>JAUCBN010000019.1:5445000-15445000 GCA_035048815.1 Abelmoschus esculentus | reverse complement strand
CAAAACTTATTTAATTGTTTATTCTCTCTTGGTAATTATTCTTCTTGCATATGAGCTCGAAAGATAAGTATATGAGAAAAACTTATTTGCCTAGCATCGAGAGATATAGGTTCACGAAACGAGAGAATACGGTCTTTGATCATAGGCATTGACTAATCCGGTTGAGAGATTAACCTCCAAGGATTTCAACGATTAACAAGACGCATATGTTTGGTTGTTGTCCGCCTTTGATTCAAGCCGGAGATATCATCAAGACGTGGGTTTTAACAGTTGACTTCGCTTAGGGATAAGCAAGAAGACATACAAGGATGCTCTATCGAACTATTGAATGTTGAATTATCGATAAGGCATAACCCCGCCTAGGCAACTGTGACGATCCTTTGTACGATCCGTCGAGGCGGCAATTCAACCCATTGCATTAATAAGTGGGTACTTAACATAACTGGATTCTCCTCTACATAGTACTCAATTTATTCTTGCTTCTATTATCTTATTATTTCATTATTTCATTTTATGTTTTTATAGTTATCTTAGCTATAATTCAACTCTTCAATTTACTTGTGTTCTTAGTTTTTTTATTGCAGTCATAAGAAGTAGTAAAGTCGACTCAGTTCTCGTGGGACCGATATCTTAAATACTACAATCTGACAAAGGTGAATTAACAGGACTCCATAGCCTCCATCAGATTTGGTGCCGTTGTCGGGGACTGATGCTCAAATTTACTACCAATTATTTCTGCATTTTTTCAATTATTTTATTTTATTTAGTTTTAGTTTTTATTTTAACTTACAAGGCTTGTTTTGTGTATGACCAGGTCCAATCCGACTATTGATCAATACCCTTACGATCCAGAAATCAAAAAAATAGCACGAGATCTGAAACGTAGGGCACGCCAAAGAATGAACGTAGAACCTAGCCAACAAAACAACGTGGGTATGAATGCTACGGCGGCTGACAATCGTGGTACTTTTGCAGTTGTTGACCCAGTAAACATTCCAAGATAGGAACGCGCATGAACCGTTCGAGATTATTTAGAGGAAGATTTAGATGGGTTAACTACTACTGTTGTGATGCCTAACATAGAGGCAAAGCACTTCAAATTAAAATCGGTCATGTTCAACATGATCAACACCCTAGGCCAGTTTGGGGGTTCAACTAATGAAGATGCTCGACAGCATTTTAAATCCTTAAACTGAAATTGTTCCCCTATTCATTGAGGGATAGGGCAAAATCTTAGTTAAACAACCTCTAGTCAGGATCGTTAAACTCATGGACAGAACTATGCCGAAGCTTCCTTGCCAGATTCAGTTACACCAATATGACTCATAAATTCAGAAACGATATAACATCCTTTAGGCAAGACGAAGACGATTCAATGTATGAGGCTTGGGAAAGATACAGAGAACTATACAGAAAATGCCTCATGCATGGTTTGCTTGAGTGGACCCAAGTATCCATCTTCTACAATGTAGTTAATACCCCTACGAGGATGATGTTTGATGCTTCCGCCAATGGCACCCTCTTAGACCGCCCACCCGATGAGAGTTTAGAAAATTTGTATAGTTTGGCTAAGAATGAATATCAACACCCAACCACCAGAAGAGGCATAAATAGGCGAGGTGTGACAACTTCTGATTCTGCAAATTCTATCCTAGCACAACTATCAGCCCTAGCCAACATAGTCAAAGATTTGCATAAACCAAGTCGTGTTCGAGAAGTAAAAGCAGTCATTGTTCCTTGCGAAACATGTGGTGACAACCATGACTCAAACGCATATGCCCGCACAATCCAAAATCTTCCTTCTATGTTGGAAACTTTAATAGAAACAATATGTCCAACAATCACAACTCATCATGGAAGAAACACCCTAATTTCTCATAGAGCAATCCTAATAATGTGCTTAACACGCAACATCAACCAATGCAATCTATAGGATTCCAACAAAATAATAGATTTGCTCAGTAGCAGATGCCGCAGCAGGCACCGCTGCAGTAGCAGACAACAGATGTCCAGAGTGGAGAATAAACTGCAAACCTTTATGGCTCAAACGAGTGCATACATTGCAAATACCAACAAGTTCATTCAAAGAGAAGACACCTTCATGGACAAAACAGAAATGAGAATGTAGAATAACGAAGCTACTCTAAAGATACTAGAAACTACAATAGGACAAATGGCACAACAGATGAAAAACAAACCTATAGGAGTACTCTAAAGTCCTAATTTTTTATATCATTTTCTCACTCGTTTATTGCTAATAAAGACAAATATAAAGGCGATAATGGATATTTCTGGTTATTTTTCATATTTCAGCATTTGAACACTAACTTTATGAATTTATCTATTATTTGGCATAAAACATATGCGTTTGATAATTTTTTTCCTTAGAAAAGAAACTATATCATAGAGATGGGCAAAAGAGAAAATAGATGCTGAATTGTAGATAAAGCACTCGCCACGACAGCACTTTGGAGGCCGCAGCAGCAGCGTAAAAAATAACAACTAGTGCTCGACAGAAAAAGGAAGAGATACCGATCTTAAAGGAAAAAAATAAGAGAAAGAAGAAACCAAGTTAAGAGGTCAAGACCATGTCAAAGCCAACCGCGAGAAAGAAGAGATATTTTAGGAAATAAGATTAAATTAATACAGTTTAATTAGGAATTATAATTCTTTTCCTTTTAGAACTCTTTCCTTGCATGGAAAGATCAACTTAAGGCTTGGCCTATATAAAGCACTTATTAGGTTTAGGTTTAGTGTGGAGTCGAGACGGATTCTCACTTTTATATACCTTTAGCCGCTGACTACATCATGTTCTAATTCTTTTGGAAGTTTAAGTATGTGAGAAAAACTCATTTGCCTAGCATTGGGAGATGTAGGTTCACGATACGGTCTTTGCTCATGGGCATTGACTAATTCAGTTGAGAGATTAACCACCAAGGATTTCAGCGACTAACAAGACACATGTGTTTGGTTGTTCTCCGCCCTTGATTCACACCATCAAGACGTGAGTTTTAATAGTTCTTTTCTCTTAGGGATAAGGAAGAAGACATACAAGGATTCTCTATCGAACTATGGAATGTTGAATTATCGACAAGGCATAACCCCGCCTAGGCAGCTGCGGCGACCCTTTATGCGATCCGTCGAGGCGGCAATTCAACTCATTGCATTAATAAGTGGATACTTAACATAACTGGATTCTCCTATACAAAGCATTCAATTTAGCCTCGTTTCTATTATCTTATTATTTCATTATTTAATTTTATGTTTTTATAGTTATCTTAGTTATAATTTAACTCTTCAATTTACTTGTGTTTTTAGTTTTCTTAGTTTAGTCATAAGAAGTAGTAAAATCGACTCAGTCCTCGTAGGACCGACATCTTAAATAGTACAATCTGACAAAGGTGGAATTAACAGGACTCCATAGCCTCCATCAGAAGTCAAATTGGATAAATAGGAAATATGTTAAATAAAATCATCCTTAATCCTAGTTATTGCAGGTGACAATGGAGTTGTTAAGATGTTATTTTATGCCTGGGTTGTATTTGGTTCAGATAATTTGAGTTATATCAAATTTGATTTTGACTTAATTTAAGCTTACAATGAGATATTGATGTCAAATTCAGGCCTTAGAGCAAAACCATAAAAAATTAATAATGGGTTACAAATGAGCTCTAATTTAAGATATTTGAATATAAATTCGGTTAATACAATTTTTAAATAATAAATAAAGACTCCAATATATAAGGTCTTATGAATACATAACCTATTAGTCTAAATATTGTACTCGGAAGCTCACCCTGTCTAGGATCCTCATTTGATAATGTTCCACGAACCCATAAAACATCGTCCCACCTACGTACCGAAACAATGATCTTGAGCGTTGAGCTTACAAAGATCATTGGTACACATCTACTTTATCATATTCTATGCTAATTTTAAACATGAGCATGTGAGTTAATATGAATAGTAAGGAGAAAAAGAATTAAACATGTTGTGCTATCATTGATCGTCTAAACACATGGTATCATCAGAACAAGTCTCAGGACAATATCATGCGCTATTTATATATATAAAAAATGCATATATAAGATATATGGTCTAGAGTCACATAGTATTGGAAGTCACACACCCGAGGGGTTCGGTTATCATTAAGCCATGGAGCTTACTCCTCGTTAAACCTTGGGTGTAGTTTGGAGTCACACAATACCGGATCTTGCATCTATCATTTAGTTGGTCCAGAGTCACACAACACTAAATCTCACACATCTATTTCTTATCGTCTAAATTCACACAACATCGGATCATACCTTGGGTATTCAAATCCCGTACAAACATTCTCATAGCTTATTGATAAGTACATTGCAACATGATAACAATAACACGTCACAAGTCCTTAATTTACATTCATACACAAATTATATAGATTAACCCGCTTATCATTATTTTATTTTTATACAAGTTTACACGATCATTCCTTTTTGTTACCATTTATTATAGTTCACTATAAATCCTTAAAACATTTTAAGAACCTTTAGTTTAAATTATTAAATCTTATAACACTAAGTTAAAATATTATATATATTATTCTACGTGTATTGGTACGTTAATATAACAATAGATATAATTTTAATTATACTATTAGGGGTGGGAAAGACTGAGTACCCGATCAATTTGACTAGAATTGGTCTTGATCCCAATAGTCATTGGTTCTTAAAAATTGGAATCGTTCTTGTTCCCGGTTACATCGGATCTTAAACTTTAGATACAGATCTTGTTACTTGCGAAAACCGACACTAATATCGAGTACCTAGTCAATTGATTTATTATTAATAAAATTAGAGAAATAGAAGAAAAAAAATTCAACCACCAATAATAATAATAAATAAATAAATTATAATATTGTATGCTTAAAAACAAAAGTTTCAAAATGAGTTATACTCATAATATTTATACATAAAGAGAAAGTTTGATAAAAAATAATAAACAAAAAGAATATTATCTATTACAAGCAAGAAAAACAGTATCAGGTACTTGGTAGTTGGTATTAGTCTCGTTCATATTGGATACCCAACGGGTACCGAGTATAAAAAATCAAAATCAAGTCCAGTCCCATTTATGATCGGGACCTAAATGTTGGATCTAATCTTGATCCCATCATAACCAATTTTAGGTAAAAATTTACCGAGTCTAACCGAGTCTAAGACAGAGACTAGATTCGGGTTTTTGTCCACCCTAAATATTGGTACTCTCCCTAAGTACCATTGCACTAGTTATCTTCCAAAATCTACAAGCTTGACTCATATCGATATGTTTTAACAGGTACTTGTACTTGGTAATAATAACTATTACAATACCAACATTCTCACCTTTATACAAGTATTCATACTCGAGCCTAGCCACCAACATCTTACCCCAAGAAGGGTTCTTCGATAATGTCAAAAACTACAAACATTGCTTAAAGTAGGTTGCCAAAATCATACTTATATGGATACGGTCGTCCCATATCGATATCGCCCTCTTCAAAATCATAACAATACGATCTAGATTCGTACAGATGACTTATTCGCTCATCGTGAAGAATTTTTGAATTATAACTTACTATGAGTTATTCGGTGCCAAAATCTTATAAAAGTCATTAAAGTTGAATATTAGTATGTCAAGTCATTTAATTTTATTTTCTATCATTGTCCTCGTCGTCGTCATCATCATCATTATTTAAATATGTAACATATCGTTACTTTCCTTTACGTTAATTCCTCGTCTTAATTATTCATGCTCGTTCATCCATCAATCTAACGATATCAACATAGGATTCAATAAACAATATGTATGTGTATATACAAGTTATTTAAAGAGTAACATGATGAGATTTCGGGACTTGTTTGACCGTTTGACGAGTGTCGATATATGTAGTTTGATTATTTAGGGCTTTCTGATAGTTATAATATTTGTTCGTATTTCATAGAGGATGAGTCATGATTTCCTCTTTGTCATGTTCATGAGTGGATGTTAAAGTAAGGTTAACATTAATACTCATCACTCTTGTTAGAGGACACCAAACTAATTGATAGATTTAATGATTTAGTTACGAAGATGTAGTTTGAACGAAATTTCTATTGCCTAAGGGGTTTACCTAAGAGAGAATCGAGCTTATTCGCAACAAAGAGGTTGGTTCATTGAAGTGATGTTTAAACTGTTGACAGTTAAAAGAATATTATCTATCTCTTATAGAGGATAATTTGATTAATCGATTGTAAACTACATTTATGTTCTTTTAGGATTAGTTTGAGAATAGAAAAGTTGTAATTTAAGTGTTGGAGACATTTTATTATAAAATAAATCTTGAAACAAGAATTCCTTTCATTAGGGCATGCAATGGTGGCGTTGATATCTATAGTGATGTTTAAATTATTTTATTTATGTTAAATAGGGTTTATCGTATTGTTTCTCAAATATACGTTTGATGTTTTTGTATAAAACATGTGAATGTATGAGAAATACACAAAAACATTAAGATGAGTAAGACAATTTCCTTAATAACCTTGAGTGTGAAAGATGCTAATTTTGCCTTAATAAGTTGAGAAAACAAGGGTCAAGACTTTTTAAATATTTTTAAATTATATCACTATCTCCTTAGAATAAATAAATGAGCATTGGTGAAAATCTGAATTGCGTAACCCTTTTTTTGTAATAGTGGTATTGCTTGTTGGAGCCAAATAAAGTTTTGAAATCGTTAAGGATGTTTTGTTATTGTGTTAGGATTGTATTTTTGTGCTAGAAGGAAGGATGTGGATACCCATCAGTGAGAAATTTTAGATACTTGGTTTTTTAAGGAATTTGAGGTTTGGAGAACGACATAAATCAAAATAATTAAGAGTTATTGATCGTGGGATCGAACACCCCTAGGTAAAGGAAATTTGATAACTAATTAGTTATATAAAGTTAATTCGGGTTATAATATTATTTTGTTTCTGGTAATTGCATATTTTGGTTAAGAATTAAGTTAAGGATTCAAGTAACCTTATAAGCCATGAGAAGTAACATCTATTTTAATTAAAGGATATAATTTGATGTTTGAGTTGAGTTTACTAATTTGATGAACTTTGAAATTCAATCACGAGTGTCTTAGAGAAAAAATCGCAAGGCGAAAGATTTCTCCTATATAGTATAGTGGTTAGTGTAAGGCGAGTTTTGAAAATGACATTTGGTACCAACCTTTGTGGCGTGTCTGATGAAAAATATGTTTAAGATAAAGGTAAGTGGTTGATTTTTTGTTAGTTGGGAGTTCAAATTGAGTTGTCAGAATTTTTATGGCACATCAATGTTCTTTAGTAAAAATTAAATGGAAGGTCGTACATCTCGTAAAGAATTATGAGTGTATAATTTTGATGGGATCTCTTTAAATAGAGATGCATTTCTTGATGAATACTCTTTGTGTACATGTTACTCTTAACAAGAAATTTAAGGTTTATGATGAGACCTTATCCCTTGGTGGGATTTATATGCAATAAAAAATTTAAATGTTGGTATAGATGACATATTTTCGAGATGTGTTATAATTTAGAGTATAAATCTCATGCATGAATCAAGTTTATAAGATATATTTTAGCTACTAATATGAGTTACTATTTCAAGTTTAAGGTAAATACTTATTTTGAGATGAGATATAAATTGTAGTCAGAAGTCTTGCACCGGGTATGTAATATTTCATTTATGGAATATTGTCAAAGTTAAAGTCTTCTTCAAAAAATCACACAAAAAATATTGTTATTTAAATATAACGGTTGTTTATCATCATATTTTTTTTATCATATGATATAATGTAAGGTTTTATGTGTAATGATCTTTTGAGTTATATAGTGTAAGTTAAGTTTATATGATGACTTATATGTGTAACATTTTTGTTAAGATATCATTGAGTTTTGAGATTGTATTTGGTAATGTAACAAGTGAGGATATAATCCTTTTATGAGAAAGAATTAGTTGAAATTGTGTTTGTACTAGTAGAAAAGCCAAAGTCATGTTTAATAAATATTATGAGATATCAGGGTAGCACAACATAAACTCTTGGGAACATCGAAGAGTTGTAATAATTTTTGTCTTTTTTATTTTTGGATATAAATTTTGAGGCTAGAATTCATTTTAAGGAGGAAAAAATTATAATGACGCAGATGTCAAATTTTTAAATTGGGTCTTGAATCTCATTATCAAAATCAAGAATGATTGAATTTGGGCCATGTATGGATAGTTGATAACTATTATTGGTGGATTAAAAAAAAGAGAGAGAAAAAATTGATAGTTTTGAATTAAATTAATGGTTGAAGTGATGAAAAGATAGAAAAAGAAGAAAGATATTTTGGGGAGAGAGAAAATAAATGAATGCGGCTTTAAGCCTTAATCCATGATTATCGTAGCTATTGTGCATCAAACCATTGTGCATAATATCACGATCTTTATCAGTTTTAGCTCGCCGAGAGAAGTTTGTTTATGGTCATCCCATCACCTTCGCCACAATTACTCGTTGTTGTAAGAAGGTGAAAATATTATAAAAGTTAAAAAGTCACTCTACATTGTCTTCCGTTATTACCACTAGAATTAACAATTAAAAATAATAAGACCGAAGCTTACCATCTCCATCCAAATGACAAAAGACAACCCACGCGCCACCACGCCTTCTCCATGCAAGTAGGTGTGTTCCTAGCCAAATGAGTGCAAACTGTATGTGTACACCTTATTATATCCGATCAGGCACATCGGGTATAAGTGTACTTGTTCATGCAGTAGCCCTCCCTATGGGTGCACCAGATTCTCATGCATGTGCACACACCCGATCTGGCACCTATGGTGCACTTTAGGATCAGTGCACCTACCAACACTGGATCTAGTTCTTAGGGTGTACTCATCTTACCATGTATCGCATCACACCATATTGGCCTATTTGATAAGGATGTTGACCGATATTGATCTGACAATTGTCATTTTTTGAGAGACCCTAACCAATAATTTCTTAATTTTTTGGATCTATTAGTACAGTTTGAATTGCGAAATTTGAACCTGGTAAGTTGTTTTTATATAATTGACTTGTGAATCGTATAGAAGATGCATACAATTAATGCGTTTTTATATTTGTTGATATACAAGGATTGTTCGGGTTTAGATATCAAATAAAGTGGAATATTCGAGAAGTTTGAATGAGAATTTTATTAGTACTGACTTAAGGTTCATATATCTTGAACTTCTATTGTTTCATACGATTCATAAATATGATTGTCTTGCATATTAGTATCTCTAAATTAAGTGGATAATTGGTATGCAAGTGATAGTGATTGATTGTATGAAATTAATATCCGTGTGATGATCGATAATACTATAAATATGCTGTGACTCATATAGCTTAGAATATTGTAGGTTGAGGTATGAACATTTTTATTATTTGTGTGATGTATGTTAACACTCACTTAGTTGAGTTTTTGAATGGTAAGAACCAGAATCCCAAAGATAATTATTGCAACATCTTAAAGACTTTGGGGATCTCAATGTTATGTGAGTACGAGTCTCATTTGAAGATACTTGATGGGACATTCTAAGCATGAATTAAGAATCTTAATTTTATACGGGACGTGAACCTCTCTCAAAGTGCAGGATTCCAATATTTTACGGACGAGAGCCATACTCGAAGAGTATTATTCTGATGCTTTATGGACGGGAATGTCACTCCAAGCTTATGGTTATGACTTTGTGTTCCTTAGATGATACGATGAGATCTCGAGTTTGTTTGGGCCTTGTAGGCTATGTATGATATTTTTCTATGGTTGAGAGAGCATTTGTTTAGGCGACTAGTGGTAGCGCCACATATTTATTTATCTTTTCTTTTATTGTATTAGCTTGCATGCTTATATTTATGAATAATATGAAGTATTGAAGAATAGATGTGTATCACTGAGCTTTATAAGTTCAATGCTTGAATCATTGTTTTTCTGCGTAGGTTTATCATTAGATCATACGACTGAGGAGCACTATTAGTATGAGATTTTAGCACGTAAAGGTTTCAAAGTATGATATTTGAATTTGGTAGGCTATATATTAATAGGATCATACATGACAAAGTTTGTAATTATTATTTTATAAATTATTCTAAACAAATTTAATGTTAGATATTTTTATTAATAAAATAATAAAATAAAAGGTAATATAAAATAGACGGATAAATATAGACGATTGTACTTAGAAAAATGAAAATTTAAAAGGGTAGAAAAATGAAAAGAGAAAAAATATTTTGGCATAAAGATAATTTTAACCTTTAATGTTTATGATTTTTATCATTTTGGCCCTAATCTTTTTTTTAGGATAAATTTAGCCCTTAACCTATATCTTTTTGACAAATATATCATTTTTTAACTAGCATAATGATTAGATAGTTAAAAAATTAACGATAATAATATGTTATATATAGAGAGAATGATATTTAAGATTTGAGAATGCTTACTAGCCTTTTATTTTAGATTTAATTATTTTTTAATATTTTATTTGAATTTTAATTATTTTATATTTTATGTTAGTTTAAAATTATATTTTATATGTATATATTTGTCATTATCGTAAAAAATTTAATGATAATGACATGTTATACATATGTAGAATGCGGTTATATGTCATGTTATTTAAAATATATTCACATATATATAACATGTCAATATCGTTAGATTTTTAACGATCTAATCATTATGTTAGTTAAAATATAAATTATTTGTCAAAAAGATATGGATTAAGGGTTATATTTATCCAAAAAAATGAGATCCAAAATGATAAAAATTATAAACATTAAGTGTTAAAATTATCTTTATGATAAATATATTTTTTATTTCTATTAGTATGCATGGTAAGAATGATGAAACGTTTTTTTTTTTAAATACAATTTTCTTTCAATTCATAGTTCGACAGAATTGAAAAACTAGATAAAAAAATTAAAATCTACAAACTATACTTTAAACTAGTTCATATATTTTTTAATTTTCTTATCACCTTTGGTGACATGGAAAATGATTTTTTCTTTCTCTGATATTTTTTTATCGTCCACATTCAAGATTCATGTTTTTTTTTTTTTAACTTACATAAATAATCATTGTACTATAAGATTAGTATCGAAATAATCACCATTCTTTAAAAACAAAAAATATACCACTTAATTATTGAAATAGTTTTAATATATTTTTAATAGTTAATTGATATATTTATCGCTTTTTAAAGAATGACGATTATTTCGACACCAACCTTATAATACGATGACTATTTAAATTTACCTTTTTTATTTTCATCCTTCCATAAATATCCTTTTACTTGAACCAATTTTTCCATTCCTGAGTATAAAAATTAAAATACAATCTAACTAATAATATTCTAAAGATCATTATGATACTTGTATCATTGTATTTGTTTATAACACATGATCATCTCTCTTCTTATACCTAAATTCTGTAACTTCTCTGTCTACTCGGCTAAATTCATAATTAGATTGAGTCGATCATATCTACCTTTGGGTCCTGCTAACCACCTTTTCATAATCCTGACGCACCAAATCATGTAATCTGTCTTTCTCAAGTCGTGAAGAAGCCTTTCATCTGAAACAACTTCCAAGACAGTAACATAAATCTTCCCAACTACTGTCACTTTGTCACAAACAGTTTTTCTTTGTCAAAAACCACTGAATAAAATGGTCAAAAGGAACCAAACTAGTCATCATTAAAATTTGTTAGAACGGATGGGTCATTGGGGTCTGATTCAATGTTTCAATGGAATACTTGGTCTTCCATTCGCATGCAAAAGACACTTGTCAAAAATCTAGCTTTTATGATAAAGCTTACGTCTATTTTTATCTACAGGGGAAAAATATTTTTGTTGAATCTTGAACTCGGAATCTAAAGAGAATGAATGAGAGTAGATGAACAGTTCTATAAATTATATCTATAACTGAACTATAAAACAATATGTAAACTATATATATCTATTTTATGAAACAAGTGTTTAAAGTATTTTTAGCTGAAATAAGTGTTTACAGTTTATTTTTTTTTTGTTAAAATAGGTATCTAAACTACTTTTTGTCTAAAAAAATACTTAAGTTTTTATTAAAAAGTCAATCGAGACACATATTTTAATAACTATTTCGACCAAAAATAAAACTTTAGATGCATATTTTAATAAAAAATGTTTTAAATATTTATGTAAAAAATATAATTTAATTATTTATTTTTGTTTCGGTTTCTATCGTACCGTAAATCACATTAAATAAACTTTGAAAATCTGCTATAATCCTAAACACGCATAGACTTGTAAAGTTTTTTAAGAAAAAAATGTATACTTTTGGATCTTAGACTAATTATAGGTATATGCAGAATAATATTTGAGCAACTAATGGCTGGACGTAGTTTAGCTACGTGCGACATTAGAGTTCGGACTTTCCTCCAGTGGTAATTTTTGTCTGTTTAGAAACACAGAAACCCTACCAGTACACGAGCATTGGGAAAAGCCGAAAGCGACATTTATTCGGATCCATGCAGGGTCACTGCCCACTGGATGGGAGTATAGGCTCTACAGGTTCCCTGTAACCCTGACTCAAGGTTACAATTCACAAGTCTCTCTTAACAGGAACACCACCAAGTTAAGCGTGCGATTCTTTTTGGTGCCATGTCCAAAATTCCAAGCATCAAATAACAACAGACAACGATGACACGAACTTGAAACATTTTGCTGGGTAGATAATTAGCAGACCTGACAACAGTTTTTGTGGCGTCACTTCAATGTTTTCAGGGCCCTGTGTTGCTTAATTTGTATGTTGTTAGGTGAAATATCAGACTCGAATTGTGTCTAGTTTTATGATTTTGTATTATTAATGTATTAAGCAATGGATAAATCGATATATGAGCATGGAAAATGAAAAGAGAGGCAGAGTTGGAATTCTGTGTACATTATGAGCTGGTTTTCGTTGAGTTCCTAAAGCAATATTTTAAAAAAAAATTGTCCGAGTCTTTCGATGTTCGGAAATTACATAAGTTCCGATTATGTCTAAATTTTAGTTAAATCAAACCTTTAAATAAGGAAGATTTTTTTTTTTCATTCAAAAGACTCTAAAATCAAATCTCTCTTTAGAATTACTTAAAATACATTATTCATCCCCTTTCATTCAGTCCAATCTTTCTGAATCACTCTTTTATTTCAATGCACTTCAAGATTTTCAACAAGAAATTAATGAGATCCAAATTTTCTTAGGCTGATTCGAAGCATATGGTCCAAACCATAAAGGTTTTCCAACAGTGGAAGTGGAGGTACAAGGGTCCCACACAATGGACCCCAAATGGTCCCACTAAAGGAGATGTTGTCTGCTGGCCGGCCCCTTAGGTAGCACTGAGAAGGACCAGTACAGGAATTTGTGGATTACCCTTTTCTCCTACGTTAGGTTGACATCAAATTATCCCCCACAAAAGACTTCCCCCTGTATCCATCTCCACTCAATTTTATCACATATTATCCTTAGCCTACACCAAGAAAAAATATTAAGATCAACAAAGTTGCCTGGCCAAGGTAGGCATCGACGAGCCAAGACAAATCCGGTCCAGGTATTTAGTGGACAATGATCGAGCCTAAACGGAGACTGAGGTCTTAGTCTCCCTTGTGATGATGCCTCCGTTCTCCACAACATTTAGGTAGACCAACATGGCCTCTTTCAGAAAACCAAGTTGTTGTTTAATGTTACATTTTAACCTATTTATTGATTGGATTTACAAATGATACATGTTCTGTCTTAATTTTTATACCTTTTCTGGTTTCCATATGAAGTAAAAAGCTTCAAGGTTTTCACTTTTCAGAACAAGTCAAGTTCCCCTTGAAACCAGGTGAGCATGCAAACTATTTCCTTATTGCAACAGATTCTGGATTTCCTAGTGATTTTTATCTGGGTTTTTGTTTTTGCTTTTGCATCTTTTAATTAAGATCTTTTCTTAAGCTCTCCTTTCAATGCTGTGAATCTCAGCCATTAGAAAGAGATATAGTATCTTATCAACAACAGAAAAGAAATGCAAAGAACAAAGCTTGAAAGCTGACCTTCAACTGCATTAATGAATCCCTTTTCTTTCCCTTATCTCCTCATACTCATAACATTCACATCAATAATCTGTTCAATTTCATCATCACTGGACCATTTTGGATTAAATTCGAGGGAAGGGCAGTTCAGCTGCAGATTTTTTTAGTTGTGGTGCAGATTGTAGACCCCGATTATTAAAATATATGATCTTAACTGTTTAAAAGCCGTCGGTGACCATGGTTAAAGGCAACTATGATAGCCATACACATACATATATATATTCTATTCCTTCTTTTAGCTTTTTCTCTTCTTTACTTTTCTTTGTGTACTCCATTTTTCCCTTTTCTTAAAAGATATACGAAATGGCAATCGAGTGGTGTACGATGTTGCGTACAAACTAGCTCTTGGCCTAAAAATAAACTCGAGGGACGTACAGGTGAAAAAGTAAAACATTTTGGTGTTAACAATGATGAGAAAGAAGGTCACAAGTGGGCGCAGGCTTAGCACGTGGCTGCTGCCTTTCTCATTGCTTGCTGGCATGGCAAAATGCCCTTCAAGGCCTAACCCTTTATATCATATATACTTTTAGATATCGCAAAAGGGTTAATATGTATATGTATACAGGTTTAGTTTTCCGATGAACGGTTGGCAGTTGGTGTCAGATTCTGAGGTTGTTGTCTCAAGAAACTCTTTCTTTCAAATTAGAGTAACATACTGAAACTCAGCATTTATGTCTGCTGGTTGAAGAGGACTGCAATGTCTTTGATTCATTGTTTTGTATGTCCGAATTTGGATTATTTGATCTTCTTGTTTTCTTTCATTTGACAGTTTGGGGTTTGCTTGGTTGGGTAGATTTTGGACCAGGAAATTGGTGGTCTGGTTTGGTGCACCAAAAAAGGGGCTCTATTAGTTCCATAATGTTAATTTGTAGCTGGTGAAAACACAACTGAAGAAGAAAAAAACAACACAAAAATCCAGACATGAAGTTTATGAAACTTGGATCCCGACCAGATACTTTCTACAGTATCGAGGCTGTAAGGTCTGTCTCTTCTGATGTCTCTAGTGACCTTGTAATTCAAGTGAAAGGAAGTAGATATATGCTTCACAAGGTAAGTTTTTTTCTCAGATTATTGTGTTTCAATTCAATCTCATTTATCTTATACCTATTCTTTAATTTATTGTGCAAGCAGTTTCCTTTGATGTCAAAGTGTTTGAGGCTGCAAAGGATATGTTCTGAATCTCCTGAAACATTACAACGCCAAATAATCCAATTACCTGATTTCCCTGGTGGAATTGAAGCTTTCGAGCTTTGTGCTAAGTTCTGTTATGGCATCACAATCACGCTCAGCGCCTATAATATCGTTGAGGTCCGATGTGCTGCCGAATATTTGCAGATGACGGAGGATGTCGAGAAAGGGAACTTGGTTTACAAAGTTGAAGTTTTCTTCAATTCCTGCATCCTACATGGTTGGAGAGACACTATTGTGACCCTGCAAAGCACCAAGGCTTTTCCTTCATGGTCTGAAGACCTTGGGATTACGAGCAGATGCATAGAATCAATTGCGACCAAAGTTTCGATGCACCCTTCAAAGGTAAGCTTGTCGCATAGTCATTCAAGAAGGGTTCGGGATGATATATCATGTAATGGAGCAGAGATCCAGCGGCACCGACCAACAATCAAAGGTTGGTGGGCTGAGGATATTGCTGAGTTGAGTATTGACCTCTACTGGAGAACCATGGTAGCTATTAAATCTAGTGGTAAAATACCTACGAATCTCATTGGTGAAGCATTGCATGTTTATGCATCTCGATGGCTACCGAACATATCTGCAAAGGTAAAAGCTAACAGAGAAGCAGCAGCGTCAAGCTCGGATTCAGACTCGGCTAGTGAGGTTAATTCGAAGGACAGGCTGCTGCTGGAATCTATAGTAAGCTTACTCCCATCGGAGAAAGGCACTGCTTCTTGCAGTTTTCTACTTAAGCTCTTGAAAGCTGCCACCATTCTTAATGCTTCATCGTCTTCGAAGATGGAATTGGCTCAAAGAATAGCACTTCAATTAGAGGAGGCAAGAGTCAGTGATCTGTTAATACCTTGTTTACCACACTCGAGCGATACCCTCTACGATGTCGACATGGTTCAGACCATTTTGGAGCAATTCATGTCACAAGGACAAAGCCCTCCAACGAGCCCTCGAAGATCCAAGCTGGGGATTCAGAGGAGAAGAAGGTCGCGTTCGGCCGAGATTGTCAATATCGAGTTTCAGGAAGCCAGGAGATCCTCTTCTGCATCACACAGTTCCAAACTAAAAGTAGGAAGAATTATAGATGGATATCTCCAAGAGATTGCCAAAGACAGAAATCTGCCTCTGTCAAAATTCATTGCAATAGCTGAGACAATCCCGAATTTCTCGCGGCCTGACCATGACGATCTCTACCAAGCCATCGACATTTATCTCAAGGTAAATGCAAACTGATTTTCTGGCCTCATTAGTTTACCAATGAAGGTGCAGATTCAATTAGTTGTTGTTTATGTACATCCAGGCACACCCGGACCTAAACAAGAGCGAAAGAAAAAAGTTATGCCAAATCCTGGACTGCAAAAAACTGTCGGTAGAGGCCTGCATGCATGCTGCTCAGAATGAAAAACTTCCACTTAGAGTAGTGGTACAAGTTCTATTCTTTGAGCAAGCTCGAGCAGCTGCTGCCGGAGGCAAAGTGTCCGAGCTCCCTAGCAACATCAAGGCACTTTTAGCCTATCATAACATTGATCCATCTAAGCCTCCAGGGCCTTTAAGCACTACTACTAGCAACATTGCAGCAGATGACCAATGGAGCATGTCTGGCATTAAATCCCCTAAGTCCAAAATTTCAACATTAAAGCCGAAGGCAACTCAAGACGATGATTTGGATGAAACCAACATGAACCCTGATGGCATGGGTAAATCTTTCAAGTTTAAGGCTTTCTGTGCTCTTCCTACCAGACCCAAAAGAATGTTCAATAAGTTGTTGTCCATCAATAGAAGTGGCAGTGAAAAGAATTGAATGAAGTTGTGTTTATTGCCAAGCTAGGATGCTAATTTTTAAGGCCAAACCATATATACTCTTTCTCCTATTCTTTTGTCTTTTAATTTTTAGCGAAGAATCAACATCAAATTTAAGCATTGATATTTTTGGCTTAAACCTCTGTCTCAAGATAATTTGGAAATTAAGCCGGATTATACCTCTTAATAAGGGTAAAGGTCTAATTTTGTTATTTTTTTTTTCTATTCACAAGTTGCAATACAAATTAAGTAGCGCATGATATTTGAATGGGAAAATAGATAGATTAAAGATAGAAGAAAAAGAATTATTAGAGAAGATAGAGTGTCGTTTTCATTACAACATCGACGACTGTAAACTTAATACAATTTGGGATTTTAACCAAATCTTAAATACAAAACAACCTAGCTTCGATTAAGTCTAATATAATAAAATGTTTTGTTTATTTACATATAGTTGGGCTTACATCAAAACTCCCTTACTCAAGAAATTCTTGTTCAGGATTAAAATTACAACATATAATTCCATCTTAAAAGAACAAACAATCATGTTTTTCTTTTTATGATTTGACCAAATATATTTTAAGGTTCTTTTTGGAGTATCCAAAAACAACAAATGAACCGATAGTAAAGTTAAGTATCTTCTCGAATTAAAATTAACCATAAATAGTTTAAATTTTTCACCAATTCTTAACCTGACACAACCCTAAGTCCATTTGTATACTTTTTCTACTGTACACTCAATGTCATGAACCAATTTTAGACCAATGAGAAAATGACGTAGTATTAATATTTTTAGCCTTTTATTAATATGTTGCGTTTTGGTGTAAAGGTTAAAACCCAAAGTTCTATTAGGTTTTGTTATCGAATATCTATTGAATGAAAAATCAATTCTTTCTTTCTTTGAATTCTCCTCTGAAATCTTAGTCTTCTCCTTTTCTATAACCCTTTTTGTTCTCACTCTATTTTCTATTCTTAATCTTTCTTTCTTCAGATATAACCATGACAATTGGTATCAGAGTCACTTTTTTTATTCACAGTCAAGGCGTGATGAAATTAAATCTGGGCAAGAGACACAGAAAGGCCATTTACAAGAGATGACTGATCATTTGAAAGTCAAGTGTAAAGAAAATCCAAATTATCTGCGTGAAGTTTTGAAGTTGCCATCTACGCAGAGTAAACTGGAAACATTAAGAGTATCATGGGAGCAATCGAAGTTTACTGTCCCGATGGTCGACAAAATGATTGTGTCAAATGATGAAGCTAAGGAGGTGGGTTTACAAAAAATCTAAATGTTTGATGGAATGCTTGCAAGAAATGATAAAGTTCAGGATAAGGAGGCAGCGGTTTTCAACGTTGAGAACCCAAATCAGATGAGGGTGTCGGAATCTGGAAAAATAAGGGCAATGGATCTTGGTTTTAGAGTGACAGGTCCAAATTGGGTACGACTCCAAGGTTAGAAGGGGGACAAGTTTTTGGATGTCAAACGAGTTCGGTTAATCCAAACAGAAGGTTTTATAACTCAAATAAGAGGATGTCAGATTCATATACAGTCCATGGAACATTTCTTGAACCGATTGAGGTATGTAGGGACTCAAATCTGATTAAAGCTTTTGTTGATTCAGTTATGAGTATTTGGATAGGAAAAGTGACTTTGAATCCTATTAACAGTGTCAAAATTGATGATAAGAACAAGTTATTTGATCATGTGCTTAGAGGTACCGTGATATTTTTAATCCCATTGAATTTTGGAGGAAATTATTCACTGAGATTAATGCGTGTCAATAAAAACATTGAGCTATATGATCTTACATATTTCGATTGTTGTTAATGAGTACAAGTATGTTTCATTGTAATAAAAGAATGAGCAACAAAGATAGGACATTAGGCCCGGAAAAACAAAAATTACAAGAGTGTGCGTAGGAAATAAGAAATTACAAGCATGATGCCTTTGTACAAGATACCACCATAGTTGTATTAATCTTGACAGAAACTATTGTAAATTGGTCTCTCTATATGACTTTTACAATGTTTGTAATAGGCTTGGGAGAATTTATGGTTTATGTAGTATTGTCTCAAGAGAACAATGACTCTATCAAAGCTTCATGTTTGTGGATTATTAATTGCAAACAGGGGGACCCATCAGTGGAGAGCATTAAGAGTGAATATAAAAAAATTGTTAAAAACCTCACTGAAAAGTTAGAGGTGCTATATGGTGATTTGGATACTGCAATTTTTGACAGTGGATTTTCGTTAACATCAAATCCTAGAGAACCATATAAACCTTACAACATTCAGTCAAGATGGAACTTAAATAATGAAGCTTTCACATCCTCAATTACAAGAGTTTTAAAATTGAGGATTGTACTTTGGGTTATTAATTTTCTTGAAATCAAGAGATTAGCACAGCTTATTTCTTATTTTTCTCATTCTGTTGAAGTTGATGTTGAAGTTGTGCCATTGTTATCCGATCTGGCCTTGGAGTTGAATTCAATATTAAGTTTTTATGTGGTTGAATTGATTAGTATTTATCCGAAAACAAAAGCTCCAAATATTAAGTCTGTCAAAGGTTATCATTTAATTTTGATTGCTGGAATTGTTAATTCATCAAGCACTCCTAGTATTTATACAAATACTTACGCTGGAGTAGGTAGCTTTTGTCATACAGGGATCCCAAATTTCTTTGTCAATGAAAACATGTGGGACAAGGTAGTTTTGTAAGGAAACTCATGAAGCACTCAGGGAGGATGAGGAGAATATTTGATTATAATATCTTGGATGTGAATGAGAAGCTCCATGTTTTTCTTACAAGGAAGAATGATGTGGTCAACGTGATACTTAACAATAATTCTGACATATTACTTGTTTTATGCTAGAATTGGATATCTTACAGGATTATTGACAGCAAACACTCATTGAATCTAATTTTTTGGAGTCCTATTTATTTGATCCTTGGGGACAAGGATCATTTGAAGGAATGAAGAATACCATGGTATGGAGGAAAGCTAATTTTGAAGACATGTTTATTGAGCTGTTGTCAAGGATATTGGATTGCATAGAGATAATGATTTAAGGTATAGCAATTCAAGATAAAATCAGTAAGGAGATAAACTCATACAAAAATGTTGTAGGAGGTTTTGGAAGATGGATAATGGAAGTTTTTGTTGGTCATGTTGCATTTTGCTTGAAAGATGAGAAATATATACGTGCAAAATTTAATTCCAAAGCAACTTGGAGGTTTTCTTGTAGTAGGTTCGACAAGAAAGTGATGTTTGTTCATGTGACAATGTTAGTGAAAGCAGTGAGAGCTTTTGGAAATATTTGGTCAAACCATTGAAAGATTCTGAAAACAATTGTTATTGCTCTTGTCTTGCTTATCGTTAACTTTTACACACGATTATCTTCTTTAATCCTTGAGGACAAGGATTAATTCGAGCGGGGAGAATTGTCATGAATCAATTTTATACCAATGAGAAAACGACGTAGTATTAATATTTCTAGCCTTTTGTTAATACGTTGTGTTTTGGTGTAAGAGTAAAACCCCAAAGTTTTTTTAGGTTTTGTTATCGAATATCTATTGAATAAAAAATCAATTCTTTCTTTCTTTGAATTCTCCTCTGAAATCTTAGTCTTCTCTTTTTCTATAACCCTTTTTGTTTTCATTCTATTTTTTATTCTTAATCTTTCTTTGTTTAGATCATAACCATGACACTCAACTTGTGAGGTAGGGTTAGACAGAGAACTTATAAGAGATTTCTCATTCAAGGATGTCATGGCCTCAACAACCTCCTTGGTAAATTGTTTTCCAACACTACATGTTCTAATCAGGATAGTTGGTTTCATTGCGTAGACTGTATCTACGAGTGTCTTGATAAGTTCGTGTTCATGAGACCAAGGTTTCTTGAAGTGTTGAAGTGATTCCTTGTGAAATTCAACAATTAAACCTTTTGAGTCTACAAGCCAAATTTTTTTAGGATTTTCTTCAATTAAAATTCCAGTCTGCTTTGATATTTCAAGAGCTATAAATTCAGTTATGTCAGTTCCAGCCTTTCCAATACCAAAGAACAAGAAACTATGATAGGCAAGAGTCCTACCGGGTATTCAAAGGGAGTCAAGATAAAAAGTAAAAGAAAAAGTGATTTAAAATAAAATTTGTAAACCAAAAGATAAAAACATGTTTAAAAAGTAAATATTCTGATTTAAAAATAATAAATTTGAATAATTGATTCTATGCACGAGGTTTAAATACGTCTCAATCCCTAATAATCTGAAAATAATTAAAGTAAAAATGTTTATAAATAATCGTACTAAAAATGGTAATAAACCGTATCCATTAGAGATCTTTGTATACCAACTCCTAGGACCAAAGATCTAGAAAAAATAAACTAAAAGAATGAGTTATAAAGTTCAGTGTATCTCTAAAGTGCAGTCAAACATAACAATATCACTCAGTTCAAAATCACATATATAATGTATATTTTTGCAGTAAATAAGCACAGAGAGTGAAAAATAAAATACCACATAGAATGCAATCTCATACTCCGAACACCAAATATAGTGGTGGCTAAACTAATCGATCGCTGTGTAGGTAATTCCTCAGAACTCCTTACCCATTATTTCACCAAAATGCAGTGTGGTAGAACCACCTTCCTCCATCAACTCCTCCCTATGCACATGATATGCAATCAATGCCATAATTATCAAAAAGTCTCATCATAGATATTCGTATAGTATACGAAATACAATTTAGAAATCTGATCACAATCTCACAGGATAACTCAAGATCACAGTATCACAGAGTATGTCAAATATTATAGTGTCGCAGTAAACAAATAATCACAAAATACAAAAATCTAGCATAAAAAGAGAGCACACCTCTCGTAGCACAAGTACTAACGCTGACACAGACTTTCTCAAGGTTTGAGCTAGGTCCTGGTCTAGATGTGTAACATTCCTAAAATTAGATTAGAGGAAAACCGTAATTTTGAATTTTCCCAAATTCTAATACCGTAATTTGATTCAATTTGGGATTCTATTAAGGGTATTTTCAGAATTTGATTCGAATCCTAAACCTATTGAAACTAAAATTATTTTTATTTATAACAAACCTCTCCCTCTTTCGTTCTCTTCCCATCTATGTCTCCTTCAGTTTTCTTTTGCCATCGTCGACGTTTCTGATCCCTGTTCATCAGAATCGCTTCGCCTCCACGTCGAAACCACATCTGTTTTGGGACTTCGTTTGTGGTGGTTGTGTCATGGGTTTGGATAGGTAAGGATGTAAGTTCTTTCCTTTTGAGTAATCTGTGTTTAAGGTTTTGTAAGTTTGCTGGCAAGTTCGAGTCTTCAGGGTAGAGTTTTGTCGGTGTCTATAAGGGCAAATGGTGAGCCTTGATCAGGTTTTGTTGTTGGTTTCAGAGGTGGGGGTTTCTGTTGAGGGAAGAATAAGGGTTGAAGGGGGTGTTTTTCATCAGTTTGGTGGGCTATAGAGTGGTCGGAGCTTCCTGCCGTCGTTGGTTTTGATCGCCAGCGAGAACCTGGTGGGTTGGTGCTGTTGTGGGTCGAAGGAGTGAAGGTTAGGGTTGTTTGGGGGTTGTTTCTGAACCAAACCGGTTCTGATTTGGGGTTGAAAAGTCGGACCAAACTGGGTTATGTGAGAGAGAAAAACCGAACCGTTTAGTGAACCAGACCTAACCCATGAACCAAACCGACCCGATCTGTGATCCCGACCTATACCCGACCTGTGACCCATACTCATGATCCTTGACCCATACCTGACCTAGAAATCCGATCCATGACCCGAATATTTGGATCTATGCTGACATCATCTATGAAATCATCAATGATGTCAGTAATGATATCATCGTTGACATCAACAGTGACATCAGCCGTTGACCTTGACCCTCTGACCATTGACTTTTTGACCCAAGTTGACTTTTTTCAAAAGACCCTATTTTGAGTATTTTCGATGTTCTGAGTCCGTTTTTTCAGTCTTTTTTGTCAAATTCAAAATCGAAATCCTTGTTTTTCCCATTTTATGTTATAAATTGTGTTAGTGGACTTGAATAAGAATTTAATTAGGAATCTTGTTGTCTTTTTCAGACGATGCAAACTCTGAAGAGGACATTCTACCTTCACCGCCTCCACGATAGGTTTAATCGGCTCCTGTGAGCACCGCTCGATACTTTGACTCAGCTAGGACAAGACCTAGCTCAGATCGTGGGAAACGTCCATGTCAACAGTAATATGAGTGTTTTGAGAGGTGTATTCTCTTCTTGTACTAGATTGAGTTCTGTGATTAAATTGCTATTGTGATACTGAAATCTTGAGATTCTCTATGATATTGTGATTAGATCATCTGATTTGTGTGTTTTTTTATAATTATTTGTGCCGAGACATTTAAGTTCATTTGCATTAATTACATCACATGTGCATGAGGTGGATTGTACGGAGGAAGGTGGTTTTACCATACTGTGTTTTGGAGAAATATGGGGTTCTAAGAAACTACCTCCACTATGATCGGTTGACTTTGCCACCACTGTGTTTGGCGTTCGGATTATGGGACTGCATTCTCTGTAACATCGCATTCATCACTCATTGAGACACTTATTGCGATTATTTACTTGTTGTACATATGTAACTGTGAACTGAATGCTTATGTGAATTATGACTGCACTATAGAGACACACTGGCTTTATAGCTCACCCTGTTTATTTAATATTTCAGATACTCGGCCCTAGGAGTTGGTACTCGGAGATCTCAACCGAACACTTATTTTCCAATTATTAATTTCAGTATGTTTAGTTATCAGAGATTTTACTTTCATTGTTTTGGGAACATTAGGGATTAAAATGTTTTTGAGTTTCATGCATCGAATCGAATATTTAATTTATTAAAGTCATTCAAGGTATTTATTTTTTTTAAATTATGGTTTTACCGATTGTAATATAAATATGGTACTTCGAAATCACTTTTGAATTACTTGTCGACCAAATTATAAAATATTAATTTTTAACCTAACGTACACCTCAAGTCAAGAATAAGGGGTTACAGCTGATTCAGAACATACAAATAAAGTTCTAATAAACAATCTTATTCTAAAATAGTATTATGTCATCTAAATAACTAAAAAGAACACATACGTGTATCTTAAGCGGTATTCTTAGGATTCGGATGAACATGAGGCGGAGGTAGTAAATCGTCCTATTTAGAGTCGATATCGTCTAAAAAAGGCCACAAAATTCCAATTAAATTCTTATTCAAGTCCATTTGCTCAAATTATAACATAAAAGGGTCAAAACAAGCTTTTGGGTTCGAATATGACTAAACAGACTGCAAAAATGATCTCAGGACGTCAAAAAAAGTCAAGATATGGTCTTTTAAAAAGTCAACTCTGGTCAAAGTCAACGATTAGGTCAAAGTCAACAGTCAAGTCAAAGTCAATGATCAACACTTACATCACATATGGCATCAACGAGACAAGTTCAAACCGGGTCGGGTTATGATTTTGGGTTCGTTTTGGAATCTAGATTCGGGTTGGGTCATTGGTTACAACGTTTTAGTTTTGCTCAAGAGATGATCGATTTGGTTTAGTTCTTTCCTCCCACAATGTTTAACCCGAATGAAAAACCTCTCTCCTAGCATCCAACTCACAGCACTTAGCCCCTATCTGAACCCATAGTCGATTGTACCACCTTCAACCGACAACAACCAAAATTTCGACAAAGTTTCGGCATTCGATGACTCTCAACCAACAAAACAAATAAACCCGTACTCGACATAATCGCTACCCCTTTTCTCCTTAACCTGACCAAACCCTAAAATAGAACCCTACTAAACCTTCCGGACGGCCAAGACCCAAGAGATCAACAACCAAACAACCATTACCCTACACCAACAAACCTAAAACACCCTAGAAACATAACCAAACAGAAAGGTGAGGAACTAATCTTCTTTTCCCGATACTAACACCAAGGCAGGGATAACAACTCCTCTCGGTGGAGATTCAACGAAGGCTCACCCTCTCCTCACCTAGCCGACGACAAAGGAAAAGGAAACAAAGAACTCGAAAAGGATAGAAAGGGGAGAAAAGAAGAAAAATATAAAGGAAAAGAGATAGCGTGGAAGAAAACATAGAGAGAGACACGTTTGGTATATTAGACCAATAAAAAACCTAATCCACAAAAGATTAGAGATTAAAATTTATATCTTTACTTTTCTGAAAATACCTTCAATCAAATTTTTAAGAATCCTTAAATTCTAGGGTTTTAGAATTAGAAATCAATTAGGGTTTCCTTACAAAATACATGTGTTACATAGCCAACACAACGGATGTCATTCCCTGCATATCATCATTGAAAACAAGATAAAAAGAATTATATTTTGCCAACAACTCGAATGCATTGTGGTTGATAAAATCTTCAAATTATATTATTATTTTCTCTCTATAATGCTGCTTAACCGCAGTCATGAACTTGTGAAGAAGTTTGGCATATTTTTGTCTATTTTCCCTCTATGTCTTTAGCTTGATATAAAAATCATCATTTAAGAACTTCTCATTGTTTGTTCTAACATCAATCATGATAAACAAGCATGTTGAGGGGTGAACTCCTCCTAGAGTCACATACATAGAAAATTTTCCTATTGGTATTTGAATTCCTTTAGACATGTGATCAATCTAAATCTCGTAATTCGTCTTTTTCATGTAAGCTTGAAACCATATACTTACACATTCTAAAATCATCGGTGGTTCTATAGCTGAATAACTTCCGATTAATTTTGATTTTCAAGGCACATATTTAGTTCTAGACTTTCGGCTTGTAAGTTATAGCTTCCCTTAAAATGCTTTGTAGGTCATTCTCAGTTGTCTTTGAGATCTGATTCAGACTGCTTCTTAACTAGGTAAGATCAAGTGAAAACAATGAACCAAGCTTTTGTGGAATAGTAATAAAATATGTTAAGCGTTCACTTGAAACTCTTAGTTGTTTTTTATTTTTGAAAGAAGCTTTAGAGTATCTTTAATCTCTCCACTCTTGCTTCATTCAAAGCTCATCCTCTGAAGAATGAGTTGATGTATTCAGAATCAATAATATTGTATGTTTTAACAATTATATCCATAATAAGGCTAGTCCGTTGAGACATCAAAATCATTGGATCAATACCAGAGTTCATCAACTTTCTAGTTTTTTTCATTGTTTTTACCGTGTCAAACATTGTCAATTCAAAAAATTTCAATAACTTCTCATCATAAACAACTACTAGCTCAATCAAATCACCTACATTCATTTCATTTAAAAACTAAACTTCATCAATTTTTATAGACATTTCGTCAAACACATAAGTTATAGACATATCTTTCTTTAGTAAGTCAATTCTGAGTGTAGCAATTATTGTAAAAGATGTCGTGACTAACCCTTTACAATCACATTGTTCTAACTTAAATAATAATTTTGTTGTCGGTATCACATCAAAAATCTTTGTTGAAGATATCATCGGACCCATAATTTTTTAATAAGTCCTTCAGTTATTGAACCTCATATCTGACGCCATTGATTTCCGTTTAAATCTCTTGAACTTTTTCAGTCTGAGTTTGATTCATTTTTCTTTTAGTGGTATTGTCATTGTGTTAAATTCGGATTTCATTTTGATGATATATTGTGAAAAAGAAATATGTTAGAACAGATGGCTTTAATGCCTTTTTTGCAATACAAATTAAGAAGTGTGAAATATTTGAATGGGAAAAACCAGATAGATCAAAGATAGAAGAAAAAGAATTATCAGAGGAAGACAAATTGTTATTTTTATTCCAATTCATCGAAGACTACAAACCTAATTTAATTTGGGATTTTAACCAAATCCTAAATACAAAATGACATAATTTTAATTGAGTTTAATATAATAAAATTCTTGGTTTTATTTATATATAATTAGACTTGCATCATTACATGACTCAAATTTTAAAACTAATTTAGGGGGCATTGAGTTTTTTAGGGTAATCTACACCTAAGGTCCTTTTTATTTAGAGTATGTTTTGTTTGGTCACTTAATTTTAAAAAATTAAAATAAAATATATTTTATTATTATTTTTTACTATCCTGTACGTCAACCTCCGTAAAAGATATTAATTTTAATTTTGACTAATGAACTTTTTAAAGTTTATCTTTTATCATTTCAAACAAAAACCTAAAAATTATATCGATTATTCGTAGATATTGTCACCTTCGATCACCACCAACCATCTCTTTTTTTGTCTTCATTAGTCATTTTCCCAGTGTTAATATTTTGTCCACCTTAACCCCAATCCTCTTAGTCACATATACATAGTGAAATTGTTATCAAAAGTCAATTTTTTTAATTGCACCTTCGACGGAATTAAAATTACCAACCAACCACAAGCTTCAAGAACATCAACCACCTAAATAGAACCACCCTTACTCCTCCCAACACAAATTCAAACACAACATATTATAAAATAAACTTTATTAGAGGCTAATGATGACAAATTAAGTCATTTAGGCCTGAATTTCTATTTAGGATATTGAAGTTTCTTTTAAGGATCTATAGGGAATTTAAATCATGAAGTGAAGAAATAAAATTTTGTTTATTGGTCTTGGTTTATCAAAAAAACAAAACGAAGCTTGAGGGATGTTTAAATTTGATGACAACATGAATAACAACAATGACAAAATTTTAAAAGAAATTAATGATTGTGTGACTAAAACGATAACAACTAAAAATATAAATGATCATTGTACTCGCTTTTTAAAGCAGGTGATCAAAATATAATAAGACCCAACCAAATAAGATCTCTCGTGTCGATTACCCATATTTTATTACTTGATTTAATTGGCATGATAAATTATGATATATTTAATTGAAAATATGAAAGAATGTGAAACAAGATTTTTGTTTTAAGTTTATGTTTTAGATTATAAACCCCAAAAAGTGAACATTGTACACTTAAAATATAATGATGCTTACTTGAGTAGGATTATAAATGCCTTGAGTAATAAATAATTTTGCCAAACTTGGAACGATTAAAAATACATAACTTTTTTTTAAAAAAGTTAGCCTCGTTAAAACTCTTTTACGGTCGATATTAGAAAATCTAATGTCAACCTATAAGCGAGAAAAGAATACCCATTAATATTATTTATTAAATTACAATTTATTCAATATAACTTAGATATTCAAAATAAAAATAATTACATTTTTATCACTAAAACACCCAAAGAGCAAAGTATGGTTGCCTTACTTTTTGAACGATGAATATAGACAATAGTTATGAGATGATATCATGAAGAAAATCCCTTAACCTCAATCATACTTTGAACCATTTTTACTCTTGGTAATGTGTGTGCATATCCTATTAGAACTAGACCATAATAATCATACGTTAATATTTCCATCACTCCAAAACTTGTTTAGGATTAATACATACCATAAATTATCCATTTAATCATACCAAAAGAAGGTTTAATCCACACATATATTGCTTGTTCTTGTAAAAATAGAAAAAGAAAATTGTATAATGGCAACATTAATAAATTCTTTGTGAAAATGTTGTGCGTTCTTCAAAATAAAAAAAATATTGATTATTTTATCATAAATCAAAGTGTTACGATGATTCTAAACATTCTAAAAAAATACTAAAAATCTAGCAAACATATCTTTAATAAGAATCATCGCACAATATGTCAATCATTCAAAACAAGATAAAGATAGATCAACTAAAACAAAGTCCAAGTAACTTATAGATCTTGTGAATTTTCTGAGTAGTCAAATAATCGCTCAATGCATGAACAACCTCTCTTATTTTGTATGGCATAAAGGAAATATATCATTCAAAGAGTTATGAATACCAATTCAAACATTCATCGATAGAGTTTCATGAGAAACATGCCAAATAAACACCTGAATCTTTGAAAAGATCTTAAGCTTGGATAATGTATACCAAATCTTTAACGGTGGTGTCAAATCAAAAAATTATCGTATAAAACAAACATATTATGAACATGTAAAATAAGTGTTACTTGAATGATTGGCCCAACTTAAAATATCAGATCCACAATTCATAATCTAATAATTAAGAATAGCCACAACATCAGTCGGTGTGAATTTATAATGACTCTCGTGCATGTCTCATCCATTATATGAAGGAATCATAAAGCCACTAGACGTTAGTTGATCAATCTGATATAATCAATCTAATCATCAATATAAGTCTTTGTGAACCCAACCTATTATACCTCCCTCACAAATTTATCTTAAATATAAGAGTAGCACATCAATACCAATTTTTTATAAGAAACCATCTCAAAGTTGTTACATAGCATTAAAGTTAGATTTTAAAAGATTAGGATGACTTGTCTCCAAGTCCCACATCAAGCACATTTCGCTCTACAAAATACTTATAAAAGAAAACACAAAAAATCAAGGATTGAGGGTCAATTAATAATGTCATATCTATCTACCCAAGAAAGTGATGTTAAACAATCAAAAAAAATTGAAGAATAAAAGTTGGCATTAACGATCTAAGGTAATTGACAAGAACTTTGGACAATACTTTGTTTGGATAATACTTTTTATACAAATACACAAGCTAATAAACTTCTTCGATAAAAAAGAGAAAGGTTGCATTTATATCCACAATGATTGAAGGCTACATGCAATCAAGAATGTCTATCAAAAGTACAAAACGATCTGTTTTAACAATGTCAAATCAATAAATCCTCTTACATAATTTTTCTTTTTTATTTGATGCTTGATCATAAAAAATTGTATTTCGATTACCGTTATGATGCCACTAAATAGAGATTATTGTGCCCAATATACCTCATCATTATTAAGAAGGCCTCTCACAATTTGGCTTTAGTTGTAAATAAAACTAGTAAAGAATAATCATCCTTAAGACCATTGAGAATGATCTTAATATTTTTCTTCGACTCTTTAATCTCAGTATTAGATGAAGTCTATTAATCTTTTTACCATGAATGAGGTTTAACACTCATATGTGTCATTTTGGATAGTGTCGAGTTATTAAAATTATCTCAACTATGAATAACTTGCTCATGATAAGCCTCCACATAAGCTCAATAGACGTTGAATTCAAAATAAACACAATGATGATTACTTCCATCAATTATATTTGATACAAGCATCGCCAATTATATCTATAAAAATTTATATTAGAATTTAATATTTTATTAATTAGAAAATAGTAATTAAATTACAATTTATGTGAGAAGCCGCTTAATTTAATCAGAGAGTGCACAACCTCCGAACGTTTGCAATGCATAATCTGAATGAAATGTCGAGATAACCAACGAACAAGACAATCTCACATGTTGAAATCAAGAGAAATCGAACATCTTTGTCCGAAGATTGGCCAGCTAAAATTTCATAACTGAAAATCTGAAACAAACAAGGAAAGGTCAAAGGTGGTCCCTCCCCTAAACCCCACCTACACTTTCCTGGTTTTGTGTCTTTACCTTTAATTTTTAGACGCGTCAATACACGCGGTTTTCCCTTCACAATTTCCTCCGGTTGGGCCACGACGCCATTGAAGCTCTATGTCAAGCTTTCTTCATCAACTCATCTTCTTCAACTTTTCACTCTCTCATCAACAAATGAATCATCTGGTGTTCTTCTTTCTCTTCTCTTTGTTTTTAAGGCTTTCTCTCTGTGATCCCCGAGCTAACGAGGTAGCTCTGGTATGCACCAACACAACCGCTTCAATAACGGAGCGCCAAACCTTCGCGGCCAACTTCTTGGCCGCGATGAACACATTCACGCCGCTCATAGTCCAGCAAAGGTACGCCGCAGTCGTCAACGGAAGTGGTGATACCAAAGTTTACGCCTTCGGCGAGTGCATGAAAGACCTCGATCAAAGCGATTGTAATGTCTGCTTCGCTCAATGCAAGGCGCAGATCATGAGATGTCTTCCGTTTCAGTCAGGCACACGCGGAGGCAGGCTTTACTACGACGGCTGCTATATAAGGTACGATGATTATAACTTCTTCGGTGAAGGCTTGAGTCAAGGAGACAGGACTGTCTGTGCTACGAAGGATGTTGTCGGTTCGAGTAACAGAACAGGTTTTAGAGCTAACGTGATGGAGTTGGTGAGGAATTTGAGCCTCGAAGCTCCGAAAACCGATGGATTCTTTGTTGGGTCTATGGGTAAAGAGGATAATGTGTCGGTTTATGGATTGGCTCAATGTTGGGAATTGGTGAATGCGAGTACTTGTGGAAGTTGCTTGGCTAATGCAGTTTCTAGGGTTAGTTCTTGTCTTCCTAAGGAAGAAGGAAGAGTGTTGAATGCAGGTTGTTACTTGAGATATTCGACTCGTAAGTTTTATTACAATTCAACTGCTCCACCGTTTGATGGAAATCCAAGTGAGTTCAGATTATTTTCTTATGTTTTTTATGCCATCTCAATTCAGCCAACAGACCTTGAGTCGTATCGTGTCGGGTGAACATAGTCTAGGAGAAGATTAGGTTTAGGTTTAAAGCTTATATTTGCTCTGCTATGACTGTTACAATGTTTGTCAGGAAGGAGAAGATTAGCTATTATCCTGGCAACAACATTCTCCGCAATGGCTTTAACACTGATCATTGCAACAGCCATTTTCTTTCTGCATAAGAAGATTGTAAAGAGAAGGGAAGGTATGATCCTTGTTATTAAACATCTTGAAATGTTTTGTTTGGTTACCCGGAAAATGAAACTGATTTGTTTTGCATTGGCATAGAGAGTAAACAACTTGGAGCTTTATCACCACTCCTGAACAAGTCCAAGTTGAATTTCTCTTACGAATCTCTCGAAAAGGCCACGGATTACTTCAACGACTCGAACAAACTCGGACAAGGCGGATCTGGTTCTGTGTATAAAGTATGTTGTTATTGGACAAAATAGTTGTCTTAGCACATAATCAAGGCCATTCAAGGTACTAACAAGGTTTTTTAAATTTGCTCTGTCAAATAGGGAACTTTATCTGATGGCAAAGTTGTTGCAATAAAGAGGCTTTTCTTTAATACAAGGCAATGGGTGGATCATTTCTTCAATGAAGTCAATTTAATCAGTGGCATACATCACAAAAACCTTGTAAAGCTGTTGGGATGCAGCATTACCAGACCGGAAAGCCTTCTTGTATACGAATACGTGTCAAACCAGAGCCTCCATGATTATCTCTTCGGTCCTTATTTATGAACTCTTGTTTAGTCTCGAGTAATACCATTAACTCATGTTTCCACTTACCAGTTTATCAATTTGATACAGTTAGAAAAGATGTTGAGCCATTAAAATGGGAGGCACGGTACAAGATCGTGACGGGTACGGCTGAGGGCTTGGCCTATCTGCACGAAGAATCAAAGTTGAGGATCATACATAGAGACATAAAACCTAGCAATGTTTTGCTCGATGAAGACCTCACCCCTAAAATTGCAGATTTTGGGCTTGTAAGACTTTTTCCGGAAGATAAGTCTCACATCAGCACTGCCATCGCCGGCACATTGTAAGCTCAAGAGCATTTGAAACATTATATCATATTTAAACATGTTGCATGTGGACTCTACATTGCCTTCTAAACTTTCAAACCGATTGCTAATCTTCCGAAAATCATAGGCTTTTCCTTTGGTTTATAGAATTTTTGATCATGTTACTCGTTTTAACTTGTCTATCACGAACTTAAGAGTTCAATTACTCTGCATCTCTAGAGGTTACATGGCTCCGGAATATGCTGTCCGTGGCAAATTGTCTGAAAAAGCCGATGTTTATAGTTTCGGTGTTTTCGTTATTGAAATTACCTGCGGAAGAAGGAACAAGTGCTTTTCTCCGGATCTGGTCTGTATCCTACACATGGTAATCTATTTTGCAGAGTTTATCAAATACTTAAAGCTTTCTGTCTCTAATTCTAAGGTCTTAACCTGATCGAAGATCTCCTTTCGCAATTGAAAGGTCTGGAATTATTATCAAGAAAATAAATTGAGGGAAGCTGTTGATCCTGTTATAGAGTATCATTTTCAAGAAAAGGCTTCTAGGTTGCTTGAAGTTGGCCTACTCTGTGTTCAAGCCTCAGCAGAAATTCGGCCATCAATGTCAACAATCGTGCAACTGCTTACTGATAATACTCTCGAAATTCCTCGACCGATGCAGCCTCCCCCATTCTATAGTCCTAGTAGCCCGTCAGTTAGCCAAAACATCACAACTGCAACTTGCAATTCTCAACCCGAGTCTTACATCCTGTCTTTGGGTAATAGCACGCCACAAAGTACGATTGAGCCTAGCTGGATTGCTTTTCCCAACATGATTCAAGACGATGGACTCAACAGGTTCTGATGATTTTGATCGGCTCCACCGTAGCTTACTGGTTCTGTGTTTCCGGTAGCACTGAGAGAGATGACAGAATCTGATGCAGCAGTTTCAAATGACTTTATGCACTACTTGAGAGAAAGATTGATATGTAATATCATAGAATAGTAATATTTTAGATTAGATAGGTCCAGTAGTGAATCTAGCACCGGTTAATGCTTCATTATTCTTTTAAGGTTAGTTATAGATCAGTGACATTATTTGTACAAAATTAGAAATGATATAATTATTATTATTATTATTATTATTATATTTTAAAGTGACGTTAATCTTCCACCAATTAATTAAATTTTTTTTATATTTAGAATTTTTATGTTAGGATATATGAATTTGTTTCAATTGGTTCTCGTTTTTGATATTTAATGTGGTGGGGTGTAAATCGTTTGTTTTTTTTATTGTGGTATCATTAGTGCCTCACTTTAAAATAATAGCTTTAAGGTTAAATGTTAGAGATTGGGTTTAAAAAAATTAGGTGTAACTGTACTTTTAAAAAAAATAGAATTCAATACAATTGAATTATCAATAATACCCCTTACAAGATTTCGATGTTACGGTACCTTGTAAATATGTTAGCATTGTAATAAATAATAACAATGAAATCGTGAAGACACTTATCCATTCTCGAGATTTTTGCCAATTTATCAATACTTCTGAAATTTCTAACACTCCGAATAATTATTTCCTTGATTTGTTGCTCGTTAGATTTAGAAGATCATTTACCTTTAAGGTTTTGAACTATTCAAAACAATATAAATATAAAACAAGTTTTACAATGATTTCCACCATTTAAAAACCAATAATTAGTTGCATAACAGTAACTAGCTATGAAACCAATGAAAGTAAAGTTTGAATTCCCGCAGAAAATAGCTTATGTTTTATTAACTTCTTGTGTTTGGAAAAGAAGAATGTAGAAAAATAGCTTTAAACACGTGACAAAAAGAGAGAGGAAAATCTTATTATATCAAACTTAATCTATACAAATGGTTTATATAGAACTAAATTGTGATAACTAACTAACTGATTGTGAAATCCATAAAATAAATCCTATTAGCCCCTCTCAAGTTAGCGTATACAAATATTGTATACCCAACTTGGATATTAAAGCTCGAAATGCTGAAGCATGCAAGGATTTTGTGAAACAATCGGCTAACTGATTGTGTGTTGAAATTGGAAACAAATTGATGGTTCCTTGCTGGATCTTTTCTCGGACAACATGACAGTCTATTTCAATGTGCTTGGTCCTCTCATGGTGGACTGAATTTTCTGCAATTTTAACAGCAGACAAGTTATCACAATACAAATTAGCAAGAGGAAAAAATTAACTGTAAATCGGTAAGAAGATAATTCAACCATTGTATTTCACAAGTAACAACAGCCATAACTTTGCATTCTGCTTCACTTGATGATCGAGAAATGGTTGATTGTTTCTTTGATTTTCAAGAAACTAAAGAAGTTCCAAGAAAAACACAAAAACCTGTTATTGATCTCCTAGAATCAGGACATTGTGCCCAATCGAAATCTGAAAAAGCATTGATCCTGATATCATTCATAGCTGGAAAAAACAACCCTTTCCCTAGACTACTTTTTAAGTATCTAAGTAGTCTGTGTGCTGCAGTCATATGAGCGCTAGTGGGAGCATTAAGAAATTGAGACAATTGTTGAGTAGCAAAAGCTATATCAAGCCTGATATTTGTTAAATAAAGAAGTTTTCTGATAAGCCTTCTATAAGTAGTAATGTCAGTTAAGGGTGTACCATCTAATTTTGAAATCTTAGTCTTAGGAACGATAGGGGTAGATACAAGTTTGGAATTAATAAAACTTGTTTTTAGAAATAATTCTAAAATATATTTTCTTTGACACAAATTTATACCAGCATGAGAACGAGCAACTTCAAGCCCTAGAAAAAATTTTAAGTTTCCTAAGTCTTTAATTTTGAAAGTATCATGTAAGAAATTTTTGATAACAGATATTTCATTCATATTTAAACTAACAAGAACAATATCATCCACATAAACAGCTAAAGCAATAAAGTTATTACCTATTCCTTTAATAAAAAGAGAATTATCAGCATATGATTGTTTAAATCCTTAACTTAGAAGAGCAGTAGTCAACTTTTCTTTCCACTGTCTACTTGCTTGTTTCAGGCCATATAAACTTTTATTTAACTTGCAAACCATACCAAGTAAAGGTGTTTTAAAACTAGGAGGGAGATCCATATATACCTCTTCTTTTAAAGAACCATGTAAAAAAACATTATTTATGTCCAGTTGTTCTAAATTCCAACCTTTAGCAGCAACAACAACTAACAAAACTTTTATTGTAGTGAGTTTTGCAACAAGACTAAAAGTATTTAAGAAATCTATGCCTAACTGTTGCGTATAGCCTTTTGCAACTAATCTGGCTTTGTACCTTTCAAGTGTTCCATCTGATTTCAATTTAGTCCTATACACCATTTACATCATATGGTTTGTTTATTTGGTGGAAGAGAAACTAAGTCCTAAGTCTTATTATTTTGTAAAGCTAAAATTTCTTCATCCATTGCCTTTTTCCAGCAGTCATGAAGAATAGCTTGCTTATAAGTTTTAGGTTCAGTAAATAAAGATGCATTATTAATATAAGATTGATATGGTACAGATAAAGAATTGTAAGATAAAACCTAAGCAATGTTGTAAGAAGAGGTACGAGTCTTTGGGACAGACACATAAAAATCCTTGTATCTTTGGGGTAGTTGAATTCTCCTAGAAGGTCTTGTAGAAGCTTTGTGAATGACCGGATTAGCCTGGAGTTGCTGCTTATGAGACTCAAGTATGGACTGCACAGGATGATTTACACTATCTCCAATATCACCAACATCAATATGGTGGTTATTAATCTTGTCATCATTAGTACTAACAACATGATCAGAGGTATAGTAATTAGGAACATTTAATGTAGGAGAACCAGAATTAAAAGTATCAGAATTACAAATTCCATCAGTTTTATTATCAGTAATAATATTTTTATAAGTACAATCTTCTAGATTGGAATCATTGTGAATAGGAAAAACAAGGTTATCAATATCTTGAACGCCAATAGTTTGAAAAGGAAAAATATTTTCAGAAAAACAAACATCTCAAGATACAAAGAAACTTTGAGTTTCTAAATTATATAGCGTATATCCCTTTATGTGTTTAGGAAAACCAATAAAGACACATTTAGTAGCTTTAGGATGCAACTTTGTTTGTGGTTTAGGTAAAATTGAAGCATAAGCTAAGCATCCGAAAACTTTAAGGTTATCAAAGTTAGGCTCCTTGTCAAATAAAATCTGAAAAGGTGTCTTATTGTTCAAAACTGGTGTAGGAGTTATGTTAATTAGATAAGCTGCATGCAAGATACAATCTAACCAGAATTCTAAAGGCATGTGAGACTGAATTTTAAGTGCTCGAGCAACAGCAAGCAGATGCTGATGTTTTCTCTCTACTACACTATTCTGTTGCGGTGTATAAGCACAAGAATGTTGATGAATTGTTCCTTTCGAACTATAAAGAGATTTTAAATTGAATTCTTTTGCATTATCAGTCCTTATACACTTAATTCGCTTATTAAACTGAGTTTCTATCATCTCAAAAAACTGAACAAGTAAGGACCTAACATCAGATTTGAATTTCATTGGATAAATCCACATATATCTACTCTTGTCATCCATCATAGTTAAGAAATATGAATAACCATATACACTTTTAACTGAAAAAGGACTCCAGACATCAGTATGAATAAGATCAAATACCAAAGTTAAAGCAGAAGTACTTATAGGAAAAGGAAGTCTCTTATGTTTTGCAAGATGACAAACATCACAATTATAATGAGAAACATGTGGAATTTTAGAGTTCAAAAAAGAAAAATGTTTCATTCTTGGACAAGATGGATGTCCTAACCTATCATGCCAAAGCTGAAAGTTATCGGGCTTAAAAACAATATTAGAAAAAGAACCAGAATTACAAAGAGTAACCTCCAGTTGATATAAACCATTTTTCTTTCTAGCTAAACCAATCGTCTTCCAAGCTACTGTGTCTTGTATATAACAAAAACCAGAAGTAAAAAATAGAGAAATTGACTTAGCTTGAGTTAATTTCGAAACAAAAACCAAATTAAAATTGAAATTAGGAATATAAAAACATTGTGGAGAACTAAGGCCGGTGAAATTTGAACTGTACCTACATGAGTTACCATAACTAACTGATCATCAGGCAACTTAACAGATTTATTTTTAACAGGCTGGTAACTAACAAAAAAATTCAAAGAATTCACTATATGATCAATAGCTCCTGAATCTAAAATCCAAGGAGCAAAAGAAGCAAATTGGGAACAAAAAACCATACCTTCATCTTGAGTAGAAACACTGAAATCAGAAGAAAGAACATTAATCTTTGAATTTTGCACAGAACTCGGATTTGCAGGTAAAGATGAATTTCGTTCTTGTAAAATATTCAAAAGGCTTTCATATTGTTCTTTTGTAAACTTTAGAGAAGAACTATCACTTTTCACCAGAAATTCGGAATTTGAAGAATTTTTCTCATCACAAGAACCAATCTGATTGGTTCGATTACCCTGATATCTACTCTTATATCCTGGAGGAAAACCATGTTTCTTGTAACATTTTTCAACAGTATGGCAATACAATCCACAGAACACACATAAAGGTCTCCTAAGATTTGCATTACCAAAAAATTTCCTATAACCAGAACCTTTATTGTCTTACCTAAACTGAGAGTCCTTGACATCAACTCTACCCGCTAATAGAATGTTAGACTCAGGAAAAGAGAAACTAACAGACCTTTCATGCTGAATTAGAATCGCGAAAGCTTGATTAATGGTAGGCATAGGCTTCATCATAAGTAACTAATATTTGGGAACCGAAAAATTATCGTTCAACCCTCTAATAAAATGCAACAAAAAATCTTGTTTGCGATATGACAAAGCAGGACAATCACAAGCAGCAAGGGGCCTGAGATTACAAATCTCATCCCAAATTACTTTCAATTGCGTATGATACGTAGTGACAGAAAGAGTACCTTGACAACAAGAATACAATTCTTGGAGGAGATCTGAGATACGTACCATGTCTCCTTGATTAAACCTATCGAACAAATCTAACCATAACTCGGAAGCATTATCAATCCAAATTACGCTTTGCATTATCTCAGGACTCAAAGCGCGTTGTAGCCAGGAAAGAACCAGGTTGTTGCAGTTTACCCAAGCCTGGAACTGCGGATCATCCTTCTTGGGTTCTTGAATCGAACCATCGATAAATCCGAACTTGTTTTTGGAGATGAGAGACATTTTCATGAAGCGAGCCCATCTATTGTAATTGCTACTAACGAGAAGAGAAGATGTAAGGATCAACGCTGGGTTCTCATTCGGATGGATGTAAACCTCGCCGGAGGGATCATCGTTCTTGAAGATTTAAGTCGCGCCATCGTCGCCAGCATGGGAAGCTGAAAAACCATCTAATACCATATTAACTTCTTGTGTTTGGAAAATAAGAATGTAGAAGAATAGCTTTAAACACGTGACACAAGGAGAGAGGAAAATCTTATTATATCAAACTTAATCTATACAAATGGTTTATATAGAACTAAATTGTGATAACTAACTAACTGATTGTGAAATCCATAAAATAAATCATATTAAGTTTTTATAGTCCTTGGACGTGTAATAACCCTCGCTTGGTTACGGAATCGATGAGATGTTGAAGGGTTTACTCTTACCCAATCGTTGGCTATGCTATACAATTGATGAATCGGAGAAAAAAAAACTTGGGTTTTCCTAACAATAGAGGTGTTAGTTTAATTTTCCAAGGGAAATCTCAGAGACCTTTTTGTTTTTTCAACCGTCGGAATTATTGTTTTAATTTGTTGTCAGCTGTTAATTATTGGTTTCTTATTTTAATAAAACGTTGCATATAAAGATATTGGCTGAGTGACAAAACGTTCCCGTTTAATAAAACCTAAAGTTAAATCTCTTTGTAAAAAATTATAAGAGGCTTCTTCGATATGAATGATAATATGATCTTCCTCATTTTCTTTATGTTTCTCCTTCATTTTCTCTCTATTTTTCTCTTTGTTTGTTTTTTTATTTTAGTTGATTACAAGGGTATTAGAGCCACTTTGATCCTCGTAGATGATGAAAACTCGAAGCCAAGCATTAATGACAGCTGGAAACCAAACTGCACTAACAACACCGGCTTCAACGGAGACCAACCCAATACCCGAATGGAAGCAAGAGACGAACCGGGTACAATTAGACACGCACAGATTGAAAGCATCAATGGATGATAGATTCCAAAGAATACAAGATTCAATGATGACAAATCTTTACAACGAAATAGTATTGGGCAAGAAGATAGTGGTTGAGGAGGAACCTGAGCAACAAGCAGGGATTCTGGACATACACCCTGACTCAAGATACAAGCAGCCAGACTACAGTAGAAATTCCTCATGTAATTCCACGGGAGCCAAGTTCGGTAGTATAAGAAGAGGTACAAAAAGTTCGAACTGATACTAGGACAACAATTAAACTTTGCTTACAAATTTCTTTGCCTAAAATTCGATGGGTACGACTTTAGAGGATGGGTTTTAAAGTTGGAGCAGTATTTTGAGGCCGAAAGAGTTTGGATCTAGCTATAATCAGAGTAATGATGTTGTATTTCGAAGGGAAGGCAATGGAATGAAATCAATTCTTATGCAACTCTCTGGGTGACTTGAGTCGGGTGTATTAAAAAAGTATTTGGGATGGATGATAGAAAAGTTCTCCCCTAGAGGCATTGATGATCTTTTTACCGAGTTACTAGAGTTGAAACAAGTGTAGTCTGTGGAGTAATTTTATGAGGACTTCATACATCTGGTCAATCAGGTTAAACTCCCTGACGAGTATGTCTTAAGTATGTTTAAAAACCATTTAAAGTTAAAAGTAAGTTAAATTGTGAAACTGATGCAACCAAAGAACTTGATAGATGCTTTTAAATTAGCTAAACATGTGGAAGCAATGCACTACCCTATACAAAAGAAACCTATGTCAAGGTTACAAATGAGGTCACCTGGACATAATCTATCATTATTTGTTCTACCTAGAAGCTCAGCTAGTTCGATTAGAGGTGGAAGGGGTTCTGTGGCTGAAGGGAATTCTAATTTCTCATCTTGAGTTTCAACTCCAAAGAGCCTTAGTCTTACTTCTTCTAGAACCACTAAAATGTAGGAAATTAAGGGTCGAGTAAGGCCCTATCAACAACTGAAATTGAAAAACACAAAAGGAAGGGATTATACTTATGGTGTGCAGCCGAGTACACACCAAGTCATAAGTGTGATAGGTCACAGATTTTTCAGATAGTAGTGGAAGAAACTGAAGAGGATAAGGTGCTGAGGTCTTCTCCGATTATGAAGAAATTACTTAAGGAGAATAAGAGTTAGGCAAGAATAAAGATCTTTTACTATCTCTTCAAGCAATGTGTGACACCTCAAGTTTAAAAACTATGAAGATACAAGTAATGATGCAAGGAGTTTCTTGTATGAAGTTGTTAGACATCGAAAGTACTCACAATTTTTTAAGCTTATCTATGGTGAAGAAACTAAAACTTTCCTTTTGTAAACATAAGGCACTCAAGTTTACTGTGGCTGATAAAAATTAGATGAAAACTTTATAGAAATATAAAAGGGTTAAATGACAATGTCAAAGAGTACATTTCATCTCTGATTTTTTGGTATTGTCTTTAAAGAATTATGATGAAGTCCTAGGAGTATAATGGTTATGACAACTAAGAATGATTAAATGGTATTTTGGACAACTGATAATGTGCTTTAAATTAGAAACAAAGGAGATCAAGTTAAGTGGGTGCAAGGAGAAATTTGTACAATGCACAGATTTCAAAAGTTATGAGAAGTTGTTAAGGGGATGTACAGTCCATTCATTGCAACTGTGTGTCTGTTGAATGCTCAGATTGAAATTGAGGATGAAGATTTGTCTAGTACCAGTGAGATGCATGTTTTGTTACAAAAGTGTAACAATGTTTTTGAGGAACCTAAATAATTACCCCTTAAGTGAGAAAACTCACGACATCGAATTAAAAGATGAACATGTTGTTGTAATGATTAAACTCTAAAGACATCCCTATAACCAAAAGGATGAGATTAAGAGGCATGTTAAAGATATACTGAGTTATGTATTAATAAGGAACAACAACAGTGCTTTTGTTTCATCCATAGTAATGGTAAAAAAAAGGATTGAGCTTGGTGAATGTTTGTCGACTACCAAAAATTGAACCAGTTAACAATCAAAGATAACTTTTTCATGCCCATTATTGAGGAGTTGATAGATGATTTAGGGACTGCAGCATGATTTTCTAAATTGGATATAAAGTCAAGGTATAATCAAATCAGAATAAAGGACAGTGATATTCACAAGACAATATTTAAGACTCATGAAGGGCACTATGAGTTTCTAATGATACCATTTGGGTTCACTAATGCCCCGACTATTTCTCAGAGTCTGATGAACTTTGTATTTAAAGAACAATTGAGGAAGTTTGTTTTAGTGTTCTTCGATGACATTCTAATTTACTCTCAAGATTAGGATTCACACCGAAAGCATTTGGAAGTGGTGTTATCTTTGTTGTTATTACACCAGCTTTATGCTAAGAGATCGAAATGCAATTTTGGATCTAAGATGATTAATTATATTGGGTATGTAATTTCGAACAGAGTGGTGAATATGGATGAGTCTAAAGTGGAATGCATTAAAGAGTGGCCTGTTCCTCAATCTGTTAAGGAGTTAAGAGGATTCCTTGACCTCTCAAGGTATTATGGGAGGTTTGAAAAAGGTTATGGATGTGTAGCCAAACCTTTAACAAACTTGCTGAATAAAGGAGAATGAGAATGGAATTTTAAGGCAGAATTGGCTTTTCAAAAACTCAAGTTATCATTTCAGCATCGGTATTATCATTGCCTAATTTTGAAAAAAAAATCACCATAGAAACTGATTCTTCTGACATAGGTGTAGGAGTTGTCTTGGTCTAGGATAAGAAACCATTGGCCTTTTTCAGTAGAGCTTTGGGAGCAAGGCAAATGGGCATGTTTATATACGAGAAAGAGATGTTGGTTGCACTTATGAAAGTGAAAATATGGTACAATTACTTGACTAGTCGATATTTTAAAATCAAGACTGATCATTAAAGTTTGAAATTTCTTGTTGAAAACCACATAATGACTCCCTTTCAACAAAAATGGGTAGTCAAGATGATGAAATTTGACTACGACATTTAGTATAGGAAGGGTACCAATAACATAGTGGTTGATGTCCTTTCGAGGAGACCTTCTACTAGTAGTTTTTGTAACATGGAAGTGAGTCACATTTCTACTGATTTGATGCAAAGAGTAATTGCCACTTGGGAATCTGATGAAAAATTACAAAAAATAATAAAAAATAAAGAACAAAATCCAGCAAAGCACTTGAAATACCAATGGGATAGGAAATTATTGAGGAGAAAAGGTAAGCTGGTTGTGGGATAGGAAATTAATCTGAGGAAAGAGTTGATTCATTTCTTCCACAACAGTGTTATGGGTGAACACTCTAAAGTGCAAGCAGTCATACACAAAATAAATTTAGTATTTTATTGAAAACACCTTAGAAAGAGGGTTAAGCAAAAGGTAAGAGAATGCTTGGTTTGCCAAAAAGACAAAGGGGATTTGCAGCATCCCAAAGCGTTTTTACTACCCCTACCAGTTTCTCTAACTGTGTGACATTTCATCAGTTTAGACTCTATAGAAGGATTTCCTTTTATCTAAGAAAAAAGGACTGCCTACTTGTAGTATTAGATCGACTATCCAAGTACAGCTATTTTATTATCCTAGCTTATTCATTCACTGTAAAGAATGTAGCTCAGCTTTTTTAAAAGAACATCTTCAAATTGCATGGTCTTCCCGAGAACATAGTTTATGATCGAGATAAAATATTCATGAGTTTGTTTTGGAGAGAGTTGTTGAGAAAGCTAGGAGACATCATACATGCATCTATAACATATCATCCAAAAACTGATGAAAAACAGAACGGGTCAACCAATGCTTAAAGACACATCTTAGATGCATGACTAGAAAGAAGCCTAAAGAATGATCAAAATGGTTGTATCTTATTGAATGGTGATACAATACCATTTTTCATACTTTTATATAGATAACGCCATACCAAGCGATGGAGGGACAACCGCCACCAATGCATTTGCCTTATATTTCAAGGGAATTCAATGTTGATGTGGTGGATAGGAGTATGAGGCAAAGAGAGAACATAGTTAAATACTCAAGTTCCACATGAATACGACACAAGATCGAATGAAGGGTCAAGCTGACAAAAAGAGAATAGAGTATAAGTTTTAAATGAGAATTTGGTTTTACTAAAATTACAGCCTTACAGGCAGGTGACAGTATGTGCAAGAATGAGTTAAAAGCTTTTCCCAAGGTGGTTTGGTCCATTTTTAGTCACAGATCAGGTAGGAGCTGTAGCCTACAGATTGAAAATGTCAAAAAATTCTAATGTACATCCAGTATTTCATGTCTCTCAACTCAAGAAAAGGATCGAAGTTCATCTCATCTAGGAGGAGTTACCTATTATTGATTTTGAGGGAAGCATAAGCAAGAAACCGGTTAGAATTGTGGATCGCAGGATTGGGAAGAGAAGATAAAGGGCAGTTACAGAAGTTCTTGTGGAAAGGTCTAATGCTTTTCTACAGGATGCTACATGAGAAGTTCTTCACCATTTACAATAACAGTTTCCAATTTTTCATCCTTGAAGGAAAGGATATTGTGAAGGAGGAAGTATTTGATATACACCTTTTTGTTTTTTTTACTGTTGGGGTTATTGTTTTAATTTGTTGTTAACTGTTAGTTATTGTTTTCTTATTTTAATGAAATTCTAGTATAGGGATATTGGCTGAGTGTAAAAACGTGGTGACACGGGTTGTAAAATGTCAAAAATAAATTTCTTATTCTCAAATAATAAATAGAAAAACAATATAGTAAAGGAGAAGGATCGATCCTACAGGGATTAGAAACTTCTTGATTATGCTTTGTTTGATTGGTGATCCAAGAATGTTGATCAAATGATGTTTTAAGTAAAAGGGGGGTTTGTTGAATAAAGTAAAACTAAGTAATTGGAGAAAATAAAATAAAAAATTGATTTAATAATAAAAACTAGCCTTAGGCTTTCTCTTTGACTCGACTTTAATAGATCATCGAAAAAAGATTTTCACTTCGGGATTTTACGTCTGTAATTAGCTTTTGATAAGTGCTCAACTCACTATCACTTTTTACACTTTTCATGGGCACTTATCATCAATTCTACACTCACTTGAACCAATGCATCTACTTAATATGATATATTTAGGGGTTATGCCATTGAAGATAATATTTGTAGAAAAGGCATACTTTACTGCATTTTCATATCTGTGCAGGAACAAGTATTGTCGAGGTAGCAGAATGAGGCCGAGGCAGAACTTGATGCCTAGGCAGTAAAGGAGAAAAAACAATATGGCTGGCAATTGAAGAAGAAAAATAAGGAGAGGGTTGCTGAACAAAAAACCAAAGATCGGAGCTGAAAAACACAAGAAAAGCCCAAGGACAAGGCCACGCGGGGAAGAAACTTTCTAGAAGATTAAACTTGTAAATATTTACCTTATGTACATAACTTGTTCCTTACTCCAAGTTGTACTCTAGTTAGGAAAGGTTTACCCTAGGCCAAGCCTATATAAGTCATAGCCGTCCTAGGGATTAGGAGAGGACCTTGAGAGCCGAATTTTGAGAGAGTTTACCTTAGGAACAATTCTTCCTATCATGTTCTAAGTTTTCTTAGGGTTTTGGTGAAGGTTGTCGAGTATTAGTGAGAGAAGATTGTATCTTGTTTCTTGTTTCTATACAATAAAATATCAAAGTTTGCTTACTCTTTGTCATTCTTTGTTCTTGCATCCAAGCCCGGGAGGGAAGTTTATAAGTAATCTATTTTTCTAGACTCGGGAGAGTTAGACTCACGAAAGGAGTAAGTGCGATATTCGACTTGGTTGGAGGATACTAACTCGGCCTAGGAATATGTTAGAGTTTAGCGGCTAAAAGAAGTGTGGGATTGGTTGTTGGTTATGATTGATTAACGCCGGGAGGTATCATCAAGGACTTACCTTCAACAGTGTTTCGACTTAGGGATAAGCGGAGTCATTCAATGACACTTTGTCAAACTTTGGTAAATCCGCCCAAGAGCAAGGGATTGTCGCGGTAGAGAACATTGTCGCTACTGAAGACAGTATCTGCAGTATTGTCGAGGCAGTGCAGTGCAATTACATTGGACAGAAGCAGATCAATCAAATACACTATACAACACAAATGGATCCTACCTTCTTTCTCAATTTTGACCTCACCTTATTTAGTTCAGTTTATTTAGTTTAATCAATACTCAAACTTATTTGTGTTTTTACTTTTGTTTTAAAAGGCAAGAAGATCAAAAGAAGCATATTAAGTACATCAATCCCTAAGAAGACGATAACTCGATAATACCTATCACTTATTACTTGACGTGTACACTTGCACTCCAATTGCGCATATTCAGCACGCATCAGCTTTCAAGGTTCAATCCTTGAAGAAAAAATTCTAAACCGAATACCCAAGCCTATCTTTAATACTGGTTTCATGGATTAATCCACCAACTAAATATTTGTAGAAAAATTATTTAAATCATTTAAACCGACTTGGATTATGTTATTTCAATAATAACTGATCAATAACATAATCCAATCTTTGTTGTCTTCTTAGCAATCAATTTGCTAATGTGTTCCCAAGAAATTAGTTTCAATAGCCGATCTTTCTTCCCACAGAAATGATCAAATTAAAATCTTGACCAAAGTCAATATTTAGTTTTAAAATCAATTTGAATAAAAAAAATTAAGTTCAAAAGAAAACTTTGAAGAAATAAAAAGATGAAGTTATTGATGTGTTTTTCAATCCTCACATTTCGGTCGAGTCATCGCTTAAGCCCTTTTCTAATAAAAATTTAGCCGAGAAAAATTATAGAAGGAATTATGCTCGACATAATAAATACAAAATATTGAAATTAAAAACAAGAAAAATAAAGAAAGAAAGCTTTTATAAAACCTAGAATAAAGAGATGAAATTAATGAAAATAAAAAATCGGTTCTAGGCTTACCCAAGGTAGATATTTATAGCCTTTTACAAAACCTAAAAATAAATGATAAGTCTAAAATAATCCTAAAAATATTTAAATTCAAATTAAAAAGATAAATCCTAATTTAAAATTCAAAATGCGGTTGACAATCTAGAACGCTGATAAGCTATCACGCGCTTGTTGATGTCATCTTCTAGAAGTTGCTGACAAAATGTCGCGTCAGATTTCAAGCCCAAAGTCAAGCCCATGAATCCAGACTCAATCCAGAAAATAACAAAACTTCAAAAATCAACCATTTAAGTGCATTTTCCAGATTCACAGTCCTGCACAAAAAGACACGAAAAACAACAAGATCAATAATATATTTATCAAACCAAGGAGTAATTAAGCATAAAATAATAACTATTTTCAACACTTATCACGTGGCCATTAATAAAATCTAGAGTTGAAACCCAGTGTAAGGAACTGTGAGAGACATATTCGATCTTAATGATAATCTAGTCTTCTTTATTTTCTATCTCTTTTCTCCCTCATTTTCTTTCTATTTTTCTATCTGTTTTCTTCATTTCAGTTGATTACTGACGAAGATGGTGTTGGAAAATTGAGAAGAATTAATAGATAATCTTGATCTTTAATTCGAAAGAAATTTATTGGTTTTTATTCTAATCTATGAGACCTTTATAACGGTATCTCATATCTAAAAATAATTGAGTGGTAAATGAGAATTGATACTCAAAATAAGGTGACTGTGAATAGAGTAAGAAAAATGAAACTTTATTATCTCACATGGATGAGATTAATGAAATGAGAAGTGTTTATATACACTTACCCACCTTTTTGTAATAATAACTTGAATGGCTATTGTACTTTGGACATAAGAGATGTAAATTCAATCTTATTTTGTTTAGAGGTACTCATACAACGCGAGTGATATGAACATTCGAATTAATTAGGTCTTTTTTGACTTTATGAAAAGTATTGATTATTTATTTCAAATTAAATAGAAAAGTATTAATAAACATTAAATTTATAATATTTTTTATATACTTGTTTTGTATACTTGTTTTTATATACTTGTTTTGTATAAATAACATGTCTCTTTTCAGTTTAAAAAGATAACTCAAAAACTTTTAAACTCTAAAAAAATGTAAAATATTTTCGATAATGGATAAAAATAAGGTTATGTTTATGATTCCTATAGTTGTGCTATTGTTGAAAATCTTTCGTTGTATCTTGAGTGACTGGCGATTAAAATAATTCAAACACCAAGAAAGGATCGAAATCTATCTTAAAAAAATACTATGTTCATGCAGGCCTTAACATAATTTTTTATTTAAGCTATTTGAAATTGTTTCTTTACAATAAATATGTATTTTTTTATTTATTTTAATATATTTATATTTTCATTTTTAGATTAATAATTTTACAACAGATGAGATAGAGGTGTGGGCTTCTGATTATTGCAATCGGGTAGTAGGGGTAGGCAAAATTCGAATAGACTAGAAAAAATTGAATTGACTTGAGGAAAAACAAGTCAATTTGTTTTAGCTCGACTTAAATTTCATAAATTCGATTCGACTCAAAAATTTTCAAATAAAGTTCAAATCGTAAAATAAAAATTGAATAACTCGAAATTTTTAATAATTATAGAGACTAATTACATATTTAACCCTAGTTTTATTTTCAGTCTCTTTTTTTTTGCCTTTTAATTTTCTTTTCTAAAACTTGGTCACTTTTTAAATTTATTTTATTTTATTTAATAAAAATTTTATTTGTATATTATGTTATTTAGTAGTATATGTTATTTATTTTATGTTTTTTTTTTAATTTTCGTATTTAATTTATCATTATTTTGTCTAACCTTAGCCTTACTTAAATAAGAAGAAGGTTTTTTAACAAAATATATAATTTAATGAAATAACATATTCATACTTAAAGTATTTGATGATAATGATAATAATAATTTAAAATCTTATATAAAAAATAATATAAAAATAAGTATGTAGATATAAAGAAAAATTCGTTAAAATTATAATTAAAATATAATATAATATTATAAGTAGTACAATTAAAATTTGTATATGAACTCGAAAAAACGTATCGGCTCAAACTCTTTAAAATCGACTAGACTTTAAATCTTTTTAAAAAATATTCAAATTATAAAATATTATAACTCAAATAATTTAAAATTTTTAATTTAACTCAACTCAAATCACTCGAACACTCATCCTATCGTGTTGTGTTTTTCCTATATTTTCTTTCTTTTACATTGTATACCGTAGAGCTTTCCTTACCTTGAAGCAAACAAATATTAACATCCCACGTGGCACGTGGGATGGCTTAGCCTTGACAATGGAATAATTATAAGATTAGTTCTCAGACTTCTCAACCATTCCATCTTTGACCCATTACTTTTAATTCTAACAATTTAATCACTAAAGCAAGTTTCAATATTTCTAATATAGTCCTAAATCAATATTAATACTAAATTAGAGTTCAATAATTAAACAACTACCAAATGATGAAATGTAAATATAGTATTTTAACTTTTCGATGCAAGGTTTCGATGGTTGGACTCAAATATAATTATATTGTATTTTAGGGTGTTACATATCATATCATTATATATATATATATATATGATTATATTTTAAGCATTATTCAAAAATATGAGCATCAAACGATGCCTTTAAATTAAAGCAACAATGTTTGAAAGAATTATTTTAGTCCCTATAAATTTATTTTCATTTTAGTCCCAAAATACAAAATATAAAAATCAGTTCAAAGTCATCAACATCTTTTCGCGATACCTAGGGACGATAATGGATTAAATATGGATCGGATTTTATAAAATCCAAGTTTAGTCCAATTAATAATTAATTCTTCAAAAGAATCCAAGTCTGAATCTAAATCCATTTATATAAATACAAATTCAATCTAATTAAATATCTAAATACAAATCTAAATCGAAAAGTTCAAATTCAATTATTTTTTTAAAGTAACAACTCAAACACATATCTTAAATTGAAAAAAAAAATATTTTTTATTAAATAAATATATTTAAATTTATAGCACAAACAAATCTAAACAAATATTACAATCCAATATAAAATAAATTAAAGCAACAACTCAAATTGTCATTAAAAAACTCAACAATAAATAAATTACCTTACATAAACTACTATTATTTTATTAGTCTACTAATATATCTATTTACGCATCACAATTATAAAATGTCTAATAAATATTATAATCTAAAAAAATAAATTAAAAATATAATTAAAATCTACAACTATTAGCATTGAACATGAAGAAATAGTTTATAATGATCAAGCTTTTATTTTTCCTCCAATGGTCAACAAAAGCCTATAAAATAAGAGAAAAACATAAATAAAATCATAGAAGATATTAATCATCTAAAATATTAATTGTATATAAACTTAATTAGAATTTTAATATATATATATTGAAATCTAAGAATTTTAAATATTTTTATTTTTAATTTATATAGATCAGATTCATATCGGATATGAACTTAGATTGAATTCAAATCTGATCATGATAATACTTATATCCGATCTACCTCTTATTAAGACTTCAATATTTCTTTTAATTCAGATTCAAACTTTTTTAATCAGATTTAAATAAAATATTTTTCGAATCAAATTTAAATTATAATATCATCCCTAGCAACACCTACCGCACTCATGGATGTGGACGATAGTCGTTGACAAATCTTCTTTGTTATCGTAAATTTTGATCATTTTCCTAAATAATTTTCTTTATCTACCACCTTTTTCTATTTTTAAAAAATTGATTTCCTCCGAATTAGCTAAAAAACAATCCATACAAAGTATCATTCCGAATAAATTTAGTAATTAAAATAGTATCTATTCTAGAATATACTCTTAATTATTAGACATTAATCGTTCAATTACTATATTAATATTACTGATATTCGAACATATGACATCCAAAAATAATAATCGTTCCTTTAACTGATAAAGCTAAATAATTTATACATATTTTTTAATTTTTAAATATAATATATTTTATCATCGCATCCAATAATTATTATTAAATGTGATGAATATAAATAATGAACAAATTTGAAAGAATAAAATAAAAAATAGTAATTAATTATTTGGTGCAATAATTGGGTGCATTTCTGATAGGGTGGTGGCTGTCCTTTTGCATAAAATCTATGTGGGATACTACAAAACACAAATAAAAAGGGAAAATCATAGAAATAATCAACACTTTTCCACTTCAAAACAGGTGAACCACATGGGCAGTGACACGACGCCATTGATGTTGTTTAATGGGAACAGTCAGGAAATCCTCAACAAGATTACATAAGGAATAAAGGGTCAAAAGAATTTGATTAATATTAGGTTAATTAAATTATAATTCGATTTAATTCGTTAAAACATATATTTAAAATTTAAATTACGTAAACATTTTGTATTTTCATACTGAATTTAGATATTTAAAGTTTTTTTAATGTGTGAACTTTTAAATGATTTCGACTAAAATAAATCAGATAAAATCTTGATACAAGATAATACAAACAAAATAAATGAAGTGAGTGGAGACTTCGGAGGGAGTTTGAAAATTTGAGTCGCTGAGCATGAGGTAGTGGAGGATATTCTGATGCAACACAAAAAGAAAGTCGTGTACAATAATCCAAATCATATCAGCACTAAGGAAAAATAGGGACGGTAATACCACGAGTTTTTGGTCATTCTGATTTAAATTAAAAATTAAAATATATATTATAATTTTGATCTGGTCTGATTTTAATATATTATATGTTCAATTTGACTCAGCATAATAAAATTGTAATTTAATTTCGATCCAATTTTAATATTTAATTAAAAAATTAAATCTAATTCAATCCAGATAAAATAATAAAAATTATATATTATATATAAAAATATAAAATATATAAATATATTAGATCTAGTCAATTAAAAGAATTATCACTATAAATCCGACCTCAAACAAACCCGATTTTATTTTTAAATAACCTGAACTAACCCAACCCTAATTTTTTAATAAAAAACTCATCCCTATGAGGTTGGGTTGGATCCAGACCCGATGATTTCAAGTAAAAAACTATCCTATGGAAAAGCACTCATTATTCATCATTTTATCTTAAACGTCTTTGTCATATAGGATTAATCTAATAATCAAAATATATCCAAACAAAGTTAATATGAGATTTAATTGGAATGAAATGTAGGATAATTTACATAAATATTAAATCTCAAAATCATTAATATTTCTTCATTACAATTAAACTAAAACTTCATTGGTAAGTTATCTTTAACATGATGGTAGGGTTATTATTGCAAACAGGTAGGGAAAAGAAGTTATTGACATAATTTGAACTTTTCCTTTGTGAAAAAAATACTTAAAAGCTAAGGGAGTGCTTAGTGCTTCGCATAATGCATTGGGGTCACCACTCCTCTATTTAGAGGGCACTAGCAAGAGATAAATCTCCCCCACTAGCTTTTGAGACACCCCATTGGATTGGATATTATGTATATCAGACACATCAAAACCAACCAATCCATGGGGTGTTCATACAAGCATATTGAGGAGGTTTCGGATTCGGTCGGTCTGATCCCTCCGCCACCACACTGTTCGCCGGTGCTGAATAGTAAACACCATGCACTCGGGGATCGATCCTGTAGAGGTATCTAGGTGTCTTCCCTGGAGGGTTTTTGGCTAATGCACTGGCGAATCGGCAAGTCACGAGAAGGGCGACGAACTCTTGTCTATGAGTGTTTTTATCTGGCTATATACATATCGTGTTTTGTTGTATGGTAATTGTTTTCAATTATGGTCGTTGAAATGTAATAGAAAAAAGTTGTGTGTTTAGGGCAGTAAACTAAGTTTGTTTCAGATTTGCAGTCAGCTGCTGCAAATGGATGGAACAATATATAAATTGTATGCGTGATTTTGATGGAGTTTGAGTCGCAAGAGTCTCTTGCATTATGTATTTAAAAGTAATTATATGAATCAAATTTTGGATTAAGATATTTCAAGCTAATTAATGGGGGTTTTTTTTCGTCCTTAATATTTATGATAATGGTTTTTGAGAATTCTCATTCAATGATTCAGAGTTTTTTTTTTCATACATTTTCGGTACGAATTCTCACGGTTTTCATATAATCCTAATCCTCAAAAGGTTAAATAAAATTACTAATAGAGGTTGGTTCAAATGGTAACCAGTTTGGTTTCGCTTAAATAAGTCTTAGGCTCGAAACGTTGGGTACCCAGAAAATCCTTACCGGAAGACTCAATTAAAAAAAAAGGTTAAATAAAATAAATATTTTATTGATCAAAATAAATGACTAATTCAATTAAAAATATAAAATTTAAATGCTTCAATTAAAAACAATTACAAGATGATGTAGATTGAAAAAGTATTTTGTTAAAAAAGATTTAGATGACATTTTAGTTTATACCTAAAAACTAAGATAAAAACATGTGATAATGATATAGTTGAAGTTTTTTTTATTAAGATATATATTAGGGGTATATAGATAAATAAGTATATATTTTTCAAAAATTTTGTAAAATATTAGACTTCTTGTAGATATTTTAGGGATCCTCATAATTATTTATACGGTTATAATTTAAGTAACACTCCCGAAATTAGAATCAGGGAAAATTTAAATTAGGATTCAAATCCTAATTCTTAAACCTTAGGAATAGGGAATTTCATTTAAATTGAATCTGAAGGGAAAGTATTTTTTGGAATTTTGGATAAGACCTGAACCTAGTTGAATTGAAAGTATATAGCCTTCTTATAGCCATCGTGAATTCATTTTTCCTCTCTCCCTACCGATACCTTTTCTCCTATTCTTGAACCAACATTGTGAGCAACATTGTTCTTGTTCCGTGAAGATCTGAATTCAGGTAAGGGTAGTGATTTTCCGATGTTTGAAAGGGGAACCGGTGGTTCTTGAAGGTGAGGTGGTCGTTGGTCGAAGGTTGGTGTGGTGGATAGTAGTGGGTTAGAGTTTCGGGGTTGGTTCTGTCGGAGGGGTTTGAAGTTTTGGTGGATTTTGTCTCAGTAAGGTAGTCGAACCTTCATTGGGGTTCTCCTCGTCGTCGATGCTGGTCGCTGACAAGAAAACCTTTGGGTTGTGTTTGTTGGGGATCGAAGAAGAGAAAGTTAGGGCAGTGTGGGTGTTTGAGACTGAACCGGATCGGTTCTAATTTGGGTGAAAAGAGCCGGATCGAACCGGGTTGTGAGAGTGAGGAATCAAACTAGACCGGACCAGAATACCTTGAACCCAACTGAACCAGTTATCTTGACTTAGAACCCGACCCAAACTATGACCTGACGCATGACTCGACCCGGGTTAACTTTGACCCAATGACATCATCTATGACATCAGCGATGACGTCATCAATAACGTCAATAGTGATGTCACTCGTTGACTTTGACCTGACCTTTGATCGTTGACCTTGACCGTTGACTAGAGTTGACTTTTTTCAGAAGACCCTATTTTGACTTTTTTCGACGTTTTGAGTTTATTTTTGTCAAATTCGAACCCTAAAGTCCTATTTTGACCGTTTAAAGTGTAGTTTGGGTAAGCGGACTTGAATAAGAGTTTAATTGGGATTTTATGATCTTTTCGAACGATGTGGATTCTGAAGAGGATGCGTTACCTCCACCGCCTTCGTCTCGAGTTCGATCGGCTCCTGCGAGCACTGCTCGTGATACACGGTCTAACTCAGCTAGAGTAGGACCTAGCTCATACCGTGGAAAACGTTCATGTCAGTAGTAGTACTGGTACTAAGTGAGGTGTATTCTCTTCCTGCGTTAGATTCTTGTGTTGTGTGACTAACTGTTCATTGTGGTACTGTGAATTTGGAATACTTTGTGATATTGTGACCGAACTATTTGAACTGTGTGTTTCGTATTTTATACGATTGACTGAGATGAGACATTTGAGACCATTTGCATTTATTGAATTACATGTGCATGGGGTAAATTGTAAGGAGAAAGGTGGTTTTACCACACCGTGTTTTGACGAAATAAGGAGTAAGGGGTTCTGGGGAACTACCTTCACTGTGATCGGTTGGATTTACCACCACTGTATTTGGCATTTGGAGTATGAGACTGCATTCTCTATGATATTGCATACATCACTCATTGGTTTACTATTGTGAAAATATATATTATTGTGATTGTGATTGTGAACTAAGTGATACTGAGACTTTTAACTACACTTTAGAGATACACTGGGTTTTATAGCTCATTCTTTTAGTTTAACTTTTTTAGATACCAAACCCTAGGAATTGATACTCGGAGCTCTCAAACAGCTAATAATCTTCTTTTGGTATGTTTAGTTACCAAAGATTTTATTTCAATTATTTTTGGGATCATTAGGGATTGAGATGTTTTAAATTTTATACATTAATTTGGTTATACGATTTTAATAATATTATTCAAAGTATCTGTTGTTAAATTGTATTTTACCGTTTGTGTTATAAATTTGGTTTTTAAAATTACTTTTTCCATTTTACTTGTCGATTAAGTTTTAAGTATTGTAGCGACCTGAATATAATTTTAAAAAGGGAGGAGTGATAAAGGAGGGAAATGTAATTAAAGGAGAGGGTCACTAAAAGACTAGGTTTTAAACAAACCAAAATTAGGGTTTTAAAATTGAAAACGGGAATTGGTTTTGAAAATTTGGAATTTTGATTCGAAAATTAGGGTTTGAAATTTAAAATTATAGAAAATCGATTAAAAAAGGGGGAGTCGCCATCGACCACTTTTGGTAGACCGAACACCATAAAACCAGAGATTTGGACCTAAATGGGTTCGGGAGTCGATTACGGTTAAAACGGGAGAATATTTTTGAACCCCCGAAATTGGTACCTTTTAATGGAATATTACTTAATTCAATTTTGGAGTTTACGACTCGAAGTGGCATTAAATCGATTATTTATTTAAAAATTCGGGTATTTTTTACTTCACTTTGCTCGAAGATAAACGCTTACACCGTCACCATTTCGCTTGGTGACGGGCCCGCTACGACCGAAGAAAGAATTAATTAATTCATTAATTAACGTTGATTGTATTTTCGGTTCGAATGAAAATAAATATAACACAACATGTAAATAAATAACAATGCAATAATTCAATAAAAACAATAAGTATGTGAATGAATTAAATAGACATAATAAGATATGCATGAGACAAGATGGCCCCTAAATAAATCTAATCACACATTGAAAAGGGAGTAAAATAAAAAAAAAGATAACTGAAAAGCTGAAAATAAGAAAAACTAGAAAAACATGGATTAAATCAGAAATAAATTAAGATTAACCTTGAATGGTGGTTAAATTGTAAGTAGAACAAAACCATCGGACCCTTCCATTGTAATTTTGAATCAAGGACCCCTTTTGTGAACCTAGGAAGGCGGAAGGAACCTCTGGTAATTAGACCAAAATTCAGATGGGGATTATCCCACAAACAGTGACCAGGACGAAACAAACTTAGAAGATCAGGGGACCTGGAGTGCGAAGGACTGGACGCAGAGGGATTTAAAATACTATTAACCCATTTTAAAAAAGAGGGGCCAGTATAAGAGACAGAAAGAAATAAGGGATGAACCCTTTCCCTTATTTTCGGCTTGAACCCGAGGAGAAACCATGTATCCTCTCCCTTGTTCATGCCTTACCCAGAAAAGAACAAGAACCTTCACGGTGTTCTTGTTCTTAGCCAAAGAAACGAACCCGACAAAATAAAAACCTTGTTTTCCTATAAGAAGAAAATGAAGAAAAGACGGTCCTCTTCCCTTTGGCTTACCGGTCAAAACTCCCGGAGGAGGACGGATGGTTTGTCGTCGTTGGGATTTGAAGACCCAAAGAAAACAAAAGAAGAACCGCTCCCGTCAAGCTCACCTTTTTCAGATTCTCGAAGGAACCTAGGAGGCTTATCGTAAGAAGGGAGCCATGGTTCGACTCAAGAAGTAAAGTAAAAAAAAAAAACTCCCTTTGCTCCCGTCCTCACATGCATGAAAAAAACAAAGAAAAAGAAGCTACCTTTCAAAGTTTTTCTTGATGAGAAAATAAAAGTCTTACAAAGATTGCCAGGGATTTTTCTTTTATCCCTTCTGATTACAAGAGTAAAGAACCAATTTTTTGGTTCTGAGAGTCTTTTTTGGACGTATTCATGTGTGTCTCTGATAATTGTCGATTGGACTGCTATTGCTCTCTATAGATTTCCACATTTAGTTTGCTTTTGTGTCATTTGTAGTGTTTGATTTTTGACATTTCCGGTTTATTTTTGTGCGAGGGATTTGATCGGAGGAGGCCTCTATTAGCCTAGGCAAATGGACGACCGTTCGATCCGTCGGCGACAGTGAGATGATCATTGGAAGGGTGACCGGCGAGGAGATAGAGCGGCTAGAAACTGAAGAACCTTGTGCGTGATAGACACGCGCGCATCGGGAAACGATGGGCCAGCGCGTGGGCGCGTGTTTGTTCTAGACGTTTCTTCTCTCTTTAATCTCGGTCGTTGGATCATAGATTAGATCCAACGGTTAAGATGTAGCTACGCATCAGAGGAAGAGCCAATTAGGGTATTCATTATAATGGGTTTATCTGGATTTGGGGCTTGTAAGCGAGCTTGAGGGTAAAAATGTAATAGGTTTCTAAACAAAAAAGTGAGCTTGTGTAATATTTGTAAATGGACTGAAATAAATATGGATTTGGGTTTATCATTTAATATATGATTTGGTTTTAATGTATAATAATATATAATAATAAATATAATAAAAAAATAATAATAATAACATAATAAACAAAAAGAAATAAATGGAAAGAATAAAAAACGAAAATGGATGAAAAAGACATAAAAATGAAAGTATCACTTTTTAGATCTTTACACAAAGAAAATATACTAATATATATACATTTTTTGGATTTTGATTTTTTTTTCTAGAAAAAACAATATAATATAAAAGTTTGGTTTAACAAAAGCTAATGTAAAACGTGTATATGTATATATATTTATTATTTTTGTATTTTTGGGATTAAAAACGTATATAATAATTTAATTTTTTTAATTATTTTTTTATTATTTTTTTAAAAAAATATATAATAATATATTTTTTTGGTTTTTGATGGAAAATGACAACATATATACGTAACATAATTTTTGGATTAATTATTACAAGCCCATTATTCATGTTAAATCAAAAGTTAAAACCGAGTTAAACCCCGAATAAAATTAGTGATTACAGTTGCCCCTCTTTGCTTATCATTGTAAAATAATGATGAAGCAAAAACAAAAAGCATTGATTTTATCCTACTCCCTTGTTTGTATACTCCGATTTGGAAGCCATTTCTCCGCCATTTTGATAGCCCTTTCGTTCCTTGACATCCTGATTAGCTTGCCACGACCGCTATTAAGACCACCTGCACACATGAAAAGAGAACTTTTAGAAGGGAATTTTGATTCCCTCATTTAGATATTTTGAGTAAATTAAAAGATTCTGAGCTATGGGTCCCCCCTCTATGAGACTTTAAACTCTGAACTGTTGAAGAAGTTGATCCTTCCTATATGGAACCATTCTCTTAAAAAGCTTCGAGTCTTTCCTATATAAAATTCTTCACTAAAGTCCTTGATCGAGTCTCTCTTATATGAAACCCTGAATCTAGAATTCTAACACTATTGATTCCTTCTCCATAGAATTTACATCTTCGAGATGCTTTGATTTCTGGTCATTGTAGCATTTGACGGTCCCTCTCTTCAAGCGTATACCTTAGTGGGCGACCCCCCTCTTCGAGCGCATGCCGCAAAGTGCGACCTCTATCTTTAGGCGTATGTCCTAGTGAACGGTCCCTTTCTTTGAGCTTATATCATAGAGCGCCATAGTGAATGGTCCCTCTCTTCGAGCGTATACCATAGTGAGCGACCCCTCTCTTCGAGCGTATGTCGCAAAGCATGACCCCTCTCTTTGGACGTATGTCATAGTGAACGGTCCCTCTCTTCGAACGTATACCGTGGTGAGTGTTGGAAATGTTTCTGATCTTCTTTCTTGTAAAATGCATATGATATGAAAAGATATGGGTTAGTATGCTCTTATTCTATATGATACATGTTTGGATCACAGACGGAGGTTGTTCAGATGCTCCTCATCTAGTCTCTTTAGTTTCAGCTTTTCTCTATGATCCATCCCTATGTTAGGACTCAAGTTATCTATGTTGATGTTGTTCTCTTCTTTTGGAAATAGGGCTTCTATATTTACTTCTTTCAAAGCGTCCGTTTACGGGTTTTCACTTTGACAGTTCATTTTTCTCTTTCTTTTCTCTTTTTTTCTTTTTCTTTTTTCTCTTTTCCCTTTTTTTCTTTCTTTCTCTTTTTCTTTTTTTTTTCTCTCTTTTTTAAGCTTTTTTACTTAGGCGGCCTTTCGGGTTTTCACCTTGCAAAGTTCAGCCTTCTGCTATCTCTGTTGGTTTTTGCGGACTCATTTGAATTTCGCTTCTCTCTAACTTGTAGCTGATGGGGTAAATCATTGCAATGTCCAAAAATTCTTTGTTCATTGATATTCCATGTTAATTCATTTTTGAATATGCAAAAACGAGATGAATGTGATGCACCAAGAATATTTAATAGCTATTATATTTCGAAAGTCATGGCAAATATGAAACATGCAAGAAAGGAAAGAGAATTAAGCTCGAAACAGGCTTTACAATATTGATAGTGTGAATGATACGGGAACTCATCAACTGCAGTGAAGATTTTTTTACTCATTTTAGCACAGTATCCTCTGAAAAAGTTGACGAGGTAACGAGTCTTATAATCATTTGAGCCACCCTTTCGGGTTTTCAACTCAAAATCTCCTTTGGTTCTAAAGTGCCCTTTTTCGGGTTTTCACCTTAAACCCCCCATGATCCTAAGGTTCCCTTTTCGTGTTTTCACCTTGGATCCTCCGTTTTTTTTCTCTTTTTTTTCCTTTTTTTTATTTTTTTCTTTTTCTTTTTCTTTTTTTCCTTTTTCTTTCTTTTTTCTTTTTTCTTCTCTTGTCTCCTAACTCAAGCGTAATACTTCTTGATCGAGTCGAAGTTCACATGGTTGCTTATCTCATTCTCGTCCATTTCTGTCAAGGTGACAGCTCCCCCTGAAAAGACCTTCTTCACGATATACGGTCCTTCCCAGTTAGGCATCTATTTTCCTCGGAAATCTTTTTGAATAGGTAGACTCTTTTTAAGCACCATGTCCCCTACCTAAAATTCTCGAGGCATGACCTTCTTTTTGTAGGATCGCATCATTCTTTTCTGATACATCTAACCATGACAAATGACATTCAATCTCTTTTCTTCTATCAAATTCAGATTGTCGAACTTGACTTTTATCCATTCAGTGTCTTTCAATTTGGACTCACTCAGTATTCGGAGGGAAGGTATTTCAACTTCGATGGGTAGAACTGCTTCCATACCATAAACCAACATGGCAGGCAGTTCAATGTTTTGCATCTCTAGCGATCTCATTTCAGCCGTAATACTTGTTTTGAAAGTGGCGGCCAAAATGGCCAAAGCATCAGCCATCTAGTTATCCTCCCTTGGTAAATATTCGAAACTGACTTCTTCGAAATTTTGAATTAACTCCTGAACCAGATTATAATACTTGATCATCTTGGGGTCCTTGGTTTCCCATTCTTGTCGCAATTGGTAAATGACTAGCGAAGAATCTTCGAATACCTGAAGAGTGCGAACCTTTCGATCGATGGCTGCAGGTAAACCCATCACGCAAGCTTCATATTCTGCCATATTATTAGTGCAAAAGAAGTTCAACCTGCTTGTGAACGGGTAGTGAACTTCTTCGGGAGAGATCAACATTGCGCCTGTGCCATGCCCTATGGCGTTGAAAGCCCCATCAAAATACAATTTTCATGACATTGCAGTTTTGGCCGTTCTGCCCTCGGCTATGAAGGATACCAATTCTTCGTCCGGGAAGTCAAAATTCAAAGTTTCATAATTCTCTGTGACCCGACTTGCTAAAAAATCGGCCATTGCGCTGCCTTTCACAGATTTTTGATTCACATAGACAATATCAAATTCAGACAAAAGTATTTGCCACCGAGCCATCTTTTCTGTCAATACAGGCGCTTCCATTAAAACCTTTAGGGGATTAGACCGTGATATCAAATAAGTGGTGTGATACAGCATGTATTATCTCAACCTTTTAGTTGCCCAAACTAGGACACAACACAACTTTTGGGTCTGTGGGTATCGTGTTTTGCCTTCTGTGAACTTTTTGCTCAAATAATATATCGCCCTTTCCTTTTTACCTGACTCATTTTGTTAGCCTAGCATGCAGCCCATTGAATTCTCAAAACCTGTTAGGTATAAAATCAAAGGTCGGTCAAGTACTGGACTACTAAAACTGGGGTTTAGTCCGATACTCTTTGACTTTCTCAAATATTGCTTGACAATCTTCGTCCCATGTTCTCGGATTATTCTTGCGAAGAAGTCTGAAAATGGGATCATATTTATCTGCCAATTGAGATTAAAACGGGAAATATAGTTTAACCTTCTTAAGAAACCACGGACTTCCTTTTGGGTTTGGGGTAGCGGGAGGTGTCATATGGCCTTGACTTTATCTGGGTCAATTTCTATCCCTCTTCGGCTGACTATGAACCCGAGAAGCTTCCTGGACGTTACTGAGAAAGTATATTTGGCAAGATTGAGCTTCAACTGATATTTTCTCAACCTCTAAAACAACTTTTGCAGATTCTGAAGGTGTTCACTCTCCGTTTTGGATTTGGCGATCATATCATCCACATACACTTCAATCTCTTTGTGCATCATATTGTGAAAAAGGGTCACCAAGGCTCTCTAGTAGGTTGCCCCACATTTTTTAACCCGAAAGGTATGACCTTATAACAGAACGTTCCCCATAAGGTTACAAAAGTAGTTTTTTCCATGTCGTCAGGGCACATCTTAATCTGATTATAACCCGAAAAGCCATCCATGAAAAAAAACCATGAATGCCCCGCAGTATTATCAACTAGAGTGTAGATATGTGGAAGAGGAAAATTGTCTTTAGGACTGGCTTTATAAAGATCTCGGTAGTCCACGCAAATGCATACCTTCCTGTCCTTTTTGGGTAGCGGCACGATATTGGCGACCCACTCTAGGTACTTTGCTACTTTTAAGAACCCGGCCTCGAATTGCTTTCCTACTTCTTCTTTGATCTTTAACATGTATGTTCCCAATCTACGAAGCTTGTGTCGAACTGGCTTGTACTCAGGTCGTGTGGGCAGTTTATGCATGACAATATCTGTGTCTAGGACTGACATGTCTAGGTATGTCTAAGCAAAAACATCTTTGAACTCCGAAAGCAGTTCTATTAGTCTTTTTCGGGTATCTGGTGCTAAAGTAGTATCGATTTTCACCTCCCTTCTTTCTTCTTCGGACCCCAAATTTAATGTTTCTAAATCCTCCTAATGGGGAAATATTTGTTTTTCCTCACTGCCATCAATCATATTAACTTATCGGAGATTTCTAACTCATCTTCCTCTTCTTCGGCTTCTGCAAAAAGTATGGGTCATTCGAAATCCGATACGGGATTAAGTTCAGTATCATTCATACAAACAATATTATCTAACTTGTAAGAATTTAAATTTCCTACGTTAGGAATAATCTACATATTTTACAAATAATAATAAAGAATAAAGAATGAAAGAATGAAAGGAACAAAAATTTATGGAAAGAAATATGTTTTCCATTTGAGAAAAAGAGCATGAAGCCCTTTATTTTCATTGAAATGCGAATTAACATAAATGTCCTTTACAAAGAAACCCCATTGCTTTAGGGCAAAAGCGAATGAGGGATGTTTTTAAATATTACTTTGATTCATTCCTAACAACTACAAGAAGATCGATGCTTGTCCAATTGTTGAGCTTCTCATCCGGTAGACATGGACGAATAGCAGATAGAGTAAACTTTCTTTTGGAATTCTGGGAGATCATATTCACATCCATCATTTCAAAGATTTCACTCATCAGCTCATCCTCATAAAACTTCCCTCCTTCTAGATTGGCTTGATGTACTTTTTTGTCAAAATTCTCAACTCCTCCGACGGTGAAAACATTCTTAAGATCAGTTTTGGCTATTGGTTTCTATGGGATATCCTCTCCTCTAAGTCGGGCCCTTCTTTACTCTTCCTTCCTCTTTATTTCTTGCTACCTTTGCAGATAAGTAGGGCGAAAACCCAATCCAAACCTATCACTCTTATTAATAACACTTCTAACCTTCAGACATCCTTGTAAATTCTTTCTGAGCCCTCTTCCCTTCCCAGCTCCCTTTCCAACAGTCTCAATCACTACCATCTTAGTACAATTTGAATATCTTGGGGTTAGAATCTGATTCCCTTCCGCCACGAAAGTGGCATTGATGAATTCCAAGGCTCGAAACGAACACTCTAGGGCATCTTCATTAGGGGGACATAGGGAGCATCTGAAGTTATGGTAGCAATAATATCTTGTTCCGCATTGACAGCCACGAGTTTTCCATCCATCACATACTTCAACTTCTGATGAAGAGATGAAGGGATAGCTCCGGCCGCATGGATCCATGGTCTTCCTAACAAGCAATTGTAGGATGGTCGGATGTCCATAACCAAAAACACTATGGTATATTCGACTGGGCCTATAAGAAGAGGTATCTCAATCTTCCCGGCCACTTCCCATTAGGTGTCATCGAACGCTCGAACAATGTTTTCGCAAAACTTTATTTGAGAGTTATCAATGGGAAGTCGTTGCAAGGTGGCCATAGGCATAACATTGAGGGTCGACCCATTATCGATAAGTACTCTTGGCAAAACATGCCCCTTACAGTGAGTCGTGATGTTCAAAGCCTTAGTTGAGCCTCTTTCTTTCTCCGGGATTTCATCATCAATGAATGTGATATAATTATCAGTGGAAATATGGTTCACAATCTGATCAAGCTTCTTGACAGTGATATCTTGTTCTACAAAATTTTGGTTTAAAACCTTTAGCAATTCTTCTTGGTGTTTCTCCGAATTGAGTAACAGGTCAAGCACGTGATTCTAGCCGGTTGTTTTCAAAGTTGATCAACTATGTTGTACTCACTGTGCTTTAAGAACCTTAAGAATTCCTGGGCCTGAGCCTCGGTCACTAGCTCGAGAATCTTCGAGGGAGGATCATCCCCGAATACTTTTATATGTTCTGGTTCAATGAGCTTGTCCTTACCCTTTTGTTCATCTAGTATTTTCTCCTCTTGAGGGGAATAGCAACTTCCGCTCCTCGTAAAGTGCCCTACTTCATTTACTATTTCTGGGTTATGCCCCTATGCATGATCTTCCTGAACCGATTTCCCTTCTTTTGGCCTAATTGCCTTTTGTACTCCTGGACTTTCAGGTATAGAGGCATTAGCAGTATAATTCCAAGACACCCTTTGTTTGCTTTTAAAGGGAAAAGTCGTCGGAGGAGAGATTATGAGTCTAGGAGCATTTTGGCTAGATGACCCGCCTTCGTCCGCCCTACACTGATGATGAAAGGTCTTCGGGTTGTGTATTTGTTGTTCGGGGTGTTCGTCATACAAATTTCCGACCTTTTCTCCTTATTCTTTGTAAAAAAACTCAATTTCTTTGGTATCCATGAGTGCTTGAACCTTGCACCGAAATTTCGTGCAAGCTTGAATGTCATGAAAATTTGATTATGGTATTCACAGTATTGATTATATCCCTTGTTTACAATCATCATCCCCGGTCGATTAAACGGGTCATGCACAATTGTCGGAACACCCACCTTAAAGGGGACCGTACCTTCGATACCGTGGATATAGTTTTCTTAGGGGATTCTTCTTCAATATTGTTTATCCCCTGATTCTCATGGTTAGGAAGTGGGTTGCTAGTGGTACTCGGTTCTCCCAACTGTAAGACTCTCATGTTCAGCAAATTCTGAACAAGCTTCTTAAAAGCTATACAATTCTCAATGTTATAACCGGGAACACCGACGTGATATTCAAAATGAGCTTTGGCATCATACCATGCTGGGTACATCGGGTTGAAAGGAGTCACATGGAAAGGTTGCACCAAATCAGCTTTGTGTAGCTGAACGTACAGCTCCTTGTACGGGATTGGTATAAGGGTAAAGGTTATCTTCTCCAATTCTTTCTTCGGCTTTTTGTCATCTCTTCTGCTGCCTCCGGGAGTGTTGCTAACAACAGGATGTGATTGTGATATTGTCAAAATCTTGCATGTCTCGATGGCATTCACTTCTTTCTCTTTTCTCTTGAACTGCTTTTTGAGTGGCTCGCCTCCATCAATCCTACCACTCTTAATATCCGCTTCGATGCACTCACCGGTCATGACCATATCGGCAAAATTACTTATCAGGTTACTGACTAGTCGGTCATACAATACTCCTTTCAAAGTATCCACGAACATTAGAGCGATTTCGTTTCCACGGAGGGGTGGATGTACTTGTGCAGCTAGATCTCGCCATCACTGAGCATACTCACGAAGGCTTTCACTTTTCTTCTGTTCCAGATTCTGCAACATAAGTCGGTTGGCATCATATCAGTAACATGTTTGTACTGATCGATGAAAGCCTTTGCTAAGTCTTTCCATGACTTAATCTGTGCTCGAGTCAACTGATTATACCATCTCGCAGTAGATCCTATTAAACTGTCCTGGAAGCAGTGGATGAAGAGCTTCTCATTGCTAGTGAATTCGGTCATTTTCCAATAGAACATGGTCATAAGCGCAGTCGGGCACGTTATACCATCATACTTTTCAAATTCAGGTGTTCTGAACTTCGGGAGGATCTCTAAATCAGGGACTAGGCTGAGATCACCTGCGTTCAAGTCATGAGGATCCTCCTCCACTTCCCTAACCCGGAGATTCTCTTCAAGCTTCTTTCTAGTTTCCTCAAGTTGCTTAGAAAATTCAGCCTTTACTTTGCTAAATTTCTCAAGCTCATCCAAATCAGGCAAATTATCACCGACATTCTCATCATTTTCGGCCACTCCAAATAACGGGTTTTGGATGGAAGTACCGACCTAGAAGCTGAATGCTGATCTCTTTTATGGGATAGGGCCAGAGCTGATAACAATGGGAGAATATGTTGGATCTACTCCGATTTAGGACGGATTCTCTACTACCTCTTTCCCTTTTACGTTATCCGATAGCTTGAGTCCTAACATTTGGGAGAGCTGTGCTAACATGTCTTGCTGAGATTTCATCATGGATTTTTTCAACTCCAACTGTGATCTTTCCAACTGACTCCTCAAATCTGCTTCTAACTTGCTGAAATGTTCTTCTATTTTCCTTGCTTAGGACCGAGTACAATACCGATGCAGAATGATTGCAAATTCTATTTTACAACATTTTCCAATATTTATTTTAATTGTATACATGATTAATGCATGTAAAATGTATGAAGGATTGCATGCGAATGATGAGATGCTTCGAATAATTATGCAAACAAAGGTGTTGATTCATTTAGTGATCGTCCTTGAACCAACTTTCATTGAATTCTTAAAAGGTCTTCATTACAAGGAAAAAAATAACAACTACAGAAAGGCATCGGTCCTAGCCCCTAAATCTTGAATGGCTTTAAGCGGCTGAACGAATCTAACAGCTTCCTTCAGGTCTTGTGCCATAAGTGGTGTTAAGGCTTCGGCTTCCGCTGCTAGGTTTTTCACGTATTGGGCTACCTCTTGGACTTGTAGCATCAGGGTGGTATTATAGTCATCTCGGTCTTGGATCATGCGGGTGGCATCACGAAGACAACGTAACCAATAATTATCTCCTCCTTGTGCGGCTTCCTCAAGGACCACAAGTCGTCCCAAATAATCTTACACAGTAGCTTCTAACTCTTCTATCTGTGCTCGAAGCGATGTATTCTCTTGTTGATTGAGCTTTAGTTCAAAAAATCCATTCCTAGCCACATATTTTTCTAAAGAGTGATCCAAATCTTCAACCCTATGTTCTAGCTGAGCATTCTGGGTTTGACATTGTTTCAGAACTTCAGAAGTAGTGATATATAGGTCTTGCATCTCACAGAAACGATTCTTGCTTTCTTGAGCCCTCCTTTTCCAAGCGTTCGTGTTTTCCCTTTCCCAAGTTACAGCTTGCTTTCTTTTCTCTTTTTTTTCTCGATATTTTTCTCTCTCTTGGTTGATTGCTTTTCTAGCATCTTTTTTTTCTTTTTCAATTTCGACCTTTCGAATTTCCCTTTCTTTCTCCCTGGCTTGCTTACCCCTATTTTTCTCTTCTCCTAGAATACAAACCCGATTCATCCTTTCCTTTTCCACAGCGAGGAATTTCTTTCGGTTAGTAGTTTGTACTTGAGCATACATCTTAATGGTGTCTTTTCGATACAAGGCGTTCTTCTTGCTCAATTCCTCATTAGCCTTTTTCAATTGTTTAATTGTTTCGTCCCTTACGTCGAGGTCCAAACTTGCCTTGTAAAACTCTTCTACGTGTTGGGCTTTCATCTCCTTCATTTGTTTTCTAATTTCATCAATCTCACTTCTGAGGATATCGGCCTTTGAAGGGACTATACGCATATGCTCCTCTAGTGTCATAGCTGGCTCATTATCTGATATAAAGATCTTGTCATTGATCCTGACACGTCTCCAAAGTTCATAATCTGGCGTAGTCATACTTTCAGTACTTCCCTCTACTCGAATACGGTAACATTAGTTTCATGCTCTAGTTATAACCTGAATCTTGGGTCTGGTATTCATTCTTGAAAGAGAACTCGGTGTCACTTAAACCCTTTGTGAAAGGAATGAACTATTGATACCCAAACTGTCTTGACACTAAAAGGGGTGTACAAGCAATCCCACCATGTAGACCAATTATCATAAGCCAATCATGTTATCCTACCCTATAAAGGAAGCGAAATTCATGGCCTATCCATAGAACTCTCCACACGATATCATTGTCTCGTAGATTAATGAAAATCTCTGACCATTTTCTCTTATCTAAGTCCTCCCGCCATTCTCTAGCTAAATATTCTCGGACAGGGGAGAAACTTCCTTGAAAGATGCCTAATAGAACCTGTGTTGGTACTTTCCAAAAATGGCTCTGAACCCATATCTGAAGGAGCTGTGCGCAACCTCTGAAGCGTCCTTCCTCATGCCTCCGGCAAGCATTTAGAGAAATGAAAGTCTCGGTTAATATAGTCATTACTGGGTTAGTCTTGTTTTTCAAACGATCAATCAAGTCAAGAATGGCCACATCTATATTGCCCAACACTCGAGGGAAAATAACCAACCCAAATATACCTATAGTGAATAAATCCATCCTTTTCTGTTCGTCTGGGTGAGCTGGTATTATATCCCGAATACTCTCCCATGAAAAGTTGTACTCTCTCCTCGAACCTGAATTGAACCCCTGGCCCAAGATTCACTCATTCCGGCTAAAGAGCTTAACTTTGATGGATAGTTTTGGGACTTAGAAGGCTTTGAATAAATCCAATCTTTATTTAGATTTCTCCGATTGATCAGAATAGTGTATTCTTCTACCGTAGGCATTAAATTGTTTCCATTAAAAGTGAAACAATAGAATGTAGGATTCTAGAACTGAAAAGCGGCTCGGAGTAAGGGCTGATTGATTCTAACATACATTAGTTGAGCTATGTCCTCATAGTTCTCACGAAACAGGCCTTGTATTCGTTGGTCCCAACTCTCCCATATCTCTTTTAGCTCGTACAAATCATTCTGTTGCAAACTAACATAAATATAACCGGACAATATGAGTTCGCTTGGTAAACTGTCTCCGAAAGCTTTCTGATTAACTTCTAAGGACTGCCAAATTCTTATCTTGAGAATTAAGTAGCCTTTTATCCATGATGAAAGCTCTCAATGCGGGCAAACCACTCGAATCAACACCTTTATGGAAAAATGCAAAAAGCATGAGAGGAAAAGAAGTAAAAGAGAAAAACAAATAACAGAAAAAAAGGATATGTATTAGTAAGAATAATATAAATGATAAAAGCATAAATAAATGGAATAAATAAATGACATAAAAGATGAACACAAACTAAATACTATACCAAATTTCCCTAGGTTATCCACATGACTCTAACGGGATGGTTTAACTATGTTCTCTACATGCAATTTCGGTACTAGGAGGTACCTGAATTGTCCTTATTGTCCTCTTCTAAGAGTAGCAAGGCCCCCGATCTTCACCCATTATAGGCTCATTTCAACCAAGTTCAATCCAGGAGGACCCTTTCGCTATACCCATATGAAGGAATAATATCCTCACGAAAGCATAGGGTAGTCGAGCCTCGAAGGTAGTTTGCTAGGCCCATACAAAGGAATAATATCCTCACAAGAACGCTAGCATTTTCCCCCCACTTAGAAGAACGGATTTAGATGTTGATTGTATAAACGCTAAATATACTCACTTTAATAAATAAATAATAATTTAATTACCACTTCGCTTCGCAACTTCCAAAATTAATTAAGCAATCATTAAAATAAGGCTTGACTCTCTAAAATTTTGTTCCTAGCGGAGTCGCTAACTGTAGCGACCCGAATATAATTTTAAAAAGGGATGAATGATAAAGGAGGGGAAATGTAATTAAAGGAGAGGGTCACTAAAAGACTAGGTTTTAAATAAACCAAAATTAGGGTTTTAAAATTGAAAACAGAAATTGGTTTTGAAAATTTGAAATTTTGATTCGAAAATTAGGGTTTAAAACTTAAAATTCTAGAAAATCGATTAAAAAATGGAGAATCGCCATCGGCCAATTTTGGTAGACTAAACACCATAAAACCAAAGATTTGGACCTAAAAGGGTTCGGGAGTCGATTATGGTTAAAACGGGAGATGTTTTTGAACTGCCCAAAATTGATACCTTTTAATGAAATATCACTTAATGCAATTTTGGAGTTCACGACTCGAAGTGGTATTAAATCGATTATTTATTTAAAAATTCGGGTATTTTTTTACGTCATTTTGCTTGGAGATAGACGCTCACACCGTCACCATTTCGCTTGGTGACGGGCACGCTACGACCAAGGAAAGAATTAATTAATTCATTAATTAACGTTGATTGTATTTTCGATTCGAATAGAAATAAACATAACACAACATGTAAATAAATAACAATGCAATAATTAAATGAACAACAATAAGCATGTGAATGAATTAAATAGACATAAGAAGATATGCATGAGACAAGATGGCCCCTAAATAAATCTAATCACACATTGAAAAATGGAGTAAAATAAAAAAAAAAGGATAAGTGAAAAGCTGAAAATAGGAAAAACTGGAAAAACAGGGATTAAATCAGAAATAAATTAAGATTAGCCTCGAATGGTGGTTAAATTGTAAGCAGAACAAAACCATCGGACCCTTCCATTGTTATTTTGAATCAAGGATGACCCCTTTTGTGAACCTAGGAAGGCGAAAGGAACCATTGGTAATTAGACCAAAATCCAGAAGGGGATTATCCTACAAATAGTGACCAGGATGAAACAAACTTAGATGATCAGGGACCTAGAGTGCGAAGGACTGGACGTGGAGGGATTTAAAATACTATTAACCCATTTTAGAAAAGAGGGGCCAGTATAGGAGACAAAGAGAAATAAGAGATGAACCCTTTTCCCTCATTTTCGGCTTGAACCTTAGGAGAAACCATGTATCCTCTCCCTTGTTCATGCCTTACCTAGAAAAGAACAAGAACCTTCACGGTGTTCTTGTTCTCAGCCAAAGAAACGAACCCGACAAAACAAAAACCTAGTTTTCCTAAAAGAAGAAAATGAAGAAAAGACGATCCTCTTCTCCTTGGCTCACCGGTCAAAACTCCCGGAGGAGGACGGATGATTTGTCGCCGTTGGGATTTGAAGACCCAGAGAAAACAAAAGAAGAACCACTCTCGTCAAGCTCACCTTTTTTAGATTCCCGAAAGAACCTGGGAGGCTTATCGCAAGAAGGGAGCCATGGTTCGACTCAAGAGGTAAAGTAAAAAAAAAAACTCTCTTTGCTCCCTGATAGGCATGGTATAAGCGTTATTTTAAGTGTAAGTGTACACGTCGTCAAGTAATAAAATGATAAGTATATCGTGTATCGTCTCCCTAGGGATTGGTATACTTAATATGTCTTCCTTCGTTCTCTTGCTCCTGAGAATAAAATAAAAACACAAATAAGATGGTTTGTTTTATCTAACTAAATAATTAAATAACAAAACATAAAATAAAGAGTTGAGAACGATTATAGAGAAAGTGGGTAGGATCCAGTTGCGTCAATTAGTGGATTCAATTGATCTTCTTCTTGTCCAATGCAATAGCATAACATTGCTTCGATAGTACTGCAGATACTGCCTCGGCAATGCTGGTGCTCCTCTGCCACGTCAATCTCTTGCTCGTGGGCAGAAGTATCAAATTTCAACAAAGTGTCCGTAAGTGACTCCGCTCGTCTCTGAGTCAAAGTGTTGTTGATGCTTAGTCCTTGACGATACCTCTTGGCGTAAACCGAAGATGACCACTAACCAATCCAACACTTCTTTTAGCTGCTGAAACTCTTAACCTACCCCTTAGTGCCTCCACAAGGGTATAGGCCGAGTTAGTGTCGCCGACACCGTACTTATCCCTTTCGTGAATCTATACCTCTCCATGCTAGATAAATAAATTACTTGCAAACTTCCCTCTCAGGATTGGATACAAGAAAAAAAGAATGGAAATAAGATAAGCAAACTCTGATTTTATTGCATAAGAATAAGAATACAAGAATCAATCTCCTCTCACTAATATCGACAATCTTCACCTATCCCTAAGAAGTTTAGAATATGTTATCGTAGAAGTATAATTCTTAGGAAGGAAGGGTTTTCTCTATAAATCGGCTCTCCTAGATAATATGGCCGGCTAGTATATTTATAGTCTTAACCTAGGGCAAACCTTTCCTAAATAGACTTCAACTTAGAGTAGGGAATAAGTCGTCTTCAAGGATTCTGATATTTCCAAGTTTGTCGGCTTCTAGAAAGGTTTTCCTACTTGGTCTTTGAATTGGGTTTTGAGCACGCTAGCCTGGTCCAATTGATGCGCTGTGCTTCCAGAATATTCTCTATATTTTTATCTTTCAATGCGCCTCCATTATTGGTGCTGCCACACTAGATTCTGCCGTGGCTACGCTTCTGCCTCGACCTCAACATAGCTTTTCTACCGCTTCAGCTTTGGATATTCCTGCATGTACAGATATTGTAATAATATCTGCATTCCCTATAAATATTAACTTTTTAGGTGATGATAACAGAATATCCAATATTTGAGCAAAGAGTTCATGATTCGGTTCAAGTTGGTGTATAAAGTACCATAAGAAAGTTAGTAAACAACTGTCTTTTAGGCACTCATCAAATATCCCCAAACTGGAACTATTGCTTGTCCTCAAGCAATGCCAAACATCAAATTACTAAACCTTACTCCCCTTTGGTCTTACTCTTCCATCTATTCTCCCTACCATGGTCATGTCCATCTCTCCGTTTTAGCCATTATTTTACCCAAAGACTTTTGCTAAGAAACAAACTATAGGGCTAGGTGAGTGTGTGTGTTTAATGGACAAGGCTGATTCAAGGCTTTCTTAAATAAACTCTAAGTTCAAGACAAGTAGAATCTTGGCTTAGTTTTCTCCTTAAAACAACAAGTCTTGAGTCAATTTCGGGCACCTCAACAAAGGGGTTTACTCAACTGTAACTGATAGCAGATTGAATTGGTCTCAAGCCAGAAGTCAAGATAAACCTTGTGTTCCAAGTGGTTTAACTTTTTCAGGCAATCAACCATGGCAGAATCCGTGTGACAAAACGGGAAAGGTGGTCTCCCTGAATCCTTTTGGAAACAATCGCTTAAATGCCAAGCAAATCTGGAACGTTTCTCGGATGTAGCGATGATGTCTTTGCAGCCGGACAGGAGATGTCCGTAGGCATTTCTCCAGCAAGAATTTGCTCCGACCAGCCTGGTTTGGGCGTCTTGGAGCAACTTCAACCCCTTCTCATCAGATAAGTCATCCATCGAGAATCCTCCACGGGAGACTTGTTCAGGACTGTGAGATGGTTTGGAGGAGGAAGAGAAAAAACTCCATGAGTGGCATGTTGTTGAAGCTGAGAGCAACATTAACAGAGACAGAAGAGTTGGGATGTCTGCCTTCATGTTTTCTGAACCCATGATTCAAAGAAATCAGAAAAACCCGACTCAGTTGTGTTTATAGCAACCAACCGAATGTGAAGCGATGGTTTTCCTTGTGTTTGTAAAGAGCTAATGATTTATGAAAGGGTTTGGGGTTTTATTAATTATATGATCTAAGAATGATTTTTTTATTATAATAATATTTGACGTCAGTTATATGATTAATTATTAATAAAAAAAACATAATATTTTATTATAATATTTATTATTAGATTTTGGGTTTAAAATAAAAATAAATTATATGTATGTTTTTAAATTATAATTTTTATTTTAAATTAATCTATAAATTTTTAAATATTTAAAATTCATCCCTAATCTATAATGATTATTATAAATTAATTTATTAACTTTTAAACATTTTAATCCTACCGTTAAACTATGATTCTTATTTTATTTTGATCCCCAAAATTTTTGAATGTTTTAGTTTTATTTTTAAATTATTCATATTTCATGTTAATAAAATTATTTTAAAAATTATTGACTGCCTTGCGAACATTGAATCCTATTATAAACAATAATTTATGTACGAATTTAAAACTTTCAAAAATTTAAGAACTAATTTAAAATGAAAGTTATAGTTCACCGATAAAACTAGAATATTCAAAAGTTCAAAATCATTTTGGCAGGGAAGTCATAGTTTGAGAATAGAATTATAATATCTAAAAATTTAAGGACAAATTTAAAATAAAGCTTATATTTTAAAGACATGTAATGCAATTAACTCTAATAATCTAATCATGTATAAAAAGATTAAAAAGGAAATCATATATAAATGATATGATTCATTGGCAAATTTTAACCAGAGCACATCATTATTACCATTAAATGCTACATATATAACAGTGTTAAGAAGGGGAGAACCATTCAATGGATTTCATATCTATTCACTGAATGGAACAATATTTTTAAACATATAACAGATAAATTTTTAAAATATTGTCTATATAATCTTACCTTATAATATATATAGTGTATATTAAATATTCATTGAATGCCATTCAAAAAATATATGAGATAGAACCAAAGTAAGATTGGGGATTGAACAAAGGATGCTTTTTGCAAACTCCATTTCAATAAAATGGTTTACTTTTTCATATATTGTCTCAGATTAGGAGAAAGGAGGGAAATAGATATTTTTCATCTTTTTTTTCAAGAATTTTGCTTTCACACTTCACAGTTTTAGGATAAGTACACTTGGACACCAGCAGTTTTCATTACCTGGCATACAGGGCAGACATTGATTGATGTATCACAGTCTTCACATAAGCAGAGATGCCTACATGGCATCAACAAAATGGATACCTCCTTTGCCTTGCATGCTCTGCAAATGAGGAAGTTGTTAGGATTGATATACGATGCAGCAGCATCGACTTCAGTCTCTCCAAAACCTTCCTTGCGCTGTTGAGCACCCTGCGAGATTACTTGCTGAAGGTTGCTCTTCAACATGTTAACAACAGACTCATTATATTTTGCTCTAGAAAGCCAATTTTGGACTTCTGCAGTCACCTGCTCTATTCTCTCAGCCAGTTCCATATTTTTGTTACTCACAGTCTCTAGTTCTAAGTCTTTTTCCCCAAGCTTCTTGTCGATACCTTCTTCGATAGCAACAAGAAAACAAGCCATGTGCTTCTTCCTCAGGTCTCTTATTCGCTTTGCCATGTGCTCTTCCTATTAAGAGAATAAAATGAACCACAAGTTACAAAATCATGTCAACAGATTTAAACCGATATCCAAGTACATAGTTCTGTTAAAAAACATTTTTTATTAAAATAACGTGACAGAATCAATGAGACATAATAATCACAATAAACTGATTAAGCTTCCTAAGCATCTTAACATAAGCATAATACAAACAACCGTGAGAATATAAAATGTATTGACCACGAAATGCAAACACTATGTCATTGTCACGACAGAAGGTTGGATCTTGGAAGTGAATAAATCCAAACAGAAGATTCAACTGAAATAATGCAAACAAGGAAAATATCAAACGCCTTTGGTGCAGCCAATAGAAAATGCGGAGCAATATATATACATGTCATTAGGTAACACTATGTGACGTATCAGTAAACCAACCTAGAAGACCAGCAACCTATGGTTTGGATCTAAAAAGCGAGAGAATCTGATTGTAGTTAAACTATTTTGAAACTGTAATTAAGAAACCCAAGACATTTTATTTCTATTGGTGTCGAAGAACAGTAATACCTGAATTTTGATGAACCGATCAAACTCCTCTTTCTGACGATCAAGTTCACTTCTAACATGGTCACCAAGCGAAAAGATCATTGATGGTCCTTGTGTCAAGCTTCCACAACCAGAAGTCCCTGTTGAATTTCGCTCATCATCATCATATGAAAGCCGTAAGCCAGTTGAAACGGCAATAGGATTTGGAATGCCAGATGAACAGTCAGCTTCCTCTTTACAAACATTATAATTCAAGGAAATTCGTAGCTTTTGCTGCCTTTGAATATCTTCGGTTTCTCTGCCTCTTTTATTGGGTTGAATCATGGGAGTGAGATGTTCATTTCCAAAATAATTCACAGGATCAACATGGCACTCAACAGGCACTGAAGGAAATATTTAAGAGGATACCAAAATAGGTAAGTGAAATAAATATTTGAAGAAAATAATGTAATTTCAAAAATATAGTGAAAAACAATAACATACAGTTTCTGAATAACTGCAGTTGGTTTGATGCATTAGTCTGATTCTGATCAAGGAAAATAGGAAGCACAGGATTACTGTTGTTGCCTCCTAACATTTTCCTATATAAAACCTAAATTACTGTGATTTGTCTCTCTTCGGAATACCAACAACAGAATATTTCCCTGCACAAGAAAGGGAAATACAATTAGACTCCAATTATAAATAATGATTCATTGAAGTACAAATACAGCACAATGAATCTAAGATAAGGGTTCATTGTCTAGGTCATACTGCCATAACGCCAATGTCGAATTATACTCTGCATCTATGATAAATACGATCCCAAACGATTATTTTATCACCAAAAAATACACAACTAATACATGTCCAATCTATATATTCAGGAAAAACAAAGAAACTAACTGATCTTGCATTGTCTTCCTTACATGAGGTACAAACTAAATGGAATTCTAATTCCAATGTTCTATCAAACAACACAATGACCCTCACATGGTTAATCTCACTCAAAAGTTCAAACACGTGAATGTATGCAAACCACATAAGAAACTTCTGTAAAGTGACAAACAAACACCTTAGAGGAGGGAAATCACTTCTGTAAAGTTCTTCTTCTATCTCAGTAATGTAAATTCTGCACAGTGGAAATGGTAAAGAAAATATCACGTCAATGCTTTGGCGATGGTGTCAACAATCGAGCCTCAAATAAATAAGACTGAAACCATGGATATTCCTTCCAAGAAAATAACTGATATCTCAAAAAGAAAAAAAAAAGGGGGGGGGGGGGGGGGGTCCTTCGTTTACAAAGAAACTCCATGATATTCAAATACATATAAACAAAGGTAAAACCAGGATAAAAAAAGAAGCCTGGGAATTGATTGGGGGAAAGGAAAATATGAAGTCAAAAAAATAGAAACACGCACGAAAACCAGAGATACCAATCCAGCTTTGATCAAACAATAATAATATGAAAGAAAAAAAACTTTTTTCTTAAAAAATCAAAACAAAGTATCATCAAAGGCATGAAAGACTCAAACAGTCAATAAACAAATCACCAGCGCCATATGAAAGCACTATCGACTCCAAATCAAACAAAAATCAACACCCAGATCCTGAAATTTCAAACCCAATTTCCAAATACCCAGAAAAGAAACAGGGAAACCCATAAACAAAACACAAGAAATAGCACACGAAAAACGAATCAAAAAGAAAAAAAAAACGTACCTCAAAATATAACACTTACAGAGAAGAAATCAAGAGCTAACGAAGAATAAAGATTACAAAAGAAAACAAAGCAAAGAGAATGCCAAAGAGAGAGCAAGGGCATAGAATTATTGAAAACAATGAAATAAATACTCTGGGTTGGTAGTAACAATGGAAAGTGAGGAAGAAAAGTAGCTTTGTTTTTTAAAGTAATAATAATAAAGTTTAGAACTTACCTTAGAAAACAGTAACAGTTTAGAATATATATATATATATATATTGGTAAATTTATGTAAATGGTTATTTCGTTAGTCGGCCAATTTTGCAATTTAAATAGATTTAAAAGTTTTAAATATTTATGTATAATAAATATTTATATATTATATAAGATTTTAATGTATTTTACTCTTAAAGATTTAACATTTATTAAAATTAGGATCTGTTGGCTGTTGCTATATATATATATATATAAAGTTTGGAAAAAATAATTTACACGTAATATAAAGATTCTTTCTTTATATTTTTATATTTTATTTGAAGTTTATTTTATTTATAATACGTCATTACCACGATTTTGTTCAATTACTTTGATTTTATTAGTGATTCTGTAAAAAATTAATTTGATATTCATAACTAAATTCATTATATATTCGAATTACCTTAAAATTTTTAATATATTTTTTAATCGTCCTTAAATTAAGGTCAAGATATCTTATTCTATTATCTACTTATTGTCTTGTTCTAATATTTTTTTATTATTGGTTTGACAAAAGAAAATTTATTGAAGTTAATACTAACGACATTAAAAATAATAAACTAAAAGATGGAGCAAACCGAATGGTGGGAAGTTTTAGAAATTATAAATTAGTTAATTGAAATTAATTTTTTTTCATTAAAATTGTGACGTGAAATTAATTAATGATAGTTTTATTATATTAAAAAATAGGTCGAATAATCATCTTTTAATAGATTTATTTTGGACTAATTTTAGAACCGGATCCATAAGATCCATTGGACTTGGATTTGGATCTCAATTTTCTTGACCCGAAGATATGGGACGGATCTGGATTTATGATATAAAAATAGATCTAAATCTAGATCCAGCTGGATCTGGTCCAGATCCAACCCGTTATCATTCCTATTCATAACTAAAGTTCTAATAGAATAACATTCAAATACGATTCATTTATCGATTTAAGATCAATTTAGGTTGGCAACAACATACTACTTTATATTAATGTTCACTAATTAGAGATTAAATCTAAAGATTTGCAATTATGGACCCCACTTTATTTTTATATTATTTTATTAATAAAATTTGATATTTTAATCATGTTTTGAATTTTATATGATATATTTAAATAAATAAGAAAAAGGTAACGGTTTGAATCAAGATAAAATTTAAACATGTACATTTCTTCAAATTATGTTTATTCAATTAGATTTGTTCGATTATATTTATTATGTTTCCTTAGGTAAATGAGAGCATGTTTAAGTTAATATTATGGTTGTTAAAAAGTCTAATTTTTTTATCCAAAATAATATTTTTTTTATAAAAAAATCGATTATAGACTTGCACCAAGTTCGTATTGTAAAAATTTATTTTGATAAAAAAATATTAAAACTCAAACAACATCTAACTGAATTATATGATAAGAACAAACCCCAAAAGAAAAAAAATTAAAACTCATAAAAGTGTTTATATACAATGATATTTTTTTATAAATATAATAAAATATATATAAATAAATAAAATATATAAGGGCAGGAAATCATAAGGAATTTTAAGTATATACCCGAACCCGTCCCGCCTCAATTTAATATTTTTGAGCTCCAACCCGCCCTGATCCCCAAACTAAAGAGAAAATTTGACCGGATGAGATCAATACGCCTTAGATCGGGATCAAATAATTTTGTCAACCGATAGTTGTATTGAATGTTAGACTCTCATTTCTTTTAATAGAAACTAAATTCAATTAGTTGTAAGACACGTTTGCATTGCCATAATATATTGGACGGTAACATTAATTCTTGATTTTGGGTGGTTCAGACAAAAGAATCGTTGTTATTTTTATGCACACCATATCACCTATTTCTAATTCGTTTGATCTCGACAGAAAAAACTCCATTTTCTATAAAGTTCACCATAGATTCTGATTTTTCCTGTTATAGTGGTGTCACCGTCGACAAATCAATTGACATTAATGAAAACGATCATATAATAACAGGTAAAAGAGAAACCCAAATCATTAAAACGGTTATAATATTCGATTGAAATTATAAGCATAGTCAATGTATCTCTAAAATCAATTCTTAAAAAAACTAAAAACAAACAGAATCATAAAGAAAAAGTTACTGCAGACAACAGAAATCATGATAAAAACAACACCAGCAACATTAACCAAGTGTTTGTCTAGAAACATACAACTTTACAACTGCAAGAAAAGAAACCTTGACGAGAAAGTTACTGCAATGAGGCTCGATTAAGAACAGAGAAGTTGAACCTCGAGCAAGCAACGTCCCAATAGAGCCCGATTTCATCTTTAAGCTTGAGTTCCCTCCTCTTCACAAAGTCTTTAGTCCAGTTACGGATAAACACGTTAGCGTTATCATTCCACACCTTGAACATCAACTCATGTTGGCTGTGGGTATCACAATCCCAAACAGAAACCGGCAACCCTCCCTTGATGCTTGTTATCTGTTTTTCATTCCAATGCGGCAGAATGTGAGATTTCACCAACTTAGATGACACCATCAGCCTTGCATTGTAACCGAGATCACTGATGGTGAGATTCTTTTTGATGCACCAGGGATCGTGGCCGAGCCTCAGCTCAGTCATCCTCAGTTCATAGATCTCGACTTTCCTCCTCTTGTTTTTATTGGTAAGAAATTTGGGGTTCTCCATTGTTTGTACCTTCTTGAAGTTGTTGCCATTCTTCGGATTATGGTGATTGTTGCATTCACCAACTTCAGGCCTCCAACTTTCATTGAACCCAAGAGATAGTTCTAACGAAACATTCTCGTTTTTGGTTGGTTCGGACAAAAAAGAATCGTTGTTCTTCTCCAAGCACAACATATCACGTACTCCTAATTCGCTTGGTCCCGACAGGGAAGCTCGATTGTCGATCTTCTCTATAAAGTTCACCGTAGGTTCTGATTTCTTCAGCCATAGCGGTACCACTGCCGACGAATCAGTTGATGTTGATGAATATGGCCCTGTAGTATCAAGTGAAAGAGACAAATCCAAAGGAACACCAGTCTTTTTAGAATCTTGGCTTTTCTCTTCCGCCATACGGGTCCTTCCACCGACATCGAACAAACTCCAAGAACCGAATGACGGCGATGAATCAGTTGAAGTCGATGAATAAGACAATGTTTTTTCCTCAAGTGAAGGACACAAATCTAAAGGAACTTTCATCTCTTCAGAATCATGATTTTTCTCTTCCCGCATACTGGTTCTTTCACCGACATCGAACAAACTCCAAGAACCGAATGGAAGCGATGTATCAGTTGAAGTCGATGAATACGACAATGGTGTTTCCTCAATTGAAAAAAACAAATTGAAAGGAACTTTGTTCTCTTCAGAATCATGTTTTTTCCTTTTCGGCATATTGGTTCCGCCGACATTGATGAAACTCCAAGGAATGAATGGTTTGTCTTCCATTGTAGAAAAACCAAGACAAGAACTCTTAAAACCCTTTCTGTAATGGAAATTAAAATTACGCAGAAACAAAACAATGGAAACTCTCTCGCCGATCTCAGCTTTCAACGCTTAACTCTCAACTTATAACTTTGCATACAAAGAACAAAATCCGTTAGGGTTTATATAGAGACGAAATCATGTTTCAATTAGGAAATCAATTTCAGATTGGGTAACTTTCTCTTCAAGTAACATAATTTATTGGGGTCTTTTAGTAAATTTAAAGGATTTATTCTTAATGACCCGTTGTTATTTTTTTCTTAATAAATGATATTTTATTTCACATCTAATTGCATGGTTTATTATTATTATTTTCTATGATTAATTAGAATAATATTTTTAAATAAAATATCAATCTAGTCTAATGCAAAAATATATTTTTGATTTACATCTAAAATAAAAGATAATAAAAATATTAACTTTTAAACCTATTGAATGATCACAATAGTAAAATTTGATATTATTTTTCTTTAAGTAATATGTGTTAGAGTAGAGCTTATCTAAATCCGAGATTGAATTAAGATTCAACTTTATAATTAATTTAAGATATTATAAAAATAAAGTATTTCTTTTTTATTTTTTATTTTTGTGATTATAGTTTATAGTAGGGTGTTCAAAAATACCTGAATTTGGATGACACAACCCGTCGATCCGACCATAAAAATTTAGATATTTTTTAAAAAAATAAAGTTTTAAGGTTGGGTACTCAACTCGATATTTTCTGGATCAAGCTCGAATAGTTAAATAATAAAAAGAAATTGGGGTACTTAAGTATTTCGGGTACCACATCTTTTTTTTAACAAGCTAATAGTGATTACAGTAGTATATGTTCTATAATATAATCTCCACCATTTTATCATAAAAAAATAAATTTTAAATAAGTAAATAAAAGTAAAAAACAAATTCTTCGTGAATGAAGACGATTACCTTTCTTCACCCTTCAACCTAAATGAAGTATTCTTATTTTCATTATCAAGAAAATTTCTAAAGCAACATGTGAGAATCTAAATAGACAGGTGTAAATGAGTGAAGATAATCACTTCTACAACTGATTTTCTTACGGGTGATAGAAAATACAGAAAAAATTGGATACCCAAAAAACTTAGACAGGAACATGAGTCATATTTTTAAATACCTAATATTTAAATATTTAGTATTTCAGATACTTAAACTCCCCTGATTTATAGTTGTCACTCGTTATAGCCGATACTTATTATTTAACTTCACATACTTTTAAATGTACTTGTCAAGTATTTTAAATAAATTTATTATATAAAATTATTTAAGCATTTTTTATAGGACGAGATCAATTCGATTTTGTCACAACTTTTTAGAATTTTAATTGTTAATTTCAAGATCAAATAGGGTCAATTTGATCTATTTTCAAATTATTTTTGGTTTTAGCTTTAGCAATTTTCTTTTAAAAAATTGAATTTAGTTTTATGTTTATGACGTTTATTTAGTAAAAAAATATTTTACTTAATTATTCATAATAGACATTTTTTGCATTATATATCACATGATTCTCAATAAAACTTATTATATTTTAGAATTAACGTAAGAATTATAATTTTGTGTATTTTTTATTTTATATATCTAATTAGTATAATATAACCAATTAAACGAATATAAATGTCATTAAAATATTATAAAAACAATTAAACGAATTTTTGTATAAATCAGGAAACAAAATGTTAATTCTATGGATGTACACGTCATTAAAAGTTGAAATTAAACCGACTTTCATTTATATTCATGGATGTACACGTCATTAAAAGTTGATACGAAAATCATTCAAAAAAATTGATGAAAGGAAAATGGAGAAAAAGAAAAAAAATTGATGAAATTGGAGGTGGACTAAGATCAAGTACTTTTTGTTCGAGTCCAACTTTAATGGTTTTAAATAAGATTAAAATTTTAAATTTTAATATTACAAATAAAAAATTAAATTATAAATATTATTTTATAATTAATTTTATAATATTAAATATTAAACAATCGTTCAATATATTAAATTTAAGTGATTATTAGAAAAATCTTCAAATTTTAAAACTTTTAAAATATTATAGAATTCGAGAGTGTCATGTATTTTTAAAGGGAACAATGACTTTTACGGTAATTCGCAGCGAGATAATACATATTATTTACCGTTTATTTGGCGTAATATTTAATTTTTCAAAAAAGAAACAATTAATTTAATTTTTGTGCCTTAATTTTTTATTAACTCTGCATATTCTTGTATTTATTAAATTTTGTATATGTGTTTATTTATTTGTTTTACGTATTCACATTCATTAATAAAAAATATGATTCCCTTTTAATCGAAATTAAATGTGATCAATACCAAATTGAAATGGTGGTGTATTTTTTATTTATTATCGAATAACGAGGCTTTTAAAACTAATTCACATTATTAAACAAACGGTAATATAATACCCAATTTTCGTTCGAGTTTAATAATATAAATAAAGCCATATATATAAAATAGATATATATAAGTATAATATATAAATAAAATGTATAAACAAATGGAGTTCAAAATACAAAAATAGTGCCCCATTTACATCAAAATGATCTCATATTCCCATAGGCCCAATATAAAATTTTAAGGCCCATATCAGTCAAAGAAACACAATTTTTAAGTTTTTCTTGCCTAAATAATGCCACGTGGCACTCTTCTGTTGATTCGTTCTTATCTCACTTGGACTAATGACATGTTGGATACCCGCTATAAATAGTAGGAGTGAGAAAATTTTGGGCATTAATGATTTAAAGGGGGTTAATGATTAGGTAATTATTAGAGTCATTAATGAAGAAAGAGAGAGAAACCCTTACCAATGGAAGCCCGAGAGTCTCGAAGTAGATCGGAGGCCTGAGAGATGATCGGTGTTGAAATTCAACCGAATTCTCATCGGTTTTTCTTGCTTGAACACTGAAAGTACGCTTCACGGGTAAGGATCTTCCTGAATCCTTCATCTCTTTTTTTAAGTGCAACTTTGTTTAGACAAACCTAGATCTAGGTTAAGTTTCTGAAAAACAAATAAGAAAATTGTTGTTTTCTTAAACCAAAATAGGGGTTTCTGATTGTTTAGGTTTGGTTTTGTGAGGTCAAAAAATTGAGATCATGAATCTCGAATGGTTTAGGGCTCATATTTAGGAAAAAATATGCAGATCTAATCGAATCTGAGGGTAGGAGAATGTTTCAGTTGGTTTACGCTAGAAGTTGGGGAAGTTTGGACGGATTCTCTCGAATCTAGATAGATTAACTTAGATGTGAAGCACTGTGGTGCGTTTGGAGGGTTAGATCGTAGAGAAAAGTGATTTTTGATTGATTTTTTGAAAAATTAAGGGATTTAGACTCGAAAAAATCGAAGAGAATGAGGTTTTAGGATATCCAACGAGGTTTCTGAGTCGAAAAATAGTTACTGATGAAGGAATAGTGGTGGTCAGAGGTTAGGAATTATGACCAGAAAACACATCGGTGCGGCGATTGATGGTGGTGAATTCGATTCAACAATAATGTACTGGATGATATATGGCTTTGTTCTTCGTGTTCTTCACGAACATAAAGAACACAATTGAATGTTCATTTGAAATCCATGGTTTTGATTCATTTTGAGTATAGTTCTGGGTTTAAAAGTTGTTAAGTTAAGAGAATTTTGAGGGTGAATCAGGCTAACCGAGTAGATAAGGGAGAGCAAATGGCCGAACCAACTCGGGTTGAGGGTTTTGGCCGATAGCAAAATGTTGTCGTTTTGTTTGTGGGAGATCCACGCGTGGATTTGGGTTGACCTAAGATCCGTGCGTTCAGGTTTAAATTGGAGAAATTATCTTTGTGGTCCATCGTGGTTTGACATGTATTGTATTTTAGTCACTAAACCCTTTAATCTAAACCCAAAACTTTGAAACTCATTCAATTAGGTCCCTATTCGAGCCTAATTAGACTTCTAAGTTTAGGATCCTTACAATTAGGTCCCCAAATCCTTTAGATTGGACCCCTAAATTTTCAATTGCTTCAATATTGCCAATCATATCTTGTAATTGAGCTCCTTTGTTTTCAATAAAGTTCAATTTGGTCATCTTATGCTTTAATTAATGTTTTGTTTAATTATTTAATTTATTTGTATGTTTGAATGATTTAACTCATATAGAATAATTGTTTAGGAAAACATTTAATTCACCCTTAGCTAAATAAAATAGAGTCGATTAATTATCTTTAATTATATAAGATTCTCTCATTTGCTCTTGTAACACGCTCACATCTGCTCATGTAGCACGCTTCTTTTTCTTTCTTTCTTCTTTGGTTTCTTTTTCAAACTTTGTTTTTATTAGTATGACAAATGTAAATGAGGATTTGGCATGTTTGGCTATTAAAGATGGGCAAGATGATGTACTCCAACTTGAGCCTGATATTGTTGTTGACTCATTCCTATATGATCACTGTTTCATGGGCCAATTTCTTACATCTAGTATTATTCACTTCATTACGATTAAAGCAACAATAGCTAACATTTGGAGAGCAATAGGTGGCATTACAGTGGCAGATTTGGGAGAAAGAAGGTACTTATTTCGTCTCTTTAATTCCATTGATGCGAATAAGATTGAAAATGGTGGTCCTTGGCATTTTAATAACCATTTGTTTCTTCTTCATCGTTTACAAAATGGAGATGATTCTGAAACAGTCCCACTTAATCATCTTTCAATCTGGGTCTTAATTCATGATGTTCCACATGGTTTCTGTTGCGACCTCTTTTAAAAAACGCGATTTTTAGGGTAAAAAAAGTGTTCGGCGATTGGTTTTTGAAAAATTCAAATTTCGTCATTTTTAATCTTGAAAAACTCAAATTTTAGAAAAATCTATAATTTAATTTAAAAAGGTTGACTTGGAGTCGCCACCGGCCACTTAGGTAGGTCAGGCACCATAAAAAAATAAACCAGAGATTCGTTTCAAAAACATTGGGTTCGGGAGTCGGTTACGTGTAAGGACGACCCTTACAAATGCCCAAAAATTGGTACCTTGAGAAACATCACGCGGCATTGACATTTTGAAGAAAGATATTAATTTAATTTTCTATTGTTAAATGAACATTATTTGAATTTTTGATATCCTTTTGATTTAGAAGTTACACCACTTTTAAACTTGAGTTGATCGAGACGTCCTCTAGATAGGAAACCTTACCCAAATTTAAAAGAATGTAACTTCCGCCTCAAAAGGCTAAAGTAAAATGCATGATTATTTTTTTATCTTGTTCATTTTAAGTTCTAATCCTAGAAAAGGCTCCATTACTTAAGTTTTTAAAACCTAAGTTACTAGCGTTTACTAGTTATTTACCTATCCATTTTTAATTCTAAACCTAGGTTTTCATCAAAATTCTAAGTTTTTAATAACACATGAATTCGATGCCAAGGTACACTCTCTAGGTTAGCATCATAGTGCGTCAAAACACCAACCTCTTTAGTGTATCCGAGACATAAGATTCACATGTTATTTTACTAGATTTTCTCCCTAATTAAATTAATTAATTTAAGTGACTAGTCCTAGAAAAGGCACTAAATTAATTAACCTAAGTTTATTAGGTGACCTTCCTAAAATATGCCATGCAAAACATAAAATAAAGTGTACACAAGATAAAGGAACTTCATCACTTTTATTAGAAACAATGGTGTACATAATATTACATCAAAAATTTCTCTTCACATGGGTAGAAAAGGGACTTAAATTGAAAGAGATCAAAAACGGACTCGGAAGCAAACCTTGAAGATCGATTAGATTTAATTAAGTGTGAAATTAAATTTTAAAGTTTTAGAAATTTTTAATCAAAATTAATTAATTAAATTTTCTTGACTTCAAATTTTAATTAAATCTTAATTAAAGTCTAACTTAGTGAATTTTAGGTTCAAAGGTTTAATTGGGGATGGATTAAACTTAATTAAGTTGATTTTTAAATCTTATCTTAGAAATTTTAGATTAATTAAAGGTCTTTAATTAAAATAACTTCTAAATTTTAAGAATTTAATTTTAACTTAATTAAAGTTTGTTTGGTGAAATTAAGGTTTATTAGACTTAATTAATTTTAAATCTTATCATTTAGAAAATTAATTAAAATTAATTAAATTAATTAATTAAAATTATCTTCCAATTTTTTAAGAATTAAAGGCTAGTTTGGTGAGTGTTTTAAAGTTTAAGGGCAAAACTAGGCCTAAGTTGGATTAATTTTAAAACTTAATTTTTAGAAATTAATTAAAATTAATTAAGCTAATTAATTAAAATTATTTCCTAAAAATTAAGTTTTAAAAATAAAGTTTAATAACAATGATTTTATGGCAGTTACTTTTAAAAATAGCAAACATACTATACACGTATTCAACGCGTTCGCGCACCAAGAGACTAGCAATGGAAGAGAGACTACAAAGATTAGAGGATCATCAGGCCATATTCGCAAATCGCTTAGATGCGATAGAAACTGGCATGAAAGATGGCTTCGCTAAGATTCAGACGGATATTATCAGTCAGATAACTGCTCTTTTGGGTACGAAGCAAGATGAAAGAGGTAAAGCGTCGATGGAAATGGGAGATGAAGTTGAAGGGCAGGTAGAAACGACAACTAGGGGGCAACCGGAAGTACATTCAGTCCCGGGGAGAGTACAGTTCAATGCAGTAGAGACATCCACGAGTCACCCCGTGGAAGTTGAAGAGTTCTCTCCGAATACTGACGAAGTTCCAGATCTCAATTTTATGAACGAAGTGGAGAAGATGCGACAAGAAATGGAGAAGAAGTATACTGATCACTTCAAGGCTCTTGAAGCCAAGATCCAGCAAATTCAAGTCCAAGGGTCGGTGGATAAGAGCACCGATGCGTTCGAGCTCAGCCTGGTCTCTGATTTGGTCCTGCCGCCAAAATTCAAAATGCCCGACTTCGAAAAGTACGACAGGACGTCGTGCCCAAGCGCCCACATGACGATGTATTGTCGAAAGATGGTCGCTTTCAGCAAGGATGAAAAGCTGTTTATCCATTGCTTTTAGGATAGTCTGACGGGTTCTGCTATCCGATGGTACACACAACTCAGTCGAGAGAGTATAAAATCCTGGAAGGACCTTTATCACGCATTTATGGAGAATTACAAGCATGTGACAGAGATGGGGTCCACCAGAGTCATGTTACAGCAAATGGGGCAAAAGTCCAACGAAACATTCCGATAGTATGCCCATAGGTGGAGAGATCTGGCCTCTCAGGTGCAGCCTCCGTTAATCGAGCGGGAGATGACTCATATGTTTATAGAGACATTGAAGGGGTCGATGTATGAACGTCTCTTCATAAGCACATCCATGCAGAGCTTCTCTCAAATAGTTGACACCAGAGAGTTGGTGGAGGCAGCTATCAAAAGTGGGAGAATCGAAGGGTCTGATAGCTCAAAGAAGAATTCCAAGAAGAAAGACAACGAGGTAAACAACGTTGTGGTGTATGAACCTCCAAAAAATGTGACAATTTCCAAACCAAAGACAGGAGCAGGAGGCTCCCAGGTCCCGAACAAGAAAGACTCAAGGTGGGAAAAGCCAAATTTCTCACCAATCCCAGTCACGTATGCTGAGTTGTATACTCAGCTACACGATGCTGATATGGTTTGCCCATACATTATCGTTTCGCTCAAACCCCCTAACCACCCTGGTATGACTCGAAGGCCCAGTGTGTATATCATTCTAACGTTCATGGGCATAGCATCGAGAATTGCACGGCCTTCAAGAGGATCGTGCAGAATATGATAAATGCTGGGATTTTGAAATTTGATGAACCAAGTGTCTCAACAAACCCACTCCCGAATCATGGCGGACGGGGTGTGAACGCAATCGTGGAGGATCAAGCGAGACAAGTTAAAATGAGGGTGGAAGAAATCCGATCACCCTTAAAGTGGGTTTTTCAACAACTATTTGATAACGGGTTTATCTGTCAAGGGACGCAAGTGAAGGAATCTACCGAGGAAGGCCCATATTGCGAATTCCACCAAGAGCGTGGGCATACAATCCAGCAGTGCGATGACTTCAAGGCCTCGTTACAAAGAATGATGGATAACAAAGAGGTGGAATTCTTTACCAAGGAAGGTGGGCGGAAAATGATAGACGTATGTACGTCAGAGGATACCGGGTCAAGATACAGTGCGAGCAGGCCGCTAGTCATCTCAGCCCGACCAAGGGGCAACAACCCAGCCGGGTCAGCAAGTACTCCTCGCATAGTAATTACCCCTCCGACACCCTTCCCGTTTAAGGATACGCGAAGGGTCCTGTGGAATTACACCGTGAGTGTGGCCGGGCCGAGTAGTTCGAAGCCTGTCGAGGAGGAACAGTTAGAGAAACCAGGAATTGTTGAGAGAGAGGAACTAGTGAATGAAGTGGGTCACTTCACGAGGAGAGGGAGATGTTACTCACTGGCTCAGGAAGAGGATCAAACAAAGCTTGCAGGGAAGAAGAAAATCTTCACAGATCCAACTCCGAAGGTGAACGAACCTGTCACCGAGGAGCAAGCGCATGAGTTTTTGCGTTTTCTGAAGCACAGCGAGTATAGTATAGTGGAGCAATTGAAGAAACATCCACTAGAATCTCTATCCTCGACTTACTGCTAAGCTTGGAGGGGCACCGTGACGCCCTCTTGAAAGTGTTAAATCAAACTTTTGTCCCGAAGGACATATCGGTGAACAAACTGGACCGAATCATTAATCACATCACCGCAGACAACTACATAACGTTCACCGATGATGAGATCCCTGATGGAGGAATGAGGTCTATCAAAGCCTTAAACATCACGACCCACTACAAGGGTCATGTGGTGTCGGGAGTTTTAATCGATAACGGTTCAGCTTTGAACGTGTTACCCATGACAACATTGCAAAGGTTTCCCATTGATGTCGCACATATGAAGAGTTATCAGAATATGGTCAGAGCCTTCGATGGGACCACAAGGGATGTGTTGGGAAGGATCGAAGTCCCATTGTTGATTGGGTCGTCCGTATACAACATTGATTTTGTTGTAATGGACATTAAGCCCACCTACAATTGTTTGCTAGGCCGACCTTGGATTCATTCTGCTGGGGCAGTACCGTCATCACTACACCAGAAACTGAAATTTGTAGTAGATGGAAAGCTCGTATGTGTTGGGGCAGAGGAGGACTTCATCTCCCACGGGTTTGTGAATGTCACTGAGCAAGCAGAAAGGAATCGCCTAGAAGCTATCAGGTTGCAGGAAGAGGAAATTTTTGGTGAAGCATTTGAGGGACTAATGGTAGGAGGGATCTCCGAGGGCCCAAGGATGAATATGCTGGATAGGATTCGCCCGTGCCTCCCTGGCGAGACTCTGAACAACTGGACTATAGAGGATTTACCTGTAGTTTATAAAACAGAGTAATGCCATAAACCACCCTATACTTTTGCCCGCGAGTGTAGGGAATTTTCTTTAAAGGGCTTTTTCATGTTTTTTTTTAGCAAATAAAGATGCTCTTTCCCTTTCAACAATGGCAAACACTTCTCTTTTCTTTCATTCGCTTCATTCATTTCATCCTTATTCATTTATTATTCCCATCCAACTATGCAAATTCTTCTCTACAGGTTTCCGAACAATGATCACATGTATGATTCCGGGCCTAAACCCGAAATAAATTTAAAAAGGATCTCTTGTCTAACGGAAATCAATGAGTGTGAAGACAATACAGACTACGAGATTCCTGAAGAATTGCTAAGGTTGGTGGAGCAGGAGGATAAGCAAATCATGCCCCTCAAAGAAGAGATAGAAACTCTGAATCTGGGCATAGAAGAAGAGAAAAAGGAAGTTATGATCGGAGCAGTATTCCCGCTAGGGGCAAAACAGAAGTTGATAGACTTATTACGAGAGTTCAAGGATGTCTTTGCATGGTCCTATCAAGATATGTCAGGCTTAAATACCGATATCGTGGTCCATAAGTTGTCTATCAGACCGGATTGCAAGCCTATACAATAGAAGCTCAGAAGGCTGAGGTCGGAAATGTTGTTAAAAATCAAGGAAGAAGTGCAAAAGCAGATTGATGCAGGCTTTCTACAGGTGGCAGCATATCCAGAGTGGGTAGCGAACATAGTCCCCGTGCCTAAGAAAGATGGGAAAGTTTGAATGTGTGTGGATTATAGGGATTTGAACAAGGCGAGCCCGAAAGACAATTTCCCTCTACCTCATATCGATGTCCTAGTGGATAATACCTCGGGGCATTCATGGTTCTCCTTCATGGATGGGTTCTCGGGTTACAATCAGATCAAGATGAATCCGAAAGACATGGAGAAGACGACTTTTACCATACTCTGGGGCACGTTCTGCTATAAAGTCATGCCTTTTGGGTTGAAAAACGCCGAGGCCACATATCAGAGAGCTATGGTGACACTATTTCATGACATGATGCACAAAGAAATTGAAGTTTATGTGGACGATATGATAGCTAAGTCCCAAACAGAAGATGGACATGTGCAGGATTTGAAAAAGTTGTTCCAAAGGCTACGGAAGTATCAACTAAAGCTTAACCCCAATAAATGTACGTTTGGGGTTACGTCCGGCAAGCTACTTGGATTCATTGTCAGTCAAAGGGGCATCGAAATCGATCCCGATAAGGTCAAAGCGATTCAGGATTTGCCCCCTCCAAAGACACAGAAAGAGGTTCGAGGCTTCCTTGGGAGATTGAACTATGTATCTCGGTTCATTTCTCAGTTAACCGACAGGTGTGATCCCGTTTTTAACTGCATCGAAAGAACAACCCAGGTGAATGGAATGATGAATGTCAGGAAGCGTTGGACAAAATCAAACAATATTTGTCCAACGCGCCAATATTGGTGGCACCAGTTCCTAGAAGACCATTAATTCTTTACCTGATGGTGTTCGAGAATTCCATGGGATGCGTACTGGGGCAACATGATGATAGTGGGAAGAAGGAAAGAGCAATTTACTACCTGAGTAAGAAATTCACCGAATGCGAGGCACGGTACCCATTTATCCAAAAGATGTGTTGTGCACTCGCTTGGGTTACTCGTCGGCTCAGGCAATATTTGCTATACCACACCACGTGGTTGATCTCGAAACTCGACCCTTTGAAGTTTCTAATGGAAGCACCCGCGTTGACTGGGAGGTTAGCCCGATGGCAAATGTTGTTGTCCGAATTTGACATAGTATATATCAGCCAGAAGGCAATCAAGGGAAGTTCCATAGCGGACTTTCTTGCGAGTAGAGCCTCGGATGATTATGAGCCTCTAAGCTTCGATTTTCCGGACGAGGATGTGATGACTATTTCTGTCTTAGAAAACAAAGAAACAAAAAAATGGAAATTATATTTTGATGGGGCAGTCAATGCCCTCGGAAGGGGAATCGGAGCTGTGCTGATATCTCCGTATGGTGTACATTACTCTCTCACGAGCAAGTTGGAATTCTTGTGCACTAATAATATGGCCGAATACGAAGCATGTGTCATGGGATTGAAGGCTTCCATAGAACGAAAAATAAAAGCCTTGAAGGTATACGGGGATTCAGCTTTACTTATTTATCAACTACGTGGAGAATGGGAAACCAAAGACACGAAGTTGGTAGAATATCGAAAGTTGATACTAGATTAATTGAAGAATTTGACGAGATAACATTCGTTTACCTTCCTAAAGAAGACAACCAAATGGCAGATGCTCTAGCTACACTGGCCTCAATTTTCCAAGCAAACAGGCCGGAGGATATGATGTTAATCCGGATGCAGAGCTATGAAACATATGCTCATTGCGGTAACTTGGAGGAAGAGGATGACAATCCTTGGTATTTTGACATTCTACAATACGTCAAGTTCCAAGCTTACCCATCTGGAGCTAACGACGTTGAAAAGAGAACAATCAGAAGAATGGCTGCTGCATACGTACTGGATGGTGACGTCTTGTACAGAAAGAGCAGAGATCAAGTATTGTTAAGATGTGCCAATGCCAGTGAGGCAAGAAGTATCTTGGAAGAGGTGCATGACGGAATTTGCGGAACGCATGCCAATGGTCTCTCGATGGCACGGAAAATAATGAGATACGTATATTACTGGTCCACTATGGAGGAGGATTGCATAGAATATGCCAAAAAGTGTCACAAATGCCAGATCTATATAGATAAAATTAACTCTCCGCCAGTGTCGTTACATACAATGAATTCGCCTTGGCCTTTTGCTATTTGGGGACTAGATGTAATTGGCCAGATTCACCCCAAGGCCTTAAATGGGCATCGCTTTATATTAGTGGCCATCGATTACTTCACTAAATGGATAGAAGCTGTCTCCTATGCTAACATCACAAGAACAACAGTTTGCAAGTTCTTGAAGAAAAAGATTATTTGTCGGTATGGTCTACCAGAGCGAATCATCACGGATAATGCTACCAAATTCAACAATAGATTGATAGCAGAAACCTGTGAGCAGTTTAAAATAATTCATCACAACTCAGTAGCATACCGGCCAAAGATGAATGGAGCCGTTGAGGCAGCAAACAAGAACATTAAGAGGATCATATCCAAGATGACTGAAACTTACAAAGATTGGCATGAAAGACTTCCTTTTGCCTTGTTTGCATATCGGACTTCGATCAGAACATCTACCGGGGCAACACCATACTCCCTAGTATACGGTACTGAGGTCGTATTACCTCTTGAAGTTGAAATCCCATCTCTTCGGGTATTATCAGAGGTAAAGCTAAGTGATGCAGAGTGGATACAGATTCGTTTGGATCAGTTGAATCTAATCGAAGAAAAACGGTTGAAAGTTATCTGCCACAGCCAAATGTATCAGAAACGGATGATCCGAGCTTACGATAAGAAAGTTCGACCACGAGTATTCCGAGAAGGGGATCTAGTGCTGAAAAAGATCTTGCCCATACACCGAGATTTTTGGGGAAAATGGATGCCGAATTGGGAAGGGCTTTACGTTGTCAAAAAGGCCTTCTCCGGAGGCGCACTAATCTTGACTAAAATGGATGGACAAGAGTTAGGCAAACCAGTAAATTCTGATTCAGTTAAGAGATACTACGCCTGAAGAAAAAGAAAAAAGAGATAAAAAAAAGAAAAAAGAAAAAGAAAGAAAAAGAGAAAAGAAAAGGAAAATGAAGCGAAAACCCGAAAGGGCGCTTCACGAAAAAGGATGACTAAAAGAAAGGAGGGGTCGAGACGAAAACCCATAAAGGGCGTCTCGATACCAACGGAGGGTTTGGGTCGAAAACCAGGAATGGCGGCCCAGATGAATAAAATAGGCATCCAATGATTCGTGCTTCTCAGTTACCAAGCAATATGGAAGGATCTTCATGTTTGCAAAGTTGGATCCTCATTTGAAGGATGGCTAGACGAGTAGCTCATTTTTGAATCTATATCTTGGGAAAAGGCCTGGATGAACACATGTGATGAACGTTTGGGAACTTGCATTTTGTTCCTTTCTTTTCCCTTTGAATTGTTTTGCCTTGTTTGTTATGTTGAATCTATGAGAAACTTTAATAAAAATACTCATTCCCTTCATTTGAGCCTTCAATTTTGCCCAAAGCATCATGCTAATAAATTAATATGAATGAATTAATACAGAAGATCTTTTGGCATTATTATGTTTCAAGATTATAGGTAAGATTTGTTTCTCCGGATTAAAATAACGGAGTACAAACATGTTCCGATTTCTATACAAAATTTGTCTTGAAAGAACGCCTCAAAATAGCTTTTTAAAGAGGAAGCTATGTGAAACAAAAAACCTCGAATGCAGAAAAGAAGGAGAAGAGTCGATCAGCCCCTTTAGAGTGGCAAACTGACTGATAATACTTGCCTTTCAAGGCCATACTCATGCATCATAGGGTTAGGCATCCACATGGTAGAACATGCTAACTTATGCATTCAAGATATATTTGTTGTTAATTTTAACAGGAATTTACAGGTCAACAAAGCAATTCAAATCAGGACAAGAAAAGATTTCAGAGGAAATAAATTCGAGAAAAGACATTTGAGAACTTGCATATCCATTCGTGCATACGGAGAATGAAACCCTTTTTTGAACCTGCTTATCTATTCGAGCACTCGGAGAATAGAACCTGCATATCCATTCGTGCATACGGAGAATGGAACCCTTTTTGAACCTGCTTATCTATTCGAGCACTCGGAGAATAGAACCTGCATATCCATTCGTGCATACGGAGAATGAAACCCTTTTTTTTGAACCTGCTCATCTATTCGAGCACTCGGAGAATAGAACATGCATATCCATTCGTGCATGCGGAGAATGAAACCCTTTTTTTGAACCTGCTTATCTATTCGAGCATTCGGAGAATAGAACCTGCCTATCCATTCGTGCATACGGAGAATGGAACCCTTTTTGAACTTGCTTATCTATTCGAGCATTCGGAGAATAGAACCTGCATATCCATTCGTGCATACGGAGAATGGAACCCTTTTTGAACCTGCTTATCTATTCGAGCACTCGAAGAATAGAACTTGCATATCCATTCGTGCATACGGAGAATGGAACCCTTTTTGATGTTAAATCCTCCGGATCATCAGTAAGTCCTCCGGGCATGATGTTAAATCCTCCGGGTCATCAGTAAGTCCTCCGGGCATGATGTTAAGTCCTCTGGGCCATCACCTTCGGGAGTGATGATATCGTTTGCACAATCTAGGAGGCAATATGATCCTAAATCCTCCGGGTCATCATTAAGTCCTCCGGGTATGATGTTAAGTCCTCCGGGCCATCACCTTCGGGAGTGATGATATCATTTGTACAATCAAGGAGGCAATACGATCCTAAATCCTCCGGGTCATCAATAAGTCCTCCGGGCATGATGTTAAATCCTCTGGGTCATCAGTAAGTCCTCCGGGCATGATGTTAAGTTTGAGGAATTTCTGAGTGAGAAGAATAACCTCAAGCTTTAAGGTTTACAGTTTTCGTGTTTTTCAGTCTTTGCCCATCTCCTGCTCCACAGCATTGAGTAAAGAGGGGCAGCTGTCAACACGAAAATATTAAATAATAATAATAATATATAATTAATATAATAATTAATAATATAAATAATATAATATTAATATTAAAATATTAAAAAAATCAAAAAATAAAAATAAAAATAAAAACTAAAAAATCGAAAAACAGAAACCTTTGGGTCGTGGGTTTTGCTGCCGGATTGTTAGGGGATTTGGTTGGATTTTCCGGTTGGTTTAGATTAGGTTGAGAGGGAGAGTTTAGGTTGAACTTGGTTTCTAACTTGAATCCATTTAAAAGGGATTCATTCGAACCATGTTAAGGGACGGGGGAAATTGGAGGTGATCGGACTGAAGGCTTTGGTTTCAATCGGATTTTGGAGCTTTAATCGATTAGAGATCTTCGGCAGTAGCAGTGAGGAGGAATCGAACCTTGCGGTAAGCCTTTGAATCGGTTTCTTTTTGTTTTGATGCTTAAATCTGGGTTTTGGTTTGGTTTAGGAGGGTAGTCGTTTGTTTTTAGGGGTTTAGGGTTAGTTTAAATCGCTTGTAGGGTTTGAATCCGAGGTTTTTAGCTGTTTTTAGGGGTTTCTAGGGTCATCGGACGGCCCACCGGCATCGAAAACCCTCTCCGGCATCGAAAACGACGTCGAGAGGTCGATCGGAGGTCTCGACTCGGTGGCCGGAGAACTCACCGGAGCGACGCCCCACGGTGGCGCTTCGGATCATACGGCGGAGCAGGCGACGGCTTCATGCCCTATTCTTGGTGTTCTTCATGTTCTTCCAAGAACATGAAGAACACCCTCAAAAAGGGTCTTGCTTTGATCCGTTTTGCTTATTTTTCTAGGTTGTTGAGTGTTTGGTGCAGAGGATTTTTTTAATCCTGAGTCAGACCGAGTTGGGCTCGGTCCAAATGACCGAGCCAACTCGGACCAGGGGCTTTTGTTCTCCTTTGAAACGGCACCGTTTTAGGTGGGCCGGGTGCGCGGGCCGAATCCGGGTTTAACCCGGATCCGCACGTTTTTAAACGGATAAGGTATATTTCCCCTTTAGGTCCCCCTAGGTTTGAGATGTATTTCAATCCGGTCCCTGAATCCTTATTTTAGTCCCTAGAACTTTAATACTCATTCAATTAGGTCCCCAGAACTTCAATTAGTGCCCTAGGACTTTAGAATTCATCCAATTAGGTCCTTTAGACCCTAGATTAAACCCTTAGGACTTAATTTAATTTATTTTTAGATTTAATTAGAGTAAGAAATTAATTTTAAGACTTTAAAAATTAATTAGGTCCTAAATTAGAACTTAGTTAAGCTTTAAGAAGACTTAAAAATTAATTTAACCTATTTAAAATCTAATATAAATTAATTTGACCCCTAAGGCTTCAAAATTAGACTTAAAAATAGGTTTAATTTAATTCTTTAATTTAGGAAATAATTTTAATTAATTAGCTTAATTAATTTTAATTAATTTCTAAAAATTAAGTTTTAAAATTAATCCAACTTAGGCCTAGTTTTGCCCTTAAACTTTAAAACACTCACCAAACTAGACTTTAATTAGGCCTTTAATTCTTAAAAAATTGGAAGATAATTTTAATTAATTAATTTAATTAATTTTAATTAATTTTCTAAATGATAAGATTTAAAACTAATTAAGTCTAGTAAACCTTAATTTCACCAAACAAACTTTAATTAAGTTAAAATTAAATTCTTCAAATTTAGAAGTTATTTTAATTAAAGACCTTTAATTAATCTAAAATTTCTAAGATAAGATTTAAAAATCAACTTAATTAAGTTTAATCCATCCCCAATTAAACCTTTGAACCTAAAATTCACTAAGTCAGATTTTAATTAAGATTTAATTAAAATTTGAAGTCAAGAAAATTTAATTAATTAATTTTAATTAAAAATTTCTAAAACTTTAAAATTTAATTTCACACTTAATTAAATTTAATCGATCTTCAAGGTTTGCTTCCGAGTCCGTTTTTGATCTCTTTCAATTTAAGTCCCTTTTCTACCCATGTGAAGAGAAATTTTTGATGTAATATTATGTACACCATTGTTTCTAATAAAAGTGATGAAGTTCCTTTATCTTGTGTACACTTTTATTTTATGTTTTGCATGGCATATTTTAGGAAGGTCACCTAATAAACTTAGGTTAATTAATTTAGTGCCTTTTCTAGGACTAGTCACTTAAATTAATTAATTTAATTAGAGAGAAAATCTAGTAACATAACATGTGAATCTTATGTCTCGGATACACTAAAGAGATTGGTGTTTTGACGCACTATGATGCTAACCTAGAGAGTGTACCTTGGCATCGAATTCATGTGTTATTAAAAACTTAGAATTTTGATGAAAACTTAGGTTTAGAATTAAAAATGGATAGGTAAATGACTAGTAAACGCTAGTAACTTAGGTTTTAAAAACTTAAGTAATGGAGCCTTTTCTAGGATTAGAACTTAAAATGAACAAGATAAAAAAATAATCATGCATTTTACTTTAGCCTTTTGAGGCGGAAGTTATATTCTTTTAAATTTGGGTGAGGTTTCCTATCTAGAGGACATCTCGATCAACTCAAGTTTAAAAGTGGTGTAACTTCTAAATCAAAAGGATATCAAAAATTCAAATAATGTTCATTTAACAATAGAAAATTAAATTAATATCTTTCTTCAAAATGTCAATGCCGCGTGGTGTTTTTCAAGGTACCAATTTTTGGGCGTTTGTAAGGGTCGTCCTTACACGTAACCGACTCCCGAACCCAATGTTTTTAAAACGAATCTCTGGTTTATTTTTTTATGGTGCCTGGCCTACCTAAGTGGCCGGTGGCGACTCCAAGTCAACCTTTTTAAATTAAATTATAGATTTTTCTAAAATTTGAGTTTTTCAAGATTAAAAATGACGAAATTCGAATTTTTCAAAAACCAATCGCCGAACACTTTTTTTACCCTAAAAATTGCGTTTTTTAAAAGAGGTCGCGACAGCTTCATTTCGGAAAGGATTGCTCGATCAATTGGAAATTTTATTGGATCTTTCCTGGATTACGATTCGTTGGCAGTGTCTCTGAATTATAAAAAATTATGCGAGTTCGAGTTTGTTTGGATATTCGTTTACCTCTTAAACAAAGAAAGAAGTTGTTGCCTAATGGATGTTCTCATTTTGCCCGTTTCCAGTATGTGAGACTAACTTTGTTTTGCTTTTTATGTGGACTTCTTGGACATGGTGAGAGTGTTTACCCGATTCGTGCGATTCTGATGAGTCCTTGTTTAATGGAAACTCCTATGATTGGTAATGTGTTGTCGGGACAAACTATAATTAAGGGGAATCCTGATGTATCAGTAAATCATGTAATTAGACAATCATTTGCTGAAAATTCGAATAATGTTTCCACTTATGTCAAATTGATTTCTACAAATATTTCAAACTCTAGGCATAATGGTCGTTATACAGATATTGGTACAACTGGCATGCTTGATAAAAATATGGACTTATGTGATGGTTATGATTCTAGAATGATTGTTACAGAGGAAGAGGATCCAGTTGAATTTAGTGATGGTTTAAAACGACCTCGGACTTCTTTTATTTCACCATTATTTTCTGGTTCGACAGATTTGAATGGTGCTACAAACTCTTCATCGGTAAACCTTCTTAAACAGGCCAGTCGATCGCAATGAAAATCTTAAGTTGGAATGTCCGTGGTTTGGGGAAGTTACGGACGGTTAGAAGACTCAAAAATAAACTGAGAACAATTTCTCCCCAAATTATGTTTCTGATGGAAACTAAACTTTCTACTAAAAGAATGGTCATTGTTCGGTTAAAATATGGTTTTACTCATAGTTTGGATGTGGATGCAAATGGTTTTAGAGGAGGTCTTTCTTTAGCTTGGACATAAGATATCTCTGTCTTAATAAACTCTTTTTCCTCCAATCATATTGATGCAACTATTAAAGATTGTGAATCTAATTTGGTTTGGCGTTTCATTGGTTTTTATGGAGATCCAACTGAGAGTCAACGTATTTTTAGCTGAATCCTTTTACGATCTCTTATTCCAGATTGTGATATTACGTGGTTAGTTGCATGTGATTTCAATGAGATTATGGTGGCTTCTGAAAAAAAAAAGGGGAGCGTATTCGTTCATAAAGAAGTATGGAGGCTTTTCGCTCTACTTTGTGAGATTGTGATCTTTATGAATTGGGCTTTTCTAGAAGATGGTTTACATGGGGAGGGGCAAGCTATCTAGCAATAACATAAGGGAATATCTCGATCGAGGGATTGCTTCATATTCGTGGAGAGAAAGTTTTCCCAATTATGTTGTTGAACATCTCAATCACACATTCTCTGACCATTGCCCGATTGTTATCAATACTCAAGGTTCTTCGGATGCAATAAATATTGTTAAATGCTTTCGATTTGAAGCTAATTAGATTTTGGAGGATGATTGTGAGATAGTAATTCGTGAATTCTGGAATGTTAATCTGGAAGAGCTCCCTCAAAAGCTCTTAAAATTAGGATATGCTCTTAAAGATTGGAAAAAAAATAAAAGGCTTTCTAATAAAAAGCGAACTAGAGAGTTAAATGATAGATTATCTAGTCTTTCAAATCATAATACAGATGATGATACACTTTAGGAGGTGTTGGAAATTAAATTGGCAATGAATTTAGAAGCCGATAAAGAGGAGTTATATTGGGAACAACGAGCAAATGCTAATTGGTTACAAAATGGTGATCGAAATACTTTTTTTTTTCACAATTGGGCTTTTCATATAGAAAGAAAAAGAACAGAATTCATCAGCTTCTCTCCAATAGCCAATTCATTTCAAATGAGGTTGATATGGCTGGATTGGCAGATTTATTCTTTAAGAATCTTTTTACAAGAACTGTCTCTCCGGTTAATGATTCCATTAGTAACTTGATTCAACCTTGTATCACTGTTGAGATGAATAAAAATTTGAATGAACCTTTTAATCAAGATAAAATTTACTCTGCGATAAAAAATATGGGTTCATTAAAAGCCCCCGGTCTTGATGATTTTTTAGGTAGTTTTTACCAGAAGTACTGGCATATCGTTGGTAAGGAGGTGACTTTCTTTTGTCTAGATATTCTTAACAATGGTTCTGATTTGGATGCTATTAATGGAGCTAATATTATTTTGATCCCCAAGGTGGAAAATCCTTCAGATATGACTCAATTTCGACCTATTAGTTTATGTAATGTTCTTTACAAATGCATTGCTAAAGCTATTGTCAACAGACTCTGTAAGTTATTGAATATTTGTATTGATCCAACTCAAGATGCTTTTATCCCGGGTAGACATATTACTGATAATGTGTTGATTGTATATGAGGTTCTTCATACTCTGAAGATGAAGAGAAGAGGGTGTAAAGGACAGTTTTCTTTGAAACTTAACATGAGTAAAGCGTATGATAGAGTTGAATGGCAATTAATTAGTAGAATGATGTCAGCTATGGGTTTCTCGAATTTATGGGTGTCCCTAGTAATGAAATGCATATCTTCTATTTCTTATAGAGTGATTTTTAATGGTAAACTTGATGCTAAATTTGTTCCAAGAAAAGGTCTAAGACAAGGTGATCCATTGAGTCCGTACTTGTTTCTTTTCTGTGCCGAAGGTTTATCTACGCTCCTCCATAATGCTAGTCAGAATAATCTCATTAAGGGTGTTAAAGTAGAGCGTGGTGGTGTTACTTTAACTCATTTGTTCTTCGCAGATGACTGCATTCTCTTCGGGGAAGCTTCTACGGTGGGTATGGATGCCTTTAAGGATTTGTTATGTAGGTATGAAGAAGCCTCAGGTCAGAAAATAAATTTTGAAAAATCCTTAATTTATTTCAGCAAGAATGTGGATCACTTTCTTCAACATGTTTTAGGGAATTTGTTTGGGGTTCGTGTTTCTAACAATCCTGAAAAATCCTTTGGTTTACCTACAATGATAGGAAAGAATAAACGTGAAGCGTTTGCGATGTTAAAAGATTCTACAAACAGAAGAATTGATAATTGGAATACTAAGTTCCTTTCTATGGGCGAGAAAGAAGTATTTATCGAATCAATTCTTCAAGAAATACCTAATTATGCAATGCAATGCTTCTTGTTTCCAGTTTCATTTTGCAGAGAATTGGAAAATATTTATTGTCGATTCTGGTAGAAAAATGATGGTTCTAAGAAAGGCATTCATTGGGCATGTTAGAATTCACTTTGCTCTTTTAAGGAACTAGGTGGTATGGGATTCAAGGACTTAGAAAAGTTCAATATAGCAATCTTGGCAAAACAAGGCGGGAATATCATTTCTAATCCAAATAATTTGTTATCAAAAGTTCTTAAAAGTCTCTACTTTCTAAATTCTAATTTTATGGAGTCAAAATTAGGACACAATCCTTCTTATACTTGGAGAAGTATTTGGTGCTCAAGGGGACTTCTTGAAAAGGGACTGGGATAGAGAATTTGTAATGGTGAATCAATAAATATTTAGTCCGATTCTTGGATTTCTAGCAAGGGAGATGAAAGAATTCAAACTTCAGTTATCAACTCTAACTACTCTAGAGTTGCTGATATTATACATCAAGATTCTAATTCGTGGAATGAACAAGTAAATGGAAGCATTTTCTCTAGTAATGAAGCAAACAAGATCTTAAGTATACATCTTCCAAGTGCCCAAGTGAGTGATTTTCGAATTTAGAGAACTGATATTTTAGTAAATACACTATTCGAAGTGGATATCAATTACTTTGCGATGAAAATTCATTTTTCTTTAATGAAGCTACTCAGCATTCACAGTTATCTAAGAATGTCTTTGATAAATTAAGATCAATTAATATTTCAGAGAAAATCAAGATTGCAAGTTGGAGATTTCTAATGAATTACATTCCTACAGGGACAAATCTTTCCAATAGAATTTTTTTGGTGCCTTTAAATTATGCTCTTTGCTCCATTAGCCCTGAATCAATCCATCATTTTCTTCATAATTGTCAGTTTGCAGCTGAAGTTTTTATTCAACTCAACATTAATCTTTCAGCTTTTTCTACAGATCAACAATGGTTACAATGGCTTGAAAAATTGTTTGAAGATCTTACAAAGGAGAAGTTAAAATTATTGATTGTAACTCTATGAGTATTATGGTTCAATCGAAATAAAAAGGTCCATGACGAAAAATTCCAATCAATTGTGGATTTGGCAAGCTTTTGTCAAAACTACATAATAAAGTATGACAATATTCTATCTCGTCAGAATAGTAATCAACATGGATCTCGCATTCAAAATTGGACCCCTCTTCAACAAGATTTTGTTAAGGTTAATTTTGATGCGGGTTTTAACAGTAAAAGAAATTCTTCAGTTCCAGGGATTATAATCAGAAATTCATAGGGACTTGTAATAGCAGCTAGTACTTACCCTTCTTCTAGGATCTCAAGCCCAGAAATCGCAGAAGCTCGAGCTTGTGAATTAGCTATTATCTTTTCCAGCGAGCTTGGATTCAGGAAAGTTATTGTGGAAGGCGATGCATTATATGTTATAAACAAGGTCAATAGCTCTTCAATCGATCACTTAAATACTTTTAGATTAATCTCAAACATTAAGATTAAGTCACATGGCTTTGAAGAAATCAAATTTACTCATGCTTTCAGAGAACAAAATAGAGCAGCGCATACCTTAGCTAAGGAGGGTTGTCGTTTTTCTGAACAAAGGGTTTGGATGGAAGAAGTTCCTTTACCTGTGGATCTTATTGTTCAGGAGGATCTCTTGGGTTTTGACAGGTAGATATGATCATACAAGTTTAAAGGCTTCAAGGGTTATTTGGAATCTACTCAGAATTTCCTTTTTATTACACATCCGATTGACACACCCATCCTCTGCTTGTTACTCTTGTCAAAGAGTGCCGAACACATATGATGGTTTGCTGGTTTCAGAATGAAGATAGTTTTTTCTTTGTTGTTGTTTTTTCGCATTATTTTATGTTTTTCAGTTTTTTCATCTTTTAATGTATTTTTGGATTTTCATCCCATCTTCGTTTATTAATAAATTACTAGCATTATTAAAATAAATATATTAGAGCCTGTAATACCCCAATGTTTGCTTGTTAGTTGGTTGACATCTGCTTTATGTGTACTTGGTGATTAGTTTGCAAAATTCTTAAATTTGATAGTTTTAGTTTGGTGACTAAAGCGTAAGATTTCAAAGTTTAGTGACAAAAGTGAAAGGTTGGGAAAATTATATGGACCAAAATGGTAATTTTTCAATAATAAATTTGATGGTAGAAATGAACAGTTTAGATCAGAAGAAGAAATTAGTGAGAATAAGATTTTTGGTACGAATCTCGTGTGAAAAATTAGTAAAAGTATAAGTTCGGATAAATTTTTGGGTAAGTATTTGAGCTCGAAAAATTACAAAATTTTTTATGGAGTCTTAGATAGACTCAAGGAACATTGTGTTAAAATTTAAAAATTTATGAGATTGTTTGGATTTGATCATATTCGGTACCTCATTAATTATCGGTGTTTCTAATCGAGTCTAAATTTTAGAGATGGGTCCATTTTGGCATGGAAAAGTGATTAAATTATTTTGGAATATTTTATTAGGCTTTGGTTGGTTCTTAATTGGTTTGGTTGGATTTTAAAATGATGGAAGTGACCTGTTATGTTGTTGAAAAAAAAATTATAATAATAAATGTCAAATAGCATTTATTAAGCTAAAAAAGAAGAAGAAAGCTTTGTTTCATCTTTTTCATCTCCAGCACTTTCGACAGTTTCATATTCAAGGGGGTAGAAAATTTTCAATGTCAATTTTGGTGCATTTTAAGTTGAAATTAAGGTTAGTATATTAGAGAGAAATTTATTCTTCATCAAAAACTTGGTGTAATTTTCTTTGAGTATCAAGTTGGAAATGATGAGTTTGATGTTATTTAATTGTGATTTTGTTGTTAGATTGAAGAAAAAGTCTTGATTTTGAAAGATGGAGTTTTAGGGTTTTTGTTAGAAATTGAATTGGAAGGTGTTGTAGAAGAAAGAATAGTTTAGAATGATGATATAAATGGTTTGGAGTGAAATTCCTAATTAATTTAGCATTAAGGGCTAATTTGTAAATTTTCGGAAATTTTAGGAAACAAGTTGTAAATTTTTAAAGTTAAGTCCTAAAGTGCAAATTATGGGAAATGCAAGGATTTAGCTTGGAATGAGGTTTAGAAGCTTAAAAGACTCCTTAAGGATTAAATTGTAATTTTTTTTGGGAAGAAGTTGGAAATTTAAAGAAAAATATGGAATTTTTTAGGTTCGAATATTAGATATTTTATCGAATCAATTTTAATAAATAAGGGGTAGTTATTTATTTACTTTCCATTATTTTATATGAATGGTATATGTTATTTATTGTAGATACGGATAATAATCGAGACCTGGATAAATACAAATAAAAAAAAAAGATTGGAGACTAGAATCGAGTATTAATAGTTGTTTGAGGCAAAAGTGAGTGTATATATGTTTTTAAAGTTGTATGTTTAATAACATAAACATGTTTTAAAAACATGATATGAATTTTACATGATTAATGATTTTATTATTTTATATACATAACATGATACTATATGATAAGTTTTTATGACAATATACCGACGAGAATTTTTATGATATATTGGAGTATGAACTGCTCCAGTATAATATTGTTTATGTGAAATTTTAAATGAATTATTTGGGTTATTTTCCATATTTATGATATATGATTTTTATTATGCCCTTGGTAGTATATATTGAGTCTGATAATATTGTGGTATACCATTAGAGTCCTACGAGTTCCTGACATTCATGTTTCCTACGAGTTTCTGACACTCATGTGTCCTACGAGTCCTTGACACTTTTGTGTCTTATGAGTTTTGACATTTTTATAATATCCTATGAGCTAGATATGAGAAGACTAGTACTTTATAGTACATGACTCGTATATTAGTCACTCGATAGTTATTTTGGGATACGAGATTTAATTTATCATGACATGTGAATTTATATGATTATTTATGAAAAAAATAATAATGTGTGAATTTCTTTAAAAGTGACTTTTAAAGTATTTTGCATATGTGATTATTTTATATTTGTTACTTATCTTTATGTCTCCCTAAGTTTCGTACTTAACATGTATTTGTGTAATACGCGTAGGTGACCGGGAGTAAGTCGAGCTTTGCATCGTTATATCTCACTCATTGAGGAGATAGCTTTTGACAGGTTAATTTTCATACTTGTGGCATCCTCTTTTGTATCTGTACAGTGGTATGTACGGAAAAATAATTTGTATTTTTATTAAATCAGTTCACCGGCTCACCCTGTAGAACTTTTGTTTTAAATATTAAATGATATGTAAATTATATATGTATAGAAAAACTTAAATGGGCCTAAATTATATTTGCAAGCTATATTTTAGGTTACTGTGACATTTTTAATTCCTGTTCGTTTATGGATACGAGTATGGGTGTTACAGAGCCTTTTAGTACTAGTCACTCTAATTAATTAAATAATATTTTTAATAAGAAGAGAATTGTAGTAATGAATGATGTATTTAATTATATACCTCGGATACACTAAGTCTGTCAGTGTTTTGACGTACCAAGATGTTGACCAATACTGTACTATCACATTGGATGTGTCATTCTTACTTAGAAAATTATAAATAACATACGGTTAGTAAAAAATTAAAATTAATTAGGTAAACAACTAGAACCACTAATAGCATTATTAATTTTTTCAAGTGTCTCGATGATAGTGTTCAATTGGAGAGATTATACGGTGAACCCTGTTCACCACGTCATCCATGGTCCAAGCAATCAGGACCGTTGGTCTTTAAATAACCACCTAATAACTACCCATCCACTAAATCCATGTAGGAAAGAGGTGATGATTCACTTGAAAAAAAATTAAAATCAATGGTCTTGATTGCTTGGGACCATGGATGACGTGGTGAACATGGTTCATCGTATAATTTTTCGTTCAATTGTTTGGATGTTATCATAATACACTTGATAAATTAATAATTTAATATGACTTTTAATTATTTAATTAATGGAGTCTAATAGGATAGAACTTAAAATTGATAAGATAATAATCTGCTATGCATTTAAACCTTATGAAGTAGAACTTATATTTTTTCAGAATACGAGTTAAGGTTTTCTAACGTAGGACGTCTTATTCAAGCTCGTATTTAAAAGAAATGTATTTTCTTATACAAAAAGATACCATCATCTGAATGATATTCATCTAAAAATAATAAACTAAATTAATATTATTATTCAAAATGTCAAAATGCTATGTGTAATTAATAAGGTACCGATCTTGGGCGCTCATAAAGGTCTTCTTTACGTGTAACCGACTTCCGAACTCAAATGTTTTAAAAAGAATTTCTTTTTTGTTTTATGGTGTCCGACCTAACAAAGTGACTGGTAACGACTCCAAATTATTTTAAAATTTAAGTAAGACTTGTTTAAATTAAAAATTGATTTTTATAATTAACAATTAAAAGGGTTATTAAATGAGCTCAACTTTGAGTAAGTATTTTTTTACATACATATTTTTCTACTATAAAACCTAATTTATTACAAGAATATGAGAATTTCAACACGTATAGAAATTATTACAAATTATATATAGTTTCTTATAAAAAATATAATAAAAATGGCAAGTACCGAATTTCTTACACGAGATAAACCAAAGTAAAATGAGATCATCTTAGGGTAAACATTTCTATACATATATATTTTACTATAAGAAAATCTAATTTATTATAAGAATGATCAGTATTTTAGTACGTATATAAATTATAACAAAAAATATATAATTTCTTACCTAAAATATAATAAAAATGGTAGGTACTGAATTACTTACAAGAGATCACCCAATTTAAAAGGAGCTCAACTTTGGATAAGCATTTTTGTACATATATGTTTTACTACGAGAAAAATTAATTTATTATAAGAACGATGAGAATTTTCGTAGGTATAAAAATTATTACAAATTATACATAGTTTCTTACCCAAAACGTAATAAAAACGGTAGGTACTGAATTTTTTACATGAGATCACCCAAACTAAAAGGAGCTCAACTTAGGGTAAGCATTTCTATACATACATATTTTCATACTATAAAACCTAATTTATTATAAGAACTATGAGAACTTCAATAGGTACAAGAATTATTACAAAATATAAATAGTTTCTTACATAAACTATAAGAAAAAAAAGGTAGGTACTGAATTTCTTACCCTCGATCACCAAAATTTAAAAGAACTCAACTAGGGTAAACATTTGTGTACAAACATTATTTTTTACAAGAAAACCTAATTTATTATAATAATTTTGAGAATGTTAATAGGTACAAAAATTATTATAGATTATACATAGTTACTTACAAAAATCTTAAGAAAAAATTAAGTATTGAAAATTATTACATAAGATCACCTAAACTAAAAAGAACTCAATTTAGGGTGAATATTTGTGTACAAACATATTTTCCTATGAGAAACCTAATTTATTTCAAGAACAATAAGAATTTTAGCAGGTACAAAAATTATTAAAAATTATACATAATTTTTTACCGAAATCGTATGAAAAAAAGTAAGTAACGAATTTCTTACACGAGATCACCAAAACTAAAAGGAGCTCAACATAAGGTAAACATTTCTATACATACATATTTTTCAACTAAAAAACCTAATTTATTACAAGACTGATGAGAATTTACAAAAATTATTATAAATTATACTTAGTTTCTTACCGAAACCGTAAGAAAAATGGTAGATATCAAATTTTATACATAAGATCACTCAAACTAAAAGAAGATCAACTTAGGGTAAGCATTTTTGTACGTACATAATTTCTTACGAGAAAATATAATTTATTATAAAAATGATGAGAATTTTAATAGGTACAAAAATTATTACAAATTATACTTAATTTATTATAGAAACTATAATAAAAAAGGTTGGTACCAAAATTATTACAAATTATACTTAATTTATTATAGAAACTATAATAAAAAAGGTTGGTACCAAAATTATTTCCCTATTTTATCCTTTTTTACCTTACTTCAAAATTAATCGGTTGACATTTGAATCTTCCTTTTCTTTTTTTTAATTGAACGGGTAGTAATTATTTAGGTGAATCTAACAGTCAAAAAACATGGTTTCTTTTAGTCGTATATTAAGCGGTTTTCTATTAGAGAATGCCTTCACAAACATGAACTAAATGTGAAACCAGTTCACAAAAGTTAATCTTATTTCGGTGAAGATTCACTTATATTATATAAAATTTAATTATTTTTATTTTTTAAAATTATTAAATAAAAATAAATAGAAAATAAAATTATTTTTCTAATTTTTTATTTTTCACAATTAACCTCAGTATCTCATTTAAGTTCATCCAATAATTTAAAAATATAAAATTTTATTAGAAAATTATACAACGGGCGTCGAACATTGTTGAACACCGCTAATGTTGAATATTATTAATTTTTTAAAAAAAATAAAAATTTTAAGGACTTAAATTATAATTAAAATTATTTATTAAAAATAAAATTTAAATTTATTATATTTATTTATCATATTAGTTTAAAATCAAAATAACCCAAATCTTCTAAACTTCAATACCATTAACCAGAGAGTCCTTGCTAGGTTTATTTTTGCAACCCTAATTGCTTACCTTTACAGTATAAAGTGATTTTATTAAAAATTGTTTTTTTCATCAAAATTGAGCCTGAGCTGAAGTTGGTGCAACAAGACATAGTGAACATGTACATAAAAAGTATACAACAATTTACTATCATTGACTAAGATGAAACTTTCTCTACATGTAATGATAAGATCCAATATATCATTGGCCTTGTTACTTACATTTATATTTACATTATATTTACATTGTAAAAAGGTTACTGACTAATATATTTGAATTTTAAGGCAATTAACAAGATAGAATATAAGATACCATTTTATTGCCTGTGCATTCTAATATATTTGCTGGAAATATGATTACTAATCTTCTTGAGCAGTTTTCGATTTACACGAAGTAAAACATATTGGGTATCTTTTGTCTTTTGACTTAAACATTGATGTGCATGAGGTAGGTCACTTTACAATGAAGCTCGATTAGAAATCTGTACTCATAATATCTCAGTCTCAAATCTCTTGTTTCAAAACTCGTATTTCTTATCAATCATCTTCAATCTCTGCAATATTCGACCCTGCTTTATCAACTTCTTCAAGAGTATCTACTGTTGTCTTAAAGTTTTAACAGGCAAATATTCGACCGTGATTGTAATTGATGAAACCGTGACACAGGAAGAGGCTTGGTGAGAGCATCAGCAGTCTGGTATTGTGCTGGAACATAATTATTTTTTAGGAGTTGATGCAAGACTTTCTATCAAATGAAATGTAAATTGAGATGCCTGGCAAAACACAATGGAAGGGTATATATTTTTCATCTTTTTTTTCAAGAATTTTGCTTTCACACTTCACAGTTCTAGGATAAGTACACTTGGACACCAGCAGTTTTCATTACCTGGCATACAGGGCAGACATTGATTGATGTATCACAGTCTTCACATAAGCAGAGATGCCTACATGGCATCAACAAAATGGATACCTCCTTTGCCTTGCATGCTCTGCAAATGAGGAAGTTGTTAGGATCGATATACGAGGCAGCAGCATCGACTTCAGTCTCTCCAAAACCTTCCTTGCGCTGTTGAGCACCCTGCGAGATTACTTGCTGAAGGTTGCTCTTCAACATGTTAACAACAGACTCATTATATTTTGCTCTAGAAAGCCAATTTTGGACTTCTGCAGTCACCTGCTCTATTCTCTCAGCCAGTTCCATATTTTTGTTACTCGCAGTCTCTAGTTCTAAGTCTTTTTCCCCAAGCTTCTTGTCGATACCTTCTTCGATAGCAACAAGAAAACAAGCCATCTGCTTCTTCCTCAGGTCTCTTATTCGCTTTGTCATGTGCTCTTCCTATTAAGAGAATAAAATGAACCATAAGTTACAAAATCATGTCAACAGATTTAAACCGATATCCAAGTACATAGTTCTGTTAAAAAACTTTTTATTAAAATAACGTGACAGAAAATCAATGAGACATAATAATCACAATAAATTGATTAAGCTTCCTAAGCATCTTAACATAAGTATAATACAAACAATCATGAGAATATAAAATGTATTGACCACGAAATGCAAACACTATGCCATTGTCACGACAGAAGGTTGGATCTTAGAAGTGAATAAATCCAAACAGAAGATTCAACTGAAATAATGCAAACAAGGAAAATATCAAACGCCTGTGGTCCAGCCAATAGCAAATGTGGAGCAATATATATACATGTCATGAGGTAACACTATGTGACGTATCAGTAAACCAACCTAGAAGACCAGCAACCTATGGTTTGGATCTAAAAAGCAAGAGAATCTGATTGTAGTTAAACTATTTTGAATCTGTAATTAAGAAACCCCTGAGACATTTTATTTCTATTGGTGTCGAAGAACAGTAATACCTGAATTTTGATGAACCGATCAAACTCCTCTGTCTGACGATCAAGTTCACTTCTAACATGGTCACCAAGCGACAAGATCATTGATGGTCCTTGTGTCAAGCTTCCACAACCAGAAGTCCCTGTTGAATTCCGCTCATCATCATCATATGAAAGCCGTAAGCCAGTTGAAACGGCAATAGGATTTGGAATGCCAGATGAACAGTCAGCTTCCTCTTTACAAACATTATAATTCAAGGAAATTTGTAGCCTTTGCTGCTTTTGAATATCTTCGGTTTCTCTGCCTCTTTTACTGGGTCGAATCATGGGAGTGTGATGTTCATTTCCAAAATAATTCACAGGATCAACATGGCACTCAACAGGCACTGAAGGAAATATTTAAGAGGAAACCAAAATGGGGAAGTGAAAGAAATATTTGAAGAAAATAATGTAATTTCAAAAATAAAGTGAAAAACAATAACATACAGTTTCCAAATAACTGCAGTTGGTTTGATGCATTAGTCTGATTCTGATCAAGGAAAATAGGAAGCACAGGATTACTGTTGTTGCCTCCTAACATTTTCCTATATAAAACCTAAATTACTGGGATTTGTCTCTCTTCGGAATACCAACAACAGGGTATTTGCCTGCACAAGAAAGGGAAATACAATTAGACTCCAATTATAAATAATGATTCATTGAAGTACAAATACAGCACAATGAATCTAAGATAAGGGTTCATTGTCTAGGTCATACTGCCATAATGCCAATGTCGAATTATACTCTGCATCTATGATAAATACGATCCCAAACGATTATTTTATCACCAAAAAATACACAACTAAAACATGTCCAATCTATATATTCAGGAAAAACAAAGAAACTAACTGATCTTGCATTGTCTTCCTTGCATGAGGTACAAACTAAATGGAATTCAAATTGCAATGTTCTATCGGACACCACAATGACTCTCACATGGTTCATCACTCGAAAGCTCAAAGATAATGACCTCGCATGGTTAATCACTCGAAAGTTGAAGCACATGAATGTGTGCAAACCCCATATTCTATTAAAAAAATCTTCAGAAATTCAAATACAAAAAGTGTCAAACAAACACCTTAGAGGGAAATCACTTCCGTAAAGTTCTACCTCAGTAAAGTAAATTCTACACAGTGGAAGCGTAAGTAAAAGATCACGCCAATGCTTTGACGATGGTCTCATGAATCAAACTTCCACATAAATAAGATTGAAACCATGGATATTCCTTCCAAGAAAATTACTGATATCTCAAAGAGAAGGGTTCCTTCATTTACAAAGAAACTCCATGATATTCAAATACAGATAAACAAAGGTAAAACCAGGATAAAAAAGAAGCATGGGAATTGATTGGGGAAAGGAAAATATTAAGTTAAAAAAAGTGGAAAAAAAACATAAAAACCAGAGATACCAATCCAGCTTTGAACAAACAATAATAATATGAAAGAAAAAAATCATAAAAAATCAAAACAAAGCATCATCAAAGGCATGAAAGACTCAAACAGTCAATAAACAAATCACCAGCGCGATATGGAAGCACTATCGACTCCAAATCAAACAAAAATCAACAACCCAGATCCTGAAATTTCAAACCCAATTTCCAAATACCCAAAAAAGAGAAAGGGAAACAACAAAACACAATAAATAGCACAAGAAAAGCGAATAAAAAAAAAACGTACCTCAAAACATAACACTTACAGAGAAGCAATGAAGGAGCAGAAGCGATCGTTTAGGATCTGAAAGAATTGGGCTAAAAAGGAAGAAAGATTACAAAAGAAAACAAAGCAAAGAGAATGCGAAGGAGAGAGCAAGGGCATAGAATTACTGAAAATAATGAAATAAATAGACACTGGGGGGTAGTAACAATGGAAAGTGAGGAAGAAAAGTAGCTTTGTTTTTGTTTTTTAAAGTAAGAATAATAAAGTTTTGAAGTTACCATAGAAAAGTTTTTATTTTGGTAAATTTATTTAAACGGTTATTTCGTTAGGTCGGCCAATTTTGCAATTTAAATAGATTTAAAAGTTTTAAAATATTTATAAATATTTATTATATATAAATATTTATATATTAAATAAGATTTTAATGTATTTTACTCTTAAAGATTTAACATTTATTAAAATTAGGATCTGTTGGCTGTTGCTATATATATATATATATAAAGTTTGGAAAAATAATTTACACGTAATATAAAGATTCTTTCTTTATATTTTTATATTTTATTTGAAGTTTATTTTATTTATAATACGTCATTACCACGATTTTGTTCAATTACTTTGATTTTATTAGTGATTCTGTAAAAAATTAATTTGATATTCATAACTAAATTCATTATATATTCGAATTACCTTAAAAGTTTTAATATATTTTTAATCATCCTTAAATTAAGGTCAAGATATCTTATTCTATTTTCTACTTATCGTCTTGCTCTAATATTTTTTTATTATTGGTTTGACAATTTTTTTATTGAAGTTAATGTTCGACAAGTCGAGTCGAGTCAAAAGTTTTCGAGTTATTCGAGTTGAATTAATATATTTTATAATTTAAATTTTTTTAAAAAAAATTTCGATTCGATTCGGTTTTAACGAGTTCGAATCAATTCGATTTTTCGAGTTTTCGAGTTTATGTATAAATTTTAATTGCGCTATTTATAATATTATTGTACATTTTGATTCTAATTTAAATATCTCTATCTTTATATCTAGATACATATTTTTTATTTGTATAAATAAGATTTTAAATTATTATTACTATTATTATTATTATTATTATTATTATTATTATCATCAATATCATATACCTTTAGTATGAATATATAATTTCATTAAATTACGAGTCTTGTTAAAAACTTTTTTCTTATCTAGAAAAGACCAAAACAAGATAATAATAATAATAATAATAATAAATTAAATACAATAAAATAAATATATAAATTAAAAAATATAAAATAATTTAAATAATATAAATAAAAATTGTATTAAATAAAATAAAAATAAATATGGAAAGTTTAATTAGAGGGACTAAAATAAATAATCTATACCGAATAAATTGTATTAAATTGTAAAGAAATGAAAATTAAAAGGTAAAAAAAAAGAGAAGACAGAACTAAAATAAAACTGAATATAAAATTACAGGGACTAAATGTTTAATTAGACCCTGAAAATTTTAATTTTTTTGATTTTTTGAGTAACTCGAACTTTGAAAATTTGAACTCGACTCGAAATTGATTTTTTTTGAGTTATTAGATTTGACTCGAATAACTTGAATAACTAGAAATTAAAAAAAAAACGATTTTTTCGATTCGAGTAGAGTTTTGGTCACCACTGGTTAATGCTAACGACATTAGAAACACTAAACTAAAAGATGGAGCAAACCGAATGGTGGAAAGTTTTAGAAAACGATAGACTTAAAAAAAATGACTATCATTTTTTTATAAAAATTATAAAAAATTCGATATATATTTTTCGGTATATACCAAAATTTTTATAACTTTTACAAGAAAAATAATCTATACCGAATTTCTTACGAAAAGTGTAAAGATTTCAGTTTATAAACTTAATTTCTTACTGGAGGTATAAGGATTTTAGTATATATTATTTTTCTTATAAAAGTTTTGGTATATATCGAAAATGTGTACCAAAATTCTTATAATTTTTATAAAAAAACTATACAACCGTTTTTTAATCTCGTTTTTTAAGATTATCGTTTTATAGAATTTTTACCAAATGGTCTTTCATGACTAAAGTTCTAACAGAATAACATTCGAATACGTTTCATTTATCGATTTAAGATCAATTTAGGTCGGAAACAACATACTACTTTATATTAATGTTCACTAATTAGAGATTAAATCTCAAGATTTGCAATTAGGGACCGTAGTTTATTTTTTATATTATTTCATTAATAAAAATTGATATTTTAATCATATTTTGAGTTTTATATGATATAGTTAAATAAATAAGAAAAACTAACGGTTGAATCAAGATAAAATTTTAATGTACATTTCTTCAAATTATGTTTATTCAATTAAATTCGTTTGATTATATTTGTTATGTTTCCTTTTGGTGGATGAGAGATGTTTAAGTTAAAATTATGATGGTTAAAAATTCTATTTTTTATCGAAAATAATAAATTTATTTATAAAAAACTCGATTATAAACTTGATACAAGTTTATATTGTAAAAATTTGTTTTGATAAAAGAGAATGTTTATTTGAGATTTTTAAAGTAAAATGCGAACATAATGTTTATTTTATGAGATTATCGGATTTGTTGTATTTTTTAAGTGAATATAAAGATAATAAATACTCTAAGTGTTATAACATTAGTTTTTGTTCTACTCTCTAACGTGTGTTACATTTTATAACTTAAAGAATAAAATTCACAATTGAAGCCATGAACATGAACATTGATTAGAATTATTGATCTTTTATTTTATTTTTAAAGGGAATAATGTTTTACATTATAATTGTTTGGCGTTAAATAATCGCTAGTTATATAGGGATGGTAACCGGGTGGGGCGGGTATTTGGTCGTTTCAAACTCGTATGATATATTAATTTTTGAAATTGGACTCGTTATATTTTGAAATAAAATATTAATTTATCCAATCCGATATATTCCCTCAAACCCGATCTCGATTTTGACCCAACCCGACGAAAAAAATTAAAAGAAAAGTAATCTTAGCCAACAATAAATACAAGATTCAATCAATTGTCCATTACCATCATAAGTTATAGTTTTTAAGTAACTTTAAATTTATATAAAAATAAACAAAATTTAAATTATCAACATATTAATTAATTGCAAATTTAAAAGAATAAACTTGAATTTGACCGAAAAATCGAATATATTAAAACTTGAACAACATCTAACAAAATTATATGATAAGAACAAACCTAAAAAGTAAAAAAAAACACTTAAAACTCATGAGTGTTTATATACAGTGATATTTTTTTATAAATATAGTAAAATATATAAAAATAAATAAAAACATATCGGTATGAGAAAACACAAGAAATTTTAAGCATATACCTGAAACCGTCCCACCCTAACTTAAAATTTTTAAGCTCCACCCCACCCAATCCCCAAATTGAAGAGAAAATCTGATTTAATGAGATCGGTGCACCTCGGATCGGGATCAAATAAATTTGTCATCCTATAGTTGTATTGAATGTTAGACTCTCTTTTCTTTTAATAGAAAAACTAAATTCAATTAGTTGTAAGACATGTTTGCATTGCCATAATATATTGGAACGGTAACATTATTGATTTTACCATAATATATGTTAGACATGTACTAACAGGTGAAAGAGAAACCCAAATCACTATAACTGAAATAATATTTGATTGAAATTATACACATATTCAATATATCTCTAAAATCAATTCTTAGAAAAACTAAAATCAAACAGAATCTTAAAAAAAAATTACTGCAGACAACAGAAATCATGATAAAAACAACACCAGCAACATTAACCAAGTGTTTGTCTAGAAGCAAACAATTTTACAACTGCAAGAACAGAAACCTTGACGAGAAAGTTACTGCAATGAGGCTCGATTAAGAACAGAAAAGTTGAACCTCGAGCTCGCAACGTCCCAATAGAGCCCAATTTCATCTTTAAGCTTGAGTTCCCTCCTCTTCACAAAATCTTTACTCCAGTTACGGATAAACACATTAGCCCTTTCATTCCACACCTTGAACATCAACTCATGTTGGCTGTGGGTATCACAATCCCAAACAGAAACCGGCACCCCTCCCTTGATGCTTGTTACCTGTTTTTCGTTCCAATGCGGCAGAATGTGAGATTTCACCAACTCAGATGACACCATCAGTCTTGAATTGTTCCCGAGATCACTCAGGGTGAGATACTTTCTGATGCACCAGGGATCGTGGCCGAGCCTCAGCTCAGTCATCCTCATTTCATCTATCTCGACTTTCCTCCTCTTGTTTTTGTGGGTAAAAGATTTGGGGTTCCCCATTGTTTGTACCTTCTTCAAGTTGTTGCGGTAATTGCTGCATTCACCCACTTCAGGCCTCCAACTTTCATTGAACCCAAGAGATAGTTCTAACGAAACATTCTCGATTTTGGTTGGTTCGGACAAAAAGGAATCGTTATTATTCTCCATGTACAACATATCACGCACTCCGAAATTATTGGGTCCCGACAGGGAAGCTCCATTGTCGATCTTCTCTATAAAGTTCACCGTAGGTTCTGATTTCTTCAGCCATAGCGGTACCACTGCCGACGAATCAGTTGACGTTGATGAAGACGACCCTGTAATACCAAGTGAAAGAGACAAATCCAAAGGAGCATCAGTCTTTTTAGAATCTTGGGTTTTCTCTTCCGCCATACTGGTTTTTCCACCGACATCGATCAAACTCCAAGAACCGAATGGCGGCGACGTATCAGTTGAAGCCGATGAAGACGACAATGTTTTCTCTTCAAGTGAAAGACACAAATCCAAACGAAATTTGGTCTCTTCAGAATCATGGTTTTTCTCTTCCCGCATTCTGGTTTTTTCATCGACATCGATCAAACTCCAAGAACCGAATGGCGGGGACGTATCAGTTGAAGCCGATGAAGACGACAATGTTTTCTCTTCAAGTGAAAGACACAAATCCAAACGAAATTTGTTCTCTTCAGAATCATGGTTTTTCTTTTCCGGCATATTGGTTCCACCGACATTGATGGAACTCCAAGGAACGGATTGTTTGTCTTCCATTGTAGAAAAACCAAGACAAGAACTCTTAAAACCCTTTCTGTAATGGAAATTAAAATTACGCAGAAAAAAAAGAATGGAAACTCAGAAAACTCTCTCGCCGATCTCAGCTTAATTTCAACTCTTAGCTCTCAACTTATACCTTTGCATAAAAAGTGCAAAACCCGTTAGGGTTTATATACAGACGATTTCATATTTCAATTAGGAAATCAATTTCAGATCGAGTAACTTTCTCTTCAAGAACATGCTCTATTGGGGTCTTTTAGTAAATCTAGAGGATTTATTCTTAATGACCCGTTGTTCATTTTTTTTCTTAATAAATGATATTTTATTTCACAAATAATTGCATGGTTTATTATTATTATTATTATTATTTGTGGTTAATTAGAATAATATTTTTAAAAATAAAATATCAATCTAGTCTAATGCAAAAATATAATTTTAATCTAAATCTAAAATAAAAGATAATAATAACTTTTTATAATTAATTTAAGATATTATAAAAACAAAAACTTTCTTTTTTTTATTTTCTCTGTCTATGATTATAGTTTATAGTAGGGTGTTTAAAAATATCCGAATTTGGATGACACAACCCGTCGATCCGACCATAAAAATTTAGATATTTTTTTAAAATAAAGTTTTTAAGTTGGATATCCAACTCGATATTTTCTGGATCATGCTCGAATAATAAAATAATAGAAAGAAATTGAGGTACCTAAGTATTTCGGGTACCCACATTTTTTTAAATCTCATTATCTACTCTTTTTCTTGCATGGTTTGGATTTACTGCATTAATTCTTGCTTCTATTTGTATATCTTAATGTAAACCCTAAAAACTTGCGAATTTTAACTAAAGATTAAAACTTGATTAGGGAAACGGTTCTTTGGTTTTATAGGAATAAATATCAAAGCTTCAATCTCTTAAAATTTATTCTTCCTTTTTTATTATGCTTCGTACAGAAGTTTCGATCTTTATTTCATTCTCTTCTATAAAGATAGAGTGGGACAATGCCATTTGAATATTTGATCAGTTTATCAATAAGTCATCCTTTAAAAACTAATAAAAAGATTATAAACCTTAAAAGCCAAATCTTCGTATTGCAATTGTTATTGAAATATTGTGTAATTAAAAAATTTAGATCTGGACACGGATCGTATTTTTAATTATTTAATATTTCGAATACTCGATATTTTAAATACTCAAAAACCTAAGTATTCGGATTTAAACGCCTTAATTATAGTTGTCACTTGTAATAATCAATACTTATTAATTAGCTTCAAATACTTTTAAATGCGCTTTCCAAGTATTTTTAATAAATTTTATTTTATAAAATTTAATCATTTTTACAGAACGAGATCAATTCAATTCTATCATATTTTTTTAGATTTTTAGTTGTTCATTGCAAGATCAATTAGGGTCAATTTGATTTTTTTTTCAAATTATTTTTGGTTTTAGCTTTAACAACTTTCTTTTAAAAAGATAAATTTAGTTTTATGTTTACATTTATTTGATAAAAAAGTATTTTACGTAATTATTTGAAATAGACATTTTTTTCATCATAAATCAAATATGATTCTCATCAAAATTATTTGATGAAATTGATGGGCTAAGATCGATTACTTTTTGTCCTCGTTTAACCTTAACTGTTTTAAACAAGATTAAAATTTTAATATTTTAATATTATAAATAAAATATTTAATTATAAATAATATTTTATAATAATTATATAATATCAGATATAAAATAATCAATCAATATATTAAATTTAAGTGATTATTAAAATATCCTTCAGAAATTTTCAAAATATTATAAGATGTGAAAGTATAGTAAATTTTTTTAAAAAAAACAATGATTTTTATGGTGATCCGAAAAAAAAAAATACATATTCTTTACCATCCATTTAGCGTAATATCTAATTCTTCGAATTTATTTATTTATTTTTTTCGTGTCTTAGTTTTGTTAATTACTTTTTGCACATTATCTCTTATATTTATTTGTTTTTGCTTATTCACGTTCATTAATGAAAAATGTGACACCCTTTTATTCAAAATTAAATGCAGCAGTCAAAATCATTTAACCCTTTTTCATGCTTCCATTTATGCCCATTTTAAATTAGAGGATTTAGAGTTTAGGATTTAGGGATTTAGGGATTTAGGTTAGGGATTTTGGTTAAAGTTTAGGAAATTAGGGGTAGGTGTATTTTTTAGGAGGTAGGGTTTAGGGTTAAAATTAAATTTTTTAAAAAAATCAAAGGAGGCATAAGAAAAGGGCAAAGGATTTTTGTTCTTAAATGTAACTAGTACCAATTAAGGTAGTGGTGTTTTTTTTTATTATCGAATAACGAGACTTTTAAAATTAATTCACATTATTAAACCTAGGGATGAATATTTTACTCGGTTCAATCGGTTTTCGATCCGACCTGGTCTGATTGGATCAGATTTTTTATGAGAAAATCGAGTTCGGATGGGGTCGATGTTTTTTAAGAGCGACGTCAGGTTGGACCGATTTGAGTTTAGGGCGTAAAATATTCGACCTAACCCGACACAGGAGTAAATATGTAATTTTTTCTATAAATTTTTAAGGATATTTATAATAATAGTATTCTATCTATATATTTTTAGGATATTTATAATTTTTTCATAAAATTTTGACCCAAATTCAAGTTAAGTGAATACGCTACTTTTCTGTTTATTTTGAAAAGATAAAAAATATTATATTATAAATTAGGGGAGATCACAACCTACAGATGGTGACATCTCCATGTATTGTAGCTTTTGTCACAGATCTCAAAATATATCCTTAATGTATCATATTTTCTTAAAATTTGTTTGGGATTACAATATTCCAAAAAAAAGTGTATTTTTTCCTTCAATTTTTTTTATTAATATTAAAAATAGGGATGTTTATAATATAGTACTCAAAGTCTTGAGTATTAGATTCTTTGATCTGTATCTCGGTTTGTTTTAAATGGATATCGGATATTTGAGTATCTGAAAAATTCGGGTACCCATATTTTCTCACTTTAAAAAATATAATTTTATTAAAAAAATTCATAACTAATAAAAGTTTAAATTATACAATCCCATTATAGATTTTAAGATCAAAGTATTAGACCTAAACAACTTTAAAATATAATTATATAAATTAAATATGAATGTTTATGAATATGATCAAAGAAAGAGTAAAATTATATAGAAAACACCAAATTATATAGATTAAATATGAATGTTAATGAATATGATTAAAAGAGTTAAACAACAAGCTCAAATTAGTTGATTCAATCCTACGTACAAATAACAGATATTTCCTGCATAATTGTTAAAAAATTACCTATACAATTACGTTGCTTGATTTTGGAACACAATGAATATAATATTTTTATTAAAATAATAATCACATTTAAAATAAAAAAATAAAGATAGAAAGTTAGATCATCGGATAATCGTATATCCAATTAAAATTAATTTTGTGTTTCGGGCTAGGTCCACAAAAATGTCTATTTTAGTAGGTCGGGTACCTAGCAGAAGTAAAAAAAAATGATAAATACTTAATTATTTAAGTTCAAGTGATCAAATCAAATCAGTTGAATCGAATATATTTTAACGCTATTATTTAATATGTTTAAATTTTAATTCGATTTTAGAACAAGTTGTGAAGTTCCATGATTGAACCAAGAAGATCAATCCTCTTTATTGGCTAACGCATCAACTTAATACCTTGAATTAAATCTCAGGTCATAGGCTTTGATACCATCAAGGCCAAAGATACCAAAATGTTTCTCACATTCATCGCCACTTTTACCATTCTCATCAAAAAGATCGAACAAGTAAACCTCAAGGCCAACACCAGGCCTCTTTGGTGTCCCAACATTACCCACGACTCTTCTAACCACATTCTCGTTGTACGCCAATGCGTTTTCCACGCAGGCTGCCTCGCCTCCACCTTTCGGCCACCCCGTCTCCGACACAACAACCCCAACTTCTGCGAACCCCTCTTTTTCCATTGCATGAACAAGTGCATCTATGGTGGCTTCAAAGAGATTGTCGTACATCAACGTACCGTCTTCGACCATGTCGTTGCTTCTAAACAATGCGTAGTCCAAGGACACGTGATTCAAAGTGCTGCTTGTGTAGCTGAAGTACGGATACACGTTGACCATGAAGGGTGATTCCGTCTCGCGCAAGAAATTCAGTAAAGGAAGCAAAACGGATCGAATGTACCGAGTGACGGAGGGTACGATTTCGAGAGCACGGATGCTGCTTGTGGGGAGGATAATTTGATAACATTATCAAGGTTCAATGTTTTAAGTGCTTGGAAAATGTTAGCCATGGCGGGTACTACATGGGGAGCATAGAATGGATCTTTGAGTAAGACCTCGTTGCCGACCGCAATATATCGGATCTGGCTCGGAACAATGTGGGAGAATATGTTTGCTTGGAGCCATTGGAGTGCCGACGCAGGCGTGCCTGAGGCAAGTGAAGGGAGGACTTCATTAGGAACACCGGTCATTAGATTGATCCCGGTCCCTGAGAATGACTGTAAGGTAACGGGATCTGGATCGAAGATTCGGACATTTGAAATTCCATTGTTTTTGAGAATGTTGACCACTTCCGAGGTTGGTGGGAGGTTATTGGCAACACGACCATAGCAGATTCCAAGTGTTGCAGCAACTGCTTCGTATGGAAGAAGCAAGAGAAGTGTGCCTGTAATAAAAAGACCCTGCATTGTCTTCGTTATCAGCATTGTTTCTTCCCCAGCTCAATGAGTTTACTTTTCTCTGGATTAGTTCAGAAATGAGGCCAATGGTGTACTGAATGACAAAAGAGTTGGTTGATTGTTGAATATATAGTGTAACGGCTTAGAATGATTGCTCACTTGGTTTAGATTAGGTTTACGTTTGGTTTGAAATGCTTCAGGCACTTCGCCATTTTCTATTGTTTGAGTTATAGCCTTCATTGTTCGAATGCTTTATTTTCTTTAAAACAAATATATATAATTACTCATATCTTAACAACCTCATATCTAACGCTTAATTTTATTTTCTAATCTACATCATTCATTGACGGATGGAATCCGACCAAAAAATATTTCTCCTTACTTTAAAAGGAAAAATATTACGTCAATCATATTCATCATGTTATCCATGATCCTAACTAATCGGTTTGTTTATCTCAATTTTTTTAAGGTGGATCACCACTTTTTTTTACATATAACTAGTGGGTGGATAATTATTAAGTAGTTATTTAAATATGAACAATCCTAATTATTTAAGCCATAGATGATGTGGTGAACAAAATTTACCTAATAATCTCTCTTCTAAAAGACTCTTTTCCACCGTTGAGATTTAAAATAATAAAAAAAGTTCTCTATTTAAAGAAAAAATCGTATTTTATTTTTATAAATAGTTTAATTTTGGAAAACTAATGGTGGGTGATGATGTTTGTTTTGGGGTGGGAAGGTAAGGGTGGGTGTTGAGAGCTTGGGGAGGGGAAGCTTTGGGGGAGAGGAGGGTGATGACGGCGGGATTTGGGGTGGACAAGAGTTTGGAGTTTGAGAGTAGAATTTATGAATTTTATTTTGACGTAAAAATAATTTAACCCTTAACGTTTATAATTTTAATTATTTTGGCCCTTAACGTATACTAAAATAAGTTTAAGTCCTAGCCTTACAGGGATGATAAATTAATTGTTGACTAGACTAAGGGTGATAATGAGCTTGGCTGGCTCGCGGGCTATTCGGGTTCGGCTCAAAAAACTCGTGAACAAATTCGGGATAATTATATATAAACAGATAGGGGTGTTCAAAATTTCAGTTAACTGAATTAACTGACCGAACTGAAATTTTTTTCAGTTAATCGGTCAGTTAATTTTAGATTGGATCGGTTAACGGTTAATGATTTTTGGAATTTCGGTTATCGGTTAATTAACCGAATTAACCAAAATTTTTATATATTATATATTTTTATATATTTATTTTTAGTCATTAAATTTGTAAAAATTATAAAATGGTCATTAAATTTTATAAAATTAGCATAAAATAATAATTAAATTTATTAAATTAAAAAATAATTATTAAATTTTGTAATATTTATCAGTAATTTATAATGTATGATGAATCAATGTAACAATTCGATAAGTCTAATAGGTTTTTTATAATTTTTGAAAGTTTCGTGCCTAAAAAATTATTTTAACATAGTTTAGTGATCATTTGTGTAATTTATCCATTTTAAAAAAAATTCGGTTAACCGATTTAACCAATCGGATTAACCGAACTTTTTTCGGTTCGATTAAAAATTTTCGAACTTTTTTCGGTTCAGTTAACGGCTAATACAAAAAAATTCGGTTAATAAAATTTTAGAAGTCCGATTCGGTCGGTTAACAGAACCGACCGTTTGAACACTCCTATAAACAGACATATATATTTATATATATTAAAATAATTTGTTTAGAAAACAAAAATAATAAAATAATTAAGAATAAATTCACTAAAAATAAATTAAATAAAATAAATTGAATATTATCAATTAAAATAAATTTATAAAATTATAAATAGTAAATAAAAATAAACTATAAATAAATAATAAAACACAATAATATAGAAAAGTATCCATTTTGAGCCAAACCGAACCGAACCGAATCTAGTGATATTATTTTTCAGTTGAGTTCGAATCTAAAATTTCAAACTCAGTGAATTTCGAATGAAACCGAATTCAGATATACCTGTTTTCGATCTGGTCTGACCTAGTCTCGGCTGGTTATCAGCCCTAGACTGGACAAATGAGAAGGCTGACATCCAGTAGGTCCATGCTAAGTAATATAAGCATAAGGCAAAAAGGCGTAAAACCTGTGATAAAACGATCACCTAGCAATGCTTGTTATAATAAAAGTTTTACTCCAAAAGTTCTAACTTTAACAGAAACGATAAACTGCATGCTAAATCTGTAAAAATTTATTTTTTCAATTTAATTATCAAAATCTTTATTCAACCCACAATTGACCTATTTATTTATAATTTTATAATATCTATTATTTTAAATATAATTATTTTTTTATTCAATTTAATCCTAAAATTCATATTTAACCCAAAATTAATGCCAACTTCTTTATATATTTTTGTCTAACATAGTCAAAACGTCATTGACAACAGTTAGTTTTATTTAAAAGAGAACATGCAAATTTATAAGGAAGCTTTATGATCATTATAACAAATTAAAAATGATATATTTTGCAACTATTAAAATAAAAATTATCAAGATTATAAAAATTATATAAAATTTAATTAAAAATTTGAATAAAAAATAAATACAAATAATATCATTAATAAACAATAAAAATAAACATAATCAATACTAACATAAAAATCATGTGTAACAATAAAGATATGTTAGTCGAAGTTGGTATGGCACAACATACATATTTATTATACAATCATCTAAAAATTAATATCTTCAATCTGATTTTAATAAAAAAAATCGACTAAACATGACTTAACTCAAAAAAATAATAAAAATATAAAATTATATATAAAAATATATAAATATATCATGTCAGGTCGAAAAAGTTTTATCTTAAACTCGATCCCAATCTAACTTAGTTTAAACTTATTTTTTTAATAAAATATTATCTCTATAGATTAGATCAGGTCGAAACTTGATAAGATTAAATTAGATTATCATCTCTAAAAAATAGATACTCTAAATATGAAAAAAAATTCCGACGAAAATTACCCATATAAATTCCGAACGTAACTACCGGATGCTTGTAGGGGTGAGTAAAACTCGACTCGACTCGAGGCGAAAATACTCGATTCGTTTTGACTCGACTCGAAATTTCATAGACTCGACTCGACTCGAAAAAATTTTAAATAAAGTTCAAGTTGTAAAATGAAAAATCGAATAACTCAAATAACTCGAAAATTTTAGTAATTAAAGAATTAATTTTTAAGTTTGAGATGAGTCTATCATTTTTATGATATATATATATATATATATTAATGTATAAAAATATAAAGAAATATTGTTACATATGAAAAAATATATATATACATATCTTATATGGTTAGAGAAAGTCGTTTAAATTTGAATCATATCATACTATAACATGATAAATAATTACAATTAAATATTTATAGGAACTCGAAAACTCGACTCGAACCGGAAAAATTTTAAATAAAATCTGAGTCGTAAAATATGACTCTTCAACTCAATTAACTTAAAATTTTTTACTTAATTCGATTCGACTTGATCGAATACTCACCCTAGATACTTAGCGACACGACACAACGGTTCACGATTTTAGCCACGGCGGCACCACAACAATGGGTTCGATCTTTATTTAAAAAAAAAAAAACAAGAGTCGGTTCGAACTTTTTAAACCTATAAATATATTACGTAACTGCACCTTTCCTTCCAGCTTTTGATATTTTCTCTACAGTCTTCCTCTTTTGTGACTAAGGAAAAGATGAATCAAGTTGGTGCAGAAGAAAGTCAAGTCTCAGAGATTATTGATAATGAGAAAATCTCGGAAAGCTCAGATACTATGTCTGAAAGTAACAAGGTTGTTTCAGCTTCGAATTGCTTCCTCCTCTTTGTCGCCAATGGCTTCTCTAAGCTAGATCAAACTAGTTTAGAAAGTTGCATCATTCAAACAAGCGTATCGCAGAATTTGCAGATGGCTAACAGAATAAGAGTCGTGGCGATTCATAAGAACATGAACACCAGTCGGTCGTGGCGATTCATAAGAACATGAACATCGTGTTCAAAGTAATGTATAATATGCAGGATCTTCAAGGCGGCGGCGGCGGCAGCAGCAAGGCGGGGATGCGAGTAGTTTGATACTAGTAGTGGATTTGGAAGTGGACTCTTTCCCTTCCAGCCATGGCTTAGCTATGTACCAATTCCTTGTATACTTCGAGGCATAAGAACCCTTTTCTATTTCTGGGAGATTCCTTCACATAATGCTTTGAACAATTACAGTTTCGTTTGAAATAGTCTGGAAATACCTTAAGTTTTCCAGAAATCTATTCAGAAGGTTGTATCATCCCATCAGTGAGTTCTGGACAAATACAGTAACCTTGAAAAAAATTTTAAAATTTTGATAATTATATTCTGATGTTAATTTCGAAACTCATTATAAAAAATTTTGAAAATATTAAAACGTTATAATTATTTTATTTGTTTATAAAATTTTATTGACTCTTTTTGTTATTGTTGGTTTTGTATAACGAAGACTTTCAAAATTTTTAAAGTTAAACATATGAATAAATATAGTTAAAGAAAAACTAGAGAATTATTTTTATGACGATCAAAAATAATCTTTAAAAAAAACAGATATGAAAAGTGATATACATGATTTTATTTTAAAACAGGGAAAATATATTTTTAAATAAAAATATTAAAAATTTAAATATTTATAAATCAATTTTTTTATTATTCAAAAGGATAAATTATCGATATATCCTTTAAAAAATAAAAATTAAATCTTTTGAAAAGAAGTTTTAAAGAGTTTTTTTAAATAAAAAATTAAAAATTAGGTTTTAAAATGTTTAGGGGCTGCTTGGATAGTGGAAAACATGATTACGGGAGGAAAAACTTTTTTTCTAGAATAAGATACCTATGTTTGGATTGATTTTTTTAATAGAAAGTAATATACTAATACCAACAATATCGTGTTTTTGAGTTTAAGATAGGAATGTTATTTCTTTTGCTCTCTTAGGTATTATAGTATTCCCGTCCTTTTTGACCCTAATGCCCATTCAACAGAGAAAAAGAATTCCTCTTTGATTCTACACCAACTGATGATGAGGTAAGTTTATTTAATGTTTTACTTGAGATTTTGATTTCTGAATAATTTTTATGTCACGTCTCCAACTTAAGAAGGAGAATTTCAGATAAACATGAAGAGAAAAAAAAATAAGTTTCCCGAATTTTAAAGAAAAAAGAAATGAGATGAAGAAGACAGACAATGCCTCGATAATTAGGGTTCTCTGCCCTAATAACCAAACCTCAGCGGTGCCATTTTGATATATACAATGAATGTACCGTTTTATTAATTAAACAAAAATTAACAAAAATAAAAATTTAAACTTTCTCTTTTGATTCGACCGTTGCAGGCTCCTATCTGTTACAATGCTCTCCCCTTCACAACATCCTTGACCTTAAGGATCAATTCTGAAATCTGGGAACTGCTTCTGGAGTTGATATAAATTCTCCCATGTTGAATCCTCCGAAAAAGAGTTGGACCACTCCACTAATACCTCTGTGATAGCCTTGTTTCCACTCCCCTTACTGTCATTGAATTTTGTCTGTACAGTTGTAACTTCAAATATACTAAATTCCCTTTAGTAATTCACAGTCAGTCTTTTTTTATCAGCCTGACTTTTCATCCTATCTTGGGCTCTCTTCAAATAAAATTTAAGTATTTGAATCATAGCTTCCCTGTTTCTTAAGCTTCTGTCCACAATGTCAACCAATGAATCTCCAGTGATATACGGTACATGAATAGGAGGAGCATACCCATACAAGGCTTCAAAAAGTATGGTGTATATAGTTGTGTGGTATGAAGTATTATACCATCACTCCGTCAAATGCAATCACTCGATCCATTCTTTCGGCTTTTTTCCTGTCATGCATCTCAAATAAGTTTCAAGACACTTATTGAGTCTCTCCGTTTGGTCATTTGAATCTGAATGGTAAGCTGTTGAAGCATTGATGCTAACTCTTAATTTTTAAATAGCTCCTTCCAAAATGTGCTCATGAAGATCTGTCTCTATCACACATCACATGACTTGGTAATCCATGAAGCTTGAATATATTTTCCATGAAAATCTGAGCTACCTCCTTGGCAAAAAATGGATGTGCCAATGCCATAAAATAACCATATTTGGTCAGCCGATCTACCATCACAAAAATCACATTCTTCCTGTTCGAAAAAGGCTATCCCTCTATAAAATCCATTCCCACAGCAACCCAAGCCTCTTCTGGAATCGATAGTGGTTGTAATAAGCCATTAGGATGTTGCAGTTCTTCCTTATATTTTTGGCAAACACCACATTCTCTTACCCAGTTCCTCACCTCTCTTCTCAACCCCTTCCAATAAAATATTTTAGTTATCCTCTTTATAGTAGCATGCACCCCTGAGTGGCCTCCAATTCTACTATTGTGAAAATATTTGATAAATTCCCTCTTCAACTCTAAGTCCCCCCACCAACAATTTCTCTTTCCTTTTAATTTGTCTCTCATCCCAAACATATTTCTCTTGATTTTTTCCCTTCTTCTATTTCCTTAATGATCTTTTGAATTTTTTCATCTTGTTTCCATGATGCCTTCACTCTTGCAAAAACTTCACTGTTTATGCTACTAATTTCCATGGTTGCACAGCTCTCTCATCGGCCTCCTAGATAACCCATCTGTCACTAAACTGTTGATCCTCTTCTTGTATATCACCTCATAATTGAACCCTATCATTTTGGCAACCCACTTTTGTTGTGCTGGAGTCACAACCTGATTTTCGGACATAAATCTCAAACTTTAGTGGTCAGTTTTAATCTTAAAATGTCTCCCCACCAAGTATGTATACCACTTCTTAACTTCCATCAAAATTGTCAGCATTTCTTTCTCATAAAGCCACTGTTTTTTTTGCAACAACACAACCCCTATTCCGATCTTGGATGCATCGGTTTCGACTATAAATAACTCTTCAAAATCTGGAAGAGTTAGGACTAGAATTGAACTAATGGCATCCTTCAACTTTTGAAAAGATTCCTCATCTTTTTCTGTCCACCTCCATTCAACCTTCCCCAATAAATTGGTTAAGGGTTTAGCCAACACTTCATACCTCTTTATAAGCCTCTTATAATACCCGAATAGTCACAAAAACCCCCTCACTTCCTTCACTGTTACAAGAGCTGGCCACTCTAATATACTTTCCACTTTAGACCTCTCCATAAAAATGGTACCCTAAGAGATTACATATCCCAAATACTCTACACTCTCAGCTCCAAAACTGCATTTATATCTCTTAGCATATAATTTGTTTCTCCTCAAAATGGCTAAAGTTTCTTCTAGGTGCTTCAAATATGATTCCCAATCTGTCGAGTAAATTAAGATATCATCGAAAAACACCAAAATTATCTTCCTTAACTGCTTTTTAAATACCTTGTTCATGAGGCCTTGAAAAATTGCAGAAACGTTGATAAGGCCAAATGGCAGCATCAAAAACTCGTAGTGCCCTTCATGGGTCCTAAAAGTAGTTTTTGGGATGTCTTCCTTTCATATCCTAATTTAGTGGTATCTTGATCTCAAGTCCAACTTGGAGAAGACCTTGGCTTTGCCCAATTCATCCAATAATTCTTCCACCACTGACATAGGAAAGTTGTCCTTCAAAGTCACTTGGTTCAATTTTCTGTAATCGACACACATCCTCCATGAATTATCTTTTTTCTTAACCATCACTATGAGGGATAAAAAGACACTGTTACTGTCTCTGATTATCCCAGATTCTAACATCTCTTTAATGAGCTTCTCAATCTCATCTTTCTGCCATTCAAGTTTGGTTTTAACCACCATGTTCTCATCAACTAATTGAATCCTATGATCATGTCCTCTCACATGAGGTAATCCTTTTGATTTTTCAAACACATCTGAAAAAGAAGATAACACTACCTGGATCCTAGGATACTCCTTACCCTTTTCTCCATTGAATTCTAAATGTGCATTCAACATCATTAGGGAAGTCATGTAACTACTTCTGACCCCCTTTAATAAGTTCGCACATTCTTTGTGTCTCACCCATTCAGCAGCTTTCTGTTGGATTTCACTTAAATTCACTGTCTCTTTTTCTAGCTGGAATTGTATTTTCAGTTTGGAGAAGTCCTATTTGACCATGCCCAAGGTAGATAGCCACTGCACTCCTAGCACCAAATCACTCCTTTTTAGAGGTAACACCAAAAAATCAGTTATAAAACACTGATTTTGTACTCTTCATTCCACTTCCTTGCATATGCCCACACTTTCTAACACATTTCCATAAACCACTACAACTTTTAGAGGTTTCCTTCTCTCTACTTCTACTCCCAATTTTTTGATCACAGCCTAACTTATAAAATTGTGGGTACTACCAGAATCTACTAAAGCTATTAGCTTTTGGTTCCCACTCTCGATTTCCAACTTCATAGTGTCACGGCTAGATGCCCCCCAAATGGCTTGTAAAGAAGTTGTAAGGCCATCCCTTCCAACCAACTCCCCAGGTTCCTCATAATTTAGGAATTTTTCTGGTTCTCCTTCTTCTATCCCTTCTACTACAATCTGATACAATTGTGACTTAGCACACTTGTTCCCATGGGTGTACTTTGCAGCACACCAAAAATAAAACCCTTTTTTTCTTTTTTTCTCTATTTCTACAGCTGAAATTGTTCTCCCTGGTGGTCTACTGTTCGAAGAACCACCCTTCTGACCAATCGGGCTCACAACTATAGGAGTACCAATTCTTGAAGTACTGTTAGAAGCTATAGTACTTTCTGAACTCATAGCAGACCTAAAGACACTACTTCCAGATCTACTAGGGGCAGACAATGTTGGTGGTGGGTTTGTTCTTGTCCCTCCCCAACTTGTTTTCTTCTGGGGTGGAAAAAACATTCCTTCTACCCTTTTAGCCATGTGGAAAGCAGCTAAGAGATTCTGAGGTTGCAGGAATTCTATATATTGGTTAATCTCTAAACGGAGATATTGTTTAAACATACAAAGTACATAATCTTTAGGAAGTGTTACCTGATTGAGCAGGCTGATAAACTTCTCGTAGAAGTGCTCGACTGAATCGGATTACTTCAAGACCAACAACTCTGTGAAAGAGTCCATATAGTCCCTCTAGAGCGAATCTATCTCGCATCAACCTTGCATACTCTTCCCATCCTACTGTGTTCCAATTCTTGTTTTGCCAAGAACTGATGTCACTGCAAAGTCTTGCCCTTCAAGTGTAGCATCACCAGTCTCACCTTTACTCCCTCCGGCACACCTTCTACTTTAAAATATTGCTCCACCTTCGAAATCCACCCCCAAAAATCCATCCCATCAAACTTAGGGTATAACTTGTAAGCAAAGTTATTTTGTTGTCCCCTATTATTCGTTGACATCCCTTTCTCCATGTCATCCTCAAGTATAAACATTGGAGTTTCTTGTGGGTTGCTGTTCTGATTTGTGGTTGGGTTAGCGCTCCCCGAAGCTACATCCACCGGATTCGCCCCAATAATTCTATCTTGAAGGTTGGGCATGTCTTCTGTGCTAATCCTCTTCCCCAACTCAATCTCCAGTAGCCTATGTAAATCATTCAATATCGACCTCCTCACATCTCTAAACTTGTCTTCGATTTTTGTATCTAAACGATTCTTGATGCCTTCCACAATCGATTGGAATCGAGCAATCTTTGATTTCCAGTCAGATGGCTGTGTCACTCCTGCCGTCACTGAAGCTACCCCTGCTTGAGCAGCCGTCGCTAAAGCTGTCGCCTGTTGTTTGGTCACCATACCATCCACCATTCCAAGAATCGGCTGGGCTCTGATACCTTTGTCATGCCTCGAACTTAAGAACAAGAATTTTAGATAAAGATGAAGAGAAGAAAATAAGTTTCTGGAATTTCAGAGAAAAAAGAAATGAGATGAAGAAGACAGACAATACATATGCTATTCAATGCCTCGACAATTAGGGTTCTCTGCCTTAATAACCAAACCTCAGTGGTGTAGTTTTGGTATATACGAACACATAGTTTCATTAATTAAACAAAAATTAACGAAAATAAAAATTTAAACTTGCTCTTCTGATTCGACCGTTGCAGGCTTCTGTCTGTTACATTTTATCAAGATTTTATGGGTTTTTACTCAATAATTAGCGTGGGTAGTAAGATTTTTTCTTCTTTCAAACTTATGTAAAAAAAATTTTGTTTCTACAATGATCTGAGATTTTTAGAGAAAGAAAAATCAACTCCTTTTCTGGGTAAGTTATCGAAGTAATTTAAATACATTTTGCTCAACCAAAAAAAAATAATTTTTTTATGATTCTTAAAAAATATCTCAGTTTATTTTGTTAGATTTCTAGGATAATAATTGGATTTCTCTTTTCTTTCTAAAATCTTTAGTTTAAATTTTCGTTTTTATGGATCTATATAGTTTTTATTCCCTACAAAGAGATTAGTCTTAGTTTTGTTAAAGTTGAGATTTCAAGTTCAGTACAAAATGATGGTTAGGTATGTCTCTTATCTTTTTATCACTCTTGTTAAAATAGATTTAATCATGGAAGAAGATCTCTTTTATTTTGTTCATGTTATTTTGGTTTTATTAGAATGTTTTGAAGCTTATGTTCATAAACTGAAATATGATGAATTTTTTACACAAAACAATAGAAGAATCATGTGTTCTTCTCACATTCAGGTAGTTAAAAACTGAGAAAAAATTATATTATATAGTCATATCTTAAAAAGTAAGAATTGTAAGTTATATTTTAGAACTATAAATACGATCCTTTATCACAAATAATTTAATTTATAGTTTACAAGTTAAGAATTTATTATAAAAAAGTTGAGAGTATGTTATTTCTAAGTAGATCCTGTAACTCAAGTTTGTGCACCTGACCTTCCACGAATAGAGAGGCAATGTCATGATTATGACCAAGGCCAAGACATTCCTTGCATCAACCTCCCTGTTCAAGTAATTTCTTGTTCATGTTTTCCTAGCTATAGTCTTGGAATTCTCTATGGATCAACTTTTATCTACTTGAAACAGTATTATATTTGAGATAATATTCTTTTCGGCTACCTTTCCTCGGTCAAAAAACATTTCAATGTTTTTGGATTATTTTATTATCTATAATATACAAATAATGTTTTATAGGACACTAACATGTAATGACTTGTAGTTATCAACTGATTGAGATAATGCATTCTTATGCTCTATTATGTAAATGACCATTTAAAAAGATATTTTGGTGTTCTTTTTTTCAGAATTTTTCAACAAATCATCCTACAACGCAGTGTATGTTGAAGATGGAGTTCAGGCCAAATATAAAAATCTCAATCATGATGATCTACCTGGTCAAGAAAATCATGTGAATCAAATGTTAGATAATATTAATCATGCTGGGAAAAATTCAAAATGGTGGGACAGTGAATCACAGTTTATGTTGGAACACAACAACTAACGGAAGGATTGTCTTTTTGTGATGAGTTCCTTCAGAACCGGTCACCGAAGAGGAATGCTAATAGTTATGATGGAATATTAGGTAATTTGTAAATTTAGAGAGTATGTAATATGTATATGTGTTTTATCAAAAATAATAAATAAGATATGACTTTACCTGCTTATGTCCATATCATTTGAAATGAGAGAAGTGTGATACATTTCAATAATAATAATGATAAAAATAATTAACAAGTTAAATTTTAAAAAAATTATTATGTCTCTTTTATTTATTTTTAAATTAAATACAACTGAAAAAATTAATTATTGGATATAATAAAAATTTATACCAAGAATGTTTTTTACTTTTTTAATTCAATTTTGTATTATGATTTTTTTAACAAGAAATTGTTAGAAATAAAATATATCATAAGGATAATTTGGTAAAATTTATTTTCAAGTAATCTTATTTTCTTCCAACCAAACACTGTTAACTTATGTTCCTGTCAAATAAACCAAACAAAATAATATAACATTTCCAGTAATATACCAAGTAATGTTACATTCCCAGTAATAAACCAAACACACTCTTAAAGTAAAAAAAAAAAAGCAAGTGAAAAAGAGAAGGGGTTATTAATTTTAAAAAGAATGTATTTTAATTTGGAAAAAAACAAAATCCTAAAAAAGAAATTATAAAATCCTGGTAAATTAATAATTATGGAAAACTATTGGGAAACAGATTTAGAAAATAATTAAGATGGATTTAAAGATGTTGTAGTTGTTATTGGTCACTTTAAGAGAAAAAAAATTCGGGTATTAGTTACGGTTAAAAACAATGATAGTATTTTTAAAATTATCTAAAATTAATACCTTTAAAAATAATCGTTTATTTAATTTTAAAATTTTTAAATTAAAGTGATATTTAAATTATAATTTAGTTATAAATTTGAGTAAATTTTAAAAATTTAGATATTCAAAAATAAAAACCCAAACCACTGCCCCTTTAACTGATATCGGTCTCATTTAAGCACAAATAAAGAAATATCGCATTTAATTAATATTCTAATGTACAACTTAAATGATATACAATGAGAAAAATAAAGATGTAAATCATGCATACATTACCAAAATGTGACAAATAAAAATAAACAAAACGGTGATCAAGATAAATAAAAATAAAATTAAAGAAGCAAATGAAAATTTTATTACCAGATTTAGGATTAAATTGAAGTAAAAAAAAGGGCTGATTTAAAATGAAAAGGACACTAAATTAAAACGATCTAAATATTCCTAGGTGAAATTATAAAATTAAATAGAAGTCTATTATGGTTCTGGACAACCCAAAAAATTAAGAACATTTAAATATTCTTTTGAGAAATCAAAAAAAAAAAATATATATATATATATATATATATATATATATATATATATATATACCCAAAAACCGTCGCTTTTTCTAAAAATCTCCGCATCATAGAAATCGCCACATCGGCTGCGGTGGCAAAATCAAACCCCTCATCTGTTTTGGAAACCAAAATTTTATCTCTAAAACCGAAATAAATAACTTTTTTTCTTAAAATCGAATAAAAAACGTTTCTCTTTGAATAAATTGAAAAAAAAATAATATATAAAAGCTACATAGTATGTACATCCTCCTAAAAGACGTAATTTTTAGAATTTTTCGGTTTAACTATAATAATATAATATATAAAAGCTACGTAGTATGTACATAATATTTTTTGAAATAACAGAAAGATGAGATTTTTTGAATCTTGATTTGATTTTTTTTTTCGATTTTGTTACAAACACTAAAAAATAAGGAGGTATTTTATATATATATAAATAAAACGGGTTTAAAACCCTAGATAAAATTAATGATTATAATATTATTTGTTATATAATATTTTTATAAAAATCTTATCTTTTATTGATTATAAACCAAAGGGTCTATTTTAATAAATTGTATAAAACTCTCAAAAATTTTGATGTTGGTTTGCTAAGCAATTTTTCGTGAACATTGTAATTTCTCATACTCAAGGGATTCAACAGAAGAATCAGATCCAAATAGGGGACAATTTATATAGTTTACCCTTGAATTAATGGATACCGGTGTTGTTTAGGATTAAACAAAGATTTCAAGAGAACGTTGACCAAACATGTTGAATTTAGAGTCTTGTCTTTGAAAGATATTCTCACAGTAGAAAGGACACAGTCAAATAAATGAACGGCATCTCGCAGTTTCATTACAATGTTTTGTTTTGACTCGTGATTTTCAACTCTCTACGTATTATATATATATATGTCCACCTTGAGTCAATTGCTTGCATTACTTTCATAATATTCTCATTGATTTTGAAACTCACACAGGGGGTACAAAATCAGTAAAAAAAAACTAAAAAGTTGTATATTGGGTAACTAGATTTGTGTTTGAGTTGAGATCTTTTAATATTAATTAAAAAGAAAAAGCTTGTTAGGTTTGAGTTGGACAGGAGGAGGATTGAATTCAATTAATGAATTTGCTTGAAATTGAGTTTTTTCTTTTAATCAAAACTATAATAAATTGCAGGGTACAAATGTCTGTTTCAAAACTTTGAGGAGCTTCTCCATGAAAAGTAACATTAAGAACACAGTTAGGATCATTGTTTGGTGGGAGCCTGCAGGACAAGCATCAACAGAAGACCTGGTGTGTCCCCGGCAAGACTGCTTTAAGCACAATTGTTGAAACGGTCAGAGCAATTCATTAGCATCATTCCACCAAGTTTCTAAGCAACTTGGGTTTGAATAAACAAGCAAGATTAATCAATTCTAGATGTGTTAAAAGATGATCCTTCTAGGAAGATAGTCCAGTTTTCAAAGAAGCAGACTTCATATTTGAACTGTGAACAATACAATCCAGAAAACGATATAGGGAATTTCTAAGCAGGTTCAAATTGCCACAATAATCAATCTTCATTTCCAGAAAAATAAAACATTTGCTGCAACATAACATCATACAGTGTTATGATGCAGACATACTATGACAGCAGCTATGCAGGCATGCTTTTTAAGCACAGAATTTATCATACAATTTGACAACATCAGGTTTTTGATAACTTTACAAAGGTAAAAACACCATTAACACAAGGTGGCACTGACCAAGTGTCTGTGGGATCCGACTAAAGAAAGAAAGTGCTTGAATATCAGATGACCCAGAACCATGCTATGACAGATCCCGATGCCAGACCAACAACTAGAAACAATACCATAACAATGCCGGAAGTCTCTGCATGTTGTATCTGAACAGATTTGGGAGCCATGATCATTAACACACTTGTCAAGTAACCATTTGTTAGCCCTAGAAGACAAGTCAGTAATGAGATGGGAATCTCTGACCGGAGGAACTCTGGACCATGCAAGCAACCTATGAAGACGGGAAAGAACAGTAACCTCACAACACAAGCAGAAATTGCAACCTTTGCATTTTCAAGTAGGTAGGCCGCAGTCAACGATTTGCCAACCATGTCAAACAAATTGTAGCAGGTAATAAGGAGGACCGGATACCAGTCTTTGAGAACCGAAGACTGCACATCTTCAGTGATATATCCTGGAAATATAGCCAAAGTCACAACATATAAGAGGACGACCCCAAATCCATACCACTTGACAGTTCCTACTATATTCCACAAGGTTGCTCTCCAAACAGGCCCGGTAATGGGACCTTTCTCCACGTTTTCCTCTTTTACAGCCTCAATCTTCAACTCCTTGTAGTACTTCATGATCGGAAGTTTGTGTGCGACGTTGTACAAGACTATGCATATAACCATGAACACAATGCTAGTGAAAAAGTAAAGATAGGCACTCTTTCTCAAGCCATCAGCATCTTGTGGAAAAATAGCTTTGGTTAGGAGCCTTAGCACTGAAACAAGGACCCCTGCAGCCAAAAGTATGACAAATTAAAATTGCATCAGAAGCAATAGTTATCACTAGCCCCGGGTTCTGCATATAAAGAAATTAAATATATATAGAAGCAGGGTGGTTTCTCAACTTTACTTGAGGAATTAAAAAAACTCCACTGCCATAGACCTTGTATAGCAGAGGAAAAATGTTACTTCAAGTCTTCAAGATTCAGGGTTCCGAGTGTTAACTGTTAAGTTGATATGCAAATCGAGATTTATGGTATATCCAGCGAACCAGGGCAACGTTGAAGCTGTTACAGCAAAACGTAACTTGAAAGCAACTAAGCTATGGTTGACTCAAGCTACTAGTTGTGTTACTTTTAAGTTAAACTAAACAGCTCAATTTCTGAGTGATCAAGTAATAAATGAACAAGTTACTTAGAAATTGGTTAAAGATTTCTTTCAAGTACTAATAAAACGCCAACCAATCATGTGATCAAAGAAAATTAAGGGTAAGTTAACCTCTTAGTCAATAAATTATGGGGTCTAACTCTATTTTAACCGACAATTTTCTTTGTCAATTAGTTCACCAAACTTTATCTTTTGTCTATTTTGATCAAGTAATATGTTTCCTTCTATTATTTATGGGGTTGGAAGTCTTATCTACTTTCTATCATTTATGGTAACAATGAGTAAAGTATATAGCTTATTAACAGTATTTTAATTATATTAACATAAATTTTATTTCTAACATGATATGTTGTGATGTTTTAAATAATTTTATATCATTAATTTTGTTGCAGAGAAAATGATGATAAAATATAATGAAAACTAAGATAAAGTGTGTATAAGGACTAAATTGATATAAGATTTAATTATGAGCGATTAAATTTATTGTATTATTTCAAATGATGAGTAAAATGATTAAATGTGTAAATATAAAGGACTAAATTTATTATTATACAAATTTTAAATCAACCCTACGATTCCAGCAGATGACATGATTAGCACTAAAATAAAAGTTCAATAAACTAATTAACAAATTAATATCTATAATTACAATTACTCAAAAAAGTTTTGTTAAATTACCAGAACCGCCGGATCCTGCAACGATAGCCTGCATGTAGCGTTCCGGTAATTCCCCAGCCGCCCCAATGAGCCCACCTTGAACAAGCGCATCCGCTATACCCGCTAAAGCGAGAACCCCGACCGTAACGTAAAAACCATCATACAGCCCGACCCGACCCTTAATATAAAACGCATCCATGGCAGGTACGATGAGGAGGGAGACCACGAATAGGGCCAAACCAATATTGATCCGCATGTAAGCTTCGCTCTTGTGAGCATAAAACACAATGATCAAGAGGCAAAAGAGGCCAACCACCATGTAAGAGACAGCGAATACACGGTCGACCGAAGCTTCCGGGTAAAGGTAGGAGAAGTAATCGACGGCAGTGATGAAGGAATTCCATGGGAGGAGAAATCCGACGCCCAAGGTAAAGTAGATGATATAGGCCAAATTGAATTTGTCTTCCGGCTTCGGTGATTGGCGGAGGGGGAGGAGAGCAGATTCGGCGTCGGGATCTGGGGTTCCGTCGGCCGTGGATGCACCGGAGAAACCCATTTGGAGAGTTTTTTTTGGAAGGATTACAGTTTCCCCAAAAACTGGATTTTGTAATGGTTGGCTGGTGGATGGAGAATTGGTGTGGGATATTTATTGTGAATTGTGATGTCGTTTTCCCATTATTGACCTAATTGTTTACTTTTTTTCATACAAAATACACACATGACCAATAAACTATACAAAATGATTTTTTTTAATTATTAAACTTTTAAAATCATGTTCTTACAAATAAATAATATGTCCTTAGTTTTTATTAAATGGATCATGCGATGTACTAAATTATTAGATATTATTTTATATGATTTTTTTTAGACATAAAGATAGTTTTTACTCTTAATGTTTATAATTTTTGTCATTTTGATCCTTATTTTTTTGGATAAATTTAGCCCTTAACCTATATATTTTTAACAAATAACTCATTTTTTAACTACCATTATAACTGAACCGTTAAAAATTTAATAATGATAACTTGTCATATATATGTGATAATATATTTTAAATGACATAGAATCTAACCTATTAAACATATACATATATATAATATAATTTTATTCTAGTATAAAATATAAAATAATTAAAATTTAAATAAAATATTAAAAATTAATTAAATCCAAAACAAAAATTTAATAAATATTTTTAATCCTAACTAAACTAAAATATCTTTATAAAACCCTAAAAATCCGATTTAAATTAAAACTAAAATACCTAAATTCTAAATTAAAATAATAATAATTCAATTGATTATTATCAAAATCATTTATCTTTGATTCACCGGTAACAAACTCTATAAAACTCTTTTCTTTTCGGATTATGTTCATACTTTTTTAGATAAAATTTTGATTTTACTATAGTTAAGGTTAAAAATATTTAGTAGCCTTTTATTTTAGATTTAATTAATTTTTAATGAATAACAAATTAATTTTTAATATTTCATTTGAATTTTAATTGTTTTTAATTTTTAGATTAGAATAAAATTATATTCTATATATATGTATATGTTTAATAGGTTAAATTCTATGTCATTTAAAATATATTATCACATATATATGATAAGTTATCATTATTAAATTTTTAACGGTTCAGTTATAATGGTAGTTAAAAAATGAGTTATTTGTTAAAAAGACATAGGTTAAGGGCTAAATTTATCCCAAAAAAAGAATAAGGACCAAAATGACAAAAATTATAAACGTTAAGGGTGAAAATTATCTTTATGCCTTTTTTTAATATCGATCACTAATTTTATTAAATAAGTAAACATCCGAAGTTATAATAAAAGTTTACAACATAGTAAATAAAATATTTAAATCCAGACATATACCTAATAAAAAAATAGTGATAAGAGATCATAAGAAGACCATATAAGAAAAAAGGTAAAAACCTAATCCAAAAACTCGTAACAAAATATGGATACAACACTATCAAAATCGATGATGATAGGTAAAGCCATCAACAAACAACATAAAGATGCATATTGCAATGAAAAAACGTTGACAATAAAGACATTACCACAACTCAATCGCGATAAAAAAATGATAGATATAATCAAGCATCCGAATCTAGTTTGAGGGTCCTAGATAGGGAGATGAATAACATATAAGAAAGAATATCATTTTGATCAGTCGTATCGTTGTCGTCAAATATAAAGCTTTAATAACTAAGTTGATAATAAAAAAAATTTAGTCATAACAAATTTAGTACGGTAAAGATCAAATTAACTTTTTTATTACTCATGATCAAAATTAAAATTTTTGATCAAACTGAATTTAATATCTATTTATATGATTGAGGCTTAATGGACAAGAAATTTTTAAAAAAAATAATTAAGCCTTTTAATTTTTGATCAAACTGAATTTAATATCTATTTATATGATTGAGGCTTAATGGACAAGAAATTTTTAAAAAAAATAATTAAGCCTTTTAATTTTTTTTACACATTAAGTCCCTAAACGGAAAAAATTTAATTAATTAATCTCTTGAACTAAAAAATTGAATCAATTATGTCCTTTGACCAATTTTAACAATTAAATCTGAATAATTATTTTTGATTCATTATTGTAATACATCGTGTCATAGTGTTTCCACTTGATTATTTTTAAAATTTTTATTTTATTTATTTTTTAAAAAATTTCTAAAAATTATAAAATATTTATAAAATTTATAAAAAAATTTAAATCTTTTTTTTAAAATGCAACCTGTTATAATTGTGTCGACAATAACTGAAGAAAAAAGTTTTCAAGATTTAATAGTTAAAATTTTTCAAAAAGTTTAATTGATTTAATTTCTTGATTTAAGAGCTTAATTGATTAATTTCTTTTTTTTAAAGACTTAATTGAATAAAAAATATTCAATGGCTTAATTGATTTTTTTTTAAAAGTTTAAAGATTTGTTAGAACCTTAAGCCTAAAATTAATAATATGCTTTTTAAAACCAAAATATATAAGTATCAAACATAAATAGAGTGATTCAAATCCAAACAATTGAAATTCAAATTCACCAGATTAATTTCATCGTCCATGCAACCAAATTCATAATCCAAAATTTCGCCTATGGAACCGATAAATCTTAGATATTTGGATGATCTCTAATTCTCGTTAAACAAAATTTGAAGATATTTTAAATTAAACATATGTTCGGCTTCGACATGTGTTTTAGAAACCCAATGATCAAAATTAAAAATTTTAATTCAATCGAATTAAATATATATTTAAATAAAATATATATCTTAGAATTTGAATTTTTTTATGCATGTTAAATCATTAAGAACAAAGACTAAATTTGTGAAAAAGTACTTGAGTTAATCGATAGCTTAAAAACCTTAAATCTTGATGTTAAAATCTCAAATCTTTAGTATTGATCTTACAAGAAGATAAATTTGCTCTTAACGTAAAACTCTCTGACGATAAATAAGAGAAAAACAAGTTAACCTATTTTTTGGGACCAATATCTGATTATTTATAAACTATTAAGTATTTATAACTTCACCCCTCATCGAATTATAAGTACATCTTATGGTATCTACATTTTTATTTTCATGACACATTAATACCTATAGCACGTTTAACATAATTTGTCACTTAATTTGTATCATATTTTACATTTGCATCATACATTTTACATATATGTCCATAATTATGGATTTTAATCCAACATTCCACTTGTGTTCATTAAAAAATTATTATTTGATTTGATTTATCGCTTGTTAATCTTGATAAAATTTTACTTGTCTCATGCTCGTTAAAAGTCTTATTTCTCGTTAAACTCATTAAATTTTTATCTTGATTCTTTTTAAATATAGTTAAAATCTAGTGATACTGATTAAGTTTAATATAAACATAGAAATTTAGGAAAAATAAATATAGGGTTAAAAAAATAAACGAATTGTCATAACTTAATTACATATAAAATTAATATTTGAGTGTGAGACTCTTTTTAATTTCTCAATAATTTTTGATGAACAATAAAAGAAAAAATACCTTAAAAGTTTCGGAATTTTAACTTTTAATCTATCTTTTATAAGAAATGTAGAAACTAATTTTTTCCCTTTTCTACTTTTGTACGAAATGTAATAATAATAAAATAATTTAATAAAAAACTCATTGAAACTTATTTTTTTATTAATTCAATTTTAATTTTAATTTTCAAGAATAAAAAACATTTTCGCCGAAAACTCATTCAAAAAACTCATTAAAATTTATTTTTTATTAATACCTAGAAATTCACTAAATTTTTTTAGAGTTTTCGATTAATATTTTAATTTATTGAGACATAAATTTTTAAGGTGGTCGCCAAAAAATCATAAAAATATTTTTATGAAAAATAATAAGTCGTTCACGAACTTTTTAAGTCGAGTTAGGTATTGTTCGATTTGACTCGCTAAGATCTTGAGCTAAATCAACTCGAGTTGAACGTTAACCAAATTTGACCGAATCAAACTTAAATTATTTATGAATTGCTCAACTCAATAATCCCTTAAATTGCACCATTTAATCCAATGATTCAACCCTGCATATAAGAATTATATTTCTCATGACTATAATATTAAATTAATACTTCTAATCTAATTTAAAAGTATTTTAAAGTAAAAGATTCAATAATTTAAAGTGTCGGTAGTTTTCTTTTAAAACAATGACATTTTTGGAAAAACAGATTTATTTTTGTTTTATTGTATATGGTCATGAACTGACTCTTTCTAAGCCACAAACGAGGTCAATTTAAGTAAATAATGAAGTTGGGAAAAAAATAAGGAAATAAATATATTTAGAAAATATTTGAGAGATTGGTGGCGAGGTCCAAGAAACACTGTTCGTATTGCCCTATTTCCCTAAAAATACTATAAATTCACATATTTTTCTAAATATAACCCTAAACATCATCATTTCTCTGAATTTCCCTACAAACAATTTACAAAATAAAAATAATAAAACAAATTATATATGTATATAGTCATGAGTTTTTATTTGACCTATTTTGTTTTTATTTTTATCTATATAATGTATTTTAGTAAATCAAAAAAGATTTTGATCATCTCAGATATGAGAAGATTGTAAGAAATTTTGTCCAATAAATATGAGAATTCAAGTAATGTAAGATAAATTCTCACTATAAACTCATGACGAATTTTTGTTAGGATTCAAACATTTTTTAACCAAGATTTCTGCTTGAAAACTGTTTTTCATTTAGTTAAATTTGCAATGCATCTTGAAACGTCTTAATCAGACACCAAAAGCTTAATGTTACGATCAAGATTCGGATCTGAGTGCCGAATTAATCTGAAGTATTGGGCTCTAGTGTTTGGGCCTCGAGTTTAAGTTTTGGGCCAGTTTAAGGCCTTAGACTTTCGAACTTGAGTTGTTGTTTGCTTAGGAGTTTTAGGATGAGGGTATTCTGATAAATGCACAAATCGGATGAAAATAAGGGGAAGGGGTTTTATGTTTCTGCAGAGCATGATTTTATCTTTTCTCTATTTTCTTCCCTTCTTCCTCAACTTTATTGAAAGAAAAAGAAAGTGATAAAAGGTTGAATCTTGGAGAGTTTGTGTTGGAATATCGTACTGGTGGTAGAGGGAAAGTTTTAGAGATTAAGGAAATCTATAAAACAAGGTGAAAGTTGCAAAGTTTGGAGAAAAAAAGGGGTTTTAAAAGGGGTCAAAGAAAAAGAGGTTGGAGAGTCCTTTAGGAGTCTTGAGAAAGAAAAAGCTTGAAGATGAGTAAAAAGGTGGTTGTTGTGCTTTTTTTAAGGTAGGTACTCCTCGAACTCTCTAGCATCCTACATTTCATGAGTTTTCCATATGTTGCATTTATGATGATTGTTTGAATGTTTAAATGCTTAAGAAACCTTCTCTAATGGTAAAATTATGAACTGTTGATGAACCTCCTTATTTAGATGAAAACATGCTTAGAGTCATCCTTTAGAGTGTAAGAATGATTTGAGGATCAATGGCATCAGTTTGGGTAGAGCTTTAGGGGATTTGAGGGTCCAGACCTGCATTTTCATGCAGGCGTTTCGATACCCTTAGCAGACGTATCGAAACCTTAGAGAGGAAAATAAGGTCGAGTATAGCAGTCGTTTCGGAATGCCCTGCCTGCGTTTTGAAACCCAAAACTCTAGTAGCAAATCATTTTGATACCCCCTTAGGGGCATATCGAAACAGGGGGCATATCGGTACGCCACATAAGCGTACCGATACGGCTAGGTTTCCATTGATCTTAAACCATTGCTTTAGCTTATCGATACGCAAGGGAAGGATTTCGATATTAGGGCGTTTTGATATTACCATACAGGCGTATCGATACCTCTAGGCAATCTGCCAAGTTTTTAAGGGTTGAGTTAGGGGATCCATAATTTATGTTATGAGTTCCTATGGGTTAATTAAGCTATAAAATGAATATTAAAACTGAAAAATTGACTTTTAACCCTGTTTATGAGATAATCGAATAATGACTTGGGTCTTGATAGTATAAGTTGGTGTTTGAATCCAATAAGGCTTTGGTGTGATATACATGAGTTGTATGGGTAACTAAAGACTTTGCTTAGTGTTAATGAGTTTCCTAGAGTTGTACTATTATGAGATATGATAAACTAGTAAAATTGCTTAGTGCTGATGGGTTACTAGAGTTAAATATTATATAGAAAATAAACTGTTATATTATGCGGAAGACAAACTAGGACCTTGCTTAGTGGTGATAGATTCCTTAGCAGATATTATATGGAGTGACATGCCACAAACCTTGCTTAGTATTGATGAGTCCTTTAATATGATACTACTACGAGGTGATATCGCACACCCTATATAAATATGATACTTGAATTATGAGATACAATATTTACTTCTACTATTAAGCATATGCTACGTGCCGATAATATACATGCATGATATCCTATGCTTAGGCGAATATGGTAGTGTAAAACTAAAATTGATTTTGATATAAAAATTATATATAAGGATTATTTTGCAATAAATTTTTAAGTCCCTAAGTCAAATTTTTGTTTTCAAGTTAAACCAAGAACTTTAAAATAAATGAAGACGTGTATGTTGAACAACCACCAGGTTTTGAAAATTCAAAATTTTCAAACTATGTTTTTAAATTAACTAAAGCTTTACATAGTTTGAAACAAGCCCCTAGAGCTTAGTATAAAAGGCTTTCAAAGATTTTGATTGAAAAGGGATTTGAAAAAGGAAAGGTTGATACTACACTTTTTATAAAAATGTTTAAAAATGACATCTTAGTAGTTCAAATTTATGTTGATGATATTATTTTTGGATCTAATAATGAGTCTTATTGTCAAAAAATTTCTAAGCTAATGCAAGGTGAATTCGAGATGAGCATGATGTGGGAGCTCTCATTCTTTTTGAGACTCCAAATTAAGCAAAGGAAGGATGGTACCTTCATCAATCAAGCAAAATACATCAAGGATATGCTCAAGAAGTTTGTCTTGGAGAATGTGAAACCTCAAGCTACTCCTATGAGCTCATCTACTAAGCTTGACAAGGATGAAGGAGGTAAGTGTGTTGATTCTAAATTATATAGATCCATAATAGGTTCATTGTTTTGCCTTACCACAAGTAGACCAAATATTATGTTTAGTGTTTGCTTGTGTGCTAGGTTTCAAACTAATCCTAGAGAATCACACTTAGTAGCCATAAAGATAATTTTTAGGTACCTTAGAGACACACCTTGTTTAGGTCTTTGGTATCCTAAAGACTCATCCTTTGGTTTTGTTTAGGTCTTTGGTATCCTAAAGACTCATCCTTTGGTTTATATGCTTATTCGGATGCGGATTATGGAGGTTGTAAGATAGATAGAAAAATTACTTTAGGAACATGTCAATTCCTAGGTAGTATTCTCATATCTTGGTTCTCCAAGAAACAAAATAGTGTAGCCTTCTTATCTACCACCAAAGCAGAGTACATATCCTTAGGGAGCTGTTGTGCTCAAGTGTTATGGATGAAATAACAACTCTTAGATTATGGCATTAATGTGGAAATCATACCTATAAAGTGTGATAATACTAGTGCCATATGTCTTACCAAGAAACCCATTCAACACTATAGAACCAAACACATAGAAATTAGAAACCACTTTATTAGAGATCATGTGTCTAAAAATGATGTTGTTTTAGAGTTTGTTGATACCTTAAACCAATTAGCGGACATCTTTATAAAACCTTTAGACAAAGAACGCTTTTGGACCCTTAGGAGAGAATTAGGTCTAACTAGCCTAACTTGACCTCTTAAGTGTTATTTTATACAAAATTTTGCTTGAATCTTGATTGAAATCATGCCTATGTTGTTTTATATCTTAAATGTATGATCTTGTTCATGCATTTTAATCATGTCATAACATCATTTGCATGACTTTAGGGGCTTTAGAGACTCATTTCTAGTACTTTAGAAGCATAAACTGCAAAGCACAGCTGAGCGGTATCGAAATAGGTTGAACATGTTTCGATACATATTCATCGAGTTCATCTAGGAATTTTTTTGGGAAGAACTGGTATCGAACCAAGTTTCGATACCAGGGTATCGATACTAGCATCGAAATAGGTTGTTTTGATACCGGTATCGAACCATGCAGCGGTAAAATACTTTAAAACATTCTAAACCTAATTTTAATCATTTTAAAACACTCTCAAATTCTCTATAAAACCCTAGCCACAATATCCTTTAAATTCCTCTCAAATCCATCAGTTTTAACACGAAATCAAGTGATTTTCTTGAGGGTTTTACATCACTACATCAAAGTCTACACTATATCATCAATTGGTGCTTCAAAAACCTCAATTTCTTCCAATCTATAATCAAGATCATGGCACCCAAGAAATGATCTCGTATCGAAGCCAATAGCTCTTCATCATATCGTGCTAGAGTTCATATTCTAGAAGTTTTCGCCAAGAGTTTGGATACCTGTAGTAGGACTGACCACTTCAATCTCTACCAAAATTATACTCTAAAAAGGGAACGATGTGTGGATGTTCAATTCATGAACTCGCTCAAGTTCCAATTTCGCTACTATAACCGTATTCTCGATTGGAAGTTCTTGCATTTTCTTTCTCACACCGGTAAGTTCTTTCCAACTCATGTCCTTATTTTTTATATTAATGCCAAGTGTATTCTTTCTACTACAGACAAGAGCAAAGTGGTGGCTATCGAATCTTTTCTTATGGGTAAATCTTTTACAATTGATGTCACTACCTTTATCGATGTATTCGGTTTTACGGATGAGGGTATTGAGGATGAAAACTCTCTTGGTTATTTCACTGGATCGGTCATATCTCTTGACGTGCATGATCGTTTTCTACATCTTATCATTTCTTGGTGGATTCGTCCATCAAATGGTAAGTACTCGCATTCGTGAAGTTGATAGTTTTTGGCTTAAATGCTTTCGTGAGGGTATTCAACCAAATCTTGCTCAAATCGCCTTCTCGGATATTATTTGGCATATCCAAAACCGTGTCACTCCACTTGTCCAATCCTTTCCCTATGCTTGCATTCTAAGTTCTATCTTCTTGTATTTGGAAATTGATTGTTCTTTCGACAAAGTGAGATCCCTTAAATAACCTATTGGTGAAATCTCTCTTAATCGTGCCCATTTTCAATATATCTCCAATGGTGAATGGTTTCACGGTGCTCTTCCTCCTTCTTCTCCTCCTCCCATTGATCCCGAGCCTCTCGAGTTGCTCCAAATGTTGACATGATGACTTTTCTTACTACGAGGTTTAATTCTTTGGATGCTCAATTCGGTACTTTAAATGCTCGTTTGGATTCCATGGATGGAAGGCTTGACTCTATGTCAACTCAATTTTAATCGAGTTTTTATGATATAAGTACGAGATTGACGGGCTTAGAGACTCAAGGACATTCATGCGAGTCTCCCTTGAAGCTCTTCGCCATAACCAAAAGCTTTCCAATGCCGATGAAGATGACATTCAGGAAGAAGAAGATAATGACGATGATGATGATGATGATGATGATGAACTTCATGATGATGATATGGGCGATGAGTGATCTTAGCTTTATTTTATGCTTTGCATTGGTTTTAGGACTAGTTATGTTTTTCTTTTGCATTATGTCGCATTTTAATTCATATTCAAACTTATGCACCTTTGTTATTTTATTATGCTTTTAACTTATGCTTTGAACTTCCTTTGTTGGATTTGAATAATTTATACTATGGATTATATTTTATGGATTATATTTAATGCTATGCTTGCTTTGAATTTTGCCTTATATTTCATTGATTTTGATCTAACAAAAAGTGAGAAAAATATCTTGTTTTTAAGTTAAGGAATCATCCACTTTTAAAATTTAAAGTTATGCATATACTAAGGGGGGTCCTTTTAAAAGTTTCTCAAAGTTTTGGAATCTAAAATCTTGATTTAAACTTAAAAATTTTTCAATGATTTTGCTATATCAAAAAGGGGAAGATTATAAAACTAAAATTGATTTTGATATAACAATTATGCATAAGAACTATTTTGCAATAAATTTTTAAGTCCCTAAGTCAAACTTTTGCTTTTAAGTCAAACCAAGAACTTTAAAATAAATTTTCTAAGTGTTTTTACACGATAGTATCGATACTCTTAGAACAAGTATCAATATCAACCTGAATTTTAAAGCATTGTTCTTGAGATCAAGAACAAGCATCAAAACATAGTTCGATACCTTTTCTTTACTGTCAACACCTGTTTTGGATCAAGTATCGAACCACATCGTGTATTTTAATTAATTTTAAAATCATTTAAAATTATGACTCTAGGTATTGATACCAGTATCGATATGCCATTTAATATCCAACGACTATTTTAGCATTAAATGAGTTGATCGTTGGTGGCAGTTAAGACTTTAAATGGTGATTACCCTATTCCGAAACATGGTTCGATATCGACCTTTACAGTTTTATAAAGGTATCGAAACATGGTTCGATACCCCTTGTAGTTAATGCACGACGTCTCTTTCTACTTTGGTCTGTTTCGAAAGAGGTTCTTTGGGTTTCGATATAGCCTGTTGTAGAGTGCATTTATGGTGAGAAGATGAAGTTCCAATGACCTTATTTATATTCCCAACAATCACAACAATTAGAAATCAATAAGAGGGTATAAAATGAAGCATTTTCAACAGCATTAAGGACTATTGAACCTCAAGCAACATCCAAGCACACAAAATCTAACTCAAATCACTTCATTACATATTCTTGACTCCCAACTTGTGTACTTCATTTTGATTATTTGTAATTAAGTTTGGGAGGGTGTTTTTGTATTTAGGGCTTATCAATCTTGTGAGAGTAACCAATTTGCCCATCTTTCTTCAATTTTAATCTGAATCAATTCTTGGGTAGAAGAATTGATTCGAATTGTAACGGTTATCCCTTGAACCGAGAAAAAGATCGAATTCCATTAGTGAATTGGTTTCAAAATCCTTAGTGGGAGCTAAGATAGTGGATGTAGAGCTTGTTCCGAAGCTTGAACCACTATAATTCCTTGTGTCCTTCATTTTCATATTTTTACCAAAATTCCTCCACCGAAATATTTTAATTGTCAATTCACACCCCTCTTGGCCATCTTTCAAGATCGATCAACTCAACAGGTTGTGTCATCGTACTCATGATATATCATCATTCATGTTTCATATGCTAATTTATGTTATATGTGATGTGAACCGGTTGGTAGAGTATTCATTGAACTTCTGTAGCTCAGCGTTTCGAAATATGTTTTCGTGCGTCGGTTAAGAAAAGCTTTTGACCGAAGGAGTACTATTATGGTTGGTTTCAGCATCGACTAGTAGTTAGAGTAATTTTACTAGATGTAATGGGTCATGTACTTGTAAGACCCTATATGTGTAATTGTATCTCTTGTTTTATTTTATTTTAAGTCAAATGTTTTTGCAGTTGTAATATTTTAGAGCTCCAACTACTTCAAGTTTCTTAAATGTTATGTTTTGATTTGGATTGGATTGGATTTATGAACTTATCTTTTAGGGCTTTTAAAATACGGATTTTGGGTCAGAGGTCCAATATGACACCGAATCGAGAGTGTTACACTCAAGATATGTTTATTTTATTCATTGATTTATTTTAGTAATTATTGGAGACTATGACGTTGAAAGATTAAGAAGGGTTAATGGAATATTTTTTTAATTCTAAAATTTTGGGGATACGAAAGATTTTCATAAAATTTGGGAGTTTGGATTTACTTTTCGGATGTTCTTTACTTGATTCGATTATTGGATTTAAAAAGGAATCAATTATTATTATTATTATTATTATTATCATTTTCTCCTCTATCGCTGACAAGTGATGAACTGATGATCGACGTTAATCAATGACGGGTGACATGGTGGAGTGCGATGACCTACACTTTTTAAATTGGAAGGGCCAATTGCAATTTTGATTATTTCAGCTATTTATTTATTTTATTAATCCTCCTTTTTCGTTTTTCTTTCAAATTAGATGTTTAATTTTTGTTTTCTTTTAATTTACCCCCTTTGACCAGTGTTGACTTATTGTTAGAATGATACACATTTTTGGGAAGAAATATTTTTTTGCCATTTAATTTTATTTTAATATAGTTAATTTTATATTTTAAATGCACGTTTATCATTTTTCAGTCTCTGATATGAAACTAGTGTTCAAGCGACTAAAAATTTACAAAATAAAAACATAAATAATTATAACAATCAATTTTAAAAAAATAATTAAAAATATATTTACTAAACATAAAGTGATCATTTTATTAATTTACCCTTCATTATTTTCTTTTTCCCTATCATCAACTTATTGCATGGTATTGTCATTTGTTTAACGATTAATGACTCTTTTGTTATTTTTTTATAATGTTAGTGACCGTTTTATTACTTTTCAAACATTAATGGTATAAACAAAAAAATTATATTTTTGTCTATTTTTCTTATATAATTTATTTTTATTTGATAAAATAAATATTTCTAAAACATAAGGGATCAACTGCGTGCTTTACCGATTTATTAATTTATAAATTGACACATTTAAATAAACAAAATTTATTGTGAATGGTAGGGATAGCAAGTTGGAAATTACAAAAAAATATCTGCAGAAAAGAAGGTTTTGGCGAGAGAAACAAAATACAAAGAGATGGGGAGCACCAGCACCAGCGCTGCTCTAATCTCCCATTTGCGGCTCAACAGAAGCTGCTTCAAGCTCGCCGAGCCAAACAAGACTCAGCTCGAGTTCAACTCTCTCAAATTCAGGCATTCAAGGAGAGGGAGGCTGGAATTCTGTGCTTCGCAGAGCAGGAGAAGTTCCGGTACAGCCGTTTGTTTAGCTGCCGTTGATGACGATGTCAAAACTAGCAGCGCCTCTGCCACAAAAGATAGACCCGGTATCAATCAAATAGAATCTATTTTATTTTTTAAACAATTTTCTAATCGGTTGCTCTTCGTGATTTAAAGCTTAGTTTTATTGTGTTTTAAGCTTGATTCCTGTTTAAATAGAATTGAATGTTCAGGCGCAAGTTAGGTATTTACTTTAAATGCTTATATATACATATAAATTGAAATTTGCAAGAGGTTTAGGGATTCATGTTATGGATTTTAAATGTGTGGTTATTGATGAATGGGCGATTTTAATAGAAAATATATGTTGCAGAGAAAGTTGGTGCTAGGGGAAAATATTTTTTTGAATAATCATAGTTTGGCCAGAGTCAAATTGTCAAAAGATGTAATAATATGTACCTAGCATAGGATATAAGGCTATTCTTTTTTCCCTCAAATTATTAGAGTATCTAGTTTATTGATTTTGGATGATTATTAGCTGCTGAATGGATTAGATTATTGATATATGACATTCTAGAACGAGGTCTGTGTCACATAGGGACTATTGGTGGTCATTACAGTAGGGATTATGATCAACTTAGGTGCAATTCAATCCTACTTGAATGATGCGGGAAATGAATGGCATTTTTGTAGGTGATGACAATTCTCTAGTTTCGTTTTTCTTCCTTGAAAAAGGTCTAGATAAAGTCCATCCACCAAGTGGTAAATACGTAAAACACCACCTCATATATAATATTTGAAAGGTGGCATTAATGGGAGTGTATTTTGGTGATTCTTTAGTAAATGCAAGAGGGAATAAATCAATGACTATACCTTGGGAATTTATAATTCCATGCTTCAATTGTCACTAAAAAATTTAGTTAAAGAAACTACTTCTAGCGCTTTTGTTTTTGAGTTTCTTGTAGAAAAGGCTTCATCAAAGCTTTTTGTTAAAGGCATTCATTCAATAATCAGACTGCAGTGAGGTGATGGATTTTAAGGCAATACAAGGTCACTATAAATAAAAAATAACTGATCTGTGATATCAGCACGTAACACAACTTGGCCACACATAGGTCCAGTGGAACAGCTATAGCCGATAGGCTTGCTATGCGGATTTTGCAGCTAGGAAAGTAATAAAACAAGGTTTGATTTGTATACTGCATCAAGAAATACTACCAGAAAGTAGGTAATAGCTGGAATTACCCAACCAAGAATATATGGCTACTTACTAAAAACTCCAAGCTTACTGATCTGAGATATTAAAGAATTTTTGGTAGTCTCAATCGAACTAGTATCCTATTTTCAAGAGAAATATAGATCACAGGAATTCTTGTTATTAACTGTGTTTAGGCCAATAGCAAAACGGTGTAGTTTTAATAATTTATATTTTAGTTAATACGCTGCGTTTTGTGTAAGGGTATTAAACACCCAAATCTGATAGGTTTTCTTATCGTGAAAATTGAATGAAAAATTGCATCTTTCTTTCTCTCATTTTTTCTCTCTGAAATCCTTATTGTTCTTCTTCTTCTACATCTGCAATCTTTCTTCTTCTATAATCTACTATTTTCTGTTCTTACTCTTCTTTCACATCCGGTTCATGACAATTCTTGAGCTGCATTTGTTGGATTGTTTTGGAATTATATCATTTTCTTCATCTAGTTCTTGATGATAGTGCTTTCAACATCTCGATAGAATTTCATGCTTCTAGGTAAAATGCTGACATCTTTTCTTTGATTATGGTATAGATGTGGCTAGTATCTCAGCAGAAGAAACACCAGACAAGTCTGAGCAGAGTAATGATGGCAGTGCACTTTATAATTTTCTTTATCCTGATAAAGATCTTCTCCCAGACGATAAAGAAATGACTATATTTGATCATCTTGAAGAGTTACGACAGAGGATATTTGTGTCTGTATTGGCTGTTGGAGCTGCTATCTTGGGATGCTTTGCATTTTCAAAAGAACTCATAATATTTCTTGAAGCTCCTGTTAAAGCACAGGGTGTACGATTTCTGCAACTAGCCCCTGGCGAGTTTTTCTTCACAACTTTAAAGGTTAGATTGAATGATATCTTTTTTTTTAAGGATACAGATGCTAGTTATTGTTTGCAATGTACATAGTAATGGACTTAATTATAGATTAGGTACTAACTTCCCCCTCTTGCTGTATTTTGTGTTTATATATTTATTTTTGAAACCAACTTGTACAGTACCTTTGGAATGATGCGCTATCAGCCTATCATATTAAGGAAACTTTAGAAGTTTCGAATTAAGAGTTAATTGCTGTACAGTGTTATACCTGTACGAATGTATCGTTACAAGTACAATTTTAATCCTATCCTCCCTGATTAACTCTAACCTGAAGTTTGCTTGCTGAATTAATATTTGCAACTTTGATTAGATAACAAACTAGTTGATCATTACCTTACAGCATATAAAACATGCAAAAGAGCAAAAAGACTTGGGGGGAGAGGGAGAGAGAGACTGAGTTCAAAGAAAGAAATGAATAAAAGACAACTCATAACATTGTGCATGATGTTCTGCAGGTGTCGGGATACTGTGGCCTTCTCTTGGGAAGCCCTGTAATTCTGTATGAGATCATAGCATTCGTTCTTCCAGGTTTGACCAGATCAGAGAGAAGGTTTCTGGGGCCTATAGTGTTGGGCTCCTCAGTTCTTTTCTATGCTGGTCTTGCTTTTTCCTACTCGGTTCTGACTCCAGCAGCCTTAAATTTTTTTGTTACTTATGCCGAAGGGGTTGTAGAATCTTTGTGGTCCATTGATCAGTACTTCGAGTTTGTACTAGTGCTCATGTTCAGCACAGGCTTGTCTTTCCAGGTATTTCCTACTTTTATAGTTTCATTAGGGTAACACATGGCTAGAAACTAGCCACCATGCATATTTCTATGTTCTGAAGTTAACATCTTTTCTTCCCTCCGTAAGATTTCTACCTGATGATTCTCTTAGCAACGCAAGAAAAATTTCTTTGAAGTAAAAGTATTTAGATTTCTGCAATTAAGTTTCTAGGGGAACTTAAACTGATACTGTCTCATTCTGAGAATGGACATTTACCTCGAAGCTTAGATCGCTCTATTTGATTTATCCTTCTGGTTCCTGTTATACAATTTCTTCTCGGGCAACTCGGTCTTGTGTCAGGTGACCAGATGCTTTCCATTTGGAGATATGTAGTGGTTGGAGCAGTTGTTGCAGCAGCTGTATTGACACCATCAACAGACCCTCTTACTCAGATGCTTCTGGCAACACCACTTTTGGGTCTTTACTTAGGTGGTGCATGGGTCGTTAAGCTTACTGGACGGTGATCACTTTGCCAGTCAATACTTCAGTTAGGATCGGCGCACCGACCAGTGCATTGCAAGCATGCACATTTGGTATATTGTTAAAAGAAGTCATAAAAGATCAGCCTATAAATTCGTTGTACCGAATCTGTATCACTATGGTAGAATTTTCTTTCTTCCTTGTTTGCTTGAAACGTTTCTCTCTCTTTCCCTCGCTGTATATCATTAATTCTATTCGATATTTTCTCCAAATGCAGCTTTATTGTCGCCAAGTTAGTTTCTTTGAGCTGCTCGTAGGTTAAGTGACTTCCATTCCTGGAAAAATATCCTCACTTTTATGAATCCTTCTATAGCAGATAGTGATTTATCTCGAGATGTAGCACTGTTGTCGGTGCACGTAGTTAACATATGGGTTATGATTTTGCCTTTGGAAATGGTGCTCACGTCTCTATATTGGTGGTTATATCTTAGATGCCTTCTTGTTGCTGTTGGTGTTCTTGGGACATCCATGAAAGGCGATATTTGGTCGAGCCTTTAAAGCCAACTCTAGTATCTTTGTATGAAATTAGTTGTTTTACTCCTACGCTCATATCACTTATTTTTAGTTAAAATATACATTTGGTACTTGCATTAGACATATTTTTCATATTGGTACCTAAATAATTTTTTCTCCTAACTTGGTACTTTTAATAGAAGGGGTGGACATGATTTTATGTAAGAATAACAAATTATTAAGAAGCTATATTAGAAAATGTAAGGAGTGTGAAATTACAAAACAATTAAGTCGTGAAATTAGATTGTTAATGAAAAGTATTTATAGTAGAATTTAAAATATTTAGGGGGTGACTGCCCCACACTCCCTCGATTCACTCCTATTAACCAGCAATCTTATCTCATGTATTATCTAAGATTGATTTTTGTTTTGATATAATAATTTAAAATATATTTTTGAACTTGATTGAAATGTTGGAAAATTAATTTAAATAAAAATATGTTTGATATGGCTTCACAAGCTTTTAAGAAGATTTAAAATATTTTTAAATGGTCAAGTTCATACCGATACACTTTTGTTTCATATTGATACGCGTATCGAAACCAGATTACATATTCAAATTGCATACTAAAACCTTTGCTAGAAAGTTCTGAAACCTTCTAGAGGATTCAAAATCTCTGTGTATTTTCGGCCTTCAACGATAATTTTTTAATAGGGACATATTAATATGAGTACATACGTATCGATATTGATAGCACTAGGATTGGAAATTTTGCCGGAAAAACACCCCCAATGACTTTAAATGATTGCTACAATCACCGGTAACTAAAAGTTAATTTGAAAGGATAAAAGAACGCTTTAAATACCTAGAACAACTAATGATTTTATTGTCAACTTCTATTATGATCGTAAAAAAAGTCTTAGTGCATAATTTTTATTCTTGAGATAGACTAAAACTTATGAACCGGATTTTTATGTTAATTTAATAAGTGAACCGAGACAAAAGAGTATGTGTTAGGTTCATTTATGTTCACGAATAAGCTCGTTTGAAAGCCCATTTACTTACACGTTTATTAGCTTCTTTATAAGTTCGTTTATTTGGTTCTCTTTCGCTTTTTATTTTGTTTATATTTTAAATATGAGTAAAGATATAGACTAAATTCAACATATGATGAATTTTATTGTCCAAGCAATGAAGCCTAAGAAACTTAAGGACGAGTATTGTAATTTCATCATTTGGTGAATGTATAAACAAAGATATTGTGAGAATTTAAATGAATATATTAACAAACTCTAAATAAACCAACACGAACATCTTAAAAAAAATAAACGAATACAAATATTTTAAAAAATTAAACAAACGAATATTTCATTAGAAATTTAAGCAAACATGAATTGAACATGAGAGTAAATAATTTACATTACTAATCACCATCTCATAATTTTTAGTGGTAAAGTTCAATTATAATTTTTTTTAAAATAAATAATTTTATAATTGTTTTAGGGTAAAATTATAATAAAATTTTTTAATAGGACTAAATTGAAATCTATTTTTTGAGAGGGTGAAAGATAATTTTACCATTATTTTAACTTTGAAATTTTAAAGGTAGACCTTTTACTATTTGATGGCCCATGTCCCTTGCCAACTTCCCTATCTCTGCCCTGTCTCCGACGACAACTACAGGTAGAAACTTTATTGGAAATGCAAGTATTGCGTCATATCCTTTTGTTAGTACTTTCAATTCATTAATCCACAGTAAGAGCGGATCTTCGGTCAGTCTTAGAGAAAGAACCTAAAAAAAACTTAAAATAAGCTTTAACCTGTTTACCTGGTTACATTATGCACATAAAATTATACACAATTTCTTATAAAAACTATAAGAAAAATGATACATACATAAATTAGCACAAAAATAGTAAGGATTTGTGTTTGTACACAATTCCTTACAAAGTATACACAACGACTTACGAAAACCATAAGAAAAAAGATATATACACAAATCCTTACCACTTCAAAACCATGAGCTCAAGGAATTTTCCAAGGGTAAGGATTTGTGTACATACACAATTTCCTACAAGAATACACAATATGACACGAAAACGGTAAGGATTTGTGTTTGTACACAAATCCTTACAAAGTATACCCAACGGCTTACGAAAACCGTAAGAAAAAAGGTATGTACACAAATCCTTACAACTTCAAAACCATGAGCTCAAGGAGGCTTCCAAGGGTAAGGATTTGTGTACATACACAATTTCCTACAAGAATACACAATATGTCACCCAAACGGTAAGGATTTGTGTTTGTACACAATTCCTTACAAAGTATACCCAACGGCTTACGAAAACCATAAGAAAAAAAGGTATATACACAAATCCTTACCACTTCAAAACCATGAGCTCAAGGAGGCTTTCAAGGGTAGGGATTTGTGTACATACACAATTTCCTACAAGAATACACAATATGACACCAAAATGGTAAGGATTTATGTTTGTACATAGTTCCTTACAAATTATACACTGTGGCTTACGAAAATCGTAGTAAATTGTGTATGTACACAAAACCTTACCTTTGGATGGCTCCTTTAGCTCATGGTGAGAAGTTGTAAGGAATTGTGTACATACCTTTTTCCTTACGGTTTTTGTAAGCCATTGTGTATACTTTGTAAGGAATTATGTACAATATTTATTCGTATATTTTTTATTCGAATATTTTTATTTGAATATTTATTATACGAATATTTTTATTCAAATATTTTTATTCGAGTATTTTTATTCGAATATTTTTATTTGAATAGTTATTATATGAATATTTTTATTCGTATATTTTTTATTCAAATATTTTTATTCAAGTATTTTTATTCGTATACTTTTTATTCGAATATTTATTATATGAATATTTTTATTCGAATATTTATTATATGAATATTTTTATTGAAATATATTTTAGTCGAATATTTTTATTCAAAAATTTTTTATTCGAATATTTATTATACGAATATTTTTATTTGTATATTTTTTATTCCAATATTTTTATTCCAATATTTATTATATGAATATTTTTATTCGAATATTTATTATACAAATATTTTTATTCTAATATTTTTATTCAAAAATTTTTATTTGAATATTTATTATACGAATATTTTTATTTGCATATTTTTATTCCAATATTTATTATATGAATATTTTTATTCAAATATTTATTATACGGATATTATTATTCAAATATTTTTTATTCAAATATTTTTATTCGAATATTTATTATACGATTATTTTTATTTGTATAGTTTTTATTCGAATATTTTTATTCTAATATTTATTATATGAATATTTTTATTCGAATATTTATTATACGAATATTTTTATTCAAATATTTTTTATTCGAATATTTTTATTCAAATATTTTTTATTCGAATATTTTTATTCAAATATTTTTATTTGAATATTTATTACGAATATTTTTATTTATATATTTTTTATTCGAATATTTTTATTCGTATATATATTTATTCAAATATTTATTGTATGAATATTTTTATTCAAATATTTATTATACAAATATTTTTATTCGAATATTTATTATACGAACATTTTTATTCAAATATTTATTTTATGAATATTTTTATTTGAATATTTATTATATAAATATTTTTATTCGTATATTTTTTATTCGAATATATAAAAATAAATTGGGTAACCATTATTTTTTAAAAAAAACACAAAGGGTTTACATTGGAACCGGTTGTTAACTGGTTCCCCATTGCCCTTATTACAGGGCTTTTTTTAGGCTCTACTTAAGGAGCTTTTTTTAGAACCTCCCGCGGATCGTCTCATATGTTTTCTTATAATTCATATTCAATATTCGAAGTTTTATTTTTAATAAAATTATTTCTAAAATTTAAATCGGATTCTCTCGTTATAGATACTCAATTATTTTAGATATTTAATTTACGGGACATAATTTTTATGAATAAAAACATAAACAATAACGTTTGACAAAACGGAATAACATGAGTGATCACTTATCACTTTGTACCTTCGTAACTTCATAAATTTTTCAAGTAACAATCTAGTAGGTCAATAGTTATCTCTTGTTGTTTACGTTATATATACGATGTTCTTTTAATAAAACAATAAAATAATATATTCGATAAATTTTAATTATGTTTTTACATTTTCATGTTTCAAGAAAAATGTTCATTATTGAATTTTTATCAATCCTTTTTAACTTTAACTTATAATTATTTAAATTTTGTTATTGATAAAAATATTTAAAAATATATTTTAGAGATCTCTGATCAATAAATTCTTAAATATATATTTTATAAAAAATAATTATTTAAAATATTTAATATAACTATAATTAATTTTTTTTAAAAAAAATTAACGTTTAAGAAGTCAATAATAAATAAAATTAATGAGATAAAAATAATAATTTATTAATAAAATATTAAATTAACCGTTTAAAGTCTCGAAATATATTTTCGTGAAATGGACCACATTTGAAATACCAACCAATGGGTAGCTCAATTATAAACATCCCAGTTTTGAGATCACACTGGAGTCTTGTAAATGTAAGAAAAGCAATCAATTTTGATACGTTTTTTTTTTAAATTCAGTGTCTAATATTATTTAGTCTACTTTAATATCTGATATCTTTAGCGTTACCTTTTGTCGTTATTTTCCGTTAATTTTTACTATTAATTTTTATCATCATGTATCGTTTTTAAAAATTTAAAGTCATTTAAAATAATAATTAATTAATAAAAATATTCTCAAATTTCATAAAATATCTTCAAAATTTAAAATCCTTAACACCTAAACTCCAAATCTCGATTTGGGATAATTTCACCATCGATTATCATACCGCCACTCAACAAATTCGTTGTCGAACCATCACGATCATTTATCTCATCAATTTATCATTGAAAATCGACCGACGTTGTGTGAAATATCAAAATTGTTAAATGATTTATTTAAATAATTCATGATAAATGACGATATAATAAACGATGAACGATCTGTGATTTGTCCAACAAAAGGATGCTTCATTTTGTCTTGGGAAACGTGACTAACACATGTGATAGTGGCCAAATTTTGGATTAAAAATTTAGAAACTATTTTAAAATTATTTAAAAATTTTAAAATAATTCTGAATTGTTTTAGATATACTAATTTTTATTTATTTTTAAATATAATTTTAAAATTTTAAGAATTAACTATAAAAATTAACTAAAAGAAATGGCGGTGCACATATTTGAATAATGTTGGCAATGTTAGCCAAAATGTCTTACATCGTATATATTTTTAAATTTTAATTTGTGTGATCATTTGATGACAATAAATAAAAAGTTCAGATTAATGATAAAAAATAAACAGATTTTTATTAATAAAAGTAATCTCATTTATTTATTCACTCTCACCCAACAGTACAGAACAATGTGGTTTGGAAATATGTAAAGAAAAAATTTAATACATAATTCGAGTAAATATTAGTTTTAACCAGACTTTTAATTTTAATAGTTAGTGATTTATTTATAGCATAGAATTTATGAATTTAAGTTTTAGGGTTTAATTTTATAATAATAATTGTTAGAATAAACAACAAGAAAAAAAATTACTAGAAATAAGAATCGAAAGGACTTGTTTTATCTGACAAGGCTAATTTTTTAATATCTTTTATTGACTAAACATAAATTATTTTATAGGAGAGATTATTAGGTCAACCCTGTTTACTACGTTATTTATGTTCTAAGAAATCAAAATCGTTCATATTTAAATAACTACCTACCCACTAATTATATGTAGGAAAGAGGTGACGATTCATCTTAAAAAGTTGAGATGAACGATCCTTATTACTTGGGATCATAAATAACGTGACGAACAAGATTCATCTTATAATTCTTCCTTTCACCGGCTAAATCATAACAAATTATAAATAGATAATAATACTCAATAAATTCACTAACAACTATCTCCCTGACTTTTATAAACATAATAACGAATCATATTTGCTCCTAAAGACTAGGACACCGGCTAACAAAATAAAAAAATCATCCAACAATCTTTTTTTTAAACCGAAAATTATTTCCAATATAACTTATCAATATCAACTAGCTTTCTCTTCTTCTTAAACAAATTCATTTTAAGAGATTTGATAAAGATATCTGCAATTTAATCTTCACTTTTGTAATAATTTTTTTTATAACATTTTTCTTTATGAGGTCCCTCGAGAAAAAAAAATGACATCTTTATAATTACTTCTTTTATCTAGAATAAAATTTCCTGAGAGTTTAATTTATTATTACAATAAATTATTTCCCAACTGCCGATAAGCTAATTTTTAAAGAATCTTTCTAAGTTAAATAGCTTGGCATGCACAAGAATTAACAGACGTAAATTCAATCTTGGTAATTGACAAAGTAATAATTGGTGACCATAAAACAACTCTCAAATTATATATAAAAACATATCTTAGTACTCTTCTTATCATCTTGATCTCCGGTATAATAACTATCCGTGAAATCAATTAAATTAATTTTTATAATTTTTTTATAACATAATCCATAATCAGTCTTGTCTTGCAAATATCGAAGGATCCTCTTTGCAACAAGTATAATTACCAATCTAACCGTATCATACCGAACAACAAGAACAAACACTTATTTGTAATCCACATCATACTCTTGTTTATAGCTTGTAGCAATTAGTCTCACTTTATATTTATGTAATATCCCGAATTTGGGTCTGGAATTTTTAAGGTGAGTTTGGAATGTTTAATTTGGGTCAAATTAGATTTTTTTAATTTATTGATTTCGGGTATTTAAATATTTCTATATTTTAAACAAGTGAATAATAAATTCGGAAAATGTTTTTAAAAATATTTAAATAATGTTTTAAGACTATTGCAAAGTTAATTGGGTTTAAATTTAATCTAATTAAATAAGATTTTTTATCTTAGTGGTTAAATTGTAAGATTTAAAAAGTTGGTTTTAATGACTAAATTGATAATTAGCCAAAGCTTAGAATCCTTAGAATGTCATTGTCCCAAAATGTTTTAATTAGATACTCTTCAACAAAGTTGAGTTTTAATTGACGGGTAATTATTTTCTAACTTTCTCTTCATTTTTCAATTTCTCTCTATTTTCTTATCATTTTCTCTCCATGGATTTCTAGAGACTTTACTGAATTCTTCTCTATTTTTCTAAAGATTTATCTCATTTTTAATCTTCTTTTCATTCTCATCAAAACCTCAATTTGTTTTACACAATTCATAGCCATTTTCAATAAAAAACTAGAGAGAAAATCACGTAAATTTTGGTGAAAGATTCTCAAAGGTAATTTTCTGATTCCTTCTAGATTTTAATATTCTTTATTTGATAATACCAAGCTATTGGCTAATTAATCATATATTTTAACTTGTTCTTGTGATTTAATTCAAGAAATTAGAGTTTTAATGAAATTTTCGAGAAAACATGTTAGATCTTGATTGTGCTTGTATCTTGGGCGTTTTTATGTGGATTTATGTTTAATTGAATGAGTAAATGAATCCCATAATGATTTTATATGTTTTTAATTCCGAAATAAATGAATTGGTAGTGTTAGAGGTAGTTTTCAGTTAACTTTATGGGCTATTTCGCATTCACTGTTATAGTTGGGGGTATAAGGAAGGTTTGAAAGTGTTTTAGGTTTATAGTTGATGGTGATTAAGTGTTAGTGATGCGTGCTATTGATAAGTGCTCAACTCACTATCACTTTCTACACTTTTCATGGGCACTTATCATCAATTCTACACCTACTTGAACCAATGTATGTGCTTAATGTGATATATTTAGGGATTAGACCAATGAAGATAATATTTATAGAAAAGGCATATTTTACTGCATTTTCATATCTGTGCAGGAATAAGTATTACCGAGGTAGCAGAATGATACCTCGACAGGACCAGATGTCGAGGCAGCAAAGGATAAAAAGCAATATGGCTGACAATTGAAAGATAAAAATAAGGAGAATGTTGCTGAACAAGAAGCCCAAGAATCAGAGCTGAACAAACAAGAAAAGCCCAAGGACAAGGCCACGTGGGAAGAAACCTTCTAGAAGATTAAACTTGAAAATATTTACCCTATGTACATAACTTGTTCCATACTCCAAGTTGTACTCTAATTAGGAAAGGTTTGCCCTAGGCCAAGCCTATATAAGGCATAATCGTCCGGGAGACCGAAAGGGACGATTTTGAGAGAGTTTACCTTAAGAATAATTCTTCCCATCATGTTCTAAACTTTCTTAGGGTTTAGGTGAAAGTTGTTGAGTATTAGTGGGAAGAGATTATATCTTGTTTCTTGTTTCTATGCAATAAAATATCAAAGTTTGTTTACTCTTTGCCATTCTTTGTTCTTGCATCCAAGCCCGGGAGGAAAGTTTATAAGTAATCTATTTGTCTAGACTCGGGAGAGTTAGACTCACGAAAGGAGTAAGTACGGTATTCAACTTGATTGAAGGATACTAACTCGGCCTAGGGATAGGTTGAAGTTTCAGTGGCTAAAAGAAGTGTGAGATTGGTTGTTGGTTATAATTGATTAACGTCGGAAGGTATATCAAGGACTGACCATCAACAGTTTTTCGACTTAGGGATAATCAAAGCCATCAAAGGAAAATTTACTGAACTTTGGTAAATCTGCCCAAGAGCAAGGGATTGCCGCGATAGAGAACACTGTCGCTGCCGAAGACAATATCTGCAATACTACCGAGTCAGTGCAGTACAATTGCATTGGACAGAAGTAGATCAATCGAATCCACTATACAACACAACTGGATCCTACCCTCTTTCTCAAATTTGATATCGCTTTATTTATTTTATTTTATTTAGTTTAAGCAACAACCAAACTTATTTGTGTTTTTACTTTTATTTTACAGAAGCAAGAAGACCAAAGAAAGCATATTATGTATACCAATCCCTGAGGAGATGATAACTCGATAATACTTATCACTTATTACTTGACGTGTACACTTGCACTCTAATTGCGTATATTCAGCATGCATCAGCTATATATGCGTAATTGTAGTGCAAGTGTACATGTCGTCAAGTAATAAAGTGATACGTAAATCAAGTATCATCTCCACAGGAATTAGTGTACTTAATATGTTTCCTTTGATCTTCTTGCTCTGTAAAATAAAAGTAAAAACACAATTAAATTGGATGTTGATTAAACTAAATAAAGTAATTAAAGAAAATTAAATAGGATGAGATTACTTACAAACTTCTCTCCCGAGCTTGGATGCAAGAACAAAGAATGACAAAGAGTAAATAAACTTTGATATTTTATTGCATTGAAACAAGAAACAAGATACAATCTCTTCTCACTAATACTTGACAATTTTCACCTAAACCCTAAGAAAGCTTAGAACATGATGGGAAGAATTATTCATTGGGTGAACTCTCTCAAATTCGGCTCTCTTAATCCCTTGGACGGCTATGCCTTATATAGGCTTGGCCTAGGGCAAACCTTTCCTAAATAGAGTATAACTTGGAGTAGGGAACAAGTTATGTACATAGGTTAAATATTTCTAAGTTTAATTCTTCTAGAAGGCTTTTTCCCGCGTGGCCTTGTCCTTGGGCTTTTGATGTGTTGTTTAGCTCTGATCCTTGGGCTTCTTGTCCAGCAACGTTCTCCTTATTTTCTCCTCAGTTTGCCTGTCATTTTACTATTTATCCTTTGTTGCCTCGGCATTAGGTCTTGCCTCGACCTTAGTTTGCTACCGCGACAGTACTTGTTCCTGCACAGACATGAAAATGTAGTAAAGTATGCACTATCTATAAATATCATCTTTAATAGCATAATCCCTAAATATATCACATTAAGTACATGCATTGGTTCAAGTAGATGTAGAGTTGATAATAAGTGCCCATGAAAAGTGTAGAAAGTGATAGTGAGTTGAGAACTTAACACACACCCAAACTCGAACTATTGCTTGTCCTCAAGTAATGCAAACCATCAATTTGTCAAAATCTATTCTCCTTTGGTCTTACTTTTCTATCTATTATCCCCACCATAACTATGTTTATTCTTTAGACTTAATCTTTCGGTTACCTAAGGGTGTACCTAAAAGACAAACTATAAAGTTTAGTGTGTGTGTTTTTGTAGACAAGTTTGATTAAGGGCCTTTTTAGATAAAGTCTAAGTTCAAGACAAATAGACTAGGATTTAGTGTACTCTTCTTAAAACAACAATTTCTTGAGCCAATTTCGAGCACCTCAAGTATTGTGTTTTCTCCTTCTTATTTCCTTCTTTCTTTTGCTATTCTTTTAAGCATACTAGAGCCAATTTGGGGCACCTCTAGCATGAAGTAGAGTATTTCTTAGAGCCGATTATAGGCATCTCTAATCACCTTTTAAAAAATCTAAGTCTTTATCACCTAAGTTTATTAAAAGAATTACTATAGCCAAATAAGTCCCAAAAGTGTTTTAAATTTAACCTTATAGTAAGCTTTTATGTTTTTCTCCTTAAGTATCCTAGAATTAAGCCTTCAAAACAAAACCTAACTATGGTAAGGAGAAAGATTTCTATTGCCTTAAAGAATAAACTAAAACAATACTGATGATGGACAGTGCAAGAGTATGGGCAACAATTTCAAGTAAAGTGGTAGACATAAAACAAAAAATTTTATCACTAAAAACTTCATTTTCATGATAGGGCCTCAGCAGTGGATTGCCTCGACAGTGGCTCTACACCCCCAAACTCAAACCAAGCATTGTCCTTAATGCTTTAAATTAAGGGCAAGTAGTAGGTAAGAAAATATAAAAAGTAAAAAAAAAGTAATTATATGAGCGACAAATAAAAGAAAGAAGAGAAATTATAATGATTTGGCTCGATCTTGCTGTTGATTGCTGCGCCCTTGGTGATGGTGATGGCTTTGCTCGTCTTGGTGGCTAAACTCTCGTTGATGTTGCTCGTTGTATGAGAGCATTAACCTCTTTTCCTCCTTCATCTTCAGTGTCCATTATTTTCGTTCCTCCTTCATTCTCTGGATCTGCCCCAGTATTCTGAATGTTTGGCTCAGTAGTGTCTGAGCTTTGATTGACATAGACATCTATCTCAGATGCAAGACTGCCCATTGGGATTGGGGATCTTGGGGGAGTGTTGAAGACTACCCTTTGCTTGGAAGGTCTTCTGCTGGCAGATGCAATTGCGGCAAAGTCTGTTGCCCTAGATGGGCCAATAATGTAGAACTGTTATTGAGGGCCTGTGGGAAAGAATGGTCTCGGTCTTCTTGAAGCTGGTGTGGTCTCTGAGTAGGGTGCAGCCGTCATGAACATGTTGGTTGGAAATTCCAGAAATTGCACCCCTTGGTTTGGAAAAATGTGGAGCATCATCTGAGTAAGTATGTTGTTGAAGTCTCTTTGATACTCCATGTATCTCAGTTGCCTAAGGTTTATGGTCGTCATCCTTTTTAGAATCTCCTAGTATGGGTCTGCTGCGACAGTGGTATGAGCAGAGTCAGGCATCTCTACCGTGTACTGGGCTCCGGCAGTAGTTTCGGCAGTGAACTACTATGGAGTTGCCTGGATTGGTTTGGCTTGAGTGATCTGCATGACTCTGTGACAGAAATCTCTGGTCCACCTTTTCTTTGGGGCGTGAATTCATATGTCTCAGTAGTGGATACACCTGCAACATTACAAATATCAGTGATTAAAGAAGAAAAGTATAAAGGACCTTTATCCTTCTTACCGCATTCGTAAATTTCTCATAAAATTATTTCTCCAATGTTTATGCTCCTTTTGTTGATGATGGATTAAATGAGAACCAATCTCTTTCGGTCCACCATTTTGTTATGAGAGGTTAGGATGAGGCATCTCTTTACAAAGGTATTCCAAAGTTTGGCCTCGGATTTCGAGTTTTGCCTTGTTGTGGATCCTTTGTAGGCTCCGATCTCCCATGTAGTATTGTCGTAGCGAAGTTCGTCCTTTATTAGCTTGTAGTCTTGAGTGGTGATATCCTCCATGAATTCGGCATGAACATCACGTATAGGGATTAGGCCATAGAAATTGTTGATTATCTCAGTATCGATCCTAATAGGTCTGCCTCGACAGTGGACAAAGAGAGATTCCCTGCTTGACCCGTGCGCATAGAATTCTCGCACGATGATGGCATTGGCCTGGGAGTTTGTAGGCAAAAAATCTTTCACTCTTGATACTTAATCTTGTCGAACAAGTAGTGTTCGATGTCAAAGTTTTCTTCCTATGAATGTTGGAACCCTTGTTCCTCCCATAACTACTGAGAGATGAAGGACCTGTTGAAGCGCTCTTCAACGACAGTAGGGGCGAATCTTTTGTAGGTGGTCATCAATGAGCAATTGAAAATTAAGAGTCTTGGAAAATTTCTCGAAGGTTTTCTAAAATTTGCAAGAAGGTTATGAGTAAGCATAGTATTGTGAGAGAAAAAAATATCAAAATATTCTAAAGAAAAAAAGAATGCAAGAGTAAATAGTTTAAGAGGGAGCAAGTGCTTATAAAGGCCTTGGCAGTGTGACCGTTTTAACCACTAGCCTTTTTGTAGCCGTTTTATTTTTACTGCTCGTTCATATTTACTGCCGCAACGAGAATCTCGACAGAGAGTCGTTACACTGTTTCTGCCCATTAGGATTGCTGCGGCTCTAATACTGTGTACTGCCTCGACAGCAAGCTTCCTGCTATGAACTACTTCTCCTTTATTCTTGCTTTATTTTCCTAACCTAAAAAGATAAACATAAATCAAAAAACATTCAAATGATGAGAAGATAATTATTCTTAAACACCATAATTAAAAGAATTCATAAAAATACCAAATAAAATAAAGGAGAAAATTAATATAAAATAGGAATGTAAAGAAAACTTATGGAGGGTCATTTCCGATATTTCTTATAGTCCATCTGCACCCTCCATCGAGTGACAATTCTACTCAAAAAGATATGGGCTAATGCGGGTACAGATACTCCCATTTGTGCGATCATGGTGGAGGTATCTTTCGTTCGTGTTCTTTTGTAGTCCATGTCTGTCCTCCAACTTGATATTATTCCTAAAGGCATGAATATCTCGTTAGAAAAATTATATCAATATCCAACCATTTAATTACCTTATTATTTTTTACTTCTAGAATGGTTGGATATAACCTTTGTTGTCGAGGCAATTGTTGTACTAGCCAATTATCGTGACAATCCTTTTCCAAAATTCTGTGTACGTCAAATGAAGAACCATCTTTCTTGAAGTCTTCAAGAATCAACCCACATTGTTCTTTATGCTTCTTAAAAATCTCCGTCAGTAGAGATTTTGGTTTAGAGTTACTATTAGATGAAATTATCATCGATAAAATATCATATTCTAAATAATCATATCCTTTTTGTGATGACTTCAAATCTTGTAACGTTGATTCATTGAAAGATACCTGAAATGGAATAGATGAGTTTTTAAAGAATTCAAAAGGTTCAATTATTACCTTATCATATTCCATTATCACGGCATCGCCATCTTGTTGATCGAGCATGTCGTCATGTAATTGCCCAAACAATTGTGAGGGAGAGTAATCCTTATATTCTTTTTTCAGCATCATTGTTGATGTAACATCTTGGGAGTCAAACTCCTCGGGATTTTCTATAGCATTACTCTCATCGGCCTTCTTGAGTGGTATCGTGACATTGCCCTTTTCAGGCTTCTCCATTACAGTGAAAATTATTTCTGTAGACTCATCAACATGTTCTAGACTCAGAGGTTCTGGAATTTCCTCTTTATCCTCTAGTGTTGGGATTTCAATATCCCTGAGGATTGATTGTTGGGTCATGTTATCCATGGCATATTCGGATCTCTGAGATTGATTTTCTAAATCCTTCAAGGGTGTATCCAATCTAGCTATATGTGCATCCATGAACCTTGATTGTTCTGTCATTAATTCTTCAATTCTATCCATTGATGCTTTCAATGTTTCCTCAAATGAATTTGGATATTCTTGAGAAGAATTATATTATCATGACATATCTGTAATATGAACAAAATTATCATGGTAAAATTTTTTTGAGTGTTTTGATCATACCATGAAAGATTTTGTTGTTGGTTCCATCTATGGTCCTCTCTGTGAACAAATGTTCCAGTATTGTATGGGCAATTGCTAACCAAATGATCATCTCCACAATTAAAACAAAAATTTGCCCATGCATGAACTTGTTGGGTTGCTCTTGGTTGGCATAGATAATCATCATTTAATCTAGGAAATTCTTGATTGACTCGATTCATATCTTCCAACATCAACTCCCGAATAGATTTCTTTCTCCTTGCATCTTGAACCTTCAATTTGATATACACCTAATTTTTTTTTAGAAAAAGAAAAAAATATGTTAGTAAAAATAACTAAAAGCAAGAAAATAAAGAAAAAAAAATTTAGTTGTCAATCCCCGGCAATGGCGTCAAAAACTTGATGAGTGCTATATATGCGCAATTATAGTGCAAGTGTACATGTCATCATATAATAAAGTGATAAGTAAATCAAGTATCGTCTCCACAGGGATTGGTGTACTTAATATGCTTCCTTTAATCTTCTTGCTCTGTAAAATAAAAGTAAAGACATAAGTAAATTGGATGTTGATTAAACTAAATAGGATGAGATCAAATTTGAGAAAGAGGGCAGGATACAGTTGTGTTGTATAATGGGTTTGATTGATCTGTTTCTGTCTAATGCAATTGTACTATACTGCCTCGGTAGTATTGTAAATTACTATCTTCGGCAGCGGTAGTGTTTTCTATCGCGGCAATCCCTTGCTCTTGAGTATATTTACCAAAGTTCGACAAAGTTTCCTTTGATGGCTCCTTTTATCCCTAAGTCGAAACATTGTTGATGGTCAGTCCTTGATGATACCTCCCATCGTTAATCAATTATAACCAACAACTAAACCCATACTTCTTTTAGCCGCTGAAACTCCAACCTATCCCTAGGCTGAGTTAGTATTCTCCAATCAAGTCGAATATCGCACTTACTCCTTTCGTGAGTCTAACTCTCCCAAGTCTAGACAAATAGATTACTTACAAACTTCTTTCCCGAGCTTGGATGCAAGAATAAAGAATGACAAAGAGTAAGCAAACTTTGATATTTTATTGCATTGAAACAAGAAACAAGATACAATCTTTTCTCACTAATACTTGACAACTTTCACCTAAACCCTAAGAAAGCTTAGAACATGATGGGAAGAATTATTCCTCGGGTGAACTCTCTCAAATTCGGCTCTCTTAATCCCTTGGACGACTTATATAGGCTTGGCCTAGGCCAAACCTTTCCTAAATAGAGTACAACTTAGAGTATGGAACAAGTTATGTACATAGGTTAAATATTTCCAAGTTGAATTCTTCTAGAAGGCTTTTTTCCGCTTGTCCTTGTCCTTGGGCTTTTGATGTGTTGTTCAACTACGATCCTTGGGCTTCTTGTCCAGCAACGTTCTCCTCATTTTTCTCCTCAGTTTGTCTGCTATATTGCTATTTTTCCTTTTCTTCCTCGACATCAGGTCCTGCCTCGGCCTCAGTTTGTTGTCGCGGCAATACTTGTTCCTGCACATACATGAAAATGCAGTAAAGTATGTCTTTTCTACAAATGTTATCTTTAATAGCGTAATCTCTAAATATATCATATTAAGTACATGCATTGGTTCAAGTAGGTATAGAATTGATGATAAGTGCCCATGAAAAATGTAAAAAATGATAGTGAATTGAGCACTTATCAGTTAGGTTCACTGGTTTGGTGGCTAGTATAATGTTTGGATATTTTGGTTGTGTTTTTGGCATTTTCGATTTGATTTTGGTGAAGGTTGCAGAGGTTTGGTGTTGTTGCTGTGTTAGTTAATGTGTGTGTACTTTGTTTTTGTGATATAGAGAAAGTTCAAGAAGGTCATTGAGTTGAGGGTGTATTGGTAGATTTGTTGGAGCATCGACAAGATCTCATATTGATAGTCGGTATATGAAAATCGGGTTTGAAATGTCTCAAAAGGTTCTGTTTTTAAGAATCTTGAGATAATGTACTAACTTCTTTATTCCTAGTATAGATGAACTTCACGCTGAACAATTCAATGAATGTTCGGTTCATTTACAACCCTAGCAAATGTCATTTTATAGAGTTTTGTATGTCGGAGTTAATTACCTCTTTTATTCCTTGCTCATCACAAAAAATAACATTCTTCTAAATTATACTCTCTACCATGATCACTGCCTAACACGTTAATTGGAGTTTCTTCTTCTTTCTCAATTAATGCTTTGCAATTCTTAAAAACGATAAGAGCTTCTGATTTTTCATGTAAAAAGTAAACTTATATTTTTTATTAAAATCATTAATGAATGATATAAAATATCATTTATCACTATTTTATATTGGAGTAATCGGTTCACATAAATCTAAATACACAAGCTCTACTGTCTTTCTCACTCTACAAGATTTTTTTTAAAATAATTCTCGATGTTCTTTGCTGACGACACACTCTCCACATACTTAAGAAAGAATCCGTATTTGTGAAAGGTCTCTCACCGTATTCAATTTTTAAAACATTTTTACATCTTCAAAATTCAAATTCTCAAACCGAAATTGTCAAAATCAATGTTTATCTTTCAACCTTGTACAAAAACATAAGTTGGTGATGGTGTGAAGGTGTAATAAAAATATTGTTTTAGGTGTATGAGAAATTAATCTCAATTTTCGCCTTGAATTTTATAAATTCTATCTTTAATGAAAACCTCGTATCTTTTTATTGTAGCCGATCAATACTCAATAAATTTGTTCTCAAATTTAAAACTAAAAGAACATTAAATATAGTCTGAACAATAATGCTTTTGGTTTGGATTGTTACCTCTCCTTTTCTTATCACAAAGACTCTTAAATCATCATTAAATTTCATAGCCACAAAAAGACTCATCTAACACCAAAAATGCAGACTTATCACCACTCATATGGTTAATGTAACCTATATTCTAAGTACCATAATTTTTTTATATGATAAACCATCAACAAAAATATTTCTTTTTCATTCTCTACGAAGTAAGTTCTTTTTCTATTTTTTATTTAAATTAAATTGATATTCTGATTAATAATGATCATATCTATAACATCGAAAACACTCAATATTAGATTTTTTTATTGAATTTATTCCGAAAGATGTAGAGTGGTGGTCTTTAAATCTTCTTTATCTCTTATAAGAATGAAACTCTTGCAGGTGGTGGTGATTCTAGTAGTCACGATCATTATTTTCTCTTTCTCTATCTCTGTCTTTATCATTTTTCTACCACGACCTCTTTTAATTGTGGAATAATTTTTTTATAAAGGGCTTCGATGCATGTTTTTCCTTCTTTTATGGATATATTTTTCTTCGTAAATTAGCAAAGAATTTCATAGCTCATCAATTGAAAGCTCATCACTGACATGAGCTTCCTTAATGGAATACACCACAAAGTTGAATTTTGGTATCATGGAGTGTAAAAATTTTTCAATCATAGTTGAATTATATATTTTGTCGTTATTAATTTGCATCTTGTTGATTATAGTCATCGTACGTGAAAAATAATTGGTTACCAACTCACTCGATTTTATTTATAGTATTTTAAACTTTGAACGACATGTTTGAAATTACTACCTCTTCGCTTTTGTAGAATCTTGATATTATTTTCATAAAATCTCAAATATTCTTGGACATGTCTTTGCAAAGGATGATTTTCAAGATTTCGTTTAGTGGTTTAAAAAAGATAATTTTTTACCTTTAAATCTTTTAAGCGCTACCTTTCTATTTTTTTTCTCTGAACCTTTATCATTGCAGTGCTATTTGTTGTTTCCCCAATTCATAGTGTCCATTAAAGCGGGAAATGGATGGTTTGACAAAATTATCAAAAAAGATAAGTTATTAAACCTAATTCTGATACAACTGCTAGAATTAGACCTGGCAAACTTGATCCGAGAACCAAAAACTGAATCGATTTATCCAAATCGAAACTCGAACCAAAATTGAAATTGATGATTTAGCGTGACCTGAAACCCGAATCGAAATCGAAACCGATCCGAATTCTAAAAGAATCGATATAGACCCGTAATCGATTTTCATCCGAACCGAAAGCAACCCGAAATTAACTTGCTCAAAAGCAATCTAAACCGAACATCAATCCGATTTTAACTCGATAATTGAGTCAAAATGAATGAATAATATATTTTTACTATTGTTTATTTTTTAACAATATGATAAATAATTAAATAATATATATTTTATTATCTTTTGTATTATGATAATACTAATTAGTCACTATATCTGATAATAATTTAATTTTTAATATTACATTTCTTTCTTTAAAAATCAATTTATTTTTTATTAAAATTTGGGGTGTTATAAAAATAACCAAAATGTTATTAATAAATCCATGTATTTACAAAAATGACATTATCCTTTAAATTACCAATACTGACTCTACTCAAATAAAAGCTGAGGCAAAATTTTTTAAAATAATTCCAATATAAAATAAAAAATATATATTTTACAAGAATATATGATTAATTTTATATATAATATAGACGATTACATTTATACTTAAATCCAACTCAAACCAAATTAACCCAAAAACTCAAAGATTGATCCGATCCGAATGACCCAACATGGACCCGACCCGAAAACATCCGATTCGATATTCACCCGACCCGAAAACAACCGATCCGATATTGACTCGAATCACCGATCCGATATCCGAACCGAACCGAATTATTATATAACCGAATTAAAACCGAAACTAGAACCGATTTGAACCGAATCTAAACCGAATGCAAACAAACCCGAAATAAACCGAACTGAAATGATCCGAACCGAAACTGAACCAAATGATCCGTTTGCCACCTCTAGCTAGAATAAACAATAAAAAAAATATTTAATGAAAATAAGAATCGAAGGAACTTGTTTTTATCTAATAAGATTAACTTTTTGATATTTTTTATAGACTAAACATAAACCCTTTTATAGGTTAAATCATAACAGATCGTAGAGAGAATAGGACTCGACCTAATTCACTAACAATTATCTTCTTAATTTTTATGTAAACATAATAACTAGTCTAATTTGCTTCTAAACACTAAAATATCAACTAAAAATCATACAACAATAATATACAGGTTTGTGTGAAATAAAATTTTATAAAATTCTATCAACAATAATTCTTTGTAGAGCGGTAGAATACGTAATTAATGCATAGTCAACTTTCAGAATATGACTTATAATCATTTACTTAAATATTATATATAAAGATATAAAATATTAATATAATTAATTATATAAAAATTATAAATGAACTGATATTTGACTACTTCGTTACATTAATTTAATCAAAATCTTAATTATCGAATTAAGTATATACATACAAATATTTAATCCAATTAAATTAGCCTAATCGGTCGATTCACTGAAGTCTAATGCAATAAGTGAAATTTTAAGGAAACTGAATACCGTTTTATCAAGCAATTTTGTAAGTCCATTTTTGTTTAAAAAAATATTGTTGGAAAGGATGATAAAAATAACACAATTCTTAATTTGGACCGAACAAAAATCTTATATCTCTTGTCATCACTGATTTAAAAAAAATTTGAGAGTAGAGACACATAAAATTTTAAAATAGGCACAACTCATAAATATTAAAAAATTTAAGGACTAACTCATAAAATTTTTAAAAAACTAAAAAAAAAATATGTAAATTTTAAAAAGTTTAGGGTGGACTTCTGCTCTCCCTAGAGAATACATTGATCCAAACCAACAGTACCTCTTGTTGGGGTTTCTTAAAGGGTAAATTACACGGATAACCACAATACTATAGGGTAGGTATCGAAATGGCCACAATGCTTTAGAAAGTGTCAAATAAACCGGTGAACTATTAAAATGGTATCGAAATAGCCACCGACCGTTAAAAACTAACAAACCTGATGACGTGACAATTAAAAATAAAATGGAATAATTACACATTTTCTCTCTTTCATTCATACATTTTTTTATTATATTAAAATTAGGATTAAATTAAAAGAATGTATGAATGACAAGAGTAAAGGTGTAATTATTTCATTTTATTTTTAACTGTCACATCATCAGGTCCGTTAGTTTTTAACGATCGGTGGCTATTTCGATACCATTTTAATAGTTCATCGATATATTTAACGTTTTTTAAAGCAATGTGACCACGATACCAACCTCATAGTATTGTGGCTATCCGTGTAATTTACCCTTTTTAATTGCTCTAATACTAAAAAATTAAATTTAAAACTTTAACACCAAATTTTTAATTTAAACTTTAAAATGTATCATACATTTAATTCTTTAAATTCTAACTCTAAACCATAATTTTAAAACTTTAAACCCTAAACTTAGTTTTTTAGTACGCAACTGATTTCCTTTCCTTTTCATAGGATTCCAACCACCGTAGGTTGCAATCAAGCTTTTACCATGTGTACCCAAGATAGCAACCTCATAACAAACCAAATACTTATCCGTAAAACGACAAGGAAAAAGATCATGGCATGTTTGCCTGTAGCTAACAAATTAAATAGGAACGATATTTGGAAGAATAAAAGTTGGCAACACTTATTTTATCTCAAATATTCTGTAAATGAAAGAATCTTTGATTATTTAACTTGAAAACCATAAGGGTATGACGTTTATTTTCTTAAAAAACTACATAGTAGCACGTTTTAAAGCTATTAAAAATGATAAATTTAAGGATCGTCAACATCTTGGCGTTTATTTTTTTCACGAAAGCATTTGATTTAATTAAAAGTGAAATGTTTTTTTAAAAACCTAAGTATTAAAGTTAGGGTAACTACACATAATATCATTAAATTAAAAAATATTATTATATTATTGAATTTTCTATTTTTACTGTTATACTAGGGAATTTTATTTATTATTACTATTATGTCACTTGAATTTTAAATTATAATAAAATGTTAAATTTAAAATAACGTTATTTTGATATGTTATCTTGATATTAAAATAAATTTGGGGTTTAAATTATAATAAGAGTTTAATATTTTTGATTTAGAATTTAGTTATATATATGGTTTAGAATTTAGGGTTTAGTTACCTATATGATTTCGGGTTTAAGGTTGGGGCTTAGAGTTTAGATATATATGTTATAATTAATATTCTAGTTTTAAAATTTATTTTATAAAATTAATATATTTATAAAGTTATATTATGAATATTATAAAATTATAGTATGAGATTAATAAAATTAAGTACAACAACAACAACATTATTTATATATTATTTACGTTAAAATTATATTAAGTCTTTAAATTTACTAAGTGGTTTGGTGTAATTCATTTACCTTAGAGGTTTTGGTTCAAGCCTTCTCAAATGCTTTTTCTCTAGCAAAACAATATTATTTTGGTCTATTTTAGACATCAAAACAATTATACAAAAAACAAAATTTAATAGAATAACAATAACAAAAAATAAAATTTAGTGATATAATAGTATCATTATATAATTTATTGATATTTTTATATAAATATTAAAGTTTAGTGTTATTTTGTGTAGTTTAGCTTTAAAGTTCTGAACATTTTTTTTGAGACATGACCCTTTAGTACTCAATTTTAATTATTATTTTCAGGTTTAAATGATTTTAATTGCACAATTAGAGATTTATATTAAATTACGACACACAATTATATTCTTTTATCGATAAAAAAAATTAAAATAAATATCTACAAAAGTTTATTCGGTTCATTTAAGTTAATTAATTTTTAATAAGTTTAACATTCACAAATTTATTGTAAATCTGTTTATTATCGGTATTAAACTTCTGTTGTATTCAGTGGCGGATCCACCTTTCCCACACAAAACTTTTTAAAATTTATATATTTATCTTTAATATTTTTAATTTTTACGAATTAGTTCTTAAAATTTTATAATATTTAAGCTTTGTGCTCACCCTGAGATTTCAAAATTTCAAATGTGCCCACCCTAAATAAATTTCTGGATCTGCCACTAATTGTATTATATGAAGCTTAATTAAAGTATCTGTTGAATATTTTAGTCCTCTAAATATTCATATTTAGCAATTATAAAAATGAAATTAAAAATTAAAATATACAGTAGAATGCGATTTCGGATATTCGAATTTATTGACCATAAAATTAAAATAAATTCGCATCGACCACCGATGAAATGATAAACCATTGAGTATTAATCAAAACTAACATAAAACTTTTACAATTTACATTCATCCAGCTGATGTTCAAACTCGTTGATCTTCCCAGCATGAAAGAAAGAAACGTTTGAATTCCAACTCTGATCATCATTTAGCTGTTGAAGATTGAATTACCTCTCATGAAATCGGATACATGAATTGAAACTGTTGATAGGTCAACAGATCTGTATGTATGAAATAGAATCCCGGCCTCGACATTGCCGGCCACCGCGACTGTGGAGAAGGAACAACATGGAATGAATCGGGGCTGAGAAGAAGAGAGAAAGCATCGAGGAAGAAGACAAAGATGGTAGCGATCGGGGCCATTTGCAAACTTTTGGGAAGTTTTAATGGTTTGGAGAAATTATGGCCCTCAAGATTCTATGATATATAGGGCTCATGTAGGGCCCTTGGGAGTGGAAGTTTCGTAAAATAATATTAGAGGAGGGCAAATAATTGAGATTAAGATATTAATCATTAAAATAATTAATTATAATTATCGGAGTAATTTAATTAATAAATAATTTGATATATGTTTTGAGTTTGAGATTTTATATATATAAAAATATATAAAAAATTAAAAAAAAATGATAAAAACTCATTCATAAAATTAAAATTACGATGTGAAACGATCTAAATTAATAAAAAAAATTAAAAACCGAAAGTGTATTCATTGCAGAAATAACTGCTATAACTGTATTACTTTCCGTAAGAATAATCCAAGTATCTAACCAAAGGAAAATAACAGATAATAATCGTTATAGTAAAAAAAACACAAACCATCTAGTTTTATTGGTGAAAGAATAGTTGTTTTTGGAGGTCACGGGTTCGAGCACAAGTACTGTCAGTATAGTGATTTGATTGAAAATATATACTCTATAACAGATACTACTGTAATCACTGTAGCTAAATCAAAAAAATGTTAAAAACAAATTAGACTAAATTATATTGATGATCATTCAATTATAAAATTATTGTTATTTATAAACTCTATTAATTTAATCTAAATTTTAATTTAATAAATTAATATTAAATTAAATTATGACACATGTCATAATAAAGAATTTTAGTTATTTTATTTAATAAAATTATTTTTATCCTTTAATTAAATGATGATATGTATCACTTAATAGGGATGTTCAAAATTATCCAACTCGATTGACACGACCCGATTACCCGACTATCCGAAACAAAAATGACGGGTAATTCTTGAAAAACAAATATTCAATCGGGCTGGGTATCTAACCCAAGAATAATTGGGTCGGGCTTGAGCCGATTTTTTCTAATTACTGGGTACCCGACCCGTCTAATTTAAAATTATATATTTTTTTAATTTTAAATTATATTTTTATGGTAAGTTATTTAATATTTGTACATAAAATTAAATTTAAATCTTTAAATTAATTTTATGTTTGTATTATATACTTTTAATTTTTAAAAATTTTAAATATATTTTATTAATTTATAAATATCAAAAGAAAAAAACGATATTAATATTTTTAATATCATTTTAACGATAAACTCTAATAAATATATGTGTGTATATATACATTAAAATATTTTAAAATTAATTTTAAATCACAAATTTTTATGTTTGTTCATATATTATAAAATTTTAAATTTTATGTTTAATATGTGATTTTTTTTATTTTAAAATAAAAATTAAAAATATATATGAACCGGGTACCCGTTACCCGATTAACCGGGTACCCAGTTTTTGCGAGTACCCGATAACGAGTATCTGATATAAACAAACTGGGACACGGACCGAAAAATTACTATCCGAAGCAATCGAGTTCAATTAAATAAATTTTAAAATTAAATTAAAACTAATAAATATTTATATATTTTTTGTATTATAGTTAATGCATAATTTAAAATAAAAACTTAAGATTGTATTAAACTCATTTAGAAAATTCAAACTCATACAAAGATTCAAAATTATATTATATTTGTGAGTTTGAATTCACTAAATGAATTTAATAAAATTTTAAATTTTTGATGTTTTAATATAATCATACATAAAAACAAATTAATTTTTATAAATATTAAAATTATTAATTAAGTTAAAAAATAAATTTAATGATTACATGCTTGAAATTATAAAAAACCTAAAAATAAAAAATATAGTAAATTTAGTTTAGAATTATACATAATTATATTAAAAGTTAAAAATATATTATTAAATTCATTTAGGAATTCAAACTTATAAACATAATACAAATTTAAATTATATTTATGAGTTTGGATTTTCTAGATGAATTTAATATAATCTTAAAATTTTGATTTCAAATCGTATACTAATTATAATTTAAAATATATACACATATTACTAACTTTAATTTAATTATTAAATTTATTTAATTGTGTCTAATATTTTTATATATTATAGGTGTATTATATTCAAGTCCCTTAAATTACATTTACTTTTTTTCTTCGGACATTTAAGAACTAAATATGTATATTATATTTTGTATTTCATATCATAAAAACATATTTGGCTTAGTAGCAAACATATGCCACTCCCTCCCATGATACCTCAGTTTAAAATTTTTTGGAATAGTTTCTTGGTTTTTATTTTTCTTTCTGACACATGTCATCATCTGATTAAAGAAAAATAAATTTATAAAATGAAATAAAATGAAACAAATAAAATACTTTAATAAAGAGACGGTAAATTAATTAATTTATATTATTAAATTAAGATTAAAATCAAATTGATAAATTAAAATAACGAGAATCAAATATATAATTATATAAGTTTTATTTTAAATTTACATAAATTTTTTTATTTTTTTAACGATTAATGGTTTAATTAAAAAATTTTAATTACATGATAAAATTATTAAAATTAAAAATATAATAATCAAATTAACACTAATTTTACAATTAAAGGTGTGTTGGGTTCAGGGAAAAGATGATTATCTTGAGGAATAAGATTAATAGAATGTATCATTATCTGGCATATTACTAGGAATGTTATATTACCTTGTTTGGTTTGTTAGAGAGGAATATAAGATGACAATATTTAGTTTAAAGATTATAAGATTACTTAAATATACGTTTTAACAATTTATCCTTATGATATATTTTAATAAAATAACATATTTACGTTTTTATAATTAAATTTAAAAAACATAATTTATTTATAATGGTCTAAATATATTAAGATTATTAAATTATGGTTAAAATTTTATTTTTATTTTTAAAATTTCAAAATATTAATAAAATAACTTATTTACGTTGTTATAAATATGTTAAGATTATTAAATTTTTTTTAAGAATATAGAATTATATATTCTATTTTTAATTAATTTTATATTTTTAAAATTAAAAAAATTAATTATGTAGGTTAATAAAAATAAAAAAATTAAAGATACTATTGAATATTTAAATTTAATAAAATTTAGTATCAGGAGAAAATCCATAAAATTACATTATCCAAATTCTTAATTGTATATTTTAATTATTGTTTCTCTCAATTTTATATTTTAGAAAAAGGTTGAATTATAATTTTTTAATTTTATAAGGATAATGTTAGCTTAAAGAGAGAATTATCGTTCAAACACTTAAAACATGGAATTGTATATAATATTATTTGTAGTTGACATCTTTTAAATTTAAACAAAAATTTAAGATACGAGAATTTTTTTTCCTCAAATACATTTTAAAAATTAGGAGATATATATATTTGAATGACAACGTCTAATAACCACTATCTATTGTCTCTACTATTAGTCTCGACTATAAATATTCGTCATTGCATTTGATATTATAACTTGTCTTATTCATTATCATTGTCACGTCTAGTAAACACATTCTATTGTCGGCCTACTGTTGAACCAGTGGGACCGAATGACCCGGACCGATTTGACATGCTAAGGAACCGATGGAATAAAAAAAAACATTATTTGAACTATTTAAGCTGAAAAGCCCACTAGTTTTTAGTGTTCATCAAATAACAATTAAAAAAACATTAAAAATAGTGGGCTAAAACCCATTAAAATCTCAATAACCCATTAAGGGTGTTTAAAACATGAAGTTGAACAAGTAAGAAAAGAAGCTCTTGTTTCCCTGCCAGTTATTGTGGTGCGTAGGGATGGCAACAGGTTGGATATAGACCGGATCTAAATTTATTTTTACATTATAGATTCAGATCTGGTCCAGATTCGCGGTCTAGAAAATTAAGATCTAGATCCAATGGATCTTACGAATTCAGGTCTAAAACGGGTCTAAAACGGGTCCAAAACGGATCTTTTAAAAAATGACTATTCGATCTATTTTTTAACGTAATAAAACTATCATTAATTAATTTCACATCACAATTTCGATGAAGAAAAAATTAGTTTCAATTAACTAGTATCAGGATAAAAAAACGATAAATTAAAATCTTAAAAAAACTCAACAATTACACAAATATCTTTTGAGTAACACAAATATTAAGAAATGTATGTCATAAAATATTTCACTATCGCAAATCGAGTATCGTACTTTTATTTTTTAGAGTATTAGTCTTCATCACTACTTAAATTATAGACATCTTAAAACAAACAAGAAACTACCAACTAAAGAGATTTTTTTTATAAAAATAATATTTATAAAATTTAAATATTAATATTAAGATTTTGTAATATAATAACTTTCTTACGTAACTTGTCAATGATATTTATCATTTTCGCATCATTATCACAATCTTCGTTAATAGTAGAACAAATATGTATTCCTTCAAAAAGTTTCTTTCTCATAAATAAATAAAAATTATATTATAGAATAATGTAAAATATAAAACCTACTATTATATATTTTAATATATATATAAACTGTTTTTTTAATAAATAGATAAACGAATCTGGATCTAAGTTCGAGTCTTAAATGTGAAATCCAGATCCAGATTCGTATTTTAATCAGAAGATCTAAATCTAACCCAGATTTATCAGGTTTAAAATTTTAAGATCCAGATCCTATAAAACGGATTTGAATCTACGGATCCGGATCGGGTCCAAGATCCATTGTCATCCCTAGTGGTGTAGTCTGGTCTTGATAGTATACACTAATAAACATGTTCAGAAGATTGGGGTAAGTAAGAAACGGGCCTTCAAATGATTTCTAAATATCAAATATGTGAAATAGGTTGAGACATTATAGATTATTTGCTACAAAAATTTTGGTGTTCAAAGTGTGATAGAAGTGTTTTACAGAATGATGAGCCAAATTCTAAAATCATGCTCCTGCAGGAACCAAAGAGTTTGGTAAGTGGTCACAATTTTGATTTTGTTTATTTTCATTCTTTATATATTAATCTACTTCACGATGAGTCTTTCGAAGATGTTCAGCTAGCCTGTGTTGCAGATCCTTCTACATGAACCTGAGAATGTTCTGCTGAAATTAAGAACAGAGTGGGTTAAATGCATTGATTTTCTGTTGCTCAACAGAAAGAAGTCCACACGAGAAGCATTTTGCACTCAAATTAATTCCTTCCTTCCTTCAAGATTCAATACCGAATTTTCTATTTTCATATTATAATCACCCATTTTTAACTGGAAAAATTAAAATATTTTATTTTTTACAATCCAAATAAATATCATATTATGTGATTATACGTGTTGTTATATATGTCTTTATCATGTGTTATCGTATGTGTTACTATGTGTATTATTGTGCATGTTACATTTACATTGCATGTGATTATTTTTAATGTGAATTATGTGTTAAGCATATTACGAAGATATGTGCTATCAGGTATTATTTATGGTATTTACGTGTGCATGTTAGACATTTAATTATTTTTATGTTATCGTGTTTTAGTGTTGTTACTAGTGTTGTATTTATATGTCATCTTTATTATAAATAATAATAATATTATGAATATTGTTGTTATAATATTAAGTGGCCCGTATATTTTAATTAAAAACCCATAAATAAATAAATAAATAAACTCATTCGTCCAATAGTTTTAATTTACAAGCTCAGAATATTAGACCCAACTATGAATACAAAACCCTAATTGTTGTTCTAATTTTGTGTTGCAGACGCCCATGATTTTCAGCCATTGGATCAACACAGCCACTAACGGTCCAGATCTCCCTGTTTCGTTCATGAAGATCATCACTCGCGCGCTTCAGATCGCGCGTAGACGATACGCGCTGGCTCCCCGAATTCCCGGCGACATTCGGTCTACTCCACCGAATGCCCTGCCACCACCATACCTAGATTTCCTGCGAAAAAACAAAATAAAAAAGAGAAAGGATTAGGTTCGAAATCTGCAGAGGAAAGAGCATTATTATTCATCAAATCCCATGAATCAAGGCAAGAAAACGGATCCGGAGAAGCAACATCTATGATTTTACAAGCAACCAATTTTTTATATATCACTTGTAAGCAATAAAAACGGGGGAACCATTTTTGAAAGGAGGAAAAAAAGAAAAGAGAGAGCATTCTTACGAAAAAAGAGACCAATCTTGTAACCCTCTTAGTCAATCTAAAGAAACGAAATTCCAGAAAGCATTTTTGGGTATTCATCTTCCCTATTCCTTTTTAGTTTTTATACATACATGTATATCGGAGAATAGAAAGAAAAAAGAGTACTCCCTTCTTGGTATGTTATTCTTGACCGGCGATGAACTTTAGAGGTGAGCTGAGCACAAAAACATAGCCAACAGAAAATTCTTTTCTTGCATTCGGAACACAAAATTCGCTATGTTTCTCCTTTTTCTTTTTCTTTTCGAGTTTGCCGCTGAAAGGAGAGGCCGATGACCGGTGAAGTGGCCAGTGGCCAAAACTTCATTGAGACTATTGTTCCCGGTGTTGATAAGTGATTGGATTTTGGATCTTCTTTCGGTTAGTGTTTTCTGGGAGAATATTTTTCTGGGAATTGGATTTAGTTGCTGGGAAACATTTTGAACACATGGGGAAATACTTTTTTAAAATGAACTAAAGTTTTAGTATAATACGATTTTCAAGGCAAAAGGAGAAAGTTTGATCGGTTTATTTTATTTTTAGTAAAATCAGTTTTTTTTTTCCTTTTTTATATTACTTTTATTATTATTTATGGTTTTAATTTTGAAGATTAAATTATTTGGTTATTTCCATGTTTGAATCTTTTCTAATTTATTTGTATTATTTTAAGTCATTAAATGTTCACGTGGGTCTTTAGTGTATAAGTTAAAGTTTTAATATATATTTTTTTTCATGATCATTGTCATTACTAATAACCATCATACTTTAATCTTTTCTTTTTCATATTAGAATTATAGATTTTACGTGTATTTCTCATATGCTTGTCATCATTTTTTTAATCTTTTCTTTTCCAGTGTAGTGGTGATGGTTCGGACGCTTACCTTCGAGTTTAGGTGCTTTAGAATAAATATGCATATTTAGTTAAAATTAATTTGATCGTTAAATTAGCCCAGAAAATTTAATTTTAATGAAGCAGTGATTAAATAAAATACTAATTTTTGGGCGGCGGGGTGCTAATCCTTCCCCATCCGTAACTGACTCTTGAACGCCAATTTTTTAAAATCTCCGATTTTATGGTGTCCGGTCTACCTAAACGGTCGGTGGCAGCTCTAATTTTAAAAAAAATAATTTTTAAAAGAAAACCTCATATGAAAGATATTAATTTTCAAATGAAACTAAAAATGTTTTCCAACATCAAAAAATATATGCTTTTAGTGATACACTTTATATTCGTGATTTTTTCACATCGTTACAAATATGTCAACGTTTCAAGTAAAAGCAGCGAGGAGAACTTCTTGAAAATGATTAAAAATGCTTTGGTGGCCACGGAAGATCCCCTGATAATAATGACTCTTCTTGAATCCACTGTAGAAATTATGATGGCGGTTGATGTTTATAGTCAACTCTTCCTATTTTTTCTTATCTTATTGGTTGATCAATTGGACAATCTATACTTGAATTTGAGAATGAACACATCACGAAAAATACACAAAGCTTGTTGTTTCCATTTTAATGGAGGATTTGAACTATTGCTTTCTAAAGCTGTTGAGATTCGCAACAAGCTATTTGATTACCTATCTATTTTTAATAACCAAGAAAAATTTTTAGCTGCATTACCTGCACTTTTGGATGAACTTATATGCTTTCATCATATCTTAGAATCTCATGAATAAAATTAGTAGATTTTTCAAATATTTTTATTTATTGATTTTCCTCTTGAAATGAAATACCCTTTAATATCTTTTGTATGAATTTTGCTGTGTTTATTTGTGATTGGTGTAGGTTAGCTTGACTTTGCATGGTCCGAGAGATTATATCATAAGCCCGGCTCACCACGTCAGTTGTGGTCCATAACCAACGAAAAATCACTCATTTTACTACTAATCAACCGTGTAATTAATATAATTTTCAGAAATTGAATTTTCAAAATGACATGGAAATTATGAGTGACAATTTATTGGTTGGAAAAAATGAGTTGGAGATTAGTGGTGAAGTGGGTGGTTATAATTGGATGGGACTATGGCTGACGTGGTAAGTCGGATCCATGATATAATTTCTCGTTCTTTACTTTATTTCCTAAGTTTTGTACACGTCCTTTTTTAATTCAGTTACATTGTATTATCTTTTTGGGTGACGGTCACAATTTTAATGTTTTATTGCTAACACAAAAAATGTATTCAAGAAAATTTTCATTCATATTGTAGCTATATATATATATATTTGAGTTATATATATATATATGATATTCTTAGCACTGTTAATAAGACAAACATCACTAAAGAATAACAATTTAGTGGCCTCCGTGATTTTAAGTGTCATTAAAGAGTAGGTTTTAGTAGCGTTTGGTTTAAAAAATGCACTAAAGAATAGCTAGGTCGTTTGCAACATCCCGTTTTTGGGGTTATTAGTTAGGCTTAGTTAGGGGAATTCGATTCGGGTCGAATCGGGTTCTCCGATTCATTAATTCCGGGAAAAATAATAACTTTGGAATATGGTTTAAAATATTGAAAATATATTTCAAGATCAAAAGAAAATAATTTGGACTTTATAATGATTTTTAATTATGCTTAATTATGCATAAATGATCAATTTGTAATTTTTGGAAAATTGAGGGACTTAAATTGGAATTTTCGGCCAATAATGTATTTTAGTGACTAAATTGAAAAGCAAGCTAAACTTAGAATCCTTAGAGGGCCATAAACCCATTTTTAATTTTTGATGATGATTTATTCACCAAAATATATTTTAATTACTTTAATTTGGTTTCTTAATTATTTTCTCCTAAAACCACTTTTTGACCCATTTTCTCTCATCTTTTTCTCTCATTTTCTATCCACTTTCTCTTCATCTTTTCTCTTCAATTCCTTGCTGATTTTTGCATCTTTTTCCACAAAGATTACATCACTTTCATCATCTATCCATCCTTTACAAAACCTATGCATTGATTTCATCAAATCTACATCAAATTGCAAGGAATCAAGAAGGGGAAAATCTCTTATTTTTGGTGAATAGATCTTGAAGGTAATTTTCTGGATTTTTATTCTTTTCTAAGGTTCTTTATTAAAATTCCCAAGTATTAGCTTGCTAATCTTTGAATAAACACTTGATTCTATGTTTTTAATGTTAGATCTAATGTTTTTGTGATGTTTTTATGAGATCTTTTTGGATCTTGCTTAATGCTGGAAATTATATGAGTTCAATCATGTTTTTATGTTGATTTAATGATTGATTGAGTCTTGATTTGATATCACATTAATTTAATCCCGGAATAATGCAATCGGTGTAGTTTTAAGGTGCTTTTCGGTTGTTTTATGGGTTGCTTTAGATGCTTATATGTTGCTGGAGATATAAGGATGGTTTTGATGTTTTTTTGGATCGTAATTGAGATGGATTAGATGTTAGATTCATTAGGTTTTGGGCTGATATTGTTCGGATGCGTTTCGGCTTAGTTTTTGGTCTTTTCGGCTAAGTTTTTGGTAGTTTAATGGTGATCGGATATGGCTGTTGGTTTGAGCATGTTATGATGTGAGAATGCTCTGTTTTTAATGTTGTAGAAGAGGTACAAGAAGAAGCTTTATTGCTGGTGCGTTGGTGCGATCATCGGGAAGCGGCGAAAGCTCGTTTCGCTTGTTGGTGAGTGGTTTTCGGATTTAAAGCGAATCGCGTTTGGTACGTTCTGTTTTTGGGGGCTATGGAAGAGTATGAAAAACTTCCATAGTTCAAGAGTAAGTAAAGTATTTGTTTTAGATGAACCGATATGAGTTTCGGCAATTTTGACAAAGGTATTTTATTGGTAACGCAATGGGATTTATGGAAGTGCATGAGCATGTTTTGAATTGATGCATACATGAGTGATACTTGCTGAAAATGCATGGTTTATTTAGCATCCATGATTATGGAAAATTATGAGAAATGATTTGGAGAACCACATGGTTATTTGCCTTATATTTAATGGTGCCTTTGGGCATGGCTTTTAGTTCATTTGTTGAATAATTTATGCATGCATTATGAGCAGCAAGTTATTTGATTTGGAATACAATTTGGTTAATTGCCTTATATATGATGGTGCCTTTGGGCATGACTTTTGGTTCATTTGTTGAACATATTATGCATGCATTATGAGCAGCAAGTTATCATGCACATTTGATTATGATATTGGCTTAGTGACACTACTTTTGATTCGAATACGAATGAAGTCATTAGGATTGTTTAAAGTGCACTATAATCAAAACAGAGAATACAGAATATTGCCTACACGTAACAAGGGTGACTTTGTGTCCAACCGTGCTGGTAGAACCGCCTACACGTAACAAGGGTGACTATGTGTCCGATCGTGCGTGGTAGTGCTAAAGTTGACTTAGTGTCATGTTAAAGTTGACTTAGTGTCATGTCAAAGTTGACTTAGTGTCATGTTAAAGGGGACTTTGTGTTCTGACGGGACGAATGTCTCATAGATCCGTGTATTCGGTGAGCTCAAGGTTCACATTAAGTATTCACTTCAAAGCCAATATACATACATGAAATTGAGGAGAAGTTTGAGCTTCATTTATAAATTGTTTTGATAAGGTTATGAGAATTCAAGGATGCATATGTTTTAATGAAGTTGGATATGAAATTTTGGCATGCATGATTTGACAAGTATTGCACATTATGTTTTCTTCATGTTTTTTTTAAAATAGATGCATTGATGATTACTTGTGGAGCTACCTCACTAAGCAAGTTTGCTTAAGCTCTCCTTACATCTTTGCAGAAAAATAAGGGCACTCGGAGTTTTGTTCAGGGCAAGGAGACCAAGGGAAAGATCACTTGAATTTTGGTATGTCTTTGGCAAATAAATTGGGCAAGGCAATATGTAACACAATTTGGGAGAGAAGTGAGGATTTAGGCTTTGTGTCATGATGTAATAAGACCTTTATCAATTGAGTGATACTAGATGAACTTTGGAGATGTTTGAATTGAGAAGCATGGCATAGCATGATAGTTGTTACTATTCAATCTTAGGAAGCATGCCTATAGGTTTTCGTGTGATCTTTACATTTGGTTTAAGGTTTGTTTATGCTGATGAATATGCCTAGGAATGTCGCATATAGTTTCGGGTTGTTAACGGTTGTGTTTGGGTGGCTTAAATGAGCTTGACACGTCCCATTCCAGTCACGAACACAGGGGGTATCGATACACCCTGTGGCTGTATCGATACCATTATGCCACTGGACGTGCTGGTATCGATAATCCGGAGACTAATCCGGAGACTCACCCCGATAAACAACCTTAAAAAATTTAAGTTTTCCTTTTATCTTTTCTAAGTGCTTTGATTAGATCCTATAGGTTCATGCAATGACCGAGTTCAATTGCAGTGGAGATTAGAGAGAAACGAGTCCTAATTTAATCGAACAAGTTTTAAGGATCTAATCATAATTTCTAGAATTTTATGTACTAATTTTGAAATTAAGGTTATGAATATTTAAATGTATATTTCATTCTTGCACGTAAATTTTCAGCTTAAAAATAATATCAATAAGTCATTTAATTGCATGCTCAAAGCTTAGGGACTATTTTCAACCTCCAAAGGTTTCATGACATTCTCTATATGCAAATTCATCTAAAAACACTTTAAGCACATATCATGACATATTAGCTAGGTTCAATTCAACCTAGTTAGCAATAATATATTCAACTCTTAAGAATATGCTTTAACATCAACAATCTTTTAAACACACGGACAAAACCGATCCACTAGACCTCTAAACTTCTGGCCCAAATTTGGGGTGTTACAACTCTCCTCTACTTACGAAATTTTATCCTCGAAATTTTCACCGTAGAAAGAGGTAAGAAAACTGCTCTTCACAATTTCCTTTCAATCTCACGTGACTTTCCAAACACCTAGATATCACTTAAAACTTTCCGATCCACATGTTCATTTTGTTACAAGAACCTTTGCTACCAAAACTAAGATCCCAACATACATCTCATACAGACAATATTCATTCTCATACTTACACCACTTGTCATCACAACTTACAATAATTCATAGAACAACGACACACAAAAACACAATAGTTTGTCTCGACACTCATTGCACCCTTAAGCCAAAAGCAAAACCATTTTTTTCTTTTCTCAACGGCCTAAACTCTCCTTACTCAAGGTTGGCAACCAACTCTCGATAAACTACAATAACTTCCCACTTTCACTAACAAGCTTAACTTTCTAAAACATATCCCAACATACAAGGCAACAATCAAAACTTTCCACCGAGTCTCGCTCACCACAATAACACATAACAACTTCTACCAACAGAAACCTTAAACAGTATCACTCGATCACAGAACTTCTAAACACAGTTATAAGCAACTCTACTAGTGGTAACATCCATACCAAGAACCGAAAAGATTCATGTCGCAATATCTTAACATACCTTTCCAGACCTGGATAACTCACTTATACCGATTATATGACCATTAACGAGAGAACACCCATAAGCTCAATTGGAAACTCATCATATCACAAAACCTTACCATATTAAAGCATACTTCTCAATAGCTCCAACCGTTCTAAAAAAACACACTCTGTTTTAACTGCTAAGAAACTACGCCATAGAATTTACGAAGATTTGTTCACACACCTCTACTCTAATACTTGTGACGAAAACAACATTCTCAAAGAATACTGGCCCTCAAGCTCAATTTACCCACAAAAAAATCAATCACTTCCAATTCAACCACATCCAAAACAAGTCCACTTAACAACAACTGTTTTCAAACTTCTGCCACAACTTCTTACTTCCAGATGCATAGCAAAAGACTATCACAAACTTTGATCAAGATACCATTCTAACTCAACACCATACAACACAACTACGTGCCTCATATAAATAAACAAAAACCAATATTACATACGAGAAATCCATCAACACAACCTCAACTGTCCCCTGCATACGTGGCTCCACTAAACATCCGCTAGCAACTTACGTCAAAACATTTCAACCATGAAAAGTCTCACCCACAACTCTTTCACTAGACCAATTCTCTTTGATAAACTTAACCAAGCCAACATTGCTCTTGATTTCACACCACTCTTAAACTATTCCACTATAACGCATAATTATATCCCAAACAACTTTTCCCAAATAACAAATTTCTAATGAAACCATCATACAACTCGATACTGTGATCAACCAACTCTTATCTTACTTAGATTTTTCCAAGCCCAAACTTCTACCTCTTTAACTTTTCCAAACTTAATGCCACTCTTCTAACCACTAACCTTAACATCGTTCTTAATGTTAAGCAACAACCACACGGAAGAAAACTAACTGTAAACAGAAAACTCAACAACACAAACCCTCGCAACACTTCTTGATGATAAAACAAGCTCAAAAGATTGTTTGACCATTAATGGTTATAAAATATTCAACGTTCCTTATCACACAACTTCTCCATACATTGGTATCTAAGGATTACATCCAAAACCTCCACAACAACCTTATCATACCCAAGTAAAACCTGACACAACTCTTTGTGAACACAGCATGCAAAAGCTAAGCCAAATGACACAACCACCAACTCTCAAGGTCTACACAAGTCCGTTATGCATCCTCTTTCATATCAACTCTTTTTCTAAAATATTTATTTCTTTTCCAAAAGCTCAACTAGAACTTTCTAAAATAAACCCTAGATTAGTTAAACCCTTAACCTAACCACTTTCTGAACCATATCAAACAAAAGATACCTGGTAGTACTCCCATCAAACATAAAGATAACACAACACCTCTTACACAACCTAATTTCGCCTAAGAAACCTCGCAAAAGTCAATATTCCTCTTTACTAACAGCAAACTTCAACCAAAATTACACTCAAGGTATTCAACCTAAGTTCAACCATCCATAACTTCGAGCCCAACTAACCAATCCTTGTCTAAGATTGCTTCTCAACCAGAACATTAACTCAATCCACTAGACAATAAGCTCAAAACCAACAAAAGTATCTTCCAAGTACCTTTATAAACCTATAATTTTTCCCTAAAGAACCGACTTCGACACAACTTTTTTTTCAAGAGGGAAACATTTACAAATATGGATAATGTATGCATGAGTCTTGTATGTCACCCTAGATGCCTATGCAAGTACATGCAAATGCAATCTAATGTTATGCTCAAGAATGCATGCATATCCTAAGATGTCTAATATATATGCATATAAGTGATCTTATACTATGCGTAATTGTTGTCCATACTCACAAACAATATCCTCAACTCCGGAACTTCAACTTTCTACCTCTTCAACATTCCAAATCATAGAAATTAACACTCAAGAGTACACAAACACACCATAATCTGAAAGTTTCCATCACATTCGATTCGCCTTTCATACAAAACACTTTGAAACTCCTAAAGGCAGTCCAATTATGTAGTCTCTTACTACTCACCAGCACAACAAATTCTCAAACTAAATTGGTTCAAAACCACTTTACATTCAAACACGATCGAGGATCTAGTCAACTCGAGATCGGATATCATAACACTATAACACAAACCTGTCTATATTTTCTGATCTCCACAACTCATCTATTATCAAGTTTTAGCTTTCTTTTTGGTCCTATATCAAGTACAATAACGTATAAAAACAATTTTAACATGAAAAAATATTTTACAAAACTTGTGAGGCCAGCGCGAAGCAAGTTCCAAGTAGCTAAAGTACAATATAAAACAATTTCTTAGTAGTAGTTAGAGCAATGGGTAGCTCAAAATAAACCCCAACAATATATACTCAATCATCAACTATAATTAGCATACAGAAAATATAACCATGTAACAAATACATTTTCCACAACATGTATTAAGCATCATATAAAATCATCTCAAAGTATCATGTATTAATCAATGCAAATTTAAACTAATTTACTATACTACATGGCATATCAAAAGCCATATATTTTAAGACTAACTGACAGCAATGTATGAAACATTTAAAATCTAAAAACATTTTACTTTTATAAATTTCACATGTAAGATAACCTTAAAATATGGTTAAGATAGTAGTATATGTCACATAATATTCACTTCACTTAGTCAAGCAACTCACGGACAAGTTCACATTTACATATAACTAATATCATAGCAAATGCAAACAATAATTCATATAGTAACATTTAAGTATATCAAACTTTAATCAAGCTTTATCAACAGTCTTATATATAGCAAACATTCAATAACATAAAATTTTTAATCATGCTTACAAACATCTTGCTTGACAAACAAAACCCTCAGTTACTATGTCACAACACAAATCAATCACATATAGCGAACACCGTGCATATCATACAATAACATAGAATTTTCAAACAATCACCGTGCATAAGCAGCATTTAAAACAAATTTAACTCTACAACATACCAAACCAATCTATCCAAAAGGTTTTGTAAACCTAGGCTCTGATACCACCAAATGTAACCCCCTAGACGTGGTCTAGATACCACTCGACTCGAACAAGTTACACGGAAAATATCGAGGCTAATCCGGAGACTCACCCCGATAAATAACCTTAAAAAATTAAGTTTTCCTTTTATCTTTTCTAAGTGCTCTAATTAAATCTTACATGTTCATGCAAGGACCGAGTTCAATTGCAGCGAAGACTAGAGAGAAACGAGTCCTAATTTAATCGAACAAGTTTTAAGGATCTAATCATAATTTCCAGAATTTTATGCCCTGATTGTGAAATTAAAGTTATGAATATTTAAAAGTATATTTCATGCTTGCATGTAAATTTTCAGCTTAAAAATAATATCAATAAATCATTTAATTGCATGCACAAATTTTAGGGACTATTTTCAACCTCCAAAGGTTTCATGACATTCTCTATATGCAAATTCACCTAAAAAACTTTAAGCACATATCATGGCATATTAACTAGATTCAATTCAACCTAGTTAGCAATAATATATTCAACTCCTAAGAATATGCTTTAACATCAACAATCTTTTAAACAAACGGAAAAACCACCTCAATATACTCAACATGATTTTTAGATGCATACCAACCTAAATATCAACATCATAGATTCAACTCAGAAGTAGACATACTTCATTATCAACAATACTCAAATTCACGCATAGGGATATAAAGAATTAAACTTAAAAATAACTATATTATAAATAAAGGAATATCAATGGGCAATTTAATCAAAGTCACGAGCTAACATCAACTTTGATATTTATCAAATATGTATAAGCATATGACAATTTCAAGTCTCAAAAGCATAGACATTATTCACAATATGATAACCCATCCCCATTGCTCTTTCACTATTACTAATGTTATAAAGATACAATTGAGCTTTCACTTGACGGTTATCTGGATCCTTGCTTCTCTTTGCTACCTCCACATCAAATACTCTGCATTGCAAGGTAAATGAGAGGGTAAGCATAAGCTTAGTGAGTGAATAAAAATAAGTATAAAAACACCTTGCAATGCAACCCATATTAAATCAATTTTATCAATTTAAAAACATGTCATGCTCTTTATAAAACAAAACAAACATGGCTAATAACGTCACTTTTAAAACTCAGTAAGTATCATCAAACCAAGGCGAACAACGCCATCATTAAACTTTAGTAAAAAACATTTTGTAATCACATGGTTTACAAGCTAAAACATAAGTCTTAAATGCTACTCACATAGCAATGCTTACACGTACATCTCTCTGCATAAAGCTCAAGTCTTACATGCTAACAACATAGCAATGCTCAAATCACATGCATACAAATGCATAAAACCTCGCATGCATAATACCATATGCAATCAAGTGAAAACCATGACACTTATCTTTGAAAAATAAAAACATATATTGGTGCTAGTGATTCGATTTGTACTATACTAAATTGTTAGGATAAACAGACAACCGCATGTTAGTACTACTCCCAGAGCATGCGCATGTTGATACTACTCTCAACATGAATTATCTCACCTTGGTGTTCGGTGACAGTACTACTCCCATCATATAATATTAGAATATAGGCCAAAATGCAACACACAAAGAATTTATACACGTACGACTTTTGAATGTTTATACTATACTCTAGACCTTATTGATCGATCAACTTATCCCATAAGGTTTATCACTTAACTAGCCAATATATTATTAAAATCCAATGCTCAAGTTTCACGTTAAAAACAAATATTAACCATATGCATCCCACTATCTCATGCATCAAGTGCATAAACCGGTAAAAACCATTTTTCTCATATTTTGAATATAAAACCATGAGAGCATCATATGAATATAAAACGTTTATAAAAATAGTATCATGAGTATTAAATCACATGCATAATCACATATGCACAACACATTCATAGTATGACAATTAACATTGTAAAAACACAACATAATATAAGAACCTTTAAGAAAGCAGTACTTAAAACATACCATCGAGTATAGGGAGGTTTTTCATACCATCCCTACACCCCCAAACCTTTGAAAAAAATTTAAAACCATGCCAAATTGGCAGCCCTCATAATCCACTCACCGATAATCGATACTTGCTCGCCAAATCATCTAAACAAACCGGAACACCTTCAAACGCGATCGCCTAACTCTTTTCCTGTTTCAAGCATCAAAACCAAGGGTTTTAATCCTTCTAAACTCACAAAAGAAACCAACAAGTCGGATCCATACACAACAGCCCTTAAAACCTATTAAAACTTAAACCGAAAACTTGTCGGAACACACCAAACATCACTTGAGCCTATAGTCCGGGATTAGGGATATTAAAAAAACTTTATAAGCATCCTAAAAAATTAAAAACATTCCATTTAAGACCCAAAAATAGTGGGTAAAAACCTTTGAACAAAAATTGAGATTTTTAGCCGAAAAACCAATTTTTATGAAATTAAAGGATTAAAATAATTTCTCCAAGCCAAGAACTTGAGGATTTAAGTAAAGAAATTTATTATTCTAGAGGATTGAAAAAATCTCACCTCCAAAACTGATCCAATTGCTTTTCGAGTTTTAGAACATGAAAACGATGAGAAAACAAGAAAATCTGAAGGAGAAAAGTTAAGATAATTATTGTAAACGATTTTTATTGAAAAAGAATGAGTTTTTATCTTAAAAACTTAATGAACGAATGCCTCCAATGAGAGAAAACGAAAATTAGAAAAATAGCTTATGTTTAGGTTAATTAAATAGGGTTTTAAAAGTTTAAAATTGGGTTTAATTGAGTTATTTAATTTAAAATAGATTTGGGGCTTAATTAATTAATATTTGGAAAGACTAGACCAGCTAGGGTTATAATTGGATCAAAGTCCCTTAAAGATTCAAATTTTTGGCTTATTTCTTAAAATTGTCCCTAAATTTTCAATTTTTACAAAACTGTCATTACTTTCAAAATCTTAGGGTTTCAAGGGACGATTTTTAAAATTGATTTGACCAAAGTATAATATATATTAATTAAGGATTTTAGAATATTTTTCCATAATTTATTTTGAGTAAAATTAATTTTATGTATTTAATCCCGAATTAGGCTAAACCGACAAAACCGGTCCACTAGACCTCTAAACCGTCCTCTAAACTTCTAGGCCCAAATTTGGGGTTTTACAACAGAGGTAAGTGATAAGTGTAAAAATATATGATATACCTTTTTTAATGCGATTGTGATGTGTTGATTTGTTAAATTTTATTGTTACATGAAATATATGTTTTTCCAGCTTTGGAATATGAGCATATTGGTATGGATGATGGATCATAACGGAATCGATGAAAAATAAAGTGGTCAGAATTTTATAATTCTTCAAATTGAGTTTCATGACCAACGACACAGAAAGTACGATATAGAACACTAGGGTGGTGGGGTGTAAACCAGGGATCTATAAAGTGTTTATGCTCGTATTTTTTGTTGTGCCATGTTTTTTGTGGTTGCATACATAACGATTGTTATTGCGTCGTTACGAGAGTCATGATCATGAATTTTTTAGAAATCGCACAGTATTTTTTAAATAATGGTCAAATAACAATAAAATAACGGTAATAACAGACCGTTATTATTGTTATCGATTGTTATCCATTAAATAAAAATCCTTATTGATCGTTATTGATGTAAATTTAAATCTCATCGTTATTTCTACGAATAACAATTTTAAATAACACCGTTACCGTTAAATAACGACCGTTATAACGGTAACGATCTATTTTTTAAATCTTTGGCGTAAACCACAGACCGACTGAGACGGTTACTGAATATGGAAAAAAATAAAAGGAAAGTAGATACATTTGACGATCTTTTAAACTAATCACCATGATGAATAACGATAGCCTACCGCTAGTGCTACGTTGCTTCCGATGATAGTGACAGTAATGACCAGGAATGGGTGGTGATGGAGAATGAAGGAAGATGGAAGGATTTGGAAGATAATTTGTATATTTCTTTGGATTTGAAATTGGTAATATGAAGTACTCGAGGGGTCTGACTTATTTAAATTATGGGTTAATTATCGGAATAGTCACCTTCGTTTCTTTCAACATAGTGTTTATAATTGATTTTGAAAAATTATCAGTAAGGACCTTAAGGTCATTTATATTTTTGAAATTTTAAACTTTTAGTTTTATCGTTCAAAATTAAGGAAAGATTATTAATTTACTTAGATAATCTTTAAATTATTATTTTATTTTTGTTTCATATTTTTCTCGTTTTTAAGAAAATTTTTAATGCAAATGAAGAAATTGCAGAGTGCTTAAAGATATATTTCTCAGGAAACAAACACACATGTGTAAATTTTTGTATCACGAACTTTCATTTCAAAGTAAAAGATTTATGGCACCCTCGCCCTGGGTTAAGAGACGGGGGCATCGACCAGACTTACAAACCCGAATATTGTATTCAAACCTAAGATAATTTGTTTATTGTATAATATTATAAGTCAAAAGTAAGTAGTTCCTTTATTAGATTTTGGACCAATTTAAAACTTTTCAATTATTCGAAAGGCAATTCGATTATATCTTATGTTTCACAATCCCTTAAATCCTATCATTCATATTAAATTCGGGTCCGAATTAAAGCTTTTCCAAATTCATTATACTTATTATTCGATCTTAAGTATATTTCATTTTCCAAATGGAACTCCTAATACATGATTTCATTCTTCAAATTCCAACTTAGTTCAAATGGAAGAACTCAAGATGTCAAGGGGTATCGATACCTCCCTATAAGGGGTATCGAATCCCAGTTCGATATAGGTCAACTATGTTAACCCATTGACCAAGGCTGAAAGGCCTAGTTCGAAACAAGTATCGATGCAATTTTGTTATTGAAAGCTCCAGTATCGATCCCGATATCGATCCTGGTCTACCTCGTTGACTCGTTGACTCGTTGACTAAGGTTAAGTAGCCTGGTTCGATTTTGATACCGAACCAGGAAGTTCAATGCAAAGCTCGGCATCGAAATCGGTATCGATGCCATTTCACTACTGGAAGGCCTGATATCGAACCCGGTACCGGGCCATATGGGCCTTAAACAAGGGGGTATCGATACTCGTGGGGTCTGTATCGATATCCCTGCTCGAAATAGCAGGTTTGCATCTTCTAAGGCACCTAGACACTAACCAAAAGACCATTTGTATGGTCTCAAACCATCCTTAACCTTTAGGGGTCTATTCCAACATGTATAGACACCGAGTAACGTCTTACAAGTCCAATGCCACATACCAATTGGCTATTCAATATGTAAACTAATCTTTTCGACCTATACTTCTTCTATGGAAACATTCTACCCTTAATGTAGTTTTGAAGATTCATAGATTATCCTACTTGGTTCCATGCTTCTCATGCCATTATAGGTACTTACATACCATATGCTAATCACAAATGCTCACATATACAAAACATGAGCTTTCTCAAAAGATGTAAGGCTAGAGATGAGTGCCTAAAAGACAGTTATTTACTATCCTTCTCATGGTACTTTATGCATCTATTATACACCAACTTGAACTGAAATATGGACTTTTTACACAATATTGGATATTCTATTATCATTACTTACAAAGTCGAAATTTATAAAGAATGTGGATATTATTACATATTCTGTACATGCAGGAATATCCAGGGCCGAAGCAACGGTGAAGCAGTGTTGAGGCCGAGGTAGGGACAAGGCCGCGACAGCATCCAGAGTGGCAACATCAACATTGTAGGCGAATGAAAGACAAAAATATAGAGAACATTCTGAAAGATGCAGCACACTAATTGGACCAGGCTAGCGCACTAAAAGCCCAAGTCAAAGACCGAACGAGAAAAACTTTCTAGAAGGTTGCAAACTTGGAAACATCAGAAGATTTGCTCCCTACTCCAAGTTAGAGTCTATTTAAGAAAGGTTTGCCCTAGGTTAAGACTATATATAGCCTAGTCGGCCACATTGTTAGTGATAGCCGATTTTAGAGAAACCCTTCCCCTAAGATTTGTACCTATCAACATTATGTTCTAAATTTCTTAGGAATATGTGAAGGTTGTAGATATTAGTGATAGGAGATTGTTTCTTGTTTCTTTGTTCTAATGCAATAATAATATCGAAGTTTTCTTATCCTATTGTCATTCTTTGTTCTTGCATTCAAGCTCGAGAGAGAAGTTTGTAAGTAATCTATTTATCTAGCATCGAGAGAGTTAGATTCACGAAAGGGATAAGTACGGTGTTGACAACACTAACTCGTCCTAGAGATAGGTTAAGAGTTTTAGAAGCTAAAAGAAGTGTTGGATTGGTGGGTGATTATCGTTGATTCACGTCGAGAGGTATCGTCAAAGATCAGTCATCAATAACGCTTTGACTTAGAGATAAGCGGAGTCAAATACGGACACTTTGTTGAACTTTGATGTATCTGCCCAAGAGCAAGAGATTGCCGCGGCAGAGAACACTAACACTACGGAGGTTGTATCTGCAGTACTACCGAAGTAGTGTTGTGTAATTACATTGGACAAGAAGAAGATCAATCGAATCCACTAATTGACGCAGCTGGATCCTACCCACTTTCTCTATATCGTTCTCAATCCTTTATTTTATGTTTTGTTATTTAGTTAGTTAAACAAATCCACTTATCTATGTTTTTATTTTATCTTTCAGGAGCAAGGGAACAAGGGAAGACATATTAAGTATACCAATCCCTGTAGAGACGACACGATATACTTATCACTTTATTACTTGCGACGTGTACACTATACTGTTGCGCTATTATTACACGCATCAACTAGCCTAGCTAATTCATCATGCCTTATGGCTTACATACCAAATGATTAAATAATCTCATATACAAACTATAAACCGAATATCAAAATGCATAGACTATTCTAAACATGGATACTATGCCACCAAACACTAGGAGTTAACAAATTCACAAAATACCATACTTTGCTTGCTTGGTGTCCTTGCTCCCGGTCGAACTCAATTTAGCTCCTTTGCTCGATAACCTATTGTTTGGGAAGGAGAAAACAAATGGTAGTAAGTACTTATGATGTACTTAGGGAGGCAACCCTAAATCTAACCATTTTGACTTTAATCAAATAACAAATACCATGCTTTAAGTAAGCAATTAATCAAGATCATAATATCAATTCAATCATATTTGTAAAGAGTGTCAGGCTTTTCATACTTGTCTTAGTATCATGTTATCATAGCACTGGCAAATTCATATTCAAACTTAGTAACAAATCATGTTCAAATGCTCCTTAGCAAGTTATATTCAAGTGCATACTAGCATCTTATAATCAAATGTTCAATGACAACTTATATTCAAATGCTTACAAGTAATGTCATATCAAATGTTCAATAACAATGTCATATCAAATGCTCAATAGCAATGTCATAATTTTTAATCTTTCGGATTAGTTTCAAATGATATCTCGGTATAGTTAGTCTAGGTAAACGAGTCATCAAAAGAACCACAACGGCACTAACAGAAGTACCACAAAGGTACTAACAAAAGATATCCATGATATCTACAAATGATGACTAACCACCAATCAATGGTACCCATAATACCGAATAAAAATACCAAAGTACTAAACGGAAGTATCAAAGTACTAACAAGTGAGCTCAGACCCTAGGCACGCCGTACTACCTATGACCAACTACGACCAAAGCTCAATCAAAGTTCCATATTCATTTAATCTTTTACTTTTTATTAATCAAGTTCCTTATCATAACATTGTTCATAACTTACTATCAACTGAAGCATTTATTTCATGCTAACATATCAAAAGCAAATATCATACTAACATATCAAAAGCATATATCATGCTAACATGTAAAAAACATATATCATGATAACATATCAAAAGCATATATCATGCTACCAAATCAAATAATCAAACCATCATTAACATGTCTTATGCATGAATCTCGTACCTGACATTCATAGTCGCGTGCCATTACTTACCTCGACATTTCCGAGCTATGCAAATGTACTAGGCTAGTCTAACATCTAGCACTCAAACATGGTATCAAACAAATTGTTAACATTTAATCCTCTTTCCCGTATTACCAATTATTTATTAGTCCGATTTACATTACAAATCAAAACAAATAACAAAAGTGGTTAGGACCCTAGGTCCTAACCCTAAGGTTTGCCACACTCACAATTGATTCTGAGCTATTCAAGGGTTGTAGATGGTGATCCTCTTTCCTTTCTTCCTTGCCAATTGGAGTCTTTCTTCCTCGTTGTCCTCTTCTCTCGGATTTTCTAACAAGCCATAATCATATAGCAATTCATTAGGATTTATCCAATTTACTTAATTCGAACAATCACATGCTTAACAAATGCAATTATCATTTGTTCTCTAAAGACAACTTTGTTACCCTTTCGTAATTCGATCATAACTCCTAGATAACATGTCCGATTTTATCCCATTTCAACTCTTTGGAAAGATAATAAGATACTATACAAGGAAAAATTAACCTCATATTTTAATTCTTTCCTGATTAGTACCAGAATTCATTCGAATCAGACTTGTCCGGATTTCGGGACTGCTCGAACAGTCCATAAGGAAACGCTTATAAATCTTTCTACCGAACTCGGATTCAGTTTTCGTAAATTTTCACTTAAACTAGGTATATAGGAGTATCATAATTTAAGATTTCAGCTCCTAACTCCAACAAATCCAGCGTAGGGAATTTTTCAAAGATAGCTACTTGGAATGACATTTCTAGGCAATTTCGGCTAACTTTTGTTCTATGGTCCTAATTCCCAATCCAAACTCATTCTTACAATTTTCCAGCACCTAAAACTTAAGATTAACATCACTTAATACCTTTCTCATCCATTATTCGAATCATTTACCACATATATATAGCATTTACAAAAATTTAGGTTTCAAGCTTCCTAGCCGATTCATTCATGCCTCACAAACTAAAACTAAACAATTAAAATCCTCAATTTAACATCAAAGCATCATGAAGGCATTTAAAATCTAAGAAATCAAGATTTCATTATTTAGATTATAGAAAGAGAAGCTTACCTAGGCCCTTAAACTTGATTTTCTTGATCAAAAGCTTACTCATGCAAATGTATGAAGCTCTCTCCCTCAAACTTCCATGTTGATTTCCTCTTCCCTCTTTCTTTTGTGTTTCACGTGAATGAGGAGAAGAAGGGAGGAGTGGGCTAAATTTGTTTCTCATTAAATGAAGGTGAAATGACCATTTTGCCCCTTTAGCTATAACTAAACTTAATTTATTACATGGGGTAGTTTAGGGAATTTAGGTATTCGCCATGCAACCTTCACATTTTACATTTAATTCAATTAAGTTCATTTCTTATAATTCAAATAGCATATGATTTATTTTAATTTACTAATTATTCGAATTATTTTACTAACCCGATTTCGGGGTGTTAAAAGATTCATCATCTTTAAGTGTTAAATATTAGACATGAAACAAACATTTCCTATTGATTTCAGACAATCTCAGCATGAATAAACAAAAAAGAATGAAAAGGAATCATGAAAGTTTTTTGAAATAAAAAAGTAAACATAGAAAACTTACACCTCGATAAATTTTAATTTGGTTGTCCAGTTTTAAACTCCAAGTTTTTAGATTTTAATGGGTAAAAACATTAAACCCAAAACTGAAATATATATATTGTAGAAGAAATAAATATAATATTTCCAATCAAATCCAAACTTGTAAAAAAACAATCAATTATAACTCAAAAAATACAAGAGCTAAGGGAGTTAAAGCGACATGAAGAAGATAAGCAGAATCAGAGGATGTCATTCGTATCGATTAGAAACAAAGAGTTTAATAAAACTTTAAATTTTTTAGAAAGAAAGTGAAAAAGATAAAATTTTAATTTTTTAGGATCAAATTAAAAATAAAAAAGTAAAATAATAATTTAGAGACTAGGTAGCTCACATTTTTATTGTGTTAGATATTTTTGGTCAATATTTAATGATAAGTTAATGTCGGAGTAACAAAAAATTTATATCCCGAAAATATAAGTGATCTTACTGCTCGTTTTACAAAACTGATATGACCAAAATTGTATTCAATCCTAAAAATTTTTCCAATTATTTTTGATCAATTTAAGTCATGCTTAGGGGTAAGTATTCGATCGAGTCGAGTGAAAATTTTCAAGTTATTCGAGTTGACGAGTCATATTTTAAGACTCAAACTTTATTTAAAATTTTTCGGTTCGATTCGAGTTTAAGAAATTAGAGTCGAGTCAAGTTTTTGATTTCTTATAAATATTTAATTGTAATTATTTATCATGTTATAATATAATTTAATTTCAATTTAAACGACTTTCTATAATCATATACGATATGTATATATATATTTTTACATATGTGACAATATTTTTTTATATTTTTATATATCAATGTATATATATCATAAAAAATAATAGACTCATCTCAAACTTAAAAATTAATCCTTTAATTATTAAAATTTTTAAGTTATTCGAGTTATTCGAGTTATTCGAATTTTTATTTTACAACATGAACTTTATTTGAAATTTTTTGAGTCGAGTCGAGTCTATAAAATTTTGAGTCGAATCAAAATGATTCGAACATTTTTGTCTCGAGTCGAGTCGAGTTATTCAGTTTTTTCGAGTCGAGTTGAGTTTTGCTCAGCCCTAGTCATGCTTATGTTTTACAGCTCCATACACTTGTAATAATCCGAAAGTTATACTTATTTCAAAGATATTACAATTCAAATACATGTTGTACATATTAAAATGGGGCCAATTTAAAACTTTTTCCAAATTAAGAATACTTATTGTTCGATTTTAAGCTTATTTCATTATTGAATTCACTTAATACATGGTTTCATTTTCAAATCCTAACTTAATTCGAATAGATGAGATCTATATCTCAAGGGGTAACGATACCCCTATAGGGAGGTATTGAACCCCAGTTCAATGCTGATCAACTGTGTTGATTTTTTGACTCGTTGACTTGAGGCTAGGGGAGCCTGGTTCAATACTAGTATCGAACCATTGAGTAAACTGCCATGCTTGGTATCAAACCAAACTTTGACCCTATTTCATTACTGAAAGGCCTGGTATCGAACCAAGTATCAGACCAAAGGGCCTTTGAAGAGGGAGTATCGATACCCATGAGAATGGTATCGGTACCCCTGCTCGAAATGAAAGGTTTATCATTTTTGAGGCACTTAGGCACTATCCAAAAGGCCATCTATATGGTCTCAAGCCATCCTTAAACTCTAAAGGACCAATCCAACATGTTAGACATCAACAATCATTTATCCATTCTACCATTTGATCAATCCATCACCAATTTAATGTTCATAAATTTTCGACATACCAAATCTAACATTTCTAACCAAATGGCCAAACATGCCATCATATGCCATCTAACAATTTAGCCAACCTTTATGCCTTGTAATTCACTATGGCAACTAAAACAACCAAGATGCTACCTTAAGTTTACATGTCTTAGACACCGAATAATTAACCCACTTGCCAACTACTTACCTCTAAGGCCAATATGCCAACCATAGGCCAATTTTTTTCAAAGGCATTAACTAGCCTAACAAGATCACCATGCCTTATGGCTTACAAAACCATATTCACATAACAAAGGCCTAAACATGAACAAACCATAAATCAAGTCTCAACATGCATAAGCTAATCTAATATCCCTACTAAGCCATAAGGATTACATAACGATTGTTCCATGGAAATATACAAAACATTAGCCAAATCTCAAATGTATGAATTAATCAAAATATGAGCACTATGCCACCATAAACTAAGAGTTAAAAAGTTACAAAATACCATACTTTGATTTGCTTGGTGTCCTTGCCCTCGATCGAACTCAATTTAGCTCATTTGCTCGTAACCTGTTGTTTTGGGAAGGAGGAAACAAACGGTGGTAAGTACTTACGAAGTACTTAGTGAGGCAGACCTAAGTCTAACCAATTTAGACATTAAACACATAACAAGATATACATGCTTCAAGTAAGGAATGAACCAAATTCATATTAACATTTCAATAGTGTGTGTAAAGAGTGTCATGCTTTTCATTTTTTTCTTGGTATCATGTTATCATGCCACTAACATGCAAACCGAATTCACATACTTTATGCTTGGAAAAAAATTCATATGCAAATTCTTAGTAGCAACTCATGTTCAAATCCTCAGTAGCAACTTATATTCAAATACTCATTGGCAACATATAATCAAATGCTCAATGGCAACATATAATCAAATGCTCAATGGCAACTTATATTCAAATTTAGATGCTTCTTAAGCAAATACACATTCAAATGGTCTTTCCATATCTTATGTTTAATCTTTCGGATTAATTTCAAATGATGCCTTGGTATAGTTAGACTACGTAAGCGAGTCATCAGAAGTACCACGAAGGCACTGACAAAAGTACCACAAAGAAACTAACAAAAGATACCCACAGTATCTAACAAATGGTGACTAACCACCAAAAAAAGGTACCCATAGTACCGAACAAAAGTACCGAAGTACTAAACAAAAGTACCAAAGTACTAAACAAAAGTACCGAAGTACTAACAAATGAGCTTAGACCCTAGACATGTCGTACTACCTATGACCAACTATCGACCAAGGCTCAATCAAAGTTCCATATTCATTTAATCTTTCACTTTGTATTAATCAAGTTCCTTATCACAATATTGTTCATAACTTACCATCAACCGAAGCATTTATGTCATGCTATCATACCGAAAGCATAAATATCATGCTAACATATCAAAAGCATATATCATGCTAACAAATCAAATAATCAAACCATCATTAACATGTCTTATGCATGACTAACGTACCTAGAATCCGTAGCCATGTTCCATTACTTACCTTGACATTTTCGAGCTATGCAAATGTACTAAACTAGTCTAATATCTAACATACAACCATGACATCAAATAAGTCATTAATATTTAATCCTCCTCCTTATTTACCAAATATATTATTAGTCCAATTACAATACAAATCGAATAGCAAAAAGGATTGTTAGGACCTAGTCCTAACCATAAAGTTTGCCACACTCACAAAGTCACCAAGCAACTCAAGGATTGTAGATCGTGATTCCTTTGCCTCTTTTTCTTGCTTGCTCGTTCCTTTCCTCTTCTTCGATGTTCTTTTCTCTAGGATTATCTAGAAAACCATAATCATATAAAAATTCATTAGAATATATCCAAATTACTTAATTCAAACAATCACATGCTTAACAAATGTAAATATCCTTATTTGTTCTCTAGAGACAGTTTTGCTACCCTTTCGTAATTCGATCTTATCTCCAAGCTCCTATGTCCGAATTGAGCATATTTTATATCGTTAGAAAGCTAAGAGGATCCTCTAAAAGCAAAATTTAACCTCATATTTTTAATTCTTTCCCGATCAATACCAGTTTTCGTTTGAATCAGACCTGTTCAGATTCGGGACTGCTTGGACAACCCTTACAAAATGCTTATAACTTTCTCTATAAAATTCCGGTCGAGGTTCCGTAAATTTTCCCTTAAACTATATATATGTAAGTATTCTAATTTAAAATTTCAACTCCTAACTCCAACAAACCCGACCTAGGAAATTTATCAAAGATAGCTACTCAGAAAGGAATTTTCTAGGCAATTTGACTAACTTTCCTTCCATGGCTCTAAAGTCTTAATCCCAATTTATTCTCATGATTTCCAGTATTTCAACTAAAAATTAACACCAACTAATCCTCAATTTCATAATATTATCAAATAAATTAACCTACATAATTTATTTATAAAAACCCCAAAATTCTAGGCTTCTTACTTATTTGCTCAAGCTTCTCAAACTAAACCCAAACAATTTAAGTCCTAAAATTAAGTTTCTAACAACCCGAACTTTAATTTAGAAGAATCATATAATCATTCAAAAATTCAAGAACATCATCTCCCAATATCATGGTTATGGAAGAAAAGCTTACCGAAGCCTTTAAATTAGATTTTCTAGTGGGTTTGATTAACCATGCAAAGCTCTAAAGATTGCCTTCAATGGCTTCCCTCAAGAACTCTTTCTCTTCCCTTTCTATTTTGTTTCTCACGTGAAATGAGAAGGGAGAAAAAAGAATGGGCTGAATTTTGTTTGCCTATTAATAGGGTGAAAGGACCGTTTTGCTCTCTTGTCAAAATTAGACTTAGTTTATTACATAGGGTAGTTTAGGGAACTCTTATTTTTTCCATGCAAACTCCAAATTTCTCACTTAATTTAATTTAGCCCATTACTTTTAATCCAAGTGTCACATGATTTAATTTAATTTACAAATTATTCGAATCATTTTATTAACCCGATTTTTAAGGTGTTACAACTGATAATTAAAATTATACTAAAAAAACAAAAATAACTATTCTAGTAGTTAATCATTCGAACATATCAGAAGGTATGGCTTAAAGTGAAATTTCCGCAATCCAAAACCAATGTTAACATTAGACTCGAAGGTTAAGGCATTGACTTTCTAAGGTGTCACAAGTTTGATCCGTTACCCCCACTATATTTTTCCTTTCGTTATCTTTAAAGCAAGTACATAGAGTAAGGACTAATCAAGTAATCAGGCCCAAGCTTTGAATTGTTTGATAAATTACCAAGCTAGATCATATGTGTTTAATTCATGCAATTTAGACCTCAACAAAATCATATCATCATTTTTGGGTGTTACATAAAAATTATTAAAAAAATATTCATGCACTTGGTAATAATTAAGTGACCAAATAAGTTGTTAACACATACCACTTCAAATCTGTAGCTGTCATGGAGATTTGCAAGTATATATGTATTTTTTTCATTTTAAAAAGACATGGAACAGTTAAAAGCTGACAGATTGGCTGGTAATAATTAAGTCACTCATACAACTTTAAATCTGTAGCTCTCATCGAGATTTGCAAATATATATTTTTATCATTTTAAAAAGACACGGTGCAGTTGGATTGTCTCCTTCAGTTCTGAGTTTCACGTGGCGAGAACTACATGTCCAAGAACATCTGAGAAATGTGACCCAACTGTCACTTCTATGTCATAAAATATTCCCTCTGATTCACCTTTTTTTAAAAACGCTGTCTGCCATTGCTGCTTTCGCCATCTACTTCCTTCCTTTCTCATTGCTAACATTGGAATTAATCCACCATGGCCGCTGCTTCCAGGATCTCTGCATTGCTTTCTCGTTCATTGCTTTCTTCTTCTTTGGTCTCTAAAGGTGTTTTTATTCGGATCCATGGGGATAAACTTATTGACTGCTAGAATCGATTCTTAGGCTTAGTTTTTGAAAATGATGTATTTTTTTAATCTCAGGGAGGAGGATCAGTGGAGTGGGGAGATCAGTGGCTTGTAGTTACAGCACTGCAACTGCTGCTGCTTTAGAGAAACCGATTACTCCTTCTGTCAAAGTGAACTACACTAAGCTTTTAATCAATGGCGACTTTGTTGACTCAGCTTCAGGTCAGCTTTATTTTGTTTATTTCATTCGCCTTCCATTATACATTGTTGTTGTTTATTCCTGAACCAGTTGTTGACCAAATCTCACAATCCAACAGGCAAAACCTTTCCAACATATGATCCCAGGACAGGAGATGCGATTGCTCATGTTGCTGAAGGTGATGTTGAAGATATAAATCGAGCAGTCTCAGCAGCTCGCAAGGCGTTTGATGAAGGACCCTGGCCAAAGATGACTGCTTATGTAACTCCATATACTTTTTACGTACTCTTTCATATTTAATAATTTGTCTTCAACCTTGCTAAAATGTGTTTCTATTGTATTCCAGGAAAGATCAAAGGTATTATTCCGGTTTGCTGATCTTCTTGATGAACATACTGAAGAACTTGCAACACTTGACACTTGGGATAATGGAAAGACATATGAACAATCTGCTAAGGTTGAACTGCCGATGATCTCACGTCTGATCCGGTACTATGCTGGTCAGTAAAACCTCTGAAAGTACCCTGTTTTCTTGTGTGCTTTTTTATACATTAATGTTTGACACACGGAATTCTTTGGGTTATTCAGGTTGGGCAGACAAGATTCATGGTCTTACAGTTCCATCTGATAGTTCACTCCTTGTTCAAACCTTACACGAACCGATTGGTGTTGCTGGTCAAATTATTCCATGGAATTTCCCTCTTCTAATGTTTTCTTGGAAGGTTGCACCTGCCTTGGCATGTGGCAATACTGTGGTCCTCAAGACAGCAGAGCAGACCCCGTTGTCTGCTCTTTTAGCTGCCAAGCTACTTCACGAGGTACTTTTTTTGTATGGATTTCTCACCTTCAGCAACATGAGCATTCGAATTGATTATCGAATTCTCATTCTAACTTGGAATCACTTTCACAGGCTGGGCTTCCTGCAGGTGTTTTAAATGTGGTTTCAGGTTATGGTCCAACCGCTGGTGCTGCTCTTGCCAGTCATATGGAAGTCGACAAGGTACTTAATCGTTGAAAAACTACTAGTCCTAGACTAATTCATTTTCTGTACCTTTTTTTAATCCCACAGAATGATCAGCTTTATCTTTCATGGGTTTAAATGCTTATCTCTAGCACTACCATTTGGCATTTACAGCTTGCTTTCACTGGATCAACTGAAACTGGAAAAATTGTCCTTGAATTGGCTGCAAAAAGCAATCTTAAGTCTGTAGCATTGGAGCTCGGAGGAAAATCTCCTTTTATTGTATGCAAGGATGCTGATGTTGACAAGGCAGTTGAGCTGGCTCACTTTGCTTTGTTCTTCAATCAGGTAATGTCTGAGAAAATGCACCAAAATCAGTTTCAAAAATCGTCTCTTTCTTAATGACTGTAATTATAAACTGTTTTTAGGGACAATGTTGCTGTGCTGGCTCCCGTACATACGTACATGATAGCGTGTACGATGAATTCATAGAGAAGGCAAAGGCACGTGCATTGAAACGTAGTGTTGGCGATCCCTTTGTTGCAGGCATTGAACAAGGTCCTCAGGTAAATCAACCACCTACATATAGAGCCTTCTGTATTCTTTCGTGGTAGATAGTTATATTGATACCGATGCATACTCGATTCAGATTGATTCACAACAGTTTGAAAAGATCATGAAGTACATAAGATCAGGAGTTGAAAGTGGAGCAACTCTAGAAACCGGTGGCCAGAGGTTGGGAGACAAGGGCTACTACATTCAGCCCACTGTTTTCTCCAATGTAAGCGAAGACATGTTGATTGCAAAGGACGAGATATTCGGTCCCGTTCAGTCCATCCTGAAATTCAAGTGAGAAAATCATCAACCTGGCCCTATTGAAAACATGTTAATACGACCAATGCAGATAATACTTAATAGTACTGACTTCCTCCCCTTAATTGCAGGGACATCAAGGAGGTTATTCGGAGGGCGAACACAACTTCTTACGGACTGGCAGCGGGTGTGTTCACGCAGGACATAGACACGGCGAACACCTTGACTCGAGCATTGAAAGTTGGAACAGTTTGGGTCAACTGCTATGATGTGTTTGACGCGGCTATCCCATTTGGCGGTTACAAGATGAGTGGGCAGGGAAGAGAGAAGGGCATTCACTGTCTTAGCAATTACCTGCAAGTGAAAGCAGTTGTGACTCCCTTGAAGGATCCGGCATGGCTTTAAAAATTGTTGTTCGTAGCAGAAATCTTTAACTTTACGGCATCTTTTCCATTAATTGGCGGAAATAAAAAGAGATCGTGGAGAGAATAATTGCAATTTGAGCCAGTAGTTCGTTTTATCATAGGTTTATAGACTGGATTGGACTGGACTGGCTACGTAGAATTTGGTGAAAAACAAAATACAACTTCTTCAGCTTCTCCCGTCGCCAGACTTTTAAGTAAAGGATGAGTATTTGGTTGATTTGATCACATAGCTATCATCCATGGTTAACGAACAGACCTTATAAATGATCTCTGGTGATCACATGGTCTTTACTCACGGATTGAGAACGATCTCCGGCGGTCACGTATAGACCTGTTGAAACAGTGCATTATGGCTTGAATTTCAAAGCCATTAATGCACCGAAAACTGCCATGTGAAGAAAAAAAATTGGTTGGTGTTAAAAATAGGGGTGTTCAAATTCGGATATCGGATCCGATCTGATCCGAAATTTCGGATACCTAATATAGTGATCAGTATCCGATCCGAACATATTAGTTATTTTACCTAATTTTTTTTAAAAAAAAAATTAAAAAGTATCTTGATGTAAAATCGAAAACATTCAAATATTCTAAATTAAACAATTAAACAAAATGTACTAAAATAAACTATTAAACAAAATGCATAAGCAGTAGCAAATGATGTTGGCTGCTAACCTGCTATCAATTTAAAAAACAACATAAAATTATTAAAATATAAGTGCAATAAGCAAATAACAAATGATGTTGATGTTGATGTAGTAAAATAAAATATATAAGAACTAATATAATACAATCTCAATACACATAATCAATCATCTAAGATAAAATCACAAAAATATAAAATCAATAATATAATAAAAATAATACATTAAAATATCTTAAGTTCAACATTCAATAGATTTAACAAAGCACACAAGAGATTCAAAATAAACATTACAAGTCTAAAAGAGTCTTAACAACATAAAATAACAAATAACAAGATCACTAATTACTTTAAAGTTCTAAGGTCCAAACTTTAGAAATCATCTTAAGTGTTAATTGTTTCGTCAATTAATATGTCCGGTTGCTCCAAAGTTAGATTCTTCATTCCTATAACACATAAATTAAAATAAAATAAAGTTAAAACATGTATTTATATTTATCAATATAAAATATAAAAAATAAAATAATTAAAACTAAGCTAACCTTCTTTCAATTCTTCCAAGGCAAGTAAATTTTCCTCTATTATAAGAGGTGATCGAGAAGTACGCAACCAATTTTGAGTGCAAATAAGTGCTTCAACCATTTTTGGTATCAATGAAGTACAAAAAGAATCAAGAACTCGACCTCCCGTACTAAAAGCCGATTCTGAAGCTACAATCGAAAATGGTATGACAAGCATATATTTAGCCATCTTATAAAGAATGGAATATCTCTTTGATTGATCTTTCCACCACTGTAAAATTTTAAAACTTAACACATGTGATTCACAAGCATCTTCTAAGTACTTCTCCAATTCACTTTTGTTGGCATTAGTTAATAAGCAACCCATATCCCTTTGGTATTTTGAAATCATGAGTTGTTGAAGATCAACCTTATGCCCACTTTGAATCCCACTTTGAGTGAAAGTGGAGAAAGAGATAGAAGTGGAGGAAGAAGTACCACTTGTCTTTGAGCAAGGCATTGAGGAAGCATATAAGTCAAACAAAGATTGTAAAGCCATCTTAATATTGAGACACAAAAGATTAACTTTTGTTTCATCATAAGAATCTCGCACGATCATTCAACATAATTCAATTTGTGCCTAGGATCGAAAATCACAACCACAAACATCAAAATATTGATATTATCAATATTTCTATAATATTTATCATATTTAGACATCATTTGGGCTACCATTTTCCTAACACCTTCATCATCATCATTCATGTTGTTTGAAATCATAAATCTAGTCCCATAAATCTCATGAGCATATGAGTTGCAAGTGACATAACGAGAACCAGATAATCTCAATGTTGCATCATAAAAAACACTCAAGAAAGGTAAAAAATTGTTCACCCTCTTCCAATCATCTTCATTGGGACCACCACCAATCTTTCTAAGTTCCTTGAAACAAGAAGAATCTTTCATGTATAAACTAGCAAATGCCTTTTTAAATTTGATAGTAGACTCGAGCATTAAAAAGGTCGAATTTCATCTTGTCTCAACATCTAAAATAACAAGACTTTTGCTATGCTCTTTCTCCTCTTCGGTACAAGTTTTGAACTTTTGAAGCCTAGCGGGAGAAGACCTAGCATACCTCCCAAGAACTCGAACTTTCATAATTCACAAATCAAATTCTTTTAAAAACTCTCGTATGATCAAATTTAAAATATGAGACACACATCTCATATGTAAATATTTATCCCCTAACAAACTAGACTCCCAATTGATAAGTTTCCTCTTCAAGTAATCAATTGTCAAATCATTAGAGTTAACATTGTCTACAGTCACAGTCATAATGTTCTTCAATCCCCATTTATTCAAGCATTTTTCAATAGCTCTACCAATAAGTTGTCCGGAATGACCAGCAATTGGACAAAAGTTGAGTATTCTTTTATATAAATTCCAATCATCATCAATAAAATGAGCAGTCAGACACATATATCTTAAGTTTTGACCCGATGTCCAAGTGTCTGTGGTTAGAGAAATCCTCGAATTCAAGCTCTTGAAAGAATTTTTTAACCCGTTTCTTTGTTCGATGAAGAGAGCATAACAATCTCTAGTAACAGTGGTACGGGAAGGAACAATAAAGAGGGAATTTAATGCCTGACAGAATTCAATGAAACCTTCTCGTTCAACAAATACAAAAGGCAATTCATCAACAATAAGCATTTTAGCAAGCTTCTTTCTACAAATATCTTGATCAAATTCCCATAATTTTGGAACACTAATTATTTCAGTAGTTCCATCTTCATTTACTCGCGTTTTAGTCTTACAATCAATCAACTTTTTCTTCTTATCTAAATTTGGAGGATACTTTTTGCACCTACTAATGTGATTTGCTAAGGGAGTAGTGTTGTTTTTAGTTTGACAACCAATAAGTTGTTGACAATACTTATGAGAAGCAAAAGTCGAATTCTCTTCATTATCCGTGAAATGAGTCCACCACATAGACCTCTTCTTCTTTTTCTCATTCATTGTTGTTGCTTGACTTTTTCTTTTTTTTTAGACGTTTTTCTTTCTTCTTTCTGTAACCCCCTAAACCGACATAAAAGAAATAGATTGAATTTAGGAAGTCACGTTTAAAAACTTTACCTATAAAAACAATTTTAAAACCTATACTTGAATTAAAAATAAAATCATAATGATAACATAAATATCTCAAAGTTTATAAAATAATAAATAATAACCTAAATAACTAAAAATAGTTTCATTTTTGATAATGAAAAACTGAATAAAATCTGAGACTCTTCAAATATCGCATCGCCTAAAGTTCAAAGATCTGTAAGAGAAAAACTACGAGGGGGTAAGCTAAGGAGCTTAGTGTGTCTCTAAAGTGCAGATAAAAATAAAACACTGTTTACAAAATTATTTCTCAAAAAAAAATATCTCAAAAAAATAAAAACAAAATACGGTTCACATAAATAATTTTGTCAAGAATAAAATTTTGGAAAAATGCAAATCATGATGTATTAATGATATCATACGCACAACATAAATCTCAACTACGGCATCACCAATCTAAGTGGAGGAGTTCCCCAGAACCCTCACCTACAACATCACCAAAATCTCAGGGTGGTCTTAGGCTTCCGGAAAGCTGTCACGACTTTCTCCATACACAATTCCATCCCATGCAAACAATATGATGTAACGTGATTTGAAAACCCGAAAATAATCACAATTCAATCTGAAATCACAATTTGTCTAAAATCTCAATTTATTCGAAAACACAGATTCACGAGATATAAAAAAATCATATTTACTTCAAAAGTATGAAATCTCAAATCTGAAAGTTTTAATATTTCTCAAATCATAATGATATGTATACATGATAACACAAATGCACAATCAAAGTCACAGTACAAAAGTTAGACATGCTAGCAAAACACAACTATTTTTCAAAACCCAAAATGTTAAGCATGTCACACAAAAACTATATTTTTGGAAAACATATATAGCACTAGTAAGAGAACACACCTTAGACAAAGCTATTCAAATTACTGAATAACAAGGTCTTGAACTCGAACAGAAATAAACAAGGAATATATAGGCTCTAGAGAATCTTAATGAAAAAAAATAATTGAGGTTTTCTCTTAAACCAAAATATTTATATATAGAGAAAAATAACTAATTCCAATTAGAATTAGAATTCTACTAAACCATAAAAATTTACTAATATAATAATAAAAAAAATTATAGAATTTTAAAGGGATTTTCCTTATTTATCTAAAACTTTATATAATATATTATAAATACAAAATTTTGATAAAAAAATAATTAAAATAAAATAATATTTTTAATAAAATAATTTTATCCCAAAAATTTTCTCTTAAATATATAAAATTAATTTAAAAACCTCAAAAAAATAGGGTTCAAAAATTGGGAATCTGAAAACTAGGGTTTTTAATTTGGGATTTTAAAATTAGGGTTTCAAAAATAAAAAATAATTTTTAGGGTGTTACAACTCTCCTACCTTTAAAAGAAATTTTGTCCTCGAAATTTTTCAAAGTTGACAATAATTTTTCAAAAATAATTGTTGTCAGCCTCACAGTCCGAGGGTTGAACTTAGCTCTGATACCAAAAATGTAACCCTCTAAACCGACACAAAAGAAATAGGTTGAATCTAGGAAGTCACGTTTAAAAACTTTACCCTAAAAAACAATTTTAAAAACTATACTTGAATTAAAAATAAAACCATAATGATAACATAAATATCTCAAAGTTTACAAAATAATAAATAATAACCTGAATAACTAAAAATAGATTATTTTTTATAATGATTCACATAAATAATTTTGTCAAGAATAAATTTTTGGAAAAATGCAAATCATGATGTATGAATGATATCATACGCACAACACAAATCCCAACTACAACGTCACCAATCTGAGTGGAGGAGTTCCCCAAAACCCTCACCTACAACGTCACCAAAATCTTAGGGTGGTCTTAGGCTTCTGGAAAGCTGCCACGACTTCCTTCGTACACAATCCCATCCCATGCATACAATATGATATAACGTGATTTGAAAACCCGAAAATAATTACAATTCAATCCAAAATCATAATTTGTCTGAAATCTCAATTTATCCAAAAACACAAATTCACGGGATATAAAAAAATCATATTTACTTCAAAAGTATGAAATCTCAAATCTGAAAGTTTTAATATTTATCAAATCATAATGATATGTATGCATGATAACACAAATGCGCAATCAAAGTCACAATACAAAAGTTAAACATGCTAGCAAAACACGATTATTTTTCAAAACCCAAAATATTAAGCATGTCAACAAAAATTATATTTCAGAAAACATATATAGCACTAGTAAGAGAATACACCTTAGTCAAAGCGATTCAAATTACTGAATAACAAGGTCTTGAACTCGAACAAAAATAAACAAAGAATATATAAGCTTTAGAGAATCTTGATAAATAAAATAATAATTGAGGTTTTCTCTTAAACTAAAATATTTATATATAGAGAAAAATAACTAATTCCAATTAGAATTAGAATTCTACTAAACCATAAAAATTTACTAAAATAATAATAAAAAAAAGATTATAGAATTTTAAAAGGATTTTCCTTATTTATCTAAAACTTTATATAATATATTATAAATAAAGAGTTTTGATAAAATAATATTTTTAATAAAAGAATTTTATCCCAAAATTTTTCTCTTAAATATAGAAAATCAATTTGAAAACCTAAAAAAAATTAGGGTTCAAAAATTAAGAATCTGAAAACTAGGGTTTTTAATTTGGGATTTCAAAATTAAGGTTTCAAAAATAAGGAATAATTTTTTAGGGTGTTACATTTTTCAAAATCATCCATCATCGAATCAATAAATACAGAATCTGTGTCTTCATTATCATCTTTAGACGATGAAATATTCTGTAATAAAAAAAAGAAGATTCATTAAACAATAAAAATCAGATTCATTGAGCAAGAAAATAATTAGATACTAAAGTGTCAATGAGTAAAAAAATAAAAAAATAAAAGCAACCATGATACTTTGACAATGTTAAACGCTGATTTATAGACTATAATGTTAGATGATGAAAAAATTGCTTTCTGTTTTAAAAGATATTAAGACCATAAGCTACAGCTATCAATTAAAATGCAAAATATAAAGATTACATGATGGCCTACGAGAGCTGCAACACATTTCTCCTATGTAATTTTCGATAGAATCCTATCCGAGTTCATATTTCAAGTCATTTAGGTGTCCAGTTTGTGAATTTAATGATTATTTTCTTTAAGTAAAAAACTGTGGAAATTAACTAACACTATCAAATGTCAATAATAGTCAGATTTCTGAATTCTAAAAAAATAAAAACAGGATACAAGCAAAACAAAAACAAAATAAATAAATAGAAATTATAATCTATAAATTACAATAAAATTATGCCCAAAAGAATTATTATAAATTATAATGAACTTACCCGAGAACGGAATGAAATTTGCTGTGGATTTTGGCTCATCATAAATCAAAACTTTTCACGAGTGAAGATCGAAAGATGAAAAGAGTGAGGTGTTGTTACTCGTTACTCCTAACCTTTGAAAAGAGTAGATCAGAGAGTAAGACATGAGGAAGGGCTGTGGCTAGGGTAAATTTTTCTAGTTAAAGGGGATGATATGTTTTCTTGAAAAAATATCGATAACACTACAAAATAATTTTTTGAATCGGATATTTTTGCACACCCCTAGTTAAAAATGTGTCACAGGGAAATTAATTTTTCGTCCCTGGACTTTAGGTTGTTTATAAGTTTAGATTTTAGAAGTCAATTATAAATAGGTCTAACTTTTGCCATTTGAAATCATCCCAAAATATCAATCATATCTCTCATTTGTTTCTCTTCTCCTATTTATAATATTTGAGAATTCTTAGGAATTCCATTCGTTTGTATCATTTTTTATATTAGTGAAGTTATCATCTGATGATGGTGCTCGAGGAGTAGATATTTTTTCGAACCTTGTAAATTTGGTGTATTATCTCCATTATTTATTTTGCTTGTTCATTATTGGGTTTTTTCATCAGGGTTTCAATATCTAATAGTTTAACTGGTTTGTCCATTGTGTAAATTTTTTGTAGTTTTGTTCTTAATATTGTAACTCAGATTTGAAGCTACGTTCGTGTGGGACATAATTTAATTTTCCCAGTAATTGGTATCAAAGTTTCGGGGAAGACTATCCCGATTGCTCGGTTACAACAAAGAAGTGTGGTATTATGACAATGCATGTCTATGAAAGTTTTGGCTAGGAAAGACTTGATATTTAAGTGATCCATCTAATCGATATCTCTTTCCTAGAAACTTACTTTGTGTAGTGTTTTCAATAACTAGTTTGTGTCATTGAATATTGTTCATTATCATGACAAAAGACGGGTCAGATGGTGCATCAAGATCTTCATGTATACCAATGAGAAGGATAATGTTAAATGTAAACTTCTCGGTGAAGTTGTTCGATAGATCTAAACATTTTGGCATGTGACAAGGCAAAGCGCTAGACTCTTTATTTCAACAAGCTCTAGACATTGCGATAGAGGAAGAAAAACTTGTAGATATGGTAGAGAACAATTGAAAAAAATTTAATTGTATGACGTGCAGTACAATTTGATCTAGTCTTTCCATGGAGTAGAAGTATGTCTACAAGAATGAGACTTCTACAAGCAAACTTTAAAAATCATTGGAGGAAAAATTTTAAAAGAAAAGCTCTTAAAATCGTCTACACATGAAGAAAAGATTATTCAGATCTGATTATCAGCTAAACACCAGTATAGATGAACACATCGTTGCCTTCAACGAGATAATGATAGATTTTTTAAACATGGAGGAAACATTCAAAGATGAAGATATGACTTTAATGTTGTTATCATTTATTCCGGATGAATTTGAGCACTTTGAAAACAACGTTACTTCATGGAAAAGATGAAGTAATCTTGAAAGAAGTAATTGTTGTTTTGTACAGTTATGAGCTCAGAAAGAAAACCAAGATAAAAATAAAGTATAATGAAATAGAGGCCATGATGGTAAGAGTTCGTTCGAAAATCTAAAATCCAAAAAGAAGAGAAAGATCAAAGTCAAAGTCCAGACTTGAAAAAGAAAAATGAGCCTTTTATCACGAGAAAGACTATTGAAAGAAAGATTGTTTGAAACTAAAGAAGAAAGAAAAGGTTGGTCCAGCTATATGTGTTGTAGAGCATGGTACTAGTGACTCTGAAATATCATTGGTTGCTTTAGTATCATCATTTCATTAAGACGAATGAATATTTATAAAGAAAGATAAAACTCACAACAAGAAAGATATTTTGTACAAGGCAAGATTGTTAGCTAAAAGATACACTCAAAAGAAGGGAATTGACTACAATAAAGTATTTGCCCTGTTTTAAAGTATTTTTCCATTAAAATATTGTTGGCATTGGTAAGATAGTTAAATTTAGAGCTAGCTCAACTTGATGTAAAGACAATTTTTTTGTGTGATAGTTTAGAAGAAAAAATATATATGACACAAGCTGAAGGATACAAGAATGCTAGTAATGATAAATGAGTTTGTAAGTTAAACAAGTCGCTTTATAGATTAAAGCAATCTTCGAGACAGTGATACAAGCGATTTGATAGTTTTATGATAAGATAGAGATACTCAAAAAATAAATATGATTAGTGTATATTTACAAAAGTTACAAAATGGATATGTCATTTACCTTCTCTTATATGTTGATGATATGTTGATCACTATAAGGAATCTACAAGATATTGAGAAATTGAAATCTAGCATTCAAAAATCAAGAACATCAACGTGAGGTATCACTTTGTGTGAGAAATCTTTGAAGAAAAAAAGATTTTACTTTAAAATATTACGATAATAAAAAATCCTGCAGATATGTTGACTATGGTGATAACATCGATTAAGTTCAACCATTACTTGAACTTGATTAAGATCTCGCAATTTGAGCACCTTCGAGTGAATGGAGCTCATGAGCACATTTAAAGGCATTTGTGGTCATGAATTTTACTTATTTTTTCTTTTACTTGTATTTGTGAATTCTATTTGATTTATTTTTTTATTTATTTTACTTTTTTTCAGTTTCTCAAATGACATCATCCAATACAAGTTATTCAATACATAAAGTAATATCGAAAGAAAAATAAAATAAAAAAAAACTCAAGAAGCAAGGCTATGTTTAATCCTATTTATCTCATGATTTACTTAATAAACAACTAAAAAGGAACATGAATGATGTAAATTGTGAGCTTCTCTTATATAACATGCAGTAACTGATAGATCTAAAACATCATCCTTCAATTTGTATAGAATAGATATGAAATTTGTCTCAATCTGAACCTTATTCACTACAAGAAAATCCAATTTTAGTGACATTAAAAAGTCACAAAAAGTATTAAATTTGGTCACTAAAATTTATAGTGATCATTTTTTATTCATCAACGATCGTCACTAATAACATATTTCATGACAATTAATTATATTTTTTGTGATTATACTTTTTGACACAAATGATTATTAATAGTGACTAAAATTTAGACATTAATATTATTCTTATTAATGACAAATATTTTATCATAAATATATATTTAAATAATATCAAAAATATGTTGTCACTCTCAATATTAAAAAATTATTTATATTTTTATTTGTAATAATTTTTTTATAGTTTAAACTAATCACTAATTATCTCTAAAATTTAATGGAGATTTTATATTATTTTTAATTCACTAACCTTTCACTTTTTATTTGATCACTGAAATTTAATTATAGATGATGTAACATATTCATAAGTTAATCTTTTAATAAATAAATGCAATGTATGACTTCAAGGAGGATCGAACCTAGAACCTTTAGGGCGTGAGTGATATACTTATCCACTAAACTAGACCAAAAAATTAATATTACTTGAAAAGAAAGTAGTATTTAAGTTAAATTATAATTAATAATAATTTAATTTTTGTTTTATAATTTCTTATACAAAGTACGTGTACGTAGAAGAAACTATTTAGATTTTTTTAAAGAAAAAAAACTAATTATAATAAAATATTTTAAAAAATATCAAAATAATTTTTTATTATATATTACTCTAAAATTATATATTAATCTTTTAATTTTAATTTAATCACTTCAAATTTTTATACTTTTTAAATTTTGAAATTACAATCTTAATATGAATGGTAGTTTATAAATATGTTAGACAAAAAAAATTTAGCCAATTTATTATACATAAGTTGCTTATTTAATTTTTTTAATTTGATCATTTTAAGTCCTTATAATTTAGTCATATTATTGGTGTGCCATTAAGATTATGATATAAATTCTAAAATTTGAAAAATATAAGAATTAAAATTGATTAAAATAGATTGAATAAAACAATAATTTGCACATAATAGAGACTAATAAAAATAGTTTATCTTTTGAAAAACTATTAACGATAATTTTAATTTTTTTAATTATAAAAAAATATTTATTATTGTGACAATATTTAATTTTCTGTTACTTTTAATTTTTATTAGTGATAAAATTTATCACAACAAAAAAGAAATTTTAAGTGACAAGTAATTTTATTGTCATAAAAATATTAAATAATAGTGACTAATTCACATATCGTAACTATTATTGTCATAAAAAATATAATCGTCACAATTACTACTATTATAGTAACCAAATAAAAGTTCGTCACAATTACATATATTAATAGTGTCGCACGAAAAATCATCACAAAAATAATATTTGTGACCAAATTATTTTTTTATCACTGTCAATTTGTCACTAAAAACCTATATTGTTGTAGTGACTATCCATTCTCTATAGTCATCTTGATCCAACAGCAAATGCAAGCTTCTAAAGATTCATTGAAGTGAGTTTTATGAGTTTGTAAGTCTAATAATCCACTATTAGACCACCATGCAACATCAATTTTTATAGTGGGTACAACCTCAAAACCTAATCTCTAGAAAAAAAAATTAATTTTTAAAAGTGTAGTCAAGCTTAAAATTTCTTTCCATATTGGTGAACTATCATTCTCCACACAATTATGATCCAATAACCATTTGTGAGCAGACCTTATAACATACACCTTTAAAGGGTGATGGACTTATACCAACACATCCTCTGTAACTCCGACAATAAAAAATTTTAACATTTTTGTTTCATCATCGCCTATGAACAATGCTTGACTTTTATTTCATTTCATTTATTTTTTTGACTTTATGTTTTTTTAAAATTTGATGAGTTAACAACATTCATGTAAGTTTCAGTTAGGTTGACAAGTTAACAACAATAGGTCACTTTAATATTATAATCATGCTTTTATAATTCGTTATCAAGTAAATAAATTGTTATCTCAAGTAATATTCAAATCAAGTTATCATATAAAGTCATGTCATATATACAATATGTCATTTGAATACTACTATCATATAATCATGTTAACTATAACATGCGAAATCATATTTCATTCAAGTACATCATAAATTTCATATCATACATATATACATCCTTCATTCAAGTACTATCACATTAGAATATTGTTATTGTCATTCATTAAATAAACTTGAATTCATGTATTACAAGTGATACCTAATTACTATATAGGTCTTGCTTATGTTACAAGTAAACGATATTGTCTTTCATATGATTCAAGTAAACTATTATGGTCTTATCTAAAGACCAAGTAACCTATTTAGTCATGACTTATTATTTCTTTCATTACCATTCTAGTATTTGATTATCATTTAGTTAATCATATAAAAATACTATCCAATTAGGTATTTAACATATCACATACAAATTCATTTGAAACTATATTAATTTATGTCAACTTTAATCTATCATATACTATTTTCGTCTTACTTAAGATGTCCATTATTAACTTTTTAAGAGTCAAAATTTCAAAGTTTGACACTATATATATATAATATTTTAAGTAATTAATTTTTATAAGATATATATTTAAAAGCTCCTTGATAAAAGGTTTTTAAAATATATTTTTTTTATATTTTTATCAATAATAAATTTTAAATGATCCCGATATTGTTTGGACGCGGGTTTCATTCGAAGATGCTTGATATAACATTACGATCATGGGATTTGAAGGATCCCTATGCTGTGTAGACGTGAGCCTCAATCCCTCAGTGTAGGAAGCCGATACTGTGTGGATGTGAGTCTCACTCGTAGTGTAGGATCCCAATGCTAGGTGGACGAGGGTCTCACTACTTTATGGTTTTTGTTTGATATGTATATGTTTTGTACAATAGTATACATTCATGATTTCATGTGTTTAGGAAATTATGGTAGCGCCATCATACCATGCATGACATTACATGTGTTGTATTGCTTTGTTCATGATATGTTGGATTTTGGTCGAGTGACGGTGTACCCATTGAGCTTTTGTAGCTCAACGTTTTGGAATATATTTTCGTTTATAGGTTAGGTAGCGATGCGGACCAGAGGAGTACCATCATGATTGGATTTCAGCATCGAATTTGTGTCAGAATATAAACACTTGATGAAATTGGGCTATACACTTGTAGAACTTATACGTGTTGTAACTCTTATTTAATTTGGTTTTCGGTTGAATGCTTTTAATGATCTTTACTTATTTTGGAGCTCTTTATAACTGTTTTAAAGTATTTGTTTTTAATGGGCTTGAACTTAATGGATTTGCTTTGGATTTGAACAGTTGAATGAGCTTTTGAACCAAAGTTTTATAATGGTCGAAGACCCAATATGACATTTGGGTTAAGAGTGTTACACATACAATATAGATTTTTGGCATTTATTTCTTAATTTCTAGCCAATATTCAATCTAATTATATTATTTCTAACAATATTTTAGTCATGCAAATAAAATTCTTACAAGAATATATTAAATTTAAACTCAATTTTAAAAGAAAAATACATCACCTTCTTCACCCAAGCTCCCTATTCTTAAATTCTAGCTTGAATTCCTATAATTTCACTTCAAATATCAAGAATGCAACAAGCTCTCTTCTTTCATAAGCCGTTTTTGTCTAGGTAACTCATTAACCTAGATTCAACGCCTAAAATCTTTTCTACCAATTGAGTCTCTTCATCTTCGACAATTCTAACTACATGACTCATCCACAGGACTTCTAGGACAGGCGTATGACATCTCAGTCGATCACCTCAAAGAGAAACTATATACAAAAAATAAAAAAAAAAAGCTTTTATTCATTCTTGCACACAAAGAAAAGATTAAATCAAAGTCTATCCATTCTTGAACACAAAAAAAAAATATCATTAAAGACTATTCTTGTCTTGCACACCAAGAAAAAATCTCATATAAATAGATGTAATCCATCATATTAAAAGAGAGGCTTTTGAAAAAGAAATAAAAAGGAAATTTTATATCGACAATCATGTTGCAATTTTTTGTTTATGTATTTTTAATATTTTATTAATTTAATAGTATTAAGTTTTGTCCTTTATTTTCTTTTAATTATTTCATGCTATTTCTCCTTCTCTTAAATTTTTATTTATATCACATAGATATTATAAATAATTATATATTTATTATATATTATATTTTTATTTCACATATTATATATACAAATATGTATTATTTTCTTTCATTTTTTACACATATATAGATATAAATATCATATTTTCATATACACATGTTATCTTTTTTTACTATAAATTTTATATATCTATATGTAATAAGCATGTTACGTTTTTATTATATATACACACATTTTTAGATAAAAAATTATTTTTAATGTATATATTAATCCCCTTAAATAAATTATATTATATAATTTTTATCCTTTTTATGTATGTGTTGGATCATCCATCTTTTTGTTATTTCATATGTTAATTTTACTTTTATTTACATATCCTTTTTTTTTTGTTTGTATTATATGTTTTATTGTTATTTTTAAACATCACATACATATATACACGTATACATATATATTTTGGTCTTTTATGTATTGTTTTTTTCTTTTATTTAGGTTGTATATTTGTACTTATTCATATTTTAGGATTAGGTTTAAACATTCAAATTAGGTTTTTGCATGTACCTCATGTCATGTTTTTTTATATATATATTTGTGTCATATGTATATAATATATATTTTGTATGATGTGCTATTATTACATGGATGTTAGGTTACATACATCTACATTTATTTGTCATTTAATATAGCTTTGCATTAATTATATTCTGTATACATGTGTATTATAATATTTATTTTTATCTCGTGTGAACTTATATTCTTTAAATAATATGTGTTTTAATATTTATTCTCATTCCGTATTTTTTCATGAATATTCTAATATAGTAATTATTAATGTGGTGCTCCCTTATTCGAGGATGAACTTAGCTATCAATCTAAGGAGTAGTTGGAAGTTTTTGTTTATTCCTTGAACATCGGAACTTTTAAAATAAACTCGTATATATAATTGAATCGTATTTTAAATGACACTCAAGTTTATAACTTTTGACATTAATAAAAATGATGATTGGTTTGGTATCAATTTTGGGCGTATCGAGGGTGCTAATCCTTCTTCGTGCATAACCAACTTTCGAACTCCACACTTTTGAATCTTTGGTTACCTTATGGTGTTTGGCCTACCAAAGTGACCGGTGGCGACTCCATTTTTCGTTTTGTTAAAAAATTTTATTTTTTAAATCTCTTTATATATTTAATTTATTAAAATAATTTAATTGGGGTAGGAAAAAAATCTTGATTACATCTTCCTCCCTCCATTTCTCTCCAATTTGGCAGCAAGAACCCATGAGAAGAGGAAGATGAACTTTTTCTTTCCTCCCACTAACTATTTTATTAATATTCACCTAATATTTTTTAATTTTATTGGAATTTAAATTTTATGTAATTTCCACATGGGTGGCTGACTAACATGGTTATTTACCATGTGTAATGGTCACTCTTTCCTTAAAATGCATACAATAACCCATTTTTGATTTGGTTACAATTTGATATTTTTAATTTGGCCACTCAATTTTTAATCTTTCATTTTTAGTCATTAATTTTGAGATTTCTTTAAGCTTTAATTAAATTGATTTCACTTTCACCCTCTAGGCCATATTTTAGTTATTATAATTCTCTTATCTTCAATTTTGATCCTTTATAAATTAATTTCTATTTCAATCAAAATTGATCATTCAATTTAGCTTACGATTCAATTTGATCCTTAACACTATAAGTATTTTTTTTAATTAATTTAAATTGATCTTAATTTAATTCAATTATTCTAAACATGATTTTCCTTTAAAACTTCTAACCGGTTTGAGGCATATTACAATAAGTTTTTTTTTTTTTTAACTTTGAATCCAAAACTTTACCATCAACGAAGTACTTGGTTGATACTACTTTATAGCAATGTGACTCAGTGTTGGTGATCAGTCTCCACACTTGTTTACCCAGCAAAGCTAAATTAAACAGCTTCCAATCTCTCCAGCTAAGCCTTCCATCTCTTTTGGTCTGCACAACTTTTACCCAGCAACATCTCTCTCTCTCTCCTGTTTTCTCAGACCACTAAAAGTTTCTCATAGTTGCAACAATAAAATGATGTAGTAATAAAGGGAGCACCACATAAAATGAAAAATAAACATGAAGAATCTCTCTCTCCTGTTTTCTCAGCTTCAAATACGTGTAGCCTCTTTTGTATTAATATGTGGTGCTCCTCTTTTGTAGCCTCTTTTACAAAATTTTTAATCAACAATAAACAATCATTAACATAAAATAAATTATTAATCTTAGGATCAAACGTTTTGTCTTCATCCCTTTTATTTTTTCCTCCGATTGTTTTTTCAGTAATAAAGTAGATATCCCTTGTGCGTAGAAAAAAAATAGATAAAGTGACAGGGGTCCCCTTTTTAAAACCTTTCTCGACTCTAAAATTTGATACACAACCATTTATTCTAAAGTAGTAAGATACCTAGGTTACAAATCTCATAACTAAATCAATCTAGACCAGATCAAATCCTATCTATAACATAATATCAAATAAGAACTTTCACTCTACTTTATCCTATGCTTTCTTCATATTTAATTTAATTGCAACCCTTTTATTTGACCCATTCCTAGATCTCTTAAGGAAATGCAATAATTTATGTGCAACAACAATGTTTTCAATAATTAAATTAATTAATTTAAAAGATTATTCTCCTATAAAATGAGCACATGATTTAAATTAATTAACTTAATCTATTCTAAAACATAAATTAAAACTAATCTAGAATATAAATTTAAAACATACAAAAATAAAAAATATAAAAGAAATAAAAATAATAATACCAACTAAATTAATAAATAACTTTTTTTATTAAAGTTATACAAAATATAACTTGAATAAAAAGGAAGAAAATATACCTATTTAGGAGTTCAAATGATGAATCTTGATAGATTCTTACTAAGATCTATCACGACCTTTTAAAATTTTTACTAGATCAGTTTTTAAAGTAAGACCCGATCAAACTACCAAAAAATTTCGAAGAGAGATAAGCTCTCAAACCAAGATTATAAAAGCATTGTACCTCACGCAAAATTGGTTCACTTCAAAATGGTTTCCTCTCCCTTTGATGTGAGATTTCAATCTCACATAGATTTTTGCTTTCCTTTGTTTTTTTTCTTTAATTATTTTTTAATTATTTTATATTTTAAATTTTAAATTTTAAATTTCTTTTTTTATCTTATTACAATAATGTTAATAATACTAAAACCCGAACAAAAATAAATAATAATAGATGTTATATTAATAAGACATAAAGATAATTTTAACCCTTAACGTTTATAATTTTATCATTTTGGCTCTTAACTTATATCTTTTTGACAAATATCTTATTTTTTAACTAGTTTGATGATTGGACCGTTAAAAATTTTACGATGATACATATATATAGAATATAATTTTAAATGACATAGCATATAACCTATCAAATACATATATATATGGAATATAATTTTATTCCAATATAAAATATAAAATAATTAAAATTCAAATAAAATATTAAAAAATAATTAATTTTAAAATAAAATGCTACTTTCGTAATTAGGGTTAAGATAATATTTTATTTTAGAATTAATTAATTAATAATAAATTATTTATTATTTTAGGATTAATTAATATTTTGTTAATATTTTATTTTAGGATAATATTTTATTTTATATTTTAGAGTAGAGTTATTTTTTTATTTTATTTTATTTTATTTTTAATTAATTAATTAATTAATTTTAGTAGCCTTTTATTTTAAAATTATTTATTTTTTTAATATTTTATTTGAATTTTAATTATTTTATATTTTATATTAGAATAAAATTATATTATATATATATATTTGATATGTTACATGTCATATCATTTAAAATTATATTCCATAAATATGTATCATCGTTAAATTTTTAACGGTCTACTCATCAAACTAGTTAAAAAATAAGATATTTGTCAAAAATATATAGATTAGGGTTAAATTTATCTTAAAAAAAATAAAGAACAAAATGATAAAAATTATAAACGTTAAGATTTAAAATTATCTTTATGCCTATTAATAATACATATATATTGACTTACCATTATACATAAATCTTTGTACACTAGCACTTGTAGCTTGATTATCACAATATATGTATATTGGAGTTTTTTTAGGGTTTTTCATTGATTTACTATTTTCATTATTTTCTTTTAATTTCCATTTTTTCTCCTGTTTATAAGTAATATAGGATCTAGGGATGGTAGACGGGTCCACACTTGGATCCTATACATCCCAATGCGTTTTAGGCAAATACAATAAGAGTGATCAAATAATTCTTTTAATTTTTGATAAACTAAAAATATTATACGATATTAATCTTAAAATTCATTATAAAAGTTTTAAAAATACTTTTAAGGAAGATAAATTATAATTGTTAAAACGTTATAATTATTTTTCAAATATGATAATTGTTTATAAAATTTTATTGATTGTTTTTATTATTATCGCTTATACATAATGAAACTTTCAAAATTAAAATTGTTGAAGTTATACTTACGAACAATTATATCATAAGAAAAACTAGATATACTTGTTTTGATGACAATTACAAGTGATATTTTAGAAGAAATTGATATCAAAAGTGTTGTAAATAATTTTGTTTTAAAATATGCAAAAAATGATATTTTTAAATAAAAATATTAGATTTTTAGATGTTTATAAGTCAGTTTTGGTTGTTCAATACGATAATCTAATAATATTTTTTGTAATACAAGATTATCTTTAGAAAATTTATATTTTTTACTGATTATAAATTAAAGATCTTATTTTAATATATTATATAAAACCTCAAAATCTTTAAACCGTTCTTGATCCCAAAATAAATTTTAAATGAATTGACTTTTAAGCGAAACCAACCCACCATGAAATTTCATAATGCTTCATGAAATTACAGCAAGCCTACTTGGAATTCTTCTCCTCAAAACAACAAACTAATGTTATAATAAAAAAAATTATATACAGACTTTGAATTCGCAACATTATCTAATAAAATTCACAAAATCTACAAAATTTGGTCCAACACATGTGCTTTGATTATGCATATACACTATTATTTTATTACTTCATAGCTTGATTCACCCAAAAAATCATAATTTTTCTATTTTATTTAAGTTATAAATAAGTTAATTCCTTTGTCATTTAAAGGGTTAATTTATTTAGGTTTAACGGTTAAAAATATGTCTAAATAATATTTTTTAATTAAATTTTTAAATTTTATTTTGGATTAAATAGGTTTATAAAATTTCATTAAGATTGTTCTGAAATAAATATTAAAAAAATCGTTATTCATCAGAACATAACACATAATCTATTTAAGTTATTTTCTTTAATTTTTACTTGTAAAAATCAGAAAATGTTTAATTTTTATAAAATATTTAATTTTTCTAAAAAATATAAAGCCTAAATTCCTTTCTTTAATAATCGATTCAACCACCATCTGTGTGTGTCCCTCTAAATTTTTTAAATTGAAAACCTTCATCATACTGTCAATAAAAATCTGTTATACAATCTTCCTTCTAAAACGATTATAAGAAAGAAACAAAAGTTAATAAAAACTAAACCGAATATGAAAATTTGAAATATAAAGATCAAACCGAATTTTTGTTTGAAAACGGATTGAAGTTGAGGCCTACGTTCAGCAGTTTCCTTAAGACTGATTTGTAGCCACTCCGAAGGTGCCGAGTTGTTTGGCAGTCAGTCTCCCAAGATACAACAACTGGAAGAACTCCGAACAGTAGCACTTTTGCCGAATTCTTGAACTGCTCTTATCTTTGCCTATCACCGAGAGAAAAACCGAGAGAGAAATCGGTTTTTGGATGAGTAAAACAAAAAAAATCAACTCATATTTATAGGGTAACAGTGGTTATCATTTCCTGATTTAAAATCCAGAAAAACCGGGATTTAATTTCATTCCAGAAAATTCAAGATTAAAATTCAATCCGGAAATCCGGGATTAAATCCCAATTAGGAAAATTAAACGTTTATTTCCAATATCCGGAAAAATCAGAGATTATTGTCATTTATTCGGTATTTTAATTCAAATTAAATACCATATCTGACAAGTACTTCTTTAAATAACGAGAGCAGTCAACTGCTAATTAATTCAAAATAATTTTGAATTAACATTTTTTTCTGGATATTTTAAAAATAAAATAAAGAAAAATATACACAACGGGTAAAATATCCGCAAGCCTCGAAAAGGCCCGACCGGTCCAGACATTCGCGTCGCCCACGTCGTACGGATGCTCCCCAACCCGAATGGAATTGGATTCGCACCCCCCCTGCTCGCGAGGCACAGTGTTATCTAGAGTCATTCAATGACTTCATTATGGGTAGTTGTATATAAAAAACTCTCATATCATTTATCCTACCAATGTGGGATAAAGGGGTTCTTCATTCCTTATTTATTCTTGACCTTCCTACTTTGAGCATCAATTTCTTATTCACCACTCAACGATATTGAGCGTATGAGCTACCGTTGTAAAGATCTCACAGCGTAGAATAGGAATCAACCATTTCCTTATTCAAAACCTTATCTTTACTTGTTCAAAATATGCTCCAAAGATGGCCACATACCACTGTTTTTCCAACAATCCCCCACATGAGTGAAATTGATGATTTTATCAAAACATTTTTGGCACATTGTGGTGATAGGCTCTACGATTGATAGATGCATAGGATAGGTAGGTTTCCTCCTTTGAACATTCCCTTGTGAAAGTATATTTACTTTACTAGCTAATCAGTAGACGCGATGTCTTTGAACTATCAGCCACTGGTGTAAACGATGACATACTTCACACATCCATCTTTCTGACAAGAGATACAGCTCTCATGGTTATGTCCTTAAGGCCGTGGACATCTCTTGGTTCTGCAAGAGTATGAAAGAATTATTCCCAATAGTCTCCTTGAAGCGGCCCCACTTCACTCTCACATAGGTGACATATGTTGCTCGACTCACTGAAGCATACAATGGCCATTAAAAGCTTTTGCTTAACCTCTTCCAAATTTTTTCACTGTTCACATCATAGGAATGGATCTGGGAGGGAACCCCCACAGTGACCGCACAGGCCTATGCAATTAGGTTGTCCCTTTGAACCTAGATCTTGGGATCTCAAGTCAACTAGGTAGGGTTTTTCTTCACATAGAGCCTTTATTTTTCATGGGCTTTAGTCTCATTCCTTTCGATGTTTTCTCAACTTGATCTCGGTTTAACCCTTTGGTTAGCGGATCCGCAATGTTATCCTTTGATCTTACAAAATCAATAGAGATAACTTCATTTGAGACAAGTTTTCTAACGGTGTTGTATCGTCGATGCATATGTCGAGACTTACCATTATATATAAAGTTTTGTGCCCTAGCAATCGTTGCTTGATTGTCATAGTATATACACACAGTGGGCACTGGTTTTTCCCATTCAGGGATATCCTCAAGAAATTGCCTTAACCATTCGGCTTCTTCTCTAGTTTTATCTAGAGCTACAAACTTAGATTCCATTATGGATCTGGTTATAATCGTTTGTCTTGAGGATTTCCATGATACGGCTCTTCCTCCTAGAGTGAACACATATCCGCTTATGCCTTTGGTATCTTATATGTTAGATATTCAACTTGCATCGGAGTATCCTTCTAAGACAGCAGAGTCTTTGAAACAATGCAATCCGTAGTCCCGGGTATATCTAAGGTACCTCAGTACCTTTACTATTTCTTTCCAATGATCTTTTCCTGGATTACTCGTGAATCTGCTTACACTGCTTACAGTAAAAGCAATATCTGGTCTTGTGTAGCTCATGAGATACATTAAGTTGCCTATGACCCTTGCATATTCCACTTGATTGATATTTTCTTCTTTATTCTTGGATAGTTTAAAACAAGGATCTAAAGGAATTGTAGTTGTACCACAATCATCCTTGCCAAATTTTTCAAGAATCTTATCCACATAGTGTGATTGAGTTAATATAAGACTTTCTGTTGATTGTTTTATTTGGATACCCAAAATTGTATCAGCTAATCCCATATCTTTCATATCAAAGTTTGCATTTAACATGTTCTTGGTACGGTGTACCATCTCATTGTTGCTTCCTACAATGAGTATGTCATCTACATATAAACATAGGATGACGTATCCAATGTCCGTAGTTTTGACATATACACATTTATCACACTCATTTATTTTGAAGCCGTTTGTCATCATGACATTATTGAACTTCTTATGCTATTGTTTTGGTACTTGTTTAAGTCCATATAAAGATTTGACCAATCTACAGACTTTCTTTTCTTGACCTGAAACTACATGACCCTCAGGTTGTTCCATGTATATTTCTTCGTCAAGTTCTCCATTTAGGAAAGCTGTTTTAACATCCATTTGATGCATTTCGAGATTTCTTAATGCAAAAATAGCAAGTATCATCCTAATAGATGTTATTCTTGATACGGGGAAAAACGTATCAAAGTAATCAAGGCCTTCCTTTTGTCGGTATCCTTTTATTACCAACCGTGCCTTGTATTTATCAATTGTTCCATCTGTTTTCATTTTCCGTTTGAAAATCCATTTTGAATTTAGTGGTTTAATTCTCGAAGGAAGATCCACTAATTCCCAAGTATGATTTTGCAAGATGGAATCAATTTCACTTTTTATGGCATCTTTCCAAAAAATGCTTTCAGAAGAATGTATAGCTTCATTATACGTTAGAGGTTCATCCTCTAGCATATAGGTTAGGAAGTCAGATCCAAAGGATTTTTCTATCCTAGCCTTTTTGCTCTTTCTTGGCTCTTGTTCAGATCCATCCTCTTGTTGATCATTTGAGGATATATCGTCCAATGTTTGCTTAACAAACTGATCAACTTCCCTAGTTTTATAAGGAAATATATTCTCAAAGAAAGATGCATTTTTGACTCCATTATCGTATTTTTATGAATCTCTGGATTTTTCGATTCATACATAAGAAATCGATAAGCATTGTTATGTTCAGCATAGCCTATAAAAATACAATCCACTGTTTTTGGAACTATTTTCATTTGTTTCGGTGGTGGAGCCATTATCTTTGCAAGACACCCCCATATTTTTCTTAAGATTGTTATACAATTTTTCTTTGACGATTTGATCATTTCGACTGAAGAAGGTATATATATATGTGAAAAAAGTCAGTCTTAAGATTGTTATACAATTTTTCTTCTGAAACGATTATAAGAAAGAAACAACAGTTAATAAAAACTAAACCGAATATGAAAATTTGAAATATAAAGATCAAACCGAATTTTTGTTTGAAAACGGATTGAAGTTGAGGCCTGCGTTCAACAGTTTCCTTAAGACTGATTTGCAGCCACTCCAAAGGTGCCGAGTTGTTTGGCAGTCAATCTCCCAAGATACAACAACTAGAAGAACTCCGAACAGTAGCAATTTTGCCGAGTTCTCGAACTGCTCTTATCTTTGCCTATGACCGAGAGAGAGAAATCATTTTTTGGATGAGTAAAACAGAGAAAATCAACTCATATTTATAGGGTAACAGTGGTCATCATTTCCCAATTTAAAATCCGAAAAATCCGGGATTTAATTTTATTCCGAAAAATCCGAGATTAAAATTCAATCCGGAAATCCGGGATTAAATCCCAATTAGGAAAATTAAACGTTTATTTCCAATATTCGGAAAAAATCAGAGATTATTGTCATTTATTCGGTATTTTAATTCAATTTAAATACCATATCTGATAAGTACTTCTCTAAATAACCAGAGCAATCAACTGCTTATTAATTCAAAATAATTTTGAATTAACATTTTTTTCTGGATATTTTCAAAAATAAAATAAGGAAAAATATGCACAACGGGTAAAATATTCGCAGGCCTCGGAAAGGCCCGACCGCTCCGGACATTCGCGTCGCCCACGTCGTGCGGGTGCGCCTCAACCCAAATGGAATTGGATTCGCACCCCCTGCTCGCGAGGCACAGTGTTATCTAGAGTCATTCAATGATTTCAATATGGGTAGTTGTATATAAAAAACTCTCATATCATTATTCTACCAATGTGGGATAAAGGGGTTCTTCATTCCTTATTTATTCTTCACCTTCCTACTTTGAGCATCAATTTCTCATTCACCATTCAACTATATTGAGCATATGAGCTACCGTTGTAAAGATCTCACGGCATAGAATAGGAATCGACCATTTCTTTATTCAAAACCTTATCTTTACTTGTTCAAAATATGTTCTAAAGATGGCCACATACCACTATTTTTCCAACAAAATCGACAGATTTAACACCAATTATATTATTGATGAATGCCCAACAATAAAGGTGACGATGTTGAACAATTAGGGACACAACGTTTGGACGATGGATGGTAAACCATGGGAATGTTGGATAGTAAGAGAAATGTTATTAAAGAAATAAAACTTTTGAATTTTTAAAGAAATAAAGTGTCATGTTTTGAATAGATGATAAAATCTTATTTGAATAACAAATAATATTTATTTTATTCAAAATGAAATTCAAACATCTGATTGGAAAATGTATAATTAAAGAATTTTTTACGATTAAACTATTTATTTATTCTCTAAGAGAAATTTTAGTGGAGGTGAAAACTTCATAGAAGCTTCCTCAAGTGCTGAATAATCTCACTTTTATGACTCTGATTCATTTCAGCATTTATTTTTAGACATGTGTTGGATATAGGGGTCTTATTTGATTAAGATTTTATATTATAGTTTAGTTTGTGCTAAGCTTACGCACATTACCAAGTACATGGTCGTAGAGACGGACATAGATCGGGTCGGGTTGAATTTTTGGTTCATTCAAACTTGATCCGAACATAAATACTTTAAACTTGACTTCGATCCAACCTAAATATTTTTTAAAAAAATTTGATCCGACCCGACCTGAAAATAAATACTCTAAACATGACCTGGCCCGACTTATAGAAAATAAATAAATTTAGAGATTAAATTGTAAAAAAATAGTTTTTGAGAACTTAATTATAAAAAAAAATATAATTTTAAGAACTAAATTATAAATAAAAAATTAATTTTAAGGATCTAATTATAAAAAATATAGATAGAGGATTATTATTATAAATATCTTTAAAAAACTTACAAAAAAATTACATATTTAATCCCGGGTCAGGTCAGGTCGAATATTTTATACCTAAACCCGAACTTGACTCGATCCAACCCGATACTAATTTAAAAAATCACTCTATCCGACCTGATAAAAAACTGATTTTTTTATCAAAAAATTCAACTCTACCAAATCGAGTTATGTCGAAACTTGATCGAGTCGGATAAAATACCCATCTCTGTACACGGTCAATCCACTGACTCAAAGTTAGTTGGTATAATAAAATAATCTTATGAATTGAGGGATTTAAGAGCACTGAAAAACTAGGATTAGGTTAAGGAAAATTATTCGCCAGTGGAGTCTAAAAAATTGTAAGTAGGAATCTTTTTTCGTACACCAATAGTAGAGCTAAAAAACTCCAAAAATAAAATAAAATTGATACCATATAATATTTAGGATTATAATTTAAGATATAACCTTTAGAGCTTATAGTTTTATATTTAAATTTTAAAGTTTATAACATGTGATGATATTTAAATATTATTTGTAAAATAAAAAAATTATTATCAATATATCAAATATTAACCTAATATTAATAATCTTTTTCAAAGTAAAATATTTAAAAGAATATTCAAAGTGCCACTATGGATTGTGCATAAAAATATACACCGTCATATATTAAATATTTTTTAATCATACTAAAAATAAATACTAAATATTATTTGCATGGAACGTCTTATTTTACCCTGCTATTATTTTATTATTATTTTCCTAGGGTAGTAATCCTGTACTAAATACTAATCAATTAATTAATTGCATTGAATTGTTGTAGACCATAGACTTACCATATAAAGGAAACCCAAAGGCCAGAACGATTTGTATAGAGACATTTAGTGGCTGCTAACAACATTTTTTTGCCTACACAACCACAAGAGAGATGGCAAAAGGTGCAGATACTGATGCTTCTAGCACATGTGAGACTGAAGCTGGATCCTGTGGCGAGAAGAAGCTCAAGTTGTTCGGTTTCGAGCTTAACCCAAGCAAGAATAATTGTGTGCGAAGCAGCGCCGAGAGGAAGAGATTTCACTGCCGATACTGCTTTAAGGAATTCTCAAACTCACAGGCGCTGGGAGGACATCAGAATGCGCACAAGAAAGAGAGGATGAAGAAGAAAAGGTTGCAGTTTGAGGCAAAGAGAGCAGCCAGCATCTACTCGTATCTTCTGCCTTTACAAAACAGGTTTGGTTTGAGTTTTGAGCATGAATCACAGATCAGTTTCGAGCCATACCAGGTAGATGCTTCCGAATCTGATCAGATCGTCCATTTCCAGCAAGATCCACCCGTCTTCACCATAACACAAGTGGCCAACCCATCAAAGCAAAGCTCTCCATACTTGGGGCTCAGCTTGTAATTCTCCGTAAATACAACATATAGAGACATGCCTATAGAGCTGCCGAACAGGTCCGAGCTTCAAAATCCGTCTGGGTCGACCTCAGTCCAATATGATCCGTATTAGAGAAAATTCAAATCCATTACAATCTAAATTCAAGAGAAATGGACTCCTGGAAATTTAGAATTTGTATATTATTTTAAAGATTTATTTTGGACACTCTATACTTTTATAAGTTTATCCTTTTAAAATTTTATATATTCGTCGTCTTAAAATAAAATTTTTGTATATGTTTCCTAGTATGAGAAAGTCTGAATCTAAAAAAATCAAATTCAAGTTCAAGTCCGTAATGATTTGAAAATAAAACTAATCTGATCCGAGTTCAAACTAGATTTGATTCATAATCTAAAAAAACTCGAATTTACGGTTGAACAGTATTCACCATTGTATTCGTATGTTAATATTTATTTTATGAACATTTATTTATAAATATTACTATGTAACTGTTTTCTCAAACAAATATTATATAATTGTATATTAAAATTTTAGTGATATAATAATTAAAAAGTATGGCTAATATTACTAATATCATAATTAAAATATATTTAGTTTATAAACATAAATTTATAAATAGTTATAAATTTATATATTAATTTAATAAAAAAAATTAAAAATAATAAATTAGTTTTATAAATTTTACACATAATTTTATTCATATCTAAAATCATATAAAGAAAATTATCAAGTGTCTCGTTAAAAAACAATAAACCTAATCGCAAGAAAAAGTACAATATGATAATGTTACAAGAGAAAATAAACTAATTCAAAAAAAAAAGAAAAAATAAACACTAGTAAATTATACATGTTCTACTATGTATCTTCACGTACGATGTTACAAGATAGTGTAAATATTTATATTTTTTCTTAAACTTTCTAGGAAGACACGTATCTTATAAATAAGATTGTTCGAATTAAAATTTTGTAAAATAAATATAGTTTTTATGGAGATCATTCATTGATTTCAGTCATTTTCAAGTAATTCAAAAATAAAAAAAGAACGGTTATTATTCTTAGAGGTCACGGGTTCGAGTACCAGCTATGTCAGTAAAGTGATTGAATGAATAATATTAAATGATAGAAATTATATTCTAAAACAGATACTACTGTAATCACTATTAGTTTGTTGAAAAAAAAAATTTTAAGATATTTTTACCTTCTACACTCGTTTCTGTAAACATGGAATTGAAACTCTTGTGTTGCCCTCTTTGGGCTTTGTTGATGAGCCCATGAATGGAAGTCATGCACTTATATGTGGCCATAACCGGGTGTGTGCCGGGGGACACTCAGAGTAGTACAACCTAGGGGGTGTTCATTAACGGTACTCGGTTTATTTGGATGTTTAATTTTTAGTTTGTGTTTTGATTCGTTATATCCGGTTATTCGTTATTCAGATGTTCATAAAATTTGAGTATCTGAAAAATTCGGTATCGAGTACCAGATTATAATTTTATTTTTTTAAGTTAAAACTTTAAAAAATTATATATTAAACATAAAAATAAATTTTAAAAATTTTAAACTAAAAAATTTAAAAATATATAACAGAAACATAAAAAGAATTTAGAGATTTAATTTTAGTTTTGAGGTAAAAATATTAAAAAATTTAAAATAAAAAATAATAATTTAAAATATAAAAATATATTTTTAAAATTGTCAGATCAGGTACTCAGTAAGAGAAAACCTTTGGTCCATGTTCAACCCGTGTCCCAGAAAAATTACCGTACCGGATATCCGGTCCGAAAAAAATAAAACTACTTAAAATAAACATCTATTTTATATAAAAAATTAAATAATCGAATCAAATTAATAAGTCGAGTAATTTTGAATAACTCCAATAAAAGAAATAGGCTTCATTTTAGCATTTCTCAAACTTTTATTTATTATCTTACGTCTACATAGACCTAAAAACTTTTTTCGAACTCTGATTATTCAAATCATGACCAGTAGTGATCCAAACTTTATTTAAAATTCTCTAACTTTCTGGTAAAACTCTCCAACTTTCTAGAACCATCTTCCACCCCCATACTCGACCCTTTCTCTTCTCCCTCACCTTGTCAACATCTCCGATAGTCGTTATAGTCGTGCCGTAGCGTCCACTCCCACCTACTTCATGCTCGTCACCGTCTCCCGAACAAAACCCACTGCCTCACGTGCATCATCGCCCGACTAACTACAAATCGCAACTGAAGGCTTCGCCGATCTAGGTTAAACCCTCATCACTGTTATTCAGCGTTTTGACCGCCATCGACGTTGTTTAGGAGCATCATTGGTTCCCTCTTTCTCACCGTTGAAGGGCGAACAAAAATCCTTTGGTTACGTTTTCATTCATCGCTGGAAAGGCATTCGCCGGAGAACAAGACAATTTTGGGTAAGTTGGTAAGTTATTTGAATTTTGGGGTGTTTACCGGAGTATTTGGCTTGGAATATTGATTTGGGGTGTTGGATCTGGATTTTTGAAATTGTAGGAGTGTTTTCGGTCATTTTGGATCGCGTGTGGCCTCAACGTGCCGCCCAAGATGATTTTCGGTAACCTTAGACGGTGGTCTAGAGCCAATCGGTTCAAATCGGTCTAAATCCAGTCCAAACTAATATCGAACTTCTCCAAATCGAGTCAACACGAGTTGAACCGATCGAGTCATCCGAGCCGAACCGACCGAGTTAACCCATTAACTAAACCCGTTAATCTGACACGACTCGTTGATCAGTGACATGAGCGTTGAACACTGATGTTTGTGTTAACCTTGACCGATGACATCAATAATGACCTGACTGCTAACATCAACATGACGTCAGCATTGACTTTGATAAAAAAGTCAAAATTTTTAAAAATCCCAATTTTATGTTTTTCAATGTCTTGAGTCCATCTGTGAAGTCTATTTCGCGAAATTCGTTTCGCAAAATTCGAACCTGAAAACCTCCAAATTAGACTTTAAAGTTTTAAGTAAAACTTTTTACTATGTTAAATTAAAGTTCAATGTTTAAAATAAAGGGATAATATCAATGTTTAATTGACTATAGGATCTCATAGTCGTCCTGATCGCGTACAGACCCAACCCAACTCTTCCCGTTTCGACCGACCACGAGATCCGATTGTGACTCATATAAATCTGTATCTTGTGAAATAAATTCAGTATTTAAATTCTCGTATTAATCTAAACTCATTTTATATATTAGGGTCCCATATTGTACCAAAGTGTGGTTCGAACATCCAGTAAACCGCCTGACTGTTTTTGCCTTTTTGAGGTGTATTCATTGTATGTGATATCACTATTTTATCACTGATTTTCCTGATTGAACAAACATATCATGTGCATATGATTATTTTCCTTGATTTATATATACACACGTTGCGTTTGGATCTTAAGTATGATATTTCTATGTTTTGATATATGTTTGATATACTTTGTATGATTTTCTGATTCGATATATATACTTGATAGCATGGTTATTTTTTGATGATTCATGATACTATTCTTGTTACTACTGCATGATTGTTACATTGAGATTTGGGATAATCGTGAAGTGTCTGAGGTTCAGCCCTACTCCGGATGGTAATTTCGTATGTTTACAATTCCTAGTTTCGGTAGGGTAATTTCGCCTGTTATCGGTTCCCATGCTTCGGTAGGTAATTTTGCCTGTACCCTAAGGTAACCCCTTAGATCGGTACCTTTACCCTATAGGGAGTAGGTTAATGCCTGTATTAGGTTATGTTAAGGGGAACTGTATCCAAGAGTTTGGATTTTGGATTTGACACTTGGAAGATCTACACTTTTCTCTGTTATATATTTTGATATAATATTTAAATCTTCGGATTTACATTTTGGATGACACGTACCTATATTTTGTTACAAACATTTTAATGATACTTTATTTTGTGGGTAATGATTTTATAATGTATTTTGTTTTAGACGATAATTATGATTGAACTTCCATCAGTATAGGTTATCTTGATTATGTTTGAATCTTAAAAAAATGTGACTACTTCTAGATCGGGCTTTTCGCACAGATCAGTCTAAAGTTTAAACAATTTGAGTTGAAAGTAACACGAACCAAAGGGATCCGAACCGAAGGTAACTTAAATTAATTTTATCCAAATCAAATATCGATCTTATTTTAACTTGATAATTGAATAAGAGTAAATGGATATTTTTTTTTATCTATTTTGTAAAATAACTCTTTTATCCCTTTCTTATTACGGTATTAGTTAATTATCATCTTTGATAATAATTTAATATTGGCATAAAGATAACTTTAACCCTTAACATTTATAGTTTTTATCATTTTGGCCGTTATTCTTTTTTGGATAAATTTAGCCCATTAACCTATATCTTTTTGACAAATATCTTATTTTTTAACTAGCTTAATGACTGGACTGTTAGAAATTTAACTATAATATTATATATATATGAAATATAATTTTAAATGACATAGCATGTAACCTATCAAATACATATACATATATATATATATATAGAATATAATTTTATTCAATATAAAATATAAAACAATTAGAATTCAAATAAAATATTAAAAATTAATTAATTCTAAAATAAAAAGCTATTAAACATTCTTAACCCTAACTACTATAAAATCAAAATTCTATTTGAATTGTGTTTATATTTTTTAAGATAGGAATTCTAATAGGATTTTGATTCTATCGTAGTTAGGGTTAAGAATGCTTAATAGCTTTTTTATTTTAGAATTAATTAATTTTTAATATTTTATTTGAATTTTAATTGCTTTATATTTTATGTTGGAATAAAATTATAATTCATATATATATATATATATGGATTTGATAAGTTACAAGCCATGTCATTTAAAATTATATTCTATATATATGTATCATCGTTAAATTTTTAACAGTTCAATCATCAAGCTAATTAAAAAATAAGATATTTGTCAAAGAAATATAAGTTAAGGGCTAAATTTATCCCCAAAAAGGGCCAAAACGATAAAAATTATAAACGTTAAGGGTCAAAATTATCTTTATACCTTTAATATTTCGATATCATCTTTCCTCATCTAAATATCATTTATATATATATATACACACACGATAAATTTTACTTTTTGAAAAAAAATTATATGAAATACTCTAGAGTAAAGTTACTTATTATCAAAAATTTTATTTTATACGATTAACTTTAATTAACATTACTTAGACAGTAAACCTAATCAATTTTAAAAGAAAAGAAACTTTATTTTTATAAATATATGTTAACATTAAATACATGCCTCAAATAAAAAATCTTTTATACGTAATTAACTCAACTGCAACAAGTTTCTTAATAACGAGTCTTAATAAAGCTTAAAAAAATCAATAAAGTGATCGGTTAAATTTTACCATCTTAAATGTAAGAATCAAAGTATTTATTTTTATATGAAGCTAAAATTTTAAGGGAAAAAGAGTACATTCATACATACACCCTTAAAGTTTTTTTTTTTTACTCAATTAAATCTTTATATTTTAATTTTTTTATTAATATATCTTTTTACCAACATTGACAATTGAATTAAATATTTTTAGATTATTTGGTACAACATATTGTGTTATAAAAAAATATTTTATTTAAAAAATGTTTAATTTTAAAAAAAAAACTTTAAAAAATATATAAATAATTTTCTTAGAAAATTGTAAATTTTACATTATATAATTATTGTGTGTCATATGGCAACAATATATCAAGAAAAATTATCATAAATTAATGATCAAATTTTATAAAAAAAAATAAATTAAAATTTTAGTTTATGGCTTAATTGGGTAAAAAAATTTCAAGAGATTAAATATGTTTTTTCAAAAGTCCAAAAACTTTAAGCACCCTTAAGGCTTTTATTTTTGTTTTTACAATGAAAGAGGAATTAAGGAAAATAAATTATTTACAAAAATCATTGTTGAATTACTAAATTGAGTAGAATACAAAGTTAATAGATTAAATTAAAAATATATTTATTTATTTTATTAAGAATATGAATTGAAGTTATATATATATTATATAGTGATAATGAAGAATATAATTTAAATTTGGTCAAAGTACACTTATGATGAAACAAGAATTAAAAAACAAATGATTTTACTTTTAAAACTTACGGTTCGAGCACCAGTATTGTCAACACAATAGTTGAATGATTAATGTCTAATAGTTAAGAGTATTCACTAGGACAAGTTCTATTGTAACACTGTAGTTGATTTTTAAAAAAAATAAAAAATAAAGATATCATAAAGTGTTAGGAGCCAAAATTAAAAAAATATAGATTTTTTTAAAAAAATTAAATCTAAATATGTATTTCGCAGTGATTTAAAAGCATATTGTTATAATTTAATTTAAACAAAATTAAAATATAAATAAATAAATAAACAAAAAATCAAGATAAAATAATAAATCTTGATTATTTTAATTTTTTAAATTGATAAAATCGAATCAAATTTATTTAAATTATTTAATTTAATTAAAATAACTCTATAATATAATCTTCACCATTTAACATTGATCGTTCAATAATTTTATTGATATCGCTAACGTTTAAACCCGTGACCTTTAAAAATAATAATCGTTCCCTTCACTTAGACCAGAATGCTCGTCCCCAATGCTCACCCTAAAATTAAAGTATAAACAATCCTAGTGTCACATATACTTCAGGAACTCTCTGAAGTAGATTAACGAAAACGAGTAAAAATAAATGTGTAGTTTCGCCAACTCGGAAAGGACGCTTTCACCCAAGAAAATCCCAAATTCCGGTAACCTTGTACATCACGGTGCATTTTAGCAGGATACCCTTGATTCAAAATTGAAATTACAATAACACCCTTCAAAATCTCATAACCTGAACGTTAAAACCGCCCCCAACCCATTTCCCTCACTCCTAGATTATATATCCTATGACGAAAGCTCTCTACGCTTTCACGGCGATTGGCATAGCAAAGAAGGTACCTACCGACGGAGAGAAAAGAAAGAGAAATTCTTTAAAGCAGTTGAAAAAGAAGAAAGGAAATCCAAAATTTTCATTGGGAATTCAGAGAGAGAAAAACTTCTGTTTTTGATTTTGATTTTGATTTTCTTGGTGTTAAAGATTGAGCTCCATGCGATCAATGGTGTGTTCTGGTGATAGTGAGATGGCCATGGGACCCCAGAGATCGAAATCAATGTTGTGTTCTGGGGAAAGAGAGATGGCGATGGGACCTCAGAGATCGAAACCTCTTCACAATTTCAACCTTCCTTGTTTGAAGTGGGGGAGTCGGAGATATCTCAGGTGTGAGAAACTCGACGATGCTTCAAAACCCACAATTGGATCATCCGCAACCGCGGTCGTCGGCGTCACCGGTCAATACCAGCATTGTCTTCGTCGTGTCGTTCAAAGGCGTCGATCTCCCCCTTCGAAGATTGAGAGTTTGGTGATTGGTGGAATGCGGCGGCGCGAATCGGAGTCGTTGCCTGCCAGCAGAATGAACACCGATCGTGAGAGGGAACAGAGTTTGATGATAACGAAGGGAGAGACGGTGGCGACAGGGATCGAGGCAGTTAGAGAGAAGATCATGAAGGATCTTAAAACGGCGGCGGATGAGATCAAAGATGCTATTTTTAGAGACGAAGTGTCCGAAGACGCCGACGCCGACGATGGTGAGGAAGAATTCAAAGAGCCTAAAAATAAGCAGAAACTGAAAGAGAGGGAAGAATTGCCTGTGGTAGAGGTGGAGCCGAGGCCTTGGAATCTTAGAACAAGGCGTGCCGCGTGTAAGGCTCCGATTGACGGAGAAGTAACAAACAACAATTATAGTTCTCCGACGAAGAATGAGGTGTTTAAGTCACCCATAGCAAGAGACAAGGCACCATCGTGGGCCGCCGCCGTTAAGAAAAGACCCCGACCGAAACTTTCGGTACCGCTATCAAAGAAAGAGATCGAAGAGGATTTTATGGCCATTGTTGCTCACCGCCCCCCGAGAAGGCCAAAGAAACGAACACGTTATGTTCAGAAGCAATTGGATGTAAGTTTCTTCTTCTTTTCTTATTGCTTTCGGTGTTTTTGGTTATTTATTTATAATTTTGTTGATTTTACAGTACTTGTTTCCTGGATTGTGGCTGACGGAGGTAACGGTGGATTCTTACAAGGTACCGGAGTTGGTTGAAAACGGCAAGGTAAACTTTCTTTATATCATTCGACTTTTTAATTAAAAATTTCCCCACCTTTTTCTCCCTGTTTCTGATAAATTCTCAGCAACTAAACAAATGAAAGAAAAGGGTCTAATTCAAGATCTCTCATTTCTGTATTATGATTGAGTCGAGATTTGTGAGCCTGACTTGTTGGCATTTTGCTTTCTGCAGAGGTAGTAGTGAGGCCAGGGGAGTTTCAACTTGCAACAAGGTCTAAAGAAATGGTTGGATTCGGAGCTTCCGTTTCCGACCATATTTACTCGACTCGTTCACAGTGGTTACCAGACCTTTGTGAATTAGGAATTTCACACAACAAAGTTGAATTTGCCTTATGTTTCTGGTTAGGTTCAGTTGCTTTGAATTGCTAATTTTTGTTTCAATATGATTGTCTTCAATTCATTCAGTTTATTTCTTTATCTCGAACTGAATAATCTTGTATAAAGTAAGGTGACAAGTACATCTGTTTTTTTCTAATAGAAGAGAATGGCTCTTCCGATTACAAGTGTGGAATGCAATGCAGTCCTTATCTTCTGATTCTGCATTATGTGGCTTGTATTTCGGTTATTTCATCGGTAGTTCGGATTAGGTTACTCGATACTGCTGTTTTTAGCATTGTTAGTTTTTCTGACGTGTGACTGAGAATTGAACTTTGCTGCTTGCTTCTTGTTTTCATCATCCCAGCTAATTCTTTTGGTTACACATTGTTTGGATTTCTGAAGCTAATCGGAGTCGATACATTGTCTTTGTTGATTGTTTTCAGCAGTGGCCTCCTTTGTTATTCTTGGTCATTGCAATTGCATACAAGTGATGAAGCAATACTCATCTTAGTCTTCCTTGTCAAGGTTGTTGCAGTTTGAAGGTCTAGAAAACAATCCTCTTGTTTAGATGTCCGACTGGTCTGGATATAGTTTAGACTCGTGTAACTATCAAATACCGGAAGTATGGCCTTGTATTTGCAGAATGAGTCGGCCATATCCTATAAAATGCCTTACTAGCTAGTACTAGTCGAGGTAAGAGGCGACAATATTTTGGACATCCTCCCTCCTATTGGCTATTCCTATAGACCTGGCTAAATGATGTGTTTGTGTGGGTCTATGGGGACATGAAATTTTGTTCAAGGGACCGCCACAGACTGCTCTCGGATTTGAGCATGGAAACGTGTGTGTATGCCCTGCCCCAACCCCTTTTAGGTATCGTTGTGGCAACTTGCAAAGTGTAGGATCTTATTTCCAGATGCTGACGCGTCTCTCCGGCTCCTGTATCTGTAGAAAGCGTGTTGATACATTGGAATTCGATAAATGATTAGCAGCAGCATGATCGGGTGGGTCCATTAATAAGGTTAAGTTTTGTGCTCAACCATCGTGAATCTCTGGTACAGGTACATCCAAACGGCAAGAAAATTAACAATCGTAACGAAGTGGAGTTGGATTAGTTTTTAGTTTATTCGACTTTAGGGCGCTGCTGCTGCTGCTGCTGCTGCTGAATGTAATCTTCCACGGTCGATACCAAATGTCTCTTGTCAAACCATCTTTAATAACTACTCTCTCATACACGGCACGGGTAGTAGGTAGGGGTGTGAAAAAAAAAACAGTAAACCGAACCGATTCTAAAATTTGAAAAAATCGAATCGAAAAAATTTGATTTAGGTTTGAATTTTTTAAAATTAAATATTTTTTCTAATATGTTATTAGAATTTATATTGTTAATAAATAAAATAAAAAATTATTACCCGAAGTGATCCGAATTGAAGTTTTCGGTTAACTAGTTGAATAGTTATGGTTTATGATAAAAGATTAAGTGATCCGAATTTACCAATTATATAAAATAATTTATTAATAGTTAATCGAACTTGATTTTGCACACCCCTAGTAGTAGGGTATAAAACAAATCCTAATCTAACTTATTTGAATTAGGTTTTAAAAAATGGATAAAATTTAAAATATAATTATTAAATAATTTTTTAAAATTTCTGAAATTTTTAAAAATAAAATAAAATTAACAATGAAAAAACACTTCCCCTAACAACCTCAATTTCATCGGAACATTCCCATCAACAAATTCTCTTCGACTGAAAAGTAATAGTGACTAAAAAATAAAATTTAAACAATATGCAAAATATTTGTAAATTATTAATTTTAAGACATAAAGTATAGTTCAGCAATTTTACATTAATATTCTCTTGTTAATAATTAATAATTAAAAAAAAAATTTTAAACTCGATTATTTAAAAGATATAGTTTTTCAATCCACGTAAGGCGAAATCGGTTTTTTATAGGATGCAAGTTGAAAAATCGCTTTAAAAAAAATGCAATTTTCATGTTGATAGGAAAGAAAGAAAATAATTTATTGCATTTTATTTATGAAATTTGTTTTAAATAAAATACGAGTTTAAACTACGTAACTGAAAGATGATAATTTTTTAAAAAGGGTAAACTGTAATAAAGATCACTTAATTATGGGTAAGGTTATATTTAAGCCACTTAATTATTGAAAATTATATTTGGGTATATTGATTGCAACGAAATTTTTCAAGATTTGGTTTTGAGCTCGTTTATGGTAAGGTTACATTTAAGTCACCCGATTATTAAAGGTTACAGTTGAGTGACTCAATTATAACTAGAGTTACATTCGGGTTACTCTTCATATTTGAAAAAGTACTTCAATATGATCGTTTGTTCTTCTAAATCACTTGTATACCTCTGTTAATATTAGAATATATCATTTAAAATTATTAATTAATCTAATACACGAATTGATTAACTTTTTTTTCAACTATAAAGAGTGACCCAAATGTAACTTTACCTATAATTGAGCGATTTAAATGTAACCTTTAATAATTGGGTGCCCATAATGTAACCTTACCTATAAATGAGTGACACAAATGTAACCTTACCCATAAATTTTCAAAATGTTTTATGTTTCTCGTAAACTCAAAAATTTAATTTGTATTAATAAAAAATTAAATTATAGTAATTGAATTTTTTTAAATAAATTATTTTATTATTACTTTATATTAAAGTAGAAAATGATAATTGAATAATCAGTTAAATAAAATATTGAACTTGAGTAATGAATGTTTTTATTTATTAACGTATCAAATATGATAATATAATAAATTTAATAATTATCCAATTATATTAGTATAACAACAACTAGAATTATTAGACTATAAAATATATTAATGCATAAAATTTACAAATTCTATATATAATTAATCAGAATGGTTATGGTTTTTAAGCATAATCAAACAATTATTAAATTTGTCCTATTATTATATTTAATATTTTAATAAATAAAATAAAATAAAACTCAAATTAAATATTTCAATTAATTGGTTAATCAATTATTTGATTTAATTGGTAATATAAGATTAAGAATTTTATCAAATAATCAAAGTTGAACCTAATTACGATGTAATTTTTAAATATACTATTTTGATTCACTTACGTTTCACAGTTTGAAGCAAAATTAATTAATTAATTTAATCACTTATATATAATATTTATAAATTTTAGCATTATAACGTCTTATAGTCTTGTGATTCTGGACTGCTAGTTGTTTTTACGCTTATTAACAATCGAACAATTATTAAATTTATAATATTATCATATTTGATATTTTAACAACCAAAGTATTGATTAATTAATTATCCTATTAAATTGGTATAATATTCTATTGATAATTGAATAATATGAATTTATTAATTACTTAAAATAATTTTTAAAGATTAATCAAAATATTTTTCTTAAATAAATTATTTTGATTTGCTTACGATTCACAATTTTAAGCAATTAACCTAAATAGGAAGAATCGTAAGTTAAGTTATTAAATTAAAAAAAAATAAATTTTAATGATCAAAATAAGAATTAGAAAGAAGTTGGGTGATAAATGATGTAGTTTATTTTATTCAATAAAAAAGAAAACTACTGCACCACATGATAAACTTCTAACGGGAGGAACCTAGAGATTATTAGGTGAATCTTGTTCACCACGTCATTCATGGTTCAAGCAATCATGATCGTTGATCTTTAAATAATCACCTAATAACTACCCATCCACTAAATCCATATAAGAAAGAGGTGATGATTCACTTAGAAAAAAATTAAGATCAATGGTCCGGATTAATTCACCTAATAATTTTTCGGAGGAACCATACAAAAATTGTTCCGAAAGTTTAAGGATTAAAATAAAAATAAATTAAATTTTTAGTGATTATATCACAAGTTTTAAAATTTTGGTGACAAAAATAAAAGTGTCCTAAAAGTTCTATGACCATTTATGTATTTTATCCTTTATTTTAGATGGCGTTCCAAGTTCATGTATGGTTTGTGTTCGATTAAATTTTTAATTAGGTTTTATCTTTGTTTGTTTATTTTTGAAGATGTAGATGTTTAATAATATGTTTGTTTATATATTCATCAAAATGGTAAACCATTAATCTTTAAACACCTTAGGTTTCACTGTTCGAATTCTAAAATTCATCATGCATTTAATTTAGTTCTTACCTTCACTGATATTTAAAATGTGAAAAATAAAAGGAAAGAAGAATCAAATAAACAAGTTTATAACCAAGTTTGTTGGTGAACATAAATGAACCAAACACACCTCTATTCGTGTCCATTCATTTATTAAACAAACATAAAAATTTTGTTCATACTCATTTATTTAACTTACTAAACAAAATATTATATGAATAATTCACTGAACGCTCTATTCATTTATTCCCTTACTTTTTTTCGAACACAATCCTGAAAAAAAAAATTAACCGATCAAAATATTAACAAGAATCTAAACAAAATCAAACAAGATAAGTGATACAAAGAGAAAAACCTACTTGTCTCCAAGAGAGGCACAGTGGTATTAGACCTGTGAAGAGTTGTACAAATGTTTGAGGAATTGAAAGCCATTAACGAAGGAAACAGAAACAGGCGAGGGCAGGGGAGGGGAGGGAAGACTGAAGTGTAGTGGTAGATGATTTTAAGGGAAAATATTTTAAGTTAAACCACAAAACAAAGTTGTAATAAAAAAGAAATTATATACATATTAAAATCAATTAAACTATTAAGAAAAAAAAAAAGAGATAATCTTATATTCCCCGCTCTTAAACTACTACCAGTAGTACATGTACATATTTAAAGCATTAAACCCTAAGGCTATAAACTATTCAGACCAGTCCTATTCAGTCCAATGTGATTTTTGTAAGACTAAATGTATTTGCCCATATCTCCCAGTTCCTCACATTGCCACGACCCTTCTATCATCTCATCACAGATCCAACAACACCCTTCACCCACACCATCCATAGATGCCAGATCCTGCCCACTGCTGCCGAGATTGTAACTTCCACTAAGAACTTGGTCATATTCGTTCACACTCGGTTGATGTTCGATAAGTCGATTGGTTTCCTCAGAAATGTGTACGAAATCTGCGGCAAAGGAACAGGGGACTACAGATTCCGGTAATCGACAAGGAATCGAGATTTGAGAGCTCGTTTCTTTCAAAGAAGAGGCAGAACACCCCTGTTTCTGCACCTTTGTTCTCCAATAGTTCTTGATCTCGTTGTCTGTTCGTCCGGGAAGATGCTCTGCAATTTTCGACCACCTAGAGACAAAAAACATATCATAAAACACACAAAAGAAAAAAATGCATTCAACTGTAAACATCAAGTTAAATCGACAAATGAAATCACCTGTTTCCCCACTGGGAATGAAGTTCATGAATCGATATTTGTTCTTGGAGTGTCAGGTTTCCGCGCTTTACATCAGGGTTTAAGTAATTCAGCCACCTCAGTCTGCAACTTTTACCAGTTCTCTTGAGACCTAGGGGGAGTAGTTCAAGGCGGATGAAGCAGAAATGTATAAAGAAAGAGAAAAAGATTGTAGCTGATAACATGTTTATGTACCTGCACATTTTGCCAACATATCCCAACGACCAGCCCCATGACGATCAATGTAATGGGTCAAGAGAGTGTCTTCTTCAGTGGTCCAGGGTCCTCTTCTAACCTCACTGTCTTCTTCAACATGAGTGGACATTCTCTTCGTAACTCCGCTCGAATCTCTAAACTCTATTTGTTTATGGTTTATGGTTTACGGCAATGGAACTGGAACTACTTGGCAAGGTTGAATTTATAGGCTTCAATGGCATAAGCTAAAACAAGGTTGAAGAAGTAGGAAATCAAGCAAATATGAGTCCAAAGTGCAGAATTATCTAAGAGTATGATTTTGGATTATGCTCTTAGAATGGTGTTCATGACATGTGGGTTGGACCATTGCCATTGTTGGTATAGGTCGGTCCATGGGGGAATTGAAGCATGAAGATCATGTTCTATTTCCATTTTTTTCCAATTTTAGTTGAATGATCTGCATGACTTGTGAAGATGCCTTTTTCTTGTTATAGAATGCAAGTGCTAGAAAGGTCATGTGGCCTAGTGGTATAGAGGGGAATTACATACAATAATTTCCCTTCTATGGGGATACGATTCCTACACTAACGGTAACCTGGAACACAGACAATGAGAAAAACGTGTCCATATAAATATCATACTTTTTTTAATTCAAAAAATATTATTTTTGTAAACCTAACTATCATTTTTATTTCTTAAAATGATTGTAGAGAAATATGAATGCTCTTATTTTTTATTTAATACATGTTTATCATATGATTTACGTTCAAAATTCGTAATTTTTTTATAATAATATCTTCTTCAGATCTAAATCTGAGTTATTTTCTTAATGAAAATATGTTTAGTTATTGTTTTCAACTCTTCTTTATAATTTTATTAGTAATTTTAATATTATGCATTAAGTATTTATGTCGTATAAATTATAATATATTATATAAGTAGACTTCATCGAAGGTCCTTTATGTATAGTGTGTATTCTATATTAGTCACTTAATTTTTTTAAAAAATTATTCTTGTTACTTATTTTTTGATCGTTACTGTTGGATAATTCGAACGTTAACCTCCATTAACTCATTAAAGTGATGACGTGATATATTAATACAAAGTTAATTTTTATTTTGATATCTTAAAATTTTAAAATTTATTTTTCTCAATCTTAAAAAAATATTTTTTTCTAAAAATCAATCCAAACCCTAATCCCCCACCTCATATCGATTTCCGTCATTCTTTTCCGACAATTATCACTTTGCCAATAGTTGGGGTTTCCTTTCGACCGCAATGAACTCCTGCTAACTGCAAATATTTAACATAATTTCCCTGGCATGCCCCATGTCCTTCCTGATTTTCAACAGAGCAGTAGTCAGTATTTAATGGATGAAAATGGCAATTATATGATGTACAAGAAGAGCAAAGTTTGGTTATCACCTTACCCCAGCATACAAAGAATTTACCATACCAATAGAATCCTGACTTTAGCTGCTCTAGTGGTTTTTGTAAGGTCTGCAAAACATGCAACTCGTCTTGAATCAATGGCAGTCCAGTCCAGGAACACAGAAACTAATTTGAGGATATCAAAATTGATCGAAGGAACACGATACTCAATACGAAAAGAGTATTCCATGCTAATATCTACATCCACGAGAAGAGATGATTTCTTAAAAGGAAAGATCTTTATTAGAAAGGTAGCCGTGGAGAAATTATTACATGAGCCCGTTCCATTATATATTTGATATGGTTTTAACCAATTAAATTAAAACACATTATTTATTTTTTATATCATATTCACACATAAACATCTTTCAAATAATCCACTTTAATATCTTTAATTAAAAAAAGAAAAAATATATTATCAAAGATTTTTTATGTTGTTTTCCTCTTTATTCTTAAAATTTTTTCTCAATTATTTTTTCCAAACCCTAAACCATAATCTTTAACCCTAAACCCTAAACTCAATCCTAAACACTAAAATTAAACCCTAAACCATAATCACAAACCCTAGACCCTAACCTTAAAATCTAAACCATAATCCTTAACTCTAAATATAAACCCTAACCCCTAAACCCCAAACCCTAAATTATTAAAAAAAATTAATTAAGGAGAAATTTAAAGAACAAAGAGAAAGATTGCACAAGAAATCCTTGTTAATATTTGTTTTCTTTTTTAAATCAAAGATATTAAAATGGATGATTTGAAGGATGCTTACGTGTAAATATGATATGGAAAAAAAATATAATGTCTATTAATTTAATTGGTTGGGGATCATATCTTAGATTGTGGAACGGGTTCATATAATCATTTCACGGTAGCCATGGTTTCTTTCAAATCTCAAATTCAGGAATTAACCCACCAATATCTAGACCTGACAAGTTTAACTTGAGACCCTAATTTGAAGCTTGAACTTAACCCAAATTTTTATTGAAGTGATTTTCAACTGAATCAAATACTTAAACCGATTTATTCGAACTAAAAATAATCCAAACCGGAGATAATTCAAAATAAAGAAAAAGTATTAAATAAAAATGAGACGTGAATTATTGCATTATTTACCAAAAAGCCGAATATATTGATTTTGTAAAGCTATATAAAAGTGTAAAATACTTACCTGACCTGAAAACTCAAGTAAAAAGATTGATCCCCTATTTGACTCGATACTGACATGATCCAAAATTAACATAACTGAAAAGAAACAAATCGATCAGATACCCAAAAAAATTATTGTAGAATCAAATTAAAATTGAACTGAATCATCGTACACTCGAATTAAAAACGAATCAGACTCAAAGAAAAAAAAAATAAGCCTAAAATAACTACAATTGAGTACCCCAAGCTAAGACTAAAATGAATAATCCACTTACCACCTCTATCGATACCAATCCCATAAATTCTTGGATTATCTTCACCATAAAAAACCCATGTAGAATTAACCACCAACTAAAAGAATCAAACTTTAAAAAATCAAAACTAATAAAAACATATTTTTCCAAACAATAAAAAAAAGCTAATTTGTTTCCTTTCATCCCCAACCAAGCTGAAAAAGAATCTTATGTTTTTCGTTTCTTTAAGGCCTAATGAGCAAGAAAATCAACCATAAAAAGATGGGAAAAAACTAGAAAAATTTCAAGCAAACAAATAAAGAAGAATGAGAATGAAGTCGTGTCTGACTAGTAAACTATGGAGACCTCAGGGACGACCGAGTAATGCTGATTGTATAGATGAACATAATATTTGGACGGAGGATGGGGCGACTCTAGTGGTGATCCGAACGTGTTATTGATGGCTTTTGTTAGGTTTTTCTTAACATAAGGATTGAAGGATTCTTCATTCGGACTCTTGATTTTCTATATTAGGTGTTGGGTTGAATATGGACAGATGTTGGTACTAACACTTGTCCCTTAGGCAAGGAAAGGTTATAAAATAACCTTTGCAAGTATGAGAACGGGAATAGCCATACCATCACACCTTGTCTCATTTGATATTTTTAGAGCATCATCATCTTTAATCCCTACATCTTTTTTCTTCTTTTATATAATTGTTTATCTTCGTAGTTGTATCCTTGTCAGCTATTAAGCTAGAAGATATTGAAGCCGATGACTATACTCTAAAAGGACAATATCCGTAAGTCACAAACTAGTTTTCCTCCTCCTTACTCTCTACTAAGCACCTTAGGTAGCTCATCCTTTCCATCATGCGGCTACACTATTCAACAGACCCTAGGAGGTAAAAAAAATCCTCAATCGAACCGTACAACCTTCAACATTTGGGACATCATATGACCACACAAGCATGCCTCAAACACCTTTCGTAACATAATGTGCTCTTCTATGCTCAATCATATTCCTCTCATAAAATGATTGATAACTTCCAACATAATGGAAAATAGAAACCTTTGTGTCACTTTTATATACTTGGAGTGATCAACTTCCACCTTTTGAGAGCTGCTCTAGTCAACGATTGGACTTTCAACCTTGTCGTTCTTTTTGCATAGTGATAAGTGCCTAAAAGTTCTAAATTTTAGACCATTTTTCAACTCGTTTATTGTTAATAAAGGACGGATCTAAGGGAAATAATGAATATTTCTACTTAATTTCTGTAACACCCCAAATTTAGGCCTAAAATTTTAGAGGTCTAGTGGATCGGTTTTGTTGGTTTAGCCTAGTTTGGAATTAAATACTTAAAAAATGATTTTTATTCAAAATAAATTATGGAAAAATATCCTAAAATCATTATTTAATATGTATTTAACTTAGGTCAAATCAATTTTAAAAATTGACCCTTGAATCCCTATGATTTTGAAATTAGTGACTATTTTGTAAAAATTGAAAATTTGAGGACAATTTCATAAATTAAGTTAAAACTTTGAATCTTTAAGGGGATTTGATCCAATCCTATTCCTATTTGATCTAATCCTTCCAAGGGTCTATTTTAATAACCCATAACTCCTAACTCATAATTTTAATTAATAGCCCAAATAACTTAATATTAATCATAAAAACCTATTTTTTATGTCATAAACATAAACTTATTTTTAAAATTACGACTTTTCATCTTCTTGGAAGTCATTCCATCATATTTTCAAAGGTAAACATCAATCTTTTCAATAAAATTCCGGTTGGTTAATTCTTTATAATTTTTTTCTTCGATTTTACTTGAAAAACTCTATTTTTGTATCAAGCTTTAAACTCTTCTCCAAGATTTTGGTTTCTTCCTTCACAATACATATTCTTCATCATATTTTCAAAGCTAAATACAAATCTTTTCATTAATTTCCTTCTTTTCCCCAATTTTCCTTCGATTGAGCCCTAATTTCTTCTGATTCCAGTCTTTCTCAGCTTTCCCCTTTCTCATTTCTTCTTCTTGAGCCATAACAATGCCCCCTTCTTTAGAGGATCCTTGTCCCCAAGGATCAAAGTCTGGAAATTGGGACTTGAGAGCGGTATAGTCCTCCCAAGTTGCATCGGCGGGGCCAAAATTAGTCCACTGGATCAAGAGTTGCGTAACAGCCTGATTGTTACGTTTTATCATTCGTTTGTCAAGGACTATCGTAGGGTAAACTTTTAAACTTCCATCAGCAGCAAGTTCTGGTGGGTCGCGAGAGGTAACTGCTTGGTCTCCAATTTTCTTCTTTAGCAAGCTTACATGGAATACAAGATGTATTCGTGATGTTGCTGGTAACTGTAACTTGTAGGCAACGGCTCCAATCTTGTCGAGGATGCGATAGGGACCAAAGTAACGAGTAGAAAGCTTTAAGTTTTGACGGACTGCAACTGAAGTTTGTCTGTACGGTTGCAATCGAAGGTACACCCAATCACCAATTGAAAAAACTCGTTCACTTTTTCTCTTATCTGCGTACTGCTTCATTCGGTTTTGGGCTATAGTTAGGTTCTCCTTAAGTAAATGGTTTAGAGCCATTCTGTCCGTAAGTAGTTGCTGCACTGCTTGTACTGGAGAATCACCTTTACATTGCATTTCTTAGGGTGGGAAGCCATACAAAGCTTGAAAAGAGGTCATACCCAATGCTGTATGATAAGTGGTGTTATACCAGTATTCAGCTTGAGGTAGAAGCTTGACCCACGTGTTAGGCTTAAGAAAACACACACTTTATAAATACTGTTCAAGGAACTGATTAAGTCTCTCGGTCTGTCCATCAGACTCGGGATGATAAGCTGTGCCTAATTGCTTAAACAATTCTTTCCAAAAAATACTAGTGAAAGTTTTGTCCCGATCGGATATAGCCACTTTAGGGGTACCATGCAACTTGTAAATGTTTTCTAGATACAACTTAGCCACCTCAGTAACAGAATAAGGATGCGAAAGGGCCAAAAAATGAGCAAACTTGGTAAACTTGTCGATCACGACCAAGATACAGTTCTATTTAGAGGAAATAGGTAATCCCTCAATAAAATCCATAGAAATTACTTCCCATGCTTTCTCAGGAATTGGTATAGGCTGCAAGAGACCAGACTTAGGCACATGTTCAGATTTAGAGCGCTGACAAACATCACATTGTAATACATAGTTTTTAACAGAAGTTTTCATACCAGGCCAGAAAAAAGAGAGTGTTAACCTGTAGTATGTAGCCTGAATACCTGAATGGCCACCTTGAGGAGAGTCATGGAGTGTAACCAGAAGTTGCTGTCGTAAATTGCCCGAACTACCAACATAAACTCGACCTTTATAGCGTAGCACTCCTTTGGTTAATGTCCAGTCTGTAACAGAAGCAGGAAGGACTGATAAAGCAGTAAGTTTATCCTTAGCAACTTGATCATCCTAGTAGGAATCTTCAATTTCCAGTACCCATGTAGGAATAATTGTTGTTGCATGCAATTCCATAAATTCAATTTGAATATTCTCTCTGCGAGATAGGGCATCAACCACAAGATTCGTCTTGCCCTTTCGAAATTTGATCACAAAATCCACCCCAAGAAGTTTAGTCAAGCCCCTCTTCTAGACTGTAGTTGTTAATTTTTGTTCAAGGAGGTGTTTTAAAGGTTCGTGGTCTGTTTTGATCACAAATGGACCAACCTCCAAATAATGCCTCCATTTTTTGACAGCCATTAGAATGGCCAGATATTCACTTTCATAGGCAGGAAGAGCAACATTCTTAGGGCATAAATGCTTACTTAAATAAGCTATCGGCCTGCCCTCTTGGGATAAGACAGCTCCAATGCCTTTAGAGCTTGCATCCGTCTCCAAGCAAAAAGGTTTTGTAAAGTTTGGCAAAGCCAAGACTGGGGTGCTGCACATTGCAAATTTTAAAGCTTCAAAAGCATCTTTGGCTTCAGAGGTCCATTGAAAACTATCCTTCTTTAACATATGGGTAAGTGGTCGACTAATCTCCCCATAGTGTCTCATAAATTTTCTGTAGTAACCAGTGAGACCTAAAAATCCTCTCAAGGATTTTAAAGTTGTAGGAAGAGGCCAATTTTGCATTGCTTCAACCTTAGATGGGTCCGTAGCCACTCCTTTATCAGAAATTATATGACCCAAATATTCCACTGAAGATTGCCCAAAAAAACATTTAGATCTTCGAGCAAAAAGCTGATTTGAAAACAGTAACTGTAACACTGATTCAAGGTGTTGAAGGTGAGCTTCCCAAGAGCGTCTGTAAATTAAAATATCATCAAAAAAAACAAGCACGAACTTCCTTAAGAAAGGGGCAAAGATTTCATTCATGAGTGATTGAAAGGTTGTCGGGGCATTTGTTAAGCCGAAAGGCATAACCTTGAACTCATAATGGCCATGATGAGTTCGAAATGCAGTCTTAGGAACATCCTCAGGTCGAATGCGAATTTGCCAATAGCCGGATCGCAAGTCAATTTTAGAAAAAAATTGTGCTCCCTGTAACTCATCCAACAAGTCTTCAACAATAGGTATAAGGAATTTGTTCTTGACAGTCAAAGCATTTAACTGTCGATAATCAACACAAAGTCGCCAAGAACCGTCCTTTTTCTTAACAAGCAAGCAAGGAGAGGCAAAGGGACTCTTACTTGTTTGAATGATGGATGATGCTAGCATGTCGGCTATTTGTCTTTCCACCTCAGTCTTTTGGCAGTGAGGAAATCGATATGGTCGTAGATTTACTGGCTGTGAGTTAGGTTGCAAGACAATGGCATGATCATGGGATCGAACTGGTGGAAGACCCTTTGGCTCTTCAAAGACAGCTTGATAATGGTCTAAGAGAGATTTCAATTCTGGAGGTATGGTAGGTACTGCTTCTTCCTCACAAGTAAGGACATAAATTTCACCCAACAAATCTGCATCCTTATCAGTAAGCTTTTGAAGTTTTTCTCCTGAAATCACCTTAAAAGAGGTAGGTGTTCGGCCACTATAAAGAATGACTTGTTTGTTATCCTTCAAAAAACTAACAGTCATGGCATTAAAATCCATAGAGATAGGGTTATAAGTTCGCATCCAATCAACCCCCAATACCATGTCATTCCCTCCCATTTGTAATACTCGAAAGTCATGCAAAAATTCATGGCCCTGCATCTTCCAAGATAATTGTTTACTAGTAGCTAAACTATACAATTTTTCACCATTAGCTACTGTGATTGCCAGAGGGGTTGTAGACTGTAGTTGTAATCCTTCCTTAGCCCAAACTGGTGTGATGAAGCTATGTGTGCTTCCACTGTCCACCAAAATAGTTAACAGCTTGCCTTTTATAGTCCCCTGGATTCGTAATGTATGATGTCCCACATTTCCAGTTAAAACGTGAATAGAAATTTCTAAGTCTTTCACTGGTGGTTCTTGAGAATCTGGTTCAGGAAGTTCTTGTAAATTTTCAACTGGAGCGTCTTGAGGAAGTTCTTCCTCCATCAGATTAAATTGTTTAAGTTTACACTGATGACCAGGATTGAATTTCTCTCCACACTTAAAACAGAGGTTATTAGCTCTTCGAAACTCTAATAAGGACTGCCTAGCTGGAGGCTGAGGTAATGGAGGCTTAGCAGGAGTGGCTGGTAGTGAAGACTTGGCTTGAACTTGGGTAGGTTGGTATGTAAGTGGCTTGGAAGTATACCGAGTTCTTCTGGCTTCCAAGTCTACTGCCAATTCATATAGTTTGGCCTGTCGACTGGCCTCAGATATAGATCGAGGTTGTAAAACTTTCACTCGAAGGCGTAAATCTTCTTTGAGGCCACTAATAAAACTGGAGACAAAATACCTCTCATCAAGAGAAGGATTATGCTGCAACATGTAGGGCTTCAATTCGTCAAACTTCTCATGATAAGTCTCCACTGACTGGTGCTGGAATAACTTGTTAAATTCTTCAATTGTATCGTCAATATTACGAGTACAAAATCAGTGTCACAAATCAGTTACAAATTCCTGCCACGTAGCCTTGCTCTTCTACATAATATAGCCATCAAACCATGTTTCGGCTTTACCCGAAAGATACATTGTAGCAACCTCTAACTGGTGTGGTATGGGAACTTCAAAGATTGCAAAATGTTTCTCACATTTGCGAATCCAGGCTTTGGGGTTCTCTCCATCAAATAAAGGAATATCTATCTTAGGTTTTAACTTGAATGTGGTACAAGTAGGTAAGTTATTACTATTCTCAGCATGTGCGGATTCTTGAAGTAAAGAAATATCACCTTGATCAGACCATTGTCCAGGGAGTTTTGCCTTACCTCGAGGAAGTGTAGACCCTTGAGGCTTAGAGGCTAATATACCCGGATCATCAAGCTTCAGAGTATATCTTTCTTTGTCATCGATCATTGTGACCTGAATGGGATTCAGATTCTCATGTTGTTTTGTTGGCTTTGCAGGTGGTGGTGGGTTCTTTTGTGGAGACTCGGAATCATCACGTTCAGCTACCTTGGTAACAAGGGCGATGAGGGTTTGAAGGTCGGATTGTGTGGCTTCGATTGTAGATTCAAAGCTACCTAAACGAGCTTCAAGCTGACCATGAGTTATCTTCATCTCTTCCAACTGGCGCTGAATGGCGGACAAATCTGGAACATCTGCCATAGTTTGTGGTTTCTTAAGTTTACCCAGCGTGATGGTGGATCAAGACCGAATCTGATACCAATGTAATGGATTAAGCTTAAAATATAGCTAGAAAGAAAGGATTAAGAGGATGTAGAGTAAGAGGAAAAAGAGGCTGAAAATTTCATTGATGTTCTGAATAAGCATAAGGGTTTACAAACGTTTTTTCCTTCCTATAAGGATACACCAGATTATTTCTTTACAGGTGTCAAAATACTATTGATCCACGTATTCTCTTCAGTAACTAATTTCCATTTCGTATCCAGCTGTAGGTTTTCTGTTTCAGCTGCTTTGGACCGGTTCACTCTCATCTGGTCGGTTACTTGTTGCCAACCCGGTTCGGTTTATCTGCTTAAAAACGTCGTCGTTTTTTGCTGTTTCATTAATTTCCTTCTTTTCCCCAATTTTCCTTCGATTGAGCCCTAATTTCTTCTGATTCCAGTCTTTCTCAGCTTTCCCCTTTCTCATTTCTTCTCCTCGAGCCATAACAGTTTTCTAGTTTTTTTAAACCATGGAAGGGGTGAGATCAATTTTAGAGGTGAGAATCATTCAAACCTCTGAAACCTAAAGTTATTTAATGAATTTTCTAATTTCTTGGCTTATTGAAATAATCTTTAAAGTCTTGAATTAATAAAATTGATTTTCTTGATAAAATTTCATTATTTTCTTGATTTTTGTTCAAGGGTTTCCCATGGCTGTTTTTGATGCTTAAATACATGAATCTTGAAGTTTTATATGTAATTAAGATGACTTTCAAGTATCTAATCCTGGATCTACGGTATAGGGGGTGTTTGGAGAGGTTTTCGGTGACTTTTGGTTAGGTTTTATGGTGTTTTTAGGGACTGTCATATTTTGGTCCGACTTGAGGGATGTTTGAGTGTGTTATAATGTAATAAACCCTCTGGTTTTGATGCTTTAATTAGGTCAAGAGGTAGAGGAACAAGTTTGAGAGAGATCGGAAAGTTGAATCGCGTTTTCGGGTGACTTTCGAGCAAGTTTTGATAAACCGGTGAGTGAATTATGAGGACTGCCAATTTGGCATGTTTTAAATGTGTTTTCAAAGTTTTGGGGTGTAGGGAAGGTATGTAAAACCTCTCTATAGTCGAAAGTAACTTTTAAGTATTGCTTTCTTAAAGGTTCTCATATTATGCATTGTTTTTATAACGTTAATTGTCATGCTCTTATTGTGTTGTGCATTTATGATTATGCGTATATTTTAATGCTCATGTTATTTTTTTATAATGGTTTTGATATACTATTGATGCTCTCATGGTTTTATCTTTAAAAATTGAGATAAATGTGATTTTATCGGTTTATGTTTTGATACTTAAAATATTGGGAAGCATGTGTTTAATTCTGTTTTAAATTAATATGGGCATTGTTTTTTGATTATATATTGGCTAGTTAAGTGATGAATTTTATGGGATAAGTTGATCGATCAATAAGGTCTAGAGTTCACTATAAATATTCAAAATTCGTACGTGTTTAAATTCCTTGTGTGTTGCATTTTGACTTTTAGTCTAATGCTATGTGATGGGACTAGTATTATCACATCCGGGTTGATGAGAGTGGTATTGTCACCGGACACCAAGGTAAGATAATTCATATTGAGAGTGGTATCAACATGCGCATGCTCTGGGAGTGGTAATATCGTGTGGTTGCCCGTTTATCCTAACGATTTGGAGTGGTACAAATCGGATCAGTAGCACCAATATATATTTTTACTTTTCAAAGGTAAGTGTCATGGTTTTTACTTGATTACATATGATATTATGCATGTAAGGTTTTATGCATTGGTATGCATGTGATTTGAGCATTGTTATGTTGTTAGCATGTAAGACTTGAGCTTTGTGCATTGAGATCCACGTGTAAGCATTTCTATGTGAGTAACATGTAAGACTTGTGTCTTAGCTTTTAAAGCCTGTGATTTTAAAATGGTTTTTACTAAAAATTAATGATGACATTGTTAGTCATGGTTTGATGACACTTACTGAGTTTTAAAAGTGGCATTGTTAGCCATGTTTGTTCTGTTTTGTAAAGAGCATGACATGTTTTTAAATTGATGAAATTGGTTTAATATGGGTTGCATTGCAAGGTGTTTTTATACTTGTTTTTATTCACTCACTAAGCTTATGTTTACCCTCTCATTTTCCTTGCAATGTAGCGTAAATAATGTTGAGACAGCAAAGAGAAGCAAGTATCTCGGTAACCGCCAAGTGAAAGCTCAAGTATGTCTTTATAACAATAGTGGTAGTGAGAGAGCAATGAGGATGGGTTATCATGTTAAGAATATTGTTATATTGATGAGACTTTTAGTAGTCGTATGCTTATACATGTGTGATGTTTATCTATATTGATATTAGCTTTATGACTTTGACTTGAATTGTCCATTGATATTACTTTATTTATAATATAGTTATTTTTAAGTTTGATTCTTGATATCTCTATGCGTGAATTTGAGTGTTGTTGATAATGAAGTATGACTACTTATGAGTTGAATCTATGATGTTGATATTTAGGTGGGAATGCATCTAGAAATCACGTTGAGAATATTGAGGTGGTTCTTCCGTGTGTTTATAAGATTGTTGATGTTGAAGCACACTCTTTGAAGTTGAATGTATTGTTGCTAACTAGATTGAATTGCATCTAGCTAATATGCCATGATATGTGCTTAAAGTATTTTTAGGTGAAATTGCATATAGAGAATGTCATGAAACTTTTAGAGGCTAGAAATAGTCCCTAAACTTTGAGCATGCAATTAAATGACTTGTAGATATTGTTTTACATCGAAAATTTACGTACAAGCATGAAATATACTTAATTAAATATTGATAACCATAATTTCAAAATCAGAGCATAAAATTTTGAAATTATAATTAGGTCCCTAAAACTTGTTCGATTAAATTAGCACTCGTTTCTCTTTAGTCTCTGCTGCAATTGAACTTGGTCCTTGCATGAACATGTAGGATCTAATTAAAGCATTTAGAAAAGATAAAAGGAAATTTTTAATTTTTAAGGTTATTTATCAGGGTGAGTCTCTGGATTAGCCTCGATATTCTCCGTGTAGCTCGTTCAAGTCGGATGGCGTCTAGACCACGTCGAGGGGGTCACAATTTCCTTATTTCAGCATCCAAACACTTAAACCACAAGTTTATCTAATATTTAGCATAAAGCAGATGCATTTGATAGTTTTCTTTCTTAGATAGGAAACTATATTATAGAGATGGCCAAATGAGAAGATAGATGTTGAAATACAGATAAAGCACCCGCCACGGTAGCACTTTGGAGGCCACGGCAGTAGAACAAAAATGACAACTGGTGCTCGAAAAAGAGAGAAAAAGATGTTGATCTTAACGAACAGAGAGCGAGAGAAAGACGAAGCTAATTTAAGGAGTCAAGATCTGGTCAAAGTTAAACGCGGGAAAGAAGAGTTATTTTAGGAAATAAGAATAAAGTATTATAGTTTAATTAGAAGTTGTAATTTTTTTCCTTTTAGAACTCTTTCCTTGCATGGAAAACTTTAACCTAGGGCTTGGGCTATATAAACCACCCTTTAGGTCTAGGTTTAAGGGACTCGAGTCTGATTTTACATATCATATACCCTTAGCCGTCGACTACATTATGTTCTAAACTTCTTCGGAGGTTTAGGTTGTTTGTGGAGTAGTTGGAGAAGAAGGTTGTGTTATTCTTGATACTTATTAATGCAAAAACTTATTTCATAGTTTATTCTCTATTGACATTTACTCTTTTTTGCATATGAACTCGATAAGATAGTATGTGAATAAAAATCTATTTGTCTAACATCGGTAGAGTTAGGCTCACGAAACGAGAGAATACGGTCTTTACTCAATGGTATTGACTAATCCGGTTGAGAGATTAACCGTCCAGGATTTCAGCGACTAACAAAACGTATGTGTTTGGTTGTTGTTCAACACTGATTCATGCCGGGAGGTATCATTAAGACGTGGATTTCAACAATTCTCTTCGCTTAGAGATAAGGAAGAAGACATACAAGGATGCTTTGTCGATCTATGAAAAGTTGAATTGTCGATAAGGCATAACCCCGCCTAGGCAGCTGCGGCGACCCTTAGTGCGACCTGTCGAGGCGACAATTCAATCCATTGTATTGATAAGTAGATAAATAATACAACTGGATCCTCCTCTACAAAGAATTCAACTTAGCCTCACTTTTATCATACTTATCCTTTCGATATTTAGTTTCTTTATTAGTTAATTTAGTTAATTCAATTCAACAAAAATACTTATGTTTTTATTTTATATAGTGCAACTTTAAGAAGTAGTGAAGTCGACACAATCCCTGTGGGTTCAACAACCTAAAGTATTACAATCTGAGAAATATGAAATCAAAAAGACTTCTGAGCCTCCATCACATAGCTTAGAGAAACATAACAAGTCGAGAGATAATTTCATTGGCCTGAATGTAAACATATAATCCTGTAGGTTTTTACGTGACCCTAGGCCATAGGAAATTTGTTACAACAAATAATACAACTAGTAAGATCGTTTTCATCTTTTAGCAGATTAAACAAATGATAGATACAATATCGAATTGGATGTAGCGGTGAAACTTCTTTTGAAGAGAAATTAGAATTACAGTCGCAACAAAACAAAATAGACAAAAATATATGAATTAAGGGTAACTGAAAACTAAGACAAATAAAATGTAGAAATAGACATGAAAAATACATAAATAGGTACAATGCTAAACAATTAATTTTCGGAGAAAAATTTGCGTTTGAAAAGTGTTTTTCAATCTAAACGCAAAAGCTAAAATTTTTAACTTTTGCAGTTGGAAAAATGATTTTAGGAGTCAGATTACAATTTTAACCTTCATTTATTATGTTTTATTATATTTTAATTTCTAAAAATACATAATTATATTTAACTTAAATTATTTTTTTAGTTTAAAAATTATATATATCTATGTCAAATTAAAAAAAAAACACTTTTGAAAAGTAATTTTCTCAAAAGCACTACTGAAAAGTACTTTTCAAAAATAATTTATGTATCATTTTTAATATTTTATATTTTATCATAATTTAAGTTAATATTATAATATAAAAGAACTTGATTATCATTTTTATATATATATTTTAACTTATAACATCATATCTAAAATAGTTATTTATTTTCTTAAAAATATTTTTTGACAGTAATATTAAACACATATATCTCAAACTAAAAATTTTTAAAAAAACTTTTTCACTATACTTTTTTACCACACTTTTCCATCATATTTTTCAAAAACAATACTAAACTAATCTTAAATCTAAAATTTTAGGGAAAATACATACTATTTATAGAGTTATCAATGAACCACCAATAATTTCGTCAACCACCGCCCTCTTACCCATCCTTACTTTCATCTTCACTTTTTTATTTAACTATAGATTTTTTAGAACCAACAAAATTATTTTTGAATTTATAATTTATAAATTTTAATTAATTAAAACATTTAATATGATCATGGTGAATTTTTATTTTTTTATTTTATTTTTTATTTTTTAAATATCATATTTTATTGATATCCCTTCACATCCTGATAAGCAATTGGTTTAAAGTTAAAAAATGCATTCAACATTTGATTGAATAAGTATTTTAATTTATATTTTTATTTTGGTATAATTTATTCTTAAATATTTTTATGTATGGATGAAAACTTTTATTCAACTGACGAGAAATAATTTAAAATGATATGACAGGTCTAGATTATAATGTATATAAATGTGTTAACTTAAAAAATATTATATCAGATAAAAATAATTTTATAAAATTATATAAAATATAAAATATTTTTTTATCAGATTATCATTTTATCATATTATTTTAATTATTTACCGTCTCTTTTCTAACTAATTTATGCATAAAACACCATTTTAACTCAAAATAATTTATTAAAAAATAATTAGTCCAAAATAAAAATAAAAACCTAAATAATTAGTCGGTAAAACGTTAAAAAATCTTTTTAAGAAACTTTTTGCCTAAATAATTCAATTCAAACCTATGGAAAGAAAATAATCTAGTTTTAATAAATTGGTAAATATTGGGAAATTCAGTGATGGTTGTTGTGAAAATCAGATCCACGTTGTATGCCAGATGTACGAGAGGTAGGGTAAGGTAAGGTTTAGCTTCCCCCAGAATTTTCTAGACTTAAGGGTTAAGATTTTTAAAGTAAAGAAACAAACAGTGACGGACAAGGTTGTTGTCAGTAGAAGTTGAGAAGAACAAAACATAAAGCATCAATCATTGAAACATAAAGTGATGGAAGGTGTCGGAAATGTTGATTTCTCTTTCCCCTACACAAGTTGTTGAAAACACAAGCAGCAAGCACCATATTAGTTAATAAACCCTACACTCTAATCTCATGGTTTCTTCAAACAAAACAAAACTAAAGGCCAAAAGTGGCTTGCAGAAAGTGTTTAAATTATTTAATTACATAAAGTATTAGAATTTTAATTAAATAAAGATTTTTTTATAATAAAAATATTATGAATATTTTTAATTATTAGTGGATGAAAATGGGTGGTTAATTAAAGTTTATAATAATGTTTATAGAATTAAATAAAAATTATGGAGTTAGGTGGTTAATTAGGATTGAAGGAAGGAAATATGAATTTAAACAACCAATTTGCTCCATGATTTTTTTGAAAGGGAGAGTTGGGATGTGATGGAAGGCATGATTGGGGGATGACCCAAGTTGCTTTTTCTAAATATTATCCCCAAAATCTGAATCAAAAACTGGAATTTTGGCAACTTCATCTATAATATTAATATTTCAAGGATATTAAAATTTATTGGTGAATTATTTTTATTTTATTTTATATTATACTTAAATTAAATGATTATTTTAAGAAATACAGAAGCATTTACATTGTTTTAGGACTTTTCTACAAAAAGATTCTCCTTCATCGAAAACAGCGTTATTTCAAAATTTAAAAGAGAAGTTTGAAAAATATTTTGAAGAAATTGGAGTCCATTGATTTATTAAAGTAAAAACTCTGTTTGCTCAAGATCAAGTTGGGTTCTACCCTTGATTTTATCTTTTGTAATTACAAAAGAAATATATATTTTTTTGTTAATTATAAGTTAAATAATTACTGATTTTTTATACAACTTTGTAAAGAAAAAATTTAATTAGCATTTAAATTTAATGCTATAACATAAAAATAGGTGTTTAAAATTATCTAGCTCCATTGATATGATTTAAAATAAAAATATCTGATAATTTTTGAGAAAAAGTTATCTGATTTAAGAATAATTGGGACGCGTTGAAACGATTTTTTTAATTATTAAGAATTCGATTTGATATGAGTAATTTTAATATATAATTTTTAGTTTTAAATTATATTTTAATTTTAAATTTATTTAAAATTAAATTTAAATATCTAAACTAATATCTAAATAAACTAAAAATCCAAAAATTAGATACCCAATAATAAATATCTATATTATTAAACAAGATTCGAATTTGAAGACGTAAATAAATAAAAATAATTGTCACGTATTTAGTTGAAAAGAAGTTTGAGTGCCATACGAACCCAAAAAGGAACATACCCCCACCAAATATAAGCTAATAAATCCTGGAAACCTAGCAAGCTAAAGTTTTCTGCCTCGGAAACCACCCTCCAAGCCGCGACATGATGCCACCTGTCCTTACCTTTAACTTTTTCTACTTTAACTTTCACTTGAATGGCTTTTTCGTAGCCCGCACCCTTCCTCCCTGTATCCATTTCTCATCTCCCGTTAAGGCATCACCCCATTATTTAAATCCTTCAAACCCCAGTCCCAGACCAAACACATCTCTTAAATCAATTTCTCCGAGCTTTGCTGTCGTAAAACATCTTCCACAGTGTCTTTTTTAAGTGTAAGAAGATGAGGAACAAAGCAAGTGGTTTGCTGAAGCAGATAATTAGGGGTTTAACCACCATGGCCAAGGCCAAAACCATGGCTATAAAGAGTAAGACAAAGGCCATCAAAGCCCGTATCGTCATCTTCTCCTTGCTTCAAAACAGGAAGCTTCTGATGAGCTCCTTCTCCGACAAGCTCAACGCGTTGATGGGGCAGGGGCAGCATAATCATGAGAAAATCTCCAAGGAACTAGAAAACGAACAAAGCCAATCCATCGTTCTTTACAATAGTAGCAATGCCATGTGGGTTCCGAGTACACCACAGACCAAGTACGAAGAAGATGATGGGGGAGAAGAGTTGGAAGAAAAATACCCGGACCTGACTCACTCTCTGTTCAACTCTGAAGAAATGGAAATGGATATGATTGATCCTGGAGCATCGGTGATAGACATAGTGAAGAATTCAAGAGAAGAGCAAGGGGAAGAGTTTAGGCTTGAAGACGAGATAGACCGAGTCGCTGACTTGTTCATAAAGAGGTTCCATCGACAAATGAGACTGCAGAAGCAGCTTTCGTTGGGGAGCAGCCCTTAATATGTTATCTCTGTGTATCTGTAGAATGTAAACACTTTTAAGCATTCCAGTGTACGGGGTTTCAACGGTAGCTGAAAATCGGTGTGTACACCTTTATAACGATAATATTGGTGTTGCTTCACATTGATTTTCTTTTTGGACGGCATAAATTGTACTGAGAAGGAAGAAAAAGATATTTTGAGTATTCCTTTGCTTCAATCTACGGTACATCTTGGGAGTTTTTTCCCCTTCTTTTCAAGTTTAGGAATAAGAGGAGAACAGTCATATACAGAGGATAAATTATTTTAATGATCGATTTCATCATGTTATACATGATTCCTAACTATTAAAAAATAGTCAATTATATTTTATATTTTTATGTCATTTTTGTTAAGAGTGAATCTTCACTTTTTTTATTGTCATATAAACAGTTAGTGAGTGGTTAAATTAAAATTAATTAAAAATAATATAGTGGTTAAGGATATGAATAACTTGATAAAATCAGTCTTTTTAATCTCTCTGTGAAAAAACTTAAGATCGTTAAAAAACACTATACCCAAATTGGGTAAGCTTTTTTTTTTTTTTATTTCTCTTCAATGTTTTCTTCTTTTAAATCCTTTTTTGTACATCTATTTCTTATCTATTTTTTTTCTTTTCCTCGTTGAATAGAACTTGTTTAGAGTTGAAAATGAAGACTCGTACGTTCGTCAATAATCAACACTCGTCGAAATGGGCATGTTCTTCCGTTTCTTTTTTATGTTTTTATATCCTAATGTTTGGGTTTGGGTTTCAGTTAAGGGTTAATGGGTGAGTGTATGGCAGTTCAAGGGCTTGAGAGTAAAGATTATTCAATGGATTGTGTTTGATTTGAGATGAGGGCAGTGCCAGTGAAGATGGTGAAGGAATGTAAGCCTTATAAACGAATTGAGATAATAAAAATATTAATCTAAATTAATATAGAGTTTACACATCACTTTGATAAGGTCCTATGAATACATTTAATCTAAATTAAAATATTAAATATTTTACTTTGAATTGGCTTAACGTTGGAAAGTATTTCTCGACATGCTTCTCTGAAAAATATGTTAACTTATGCATGAAAAACATCATAATCCCATATGCTGATTTAACAAAATTCAGTGATACATTTCTGTTCTACCATAGTTTATGAATATTATAAAACAAACTTGAAGAAGCGTTGGGTGTTCGGCATCAATGTAACCGAGGATAAAACACCCGTGATGTGATTCCTGCTTACTCCCTCGAAAGACAGCCCATTTTCATCCTGCAGGGTGTGGAAGGGTATATCAAACTCGTTCTTCAAAAAAGACTAGATTGGTAATGCCATTCGATCTAACATGGTTATTTAGGTAGGCGACGTATCTTTCATCCATATTTGGTCGGATGCTTGGCTTAGTATTCGAAAAGTTTCCTCGCATTATGCTCTTGCTCTAAATAAAGAGGGGTTTAATTTTGATTTTGGTAAGAATGATGATGGAATTTGGAAGTGGGAGATCCCTCTAAGAATTCCCCCTTTTGACTGGAAAATGCAACAATGGAATGATCTTATGGAATGGTTGGGGAACTTTAGATCTAGCATGGTGGAAATTGGAAAAGGATTGGGTGAGTTGGTGAGACTAGTACAGGGTGTGTGGAGAATTTGAGCAAGTAATGTGAATTGAATTATACTCAATCCACTCATATTTGTTTGACTTTAAATATGAATATTAAATTTAATATATTTTTCTCAAGTTTAATATTATTTATTTATTAATTGATTCCTTTTCTTTTTGTCAATAAAGATGGGTTTGAAAAGTATAAGGAGTTTTAGCGTTTATACTTGTACTTATTATCCCTCCATGTCCAACTTTCCAATGTCATTTCAGCACATGTCAAAGCAAATTACTAGTAATTTCTGTGTAATTAGACACAATTGCACTAAAATTAACTACATTTTTTTTTACCAATTAGCCCTCCATTTTATGAAGCGCCAAAACAGAAACCGAGTGGACACACCTATTGTCGGCAACTCTAAAAGTCAAGTCAATTAGCGGCCAACCAAGAACCAACCCTTGTGTTTGTAAATAAATGGCTACCAAATGCTAAAGCTTTCTTCATCAATCACCATTTTTTACCTTTGCGAGGAGATATGGTTCGGTTATGGAACCAAGGGGTTCGAATTGTTGACGGAGGTGCAACCAGTGAAGACTTTAGCAGTGTTTTTCTGATGTTGTGGGCAGCTTTAATTTCCCTTTCTCTTATTACTGCCATCGTCTTCTCATGTGCCGGTGGTGCTTCCAAAGACAAAGCTTCCACTAGCCATGATACCTATGGTTCTGCTTGCGCAGCCGGATGTGGCGGTGGATGTGGTGGATGAGCTGAAAAGGTCTCGATTGGTATATTGAATTTTCTGTTGTTTCTGTAAATTATGCGAGCTTGCCAAAGTTGAACAAAAATGTTTTGTAGTAGTAATGAACAATGTTTGTGATTGATGGATCGAATTTCATGTTTTTGTAAACGATCTTTTGACATGCTGCGCCTTGTATTGTAAAGAAGCGAAACCAAAGTTTCCTTCCCTTATCTACTTTCACTGGTCAAGTTTAAAGGTTGAAGCTATGGCTTAACAAATTGAAAACAGTTGTATCAGTAAAAACTAAGAATTTCCATCTCTTCTGCAATTCGAAGAATACCATTTAAAACAAGAATTCATGTTTGTTATTTATACTTGAAGGAGGCGGAGAATGGACGAGCAATGGAAAAGACGGTAGCTTTGAAGAGTGTGGTAGGGGTAATTGATCCTGCAAAAAGCGACATTCTAAAACAGTGTTTGGTTGGCTGGTGTAATAAATTTCAGCGTGCAGGGAATTTGTCTAGAGAGCTCAACCAGTAGGGGATTAAAGATGTCTCTATTATGAGTTTACAAGGTTCAGCTTTCTTGTTATTTATTCAGAACCATGAACGATTGGTTAGGTTTAAGAAAGATTATGGGATAGCTGGAGGAAATGGTTTAGTGATATCAAGGAATGGTTAGAAGAAATTTCAAGTTTGCAACCTTCGTGCGTGGATTTCTTGCCGAGGGATCCTGATTCATGCTTGGAGCGAAGAAACTTTTGAGAATATTGCAGCTTTATGGGGTGTTCTTATTTCTATTGACTTTTCAAAAAGCTAAATTAAAAATTGACTAATAATCCTAACTGCATCTATGAAACAGTGGATTTGAAAGTTGCTTCAAAGGTTTTAAAATCCGAGTTAGCGAATTTGAGCCGTCTTTACTCCTAATTCTGTTTGGCTAAAGGTAGCATACGAGATATATATATTACGTGATATTACTTTTTAGTTACATGCTCATTTTTATAATTTTCATGAAGCATAGTTGAATAGAAGTACATTCACTTAGTTTTATTAATTCAGTGTTTGAAATCGTTGTTTTCGTTACATAGGTTAGTAGGTTTGATACTTTGGTTAAAAGAGCATTATCAGTAAAGGATTCCAAGACCTGGTCTCACCAGAGTACAATACTTTAACTTTTGGCAGTCAGAGTAAAATCATAATCCTAGAGTGAGGTCCAAAGCCATAAAACATCGATAACATACACTATGAACAAAACCTGATGTAACGATCTGGATTTTATCAAGATCGAAGGTCGGGTTTAAATTGGGGCATGAGCCACGTACTTGGGCTTTAGAAGCCTAGTTGGGCTTGTTATGAGACAATGAAAAGGTTATTATGTTAATTTTGGCAAAGGGTGATGATTTGAGGAAAGGAGAAGATGAATTATTCCTGTAACTTTCTTTTTCTTTCTTGTGAGATCATCCTCTCTCCTCCAACTCCTTTCTCTTCCTTCTTTCTTTTTGGATTGAAGTTAAAAGTGAAATTTTTTGGTGTAAAGAGTGAAAATCTCATTTAAGTGGTGAAGAGAAGATTTTTCAGCTTGAAGAGATCTCATTTAATTTTGGCAAAGGGTGATGATTTGGGGAGAGGAGAAGATGAATTATTCTTGTAACTTTCTTTTTCCTTCTTGTGAGATCACCCTCTCTCCCCCCCAACTCCTTTCTCTTCCTCTTTCTTTTTGGATTGAAGTTAAAAGTGAAATTTTTGGGTGTAAAGAGTGGAAATCTCATTTAAGTGGTGAAGAGAAGTTTTTTCAGCTTGAAGAGATCTCCGTTTTAAGGTAAAAATATGTTAAATTAGTGGAATGAGTGGTTTGAGTGAGGGTTGAGGAAGAAGGACGAGTTTGGGTGTTGGAATCTTTAAAATCCAATATTTTATTTCGTTTTAATGCCCACATAGTGATAAGCCTAAACAGTTCTAGAATTAGTAGGAGGGTATACCGATACGGCTTTTAACGTATCGGTACTCTTGTTTTTCAAGAGATTCTAGAGCTGTTTAGGCTTATCCCGATTCTAGAATTGTTCCATTGAGTTCATGTATTCATACAGATGATCTCCGTACCTGTACCTCGATACCGGTACGCCAAATAAGTATATCGATACATTGTAATTTAGTGACTTCGGACCACTTGCGTGAGAGGGTGTTAGTTTTGATGCTTAATGACTTTGGGATACACTCAAGGTATGGTAGGGAGTAGGTTCCGAGGCTTAGTGATGATCGTGCCCTCCTCGTGTGTGTGGCTTCCGTTGCTAAGTGACTTTGGACCACACCTCTAATATATATGTGTATGTTGATGATTTGTAAATGCTTTTGATATTACAATGATATTGACATGTAAAATGATATGTGTTTAGGCAGTTATAGTAGCGCCAATCATTCTCTTTCATTATATCTTATTTCATATATTTAATTATAATTTGTATAAATCATGAGTGAGTGGATGTGTATCTACTAAGCTTTCATTAACTCAACGTTCGGAATCTTTGTTTCTGTGCGTAGGTTTAGGGTTCGAGTCGAGCTGAGGCCTAAGTATCGCACCTAGAATCGAGGGTGTTACATTTATTGGTATTAAAGCCTAGGTTTCGTCGATTTTAGAAAGTCCTAGGAAAGTCTAAAGTGGTAAATAGGTTTCTAGTGAATACATGACCATAAGTTGAAGTTTTACTTGTGTAATTAGCTGAAACTTAATGGCATAACTTTTTTCAGTTGCTGTGTAAAAATTTGAAAACACTAAAGGGATTAAATATCTTGAACGAAAGTCTGGGTTTTCGTGATAGAGGCTATGAGGATGAGTACGTACCCCACAAAAAAGACGAGTTGGAGAGAACATAGAGGCATACGAACATGATTAGGTAATTTTTTCGTCTAAATCGAACTTTTCACCGATAGGGAAAGCAATACTTTGGCCGTCAGTTGCAACGCGTGAGGGGGCACCAGTATAGAGGCTTAGCCAGTTTGGGGCCAAAGACTTTCTACTCTCGGGACAAAATGGATCAGTACAAGTAGATGAGTGGTTTATGTGATATGCAGTGGGTTTTTAGCAGATGAACATCGGATTGGAGGACAAGTTAGCTTGTATGATATCCCTGTTAAAATAAAATGCCCATGCTTCATGGGAGATGAAGAAAATAGGTTGACGCTCTAACCAACTCACTTAGGAGATCTTCCTCAAGGAGTTTTAAAGGAAGTATATTGGTGAGGTTCACATGGGTAGTTTGAGGGATCGATTTATCCACTTAGCTAAAAAAATAAAATTGTGTTTGAGTATGAACAAGTGTTTCTTCAATTAAGTAGGTTTGGCCCGAAATTGGTAGCTAAATAAGATTTAAGATGTAAGAGGTTTAGAAGAGGTTAAAAAGAAGATCCAAATATACTTGACAATAGAGCCACTATCCACCTTTTCAGTGTTGGTGTTTAACGTTAAGGCTCTAAAGCAAGTGGGAGGTACTTGTCTTAGGCAGGCCAACGGACAAGAAGGTTCTAGTGAGAGGACCTCAAACTTTTCTCGTAGTTATTCTCAGTCTTCTTCGGGAAGAAACTGAGGCAGTGGAGGTTTTACAAGAAGAGATGAAAATCATAGTTTAAGGTTTGATCGTCAGTCTAAGTCTATTAACCGTGCTCTCATTCCTTTTCTCCGGCATCTAAAAGGAGTTTTGGGGGTTTAACCCAAAGGATGAACATACCTGTGTGTGGCCCTTGTAGAAAAAAAAATCAAAAAGAGTGTTGGAGTCTGAACAAGAAATGTTATAAATGTAATTCATCTAATCATCTTGTGAAGGACTATCTTAAAGCGATATTGTTATACACTTGTTTAGGCTTCAAGGAACACTTACCCTGCTCAAAGAGGGCGAGTTTTTGCTATAGGTGAGGCGATTTACACCTTTGGAAATCATAGTATGAGTTCCTTCCAATCATCCTCTAGAGCACTTGTGAGGCAGTATGTAGTAAGAGTTGAGGAGGACTGCGAGGTAATAGATGTGTAGCGACCCTTATAAAATTCTTAAAAATAATGATAGGTGTGTAGTAAAAGGGAAAAGGGTCACTAGTGGAATTGAAATTAGGGTTTGAAAAGTGAAATTTAGGGATTTGGATTTGAAATAAAATTTTGGGGAAATTTAGAAAATTAGGATTTGATAATTAAAAATTAAAAAATAGGTTTTAAAATTATATACAAAAATTGGGAATTTTGAAATATCAAAAGAAACTTGAAATCTAGGGTTCTTAAAAAATAGAAATTAGAAGGTTAAAATTAGGGATTTGAGAAAAGAAATTTTAGATTGAAAAGGGAAATTTTAAAATTAGGGATTTTTAAAAAAGGGTGAAGTCGCCACCGGTCACTTTTGGTAGACCGGACACCGTAAAAACCAGAGATTTGAAATGATTTGGGTTCGAGAGTCGGTTACGGTTAAAAACGGGTTTAGGGTTTAAAACCGCCCAAAATTGGTACCTTTATAAATTACCGCTTAATTAATTTTAGATTTTTTAGATTAAAGTGACATTTAAATTAATTTTTGTTTAAAGATTCGAATCAATTTTATTTTTACCGTGTCTTTATTCGGAGGCAACGCATACACCGCGACCATTACGTTGGAACACGGACCCGTTACGACCAAATAAAGACGTTTAATTAGACTCATTAATTTAATGTGGTGTATGTAATTTACAAAATTAAAAAAAGTAATATATATATAAACATTTACATGAATAAAAAACCATAAAATGCATGGCATATATACAAAGCATGTAACAACATTAACAAAAATAAATAAATATCATGAATAAAAAGGTACATAAACACTTAAGAATATTATACAACACATGATAACAAAGATTAAAATAAATAGACCAACAAACAAATAACATATATAAATAAACAAAACAAAACATATAATAAATAAATAAATAAAAAAAACAATAAAAGATACCAATAAAAATATTCATATTTTCATTGAACCATAAGAATGAAATACACAATAAATATTTCAAAAAGAACTATATACATCTAAATATGCTCGATTAAAATCAATCCACAAATTAAACTAAACGGTAAAAGTAATGATTAGATTAGGGCATAACTTGAAAAATAACCAACCGAATGGGTGAAGTGATTCAATGAGAATAAAAATATAAATAATGGAGGATACCAACTTACAAATGAAAATGGTTTTGGCTTTTGGCACTGGAAATGGAAATGGAAATAGAAAGGAAAAGGCATGCGACACTCAATGGAAAAATATGGTTAGGGGTTTTTTATTTTTAGGGTAAATATTATATATATAGTTAGGGTAAAGGGTAACATATGGGAATAAAATAGGTTTAGGTTTTAATATATAAGGGTATCTATAATATGATGAAGGGTATTTTAGGTTTATCCCTTTAAAAATAATAACCAATTAAAAACAAGACCTTGGACACCAAGTAGGGATTTTTATTATGTTTTTTTATATTATAAAATTATATTTAATAGGTCAAATTTATTTATAGTTTGGGCTTATAAAAGTGGGCTCTAATAAAAGGTTTTTTATTTATATCATATATTTATATATTTTTGGATTTTTGGTTTTAATTAAGAGATAGTAAGGATAATAATAATTATAAAATAAGTGATAAAATTAGGGTAAGTTAAGGTGATTTGGGTATTAAAAAGGGATGTGGATTGATTTAATTCGAGCATAAACCCGGATAAAATTAGTGATTACAGTTGCCCCTCTTTGCTTATCGTTGTGAAACAATGATAAAGCAAAGACTACAAGCACTAATTTTATCCGACTTCCATGTTTGGAGGTACTCTGATTTCTGATCATTGCAGCATCTGATGGTCCCTCTCTTCGAGCGTATACCGTGGTGGACGACCCCTTTCTTCGAGCATATGTCGTAAAAAACAATGTTGATCCCTTCTCCGTAGAATCCACGTCTTCGAGATGCTCTGATTTCTGATCATTACAGCATCTGACGGTCCCTCTCTTCGAGCGTATACCGTGGTGGGCGACCCCTCTCTTCGAGTGTATGTCGCAAAAACAATGTTGATCCCTTCTCCATAGAATCCACATCTTCGAGATGCTCTGATTTCTGATCATTGCAGCATCTGACGGTCCCTCTCTTCGAGCGTATACCGTGATGGGCGACCCCTCTCTTCGAGTGTATGTCGCAAAAAACGATGTTGATCCCTTCTCCATAGAATCCACATCATCGAGATGCTATGATTTCTGATCATTGTAGCATCTGACGGTCCCTCTCTTCGAGCGTATACCGTGGTAGACGACCCCTCTCTTTGAGTGTATGTCGCAAAAAATGGTGTTGATCCCTTCTCCATAGAATCTACATCATCGAGATGCTCTGATTTCTGATCATTGTAGCATCTGACGGTCCCTCTCTTCGAGCGTATACCGTGATGAACTGTCTTGATAAAAAATGTCTTGCCTAGAGGCTCTCCAAAAACATCGATTCTTTGGGGTTGAGGAACCCTAATATGGTATCTCGATTTCTGATCGAAAGTTATCTCACTTTGAGGTTGTTGGTTGCCTTGACTTCTGGTTGTCTTGGCATGAAAAAATCTTTGTTGGTCTTTGTATATTCTCGATTGGTTGACCTCGATCGTTTCTTTACTTTCTTCTTCTTCTTCTTCTTCTTCTTCTTCATCTTCTTTTCTCAAATACCCTGAAAATCTTATAAAAGGTATCGATTTTTGATCATCTTTTCTCACATTTTTTCTTTTTCTCTCTTTTTTTCTTTTCTTTCTTTCTCTTTTCTTCTTTTTTTTTCTTTTTTCTTTTTCCTTTTTCTTTTTTCTTTATTTATTTTTCTCTCTCTTTCTTTTCTTTTATTTTTTGTTTTTTTTGTCTTTTTCCTTTTCCTGTTTCAAATATCCTTAAGAAAGGATCGAATTAAAAAGAAAATCATCTTGAGAAAATCATCCTTAAGAAAAGATTTAATTGAGAAATTTGTTTTGAGGAAAAAAAACCTTTAAGAAATGATCAAATTAAGAAATTAGAGATTTGAGCAAAACATCCTTAATAAAGGATCAAATTGATAAATTTGCTTTTAAAAAAGCATCCTTAAGGAAGGATCAAACTAAGAAGTTTATTTTGAGAAAAACATCCTTGAGAAAGGATCACATTGATACATTTGCTTTTAGAAAAGCATCCTTAAGGAATGATCAAACTAAGAAAATACATCCTCAAGAAAGGATCAAATTGAGAAATTTGCTTTAAGAAAAGTATCATTAAGGAATGAGTTAAGAAACTTGCTTTGAGAAATGCATCTTCAAGAAAGGATCAACTCGAGAAATCTGCTTTGAGAAAAACATCCTTAAGGAAGGATTAAGTTAAGAAACTTGCTTTGAGAAAAGCATCTTTAAGAAAAGATCAACTCAAGAAATCTGCTTTGAGAAAAGCATCCTTAAGGAAGGATCAAGTTAAGAAACTTGCTTTGAGAAAAGCATCCTTAAGAAAGGATCAAACTAAGAAGTTTGTTTTGAGGAAAATATCCTTAAGAAATGATCAAATTAAGAAATTTGCTTTAAGAAAAGCATCCTTGAGGAAGGATCAAATTTTCTTTGAGGAAAGCAACCTTAAGAAAGGATAAAATTTGCTTTGAGAAAAGCATCATTGAGGAAGGATCAAATTTGCTTTGAGAAAAGCATCCTTAAGGAAGGATAAAGTTTAAAAATTGGCTTTGAGAAAAACATCCTTAAGGAAGGATTAGATTACGAAATTGGCTTTGAGAAAAGCATCCTTAAGGAAGGATTAGATTAAGAAATTGGATTTGAGAAAAGCATCCTTAAGGAAGGATTAAGAAATTTAGGTTTTGAGAAAAACATCCTTAAGAAAGGATCAAATTTGAAGTTCAAATATAAAGTGATATCTTGCTTAAAGAATACCTGAATATCTCATAAAAAAGTGGTGTCTCCCTTTAGAGAACACCTAATATCTCGTCTAGCTGTCTCGATATTTGATCGCCTTGACACAAAAAGCTCTTTGTCCCCAAATAACCAAAGGTTGGAAGGCTTTTAAAAACCACGATCGTGTAATTTGAATGATTTTTGATCTTTGCTAAGATCTATCTCTGTAGATCAAATCTTTAACCAATCTTCAAAATTCCTGTTTAAAAAGAGTAAAATGCGATGATGGCACGAATTAGAATGCTCATGATGCATGGATATCTAACATAGATGCATGAATATTTAATCTAAATGATGCATGAATATTTAATCTAAATGATGCATGAATGTTATTTTTCTTTTTCTTTCTTCTTGGAGGATAGGCTCTCGCTTTCTATTTACTAAACTCATCGGGCTTTCATCCTTCACCTTGTCTTGAAAGGAGATCATCATCTTGTGTCGATCGGAATGAAATCTTTCGCCTTCTGTAATTCAACAGCTCATACTTGGTTGAAAATGACACATCTGAACCAGTTGTCTCCGAATTCAGTTGCATTCAGTTTATGGTTGTAGCTCTCAATCTCATATTCAGGCTTAGATCACTTAAGGTCTATCTTCAACATGTACATTGGGGGTTATTCTCTTGTATTTTTCTGTCTTTGGGTCATCTGATTGACTCTCTTTAGGCCCTCAATATAACTTTTGCCCCAAAGGCCTGATGTTCATCTCTGCTCAATCTGTAACCACAATAGGCTCGGGTAATCTTTGTTTATTTATGCTAACCTGAATTCTCAAAGAATATCATCTTTCAAACGAAGTGGTATTTTCAAGAGACATCTTGTATCATACATTGCCCCTTCTTCTCGGGTCATATCAAAGATGATCATTTGCATCAACGACCTTGCATTTTGTAAATCTTTTTGAACAAAACTTTTATTAAAAAAATAATCTGCTAATTGTAAGTAAAACAATATATACATGTTTTGGAAAATCCAAAAATTAGAAAAGAAAAGAAGGAAAAAACATGGGTTCCTTGGATATCAAATGCGAGAGTGCCTTAGACTCAACTCTCTGTGTTCGGTTTTCAACCTTTGAACGTTGCGGCGATATTTGAAGTTTTGGAATTCCCTTCAGATTGCTCGGTTCATCCTCATGATTATCGTATTTGCTCGATCTATTCGAAGACTACTCCTTCTAGTTCTCAATATATTTCTCCTTTTATATATTCAAACTTTCCGTACTTGCCCCACTGGTATCTTCTTTAGAATTCGAAGTGTGCTTCAGACTGCATCTAGACATATGAGTACTTTCTTTTTCTTTCTATCTCTCTTTTTCATTTTTTCTTTTTTCTCTCTCTCTCTCTCTTTTCTCATTTTCTTTCTTTTTTTCTTTTTTCTTTTTTCTCTCACATCTATTATTGTTCTTTTTCTTCATTTTTTCTTTTAAATTTTTGGGGAAATCAACTCATCACAGTCCTTTGTCTCGAAAGTAATGATGGAGCATACAACAAAACTCCAAATTACTCGACATAGTCATAAATTTGAAAATATTACCATCACTCATGAAGCAAAGACTTTGGATGGTACATTTCTACCTTATTAGGTCTATTACTTCAGCGGAGTGCCCCGAATACTTCCACACTCTTGTTCGAATATACCTATTATCAGGTTTCGAATATTGGAGTGCTTTTGTTTAATCTTTGTTCTCTCCTTTCTTTTTCTCTTTTCTCTCTTTTTTCCTTTTTTCTTTTTTTTTTCCTTTCTTTCTCTTTCTCTTTTTCTTTCTTTATTTTTCTTTCTTCTTTTTTTTCTCTAGATGCAATCCTTTTACTTAGAGGAATTCTTGAGATCAACCAATTTCACCGGGCCTTTTCTAGGAGATTTTCTTATCATTGAACATCACTGAAGGAGTAGTAGTCTCATTTCTCGTGCATTACTAACCAAAGCTACTGATTAAGAAACCATACTTCATTGTAATCACAACGTTCCAACCATTTCTGAACCCACGTCACAACAAGCATGTGACATCCAAGGAACTCCGAGAGAAAAAGGAAAACACATATATTTTAAAAATATGCATTCTTTCATTGAAATGACAAAAGAGCAAACATAACATAAGCCCTTACAAAAAAGTATTTGTTACTTTCGGTCAAAAGGTAATAAAATTAATTGATGCAAAACTTAAAATGCAAGGAGGCAGAAAATGAACATCTAAACTCGAAGATTAGAATCTTCCCAAAGATCATGTCCTCTACTCTTTCTTAAAACTTCAGAATACCGGCCTCAATCAGTCCTTGAACCTTGTCCTCAAAGCTCCACAATTCTCTGTTGTCTGGCCTGTGCTCCCCATATGATAGTCACATGTGGCATTGACATTATATCCTTCAGGGTAAGGAGGATCCTTTGGCTTAGACTGCACCAAAGTCAAAAGTTTCTTCTCAACGAGAATTGGGAGTAACTTGGTGTAGGTCATAGGAATTGGATGAAGCACCTTTGTAGGTCTTGTATGAGTATGGGGACGACCCTGAGTTTGATTGGTTGAGTGAGAACTCACCACATAGACATGAGAATCTTTCTCTTTCTGAGAAATTGTGCTATAAGGGTCCTTCATCTTTCCCTTCTTAATAGCGTACTCGATGCGTTCTCCAGTCATAACCAACTCCGCAGAACTACTGATAGGGTGGCTTATCAAGCGATCATACAACACTCCATCTAGTGTATCCACAAACATTTGAGAAAGTTCACTTTCGTTGAGTGGAGGTTGTACTTGTGCTGCAGCATCACGCCAACGTCGAGCGTACTCTTGAAGGCTTTCGTTATGCCCTTGTTCCATCCCTTGTAGCATGAGCCGATTTGGAATCATATCGGTTACGTGCTTATACTGGTTTGTGAAAGCTTTGGCCAGATCCTTTCATGACTTAATTTGAGCACGGGTTAACTGATTATACCACCTTGTGGTAGATCCCACCAGACTATCCTGGAAATAGTGGATTAACAACTTCTCATTGTTAGTAAAGCCAGCCATTTTCCGACAAAACATAGTTATATGTGCGATAGGGCAAGTCGTCCCATCGAACTTCTCAAAATCTGGGGTCTTGAACTTATAAGGGATCTCTAGACCTGAAACCAGACTAAGCTCACTGGCATTCAACCCATACCATTCTTCTTCATCCTTTTTTATCTGAAGCTTCTCTTCAAACTCGTTCTTGGTTTTCTCTAACTGCTTCGAAAATTCAATCTTTAATTTCTCTAGCTCATCGAAGTCTGGAATATCATCCCCGACATCTTCTACATTAGTGAAAGTCACACCTGGTGGGGATTGGGTAGAGGCACAAGCTTGAAGAGATGATGTTACTACTCCTTGAAGAGGTCTAGAAGTGTTAACAATAAAAACGGGAGGGCCTGAAGGGTCTTCAACAGAACATTTCCTTTGTTGGTCTTCCACTTTCCTTAGTCTCATCAAGTGAGCAATTTATTTCATCATGTCTTGTTGAGACTTGATCATAGAATCTTCTAATTCTTTTTTAGTACGCTCTAATTTCCCCATAAGATTGGCTTCTAACTTGGCAAAGTCTTCTTCCATTAGCCTTTCTTGGTGTTGGTAAAATGCAAGCGAGAAACCTTCAATTACGGATACGAGATCCCATAATTAACCTCCTTGTTTAATTAATGCATGATATATGCTATGAGATGCATGAGATGTATGAATGCAAGTAAAGGTGTTGATCCCGCTAGTGATCGCCCTTTGAGCAACTTTCACCGGTTAAAATCTTAATGCCCCTTTTATTTTTTCTATTTTTCTTTTTTTTTCTTTTTCATCTTTTCTTTTTCTTTTTTTTTCTCTCTATTTTCTTGCTTCTTTCTTTATTCTCTCGATTTTCTTTTCTCTTTTTTTTCCTCCCTTTTTTATTTTCATTATTTTTTCCTCTCTCTTTTTCCTATATTCTAAATTTTCTTTTCTTTCTCTTTTTTATTTTCTCTTTCATTTTTCAATATTTTTTCTCAACCTTTTCTTTCCTTAGTTTTATTTCCCATACGGAGGAACAATATCCTCACGAAAGCATAGGATAGTCGAGCCCCGAAGGTACTTTGCTAGGCCCATACGGAGAAACAATATCCTCACGAAAGTATAGCGTTTTCCCCCCACTTAGAGACGGGTTGAAATGTGTTGAAAGCTCGAATTAATAAACAAATAATAATTTAATTGCCACTTTATTCCACAACTTCCAAAATTAATTAAGCGGTATTTAAAAACAAGGCTTGACTCGTTTGAAAAATTTGTCCCCAGCGGAGTCGCCAACTATAGCGACCCTTATAAAATTCTTAAAAATAATGATAGGTGTGTAGTAAAAGGGAAAAGGGTCACTAGTGGAATTGAAATTAGGGTTTGAAAAGTGAAATTTAGGGATTTGGATTTGAAATAAAATTTTAGGGAAATTTAGAAAATTAGGATTTGATAATTAAAAATTAAAAATTAGGTTTTAAAATTATATACAAAAATTGGGAATTTTGAAATATCAAAAGAAACTTGAAATCTAGGGTTCTTAAAAAATAGAAATTGGAAGGTTAAAATTAGGGATTTGAGAAAAGAAATTTTAGATTGAAAAGGGAAATTTTAAAATTAGGGATTTTTAAAAAAGGGTGGAGTCGCCACCGGTCACTTTTGGTAGACCGGACACCGTAAAAACCAGAGATTTGAAATGATTTGGGTTCGAGAGTCGGTTACGGTTAAAAACGGGTTTAGGGTTTAAAACCGCCCAAAATTGGTACCTTTATAAATTACCGCTTAATTAATTTTAGATTTTTTGGATTAAAATGGCATTTAAATTAATTTTTGTTTAAAGATTCGAATCAATTTTATTTTTACCGTGTCTTTATTCGGAGGCAACGCATACACCGCGACCATTACGTTGGAACATGGGCCCGTTACGACCAAATAAAGACGTTTAATTAGACTCATTAATTTAATGTGGTGTATGTAATTTACAAAATTAAAAAAAGTAATATATATATATAAACATTTACATGAATAAAAAACCATAAAATGCATGGCATATATACAAAGCATGTAACAATATTAACAAAAATAAATAAATATCATGAATAAAAAGGTACATAAACACTTAAGAATATTATACAACACATGATAACAAAGATTAAAATAAATAGACCAACAAACAAATAACATATATAAATAAACAAAACAAAACATATAATAAACAAATAAAAAAAACAATAAAAGATACCAATAAAAATATTCATATTTTCATTGAACCATAAGAATGGAATACACAATAAATATTTCAAAAAGAACTATATACATCTAAATATGCTCGATTAAAATCAATCCACAAATTAAACTAAACGGTAAAAGTAATGATTAGATTAGGGTATAACTTGAAAAATAACCAACTGAATGGGTGAAGTGATTCAATGAGAATAAAAATATAAATAATGGAGGATACCAACTTACAAATGGAAATGGAAATGGAAATAGAAAGGAGAAGGCATGCGGCACTCAATGGAAAAATATGGTTAGGGGTTTTTTATTTTTAGGGTAAATATTATATATATAGTTAGGGTAAAGGGTAACATATGGGAATAAAATAGGTTTAGGTTTTAATATATAAGGGTATCTATAATATGATGAAGGGTATTTTAGGTTTATCCCTTTAAAAATAATAACCAATTAAAAACAAGACCGTGGGCACCAAGTAGGGATTTTTATTATGTTTTTTTATATTATAAAATTATATTTAATAGGTCAAATTTATTTATGGTTTGGGCTTATAAAAGTGGGCTCTAATAAAAGGTTTTTTATTTATATCATATATTTATATATTTTTGGATTTTTGGTTTTAATTAAGAGATAGTAAGGATAATAATAATTATAAAATAAGTGATAAAATTAGGATAAGTTAAGGTGATTTGGGTATTAAAAAGGGATGTGGATTGATTTAATTCGAGCATAAACCCGGATAAAATTAGTGATTAAAAAGGGATGTTGCTCTAATAATCTTAAGGTCAACCCATTCTTATGTATGAAGTGGTATAATCCAATGGTGGTGCTTTTTACCCAAGAGTTAGAGGTTGAGATTAGACTTACTAGTCCCTTAGGGTACGATGCAATTGTAGACAAGGTTTTTAAAATGTTTCCTATAAAATTGCAAGGATGTATGTTTCTCAGGTAACTTTAACTTATTTTAAGTTTTAGTTGTTGCTCTAATAGTCTCAAAGTTAACTCATTCTTATGTATGAAGTGCTATAATCCAATGGTGGGGCTTTTTACCCGAGGGTTAGAGGTTGAGGTTAGAGTTACTAGTCCCTTGGGCTACGATGTCATTGTAGACAAGGTTTTTAAAAAGTTTCCTATAAAATTATAAGGATATATGTTTATGGTAGACTTGATTATATGACTGTTTCAAGAGTTTGATGTTATTTTGGGAATGGAATAGTTGTTTAAGAATGATGCAAGCTTAGGTTGTCAAACTAAAAGTATAAAGCTCTGTGTGGCTAACGGATTTACTAGAAATAAGGTTCATTTGCCTAAGTGTGTTGATGAGTGCCTAAAAGATAGTTATTTACTACCCTTCGCATGGTACTTTTTGCATCTATTATACACCAACTTGAGCTGAAATATGGACTCTTTGCACAATATTGGATAATTCCGTCATCACTACTTACAAAGTCAATATTTATAAGAGAATGCAGATATTATTACATATTCTGTACATGCAGGAATATCCAGGACCGAAGCAGCAGTGAAACAGTGTTGAGGCCGAGGCAAGGAATAAAACCGTGGCAGCATCCAGAGTGGTAGCATCAACATTTTAGGCGCAATTAAAGATAAAAATATAAAGAATATTTTGGAAGATGCAGCGCACCAATTGGACCAGGCTAGCACACTAAAAGCCCAAGTCAAAGACCAAGCGGGAAAATCCTTCTAGAAGGCGACAAACTTGGAAATATCAGATCTCTTGAAAGAAGACTTGTTCCTTACTCCAAGTTAAAGTCTATTTAGGAAAGGTTTGCCCTAGGTTAAGACTATATATAGCCTAGCCGACCACATTGTTTAGAGAGCCGATTTTAGAGAAACCCTTCCCCCTAAGAATTGTACCCATCGACATTATGTTCTAAATTTCTTAGGGATAGGTGAAGGTTATAGATATTAGTGAGAGGAGATTGTTTCTTGTTTCTTTGTTCTAATACAATAATAATATCAAAGTTTACTTATCCTATTGTCATTCCTTGTTCTTGCATTCAAGCTCGAGAGAGAAGTTTGTAAGTAATATATTTATCTAGCATCGAGAGGTGTAGATTCACGAAAGGAATAAGTACGATGTTGTAGACAATAATTGGGCCTAGAGATAGGTTAAGAGTTTCAGCAGCTAAAAGAAGAGTTGGATTGGTTGGTGATTATCGTTGATTTACGCTGAGAGGTATCGTCAAGGACCAGTCATCAACAACGCTTTGACTTAGAGATAAGCGGAGTCAACTACGGACACTTTGCTGAACTTTTATGCATCTGCCCAAGAGCAAGAGATTGCCACGACAGAGAATACTAATGTCGCCGAGACGGTATCTACAGTAATGTCGAAGCAGTATTGTGTAATTGCATTGGATAAGGAGAAGATCAATCGAATCCACTAATTGACACAGCTCGATCCTACCCACTTTCTCTATATCGTTCTCAACCTTTTATTTTATGTTTTGTTATTTAATTATTTAGTTAGTTAAACAAATCCACTTATCTATGTTTTTACTTTATCTTTAAGGATCAAGGGAACAAGGGGAGACATATTAAGTATACCAATCCTTGTGAAGACGATACACGATATACTTATCACTTTATTACTTGACGACGTGTACACTTGCACTCAATTGAGCTTTTATTGCACGCATCATGTGTCTCCTTGGGGTTCACTAGTATTGTTTGTAAAGAAGAATGATAGATCGATGAGAATGTGTATCTACTACAAACAACTCAACTAGGTGATAGTAAAGAATATGTATCCCTTACTAAGAATAGATGATTTGTTTGACAAGTTGAGAGGAACACGAATGTTCTTAAAGATAGATTTCATGTCGAGGTATTACTAGTTGAAGGTTATGGATGAAGATGTTTAGAAAACAATGTTCAGGATGCGGTATGATCATTATAAGTTTTTGGTAATATCGTTTGGTCTCGCTAATGAACCAAGAACATTCATAGACTTAATGAGCTGAATCTTCCGGCCCTATCTGGATTAGATTGTGGTGGTCTTCATAGACAATATCTTGGTGTATTCGTTTTCCGTGGAAGAATAAGTTACCATATTCAATTCATTTTACAAACGTTTAAAGAAAGACAGCTTTATGCAAAATTTAAAAAATACATTATTACAGTTGATGGGATTTGTGTAGATCCCTAGAAGATACAAACAATGGTAGAGTGGAAACCACCGAGGAACGTTTTGGAGTTTTTTAGTTTCCTCAGTCTTGCAGGATACTAACGAAGGTTTGTTAAAGGCTTTTTATTATTTTTACGTCAATGACCAATTTTTACAAAAAGGGGTTCTTTTTGTATGGGACGAACTTAGACAACAAATTTTTGATCATTTGAAAGCCTATTTGACGGAGGCACTGGTTCTAACTCAACCAAAACCCAAAAAGGATTATGTAGTTTTTAGCGATAATTCTTTGAATGGTTTGAAATGTGTGCTTATGCAAGAAGAAAGGGTTATGGAATATGTTTAAACATAACTTGAAACACATGAAAGGAACTACCCTACCTATAATCTAGAGCTAGTAGTTGTTGTCTTTACAATTAAGATCTTGAGGCACTACCTTTGTAGAGAGAAATGTTACATCTATACAGACCACAAGAGCTTAAAATAGTTACTAATTAAAAAAGAGATAAACTTGAGGTAAAGAAGATGGAATGAATTACTTAAGGACTATGGTTTTTTTATTGAGTAACATACAATAAAAACCAATATAGTGGTGGTGCAGTCAATCAAAATCTATGGTAAACTTAAGATCAATATTTTCTCGGTTGTGGATGACCGAGGATGGAGGGTTGTTAGCAGAACTACGGATGGAACCCACTCTAGTGAAAGAAATCATGAAAACACAATAGTTTGATGAGGAGTTTGTCGTACAAATAGAAAAGGTTAAGCGAGGTGAGCCATCTGTATTTGAGGTCCGTGATGAAGAAATCTTTTACTTTAAGAGTAGGTTATCTGTGCCAGCTTTAGAGTATTTAAGAGATTTGTGCATCGTTTTTCGTTTACCTTGCATATCGTGAGTAATAAAATATATTAAGACCTTTGACCATATTATTAGTGTCCAAGTATGAAAATAGATGTGTCAGAATTTTTAATCAAGTGTCTAACTTGTCTACAAGTTATAGAGGAACATTAGGTTCCTTTAGGCCTACTTTAACCTATCCAGATTCCACAATAAAAGTGGGATAGAGTAACAATGGATTTTGTAACGAGTTTGTCGTTGACCCAAAGAAAGAAAAATATTATATAGGTAATCGTGGATCATTTTTCCAAGTCTACACAATTCTTGCTAGTACATATAGACTTTACTTTTGAGAAGTTGTCTAGGTTGTATATCAAGGAAATAGTGAGATTGTATGCTGTATCGATGTCGGTCATCTCAAATAGAGATCCTTGTTTCACAGCAAGGTTATAGAAGAAGATTCATTAAGCTTTGGGTTACAAGGTTAAAATTCAATACAACTTTTCACTCACAAACTAACGGTCAATCTGAGTGGCTCATACAGATCTTAGAGGACATGCTTCGTTGTTGTGTTGTTGACTTTGTAGGGATCTAGGAGGACCAACTACCTCTTGCGGAGTTTTTCTACAACAAAATTCACCAATCGAATATTAAGATAACCCTTTTGAAGCCTTGTATGGAAGAAAATGTAGAACACCGTTATATTAGACCAAACTAATTGAAAGGAGAATTATTGGTTCGGAATTGATAAAACAAACCAAAGAAAAGGTTCATATCACCAAGGAGCACTTACATGTGGCCTTTGACCGCTAGAAAGCCTATACAAATGGGTGATGAAGGCACATAGAGTATGAGGTAGGAGAAAAAATGTTTCTTAAGGTATCACCTTTGAAAAAAGTGATAGTTTTAGACAGAAGGAAAAATTGAGACCTAAGTTTATTGGTCCATATGAGGTTATAAAGAAATTTGGACCCGTAACCTATCAGTTGGCTTTACCCCTAAACATGGCTTGCATAAATAATATATTTTATATGTGTATGTTTAGATAGAATAGTTTAGATCTTACCCACATCATATAGAGGGGAAAATTTGAGATCAACCTAGACATATTTTATGAAAAAGAGTCAATACCGTTGTTAGAACGAAGAGCTAAAATATTGTGATACAAGAGTATACCCCTAGTAAAGATGTTATGGAGGAACAATGGAGTGAAAGAAGCCACGTGAGAAGTCAAGGATGAGATAAAACAACTTTACCCACATGTCTTCACAGGTAGATTTCAAGGAAGAAAATTCTTAAAGGAGGGAAGAACTTTAACAACCTAAATTTTATCAAGATCCAAAGGTCGGTTTTAAACAGGGACATAAGCCACATACTTGAGATTTAAGAGCTTATTTGAGCTTGCTATAAGATAAGAATTGGGCATAGAGAAGATAAAAAGATTATTATGGTAATTTTGGCAAAAGGTGATGACATGACATAAGAAAAGAAAAATTACTCCTGCAATTTTCTTTTTTCTTGTTTTTTTTCTTCACCATTTAAACGAGATTTTCATTCTTTACAGCCAAAATTCTCAATGCAATAAGGCTATCATGGTTTATCAAAACCAAATCATAATCTTAGTAAGTTTCATTTAAATATCATGTATCACAATGCATAAATCTCAAGTCTTACATGCTTTTAAGATAGCGGTGCTTATAGCCATTCTTATGTGCTCAAACCTTGAGCAAAACATCATTTAACCTCATGCATAATACCATATATAAATCAAAATAAAAACATGACACTTGCACTTTAAAAGACATATATTTATATTTATATTGATTTGCGATTTTGATTAGGCTTGTTTCACTCTAACGTAGTATGATGGCTTGCTTCACTTTAATCATGCATCTACATCTTGGTGTCCGAATTGGCTTGTTGCACTCTAATGTTTGGATGTGATAGGTTTGTTGCAATTTTACTATATAACATTAGGTTATTGCACCCCATAATGTAACACACAATGAATTTTGAAATACACGTATAAATTTGTTTTATAGTTCATTTTAGAACCTACTGATTAATCAACATATCCCTCTAACATCAACCACTAAATAGTCAATATATCATTAAAACCAATGCTCAAAACCTTGCTTTTAAACAACTTGTTCAATATGTATCCCAATTTTTTATACATCCTAAGTGTATCATTTTCATATAACAAAAACCTAACATTCTCTTTATTTCATAGAAAAATCATGGGAGCATCATAAATCATCTTTTCATGTGCATAAAAACATATGCAAAAACAACATTAAAAGCATGACTAAAACATAAAAATATTTATAAGAGCATAAATTGTTCAACTTACTTATGAGTGTATAGAGGCTTCTCACACCATCTTTACACTCTCAAACCTCTTTTTTAAATATATAAAACCTTGTCGATATGACAACCCACTCACCATTTAGCGAAACATCTCTCGTCGATGCCAAATGAACACCTTCTCTACACAAAGACCATTCAAGAGCTAGATTAGTCTTCTTGCTCTATTTTTACACAACAAAATATAAAAATTATTGTATATTGGTGTATTCAATCAATCTATAACATGTTCTCTTGCAAAAAGCCCCTTAAACTACACCTAAACAAACCAAAAACTTATCCGAAACACCACCAAACAACCTCCAGCCCTTAACCTGCGAGATCAACACCTTATAAACACCAAAGCACCTTCAAGAACCGAGATTCAACCCACCTAAACCATCAATTAACCCACAACATCATAATCAAGCCATAAAACCAAGATCTAAGCCAAATAGTGTAATACCACAAAAATTATTCCTACTTTTAAAACTCTAATTTTGAAATCCTTAATTAAAAATCTTAAATTTTAGATTTCTAATTTTTGAAACCCTGAATTTTTTGATGTTTTAATTTGATTTTCTAAATTTGAGGGAAAAATTTTGAGATAAGATTATAAAGTTTTGAAAGTTTTAAATGTGAATTTAAAGATTAAAAGTTAAAGTAATGTTTTGAAATTTGATGACTTTTGGATAAACAACTTGTTTTAAATTGAAATTTATTTTTACTGAGATTATTTTTTATTAAAAGTTTATCTACAATCAATCTTTTTATTAAAATATTATTTTATTCTAAATAATGTTTTATCAAAATTCTTTATTTAATATTATATATATTATATAAAGGAAAGAAATCCCTTTGAAATTATAATTTATTTTTTATATTTATTATATTTATAATGTGATCTAATAGAACTTTAATTCTAATTGAAATCAATTACTTTTTTCCCTATAAATATATTATGGTCTGAGAGAAAATCCTACATTATTTTCTTTCATCAAGATTCTCTAAAGCCTCTATTCTCATTATTTATTTCTGTTCAAGTTCAAAATCATGTTATTCAGTAATTTGAGTCGCTTTGTCTTAGTTGTGTTCTCTTATTGGTGTTATATATGTTTTTTCAAAAAAGTATATTTTTCTGTGTCATGTTTAATACTGTGATTTTAGAAATATATAAAACTTTTCGAATTTTGAAACCTCACACTTTTGCGAGTAATTATGATTTTAAATCCTGTGAATTTGTGTTTTCAGATAAATTGATATTTTGGATAAATTTTTGGATTGAACTGTGATTGGTGTATGTAGTTGTGATTTGTGTTGTGTTTGCATCATGTTTTGCATTGTTTTTCTAAAATATTATTCTTGAGAAATAGTTTTATAAACCATGTATTGTTATTTTTATCTATACATTTGAGATACACTAAGTTCTTTAGGTTACTCCATCTTAGTTTCCTCTTTCAAATCTTTGGGATTTAAGAAATACGATACCTAAAGAATTTCATATTCTATCTGGTTATTTTACTATTTAATATAAAACTAACTTTTAGTTATTCAAATCATTATTATTATTTTAGAAACTTTGATGCATTTGGGAATTAAGGTTATTTCAATATACATAAATATTTTTCTTACATTCAAATATTTTATTTGAACCATTGGACTATAATATTATTCTTAGTAAGTTTTTGAGATAATGTATTTTGGGAATTTTAACTCTTTTTAAATTACTAAATTTTATTTATAATTTTAATTTTCAGTTTTGACGAATTATTAAGTATTTAAATATTTTACAGTTATTATGAAATAATATAAATTAAATTGGTTATGAGGGTAAAGTTTTTAATGTTAACTTCTTAAATTTAACTTATTTCTTATTGTGTTAAATGTGTATTTTTTCTTTCTTTCTTCGTGCTACTGTTAAATGAATTTAAATGTGTGTTCTCTCCCTATACTAGATTCTTGTGTTCTATGACTAGTTGTTCATTGTGATATTGTCATTTTGGAATACTTTGTAATATCGTGACCGATCTATTTGAATTGTGTGTTTCGTATTCTTACGATTGACTGAGATGAGACATTTGAGATCATTTGCATTTATTGTATTATATGTGCATGGGTAGATTGTACGGAGGAAGATGATTTTATCACACTATTTTTTGACGAAATAAGGGGTGAAGGGTTCTGGGGAACTACCTGTACTGTGATCGGTTGGTTTTGCTACAACTGTGTTTGGCGTTTGGAGTATGAGACTACATTCTCTGTGATATAACATTCTCTGTGACATTACATTCATCACTCCTTGTGTTTATTTACTACATAAATTATTGTTATAATTGTGATTGTAATTTGAATGATATTGAGATGTTTGACTGCATTTTAGAGACGCACTAGGCTTTGTAGCCTATTCTTTTATTTTATTTTTTAGATATTTGGCCCTAGGAGTGATACTCGGAGATCTCTATCGATCAACGTTTTCATTATGTTTTTAGTACGGTGTTTTACAAATATTTTTACTTTAGTTATTTTGGGATTATTAGTGATCTAAAATGTTTTTAAACTTCATGCATAAAACTGTTTTATCTAATTTTCTCTATTTTTAATTAGAATAATTACTTTTAAACTATTTATTTAATATTTGATTCATAAATTTTTAATTTTAATTACTTTAAGCGTTTATGTGACATTAAAGTTTTAAAATAATAATTTTAACCTACCGTATATCTCAATTCAAAATTAAGGGATTACAAATAGCTTCAATTAAATTTAAGATCTGAGGTTACCTATCCAAATTCTTTTAATTTTATTATAAAACACATCAAGATTCATTGATTTGTGAACCTAAATCTATCGGTCATTAAAGCATTACGGGATTTTGACATATCAAGCAAAATCTTTTAATTAAATCCAAGAATCATCAATTAATTATCAAAACAAGTTAGAAAACCAATGTAATGGATCAACAAATTAAAATTTTTATTAAAAAACTAATTATTCAAAGGTGAAGATGACGTCTTATCTCTAAATTTGATCTAACCTTCTTCCAATGGTGTAAAACATAAAAATTAAAATTAAAAACATATGAATACGAGGGAGAAATATTGGAGAATTAATATAGAACGAAAATCAACTGAAAAGAGATGATTTATGTCAAAAGAATTGAAGAAAAATTTGTTTGTTTACATAGAAAAGATTAGAGAACTAAGAGAAAATGAAAAGTATCGTCAAGTTGAGTTTTTATGAGAAAATAGAACATGATTTAATTAGAGTTAATTATATTTTAAAACTAGTTATTGTAATAACCCATTTAAGAACCAAAGCCTACATGTTTTATAACATTCACCCATTATCCTTAACCCAACATCAACCCTAAAACAAACAACCCTAATATGATCAATCTCCAACAATATGCTGCCGCCATCATCATCCCCATGCATTATCTTCTGTAGCGCGTGGCCGCCACGCGCGGCTATTCGACTCGCGCGTGGTGGTCACACGCCCTCTCATTTGTTCGTTTGGCCGGCCACCGCCCTAGTCTAACTCCACCGCCTCAGTCAAGTCGAACCTACAAGGCATTAAAACGTGGTTAAAGATCTGAAAATAGAAGGAATGGCAGAGATTTTTTGTGTTTTTTATTATTAAAATATGGGTATAAATACCCATAATCAAACCATGTAAAAGGAAGGATTTTTCGGATCATTTGAATGAAAAATATTCGAACCAGTAAAGAGCAAATAGCACACCAATCATTCGAATCCGTATAAAAAAAATATAGAGAGAAACTGAGCAAGAATCGGGACTCAAACCAAGAGAAAAAGGTAAAAAAAATATATATATCATATTCGAAACTTATCTTTGATTTCAGATCTACGTCCAGACACGCTTCTTTTCAAGAATCTAAGGCCATATTCGAGACCAGGGCGTTGAGAACAGCCGGAAAACATCTTCCTTTCGTGATTCCGACCACCGGTGCGGCGGCCGGTAGCCGCGGCCGGTGACTGGGAATTTCTCCGGTGGCCAAGAGCCATGAGAGCTTCAAGGCTCTGGTTTTTATCACCTTGGGGAAGAAACAAAACAAATGAAATTTGTGAAGTAAAAAAAAATAAAGATTAGATATATATATACGGCCCAAAACGGTGTAGTTTTAGCCTCTGGAGCCCGTGGATCAATCCAGAACCGTACCCGACCCGTCCTTAACCCGAGGAAATGGCGAAATTACACACTCGGTCCCTGCAGTTCCAGAAACCTTGCACTTCGGCCTCCTGGTTTCGGTTTACATTCAATTTGGTCATTGTTTTACTTATTTTGATCTTATAATTTCCATTCTCTTTAATTTTAACCCTTGTTTTATTATTTTTAACCCTTTAATTTTCTTTTTTTTTGCAGATTTGGTCATTGGTTTATTATTTTTATATTATCTTTACAATTATTAATTTTTAGTTTTGTTTACATCATTACTATTATATGCCTTCTATTATTATTTTTATTATTATATATTTTATTATTATTATTATTATACGTTTTATTATTTTATTATTATATTACCTATTATTGTTAATACGTTACTTAATTTGTATTATTATTATTATTATTGTCATTATTATTATTATAATCATTGTTATTATTATTACATTTTCATTATTATTATTATATTTTTTTATGTCTTATTATTATTATTATTATTATTATTATTTCATTAATATTACTATTATTATTTTGCATTATTATCGTTATTACTTTATTTAACCTTATTATTCACTTAACTTATTTTATTTTGCAGATCAAATTACGGGATCATGAAATTAACATTGAATTTCTATTTTCGATCATATGAAATATTTTGTAACCGATAGGTGCCAATTTCGGGCGTTTAGGGGTGCTCATCCTTCCCTACGCGTAACAGACTCCCGGACCCAACTCTAATACGCAGACCGCAATTTTTGGTGTTCCAATCACACCGGCAAAATGATTGGTGGCGACTCCCCGGACCAAAAACGGTGATTACAGCTGGCGACTCTGCTGGGGACATTTTTGAGAGTCGAGCCTCAAAATCGGTTACATTTTATTTAATGATCGAAAATTTAAATTCGATTTATTTTATTTTCGTGATCCTTTATTTTATTTATTTTATGATATTTAATAATATCTTTAAATGCTTTTTCAGGTCTCCCCATTTCATGAGCTCTCAACCCGGGCTCTGTCCATTTAAGTGGGAGCATGAAACCACTCCTTTGTGAGGTTATGCCTCCGTGTAGGATGGGGAATTGCTTTCGGGATATTTTTCCCTTTGTCTTTGTGAGATTTATGTCTCCACATAGACTTAGAGAAACGTATCCCCCTGAATCTTGCTTATTATCCTTAGTAGGGTAATAAGTATTGTTCGGGTACCTTCTAGAACTGAACCTCATATAGTGAGACCTAGAAGCCCACCCTTTAGAGCCATCAAGCCGAACCTCTGCCCGTTTAGCGATAACCCTTTTAGGCTTGAATGTCTTTATCTGTTATTTATGTACAGTTTTCTAATCTATTTTAATTTATTCGATTATTTTAATCTGAACTAACTCTTTTTCTTTCCTTTTGATTGCATCATGACATATCATAATCATACATTTTGCCTTAATTGTAACACACCATGAACATGTTTTAAATTTTTGCATTTTACGAGCATGAAGTGTTGATTCCAGAATGGTTCTGAAATTAAATATATCGGGAGAAAATCTAGCATCCTAGATATTAATACAACATTCAAAGTTGTGAACAAATCCCGTGAGTTAAAAAATGGACCCAAGAACTAATTTTGAATCAGAATCTTCATATTTAGGACATGCATCTTGCATTTACATGCATACATTTCATATTTTGAAGTCGATCCTAGGGACGTCCTCTACCAACAATAGAAGCAAAGATTGATCGGTCTAATTCCATAGGGACACATGTAAAACCTTTGTTCAGGGGCATTTTTGACATTTACAACCAGGGGTATTTTTTGATGAATTTTAAAAGGAAAGATTTTGCTGCCGAGCCAGAATTTTATGCCCCAAAGAGACTGCACCAACATGCGAATCTGACTGAGGGGCAACGTGACACATTCGTGAGGATAGTAAGAGCCCTACGAGGAAAGACATACATCTAAGGTTGAATTCAGATTTACCAAAAGCAGTCTCAGATGAAGACGTTAAAGTATACTTCCTGAAATATGGACTTAAATATGATCGAATCTAAAGGAAGATTTGGGCATCACTAGACCAAAAATTGCTCAGACCAGCATAGTTTGGGGTATCCCTTTTGAGACAAAAAAAAATCATGTCACATACATGCATCTAGGTTCATGCATACATTAAAAATATCATGCCTTTAGATTAGGCTCACATCATGCATCCATCCAGGAAAGAGATTCCAATAAAGATGGTCAAATCAAAGAAGTTCGGACATCATTGTACATGAAAGATCTAGAATCCGTTATAGCCAGCAGAGCCAGGGGCATCCTTTAAAAAGAAAATCATGGCATTCATGCATTCAAGCATTTACAAATCATACATTCTAGATTAAACATTCATCAAGCATAAATTAGGACATCCTTTGAAAACAGAAAAATCATATCATTCATACATTTTTCATCACGCATTCAGACTTAGCATACATTGAGCATTCATGATGCACATATTTTGCTTGTACATATGAACAGGTCCAGAGAAGAGACCGAACAACCTCAATCATGGGGGCAACAACATGACGACTAACCTTTGGCCTCGCGAAGGCTAAAATAACACAGATTTCTCAGGTAATGCTTCCAGAATTTTGAACAGGAACTAACGAATATTTTATTTTGCTTTCAGGTCCTAACTACCCATCATGGGTCACCATAAACAACTTTTTCCCAATGTCGCCTCCATCAATGGTGGTAGGTCAATTTTTGTCAGAACTTTGCCCTTTCGGTGGCTATGTTGAGGGTTAGATCTTCATGCAGATCTTGTTTGTAAAATTTGTACAAACGGTACATGTGAGTTAAAATTATTTTGAAAGAGAAAAAATGAAAAAATAAAAAATAAGAAAAAAATGAAAAATGAAAAAAAGAAAAAATGAACAATGAAAAAATGAAATGAAAAATTGAAATGACATGCAGAAACAAGATATTGGAAAATTCAAATGTCCTTTAAAATCCATTTTCGCGAATGGTCGAAGGAAATCCATTCCTTTGGAAAAATCCAATCTTGCGATTGGTGCAACTAATTGTACCCAGGGAAATGGTACAACTAGTCCGGAGCAAACGGCTACCGGTAAAGGCTAAACAAATCCGTTAATCCCTGTGCATTTGGGAAAAATGCATTGATAAGGACCATTCAAATGTCCATTGAAATCCATTTTTACGAATGGTCAAGGAATTAAATCCTTGGAACTAAATGATTGTACCCAGAGTAATGGTACAGCTAGCCCAGAGCAAACGGCTACCGGTAAAGGCATATCAAATCCGTTGATCCCTGTGCATTTGGGAAAAATGCAAAGAAGATACATGACATCAATTGAATCAGATATTTAGATCTTCCAGACTTGATATTACCCCTCCGTGATGGAGCGGATAGATCCAACTCGGTCCTGTTCCTCCGTTGATGGCGTAATAGGATTCGAACTACAGACTTGATCTCGTCCCCGTTGATGGTGTGGCCAGATCCCATGCTTCTCCGTTGATGGAGCAGTATAATCCAGACTTGATCTTACCCCTCCGTTGATGGAGCGGATAAGATCCCGACTCAGTCCTGCTTCTCCGTTGATGGCGCAGTAGGATGCAAATTACAAACTTGATCTCGTCCCCGTTGATGGTGTGGCCAGATCTCATGCTTCTCCGTTGATGGAGTAGTATAATCCAGACTTGATCTTACCCCTCCGTTGATGGAGTGGATAGATCCCAACCCGGTCCTGTTTCTCCGTTGATGGCGTAATAGGATTCGAATTACAGACTTGATCTCGTCCCCGTTGATGGTGTGGTCAGATCTCATGCTTCTCCGTTGATGGAGCAGTATGATCCAGACTTGATCTTACCCCTCCGTTGATGGAGTGGATAGATCCAACCCGGTCTTGTTTCTCCGTTGATGGCGTAATAGGATTCGAATTACAGACTTGATCTCGTCCTCGTTGATGGTGTGGCCAGATCCCATTCAATCATGCTTCTCCGTTGATGGCGCAGTATGATCCAGACTTGATCTTACCCCTCCGTTGATGGAGTGGAAGAATCCAACACGGTCCTGTTTCTCCGTTGATGGCGTAATAGGATCCAAATTGCAGACTTGATCTCGTCCCCGTTGATGGTGTGGCCAGATCCCATTCAATCATACTTCTCCGTTGATGGCGCAGTATGATACAGACTTAATCTTACCCCTCCGTTGATGGAGTGGATAGATCCAACCCAATCCTGTTTCTCCGTTGATGGCGTAATAGGATCCAAATTGCTGAAATTTGATCTTTTCCCCGTTGATGGTGTGGCCAGATCTGAATCACTGAAGTTCAATCCTGCTTCTCCGTTGATGGTGAAGTAGGATCCAAGTTGCTGAAATGTTATCTTACCCCTCCGTTGATGGTGTGGATAAGATCCAACCTTACACTTCAAGTCTCGCCTCTTCGATCTAACAAGTTCTCATTCTGTCGATCTCGTTTTACCGTTGATGGTACAATTAGACCAAATTTTGTATTTGCGGATATTACATTTACAAGAAAAAGAAGAAGAAAAAGAAAAAGAATATATGTCAGATCATGCTTCTTCATCGGATACAACTGAATCAAGATTGGTGGCCCTTGCATATCCTCCAATGTTGCAACAAGATCAAATTTTCTCCAAAAATGGCAACATCAAGAGTATCGTAGCAAGCCAAGCTTATTTTGTCTCCTTCAACGGTTCAGCTGTAACTTTTTTCCTCTTCAAGGATCTTCTTATTATGAAGATTTTGTAAACAAGAGAAGTGGAGTAGATCAAGTCAAGCTCCAGTAGAAGAAGCGGTGGCCAGAAAGACCCCAACCTTACCATTAGAACCACAACTTTACCAAAAGAACCTCAACCTTACCAGAAAAACCTTAACCTCAACCGAAAGAACCTCGAACTTTACCAAAAGAACCTCAACCTTACCAAAAAACCTTAACTTCAACCGAAAGAACCCCTAACCTTACCTAGAAAAAGAACCTCAACCTCACCAAAGAAGAACCCTTAAATCATACCAGATGAAATGGGTTATTTTTTATCTTTGCTCTATTGCTGTTATACAACAATGAGCAAAGAGGGGCAGTTGTAATAACCCATTTAAGAACCAAAGCCTATATGTTTTATAACATTCACCCATTATCCTTAACCCAACATCAACCCTAAAACAAACAACCCTAATATGATCAACCTCCAACAATATGCTGCCGCCGTCATCATCCCCATGCATTATCTTCTGTAGTGCGTGGCCGCCACGCGCGGCTATTCGACTCGCGCGTGGTGGTCACGCGCCCTTTCATTTGTTCGTTTGGCCGGTCACCGCCCTAGTCTAACTTCACCACCTCAGTCAAGTCGAACCTACAAGGCATTAAAACGTGGTTAAAGATCTGAAAATAGAAGGAATGGCAGAGATTTTTTGTGTTTTTTATTATTAAAATATGGGTATAAATACCCATAATCAAACCATGTAAAAGGAAGGATTTTTCGGATCATTTGAATGAAAAATATTCGAACCAGTCAAGAGCAAATAGCACACCAATCATTCGAATCCGTATAAAAAAATATAGAGAGAAACTGAGCAAGAATCGGGACTCAAACCAAGAGAAAAAGGTAAAAAAAATATATATATCATATTCGAAACTTATCTTTGATTTCAGATCTACGTCCAGACACGCTTCTTTTCAAGAATCTGAGGCCATATTCGAGACCAGGGCATTGAGAACAGCCGAAAAACATCTTCCTTTCGTGATTCCGACCACCGGTGCGGTAGCCGGCAGCCGCGGCCGGTGACTGGGAATTTCTCCGGCGGCCAGGAGCAATGAGAGCTTCAAGGCTCTGGTTTTTATCACCTTGGGGAAGAAACAAAACAAATGAAATTTGTGAAGTAAAAAAAAATAAAGATTAGATATATATATACGGCCCAAAACGGTGTAGTTTTAGCCTCTGGAGCCCGTGGATCAATCCAGAACCGTACCCGACCCGTCCTTAACCCGAGGAAATGGCGAAATTATGCGCTCGGTCCCTGCAGTTCCAGAAACCTTGCACTTCGGCCTCCTGGTTTCGGTTTACATTCAATTTGGTCACTGTTTTACTTATTTTGATCTTATAATTTCCATTTTCTTTAATTTTAACCCTTGTTTTATTATTTTTAACCCTTTAATTTTCTTTTTTTTGCAGATTTGGTCATTGGTTTATTATTTTTATATTATCTTTACAATTATTAATTTTTAGTTTTGTTTACATCATTACCATTATATGCTTTTTATTATTATTTTTATTATTATATATTTTATTATTATTATTATTATTATTATTATACGTTTTATTATTTTATTATTATATTACCTATTATTGTTAATACATTACTTAATTTGTATTATTATTGTTATTATTATTATTATTATTATTATTATTATTATTATTATTATTATTATTATTATTATTATTATTATTATTATTATTATTATTATGTTACTCTGTTTTTATTATTATTATTATTGTCATTATTATTATTATAATCATTGTTATTATTATTACATTTTCATTATTATTATTATATTTTTTTATGTCTTATTATTATTATTATTATTTCATTAATATTACTATTATTATTTTGCATTATTATCGTTATTACTTTATTTAACCTTATTATTCACTTAACTTATTTTATTTTGCAGATCAAATTACGGGATCATGAAAGTAATATTGAATTTCTATTTTCGATCATATGAAATATTTTGTAACCGATAGGTGCCGATTTCGGGCGTTGTAGGGGTGCTCATCCTTCCCTACGCGTAACAGACTCTCGGACCCAACTCTAATACGCAGACCGCAATTTTTGGTGTTCCAATCACACCGGCAAAATGATTGGTGGCGACTCCCCGGACCAAAAACGGTGATTACAGTTATAAAAAAGGGATTATTAGAAGGTTAGATCAATTAAGAAAGATTGGATCAATAGCTCTTAACGATTCTAAGTTTTAACTATTTAAATTTTAGTCAATAAAACAATTCAGTTTTAAACTTTTACAAAATATTCACTAGTTTTCAAAACGTCAAGGATCTGAATGTCATTTTCTAAAATTGATTTGACCAAAGTCAAATATAGTTCAAATAAGGATTTTAAAATATTTTTTCATAATTTATTTTTATCAAAAATCATTTTATACAAATTAAATCCCGAAACTAGGTTAATTGACTCAACCTGTTCAACCTAACCCCTAACTCGACCTATCTAATTTCTAGGCCTGTTTTCGGGGTGTTACATAGAAAGCATTAAAAAATGTCTTATCTGTTAATGCCTCTTTGAGCGGATTATGTTAAATAATTTATGTTGTAATTATCTGAGAATATAAACATTCATTTACATAGAAGCAATAGATTTTAAGAACCTTTAATGTAATTATTCTAAAAAAAATTAGGAGGGGCAAGAACTCCTCTCACCATCAACATGAATGCGTCCCTGCCTAGGATGCATCGAGTGCAGAAGAAGACCAAAGACAAAGGGGTGTCTTTTTTTTTCATTGTACTGAAAATTATATAACAAAGCTCTCTTCCATTTATTCTCTACATGCAGGCACTACAAGAAATTTTTATTATTGTGACAAATTTAATTTTAATAAAATTATTTTTGTCACTATTAATATTTTTATTGTGACAAAATAAATTAGCGTCACTTTAAATTATAAATATATATATAATTGTCACAAAATTAAATCCGTCATAATATTTTAACACAATTAATAAATTTATGTAATATATGGTGATAAAATATATTTTGTTATCATTGTTTGTCATAAATATTTTCCTCCATTTATTTGGCGCTAAAAAATATATAATGACAAATTTTTTAACTATACATTATGTATATATATATTTTTACAAAAAAATTATTATTATAATAAATAATTAAAATAATTTTTTTATGTTAAATTATGTTTGTATTTATATATTTGAGATATACTGGAAAATTTTATTGTCATGAAATTTTCTTTATTTTTTAGCGTAAAAATAATATAGCGACATGATTTGTAACTATAAGTTATAGTTGTTAAAAAAATTACTATGAATAATGAAATTCATATTTTTTTGATAAATTTTTTTTGTAGTTATAGATTTTAATTATAGTAATAAAGTTTATTATTATAAAATGTTTTCCTCGAATTTTTGGCCCAAAAAAAATCATATAGTTATAAATTTTGTAACTATAAGTTATACATATTTTTACAAAAAAATTATCACAAAAAATAATGATTTTCAATATTTTTATGACAAATCATTTTTATATTTATATATTTTAATTATAGTGATAAAATTTATTCTCATATTTTTTTTGTTCTAAAAAAAATCATATAATAAAAATTTTATAACTATATGTTGTACTTATTTTTATATAAAAATATTATCATAGTAAATAATAAGATTTAAATTTTTATGTTAAATTATATGTTTAGTTATTTATTTTATCGTGACAAAATATATTATCATAAATATTTTAAAAAATATATTGTAATCCTAAGTTATAGTTTTTAAAATTAAGTTAAATTATGTTTTCAGCCATTTATTTTATGTGTTTTTAATTTTTTTAAATAAAAACTCAAAAACAACCTTAGTAAAGAAAGAATATATATTGAGATATTTTTTATCTTAATGAAAGATTGAGTTTCCATTTTTGATAATAATATTTCTCGTGCTTTTGATGATTAATAATATATATTTAGATTTTTTTATCTTTTCAAGATACATAGTTAAATATTTAAATTATTATTAATAAAACTTATTTTAATTATTAATTTTTAATAAAATCTAAAAATATTTCTTAATAAAGCATATTTTAATTCTATATGAATAAATTATTATTGTTAAATATTTAAAAAATAATATTATTATTCTTAATTAGATATTTAAAATTTATTATTATTTTTATTAATTATATTAATAATATTATTAAAATAAAATTTTATTTAAAATAATAGATAAAGTTTCCTTATTTTTTGGAGCGAGAATTGTTTTTATATTAATAAAGTTTTTCTCTTAATATTATGGAAATTATTAGATTTGGGAGGGAAATTCGGGAAACTTTATTTTTTTTTCTCCTATAACATGATTTTTTGCCAAACCCTAATTATAATTTTATTTAGTCGTCTTAATTCATTATCTCAACATCATCTTAGAGAGGAAAAGCAATATTGTAAGTTTTTATTTTATATTTCATCTTATCTAGTATATTATGATCTATAATTCGTGGTTTATAATTTAATTTTTTTATTTTTTTTTTCTAGGAAATCATGCATAAGAACAAAAGAGTGAAAATTTCTTCATCAACTTTGGCTGATTCTAATCAACAAAAACAATCAAAATCTAATAAACATAATGAGTCGATAAACAGTCAAGGTAATATTTCAATTAGTTTGAGCGTGTATTTTCAATTTACTAGAGCCGATGATTACATATATTTGATTGGGGTTTATTTCTTATTTTAGATGTTTTTTTTCTTGTTCTATACTTTATATTTGTTCCAATTTAATAATAAATTTTGTTTTGTTAAAATATAGAGATATAAACACACAAATACAAATATAATCAATATTTGCTTGCATTATTTTTCATTTATTAATGTATAGTGTTTTATAACATTTATTTGCTATAATTTTGATATATTTAGAGAATGTTAGGTTCGACGATCAAAATAAACATGTTGTTTCCCCAAAATTCAATACAATCCAACTTACAAAATATGTGAAGTAAGACAATGTCAATTGAATACTTGAATAGTCAAGGTAAATTATTTTTAACCAAATAGATTCATAATAAATTATGAAACATTTATTTAATAAAAATAAATTTTTATAATAAATATTGATTTAACGTTAAAAATAATTATGACAATTAAATATCTTTCACAATAACAAATTGTAACAAAGCTATTTAGTCACAAAAATAAATTTATCACAAAATTATTTATGAAAAATATTATTTTGATAAAAAACAACTTATGACAAATATTATTTTAGACAAAAACTAATTTATCATAAAAATAATTTATGACTAATATTTATTTAGTCACAATAACAATTTATGATAAATATTTTTTTTCTTATAAGAAACTTTTAAAGATAAAATAAAATTAGTAAAAAAAAAAATAAAATTTTTTATAATATGTATTTTTATCAAAAAAATCATTTTTATTTGATGTTACAATTTAAGTTAATTATGACAAAACTTTAATTTTTGTGGCAAAAATGTATTTTGTTCTAACAAATATTTTGTCTCATTAAGTTATATTTACTAACGAAATAATATAAGCGAGAAATTAATTTTTGTCATAATATATATTTTTATCCTAAAATTATTATATATTATATATTAAAATACAAATTAATTGTGATAAAACGTATTTCTCATGAGAAAATAATTATTTTTTTGTGATAAATATTTTGTGAAGATAAGATAATTGTAATAACAAAATTTTATTGTTACAGTAAATGATATAAAATGGTAACAAACATATTTTTGTCACAATGTACTTTATATGACAGGGTTGTTCTAACAAACACAATAACAAACAAAAATTGTTAAAATAAATATACCGTGACAAATTTAATATTTTTAGTATTAAATAATTTTGTTACAATATTATCAATTTCTTGTAGTGAGGGGAACAGGGACGGAGCCAAATTTTTTTTTAAGGGGTGTCATTTTCTTGAATATTATTTAAAAAGAATTAATTATTTATAAAGGGATGCCAAATTATTTATAAAAGGTGTCAATTATATATATTTTTAATTTTTTATATATAAATTATATAAAAAAAATATGATTTTTCAAAAATTTTGGGGTTTTAATGGACACCCAATGATACCTCAGCTCATGCAGGGGAACTGTCTTGGACAAGACCGCCATGCAATTGCTATAAAATATATCAATGGCTGTCACTGACACTGTCCAAACTTCCCCCACCTAGGATTGAGAAAATAAGCAAGCAATGACTACTTTCTCTTGTCCGGTGATCTCCTTTGTCTTAAAATTTTCTTATGGTTTGAGTTCCAATGGTAACCATGAAGATTATAGAGTCGATATAAGCGTCAATGGGAGGGCTTCTACTAGACCCGTTAAGCAGCATGCATTAGTGAATGAAATTGCTTTAAAAACTCCCACATCTTTGGCTAATATCCAATTCCTCGAAAATAGCAGGCACATAAGCGATGAGAAGATTCGGCAGAGGATTCCAACGAAGAAGCAGCTAGTCCACGTCGAGGGCTCATCGTGGAAAGGGAAGTTGTGTATATAATAGGCAGACGGTTGTGGTACGCTCTTATGAAGTTGGCGCTGATAAAACAGCTTCATTGGAAAGCCTCCTTAACCTTTTCCAGGTGATGAATAAATTAAAGCTCTTTTGATCCGATGATAACGTTTGCTATAATTCATTTTTATTCAATGCATGCAGCCGATAACATGGTAATTATTCAGAAGTGTTTTTTTACGTAGGAAACGGGTACAAATCATCTACCTCTTTTCTATATTTTTATTCGTGCCTCCGTTTCAAATTAAAAGGTTTAGGGTATAGGGTTTAGGGTTCCAAGTTAGGGGTTTTGATTAGGGTTTAGAGAATTAGGGGTATAGTGTATTTTTTAGGGTATATGGTTCAAAGTGTAGGATATAGAAAATAAGGGTTAGGGTTTAAAATTTAATATTTTAAAAAAATTTAATAGGAGGCATAGATAGAGGTATGATAGAGAGACAGGGGATTTCTACTTAGGAAACAACACCGAATTATGGGCGCAAATCGTCTACCTGTTTCCTATGCATTTATTCATTCCTCCGTTTCAAATTAGAGGGTCTGGTATAAGGTTTAGGGTTCTAGGTTAGGAGTTGAATAGTGTTTAAGGAATTAGGGATATAATGTATTTTTAATTAGGTGGAGGGTATAGGGTTTAAGATATAAAAAATAAGGGTTAAGGTTTAAAATTCAATTTTTAAAAGAATTTTAACAAGAGACATAGATGGAGACATGAAAAAGAAGTAGATGATTTTTACTCATGAATTACGTAGGGATGTCCGGATTTTTAGGCAATGGATTTGGTGCCACACATGGAATGGTGAGGAACAATCTTACTTGGTTTGTCTCAAGAATGCACGTCCAAATTGATCACTACCCCATTTGGTCAGCCTTTCTCATCATAAAATCGAACACACTCGAACTTTTAGATAATCATTTATAATCATTTCATTCGAGTTTTCAGACATTAATTCTGAGTCTATATTTTATCGGATATGGTGCAGGGGAGAGGTAATCGAACTCCACACATGGGTCACAGCGTCAGGAAAGAATGGGATGAGGCGAGACTGGATAATCCAGGAGCCAAGGCACAGGCATCATTTATGCTCATGCCACTAGGTAATTCTTGTATATTTTCATGCAAAATCACAACTTAATTAACTAAAACATGCATTTGTGATGGAAATTGGAACAGCACATGGGTTATGATGAACGAGCAAACAAGACGAGTCTGAAAGATGCCGGATGAAGTGAGGTGAAATCTTTCCGTGGTTCATTGAGAAACAAGCAATCAATGAAGCAGTGCCCGAGAAGATTGTCAAGTTGGATGATAAAGCAAAAATACGTGAACTATGATTTAAAGGTAAAATTTTACTATCACAATAAACATAATGTGCTTCAAACAGCTCATGTAATTTACACTTAATATCATGTTGTAGCCAAAGAGGAGTGATTTGGACATGAACCACCATGTAAATAATGTCAAATGTGTAAACTGGATGCTGGAGACGATGTGGGAGTTCGGATTCAGTTCAATCACTTTGCCAACCTGATGAAGGCGACATTTCCGTCATGAATGGAAGTCCCCTGGATATGAACACGATGACATACGGATATACACATCTTCGAACCAAAGGGGAGACTCGGAATGAAGAGATGGTAAGAGGAAAGAGTAAATGGAAGTCAAAGATAATAAACACAGTACGTAATGCATCATCAAAATCTGACAATTCTGGGAAAATGTAGGCACATTTGACATAGGTGAAACTTGTGATGCAAGCATTCCTCAATCACACTACTGAACTATCCTCTGTAACACGAAAAAATATAATATCTTTGGGACCTGCACTTCAATCTGTGATTCACACTACCTAAGAGACTAAACCACCAGGAATAAGCCATTTACAATACAGTTTTTATGAAGTGATACACAGTATTTACAGCCATCAATATAATACCACTACTGCAATAACACAACCAAAGAATAGTACTAGTTTTACTGCATTTCCCGAAATTATCTTCTCTTTTTGCCGTAACTGCGCTGCAGTTTCCAAAACCAAACGAGTATGAATGAGACGAGAACAACTCCGATAGACACCCAGAATATTACCAACCATTTTGGCATAGCCTTTGGATATAAGCCTGATGGAAGCAGAATTGCAAACGATATGAAAATCATTTGCTTAAAAAACTCGAAAAGAATTAAGATAATTCCAGCAGTTTCTGTTGTATTGGATTGGGGACATACCGTGTCCAAACTTGATGCCGATGAGAAGCTCAACAATGCAAATTGCAAGGGAAAGCCAGCAAAATGCTCCAACCTTTTTCACTGGTTTTCTGAAATCATAAATAAATAAAATAACCGAGTAAGAAAATTATTCATCGAGTTGTCAACATTTTTCTGGCATAATATATATGCATCCAAAACAAATAGAGAGAGGAAGGGTACCGGTCTTGGAGATAAGAGTTGTACTCGCGAATTGTTGGTATTGCTATTAGCCACCACATGATCAACCTATACACAATCACAGGGTTTCGAGGAGGAATCCACAGACAAAACTTCAGAAAGAATGTATTAAGTTCTACTGTCAGAAAGACAATGCAAAGGCTTAGAACTTGAATAAATCGCATTGGACCAAGCAAAGGGCGCCATTCATCTTTGTCCCACTGTGCCGGAGTAAATTGACCTAAAGTTCGTTTAACCTGGAAAGAGAAAAGAGCATAGCTATAAGGAAAATATGAGAAAAGAACATACTTACAAAGAAAAAAGGAACCACATTTCCATGTCCAAACAGACTAAGGTTTAAAAGTTGCAGCAATTTTCATATTTAAGTAATAACACAACATAGAGATTAAAGGAACGATTGTTGTTCCTAGATGTCACGGGTTCGAGCACCGGTAATACCAGGACAATGATTGAGTGATCAATGTCCAATAGTGGAGAGTATATTCTAGAATAGAGACTACCGTAATCACTATAGCTGATTCAAAAAAAAAGTAATAACACAACTAGGAACATACTTTCCCCATGATGTTAGGCTGGCGACTTATACCAACCCACTCATATGTTTTCCCGTCGAAGTACCTAACAGTATGCATTCCAGCCCAAATACCTATGAGCAAAGCAAATATGCTGTCAAGATAGGCCCAAGAATCATTCAATGCATTATTTCCATAGAAGAAATTAATAAAACAAAAAGTGAAAAGCAAAGGCTTGGCACTTGATATTACAAATACAATAACACAGAAAAGCATACAACTACTATCCTATGCAGGTCTAGAAAAGTTTCCCATTCCCACATTTATACTACTATTATATTCAAGCAGTAACTGTTTGATATCAAGTTATGCAGCGCAAACTTGGATATTAAAATTACATAAAAATCTAACAAAACAAAAATTAACATATTGAAAAATAAGTCATATTGTCAATTGACTCCCTAAGATATTACTATGATTGGGATCCAGTGTTTTCTTGTTCAGTAACTTTTTACAAGGAAAAGAGTAACGCCTTCTCACTTTCACAGACGTGGTTAGCATGCATCGATTCTATGTTTCTAGCAACGAATAAAAGTTCTGATACATTGTATCCTTGTGACCCTATTTATGGATTTGTCATAGAAGCAACTACAAATTGCATGAAAATCAGCATAACCAGAAATACCAAATGGGATGGCAGCAAAATTCTTCATCATATAACTAAAAAAAATTATGACATGGGGCTAGGAAACCCCAGAACCATATGGCAGAAATTATGATCCCTACCAAGAAATTATTTTTATTTTATCATACTATTTATAATCTTTCTGAAAAAGCATTTGAATATAAAATGAAACTCAAAATAGAGTATTCCCAAAACCAGGTCAATCAGCTAAAATATGTTATTCAGTTGCTTTCATGCACTTATGTGATGGCCTACAGCACAAAGGTTAACAAAAGAAATAAGAAATGCGAAGTGAAGCAAAAATAGCAATATTGAATCTTACCAAACCAATTACACGTCAAAATATCAAGAATAATGCTGTCCCACCAGCACTCATTAAAGTTCGGTAGCATGTGTCGGAAGGTAAGCTGTATATGCCGCCATCTTAATAGTTAGTTAATTGGTGCAAAACAGACAGGAAGGACAAGTAAGACTTACCAATTACTATAATACATCTAAAAGTGAAATCAGAACAAAATGAAAAGACAATGTGTCCATTCAGAAACTAACCTCCATAAACTCAAATCCAATTGACAGGACCCAGAGTAGTGGCTGATTGCGGATTAAAATGGCCTTGCCCCACCAACCAAAGATGTGGGCTAATACAAATTCATCAAATAGTGTTTCCTATAAATAATTTTTCACAAATAACAAAAGTTAAAAGCATGAATATATGTACTATTTGCATCAAGTAACACAAGCTCAATCATGCAACTAGAATAAAGAAAAAAAGAGATGAAAGAAGATAAAATACAGAAGTCAGATTGTGTAAGAAGTGTAAGTTTATCCAATTTAGTATTAGTGTTGTATTTAATTAATAAGTCAGTAGCTCAACTTAAAGTCTATTACCTAAGAGGGTTAGAGTTAGAAGTTAATTGTAAGTAGGACTACTAATGTATCAAAAGTCCTATTTTGTAGTCCTTAAAAATAATCTGTACAGTATGTATTTTCGACTAAGTTAATTCTTCAATAAAATAAAGAACACAACTGATTCTGTTTCTCTTCAAGAAGATCCATACATAAACATTCTTAAACCTGCTTGAGGGATTTTCAGGAATATATATGCGACAATCTGCCCCATAGGATCTTTCTGGAAGCTCTGCATAAAGATGCAAACAAAATCAACAAATTTCAAAATAATTAATAATAGATGAACAAATATGAAACTAGGAGACTTTCAAAAGCAGTACCAACACCAAGGTCGGGATGGAGAAACTTCATGAACTGCCTAGCATCATCACGCTTCTGGTAAAATTAGATGAGAGCAGCCATCACCAATATATTCAACTACAGATGGTAGCTTTTGTGCATGTGTGGGTTATATGAACCATTCCAAAGCAATATTGAATTTCAGGATGCATGTTTTTTCCATGTATGTGTGAGCAGAGAAGATGGAATTTGATTATATTTTGGAAGGCTGTCTGCTAGTATTCTTAACTGATAACATGTTACCACTTAATTTTACCAAAACGAAAAGGAGGGAAAAAAGGGGCAGGTTTTCATAAGGGAAACTAAAAGTTTCTAGGTGCAGTATGGCCAAGAATAAAAAGAATCATAGAAAAGCTACTATATACGAATATAAATATGCACATATAATAGAAATGAATAAGCATAGCAATGGAAAAACATATAGATAAAAATCTAAAGCTGAACAAAAAGAAACTAACCTGAAAAAGCAAAAATGTGAGGGCAACAAGATAAACAACAGCCATTCCATGAACTAAACGCCAAATTGCAGGATGTGGCCGGATAAGTACCCTACAAAAAAGTTTTAAATCCCGATCTTTAATCTTCGAGAGAAATAAAACAAGCAGCCCCCTAACCATACTAAAACGAAATTCTGGCTATTAAAACACAGATTCACACACACAAAGACAAAGGAACACAGATTGAAGCTATAAAATTATTAATAAACAAAATTCATAGATGTATTTTCTCCAGCCAACATAAAATGTTTCTTCACATGAAGTGATAACACCTAACCAATTTCCACAGGCATTTGGACTCTTCTAAAACTGATTTCTACAAAGATCAAGGTGACTAGCTGGTGAAAAATAATCTAGTCATACCACTAGATAATAAGAATGCACAACCAAATCGTTTGAGACACAAACAATAGATAATCCAATGGCAAACAGTTAAACAAACCAAGTTCAACAGAAGTTTGATAATCCAATGGCAAACAGTTAAACAAACCAAGTTCAACAGAAGTTTGATAATCCAATGGCAAACAGTTAAACAAACCAAGTTCAACAGGAAAACTCAAACTAATAACTTACGTAGAAGGAGCTTGCAGCAAGCAATAAGCTAGAAAAACTGCAATCATTGCCCATACACCCCTACAGAAACAGTCACACAAGAAAAAACTTCAAATGAGTTAGCAAGGAAAAAAAAGAGACAGTAAAATGAAATCAGAAATAAAGTGGAACCTTTTTACAGATGTTACAAGATCGCCGGACTCACTGCCCTCAGGATCAAGGGCTCCACTTGCCCAACTGGTAGATATATGCAGACAATAAATACATTAATATATGGTGATATAAGAATTGAGAGAATTTTGAACTAAAGAAAAACACTAAAACACGACCGTTAGAACTTTTCTTGGTTAAGTTGAAAGAAAATTGAGGATGGAAAATTAAAGGAGTAGAAAGATGGGGATTTTTTTTTTTCTTTCAATTGTTGTGCTTGGTAGGATGAATGGAAAATTAGAAGATTTTTTTTCTTCCTTTAATTTTGTTTCCTCTCACTTGTTTTTCCTATCAAGCAATTTAAAAATGTGTTTTCTTTCCAATTTTCCCTTCCCCCCTTCCACTTTTTCACTCAACCAAGCAAGCCATTAGAAATCTCAATCATAAGAAATTACACTCATAATAAATGCAAGTAAAATGTATAATTTCACAGGGCTGAATTTAGCCAAATAGATAATACAAAGAATGTTTGCCAAACAGTACAGTAGGTCACTTTTACTATGCAAAATGGGGGGAAATAGAACCCACTATATTTGAATAATATTTTTTGAATGATAAAGAAACAAAAAATTATGTAGGCTGACGTAATATTTTCCTAAAATTAATAAAAGCGCCTCCAACACAATGGGATCACTATAACCATAGTGTGCTTTCTAGAAGACATATCTCACTCATCCCTTGCTCAAAGACATCTCACTCACCATATCCAGAATATCTACAAGGGATGGATGCAAGGAGAAAAACTAATCGAAACTAAGAAATAAACTTAACAAATCTTTTATGGAACACATGTTCATGCAACAGAAACAAGTTCCACAATAAAGACTCATAGACAACCATATGGTTGATGACAACCAAAAGATTGACAGTCATTTGTAACAATGCAACAAATAGGAAACTACATAAATATGTATGCTAACCTAGGAAGGGGAAAACTGCACAACTTACAGTTGAATTGAAGCTAAGAGGAAGTAAATGTTAAGCAGAGTACTCACATAAGAAAGCATGCCCCAACGAATAATAATGAAATAGTACGAGGCTTATATGCCCACGCTGTCCATGGATCTAGTTCATCTATGGAATGCGATACACCAGTATCCCCATTTGCTTGGACAATATGATCCCTTCTCCTCTCTCTCCTATGACCATTAAGTTCCATATGCGCTCAGTGTTTCAGAAATACACTGCAGAATGAAAATAGAAATAAGATTCAGGGAATTGAACATGAGAATTTCAAAATAATAACAATCTTACAAATAACGGTACGATAAAATCTAATCTAAATGAAGTTACACGTGCCAAAAGGGATGTACTGCAGACAAGACTAAAGAAAGAGTTTGGGAACAGCATACATGAATACAAAATATAATAAATTCATTAACTAATGTTAACCAAATTTATGGTGGAAAGAGGAGGATAAACTTTAAAAAAGAAAAAGAGAGAGATGACAAAACTATTATCATCATATATATCACCAAAAGAGATACTTTTCTTTCCATCTCTTTATTGTTAAAAGGAACAAAACTTTAGATTTCATCAAGTTAGATACCACGATATAATGCAACATTCAGCGATTACCAAGTATATACATCTTTCTCTCTCCCTCTCTCTAGAAATATGTAGTGAGTGTTTCCATACACAGATATTAAGCTATTTCATAATGAGAAGGTTTCTTAAAGATATAAAAACAGTGGTTACCTCCCCATTAATTCATGCAATTTCAAGGGGAGAGTGTACAGCTACAATGTTCGTCCCATGTCAACCAAAACATTTACATCCTTTTCATGGGTAAAAGGCACATACATCTCTCTTCATACAGATTTAAAGAATTATAAAACCGAACTCATACCATTAGCAATTTGCGTTTTATTCTTTGGTCATCTTAACTTCAGGGGAAGATTTGGTAACTATAAAGCTATAAGCTTTGTGATGGAGACATTGAATTTCCTGAATGACCAAAGACAGGCCACATGTTTGGGCAGGAATGTGCAGAAGACAAGACCAATTAAGTAAAACAAATTGTACACTAGTGTAGCAAAAGATGTAAAACAGAACCTTTTTAAAGATGAAAGAAAACCAGTGAAGAATCCCTAAAGCTATGGTCCCTACAGCTTGATCAAGGATTGGAACTCATGCAACACCAGTTCATATGATGTGACACATATCAATATAGTTGGTTTATTAGCCTTACAGTATTCAAAGCTAATGGTCATTTTAACCATCAAAAAGAAAGAAAGAAAAAAATTATCTAGCAGGAGAAGAAAAAAGGATCCAAACTTTAAGTGTCTCTCCCAAACTAGCTTGTGAAGAGAATTTACCAGGGACTGTTAACATGGTTATAGTATTTATTTAAAAACAACACTAAATACTCCTCACATGGAACTTAAAAAGAAACATTTCTGGATCATTAAGCCATAACCTGAAGAGCAACCTCAAGCTTGACAAAATCTCTTTAAAACAGAATAATAGTTGGTAACCGGGCATTTATGTCTTGGAAAGGTTGAAATGCAAACAAAAAAATGAACCGCATAACAAAGCCAACAGCTCCACCTAGAAAATTCTCTTACTTTTAAAAAGCAAAAGTAAAGCAGATTTATAATAACTCTAAGAAAGCACTAATATCATTCAACTCTAACCAGTCTATATTCATAAAAGAATAAATGCAATAGCACCCAGTAAGAATCCCTTACGCACTATACCAGGAAAAAGAAAGAAGAACAAAAGCAAATTCCATTCTGATAATAAAAAAAGAATAATAATTAATCACTTTCAGACTACAGAATCAAAAAAAAATAGAAAACAAAAATACATTCGAACAAAGGTAAACCTTTACCCGCATGCAAATAAAAATTAAACTCATAAACCCATTGATCATCAAAAGTTGCTCAACTTCTTTCTTAAGAAAAAGGAATAATAACAAAATTAATTATAACTACTGTAGGGTTTAACACCAATAAACAACAGTTTCAAACTCATGCTTAAACTTTAAACGAAAAAAAAAAATAGTATAGTTCTAAAATTAAACAAAAAAAGAGAGTAACGGATCGTTTTTTATCAAGCTGATGAAGAAAATGAACTGTCGATTAATAAATTTGACCCGTAGCTGAAAATTAATTTTTTAAAAGAAACGAAACGAATCTCAAATTATTGCATGTAATCAGAACAGGTTTAGAAAAAAAAATCAACTTGAAAAGAAAAAAAACTAATTGAGAGCATTCAATAGAAACAATTATTCACAGAAATTAATAAAAGGGGTGTATAGTTTTCACATAAAAACTGGAAAAATAAAAGAAACCGAAAAATTAAGGCCGTTGATAGAGATTAAGAATTGAATACGCTGCTGCTTCAGGTGGAGAGAGAGAAGAAGAAGGTGAGAAAAGAGAAGGGTCTAACCGTAAGATGGAAGTGAGCAGAAGCTGGGCAGCGGTCCGATCCCTTGTAGTTTTCCGTGTCCGAAGGCTAAGAGGGAAGCTGTTAAATAGAGAGCAAGTAGGTAGGAAAATGAAGGAATCAACCGAGGAATCTATCTATATAAATATCAGCCTGGAATGAATTGAATTGATAAAGGAAGAAATGAAACAGTAAGTGTTTGTTCTTCATTAAAATCTGAGAACACACCCAAACACAAACACAATATTCTGTACTACTTCCTATATTTATATTTTACAAGAGAAAATGAGAATAATATTTATTAAATTAGAAAATAAAAGCTTATTAAATAAGAGAGAAATAGAAAGAGAGAGGTGAAGGGTACTTCTTTTCTTCTTTTTTATCTCTCTCTGGTCAAAGATGGATTTGAAGATGGTGTTTTGATAATATACGGAAACCACGAGATCAGATGGGATGAGATGAGAGAGAAGATTTATTACATAACAATTAATAATTTAATTGGCCAAATTACGTGCCGAGTCACTTTTATTGTTTGGCCATTTCAAATTAGTACTTGTATTATTAAAAGGAACTAATAAGACTAAGAGTTAATATTTTAAAACTTTTATATTTGTTAAAGTTTATCTACCTACTGCAATGAACTTGTACAGTAGAAGTCTACCAAAGTATTTGAATTTGTATCTCTATTTAGAAAATCATAAGTCTAACTATTATATTATTTGTGAATACTTTTTTGTCTCGTAAGTTTTCAATGCTCTCCATAGTAATATTCTAAATGTATCTATGAATCAAAAATGGTTGTAATGGTTAGATAATTTATTCGAGAACCTAACTCAAGAAAAACTATGTTTATTAAATGTGGCAATATGGGCTCTTTGTATCTTTCGAAACAAAGAGTTACAAGAGAATAAAGTTCAATCTCATAATGAACTAGTCAAGTTCATTCGAAACTATTTGGCTGAATTTAGTGTTGCAAATACACATGGAGCTTTGAAACCACAAAGAACACATCAAGCTAGATGGACTTCTCCCCATATCGGTTACTTTTTAAGTTAATTTTGACATCGGATTCAATATTAATTCTAGAACCTCAATTGTAGGGATTATTATCAGAGATTCAGAGGCACTCATTATGGTAACAAGCACTTACCCAAGCCGGTTCATCTTAAACCGAAAATTGTTGAAGCCATGATATATGATTTAGCATTAGTGTTTGCTCGAGACCTTGGTTTTAGAAGAATCGTTATTGAAGGGGACTCGATTAATATCATCAACAAAATAAAGTCATGTAATTAACATCTTAAAAATATTTGGATTAACTAGAAATACCAAAAAAATAAATCGTGATTTTGAAAAAAATATATATTCAAATATGTTCGGCATTATCAGAACAAAACAACACATATCTTGACAAAAGAAGAACGTTGCTTCAATTTTCAAAAAAAAATTGAATTAAGGAAGGGTCGACAATTTTGAAATGCATTGTCCAGTCAGATCGGAGGGTGGTTTACTTCAAGTAATTATGAAAATAATTGTTGAAGGATTCGTTTTTTGAAAGCTTAATCAAAATAGATATTTAACCTTATAATAGATTTAATTTTTATCATCATCATCTGTATGTCATCAATTTATCTCGCTCTTATCTCAGAAGTTTATTTCAAGATAATTGTTGATAGTGTTGAAGAAGGTTTATTCTTAGTTTGATTTTTTCACTTCTTTATTTTACTTTCTTGCTATTGTCTTTTTGTGTTTTTAATTTTTGTTTTAGACGTTTGGAAGGACTGTTTTATAAACTTTTTATTAATAATGTTAAACCAACATTCTTAAAAAAACTTTTAGATTTGTTCGATATAAAAAGATAAAGAGGTGTGTTGTATTAAATAACATTTATGTATTAAAAAAGGATTGTTATTATATTAAGGTGTTTGATCATAAAATTAGTAATAAAATTAAAAGATAAGTGTTATGTATAAATATACCATTTTTGTCCTTAAATTTTTTTATTTATATTTCTTTTCGTTTTGATATTTATTACTATATTATTTTTAGGGTTTAAGGTTTATGATTTATGGTTTAAAGTTTAAAGTTTAGGGTATAGAGTTCAAGTTTTAGAGTTTGGATTTGTTGTTTCAAGTTTGGGTTTTGGGTTCGTGATTTAAGGTTTAGTGTTGGAGTTTGAGGTTTAATGTTTGAATACTGGATCTAATGTTTAGGGTTTATAGTTATAGTTTAGTTTTTAGGGTTTAGGGTTAGAATTTGTGGTTTTGGATTTATTGTTTGAGGTTCAAGGATTAGAGTTTATAGTGTAAAGTTTGGGATTTAGGGTTTAAGGTTTATAGTGTGGAGTTAATGGTTTATAGTTTGGAACTTAGGGTTAGGATTTAAGATTTAAAATTATAGTATGGGTTTAGAGTTCATGATTTAGGGGTTAGTATTTAGGGTTGTTATTTATGTGTTTGGGTTTATGATTTAAGATTAAGGATTCATGATTTGAAGATTTTGTTTTAGGTTTATGATTTGAGGTTCATGATTTATGGTTTATAGTTTAGTGTGTAGATGTAACCCCTAAACTCATCCAACAAGGAAAGGCCGAATCTAGAAAATCGTCATTAAAAACTTTACCCTCAAAATCATTTCTAATTTATATTATATCATAATAATTGTAACATAAATAAATACTTAATGATTAAAATTTTCACATAAATTATAAAACTTAATCGATAAAATATATTCCGAAAGTTTAATAAAATTCTTTGAATTAAATTCAAAATTGCAAGTGAAAAAAATCTCAATTTATAATATCCCAAATAACATTTAATAACAACCGAAAGTCTGAAGTAAAGTTCCTACAGATGAAAAATTATCTTAGCAAAATAAGAGAAGTTTCAAATACCGAATCACTTAAAAGTTTAAAATTTTTAAAAAAAATTTATGAGGATATGGGTTATGAAACTTAGTGTATCTGTAAGGTGTATATAGAATAAAACATAATCCACAAAATAGTTCCTCAAGAATAATAATTCAAGAAAAAAATGTAATACGTGTATATAGAATAAAACATAATCCACAAAATAGTTCCTCAAGATTAGTAATTCGAGAAAAAATGTAATACATGATGCATGAAAGATGTCGTATGTGTAGCATAAAATCCAATTACATTGTCATAGGTCTGAGTGGAGGAGCTCCCTAGAACTTCTCACCTACAATGTCATTAAATCCAAGAATGTTCTTAGGATTTTTATAACCGAAAGACTATCATGATTTCTACTGTATAAAATCCCACCACATGCAGACAATATAATGTTAAATGATTTTAAAAACCTAAAATCGTTCACAACACAATCTGAATTCATAATTTTTCAAAATTTACAATTTCTTAAAACACAATATCATAGTTACTCATTAAAATTCAAGATCCCTAAATTTAAAAAATTCTTATTTTTCTCAAATCACAATGAACATGTATGCATGATAATACACAATTAAGAAAAATAGACATGTTAGCAAAATAAAGATTTTATACAAAAACACATAATAATAGATATGTCAACGGAAATTATATTTTTGAAAAATCATATTTATAGAACAAAAAGGTACACACGTAAAATTATTTATTTATAGTACCGGAAGAAAACACATCATAACTAAAGTGAATCAATATATTGAATAACGTGATTTTAAACTCATATATAATTAAAAAATAAAAACATAGAATTTAGAAGATCTTGATAGAAGCAATAATCTAAAGTTTTCTCTTAGGCCACAATATATATTAAAAATTCTAATAAAATGATAATAAAATTGAAGGAAGACTTTTAATAGAAAAATAATTGATTATACTAAGAATTAGAATTCAATTTAAAAATAAATTGGGTTATCCAAGATTTCATCAAACTTCAAAACATATATAATATTTTTTAAATAAATAAATACGTTGAAAACATAAAAATTATAAAAAATGATTAAATTATTTTTTATTGCTCTTCCAATTTTTAGGGTCTCATCCTAACTAATCTAGATCGACTCGCGTCGTACACCTAGTTTTGATGGGTGAGTCTCCCAGCAGGGATTGCGTACACAACATCTCAAACCTAAGATTTATTTAACCGGAACCAAGCTGCTTACCACTTAAATCAACCTCTATTGGTATTAAATTACTTATTTAGTCATAGATCTATTTAAGATTTTCAAAAAAATCTCCTTAATTTCTAAAATTTAAACTCACAAAACATTAAAATTTTATCCTAATTTTTTTGAATTTAAAAAATCAATTTAAAAATCTTAAAAAATCAGGGTTCCTAAAAATTAGGAATCTCAAATTACAATAGAGTTATGGATTAGTGTTTAGAATTAGGGTTTTAGAATTAAGGTTTGAGATAATTGTTTAGGTCTGGTATATTTATACTGGTGTAAGTATGTGAAAAATAGTATGAGACTATAATTGACAAAACTTATTTAAAATTTACGTGTTAAATATATACTGGTGTAAGTATGTGAAAAATAGTATGAGACTATAATTGACAAAACTTATTTAAAATTTACGTGTTAAATAGAAACTACCTCCACGTTACTGATAAATATCATACAACATACGTATAAAATAATACACCGTGTTAAATGTTACATCTACTGAATACACATACAAATAAATTTTACAATAGAGACATTAAATAATACAATATGTTATTTATAACCTGACCAAACGAGGCATAATATCTGATTATTTGTCCTATTAATAGTATTAGGTGCTATGGGGTTTATTACGGAGCCTCAGTAATTTTTAATTTTTCAAGTGAAAATTCATTTGAAAAAAATATAATATAATAAAATTGTTAAAATAGGTAGTTTTTAGTGGTTGATCCCATGGACATGTGATGAGACTAACATATGATATAATTTTTTCAATTTAGGAAGTTTTATTCAAAAGAAAAAGATTTAAATATTGTATATTATTTAAATATCTAAATTCTTATCCTGCTATATCAACAGAAATAAATAATTTTTTTACTCTACTTGACATAAATTATAATTTTATAAATTCGATTAAAAAATTCAAATAAAATCTGAATTATAAAATAAAACTTCGAATAATTCAGAATTTTTACTAATTACTAATTAATTTTTAAGTTTGAGTTAAATCTCTAAACTCATTATATGTATATCACATATAAAAAAATATGTATGTAATGTGATATGTGTATAAATATTCATCTAAATTAGAACATATTAATATCATAACATGATAAATGTTTATAATTAAATTTAAATATAAACTCGAAAAATTTATCTCGGTTCGAATATCATAAACTTACTTGAATAATTTTTTTAAAAATTTATCTTGGTTCGAATATCATAAACTTACTTGAATAATTTTTTTAATAAAAATTGAGTTTAAAAAGCATATTTTAAAAAAAATGATTTAACTCGATCAAACACTAACCCTAGTTTAAAAAGCATATTTTCTAAAACTACCCTTTCAAATGTGGTGGTGGGCGGAGGAAATGGAATCTAATTTAGGTTTGGAATCTAAACTACTTTTATGCTCTCTTTTTTTTTCTTCACTAATAATTTTTCTATCGCTTTCGCTAAAATATCTTCCTTTATTCTTCATTAATGAGTATTATCTTCACTAATAAAATTAGCTGCATCTGTTAAAATATATATATATATATAGACACAACTGCTTTTTTTGTAATAATAACAGACTTAGAACAGTCTAATTAGAAGCAACAAGGGATATAAATCATGTCATCATGCAATAAAGGGAGATCTGCATTCGAGATTTCAGTGAAAGATCGAGTGCCAAAGATAGCATCACGTCCCATCCTTGCCAATCCATCTGCTAGCTTGTTACTTCTTCTGTACACATGTGAGAAAACCACAATCCAGTCTCAGGACATGAACTGGAAAAAAAATGTTGGAGCACGTGAGATGAGCCCTAAAATTTGACTTTTCCTGAAGCAAAACGACAGCCGTGGTGTTATCAACCTCCACACAGACCCTACGGTGACCCAAAGTTCATGCATATTGTATGCCGAAGCATCACGTAGGACACCACCATAGGAAGAAACTCCATTAGAAAATGCTACATGAACAATCAGTGTTGATCTTGCACCATCCCATATTCGGTGGATGCCATCGCCTCGAGGCACGTTGTTGGGTTACTTGCACCTGATTAGGGGAGTTAATCGAGTCTAAAGCATATCGACTTTCATTGACAATTCTCCTACTTGCCCTAAGCTACAACTCTTTACCAGCATTTGTAGTATCAACAACCAACATGTATACTAGACCCGGCAAACTTGATCTGAGAATCGAAAACCGAATTAATTTATCCGAACCGAAAACCGATTGAATCCGAACAAGATGATCCTAAGGTGATCTGAAACTCGAACCGAAACTGATCCAAATTCTAGAAAAACTAATATACGCTCATAACCGATTTGACCCGAATCAATTCACCCAAACCGAAAGCAACCCGAAATTAACTTTCTCAAAAATCGATCTAAACCGAACATCAATCCGATTTTAACCAAATAATTGAGTCAAAGTAAATGAATAATTTATTTTTACTATTGTTTATTTTTTTACAATTTTAATCTGAATCCATGTATTTTAAAAAAAAATATTTTTACTATTTTTTTATTTTAATTCGATAATTGAGTTAAAGTGAATGCATATTTATTTTAAACCCAAAATAAATAATTTATTTTTACAATTTTAATATGAATCCATATATTTCCAAACATAACATTAATCCTTAAATTATCAATACTGTCTTTACTCGAATAAAAACCGAGACAAAAAATTTTAGAAGAAATTGTGAGAAAAAGAACGACAGGGCATGACTTTGGTTGCTTATAAATGTCAGTGCAATAATAATAAAAAGAGATAATTGTGAGAAGTGATGCGAAAGTAATAACTCACAAGTAAAATAAGATGAAATATACTTAATGAAACCTAACAGATGATCAAGTGTTGTAATTAAGGAAATAGAATACATAATTTTTATTTGATAGAATAAGCGAATCAAAATCTTTTGTATTTTCATACAACTTTCGTTTTCATACTTGTTAACCTGAATTGTCATTTCATCTTTCAATGATAGTGGTTGCAATGAACATTTTCGTGCAAATAGCATTTACAAAATAAACACCAAGTATTTCTATACTAACGAAAGATAACAGATATAATCGACGTTTGACAAAAGAAATAATAAAAACAATCGTAGACTTCTCTCCCTAGATAATTTTGAGGTTCGAACTGATCTTCTCTTGCGTCGCACTTGATTCTCCTCTTGAAAAACTACTTTGCTTCATGTTCATGTCGGTTTACCCAAGGAAAATCTTAAGCTTCCATAACTGAGAGCTACGAAAGTAGAAAGTGAGGAATAACGATGAGTAAAAATCATTTGTCTCTTTATTATACATCTTTTCATGTTTCTTATAGAAATTTTTTAAAATATTAAATTTTAAACCGTAACCTTTATTTTTTATCTTAAACCCTAAAAATACACTCTACCCCTAATTCCTTTAACCCTAATCACAAACCTTAACTTTGAACCTAAAATCTACTCCCTAAACCCTTTAATTTAAAACGAAAACATAAAAAGATATGAGAAAAAAATAGACGATTTACGGTTATATTTTCTCTCTTCCCTCGTCGTTTTATACCTTAATTAAATGAGTACATGTGTCCTTTTCATGTTCTCAGTAAAATTACTGGGAGAGAGTTTTTTTTAGCTAAAATCACCGAGAGTTTTTACCAAAAAAAAAGTGAGAGCAATAAATTTATTAAAATTTTTAAAATTTTATAATTATTTTTTTAATATGACAATTATTTATAAAATTTCATTGATTATTTTAATTAATGTTATTTTAATATAATGGAGCTTTTTTAAAATTAAAGTCATCGAAGTCATACTTACAAACAACTATACCACAAGAAAGACTAAGAAAACTTGCTTTGATGACAATCAATAATGATCTTTTAGAAGAAGTTGATATTAAAAGTGTTGTAGACAATTTTACTTCAAAATATGAAAAAAGAATGACACTTTTTAATTGGAAATGTTTGATTTCTAGATGTTAATTTATAAGTTAATTTTTTATTGCTCAAGAGAATAATCTAATAATATCTTTTATAAGATAATATTTAAAAAAAAAAACTTATATCTCTTAGTGATTATAAATTAAAGATCCTATTTTTTATTAGAAAAGGGATACCAACACGAATCTCATTAAAAAAAAAAACTAATCTCATTAAAGATCCTATTTTAATAACTACACAAGATCCCTAAAATCTTCAAACCGTCCTGCATACATATAAACTAATTCAACCCAAATAAAAAAAAACATGATTAAAACTGTTGGACAATTATTCAAATTAAAAAATAATAGATAAAACAAATATTTATATTCATTGTTTGAATAAAACAAAGTAATTATATTTGAACCACTACACCAAATCAGGTTTCTAACCACGCTAATAGCAGTGTTTTTATAACAAACGTCACAATATATATTATATCTAGTGGTATTTTGAAACGAACGGCGCACAAAATAATTTTTAATGGCATTTTATATATAAACGCCGCACTAGGTATGATAATACCGGCGTTTTTGAATAAACGTCGCAATAAACATCTAGATTTGTGGCGTTTATTAAGCAAACGCCGCAAATAGATATGATAATACTAGCGTTTTCCACAAACGTTGCAAGAAACATCTACATCTTGTCGTTTCTTAGACATACGCTGCAACAAGTTTGACTATATCGGCATTTTCTTATACAAACGCTGTAAGGTTTGAATTTTGATATTACTCAAATGCTCAAATCACATCATTTTGAAGTCACCCCTTTTCCCCAAATAATCGAACCCTTCAGAACCCTAACTCTTTCATCCCCTTCTGCCAGGCTCGGTTAAACCATCCTTCCACTAGTGTCTTCTTTCCATCGGCGTCATTATTTTACCGGCGTCTTCTTTCCATTGACATCTTACTTTCGTCCGCCTTCCCCTCGTTCTCCTCCACTGCAGTTCACACTTGATGAAGGTAGATTTTACTGAAATGAAAAAAATGGACAAGGAATTGAAAGATAATGGTAGTCTGTTTTTCCTGAGAATTAAGAAAAGAGGGATAAGACAAGAGACACAATTCCAAAACAAAAAAATTGATAATAATAGCTTAGGACTGATCTCTCTTAAAAACTCTAGGAAACGCTACGTTTTAGCTAAAAACAAATAAAAAAAGGAATAATTCTGGTGTAACGGTCAAAATATTCAAAATAGAATTATAACAAAATTTCAGCTGGCATCAATACTCCCTTCTTCAGCATATCTTTGTCCTCAAGGACTAAAGTGAGGAAAATCTGTTTGTAGCTTGTGGAAGAGTTCCCATGTGGCATCCTCCGAAAAAGAATTGGTCCACTCTACAAGGACTTCAGTCACAACACTGTTTTCCTTCTTAACCATGCGTCTATCTAAATTTTTAGAGTCTCTTTAAAAATAGTACCATCTATCCCAACTACCGGTAAGTCGGATTGAACCAAATCTGATCTAACATGCTTTTTGAGCTATGAAACATGAAAGGTAGGATGTACCCGTGACCCTTAAGATAGCTTAAGTTTATAAGCCACTTTTCCCACTTTGACTTCCACCGGAAAAGGTCCAAACCACTTGGGACTAAGCTTTTGATTTTGTCTGGATTGGATCGTCTGTTGTTTATAGGGTTGGAGCATCAAGTATACCAAATCTCCTTCATTAAATTGTTTGTCACTCCTATGCTTGTCTGTTTACTTCTTCATTCGACATTGTGCCCTTTGCAAATAGAATTTCAACATTGGAATGGCCGCCTCCCTGGCCTGTAAACTTCTATCAACCGAGGCTACTAACGATTCTCCAGCTAAATAAGGCAAGTGAACAGTAGGCTCTTGCCCATATAAGACCTTATAAGGACTAGTATTAATGAAAGAGTGATCGAAAGTGTTGTACTACCACTCGACTAAAGATAGCCAATTAATCCAGTTTCAAGGAGCTTCTCCAGTCATGCACCTTAAATATGTCTCAAGGCTCCTATTGACCACCTCAGTTTGACCATCGGTCTTTGGATGATAGGCTATTGAAGGCGTGATCTACACTCCTAGCTTACTGAACAATTTCCTCCAAAAAATACTCATAAAGATCCTGTCATGATCACATATAATAGTAGCAGGTAGTCCATGTAATTTGAAGACATTATCCATAAATGCTTGTGCTACTGTCATAATAGTGAAGGGATGAGCTAAAGAAATAAAATGTGCATATTTAAAAAGTCTATCTACTACCACAAAGATGGTGTCATTGGTCTTTGAAAGAGATAATCCCTCTATAAAATCCTTGCTAACCGATGTCCAAATTGTCTCTAGAATAGGTAATGGCTGTAGTAATTCAGGCTTTGCATGATTGTCATATTTATTTTTTGGGCACACGTTGCATTCCCTCACCATCCTTCTTATAGTTTTTTTTATTCTCTTCCAAAAGAGACAAGCAGCTATCCTTTTCCCAGTTGCTTCAGCTCCAGCATGTCCATCCAATGGTGTTTGGTGAAACAAATTTATCAATTCCTTTCTCAAATCTTCATCATCACCCACCACTATCTTTCTCTTCCTCTTTAATAACTCATCTTCCCAAGAATATTTCGAGTGTGAATTACTGTCTTTCTCCAAATCCCCTATGATTCCCTTTAATTTGGAATCTTAGGTCCATGTATGTTTAATCTTATCCATCTAGTTCGTACTAAAGCTACTAATAGCTAACAACTTCCCACTGTTGAATTTTGGGTCTCTAGAAAGAGCATCATCCACTGTGTTGCTGCTACTTTTTCTATAACAAATTTTAAAGTCATAACCCATCATTTTGGCCACCCAGACCTGTTGAGATAGAGTAGTTGCTTGATTCCTTTTTAAAAATATCAAACTTTGGTGGTCTGTCCTAATTTTAAAGTGTCTTTCCACCAGATAGGATGACTACCTCTTCATAGCTAGTAAAACAGCTAGCATTTCTTTTTCATATATGGAACAACAATTGGTGCCTAGGTCCTAATGGTCTACTGAAATAAGCTAGAGGCCTCCCTTCTTGTAATAAACCAGCTCCAATTTCATGTGCAGAAGCATCCGTTTCCAAAATAAATTCTTTATTAAAATTGGGTAAAACCAATACAAGAGCTTTAGTCATTGCTTTCTTAAGTTGTTGCATTGCTGTCTCAGCCTCTATGGTCCAATTCCAAGCATCTTTTTGAGTAAATATATCAAAGGTTTAACCAAACCTCCGAACCCTTTAATAAATCTCCTGTAATATCCTGCTAACCCCAAAAAAGTTCTAAGCTCCTTCACATTTTTAGAAAGTCCCTAATCCAATATGCTTTGAATTTTTCCTTTATTCATGGAAATAGATCCACCAGAAATGATGTATCCCAAATAATTCATCTCGACATCCTCAAATATACATTTACTCTTCTTTGTAAAGAGTTGATGTAGTCTTAGAATTTCCAACACTTCTCCAAGATGACCAAGATGCTTCTTCCAAGTCTTTGAATAGACTAAAATATCATAAAAAAACAGAATTATCTTCCTTAATAATGGCTTGAAGATAGAGTTCATAAGACCTTGGAAAGTTGCAGGGGCATTGGTTAGGCCAAAGGGCATCACCATGAATTCATAATGACCTTCATGGGTCTTGAAAGAAGTCTTATGTATATCTTGCTCACACATTCGAATCTGATGATATCATGAGCGCAAGTTCAGCTTAGAAAAATATTTTGTAGTGCCTAATTCATCCAGCAGCTCCTCAATGATGGAAATTGAAAATTTGTCCTTCAAGGTCATTTGATTTAATTGCCTATAATCGATGCAAAGTCTCCAAGTGCCATCCTTTTTTCGAACCATCACAATTGGTGAAGCAAATGAGCTGACACTATCTCTGATGATACCAGCCTGCAAAATCTCTTGAACCAATATTTCAATCTCATTCTTCTACACTGTTGGGTATCTGTATGGTATGATTTTTACCATAAAAGTTTCATCCTGCAGTACGATTTTATGTTCATGACCTCGGATAGGTGGATGTCCTTTAGGTTCCTGAAAAATATCATCAAATGCTTCAAACAAATGATGTAGCTCTACAGAAACTGCTCCCTCCTTAAGCTGTACTTCCTTTTGGTCACTGATTGTCAACAAGGATAATTCAGGCACCACCTTGTTTCCCTTAAGAATCTTTGCACCCTTACTATCCTCAAAAATTTGGATAGGTCCAAGATTGATCCCCATCCAGGTCACTTCCTTCCCTTCATGAATAAACCGCATTGTTTTCTTAGCAAAGTCCCATGAATAAACTGCATTGTTTTCTTAGCAAAATCCCATTTGATTGAGTCTATGGATGCCAACCCTTTAAAAGGAAGCATTAAGAAGTCACTCACAAAATTGTTCCCTTGTGTGGACCAAGGAACTCCCTTACATAACCCTTGTGTTTGTAGTTGCCCACCATCAACAATAGTAACCGATAGTTGATGCTTCTTTTCTACAACCAGTCCACAAGCTTTTACTAGTCTAAGACTCACAAAATTGTGAGAGCTACCTGTATCTAGCAATGCCACCCACTCTTGTTGAATAACCACCGAAATCTTCATAGTATCACACCAGGATGTTCCCCACATAGCTTATCATGATATGACAGAAATGTCAGCTTCTTCCACTTCTCCTCCTTCAGCCTTCAACTTTTCCATACAATCAACAAATTCCTCTTGATCATTTTTCAGCTCAATACCTTCCATTAATAATTGGTATAATTGTGATCTGGTACATTTATGGACTGAGGAATATTTCGCTGGGCACCAATAGCATAGCCCCTCTTTTTTTCCTCCATTTCAGTTGCGGACAATCTGCTAGGACCATTACTGGTAGGGGTGACTCCTTTCCTGGGAGAAGGAATTTTACTAGCCACTGAAAAACTTGTCTAACATTTCGGTAAGAAGGGTTGACACCTCCCCCAAGGAACTTAGTAGAACTCCCTAAAATTGATGGAGTTTGTCTCCCATAGCCAGAAACTGTACCAACAAAGAAGGGTAAAGACCCTCCTGAAGCCTTTACAAACCCAGTCTTAGGCTTCTTAAACACAATGTGTTCAAAGTGTAAGGCCAAACGAAAAACATCCAATAAATTGCGAGGTTGAAATAATCGAATATATTGCTCAATTTCTTCCTTCAAATTTATAATAAAAATGCTAAGAGCATACTCTATGGGAAGTTGAATTTTGTTCAAGATACTCACAAATTAAGAGTAGTAAGATTCTACTGAAGTTCCTTGATGCAGGGCCACCAAATCTCCCACTGGATCCTCCAAGCCTTCTAGAGCGAATCTGTCGCATAAGAATTTGAGATAATCGGACCAAAGCAGTTTATTAATTCTTCCAGCATTGCGAGCCACGAAGTGATGCTATTGTAAAGCATCGCCTTCTAAGTGAAGCATCACGAGTTTAACTTTGGAATCTTCGGGAACATTCTCTGTAATAAAAAATTGCTCAAGTTTGGACCACCAGTCACGAAAATTAGATCCATCAAATACTTGGCATTCCAAGCGATAGCCGTGAGGAGTCGCCCCTTCCATTGGATTTGCATCATCTGCCTTCGGATCAGTGATCTCGAGTTCAATCGCAGGTGGTGGAGTAGCACCCAACACCCCAGCCAATGTGCTGGTTTGACCCAATAGTTTCTCAAGGAGGTGTTTCACATTTTGCATTTCCTGATGAAACTCCTGAACCTTCGAATTGAGGGTTTTCTCGATTTTCTCTTCCAAGCGTCGTTCTAACTCTTTGAACTCCGATTGAGTTAGCGACGCTTCCTGCTGAGCTCGGGTTTGGACACCGTCAACCATTGCCAGGTTGTGAGGCTCTGATATCCTTGATGAAGGTAGATTTTACTAAAATGAAAAAAATGGACAAGGAATTGAAAGATAATGGTAGTCTGTAATTCCTGAGAATTAAGAAAAGAGGGATAAGACAAGAGACCCAATTCTAGAACAAAATCGATGATAATAGACTAGGACTGATCTTCCTTAAAAACTCTAGGAAATGCTACGTTTTAGCTAAAAACAAATAAAAAAAAGGAATAATTCTGGTGTAACGATCAAAATATTCAAAACAGAATTATAACAAAATTCCAGCTGACATCATACACGTCCAGGTAACCCGACCATTTCAATTTGTTTGAAATGTCGCAGTTCACAACACCGTAAATAATGATTTGTGATATTATTTTGGTAGGGATTACATTGCTTCATATTTGAGTAAACAATGACATTGGAATTTTATATATGATTCATGAGGTGGAACAGTTAGCGTAGAAGTTTCTCTATACAAACTTACTTGATAGGCAAATAGTTTATTTAGATATAGTGTAAACTACATAAATGTTCCTCCGACTATACCTCAGTTCTTTTTTATATCCCTCGACTATGAAAAGTTATAAACTGGTCCACTAACTATCTTTTTTGTCACAAAGTGGTCCATTGTCGTTAAAAAAGTAACGAGAGTCTTACGTGGACGTTAAAATGCCGAGTCAACAGCCCATGTGACATCCTATCCCATTCTCTTTAATTCCAAAACTCTGAAGAACTAGGGTTCATAAACCCTAATTTTAGAAATCCCTAAAATTTTCTTACCCTTAAATTTTTTATTCAAATTTCTTTGAGTGAAGATGGAGTCTTTAAGGGAGATTTCAAAATGTGCTTGTGGATTGGATGTTGATCTTAAAATATTATGGAGCAATGCTAACCCGGGTAGGATATTTTTCGGCTGCTCTAAGTATGGTGTTGGTCATAGTTATCATTTTTGTTAGTGGTTTGATCCAGAAATTGGCAATCGAGAAAGGGTCGTTTTTGTTGGATTATTGAAGAAAATCAAAAAAATGAAAGAAGGAAGGAAGAAAGAAAGAATGTTTTGGATTGCTTTTCTGGCTATATGTTTATTGATCTTATGGTTTGTTCTTTAGTTTATGGAAGTAAAATTTACTTTGGCTATGTGTTTTGCTCTATGTTTGTTTATCTTATGGTTGTTGATGTAAAAAATTTCAGAATCAGACTATGTGTTTAGAAGTATAAGCTTATTTTTGTAATGGATCTTTTTGCTGAAGTAATGGAATTGGTATTTTAAAATTTATGGTTTGTTTATTGATCTTATGGTTCTATGAAATTATATAATTGAACAAAATAGAATACTATTGAAGAAAGTACAGTGAACAAAATATACTGTCATATAATACTTCTTTAAATACTGTTTCATGTTTCAACAATGAACAAGCTCCCATGACATTACAAAAGGTAATTCCAATGAACAGTAAACATACAAAAGAGATTTGTGCTAATTCAAGTTAAGTAGCACAAAGTTTTATGACATTACAAAACAATACAAAATCAGTTTTATGTCACTAGTCCACCCTATTGTTTGTTACATTGCTTGTGGTTGTGTCTGAGGTTGTACCGGTGAACAAATTGGACTTCCTGGATTCTTGTGGAGCTGCAGGTGGTTCCTTCCTCTTTATAGGCAGTTTTTTCCCCTATGGATATGGTTCTGGAATATGTCTTATCCTAAGTTGTGGGGCTGCAGGTGGTTGTGTCTGAGATTGTTGAGTTGTTTGAGATTCTTGAGTTGGATGATGATGGTGATCCTTGAAAGGTCTTACAGTTGACCATTGACTCTTTGATGTAGGACCCTATAACACAATAATACAACAATTATAACATAATACAAGTTTAAAAATAATAATAATAAAGATGTAATTTGTAAGTTATATTACCCTTTGAATATTTTTTTATTTCCACCAACTTCTTCTTTGTATGTCCTCATGTCATGACCAGGTTTATCAAATTTAGTGCACTTCAATTTTACATATTTTATGCTCAACCTCGTGGAATTAGTGACAAGCTCATCGGCTTCTTTTTTCTGGATTTGTGAGGTCTTCCTGGTGTCCTTCTCAATCTTAGTGGTAATATAGGTGGACAACCTTCTTGAGGAGTCCACTGATTTGGTCCTTAATTGGATTGATGAGCTTTGAATATATCATTGCTTGTGTTTTTTTTTTGTTATAGCATTCATCAACATATGCTCTAGGCTTAACATCAGACAACATGGTGACAAGGGATACTTGTTAGTTCCCATCTCCTACATGTACAAGTTAAAACTTGCATTTTAACATGTTGGTTATCATATTCATATTCAACTTGGTATTGTTGACCACCAACATTTTTAGGCCAACACCTACATGTCAGACATATTAGAATGTTTAGAAGATAAAAAATTTAAACATATTACTATAATTTTGATTTACCTATTTAAAAGCTCAATCATGATGTCCAACTTCTTATGTATTTTGGGACAAAGAGGTCCAACATATTTCTCAATCGCTAATTGTTTTTTGACTATCCTTTGTATGATTTTAGTTCTTATAGTTTCCATCATGGTAAGGATAGGCTTGTCTCTTGCTTCTAGTATAAATTACAAAAAAAATATATAAAAAGTTAGTGTGAAACAAGATGGTAGCTTGTTAAAATATGGTAAGAATAGGCTTGTACCTTGTTGAAACATTCACAAAGATTGTTCAACAACATATCAGTCTTGCTTCTGCTTGTGAAATAAGCTTTACACCATTGCTCATGATTGATCTTGATTAACTAATCATAAGACTTCGATGAGACAGATTTAATTTCTTGTAATGTGTCCTTGAAATCTTTGACAGTGGTTGATCTTGCAGCTTTCCAAAAAAGATCGTTCAGCTGTTTTCCCTTGTTGAAATCGTCTGACATCAATATATGTCTAACACATGTCCTGTGTTAAGAATGTAGAAACAATTCTGCTATTGCATCCACTAAGCCCTGCAAACATATACAATATTTGTTAGATATAAAAAATATATAACAAAATAATTGATAAAAGTTATACTTTACAAAAATTATCTTTTGTTTGTTAGACATGAAAGACATATGATAAGAGTTGACAATGTCTAAATCATTCTTCAAAATATCCAAGAACCATGCCCAAGATTCACCATACTCACTTTCAACACATGCATATGCAATGGGATATATGCAGTCATCAACATCTATTCCAACTGCTGCCAATATATGTCCTCCATAATACCCCTTCAAGTGACATCCATCAAGGTTGATTATTGATCTACAACCTGTTTTAAATCCATCTTTGCATGCTTGCAGGCATATATACATCCTCTGAAAAAGGCATTCATTCAAATAGCAAATGGTAGTAATCCCCTCATTGGTCTGTCTTAGCTCAGCAAGATAATCATAAATCTTTCTATATTATTGCTTCTGACTTCCCATTATTTGTTCAAGTGCATAATCTTTAGTTCTTATACATTTAGTCAGAGACACATAAGCCTGATGATCTTTGTAAACATCTTTCATTAAATATGTGAGTGGATAATTGGAATTTGCCACAAATTTATGAAAGTATTCTCTTACAATCTATTTAGATGTTACATGTTTGTTTTTAAGGTTTCTTGCACATCTATGTTGTGGAATATATGTCTTAACTTGCCATGATGTCTCTAAAGGGTCACTTGGATTTTGGGAAGAAGCTCTTATTATCCATGGGCAACCTTGTTTACATGCTGCCACCAACCTTTTCTTATCATTTTTCTTAAAGCACACATTGTACTTATTCAATCTTCCATACTGACTAATGACTTCTTTCAAAAAAAATTTATCAACAAACACTAAACCAACTTTAAATTTAGGGTTAACCATATCAGTAATACTATTAAATTCTGGAAAAGTTTCATGTTCGGAGTCTGAATCATGGACACTGTTCAAGGAGTCAGATTTTTGACTCTCAATGTCATTGTCCATTCTACTCCCAATTCCTAAATCAGATAACCCTATACCAGAATACTCTCTCTCAACCTCCTTGGCCACATTCTTAGTACATGTTTCCTCTTTCACATCACCAACATCATTATCAGACTCAATAACTGAAGAATCAGACTTATCAGTTTCAACAAACACAGAATCAGAATCTGCATTAGAATGAACATCTACATTCTCAGTTTGCTCTAAATTTGGTTCCTCTCTAGTTTTATACTCAGCACTTTCAGGTTCATCCATCAAGTCATCTTTATCTAACCCAAAGTCAGGTTCATCCTCATTAGATCCTACTTGTCCTGATTCAACACCATAATTACTAGATTTCTCAACCACATACACATCTAGGTAATGATCTCTAGGCATATTGTTTACTAAACTGATGACATCTTGATCACTTTTTAAATCCCTAATGGTCTCCCTAGTTAGGTTATCTTCTTGTTTTTTTCAATATAACATAACTGGACACCTATAACCTAAGATGTAAATCATATCAGCAAACTCAAGCATGTTCATCATATCAATTTTACACCAGTCATAATGAACAACAAATTTTTCAGTATATCTAAAGACAAGATCTTCAACAAAAACACCATCATGGTACAAAACTATTGTGCATAAGTCTGAATGTATTTCTGTGATAAAATCAAGTAAACATTCATACTATATTAAAAAGTGGATAAATTCAAGTACACACATAACATATTAAAGTAAAGTAAAGATAAAAGTGCATACCATATTACATATTAAAGTAAACATAAAAGTACATACCACCTAACACAGAACACATTAAAAAAACATCAAAACTATAAACATTTACACAATTCAAGGTCACCATTTCAGATATTAAAGTATATTTTTGTCATCGAGCCAATCAAACAGTGATTAAAGTGTAAAAAACATTATTTACAAACCTTAAGAAAATTTCTATACTACAAGATTCACATTTGAGGAAAATTTTAATCGAAGAAACTATAACTAATCACCACAAATAATCAAATTAAAAAGTTAAAAAAATTTAACCCAACACTTAACATCAGTCATGAAAAAAATAAAGAAAGTCCAAGAACATACCGTAGCGAACGTCTGGTCCTTCTTCTCTCGAACGAAGTTGGCGATCAGACATCTTAATTAGAAAAACCCACTAACATAATCAACAAAGGAACCAAGATTCGGCCTTAATCGATCAGATTGATGAAGAATTTTCCGATAGTAATTCTTGTGAGATTTTTAATTTAGGGTTAAAATAGATTTGGGAACAAAACAAATTAATCTTAATTGTTAAATCAAAATGGTGAGTTTGGGGATTCAAGGGATTGGGATGCCACATGGGCTGCTGACTCGACACTTTAACATCCACGTAAGACTTCCGTTACTTTTTTAACGGTAGTGGACCACTTTGTGACAAAAAAGATAGTCAGTGAACCAATTTGTAACTTTTTAAAGTCGAGGGATATAAAAAAAACTGAGATATAGTCGGGGACCATTTATGTAGTTTACCCTTAGATATATGATGGTTTAAAGTAAAAATCAAAAGAAACCTAAAGGTAAAGATTTAGTTGACATTTTAATTCTTGAATAAAACTTTTATTTTTATTAAATAAAAATATTAGAGTAATTTACATCATAGATCGCTAAATTTTACTTTCACTTTCATTTTACATCATAAACTTTTAATTTAATCAAGTTATGTTATTTAACTTTTATAATTTATAAATAAAACCACTTATATTAACAATGTTAAATAATTATAATGTTAAAAGTTAAAAACGACACTTAGATTTAAAATATTTTCAAATACCGTCATTAAAAAATATTTAATTAATAATTTTAATATTTTTTATAAAAATTTCTTAAATATTACATTTAAATGAATTCAATAAAAATATCTAAATTTTCTATAAATCCTAAAAAAAATTAAAATGCAAATCAAACATTATGTATTGATGATATATAAAAAATATGTAAAATATAAATATAAATTTTATTTTTTAATTTAAATTTATTTAATGTTGTAATTAAAATAATTTGATTTATAAATAATAAAAATTTAATGATATAATTTGAATTAAAGATTTGCTATATAAATAAAAGTAAATATTAAATTTAATAATATAAAATATAAATTATCCGATATATTATATCTCTAAAACAAATACCAGATTTCAAAATTAAACAAGATAAAATAATATTAACATTCTTAACCACTTAATAATTTCAAATAAAACTTTCTTTTAAAAACAAATATAAAAATTTTATAGTTGAAAATTTATGTTATATAATATTTTTTTTATTGTTCTTATGGTTTCAGAGTCTAGCCCTGATTAATCTAAACCGACCCGCGTCGCATACTTAGTTTTGGCGGATGAGTCTTTCAATCGAGATTTTTTGTATACACAACGTCTCAAACATAAGACTTGCTTAAGCGAAAATAAGTTGTTTATCATTTAGACCAACCCATATTAGTTTATATAATATTTTAATAAAAAAAACCCTAAAATCTCCGCAATGAAAGACAAACACAAAGAGACGTACAACATTATCCCCTCCATTACTTTCCTGTTCAATCTTATATATCTATCATTGACAAGGACCCGAGGTGCTGGGGGGAATTTTCCCTTTTCTCTCTCTCTGGGACTGAACAGTAGCAGTGATGTTGAGTTTTGTGGCACCTGAAGGAATAACTGGATGGAATGATATACAAGCATCCAGCTACCAGCTAGCTGCTGCACACTTTTAACCAAGGATGTGTCGTATTGATTTCTCTTATGCCAAAACAAAGCCTCTGTTCAATAATACTGGAGGAGCTGGAGCCTGAGGACTCCACCTTCACTGTGCCTAAGACTCTTTTTTGACTACAAAGACTAGGTGTAGCAGTAGGAGTAGGTAGATTAATCAGAGTCACAATGAATGACAATGGGGTTCTAGTAAGGAGGAGGGTCCAGTTAAGAATTATTAATACCAGAAATTTAGTTAGGACAAGTGGGTTAGTATAAGAATTAATTTTCGCAGTATCACTAAATATTAGACCACTATTTCTATATTTGCTTTCATGGAGAAAATATAGACTTATAATAACAGATCTTGATATTCAATATAAATATAAGAAACTTTTAAAACATTGAGAAAATTAGTAGGAGTTTTCCGGAGAAACTATAGAAATATTGTTTTAAAATTTTTTAATTTAAAAATATTGTTTCCACTCTATTATTTTTCATTATATTGTAATTTAGTGTTGAGTTTAAAAGACTGATTTCTTTTAATTCATTTTTGAACAGTGAATTAATAAAAATAATAAATACCGTTCAAAGACAGGGAAAGCAATCAGTCTTTGAATAGTGTATTTTACTCAAGAATTGTTTCAATAGTGTTTTTTTTTCTAATAAAACGAATTTAAAAAGAAAAATATTGTTCAAAGACGGGTTCTTTTCACCGTTCAACAGTGTTTATTACAATAAATTCACAATATAATGGAAAATAATGGGGTGGAAACAATATTTTGAATTAAAAATCCAAAATCAATATTACAATAAATTTTTCGAGTTTTCCCCCTCCCAAAAAAATATACTTCCTCCGTCCTAAGTTTAATGTTTATTATTGATTTTTTTAGTTAATTTTTTTAAATTTTGATTTATAATTATTTAAAATTTATTATTGATAAAAATATAAAAGAATATTTTAAAAATCTTTTATCTTAATTTTTTTAAATATATATCGTATAAAAATCAATTATTTAAAATATTTAATATAAATAAAATAAACTTTAAAATGTTGATTTTTAAAAATCAATAAATAAAATTTTTAAGTGAGACGAATGTAGTATAAAATAACACTCGAGATTATTAAAAATTTTAATTTTCATCTAATTAAAAAATTTAGAGGACATATCAATTTTTAGTTTCCGCATGTGTAATTTTTCTTATTTTATTTTATTTAAATATTATAAAAAAAGTTTCATTTATCAAAAAAATTATTATAAAAATAGATGAAAACGAAAAGACTCTTGATTCGGGAAATGATAGTAAAAATAATATTGAAATAAAAATTAAGAACAAATACTATGTTTGTGTGTATATTACTTATATCTTATCCATGTTTTATTAATTTTAAAATTCTACGAGAAACTATATCTTAAAAATAATTAAAAATATTAAAAATTTGAATAATTAACCAAAATAATCAAGAGGCGATAAATTGGATTTTAAAAGCATAAAAATTAATTTTCATGAGGTCGGGAGGTAATAGAATCGATCTTAATTTTTTTTTCAAATTAAAAAACATGAAGTTGGATCGAAGGCTAAGGTCTTTCAAATTTTTTAATTTTTTTTATGATGTCGGTAGAAAAACAATCCGACCTCAACATATTTTAAATGCTATAAATTCTTAAATATTTTTTTGATAATAATAGATTTTAAATAAAAAAAATTAATTATAATATCTTATCAATTTTGTCATTTATCGATACACATTTTGACTACTAAATTAAAACTCGAAGATAAAGGGGTATATTGGTCCACAAAAAATTATAGTGGTAATAATTCTTTGGATGTCAATAAACTTACATTTATAATAGTATATCGAATATAATTGTGACAGTTTGATTATAGAAACCGTTTTAGATATATAAAAAACTCTTTAATTTTTTAAATATATTTATCAAGTTTATAAACTTTTAAAATATTTTTATAAATTTATTAAAATTTAAAAATATTTTTCATTTAAATTATATCAAAATAAAATATCTTAACAAAAAACCACCCATTTAGTTTATGTTTATGCCATTTAAAATTGTATGTATAAAAGTCGAGGGAAAATAAAACTTTTCTCCGGTAGGGTTCAAGTCCTCTCCATTTTTTCAATCCTGGTCGTTTTCCTTTTTATCTTTTTTTATATACCAGCGTTAACACCAGTTTTGATACTTATCGTCGTCCGTTAGTTTTTATTTTTCTATTTGTTTTATTTTAATAAATTATTTTATTTTTGTGGTACGATATTATTCTACATTCTAGTACGTTTTGTTCTTTTGAATTGATATTTTATTATGGTTGAATCCGACGATCCCACGACTGATAAGATGGTGCTCCTTTTGTTGTGCTGTTAATCTTCTTATTTCAGACCCTCAATCTAATTTGGATATGCGATTACATCTACCTTTTTTTATCGTGATTGAGTGGTAGTAATGTCCTTGTTATCAACGTACCTTCATTATAATATGCATTTTTATGTTGTTTGTTGACGGTTTTACCTATCATCGTAGGTTTGAGTGATGTTTGTATCCTAATTTATTTCGAGTCTTTGGATTAAGTTCTTATTTTTTTTCTTTATCTAGTCCTATTTTGATCTTGCGATGCTAATTTTATTTACGAGATATATATTTAAATTTAAGTGTTTTATTTTTTATGATGTAAACTCTTATTATAATTTCGAATATATTCTTATTTTAATAAAATTAGTAGATCTTTATTAAAAAAACCGTATGCATAAAATTTTAAGACATAAGTTCCCAAGCAGTAGTTTTTATGAACAAAATATTTTGAGACTTATCAACATCCAGTTAATTTAGTGGAATAAGACGCAAAATTTGGTGAATAAGAAAATTTACCCAAAAAATTTGACGTATAAGGGGTATAGAATAAATTTTAGAAGAATATGATAAAATCTACAATATAATAAGGAGAACGTCATGTGCTCTTGACGTTCTCTATTTTTTAATAATTATTTTATCTGAAAAATCAACTTATTGGCTGAAAAAATGATTAAAAATTATTTAAAAAATAGAGAACGCCAAGAGCACATGGCGTTCTCCCTATAAAAAATTTTAAAAAATGAAGAACGCCAAAAGCACATGGCGTTCTTCCTATTGTACGGTAGATTTTGTTGTATTCTCCTAAAATTTATTTTATACTCCTTATATACCAAATTTTTTGGATAAATTTCCTTATATGCCCAAAGTTGTCGGAAGAAGAAGTTAGGATCTTAAGTAAATATATGAATTTAAATAACTATATTATAAATAAAAAATTATTTATTTATAAAATTTCATTAACTTCACTATTATTCCCCTTCCTTCTTGGTATTGGGTACAGCTAAGCTTTCCTACTTTCTTACTTTTGAACTTACCTCACTATCCTTGTAGCCTGTAGGTGTTTGCTGTTTTTCACGCTGGATCCTTTTCATGATGATATGACTTCTGAGGTGATTTCCACTAATTCACGACTCATAAAGCTTTTCAATGGACAATCTTCTAGACATCATGACAGTAATTCACTACTAAACACAAAAGTTGCTTTGTAACCACATGGAAGCCTAAAACTCTGACTTGGGTACCTGAGACTAAGAGATATTTTTTCATCCCACTAAAGTGTCACATTAATTTTAATATATATACACATTAAAATTATTTGATTAAAATTTTTTAAAACAAAAAATGATTTCAATATCTTTGCTAATAATAATTTTATATAATAAATATTTAAAATTAGAAAAAATTATCACAAAAATTTTATATAATAAATATTTGTTGCTCCTATTTTTTAAAGAATATTTTGATCATCGATGTTTCACTTTGAACCGATAAATAAATATATATTTAATAAAACACGTTAAATTTGATTATTTTGATCCTCCTTGTATTGAAACTATGAGCACAGCCTTGAGCCATTCTTCACAAGATAAAAGTAATTTTATAAACGAGATTAAAAAATTAGTAATATAAATGAGAATAAATGAATGATTAAAAAAATATAAAAAGATTAGTAATATAAACAAGAATAAATAGATAATTTACTTAAATTTATTTTTAATCCAAAAAAAAAACTATATATTAAAAAAATATTTTTGACCTAAAAAACTATATATTCTACCTTATATTGATCCTAAATTTATTTTTAATCCAAAAATATTTTTAAAATATATTACAAAATAAAACATTAATTCGAAACTCGAAATGTGTAGGGAAGTTTTGGATTCGAAGGGCACAGGATGTTGGTTATCATGCGCACATAAGAATTAGGGGTGTTCATTACAGGTATCAGATTTTCAGGTACCCGAAATACAAAATACCCAATTCGTTCGGGCATCTACTTTGCTTGCTCATGTCCTGACTCGTTATATTCGGATATCCGCTATTTAGGTACTCATAAAATCTGGGTACCCAAAAAATGAAGTATCAAATACTCAAAAAATAAGGTATTTGGTACCTGATTTATTATTTTTTTTATCTTTTTATTTTAAAATTTTAAAAAACTATATATTAAACATAAAAATATTTTTTAAAAAAATTAAACTTAAAATTTAAAAAGTATATAATGAAAGAATTGAAAGATTTAAATTTAATTTATGGATAAAATATTTAAAAAAATTCATTATACTTTATTTCTTGTTGCAGTTCTTTATTCTTCGATAATAAAATCAATCAATTATCCAAAAAATATTTAAAAAATTAAAATAAAAATATAATTTGAAATATAAAAAATTATCAGAAAACTTTTGACCCATGTCCCGGCCTTTATCTTGAAAAACTATCGGATTGGGTACTGGACCCGAAAAATTAAAAAATCTTTAAAATATTCATCTATTTTGTATCGACTAATCGAATCATATCAATCATTAGAGTAATTTTAAACACCTCTAATGAGAATTAAAAAAGCCGTGGCAACAGGCAATGGCCAATTGTTCATTTTGATTTTGGTCAGTATTGTCTTTGAGTATGGACGAGGGACGTTCGTATCTTGTCTATTTTTTTAATATTTAATATTTAATATTATAATTTTATTTTTAATATTTATTTTTAGAAATTTATTTATAAATTTTATATTTTTAATATTTTTATTAAATGTTTAATTATTTATAATATTTATTATCAAGACCCAAAATTTTATGAAACTTATTATTAAAAACTCATTTTTATGTCAATATTTATCATAAGAACATACTCTTAAAATTTATTTTTTTTAATATTTGTTATAACAAGATAATTTTTTTCTTACCAATTTAAAAGACTCAAAATTTTCTAATATTTGTAATTAGGGATCAATAATTTTCTTAATATTTGTTATTAGGGACTTACTATTAAAAGTTCATTTTTCTCCGATACTTATTATCAAAGGTATATTTGTTTTTTAATATTTGTTATTAAAAACCTACTATTAAAACTTTAATTTTTTAATATTTATTATTAGAGGTCTAATTAGTAATAGAGGTCTAACTTTTAAATTATATCAATCTCACCCTTAATTGTAAATATATTTTAGAACTGTTAAATTTTGTGCATATTATCGTTATCTGGTTTCACATTATTTTTTATCGTTAATTATTTTGTTATGTCGATAATGACATGATAATTTTGATGACTTAATAGTATAATGGAGAATTTTGGAATTAATAGATTATTTTAAAATTATAGATTGTGTCATGGGTCAGGAGTTAAAGTCTGAGTTATTGGTGCAGCGTGTTGTTTAAGAGGTTCAAAGAAGAGCTTTGAGCGTAAAAGCACCATCAAAATGACCCGATTCGTGAGAATATTTTTAAAAGATTTATACATCTATCATATGTGAACATACCACCTGAATATAGGAGATACTTGTTATAGTTAGCCAAGAATATTTTTAGAATTGTGCTTTATAATAAGATAAGATTGTATTTAGGTAGTTGATATAAATTGATAGTGATTGTTAGATGTAGGAGGATTCAACTATAAATAGAGGTCTCTTCACCTCACTTTGTATCATCTATCTCATTTCTATTCTGAGTAATTGAAGCCATTTACTCTAAATACTCTGTAGATTTTTTCTTGTTTTGTTCTTTGTATTCTTTCAAAGTTTTCGTATTCAATCTCATAGTTAACTTTCGCTTAAAACAATCTTTCGTTTTAAGTATTTTAAAAGTTTGATCTTTTGAAATGAAATTTCAGACTTAGTCGTTTTTATTGAGATTCGACTAAAGCCGTACGGGTTAGTTGGTTCAAAAGTCTAACCTTATAATAATTATATATTGTTTTTTATAAATTAGTGTCAATTATATTGTTATATAATCAAATTTTATCTATTATTTTTTATTTTTAGTTATTATTTTATTAACAGAAATAATATATGAGCATGCTAACTTAGATGTTATTACTTATTAATGACAAAGTCTATCCTGATAAATGATAACTTGCAATGATTGTTTTATTAGTTAACTATGATATAATAAAGTAATTGATATAATTTAAGAGTTTGAGGTTAAATTGACGAAATTAAAAAAGATAAATATTATTATAAATTTGGGATTACTAAAAGAAAAAAATTATTAAAGCTACAAATAAATTATATTTATTTTTAAAGTGGATGTATATTCTATACATTATATATGTGAAATTAAAACTTGTTATAAGTTTTTTAGTTTTAAGATATAGGGATTTAATTTGAGTGTAAGATTTTGGAAATTTAGAATAATTATTAGAATTTAAGATCTAGAATAAAATATTAGGGTTTAGTTTTTAAAGTAATATATTAAGGATTTATATTTTAGTCTATAAACCCTAAATTTTAATCTCAAATCACGAATTTTAAATATTATCCCTAACTTCTAAATCTTTAAACATTAAACTATTTTACTTGTGAAAACTAAAGTAATATATAAAATAATTATTTTTAAAAATTTTATAAATAAATTAGTGTAAACTATATAAATGTTTTCAAACTAAACACAATTAACAAACTGGTCTAATTCCATTAAAAAAGAAGTGATTGATGATGTGACAGTTAATAAAAATACGTATAATAATAAATTTAACCTTTAATTTTTATATTTTATTTTAATTTGATACTAAATTTTAAATTTGAACTTATAATATTTAAATATTACAACATTTTAATCTCCTAAATCTTAAAACTTTCCTTTTTCTTCTAAAAACAAAAAGGCATACATCTCCTATTGTAGGTAATTTATTGTAGATGGTTACCGTAAAATCAACTAGTTTTTGACTTTTAAATGATCTTTCATTGCTTATATAAATAGGGTTTCGCATGGTTAATTTTAACATATATGCATGTTTATTTTTTAGAAGGAAAGAAATTAAAGTTTATGATTTAATAGATTAAAATGTTATAATATTTATATATTAAGAGATAAAATTTTAAATTTAAGGTCAAACCAAAATAAAAATATAAAAATTAAAAGTTAAATATGTTATTATACATCTTTTATTAACTGTTACATTATCAATCATTTATCTTTTAACAAAATTAAATTAATTTAGATTATTCATAATTCATAGTCAAGAGAGCAAATAAAAAATCATATATAGAAAATTGAGGACTATTTATATAATTTATCCATCATATTAATACTTAAGTTTTAAGTCTATAATTGATAAAATAAAATTCATGCATGAAACTGACACTTATTTTAATAGATACCTATTCAAGAGCCGTCCCCATTTAAAATTCACCTCGTTTAAATCCAAACCTGACCGAACCTACTAGATCAAACAAATAACCAGACTTTAGGTAACATATCTTATCGTAACTAGAGGTGGGTTCAAAAACAAACAAGTGGGATGTGTGAAAATAAGAACCATCATGAAGAGAACACACCAACCTACTCCGTCCATCCAAGTTGACAGATGAAACATTCGGAGCATGAGTTCCTCAGACAAAACCACATAGGTCCAACGAACAAAACTTTCAACTTACTTGTCCATGCTGGGGCAACTTGGCCCAAAGGGAGGACCTGCCTTTACAGTTCTAAAAACCATCCACACAAATTGAAACGACAAACGGGGTCCTCAAAACCAACTCGTGTCAATTCCATCAACCAGTTGAAAGCATAACAGCAAAAGAAATGAAAAAGAAAAAGATAAAGAATCCTTTTAATTGTCCGTTGGCTCCATGTCCCGACACTCCGGCAAAGATACAGCATAATGACGAAGACTCGTCGTTGCCCGGTTTGGATCGTGACAATCATAATATAAAGGTCTAATTAATCCAAGTCAAAAGATTCTAAAATTTGCAGACAATAACACATAGCGAACTGACTCCAAATTCTTATCTAATAAACACCCAGCAAAGCAAAATATTTTAATTAATGAAAGAGACAAAATATTTGGTTTTAATTTACTCCTGGCAGTGAGGAGGACACTGAACATGCAAGGACCAGCCTCGTGCCCATATGCCCAGATTCCTCTCCTTTCAAAATTATTACTCAGTTTACCCTATCATCCTCAAAGCCCTACACGACACCCGACAGCAAATCAGTGTCCCATTTCGAGGACGCTTTTATTCTTATTAAAATACACCATTTGGCTTTGCCGCTACTAACACTTGAAAAAAAATCGGTGATCGATTACGTATAAATATGGGGTTTGGGAACGAAACTGAAATCGCAGTCCATAATTTATTGTGGGGAAAGAGGCAGCGGTTTGAACTCCAACGAGATTAATTCTCTTGTATACTATTGGATTGATTAAATTATGACAATCACATGGCATGCTGGTGCTATGAGTCAACTTAGGTCACGTTGGTCAGGGAAGAAGGTTGTGTTTTTCAGATCCGAGATGATGTAATACTTATGATTAATTTAGGTTAAAATCTTTGTTTCCCTAGTTTTTTTTTAAGTTATAGGGTTTAAATCTATTAAAAATATATATTTTTTAAAATTTTGTCTTTTTTGGTAGTATTACGATTAGAATTAGAATTTTTCAAAACAAAACACTTTGCTACAATCTTATATACTTAGGACCTAGTTACCATTTACATTTAATTTGGTCTTAGGTATTATTTCAAGACCAATTTATATTTTCCCTAAACGCATGATAGAGCACATTTTAGAATTATAATATTTGGGTGATTTTAAGAAGTTTGTAACTTGTACATACAATTTTGAGTACAATCACAAATAATATAGGTACAAAGTAAGATTTACGCAGAGAGACAGAACTATTAAGGTATTGGGAGAAGCTGACTCATCTCAAAATTTATAGAATAATGATATTTTAGGTTATTTTTCATTCAAATATAATTAAATAAAGTATTTGTTTCTTTCAACTTTTAAACTTAAATACTTACTAAATCTTTATTCTTTTTGATGTAAAATAGTTTTGTTTTTCTTAATATTTGATCCTAGTTCTGTCTTTGTATAATCTAATTATCATTTAACAGTGAGATAAACTCACGTATAATTAATCGTGAAAAAATAAGTCAAGTAACGCATTTAACACAGAGCTAAACTCACTATATATCCTGAGCTTACATGTTAAGATATTGAAATGTGTTATTAAATTATACTTCTAATAAGCTGTATTATAATTTATAAATGAGAAGAAGAAACAAAAATCCACTTCTAACGTACTAAAAATACGAAGATACCATGTTTTATTTTTTTTTTTGAATTAGCTAATAGTGATTACTGATTATAATAGTATTTGTTTTAGAATATAGTGATTACAGTAGTATCTGTTCTAAAATATAGTCTCCACCATTTGACATTGATTGTTCAATCACTCTATTGACATCACTGGTTCTCAAACCTATAACCTCTAAAAACAACAATTGTTTCTTTAACTACTTGGGCTAGAGGGCTTGTACACCATACCTTCAATTTTAGTCGATAGTAATAATTTACGACACATTTGGGCCTTTTACATGGTTCTCAAATTCTGAATTCTGATTAATAACAATGGTGAGTCCTTTACAAAACTATACTTAGGAATCAGGGCCATGGTTCTAATCAGGCCTGTTTTCCGAGTTTAACCCTAGATTCGAGGTCCGGCCTGGTTGCACAGAAATAATCCAAGTTTGACTTTCGAAAGGTAAGAAGAAGAAAAGGCAGGTCTGTTCGAAAAAGTAAAACGAACTGTACAGTTTAGGATGTGTAAACGAGCCGAGTTAAGTTCGAATAATGTTAAGTTTAGCTCGTTTCGTTAAAATTTTGAGTTGAATCTGAGTTCGATTCGACTCGTTAAAAACTCGAGTTGAGTTTGAACTTTATTCAAGCTCAATCTCGTCAAGTATTGACTGATCTTTGATCGTGTTAGACTAGAATAACTCTTATCTGCCACATCTCATTTAAATCCTTATGAAGAAAAAACTTTGATATACAAGTAGTGTAAACTCAAGTCTATTAATTTTAGGGTTTATTATGTTAATTTAGAGTTTAAGACTTATGTCTAGGGTTTATATTTTAGGGTTTTAGTTTAGAAATTTAGATTTTAAATTATAAAATAAAAAATGGTATATTATATTTTCAAGTAGTACGTGAGTTTTTTGAGTTGTATATTAAATAGCTTGGTTTGGCTCGTCAAGAACTCAAGCCGAATCCAATCGAATCAAGCTTTGACCGAATTTTATCCAATCGAGTTCGAATAACTCACGATATGTCTTGTATCATTTACGATCCTAGTTCAAGGTCGGGAAAATATAAATCTATTGGATCCTGTAATTGTTCGTTTATGTATAGGGATCGAGGGATTTAAGCCGTAACTATGAGAAAATTAGTTGTTTTATTTGAGGTGTTTATGATACAAACCAAGTGCATAAATAAGAATGTGCGTGTGTATATATAATCAATGCAAATACGAGTAAATGGGGAGAGATTGTCTCCACAGGTAGAAGTAATGATCATTATTGGTTATCTATCCAAACCTATTGAATAAATAAGACTGGGTGGGTAAATATAGAATCAAACCTATGTAATGTGTTTCCACAAATAAGAGTACGTATTGTAATGTCATTTATATTATTTAGTATCCTGTTCTATGTTTCCATACAATACAATCGTGCCATAGTCAAAAGTATAGATCAAAGTTCTAAGACGCTAAAGACAATATCATATGGTCTCCAAACAGAAGATGATTATATTGCCAGAATGAAGAACATCACTATTAATGCTGTTCTTTTCTTTTTGTTCCACATTGGATTGGTTTAAGCACACCAAACATCCTAAGGAAGGAGCTTTAACACCAGTCTTCAAGAAACAATGATCTTAAAAGAAAAAAAAAGGGGGAAGAGAATACCTCTAATAACCGCAACAAATCTCCCACCTTCCGGGACCGCAAAGCCTCTTCCAATCTCCATCTAACAACTCTGTTTCTTTCTTTTTTCTGTTTTTTTTTATTATTTTCTTATTTTTATGAGACCCTAATTATTCAAAATGTATATACGTCCACCGTACCAGTAAGCTTCCTACATTATGCTTATAATACTTTTATCTATTTTTGGGTGTGTGGGGTGGGGGTCAGGAGGATTATGTTTGTGAACATTGATCTCTACAGCAAGCAACCATGTCATTTGATAATCTCCCCTGATTTATCTGGTCCCTGGCTTGTGGTGGTCCATGAACTTCTCCTGCTCGGTAAGAGCATGGCGGAAATGGCATCGATGCCCATAGGGACAGACATCACCTGCCAGAACCATCCTGCAAACCTCAGTCTTGTAGCGAGGGTGTCGGATTACGGGGCGGAGCTCTTCGATGCCGTGAGCAAATTGACAATGATCACCATAAGGACAGGCACCGGTCTCTTGCCACTTGTTGCAGAGTTCAGTCTTGAACATGCCTTGGTTGTACACTTCCAACTCCAGCGGCTCTTCTTCCTTCTTCCCTCCCTGAACGTACACCTTCTGCTGCACATTAACCACAAAAGATTAGTCAGTGCTTCCATTGTAAGAACTTAAGAAGTACAAGAATCAAATGTAAACCTATTACTGCTCGTATTTACCATAAATACATACACATATCATCCCCTTTCTAATTTACGACTGGTGGCAACAAGGCAGGAACAGAAGATGCAAAAATACACAAATCTTAATCGTCTAAGCAAATTTATTGGCAGAAACTGTGAAGATTAGTTTTACTGGCTTATTAAATTGTCTAAACTATGGTTAATCAAAAAAAAATTGTCTAAAGTATGCAATTATCATCTTATACTGATAAAATATAGAGCAATTACAGACTCAGTTCAATTAGGATTTTCCCAAAGCCTCCAATCAACATACATAAAGCGTCATCTTATATAATGAAGCTTGCATCTAACATAATTAAGTTTTAGTTGGTTTATTGCTTCATTGCCAAGCCAAAGAAGGCATTCATTATTTGAAGCTTTATAATTTTGTATATTTTCTCAAAATCATATAATAACACATCATTCAAAATTTTATTAAAGAATTAACAAAATCACTTATTTATATCTATTCAGTTATTAAATATAAATCCATAAATAAAACTATAACCGTGAACTAGAAACAAAAAATATACTACTTGAAATAACGATTTTGCATACAAACAGAAATAGAAAAGTTAAAAGGAAAGGAAAGGAAAGGAAAGGAAAATTAACTAACCGCTCCACTGAGTTGAGAGGTATTTCCAGTCCGAGTAGGCCCACGAGTTTTACCACGATGACTCGCTCCAGCTTGATTCATCATCTTCAGGTATCCATTAGATCTAACAGAAATGCTCTTAGGCAACATAACCCGCTCCACGTCCACCGCACCTTCCATCCCGCTTGTCGGATTCTCATCAGAAATGTCCGCCTCTTCTACGCCGTCACTACCGAGACAAAGTCCTCTCAACGCGTTCACCAACTCAAATGGCGTGATGTTATAATCAGACGACGAGAATTGGTTCTGAAAAGAGGCTTGGATTAGCGCACTGAGTTGCTTGTTGAGTTCTCGATTGAAAGATCGAAGCGAGGAATTCTCTTGACGGAGTGCTTCGGCTTCCTTTGCAGCTTCACGGAGACGAGTGAGGCAGAGGTTGTGACGATTGATCATATCTTGATTTTGTTGCATAAGAATGTGAGGATTGTAGAGAGCGAACATAGAGGCGGCGGAACTGGAGGATGAGATGGTGGAGGAAGAGTAGACTCCGTCGCTCTGGTAATCTTTCGGTTGCTTGCCTCCGAAGTCACCATAGACGGTTGAAAAGTTGTCGTTTTGCATCTGCGACATGAAATACGGATGTTGAAAACACACTATTAGTGAAATAACAGAAAACAGCGATCGAATGAGTAAATTTCATTGAAGTTCAGAAAATTTCACGCTCACCGGGACCTTAACTGTAACGCTTCTGATTTTCTCTTCAGATCAACGAAAGAGAGAGTGTGTGCTTGTGATAATTTTTCTATTGTTTGTTTGGCCGGTGGGAAAAAAGAAAAGAAAATGAAAGCGAAAGAGTGGAGCCAACTATTCGAGAAATGTAGGGCGAAGGAAACTTGGATTTATAGTAAGAGGGAATTGGAGGGAAAAAGTTGATTTTTCTAAAACCGTTTAACAGAAATACCCTTTGTCATGTACATATAGTTTCTCGATGTCAATACATTCCTTCAACATTCTCTTAAGGGTATTTAAGTCATTTGACTAGAGAAAATTCGTCGGAGAGATCAGTTTAGGTTGATTCGTTTTGTTTGTGATTTTGCATAGTCATAGTTGGCATTTTTTCAGAAAATTATTATATACATCTGACTCATCACTTTTATACAATATTCCTATTTTGTGCTGACGTGGCATTGATTTTGTTGAGAAAGGTTAAGATCTTGAGATTTAGAATGTTCAATATTCAAGTTTTGTTAAGAATAATTTTTTTTTTATTGCTCTCTTAGTTTTAAAGTTTAGCACTGATTAATTCAGACCAATCTAAATGTCTCTCAGTAGAGATTTTTTGCGTATACGATGTCTCAAACCTGAGACTTGTTTAAGCAAAACCGAACTACTTATCACTTGAACCAACCCTTGTTAATTTTGGATTTAGACCTTTAACATTACTTAAAAAATGTAATATCTTATCTCATAAATCAACTAATTGGTTATGTTATTATATTAAGGGTTATACTTTTATAAACAACTCTTCAAATTTTAACTATAAAATCTAAAACTTATATCTTATCCTTAACATTAAATCATAAACTTTAAATTTTAAACACTATAACGTAAACACAAACCCTAAACAACTAAATTGTTGGGTTGGTATGTCTCCAATAGTCAAGAGCGAATGAATTGACTTGAAAAGAATTTTAGAGAAAACAAAGGAATCTAAAAATATTAGACAACAAATTTAAAATAGTTTGACTTTTTAGATAAAATCTTTCTCCGCTACCTTAGCCTCCTATTAAAGACTTTTAAAATCTATTATATTTGTTTTTTTAGGACAAAGAGTAATCCTATAATCCCTTAAGGTTTATATATGATAAATACAAACATATATGATTGTATCCACAAATGAACCACAAAAGAGGATCAAACTATTAAAGATCACCAACAATCGTAAACTAGAGTCAAGGGTCATGAGAAGGCTATTCATGAACGTAAATCATTCATTCAAATCTAATTTGAGAGTCAAAAACATGGAAGACCAATAGAATAAGATGTCAGTGACATCTTGATTAATTGAGATAATATCAAATCTAATTTTAAAAATTAAAAAAGTGATCAAACGACAAACAAAGAAGAATAAAAAATTATCATAAAAACAAAAAAAAATATATACTATAAAAAGAGAGAAAACATATCAAAATGTAGAGTTATTTTTTAAAAATAATAAAAAAAACGAAGATGAGAGATAAACAAGCAAAGTAAAAAACGAAGGGTATTATCGGTTAACAACTAAAATTAAGGTTACTAGATTTAAATAAAGAGTAAAATCTCGTACCCTTTAATCATGTCTTCTTATATGTCTTTATTAAAAAAAAATAAAAATTGAATTATAAACTCTAATCCTAATTTTTTACATTCTAAACCCTACACCCTAAAAAATACACTACTATAATCTCAAACTTTAAACCTTAAACCTTAAATTCACTAATTAGGGATGACAATTTGACCCGTCCTTATTGGGTCTCAACCCAACCCGATCGGGACTAGATGGGTTTTTTATTTAAAAAATTGGGTTCGGATCGGATCGGGTGATCAAAAAGATAAATTCGTGTCGGGTCAGGTTTAGGGTGAAAATTCCTTACCTGACCTGATATATTTATATATAGTATTTAATATTTTTATTAATTTTTTCGAGTCAAGTCGGGTTTATTCGAGTTTTTTATTAAAAACTAAGGTCAAGTTAGAGTCGGGTTATGATTTTTATAATATCAAATCGGATCAAGTCAGGGATACAAAATATTGAGATCGGGCCGGATCGGGATTGGGACAACCAAAAATTTGACTCGTTCTATTGTCATCTCTACCAGTAATTTAAAATAAAAACACCAATAAATACACAATTAAAAAAAAATTATACTCTCAAACAAAACCTATAAATACAAATGATAAAACAAACTTACATAATATTAGGGATGTAAAAACAGTTACTCGGATGAGTTTTAGGTCGGGTATTGTCAGGTCGGGTAAAATTGGATACAGGTCATTTCAGGTTGATTTGATATTTTGACTCGATTCGGGTCGGGTGCGAGTCCATTTCAGGTCGGGTTTATTTCAGGTCAGGTCTATTTCAGGTCGGGTCCATTTCAGGTCGAGTCCATTTCAGGTCGGGTCCGTTTCAGGTCGGATCTATTTTAGGTCGGGTTCAAACGGTTCGGGTCCAAATCGGATAATTGACAGTTTTATTTCAGGTCAGGTCCATTTTAGTTCGATTGTATTTTAGGTCGGATTCATTTCAAGCCGATTTTATTTCAAGTCGAATTAATTTTGATTTTATATTCATAGTAATTTAAATTATTAATTTTAATTTTGAATAAATACATAAAAAATATTAGCTTATAAAGTTAAAGATTAAATTTTGAAATTTTAAAAAATCAACATTAACTTATAATCAATTATAAAAAATAAAAATTAGAAACATTAAAGTAAATTAAAAAAATCAGTAATAATTAATTCAAAAAAAAATAACTTATAAGTTATAAGGACTAAATTAAAAAAATTATAACTTAATAATAATTAAAAGCATTAAAAGTTTATCTTTAATACATTATCAATTTATAACTATACTATGGTTTATTATATTTCAAAAATTAAAAATAAATTTTAGATAATATATAGAATTTATACTATAAATGAAATAATAATATATATAAAATTAATATTATATAAGGAATTTATACTATACGTAGAAAATATATTATATATGGAGTAATACTATAAATGCACTAATATTATTTTTGGAAATAGAATAATATTATATATGAATTAATAATATATATATAATAATACTATTTTTTGAAGTAAAATAATACTAGAATAATAAATAATACTATTTATGGAATAATACTATAAATGAATTAATATTATATATATGAAAAATAAAATTAAATACATATTAAAATATGGTATACATTACACTATATATAATACAATAATAATTTAATAACTAATATAAATATTTATATAATATATATCGATAATTAGATGTCTAGTAATTAGATATGTTATATGTATAATGTATGTATAATATATTTGTAATGTATAAATTACTAATTATACATAATACATAACTACATAAGTACATTCTAACATTTATATATATAATATATGTATCAATGTATGTTATATGTATACATAGTGATAGTAGATTAATATTTAGTACATGTGTTATATATGTATGTTAATAACTTAATATATCACATGTGTTAGTATGTATTAGTACATTATACATATATATACATATGTATATTAATAATATAAATATGTAATGTCATATATATTATATCTATATGTATTATACATATATACATTATATATCATACATACATATTTATTTTTAATGTATATATATGTATCATATTATACATATATATATATATAATACGTATTATACATATACTATATATACATTATACATATGTAATATTATACATATAATATACATATAACATATGTTATATATATATTATATAACATATTATATATATAAATATGTATACTTATAATATATAATATAAAATGTAGGCACCAAATATATATTATTATACCCCTGAAATAAATAAAAAAACCGCTTAAAATTCAAATCCTCACCCCCATAAAATTCAAATCCCAATCCCCTCTCCTCCCCTCCCGCCTAAAAATTCCCCCTCTCTCCCCCCACAAACGGTTAAAATAAAAATCTTCTCCCTAAAATAAAAAAATCTCCACATATGCTAAAATAAAAAATTCCCTCTAAAATAAAAAAAATTTCTTCAAAATTTTAATTTTAAATTTATTTAAAAAATTAAATCAATTTGATTTAAAGTACTTAATAAAAATATATGTATATTTATTATGATATTTATATGTATATAATATATATATGTATATTTATCAATATTTTGAATTCATTAAATTATAGTATATTTAATTATATGTCACGTAGATATTAGATTTTGTTAATATTAGTTCAGGTCAATAACAGGTCGGGTACAAAACAAGTCGGGTCATTTATCAGGTCGAGTTCAAAATAGGTCGGGTAAAATCAGGTCTCGGGTCGATTTAGTCGGGTAGTATCGGTTATTTGTCAGGTCAGACTCGGGTTCGGACTCGTTTCAGTCGGATACAGGTCGGATTTAAGTCTACAGTAACAGGTTAAAATCGGGTTCAGGTCATTCTCGGTCGGATACAGTTCAGGTCAACAATAGTCGGATACAGATCAGGTTCGGGTCATTACCTCCCCAAACCAAATCAAATCAAATCAGGTCGGATCAGCTTTTTACATCCCTAATATAATGAAATTAGAAACGTATATGAAATGGCAAAGGCTGGCTACGATTAGAGAGATGTTTGATTCTATAAATAACTTGTAATTGAAGTTAATTTTGATCGGTGAGGCCAGTTTTTACAAAATTTTCAAGTCAAGATTTTACATCTTGTTTGAGAAAATCATGGAAGTCATCATGTTTTTATTTATTTATTTGGGTGTTTGCTTCTTTATCACAACTGTAACCACCTCTCTTTCTCCAATTTTCAGATCTAATTTCAAAACCCTATATTCAATTAAAAAAATATTAAATCAAAATTTAATAATCAAAATCCCTTTCAAGCCATTGTCATGGTTGTTAAGTTAGGCATACACATTTGCTGATATATATAAAATCTTTGTTGTAATACAACATTGAGGTTTGTCTTTCATTTTCCTTTCAGTTAGAGCATGCGACTGGTTTAGCTGATTGGCTCTTTCACGTAGCTGTTGCTGGGGATTTATCAGGCAAACAGGCTCAGCACGGTCTCCTTCAAGGGAAGATGGCATTGGTCAATCCTCAAAACATGTTTCGAGTACAGTACAGACAACTAACAACATGCACTAAACTATTCCATCTAACTTCAATCACAGGGACAGGGTATTTGTCCATATAATCACTTGCAACAGCTCCATGTCTTGAATCATTATTACATCTAACTGCAAATGCACATTTTTCTGGTGTTAGTTAAAGACAGTGACTTCAAAGACAATTAAGAGATTAAGATGCATGATTTGAGAAGGGTTTCCAACCCATAAAGCCTTGGACATAAGTTTGTAGGTAGGTTGGGTTGGATTGAAGTAATACAAAACACAAGTAGACTTCAGGATTTTCACAAATTTTATATCCTTACTTCCCGTGTTACATCTAGGAGTAAGCAAAATTCGACATAAAAAAACTGAATTATCTAACTTGATTCAAGATAAAAAATAATCTATAAACTCAAGACTAAAGATTAAATTTTGAAATAAAAATCTGAATAACTAAAATAATTTAATTTTTTAATAATTAATTGTTTAATTTTTATATTTGATTTAAGCCTATTAATTTTGTATAATATAATAAGTAATCACACATAAAAACACAATATATATATATATATATAATAACCTATTTTTATCTGAGTATCAAACCCAAACCAAACATATTAGATACATAATATAAAAATCATTTTTATTATTTCCCTAAACCATTACATATAACCCAATAGTCCAATAACCAAATTAAATTAAAAACAAATCTATTTTATTTAGTTAGTCCAATTAACCCATATACAATAAGCCCTTCAAACCCATCAAACACCCAGAACCCATTTACATGATGAAGGTCCAATATTATGTCTGACACAAACTTATTAAAGTACAAAACCCTAAACCCTAACCCTAATATTCTAAACAAATCCTAATCACCTGTTATTTAACCTTAATCTTAACCTTAATCGTCACCGTCTTTATCATTTATTTTCATCATCTTCGTCCCGTCGACTTTTATCATCGTCAACCATTACTATAAATTATCAATTTACTACATCAACCCTAAATTAAATTTCTAACTAAACCTTAAACCAATTTTAACCAAAACACCAAACTTAAACTAACTCAATTTTTTTTTAAGAAACTTCAGCCTTATCCCCTGCCATCTTATCCAAATCTTTGTCGTCCATTATCCCTTAGTATCCCTGCTGCCACCGCCCTTCCTCCTCCTGAATATTGGGTTACTTTCTTAAAACTTCAGAAATTTAGTTTTGAGCTTAGGGTTTAGATGAATTGGTAGTGTGCTAGGTTATTTGCAACAGGTTTTGATATAGTAAATCATACAGATTATTTGGGTATTGAGTCAATTATTACTTTTGTAAATATTTGAGTACCTAGGACAGGGTAAAATTGAATGTCTATAATGAGAAAATGCACTAACTATCAATAAAAATAGAATTTAAGCCAAATGATACATGTCATATGTAAAATTTAATCTTGTGCTAATTCGAACCTTGGTAATATAACTAAATGAGCCTTGATTATAGGAGTGTTCGAACGGCCGGTTAAATAGAACTAATCGATCAAACTGAATTAATTCGATTAAACGATTGACCATCAAATTTTGTTCGGTCGATGAGTGGTTAAAGTTTTTTTAAAGTTCGATTAACGGTTAATTCGATTCAAAATAGGTTAATTAATCAAATTGACCAAAATTTTATATTTTATATATATATATTTTAGTCACTAATTTTTTTAAAAAAATATAAATTGATCATTAAATTTCATCAAATAAATATAAAATGATAATTAAATTTATTAAATTATTAAAAATATTCATTAAAATTCTTAAAATTTATCAATAATTTATAACATAAAATAATTAAATAATCAATTTATAATAATTAGATAAGTTTAATGGTTGTTTTATAATTTTTGAAAGTTCGATGGATAAAAAGACTATTTTAATATTGTTGAGTGGTCATTCGTATAATTTTCCCAAAATTTTATAACAAATTTCGGTTAACCGATTTAATCGACCGAGTTAACCAAAATTTGTTCAATTTAGTTAATGTATTTCAAAAAATATTTAATTTGATTAACGATTAAAAATTTAAAAACCTTTATTAATTCGATTTTTAATAATTCGGTTTGACCACCGACCGAATTAACCGTTTATTCACCCCTTACTTCATTATTGCTTTAGTTCTTGTGCTATTGGTGTGCCATAAGGTCTACAGCTCTTTTGTTAGGGGTTATAGTTTTACTTGGCAAGGAAGAAGAATGTTGTTATTGGACTTTATGTCCCAACCAACGACGAGGGAGACTCAAACTTGAAACTTCAAGGATTCATATAGGGGTCTGAAATTGAATTACGAATTTTTGTGGGACTCAAATGAAGTTTTCCCATTTTATTAATTTTTAACTTTAAGATTAAATCACAATTTATTATATTCAAGAGAATAAAAAAGCAATTTTACCATGTATTAACTTGTAACTTTATAACATTAGAAGATACCTATGTACCATTTATTATCTTAGAGAAAACACGCAGGCATACACACATATAGAAAGATGGTAATTATTAAATCTGGTTTGTTGCCATCATCCAAGGTTGGTTGAGGAGACGGTACGAACCATAACCTTTGGCAAACCGACATCCATGGCGGATCTTATTGTTTCCATCCTCCATCGCCAGTAACACCTTGCAGAACAAGTCGACGTTGCAGGGAAGGACAAGGGGTCCTTCACTGTTAAACCCGTATTCAGACTCAGCTTCTTCCAGTAGGATGTTGAAAAATGGGTGGTTCGCGTACTCGGTCTTGATGAAGAACCTTTGTTTCTGTGGTCCAACGTACACCGTGAAGCAACCTTCCGGAGCCACTCGGTTCTTCCTCGCGCGATGCTTCTCTTCAGCTTCGAGAGAGACGTCGATGGATGGCCACGACTTGCTCTTCTTGTACAGAGCCGGGACGCGGCCACCGTTGCCGCGCCCAAGGGATTTGCATCGCTCCCATGTCTTGATTATAAGATTGCTCTTTTTACCTTTTCCCATGAAAATCTACTGCTAAAAAATATGACAAATAAAGCTGAAGAAAACTATGGAGATTGGAGATGTTGGGTTTAAAACTCACACAACACCACCTTGGATCAAGAAGCTATGAACATGAAAATGGATTCCAGGGACTGAGTTAACCTCGATCATAAGCCAAGTACAACATGACCTTAACCCTTAACCTTAATGTATTACTCATGTTCAAAGTATCGAACGAGTTAAAGCTGGAATCATGCATAAAAGACGCAAGAAATCCAAAGAAGGAACACTGATTCAACTCAGATCAAAGGTCAAGTTAAATCGGGCATGGAGAGTAGTGAGTCAAGAACTCGAGATTTGGGAGAGAAGGGAAATAATGCAGCCACTTTGAGTGGTGAAGAGAAGGAATCTTAGAAGCAATGATAATTGATGAAGATGAAGTTTTGATTTATATAAAGCACAATTTGACATTCAATTATTGTAAAGGTAACCTATTTGTCAACGTTAGAAAATTAAATTTTTTAATTAACTCTATTAAAATTTATGTTTACGATATGTAGTAATTTAATTTATTGATAATACATAAAATTATATAATTAATACATTAAATATTATTATTTCTAGTAGCCGAACTTGGTAATAGAATTTAAAAGTTTTGTTTTGTAAATGGTTTAGTTTATATTTTTCATAAATTTGAGGTCTAACAATAATTTTTGAAATTTGAAGGTTTAGTGAGATTTTTTTTAAATTTATAGAAGGAATTTAATTAAAAATACTAGATATTTTAAAATTTAATATAAATATTTTAATTATGAGAATCAAACATTTGACAGAATAATTAATTTATTTTTTGTATTCTAGAGTAATTTAATTTTTAATATTTTATTTTGAGTCAAAATAGTGTAGATAAAAATTGTCAGTCAACTGATGGTAAATGACTTGAAATGATATGATAAACTTATATTGGTATTACATGTTGACATGATATTATTATATATATAAATTTATTGATTTAAAAATATATATTAACTAAAAAAATTATAAAATTTTATAAAATATAAAATATTTTTATTAATTTATTATTTTATCAAGTTAATTTAAATTATTTACCGTTAATATTCTAACAAATTTTATACGTAGAAGAGTCATTTTGACCTAAAATAAAATATTAAAAATTAAATTTTTCTAAAAAATAAGGGTCAAAATAACTATTTAATTAAACATAAACATATTCTTAGATTTTATGTCTTTCTATAATATATTATAACGTGGATTATCCATTATGTACGTAATTATACGGTGCATCAAATATGGACTCGTTTTAATTACTTTTATTCTTTAGAATATTTATTTTAATTTTATTAAAGTATATTTTAATTTTTTAGATAATAGGAGAGTTGATATTCTATATTTTATTTTTTAAAAAAGAAACGAGTTCAATTCTATATTTTAATTTAAATAGTTTTTAAAGATAAGCTAATAACAAAGATTTCCTTTATAATTGTTGTTTGTAAATTGTAACTATTAATTTTGTTTGTCTTAATTATTAATTTACAACTAGTGACTTTTCTGTATATATTGCCAGCACCTCACCTGACGCAACAGCATTCTTCTATTTGATTTAAAATAATAATAAATAAGTTATTGTTTTTAGAAATAATTGTGACAAAACAATACATTATTATTTACTACCAATAAATAAATAATTAGTACCGAGAAAATCATTATTGACTATCAAATAATTAATTGTTTTGTAACAACTAGCAATACTTTTAGGGTGCGTTTGGATCGCGGAATATAACATTCCCAGGGGTAATGCAATATTCCGGAATTTTATTTCCATGTTTGGTTTGCTCTCATTCCTATCAACCCGGAAAAGATGATTACCAACAGTAGCGTGTTTTTGTGTTTATTCCGGGAATCCCATTTCCTTGCTTTTTTTAGGTATTTGGGAATTTCGGGTATTTAGGACAAAAATGCCCTTGATAAAATAGAAACATTTCAATCACGTCCTTCATTTTTAGGTTAATTTACTATTTTGAATTATTAAATAAGGCATAATTACATACAAATAAATTAATTTTTATATAAAATTTAAATAATGTAATATAAATAATTTTATGAAAATATTTTATTTTTAATATTAAAGATTTCTCTTAAATTTAATTTAATATTAAAAATAAAAAATAATTTTATATTTAAAAATATAAAATTTAATAATCTTAATATATTTATAACATTATACATAAATTATTTTATTAATATTTTAAATTAAAAAAAACAATAATTTAATAATTTCAACATATTTAGGCCATTGTAAATAAGTTATATTTTCCCCAAAGATAATCTTTTCTGTAAACATTACCTATATATCATTACCGATAGAAATAATCTTAAAACTAATTAATTTGTACACATTCAAGATATTTTAACAATGTAGATATATTGGTTTAAATAAGTTTATTCTAAAGCCTGAATACCTACGTAGGTATAGAGGGTTACAAAAAAAATTATAATTACAAGCCATATTACCTATACAGGTAAACCCTGTTAAAATTCTATTAAAATTCAAAATACTTTTTATTTTTTAAACTCAACTTTACACTATGATTTTCTTCATGAATATAATATTTATGAAATATATTTTAAAATATAAAATATTAATTATATTAAAATTATGTTAAATAAAAAAAATTCTATGAATTTTTATTTTAATATTTTCTATTTATCGATAAAAGTTTAACTGATTAAAAATAAAATATATCATAGGGACAGTTTGGTAAAGATTACTTTCAAGTAATTTTATATTCCCCTAACCAAACACTGTCAACTTACATTCTTACCAAACAAACCAAACAAAGTAATATAGCATTTCTAGTAATATACCAAGTAATGATATATTTCAGTAATCTTATTCTTAAAGGTAATCATCTTTTCCGTGAACCAAACGTATTCTTAGGGTAAGTTGTATCAGTAATCATTGAGTTTTTAATTTTTTATTGTAATATTAAATCTTAATTTGTTTTTTCAAACTGTTGTGATACGTTAATTTTTTATTATAAAATTTTCTCTCTCCCTTAAACTCCAAACAAAGCAGTAAACGCATGTCAATTAATCTTAAAAATTCTAAAAAATATTCACTCATCGACTAATATAAATAAACCTGATGGGTTCTCATTTATTTTAATCGAATCTATTTTTTATGATTTATCTCAAATAATTTTTTATACATTTTATTTATTTGTTTAATTTTGTTGATTTAGACAACGTAGGAAAGTTTTCTGGTGGTTTTAATATCAACGTTTTCAGAAAGTTCACCGCAATGATATAAATTTATTTATTTTTTATAAAATTAATAGAGAATCATATTATCAAGTGCCTCATTAAAAAATCCTCCTAAATCTAAAAGAGAGAAAAATAGCACACTTAATAGTACTTACAAAGCTATAAAATAAAAGGAACACCTAGGTAGACATTAGAGACCCACACCCACATTGGGTAAAAAATTATCATAATCAAAGTCAATACAACATCTAGTAGAATTAGAAAAATACAAGGTGAGAATTCTAACTCTTCAAAAGAAGGAACATCACGAGATTGAACCATTTTGGCTAATTCATAACACCTTATTGATGGACTATTGCCTCACGATGCACATCCAAAGGTAAATGATTGACCGTCATCGAGGTACTAGATGATCCAACACCAACAATACCGGAGCCGGGAGATATCCAATCAGAAAGAAACGACCGTTGTGGTGGTTTATTTTTTTTTTTACTTTTCGTACATTTAAACCTGTTTTTTATTCTCCCCAAGAATTTGTTTCACCCCACCAATTATTAATTTTTACCTTCTCTTTTCATTTGTAGCATCAAGAATTAACACTACAATATGATTACCCACAACATGTTGCACGATATGAGAAGTAACCTAAGGGACCTGACTTCTTCCTGAAGACACAACCTGAACAGTACTCGGTATATTAACGTTGACCTCTTTTGTATCTATTCCACCTAAACTCTTACGGTTATTAACAACCTTAGCATGAACAGATTATGGTTCGGATGATGCAACAACCTTGTGTTGTGAATAATTCTTTCGTGTATGATCGAAATCAAGAGTCCCATTACCATAAATAATTGTCTTTGCCTTGAATAACAAACGTTGCTTATAGCTCACTAAGAATAACAAATCGAGACTCTTTGAGGGGGTGTAACATACGATGTTACTCTACTGGACCGATTTCCATTGTAACATGTCTATCTTCTCTTATTTTCAACAAGCATCCACGGTTCATACATTTCATTTTCAGTAGGAGAATGAAGAACATTACCTACGAAGCTAGTGGCAAATGTATTGGTCATATCACAATTACTATTAGTTGTTTTACCCGGTGTATACATTTCAGATGAGTGTTCATATAACCCACATGAAAAGAAAATACAATGAAGTACCTCATACTCAAGATGATAAACAATGCCATCAATTTTCACTCTCGATATCAGAGAGCTCTTAAGCTATACCATTACTGCTAGCCTCACAAAACGTCCCTAGTCACTCGCATGAGTGCTATAATCAACTTTCACATCTTTTTCAATAACTCCAACAATATGGCAAAATAAAACCTTTGAGTAATACCTGTAAGAGTGTCCCAAAATCCTTACCAAAACCATAATTTGTGAAGAAAATAACTCATAAGTGGAGAACTCTCTTGTCCACGGTTGTACCGTGTGATAACTTCCAAACACAGTTCAAGGTTCATCAATCATCACATATTCATAGTCATGTGCATTCTCAAACATAACTAAATAATAATTATTTACGAGATCAACAATTTGAATCGTTCCCTATAGTTGTTAGAGCATCTTGATTTTTCCTAAAAGAGTTTTGTACCTAATTGATCAACCAAGGAGACGAACAATAGACGATCGACACATACTATGATCAATTCGTTCTTGCACCCTCTCGAAAAAGTTCATTGAAGGAAATGGTCCACTCTTGTCTACAATTACATCCCCACATCTACGACCACATCATCCAAATTTGACATTATGGCATTCATGACTATTTTTTCGAATCCGGAAACAATCCCTACATAAGATGATGGCGCAAAAACATGTAAAACTAAATTTAATTTTGATATAACAAATAAGTTTAAGGACTATTTTGGAATAAATTTTTAATTCCCTAAGTCAAAGTTTTGATTCTAAGTCAAGCCAAAAACTTTTAAATACCCTTATAAGTATTTTTCATACGAGGGTATCGATACCGTAAGGACAGGTATCGATACACCTGAGATTTTTCAAGCCTTGTTCTTGAGATCAAGAACAAGTATCGAAACAAGGTTCGATACCAAATTTCACTGCCAACACATATTTCGGAACTAGTATCAAAACAACTTGGTTTATTTTTAATTAATTTTAAATTTTTAAAAATCTGACTCCAGGTATCGATACAGGTATCGATACAACCCTTAATCCCTAACGTCTATTTCAAATATTAAATGAGTCGACCGTTGGTGACAGTTAAAATTTAATTGATGGTTAGCCGGTATCAAAACGAAACAAGGTTCGATACCGAACTTCACAGTTACTTTTGGTATCGAAACAGGTATCGATACCCCCTTTATTAAATACACAACGACTCTTTCTATTCTTGGCATGTTTCGAAACAGGTAGTCCGTGTTTCGATACCACCTGCTGTAGAGTGCATTTATGATGGAAAGATGAAGCTCCAACGTCTTTATTTACATTCCCAACAACTACAACGGTTAGAATTCAATGAGAAGGTATAAAAAAAGTTTTTTCAACAGCATTAAGGACTATTGAACCTCAAGCAACATCCAAGCAATCAAATCCAACTCCCAAGCACTTATTGCATATCCTAGCCTCCCAACTTGTGTTCTTAAATTTGATTCTTGTATTTTAAGTTTAGGGAGAGTTAAATTTTATTTGGGGCATTTATTTCTTGTGAGAGAATTCTTTTTAGCCCACTCTAATCTCTTGTAACATCTTGTGAGATTCAAATCAATTTTGGGTAGAAAATTGATTTGCTTGTAAAGGTTATCCCTTGATCCTAGAAAAAGGTTGAATTCAATAGTGAATTGGTTTCAAAATCCTTAGTGGGAGCTAAGGTAGTGGATGTAGAGCTTGTTCGAAGCTTGAACCACTATAAATTCTTTGTTCTTCATTATTAGCACTTTTACCGAAAATTTATCCCACCAATTTTAAAATTGCCAATTCACCCCTTTCTTGGCCATCTTTCAAAGATTGATCAAATCAACAAAACATCAACCCTCTTTTTATTTGTAAAATCCATCATTGATTTATCTCCTTAAAACCTAAATCCCGGTTGCACATCGACCTTCATCCCCTTCATCGCTTCTGTTTAAATAACAGATTAAATAGCCTTACCTTGCTTCGACACCTACTGATCACCAATAGATAATGGAGAACTTGAGAGTTCCAGTAGTGCAAAATTGCATCTGGTTAATAACTTTCAGTTTCACACTTTCATGGTGATCATTTGAAGCCAAATTCTTGTGTTTAATGTTAGGATCTCTTGGTGGCGCAAGATTTTCTGGCGGAGTGAATAAGAACATAATCGGGTGAAGAAAGCAAAAAGATCAAAGATGATGGGTGACCGAAAAACAAATGGAAAGTCTTTACGATAGAGAAATGGTTGAAGATATTTCTTGTTAAAGATACGCAATTGATATGAATTTATTAATTAGTTAGATTCTTTGCAGTTTTTTCCGATTACTTTCACTGAACATCGATATATCTGTGATCTTTGATGTGTTGTTCATCTTACCTATAATTTCACGGAAGTGAACTTATCGATACTAAAAATAGGTTTGATTTGGAAATAATTATACGCATACTGTTACGGTGTGGTCGTACCGATACTTAATGTATTAAATTAAAAATTTAGGTTATGTGTATTAGTATGGTAGGACACTGTACCAATCTCTTTACATAAAAGGTCTTATACGATACGACATAGCTTGTATCCATATAGGATTGATCACTAAAAATTATATAATATTAAGGGTACTAATATAGACGATTTTGTATCAATATTTATATTTTTCATAATGGTATTAATGGTTAATCATAAAAGTATGATCTTTTGAAAACCTAAACCAAATTATGAAAAACAATTATAAACCAGAAAGTTAAAAATCTGAAGTTTGAAATTATTAACCTTAATCTTCAACTTTAATTAGATTAATTAAAAAGTTATAGAATGGTTTTAAACATGAAAATCTACAAGTAGATCCTTCATAATATGGATTTCATGTTGGTAAGATTGATTCCTGATAAATAAAAAGTTTATTCTTTTTTTATAAATTAATCCCTAAAATTAAATACAAGTAAATTAGTTAAGAAAATAAAGTTTGATGAACCTGGAACTTTAATCGTAAGTTTTTAATAAGCTTAATTTCGAAATCCCATGTCCTCAATTGCATGAAATGATGATTAAAAATTAAAATTATAATTTTACCCTTATGATCTGAATATGGTACAAATTAATCACTAAACATAACTTCGACTACAAAAATTAAATATGAAGGTACGTTTCTGTTGTATGATATGATAAAATGTGATAATGATTCGAATTATATGTTTCAAATCTGATGTGTTTTTGAAAACATCTCTAAATCGTTTCTATATTAGACCGAGTAGATATTGTTATATAAAACTTGCGTCTACTTAAACGTGAATTCTAAAATCGTGTCTTGTAGAACACGACTTGTCATTATATGAATTGAATGGGAGATATTTTTCCAAATAATTTTTATTGGTGGTAGAATTCCAAATAATTTCCTTATAGGAAATATTTAGATAAATCTATCGGTCCATCTCATAACTCAGGTTTTGAATCCGAATGCCGGTTTGATCCAAGACTTAGGCCTCATGTTTGGGTTATGATGTTAGGTTTTATAAATATTTTAGGCTTCAATGTTTGTTTGGGTGTAGATCAAAAATTTTACTTCAGGGTATAGTGGTAATAGACAAAAGGGGTAAAAAAGAGGTAAGGGAGCTTTAATTTTCTTCGTTGTGTAGAAAATAGTGAGATCATCATCCTTGTTTCATCTTTTCATTTTCCAAACTCATTCTTTCTCTTCCTCTCAACACACCATCATCAAATGTAAGATTTTTGAGCTTTAGCTTTCTAATCACATTTTTGATCAATTTTTTATCAGTATTTATGAATTTAAAAATCAAGATAAGGTTGGATTAAAATAATAGAGGTTCAAGTTTTGATAAGAAAGTTAAGAAGAAAGACATTGGGGTTCGAAAAGCACAATTGATGTTTTAATTTGTGTTTTAAGTATTTTATGATATTTCCATGTAACATCATGGTTTGGGGTCTAGGAGTTTGGACCTGATATAATTTTAAATTGATTTTTCAAAATTTATATTTCAGGACCCATTTAAAGTAAAAATGATTTAAAAAAAGGTTTTGAAAAAAAGGGATAGTGGGGGGCCACTTATGTGATTTCCATCAAAACACCTATGGAAGACATAAAATTTAACAAAAAAAGATTTTCGCTCGAAAAGGAGACACCTTTTTATTCTTCATCTTTTCCAAAAGGTTTTCCCCTTTACAAGAACAAGCTTTCTTCTTCATAGGAGTGATTTTGAAAAGGTAAATCATTCTTTAACTTAGTTTTCTTGTTCTTCACATTATTATAGCATTAATTTTGTTTTTATCCCTTTAGATTTTAGTTGCATGTTGGAAATGGATTTTGAAAAAAAATCGAATGGGTTTTAAAGGGTATTAAAAAGGGTATTTTTAAACTCCTTTTGGTGCCAAAATATGTTTAAAAGTTGAGTTTTTAATGACATTTCCTAAATGGTTTGTAATGAGTATTTTTGGAGGTTTTAAACTTGAGTTTTTGGAGTGTTTTAGGGAGGAAACGATGGGCTGAAGTTATAATTATGTTTGAGGGATAATTTGAGAAAGTTTTGAAGTTGTTTGGGTGATAGAATCAATGGGTTTTGCTTTGTTTTTGTTGAAGTTCAAAAATTTAGGGTTATGAGCATTTTGACTTGAGTTTGATGAGAAAATGTTAGGGGGTTTGTAAATTGTTGTTTGATGATGTTATTGTGGTTGATTTTGAGGTTAAAAATTTATTTTTAGTTGCTTAGAAACAAGGGAAGATATTGTGAAGTTTTGGACGTAAATTTGGGTAGATTGGAGGCTTGAATCGACTTTCTGGATTCCTTGTGTGAGATTGGTGAGTAGAAATATGTTTTGGAACTTTGATAAGTGCTCAACTCACTATCATTTTCTACACTTTTTATGGACATTTATCATCAATTTTGCACTTACTTGGACCAATGCATATACTTAATGTGATATATTTAGGGATTATGCTATTAAAGATAATATTTATAGAAAAGGCATACTTTACTGCATTTTATGATCGTGCAGGAAAAAGTATTGTCGAGGCAGCAAACTAAGGTCGAGGCAGGACCTGATGTCGAGGCAGCAGAGGACAAAGAGCAACATGGCAGGCAAACTGGGGAGAAAAATGAGGAGAACGTTCCTGGACAAGAAACCCAAGGAGTGGAGCTAAATAACCTGAAGAAAGCCCAAAGACAAGGCCACGCGAGAAAGCCTTCTAGAAGAAATAAACTTGGAAATATTTGATTTATGTATATGACTTGTTCCCTACTCCAAGTTGTATTCTACTTAGGAAAGGTTTGCCCTAGGCCAAGCCTATATAAGGCATAGTCGTCCAAGGGAATAAGAGAGCCGAATTGAGAGAGTTCACACTAGGAATCATTGTTATTCTTTCCATCATGTTCTAAGCTTTCTTAGGGTTTAGGTGAAAGTTGTTAAGTATTAGTGAGAAGAGATTGTATCTTGTTTCTTGTTTTCAATGCAATAAAATATCAAGGTTTGCTTACTCTTTGTCATTCTTTGTTCTTGCATCCAAGCTCGGGAGAGAAGTTTGTAAGTAATCTATTTGTCTAGACTCGGGAGAGTTAGACTCATGAAAGGAGTAAGTACGGTATTTGACTTGATTTGAAAATACTAACTTGGCCTAGGGATAGGTTGGAGTTTCAATGGCTAAAAGAAGTGTGGGATTGGTTGTTGGTTATAATTGATTAACGCAGGGAGGTATCATCGAGGATTAATCATCAACAGTGTTTTGACTTAGGGATAAGTGGAGCCATCAAAGGACACTTTGCCGAACTTTGGTAAAATCTGCCCAAGAGCAAGGGATTGCTGCGGCAGAGAACACTACCGTTATCGAGACAATAATCTGCAGTACTATCGAGGCAGTGTAGTGTAATTGCATTGGACAAAAACAGATCAATCAATTCCACTATACAACACAACTGGATCCTACCATCTTTCTCAATTTGACCTCCTTTTTTTTAGTTTTCCTTAATTACTTTATTTAGTCAAAAACTTAACTATTTATATTTTTATTTCTTTTTACAGAGCAAGAAGATCGAAGAAGACATATTAAGTACATCAATCCTTGTGGAGATGATATCGATAATACTTATCATTTTATTACTTGCGACGTGTTTATTTGCACTAATTGCGCATATTTGACACGTATCAAACTCGATTTTGGTTCAAGAAAGATTTTGGGAGTTTGGATTGGCTTATCAAGCCAATCCAAACTCAAGAGTAAGATCTACCCATTTTACTTACTTTGTATTCTTGTTAGATGGTGAATTTTGGAAAACTTGTTTGTGTTTAATTGTTGTCGATGGCATGTTAGTTGATACGTTGAATTATGTTGATTATCAGTCGGTTGATGACATGTTAATATGCCATATGAGATATTTGTAAGATGTTGTAGGTTATATTTGTAAGTGGTAAGTAAGACCACTTGAATATGGTATGATTATAGTCGGGTGCCTATGTAAGATATTGTAAGCCGTAAGATATTGTAAGATAATATTATGGTAATGATGTTAGCATTCGTTGAGTCATATCGGGTATAATTGATCGACCAATAGGATGTAAGAATAGTACACTATGAGACAAAATTCATATACGTTTCAGATAAATTCGGTTGTGTCAGAAAAAACTCGTATACGTGTAAGATAAATTCGGTCGTGTCAGATAAATTCGTATGCGTGTAAGACGTTTTCACATATCCGTGTATAATAACCGAGTTTATCAGTATACTTATCTTAATTGCTATGAATATGTGTTTTTATGTTATGTTGTGGACTTTGGATGCTCTTGTAAGATTGTAAGATGCTATGATGTTAGATGCATGTAATGATGTTGGCTTTTAATTCAAATAAAGTTTGAACCCTGCATTGTCGTAGTTACGTTTTTTAGTTCTACTCACTAAGCATTTTTGCTTACGCTCTCTTTTTTTTGACAATGCAGATCGTTAGCTCGGGAGTTAGCACGCTACGAGGAAGGGCGTCCAAGCGTGTTGCTCTTTAGCTCAAGTATGATTTAGTTACAGTAATGCATTAGCTAGCAATGGGATATGCTATGTTGATTAGAGCGTTGTTTGAATCCTATGTTGACTTATGTTTTGGATGATTTATGTTCTAAAGTAATGGTTATTTGGATGTTATCTTTGATGTTGTTTGAAATCTTTTATGTATGAATTCTATGTCTTGTTGCTTAAGCATGATTCGAATGAATGTGTATAAGTTTCAAGCATGTGTAACCTGATCCTTGAGTTCTATAATTTCTTATGCATGTTAAGTATGCTTGTATGTGGTTGTTTGGTTAGTCCTTAGCTGTTGTGCTTTAAAAATCCGTCCAGATGTAGAGGCGTACCGATACCCCTCTGGGGAGTATCGGTACGCGAGCTTAATTGCCCAGAAATCTAGCTAAGTCTATGAGAGAAGGTATTGATACGACCCTGACATATCGGTACACCTTCTTGAGCTGGTACTGATACGGTTCCAGGGTGTATCGATACTCAAGTTGGCAGAATGCTCCTTATTTTGGTGGTATCGATATGGCTTGAAACCGTATCGATACAACCTCGTGTACCGATCTGTGGGGGATGGACATACCGATACAGCTTATTTTAAAGGTTTACTGGAATTTGAAAGTAATAAGCCATATCAATACGGTTTCACCTCTTACTGATACGCCAATGTCGATTTGAGCCTTTGGGATTTCGTTAAGCCCAATAAAGTTGGCTTAGAGCCCGTGTGCAGATAAGTTGATTGTTTGGGCTCGAAAAGGTTTTCTAGGGTTGGTTATTAGAGTCGGGTCTTCAGACTTAGCTTCAGTAATCCCCGTGTAGCTACATCGGGTTAGCCTTACGACTAGGCCGGATCGAGGGGGTTACATTCTAACAATGTGGTAACACATTTTTACCCTTTACATTGAAGTGAAGAAAGTGAAACAACCTTTCAAGGCTCTTGGACAAAAGAAAACTTAAAGGCTAGGTTGACTTTTCTTGGTGTTTATGTCCATCACCATTTTGGTATGTTTGCTTGGATATATGATGTTTTGGTTAAGATTAATACACTTTTATATTCTGTGTGTTCATGTGCATCACTATTAAGATAAAACTTAAATTTGATGTTGTTTAAAAGTATCATTGATAGAAACACTTTAATTAATTTCTCATAATTTTTAAGAATAATTTAATACTTATTAGTTAAGTTTAAGGGGTTGAGTTAGAGAAATTTGATCTTCATAAACTAAATTTTAAGCTCGTGTATCAGTATGGACTATGCCAATATCGATACATTCTTTAAAATGATAACAAATTTTGACCTCTTTTTTTCAAAAATGTATCGATAGGAGCTAAAGGCGTTTGCTATCATTATTTTATTGAAAATTCCATTAGCCCAAACAAGCTTGGGTTTGGCATGTAACATATACATACCGACGTTTGATGTCAGTATATCATATAAGTATATCAATATGAAAACTAGTTTAGGTTCTTTTGAACATAGGTTGGGTATCGATACTCAAGGAAGTTTATCGATACCTAGAGAGGGGTACTAAGACCATGAAGATATATCAGTACGACTGGAGTTATCTATCCAAAAATTTATATTTTGAGTTTGATTATAATTTGAGAACAAAATCATAATACCCTTTTTATGGGGTAAAAATGAATTGTAAAACTGAAAATTGAGATTTTTACTTCACATTTATGAATTAAATGATCATTAATGAGATAAAATAAAAGTGATTTATTTGTGTTAGCAAACCTTAGGGACCCATAGTGGATCATGTGTGGTTGTACCATGTTTGAATACTTGTTTGGTTGAGTACTTGTTTGGTGGATCTAAATACTTAATGAGTGAGATTTGTATTACAAGAAGTTCACTCGATGTGAGATTTTGAATGGTAAAATGATGGTCACTTGATGTGATATTCTAAGTGATGATATCTTTTCAATATGAGAATGTATGTCACCTACTCAATGTGAGATTTTGAGTAAAAAATTGATGTGAGATTCCAAATATTGAAGCTCGATGTGTGATTTTGAGCATAGGTGCATGTCCTAATGTCGAGGGACATTGGGCAAGTAGAGCTTAATTATTGTGTATTTTGATTTCCTTGTTAAAATTAGGATGTTGAATTGTGCATAACATGATTTTAAGCGGTTATGGTATCGTCATCGCTTTAGCTTACCTTCATATCTTATTATCTAGTGTGCTCTTAATTATGATTTACTTGAATCATGATTGATTGGTCGTGTATTCACTGAGCTTTGTTAGATCAAGTTTAAAAATTATTATTTTCATTCGTAGGTAAATAGACGTTCGTGTGTAGTAAAGCACCATCCAGGGGAGGTTTCAACATTGACTAGTTGTGGTAGATTACAAATACTTATATGTAGTGAGTTTTGTATTTATATAACCTATTTATTTATAATTCTATTTAAATTTAAGTTGTATCATTTAAGTATTTTAATGTTAGTTTATTTGTAGCTCCTTTTAAATGTTTATATATCTTAATGGATTTATAAATGTAATATTTTGTGATAATTATTTAAGTCTGTAGTTTAAATTAGGACTATAAATGAGACGAGACAGATCGCGAGCTACTCGAGCTCGACTCGATCAAAGCTCGGTCAAAACTTGACTCGATTGGGAAAGCTGAGAAAGTTGACCTGGTATCAAAACATTTAATTTTAAGATAGCCGTTGGGAAAGTTGACCTGGTATCGAAACATTGAAAAAGTATATCGAATACCTTGAATTTTTAAGTTATTTTCATGAAATATAGGGCAGTATCGAAACAACCATAAGTTGTATCGAAACTCCTATTTTAATACCAAATTTAAGTGTTCCAAAACCAAATTTTATAAATTCAAAACGTATCAAAATAATTCTAGTCAGTATCGAAATGCCTGAAAAAATTTGAAGAACTTAGTTAAAACTTTGAACGTCGTTTCAAAACCAATTTGAGGTGTATCGAAACACCTATAAGAAAAACATAAATTTATCTTTGAAAGACATTTATAATATGTTTTGGTTAGACTTAAAGTTATTTTTTTACTTTAGGACTTAAAAAAGTATTTCAAATTAGTCCTTTAAATTCTTTGTTATATCAAAATCAATTTTAGTTTTACAATCTCCCCTTTTTAATATAACAAACCAGAATAAATTTTTAAGTTTAAAACTCTTAAAACTCCCCCTAAATATTTGCGTAGGGTTGAAAAAATGTTTTAAAGACTTTTCCCCTTTTATTAGATTAAAATCAATGATAAATAAGATATAAATAAAAAATAAACTAAACAAGCAAAGATAATTCAAACATAAACCATAACATTAATTATAAAATCCAACATGAACAATGTCAAAACATAGTAATTGAAAGAAAATAACATAGGTGCATAAGTTCTTAAAAAATGAAACATGGAATGAAAATATAACTTAATCCTAAAAACATAACTAGACCTAATAAAGCCGTAAGCAAATATTAAAGATAACTAAGAATTCACTCTTCTACATCGTTACCCTCAATATCACCATCACCATCATCATCCTCACCATCATCATCTTCATCATCACCATTCTTGGGAGCATTTGAATGACGCAACTCATTATGATACGCTCTAAGAGCCATCCTTAAGGAGAGCTGATGGGCTTCAAGATTCGTCAACCTTGTATCGGTAGAGTTGAAACGGGTGTTGAAGTGAGTATTCATGGCATCAAGCCTTGTGTCCATTTTATCTCCCAAGTTTGCAATTTGTGAAGTGAGAAAAGCCTTGAGCTCCGCATCAGGAGCAAGTGGTTGACTGGGTCAGGATCAATAGGTTAATATGAAGGTTCCTCTCCGCGAACCCACTCATGGCCAATGTGTCCAATGTATTGAAAGTGAAAGCGGTTGAATGAAGTCTCACCAATGGGCTCCTTTACCGACTCTACAAGGTCGTAAGAGCAATCGATCCTTAAATGCATAAAAAATGTACTTAAAGCACAAGCATAGGAGAATGATCGAACTTGTGGAGTATGGCGGTTTTGAACTTGCCAAACTAGGTCGAAAAAGATGATTTTGGCTAGATTGGGATGTTTGCCTCGACAAAAACAATTGATCCCAAATCCATCAACTTGTCGAATCTATGAATACTTTCCATTTGATAGACGAAGCCACCAAGTGATGATCAAGTGCAAGAACCGATCATGGACATCAAGATTGATGATGGATCAAGAAAATGTATCAAGGAAATTCTCATCTTCAATGCCCTCATCTTCGAGTCCGAAAGCGTTACAAATTTCTTTGACGTCCACACGAAAAAGTCATCCTATAAGATAGGACTCAAAAGCCATCACTTGTGTTTTGTCCTTTGAAAAAATACAAGTGACATTAACATAGAAGATGAGGACAAGAGTTGGAAAGAATTTGCTAGGAAAAGATAGGAAGCTCATGAACTTCCACAGACGAAAGAGGTGGAGATAGTGAAACTGGAACTTGTCAGAGTCCATGAAATCAACATTCACACATCGTTCTTTCTTAAGCTTATGGTTCCATAAGTGTTGAAAGTGATCGTATTTGGAGCGATCTTCAAAACACTTTTCAGAGACGTGTTGAAGATCGATTCGGGTAGGTTAGACTGCGACGTTTGATGAACTAGCACCCTCGGTTCTTTGACGCTTCTTTGATGCCATGATCTAAAGATAAAATATTTATGATTAATTTAGGCACGATAAAACCCATATATGCATAATAAAACTCATTCAATCCTATTAATCGATAATTTAAGGGTTTTGAAAATTAAAAAAGCAAAGTTTAAAAACAAGATTTTAAAAAATAAAAATAAAAATACAAATAAAAAATTTTATATTCGAATAAAAAAATTTTGAATTTTGAAAAACTTTGGTGGGATTTTGAAAACCCATACAAAAACTAAGTATAATCTATACAAAAACTAAATTTTAACATCCTAACAACGTCCTAAGAATGAACATGAAAACAAGAATCGAAACCGATTCACACTGTTTTGATACCTCTTAGCCAGGCTTTACATTTTAGGCTTCTAAAGTACTACAAATGAGACTCTAAAATCCTTTAAAGCATGCATACGATGTTATGACATGATTAAAATACACAAACAAGTACATATTTTCCCTAACAATATGCATAGAAGCATCAAGATATAAACAACATAGGTATGATTTCAATCAAGATTCAAGCAAATTTTGTACAAAAATAACACACAAAGGATCAAGTTAAGCTAATTAGACCTAACTCTCTCATAAGGGTCCAAAAACACTCTTTGTCTAAAGGCTTAATAAAGATACTCGTTATTTGACTCAAGGTGTCAGCATACTCTAGAACAATATCATTTTTAGACACATGATCTTTAATGAAGTGATGTCTAATTTCTATGTGTTTGGTTCTAGAATGTTGAATGAGATTTTTAGTAAAACATATAGTACTAGTGTTATCATATTTTAGAGGCATGGTCTCAACTCTAATGTCATTAATCTAAGAGTTATTACTTCATCCAAAGAACTTGAACACAACAACTCCCTAAGAATATGTACTCTGCTTCGGTGGTAGATAAGACTCCATTTTTTTGTTTCTTAGAGAACCAAGATATGAACATACTACCTAAAAATTTACATGTTCCGAAAGTATTTTTTTCTATCTATCTTACAATCCTCATAATACGTATCCGAATAAGCTTGAAGATCAAAGGAAGAGTCTTTAGGATACCAAAGACCTAAACAAGGTGTGTCTCTAAAGTACATAATTACTACTAAATGTGATTCTATTTGTCTCTAAAGTACTTAAAAATTCTCTTAATATCTCTAAGGTACCTAAAAATTCTCTAAAACTAACTACATTCTTATTTGTCTCCTCAACCATAATTAATATCATTGTTGTAGTTTTAAGAATGGTCTACATGTATATCATTTTTTTCTTTCAAAACTGTTAAAAGAAATTTAAATAAATATTTCTCACATTTTCATTTTCAATGCCGACCATATATTATAAATGATTTTCTTTTACAAGGATAGTGGACTTAGTCAAATCCATTTATACTAATACACTGAATCTTATGAATATATTGCCTCAGGGACCCACAAGGTTTTGCAAAGTTTAATTTTTTTAATAAAATAAATTATGGAGGCAGTCGTCAGTTTCATCCTAATACAAAATTATTTAAAGCAATACTTTCAATGAATTAGTTAAAATCCAAAGCTCTAATGTATTTTAACAGTAGTTTTAGATGCCTTAATGGTTAAGAATATTTTTTTAATACTATATCGATTACTTTTATCATATTATTTATAATAAAATCAATCAATTAAATATATTTATTTTAATAATTTATAGTCAATATTAGAAAATATTACTCCGCAAAAGAGATGATGAAAATTTAATAAAATGGATGCATTTGATTTATTGTTTCATTTTTTATATTGCAACACTAAGATCACATAAAACTTAAATTATAAATAATAATTCATAAATTCTACGCTCTAAAAAATACACTTTGTCTCTAATTTTTATATCTTAATCATAAACTTTGATCTTGAACTTTAAGTCCTAAACCTACTATTTAGTAAAGGTATTGAAAGTATTTATTTTTAATTTTTTAATAATAAATATACTTAAACTCGCATCTCTTAAAATAAATATTATTATTTTTTACTGAAATATTTATTAGATTTAAAAAGTTAACTTCATACACGTCCAGTGGACCACGTCTTACAGCAGTTTACATAATCTTAATTTTCTTAATGAATTCCCTCACATTAATTAACATTGTTAATGTCTAATATCTTCATGAACACTTCAAATATTAGTACATGATTCTGCAAATACAGACAAGTTTTACGTCCAATGTGTCGGATCATAAAGTCATCTTCATGACATCTGTGGGCGGTGGGTTTCTGTTACAGATATGTAGTATTTTATGTACCCTTCACATCCAAATATATTTATTAAAATCAAATGTCAAAGCTACTAATTCATACCCAAAGCATAGTCATATTAGTATAACCCTAGAAAACAAGGACAGAGACGAATATTACGAATACGGTGACATACGGAATTGTTATATAACCTTACCCACCAATAATAAATAAATAAAATGTGCCTCAACTCCAATGGCTCTAACATGCTTTTCTAGTAGGGTTGGTATTTTTTATTGTTTTTATTCTGAGTTGATCATTGTTGCCTTTGTATTTGAAAAATAGATAAAAAAAAATAACAACAATATCAATAGACTATACTCAATCGAGGATAGAAGTTGATATGTTCTTTAAACAGTAGTATCTGTTCTAGAATATAATCTTCACCATTTGACATTGATCACTCAATCACTCTGTTGGCATCTTGGTGTTCGAATCCGTGACCTCTAGGAACAACAACCATTCCGTTAATCATTTTATTATATACGGCTTTATTATATAAAAAAGGTATAAAGGGTAATTTTTTTCATGTAATAATTTCAAATCAATAATGTTGTCTTTTCTTTTTTAATTTTATAAATTTAGCTATTGAATTGTTGAAATTTATTAATTTCACCTTTGATAATCGTTGATTGATAAAACTGTTAAATTATGTGTATATGATTACTATTTACTTCTACATCAATTATTATTATAAATTATTTTATCATATCAATGATAATGAATCAATTTCGATAACATGATAATAAAACTTAAAAGTTTTATAATTAATTATTTATTTTTTAAAAAATATTTTTATAAGAAAATTGCGTCAATTGTTCTTATAGGCCATCAAAGTGTACTTGCCATTATCCTATAGGAGAATACTAATTTATTAAAAAAATACATATGCACATGCAAGCTAAGATGTTAATTATATAAGTCTGACATGAAAAATGAAAACTAGTGATAATAATTTTATTAGTCGATGATAGTCAAAGAGCAAAATTGATGTAATTAAGGACATTTAGGATAGATTTATGAAATTAAAAGAGATGAACATGGAATTTGGACCCAACAAGTTTTAACTTAACCTGACACGATTTAATTAGACCGTCAATTTCTAAAATCTTTAATTTCTAAAACAATTTAGATCAGTACCGTCAGCCGATTAAGGAAAATGCATTTATTTGAAAAAGAAACATTGCCTTCTTTAAATTATAACAAGCGTTTAATTTCTCACCATTTAATTAAATTTGTTCGAAAGTTTTAAATAGTAAAGAGGTAACGAGTTAGCGTCAAAAATATTGACGATGATTAAAGTTTACTTTCCTAACGCTAGGACCGTGAAACTGAAATTAAATTCATAAATGAATATTAATTTAATTTTTATCTAAACTAGTAAATTCTAACAATAAAACGTTTTGTAATCGGCTAAGTACTAATTTTTGGACGTTATAGGGTGCTAACCCTTTCCCATGAGTAATCGAATCCCTAACCCATGTTTTTTTCGTAAATCAAAAATTATTGTTCCAATAAAGCAAAATAATTTTATTGAAATGACCCGATTTTTAGGTGATCCAATTATACCTTTTTTAAAAAAATTGGTGACAACTTTGTTATTTTGTTTTTAATTAAAAAAAAAATTGAACCCACTTAAAAAAGGTTGCGACAGACACTTATCGTACGGTCTTTCGACCCTTAACAAACTTATCGAACTTTTTAAGTCATATCAATACGATGATAAAACATATCGGTATACGGAGTCTATTAAATATGTTAAAAGTGTTTAACATGAAGGTAAATGACCTTTGAATGCACCGAAAGTTTATATAACCATCACTCGTAGGTTTAACTTCAAGTTGGTAAAATGTATTTCCTATATGGACCCTCAACTTGTGTTGATATTGCTTTCTTTAAAATCAATGCGAGCATTGTGTTTCATGTTGTTGTAGGTCGTCCCCCTCCTCTTTTGTTTGAGTAAAAGAGAATGGGCGTCAGTCTCTTTGGTTTGGGAGGTTAAATGAGATGTCAGCGAATAGATTTTTTTTTTTTTACTTTTGCGCAAAATTTGAGGTTCTTTGTATGAATTCACTGTTACATAAGTTTGTAATTTTGTAGCTTTACAGATGCGGTTTTTTGGTTTAATCATTATAGAATTGTGCAGGATTACTTCTGAAACTGCGGGGAAAGTGGTGAGGTGGACCTTAAGTATGAATTGGAGCATCTCATCATCTTGACTGCTAGTAGGTGTCTCTTGTGTCGAGAAGTAAGCGATAAACTTTTTTGATGATGTTTCTGCACTCTTCCAGGACCTTGACAATGGCAATATGGCATGCTACCTATCAGTGTCATCTCCCTTTACCTCCTTATCACTGCACAGTGCCTTCGAGACCGAGCTCGGAAGAAGCTTTAAAATATCATAGCTTTCCGCAAAAGTACTGGCAAGTCAGTGAACGACATGTTGCAATGTTTCATTGAATCTAAGTATGAAGATGGTCGCCCAACCGTTGAGGCTGAAGTAATCAGCTTACTAATTGCCATTTGCCGCTGTCTTTGCTGGACAGCATACCAGTTCTATCACCTCTACTTGGACCGGTGCCTATCTCCTTCGTCACAAGGAGTTCCTATCTTCTGTGCTTGAGGAGAAGAAACAACTAACTTCACCCTCCATTGATTTGCATTTCCTTAGCTCACACAGTGATTTTTGTGTAAAAACCCAAGATGGGGAAGAATATGACATACCAAATGGTCACATTGTTGCATCAATTCATCACCTTCAATTGCCAATAGGCTTCCTTACATTTACAAGGATCCATACACATGATCCTGACAGATTCTGTTTTGGTAGGAAAGAAGAGAAGGCAGCTGGGGGCTGAGGCTTTCTCATATATTTCCTTTAGGGGTGGCAGACAGGGTTGCCTTAGCGAACCATTTGCTTACCTTCAGATAAAGGCCATATGGCTCGTTACAAGCGGCGACAGCTTTCTGTTAATTAGTTTAGTCTGTGGGTAACTTGCAGTTCCAAGTTTCCTTTTTCAAATGTCGCTGGCCATTTTTTTTCTGTTGTTGAACTTTGGGTTATTTATGTTAACTAGAGCATTCTCTTGATTCTTTTTGCTAATGCTTTTTTGTTTATTGCTATAATATTTGTGATCAATTTACAAAATTTGGCATTTGTAAGAACTTTTTTGAATTCTATACAAGGCAAATATGTATCTCAACTCGGTACAAACGAGGGAGGTTGGTGAAAAAATTGAATGTCGAACAACCCTTGCATCACCAAGGTTTCAAGTCTCCTACTTGTCCTGCTGTCCAGTTTAGAATCTTTTCACCAGGCTTCAAGTAAACACTCTTTGAATGCGGCAATTTACGAGCTAGGCCATTCAATATCTGATGGAAAGCATCTCCTGGCAGCGCAGGTTGTGGAAACAACATGGCTTTCTTCATATAAGGATTTGCAAGAAGCCTCTGTTTCCTCAAGATTACTTCCGGTGGTATCGATGTGAGAATCGTATCCAACTTGGGAACATCTTCTTCTGCAACAAACACTCCGATTTCCTCCCAGGGGATAGCATCGGCAAAGGGTAAAACTATATCATCTGCTATGATGACAGGAATGCAGCCAAAAACAACAGCTTCGACTAGCCTAGGACTCCATGGTGCCCAACCGAGTGGGCACAAGCAGAATATAGCTCGTTGCATATCCTCATAATATGTGGTTGGATGATCAGTGGAGATGTCAAAAAGTGGATTGTTCTTAAAATTTTCCCAAACAGCTGCCCTTGCACCTCTGCCAGTCATCATAAGTGTTACTGAGGGTAAGTATTCAACCTAGTACAGTGATGTAAAGGAAGAAGCCAGATCCTAATAAAGCACAAGGACATATAACAAAGCTTGAAAGTAACATACCTTGCATAGTAGCCACCTTCGGGGTCGTTATTCACGTCATAGAACAGCCCACGGAAGTAGACGAAAATTGAACGTGGAGTTTCTGGTGGAATATGACGGGCTTGTATCTTTTGAGGAGGAGCATAAGGAGGGATTGTGATTGAACCTTCATTCAAGCAAACATGGTTCCGTTGCCCAAAAGTCTGAACCAAGGTAGCACGTCGGAGGAGCGGAAGGATCCCTCGCTCTATAGCTTTCTCTTCCTGGAGAAGATTTAGAACCATTATCACAGGTATTCCACAATAAACAACGTATAAGTTTAAGAAGGTCCCAAACTAGTACTAAACCAGAACATGTTTATCTCTTTGATTGCTTATGAAACATTACTGAACCACAATGACAAATCTAGGTGTTTTGGTGGAAGCTTGAACCGGTTACCTGATAGTGAAAGCATGCTCCGAAATCATGGGGCACGACGAAGAAATGATCAGCACCCTCTGTCCTATTCCAGTAAGGCCAGCTAGAGGAAATAAGCTGTATCGCACTTCTCACCATCCGAGGAGACTTGAAGGGCAATGGCAAGCCAGTGGGAGTAAGATCACAGGTAGCATATATAGGGGTATAAAACCAATCAGCTTCTTGGGGATTGAGTGTTCGAACCGGACTCGATAAGAGAAACCTGTGCATGTAGATCTCAGCAGCAAACATGTGTGAAAGACATCTGGGATCTTTCTGAAGGATCTTCTTGTTGTATTTGCTCGGAAGCTCGTATACATACACTTTCAGCTTCCCTACTGGATCATCTTCCAGGACATCTCCAGCACTTCCTGCATTTTCCCGTTAAAAGTGAATGCAACAACTGCCCAGCATACCAAGAATATTTATCTTTGAACAACGATAAGAAGAAGAAAGATACCAGAGATTCTTTCGGTGCGAGGATTGTGCTCGGCGGCAGTGATGCTCCAAGAGAAGCCAAAAGCTATGACAAGCAAACCCGTTAAGCATATCCTCATAGTGGAAGAATCTCAAGAACCCGGAAGATGGAACACCGGAGAAAAGCAAAATGGGTGGTGTCTGAGATGGGAAAGAACATGCATATTTTAAGAGAAAGATGGTGGTTGGGATGTCCTTAGGAGTAGTAGTTGAGTTGAGTTTTCTTAGGGAGCTGAATAAACAAATGGAGGATTCCATGTTAGAGGATTGAAAATGAAAATTTTGGATGGCATGGCACTGGCATTGCTTCAAGGAACAGCTGAGACCACATTGTTTTCTTAAGAGGAAATTAATAAAACCCCGAGGCTTTGACGTTTGAACTGTAAGCGTGATGCTGGTGAAAGCAGCTCTTCGTCTTGCAGGTTTGATAGCAGGTCGGTGTCCGTCTCTCGTTTGCGTATTAAGATCCAGCAAAGCTGACGTTTTGTGGAAGTGTTGGATTTCCCAATGGGCCGGTATTTTATTCTCTGTTAAATGTATTTTTGGGCTAAATTGCGAAGCTATTGATTCCTCCGGTTAGGAGTGTATTCGGTTCGTTCGGTTCGGTTTGATTTTTTATCAAAATATGATCGAACTATAGTCTGTGATTTTTTAAAAAGAAAACTAAAACCGAATGGTAAAAAGCTGAAACCGAAAATCAAATTTTGTGGTTCGGTTAAAATTCGCGGTTTTAACGTTTTTTTATTTTTTAAAAAAATAAACCCAAAACAAATAAAATATTCATTAGACTCTTCAACATCAATTTATTTTATCGTTAAGAATATGAAAACACATGTCTCGAGCCCTTGAGAAATATAAAATTTTAAACAAAAATTAAAAAAATAACAATAATCACAAAACAAACAATATATCTAAAAAATAAATCATAAAAATATTTATTTATTTAATATACACTCAATGATTCTATATCACCAACCTAAACATATATATTTAGTCTAATATATTGTTTGATTAAATATAAACTCAAATATTATATGCTATAAAATAATCGTAAATAGTAAATATTAAAAAATATTCGAATTTGAAACACGATATCTAATCAATTTAGTATTACAAAATCATATCTAAATATTTCATGAAACTAATTTAAAAAATAAATCCAAATATTTCAAGAGACTATCTTTAAAACATATTTGATATGGGCCATAATATTTTTTCTTTAATTCAGGTTAATATGGAATAAACGGGTTTCATATGGAAAAAACGAAACCGAACGGAATTGTCAAATTTGAATTTTAAACCAAACCGAAAATCTAACCGTAATATATGAACCCGAACCAAACCAAACCACATAGCTCAGTTTGAATCGGTTTTTTAATTTTTCTCGTTTTTCGTTGCTCACCTCTACCTCCGGTTAGGGTGGGCAAAACTCAAATCGACTCAAAAAAGATGATTTTTTTAGTTTTAAATTATTTGAATTATTTGAGTTATTAGATTAGGTTTTGACTTTTAGAAGTTTGAATATTCAAAAAACAAAAATTTAATTTTGAAATTTTATATTTTGGTCATTATTACGTAACTTTTTAAATTGAACTTCGATCCAATGGCATTTTTTAAAAATTCATTTTTGAGATAAAAATATTAGATTAAAAATAAAACCCGTTAATAAAATGAACATTCCTTAGGATCTAGAACTTTTAAAAAATTACCATTAGGTCCTTAAGGTTTTGAAATTTTATTGTTTATCCATTAAATGATAAATATTGATCTATGTGATAATATTTTTTCTTCTTGTTTAACCAAAAATAAAACTCAAATTTATCTAGTATTAATTGTTAAAAGTTTAAGTTAAGTCCTTAAACTTTGGTAATTTCATATTTTGTACCTGAATTTTGAAAATTTTATAATTTAATCTCAATTGTTTGAGATCGAAATGTATTTATATTATGATTTCTGATGATGGACATTTTTCTTTGATTATACAATTTTTTTATATTTGTTTATCCTTGATTTCAAGATTAATTGTTATTAATTATTTTCTGGTGACACTTTCGATCCGATTTTTAATGAGAATTGATTTATTAAACTATATTAAAAATCTTATATAAAAATCTTATTTACACATGTAAAAAAGAACATATGAGAAAATCCTTATCACTTTGAACTATAATATTATAAATTATTATAATTAAATTTAAAAAAAAATCAAAACTTGACTCGATTTGAGTCAAATTTTATAAAATCAAATCGACTAATAAAATTCAAATAAATTTTAAATAATAAAATATGACATGTCAACTCGAATAACGTAAATTTTTTAGATTCAACTCGACTCAATTGAATGTCCAACCCTGTCTACATCTACGTTCATGATAAGGTATTCATTTTCGTATATTTGACTTAGTTTAAAAATTTTAAATATATAATTAAATTTTTTAAATAATTTAAATTTTAAATATTGATATTGTATTTATTTAAGGCATAAAGATAATTTTAACCCTTAACGCTTATACTTTTTGTCGTTTTGGCCCTTATTCTTTTTTTGAGATAAATTTAGCCCTTAACCTATATCTTTTTTGACAAATAGCTTATTTTTTAACTATTATGATAACTGGACGGTTAAAAATCTAACAATGATGACATGTTATATGCATATGATAATATATTTTAAATAATATGGCATCTAACCTATCAAATACATATATATAATATAATTTTATTCTAATATAAGATATAAAATAATTAAAATTCAAATAAAATATTAAAAAATAACTAATTTTAAAATAACATACTATTAAACATTCTTAAACCTAACTACGATAGAATTAAAATTTTACCTAAAAAAATAATTAATTTCGAATTGTGTTCATATTTTTTAAGATAAGACTTTGATTCTATCATACTTAGGGTTGAGAATATTTAATAGTTTTTATTTTAGAATTAATTAATTTTTAAAATTTTATTTAAATTTTAATTATTTTATATTTTATATTGGAATAAAATTATATTTCATATATATGTATTTGATAGATTAGATGTCATGTCATTTAAAATATATTATCATATCCATATGACATGTCATCATTGTTAGATTTTTAACCGTCCAGTTATCATAATAGTTAAAAAATAAGCTATTTGTGGATAAACGAATAGGTTAGATATCCATATGACATGCATATTCGTTCATGCAAAAATTATGTTCATGCATATTCGTTTATTCAACCTTTTATGGATAAACGAATATGCATGAACATACTTTTTGCTTGCCCTAAGTCCAATCCTTTCTAAAGTATAGGCCTCAATCCAAACATGTTCGGACTTATAAAATAGTTTAGGCATAAGATAATTTTAACCCTTAACGTTTATAATTTTTACCGTTTTGGTCTTTATCCTTTTTTGGATAAATTTAGCCCTTAACCTATATATTTTTTATAAATAGCTTATTTTTTAACTATCATGATAATTGGACAGTTAAAAATCTAACAATGATGATATGTCATATGCATATGATAATATATTTTAAATAATATGACATTTGACCTATCAAATACATATATAAAAAAATATAATTTTATTCTAATATAAAATAATAAAATTTAAATAAAATATTAAAAAATTAATTAATTCTAAAATAAAATGTTATTAAATATTCTCAACCCTAACTACGATAGAATCAAAATCTTATCTTAAAAAAATTAATTAATTAATTAGGTTGGGAATGTTTAGTAGCCTTTTATTTTATAATTAATTAATTTTTAATATTTTATTTAAATTTTAATTGTTTTATATTTTATATTGGAATAAAATTATATTATATATATATATTTGATAGGTTAGATGTTATGTCATTTAAAATATATTATTACATACATATGACACGTTATCATCGTTAAATTTTTACAGTTCAGTTATATGATGGTTAAAAAATAAGCTATTTGTCAAAAATATATAGGTTAAGGGCTAAATTTATCCCAAAAAAGAATAAGTACCAAAACGATAAAAATTATAAACGTTAAGTGTTAAAATTATCTTTATGTCAATAGTTTATTTAAGCCATTTTTGAGCACTCATGCTATTTATATTTAAAAAGGAAAATGTTTATTCTATTTTAATTAAATAATATTGATTTTAAATATTTTGTTACTTTATTAAATTTATACTAAAATAAAATAATAAATATATTATAAACATATAAACCCAGTATATATTTTAAATGAACCTATTTTTGTTCGGACCCATTTTTAAAAAACTCTCAAATTTTACACGAAGAAGTTCTGAGGAACGACAACCTAAAAAACGATTAAAAACGATTGTATTATTTTTTTTATAAAAGTTGTAAGAATTTTGGTTCACATTTTTTGATATATAATGAAATTTTTATAATTTTTACAAAAAATGATATATATCGAAGTTTTTAAAAAAGTGTAAGTTTTAGTATATATATCAAATTTTTTATAAAAATATAAAAAAATAATATATATTAAATTTTTTAAAATTTCCCATTTTGATTAGAGTTCTTAGACAAATGGTAAAATCTTTGACCAAGTCTAGTCCTAACACTACACCAAACTTGTTCTATAGCGGCGTTTGGAGCGGCGTTTTTACCTCAAATGCCACAAATCAGTCTATAGTAGTGGCATTTTACTCCACAAACGCCGCAATTCTCAAACATCTATGGCGTTTTATTTAAAAACGCCATAACATCTTGTAAGGTTGTGGCGTTTTGGATACAAATGCCGCTATAGATTTTATATTTGTGGCGTTTACAGATACAAACGCCGCAAAAGATTGTAAATTTGTGTCGTTTTTCAAAAACGCCGCAGTGAATAGTACATTAGTGGCGTTTCTTATCTAAAACGCCGCAATGTATAGTACAATAGTGGCGTTTGTCTCTATAAACGCCGCGATGAATAGTACAATAGTGGCATTTTTGAAAATAAACGCCACAATTAATAGAACATTAGTGGCGTTTGTTATTTAAAATGCCGCAAACGTGATATATGTCCCCCGATTCAGCTTTCTTCTCCTCTTTCCCCAAATTTTCTAACCCTATTTTCCTCAGTCACCATCAGTCGCCATCGTTTCTTCCTCGACGGTCGTCCAAGATTTCCGGTCGTCCATCTTTGTCGGTCGTCCAACAGGTTACACTCGAATTCTTTGCTCCCGTGAACTTTTGTCGGTCGTCCATCTTTGTTTCTGCACATCGTTTGATAGAACTTCCGGCAAAAATAGATTTGGTTTTGGTTTTCAGGTAATTTTTATAATTCTTGTTCTTAATCTTATTTAAACAGATTTGTAGTTGAACAATTCTATGGTTATTACTCTGCAAACGATGGAATAAATAAATTTTATCAATTCTATGGAACAATTCTATGGTTCAGTTATTGATAACGCGTCTTATTTAAATATGTTTTTTAGGGACCAGCTCAAGCACAGAATCTGAGGGATTCTCTTGCAGAGGCAAAATCTGATATTGTTGTGAAGGTAGGCTCAAATCTAATTTTTCTTTAAGAACAATAAAGAAATTTGAACTCACTGCGCGTCTTTTGCATTTGATGGTTGATAATTGATTTGACTTAATGTACTGTAATTTGATTATTTGATAACAGATTGGCTTAAGGAAGGGCTCTCGCTCTTTTGCTGAAGCCCGTGCTGCAGGATTCACCGAAGAGAATGGAACTTTGGGTGATATCTATGAAACTATTGCTGAAAGTGATCTCGTGTTATTGTTGATTTCCGATTCAGCGCAGGTTATTAGGTTTCTCACATGTTTTCCTTTTCATGCATTATAAAAGTTTAGCTGTTGTTTATGGTTCTCATTGATTAATTGTATATGCTGTATGAACATACAAGGCATCTTGCTGAGATCAGATATATGATTCTCATGAAAACTGTTTCAAAAACAATTAGATTGATTGTGATGACTGGAAATTGCCAACACCTACTTGCACTATGATTCATATACTCAACATTTTCTGTTTTGTTCTTCAAATGCATTACTTATTAAATTTCTTTTGTAGGCGGATAATTGTGACAGAAACACCCCTTAGTTAACTGTCACTTGTTGCTTCTAATTCCTACATCTCCATAAATGAATTGTGACAGAACCTTTTTAATTGTTTGTATGGTTGCATAATGAATTTTTCAGTGTTTCAAAACTCACTTTTGGTGTTATGTTATTGCAGGACGAAACAAGTAAAGGTGCTGAAGCGCCTAGTACTTCCCTTGAAAGCCAAATAAAAGCTGTGTCTTCTCTGCATCCCAGTACAACAAACATACCTCAGGTATCTTTTCTTTATCCTCATGGTTTTGTATTTAACACTCCACATTTGTGTTCCAGATTTGTATTTAAAGATAAAAGACCTATCGTCTAGGAGTTCTATTATTTTTAGGAGTCTTATTAGTTTATTTATTTATCTTTATTTGTGTTGATTATATCAAGTAGAATAAATCTCCTATTTTAGATCAAACTCAATACTCGAAACATGCCGAGTCTATGATTATAAGTGTAAACAACTTGAAACCAAGTTTTTAAATTCTACATCATAATTATGTATATTACAGAAATACGAAATGGATAGAAGTTGGATGGATTTGTCAAGGGTAAATGTTGGGTATCGAAATTGAATAGAAACTTTTCTAGACTCAGCTTTTGCGAATGCAAGCCAAGAGAATATGATTCTTTGCCCTTGTAAGAAGTGTGTTAATATTAATTGGCATAGTCGTGAAGTTGTCAAGGAGCATTTAATTGTTTATGGTTTTGTTCGGGGCAATAGAAAATGGGTATTTCATGGAGAGTTGGCACCTCGTAGTTCTACTTCGAGGAGTAATGTATCTTTTCCTCCTAATTCTGATCGTCGATCTGTTGGAGAAGATGGCATTGAGGGTATGTTACGAGATATATTTAATATGCATGATTATCAAGAATCTGTTAGAGAAGATTGTGATATTGGTGTTGAGCATTTTACCGAGATGAGCAGAAACGAATGTGATGAAGAGCCAAATGGAGATGCAGTAAAGTTTTACAATTTACTTGATGAAACGAATGAACCACTTTATGAGGGATCGAAACATTCAAAACTCTCATTTTGCATTCGTCTTTTCCACTTAAAATGCTTGGGAGGATGGACTGGTAAATCTTTTACGCAGTTATTAGAGTTTTTAAGAGAAATGTTTCCTTCTGCAAAAATTCCTCAATCTGGCAAAGATATGAAGAAAATGATCAAAGATTTGGGCCTTGAATATGAAAAAATTCATAGTTGCCCAAATGATTGCATGTTGTATTGGGGTGATAAAAAAAGCCAAGAGTCATGTCATGTATGCGGTCAATCTCGGTGGATGAATATGAACACCGAAAATGTGAGTGAGGAAGTAGAGGAAGCACAATCAAGAAAAAAACCAGTCAAGATTCTGCGATATTTTCCTCTCATACCTAGGATTCAAAGGTTATTTATGTCTTCAAAGACTGCTGAGTCTATGAGGTGGCATTACGATGGACGAACCGATGATGGATTATTAAGGCATCCTGCAGATGGTTTAGCTTGGAAGTCCTTTGACCAAAAATTTCCAAGTTTTGCAGAAGATCCTCGAAATGTTAGGCTTGGACTAGCATCTGATGGGTTTAATCCTTTCAAAATCATGAGCACTTCGTATAGTACTTGGCCCGTTTTGCTTGTTCCTTACAATTTGCCCCATGGATTTGCATGAAACAATCATCTTTTATCTTATCCATGATAATCCCTGGTGAGAAAGGTCCTGGTAATGATATTGACATCTATCTACAACCTCTAATTGAAGAGTTAAAACAATTATGGGTGGGTATCGAAACATATGATGTGTTGAAGAAGGAGAACTTTAATTTGCGTGCAGCTTTATTGTGGACTATTAATGTTTTTCCTACTTATGCAAATTTATCTGGGTGGAGTACCAAAGGTCGTTATGCTTGTCCTTGTTGCGCTGCACAAACATGTTCGAAGTGGTTGTACAATGGAAAGAAGTTCTCTTACATGGGACATCGACGGTGGTTAACTGAAAATCATCGTTTTAGATTTCAGAAAAATATGTTTGATGGTACTGAAGAGTTTAGAACAGCTCCTGAGCAAACAATCGGGTCCGATATCTTATACATGTTGAAAGATACAAAATTCAGCTATGGAAAGATGAGCCAACCACCAAACCCACGATCAAAGAGAAAGATGAAAGAGGTGTACGAAGGTGATGCTGAACATTTTAGTGATAATGAGTCTGATGAAGAGGATGATCCAAATGAGGCAGAGTTATGGAAAAAAAAGTGTTTTCTTTGAATTGCCTTATTGGAAGGAAAACATTTTGAGACATAATCTTGATGTTATGCATATTGAGAAGAATGTTTGTGAGAATTTTATTGGAACCATTCTCAATGTCGATGGAAAATCTAAAGACAATTTAAAGAGTCGACTTGACTTAGTTGACCTCAATATTCGACATGATCTTCATCCTCAGATACTTCCTAATGGAAAATCATTCTTACCGCCTTCTATTTTTGTGATGTCGAAGAGAGAAAAAGAAATATTCTGTAAGGTGTTAAAACAACAATTAACTCAATTCCAAGCAGAGATGGAAGCAAAAGAAGCTGCGAGAGAACGAAGAGAAGCTGAGAGAGCAGCAAGGGAAGCAGAGAGAGAAGCAGCATATCAGAATCTTCAACAACAATTCCAAGATATGATGGCGATGTTAAAGCAGAACCAACCAAGGAATCCGTCGCCTTAGATGATTTTAACTGTCATTTGTTTTGTACTTATTACTGAACTTTATTTGACTTAAACACTGAATTATTATATTTAACTTTATTTGATATTAGACTTTAATGTATTTTGGGTGATTAAGTATTTTGGATTGTTTTAATGTATTTTGGGTGATTAAGTATTTTGGATTGTTTTACTGTTGTTTAATTGTATTGTTGCTGAAATATTAATTACAGGGGATTTTTGGTAGAAATAATAATTTAAAATTATTTTTTTAAAATACATTATCAATAGCGGCGTTTGACCCAAACGCCACTAAAAGACCATAACAATAGTGGCGTTTGTTTAAAAGCGCCACAAAAGTATAAAATAATTGTGGCGTTTATCTAAAACAAATGCCGCCATAGTATACGACCTTTTGCGGCGTTTTAGGAATCAAACGACGCTGTTGAATGTACTTTAGTGGCGTTTTAGTAAACAAACGCCGCCATTGTATACGACCTTTTGCGACGTTTGTAAAAACCAAACGCCGCTGTAGAATGTACTTTAGTGGCGTTTTAGTAAACAAACGCCGCTAAAGATCGTGTACTGTAGCGGCGGTTGGTTTAGATAAACGCCGCTACTTTTAGCGGCGCAGCTTCTTGCGGCGTTTTTTGTGGCATTTTTATTTTCGCCGCAAGTACTTTTAACGGCGCTTAAAAACGCCACTGTATGTAAAGAAAAGCGCCGCTATAAACCTGTTTTGCTGTAGTGTAATAATTATTCCTGTAAAAAGAATCACATCAAATTAGTTTTAAAAAAGTTGAGAGTCAAATTTAACTAAGATTAAAAATCAATCTGTAAAAATCATAAACATCAGGACCAAATTTATTATTATTATTATATTAAAAATTCAAATCTAAACCTTTAATCAAGAATATAATATATTTGTCATTTGATATAAAATAATTTTTCCCAATATATATTTTCGACCATGAAATTCAAATCTAGAACCTTTAAAAAAGAGAGCATCAAGTTTCTCACAATCAATCCAATGGAATCTTCATTTTAATAAGGTGATGGTAAAAAAAATCCTCAACAGTAGGAACGTTTTTAAACTGTGCCATTGAGGTTTTCGTTTGAAATATTCGTACACCCTTAGATTCGGATAAAAATCATTTGACTTTTTATCATGTCTCTATCCATTCATGCCTTCTATTAAAAATATCTATAAAATTAAATTTTAAACCCTAAATCCTAAACCCTAAAAAATACACCATATCTCTATTTCTCTAAACCTTAATCACAACCTCTAACATTAAACCCTACACTCTAAATCCTTTAATTTGAAGCAGAAGTACAAATAGACTCAAATATTCATCTAACGGTAACATCTTGATCTAACCTGAATATCCGAAGTAATATTTTAAATGGTCAACCAGACTTGTCATAATTTGAAACCATAATTAAGCCATATAATTAAAAGCATTTCATCGTAAAAGATTCATATGAAAATTCTTTAAACAATTATCATTTAGTTTACAACATAGCTCCATTTCAAACCAACTTATAAATAAATATTTAACTAATAAAATATTTTCTAACTGGACTAAGGTTGGTTTTATGAAGACTGGAGGTTGGGTAGCGCTCATAGTTTGTTATTTTGTTTGGACTCGTGATGCATCGTAAGATCTTTGAAAGATGTTTTTTCCTACTGAGAATAAGCTTGTTATGGTTACCGATTATGGTTACAAATCTTCTACCCCTTTTACATGCTTTCATTTATATCTCCACTTCAAATTAGAGAGTTTAGGGTTTTCGTTTAAGGATTTTGGTTAGGGTTTAGGAAATTAGGGGTAGAGTGTATTTTTTTGGTATAGGATTTAGGGTATAGGATATAGAAAATAAGGGTTAAAGTCTAAAATTCAATTTTTTATAAATTTTCAAATGAGGCATAAAAGGAGGCACACAAAAAAGGCAGAATAATTTTGCTTCTAATTATGTCGTGAATGGGTCTTTCTCATCAAGGTCGAACCCAGAGATTTATATAAGAGGTGTACACTATCAAGTAATTATATTAGAAATATAGGGGTGTAAAATTAAAAGAGTTTAGGGGATATAAAATTATATTATCAATAAAAAATATAAAAAATATATATAGAATATAAAAGCATTTAAAAATTATAAGGGATGCGACTGTATCTTCTAGTAGCTTTAGTTCCATCCCTGTTTCTCGCATTCCGATTGGCATAACTTTTTTCGTCATGACTCATAAGCTGTGTTATTTTGAATGCAAAGACGACGGAAAAAATGAAAGAAATGGGAGTTTTTTTATTCTTCCATAACTTAACAAATGGTACACTCATACATCACAATTATATATAAGAAAAGGCTGACAATAAATTATTAGAAAAAAAAAAGTTGTAGTGCTGGTTTACTTTTATTCTTTGAATCCCTATCTCCTACCATACTGCAGAACCATGACATTGTTGTTACTATCCGGTGTTGTTGAAGTATAATCTGGAAGCAAAGCAACAGCTTGTCTGGAACTGGAACTCCATATCTGATCTCTTACATGCTGCATCGTCAACAAGGGTCCAAGCTGTTGCCCTCGACAGCTTATCTCTATCTGAAAAATCAAAAAAAAATCCATATCAAAATATTGCGATTCGTTTCCATGTAAAAGAATTTGATCGTAACTCTTCTTTGTTCATAAAGAGACACCAAATTCCTTGAAAGTAACGAAATGATGTTATGGGGAAACCATATTATTCAAGCCTTTTAACATATCCACCATTAATATACAAGTTCTTGAGTTAATGTTTGAAGTTAGAAAATTTTCACTATCTAATAATAAATAGTAAATTTATTAAAATAATAGTTATTAAAATAAAAAGTGGGAAATTAAAAAAAACTTAAAAATAGTTCGAAATGTATTTTATTGTATTTATGAGAAGGTCTCTAATCTTATCATGAATCGTATGAGAGTTTTTAATTTTAATTTTAGTTATTTGTTGAGTTAATTACTGTTTAATATATATTCTTATACGACTTAATATTTATAATGCTTGATTCTACTTATTATTATTGTTCTAATTAATACTATATTATTCAATTAATAATAAAAGATTGATTCTCGATATAAATATTTGACCTAAAAGAAAATCTTGGTAAGCAATCAGCCAGAAAGAATGAATAGTATTACTATTCCAATTTAAGTCAGCGACCAAGCACGCTAGAGCCTGCCCGTTAATTCCACGATCTTAAACTGCCCGAAAATAATCATTCCGGGACCCACCATACTTCACTTGCAAGCCAAAATCATTGTGCTTTTAGACTTCAGTTTTAATTTATACATAATAGTGATACTTTATACAAGTAACTGTATTTAATTTATTAATTGATTTAGATTAAATATTATAAAAAATATTTTTAAAAATATTTTAAAATTATTTAAAATTTATTCTGAATTTAAATTTTTTATGATGAATATTATGAGAAATTATATTATAGTTAAGTCTCTTTACGTGTTCATGAGACCAACCACTAAAAATTACATACTTCATTAATTTTTTCATGTCATATATTTTTTAAGTGAATCTTCACTCGAAAAAATTATTTTTAAAATTAATTAAAAATAAATATGAGTGAAGATTCACTTAGAAAAATATGACATGAAAAAAATGATAAGTTGGATGTTTTTTAGTGGTTGGTCCCACGGATGACGTGATGGGACTTACCTATGTTATAATTTCTCTAAATATTATATTTTATTAAAAAATAATTTAATATAATATTTTAGGATAATTATTTTATATATTTACAGTGAAAAAATTATAATTAGTTTAATTTAAGATTTAGGGTTTAATATTCAGTGATTAAAGTATAAGAGCTTTGAATTTAGTATTGTGATTAGAATTTAGGGTTTATAATTTATAGGATAAAACCTAAGTTTATAACTATATTACTTTAATCCCTAGACCTTAAATTATATCCTAAAATTATGTTCTAACTATGCATCTTAAAATCTATAATTTTTATATTTAAATTCTTAAACTTTAAATAAGTCACTGTATCCTAAAATTAAAACAGTTATATAAACTTTTTACTTTTTTACCATAATTACATAAGATATTTTCTTATATTTTAATCGGTCCAAAATGTATGATAACATTTTTCTTAAAAAACCCTATTTCAATCGTGTGTTATCTTTTTCATTAAATTATTTTATCCTCCAAAACCTACCCAAGCATACGTCACGTACACCAATAGCATCTCATGCACGTCTTCCTCACGTTGCTTTCTTACAAAATAAACCCTATTTCTATATTAAACTGTCAATATTCCTCTCTAATTGATTCTGGTGTTGATTTTTCACCTTTCTTTTTGCAAATTTAGTTTGAATTATTTTATTTTTTGATTTTATTTCACCTAAAATATATAAAAAAATATTTATAACAATCCGAATTTTCACGTTAATGATCGGTCGTTGACCCATCTAATGGACTTCCGTGTTGGTTGAAGTTTTTGGACCCATTGGATCGAGAAATTATTACATAGACTCATTCCACCACCTTGGATATGATCCCAACTAATTAAATTAAGACGCATAATATATTTTTTTCATATCATATTCACACATAAGCATTATTCAAATCATCTACTTTAATGCTTTTGATTTAAAAAAGAAAAAATATTATCAAAGATTTTTTATATTCTCTTCCTCTTTATTGTTATTTTTTAATTAATTTTTCTAACCCTAACGCTAACCCTAACCCTAAACATAAACCTTAAACCCTAACCCTAAACATAAACCTAACCCTAAACTCTAACCCTAACCCTAAACTCTAAACCTAAACAATAATCTCTAACCCTAAACCCTATCTCTATCACTAAAGCATAAACCTAAGCCATAAACCATAAACCCTAAACCCTAAACCCATAATCCCTAACCCTAAACCATAAACTCTAAACCTTAAATCACAAATCTATAAAAAAAGAAAAATTAATTAGGAAAAATTTAAAGAACAAAGAGAAAGATGACACAAGAAATCTTTAGTAATATATTTTTTTTTCTTTTTTAAATCAAAGACATTAAATTGGATGATTTAGATGATGCTTATATGTAAATATGATATAGAAAAAATATATTACGTGTCTTAATTTAATTGGTTGGGGATCATATCCTAGGTGGTGAAACGGGTTCATATAATAATTTCTCCATTGGATCAGGCTTTGTTGGATGACCTTTGAGCTAATTGGACTTGGCAAGTGAAAGTTATGTGATAGAGAAGGAACCTTGGGGTCTTATGTTGTGATTTTGCCTTTCCTCAAAATAAATGTCGAATCCTATTTAATTTTCTAGGATTTACGTGATAAAAGGGGTGGGGTGAGATCACCTTCTTGCTTCATCTTCCCCTCTCCTCCACACCATTTCTCCTCATTTTTCAAGCTAGTTTTAACTTTAAGGATCCAAGCTTTCTATCTCATTTCTCCTTTTCAAGAACTAAGATTCAAACATGTTAATCTCATCTTCATGAGTTTTGGGAAAAGCATAATTTTGGTTTTAAAGAGGTAAGTTCCCATTTATGGATTTTTGGATTCAAAGGTTTATTAAGCTTTTCTTTGAGGTTTAAGGTTGTTAATTCAAAGATAATATTATCCCTAATTATTACCTCAAGTCTTGATTATTTTTCATATTATTATGGTAAAAGGAGATGATTTAGGAGTCTCTCCAAGCTTGACCAAGAGAGAAAATTGAAAGGCATTATGCCTTTGGCATTTGTGATAATTTGTCTTGGCGCCATTTACCTCTGGAAGAGGTGTATGAATGCTCGGGGAGTATATGTTACCTTATCTTTGGTAAAGGATTTCAAATGACCTAGAGATAATACTACGATACTTATATATGGGGATATGTACTTTGGGTTGAGTAAACTTGTACATCTAATGTATCATGAGTTGAGTGATTTGTGTATGGTTAGAAACTTATCCATGACTATAATGATCTGGGTAAGATAATTAATTCGATGGACTAAATGACCTTGAGTAACCTAATAAGATGAGTGATCTTAGGTAAATATTATTTGTTGCTAATTTGATCTAAGTATGTCTAAGACATATTCGTGGCTATGGTGATTCAGATACTGTCGATTTAACTTGATGATTGTGTAAATATAGGTAAACCAACGGTTGTGTGAGCATGGGTAAATTAGGGCTTTGTTGGCCATTATATAGATGATATATAAATATAATTCTATATGTTGCATGGATGCTATAGATGATAGTTTATACAATTAATGTTTAAGTGATCAAGGTATGATATGAAGTAACTTGATGGACCGAGTAAGTCAATAAGCTATATGACCTTAAGTATGGTAAAGTATGTGAACCGGTAAAACTTCTTATAAATTTAATGATGCCTTGAGTTAGGTGAACTAAGAACACTATTTTATGTAAGCTAGATGATAACTCATAGACCGAAAAAACTTATTTATGCTCTTTGCACTATAATTATCTTGCATGCTTATTTTATGATAAGCATGAATTATGATTGAGTAAAAATGTATAACTGAGCTTTGTAAGCTAAGTATTTGAAATTGTTATTTTTGTTTGTAGGTTAGTAGATGAATCGTAACTGAGGAATACATCAAGAAGGGATTTCCCAGCACCACTTTACTTTAGAGTATAGTGCTTAGTAATTAGTTTTATACTTATGTATTCATAAAACCTTACAAGTTGTTGAGTCTATAAACTCTTTTAAAATGTTATTTTGTTATAAATTGTTTTGAACTTTGAACTCTTATTTTGTAAATACATTTTAAATGTTTATTTATCTTTAAGAATTTATGGATCTTTAATACTTTTAAATGGTGGCTAAACTTATGCTTTTAAATATATAATTTGATGAGTCGATTTATGGATTACTTAAATTTCAGTGGTGATATAAAGAAATCTATTCAGTTATTGGATATACAAGCCTTTTAAGATGTATTAGAAGTAGAGGTACGAGTCACCTTTATGATTTTACTTTACTGTCTTGTAAATGGTGCAAGCTATCTCAAGATAGACACCTCACAAGACCCCTGTTAAAAGGCTTTAACATTTTGGGCCTAAATGAATTTAACGGTTTAGGTAAAGATAATTATTAAGGCTGACAATTAGTTAAGAGACACCTAAGATAGATGAGGGAGAGTCTAGAAGACAACCACAATTGTATTGTCTTATTGCTTAAGGGTAATGCACATGAGTGGTGGGAGAATATTGAATTAGGACTACAATCCACACTCTTCACATGGGATGTCTTCTTGGATGAGTTCAAGGAAAAGTACATCAGTAAGGTTTACATAGAACGAAATGAGAGATCAATTCTTCAATCTAGTTCAGAAGGATAGAACAATTCCAGAGTTAGTTATCATTAGACAGTTGAGATGTAAGAGATTCAGACATGGATTAAAGATTAACCTTCAGATTCACGTGGCAGCTGAGCCACTTGGGATACTCTCTAAGCTAACCAATAGTATAAAGGCACTTAAACGACTTTAGAGCTGGACCCTGAGTTAGATTGACGACTCTAGATCTATGTTGTAAAGACCTAAGACATTATAAGTTTTTCTCTAGCTTTATTTAGGAGGTTTCATGCTCTAAGTGGTTTGAATAGGGTTGATTTAGACCAATAACCAGGATTGGTCAAAGATTTAAATCGAGGGTTCATAGGAGTCTACTGTAGATGGGAGTACTGATGGTTCTACTAGAGCATTTCTTTCACCGACTTATGAGCATTTCTTTCGACGACTTGTGAGCATTATTTTAATCTCCTCTTCTTGAGTTTTAGGAAAAGTATAATTTTAGTGTTAAAGTGGTTAGTTCCATTTTTAGGTTTTGGGTTCAAAATTTTATTAAGCATTTCTTTGAGGTTTAAAGTTATTAATTCGAAGCTAAGTTTATCCTTAGTTGTTACCTAAAGTCTTGATTTGTTTTTCGTGTTGTTATGGCAAGATGAGATAATTTTGGAGTCTCTCTAAGCTTGGCTCGATAAAAATTGAAGGGTATTACTAAAGGTCGAGTGAGTTCGAATATTTTGATAAAATGATTAATCTCAAATCTTGATTAATTTTTCGTGGTGTTATAACAAGATGAGATTATTAAACTAATCAGGTGTATAAGCTATCTCTAAGATTAAATTTGATATTTATTACTAAAAGTCAATACTTCTCTGATTTAGATCTTAAAAATATTAAAATGATTGCTTTAATTGATGTTATGGTTCATGATTGATATATGGGTGTTTGGTAGTTGAAAGCATTTTAATGAAGAAATCGGGATTAACTTTTAATGATGTATAAAATTTTAGAAAACCAATTAGACAATCTTCTATAACTTGTAGGTTTAGTTTGGGGCTTTTTTATATATGTTAAGGGTTTGGGGAAGAAATTTTAAATTTCAAAATTTAATTTATGGGTTCGAATATCGATATTGGACAAACAAGTATCGATATCCTTCTGTTAGAAGTGACTTCTTCCAAGTGAAATTCAAAAGGTATATCAATATGGTCGTATCAGTACCACATATTCTTTGAAAATTTCAGTAGTGTATTTGTATAACGATACACTTAGAAGAATATCGATTTTCGACCTTGTATATTGATAAAAAAGTTTTGGGCTAAACTTTTCGGCGTATGAAACTGAGTATTGATATGCATATGAAGGCATCAATACTCATAGTCGTGTATCAATACTCATAATTGAGTATAAGTACCATATATGATTTGTTTACCCCGATAACTATATGAACATAGGTAACCTGACAGATGTGTAAACATGGATAAAGTAATTTTTTTGGCCATTATATAGGTTATTTATTAATATAATTACGTATGTTGTGTTGATGTTATAGATGATAGCTTATACACCTGATGGTTGAGTGAGCTCGAGTAACTTAATAGGTTGAGTGAGCTCGAGTAACTCAACAGACTTTGTGACCTCAAGTATGGTAAAGTATGTGAAAAGGTAAGATTTCTTATAAACTTGATGATGCCTTAAAATAGATAATTTAAAAACTCTAGTTTGTGTCAACTAAATGATAACTCATAGACAAAAAAATCTTATCTATGCTTTCTAGACTATAATTATTTCATACGCTTATTATCTAATAATCATAAATTATGATAGAATAAAAATATATCAATGAGTCTTGTGAGCTCCATGTTCGGAATCGTTGTATTCATTCACACACTAGTAGGTGAATTGTGGCTGAAGAACACATCAAGAAAGGATTTTCCAACGTCACTAGGCTTCAAAGCATATTGCTTAGTAATTAGTTTGGGGTTTATGTATTCATAGAACCTTACCTGTTATTGGGTTTGTAAATCTCTTTTGAAATGTTTTTTATTGTGATATGTTTAAAACTTGGATCTCCAGTTTTGTAAACTTATTTTAAATGCTTATTCACCTTCATGGATTTATGGATGTTTAATACTTTTAAATGGTGGTTAAACTTATTGTTTTAAATATATAATTTGATGAATAACCCAAATATAATACTTCGAATCGAGATCAAAATCAAAGTGTTATAATATTTCTAAAATACTATTAATCAAGAGAATTTCATTATAAACTTTTAAAATATTAACTATCATAAATGATTGATCTTTCAATAAAAATCAAATCAAACATGACTTAGACCTTGTTTTTGATTGATTTTGCTTTTCAAACCGATTTTTTCACCTAAAATATGTAAAAGCAATAAAAATATTTACTTTTGAAAAAGTTTTTCAGTATAAAATTGTCTTTTTTTCAAAACTAACTTCTCAAACCTTTTTTTCAAAACTAACTTCTCAAACCTTTTTTAAAAAAGCTACTTTCTTAGCTTTTGCAAAACCTTGGTTTGAAACCAAATCAAGGTTTTCTACCACAACCTCAGTCTAAGACTTAGTTTAAGGCTAGATTTTAGGGTATAAGATTTAGGATTTAGATATTAAGATTAAAATATATAATTTAGTTTTTTTTAATATTGAGACATAAAATATAATTTATTATTATAAATATATAATCTGATGGGTCGATTTATAAGTGATACGAATATAGTACCTCAGGTATCAAAGTGACAATATTTCTAAAATAATATTAATCAAGAAAGTTTCAGTTATAAACTTTTAAAATATTAATTATTATAAATGATTGATTTTTCAATAAAAATCACCTCAAGCATGACTTAGTTTGAGGTTAGATCTTAGAGTTTAGGGTATAAAATTTAAGATTTAGATATCAAGATTAGACGAAAAAAAACATATGATAAAACTAGATAAGTTGGGGGGTGGGGAATTCAATAATTAACTAATAGGTGGGTGTTGAAGATAGATAAGGGAGTTATTCTCCTCATCCTAATTAGTCTCCTAATGCTGCATGCAACCCGTTCAGCAACCAATAAACAAGTCATTTCACGGTGGGTTTCTTATCTGTCTTTTTATGCTTTTTATTTTTATTCCTTTTCCACAGCTAGGAAATGATCCTGTTGTGAAAATTATACCCTCATGCATTGACGTAAAATATGTGGGGGATGATTTCTCTACTTTTTTGGTGTAATTGTGTGGTTGGTTGTGGGAGGATGATATCGATAGGTCCTTTTTAAAAATATTCCATCCAAGTGGTGCACTTAAGGTTATTTTTATGGACCTTTATAAGCACAATCTATGAGCATAAAGGGGAAAAGAAAAACCGAAAAGGGAAGACAATCCTCTATCACAAAGATGAGATGAAGGAAACGAAAGCGTGACGAAAGGAAGAGATAACGAAGAAGATGGAAGGGTTTGGAGAACTACAGTGTACACGTGGGATTTTCATGACCCTGCGATGTGATTTTATATCATGTATAAGTTTCATTGAGTTAGGTCGACTCTGACGCTTTTTCTTAATATTTTCTTATTCACAAGACTCGAATTCAAGATTCCGACTAAATCTACGCTAAGACAACAGGTAACACTAGTCATTGGACATTTTTGTTTTTCTGCATGCCATGTGAGGAAGGATAAATTTGTTAGCATAAAATCAAAACAAAATCCTAGCTAATATGGACCATTTTATGATCTCAATGGCAGCTGAGTTGGCCTGAGTTGACCTAGTAACTACATGCGAAAGTTCTATTACCGTATAAAATATCTAAAAATATATTTTATGATTGTGTTTGAGATTAGGTGTGTTTTTGTTTTGTTTTTTCAGATATAAAAAATGAGATACTGTCATGATCTCAAACCTGATTACTTCCTGGCATGAAGTGCAAGGAAAGAAACACAAATATAAAAATACAGTCGTTCTAAGTTAAACACAAAACAGAATGTTAAGAATGTCATAAATATTATTTTATATATATTTCTAGAAAACTAACTTATAGCTTAGATATTTTAGGTGGCATGCTAAGAGAAAAGACAAAACAAAGGATATTAAGACGGGTAGAAATTGTTTGTCTCTTTCTGATGTCTTTATTTATGTTTCCGTTTTAAATCAAAAAGTTTAGGGTTTAAAATTTAGGGTTCAAGGTTAGTGGTTGTGGTTAGTGTTTAGGAAATTAGGGTAGGGTTTATTTTTAGGGTGTAGGGTTTAAGATATAGAAAATAAGGGTTATGATTTAAAATTCAATTTTTTAAAAATTTTCAACAGAAAACGTGAATAGAGAGAAATATGATAAAGAGGCAAAAGATTTTTACCCCATAAAAACAAGGTCATATTTAATGTAGATAACTACATTTTTAATTCGTAATAACTAATATTTTGTCTTAAAGATCCTCGTCTTTGCCATCAATATTAGATGAAATTATGGTTAGCATTTATCTTTTAATATATCTATATTGTGATAAACACGTTTTTAAATTATATGGACATTGTTTCCACGTAAAACTAGAACAGGTCAAGCAAGGAATCAAAGTGGAAGAATAGCTGGGAAAAGATTTATAATGGACTTCCTATCCAGTTGTTAAACGCATTCAGCAAATTTTCTTGGCAAAAACATATAATATGGAGCATTTTTCACTTATATATATAGTTTCAATATTCTCCCTCATAATTTATATTTACATGCATAGCATGCATAAAAGTGAGTACATGAAATGAGAAAATAAACAGAAGAACTTTAAGAGCTTATCATGATAGTAATGGCTAATACTTATTTATGTTGATTTATGAAACAAAATGCTAATCTTTCTTGTTAAAGGATCTTTGGGAGGATACCCTTTAATTTGTTTTCTTAAAAAATCAAAATATACAAATATATTTCCTTTACAAAATGATTTGGACGTAATATAAAAAAAAATCATGAGGTTTTAGATATATAATATGAAAATAAGCATTAATTAAAATGTATTTTTTATCTTTACAATTTGTTTAATCTATGAGCTCTAAGTGCCCCTCTTCTTTATCTAGAAATTAGAATACTAACCAAAGCTTTTTTTAACTCTCTTTCTAAAATTCAATCCGTATACTATGCATGCTTCTTTATTATGCTTCTTTTTATATCTTTTATTAAAAATTTCTCGAAAATTAAATTTTAAATGATACCCTTATTTTTTATATCCTAAACTCTAAATTCTACACCCTATAAACACATCCTATCCCTAATTCCTTAAATTCTAACCATAACCCATAATTTTGAATTCTAAACCTTAAACCTCTAATTTAAAACGAAGACATGAAAGGAGATACAAGAAAGAGGTAAACAATTTACGGCCATAAAATTGTACTCAATGTGAGCAGTTGAAGGAGTTTCCTTGTGTAATCATATTATTTTTAGGCTGATAAATTTTTGATACATAATTATATATTTGTTATAACCTATAGGCTATAATATTTTAGCATATAGATTGTAACCCTATTTAACCAAGGCTCTAATATTTTAGCATCATGTATACACTGTCAAAAATATTATTAACTACTAAAAAATTAATTAGTCATATTTGGTTATAAGTACTTGTGTTTTAGACCCCGTTTGCTATCCTTAATTGATTCATTTAACTATCCTTAATAATGGAATCCATCATCGAGTTTTGAATCAGAAAAATCACTTTAACCTATTTTCTTCAATGAAAATTAATAATAAAAAGAAGGAAAGAGTGACCCTTTATCCGAGAAATTATTATATGATCCCAGCTCAGTATGTCATTTATGTTCTCATCTAATGAGATTCATCCGTAAATGACGTGATGAGTCAGACTCATCTAATAATTTTTCTTTTATCGGATTAGAAGAGTTAATTATTTTTTGATTCATTTCTAGTGGTAGGTACTACTCTCTATGAACTATAGCTTTACTACTATCACTAATGAAAAACATCCATAACTAACTAAAACAAAAAGCTAGACAGTAACCATTTTAATTATCTTGATTAAGGAAGCATTTGAAGAATCTTAGTTAAGGGACTTCGTTTATGTACTAAAATGCTAACGAATATAAACAGAGAAAAGAAAATGGGGTAGCAAAGACGTACACTTCCCACCTAAACTTATATGATGTTTTCAGACAAGTAAAAATGAAGAACAAGGAGAAGAGTAAAGAAAGATGCATCTAGTTCCGATGTTCCTGTCATGTCCCTAACACCAACCAAGTCCTATAATCCTTGTGCTAATTCATTTAACCGGATAAAATGATAGCTTAATTTTAATGTTTTTCTTCACTACCCTAAAAGCAGAAAGAGATGCATCAAAACTGGGAAATGAAGTTGCATTTAAATACCTCTGATTCGCTATCCAGTCTCAGCTTGTTAGCCAGATACTTCATTATTAACCGCACTGCCATCTTCCCGTCCCTTAATAACATTCGAAAGAACAAAAAATATGAACACAATAATGCAACGTAGAACGAGAATTATAAACACAGGGTTAAATTTAATTACTTGATCCTCAGGTAACTCTTGGGTATTTGAGGCAAGAACGGTTCTTTTGTCCTGAAAGAAACAAGAAGAAGAAGAAGAAGAAGTGAGTTCCATAGTCTACCTTTTTGATGCCCTAAAGTGATACGATTAAAGTAAATTTTTACATACAAAAAACAAAAAAGTTTGAGGCCAATATTGTTCCCAAGTTCCTTTTTTTCCTTATCTTGTTGTTGTACTTACTGATTGTGTGATGCTTGTAGCGTAAACCAAATGCCAGAATGGGGCCTCCTCGGAGGATCAATGATCCGAAACTCCGAGCTTGGTCCGGCAACATCCACTGGTTGTACCTGAAATGGTCTTCCAAAATAGGACGCCAACGGTGAAGAAGAAGTCGGTGCTATAGGCTTAAATGCCCAGTTACTCTCACCATGATGAGGGATCATGGAGCTACTTCCTTGCTGGTGTTGTTGAATGAATGAAGTGCTAAAACTATGCATAACCGTCGGACGTGGCGGAACTCGGAACTCTGGGGTGTGAAAAATAGGAGATATTTGTCTTGCTTGTTGTTGTAACTGTGAGACACCAACGCGTAATAGATCGAGCTCCATCAAACTCGATCCTCCTCGTCTGGGCGTCGGATCGTCTTGGCCGTGCTTGTGATCATATTCATCGTATGTTGTTGTTGTCTGAGTCTGAGTCTGACCCCCTATACTGAGTTGGAGCCAACCTTTATCTGGTTCTTGTACTTGATTGTTTTCCTTGGAGCTGGATCCCTCATTAAAAATAGTGTTACTTTTTGATTCATCTTCCGCCATGAAATTAGCAACTATATCAGATCCTAAGCAAGCTTCGCTTTGATATTCATACCCGTGAACACTTCTCATAAGACCCAAACTCTCCTTGTAACTTCTATCGCGATTAAAACAATAAAAACCGCCGCTGCCGCTGCCGCCGCCGTTAGGAAGATGACGATGTTTGGAAAGGTTTTCAGCAGGAACCATGGTCATATCTGATAAACAGAAACAAACCAAAACAGCTTGTGTGGACTATAACGAGAGAAAAGATGGAGAAGAAGAAGATGGTGATGAAGACAACGATTCCCCGAATCGCTCTTGATCTCAACATCAGCCATGGATGAATAAAAACTTTTCAACAGAAGAATCTATGGGAATTGTCATAAGCATATTTTTGGAGTGGAGGAATCAAGAAAGCGAGGAACACCCATTAATCAGAAGCGAATTGTTGTTGTCCTAAGAAAATATCAGAGGACGACAAGGAAAATAAACATTCTAAATCTCAGTTTCCATTAATTCTCTTGGCTTGGAAGCATGTGGGAAATGAAATAGCTGCAGGAGGAGGGAAATAAAGAAAGAGATGGAGGTCAGTCAGCCAGATTAAATAAAGTTAAAACTATTCTATATATTTTCTCCCCGCTCTCGTTATATAACACAAGTTACGATTCTCTAGCACCAGTTGAACAATTTTTTTATCCTTATACCAGAAAAAAATGAATAAGATTAATATATAGGGTAAAATTTTCTAGATAATTTGTGTATAATTTTTTTATATTTAAATTCTCAATTTTAATGATTTAAACCTAAATTTTAATTTTTAATAGAATATACCTATTGTGTACACATGATATTTAAATTTAAATCACTTAAATAAAATATATAATCTTTTATCATAGAATCTAAAATTTTGATTTTAATTTAAATTTTTTATCACTTAACCGACATTACTGCATAATAATTTTTTTTTTATTTTGTTAATACAAAATATATAATCCACCTGTTTTGTAATTTGGTAATTAAATATCAAAGGGTCCCCAACCCAAACACCTTTAGGGCATGTTCCAAGGAGAAAATGACTGTAAAGGTTCTTTCTTTTTAGAAAGTTCCAAAAAGGTCCTTTTTAATACCTAATGAGAGGTTTCTTGGGAATGTCTATCCATCCCTACGCAGATTAAGCTACAATTGGAATGTTTAGAACCAGACAACAGTACGAACCCATCACGCCCCCTCGTTTGTTCCATCAGCTTCACTATTTACTTCAAATATCCGCCAAACACATATAATATATCTATTATATTAATATCGGATAATCACATTAAATTCTAAGTATTCTGAAAGCGAATAATTCTGAACAAGAAATAACTCTACTCAAAACCTAGGGACAAAGTCCGGAGGGATGTCGGGTGAGGAAGGACAATCTCCCCACAAAAAAAAAAATCATATTCGTTCTCGCATTTGAAATTTTTAAATTTATTCTTATCTTTAATCATTTATATTTTACTTTTAACCTTAAATTCTACTTCTGTTCATTTCAAAGCCCTCTCAGATCTTATTTTTTATTTAAAAATTGCAGAGTTCAGTTGTGTGTTGGGAATAATCTAATTATGCTGTCTCTTTTAACAGACTTCAAAAACATTGCATGCTAATGCAAATTGTAGATCTGTAAATAAATAAACACCATTGGAGTATGTTATTAAGAGTAATTAAAGAGAAAACTGAAGGGGTGGAAACTTAGGCATGCATGATGGTGTTTCCCCATAACTCGAGAATCGAAAACACAGGGACGTGGGCTTAGTTTGCTGAAAAGCATGTGCTGCCCACCTTACCTGCAATTAACTGTATGGGAAGACCCCCCTCTCTTATTTGTCAACACTTTTTATGCTCTTTATCTCTCCATTGCTGTTGGTATATGGAGTGATTTAATAATAATAATTGATTAAGAACAATGGCTGCAGCATCAGCCTCATCTTTTCCTGAAAAGCTGCCTCGCTTTTCTTTCCAACACATCAAATATTCTCTCTTTCTAATATAACAACCAAAAATGTGACTTTTTCAAAGACGAGTCAATCAACACTCTAAGCATTGTTCTACAATGTTTTCTAAAAGGGTTTTTAGAGTTATAAATAAATTTTGAACGAGTGGGTTTTTAGAATCGGTGGATGATTTTCTTTTTAAATTTTGGTCGTTAGATTTAGATTAAAAAATTCACAATATCGAAATTTTTTTATTATCAACACGTTTTAAAACTTAGTATCATCGAAACTTGATGAGATAACATTCTTGTTAGAACTTAAAATGTTATGATTGCTTATAAAATTTAAGTCGGACAAATAAATTTTGAAACTCTGAAACATGTACCGGAACTTACAGAGAAATATATTGCCAAAATTGTTAGTAAAGTTTGTGATAGTAACGTTGATAAAAGATGTATCGAAATTTGATATATAGTACCAAAATTTTTAATTATTAAAGTAACATTTTATGTTTAAAGCATAATGTTACGGGGTTAGAGTTTTGGTACAGGGACATCCACCCGTGCGGCACCTCAGGTCTCTTGTATACTTGAGGTTCAGCCTTTACGATTTATGATACTCACTGATTTCGCCCTCCCATGGGCTCATCAGGGAAGAGGGGACAACTCCCGACCAGTGTGGTGCGCGATCAGCACGTCCATCCCAAGATAGGACGACTGTTCAGTATGTACTACACCTTTATTGCTATCCCGCTCTTATGCATTAAGCACAACCAGAAAGCATCTCGTTCGGTCCCGCGTAATCACGACGAACGGTACATGACAATAACATTGAACATTAATTATAACCTCTTAGACTGCCTATACGGAAAATTCGATCTAGAATGATTATATTTTTTTCAAATAAACATAATTAAGATTCAAACCTAAACAAGATAACATGTATTGATATAAGTTCAATCATAAAATATTGTTTAAAATAAATTACATTATAAAACTTTTATCCACAAAATAGAGTGTATTTAAAACATCAGTAACAAGATATAAGCACATGTCACCCGAATGCAAACTGGAAGATTTAAACATTAAATCAAAATAAATAATCAGAAATGTGTAGATCCTCCAAGTGTCAAGTCCGGAATGCCTATCTACAGATATCTAAAAGGGAAAGAATCGGATATGAGCTATAGAGCTCAGTGTGTTCTAATAGTTTATAAAATAAATAACAAATATATTCATATAAATACTAATATCAGAAAATAAGTCATGCATATTTGCCACATGCTACCCTCCAACCGAACTCATGGATATAGTTCCCTAGAACAGTATATAATACAAGCATTGACTTAAGCCCGATAGGGCGAAGGTACCGATCTAAGGGATTACCTTAGGGAATAGGCGGAATTACCCCGACAATAGTACGAAAATCAATAATAAAAGAAATTATCCCGATAGTAATACGAAAATCGATAACAGACGAAATTACTCTAACCGAGCTTAGGAACCGTAAATAGGCAGAATTACCAGCCGGATCAGGACTGAACGTCAGGCACTTCACAATATATCGCAAAAAATATAATAAATCTCATCGTTAAGTTAATATTATTATTAAGTTAATATTATTATAGTAAATTATAATAAATAAAATAGAGATTAATTAATGAATTCATTAGTGAGAGGTAAACCTTATGATAAGGATAAAGAAATACAAGAGGAACCCATATATAACTTCAAACGAAGTATATGTTTTATGTCAAAATATATGTATGTCTGCTCACAAAGCACGAAGAATAATTGATCAGATTCAAAATAAAGGGTTTAGGGTTTAATGTTAGGGGTTATGATCAAGGTTTAGGGAATTAGAGGTATGATATATTTTTAGGGTTTAGGGTTTAGGATATAAAAATAAGAGTTATGGTTTAAAATTTAATTTTTTAAAAATTTTCAATAAGAGACATAGATGAAAAGGCATGAGAAAGAGATGGAGTATTTTTACCCGTTTTATTAACCCTTTGTAGCAACCCTTTCTCGCTAAAAATTTAAGAAGGGTAAAAGGTTACTGGTGAAAATTAGAGTTTAACTTAAACATGGAATTTATTGGGAAATGGTGGAAATTTCTAAATTAAGGATGAAAAAATTTAGGAATTTTAAGGGTTAAAAATGAATTTGAAGAATTGGGGGAAATCTGGAATTTAATTTGAAAATTGAAAATTAGGTTAGAAGTTTGGAAATTAGAGTAAAAAATCGGGGGTTGAAAATTAGGAAATTAGGGTTTAAAATTAGAATTTTAGAAAAGGAAAATTAAGGGATTAAAATTAAAAATTTAGGGTTTTGAAATGTAAAAGGGAATTAGGGCTAAAATTAGGGGGTTTAAAGAATTTAAAATCGGGAATTCGATTTTGAAAAGGTGAATTTAAAATTAAGGTCTTTGAGAAATGTTAGAAAATAATTTGGGGATTAACTAAAAAAAATTAAGAAGATGGAGTCGTCACCGGTCACTTCGGTAGATCGAACACCGTAAAACCAGAGATTCAGAATAAAAAGGTTCGGGAGTCAGTTACGGTTGAAAACGGGGATGACGCTTTTGTACCGCCCAAAATTGACACCTTTAACAAAAAATTATCGCTTAATTTAATTTTGGAATTTCCGATTCGAAGTGGTATTAAATCGATTATTTATTTAAATATTCGGGTATATTTTAACGTCACTTTACTCGAAGATAGGCGTATACACCGCCACCATTACGCTTGGTGTCGGGCCCGCTATGACCGAGTAAAGAATTAATTAATTCATTAATTAAATGGTTATTTGTGATTTCGAGCGTATGATAATAAAACACGTATTAAAATAAATACATACATGATACATAAAAGTAAATAAGTAAACAAATAAATAGACAAGATAAAGTGTGCAAATAATTTAAACAACTAAAAGTAAATATGCATGTAATAAGATAAAATTAAATAATGACTCAAAAATTTAATGTTACTGAAAAAGGGGCCTATTGACACAAAACTGTAATTTTGGGTTCTAAACAGAAATGAAAAATAAAGAAAGGACATGAAATTAATGATCAAATTGAAAAAATGAAGATCAGGGATGAAAATAAGAAAAACAAAGAAAATAAGGGACTGAATTAAAAAATGGTCAAAAACCGATTACTACGTAGACCATTTTGTAATACGCTTCAAACTTTCGAGAACCCACGGAACAAAAAAATTGGCATGGAGGGTTTTATAATGTTAATACCTTATTTTAAAAATAAAAGCTTAATATATAACTTAAGAAATGATTTTAACCCTTTCTCATTTATTCAAACCGAACTCAAAAAAGAGTTCAACCTTATTCATATCTGAACCCAGAAACGAGCAAGAACATTAAAAGTGTTCTTGCTCACAAACGCCTATCAAACTCAAATTTAGACAAATAAACCCCAAAAAATAGAACTCTTTGACAAACACGAAAACTTAAAGAACCCTAAATCCCTACTCTAATCCGTGAAAGCTCATCACACAAGATCTCCGAAAGGATATTTAAAAGTTTGTTGCTAACGTGGTTCAAGAGAAAGAAAGGAAAGGGAGGGTGAATCGCTTCATCTTGGTTCATCATCTCTGACTCTGAGAGTCACCAGATACCAACAGAAACGAGATCGTCACTCAAAGGAGAAAGGTAAAAAAACTCTTTCCTTAACATGCATGCGAAAAACAAAATAGAATATTTTTTCTCCAAAATGTTGTTATATTTTTGAATGAATATTATAATCCTTTTTTGAGCTTTTTATACTCGGTTTACATTTGTGAGAAAAAAAGAAAGAAAAGCCTCTTCATTACTTGGTTTTGGCAGTATTCATGTGTGCCCTCTTCCATTCTGAAATAGCCTCCATTACCCACTGGCATTTTGTGTTTTTGTCCGTTGTATTTGTTGATTTTTCTTAGCGTTTTTAATAATTTTCGTACCATCTCTGACATGGATTATTTTTTGCATGAGTTGGTGACCGGAAAAGGAGAAATATCAGTGGTCGTTGTTAAACAAAAAGGGACCGAAGGATTGAACGTGGGAAAACGAAGAGTCGTCTATCTTCTCGGTCAGAATGTGAAAAGTTACCAGAATTCAGAGAGTTGGGAGAGTGACTCACACGCGTGCGTGGGTAGCTGGGGCATTGGTGAGTGGCGCGTGATGGAAGATCATTAACCGCTTCTTCCTTTGAACTGAGCCGCTGAATCAAGATCAGATTCAACGGCCAGATCAGGCTGTGCATAAGACCAAAAGATAGAATTAGGGTTTTGTTAATTAGGGTTGGTCTGGTTTGGGCTTAGAATTTGGGCCTGAGCTTATAATTTAAAAGAAAATTTGGGTTATTTGTATTGGACTGTTAATAATAAACAAATGGGCTTTTAATTTCTATTTAATTGGTTTTATTTAATCTGATATATATACATATATATAAATAATAATAATAATAGTAAATAAATAAATAAAATGAAAACCGAAAATAAAATTAAAAAATAATGAAAAGAAGTAAGAATTCGAATAAAAAAATATTTTTCTTATATATATGAATTAAATAATAAAACAAAACTACAAGTATTTATATACATATATATATTTTAGAAATTTCATAAATTAAAATTAATGGTAATAAAAAAAGAAATTAAAGAAGTAAATAAACTATACATTAATAATAACATAAATATAATTTATTTATAAATATATTAAGCCCATAGTAAAAACAACCACATATACACATAATTTTTGATTTTATGACGATTAAATTTAGACCCATTATTCAAAATAAAATAAAATTAAAATTAGATTTTTAATCTCGAATAAAATTAGTGATTACACCCTTTAAGCCTAAAATTTAGGAACTAAATATTGCTTTGTCTCATTATTTTACTATAATACTATATTTGATAATATAAATAAATAAAACTAAATATTTAATAAGGCAATGCATATACTTATTTAAATATAATTATTCCTACAATTTTTTTAAAAAAAAATTAACAAAATGTTCCCATAACAAATAAGTCGCAAAATTTCCGATCATTTCCAACAAATTTCAGTTATTAACTGATGCATTTCGTGCACAAAAGTGCCTATAAAAGGAGAAACTATATTGCAGTAATTCTTTTCACGTTTATAGATTAGTTAATCAAATATATTTATTTTATTAATTTTTTATTTTATCTTTTTTACTAAATTAATCTTTGCTTGATAAAAAATATTTTTAAATTTAATTTACAGAAATATTAACAAAGATTCATTTAATAAAATATGAGATAAAAATTAATAAAATAAATATATTTGATTAATTGGTTATAGACGTGGAATTTGCAGAATAATCTAACCAAATATTTTAATTTGGTATATAGAGATCCTTAAGTGATAGTTGGAGATCAATGCCATTTTCTAGAGTACCACACAAAAAACGTCACATGCACTTGATTTTTTTCTCTCCAACGTCACATGTACATAGCGTCTTTTGTGCAGCTTGAATGGCAAGAAATATTAAACATAAAAATACCAGTACAAGCGGTGTTTTTTGTTTGTTACTATAGAAAATAACTTACATCCCCAAATATCTCTTGGAGATTGATTATGCAAATCGCCGGTATTACCACTAGACTGTATCGGCGGCAAGTTTCCTCCCTGGATTGACTCAATTAGGCAGTGGCAGCCAATGGTACAGATCGGTAGCACACTCTCATTGCAGCACGGACAATATCTTCAATATGCAAAATTCATAACATAAATGAAGAAAACATTAACCTACAATTCAAATACTGATATAACTATGCAAATCCAACATAAATGAAGCCATCAAACTAGCTGGTTTGACTATAATGGCTGTATTAGGAAGAGAGGGTAATGAAGGGAGTCACCTGTGGCACGGTCAGTCTCTCAAGATTTGCCGCATATGGCATGGGAACATCAGCTCCGGCAATCCTCTCTACCGGTGCGTCAAGACAAGAAAAACTCTCTTCCACAACAGATGCACTGTTGAAATAAGTATACTCCGTCAATACATAAGCGGACAGAATATGTTGAAATAAGTACTTTCAACCCAGGACAAGACGCATACCATGCTGCGTAACACTGGATATTAACTAGAAAAAACAAAATAATCAAAGCAAGCTTCTTGCCATATTGAAAATCAGCTACACCTCTATAAAATGGAAACAATCAATCAGTATTCATAATGCCTGGTGCAAAATAAATCAAGTTTCAACCTCAATGGACTCTCAGGAACAGAGTGGGTGTATGTGGCCTGCGGCCAAACCAAATAGTGGGTGACAGTATCAGTAACGGTACAAAGAAACCATACCTGAGAGTGTTGGGCACCAACACCCGCAGCAGCACCATTATGACCTCTGAAAACAACGGGTACAGATATCTGGCCAGCAGACATATAGTTGGACTTTGCAGCAGAGTTAATAATGTAGTCGATTGCCTGCAACAAAAGACAAACATTTTGTAATTTAGTAGAAACGGAAATGATTTGAGAAAATGAGTCTCAAGTACTCTCTCAAATTTTATTTTTCCTTCTGTCACAACATAGGTTTATTGGCTAAGTATAAGAGATATAGTCTGCTTGGTATCTTTCTAAAGTTTAACTCTATCTTAGATAAATTAAAACTTCCCAAGAGATAACCCCTAGCTGCTCTTTTCTAGCCGCTTTTTTCTTTCTCCAAAATTTTTTGTTCTTAATCGTTCATTTATCTCTTTGATTAGTGATGACAATTAATTTTAGTATTGGTTGTCGATCACCGGATCTATAAAATCTCTCAAAGCTTTTAAATTTATTAGTATGCTTAACTTCATAAAAAATTTATTTTCTTTGTTTTTTGATTAAAGATGATGTAATTGTAAATTTTATGGATATAATAAAATTCAGTAATATTTATAAAAAAAACTTGTTAAGAGATAACAATTAAAATAAGGATTAAATTCTAAAACTAATCTTAGAAGCTAATTGACTATAATCTACACATTTGAATGAGGATAAGAATCGGATGAAAACACATTTAAGAGAATAAAGTGATTAAATTTATTTTATTACCATTAAAATGATCAATAATTAATGCATCACTAAATTTAAGAGATTGTGCACAGAATGGCTAAATATAGATATAGGCAAAACACCGTGCCCACGTTTAGTGTTCGACTCATATTTAATAAAAAATTATTTTTCAACTTGATTCATTTCTCGTTAAATTCGTTAAAATTGTGTTTGACTCATGCTCGTTAAAATTTTTTTTTGATCAACTCGACTCGTTGCTCGTTAAACCCACTAAAAAATTACCTTATTTTTAACTAGAAACAAAATTATTTAAAAATAAGATAAATTTTTAGTGAGCTTCACGGGTAACAAGTCAAAAAAAATTGAACACGAATCTGAGTACTACCCAAATATGATGACAAATATACCATAGAGGTATGTGACCAACGTACCATAACGCAGAGGAAACATGCTACGAAAATAAAGTTAAAATATGCCAGAAAAATTAACTAACATGCGTAAAATATGTGAAAAAGATAGAATCCAAATAATAGAGATTTTTATTGAAAATTAGAGTGAAACCGAAAAAAAATTAAAATAGAATATAAGAAAATAATGATAAATATACATGTCAACGATCGACAATTAATAATAAAATTATTGTTGACATCAATAAAATTAAAAAGTTTTTCTGCTAGAAAAAAGAAAAGAATGAAGAAAAGTTTTGCAGTCTATTGCTGTTATCTTAAAGTATATATTCTCTCGTTGATCTCCTTTATAAAACCCAAAAACTTTCCATAGTGATGGAAATGATGGTTTTACTTGGACGGTTTAAGTAATATGTTTAGTGGTTGAACCACTGATGATGCTTCAGAAAGCTTACAATTTGAAATTTTAAAAGGAGTAAAATTTTTGGTGTTAATTATGATTTTTTAATGTTTTTTATTAAAAATTTTAAAAATAAATTTTAAATTTTAATCTTATTTTTTATATCTTAAACCCTAAAAATATTTCACACCCTTAATTCTTTAAACCTAATCAGAATCTTTAACTTAAATCCTAAACTCATTAATTTAAAATAAAATAATAATAAAAAAATAATAAAAAAATAATTTACGTTTAAAAAAACTGTGTAAAGTATTCTAAGAGTTACTGTGCTACTTAAAATATCGATTTAGTCCATTTTAAACAACATTTATTTTTATAATATATCTATTTTAAGATTTCAAATTAGATTGAATTTCAACATCATTAAATCTCAACTTCACCAAAATTTTAATATTTGATTTGGACACGTAAAAGTTGATTTCAAACAATTATACATGATGTTTGTTTTTATTTTAATTTTAAATATAAAATCATAGTTTTATTCAAAAATTATTTAAAAAAATAAATATTAATGAAAATACTGGCGACCAAAAAATTAATCAGTGATAGGATATTCTAATTTAAATTAAAAATATTAATCCATTAAGTGATAAAATTAATTACATTATTTTATTTTATATAAATTTAAATATTTAAGATGCAAACCAAAAATAGAAAGGGAAATTAAACTTGTCCACATGTTGTGCAAACCAACTTCTTTGAGATGCCATCAATTGGAAATAAAAGAGTGGAATAAGGCAAGTCAAAACCAATTCATTACCTCTTATTTTCATAAGTTGAGGAGGGGACATCATTTAAATATACATTGTATACTCGAATTATATTTTAAAAAATTATTTAAATATTTTTTTAAGTTGATATTTTAAAATAATTTGATAAATTTAATTTTTCATATCTAAATTTTTTATCAATATAATTATTTTCACCATATTATTAAGCTAAACGAGTACATTAGATCAAAATAATAGTTGAATAATAATATTTTATCGTAAATAACAACATACTATATGTTATTTCTTTGTACCACAAAAATTATCAGAAATTGATATCTTTTAAATTATTTTTATTTTAATATCTTATAATTTAAATTTTATTATTAATAAAAATATTAAAAAATATTTTAAAAATCTTCAATCATATAATTTTTAAAAATGTTTTTTTATAAATTTTAATTAATTAAAATATTTAAATAAACTATAAAAAATAAAAAAAATTATATCCAGAAAATATTTATATGTAAACATTTTATTAGAAAATAGGAAATATTTGCCAATTCATTTAATTATTGATTAAATATAAAGTACTCCATAACGGTACTATTTCATATCGTAATAAAACTAATACCCAATATTTATTGCATGCAAGACGTTCATATTTAATATTTCGTAAAAATAATTTTAATTTTGATAAAACACATAAATAATAAAAATTAAATTTATTAAATAATTTTAAATTATGACTTAATTAATTAGACGTATAAATATAAATAATAAAATATATTATTATTTTTTATTTTAATAATATTATTTTTAAATAATAATTAATGACTCAATAATTATTTTATAATAAGAATTATAATTAATTATTATTTTTTAAATTAAATGACCACAATAATTATTTTATTATAATTTATTGACCTTTAAAAATTTACCCATGAATTTTTTTTTCACAGCCAATTTTTGTTGGGGCTAAAAAGAAGAGGTGGCGTGCAATAAAAATAACATGATCCTCTTGAATGAATGCAAGAAAAAAGAAAGAAATTCAACCCATGATTTGTGTGGCTCCCACTTCATTCAATTAACCCAAATAAAATTTAAAAGAAAAAATTATAAAAATTAATTATTTTGGTTATTAATTTTTTAAAATTTTAATTATTAAATATATTAAATTATTATAAAAGATCATAAATTTTTTAATCGTTTTAAAATAAAATTTAAATATATATTTGATATTTGAATTAAATATTTTTTAAAAATAATTTTTAAATTTTTTTGCTCTTAAGTTGGTACTTAAACTAGATATATTTTTTAAATTGACATTTAAAGAATCTTTACTCCAAATTGATACCTGAACTTTTATTTCACTCACAATTTTAATATTTTATTAATAATTTAATTCTAAAAATTTATACATTCTATCAAATTGATTTTAATTTAAAATAATTTGATAAATTTAATTTTTAATATTTTAAAATTATGTCAATTTAATAAAAAAATATGATATTGTTAAATAAGTGAATATATATGTCAATAATTTTCTATAGTTTAGTGATTGTAATTTATCCAATCTTAAAACCGCTAGTAACGGGAGAAAGTGAAATGGAAGCATAACAATAGAATATGGAAAAGGTAACAGAGTTTTCAAATTCATTGAGGAAGAAGGTGGGATATGGTTGCCCGGTCCTTTTCGCATTTTGAGTTGCAGACGGAAGGAGGGAGGGATTCATCCTTCTTGGATTAGGGACATTCTTCTTTTTACTCCATTAATTTCCCCTTTTTCTTTTTTGAAATTTCATTTTAATTTCCCTCCAACCCCACTTCCCCTTGTAGGTTAATTTTGAAAAACTAAAACAACCCAGAGCCTTATTTATCAGTAAAATTGAAGAATATTTAAGTAGGGTGGCAAAGTTCCAAGCTGCAGCAATCAAAGTGAAACTTGAATCCTTCGTTCTTCTTCTCTTTCTATGTTTTATATTTGGAAGAGGTTTGGATTTCATTCAAAAACTTTTGTAGAAATTTGAGTTTAAACACCCAAGTAAGCATCACTTCTAATTACTTTCTCCTTTTCTTTCTATCTTCACGCATTCAAAAACTGTAAAGTTTAGTGGAAACCCAAGGAAGAAGATAAGAAATGAAGCAGGACTTTGGAACTACTGTCTTCTTTGTAAGTCTTTGGTTTTCGGGATAATGTCGGTTATTTATTTTCGTAGAATAAATTTTGCAAGTGTATGCTTTTGAGATGTTTCCGATCTAACGGTGAAAATTTCGATTATGCAGCCGTTGAAACGTTTAAACTAATGAAACGAGGATGAGATCTACGGCACTGTTGATCAGAAATTTTCCTTGTTTACAAATTTGAATGTTTGCTCTAGCCATTGCTAGGGTATTGTCTTCACTTTCGTTTCCGCCATGACTACCAAACGAGCTTACAAGCTGCGTATCTTTTTCTTATTAAATTATGTTAATATTATACATGATCTGGGTTTTTCTGTCCTTTTACTCTCAAGTATAATTTTTACCTGGGCTAGCCTTAATAATTTATAAACAGAGGAATTTGTGGCGCACTCTTCAACTGTGAATTGTCTGAAGATTGGAAGGAAAACGTCTAGGGTTCTTGTGACTGGAGGGGAAGATCACAAGGTTAATCTCTGGGCTATTGGTAAACCCAATGCCATACTGGTCAGTTCTCACTCTACTCGATCAATGCAATTGCTTTCAAATACCCTTTTCTTTGGAATATCATTTATCTGTCTGACACTTATTTGCTGCAATTATTTATACGCTCACTTGTCACTAAGGGAGAAAAAAATAATATATGTGTAGAAAAGGATAAAGGAAAGAGTCTCAATCCGGAGAAATTATATAATGAGTAATTCTCGCCACGATTAATCAATCAAATACATTCATTTTTTTATTTTTTATTTTATCTTTTTATCTAATGAATCTTTATTAATATTTATTGTAAATAATTTTAAAACAATTTTTATCCAGTGAAGAGTCACTTAGTTGGGAAAAGAGATAAGATGAAAAAATTAATAAAATGAATTCATTTAATTGATTGGTCCCACGAATGATGCGGCGTGGATGACCATAATATAATTCTTCTCAATCTGAGAAGAATTAAATCTTATTATTGTTTATCAACTTTACAATAGAGTCTTTTAAAGACGTCTACACAAAGTTTCAATAAAACAAAGACTCCTACATACTATATACATCCTCTTTATCTTTATCTATACTATAATAGAGTTAGTATTTATTTAAACTACCTCTAAGTACAATAGGAATACAACTCTTGTTTGATTATATTCTATAGTCCCCTCAAGTTAGAGAGTATATATTATATAGTCCTAGTTTGCATGAAAACTCATCAAAAGTAGCTCTTGGAAGGGTCTTGGTGAGTATATCATAAGTTGATCTTTGGAAGACACAAAGCTGAGTTTTACTAACCTTCTTGGAAATAAACCGTTGATCTATCTCTATATGTTTGGTTCTACCATGACCAACTGGGTTTTTAACTATACTAATGGTAAATTGATTGTCACTGTATAATCAAAGCTTTTGTTGCCATTTAAGCCTAACTCTGTAAGCAACCTGTTTAACCAAATCCCTTCACACATTCCTAGTGCAATGACCCTATACTCTACTTCAACACTGCTTCGAGACACCACTGATTGCGTTTTACTCCTCCAAGTGACTAGTTGCCTCACAAAAGTGCAATATCCACTTGTTAATTCCTCAAACCAACTTGAATCAGTAAAGACTTTAACTGATTTATCCTCATTTTTCTTGAAAATCAAACCATGTCCGGGAGTCATTTTTAGGTACCTCAAAATTTTATTGACAACTTCAAGGTGTTCTTCTCTTGGATCACTCATGTACTGACTTACAACTAACCTTTGATAGATCTTTGTTCACTGGACTTCTCAGTTCATCCTTCTTTAATTTGAAATTAAAGTCAATTGGAGTTTAAAGTAAATCCAAAATGTACTTTGACAGCTTCAAGGTGTTCTTCTCTTGGATCACTCATGTACTAACATACAATGCTAATAGAGAATGAAATATTAGGTCTAATAAGTGAAATATAAATCAAATTTCCAACTAACATTTGATACAGGCCTTTGTTCACTGGACTTCTCAGTTCCTTCTTTAATTTGAGATTAAATTCTATTGGTGTTTCAGTTGCTTTGCACCCCTTTATCCCTGATTCATCAAGTAAATCCAAAATGTACCTTTTCGGATTAATGACCAAACCAACTTTTGATCTTCCATTCATCAAGTGAATTCACCAGCCAACATCTTTTTTAATCTTCCAATTTCCTCAAAGTCATCCCTTGTGATGATAATATCATCAACATAGACAACGAGAATAGCTTTCATCATGTCTGAACCTTAATGAATAAGGCATGTGGTCCGTTTGGCACTGTTTGTATTCAAACTTCAAAATAGCTATTGTAAAAAGTTCAAACCAGACCCTAGGAGATTGTTTTAGGCCATATAGTGATTTCTCAAGCTTGCAGACCTTTTACTTTTCAGAATGATGCTTCATCCCTTGTGGGATTTCCATAAAAACATCTTCAAGATTGGCATTCTAGAATGCATTCTTGATGTCAAGTTGATGCAACTTCTAGTCTTTGTCACAACCAAAGACAATAAAACTCTTATTGTGTTTAATTTAGCCATTGGTGCAAAAGTCTCTTGGTAATTAAGTCCGTAAGATTGAGTAAATCCTTTGGCCACCAATCTCGACTTGTAATGTTCAATAACACTATAATATTTGTGCTTGATAGTGAAGATCCACTTAAAGCCCACTGGTTTCTTCCATGGTGAAGTTCTGCTAAGGTCCATGTTTGACTATATTCTACAATATGAAATAGTAACTATTAGGATTCAACAATTTTAGTTCTGAAAATTTTCATTTGGAGATCAATGAATTCTTACTCTGTACAAGTTGAATGTGAACCATTATATCAGAGTTTGTCAGGACATACGAGTGGAATAGATTCAGTGAGCTTTGATTCTTCAGAAGTCTTGGTAGCTGCAGGTGCTGCAAGTGGTACCATCAAGCTTTGGGATTTGGAGGAGGCAAAAAGTATGCTCGTCCAGTTTCATAGACCTTTGCCCTCCTAATATACATGTTGCTGTATGTTAAAAGCCAATCTTAAATATTTTTATCATTTATTATTTATTTATTTTTCCTATCTGTACATTTTAGTTGTTCGGACTCTAACTGGTCATAGATCCAATTGCATCTCTGTGGACTTCCATCCCTTTGGTGAGTTTTTTGCATCTGGTTCTCTTGATACAAATCTCAAGGTATGGGATATCAGAAAAAAAGGGTGTATCCACACGTACAAGGGCCATAGTCGAGGAGTCAATGCAATCAGGTTTACACCAGATGGCCGATGGGTTGTATCCGGTGGTGAGGACAACATTGTGAAGGTCAGAGTTTTCTTTATGATGCTAGTCATTTTATACCAATGTGATCCTTATGTGTTTCTCCCCTTTTCTTTTGTGATTTGTGTGGGCATGGTAGGGTGAATAAACATAGAAGGGTTTTCAATTCTTTTAGCGGCAGTCTGTTTCATGGCCTTGCTCTTATTTCCTGGGAACTGGAATTTAGATGTTGGAGTTTGGAGCGAGGCTATGCAATGCTGAGGGTGTTGGATGAGCTCACATGCCTTATTTTATTTCACATTGTTTTTAATTATCTGAGTGCTGCAACATCAAAACTTCGCCTGTTATCTTGTATAGATATGAATTGATCCATAGGTGTTGTTCTTTGGCATTCTTAGATTGATATTTAATTTGTGCATGCTATTTCTTTGTATAAATGGTAGTTAGATGCAGGTTAGATTGCCTTTTTCTGTTCTCGTTGATAATTTTTTTTCACATTATAAGAAAATTTAAATGCACATGCAGAATGTATAGACGTTTTAGTTTTTTTGTTTGAATGTTGATTCAGGTTAAGTTTTACCATAATATTTTTCATGTATATATCAACAGGTTTGGGATTTGACTGCTGGAAAACTGTTGCATGATTTCAAGTATCATGTAGGCCAAATTCAGTGCTTAGATTTCCATCCCAATGAGTTTCTACTCGCTACAGGTTACAAATAGCTATTATATTGTGATGAATTTGTAGGTCCTTCTTGTGTGCTCTGATTTTCATTATATGTTCTCTTGTCTTCACAGGTTCAGCTGATCGGACTGTTAAATTTTGGGACCTAGAAACCTTTGAGCTTATTGGTTCAACTGGGCCTGAGGTACTTTAACTGGTGTTTGGTTCTGTAGTTAGTTCTGTTAGTAGATTCTATTGAAGATCATAAGATCTATTTTCCATACTGAGATCACAGGATCTTTTAGTTAACTGTCTTTATCAAGGAGTTTATACATGATTTTCTCTCTATATTGTAGAACACCGGAGTCCGTTGCTTGACCTTCAATCCTGATGGGAGGACTGTACTCTGTGGATTGCATGAGAATCTGAAGGTGAGGTCTTTTATAGTTCAACTTTCATCAGTCTATAATGATTTATGAGCGAGTGTTCAATGCTATTCAAGCTCCACTTCATTTTTCTTTCAACTTTTAGGTTTTCTCATGGGAACCAATAAGATGTCATGATGGCGTGGATGTGGGGTGGTCTATATTGTCAGATCTTAATGTTCATGAAGGAAAGCTCATTGGCTGCTCATATAATCAAAGCTGTGTTGGAGTTTGGGTTGTAGACATCTTGGTATTACTCAGAATTCTACAGTTCAATTTATTTTATCACTCCTTTCTTTATTGGCAGTTATTGTATTAAAGATTTTAACATTAAACATTGATATCTGGTACAGCGCATGCCTTTTGCTATTCCTGATTCTAATAATATGAATCATAATTCTGAACCTAAATCTGGTTCTGCTGGAAATCTCTCTGTACTGAATGAGAACACAACAAAAGCTGATATGGGAAGGTTATCGGTTTCACAAAATCCTGATACTTCACCGAAGGAAACAAACTCCCTTGGAAGGTTATCCATTTCACAAAACTCAGATCCTGCCAAGGAGACCAAAAATTTGGCATGTATGTTACATTTTCCTTTGATTTTGTTCTGGGGTCTAGAGTATTCACGTTACTCTATGTTTCTTGATTCTCACAAATTTCTTTAGAAACTGTATCATTGAATCTAATCCTGAATTATTTTCATTTATACAGTTTACCCTTAAAAAGAATTAATATTAATCGGAAAAGGTCTCAGGCAAGACAAGAGTAGTAATATCACTCTGAACCTAACTACATAACCCTTTTTGAGAAATCTGAAATAAAGGGAAAAGGTCGATTGATGTGTAGAACCAGAAAATTTATGGTAGAAGTGTGCAAAGCGTTTCTTATTATTATTTTATGTCCATTAGCTTTTATGTTAAGTGATTCTTTTATGGTGTTGCTTTAGTAAGCAAGGAGTAGTAATAGTTCAATTTGTTAAGAAAAAAGAGGAAAAAATAGGAAAACGATTAATTGATAATTAGAAATACTATACAGGCTCAGCCAAATAGTAAACATTTCTTATAGAAGTTATGAAATATCTAGGTGTTCTGGTGGTGGACCCTGGGGAGGGGTTGTGTGCAACTGTTATCTATCTATCTATCTATCTATCTATCTTATTCTGTTTTTTGCATGATGATTAAAGCCACAGGAAATGTTCCTGGTACCCTTCAGAGGGTCAATTTGAACACTTCTCCAAAGACAACTCAACCGAGTTCGGTAACAGTTCCTATTGGAACAGCTCCGAAGAGGAGTTTTATGAGGACTAGCTCAGCTGTCAGTGTTCTAAATTTTAACAGGTCAGATATCATACCTGTGATTGTGCCTAGAGACGATATGAGGTTGGAGCCAGTTGTTGAATCAAGAAAAGAAGTTGGGATATCAGGGAGACGTTTGGAACAGGCTGCTGAATCTAGAAGAGAGGTTGGAATATCTGGGAGAAGCATGGAGATGATCCAGCCAGATGCTGAATCTAGAAAAGAAGCCGAACTAGTTGGGAGAACTGTGGAGCCAAGACCTGATTCCAGAGAAGAACTGGGTATTGTTGGAAGAAAAATGCCATTTTCTTTGCAGTCAAAGACATCTAGTTTTCGGAAGTTTCAAAATTGCAGGCAAGACATGGACCAGCCAGCTATCTCTGCTTCGTCTGAGACTGCTAGTTCCAAGATGGATGAATCCAAAAGTGTTATGGAAAAGAATATATTTTCATCTCTTAATGGCCCACTTAAAGGCATACCAGCTGCTGAAAGGAATACAAGAGAAGATAGGGGTGTTGGCTCTGGTAAGAGTGAATTGAACTCAGTGGTTGAGTTGCCTCCAAACTACTTGGATGAAAATCGTATGTTCTTGAAACTCTCAATTCACTGTTTTAACTTTGATTGCAGCTTTCCTATTTAGCTTCTTTTAGTCTTCTTAAATTTTCTATAGCTCGTTTGCTTGTAACCTCGTCATTGTCTTGTTAGTTTCTGAATTAGGTTAAGATTTAAAATCTTTCAATTGAAATGCTTTTAAGTAAAGGACCGTGTTTGATAGCAACCGGGAGTTTTCTTGAGACTTAATAGGAACAACTGAAAGTATGAAGTGGAGGGAACAATGAGGAGTAACTTCTATAAATTCAAATTATAGACTCTACTTTTGGGGCATAAGGAATTGTTGATGTTTGGGACCAATGAGCCCACTGAAGGTCGAAGGAGTATTGAAATGTATAAAGTCTCTTTGATATTTTTCTATGAACATCTAAGTTGACTTGCTGGATTAACTGGAGAAGTTCCACCAGCACCTTTTCATGTAAGACCCTGTTGGGTGATACTTTTTTTCCAGTAGAAACCAGAATGCTAAAAATAAAAATGAAATGAGAATAAAGAGACCAAAAAGCAAAAGGTTAAAGCTGGTTGTTATGCATTTCTCAGCATTTTTCTAGTTGAAATGTCTATCTATTCATGCTGAACCTGAATTCTTTGTTTCAGATGATGCACAGGTGCAAAAAACACATAGAGATGCACATCCTTTAGAAAACCAAAAAGGTGGTATATCTCTCCATTGCTAGTTGATATTGTGCACAATTCCATAAAAGTCTGAAGTCACTACTGACTACCTTTGGTTATTTTTTCAGGAAGAAAACGCCCAGTAGTTATAAATTGGGAGAAAAGGAGGTCTTCTAATTATGATGGACTTACTTTCGGTATTTCTCAGGGGAATGCATCTATGTCAAATATGTCTTCATTCAGTTCGGTAAAAATTTGCCTAAGCTTATATTCACTTTGTTTTCCTTATTTGTTTTTATATGTTCCGATGCTAATTTATGCATTTGGTTCTCATCTTTTTTGAAGTATAAACGAAGAGGATACTATTCCTCCGTGGAAAAAGACATGCCTTCTGCCAGTGATGAAGATGTTGCAGATATAATGGAGCAGCATGACCCATTCATTGGTTCCATGCAGTCTCGTTTATCTAAGTTACAGGTGATCCTAACCAAACTGGAACTCATGATATGGATTGATTAGATGCTTTTGTTTTTCACTTTATAGTAAGATGTCGACAATGTTGAAGTTAACATAGAAGATTGCTGAACCTTGTTTGTTACTGGTTATAGGTTGTTCATCGATACTGGGAAAGGAATGACATAAAGGGTGCAATCAGTGCAATGGAAAAGATGGCTGATCATTCTGTAAGAACTTTCAAGTTTGTCAATACTGGCATCGTGTTTTGAACTTTCGTGTAACTTGAACATATTGAAGTGCCACTTGCTTATTTTTGTGCGTGTCATGGGAACTGCAGGTGCTTGCTGATGTTCTGAGCATTGTCACTGAGAAAATAGACATTGTCACGTTGGACATTTGCACTCGTCTTCTGCCCCTTCTGTCTAATCTCCTTGGAAGTGAGATGGATAGGTAAGAACAATGTCTTAATCTTGCATTTTTGTTGCTTCCCAGCCTTGGACTTTTGCTCTTAAATTTTTCTGGAAACATCAATTGCTTTCAGTAATTCTCTGCGGCACATATCGGTCCACTTTAAACTGCAATAGTCATTAAAATGAGTGGTCTTTTAGCATTACTTTCTAAGGCTCTCTTTGGTTCCTTTTATCTGGCAATAGAGTAGATTTCAGTATTTAACTGCAGCTCCTATGTAGGCATTTGAGCGTCAGTCTTGACGTGCTGCTTAAGCTGGTCAGAGTTTTTGGTTCAATGATATATTCAACACTATCTGCTTCGACACCTGTTGGTGTAGACATTGAAGCAGAGCAAAGGTCTGCTTGCTTGCTTCAAAACTGCAAACATAATCTTCAAATGTTCAGTTATTGTATTATTAACCAAGATCATGCTGCTGATTGCCCTAGGTTTGAACGCTGCAACCGCTGCTTTATAGAACTTGAAAAAGTAAAGCACTGTCTCCCCACGGTTACCAGGTGAGTATGGTAGTTATTTGAACCTGTAGCTAACTGCTCCAGGGTTTAATCATTCACAGCCTTTCCGCTATGTATGACTTTTTCCCGAGATCTCCGGTGTTATTTATTTGTTCTCTTTTTTCTCCATAGAAGAGGGGGGTCAGTGGCAAAATCTGCCCAGGAATTGAATCTCGCACTTCAAGAAGTATCCTAATCAGAACCAACACATAGAATCATAAATGCATTCACTACCTTTTTTCTGTGTGCTTTTATGGATTAAATTATTTTGTTGCATGGAGATCAAGTTTTCAGCATTTTAATGCCCGTCGAGCATCAACGAGGTCTTCCATGCATATTGTCTTTCGAAGTCCTACTGCAGCCTGTAAATTTTATACTATACGAAGGCATTTTAGCTGCTATCTGATTCTACTACATTGACTGAAATGCGAAGACGAGAGGCTAATTGGTTTGTCACCATGCTGCTGGTAGCTGCACCGTTTTTTCTACTGCTAATCCAAATAATATGTTGGACACCACTTTGCACCTTTTGGTCTTCAATGCTTACCTGTGTTTTTTGTACCATGATCCATACACGCGTGTCAAAGCTGTTGAGGAACCTGAAAGAGAGCAATTTTTAGCTGCTTGTTTTTGGCGCATGAATGACGGACGAAGAGGGGTGTGTTATTTGCGAGTTTCATTCTTTAAGATTGAAAGAACTGGAAGACTAGCTATAAACATATTATAATGGATATTTTCATGTTATTAATCAGTAACTGTAACGATCGCCCTATCAAAGGTGAAAATCGGTGACCTTAAGAAGTTGGTCTTCGGATTTGATTTTGTAGGTCAATGTGTTTTGATTATTTTTTTGGAAAATTTGAGTGCAGATTATTTTTAAGGGGGAAAGCTCATATTTTAGTATTGTTTTGAAGGTACTCTCAAACTTGGCTTTATATATTTTTATCACGAAAATTTTAGATTTGAGCATTTGTATTAAGGATAGGTATTTTATCCCGTCTGAACTAGTTTCGGTTTGATCAGGTCGAATTTTTTGATGAAAAATTGAGTTCGAGTTTGGGTTCGGGTCGGGTTTGAATTTAGGGTGTAAAATATCCAACCTGACTTGGCCTTAGAATTAATAGTCATTTATCTATATATTTGTTAGGGGTATTTATAATAATAGTTCTTTTATCTATATATTTTTTATAATTAGGTTCTTAAAATTAATTTTTTATAATTTAGTCTTTAAAATTATATTTTTTATAATTAAATTCCTTAAAATTATTTTATAATTTAGTCTCTAAAATTATTTTTTATATGTTGGGTCGGGTTGGAGTTGGTTTTAGTGTTTTTCGGGTCGAGTCAGATTTTAAAAAAAAATGAGTTGAATCAGAATCTGGTTTAGGGTGTTTCTATTCAGGTCGGGTTCGGATAAACCAAAAATTTGACCTGACCCAAGCCCATCTCTAATTTATATGTATAAGTTGACGAAGATTAAAAGAATATAAGCGTGTACTACCTTTAAAAAGTAACTTTTAAATTCGCTTAAGAAAATATTTTAAATAAATAAAATGATTTTAATATTATTTTTAATTATATAAATTAAGAATAAAAATATACAAACGAAGATCCTAATACGTCTTGTTACTCCATGAATACAAGGTATACGGGCTACAATGATTTTTTAAGGATATAATCCCGAAGCTCCTTCAATGCAGGAATACACAAACATCCTTTAAAGTAAAAGAATCCAACATCTCATACTTTAAAGTCAAATGTTTCACCTTTATTAACTGACTCAATCTTTGTCTAGTAGCAATTTCTTTGATCTCTTGTACCTCAGTATGTTCTAAATTCAAATATCATGGGATACGTTTTATATATATATATATATATATATATATATATATTTTTCTCTAGTAAAATAACGTTGATTTGGATCATTTAGTATTAAGATAATGTCATTTTGATCTAACATCTATGTCATCTCAACATTAAAGAGTTAGCAATACAATGGTATAAAACGAGCTAAAAAATAAATTTTAATGGTAAATTTGGACCAATTGAAAGTTTAGTGGTAACAATGAGTTAACCCCAATAGTTTAGTGGCACTTGATATAGTTTACTCTTAAAATAATAAGGGTTAATTACACATACCACTCAGTTATTGCTCTTGACTTAAAACTGCCACCAAACTTAAAAAATTTCAAAACTAACAGTAAACTTGAATATGCGACTCGAAAATATCACTATATAATTAATTTTTAATGCTCTCATTAAGGCAAAACGACATGACATTATATAATGTTTTACCACAATATTATATATCTTAAATTAATTAAAATTAATTTTTTTATATAATAGATAATATTAATATAAAATGATAAATATAGTATTTAAAAATTTTAAAATATTCATAAAACTAATATATTTATATTATAAATAATACAGAAAAACTCTAAACTATAAATCTTAAACCTTAAACTACAAAATCTAAATGTCAAACATTAAACTTTATGATTTGAGGTTTATAATTTTTGATATATTATTTTATAAATATTTTTAAATAATATATTTTATTAGTATATGTGTAAATAATATATTTTGTATTAAAATTATTTATAATATTATTTTTTAAATAATCTGACTGAACAAAATGGATAAACTTATATAATTTAAATAAAAATATTTTATTTTTATATAATATTTACAAAATACAAATATTTATAAATTTAATATATAAAATTACTTAAACCTTAAATTATAAACTCTAAAATTTAGGGTTTAAGTTTAAATATTGGGTTTTATGGTTAATGTTTAGGGTTTAAAATTTTTATATTAATATAATATAAATATATTATTTTATAAATATTTTAAATTTTTTAAAAATAATATATTCATATTATTGATAATATATAAAATAATGTATTTTTATTTATATATGTGTGCAAATAATATAATTTAAATTAATCTTAGATAGTTTGAGATATATAAAATTTATAGTAAAATATTATATAATGTCATGTTAATTTAGTGTTTAATATTTATTTATTATATTTGGAGGGTCATGGTTCTAACCCTTTTAAATGCATATTTGAATAATTTCCCTCTAACAAAACAATGTGGTTTTGGAGGAATTATATTATGGGTAAGTCCTATCACGTCATCCATGAAAGTAACCACTAAAAATCACCAATCTCATAATTTTTTTCATCTCATATATTTTTTTAAGTGAATCTTCACTCATATTTAATGTTAATTTATTTTTAAAAACAATTGTTTTAAGTGAAGATTCACTTGAAAAAAGAATATAATATGGAAAAATTGATAAGATAAATAGTTTTTAGTGGTTGATCCATAGATACATGGTGAGACTTACCCATAATATAATTTTTCGTGGTTCTGGGTTAAATTAGACTTCTAAATAATTATACAAAAATGAAGTCATTTTGATTTAATTGAATATTAAGAATTAACGATGGAATGGATTTCTGAGTCGCATATTAAAATTCAATGTTTAATGTTTGAACATTTTAAAATTCAATGATACTTTCGAGTCATAAATTATAATTAAGTGATATGTGGTATAATTAACCCAAATAATAATATTAAGATTTACATAAAAATTTTGAGAAAAAATTCACGGTCAAAGAATAGTAGTATCAGTTTTCTATACAGGATAGGAACTCATTAATTGTATTAATATTTCCGTCCCTCGTTTGAGAGATCTCAGAGCCAAACACTACTATAAGTAAAAGATTTTGTTTCGATTTTTTTTTATATTATTTAATTATGTTTCTTTTTATGGTCTCTATTAAAATTTTTAAAAAATTTAAATTTAAATTCTAAATTTAAATTTTAATTTTTTTCATTTTAAACTTTAAATTCTACTTTCTAAAAAATACATCTGATCTCTAATTTTTTAAACCCTAATCCTAACTTTAAACCATAAACCTTAAAACTACTGATTTAATATAGAAATACTAATAAGAGTACAATCAAGAGACATACGAATTTCACCTTTGTTTCTTTCTTCCCCATTTATTGCCATCCCGCATCCACAGTTTATGGATCGTTTCTCTTGAAATTGTGGGTTAACCAGTCATATGGAGATGGCTATGTAACTTTGTGAACTTTTTTTTTACCCTCCAACACTTGGCAACTAGCATGAGGTAGTTGAGAGGTTGGTTTCTACACAACTGATATCTGTTGTAGTCTTGTCATATCATGCGCGTGAATGCATGCAGAGGAAGTTCCTTCTGGCTGCACTCGAATTGAATTTCTACCTCATGGAAAAGGGGATGGAGCATGGAAAAACTTAATTATATATATATATATATATATATATATATATATATATATTAAAACACCTAAAATATAATAAATGAGACATATGTCATCGTCTCAATTTTAATAATAATAGTAATGTGTAAGGCAAATATATGATACTTGAATGAGAATAAATGAATGAAATGAGACGATTTTCACGTAAAAAATTTGTATTCATCCATTTATTTCCATTTAACAATTTAAAAAATATATATAACTTAATTTTTTTTTACGATGAAGGAATATACATACATACATCGATCACTTATATTGTGTAAACCTATTATTTTAATATTATTTTGAATCGTTGGATGAGAGAGAGTAAATAAATGGTTAAAATTATTTTCTTATTTTGTTTCAAGTAATAATCTTCTCATTTCATATTATTAATTGTAGTCATCTATTTACCTTCATCCAACTAACCAAAAAGTTGTAAAACTTTCAAGTTTTACATTACGTAAAAAGATATGATTCAAATAAAAAATTGTAAAACTTTCCAAGTTTTATCAAGTAAAGCCACTCCTAAGTAAATGCAGTTGTGACACCCTCGCCTCGGGTTAGGAGACGAAGGTGTCGACCGAATCATTTAAACTTGTAATTTAGATCAATCTTGAGTTTAATTCTAAAAACGTTTCGATAATTTGTAAGTTAATTCAAGTCAAAAGAATGTAATGGTTATCAATTTTAGGTCCAATTTAAAACTTTTATTTATTTATTCAATTATCCGTTTTGAATCTCAATTTTCATATGATTATCAATTACAGTCTCCATTGAACTTGTACTAATTCTTTAACCATATTTTATTCATTAACCATCACCCATATTGTCTTATTAATCAAGCTTATCTTTGATTTTTAAATTGAACCAATTTAGTTAGGGGGTATCGATACCCCTATAGTGGAGGTATCGGAACCGGTATCGAACTGGGGTTCGATAAGGTTGTCTATGTTGACTCGTTAACCAAGGTTGGGTAGCCTGATTCGATGCTGGCATCGATACCAAATGTTACTGGAAGCTCCAGTATCGAGCTAGGTATCGATATTGGCCTTCTTCATGAATTCAAGGCTTAAGGTTGGGAAGCATGAAGACTTGGTATCGAAACAAGCATCGATACTAAATATTACTGCCAAGGGTGGTATCGATACCCAAGCTAGTGGTATCGATACCCCTGCTCGAAATTGACAATTTTCAAGCCTTTATGCACTTAGACACATTTCTAAAGACCTTCTTTTAGTCTCAATCACACCTAGACCTTAAGGGACATATCCAACACTAGGCAACCCTAACAACTTACCTAGACCACTTACTAAGTCTAGATTCATTAGTTCTAGCCATTGATCAATCTAACACTTATGTTATTTCATTTTTCTCCATGGCAATCAAACTAACATATCTCTAACTTAAATGCATGCACACCTACCACATGCATGTGTCAAGTGCCACTCTAGATGCAACCTTATGCCATCTCTAACCTTAAGGGACCATTTTAACATGTTTAGGCTCCAACTAACAACCTAACCATTGCATATAATGTCCAATTCAATGCACATTCCATTATCTAATCCAATTCTACCTTACCATGTCCATGGACATTAGTCAATAATACCCTAGTCTTATGACCTACATGTTAGACCATAAGACTCATCATTTGTATATTAACACATAATACCCTAGCTAAGGTTCCATGAGCAATCCTCAACCATATCAAAAGCTAACCAATGCATGGTGTTGCCTTATGGCTTACAAACCAAGTCAATTAACAAGCCACATGCACATATATATACAAATCATGGGACATGCCCTCAAATGCATAGGCTAATAAAACATGCTTACTAATGCCACCATATCTAGGAGTTAATCAAAATACAAAATACCATACTCTAGATTGCTTTGTGTCCTTGCTCCGGTTCAATCTCGATCTAACTCTTTAACTCGTGAACCTGTTGTTTGGGAAGGAGGAAACAAGAGAGTGTAAGTACTAAGAAGTACTTAGTGAGGCAGCCCTACTCTAACCATATTAGACATGATGCAATAACAAGTATAACATGCTTTAACCAAGCAAACAATTCTAATTCATGACAATAGTTCAATATTGCAATGGTGCAAGCAATGTATAAGTTTAGCAATGCCTAAGTATCATAGTTCGCATGCTTCTCTTGTGTATCATTTCACTTATATCAATCAATGTTATAATCTATATGATCATGCTTTAACTAGCATAAAAATCAATGTGTGTAACTCATTAGTCACTTTCAATTTCTCAAGCTTTCAATAAACAATTCACTTCAAGGGTTACTTATAACCATATGATCATTTACAATATCAATAGCCAATTCACATTAAGTGCTACACATAGCATCAATTTCATTTCAATTCTTAATAACAATACATGATCCAATATCAATGTTTCTCAAGCCAATACATGTACATATAGCTCATGTTTAATCATTTAGTCTTTCCATTAAGTTCATGTGTTACCTTGGTATAGTAGAACTAGGTAAGCGGGTCAACAAGAGTGTCACGAAGACACTAAACAAGAGTACCACAAAGGCACTAACAAGAGTATCATAAGATACTAACAAGAGATACCCAAGGTATCTAATAATTGGTGACTAACCACCAAATCACGGTACCTATAGTACCAAACAAGAGTACCGAAGTACTAAACAAGAGTGCTAAGCACTAAACATTGAGCTCAAGACCCTAGGCATGCCGTACTACCTATGACCACTATAGACCAATGCTCAATATCATTTCAATATCCATTTGATCATTTTTCTTTTTAAAACATGTAATCAAGTTCATGTTACCAAAAGCAAGTACTCAATACATGTTATTACAAAGACAATCACCATGCTTATATCATTTTATTTAAAGTAATCCAATTCACATTATCAATGCCAAGTATTCATAACATGTCACCAATACATGTACATCATAATAACAATAACATGCATATCATGCTATCAACCAATGTTCATATCATTACATTCATGCTCCATGCATGATTTGCGTACCTGACATTCGTAGCCGCGTGCCGTTACTTACCTCGGCATTTCCAAGCAATACACATGTGCTAAGCTAGTTCTAATACTCTAACAACCAATCAAGTATCAAACAAGTTATTTACATATAATCCTCCTTCCCTTATTACCGTATATGTGATTAGTCAATTTACACGGCATATCAGTTTCAATTAACAAAAGATGGTTAGGACTTTAGGTTTTAACCCTAAGGTTTGCCACACTCACCAATTCTCCAAGCTATTAAGGGTTGTAGATCGCAACCCTTTTGCCTCATTTCCTCGCTACGTCGAGCCTCTCTTGATCTTCAACTTCTTCTCTCGGGTTATCTAACAATCCATATACAATAGCTATGTATCAATACATTTTCAATCATCTATTTCAAGTGTTCTTAAGCTTAACAATTATAAACATGTGCATTACGGACAATTTTGCTACCCTTTGGCGAAACGATCGTATCTTTTAGCTCCGATGTCCGATTCTAATCTATTTTACCTCGTTAGAAAGCTAGAAGAATCCTCTATAAGGATAAATTAAACCCACATTTTAATTTCTATTCTATTAGCTCCAGATTTCATTCTAAACAGACCCAACCGGATTTCCGGGACTACTCGGGTAACCCTACGGAACAGCTTATATCTTTTTCTACCAGACTCGGATTAAGATTCCATAAATTTTCACTTAAACTAGGTATAAATGAGTATCATAGTCTAAAATTTCAGTTCCAAATTCCTTAAATCCCAACCTAGGTAATTTTCTCAAAAGTGTTACTCAAGATAGCATTTCTAAGTGATTTCGGCTAAATTTTATTTTATGTGTTCAAAGCCTAATTCCCAATTAATTTTCTTGAATTTCCAGCATCTTTAACATGAAATTAACATCAACAATTTCTCACTTCATCAACCTAATCTCATACAACTCTAGTATTAAATCAATTTATACACATAACACTCCCCAAAATCCAATCTCAAGTCCTCATACCCACTTTCTCATGCTTATAGCTAAACCCAAACAATTACAATCCCTAATTTAGACATGAAAGCTTCATTGAAGCATTTAGAATCCATGAACTTAAGCTTCCAAAATTTCAACTAGGGAAAGAGAGACTTACCAAGATGTATAAACTTGCTTTTCCACCACAAATTTCTAACCATGCAAGGATTTGAACCAACCCCTCAAGCCTCCATGAAATTTTTCTCCTCTCCCTCTTTTTTTGTATTTCACGTGAAATGAGATGAAATGGGGAATGGAAGATGACAAACCCATCTTCATTAAATGTGTGCATTGTCATTCTTGTCCCTTTAGTTATAACTTAGTCTACTTTATTGCTTAGGATAATCTAGGGATTTCTTATTTTTATCATGCAAACTCAATATTTTTCATCTCATTTAATTTAGTTCCTCACTTTAGTCTAAGTGTCACATGATTTGGTTTAATTCCATAATTAATTCGATTCATTTTACTAGCCCGCTTTTAAGGTGTTACAGCCGTAGTAGGGAATGTACCTGAGTAAGATTTCAAAGCTAATCCTCTTGTTTATCATTGTAATACAGGTTTCAAAGCTAAGTATATATGATTCCAGTTGTTTGTGTATTGGAATGGCTCCTCCACTGTAAAAAAATACTCAATTAAAGTCAAGATGGTAGTCATTATGGTGGTGGTTGGTATAGGTGTTTGTACAGTTACCGACGTGCAGATCAACTCCCGAGGTTCTCTTTGCGCCTGTGTAGCTGTACTGGCTACCTCCTTACAACAAATTGTAAGAGTTTGTTGTTCCATATTTCTTTGCCTACTTAAAACCATTTCTCGTTCACCCCGTTACAACCTTGCTTTCATTGGTTTATGGAACAGTCAATTGGCTCCCTACAGAAGAAGTACTCAATAGGATCATTCGAGCTGCTTAGTCAAACAGTTCCCATCCAAGCTTTATCTCTTTTGCTACTCGGTTCATTCGTCGATTACTTCCTTCGTGGCAAATTCCTTGCTGATTATAAAATCTCCCCAGCTGCATTTGTAAGTATTCCTCGTATCCTAAAATCAAAGTTCACACAGGTATAATTTATGAACTGGTTGACTGGGAATACACATTCTGTAGTTTTTCTTATTGCTCTCATGCTCTTTAGCTGTATTCTGCAATATAAGCCAGTATCTATACATTGAACGATTCTCCGCCTTGTCTTTCCAGGTTCTAGGCCACATGAAAACAGTTTGCGTTCTGATATTGGGGTGGCTGTTGTTTGGTTCAGAGATGACACCTAAAAATATACTTGGGATGTCCATTGCTGTGATTGGAATGATAATATACAGTGGGGCTGTTGAGGCTGATAAGTCAGCTAATTCCAAGGCCTTGCAATATCGAAAAGATAGTTCAACAGAGGATGTTAAACTATTGCTAAAACAAGTGGACGGATCATCACTACTCCAAGACGTTGAGCTTGGCAAAGCTCAAGGATAGTTTTTGCCCAAATTTTAGAGGGATTTTTTTCTCTTCATTTTTTGTTTATTTTTTAAATAGTTATGAAAAATAATTTTTGACCCCATCATTTCTTTATTTTGTGTGGATATTTTTAACATTTTAATGAGGAATGGGATTATAACAAGTGATAAATATATTAAAATTGCTAAACTTGAATAATATTAGAAGAAAAAATAACAATACATATGTTTGATTTGGATAAAAATAGGTAAAACTAAAATAATAATGGGTTTTAAAAGATTGTTAGGATTAAGTTTTTTTTAATATTTAGGAGAATATGTCAAAAGGAATCATGTTTTTTTGGATCATGTCATCTTCGGATGACGAGATGTGTGGTAAGTTGTTGAATTGACACTAAGTAAGCAATTAGATTGATTGAAATCGGAAGGTGATATGGTCCAAAAAAATATTGTTCATTTTGACTTATTCTCAAAATATTTTCAAAAAAAACTTTAATCCTAGTATCTTTTTTGATGGTGCAAATCGTCTCCTCTTCCTTATGTCTCTATTCGTGTCTCCGTTTTAAATTAAAGGGTATAGGGTTTAGGGTTCAAGGTTAGGGGTTGTGGTTAGGGTTTAAGAAATTAGATATAGGATATATTTTTTAGAGTGTAGGGTTTAGGGTTTAAGAAATTAGATATAGTGTATATTTTTTTAGAGTATAGTGTTTAGAGTTTAAGAAATTAGATATAGGGTATATTTTTTAGAGTATAGTGTTTAGGGTTTAGGATATAAAAAATAAGGGTTAGGGTTTAAAATTCATTTTTTTTAAATTTTAAATGATACATAAAAGGATACATGATAAAGAGGCAGACGATTTTTACTCCTTTTTCGAACTCTATTCTTACCTTAATTTTACTTTAAAAAACATGTATTGCACTAAAAAGTAAAATAAAAAATCACCAATGGGAAAATCCTAATAAACCTCCTAATTTCTGAAGAATCAACACTTTTTAGTGCAAAGAAATTAGAAGACAGATGATTTTTATTCCTTTTTAAAACTTTATTCTTTAAATAAGCCCTCAAACTCAAAAAAAAATCAATTCAGCCCTTCAACTTTTTTAACACCCAATTAAACCCTCAAACTCAAGAAAAAAAATTAATTTGACCCTTTTACCAATTTTAACCGTCAACTTTAACTTTTTTTTAAATTTTTTAACGCGTGTTACAACAACAAAATAACACAACTTTTTTGTTTCTAGAAATTTTTAAAATTTATTTTTAAAATTATATAAAAATCATGAAAAATATTTTTAAAATATAAAAAATTAATTTCAAAATTAATTTAAAATAATAAATAATATTTTTAAAAAAATAAAAATAAAAAATAAAAATATTAAATATTACTTTAGAATTATAAAAAATATTTTTATATTTTAAAATATTTAAAAACTTTCAAGATTTTTTATAAAGTTTTTAGATTTTTTTATATTTTTAAAATTTAAAATTTCTTAAAAACGACAAGTGATATTATTTTGTCGCGACAAGTGTCAAAAAAATTTAAAAAAACATTAAAGTTAACGGTCATAGTTGATCAAAGGACCAAATTGATTTTTTTTTTGAGTTTGAGAGTTTAATTGAATGCAATAAAAGTTTAATGGCTTGACTGATTTTTTATAACAGTTTAAGGGATAAATTAATTTTTTTAGTGAGTTTGAGGGCTTTTTTTTATTGGGTGCAAAAAAAAGTTTAAGGGCTTAATTAGTTTTCTTACCAAAATTTAAGGATTTATTGAATCCTTAAACCAATTTATCTACTTTAATTGAACTCCTAGCAGAAAATCCTAATAACCCCCCTAATTTCTGAAGAATCAACACTTCGCTCTCGTATTTCTTTGAAGAATCAAATATATCTCTTTTAATTTCTGAAATTATTTGGCTGCTTCTACACTTACCTTTTTAAATACATTAATAGAATTTTTTTTAAATATATTTTTAATATTATCAGCCACACCTACCATGTATATTCTATCTGCTGAAATGATAATAAACATAGTTTGCATCAAGTCCCAGTTATATCTGAGGATGTCAAAGACAACCAAAGATAGCTAATTGGCCTTCTGGACAGATATGTATCAATTCCATCCTTGATACCAAACGTAGCATCAACTCTTGTATTCTCCTCGTATATCAACACTAGATAACAATGGCCAACACCACCGTAGGTCAGTTGGCTTGTAGCATCATTTGCAAGCAATCGTTCCACCTTGTATCCAGGAACGGACCCAGAATTTTCTATAAGAAAGTGCAAGCTATAAGTATGTATATTAGAAATGTAGGGGTGCAAAATTACACGAGTTTAAGGGGCACAAAATTAGATTATCAATAAAAAATTCAAAGAAAATGTATAAAATAAAGGAGAATTTCAAATTTTTATGGGACTGCACCCCAACACCCCTAGGTACATCCCTACTTGTATCAACCATGGATGATCACATAACTTTAACAAACTTGCATGGACTATAAGAAGTTAGAAGCATCAAAACATCAGTTGAATTATATACTAATTAAAGGATAACCCGACGTAACTAAACCAGCATCTTCATATCTGCATTAATATTATGGACTTATTCTGTAATATTTCTTTCGATAAAATAAAAGATCAAGAAATATATTTTGGAAGTAGGAAATTTAGAAGTAGATTTTGGAGATTTGTGCAGAAAGTATCCATAGATCATCTATCATCTAAATCAAAGTATTAATCTGCCCACATATATGTATAAAGACTTAATAAAATAAGATAGGTTTGGATAGATTAATACTTTGATGGCCTCTAACAATGATCAAGAAATGAAATAAAAAAATGTTACATGAGAAGATTATCCCCGAGAGTAAGTAAGTCAATCAAATCCGTTAAATATCCTGTTGAAATAAAAGGATAATCTATAACAATTACTCAAGAAAAAATAATTAAAATAATTGATAACACAAATTTAACTCACAAGCATAGAGTGGCCAACCTTCTTCGGCCTTAATTCTAAACTGTGGAGACAGAGCAGAAGAGTCATGCATAGGGTGCATTGTTGCACATATAAAACGCAGAAACTCCATCAAATTTGATTACAGTGGGGGAGAAATGGATGGGGTGAAAGGCAGAGTTTGCGTGACAGGGGCTTCAGGTTACTTGGCTTCTTGGCTGGTTAAGCGACTTCTCTTATCTGGTTATCATGTGATTGGCACGGTTAGAGATCCAGGTATGTTTCCATTACTTTACATCTTCCACTGCTTAATCCATGCCTTAATCAATGTGCATGAGGGCAGAGAATGAGAGGAAATTAGCGCACCTGTGGAGGTTGGAAGGCGCCAAAGAGAGACTTCGATTGGTGAGGGCTCAACTCTTGGATGAGGGCAGCTTCGACGATGCAATCATGGGGTGTGAAGGCGTCTTCCACACTGCTTCCCCTGTCGTAAAACCTTCATTTGATCCCAAGACGGAAATTCTGGAACCGGCTGTGAAAGGCACACTGAATGTGTTACACTCATGTAAGAAGAACCCTTCTCTGAGGCGACTGGTTCTCACATCATCTTCTTCAACTGTGAGAGCTAGAGATGACTTTGACTACAAAGTACCCCTTGACGAGTCATCTTGGAGCTCCGTTCCACTCTGCGAGACTTTGCAGGTAACTTTAGCCTTGGAATTTGCAGGTAACCTCTTCTGTCTATGCTGACTTTGCTATTTTAATTTCCAAAGATTTGGTATGCTTTAGCAAAAACGCTAGCGAAGAAGGCTGCATGGGAGTTTTGCAACGAGAATAACATAGATTTGGTCACCGTCCTTCCCACCTTCGTCATCGGACCCAGTCTGCCACCCGATCTATGTTCCACTGCCTCCGATGTCCTCGCCCTGCTCAAAGGTATTGAAACCAAACGTTCCTCCATAATGGATTTCTCCTAATGTCCCTCAATCAGATGGATTAACAAAGTATTGTTCCATACGGACAGGGGAAACCGAGCAATTCCAGAGGCATGGACGGATGGGATATGTTCACATTGATGATGTTGCACTTTGCCACATCCTTGTCTTCGAGCACGATGGCGCAAATGGGCGATACCTTTGCAGTTCAACGGTGATCGACAACAATGAGTTGGTATCCATGTTATCATCTCGTTATCCATCACTCCCTATCCCCAAGAGGTTTCTGCAACTAGATAGACCACATTACGAGTTCAATACATCAAAGATCACAAGTTTAGGGTTCAAGTTCAAGAGTATTGAGGAGATGTTCGATGATTGCATCGAATCGCTGGTGGATCAGGGCCATCTCTCTCTTCACAGAGGCCAACTTTCAAAGTAACAGTTTAACGTTGGTTTTAACTTCTCATCGACCAAATCCTAAGATTGCACTTCCTTTTTCAATAACCCCATTGTTTATGGGAGGAATAAGACTCACGTCCCTTTTATTTCAGCAAAGAGCACCTTGAGTATTTAAACTTCTTGGATAAACCCTCAGATATCACTCAAAGGTGTCTACGATTATTACTTTGATGCCCAATTTTTTTATTCAGTTTAATACCGAAAGATGCAAATCGCTAGACAGATGTTTATTAAATTAAAAAATGCAAAGAATATCTAAAAGCTCAAAAAAGTTATATATTTTTTTAAAAAATATAATAAAGTTTTAAAATTATAATTTGGGTAAATGACTCTAGTAACCATTAAACTATATGTGTATTTATTTTGATCATTAAATTATCGATCTCGTCAATTAAGCTATTAAATTTATTATACCAGTTTACTTTAGAATACAAATCACTTGCCCTAATCATGTCTCTTTCTATGCTCTTTAATATATTCTTTAAAAACAAAGTCTAAACCCTAATCCTAGTTTCCATTTCTTAAACCTTAAAAATATGCTTACCCATAATTTCTTAAACCCTAACCACTAATCATAAACTTTGAACCCTAAACCTTAAATTTATTATTTTAAAGTGATGATTCCAAAAGAGGTACAATAAAGGGTACGCAATTTATACCCTCTATTTTGACCATTACTGTTAAAAAATTAACGAAGGGGGTGCTGAACTAATGATGTGATAATTAGATAAAATTTTATAAAATTAATTTATCAATCGAATAATAACATGTATCAACAACAAAAAAATAAAAATAAACGATTGACATGAGGTTTAAACTCACAACCTCAAAGGGGAAAGTGAGTTCTTAATAGTTTAATTTTTTTTATTTTGTCCCTAAAAATTTAAGTGAAACTCATCATACATGTAAGAGAGTTTCAATTAGAATTTACTTCATCACTAATTAATTAAATTAAAACGTAAAAAAATATTCTAAACTTTCTTTGAACTCGCCTATTAAGCTAGGTGAGTTCAATCATGGACGGAGTCATATAGAAGCCTAATAAGATTCTTTTTAATTTTTTTCCTATCTAATTTTTTTAAAAATTAATTTTTTATGAATTTACCCCTATTTTTAAACATTTATGTTTTGCCCCCTCAACCACAAATTTTGACTTCGTCTCTGAGTTCAATAAGATGATATTATTAAAAGGGTTAATTACTACGGAGGTCACGTTTGTTTGTCCTCAGTGCAAATTTAGTCACTGATTTTGAAAATCAACCAGTATGGTCACGTACGTTTTCGGGCTGTAAACTTATGGTCACTCCGACGTTAAAAGCCGTGAAGTGTTAACAGAAAGATGCATTGGCACAATAAAAAATAAATAAATTACCTAAATAGCCACTAAATAATTATCTTATTTTTATTTTATCTTTAATTTAATCATTAAAATTTAAATTTTTATAATTTTACCATTTTTTTAAAAACACTTATTTCTTAAAAAACACTTTTCCTTCGTCTCACTTCAATTTTCTCAGTAATCAGACATTTAAGGTAATCACTGTACACATTTGAATTCTTAAAATCAGTTAACCCATTTATCAAATTGACCATGGAATCCCACTCAAACAGGCAAAACACGTCGTTTGTGTCTCGTATCGGATCGGGATCGGACTTCGGAGCAGCCTAGTCCACAAAGAAAGCATCATAGAAGCTAGCAAAACCCCAAGGAGATCGGCGACGGCATCTCTGGTGGAAGCACCAGCAGAGGGGAAAAGCCCGAGATGATCAACAATCTCTTTGGTAGCCCCGACTAGTAGTGATCCGAATATAATGGTTACGGAGAAAAAAAAAGTAGTGGGATAAGGAAGCCAAAACGGAAAAGAAGGTTAGAAAGAAGCAGAAGAGGAAATGGTATAGTTTGTCGAGTGCTAATCATGGATCTTTGTCATCCCCGTTGTTCATGTTACCGTATTTTCTAAGAAAAGATTTCATATTACTGGATTTTGATACATAGCGGCGGTTTAAGTGTTTTTTCATTTTTGCCGCGTTTTTCATTGCACCTCTTCTATGGTGCCATTTCAGACATTTTCTCTCTCGTAATCCCAATCTCTCTTTAATACATTCTGAAATTCCCTCCACAGTACTTTCTCTCTATTCTTCTTCCATCTCCATCTTGCTTTGCATTTCACTTTCAAGGGAAAAAATGGGGAAGCAAAGCAGACCTAAGAAACAAGAGAATCTGGAAAAAGGGAAAGTCACGCCGGTTCAAGTCGCATTCATCGTCGATCGCTACCTTTCCGATAACAACTACTCTGAGACTCGTTTCACTTTCAGAAACGAAGCTTCGTCTCTCATATCCAAATCATTATACATTATACATTATACATAAATTTGTATAGAAAAGGTAAGCAAAATTTGTAAAGTGCAGATGTTTCCAGCATCATAAAAACTTTTAGAGTTTTTTAAGAAGATGATAAAATTATAAAAATTTAAGTTTTAATGGTTAAATTAAAGATAAAATAAAAATAAGATATTATTTAATGACTATTTAGATAAAAATAAGATAATTATTTAATGACTATTTAGGTAATTTACCCTCTTTTATTATACCAAATTATCTTTCCGTTAACACTTCACGGCTTTTAACGTCAGAGTGACCATAAGTTTACAGCTCGAAAACGTATGTGACCATACTGGTTGATTTTCAAAATCAGTGACTAGATTTATACTGGGGATAAACAAATGTGACCTTCGCAGTAATTAACCCTTATTAAAAATTAAATTTATAAGAAGTCGTCGGATATACTAACCAGTAAGCAAGCTCACCGTAAGAGTGTGCTACCTTAGAACCATGAAATATTGTTGTAAACTCACGTGGTCGAGTCGCAGCTAAACTGTTGTTGTTTGAGGGTCCAACATTGACTCCCCGTACATCTTATCTCTACAACCAACTCAGGCTAACCCTGCATATGTTATCCACAGGGATCGAAACTCCCATGCTTCATTAATTAGAATAGCAATACCACACAAATTAAATACAGTTGGATTTTAGCTGACTTGGATTTAAATGTATGTTGATTGAATAATTTATTAGTTAAATTAAGGAATCTTTTAGTTAACGTTTAAAAAAGTTTGTGCAAACCATATTGGTCAAATTTAAAAAGATTTAACTTTTAAAAGTTAATAATTAATAAATTTAATGAGATATAAAGAGTAATTATTAGTCTAATTATGTTCAGTGACGGATTTTGTTGTTGTTGTTGACTTTGTGTTTTAGTACGAAATTTTCGTATGTCTTGGTTCTTGTAATAGAACTGTCGATTGAGTAGCAAAACAGGTTAAGGAAAATTTCTGCCCGATAAGGTCGGTTATTGTTCCTCCTAACCTGGAGACTCTTTTACAATATTTTTGGAGTTAGTTGAGTCTGATTTTGTAGTAAAAAATGGAACTCAAATAAATTTGACGAGTTAGTACAAGTTCAACTCAGTCATGACCCATAATATAGACCCAACATGATTATTTTCTTGTCGATTAGCTGACACAAAAGTTGTGGCACAAAATCAAAAGGTTAATACACAGTGGAACAATGGAAAGAAAGATGCAACTTTTTATTTTTCAATAATTCTTAATATATGTTTTAATTATATCGATGATTAGAATTTTTAAATTATGATTTTTTATATTTTTTAAATAATTTTACGCCTTAAATTTATAATATAAGATTAACATTCGACATAGAATATTATGTATGTTCGTGAATTATCATATGCATACTCGAGTCTAACACTTGCGCTCGAATTTAAGTAATATGTAGTTTACGTCGTAAATGGCCCTCCCTATTTCCATTTGTTGATGAAGGCTCATTGAACGTGGCTGCTAACAAAACCGTACCATCTCCCCGTCGCCAACACCATGTTTGTGTGGTCCTTGACATTGATGTGTTCATTTGGGCTCTGTAAGGTTTATATGCGTGATATTATTTTTTCCCAAACAACAGAACAAAATTTTGTCCAAGTGAAAGTGAGATTTATCTTCAAAGAATTGCTGACATTTGGGGTCTTTGCAGCCTCACAAAATTTGATCAGTGTCTTGTTCCTGAACTCGACAAAGGGTAATTTCTTATGATTGTAAATGTTAGAATATGATTTTTATGGATATGAAGAGAGATTGGATCTTAAAATGACTGTGAAATGATCAAATGGATGAGTTTGATGCACGTAGAACACAAGGCTGTGATAGAACATAGAAAGTTATGGGACCATACCATTAGCCAATGGTTATGGCGTTGGAACTTGGAAGTCTCTATTAATGGAGCGTTATCCTGATGGTAACCTTTTTCTCCTTTCTTTTACACCCAATCCGGATGGAACCAGAACCAGAAACTTAAAAGATATGTTCCTTCATCTTAGTATTCATGGGTAGACAGAAAAAAGGAGTCTTGAACGTGTTGACTTTTTGAAAGGATCCCGGAAGCTTCTGCTGCTTCATTTTCCTCCCGGTGCCATTGACACCATTGTTGTTACAGTTGTGCTCATTTTCATCAGAAAGTGTCACCGGAGATTGCTTGCTATCTGAGTTTCTGCTACAAAGGTCCTTACCACTCTTAAACTCTTTTCAATTATTCAACTACAAGCACCCTTTCCCATTAGTTGTAAGCTCAGTATTTCAGTTTTTGTCAAGAGTAGATGATGGGATTATATGTGGCAGAAATGAGAAAAATTGAATCAAAGTTGCACAACTAATTTTCTACACATGTATTATCTAGTTAGAGACTTTGAAAGGGTTTCAATTCAACTGTATTTTCCCTAGTACAACATCCTTGTAACGGATGTGCTAGAGCCTAGAGTACTTTGAAAGGCTCTGAATTTTAGTTCTGACCATGAGAGTCATTTATACTGATTCTGGCTTGGTGGTATATGCAGCCTTACGTACGAATATTCACCGAAGACAAGTAGGAAAGAGGGACCAATGACCGGGGGACAGCCGGAGGGATCACCTGAATCAGCAGGTACTCAAAATGTTGCACAATCTAGTGTTACAGTTGACGGTTCCAGTACAGTGTCTCAAGTGCAAGAGGAAGGATCATCAATGGATGCCGGTTCTAATACAAGGAAAGAGCCTGCCAACAAGTGGATGGCTTTTGGAGGAGAGGCTGCCGACAAGTCCAACATCATAACATTTGGTGACTCCATCAAAAACTCGAATGGTGGAGGGGAAGATCCAAATGAAAACAACTCGCATAGAATTTTAACTGAAGCTAGCATAGCTGAAAGAACTGCAGAATGGGGTATTGCATTGCAGACAGATGCTGGAGATGGTAGCTTCAAAGTGATCAGCAAAACGATGAGGCCAAGTGGAGAAGGCAATCCAAACAAATACTCGTTAGATAAATTTTCAGTGGGATCAGCAAGGACATCAGATGAATCAAGTTATGGATTGGATCAAGTTCCTAGGGTGTCACAGGAGCTGAAGGATGCCTTAGCAACCCTGCAACAAACCTTCGTCGTATCTGATGCCACGAAACCTGACTGCCCTATAATGTATGCAAGCAGTGGATTTTTCACCACTACCGGTTATTCCACAAAGGAGGTCATAGGAAGAAACTGGTAAGTTCTTGCTTCTAAATATGTAGAGATTGACCAGAGCCATTTCAAGTACTCTAAATATGTAGATCATCTTTTTTATACTTGCTGTAAAGTACTGATCATTTCAAGTACTGTAAAACCTTAGCTGATATTCTATGCAATCTTTTACTGTCCCCATTTTTTTTATTTAGCCGTTTTCTACAAGGACCGGACACGGACCAGAAGGAGGTTGCCAAGATCAGAGATGCAGTTAAGAATGGAAAAAGCTATTGCGGCAGGCTCTTGAATTACAAGAAAGACGGAACCCCCTTCTGGAATCTTCTGACTGTGACTCCCATAAAAGATGATCAAGGGAAAACCATCAAATTCATTGGGTTAGTTTTCGTTACTTCATAATTATCTTCATACAGATATCGAAGCTCGAACTACACTGTTCTTTTTTCCTTCCCAAATGCATGCATAGCTATTGAGTGTTGTTTTATGCAGAATGCAGGTGGAGGTCAGCAAATACACAGAAGGTATCGTTGAAAAGGCAGTGAGGCCTAATGGACTGCCCCAGTCGTTAATTCGTTACGACGGTAAAATATACTATAGTTGTTGGGGGTGTTTTATAGTGTGATTTCATTTCTAATATGTAATAACCCTACATTTTGGAGCAGCTCGTCAGAAGGATAAAGCTTTAGATTCCATCACAGAGGTTGTCCAAACAGTGAAACGCCCTCAATCTCACATTCGAACAACAAGTAACGATGCCAGTAACAAGCTTGAAGAGCATGAAAAATTCAACCTCGATTATGTTCTGCCTAAATCGGCTGAAACTGAGAACAATAGTACCCTTGGGAGATATACTCCTCAGTCCGAATTCAGTGCTGCTACTCCTATGCAGGATATTGACATGAAAGATAAAAAAACAGCGCGCATTTCCTTAAAGGGGTGAGTTTTTCTGGCTTAAGTTCTCTCAAGTAAGCAATACTTTGCTGCTGGAATTTGATTTAACAATGAGCTCCATTGAGAATCTTAAATCAGTGTATCCGATGCATGATATCTTCCCTCAGGTTTAAAGGCAGGTCTTCCAGCTCTGAAGCAATGCAGGAAAAACAACCAATTGTTGAACCAGAGGAATTAATGACAAAAGACATTGAGCGCACCGACAGTTGGGAACGTGCTGAAAGGGAAAGGGACATACGCCAAGGGATCGATCTAGCAACAACATTGGAACGTATCGAAAAGAACTTTGTTATCACAGATCCTAGACTCCCAGATAACCCCATTGTAAGGAAGATTGTTTCAGTATCATTTTCCTCACCCAACTCAATTTACTTCCACAAGATAAAGTACATATATTGTGTCTGAAAAGTGAAAAGCCACTACAATGTTGCAGATATTTGCATCTGATAGCTTTCTTGAATTGACTGAATTTACACGAGAGGAAATCTTGGGAAGGAACTGCAGGTAAGCAATCTGTAGTACAATAATTTCGATATCGAGCTACTTCAATCAACCGTCAAATATAAGTTGCTTTCCACTGTTTGTTAGATGAATGATATCATACCAACATGGCATTTGTTTTAACAGGTTTCTTCAAGGACCTGAAACTGATCAAGCCACTGTTTCAAAGATAAGAGATGCTATTAGAGAACAAAGGGAGATCACTGTTCAGTTGATCAACTACACAAAGAGCGGTTCGTAATATATATGTCTATGCATATGCATACTGAAGGAAACATCCTTTGACTGAATTGTTACAATTTGTATGACTTGCAGGCAAGAAATTCTGGAATTTATTTCACTTGCAACCTATGCGTGACCACAAGGTGGTTACTGTTACATCTGACAATCCATGCATTTCTGTCATGTTTGTGTTTTCTTTACATGCCACAATGATGATTTGACATGTTCATGTGATTTTTTTAATGTTATGTTTTATTTATTCTTCTCGAAACTCTCATGACAAGTTCCTGGTGATTTACTTACAGGGTGAGCTTCAATATTTCATAGGCGTCCAACTTGATGGAAGTGATCATGTTGAACCTCTACGAAACCGCCTCTCCGAGCAAACAGAGCAACAAAGTGCTAAGTTGGTCAGTATTAATTTTCTTCTTAGGCCTATCATAAAGACTTCATTTTTCTTAAAATACCTTGTTGAAAAAGTTGCGCATAATCATGCCAAACATATTCGAAGCTCAACTAGGATCTCATTTTCTTTAATCCAGGTCAAAGCCACAGCAGAAAATGTCGATGAAGCAGTTCGCGAACTTCCTGATGCCAATTTGGTAAGGTATTCTTTCTTTCTCATAGAAGTATTAATAACGTTGTCTTGATTATCATGTAAATATCACTAATATGTTTTTCAAATTGTATTGAGAACTCTAAACCTCAATGTTTAAGTTGTTAATATTGTTACAAGTTGCATGGAACAGAGCATTCAATAACTTTTAACAAAGAGCTGTCTGATATGATCATAGTTGATGAGACTATATGTATATTGGTAAAATGTTCAGAGACCAGAAGATTTGTGGGCGCTCCATTCTCAACCAGTCTTCCCAAGGCCTCATAAAAGAGATAGTCCTTCTTGGCTAGCAATTCAGAAGGTACCTCTTTTCCATGTTCTCAACTCGTTATTTCTTCTTGGATGCAGTCTCTGATATGTTATTTGTAATGCAGATCACGTCTCGTGGTGAAAAAATCGGGCTGCATCATTTTAAACCCATAAAACCCTTAGGCTGTGGTGACACTGGCAGGTAGCTCCTTCATGCCACTGTTTGCTTTTACCTCAAATCATTATGAATTCGTACTTCATTTCCATGTCAAATCTAAATTATTGGGTCGCAGTGTTCATCTGGTGGAACTGAAAGGTAGCGGAGAATTATTTGCTATGAAGGCAATGGAGAAGTCTATGATGTTGAACCGTAACAAGGTCTGCTTATTGCTTATTTCTTCTATGCATAAACACTCATCCTGAATCTGAGTTGGATTATGTCTATGCATAAACACAGACAGCATTTGAGCATCGAATTGACTCACTGAGTTAATTGTACAGGTTCATCGAGCATGCGTTGAAAGGGAAATCAGCTCACTCCTGGATCATCCTTTCCTTCCCTCTTTATACACCTCTTTTCAGGTTTTCCTTGTCAAATTCTTAGCACATCCTATAATTTACAAGTTTCCTGAATTCTTAAGTTGAAATCAGCTTATACTAGTGATTTGTTTATCTCCTCAGACTCCCACACACGTTTGCTTGATAACTGACTTTTGCCCTGGTGGTGAGTTATTTAACTTGCTTGATAAGCAACCAATGAAATTCTTCAAAGAAGATTCTGCAAGGTACACCGATTTATTGCCTAATTATCGCCGGCCTATTTTACTTCTTTACTCTAGTATTTTACCAGTGTATGTTTCATTTTTATGACTGAATCTAGTCAAAATCATTGGGATATCTAGCATTTCTTGTATGTTCAATTCTTACTAGGGTGTTTAAGTTTATGTTGTTTTTTCAGGTTTTATGCAGCAGAGGTTGTCATTGGTCTGGAATATCTTCACTGTCTAGGTATGTTGGTAAACTCAGGATTTAGATAACAGAAACTCAAAGAGTTATGCAAAGTAAATCTAATATCTAAATTCCAAAAACTTATTCGAATCCACGGTACTCTGATTCACAAAACTCGAATTTAATAGTGCCTCTCTGCAAGATTTAGGCGACTTTGTTATAACACAATGCTGATGCTTTCATTTGTAATGGTTTGTGATAGGAATAATATATCGAGATCTGAAGCCGGAAAATATTCTGCTCCAGAAAGATGGCCATGTTGTATTAACCGACTTTGATTTATCGTTTATGACTCCCTGTAAACCCCAAGTATGTCTCAAATTCAATTTTGCTTGATATATTCTTGTTTAGAATTTAGATACATGGACCATTATATAGTTTTCCATGTAATTAAAGTTGACGATGATATGTACAGGTTTTAAAGCATCCCTTGCCTAACAAGAGAAGGAGATCCAGAAATCACCCTCCTCCAACATTTGTTGCAGAACCGTCTACACAGTCCAATTCGTTTGTTGGAACGGAAGAATACATTGCTCCGGTATGCACCCTCTCTTCTCATGCATTGTTGAACCGAATATGTATCGGAAACCAATACTTCAAGGGGAAAAAAAGGGAGTCGAAGCGAAGCTACCCTACAAAATAATGCTCACTCCATACTTGTATTAAACATGGTTATGTTTCACCTGGTTTCAGGAGATCATTACAGGTGCAGGACACAGTAGTGCAATTGATTGGTGGGCACTTGGTAAGTATAGACGGTTAAGACTGTTCTTCATTTGTTAAATTCCATTTAATTCTTATTCACTCATGGAATTATATTTGGAGTATAGGCATTTTGCTGTATGAGATGCTGTATGGCCGTACGCCTTTCAGAGGTAAAAACAGGCAGAAGACATTCTCCAACATCTTGTACAAGGATCTCACCTTCCCAAGTAGCATTCCGGTATAATTTCTACCAACTTCTACTCCATCCTTAATGCATTATAGCCAACTCATGACATAGCTTAGACCCTTGGGATGAGTCTCCAACATGTCAGAGATTCGAATCTCAACGTTTACGACGAATGCTAATGCATTTCGAACTACAATCACTAAGATCTATTTCATTAAGTCAAGGTGTTTAAAGTTTCTTACTTGTAGCTGCTGAACTGAGAACATGGCTGCATTTGGTGAATGCAGGTTAGTCTTGCAGCGAGGCAGTTGATCAATGCATTGTTGAACCGAGACCCGGGCAGCCGGTTGGGGTCGACTACCGGTGCCAATGAAATCAAAGAACACCCTTTCTTCCGTGGCATACATTGGCCTCTTATACGCTGCATGGTAATACATATTTTGACATCTTTTTGACTGTTGTAATATAATGGGTCAAAGATATTCTTAGATGCTCTTTTTGTTGTCTTGTTCTGTAACGCTATAACGATGGGTATTTTGTTCGGGTTTGCAGACTCCACCGCCATTGGAAGTGCCTCTTGAATTAATCGGGAAAGACAGTAAGATCAAAGATGTCAATTGGGAAGATGACGGTGTGCTCGTTAGTTCTATTGACATGGATATTTTCTAAAGGTTGGTAGTAACTGGTTTCTTATGTTTAAAACCTGTGTCAGCAGTGTCATATGCAGCAATCTTTATTGGGAGAGATTATTAGGTGATTCTGTTGGCCACATAATTTATGGTCCAAGTAATCAGGACCGTTGATCTTTAAATAACTACCTAATAACTACCCACCCATTAAATCTATGTAGGAAAGAGGTGACGATTCACTTAAAAAAAAATTAAGATCAACGGTCCTAATTAATTGGGACCATAATGACATGATGAATAAGGTTGACCTAATAATTTTTTCTTTATTGGTATGTTTGCTTCAAATAATGCTTTTTGAAATATAAAAATAATAATTGAACCTTCCATGTTTATAATTTTTTATTTTAAAGTTTTATTAATATCATTTAAAATAATAAAAATCATGATAATAAATTTTATTTTATTTATTTATTTTATCTCGATCATGTTTAACAATTAACAGATAAGATTAACAGGTGATTCATAACATTAACCGATTTGATTAACAAATTATATTAATTTATGGTATAAAAATATTTTAATAAAATTAATGGATAGTTATTAATTATTTAATTATTTAAACAAGTAAAACGATATATAAAAATATGATTATATCCCGCTAAACCAGTTTATGTGAAATGACAAATCTATGCCTATCTTATTTTCACAATCCAAGTTAAAAAAGATATCAAAAATACTTACGACTAATTTGAAAAATATACTTGTGTAAAACAATGAAATTATTTATAACACATATCATATAGTAGTTACAAAATAAGCTATATCGAATATAGTAGTAAAATATTCATAACATCAAACACTTTACATCTCAAAATATAAGTACATGCCTATCTAAAAACAATAAAATAAGAATGAAAATATCATAATCTAGATAGATATTTAAATGTGTTGATTCATCGAATATCAGATACAAAATAACTTATTTAAAATATTTAAAAAATTTAAAGAGGGAATTAGAGAACTCAATGTTTTCAACAATGCAAAATTAAGCTTAATGTAACTAATATAGTCAGTGACGGAACTAGAATCTAATATTGAGAGGGATAAAAATTTATTAAATCTTCAAATTAGAAAATTAAGAGAGACAATAAATATTTAAATTAAAAAAATTAAAAATATAATTATAAAAAAAAATAGAGAGACAACAACCCTTCTGACACATAGCTTTGTCCCGAATATAGTAATCATTTTATTTGAAGAAACACATAATTCAAGTGGCAGTAAGATTCATTTTAATTTTCTAGGACTGTATCTAATAAAAATCACCTTAACCGAAGTATATGAACTTGATACTGTACGAATCTCTTTGTCCAAAGCATACAAACCTGGCACAACAGAAATTATCATCCGGATAAAGGTTGATCCTGTAGAGACTTCATATTTTATATAAAATACTCAAGTAAAATAATTTAGGTAATAATAGAAATAAACAGTAGTAAGTGATTAATATAAAACAATATTAAATTTACTATTGTTTAAATATCCTTAAACAAATGCTTAAACGTTATGTTCAAATTATGTTTTTTTAGTCAGGTGTCTAAATTATTTTTCGGATAAATTAGATTTCAAATGTTTTATTCCATAACTCATTTAAAGTTTTCTATTAATTTCCATCATTAAAGGAGTCATATCTTGAAAGTTTTAAAATGATATTCAAAATAAATAAAATTAATAAAATAAAACAAAATAAAATTAAATTAAATCTTTAAATTTTTAAATATTATCAAGAATAATCCTAAGGTTCATAAACTCTCAAATCCGGTTATTCCCATCAACGTTCGTCGACATTGTCGACGATAAAATAAAATGTCCTTCGCGTACCGATCAACCTATATGCCATTCATCTTTTATTCTACTATTGTTCGTTATGAATCGTTCGAAAGAACCATTCGATAATTACAATGTTTCATACGGTGTCGATCGATTTTTGATGACGAAATGATAGAGAAATGGTCATGAAGTTCTGATGACCAATGCGGTGGACAATGACATGACAATCATTTATGAAATTAGCCTAAATCGGGATTTAGATTTGGGGAGTTAAAAATTTTAAAATTTGAGGTTATTTTGCGAAATTTGAAAAGCTTATAAATTTTCTATAATTAAATAATTTTATTTGTTTTTAATATAATTTTAAAATTTGTAAGAGATGACATGTGTCCTTTTAACGGTGGAAATTAACAAAAAACCTTAAATGAATTACGAAATGAAACGTTAGGTATCTAGTTGAACCCAAAAATAATCTGGATACCTAATTAAAAGAAATATATAGTTTGAACATTTATTTAACGGTTAAGCCTAAAACAAATAATAATATAAGTCAAAATGTTAACTCAATTATAATGCTCCTAACTGAATAATTAACATATGTATGATCGGATTCAAAGTCTAATTTGAAAGCTTTCGTATTAGAATTTAGCAAAACGAAACCAAAACGTCAGAAAACCTAAAATAAAAGTTTTCGGAAAAAGTTGACTCGGATAAAATCAATAATTAATAGGTTAAAGTCAACTGAGTTGATTCAAACAAATTAACTCAAACGAATTGACTCAATCAGTTGATTAGAACGAGTCAAAAATCAGGTTTAGATTGAGTCAAGTTTGGATTGTATCAGATTTGCGTCTAGACCAGATAGCTACAAGGCCTTAATCAAACCATTTTAATGTTGGGCCTAAAGTAGTAGGCTGACCCATTGGCTTGTAATAACCCAGCTGGGTCCTATAACTAGTATAGGCTTGAATCGGGTTCGAGATTGGATCAAATTTTAGGGGTAAAATGAACAGTTGCGTAGCTCTGATGAAACTCTTTCGGTGGTCGTTCGATGATCAAGTAGAAGAGTTTTTCTCGCCTAGCCACCAGAAACTCGATGCTGGTGGCTGTACAACAAACGGAGAATGGTGGTGGTCAGAAAACACCCAGAAACAGAGGAGGGAACTTGGGTTAAACACGAGTAAAGGGCGGATTGAGGGTTAACCCTAAACCCTAAACCCTAAACTAAAAACACTTCAAACCAAGCTTTCTAAACCCAACTCCAAACTAAGCCTAAGCACAAGGACTACACAACCATGGGTCATGGATTTTATTATCTTTTTAATATAATTTTAATAATTATTAAATTTATTTTTATATATTAATTAATTATTTATAAAGTTATATTCCAAATATAATTTTTTAAATTATTAAATTTTAATAAGTATTATTTTTTTGTTTATGAAATTATTTTTTTAATTTTATTAATTATTTAAATTTAAAAAATTATAATTCTTAAGTACAAAAACTTCTTTACAATCTTTTATTCTAAGATTTTCAAATAGATAAATTTTATCTCAATTTATTATTATGATAATTTATTTATTAAATATATAATTAACATATTTAATCGGTAAAACCTCTAAAAATAACTAAAAGTTATTTACCATACATTATCATTATTTTTATATTTTTAAACTATTTTTAGATATCACATGTAAAAGAGATAATTGTTAAAAATGTAATATTTTAACCGGTATTCTGTTAAAATGAATCTAAAGATTCCAGGTCAAATTTAGTTAAAAAAGGACAAAAAATATCAAAATAAAAGAACTAATTTATCATTATACCAAAAACAAACATAAAAAAAAAAATCTTCAAATTTTATGCAGTTTGAATAATTCTATATAAAGAGGATTACACATTAAATTTTTATTACATTTATTGAAAAAAAAAACTCAAAAACATAAAATAAAAAATAAAGAGATAATTAATTGTCATATTAAAATATTATAGCCAACAGATTTATATACTTGAAACCAAAATGTACTATTAAGAAATTTATTAAAAATATAAGACGTGTAAAATCATAAAAGTTTAGGAGTAAAAAATTGGATTATCAATAAAAAAATATATAATAAATATATAAAATACAAAAGAACTTAAAATTTTTAGGTGGTGTGACTGTACCCCAACACCCCCTAAGTTCATCCTTGCATGTACGTCCTTAACACAGAGATTCAGTTCTTAAAATACACAAAAAGTATTTAGCAGAAATTGTAGACAGACAAAATACAAGTACTCATCAGTAAAACTTGGTGGCATGTGCATTACTAATGGTATTGAGTTGTTCTCTTGCAGTTTCAACAGTGAATCCTACAGTTCAACAAATTTGTTCCCTGAGTAAATTTGAAAAGAATAAGAATTAGACGATGAACAATTAAAATTTATGCGGGTAGATACTAAACGTGAAAAAGTTTTCTTACTTGACTCTTGAAGTTCACCAGAAAGCAGAAATTCTTCCAATATAAAGTAGGCTTGAAAATGTCAAACATGGACAAACATTCAAGCTCATATCCATGATGTATAACAATTGACAATAATGTTATTTACTAAACACATTTGTGTAAGTTAATCTGATATAAATAGTTGTATTTAATTGTTATCAGTAGTTTTAGATAAGATTACTACGTAAAAGTGTCGTAAGTCTAATGTAAGTAGGACTAGAAGTCTAATTATAAGTAGGACTATTGATTGTATCTTAAGTCATATTCTATGTTAGAAATAAAGAATGATGAAATAACTCAAAATAGAGACAATTGAATAAATATTTTGGGGTTATAATATTTTTACTCTCTTTATTTTTAACAAATTGGTGTTAGAGCCATGTCGAAAAAGGGTATGGTGAGTGGTCTAATGTCAGTTTTGCGTCTTACTAAAATCAACTACGAGAATTAGAGTATCCAAATGAAGGCTTTTCTCGAGTCGCAAGAAGCATGGAAAGTTGTTGAGAACGGGTACACCGAACCGGAGAATACAATCGAATACACAGGAGCCCAAATGAAGGCACTAAAGGATAATCGCAGGTTTGATAAAACTAAACTCCATATGATTTATCAATCCATTGATGAAGTCGATTTTAAGAAGATAATCAATGTCACTACATCAAAAAATGCATGAGAGACTTTGGAGAAAGCATACAAAGGTGTCGACCGTGTGAAGCAAGTACGGTTACAGACTCTTCGTGGTGAGTTCGAGATAATGAAAATGAAGGAGACCGAAGGCGTGTCTGAATACATTACAAGGGTGCGTACCTTTTTCAACCAAGTAAAACGAAATGGCGAAACTCAACTGATAGAGAATGATGGAGAAAATATTATAATCTTTGACAAATAATTTTGAGAATATCGTTTATGCAATTAAAGAATCCAAGAATTTAAAACAAATAACTATTGATGATCTCTCAAGTTCTCTTGAGGCCCACGAACAAAAAAAGAAGAAAAAGAAGAAGCAAGAGTTCCTAGAAAAAGCGTTGCAAGCAAAGGTTACGCTTAAGGAAGAAAACATGTCTCATTATGATCGAGGTAGAGAATGTAACTAAGGCCGAGGAAATTTTAGAGGTCGTGATCATGAAAGAAGTTGTGATCATGGAAAAGAATAAAATGAACATAGAGGCAACAACAATGCATGCGGAAGAGGATATGGTCGAGGCAGAAGTGATCGATCAAATAGGTACAATGTTGATTGTTAAAACTATAAAAAATATGGTCACTATGCAACGGAGTGTTATCCCGGAAAGAAGGTGGACGAGTATGTGAATTTCATAAAAGATAGGATTGAAAATAATGTTATGGTGTTATTGGAGAATAAGGAGAATGATCCCGAAAATAAGAATATGTGATATCTAGATACAGGTGCAAGCAACCACATGTGAGGGAATAAGCATTGTTTACCGATTTGGAGGAGATAGAAAATATCCATGTATCCTTTGGTGATGCCTATAAGGTGCAAGTAAAAGATCAAGATAACATTTGATTCAATTGAGAGATGGTTCACAAAAACTCAATTCAAGTGTTTATTATGTGCCAGATATGAAAACTAATATTTTGAGTTTGAGACAATTGTTCGATCTTCATTTGAGAAACCAAAATAACAGGTTGTTGGTTCAAGGAGAAATGGCAAAAAAATAGAATGTTTAAGTTGAAATTGGTTAACATTGAATCAAAGTGTTTGTAGGCTTGTGTAGGAGACAAAAATTGATTGTGGCATTTAAGATTCGGGGACATAAATCTTTAAGGATTAAAAAAATGGCAAGTAGATTGTACTCGACAAGTTATGTGAAGAGTGTGTGATTGGAAAACATCCAAGGAGTAATTTTTCGAAAGTTACAAAATATCGAGCAAAAAAGCCTCGAATTGGTGCATACTGATATTTGCGGACCTATCAAGTCGATCTCAATTGGTAAAAATGATATATCATAACCTTTATCGATGATTTTTCTCAAAAAACATGAACTTATTTCTTGAAAGAAAAAATTAGAAGCTTTTGGTGTTTTTAATAAGTTCAAAGCTTTTGTCGATAAACAAACATATTTTATATCAAGGTTTTGAGATCAGATCAAGGCATTGAATTCAGTTCAACCATATTCAACTTTTTTTGTGTGTGAAGAACATAGTATTCAACGTCATCTAACATTGGAGAACATAACACCCTAAGAGGTTTGGAACATCCTAAAACCAATGGTGGTATCTGCTCATACATCTGATCAATGGTGTACAAAGTTGGATGATAAAAGCTTACAATTGATATTTATTGGATATGATGAAAGGTCTAAAGCATATAAGCTTTTTGGTCCTCTTAAAAAAAAGATGCATATTAATCATGATGAGCAGGTAAACGAAGAAGCCATGTGGGATTATAATGCAATGGTAAGGTTTATGAGAGAGAAAAAATGATGCAATACAAATATTAGTGTACATGTCATAACTAACATCCAACAAAAATGAAGTGACACTGATAATTACATCAAATGAAGCAACTTCATGCGATGATGAACAAAGAACATTAATAAAAAAGAGTCTACGTGACTTGTATGAGACGACAAGCAAGTTGCACTTAGTATGTCTTTTGGCACAAGGCAAAAACATCTCTTTTAAAGAGGTGATGGAAGATGAAAATTGGCAAGCTGCAATGAATGATGAGATGCGAGCAATTGATATAAATAGGACATGAGAGCTAACATCTCTTTCAAAAAATCACAAGACGATAGATTTCAAATGGGTGTAAAAAATGAATCCTCAAGGCGAAATCGAGATATACAAGACAACAAGCCGACATCGATTATGAGGAGGTGTCAGCACCGATGGCTTGAATGAAAACAATTTAACTTTTTATTTCTCTAGCAGCTCAATCAAAATGGAACATTTACCAAATGGATGTGAAGTTGATATTTTTTAATGGTGTGTTGGAGGAAGAATTCTATGTTGAGCAACCCTCAGATATGTTAAAAAAAAGAGATGAAAGTAAAGTTTTAAAATTGAAGAAGGTGTTATATGGGTTGAAGCAATCCCCTAGAGCATAGATCACCCGAATTGACCAATATTTTAAGACGATTTTTTGCAATGCTCGTATGAGCATGCACTATATGTGAAGGTAAAAATTGGTGACATATTGGTAGTAGCGTTGTATGTTGACGATTTAATTTTTATGGGTAGTAATTGTAAAATGATAGATGAGTTTAAAAATGTCATGATGGGTGAATTTGAGATGACACATTTAAAATTGATGGTCTATTTTCTTAGTCTTAAGATCAAACAAAAAGATGAAGGCATTTTTGTTTCACAAGAGGCATATGCTAAGAAAATTTTAAGAAGATTCATGATGAAGGATTGTAAGCCGGTTATAGTATACTAGTTGATTGTGGTGTTAAGTTGTCTCGTCATGTCATGGAAAAGATGATTGATTCGATATTATACAAGAGTCTAGTTCATCGTTGGAGGTATATAACATGTACTAGATCAGTTTTATATGTAGTTAGTTCATGGAGGAGTCGACAGTAACACGTTGAAAGATAATCAAATGAATTCTCTATTATGTTCGAGGTACTCTATCTTTTGGTTTATTCTATAGTTCAATCACTAAAAGTTTATAATCTTTGTCTATTCTGATAGTGATTGGGGTGGAGATATCAATGGTAGAAATAACATATCGGGATTTGTATCTTACATGGGAGATGTAGCTTTTACGCGAGTTTCAAAGAAGCAACCAATTATCACACTTACAATGTGTGAGACGGAATATGTCGCGGCAATGACATGTATATACCATGCGATTTAGCTAACAAGGTTACTTAAGGAGATTAACTTTATTCAAGATGAGGCAACACAAATTTATCTTGATAGTAACTCGGTATCGAGTTAGCAAAATTCCAGTGCATCATGAAAGGAGTAAACATACTGATGTTCGATTTTATTTTATTCGGGAGTAAGGGAAGGAGAAAATATTGAGTTAATTCATGTTAAGAGTGAAGACCAAGTTGCCGAAATTTTTTCCAAACCATTATCAATCAAGTTGTTCGAAAAGTTTAAGAAGCTCCTTGGTATGAAATTGATTAATTTAATAAAGATTAAAAATTTCAAGAACTTAATGCATAATTAATTTAATTGAAATTTTATTTTAAATAATTTATAATTTTATATTGAGTACTTAAAATTTTTAATCTTTATTAATTAATTTAATAATATTCAATAATGTTAAATATTAGTAATGTTAAACGGTATTCAACACACGTAGAATTTTTTATTTTAAGTAGATATAATAACACTACAAGAAAAATATAAATTATTGAGGGAAATAATCTGACAGATTATAAATCCGTCACAATTTACCGATGAAAATATATGTAAAACCAAAATTGATTTTGATATAACAAATAAATGTAAAGACCATTTTTGAAATAACTTTTTGGTCCTTAAGTCAAAATCGAGAACTTTAAAATACTCTTACAAGCCACTTTTACACGAGGGTATCGATACCATGAGGACAGGTATCGATACACCTGGGATTTTTCAAGGCTTGTTCTTGAGATTAAGAACAGGTATCGAAACAAGGTTCGATACCAAAACTTTCTGTCAACCCATGTTTCGATACTGGTATCAAAACAGCTTGGGAAGATTTCAAATTACTTTTTTTTAAACATACAACTCCTGGTATTGATATAGGTATCGATACACCCTTAATCCCCAATGGCTATTTTCAAGCATTTAATGAGTCGACCGTTGGTGTCAGTTAAATTTTAAATGATGGTTAGTCTGTATCGAAACAACGTTCGATACCGGGCATAACAGAAACTTTTTGTATCGAAATAGGTATTGATACACCCTTTATTAAATGCACAATGACTCTTTCTCTTCTTAGCATGTTTTGAAACAGGTACCCCGTGTTTCGGTACCACCTGCTACAGAGTGAATTTATGATGGAAAGATGAAGCTCCAACGTCCATATTTACTTTGCCAACAACTTCAACGGTTAGAAATCAATGAGAAGGTATAAAAAGAAGTATTTTCAAAAGCATAACATAAGAATTGATCCTGAAGCAACATCCAAGCACCAAAATCCAACTCAAAGCACTTCATTGCATATTCTTGCTCCCAACTCTTGTAAATTTCACTTTGATCTTTTGTAATCTGAGTTTGGGAGAGTTTATCTGTAATTGGGACAATATATTTCTGTTGAGAGAACCTTTATTTGCCTACTTATCCTTTGTATTTTCTTGTGAGGATTGAGCTAATTCTTGGGTAGAATAATTGATTCCAATTGTAACGGTTATCACTTGAACTGAGAAAAGGTTGAATTCATTAGTGAATTGGTTTCAAAATCCTTAGTGGGAACTAAGTTAGTGAATCTAGAGCTTGTTCGAAGCTTGAACCACTATAAATCTCGTGTCCTTCAAATTCTAGCAATTTCACCGAAAATTTTCCATCTCAAATTTTTATTGCCAATTCACTCCCTCTTGGCCATACTCTAAGATCGATCAACTCAATAATTGGTATCAGAGCCTAATATTTGAAGAGATTCACATCTATCAAAGAAGATCCAAGGCGGTTGATCAAGTTTACAAATCTAAATTCAATGGCCTCCACCTTCGATTCATGGAATGAATCACACTCCATCACCAAGCCGCCCTTCTTCAATGAGGATAATTACCCCTATTGGAAGAATAGGATGAGGTTATTCATCAACTCAAATGATTATGTCCTTTGGGATATAATCGAAGATGGACCTTCAATCCCAATGAAACAAGAAGGAGACCAGCAAGTACCGAAGAGAAGAAGTGAGATGACCGATGAAGAAAGAAGGAGGATGTCCACAAACGATAAACCTCTTCACATCCTCTTTTGTACATTAGGGCCCGACATTTACTCAAAGATGTCTTCATGTACAAGTGCCAAAGAAGTTTGAGACTCTTTGGAGACTACCTATGAAGGCACAAATGATGTCAAGGAAACCAAAATTGGTCTACTCAATCTAAGTTATGAGAAATTCAAGATGGAGCCAGATGAAGACATCACCTAAATGTTTGATAGATTCTCGGTGATCATCAATGGTCTCAAGGGTTTCAGTGAGATCATTCCGGAAGAAAAGCTTGTTCGAAAGCTTATCTACTCTCTTCCTGAGTCTTGGGATAGCAAGAGGACGACTATCATAGAAGCCAAGGACCTCAAGACTCTCAAACTTGATGCTCTTGTGTGATCTCTTATCACCCATGAGATCATGAAGAAAGGAAGAGAAGAGGAGAAAAAGAAGGAAGAGGTAAAGATCGAAAAGAGGGAAGTTGAGAAAAAGAAACAAGGGATTGCTCTTAAAGCTTCATGTTCACAAGAAGAAGTGGACACTAGTGAAGAAGAAGAGCTAGAGGAATTGGCCATGGTGGCCAAAAGATTCACTAGACTTATGAGGGCAAATAGAAATAGAAGATTCCAAAGAAAGAGGGATTTTAAGGCAAAGGGCAAAGAAGAGGAGAAAGATCAAATCATTTGTTATGAATGCAAGAAGCCCGGTCACATTAGGACCGATTATCCCTTATACAAAAAGAAGGGTTTTGAGAAGAAGAATAAACAAAGGGCTCACGTTGCAACTTGGAGTGATGAGGAATCATCATCCGATGAGGACAACGAAGTGGTCAACTTGTGTCTCATGGCTCTTGAAGAGCCTAAGGTAATCCTTCAACCATCTTGTAATGATTTATCTTATGATGAACTTTATGATGCTTGTGATGAATTACAAGATGTGTATGATGAGTTGGTTCTAAAGTTCAAAGAATCAATTTTGAAAAGCAAGAAAATCATTTCCGATTTAGAAATGAAAAACGATTCTTTGACAAAAACAATTTTGGATTTGGAAGTAAAGGTTGTTGATTTAAATGATGAGTTAAAATTTTTTCAAAAAGAAAATGTTGATTTGAACAACCTTATTTCAAGCTTGAGTAAAAATCACCACAAGGTGGTGAATGATCTTAAGGAAGAAATCAAAGTGGTTGGAAGTTCAACTTTTGAAAAAGGAAGCTTTTCAAAATCCAACCATGTGAAAAAGAATTTTCATGACCACAAACAAAGAAATTTTCAAAGGCATTCTAGGCATAGAAAGATTAGGAGTGTTTGGGTTCCTAAGGAACTCATTGTCTCAAATAATTTAAATTCCATTGCTTCTTGGATTCCCAAGGGAATCAAGGTTTTAGGAACTAACACTCATGGACCCAAAATGGTTTGGGTACCAAAAATCAAACACTAAATCTTTATTTGTAGGTTGAGCATTGCTTCAATGCCAAAGCTTCAAGTCAAAACATGTGGTACCTTGATAGTGGATGCTCAAGGCATATGACCAGAGACAAGGGATGATTTAAGGAGTTAGAGCTTAAAAAGGGTGGAGTAGTGACTTTTGGTGACAACTCTAAAGGCCAAATCAAGGGTATTGGCTTGATTGGTAATCGCTCCTTTATTTTCATTGAAAATGTCTTGCTTGTTGATGATCTTAAGCATAACTTGTTGAGCATTAGTCAATTGTGTGATAAAGATTTCTATGTCTCTTTTGATAAGAGTGGTTGCAAAATAATTGACATAGAATCCAATAGAATAACGCTCATAGGTCATCGCATAGGAAATATTTACATGGTGCATTTAGATGACATTAACTTTTTTCATGCATGCTTGGTTGCTAATGATGAAAATGATGCATGATTATGGCATAGAAAATTAGGGCATGCTAGCATAAGTGTTCTAGAGAAACTAGCCTCCCAAAATCTAGTTAGAGGTTTACCTAAGCTCAAGTTTTCCTTAGATAAATTTTGTGATGCATGTACTAAGGGTAAACAAAAGAGAGTTTCTTTTAAATCCTTTAATAATGTTTCAACTAGTAGAGTATTACAATTGGTCCATATGGATCTCTTTGGACCTATTAGGACCACTAGCTTGGGTGGAAAATCATATGCTTTTGTTATTGTTGATGATTACTCTAGATACACTTGGGTTCTATTTTTGAGTAATAAAGATGAAGCTTTAGAAAAATTCATCATATTTTCAAACATTTCTCAAAATAATCTTAATCAAAGAATTTCTCATATTAGAAGTGATCATGAAATGGAATTTCAAAATCTTGGCTTTGAGAATTTTTATAATGAAAATGGGATTAGCCATAATTTTTCGGCTCCTCGCACTCCTCAACAAAATGGGGTAGTTGAGAGGAAGAATAGAACTTTAGAAGTGTAATCACTAATTTTATCTGGGGCTTAAACCCGGGTTTTAAATTTTCGCTTTAACGGGCTTGAATTTTGAAAGAATACTACCTTTTATGTACATACATATGGTTATCATAAATTTGTTACTAAATTCAAAAATCCAAAAACACTACCAATACATTATTATCCCTCTTTATGTTTATTAGGGCATTAATATGTTTATTTGTTTACCTTAGAATACAAAAATATTATAAATAACCGAATTGTGTCTTTTTATCACATTATGTATATAAAGTTTTCTGTTTTTATGTATAGATTTTATTGGCTTATTTTTCATTGTTATAATTATTATTATTATTATTGTTATTATTATTATATTATAAATAATACTTATAATTTTAAACCCATCATATAAATAAATAAGAATCCAAATCCATTATTATTCAGCCCATTTACAGTTTAAAACCCATACATACAAGCCTAATATTTAAATAAATCTTATTTTAGCCCATACAAGGAGCCCAACCAGCTAAACCAGGAACCCTAATTTGATTCTTCTCCTATGCGCAGCTGCGGAGTGACCGTTGGATCTAACCGAGATCCAACGGTCCAGATCGAAGGGAGGATAACCGCTCAGTCCCCGCACGCGCCAGCTGTTGGACTTCCCACGCGCGCGTGAGCTGCACGCCCCGAACTGTTCGGCTTCCAATCGACCTTTCGTCTCCCCCTCGCCGTTGATCACCCTCTCGTCGCCGGCCGATTCATAGGATGCATACACAAAGAATACCCACTGTCAGATTCGTACAGAGATGATAACAAAAGCACAAGAATTTCAGACGATTTTGTACGAAAACTCAGAGCGCAAACGGACAAAACCGGCAAACCACACTAATATTCAGATTTCTCAGACATACGCTAGGCTTATTGTTGACCATATCAGAGGCAAAAGTCAGAGATTCCAGGAAAAAGCAACCCTAGAAGAACCAAAAATTTCTAAGCTTTCTAGACTCGGTTATAAAGAAACCGGAATAAACTTTGTAAAAGGAGAGCTTTTTTGGTTCCTACAGCAACAATCAATAGAAGAATTTTTCAGAGGTAAAAAAAAGAAGTCGTTTTTTTGTTTTTTACCTTCGATTTAGCCTTCTTCTCTTAGGGTACTCATTGATCTCTTCGGCGACAATCCCCATGGCCTTCGGGTCTCCGATGGTGAGCCAACGATGAAGGAGAGAACCCTCCTATCCCACTGTCTTCCAAGAACACATTTTCTTCTTTGGGTTTTCCAACTTTTGTTTTCGTAAAGTCTTTGTTTTTTCGCCGATTTAGGGTTTTAGAACTGAAGAGGGAAAGGTTTGAAGTTTGTTTTGGTTTCGAAACACGAAAGTAGGCAGTTTTGAATTTACCGGCCACCGTCAACGGTGGTCGGAATCTAGAAATCGAGGTGGCTTTCTGGGTTTTGGGGCGGTGAACATGAATGTTCATCATTTTCTGATGAACATTATAGAGAAAAGGATGAGTCTTTGTTTTTCTCAGCTTTGATTGAAATAATAAAAGGGGAGACTTGAAAACATGTTTGTGTTATATATCAAGTTTTAAAATAAAATTGGTTTATTTACGTTTTTAAATCCCTCCGTGTTTTGGTTCTAACACATGGAGTCCTCCGAACTTTCAAGGGCTTCAATTTAGTCATTAATTGGGTTTAAATCATCATGTTAAATTGGTTTTATTTTAAAAAGGTTCCTCCGTGTTCCGAAGTACCAATTTTGAGCACTCCCCCTGGGTTAAATCGCCTTTTAGGTCCCTAAAACTTTGCTTCGAATTTTAATTTGCCCCTGTTTCAGTTTTTTTTTATTATTTTAGTTTTAGTTTTTTTATATATTTATTTATTTGATTATTTAATGTAATCTTCACTTTATTTTATTTATTCTCAATTGTATTTCTTCTATTCATTTTATTGCTTTTATTTGTTTATGATTATAGTTAGTCATTGTTGCATTTATGTGCTTTTGTACTAGTGTAACATGTTACTATGTTGTTTATTTATGCATTTATTTTGGTTAATGTTATATCCATTTGATTTAGTACATATTATTTAGGTTTTTATATACGTTTCCATTATGCCCTCTTTTATTGCTATATTTATTTGTTCATGTTTTTATCACATATGTCGTACATGTTCTATTTGTGCACTCCTTTTTATTGTTCACATGTGTATTTAATTATATATTTTCGCTTTACATTTATATTAATTGTTATATTTGTCACACTTATTTGGTATATATTTGTTTACCTCTTATTTTTGCTCAAAAATTACACTTCATACTTATTAATTAATGAATTTAATTTCAAATATCTTTATTCGGTCGTAACGGGCCCGTGTTCCAATGCAATGGTCGCGGTGTATGCATTACCTTCGAATAGAGACACGATAAAAATAAAATTGATTCAAATTTTTAAACAAAAAATAATTTAAATGCCACTTTAACCCGGAAAATTCAAAATTAATTAAGCGGTAATTTAATAAAGGTGCCAATTTTGGGCGGTTTTAAACTCTAAACTCATTTTTAACCGTAACCGACTCTCGAACCCAAATCATTTCAAATCTCTGGGCTTTTTTTTAGGTGTCCGGCCTACCGAAAGTGGCCGGTGGCGACTCCAATGTTTTTTTAATCTTTTTCAAACATTCCCAACATTTTTTTAAATCCCTAATTTTTAATAAAATTCTCAATTTCCTTTTTAGGTCTTTCAAACCCTAATTCCCAAATTTTAAACCCTAAATTTTAAAATTCCATTTTTTAACCTAATTCCTAATTTTCAAACTAATGACCCCCATTTTTTACGCTTAATATTAATTTTTTTTTTAAAAAAAGAGGGGTCGCTACAAGAAGAAATGGCTAGAACTATGCTTTGTAAAAACAATTTACCTAAGTATTTTTGGGCGGAAGCCACAAACACTTCTTGTTATATTATAAATCGAGTAATGATTAGACCTATTTTTAAGAAAACTCCTTATGAGATTTTAAAATCTAAAAGGCCTAACATTAGTTATTTTCATCCTTTTGGATGCAAGTGTTTTGTTTTAAATAATGGAAAAGACAATTTGGGTAAATTTGATGCGAAAAGTGATGAAGCCATTTTTCTTGGTTATTCTTCAAATTCTAAGGCTTATAGAGTTTTCAACAAAAGAACCTTAGTTGTAGAAGAGTCAATACATATGGTTTTCGATGATAACCTCCTTCCTAGGAAGGGTTCTTGTGATGATGATGATGTAGGAATCATAGAAACCATTGATGATGGACAAGTATCAAAGGTGGATGAGGTTCCAAGCAATGAGGAAGTACAAGATCCTCCAATAAAAGTTTTAGGAAATGTAAAGCTAGAAGAAAAGGAAGTGAGCTACCCAAGGTAGTTCAACTATGTCAAAAATGGTGAAATCTTGGGTGATCCATCCAAGGGGGTAACTACTCGTTCTTCTCTTAGATTAATGAACATTTTTCATTTATCTCATTCATAGAGCCCAAAAATGTAAATGAAACCTTAGATGATGATTATTGGATTTTGGCTATGCAAGAGGAGTTAAATCAATTTGAGAGAAATAATGTATGGACATTAGTTGATAGGCCTAGTAATAAATCTAATATAGGGACTAAATGGGTTTTTAGAAACAAACTAGATGAGAGTGGTAACATAGTAAGAAACAAAGCTAGATTAGTTGCTCAAGGTTACACTCAAGAGGAATGAATAGATTTCGATGAAACTTATGCACCCGTAGCTAGAATGGAAGCCATTAGGATGCTACTTGCATTTGCATGTTATCATGATTTTAATCTTTTTCAAATGGATGTCAAAAGTGCTTTTTTAAATGGTTTTATAAATGAAGAAGTGTATGTTGAACAACCACCGGGGTTTGAAAATCCAAAGTTTCCAAATCATGTTTTTAAACTAACAAAAGCTTTATATGGTTTAAAACAAGCTCCTAGAGCTTGGTATGAAAGGCTTTCAAACTTTTTGATAGAAAAGGGTTTTAAAAAAGGAAAGGTGGACACTACACTTTTTATAAAAAGATTTAAAGATGACATTTTAGTAGTTCAAATTTATGTTGATGATATAATTTTTGGATCTACTAATGAATGTTATTGTCAAGAATTTTTCAAGCTTATGCAAGGTGAATTCGAGATGAGCATGATGGGAGAACTCTCATTCTTTTGGGGACTCCAAATCAAACAAAAGAAGGATGGCACCTTCATCAATCAAGCCAAGTACATCAAAGATATGCTCAAGAAGTTTGGCTTAGAGCATGTCAAACCTCAAGCCACTCCTATGAGCTCTTCTACTAAGCTTGACAAGGATGAAGGAGGTAAGTGTGTTGATTCTAAATTATATAGATCCATGATAGGTTCTTTGCTCTACCTTACTGCAAGTAGACCGGATATTATGTTTAGTGTTTGCTTGTGTGCTAGGTTTCAAGCTAGTCCTAGAGAATCACACCTTGTAGCCATTAAGAGAATCTTTAGGTACCTTAGAGATACACCTTGTTTAGGTCTTTGGTATCCTAAAGCTTCTTCTTTTGATCTTCATGCCTATTCGGATGCGGATTATGGAGGTTGTAAGATAGATAGGAAAAGTACTTCCGGAACTTGTCAAATCCTAGGTAGTATGCTCATATCTTGGTTCTCTAAGAAACAAAATAGTGTAGCTCTATCTACCACCGAGGCGGAGTACATATCCTTAGGGAGTTGTTGTGCACAAGTTTTATAGATGAAGCAACAACTCTTAGATTATGGAATTAAGGTTAAAACCATACCTCTCAAGTGTGATAATACTAGTGCCATATGTCTTACCAAAAACCTCATTCAACACTCTAGAACTAAACACATAGAAATTAGACACCACTTTATTAGAGATCATGTATCTAAAAATGATGTTGCTTTAGAGTTCGTTGACACCTTGAATCAATTAGCGGACATCTTTACTAAGCCTTTGGATAATGAGCGTTTTTGGACCCTTAGGAGAGAGTTAGGTCTAACTAGCCTACCTTAACTTTCTAAGTGTTATCTTTTTGCTTATCTTGCTTGAATCTTGTTTTAAATCATGCTTATGTTGCTTTTTGTGTCTTGATGTTTCCATGCATGTTGCTAGGGGGAGTATGAACTTGTTTATACATAACAAACATGTCATTATATGCTTTTAGGGGCTTTAAAGACTCATTTCTAGTATTTTTAGTAGCCTAAATGCAAAGCAAAGGTCGAAGGTATTGATACAGCTAATCCCTGTTTCGATACATGTTCATCAGCCCATCTGGGCTTTTGGTTGGGAAGAATAGGCATCGATGCTTGCATCGATACCTCTGTTTCGATACTAGCATCGAAACAGGGTGTTTCGATACCAGTATCGATACTCGAGGACAGAAGTCGTATTAAAACACTTTAAACCTAATTTTAAACTCATTAAAACACTTCCAAATTTTATTCCAAAAACCCTAGCCGGTCCTTCCTATAAAATCCTCTCAATTTCGCTGATCTTCACCCAAAATCTCAACAAATTCTTTGAGGTTTTTGATTCCAATCATCAACTCCAACACTATATCATCAATTCGTGCTTCAAAATCACAAAATTCACCCTAATCTACACTCAAGGTATATTTTCAAAAAACCTTAATTTCGTTTGGATTTAGTTTGTTAAAAATTAGATTTTGAATGTGTTTTAAATGCCTATTGTATGGGTTTTAACACTCCTACGAAATTGTTCCAAAATCCCAATTTTTTTCTAATCGAATATAAATCTTTGTTCGTATAAGTTTTCAATAGTTTTTTTTAAAATTTTTGATAAAAAATCTTAAATACCTTGAATTGTTAGATTACCATATAAGACTGAATTGGATTATATAAGCATACATATTGTATTTTTAACTAATCCAAATCTTTATATCCTTTTTAGATCATGACACCAAAGATGAGATCTCGTACCGAAGCCGGATCTTCATCATCATCTCGTGTTGCACGAGTTGATTTTGAGAAAGTCTTTGCCAAGAGTCTAGACAATAATCGTAGATTAGACAACTACAATCTTTTCCGGAGTTATCCTCTCAAAAAGGAAAGATGTGTGGACATTCAATTCATCACTTCTTACAAGTTTCCTTTTAAATACTATGACAAACTCATCGAGTGGAAGTTCTTTAGGTTTCTCACCCATACCGGCAAGTTCTTTCCAATTCTTGTCCTTATCTTTTACACCAATGCTAAATGTATTTTATCTCCGGACAAGAGTAAAGTAACTAGGCTATTGAATCCTATCTTATGGGAAAGTCCCTCACGATTAATGTCTCTACTTTTCTTGATGTTTTTGGTTTTGAGGATAAGGGTGTATACGATGAAGATTCTCTTGCTTCTTTCACCGGATCGGTTACATCTCTTGATGCACACGACCGCTTTCTCCATCTCATCATCTCTTGGTGGATTCTTCCATAAAATGGTAGATACTCTCGGATCCGTCAAGTTGATAGCTTTTGGATCATATATTTCTGTGATGGCATTCAACCAAATCTTGCTCGAATTATCTTCTCGGACATTGTGTGGCATATCCAAAACCGTGCTACCCCTCTTGTTCAATCGTTTCCCTATGCGTGCATTCTAAGCACCATCTTCTTGCATTTGGAAATAAATTATTCTTATGACAAGGTGGGATCCTTAAAAGAGCTCATTGGAGAAACTTCACTCAACCGTGCTCACTTTGTCTATGTCTCTAATGGTGAGTGGACTCGTGGTGCTCCTCTCTCTCCTTCTCATGCTCCTATTGATCCGGAACCTATTCATCAATTTGATATGTTGACCTTTCTCACAACAAAGTTTGACTCTCTCAATGCCCGCTTGGACTCCATGGATGGAAAGCTTGACACTCTTTCCACTCAATTCATTTCGGGTTTCGATGCCATCAACACTAGGATGACGAGTCTAGAGACTCAAGGATACTCCTTAAGAGTATCTCTTGAAGCCTTTCGTCAAAGTCAAAGACTCAATAATGATGGTCATCAAGATCAACAGAAAGATGAAGAAGATGAGGATGATGATGACGACCTTGATGGTGATGACATGATCGATGATTGATTTTTTTTTATTTTTCTTATACTTTATGTCACGGACCGTGAGTCGTGAATACGTGGGACCGAGCAAGATACTTTCTGGTGGTACGTAAAGCTTGGGAGCGGGATAGCATTAAGAGTGTAGTACGTGCCGAGCAGACGTCCCATCTGGGATGGGCGCGCTGATCGTGCACCACACTGGTCGGGAGCTGTCCCCACTTCCCTGATGAGCCTATGGGAGGGCGAAACCAGTAAACATCGGAGATCGTTCAGGCTGATCCTCGGGCATGCGAGTGTCCCGAGGTGCCCACGGGTAGATGTCCCTACGTGAAAACTCTGACCTAGTGACAAGTGGTATCAGAGCGAGGCTGTGTGCTGGCTGTTGGGTTGACCAAGCGCCCCTTGTACTGCGAGAGCGAGTCAGAGGACAAGCGTGTTAGCTCGCACCCCAAAGAGAAGAGGGTGTTCGCGAGTGGGTCCTCAAGAGACGAGGACGGGTAGGCAGGAAGCCGCAGCGAAAGTTCTTCGGTTAGGTGAACTGCAATAGGATACCTCGGTAAAGTGGCAGGTGGCCACGAGGTGATTGCAGGGAGTCCTGTGACCGACATAGGAGGGCGGCCCCAGGTTAGTGGGCCAGTTTGGGAGAATTGCACACTAGTTCCTGGTACGTTTCAAGAGAAGGTCAAGAGTTTCCTCCCATGCACGAGGGCGTGCATGAATTGGGTGGAGGAGAATGTCACGAACCGTGAGTCGTGACTACGCGGGACCGAGCAAGATACTTTCTGGTGGTGCGTAAAGCTTGGGAGCGGGATAGCATTAAGAGTGTAGTACGTGCCGAGCAGCCGTCCCATCTGGGATGGGCGCGCTGATCGTGCACCACACTGGTCGGGAGCTGTCCCCGCTTCCCTGATGAGCCCATGGGAGGGCAAAACCAGTAAGCATCGGAGATCGTTCAGGCTGATCCTCGGGCATGCGAGTGTCCCGAGGTGCCGCACGGGTAGATGTCCTTGCGCGAAAACTCTGACCCCGTGACAAGATTCTGGTGGTGGGTAAAGCTTGGGAGCGGGATAGCATTAAGAGTGTAGTACGTGCCGAGCAGCCGTCCCATCTGGGATGGGCGCGCTGATCGTGCACCACACTGGTCGAGAGCTGTCCCCACTTCCTTGATGAGCCAATGGGAGGGCGAAACCAGTAAGCATCGGAGATCGTTCAGGCTGATCCTCGGGCATGCGAGTGTCCCGAGGTGCCGCACGGGTAGATGTCCCTACGCGAAAACTCTGACCCCGTGACAAGTGATACCAAAGCGAGGCTGTGTGCTAGCTGTTGGGCTGACCAAGCACCCCTTGTACTGCGAGAGCGAGTCAGAGGACGAGCGTGTTAGCTCGCACCTTAAAGAGAAGAGGGTGTTCGCGAGTGGGTCCTCAAGAGACGAGGACGGGTAGGCAGGAAGCCGCAGCAAAAGTTCTCCGGTTAGGTGAACTGTAATGGGATACCTCGGTAAAGTGGTAGGTGGCCACAAGGTGATTGCAGGGAGTCCTGTGCCGGACATAGGAGGGCGGCCCCAGGTTAGTGGGCCAGTTTGGAAGAATTGCACACTAGTTCCTGGAACGTTTCAAGAGAAGGTCAAGAGTTTCCTCCCATGCACGAGGGCGTGCATGAATTAGGTGGAGGAGAATGTCACGGACCGTGAGTCGTGACTACGCAGGACCGAGCGAGATGCTTTCTGGTGGTGCGTAAAGCTTGGGAGCGGGATAGCATTAAGAGTGTAGTACGTGCCGAGCAGCCGTCCCATTTGGGATGGGCGCGCTGATCGTGCACCACACTGGTCGGGAGCTGTCCCCGCTTCCCTGATGAGCCCATGGGAGGGTGAAACCAGTAAGCATCGGAGATCGTTCAGGCTGATCCTCGGGCATGCGAGTGTCCCGAGGTACCACACGGGTAGATGTCCCTGCGCGAAAACTCTGACCCCGTGACATTTACTTTTAGCTATTAGGACTAGTTATGATACATTCATATTAGAACTTATGCACCTATTTTTCCCTATGTTTTGTCTTTATTATTGTGAGATTATTTTTATTTTTGGATAATTTGCTTGCTATGGATTATGTTTTCTATGAACTTTTATTATCCTTAATGATATAATCGCTTTATTTTATTACCATTGGTTATCATTGATTTTGATCTAACAAAAATGGGAGAAAGTTTGTCTTTAAGTTTCGAACCATCACTTATTAAAATTGTTCTTAAAAGTGGTACATATTAAGGGGGATTCTTTCAACCAAATTGTATTTCAAAACTTAAATTTTTAAATGGTTTTGTTATATCAAAAAGGGGGAGATTGTAAAACTAAAATTGATTTTGATATAACAAATAAATGTAAGGACCATTTTTGAAATAACTTTTTGATCCTTAAGTCAAAACCGAGAACTTTGAAATAATCTTACAAGCCACTTTTACATGAGGGTATCGATACCATGAGGACAGGTATCGATACACCTGGGATTTTTCAAGGCTTGTTCTTGAGATTAAGAACAGGTATCGAAACAAGGTTCGATACCAAAACTTTCTATCAACCCATGTTGCGATACTGGCATCGGAACAACTTGGGAAGATTTCAAATTACTTTTGTTTTTAAACATACAACTCCTGGTATCGATACAGGTATCGATACACCCTTAATCCCCAACGGCTATTTTTAAGCATTTAATGAGTCGACCGTTAGTTTCAGTTAAATTTTAAATGATGGTTAGTCTGTATCGAAACAACGTTCGATACCGGGCATCACAAAAACTTTTTGTATCGAAATAGGTATCGATACACCCCTTATTAAATGCACAACGACTCTTTCTCTTCTTAGCATGTTTCGAAACAGGTACCCCGTGTTTCGATACCACCTGCTGCAGAGTGCATTTATGATGGAAAGTTGAAGCTCCAACGTCCATATTTACTTTCCCAACAACTTCAACGGTTAGAAATCAATGAGAAAGTATAAAAAAAAGTATTTTCAAAAGCATAACATAAGAATTGATCCTCAAGTAACATCCAAGCACCAAAATCCAACTCAGAGCACTTCATTGCATATTCTTGCTCCCAACTCTTGTAAATTTCACTTTGATCTTTTGTAATCTGATTTTGGGGAGAGTTTATCTGTAATTGGGGCAATATATTTCTGTTGAGAGAACCTTTATTTGCCTACTTATCCTTTGTATTTTCTTGTGAGGATTGAGTCAATTCTTGGGTAGAAGAATTGCTTCCAATTGTAACGGTTATCCTTTGAACCGAGAAAAAGGTTGAATTCATTAGTGAATTGGTTTCAAAATCCTTAGTGGGAACTAAGGTAGTGGATATAGAGCTTGTTTGAAGCTCGAACCACTATAAATCTCGTGTCCTTCAAATTCTAGCAATTTCACCGAAAATTTTTCATCTCAAATTTTTATTGCCAATTCACCCACTCTTGGTCATACTCTAAGACCGATCAACTCAACAATATATTATTCTGTCACAATTTTAAAAAACGTTGACGAAATAATTTTTCCATCGTAAATTCTGTAAAGTCTAATAAAAAATAATATTTTTATTTATGAAGGGACAAAGATTTCATCGGTAATATGTTTATTTTAATAAAAAAATATACATACTTTATTTAGGAGAGAATAATTATTCCGTCGAAAATAAAAAATAATAAAAAAAAATATTTTATAAATCTGAAAGATCCATTCAAATCTTTTTTTCAACGGCTATTTACCATATTTAATGCATATTATTTATTTCAACCCCCAAATCACCTATAATTATTCTAATTAAATATTACTTTTCTCAATTAATTTTTCATTTGTTCGTCTCTCTCACCTTCTTCTTTCATGTTCTTCTTTATAGTGAACCATTTTTCTGCAAGTAAAGCTTTTATTTAGGAATATTGTCTAGCCGGCAGTCACCTTTGGAAGCTCCCTGCCATAAGTACTATTTAAAATACGGTACGAGACCCTAAAATCATGTTAGTATCTTTTTATATTTTTTAATTTTATTATATATTTGTATAATATCTTTTTCTTACAATTTTTTATAGATTTTTAATTTTTTATGGTGAATGTATTTTTAGAATTTAATTTAGTTTATGTAAATTTAATTGAATGTAGTAGAATAGTTAAAAATTTAATACGTAAATTTTTTATACTACTTTGTAGTTAAAAATATGAACAAAAGGCCATGGCTTATTCATTATTATATAGTATACATTAACTATTACAAAGAAATACTTATGTTAGGTAAATCTACTGATTATGACATGAACATAAACACTAGGTGAAGTGAGACCATAAGAAATTTTCATACGCCCTGATCACTAATGAACAACAGTTTGTGTAATACATTTTTAATAATTTTTAAGGGTTTATTCATGATTTAGTTTTTTAAGTGTTCTTATTTTAGGGTTTAATCCTAATTAATTTAAATTGATCTGTATCGTACATTTAGTTTTTATGAGTGATTTTTTAATATATATTTTTTACATAACCCGAAATCTATTTAAATGATGTTAGATAATCACTCGGACCAATCTCTGTTGATTTATTCTGATTTAGTTTGATAAGATGTAAATGATTATTAAAAAATAAATGTGGTCTTAATTTTTCATTTTACTTTATTTTCCAAGTTATTTCTCTTATAAATATTTTTTAATCATTGAATGATGAGGAATATTTAACAAAAGGTGTTTTTTATGAATATTTAATAGTACAATAAAATTTAAAGTTTTATATTGTATTAATTAACAAAAATTTTTTTTTGTTAAATATTTTTTAATCATTGAATGATTAAGAATATTTAACAAAAGGTGATTTTTTAAGAATATTTAATAGTACAATAAAATTTAAAGTTTTATATTGCATTTAACAAAAGGTATTTTTTATGAATATTAAATAGTACAATAAAATTTAAAGTTTTATATTGTATTAATTAACAAAAGGTGTTTTTTTGTTAGATATTTTTTAATCATTGATTGATGAGGAATATTTAACAAAAGGTATTTTTTATGAATATTTAATAGTACAATAAAATTTAAAGTTTTAATCATTGAATGATAAGGAATATTTAACGAAAGGTGTTTTTTATGAATATTTAATAGTACAATAAAATTCAGTATAATTGGTTTTAATAATTTTATTTGATGTTTTTTTTTTACAGAAACTCTGAAATATTCTACCGAATTTGGGAGTTGAAGTAAGCTGAATTTTATTTTTAAAATATAATATTATTAATTTATTAGTATTAGCCTTTTAACTAAAAAATACAAAATAGATTAAAACATAAAGAAAATTTATTTACATGTAACATAACTTAATATTTCTTAGTTCCACATCTTGTTTATTTAAAAACAGGTTTTGATATTCAGTATGGACCGATCTTGGATGTACAATATTGATAGACTAATAAATGATCACATTGTTAATCCTGATTTTGAACGATCCCTATTGGAGTTCATTACATTTGCTTTAAGTAAGCCTAGATTTGTGGATCAAGAAAATATTAGATGTTTATGTAATCGACCTAAATACATAAATACAACTTTTCGAGACTCAGAAACAGTTAAAGTTCATGTGATCACTGAAGGGTTTGTCCCTCATTATTATAATTGGGTGCATCATGGAGAGCCACGCTTTTCTCTTACTGGTTATTATAATCATATGATGGGTTCTAATACTCCAATTTCAGAGTATGCATATGATCCGTGTAGTAACAATCATGAATCCAGTGAAGTAGATGGTGTTGGTTCTGAATTAAACGTGTATATGATAGTAGATAATCGAGCACCAATTGGTTCGACGCAAATGTTGTACAATAGACTTGGTGCTTCTTCTGAACCAATATGGTCTGGTAGCAATGAGTCCAAGTTATCAATGGTTTCTGAATTAATACACTTGAAAGCAAAATATCAAATTCTTAATGCATGTTATGATGATATTTATCAGATAATGCAGAGGCTAATGCCCAAAGATAATGTCATGCCTAAGAAACATTTATGAGATGAAGAAGTTGGTTCGTGATATGGGTTTACCAGTTTAAAAAATTCATTATTGTAGAAATGGTTGTATGATTTATTGGGATTGTGATTTAAAATTGAACAAATATAAGTTTTACGATCATCCTCGATACAAGGATAATGATGACGAAGGATCTAGTAACAGAAAGGCCTTCAAAAAGATGTATTACTTCCCCTTAACTCCTCGTTTACAAAGGTTATATGCCTCAGAAGTTACTGCTAAGCATATGAGGTGGCATAGTAAGCATCAAACTGATGAAGTCGGTATCATGTGTCATCCTTCTGACTCTCTTTCTTGGAAACATTTTGATCAGGAGCATCCAACATTTTCGTATGAGACTCGTAACGTTAGGCTTGGTTTATGAATAGATGGTTTTCAACCATTTGGTCAATCTGGGCAACAATATTCTTTGTGGCCGGTTATAGTAACACCATACAATTTGCCTCCTTCTATGTGCATGAAGGATGAGTTTATGTTTTTGATAATACTTGTTGCCGGTCCCAAAATCTAAAATATAATATAGATGTATTTATGCAACCCTTAATTGCTGAGTTGATACATTTATGGGATATAGAAGAGGTAACATATGATTTATCAACCAAGCAAAATTTTCTGCTCCGTGCTTCCTCATTATGGACTATCAATGACTTTCCTGCATATGGCATGTTGTCGGGTTGGAGTACAGCTGGAAGAACAGCTTGTCCATATTGCATGGAAGAATCTAAAGCATTCACTCTTCATCATGGTGGGAAACAATCTTGGTTTGATAATCATCGTAAATTTTTACCTTATAATCATCATTTCAGAAAGAATACTACAACCTTTAAAAAAGGTAAAAATGTTCTAAACAATCATCCACCAATTAAGTCTGGAAGCGAGATATTAAATGAGATTGATTATTGGGATTTTCTGAAAGTGACTGAGTTCTATGCTATCAAAATTAATGATCAATTAGCTCAATTATGTGGTTGGAAAAAAATGTAGTATATTTTGGGATTTGCCATATTGGTCTTCAAATTTAATCCATCATAACATTGATGTGATGTATGTGGAGAAAAATATTTTTGAGAATATATTCAATACAATAATGAATGTTGAAGGTAAGACAAAGGACAATGCAAAATCTAGAGCGGACTTATAACTTTATTGTGGTCGTCCTGAGTTGGCAAATCAAGATGGTTTTGGTAGATATCTAAAAGCATGTTACACGTTGGATAAACAAAGACAGAAGATGCTATGTGATTGGGTGAAAAATTTAAAATTCTCAAATGGCTTTACATCCAATATCGGCCGATGTGTTGACATGAAAAGGTTAAAATTATTTGGAATGAAAAGTCATGACTTTCATGTTTTCATGCAAAGGTTAATTCTTATAGCTTTTCAAGAGCTATTACCGATAAATGTTTGAGAGGCTTTGACAGAACTGAGCCTTTTTTTCAAAGACTTAACATCAAGTGTAATCAAGGAGGCAGACATGAAAAGACTAGAAAAGGATATCCTAGTCATTTTATGTAAATTAGAAAGATTTTTTCCTTCGAGTTTTTTTGATTCAATAGAACACCTACCGATACACATGGCATATAAAGCAAGGATTGGTGGACCAGTACATTATCGTTGGATGTATCCATTTGAAAGATAATTTTCAATATACTTTATAAAATTTTATTGTAAAGTGAATAACCATTTTTATCTATATTATAACCTTTTATTTTAGGTTTTTTCAAAAGTTAAAAGGTTTCATCGGCAATAAAGCTCATGTTGAAGGTTCGGTTTGTAATTCATATGAGACGCTAGAAGGATCCAAATTCCTTCATTATTACTTTCTCAAGCCATCAAATACTTCGTGTGTGCAACTTATGCCAAACAATTATGAAGAACATCCAAACATTTTTTCTACTTTTACGCAACATAGAGCAAAAACGATTGGGAAAGGAAATGAAAGATATCTTTCTGATGAAGAAATTGTAGCATCTCACACTTACATATTGTTGAATTGTACTGAGGTAGAGCCATTCATTGAGTAAGTATCATAGTTACCATTAAACTCTAAAATATTTGTGTTGATTAATTTTTTTATTAATCATGATCCACCTTTAATTGAACAGAATGTATATAACTTGCCAGAGATATTGTCGACCTCATTTGAGTGATGCACAAATTGAAGCTACACTTGATGTTAAATTCTCAAGATGGTTCAACAGATTTGTAAGTAAAGTTACATTTCTTACTCAAAATGAACTACATGTAAATATGTCAAAAATTTTAATTTTTGATAAATTTTTATATGTTCAAGACCCAAGGAATAACATCACAAACATATAATTAAAATCACTTGCCATGGTTCCACTTCGGTTGGTGAAATCATTCTCTGGTTATAAAGTAAATGGTTTTAAATTTCGCATAATGTCCTATGGTTCAGATAAACCATCACCAAACTGTGGTGTTTGTGTTAAAGGATCTAACTATGTAAACGATAAAAGTGAATTATTTTGGACGACTTATTAAGGTTATACAAATTCAATATCTAGGTTGGCCAGTGAAGAACATTATTTTGTTCAAGTGTGAATGATTTGACCCGAGACCAGGTGTCGGTAAAAAAAATCAATCCAAAATATCTGTCTCTTGTAGAAGTGAATGAGAAAAAAAGATTTAATGGAAATGACATATTTGTTCTAGCGACTCAAGTTTATTACGTCAACTATCCTAGTCTTAGACGTGATAAGCAAGATTGGTCAGCGGCTATTAAAATCAAAGCTAGAGCAATTCTGAAAATCCCACTTTCAAATAATATTGAATCTGAATCGAGTTCAGATCCATGTCAAGATGACGAGCCTATGTCTCTTCCAATATAAATTGTGATAAATGATGAACCTGAACTATTAATTGATGACTCAACAACACAGCTAAATATCGTGGATATCGAAGTTGAAGATGATTCAGACGAAGATGAATATCATAATGGGTACTTTGACTTAACATAAGATTATTAGACATTGTTTTTTGTATGTACTATAAATTTTTTTCCTATTTACTATTGATTTTTTTCTTTATTTGTGTATTTAATTTATCATTGTGAAATATAAATATAATGATATGTTTTTTTATAGATTATGTCTGGTGTTAGAGGTAGAAGAATCCGTCCAACTGCTTCATACTCGCCCTTTACCAGGAATCACTCACCAGTTGATGTTAGATTAGAGGTTTCTCGTGATAGAGATACAAATACAATTTTAGAGACCACTCCAGAGACAATTCAAACCACTTCTCATGATGGCTCTACTTCTCAGACAGTTCAAACCACTTCTCATGTTAATTTTACTACGCCGATATCTTATTCTAATATCTCACCATCCGGTGTGATAGTAGATTCGTATGGACGAGTACAAATTTTGTTGCATGGTCCTTTTGCTAAGTAAGTATTTTTTTATTAACTTTATTTAATAATTCATTATTATATAAGTATATATATTTTTAAATTAAAAAATAAATGTTGGTCTTTTACAGTGGAAAATATGAATTCCAGAAGTGTAGTTATTATAGAAAGTCAATTGGAGTGGCTATAAAGCTACATTTTCATCCAGATGGCTTCAATTGGAAAGCTGTTCCAGAAAAGAGGAAACAAATTTACTTTGACGAATTCAAAGTATGTATAAAACTAATCAATTTAATTATAAAAATTAATTTTACTACTATTATTAATATATAATGATAATTCATTTTATTGAATTTTGCAGAAAATATTTTGGTGGGAGCCTGATAAAGAGCCACATATGATCAAATGTTGGAACAAGGCAGCTGCGATCTCATACATTGAGGCATTACATCATTGTCGTTGCAATACCAATAGAAGACCTCAATGTATGTCAGAAGAAATATGGCAGTCCTACATAAATCACTGGAATTCTCCTGAGTTTAAAAAAAAGTGAGCAAGCTCAAAAAAATCGTCGGTGATATTGAGGTAAAACCATTAGGCTCTCATACGGGAGGTTCTATTTCCACGATAGAGTGGAAAGAATGACTGGTATGTTTCTCGTAATCTATATTTTTCATATGATTAATATAATATCAATATATTTAATTTACTTATGTAAATGAATTTGTTTTAGTAACATCGTACTGGTGAGACGGTAGGTGTATTTCCTCTTTATAAGTTTACTCATACGAGTAAAAACGATAAAGATAATGGTTGGTTCAATGACAATCATCGGGAATTTGTTGTATGTTATTCTCAAAATTCTAATCTCCATTTTTTATTAATTAATGTAATTTATTTTTATTTAATATAATAAATTATTATTATTTATTTAATATAATAAATAATTATTTCTCTGTAGAACAAGTATTTGCAGACACTAACAGCAGTCCAAGAGGCTGTAAGTGCATATGAGTCATCTTCAGTATCAGTTGACCCAAATAAGATATTTTTGAAGATTTCTAGTGGAGTAAGCTCAAAGGGTCGGGTATTTGGTGTTGGGTCTGCAGCTCTGATATGCTATAACACGTCTCAAGCTTCTGGTTCTTCAAAAAGATCAATACCACGAAATCCAGAGCAACAACAAGAGATCGATGCATTAAAGGAACAATTGAAGCAAATCACATAACGCCAAGATACAATAATGGCAATGTTAATGTCACAACAACAACAACAATTTCAATCGCAACAGCAAGGATACTCCCAAATGCTTTTTGAAGCAAACTATAATGGACAAACATGTATTAAATATTATTTCATTCATATATATATATATATCATTATAATTATTATCAATTACAAGTTTGTTTTCAAATAATTATTTGTTTTTAGGTTTTAACCCTCCAGTGCATCATCCTTCACTTTATCCAGGGTTTAATGGCATGCGACCTCCTATATGTCCAACAACATCAATATCTTTGCACCCAGAAATGACCTACCACTGAGAGGTAACACACCTTTGACACCTTTTGTCTAACCGCCCACTAATCAAGACGAAGCTTATTATCCAATTCTTCCATCATCACAACAAAGCTATGAAGAAAATGAGTCTTAAATTTCAGATGGTATTTACTTTTATTTTTTCAATTTTACTTCAAATTTTTGAATTTTTTTAATTGTTAGTTGCAAGAAATGATTTATGTTGGTATATGCATGAATTTTCTGTTAAGATAAAAAAATGATTGTTTCGTTAATTTTGGTATCTTAATTGATTATTAGTTAATGAGTTACTTTTATTAATTATGAGCTATAATTTAGTATTTATTGATCTGAACTATTTTTACTTTTATTTACAGGTCATTGAAGATTTACTTCAAAATTCGGCTACTTCAGTTTGTCTTTATCGTTAAGAACATATATTATGTGATGTTTTCTTGAACTATAATACTTTTATTTTTTTTATTTGTTTATCAATGAAAAGACAAGGTTAGTGTGCTTTTCCTTCCTTAGAATTTAAAGGGAGGCTTTTAGAGACAGCTACCTTGTTTATTTTATAATATTAGTTTCTTTTTGTTTGGATTCAAATATATATGTTTTTTAGATAAATATCGTTTCTGGTTAATGTTGTGGATTTCTTAGTTTATTTTGATTTGCAAAGAGCATCCATTCATTTTGATTTTTTTTATTTGTTTCTATTTCTTAATTCTTGGTTTTGATACTATATTGTTTTTATGTATTTTAATTTTGTCCATAAATAAAGTTTGTGATATTTTTAATTTTATTATAAAAATGATTGATAGAATTGTATTCTTTTTTAAATTGAGTTCTTTTTTTTATCTGATTGTGTTAAATATAAACTTACTAGCACACCTACAATTATTTTTGTAGTATTCTAGAATAATTTTTGTTAGATTTTATTTGATAATTTAAAATAAATTTATTTTTTAAAAGGATAATTTAAAATTTCTGATAGAATATATGAATCCATCGCAACTTTGTGACAGAATATGTGAATCCGTCATAAATTTCTGACAAATTCAAGTATTCTGTCACAAATTTGTGACAAGCCCATATATTCCGTCATAAAGAGCATATTTGATATTTAAAATTTCTGATAGAATATTTGAATCCATCGCACTTTTGTGATGAAATATGTGGACCCGTTATAAATTACTAACAGATTTAAGTATTTCGTCAAAAATTTGTGACGAACCCATATATTCCGTCATAAATTTTAGAGTTTTTTTTAACCCACCTCCCTCTTCAATTTTTCTCCATTGAAACATAAAATTTTGAATTCAAATCACTTTTTACCCTAATTTTTCCCTATATATACCTTTCTAAACCCATTCTTCTCACAATTTTTTCTTTCATTTCATCTCTTCTTGTTAACTCATTTTTTCTCATCAAAATTTATTCTCTTAATTTCATATTTCTTTGGTGCTATAATTTATCAATCAATATTGAGGTAAGTTTTAATTTTTTATTCAATGTAAATTTTTTAATATTCACTTTTTTTTATTATATTGTTTTTAATTAATTATTAACATATTTTAATTTTTTTTTAGGTTGCTTGAAAATTTTTAAATGATAATAAAATTTTAATATGTAAGCGTTATATTTTATTTTTTTATTATTAAATATTATATTTTTCATGTATAGTGTACAAACATATATTCATGTTTATTAAAATATTGAATTGTGAAATATACGTAATAAATTCATATTTTATCTTAGCTAATATGATGAATAAAATTATCATATGTTGTTATTTTTTAAAAGCATTAAAAAAATACAATATAAAATTTTTATTATTGCAATTGTTTAAGGATGGCAAAATACCCCATCCCTGGCCTGACCCGGTGCGCCCCGACCCGACCCGATCAGGGTTTTCTCTCTAAATTTCGGGGATCGGGGCGGAGAAGTCGTGAAATCGGGTCGGGTCGGGTTCGGATATTTGTTTGAAATTTCCAGCCCCGCCCCGGTATATTTTTATATATTTTATTATATTTATAAAAAAATATCATTATACATAAACGTTTTTATGGGTTTTACGTAATTTTTATACTTTTGAACTTTATTCTTATAATAAAAAATTATTAGATGTTGTTCAAATTTTAATATATTTGATTATGTTAGTCGAGGATTCAAGTTTTTTTTCTTTTAAATGTGTAATTTAACATGTGTGTAATTTAAATTTTATTTTATTTTTTTATATAGATTTAAAGTTACTTAAAAACATAATTTATAATTATGATAAAAGATTTATCGAATCTAACTTTTATCGTTGACGAATATTATTTTTAAATTTTTTGGGTCGGATCGGGATCGGGTTTAGGAAATAGTATATCGGGGCGGGGCGGGTAAATTAATATTTAAACTCAGGGTGGAGCGGGGTCGGGTTTTAAGAATTTTCAAATCGGGTCGGGGTCGGGGAGGCCAAAAACCCGGCCCGCCCCGCCCCGGTGCTATCCCTATTATTGTTATTATCTATTTTTTAAAATTAATATAATATTTTGAATTATATTAATTATTTTTTTAGTATATTAATTAATTTTAAATTTTAAATATTTTTATTTTGAAGGGAATAAAAAAATTTCGGGTTGAATCCCGAGAAAATTTCCCTCTTTTTTTAAAAAAATAATATTTTATTTTTCGACGGAATAGATGTAATCCATAGAAAATTAAAAAAAAAATCTTCATATTTTTAATATGCCGACGGATTTTATATGTTTTGTCAGTAACCTACTAACGGATTTCCGTCGATAAATTTTTGATGTAAAAGATATATTAGTTAGAAACATAAATTATTTTATAATTATAATTCAGTTAATAAATATAATTTCTCTCACAAATTCTCTTAAAAGTTCCATTAGCAAATACATATTTTTTTGTAGTGAAATACATAATATTAGTAAAGGTGAATATCATTTAAATTTATTTTTCAATTATAATATGATATTAAAATAATTATCCATCTTCTCAAAAACATTTTTGACAGAATACTAACATTTCAATTTTAAATCAAATAATTTAAAAACTATTTTTACATCAAACAATGTTATACTAGCCGGTGAGATGCTTCACCACGCTGCAGTTTCTACTGAAGTTTGGTTTGTACATGTAAAAGACAAAAATAAAAGTTGTACATGTGAACATTGAACGTGAAAGACAAGACATCTTCCAGTTATGAGCATTATCACCCTGCTAGTGATAATAAACAAATAATTAATTAACATTTACCATAACCCTATTCTAAACATGGAATCTGGGATCTTGTTGGCCATACCTCCCTTGGTATTTCTCTGTTGAAGATTAGATTCAGAGGCCATGCCTAAAAATCTAAGATCTGCCTTCAAGTCTCTAGTCCTCGTTGGAGTAATCTGTGCTTTTAGCTGATCAGTGTAGTCTAAACATCCATATGAAGATGATAGAGTTAAACCTACAGCTAAGCCGAATTCTTCTGTCATGTTGCCATTCCAATAGTATCCTGTGAAGACAATGCCAAGCTAGAAAGCGAGTTCTCAATGGAGCTAATGGATGAAGGAGGACCGGAAGGCCATTGAAACACTGGCTTGAATGGAGGTACGACAGGGACCGGCAACGTTCTGTTCATAATCTGGAAGATGTCTTGAGTTTGAGGCCTTTGGGTAGAATTGGGATGTGAACATGCCAACCCAAGAAGTAACAACCTGCTCGCTTCGTCAGCGTTGAATTCACCGTTGAGCCGTTCATCTACAGCATCTTTGAGTCTCCTTTCACGATGCAACATCCAAACCCAATCAACTAAAGTATAAACATCTTGTTGGACTGAGATCTTGATTCCAGGATGTTTGCCGCAAACAACCTCAAGCACCACAGCCCCGAAGCCGAAAACATCTGATTCGGTGGTCGCTTTCCCTGTATGAAAGCACTCGGGAGCAACATAACCCATCGTACCGGGGACACCGGCTAATCCAAGCTCGGAATAAGAATGCCTTTCGTTTTCCAGGGCTCGTGCAAGACCAAAATCACCTAGGCGTGCATTGTAGTTGGCATCAAGCAAGATGTTGCTAGGCTTAAGGTCTCGATGCACCACCTTTTGATCATACTCGTTGTGCAGGTAATGCAAAGCGGATGCAATACCTGTGAGTATCTTGTAACGATGGCTCCAATTCAGTATTCCATGGCCGGAATTGCCATAAATGTGGTCATCCAAGCTGCCATTTGGCATGAAATCATACACTAGTAGAAGCTTCCCTTTCCCGTAGCACCAACCTGAAATTCAATCCACACTTGGATAAATATTTGCGAAGAAGATATATTTAATTTTAAATTAAAAAAATCTAAGAAATATTTCATTTGAAAAATAGGAGAGATTAAAATATATTATCTTAAATTTTGAAATTAATAAAAACTTGAAAACAATTGGAACCAACCATTTGTGTCCCAAGACTCTTCCTACACTGCACCCGGCTCTATCGCTGATTAGTAGGCGTGTGAGGCTACAGCCTACATATTGGATAGAGATCGAGAGATAAAAATGTTTTTATATGACAACTTGCAGGGCATCAAAAAACAAAACTTTGAAAAATATCAACAAAATCTCAAGCAAAGATTGAAAAGGAAATGAAGAATAAGAGAAAAAACAAAACCATTTTGATAAAGAAAAAATCCAGAGAAAATTATTTTGAGGGATAATTTATATCGTAAATTATTAAATTTGTAATGTAAATGAAAATAAATCTTGAAATTATTTATTTAAAAATTTTGATGTTAAATTTAATAATTTAAAATATAAATTAAAATTTAAACCATGTCTTTATCTATTTTTACCCTAAAAAATTAAATTTAAAATTATAACTCTAATTCTTAGATTCTAAATTTTATATCTAAAAAATATATTTTATTCTTAATTCTTTAAACTTTATTTATAATTTCTGATACCAAATCTTAAAATTTAAAATTATTTTAAAATACCTAAAGATTTTCATGCAACTAATCAATCCTACATGTGACAATACGTGATCAACACGGAACTTTCCCCTTTTGATTCCCCAACATTCTATCCTCTTTTAGCTCCATCATTTTCAAAATTAATGAAGCTTGAATGTGCTGATTCATTGAACTCCATAAAAGAAGAAAGAAGGAACTTACCAACTAATCGGACGAGATTTTTATGTCGGAGACGATGTATGATGGCGAGCTCTGCCAGAAATTCATCCTTGCCTTTAATACTGTCTCTTAAGAACTTTTTGACTGCCACTTGGATGACATGATTTTGATTCGGATTCTCAGTCGTCTGCTTGTTGTTTTCATGGAGACTGAGGATGCCTTTGTACACTATTCCAAAACCACCTTCCCCAAGCTTCATGCTATCATCAAAGTTATTGGTCGCCTTCTTCAATTCCCTGTACTTCAACTCCCTGGGCATTCCCGGCAACCATTTCAACTTTCCGAACCGATCATCTCCCTCCTCAGTCGACCCTTTCCTCTTTTTCCGGTACTTAATAATAAAGACAACAGCCAGTACCAAGATCGTGATTGTTACCAATGGGACGCCTATGACAAGACCAATCCACAGCCGATTCCCATTTCCCTTTTCCATGGGAATAATATCTATGTCCAACCTCCATTGCAACACGCAATTCAACTCGATCTCTGGAAAGCCTGTTGAACCGGTGAAACCGAAGAAGGAATCTTGTTTCACGTATTGTTTCAGGTCAATGGTGTCGTTGAGAATGGGATCCGAGGGTTTATCTTCCCCTTGTCTCGCGATATAAACCTCCATAACCATGGAGGTACCACTGTAATCAACCCAGACTGAGTAATTGGCGGGTTCTTGGGTTGATGACGTGAGATTATAATCGTCGAGAGAAGCAAGTTTCCTCGAGTCCACGGAGTTGATGTCGAGCCCGATATGATTGCCATCTGGGTCGAGATCTGGCTGTCTTAGGGTATCAAACTCGATGGCCACGATCTGGTTGTCCTTACTACCATCGGTGGATGCATTTGTGAGACCAAGCCACTGACCATAACTAAAATCCGGTATGGTTGAAATATTGGGGGCAATGAGAAAAGCAAGTCCATGACCGGCGGTCCAGTTGTCGCCCCTGAAGATATTAATGACGAAGTAGGAGGTGAAAGAGGCCAATGTTCCGTTTGAAGACCAAAGCCTGAAGGGTTCATTGAACATGATACGACCAGATTTGTTGTAGTGGATGGAGATCATGTTTGGATTCATGGTGTCTGGAGTTAGCTGAAGAGCTCCGAACTGAATTCTTGAATTCCCTCCCATGAAGGTGAGGGATGAACCATGGCTGTCGTTGAAGTTATCAAAATCAATCGCTCTTTCCCTCTCGAACGAGGCTACGATTACAGGGCTTAGATGAAAAATGATTATGAACATAATTGGGATCAAATTTCCATTAAACAACCTCATCTTCTTCAAGCTTTAGCTACCTATTTCATATCACCAAAGGGAGTTTCTTGTAATTCGAAATGTTGCAGGGAAGAGGAAGGAGAGAAGATGTTAGGTGATCTCTCTGTTATATGTATATATATTAAAAGGTAAACTTTCCCCTCCCTTTATTGACTCCTTCTCACTAGCCAATTATTTTCGTTTTCTTCATAAATAAAATATACTCTACGTGCCACGTGCCATTGTGCTTCTTTCTTTGTTGTTTCCTAAAAAAATAAAGTTCGGCAGACCTTTCCAAGCATGGATTGGTCAAGCCGGCTGGTGGGGTTGGATTTTAGATAAAATATTTATGATTTATCATTGTTTTATAATTTCTAATTTAATAATAATAATAAATGTTTTCTTTATCTTAAACCACTGCATCATCCATGAGTCTCTGTCAAATTCTTTTATCACATGGTAACTCAAAGATTTAATTTATAAAATAATGAAGAGTTCAAACTTTCTACTAATCGAATTAGATCAGTTACTCGATTTTATCAAAAACTACGAATGATAATTAAAAAACATGCTAAAATTGAACTTTTAGGTTTCATTAACCGAATTTTGGATAATTTTATAAATTTTATATTCGATAGATTAATGTTGTAATAATTTCTACACATCTTAAATTCCCGAAAGAAATTAAATCATAATCTTGTATGTATATTTTAGGGATGAATCTATAACAAGCGTCGAACACCGTTGGACATTGTTAATATTGAATATCATTGAACATTATTAAATTAATTTATAAAGAATAAAAATCTAAAGGACTAGTCATATAATTATTAATTATATATTAAGTTTGTCACTCTTTTATTAATTACATACTGAATCCTTGAGATTTTAAATATGTATTAATTAACTTAATAGTATTCAACAACGTTTAAAATTAATGATATTCAACAGTGTTCGACGCCCATAATAAAATTTTCCATATTTTACGCATGCTTTTTCAAAGCCAAATGTTTGAAGAAATGGAGTGCCGAAGTTTTGGAAGTTTGAAGTCAACTGTGAATACGGGAGAGGAAAAATCAATATTTTTTTTATTCCAAATTCCTTTTACGCTAATTTTTATAAGTCTTAAAACTCATAGTTGTGTCGTTTCCAATCTTTGTTTTCAAAGTTGAAGATTAGGTGATCGTAGGCTGTGCGGGAAATGTGGCAACCACTTCCACTATGCAAACAAATTGCAAGATTAGGATTCTGATTTCCAGGAAGATGCTAAACACGAGACATTCAACGATAACTACAGACTACTTTTCTTGACTCAGAATATAATAGAATAATAATCCACTCTCTAGATCTCTTTAATTGGGGTAGACATCCTAGGACTATATATCTTATTTTTATTTATTTTTATTTTTATAATTCACTCTGTAATTTAAAATTAGATTTTTTTTTCTGGTTTAATTATTTTTAAGACCTTTTAATTTAAAAATTTATAAAATTAAATACAAATTTCGTTAATTACTATGATTTAATTAATTATTTTTCAAGACACTATTATTTTAAAATTAATTGGTCTATTCTTCATACTTCAATCCTAGTTTTGTCTGGGCCTCACTCAACACTTCTTTTCTGAATAAAGAGCTCCGAGAAGGAAATCTACCGTCCCTCTTTGGGGTTCTTGTATAGTGTCTTCTTCCAATTTAGCACCTGATCCATTGTTGTCTTCGTTTATTTTACCCACGATTGATGCAGGACGAAATCAGGATTTGAAGTTAAAGGAGACAAAACATAAATATTTAAAAGTAGAGGAGACAAAATTATAAAAAATAATTTTTAAAAAAAATTAAATAGAATAATAAAAATAAAAAAATCTTCGAGAGTGAGGAGATGATTGTCTTTCCCCACCCCACACAACTTCGTCCCTGGATCGATGAGTTTGCTAGCATCCATACTTTTCTCTCAAAATTAGAACAACCAAGAAAAGTTCAGACGTGTGTCAAACATAGATATGGAATGCCTAATACTATAAGGATGTTTTACTTTAGAAATCTAGATATGTGCTTCGAGATAAATAGGTAAACGTTTATCCTAGGTGATGAGGAAGAAAGTATTAATATTAAAAATAAAAGATAAATTTATAAATAAATTAGTTTTTTTTTAAAATATATACAATAAAACAAAAATGAAAAAAATTGAGGATAAAAAAAAGACTATCCCCGACTCCAAACAAGGACATAAAAACCTTTTAGAGAGAATTTTTGAAGCCCAAACCTAATTTTTTAAAGTGAAAAGGAGATTATTCTCGTATACCTCATTAAATAAATAAAAAATATTATACCGATTACTTTTAAACTTAAGGTATTATATTTTCTGAGACAACCTCGACAATTACTAAAGGGGATATCGAATATTAGATTACATCAAAATTATTAAAATATACATCCTTGACAAGCCCATCTGTAGCTTTATTACCCCATAACACACATGTTTATTCTAAGATGAATCATTTTATTGTAAAATACATAGAAAAGTTTAATTATAGGAAAAAAAAATCCTAAAATCATAATAATATAGTCTTTTACTATTTCTTACATTACTGCTAGATATGCTTGAAAAAAAGTACTGTCTTTAGTTGTAGAACAGTTTTACTTGAACACAAAGCAAACCTACTTTTGACTAAGAAAATAACATTAATAAATATGTCCAACTGGGTTATGACAATTATGCTTCCAATTAACACTACAATAAACATTAAACTGTTTTAGCATTTGATTTCAGACCAAAAAATCAGCTAAACAAACTTGGGATCCAAGAAAAGATCATAAGATGAAAATGATAAAAAGTTGAAGAGGGTCGAGAAGCTTACCATTAAACCTTCGTCTTCCACCCAACTCGTCTTTGAGAGGAATTATCAATAACTGGTCTTCATATTTTTTAACGTGTTTATATTTGAATGTAAATCGTTTATCTCTTAATTGTATTTTTATTAGTGTTTTTATTTTAAATTAACGGATTTAGGGTTTAAGGTTAGAGGTTGTGGTTAAAGTTTAGAGAATTAGGGGTATAGTATATTTTTTAAGCTGTAGGGTTTAGGATTTAGTTTTAGAAATTATTTTTTAAAATTTAATAACAAGAGACAAAAAAGAGACACGATTACAAGAGAAGAAATTTTTACTCATTTATATATATACACAGAGCCATCCCTGGGGCTGGGACATAAAGGCGACGGCCCAGGGGGCCTAATTTTAATTTTTTATTAAATATATTTAATTTTAATATTTATTATTAGGATTTAGTTATTAATATTTATTATTATATGAGTGCATTTTTTAATATTTTTATCTTGGTCTCAATTTTTGTTCAATATTTTTATTAGATTTACTCTCAAAATTCATTTTTCAGTATTTTTTTATTATGATTCCTAAATTTTAATTTTTTACAATGTTTATTGTTAGGGACTTATATTTTACTAAACTTATTATTAGGGCCTACTCTAAAAAATATTTTTTTAATATTTATTAATATATATTATAAAATTTATTTATTTTCGTTATTTGTTATTAAAGTCATTTTTTTTCTAACACTTGTTATTAGGAGTCTAATTTTAAATTTATTTTTGATATTTATTGTAAGAGACATATTTTTTCAATATAGTTTTTATTAAGATTCAATTTTTTCTAATACTTACATAAGATGTATATTTTTTCAATAATTATTATTAGGATCATAGTTTTTCAATATTTGTTATTACATGCTAGATTTTTTACGATATTTGTTATTAGAGGTTTACTCTTAAAATTTATTTTTCTCATATTTATTATTAATGATTAATTTTTTATCAATACTTATTATTAGGGGTCTATTTTTTTAATATTTGTTAGTAGGCATACATTTAATTTGATTTTATTAATACTTCTTATTAGAAAACTATTTTTTTAATACTTATTATTAGAAGCCTATATTTTTATGTTTGTCTTAAGGCCACTAAAATCTCAGGAACGACTCTGTATATACATAAAATATATTTATAAGATTTTATCCATAAAATAAAAATATGTTTAGTGGTAAACAATTTGTAAATATATATTCATTATAATAATATTTTTTTATACAAATTACGAATCTTAAACTATCCATGACCTCTACCCCCTGAATCAAATTAAGTTTATTGATTGTACTTGAGCACATGCAAATATACGTCAAAACATTCGATACATGTTTGTAATAAGTATTAAAAATATAAAAATAAAAAATTTTATGGAGTAATAGTTTTTCTTATAAATTTAACCTTAAAAATTAAAAAATAAAATAAAATAATCGAAAGATTAGAAATATCGAACGTTGAGTTTTTTGTGCTGCAAATATCTTTTCTTGTTGAAGTTTAATATCTAATTTCCTTAAAAAAGAAGCTCAAAACATTTCCTACAAAACAAGAGCCATTTTTATAGAATCGTTTGGGAAGTTTTTTTAAAGTATTTTTGTTCAATATTACTGTCGGACAAAATAGAGTACAGGTATAAATAAGGTAATTATTCTATATAATATATATATATATATATGTTAGATACAAAATATTTTACAAGCATATTAATTTTAAAGATTATAGTTATATTTAAAGTTCTTAATGATTTAGAATTAATAGACGTGGTCAGAATTTAGGGATTGAATTAAAATTTCAGATTATATAAATTAAAATTTAAATCTTTTAACTATATTAACAAAAATTCTAAATTATTGTGAGAATTCAGCCATAGAGGCTGAAATAAAAAAACAATAATAATGGAAAGTAAAAAAAGAAAAACACAGCAATTAGGAATTTAGAAATAAGAGTGAAATAAAATTTATTGAATTAAGAAAACTGAAGCAATTGCTTTACCCTTTACAATGATATGGCTATTTATAACCAAATCCACAACGCTAACAAATCTTTAACTGACCCAACTAATTACAACTCATTAACAATGATGTAAACTAATTGCAGTTAAATCTTCTAATATTCTCCCAACTTTCTTAATCTTCTTGAATATTTCATATCGATGATACTTGAACATTCACCTCCATTTCTTCAATTTTTTCTTTTTTTTTTCATCTTTGTCTACTTCTTGATCAATAAACCGTCATTTATCTTTACTTGGATATCTACTCTGTCATGTACCTGCATTATTGGCAATGTACTGAAAATGAACTTTCTTCTTTAATTCTTTTTTTTTCTTTCTTCTTTTACTTTTTTTTTTCAAATCTTGATCAGTAAATCTGCATCTAGCTTTCCTTGAGCATCTGATCTACTATGTATCAATGTCAGTCTACTTGGAGCTTTATTTTCTTTAGCTTCCTTTCTTTTCTTCTATTATTCTACTTGATCTGTTAAAGTACATCTCATTGTTTCAAGAGTGTATTAGTATACAATCCAAAATCTTTACTAACTTAGATGAATTAGATAGCTCAATCCATCAAACGAAGATCATATCTCAATTTCATTCTATCTTCAAGTTTGTATTAGCATATCTCAATTTCAAAAATCCAACCAACATTCAACATATTACCACTAATGTCCAGAAATGAACCTCTTCAACAAACGTCAAGATCAGTAGTTGTAATTGACAAGAGTATTCAACATCAATTAGTTTTCCCCAGCTTTCAGTAAATGAAAACACAACAATATAGCACATAACAATATTTGTTCCCAAGAATTGAGCTCACTGTTAATTCTATTGTTTTTTTGATATTATCAAATCACACCATAGTGACAAAGTGAAACAAAATCAATAACAGAAGTTAATTAAAACTTGTTCCCAATTCTTGTAGCAAGAAACTAAACTCATTGTAAATTCCTCTCTGATATTTTAATGTTTCTCCAACTATAATTCCAATTAAACTAAAATCCACTTTCAAAAATGAGATCTAATACTAAGATTTTGATCATATAAGCTTCTGCCTAGATAAAGTAGATGTGCCAAAATCAAGAGAGCACAAATCCATAACAAAATTCTCTAATCCATATCACAATTCAGCCTACAAAAAATGAAAGGTTTAGATCTCACCGATCGAATAAATTCAGATACGATCTTTAAAAAACCACCGAAAAAATATCCATCAGGAAGTACAAACCAGTGTGAGGAAAGACTAAAACTCTCATACAGCAACAAGTGAAGCAATCAACGCCGCAAATAAAACTCGGGATAAGATTATCAATAATAAAACGAATCAAGAAGATGAACCGTAGTGGGCAAACAACGTTACGAACAACAACAAAAACATAACAACACTCGATGAAGAGTGTTGATTGAGTGTCAAAATCAGTGATAAAATGAGATCTAAAACAAAATCTCCTATGGCTGAAAATCCAAGTGACGAAAAAAATTAAGAAATGCAGAAGACAAACGAAGAACAAGATGTTGATGAACAAGGGCCAAATTACAGTAGCGAAATAAGAAGATGCCAGGATCTTTAATGGCGAATGATACCATGTGAGAATTCAGCCATAGAGGCTGAAATAGAAAAATAATGATAATGGAACGTAAGAAAGGAAAAACACAGTAATTAAGAATTTAGAAATAATAGTGAAATGAAATTTATTGAATTAAGAAAACTGAAGTAATTGCTTTACCCTTTACAATGATATGACTATTTATAATCAAATCCACAACGCTAACAAATCCTTAACTGACCCAACTAATTATAACTTATTAACAATGATGTAAACTAATTCTATTTAAATCTTCTAATATTCTCCCAACTTTCTTAATCTTCTTGAATATTTCATATCGATGATACTCGAACATTCACCTCCATTTCTTCAACCTTTTCTTTTCTTTTCATCTTTGTCTACTGATGCGTGTAATAAAAGCGAAATTAAGTGCAAGTGTACACGTCGTCAAGTAATAAAATGATAAGTATATCGTGTATCGTCTCCACAGGAATTGGTATACTTAATATGTCCCCCCTTGTTCCCTTGCTCTTGAAAGATAAAGTAAAAACACAAATAAGTAGATTTGTTTAACTAACTAAATAATTAAATAACAAAACATAAAATAAAGGATTGAGAACGATATGGAGAAAGTAGGTAGGATCCAGCTGCGTCGATTAGTGGATTCGATTGATCTTCTTCTTGTCCAATGCAATTACACAACACTGCTTCGGCAGTACTGTAGATACAACCTCGGCAGCGTTAGTGTTCTCTGTCACGGCAATCTCTTACTCTTGGGCAGAGACATCAAAGTTCAGCAAAGTGTCCGTAGTTGACTCCGCTATCTCTATGTCAGAGTGTTGTTGATGAATGGTCCTTGACGATACCTCTTAGCGTAAATCAACGATAATCACCAACCAATCAAATACTTCTTTTAGCTGTTGAAACTCTTAACCTATCTCTAGGCCGAGTTAGTATCTACAACATCGTACTTATCCTTTTCGTGAATCTACACCTCTCGATGCTAGATAAATATATTACTTACAAATTTCTCTCTCGAGCTTGAATGCAAGAACAAGGAATGACAATAGGATAAGCAAACTTTAATATTATTATTGCATTAGAACAAAGAAACAAGAAAAAATCTCCTCTCACTAATATCTACAACCTTCACCTATCCCTAAGAAGTTTAGAATATAATATCGATAGGTACAATTCTTAGGGGAAAGAATTTCTCTAAAATCGGCTCCTCTCAATAATGTGGCCGGCTAGGCTATATATAGTCTTAACCTAGGGCAAACATTTCCTAAATAGATTCTAACTTGGAGTAAGGAACAAGTCTTCTTCAAGATATCTGATATTTCCAAGTTTGTCGCCTTCTAGAAGGATTTTCCCGTTTGGTCTTTGACTTGTGTTTTAGTGCGCTAGCCTGGTCCAATTGGTACGTTGCATCTTCCAGAATGTTCTTTATATTTTTATCTTTCATTGCGCCTACAATGTTGATGCTGTCGCAGCCATGTCCCCTACCTCAGCCTCAATACTGCTACACTGCTTCCCCGACCTTAGATATTCCTGCATGTACAGAATATGTAATAATATTTGCATTCTCTATAAACATTGACTTTGTAAGTAGTGATAACGGAATATCCAATATTGTGCAAAGAGTCCATATTTCAGCTCAAGTTGGTGTATAATAGATGCATAAAGTACCATGAGAAGAGTAGTAAATAACTGCCTTTTAGGCACTAATCAAATACCCCAAACTCGAACCATTTCTTGTCCTCAATCAATACAAGACATTAAATTGCCGAACCTTACTCCTCTTTGGTCTTACTTTTTCATCTATTCTCCCCACCATGGTCATGTTTATCTCTCCGTTTTAGCCACTAGTTTACCCAAGAAGTTTTACTAAGAAACAAGCTATAAGGCTAGGTGAGTGTGTGTGTTTTATGAACAAGGTTGATTCAAGGATTTCTTAGATAAACTCTAAGTTCAAGACAAATAGAATTTGGACTAAAGCTATCTCCTTAAAACAACAAGTCTTGAGCCAATTTTGGGTACCTCAAGATATGCGTTTTCTATTTTCTTCTTTTTTCTTATTATTTTCTTTTTTACCGCCTATTTAGCATACTAGAGCCAATTTCGGGCACCTCTAGCATGAAGGAGAGCAAAACTAGAGCCAGTGATAGACACCTCTAGTTATTTTTCCAAAAGTTTTTAAGTCTTTATTACCTAAGTTTATTAAAAGAACTACAAAATCAAACAAGTCCAAAAATGTTTATTTTCTTTCTAACCCTAAACCAAGCTTCTAAGTTTTACTCCATGAGTATCCTATGGTTATCCCTTCAAAACAGAACTTGGCCATGGTAAGGAGAAAGATTTCTATAGCCTTAAAGGAGTAAACTAAAGCAAAGCTGATGTAGAGCAGTGCAAGATTAAAAACAATAATTCAAGAGAAGAGAATATTGTAAAAATTTCATTAAAAAATTACTTCCTTTTTATGGTAATGCCGCAGCAGTGGATTGCCTCGGTAGTGCTTCTGCACCTACAATACCCCCAAACTCAAACCGAGCATTGTCCTCAATGCTCAAAATATAAGGCAAACAACAATTGCAAGAAGGAAATAGACAGAAGTATAAAAAATATTTATAATGATTCTGAGGAGCTGTTTGTACGGAGCATTCTTCTGGACCATGCCGTTGACGCCTTTCGTCTAGATCCTTGTGCTGGTGATTTCTGTTGTTTGGCTTATCGATACGGATGAACTCGACTGGGCGGTGTGCGGTGCGTTGGTGCAGTAACTTCATCTCCTTTTTCCACTTCGTCTATATTTTTTGTGTACATAATTTCTATCCCGCCCCCTACCGTGGCAGTGAATATTGTTGATTATTGTGACGAACTGTGGTATTCGTCAATATCGTGAGACAGAGTGTCTCTGCTGAGACTAGGCATAGGGAGTGGTTCCCTTTGGGGAGAGTTAAAAACAGCTCGCCTCTTGGATGACCTTTGGTTGGTAGATGATACTCTGGAAGACCTGGCCGCCTGGAAGATCCGACAGCATAAAACTGTTGAGGCAGCCATGGTTGGAAGAATGGTTTCGGCCCTGGGGCAGGTGTTGTCTCGGTATAAGGGGCGACAGTAATGAATATGTTAGTTGGGAATTCGGGGAATTGCTCCCCTTGATTTGGGAAGCTTTGCATCATCATGTTGGCGAGAGATATGTTAAAGTTGCGTTGGTACTTCCTGTAGCATTGTTGGAGAAGGTCCATGGCTGCCATCCTCTACAGAATTTCTTGGTAAGGGTCCATTGCGGCAGTTGGCTCGGCAGAGGTTGATGCTTCTGTTGAATACTGCCCTCCGACATTGAAGTCTACAGTAAACTACTGCGGTGTTGCCTGGACAGGTTCTGCATGTGTGATCTGCATAACTCGATGGCAGAAATCTCTTGTCCATCCCTGCCAAGTTAGCTTATATTCATCTGTGTCTTCGACCGGGACTCCTGCATTAATACACAAGGCAGAGATTAAACATGAGAAATATAGAGGTCCACGTTCCTTCTTACCACATTCATGAATATCGTGAAGAATGATATCTCCAATGTTTATGCTTCTCTTTTTGATGATAGATTGGATCAACACCAGTCTTTTGCGGTCCACTATGCTGTTATGGGAGGTTGGGATAAGTCATCTCTTGATAAAAGTACACCACATCTTGGCCTCAAGTTTAAGACTCTGCCTTGTTACTGAACCTTTATGGGCACCGATTTCCCATGAGGTGTTGCTGTAACAAAGCTCATATTTAATCACTTCATAGTCTTAAGTGGTGATGTCTTCTATGAATTCGACATGAACATCACGTGTGGGGGTGAGACCATAAAATTCATTGATAACCTCGGCATCAAGTCGAACAGGCTTACCTCGGCAGTGGACATAGAGGTTGTCCTTGCTCGGCCCATGTGCATAAAATTCTCTCACAATGGTGGCGTTCGCCGGTGGAGGCTGTAGGCAGAATGCCTCCCAATCTTGATATTGGATTTTGTTGAACAAGTACGATTAAATGTCGAAATATGCCTCATTGGTTTGGTGAAATCCTTACTCTTCCCATAACTGTCGAGCGACGAACGAGCGGTGGAATCGGTCAGCAATAGTGGCCGGGGTGAATCTTGTTTAAGAAGGCATTGATTGTTCGTGGAGAATAATTTGAGAAAAAAAATTCTGAAGTAGTAGAGAGAGTTTTGAAAATTTCAAGAAATTGGAAGAATAGTGAGAGCAAGATTGTAAAAGAAAGCTAAAGTAGCAAGAATGCAAGAGTAAATAGTGCACAACAATGAAACCGCTTATATGGACTGTAAAAATATGGTTGTTAGAAATTAGTCGTTAGGCATTTACTGCCTTGCAGAAAAGTTACTGTCACGACGGATGTCTCGGTAGAGAGCCGTTACACTATTTCTACCCGTTAAGAATTCTGCGGCTCTGACACAGTTCACTGCCGTGGTAGCAGACTTCCTGCTGTGAAATAATTTTTCTGCATTCGTTGCTTTATTTATTCTAAAAAAAGAAAAACATAAAACATAAAATAATGAAAATAAAACATAACAACATAAAATACTGAAAATAACAATATATAAACTAGTCTTAATATAATAACTAAAATGGAAGAGAAGAGATTATGTTACTTGTGGAGTGTATGTGAATGCATCTCCCAATTTGATTATCTCTTTCTGGCTCGTATCTTTCTTCACGTGTTGGCCAGTCCCTTCAGTGCATTCGAATTCTCCTTTGGGCTTTATTCGCTTACTGAACAGTCTACCGAGCGTGTTGCCCAGGTAGGATGTTTTAGTATCCTGGTTTGGTGTATGGAGAGCCTTACATTCTGCTGGAGCGTCTGAATTTGTTAGATTGTGGAAGGCATTCAACTTGACTTGTTGATCGTTTATCCGCATTGTGAGCTCGCCATTTTCCACATCGATGATGGTGCGTCCAGTAGTAAGGAAAGGTCGACCCAATATGATCCGTGCATTATCGTCGGCCTCACAATCAAGAATGAGAAAGTCGGCAGGAAATATAAACTTATCGACCTTAACCAGAATGTCCTCAATTTTGCCTTTAGGTTGCACATAGGATCGATCCGCAAGTTGGAGCAGTACTGTTATTGGTTTTGCCCGCCCTATTCCAAGTTTTTGAAAAATTGATTTGGGCATTAGATTGATGCTTGCTCCCAAGTCGCATAGGGCCTTTCCTTCGTAACCATCCTCAATCGCACAGGGGATTGTAAAACATCCAGGATCCTTTAGCTTAGACGACATGCAATTATGTAGCATGGCCATGCAACCTTCAGTGGTTGTCACCGTTTCAAATTCCCCTAGCCTTCGTCGTTTGGATATTATGTCCTTTAAGAACTTGGCATAGTTAGTTATTTGTTCAATAGCCTCAACTAATGGCAGGTTGATATGGACTTGCTTTAAAATGTCTAGGAATTTCCGAAATTGGTGATCATGTTTGTACTTTTTTAACCTCTGCGGGAAAGGTGGTGGTGGTCTTATGTTCTCCAGGTTTCCTTGGATTTTGAGTTTAATACCTGGGGTGAAATTATCTGCAACTACCTCAGTAGGTTGTTCGGGTACTACTGATTCTGCAGTCGTGGTAGTGCTTTCGGAAGGGTCTTGCTCAGCTTCTGAGTCCTTATGATGTTGCTTTTCTGGTTGGCTCTATCGGTTGAGATCCATTCTTTATCTTTTAATTGTAGGCCACTTCTTGTCGTAATTACCTTGCATTGCTCGTGGCCTAATACCTTAGCAACCTCAGTATTGCTAGGTAAACCCCCTGGTGGTCGAGTGTTTTGTCGTTGGGCAAATTGACCAACTTGGATTTTTAAAAACTTGATTGTAGCCTCCTGGTTCTGCAGTCTCATCTCAGTTCGATTCATGAAGTCATCAGTACGCTTCATGAAGCGGCTATTCTCTGTCATGTATGCATCAGTCTTTGACATAAAAACCGTGAGAGAATCTGCCAATGCATTCAGAAACTGCTGCTGTGGCATTGACTGTTGAGCGTGCTACTACGGCAGGTTCTGACTTTGGTGCTGGAATCCAAGGGCTTGGTTGATTGAATTTAAGGCATTGTTAGGGTTACTCCATGAAAAGTTTGAATGCCTTTTCCAAGATGGGTTGTAATTGTTGGATATCATTTGATTGTTCTTGTTATAGTTTCCAACATACAAGCTGGTTTACTCATATTGCATGTAATCAGATGAGTTAACTGCCTTAACCTCATGTATATTTCTCTGGGCTTGTATATTCTGAACCATCTTGGTCAGAGAAGCCAATTGTGCTACCACAGAACTGGGTGTGTCTAATTCATGGGTCATGGCATGACGTCTCATTCCTCCTCGCCTTGATGTGGGAAACTAGAAATTGTTCCTTGTGAGTTTGTTCAGAATCTCAATGGCCTCCGCGGGTGCTTTATCTAGAAGTGTCCTATTTACGGAAACTTCTAACATCATCCTTGTGGAGGCATTGGTAGCATTATAAAACATGGAGACTTGCATCCACAAGGGAAAACCATGTAGTGGGCACTTGTTTAATAATTCTATGTAGCATTCTCATGCCTCATACATTGGTTCATCATCATCCTACCGGAATGACATGATTTCATTATGAATACGATCATAGAGATTTTTCGGATTAAACCTCGTAATAAATTCTCGGCAGAGTTCCTCCCAAGATCTCATGGATCCTATTGGGATGTTATTTAACCAAGTTTTTGCCCTATCCCTCAGTGAATAGGGGAACAACTTTAATCGTAAAATATCTTCATGGACTCCTTGGATCATGAAAGAATTGCATACTTCCATAAAAGATTTAAGATGTTGCCTTGCATCTTTAGTAGCAGACTCACTAAACTGTCCAATTGTGTTCAATATGTTGAACATCATTGGTTTGAGCTCAAAGTGAGTTGCTTCAATTTCCGGTGTGACTATGTCAGGGTTTAGTCCGTTTAGGTCTTCCACCAGAAAGTCTCTAACAGTGAGCTGCCTTGGCAATGGTCGCGGTAGTGGCTGCTGCGACATTGCTGGTGGTAGTACATTATGATCAACAGTGGAATTTGTCCTCTTGGTGGATCATCCATGACTTGGAACAGGTTGCGCCTCAGATGGTGTCCTGTGCGTTCGATTTTAGGATCCAATTTGTACAATGGACCACTCGGTTTTGCCCTGGTCATACACCAAATAAGTCAAAGTTAATAAAAAAAGAAAAATAAATAATTAGAATTAAAGTTAAATAAAGAATGGTTAAAGAGCAAGAAAATAAAGAAAAAAAAATTTGGTTGTCAATCCCTGGCAACGGCGCCAAAAACTTGGTACGTGTAATAAAAGCGTAATTAAGTGCAAGTGTACACGTCGTCAAGTAATAAAGTGATAAGTATATCGTGTATCGTCTCCACAGGGATTGTTATACTTAATATGTCTTCTCTTGTTCCCTTGCTCCTGAAAGATAAAGTAAAAACACAGATAAGTGGATTTGTTTAACTAATTAAATAATTAAATAAAAAAACATAAAATAAAGAATTGAGAACGATATAGAGAAAGTAGGTAGGATCCAGTTGCGTCAATTAGTGGATTCGATTGATCTTCTTCTTGTCCAAAGCAATTATACAACACTGCTTCGGCAGTACTACAGATACAATCTCGGTAGCGTTAGTGTTCTCTGCCGCGACAATCTCTTGCTCTTGGGCAAAGGCATCAAAGTCCAGTAAAGTGTCCGTAGTTGACTCCGCTTATCTCTAAGTTAGAGTATTGTTGATGACTGGTTCTTGACGATACCTCTTAGCGTAAATCAACGATAATCACCAACCAATCCAACACTTTTTTTAGCTGTTGAAACTCTTAACCTATCTCTAGGCCGAGTTAGTGTCTACAACACCGTACTTATCCCTTTTGTGAATCTACACCTCTCGATGCTAGATAAATATATTACTTACAAATTTCTCTCTCGAGCTTGAATGCAAGAACAAGGAATGACAGTAGGATAAGCAAACTTTGATATTATTATTGCATTAGAACAAAGAAACAAGAAACAATCTCCTCTCACTAATATCTACAACCTTCACCTATCCCTAAGAAATTTAGAACATAATGTCGATAGGTACAATTCTTAGGGGGAAGGGTTTCTCTAAAATCGACTCCTCTGAACAATGTGGCCGGCTAGGCTATATATAGTCTTAACCTAGGGCAAACCATTCCTAAATAGATTCTAACTTGGAGTAAGGAACAAGTCTTCTTCAAGAGATCTGATATTTCTAAGTTTGTCGCCTTTTAGAAGGATTTTCTCGTTTGGTCTTTGACTTGGGCTTTTAGTGCGCTAGCCTGGTCCAATTGGTGCGTTGTATCTTCCAGAATATTCTTTATATTTTTATCTTTCATTGCGCCTACAATGTTGATGTTGCTACTCTGGTTGTTGCCGCGGTCATGTCCCCTGCCTCGGCCTCAACACTGCTTTATTGCTGCCCTGACCCTAGATATTCCTGCATGTACAGAATATGTAATAATATTTGCATTCTCTATAAATATAGACTTTGTAAGTAGTGATAACGGAATATCCAATATTATGCAAAGAGTTCATATTTCAGCTCAAGTTGGTGTATAATAGATGCATAAAGTACCATGAGAATAGTAAATAACTGCCTTTTAGATACTCATCATCTACTTCTTGATCAATAAACCTTCATTTATCTTTACTTGGATATCTACTCTGCCATGTACCTACATTATTGAAAGTGTACTAAAAATGAACTTTCTTCTTTAATTCTCTTTTTTTTTTCTTTTTTCTTTTACTTTTTTTCAAATCTTGATCAGTAAATCTGTATCTAGCTTTCCTTGAGCATCTGATCTACTATGTATCAATGTCAGTCTATTTGTTCCCAATTTTATTGTTTTTTTGATATTACCAAATCACACCCTAGTGACAAAGTGAAACAAAATCAATAACAGAAGCTAATTAAAACTTGTTCCCAATTCTTGTAGCAAGAAACTGAACTCATTGTAAATTCCTCTCTGATATTCTAATGTTTCTCCAACTGTAATTCCAATTAAACTAAAATCCACTTTTAAAAACGAGATCTAATACTAAGATTTTGATCACATAAGCTTCTGCCTAAATAGAGTAGATGTGCCAAAATCAAGAGAACCAATCCATAAGAAAATTCTCTAATCTATATCACAATTCAGACTGTAAAAAATGAAAGGTTTAGATCTTACCGATTGAACAAATTCAGATACGATCTTCAAAAAGCCACCGAAAAAATATCCATCAGGAAGCACAAACCAGTGTGAGGAAAGACTGAAACTCTCATACAGCAACAAGTGAAGCAATCAACGCCGCAAATAAAACTCGGGATAAAATTATCGATAATGAAATGAACCAAGAAGATGAACCGTAATGAGCAAACAACGTTACGAACATCAACAAAAAGATAACAATACTCGATAAAGAGTATTGATTGAGTGTCAAAATCAATGATAAAATGAGATCTAAAACAAAATCTCCTATGACTGAAAATCCAAGTGACAAAAAAAATCAAGAAATGCAGAAGACAAACGAAGAACAAGATGTCGATGAACAAGGGCCAAATTGCAGTAGCAGAATAAAAAGATGCCAGAATCTTTAATGGCGAATGATACCATGTGAGAATTCAGCCATAGAGGCTGAAATAGAAAAATAATGATAATGGAACGTAAGAGAGGAAAAACACAGTAATTAGAAATTTGAAAATAAGAGTGAAATAAATTTTATTGAGTTAAGAAAACTGAAGCAATTGCTTTACCCTTTACAATGATATGGCTATTTATGACCAAATCCACAACGCTAACAAATCCTTAACTGACCCAACTAATTACAACTCATTAACAATAATGTAAACTAATTGCAGTTAAATCTTCTAATAATTATAATCACAATTCTTAAATTCTATATTAATAAAACTAAACTCTCAATGTATAAACCCTAAAATCAAGGTGTGTGAATTTTTTTAAAACCACAGGTATATTGATTATAAATCCAACTGTGATTCCTCAAATATATTTTGTGCAAGTTGGATTATTATCAGCTACATTTACAATAAAAACTTTTATATTCGTGGATATATCGGGTTTATAGTTTTAGTTTAAGGTTTAGAGGTTAGAGTTTTAGATTATAAGATATAGAATTTAGGGGTTATAACTAAAACTTAGAGTTTAATATTTATGATTTAGTATTTATTATTTAGGGGTTTGATGGTTATTATAACTTTAAATTTTAACCTTAAATTAGATACGTTTGTGTAAAAATACATTATACATCATCTGTTTATAAAATAATTTCTCATTCAGAAATTTAAAAACAAAAATTAAACTTACTCGTTTAAAATACATATTAATATCCCAATGCGCTCAACCTAATTAAGTTTTATTATATTCTTTGAAACAATAGGACCCTTAACCCAAAACAATCTCAGACGTCAAATCAAAGTAATTCAGTAAGCATACTGTCAATTTACGCCTCTGGAGTCCAGAGCTGTGTTATTTGGACATAAGACCATCCACCACGGCAACAATTATAGCTGTAGGATCACCAAGAATGGCGGAGACAATAAGACGAACAGCCCCACCTGCCATCCCACAATATTTCTTTGCCTTTCTCCCTCGTCCCCCATTTTGGTTTCGCAGAGTCCCATTCAATGTCGGGATCCTGGTCTGCAACTCTCGAATCTTGTTCTTATCAGCATTGAAGTACATGACTTGCCAACTCTCAACCAGTATCTCCTTAACACACGACACATGAAGATTATAACTCTTGCATTGGGACCTGTAAGACCAGCCAGCCCCTTTACCTCCACACTGATGGCATGAGCCTGATATCTTGAGGCACAAGTAAAGATTACGTTCTCCATCACCCAAGACTTGAGGGAGGTTCGCACAACAAGGATGAAGGTCAAAATCACATATCTTGCAGTGGTACACGAATCCCAGAACATCATTTCGGCATCCGTCGCAGATCCTCATTTGTTCCCCTGGGGGTCTATAGTATAATTGGAACTCGCATTTTTTATAAAATGCATGAGTGATGGTCGGAGATGGCTTCCCACAGGCCTTGTGTAGATCGAATTCGCATTGCCGGCAACAGTATTTGAGGCCGATGCCGGCTTCCTTACAACCATCACAGTAGAATGGTGTTTCTGTGTATTCAAGCTTAAGCTTGTGTCGTGCATGGAAGGGATTTGAGATTCCTTCGTCGATCTTCATTGGATTTTTTTAATTCCTTCCCTTCAATGAGCTGTAAGGAGGACATGCATTGCTTATATACATGGTAGGGAGGTACTGATCATCTGGAAAGAAGGCTGGGGCGTTGATACTTTGCTTAATCTCCACTGGTTGAGAATATAACTACGTGTAGTTGATGCAATTGATCCATTCGGATTTAATATCTAGTTTGAATCTAAATACAATAGTATTATCCAAGTGATAAAGACGAGTATAATTTGATGATGATTTCTTCATTCATTTCTGGAATGGATGAACCGAGAGAAGGATCAATGGAGAAGTTTATAATTATAGTAATGATTCCTTTTGATTTTGATGGGGTACTCTGCCAAAAAGAATAAAGGAAGCAGTGTTCCGTGGATGACCTAAACTATCAGAAGTTTCTGAAAATATAAAATAATTATTTAATTTTTAAAAATTACTATATAATTAAAATTAAATTTTAATTTTTATTATAAAATTTCAATAAATAATTATATGTCTTTAGATGGATGACAGAATTATATAATAATATATTTAATTTTTTATATTAATATAATAATTATTATATACGATGATGAACGAGATGATGACGATGAAAGGAAGGGTGAGATTAACTATATAATATATTTATTTTTTATATATTTATATAATTATTATTTTTATTAGTATATATGATGACGACGATGAAAGGAGGGGTACTGAAGTTCAAATATTTGTCAATAGATTTTTAACCGTTTATGATCATTGTCTGAATTAAAATCATTAGGGATTTATTTTTTTTAGCAATACATAGACTTTTGATGCAGAAAGTATCAATAAAAAAAGTTGGTGTATTCGTATCAAACTCAAAGAAGAAAGAGTCGTTGAAAACTTATAATAAAAGGTATCAATATACGACACAAGTATATTGATACATATCCCTAACTATCAATATGATAGAGGTCGTATTGGTACACTAATTAACTTCTAAAATTTGGACTTTCGGAAAAATAAAAGGGTATAATAGTATAAGTAAGATGAGTATCGGTACAGTTGATCGAGTATCGATGCACTAAAAATGTATTGATATACATGACTTTTTTCTACTAATGACTTATTTTAATAGCATTTAAACAAGTAAAAAAAAATTAAACATATTTTCAAGTTAATGAAATGAACTTTTAAAATATTTTTACTAAAAATATTTTTTTATTATATCAAAATCAATATCTCAACAGGTAATCAAATAAAAGACATCATATTTAACTCTAAAAAGTAAAATAAAAATATAACTAAATTGATTGATATAAAGATAAAAAATAAATCAAAAAATATATATCACAGTGTAGGTAGGGATGGGCACGGGTTGGGTCGGGTCGGATTTTCGACCCACTTGCACTCGACCCGAAAAATCATACCCTCCACCCGTCATCCAACCCGACCCAAAAAATCATACCCTTCACCCGTCACTCGACCTGAAAAATCATACACTCCACCCGTCACCCGACCCGGGTTTAGGGTGAAAAAAATCCAATCCAACCCTACCCGATTTTTAAGCTTTAAAATCCGACCCGACCCGACCCGAATCATTAAAAAAATTAAAATTTTAGGGACTAAACTATAAAAAAATAAAATTTAGAGATCTAATTATAAAAATATTTAATTTTAGTGACCTAATTGTAAAAAAATAATTTTAGTGATCTAATTGTATAAAAAAATATATAAAGAGAGATCATTATTGTAAATATCCTTAAAATATATATGAGAAAATTACATTATTAGTCCTGGGTCGGGTTGGGTCGAATTTTTTCTTCCCTAAATCCGAACACGACCCGACCTGAAACCACCCTCGAAAAAATCCGACCCAAACCTAAATTTTTCACCAAAAAATCCAACCCAATCAGATCGGGTCTGGTCGGAACCCGTCGGGTTCGGGTTTCGTGCCCATCTCTAAGCGTAGGAAAGATATACCACAAGACAATTATTTTTATTTAAAACTAGAAAAACAAAAGTAAACAATATATGAGATATAATAAATTAAAACAAAGGATTATCGAAGATCTACGATTAGCATTAAAATTAGTAGCATCGTAAACCAGAAGGAAAAAAGTTCTAAAAAATTTGAAAACTTTAATTTTTACTACACGAGATATAAAACATATAATAATGTATACAACGATTGAGATACGAAAATATCTCTTTTTTGACAATATTATTTCTAAAATTCAAACACGTTTTCTTTTCTCAAAATTATAATATATCTTATCAAAACAATCAACAATCGTAGTAAATCATACAATCTTTTAATAACATATTTCAACATTTTTATAGTTAAAATGATCACTGCATATACCGAACCATATAAGGATGAATCAAGAAATTATGTTTGTATTGAAATTTCTGAGACGGTTCGATTCATTCCCTAAAATAATCTTTCCATTCTATACTTATTCCTAGAAGGCCTGATTTATTAACAACTAATACAAAGTTAATCTGATGATCAAATACAGAATCACGGCAAGAGAGAGTCTTAGTCACAGCCGTCTACGTGTCTTGATGAGACTGATGACAAGAAGATAGGAAGATGTGGTCTTTGTTAGTGTTTGGATTGTACAAAACAAGAGAGGGATCAGAGTCCTTGTACAAACTGTTTTGATCTGTCTCAAACAGATATTATTAACATGTAATATTATTACCATCAACGGTGAATTTAGAAATATTTGTAAAAATAGATGGAAATAAAAATATTTTTAAAATAGATATAAATGGTAAAAATTTAAAATGAGTATAAATTAATAAAAAATTAAAAAAACTAAAACCAAATCTATAAACTTTTAAAAGTTTATGGTGTACGAGTCATCTTCCCCTATATATACATCAAGGGGTAAAATATGAGGTTTAAGGGTCTGATTCTTATCAATTGTTATTTTTATATACTATATAAAATAAAAAATAAAAATATAATTTATTTTTTTTAAAAAAATTATACTTTAGTTTCTACTAATCTAAAAAAATTAAAATATATATTTTAATCTTCTCTATAAAAAATTTATTTCTGTCCTTATGTACACCAGACAGTGATTACAATGATCTTTTCCAGCACTAGAAAATACTGTAGGCACAAATGTTTGAATGTAAACATAAATATTAAATTTGTAAAAAGAAATTAAAATTCAAACAAAATGGTGAAGATTAGAGGTTAAATGATAGCAAAAATTACTTAATTATGGATTTAGTTATATTTAAATTATCTAATTATTAATATTTATATTTTAGTTATTCATTTATGGGTAAGGTTACATTTTGATCATCTAATTATTAAAGGTTATATTTGGATGACTCAATCATGGGTAAGTTTATGATTGAGTCATCCTTCATATTTAAAAAAGTACATCGAATTAATATTTTTTTCTTTCAAATCACTTGTATATCATCGTTAATATTAGAGTATTTCGTTTGAAATCATTAATTAATTTGATACACGAATTGATAGATTTTTAAATATGAAGGATAACCCAATTGTAATCTTACGACCTATAATTGAGTGATCCAAATATAACATTTATTAATCAAGTGACCTAAATATAACATTTCTCGTAATTTATTGACTTAAATATAATTTTTAATAATTAAGTTCTCTAAATATAACTTCATCTATAATTAAATAACCTCCGTTATAATTTTTATTGGGTTTATTTATATTTTAGTTTATAAGTATGATGTGAAATGAGGTTTTTTGATATCACCTCGAAATTATTTAATTGCTTAATTATTTTTAAGCAAGTTTAAAATTCGATTTTGAGTTGTTATAGTTGATTCATTATTGATGGAGGTATAAGAATATTTTGATTATTTAAATTAAATAGATCATAAATAATACGAATTATATCTTATTGTAAATTATTATAAAATCAAAAATAAATCATGATCGAATAGAAACAATTAACTAAATAATAATATATAAAGAATATCGTGATTCATATAATATAATATATGTGTAACGATAACAACAAACATATAATAGTTATAATTTATACACATATAATGTAACATAAATATAATAATGCGCGAGAGACCAAGATGTAAAGAAACCCAAACAATGGTAATGAAAAAATTAAAATACCAAAATTAAAATAATTGAAAATAAATAAATCTAAAAAACAGATTAAAAATTGAAATTAAAGGATAATAACTAAAATAAATACGAAAAAAATAAAATTATAGTGATCATACGTACAATTGACCCTTGTACTAAAATACAAACATAATAAAATCAGAAACACCAGAAAGGTAATTAACTTATTGATTCAAAAATGGGCACATCTTTTCCAACTTGTAGATCAACGTGCTTGAATATTTTTTTCAACTCAACTTAAATAATCGTTAAATCTATGTGGAATTTGCAACGCTTGCTTCCAAGTTGGGGATCCATGTGACAGCGGATAGGAGCCGATATCAAAAGCTTCAACGTAGAGGTTTAAGTTTGAGTTTAAATTTTAATTTAATTTTTATTAAACGACACCTCTATCTTTAGATCTTTATTTTGATTCTTCCCTCAATATAATTCTATATCTTATGTCAACTCATTTGATGTTCTCTTATCGATTTTAAAACAATAAAAAATTACATTAGATTTCATTCGATTTTGATGACGATATTCAAAATTTAAGAAATCAAAATCATTAGATTGAATGAGATGAATATCCGAGAACCTTTGTGACTTGTTATGCCACCATACTATGTATGACAAATATTTGTTTGGCCAATTCATATTTATTTTACCTCTAACTCCACTTCTTTTATATCATCTATATTGATCGATTCCTTTGATTCAGGTTGGTGGTATCCGAACTGTCTAATAGCTTGATTGCTATAAAACAACTTAAAAATCCTAAAAAGTAAAAAGTGATATTATTAAACACCAATTTTTAACATCTTTATAAGCATCATTCGGAATCATACTGTGAATGTCAGGATACTCCTGTGACATCCAGTAGAACTACAATAATACATAACTAACTAAAAAATTGGATCAAAATAAATTCAAATTTATAAATTTCAACCAAAAGTAAATTTATTTAACCTACTCTTCGTAATAAATATAATCTTTATTCTAACTTCGAGGTTAGATTTGATTGCAATGTCTTCTTTCTCAATGTTTGGCTCTATCTAGACAATATAAATACAAATATCATGTTTCTCATCAATAACATATAAAATTATTATATAAAAAACATTATTACTTTAAATCAAAAGAACACGAAGGATCGCAATAGATATCAGGAATGATATCATAATACTGGTATACCACAAAAAGGATTAATATATAAGATGACGCAATATATTTAATTTCTGTCCATATAGAATTTTCATCCACTTAAAATAAGCATAGAAAATAACATAATACTATCTAATTAGAAGGATAAAAAAATTCTTGTAACTAAAATTATTAATAATTTTTTATGCTGATCGTATACGACTTGATAAAGGAAGCAAAAAAAAATTCTGTTAATCATTTTTTGTTCTTTATCCCATATATTTTGAATAGAAAGAGCTACTTTTTTGATAATGAATGTTTAAATGTCCTTTATCATCAAGACATGTACACTCCCTTTTTAGAAAGTAAAACTCAAAACTCAGAAGGCTAGAGATTATGGCATATCACTATATCATCAAAACTGTGACAGAAGAATAGGACATCTAAACGTAATATATCCTGATTAAATCATTTCATGATGAGCGAACCTATACATGACTGGAATATGTGGCTGAGAACACGTTGAACTTCGCCGGAGCTATGCTCGCTCCGGACAAGATCTACCAACAGAGGAAACAAATTCAATATGTATTTACCAAAGGAGTCCCTCCCCAAACCACTCAATGCCTTCAGTGCTGACACAAGTAATGGACTTCTAGCGGACAATTCTTCCTTCTTCGCAAAACCTAAAGGAAGAATCAAATGGGTCACCCGGACATGGACATCGTCGTTCTCGGTGGTACAGTTCAGGTATATTTGCAATATCTTTTCACACAAGGATACAAGTAGTGATTCTAGATTCATCTCTTTGGAAATGCATGGATTATTTTCGACTAGATCTTGGAGGAAATTCAGGTAATTTTGATAGGCCTCGTTCTCAAAGTCGAGCATGGGAGGTTCAGTGAGCTCCAAGATTGAGCATGCTATCTGTATTTTCTGCTGCATTGTAGTCTCAGAATTGAGTTGCAGAGCATGTGATGAGATGGAAGAAAATATCTCAACAACGATATTCATATTGGCAGCTGACAAGATTTGCATGTGCGTTTTGTACATATCAGTTACAACCTGAAATGATGAAAAAATAAACAAATACGATTACATGTCACGAGGTTCTACAGATTTTAAGGAATTGTTATTAGAATGCAAGGAAATAGAGTGTAGCAGGAGAACCTGTAAAATGAGCTGCTGGATGGAAATATGACTCTTCATTCTCGAAATAACATAAGCCACGGCTTGGAGGTTATCATCCTCAAGATCATCATTGGTTAATCCATGATCAGAACTTGTTTCAGAATTCAAATAGGATTGAGAATTGTGAGGCACCTTGATGTCATCCATGGTTCTCAAAAATTTCTTAAACCCAGGCAAAGTTGAAGTGGCTGCTACTTTTAAAGAGAGAAATATTTCTCGCCACTCATCTTCTGAAAATCTGCTTCCCAACTCTCCCACCAAACGACACATCGCAGAAGCCCCAATGCTTGCAGAGCCCTGTATCGAACTTCCTAAGTATCCTGTCAGTATGTATACCACATCTGATAGCTGGGGACTTAATACGTCATAAAAACTAATAAATAAAGCTACTAGACACTGAGATGCCACGGTAGAAGTTTCTATATCCCATGTACTTCCATCACGATGAGGAGCTGAATCCAGCTGAGTTTTTACAGCCTTATCTCTCTTTTCACACACACCATCAAATATGGGGAGAACAACAGAACTAAAAACACCAAGCCAGAATGTTTGTGAGAAAAGATGACCATGATCATTCAGGATGTTGAAAAGCACTTCCAACGAACTCTTTCGGATGGCTAACCTTGAATCAGATGTTAGTTTTGATAAACCTGAAACATAAAAAAATTCTCTAACTTCAAAACCAAAGTCACTTCTTTTCTGCAATGTCAAAAAGTAAGGTTGATAGGCAATCATGTTTGCATTCAGAGAGAACGTTTTAGACAAAGCAGGCAGTGAATTGTTTTTGGCATTTAACATGGCAAACAAGAGTCTAACCCGAACTCATGGTAGTTCGATGAATAGTTGGGAAATAGATCCTGTGCAATGATTTAAACAACAAAAATGGGTACCTCTATTCTCTGACATTAGACTTAGTGTGACAATATTTGAACTACTAGCTATAAGGGTACGCTAACCATCAATCAAAAAGTGATGTGAACCATTTATAATCAGCCTAGTTTTGATTGCTAAGGATTTGATCATACGAATAGCATATAATGCCTTCCATATTGCATCAATTGAACAAGGTTAGAGGATTTGCAAGGAACAAAATTAACTGCTTACCAGTTAGCAACGGGCCCCAATAAGATCCAAGATCATCAACATCATTGAAACTTTGCATATCAGAATCATCCCTTTTTACAACAGATACAGATGAACCATCATCCAACCTCTTACCAGTGCAAACAAGTCCTCCCTCAGCAAGTTTGAAAGCACAGAACCGGAGAAATGCAATAGCATTAAGGCTAACATCACTGTTAAACCTGCTATTTGTGAACTTGGTAAGGCATCTTACACAGTCAGTAAATGTAGCAGCCTCTGTCTCAGTTATATGAGGAAAGTATTCTCGCACTATTTTTTCCATAGTCTCAAAAGCAAGCAAGACAATATTCTTATACTCATCCGCTGCAGCTGCTGTGAACACCTAAGAAAACAGAATTGTGAGAAAAAGAAGATATTGGAGCTGCATGATAATAGAAATCTTACATGAGCCACTAACATACCATAAAAACACTTTTCCATCCAGATTTCACATTACTGACACGGCTGAGGACCATCTGAGAAATGCACCGAACTATTAATTCCCTTATTTCTGTAGAGTTGCTTTTCTGCATAACAATCACAAATGGCCTCAAAAATTCATTCTGGAAATTGTAATTTGCAAGCTCCTCACGTTCTAAGAATTTCATAGCAAGTTGCCGCAATGAATCCATCACAAAACTTGCTACAGATAAATTTTCAGACAATCCAACCGAAACGAAGAAATCAGATAGAACATTCCACATGCGACTCCAAACTAATCTGATGCGATTCATATTGTAATGCCTGAAATAGGACATTATATAATAAGGAATCTTCTTAGGTAGACAACAGAGGGAGGTAGATGCTCTAGAGAGAGCAAGGACAATTTTATCTTAAGGTAAACAATTGAGATTCTGATGGAACTAGCATTATACAAAATTTTCTGTAAGGAATAGGCAAGAATCTTACGCAATTTCAACTAGCTTAGTGAGGCTAAAAACCCGAGGATCTGTTGGAGACTGCAACTCTGATATAGAAACTTTGCAAAGGGCTTTCACAAATGCCACTATTGCTTCACTGTTTAACCTCTGGCTATTTGCAAAAACATGGTTCAACTCAAAATTCCCAATCTGGTCCAATAAATTCAAGTTTGCAATGAAGTGATTAATCTGCTCAGGAGATACCAGTCCAGAACTATTGACTCTAACAGCGGTGCTATCATAAGAACCTCCTCGAACAACTGCCATTACAGCTGGATTCTGGACAGTTCCTTTGTTCTTCAAAGATTGAAGATCAGCAGATTTTGCCATCTTGTCATCTGTTTCAGTGCTTGACACAGTTAAAAAGGATGCATCAGTCGGAGCACCTTCTCCCAATAGTTGTAAATGCTCAATTCTGGACAGGCAGGTCAATATATGATCCCAAGCTTCCTGAAGATGATTACCATCTTCAATTGCAATAGATATTATTGCCTGTAGAAAGTAAAATGTTTCAACTAGTGAGATATAAAAAAAATATTTTACAGAAAATTATATTATACACATGAAAAAAGCATTACTAACTAAATTCAATGATTGATTTTTACACCTATTTTACCAACAAACGATACGAACTTCTATCATCCAACCATCACAGTTTAGACTAATTGGATATTATCTGTTCAAAGTCCCGTAGGTGTGTAAAACACAACCCTCAAAAGGTTGCTTTCTTCAAACAATACCATGACTAATACCATAAGCGCAACAGTTGCCCACTTCAATCTATTGTTTATCAATGATGAAACAAATAACAGGCATGTGGCCAATAATTTTAATCCTAATTGTATTCAATGTAAAGAGCATCATTATGATCCGCTATGCTTGCTAACAAGTAACAACAGTCAAAATTATAAAACATAAAGCCAAACAAAGATCACAAGAGCAACCAAACACTGAACATTGTCAAGCATCCTTGAATCTGATTTCTAACTACTAGATTATCCATGTTACATACGCAAGCTAATGCCAAGGGAAAGGAACTAAAAAGCAAAAGAATAATGTACACAATACAAGTGAACTTTCTGGTATCTCTGGTGGGAGGCTGTAAGGGCAAAACATTCAGATTGACCAATGAAGAAGTTATAACTCTTCCTGTGATATAGGATATGAAAACGCCAGAGGGAATATTCCAATTCCTGGTTATCATAATCATACCAATACCACATACCTTTACGGCATCAACATTCTTTTGTTTCATATCTGCAGCACAATGGAGAAAAGTGAACTTTGCCACAGATGTGACAAAAGCATCTCTCTGTGTCTGCATGCCCAATACTGCAGTTACATGCACAGCGTGTCGAAAGCCTTGTAAGCATTGAGTGGTCGCAAGTCTATCATCACTTTGGTCAAGAGTGACGCTAAATGCAGCCAGCATAGGCCCCCAGCAGACCTCCACCATAAATCTCAAGATTGATATATCTGAAACAGAATGATAAACAGACCTGCAAAAACAAATTAAAAATAGCTATTATTTACAAATATACCTCTGGGGAGTTGAGATGATAAAAGAACAAAGATCTATTTAAAATAGAAGCAATATGGAAGGAACATACATAGACGAATGTACAAGAACTGAATTCTCTTTGTTTAACAATGCAAGTTTATTTCCGGTCTTTTGTGCTAGCATCAACTAAAATCAAAAGTCTTCCTTTCCCAACATGTCACAACATAGGGCATGTAACATGTATCTGTGAGATTATATATATAGTATTAGTAGGAATTTGAGTTAGGATCTATTACTTAGAGATAATTTTAGTAGAATTAAAAGTCTTAAGTTAATAGGATTAAAAGTCTAAAGTAATTAGGACTTCTAATCCTATTCAAAGTCTTATTCTAAAGACTATACAAAGGCATTAGCTTGTGTAAACAAAACCATTCATTCAACAACAGAAAATCAATTATGTTTCTTCTTCCGTTTTCACAAAAAGCTTAAATTTTCTTTTTTTCTTTTTTCAACATTATTTTATTTTTCCACAAAGTTGGAAGTTAATTTTCTACATGGAATCAATCTAATATCGATCCTAGTCCGAATTCTTAATGGATTCATTTCGATAACCTCTGAGATGTTACCCATAACAAAACAAACGATTAGATTGGAGTTTTTTTAAGCAATTCCATGTTCGACAGTAACCTATGAAACAAATTTAGTTCTCGTGGAGGATAAAGGCATACAAAATATTTGTTCTCCTACTGCACTATTTTCTTCTAAAGGTACATCAACATGGATCATCGACTCTGAAGCATCTGATCACATGACTGGTAACAGAGAATTATTCCTTAATTTTTTAGATTCATCTTCTAGAAGTTCTATTAAAACAGCCGATGGCTCTTTTTCTCCTATCAAAGGAAGTGGCTCGGTCCTCATTAATGATAACTTGTTGCTTGAAGATGTTCTGTTTGTGCCTAATCTTGCCTGTAATCTTATCTTTGTTAGTAAACTCTCCAAGAATTTGAAGTGTTCATTACAGTTTATTGAATCTGGTTGTTTTTTACAGGCAATGAATTCGAGGAAAATGCTTGGTAATGTTAGCTTACAAAATGGTCTTTATGTCCTCGGTAATCAACCGACTTACATACCAAATATTTCTTGTTCTTTTACTTCTTTAGGACAAATTGATAATATAATGTTATGGCATTTTAGGTTAGGGCATCATAATTTCCATTATCTTGCTAAATTATTCCCTAAATTGTTTGTTAATAAAAATCCAAGTTCTTTTAAATGCCATATATGTCCTCTTACTAAACAGACAAAAGCATCTTATTTACCATCTTTCTACAAACCTTCTCAACCTTTTTCATTGATTCATAGTGATGTTTGGGGTCCTTCTCGAGTGAAGAATGTAACTGGTAGTAGGTGGTTTGTCACTTTCATTGATGACCATAGTAGAATAACTTGGACATATTTGTTAAGGGATAAATCTGAAGTAACCTCTGTTTTTAAGAAATTTTATCATATGGTAGAAACCCAATTTGGATGTAAAATTCAGATATTCAAATCTGACAATAGGAGTGAATATTTTACCAAGTCATTGGGAGAATTTTTTATCAAAAAAGAGATTGTGCAAATAAGCACTTCTGTGGATACACCACAACAAAATGGGGTTGCAGAAAGAAAAAATAGAAATTTGTTAGAGGTTACTAGATCTTTGATATTCACCAGTAACACTCTTAAGTATTTGTGGGGCGAGACTTTATTAACTGTGACCTATCTCATTAATCGAATGCCTAGTAAGGTTTTACCACATAGAACACCTAGAGCTGTTTTTTAGAGTGTTACCCAAATTTTAAACCATTGTCATCTATTCTTCCTTTTAAAGTTTTTGGTTGCACTGTGTTTGTAAAAGATTCTGCTCCTCTTATGTCAAAACTAGACCTAGATCTTTGAAGTGTGTCTTGGTAGGGTATTCTTCACTTAAGAAGGGCTACAAATGTTACCATCCCCCTTCTCAAATTTTTTTAATTTCATTGGATCTCACCTTTTTTGAACATGAACCTTATTTTCACTCAACTGAAAATAAGGGGGAGAATAGTGATATTTTTCAGCCTCTCGGAAATCAGGTTTATTCTTCAGATTTATTTATTAATAATCCTTTGTCATTTAAATCTGATAACTCTTCCACTTCTACACCTACAACTTTTTATCTTTTACCTATTGTTACTGCTCCTCAATTCTCACCTAAACCTCCCTCACAAACTCCTCAACCCTCTAAGCAATTGAAAGTTTACAATAGAAAACAGAAAACTATTCCAGAGACTGTTTTGCAATCTGACACTTGCCAAGAATTAGACTTGAGTTCAGTTGTCAATGAGAATGATGAAGGTAATGTTCTAATTGAGATTCCTTCCTCGTTACTTAAGGTTGATGATTTACCAATTGCTAAAAGGAAAGGGATAAGAGCATGTACAAAGCATCACATTCAGAGGTATGTTGTTTATGGTAATCTAATGCCATCTTTCAAGGATTTTACAGCTTGCTTAGATAAAGAACAAATACCTGACACTATTGAGGAGGCTCTAAATGATTCTAAGTGGAGAAGAGCGGTTGAAGAGGAGATTGAAGCACTTGAAAAGAATGATACTTGGACCATTACAGATCTTCCGAAGGGCAAAAAACCAGTTGGATACACGTGGGTGTTCTCCATAAAATACAACTCTAATGGTAGTATACAAAGGATAAAGCAAGGTTGGTAGCCAAAGGTTTTACTCAAACCTATGTTATTGATTATAATGAGACTTTTGCTCCTGTAGCTAAGCTAAATACAATTAGAGTTCTCTTAAGTTTGGCAGTAAACAAAGATTGGATGTTGCATCAACTTGACATTAAGAATGCTTTTCTTAATGAAAAATTGGAAGAAGTGTACATGAGAGTACCTTCGGGTTTGAAGTCGATAAAAGGTGATTAAAAAGTTTGTAGACTTAATAAATCCATCTATGGTTTAAAACAATCGCATAGAACCTGGTTTGACAGATTCACCAAGGTAATTCTAAAAGCTAGATACAAACAATCCTTAGCAGATCACACACTCATCATTAAGATAACCTCTAACAATAAAAGTGTTATTTTAATAGTGTTTGTGGACGACATAATTCTGACAAGTAATGATGAGGAAGAGATAAGTCACTTGAAAAAGGTTATTAAATACAAAATTTGAAACAAAAGACCTAGGAAAACTCAGATACTTTCTAGGCATGGAGGTTGCTACGTCGAGCAAAGGTTTAGTAATAAATCAAAGAAAGTATGATCTTGATTTACTTAATGAAACTGGAATGCTATGATGCAAACCAGTTGATACTCCCATGGAAGCAGGATTAAAATTTAGTAAAGATGACTCAAGCCATAAAGTTGATAAGGGTAAATTTCAAAGGTTAGTGGAAAAGTTAATTTATTTATCATTAACCAGACCAGATATTGCCTTTCCAGTTAATGTTATCAGCCAACACATGACTGATCCAAGGGAGGATCACATGGAATCTGCAACTAGAATTTTGAGATACTTAAAAGGGACACCAGGGCATGGACTACTATTTAAAAAGACTCAAGAAAGTTTTATTCAGATTTTTTCAGATTCAAACTGGGCAGGTGAACTGACAGAAAGAAGATCAACTAGTGGTTATTGTTCCTTTGTATGGGAAAATTAGTGATTTGGAGAAGTAAGAAACAAACAGTTGTATCTAGAAACAACACTGAAGCAGAATGTAGGGCTTTAGCATTGGGAATGTGTGAAGGAATTTGGTTATTAAAGCTACTGAAAGAGTTAGATGTGAACCAAGAGGAAAAGTTTGAGATTTTTTGTGATAATCAGTTTGCCATACAAATTGCTCGAAATCCAGTTCATCATGATAGGACGAAACATGTGGAGATTGATAGACATTTTATCTCAGAAAAGATTACTAATGGGACAACTTTTTTATCCTATGTTCGTACAGAAGAACAAGTGACAGACGTGTTTACAAAAGCATTACCAAAAGCTTCATTCGACAAGTTTCTATTCAAGTTAGGAATATACAATATATATTCTCCAACTTGAGGGTGTGTGTGAGATTATATATATAGTATTAGTAGGAATTTGAGTTAGGATCTATTACTTAGAGATAATTTTAGTAGAATTAAAAGTCTTAAGTTAATAGGATTAAAAGTCTAAAGTAATTAGGACTTTTAATCCTATTCAAAGTCTTATTCTAAAGACTATAAAAAGACATTAGCTTGCGTAAACAAAACCATTCATTCAACAATAGAAAATCAATTATGTTTCTTCTTCCGTTTCACAAAAAGTTTAAATTTTTTTTTTCTTTTTTCAACATTATTTTATTTTTCCACAAAGTTGGAAGTTGATTTTCTACGATATCATAAAATCTTAAATCATATACAAAAACATGCCAAAAAATTCATCTAAAGCTCACAGATAAATGGTAGGACAGAAAACCATGATTCAAGACATAACCAATGTATAACCTAACAAGTTTCAAACTTCTATTCCTTGCCCCACCAATCATCTTCCATGGAGCAAAGCATAAAAATTAGATTAAAGAACTTACTCCGATTTTCCCGTCTTTGCCTTAAACTGCTCCTGAATGTGTCTTATAAGAAGCCCATTTGCGCCCAACGGCTTATCTTCAGTTTGCTTCCAACTGACCAGATTCAATATACCATCCAAACCCAATAACTTATTTAAGCTATTTTCCTGCTTGGTTTGAGGAACAGCAGAATCAGCATTCATCTTAATTTCATTTTTCACGATCTGGTCATAAAGAGCACCAAGATACTCCTCAGGTAAATCCTTGCCATCATTTATTCCTCGGTTGTTTCGTATGAAATCAAACTTGGTCATCTGAATGCAGAAGCAGCATATAACAGAAGTGAGCAGAATCAAATCTATTGTGTTTATCTATGCACAATTAAAAATATAATTCACAATAGTAACAGAGAAACTCCACATTGTTGACAGGAAAATTTGAAGCACCCAGAAGGCTTATAAAGGCCAAGAATAGATCACAAAAGACAAAGAAATATCTAAGCAAGCATGTAAAGCAAAATCTCACAAACCAGCGATGTGCTGAAGAAACAAAAATAGGTTGGACAAACAAACCTTATCTTTGACCATGTCGTTATGAGCATCAGTGTTAAGCATTATGACAGAGTATGCCAGTACATAAGCAGTATCTGCACTAGTAAATGAGTTTGGGTTGCATTTACAAAAGCGCTCAGCAAACTTTTCCATGATGCGGTCAATTTTCTGTGCCTCACCTGGCAACCTAAAGCCACGTAGGAAGAACCTAATTGCTTCACCAAAATCCATAGATTTGAAATTAAAGGAATCCACATAAGCATGCATGACTCTCAAAGCAAATTCTTCCCTTTCACCCAAATAATCGCCAATCATGGTTTCATTCAACCCAGTAGTGCTTTTCCTCATAAAAGAGGCCACTTCCTCTGGTGTGTTGCCAACTTTTTTAGTGTTTATAAGAAACTCAATGCCTTTGGATGGCTTCCTGTTGAACAATGAAACACCTTTCTGCATGTAACCCAGTAAAATTATCAGTAAAACTAAAAGCTTGTTAAGAAAATGAGAAAACTAGATCATATAATAAGCTACATAAAAGTGCGTGAAAGAATAGAAGTTAATAAGATTGTGACAGGTAATCATGACTTAAGGCAGCCCTCTATGACAATTTGGGTACAAAATGAGTATATGCTACTTGAAGTAAAAGTAACACTCTGTCCCCATTTAGAACAACTAACCTGGAGTTCCATCTTATAAGCTCGGCGTTGCTCAAGTGTAGCAGCATCTGATAATTCAGAATTCATCTCTGGATTCAACTCACAGTCGGGGAGAGTTCCATCTTCACCAGTCAGGGTTGAATGGTTCTCTGCTGAAGTGTCATTATCAAAGCTATTACACAAGATGGAATCACCTATCTTTAGATGTCCGTCCATCCAAGCTCCCATTGATTTAATGATGCCAGCTAAGCACCTTACTGATTCATGCCGAAAAGTAATATCCTGGACTGCAGACAAAGTTGCGGTTGAACCAGATGGTGGCCCTAGAGCAGTTTTCAGAAGGCCATTGACAATCCTGCAAATATCTGATGGAATTATAAGAGTTTTAATACATTTTACTAAACTGCAATGCATTAAGGAAAGAAAGAAGATGAGGAATTGAAAAAGAAAATTGCACTGGGAAAGAAGCTAAAGCAAGCTCTGAGAACATCACAAATGACTTGTGCTCAAGTTAACTCCTAAGTTCTTGTTTGCTAATAATCAATTCCTACATTGATCTGAGAACATTACAAATGAACGGTGCTCAAGTTATCTCCTATGTTCTTTTTGGCTAATAATTAATTCCTATATTGATCTGTTTTCTGCAAATTTTGCAAAAGGTTTCAAATCATATACAACTTAACAAATGATTGATTATTATCCTTTCAATACATTTAACTAAAGTGCAATATAATTCATTTAAAAATGAGAAATGAAAATGAAAATGATGAGACACAAAGCAAAAGGATGCTCTGGGAACATTGACCAATAACAGATTCTTGAGTTACATTTTAGGTCCACTCAACTTCAGCTTTGCAGAACTTGAGAAATGTGTATCAAATTCATACAGGATTTCACATATGATTGTTGGACTCTTCTATATAAACATGACACGGTACTCAAACTTTAGGGCATGGAATCAGCACTGATTTCTAATATTTGTACAAACAATTATTAGTAAAAATATACCTTTCAGATATGCTTGCTAAAAATTGACAAGATAAACAAACTTGAGGACATAGAACCAACATTCATGTCAAACACTTGTACAAACAATTATTAGGGGAAAAATACCTTTCAAATATGTTTGGTGAATCCACATCGCAGTCATAGTTCACGAATATATCAATGATAATCTGTGGATCGCCAACAATCTTTCCCAACAGATTAAGGACTGTCGTTTTCTGTACAAAACTTGGCTGGAGAACATTCTCTAGAACTCGGAGGATTAGCATGGGAAAGAATATTCCAATTTCAGCTTTCAACCCCGATCTATATTTTGTTAACAGGCTCATAAAGATGGAACACAAGAGCTGGAAAATTGACATCACTGACAGAGCACTGTTTTTTAACAATGATAAGCAGAGATACTGCTTGATTGCATTAAGAAACCTGTATGACATATCAAACATATAAGAACACAAGGATAAATGTAACAGAAGACCATAAAAGAAAGAAAGCACATTATATATCAGTAGTAGTACTAGTACATAGCATGCAAAACATGCAAGATAAACAATAAATAGTACACACACACATATATAAAGAACTGATAATGGTTTTACATCATTTTCATTGTGTGTGTGTGTGTATGTGCCTTTGAAATTTGCGCTTCCCAGTATAAGCCCTTGAGAAGAAAGGGCTCATTTGGTGTCGTGTGTCACAGAATAGGCAGAGGGTTAATGAGTCTCGGAAAAAGCTGTGTGACTCAAATTCACTAGATTTTGTTAGAGTTTATATTTGGAGGAGGATGACCCCATATAATGTCCAAGTTGAGTTGTTGGACGTGTCCTGCCAGAGTTTAAGAATTGAGAAATATAAATATATTCTTATTTACTCAATTATATGATATCCACGTCTTAATAAGATTGATAAACATACAGCAAAATGTCCACTGCCATTTTTGAGTTCTCAACACAACAATCATAGTATTATGCCAACAACCATCAGAAAAGACCTGATAACTATCAAAGATAAAGCCCAAACTAAATGCAGCAACCATAGCAACTAATTATATAAGATGATATGTTGATTTTTCAAGGAAATAAAAGATCAGAATCCTACATGAACATAGTATGATGACTTGCCTCTCATTTGTGCGCCAAATTAAACCCCCATTATCCATAATAATCTTGAGGAGTTCCAAAGACACTGTTTTCCCCCTTAAAAGGATCTCATCGTCAGGATTTCCCTGCGAAGAAAACTTCATGGATAACTTGCACAAATTTTTAAAAACATGAAACCCATCCTCCCTAATTTTACTAATATCTCCACCGGAACTCAATTCCACCCCTTCCTTCATCTCTTCCTCACCAACTCCGTCCTTCTCCCCATTGGACACCTTAGACTCGTCATTTCGCAACTCTGGAACCGTACTAGGTTGTGAAAATTTCCAATCTGGAACCCCTTCACTAGCAGTCACAACCTCGGTAATAAGATTCTGACAATAAAAAATTGAACTCCCTTCATTTAAATTCTTATCAGTGAACTCTAAAAGCTCACTAACCGAAACTGTTTTAAAAGAAACATCCATGGAATCCTCTTCTGCTCGGGCGAACACAATGAGCATAATCTGAGCTAAAACGGACTTGGCACAGATCTGATTGGTAACGTTTAAACCATTCAAATATAAATTATAGCAAGTTCGAATGACTAGAAGCAAGCAATCACCACGGACCAAAACAGAAGGGCATCGAACGGCGGAGAGTAAAACCCGAAGCACGGCAAGCTCTACCGATTCCTCGCCAATGCCACCGACTTTGCAAACACTTTCGACAATTCTGTAGAGGACCGAATTAGGGATGTTGCTGTCAATCTCGCCGCGAACGACGCCGAGAGAGAATAGCTTGAAGACGGATTCGAGGGCGGACTCGGCGAGTTTGGCATAATTGGAGTCGAGAGCGAGGAAGATGGGATTGAGGACAAATTCAGCGTCGGAATCGGAGAAACCGTGTAGTGGAGAAGAGGGATCGGATAAGGCGGTATCGGAGAGGGTCTCGAGCTTTTCGAGGGCGGATTTGCATGAGGAAACGATGTGAGAGTGTTTCCGCCAAGCAGAGTTTTTGATGATTTTGTCGAGAGATGCGCCCAGCACGCGGCCGCACAGCGAAGGACCGCCGAGCGTCTGGGAAGCTGACATCAGTGGCGATCGGTTTTCACTTCCAGATCTGTGGAATCTGACCGGAATGTTGGTTGAAATGGGAAGGCATTAGAAATTGAAATGCGTGAGATGGAAGGAATAGGATTAAAGGCCTTAGATCGTAATTGTTGGACAAAATGACGGAGTTGGGCGGGTTTATCCTTCGTGCCATGTTGTGTTATAATATATTAGGGTTAATTACATAGTTAGTCCTTAAAAATTAACCTTATTTCTGTCCGATTATTATAATAAGATATCTATTTTGACCACCCAACTGTATATTAGGGTCATCGCCTGATTGGTGAGAAAGAAAGGAAGAAGGAAAATGTTGGGTTAATATGCTATAAAGGGGATTTGAACCCTTGCCCTCTTGCTTATAAAGCAAAAGACTCGTCCATGATTTTTATTTAAATATTAAAGAAAAATGTTGGGTTAATATGCCATAAAGGGGATTTGAACCTTTGCCCTCTTGCTTATACCCAAAAATAAAGTATTAAATGGTTATATCTTAGTATTTGAATTGTCTTGACAAAGACTAACCATTTAAATCGATTAATATTTAAATAAAAATATTAAATATTTAGATTTTAATTATTCGAATAAATTAAAATCTAAATATTTGAATAAAAATATTTAGATTTTAATTATTCGAATATTTGAATTTTGTTGTTTAAATATTTTTATATTTTTTCTTCGAATAATTAAAACCTAAATATTTTTATTCGAATATTTTTAAATTCAAATATTCGAATATTCATGATTTTTATTCGAATATCTAATATTTTTATTTGAATATTTAAAATATAAATGTTTTTATTCGAATATTTATTAATTTTCAACTAATATTTTTATTTATATATTTAATATTATTCAAATATTTTAATTCGAATAATATTAAATAAAAATATTCAAATATTTAATATTCGAATATTTAATATATGTATTTAAATATTTAATTATTTTGATTTATTTATTAAATGCTTTATTATTTTAATTTAAATATTTAATATTTTAATTTAAATATTAATCGACTTGAAATTTTGTTATTCTAGGCTTTTACTAAAATTTGATCACTTAATAATACATGTGAATATACTATGACCAAAGAAATAACTTGGCCTAGTGGGTTGAAATCCCTTTACATGCAAAAACTTTGCATTTTATTTCTTCCACTAATCATTCACCAATCCAAGAGAAGAATATATATAAAATTAGGATTAAATTAAAAAATAAATAAATTAGAAGGATTAAATGTGTAATTTTATCGATTTTAATTAACAGCCACGTTACTGTTGTTAACTTTTTCGTCAGATTTTTAACGATAGTGGTCAAAATAGGTAGGGTTTTAAAGTTGGGGTACCTGATTGACGAGTTCTTTAGTTGGGTGGTCAAAATAGGTATCCCCAAATAGTTGGGTGGTCACTGGTGTAGCTTACCCTAAAAATTATGGCAAAGCAAAATCGACTCAAAAAATTGAATAATTTTATTTGAATTGAAATGAAAATATTTGATTTAAAATTTTATAATTTGATTTGACTGAAATAATTTTAAATAAAGTTATTTTATGAAATAGAAATCTGAATAATTCAAAAATTTTAATAATTAAAGGATTTATTTTTAAATTCAAGACGAGTCTTTTAATTTTTTATAATATAAATATATTAATATATAAAAATATAAAAAAAATATTACCACATATGAAAAATTTTAAAGAGATATATATGTTTAATCAGAAAGTCGTTTAAATTAAAATCAAATCGTATCATAACATGATAAATAATTGGAGTTAAATATTTATAAGAACTCGAAAATTTGACTCAAATTTCTTAAATTCGATTAAATCAAAAAATTTTAAATAAAATATAAGTTATAAAACACAACTTATCAACTTGAATAACTTAAAAAATTTTAACTCGACTCAATTCGATCGAGTACTTACCCTTAACGGCAACAATTCGTCCACTTAAAAATAATAAATTAACATGTATCCTTAGAAATGTGGCAGCTAATCAAGTTAAAATAATAATAAATCTAATCTTAAATTCTTATATTTTTTAATTTAATCTTGATTCAAAATAAAAAATTAAAAAATATACATATATTTTCTCCTTATCTTGTATCATTTTCCAATTCCCTTTACAATCTTCTCTTCTAGTTTTAACTAGGTCGGCATGAGATTTTAATTGAAAGGATTTGGCAACAAGAAGAAACTGTGGTAGATCTCGAAATATTGGGTAGATTGTCGTTAGCAAGTTCGTGTGATTTTAGTTATTTTTTTGATAAAAGATTATCGTTAAATCCACGAAATAAAATAATTTAGACGATGAAAAAATGAAAATAAAAATAAAAATAATAGCATCTTTTAATTTTCAAACAAAACAACTAAATTAAAATAAAATTATTATTTTATACAATTAATTATTTACATTTAATGATAAAAACAAGAAACAAAGGATGCATTAATTTGATTATAATGCTAAAAATTTACGATAGATTTTTATTTTAATTCGATTAACTCTAAAAAATTGATCATCAATATTTTAATATTTTAATCTTTAATTTTTTTTTTCGTTTTCTCTCCCCGATTCCAAATATTAAAAACTTATAAAACCCTAAAAATATCCTAACAAAACAACTAAATCAAAATAAAATCGTTACTTCATAAAATTAATTGTTCGTATTTAATAATAGAAACATGAAATCAAATAATGCATTAATTGAATTATTTTGTCAATTAATATAAATACATATAACACATCAAAAGGGATGATCCAAATACGTCATATATTTATTCAAAATAAAAAAAAAATAGTTTCTTTATTATTGATTTTAAAAATTTGTTTTGTTTACATATTTTTTTTTTATACTTATAATAATATTTTAATTTAATTATTGAGTAAATATTTGTTAGTTTTAATTTTTAAAAACTATATATCAAATATATTTGAAATCAATTTTATATTTCAATTAACTGCATGTGATTTTTGATTCTGGAAAGAGAGAAACGAAAATTATTTTTTAAATGAAAATAAAATATTTTTTTTCTAAAATTTTATTTTTCATTCTTATTAATTAGATTTAGTTAAATTTAAAGTATTCATATTTGATTCAAATTTGATCAAGTTTTTTTTTCCATTTGTTCGTTATTTTCTTTTCTCTTCTCTTCTTTTATTCTTCATCCGTAACATTTACATGTTATATTCTCTAGTTGTGTCCTATATATTTATGTCATTTTTATTTTCCTTTTTGTTTTATGCTATTTTTGCGTTAGTCTTTATTTGTGCAGAAAATCAAACCATAATATTGCTTTATTTATTGATGTGTTCATATTTTTGCTCATTTATCTCATGCTTTCATGCTTCATTTTACGCATGAGATCAAAGGGGAGTTATCTTACCGATCTTAATATTTATTACTACTTTTATATATTTATAGTAAGATACTTAAAAGTTACATGAATTAGACTATAAACATGAATAGTCATTATAACCATATTATTAAGTTTCAGCTTAGATCTAAATTTATATTAAGTTATTTTAAGTATTCTCATTATTTTCATTATTATGTTTTCTTCATAGAACTTACATACAACTCAAGGAGTAAGTATTAGCTCGGTGTCAGCTCAGAAGAAGCTAAATGAAAGGCAATGCTAGAAACACAAAGAGCCAACTTCAGAATAGCTTGGAAATGCATGGAACACTCGTACAATACTTAAAGGACTAAAGGATAGCTCCATGTCAGCTCACAAATCCCATATGAGCTCAAATGAAGCATAATTCAAAACGAGGACTTAGGAGATTTGAATCAACTCCAAAACACTCCTCACATTAGAAGAGAATATAAGGAAGCTAATGGACCAGCTCACTTTGCTAAAGGCAGCTCGGATTAGCTTATTTCAGCTTCAAACTTTAGTTAAGTGTTTCAGCTCGATAGCTCAGTTCAATCCAGCTCACTCCCAGCTTGATTAGCTCACCTCAACTCTAGCTATCACTCCCAGCTCAACACCCGAAGGTCATCTACCCTTCACCAAGCATCATGTTCGTCCATCATCCACATTGGGCGCCAAGATCATAGAGGGAAAGGAAGTGGGCGCCAAAACGGAGAGATAACACTTTTCATTGGACAGATTCATGATGGTCCACTTGTTTGTCAATTTCGAGCAGGATACAAGTAGAATTGGATTTCGGTGTCTTCATGAAAGTTGTTCCTCTATCTCTTATCTTTCCAACGCATGTTGAATCACATCAATCCGATATCGGGAACTCGAGATATGGCCCAATTACTGAAGACTGTGCAGGCTGGACTGAGAAGTTACAACTCTTCTAATAGATTTGAAGGGAGACATTTGAATGGTTATCCGAATAGTTAAAGGTAATTTCGGCCAAACCTCTTAGAAAACTATAAATATGACTTAAATTCATTTATAAAAGACATCTTTGATCAATATAAAATTTCTTTTGTGAGTTTACTCTCAAACTTGTTCTTTTTAGAATTATATCGACTTATCAACTCTATTATATAGGTTTGTGGCGTCTCCTATCTTTTCCATTCGTACTTAAGATTCTAGGAACTTATTTCCTAAGGGTCTAAGTCTTATACCACCCTCAAAGCATACTATAAGTTGGGTTTATGCTTTCATAGCATAAGTTCTACTTTTGTTACCTTTAAATACTATTTCTTTACCACCTTATATACATTCCATCCTATCCATTTCGTCCATCACTATAGTCGACTTTTCTAGCTTTCACTATCACCTTTTCTATTTATTTCCCTAACCAAAACATCACCCTACATTCTCTTACCAATTACACATATAACTTATACTTCTACAACCCTCTTTACACCACTTCACCATCTTTTCTTCATCAAACAACAAAGAAAATATACAAGGATTAATGCTTGCTTGCAATCACGGTTGGAACAATCAAAACTTCTCTCTACAACAACAATTGTAGAGTTAAAGCGTATCATTTATTTTTTGCTTCATTGGTATGTTATATTGTTCATACAAGCCTCAAATGTGGATTGTTTTGGATATTTTTATTTAAATTTTTAATTTTTGCTTTGAATCAAGATATGATTTTTTTATAAAATTTTAGAGTTAAAATCGAGATGGATATTTTATAAAATTTCAAGTAGGTTGATGAAATCGTTCATGTCATGCGCTTGAAGCCTCTAATTAAGCATCCCTATAACTAATAAACTTGAGTCGAGACCCAAACCAATTAACTAAACCCGAGACTTGATATCTACTCGAACAACATAACCCGAATTTGATTTGAAACAGGAAATAAATCAAACCAAATTCGAACACGAATTTTAGTTAAACCTAAACGGTCTTAAATCAATTTTAAATCGAACTAAATAGATTCATACTAATTTCACCTAAATCAGAAGCAATATGAAGTAAAGATTGTGAGGACAACGCTGTATACACATGACGTTCTGTTAGTTACCCGGTAAAAATTGACCTAAAACCAAAATATAAGTAAAAAATTCTTATATTTTAAAATTTAATTTTAAATTGAATTATCTAAAAAAAAACCAAACTTACGCCTCTTAACATTTCTATTTTTTTCCTTCTAACAACTTTTTCTCCTCCTTTTAACTATTATCCCGGATCCATGACATAGAGATGTTCTCATCTTCCCCTAACCTAGTTTACACTTGTACACCTCCTCAATACATATAAAACTGTAAATTATCAGCAGCAATGGTTCTCTTACCATCTTTCAATACATTAAAATCTCAATATATGTATATATATAGTTGCCTTACTTGAATTGTTTCCCTTCGTACGTCCCACCAAACTGCCAATTCGGTGGTGCAACACTATAAGACGAAACCGTCCTGCCGGTACTGGCGGTTACCTCAAAAGAGAGTGGCTGTCCGATAAGATTAATGTTGCAGTGCCAGTTCTGTCCCCAGTTTCTGGCCATTGGTATCCACCCTGTTTTCGAGCCCTTCACTTTGACTGCCACAACCTCCCCATCTAATCCCACATTGGTAAACAACACCTGAAAGAAGTGAGAACTCCCACTCATGCTGAATCTGATCCCACCCCTTCGTTCACACTTCACCCTACACAATGTTTCCAGAAACATTACAGTCATTTGATTCATTTCTGTTTCTTCCATGTAAATTTATGGCAAAAGTGTTGTTTAGTTCTAGTTCTAGATGTTCTTTTCTCACCTCTTATACTGAACAGGCACAATGTCGGCTCTTTTTTCTGCAATTTCAGCAAATGCTGCCTCAGACATCTCAAAGTGTTCCTTGGGGAAATTACACCAACCACCGTAATCCGAGGAAAGCCCGAAATTGGGCGGACAAAAGTCCGTAGCTGTGAGAATAACGGAGGGGCTCCCTTGGAGACACCATAGGATGTGGTTCACACATCTTAGCTCAAAGCAGGCTCCGCATGTGCTCCCTTTGTTGAACAACTTGGTACTAAGTCCAGCACTGTATTTCCCATAGCTGGCCTTATGAAGGTCCCCATAACCACACGCTCCTTCTGCAAGATCAGGCCACTGATCAAAATAAGTACCAGTTCGAACGAACATGGTTAGCAAAGTGCAAAACAAAGTACCTGTGATGATGGATCCGTCTGTATCTTTGGTATATGTTGCAGTAGCTGACATCCATTGTTCCTCCTTGGGAATGGCCTGGGATTTTGTTAGTAGTAGAATCAAATAGATTACCGGCAGTAGAAGGGCAGCCATTTTAGATAAACCAGGCCTCTCTCAGAAGTGACCTTTTGAGTTCTGCTTTGCTTTTTCCCCTTTGTATTAGGATTGTTGTGAGAAGAAGGGTAAAGAACGACTTCTTTCACTGGGACTGGGAATCTAGGTGGAAACCGCAATCCAAGTACATGATTTTGAAGTTAGGCAAAAGGACAAGCATGATTTGGAAGTCCTTTGTTCACATTGTTGGGTTGCACTACTCCAAAACAGTCTAAACTAGGTATCTCTGTTTGCGGATGGAAAACAAAACAAGATATGCTTCTTTTGGGGTTTCAATCTCATTTAATGTTTTGTTTTTCAGAGGGAAATGAGAGTGAACAACAAGTGGAGCCTGCATTTTGGGATAGAGGAAAGGCTTTATGGTGATGGTGGTGGTGGTCAGGATGAACACTGGAGTGATGGAGGGGATAAACGCATTGACTGATCTTTAGTAATAATTTAATTTTTTATATTTTTAAAATAATTTTAATAATTTACAGTCTCTAATATAAAGGGGTTCGTCCCTGACGATGACAAAGAAAAAAGCCGGAAATCTTGATAGAAAAAGTGTAGTAATTTAAATTAAAGTATCCTAACAACACCATTAGATTTGTTTGTCGTCAGTACTCTAGATCCATCCATTTCTCTTCTTTTTATGCAACGAAAAGAAAGATAGAAAGACAGGGTCCTTTTGACTGTTGGGAGGTGCTCACCGGTTGGGGTACATTTGGTTTGATTCGGGTTAATTTTTATCAAATTATAAACTGAATCGTAATTTATAATTTTTTAAAAAGAAAATCAAAACCGAATAATATAAAAATCAAAAATCAAATTTTATGATTCGGTTTGTTAAAACTCGCTGTTTAACAAATTTTTTATTTCAAAAAAATAAGAAAATAAATAAAATATTTATTAGATCTTCAATATCAATTTATTTTATCGTTAAGAATATAAAAACACATGTCTTGAGTCTTTGAGAAATCTAAAATTTTAAATAAAAATTAAAAAAATAAGAATGATTACAAAACAAACAATTTATCTAAAAAATAAATCATAAAAAATATTTATTTAATTAATATACACTCAATGATTTATATCACCAACCTAAATATATATATTTGGCCTAATATATTGTTTGATTAAAGACAAACTCAAATATTCTATGCTATAAAATAATCATAAATAGTAAATATTATAAAATATATTCGAATTTAAAACACAATATCTAATTAATTTAATATTATAAAATTATATCTAAATATTTTAAGAGATTAATTTACAAAATAAATTCAAATATTTCGAGAGACTATCTTTAAAACATATTTGATATGGCTCATAATATTTTTTTAATTCAGGTTGATATAAAATAAATAAGTTCTATATAAATATTTCGAAACCAAATCAAATTGTAAAATTTAAACTTTAAAACGAACTATATAGCTCGATTCGAATAAATTTTATAGTTTTTCAGGTTTCGTTGCTCACCCCTACTCACAGGTGTGTAACAACCATATACACATTGACTGATCTTGACTTTTGGTTTTATGATGAGATAAAAGTTAACTAAAACCCTAAATTTATCGACAGAATTGGCTTAATATTTTTTTGGAATTTAATTAAAAATATATTTTATTAAATAATATTTTAAAAAATATTGTTCTTTCAGCCTTGTAATAACCCGGATTCTCGGTCTAGTATGTCGGGTTGACCCGAGAGTTTGAGCTTTGGTTTTGGGTCTAGTTGGGTCTAGTTGTTGGGTTTGGAGTGGTTGTGTGTGAGTTTAAGTTGTGGGTTTAGGGCATTCTTGTAAATGCCAAAATAGATGAAAGAGGGGTTGAGGTGTTATGTTACTCTGTAGAAAGTTGAAGGAGTGATATCACCTTGTCTCCCATCCCCTTCCTCCATCCTTGCAAGAGAAAAAGATAGGAAAGATTCAATCTTTGTTGTGGTAACTCCAGAATCTCGTTTAAGTGGTGAAGGGTAAGTTGTAGAGGGAGTTGTGATCTATAAAACGAGGTAAGTAGATGTGTGTTTGGGGAGGATGAAGGTTTAGTGGGGGGTTTAGAGGGAGTTCGAGATTGGGTTTTAAGAGCTTAAGAATCTGAGTCTTTTGTGTTTTAAGCTCTAGGATCATCCCAAGACCTTGTTAACTCGTTCTACATCTTTCTCTTGTAGAGAAAGAGGCTTGTGAGCCATCATCAAGCTTAGGAGGGAGAAGAGCTTGAAGAGGTGTGGAGCTTGCTTGGGTTGTTGTAGCTTGCTAAGGTTGGTACTCCCAACTCTTTCTTCATCATCCATTCATAGTAGAATGCATAGCATATAGAGAAAACATATATGTGTGTTCTCTTGCTTGGTTGCTTGAAATGGGTCATTAATGGTGAAATCCGAGTTTATGAGTTATATGGTTGGTACTTGATGTTAAAACATCCTAAATACACTTAAAAATGAGTAGGAAGACTTTGGAATCATTTAGGTGAGAATTGGGGACAAAACTCTAGAATTTTTAAGTGCAGGCCCGTCCTTAGTGCAGGGAGTATCGATACTCGGGCTATCGGTATCGATACCCATGAGTATATTTTGACTTGTTGTTCTGGGGTATCGAACCTTGTTTCGATACCTAGGGAGTCCAGAAACTTTTTGTATCGATACCTGTATCGAAACGGGTCCTTCCCTTTTGTTGACTTTTGAAGTTGGTCAACGGTATCGATACTGGTATCGATACCTATGTGTTTCGATACCCTCTTTGGATGGGTATCGATACAGGGTGTTTCTTAACAAATAAATACTTTAATCTAAAAGCTACGAAACGAATCATCGAACCTAGACTGATAATCATGACCCCGAAAGACTTAAGTATGATAAGGATTAATATATCTTGATGTGATAAGATCTTAGGTGGATCGTTTGTGTGGTTTGAGTCCTTGTGAGTTGGAAATTCGGATATCCATAAGTGTTGCAACACGTTGAAGGTCATCCGTTGTAACATGCCGGGTGATGATTGAAAACCTTTATTCTGAGTGTTGGGTGGCCTTACTCGAAGATGTTCGATGTAACATTCCGAGCATGGAGTTGGATGGGCGGCCTCCATCCCTTTCTGAACGTTGGGCGGCCTCGTTCGAAGATGTCCGATGTAACATTCCGGACATAGGATTTGAGGGCGCCTCAATCCTGAGTGTAGGATCCCGATGTTGTGTGGACGCGGGCCTCGCTCTTGTGTGTTGACTTATATGATTGTATATGCTGTGTACGATAGTATACATTCATTTATGCCATGTGTTAGGCAAGCATGCTAGACCATCATACCATGCATGTGATTTATATGCCATGCTTTACTGCTTTGATATGCATGATGTTGGCCGAGTTTGGCGTATCCACTGAGCTTGTGTGGCTCAACGTTCAAAATCTGTTTTCGTGCGTAAGTTAGGTGAACGGGTCTCGTGGAGTACTATCAAGGTTTGGACTTTCAGCATCGACCGTATTGTCAGAGTACAGTTATTAGATGTAGTGGGCATAGTACTATGTTGAACCCTATATGTATTGTAACTCTGTTATTTTTATTGGGTCAAATGTTTTTAAATGGTCTGTAAAACATTTTGGAGCTCCGAATTACTTTGAATTATTTTGGGTTTGTTTTAATTTAAGTGGACTTGTGAAATTGGTTTTGGACTCTACGTGATTTTACTATTGGACTTTTAAAGGAAATTTTAAAATACGAGTTTTAGGCTGAAGGCCTAATGTGACATCCGGGTCGGGTGTTACAAGCCTACTTAAATTAAATTTATATTTAATTAAATATGAGCTTTAAACTAGTTTTTGATTAAATGTAAATTTCGAAGGTAAGAAAAAAATTACTAAGTTTTTATTCTACAAAATTTACATTTGAATAAACACAAATTTTAAATTCATGTTAATTAAATATGAATTTAATCTATGTAAGTTGATAGAAGATATTTTTCAAATATCATTCAAAAGAATCAATTAAATTCTTAAATGAAGATATTAAATCAATTTTATTAAATTTATCTATAATTAGTAACGAAGTTAAGATCAAATATTAATAGAGTTAAAAAATCTATCCGCAGAAGCAGAAAACTCTCTCAGCTTTTCCTCCTCGGTAAACCTAACAATCCTCTCATGCTTCAAAATCTTCGTCAAGCTCTTCTTCCCCTCCTGAGCAACAACTATTTTTTCCACAAATCAACAGTCATCAATAAATTCGTCTCCCTCTATGACTCAACTTCGACCTTAGCAACCTTCGTTCCTCGGTGATTATTATCGACCTCCAACTTCGCCCTCCTCTGAAGATTTTAATCCTCCACTAGTTTTGGTCTCAAGGCCTCAATCCCTTCGTCCATAGTCGCAATCTTACAGATGGTTTTGATCAGCTTTTCTTCTTTTACCTCCAATGCTACTCGTTGACCATCACAAGCCGTCTCAGCCTTTGCAAAGGCTCAATGAATCTCATCGCCTATCAAGCGGAAGGAACTTTGCAATCTAACCTCCACCAGACCAAAGATACTTCCTAAATAGCCATATTGGTAGGCAGGAGCGAATTAAAAAACAATTATTTACTGGGCAGATTTAAATAATAATAAAAAATTATTTAATAGTTTTAAAATTTTATTATTCAATAATTTTAAAATTTATTTTATTATTTATATATTTATTTTAAAAAAATTAAAATATTTTTAAGAAAATATTTTTATGTATAACTTAATTGATTTTTTCAAACATACAAATTATAAAAGTACAAATTTAGTTTTATTTATTTTAAAATTAGTTAGTTTCAATAAAAGTAAGAGAGAAATATATTATATTTTTATTTTTTAAAGTTTTTTTTAAATATTATATATGAGTTATAGGCTTTTATTAAAAATATATATCTTTAAAATTTAATTTTGATCTTAATTTTAATTATGTTTTGTTATTTTTAATTTTTTAACTATATATTTGGGTAAAACCCCAACAATACTCGGAAAAAATCATTTAAAAAAATATTTAATCAATTAGTAATTAAAATATGTTTAAATTATTTTTTTAAAAAATAATTATATAATGTTTGTAAAATGTAATGAAAATATAAAGAAATCTTATTATTTCTATTTTTATCTTTTATTTCATTTTAATTTTATTTTTAATTAATTTAAAGATTAAAAATTAAATTAAACTTTATATTAGATATTTTTTTATTCTTACATGTTCAAAAATCAATTTACATTAATATTAGAATATAAAACAAATATTTTTTTGGGCATGGATTGGGCCAAGGCCTAGGTCTGCCCCTGTTGGTAGGGAGATTCATTGATCGAACAATGGAAATTGGTTAAGAGGGAGTGAACTGAAAATTTAAAAATATTTGAAGATAGATGTAAGAAAATAAGTATAAAAGCGAGATTTAGAGTGATTTGAATTTAGATGAAAATTTGATCTTTAGAATATATCAAACAATTAACTCTTTTTTACCTTAGAATTTGTGAGTTAAATCTATACTTAAAGAAACATTTAAAGAAGATTAATTAATATTAAAAATATCAGGTTTTGAATTGACAATTAATTTTTTTTTTAAAAATAGAAAATAAAAAAATTATGATAGAATGATTTATAGTGGTTTAATCTTTCAATAAAGTTTACATCTATTCTCTTAATTTATCGTTAAAATTTTTCAACAACTCACTAAAAGTTTTCCCATTTTCTAGGCTTAGTAAAAAATCATTACAACCTCAAAACTTTCTAAAAAAGCTTTAAAGATCCTCTCATTTACATGAAGAAAAAAAAATAGTAAACTGAAAATCCTTTCAAAGGTTTATCCAATTACGAGTTATTTAAACCCAAAACTTGAATAAAAAAATTACAAGTAAAAACATTTAAGTGGGTTACAAAGAGTTTGACACTAAAAGTTTAAATGGATGGATAATTGTTTGATTGTTTAATATTAGATCATTCGTTGTTGTAGAAGCTTTGGATACTTATGTTTATAATCTTTCATTTATTTTTAACCGTTTAAGTGATTGAAGGAGAAATTAATTATAATTGTTTATGAGTAATTTTCTTGCATCAAATGTTATTTGTCAATCTTCAATATCGGTATGCAAGCTTCTATATTAATATCCATAAGAAAAGTAGTTATTGTACACTGGTAGAGACGGAGTTAGGATCAAGTATTGAAAGGGACAAAAGTTCGTTAAGATTTTAATCTAAAAATTAGGAGAAAAAAAATCTTTTTTTAATACTATTTAAACTACGAAGGACCTCAAGTGTAATTATACCAAAATAATTTGGGAGAAACAATGACCCCTCACATAGTTTCGCCCTGTACATTAGGTACTGATATACGAGATTTTCATATCGATACACATAGCCTAATAAATACAAAAGGGATCAATACATGCATAGACATATCAGTAAGATGATTTTATTTTACAAAGGAATCAATATGGGTCATACCATATCAATACTCATTTTGCTAACTTGAATCCATAACATTTTGGACACGGAAACTATATCGATACGTATAAGAGTATATCGATGCACATAACTATTTTTCCAAGTGTTAGTTCCATTAAAAATTGTCAATATAATGATCAGATTAATTATATAAAATATTTGAAAATTCTTAAAACCCATACGGGTACTCCTGGTAGCTATATCATTGCATACGTAGTTGTTATTTTTTAGGTTAAATTATGTATCAAATTGAATATATTTGTATCGATCTTGCATTCTGATAGTTATATACGTATCGATACTCAATAATCATTAAGTAAAAATTGAAATTTCAGTAGAGAAAACAGTATCGATACAACTTATTGGGTATTGATACATTTTGATTATTTTGAATTTCAAAACACTTAGAAAATATTTGAGATTTTAGAATTTGACTTAGAATATATTTTAAATTCAAAACAATTTCAATTTATGATTTTTTTGGGCACTTAAAAAATTATTTTTGTTTTATAAATTGGTCCTTAAATAACTTTTTATATCAAAATTACTTGTTATATAACAAAATTAAAAATAATTTGTAAGGCTTTTCGAAAAACACACTATATTTCTTTAAGGCTATTTAAGTTTAAGTTTTTAAACCTTAAAATTTAATCTTAAATTACTTCTTTCACTCTTTGTTAGATCAAAATCAATATAATAAAAAAAAGATAAAATATAAAATATAACTCCAAGCATAAAACAACATAAATATTATAAAGGTTAAATTAAAGTTTAAATTTGTTAGAATTATTCGTTTAACTTTAAACCTATCTTTTATTTTTGGGTATAAATAAAATACCAAAAAAAAATTGATTCGTAATAAGATAATATTTATTATATAAAGGTCTATTTTTAGTTTTCGCTCAGTACTCTAAAAATCTTCGAGAAGGTCCTCTATATTTTACTTGTAAAAGTCTCCTTGCAGTCATATGTTTCCTCCTAAAAGGATAAGATTGAATTGTACTATACATCAAACAATTGATTTTTCTCAACTATATTTTCTCAATTTTCGAAAGGATTTCTTCATCGTTAAAGATATTTAGATAATTTTAAAATAAAATATCTAGTATTTCATCTTATCTTGTCATATGTTAAAATGGTTGAATCTATAGAATAACTATATCATAAAACTTACAATTGGTATTATTTTCATTATCATTATGATGGATGCATAGCTCGATATTTTATCTAATCCAAGTTTCATTTTTATTCCAACGCTAACCAACATTATTTAACAATGCATGTTAACAAATATAAAAAGAACTAGAATTTTGTAGAATGCTGGCATACTTTTCATTAACAGATGGTAGGTTTATATACAAACTAGGCATATGGAATAATAGATATAACAACCTAACAGCTGGATGGCCAGCTCACCAATTCTAGAAGCTACTTCTCAACAGATTACAACCATTCAACCATACTAATATTCATCATTCACCCTGTTTTTCCAAATTTAAAGCTTGCTCAAATGTAACTACATTGAGTTTCTGTCAAAATTGAGTGAAATATGTCGTTGTCAAAGCTTTTGTAAATCCATCAGCCACTTGATGCGTTGCTGGTACGTAATTAATTAGCACCATTTTTTCTGAAACCTTTTCACGAACAAAATGGACATCTAGATCAATGTGTTTTGTTTTAGCATGATAAACTGGATTCATGCTCATAGAAACTGCACTTGTGCTATCGCTCCATACAACTGGAATTTCTACCTGATTTAGTCCCATTTCATTTAGCAAGGACTTTAACCATAAGATTTCTGTAACTATGTCAACAATACTCTTGTATTTTGCTTTCATAGTTGACCTAGAAATACTTTTCTGCTTCTTTGAATTCCATGTTACAAGACAATTCTCTAAGTACACACAACCTTTAGAAGTTGATCTTCTGTCATCAATGTTGCTTCCCCAATCTGCATCAGCAAATGCAACCAAGCTAGGTTTCTGATTGCCAGGCTGAAAAACCAAACCATAATGAAGTGTACCATTGAAATATTGAAGGATTCTCTTTACTGCCTTCCAATGCCCTTCACAAGGAGCATGCATATATTGAGCCACTTTATTAACACAAAAAGTAATATCTAGTCTGGTATGAAATCGATACAATAATGCTCCTACTATGCTTCTGTATCCTTGAACGTCATCAATCGGACTTCCTGCATCGTTACTTAACTTCACAGAAGATAGCAAGGGAGTGGATGCAGCCTTAGCTTGATCCATTTTAACTTTTTGTAACAAATTCAATATATACTTTGTTTGATTAAAAAATAAGCTACCATGACACCTTTTTACTTCAATACCTAAGAAGTAACTTAAGTCCCCCATATCCTTGAGAACAAATTTGTCACTGAGTTTGCTCACTACTTCATCTATAACATCACCTGAGCCTCATGTGATGCTTATGTCATCAACGTATACCAATACATATGTAAAGATGGTACCTCTACATTGAATGAATAGTGAAGAATCTACTGCAGCTCTTCGAAAATTAATTTCAACTAAGTAATTCTTGAGTTTAGAATACAAATTGCGTAGGGCTTGCTTCAGACCATAGAGTGCCTTTTTGAGTTTGCACACTAACTTGCTACCATCAGAAGCATGTTGTTCAAAGTCAGCAGGTTGGTGTATGTAAACATCCTCTTCTAGATCTCCTTTGAGAAAAACGTTATTAACATCCACTTACCTTAATTTTCACTTATTGTCCACTGCAAGAGCCAAAACCACATTAACAGTAGAAAACTTCACAACATGACTGAAAGTTTCAAGAAAATCTCTCCCTGCAATCTGAGAAAATTCTTTTGCGATAAGTCTGGCTTTGTATCTAGACACACTCCCATCAACATTCATTTTTATTTTGAACAACCATTTACATCCTATGATGTTCCTTTCTGGAGGCAAATTTGTTAGCTCTCAAGTTCCATTTCTTTGTAGTGCATCATATTCTTCAAGGACGCTAGCCTTCCAATGAGAGCATTGTAGTGCATCATGAATCGTGTGTGGCAAGTCATTTTCCAATATTGAACAATAGAAAATTTTAGGTTTGTGAATCCCCAGCTTACTCCTTGTCATCATAGGATGAGTGTTAAGAGAGGAAGCTGGATCATTGTGAATATTATCAACTCCAGGTTGAGACATATGCTCAACTTGATCAGGTCATTTATTGGCTGAAGTGATCTTCTCTGCAAGATTGGTAGGCATGCCTAGAGAGTCATGCTCTGGTGATCCTCCATGTTCAGATGGTGTGGCTGACTCATGCTCAACATCAAAAGTTACAACATCATCAGGATTTACTGGAACACAATCTGAAACCTGAGATTGAGGCAATTCATCATTAGCAACATGTGAAGGTATTATCACAGGGTCTTCCTGGCTGTTAGTAGCTCCTGGCGCATTATGAACTCCTGTAGGAGAAGAACAAGGATTTGGGTGATCATCATGAGTAGTTGAGATTGGAGGTGGTGGCTTAGGAGATAAATCTGCCACCAAGGGAATCGAACCAGATACACCATGATTTTGAGAGTGTGGAGGTTTATTCGAATGTGAACTTGAGTTTCCTGCAAATGAAAAGAGAGACTCATCAAATATTACATTTCTGGAAATATAAATCTTGCCATCGAATGTTAAACAAGAGTAGCCTTTGTGAGAAGAACTGTAACCCCAAAATATAGAAGGTGAAGACCGAAAATCCAATTTATGAGCATGAAATGGTCGTAGATGAGGATAGAAACGACATCCAAAAACCTTCATGAATCTGTAATCTGGTGGCTTCTCAAATAATTTCTCATATGGTGATAGACCTTCCAAGACTTTTATAGGCAAACGATTGATCAAATAAACAGTTGTAGCGACAGCATAAGACCAGTAGTGAAGTGGCATAGAGGCTTGAGCTAATCGAGTCAAGGCAAACTCAATAATATGCTAATGTTTTCGTTCAACAACCCCGTTTTGCTATAAGGTGTGAGGGCAAGTAACCCTGTGAATGATTCCTTCTTGAAGTAATATGGAGGCTAGAGGTCGATATTCTCCACCCAATCACTTTGGACCTCTCGAATGGTGGCATGAAACTGTGTATGACTCAGCTTTTGGAAAGCTTGGAAAGCTACGATAGCCTGGGATTTATACTTTAACAAATAGATCCATGTGTGTCGTGTGAAGGCATCAATAAAAGAAACATAATAACGAAATCCTTGTGAAGCAATATGAGCAGGACCCCATAGATCAATAAATATGAGCTGAAAAGGAGTTACATATTTTGTAGATGAAGGCTGAAAAGACAATTGGTGACTCTTACCCATTCGACATGCCATACAAACGTGTTCATTTTCATTCTTTAAACCAGAAAACTGAATATCACAGCGTTTACAAACCAAGGAAATAGTATCCTGAGAAGGATGACCTAATCTACGATGCCATAAATCATATAAATTAGATGGTTTAAAGGCCACATTCACCTCAGGTTGAGTATGTTTATTGAATTCAAAAGCAACATTATCTAAACTATGAAAACTGTAATGACCATTCTCTTCACTGCCTGTCGCGACCATTTTAAAACCGAAAAAACGTGTGAAAAATAGTCTGGCGAGTGAATTTGAGAATTATTGTTTTTAATTGTGAAAACCAAATTTTATTGAAAGCACGTATTATTTGAATTTTAAAAATAATTTGGAGTCGCCACTGGCCACTTTGGTAGGCCAGACACCATAAGATAAACCAGAGATTCATTTTGAAAACATTTGGGTTCGGGAGTCGTTTACGCGTAAGGACGACCCTTACGAGCGCCCGAAAATCGGTACCTTTTAATTACACGTGGCATTTTGGTATTTTGAATAATAATATTAATTTAATTCGTCATTAACAAATAAATATCGCTCGAATAAGAATATCTTTTTGGATAAAAAGATACATTTCTTTTAAAAACGATATTTGAATAAGATGTCCTAAAATAGGAAACCTTGACTCGTATTTAAAGAAATATAAATTTTGACCCAAAAGATTTTAAATGCATGACCGGTTATTATCTTGTCAATTTTAAGTTCTAACCTAAAAAGGCTCCATCAATTTAAATATTTAAATCCTATTAAATTATTAATTTCACCGGGTGTATTATGATAATATCCGAATGCACGGACACTACCATTTTGACACCAAACAAAATTAATAATTCTATTGGTGCTACTAATCTTTACCTAATTAATTTTATTAAATTCTAACCTTAAATTATTTATCATTTTCTACGTTTCGATGACGCGCCGAATACGATACCGAAGTATACCCTTGGCCAACATAATACCATTTCATAATACTGACCACTTAGTATATCCAATGTATAAGATTAGAACGCCATCGTTACTAAATTATCTTCCTATTTAATTAATTATTTAATTAAAGTGACTAATCCTAAAAAGGCTCTAATTTAATTAATCTAAGTGTAATTAAGTGTCACCTAAACATATATTCTATATGATTTAAAATTCAAACGAACAAAAATAAATTAAATAATTAATTCAAAACATTAATTAAAAGACATAAAACTAATTTATGTTGTTTTTTTTGGTCAGAATGTAATTCAAAGCTTATGACAAGACAGAGAACTTACACAAGATCCATGATTCCATCAACAGAAACAAAACATCTTGGTCTTGTCTAATATTCAAGCTGTAGATTTTCTCCCCTCCCGTCTCAAATCTCGTAAATATTTATAATTTCCAAGAAGTTGAAGCATTTTTGCATAACCACATCAACTGCTTCGCACAACGAGAATCGACTCGCTCCATATCATTCAATCGGTTTTGCCAAATAAGGATCAACGGCGAGCGTTCCTTGGACTTGTGGGCAAATGATGGCTTCGGTGCAAAAGCCTCCAAATTCTTTGAAATCAAGCTTCCCGTGAATGACAGAACCATGATTTTGCATGTAAAACAAAGACATAACCCCTTCCAATCATTGTCTCCATCATTGCTAAATCATTGCCCACCATTACACCATCATTACCTCTATCCCATCATTGCACCATCATTGCTAATCATTACTCAATAATGAGAACCATCATCATCATCCATCATCGTTGCCATGATTATTCCTCATCATTGTTGCATCATGTTTTAATCATTTTCTCCATCATCACCTAATCATTGCTTCCATGATGGTCAAAACCATCCTTTGTTTCTGTCGAATGCTCTCATCATTGCTACTATAGTTTCCTCTTCGTTTTTTATGGTTTGCAAGACAAAAAGGGTTCGCCGGACCCCCCAGAATGGATTGGCAGTGAATTTCCCTTATCTCCTGCTCCATGGAACTGCCCCCCCTCTGTTTCGCTTTCCATGTTGTGATGGAAAACCTCTTGGAACCGTCCCCTCCAACCGAACCAAATCCTTATCCTCTTTTCTTATTTTTATTTTATTTTATATAATATTATTTATATTTATATTTATTAAGTAATATTATATATATTTTTTGAGTTTTGGTTATTATTTTTATTATTCGTTTAATTATATTTACGTAGGCCTTATTTTATATTCAAACTCGGACGAAATTCGGGTATTACACTACCCTTAAGTAAGACTGCTCCTGTAGCTTCATCACGAACTGAGCAAGAATGAGCTCGAAACTCTAGAAAAACCTGGTTGTCTCTATCTAGCTTAAACACCGAGAGGAGATTCTTAGTAACATGAGGCACATGAAGCAAACTATTCAATTGAAGCATACGTGTGTGAGAAACAAGAGTGTTCTGACCAATACTATGAATGGGAAGTGCCATACCATCACCAACCAGAAGCTTACCTGGGCCAGAGTAGTCGAAACCAGCATTGAGTAAGGCTGCTTCTGGTGTGATGTAATGAGTAGCACTAGAGTCCATAAACCACTGCTTGTTAGTGACGTTAGCAACATAAGCTTGCATCCCTTAACCAGACGTGGAGACTCCAGCAAATTGAGTACCATGATTCATGCCTTCATCATCAAGAGTAGTTATATTGACAGCAACATCATCTTGCTGAGGTTGTTGTAATTCCAGAACCTGAGGAGTCACACCAGAGAATGATTCATCAAACCTGTGCCAACATCGATTTACCAGATAACCAATTTTGCCACAAAGTTGGCACTGAAGCCGAGTCCTCCCAAATCTCCCTCGACCCCGTGATGCTGATGGTGGACGAAATGACCTATGAGAGACAACTGATACAGATGGAGTAACCTGAACAGTATTAAGACTTGGAGAAAAGTGAGTATAATTGATGAAACTATTAAGTTGAGTTTCGACATCAATTAATAAAGATATGGCAGCCTCAATTGTGTAGGGATCTCGACTCGCAGTAATGATGGCGATAAAAGGCTGATACTCCATGGTTAAACCATTCAAAATAGTAGCAATTTTTTTCAGATCTGAAACTGGACTCCCACAAGAAGCAAGAGCATCGCAGACTTCTTTCACCTGAGAAATAAAAGCACGCATAGACAGATCACCTTTTTTCAATGAGCGAAGACGAATGAAGACTCATAATGGTTGTGGTGGAGTGACTTGTAAAGAACTAAAGCACCATCAACCAGATCTCAAAAGCAGTCTCAGCTCCAACAAATTGTGACAAGAGATTAGTACTGATTGTGGAAAGCAACCACTGAGCTAGAGCACTATCTTGAGCAATGAAAGTTTCGTACTCTTCATTGGTAATAACAGTTCTAGTCGCATCTCGGACGGTGGCCAGAGGAGGCTTAAGCACACCAGTGAGTACTTTCTTCAAACGATGACTCCGAACAACAAACAAGATTTGCTGCTTCCATAATAAGAAATTTAATTCGTCGAGAACAATATTAACTCTCTTGTTAGTGAAGGATTTGTTAACCTTCAAGAGAGATTTTCTCAACGTATCAGCCGCAAGAAGTTGCAAAGTCGGATCTGGTAGAGTCGTCATGGCTACAGGCAGGAAAACAAGCAGTAGAAACGAGTGGAAAGAAGAACTTTAGAGTGGCAGCACCCGACGAATGATACCATATTAACAAATATAAAAAGAACTAGAATTTTGTAGAATGATGACATACTTTTCATTAACAGATGATAGGTTTATATACAAACTTGGCACATGGAATAATAGGTATAACAATCTAACAGCTGGATGGCCAGCTCACTAATTCCAGAACCTACTTCTCAACATATTACAACCATTCTACCAGACTAATATTCATCAATGCATACCAGATATTAAAAATAATAAATATAGTTTAAGAATAATATATCAAATAAGTTATCATAAAAAAATTCGAATCACACTAATCATTGAAATATCAAATCTTTCTTAATTATAACTTTCTTATATACTTTAGTAATACCATACTATTTTCCCATCAACCAGTATAATCTTCATTAAGACTTTGGTACCAATCATTGGAGAAATTAATTTATTTCTTATATGAATGAAGTTATAAAATTGAATTAAAATATTAAAATTAAAAATATATAATGGATAAACTTGACAAACTATAAATACGATAAAAAAATTGATTAAAACTATATTAAAGAAAATACACTAAATTTACAATGTTCATTGAATTATTGTTTATTCAGAGAATGATATCTCTGAATAATAACACTATTATTTCCAATACATATTAATGAAAATTCTTAAAATTTGAGAACATAAAACAAAAAATATTATAATTTTAGGATGATTTTGAAGTGATAAAATTAAACCTATTTATAGTTAGGGGTGACCAAAATTCGACTCGACTCGAAAAATCGAATAATTCGACTCGAGATGAAAATACTCGATTCGTTTTAACTTGACTCGAAAAAAAATTCAAATAAAGTTTGAGTTGTAAAATGAAAATTCGAATAACTCGAAATTTTTAGTAATTAAAAGATTAATTTTTAAGTTTGAGATGAGTCTATCATCTTTTTATGATATATATATATATATATATATTGATATATAAAAATATAAAGAAATATTGCTACATATGAAAAAATATATATATCTTATATGATTAGAGAAAGCCGTTTAAATTAGAATCAAATCATACTATAACGTGATAAATAATTATAATTAAATATTTATAGGAACTCGAAAACTTGATTCGATTTGACTCAAATCAAAAAAATTTCAAATAAAGTTTGAATCTTAAAATATGACTCGTCAACTCGAATAACTTAAATTTTTTTTCTCAACTCGACTCGATCAAATACTCACCCCTATTTATAACTGAGTTTCAGGGACTATCTAACATATAGCATATAGATATAAGAATCAAAAACCAATTACTCCTTTGATAATTCTTCCACTTGCCAACATAGATCACTAATAATTTAATTTTTATTTTCTAAATGTGGTTAAAGTGATTGGCTTTGAAAAGTCTAATAACCCAAGTAACACAATTCATTAGAAACATATTTTAAGGTTTAGAAATAATTTTTGAATTAAAAGTAATCTAAAATATATAATTTTTCAGGTCAAAAATGTTTTTTTAGTTTAATTTAAAAAATATTTTTTAAAAATTTAAATCTTTTAGTTTTATTTTTTCAAAAACATTTTTAAATAAAATTATGCATTTATTATTGTTTATATCATATTTTTTATGTATTTAAAGTATACCTAAAATAATTATTTTATCTACTTAAATATTTTTAACAACAATATAAATATTTATATTTAAATTAAATAATAAAGAAATATTTTTTAAAATACATTCCTACCATACTTTTCTAAAATAATATCAAACTAATCATAATACCAACCGAGATAGTTTACATATATTACCTGGGCATGCTTTCCGGTAAAAAGAGATAATACCTGATTGACTTTGACTATATAGTAGGCTAATAAAGTTTAAATTAACACGTATTCGTGTGTCCATATACATTGCATTATTCGGAAAAATTATATTATCATATGATCTTAATTAATTAAATTCATTTATTTAGTCAGTATAAATTATCAAATTTTTATATGTAATTAATAAATAGATAATTATTAAATAATTATTTAAAATTAAATAAATTTAATTATATAAATATGTATAATATGATAAAAAGAATTCATAATATAATTTTTTGTTATGAATAAAATAAATAATAAGAATAAAATAAGAGAATAAAGATGAAAAATAAAAGAGAAATATTTATATTATATTCTTAAGGTAGGTAATGTACAATAATAATACTTTATCTAAAAATTTATATTTATAAATATAAAATAAAAATTTTAATTTTAATAAGTATTAAATCCTAATACTAAAACTAATAGTTTAACTTAATATACGGTGGATCGTACACCGGTTCACATGCCAACAAAGGCTAAATGATTTGTACCGACTACCGAAACAAAATGGCAGAACGGTGACTAGTCGTCTACTAAAACAGTGCCATAGCTGCCTTATTATATGTGCAAAAGAGCGGTGGAGGAAGCTCAAACTAAAGCAATAATGGGTTTGTTTACGTCACTTATTTGGCTGCCATTTCTCATCGTTCCCCTGTTGCTACTCTTCAAGAAGAAGACCGATCAAGCTAACAGAAAACACAAAAACCTCCCTCCGAGCCCACCCAAGGTACCCATTATAGGTAACATGCATCAGCTCGGTGAGCTGCCGCACAGATCTCTAAGGAAACTTGCTCGCAAATATGGTCCGGTCATGCTCCTTCATCTAGGTAAAATTCCGGTCGTTATTGTTTCGTCTGCCGATGCTGCGAAGGAAGTGCTGAAGGTCAATGATCTTGCTTGTTGCAGTAGGCCTAAATTGGCTGGTATCGGGAAGCTTACGTACGATCATATAGACGTAGCATTTTCGCCATACACCGAGTGTTGGAGAGAGCTGCGGAAAATATGTGTTCTTGAGATTTTCAGTGGGAAAAGAGTGAAGTCTTTTAGGTTCCTAAGAGAAGAAGAGGTTGGGATGGTAATTGATTCGATCTCTCGGTCGTCATCGTCGATTGATCCGGTGAATGTGACGGAGAGGATATTTGCTTTATCCGGAAGCATAATATTTAGAACAGCTTTCGGCAAGTGCTCCCAAGGAAGCTACTTCGACCGTGCTAAGCTCTACGAATTGGTTCACGATGTTGCGACGGTGGCCGCAGCTTTCTCCTACGAAGAATGCTTTCCAGGATTTGGTTGGATTATAGATAGGCTAAGTGGTCATAGTGGAAGAGTGGATAGAGTTTTCCATGAGTTGGATGCTTTGTTTCAACAGGTAATCGATGACCATCTTAAACCTGGAAGGACAAAACACGAAGAAGACATCATTGATGTCATGTTGGGAATTGAAAATGAGCAAATTGGGGAACTTGGTGATCGTGCTTGGCTCACTAAAAATCATATCAAGGCAGTTCTCTTGGTAAGTTATTTGCCCAACAAATACCATTTTTTCTTAGTTATGTTAGACACGCATAGATTCTACTAGGTTGTAACTAATGCTTGGTTTCCACTTTCCAGAACATGTTTTTGGGCGGCATAGACACCACTGCGCTTACTGTAAACTGGGCAATGGCAGAGTTAGTGAGAAACCCAGCCTTGATGAAGAAAGCACAAGACGAAGTCCGAAGCATTGTGGGGAAGAAAGGAAGAGTAGAAGAAACCGATCTCGATCAGCTTCAATACCTCAAGCTGATTATCAAAGAAACTCTAAGATTGCATCCTCCTGCGCCCCTGCTGCTCGCCCGAGAAGCCATTTCACACTTCAAAATCAACAACTACGACATTTATCCCGGAACACTTATCCAAATCAATGCTTGGGCTATCGCGAGGGACTCAGATTACTGGGAAAACCCCCAAGAGTTCTCCCCAGAAAGGTTTATTGACAACGCCATAGATTTCAGAGGACATAATTTCGAGTTTTTGCCATTTGGAGGTGGCAGAAGAGGGTGTCCAGGGATATATATGGGAACCGTCACATCGGAGCTTTTACTCGCAAATCTCTTGTATTGTTTCGATTGGTGTTTGCCTGATGGGATGAAAGAGGCAGACATGAACATGGAAGAGCAAGCTGGTCAGTCCGTTACCCTCGACAAAAAAACACCTCTTCTCTTAATACCAGTCAAGTACCTCGACGGCCAAGCATCTTAGTAGATAATGAAGGCGACCTAAATAAATTCCATTGCTTGTATAATACGAATGTATGGCTATAAACTAAGGACGTGTTTGGATAAACAATATTCCAATGGAAAGTGGGTGAGTAATTAACTCATGTTAAATATCATTCAAGACAATAACATCTATTAAATAAATTTCTGGTTTTGTCCCTAACTAAACCTAATCCCACCACTGATGCTATAACAGGGGGGGACAAAACAAGCTAAAAAGTAGTTGAACAAGTGGACCCGCCATGAACAAGCACAAGTTGTCTCAAGTCAGTCTGTATCCGTAACCATTGGATTGTTATCCCAAACCAGGTAAAGTCAGCAGGCAATATTTTTGGTGCCGAGAAGAAAAAGTAAAGCTGGTGAAGTTTTGGGACCATGCGAGTGGCTAGACACAACAAACGCAGTCGATAAGGTGTATTGGATCCAAGTTGGAGCATTAATGGTGGCTTAAGTTAACCACAAACAGAGAAAATGATAAAGAAGGGGATGTTAATGGGGTCCAAAAAGATGACCAAAACTGATTATGGAGAGAAAGAAAGGTACAAAATTGGTTGCATCAGATAGTCATCAAATAGGTCATGATATAATTTTAAGGAAGTTGCACCGTATAATTTCAACGTAAATTTAGATTCATGGCTTAGAAAAATTATTAAATGAACTTTGTTTATTATATTCGATCAACTTATTTTTTCTAAAGTGAATCATAACTTCTTTTTTATATGTAATTAGAGAGGAGATAGTTACCAGGTAATTATTTTAAGATGAATGAATCAGATTAATTGAAACACGGATGACGTAATGAATATAGTTTATCTAATAATTTCTCGATGGCTCGGCCTTAAAATCATGTGTATTTTGACTCCATTCTTCAATACACAAGTATTATATATATTATTGGCATAATCGCAGAAATTATTTTTAATATTTAATTAAATAATTAATTAATCTCTATTTAAAAAAATTAAACCTCGTCACTTTATTTTGGATCAAAATGAACCTTTACGAATAAAAACTAAAAATCATTTGATGATAAATATAATACCCTAAACTTGACTTCACATTTGGGCTTTAAACTTAAACCCATGCATAAAAATTTTCAACAAGATTTAGCCAAAAACACAATCATTTCATAAATCCAAACATGTCATAAGATAATGTGACACAAAAATAGTTAAATCGTTCACATGGGAGCTCATATCAATTAAAAATAATCAACATAATCAATAAATCCAAAATCAGAGTTACAAACATAAATTAAGGGTTATATGATACTATCACATCAATGAGTTTTAGTCCTACTCCAATGAGACTCATTCGATGCAGCACAACTTAAAAAACTACGAACGAAAATAACGAATTAGAGCGCTGAGCTCATAAAGCTTAACAGATACACCACTACTTTACCATACATCATACAAATCATAAACAAAAATATGTAGCAATATAAAAGGATATGACAAATAAAATAATACATGATACTAACATTACTCACCTAAACACATGCATAATTAACAAAAGTCGTCAATGGAGTGAGGCTAGAGTCACAGAGCATCGGGGTATGAATAAAATGGTAAAGTCCAATTATAAACTCGACTATGATAAAATTCTATGAATATAATCAATTCAACTAAGATATCAAGTACTGTACACATAAACAACTACGATGATGAAAAATTCTCCTTGATATGTTCTTCCATGAATAAGTTGTCAACCTATGCATAAAAAAATCAAAATTTTGCATGTTGAACTAACAAAGTTCAATGATACACTTTTACTCTATCAAAATTCGTGAGTATTATAAAATAAACATGTATGATAATATAATTAAGAGTTCACAAATAAGAACTCATAGTCTAAAGATCATCTTCTAGCCTATCATAACTAAAGTCCATAATTAATCTATCTTAATTCACCATTAATCAAAAGAAGTTTTCATAATACAACCAGCTTTACATACTCGAGGTCACACAACTGTGTGATTACCTGTGATTACATAACTTTTGAGTTAATAGACCATATTCGAATCACTACAGCTGTAAATACGTCCTAAACATACGTAGATCATAATAATCATAAACAGTCTTTATCTGAGGTTATTTGGCCTATCAAGTTACTTGAGAACACAATCATCGAGTTACTCAAGCTCACACATCTTATCAAGTTATGTTTCCTTATCTGGATCACTATAGCCACAGATAAGTTTGTAACTGTATCTAGATCACTCAGCTTATGGGTACGTCTGATGTACTTGTTTACGTAGCCCGATGTACACATCCCCTTATATAAATTCCATTACACTAACTTTAGAACATTTGGATTCTTTTATCATAATACACAAGACAATATATGCTCCTTAAGCACCCATAAATATAAATTTATTAGCCATTTTATTTCACACAATGATAAGAGGCATTATGCCAAACCATTACAAATTACCCAAAGCATAATTCTTGTCCTTGTTGGTTATTTAAATTATTCTTATTAATTGATCTCAATGATCAAGGTGTCTCAATTATCTAGGTGTCACTTGAGCACACAACAAGAACTCTAATTATAGTACGATATTAATCGATTTATCAAGAATCCTTCTATGTTACTATCACAAGTAAATCATCCAATAAATATAAACTTATTAGTCATTTTATTTCACATGTTTGGGTTTAAACTTTAATTTCACAGTTTTATAATTCATGTTATACTTTAAGAGAATAAGTAGGCTTTTTACCTTGAATTATAAAGCCTTTAAACTCAACCTCAAGTTTCTTAAGCAAATAACCAAACGAGTACTAATATTCTTATATGAGTATTGGTATGCCTCTCAAAGGTAACAATACTCTTCCTTGAGTCTGATACTCAAATTGCATTCAAAGGATTTTAGTCAGGCCTAATTGTGATATGCCTATATAACATATCAATACGTATTACCAGTATGAATAATCTCTTACTCAACTCTAACAGTACTGATACAACACCTTTGTATATTGATATACGAAAGTCTTTCTTAGGCAATAAAACAGAGGTACTGAACAGTCCCTAATATATCGATATACTAAAATGCAACTAGAATTTTAATTATAGTAGGGGTACCGATACGCAATCAACCAATATTGATACAAACTTCAATGATCGTCTTATTTATCATTTTGGATACCGATACAGGTACATAATGTATTGATACGCAAGCCTAAAATCTTATTTTTAAAAATAAAAAATTATTATTATTAACTCTTAAACCCTACCACTAATCTCAAAATTTTTCTTACATGCTATGTAAAATTGATTAGGTGATTTACTATCAATTTTATACTATATCAACATCAAAGCTTTTTTTTTTTTCATTTAAAAGGTTTAAAATTTCTAACACACAATCTTAAACAATCAAAATTATATACCAAATAAAACAATTATTTTAAGATTTTTATAAAATGTAAGAGTAAGAAATGTACTTACCTTTATGCAAATAAATCTCAAAATAAGACAATAACTTTGTTTATTTCAATATTTTTGGCCCAAGCTTTAAACTCAACTTTTATCAATTTTGAAAATATTTACCTTGAAAGATAGATTCTTGCATGCTGATAAATCATTATTAATAACAAATCTATGATTTCTTACAACAAAACCAAAGGTTATAACTTTTTCTTTGAGCTTGGGATAGAAATAAGAAGAAAATGATAGTAAAGAGATAAGAAGCAAGGATGGCTTTATCATTTTTTATTTTGTAGAAAAATAAAGAGTATTCAACCTTTTGTTCCCGTAAGGGTAAATTATCCCTTTACCCTTCGTTAAACCTTTTTCTCCCAAAAATAAATCCCGCACCCAAGATCAACAATACTTGAGGATACACTAATGTCTAATAAAATCAACATGATCCAACACCTTTCTGAATATCTAACCTAACTAGATGATTTAAGACCTAAATCAATGCTTCATCGTTGACTTAAAAAAATTTGATTCGTTATAATTTTCAAGTCTTAAAAATAAATTTTATCCTCTAAATTTAGAAGAAGGGAAATGGTATAACCAACACTAATTCAAATATTCCTTAACTCAAACTTAGCATTAGGATTCTTCCTCAAACTTTATTAGCCAAAACTATAACAATGATTCAAAGGTTGTCAACACCTTTCTCAAGAACTCTAATGACTTATTTTGATCAACCAACAACATTCATAATAAATTCTATGATAGAGCAACAAACTAATCATTAAACCACGCTTTCTAAATATAAATTTAAACAATCTATTTTTGATAAATTCTAGCTTGACTAACAATCCTCTATAATTTTTTATTATTTAAAACCGTAAACTTAAACTTTATATGTGTCCAAATGTGACACCAAAATCATGATATCTTACTAGGAATACTTGTTTAGATAAAATCAAACCTTTGATCAAATACTTTTAGAACATGTAAAACTTCTAACAGAAAATTTTACAGTCAATCTACCATGATCTAATAACTCTTTATCCTGACTCTATCATGTAAGCCTGAACTTAATAGTTCACTGTATAAGATTGTGTCCAACAAAAATAAAAACTAACTCACAATCTATGAGATTCTATCTCTTGGATCTTTTGATTCTGAGCAAAGACCTTAATCACTCACAAACTCTTACCAGAAATCATTTAAAGGTCTAAACCTCCCCATCCACTATAACCACTTTATTTTATTTAATATTTATTAAAACATTTTAAAATCTTCAAGATTCTCGATCTTTGGATAATATTTTTTATAACACATATATTCGGTTGCTTGTAACAAAACATTAACCATACATTTTCAATGCATAAATCTGGTAGCCTTACACTATTTACCTTAACCGAAGATAATCTCAAAATCTATAAAACAACTCTCAACTCCACAAAACTTAGATCAAGATATGCACTTGTTAGCCCAACGTCTTCCCATTTTATCCATGAAACCCAACCATCACTTCAAACACTCTTTATTGCAAAATTTATAAATTTTTAGTATGATATGTTAATCTGAACAAGTGAGATAAACACTATCGTCTAACTAGACCTTATGCTTATTGCAGTTCTAATCCACGATCAAGCGGTAAGGTTGCTTATTTACTAAGGATATCTCTATACCCTCTCAACGTTTACAACCCTAAGGCCATAAATCCTCAACCCTTGCATCCACTATGCTGGTTGAGATTGCGTGGTGTACCTACCTGTATAGGTTGAACACTGTATATGTATATCTTTCTTTATTTAACACATTCGAACAATGTTTTTCAACCCATAATATTTAGAGTATTGGCATAGGCTCTCTATATATCGATATTGAAACGTAAATATAACTTTATAGATTTACAATTTTAAATTTAAAGGAAAAGCTCCAGCAAGTTTAAATCTTAAAATTCCATTAATATAATTCTTATCTTTTTGGGCCAAAAATATACTATTCTTGAATCTCTTTAAATGGTGATTAATTCCTCCTCCAATCATAAATCTCAAAATAGAACTTTGAAGGGCAATGATTTCATTTTTAACTTGGATGGCTAAGGTTTCCAGAAAGAAAATGATAAGAAGAAAGAGATAAAAGAAAAGGTGAACAAATAGTTGATCACAAAACCATTTCTTGTCCCCATAAACCCATGTGACAGATTAAATAGAGGAAAAGGCAACCTTTCACTTTAAAAACGGTATATTCATCATCCAAGGCCTCGAACTTTTATCCTTCTCCTAAAATGGTCACTTTCCTAACTTATATAGTCCAATTCTTATCCAATAAGACTCAAACTCGACTCGTTAGAGCTGTTTACTCCAACCAAAACGAAGATCTATAACTCGGGTCAACACCTAAACGTTGACTAAAAAACTTGGGTCATTATAAAATTATTTATAATTTTACACTCAACTGAACTATTGAATCAAAAAATTGAACCAATTAAATTTTTTGAGCAATTTTAACCGTCCTAAACATTTTTTAGATGATATATTTTTAATATAAATTTTTATTCAAATTATAAAACAAATAATTTCAAGAAACGTAATTTTCGAAGACTATTCGACTGAGAATGTGAAGTTTTGAACTCTTTTTTTACCCTAATCATTAAATCTACCTAATAATAAAAATATATTTTTATCATCATTGTTACTATTTATTATCTCATCGAAGATCACTATTACCGTCGTTGGACCACTACGATCATTTTTTCCAATCATCCATCGTCTGTAATTGAATGTAGGTTTATCGATGACTTTCTTTTAAAATTTTAATTTCCTTTGATGTTAGAAAGCCGATTGACATATTTACTATCGGTTATTGACGATGAGTGGTTGGGTAAAATGATCGTGATGGTCCAACGACGGTAGTGGTGATCTTTGGTGAGACAATAAACTATGATAACGATGATAATTTGGGGATTTAGGGTTTTAATTTAAGGATTTGAAATTGTTTTTATAAGGATTTAAGATTTTCATTTATTTTTAAAGAAATTATTTTATTTAAAATCAATTAAAAAATAAAAAATATACCATTTGTCTCATTTTAATTGATTAGTAATTTTTTTATTAATGATTAGACACTTAAAATATCAAAATTAAAAGTTTAGACACCTATTTAAAGTTAAAATAATTTAAGCATAAAAATAATACACAAATATAATTTAAACACTTATTTAGATATAAAACTTTTTTATTTTATGAAAAAAAATTGCCGTTCATGAATGTCATAAGAAAATCTACCTTATCCCAACATTAAGATCTAAATTATCTACTTTTTTTCTTTAACACATGCATCAACAAGCTACGTACGAATGGATATTTTATTCGGTCCGATCAGATTTTTACATGACTCAGTTTAATTGGGTTAGATTTTTTTTATGAAAAATTGAGTTTGGGTCGGATTTGATTTTTTAGAGTGACGTTGGGTCGAGTCAGATTCAAATTTAGGGTTGTAAAATATTCAACCCGATCTAACCTGAGATTAAATATGTAATTTTTTTATAAAATTTTTAAGGATATTTATAATAATAGTCCTCTATCTATATATATTTTTTATAAATAGATCTTAAAATTAATTTTATTTATTTTAATTTAATCTTTAGAATTATAATTCTTTATAATTAAATCCCATGAAATTATTTTTTTTACAATTTAGTGTCTAAAATTATTTTTTATAGGTTGGGTTGGATCGAATTTTTAAAAAATTGAGTCAAAATCGAATTTTATATATTTGTATTTAGATTGAATTTGGGTGAACAAAAAATCTGACTGTGATGTTCACTCTAAGAAAATCAGAAAGGGTTACAGAAAAACAGAAAAAATGATAGATTTCAGAGAAGAAAATACTCAAGTATTCATTCAAAAGATCGATAAGAAAAATATTACATTCCTGCCTGTATTATTTTAGATACCTCCCTAACAAATTCCACCCCCTGTGTACAGCTGGAATAACTGTCTGTCCTTTTAGGATTGCCTGCGGTCAGGTGCACAATTCTCTCCTGAGCTCTCACGTGCTCTCATTAAACCTTCACGCGCTGGGATTGCTTCAGTCTTCAAAACGTGACCGTTTCCTTGCTTTAATGAAACGATGTCGTAAGCTTCATTCTCAGAATCACCTCGCATCTGATCCCTATTCTCCCCCATTTCCCTAATTATTTCAATTGAAATCCCTAGCTCGTCCAATTCACCTCAAAGGGCCATGACAATGTCGCCTTCTTTGGTCGATTCTTGTCCCCAAGGATCGAATTCAGGGAACTGAGTCTTCGGAATGCTATAATCTTCCCAGTTAGCATTTTCTATTCCCAAGTTTGACCACTGAACAAGTAATTGTGTTACTGCTTTATTTTGTCGTTTGACCATCCTTTTGTCTAGTATCTTTGCAGGATAGACCTTCATTTTTCCTTCATTGTCCATATCTGGAGGATCTAAAAAAGTGACCACCCCTTCTCCCATCTTCTTCAGCAAGCTCACATAAAAAAACGGATGGATCTGTGCTTGATCTGGTAAAAGCAGTTTATACGTGACTTTCCCAATTCTTTGAATTACTTTATAGGGGACATAATATCTTGCTGCCAATTTCAGATTTATTCTCACAGCCAAGGACGTCTGTCGGTAGGGTTGCAGCTTCAGGTAAATTTCATCGCCCACTTGAAATTCTCTTTCACTTCTTTTCTGATCCGCATAGTGTTTCATCCTGTGTTGCCCCCTTTCTAATTGTTCCTTAAGTGTTTTCTGCATCAAGTCTCTGTCCTTCATTTCCACTTGTACACAATCCACAAGAGTGTTAGGATCCCATACCATCATTGGAGCCTTATAACCATATAAGGCTTCAAATGGTGTAAGCCATATGGCTATGTGGTAATTGGTATTATACCACCACTCAGCTAATGGCAACCACTTAGACCAATCCTTAGGCTTAAGAAAACTCATACTCCTTAAATACTGCTCCACACATTGGTTTACCCTTTTTGTCTGACCATCTGTCTCTAGATGGTAGACAGTGCTGTAAACTGTAGTGGTCCCTGTCTGTTTTAACAGTTCCTTCCAAAACACACTGGTAAAGGTCTTATCCCTATCAGATAATGCTATTTTTGGCTGTTCATGCAACTTATAGATATTATCTAGGTATAACTTAGCAATATCCATCACAGTGTAGGAATGAGAAACAACAATAAAATACCCATACTTGGTGTACCTGTCAACCACCAGTAGGACACAATTATATTTTCCAGACTTAAGAAGCCCTTCTATAAAGTCCATAGATATGAACTCCCAAGCTTCTTTAGGAATTAGGAGGGGCTGCAATAAACTAGGGGAGGCCACATGCTCACTCTTGGTCCTTTGGCAGATTTTACACTTTTGAATTTAATTTTTCACCATCCTCTTCAAACCTTTCCAGTAAAAATAGGTTTTAATCCTATGATAGGTGGCCTGCATTCCTGAGTGCCCACCTTGAGGAGAATCATGCATCCAAGAAATCAGCTACTCCTTGAGGGTACCTCCTTCTCCTATGTAAACCTTTTTCTTGTGCCTCAACACCCCTTTGTTGTAACTTTAATTTTTTTTAGCCTCCTTGTCTATGGACAGAACTGTAATAATTTCCTTGGCCCTAACATCACCTTGATAACTTTTTTCCACTTCTTGTACCCAAGTAGGCATCATCACAGCTGCTGTTATCTGAAATATCTCTGTCCTCACCTCATGCTTTCTTGATAATGTATCAGCTACAACATTGTGTCTCTTCTTCCTGTACTAGATCACATAATCTAACCCTAATAATTTTGTTAGCCCTTTTTTCTGTATAGTGGTAGTGATCTTCTAGTTCAATAAATGTCTCAATGGTTCATGATCAGTTTTAACCACAAATTGATTTCCTTCCAAATAATGCCTCCACTTTGTAACAACCATGAGAATGACAATATACTCCTTTTCATAGATGGACAAATCTGCTTCCCTTGGTCCCAATGCTTTGCTCAAATAGGATATAGGTCGACCTTGCTGACTTAATACTGCTCCTAAACCCTTTGCACTTGTATCTTTCTTCAAGTAGAAAGTCCAATTAAAATTAGGTAGAGCCAACACTAGAGAGTTGCACATAGGTGTCCTCAGCTTCTCAAAAGCCTTGATGGACTTTTCAGTCCACTAGAACCCATCTTTTTTAAGCATCTCAGTGAGGGGTTTGCTGATTTTCTCATACCCCTTGATAAATTTTTTATAATATCCAGTTAACCCCAGGAACCCTCTCAAAGATTTGATATTGTTTTGGCAAGGGCCACTCCTTCATTGCTTCAATTTTTGAAGGATCGGTTGATACTCCTTTTGGGGAAATAATATGACCCAAATATTCTACTTGTTGCTACCTAAAAAAACATTTGCTCCTCTGGGCATATAGCTGTTGTTCTTGGAGAATCTTTAAGACTTGTCTGAGGTGATTAACATGTTCTTCCATAGTAGGACTATAGATTAGAATATCATCAAAAAACACCAAAACAAACCTTCTAAGATAGGGCCCCAAAATTTTATTCATTAATGCTTGGAATGTGGCTAGAGCATTAGTGAGTCCAAATGGCATAACCTTGAACTCAAAATGTCCATGGTGAGTTCTAAAGGCTGTCTTTGGGATATCCTCCTCCTTGAGCCCAATCTGCCAGTAGCCTGTTCTTAAATCCATCTTTGAGAAATAATTAGCTCCTCCTAGTTCATCCAACAGATCTTCCATAACTGGAATTGGGAATTTGTCCTTTTCAGTTACTTCATTTAACTGTCTATAATCCATACACATCCTCCAAGACCTATCTTTTTTCTTCACTAGTAAACATGGAGATGCAAAGAGACTCTTGCTTGTTTGAATTATGGCTGCTGCCATCATATCTTTAACTTGTCTCTCTATCTCAGTTTTCTGAAAATAAGGGTACCTGTAAGGTCTAATATTAGTAGGAGTAGACCCAGGTTTCATCTTGATAGCATGATCATGGGACCTTCTTGGGGGCATCCCTTTGGGCTCATCAAAGACTCCTTGGTATTCTTTTAATACTGGTAAAAGGGCTTCTGAAATATTGCAATTTTCCTCTTCCAAACTGAGCAAATACAATTCCCCTGGCAGTTTAGCATCTTTTTCTCTCAACTTCTGCATTTTTTTCTCTGAGATTAACTTAAAAATTGCTGGTTTCTGCCCTCCATGCAAAACAACTCTCTTTCCTTATTTCTCAAAGCTAATTATCATCTCATTGAAATCTAACTGAATAGGGCTGAACTTTCTCATCAAATCAATCCCCAGCACCATGTCACTGTCCCCATATTAATCACTCGAAAATCATATTCAAACTGCTGGCCTTGCATCTTACAACATAGCTGATTGCTTTTCGAGGTGTTGTATAACTTCTCACAATTAGCAACAGTAATGGCTAATGGATGAGTCTATTCTACCTCCATGCCTTCCTTAGCCCATAAAGGTATTACAAAACTGTGAGTGCTACCACTGTCCACCAGTATATTGATGAATTTTCCTTTAATCAACCCTAGAATTCTCAATGTATTATAGCCTACACTTCTAGTTAAGCCATTCATAGATATCTCCAGGTTTGTCTCTCCTTGCTCCACATCTACTGCCACTTCCTCCTGTTCTTTAATCACTTCTTTTTCTTCCTATTGAATCACCTCTTGCTCCATGGCATTCAGTTGTTTGCCACTGCACTGATGACCAGGGATAAACTTTTCCCTACATTTGAAACACAAATTATGGGTCCTCCTGTACTCAATCAGTGTCTGTCTATTTGGTGATAACACAACATTCTGTTTCTTCATTGCAGCAGGTGGATTGTTTAACCTTGTGTTTAAACTCTGGGAGATATTCACATTTTTTGCTTGATACTTGAATCTTTTGTTCTCTACCTCTATAGCCAATTCATATAGTTTAGCTTGTCTGGAAGCAGCAGATAATGTTGCCGGTTCATGTACCTTCACCTTATGCTTTAACTCTTCCTTCAATTTACTTATAAAGCTGGATACATAATAGCTCTCTTCTACACTAGGATTCAGTTGAATCATATATGGCTTGAGTTCTTCGAACTTTTCCTGATACCCCTCCACTATTCCCCTCTGTTGCAACTTATTAAACTCTTCTATGACATCATTCATAGTTTTTTTCCTCAAATCTGTGACTCAAGTCCGCCACAAACTCATGCCAAGATACCTTATTCTTCTGCATGATGTATCCATCAAACCAAACCTCCGCTCTACCAATGAGATGCATAGATGCTATTTCCACCTTGCCCTTTTCTGGTATAGAGAAAATAGAAAAATACTTTTCACACTTCTTTACCCAACTTTTACAGTTTTCTCCTTCAAAAGCACTCAGTTCCTTTTCCAGATTAAGGGATCTCCACCCATTACTCAAAATGTTATTTTCTGAACTGCCTCCTTCTTGTAATAAGGACACATTTCCTTTTCCAGATCAAGACTCTCCAAATCTCTTCTTTTCAACAGGGTTAAATGCATTCTGTGTTTTTTTTTTGCAAAAACTCCAGGTTCATCTTGTTTCATAGAGTATCTTTCTTTTTCGTCTAAGATGGTTACCTGAACTGGCCTCTTGCCTTCCTGCTTCGAAGGTTCACTTGATGAAGATGGATTTTTCTTTTCAGGAGTAACAGTATCTGCAGCTTCTACTTCCTTAGTTATCAACCCAATAAGTTTCTCCAGGTCAGCTTGGGTATCTTCAATCCGATTCTTCAGCTTCTCCATTCTCTTTTCCCAGCTATCTTTGTCGCCTTTCAGCTCATCCAGCTGACGTTGAACTGCAGCTAGATCCATATTATCAGCCATCTGCTGTGCTTTCTCTGGCCTTCCCTGTGTGACTTTTGGATCCAATTAACCTGGCTCTCGATACCAATTGTGATGTTCACTTCAAGAAAATCAGAAAAGGTTACAGAAAAACAGAAGAAATGATAGATTTCAGAGAAGAAAATACTCAGGTATTCATTCAAAATATCGATAAGAAAAACATTACATCTCTGCCTGTATTATTCTAGATACCTCCCTAACAAATTCCACCCCCTGTGTACAGCTGGAATAATTGTCTGTCCTTTTAGGATTGCCTGCGGTTAGGTGCACAATTCTCTCCTGAGCTCTCACGTGCTCTCATTAAACCTTCACATGCTGGGATTGCTTCAGTCTTCAAAACGTGATCGTTTCCTTGCTTTAATGAAACGATGTCGTAAGCTTCATTCTCAGAATCACCTCGCATCTGATCCCTATTCTCCCCCATTTCCCCAATTGTTTCAATTGAAATCCCTAGTTCGTCCAATTCACCTCTCAGGGACATGACACTAACTCGATCCAACCCAACCCTTGCCATCTATAAAGCTACAATTGAAGTTCATAATTTATGCCTAGGGCTTCTTGTCTGAAAAACATGGGCTGACCACCCTGAAACGAGGTATACATATGCATGTTCTTTTTTTTTCCTGTCAATTATCCTTAGCTCAATGGGTTAGACCTAGGATGGAAATTCAAATTGCATCTCCATATATTTGCAGATAATCTATACATTTTTTCTTTTGAAATTAGATATCTAACATATTATTTAAAACTTTAAATTATGATATTTTACCTATTTGGTTATCTGATAGATAATAAAATTTAATTAAGATTCCACAGCACCACTCGTATTATTTATAGATAAAATATATATTTTTATTATTAGGTAGATTTTTCACGTGGGATAAGGAAAATGTTTCTTGAGCCGGATAGAGGAGATTGAGGACCCAAAACTCAATTTATGAGACAAGAAATCTTTTGCCTCTTAATTATATTTTTTTATATGTTTCTTGTTAAATTATTTTAAAAAATAATTTTTAAACTTTAACTTTGATTTTTTATATCTAACTCTAAACCCTATGCCTTAAAAGGTACACCTAATCATAATTCTTTAAATTCTAACACAACACTTAAACTTAAACCCTAAACCTGAAATCTATTAATTTAAAGTAAAAATATTAATAAAGATATGATTAAAAGATACATGATTTGTAACAATTATCGATTATCGATGCATTGAATTTGGAAAGTGGGGAGAAATAATCTAGGGTGTTTTGATGAGATTGAAAGGGGTTTTAATGATGGAGGGTGTTAAGGTTAGGGTTGGGTGGTGGTGGTGGAATCATGTGATTGCATGTGCATTGAGTTTGGAGAACACACTACAGTAAAACAGGTTTATAGCGACATTTTTTTATATATACAGTAGCGTTTTTTAGCGCCGCTAAAAGTACTTGCGGCACAACGAAAAACGCCATAAAAAACGCCGCTACAAGCTATGCCGCTAAAAGTAGCGGCGTTTATTTTAAATAAACGCCGCTATAGTACACGATCTATAGCGGCGTTTTAATAAACAAACGCCGCTAAGGTACATTCTATTGCGGCGTTTGTTAAAAGCAAACGTCGCTAAAGATCGTTTACTATAGCGATGTTTATTTTAAATAAACGCCGCTAATGTTCTGTACTTTTGTGGCGATTTTTAAAAAACGCCACTAAAGTTAATGGGTTTTTAGTGACGTTTATCCCAAACGCCGCTATAGATACTGCATTTTAAAAAAATAATTTTAAATTATTATTACTACCAAAAGCTTCCCTGTAATTAATATTTCAACAACAATACAATTAAACAAAAACAATAAAATAATCCAAAATACATAACCATAAAAAATATTTTAAAGTCTAATATCAAATAAAGTGAAATACAATAATTCAGAGTTTAAGTAAAATAAAGTTCAGTAATAAGTACAAACCAAATGAACCTAAAATCATTTAAGGCGATGGATTTCTAGGTTGGTTTTGCTTTAACATCGCCATCATATCTTGAAATTGTTGTTGAAGATTCTGATATGTTGCTTCTCTCTCTGCTTCCCTTGCTACTCTCTCAACTTCTCTTCGTTCTCTCTCAACTTCTTTAGCTTCCATCTCTGCTTGGAATTGAGTTAATTGTTGTTTTAAACGTTGAACTTCCGCTTGAGAAGACTGACTTTGTGATGGCATGTACTGAGACGATTTGGATCCAGAATATTTAGTTGGTGTCACGAATGAACCTTGACAGCGCACTCGACCATATCTTTCAGGACCCAAAACTTCAGCAAAAACTTGATTCTCGATATCAGCAATATTAGCAGAACCATCAGTTGAAGCCGTAGCTTCTATCTCTGTCCTTTTTTCCTTCATTCTCGTATGATAATCATTTGTTAAAAATAATAAATGAAAACAGGATTCATTATACCAGAATACCAAATACAACATAATATAAAATAATAGATGAAAAATAATAGATGAAAACATTATACCATAATTTTTTCAGCTTCAGGATTCATTGGAGAGCCATCCTTTTTGGTGTGAGTAATGTCGAATAGCTTTACCCGTCCAATGCTAGAACCAATCGACACAAGCTACAAAATATAATAAAAATGAATATTAACTTTAATGTAATACAAGTTAAAATAATATTTTAAAAAATAATACAAAAATAATTTTTGTTTCTGTCTACTAGTAACTCTTACGCGCTCTCTTTCCTGTTTAATTTCCAATTTTTATTACATTTAAAGTTGAAATTGAAATAATATAATGTTATTATTATAAATTGTAGATGTTACCTCCCCTTTTGTTGAACTCCAAAACCTGATTGCATCTTCCCATTGATACCGTAGTATTCCTGGGGGAACATTTTAAAATTTCTCTTGAAGGCTCAAATTATTTTAAAATACATCTTCTTCAAGGAGCTCTTATGGTCTCTCCATTTCTTTCCTAATGCATGCTTCACATAATCGTCCGAGACCTCCAAAGAGAATTTATCCTGAAAATCATAAAATCAAAAGTAAATATTACTATTTAAATGTAATGAATTAGATAATATAATATTATTCTTACCTTAACAAGATCAAGAGCTTGATTTTTGTTACTATTTGGCATTTGATGCCAAGACTCATAACTGATTGGCAAAATTGAAGCATTACGCGCAACAATGCCTAAATAACTCGCCAAAACACCTGCTTCTGCACTAACAGGTTGGCCGGCATCGTTTCTTGAAACTTTTACACGTTCTCTAACGGGGAGATCGTATAATTCCATCAAAGTCGTCCGCCCTCTAGTCTTGCGCCTTCGACCATTTCCACCTATATGCAAATATATCAAGTCAACACTTTATTAAATCATTTCAACGATAACAAATAGTTATGATTCAAATAAAGTTTTAAAAAATACCTTCAATTTCTATATTCTCAACCGTTTCAGGAACTTGTGAAGCTGCAGAACCAGACAAGTCATCTTCATTTGTTTCTTCTCCTATTCGAGGAACTTGAACAATATTTAAGCTATTTAATTTTCTCCTCGGCATAATACCTGTAAGAAATGGAAAAGAAACATTAGTAACAACAACTTTAGTAAAAAAATTAATAAGGCTAAATAGAAATCTTATTACAATACGCAACTAATTTTCATTAAAATCTTCATCCATGTTGTCTCGAACCCACTAAAACTGTGAATTAGAAGTAGAAGATGTTCCATCTAAGTTTTGTGCTGCAAAAGGCAAAGTTTCTGGTCTTGTTTCAATGTCATCTCTACTTCCATCCCCGATATCAATCAATTCTCTAGGGGTGTTACAGAGTACAACATACCAACCATCTTTGGTTGGATCATGGGAATAGAAAACTTGTTTGACTTGAGACGAGAATACATATGGTTCGTCCATCAATTGTTGGCCAGTATGAATTAATCGAGAAAAGTTCACCATTATAAAACCAAATTGATCTTTTTTAATTCTCCTAGTACTGTTGACATCAGCCCAATCACACCGAAACAACACAACCTTCCGTTTTCCATAATAATCCAACTCAACAATGTCGGTAATAATTCCATAATATTTAACATCTCCCTCCACAGGATGATTGTCCCTTGCACTAGCATAAATTGTAATTGAAGAAGTAACAATAACTCCACAATTTTGCGTCCTCCGTAATCTTTCTTGAGATTTCGTATAAAACCTATACCCGTTAATGAGGAAAGCATTATATCTCTTAACAATTTTATTTGGGCCTTGACAAAGCCATTTTACTTCTTCACTAACTTCTCTCCCACAGCAAACCTATTACACGTGAGAAGTTACATTGTTTAACATTCATGCATATTGATATTAAGACTAGAAAAGTCATATAAAGCTTTAGTTATACTTACCATTTTCCCTAACCATTCGTGAAAAGTTTCTGCAAAGAGCTTATGACTCTCTCGTTGATTTAATCTTCTTGAGCGTACACGAGATTGTAACTCTTCTTTATACTCACTATAAAATAGGTTACGTGGTTAAAGAATGACAAAAAAATAAGTCACCGCTGTAAAATATAAATTATAGAAACTTACGTTCGAAAAGGCTCTATTGAGTCATAATGAAAAAGAACATATCGATGTGCTTGCACCCATGAGTTATCATCTAACTGTACAATTTCAACTTTGCCGAGTGGTTCACTATAGCTCCCAAACATGTAAGTCTCTCTGTTATTAGTATTGCATACTTCATTTCTAGTTGGTCTATTCAATCTCGTTTCGACATCTTCCAAATATCTAGAGCAAAAAGTTATACACTCCTCTGCTAAATACCCTTCAGCAATTGATCTTTCTGAATAACGCTTATTACGACAATAAGACTTCAATTTGCATAAGAACCTAGACACGCAATAAACACAACATTATATAACTAGTTGAATATCTAAATATTATTAAATAACTATAAAAAATTTATACCTCTCTATAGGATACATCCAACGATAGAAAACTGGTCCACCAACTTTAGCTTCGTGAGGGAGATGAACCAATAAATGCACCATAATTGTGAAGAATGAAGATGGAAATATCTTCTCCAAGTTGCATAAAGTCAACGTTACTCGATCTTGGAGTTTCTCAAGCTCTTCAACCACCAAAACTTTACAACAAAGAGCTTTCATTTTATTAGAAAGCTCAATTATACAAGATATCACCTCATTCGACATACAACCCCGTAAGGCAACTAGCATAAGATCTTGCATCAGTATATGATAATCATGTGACTTTAGAGAATAAAGTCTTCGATCTTTCATACTAACACATCGAGATATATTTGATGCATACCCATATGGAACCTTTATATCTTTTAACACTTTACAGAACATTTCTTTTTCTATCTTCGACATCACAAATATAGAAGGCGGTAAGAAAGATTTTCTATTAGGAAGTATCTGAGGATGAAGATCATGTCGAATTCTGAGGTCAACTAAGTCAAGTCGACTCTTTAAATTGTCTTTAGATTTTCCATCGATATTGAGAATGGTTCCAATAATATTCTCACAAACATTCTTCTCAATATGCATAACATCAAGATTATGTCTCAAAATGTTATCCTTCCAATAAGGCAATTAAAAAAAAACACTTCTTTTTTTCCATAACTCTGCCTCATTTGGATCATCCTTTTCATCAGAGTCATTATCACTAAGAGGTTCAACATCACCTTCGTACACCTCTTTCATCTTTCTCTTTGATCGTGGGTTTGGTGGTTGGCTCATCTTTCCATAGCTGAACTCTGTATCTTTCAACATATATAAGATATAGGACCCGATGGTTTGCTCAGGAGCTGTTCTAAACTCTTCAGTACCATCAAACATATTCTTCTGAAATCTAAAACGATGATTTTCAGTTAACCACCATCGATGTCCCATGTAAGAGAACTTCTTTCCATTGTACAACCACTTCGAACATGTTTGTGCAGCGCAACAAGGACAAGCATAACGATCATTGGTACTCCACCTAGATAAATTTGCATAAGTAGGAGAATCATTAATAGTCCATAATAAAGCTGCACGCAAATTAAAGTTATCCTTCTTCAACACATCATATGTTTCGATACTCACCCACAATTGTTTTAACTCAGCAATTAGAGGTTGTAGATAGATGTCAATATCATTACCAGGACCTTTCTCACCGGGGATTATCATGGATAAGATAAAAGATGATTGTTTCATGCAAATCCATGGGGGCAAATTGTAAGGAACAAGTAGAATGGGCCAAGTACTATACGAAGTGCTCATGATTTTAAAAGGATTAAAACCATCAGATGCAAGACCGAGTCTGACATTTCGAGGATCTCCGGCAAAACTTAGAAATTTTTGGTCGAATGACTTCCAAGCTTCACCATCTGCAGGATGCCTTAACAATCCATCATCGGTTCGTTCATCATAATGCCACCTCATAGACTCACAAGTCTTCGAAGACATAAAAAGTCTTTGAAGTCTAGGTATTAGAGGAAAATACCGCAAAATCTTTGTTGGCTTCTTCCTTGATCGTGCCTCAACTTCTTCTTCAATCACATCTTGCAAATCCATATTAATCTACCGAGATTTACCACATACATGATATGACTCTTGATCTTTCTTATCACCCCAATACAACATACAATCATTCTGGCAGCTGTGTATTTTTTCATATCCAAGGCCCAAATCTTTTATCATTTTCTTCATATCTTTGCCAGATTGAGGAATTTTGGCAGATGAAAACATTTCTCTTAAAAACTGTAATAACTGTATAAAAGAATTACCAGTCTATCCTCCCAAACATTTCAAGTGGAAAAGACGAATACAAAAGAAGAGTTTGGAATGATTCGATCCATCGTAAAGAGGTTCATTCATTTCATCAACCAAATTGTAAAACTTTGCAGCATCTCCATTTGGCTCTTCATCACATTCATTTCTTCTCATCTCGGTAAAATCATTTACACCAATATCACAATCTTCTTCTCTAATAGATTGTTGATTCTCGTACATATTAAATGCATCTCGCAACATACCCTACATGTCATCTTCTATAACAGGTTCGCGATTAACAATAGGATAAAAAGACAAATTACTCATAGAAGCAGCAGTACGAGGTGTTAACTCTCTATGGAATACCCATTTTCTATATCCCGGAACAAAGCCATAAACAATTAAATGTTCTTCTACAACTTCACGGCTGTGTCAATTAATATTCACACACTTTTTATAAGGTCAAAGAATCATATTCTCTTGGCTTGCATTCGCAAATGCTACATTTTGAAAAGTTTCCACTCCATTTTGAAAAGAAACATTCATATCACACTAATCATAACGAAATAAAAGCTAAAACTTTGACGAAATGCCTAAATCTAAAGAAACCTTATTAGTTCCAAATTCTAAATTAGTTCCAAATTCCAAATTCCAACTTCCAAATTCTAAATTTAAAGAAACCCTATTAGTTCCAATTAGTGAAACAACCCAACTTCTAAATTAGTTCCAAACTTTGACGAAATGCCTAAATCTAAAGAAACCTTATTAGTTCCAAATTCTAAATTATTTCCAAGTTTCAAATTCTAAATTAGTTCCAAATTCTTCTAAATTAGTTCCAAATTTCAAATTCTAAATTCCAAGTTCTAAATTCTAAATTTAAAGAAACCCTATTAGTTCCAAATTCCAAATATAGTGAAACAACCAAACTTCTAAATTAGTTCCAAACTTTGACGAAATGCCTAAATATAAAGAAACCCTATTAATCCTAAATTCTAAGTTAGTTCCAAGTTCCAAATTCTAAATTAGTTCCAAATTTTTCTAAATTAGTTCCAAATTCCAAATTTCAAGTTTCAAATTCTAAATTTAAAGAAACCCTATTAGTTCCAAATTCCAAATGTAGTGAAAAAACCCAACTTCTAAATTAGTTCCAAACTTTGACGAAATGCCTAAATATAAAGAAACCCTATTAGTTCCAAATTCTAAATTAGTTCCACATTCCAAATTCCAAATTCCAAATTCTAAATTCTAAATTAGTTCCAAATTCCAAATTCTAAATTATAAATCTAAAGGAATCCTAAATTATTAAGAATCCTAAATTATTAGGAATCCTAAATCTAAATCCTAAATCTAAATTATTAGGAATCCTAAATCTAAATCTAAATCTAAATTATTAGGAACCCATTCATGAATCTTAAGCAATTGACTGTTATAATTTATAAATAAAAAAAACTAAATTATTAGGAATCCTAAATCTAAAAGAACCCTAAATTAAACTATAAATTTACCTGCAGTAGAACGACGGTCGGTCGATCAGGGACGTCGGTCGGAGCTGCCGACGAAGGGACGGACAGCGGCGAACGGCAGAGTGGACGGACGGTCGGCTGGGTTTGTGGGGGGGGAATGTCTAAAGGAATTGTTTGTGGGGGGGAATGTTGCTTCTGGAACGATGTAATCGTTGATAAAACGATAAGTTAGCGGCGTTTGTTAATGAAACGCCGCGAAAGAACTAACTATTACGACGTTTATTACTAAAATACCACAAAAATTGAGCCTTTTGCAGTGTTTTTAAATGAAACGCCACAAGCTTTGAGACTACTGCGGCGTTTTTAAATGAAACGCCACAAGCTTTGAGACTACTGTGGCGTTTGTTGAGAAAAACGCCATTATAGTTCGGGTAATTGCGGCGTTTTTTATAAAACACCACTAAGATAGAAGTACTGCGGCGTTTTTATAAGAAGCACCACTAATTTGCGATTCTTTGTGGCGTTTTATAAACAAACGCCACTAAAGTCGCCGCTACAGTACAAAACTGGTGTAGTGACGTGCCCTTAAATTATTATGAATTATATCCACTTTGGCCGCTAAAACCATATAAAAATCTCTAACCATCCCTAATGTTTATCATTACAAAGTGTGTTTTGTCCAAAGCATCCACAGAAATTGATTATCCCAAATCATGGGAATGGCTCAACTTCCTCTACTTTCATTACACTCGAAGGAAAGGCCGGATGCCAATGGGAGCAAACTGACCGAAGCAAAGGCCAAAAGAAGATTGAAGACAAAAAAGCAAACAAGGCCAAGAACCACAAGTGTTTTGATGAAGAGGAGGTTTGTTCGAGAAGGTTCTAGAAGGTTCCTCAACCTATCGAGAAGAAGGTGAAAACCCTGAAAATGTTGGTTCCCAACAATGGTTCAGTAGGCTTGGAGTTGGACGGTCTCTTCAGAGATATATCTGAATACATATTGTCCTTGCAGATGAAGGTCCAAGTCATGCAGATTTTGGTTAAAGTTTTGACAGTTTCATCATAATTTTTTTTGGTTGATAAAATCATAATTCTATTCTGCATAGGAAAAGGAGTTGAAAACAGTCGATTTGTGCAAGTGATTATACATAAATCCATTAGGTTAAAGTTGAAATTCTGTAAAAATATACTTACTTTGATGTTTCATTGGCTTGGGAGTTTGTTTTATTAAGTCCATCTGCTATGGCTGGTGTAAGATGGTTTACATGTCTTTTTTACTTCTTTGATTGTATTTTTTTAAAGTTAGTTGATCACTTTTAATTACGGATTAATTTTTTATTTGAAAATTTGTGATCAATTGAGACTCTAATTACAGTTGTTAATCATACTAATTATTGTTATGTTTGTTTTGTTTATTTAAAAATGACAGTATTTGACTGGTCGAAATTTTTTTAAAATTTTAAAAAGATTTTTTAAAAAATATATAAAAATTTTGTTAATTATATTCTTTTTGTCCGAGTCAAAATGTTTATTGTCTAGTATTGGTATTTTAAGTATTTTTTTAACTTTGACCATATCTAATTTAAATATTTAATTAATTTTAAATTATTTGATTAATAGTTTTTAAAATATATTTTTTATATTTTTATCAATAATAAATTTAAATTAATAATAATTCAAAAATAAAAATTAACCAAAAAGGTTAATACTTGAATATTGAATCAGACCAATGAAACAATAATTATAAGAATATAGAATTTCTAAAATATTTAAAAAGGTTATTTAAAATATTAAAATTTTTACACGAGAACGTAAAAATAATTAGACGTGGTATTGAATTTTTGTGTGTGTGAAAATGAATATTCTACCAAAATAACATTTGAATACATAATGAAAGAGTCAAAACACGATTTTCATTTTTATATTACACTATCATCTATAAATAGGAGGATATGAAGCAATTATTTAAGTAAAATATTATTACAAAATTGATTTTATTGAGACGAAGGTAAAATTTTTATTCAAGAAGATGATCTTTACAAGAGACCATAAGATCTTATTTATACACAAGCTTAGCTAGTAACTAATCGGAACTAACTTCTGTTAGCTGATAACAGCTTTCAAGAGCTTTCCAAAATTATCTGCAGCTTCTAGATCCTTTCAGCTCATGCTTTACGTGTAAGCATTAATGCCCATGCATGAATGTATGCTCCATAACAACCTATCTTCCAATATTCTCTCTACTCTTTCTTTCTTCAACTTCTTTTAGAGAGAACACACCTAGCTTCTGTCGAAATGTCTCAAAGTATCCTCGAGATAATGGCTTAGTTATTTCATCAACTATTTGATTGTGAGCTGGAACATAGTTCACTCTCAGTTTATTCACAGCTACCTTCTCCCGCACGAAATGTATGTCAAGCTCAACATGCTTTGCTTTAGAGTGATAGACAGGGTTCGCACTCATGGCTATGGCACTCGAATTATCACTACAAACCACTGGTGTGTCTGCAATTCTGATGTCCAAATCACCGAGCAAAATTTTTAACCAAACCACTTCAGATGTTGCATCTGCCATCCCCTTACATTCAGCTTCTGTGGTGGGTCGAGAGACCATTTTTTGCTTCTTTGAATTCCACTACACTAAGTTCCCTCCAAGGAAGACATAGTTTTTTGACACTGACCTCTTGTCATCAAGACTCCCTCCCCAATCAGCATCAGTGAAGGCAACCAATTGACACGGTCCAGGTGAAGGAGAGAATAGCATGCCAAAATCCAACGTTCCACTTAAGTATCTTAACACTCGTTTCACAGCAACAAGGTGCATTTCACATGGATTGTGCATAAACTGTACCAGTTTATTAACGCTGAACACAATATCAGGCCTGGTATGGCATGAATATAGTAAACCTCCTACCAAACTTTGATATTTTATCGCATCCACCAGGGGGCTACCTCTATCACTTGTGAGCTTGAGAGAAGATATCATAGGTGTAAAGGTTGAATTTGCTTTGTCCATGTGATGTCGAACAAGCAACTCAAGAACATATTTCTTTTGACTCAGTAACAACGACTCTCAAACCCTAGTAACACTCATGCCAAGAAAATAACTGAGTTCTTCAAGATCTTTTAGCGAAAACTTCTGCCCCAACAGGTGTATCACTTTTTCGATTGCCTGAGTAGAATCACCTGTAATAATTATATCATCCACATATACAAGGATATATTTCATAGCACCTCCTTCATCCTTATAAACAAGGATGTGTCTGCTTTGGAGTTGCTAAACCCAAGACTCAACAAATACTCCTTTAATTTTGAGTACCAGTTGCGAGGAGCTTGTCTGAGACCATATAGAGCTTTTTGCAACTTACATACAAGCTTGGTTCCATCCACTGCTTGCTTTTCAAACCCCTCAAGTTGATCTATATACACCATTTCATCAAGGCCACCATTGAGAAAAACAGTATTCACATCAATCTGCCTTAACACCCACTTATTATTGACAGCTAACATAAGAATAACATTGATAGTAGATTCCTTGACCACAGGACTAAATGTATCTCTGAAATCCTGGCCAGGAATTTGAAAGTATCCTTTGGCTACAAGTCGAGCTTTATACCTCTGAATAGTACCATCAACATTTCTCTTGATTCGAAAGATCCATTTATAGTCAACAGTGCTTCTTTCTTCAAGAAGAAGAACTAAACTTCATGTGTCATTTTTAACCAAGGCATCGTATTCTGCCATAACAGCTGCCTTCCAATGTGGAGAGGCAAGGGCCTCATGAATTGAAGTAGGTTCTAGATCAGATGTTGATTCACATACAGTAAACAATTTTGACTTGTAAATACCAACTTTGCTGCGAGTAACCATATGATGCGTGTTTGTAGGATTGTTGTTAAGGGGAACACTTGGTTGATCAGTATCTAAACACCCAGGTTGGTCAACCGGTCGCTCAAACTCCAGCTCAGGTTCGGCCTCAGTATGAACAAACGAGCTTTGACCATTACTCGAACTATTCATTTTTGGCCCACTACTAGCTCGATCATATGCTGCTGAAGTGGATCTTGAATCCTGTTGGTTCCCACCACTAGAACCTTCTGAATAGGACTCAAACATCCTTGCATTATTCCCAAGCTCACCTTCTTCTGAGTGTAGACTAGGTTCATGAAGAACTAAATCGCTAGAATACACACATGACATATTATTAGGAGCACCTGCATCACTTGTAGTAGAAGAAACTTGTCCTTGAGTCACTTGTTCTCGACCTACAAGCCCTCTTTGTTGATCCACACACACTCTAGTTGCACCATCAACAACTGGGAATATGCCAGGAGACCTTGCAGGATGATTAACTGGATCAGCCAAAGAAGTACGAACATCTGCAAAAGGAAACATTGTCTCGTCAAATATTACATGACAAGATATATATAATGTACCATCAGCTGCCAAGCATTGATATCCTTTGTGATTCATGTTGTAGTCAAGAAACGTGTAGGCTTGAGATCTGAAATTAAATTTGTATTTTTGATAAGCACATAGATGGTGAAAACATCTAAACCAAACACTCTGAGCATGGAATAATCAGGTGACTTTGCATATAATTTTTCATAAGGAGAAACACCACTGAGTACAGGTGTGGGGAGTCGATTGATAAAGAATACTGTTGTGCTCACAGCATATGACCAGAAATGAAGTGGCAGTGACACCTGAGCAAGAAGAACCAGAGACATCTCTATGATGTGTCTATGCTTTCTCTCAACCATCTCATTCTGTTCATACGTATAGGGATACACCAACCGATGTTTTATACCAAGCCTCTGAAGAATAGGAGACAAGCTTCTAAATTCTTCTCCCTAATCTTATTGAAGTTCCTTGATTGAAAGACCAAACTAATTTTTCATTAAGCTGTGAAAAAGATTGAAGGCCTGCACAGCTTAACCCTTGGACTTCAAAAAATATACCCAACTAAGCCTTGTAAAACAATCTACAAAAGCAATGTAATACTTGAATCCACATGATCCTACATGGCTGGTCCCCAAAGATCAGTGTACACTACTTGAAATGGTGTGTCATACACTGTATTCGAAGTGGGAAAGGGTATTTTGTGACTTTTGCCAAGTCTACAAGGTACACACAACTGATCACCTGAATTTTTATTCAAAGAAAAATTGACGTTCATTGTTTTAAAAGCTTGAACAAAAGACATATGAGCCGGATGGCCAAGTCTTTTATGCCAAAGGTCATATGAATTACTAGAACTACAAACTATATTTACTTCAACTGTTTGAAAAACATTATCAGCAACAACATTGAACTGGTACAAGCCTTGTTTCTCCTTCCCTCGAAGTAATATGTCTCCTGATTGTTCATCCTTGATCAAACACTCTTTCGTATGAAATTTAAAGTAGACTGAGTTGTCTCTAGCACACTTAGAAACAGACAAAAGATTCTTAATAATCGAAAGCATATGGAAAAGATCATTCAATACTAAATCACATGTAGAAGTTTGAAGAACGACAGAACTAGACTTAGATATATTCAAACCACCACCATTCCCTACAACCAACTTACTTGGTCCAGTATAATCTGATCCAGTAGCTACTTTAGAAGCATCTAGTGTCACATGGTGGGTAGCACCTGAATCAACCACCAAACTTTCTGCTCTAGAGGTCGTATTTGAACCATTAGCACAGCAGGTAAAGCATCCATGGTCATCCTCTACTGAAGAAACATTGACATTCACATTCCCTAATGCACCACTAGTAGCCAAAACACCTTGAAAGGCTTTGTTGAAACGGTGCCAACACTGATCCATATAGTGATCAGTCTTGCCACACAATTGACACTACAGTCTCATTCTTCCTCGACTACCTCCCCTATAGCCTATCTTACCAGCAACATGCTGATGAACACAAGCTTTACCACCTAGATGTCCCTCACTGGTTTGCACATGGGCCACATTAGTCATGATAGGTAACCCGTTTTGAGCATAAAATCCTTTAAGTTGTGCTTCAGCATCAACAAGAGTTGTCTTGACTCTTTCTAAGGAGAAAGGTTCTTTGCTAGAGATTATAATAGCCACAAAAGACTGATATTCAACAGGCAATACATTCAAGAGAGTAACAATGTGCTTATCTCAGAAATGGAACTACCACAAGCTGCCAAGGTATCACAAATCTCCTTGACTTGAGTTTGATAAGTCCTCGTGCTTTTATCTCCTTTGCGTAGAGCCTGAAGCTTGAAATGCAAACTCATTGCACTCGTGGTTGACTTGTTTGCAAAGAATTGGAGAACTGTGCTCCAAACTGCTGCAGCAGTTTCAGCCCCAACAAACTGAGGCAGAAGACTAGGACTGATGGTCGATAACAGTAGGAGGCTAAAACACTGTCCTAAGTAACAAAAATCTCGTAATCTTCATTTTCTACTTAATCACCAGTAGCATCCAGTACCATTTCTAGAGAAGGCTGCAACACAGTAATCAACAATCTCTCCAACCTGTGAGTACGAACTGTCAACAAGATTTGTTGCTTTCAAAGAAGAAAATTTGTTTCATCAAGATCTACATTAATCCTCTTATTCGTAAAGACTTTCGCAGTTCGCGAACTTTCATCACTCACAGTCGACATCTTGTTACGAACGAATTACAACAAGCAGCGTAAGGTTAATCAGTAATGAAGAATCAACCAGCAACAGAACTAGGCTCCAAGATCGATGGCGATTGATACCATATTGAGAAAAAAATAAAATTCTTATTCAAGAAGATGATCTTTACAAGAGACCATAAGATCTTATTTATACATAAGCTTAGCTAGTAACTAATCAGAACTAACTTCTGTTAGTTGATAACAGCTTCCCGAAACTATCTACAGCTTCTAGAACCTTTCAGCTCATGCTTTACGTGTAAGCATTAATGCTCATGCATGCCCATGCATGAATGTATGCTCCATAACAACCTATCCTCCAATAGATTTCAATAAAAAAATATAATGATTTTATTTTAAGAGATTATAATTTTAAAAATTGTGTGTTGTTGAAGGTTTAAAAGAAAATATAAACAAATATGATCATATAATCACAAAATTATATTTAAAAATTAGAATATATTAGCTATATAAATATCACATTTTATTATACTATTTATACATGTTATTCTAGTTGCTTGAAGGGTCTTTTTATCTTTTCAAATGAATTATTATTCGTTGATAATCATTGGAGATGGTTTGGAGCTTGAGGATCAATTTTCAACTAAATTTGCATTTCTGCAAAAGAGGATATCGATTCTCGTGAAAGGATATTAATATTGGTCTAATATTAAAAGAGTCATTGGAGAAAAATATAAGTGGTATCAATACCAAAAAGAAATATTAATATTGGTCATACCGTATTGATACATGAAAATAATTTTGAAAAGCAGATCTACAAAAGGTATCGATACTAGGCATGTAAGTACCGATACTAGCTTGATGATATAGGTATAGAAGGTTGGGTACCAAAGCTCCATTTCTAACAATTTGAACGTATTAAAATTTTGTTTTTGACTTGAAAATGTTCTAAAATCATTTCAACAAATTTCTCAAGTTGTTTAGACTTAAAATTAATTTTATATATATTTTAAATTTAATTCAAAAATATTTTTTAATTATTATATAAAAAAAATAATCTCATCAATTCTATTAAAGATGTGTTTACACTCTTAAGCTCTTACTCACAACCTAAACACTTGAGCATACATGATAATTTAGCTCAAAAGTGTGGTCTATACAAAGAACGAGAATTTAAACATAAAAGACACTAATTACAATCATAGACACATTGACATTTAATCATTGATTGTTGTTGATACTTAAAGGTCCATTTTATAGTCTCTGTTGAGTTTTTAATCGACCGTTGAAATTAAATTGAAACAGTCGGGAACAAGTTTCCATTCTAAATTTCTACTTTTGGACACTTCAATATTGGTACGTGGGATATGCGTTCGGTATGTTTTCTCTTATATAAAGAGTCGCTGTGCTGACTGATCGTTGTATTTGCTCCGGTCAGTGTATAACGGTACAAGGGTATCTATATTGATACAGTAGATTGGTATGTGTCTATAAGGACCAGTACGTTGGATCGATACTAAAGATTGATCGCCGCATGAAACTAGTCATTAGGGGTTTAAAAGCATAGTGTATAGGTATGCATAAAATGCGTTACGAAACACCTATCTATATCGATATGTTTGGGGCTTGTACCGATACGAGTTTTTAACACTAAAAGATTATAGTTTAAACTCTAACCAGTATTAATACGAGGACTATCATATGGGTACACTGTTATCAAAAACATATGTTGACTACTTTAAACGTTTTTAATACTTCTAAAATTATTTAAAATATATCAAACTTATTTTTAATTTTTTTAAACTTAAAATCATTTTTAATATTTTTTAAATTATTGAAAACCATTTTTTATTTATTATCTTAATATTAAGTATTGTATTTATTAATTCGTAATTAATTAATGATTTATATCTATTTCTTTATATAAGATGAGTGAAGTGTGATATCACAGATGATGTTATATTAATGACGTCATCATCTAGACAACAATAAATGATAAATTTAGAGGAATATTGTTGTTCTAAATTAAATTTAGGGTAGAACGTATAAAAAATATTAAAAAAAAGTCAATAACTACAGTAAACACTGATCTCGTTACCTTTTTGTGACGAGTTGTATTTGTTTCTTCTTTAGTCGGCTTAACCGGCTTGTAAGCAAGCCGAAAGTAGCCACAGCAAAACATGCCATGTTTTGGTGGCGAGGGTGAACAATACCAACAACAGCAACATGCACTCTATCTCCAGTGTAGCATGCATTCCACAGCAACAGGCCACAGTGTTGCAGGCACACATGCATAGAAAACAATATCACCTCGTCATCTTTTGCTGGCATTCTTCAAGTAATCTCGCCACCTTTTGGTGGCGTGTTTCATTCGCCACTTTTCAGCTTACTTAGAAGCTGGCTTAGACGACTGATGAAAGAAAAATAAACCACGCCAGATAGACATGACGTGGTACTGTAGTTTTTGACTTATTTCTTTAATATTTTTTTTAAATTTCCCTATACCTTTAAATTTAATTTTAAACAACAATACTTCCCTAAATTTGCCGCAATAAAGGGTGAAAGCATAATTCTTGTGCATGTTTTTTGGGCAATCTAGTTTTGTGCTTGTTGGGTTGTAGTTTACCAGAGAATGAGTTATAGAATTTTTAAAGATGGGCCTGAAATACAACTTTGGGCTTTATATGTATAAAGGGTCATTTGGACTGTTTATTAGTGTTTTTGGTATTATTTTAGTGAATATTTTTTTATTTATGAATTTATCTCTTTCAATTTTGTACATTTATGTTTTTAAAAGAACGTATATTATTTTTTTATTTAATATTTTATATTTTTAAGAGAATGTATATACATATGTGTAAAATTTAGATATTACAAAACAATAAACAATCACACTAGCAAAATAATAGTAACTAATCAAACATAATTTTATTTTTTATATCATCGGAAAATAATAAATAAATTTTGAATTTTAATATATATATATATATAAAAAGACGGAATTATAGAGGTAGGGGTAAGGTGGGACAATCGTCTCTCATCCCTAATAAATTTTTTATTTATAAATTTATGCTCTCTAATCTTAAATTATAATTCCAACATGTCAAAGATACATTCAACAAATAATACAATTATTCACTAAAGGATACAATTGTTCCCCACAAGAAATAACTTTTTGAGAGAAATAATTATTTGGGATCAAAGTTGACAAGTCCATTTAGGCTTGACTAGTTCAGATATTTTATGTTGTCTATGTCGTGCGTACTCTACACTTTTTTAATAATATTTGTATAATTTTTTATTTATCGCTCAATTATTTTAAATATTATTTATTATTTTTAAACATGAACAAAATAGGATAACTTGATGGTTGAATATTTTCCTCAAGTTATTATTTTAAAATTTTGTTCTTAAATTAATACTTGAATTAGGCATTTAATTTTAAGTTGATATCAAAAATTTATAAATACTATTAATTTGATTCTATTTTAAAATAATTTAATAAATGTAACCTTTATATTTAAAAATTTTATCAATTTACTTTTTTTTCTTCTTCTATAAAAGTTATATAAATTTTTGATATTAAAAAAATTAACTATAACTTATTGTTTTATGATATGATACAATTATCTTATTGTTGTTTTGATCCGTTAGGTTTGTTTTATTTGACAGTATTGTATAAAATATCCAATTGATATTTTAAAATTTTAAAGATTTAATTTATTTAATTATTTTAAATTAAAAACAAATAGATAGAATGTATAAGTTTTGAGTATTAAATATTTTAATAAAAACATAAAAAATAAATATGAAATTAAAATTTGAATACCAAATTTATAAAAAAAAAAATTAAGTGCTCACTTGTGCAAGAAAAAATACCAATTCATTTACTAATTTAAAAATATTTTTCAATTATCATTTTTTAAAAATATTTAATTTAAAAAATAAATTTATTTCGGTCTTGAGTCAACCTTCTCGGTTTTTATTGACTTAGGTAAAGGCTCTTGATTTTTTCTTTAATAAAAGGATATTCATCTAGTTATTGATGAATCTTTATTGATGCTCTATTACAGTGTTCTTTATGAGATGCTTCACAGACCTTACATATTAGAATAATATATCATTTCATTACTATTTCTTTTTCTCTCTTTCTCTCATTCTTCTATTTATCCATATATTTTTTTTATTTTGTTCTAGAATTTATATATATTCATAATCAAATTATAAAATTGATTTTTTCTTTTACTTAATATAAAAATATTAGTGACCAGTATATCATATTTTGATTGATTCTTTAGATTTAGATAATCTGAAATAATAAATTGGTTATTAAAATTCTACTCTTAAACCTTTCCCAAAAAAACTACGGTTAGTCTATCCAAAAACAAATTTTGGTTCTTCTCTAGGCGGCCAATTGACGTTTTAGTTGTTGACCTCCTTCCTCCCTTTGTTTTAGTATTTTTTTGGTTAATTGTCTATTTTATTTTATTTTTTTTAATTTTACTTTTTAAGTTTTATTTGGTGTTTTTTTATGGGTATTATAAGTCTCAATAGTTACGATCTAAGTTTGAACACCAATTTTAAAAAAGGATGATTAGTTTATTTTATGAATATAGAATGTGATAAACGAACGGAAAAAAAAGAGGTGTCTAACGTCTTTTTTTGTGCTTTATTTTTTATTTTTGTTTAAATTTTTTTATTTATGATTTTGTAGTTTTGAAGAATGTTGACAGAGACAATGACTTTAGACTAATATTTATGGATCTAAAATAAATTAGATACTAAAATATAAATGTTTGTCTCTTGTAGGTAAGGGTGATAAACAGCCGAGCTCAAGCCTGGACAGGCTCGGCTCGGTGAGCTCAGAATTTTAAGTTTGAGTTCGGCTTAAAAATAATATTATTGGGCTCGACTCGGGTTCATTAGGTTTGGCTCGGCTCGACTCAAAATAGACAATTTTGTTATATTTTTTTTTTATAAAAGATAAGACCCCGTTAAAAACTCTTTTCATAATCAACACCGAAGTAAAATTCAGTATTGAGAGAAAAAAAGTTCCTAATTTATTTTAGTAATTTATTTGTAGTGGATTTCTTCTTTTTTATTTTATTATTTTTCTTTTTTTAAAAACATTATTTTCATTGTATATGTAGCATACATGTAATATAATTATTCTAAGCCTGTTTACGAGTTTTTTGAGCCAGGTTTGGTAGACTCGACTCGGTTCCTTAAGGTCTCGAGCCGAACTCGAGTCCAATTCGAGCTCACTCTGTCAACACGAATATTTAATTAATATAATAAAATAATATATAAATAAATAATAAAATATAAATAATAATTAATATAAATAATATTAAAATAATAATAAAAAAATGAAAAATCGAAAAAATCGAAAAACAGAGTTTTGAATCGGGAAGAAACTGAAAACAAGGGATGAGGCCGGTTTTTTAGGGATAGGATTCAGTAGTTTTAGATGGTGATTTTGTGGGATTTTGGTAGAATTTCAAGTGATTTAGGGTGCTTAGAATCGACTCCCTTTAAAAGGGGATTGATTCGAACGAATTTGGGGGAGAATTTTTGGATTTTGGAAGAGACTGAGTTGATCGGAGGATGGAAATCGAAAATCAAGAGACTTGAGAGCAATCAGTTTTCGAGGTAATCCTTTTCCTCAAGTTCTTCTGTTTTTGATGCTCATAACTTGTTAGATTTCAGTTTAGGGGTGTTCGGCCTTTGGATTTGGATATTATGGTTTGATTCTAGTTGATTTTAGGTTGTTTGATCTTAGAAACTTGGATTTTTAGAGGGTTTCTGGTGTTTTAGATGTATTTTCGGCGCAATTTGGGTTCGTTTGAGGGTTCCGGTAAGTTCACCGGCGTCGAATTTGACCACCGGCGTCGAAAACGTTCTTCTGATGGTGGCCGGAGTCAAATCGATGGTGGTCGACGAACACCTTTCGGCTGCCGGAGGACGGCGGTGTTGGATCAAAGGGAGGAGTTTACGACGGTCCCTTGCCGGTGTTCTTCGTGTTCTTCGTGTTCATCAAAGAACACGAAGAACACCATGTGAGTTTGCCCTTTTGATCTGTTTTAAGCCTTAGAATCTGGGAATGAAGTGTTTAGCCCAGAGGTTTTTTTGAAGACCGAGTCAGCACCGAGTTGAGGTGAAGGCCTTCTGATCGAGTCCACTCGGAATAAAGGTCTTATACCTCTCCAAAACGCGGCCGTTTAGGGCGCTGGGTTGTGGGTCAAATCCGGGTTTAACCTGGATCCGCGTGATTTTAGATGGGCATGGGTAATTCACATCCTAGGTCCCCCTAGGATTAACTTGCTTTACAATCAGGCCCCAAAACCCCAAATTGATCCCTAAACTTTAGATTTAATCCAATTAGATCCCTAGAAACCTTCAATTAGGTCCCTAGAAACCTTCAATTAGGCCCCTAGACTCCTAATTAGACCCCTAAGATTATAATTAATCAAACTTAGACTTTAATTAGGGTGAAAAAAACTTTTTTTAAAGACTTAAAAATTATTAATTAGGTTCTAATTAGAATTTAATTTAGTTTTTGAGAAAATTTAAAATTTATTCTACCTAGTTAGATCTAATTTAGAATTAATTTGACCCCTAAAATTTAAAAATTAGACTTTAATTAGGTTTAATTTAATTCTTAAAATTTTGGAAATAATTTTAATTAATTACTTTAATTAATTTTAATTAATTTCTAAAAAAAATGAGTTTTAAAATTAATCCAACTTAATTAGGTCTAGTTTTGCTTTTAACCTTAAAACACTCACCAAATTAGACTTTAAATAGGCTTTTTAATTCTTAAAATTTAGGGAATAATTTTAATTAATTTTTAAAGATAAGATTCAAAATTATTAGGTCTAATTAGCCCAAATTTCACCAATTAAATCTTAATTAAGTTAAATTAAGTTCTTAAAAATTTAGAATTTTTTTTAATTAAATCACTTAATTAATTTCAATTTTCTAAGATAAGACTTTAAAAATTAACCTAATTGAATTTAATCCAACCCTTCAATTAAACCTTAAGAACTTAAAATTTACCAAGTTAAATTTCAATTAGGTTTTAATTTGAAGTTAGTAATTTAATTATTTAATTTAATTAAAATTTCTAAAACTTTAAGATTAATTTTACACTTAATTAAATCTAATCAATCGTTCTAGGTTTGCTTCCTGGTCCCTTTGATCTTTTTCATTACAGGTCCCTTTGATCTTTTTCATTACAGGTCCCTTTGTACTTATGATGAGAATTTTTTATGTAATGTTGTACTCCCATGATTCTAATAAAAAATATCAAGTTCCTTTATCTTGTTTTTTTATTTTATGTTGTTCTTACATAGCATATCTTAGGAAGATCACTTGATAAACACTTAAGTTAATCAACCTAGAGCCCTTTAGGACTAGTCACTTAATTTAATTAATTAATTTAATTAGGGAAGATAATTTAGTAACATAGAATTTGAATCTTATGTTTCGGATACACTAAAGAGGTTGGTGTTTTGACGCACCATAATGCTGACCTAGAGAGTGTACCTTGGCATCGAATTCATGTGTTATTAAAACCTAGAATTTTTATAAAAATAACTTAGGCTTAGAATTAAATAAAATTGATAGGTAAACAACTAGCAACATTAGTAACTTAGGTTTTAAACACTTAATTAATGGAGCCTTTTGAGGATTAGAACTTAAAATGAACAAGATAAAAAAACGGTCATGCATTTTACTTTAACCTTTTGAGGCGGAAGTTACATTCCTTTGAATTTGGGTGAGGTTTCCTATCTAGAGGACGTCTTGTTCAACTCAAGTTTAAAGGTGATGTAATTTCTGAATCAAAAGGGTATCCAAATTCAAATAATGTTCAATTAACAATAGAAAATTAAATTAATATCTATCTTCAAAGTGTCAATGCCACGTAAATTTTTCCAAGGTACCAATTTTTTGGGCATTTGAAAGGGCCGTCCTTACACGTAACTGACTCCCGAACCCAACATTTTTAAATGAATCTCTAGTTTGTTTTATGGTGTCTGGCCTACAAAAGTGGTCGGTGGCGACTCCAAGTCAATTTTTTAAAAAATAAATTATATTTTTCCTAAAATTTGGATTTTTCAAGATTAAGTTCGAATTTTCCAAAACCAATTGTCGAGCATTTTTCACCTAAACTCGCGTTTTTTAAAAGAGGTCGCAACAGCTTGGCGACTCCGCTGGGGACTTAAAAATTTTATTTTTTGTGAGTCAGGCCTAATTTTTTTCAAACTTTACGTGGCATTTTGGCATATTAGATTTAGATATTAATTTAATTTTTTATTGTTAATTGAACATTATTTGAACAAGGATAACCTTTTACTTTCATATATCTTGTCATTCATGCATAAGCTCTCGACCCGAGCTTTCACCCTTAAGTGGGAGTTAGATATTATCTGGCGTGATGCTTTCCAGCTCCGAGTTTCGGTTTTTTATCTACTTTCGGTATACTAACCTTACGTATCGTGGGGTCTTCACCCCTGTTGTAAGGAACCTATACCACTGAATCGATGTCTTATCGTCGTAATAGACGGTAACGATAGTTCGAGAACCCAGTTTCTAGACCAAAAACCCGCATATAGAGTAGAAACCAACCCCTTCTAGAGCCAGACAAGAACCATAAGATAAGGCGGTATGCTGCCGAAATGCCGCCAAACTTAGGATTTCTCTGTTAACATGCTCTCTAGTTATTTTGCGTATTTTAGCATGCTCTCTAGTTATTTTTACGCATTTTATCCTGTTCTCTGGTTAAATTTATTTGAATTTTTAACTGCTTTAAGGGTTTTTTTTCAGGCACTTTATTATTGTATTTTATCTTTGTCTTTATCCTACTAACACATTTTCTTCTTGTTTTTGTTTTCCTTTGATCCTTTATGCATTTTATTTACTTGCCATATTATTTGCATGGGTATTAATTTGGAAAACAATAAAGTTAGAAGTGTCCAAAAATGTCAGAAGGGATCATTATAAGCGAAGATAATACGGAAGTCTAGACTTGGTCTGAATCAGTTCAGCATGAGAAGGGTGACAGTTTGCCAACAGGGAGTGTCTCTACACTAAACGAGTATGTTAGAATGAGCACCAATCAGAGTCCTTGTCTTTCCGAGGTCCAAGAGGTATGGGAACAATGGAATGACGACATGAAAGATCAGTTCAAGAAGGAGTTTGGGGATATTGCATTGTTAGTGAAGGTCCCCATTGATAGACACCTAATGAGGGCGATGACGCAATTCTGGAATCCTGCCTACAACTGTTTCACCTTCGGGAAGATAGACATGACACCTACGCTAGAGGAATACGAGGTTCTGATCAACTGCCCAGCGATTAAGAATGATAGGATATATGTCAAGCCCAACAGCACTTCGGGCTTCAAGAAGAAATTAATGCAAATCACCGGTAAGGACAAAGAGTTTGGGGACCAGAAGGTAACGGGTCATGAGGACGCAAGCGAGGAGAGACAGAGAGTGAGTTGGAAGGTCTTTAAGGATTTGATAGCTTTGAGCAGCGAGGAGCCCACTAAAGCAAGAAGGATGTACGCCCTTTGCATATATGGGTTAGTGCTATTTCCTAGAACTCTCGAGCATATAGACCCATCCACGGTTGGTTTGTTCAAGAAGTTGTCCAAGGAAGTAAATCCGGTTCCAGTCATACTAGCCGAGACCTATAGATCATTCACCGCATGCAAGAGGGCCGGTGAAGGAAGATTTTGGGGATGCGCGCAGCTTTTGGAGGTATGGCTCAGAGGCCACCGTTGGAACTCTCCGTATAGTGCCCTAAGGTTCAGGACTACCTACTCACCTATTGAAGATCACTTAAAGAGCTGTATTGTAGAGAAGAAGACCGAAGCCCAGTGGAGTGAGCTTTTTCGAGATTTGACAAATTTGGATATCGTTTGGAAGGCCTGTTGGTTGAATAGAGGAACGACTTTTCGGTATCGATGCGGAGACTGCGATTGGATCCCATTAGCGGGTATATAGGGTGGAATGGCTTACTGCCCTCTATTAGTCTCAAGGTAATTTGGTTCGAGATAGTTTATTCCAGCCACAGCGGGGATGGCCAGTTTCAGTTTTTCACACCAAAGCGAGGGGTATAGATCCAAATTAGCCCAGATTGTAAAGACTTGGGACTCACCTAGGAGGGTTCAGCCCTATCGAGAGTTTGAGATCATGGCCCGATATGACGAATGATGGAGTTTTTCGAGGAGTACTGAGGGATGAGGGACCGTCTTCAAGCAAGGTAACCTTAGAAGCACCATCAGCGTTAGAAAAGCTCAAGGAGGATCGAGACTTAGATTTTCAAAGGCAAGATAATAAGATCTATGAACTCACATAAAAGTTGAACCTCGCGAAGTACCAAGTACAGACTCATGAGAGGAGAGGAAAAGATATGGCACATCAGATCGAGAGGCTACGTCGAGATTTGAGAGAAGCGCAAGAAGTACCAGAGGGGCGTAAAAGGAAAAGGGAAAGTGAAAACAAGAGTGTAGGGGACAGTTCTGACCACTTGAACAAGGCGTTAAAGGAAAAGGAGGAATACAAGAAGCTTTACGAAAGAAATGCCATGAAGCGAGAGAAGCAAGTTCCAAAGCCAAGAAGACGTCGAACAAGGAGCGAGAAACGATCCATGAGTTGACAAATCAAGTAACACAGTTAGAAGAACTGGTGGCTAAGTATCACAACAAAGACTAGGCCAGAATGGAAGAAGAAAAGGAGGGGCTTCAACAAAAGATTATCTCGCTCGAGGGTCAAGTACAAGAGTTGCGAGAGAAGTTAGTCGACTTCGAGGGAGCTTTGAGTCAGAATGCCGGAGGAGCATGGAAGACTAAGTATGAAGCAGCACAACGCACGATCCAGAGTCAGAACAGTGAGTTAGTTAACTTCAAGGGATGAGAAAGAAGTATTGCGTCTTATGTACAGATATTGTCAAGAGAAGCGACAACTCTTCCGGACCAGCCAAACGTCAAGGAAGTGCATGGAGCAACCATCATCCGTATAATACATGAGTTGACCAACTTAGGGATTAGGGTCAATAGTTTTCTGTAGATTATCTTTAAAGTTGTAGTGAATCCTTTTTGAACAGACGGATGTTTTTAAGAGATTGTTTTTCGAATTTAACACCCGCTTGCATTCATGCATTCATGCATTCATACATCATGTGCATTATTATTAATTAAAAATAAAGTTTAATAACAAAGGTTTTATGGCAGTGACTTTTAAAAATAGCAAACATACTATACACGTATTCAACGCGTTCGCGCACCAAGAGACTAGCGATAGAAGAAAGACTACAAAGACTAGAGAACCATCATGCCGTATTTGCAAATCATTTAGATACGATAGAAAATGGCATGAAGGATGGCTTCGCTAAAATTTAGACGGATATTATCAGTTAGATAACCGCTCTGTTGGGTATGAAGCAAGATGAGAGGGGCAAAGCATCGATGGAAGGGGAGATGAAGCTGAAGGACAGGCAGACACAGTAACTAGGGGGCAACCAGAAGCGCAGTCAGGGAGAGTGTAGCTTAACATAGTGGGGACATCCACGAGCCACCCCGTGGAAGTTAATGACTTTACCCCGAATATCGATGAAGTCCCAGATCTCAACTTTATGAGTGAAGTGGAGAAGATGCGACAGGATATGGAGAAGAAGTATGCTGATCACTTCAAGGCTCTTGAAGCCAAGATCCGAGAAATTCAAGCCCAAGGGTCGTTGGATAAAAGCATCGATGCGTTCAAACTCAGTTTGGTTTCTGATTTGGTCTTGCCACCAAAATTTAAAATGCCCAACTTTGAAAAGTACGACGGGACATCGTGTCCAAATGCCCATATGACAATGTATTGTCGGAAGATAGCTGCTTTTAGCAAGGATGAGAAGTTGCTGATCCATTGCTTTCAAGACAGTCTAACGGGTTCCGCTATCCGATGGTACACACAACTCAGTCGGGAGAGTATAAAATCATGGAAGGACCTATATCATGCCTTCATAGAGAATTACAAGCATGTGACGGAGATGGGGCCTACTAGAGTCATGTTACAGCAAATGGGGCAAAAGTCTAACGAAACATTTCGACAATATTCCCATAGGTGGAGAGATCTAGCCTCTCAGGTGCAGCCTCCGTTGATCGAGCGGGAGATGACTCACATATTTGTAGAGTCATTGAAGGGGCCAATATATGAACGTCTGTTTACAAGCACATCCATGCAAAGCTTCTCTCAAATAGTTCCTATCGGAGAGTTGGTGGAGGCAGCTATCAAAAGTGGGAGAATTGAAGGGTCTGATAGTTCAAAGAAGAACTTTAAAAAGAAAGACAATGAGGTAAACAACGCTGTTGTGTACGAACCCCCGAGGAATGTGACGATTTCCAAACCCGGGTCAGGGGCAAGTGGCTCACAGAGCTCGAACAAGAAGGACTCAAAGTGGGAAAAACCAAATTTCTCACCAATCCCTGTTACGTATGCTGAGTTGTACACTCAGCTACATGATGCTGATATGATTCACCCGTATTTTATCATTCCGCTCAAACCCCCTTATCCACACTGGTATGACCCGAAGGCCCAGTGTGTATATCATGCTAAAGTTCATGAACATAGCATCGAGAACTGTACAGCTTTTAAGAAGATTGTCTAGAACATGATGAATGCCGGGGTTTTGAAGTTCGATGAACCCAACGTATCAACAAACCCATTACCGAATCATGGTGGTCGGGGCGTGAACGCAATTGAAGAAGACCAAACAAGACAGGTTAAAATAAGTGTGTCGGAAATTTGATCACCATTAAAGTGGGTTTTTCAACAATTGTTTGATAATGGGCTCGTCTGTCAAGGGATGCAAATGAAATAATCTAATGGGGTAGACTTATATTGCGAGTTCCATCAGGAACATGGACACACAATCCAACATTGTAGTGAGTTCAGGAAGTTGTTACAAAAGATGATGGACAACAAGGAGGTGGAATTCTTTACCAAGGAGGCAGGCCAGAAAATGATGGACGTATACGCGTTAGAAAATACCGGGCCAAAATACAGTGCAAGCAGGCCGCTAGTCATCTCAGCTCGGCCAAGGGGCAATAATCCAATGGGATCGATAAATGCTCCTCGTATAGTAATCACCCCTACGGCACCCTTCCCGTTCAAGGATACGCAAAGGGTCCCATGGAATTACGCCGCGAATGTGGCTGGGCCAAACAGTTCGAGGCCCATCGAGGAGGTACAGCCAGAGAGACCAGAAGTCGTTGAGAAAGTGGAAACGAAACCAGTAAATGAGGTGGGGCATTTTACAAGGAGCGGGAGATGTTACTCACCAGCTCAGAAAAAAGAAGAGGACCAGACTAAGCTTGCGGAGAAGAAGAAGATTTTCGCAGATCCAACTCTAAAGGTGAATGAGCCTGTCACCGAGGAGCAAGTGCATGAGTTTCTGCGATTTCTGAAATACAATGAGTACAGTATAGTGGAGCAGTTGAAAAAACAGCCCGCTAGAATCTCTATCCTTGATTTGTTGTTAAGCTCTGAAGGGTATCGTGATGCCCTTTTGAAAGTGTTAAATCAGACTTTTGTCCCGAAGGACATATCGGTGAACAAGTTGGACCGAATTGTTAATCATATTACAGTAGATAATTACATAACGTTCACCGATGATGAGATCCCTGATGGGGGAATAGGGTCTATCAAAGCTTTAAACATCACGACCCACTGCAAGGGTCATGTGGTGCGGGGAGTTTTAATCGATAACGGTTCAGCTTTGAACGTGTTACCCATGGCAACTTTGCAAAGGTTGCCCATAGATGTTGCACACATGAAGAGTTATCAGAATGTAGTCAGAGCCTTCGATGGGACCACAAGGGATGTGTTGGGAAGGATTCAAGTCCCATTGCTAATTGGGCCATCCGTGTACAACATAGATTTTGTTGTAATGGACATTAAGCCCACTTACAATTGTTTACTCGGCAGACCTTGGATCCACTCTTTCGGGGCAGTACCATCATCACTACACCAGAAACTGAAATTCGTAGTAGATGGCAAACTCGTATCTGTCGGGGCGGAGGAGGACATCATTGCATCCGTCTCTATGAATACACCATATGTTCAAGCAAATGAGGGTGCGCTAGAATGTTCTTTCCGGGCCTTAGAATTTATCAATGTTGCATTCGTCGCTGAAGGTGCGACATTCCCATATCCAAGGTTGTCAAACTGCACCGAAATGACTGTCAAGCAGACCCTTGGCAAAGGAGCCAAAGTAGGAAGAGGGCTAGGAAGAAGGTTACAGGGGAGCTTACGCCCGAAACCCGTGGTCATGAAGAAAGGGCGAGCCGGGTTAGGCTTCTCAATCGAGGCATATTGGAACAAGCATGGAAGAATCGCAGTCAAGAAGCCGACTTCATTAAGCGCAAAAATCGACTTCATCTCCCATGGGTTTGTGAATGTCATAGAACAGGCAGAAAAGAATCGTTTAGAAGCTATCAGGCTGCATGAAGAAGAGATTTTTGGGGAAGCACTTGAAGGATTGATGGTAGGAGGGATTTCTGAAGGCCCAAGGATGAATCTACTGGAGAGAATTCATCCGTGCCTCCCTGGCGAGACTCTGAATAACTGGACTGTAGAGGATTTACCTGTAGTTTACAAAATAGAGTAATGCCATAAACCACCCTATACTTTTGCCCGCGAGTGTAGGAGATTTTCTGTAAAGGGCTTTTTCATGTTTTTCATTAGCAAATAAAGATGTTTTTCCTTTTCTTCAAATGGCAAGCATTTTTCTTTTTCTCATTTCGCTTCATCCATTTCATTCCTTATTTATTCATTATTCTCATCCAACTATATAAAGTTTTCTTCGCAGGTTTCCGAACAATGATCACATGAATGAATCTGGGCCTAAGCCCGAAATAGATTTGAAAAAGATCTCTTGTCTAATCGAAATCAATGAGTGTGAAGACAATGCAGACTACGAGATTCCTGAAGAATTGCTAAGGTTAGTGGAGCAAGAAGATAAGCAAATCATGCCCCACAAGGAAGAGATAAAAACTCTGAATCTGGGTATCGAAGAAGAGAAAAATGAAGTTATGATCGGAGAAGCATTCCCGCCAGGGGCAAAGTAGAATTTGATAGACTTGTTGCGAGAATTTAAAGATGTCTTTGCATGGTCTTATCAAGATATGTCGGGTTTAAACACTAACATTGTGGTCCATAAGTTGCCTATCAAACCAGATTGCAAGCCTATACAATAGAAGCTCAGAAGGCTGAGGCCGGAAATGTTGTTGAAAATCAAGGAAGAAGTGCAAAAGCAGATCGATGCAGGCTTCCTACAGGTGGCAGCATACCCGGAATGGTTAGCGAACATAGTTTCTGTGCCGAAGAAAGATGAGAAAGTTCGGATGTGTGTGGACTATAGGGATTTGAATAGGGCGAGCCCGAAAGACAATTTCCCTTTTCCCCATATCGACGTTCTGGTGGATAATACCTCGGGGCATTCATGGTTTTCCTTCATGGATGGGTTCTCGGGTTATAATCAGATCAAAATGAATCCAGAAGATATGGAGAAAACAACTTTTACCACACTCTGGGGCACGTTCTGCTATAAAGTTCGAATTTTTTAAAAAATAAATTATTTTTTTCCTAAAATTTGGATTTTTCAAGATTAAGTTCGAATTTTCCAAAACCAATCGTCGAGCACTTTTCACCTAAACTCGCGTTTTTTAAAAGAGGTCGCGACACACTCAAACAAAGTTTTGACCGAACCAAACCTGAATAACTCGCAAACCGGTCAAGCTCATTACCACCCCTACTTATAGGTGTGTTTGAGTGTTGATGATCAAAGTCAAAATTTTAAAAACTCAACACACGGAGAGAAAGGACACTTTAAAAACAAGAGGCTTAATATTTTATCTTGATAAAAGTGATAAATTTTGTTTCTTAGGATCGCTTAATTATCTTTTCATATTTAATTTTCATAATGATCTAAACATGCTTGTATGAATTCATAGTTTGCCTAAAATGTATGTAGTTAAGTGGGGTCTCTAATTTCACGAATTTCATATTTTTAGCATTTTATGCTCATATTTGTGTTTTTGACCTTAAACTTGTAATGTTTGGCTGGATCTTGGCGAAAACATACTTTATATGTTTAAATATTTTATATTTTTAAAAGTTATTAATTTGTGGCAAAAATATCAAAATGTATATCTATGATATCTTAGAGCTTTTATATGAACTTAAGACCCAGTTGTATGACTATTTGTGTTGATTATGTTGTATTTTTCACAAGTTTATTCTCTTGGTATTAATATAGTCTATATTGTATTGACATGCTATTTTTTTATAATTACTATTGAATTTTTATTAAATTCACAGAAAAATATTATAATTATAATGCATTCGAAAAATCAAAAAAACAAAGAAAAGTAAAATATTTTCTATGAAGATAAACATACTATTAAAATTCAGAATTTTTATTCCTGAATCTCCTTATCTCTGTTCAATCGAGATATATAATGGGTGGATAAAGAGTAGTGAGTGATCTAAATCATCAGGTAAAATGTTCCGCTACCCAAGACTGATATGATATTCAATCAGTACTGATACAGATAATATCATATCGATACACAAAGTCAAAAAGACAGTTTTATCTTTTTATCATTATTTGTATGTATATTGGTTTATTTGGACTAACATTAAATTCTTTTGCTCTTGATTAAGGGGAGTCAATTTTAAAGTTCTTTCATGAAAATTCTTATTTTGATATTTTTCTCCATTGTTGTTTTGTATTAACAAGTGGTTTTAAACTTAGTTTTGAATTATTTTTATTTTAAAAAAGAGAGAGATAAGTTTGTAAAGTTCAATATAAAAAAGGAAAGCTTTAATATTTTTTAAAAAATATTTTTTAATAAGATACAGTGGTACAATAGTATTTATTTTAGAGTATACTATCAACAATTGAACATTGATCATTTAATTATTGTGCTGACATTACCGGTGCTCAAACTTGTGACTTTTAAGAAGAACAACTGTTCAATCACTAAGGCAAGATGATTCGTATATCTCTTTTTAAAATTTATTTCTCTAAAGAGAAAAAATTTTAAAAACAAATTTCTAAGTGATTTCGTTACATCATAAAGGATAAGATTATCGAAATATTGATTTCGATATAACTCAAAATAAAAAATATTTTAAACTTAAATTAATTTATAAAAATATTCTAAAATTTTATTAACTTAAAAAATATGTTTGAAAGGTTTTAAATAATTTTTACATATTTGAATATATTCAAAGCATTTAAAGTGTCAAAAACAGACTTTGAGTATCAATAGAATCTTACTTGTACAGATACTTAATATCTCATATCGGTATGTTGACTGTGTACCAATACAACCTTCGTTTTACTGTGTTCGAATTTTTTTCCAATAGTCAAACTATGTACCATTACACGCTTAATCGTTGTACCGATACGGGTTCTATACTCAATTGTTATAAATTATACGACTCTTTTTAATTTAAGTCAACTAAAATGAAATTTATTTATTTTATATTTTATATTTTATATATTGTATCAATATTTTTATATTACATGTATTATTAATAAAATAAAAAAATATTTAAAAAATAAAAATAAACATTAATAAATATATCATAAAATAATTGGTTGAGACGGAAAAAATAAATTTTGTTCATATGTTGAATATTAAAAAAATGGCTTAATTATAAACTAAGTATTTGAACTATTTTTTTCCAATACGTGTTTAAAATGTTTTTTTTTGAAATAGATAATTAAAATTATTTTTTTAATTAAGGTATGCTCCTAAAATTTTATTGTTGTATTAAATAAATGTCTAAAATTTTATTTTGAATTAAAATGTATTATAAGATAGATATTATTGTAATCACTATTAATTTATTAAAAAATATATATCAAAACAAGTATCTCATTTAATTTTAGGATAAACAAAAAATTAAATTCTAGACATCAATTTTAATAAAAAATACTTTAAACGTTTATTTTAATTAAAATAATATTTTAATTATCTATTTCAATACAAATATGTTAGTAGTAACATTTAATATAAAAATTATAATTTAAACATTTATTTTATATAAAATTAAAAGAAATTATCAAACAAAAGCACGTCCAATGAATAATGATTATTGAATTTCAATTAAATGACGAGTTTTTTAAATTGGCTGAAGATTTCTGTTTTTTTTTTTACTTTTTAAAATATGATATCAGTTATTTTATTTCTTAAAATATTATATTTTAATATTTATTAAATAATCTAGCATTAAATAATAATAAAATAAAATTAAAATCTGATATTAATAGATACTAACTTTAAATAATAATTTTTAATAATTTTTAAAATGATTTTTGCAAATTAAAATTCAAAATTGATACTTTTTAAAATTATTTTTAAAATTATCGTTCAAAATACAGTATTTTAAAAAATAAAATAGTTGACGCTGAAAAAATATTTTATAAAAATTATTTTTATGGAATTTCACTGGAGATTTCAAAATAATTACGTAGTTGTTCGAAAAATATATAACAAATTGACTAAAAGAGGCATGGTTTAAATGCTTCATGAAATTCGATGTGACAAAGGTGAAGATGCTGGAGGGACAGGGAAAGAGCAGTAAATGGATGGGATGGCAGTCGGCCACAGTTTAAACACAAGAGAGAAATAGAATCGCAGAGGGACGGCGCCCGAGGCTGTTGCTGCGTGGGGAAGTTGCGGCAGCTGTAGGAGAGCCTCGGTGATCGACAAAAACAACATTGACCAGTGCTGGCTGCGGACAGTTCTAACAGCTGTAAACTGTAAAAATGAACATTTGTCTGGGTTGAAACGAAAAAGCTTCAGATTATATTTGCATTCATTCAATCCTCCATGCAAACCAGTAGTAAAAGTAGCTAGCCACCCTAGAAAAAGATGAAAAAAACTGTTAAACCTAAGCAGCAAGTGATTCTTTTCGCCGCCGTTGCCCTTTAGGTGATGCTGTTGAAATGATCGGCGATGGCGGCAGCATTATTATTTTCTTCACAGAAACTTGGACCTTGAGAGTTCTCGTCAAAGCTATCGCTATGTTCGTCGTCATCAGTGTCGTGTTCTTCATTGGCCTTCGGTGAGGTACTACTGTTGATCAACTGCTGCTGCTTCTCGCCAGCTATAGGAACAGGTTCGGTCAGCTGTTTGCCGTCACGCGGCGGCGTGAAGACGACTGGAAGATAGTGATCCGTTTCGCATGGGAACTTTGAGTTCCTGAAATGCTCTTTCAACGCCTGCAATCCCTATTTTCATCCATTCGTACAACAAATTATACCCAATATGAATTATGGGTTTTGATCCAATAGGAAGAGAAAATAAAAGTTAAAAACCTGAACTCTGGCATAAGTTACTTCACAGATTTTTCTGGAGTTGAACACTTCCCAGTGTTGATGATGGAAAGCCTTGTAAAGCCTCCAAGTTGCTTGCGGGGAAGTCATGTTCACAAATCCGTATCCCACATTACACTTGTTGCTGCATTTTTCAATAAAATATCAATAAATTTGTATGGACTCTATGTGCAAATTCAGGGAAAAAGGAAAGAAAATTACTTAAAATCAATGGGGAGGTAGACGAAATCGTAAGAGGATAAGGGCTGATCATCGCCGGAGTTGACAATTTGCTCGTTGCAGTGAATACAGTGGTTGTCGAGCATGTTCAACAACAATTTTTGACTGCAAATTGCCAAATTCAAACCCATTTTATATCTCAAAACAAATGCAATCATGTTAAGAGTTAGTGAAAAAGACAAACCTATATTTATTGGGGATGTTCTTAATCATGACTGTGGTCCTTGAATCTTGACAATTAGATTCCGACATGTCTTCTTCGCTTATTAAGAAACGAGGGTCAAATTTCCTCCCTGGTTTACCTTTCCACGACTTTCCCCTAAACTGCTGCTGCTGCTTAGTCCCATTGCTACTCCTCTGTGTTGACTGGTTTTCGATCTTCTTAGCAGTCTTCTTAGCAGCATATGCAGCACCGGCCACCGGCGTTCCAGCTGAGCTCCTGTTTTTGTTATTCTCATTTGGGTTTCCCTTGCTAGAATCAGTCGCTTTCTTAGTAGGCGATTGGCTTCGAGAAAGAAAAGAACCAGGAGGCAAGTTGAGAGAATATCTATTAGAGAATCTAGGAGCTAACAACGGCGGCGGCAGAGGAGGAGGAGGGTGACTATATTTACTGGCAGTCAATGAAATATCATGAGTGCAAGCATTGAAGAACTTCCTGCTATAGCCTCCTGGTCGACTGAATTCAATTACAACTTGTTTCCCATTGATTTCTTTTCCATTCATTTCTCGTAAAGCTTTAGCTGCATCTCTTACATCGTAAAACTCAACGAACTTTTGGTGTTTCTTCAATGGCGTTTCTCTAAGTTCCTTCACGGGACCTAATCAAAAATTTAACAAAACAAGAGACCCTAAGTTTGGAATTAAACCATTTTGTTTTGACCATCTTTTTCCGAAGGGAAATCGCAAAAGCTTACCAAAAATTTGGAAAATGTCTATAAGTTTAGAACTGGGAACGCCGGGGTCCAAATTGAAGACGACGACAGTTCCCTGATTATTCCCGTCAGGCAAAGCATAACTGGCCGGAATAATAAAGTGGGCCCAAACAGCTCCCCCCGAAATCACTCCACGACCGGGACGAGTCAGTGGAGTACACGCGTCGGACGCCCCAGGTTCCGACCCGGCTGTCGCAGCTATGGATTCTTGTTGTCTTTGTTGTTGCATGTGCTGCTCTCGTATTTCTTTCAACGCTCGTTCCGCCTGTCTCAGATCAAAGAAATGAACGGTCACGATTCCTTCCCCGAGCCTTTCCATCTGGACCCCGCGTACTTCCCCGAACACCTCCAATTCTTCCCTCACCCTAGACTCGCTCACGTCGGTTCCGTGCGACGGAACCGACGTCAACACCAAAGACCTCGTCGCTGCCGCACTCGGAGGCGGAAGTGGTGGCTGAGGAGAAACCGGAGAAACAGTCGCAGAACCAGTAACGTACGCGGTCGGCGAAGGTGCAGGTAGAGGAACAGCCACTGGTACTGCAGTATGGAACTGCGCCATTCCGCCAGCAGAAAACGACACCGTTAACGGTGGTGCAGCGTACGGATAGTAAAGTTGGGGTGGTGGTCTAATGACAGAAATTTGGGGCTGGAAAACAGCGTTTTGAGCTGGCCAAAATTCTTGTGCAAACGGGTCCAAGTAATTTCCAGGGAACCTCACCTGTCCGGCCTCCGCCATGATTGTCTCAGAGCTGAGAAACAGTAGAAAACTTCACCAAAATAGAAATTAAAAACAAAGAAGATAATAAAACAAATCCCTTTCTTCGATATGATAAAAAAAGTAGTCTTTCCCAGAGTTAAAAACCCAAGTCATCAAAACTTTTGTTTGTATGTTTGTTGTTTTCCATCTCCCAAAAGCTGTTGCTGCTGTTCAGAGTGGAAACTCGAAAGTCGCAAAGGTGGAGAGAAGATGAGGGACTTTAGATTTTCTTTTTTCATAAAGAATGCTGTAGTTATTAGTATATAGTAGTACATATTTTTGCAAGACAAAGGTTGCTATAAATGCCGATCGCCACCTCATGGAAAACATGAATTTGCCGGTGAAGCCGGGTTTTTTTTTCCGGTTATAGAGATATTATTAGGTTAATCTTATTTACTGTATTATTGATGGTATAAATAATTAAAATAATTTATTTTTAATAATTATTTATTTATTAATTATATATATAAAAAATAATAATTTATTTTAAAAAATTAAAATAAACAATTTTAATTATTTGAGATCATAAATAACGTGATAAACAAGATTCACCTAATAATTTTTTTATCCGATTCTCCTCGTGATTTGGGGTGATGAAGAATCAAACCGTACACGTGGCATTGGGAGGAATGTTTTGTGGTTTTGTGTCATTGCCAAGTTGAGAAAACCTGGACGGGGAGGATGAGTACTACTTGTCCTCCAGGCTCCAACATCCTACTTTTGATTAGAGTACTGAGGAGTCGGTTTTGTTTTTCTATTCAGTTGATTTTCTTTGATTTATTTACTTGTTTAGTTTATTAATTATTAGTATGAATTATGCCCTACCTTTATCAATCTTAAATATATTTATGTTAAGATACTTGATTAGGATATAATTTAAGTGAAAAATATATTTAGATTTAAATTATTTTAAAAATATTTTAAAAGTTTATTTAACATAAAAAATATGTTCAACATTTTTTAAATAATTTTGTAAATGTTTAAAATATTTTTAAATTGTTTTAAATGTTAAAAACAAATCTTATCTATACAGATTGATCGATATTGAGGTTCATAAAAATTTATATTGATATAATTATATATTGATATATTATTTTGTCTCTAATAATATGATTTTCCATAGTCAATACTCATATAAATATAAATTTAATTATATCAATACGCGAAAAAATATATTAATATACTATATAAATGTATTGATATCAAAGGTAAAAATCACACTACATTTTATTCTTCTTTGAGTTAGGTACTGATATATTTCTACGCATACTAATATGTTTTCTTTTAAAAGTGCATTTAATGTTAAAAATAAAATCCGTAATGGTTTCAAATAAACCTCAATGACTAGTAATGGACACAAACTCTTTAATTAGTTAAAAAAGAATTTAATTTTTTTATTTTTTATATCAAACACTAATGAACCAAATTATCACATTTGTTTAAGTATTAAAGATTTTGGGTGCGAATTTAAACTGTAAACTTATTTTTTTAGTGTTTTTTTTTTTTTTTTTGCTTATTTATTTTCTCCTATAATAGAATGTTTTCAAGCCTTTAAAATATAAGTCTTGATTTTAATGATTATATTTTAGGATTTAAAAACAGAAAAAAAAATCAATAGCGAATTTGAAGGAATACTTGGTATGAATAGCTAAATAATAAAGTTAAACCACTGTAAATAGAGATGGGCATGGGTCGGGTCGAGTGGGATTTTCGACTCACCCGCACCCAACTCGAAAAAATGTACCCTCCACCCGTCATACGACCCAACCCGAATTTAGAGTGAAAAAATCCAATCCGACCTGACCCGATTTTAAGCTTTAAAATCTGACCCGACCCGAATTATTAAAAAAATTATATTTTAGGGACTTAATTGTAAAAAAATAAAATTTAGGGATTTAATTGTAAATAAAATAAAATTTTAGTGACCTAATTGTAAAAAAATAATTTCAGTGACCTAATTATATAAAATATATTTAAAGAGGATCAAAATTATAAATATCCCTAAAATATATAAGAAAAAATTATATTATTAGTCTCGAGTCGGGTCGGGTCAATTTTTTTACCCTAAACCCGAACCCGACCAACCCGAAATCACCCTTAAAAAAACCCGACCTGACCCACCCCCAATTTCAACAAAGTCATTGACTATCGTCTTCGAGATATAATTCTCGATGACATGTTCATTCCTCAAAGAAGTAAAACAGAATGAAATACATATGTTCAAGAGAAGATGTAGCTCAACGATAAAGCTATGCACGTCTCGTAAAGTTTGAGAACAGAAATCGGAAAAATGGGTGAACGGTGTTAGGGTTTGGAAGCACTTTCTACAAGCTAGTTTTAGTTCATTGTTTTGTATTGTTTTATTTAGAAACTTATAGGGGGTGATGAAATAGGAATACTTGATAATGAACGTAAAATTGGGTTTCCAGATAATAGGTTGAAAAATAGGTTATTTGGGAATTGGTTTCGTGGATTGCATGCACAAATTCTATTTTAGAATAATAAAAGGAAAATATTTTATGAAAATAAATTTATAAACAGTTTAATTTTAGAGTTTACGAATTTAGTTTATCATTTAGAGGTTAAAATTTATTGAGTTAAAATTTATTAAGGAAAATATTTAGAGGTTTTTTGATCATTTAAAATAATAAAAGGAAAATATTTTATGAAAATAAATTTATAAACAGTTTAAACCTTAAAATTAAATCTTAAAATTAAAATTTTTGATAATAATTTTTTTTCATTTCTTTTAAGTTTGCCCCATGCTTTTTATGTCTTTAACCTATACATTATATTTTTGTCATCATTAAGAAAATAATAATATTAAGATATTTTGTAGTTTTATATTAAAAAGGGAAGCTTTTTGGTTGATTTTAATTAGGTGGGAAATAGGGTATGTTCCCTGAAGCAGCCACACGAGCTCATGGGCCACTCCCGTTTATAGAAAAGGGAGAGGATCAAAAAGCAAGTGAAAGGGATGTTTGTTTCATTCTGCCTTTTCCTTGTCTATGCTCGCCTTCTTTTATTTTTTAAATGGGGACTACAATGCACACACATACAACAATTACATGAATATCAATTATTTTAAGTGTGAGTCTGAGTTAAGCTCTTACATATAAGACAATATTTTTATTGTCTATAAAATTTGAACTTCAAATATTATTTAAGAAGCTGAGTTGATATTATTCAGAATAAGGTGTAAAGAGGGTAGCAAACCACTCTAATCAACTTTCATAAGAGGTAGAGTTAAGTTTAGGGTTACGGATTATATTTTAGGGAAGGTGTAAAGAGGGTAGCAAACCACTCTAATCAACTCTCATAAGAGGTAGAGTTAAATTTAGGGTTACGGATTATATTTTAGGGAATTGAGGAGAGATTTTCTGAGCTTTGGAAGCTATTTATGGGGTTTCAGTATTTGCATATGAGTAGTTCGTATTGATACCTTATGTTTTGAGCAAAGAAACTAGGTGTTTCTTAAAACTTAAAAGAAAGTATCAATACACCTAAAAAGGATATCAACACTCATGTTCTATTGTAAATTCTAGTAATTAAAATGTGTATTTGGTAAATCAAGGATGTACCGATATAAATAAGAGACCGATACATGAGGTAAGTATAACAGTATGAGGCATCAGTACGCATGGTGAGCGTATCAGTACGAGGTTATGCTTAGTGCCAAGACAATCAACGAGCAAGTATCAATACTCAAATAAAGTGTAACGGTACTAAGGGTTCCGATACACATAATTTATGTACTCGTACGATGTCAGGCGTAAGGCTATTTGATGAAGTAGTTGAGTATCGGTATTCAAGAATAGGTATTAATATTTGATACCCATGAAGGTGTATCAATATCCATATAGACGTGCTAGTAATCATTGAGTAATCTAACCAGTAAATTAAAGCTTTAAGTTTGGGGTTTTACAATTCGAGGACCAAGACACAATAGGTTTCTAAGGCAATAAAATGAATAATAAAACTAAGAAATTAATGCTTAAACTTACACGAATGAGAGTAACAACATAGTGAGTCATGGCTCAAATATAACTTTGATGGTTAAAGTCATGCCTTGGATCATTTCAAATGGTTTGGCTTGGTGCCTCTTATCTCTTAGTGAGGTATATGAATGCTTGAGGGCGCATATGTTTTCTTGCGTTCTGATGAAGGAATTTGAAAGTCTTAGAGTTAGTATTGTAGTGCTTATATAAGGGGATGTGTAATTTAAGCTTAAGTAATTAATTACATTTGATGTATCCACGAGTTGATTGATTTGGGTGCAATTAAAAACCTATTTATGACTATAGTGATTTGGATAAGGTACTAACTCAATAGACTGAGTGATTTTAAGTAACCTTGTATAAAGACTAATTGCTAATAATGTGATTCAAGTATGTCTAGAACATATCCTTCAGAATAGTGTTCTAGATATGGTCCATTTAATCTGACGATTGTTTGATCATTGGTAACTCAACGATTGAATGAATATGAGTAAAGTAGGGCTTCATTAACCATCATGTAGATGATTTATGAACATATTTATGTGTATTGTGTGAATATTAGACAATATCTTTTATACTTGATGATTGAGTAAGGCATGGTACGAATTAGCCGTTGGACTGTATGAGTTCGAGTAACTAGATAAGCTGTGTGACCTCGAGTATAATTAAAGCTTTGTAGTAACATGTGATACTTCTTGATGTTCAAATGATGCCTTGAGATAAAAAATCTAAGAACTTTAGTTTTGATTAGGGGTGTAATCGAGTCGAGTCGAGCTTGAGTAGTGCTAAGCTCGGCTTTACTCGATAAGATTTTGAGTCGAGTTCGAGCTTGATTAATTTTAAACGAGCCTAAAAAATTTGAGCTCGGCTCGACTCGTTTAGAACTCTAGTCAAGTTCGAGCTTTTTTCGAGTCTAATCGAGCTAAGTATTAACCGATCTTTGACCATGTTAGACTTGAGTAACTCTTATCTCTTACGTCTCATTTAAAGCCTAACGGAGAAAAAACTTTGATACACAAGTTGTTTAAACTCAAGCTTGTTAATTTCAGATTCTAGTATGTTAATTTAGAGTGTAAGACTTATGTTTAGGGTTTAGATTTTAGTGTTTTAAAGTATATTTATATTTTCGAGTAGCTCGTGAGCTTTTCGGGTCGAGTATCATGTAAGCTCGGCTCAGCTCATCAAGAACTCGAGCCGAGTCCAATCGAGTCGAGTTTTGACCAAGCTTTGACCGAGTCGAGCTCGAGTAACTCGCGATTTGTCTCGTCTCATTTACAGTCCTAATTTTGATAAGCTAAATGTTAATCTATGATTTATCTATACACTAGACATTATTTTTTTACATGTTTGTTTTTTTATATTCAAGATTTATGATAGAGTAGAAATATATCATTGAGTTTTGTACGCGCAGAATTATGGTTTTTCCGTGCGTAGGTTGACATGTCACCTTTTGTAGGAACACAATAAAAAAATCTCCCAGCGTCACATTCACCCTAGAGTACAATACTATTATTTTATTTGGACTAATATATTTATAGAATTTTACCATAGTCGAGTTTATAACTCTGGTTTGAATTATTATTTTATTGTATGATGTTTTAAGCTCGAACTCTTATTTTATAAATTTATTTTAAATGTTTATTTACCTTTATAGATTTACGGATGTTTAATACTTTTAATTAATGGTTAAATTGATAATTAAATTAAAAATTTCAATGATCGATTTTGAGTATCCCAGATATACTAGCTTTCACCAATAAATAAAGGATTGTGCCACTTGTATTATTTGATAGACCAAAGTTGGTAGATATCTTAGGCTAGTTTTTTTCCACCTTTTAAATGGAAACACAAAGGAATGGAAGTGACTAAGTGGATCACGACACTAATAGTATATATTTATGAAGGGGTACGTAGGGCAGACAAAGGGGACCAAGTAGAGTTGAGAGCATCCTTTCCTTGTTACCAGGAATCTTGCCTTCCCCATCATCTGCTTTGTATTTTATTTTATTTGATGGTATAGACAGGGACGAATTTAAGATTTGAGGTTAAGGGGATAAAACATAAATATTTAGAAATAAGGGAGACAAATTTCTAAAAAGTTTAATTTTAAAAAAAATTTAAATAAAGGGACAAAAGTAAAAAAAAAGTTCGGGGGTGTGGGGTGATTGCCCCACCCAACTATAAGCCGACTCTGTTCCTGGGTGTAAACTGTTAGATCATATGAATAATGTCCGGTTAGTAAACTTAAATTAATATTTATGTCCATATTTTAGTTGTATAGATTTTGTTTTGAATTTATTTAATTGTATTAATTTAATTTTTTTGAACGATATTATTATTATAATACCGACGTGATGATTTACATACTAACATGATAATTCATATACGAATGATAACGTAAAAGAAAAAATAAATTGATTTCTTAATCGAGTTTAAGAATATAATTGATTTTAATTAATTTTTTTAAGTATTTATTTAATATTTAAGAAAAATATAAATTTAAGAAAATATTAAAATTTTAAATATAGAATTACAATAAATATTAACAATTACTAGAAATAAAAACACTGATTTAATATTTAAAATGAATGTAAAAATTAAAAAAGTTGAAGCTGTAAAATAATAAATTATAAAATACTAAAACAAAATAAAAAACTTAAAATGTTTATAAAATATTAAAAAATTGAACAATTTAATCGTAAAACCCTTTGATTGTCTCCCATCTATCAGAGTCTACTACAATTATTTAAACACAACCTTATATTAAATTAACAATGACTTTTAAGTCTTTCTTATAGTTTAAAAATGATGATAAAGTTTGCATCAAAGTAATATCCATGAATTTTATTTTGGATCTCAAATTTTAATTGCACATATATAATTGATACAATATGATGAAATAAAATAAGATTAACAAAATCTAAAATAATATTAATAAGCACTAATTTAGTGTAAAAATCTAAAAAATTAAAATTCAAAATTCAAAATAAAATAATCATTTTATAGCTTATGATATTTCTGTTTTATTTTTATTTTAAATATTTTAATAACATTTTTACTAAGTTTTCCTACTAATTCTTTTTTCCTATTATTTTAAATTTGAATTTTTAATAATATAAAATCTGTAAATTTTATAATAACATTGTATGTTCTGTACTATTATATATTGGTTAATTTGAATTAAAATTGATCTTACACGATTAAGATATATTTTTAATATTTTATTTATTAATTACAATATAAATTTAATTAAAATTTTGTTCTTATTATCTATTGACGCTTGGTTATCTAACATGAGAAATAAAATGCAATCAAATTACCAAATAATTAGAAGATAGATTTTTAGATATTTATAATGTATATTAGTGTATATATATAAGTGTATTTTAATTTTGAAAATATTATACGGTTTAGTATACGGTTTAGAATTTAGGATTAGTTTAAGTTTAGGATCTAAAATTAAAGATTTAAATTTTAAATTTTTAAATAATAATTTATATTTTTTATATATATTTTGTATCAAAATATAACCGTTTAACACGTAAAAAGATTTGACGAACAAATTTATATAAACTTTAATTTTGAGGTTTATGAGTTCAGGTTGTAAATTTTAGAATTTAAGATTGTAGTTTAAGTTTTAGGTTTAATAAATTATCAAGATCTCTCTATATATTAGGTTTTGTTTGATAAACACCGTTTTGAGCCAAAAATTATTGTTTGAACGATTAAATATGTTAATTTAGATACTTAATAAACAGATAACTGTAATAATAGATTCAAGGTAAAACCTCTTAAATTAAAAAAGCTATTAAGGAAAGCTTATTAAGTTTAGATGATTTGATATAGTTATAAGGACTCTTTTATCTAAAGAACATGAATATAATTTTAAAATAAAAAATATTCTATATATATATATATTATTTAAATAATTATGTTTTCTTTCAAATATATAAAATTAATACGTACGCTTCTAATATCATTTAAATTTTAACTTTAACGATATATACTATCCAAATTACATCTGAACGTTAAGGGATGAGTATTCGATCGAGTCGAGTCGAGTAAAATTTTTTTGAATTATTCGAGTTGATAAGTCATATTTTACAGCTCAAACTTTATTTGAAACTTTTTCGGTTCGAGTTGAATTCTCGAGTTCCTATAAATATTTAATTATAATTATTTATCATATTATAGTACGGTTTAATTCTAATTTAAACCACTTTCTTTAATCATATAAGATATATGTATATTTTTTATATATAGTAATATTTATTTATTTATTTATCAATATATATACATATTATAAAAAGTTGAGAGACTCGTTTCAAACTTAAAATAAATCTTTAATTATTAAAAATTTTGAGTTATTCGAATTTCCGTTTTACAACTTAAACTTTATTTGAATTTTTTGAGTCTAAGTCTATAAAATTTTGAATTCAATCAAAACGAATCAGATATTTTCGTTTCGAGTTGAGTTATTTAAATTTTTTTGAATCGAGTTTTACTGCCTACTAGCGGTAGTGGCTTTGGTAATTAATGGCATTGGCATTGGGAGAGCTAAGCCATGCGTTGCCTTGGCCTCGCCACAACTTCGGTGTGCGTAATAAGGAGTTTGTGCTTGTCGTCGTGTTCGGTGACCGTGGCAACTCGGGTCGGACATCTCGCTTCCCTCCTTTATTTACTCTTATATTTCGAATCTTAAAAAGAACACATTATGACCAAGACTGTTGATTGGCTTATAGAATCATGAAAAGTGAGCTCCACTTTCCAGTATTAAATTTGGCTTCTTTTTCTCCTCTCCCCAAATCCACAGTGAGTGAAAAACTTTTTAAAAAATATAGTACTAAGGAAACAATGATGGAGAGGGGAGATATAATGCATAAAAACATGGTATTTAAAGACAGAAACAACTCGGATTTCGATTAAATGGAATCTGCCCGAACTGATACTGCTATCAATCACTCACATAGTTGGATTTCCCCCAGTCTTCCACATTGGTTTTTTAATATATTTATATATATTCGTATATGTTCGATCAAGAATATCTATGTTATCTTATTTTATATGAGTTTACCATATTTATCATGAAAATATATAATTAAGTTCAGGCAACTTTAAAATAGCATTAGTGTAAAGTTCTGGCAACTTTAAAAGGATACAGTCCTTTCTGCAAGTTTCTCTTTTCAAAATCAATCTTTTATTTGAGAAGAAAGAAATATCTTTATTAAATTGGATTAAGTTTAACCTTGATCGAGCATGAATATACCAAGGGGATGGCTAATAAGAGCTTCAGGTAAAGAACTAAACATCCATTAAGAAGGAAAGGTTTGGTCTTTGATCAACCATATTTTACTGTGTGACTGATGCAAGTGCTTCAGGTACTGGTATTTTGCAGGGAGGACCTTAGCTCTATGGAATGCAGCTTTATGTCTTTTCCCATCTGTATTTGAAACACATGGGCTCCAGTCACTTACATTCCTAACATATGCTCCCACAACACCCAATTTTCATGTAAAGCTAAGTACTTTCTCTATTCTTTCTTATAAAAAATATTACTAATCAAATCCAAACACATTTGAATGTGAAGTGTAAAGTGATTATATCAATCCTGAAAATTTGAGGCTCCCACAGCATTAAAATGCTGCCATCAAAACCCAGAATTTAAGATCATCACATGCCGAGTTAATGGCATCCAACTCATCTTCACTTCTGTCAGTATCCTGAAGCTTACACAGTAAACACAGATATGACTCCCAGTTTGAACAGCAGATTTAGCAGAAATGTTTGCAAAAAATGAACTCTTCTTGTCAGTTTGAATACCAAATAGTAGGAACTTTTTTCCCCTATTACCTTTACTTGGGATTCTAATAACACAAAGCCTCTAGGCTCTAGCGGATTAGAACACAAAATCAACACTTGAATGCATTGTTCAGCTTGCCAAAGTGTGATTTGTAAATCTGAACATGTGTGAATTATAAGCACGTTGGCATCATCAGCTTCATGTCCATGGGTAATTTGCGTCGCCGTTTCCCAGGCTGCTAAGGTGTATACAGGATCTGATAGGATACCGGTTTGCTGTGCAGTGTGCAACTTGTTAGCAAACATCAATCTCCCCTTCCAAATGTTTCCAAATCTAAAATTGATTCAGTCCGAGAATAAGAAGCTACCTTTTAAAAGTAGTCATAGACAACAATAAAGATACTTATCCCAACTCATTCCTGAACTTCATGATTTCTTAAAGCATTAGTTTGCTTCACATATGTTACTGCAGGTTTAATTTTCATTCCTTCAATCTTAAAGATGTGTGTTAAGACCTCGGATTTATTTCTTCTCCATTCATTCCGATGGTAATGCATAGGGGTGTCCAAAATCAGGTACCCGAAGTGTTCAGGTGCTTGATTCTTCGGCCCATAATTATTGAGTACTCACAAAATTCGGTATAAGGTATCCATTTCATATTCTTTTGTTTATTTTTTAAATTTAAAATAACATATAAATAAACACAAAATTTAAAATGTCATAAAACATAATTAAAACACAAATATTAGTGATTTAAAGTTAATTTTAAAATATAAATATTTAGATATATCAGATAGGATCCAATTACACAATATAAGAGTAAGTTTTTACACATTTTTTGAATATTTAGATGGGTGAAATAGATGGTTAACATTACTAGTAGAATACGTAGAGATTATCATTTAAAAAACAAAGAGTTTCCTTCAAAAAAAAACAAACAAAGAGTTAACCTTAGTCATCCATTTTATCCCTCTTACGATCCACAAAACGTATAAAATCATGAGCTTTGCATTTTGTATAAAGTGGATCTTATATATAAGATTCAATTACATAGTTGTAAAACTTTTAAATTTTATATATTTTTTGGATCGCCGGATAGGTGAGTTGGATGATTGAGATTAACAATGAGTTATGTGAAGTTTATTAAAGTAAGAACTTAATTCCAACCATCCATTTAACTCATCGAACGACTCAAAAAGTGTGTAAAATTATAAGTTTTACTTTGTATAGGTGGATCTTATGCACGCATATATAATTATTTGATACACTTGCGATGTAAACTTTTAGTTTCCACAAGCATATTAGTTTTAGGGGTTTAAGGATATAATTTAGAGTGTAAGGTTTAGGTTTAGTAGTTTAGAATTTAGTGATTGTAAATAAAATTTAGAATTTTGGGATTTATATGTTGAAACCTAAACCCTCAATATATTACCCTAAAATTAAATCTAAATCTAACCTCTAAACCCGAAACCTTAACCATAACACCTAAATTCTAACCATTATCTCTAAATTCTAAATTATTACACCTAAACTCCTAATCCCTAAACCCTAATAAAAATACTTAAACCCTAAAACTAAAGTATTTATGAAAACTAAAATGTTCCACCACCATCTAGAGAGAGAATTATTTCATGCACAAGTGTTTGTGTAATTTTTTTTCAGAAGTATCTTAATTTTAGGATATATGATTTTGTTTAATGTCTAGTATTTAGGGGTTTAATATATGGACGAGTTTTATATTTAGGGGTGTAGTTAGAATTTAAGGTTTAGGGTTAGAACTTATGGTTTATAGGTTAAAACCTAAATCCCTAACCATATTATCCTAAAAACTAAACCATAGTCTATAAAACCTAAATTCTACTCCATACATTTAAATCCATAAATCCTAAACTCTAAATCGAACCCTTAATTTTAAATTTATCTCTGAATTGGTTTAAAGATTATCTTGAGAGTTTATACTGAGCTTGATACGTTGGTTTAAGCTCAGAAGTAAATGATGATTTCTTTCATTCTTTTCGGTTTTGACAATGATTTATGCATTTGTTTAAATGTTTTGATTATTCACTGTTATAAACATGGTTTAATGCTGAAAAATATTTATAAATTGATAATGATGTATTTGAAAGTATATTTTTGATATTGTTGATGAAGAAATGGTTAATGTATGGTTTAATACATTAGATAAATGGTTTTGATTAATTTCTATGAATACAATGAATTAATGATAATATTATAGATTATATTTAGAATTTAGGGTTTATATACTGTAGCGACCCTAAATTTCTTAAAAATAATAATAGGCGTAGTAAAAAAGGGAAAAAAAGAAAAAAAGGTCACTAGTGGAATTGAAATTAAGGTTTGAAAAGTGGAATTTAGGGGTTTGGGTTTAAAATAAAATTTTGGGGAAATTAGAAAATTAGGATTTAAAAATTAGGTTTTTAAATTGTGTACAAAAATTAGGAATTTTAAAATGTTGAAAGAAATTTGAAATCTAGAGTTCTTTTTAAAAAAATAGGAATTGGAAAGTTTAGGGATTTGAGATTAAAAAAATTAGATTGAAAAGGGAAATTTTAAAATTAGGGATTTTAAAAAAGGGTGGAGTTGCCACCGGCCACTTTGGTAGGCCGAACACCGTAAAAAAACCAGAGATTCGAAATGATTTGGATTCGAGAGTCGGTTACGGTTAAAAACGGGTTTAGGATTTAAAACCGCCCAAAATTGGCACCTTTATAAATTACCGCTTAATTAATTTTAGATTTTTCGGATTAAAGTGGCATTTAAATTAATTTTTGTTTAAAGATTCGAATCAATTTTATTTTTTACCGTGTCTTTATTCGGAGGCAACGCATACACCGCGACCACTACATTGGAACACGGGCCCGTTACGACCGAATAAAAACGTATTTAATTAAGATTCGTTAATTAACAAGGTGTGAACATAGAAAAATAAAATGTGTTACAATGTACAAAATACAAGATATATGTACATGAAAAAGATAATAAGCAACAAGGCAAGTATATATAAAAACATAGAAACGAACCACAAACCCAATACTCGGAAATAATCGAATGATCACCACCACCGCGATTGGTATTAATCAAATCCACCCCCTAATATTCGAAAGGAAACGAATGATCATCACCACCGCGATTGATATTAGTCAAATCCACTCCCTAATAACAAAATAAGCAATCAAAACATTAATATCTATTATTCAAACAAATGAGATATGAAAAACAAAATAACCAAAATAAAAGAAAAACTCGAACCAAATATATACACATGCAAAGTATTTCATATGTAAGCAACATGCAATAACATAAATCAAGTAACCATGCATTGATTAAATACGTGAACATGTCACAAAACAAAAACATAATAAAAACCATATACCGATATATAAGATGGATACTAAAACATGCAATTAATATTATGCTACGGATATTAATAATATGTACCCAAAAGCATTATTTTAACAATAGTGAATATTTTATACTAAAATATGATACATAAAAGTATACAAAATATTATCTAAAATACATATAATGTAATAAAATATGCATGGCTAAGAAAAGTAAATTAAATAAACATTTAATTATCTATAAAACTAAATAAATTCCTATATATATAGTTATGAAAGATTAATAAGCAGTGCAGATCTTTCTTTTTTAAAATGAAATAAATTAAATAAATGGTAATAATAAAAACAATAAGGAAATATGTATGCAACATTCAACAAAAGGATTAGCTAGAACAAATAAATAAAAAGGATATTTAAGACCCCAAAGACTTGGATCTAAGCCAGATGGACTGCATCGGATTGACCCTGAATGTGGCCCAAGGAGGATCTGAACCGGGTTGCCTATATGGATCTGGGGAGGGCGTTTTGGGTTCACGCGGGTCAACAAAAATGGGTTAATCCCCTTTCTTCTTTCATGTTTGTTTTACCCTTCGACAGAGAACCATGGAATTCCTTTTTGACAAACTCAAGCCACCGTTGTGTTCTCTTCGCCATTGTCTCCATTTTGGATGCGATTTTCGATGAGACTAGGCCGTCGGTGAAGGGATCTCCCTCCCTCTCCTTCTTCACGGTTCAAATTCCAGTAGAGAGACTTCTAAACGTCTTGAAATCTCCAAGCGTTTCTCGGGGTTTTGGTCTCCAATCTAAGTAACCCACTGTCGGATCAACGCAAATCTGAGGTATGTAGCTTACTAAGATGAGAGCTCACGATCTTTTCTTCTTCTCCTCGTCCTGGATTTCACCGGGAATGCTTCACGTCATCGCAAAATCATGAAGAACTCATCAGACTTTCATGTCGACGGTCTAAGAAACCAGTCGTCGGATCGAGTTGATTCTGAGATATATTGCTCGTCGCTCCGTAAGCTTTCTCTCCACCTTTGAGATCTTTTATACGAAACCCCAGTGGCCGGCGACCACCATAACCGAAGGTAAAACGTTATCTTTTTTATTTTCTCCTCCCTTTTTGATTTAAATTAAAACCTCTGCCTTTCAAAGAAAATCTCCTTTTGTTTGTGTGAAATGCTAATAATATGAAGGGAAGTAATATGAAGAAGAAAAGAAAATGATTTCTGAAAGTTCTTTGTTTTTTTCATTCTCATGGTAGGAGAAAAGGCCCCCCTCTTTACATTGTTTGGGTCATTGTTATATACCCATGAATTACATTTTTCAGAAATTACATTTGAATAACAAAATTCATATTGGTTGCTCTGTCAATTCTTGGCAGTATTCATGTTTGCCTCTGAGCATGTTGGTTTGTTCTCTAGCCTTTCTGAAATTTGATGCATTATTCTCTGCCATGTCCTGATTTTGTTGCCATTTTGTTTGTATATAGGGAGGGGACCATTCTGGTTGTGAAAAGGGATAAGAGGCAGCACACCAAGGGCTCTGGATGAACCGATTGTAGGCATGAGGCTGCCCAATTCTGCAATGGTGAACAAACAAGAAAATTAGCCTTTTTTTTTAATTTTAATTAATTTATAATATTTTTAGTTTTTTTATATTAGAAATGGATTAGGCTATCTTATTTATTTATTTATTTATTATTTGGGTTGATTATTCATTTGTTTACTTTTTAGTTTTTAAGTTTGTTTTTGTTACAAAGATAATAATATAATAATATTAATAATACTAATAATATTAGAAATAGTGATACGAATTAAAGAAAACAAAATAAAAGATAAAGAAGGCAAAAGTAAAAGAGATAATAATAATAATAATAACAATAATTAATAAAAAAATCATAATACTAATAGTAGTGTAATATCAACGAAATAAGACAAAATAGATAATAGGTAATGATAAAATAAAGAAAACGAAATAAGACAAAATAGATAATAGGTAATGATAAAATAAAGAAAACAAAATAAATAATATGTACATGTCTATATTAAAAATAATAATATTATAGAATTTTGGGTTTTGATAATAAAAGTAAAAAATAAAATAAAAATGTAAAACATAATAATATTTACATATAATATTTTGGATTTTTCAAAATAAATAATTAGAAATCATAAGGTACTTATAATAAAATTAATTGAATAATTAAAGCCCATTATTTAGGATAAAAACAAAAATAAACGGTTATACCCCGGATAAAATTAGTGATTACATATACACATTTATATATGGGGGATCTTGATGTCCCTGTGCGATTTACATTTCTTAAGGCGTGCCTGCCTTATCTATGCTCCTTGTAAATTGCTTCTCAAATATTGCCTGTAAGTGATGTTTCCTTAGTGGTTGGCTTGACAGTTTTTTTTTTAAGTCCCAAGATGATTTTACAACTCCCATACCAATTGTAATAGATAAGTGCATAGGATATACACAAAACCCGAATCTAACGGATTTTGACCCAGTTCAGTTTGATCGGGACAGAATTTTGGTAAAAAAATTGGGTTCAAATCGGGTCGGGTTTTTCTGAGAGTGATCTTTGGTCGGGTCAGGTTCGTGTTTAGGGTGGAAAAAATCTGACCCATTTCAACCTGGGATTAATAGTGTAATTTTTTTATATATATTTTAGGGATATATGCAATAATGATCCATCTTTATATATTTTTATACAATTAAGTCACTAAAATTATATTTTACAATTAGGTCACTAAAATTTTATTCTTTTAACAATTAGATCCCTAAATTTTATTTTTTTACAATTAAGTTCCTAAAATTTAATTTTTTTAATGATTCGAGTTTGGTCGAATTTTAAAACTTAAAAGTCCGGTCGGATTTTTTTATCCTAAACTCAAGTCGGGTGTGGGTAGGCTGAAAATTCAATCTGACCCGACTCGTGTTTATCTCTATAAGTGCATGACTGCATTCAGTCAGCACCAATTGACACAAGAAGAGCTTTGTATAAGGTGAAGTATTCATAGGCTCAAAAGAAAAAGAAAATTCCAAATGACACAAGAATATCACAAAATTTCATTCTTAGACAATATAAATCTAAATGAACAACCTGCGGAAGTTAATGTAGTCTGTCATCCTATGATAAAATTTGCAGTGTGGTTTGGAGGTTCTGTACTTGCATCAACACCTGAATTTTTTGTGCTACAAATTTCTAAAGAATTTAAACTCAGTTTGTTCATGTTTTGATACAGGCAGCTGAATGGCATTGAGAGTGGATTTTGTAGTCAGCCATTGTTCTTGCTATGTGCAGTCATAATTTATAAGCTAAAACTTGAATTATGGACGAGAATCCTGACCCCTATGTACAGGCATCTCATACAAAAGCAGAATACAAGGAATATGGAGCAAGTTTTGCCGAACAAATCTGGTTTTCTTGTAATGACATTTTGTGATCGGTGTTTCTGTAATTTGAGTAGTGATATATTTTAATTGCAGAAACAGTTGGTCAATGGGCATCAGCTGCTATTACAATTAGGTGATTGTGATTTCAGGACAAGAATGGAACATAATCAAACTCGAATAGTTTACGAACATATTCGATGCCAATGTTTGATTATATGTTTTAACATTGAAGAGACCAAGACAATATTGCTACACAAGGATTACTAAGATCATACTATCATTAAGTCAGCAATTGCTGCACGGGAAACTATGATTAACATTACGATTTTAAATTAATTTAGAAAAATTTAAACTAAAATAAATATTTCATAAGACCCGGACAAATTATAAGCTAATGAACAGGCCTTGTTCCCGCAAACCTCAAGCTTAGAAGATAAAGTTAAAGTAGATGACAATGACAACAGCTCCGGCTAAAGCCGATGATGCCGTCATGGTGGTTGCACCATTACTGTTAGGAGCCTGACCAGGAGCAGCACCAGCGGGGATTTCACTACCAGCAGGCCCGCTATTGCCGGCAACAGGTGCACTTGCAGATTTACCAATGTCTTCAATGGGACCGAGTGTGGTGGAGACCACAGTGGGGCCAGCAACGGCCTTGGTGTCAGCAGAAACCATCCCAAGTATGGCAGTTAAGGCCAATGCAAAAGCTAGGATTTGGGGTGACATTTGATCTTTCATCATGATTTGATTAACAATAGAGATAGGCCTTGAATTATGGGGAAGAATTGGGTATGCATTAAAGTTCAAGGTTTTTAAGTTGAAGCACTTTGCTAAGAATCTGGAAAACCACTACATATTTAGACAAAAAGCGCAAGAAAAACGATATACATGTATAAGCCAAGACATAGTAAATATTTAATATTTTTTTATCTAATTATAATTTTTTAATTTTTTGCATTTAAACCATGGAAAGACAATCTCATTAGGATGTAAAAAGTTGATCCGGTCTGAAAATCCGTCTGAAACTTGTTTGAGTCAGAATTTGGTTTGACCCGGGATGTAATGATCTGAACCTAATTTGTATTCGATTGTTATTGACCTGAACTTGAGTTGGAGCAGTTACTGTAGTAATTGAACCCGAACTGTATTCGATCGAGAATGACCCGAACCAGATTTCAACCTGTTACTGTAGATTCGAACCCGAGTCTGATCTAACAGATAACCGATATTACTCGACTGGATTGACCCGATACCCGATTTTACCAGATCTATTTTAAACCCGACATGTTATTAACCTAAACTAATATCAACATAATATTTACCTAATCGCGAATATAAATAATTTAAATAACACTAACATTAAGTGCTTGTAATAGTTTGTGCTTATTAATTTTTAATTATTAATTTATAATTAAATTTTATTTTAAATACTTATATTATACATATAACATAATTATATTATATTTATAATGATTTTATTGAAAACATACTGGACAGTGAAGGGAGAAGCGAAAGATGGATACATATATAGGACAAAGGGGTGTGATTTGATTGGTTGGTTTTGTTTGTGAGGATAAGTGACATAAAAAGTGTGGACCGTTTGATTAGAGTTGAAGGGATTGGACGGATATGATCTGTTCTTGTTCGTCCTTTTACGCTAAGGATTATTTTAATTTAAAGGGGGATTTTTGTTGGGTTTTCGTTTTTAAAAATTTTGCTCAATCTTAATATTTCACGGGTGAATTATGGCGTTTTCAAAATACGGGCCATATTAAAAAATAATAACAATAGGTAAATACTCAATTGATTAATCATAAATTTAATTAATAATAAAATAAATATATTTAATTCTGACGTTGTATACTTGTATTTATAATATATGTATTTATATAATATATATTATTTATTATTTTATATAATATATTATATGCTTTAAATTGTATATATACTATAGTACATATACATACAATACAATATACATTAAAATATATAATATATAGTATTTAATATATATATATACTATAAGCATATATATTATAATATATAAAATATATTATAATATAAACTATAAGCGTATATACATATAATATATACTTTAATATACTAGATGTATAATTGTATATATAATAATATATTATAAGGGTAAATTTACGTGGATATTGAAATTGAGAAAAAAAATCTCAATCAATTGAAGTTGATAAATTATTTTCAAAAATATTGAAGAATGTACAATGACAAGGAAGTCAGATCCTTTAGATATCAATTTTCAACAATGAATCAAACAAAAACAGCACCAAGAAGTGTCATCTTCCAACAGTGCTGAAAAAAAATCAAAAACGACACCAGGAGGTGCCGATTACCAACAACAATTTCACATGGCTGTGCAGTAGTCTGTGCATGCTATGCATGTAACATTTCACACTGCAACAAAAGAGCCCCTCCTTTTTTTTTTTTCCCGGAATATTACCTTTAACGACTCGAATTTAGATCCAAGTATCGAGTTAACCCGAGAGTTTGGGGCTTTGATTTTGGCCCCCGAGTTGAGTGGTTTTGAGCTTAGGCTTGTTGGGCTTGAGAGATTTAGGGCCTTGAGAGTTTTATGTGGAGGACAATTTGATAATCTTCTAAATAGATTGAATAGGGAGGGGTTTAGAGAGTGTGTGCTGCAGAGGATGAAGTCATTGTACCAGAAACTTTCTTTCATCTTCTTCCTTGCAACCTCAAGAGAAAATGAAGCATAAAGGTTGAATCTTTGGAATTTTGTGGGAGAATCTCAATTTTGAGCTGAAGGGAAGATTGTAGGGTTGTTACAGATCTATCTAAAGAGGTAAAAATGTGTTGGTCTTGTGAGAAAAGGGGGTTTTGAGTGGGGGTTTGTGATAAGAACGAGATTGAGGTTTTAAGGGTTTTGACTCTCAGTTTCTTGTGCCTTTGATGTTTTGAGAATCTTCCTAGGTGTTGTCTAATGCTTGGTTTAACATCTCTTTGTAGAAAAAGAGGTTGGAGATCCATCAACAAGTGTTAAAGGTGAAAAAGCTTGACAAGAGGGGAGCTCGGGTTTTGTGGTTGTTGCTTGCTAAGGTTGATACTCCTAACTCTTCCTAATATCATTTATATCATGGTAGATTGTATTACATGTAAATTGGTGCATGTTGTTTGGTTGAATGAGCTTGTTTGAGCTTTAATGGTGAAATCCAAGTTAATATGATTAAGGCCTGAAAATTGATGCTAAAACATCCTAAATACTCTTTGAAATGAGTAGGAAGACCTTAAAATCGTTTAGGTGAGGTTTGGGGTTGAAACTCTAGAAATTTTAAGTGCAGACCTACATTTCGTGTAGGGGGTATTGGTACACAGGCTACCGGTATCGATACCCCTGAGTAAATTTTGGCTGGTCGTATAGGGGTATCAAATCATGGTTCGATATTGAGCCCTCTAGTAAATTTTTGCATCGATACCTGTATCGAAACAGTCCTTCCCCTTTTTGTTGACTTTTGAATTGGTCAAACGGTATTGATACTGGCATCGGTACCTTGTTTCGATACCCTCTTTGGGTGGGCATCGATGTTGGGTGTTTCGATATCCTACCTAAGGGTATCGATACCCCTGTGTATTTTGGAAAAGTTTGGGTAGAGAGTTGGGGCTTGGTGATCCTAATAAATAATTCCATTAATCTATAAGCTATGAAATGAACTATTAAAATAAGATCGATAATCTTAACCCCGAAAGACTTAAGCATGATAAGCTTTAATATATCTTGTTGTGATAAGATCCTAGGTGGATCTTTGTGTGGTCTAAGTCCTTGTATGTTGGAAATCCGGATATCCATAAATGTTACAACACGTTGAAGACCATCCGATGTAACATGCTGGGTGATGATTGAAGAATTTTATTCTGAGTGTTGGGCGGCCTCACTCGAAGATGTTCGATGTAACATTCTAAGTATGAGGTTGGTTGGGCAGCCTTCACCCCCTTCTGAACGTTGGGAGGCCTCGTTCGAAGATGTCCGATGTAACATTTCGGGCATAGGATTTGAGGGCGGCCTCAATCCTGAGTGTAGGATCCCGATACTGTATGGACGCAGACCTCACTCTTGTGTGTTAGCTTGTGTGATTGTATATGCTTTGTGCGATAATATACATTTATTTTTATGCCATGAGATAGTCAAGCATGCTAGACCATAATATCATGCATGAGATTTATATGTCATGCTTTACTGCTTTTGATATGCATGATGTTGGCCAAGTTCGGCGTATCCACTAAGCTTGTGTGACTCAACGTTCGAAATATATTTTTGTGCGTAGGTTAGGTGAAGCGGGTCTGGTGGAGCACCATCAAGGTTTGGATTTCAGCATTGACCGTGTTGTCAAAATACACTTATTAGATGTAGTGGGCATAATACTATGTTGAACCCTATATGTAATTTTAACTCTGTTTATTCTAATTTGGGTCGAATGCTTAAACGATTTTATAATATTTGGAGCTTCAATTCCTTCAAACTATTTTAAGCTATATTTAACTCGTTTTGGATTTTATGAATTACGTTGGACTTGGATTTTGTTTTATTTATTGGATTTTGAAAGGAAATTTTGAAATACGAGATTTGGGTCGGAGGTCCAATGTGACATCTTGGTCGGGTTGTTACATTTAGGGGTATCAGAGCCCAGGTTGAGTCGGTTCTAAGAGTCCTTGGGGGAGTCTAGTGTGTTATATAGGTGTTAGACTAATATTTGCCCACGAGTCGATATAATACTTGTTTTAAAGCTAAAATTTTGATAATGTAATCCTGTTTGTGGTTGTTGTTGTGCAGAAGCTATCAAGCATGCACAGACGTCTAAGAGATCAGGAGGAGAGCCGGGGTTCTCGAGGAGGAGACTCTGACTATGAGTATGAGTCCGATGGGGAGGTGTCATCGGATGATGCAGTTGGTCAAGGGGCTAACTACTTCGCTCAGTTGAATCGTACTTTGCGCCGGATAATGAGAGCTATACCAAGGTTGTCTTCTACGCCACGTGAGGCACCGGTTGAGAGGGTGTGGAGATAGGGTGTTGTTGACTTCTTTAGTACGAGACAGGATAATCCCGTATAGGTAGATCAGTGGTTGCACGACACAAGGTGGATTGTGAGACAGATGAGGCTTAGATCCGAGGACAAGTTGTCATGTGTGTTGTCGCTACTAAAGGGCAACGCGAGAGAGTGGTGGAAGATTGTTGAGTAGGGTTGGTATCCCTATCGTCCTAATTGGGAGAACTTTCTTAAGAAGTTTGAGAGCAAGTATATGGGCGAGACTCACATTGACACCCTAAGGGAGTGGTTTATCCATCCGGTTCAGGGGAATCGGTCGGTCTTTGCTTATGAGCAAGAGTTCCTTCAATTGAGCCAGTATGCCCCGGAACTTGTTGCTACCGAGAAGATGAGGTGTAAGAGGTTCTTGAGAGGTATGAGGAAGGAGATCCAGACTTATCTCACTACTAGACCACCTACGGTGTTTTCAGAGTTAGCTGTCAGTGCTAAGTCGTTGGAGCAGGTTCAAGGTTTGACCTATGGACCGTCTATGGGCCATAGAGGTTTAGGTGGAGCTAGTCAGAGTCATGCGGGTAACTCTCAGTCCCACTCCGGTAGGAGTAGGAACCGTTGGAACTAGAATAGAGGGGCATCAAATCAAAGTTTGAGGTTAGATCAGAGGTCAAAATCTGTGGGACGTAGGAGGCAGTCTGTGTCTTCTTCTGTTGGGGGTCCAGAGAGTTTACAGAGGAGTGCCAGTGTCAGCATTCAGACTTGTAGGCGCTATGGCCGAAGCCACCGAGGAGAGTGTTAGGGCAATGCTAGAGTTTGTTTTCAGTGTAGATCTCCGGATCACCTTGTGAGAGACTGTCTTGAGGCTGTGAAGTCTCCTTCCGGTCAGGCTCAGAGGACTGTGTTTCAGGCTCAGAGGGGTCGTGGATTTTCTCATGGCGGAACCTATGACCAAATTGCTTCAGAAAGGTGTTCCTTTTGTGTGGAATGAGAGAATACAATAGAGTTTTGAGCAGTTGAAAGCTTATCTGACAGAGGCATCGGTTTTGACGTAACCAGAACCGGGAAAGAATTATGTGGTGTTTAGTGATGCTTCCTTGAATGGGCTAGGTTGTTTACTCATGCAAGAGGGTAAGGTGGTTGCCTACGCCTCGAGGTAGTTGAAACCCCATGCGAGGAACTATCTTACACATGATCTTAAGCTTGCAGCAGTTATCTTCGCTTTGAAGATTTGTAGGCGTTATCTCTATGGGGAGAAATGCTACATCTATACCGACCAAAAGAGTTTAAAGTATCTACTTACTTAGAAAGAGTTGAACCTGAGACAACATCGGTGGATAGTTGTTAAAGGACTATGATTGTGTCATAGAGTACAACCCCGATAAGGCGAATATGGTCACCGATGCCCTGAGTAGGAAGTCCATATCGGACTTGAGAACTTTGTTTGTCCGGCTGAGGATGACCGATGATTGAGGTCTTTTGGCTAAGTTGTGCGTGAAGCCCACGCTTGTTCAGGAGATAAAGAGAGCACAAGTGTTAGATGAGGAATTGGTAGCTCAGTTAGAGGTTGTTTAGAGAGGCGGATTGTTAGACTTTGAAGTACGAGATGGTGGTTTCTTGTACTTTCAGGTTCAGTTATGTGTTCCCGCTTTGAAGGATCTGAGAGATCGTATCTTGAAGGAAGCTCATCGTAGTCTATTTTCTGTTTATCCGGGTAATAAAAAGATGTATCAGTATCTTCGTCCTTTCTTTTGATGGCCATGCATGAAAAGAGATGTGTTAGAGTTTGTGACAAGGTGTTTGGCATGTCAGCAAGTGAAGGCGGAACACCAAGTTCCTTCAGGTTTGCTTCAGCCTATTCAGATTCCACCGTGGAAGTGGGATCGAGTGACCATGGACTTTGTCACCGGATTACCGATGATGTTGAGGAAGCATGATGCTATTTGGGTCATAGTTGACCGGTTGACCAAGTCAACTCACTTCTTACCGATAAGGATGGATATCAGTTTGAAAAAGTTGGCTCAGTTGTACATCAAGGAGATCGTGAGGTTGCATGGTGTACCTTCATCGATCATATTGGATAGGGGTCCGAGGTTCACAGCGAGTTGTGGAGGTCTATCCACGAGGCTTTAGACACCAAGTTGTACTTCATTACAACTTTTCATCCTCAGACCGATGGGCAGTCCGAGAGAGTTATCCAGGTCTTGGAGGATATACTTTGGTGTTGTGTGGTAAACTTTGCTCGTAGTTGGGAGGAACAGTTGTCGTTAGTAGAGTTTACTTATAACAACAGTTATCAGTCGAGCATCAAGATGGCTCCTTTTGAGGCCTTGTACGGGCGTAGGTGTAGAACACCTTTATATTGGACGAAGCTTAATGAGAGGAAGATTGTTGGTTCAGAGTTGGTTAAGGAAACCGAAGAAAAAGTTTAGATCATCAAGGAAAGGTTACAAGCGGCTTTCGATAGACAGAAAGCTTATGCGGATAAGAAGCGTAAGCACATCGAGTATGTGCTTGGTGAGAAAGTGTTTCTCAAGGTATCTCCGTGGAAGGGTATCATCCAGTTTGGTCGTAGGCGAAAGTTGAGTCCAAGGTATATCGGGTCTTACGAGATTCTTTAGAGGGTTAGACCGGTAGCTTACTGGTTAGCTCTACCTCCAGAGTTGGCACGTATACACGATGTATTCTACGTGTCTATATTGAGACATTACCGTTCCAATCCTTCTCATGTGTTTCAGTTTGAGGAAATCGAAGTCAATTTAAACTTGACTTACAAGGAAAGGCCTATCGGAATCGTGGATAAAGGAGTCAAAGAGCTTAGGAACAAGTGTATACCCTTGGTAAAATTCTTGTGGAGGAATCATGGAATCGAGAAAGCTACGTGGGAGCCAGAGAAGGACATGAGATTTCAGTATCCTCATCTCTTCCTGACAGGTAAATTTCGAGAACGAAATTTTCATTAAGGGAGATTTATAACGACCCAGATTTAGATTTGAGTGTCGGGTTAACCCGAGAGTTTAAGGCTTTGGTTTTGGGTCCCGAGTTAAGTGGTTTTGAGCTTAGGCTTGTTGAGCTTGAGAAATTTTGGGTCTTAAGAGTTTTACATGGAGGACAATTTGGTAATCGTCTAAATAGGTTGAATAGGGAGGGGTTTAGAGAGTGTGTGCTACAGAGGATGAAGTCATTGTACTGGAAACTTTCTTTCATCTTCTTCCTTGCAACCTCAAGAGAAAGTGAAGCATAAAGGTTGAATCTTTGGAATTTTGTGGGAGAATCTTGGTTTTGAGTTGAAGGGAAGGTTGTAGGGTTGTTACAGATCTATCTAAAGAGGTAAAAATGTGTTGGTCTTGTGAGAAAAGGGGGTTTTGAGTGGGGGTTTGTGATAAGAACGAGATTGAGGTTTTAAGGGTTTTGAATTTAATTTTCTTTTGCCTTTGATGTTATGAGAATCTTCCTTGGTGTTGTCTAATGCTTAGTTTAACATCTCTTTGTAGAAAAAGAGGTTGGAGGTCCATCAACAAGTGTTAGAGGTGAAAAAGCTTGACAAGAGGGGAGCTCGGGTTTTGTGTTGTTGCTTGCTAAGGTTGGTACTCCCAACTCTTCCTAATATCATTCAAATCATGGTAGATTGCATTACATGTAAATTGATGCATGTTGTTTGGTTGAATGAGCTTGTTTGAGATTTAATGGTGAAATCCGAGTTAATGTGATTAAGGCCTCGAAATTGATGTTAAAACATCAATAATACTCTTTGAAACGAGTAGGAAGACTTTAGAATCGTTTAGGTGAGGTTTAGGGATGAAACTCTAGAAATTTTAAGTGCAGACCTACATTTTGTGCAGTGGGTATCGATACACGGGCTACCGGTATCGATACCCCTGAGTAAATTTTGGCTGGTCGTGTAGGGGTATCGAACTATGATTCAGTTTCTCCTTGAAAGAAAGTCTTCAGATTCGGATAAAAGAGAAAGCCTAGCCCTCGATTCATTGGTCCTTTTGAAGTTATTGAAAGAATTGGCCCTGTGGCCTATCGTCTTGCTCTTCCTAGTGAGTTTGATAAAATACGCAATGTCTTTCATTTCTCAATGCTGAGAAAGTACCGACACAACCCTTCTCATGTTTTGGAACCGGAAGAATTAGAATTGAATACCGATTTGTCTTATAAAGAAGAACCGATTCAGATTCTTGATCGAGAAGTTAAGAGACTTTAGAACAAGAATGTTCCTTTGGTAAAAATTCTTTAGAGAAATCACAAGAAGGAAGAAGCTACTTGGAAACCCGATGACACAATGAAAGCCCAATATCCGCAATTGTTCCCTTCAAGTAAATTCGAGGGTGAATTTCTTTTAAGGAGGGGAGAATTGTAACACCCCAAGAACCGGTTTAGTAAAATGAGGAAATTGAACTAAAATTAAGGGGACTTAATTGAATTAAATGAGGAAATTAAAGTTGCATGCCAAATACCCAATTCTCTAAACTACCCCATGTAATTAAATAAGGCTAGACATGTCATTAAGGGCAAGAATGTCCTTTCACACCCTATTAATAAGCAAGAAAATCGGCTAAAATTTGCCTCATTCTTCCTCATTCGCGTGAAACAAAGAAAAGAGGGGAATAGGAAATCTCCACGGAAGCTTGAGGGAGAGAACTTCAAGCCTTTGTATGGTTAAGAAATTAGGCAAGAAAATCAAGTTTTAGGGCTTCGGCAAGCTTCTTTCTCCATAACCCAAACTTTGAAAGCTTTGATTCTTGAATTTGGGAAGCTTTTATAATGCTCTATGGTTAGATTAAGTTTTCATAAGATTTAATTTAAAGCTAGCATTTTGATGGTTATGGGTTTCGTTGGAACATGAACGATGAACTAAAGAGTTAGGGTTGAGATGTTGTAAATGTTGCATGTAAATCATTTGATTTGTTAAGTTGCTGTAAAATGAGTTTTTAAGTGTTGGCTTTATATTTGAATTGCTGGAAATTTATGTGAATTAGTTGAGGATTACGGAATTAGATGTATGGAAGGAAAGTTAGTTAAATTGCCTAGAAAATGCTATTTCGGGTAGCACTTTTGGGAAAATTTCCTAGGACGGTATTGAAGGATTTAGGAGCTGAATTTTTGAAGTATGATATTACCATATACCTACTTTAAGTAAAAATTTATGGAACCTCAATCGAAGTTCGGTAGAAAAAGATATAAACGTTTCCGTAAGGGCTATCCGAACAGTCCCGAAACTGGACATGTCTGTTCGGATGAAATCTGGTACCACTCGGATGGGAATTAAAATATGAGATTAAATTTTCCTTGTAGAGGATCCTCTTATCTTTCTAAAGATATAAAATAAGCTCAATTCAGACATCGTAGCTAGAAGATATGGTTGAATTACGAAAGAGTAGCAAAGCTGTCTCTAGAGAATAAATAAGGATATTTATATTTGTTAAGCAATTGATTGTTCGATTCAAGTGATTTGGATATATCCTAATGAATTGCTATATGATTATGGCTTGTTAGAGAATCCGAGGGAAGAGGACAACGAGGAAGAAAGACTCGAATCGGCAAGGAAAAAAGGCAAAAGAATCGCAATCTACAATTCTTGAGTTGCTTGGAGACATGGTGAGTGTGGCAACCCTTAGGGTTAGGACCTAGACCTTTGTTCATTTGATTTGATTCATCATGTAACCGGACTAATAAAATAGTTGGTAATATGGGAAGGAGGATTAAATGATAACGATTTGTTTGAAGCCATGTTTGAGTGCTAGATGTTAGACCTGCTTAGTACATTTTGCATAGCTCGGAAATGCCGAGGTAAGTAATGGCACGCGACTACGGATGCCAGCTATATAATTCATGCATGAGGCATGTTTATTATGATTTGATAATTTTTGGTAACATGATAGGTAGATCTTGATAATAGCATGATGTGTGCTTTTGGATATGGTAGCATAATATATGCTTTTGTTTTGATAGTATGATATATGATTTTGGTATGAACAATAGCATGACATATATGCTTTTGGTATGAATAATAGCATGACACATGCTGTTGGTATGAATGATAGCATGTTATGAACAATGTTGTGATAAGAAACTTGATTAATACAAATTGAAAAGATCAAATAAATATGAAACTCTGATTGAGCCTTGGTCGATAGTTGGTCATAGGTAGTACGACATACCTAGGGTCTGAGCTCATTTGTTAGTACTTCGGTACTTCTGTTCGGTACTATAGGTATCTTTGTTTGGTGGTTAGTCACCATTTGTTAGATACCGTGGGTATCTTTTGTTAGTGCCTTTGTAATAATCCAAAAATTAAGTCAAAATCCCCAATCTTAAGTCAAAATCCCTAAATCGAACCCTAAAAATTTAGGGACTAAACTTTCTGAAATTTAGGGACTAAATTGATAATAATTAAAAACTTGAGGGACAAAATGCAAGAGTTTTATAAACATCAGACCCCTGTATGGTAATTAAACCAATTTTCTGTGGAAACGTTTTCTGACTTCTTCTGAAACCGAAAATGGTGAGTTGTGGGGGATTAAATTCTTAATAAAATTCAGATTTAAAACTGAAACATTGTTGGTTGGATTTCAAATTATTCGAATCGTTCTACCTCTCTATTACTGTCGATTTTTGGGTTTTGGAGTTGTCTTCTTCCTTGGGCTCATTGTTGGTAAGTTACGATTATTATTATTATTATTATTATTGTTTCAGTTTAGTTGGAATCGTTTGAAGGTGTTGTTCTAATTTAAATTTGTTTCGAATCTCAGAACTTAATTTTGAGTAGGGTTCAACGTGTATAAAGAACTGTTGATATTGAGTTTGAAGGTGATTTAAGTTTGGGTTCAATCTCGGTTTTAATCCATTTTAGAGTGTTATTAGTGTTGGTTTATGTTGGATTCGTTAAGGATTTTTTGTAGGTTAATTTCGGATCGAATATGGAATGAAATCGGGTGAAAATAGGGATTAAAATCGAGTTTTTGGGTCTGTTTGGCACGGGGGAAAAATCTGGGAAAATTCCCAGAATTTTCCCGAGAAACAAACAGGGGATAGACCAAACCCAATGAACCAAACCGGCCCAGTGAGCCGAACCAGAACCGGCACAGATGAACCGACCGGCCTTGAACCGAACCGGCCCAGACCGCGTGACCTAGAACCTAGACCCGACCCGACCCGACAACCCGACCCGACCCGATCTCCGACCCGTTTCCCAACCCAGCTAACGTCATCGCTGACATCATCGCTGACATCACTGTTGACGTCAGCGTTGACCAGTGCTGACGTCAGCAGTTGATTTTTTTTGACCCGGGCCCACTTTATGTTTTTCGACGTCCTGAATCCAATGGCACTGTCCGTTTTTCAAAATTCGAACCTAAAGTGTCGTTTTTGGGGGTTTTAAGTTCGATAGGTTATCTGGAAAATTTCTATAAAGGTTTCTGAATCAATTTCTGTTTGCTTCAGGTGACGAGGATTCCGACCCCGAGCAGTTACCTCCTCCTCCTCCTATACGTGGACCGATACATCCATATTCGGGACCCTCACGTGAGTATCGAATTAATTCTGTTTAGTTTATTTTACGGTATTGTGGCATAGTAGGATGTCTAACGTAATTCTGTAAATTGTAGACTCTACTCCTGTTCATCTCGGTGGTAGAGCCAAGTCCAGTAGACGTCAGGGTCATCGTTGAGTCTTCTGATACAGGTGTATTCTCTCCCGTTCAGCCTATAAATTCTGTTGTTCTGTATATTCAATTCTGTTATCTGTATGATCATGCATCATTCTGTTTTATCATATTTGTTTCTGTTATCTGTCATGCGTGCCTCCTATTAGATAATAGACATGCATTCTGATTCTGTATCTGCATATATCATGGCATCTAGTATATTATCTGTGTACGGGGAAGTTAGTGATTTTATCACTTCTGTTTAGTGGCTCCACCTTCGGGTCGAGTACCACTTCTGTTGGTGTGATGGTGTTAGAGTGGTCTGGGGACCAACTCTTCTGTGGTGTTCGGAGATGGGTGCATATCATGCATACTCTGTCTGTTCGGCATGTTCTGTTCTGTTTTTCCGTTATTTGTTCTAGAGACACACTAGGCTTCCCAGCTTACACCCTCTCAGATTTCTGTTTCAGATCTCAGACTTAGACTCGGTACGGTACTTGGAGGTTCCTGTTCCAATATCTGATTTATAGTATGTAATCATTTTCGGATTCCGGATTATTTATAGTATTTGAACAATATTTCTGTAATTAAATGTTTATCGGTTTTTATTACATTTACTGTTTATAAATTATGGGTTGAACTTTATTTTGTAAAAGTTTAATTTTATTATTATTTTAAATTATTATTTATTCAATAATTTATCTGACTATTTTATATTTATTTTTGTAAAACCCTAACGTGAGAAACAAGTTTTCAAGCCGTAAACCCTATCTTGTAATCTAAGAAATTAGGTTACTTTTAGGGGTTACATTTAGTGGTATCAGAGCCCAGTTCAACCCACGGACTGTGAAGTCCGAAATGATTTTGATCTGAAAATGTTTTGTAAATTCTTTGAAAAATCCGGAATTTTATTTTGCTCATATTTTAAAACTTTCTGAATTATTTCGAATATTACTCCAAGTACTGACTCTAATAGAATTCTGTTTATCTTTCTGTAGATATCTACTATGCCACCGCGTCGAAGTACCCGTTTAGCGACCGGTAGAGGTCGTGGCCGAGGCCGTGGTCGAGGTCGATCTGTTGCATCCTCCAGTGATGTTCCGCCTCCTATGGACCCGCCATAGGCTTAGAGTCTGACACAAAACTTAGGAGGGGAGGCTCAGCCCGAGATACAGACCGAGGCTCAGCAAGCTGAGGTTGATCTGCCGGTCTAGAGTAAGGGACCATATATGCCTGAGGACCATGAGACGGTCGGTTTGGATTCAGTGACCGTACAAAGGGAGTTATTCAGATTTCTGTGACAGAATGAGGGTTCCAAGAAACCCATATCCACTGAACTTCTGGCAGCTGGGATGACTATGTTTGACGGCAAGACCGATACTGACCCAGCCGATGCCGAGTACTGGCTGAATAAACTTCAGCGTCTGTTTGTCGAGATAGAATACCCCTCTGACAGGAAACTGAGGGCATCGATATCATTGCTACAGGGAGAGGCCCTGAACTGGTGGGAGGCAGAAAAAAAGGTTACTGCTTCTGAGAGGATTAACTGGGAGTTCTTTAGATAGAGTTTTTAGGAAAGATATGTGGGCCTAAAGTATTTGGCTAAATGCTGAGGGGACTTCCTGAATCTGCAGCAGAATGATATGTCTGTCAAAGATTATGAGATTGAGTTTCTGAGACTGCTTCAGTATGCCCCGGGTATTGTGACGACCGAGAAGCAAAAATGTGATCACTTTCTGAAAGGACTCCGGATTCCACTGAAGATTGCAGTGGCTACACATCACGATACTGAGTACAAGATGATCACTCGGCGAGCCAGGAAAGCCGAGCGTAATGAGGTTCTGAGGGTTCAGATGGAATCCCAAGGTCAGGATAGAGGTAGACGACAGTCTGCCTCATCTGTTCGGTACAGTTAGGGATTCTAGTCCCGAAAGAGAGGCCGCGATGAGTATGAGCCACAGAGTTCGACACGGTCTAGACCTGCAGTATCAGCTGTCCCTGCTGCTAGTGGAGCTGGATCCACTAGTACCTGAGCGGTACCTCAGTGTACATTCTGTAAGAAATGGCACCCCGGAGAGTGTCGTATACACAGTGGAGCCTGCTTCCGATATGGTTCCCTTGATCATTGTCTCTGAGACTGTCCAATGGCACCACAGTCTGGTTACGCTCCAGGCCAATCACAGGCTTCAGTTCAGACCCCAGCAGGGGGTAGAGGACAGGGTAGACCCGTCGCTTCTGGTACTGGTAGTAGAGGCAGACCCAATCAGTTCAGAGGAGCAGCCAGATCGGGAGGATCTCAGTATGGTATGGTAAATGCTACGAGGAGGCAAGAGGACCGTGATGAGCTAGACGTCATTGTTGGTATATTTTCTGTACACACTGTTCCCTTCTTCGCACTGTTAGATAATGGGTCAACACATTCCTATGTATCTAGTTTTGTAGCGGGGTATCTGAAAATTTCAGAGGAGGATACTGGTAGTTCAGTTTCAGTTTTTAGCCTTGTAGGCCACCAGATGGAGATTTCCAAAGTTTACAGAGATTGTCCCCTTGAGCTTTACGGGGAAATCTTTCCTGCAAATCTGATGAAGTTACCGTTTGTGGACTTTGACCTGATTCTGGGGATGGACTGGTTATCCGCTCACCGAGTGACTCTGGACTGTGAGCGTAAGAGGGCAATTTTGAGGACTTTTGATGGCCGAGAGGTAACTCTCATCGGTGAATGCCGAGGTTATCTGTCCAATCTGGTATCAGCTATGAAAGCTAAAAAGATGATCAGGAAGGGGTGTATAGCCTATCTTGCCTACATCCTTGACCGGAGGGAACCTGATTCTGGAATGGATAATATTCGAGTAGTCTGTGAATTTCTAGATGTTTTTTCGGAAGATCTACCGGGTGTACCCCCTAAGCGTTAGGAGGTGGAGTTTGGTATTGAGTTATACCCTGGGACTACTCCAGTATCTATGCCACCTTATCAGATGGCTCCGAAAGAGCTCAAGGAGCTTAAGATTCAGCTACAGGAACTTCTGGATAGAGGTTTCATACAGCACAGTGTTTCACCGTGGGGAGCCCCTGTCATGTTCGTTAAAAAGAAAGATGGCTCTCTGCGCTTGTGTATTGATTACCGGAAGCTGAATAAGTTAACGATCAAGAACAAGTACCCACTTCCCCGCATTGATGATCTGTTCGATCAGTTCCGAGGAGCTTCGGTTTTCTCTAAGATAGACCTGAGATCTGGTTATTACCAACTCAAGGTTAAGGATTCTAACGTGTCTAAGACAGCTTTCAGAACTCGTTATGGTCACTACGAGTTTCTGGTAATGCCCTTCGGTCTTACGAATGCCCCTGCAGCATTCATGGATATGATGAATAGGGTGTTTCGACCCTATCTGGATCAATTCGTAGTGGTTTTCATTGATGACATACTGGTCTATTCCAAGTCTGAGGATGAGCATGAGCAGCATCTCCGTATTGTTCTACAGACTCTGAGGGAGAAACAGCTGTATGCAAAGTTCAGTAAATGTGAATTCTGGCTCTCGGAGGTTGTTTTTCTGGGTCATGTGGTATCAGCTAAGGGTATTCAGGTTGATCCGAACAAAATTGAGGCTATTATGAGTTGGCAGCGGCCCAAGAATGTAGCAGAGATCCGTAGTTTTTTGGGACTAGCGGGTTATTATCGGAGATTTGTGGAGGGCTTTTCTTCCATAACCGCTCCATTGACTAAGCTTCTGAGGAAGGATATTTCATTTATCTGGTCTGAGGATCAACAACAGAGTTTTGCTAAACTGAAGTCCGTTCTGACCCAAGCACCAGTTCTGATACAGCCAGAGTCGGGGAAACCCTATACCGTTTACAGTGATGCCTCATACATTGATCTGGGTTGTGTTCTGATGCAGGATGGGAAAGTAGTGGCTTATGCGTCCCGATAGTTGAAACCGTATGAGTGTAACTACCCTACCCACGATCTGGAGTTGGCAGCCGTGATCTTTGCTCTGAAAATCTAGAGACACTATCTCTATGGAGAGAAGTGTTATATTTTCACCGATCATAAGAGTCTTAAGTACCTTCTCACCTAGAAGGAACTTAATCTGAGACAGCGTCGCTGGCTAGAGCTTCTGAAAGACTATGATTGTGAGATTGAACATCATCTTGGTAAGGCTAATGTCGTTGCGGATGCTCTGAGTCGCAACGCCATTTCTGATCTGAGAGCTTTGTTTGCCCGGATGAGTCTGTTAGAGGATGGCAGTTTATTGGCAGAGCTTCGGGTGATTCCTACATTGATTTCTGAGATTAAGGCTAAGCAGCCTAATGATCCGTATTTGGCTCACCGCATTGCGGAAGTTCAGGAGGGGACTTCTCAGGATTTTTCTCTGAACCAGGATGGAGTTCTATGCTTCCGGGGTCGACTCTGTGTTCCGAAGAACTCTGAACTGAAACAGGTTATTCTGCGAGAGGCTCATGATTGTCCATATTCTATGCACCCTGGAGGTGTCAAGATGTACAAGAATCTCCGAGAAAAGTATTGGTGGAAAGGTCTCAAGCGAGACGTGGTCAGTTTTGTATCGAAGTGCTTGACTTGCCAGAAAGTCAAAGCTGAGCATCAGCGACCATCTGGGCTTCTTCAGCACATTGAGATTCCTCAGTGGAAATGGGAGCGTGTGACCATGGATTTTGTCAGTGGGTTACCTTTGACTCCGTCAAAGAAGGATTCTGTCTGGGTTATCGTTGATCGATTGACCAAATCTGCTCATTTCATTCTGGTCAAGACCACCTATACTCTGAGTAGGTTGGCCCGATTATATATCTCCGAGATTGTCCGGTTACATGGAGTACCTCTGTCTATTATATCTGATAGAAATCCGAGATTCACGTCTAAGTTCTGGGGATCTCTACATACTGCTCTGGGAACTCGTCTGAATTTCAGCACCGCTTATCACCCTCAGAACGATGGTCAGTCTGAACGGGTGATTCAAATCCTCGAAGACATGTTAAGAGGATGTATTCTGGACTTCAGAGGTAGTTGGGAGGATTTCCTACCTTTGGCAGAGTTCGCGTACAACAATAGCTATCAGGCCAGTATTAAGATGGCACCATATGAGGCTCTGTACGGGCGAAAGTGTCGCACCCCGATTGGTTGGACTGAGCTCACTGAGCACTGTTTATTGGGTCCAAATATTGTACATGAGGCTGATGAGACTGTTAGATTGATTCGGGATCGGCTCAAAGCCGCTTTTGATAGACAAAAATCTTACGTTGATCTGAGGCGTAAAGATCTGGAGTTTGATGTTGGCGACGAGGTTTTCCTGAAAGTATCTCTGTGGAGGAAAGTATTACGATTTGGCCGTAAGGGCAAGCTCAGTCCCAGATATATTGGACCATACCGGATTATCAGACGCATCGGACCTGTAGCTTATCAGCTTGAGTTGTCACCTGAGCTCAGGCGAATCCATGATGTGTTCCATGTGTCTGTATTGAGACGTTATCGAGCTGATCTGTCTCATGTTCTATCTATGGAGGATTTCGAGATTCGACCTGATCTGTGTTATGAGGAGGAGCCCGTTGAGATCATTGATCAGGACCAGAGAGTTCTTCGGAGGAAAACCATTAAAATGGTTAAGGTTCTCTGGCGTAACCGAGGTCGTGATGAGGCTACGTGGGAGTCCAAGTCTGTCATCAAAGCCCAGTATCCGCATCTCTTTGATCCAGGTAAATTTCGAGGACGAAATTTTCTGTAAGGGGGGGGGAGAATTGTAATAACCCAAAAATTAAGTTAAAATCCCCAATCTTAAGTCAAAATCCCTAAATCGAACCCTAAAAATTTAGGGACTAAACTTTCTGAAATTTAGGGACTAAATTGATAATAATTAAAAACTTGAGGGACAAAATGCAAGAGTTTAAAAACATCAGACCCGTGTATGGTAATTAAACCAATTTTCTGTGGAAACGTTTTCTGACTTCTTCTGAAACCGAAAATGGTGAGTTATGGGGGATTAAATTCTTAATAAAATTCAAATTTAAAACTGAAACATTGCTGGTTGGATTTCAAATCATTCGAATCGTTCTACCTCTCTGTTACTGTCGATTTTTGAGTTTTGGAGTTGTCTTCTTCCTTGGGCTCATTGTTTGTAAGTTACGATTATTATTATTATTATTGTTTCAGTTTAGTTGGAATCGTTTGAAGGTGTTGTTCTAATTTAAATTTGTTTCGAATCTGAGAACTTAATTTTGAGTAGGGTTCAACGTGTATAAAGAACTGTTGATATTGAGTTTGAAGGTGATTTAAGTTTGGGTTCAATCTCGGTTTTAATCCATTTTAGAGTGTTATTACTGTTGGTTTATGTTGGATTCGTTAAGGATTTGTTGTAGGTTAATTTCGGATCGAATATGGAATGAAATCGAGTAAAAATAGGGATTAAAATCGAGTTTTTGGGTCTGTTTGGCACGGGGGAAAAATCTGGAAATTTTCCAGATTTTCCCGGAAAATCTGGGAATATTATGGACCGAACCCAGTGAATCGAACCAGACCCGGCCCAAACGAACCGACCGGCCTTGAACCGAACTGGCCCAAACCGCGTGACCCAGAACCCAGACCCGACCCGAACCGACAACCCAACCCGACCCGATCTCCGACCCGTTTCCCGACCCGGCTAACATCATCGCTGCCGTCATCTGCTGATGTCAGCGTTGACTGATGACATCACTGCTGACGTCATCGTTGACCAGTGCTGACGTCAGCAGTTGATTTTTTTGACCCGGGCCCATTTTATGTTTTTCGACGTCTTGAATCCAATGGCACTGTCTGCTTTTCGAAATTCAAACCCGAAGTGTCGTTTTGGGGGGGTTTAAGTTCGATAGGTTATCTGGAAAATTTCTGTAAATGTTTCTGAATCAATTTCTGTTTGCTTCAGGTGACGAGGATTCCGACCCCGAGCAGTTACCTCCTCCTCCTCCTGTACGTGGACCGATACATCTGCATTCGGGACCCTCACGTGAGTATCGAATTAATTCTGTTTAGTTTATTTTACGGTATTGTGGCATAGTAGGATGTCTAACGTAATTCTGTAAATTGTAGACTCTACTCCTGTTCAGCCCGGTGGTAGAGCCGAGTCTAGTAGACGTCAGGGTCGTCGTTGAGTCTTCTGATACAGGTGTGTTCTCTTTCGTTCAGCCTGTAAATTCTGTTGTTCTGTATATTCGATTCTGTTATCTGTATGATCATGCATCATTCTGTTTTATCATATCTGTTTCTATTATCTATCATGCGTACCTCTTGTTAGATAATAGGCATGCATTCTGATTTTGTATCTGCATATATCATGGCATCTGGGATATTATCTGTGTACGGGGAAGTTAGTGATTTTATCACTTCTGTTCAGTGGCTCCACCTTCGGGTCGAGTACCACTTCTGTTGGTGTGATGGTGTTAGAGTGGTCTGGGGACCAACTCTTCTGTGGTGTTCGGAGATGGGTGCATATCATGCATACTCTGTCTGTTCGGCATGTTCTGTTCTGTTTTTCCGTTATTTGTTCTAGAGACACACTAGGCTTCCCAGCTTACACCCTCTCAGATTTCTGTTTCAGATCTCAGACTTAGACTCAGTACGGTACTTGGAGGTTCTTGTTCCAATATCTGATTTATAGTATGTAATCATTTTCGGATTCTGGATTATTTATAGTATTTGAACAATATTTCTGTAATTAAATGTTTATCGGTTTTTGTTACATTTACTGTTTATAAATTATGGGTTGAACTTTATTTTGTAAAAGTTTAATTTTATTATTATTTTAAATTATTATTTATTCAATAATTTATCTGACTATTTTATATTTATTTTTGTAAAACCCTAACGTGAGAAACAAGTTTTCAAGCCATAAACCCTAACTTGTAATCTAAGAAATTAGGTTACTTTTAGGGGTTACAGCCTTTGTGGTACTTATGTTAGTGCCTTCGCGATACTTCTGATGACTCGCTTACCTAGTCTAACTATACCAAAGTATCATTTGAAATAATCCAAAAAACTAAACTTAAAACATGAAAAGATCAGTTGAATATGTATTTTCTTATGAAGCATTTGAATTCGATTATGTAATTGCTATTGAGCTTTTGATTATGATTTGTCATCGAGCATCTGAATATGTAATTGCTATTGAGCATCTGTATATGTAATTATTATTGAGCATCTGATTATGATTTGCCATCGAGCATCTGAATATGTAATTGCTATTGAGCATTTGTATATGTAATTATTATTGAGCATCTGATTATAATTTGCTATCGAGCATCTGTATATGTAATTATTATTGAGCATCTGATTATGTAATTACTATTGAACATTTGAATTTGATTATAAGTTGCCATTGAGCATTTGATTATAAGTTGTTATTGAGCAGTTGACTATATGTTGCCATAGAGCATATGATTATGTATTGCCAATAAGCATTTGAATATAAGTTACTACCGAGCATTTGAACATGAGTTGTTATTAAGCATTTGCATATGAATTTGTTATCAAGCATAGAGTATGTGAATTCGGTTTGCATGTTAGTGGCATGATAACATGATACCAAGACAAGAATGAAAAGCATGACACTCTTTACATATACAATTGAAATGTTAATATGAATTTGATTTGTTGCTTACTTGAAGCATGTAAATTTTTTTTATGTGTTTAATGTCTAAATTGGTTAGACTTAGGGCTGCCTCACTAAGTACTCCGTAAGTACTTACCACCATTTGTTTCCTCCTTCCCAAAACAACAGGTTATCGGGCCAAGGAGCTAGACTGAAATCGATCGAGGGCAAAGACATCAAACAAGCTAGAGTATGGTATTTTGTATTTATGTAACTCCTAGACTATGGTGGCATAATGTCCATATCATGCATTTTGAGATTCGCTATATGGTTTATATACATGGCTATTGAGGCTTTGGTTTGTAAGCCTTAAGGCAAGGTAATCACTTTAGGCTAGCCTTATATTCATAGGAATTTGACTTATGGCATGTTTATGTCGGGTTAGTATGATGCATGTAATATGTGAGTAATGAACTTGACATGTGAACCTAAGATCAAGTAGGATGGCATGTGAGTCCTTAGAATCACACCATGAATACATTAGTTACTTAGTTAAATGCATGACCTAAGACTAATTAAATTGCTAGATGACATGTGGTAGCAAGAATGGCCATTTGATTAGAAATATTAGATTTGGTATGTTGGAAGTTCATGAGCATTAATTTAGTGATGAATGGATCAATGGTAGAATTGATAAATGGTTATTGATGCTTAGACATTTGGAGTGATCCCTTAAGGGTTAGGGTTGGATAGAGGTTAGATAGATGACCTTTGGTTAGCGTTTAAGTATCTTAAAAAGTTAGAAATTTTCCCCTTGAAGCGTGGGTATCGATACCAATTATATGGGTATCGATACCACCCTTGGAAGTAACATTTTGTATCGAATCTTGGTTCGATACCAAGCCTCCTTGTGTCTCCTTGGTTCGATACCGGTATTGAACTAGGCTACCTAGCTTGAGGCAACAAGTCATCGAGGAAGACCAGTATCGATACTTGGTTCGATACTGGGGCTTCTAGTAACAATTTGCATCGATACCTGTTTCGAACTAGGTCTTCAACTTTGGTCAACGAGTCAACATAGTTGACCAATATCGAACTGGTGTTCGATGACCCTGTTTCGATACCTTTGTATGGGGGTATCGATACCCCTAGCTATTTGGGTTAAAACTCTAAATAAGAAAATTTGCTTAATCAATAGGATAATATGGATGACGATTAAACGAATGAAAATTAGTTAGAGAGTTAGATCAAGTCCAATTGAGACTATAATTGATAAACAAATGGTAATTGGGAATCAAGATGGGTAATTGTTTAAGTATTAAAAAAATTTTAAATTGCCCTCGATCTTGATATGTTCATAAATAGAATTATAATTATAACACATGAGTTGGTCTTTAATTGATTAACAAATAATCGAAATGTTTTAGAAATGGATACAAAGCCTGGTTTAATTTGAGTTCGTAAATTCGGCCGACGCCCCCGTCTCCTAACCCGAGGCAAGGGTGTCACAATGTTGAACTCTATATGTAGTGTCACAATGTTGAACCCTATATGTAATTGTAACTCTATTTATTCTAATTTTGGTCGAATGTTTAAAGGGTTTTGTAATATTTGGAGCTCCGAATCCTTTAAACTATTTTGGGCTTATGTTTAACTCGTTTTGGATTTTATGAATTACGTTGGACTTGGATTTTGTTTTATTTGTTGGATTTTGAAAGGAAATTTTGAAATACGGGTTTTGGGTCGGAGGCCCAATGTGACATCCGGATTTGGGTGTTACATTACCCGGAACAAATGAAACCTATCAGCTTCAGGCATGGGCGGAGCCATGTTTGTGGTTGAGGGGTCACTTGACAACCCAAAGATAGTTAAAAAAATTATATATATTTTTTAAATAACACTCCTTAAAAAATATATTGACACCCTTGAAAAATATTGATACTATTTATAAACAATTGATACTCTTAAAAAAATATTGATATTATTTATAAATAATTGATACTCTTAAAAAAAATATTGACACCCCTTAAAAAATAATATGAAATTAAAAACTCAATTAAAAAATGACATATATGATTCTAAAATACATTTTATATTTAATAATAATAAAATTTAAAAAATCACCACCCATGGCCCACCCACATTTTTTCAATGCTTCTTGGATAGGGGACCAATCTTATTCTCTATTTTACTTTTCAAAATCCCAAATCAAAACCCCACACCATATCTTCCTATCTTTTCTCTTTCTAAAATTTTCAAGTTCCCCCACCTTCCATTTACCAATCGATTAATATTTTAGGCTCACAATTGAAGGCATTTGTGTAAAGAAGCAAACAAGTTCAAATCTTTGTTTCCAAGACTCAAGGTAAATATATTAAGTTAATTAAATTTATTTAGGCATAAAGATAGTTTTCACCCTTAACGTTTATAATTTTTGTCATTTTAGCCCCTATTCTTTTTTTGGGATAAATTTAGCTCTTAACCTATGTCTTTTTAACAAATAACTTATTTTTTAACTGCCATTATAACTGAACCGTTAAAAATTTAATAATGGTAACATATCATATATGTAATAATATATTTTAAATGACATATAATTTAACTTATTAAATATATACATATATATAGAATATAATTTTATTCCAGTATAAAATATAAAAAAATTAAAATTTAAATAAAATATTAAAAATTATTTTTTCATTTATTAAAAATAACTAAATCTAAAACAAAAGGCTACTAAACATTCTCAATTTTAACTATAGTAAAATCAAAATTTTATCTAAAACGGTATGAACATAATCTGAAAAGAAAGTGTTTTGTATAGTTTGTTACTGGTGAATCAAAGATAAAATTTTTTGATAATAATCAATTGAATTTTTATCATTTTAGTTTTGAATTTAGGTATTTCAGTTTTAATCTCAATCGGATTTTTAGGTTTTTTTAAAGATATTTTAGTTTAGTTAGGGTTGAGAATATTTAGTAAATTTTTGTTTTGTATTTAATTAATTTTTAATATTTTATTTAAATTTAAATTTTTTTATATTTTATACTAGAATAAAATTATATTCTATATATGTATATATTTAATAAGTTAAATTATATGTCATTTAAAATATATTATTAAATATATGATATGTTACCATTATTAAACTTTTAACAGTTCAGTTATAATGGTAGTTAAAAAATGAGTTATTTGTTAAAAAGACATAGGTTAAGAGCTAAATTTATCCCAAAAAAAGAATAGGGGCTAAAATGACAAAAATTATAAACGTTAAGGGTGAAAATTATCTTTATGCCATTTATTTATTATCTTTAAATTTGAAATATTCTATTTTAAGAAAATTAGGGTGAGTTGTTGTGCATTAACTTTATAATCTAGGTGTAAATTTACTAGTTGCATGATCTTTGAAATTTAGGAGCAAAATTAAACTTTTTTTAGAATGTGAGTTATGGATTGTAAATATTAACCAATAACCATAAAAACGTGAGTTAATATATTATTTATATCTAGATAAATTGTGATTCTTTTTAGTTAAAATAATAGATGTCATATTATGGCTTTATAATCTAAATTGTTTTTGTTAATATGTGCTTTATGCGTTGAAATTTAGTTAAGAATTTTTACTATGTTTAAACTAAATTTGTATATTTATTCATGCTCAAAATTATATTTGAAATGTTCAAAAGTAATAGTTAAATGCTAAATACATATATTTATACATGCTTAAAATTTTACTTGTAAAAAAGTGTATGGATAATATAAATTTATTTGTTATAAATGTTTAGCAGGAATGGACAGATATTTTAAAATAAAATCAACTTCTGATAGAGAAGAAAAAGAACAAGAAAAAGAATAAAAAAAGAATAAGAAGAAAGGGTGAATCTTCGAGGCGACAAACAAACCAATTTAGAAAAAAGTGAAAAAAATCATGTGAAGTTTAGTCTTGATAATCTTCCAACAAATCCAGGATTAAGAATTAAAATTATAGATTATCATCCAAATGATAGAGGCAACATAAGAAGAGCATATTTATAAAAAGGGTCTTTCCAACCTCGCAAACACAACTTTCCAAAAAACAATTGCAGGAATAGAGCGAAGATTTCCAACTTCTTGGTATAAAGATCATGAAAATTGGTTAGAATATTGATGAGTGTTCAAATTTATATATATTTTATTAATAATTATTTCCCGTTGTCGATTTGATATTACTAATTTGGTTCTATTTTGATCATTTTCAGTATAGGAACTTATTTTCCAAAACCAACAGAAAAGATTGAATTTTGCATTTTTTTTATCCATCATCGCTGGAGTCATGGGCATGAAATAAGGCGCGACGCTTTCCGACCTGGCAGATTTAGATCATCCAGTCAGTATCTTCTAGAATGATGAATGAAATTATTTTGGGGAATTAATTAGAAATTATCTTAGAAATTTAATTTTGAAATTTAAATTATTTATATTTTAGATTATCTTTAGGATTTATCTTTTATTTATTTATTTTATTTTTAGGTTTTAAAATATTATAAATATCCCATGTAGGTAAAGCTTGAGAAGTACTTCATTTTCACTTTTCCCTTGGGTTATAAAAGTTCTCTGGTTCTTTTTATTTTCTTCGAATTTTTTTTATTTCTTTTCTTTTAGAAAAATGCTAAGTATGATTTCAATCATGCTTAGCTAAACTTTCATTTAGCCAAAAGCTAGTGACGACTCAATCCATATTGTGAGAATCGTAAAGCACTTAACATCTTGAGATAACATTCTTGATTTTCTGAAATCAAGGATTAGAAATCAGCTTTTTCTTTAATGATCTCGACGCCTTCATTTCAAAAAATACACGTTGACTTGAAGATTGTTTAGATCTATCGTTGCGAAGAAGAATCGTCTGGTAGCAAATTTGGCTTCCTGTGAACAAACTTAGTGGCGGTCCACTAAGGGAAATTAAGATTGGGTTTGATTCTCTATGAGACGCTATGACTCGAGTCAGGCTTTTCCAGTACTTAAAGTTGTATTGGCGCTAACGGCGATAGACGTGGTTAGTCCAGCAAAGACCGAATTCCGGAGATAGACTTGGGAATATTGGTTACCGAAGAGAGAAGCAAGTTACAAGGGTTGGGCCTTGTAGACTGTAACTAGCATGAATCTTGAAGTAAAATCTATTTCAATGATCAATTTGAAATTGAAGCGAAGCAAAGCTTAAAGCTATATTCTTTAAATTTATTATTTTTGAATATTTATTTTCATTTAATTTCAGTTATTATTAGATTAAGATTATTTTTAGTTTTATAATATCAAACACTCATTTTCTAATTTTTTTTGGATCAGGATCAATTCAATTCAACGTTGGAAATTTTTTAGTCCCTGTGGATCGACCCTACTTTCTCTATACTATTCTTTTATTTAATTCGAGAAATAGAAATTATTTATTTGATAATTCGACGCTTGTCAAATATAGTATTGGAAAAGATGTTGTATTTTGTTTATGTTGCTACCTTTTTGCTGACCAAAACAGAAGAGGTAAAAGTGCATTTGAGATTGGTGGACTCAACAATTAGAACAAAAAATAGACTAGAGTTGCATGTTGGAGCTAAAAATAGTTCTCATAATATATCCGTGAAAAAGTGTGACAACTTGATGAAGCAAAGACAATATATTGATACGGCTTTCTTAAGGCAATCCGATGAAGTTCGTAGTAAGTATGAACTAGATTAACTGCTTCTATTGATTGTGCCCAATTTCTTTTGAAGCAAAATCTAACATTTTGAGGACATGACGAGTCTATTGATTCCATCAATCAAGTTAACTTTCTTAAACTTCTTAAGTTAATTGGTGACCATAATGAAATTATGAGAAACATTATTTTAGAAAATGCTCCAGAAAATCATCGCTTGACTTCTCCAAATATTCAAAAGGACATTGTACATGCTAGTGCAATAGAAACAACAAATGTCATAATTGAAAATATTCAAGATGACTTATTTGCTTTACTAGTAGATGAGTCACGTGATGTATCAAATAAAGAACAAATGAGAGTTATATTACGATATGTGAATGAAGAGGGATGTGTTTTAGAAAGATTTTTAGGAATTGTTCATGTTGAAGACACCACTGCATTATCACTTAAAGTTGAAATTGATGCATTCTTGACTAAATTTGTATTGAGTATATCAAGAATATGGGGACAAGGTTATGATGGTGCTAGTAACATGCAAGGGGAATTTAATGGTTTGAAAAGTTTAATTTTAAGATAAAATCCATCAGCTTTCTACATTCATTATTTCATACATTAACTTCAATTGACATTTGTTGCAGTAACAAAAAATCATATTCAGATTGTATCTCTCTTTAATTTGATATCTTCTTTGATAAATGTTGTTTCCAGATCTTGCAAACGACATGATAAGCTTCGTGAATTACAATTATTTCAAGTTCAAAATGCCTTGACCAATTCTGAAATTTGTTCAGGAAGAGGACTAAATCAAGTGAGAACTCTTGTTCGACCAGGAGATACTCGTTTGGGATCATATTATGGTACGCTTCTAAGCATAATTTCATGTTTTATTCGATAATTGATGTTCTTGAAATTATCATAGATAATGGGTTAAGATCCGAACAAAAGACAGAAGCTAATACTTTGTTAGATTTAATACAATCATTTGAATTTGTTTTTTTCTTGTATTTAATGAAACGTATGTTGGGAATTACAAATGACTTGTCAGAAGAACTTCAAAGAAAAGATCAAGATATTGCTAATGCCATGTCTTTGGTAAGAATTTTTAAAGAATAATTACAGAAGTTTCGCGAAGATGGATGGACTTCATTGTTTTTAGAGGTATCATCATTTTGTCAAAAACATAAGACTGATGTCCCTAGCATGGATGATACATTTATTAGCAAAGGAAAGTACAGACAAAAGCTCATAAGATAACAAATATGCACCATTATCGCATTCAGTTATTTTATATTGTTATAGATATACAACTTCAAGAGCTTAACAACCGTTTTAGTGAAGTAAACACAGAGTTGTTGTTATGTGTATCTTGTTTATCTCTGAATGAAAGATTTGTATCTTTTAAAAAAAATTAATTCGTCCTGATAAAATTTATTCCTCCGATTTTTCTACTGTTGAACTTCTTGCATTTGATAGCCAATTGGATACATAGATATATGACATGTGTTCAAACGAAGAGTTCTCAAATTTGAAAAAGATTCAAGACCTTGCTAAGAAGATGGTTGATACAAATAAGAACGTTGTTTATCCATTGGTATATTGTTTGATTAAGCTTGCATTGATTTTGTCCGTTGTTACGGTAAGTGTGGAAAAAACTTTTTCTGCAATGAAGATTATGAAGAATCGTTTGAGAAATCGAATTGGAGATCAATGGATGAATGATTGTTTGGTTACATATGTTGAGAAAGATATTTTTAATAGCATCGACAAAGAAAAAAAAATTCAACGGTTTTAAAACATGAAGAATCGTCGTGGATAATTGTAATAGCTTAGTCGTTTACTTTTTGTTGTAATAGCTTTATAATGTCTATCGGATATTAATGTTATGTATTATTACTTTGTATTACTTTATATAAATATTTTGATTTTTTAAATTATGACACTCCAAAGTAAAATTGTTGGCTGCGCCCATGACTTTAGGTGGATTTCCCGAAATATTACCCAATGGAAGCCCCCCAGGTTGGTTGTTTTGTTTTGTTTAAATCCCTTCTTTTGTTTTACAATTTCTTTTTAATAATTTTGATGTTTTAGGCTATTGTTGGCATGTGATATTTCTTCAACCAGCACCTCTCCATCCACATATATATAACAAATTTTCAGACTGTTGGTGTCATTTGAAATGTTGCATGCACAGACTGCTACATAGATACGTGAAATTGTTGTTGAAAGTCGGTAATTTCTGGTGTCGTTTTTGTTTGATTCACTGTTAAAAGTTGACATCTAAAGAATCTAATTTTCTTGTAACTATTCTTTCATCAATATTTCCGAAAATAATTTGACAAGTTCAATATGTTAATAATTTTTTTCCAACCTCAATATCCACTCATATATATAAATATATTATAATATATGTTATATGATATAATATATTAATATACTATATGTATATATAATATATGTATATAATGTACATATAAATATATAATACATAATAGTCGAATATTATATGTATATAATATATATAATACATATACATGTATAAAAACTTTTCCTACCTTAGAAGTTCAAAAGCGTCGCTCTCCCAATCTTAGCCGCTTCCTTTTTATTTTTTTTATATACCAACAACGGCATCGGTTTTAATATTGGCCGTCGACCGTGGGTTTTTATCTTTTTATCTTTTTACATTTCGTTTGTTTTATTTTCAATAAATTATTTTATTCTTGTGGTACGATCTATTCTATCTTTTGGTATATTTTTTCTGTCGTTTGGTATATTTTTTTTTCTTTTGTTTTGTTTCTTAAGGTTGGATCTGACGACACTACGATTGATCAAGATGACAATTATTTATTATCATGAAGATCTTTCTTGTTTTGGACCCTCAGATTGAATATGGATACGCGGTTTACACTCGTGGATAGATTATCGCGACGCTCAGCTCTGATTTATGATTCTCGTTGGTCTTTCAATATATTAATCCTTTTTGTGGTTCGTTTGCCGATTCAGTCAGATTTGTTCATGTCTATTTTTCGATCGAGTTTTTTTTAACTTTTTTTATGTATGATCCTTGTATGATTTAAAGTGATTAATTTTAAGAAAATGTACAAATTATGTATTTAGTTTACAATGATAATTGTAACCATTATTGTAATATTGGGTATTTTTTCTTTTAATAAAATTAACGACGTCTATTCAAAAAAATATATATTAATGTATATACGAATGTAGTATACTAAACTAATGTATATTATATACATATACATAATTCATATATGCATCTACTATATATTAATGTATATTATATAATCTAATATATAATACATCTAGTTATACATACATCTAATTACCATGTATACATATATTAGTATAGTATATATTAGTGTACTATGTATATATTAATGTACTACTACTATGTATACATCTAATCACTACAGTATATATAAATGTATTATGTATATATATATTACTGTATACATGATACATCTAATTAGTAATATATAATTATATATACATATAACATATATTAATGTATACATTTAATTACCAATATATATTATATCCATACTTATATTAAATTATTGATTTATTGTATATAGTATTATATATTTTATATTTTCATATATAGTATAAATTCTTTTTTCATATATAATATTATTTTATTTCTAAAAATAATATTATTCTATATATATTATAAATTTTTTGTAAAGTATAAATTTTATATATACTATTATTTTATTTATAATATAATGATTATATATAGTCTAAATTTTATATTTTTATTTTTAAAATATATTAAACTATATTGTATAATTATAAATTATAATATATTAAAGACATAAAGATAATTTTCACTCTTAACGTTTATAATTTTTGTCATCTTAACCCTAATTCTTTTTTTGGATAAATTTAGCCCTTAACCTATTTCTTTTTAACAAATAACTCATTTTTAACTACTATGATAACTGAACCGTTAAAATTTTAATAATGATAATTTGTCTCATATATGTGATAATATATTTTAAATGACATAAAATATAACATATTAAATATATACATATATATAGAATATAATTTTATTCTTGTATAAAATATAAAATAATTAAAAATTAAATAAAATATTAAACATTAATTAAATTCAAAATAAAAATTTACTAAATATTCTCAACACTAACTAAACTAAAATATCTTTATAAAACCTAAAAATTCGATTTAGATTAAAACTAAAATACATAAATTCTAAACTAAAATAATAAAAAATCCAATTGATTATTATCAAAATCCTTTATCTTTGATTCACTGGTAACAAACTCTACAAAACCTTTCTTTTCATATTAGGTTCATAGTTTTTTAGATAAAATTTTTATTTTTTTATAGTTAAGGTTTGGAATGTTTAGTAGCCTCTTGTTATAAATTTAAATAATTTTTAACGAATAAAAAATTGATTTTTAATATTTCATTTGAATTTTAATTGTTTTATATTTTTAGAGTGAAATAAAATTATATTCTATATATATTATATATTTAATAGGTTAGATTTTATGTCATTTAAAATATACTATCACATATATATGACATGTTATTATTATTAAATTTTTAACGGGTCAGTTATCACGATAGTTAAAAAATGAGTTATTTGTTAAAAAGACATAGGTCAAAGGCTAAATTTATCCAAAAAAATGAAGACCAAAATGATTAAAATTATAAACGTTAAGGGTAAAAATTATCTATTTGCCTATATTAAAGTACATTAAAGTTAAATTTTTATCAAATTTAACTATTTAATCCTTACAAGTTACTATTTTTTATTTTTCTAATTTAGTTTAATATTTTTAATAAGATAATTTTTATTTTATTAATGTTTATCTTTTTAATTTAAAATTTTATTCTTTGATTTTTTAGTTCAACATTTATTTTTAATTAATTTTTAACTTTTTAATTTAAAATGAATAACAATCATTCAATAATAAGTCTTTCGTTTATTTACTTATTTATACCAAATCAAACTTAATATTTTTAATTATTATAAATTTAAAACTCAAATTAATTCGACCTGAAACGAAACTGTCAATTATCCAATTTGGACCCAAACCGTTTGAACCCGACCTGAAATGAACTCGACCTGAAATAGACCCAACCTGAAATGAACCCGACCTGATAAACCTGTACCCGATCCGAATCGAGTCAAAACATCAAATCAACCTGAAATAACCTGCATCCGATTTTACCCGACCTGTAACCCTGTTTTTACATCCCTAAATCTCATGGCAAGGTTTCAAGTTCCCACATGACAGATTCAGCTGTTTTTAACAAAATGCTAAAAAAAGGGTACAAAGGAGTGAATGGCCATTCTTTCTTCAATGGCCATCATCCATTCATTATCTACATCCAATCAACCCTACACTCTTCAGAAAGGAAAAATAATAAAAGTAGATTCAAGAGGGAATTGGCTCATAAGTTAGTTTGTTTCATGCACTACGATTAATATTGGAAGGAACCACAGACTTGAGTATCATAAATTACAACTTCCATTAATAATTATATGAAGGTTTCTTACACTTATGTTCATTAATTTCCGAAAAGCATAAAAAATGGGACTAAGTCTTTCATGTAAGCAGCAGAGGGAATTTAGCTTACCAGACTCTATTTACATTGGATGGTCCACGTTGTTTTTTTTGTCTGTACACCATTTTTTCATCGACTTCAAATTAAGTACTCGTAGTATACCAAGAAAAGTGCATCTGGGCAATCTTTCGGGAGACTGTTGATGTAGAAGTAAAAACGCAACAGATCTTCCTGTGTAACAGTTTTATTGTCGACCACATCATCATTGCAAGTAAGCACCCATAAATCTTCAGAGTTAACTCTTTTCAAGCTACCGCGGCAGAAAGGACAGGACTCTGATTTTATGTTCCTGTAATTTGGAATTGGAAAGGAGAACATTGAGAGCGAAACTGCAAAGCACGGAAATGCAAGAGAAATAATAAGAGATCCTGAGTTACCGTACCAATTGCGGTAGCATTTGATGCACATGGCATGACAACAATTAGGCAAGACCATTTTAGTGCAAGGCTCCAAGCAAATCCCACATTCGTCTTCCCTCTCGAAATCGATATTACCAAGTCTATTATCTAATTCAACCCTTTTCTTGGCAGAACTCCCCATTGTAATATGGGTTTCCATATCATCATCCAACACCTCCAAGCTACCATGGAGTTTTTGAAGTGATGGTAATATAACACCTACAATTTCATTAAATTAGCAGAGCCAGTCAAGGGTAGGGTAAATGAATAATTACAGCAGGAAATTTGAGGTAAAGAAAGGCACTCAAATAATGAGAAATGCATACCGTAAAACTCTCTAATTGTCGCCTTCCTTCCATGTCTAGATATCTTCGATCTCCCATCTGCATAGACCTGTAGCAAACAAGATGCAAATGAACAACAGGCGCATATGGATATGTGCGAAAATAAATGTGAAAGAGGGGCATGGAATGAGCCGGTAAGATGAATGGACCTTATATACAAGTATGTGAAAGAGGTCTAGACATCTAGGGAGTAGACATACGCAGGATGAGTCCACCCATTGCAAGAGAAATAGAAAGAGGGGAGCCAGATGATTGTACACCAATTTCATTTGAATATGAGAACCGCTCTTGGCCCTAGGAATTGCAGCAGCCCTAAAACCGAACAAGAACACAAACACTATTAGAGCAACTAAAATGGAGATATTTAAATTACATCCTAAGCCAATCATAGAGCATCATATCTATGCTAATATTAGCAAAAGAAACATCAAACTACCAACAAGTTCAGACAAACACTATGAGAAGATCAAAATGAAGACATCTAAACCACATTCTTAGCCAACCAACAAGCATTCATGATGACCAAAAAGTTAGACCAAAACATAAATGGCGAACTTCCCAACTTCTTTTCTTTCATTTTTTGAAGTAAAACCCTATCATAAGTGGAATCTTCTTGAGTTGCTATCAGCTAAAGGAACATCAAACTATCACCAAGTTCAGCAAATTGACAGAGACAATTCACAACACTAAAACCATGTGCTAAAGGGCTGCAATTGGTTGTTCAATAATACCCTAAGAACAAGAAAAGATTATCATAAAGAGTAATCAAAACTGGGTATTTTCCCCCTTTTTAACACAACTAGCAGAGCAGCTAAAAATAGCTTTTTTAAGCATGATAATCAAAAGCAACCCAATCAAGCAATTAACAAGCAGAAACAACAAGAACAAGTCAACAATCCATTTCAAGGAAGGTGAGGTAACCAAAAAGACAAATTCAAAATCAAACTACAAACTTTTCAAGAAAATTAAACACCCAAGAAAGAAAAAAACTTACAAAGCATTTGCATGTTGTATATCAGCCTTTAATATTCTCAAAGAGTCCTCATAAGAAGACTTTGATAACTGATTAAACACCATATCCGTCTCTTTGTAAAGCCAGAGAAAATAAAAACAAGGGAATCTCAACAGGATAAAGAATATACAAAGATGAACTGGGTTTCCTCTGTTTAAGAACCCAATCCCCAAAAGTACAACAGAAGGAATAAAGAAAAAAATGAAAGTGGAAAAAGAAGGAAATGAAGAACAAAAAAAGTCTTTTTTCTTCTGTCTGCCCTTAATCTCTTTTTATCAGTTTTCTGATTATCAAGATAGAGATAATGCTAATTATTCATAGGGTAAATTATAAAGTTCATCACTTAACTTTCTTCTAACATTTATTTTTAAACACTATAATTCAAAATATTCACTTTAATCACTAACTTTCAAATTACTCCTATTTTAATTATTCTACCATGAATTATTTCATTGTTTTCTTACTATAACATGGATTATTTTATAAGATTTTTATTATGACACTATATATTTTATTAATATTTAATGCCCCCATAAAATTTAAAATAAAATAAAAAATTAAAATTTCTAAACCTTATATCTCAACTTCAACCTTCAACCTCAAATCAAAAACCTCACCAAAAGATGCAACACGACAATGAAGTGTGGGGCTAACAATAGAGAATTATCCACCATTGATCTCTCCATGGGTCAAATAGATTCGGGTTCGGGTTTTCTTGCGAGATTGTACCAAGTCAAAACGACATAGTAACGTGTTGGGGAAGAGAGAGACAGACAGTTCGGGAACCTGTCAATGAAGAATATCGAAGCTGGGGGGTTTCGTATTTGTTGAGTTAACTCTGCTGATGAGTTAGTTTGTAAAGGGAATAACTCGACGGGTCAACTCGATGTTCCTTTGAACAATGGATTGAACTCTGGAGTTAGTTGGTAAAGGAAATAACTCTGATGAGGGTTGGGGTTTAGGTTCATCTTAGAGTTTAGAAATTTTAATTTCTCCATTCTTATTTAAATTTTATATGACATTAAATATTAATAAAAATATATAATGTTTTCATAAAAAATTAATAAAATATATTCTATCTTCATAGGATAAGAGTTGGAGTTTGGGGTTTAAGATTAAATATAGGTTGGATTATTTTGATTTCGGATTAAATTTAGGTTAAGTCAAATTAATTTTAGATACATTTAGATCGAATAATATAATTTTGAGTGACCTTAAGTTGATCATCCAATGATATAGTCAGGGATGGACTTAGAGAGGTATCTGAAGGTGCAGCAACACCTCTTAAAATTTTTAATTTTTTATATTCTTTATATATTTTTTGTATTTTTTATTAGTAATCTAATTTTACGTCCCTAAACTCTTTTAATTTTGTACTCTATATTTCTAATAAAATTTCTTGATAGTATACACTCCTAATATAAAATTATGAGTCTGTCCCTAAAAACAGTGGTTCCACTTCCACTAAAAATAATTTATAATAATAAGACATAATATTTTTTTTCATATTTATTTGGTGATGCTTAAAACATGAGATCTTTTTAATATGTCATCAGATTTAGTATTTTTCTGGTTCACATAAATTCAATTATATAATTCATAATATTATATTATCAAGAGAAAATCCCTCATTTACATCATTTATTCAACTCTCATTCTAGAAACAAAAGAAGTCAAAAGAATTGTACTTTAAAATTCCAATGTGTGCAACGGATTCAAAGATTTAAAAGTTAAAAAAAAAACTTATTTTAGTTATGTCTTGGGTTAATTCTTTTAAATTTTATTTATTTAGATGTAATTTAATACTTGCAGGAGTAAGAAAGTAATAATGAAGTAAAAAATTTAACGTTGAATACCTTGAAGTGTTAGTAAAATTAATTAATTTTAGTAAGTCAAAATTAGTTCAAATCAGTTGACAAGCGTAGCATGTAACAAATCGAGTTTATGATAGGTTGCGTATATTATCACCAAAATATACATTCAGAAAATTTAAGTTAAACAAGTATATATGGTCAGTTAATCAAGTTATTTATTTATGTTTTCTTATATTTTTTAGATCGTAGGTTGTAGACCCTTCAATAGCACTTTTATCCATTCCCTTATAATCTGATTTTATCCCTTTAAATAAGATATTAGATTTAGAATTTATAAATTTAAGGGAATAATAAAATATCAAAGTGTCATGACATAGAAAATACAAGTATAACGATTAAATTTAAAAACAATCCGTTTCAAAAAAAATTAGATGTAAATTGTAAGTTACGGAGTTAATCCTACAAATTTTTATTAAGCAAGAGATCAGTAGTAGATTTAGGTCAAACTCACCCTCAAGATTTTAAATGTAACATCTTAAATTTGGATGTTATATTTGAGCTTTAAGCTCAATTCGTTATCATAAATTTTTTTATATAAAATACTTTTTTAAAAACATTTGAATCTAATAGTTGAAAATATAGATAAATGATTTAAATTGTTACAGAGGAGTTATAGTTTAATTTAAAATATTTGAACATTTAAACTTGATCAATACAATTTTAAAATAAGAGTTATAGACTTGATCATGTAAGGTCTATGAATACTCAAGCTATTAAATAGTGTTCCTTAATTATTTATCCAACGATCAACCAAAGCATAGAGAAATCGATTCTCAGTGCAAAACTTACAAAGTTCAGTGATACAAATGTACTCTACAATACTTTATGCTTGTAACATCCTCAGTTTTTGAGTTAGACATTCGACCTCAAGCCCAACCCAAACCCAAAATTTTTAAATTAATTCCAACACCAAAATAAGGCACATTGCCAAATCCATTAAAAATTTGATGATAAGACAGAAATTTTAGTTCAAAAGTAATTAGGAGCTCCGAATTTAAAACAATAACGTTCAATGAAAATACAAATTGGTTTATAAAGTTACACAATTTAAATAGGTCTTAAAATACATAGCTCATTTATCTAAGTAGTGTATTCCTCCACAAGATCGATGCTGAAACTTACTAAAGATGGTGCTCCATGATCTGATCTTCACATAATACCCTGCGCACGAAAAACATAAAATTCTAAATGTTGAGCTACTGAAAGCTCAGTGGGTATACTTCTACTCAAATATGATTCGTGTAATTCATGATTAAATGCATGGAGCAAGATTATGATGAATAAGAACAAGTGGCGCTACCATAACCGCTTAAACACATGATATTATGCATGACAAGATCTTAGCAAGTTTACTGATGAGTGTCCAAAAGTATTATCTTTATTATCTTTTTACTCTTATTATTGTTAGACTTAAGTATATTTTAATTATATTATTACTCATTCATGCATAGTTACATAATTTCCTTAGTTGTCATATTTATTTTCTGTGTTGGTTGAATTATATGGAAAAAAATATTGCTTGAGTGTATTTCCATGTTTGCAGGATTCCTTCCTTAATGAGGGCTTGCCAAATTGGAAAGAAGCCAATGAAGAAATAGTCAATGAGAAAAAACATGGAAAAAATTGGAAAATAAAGTAAAGAAGGAGAGTGGTGATAAGAATCAAATAAAGAATAAAAATATTCTTTATGAATATTTATAATTCACTCTTACCTTTTCACCTAAGTCAACCTAGATTTCTCCTATAAAAGGCAGAGCATGGCGTCAAGCTAGAGATGAGTTGAATAAGAGACGAATTTGGGAGTCAATTTCTAGAGGTGATTTGGAGAGAATCAATTTGGGTTTATTCTTTGTATATCTTTAGAATCCATGAATTGATGTAATTGGTTTGGTTATTTTGTTTTGTGATTGTGAGATACGATTTGGATTTTTATCTAAGTATTTAGTTGTTCTTAATCAAAGTTTACTTATTCTTGGCAATTATTTGGTTTGCGAGAGAATTGAGAAAGGATTTCGTAAAATGATACATTTATCTACATTCGGGAGAATTAAATTCATGAAACGAATAAGTATGGTTTAAACCAAGTGCGTGAAAACTAATCCGGCTTAGGGATATGTGCAGGATTTCAACGGCTAACAGAAACAACGCTTTGCCGAACTTTGAGAATAGTCGCCCAAATTGCCCGAGCAATTCCCTCATCACAATTGCCCAAGCATTCGAAGAACTGACAATTGGAAGAATTGACTAGGCAATCCGAATGAGTCCAATTGCCGGAACGAGTTGAGCGGTACGAAAACTTATTTACAAAGAAGAATTCAATTCAGACATCACTCCACAACTCAGGATAATCCAACATTTTTCTCTCATCCATTGGATTTCATTTATCTTTTCTTATATTGTTTACTTTATTTAATTAAACTTCAACTATCATCACTTGTGTTTTTATTTTACAATGTGATAAACTTAAACAAAGTGTCCTAAACCAATCCCTATAGAGTTGATATCTAAATATATACTATTACTTGAGACGTGTACACTTGCATCGTTTGCGTTGTACTACAATCATGCAATAGTTACATGACATTCTTAAGCAATAAAATCATGAGTATACCAAAGATGAGTGTGTTTGTAGTCACTAAGCTTCGGACCTCACACTCTCTCATACCTTGGGAGTGTTCGGAGTCACTGAGCATCAGACCTCACATGTCTTGAGTGTGTCCGGAGTCACCGAGCATCGGACCTCACACTCTCACATATAAGTGATCTAAATTCACTCAGCATCGGAAGTCACTCTTAAGTATCCGGATCCTGTTACAACGTTCCCATGATCATCAAACATTACACAAATATCCCAAACAAGTTCGCATATCCAAATCAATACATATCAAGACATTATATCCACATTCATCTTCCTAAGTCATATGCATATTCAAAATTCACATTTTTCAGTTTTAATATTCATTTTAGGCCTAAAGGGACCTACCAAGGCTATTAATAAAATTTATCGACCCTTCAAACTCAATTATTACAAATTGGATATATTGGTCAGAGCGTATCGGTACGTCTATATGGGGTACCAATACTACTCTCTTGATTACCGATATCCAAAAACCATTTGAACGCTTTGATTGTTTTTCCTCACACCCATATCGATACGCCTATTTGGCATACTGAAACTCAGTATTGGTACGAGGGCCACCTGTACCAATACGCACCCAACTATCAGTACCTAAAACGATTTTGGAATTTCTCAATATATAGGGGTACCGATACATGAGGTGACCATATTGGAACACCCTGCCTAAAAACCCCAACTTCCCTCTTATGGGTACCGTTATGGGTACCTCTCATACCGATATTCGAACCCAAATTTTTAGGTTTAGAGCTTGAAACACACGTCGCACGTCTCTACCTCCCTAGACTCCCCTAAACTCCCCCAAAATCTTCCTACAAGGTATCTAAGGCATGTACAACATATTTCAATCAATTTTAGTAGACAATATACTTAAATTCAAATTTCACCATTGACGATTTTAAACTACCAAACCAAGCTATATCATGCACAATTCAAGTTACAAACATTATTATCATGAATTCTATGAGTTCATAAGGGTTAGAAGTATATTATCATGAATTCTAAGGATCAAAACTCCACCTTTGATGCTAGAGTTTTAAGACAAAGGGGTTGGAGAAAGATAAAGAAAAGAGGTAGATGATGATGTCAAAATTTTTACTCTTGATAGAAAATTAAACCCCTCTTCCAACCCCTTATTTTTATCTAAAGTTTAAACTCCAAATTACGCTCAAGTATCTCCTAACCCAAGCTCAAATCATAATAGCCCAACAAGACTTAAGGCCTAAAAGATCCAAATACGAGGCACAATCCTCGATTTAGACCCTATGTTTTGATTTGGTAAAAATTTGGGTCGTTACAATGCTAAACATAAACATGCAAGCTAGAACAAGAATTAAAGAGAGATAAATAAACAATGACAATACCATTAGTTGCCTAAACATATGCTCAAATAATACAAGTTAGCATATATGGCACGCAAAGCCTAACAATACTTGAGATCTTATCAGATCATCTAAGCAAAAACACATAAAGCAGAACCATAAAACTAGAGTGAGATCTGAGACAAAATAATATCAAGAACATACATTTTATACTCTAAAATACCTGAGTGAGACCCAAGGTCACATATTATCAAAAATATTAACTCTATACTAGGAATACCCCCTCGAGCATCTTCAAATAAGACTCGGGGTCATATAACATCGAAAATGTACATTCGGAAATATCTTATATGATACTGCAACATTTTCATTGGTTATCTAGATTTTATTAATCAAATGACTCAACGATGTTGGTTTTCATTGTAAGGATCATGTTGTCACTATGGGACTTGTTCGTACTTTGTAATTTTCATTGTAAGAACAATTCAGTTGAAACTCTAATAAAGTTTGATATTTCTCATTTATGTTGTATACACATTAAGTTAATTGTTTCGAGAAATATCACTAAAGTTTGGACCTAGAATAAACACTAGGTTTATTCATTAAGTATATGGGCTAAAACATTAAGCCTTGATGTATTGTGATACATGGAAGATATAACTCAAACATGAGAGGAAATGTCGCCATGATTCATACATTATGTTTTAACTTTAAGTTTTCATGGACAACACGAACCAAGTGGAAGAATGTTGGTTTTATGGTTCGTGTGAACCGTTTACCGTACACATTTCCACTATTGGAAATGGTGATCGTGGGAGCATAATGCATAGTTAATATGCTAAACATTTCTCACGTTTACGGGTTATGAGACGGTTAAGGTAGATAGTGTCGGGAAGTTAAGGGGCATTTTTGTTCATTTGGTTGGTGGTTCATGGTGGATGAACCCCTATAAATACCAACCTAGCCTAAGGTCCCTAAGCATCAAACACAAGCATCACATATTCCATCTAGTGAGTTTTGAGTGCTTAGAAGATCTTGACGTTTTATTTTTCTTTTATAGCCGAGTTTTATATTTTACGGTGGTTCGAGGAGTTACCACGGTGGTCCGACGAGCTCGATGGTGGTACAACCACATCTCATTTGGCATAAGGTTTTTGACAATGGCTGGAGATATTTATTTCGATCCTTTTCCGCTGCGTTTATGCTCGTTTAATGCTTACAAACCAATCAAATTTTCAATCGATATACAAGTAACGTGATCCCAAGGATCTCTCCATCGTTGCTAAACGTTATCAAATCATTTATTTTATATTACCGAGTTGTTAATATATTATGAAAAAAAGTATATAATTAATCTCTTTTATCGTCTTCATTACTCTATATTATCTCATTTATTAAGGCATAAAAAATATTAGTTATACACATCAATTTCCCTCTCTAAATGCATTTATTGATTATTTAGCGTATCGAGTATCAATACATAAAATACTAATATTGATATGATACGCTCAAGTACCAATACTCTCGTACGTACCAATATTAAAATTGTTTAATAGAAATCTCAAATATTCCCTAGTATTGATATGGATCAACCCATACTAATACAACATTAAATACCGTACTGATATAACCGAAGCTCATACATAAATCCAACTCACAAGATCAAAACATATAAATTGTTTTTTTAAGTTTTTATATATATTTTTCAATAAAATTCAAACAAGAGCATATTGTCACGGGGCTAGAGTCTTGACCTAGCTGCACCGCGCGGCCTTAGTCGATGTTCTTAGACAAACAACTAAGTCAGCCTGAAAACTCGCTCCGGAAGATCAAACTTCCCAAGGCACTAAGAACGCTGAATCGTTCTGGCGGAAAGCAAACTATGAGTATGGCTACTCAAGAACGAAAAGAAGAACGCGAAGAACACAAAGAACAATTGAGAGAGTTTTTTTTAGAGTGAATGCCACTTGATTACTCAAAGATGAGATGATACAAATGAGACTGGGGAGGTCTCTATTTATAGTTGATTCCCCTTACATCCGACGGTTCCCACTGATTTACATCGATGGCTAGGATCATTTCCTACCAACCACATTGGCACAATCCTAAGAATATTCCATGTTAACTAAGGAAACAAATCCTAAGAATACAAGGAAAGTTTACAAGGCCAAAATGGCTATCTTCTAGAATCCTCCATGGAACGGGCTAAGTCTGGTGGTACCTTTAGGCCCAAAATCTCCCTAAGAACCTCTTGGGCAGCAATATGCGCATGTGGCACGGGCTCGAACTGACGGCCCGTGACATTCTCCCCCACCAAACATGGCGACGCCCTCGTCGCCGCCTCGGAACGAAGATAGAACCGATCCTGGGAATTCCTTGTCACCTCGGCTTGCCCCAAACTCTGAATCGGGCTGGATGCTCTTCTCATAAAGAGCACTCGACTCTGGCTCAGTTGTCCACCCAAATGGACTGCTTGCTTTGGTACTCGTCGCCATCTAACATCAGTCACCGTCCCTCCAAGCGCATCTCGATCGTAGGAGTTAGCTCCTACCAGTTGTGATTTGCCCCCATTCGGACACACATGGTCCTTGCACAATGACTTGGACGCCACAACATTGAACACTGAGCGGTCTCTCAAGATCGTCGGCAACCCTCGTTTGCGCCTAAGAACTCTGAAAGGTGGCTTGTGCTCTCGCCAAGTATCGACAACTCCATTTGAAGGGTTAGGTTTTTGCTGGCCTACACCCGACAAACAAGGCAAATCAAACTGTAAAACACAATCATTGTGTTCGGGATGTACCTCAATCAACTTTTCCGCATTCACTCTAACTCGCATCAATCTTTCTTCACTCGTGAAGTTTGATGCTCCCATCGATGCTCCGTCTTCATTGAAGCTCGATGCCTCGTCCATCTCCTCAATGGATGGATCTCCCACGGGTTCACTATCATGTGGCTCAGGCAACTCTTGCCCCACCAAGGTGTCCACTCCAATAGCCTCCAAAGCGATGCCTCCTTCCCTTGGAGCATCCTTGGTAAGCTGAATGGATGTCAGCTTCTCGATCCTCCGTCCCTTGTCTCGATACACGGGCACAACACAATGTTGTTTCGGATCCAAAATGCATATAACATCGGCACAAGGGATGATAAGAGCTTGAACACGGTCAAGGAAGTTAAGCCCCAAAACGAAATCAAAGTCATCTAAGTGAATTACCTTGAAATCTTCCTTGGCCTTCCAGTCACCAATCTGCAGCTCTACCTTCCGCACTGTTCCAACAACTGGAACCTCCTTGGCATTAACGGTCTTGATCTTTTTGGTTGAACCTTCAACTTTGAGACCAAGCTTCTCAGCAGCCATCTTTGACATGAAGAGATCGGATGCTCCGGTATCCACTAGAGCACTCCTCGATCGTCCCGCCACGTTGATGTTGACAAACATCAACCCATTCTGCTTTGGGCCCTTCTTCGCCTTTGCAAAATTTAGTATCATTGCCCCAAGCTTACAAGCCTCACTTGACTCGGGCTTGTCCCTTTTGGGCTGCTTGGCTCGATCCGGGTGCTCACGAACTACGTGAGGTCCCTTGCTCTCGTAACATTGCTTCCCCACCCTTGGCTTGATTGCTCTAACACTAGCAATCGTACCAAGCATACATTCCTCGTCCTCTTGCTCGTCATCCGCATCATTGATCGTATCGGGGCGCTTCTTCTTGGGACACACTTTCACCAAGTGTGAACCATGGCAATGGTAGCACTTCAAAGGCCCTCGATCCTTTTTCTCCGATGGTTTGACAAACTTGTTGACCCTCTCATCATCATTGCAAGAATGATTATCCTCCTCGTCTCCCCCACCAAAGCTCTTACCTCGGGGCTTGGAAGACTTGGACATGTTAACTTCGAACTGAGCTATGGACTCGGCTGCGGTAAAGGCTTTGGAAAGCTCCTCGACTCCCCTACGCTCTAGCTCCATTTGAGCCCATCTTTGGAGTCCATCCATGAAGTAGGAAAATCCCTCCGCTTCACTCAAGTCCTGGATTTGGAGCTTGATTTCAATGAACTTCCTGACATAGTCAGTGATGGAACCCTTATGTTTCAATTGCCGCAACTTCTTACGAGCCTCCCGTTGAGCATTCGTCGGATAGAATTGTTCTTTGAACTCAACTTGGAACTCCTTCCATGTCTCAAAAGGAATGTCTCCACTCGGCTCCTTCGAGCATCTGCGTCGCCACCACAAAAGAGCGACATCAGTTAAATACATCGAAGCAACGTTTACTTTCTCCGCATCATCCTTGATGCCCATGGCTCGAAAATACTGCTCCATGCCCCACAAGAAGTTCTCAACATCTTGGGCCGATCGGTTCCCCTTGAACACCTTTGGCTTTGGAATGTCCAGCAACGATCTTCACACCCTTTGCTGCAACGTCTTCTTCTCCACGTGCCATAATCACTAGCGCCTTGCTCGAACCACGCTCTGATACCACTTGTCACGGGGCTAGAGTCTTGACCTAGCTGCACCGCGCGGCCTTAGTCGATGTTCTTAGACAAACGACTAAGTCAGCCTGAAAACTCGCTCCGGAAGATCAAACTTCCCAAGGCACTAAGAACGCTGAATCGTTCTGGCGGAAAGCAAACTATGAGTATGGCTACTCAAGAACGAAAAGAAGAACGCGAAGAACACAAAGAACAATTGAGAGAGTTTTTTTTAGAGTGAATGCCACTTGATTACTCAAAGATGAGATGATACAAATGAGACTGGGGAGGTCTCTATTTATAGTTGATTCCCCTTACATCCGACGGTTCCCACTGATTTACATCGATGGCTAGGATCATTTCCTACCAACCACATTGGCACAATCCTAAGAATATTCCATGTTAACTAAGGAAACAAATCCTAAGAATACAAGGAAAGTTTACAAGGCCAAAATGGCTATCTTCTAGAATCCTCCATGGAACGGGCTAAGTCTGGTGGTACCTTTAGGCCCAAAATCTCCCTAAGAACCTCTTGGGCAGCAATATGCGCATGTGGCACGGGCTCGAACTGACGGCCCGTGACAATATCATAATTTTATGATATCATAGAAATAAAATAAAAATATAATTAAATTCAAAAATTGCAACTAAGAAAAATAATCAAAATTGTAAATTTGTAGAATTCAGGTGTTAAATATTAATTTATGATTTCTGAAATCTAGAATTTGTCGTTTCAAGTTGTCTGACTAGATAAGGAAAGTACCAAAGAATATTATATTTATACGTCTAAGCAATATGTTATTTTCTACGCAATTTATTCGGTAGTTGATCAGAAAAGTAGACAAATAACTAATTGATTTAATATAATAAAATCTTATATTTTTAAAAAATATTATACTTCAAATTTTAACATTATAAATAAAAAATAAATTTAAAAATATTCTCATAATATAACTCTATAAAAAATTATTTAATTATTAAATAATAAAATAAATATCAATAATTAAAATATTTTTTTAGGAAGTAGAAACAAAAATTCATTTCTTTTGTTCTTATCTATAAACGTTGCTTTCAATGCCATCCTTCTTTATTTTTATAATATCTGTCATAACCCTTTTTATTTATTAATACCTAATCAGATTACAATCATTATCTAATCTGTACAACTGTATTTATTATTTATTTATTTATAATATTTTATAATATAATAATAATCGTTTCTTAGATTAAAAAAATAAACGGTAACAGAAAATTTAATCGACAATTAATTGTAATGATCTTAAGAAGAATTAGGGGATTTCAAAAAGAGAAGAAAAGAATTTCAGAGAAGAAATTTTCATTCAAAATTCATAAATAATTCCACCATTGTTTCAGTACAACAAATATAGAAGATTCAGTACAATTCTGTTGGTTCTACAGCTGTCCTAACCAATTAGCCGTTTCCTGCTATGGATCCTAAGGCTTGATCTAATTATTTCCAACTTGGGTCAACAGCTCAGTCAGCCCATTGTCTTGAGTCAACCCTCTCTGCCTGCTTCTATGTCCAGCCCGAGGATAGTCATTAAACAGTCCCGTTTCACTTGCCTTCTGAAATGCTGCCGTTTCAACCTTCATTAACATCACTTGACCTCCTTCACGTGCTAACTCCAGATCAGTCTCCCCTTTTTCTCCCAATTCCTTCAAATCCCTAATTCATCTCTTCCAAATCCCTAAATTGATCGAATTCATATTTCCCTCCATAACATCTCCCCCTTCTTCAATCGGTCCTTGTCCCCAAGGATCAAAATCTGGAAATTAGGATTTCAAAACGTTGTAATCCTCCCAAATTGCATTCTCTTCTCCAAGATTCGACCATTGGATCAGTAGTTGGGTCACCGCACGATTCTGTCGTTTCACCATCCGTTTATCCAAAACCAGAGCCGGATAAACTTTCATTTGCCCATCCTTTGTCGTTTCAAGAGGATTCAATGAGGTAACCTGTTTATGTCCCAATTTCTTCTTCAATAAACTGACATGAAAACTGGATGTAACTTAGATTGAGGGGGTAACTCGAGTTCATAAGCAACTAACCCCACTCGTTTTGTGATTTTGTAGGGATCGTAGAATTTAGCAGCCAGTTTCAGATTCTTCCTCAGGGTCAGGAATGTCTGTCGATAGGGTTGAAGTTTAAGGTAAACCTCGTCTCCCACTTCGAATGTTCTTTCTGACCTTCTCTTATCTGTATAATACTTTAAGTATTGTTGTGTTTTTTTCAGTTGCTCCTTCAATATTTTGTTCAATTGTATCCTTTTGGCTTGCTCCTCCTGTATACTATTGACTGTAGACTATAGATTCCAGGCTAGGACTCGGGGTTTATACCCGTACAATGCTTCAAAGGGAGTAATCCCAATAGCAGTGTGATAAATGGTATTATACCATCACTCTGCCTGGGGCAAAAATTTTGCCCAATCCTTAGGTTTAAGAAAACACATGCTCCTAAAGTATTGCTCCAGGCATTGGTTCAATCGTTCTGATTGTCCATCTGTCTCGGGGTGAAACGCAGTGCTGAAATAAGTAGTAGTCCCTACTTATCTCATTAACTCCTTCCAAAAGAGACTAGTGAAGATCTTGTCTCTGTCAGAAATAACAATCTTAGGTGGTTCATGTAGTTTATACACCTGATCCAAATAGACTCGATCTACTTCCAATACTGTGTATGGATGGGATAGACTCATAAAGTGTCCATATTTGGTATACTTGTCTATGACCACCAAAACACAATTACTCTTCATTGAAGTGGGCAACCCTTCAATGAAGTCCATGGTCACCACCTCCCAAGCCTGGTTAAGAACTAATATGGATTGTAGCAGTCCTAGTTTGGCCAGGTGCTCCCCTTTTGTCCTTTGATAGACTTCACAGATCTGAACATGCTCCTTTACCATTTCCTTCATCTTAGGCCAATAAAAAGAAGCCTTAAGCCTCTGGTAGGTTGCTTAAATCCCTGAGTGTCCACCACTGGAAGAATCATGCAACTCCAACAGCAGTTGCTTCCTCAATTCACCCTTACTTCCTATATATATACTCTCTGTTCAAATCTCAGCACCCCTTTGAAGAGAGTGCAACCCTTCTTAGCCTCCTTATCTACTGCTAAAGCAGTAATGATTTTTTGTGCCAATTCATCAGACTCATAACTGTTTTCCACTTCCTGCACCCATTTAGGAATAAGGGTGGTGACAGTTAAATTCATTACCCCAGGTTCTTCTTCACTCTGCCTTGAAAGTGCATCAACAACCACATTGATTTTTCTCTTTTTGTAGAGTATAGTATAATCTAGCCCCAGAAGTTTGGTCAACCCCTTCTTCTGAATTGTAGTTGTCAACTTCTGTTCCAGCAAGTGTTTAAGGGCCTCATGTCCAGTCTTTATTACAAAGGCATTCCCTTTTAAATAGTGTCTCCATTTGTTAACTGCCATAAGGATAGCAATATATTCCTTTTCATAAATAGAGAGATCCACTTTCTTAGTATTAAGGGTCTTACTCAAATATGCTAGGGGCCTTCCATCTTGAGTCAACACTGCCCCTATACCCTTGTCACTTGCATCTGTTTCCAAGCAAAAAGACTTGCTAAAATTAGGGGGTGCCAAAACTGGAGCTTGGCACATTGCCTTCTTCAGTTTCTCCCAAGCCTCCTTAGCCTTATCTGTCCAAATAAATCCATCTCTTTTCAGCATGTTGGTGAGAGGTTTGTTGATCTCCCCATAACCCTTCACAAACTTTCTATAATACCCTGTCAGCCTTAAGAATCCTCTTAATGATTTAAGGGATTTAGGTATGGGCCAATTCACCATGGCTTCAATCTTGGCTGGATCAGTAGCCACCCCTTTTGCAGAAATTATATGCCCCAAATACTCCATATATCTTTGCCCAAAGAAACATTTTTTTCTTTTTGTAAAGAGCTGATTTTTTCTCAACACCTCTATAACTATCCTCAAATGCTTCCCATGTTCTTCTAGATTGACACTGTAGATTAGTATGTCATCAAAAAACACAAGTACAAACTTCCTTAAATAAGGTCCAAAGACTTCATTCATAAGAGCTTGGAAGATTGCTGGTATATTGGTCAACCCAAATGGCATCACTCTGAATTCATAATGCCCCTGGTGAGTCCTAAAGGCTGTCTTTGAAATATCCTTTGGTCTCACTCTAATCTGCCAGTACCCTGATCTTAAGTCAACCTTAGAGAAAAATTCAGCCCCTCTTAATTCATCCAAAAGATCATCTACTATTAGAATGAAGAATTTATTTTTTTTCAGTGGTTGCATTTAGTTGCATGTAGTCCATACAGAATCTCCAGCTTTCATCCTTCTTTTAACCATCAAACATGGTGCTGCAAATGGGCTCTTGTTAGCCTGAATTACTGAATTTGCAAGCATTTCAGCAACTTGCTTTTCTATCTCTGCTTTCTGGTGGTAGGGAAACTTATATGGCCTCAAATTGATAGGATTTGTCCCTGTTTCAAGATGATGGCATGGTCTTGAGTCTTCACTGGTGGCAGTCCTTTTGGCTCCTGAAACACATCAGAATACTCCTTTAAAATAGGTAACAAACCCCCTAGAACCTCTGACTCCTGCTCCTCCAAACTTAGTATGTAAATTTCCCCAAAACATTCAGGTTGTTTTTCTGCCAATATCTGCATTTTCTTTCTAGATATCATATTGATTGTAGGACTCCTCTTTCCTCTTTGTAGAATAACCTACTTACCTTCTTTCATAAACTTCAAGGTCAGTTCATTAAAGTCCATGATGACGGGGCTATATCTGCTCATCCAATCCACCCCAAGCACCTATGTCACTCCCACCAAAGTCAAGCACCCTGAAATCATGTTCGAAGTCATTTCCCTGCATCTTCCATTTTAAATTATTACTTTTGGTAGAACTGTAGAGTTTTTCCCCATTGGCCACAGTAATTGCCAAAGGCTGTGTGTGTACCAACTTCATGCCCTCTTTGGCCCATTTGGAAGTAATGAAGCTGTGCGTGCTTCCACTATCCACCAAGATGTTGAGCATCCTTCCTTTGATTGACCCTAGGATCCTTAGTGTATTAAATCCCACATTCCCTATTAAGGCATTCATGGAAATCTCAAGCTCCTCATCTTTGTAATTCTCTTCCTCTTTTTTCTTCTCCTCAGTGGCCTCTTCTTCTTCCAAGTCTTCCTTCTTCTCTTCCATCAAATATAATTATTTATTCTTACATTGATGGCCTAGACTGTACTTATCACCACACCTGAAGCACAAATTATGGGTTCTCCTGTATTCCAAAAGTGTTTGCTTGTTGTTTTGTGTAGCATTCCATGTCTTAGCTAGTACTGGTACTCCTTGGGGCCTGAAAGTTCCTGTCTGTGTAGTAGTGTGTCCCTTGGTGAATTGTTTATGTTTTTTGTTGTCAAATTCCTGGGCCAGCTTTAGTAGTTTGGCTTGTCTGAAGGCTTCTAGTAAGTTTTTTGGTGGATGAACCTTGATCTTGTGCCTGAGTTCCTCTTTATGTCCACTAATAAAGCTTGATACAAAATAATCTTCTCCTAGGGACGCATTCATCTGCAGCATATAAGGCTTCAGTTCCTCAAATTTGTCTTGATATTCCTTTACAGATGCTCGTTGATGTAACTTATTAAACTCTTCCACCACATCACTAAAATTCTTATCACAGAACCTATGGCAAATGTATGCCACAAACTCATGCCATTGTACCCTATTCTTTTGCATAACATATTCATCGAACCAAGTTTCAGCCTTCCCTCCTAGGTGCATAGTAGCTATTTTCACCCTCTGTTCAACTGGAATACTAAAGATGAAAAAATACTTTTCACACCTTCTTGCCCAACTTTTGGATTTTCTCCTTTGAATGTTTGCAGTTCAATCTTAGGCTTAAGGTTCAAGGAACTCCAAAAATTATCATGAGTCATTTTTTCTATTTTTGGGGCTTCTTGTAACCATGAGGTTTCTCTTTTTTCTGACCATTGGCCTTCCATTTTCCATTTGTCATTATGCATTGGATTAAGTTGTGGTTTTGAAGCTAACAACCCTGGTTCATTCATTTTCATTAAATATCGTTCTTTATCATCTAAGATAGTTACCTGAACTGACTTTTTTCCTTCATTCTTGGCTTGAGTTTTTGTAACATGTTGCTTTCCTCTGTCAGGTGTTTCAACATCAATGTTTTCAGCTTTCTTCGTGAGTAGGCCTATAATCTTCCTCAAATCTACTTGGGTGTCATCGATCTTCTGCTCTATCTGGTTCATCCTGTTTTCCAGCACTTCTTTGTCTGTTTTTAGTTCATCCAACTGCTTCTGTATGTTTGTAAGCTCCACACTATCCGTCATTTGCTGTGTTTTCTTTGGTCTTCCCAGTTTGATTGATCAAAAGAACCGGCTCTCTGATACCAATTGTAATGATCTTAAGAAGAATTAGGGGATTTCAGAAAGAGAAGAAAGGGATTTCAAAGAAGAAATTTTCATTCAAAATTCATAGATAATTCCACCATTGTTTCAGTACAGCAAATATAGAGGATTCAGTATAATTCTGTTGGTTCTACAGTTGTCCTAACCAACTAGCCGTTTCCTGCTATGGATCCTAAAGCATTATCTAATTATTTTCAACTTGGGTCAACAGCTCAGTCAGCCCATTGTCTTGAGTCAACCCTCTCTGCCTGCTTCCATGTCCAGCCCGAGGATAGTCATTAAACAATCTTGTTTCACTTGCCTTCTGAAACGTTGCCGTTTCAACCTTCATTAACATCACTTAACCTCCTTAACGTGCTAACTCCAGATCAGTCCCCCATTTTCCCTCAATTCCTTTAAATCCCCAATTCTTCTCTTCTAAATCCCTAAATTGACCTGATTCATATTTCCCTCCATAACATTAATATATTAAATCAATTATAAAATATATTTGGTTTGAATTTGTAATACAATTTATTGAACATTTCAGTTATTTGTTTTCTAAAATAATTTTGGTTCGATCAAGATATATAATTAAAAGAGTAATATTAAATTATATTTTATTTTTAATTATGGATTTAATTTGTTTGTTAAGAAAATAGAGTATTTGCTTAATAATTAATATTTGACCTAATCTTTCCTATCATCCGCAGACAATGTTAATTTAATGTCGCAAAGGAGTTGTTTAGAATTAATTAGTCAGCAATTATTTAAGATTCTAATAGGTTGTTAAATGTTTTTTCTTAATACCTAAGGTTAGTAAGGACACCTAAAAGATTCACTTTAAATGATAATAAATTTAATAACTAAAAAATATATATTCACTTTAATTTAATGTTGTTTATTTTCGTGTTTTGACGTTATCATTTTTTAATTATTAAATAATTGTATCGTATGTTATTAAATTATATTTTTTATTTTAATTTTATATCCAGACTTTAAATATTTTAATTTATGTTAAATTATAATTCTCGTTATAAATCGGTCTTTTAAGCTTTTGAGTATTCTAAATTTATCCCCAAACTATGACTAATATTGCCCTCAAATTTTTGAATATTTTAATTTTATCCTCAAATTATCATTATATGTTGATCATATCTTATGCTAATTAAATTATTATAAAAATTATTAATTATCATGTAAACACTAATTTGTATTATGCAATTATAAATGAGATATAAATGATATTTTAAGATAATTTAGAACTCGTTCTAAATATGTTAATTTTGCTAAAGATAATGTGTAAAAAAACTAATACGAGTTCAATACGGGAATTTAAAATTTAATTTTATCATAAAATTTTAATTATTTCATTGATCATTTGTAATTAAATTCAAACTTGTACTTTTCCTATTTATTTTAATTCAGATGGTCAAACGAAAACCTTGAATCGTTGCTTTAAAATGTACTTGTGTTACATGACCGATGATGATCTAATTGAGACCAATACCTTGCGTGGGTGGAGTATTACTGTATTAGTGCAATACGGCTTATCATACCTCGGTTGGGATGACGCCCTCTCGTGCTTTGTATGGCCGTAACCCATCTACTATCTTGGCTTATTTGAAGGTAGCTCTCACCGCACTCAAGTGAATACACAACTATTGGAGAGGATGCCACTTGAATTGCAATAGGCACAACAACGTATGAAACTCCATGCCAAAAACATCGTCAGAAATTAACTTTGGTAGGGGGTAGCTGGGCCTTTATTAAGTTACAACCCTATGGACTCTACAATACATTAGAAGTTGGGATCTCATTATTTTGACATATCGTGCTCTTCAACGGATTGGTGTTGTTGCATACAAACTCGGTTTACCTACCTAAACTAGCATTCACCCGATCTTCTATATTTCTCTACTAAAACCGTATACTCCGTTACCTTGCTACGTGAGGATATCGCTTCGCCTGCCACCACTGCTAACCTTGAGCACAAGGTTCATTCTCCAAGAGGGGGGTTGTCACGGTCCTCATGGATGACCTGGCTACAACGGCAGAAAGGAAGGATACAAGTGTTGGCAATGCTGCAACGGTAGATCAGGAGGGTGAGGGGCACGTAGGAGCTGCAGAGCGAGAAAGGCGCCCAAGAAGTTAACCTACTTTGTCTGATTCTAGCGAAGTATAAATAAGTGTTTGTGGCTCTGGAAAGGGCATTTAAAACCTGGATATTTTCCAAAACTTCTCCAATCTACACCTTTTCTTCCTCTGTAATTCTGAAACTATAATTTCTACACCAGATCATAACATCAGAACTATGGAAGGGTCCTAAACAAAAATGGATTTGTTTGAATATTGATGTTGTTGTTTCCTCAATTCCTATAATGCTAGCTTTAGCTCTATTGGTGGTGTTTATAGGGACCATAAAGGGTCCTGGATCCTGGGGATTCAGAGATCAGTTGGTGTTGTCCAAATCTTCTGAGTTATGATGGGATATCTTTATTAGTCTCCAGCTTGTTTCGGAAGTGGGAACATCATGTTTTCTTGTTCCTTATTGTTCAGTCTGATTCTATGGAAGTTGTCAAGCTCTCGAATGCGACGCCGACTGCCACTAGTAATCTTCCTCAGGTTCGGATTATCGACAAGCTACGAAGGAAGCCATGGGAGATATCCATCCTCTGGACACCACGCCAGGGTAATGCTCCTACTGATGCACTGGAAAAATTTGTGGATCTTCTAAGGATTTAACTATCTATTAAGAGCCGCCTCCTACTGTTTTACAGCTTTTAGATAATGATGCTTTCGATTTAAGAACTTAAATTTTTTTTAAAAGAACAATGTACTTTTTTATGGTCCTCAACCCTAGTTGATATCTTTGATTTCAAGCCAAAAATTATAACGCTACCACTGGTTGTTGAATGAAAGAAACCATTACTACCCTTCCAAACAAATGAAAACAATTATATATATTAATATTGATTTTCTACGTCTCTAGTAAATTGTCAGCATCGATTGTAAGAATAATTTTACGGCCTACCACCTCTTATTTATGAAGTGTTATTGCACCACCTATTTCTTACACAAAAACAGGGTTTCATCAGCCTCTTACGTGCATCATGGAGCTTGACGTCCAAATGGTTTCCGAAGAGATTGTAAAGCCATCATCTTCCACCCCCGACCGACTTCGCCGCTACAAACTATCATTCATCGATCAATTGACTCCTTCACTCTACAACTCTTTCGTCTATTTTTATCCAGAAATATGCGACACCAATGCGGATAAAATCATGGTTTCCGATCAGTTAAAGCAATCCATTTCCAATGCCCTGACGTATTTCTACCCGCTGGCTGGTCGGATGATGGAGGACCAATTGTTTGTTGATTGCAACGATGAGGGGATACCCTTTGTGGAAGCTCGAGTGAAGTGCCAACTTTCTGATGTTTTGAACATTCCAATTCCGAAGGAGCTCAACAAGTTGCTTCCTTTTGAAATTCATGGTGTTCATAAGGTTCTCCTTGGGATCCAATTCAATGTTTTTGACTGTGGCGGAATAGGGATCGGTGTGTGTGTGTCGCACAAAATTGGAGATGCCCTTTCGTTTTTCTCGTTCGTGAAATTATGGGCGGCCATTGCTCGCCGGGAGATGAAATTAATAGAACCGGAGTTCGAATCAGCCTCACTTTTTTCACCACGGGACCTTGTACCCACACCAAGAATCAATCAATTGAAGACTGATCGACTTATAACAAAGAGATATGTGTTTGGCGCCACCAAAGTGGAGGAAATCAGAAGAACATATTCCGATAATAGTACACAAACACGTCCGACTCGTGTCGAGGCCTTATCGGCTTTCATATGGGACCGTTTGGTGACTGCCATTGGCGTAAGATCAAAGCAGGACACGTTGTTCATGATTATTCACCCTATAAACCTCCGTCCAAGAATTGAACCCCCGTTGCCGGAATCTTCATTCGGAAACTTATTTAGCGTTGCAATGACAATCCCATTGATGGACAGTAACATCATTCCCCAAATGAGAGAGTCCATAAAAGCAGTGAACAAGGAGTACATCAAGAAGCTTCAAGATGGATATAACCACTTGGACAGTCTTAGAGAGAAAGCAGCAAGTTATGGCAAAGGCGAGATTGTTGCATTTACATTCACAAGTTTGTGCAGGTTTCCTCTGTATGAAGCTGATTTTGGTTGGGGGAAACCCATCTGGGGTGGCTCCGGAGATCGAGAAATGAAGAACGTGACTACTTTCATGGACACCATAACTGGTGATGGAATAGAAGCTTGGGTTACCCTAAATGAGGAAGAAATGGCAAAATTCGATTCTGATGATGAATTGTTTAAATATATTGATGTTCCAAAAAGCTTGTGAAGATGATTAAGTTCCTGTATGTGATTTGTGTCAAAGATTTTAAATATTGTGTTTGCTGGAGTATTATATGCTGTATATGCTGTATATGCTCTCTGGTCTCCAGTGCCTTAGCCGCTATAGACACAGAAAAGAATCCAAGTCAGCAAAATGCAAGTTTCATTAGAAAAGTTTTAAGACAGACATTGATGTTCTCACCTTGTGAAGGGGCATAGTTCCTATGATCTCCTCTAAAATACCTTAGCTCAGGATGCATATAATTCTTCTGATCCCCTTGAAAGTAGTCCCTTTGTTGATGAGGATTATAATTTCCCTGCCCACCTTGGTTAAAAGTAGTCCCTTTTTTGTTTACCCATTTTGGGGATGTATTTGATGCTTAAGTATTTCCACAAGAAAAACTCTGAAATTTGTGGTGCGTTGTTTTAGCTTGCCATCCTAAATCGAGGGTTTTTCTTGTTATGTTAGATCCTCCACAAATCCCTTTCCACTGTTTTCTTTCTTTTAGCTATTCCCGTAACCATCCAAAAAAATCAAAAAGAAAAGAATTTCAGGGTTTGCATTGAGAAAAGATTTTTAATGTTTTTGGTTAAAATTATAATATAATATATTGAGGAAAGGAGACGAGAGAATTGATTGCGTTGGAAAATAGTGAGCAGTGATCATCTTTGAAGTATTTTTTGAAAGTGTAAAGATGAGGATTCGAATAAGGAATTTATTAATTTCTATTCTAATCCGCGAAATCTTTACAACGGTAGCTCATATGCTCAAAATTATTGAGTGACGAATGGGAAATTGATGCTCAAAGTAAGAAGGTTGAAATAAAGTAAGGAATGAAAAACTCCATTATCCAATATTGATGGGATAAATGAAGTGTGTAGTGTTTATATGCATTTACCCACATAACTATTATTGAATGACTTAACTCTTGTGTTGGTGGATAATGTGGGTGATGCAAATGTTTTGATTAATCAAACCCTTTGTGGGCTTGTTGATATTTTACCCGTTGTAAATATTTTTCTTAGCATATTATCCCATGATCCCTTAAGGTTCGAATTTTTCATTTCAAATTGTTCACTGTTGCCCTAATTCTCCACTATAAATATGAGACTGATTCCTTAAATTGGAGCATCACAATAGTAGGTTTTAACTGATTTTTCCTTCGGGTTGCACGTATGATCGATCCGCAAGTTGGAGCATCACAGTAGTAAGTTTTGCCCTTCCAATTCCAAGCTTTTGAAAGACAGATTTGGGCATTAGATTGATGCTTGCTCCAAGGTCGCATAGGGCCTTGCCTTCATAGTGATTACCTATCGCACAAGGTATTGTAAAGCATCCAGGATCCTTCAACTTTGGTGGCATGCGGTTGTGTAGCATTGTCATGCATCCTTCAGTTGCTGTCACTGTTTCAAACTCACCTAGCCTCTTTCTTTTAGACACAATGTCTTTCAAGAATTTAGCATAGTTGGGCATCTGTTCAATTGCCTCAACAAAGGGTAAGTTAATGTGGACTTGCTTTAAAATGTCTAGAAACTTTTTAAATTGATGGTCCTGTTTTTGCTTTTTCAACCTTTGTGGGAAATGTGGTGGTGGTCTTATTTCTTCCAGGGTCTCATTTGTTTGGAATTTAATACCTGGAACCACTTTGTTTATCACTGTCTCGGCAGTTTGCTAAGGTGCTGCCGAGCTCTCTGTTGGGGCAGTGTTCTCATGATTATTTTGTTCAGCATCCAAGTACTCCTTTTCTGGTTCCTCTTGTATTGTTAGTGGGACTTTGTTTGTTGAATTGCTTGATGTCTCTTTAAGTTGTAGGTCACTTCTTGTAGTGATTGCTTTGCATTATTCGTGGCTCATTCCCTTAGCAACTTCAGTATTGCTAGGTAGTCCTCCTTGTGGTCTAGTGTTTTGTCTTTGAGCAAATTGACCAACTTGGGTTTCCAGTGATTTAATTGTTGCCTCTTGATTTTACAGCCTCATCTCAGTTCTATTCATGAAGTCATCAGTTCTCTTCATGAAACTGTTGTTCTCATCCATATATGATTCTATTTTCATTATAAAGGCCTTGAGAGTGTTTTCTAATGAATTCGTGGGTTGTTGCTGATGCATTTGATGTTGCGGCATTGACTGCTGAACCTGCTGTGGCGGCAGTGAATGCTTGTAACCTGAGACTTGGTTAGTGGGGTTCAAGTCATTATTAGGATTGCTCCATAAAAAATTTAGATGCCTTTTCCATGCTGGATTATATGTGTTGGTCATCATATTATTATTCCAGTTATAGTTTCCCACATAAAAACCAGATTCCTCATCTTGCATACACTCAGAAGAATTGATCGCTTTAACCTCATGAGTACTTTGATGTAATTGCATATTCTGAACCATCTTGGGTAAAGAGGTCAATTGTGCTGCCACCGAGTTGGTAGTTTCTAGTTCATTCATTATGGCTTGACGTCTCACTCCTCCTCGCCTAGAAGTAGGGAATTGAAAATCGTTCCTTGCGAGTTTGTTTAGAATCTCAATAGCTTCTTCCGGAGCTTTATTAAGGAGTGTTCCATTTGCCGAGGCATCTAACATCATCATTGTCGGGGCATTAGTGTCATTGTAGAACATGGTTATTTGTGTCCATAGTGGAAATCCATGCAATGGGCACTTGTCTAGTAACTCTCTGTAGCGCTCTCATGCCTCGTACATAGGTTCGTCATCAGCCTGTCAAAAAGAGGTAATGAATTCTCGGTAGAGTTCACTCCAAGATCCTATAGATCCTGTCGGAATGCTATTTAACCAGGTCTTGGCCCTATCCCTCAATGAATAGGGAAAAAGTTTTAATCTCAAAATATCTTCATGGACTCCTTGAATTTTGAATGAGTTGCAAACTTCCATGAAGGACTTGAGATATTGCCTGACATCTTCAGTTGCAGACCCACTAAATTGTCCAAGAGTATTAAGCATATTGAACATAACAAGTTTTAGTTCAAAGTGGGTTGCTTCTATTTCTGGTTTAACAACTCCAGGGTTCAATCCGTTCAGATCTTCTACCAGAAAATCTCTAACAATTAACTGTCGCGGCAGTGGTTGTTGTGGAAGGCCTTCATTGCCGGTAGGCAAGTTCTGATTTTCTTGATTTACTGTCATGGCTTATTGGATCTGTCTCCTCAACCCTTGATAGGTACGTTCGATTTCTGGATCAATCTCGTACAATGGATTGCATGGGTTGGCTCTGGTCATACACAAACAATAAACCAAGTAAAATAAAAAATAGAATAACTAAAAAGCAAGAAAATAAAGAAAACAAAATTTAGTTGTCAATCCCCGACAACGGCGCCAAAAACTTGATGCGTGTTAAATATGCGCAATTAGTGCAAGTGAACACGTCGCAAGTAATAAAGTGATAAGTATATCAGATGTCGTCTCCACAGGGATTGGTGTACTTAATATGTCTTCTTTTGTCTTCTTGCTCTGTAAAATAAAATAAAGACACAAATAGTTGAGTTTTGATTAGACTAAATAAAGTAATTAAAGAAAACTAAATAAAAGGAGATCAAATTGAGAAAGAGGGTAGGATCCAGTTGTGTTGCATAGTGGATTTGATTGATCTGTTTTTGTCCAATGCAATTGCACTACACTGCCTCGGCAGTACTGCAGATTACTGTCTCAGCAGTGATAGTGTTTTCTGTCACGGCAATCCCTTGCTCTTGAGCAGATTTTACCAAAGTTCGACAAAGTTTCCTTTGATGGCTCCGCTTATCCCTAAGTAGAAATATTGTTGATGATTAATCCTTGATGATACCTCCCGGCGTTAATCAATTATAACCAACAACTAATCTCACACTTCTTTTAGCCGCTGAAACTCCAATCTATCCCTAGGTCGAGTTAGTATTTTTCAATCAAGTCAAATACCGTACTTACTCCTTTCATGACTCTAACTCTCCCGAGTCTAGACAAATAGATTACTCATAAACTTCTCTCCCGAGCTTGGATGCAAGAACAAAGAATGACAAAGAATAAGCAAACTTTGATATTTTATTGCATTGAAAACAAGAAACAAGATACAATATCTTCTCACTAATACTCAACAACCTTCACCTAAACCCTAAGAAAGCTTAGAATATGATGGAAAGAATCACAATGATTCCTAGGGTGAACTCTCTCAATTCGGCTCTCTTATTCCCTTAGACAGCTATGCCTTATATAGGCTTAGCCTAGGGCAAACCTTTTCTAAGTAGAATACAACTTGGAGTAGGGAACAAGTCATGTACATAGGTTAAATATTTTCAAGTTTAATTCTTCTAGAAGGCTTTCCTGTGTGGCCTTGTATTTGGGTTTTTATTGTGTTGTCCAACTCCGATCCTCGGGCTTCTTGTCCAGCAACGTTCTCCTTATTTTTCTCCTTAGTTTTCCTGCCATATTGCTATTTGTCCTCTACTGCCTCGGCATCAGGTCCTGCCTCGGCCTTAGTTCGCTGCCGCGGTAATACTTTTTCCTGCACAAACATAAAAATGTAGTAAAGTATGCCTTTTCTGTAGATATTATCTTTAATAGCATAATCCCTAAATATATCACATTAAGTATATGCATTGGTCCAAGTAGGGGTAGAATTGATGATAAGTGCCCATGAAAAGTCTAGAAAGTGATAGTGAGTTGAGCACTTATCAGACCGTAAATGGAAGATGTTGGTGCTAAGAAATTATTAGTGATTGATTCTAAATTATGATGAATCAAAGGCAGTGACTTAATTGATCACTCAAACTTGAATGACTTCAAGAACTTCCATAAACGTGTGATTGAAAGAAATATTAAGAGTCATGTCTAGGATTGGTTCTTTGAAAAAGACTTGGTTCTGAAGTGTGCCTAATGCACCACCTCTCTTATCATAAGTTACCTACCTGGTGCATTGTTTATTATTATCCTTTCAATTAAAACCTTATAAACTTTTGTTTTAAGATTCTAGTTTACTAAAATTCTATCGTCTAACAAAAGTTGGAAATTATAATTTTATTTTCGATTTTTAATCTTTGACTAAATTTCTGATATTTAACAAATTTATAATATTTTCATTGTGACTATGTTACACAATCAGTGAAATTCATGAGAAAAAATTTCAAAACGTGACAACAAAGATGTTGTATATTTGATCATGATGAACTTGGTCAAAAGAAGATCCTCCTAGTGCTAGAGTGGATAAGGTAAATATTGTTACCATCTTTAAATGTTGCTAAGTAAATATTACTAAGGAAAATATTGCTAGAGCAAAGATATTGAAAGTCAAAAATGACTTGAAACTGGAAATTAGGCAGTGTATCTCAAGAAGTTAATTTTAATGAGAAAATGCTTCAATTTTTATGAGATATGGAATAAGTCTTTAGACTACTTCCAGATGAAATTAATATTATGATAAAAATTATATCATAATAATTGATATAGCAAATGATTGTTTGAAGGAAATTTATTATCTTCATGATAGAACAATTTAGTTTTGCTTAAAAGCAAAGTTGATGTAGGGAAATTATTCCTTATAAGAAGGATATTGAAACTCAAATTGATTAATTTGAGGAGAAACTCTATGTGAGTAATGTTGTAACATCCAAAGGTATAATGATTTTAAAGATAACTTCTAAAAGAAATAAATCTTCAGAATGTGCCTAACATGTGGGGAGTTGTTCTATCAACTAAGTGCAAGACACCATATTATTTATGGAAGGAAATGAAACCTTCTTACAACTACATAAAAATGTTGAGGTGTCACGCTAAGGAAATATTCCATTACCAAAGAAAATGAAAATAAGTGGACTGTATTCTCATTGACTATGTGAAACATATCAATGAATATCATTTTTTTTTAAATATGATAATGAAAAAGAATGATTCATTCTTTAAAAATGTATTTTCTAGAGAAGTTGATCCAAGTTTCGTAAAACGAATTATGAATATGGGGAAAAGTCCACATATTCAACAAATGATTGAAACAAAGATATTGTCATGATGACAAGTAAGTGTGACAAAGGATGATTTATCAAACCTACTAGGATATATGATCTTATGTTGATAACGTACAATGAAATGGTAAATATACCAAACACTTGTCAATTCAAGATTGATATGGAAATATGAGATTGATAGATTTGATTATGGGTATCCAAATCAAAAGATCACATGAATGTCTCATATTAACAAAGTCACACTACATAGAAAAAGAAGTTTGGCCAGGATATTTCCGGATAGCCAAAACTCAAATACAAGCCAATACTTATTGAAATAGAATATGCAAATGTCATATACAATCTAAGTGTATTGTATTAGACAAAGTAGTGCTTTCACTATGAAAAATTTAAGCAGATTCACAAAATAATTCAAGGTCAAACCCTAGATAATAATTGTGAGAATTTTGAGATATCTTAGAGATACTCAAGATTGTAAAGCATTATTCTATAAAGATTCTTCGGTATAAGTGAATATTTTCATATCGAATGAATAAGTTATGTCATGTGTTTTTTTAAGACAAACGTTTACAACTAGTTTAAAAATAGAATCTGAGTTTGAGATCCATACAATTATGGAAAATGTCAAATGACTTTAAAATATCTTGGAAGATACTCATGAATGGCCTGAGCATGTGCCAACAATGTTTATTGTTAGAGCATATAGCTTTATGAGCAATGGTTATTTGAGACATATGTGTCCTCAATATAATATTGTTAGACAATTGATCGCAAATAGAGTTATCGCTACTGGTTTAATAAAATCAAAGGATAATATTATGGATCCACTAACTTAAGGGATAAATTGAGATCAAATTGAGAAAACATCTAAAGGAATGTGACTAAAGCCCATGAAAAATAAAGGCACTATGTGAAGCAAAAACCCTACCTAGCTGACTGGAGATCCCAAGATCTAGGTTCAAAGGGACAACCTAATTGCATAGACCTGTGCGGTCACTGTGGGGGGTTCTTTCCCCAAGTCCATTCCTATGATGTGAACAGTGACAAGAATTTGGTAAAGTTTAAGCAAAAGCATTTAATGACCATTGTGTGCTTCGGTGAGCCAAGCAACATAAATCACCAATGTAAGAGTAAAGTGGGGCCGCTTCATAGAGACTATTGAGCATAGTTCTTTCATACTCTTGCAGAACCAAGAGATGTCCACGACCTTAAAGGCATAAACATGAAAGCTGAAACTCTTGTCAGAGAGATATGTGTGTGAAGTATGTCATCGTTTATACCAACGGATGACAGTTCAAGGACATCGCGTCTACTAATTAGCTATTAAAGTAAATATACTTTCACAAGGGAAGGTTCAAAGGAAGAAACTTATCTATCCTATGCATCTATCAATCGTAGAACCTATCACCACATTGTGCCAAAATATTTTGATAAAAACATCAATTTCATTCATATGGGAGGTTGTTGGAAAATAGTGAGCAATGATCATCTTTGAAGCATTTTTTGGAAGTGTAAAGATGAGGATTCGAATAAGGAATTTATTAATTTCTATTCTACTCCGCGAGATCTTTACAACGGTAGCTCATATGCTCAAAATTGTTGAGTGATGAATGAGAAATTGATGCTCAAAGTAAGAAGGTTGAAATAAAGTAAAGAATGAGAAACCCCATTATCCAATATTGATGAGATAAATAAAGTGGAAAGTGTTTATATACACTTACCCACATAGTTTTCATTTAATGACTTAACTCTTGTGTTGGGGTGCACGACGTGGGCGATACAACTGTTCGTACTGATCGAGCCCTTTTGTAGGTTTACGAATATTTTACCCATTGTAAATATTTTCCTTAATTTTTTTAATATCTAGGAAGAATTTGTATTCTGTTGAAATATTAATTAAGGAGAAGTTGAACTTCCCTTAAATTCCGGATATTATTTAGATAATGGAAAGATAATGGTTATTATTAGTTTAAAATTATAATTTTATTCAATTTTAAATATCAAATAACTACACATTATCCCATGATCCCTTAATATTCGATTTTTAATTCGTTTCAAATTGTTCATTGTTGTCATAATTCTTCACTATAAATATGAGACTGATTCCTCAGTTTTAAACACATCTCAAATATATTTTCTCTCCTGTTTTCTTTCTGTAATTGGCGAAGGCAAAAACAGATCAGGAACTCAGCAAACGTACTATTGTTGGAGTTCCTCTAGTTGTTGTATCTTGGGAGACAGACTACCAATAAACTCAGCATCATCGGAGTGACAGAAAATCCGTCTTAAGGAAACTGCGATCGTGCAGGCCTCAACTCGACTCTGATTTATAATTTTCAAATTCGGTTTGATCGAAATTTATTTTTTTTGTTCTATTTTATTGTTCCTTTAAATAATAAATTTATATTATTTTGTAATTATTATTTTTATTCTTGGATTAACCATAAATTTTCTAACAGATTGTATATACAATATAGAAGAGTATATACATTATAAAACAATGGCGTTGAATTTCCCATCAGCCTATAAGAATGGAAAATTGTTACCTTGTTGGAGCTATCCCACAGAAGAATAGAGATAGGTGTAAGGGATCTTAGAACTCAAATCATGATTGTTTTGATTATAAAAGGGATAAAAATGGTGTTCGATTTGGTTCTCATGAGTCTGTTAACAATGATATTATTAATCTTTTGTCATCAGATCCAATTGGAATGAATATCAGCACTACTTTCATCGCAATTACTAGTTGGCTTGAGGATTTGGAAATTGATTATGACGGCTATATGAGAAATGATGTGTGGACTAATGATGATAGTTATCAGCTGTTTGCTGGATTGAGCTCTATTTGTAACAACACCATGTGTTTCCAGACATTACCTGGAGAATGTAAAGGTAGCGTTTCTATTGGATTTGATGAGTGTTCCCGAGAAAAGAGAAGGAATATGTCTGATAATACTTGTTTTGGGTCAGCTTATAATGCAAAAAAAATCTTGTGTTTTAAAAATAAAGATGACTGTAAAGCTTTTTTGAGGAACCTGAAAAAACTCCTCATGAAGCTCAGATTTTGCCCTTTGGTTATCTAAATATGTGGGACTTATTTGTTGTTGAAAGTGTGTGCATGTCACTGTACTCCACGGTTCATAATGATCCTCTTTTAAGGAGAAATGTTCACATTGATCAGCCATTTAATGGAGAGATTATTGATGATGTTCTTTTACAAATAACTAGTAGGCTCAAGGTAGATTGCAATGCTTGATCCTGATAGATTGTCAAAGGAATATCGATGGGGGCCTTAAGAGCATGGTCGAAGAAAATCCAAAACTAATGAAGGTTAGTTTGTTGTTTGGAAAATTTGATTCTCGTGTTAATTTTTGAAACTAGAATTGTATTTCTAGGTGTATATCCTCGAACCCTTTTGCCTGCGCATGTTTGTGAGAACGATATTGTTATCTACTCTCTGATTTTGTTAATCATAACTATGGCGATTGTTTTTTGATTGTTTTTTGGAAAAAAGTTATTTAAACCTTGTCATCAAGTTTTTTGTCTTACCCGATAAAATTAATTTAATAAATTAAATATATGGGGAGATTTAAAAAAATAAGAATTTGATAAAATGAGAAATAAAGTCGTCATTGGCCATTTTGGTAGGTCACACACCATAAGGTAACCAGAGATTCAAAAGTGTTGGGTTCGAAAGTCAGTTACGCACGAGGAAGGATTAACACTCTCGATACGCTCAAAAAATTAGTATCAAGTCGATCACCATTTTTATTAATGTCAAAAGCTATAAACTTAAGTGTCATTTAAATTATAATTCAGTTATATATATGAGTTTATTTTACAAGCTCCGTGTTCGAGGAGTAAACGAAAATTATCAACTACTCATCAGACTTATAGCCAAGTTTATCCTTGAAAAAGAGAGCATTACATTAGAAAAAAAGAACTCGATTATATATAAAATAAAATGTAAGTACATGCATAAAATTAAAATGTTAACATACATACGCAAAAAATAAAAATATATATGATATAAATAAAAAATTTTAAATATATAAACATACGTAAGAAAAATAAACAATGTTATTTATATATTAGAAAAATAATGTAGGCTAAACATACATATTATATAATAATACATAATAAATTATATACATAATATTAAGCCATATAATAAATATATACTATATCATAATTATATATATATAAGAAAACATGTATAAAAATCATTATACATATATTACATATTAGAATTTTTTTTAATATATAATCAATATACACATGTTTGCATAAAAAATTAATAAACATTAACACTATATAAAATATGATATTCATAATTATATTATATATATATATAATTTATACTTAACAATATATAATATAGTATTTTAATAAACTTTAATATACTTAACTATATATATACGATAAATATTCTAATATATAATATAATATTATATACATATCATCATATAACATGATTATATATAAAAGTTACATAGATAACATAATTAACAAAAATAACATGAAAGGAGCAAAATATAAAATACATATACTAAAAGAGTAAAATAAAATAAAATCTTAAAATTAAATAATTAAAATAAATAGTGGCAAAATTGAAAGAATATATTAGATATATGCCTAAAATATGAAACGAAAACAAAGAAAGGGAAGAAATGAGAGATGGGAAAGAGAAGAGTGAAATCACGTTGATATTCGACTATCACAATCAATCGAAGGAAAATTTTATTTAAAGAAAAAATATGAATAAGAAGAATTGCAATTTGATTTCTTTGAACCTAAAACTCTCTTTTTATTTCATTTCCAAAAAGCCTCCTCTTTACATATGATGAATTATATCTATTTATATTGATTTTTTTTGGTGTACAAGACATGGATAGACTTTGATACTATTAATGATATTTAATATTTTCTTTATGTGCAAGAATGGATAAAAGCTTTTCTTTATTTTTTGTATAATTCCTTTTTGCGGTGATCGAATAAGATGTCTTACGTCTGTCCTAGAAGTTCGATGAGTGAGTCATGCGGTCGGATTTGTTGAAGATGAAGAGACTCAATTGGTAAAAAAGATCTTGGTCATTAAATCTGGGTTAACGAGTTACCCGAAAAAAAATGGGTTATGACAAACCTAAATCCTAACAGTCTTTACTCTTCAAGCATGTCTACTAATGGATAAATGTATATTTCCTCATGATTTGCAGATATTATGAATTAAGAAATAATTTTCCCTTAATATAGTCCTGGAAGAAACAAGGATTGTTGTACAATTATTTTCTTTTTTTTCACAATCAACATGTATGTGGTGGTCCAATGCATTTAAGGAGCTAGTCAAAGTCATTGTAAGCTTTCTTAGATTGTTGTTTGGTGAAAACATTAAAATCTTATATTTATAAAATAAAGCTTTTTCACCTAATACCAAGTTTTAAAATTTTAGATATGGATCCCACATAGACCGATTTAACGGTACATTATTCCTGCACTTAGAAAATAAAAGAGTACAAGTAATTGTTGAAGAATAATTGAAGTAAAAAATAACTTAAATAATTAATAGAAATCACGATAGAAAAAGTAAGGTCAGGTCGATTGCTTTGTAAAGGGGAATCCAGTAGTAAAGTATTATCCTCTTATTAATGTATAAGGTTGAATTACCGCTACGGCGGGTCGTCTTGGTTGTCTCGGCGGGGTTATGTCTTTTCGACAACTTAATTTTTTATAGTTTGATAGAGTATTCTTAAGTGTCTCCTCCTTATCCCTAATTCAGAGAACTGTTAATAACTCCCGACGTGAATCAAGGATGAACAACCAATAATATGCTTCTTCTTAGTGGCTGAAACCCTTTAGGATTAGCCAATGCTCATGAACAAAGACCATATTCTCTCATTTCATGAGCCTAACTATTCCTAGTCTAGACAAATAGGTTTTTCCTTGCAAACTTATCTTCCGAGCTCATATGCAAGAAAGAGTGAGAATCAAGAGATAATAAATTATGAAAAACGGATTCACATTAATAAGTATCAAGTAAATTATAACTTTCTTCTCCAACTACTCCATAAATAACCTAAGTCTTGAGGAAGGTTTAAAACATGATGTGCTTTTCGGCGGCTAAGGATTTATTCTGTGAAAACCGACTTACTTCTCTAGACCTAAGAGCTTGCTTTATATAGCTCAACACTAGGTTAAAGTCTCCCATAATAATTAAGAGTTTTTGATGAAGGCTCGGAAGTCCTTTTGATTCCACATTTTTTAGATTGTAATACTTTAGGTTGTCGAACCAATAGAGACTGTGTCGACTTCACTACTTCTTAAAACTGCACAATGAAAATAAAAACATAAGTAATTTTTGTTGAGTTGAATTAACTAATTTAACTAATAGAAAAACTAAATAACGAAAAGATAAGTATGATAAAAGAGAGGCTAAGTTGAGTGTTTTGCAAAGGAGGATCCAGTTGTATTATTTATCCATATATCGATGCAATGGGTTGAATTGTCGCCTCGGCGGGTCGCACTAAGGGTCGCCGCAGCTGTCTAGTCAGGGTTATGCCTTTTCGACAATTTAAATTTTCATAGTTCGATAGAAAATCCTTGTATGTCTTCTTCCTTATCCCTAAGAGAAGAGAACTATTGAAATCCATGTCTTGATGATACCTCCCAGCGTGAATCAAGGGTGAACAACCAAACACATGCGTCTTGTTAGTCGCTGAAATCCTGGGCGGTTAATCTCTTAATCGGATTAGTCAATGCCCTTGAGAAAGATCATATTCTCTCATTTCGTGAGCCTAACTCTCCTGATTTTAGACAAATAGATTTTTCTTCACATACTATCATCTCGAGCTCATATGCAAAGAAGAGTAAATGCCAAGAGATAATAAACTATGAAACAAGTTTTGCATTAATAAATATCAAGAATAATACAACCTTCTTCTCTAACTACTCCATAAACAACCTAAACCTCCAAAGAAGTTTAGAACATAATGTAGTCGGCTGCTAAAGGTATATGAGATGTAAGATCCAACTCCCTTCTAAACCTAGACCTAAGGGTGGTTTATATAGTCTAAGCCCTAGGTTAAAGTTTTCCATGCAAAGAAAGAGTTTTAAAAGGAAAAGAATTACAACTCCTAATTAAACTATAATACTTTATTCTTATTTCCTAAAATAATTCTTCTTTCCCGCATTTGACTTTGATTAGGGCTTGACTCCTTAAATCGGCTCTGTCTTTCTCTCGCTTTTTGTTCGTTAAGATCAGCATCTTTTCCCTCTCTGTCGAGTACCAGTTGTCATCTTTATGCTGCTGCCGCGACCTCCAAAGTACTGTCGTGGTGGGTGTTTCCTCTGCACTTCAGCATCTATCTTCTTATTTGGTCATCTATAATATAGTTTCCAGTCTAAGAAAGAAAACTATAAAATGTATCTGCTTTATGCCAAATATTAGATAAATTCGTGGTTTAAGCATTTTGATGCTGAAATATGGAAAATAAGCAGAAATATCCATTATTACCCGTAAATCTGTCCTTTAGTAGCAATAAACGAGTGGAAAATGGTATAAAATTTAGGACTTTTAGGCACTCATCAGTTTTAAAAGGAAAAGAATACCTATCCATATTGAATTACAACTCTTTATTCTATTTTCTAATTTTACTCCTCTTTGGATTCTTGCTCTTTCATTGACTTTGACCATGGCTTGACTTTCTTTTCTCTCTTCTATCTTTTCTCACTAGAATCAGTACTTTATTTCTTATCTATCGCGCACCAGTTGTCGTCTTTATTCTGCTATCGCGACCATCAATGTGCTACCATGGCAGGTGTTTATCTATAATTTGCTTCAGTTTCTAGCATTCATCGATATTATCTGGCATTACATGTAGGTTTATTTTTTGTCTAAGAAAGAAAACAATTAACTGTACTTGTTTTATACCAAATAATATATAAAAGAATGAATTAAGTGTTTAGATGCTGAAATATAAAATATATGCAAAATTATCCTTTATTAACATTAAATCTTTTCATTACTAACAATAATAGAGTTAAGAATTGATACAAATAATATGACTTTTATGTACTTATCATTGTTTATCTTCTATTAGGCTTGCATGCTTTGTTTCCTAACATTAAATCAAAATCAGACCGTAATTTAATAATTAACGTTATATGTTTATGTCCTTGTCTTTGAGTGTACGGGTATTTTAACAAGCCTAAAGACTTTGAAGTCTGCAGGAAGACAAGAGATAAAGCATTTAGGATTGTTGGAGTGTATGGTGTGACACTGAAGCATTTTGAAGAGCTGAAGTTGTTGGGTATGGACAACCAGATTCAATAGATTATGCACAAGCCATTTATTTATAACAGAGAAAACGTTTCTCTCTAATGAAGATGATCATGCCATTGATATTGGATTCTATCCGAGATGCAATAACACGAGAGTTGTTTGTGATTGTCTTATGAAAGGTTATCATCAGAAAAGTCGTATTGGTTAATTATGTAGAGCTTACACTCTTCGTATAGCACAATATGTGTTTTATGGCCAATGCATTTTTGATAGTGAATATGAGTTCTGTTCAAATTGTTGAAGGCTACAAGTAAAATCTTGATATCTAATTTATAAAATTTGTTCTTGCAGTTGGTATTAGATCACTTGACTTGGTTCAATAATAATTGGATATCAAGTTTAAATTCTAAGTTCCATGATACAATGATATTTTCTTCTTATTTTCTTATCCATTGAATTTATTTTATTAGACGTCACGGAATATTTGTTGCTGTAAATTTAAGATATGTTGTTGAATTTTATGAAATATATTTTTACTTTGTCATTTATTTGGTTTCTACTTTATAGATATAAGATATACTTTTTAAAGAATATTTATATAAATTTATTTGTTGTTGAATATTGTTAAGCTTTATGATATACATATTTATGCTACGTAAAATATTTATATAAATCTATATATTTATTCTTTAAAAGATAATTTCAAACTCGTGCACTTGAGTTTTTAAATCTAAACTAAATTATTTACTTTGAAATAAAAGATTATATAAATTACATAATCTGTATATCAAATAATTTTAATTCTTTACAATATTAAAAAAATATCATAACGTTTGATTAAATAATCATTTTAGTGCATGTTTTGAACCATTTAACTCTTAACATTTTATTTTGTGTCTAAATAGCTCATCTACAATGAAAATTGTTAATCAACTAATGATAAATAACTTGATAAACTTACATGCAACACACACAATGTCATATAGACAAATATATTGATTTTACATTATGACATATCAATCAAAAAAATATTTTTATAAAATTATATAAAATATTCAATATTTTTCTTTCCGACGCATTATTCTGTAAGTCATTTTCAAGTTGTTCATCACCGGTTGACTAATAATTTTTATTCGCATAGGTAAATTCGACCCAAAATAAATATTGGGCCTAAAGTTAAAAAAATACCCCCAATGTTTGATTGAATAGTCACTTCAACCCATATTCTTTTTTTTTTAGAGCAATTCAACTCGAAAACGTTTCATTTTAGTTAAAATAGCTCATTTGCACATGAAACATGTTAGTCAACTAACAATAAATAACTTGAAATGACATGACAAACTTATATAACAGTGTACGTTCACATGATAATGTCATATCAATAAACAGGTTGGATTAATTTTTTTATATAAGTCAAAAAATAATTCTATAAAATTCTATAAAATATAAAATTTTTTTTACTGAATTACCATTCTATAAGTTATTTCAAACTATTTATCGTCAGTTTTTAGCAACTTTCATCCAAAGATGTGTCATTTATTTTAAAATAAGACGTTGAGGATTAAATTACTCTAAAAAACAATATAGACCAAAATGACTATTCACTCAAATGTTAGGAATTTTTTTTTATTTTATCCCACGAAATTGGTTAAAAATACAATATAAGCTAAATAACTATTCAATCAAATATTTGAGATTTTTTTTGATTTTATACCTTCTTTTAAGCTCTATTTGTCTTTATCGATCGATTTTAATTCGATAATCTTTGGCCATATTTGATAAACAATAATTTAAGCTAAAATTAGAGATTTAGATAAAAGTTAAAGATTCCACCAATCAAATTCGTTAATTTAGATATTTGTTGAATAACGAACTAGAATAACGGATTGGGATAAAACCTCTTATTTTAAAAAATGTTAATATGAGCCTTCTGAAATTAAAGGTTTTAACCTGAGAGTTAAAAAGATTTTTATCCTTAATAATTATAAAAAAAAAATTCAAATAACCTAAATTTAACTTTTTATCCTTAATAATATGAGCGATCAATGTTGAAAGGTTGAGAGTATACTTTGGAACAGATACTACTAATCACTTTAGCTGAATAAAAAAAAAAAAAAAAAAAAAAAACTTTTTATTTTAATTCTTCACTCTCACGTGTCTCACATGTTTATACCGTGACATGTATAAATTATTTTTTTATTTGTATTTAAATTTAATAATGAATAATATCATATTAAAAATACTTATATAAATAATAAATTAATATATAAATCCTTCAAGTATGTTAAGTAATGTTATATTAAAAAAAATTCATAATTTGATTAAGATTAATAGATACAAAATATTATTAACTAATCAATTATTTAAATAAATATCGAATATAATTATATTTTTATATATCATTTTAATTATTTAAATAATCAAACAATTATCAATTAATTTTATCAAATACTTTTATACATTAATCTAATATAATTTATTAACTAAATCAATTAATATAATCAATTATATATTATCAATTAATATAATTTATTATCAATTATCAATTAAATGTTAATTACTAAACGGTCCAAATATTATGGTCAGGGTTGGGCATGGTTAAACGCAAAATTAAAAACCGAAAACCGAACGGAACCGAAGTATTGTGATTCATAAATTTATGAACTGTGGTTAACCACGGTTAATCGAATTAAACCGAATTTAATTTTTTAATTAATTTTTAATTATTTTTATAAGGTAAAATTATATTTTATACTTAAAATACTATAAATGTATTTTATTTTTTACTTAAAAAATATATTTAAATAAATATTTGTGAAAAACATCTTAAAATATTTATCATTTAATGTTTAAAAGTTATAAAATAAAATTATTTTGTCAAGATAAAATATAACTTTTATAAATTAACGTTAATATAAAAACCCAAAAACCATAATTAACCAAACCAAAAATCGATGCTTACTAAGATAATTTATCGAATTAAACTGAAACAATGCACCCCTAGGTCGATCCATGAACAAATTTGCTAGACCGGATAGGTGGGGACGAAGTGGTCAAATACATAGGGCAAGAGCCGAAGAAAGGCAAAAACAAGTGCATATTCGTCTTTCTCCGCTAATCAATCAATCAACCAAATCAAATTCCCCTTCTCTAGTCCCTACACTCACTGCCCAACCTTTTACTCCACGCCCCCTTCGTCTTCCTCTACTAAAACTTCTATAAAATTACCTTTTCCTTCCCTACTCTTTAATGCCTTAAAACCCATTTTCCATTCGGGTTCATCTCCTCCCCATGTACTTATCGGATAAACCCCGTTCCATAGATTTGTACAAGGAGAAAGGTCATGCTACTGCCCGTGATATGATCATCGAGGTCACCACCAATGGCGACTTGCCACAGCACCAACACCACCATCCTCCTCACCACCACCAGCAGCAAATGATGTTAGGTGAAAGCAGCGGCGACGACCGAGAAGTCAAAGCCCCCAAGAAACGAGCCGAGACCTGGGTACAAGACGAAACTCGGTGTCTTATCGCCTTCCGAAGAGAAGTGGACGGCCTTTTCAATACTTCCAAATCTAACAAGCACCTGTGGGAGCAGATTTCGGCTAAGATGAGAGAGAAAGGGTTCGATCGATCCCCAACCATGTGTACAGACAAGTGGAGGAACTTGTTGAAGGAATTTAAAAAGGCTAAGCATCAAGATAGAGGGAGTGGGTCGGCTAAGATGTCTTGTTATACGGAAATTGAGCAGATTTTGAGGGAGAGGACCAAGAATGCTTATAAGACTCCAACTCCTCCTAAGGTTGATTCCTTTATGCATTTCGTTGACAAGGGTATGTGCTATATTTCCATTTATGTATTTATTTTGCACTTAACAAGTGGAATTTATAATAAATTGTTGTTGTGCTGTTATTAAATGATGGTGTTTGCTGGGTTTCTCTTTTAAAGGGTATGGCTTTAATGCGTTTCCACTGTATATACTGGTGTCTTAGCTTTAGAGTTCAGACCATCTGTGTTTTTTGTTAATGGCTGCTATAATTTTTGAAGTTGAATGACTTTTGCTCAGACACACATTTCTTGAAGTATTTGCGTGTGGCATTTATTCAGGGATTGTTATGGAAACATCACCATACTCTCGAAATACATGGAAACACTTAAAATATTATTAAACATTTCCCTGTCAGATATCGGTCCTGGACATTTACACCTGTTTCAGAATAATATTACTTAAAATAATATTCTTTGACCGGGAATGTCTTGAGAGTCTTTTTCTTGCTTCTGTTATTTTTTTATGGTTTTAATGTGTGCTTTGAAGAAGGTTTGTTGGAGTTCATGGATCCACCTGAAAATTAGAGCTTACACAACCGCAGGTTTTAAATGATATTTCTATTATGGAGTTTAACATGTATTATATTAACTTGTGAAGCAAAGGGTTTTGTGTTGAAAAATCATATGGGTTTCAGTTCAGTTAAGTATGAGTCATGCTGAGTGGAACATGAATGAGAATTTTGCAAAGGAAATTCCCAGATATTGTATAAAGACACTAGACTTCTGTGGTTTCCTTAAAGTTTAGAATACTACCTTTTTAATAAGAGTTGGGTAGTACCATGTTGATATCTGCAAATTTTATTTTGGAAGAGCTGAAGTCAAAGTTATCTATTTATGGTTTATTGATTTCCTTTCTGTTGCTGTATTTGGTTAAATCCATTTTACAATACCTTCAGCTTGATGTTACAAGGTTTTCCGGGGTTCTGTCTTATGCCAAAATTAATACCTTGCTGTTGCATATCACTTCATGAAAATAGTACACAAGATTTAACTTCCTGCTTTTGGAGATTACAGTGTCTTCTCTTCTCTCTCTCTCTCTCTTTGTAGCAAGGGTGTAAATGTCGGCTACCAGGTGGTTCTTTTGTTTCTTGCTATTACTATGACATTAATACTCGGATGTTCATGCAGGCTTTGAGGATGCTGGCATATCATATGGTCCTGTTGAAGGTATATTGTTGTTTCAGTTTGAGTTAGATTTCTTCTGGTGTATCTTGATTTTTTGTTGTTGTTTTACTCCTTTATTTGCTTGTGGTAATATTTCTCCTCAGAGTTAATTTGGATAATTCAAAGAATCTAGTGGATGCAATGCCATTAATCTTGTCAACTTCCTTGGATTTAGGAGCTTTATGAGGCATAATTATAGAAGTGTGTATCTATCTTGAAACTTCTACTGTGGGAGCAACAAGTTATTTGCATATTTTTCATAAGACTAAGACTGTCACCTGTCTTATTAATCTCACAATCTTTAGTTTCTATCCCCTCTATTTTTTCCATCAGTCAAACAATGAAAACAACTTTGATTGTGCATGCAGTGAACATCCTTTTACCAAAGTGTGTCTTTTCACCGGTGTTTTTTTAAATCTAATTACCATAAAAGGTTAATGTGTCTCCTTCTGTTCATGCTCTCTGGTGTGCAGCTAGTGGTAGGCAAACGCTTAATCTCGAAAGACGTCTAGATCATGATGGGCATCCTCTTGCTATCGCTGCAGCTGATGCAGTCGCAGCCAGTGGAGTTCCTCCTTGGAATTGGAGAGAGACCCCAGGAAATGGTAAATTCTGGTAGAATTTTTTCTGAACCAATTCTAAATGATGGTTTTGCGTGGTCTTTTGTCAATGTGTTACAGTTTAATTCTGGTAGCTCTTTGATTATGATCATTGGCTTCCAAATGATGCCAGATATGAACAATTTAATTCCGGTAGTATCTTTTTATTTACCTCCTATTTTGTTTCACACTCATTTTGGAAGGTGGGGAATGTCAAGCATATGGAGGAAGAGTTATAACTGTCAAGTTTGGGGACTACAGCCGAAGGATTGGTATAGATGGTACTTCTGATGCCATCCGAGAGGCAATTAAATCTGCTTTTGGATTGAGAACAAAGCGTGCATTTTGGTTGGAGGATGAAGATCATATAGTTCGTAGCCTTGACAGGGAAATGCCTTTAGGGAATTATACTCTCCACCTTGACGAAGGTACGTTGACATATTCATGTTGTTTATACAACTAATCCGATACAAAGAAATTATTATCATGTAATTGATGAAGGTTACTTATTATTTCTTTGTATTTTCAAACTTCTGTGCTCAGGTTTGGCTATCAAAGTTTGCCTCTATGATGAGTCGGATCATATGCCGGTCCACACGGAAGACAAGATCTTTTATGTAGAAGACGATTACCGTGAATATCTATCCCGTCGAGGCTACACATGTCTCAGGGAGATTGATGGATACAGAAACATTGATACGATGGACGACCTTCGAACTAATGGCATATATCGAGGTGTGAGTTGAAGATCGACAGGCACATCTTGCATGCACAACCACATTGCTTTCAAGATGGTATATAACAACAATGGCGTTATCTTGACACAAGTGTGCATGAAGGATTCTAAGCTTTGCTCTAATTATGATTATGTTTCTCTGTATTAACCAAGCTGTTCATAACATGTTGTACAACGTTTCTTAGTCATTTTCATTGCAGTACAGTTTGTAAATGTGCCTATGAGTTGAAAACACAAGTATTTGTAGCAAAAGTTTTCCTCAGTGTCCATTAAGTTGAATCAAGTTTGAGTTTTAAAACCAAAACTTTATCCAACTATATTTGAACTTAGCCTTGAATTTCTCGGCTTAATTGTACACTACAATTATAAACAAGTTTAAAAAATTATTTCCATGACAATATTATAACGAAAACCAATCCGATGTTGTCATCTTAATCTTTGGAACTTCTTAGTGTCTTCCTGCGCAACACTTTTTATTTTTGTCCGAATTAATTTGTTTAATTTAACACAGAAATTTTGGTTGTAGATTTTGGGATGATTGTAGGGATGATAAAATTATCTGAATTTTATTTAACTTGATGCACACTTTTACTCTAAATGAGTTTTTCTTCTTGAATTTTGGATTCGATATGAATTACGTTTTAAAAGGAATTAAATTGACACAAGTTGAGTTCAGATTTAAGGTATAAATCACCCACCCCCCATTATATATTTATGTATTATATTTGATTTTTTTAGGACGGCTTAGGTCTAGTTAGAGTTTTTATTAAAATTATAAGATCAGAATGAATTCAAATTATGTTTTTCTTATGTTTGATCAAATAAAAATATTAAATTTAAAATGAGACAAAATCAAGTTAAAACTTTTAAATTTTAAATCGAGATTAAAGAGAGATTTAATGTCTCATTTTATTATTATTTTTTTGAACAAGCTAATAGTGATTACAGTAGTATTCAATGTCTCATCTTAAAGTCTTAAAATACCAGACAAGAGGAGTTAGGGAAAAAGGTGAGGTAATTTGAAAAAACAAAATTAATGGGTATTTTAATTTATTTTATTTAAAAATTTAAAAAATAAATAGGAATATTTTTAATCAATCAGAATAATTTGAATAATATTTTTGAGGCTCAAAAATAATAAAATTTAGAGAAGAAATAATAAATTAAATCTAAATACAAATGTTTATGATATTATATTTTGTTTATGATCTCTAGATTTATCACTCTTGTGAAATCCTAGCTGCTCTTTTCTTCTCTGTAATTTATTTTATTTTTAGTCTTCTTTTATTTTTATCAATTTCTTTGATAAATGATCGAAAATTAATCTTAATATTAATTATCGATCACTGAATCCATAAATCTATTAATTTTTTATTTTTAATTTTAATAAGAATTTTTACTTATAACAACCTGAATTTGGGATCTGGGTATCGGGTTAACCAGAAACGTTGGATTTCGACGTTTGGGCCCCATTTGAGCCTCGAGTTGAGAGTTGGTCTAGTTTTGGGCCTTGATTTTGGATTATCTTTGACCTAAAGTAGTTCTTGAAGGGTTTTATGGTCTTTTTTATAAGGACAAAGAGATGGTAGACAGTAATTCTACAAAAAAATCAGAGAGTGAAATCACCCTTTTGTTTTCCTTTCTTTTTCATATTTTCTTCCATTTAAAATAGAAGCTAAAGGTGCTATCTTGTTGTAGTGGGCTATGAATCTCGTTGAGGAGCTTGGGAAGTTGTAGGGTTGTGGAAGATTTATCTACAAAGATAAAAAGGTTAAAGTTTGGTGTAAGAAAGTTTTGTGAGGGTTTAGAGGAAAAAGAACGGGAGAAGAGTTTATTATCTGATCTTTGATGTTTTCTTTCTTGGTTTTAATTGATCAAAGTTAGTTTTATTTGGTCTTGAATCGTTTATCCTTGTTGGCTTGGGGCAAATCCCTTCCATTCCATTCCCTACACTGAACGGAAGGTCGGTACTAGAAATCTATCAAAAATATCTGGTCCAGGGAGCTATCTCACGAACTGAACTTCTGAATATTAGCTTTGCAACTACGTGCTTCGAACCTTTCCTGGGATTGTTATGCGATCTCTCCTGCGACTCTGCTCCTTGTTTGCCGTGCTACAGACTCATAAAAGTGTCTAGCCAGGCTACTGAGTTTGTTTGTTGGCCTGGCTGGACACTTTATGAGTCTGCAGCACGGTAAGCAAGGAGCAGAGTCGCAGGAGAGATCGCACTGATCATTAGGAGTCGGAATCTCGATAGAGATTCGCGGGGGGATTATGTTTATGCGGGGACATAATCCTGTAGCTAAAGTGCAGAATCTGGGGTGGTCAAGTTTCCGGGTATGCCTAGAAGGCTTCCAGCGCTGATCCTTTACCAGTGGGTCTACTCAGACACAACATTCTTTTGACCAAAAGTGGCTCTTTTGATCTTTTTATTCAATGATTGCTAACCAGCTTTTGAGAATTATCAAAAGGTGGGATGGCAAAAGAATGTATGTCTGATGATAGATATTCTGAGTGGGAGATGAAGGCCACTGATTTGTTAGAGTCTGAGTGGTCAATCTTCCTTCTTCTTTGGCATCTCGATAGGTGGGCATGAAAACAAGACTTGAAGAGGGCTCAGGTATCAACGTCCTTAACCCGCATTCATCAATATCAATAAGAGTAGCAGTCGTATAGGTATAGGCTAGCGCTTCCTTGCTCGCATCCGAAGTAGCGATTCCCTTCCTCGCTCAGGAAAGTCAGAAGGAAAGGGTACTGCGAACCCCTTTAAGCACGAGATTTTAAAATATGAGTTTTGGGTCGGAGGTCCAATGTCACACCGGGTTGAGAGTGTTACATTATTTTTATAATACATTTTTCTGTCCTTATGACACATTTTAATTGCCTTTATGACATGTTTTTGTTTTGTGGTTTGATTCATCTGTCTTTGTGGCATGTTTCAACATACTTTAGCAATCGTTGTTCACATAAAGATTCAATAGACGTTAGTTTCTGATTTATATTTTTATCGGTGATCACTTAGAAGGTTATATCCTCACTCGATTGAAATCAATCATCGGTAGTAGAACTTTTTTACGTGACAATTTGGATACCCTACAACTCTTTCAGTATGTTATGAATATTATCTATATGGATGTCTATCATAATAAGAACTCTATCATTAGAAATATTATCTTCATTAATTAGAGTTTAATACATTATGTACTGCTTATGTCTATAAATAGATAAGTTTGTGAAATCATTGTATATAAGTCAATATTGAGAATAATACAAATATCTCTCTTTATATCTTCTCTTTGTTCTTTCATTCTTGTTCTTTATTCTTGTTTTATTTTTTCATTATTTTATTTAAAACACGTTATCAGTACGAGACTCTAACCAACGAAGGTGTTTGTCGTTCGAATCTTGAAGGAGTTATTGAAAAGAATTTGTTACTAGCATAAATCAAAGATAAGTTCTTCTCCCTCAATTATATTTTAATTATCGATTATTTTTCTCTCTTGATCTTTGATTTGATTTTAAATTTATTAAAAATCTTTGGTTGTTTGGTGTTTGTGTAGCGATAAAGTGGCTCAAATATCGTAGTTCTTATTGACAATTCCCAAAAAAGATTTTAACAAGATATTAGTAACTAAATCTACCATGTAGTAAAAAGTTTAGTATGTTTTACTTATTTAATTTGAGATTTTTGTCTTTATATAATCAATATTTATTTATTTTATTATTATGATAAAAGTTTATGTTTTAATCATGTTCTAAGTATTACATGATATTAGAACAAATATTAAATCTTTAATTAATATGTTCTTTGTTATGATGGTTTAATCCGAGTATATTGGTTGGACATCCCGTTCTGCGAGGTTATTGGTCTCAAAGAAGGTTCTTTTTAAAGGATCTTGTGAACTAGTTTAACAATACCGCGCATAAGGATTAAATTTTTATTTCTTATTGTATATATATTGGTTGATCAATTAATATTTAATAGTATGAATATTATAAAGTTTATATTTGCTTGAAACCAATACTATTTTATGTCGAAAAAACTCGATTATAAACTTCTCCCAAGTTCAAGTTACGAAAATCGTCTTGATCAAAGAATTTTTATGAAAGGCATTCCCTAGAGTGAATACAAGCATGATGATTATTCCATGCGATTATTGAATTTGTTTCATTCCTTGAAGTGAATGTAAACGTGATAATTCACTATATAGTTAGTGAATAAAACTCAATTATGTGCAAGAGTATCAGTGATGAAGCTATGTTAGAAAATATATTCCACTTTTCACACATTAATGTTATCTTACAGACACAATATCATACAAGGGTTTTAAATACCTATCAGTCTTCGCTCCATTCCTTGAAGTAAATATGATATTTTATAGCGGAAAGAATAAATGTCACATTAATAATTGTGATCATGATTGAGATCATAAAATAGACATGGATAAGATGATTATTTTGAGAATGCTTATATCCACAAGAAGTGGAATTATAAAGATGACAAGAATGATAGAGATCATATCAAAATCTTTATGTTATTAATGCGATGGTACAAACCATTGATCTCGTACTTGTCAAATGCCGAAGTATTATGGACTTTATCCATAATCATAAATGATAAATTAAAGAAAATATAAACAGATTTTCTTTGTGGCGAAAATAATGGCGTTATTGATCCAACTCAATTAGATATTGATAATTTTTCTCATAACCCTTGAAGGGAATAATTCGTCATTTATTTCCTTCATAAATTCTAAAAGGAATAATTGATCTTTATTTTATTTTGTTTAATGTTAATTTATTTATTTATGTTAATTTACTTTTATCTATTATTTATTTATGTTAACTTACTTTATATATTATTTATTTATCTTTTATGTTAATTTTTCTTTTAAAAAGAATATAATTACTTTCGGAATAAAATATGTAATAATTTATGACGATTTATGCTTAGCAGACAGTGCAAGTACTCATACAATATTTAAGCATAAAAATATTTTTCCATTTAAATACAAGGAAAATATGAGTACTATATCTCAAAATACTGAAATATCAATGCTTCGAAAGATCTTTTGAGAGTTTATCTTTAATAGATAATTGATTTGATATAATGTGTTATATTTAATATTTTACCATTTCATGAAGTAAATGGTACAAAACGCATATTTTTATTCTCCGAAGTGAATGAAATAAAACACATATTAAAAGGTACATGACTATGCATATTTTTTCATTTTAAATTCAAGAGAATAATGTGAGTACTATATCCGAAAATACTAATATCACAAAAAGTTCTGACTGAGGAAATATATTATTGTCAAATGGAACTTTATTCCATATTTAGCTTCTGATAGGGAATTTATTTATAACCCGATTTATTGACTATCATTTTAATGAGTCAATTTATCCAACAATAGGGGGAGAAAATAAATAACTGAGGAAAGAAATAAGTTGGAATGAATTATCATTTTTCTCGTTTTGATCCACGTGTTACACAATGTGAACTATAAGTTCAATGGATAATTCATTTAGCAAATTAATTGCCAAATGATTTTGCTAACCCTAAAAGAGAGACTAAGTCACGTATACCAACTATGAATGCTCCGATTAAATTTGATGTCATGGATGACAAACTTTAGTTGCTAATGAGTCTAACTTACGCTTGAAGCGTAGTAGACAAGTAAGTTCCAAAAAATCCTCGAAAAAGAAAAGGAGCTATATTTTATGATGGTCTGATCAAGGAATCAATGATTATGAAAATCTCTAAAAGAGATTAAATGGTCTCCAACAGAGACATTGACATGACTCAGGTACCTAATAATAAAGAGATCTCAATATATTATGTCATGCCTGTTATAAGTGGAACTAAAATTAAATCTACGTCGCTTGTGTATTTACATGCAATATAGCACTAGAGATTTTATTTGATGATGTGGATCATGAATCATTGTCAATTGGGCAATATAAATAAAGAAATGATTGACCAATATGAAAGAGGCAATTGAGGCGAAACTAAAATCTTTTTTGAAAAGAGAAGTATTTGGGCCTATAGCCCGTACATTGAAATTTGTAAAACTTGTGGATATAAACGAGCCTTTATGAGAAAGAGAAATCAAAAGGGGAAATCATGAGATATAAGCTCATTTGATTGCACAAGGATTCTCACAAAGATATGAAATTGATTACGAGGAAAATATATTCCTTGGTGGTGGATGCAACTACTTTTAGATTTTGATCAGTCTGGCAATAAATAAAATTACTCGGTTTCTGTCTAATGGATGTTGTTACATCACATTTGAATGAGCCTCTTGACAGTAATATTTACATGAAACTTCCGGAAAGATTTAGATTGCCATAAGCAATTCATTCAAGTTCTCGAGAACATTATTCAACCATATTGAATATATCTTTTATGGATTGAAATAATTTAGGCGTATTTGATATAATCGCCCCATTGAATACTTATTTAGTATGATGCTATATGAATTATTTAATTTCCTCTGAGCATTTTTATTAAGAGATTTAGCTCTGAATTTTTATTGTGGTGTATGTCGATGATTTGAGTATCATTGACTCGTGAAGAGATCTCCTCAAGTCCTTGTGCATCAATCGACATACAGAAAATATATTTAAAGAGACTTCACATGCATAACACATATTTATTGATCACCCTTATGGTTGCTAAGTCTCTTAATATAAATGATCTACCTCAATATTTGAGGATAGTATTTAATATTGAATTATGGAGACTCAAAGATATTATGTGATATTTTCATGAGGGGAGTAAATACGCGTTGCACTCTTTTTCCCTTAACCAATGTTTTGTCCAAATAGGTTTTCATGGTAAGGTTTTTAATAAGGCAACATGTTATTCGTATCAAAGATGTGTGTACTCTTTTTCCTTCACTTAGATTTTTTTCCCATAGGATTTTTATCTTAGTAAGATTTTAACGAGGCACATTATCTTCATAGACATTCAAAGAGGAGTGTTATGAATATTATCTATATGGATGTCTATCATAATAAGAACTCTATCATTAGAAATATTATCTTCATTAATTAGAGTTTAATACATTATATACTGTTTATGCCTATAAATAGATGAGTTTGTGAATGCATTGTATACAAATCAATATTGAAAATAGTACAAATATTTTCTTTATATATATATTTTTTTTTCTTTCATTCTTGTTCTTTATTTTTGTTTTATTTCTTCATTATTTTATTTATAACACAATAATACTTATTAAAAAATTAACTAAAACTTCTCTATCGATAATATCGCTGGAGTAAAATTTTCTTTCCCCAAGTAAAATTGTTTAAAAATAAAGATATTATATTTTATCGTAATTTTAATTATTTTTTAATATTACAAAATAGCAAACAAAAATAGAAGTCCGATCCAAACGGTAGACGTCGCAAATTAATCGTATCCGTTGAATGTTGGCTCAGACAACATTCCACGCCATCTCAACGTATCAGCGAAACCCATCACAAACTCTGTTAAGGAATATCGACCGTCAGATCACTTTTCAACCCCAAATCATCAACGATTTTGATCATCCATCACGATTCTTCATTGCTAGACACGGTAGCCAAGTATTCCCATCATCAACAAATTTCCTGTTTACCTCCGCTACTGTTTCCGAAATTTTCAGTCGAGCCGAATCGCAAAGCATCAAGGATCATCGGCGACATCTCGCGCTATGGTACGGCTCGTTTCCAAACTCATATCTTCGTTTTTCACTCGCGTTAGGTTTCTCTTCGATTCATATAATTGTTTGATCGTGAAATGTTGTTTGTTTCGCGTTTAATTCTAGATCCAATCGGTTGATTTTTTTCTTTATTAAATTCGGGTTGGATGAGATTAAATGAACGCATAGAAGGGATTTTTTTGTGTTGATTTGCTAGAAACTGAGCTTACTGAAGCTGGATTGTTGTTTTAGGGATTATAAAAAAATATTTGTGTGGATTTTTGTTCTGATTGTTCATTTGCATATCTCATACTCTCAGTAGAAGGAAGTTGAGGCCACTTTCTAGAAATTAAGGATTTTTCAATAGCTTCAAAATTGAATTTGGCTCACATTTTGTCATCAAGGACGTAGTTTGTACATTTAATCCTCGAAAAAATGGTTTATTTAAATACCGAGAGAAGTCGAGTTTAGTTTTGATGGACTGGTTAATTTGTATAATCGAGGTTGCACCGAGTTGCTGCACACCGAGTGTATTATTGGCATCCAGTTGTTACTTCAGTGTTCCCATAAGACTGTTTGATAGGCTTTTCCGATGTCAGTTGCTTCATTTTAACATGTTTGTTATTTCTCTCTCTCTCTTTTTGTTTCCTTCTTGAGCTTGTTGGTGTATTTGTTGGATTTATTTTTGATATTAGATCATTTCACGGAAGCTAAGAAATTGATTAGTTATGTCCCAAAGTCTTTTTGGGGAGATAAAATTTTAATGAAAAAAAAAAGATTAAGTGATTACTACTGGTTATTCTTTCTTTGCATAGGCACCCATTAAGGGCATTCTTACCTTGCAAAGAGCAGCGTTATTCAAAGCTGGCTGTGAGAGGTGGAAAGTAGGCATTAGATCGTTTAGTACTCAAGGAGCAACAACTACTGGTGCTCCACAACCGCCTCCTCCTCCACCACCACCTGAGAAAACCCATTTTGGTGGTCTAAAAGATGAAGACCGTATTTTCACCAACTTATATGGGTTGCATGATCCTTTTCTCAAAGGTGCTATGAAACGTGGGGACTGGCATAGAACCAAGGATTTAGTACTCAAGGGTGCTGATTGGATTGTCAATGAAATGAAGAAATCTGGACTCCGAGGACGTGGTGGTGCTGGATTTCCATCGGGCCTCAAATGGTCTTTTATGCCAAAGGTGTCTGATGGCCGCCCTTCTTATCTTGTTGTCAATGCTGATGAAAGTGAACCTGGAACCTGTAAAGACAGGGAAATCATGCGCCACGATCCACACAAACTATTGGAGGGCTGCTTGATTGCTGGAGTTGGGATGAGAGCTTCAGCTGCTTATATCTACATCAGGGGTGAATATGTGAATGAACGTAAAAACCTTGAAACAGCTAGAAAAGAAGCTTATGAAGCTGGACTGTTGGGCAAAAATGCATGTGGTTCTGGTTATGATTTTGATGTTCACATACATTATGGTGCTGGTGCTTATATTTGTGGTGAAGAAACTGCACTTCTAGAGAGCCTTGAAGGAAAACAAGGGAAACCAAGATTGAAGCCTCCTTTCCCTGCTAATGCAGGATTATATGGCTGTCCAACCACTGTCACAAATGTGGAGACGGTGGCTGTTTCTCCCACAATATTGAGACGTGGTCCTGAGTGGTTTGCCAGTTTTGGGAGGAAGAATAATTCCGGGACAAAATTGTTTTGTGTATCAGGTCATGTCAACAAGCCTTGCACAGTTGAGGAAGAAATGAGTATACCACTTAAGGAATTGATAGAGAGGCACTGTGGTGGTGTCAGATGTGGATGGGACAATCTACTTGCAGTAATACCAGGAGGTTCGTCTGTTCCACTTTTACCCAAAAACATTTGTGATGATGTCCTAATGGATTACGATGCCCTCAAGGCTGTCCAGTCGGGACTGGGAACTGCTGCAGTAATTGTGATGGATAAATCAACGGATGTCGTAGATGCAATCGCAAGGCTTTCTTACTTCTATAAGCATGAGAGTTGTGGACAATGCACACCCTGCAGGGAAGGGACTGGATGGCTATGGATGATCATGGAAAGGTTGAAAGTTGGGAATGCAAAACTGGAAGAGATTGACATGCTTCAGGAGGTGACTAAGCAGATTGAAGGGCACACAATTTGTGCTTTGGGTGATGCAGCAGCTTGGCCTGTGCAGGGTCTTATACGACACTTTAGGCCTGAGCTCGAGAGAAGGATTAGAGAGCGTGCAGAAAAGGAGTTGCTGGAGGCTTCTGCATAGTTTCTGCCCAGGTTGTTTCCGGCATCTTTTTTACTTTTAATTTGTTGGTTCAGTTTTTCCTTCCAAAATATGTACTCTTGCATGATTTAGCATTTATTATTGTCAATTTCCATTTTGTCATGTGAATGTTGGTTTCTATGGAATTATGTAAATCTATTGTCCAACCTCATTGTGCATGCTTTCACAACACATTGTATCCTTCTACACACATGAAACATTGAGAATTACGTTGGATCTTTTACTGTTCTCCAGGAGTTCATTTTAGTTTTCCCTTCATCCTATCTGGCAGTGTCTGGCCGACCAGTAGTTGCCTAGCCATGTTAGAAATGGTCAAAAGAAACATATTTTCTTTTATTAATTAGTATCCGGTGTTGTGGTCACTGGATGGTTTTGTTAAAAGAATGTGAAAGAGATGATAAAGAAAGGATTCATAAGTTACCCCCAAATCACGTTTAGTTTATTTTCAATTGGAAAATGGCATATAGGGTGCATCATTCACAACATTTAGTCCCCTCTTTTTAAGCCATGGAAATGAGTAAGAGAGCATCTATTATCAGTTAGCAACTGTTCGGGTATCCTTTGCATATTCTTACAGCATATAAATCAGTTCCTTTGCTACCATCTGAATTTTTTTGACAAGTTTCATTGTGTAGGGACTTATCTGTTGAAATTGGCTATTATTGAATAAAATCGAAGTACCCAAAACTTGGATCATTGCTGACTCAGGCATCTGTTGGTCTGGTAATGTTTTATTTGTTTTATCCTAAGCTTTCACTGTTAATTAGACAATACTGAACGTCTCTACTGTCTGGGTCGGATACTTGTTTTGTTTCTCATAGCATCCACAACATTTCCCTTCTTTTTGTCCCTTTTAATGAACATAGTTAATAATATCTGTATTTCCTATGACCATGATGTCGTTTATCTGGTAACTAGCCAAAGGATAAAAATAAATGTTTAGTGAGAAATTAAGCTTGTTCTTTGCTATCTCTGGAGTCATGGGTGTAACCAATTTGATTTTGAGGTATAAAAAACAGTATAGCATTTTTATGTCAAAACTCAAAATCATGCTTAGTGTAGACTATTAAAGCATTCCTTAGTCAAAAGCATGCATTATTGATAGATGTACAATAATATGGACTCATCAAAACAATATGTGACCCACGTTTACAAAAATAATAATCTCATTGAATCAACCAATTAAGATTTTTAAGGTAATTATACATTTGAAGGATATTTTTTTTCTATTTTGATTTTCAAGGTTTTGAATTGGTTAATTTGAATTGATCTACGTTACACATTTGATTCTAGAAAAAAAAATTGTATATGCAATGCTTTGAATTTGAGATCTACTTAAGTGAAATCAAATTATTTATCACTTGGATCAATTTATTAGTCGAAGAATAATTACTTGATGCATTATTTTAATTATAATTTTAAAATACATAAATATGCTACATAATTGTTTTTTCATAATTTGTGAATGATTATTTAAGATAAATTACAACTCAAGATCGACCGAGAAGAATAAAATTAGTCGAAAAATTGTCTTCTTTGTTAAAAGGAATAAGAAAAGATCGTTTATTTTATTTCTCCACTTACTCTAAACGATTTGAGAGATGAATGGTTGGCTGTTTTTATTGTAAAGCTTGGTTGAACTGCTTATATGCACTACATAGGAGAGGAGAGGATTCATAGGAAAGTCAAATAGACAAGAATCGTGAGGAATTAGGGGAATGTACGGGGGAGGTTGTGTCGTTAGAGTTTATGGTGTGTATGATTTGATGATATAAATAGTGGAATTTGTACAAATTTAGAATTTTTTTAATAGAACTAAGGATGATAAAATTATTCGATCACGATTTGACTTGAGGTGCTCTGATTTGATCTATTCGAATTTTTTCTTTAATTTTAGGATCGGGGCGGTGTTTCAAAATCATGAAGCCAAGGCATACTGGTTTCGGGTATATGCTTAAAATTTCTCATTCACTTCACTCCAATATATTTTTACTTATTTTTATATATTTTTATTATATTTTATTTATTTATTTATTATCTTTATAAAAACATAACTATATATAAACACTTTTATGAGTTTTAAGGTTTTTTTATGCGGTTTATTCTTATCATAAATTTTTATTAGATGTTTTTCGAGTTTTAATATATTTGATTCTGTCGGTCGATAATTTAAATTTATTCTTTTAAATATGTAATTTAACATACGGGTAATTTAAGATTTATTTTATTTTATTTTTATATAGGTTTTAAAATCACTTGAAAAACATAGTGTATGATTATGGTAAAATATTAATAAAATCTAATATTTATCTTTAAAAAAGTTTATTTCTTAAAATTTTTAGATTAGATCGAATCAAGATCAAATTTAAAGATAACATATTAAAACATCACAAAATCGAATTTAAAAATTAATATATTAAAATGATCAAAATCTCACTCGAACCAATCCTTAATGACTGTCCAAGTCATGCATAAATAATTTGTAACAATTATTTCAATTTCCTTGTATAATTCAACACAAAACTTATAAAAATCAACATATATTTTTAATCTTGCTTTTAATAATAATAATATGATTTTTAAAAAAATCTTGAGAGTTCCATTGTTTTCTTGTGTGGTGTTGAGTGTAATAAACCAAACAAAAGTTGTTGTCATCTTCATTTATTTTATCTATTATGAGATCTAAAGCAGCTGTCTTTTTTTGTCACATATAATAATATAATAATCAATTTTCTAGTTTTTATTTGTTGATGGATTAGTTGGAACTTTGAATTAAATGGGAGAAATAGATGTTAGACCTATAAAAGTATTGGAATTTTATTAGGACCCAATATTGTTTTTTAAATTAATATCTTTATTCGGTTGTAATATAAAATTTATTAATTTATGAATGGAAAATAATTTAGATAATTTAAATAGATCATTGTATTAAAAATTAGAAAGAAATGGTTTAGTGAACATGTGTAAATATTTTTTTAATTTATTAAAAGTTTATTTATGTATCCTAAATAAATTTAAAATTTTATAAACATGCCTGTAAGATAGTGGCACATGAAACATTTTATGAAAAAATATCAAAGTTAAAAAATAAATATAATTAGAGAATTAAAATGATATATTTTTATTATTAAATGGTTCACACCTAAAATCTTGAAAATGATGTTTTGAGAATTCATGGACTTTCATTAAGAAAATTTTATAATGTTTGTTGCGTACCATTTAATATTATTAATATAATATATTATTATATAATATTAAATTTTTAATAAAAATTAAAATATTATAGGTTAAACTTATATTTAAACTTTAAAAAGTAGATTAAATAAATTTTTATATTTATAATATTTTTAATTAATACATTAAAATAAAATATCTTAAAATTTAAAATTAAGAATTCTAAATTCAACATTTTATATAAGATGAGTCTATAACGTGTGTCGAACACCGCTAAACGTTGTTAATGTTGCACACCGTTAAACATTATTAAATTAATTTGTAAAAAATTAAAATCTAAAGGATTAATCATACAATTATTAAGTATATGTTGAGTTTATCACTCTTTTATTAATTACCTAATGAGTCCTTGAGATTTAAAATTTTTATTAATTAATTTAATAGTGTTCAACAATGTTCAACATTAGTGGTGTTCAGCAGTGTTCGATGCCCGTTATAGAATTTTTCTTTTATATATTATCATTGTTATTATCGTCATTGTTATCATTATTATTGTCGTTATTATCATTGCTAGTACCACCTTTTTCACTGTTAACCATTTTTTAACATATAAATAAATCGATGCTAATTACTTCTCCATCAAAGATAATTAAATTTATCTTATTAAGAATAATATTTTTTTTGATAAATGCTATTGAATTTTATTAAATTCATAAAAAAATATAATTACATCGTCTTCAAGAAGTGTAAAAATTGGATTAAACAATCCAACCATTTTATAACCCAAAAACAGAGAAAATAAAATTCTTATGAAATTAAGTATACCAATAAAATTCTTATGAAATTAAACATTTTTGAATCAAATAATTATTTATTTTGAAGGTGGTAGCGGTGACAGTGATTTATGGTAATAATGGTGAAAAAAAAAACTAAGTAGGTCAGTAATGAATCAAACTTAGATCGGACTTTATAAAATACAAATTCAATCTAATTAATAATCAGATTTTCAAAAACAATCAAATCCGAATCCAAATCTATTTAGATAAATCTAAATCAATTCAATAAAATATTTAAAATCCAAATTTAAAAGTCTAAATTCAATTATTTTTTTAAACTAACAACTCAAATAAATATCTTTAAATGAAAAAACTATATTTTATAAAACAAATATTTTTAAACTTTATATCACAAATAAATCTCAACAAATATTACAATCCAATATAAAATAAATTGAAGTAATAATTTAAACTTTTTAAATCTAAGTTTTTAAAATATTTTTATTCTGATTTATATATGAATCGGATTCATATCGGATATAGATTCGGATTGAATTTGGACCGGATCAGGACAATATCATATCTGATCCACCCCTATTAGGACTCAAACCTTTTGTTTGAATTCTAATTCTAACTTTTTTAATCAGATTTGGATCAAATTTTTCTTCGAGTTGATCGATCTCGAATCAAATTCAGATTATATTATCATCGCTGAAACTAAGTTTAAAATTTTAATATTAAAGAGAATTTGAAATATTTGATTTTAATATATTAATTAAAATATTATAAAAATATAAAAATATTGAATTTATTTTTAAATTTTATAAAAATAATTTTATTTAAAATTTATTTTTTAAAATTTTAATTTTTATTAAAAATTAATAATATTCGATGTTGTATTACATTAATAATGTCCGTAGCAGACTCATACTTTTTAATTTTATTTATTTTCTACTTATGAAAATTGATGCCACCCTTGACATTTGGCGCATTTCTAGTTAGCTTAGTGGATCCAGAAACGCGCTAATTTCTAACACAGATGTAATATTATTCAGAAATGTACCCCCAAAATAGCAAGAATTATTAATATACCACCCAATTCATTTTATCATTCAAAGTTAAGTTCAGAATTGTATTTAACATAATTAATTTTAAGAGATTTTAATTTAATATATTATTTAATAAAAACAGTTAACATATGTTTTAATAAATTCATAATCAATCAATTTATATACAAAATTATTAAATAATTAAAAATAAATTAACAAATACGACCTTTAATTATTATCTTTAAAATTTTAAACTTTAACTCATAAATTTTATGACCCTAAACTAAACTCATTTATATAAAAGAAATTTCAGGAGTAGTATATGAAATATTTTTCCGGTGTAAATTAAAAAAAAAAGCAAAGATTCAATTGTTTATGTATTTAACAAACTGAACCTTATACTATAAGGACTAATTGCCTAATTTTACCAAACAGAAACCTCTATATTTCCCCTAAATTTGCGATATCTTCTTCGTAGCTATATTCTTCTGTCTCCACTTTTTTCAAACACATTGTTCAAAGCTTAGACCCTTTCCTATTCAAAAGAAGAAAAACAAAAATTATTCTTCAGTTCTTGTTTGATTCCTCATCGTCTACCTAAAAACTTTCTCTACTGTTACCCTCTCTCCTCTAAGTACATTCCCATTACCTTTTTTTTCTCACATGAGCTTTTTTCTGGGAATATCCAATTTTCACTTTCTCAGAGTTCAATGATGTTTGCATGAATTGCTTGTCTTTTTGTCTATCTGATTCGTTGTCCTAATGATGTTTGCATGAAATGGGGTTCTTCTCTTTCCTCTCACTGATTCATAGATTCATTGCCATCTTTGTTTGATTGCAGCTGAAGTAATATTTTAAACGGATTTTTATAAAATAAAAGGGTTTAATTTGTACCTCTCCTGCAATTTCTTTTGTTTGAGCATCAAGTGGTCGGTTGTTAACTTGTTTTTTTCTCGGATTTTTATATATTTTCTTCCCACTGACTGCTTACCGGTGGAGATTCTCTCCATTTTTTATGTACACTGATTGTTTTAGTTAGCTGGAGAAACATTGTTAATCTAATTTTTTTCTGTACAGATCATATCAATCAAGGTTGAAATCTGTGTTTCTTTGAAGTTTCAGCAATGGTTCTTGGCCTAAGAAGTAAGAATAGAAAAGGCAGCTTGCATCAGCTTGTTTACACTGTAAATGTAAAGGAGATCAATCCTTGGATGCCCCTGCGATCAGCTCAATCTGTTTTGCTTCAGTGGGAAAATGGTGATCAGAGCTCTGGGGCCTTAACTTCTACCATTGATAATGGTAAGATCGAGTTCGAGGAATCATTCAAACTTCCATTAACTTTAGAAGCATCTCGTAAGAGCTCGAATCGAGAGAGTTTCCTTAAGAACTGTTTAGAGTTTCAATTGTATGAGCCTAGGAAAGATAAGGTGTCCAAAGGTCAACTTTTGGGATCTGCAGTCATAAACCTTGCTGATTATGGGATTATCAAGGAAACTATATCTATTAGCATTCCTTTTAACTTGAAGAAGAGTTCTAGGAACATAGAACAGCCGGTTCTTTATCTTAACATCCAGCCATTCCATAAAGATGGCTCGAGTTCGTTGACTAAAGGTGGCTTGTCGAAAGAAGCATCAGTGGACAAGGATGGCAGTGAATCTGTTTCTGAATCCATAAATGAAGGAAATGATGAGGAAACCGAGATTGCTTATTTCACCGATGATGATGATGATCTTTCCTCACGGTCATCACAGACTATTTCTTCATCTGTCTTTGATCATTCTAGAGAGTCACATAATCAACATGATGAGGTACTTAAGTTCATCATTCTGCTTTTGTTCTTTGTTTCCATTTTCAGTGAATTGTCTATTAACTGTTGTTGTCTTTGATTTTGGGTCTTTGATTGGATTGGATTTGTGAAAATTGGCTTAGCAGACTCTGATCTTTAGGCATTGCAAATACTATTGTTAATTGGAATGGGATTTCAACTTGGGACCTTTCTTAAGGTAAGGCATGGTTGGCGATTAAGCCATGCCTTGGCCTGACCTGCTAGGAGTGCAATCAAATGAGCTAAACATATATTTACTGATAATTAATTTGTAATTAGATCCCTCTTTAACCATTACGCAAGCATAGCTATTAGTTTTGGCCTCTTGGGCACCCGCCAGAAGACAGTTTTTTATCTACCGCTTCCAGCATGATTCTGTCCTATGAGTTCTGTTATAGTTCTGGTTAATTTGGTGGCTGTAAATGCAATCTTAGCAAAGCTAGTATTTCAAATGTTTAATTGTGTGACATTATTGATTACAGAAAGGATCAGAATCCGCCACTGGTGGGATTGAAATCCTTGAGGGCACTCTTCCAACTGATGGAACACATGCAAACTCAGGGATTAGTCCGACTGTTGAAGCATTCAAACGTGTGAATGGGAAGACGGATGCTTCATCTTCAATAAACTTGCCCTCTGACCCCAAGAATCCTGTAACTAATCCCATGGCTGAAGTTTCATCCTTGGGGACGAGTGTTAGTGTTCCAATAGACACAAATTTAGACTGTGCTAAAGATACAGATTTGTCCTCCAATCCCGAGAACCCTGTAACATATCCCGCTGAAGTTGCATCTTCAGAGACAGGTGTTACCATTTCAGTTGATATGAACTTAGACCATGTAAAAGATAAAGGTTTGTCCTTCGACACAAAGAATCCTGTAACTTATCCGGCTAAGGTTGCACCTTCAGAGACGACTGTTACTATTCCCGTTGATACGAACTTATATGACGTAAATGAAACAGATTTGTCCTCCAACCCCAAGAATCCTGTAACTTCTCCAGATAAAGTTGCATCTTCAGAGAAGAGTGTTGCCATTCCAGTTGATACAAACTTAGACTGCGTAAAAGATAAAGATCTGTCCTTCAACCCCAAGAATTCATTAACTTATCCCATGGATAAAGTCGCATCCTCAGAAGCCAGTGTTACCATTCCTGTAGATATGAACTTAGACCATGTAAAAGACGAAGACTCGCATTCCAAAAGAGAGGGTGGAAACTCCTGGAGGCATGACCAGAGCCACGTAGACAGATCTTTAAGTAGCATTTCACATGTTGGTCATTGGAAGGGAAATGAGGAGAAAATGCTGTGGGAAGACGAGCTGAATAGCCAGATATTGGATCCTGATGAATATTCTCTGAAAGACAGATTAGGTTTTATTCCAGCACAAGATTCTACAAGAAGGAAAATTACTTCGAGAAGTAATACTTTTGCATCCAGCTCGGAAACAACTGAAGTCAAAGGTGGTTCCGTTGCAAATGATAGACAAAAGCATGTGAGACCTCTTCAGTCACATTTTGACAAAGCTAAGAGTAATGGAATGACAAAGAAAATTCAGTTTGTGGAGAAGACAAAGGAAAATGGAATTCCCGAGGATATTCCAAATGGTAACACAAGTGATATGCTTTGTGAAAGGGAAGAAACTGTAAATACTCAGTTCATGGAGAAGACAAACGAACCCAATATTACTGAAAAGGTTCATAATGGTTCTATAAATGACACATGCAATGAAAGCAAAGACGATGAAAATAGCTTATCCAATGGCAAACTTGAATTGGAGTCCAAAATTGAAATGCTTGAAGAAGAATTGAGAGAAGCTGCTGTTGTTGAGGCTAGTCTTTATTCTGTAATTGCAGAGCATGGGGGGTCTACAAACAAGGTTCATGCTCCAGCTAGACGACTTTCTAGATTCTATATCCATGCTTGTAGAACAAGTAACCCAGATAGGAGGGCAAGTGCAGCAAGGGCTGCTGTTTCAGGATTGGTTTTGGTCTCTAAAGCATGCGGAAATGATGTTCCGAGGTGTGTTCTAAAACTCTGCATTTATTTATTTATTTGTTTTTAGGTTTAGAAAACGAAACTGGCAGATTTTAGCTTCTATCTTCTCGGTCATCGGATATGTTAGTTTGCACTTTTTTTCTTTCTTTTTTCATGTTTTTGTATTTATGTTCTGGTACCTATTTGCATCTTTCTTTCCTTATAATTTTCTTCTTTCATTTATTGAAATACTTCTGTTTGTGTATTTGCCCCGTTTGATCACTCTTCTTCTGTTATTTATAGGTTAACCTTCTGGTTTTCAAATTCAATTGTATTGAGAGCAATTGTTAGCCATGCTATTGGGGAAATGGTGTTCGAGGACACCTCTCCTCCGCAAGAGAACAGCGATTCAACAGAAAGTTCTAATGATTGGGTGGACCCTCAAACATTTTTATTTGCATTGGAAAAGTTTGAAGCTTGGATCTTCTCCAGAATAATCGAGTCTGTCTGGTGGCAGGTCAATCATTTTCTTTATAAGCTTACAGCATATCTTCTTAGTTCATATCTGACACTATTTCTTCCTATATCATTGCCAGACTTTGACTCCACATATGCAGTCTGCTGCTGCAAAGAGATCAAGCTCAAGGAAACCATCAACCAAAAGATATGGATTAGGTGATCAAGAGCAGGGGAATTTTTCGGTTGAGCTCTGGAAGAAGGCTTTTAAGGATGCCTGTGAAAGGCTTTGTCCAATTCGAGCATGTGGACATGAATGTGGTTGCTTATCTGTGATAGCTAAATTGGTATTATGATACATCATATATTATAGCTTCTTTTAACGCATGCATAAAAAATTTGGCCTCGGAGTCTATGCTTCTTCGTGTTCATAATGTCTAATTGTAATATTATATGTCCATATCCTTGTTTCTATTATTTTAATGATCTAAATTGTTAATGCTGTTGGCATGCAAATTTGACATTAGCATTGTTTTCTGTTCCGTGATTAGGTCATGGAGCAATTGGTGGGTAGATTGGATGTTGCAATGTTCAATGCCATTCTTCGTGAATCAGCCGACGAAATGCCAACAGATCCTGTTTCCGACCCAATATGTGATTCGAAGGTTCTTCCTATTCCTGCAGGCAAATCAAGCTTTGGGGCCGGTGTACAACTAAAAAATGCTGTGAGTAATTGGTTGCTCTCTCTGTTGAGCTACTTTAGCTCTCTACGAAGTCATGAATCTTTTTTGATTTGCTGGAGACTGTTAACTTTATCAATTAATATACATGAAGGATTGAGAAAGCCTTCGAATGTGTAATTGTTTATAGCATTATGCTGAAAGCTTATTTTGTGTTAGCAGATCGGAAACTGGTCAAGATGGTTAACAGATCTATTCGGTATTGACGATAATGACGGTTCCGAAGATAGTAATGAAGTTGGTAATGACAAAAATGCTGGATGTGAGGCTTCCCTCAAGACATTCTGCCTACTTAATGCATTGAGTGATCTAATGATGCTTCCCTCCGATATGCTTTCGGATCCATCCGCAAGGAAAGAGGTATGTATACATCCCTCTTCCTTTTGCTGCTTCTGTATACATGTCTGTTAAATCTCATTTCCCCTTCAAATTTTATCATTGTAGTTATGCCCCAAGTTCAGCGCACCACTGATCATCAGAGTTCTTAACAATTTTGTGCCAGACGAGTTCAACCCGAACCCAGTTCCAGAGGCAGTCTTTGAGACATTGGAGGAAGTATGTCATGAGAGATGTCCCTCTCATTTATCACCCCAGACTCTTCCACATTTATGGTGCCGGACTTTAGTTTTCCTGACTGATTTGTTTTCTCGTATGCAGGATATTTCCGAGTCCGTGGATGAGTCTATCACAAACTTCCCATTTATGGCTACTCCGACAGTCTACTCACCGCCTCCAGCGGCTTCCCTAACAGGCATTATTGGAGAGATCGGAAGTCAAGCCTTGCAAAGGAGTAGATCATCAGTGCTTAGAAAATCATACACCAGTGATGATGAACTTGATGAGTTGGATTCCCCCATCACCTCGATCATTATCGAGAACCCCGGTGATTCAACCACTTCCAAAGCATCCAATTGGATGAGAAGCGGAAAGGGTGGCCGGAAAGTTGTTCGATATCAACTAATCCGAGAGATATGGAAGGATGGTGAATGATGTATCTTCTATATTTTGACTCCCACTGAACATGGCTTTTGCATATATAGGCTGTTGAGCAGATATTGATATTTTTTTTCTATCATCGTCTATATATGGTACGGTGCTAAGTTATGGAAAATATTCAGAGTTTGATTGTCGTTTTAACTTAAATAATGCGTTGCGCAGTGCAGTGCCAGTAGCATCGATCAGCATGTTCTGGACTCAATTTCGATAATAAAAAAAATGTGGATTCACTTATATATAATATAATAAAATTAATTCACATAATTATAATTCATATGTTGATAGATTTTTTCAATGTTATTGTATTTAATCTTGAATATTATCTTTATCGATATGAGTTAGGATCTATTTATATGATATAATTTCTTTTAAATTTTATATTAATTTTAGATCATTAAATAATGATAATAAATGATTAAGATTATTTTTTATAATTTTTAAACGATAATCTTCATATTTTTTATTATTAATTTTATTAATATATTTCATTCATCCAATAATAATAGATTAATGTAAAACTAAATGTGTTTTATACCATGGAATTGGATTTTATCCTTATCGATATATTTTACGGTTAATAATTAATACATGAATAATCTAAGTATTTTTTTAAAACCATGTTTATTCAAACTTTAAAACCTAAAATCAATTTTTTTAAATTTTAAACTCTGTATCCTAACTTTAAATTCTAAATTTTTACTCTTAACCTCTAACCCATAAATTAGATCCACTTATTAAAAAAATTGCACCGACAATCCATTGATTTTGACCCATATTATATTTGAAGTAATTTAACCATTAATATTTTATTTTGAATAAAAATATTTTCTCTGTGAAAAAATTTATTATTCAACCGACAATAAATAACTTAAAATAACTTGTCAAAATGATATATTATAAAAAAAATATTTTATATTTTATATATTTTTTAAAATTATTTTTGACTGACAAGTTATTTTGCAAGGTCAATATATTTACCTATACAATATTGTTATTATAGTATGCGTTATCATATAAATTTAATATATCATTTCAAGTTATTTATAATTAGTTTACTAATAGTATTTATATGAAAAAGACTATTTTAATTTAAATTAAAATATTAAAATTAAATTATTTAAAAAAAAATAAGAGTAAAAAATGATAATTTAGTAAAATATTAGTAATGTGCCTAAATAAAAAGACGATGAATATCTGTTGGTATATTAATATGATGGCATCGCTTCCTTTAAAAGGAGTTACAATCCATCTACTGCTGAGTCACATGAAAGACAGTAAGTAGGGTAGACAATTGAACGAAGCAAGTAGGGTAGGCTTTTCTTTCCTTGCAGCTAACCAGATACAGTTGTTAGAATTAGGGGTGAGCAACTGTTCGAAAAAATCGATTTTCGATTTGAATTGACACGAAAAAACTCGATTTGAAATTTTATAAATTTGAATCGATTCAAAAAATTTTAAATTAAGTTTAAATTGTAAAATGAAAATCGAATAACTCGAAAATTTAATAATTACAAAGACTAATTGTATATTTAACTCATGTAGTTTTTTTTCTAAACCCTTTCTTTTTTTTTTTTTCCTTTTAATTTTTTATAATCCTTTCTTTTTTTCTTTTTTCCTTTTAATTTTTTATAATCCGATCACTTTTTAAATTTATTTTTATTTAATTTAATAAAAATTTTATTTGTATTTTTACATTATGCTATTTATTTTTGTTTTTTAAATTTTGTATTTATTTTAATATTATTTTTTGTCTAGTCTTAGTCTTAACAAGATAAAAAAAAAGTTTTTAATAAAACCTATAATTTAATAAAAAAATATATTCGTTGTAACACACGGAAAAAAAGAAAATCAAAGTAGGGGAAACCCTAATTTTATAAATTTTCCAATCTAGTTTATGCCCTAATTTGACTCAATTTGGGTTTTTATTTAAGGGTATTATCGGAATTTCGGTCTAACCTAAACCTATCTAAATTATAACTCTCTCTTTGTTATTTTAATTGTCGGTTCTGCCTCTATCTTTATTTCTTTGTTCTTTTCGTGTTATTGGTTTGCCGACGGGTACCCAACGAACAAAACCTCATTGTTTTTTTTAATCCATCATCGAGAGAGAGGGTAAGTTTTCTTGGTTCATCTATCTTAATCCATCATCGATACTCTGGTTTTGCTTATTCTTGACATGAATAGATGGGTATTTATGTTGCTTCGATTTGTTTTTAAGGGAGATGTTGAATTTACAGACTTAGGTTTGATCGATTAGCGTGGGTGTTTTGTTGAAGGGACTAAATGCGTTGGGGGTTGGATGCTGGGTCGGTTAGTGGACAGGGATGGGTTGTTTTAAGAATTAATTTATTATATTAAATAAAGGATTTATCGATGGAAGTAATTAATTACAGTGGCAAACCAAAGTTGAAATTACCCATGTGATTTAATGTTGCAGTAAGGAAATGGGTTTTGAATTCAAAGCAATTCAGTAATTGCCCTGAGTGGTATTTAGGGGAGTGATCTCATGTGGTCACTGTTGAATGCACCCTCCTTTGGTTTTTATGTTTATGTGTTGATTGGTGAAACCACGTTTTTTGTTTCAAACCAAATTAATAGTTTCATCAATTGTCATTGTAGCAAGTGGTTTTATGGTTTAATTTTCGAATATTTATTTTCTCAGACGACGTCGACTCGGAAGAGAACGTGTTACCTCCACCGCCTCCGCCTCGTGTTCGATCGACTTCTGCGAGCGTCGCTCGTGATTCGCGTATGTGTTATTTTTAGTTCCTTAGGTGGCATAGTACTTCATTATAGTTTTAGAATATTTATTAGAACTTTATTGTAGGCTCTGACTCAGCTAGAGCAGGACCTAGCTCAGACCGTGGAAAACGTCCGTGTCAGCAGTAATATTTGTGCTTCGAGAGGTGTGTTCTCTTCTTGTGCTAGATAGTTTACTGTGATTGATTATTTACTGAGAAACTGAACCCTTGTGATATTTGTGATATTGAGATCAGATCATGTGGTTGGTGTGCTTTATACTTTATTTCATTAGTTATGTTGAGACATCGGATATTTTTTTGCATTCATTGCATAGCATATGCATGGGGTGGATTGTACGGAGGAAGGTGATTTTACCACACTGTGTTTTGGAGAAATAAGGGGTGAGGAGTTCTGGGGAACTACCTCCACTGTGATCGAATGGCTTTGCCACCACTGTGTTAGGCGTTCGGAGTACGGGACTGCATTCTCTGTGACATTACATTCATTGTTCATTTGAGACATTTTTGTGATTACTTCCTCGTTATATTTTAATGAACTGAATGTATTTGTGACTTGAGATAGCACTATAGAGACACACTGGGCTTTATAGCTCATCCTGTTTATTTAATGTTTCAGATACTCGACCCTAGGAGTTGGTACCCGGAGATCTCAATCAGAAGTTATTTACAATTATTGTTTTTAGTACGTTGTTTACTTAGGATATTACTTCGATGTTTTGGGATTATTAGGGTTGGAGATTTTTTTTTTTAGTCAAGCAACAAATGAGATATTTGTTTTGTTAATGATTTTGCTATTGGATATTCGAATATAATAATACTTTTCAACGTCTTTATTGTTTTATATATATAATACCGTTGTATTAGATATTTATTTCTTTGAAAAGTGATCCTTTTGCTTTACTTATCGAATAAGTTATAAATATGACTATTTAACCTACCGTACGTTTCAAGTTTTAAATTAAGGGGTTATATTCGTACTTAAGGTATTTGAGTGACAATAATAATAATTCAAAATTTTTTTACACATGCAAAAAATAATATGAAAAAATATGTATATAAATATAAAGAGAAAACCGTTTAAATTGCAATCAAACTATACTATAATATTATAAATAGTACAATTAAAATTTATAATTAAAATCGAATCGATTCGAACTCGTTAAAATTGACTCGACTCAAAAAAATTTCAAATTATAAAACATAATGACTCAACTCGAATAACTCAAAATATTTTAACTCGACTCTCTCGAATACTCACCTCTAGTTAGAATAAAGACGATGTTCATGGTGAGCCCTAAGATGGGGCCAGTCTGCAACATATTCAAAGCAAAGACATTTAAAAGATAGAGAGAGTTTTGATTAATATGCAGAAGAAAGAAACAGACTCATTTTATTTCTCGTTACCTTTTATATTTTGAATACAAAGTTTGAGAAGAGCTAAAATGTTGAGAAAATCTTTAAAAAACATTTTCTGAAAAGTTTTTTTTTAGTGAAACAAACTTACCACAACATTTTAATAATCTAAAACCGATAATAAAATAGTATATATTCGTATATATTTTTAATCTCGAGTCGACAAAGTAAGTTAAACAAATCCAAAAGATGAATGATGAATCCACCCCAAAAGCCAAGCTTTATTTCTTTTCCTGTTGGCTGTAGCAGCCATGAAAACAATAGTTCATTCCAGTAAGAAAAAAAGTGTAGTATCAATCAAATAAAGATACTGCAGGGTATAAAGAAACAAACTAAAAGATCATTGGGTATGGCCCTACGTTTGCAAAGCACCAAGATTTACTTTGCTTTCAAGAGCAATCACCTCCCTCCTTCACTTTCCAACATTGTTTTTTAACGAGGGAAAGATTATTCAAACATAGAATTAAAAGTGGTTCAACTGAAGATTTAATGTGTAGGAGACAGCGTTATTGCCAGAAAAACGACATGGGCAATTGTGTTACAGATTGCAAGAACAAAGATGCTGCAGACGTGAATCTCAGTGCTCAAATCCAACCCCCCACCAACGATAACTTTGCCAAAAGGGAGAACTGCATGGCTGAACTCGAATCCAGGCCTCAGCCGTTAGTAATGGACCAAGAAAATAGTTTTCGAGACTTGAGTATGTTTTCCAACCTGGATTCTTTGATTTATTTATCATCTGTCTGATTGTTTGAGTCAAGACATCAGATTGGTCTTGTCTTCTGATGTTTGTTCTCTTTCTTTAAGTTTGGTTTTTTATGTGACAGATTCACTTAGTATTGCTCTAGGGTTTACGTTCATCTCATCTGAATGAGAAAGTTTGAAAATGATCTGTTTGGTCCTTGCTCATATCTGCTTATCATTTTACTTTCCTTAGCTCATTTTTGTTTGATCCGGAATATGCGAGTGTTAAGATAGATGCACAAAATATAGAGACCATAAATGAATCGAGCTTGAACGAATAAGATTTTATTCTTATTCATTTATATTTTTGAAGATTTATATGTTTAGTTCGTGTTCGTTTATTTATTTTTAAAATTTTCTGTATTCATTTGTTGACCTATTTGTTTATAAACAAAATAATAAAATTATACCACTAGTCTTTAAACTCTTTAAATTTCAATGTTTGAATCCCAAAGTTCTCTTTTTAATCAATTTAGTCCTTATTAACAGATAATTAAAATGTAATATAGAAGGAAATGGAACACGATAAACAAGCCAACAAAAATAATCATATTCGTCAAACACCCTGTGTATAAACACCCAGACAGACAGACATATAGATTTTTTTAAAAAAATTTTAGTGTCATATTACAATACTTTTGTTCATATTCAACGATGAATTGCATTAGAGCATCAAATATGATAGCTTCTAAGAAATAAGTCGGATTATTTAAATTTAAATGCTTCATCACATTCTGCAGATTCTTCACCTATAATTTGTGTTCAGGTAAAACAGATGAGACCTTTCTGGATTCCAGCCCATGGTTAGAATCTGATACGGAAGATTTCTTCAGTGTCAACGGGGGTGAGAGCATTTCTTTCTTTCTTTCTTTGATTTTCCCATATCATAATATCAGGCATTGCTCAGTTTCTTTACTCCCATCCAGATTCTGCTTTCTCTGGCGTAAACAGCCCTAAACACCACACCACCTTGAAGGCAAATTCTCCCAAGAGGCAACTAATTGAGTTATTTCGAGAGAGCTCTAATGAAGATGATGGGGCATGAATCATCAGTAATCGATTAAAACATGCATTTACCCTCTTCTGTAGTAATTTACATGTACAATAGTATTTAATTATAGCATTCTATGCTCGGGTTTGGATGCCCAACGCAACTGGTGTATTCATGTCATTTTATTGTCTTTTCTTAATTTCTTAATATACTGATGTGATTATATTATAAAATTTATTTATATTTTTTTAACTTGTAACAGTACGAATCTAAAGAAACAGAATTATTAAGAGAAGAGAAAAGATTAGAGCAAGGATAAGAAGCAGAAACAAATTAGAGTTAGAAGAAGAAAAATTTGGGAAAGACCAGATTTCATTTCATTTTTCTCGATACCTCCTTTAACACCTTCAACAGCTTATATAGCCCTAAACTACCATACGGTAGCGTATGGTTCAGTTCAAACAAAACAAATGAAACGTATCATTTCATTAATATGCTCCAACGACTAATGACAATTAAAATATAACTAACTCAAATTGAAAAGCAATAGAAATTGAAATTAGTCATGACAAAGCTTCCTTCTTTAAGAAATTCTTAACCTCAAGGATTAAAGAAAAATTTTCATGGCAGCGTTCCTTGAATACCAATCCTTGATTCACTTGGATCATCTTTACTTTCTTCAAATGATTAGACCAAATATGTCCCTATGCTCTCTTATCCTTAATCGAAAAAGAAGTATAAACTAGGAGCAATTTCTTCTCCCACTGACTTCCAGAAAGAAGACTAAAATTTTCTCTTTTTTCAATATTGTTGAAAAAACCATAAATGAAACTCCTTCCGGCAGCTAATTGCTTTCTAGCTTCCATGACATATTGAACCACAAGAGTTCCATTACTAGTAGATGTTGATAGAATAACCCCAAGAGATGAAATCAGGTTCTGTAGACTTAAGCAACATGTATTTGACTGTAAAAGACTGTTTGAAGCATAAACTAACCATATGGGAGTCACTGTCATGAGACCATATCCTATATTAATCCCAAATATTTCTTGGCTTTCTGCTTGAGGGACAAGATAAGTGAGCACACTAAATTTATTTTTAAGATTGAAAGCATTGAAGCAGCATGTTTCTGTTGCCAGCCTCACAACAACTATTCGAGGACTACATCTAACCATAGTTGATCTAAATCTCAATACATGAACATAATTATGAGACATTAACAAATAGAATTGAACAACAATAAGAGAGAGTATAGCATTTTTAGTTTTAGCCTCTTCAAAACCATCTCTTCTAGTTAACAACACACCCAAGACTTTTAACTCATCGGTAATCACCAGAACTAAAGGATCTGATGCTCTAAATTCTTCATGACCTCCAGACATTTCAGGGAGTGACTGCATTAGTAAAAGTGTAGCTAGACCATCACCCCTTAAAACAAGTTTACTGACATAAGTGGCATCTTTCACGTCAAGAACTTAAAAGCCATTGGAATATCCAAGTAAGAGAACCATTTTAAAAGATAAGGGGTTAAGCTCTAGTCTGTCAAAGAAAGTCCATATCACCGATATTGTTGGCATGTGTAAATCTGTTATCTTATCATAATTCACAAAATGCCTCCAAAAGGTTGATAACCTTAGTTGGTATTGCAGACAATGCTTCTTAATAAAGCCACCATTGACCATATATATAGTGCTTGCATTCCCTGTTAAACATTCTGTCCAGCCTTGTCTCCAAACTCTTTCAGCATTACCAGACAAATATTTCCAAATGCTCAACCAGTGCTTATGAGTAAATGGAAAAATTATACCCACTTTTGTCATTAGTAGAAGTCTAAATTCATATGGGTCATCTCTCATAATTAATTCAAAGATAAACTTATCAGCAATTGAATTCCTATATTTTTTTCACAAACCATTTTTCAAACACTTGAGTTGCCTCTGAATCCACTTCTCTATCCACCACAAACAAACCCAACAACATACCTTGGTTTAGTGACTATTTCATGGGGTTTTTAGTTAACTTTGTACATCCCTGAAGTTTGATCCCACAAGTGCGCTTCCAATGGAATTTAACATCGTGCGCTTTCTCAGTTTTGTTGATCAGAGTATAGGTGTTTACACCAGAACCTTTCATATGTCTATAATCTTGTGGAACACCCAAGTCATCAAAAAGGACAGTGAACATGTGCAAGCTCTCTGGATGGTGTGAGAAAAAAATCAAGGATCCTCCAATTCTCTTGGATGTGAAACTTAAGATTGGGCTTAAGAGCGTGTACCATATCAGAGAATTCTATTCCATCTCGATTAAAAAATTTAGGAAGTTGTTTTCAATTGGTGCACCAGAATTGATTTTTCAGAACTGGGAATTGAAAGCACTTGAAGGAGGATGCTGAGATTTATCATTTAAATTGACATGAATCATCTTACTGATTACAATTTCACCATGCTCTAAATTACTCCTTTCACTATCAATTATTTCATTCGTTAGCATCAACATTTCATCAAATTGTTGGATTTCACCTGAACTCACCTTCATAGAATTCCTCGATGAATCTAAAATTTTTGCCGATTCAGTAAAATCGAAAAATCTACATAATCATGCATCTGAATGTCGTCAGAAAGGTTGGTAGATTTTCTAAAGCTCTTCATCTGAATATCTTCGGGAAGGTAGATAGATTTCTCAAAGGCCTTCTCAAACCACAACTTTGCGTCTGCCAAAAATCTTGCTTGAAACTCGTCGAACATCCGATCGATTGAAATTTCCAGACGATTGAACTCTGAGTGCAACTGATTCACCGCCATTTGAAAGGATTCAACCTGGCTCTGATACCTTTGTAACAGTATGAATCTAAAGAACAAAATTATTAAGAGAAGAGAAGATTAGAGCAAGGATAGGGAATAGAAAGCAGAAACAGATTAGAGTAGAAGAAGAAAAATTTGATAAAGACCAGATTTCATTTCATTTTTCTCGATACCTCCTTTAACACCTTCAACAGCTTATATAGCCCTAAACTATCATACGGTAGTGTTTGGTTTAGTTCAAACAAAACAAATGAAATATATCGTTTCATTAATATGCTCCAACGGCTAATGATAATTAAAACATAACTAACTCAAATTGAAAAGCAATAGAAATTGAAAACTAGTCATGACATAACTATAGACAAAACTAAGATTTAGAGTTTGAGTTAGATACAAATAATTAAAAGTGAGAAATAAATTTAAAAATAAATTAAATTTTTAAAAAATTTAAATAGAAAAATAAAAATAGTTTACCTTAACATTCTATTTAAATTCTAGTTGAACCATATTTCTTTAAAAAATAAATTAAATATTTATTTTTAATTTTTTTTTTACCTTAAACCTCTATTTTTTAAAAATTTAAATTAATTTTTAACTTTTTCAACAAATTCTACCACTAAAAGAATACGTGGTTCACGAAAAAAATATTATCAAAGAGAATAATATTTTTCAAAATCACTTAAACAATATTTGGTTTCGGAGCATGCACTCTATGGGGTAATATTACATTTCAGATGCTAATTAACCTCACCCACAAGACCAACATTGAAAGCCTAATTAACCTCACCCACAAAGATATTAAGACCCTTCACTGTATTGCGTTAGTGATTGAATGTATTGCGTTAGTGATGTTCAATGGCGTATGTTACTGATTATAATTTTTATTTTTATTATTATATGATTTAATTTAATTCATTTAAGATAAAATATAGAAATATTAAATTAATATATTTAACCGTGGAGTGATTTTTTTTTTAAAAAAAAAATATAGAGCGACTAATTTAATTAGATAACTATAATAGAGGGATACTTTCAACTCTTTTATTGGCTTAAGATGAAAACAAATGGCTACATCATATTTTAAGTTTTTACACAACAAATTTTTACTATTACTTAAAAATGATTTAAGAAAAAAAATTAAAAATTCAAAAAACAACTTTCAAATTTCTTATACCCAAAATCACAAATTCTTTGAATTGTCGTCAATGTCGTCGTTGTACAAGGTCACCATCTATTTCTTCTAAACATCATCATCGGTTTAATGAGAGGCACGACAAACGTTGAATACAAATGATTCTGATTGAATAATGTTTGATTAATATATTTACTGATAATTATTGATGATGAGTGATTGAGCGAACAACAACTTCATGCAACTGCAACAATATTGTTCGATAATGGCAACATCAGAAAATTTAAGAATCTATGATTTTAGTTATTAAGGATCGAAGCTTTTGGGAAAATTTATTTTTTTTAAATATATATTTAAAATTTTAATATAATAAAAAAATATATTATGTGTCATGTTTTTATTAAACGATTTTTTTAAATGATCAAACACTTAAAATTATAACGATTAAAGTTTTGAATATTTTTATTAAGAATTATTTTAAATACCTAAAATTAAAAAATATATATATATAATTTGAATGATTGGATCACTTATTTAAGTTCTTTTTTATTTGTATAAACTTTACCATCGGTATAAAATGGATTTGCTATAGAATGCTGCCTGTTCAATACAGAATCTAAAGCCCATACACTAAAATCAAAGAGTTTGGGTTGGATCGTTTCTTTGCTCTCTGGGTTTTCTTCCATGAAATAACCAAAACAAAACCCTAATTGTAAAAAAAGGAGGCCGATTGAAAACCCTAAAGACAGGAACCCATATAAAAACGTCGGACAATCCAGCTCCTTCGGCCGCTTTTTTACTTCATCTGTTGGGCAGACCCCAAAACAACGACTCAGGCAGCGGAAGAAGCAACCAAATCCGTCGCCATGGTACTCATTTTGTTTCAGTCGCTTATTCAATCCATATTTTAAAGCCTCTTTGTTTGAAGTGATGTTTATGAAGATATACGCGATTTTGTTTTGTTTGAATTGTTTCTCAGGTGAAGTATTCGAAGGAGCCCGATAATCCCACCAAGTGTAAGCATCCACTTTTTACTTTCTTTTCGGGAATCTCTATTTTTTTCAATCCCAGACTTTTGGTTAACCGGTGTTGTTTATTGGTGTTCCGTGCAGCCTGCAAGGCAAGGGGATCTGATCTTAGGGTTCATTTTAAGGTATTAACATCGTAACCTCGTATAATTTTTATTTCTTGAATTGAAGTTCTGGGGTAATGGGTATTGACTGTATTGTTTTTTTAGATCCAGTAGATCATAATCTGACGCTGAGAAATGGTTGTTTAATAAATGTGGATTAGCTGTGAACATTAGGTCTCTTGAAAGCATGCATATAATTAATGTTATCATAATTAAAATTGAAGGTTGTTGCGAAACTTCTCTGTTAAATATGCTAATGTTCATTTTTGCTAGAGGGTGAACCTTGGTTTGATGTTTTTGGCCATATGTGTTTTAGCTCAATGTTTTGCTAATTAAACCTGAACGGTCCTGAAGGCAAAAGAAGGGTCTTGTTGTTATTTTTTCTTGTGGCTCGTAAAATTTAAGCAAATTTCCTGCATTGTTATTGGGTTAACCTCTTTGTTTCTGTGGTGAATGAATTAATGAAAGTTTAGTAAATGATGCCACATCTTCCAATTCTCTGGATTGTGATATGAGAATAAGATTTTCCTTTGACTTTTGGGGTGTCTAGATGTTGGTTGCATTTATGAACTTGGTTTCATGATATGTTCCCCATCTTGTTTTGTTTGGTCACTAATGAGTCTCATTTGGGGTTATTGTTCTATAGAACACGAGGGAGACAGCATTTGCCATAAGAAAGTTGCCTTTGGTTAAGGCCAAGAGGTATTTGGAGGATGTTATAGCCCACAAACAGGCCATACCCTTCCGACGCTTTTGCCGTGGTGTTGGACGAACTGCTCAGGCAAAGAACAGGCATTCTAATGGACAAGGTCGCTGGCCTGTAAAATCTGCCAAGTTCATTCTGGATTTGCTGAAGAATGCTGAGAGCAATGCTGAGGTATGCCTACTCTGAGGAGTCAGTTTTGGCAAGCTTTGTTTCTTGCGCTTGTTTCCTCACAGTATGAAATTAATTTCACAGGTTAAGGGTTTGGATGTTGATGCACTCCATATTTCCCACATCCAAGTAAACCAAGCTCAGAAACAGAGGCGCCGAACCTATCGTGCCCATGGAAGAATCAACCGTATGTATTTGAATCATGCACTCATAGGTTTGTTTTCTTATATTCTTATATTAATTGGTATTATCCATTTTGCCAGCCTACATGTCTTCCCCATGCCACATTGAGTTGATTTTGTCCGAGAAAGAAGAGCCTGTCAAGAAAGAGGTAATTTAATTACCCCTGGTTCCTTCGTTTTCTTTGAAGCAGAATCAAAATTTGCAGCTATATCCGACATTCACACTAGAGTCCGAATAACATAGATCGAATTTGAACATCTTTATACCGGAAACTAAGGTGATGAAATCTTTGTTTCCTTTCAGCCTGAAACTCAACTGGCCCCTAGCAAGTCCAAGAAGTCCAGTGGTGCTTCCTCCTGAGCGAGTGAATGAGTATGTCTTCTTTCCTGGAAGTTTGTTTTTATAGTTTTCAAAATAGAACGAGTTTGTTTGTCTAATGGACATCTTTGTTTTTAAGACCATTTCTAGCCTAATGTTCCTTGGACATCTTTGTTTAATCTTGGTTCATTTTGTTTGAAATATGTGTTTAGATTAATTCATGTCACTGCACATACTGTGTGTTTGTGTTTAACTTACCGTTTGTCATATTTTTGTTTTGTTTGTAATTGATAGAATATGCATATAAAATATCAATTGTCAAAGTACTTAGAAAAAACAATTTAAATATGTATATTAAATTAATTCACAAATTAATTATTAATATTTTAAAATATATTTTGAAAGCGTAACCTTTTAAGATTTCAACATATTATCTTAAAATTTAAAATATATACGTAGATACAATTAAAATACTGACCACATGTCATCTCAATTATATGTTGGTCACAAATGAATCATCTTTTTCTAAGAGTTATAATTTTGTCACTCAATTATGATCAGTTAAACTATTATTACAAATATATTTTTTGTCTGTTAAAAATAAAAAATTTAAAATGATCATAGTTTTAGTCTTTAAAATTTACATATTTTATCAATTTGATTTTAATTTGAAGTAATTCAATAACTTCATTGTATTTTAAAATTTTGTCAAACTAAACGAATCCATCGAATCAACAATAACTATATTATTGTATTTTATCATAAACAACAATTACATGTGTAACAAAATCTATAACTTAAAGATGAGATTCATCGATGATGAGGGCAACCTACACTTCATGCTTTGAAAGCAATAACAAAACTTAAAGAAGGTATGCTCTGGATCATGGAAAAAATATTACCCGTTGCCTCAGAATTTAATTCTTACGTTTAGATTTGATGGATTCTTATAAGAGATAATACGTTATCCAGGGATGAAACCAAAAATTTATTAGAGAGGAGAATAAAATATATCTTAATTTTTTTAATTGGCTGAACTAAAATATGATTACTTCAGAAAAATTTATATATTTTAAATTTTTTATCTCTATTTAATATATAAAAACAACAATCGATGAGACTAGACCCCTAAAATCCCTCAATATTCTGTGCATGATGCTGTCACTAACAACAATGGTATTTTAAGTTTTTTTAAAGACTTGATGGTTCCCATTATTTAGAATGAAATTACCCTTATTAAAATAGATCCTTTTCTCGTTTATCTTTGTATTTCTTTTTTACAGATGCATCGTAAATTTTTTTATCCGTTTATAATTGAATTATTAATCGAGTGATTTATTCGTATCTTACCTTATATTTCTTGTGTAGATGGTGTGATATAATCTCAAATGATATGCAATCACAATGATTAAATATTCAAGTTGAGAAAATTGTAAAACTTTGAGATTTATATGGAAAAAAGAAAGGACCAAATTGGAATAAATTGCTAAATTTAGATACTAAATACTACTTTATCCTTAATTAAATTAAGATGCAACAACGTTATTGATAATTTGAATCAACGGCTATTACATCCGCTCTTGCTTTGGATCGTGGGGCCAGGAATTGTCGGTCTGTATTTAAAAACAGGTCATTTTATTTCCAACTTGTTGTACTCTTCGTTCTGCCTCGTCGCCGACTCACAGTTTCAGACATCTTGTCGCTCCCTTCGCTTCAACACTTTAATTTCCGGTAAGGCTTTACCTTTCTTTTTACCCTCATTCGTTAGTGAAATTGAAATTCTAGGGTTTATACCTTCTAATTGATTCACCCTTTTCCCTGCCCTCTTTAAATTTTCATGATTTGATTTTGATTTTTTGCTTGTGGATCGAAATTTTAGAATTTCATGGAAATGAAAGGGAATGGGCAATCCTGTTGTGTAATCTAGGTTGATTCAAAATAGATTTTCTCTGAAGCCAAATATAGTTTTGCGCATCAATTTTTAATTATTTTTTTCATATCTTCTGATCTTGAGTGAATTTGATGATTACATTGAACAATTAGCTTATATGTATTTAAGTTTTATTTTTTAAAAGTCCTTTGTTATTTCTCGCTGAACGAACATCTTCTAGGGTTTTGATTTAGCGGATCTTTGCTCACAAGTCAGGATCCATGTTCTCTAGGGTTAAAAAAATGGAACATCAGAGGAACCGATTGGGGGTCGGGATTCATTTGTATAGAAAATCTTGCTCATAATAGTGATAGATGCCTGCTGTAGTAGCAGAATCAGAAATTAAATAAGCAAATATTAATGTCTCTATTGGTAAATTTTAAAAACTAAATCATTTTAATGGTGGTACAATTTCTTTTAATTGTTTGAGGATTCGTTTTTGCGGTTACTTAATAGTTTTGCTTATGTTGTGGTTCAATTGTATTGTAGATGGATTGGCAAGGACAAAAGTTAGCGGAGCAGATAATGCAGGTAATGCTGTTGGTGTTTGCGGTGATTGCATTGGTTGCAGGTTATGTATTGGGATCGTTTCAGATGATGATGATCATATATGCTGGTGGTGTTACTCTCACAGCTTTGATTACGGTTCCAAATTGGCCTTTCTTCAACCGCCACCCACTCAAATGGTTGGATCCCAGTGAAGCTGAGAAGCATCCGAAGCCACAGGTGGCTGTGAGCTCGAAAAAGAAAGGCACCAAGAAGTAAGGTCGTTTAATTTGATCTTAGCACCATTAGAGATTTCTAGGGGACTGAATGGATGTTTTCTTCTTTTATGTGCTTTGATGGATACAATAGTCTACTTGATTTCCCAATTTTTTTTAACTATGAGACAATTAATGGAAGAGTATTCTTCTTATGCATCACTCCTCCTTGACAATACTTATATATTTCATTGTTGCCTTGCTGATATGATATACTGGAAATGAAGAAGGGAAATCAATTTATTCTTGGGTTTGGATTTAGTTTTCCTTGATTTTGTGGTGCGTTTGGTTGTGGTTGTCAACTTTGACAGCAGCTGTGAACAGAGAATCAAAGTCGACAAAGAAATATCTGTAGTAGAGATTGGTATTGAGGAAAAATGCTTGTGTTATTGAATGCAGAAACACTGTTTGATTATTATTAGGACAAGTTTGTGCACTGTAAACATAGTATCCTTTGTTCGAACCTGATGCGAAATTCATAGTTTTTTTAGTAGCCATGATATTTTTAGTGTCAATCTATGTCATTTGGGCTCATGTGTGTCGGATATGGTCAGTGACGAAGCCACATGGGAGTGGGGCAATCCTCCTCCACCCCCGAAGAATTTTCTTTTTACACTCTCGTCTCTCTATTTAAATATTTTAAATATTTTATTTTTTTATGAATTTGCCCTCCTACTTTTAAATATTTATGTTTTGCTTTAACCCTAATCCTGGTTCTGTCCCTGAATATGGTATGTCTGACATGGATTAATTTATCTTAAAACATTTTCCCTCTTCACATATACATGTATTGTGATATAAGCATAAGACATTTCTTTGCTACTGTCAATGGTCATCATACAATGCTGGCATAAACAAGTGTAGCAACTTCAGCAATACAGAAGAAAAAGGGATTATAGAGATAGCTAGAAGGTGATTGAAGGAATTTTTAGACTTTCATTGATAAGCATACTTAAACCTGGACAACACTCCTCACATTTGTAATAACTAGCAAACGTTGCTCCAATACTCGGTCCACTTCTCGGTAACTCCCAATGCACCAAACACTAGGGTTGTAAATAGACCGTTCGTGAATCGTTCGATGGAAAGTTTAATTAAATGAACATGAACAAGATTTTTTTTGGTTTAATTAAATAAATGAATACGAATAAAAGGTTTGTTCGTTCATTTATGCTTATGAATATTTGTTAATTCATTCATTTATATTTGTTCGTTTATATTTATTTAAATTTATTCACATATGTTTATGAGTATTTACTATTTTGTTAAATCGAATTAACCGACTGAATCAAAATAAAATTGATTAATTTATTGCTACATAATTTTTTGTTTTAGCTAATGATTAAGAGTTCTTTTAAATTTTAATTATCAATTAGTTCGGTTTAAAATCAGTTAATTAACTGAATCAATTGAAATAACCTAAAATATTAAATATTTAACATATTATATATGTTCGTTTGTATTCGTTTATCATATTAACAAATGGGCATGGACAAACACGAATAAACTATATTTGTTTCGTTTTTTATTCATTTGTTCGGTTAAAATTAAACGAACGAACATGAACACACTCTCGTTTATATTCATTCGATTCGTTTACAGTACTACCAAACATCTTCGTTCCATTCTCAATAGTTCCAATTGCACCAAAAGTTGTTGTTCCATCCTCGTCCTTAATAATTCTTTCAGACTTGTCCCCCTAAATCCCTAAGTAACTTTTTTTTAACCCTTTGATTTGCTTGCTAAGTACATGCCATTACCTCCGGTTGCAACCGAGCCTTGTCCCCGGTAACAAATGAGAGAAACTGTAATACCCAAAAATTATTCTTAATTTTAAAATTATAATTTTAAAATTTCTAATTAAAAATTATAATTTTTAGATTTTAAATTTTTGAAACTTTAATTTTTTTTGAGGTTTTAAATTAATTTTCTAAATTTGAGGGAAATTTTTTGAGATAAGATTATAAAGTTTTGAAAGTTTTAAATGTAAATTTAAAGATTAAAAGTTAAAGTGATGTTTTAAAATTTGATAACTTTTGGATAAACAATTTGTTTTTAAATTGAATTTTATTTTATTGAGATTAATTTTTTTTATTATTAAAAGTTTATCTACAATCAATATTTTTATTAAAAATATTATTTTATTCTAATTAATGTTTTATCAAAATATTTTATTTAATATTATATATTATATAAAGGAAAGAAATCCCTTTGAAATTATACAACTTTATTTTTTTTTATATTTAGGCATAAAGATAATTTTAACCCTTAACGTTTATAATTTTTATCGTTTTGGCCCTTATTCTTTTTTTGGGATAATTTTAGCTCTTAACCTATATCTTTTTGACAAATAGCTTATTTTTTAATCGTCATGATAATTAAACCGTTAAAAATCTAACAATGACATGTCATATGCATATGATAATATATTTTAAATAATATGACATCTAACCTATCAAATACATATATAATATAATTTTATTCTAATATAAAATATAAAATAATTAAAATTCAAATAAAATATTAAAAATTAATCAATTCTAAAATAAAATGTTACTAAACATTCTCAACCCTAACTACGATAAAATCAAAATCCTATCATAAAATCGAAATCCTAACTTCTGGATCACCTTGTGTGGTATGAATCTTTTGTTTGATAGGATCCGGATACCCAGTGAGTGATACTGTTGCAACATAACGAAGACCATCCGATGTGAGATTCCGGGTGATGTATCGAAGGTCCTCCGATGTGAGATTTCGGGTGATGACTTTGCTCGATGCGATATTCCGAGCTCCACTCGATGAGAGATTCTAAGTGAAGACTCGATGCGAGATTTCGAGTATACTAGCTCGATGTGAGATTTCGAGCAGCGCGATGTGAGATTTCGGTTCGGGTGAGTTCTCTAGTGTCGGGTTGACAGTGGGGCTCACTCTTGATTTGTTTACTTTATGGTTTTGGTTGCATTTGACATGACATATCATCATATTATCTTATCTTGCATGTTTATGGTTATGATTCACTTGAAAGCACAGTCGATAGGTTGTGTACCCACTGAGCTTTCATAGCTCAGCGTTTTGGGATTTGTTTCCATGCGTAGTTTTGTAGGCGGTGATCGTGTGGACGTTGCGGAGCACTATCAGCGAAGGACTTCAACATTGACCGGTTGGTAGAGTACAATTGATAGATTATTGGGCTATGTATTCGTAGGACCATTTGTTGTAATTGTAACTTTATTTTATTTTATTTTGTCAATGTCAAATGTTTTATTAAAATTGTATTTGGAAGTCTGATAATATTTTGGGTTATGAAACCACTTTGAATTTCAAAATCGTTTTTAAATTATGTCATATTTCATTAATTGATTTAGATTTGATTTGAAATTTTATAGATATGGATTTAGGCTTATGGCCCGAATGTGACACCCGGGTACGGGTGTTACATATGGCGTCTCAACATAAAAAAAAAAAATTGCTTGTGATAGTAAAATGTTTTGAGTCTTTGATTTGTAGGATCTGGATATCCAAAGGTAAATGTTGCAACATCATGAAAACTTCCAAATAGAGGATTCAAATACTATATGGACGCGAGCCTCATTCAAAGATGTTTGATGTCATATTCTAATTATGGATTGGGGATCTTGATAGTGTTTGGATGTGAGTCTCATCCTATGAGTATAAGATCTTGATATTGTATGAACGCGAGCCTCATTCGTAGCGTAGGATCATGATACTGTATAGATACGAGCTTAACTACCTTATGCTTATATTATCTATGTGATGTTGTGTGGACTTGATATTCATATGCATATGATGTATGCGAGTTGTACACTCATGATGTTATGTGTGGACTTGATATTACTTTATTTATGTTATGCACGAAACATGATTGAGTGATTTCAGTAAGCTTTATTAACTTAGCGTTCAGAATCATTGTTTTTGTTCGTAGGTTTTAGTTTGTTGTACTGTTTGGAGGATGAGCATCAAAGGTATAATTTCAACATCATCTATTCATTTGCATGCTAGCCGGAGGAGGACTATCCGAACTACACCTAGCCAAAAGAGTAAGCCATGCCATCTGCCCTTGTGCTATGAATAAGATAGTCTCCTAGCTCGCACCTTAGCGCTATCCTCTGTCATGCTGCCAACTGCCGGCCATGTCATCTGTGTATTGATTCGCTAACCCATATCTATCTATTGGTCAAACTAAAACCTGTATGTACGACTGATGTATTGACCTATGTATTTTGTAGGACATTATATGTGTAACTTGTAGTTTTTATTTTATATTTGGATTTAAGTTGAATGTTTTAAAGATTGTATTATTTGGAATTCTTTTTATACTTTTTAAATATTTAGATTATCTATCATTTTTGAATGAATGGACTTATATTTTATTTATTGGATTGTGTTTTAGGCTTTAAAAATAAAATTTTATAATAATGATTTTGGGCTTGGGGTCCAAATCTGACATACAGGTGAAGGGGGTTACAATACCCGCCATAAGTAATACGTAGGTGATGGATTTATAATCGTATTTTCCCATATTCGTTTGTCAACCATATATAACTTTTAAAATTTTGATAATTATTTTATATTAAATAGGATAGTTTAGTGTCTATTTTTATATTTTATCATAAACTCTTTCAAATTATATTTTTGTATCTTTCACCTGCATCCTAAATTTGAAAATTCTTTATATATATTTATTTTGGTTTCATCTCTTCGATAAGGAAGAAATCAAGGTTTGGTTCAATAAAATTTCCATTTTCAGACAACAGCTGGAAATGAAAATTAATAAGTGCATTGCTGATTGCATCCCCACCACTATCATATCAGTAGACTTTATTTTCCGACATTTAATTTCCTCCAGCATTTTCTTGGTATACAATACAGAAATACTTTATTTTGGAACATATAAAGTTTTATAAATAAGGTGAAAATTCCATAAAATAATTGAACTTTTTAAAAAGTTTTATAAATAAGGTGAATAAAATATTTGAACTTTTAATTTTAAAGACTTCAAAAGTAAAGTTCCATAGGTGAGAATAGAAAATTTAAATTAAATAAATAAACACCATCATAATTGTGATGCTTTTGGTAAAACTTCTTTCATTCACAATGTAGCATATAGTAATTATAGTTTTTTTATATATATAAATCTAAAAATTATATTTTATAAAATATTTAAGATATTTATAATTTTTATAATTATTGATTTAATTTAATTTATTGATCGATAAAATCAGATAAGTACTACAGAAGGCTTTTATGAGGGTATTCCTATCATGTTGAGTCATTTATTAGAGTAGTTCTTTAAATTCGATTTGTTTTTTTTTTATAATACCAAGACTCAAATTTATCGTCTTTTCTAAAAGATTTAATATTTTATCTTACTTGATTAACTAATTGTTGGTAAGTTATTTATAATCAATAACGATAACGAGCATAATCTCTAAAACATTGATTAAGAAATTACATTTTAAGTAATTAAATATTTTTTATTATCTTCTTATTTTTTAAAGATTTTGTCTTCATTAATTTAGACTTATCAACGTCAAATATCTAATTTTAATAGATAAATCTTTTATTATTTTCTTATATAAACAAAACTTTAAACTCTAAATTTATTTAAACGACACTTAATAATTTTTTAATTAAAATTATATCCTTAATTAAAAATCTATTATAATTAAATAAGATTCTATGATCCTTAAAAGTAGATGAAGCATCCCCATCCTCCACTTACCCAATGCATCTCTCTTCCACTACTTTCATATTCCTTTTCTTTTTCTTTCTCTTTCTCTTTCTCTTTGAATATTTAACTTTCTTTTTGTCTGGTCACTCTGTTGGTGTGTTTGTGCCATGGATTGGATCAACAAAGAATCAGGAGGTGAATCAAATCCCACTGTCTGCCAGACTTCTCAGTGAAAATGTTTTCTTATCTCAACTAAAATTTATTTTTAATTTAAGTCATATCTTGGGAAAATTATAGATTTAAAAATCTTAAGAGGTTTAGATATGATATAAAATAAATTAAATCAAATTTAATAAACTTATAATTGAATAACTGATAATAAGAAATTCAGTTACCTTCGTACGAATTATCTTACCTCGGAATGATTATTGTTCTTAAAGATCACGGACTCAAACACTAATAATATTAATACAGTGATTAAGCGATTAATATCCGATAATTAAAAATATATTTTAAAACAGATTAAAACATTTCAATTCCCTTCGCACTCAAAGGTAACCCAGTTTATTACACCTAAAACTAAGGTTTTGGAAACAAAATTCAAGATTCGAGAGTTAGGTTAGGTTCAATGTAATTTAAGCATATGATTCTTTGTCCTTGTCAAAAAGCATGGAGAGCTTCAGTCCACTGAAAAGTTTTTTATTTTATATTCAACTCTAAATATAATGAAAACACATAAAATTATTTAACACCAAGAGTTTTGAAAGTTCTTGAACTATTTCCCGACAAGATCTAAAGTTGGAAATAGCATTTTGAAGGTAAATAGGTGAGAAATTGATTTAAAGAAAAATTATTAGATGAATGAATTTTTATATTTTTTATTTTATTAGATGTGTATAGTTTATCACAACATTTATAATATTACCTGATAATAAATTTTTATTTTATTTTTTAAAATAAATATTTATATTATTAATGAATAAATTTCTACGGATAAAATAATAAATCTGAATCGTACGATAATTTTTCCAAACCCATGTTATTAAATTTTGGATTTCGTAAGATATTGATATATAAAATAAAATAAAAAGTTGAAATTTTGAATTTCAAAAATCCATTGAGATTATCGAACTTAACTCTAACTTACACCTTAATTAAGGGAAAGACAACTCGGCGGTTTCAACCACAATCAGTAATAACTCCCCCCTGATTTTCTTGGGCCATACGACGTTACTTGTCTTAACTTCCTGCAACCACGACATCATTTCCATCGACAGCTCCGTTACCATCAGCTTCTTCATCAAGCAAACGTTCTACCGGCGAGCATTCAGCTTTGTGACGGAGCTTCCAATCAATAGCTTGGCAAGCGCGTGAGCAGTAATTCACAGCACCGCAAACAGAACACCGGCGGAACTCGTGCTTCCTCGTCTCCGGCCTACCGCAACCGACGTGCGAGCATAGCCTCAAACCCGGACCGGGCATCCCGCCTCGAGCTTCAAACCACTCCGCTAAGAACCTGCTGGCCGGATGTGCCTCCGGGGTTGGCACATTGCATCCGAAATCACTCAGCAATGGGCATCCCTGCACGGTCGGATGACGTTGGCTGACTTGCGGGAATGGGTGTGGGTTCCACGTCAGCCAAGAGTGTGTCTTTACGTTAGAAGGGGTCGCTGATGATAGCACAGCAGCTAGCTCCCGGGCGTTAGCTTGGACGAGAAACCGCCGTCCCTCGGCGATGTTTTGCCGTACGCCATACCCATCTTGCAGACAGTGACCAAGTTCACGTAGGGCATCGATGTGGCCGAGAAAAGACGCACGGGCACATAAAGCCACACCAGCTCTTAGATCCTTATCATTTTTAGAACCACCGCTGCCATTGAACTGAATCACAGCTAAGGAATAAAGTGCCGGCGCGTGTGAACTAATCGCCGCCTTAGCCATAAGAGAAGCACCGCTCCCTCGATTTTGTAAACAGTAGAACCGAATCTGATAGCAAATCATAAAAACAATAACTCGTTAGAGAATGTTTCTATTCCTAAAACAGATAATAATATTCAAATAGTAAAACAAAATCAATTTACGAAAATCCTTGTTAACTCACCATTCCCAGAGTATAACAAGCTTCAACATTTCCGGCATCGGCGCAAATCTTCAAGAACCGGTGAGCTGATTCACACCAGTTTTTGGCTTTAACGGCAAACATTTCCGGCGACGCCTTAGATAACACCACAGAATGGAGTGCTAAACTATTAAATCTCTTGCATCTGTTTTCACCAAAAATAAATAAATAAAAACGTAATAAACACCACAAAAAAATTGAGAGAGCAGTGAACGTACGTAATCAAAACATTGATGAAATCCGAAGGGCAACGGGCGGTGGAGCTGAGTTTAGAGAGTATAAAAACGACGATATCATCGGGTAAAACATCGAACAAATCACTCTTCCCGTCAGTATCAGGGGATAACCTTTGCTTTTTCCGGCAACCCATGAAATCTCCGTCGAAATCCCTGGTTTGAACGACTGTCTTCTTCTGCTCAGAAACATCGGTCCTAGAGTAACAGACCCCTCTCCTCGTTCTCATTTCTCTATCCCTTTATCTCCAATCTCAGTGGCTCAAAAACTCGATAGAAAAATCGAGAGGAAATGGAGAAAGCAAACCCAGACCAAATATATATATACACACACATGAACAAAATGAGCAAAAAGAAACAAGAACAACGACAAAACCGAAATCAGAAACAAAATATTTAAATTTAATGTTTGATAATAAATGATTTTTATAAACAGTATCTGCTGGTTTTGTGATAACATGACAATATTAGAAACTACGAGAATATAATATACGGGGACACACAGAATTACATTTTTGACCCTGTTCACTAGTTGTTTCTACGGTCAAATACAGTTGACCCGAACCAGATCTTTGATCTCCTCGTCCGTTGAAGGATTTTACTGTGAAAATCAACAACTCTACTACTCTTTGATCTCTCTTTTTACTGTTAATTATTTGGTTCAGGTAAAATAAATGGTTATCGCGTTGTGGGTTTGTTCTTAAAGCGGTTAAATTTGTTGCAGTAAAAAATAAAACTAGCTACGGTTATTCAATTTTTTTTCTTTGGAAGGGTTATTTATATGAAAATCAACGTGGTTTCCACGCGTGAACACTGCCGGCCATTTTTGGGCTCTTGTTTCGGAAGTGAATCAAACTGTCTTTGATTGCGAGTGTGGAGATACGTATCGATCTTTATAGGGATAATGATATAAATGCCCTCATATTTTATCAAATTTCTCATTATAGTATTTAAAGTTTGTAAATGTTTAATCTCAAGACATTTTAAAGACGAAAACAAAATAAAGGAGATACATTGAACATTTATAAACTTTAAGCACCATATCGACAAATTTAACAAAAGTACAGAGAGAATTTGTGATATTATCCCATCTTTACATACACAAAAATTATACACATTTAAATTTATATCTTTTAAATATTAGCATACCATTTATTAAATTACAATTTGTCAATTTTTAAGGACCGATTGAGATATTAATCAATTTTTTGACTTCACCACCGCAAACACTCTACAAACTCCATAGATTTTTGTTGTATGGATGTAAGAAAAATAGAATGTTCATATGTTCGAGAATTATTATCGACTTTCATTTTACTTTCGGATATATCATTGTTTAATAAAATTAGTAGATCTATATTTAAAAGAAAAGTTGAGAATTGAAATTTTAGAGGGCTATTAATAGGGTGTACACGGAACTTGAATTTAAGGGTTTTTGACTCTATCTGATATTACAAATATTTGAGTTGAAGTATGGTTAAGTGAATATGTTAAAATTTTCAGTACGAATTTAGATAGATTTAGGGTTAAAAAATATTACTCGGCTTGGGTATTTAAATAACATTTTTTATTATTTGTGTTGGAACTTCAATTTATGAACTAGTAATTGAAATTACTTTGTGTTTGAATTTTTTTCCTTAAAGTTGTATTTTTATTTATTTTATTTATTATTTTTAAAATAATAAAAACTATTTTGGGTCGGGTTCAAGTGGGATGAACAGCTTTTTTAACCCGGGTCGGATTGGTTGGAGGTTAAAAATTCAAGTCGAGTTTGAGTGTGTAAAAAATTCGATCCTACCCAATCCGTACTCATCGCTAAAGATTAGATACTTATCGGTTAAAATATATGTTTGGTATCTTAACTAAGATCATTCTTTTAAATTGGTATCTAATAATTTTTTTTCTTAAATTAGGCACATTTTTCCAAGTCGATACTTAAAAGAATTTTACTCTCAAAGTTGATACTTGAATTAGACATATTCTCCTAAATTAGTACCAAAATTTATACATTTTATTAGTTTGGTCCTAATTAAAAAAAATAAATCAATAACTTTAACACTTTATATTGAATTATTTCGAATTGAGATCAAATTGATAGAATGTATATATCAAAACCATGAATGAAATTAAAGTTCGATTACCAACTTAAGAGCAAAGATTCTTTAGGTATCAATATGAGAAAAATGTATAGTTCAAGTACTAACTTGAGGGCAAAAATATTTTAGGTACTAACTTGGGAGAATATACCTAATTCAGATACATAATATATTTTTAAGTCTTTTTATATTTTGTTTCTTAAAGTATCTACAAAAATGAATCTAATGATTAATTTTTCACGTTCTGTTGATCCTAGGTGACCCATAAATTTTAAAATTAATCTATGTCCAGACGAGAAGCGAACGTCGACTACCGGTTAAAAGTAACAGATAGGGGTAATAACAAGTCGAGTCGATCGAAGCTCGTCAAACTCGACTCAGGCTCGGCTTGGCTTGACTCGACTCAAAATAGATAATTTTGTTATATTTTTTTTTATAAAAGAGATAAGATCTCGTTAAAAACTCTTTTCATAACCAACAAACAAACGGAATTCAATATTGAGAAAGGGAAAAAATACTCAATTTATTTTAGTTAATTTATTTTTAATGGATTTCTCCTATTTTATTTTATTGTTTTTCTTTTGTTAAAGAGATTACTTTTAATATATGTAGATATATATAATATAATCATTTCGAGCCTGTTCACAAGCTTTTTGAGCCGAGCTTGGGTAGGCTCGACTCGACTCGTTAAAATCTCGAACCGAATTCGAACCTAAATCTAGCTCACTAAAATCGAGCTTTGACCGAGTCGAGTCCAAATAACTCTCGAGCTGGTCAGGCTCGTTATCACCCCTCGTATCAGAGACTCCTAGAGTTGTGGTTGAGAACTGTGGGGGCTTTATCCATTGAAGAAGACTAACAAACCAGTGTTTTGTCATTTGTTACTAAATGTTCATTTCTCCACCATCAGTAACGTTTGGTGGAAATTCATGGCAGTAATTATACCGCCATGTGCACACATAAAACAAAACAAAACAAAATTGCAGAAACAGACATTATGACTCAAACAAACTCACCAGTTTAAAATATAAATGAAACCTAGAAGATTTTTTTAGAAAGCAAAGATTAAAAGCTCTTGGGGACGGGTTAACGTAGAAATATATCAACGTCGTCATCTTATTTTAAAAAAACATGTTTAATACGATGTGTAATATCACTAGTTTACGTCTTGTAACTTATTTTTCGTTTTGACGTGGTATTAAGGTCCTGATAATTCGAGATTTCGAGGCCATTAATCAATCTTTTTAACTTGAACCAGACATTTGAAAACGTGCAGTTTATCTTCATATTCAAACAATCGTAGAAGAAGACACTGCTGAGGCTGTTGCTTGACGTATTAGGATCATCTTCCCCTCGTATCTGCTGTGCTTTGTGAATCACAACAAAAACCCTAAAAGCAGGGTGAGACTTTGCATGCATGCATGCGCAGCCACGTGATGGGGAGGTTTACCCATGTGGACTTGGGTGGTGGAGTATGTTTCAAGACAAGTTATATTGTTTAATTTGTGACCAGGTACTAGGAAATAATATCAAACACGGTTCTTTTAAAACAAAAATATTAAAATTGGACCCAATTTATTTAAAGTATCAATGAATATTGAGACACTTGTTTTTGCAAATTATTAATATTGGTTTTAAAAACTTGATTTAGCAATCGTAGATAAGGGTAAGAAAAACTCGAGTAAAAAAAATAAGTTTTTAATTCAACTCAACGTAAAAAAGAAAGACTCATTTTGACTAGACTCAATATTTCATAAACTTGATTTGAAAAATTTTCAAATAAAGTTTGAGACGTAGAATGAAAAATTAAATAAGTCAATTTTTAGTAATCAGTGGATAATTTTTAAGTTCAGTTGAATTCCCTCAGTTTGTCTAAGATATGTGTTTTATACGGACATAAAAGTCATTTAATCGTAATCAATTTGTATTATAAAATTATAAATAACTATAATTAAATTTGTACAGATTCTAGAAAACTTAGTTTGACTTGAATTGAAAAAGTCACAAATAAAGTTTGAATCGTAAAATAAGACTCGTAAACTCGACTAACTCGAAATTTTTTAACTCGGCTTAATAAAACGCTAATCCCTAATCGTAGATTCTGGTTTGAATTCAAACTATTAAGTAGGGAGGGAATTATGCTTGAGTTTAGCTTATTTTTTTGGTTTCATTTCCTTTTCAAACCCCGTTGAGATCAGTGAAATTTCAAAGTTTAACAATTTAGCCCCTCGTGGTTTTCGTACTACTTTTGTCTTTGCTACCAAGAGTACTACGATATGTTTCAAACCACATACGATCGTACTATATCTTTAAGTAAATACCTGATAACCATCCACTCATTAATTACATATAAAAAAAAGGTGATGATTCACCGTAATAAATATGAAATGTATGAATATGATTGATTGAAATCATAGATGACATGGTGAAAATTATTCATGATATAATTTCTCCTGTAAGTGGGATATTTCTTATTGATCAATGACATCGATTAAGTCAAAGAAATAGCGATATATAGATAAAAAAAATTACCACAAAATTTATTAAGGTGACTAATAAATTGATAATTTTTCAAATAAATTTAAATGCAACATTCGATATCAATTAAAGTGAACTATAACAAAAAATGACAATCCATCACATTTTGAACACCTTTAAATCCATCCATTGAAAATATTACTAAGACAGTTGTTAAAAAAAAACACAGTGAACAGAGTAAATGTAATAAAAAGCAAGGCTGATGGTGGTCGGTGACTAACTTTGACTAAGATCAAGGGTTATGTGGTCATTAATTAAATCTAATCACTAAATTAGTTTCAAAGTTTACTAGTTCCACATCAACCACTGTTGTCTCATTCTCATTTTCCACGTTTTTATTAGCTGTTTATCCCAACGAATAAAAATCATTTATTTTAAAAAAAATTATGTATTAAATTTTAAAAAATAATTTTTAAAATTATTATTTAAGTCGGTTGATAACATATAAAAATAATAAAATTTATAATTTATAGTTCTCGCATCGTTGATATTCAAGTGTTGATATTTGATAAGAAAGATGAAGGTAACGTAAATTGGCACCATATATTCTCCAAATTAATTATAATTTCCTAAATGGAATATTAATTAATTAATTAATTTAAATAGGGATTTGTGAGAATTTAGCGTAACGAACCATAAATGGGATTAGGGAGAGGGAACTAAGGATGTTGCAGCTTAACGCATTCGCTATTTATTATAGTTATATATTGGCATAGGGATAAAGCATATTTAGTCCTTCAATTTAACAACTTTTCTTAATTTAATCCATATTTTTGGGTCAAAATTAATCCTTGAAATTGATTTTTGATCATTTTCTAATGTGGTATCTCAAAGTTCCACGTCATCAAAAAGACTAAAAGATAGAAAAGTTGTCAAATTGAGAGATTAATGTGGACCTATAAAAAATTGAAGGACCAAGTTAAAGATTTTATCAAGTTTAAGGACTAAATATTGCTTTTTACCATTTAAATAAATATTTTTTGGGTCCATTTTACCATCCTCGTGTGAAGGGGCGAGCATGGCAATAATGAGCCCTTCTTTCTATGCTGACTTTCCCACTCAAATTCTTGAGTAATTTTCAAGCCATCCTAACATTATATATTTCCATATTTTTTTACATTTTTTTAAAAATAAGACTGAAAAAATCGAATTATAAGTTTAATCAATAATAGATTTTATGTTTAATATTATTGTTATTTTTTAAATAAAATTAGAATCAAAGCCTAAGGAAAAAAGTAAAGAGGGTCCGTTACTTAAAATATATAGTAATCGAGAGAAAAAAAGTATACGTATAATTTTACCTGTGTTGATGAGTTATATTTTTTTGACTCGTTTGAAATCAATTCGAGACAACTAATATGTTGCCTTTTATTCATGAAAAACGATTCTTTGAATTTGAGGGTATTTTTACCCACTATAGATATTAAGTTATGATTTCATTATATACGAATTTAAATATCATTTATGTTTATTTTAATTTTAATCTAAAATATATTTTGATTATTGATTAATTGTCGTTATTTGAATTGTATTAAGATTTAAGACAGTAATGGGACAATACGCTTTGATGCTCTTTACGTGCATGGTAAGTGAAGTTAACCCCAACTCAATGCTTCCAAATCCCTTTAATCTTCTTTCTTACGATATTATTTTACCAATATTATATAAACAGTAAAATTATACTTATTAAAAATATTTAACAAAATAAAATTTATATAAATATTTATATACTTTTGTGCCTAAATACGAAAGCCTAATACGTTAGAAGACAACAAAACGAAGGCACCATGGCGGAAAGCAAGTTTTAGCTTTTTATTTATTTATTTATTTATAATTAATTAAGTTAAATTATGATGTTACGAATATCTTAATTATTAAATACTCCAAATAATCATAAAACTCAGTCAAAAAGTTGTTCACTTTTTATCTCAACTTTTCAAACTTTATTTCTTCGTGATGTGATTGGTTTCTATATACCCTAGGGATTTTGGTCTAAATTATAAACATCCATAATTATAATTTATAAAATACCTTTAGGAAAAATTCTACCATTAATTAAATATCGTTTAATACTATTAACGTAAACATCATTAAATATTATTAAATTAATTAATAAAAAATAAAAATTTTAAAGATTAATGTATAATTAAAATTTTAAAAACTCAACAATGTAGTGAATAAAATAAAGAACAAGAATAAAATAAGAGAATAAAGATGAGAGACAAAAAAGAGACTTTTATTATATTCTCAAAGTAGGGTTGTGTACAAAGCTTTGGCCAAAAGTCTATATTTATAGGCATAAGATGGAAACCCTAATTCCAATGGGTATTAAACCCTAATAATAAAGCTCATTAAACTTTAACTTAATATATGGATATTCACCGTGAATAAATATATTCATAACACTCCCCTTTGGATATCTATGAAGATAATGTGCCTCGTTAAAACCTTACTAAGATAAAAACCCTGTGGAAAAAAATTTTCTTAGTGAAGGAAAAAGAGTACACACATCTTTGATACGCATAACATGTTGCCTCATTAAAAACCTTACCAGGAAAACCCATTGGGATAAAACCTCGGTTAAGGGAAAAAAAAGTGCAATGCGTATTTACCCCCTCATGAAAATATCACATAAGATCTTTGAATCTTCATAATTCAATATCGAATACAATCTTCAAATGTTGAAGTAGATCACGCACTAGTGGATAAATCTTCCAAATCATTGCTTGAAATGATTCATTGAATAATATTCATATGAAAATCATGAGGGGCGAAACTTGAAGAAATATGTTTCATTTTATCATATTTGATATATCCACATTGAGATATAAATCTTGTATTATCTCAGCACAAGATAGCTTGCATCTTATCTTGTGAAAAACATTCACATATCTTTAGGATATATTTAGCCAAACACATATTTCGGTTTTGCCTCATGCATAACAATTATTTAAAAGTAATGATCTCGTAGCACTTAAATAATATTTTTGGACCAGTTAAGATTCGATGCTTCCAGATCAAATAATGTATATGTTGTGCTTTTAGACCAAAAATATCATTACCTTTTCTTAAGGCAGAAAGAATCTTTATTTACATTAAGAGACCTAATAACCATAAGGTTCATCAATGAATATGCATTATTCATGTAAAGTCTCTTTCAACATTTTTCTGTATGTCGATTGATGCACAAGGATTTGAGGAGATCTTTTCACGAGTCTCAACTATATTCAAATCATCGACAACAATAAAAATTCAGAACTAATCCACTTAATCAAAATGCTCGAGGAAATTAAACAATTCATATAGCATTATGCTAATAAGTATTCAATGAGGCGATTATATCAAATACGCCTAAATCTTTCAATCCATAAAAGATATATTTAATATGGTTGAATAATGTTCTCGAGAACTTGAATTAACTGCTTCTGGCAGTCTAAATCCTTTTAGAAGCTTCATGTAAATGTTTTTATCAAGAGGATCATACAAATAAGATGTAACAACATCCATTAGATAAAACTATTTCATTTATTGCCAGAATATCTAAAAGTAATTGCATCCACCATCAAGGAATATATTTTCCTCATTCAATTTCATGTCTTTGTGAGAATCCTTGTGCAACCAAATGAGCTTATATCTCATAATTTCCCCTTTTGATTTCTCTTTCTCACAAGGCTCGTTTATATCTACGAGCTTTACATATTTTAATGTACGGGCTATAGGCCCAAATACTTCTCTTTTTGAAAAGAGATTTTAGTTTCGCCTTAATTGCCTCTTTCATCTTGGCCAATCATTTCTTTGTTCAATTGACAATGATTCATGGTCCACATCATCAAATAAAATCTCTAGTGCTATCTTGCATGCAAAAGTATTATCAACATCGATTTTATTTCGATTCCATTTGTTAGCAGACATGACATAATTTATAGAGATCTCTTTATTGTCAGGTACCTGAGTCATGTCAATGTCTCTGTTAGAGACCATTTAATCTCTTATAGAGATTTTCATAATCATTGATTCATCGATCAGACCATCATAAAATATAGCTCCTTTTTCTTTTCGAGGATCTCTTATTTTTGGAACTTACTTGTCTATTACGCTTTAAGCGTAAGTTAGACTCATTAGCAACTAGAGTTTGTCTTTTTATGACATCAAATTTAATCGGAGCATACATAACTGGTATACGTGACTTAGTCACTCTTTTAGGGTCAGCAAAATCATCTGACAATTGATTTGCTAAATGAATTATCCATTGAACTTATAGTTCACATTGTGTATTACGTGGATCAAAAAGAGAAAATGATAATTCATTCCAACTTATTTTTTTCCCAGCTATTTATTTTCTCCCCCTAATGTTGGGTAAATTGACTCATTAAAATGATAGTCAATAAATCGGATTGTAAATAAATCCCCTATCAGAAGCTCTTATATATATTCCCAACAAAACTCATCTTTATGCGTTGTGGTGGAGCAATTAGAATATATATCGCACACCTAAAAATTGAGATGAGAAATATTTGGTTCCTGACCAAAAACCATTTATAATGGGGAGAACTTATAATTATTTGTTGGCTTGATGCGAATTAGTGATACTACATCTAAAATGATATGTCATCAAGATTATCAAGACCATTGTGTTTATAAGATAATCTGGAAAATGTGCTCATAATTTTATTAATTGAGCAAGTAGTCTCACAAACACCAAGTTGTGGGTTAATAACAAGGATACATATGACCATCTAGTCGATGCATCGATAAAAATCATAAAATATCTAGATGGTCTTTATGAAAGGTGTATGGGCCCATATATATCACCTTGTATTCATTCCAGAAAATTAATAGATTTGCACTCTATCATAGTTGTTGATGATTGAATAATCAAAATGCTTTCATAGCAAGTATCAAAAGAAAAATTATCTTAAAGAAACTCCTAGTTCTTCAATAAATGACCACATGAAACTGTCAGCAATTTTTCGCATCATAATTGAGCCGGGATGGTCTAACCGGTCATGCCAAATAAAATAATCAATAAATATCTAATTTACAATAGCATGAGCTTTAATTTATACTAATTCTTATGTAGTACAATATGGATGATAATGCATATAATTTTGCCAAAATTTCATTATTGCCTTGAGTTATACTCATAATATTGAGATAGTCATCATCCCTTTAACTGATATTCTCAATATATTTCTATAAATATCTTTAAAACTCAATATCTCTTTGCGATTTTGATGAATATAATGCACTGTAAATATGGAATAAAGTTCCATTTGGCAATAATATATTTGCTCAACGAGCATAATGCACTATAAATATGAGATAAAGTCTCATTTGGCAAATAACATAATTGCTTAATCAGAACTTTCTGTGATATTAGTACTTCTGGATATAGTATTCATATTATTCTCTTGCATTTAAAATGGGAAAATATGCATAATTATGTACCTTTTAGTACGTGCTTTATTTCATTCACTTCGGGAAATGAAAAATATGTGCTTTGTACCATTCACTTTGGAAATGGAAAAATATTAAAAAAATAGCATATCATATCAAATCAGATCAAAATAAGCTCTCAAGATCTCTTCCGAAGCAATGATATTTTAGTACTTTGAGATATAATACTCATATTTCCCTTGTATTTAAATGGGAAAATATTTTTTATGCTTAAGTATTGTATGAGTACTTGCACTTCCTGCTAAGCATAAATCGCCATAAGTTATTACATATTTTATTCCGGAAGTAATTATATTCTTTTAAGAAAAAAAAATTAACATAAAAGATAAATAAATAATATATAAAGTAAGTTGACATAAATAAATAATAAATAAAAGTAAATTAACATAAAATAAAATAAATAAAAGATCTAAAGAAAATAAAATAAATGGCGGATTATTCTCTTGAAGGATTATGAGAAAATTATCAATATCCAATTGAGTTGGATCAATAATGTCATTATTTTCTCCATAAAAAAAATTTGTTTATATTTTCTTTAATTTATCAATCATGATTATGGATAAAGTCCATAATACTTCGACGTTTGACAAGTACGAGATCAATGGTTTGTAACATCGCATTGATAACATAAAGTTTTTGATATGATCTCTATTATTCTTTTCATCTTTATAATTCCACTTCTTGTGGATATAAGTATTCTCAAAATAATCACCTTATCCATGTCTATTTTATGGTCTCAATCATGATCACAATTACTAATGTGACATTTATTCTTTCCGCTATAAAATATCACATTCACTTCAGGGAATGGAGCGGAAACTGATAGGTATTTAAAACCCTTGTATGATATTGTGTTTGTAAGATAACATTAAAGCGTGGAAAGTGGAGTATGTTTTTTTAACATATCCTCATCAGTGATACTCTGGCACATAATTAAGTTTTATTCACTAACCATATAGTGAATTATCACGTTTGCATTTACTTCAAGGAATGAAACAAATTCAATAATCGCATGGAACATCATGCTTGTATAATTGTATGAAATAAATATCATACTTGCATAATCGAATAAAATAAATATCATGCTTGCATTCACTTCAAAAAATGACATAAATTCGATAATCGCATGGAATAATCATCATGCTTGCATTCACTTCAAGGAATGTCATAAATCCAATAATTGCATGGAATAAGCATCATGCATGCATTCACTTCAGGGGGAATGCCTCCCATAAAATTTTTTTGATCAAGACGTTTTTCGTAACTTGAACTTTGGAGAAGTTTATAGTCGAGTTTTTTTTCGACATAAAATTAGCATTGCTTTCATGCAAATATAAACTTTATAAATCATACTATTAAATAGTAATTGATCAACCAAGATATATACAATACATACAATGAACAAAAATTTAATCCTTATACGCAGCGTTGTTAAACTAGTCCACAAGGTCCTTTAAAAAGAACCTCCTTTGAGACCAGTAGCCTCATAGAACGAGATGTCCAACCAATATACTCGGATTAAACCAACATAACAAAGAACATATTAATTAATTAAAGGTTTAATATTTGTTCCAATATCATATAATACTTTGAACATGATTAAAAACATAAACTTTCATCGTAATGATAAAATAAACAAATATTGGTTATAATAAAGACAAAAATCTCAAATTAAATAAGTAAAACATACCGAACTTTTCACTATATGGTAGATTTAGTTACCAATATCTTGTTAAAATCTTTTTCGGGAATTGTCAATAAGAACCACGGTAATTGAGCCACTTTATCACTACACAAATACCAAACAACCAAAGATTTTTAATAAATTAAAAATCAAATCAAAGATCAAGAGAGAAAAATAACCGATAATTAAAATATAATTGAGGGAGAAGAACTTATCTTTGATTTATGCCAGTAACAAATTCTTTTCAATAACTCCTTCATGATTCGAACGACAAACACCTCCGTTGGTTAGAGTCTCGTGCTGATAACGTGTTGTGAATAAAAATAAAGAACAAGAATAAAATAGGAGAATAAAGATGAGAGACAAAAGAGAGAGACTTTTATTATATTCTCAAAGTAGTGTTGTGTATAAAGCTTTGGCCAAAAGTCTATATTTATAGGCATAAGATGAAAATCCTAATTCCAATGAGTATTAAACCCTAATAATAAAGCCCATTAAACTTTAACTTAATATATAGATATCCACCGTGAATAAATATATTCATAACAAACAAATAATTATAATTTTATTTTAAATGATTTTTAATTATATGTTGAGTTTTTAAGACTTTTAATCTTTATTAATCAATTTATAATGTTCAATTGTATTTTTTTGTAAATGCTACTGAATTTTTATTAAATCCATAGAAATTTATAATTACATCGTAATCAAGAAGTAAAATAATTGGATTAAAAATCCAAAAATTCTTATAACCCAAAAACAAAGAAAAATAAAATTCCTATGAAAATAAGCATAGCAATAAAATTTAAAAACTTCCTGAATCTCCTTGTCTCTGTCCAAACGAGACGCATAGTGAAGGTATAAATTATAAATTAGTTTCTAATTTGATACCCTTATCACTTCTTAATTCGATTTTAAATAACCAATCTTTGAAAGTATAGATTATTTATAATCAAATTTAAGTCCTAATATACACCATAACTAAAACAATATACTTTACTAATATACCACATATTAGTTGACCAACAATCATTCTACTTTTATATATATCTTTATCGGTATGTCATTTACATTTTACAAGTTAGTGGATATGTTAAAATCAATATACTAATTAAATTATTTTGAACTACTTAATCACTTAATTTAACAGTTTTTATCCACATTAACGAGTTCAAGCTTAGCTATATATTGCCAATCTTGAAATGAATATTTATATGCATATATAACCAAATCAACGTCATCACTGAGAGCTCCATATGATCTAACTTCATGGGTTTAATTATTTATTAATATATATTTTAAAATAATAATAAAAATAAATATACTTGGACAGCATTGAAACCCTTAACTAGGAGAAATTATATTATGAGTAAATCTCATCACGTGTCTATATAGGACTAGCCACTAAAAATCACTCATCAATTTTTTTCATGTCATATTTTTTCTCAAGTGAATCTTCACTTGAAAAAACTGTTTTTAAAATGAATTAACAGTAAATATAAGTGAAGATCTACTTAGAAAAATTGACATGAAAAAAATGACGAGATTAATGGTATTTTGTGGTTAGTCTCATGGATAATGTGGCCAGACTTACCCATGATATAATTTTTTCTTGCCTAGGGATGGACACGAAACCCGAACTCGATGGGTTTTGATCTAATATGATCAGATCAAATTTTTTGGTAGAAAAGTCAGGTTTAGATCGATTCGGGTTGATTTTATTTTCAAAGGTTGTGTCGGGTTGGATTGGGTTCGAGTTTAGGGTTAAAAAATCCTATCCAACCCAACTCATGACTAATAGTAGTGTAATTTTCTATATATTTTTATGGATATTTGCAATAATTATCCTTTCTTATATATATTTTATACAATTAGGTTACTAAAATTATTTTTTACAATTTGGTTAGTAAATTTTTTTACAATTAGATCTTTAAATTTATTTTTTATAATTAAATCTCTAAAATTTATTTTTTAATGATTCAAATCAGGTCGAATTAAATTTTTAATCTTAAAAGTCGAGTCAGATCAGATCAGATGTCGGGTGGAGGGTATGAATCTTCGGGTTGTGTCCATCTCTACCCTTGCCAAAGAATTTCAATAAAATAAATATTTGATAACGATATATAATAGACAATTATCGTAATAGGAGTTGCCATATATATTCAAGAAAAAATAATTGAAATTGGAATAACATAATAAATTGCAATAATTTAATTATAATAAAAAATTAATAATCCATATAAAGAAATAACTTTTATCTTAAAATTTAAAAGTGATTAAATAATTTATATTATTTTTAAAAGAAAATATTTTATATTAATAAAAATTATAATATACATATATATCACTTTCAGACTATTCAAATATATTTCCCCTAAAATTTGCCTTTGATGAGATCAGGTACTTTAGCCAGCAAAGTGCTGCCATCATTGTATGTGTTAAAAACAAAAATCGTGATGCTTGGTCGGCATCTAAGAACGGATTATTTGTGTATCTGGAGATGATGGTTAAAAATTTATGATGATAATTTTTTTATATCCTAAGTTTTAATCTCAATAAAAGTATTTTTTTTCCTCTTCTATCTCTTTTTTCTTAAATAAAAATTGTTTAAAAAATATCAGTGAAAGGGTAGAAATAAACATGAACAATTAAAGAAAAATAATTTCATAAATTATAAAAAAGATTAAAGTAAAATACACAATTAGTCACATAGTTATCTTAGGTAAAAAAATGTTCATAACGTTTCACTAAACGGTGGTCCAACCAGTTTTTGGGAAAAAAAATATTTTTGGATAAAATAAAGATAATAATCTTATTAATTATTCAAATTCGATATGAGTACAACATTAGCATCAATATCGTCATACAACAAAAATACTGTCAGGAGAGAATGAAAAAATACATCGATTATAACTATCAACAACATAAAACTTAAATAATCTATCGCCGTCTTATTTAATTCACGATTGATGTTAACAAATAGATCTCTCTATGGTTTAATTGCAACATAAACCCCTTTTTTCACACCCATCCTCTGTAGGCCACCATCCCAGCCCAAATAGTCCGTTAAGGCTCCTTACAAACCCTTTGGGCCCAACACCTTGACCTTATACTTAAGGCTCTTTATTCGAGTAAAATCCAAATTATAGATTCTAAAACTCGGGTCGTTAAATATTCTATCTTTGAGAATATGGATTGTTAGCCTATGTAAAGTCTTTTTTTTTTATTCAGTTTATATAGTAGTATCTATTTTAGAGTATACTTTCAGTCATTAGATACTGATCACTCAATCACTGTGCTGACATTTTGGTGCTAGAACCCTTAACCTTTAGGAATAATAACTATTCTTTTAACCACTAAAATTAGATGATTTATAATAGCCTATGTAAAGTCTAAAAATAATAATGTATCGACAAACAAATATGAAATATGTTCGTTTAACGTTTACGTATACATTTATTTAATTTTTGCGAACATATTTGATTCATATGTTCGCCAGCTTATTTGTTCATATTTGTTTATATGTTTGTCAGAATGGTAAAACTAAACCACTAACCCTTAATTTCTTTAAGCTTTATAGTTTGAACTCTAATGTTCATATTATGTTTAATTTAGTCCTTACCTTTATTGATATTTAAAATATAAAAAGAAGGAAAAGAGAAATCGAATAAATAAGCCTTTCGTGAACATAAACCGAACACAACTGTTTTTATGTTCGCTTGTTTATTAATCGAACACAAACTTTTTTCTATCTTCACTTATTTAGCAAATGTTATACAAACAGTTCGTCAAACGTTTTATTCGATACATATTTTCTATCAAAATATTTATTCAATCCAACGAACTGATGAGATCGATAAACTTTAATTACTATTTTAAAATAATTCAAATTAAAAAAATATTTTTAGTTTATGACTTGTATCATTTTTTTGAAAGTAGAAATCTGTGAACGTATGTGCCAACACAGGCACGCCTAATTTGATCTAATAATCCATTCGCTTCATCCTTCTTGAACGAAACTGCTCAGTTATTGACTTTTCTATTTCTGGATCATTTCTATACCACATTCTTACCGTCATCGATTTTAATATATTTAGGCGTAAATAATCATCCTAATTTAATATAGTTGATTCCTATGTAAAAAAAAAATTAAAGATGTTTTAATAATGACTCGATATATTAGAAAATAATCATCAATTAAATAAATATTTATTTTTTTATGATCACTTGAAGAATCATAATAAAAAAATAACGTCTAAATTTTTTTTTTGCATAAGTATCAAATGATTGTTAAGACATGTTAAAATCATGTCAAAACGAAAGATAAAACGAACACACACACAAAAAAAGAGTACTACAAAAACGAAAAACTATTAAATAAATCTTGTTCACCACGTCATCCGTGATCCCAAGTAATCAGAACCATTCATCTCAATTTTTTAAGGTGAATTAACACATCTTTCCTACATGTAATTAGTGTGTGGATAGTTATTAGGTAGCTATTTAAAGATGAACAATTCTGATTACTTAGACTATATATGACGTGATGAATAGAGGTATTAAAATTAGGGATGAGTATTCGATCGAGTCGAGTCAAGTCGAGTCAAAAAATTTTAAGTTATTCGAGTTGACGAGTCACATTTTATAACTCAAACTTTATTTGAAATTTTTCGGTTTGAGTCGAGTTTAAGAAATTCGAGTCGAGTCGAATCGAGTTTTCGAGTTCTTATAAATATTTAATTATTATTATTTATCATGTTATAGTATGATTTGATTTCAATTTAAACGACTTTCTTTAATCATATAAGATATGTGTATATATATTTTTCATATGTAGCAAGATTTTTTTATATTTTTATATATCAATGTATATATATCATAAAAAAATGATAGATTCGACTCAAACTTAAAAATTAATCCTTTAATTTCTAAATTTTTTGAGTTATTCGAATTTTCTTTTACAACTCGAACTTTATTTAAAATTTTTTTGAATCGAGTCGAGTCTATGAAATTTTGAGTCGAGTCAAATATTTTCGTCTCGAGTCGAGTCGAGTTATTCGATTTTTTCGAGTCGAGTCGAGTTTTGCTTACCCCTAATAAAATGGTTAATTCGATCGATGGCCGAACCGAATTACCAAAAATCGAATTAACCAAACTTTTTAAATCTTTAACCGTTAGCCGAACCAAACTTTTTTCAAAATACATTAACCGAACGAACAAATTTTGATTAATTCGGTCGGTTAACTCGGTTAAACGAAATTTATTATAAAATTTTGGATAAATTACACAATGATCACTCAATAATGTTAAAATAGGTTTTTTAGTCACCGAACTTTCAAAAATTATAAAACAATCATTAAACTTATCTAATTATTATAAATTGATCATTTAATTGTTGTATGTTATAAATTATTAATAAATATTAAAAAATTTAATGAATATTTTTTAATAATTTAATAAATTTAATTATCACTTTATATTAATTTGATGAAATTTAATGACCAATTTATAATTTTTAAAAATTTAGTAAAGAAATATAAAAATATAAAATATAAATTTTCGGTTAATTAACTTATTTTGAACCAAACTAACTGTTAAACGAACTTTTAAAAAAAACTTTAATCACTTACCGACCGAACAAAGTTCGGTAATCGACCGTTTAACCGAAATAACTCGGTTTGATTGACTAATTCGATTTAGCCGATCGTTTGAACACCCCTAGTAGTAAATAAGGTTCACATAATAATCTTTTAAAAAAATAACAGAGAAAAAGAGTACATAGAGATAAAGATTTTTATTAAAAATATAAAAAAATAAAAATAATACACCCAAATAATTCACAATCGATATTAATACTAGATTTCAACCACTGACCAATGAAAAATAAAGAAAATTGATGCTAGGACTGGGGAAGAAAAATTTAGGTTAGAAAGGTAAATCATATGAGCGTTCTAGCTCACCGATCAAATTTTAGTTCGATTTAACAATTTACGTATTTATGTCATATTTATATTTTGAGTATTTTTTATTTAGAGAAGAATTTTTTTAATGAGTTTTGAACCTATAATCTAAAAAATATATATCTTTAACCGTATTTATGTATTTTGTTATATCATAATGATTGTCCATGTAATTATATAAAATTTTGATATATTAATAATTCATATTATACAATTTATGTCATAATAGCATCTGTGTCAACCCTCTCTTCAATCGATATATGCAGTATTTACTAATTGCAAGAAGCATATACAGCACAATTACTAAGATGAATTGCAGGCTATTGCTATTATACAACAATTCTAGAAAACTATCAAATCTCATGTTTAGGAGGAAGAAAGGTAAGCTAGGATGGTGAGAAAGTTTCTTACTGGAACTGGGAGAAATCATCACTTCCCATATCATAAAAATCACCTACAGAAGTTGATGCTGCTGCTCCACTTGAGTTGGTAAGTGCAGCCTGAAAAGAATAGGTGAAGAGATTCGATGTTATATCCACATTGCAACTGAAGGTAGGAAACAGTTACAGATCTTTTATGGGTTCTCTGTGATTTAAATATTTACGCTGTTGCTCGTTATTACTGAATGTCTCAGGCTCAACGATTAACAGATCAGTCAATGTAGTAGGTCTACTTACCTTAGCTTGGCGATATCTTTCAAGCATCCGACGATATTGTTGGCGTGCATCTGGAGAATCAACCATAGACAGCACGCGTGAAACAGCCTCATCAACTGCTCCATCCACTTTCTGCTTGCGGAACACTTTGAGGATGTCCTCATCTTCACTTTCGTCAATGGGATCTTGCTCACTGCGAAAACCTCGCAAGCCAACACCTTTCCGTCGCCAACGAAGTACTACCTTATCTAGAAAACCAACAGCCCAACAGATTACCCTGTAATTCTTCCTGACTTGATAACCTCTCACATGAGCCTGATGCAAGAAAAAAAGACAAGGATTTTGAAACATTCCATCCTATACACCAACATGATACCTAGGATTTGACAGGGGGGAAGAACATTTTGACCATCTCTGGGCAAAGTACTGGGAAGTTCATACCTGTATTTTTACAACTTTCCGGCGAAGTGCTAGAAAATCTTTGCGATTTTTCCAGCCTCGAAATTTCTTCTGAATAGATAAAGCTGCTGAATTGTAATCACGGGAATTTCCAAAAGCTAGCTTTGACATAATTGAAAGACCTTCAATTTCATCTGAACAGATATTGTACTTGTATACACTAGCAGCAGCAACTTCTTTCTCTTGTCGTTTCCGGAAAGAATGTGCTCGGAAAGCATTTTGTATACGCGCAGCGGCCTGAGCTGCGTTTCGGACGGCAGCCAAGGTATCTTTAAGTGAAAGCTGATCCTCACTGTTGGCAAAACTTGCCTTGGAGATGTTATTCACAGCCATTTCAGCCTGAAGCGCAGCTGTTCCTTTGGAAAGCTCACTTTCTTCCAATGTAAGGGATGAAAGATGACTAGTCAGAGCTACCTCTGAAAGATAACCTGCAAGTCCTTTATGTCCACTAGAGGCAGCGATTGATGCCGCGGTTTTTCCAGTTGGGTCTTGGTTGGTTGGATCCGTCACTGCCCCAGAGGATGCACCAGAGGCTATAAGTGCAGCAACCATTTTTTCTCTGTTAAGAGGGGATGGGGGAATTCACACAGTCAGTTTGATCCATCAATGCCATTTTTTTGTCTTCTAAAAGTTATAATCTCGATTACCTTCCAAATCGAGCAGCCCAATGGAGAGCGGTCCACCCATTAATGTCCCGGAAATTTATACTGATTCCACAGTTCAAAATCGGATTTAAGGCCCACTCAAAGCCCAATCCAGCAGCCATGTGTATTATTCCTTGCTCCTGCTTTGAGATGATGCAGCCTGACTGATCAAGTGTCTCATTGGATTTAGAATGTAACCATTGCTGCAACTTGTCCTTTAAAAGCTCTTGCAGAAGCCAATCAACAGTACCAGAGGAAGTCCCACTGCCAATTAGAAGAGCCTCTATGGCATTATTCCATGAATCGTCATCAGCTTTGAACTTTCTTGGAAAATGTATTCCTGACTCTTTGCTGTCTTTCCGCAAAGAGGAATCGGACAGAAGCATCTGTACGAATCTAACAAGTAACAATAGCTCTTCTGGACTTTTAGGAGCTTCTTTCTTCGATAAATTACACTGAGTGCAACTACTAATATTAGCTCTATACTCGAACTCTCTGATTTCACTGCAGGACTCTCTGTTGCCGCTAGTGATGCAGAGCGTTACCTTCCCGGGAAGGTGAGGAGGAGCTTTGCAACAGATAACACCATCCTGAATGATCTCAAGTGGAACTTCAGTCTCACCAAACATACATGCCCAGGTGGATTCCAATGGATCACAAAGAAAAGATCCAACAATGATAACCTACGTGTGGAAATTATGCTTTAAATTTTTTTAAGCTTTAACAGCCACAGTAAAGTCGAAGGACCTCATGAAACAATAGAGTTTTAGTGACAAACAATCCTTGACTGACCTTTGTACCCTCACTGGTATAACCCCACTCTGGAGAAATTTCCTGAATTGTGAACTTCTGCTTCTGTGCAACAGTCAAGCTCAAACCTGTAGGAAGAGAAATTCCTATTTCGTCTTGGTTGAATATCTTATAATAATTGGAACCGGTTCCAAGTGCTTGTATTGCAGAAGGACCTGAAGGGATTTCAACATTTTCAACTTGATGACTAGGAAATACAGCTGGTGGAGAAACAAATGTCAGACATTAACAAAATAAACTAGATACTTGAATTTCTAGTGTCAAAATTACTGTCAAGAGTAGGAGATCATACAGTTGTTGAAGTTAGATGCATTGAAATTCAGCCAACCAGACTGTTCCAGATGCTCGGTTTGTTCTTTCCTTGAAGAATATAAAGGCTTTCCCTGTTTTAAGGACAAACAAATTCTCCTTATAGAAGGGGGAAAATGATGGGTCTCATATCGATCAGGTACCCGCCTTTAAGAAAGGGAGTTACCATAGGTAAGGTATGCTATCCCTAGATACAACAATATAACCTCCCAAAACGTAATTGAGAATTGAATGGTTAGAAAAGGACATATAGCAGTCTATTATACAGGTATTGGTGTTTTAGCTTGCAGAGCAATGAAATATGTGGTTGGCAACAAATTCTAAGGATCAGACATGAATCTTTATGATGTGGAAAGCAAATATGTAATACAGGACCATTAACATGCAGATAGTAAAACACTTGCCATTCTATGATATTTATGAGAAAAACTGTCACCTGGACAGGGTTGTGTAAAATATGGATGTCTAACATGGGCATGTTTAACTTTTATCAATTATTTCCATGTAGTTGGATGACCATATTTTCAAACTCAGGTCAAGAAACATATCAGACATGGGTGTCAAATATAAGTAATTAGAAAAAAAAAAAAGAAGAAGAAGAAAAAACGAAGCCAGATAGAGAAGTATTTACCTGGGAGTCAACTCCTGATTGATTCGTGTATGAGTCTAAAACATTGTTCCAATATAGAGATTCCTTACTTCCATCTGTATCGTCATTACCAAATGCTTGACTATGTTCACAACTTTTACCTACAGAGAAATAGTAGTAACTGTTATCAGCTTCATATTCAAGAATCAATCAAGAAAAACAGAACAAGAGGTTGGCCATTAAACTTGATAACAGTATGCCTTATGATGTTCAAACGAACAACCATATACCACACTTATAAATTCAGTTGATCAACAAAAATCAAGAGAGAAAAATAGGTTGTAGCCCGTTTGGTTAGAATGCTGTTCTATGTCTCAAAGAACAAGGGTTTGAGTCTCTAGAAGAGCAAATATGGTTACCAGAATGATAGACCCATTGGTTGAAGCGGCCAGGGTTCAAGGGTATGTGAGTTCAAACTATAAAAAAATCAAGAAAAAAGATTGCCTATCACCTCGATAAATTATCTTTTCTGGATAGTTAGCCGGATATTAAGAACCCTACTTCTAACTCCACCAAAACAAAATCAGTTGCATGCAAATGCGTAAGATAAAGGCAAACCTTGAGCAATATCACCAGACTCATACAATAGATCTGCTTGTTGTTCCAGCTTGGCAATTTCCCTTCCATATTCCAGAAATTTTGAATCATCTCTAGACGTATCAAGGCTGCAGAAAGGACTCACCTCTTCGAAGCTGTCCTCAGTCAAACTTAACTGCTCCTCAAGCCTCTTTAAAGCTTCTCTAGTGACAATATCAGAGCTAACTTCAACAGACCCTGGACTAGACAAGTTCTGATATGTTTCGTGTAGATCCAAGGCTAGAGTGTTGGATCCAGGATTTTGAGACGTATAAGAGTTCAGACTTGTACTTAAGACTGAGGAGGAAACTGGTGACTGCACAATGGATGCTGGACTGGGTTTTGCCTGTATACAAACATGAATAATGACATAGTTATGAACAAGAACAATATGCTCATAAACCGAAACTGCTCAGAAACCTAACTTAGAGAAAGAACATGAGGCTCAAAAGGATACAATCATAAAGGAATGGTGTGAAATACCTCATTTGTCTCTCTATATTGAACAAGAACAATATGCTCATATGCCCTGACAAAGTACTAAACAATTAGCAAATATGCCTCTCCATCACGAATATGTCATATACAATAAATAAATAGTCTATTAAGCAAACTTACGGATCTAGCATCCAAAAGCAGCGTCTCTGAAAAGTCGGGTTCTGCTCACCATGAGCATAGTAACAATTCAGAGTTTCGGCATTACCAACCTGATCATGCATATAACATACATCACTTCTAAGAACACCATCAATATTATAACAATCAAAATGCATTCAACATCTAACAAAACAGAGGCTGATTTAACCAATCAATTAGCCGATATTTCGAGGATACAATGAGCTCCCAGAAATTCCATTTTCCAGGGGATCATTCATTTTCTAAACAACCAAAAGCACACATTTTATACAAATTCAAAAGGGAGAATCATAAATAAAAAAAACACCTTAAGCCTTTCATGGGCTTCACCGACAGTCACTCCATTCTTCTTTTTACGCCAATTGTGACCATCTTTCCGAAAGAAACGAAGTACCCTCTTGTTGAAAAGATACAAAGAGCCACCTAAAACACATAAAAAAACTGGTTAAAAATGGCAATTTTAACAAAATTTAAAAAAGTTTAGAAGTACTCACTTGTTGGTTTTTGAGGCGGCGCATGCGTGAGTTCATATTGTTCATGATTTTGTAGTATAAACAGAACTTCAGCCGGCTTCAACCACCGGGATTGAGCTTCTCGAAATAAGCTATTAATATCATAACCTGAGATAGACATTATCAAAGTCCCAAACTTAGATTTAATCAAACTTCAACATTAAAGAGAGAGAAAGATTGAAAGACTTGAAAAACAAAGAAATGAGAAGAAAGGGTCCTGTTTTGTTTACCTGATTGAGCCATTTTCTTCGGATTCCCAGAAGAAATTCAAAGAGCCGAGCTAAGTATTAGAGTAAAAGACAGGATTTTGTGATCAGGAGACCTTTCGGGATCTGTCTCTGCCTTGTCTATAAGATACATCGGCAATATAGGAATATTTAGCTCACCCCTTCTAGTCAATGGTAGTTGGAGTATAGGATATTTCCTAGTATAATTATTAGGGGTATTGGGGTTCGAGTTGTGAGATTCAGTTTAATTCGATAAATTATTTTAATAATTATTAATTTTTTTAATTAATTCAGTTTTTTATTTTTTTTATGTTAATGTTAAACTTTAAAACTTATATTTAATTTTATAAAATAATTTTATTTTATAATTTTTAAACCATAAAAGGTAAAGATTTAAAAAAAATATATAAATTTTTATTACAAAATTATATTTTAAGTAAAAAATAATAATTAAAATATATCTATAATATTTTAAATATAAAATATTTTTTTATTTTATAAAATAATCAAAACTTAAATTCAGTTAAATTCAATTTCATTCGGTTAACCACAATTCGTAAACTTATAAATCATAAAGAGTTTATTTACTTCAATTTAGTTCGATTTTTAATTTTATGATTAATTATACCTAACTAATAAACTAATAGCTATTGATTTTTAATTTATTGATTGAATAATATATATTAAATAATATATAAATTTATTATAGTATAATTTTCTCAATTTATATAAAATTATTTATAATATCACAATTTAAACTTTCAACTTTATTTAAGCATACTTAAAATCACATTAACTCAATTTAAAAAAATTATATAATAGCGTATTCAAACAGACCCATAAAACAATAATAAGAAAGAAATTATTTTCATTAAGTAAACCATAGCTAATCAAATTGAATGGTTATGATTCTTTTTAATTATTAATATTTTAATTAATTAATTAGTTCGAATTATAAATTTAATATAAGGCAATTTTTCTTTAGATGTGAATATTTTTAAGACATGTTTTTATTATAGAAAGCACGTGCTGAAGTTGTGTGTTGGATTCCTATTTTTGACTGTCTCTGCACCTAATTTCTGCGTCGGACCAAGAACAAGTCATAGGAGAAATCATACGAGAGGAATTAATTAATGCATGTAGGTTTTTACGTGGAAATGGTTTAATTTTGACTTCTAATCTCTTGCTGTTGTTTTAGGTTTAGACTTTACTTAATTAGATAAATTATTAAATGGATCATGTTTATTATATTATTTATGTTCATTTAATAATAGAGATGAAACTACATCCATGTGAAGAGGGACAATCACTTTCCTACTCTGAAATTTTTTTTATTGTTTTTATTTTTTATTGAAATTCTTTTAAAAATTATTTTCTTTATGAATTTGTCATCCTACTTCTAAACATTTATATTTTGCCCCCTTAACCCTAAATCTTGATTTCGTCCGTATCTAATAATATTTATCAATTTTAAAGTAGCTTTCAAATAACTACTCACTCTAGGGGTAAGCAAAACTCAACTCGACTCGAAAAAATTTTAAATAAAGTTCGAGTTGTAAAATGAAAATTCGAATAACTCGAATAACTCTAAATTTTTAGTAATTAAAGGATTCATTTTTAAGTTTACGATGAGTCTATCATTTTTTATGATATATATACATTGATATATAAAAATATAAAGAAATATTGCTACATATGAAATATATATATATATACATATCTTATATAATTAAAGAAAGTCGTTTAAATTAGAATTATATCATACTATAACATGATAAATAATTACAATTAAATATTTATAGGAACTCGAAAACTCGACTCGATTTGACTCGACTCGAACCGAAAAAATTCAAATAAAGATTGAATCGTAAAATATGACTCATCAACTCGAATAACTTAAAAATTTTTGACTCGACTCGATCGAATACTCACCCCTAACTCACTCTTTAATAATACGTGAGAAAAAAAATAAAATTCACTTTAAAAAAATAAAAAATTCTCATTAGATAAGATAATAGATGACGTGATAAACAAAATTTATCTATTTCACTTAACAAATATGTGTATACCTTTATTTGTAGTATTAGTTTTATGGTATTTTTTACTTACAAATATTTAGCCCCGTCAAAATATTTAAAAAGTTATTTTATTTTCTTAAAATTGTTAAAATTTTACATTAATATAAAATTATTAAAAAAATCATTCTTGTCTCGGTGAATAAGTAAATGATTAATATTTTTAAAGATCACAAGTTAAATATCAATATTTACGACATAAAAATTAAAATATTAATATTCAATAATAAAAAATATATTTTAAAATAAATATTGCTTGTAATCACTATAATTTATTAAAAAAATATTTTAAAATGTTATTTTTTCCTACAAATAAAAAACTTCAAAGCATTGATAACTGATAAGATCGAATATATATTAATATATAGTCTTTCTTATTTTTCAAAAAAAAAAAATTATAACGGAGGAAATCAAAATTTCATTTTCTCTCCATATTTTTAATTAATAAAAAAATAAAAGTTTCAACAACCACACATAATATTTTAGACACTTTTGGGCTCTTATTTTATTTTATAAATAAAGGTAAATTCCTACTATTTTTTCAATATTTTAAAAGTTTTTTCTACAAATTAGTGCCGGTTAATGATTGAACTTATTTTTGATAATTACCAATCAAAATAAAATGTCTAATTTTACTGCCTTTTATTTATTCCACATGAGATGAATATTAATATAATTTTTTGTTGCTGTTTTTCTTTGTTTTGATTGGCTACGGTGCGACTTTTAATACCGGTTGTTGGTCAGTTTTATCTTTTTGTACTTCGTTCATTAATGCATTCACATTTGTTTATAATTTTTTAATTTTAAATTTTTTAATATAAAATGATTAAAATATATAGAATCAAAATTTTTATAAAAATTATAATAATTTTTATATTAATTTTTTTTATATATCGAAATCATTAAATTTTTTATAAAAAATTGAATATATATAAAAAATCAATACGGAAATTTTAATAATTTTTTTATAATATATTTTTTACCTTATTTAAGTCTCAATTTAACTCGTTTACCTTGAAATTTTCCCTTGAGTCTCTTTGTTGAGTTTTTAACATTTTCTCACGTATTAATATATAAAGAGGAGAGGGTGGGCTTGTTATCACTCTGAATTTTTTAAATTCTATACATTTGATTTTAATTTTTAAAATTTTTATGAATTAGTCCTTAAGTGTTTTAATTTTTTATAATTTGTGACCACTCTAAAATTTTAAAATTTTTATAACTTGTGCATACCCATACAAATATTTTTGAATCCGCCGGTACAAATAAATAGTTATTATATCAATAGTTATAAGAAAATATTTAAATTATATGTTTAATTTATAATTATATACGTAAACTCTTATCGTAATTTGTATATTTTTTTATATAAAAATAACGGCTTCTATAAAAAATTATTAACGTGATTTACATATGTTGTAGAATGTTTTGACCCAATATTAGTATAAGTTCTCACATTATTTATTTTTTATAAATTTAAATATCAACATTTATTTTGACCTTTATTTTTTTAGAATAAATTTAATCATTAATCTATGTCTTTTTGATAAATAACTTATTTTAACTAATATAATGATTAGACCGTTAAAAATTTAACGATATTAACATGTTATATATGTAATAATATATTTTAAATAACATGACATCTAACCTCCTTCTACATATAGATATAACATATCATTAACGTTAAATTTTTATGATAATGACAAATATATATATGTAAAATATAATTTTATTCTAACATAAAATATAAAATAATTAAAATTTGAATAAAATATTAAAAAATAATTAAATCTAAAATAAAAGTCTACTAAACATTCTCAAATCTTAAATATCATTATACATATATATGACATATCATTACGTTAATTTTTAACTATGTAATATTATGCTAGTTAAAAAATGAAATATTTGTCAAAAAGATATAAATTAAAGGTTAAATTTATCTTAAAGAAAGGATAAGGGCTAAAATAATAAAAAAAAATCAAAAACATTAAGGGTTAAAATTATTTTTATGCCTTCATTTTATTAAGGATATCTAAATAGGAATGATGATAAACGATAAAAAAACAAACAATTGAAGAGAAGAAGAAGAATTAAATTTATATATTTTTAAAATATAAAAAATTAAATTTATTAATTTGTTTTGAATTATAACTAAACTGATAGAACAAATAAGATTTAATGACTAAAAATATTATTATACATGTAGTTAAACTTTTTTATCCCTTTTATTTATATATTATTATATGTTAATTTGATATAAACCCTAATTAGGGGTGTAAAGGAGCCGAGTCGAGTTTGAGTAGTGCTAAGCTCGACTCGACTCGTCAGGATTTCGAGTCAGTTCGAGCTTGATTAATTTTAAACGAGCCTGAAAAATCTGAGCTCGGCTCGACTCGTTAAGAACTCGAGTCGAGTTCGAGCTTTTTTCGAGCCTAATCGAGTTAAGTATTGAATGATCTTTGATCGTGTTAGACTCAAGTAACTCTTATCTCTCAAGTCTCATTTAAAGTCCAATAGAGAAATTTTTTTAATACACGTGTTGTGTAAACTCAAGCTTGTTAATTTTAGGTTTTAGTATGTTATTTTAGGGTTTAAGACTTATGTTTAGGGTTTTAAGTTTAGAAATTTAGATTTTAAATTATAAAAAATAGTATATTTATATTTTTAAATAGCTCGTGAGCTTTTCGAGTCGGGTATCATGTAGCTCAGTTCGGTTCGTCAAGAACTCTGGTCGAGTTTAGTTCGAGCTGAGTCGAGTTTTGACCGAGTTTTGATCGAATCGAACTCGAGTAGCTCGCAATCTATCTCGTCTCAGTTACAGCCCTAACCCTAATAAATTAAATAAACCCATCCATTAAATAAAAATTTCATTTATAACGGTGGCCCATTTGGCTAAAACATTTAGCTGATTATTGTTGTTGTTGTTTCCTGTCGCAACCCCTTTTTCAAGCGGTTCGACGATTTTTTTTCTTTTAAAAACAAAAATAACGGAGTCGCCACCAATTTTTTTAAAGGTGTGATTGGATCACCTAAAAATGAGTTATTTTAATAAAATCATTTTATTTTTATTAAAACAATAATTTTGGTCTGCGAAAAACACAAAAACGGGTTCGGAGTCGGTTACGCGTAGGGAAGGGTTAGCAACCCCACAACATCCAAAAATTGGTACCTAGCCGATTATAAAAATGTTTTAATTTTGGAATTTGCAAGTTCGTATAAAATTTAAATTATTATCCATTTATGAATTTGATTTTATCTTAACGGTCTCACCGCCAGAAGAGTAAACTTTAATCACCGCCAACATTCTTGGCGCTAACCCGTTACTTTCCTTTGGTAAGACACCGTATTAATTAAGTTCCACTTTTTAATCACAAAAGCAAAGAAAATTAAGTGTGTTGAAAGTTTTATTCTAAGTTAGGGATTATTAACCTAAAAAAATATCTAAGATTCGAAAGGTGAGAAAGATCCCTTACAAATGTTTCGATTTCTTTACTTATAGCCAAGTGATATTACATGAAAATAAGAAAAGAAATTTCAATTTTTTCATTTGATGCCTCTAGTATTTTTGCTAGAATTTTGGATGGATTCATGTGTTTTCTAGAATGTTATTATTTTGTCCCTGATGTTTGTTGATTTTCTGAAATCCCTCTGAAATATTGACGTGCGATTCTAACATATTGTTTGTTCGTTTGTGCATGTACTAGTGGCCGAAATCGAAAAGATCAACAAAGACGATCGACGATGATCGGAGAAGACGAGGGTTCAACTGGCATCTAAAGGTCGCGCCCGTGCAATCCACGCGCATGTGAGACACCAAAGAGATAAACGCGTGAGCGTATGCCTGGATTTGGAAGCTTCCTTGATGTAAGCGTGACCATTGGAACATAGATCTAATCCAACGGCGTAAAATCGATTGCGCATAAGAAAAGGATAAAGGGTATTAGGATTTCTGTAATTATCAGCTTAATGCCCGAATTGGGCTTGAGATTGGGCTGAATGTAATTATTTTGTAAACGGGCTTGTATTATATATGGATTTTGTATAATTATTTTTTTAGGCTCAATACTTGTAATGGACTGATTATTTAATAAACATTAGGCTATATATTTTGGATTGCTTATTACTATATTTTGATTTATATATTTTATTAAATATCTTATATAATAATAATAATGATGATGATGATGATGATGATGATGATGATGATGATGATGATGATGATTGTGATGATAATAACAATAATAATAATAATAATAATAATAATAATAATAATAATAATAATAATAACTGAAAATTTAAAAGGAAAGGGAAAAAGTAATAGATATAACTTTTTTGATTTTTTTCGAAGAAAATATAATATGTATTTTTTTATTTTGGTTTTGAATTAAATAACATATATATATATATATAAATTAAGAAAAATAATTAAATAACAGAAATAACTTAATATCTATTATTATATATCTTTTGATTTTCACTTGTGCAAAACAAAACATAGTATATAATAAATATTTTTTTTGGATTTTTAATTTGAACATATAAACACTTATACCATAATAGAATTTTATAACATTATTAATTTCTAATAACAAATAAAGTCCGTTACTCGAAATTGATATAAAAATTAAAACCGGGTTTAAACTCCGAAAAAAATTAGTGATTACAACAATTTTACTATATGTTTTTATAAAATATGGAGCCTCATTAAAAAACCGTTCATAACAAACATCGAAACAAAAAATTCAATATCGAAAAAGAGAAAAAGAATATCCTAAAAGTAGATTAATGCAAATAACCAAGAAATATTTTTACAATATAAAAAAACATAATGCTCAATTCATTTTAATTTATTTATTTTTAATGGATTTTTTCTAATATATTTTATTATTTTTATTAAAAAAATTATTTTAATATATATAATAATGTGAGGAAATTAATCCTCCAAATGACAAAAGAAACTTTACATCTTTTAAACAAAATAGTTATAACTAAACTGAATCCTTGTTGAAATTTAAATCTCTTCATAAATTAATTTAAAATATGGTACCGCACAATAAAACTATCGTAAGCAACAGGCTCATATCGATACCATTTAGGGTAAACTGTACTTGTGACATTTATCATATAGTTAAAGTTAGCTTAGTGATTGTGGCTTAAGCATTCTTTGTTCTTGGATATGGATTTGATTCTCAGTTCTTGCGATGTCTCTTTTCATTAATTGTCGCTCATCTGTCAAATTTTTAAAGACGATGGTCAAAATATGTTAATTTAATATATTTAATGATTTAATTAATAAATTATTTAATTTAATAATTAAAATAAGTATCCTCAAATAGTTCGATGATCATCGGTGATGTTTATCTTATTTTTTTAATATGATACGACTCTTAATCACACAATTGTACCGTTTATATTATTTTAACTTCACTCTTATATTTATTTTTATTGAGACTCTTTTGACTACATTTATTTGATTGTAAATCATCACGAATCTTTTATTTTAAATAAATATATTTAAATAGTAATTAAATTATTTATATTTTTCTTTTATATTATGAGTTTTTGGCGTAACGATAATACTTTTTTTTTTTATAATTCTCTTCTCTTTCTCTTGTTTAAGTAAATTTAAGATTTGAATTAAAATTTAACCTTCTATTTTGAATACGAAAAAAAAAGAATAATAACACACATGTTTAGATTACTACTCACAAAAAAATATTAAAATGTTTTATATTTTAATTAAAAAAATATAAATATAACCATCATTTTTTATATACGACGTTGTTCGAATCAAGTTCAATTCGATCATTGAAGTTAATAAATATTATTTTCGTTATATTCATTGCATAAAGTATGAAATATATGTATTTGAATATAAACTTACATGTTTAATTAGTTTGTAAAAAAAAATAAGAATAAATATCAACATATATTATCTCTTAATTATCTTTAAAATATTAAAAAATAATTCTGTTGGGATAAAAAAATGAATATTATCATTGTTTAGATGTGCTCAATAACAAATAAATGCACAAATTATATATTGCTTATTTTTTTATGTTTAAATTATTTTTAGTTCAAAATAGATATCTTTTAAATAAACTAACAATAGCTAAACACTTATATTAATTTTTAGATCACTAAAAGTCATCGAAATAAAATTTTAAATAAATTTTTTGAATTGAAAAATAATATAGAAGTAAATAATAAATAATAAATATAATTTAAACACTTATTTTAATATTAAATCTTTTAAATAATTAAAAAAATAGTAATTTTTTACCTACTAAATCAGACAGTAACATTTTTCTACTCCAAATAAACTTCAATAATTTCACAAACATATTAATATATTTATGATGTATTTTTTAATAATTTAAATATTCAAAATAAAACTAAAAATTTAAATTTTTTTAATATTGTTAGTTAAACCAATCTAAATAATGTTTATTCAAACCAAATTCTGTAAATTATTGTATGTGAATATCTAATCCATGGTTAGGGTTAACAACGAGCTTGATCAGGTTCGTCTTATATCACAAATAATTCTTGATTTTGGTTGGTATTCAAGGTTGGGCGAGTTCAAAATTGTAGGTTCAAATTCGATACGAAAATAATATTATAGGGTTTGACTCGGGCTCAAAGCTTGTTGGGCTGGTTCGCACTCGACTCAAAATCAACAATTTTACTATAATTTTTTATAAAAGATGAAGCCTAGTTAAAAGAACCCGCTCATAACCAATATCAAAACAAAACTTCAATGTTGAAAAAAAGAAAATAAGTGTCTAAAAAATAGATTAATCCAAATAATCAAGAAATATTTTTATAATACATAAACACAAAATGCCTAACTTATTTTAGTTAATTTATTTTTAATGTATTTTCTCTAAAATATTTTACAATTCTTTATTAAAGAAATTAAATTGAGTACATATATAATTATTTTGAGGAGGAAATTAATCCTCCAAAAGAGACGGAAACTTCATATCTTTTAACCAGATTCGTAATAGTTGAATTGAATCCTTATTGTGTAATACTATTAAATTAGTTTAAAATAAAATCAAACTCTTAAATCTTAACATCATTAATTTTCAGAATATCTTTTCGTAGATTGAACATATATGAGTTGTACTTGTAATAGTACGAGGAATCAACGTTGAAGTAGGAGATCTTCCATGTATATATACAGTACACAGACGAAAGGTTCCATATCATAATCTTTGTAGTTTATACTTACCCCACGCCTTTGGTGCAAATATAATTCTTTATCTTCCGATTTCCTTTGCTTCTCAGTTAGACATTAGGAATGGCCGGCGGCGGAGGTATCTCTTCTGGTTCCGGGAAACAATATGCTGCAAACTTTACTTGTAAGGTCGTGTTCGCCTGCATTGTCGCCGCTTCGGGAGGTTTAATCTTTGGTTATGATCTTGGGATTTCAGGTAAAAAGGGTTTCTTTTTTCATCTTTATCCTTGAAAATTGTTTGGAATATTAATGACAACGAATTGATTACTTCTGTTCTGCAGGTGGAGTTACATCCATGGATCCTTTCCTTGAAAAATTCTTCCCCAAAGTTTATAGGAAAGAAGTGTCTGTCCAAGCTTCAGACGATCAGTATTGTAAGTTTGACAGCCAAATACTAACGTTGTTTACATCTTCGTTATATTTGGCTGCTCTTGTGTCGTCCATGGCAGCATCTTGGATAACTCGAGTGCTTGGGAGGAAAAAGACGATGCTGTTCGGAGGTTTACTTTTCGCCATTGGTGCCATTGGCAATGGCTTTGCTATGAACGTGCCCATGCTTATTGTTGGTCGCATGTTGCTCGGCTTTGGCATTGGATTTGCCAATCAGGTACTTATCACCAAATATAGCTAGGTTGTTCCACTGGTTTGATATATGTTTCTTTGTTTAATTTGTTTGATTGACTTGTATTTGCAGTCTGTTCCGATCTACTTATCCGAGATCGCTCCCTCCCGATACCGAGGACGTTTGAACATTATGTTCCAATTGTCCATCACCATTGGCATACTAGCTGCCAACGTGTTGAACTACTTCACTGCCAAGATCCAAGGCGGGTGGGGTTGGCGAATAAGCTTGGGTGCAGCTGTTGTCCCCGGTTTGATCTTTTCTTTTGGTTGCCTTTTCCTCTCCGACTCGCCAAACTCGTTGCTGGAACGAAACAAATTCGAAGAGGCTAAAGATACGCTGAAAAAGATCCGTGGCATCGAAAATGTTGATGAAGAGTTCATGGATTTGGTCAAGGCCAGTGAGGCAGCCAAGTTGGTTGAAACCCGTTGGAGACACATTATAAGCAGGAAGTACAGGCCTCAGCTCACCTTCGCTGTCTGTATTCCCTTGTTCCAACAATTAACCGGCATGAACGTGTTCGTATTCTACGCTCCTGTCTTGTTCAAGAGCATGGGATTCGGCAACAACGCTTCGCTCATGTCGGCACTCATCACCAGCATTGTTAATCTCGTTGCAACAGTCGTTTCCATCGCCTTCGTCGACAAGTACGGGAGGAGGATTCTGTTCCGCAAAGGTGGCCTTCAAATGTTTATTTGTCAGGTACTCAATGGACCCACGACAAGCATATCGATTCAGTTTACTCCAGTCCATTCATAACTTTTGTTGTTTTTTTTCAGCTTGTGATGACTGTTTCCATTGCTTCCAAATTCGGCACGAGTGGGAATCCTGGCCAACTTCCATTCTGGTTCTCGCTCCTGGTTGTCGTTGCAATGTGTGTTTACATCGCCGGTTTCGCATATTCATGGGGTCCTTTGGGTTGGCTGGTTCCGAGTGAGATCTTCCCGCTTGAAATCCGTCCGGCGGCTCAAAGTATAACGGTGGCCGTGAACATGATCTCCACATTCGGCATTGCTCAAGTGTTTACGGCTATGCTTTGCCACTTGAAGTTCGGGCTATTCATCTTCTTTGCATGTTGTGTGGTGGGTATGAGCCTTTTCATCTACAAATTATTGCCTGAAACCAAGGGAGTTCCCATTGAAGAAATGAACATGGTTTGGAAGAAGCATCCTTTCTGGACAAACTATGTGGTCATGGACAAAGCTTTGCCGAGCCCGAGCATGGAAATGGAGTTAAAGGTTTAACTTTTGTTGTTAGCATACTTAATATAGGGAATTGGTCGCACAGAGTTGGAGTTAATTTTTTTTTTCTTTCTATTTGTTTGACGATTTAGAAATATAGTGTTCACTACTTAAATACATCTAACTAAACTTGTTAAGAGATTTATTTAATATTTGCGAATAAATTTTAAAAATATCGTTCAACGAACGATCGAGCGAAATCTCTAACAATTTAACATTTAGTTACTATGCATAATCAATTATCAATCTTATTTACTGTATATAGATGAAAGAATAGCCATATGAAACGACTTTCTTCGTACATATTACTTCTTGTTTTAGGTATTTAAATTATTTTTTGGTAATTAAAAAAATTAAAATATTACTATAAGGGTTTAATATTCAATTAAAGTAAGAAAAACGATCAAAATAAAAATTATACGAAAAACTTTAAAAGTTCAAAGGTTAAAATAAAGTGTTCAAAAAATTTGGTGATCATGTGTTTACTTTACCTAAATAATAATTATTGTTTTTATAATTATAGGCTTTGTTTGGTAATAATTGTTTGAGTCAAAATTAATATGATATTATGAAAAGGTCAACATTTGCTGTGAGTCAAAATGTTGGTGATCTACAGAAACTGTCATTCTTTAGCAATGGGATGAGTATAAAATATGATCGATTAATAGAAAGTTAATATAAGTATAATTAAAATACTTATTGAGAGTTTTCTTTAGTAATTTAAATGATAATTTAGGTTAGAAATGAAAATATTAAGTTTTAAATAATAATTCATGTACGTTGCGTAATATTTTGGTTTAAAAGCTAATTTTTTTTCATGTAATACTCTCGTTTGCATTATTACAAATTTTATAACTTAAAAATAAACATGTAAAATTTTAGGTTAAAATCTATGACTAAAATTAGTACCAATTGTATAATATTTTATAGTAGATAATACAATGTTTTAAGTAAAATTCTATTATAAATTAATTTAAAATATAGCACCGTACAACAAAATTAACGTTTAAAACAAGCTTATATCGATATTTTTAGGATAAACTGCACATGTGACATGTATCATATAGTTGAAGTTAGCTTTGTGGTTGTGGCTTAAGCATTCTTTGCTCTTGGTTATGGATTTGATTCCCATAGCTTGTAATGCCTTTTTTTTTTAAATTAGGTTAAGTTCAATTAGAAAATGACATACATCATTTTTTTCCTTCGTTAGTTAAATATGTTAAATTAAAGAAATTAAAATTAAAAAAATAATAATATTTGTTATCATCTGTTTGATTAATTAATTTTATTCAATAAGATTAAGATCAAATTGATATAACAGGTAAACAACAAAGATCAAATATGTAAATTTTTTAAAATTTTCATTAATTGTCATCCATCTATTAATTTTTTAAAGACGGTGATCAATATATGAAAATTAAATAAATTTAATGACCTGATAATAGTTTATTTAATTTAATAATTAAAATAAATATCACTAAAAATTCGGTGATAACCTGTTTAGTTTACCTTAATTTTTAACATGATATGACTTTTCCAATAATCTATCTTCAATATTTGTGAGGTATTTTTTGAGTTTAACATTTTTATTCTTGTAGAAAGTATTTATTGAACAAGCTTTGGGTAGAAAGCCTGATTGTTTGTAAGGTTTCATCCTAAGAGACAAAAGGGGACGAATTTAAGTTAGTGAATTTGTTGAAATCCTTAATAGTTTGCTAAATTTGTGGATGTAGAGCTTGCTTAAAGCTTAAACCACTCTAAAATTCCTTGTGACCATTTTCTATATTCTTTTAGCACCCTTAAATTTTTAATTTTCCAATTCATGCCATTATTGTTCGATTGGTCATCTCAACAATTGGTGTCATAACTACACTCATTGAAAGGATTATTGACCTCTTGAGACGATCCTAGAAGATATTTATCGATCGCCATGGCATCTACCTCGGCGCAAAACATGTGCGAGTCTTAATCCATCACGATGCCACCCTTCTTCAATGGAGACAACTATCCATATTTGAAGAATCAAATGAGATTATTCATCAAATCACATGAATACATCCTTTAGGACGTAACCAAAGATGATTCATCCCTTCCTATGAAGCAAGAATGAGATAGACAAGATCCAAAGTCCAAAAATGAGATGATGATGAACGATAAAAGCTTCAATTAAATGACACAACTTGGCACATAATCTTTTTTGTTCTTGGCATGTACATTTATTCAAAGATGTTAGCTTGTACAAATGTAATTCTAAAAAACTAGGCCTAGAAGTTAAATAGGTTGAGTTAGAGGTTAGGTTGAACCGATCGAGTCAATTAGCCTAATTTAAGGATTTAATTCGTATAAAATAGTTTTTGAAGGAAATAAAATGCAAAAAATATTATTCCCTATGTCCCATAAATATTGTCTCTTATTGACTTTTTTGGGTCAAACTTTTTCAACTTTGACTCATGATTATTTAATATTTATTAATGATAAAAATGTAAAAAAATATATTTTAAAAACTTCTAATCGAGTAGATTTTAGATATATAATTTATAAAATCTAATTATTTAAAATATTTAATATAATTATAGTCAAAGTTTAAAAAAAATTGACTTTCAAAAGGTCAATAAGGGATATTATTTTTAGGTCGGAGGGAGTATAAAATCCTTATTTGAACTAAATTTGACTTTGGTCAAATCAATTTTAAAAAATTGCATTTGGATCCTTGACATTTTGAAAACTAGTAACTATTTTGCAAAGATTCAAAACTGGATTGGTTTATTGACTAAAATGTAATTAGGTAAAAAACTTAAAATACTTAAAGGCCAATTGATCCAACCTTTTTTAGCTGATATAACCTTCCAGTAAATACTTTTAACATATAATTAGGCTTAATTAAGCAACATTGCCCATTTGATTCTTAAAATTCATTTAGACGATACTTTCCAAATTTTCTCATTTATCTCTCACTTTCTTTGCAATTAAAGAGAGGGTCACCTCAATTTCTTTGAGGTAAATCTTATTCTATCAACTGAATTTCTTCAAGGATTAATGCCCTCTTGAGATGATCGTAGAAGAGATTTATCAATCGCCATGGCATCTACCTCGACGCAAAATATGTGCGAGTCTGAATCCATCACGAAACCTTTTTTCAATGGAGACAATTATCCATATTGGAATAATCGTATGAGATTATTCATCAAATCAAACGGTTACGTACTTTGGGTGTTTAATCGAAGACGGTCCATCCATTCCAATGAAGCAAGAAGAAGATAGGTCCAAAAATGATATGACGAGTGAAGAACAAAGAAAGCTTAAGCCTTCAGTTTAATGACAAGGCTTTAAACATAACCTTTCGTGCTCTTGTCATGGAATTTATTCGAATGTCCTTTTGTACAACTGTAACAACCTAAAAATAGGCCTAGAAAGTTAGATAGGTCAGGTTAGAGGTTAGGTTGAACCGGTGGAGTCAATTAGCCTAATTTCGAGATTTAGTTCATATAAAATTGTTTCTGAGGGAGATGAAATGTAAAAACATTTTAAAATCCTTATTTGATTTTTTTCAAATCAATTTTAGAAAATTACATTCGAATCTTTGACAATTTGAAAACTAGTGACTAATTTGTAAAGATTGAAAAATGGAATATTTTAGTAGCTAAAATGTAATTGGGTCAAAACATAGAATCCTTAAGGCCCTATGGATTCAATCTTTCTCATCTAATCTATCCTTCCCATAAATACTTTTAATAACTACTTTTAACATATAATTAGACTTAATTAAGTCACTTTGCCCATTTTATTCTTAAAATTCATTTAGACAATACTTTCCAAATTCTCTCATTTATCTCACTTTCTTTGCAATCAAACAGAGGATCACCTTAATTTCTTCAAGGTAAATCTTACTTTATCAACTGATTTTTGTTCTTCATTAATTCTACAATCTTTACTCTTCAATTTCTTATGGTTTTCATTTGATTTTAATTTTAACCGTTGGAAGGAGGTACCGATAACTTTGATATCCCTTTTGTGCAACGACAATTTCTTTTTATGGTAAATACCGATACGAAAGCATGATTATCGATACCTAGGGCTAACAGAATGTATTTATTGAGGAAGATTTGCACATAAACAACTATATTCAATATTCCAACAACCAAAACGGTTAAGTATCAATGAGGTGATATAAATACAAGCCTCCAAGGCTCTTATCAACAACTAATGATCATTGAATGAGCTATCAAGAAAAAAATCAATCTTTTAGAATATTTATTATCAAACCCTTGTACCCGACTTGTGTGTATTCATTTGTAATATTTATTTAAAGTTTGTAGAGAACATTTATTGTAATTGGGTAAACATTTATCAGCCTTTGTGATTTTTTTAGTTTATCATTTCTCTTCTTGTAATTGGGTAAACATTATAAAACATTTTTCTTGTAAAGAGGGTTTGTTGATCAAGCTTTGGGTAGAAAGCTTTATTGTTTGTAAGGTTTTCTCCTAATCCGAGAAAAAGGGAATTAGGGGTGTAAAAGACCTAAAATAGTTTACTAAATTTCAAAGTTGAAAAGATTTTAAAATTTGAGAAATAATTAGAAAAAAAGGATTTGAAAAACAATTTAAAAGGTTTAAAATGATTTGAAATTAATTGGAATTATCATCGGTCACTTTGGTAAACTGGATACCGTAAAACTAGAGATTCTAATAAAATTGGGTTTGGGGGTCAGTTACGATTAAAACAACGTTAGCGTTTAAAACCGCCCAAAAATCAGCACTTTTACAAAAATACCACTTAATTTAAATTTTCCAAATTAAAGTGACATTAAATTAATATTTATTTAAAAATTTGAACATATTTTAATAATCTCTTTATTAAAAGGTAAACGCATACACCGCTACCATTACGCCTGGTATCGGACCCGTTACGACCGAATAAAGAGATATCACATTAGCTTAAGTTAATTAGTGTTGGATGTAGCTTAAATAACAAATAAAACATGTATCAACACATACGTACATAAATATAATGTGACAACATAAATACATGGAACAAAATAAATAAACATACATGCTATGTACAAAGCCAAATTAAATAAACTTATAAAAACAAAAATATATACATAAAAAATAAATATTAATAGTATTTTAGATCTGAAAAATAGACTAAAATGGATGAAAAAAAAAGAAATTTGAGACTAAATTAAAAAAACTCACTTTTATTCGAAATGGGACCAAATTAAAGGAAAAAACGGAATTTTAATGCAAAATGAAAAGGAAAATCCATCAATCCCTCAAAATTGGTGACTAAAATGAAATAAAATCTAAACTAGGGGTCAGATTGAAAGGACAAAAAAGTTTTATTTTAAATCAATGACTGAATTGAAAGACAAAACAAAATAACAGGGGTCGGGTGTGTAAGAACAAAAACACAGGAGATTTAATGATTCAATTCTCCCATATTCTTTTAACCCGAGAGTATAAAACACACTTGAATTTTTTTTAAAATATTTTCAACAAAAATCATAAAAAATCATCCTTTTCTCTATGTTATGTTTATTTGGAAACCAAGAAATATTAAAAACATCTTGAATGTTCTTCTGGGATTTTCAGATTCTATGAATATTGTCACGAGCTTTCTAGAAATCACTTGCGGCGTCCGGGAAAAAACGATCTCTTTTCTTCATTTTAAAACCAAACCAAACCAAACCAAAACCTTTCTCTTTTCCTTTCTGAAATCGGAAGCTGAAAATTTATTCTTATGAAAAGAAAGACCTTTTTATTTCGAAAAAAAAAAAGAACGAGTCTCCTCTTTTCGAACTTTATCGTCGGTTCACCTTAATGGCGCAATGATCAGGAATTGTTACTTGACGAACGAGGATGAACGGAAGACTCAGATTTTACCAGGTGAAAGCCAAACTCTAACTATTTCATATTTTTAAATTGTTGCATGCAAAAAAAAAACTCAAAAAACAAAGGATATACCTCGAAATCGGGTTTCTCTTGTATTTATTCGAAAGGTGAGAAAGATCCCTTACTAATGTTTTGATTTCTTTACTTATAGCCGAGTGATATTACATGAAAATAAGAAAAGAAATTTCAATTTTTTCATTTGTTGCCTTTGGTATTTTTGCTAGAATTTTGGATGGATTCGTGTGTTTTTTTGGAATGTTATTATTTTTTCCTGATGTTTGTTGATTTTCTTAAATCCCTCTGAACTATTGTCGTACGATTCTAACTGTCGAGACCGTTTTAAAACCGAAAGCGAGTGAAAAATAGCCTGGCGAATTGGTTTTGAAAAATAGCCTTATCTTATGGTCTCTGTCGGATAATATCTAACTCTCACTTAAGGGTGAAAGCTCGGGTCGAGAACTTATGCATGAATGACAGGATATATCACAAAAATAAAAATGCTACCCTTATTCAAACAATTTTTATTTAATAATAAAGAATTAAATTAATATCCACATTCAAAACACCGAAATACCACGTAAAAATTTGAAAAAGTTAGGCCTGACTCTCAAAAAAGAATTTTTTAAGTCCCCAGCAGAGTCACCAAGCTGTTGTGACCGTTTTAAAACCGAAAGCGAGTGAAAAATAGCCTGACGAATTGGTTTTGAAAAATACGAATTTTATCATTTTTAATCTTGAAAAACCCAATTCTTAGAAAAAACTTATTATTTAATTTTAAAAATTGATTAGGAGTCGCCACCGGCCACTTTGGTAGGCCAGACACCATAAAACAAACCAGAGATTCGTTAAAAACATTTTAGTTCGGGAGTCGATTACGTGTAAGGACGACCCTTACAAACGCCCAAAAATTAGTACCTTATTAATTTCACGTGGCATTTTGATATTTCAAATTTAGATATTAATTTAATTCTTCATTGTTAATTAAACACGGCTTGAATTGAGGATATCCTTTTGATTAAGAAATTACATCACCTTTAAACTCGGGCTGAATGAGACATCTTCTAGATAGGAAATCTCACCCAAATTTAAAGGAATATAAATTCCGCCTCAAAAGGTTTAAATGTATGACCGTTTTTTATCTTGTTCATTTTAAGTTCTAACCTACGAGGGCTCCATTAATTAAATATTAAAACATATTTAAATTACTAATATCACTAATTATTTACCTACCAATTTTATTTAATTCTAAACCTAGGTTATTTTATCAAGTTTTAGGTTTTAATAGCACATGAATTCGATACCAAGGTACACTCTTTAGACCAACATCATGGTACGTCAAAACATCAACCTCTCAGTGTATCCGAGGTATAAGATTCAAATACTATTGTTACTAATTATCTCCTTATTTAATTAATTAATTAAAGCAACTAATCCTAGAATGCTCTAAATTAATTAACTAAATGATTATTAAGTGATCTCCTAAATATGTCATGTGATTGTTAAAAAGAAACATAATTAAATAAAATAAAATAAATAAACAAAATAAAGGAACTTGATACATTTCATTAGAAACATGGGAGTACAAATTACAACAAAGATGAACAAAATTGAGCATAAAGGGACTTACATGGTAAAAGACAAAAAAGGACAAGAAAGTGACCTTCAAGGGATGAATTAGATTTAATTAAGTTAACTAATTTTAAAGCTTAGGGTCTTCAATTAAATTAATAATTTAATTAAATTTTCCCTGAGCTCTAAAATTTTAATTAATCTTAATTAAAGTCTAATTTGATAGAAATTAAGTTTTAAAGTTCAATTGGGGCTAATTAGATTCAATTAGGTTAAATTAATTTTAAATCTTATCTTAGAAACTAAATTAAAATTAATTAAGAAACTTAATTAAAATAATTCTAGGTTTTAAAAATTAAAATTAAAACTAATTAATGTCTAATTTTGAGTTTTGGGGTCAAATTAGGCTTAAATTAGATCTAACTAGGTTAAATTAATTTAAAATTTTATCTTAGAAACTTAATTAAATTCGATTAAAAACCTAATTAGAAAATTTCTAAGTCTAGAAAATTAATTTTAATCCTAATTAATATCTAAATTAATTAATTTTAAGTTTGGGGTTCAATTAGGGGTAAATAGGGACTAAATTGAAAGAATCCTAAAGTTTAGGGGCTTAATTGAGGAAATTAGGACTAAAATGAAATAAAGCTCAAAAGTCTGGGGACTTTGAGTGCAATTTACCATTTAGACGAAAACGTGCGGATCCGGATCGAACCCGGATCCGACCCGCGTGACCCGTACCCTCAAAAGGGCACCGTTTTGCCTTCTGTCAAAACCCCCTCAGCCCGAGTTGACTCGGCCATAATCATCTCCATCCAACTCGGCCGACTCAATGATTCATAGAATCCTCTGAAGCTAACACCAACAAACCCAGATAATAGCCCAAAAACGGATCAAAAGGCCTTATTTTGGATGATGTTCATCCGTGTTCATCATGAACACGATGAACACAGATGAACACGGCTCTCAACCACCGTATGCTCCGCCTTCTGATCCGAAACCGCCGCCGCTCAAGCCTACTCCGACGAGATTTCCGACCACTATGACGAAGATTTTGGCCGCTCCTCCGACGACGTTTCCAACGCCGGTGGTCAATTCCGGCGCTGATGAACCTGTCGGAACCCTTGAAGAGCCTAAAAAACTCGCCGGAAACTCGAAAAACTGAGATCTAAACACTCAAACATTCAAATTTAACCCATTCAGACCCTAAACTAACTAATCAACCCGGATTTTCCCCCCTAAACCAATAAAAAAACAAAACTAAAGAGGAATAAAGAACTTACCGCCGACGATCTCTCTTGTTTCCTCACCAGTCGAAATCTTCTCCCTTACTTAAGCTTCCAATTGCTTCTTTGGATTCTGATTCCATATTTTTTCCCTTCACTGTCGATTCTCCTCTTCCCTTATCGATTCGATTGAATTCCTTTTAAAGGGATTCAAATCAAAATCCCAACCCAACACAAATTCTCATCCTAAAATCTCTCCACCTAAACAACAATCCTAACTCCCTGAAAAATCTCTCCTCAACAAAACACTCCCACCAAAACCGGAAACATCCCAAATTTACGTTTTTTTATTTTTTATTATTTATTTTTTATATTTTCTTATTTATTTTTCTATTATGATTTTATTATTTATTTATTTTTAATTTATAAATTCGTGTTAACACTAACGTACTGTTTGTTCGTTTGTGCATGAATTGGTGGCCGAAATCGAAGAGATCAACGAAGACGATCGACGACAGTCGGAGAAGAAGAGGGTTCGACTGGCATCTAAAGGTTGCACGCGTGCAGTCTACGCGCATGTGAGACACCAAAGCGATAAACGCGTGAGCGTGTGCCTGGACTTGGAAGCTTTCTTGGTGTAATCGTGACCGTTAGAACATAGATCTGATCCAACAACATAAAGTCGGTTGCGCATAAGAAAAGGATAAAGGAAATTAGGATTTCTGTAATTATCAGCTTAATGCCCGAATTGGGCTTGAGATTGGGTTGAATGTAATTATTTTGTAAACGGGCTTGTATTATATATGGGTTTTGTATAATTATTTTTTGGGCTCAATACTTGTAATGGACTGATTATTTAATAAACATTAGCTTATATTTTTTGGATTGCTTATTACTATATTTGGATTTATTTATTTTATTAAATATCTTATATAATAATAATAATAATAATAATAATAATAATAATAACCGGAAATTGAAATGGAAAGGGAAAAAGTAATAGATATAACTTTTTTGATTTTTTTCGAAGAAAATAATATGTATTTTTTTATTTTAGTTTTGAATTAAATAACATATATATATATAAATTAAGAAAATAATTAAATAACTGAAATAACTTAATATCTATTATTATATATCTTTTGATTTTCAATTGTGCAAAACAAAACATAGTATATAATAAATAATTTTTTGGATTTTAATTTGAACATATAAACACTTATACAACAATAGAATTATATAACATTATTAATTTTTAATAACAAATAAAGCCCGTTATTCGAAATTGAAATAAAAATTAAAATCGGGTTTAAACTCCGAAAAAATTAGTGATTACAACAATTTTATTATATTTTTTTTATAAAATATGGAGCCTCATTAAAAAACCGTTTATAACAAACATCGAAACAAAAAATTCAATATCAAAAAAGAGAAAAAGATTGTCTCAAAAGTAGATTAATGCAAATAACCAAGAAATATTTTTACAATATAAAAAACATAATGCTCAATTTATTTTAATTTATTTAGTTTTAATTGATTTTTTCTAATATATTTATTATTTTTATTGAAAAATTACTTTTAATATATATAATAATGTGAGGAAATTAATCCTCCAAATGACAAAAGAAACTTTACATCTTTTAAACAAAATAGTTATAACTAAACTGAATACTTGTTGAAATTTAAATCTCTTCATATATTAATTTAACATATGGTACCGCACAATAAAACTATCGTAAGCAACAGGCTCATATCGATACCATTTAGGGTAAACTATACATGTGACATTTATCATATACTTAAAGTTAGGTTAGTGATTGTGGCTTAAGAATTCTTTGTTCTTGGATATGGATTTGATTCTCAGTGCTTGCGATGTCTCTTTTCATTAATTATCGCTCATCTGTCAAAATTTTTAATGACGATGGTCAAAATATGTTAATTTAATATATTTAATGATTTAATTAATAAATTATTTAATTTAATAATTAAAATAAGTATCCTCAAATAGTTCGATGATCATCGATGCAGTTTATCTTATTTTTTTTAATATGATACGACTCTTAATCACACAATTGTACCATTTTATATTATTTTAACTTCAGTCTTATATTTATTTTTATTGAAACTCTTATGACTACATTTATTTGATTGTAAATCATCACAAATCTTTTATTTTAAATAAAAATATTTAAATAGTTATTTAAATTATTCATATTTGTTCTTTTATATTATGAGTTTTAGACGTAACGATAATACTTTTTTTTTCTTTTTATAAATCTCTTCTCTTTCTCCTTTTTAAGTAAAATTAAGATTCGAATTAAAATTTAACCTTCTATTTTGAATACGAAAAAAAAATAATCACAGACATGTTTAGATTACTACTCACAAAAAATATTAAAATGTTGGGTAAATTACTGCGCTAGTAACTTTAGTTTACCCCTCAGCATATTTTTAGTCACCGATTTTGAAAAACGACTAGTAAGGTCACCATCATTTTCGGGGTGTAAAGTTTTGGTCACTGCAACGTTAAGTGCCGTTAAATATTGACGAAAAGATGATATGTCATAATAAAAAAATAATAAATTACTTAAATAGTCCTTAAACTATTATTATATTTTTGTTTCATCTTTAATTTGACTCTCAAAAATTAAAAGCTTTATATTTTTACCATTTTTGCCGGAAGAAATTCACTTCTCTAAAAAGTCTCTAAACATACATTTTGTTCCTCTTTAAAATGTTTTTTTTTTTAAATCAAAATGGAGCAAAGAATACCTGTAATCAATGACAGAAATTTAGAGTTGAACATAAGTATGCAAAATTATATTGTCATCTTCATCAACAAGACACACCCTATCACAAAGGTCAATTGATCCATTACTTCCACCACCAACCATTTCACAATCCATAGCAACAACCCTTTGAACCCTTCTGCATTTCTCCCATGACTGAACTAGCATTAGATTCTATACAAGGTGTGATCTTTGTTCCCTGTAAGTTGTAACAACAAAATAATATTTAGATTAGATCCATTTATGACTTAAAACTTGGTATAATATAGTATGAGTGCGTTGTGAAAGTCCCTATACATAAGTTAATCATCTAGTCTCAAGCTTCAGCCAAGATACTTCTTTTTCCTTGTTTTCACAATTTATTTGGCATGTATCTTAGAAGTGACGCATCCAAACTATAAAATCAACAAAAATATTATAAACAATTAAAAACTAAGTGGAGGAAAGCTCTACCAGTGATAAGCTTCAATATTAACACTTCTACACTTTCACAAAGCTTACTTACAAGGGGAACATGAGCTATTAGGCAACACATTTGCTTATGTTCGTCAAGACAGAGGGACTATCCAAAACTCTTAAACAATGATTGCAACCTCGTTCTGCAAAAGTCTTTGAACAATTTGTTTTTCTAATGGATCTAAATAGAATGAAAGAAATCAGATTAAAGATGGTAAAAATATAAAGTATTCAAAGTTTGAGAGTCAAATTAAAGATGAAACAAAAGTATAATAATAGTTTAAGGACTATTTAAGTAATTTATTATTTTTTTATTATGACAGATTATCTTTTCGTCAATATTTAACTGCACTTAAGGTTGAAGTGACCAAAACTTTACAACCTGTAAACGATAATGACCTTACTAGTCGTTTTTCAAAATCGGTGACGAAAAGTGTACTGAGGGTAAACGAAAGTGACTAACGCAGTAGTTTACCCAATTAAATAAGTCTTTAATTTAAAATAGTCAATTGCTATGCGCTGCATATCTTGTTCATCATCATAAAATGAGCCATCAGTAAAATGTAACCCATCAATATGATTGACTCTTCTACAATGGGTGGCAAATTTATAAAAGAAATTGGTGTTATGTTCACTGTTCCTCAACTAGTCTTCTCCAATATAGTTCAGTATTAGGATAGTAAGAAACAATGTAAGCATTGGTTGTTGTAGTCAGTTATAAACGATTAGGATTATTGTTAGACCGTTTGGTTGACTTAATGTCCTCAGACTTGTATAAAAGAGCTGGTTATCTATTGCGAATATTACAGCAAGTGATCAATAAAATTCTGAGAGTACCGTCTCTCTTTCTTTCATCTCTCCCTTATTTCCTCTCATTCCTTCACTGTTATTTTGCTACTCAACATGGTATCAGTTGTTGCTGCTGTTTTTGCTTGCTGCTACTGCTTATACTCTGTTTCGTGATTTCTTTTTCTCTCTGTAAGGTGTTCGTTTCTCTTTGATTCGTAACTATCGTACTTGTTGAATTCTGAAACTTAGAGATATAGATTATCGCGTATGTTTGTGATTTCTGTCTTTGTGAGTTTTTTGTTTTCTGATCTTCGATTATCTACAATTACGGAGATTGTTTGTAGCTTCAACATACGTTGATTTTTCTGATATCATAGTCTAATTCATGCGTCAACACGAGATGTTCAATTTTTCAAGTATATGTGTTAGATAGTGTGGATCTTTGTTCGCTGATTTGTCAATATGTGCAGAACAAGGTGAGTGATCCGTGTACATGTTCTTTCGATTGAGTGTTTGAGTTTTCTTGAATTTGTTGCTTAGAGATTCTTGAAGACAGTACGATAGTTTGAATCATCTTGATTGTTCTCAGTTTGTGAGGAATATTTTTTCTTCCTATCAAGTCTTTGTGTTAAAGTCTCAGTCAGATTCTGTGGTTTATCCTTTGTGATCGATGGACCAAGATGTGTCTCCTATACATGCAACTGTTGTTCCGCCTGTTAATATGAATAGATCTTCAATTTCTTTGCCTGTTGATGCGTCTAATTTCAATTCTCGGTTTGTGTTTAAAGCCAATCCTATTCAACAATTTCCTAAACATGATATTGTCAAGTTGATTGAAACGACGTTTATTCTTTGAAAGCATCAGGTTCTTCTAATCATTGATGGATATGATTTACTATAATATATCTCTGATAAATTGATACCTCCTGGTTTCTTTGTTGTGAATGAGAAAGGTCAACAAGTTGATAATCCTGATTTTTTGCTGTATAATCAGCAAGATAAACTGCTTGCTTCGTGGATTTTATCTACAATTCATGCTGATATTTTACCTCATTTGACTGGTCTTACTACTTCACGAGCTATTTGGAATGCTATTACTAGGTTGTTTGGTGCTAGATCTAGTACCAAAATATTGGCTCTTCGTCATAGTTTACATTCCCAAAAGAAAGGGAGTATGTCTGTAAGTGAATTTCTTGCTAAAGTCAAGATCATTTGTGATACGCTAAATGCGTCTGGGAGTGTTATTACTGAGCATGAGCAGGTCAGTGTTATTCTGACAGTGTTATTCTGACAGTGTTATCTATTGAGTTTGAATCGGTCATTGCCATTGCTTCTCGTGAGTCATTGTCTTTGGATGCTCTTACTGATATGCTACTTGATTGTGAAACTCGCCAAAAGAATTTTTTTCAATAAAAACCTTGCTATGTATGCAAATATGGTTACTCATCAGCCTGTTCCACAGGGTCCTGTTCATACTCACTCACTCATGATTCAGGATGCATCACATGTATCTTCAGGTCATGTTTTTTCTGATGTACAGTATATTAGAGGAGGTTGTGGTAAAAATGGTTATAGAGGGCGAGGTAGAGTTCAATTCAATAACAGGCCACAATGTCAGTTATGTGGTCGTTTTGGTCATGTCGTTCAAAAGTACTATTATAGTTTTGATCTTAGCTATCAAGGTCAGAATTTTGATGTGTCAGGAACTGAGTTGAACACTAATAATAAGAGGCCAACGACTTATGCATCCAATAATCAGTATATTCATAAGGTTGCTACACCATCAGCACAAGCTTATACTCATGTGTTCTCTTCTCCAGACCAACAATTTCATGCTTTTCAGCCATGTTATGTGTCTGCAGGACAGAATGAGTCCCCTACTCAATCTGTTTTTACTCCTGGAAGTGTTTTTACCCATTCTTCTGGTGGAAATATAGTTGTTGTTCACCAAAATGCTTCCTCCTCTAGCTCTGAAGGTAATCCTCTACCTGCAGCGTCCCAGATCAACCAAGGAGTGCCCTCCAGCTTTGTTGCTACAGTCTCTTCACGGCCAACATCAGGAGAATTAGCTTGGTACCTCGATTCAGGCGCTTCTCATCATGTCACCAACGATGTTTCTATTCTTCAGTCAGGTACAAGTTATAGAGGTAATGATTTTCTTCATATGGGAAATGGAAACAAAACTCAGATTCAACATTGGTCAAGGATATCTACCTACTAGAACTAGGTCTTTGACATTACAAAATATCTTACATGTGCCTACTATAAAGAAGAATTTGCTATCTGTTTCTCAACTTGCAAAAGAGAATAATGTGTATTTTGAGTTTTATCCTAATAAGTGTTGTATAAAGGACATTCAGAGCAAGGATACACGATTGGAGGGGAGCTTTACTCCTGAAGGTCTTTATACTTTGGTGCCATCTACATTGTTGTCTCGGGAGTCCCTCAAAACAGATTCACAATAGGTTCTTTTTGAAATTTACACAGTTACTAAGAATAATGTAGTAGATTTGTGGCATAGTCGACTAAGACATCCATCTTTTAATGTCCTTAAAGATGTTCTTACCTCTTGTAATGTTTCTTTCGATGCAAATAAGAAGAAAATTGTTTGTTCTCGCTTGTTTACAAGGAAAAGCTTATAAGTTGCCATTTACCGTGTCTTAACTACATACGATAGTCCTTTCCAACTTATAATCTCTGATGTTTGGGGACCTTCGCATGTTTCCTCCGAAGGATTTCGGTTCTATGTTTCATTTATTGATGTCCATTCTCAGTTTACATGGCTATATTTGTTAAAAAGGAAGTCTGAAGTGATGGACTGGTTCATTAATTTTTACAAGTTCATAGAAGTTCAGTTTGGTTATCAAATTAAGGCTCTTCAAACGGATGGTGGAGGTGAATATCAAAACCTTAGAAATTGGTTGATAACTAGAGGGGTTCAACATAGGATTTCTTGTCCAAAGACATCTGAACATAATGGTAAAACAGAAAGAAAACATAGACATATTGTTGAAACTGGATTGACCTTCCTTGCTCAAGCATCTATGTCATTAGAGTATTGGAGTTATACTTTCACTACAGTTGTTTTTTTTTATAAATAGGTCGCCTACTGATGTGTTAAAAGGAAAAACCCCTTATGAAGTTCTTTACAATAAATCTCCTGATTATTTTGTTATGAGAGTGTTTGGGTGTGCATGTTTCCCATTCATAAAGCCTTTTAATGTTCATAAGCTTGAATTTAAGTCCAAGCAGTGTAATTTTTGGGGTATAGCACTCAACACAAAGACTATAAATGTTTAGCTGATTTTGATCGGATCTATATCTCAAGACATGTGATTTTTGATGAGCAAACCTTTCCCATTTTGAAAGCATGAACTTTAAGCCTAGAGCATGTCCCTAAAACTCACTATGTTGTACTTGTGTTAATACCACAGAAGTTCTCTTCTAACCAAAATGTTGTAGATATCTCTTTAGAGGTTGCAGGTCATGGTCGAAATGTATCTAGCTGTAGTTCTCGTTATGATCAGTCTGGTGATGTACATGTGTAATCATTAATTTTATTCGGATCTAATACTCGATTTATTTTTCGTTCAATTTGAATAAAGGGGTTATAAACATTAATAAATAAATGAAAATGCAAAAAATATTATGCTATATTTATTTTGATCTTATCAAAATATATCATTGGGCTATATGTGAATATTGCTATATTTGTCTTAGTTTTTTTAAAACCCAAGAAAATGCAGTCATATTTTATACTTATACATGATTTATTTCTTTGTTAATATATATGTTATTTATCTTATTTAAAAGAAAAAATAAAATAAAATAAAACATTACTTTTATTCACGTCTCTTTTCTTTCTTTTATATTATCCTCTTTTCGTTTTTTTTATTTGTATTTGACTTTTATTATTATTATTTATTATTATTATCATTCTTTTTGCTTTATTATTATCTATATTAAGTTTTGTTTTATTATTTATTATTATAACTAAATATAAATAAAAAAATAATTAAATAAAATCACACTTTTTTAATTTCAGTCCATATATACATGACCCAACAATAAGTTAAGTACAAGCCTAGATTTTATATTTACCAGGCCCAGATAAATAATTAAAATGATTATCCTAGCCCAAGTCTAAGCCCAGAACCGGTTGAAAAACCCTAACACTTCCCCTTGTTTGTGTGAGCAGCCCTCTTCTAGCCGTTGGGTCCACAATGGATCCAACGGTCCAGATCAAAATGAGAAAAAACCTTCGGCCCTCTACACGCGCCACGCGCGCCCGTTTGCTGTCCCTCACTCGCGTGTGCAGCCCACGCGCGGGCTGCTCGGATGCTCAGAATCCTCTTCGAATCCCTTCCGATCGTCGGCGATGTCGATACTCCGGTGGTCCCCTCCTCTGTTCTGTAAGCCATGCATGCACAACAAACAAAGATTTAGAATTCGTACAAGGGTAACAACAACATTCAGAGCCAAAACAAAAACAAGATTTTTAGAGGAATTTCAGGACGATAATATCAATCGATATCGGCCAACAATATCAGGGACAAGCCGACAAATTTCAGAGAGATCACCACACAAAATACCAGCAAAATTTCAGAGAGCAATGGCAGAGAAAATCAACAAACTCATAGTAAATTAGAATTTTTTTCTCTTTCTTGTAATCGGCTATTTAAGCCAACCCGAAAACACTTGTAAGGGGATTCCGATCCTTTTCACAGATTAATAGAAAACCGAAACACTTCCAGAGGTAAAATCTTTTCTTATACGCATAAATAACAAAAGAGGAGCGAAGGTTTAGTTTGGTCTCACCTTTGAAGAACCTATGTCGAGCCGTCCCTCTCCTTGGCAACAATCCGTTCAACCTTTTTGAGGTTCGATCTCGGTGAGCCGGTCTTAAGGAAAAGGGGGTTTCGAGGGGTTTCCTTTTCAACTTCTTCTTTTTATTGAAAAAAAAGGTCTTTGATTTTGATTTTTTAGTGAGTCTAAAGGTTTAAAATCATTTGTGGGTTTCAAAAGAAAGGAGTTTATTTTCTCGGTGGCCGGATTCTGGTAATGGTGACGATATCTGAAAATAAAGAGGCGGTTCTGGGTTTCAAGGATGAACACTCTTGGTGTTCATTCATTCTTCAGAGAAAAACAATGGCTTGGGGGAGTTAGTTTTCGAGAAAATAAAAACAAAGGGGAAAAGTTGTGTTTTATACTTCCCTTTTATTTTAAAAATGGGCATTTATCATCATAAAACCCTCCGTCCATAAATATTTCTTCCTGAGGTCCCTTAGATTTGGATTCGTCTTTCATTTTGATCACCAAATGTGTTTTAATCCTTGTTTTCGAACGGTATAATATATTTTGGGTCCCTCTGCGTTTCCATTCTTACTTTTGAGCACTTCCTCTTGGTCTATTTGCTTTCAGGGTCCTTAGTTCTTTATTTTGTTTTATAATTGAGTCCTTCACAGTGTTGTTCTTTATTTATTTTATGTTTACTTTGAATTTTTTTTTATTATTATTTGTGCATCCATCATATTATTTATTTTATTTGGGCATGTACATATCTTGTTACATAATTATTTTGCTCATATTAATTTCCATGTCATTACATATGTACATATACTTTATTTATTTTGTACATACTTATCTTAAATGTTATCCATGTCTTTCATTTTATGTACATGTTATTTTATTTATTTGCTTTTTCATATTTATATGTGTACATTTATTTATGTTTATAGTAGGCATTTTCATTTATGCCCGTTAGTTATTCGTATACTTTGTACGTATTGAATTTATTTACTTTATTTTTGTATTTATTTATGTAGCATGCATCTTTACTTTAAGTTTGCACATATGTTTTATCATGTTTTCCTTATGCCATGTATACTTCTATCACTTACACATATAGTTGTTACACATTTTGTGCATTTTTGTTATGTCTATTGTTATCACCTTTCACACTTTATCAATTAACGAACTTCATTTAAATATGTCTTTTTCCGGTCGTAACGGGCCCGTGTTCCAACGTAGTGGTCACGGTTTATACGTTGCCTTCGGATAAAAACACGGTAAAAATAAAACTCAATTTGAATCTTTAAATAAATTTTAATTTAAACTCCACTTTTAATTCGAAAATTTCTAAAAATTAATTAAGCGGTGATTTATAAAGGTACCAATTTTGGGCGGTTTTAAAACCTTAAACCCGTTTTTAAACCGTAACCGACTCTCGGACCCGTCTTTTTCGAATCTCTGGTTTTTACGGTGTCCGGCCTACCAAAGTGGCCGGTAGAGGCTCCACCCTTGTTTTGAAATCCTTTTCCTCAATTTTCTTTTTAATCCTAATTTTATAATTTTTTCCATTCTTCAATTTAAGAATTCTTTTAGAATCCCTAACTCTAATCTGTAAATTTCCCTTTTCTCGAGATAAAAATCCTAATTTTAAATAAAATTTATATTTTTCAATTGAAACCCTAATTCTCAAAATTTAAACCTTAAGTTTCTAAATTCCCAAATTTTAGGTCTAAGTTTCTCTTTTCAATTTAAACCTAAAATTCCTCTTTTAAGACCTAATTTTTGAAGTTTCCACTAGCAACCTTTTTCGCCCTCGATAATTAAATTTTTAGATTTTTTATAAGGACCGCTACAACATGCTAATAGAGAAGTGTCTCCTCGTATATCTGAGGTTCCAGCTGAAAATAGACTGAAGTTCAAAGTCATGATGTTTCTGCTGAAGCTGTTTGTCAAGAGGTTTCTAGTGTGAATGTTAATCGAGAAATATCTTCTCGTGTTTCTGAGGGTGTTGCTGACACCAGATCTAAAGGTCCAGGACATGATAATTTTGTTGAAAATATAGCTCAAGGCTTCTCTAGTGATAGGCGTGAGGAACGTAATCATACCATTGCAGCATCTTGTGATCAAGAAGTTGGTATTGAAGGAAGTTTGTCTCCACACGAGTTGAGGCCAACTTCACCAAATCAAACAAATATACACCCCATGATGACTCGAGGTAAGCATGGAATAAGAAAACCGAAGGTGTATCAAGTTGAGGTTGGTTAAGAAGATGGGTTTAATGGAGATATTGAAAGGGAGCCCAAAACAATTCAAGACGTAATGAAGCAAGATAAATGGAGGTCTGTTGCTCAAGCAGAATATGAAGCTCTTTTAAGGAATAACACATAGTCCATTGTCTCTTTACCAGCAAATAGAAGACTAGTTCAGTGTAAATGGATTTTTAAACTCAAATGTAATGTAGATGGAACGATTGACAGGTATAAGGCTAGGTTAGTGGCAAAAGGCTATCTTTAGGAAGCAGGAATTGATTATTATGAGGTTTTTAGTCTAGTGATTAAACCAGTCACGATAAAAACAATTATTTCTCTTGCCGTGACAAGGGGATAGAATCTCAGACAAATAGACATAAATAATACTTTCTTAAATAATGATCTTAGTGAAGAAGTTATATGACACAGCCTCCAGGGTATGAACAAGGGGACAAAAATCAGAATTTGGTATGCAAACTGAATAAGGCCATTTATGGTCTTAAACAAGCACCTAGAACATGGTTTGACAAATTAAAATAATATCTTTAGTTTATAGGTTTTTTCTGTCTAAATCAGATGCTTTTTTGTTTATTATGCGAGATGTGGGGTTCATAATTTATTTTCTTGTCTATGTAGATGATATCATCTTGACAGGGGAAGATAATGATGAAGTTCAAAAGATGATAAATAAATTGAATAGAACATTTTCACTCAAGTATCTTGGCACATTACATTATTTTTTGGGAATAGAGGTGCATCACAGGTTAGGTTGTATATTTTTAAGTCAACGTAAATACATTGTTGATTTGTTGACTAAGAGCGGGCTTGCACATGCTAAGGAGTTACCCACACCTATGTTAAGTAATTGCAAGTTGTCTAGTGAAGAAGGAACTCCTATCTCTAATATTACTGAGTATAGAAGTATAGTAAGAGCTTTTCAATATGTGGTGCTCACTCGCCCTGAGATTGCGTTTGCTGTAAATAAGGCTTCTCAGTTTATGCAAAGTCCGCTAGATACTCGTATGCAAATGGTAAAAAGAATATTATGTTATCTTCTTGAAACTTTAGATTTTGGCTTACAGTTTCGCCCTTCCTCTTGTTTGTCAATTGTTGCTTATGTTGATGTAAATTGGGGTTCTGACAGTGATTATAGGCGATCCACAACAGAATTTTATTTATTTTTTAGTGATAATCCAGTTGTTTTGGGTTCTCAAAAGCAGCCAGTGGTTTCTAGATCCACTTCAGAAGTCGAATATCGTAGTATAGCCTGTGCGACTACTGAAATTATTTGGCTTGAATCATTGTTGACTGAGCTTGGTATGGGGTTGATCGGAAATCAATATTATGGTGTGATAAACGGCTGTCTCAACAAATCCTGTTATGCATTCTAAATTCAAACATGTGGAGTTGGATATGTTTTTTGTTTGAGAGAAAGTTGTGGCTGGAAAATTGGATGTGAATGAGGTACTAGATTCCGAGCAGGTTGCTGATGTTCTGACAAAACCTTTATCAACACCAGCATTTCAAAGACACAAACACAAGTTATCTGTGTTGTCCATGGTTTTTTCTTAGTTTTTCATTTTCAATTCTTTTCTTTACTGGTGTTTTATGTCTTTCTTGTTTGGTTCTACATATGCACATATTGTTCTTGTTGGATTTTGTTTCTCGTTTTGTTGTACTTATGTTGCAGGTTTCTTTTTTTTTCGTTTAACAGAATCTTGAAGATGAAGATTGTAAGAGGAATATTAAGATAGTAAGAAACAATGTAAGCATTGTGTCACGTCTTACCACCAAGCACCGAGGCTAACCGAGCATCCTTGGGCGGATCCAAGGCACGCATACATCAAAAGAGATGCTAGATTGGCCAAGCAAGGCCAATCCATGTTCCCACAAAATCCAACCGAGGTTCTAGCCATCCTTGGGCCATCTTGTAGCAAGCCAAGCACCAAGGAAGGTGCTAGAAAGAACTAGGACGGCCCAGTATATGCCACAAGGTTCTAGAAAGGTCCGGGACGTTCTACAAAAGTCCAAACTCACCCGGGAGGACCCAGAAGGCTCGGGAAGGATCAGGACTACTCTGAAAGACCCTGGAGTTCTCTAGAACCCTTTAGATACATGTAGATATGTATACATAGGTGTAGAGTTCTCTATAACCATGTAGGTCTTAGGAGATATTTTGGGAGGCAACACATGAGTCGTCCGATCAAGTAAATCTCGACCGTTCATTCGGGAGGAGGGAGCCTATAAATAGGGTCACTCCCTTCATTTTGTACATAGCCTGAGAAGTTTAGCATACTTGTAAACATCCTCTTAAGCTTAATACAAAAGCTTCCTTTCAAATTCCTTTGCCTTCTCTTGTCTTTCTTTTGCCAAGCCACAAGGTTGCGTGTAAACAAGGCTTGCTAACATAGCTTGAGATTGTTAGCGCCGCACGGATCGAGTTTGAGAGAATTAAGTCCGTGACAGTTGGTATCAGAGCGTGTTCGATCTTGTTCGGGATATGGCCAAAATCGGGAAGAACCAAGTAGCTAGCTCCGCCGAGGCCGAGATCTCCCAGGAGCAACGAGGGCGCGAGGAGGAAGTTGATCCCGCAACACCTAGGCCACGAGCCAAGTCAAGGGACATCATTTCTAGCATTGAGTCACGCTTAACTCATATGGAGGAAAACATTGGGGGCATGGGTTCCCAAGTGGACGACCTTCAAGAAAGAGTAGAAGGCCTAGAGGTGGAAGATGCCGAGATCCACACGGCCATGAGGGCCATGATGCTCAAGCTAGAGAAAACCATGCTCGCGGAATTAGACAAGACCCGCGACCTTCTCATGGAAGAGCTCTTGAAGGTACGTGCTTCCCTTGAACAAGAGCTAGACCATACTCGTGCCCAAGTAGAGGCACTAGAAGGCGACGTTGCCTTGTAGAAGCGTGCATTGGCAGCCGGGCCAAGCACCACCTGTGAGGCTAGAAGGGTCGAAGTGCCCAAGCCAAAAACTTTCTTAGGGACACGCAACGCCAAAGAAGTAGACAACTTCTTGTGGGGGCTAGAGCAATATCTTAATGTTGCCGGGATTATGGAAGAGGCAACCAAGGTCCAAATCGCCACCTTATACCTCACCGACACCGCCATGCTTTGGTGGAGGAGAAGGCGTCTAGACATTGAGAAAGGTACGCACACCCTCACTACCTTTGATGATTTTAAACGAGAACTCAAACGATAATTCTATCCGAAGAATGCCGAAGACGAGGCTCGAGCCCGTTTACGAAGGCTCAAACAATCGGGGAGCATCCATGACTATGTCAAGGAGTTCACCAACTTAGTGCTCGAGATCCCCGATCTCTCCGAGAAAGATTCACTCTTCAACTTTATGGATGGACTCCAATAATGGGCAAAAACCGAGCTAAGACGCCGAGGAGTCCAAACCCTTGTCGATGCTATCGCTGTGGCCGAGAGCCTAATTGACTACTCTAGCCACAAGGAGCCACCATCTAGGTCGAAAGATGTGAAGAGTAACCAAGCCGTTGGTTGGAGAGACAAGAGCCCTCGTAGAGAAAGTCACCATGAGGATCGCCCGAGCAAGCCCAAAGACTCACCCTCATGGAAAAGCAAGGACAATGCTAAGTCCCAAGAGGCTCGAGGCACAAGAAGATCACCACCAAGTGCATGCTTCATTTGTGATGGTGATCATTGGGTTCGAGAGTGCCCGCAGCGGCAAGCACTTAGCTCTCTCTTAGCCAAACATCGAGAAGACAGTGATGCCGAGGAGCCCGAGAACGATGCGCAAATGGGATCCTTGCAATTACTCAACGTCATGCAATCCACTCAAAAGACCCAATCCAAGGGGTTGCTCGACACAGGTGCGTCCCATAACTTCATTTCTCTTGATGAAGCCAAGAGGCTTGGTCTTAAGGCAACCAAAGGTGAAGGATCCATCAAGGCAGTTAACTCTGCCGCCTCACCTATCCAAGGCATCACTCGAGGGGTCAAGATCAGTATAGGGACATGGTTTGGCCACCTCGACTTCACGGTAGCTTCAATGGACGATTACAAGCTCGTCCTAGGCATTGACTTCTTCGATAGGGTCAAAGCCATTCCAATGCCACATGCCAACTCTTTGTGCATCACGGAGGGTCACCAATCTTGTGTGGTGCCGACCATTAGGGCCACCAAACCAACTTCTAAAGTGATCTCATCACTTAGAATGGAGGGGCGCAGTGCCGAAGAATGCACCTCCAAACTCTGCAAAGAAGCTACCACCAAAGGGGAAAGATGGTCATAAGACCACACCCAACTCGGGCAAAGCGACGCGACACAAGGGTACCAAACGAAGGAAGACCCGAGCAAAGAAGAGAGCACCCTCATCGGACACCAAAGGAAGGGCATCCCTAGCCACACCCAACACAAGGGTCCGTCCAACACAAGAGCTAGCCAAGACTTCAAGGAAGCACTTGGCAAGCAAGAAACTAAGTCCAACAACTCATTGTGAGAGCGACGAGGGCGTCGCGAGCTTAGGTGGGGGAGGATGTCACGTCTCACCATCAAGCACCGAGGCTAACCGAGCATCCTTGGGCGGATCCAAGGCACGCATGCATCAAAAGAGATGCTAGATTGGCCAAGCAAGGCCAATCCATGTTCCCACAAAGTCCAACCGAGGTTCTAGCCATCCTTGGGCCATCTTGTAGCAAGCCAAGCACCAAGGAAGGTGCTAGAAAGAACTAGGACGGCCCAGTATATGCCACAAGGTTCTAGAAAGGTCCGGGACGTTCTACACAAGTCCAGACTCACCCGGGAGGACCCAGAAGGCTCGGGAAGGATCAGGACTACTCTGAAAGACCCTGGAGTTCTCTAGAACCCTTTAGATACATGTAGATATGTATACATAGGTATAGAGTTCTCTAGAACCATGTAGGTCTTAGGAGATATTTTGGGAGGCAACACATGAGCCGTCCGATCAAGTAAATCTCGACCGTTCATTCGGGAGGAGGGAGCCTATAAATAGGGCCACTCCCTTCATTTTGTACATAGCCTGAGAAGTTTAGCATACTTGTAAACATCCTCTTAAGCTTAATACAAAAGCTTCCTTTCAAATTCCTTTGCCTTCTCTTGTCTTTCTTTTGTCAAGCCACAAGGTTGCGTGTAAACAAGGCTTGCTAACATAGCTCGAGATTGTTAGCGCCGCACGGATCGAGTTTGAGAGAATTAAGTCCGTGACAATTGGCTGTTGTAGTCAGTTATAAACGGTTATGATTATTGTTAGACCGTTTGGTTAACTGACTCAATGGCTTCAGACTTGTATAAAAGAGTTGTTTCTCTATTGAGAATATTAGAGCAAGTGATCAATAAAATTGTAAGAGTACCGCCTCTCTTTCTTTCATCTCTCCCTTATATCCTCTCGTTCCTTCACTGTTATTTTGCTACTCAACATTCCTCATCAAGATCAAGATTCATGGCAAGTTTTGTGTCGATCAAATCGCCAAGAAACTCATCAGAAGCTGTCTGGTCATTTAAGGCTTCAATTCGGCGTTCGAATTAAAAACTTTTTCTCGTATACTTTGTGTGAACTAAACGCCTAAACCATGGCACATAAAATGCAGCCTTTCTAGGACGGTGCCCATTGCCAACTCGTAGTAGCCACATCCCTATCAATACATTCTCAAATATTATTAGCACGAGTACACCCCCATTCGCAAGTGAACCAAGAGCCGCAATATCCTAAATCATCAAGTAAGCTATCAGAGAGGGCTGATCAAAAATCATTCATCTGCTTTACTGAACGACATAACCCACGGAACTTCAATACCATTATGAAAATCACATAGCTTCCTTACGCTTTCCATCTTTGAAGACTTTAGCTTTGTTTTTATGAGAAAAAATACACACACAAAAAAAATAATTCTGAAGACGATGAACTCTTGAAAGCTTCCCTCACTAGGCTGGGCATTGTTAATCGCAAAACTAAAAACCGAATCAATCGAGGTATTGTAATTCATAAATTTACGAACCGAGGTTAGCTGCGGTTAACCGAATTAAATCAAATTTGATTTTTTAAATAATTTTTAATTATTTTTATAAGATAAAAATATATATTTTATACTTAAAATAATAAAATTTATTTTTATTTTTACTTAAAAAATAAATTTAAATAAATATTTATAAATAAATATCTTAAAATACTTATCTTTTAGTGTTTAAAAGTCATAAAATTTAGTTATTTTATCAAGATAAAATATAATTTTTTATAAATTAACGTTAATATAAAAAAACCGAAAATCAAAGTTAACCGAACCAAAAACCGATGATTAATAAAATATCTTACGGAATTAAACCGAACCCGAACCGAATGCACCCCTATCCCTAACCCCTTGAGTATTCTAACTTGAGATTTTCATTGGGCCCATTCGGCCGTCTGGGCAAGGCCGGCCCACGAAGTAGAGAAATGGCGTAAAGAATCTAGAAGCCCGTGTGATGCTGTTTCAGAAGTTCCATTCTGTCTTGTTGTATCAAGGCAGCTTTTATGCCATCCATTGGGCTCAAAAATCTAAAGCAGTAGCCTATAACAATGCCCTTGATATGCAGGCAATGTTGGGCTTCTTCATCTCATATCATCTGCATTGAAATTTACAAATACAACCCATCCCTTGCATGGTTACAAATGTTCAATCAAAGAGAGGCACTCACGCGTTTCATTTTTAAAATGTTAGGATCATCCTTTTTAAAAAAAGTAAGATGTTTCAGATTTTTTATTTTTTTTAATAATTAAAATTTAACCCAGATTTGAAACATAAAGCTACAATGTTAATATATTTTAAGGATAAACTATAACACAGGTCATTCAATTATATATAAGATTGTATTTGAATTACTTAATTATTAAAAGTTATTAACGAGGGTATACAAGTCATTTGACAGGAAAAACAATCAAATTGATGTATACTTTAAAATATGAAGAGTGACACAATCGTAAACTTACTCATAACTAAGTAACATATTATAGTTTATGCATATTTTAAATCTAACAAATTACTATATTATGAATTTTATGATAATAACAATATCAGTCGGAATAAGATTTGAATAAAAAACAAAATTACAATTTTTTAGGGACTAAAGTTGTCATTTAAAGGGTTTGAAAGGTAGGAAGAGTTGAGAACATTTAAGGTGTTGAAAGGTAATTGGTATAGCAAGGATAATACAATAATGCAATTAGGATAAAACAATTTCTTGGAAACTCATACATTTTTTATTGTCCAATTTTTTTAATGAAAATAAAAAATGTTATTGTCAGTTTCATTAAAATTCTCTTTAAGCTTAAATGAAGGAAAAAAGTATTTTTTTATCATATATAAAAAAATAGTACATCTTGAATAGAATAACCGAAATCAAGTTATAACAAAGCTTCCACCGCTAACAAGGGAGCATGATAAGTATACAACAACAAATTATCATTCATGATCAACTTACCCATTCAATCCGTAACACAATTACCTTTACGTTGAAAATATATTAAATATATTCATATTTTTAAAAACACAGGAGGTATAAAAGAAGAAAAAATGTTTTTTATGGACTAAAAACCTATGATCTAAAAAAAATAAAGAACAAAGAAAAACAACTATACCAATAGATCAATGTACTTATATACGATGTTCTTAAGAAAGGTCGTATTTCTAGAGAGTTTCTTTTAACTAACGCTCATATATTTTAAGTTACATTGCAAAGTTGAACATAAATTCTTCGTTTTCAGGGTTTTATGTATGTTGTAACACCTCAATCCCGATCCATAGTGTTACATCTGGGTCACCCAAAATCCGACTCATCAAAATTCCTTTAAAAACACGTGTTCCAAAGTCTCGAAATGTCATATTTCATAAATTCACGTAGATAAAAATAAAATATAATAAAGTGTTTACAAAACATGAGCTCCTTTTCAAAATACATTATTCGACTCAAAATAAAATCTAAATTAAGATACAGACTCAATATGTGGTAAGGTCCTATGAATACATTAAGTCTAAACCAAGATCAAGTATTGTACTCTTTTTACGGCTCCGATGCTGGAAAATCCTCCTCGATGGTCCACCAAAGCTATCTGTCACCTAAGCAAAAAAAAAAAACCACAATTCCGCACGTTAAGCTAACAAGCTCAGTGGTACATTTCTACTTTATGACAATTCATGAATATCATAAAATGAGCAAGTAAGATAAGGTAGTCAAGAGTGCACATAAAAGGCTTCTAAACTAAGGTTCAACTCCTAATCTACCTTAGCTAGATTTCTCAAGTTAATTCTCAATCCATCAATATAAAGAAAGATCACATTCCTTATCAAGCTTGTCTACTCGTTCTCACACAACCTATTTAGTTACATCGAGATCACAAAAGCCATCGACTTACGTGTACTTTACCCCATTCACACAAATTTAGGGTAATAAGGTTAATAACCACTATTAACATCACATACACACACATGCATGCAACATCCATAACTACTGGCCAAGCATAGCCCTATTATACCCGTGTTCACATAGCCGTCGGTTTTTCCTATGATCAGATAACCGTCAGGTTAGACAATATCTAAATCAACATAGCCAAAAATACGTCCAAGAAATACTTGGATGAATATAGACACAAGTAGTCCAATTTTGAGGTCACATAGCCCATCAGGTTACTCGAGTTCACCTAGCCCATCGAGTTGCTTGATGCTCACACAACCCATCAAGTTATATTCCTTATCTGGATCATCATAGCCACATATAGGTTTGAACCGCATCTAGATCACATAGCCCATTGACACGTAGGACGTACTCGCTCACACAACCCAAAGTACATGTCCCCTAAACTAAGTGCCCATGCACTGACTCTAGGATATTCGGATTTCTTTTACCAAGTCATACAAGTAACTTATGCTCCACAAGCATCCACACATATCATTAAACTGAGAGAAACATATAACTCAACTAATAATCAAGCCATCACTCATGAGTAGATTAGATGCATAAAGCCATTAGATCATTTACAAGATCCTCTTTAGGTTATTCCATTAGTTAAAGCATCTCAAGGTATTTTCTGATCCACCATGGATCCTTAGGTAGCAAAATAATATTAAGCCATTTATAATTTATTGAGCTATTAATCATAATTTCACATGTCAAGAGTTTTATAGTTTATTTTACACATTTAGAGACCCATTAAAGCCTTTATCTTGAATTATAAGATCTCGAGCTCAACCCTTAAAACTTGAGCAAATGATCCTAGCATATCGATACTCTTATAAGACGGTCTCGAAACGCTAAACAATATCGATACACTCTATTTGCATATCGATATGCTAGAACAATGACTTAAGACCAAAAGAGATATACTCATATCGATACGCCTACATGAAGTATCGATATACATCTTGTTTCATACACCCCCAAAGAGGTATTAAAATGATTTGTCACTGGAAGATTTGGTATTGAAACATAGGCAGGCGTTCCAAAACGTCTGCCATCCTCATCTTTATTTTCTATCTAGGGTATCGATACGCCTTTCGAGGGTATCGATACGCTAAGCAAGTCAGCCTTACCTCACGAGTCAACTACACGGTATAGATACACCTCCCTAGGAGTATCGAAACCAAACCTTACTGGAATTTGGTGTATCGAAATATGGGGTAGCCGTATCGATACGCCTGTTATCTATGCCTATGTTTTGCCTTCAGGGTATTGATACACTTCTCCCGTGTATCGATACACATGCACGAAATTGCAGGTCTAAGGCTAAAATTCACCAAGAACCCTCACCCAACCTACATGGTTGATTTCCAAATTGTTTCTACAAGTTTAATGAAGCATAAGGGGGGATTTCCTATCAGTTTTACATCTATTTAATCCCTAATACGAATTCTACCATCTTTAGGGTTCTAAGCTTCCCAAACCCTCATTCAAGCATTCTTTAACAAATCAATCAAGCAAGACAAGTATTTCATGATGCACATGAAGTGTAAGAGTCAGAAATGTACTGACCTTGAGTAACAAACTCGGATTTGAGCTTTCCTCAAGCTTTTCCCACCTCCAAACTTGTTCTTAAGCTTCCAAGTCCCTCTTCCACCAAACCAAAAGATGAGCACCTTGATAAGAAGATCTTGAGCTTTTGATTAACTTCTCCATGATAAAGGATCCGAGATTCTTTACGATAAAACCAAAGTCTCCATCCTTTCTTTTGTTTTTGGGAGAAGAAATGATGAGAGGAGAAAGGATATGGTGAAAAGAGATAACCCCTTTTTCCTAGGGCTATTGATCATAAGTGAATGGACATGGAAATTACTCCTTTACCCTTCACTAACATCTCCTTATCCAACCCGACCCAAAAGCCAAGCCCAACTTGCAAGCCCACAACAAAACCGAAAGGCCCAACAAGATAAAACCGAGGCCCATCACGATCTAACACTACCCCATTAGCTCAAGCACGTGCCCCGACTTAACGATCCATGGCTCGAGTCAACTCCCGATTCTGACTTGTAAGAACCGAGACGTTACATATGTTCTATATTAAAAAAATAAATTTTAAGTTTTAAGATTAAAATTTATAAAATTTAAGATAAAGTGTATTTTTAGAGTATAAGATTTAAAATTTAATTTTTAATTTTTAGTGTTACGGCATAAAGACACCGAAAAAGATTATAAAAATTTATCGGGGAACTGGGATTCATCCGTTTTATAAAAGGTTTCCCATTTTCTCTAAAATACTTATAATAATCAAAACCATTATTAGAGTTGAAGAATAAACAAGGTTGAAAGACATTATTAGGGTGTTGTACAATATGTAATGGTTGGCATTGTCCTCACTTTGTACATTATTATCATGTTGTACACCATATTTAATTTCTAACTTTCTCTACTAATTTAAAATAATTAATTAATTTTTTAAAAAATACATAACAAAAATTACAATTACATTGAAAAAATAACTGAATTGTTCAACTAACAAATTAAAATGCATACAAATATCTTCAATATGCTGGAGTTAGCTTGAATCACTGGTCACAAATCCAAATGTTAAATTATATTAAAAGATTAAAAACCAATCGTGTTAATTCAAGTGATAAGCAGTTTGATTTTTATTTAAGTAGATCTCAGATTCGAAGTGTTGTGTACGTAAAAAAATCTTTATCGAGAGACTCACCTATCAAAATTAAGTGTACGACAAGAATCAATCTAAATTAATTAGGACGAAATCCAAAAAAACTGTAAAAGCAATAAAAAAATTTAAAAATATATTTTTTTAAAAAAGTAAATCCCATCATTTTATTAAAATTGAACCAGTGTGTATAGTAGATGAATAAGACTTTAGATCTACCCTGATTAATGATTAAACGACACCTAAAATTTTCGAATCTTATTTCTAATTACATCCTCCATTTTCCCTTTTTCTAAAAGGAAAATAAAGTAGTCAAATGATAGGCCATGTGAATGCTACGTTTCGCCTCTCTTGAATCCACCTGCTTTTCTTTTCTTCTTTCTAGTCACAGCAAGGACGCCATTATCAACCATTCCCCATTGTCTTTGTCTTCGTGCTTTCTTTGTTCTTGTTAGAGAGTCGGCAATGAGCTCCATCATGCACAACTTTCAAAGGAGCCAAGCCCTCCCCGTCTCTCAAACCCAATCAAAAGAGCTGCCCCCATTGCCGGCCCTGCGAAGGAGGCTTTCCTCTTTGTCTCTCAAGCTACACCCTTCCATCTCTTCACCCTCAGTGTCCTCATGGGGGTTCCCCAGATCCAAGTCCCTGTCTTCTATGGGAGACTATGCCGGTAGCTCCATCAGGAAATGGTGGGACTGGGGATGGTCCTGGGTTCTTTCCAGAAAACCCATGTTTGCTCAAGATCTTGAAATGAACGAAGAGGAAACTAAGGTTCTGGGTTGCCACAGTAAAGGCAGCTGGGCGCATGTTTTTTACAAACTGAGATCTGAGGTCAAGAAACTCGTTGGATCTGACAAGGTTTGCCTCCCACAAACTTGCAGGTACGAGTCTTTAGCTCACTCCAGGAATTTCGGTAATGCAAAGGCAATCTATAGTTGAATTGATGGTTAACTGCAGAATGGTCTGAAAGGAAATTGTAATCAATAATCAACTCAAGTCCTTGCAATGCTTCGTGATTCAGAGCATCCCATCAGAGAAACTGCATAATTCTAGAGTATTTTTTTATTATCGTGTGGCTCTTGTTTTGTTCTTGGTTTTTCATCTTTTCCTTTCGTTCTCATAATTCAAATGATGAATCGTGAAAAAGAAACAATGTCCTGTAAGTAATATGATTTCATGAATTTAAAGTTAATTTTCTGTTACAATTGTCGCTGCAATCTTATCTTGCTCTTCTTACGATCCTAATCCTACCAAAACAGGAACCAAAAAGAAGGAAAGACCTTCCGTATCACATAGGTTTCCATTATTTTTGTTTCTCCCTTTTTCACGTGATTGATCTTCAGGTAATACCAAGGAGGTAAGTGTTGGAGTACTTCAACTCATCATTTCTTTTCTCGGAACTATTCACATTCAAAGATTCAATGTGTACAGAGATGATATAACATATTCCAATACACATTATCACATTAATATTTAAACTATAGCGTAATAAAACAACTTTTAAATATTTAGAGAGGTATACAAATGGGTGGCTGTTTAAAAGGTGTCGGTGGCAGAGACAAAAGTGCAGTTCTAATGATTTAACAGCTGATGAGCTTGGCTCGGAGGCAGTGATTTTGCAAAGCCAACAATGACTCGTCACCCACCAAAGACATGCTTTAGACACGGGGCTAAATTTTCAATCAAGTAAAACATGCGGTCTTAGTCGATGTTTATCAAAGAAACGATTAAGAAAAGTTTCAATTCTTAAGTGGAGAAACACTTTCAAGTATTAAGAATATAAGATCGTTTTTAAAAAAATTAACTATAAAATATATCAAAAAAAATACAAAAAATTTTATAGAAAGTTTCTATTTATAGTTGATTCTTCTTATATTTAATAATCTTAAATGATTTACATCGAAAACCGAGACCGATCATATCTTTACAAAATCTATAAATTATGTCCAACTTAAATAAACTATTTAAAAAATAATTTAAATGAATAATGTTTGACTAATTATCTTCTAAAATCTTTCATAGATCAGGTTAAATCTGATGTTTTTTCATACCTAAAATCTTTATCAAAACATATTGGGTAATTAATTATGCATGTGATTCCTTCATTACGCCTTTAAAATGAAATTAGACTCAATGATCTTAGATTCAATTTCGCACCTTGGCTTGTTCTTAACACATAATTGGGCTCGGTAGTCCCCTATAATTACTCTGACTTAGTTATCCCCATAAGGAACACTTCACTCTGACTTAATTATCCTCATAAGGACTGCATGCTTTGGTACTCTCCTCTATGTAATACCATTCGTCGCCCAATCACATACACCTTAATTAGTAAGAACTCTTTCCTTTTCGTTGCAATTTGTCCCTACTCGAGTCGCTTTGATCCTTGTTCAAACATTTGAACACCATTATATTGAGCACTGAATAAACACTTAAAACTCTTAAACCTTCCTTCTACCCTCGTAAAGTCTTGACAAATCCGGAGTCTAATGGGTTAGGTTTTTCGCTTTTTAGACTCAACAAACTAGACAAATCAAACCATAAAAAAAACTATAATTGTTTTTAAGATATATCTCATTTAAACTACCCCAGTTAATATTCACTCTAAATCTTATTAATACTTCTTTTCTCGCAAAATTTGATGCACCATCGCCCATTAACAACTTGTTGCACGTCGACTCATTCTTAATCTTGAAGTTTTACATGTTATGTCGTATTGATACTTCTTTTTCACGAAGCTCAATACTCCATCCACCTTACTCGTTGATGGATACTCGATAGATCCAATATTTTTAGAAAGTTTCGGCTCGGTTAACCGTTCCAAGATTGTTTCCTTAATGACAGCTAGAAAGTCAACATTCATGGTTAGCTCCACAATATTCAACACCATGAGCTCCACTCTCGCATCTAGATGAACAAACAAAAGCGACAAGAAGTGCATTAATTCAATCAATGGAATTTAAATCGATGATAAAATTATATTCATCTAAGTGAATTATCTAAAAGATTTTCTTGCCTTTTCATTCTCTAAATTGCAACTCCATACCCCATGCCACTCCCACGGTTAGAACACATTTGAAATTGACATTCTTGACTACCCCTAATTGACTCTTTAACCTTTAAACCAAGCTTTTTGGTAGCTTTCTTTAACATGAAAAGGTGAGATGCTTCCATGTCTACAAGAGCATTTCTCCTTTGACCTACAACGTTGATGTTGATGTAATACTTTTGACCCACATGTCACTTTTGAACCTCAAACCCAAAACAAAATCATAAAATTTCTCAAATGGATTTAGCCTAACAAAATAATTTTAAAAACATTTAAACACAAAAGAGCTCTAATTTAAATTTAAATCATTTGAACATATAATTCAACTAATACAATTTAAAAAGTAACAATAATAAAAATAAAATATAAAGTTAACAATACTTAATAATATTAATAGTGTAATGATATAAATTATAACGACTTGGTTTTTCCCCAATCAACGTTCAGCGTCGACCCGAGCCATGGACCATCAAGTCAAGTTGGATGTTCGAGTTTGGTGGGACATTGTGGGCTTCAGTTTTGGTTATGGTGGGCTTTCCATGTTGTGGACTTCGATGTTGGGCTTGTGTTTGGACAAAGGATGACGATTGAGGGACAAAGTGATAACTCTTCCTAAGGAAGACAAAAAGGCTATTGGCTCTTCTTTTCCCTTTCCAAAAAGAGAAGAAAATATATCACTTTTCTCTCATCTCTCTCTTACCATTATCTTGTTCTTCCTCCCAAAATCGAAGATGAAAAGACAAAATCTTGTTGTTCCTCGGTGAGAATCTCGTTTTACATCTTAAGGGAAGTTTAAACAGCAAAGAAATATCTATCTTCCAAGGTATTTATCCCCAAAATTGGTGAGAGTTAGACATGAAGCTTGGAGCAAGGAACAATGATAGCAAAAGCTTGTTGTGAAGTTTATTTCGAATTTCTAGCTTAAGGTTAATACATTTCTAACTTCTAAATTTTATGAGCCTCATATAATGATTGCCTTGCTTGATTTTACGGTTATAGAATACTAGTGGGTGTATGTATCGCTTAGAATCCTAAAAATATGAAATTTGAATTAAGGGTTTATATGGTATAAAATTGATATAAATTCAATTAATATACTTCAAATAACTTGTATGAGAGTTTTAGGAGATTTTAGAATGTTTTTTTGGTAGTGTATGAGGTGATTTCAAGCTCTAGGCCTGAAAATCTGGGTTCGAGTAATGGTACGGGAGGCACCCGTATCGGTACCCATGAGAGAGAAATTAGGTGTTTTAGGGAGGGTGTACAGATACGGTTACCCCGTGTATCGGTACCCCTAAATATTAAGCATTTCTAAAATCTTTTTTGGTTATCAATACGTGAAGGCGTATCGGTACCACTATTCTATTAAGTTCGAGTATCGATTTTAGAGACCCTTGTATCGCTACTAGGTTTTAGTATGCCAAATAGGTCGGTACAAGTGATAGGAAAACAATCAAATGGTTTGAATGGGTTTTGGGTATCAGTACACGAGGGAGGAGTATCAATACCAGTTAGGAGAGTATCGGTACTCTAGGTAGGCGTATCGGTACATGTAAAATAATCCTTCCAAGTTTTAGAAATTTAGTTAGGAGGGTAACTAAATCGTATTAATAACCTTAGTAGGTCCCTTTGGGCCTAAAATGAATATTAAAACTAAAAAATGAGAATTTTGACTATGTTTAAGACTTAATTAGACAAATATGAGCTAAATGATTTGTAATGACTTGTAATGATATATGATCATGTGATGGATATTTGTGCATATGAAGTTATTGTCGATTATAGATACGAGAATGTTGGTATGAGATATTGTGTAAATGTTTGATGATCATGAAAATGTTGTAACGAGATCTAGATACCCAAGAGTGGCTTACCGAGGTTGTGTGACTCTAGACCACTTGTATGTGAGAGTGTGTGTAACTCCCTCGACTCGTTCTAGACGCCACCCAAATCGAACGAGTTATACGGGGAATACCGAAGCTAATCCGAAGACTCACCTCGATAAACGATACTATTTTTTATCTTATCTAAATACTTTAATTAGATCTTACATGTTCATGCAAGGAACGAAATCATTTGTAGCGGAAAAGATGTGAAACAAGTCCAAATTCTACTGAACAAGCTTTAGGAGCACTATTGTAATTTTCCAAAAAACCATCATATTTTGTCTAGGTATCGATACCCTATGAACAGGTATAGAAACCTCTGCCCAGAAAATGCAAAATTCACAAGTTACATGCCTTAGCCGAAAATTTAAAGTTCTCTAGATGCATACGAGACCTTATAGGCAAGATTCACACTTCAAACATCAATTCTAGATGCAAAGTCACCCTATTCCAAAGGCAAAGCATTTAAATATCATAGGCGTATTTCAACATCATTAAACATGACAAGACATACTTCAAAAGTCTTAATAATTCTTATAAAACTCAATATCAAAATAAGTTCAATAACATAGGTTCCAAAATAGAATTTCAAACTCAATAATCTTCTAATCCATTGCTCTCAACTACCTAGGTTCATAACAAAAAAAATGCATACTTGAGCTAAAGAAAATATTAAACAGTCACGATTGGCTCCTTTGCTTTCCGATTGCTTCTAACACTTACTTATCTGCATTGTAAGGAAAAGAGAGTGATTAAGCTTTAAGCTTAGTGAGGGCAATAAAATATTTTAAAACATCACTTATAATGCAACCCATAAATACTCAGTTTATCAAGGTGAAAGCGTGTCATGCTTCTTTAAAACAACATAAACATGGTTATCAATGCCATTAATAAACCAACAAGTGTTAACAAAATCATGGCTCAAAAGCCAACATAAAGTACCAGTAAAAATCCCTTGAAAAGAGGTCACATGCTTTCAAAGCAAAACAAGGCTAATATGCTACTCACTTAGCAAGGCCTAAGTTCACATAACACTTGAATTTTCAAATAGAAAATATAAATTATATTAAGGCTAGTGATTTGATTTGTACTACTCCTAATCGTTAGGATAAACGAGCAACCGCATGCTAGTACTACTCCTAGAACATGCGCATGTTGATACTACTCTCAACATGAATTATCTCACCTTGGCATCCGATGAAAATACTACTCCGATCAACCCGTATATGACAGTACTACTCCCATCACATAGCATTAGAATAAAAGCCGAAATGCAACACACAAAGAATTTATACACGTACGACTTTTAAATATTTATAATGCACTCTAGACCCTATTGATCGGTCAACTTATCCCATAAGGTTCATCACTTACTATCCAATATATTATTGAAAAACAATGCTCAAACTTAATTCAAAACTGAATTAAACACATGCTTCCCAATATTTCAAGTTTCAAAACATAAACCGATAAAATCACCTTTAACTCAATTTTCAAAGTAAAGCCATGGGAGCATCAATTATGTAACAAAACCATTATGAAACAACAAAATGAGCATTAATTCATCATGCATAAACATCTATACAAAATCAACATTAAGCATGACAAAGTTCATAGTAAAAACATAGAGTAATATGGGAACCTTTTTGCAAAAACTTAAACTTTACTTACTCCGAGTATAGGGAGATTTTCACACATTCCCTACACTCCTAAACCTCTATAAAACAATTTTAAAACACTGCCGATACAACCACTCTCATAAACAACTCACCGATAACCAATACATGCTCGCCAAGCCACCGAAATGAACCGGAACGCCTTCAAATGCGATCGCCTAACTCTTGTCCTGTTTCAAGCATCAAAACCAAGGGATTTAATGCTTATATACTCAAAAAACAAACCAACAAGTCAAATCCCTACACAACAACCCTTAAAACCTATCAAAACTTAAACCGAAAACTTGTTGAAACACACCAAACTTTACTTAAGCCTATAGTCCAGGATTAAGGATATTAAAAATACTTTATAAACATCCTAAAAAATTAAAAATAATCCATTTAAGACCTCAAAAAAGTGGGTAAAAACCCTTGAACGAAAATTAAGATTTTTAGAAAAAAAACGATTTTTATGAAATTAAGAGATTAAAATAATTTCTCCAAGCCAAGAACTTGAAAATTTTAGTAAAGAATTTTATTGCTCTATAGTATTGACAAAATCTCACCTCAAAAACTGATCCAATTGCTTTCCGAGTTTTAAAACGAGATAACGATGAGAAAACAAGAAAATTTGAAGGAGAAAAGTTAAGATAATTATTGTAAACGATTTTTAGTGGAAAAGAATAAGTTTTTACCTTGAAAAATTGATCAACGACTGTCTCCAAAGAGGGAAAACGAAAATTAAAAAAAATATGTGATGTTTAGGTTAAAAAAGGGTTTAAAGAGTTTTAAATTGAGTTTAATTAAGTTATTTAATTTAAAATAGATTTTGGGTTTAATTAATTAATATTTGGAAAGCCTAGACCAACTAGGATTATAATTGGATCAAAGCCCCTTAAAGATTCAAAGTTTTGGCTTATTTTATAAAATTTTCCCTAAATTTTCAATTTTTACAAAATGGTCACTAATTTCAAAATCTTAGGGTTTCAAGGGTCGATTTTAAAATTTTATTTGACCAAAGTCTAATATATATTATTTAAGTATTTTAGAATATTTTTTCTTAATTTATTTCGATAGAAAATTGATTTTTAGGTATTTAATCCCGAACTACGCTAAATCGACTAAACAGGCCCACTAACTTCTAAGCCCAAACTTGGGGCGTTACAGTGTGAGGTTCGATGCTTAGTGACTCCGTACATGCTAAAGGTAGGTGAAGTTGTGAGGTCTGATGCACGGTGACTTCCGACACACTCATCTATGGTAGATATGTGATTTGATTGTTAAGAATTTTATGAAATTATTATGAATTTTCCATGAAAATATCATGTCATTAGGCGGTCATAGTAGCGCCAATACACCATGTATTGATGCTTATATATATAATTTTGAAGCTATACTATGTGCTGATGAGTGACACTAACGTATTTATGAGACTTTAGTTAATAGAATAAATCTAATATGGACCCTATAAGTGAGCCAATAGTTTAAAAATTTTAAATCTTAATTATTGAAAACGTGTTTTGGGTATTTAATCAAGGAGATGGGTACTTGGGTTGTGTGAGCTAGTGACCCAACGGCTAGGTGAACACGGTTAAACTAAGGCTATGTTTTCCAATATGTATGGATGTCGTGTGTAAGTATGTACATTGTGAAGATTGATGGATTATAACTTTTATAGTCGAGGACTATGTGTTAGGATATGCCACTTATAAATCAGTAGGCTATGTAAACTCAAGTAGCTCGATAAACTGAGTTAAATTAAATAGGTAAGTCTATTACGACATTCAATATTCCTATATAATTTTGTCCTGATATAAGTATTTGAGAAATCTAGCTAAGGTATGCTAGAATATGAACCTTAGTTTAAAAGTCTTTCTGTGCACTCTTGACTATCATATCATGCATGCTTGTTTTTATGATATTCATGAACTATGATAGAGTAGAAATATATGAACGAGCTTTGTTAGCTCAACTTATAGAATTGTGGTATTTTCCGTACGTAGGGGATAAGTAGCTTTGTAGGAGAACTGGTGCGAGTAAGAAGTCTTACACCTTCATGATGCAACCTTATACCTTTAGCCAAGTTTTAATATTTTAGATGTTGAACCCACAAGGACTGGATATCCATGCAATGTATCTTTCATGCACTAAGAAAAGTAAAACACAAATAATTTGTAGGAAGTATGATTAACTAAAGTATGAAAGATAACTAGATAATTTATTAAAATCTTAAGATATAATAGAAAGGTTAGGTTAGATTGCTTCGTAGTTTGGAATCCATTTGCATAGTATTCTCCTCTAATTAATGCAAAGGTTAAAGTTCCGCCTCGGTGGGTCACTAAAGGGGCGCCTTGGCTGTCTCGGTGAGTTCTGCCTTGTCGACAAATCAACAATTCATAGTTCGACAGATCATCCTTTATTGCCTCCTTTTTATGCCTAATTTGGAGTAATATTGAAGGTCACGTGTTGATTATACCTCCCAACGTGAATCAAGGGTGAACAACAACGGATGATATGTTTCTTTTTAGTCGTTAAAATCCTAGTTGGCTTATCTCTAAGATGGATTAGCTAATTCCCAAGAGTAAAGACCATATTCACTCATTTTGTGAGCTTAACTATCCCTAGTCTAGACAAATAGGTTTTTAATCGCAAACATATCTTCCGAGCTCGTATGCAAGAAAGAGTATGAAACAAGAGTGAATAAAATATGAATTCTGAAATTGCATTAATAAAACTTGAATAAAGATATAATCTTCTTCCACAACTACTCCACAAGTAACCTAAGCTTTAGGAAGAATTTAAAACATGATAAGGGTGGTGGCGGCTATGATTTTAATCGGTGGAGACGAGTTGTTTGTCCTAAACCTAAGGGTTGGTTTATATAGGCCAAGCCTAGGTCATAACTTCTCATAAGTGATAGGAGTTGTAATAGGAATAAAATATAACTTAATATAAAATAAAAACTCTTTATTTTATTTCCTAATTTTAGTCCTGTTGGATTCTTTGAATTCTCGTAGCTTTGGCCATGACTTAACTTACTTTCCTTTGCTCTGTTTCTTCTCTAACTTGGTTCACTGGATTTGACTCTTTATTCTCTATCTATCGCACAACACATGTCTTTGTTGCTCTACTACCGCGGGAACCAGACTATTGCCTTGGTGGGTGTTTCTCTACATTTAATCTTTATCAGCATACTACATTCAAAATCTGTCGATGGTATCTTTTATTTGATATCATTGGGAGGTTTATATTTTGTCTAAGACAGAAAACCATAACCGTATCCATTTTCTACCAAATATAAAAAATAGTATTTAGGCACTTGGATAATGAAACATGGAAAATATTTGAATCATCCAATATTGTCATTAAAGTCTATTAATTACAAGCAATAATTGACCGAAAAATAATATAAAATATAGAAACTTTCATAAATTAGAGTTGTGAAAAAGTACAATACTTGATATTTTGGTTTGGACTTATTGTATTTGATGAGTGCCTAAAAGTCTTCAGTTTTCACATCATTTTTCCAATCATTTATTGCTAATAAAGACAGAATTAAATGCAATAATAGATATTTCTGATTATTTTTTATATCTCAGCATCCAAATACTATTTTTATGAATTTATCCATTAATTGGCATAAAACATATATGTTTGATAGTTTTCTTTCTTAGAAATGAAACTAGATCATAGAGAAAGCCAAAAAAGAAAATAGATGCTGAATTGAAGATGAAGCATCCGTCATGGCAGCGTTCTGAAGACTGTCCCAACAGCATAGAAGACGATAACTGATGCTCAACAGGAAGAGGAAAAGATATCGAAAGATAAAAATAAAGAAGATAACTCAATTAGGAGGTCTAGCCCAAGTCAAACATCAGAAAGAGACATTTTAGTAAATAAGATTTATTTAATATAATTTAATAATTATGAATTAGATTTCTTTTCTGTTTAGAATTCTTTTCTTGTATGAAAATATCAACTTAGGACTTGGCCAATATAAGGCACTTATTAGGTTTAGGTTTGGAAAGAAGAAGTCGGTTTACACACATAACATATCCTTAGCCGCCGACCACATTATTATTGATATTTATTAATGCAAAACTTATTTCATAATATATTTTTTGTGGGTACTTAACTTTCTTTGTATATGAGCTCGAGATGATAAGTATGTGAAGAAATATCCATTTGTCTAATATCGGGAGAGTTAGGCTCATGAAACGAGAGAATACGGTCTATTCCCATGGGCATTGACTAATTCGGGTTGGATTTCAGCGACTAACATGACACATGTGGTGTTGTTATTTGCCCTTGATTAACGCCGGGAGGTATCAACAAGACAAGGAGATTTCAACAGTTTTCTTCGCTAGGGATAAGGAAGAAACAAATAAGGTTGCTCTGTCGAACTATGAAAAGTTGAATTGTCGATAATGCATAACCCCTCTTAGGCAGTTGCGGCGATCCTTTGTGCGATCCGTCTAGGCGACAGTTCAACCCATTGCATTAATAAATGGATTAACAATATAACTGGATTCACCTTGATTGGTGATTTAAATTGTTACTTTTTAATTGCTAATTATATTATTTTCATGAAATTATCATTGCTAATTTGAGTGAATTTTGTATGTTTTATGTGCAGTGACCTGTTTCTACAATTGATGATTAAAAAAAGAAAATTTTTGCATTTTTTGCGACTGGAGACATGGCACGACGCCGGGTATGAAAAAATGTTGATGTGGCAGTTTCTAGAAGATTCTGGAGATAGTCCAGTCAACGAGATTTGAGAGAATTCTAGAGACGGTTCAACAACAAGATTTGAGAAGATTTTTAGGATAAGATATTTTGTTTTTAAATTTTAAACTCAAGGATTATCTTTTTATCTTTTATTTTATTTTTGAATTAGTTTATTACTTTTAGGTTATTAGTAGCCTATAAATACCCTCTATGGGTAAGGCTTGAGATCATCCATCACTTTGTCTTTGAATTCTTGTCTTGTTTCTTTATTATTCTATAAAATTTCTTTTCTTTTCTTTCTTTATTTTTAAGTTTTTTTTTTATATTTTGCAAAAATATGCTAAGTATGATAATTGATATCATGCTTAGCTATTTTTTTTTAAGCCGAGAACTAACAATGAATCAATTCAAAGCGTGAGAATTAAATAGTACTTAATTCCCTTCGGGAAACATTCTTATTTTTCTGTTTTCTTAGTTTGGTAATCGGCCTTACTTACAAAATTAAAACATTTTCAAACCAAAAAGATCTCGTTGGTCTGGATGTTGTTTTAATATACAATGGGAGGAAGGGTTTGCCTGTGACAATTTTCGACTTCCTATGAACACACTTAGCGGTGGTTCGCTAAGGAAAAATGAGATCGGATTCGATTCTCAACGAGACAACATAATCCACGTCGAGCCTTTCCAGTATTTAATCTGATTATTTTAACGGCAATAGCTGTGGTTAAACCACTCAAGAATCATCTTTCAACGATAGGCTTGGGAAGATCGATTACAAGAGAGAAAGACAAGTTACAATGGGTTTGTCCTTGTAGACTGTAACTGACATGAATCCCGAAGTAAAAATTATTTTCAATGATCGACAGAATTGAAACAAAGTTAGCTCGAGACGATTTCTTCATTGTCATTTTCAACTATTATTTCTCTCTCAATTTTTATTTTTACATTTTATTTGTTATTTTAGTTTCTTTATTTTTTATCACAATCTCATCAACCCCCTTTTTAATTAATTGTTTGCAACATCCTGGACTGAAATCAATACAGAATTACATCAGAAGTTCTAAATTCTTTGTGGATCGACCCTCTTTACTATACTATCTTTTATTTATTTAATTTAAAGAGGAATATTTTATTTGACTTGAAAACGATGCTTGTCAAAATTGGCGCCATTGCTGGGGAATTTTCGACAAATTATTGATTAAATTTTGTTTGTTTTTATGACCAGGAGCAAACCGGGAAACCTTGTTGAACTTGACCAGAAAATTGAAGCAAGAGCTCGTAGAACTCACGGCGAAAAGCTTCGCCAGAAGAAACAACAAAGAGATCAAGACAAGCAAGCTAGTTCGGAATCTAATTCTGAACCATTTTCTCATACCCAATCCTACGGAGAGTCGAATCCGAACATATATCCTACCTCATCAAACGCAAATTTTGAACTAAGACAGATGTCCAACCAACGATTAGAGAGTTAAATGCAGCCCCCGAGATACAACAACCACTTTGCATCACCTTTCCTAATGGCGAAACCCCGTTTCAACGTAAGACGGGATTGATCCATCTCCTTCCTACCTATATTGGTTTGCCTAGTGAAATCCTATATAAGCATCTCGCAAAATTTCATATGGTGTGTAGCAGCATGAAGCCTCAAGGAGTTTTCGAGGATCAAATCAAACTGAGAGCATTTACTTTTTCTTTAGCCGGAACGGCTAAGGAGTGGCTATTTTATTTATCGCCTAATTCAATTACTACTTGGGCTGAACTATCACGTGTTTTCCTTGACAGGTTTTTCCAAGTGGAAAAATCAAGTGTGTTAAGGCGATGTATTTTGGGAATTCAACAAAAAGAATACGAAACTCTTTATGATTACTAGGAGAGGTTTAAAAAATTGTGCGCCAGTTGTCCGCAGCATGGTCTTTCTGAGCAAACACTCCTTCAATACCTTTATGAAGGAATGCTTCCAGTTGATAGAAAAATGGCTGATGCCGCTAGTGGAGGCGCTCTCATTAACATGACAACCACGACGGCAAGAACGTTAATTTCCACTATAACGGCAAACTCACAACAATTTGGCTCAAGTGAACCTAGCCGACGGGTTCACGAGGTAAGTGTTGTTTCAATTGAAAATAAACTCTACAAATTAACTGACATAGTTAATTCGCTTGTTTCAGGAAAAATTGAAATAGCAAAAGCTTGTGGAATTTGCACAATGATAGATCATCTGACAGATTATTGTCCATTGTTACAAGATGTATCCGAAGCAAATATTAATGCCGTAGGAAATTTTTCGGGACCTCCTCAAAGAGCATACAACCCGTATGGTAATACTTTTAATCCAAGATAGAAAGATCATCCAAACCTGAGATACGGTAACAATCAAAATTTTCAAGCAAGGCCCCCTCCTTTCCCAGCTCAAGCCCCACAGAAATCTTCCCTTGAGTCAATTGTTGAAAAGTTAGTCACATCCCAAGAGAATTTCTAATCTCAAACCCAACGAGAAATTCAAGAACTTGGAAAGCAATTAACACAATTAGCTCAGACAGTAGGCCGCCTAGAATCTCAGGGTCGGTTGCCTTCGCAAATCGAATCAAATCCAAGAGAAAAATGTGAGTTCAATTACTTTGCGAAGTGGCATCATCATCTCACCTGATCAACCGAACAAGTCCGTGAAAGAGACTGACAAACAAAAAGAGGATGCACCACCAAAGGACTCAGAAAAAGAATCTTCACCTTCAAATAATTCTGGTAAAGTTGTTTCTCCCTCGTCTTTTCCTTCTACTTACGATAATTTGCCTCCTTTTCCTTCTAGGCTTGTGAAGCATGATAAGAAAGCAGAAGAAAAGGAAATTTTTGACGTCTTTAGAGAGGTGGAGATAAATATTCTTCTTCTCGATGCAAGTCGAAAAATACCAAAGTATGCGAAGTTTCTCAAAGACCTATACACAAACCGACAATGATTGACTGGTCATGAAAAAGTAAACTTTGGCGAGAATATTTCGGCAATTTTTCAAAGGAAGCTACCTCCCAAATAAAAAGATCAAGGTATGTTTGCCATACCATTCAAAATTGGTAATGCTGGAATTAAGCGTGCAATGTGCGACTTAGGCGCATCCATCAATGTAATGCCCCTTTCCGTGTACAACAAAATTTTCAATGAAACCTTGAAAGAGACAATGGTTACAGTTCAACTCGCCGATCGATCAATTATCTACCCCGAAGGAGTTCTGGAAAATGTTTTGGTAAAGGTAAACGATTTAATATTTCCTGCTGATTTTTATGTGATTGACATGGAAAATGATCGCAGTAATACTGAATCCGAAATACTTCTTGGTCGACCCTTCCTAAGTTCGACACAAACAAAAATTGATGTCCGAAGCGGCATCTTGGCTATAGAATTCGACGGGGAGGTTGTTAAATTCGATGTATACAAAGCTATGAAATACCCAGATAGTGTGGCGAGTTTAAATTTCGTAGACATTATTGATCCCTTGGCTAATGAATTTTTGGGATCTAATTTAATTCTTGATGTTGGAAGGAAAGTGGAAATAGAGGAGTTACATGATGATAAGGAGCTTGAAGAGATTTTTTGCTTTAATTTTTTTGCATCAAATTTTTGTTTAACACCTTCGAAAACTAAAATTCTTCCTTTGATATTGCAGGCGCCTCGACTCGAACTAAAACAGTTGCCGTCTTACCTTAAATATGCCTTTTTAGGAGAAAATGATGCCTTTCCGGTCATAATCTCAAGCGAGCTGTCAACGGTGGAGGAAAAGGAGTTGGTTGCTGTTTTACGCATGTATAGGGAAGCAATCGGTTGGACCATTGCTGATATTAAAGGTTTAAAACCATCCATATGCATGCACAAAATTAAGACGGAGGAAGGCACAAAACCAACTAGGGAAGGACAGAGACGGTTGAACCCGCCAATGATGGAGGTTGTAAAACAAGAAATCCAAAAGCTCCTTGACGCTGACATTATTTACCCAATCTCTGATAGTAATTGGGTAAGTCCAATTCATATCGTCCCAAAGAAGACTGGAGTAACAGTAGTTCAGAATACAAAAGGCGAAATGGTCCAGTTCATTACCTTTTATTGATCAAATGATAGAAAGATTAGCTGGAAAGTCTCACTATTGTTGTCTTGATGGATTTTCAGGATTTTTCCAGATTCCAGTGGCACCCGAGGACCAGGAAAAAATGACTTTTACTTGCCATTTCGGAACATTCGCCTACCGTAAAATGCCCTTCGAATTGTGTAACGCTCATGTAACATTTCAAAGGTTCATGATAAGTATATTTTTTGATCACATCGAAAAAGGTATCGAAGTATTTATGGACGATTTCACCGTATATGGTAAATCTTTTAATGAATGACTTTCCAAACTTTCTTATGTTCTTAAACGATGCATTGAGTTTAAATTAGTACTCAATTATGAGAAGTGACATTTCATGGTAAGCAAAGGTTTGGTTCTTGGGCATATCGTTTCATCTAAAGGAATTGCCATTGATAAGGAAATAAATGACGTAATTCATTCATTACCATACCCCACTTCGGTGAGGGAAATCCGATCTTTTCTTGGCCATGCAGGTTTCTACAGGCGATTCATAAAGGACTTTTCCAAAGTAGCACAATCATTGTGTAGGCTCCTCCAAAAAGATGTTGCCTTTGATTTTGATCAAGTTTGTAAAAATTCTTTCGACACATTAAAAGAAAAGCTAATTTCCGCACCAATTGTGCAACCACCGGATTGGAGTCTTCCTTTCAAAATAATGTGCGATGCTTCAGATTTGAGCGTTGGAGCTGTTCTCGGCCAAAAGAACGGGAAGTAACCGCACGCCATTGCTTATGCGTCAAAAACACTTGACCCGGCTCAACGCAATTATTCCACCACAGAAAAAGAATTGTTTGCTGTTATTTTTGCATTACAGAAATTTTGCTCTTATTTACTTGGAACTAAAATTTATGTTTTTTTTGATCATGCAGCATTAAGGCACTTGATGAACAAGAAAGAAGCGAAACCAAGGTTGATCCGCTGGATCCTATTACTCCAGGAATTTAATCTCGAAATTGAAGACAAAAAGGGGAGCGAAAACTTGGTTGCTGACCATTTAAGTCGATTGCCGATCACTACAATTGAACCACCTATTCGTGAGCAATTTCCCGATGAAATCTTGATGGCAGCACAAGTCTCTCATCCTTGGTTCGCAGATATAGCGAATTTCCTAGCCACAGGTAAGTTGCTGGTTGATTTGCCAAAATCCGCGATTAAGAAGATAGAAAAAGACTCTCGCTATTATATTTGAGATGATCCTTACTTGTGGAAGCACTGTTCGGACTTAATTATTAGACGTTGTGTTAGTGAAAGCGAGGTATAATCGATACTTACTTTTTGTCACTCATATTCATGTGGAGGTCACTTTGGACCTAAACGAACCGCTCATAAATTCTTGAATGTGGTTTCTTTTGGCCTAATTTATTTCGTGACACTTATATTTTTTGTAAAGCATGTGAAAGATGCCAACGTGTAGGCAATTTAAGCCGGAAAAGTGAAATGCCGCTTAACCCAATTCACATTTGTGAAATATTTGACGTTTGGGGATTAGACTATATAGGGCCATTTACTTCTTCTTTTGGGAATTTATATATTATCCTTGCAGTCGATTATGTCTCTAAATGGGTAGAGGCAAAAGCTACCTGAAATAATGATGCTAAGACAACGACTAAATTTCTTCGTGATACTATTTTTTCCAGGTTTGACACTCCTAGAGCAATTATATGTGATAAAGGAACACATTTTGTCAATCGAGTCATGGATGCATTAATGAAAAAATACGGTGTGACTCAACGAATATCTACCGCCTACCATCCACAAACAAATGGGCAAGCGGAGGTGTCGAATCGAGAGATTAAAACAATCCTTGAAAATTAGTTAAACTAAATCGGAAGGATTGGAGTTTGAAGTTAGTCGATGCTTTGTGGGCATATCGCACGGCATATAAAAGACCTATAGGAATGTTGCCATGTCGACTTGTATTTGGAAAACCATACCACTTACCGGTTGAGTTGGAACACAGGGCATATTGGGCTCTGAAAGAATATAACATGGTGATGGATGCAGTCGGTGAAGCGAGAAAATTGAATATCCAAGAGCTTGAGGAAATTCGTAAAAATGCATATGATAGCGCATAAATTTTTAAGAACGAACCAAAGTATTTCATGATCAAAGAATTTCATTTAAGTCTTTTTCTATTGGGCAAAAAGTATTATTATTTAATTCAAAATTAAAAAATTTTGCAGGAAAGCTTAAATCGAAGTGGCTTGGACCATTGACGGTTACCAACGTTTTTCCTCATGGAGCCATAGAAGTTGAAGATAATTCTGGTGCTCGCTTCAAAGTGAATGTCCAGAGACTAAAACCTTTCTACGAAAGTGCTCCAATCGGTTTAATTCAAACGCTAAATTTGGAAGAAGTAAAATTCTAGAGGAAGGTCGTTGAGCTTAAACGACGTTAAACAAAGCGCTTTTTGGAGGCAACCCATTTAATTATTTATTTATTTATTTTCATTATTTATTTATTTATTTATTTATTTTTAATAAATTGAACAGTTTAATTTGCTTCTGAACTTCTTAGATTCGCAAGCGTGTTCAAGACTATCGGAGAAACATAACCATTTCACTGATCAACACATTAAAATGTGCACGTTAGCGAAACCCAAGATGAGCAAGGGTGTACTGTAGCAAAATCCGTGGTAGATGGTTTGACCGGTCATATCCTTTTTAAAATCAAACTCCACCCTTATCACTTTCACTTGAATAGACCTACCAATATTCTATTTATTTCTCCTTCTTCTTTGCTCAATCCTTCAGCCGCCAACACCATTGTTGCCATAAAAGAACATCTCACCATGGTTAGAACGCGTAACCAACAAAACCAAGGGCCACCAGTTCCTCAGTTTGTGCTTAATGACCGCCGCTGTTTTACTGCCCCGACAACGTTCATGGAAATTCCTAGTAATTCCGAACCAGTCCCGCCACCCCCTCCTTCACCTGGTCAACCAGTCCGATCACCACCACACGTGGTTCCAGTCCCGCAACCCCCTCCTTCACGTGGTGGCCGTCAACGTCCAGTAAGGTCGCCTCCACAAGAAGATGTCAGGTCACAACCGTCTCCATCTCCTGTCAACAGAAATTCACGGTTCTAGTACGTTGCCGGACCGAGTCACGGGCGTTATCAAACACATTCTTCATCCTTCCATTTCATGCCTACGATGATGTTTTCGTCTTCTTCTCGATATCATCCATCACTTTGCCTTTTAATTCTTGTCTTGTTTTTTTATTATTCTATAAAATTTCTTTTCTTTTCTTTCTTTATTTTTAAGTTTTTTTTTTATATTTTGCAAAAATATGCTAAGTATGATAATTGATATCATGCTTAGCTAATTTTCTTTAAGCCGAGAGCTAACAATGAATCAATTCAAAACGTGAGAATTAAATAGTACTTAATTCCCTTTGGGAAACATTCTTATTTTTTTGTTTTATTAGTTTGGCAATCGACCTTACTTACAAAATTAAAACATTTTCAAACCAAAAAAAGCTTATTGTTCTGGATGTTGTTTTAATATACAGTGGAAGGAAGGGTTTGCTTGTGGCAATTTTCGACTTCCTATAAACACACTTAGCGGTGGTCCGCTAAGAAAAAATGAGATCAAATTCGATTCTCAACGAGACAACATAATTCGAATCGGGCCTTTCTTGTATTTAATATGATTGTTTTAACGGCAATAGCTGTGGTTAAACCACTTAAGAATCATCTTTCAAAGATAGGCTTGGGAAGATCGGTTACAAGAGAAAAAGGCAAGTTACAATGGGTTGGTCCTTGTAGACTGTAACCGACATGAATCCCGAAGTAAAAATCATTTTCAATGATCGACAGAATTGAAACAAAGTTATCTCGAGGCGGTTTCTTCATTGTCATTTTCAACTATTATTTCTTTCTCTCAATTTTTATTTTTACATTTTATTTGTTATTTTAGTTTCTTTATTTTTCATCGCAATCTCATCAACCCCCTTCTAATTAATTGTTTGCAGCATCCTGGACTGAAATCAATACAGAATTACATCAGAACTTCCAAATTCTTTGTGGATCGACCCTCTTTACTATACTATCTTTTATTTATTTAATTTAAACAGGAATATTTTATTTTGACTTGAAAAACGACGCTTGTCACACCTCTACAAAGCATTCAATCTAACCTCATTCTTCTAATTATTATCTTTCTATAATTTAGTATAATTTATTTAATGTAATTTAATCCAATCCAATTACTTGTGCTTTTAGTTTTCTCAAGTGCAGTTATAAGAAGTAGTAGAATCGACTCAGTCTTCGTGGGATAGATATCTTAAATATTATAATCTAACAAAGGTGGAATTTAACAAGGACTTTATAGCCTCCATCAGATTTGGCGTCGTTGCCAAGGATTGACTCTCAATTTTACTACCTATTATTTTTGTATATTTTTAATTATTTTAGTTATTTATTTAGTTTTTGTTTTTGTTTAATTTCCGTGGGTTGTTTTATGTATGACCAGGTCCAACCCTACTATTGCAATACCCTTACGATCCAAAAATCGAAAAACAGCACGAGAAAGGGCACGCCTAAGAATAAACGTAGACTCTGGCCAACAAAACAACGTGGGTATGAATGCTGCGGCGGCAAACAATCATGTGCCTTTGCAATAGTTGATCTAGTAAATATTCCAAGACAGGAACACGCTCGAACAGTTCGAGATTATTTAGAGGAAGATTTAGATGGGTTAACTCCTACTGTTGTGATGCCTAATATAGAGGCAGAACACTTTAAACTAAAACCGATCATGTTCAACATGATCAACACCCTGGGCTAGTTTGGGGGTTCAACCAATGAAGATGTTCGGCAACATCTTAAGTCCTTTTTGGAGATTTGTAACTCATTTAAGCTGTCGGGAGTCTTAGTTAACATCCTTAAGCTGAAATTATTTCCCTATTCACTGAGGGATAGGGCAAAAGCATGGTTAAATAACCTCCAGCCAGGATCGTTGAATTCATGGACATAAATGCCGAAGCTTCCTTGCCAGATTCAGTTGCACCAATGTGACTGATAAGCTCAGAAACGACATAACATCCTTTAGGCAAGATGAAGATGAATCAATTTATGAGGCTTAGGAAAGATACATAGAATTATACAGAAAATGCCCCATGCATGATCTGTCTGAGTGGACCCAAATATCTATCTTCTACAATGCTGTAAACACTACTACGAGGATGATGCTTGATGCTTCCGCCAATGGCACCCTCTTAGACAATAGTACTTGAAGAAGCTACTAACGAAACATCTAAGGGAAGGGAACCATCAGATACTGCCGAACATACTGCCATAGTAGATGATGCCATAGCCGCACCACAAATAAGATTTCAGTGCGATGAAAAGATCAAAGATTTGCGTCCAACACCAACTTTTCCATAAAGGATAAAACAACAAAAGCATGAGTACCAGTTTAAGAAATTCCTAGATATACTTAAACAAATACATATAAATATACCTTCAGTGGAGACAATTAAGCAAATGTCCAACTACGCCAAATTCCTTAAGGATATCATATCCAAAAGGATAAAAATTGGGGAATTTGAAACAATTGCCGAACAGAAGGATGTGTGGCAATGCTGCATAACAAGGCCACCACCAAAAGAAAAGATCATGGTAGCTTCACCATACCATGTGCTATCGGTGATTAATACGTGGGCAAGGCACTATGTGACTTAGGCGTCGGCATAAATCTCATGCCTCAGTCAGTATTTCAAAAGCTAGGCATCGGACAAGCAAAACCAACAACAGTTATGCTGCAGCTGGCAGACCGCTCTTGCTTACAACCAGAAGGAAAAATTGAAGATATTCTGGTAAGGATGGATAAATTTATTTTTCTTGTTGACTTCTTAATTCTTGATTGTGAAGTAGATGAGCATGCTCCAATCATATTAGGAAGGTCATTCCCAGCCTTAGGAAGAACATTGATCGACTGTGAGAAAGGAGAATTAATCATAAGGGTCAGTACACAAAAAGTAAAGATCAATGTATTTAAAAATCTAAGGCATCAAGATGAACCAAATGAATGCAAAATAATTGAAGTTAAAATTGGGTTCAACTTCAATCCAGAAGTAGATTGCCTAAACAAAATCTATCAAGACAACCCCTTCCGAGGTAGCACGCCCCTTAAACAACGATACATTCGAAAGAAACCACCAGGTGAGGAGACAACAACTGAAACATCAGCTTCTCCTCCAGACAAAAAGGGGAAGATGGTTGCTATTGAAGATGAAATTTATTGAACTTCTGCAGTAACCTAATTTTTTAAACTCTTAGTCCATAATTTAGTTTTGATGATTTAAGAATTAGAAAATTAATTTTAGTTTTAGGATTTAGATTTTAATTCTCATAATTTAATTTTACATTTCAATTTTTCACATCTTTTATTATTTTTTTTAGGCCCAATAAAATAAAGATAACCAAGTCCAAAATGTGGCCTAAACTCTCGGTGGAAAAATTTACCGCTCGTTGAAAATTATATCGTTTCCACTGCCAACGGTCACCAGCTGTAGAAGCGTCGCATGCACGCTAGTAGGCATTAATTATGCCCACTCCCTCAATCGACGCGCCATTTCACTCCTTTAAATACAAAGGCAAGGGCAAGGGGTAACCATCTCTCATCCTTCAATCTATCTTCAATCTATCTTCAATATTAAACATCCTTCTTCATCATCTACTCTACAACCCCAACACCAATGGCAAATCAGCCACAAAATGCGACCGGAGCAATAAGATTTAAAAGATTCTCCACACTAGAAGTCGAGCACGAATACCATCGTCTTTTCTAAAATCGACGAATATGGGAGGAATAAGGCTTTTACTACATAGGTGATGATGATCTCGGGTTAGACAAATTTATTCTATCTAAGATCACCTTTCAAATATGGAAAATGTTTGCAAAACAACCTCTAACAGCAAACATTGAATGGGTACGAGAATTCTACGCACACAGGCCAATGAAAAATATCCATATACCTACCACTGGGGAAGAGCAATACCTATAGCAGATGTTGTTATCAATTCCTATTTCGGCCTTGACATTGAAACTGATGAACATGCTGCGTTCGAAGCCGCCTTAATGGCAGGTGATTATGAAGCAATGAAAGCGAAACTCTGTATGCTTGGAACTGAATGGAATACTGGGAAGCATCATGGTTCTGTTAGCCGCAAAGACTTACAACCGGAAGCTAAATTATTGAACACGTTTGTCAAAAGAAATCTACTACCAACATCTCATAACCAGACAGTAGATTGACCACGCTTGGCACTAATTCATTCAATCATTCACAACCAAAGGATAGATGTAGGCATCATCATCAGTGAACAGATATTTGAGTGTGCCACTAAAGACAAAGGTATACTCATTTTTCCATGCTTAATAATTGCCTTAGCCAGGCTAGAAAGTTTACCAACGATGTCATTCGACACATACACACCAAAGCAAAAGGGGTGGACCAGGGATGTGTACATCAAAAGAATACAGATACAGGAGGCTATCCCATAAGCATTCATTCCTCCCGTCGCAGCATCTGTCGATGCCGCACAACCAGCAGGCGCAGAAGAAGAAGCCACAACAACACTAGGGGTGTCTTGAACATTCAGCTACGGATGGAGAGGAGACAACTGACATTCATGAATTATGTCAAAGAATTCAATAATGCCATAATAACCACAATCATAAACGAACTTCCAACATGCGAAACAATCTTCCCAGAATTCAACGTCGACATCTCAACCCTACAAAAGTACCCATCTACTCCTTTCCAAACAAATATTGCCTCCGCCACAGTATCCATATCTCTTGTCGCTACAACTGAGGCTGTCGCAATAGAACCATTCTCTGCCACCTCAACAGCTACAATAAGGAAAACAAACATTGTTCAAAAAGCTGTCTCACTAGTAAATTCCAATTCACTAGATTCGAGTAACTCATCAGATGAAATGAAATCCTTCATCCAAACCATAAAGGAGAATATTTCTCCCAAGTCAGTACAAGGAGGGCAGAAGAGAAAGGCAGTCGCTTCATCCACTATCGACTTGAATCCAGTGTAGGAGAAGCTAAGAGACCCAACTCCTATCCGAGTCTAGCCACACCGTTCTGCCAAGAAGCCGATGGTGAGCCCGCCAAAGGCAACAGCCCAACAACCGCTGAAGTCAACTACCTAGCAGAAATCGATCACTCATCGCAAGTTGATTGATTCTGAGGATTCATTTGGATCCTCCATATCTTTTTAAGGGCAATAGTTTTCTTTATTTTATCTTTTTCTTTTTTCTCTTTCATTATTTTTTCTTTTCTATTTTTTCTTCTTTTCTTTTATTTTCGATTATATCCATGTACATGCATTGAGGACAATGCATCCCTTGAGTTTGGGGGAGCATATGCCTATTTTTTAATATGTAAATGCAATGTATGAAATTAATCGAAGTATCTCATTAATGCTTTAAATCTTATCGTAGTTACTTGAGTATTACTACAAAATTTAGTTTAAAAGTCTGTTGAATTTTATTGAAACTGCCTCGGCAGTGATATATTCTCCAACTGCTGTAACATTCTGCATCATTCACCAGACTTGAATTCCGAAGGGTTTGCTAGGATTAGTACTTAGTATTAGACTATGAGCCTAAAAACATCTGAAAACACTTCTAGTCTAAGTTGATTTTAAAAGTTCTTTTTTTAAAAGAAATAAGGACTTAGGCCTAGATTTTAAATTAGAGGTTTTTATCACCGGCTCTAGTTAGTCCATAGAGGTACCCATGACTGGCTCTAGGACTTAAAATTCTCTCACTTACTAGAGATGTCCATGACTGGCTCTAGTTAGAATATGGTAAAATACTTGAGGTTTCCATGACTGACTCAAGCAAGTATAACTATATAGAAATATATAATTATACATCAATTTCAGGGAGAAAGAAAAGGAGAGCAAAAAAATCTTAGTCGAAAGTCTTGAGCTAGAAAAAAGATTAGAACTTAGAAAATCAGCTTTGACACAGCTACGCACACATACACTAAGACTTATAGTCCAATTCCAAGGAATACCTAGAACCAAGAAGAAGCTGAGTCAAGAAAGGAACTCTACCGCGATAGGCAGGATAATATATCACTTTAAAATTCCCTACTTAAACTTACCTTTTGCATTTCTTGAGGACAAGCAATAGTTCGAGTTTTGGGGTGTGATGAGTTCCTAAAAGTCCTTAGTTTTCAGATCATTTCTCCACTCATTTATTGTTAATAAAGACAGAATTAAACGTAATAATAGATATTTCTGATTATTTTCCATATCTCAGCATCCGAATACTATTTTTATGAATTTATCCATTAATTGGCATACAACATATATGTTTGATAGTTTTCTTTCTTAGACAGGAAATTAGATCATAGAGAAAGCCAAAGAAGAAAATAGATGCTGAATTGAAGATGAAGCATCCGCCATGGCAGCGTTCTAAAGACTGTCCCAGCAGCATAGAAGACGACAAGTGATACTCAAAAGGAAGAGGAAAAGATACCGAAAGATAAAAAGAAAGAAGACAACTTAATTAGTAGTTCTAGCCCAAACCCAACCGCAGGAAGAGATATTTAAGGAAATAAGATTTATTTAATATAATTTAATTAGGAATTAAATTTTTTTTCTATTTAGAACTCTTTCCTTGCATGGAAAGATCAACTTAGGGCTTTGCCTATATAAGACACTTATTAGGTTTAGGTTTGGAGAGAAGAAGTCGGTTTACACACATAACATATCCTTAGCCGCCGACCACAATATGTTCTAAACTCCCTTGGAGGTTTAGATTGTTGTGGAGTAGATGGAGAGGAAGGTTACATTGTGATTGGTATTTATTAATGCAAAACTTATTTCATAGTTTATTCTTTCTGGGTACTTAACTTTCTTTCATATGAGCTCGAGATGATAAGTATGTGAAAAATATCCATTTGTCTAATATCCAGAGAGTTAGGCTCATGAAACGAGAGAATATGGTCTTTGCTCATGGGCATTGACTAATCCGGGTCGTATTTCAGCAACTAACAAGACGCATGTGAGATTGTTATCTACCCTTGATTAACGCCGGGAGGTATCATCAAGACACGGGGATTTCAACAGTTTTCTTTGCTTAGGGATAAGGAAGAATAATATAAGGCTGCTATGTCGAACTATGAAAAGTTGAATTATCGACAAGGCATAATTCCGCCTAGGCAGCTGCAGAGACTCTTTGTTCAATCCGCCGATGCGACAGTTCAACCCATTGCATTAATAAGTGGATTAACAATGTAACAGGATTCACCTCTAAAAAGCATTCAATCTAACCTCGTTCTTCTCATTATTATCTTTCTATAATTTAGTATAGTTTAGTTAATGCAATTTAATCCAATCCAATTACTTGTGCTTTTAGTTTTCCCAAGTACAATTATAAGAAGTAGTAGAATCGACTCAGTCTTCGTGGGATCGATATCTTAAATATTACAATCTGACAAAGGTGAAATTTAACAAGGACTCCATAGCCTCCATCAATATTCATAGAAACTTACCACAAATCGAGTTTTTAACTTTATTTTGGATTTTATTGTGAGTCTATTGATGTATTTTGAAAATAGAGCTCCTATTTTGTAAACCCTTTTATTCAATTTTATCTATGTGAAATTTTGAAATATGGTATTTTGGAAATCTTGTGACACGTTTTTTAAAGGAAAATTTTGATGGGTCAGATTTTGGGTGAGTCGAATATGATACTTCGAATCTCGATCAGGATTAGGGTGTAACATTATTAACAATATGATAATAAGGTTAATAACAATAAGATTAATAATAACGATGATAAAAACTAAATAAAAAATTAAAAAGGATTTACCAAAAGAAATGAAATCATATGAGTAGTGAAACTATAATTTTATTCGTTCATTAAAAATATTCAGATCTCTTCGATCTTTATCACATTATTTAGTGTGTATAAGCATAAAATGATATCATTTTCACACTGAAAATTGATTCCAAAACAACATCGTTTTGTATGTTATATAAATAAATATTTTCATCAAAATATGATTTGCATCGGAAAATATAAAAAACACAAATTTTCTCCAGAATTCTTTCTTTCAACTATCTTAAATCCGATCAAAGACATCTCTCAATCGCAAATTGTTATGTGTTTTCATTCATTAATGATGAAGAATCTTCGTCTTTGATGGCCGAAATACATGTAAAAGGTCTAAATAATTCATTTTCCTCTAAAATTGAATATATGATTGGATTTTCCCAAAGTTCATCTCAAGTAATTAAATATCTAAAAAATTAAAAGTTTTTTGTTTATTTTTGTAATACCCGATTATGATCCAGATTCAAAGTGTTACATCTAGATCACCCAAAATCCATCCATTAAAATTTCCATTAATAACATATCCAAAAATCTCAAAAATTTTATAATTAATAAATTCACGTAAATAAAAATGAAATAAAAGGGTTTAAAAAATTAGAGCTCCATTTCGAAATACATCAATAAACCCAAAATAAAATCCAAAATAAACATACAAACTCAATTTGTGGTAAGGACCTATGAATAAAAAATTGAAAACTCGATTTTCTAGTATTTTACTTTTACACAACCCCGATATTGAGAAATCTTCCATGATGTGCTCCTCTAAAAGTTACTTGTCAACCTACGCACGAAAAACACCACAATTTCGTACGCTGAGCTAACGAAGCTCAGTGGTACATTTCTACTCTACTGCAATTCATGAATATCATAAAACAAACATGCATGATAATATAGTCATGACTGCACAAAAAGACTTCCAAACTAAGGGTCAACTCTTACCCTACCTTATCTAGAGTTCTCGATTTATCTATCTCAAGGCATCATCATTTTGGAAAATCAAGTGTCATATCAGGCTTACCAATTCGATATCATACAACTTATCGAGTTGCTTAAGTTCAAACAAAACATTGAGTTATAAGTATTGTACCCTAATCACACAACCTTAGGATACATACATACTTACTTACATACATACGTAGCCCTACTTTACCCATGCTCACATAGTATCAGGTTGAACCATATCTAGATCAACATAGCCACAAATATGTCCGGGACATATTTGGATCGTAATAGCCACAAATGGTCCATTCTTGAGGTCACATAGCCTACTAGGTTACTCAATGTTAAATAGCCCATAGATTTCTTTGATTCTCACATATCCTGTGGATACGTAGAACTTAATCGCTCACACAGCCCAAAGTACACATCCCCTTGATTAAGTATCATGCACTAACTTTAGAACATCTTGATTCCTTCACTAAAGCATACAAGCAACACACGCTCCCCGAGCAATCTATACATCCTGCTAAGAGATAAGAAGAACCTAAATATAACATTACTAATAGACAAGGAGGGTCTCTAATAATTAAGGTTTAGCATCCCTAAATCTCTACTTCAAAACATAAGATTCTTATTAGATTATCACGCTAACTAAGTCATCTTAACCATGCTAGTGTCTCTTCAACATACAAAAAGGACCCTAATTATCATACTACATCATTCGATCCACCAAGGATCCTTAGAAAGATTATAATATAAGTAAATGATGGCTCAAATATTAAACTATTAGCCATAAATTCATTTATTACAATATTAAACTCGATTTATCAGTTTTATAGTTTGTTTTATACCTTTAAATTCTCATTAGAACCTTTACTTTTAATTATGGAACATCCGAAAGATAACTCATAATAATTGGGCAGATTGCTCTACGAGTACCAATATGCCTTATTAGGGTATCGGTACGCTCCTCCGTACTGGTACATTCTCTTATATGCTAACCTTATTCAAACAACTTGAAACGTCTACCCGTAACGATATGCCAAACATCCATATCGGTACCTAGTATAGATTTGCAAACACCCAGTATCGATCCTCCATCTAAACCGGGAAACCCCTAGGTGCGTATCGATACTTGAATTCATCTTCAACTCTTGGAATAGTGTTACCGGTATACTTCCCTGAGGATTATTATATCTAAAAGATTATAGAATTCAAAACTCATTATGGGTATCAGTACACTCTTTCGTGTACCGATATTCCCCTTACACACATCCTCCTAAAATACCCTAGCGTACCGAAATGCTCTCTAGCCGTACCGATGTGCGCGCTTAGAAATAAAAGTTTATGATTGGATTTCACCTAGAAATACTACTTAACCTATATGGTTAAGCTCCAAAATGTCTGTAAATGTTATTTGAAGTAAAATAAGCGGTTTTCTATCAAATTTCATCATTTTTAGGGTACTAAGCTATTAATACACCAACCAATATTCTATAACTATACAATCAAGCAAAGCTACTATTCTATAAGGTTCATGAAATGTAGGAGTTAAAAATTTATTGTCTTTAAGCAAACAAACCCGGATTAACAACAACCAACCTTCTCTTCACCATTACTCCTTGTTCTATGCTTTTAAACCCAACTTCCACTAAATTTGTGATATTCACCTTGAAGGAAGGATTATCTCTTGCTGACCAACTTTTTCTTGATGTACAAAATGAGATTCTCACTCAACAACTAGAAGATTTTAACTTTGTCTTTGGGATGAGAATAAAAACAAGAATAAGAGGATAAAGAGATAATGAGGAGACAAGATGATCCCTTGTCCCCCAAATCTTCAAGGGAAATAAATAAATGAGTAGAAAAATTATTCCCTTATCCTTTATTAACCCCTGTAAACACAACCCTAAAACCAAGCCCAACAACACTAAAATCCCATCAACACAAAATCGAGACCTAACAAAATTCTCTAATTCAAACAATTGACCTTACATAATGGTTGAAGACTTGGGGTAATGTTCAACGCTAAATTAGGAATAATCGGTTCGTTAAAAATCTCACTTCTTTAAAGAGATTTCATCCTCTAAGTTTTAAATGGAGTACGGAGGTGTAACTACAATAGGTCTAGACACTTGCAACTCCTCTATGAATAAATCTATTCAGAAGATTTTACCTTCAACCAACCTTTGTCAAAACCAAACACTAAACTGCTTAAAATCAATACCTCTTATGGAGATGCTAACAATCTAACCACCACCACCTACGCTCACATAAAAAAACTTTAACCTTTTCCAAAACTGAAACGATACACTGTTACCATAAAGCATGACAAGAGTGTGTCTCACCATCACTTACCCTTTAAACATCATTGATCATGCAAAACCTTAAATTAAAAATCTTCTTTTTGACCTTGACTTTCCAATGTAGGACTTAAAACTACACTTTATCCATACTCACCACCACAATGGACGATTTCTACTTATAACTCTTGAGATTCCAAGAACCACATTTTTTATTCCTAGATACAACTATTGTCACATGCATACCCACTCTTAAGTAGCCAAACTAACAACTCTATTTTCAAAGCTTGATCCTCTCCATACAAGCACTTCATTGGTTGGTCTCATCTATGTACATACAGGCCCATTTGACAAAACACACGGACTTCTAATAGATTCTCTAATCTTATCGACATCTGATTTACTCACAACATAGTCGTTAACCTCATGTTACTGCTACACTACATCGATAACCTTCTCACAACTTGCTCTAACTAGGACAACAAGCTTTACGTTTGGCTGAGCAACCTCTAACCTCATGCCTATACTATGTTCCTTTTTCTTGCGCAATAACTTTTCTCAAATGAACATACAGAACTCCTAAAAAGCTATGATCCATTACAGATCATAAATTTTACGAGTCAAATAACAATCTTTCATCCTTAACCCTCGAACCAAACCATCCAAAGCTACTAAGAGATAACCAATAGTGACTTACTCAACTTTAGCTTCATTATAGTGCAATCCTCTGTTCAACAGTAAGGCTAAACATTGTCTAAAGGTACCTTCACTCCTTTAACATGCACAAGCCTAAAAGCCTACAACTTTAAACCCCCGTGTCCACTTTGCAAGCCAAGAACATCTCGCGATGTCAAACTCCTTGAACTAACACAACATAGCATACCATTCCTTAGAGATAGATAAAGATCTTATGTACTTAACATCAAAAAAATTGATCTATAATGATATAAAGCTTTAAGAATTTACACTGTAACTTTCTTCATCCTTCGCACTTTTAACGGTACTTTAAGAAACAGATAACCTAACAACTAAAAAATAAGGATATTTACAACAAGTTCGCAAGAACTCTTATCTTCTTTCCCCAACCTCCATCTACGAAAAAAACTTTTCTTAGAAGAAGTTCTAGTTCTAAATACTATTTAAAACCAAATCAAACTCAAGATTCAATTAAACACGTGTTCAACAAAGGTCAACTTATCCCCTAACAAGAGATTCACCAACTATAAAGAAAAAGTAGAGACCAAAAAAGAACATTATTAGCTTATATATCTTTTATAGCAAAACTTTTATCCATAATCTGAGAATCAAACTGACTACCCAAAACACACTTGTCAACCCTAGAGGTAGATCTCGTAGGTCTTTCGCCGCAGTAAGCTGACTGTGGCTTAAGTTTTCCTCTTACAAACCTTTATCCATTTTTTGAAATAGATACCCTAGGAGATTTGATCAACACACTCTCATCTAAGACTGGATAATTTTTTACCATATGCCCTAGTTACTGGCCCCTATAACAACCTTTCAAAGAATAAAATAAACTCCAAGGTGATATTAGCCGTAATGCTTACATGTTGGTGGGGGAGATGTTTTAACTAACCTATCAGTACTCTCTACCGAAGTAGAATACAAGGAACTTTTATGATTCCTTGGAGTATATCTTGTATTGATCCTCAGAAAATGATATGTAGCAACCCTCTTCGAACTTCTCAAATTAAAAAATCTCTCATGAAGAAAATAAGGACTTATGATGTCCTAGGTATCCTCCTCATAACCTTTTGAATCCTCCTTCCTAATAGATGGCGTATCATAAATAAGTTTCGAAGCTTTTACAATATTGGTTAGCTCTACAAAAGTCTCAAATAGAACCACTATCACATGCACTTGTAGCTTAAACCTTAACCTCTTGCACCTCAATTATTCTATGGCCACTAACACTAGGGAATAAAGAATCAACCAAAGAAATTCCTTCTCATAAACATTAACCAATCTCCCTGGACCAAGTACAAAAACTAGTCCCTTATCTCATCCATGTGCACTTTGCTGATATAATTCTTTCAGAACTACTCTAAAAAGATCTCCTAAGTCAGAAATGCAAGTTGTAGATCTAACTCAACGATCTTATACTACTCATTTGCATTACCCCTTATAAGAGATACAATAAAATCGAGGTCATCCTTGAGGCTTACTCTCATCTACCTCAAGATTCTTTGTGTGTCATGCAACTACTAACCAGCTTTAATCGAGTCATCTTCACTCAAGCCTTCAAAGTTCCTAAGCCCAAATCAATGAAACCTCTTAATAGGGTCTTGTGAGGCATTTGAAATTGCCTTTGAATTACTTGTACCACTTGAAAAAGGGCATAGGTAAGGTCACATATGTGATTTACCCCATAATTATCGTTTTCCCCTTCATCAACTCTTTTCTACAACACAAGAAACAAGGTAGTGATAACTCTAAAAAAAGCTATATTTCAGGCCTTTTTACTTAAGTTATTGAGTGTTCTTAACTTCATTTAAGGTCATTTAGTTGCATTTAGGTTCATATCATTGGATGTAGTTTCCTAGTTATGCTTTGACATTTTTGTGTGGCAATGGGTGTTATTTCATGAGAAGTGTACTTCTTTTGAGTTGTGTTGTGCAGGTAAAGCAAAAATGAAAATTGAGGATATTTTTCATGGCATTCACATAAAGATAGCGATGGGAAAATGTCATGGAAAATCTGGAGGGCTCTTTTGCTGAGCTAAACGAAAAGAAGATATTTTGATAAGAGTTTCATCTAGTGCCATTACAGCCTGGCCACAATCATTACAATAGGGGAGCATGAGCCACCTCAGTAGGGGACCACTGTCACCACTACCATCACGTGAAAGGGGGCAGAAAAGGAATTTTCACTATCTTTTAGGGTTTCCCATCCCACCCCTTATTAAGGTATGGTGACCTACAAGAAAAAGAGAGGACTTTTTGAGGAGCAAGAACACATAAAAAGATGTACCTTTGGAGAGGTTTGCAATGGAGGAAAGCTCCTACCTTTCTCCTCTAAACTCCGGACGAAATGTCTTCCATTGATAGAGCTCAAAGGGAGTGGCGTGCTAGGCACCCGAGAGTAGCTAGCATGTCAAGTCGTCTAGTGGTGGTTGAAGAGCCGTCGGCCTGCATAACCGAGGGTGTCTTCTAGTCCTCCTTCCTTTTCTTTATTTTTATATTTTTATGAGTATGATTGTTGAATGTTTTAATATGTATATGGATGATATTTCTTTAAAATTTTGCACCACCATGTGTTTCTTTGTTTAGGTGGTTGATACTTTGGATGATTTTTTGCTTTTATTAATATATTTTCCTCTACGTGTTTGCATATTTGCTTTTCTTATTGTTGTTAATCACTTAAGCATTTTAAGAGGCATGAGAGTGTCCCGTATTTAGGTACATGCTAGAGTACTCGAGAGAGACATAGCTAAAGATCCTTAGATCATCCGAAAGGAGCTAACGGAGGATTTACGTGAGCAATGATCTTCAGATAGTAACCAGAGCCTAATCTAAGCTCAGAGCACTCGAGAGAGACGTAAGTGAGGGTTTCAACGACTAAAAGGAGTGTGCTTAATTTGTTGATAGGCTAGTGTTGTGGCTGAGACTGAGAAGAGATGTCGTGGCATTTTAATTTGTCATGTTCCTATGACTCGAGACAGCGGGAACACTTTAGAAACCTCTGTCGAGTAGATATACACTATAGCAGCTGTATGTTAATAGGAGTAAGGGGTAAGAAGTCCATATGAACCTCCACCAATCATTCCCGAGAGAACTCATCAATAGAGGGTTAGTACAACATATTGTTTAAATGTGTTCTTGTATCATGCTTTTGTCTCCACATTTACAAACTACTTTCTTTATTCTACTTGTTATCTTACAATCACACCACTTTACACTTCACACATCACTTCCATTCATCTACCCTGCCATCGTCATCCATTCCATTTTGTCTTGGTATATTTTAGTTACTTGCATTCTAAAATTGCCAAAGCATTTCATTATCACACTTTCACCATACATATCCATTTTTACCTGTTTATATCTTTATCTTTGTTTTTCCCTTTTTAGTGACACCTTTTTCCTTGACAAATTTGACTGCATACTTTACTTTAAATCTTCTTGTGAACGATACTCACTTACCCTTTTATTACTTGTACGACTGTGTATACTTGCACATATATGTGTGTTCACATAACTTTATAATAGCACTACACAGGGCACACCAAGTTTTTGGCTCCATTGCCGGGAATCTAGAAAGAGTGAAGTTTGTCATTTTTATCTTGGCATTTTTGTTTTACTTTGTTTATTTTTTTTGTTTTCTTTTTCAGGGTCATTTTCAGTGCATGTCAAGAAGGTCTACTGACGGACCTCTCTATCCTATAGTGCCTAAAATTGAGCATTTGTTTATTCAAAGATGACGTAAACAACATATAGCTATGGACCTACTAATGTAGAACCCAGTAGTTCCAAATACTGGGGTAAATCAGCATGTTGCTGCACCTCGACCAAGGGCTATTTGGGATCATTTAAATCCTATCTTGGATGATCTTAATCTTGGCATCGTGGCACCAGAAATTCAAGCTACCCACTTCGAATTAAAGCCTGTCATGTTCAATATGTTAAACTCTATTGGGCAATTTGGAGGAATGGCGCATGAAGACGCAAGGCAACATATTCAATAATTTCTAGAAGTTTGTGACTCATTCTGGAAACAAGGAGTGCACGAGGATGTGTTGAAGCTCAAGCTATTCTCTTATTCTCTATGTGGCCGAGAAAGGGCATGGTTGAGTGGAGTACCGTCCGAATCGATGGAGTCATGCACTAACCTATGCAAGAGCTTTTTACTGCGGTATAATCCTCTGAATCTCAATACTCCCCTTAGGAATAACATTGCTTCTTTTCAACAAGGTGACGACGAATCAATGTGCCAATGTTGGGATCGATACAAGGGATTGCTTTGGAAGTGTATAAACCATAGATTTCAAGATTGGAATCAAGTTGTGATGTTCTACAACGGAGTCAATAAACCTACTAGAATGATGCTAGATGCCTCGGAAAATGGAACTTTGCTAGAAAAATCACCCGAGAAGGAATTTGATATTCTTGATAGAATTGCCAACAATGACTATCAATTTCCTTCTACAAGAATTGGAACCGGGAGGAAGGAGCAAGGGACTTATGAGCTTGATGCTAAAGATTCATTATCCACCCAACTCTCAGCTATCACCAATATATTGAAGAGTATCCAACGATCCAATAAAGTGAAAGAAGTGAAGATGGTCAGTTCAGCATGTCTATTATGTTATGACAATCATCACGACAGTGAGTGCCCAATAAACCATGAGACAACCATTATGTGAGCAATTTCAACAGAGGCAACAACAATCCCTACTCAAACACCTATAATTCAGGATGACGACAGTATCCGAATTTCTCATGCGGAAATCAAGGATCCAATAATCTTAATCCCCCAACTCGAAATCAGAATAAGCCCCAGAATTTTCAATTGAATATGCCCTGGCATAATCAGAACAAGGGGGCGTCATCATCATCTAATACTAGTTCCTTGGAAGCTACTATGCAAGAATTTATTCTAAGTACCAAGACGATGCTTCACAAGCATTCAACTGCTATAAAGAACCAAGGAACCCTACTACAAAGCCACAATGCTTTGTTGCGAAACATGGAGAGTTAGGTCGACCAAATTGTCACGGCATTATAAGAGCGTCAGCCTAGACATCTGCTGAGTGATACTGAAGTCACTAAGCCACATGGTAAAGAGCAATATAACGCAATCACACTAAGGAGTGTTACTCAACTTAATCAACAAGATAAGTTTGGGGGGAAGAAGTTTGATGAGTCCCTACCCAAACCTGTACAAGAAGAAATGCCTGAGCAAATTCCCGAGGAAAAGGAGGAGAGGGAAGGTTTGACGAAGGAACATGTTGATGGAGCGAGAAAAAATGCCATAGCAAAATCAGTTCATACACCACCAGTGGAAGAAGTTAGACCCCCACCATCCTATCCCCAGAGGCTGAAGAAGCATAACGATGATATACAGTTCAAGAAATTTGTGGATAAATTTGATCAGTTATATATAAATGTCCCACTCTTTGAGGCAATTGACCAGATGCCCACCTACGCTAAATTTCTCAAGGAGATAGTCACGAAGAAGCGTAAAGTGGAGAAGTTTGAGACAATTGCCACGACAAAAGAGTATTACTCTTCTTTGAGTAAACTACCATTGAATAAGAATGATCCAGGAATCTTCATTATTCTATGTGCTATTAGAGAGAATTTCATTGCGAAAACACTTTGTGATCTTGGATCAAGTGTAAATCTGATGCCCCAAGTTAATTTTTGTGAAGCTTGGCATGGGAGATGCGAGACCCACATCCGTCATTTTGCAACTAGTCGATCGTTCCCATGAGACCCGAGAGGAAGATCGAAGATATCATAGTGAGGGTGGACATGTTCGTGTTTCCAGTCGACATTCTCATAATTGATTGCGAGGTTGATGCTAATGCACCCATTATCTTAGGGAGACCTTTTCTAGCAACCAATCGCATTCTCATTGATTGTGAGAAGGATGAGCTCACAATGCGAGTAGTAAATCAAAGATTGACCGTGAACATCAATAATTCTCTCAAGTACGTGAATGATTCTGAAGAATGTCAGAGCATTTTGGAAGCAGATTATGAGTTATCAATGAAAGTTGATCAATTTTGTCATAGCAATTTCGTTCAACTGGACAACTATGAAGAGTTCATGAAGGATGAAGAGGAAAAAGCTAGTGAATTTTCATTGGAAGAACACCATTCTAGTCTGTTGATAGCTAGAAATCATTCGAGCTTTGAACCTCTTTATTTTGAGGAATTCATTCCCCCCAAATCTTTGTTACTTAATGCACCCAAGCTGGAGTTGAATATTTTGCCACAACATCTTAAATATGCTTATTTGGGTGAAGACGAGACACAACCTGTTATTATTTTTGCAAATCTTAATTCTAATCAAGAGAGAAGTCTATTTGCCGCACAGCATAAACGAGCAATAGGATAGACCATGGTAGATTTAAAGGAGATTAGTCCTACTATCTGTATGCATAAGATACCTATGGAGGAATGCCATGGCAAATCCATAGAGCCACAACGTAGACTCAACTCCATTATGAAGCAAGTTGTTATGAAGGAGATTATTAAATATCTTGATGCTGAAGTTATTTACCCAATATCGGATAATTCATGGGTAAGCTCGGTTCAATGTGTGCCCAAGAAAGGAGGTACAACCTTGGTGAGCAATAAAGAAAATAAGCTATTGCCGACACGAGTAGTGACCGAATGTAGGATTTTTATGGACTATCGTAAGCTCAACAAAGCTACGAAGAATGACCACTTTCCTCTACCCTTCTTCGATCAAATGCTAGATCGTATGAAGGATAAAGCTTACTATTGTTTTTTGGATAAATATTCGGGTTATAACCAAATTGTCATCGCACCAGAGGACCAAGAGAATACTACTATCACTTGTCCTTATGGCACTTATGCTTTTGAAGGATGCCTTTTGGATTTTGTAATATCCCAGCAACTTTCCAACGCTGCATGCAAGCTATCTTTTCTGATATGGTTGAGGACTCGTTAGAGATATTCATGGTTGACTTCTCTGTTTCTGGAGACAATTTTTAGAATTATCTTGGCAATTTAGCAAAGGTCCCGAAGCGATGTGAAGAGGCTGACCTTGTGCTGAATTGGGAGAAATGTCACTTTATGGTGACAAAAGATATTGAGTTGGGCCATAAAATCTCACAAAAGGGCATTGAGGTCGACAAAGCTAAGATCAAGGTGATCGAGAAGCTATCACCACCAAAAAATATCAAGGGCATAAGAAGTTTCCTTAGACACGCGGGATACTATCGGAGATTCATTGAGGATTTCTCTAAGATCTCCAAGCCCTTGCGTATGTTGTTGCAGCAAAACCAGCCTTTTATGTTCGACCAAAAATATCATGGCGCTTTCACAGACCTGAAGCAAAGCCTGATCACTACACTCGTTTTTGTTCCCCTAGATTAGACATTACTGTTTGAGCTGATGTGCGACGCGAGCGATTACGCCGTGGGAGTAGTATTGGGGGAACGTCAAGGTAAAATTTTTCATATTTTTATTATTCTAGCCGTACCTTAAATGATGCACAACTTAACTATACTACCAGAGAGAAAGAGCTACTTGTCGTGATATTTGTATTTGACAAGTTTAGGTCAAACTTGATAGGCATTAAGGTCATCGCTCACACCGATCACTTAACTATTAAGTACTTAATGACTAAAAAGGATACCAAACCTAAGCTTATTAGATGGATACTGTTGTTGCAAGAATTTGATCTAGAGGTGGTAGACAGGAAGGACACAGAAAACCAAGTTGTTGATCATCTCTGTAGGCTAGAAGTTAACTTGGAATGCCATGACAAAATTGAAATCCATGATGAATTTCCTGATGAGAAAATTCTTTATGCCACGGCAATTCTATGGTATGCTGACCTTGTTAATTTTCTTATTAGTGGTGTTTTGCCTTTTGACATGACTAGCTAGGGAAGAAAGAAATTTAGGCATGATGCGTAGTTCTATTTCTGGGATGAGCTATACCTGTTCAAGAGTTGTATCGATCAAATTATCCGAAGATGTGTGCCCGAAAAGGAGCAAAGAGACATTTTGCATCATTGTTACACGGGCCCTTGTGGAGGTCACTTCGAAGGGATGAGGACTGTTGCAAAGGTCCTCCAATCAGGTTTTTATTGGCCTACCTTATTCAAAGATGCCAAGGCATTTTACCAAGCCTACAATCGATTTTAGAGGATTGGGAACATTTCCAGATGCCATAAAATGCCACGAAAAAAATATCTTGAAGATCGAGTTATTTGACGTATGGGGCATAGACTTTATGGGACCTTTCCCATCTTCGTTTTGAGATTTATACATCCTTTTGCCAGTGGACTACATGTCCAAGTGGGTGAAGTCATTGCAACGCCGAGGAATGATTCAAAGACGGTACTTAAGTTCCTTCACAAGTACATCTTCACAAGGTTCAGCGCATCGGGCTATCATCAGTGATGTAGGCACCCACTTTGACAACAAGTTAATTTCCAAGGCAATTACAAAGATATGGGGTACAACACAAAATTGCCACGGCATATCACCCCCAGAACAATAGGCAAGTCGAGTTTTCTAACCTTAAAATCAAGCAAATTCTGGAAAAAGTGGTGAACCCGAGAAGGAAGGATTGGTCGCCAAAGCTTGATGAAGCGTTGTGGGCGTACCGCACTGCTTTCAAAACCCCACTAGGAATTTATCCATTTAAGTTAGTCTATGGCAAAGCATGTTACCTCCCGTTCGAACTAGAGTACAAGGTCTATTGGGCAATCAAGAAGCTCAAATTTGATGTCGAGCTAGCTGGTGAAAGAATACTTCTAGAGTTGAAAGAGATGGAGGAATTCAGGATCCAAGCCTATGAAAATGCTAAACTCTACAAGGAGCGAACCAAAAGATGGCATGATCAAGCGATTTTGCCACGATATTTTCAAGTTAGACAAAAAGTGCTCCTATTCAACTCAAGGCTGAAGCTGTTCCCTAGGAAGCTTAAATCAAGGTGGTCCGGGCCATTTGTCATACATCATGTGTATCCCTATGGAGCTATAGACATCAAGAACATTGATGACGGGACAATTTTTAAATTCAATGGCCAGCACTTGAAGATCTACACTGGAGGCCACGTGATGCGAGATAAACCTACCGCATATCTTATAGATGCCTGACATACTGAAATGTCATGGCATTTTTAGTTTACTCTTGTTCATAAATAAATTGTTTTTAAGTTTGTTTTATCTACTTTATTATCATGTATCCCTTTTAATCCGTTATTTTAATGTTTTTAGGTTAAATATACACCCTTGAAAGCTGACGACTGAAGGAAAAAGAGGGGAAAAAGTAAGAAACCCTACTTGAATCTATTGGGAGGCAAAAAGACAAAAAGGATGGACCTTTTTATTTATTTGTTTAATTTGAATTTCAAAAACCTTCTCTTTCTCCTTTAATGGTCTGACACCCCCAATAAACCCCCACCACTCGTTTTCTTTCACCTCACCACTAAAAAAATTAAAGGTATCACCTTTATTTATTTCCCTTTTATCTCCCCATCATCTTCTTCATCTCTCCCACCTCTATAAACGAAAAGCTTTACCCCTCCATTAGAGAAAATCTCTCAAAAACAGAAAAGTTTTCTTTGAGCTTGGTTTCAACTTTTCCGACGAGTTTGGGTATGAGATAAAGTATGTGGTTAACCACCACTATGGGGATTATTTTTTTGCCCATCCTATCTCTGTTAACGCCACGATAGTGAGAGAGTTTTATGCAAACATACAAAGCTCGGACTAGAAAGTTGTATATGTTCGGGGCAAGAGTATCCACTTCACCAACACCGCCATCAACAGCTTCTTCAAAACCCCTCAAGGAGTGGATCGATATGCAAAGAAAGAAGAATAAGCCGACTATGAAACTTACCAAGGAGTGAAAGAAGATCTTTGTTTTCCCGAGACTGAATGGAACGGACAAACAAGCCTCAAGAAGGATAGTGAACCGAGAGCGATTGCTTCCACACGCCTGGTTATGGAACCACTTCATGCGATACAAGTTGATGTCCACTTTGCATCACACCACAGTAAGCCTGACTCGACTAATGTTATTACATTCCATTCTTTTTGGTTGCCTCATGGAAATAGGCAGTATTATTGTGCATGAACTCATGCTTGATTGAACCGTCCCAAGAGCCCCCTCATATTTCCTAACTTGATTACTACATTGTGTCGGAAACAAGGTATTCTAGAGGATGATTTTGATGGAATATTGGAAGGAATGAAAGGTTTTTCTGCTAAAAAAGTGACTGCATTAATGGGCAACATTGAAGAGCAGCCGGAAGCATCCCATGCTGCCTCGGCTAGAGGAAAAGGCATATCTCAGAAGAATGATGTACTGGATCTATCTCAAATTGCCATGGCAAAGGTAGACAACTTGTCAAAAAACTTAAAAGAATTTTTTAAGCTATACAAAGAAGAGAGACGAGGTCATACAAGCTTATATGGAAAAGCTACTTACTCCCCCAAATTAGGAATTCTCCACGTTCCATGCATCTATTCTTACAACATTAGGAAATGCCCCAACATTTTCAGCTGCCCCACCTCCTACTAGGCTAGCTGCACCTGATCTGAATAAGGCACCATCCCCAGCCGATCCGTCTGAGGATGTAAGGCTCATGGAACCGAAGAAAGAGGAACATGCTCCAGAATTCCATTCACCTGCACCTGAACACGACATTGAGAATGCTGAGACATTTTTAAAAGACTTAGCCCATTCACCAGCTCGAACAGACCCAATCACTGCACAAGCACATGAGACAAACTTTATATCTTCGTTGTTTGAAAATCCGCCCTCCCAGCCAACACAACAAGAAGAACCACTACCAGTAGCCCCGCAAGAGGAATCATCATTGTCCTCTCTCAAGAGGAAGAAACTTAAACGTCGTCTTAAAATGTCAATCGGGAGATAATCAACTTCACCACCAGCTTCTCAAAAATCAAGATCACGAGGAGCAGGTGATAAGACTGATCCTGAAGTCAGTCCACCCTGTTAAAGAGAAGAGCCTCGCGCCGAATTTCCACAGCAACAACACCAACATAGCCAAGGTACATTGCATTTCATTTCATTGCATTTTTTAGCATTTAGTTTACTTGTCTTTTAGTTGCATTGAGGACAATGCTTGCCTCAAGTTTGGGGGAGGTGTCATCCTCTACTCCATTTTCATGTGCATAATAGTAGTAGTTGTAGAATTATGCCATGACATTTGTACAAGTTTTAAGATAAGCTTATAGGATTAAAGTTTGTGATGCTATGATGATATTATTTATATAGCCAGTATTGAATTGAATATGCATGAATTGAGATTTGAATAGAACTTGCTTTTGGTTGTTTGTATTTATTTTTATTGCTACATGAGTGTATGTTCTCCATGCTTAGGAAAGTTAGAAAATTTTTATAGAATAAAAACTTGAACAACTCTATATGTTTAATGAATCTTTTTGTTAATAGAAAACTCTCATTAGTTTAGTATTAGAATTTGAGAATAAATGCCTAGACAAATCTGTAGAGAGATACTCCGTTATACCATGGCATATCCATGTGCATATAAGTTACTGAAAGAGGCACAAAGTGACGCTACACTTTTAACTTACCATCGCGTTGCCTGGATACTGCGTTTTAATATATGACAACTATGGCATGAGTAGAAGGTAGTGTGAAAGGTTGGCTCCTCTCGTAGCAGTGTGTCTAGCATGTGTAAAATGAAAAAAAAATAAAAAAAATAATATATATATTGCATATTATTTGGGGAGTAGTGAAACTGTGCTTTAATAAAAAACATGCTCTGCTAGAATAGTGAACATTCCTTAGAATTTTTCTAAGTTAACTAAGCATAGATTGGATACACTAACTCACTCACACACTTGCATCCGAACTTGTCCTAGAGTAGTGTTCTTGAAATTTCCTTGAGTCTTATATGTTTATGTCACGACATTTTCTAAGGGCTGAAACTCTGACCATTTGCTTGCCTGAATCTTGAACTTTGCATGACATTTATTCTCTGCTAGTTGCTGCTATCCATTGCTTGAGGATAAGCAATAGCTTAACTTTAGGGGTGTGATAAATCCACAAAAGGCTATATTTCAGGCCTTTTTACTTAAGTTATTGAAAGATATTAAGTTCATTTAGGATCATTTAGTTGCATTTTGATTCATATCATTACATTTAGTTTCCTAGTTATGCCTTGGTATTTTTGTGTGGCAATGATTGCTATTTCATGAGAAGGATAGTTATTTTGAGTTGTGTTGTGCAGGTAAAGCAAAAATGGAAGTTGGGGATATTTGTCATGGCATTCGCAAAGAGACAACGATGAGAAAATGTCGTGGAAAATCTGGAAGACTCCTGTGCTGAGCTAAACGACAAGAAGATATTTTGATAAGATTGTCATCTGGTGCCATTACAGCCTGGCCACAACCATTACAATAGGGGACCACGAGCCACCTTAGTAGGGGACCACTGTCACCACTTCCATCTCTATAGAAATGTCATTACGTGAAAAAGGACAGAAATGGAATTTTCACTATCTTTTAGGGTTTCCCACCCGTTCTTAAGGAATGGTGACCTACAAGAAAAAGAGAAGACTTTTTAAGGAGTAAGAACACAGAAAAAGAGGTATCGTTGGAGAGGTTTGCGGCGGGGGAAAGCTCCCACCTTTCTCCTCTAAACTTCGGCCGAAATGTCCTCCATTGATAGAGTTCAAAGGGAGTGGCGTGTTGGCACCCGAGAGGGGCTAGCATGCCAAGGCGTCTCGTGGTGGTTGAAGAGCCGGAAGCCTACGCGACCGAGGATGCCTTCTAGTCCTCCTTCCTTTGCTTTATTTTTCATATTTTTTTGAGGATGATTATTGAATGTTTTAAGATATATATAGATGATATTTCTTTAACATTTTGCACCACCATGTGTTGCTTTGTTTAGGTGGTTGATACTTTAGATGACTATCTTTTACTTTTATTAATATACTGTCTTCTATGTGTTTCTATATTTGCTTTACTCATTGTTGTTAATCATTTAAGCATTGTAAGAGGCATGAGAGTGTCCCGTGTTTAGGTGCATGCTAGAGTACTCGAGAGAGACGTAGCTATAGATCTTTAGATCATCTAAGAGGAGCTAAGAGAGGATTTACATGAGCAATGGGCTTCGGATAGTAACCAGAGCCTACTATGAGCTTAGAGCACTCGATAGAGGCGTAAGTGAGGGTTTCAACGACTAAAAGAATTGTGATTAGTTTGTCGATAGGCTAGCGTTGTGGCTGAGACCGAGAGGAGATGTTGTGTCAGTTTAATTTATTAGGTTCCTATGACTTGAGAGAGCGGGAATACTTTAAAAACCTCTATCGTGTAGATATACACTATAGTAGTTGTATGTTAGTAGGAGTAAGGGGTAAGAAGTCAGTAGGAACCTCCACTAATCATTCACGAGAGAGCTCATTAATAAAGGGTTATTATAATATATTGTTTAAACGTGTTCTTGTATCCTGCTTTTGTCTCCGTATTTACAAACTGTTTTCTTTATTATACTTGTTATCTTACAATCACACCACTTTACACTCCACACATCACTTCCATTCATCTACCCTGCTATCGCCACCCATTCCATTTTGCCTTGGCATATTTTAGTTGCTTGCATTCTAAAATTGCTATAGCATTTCACTATCACACATTCATCATACATATCCATTTTTACCTATTTATATCTTTATCTTTGTTTTTCCTTTTTAGTGACACTATTTTGCCTTAAAAAATTTGACTGTATACTTTACCTTAGATCATCGTGGGAACGATACTCACTCACCCTTTTATTACTTGTACGACTGTGTATACTTACACTTATATGTGTGTTCACATAATTTTATAATAGCACTACACAGGGCACACCAGGTAGCATATCAGGATTTCTAGTCTTGTAAGTATAAATCAATTATAGGGAATTATATATGCTAAACACCTTACCAGTACCTCTATACCACCCTTAGGGTTTCCTAGAACCAAGTAGCTACCATAAAATGTAACACCTCGATCACAATCTAGATTTAAAGTTTCATATTCGGGTAACCCAAAACGGATACATTAAAATTACCTATAAAAATATGTCCCAAAATCACAAACATATATTTAATAAATCTACATGGATAAAAATAAAATAAAATAAAAGATTTTATAAAATAGAATCTCTATTTCGAAATAAATTAATAGATCCAAAACAAGAATAAAAATAAAGATATAAACTCAATTTTTGATAAGTTCCTATAAAGTCCCCCACGATGTACTCTTCCAAAAGCTACATATCAACCTAAGTACAGAAAACACCAAAATTTCGCATATGTTTTATGTAATATATGATATCCTATGTTTTATGTAATATATGATATATATATATATATTTAGTATTTATATTATATGAATACTAAATATTTATTTTTATAATATATGTATATATGTTACATACATATTTTATTTGTTTATTTTTATTATAGTTGGCATATGTTCTTCATTTTATTTAATTCTTCATTTATTCATTATTCTTTACTTAATTTATTTATTTTATTTACTCATTCTAATATCTAACATTTAATTTATTGTATTTAATTTCTCGCAATTTAATTTTTTCGTATATAATTTGTTGTAATCTATTTACGTACTTTTACTTTTCACATTTATTCATTTATTTATTTATTTGTATATTCAATTTATTTAATTATTCACTTGTGACATCTAATCTAATTTAATAACCTTAATGCGGTATCTCAATATTCGGTGGTAAGCAAGATCGGTATCAATCGTAGTGGTGGTGGTTCGCACACTTACCTTCGAATATTGAAGTCTTTAAAATCTATTTGCATTCTTGAATGGATAATAAATTAATAAAATTTTAAACTTGCAAATTTCCAATTCAGGCAATTATATTCGATTAGGTATCAATTTTTGGACGGTGTAGGGCATTATCATATCTCATCCGTAACTGACTCTCAAACCCATTTTTTTAGAATCTCTAGTTTCAACGGTATTCGGTCTACCAAAGTGATCGGTGACAACTTCATTCTTTTTCAAAATAAATTCCAAATTTATTATTTTCTAAAACATTATTTTAAATCTAACTTCAAATAAAATCCCAATTTTTAAGTTTTTTTAAATGGACACCCATCTTATTTTAAAATAAATCCCAAATTCTTCATTTCTCAATCCTAATATTTAAATTATGTTGACAATTTTTAATCTCCAAATTTCTAAACTTGATCCTAATTTTATTCACTAAATTTTAAATCTCTAACCTTTAAATAAAGTTCCAATATTTAGAATTCTTAATTTTCCAATTTTGAACTTAATTTCTTAAACCTATTTAAAAATTTCTATTTTTTCTTAATTTCAAACTCTAATTTTAACCCACATTCCCGATTATTTAAATATTTCCCTTATTTCAACAACAAATAAGATTTTTAACGACCCAATTTTTTTACCTCATTTCGACTTTTAAGTTTTTATTAATGAACCTCGTGGGGAGGGTCGTTACATTCATCCAAACACAACCCAAAAATCGAACCTACCAACACAAAACTGAGGCCCAATATAGCTCTCCAACTCTAACACTTGACCTAAGATGATGGTCCAAGGCTTTTTGTCAATATCCGATGTTGACTTTGTAAAAACCCGGTGGTTAGAGTCATTTTACCTTTTTCCCTTTGATTTTCAATTGACTTTTTTTTATTCGTTTTATCTGGGTTTAATCTATAAGTCTTTCTTCGTAGTTTATAAGGGTTTTTTTTCACATTTGAATGTCGGGGGACACGTAGAGATATAGTTTTTGTTTGGGTGATAAATGCAATTGGGATGAGGATGAAATGTTTAAAGGGTTTCCGGCATTGATGTCAGACAGATCAAATGACAAGGAAAAAAGGATGTGGTGGGGGTTAAGTTTAGGTTATTTTGTATTTTAGTTCTTGTTTTTTGGGTTAAATTTGAGGTTATTTTAGGATTTAACGGTGACCAATAGTAACGGAAAAAATCAGAACGTCGAGGACGAATACTAGAGTCCTGAACGAGTTGCGACAATAGTTGGGGTTGAGGTTAGTCATATAGGTTTAAGTTTAGTTATTTTAGGTTAAGCTAGTTAAATAATTTGAGTATTTAGGTTAATGATATAATAGGTCGGGTATAGATTATTGGGTCATAATCAATAGGAAGGGACAATGGTCTTTCATCCCTAAGGATTTTTTTTTTTTTAAATTGGATTTTTATAAATTTATCACTTTCAGTTTATATTTTGATGATTAACGATGGGTTTTAGAAGCCATGAATGATTGGTTTTAGAGGCCGGACATAATGAGTTATTACAAAGATGTTTGGTGATGAAATACTACCTGTTCCTTGTAGTTTTCAATGGAAGTGTACTTCATACTGATTTTTGTTCGAGGAATGTTGGGTTAGCTCGAGTCATATCTATCCGTCAGGTATCACAATGGTGTAAACCGCCTGCTGGAAAGATTAAAATCAATGTTTATGGAGCTTTCCTATCTTTTTCCGGGCAAGATGCCATTGATATTATAGCTGGAGAGAATGATGGATTCGCGGTACAAGGACTTGCACAGACGCTTCAGGGATCACATACAGCAGAGACAACCGAAGCTGCGGCTTTCACCGAAGGCATTCACCTTGAATCTAAAATGGGATGGGTTGATGCACTGAGGGTGACGCGTTTAGTGTGGTCAATCGGCTTACGAATCCGACACTCGACTTATCCATGGTGGGAGCTCATCAAACTGAGGGAAGATAAATTTTAAGGCATTTCTCTGGTTTAAAAACCCTTTTTGATAACCGCAGGCCTAACAGCGTTGCTCTGCTCATGCCATGGCGCATTGGGTGATTCGCTCCTTAGAAATTGTTGGACTTGACATGTATCATCCAGACTGCGTTATAGTCAATGTAATTTCAGACGAGATTAATATTTAATGAAATATTCTTCTTCAATATATATAGGTACGAGGTAGGATCGTACGACAGGTGATTGAGTATATTAATGTCCTCAAACAAGCACTGGTGTCCGAATCTCACTATGTTCCTCGGTTCATACATACTAGAAAGTGGAACCGGAAGTAATGTAAAACTATTTTCATAGACACCTGAGCTGTACATGATGTGCATTGCTGGAATTATAGGCTACATATTGTATCTCTAATGCTCATATTTAGACTGTTCCGCGTGGTTCGTCTTCCAAATCCGGAATTGCCCTTTTGCATCATCGCAACAAACTCACCGTAATCGATTCTTCCATCCTGAAACAATATGACAACAAAGAGGTACTCGAAAATGCTACATTGTTATCGGTAACTGTACTAATCAGACTACTACGGGTGACCATCACGGTAAGATGGCTTACATTATCTTGATCAACTTCTCTTATTATATCCTCAAGCAAAACATCCCTGATGTTATGCTCAGCACAGGCTTGCTGCAGTTCATCAACCGTAATGTAGCCACTATCATCCTTATCGAAGTATTTGAATGCCGCGACAAGATGTTCTTCTCGCTCTAGTTTATTCAGGTGAAGTGTGGCAGCTATGAATTCCCCATAATCAATGCTACCATTACTGTCAACATCAGCCTGAGAACAAATGAAATAGCTCAGATGATTGCAAATCTGCAGTTCACACAACAGCATAGCAAACATGGTCGGCACAATGAGTCATTAGCGCCTTTGAAAGAATTTTATCCGCAATCACGCGTAAATACAAGCATTGTCAATCATGCAGACACTTTCTTCTGTCCCAAGCTACGTTCAATGGAGGAAATTTCTAGTTCCTTAAAAGATGCAATCTCTATTGACATTGCCAGCATTCTAACATGCAATCTGACATTTAGATCAAAGAACAAGAAGCAATACAAGATAATAATACAAACAATGTTTGATATCTGCATTAGAATGAACTTAACTGCATCCATAAGTTCCCGAATTTCAGTATCCTTCAAGGTAGATCCATATCTTTGTAAACCAGCTTTGAGTTCATCAAATGTGATTGCACCACTGTTATCGGTATCCATAGCCATAAACATTTCTCTTAAACCGGCAATCTCCTCCTCGGATAGACTTTCCGCTATTACCTGATAATACAAACAATGTTTAATGACACAAACAATGGTTCGTTCATTACAGACACACACACATCCGGAAAATCTTACCCGTAAGGCCATCTTTTTTAGTTTATTCATTGCAGAAAATTGCTTCAGACGAGAGAGTACGGCAGGATCCAGTGCCTTGTCTGGGGCAACGCCATTTTCACAAATCCAGGGATGACCTACACAGTTCAGAAAGAAAAGATTCTTTTATTTCGTTTCTTTTATCAGTTCAAAACATTATAAATGCCAGCCAGATAATAATAGAAAGGTAAATGTATTACATACACACTACTTCATGAGCAGTTAGTCGTTCTGAAGGTCGAGAGCATAACATCTTCCGAATTAAGTCCTTTGCGCTATCAGATATTACAGGCCATGGGTCTGACTCGAAGTCAATATCTCCTTTTAACACAGCATCAAATATTCCTTGCTGTGTTTCTAAAGAACAGACAGAGAAAAGTTGTAAGTATATTACGCGAGGAATTGCTTGAAAACACAATATACGACATTACCAGCCCAAAATGGTGGGACGCCACTTAGCAGTATATAAAGTATAACTCCTGCAGTCCATACATCTGCTTCTGGTCCGTAGTTTTTGAGGAGTACTTCAGGAGCAACATAATACGGGCTACCAACTACATCGGAAAAAACTTGTCCTGGAGTATGCAATTCATACATCATGTTAAACAACTACTAGGAATTGTTCACAAAATATGCTTATTAAACTAGTATGTATTGAGTTTAGATGCTGGTTACGGATTAAATACGCTACAAGAAAACTCAAATAATTTCTTACCTGGTTTAAAGAACACTGAGAGTCCAAAATCAATGGCTTTGAGTGAGAAATCATCATCCTTGTTAATTAACAAGAAATTCTCAGGTTTTAAATCTCGATGCATAACCCCAAGTGAATGGCAAGCCTCGACAACCCCAACAATAATCTTTGTTAATGCAGCCGCCTTTCTCTCGGTGTAATGCCCTCTTTGGATGATACGATCGAACAATTCGCCGCCAGAGCAAAGCTCCATCACAATATGCACATATAAAGTATCCTCATATGCACCTTTGATGGTCACGATATTCTTGTGACCAGCCAAATGGTGCATTATCTGAATCTCCCTCCTAACATCCTCAACATCCTCCTTGGAAATCAACTTCCTTTTGCATATAGACTTACAGGCATACTCGATACCTGTTGATATCTCGGTGCACAAGTAAGTAGTCCCAAACTGTCCTTGTCCTAGCTTGCGACCAATTGCATATAGGTCGCGGATGTTAGGTGTCTTATGACCCAAAATATTATAAGCCTGGTGATCAGTGCCACGCCTCATGTTGTTATCTTTCTTGGAGGGTATAATGGTGGCCAAGTGCGTGTCTTTAGCGGCTTCATTGGGGATTTCTTGCTGATCCTTGAAACTCGAATGAGAATATTCAACATTCGGATAGCCTGAAGAAGGACGGCTCTGCTTGGAAGAACGTTCCTCGGGCTGATTATAGCCCGGATGAAGGTTCTCGCCTCCACGACATGTGTTGCCCATGGAACAATCAATATTCCCCCCGCAATAGTTATTTCCTCATGCAATAATGTAAGCTCATCAATTACACTAAAAAAAGATGGAAAATGAATGTTATGATCCCACAATTGGATAATTTCAAACATCACAGGATTTTCATGTATACATCAAAAGAATCCCTTATCAGACAAGAAGGGAAAACACCATTCTATTTCTACAGGAAAGCAAAAGAAATGATTATTTCTCACTAATTTCCTAGTAACCAAACAAGAAAAATAAAGTCACCATCTTTCTACATGTACATAAGCATGTACCAGGATACAAGATTAACATCCTATGTAAAATCAAGCATCTATGGAAGAGTTTAACCCATAATGAATAAAAAAAATCCCAGACAAATTCAAAGAGAGAGATGAAAAATAATTCAAGATAAAAAGAGGGAAACAAAATATGGGAAGGAGAGATGGATAAAGTACCAGTTTGGAGAGGTAATGAAGAATGGGGAGGAAAACAAAACTGAAAACATAGATGATAGAAGGAGGTGCCTAAAATGGATGAAATAAACAACATTTTGATGGGTTTTTTGATGTTTAAATTTTGGCTATGTTGTTTTTGTTTTTGGATTATTGTTGCTAAGAAACATAGGACCACGAGACAGTACAGAGCAGGTAATTCTCCCCCCTCGACCCTCCCCTCCCTTTTCTTTTCCTCAGACTCTGGTTTTATAAAATGGATAGTAAATCATCGAGAAATGAAATGAAGCCTTACCCATTCATGGTTGACCTTTCCCATAGCTCACGAGAGCATTGGAGTTTGTAGGTAACGTAGACTGGAAATTCTACGACATGCCTTAACTTTTGTTTCGGTCAATATCTTCCAACGAATACCGTGGAGAATAAAACAAAATCTAATTTTAGACTAATCTTAAAAGTTGAACTTTGCTTTCAACCATGCACTCTAACACTTATATCGGCGGATCAAGTTTACATAGTTTAGATTTAGATTTAATTTAAGCAAACATACTGCGTTTTCCTTGTAATTTAGTGTAAATCATCTATTATTTTTTATGTTTTTATATGTTCTTCTGGTTCAAATTATTAGGGTTTATAATTTTAGGTTAGGGGTTGTAGTTAAGGTTTAGGGAATTAGAGGTATGATATATTTTTTAAGGCGTAGAGTTTAGGACGTAGAAAATAAAAGTATTTAAAATTTAACTTCTTAAAAAAAATTTAACAAGAGACATAGATAAAAACATAATAAAGAGGTAGAGGATTTTTACTCTTACAACTTGTAATTTTTAAAATAATTTAATACATATTTCTGTTGATAATACTCAAATTTTGGAGAGATTATACGGTGAACCCTGTTCACCACGTCATCCATAGTCCAAGCAATCAGGACCGTTTATCTTTAAATAATCACCTAATAACTACCAACCCACTAAGTCCATGTAGGAAAGAGGTGATGATTCACTTGGAAAAAAATTAAGATCAACAGTCCTGATTGCTTGGGACCATGGATGATGTGATGAACAGGGTTCACTGTATAATTTTTCCAAATTTTGATACATTCTTTCTGTAATACAATAATTTTGGATGACCAACCTTTTTTAGATTTTTCGTGTGATAACACAGTATCATCGTTAGAGGTGATAATCGGTTTGGGTTAATTTAATTTTTGGTTCAGAAAATTTTTAATTTAATTTTGATTTAAGCAGATTCAAATCCGATTCGAATTTAGTTTTGTTCGATTTTTGATTCAAGTAAAAATTATATTAATTATGTTTTCGAGGTTGTGTAAAAAAATAAGACGATCTTTAAAGAAAAAAATGATATTAAATCATTAAACTATTACTAAATAGTAAAATTATGAAAAATGGTTAGATCCCTAATGGACTTGTTTCTTGAAAGAAAAAAAAGATATTGAAAACTAGATTTCAAAGAGAACTAAAGTTTATTACACTCGCTTCAGAGGTTCGTTGAATGATCAATTTAGATTGTGATGTTAGATTTTACAAAATTATTCGTGATCAAAATAGAGTTGTAGATGTGTTGGCTAGATCTAGTCGTGGAAGACATATGGAAAAAACAATTTATACCGCTGCACCACATTTTATATATGATCTAATCAAGGAAGGATTCTAATCTCTTACATAATAAAAAAAAAAGTTTATTAAACTAATATCATTGAATCCAAAATAATTTGGATACCAAAAATTACTTAATTGTCCACTTGTAGGTTTGCTTGAGTATTGATGATCAAAGTCAAACTTTTGGAAGCTCTTTATACACAAGGGAGAAGAAAGCTTGGAAAAGGAAAGGCTTAACATCCTACCTTGGTTCAAGCGGTAAATTTAAGTTTCATGCAATTGCTTGATCATATTTTTTTATCTAATTTTCTTAATGATTTAACCATGTTCGTATGACTCTATGTTGTTACTAATTGCATATAGTTAGGGGAGTCTCAATTGCATGAGTTACATGTTTTTGGCCTAGTTGGTTGAATCTTGGTAAAATCATGCTTTATATGTTTAAATGTTAGATTGAGGAACGTATTAATTTATGGTAAAATGATCAAAATATATATTTAGGACTTAATAGAGTCCTTGTATAAACTTAAAACTAAATTATAAGACCTTTTTAAGTTGACTTTGTTGTATTTTTTATTAGTTCGTGCTTTCAATATCTATACATTTTATATCGTATTGATATGGCCTTAAATTAGTTTCTATGTGGTCCATACCGTATCAGTAAGCATAACTAAAAAAAGGATTATTTGTTCTTTTTCTTCGTACTTTGTTAGCATTATGATACATCTTGATAAATAGAATGTTTGATTCAATTTCTTGTATTTATTTAATTTACAAATTTATTGAAATTTAATTTATTTCTCATAGCTAAATATCATACCCTTTGGCCTGTAATTTTCAAATTTGTTGTTTTTCTACTTTTTAAACTATTTTAACGTACTTCAAACACTTTGTAAATAATATATAAAAATAAAGACATGCATCCCATTCAAACATCTAAAATATGATCTCAAGCCAAATTCAAACATATAAAGTCTCATACAAATCAAAAATAACATGCCAAACTCAAACATATGGAGTTCAACAATCAACCCTCTCAACAAACATTCTCTATATTACTAGTACTTAAATTCAAAACAACACATAAAGCTAAGTCATTGAAAATCATTCCTTGTTTGCTTGTCTCCTTTCACCCAATAAATCTGCATTGATGATAAAGGAGAGCTTAAATTCATAACCAATATGCTTTGAGCGTAAACACATTTAAAATCGATTTATACCAAAACCATTTTAAACAACATTTAACCTAATTCACTTGAAAATATTTTTTATAAAATAATCTCAAAACGGACTCAAATTTTCTAATATGGTCCTTTAGACTATCTATCCGACCTATATAATATCTAAACCTAAAATTAGTACGTTACAATATCAAAACCCTAAAACCTCCAAAAACTTCTAAATATTATCCTGCTCAAGTTATCCTTACCTCTCTTTTAAACTCTAACCATCGGTCACCAAACCTCATCAGTGACAAAAGATAGGTTTAGACCACCCTACCTTTTAGTTTTTAGCTTTTTTATTAAAATTAAACCTTAAATATAATTTTTTTTTGTTTTAAAGTTGTTTCTCTTGTTATGAGTTTTTTTATTTTTTATGATCTAAAGTCATTCCTCTTATCATAAACATATTTCTAAAGTCATTAGAAATTGTAAGGCATGAGATGTCATATGTCGTTATGTTAGGCTGAGACAGACGAGAAACATGTTTTCTTTCCAAATGTGTTAAAAAGAATGAAAGAGAATAAATCTTATGTATGGTCGTTTAAAAACGGTATTAAATCGAAAGAAATCTTATACAGATTTGAAGTATAGAGAGACAGAATATGGGATCGAGGATTGAGTGTTTTTGAAGGTGTGCAATTGAAAGAATGTTTATTGGAAAGCTTAGCCCGAGGTTTGTTGGACCTTATGAAGTTATTAAGCGAGTTGGTAATTTTTTATATCGTTTGAGGTTGTCTTCCGAGATAAGAAGGATCTAAGATGTGTTTCATGTATCGATGTTAATAAGGTATCGATCGGATCCATCGAATGTTATGCTAGTGGAGAATATCAAGTTGCGACTGAACTTTTCCTTTGATAAGGAATCAATGGAGATCTTGGACACCAATAGTAAGGTGCTTTGTGGTAAGACAATCGAGTTTGTTAAGGTGTTATAGTGACGTCAAGGAGCTGAAGAGGCTACGTGAGAAAGTAAGTCGGACATGTTAAAGCATTTTTTTACATCTTTTACCTCTAGGTAAATTTTATGGATAAAATTTCTTAAATGAGGGGTTATATTGTCCCGAGTTTCGGACTTAGAAATTTTGTGAATCTTTTGTACGATTTAGGAATTGTCTCAGGGGTTTAAATTGATTCGAGATTAAATATTTTTGAAAAAATATATTTTTTGATGAGAGAAAATATAAGAAAAATATTTTATTAAATCGTTTAAATGTCATAAACGATTTTGGTGAAAATAATTTTGGAAATTAAGTTTTGAAAAGGGAATATTCTGGATTATTATCAAAATATAAAAATTAAAAGTTCTCTCAATTAGTTATTATTTTGTAAAAAGCCCAAAATTTATAATCTTTAAGGATTTCTTTTTCTAAAAGATAACGGTTCATTTTTTCTTTTACTGTTAATCTCCTTAAATACCTAAATCAATTCCCACCATTGTTTTCTAAGATCAAACACGAGGTTTTACCTCAATGTTCATCCATATTCTTCATGAACATTTCAAGACTCCTAAACTCTAGCATTAAAACACTATAATGAACACCTTTCAATCCATCTTCACATTGCTAGTTGCCTTCGATCAGTTCATCGATCGTCGTAGATGACACCGATCACCATCAATCACTATTTTTGAAAAAATTATATTATGGGTCAGTCTCACCACGTGTCCATAAGACCGACCAATGATAACTACCCACTTCATCAATTTTTCCATGTCATATTTTTTTCTCAAGTGAATCTTCATTTTAAAAATTAAAAAATAATGAGGTAGATGATTATCATTGGTCAGTCCCATAGATGACGTGGTGGGACTGACCCATGATATAATTTCTCCTATTTTCCGGCCATCGTCGACCAACATATATCTCCAAAAACTACTAAAAATTACTTGACTCATCAGAACCACCCAATTCTCCCCTAAAACTATCTAAACCTCTTTGTTCAATTTCGACCAATGCTCACCAGACCTCACTAACAATAGAGATAGGATCCGACCACCCTATCTCTTTAATTTTTAGTTCATGTTTTTTTAAAATTAAACCTTAAATATAATGTGCTTTGTGCTTTAGGTGTAGAAAATTGTAGCGATCTAAAAATTTAAAAAGTGTCGGCATAAATTATTTTTCGGTGTTGGAAAGCAATTTTCGGTGTCGTTCTGTAAATTATTTCTTTCAAGTGGGATTTTTCAATTTAAAAATAAATTTTGGAAAATTAGAGTCGCCACCGACCATCTTGGTAGACTGGACACCATAAAACCAAAGATTTTAAAAATTTAGGTTCGGGAATCGGTTACGGATGAGGAAGGATTAGCACCCCCACACCGTCCAAAAATTGGTACTTTATTTAATTATTACTTTAATAATATTAAATTTTTCGGGTTAAAGTGATGATCAAATTAATTTTTAATTAAGCGTGCGAATTTATTTTAAATCACCAAAATTCGATGGTAAGCATCCGAACCACCACCACCATATTGGAGTTGACCTCGCTTACGACCGAATTTAAGGGCCTGCATTAACAAATTAATATTTCATTCATGCAACTTAAACATAACAAATGAATTAAATATATCACATAAAAAATAAATAAATAAATACAGAAAAACATAAATACTAATCTAACAAATAAAATATTAATCTAAAATATAAATTTAAAACATAACTATTAATATAAAATATAAATAAAATCTAAATAACAACTAAATTAATAAATAACTACTTTTATTAAAAATATCAAAAATACAACATAAATATAAAAAAAGAAAATATACCTAAGAGTTCGAACGGTTAATCCCGAGTGGTCCTCACCAAGATCTACCACGATCCTTCCAAAATATTTAACTAGATCATATCCGAAATATGACCCCGATCGAACGGGTAGGACTGAGCGTATTTTCTCGGTCCTTGACCACTGGAGAACTTAATGTCACAACTCGCCACCTAACACTAAAGCAAACTAAACATCCCTCGGGCATTTTAAGGCAAACATGCACCAATGAAGCATCTAGAATAGCCAAGAATGGTCTACAATAATCTTGAAGCTTGCCACAAAACTCTAGGAGGTTCCAAAAGGTTCTAGAAGATTCTACCAAAGTCTAGAAGCATCTGGAAGGTCATAGAAGATTCTAGAATACTCTAGATGATTCTAGAAGGTTCTAAAACATTTTAGAAGGATATGAAACATGCTGGAAGCATCTAGAATATTCTAGAAGGATATAGAATATTCTAGAAGACTTTGGAAGACTCAGGAAAGCTCGGGACTACTCTGGAAGACCTGGAGTTCTCTAGAACCTTTTGGATACTTGTAGAAATGTCTAGAAAAGTATAGGTCATTTTAGATATTTATGGAGGCAAAATATTAGCCGTCGGATCAAAATGATCTTAGCCGTTCATTTGGGACTTAGGGGCCTATAAATAGGACCACCCATCTCATTTGTAACCATCAAGCAAAAGTGTATGCATTAAGCTTTGTAAAGCTCAATAAAGTGTTCATTTCTTGCCTTCTCAATCTTCTTAACTTTCTAGTCCTTGAGTAGTCCAAATTAAGACTTGTTGGCATAGCTTGGGAGTGCTAACGCCGCACAGATCAGTTTAAGAGAATTAAGTCCTTGATAATTGGTATCAGAGTGTGTTCGATCATGTTCGGGACATGGACAAGACCGGGAATAATAAAGTTGCTAGCTCAACCATGGCCGAGATCACGCAGGAGCAGCGAGGGCGTGAGGAGGAAGTTCATCCCACGGTGCCTAAGCCACGAGCTAAGTTGAGGGACATCATCTTTAGCTTGGAATCACGCTTAACTCATATGAAGGAAAGCGTTGGGGGTCTGGGAGCCCAAGTGGACGACCTTCATCAAAGGGTGAAAGGCCTTGAGGCAGAGGATGCTGAGATCCACACGACCATGAAGGCCATGATGATCAAGCTAGAGGACGTCATGCTTGCGGAGATAGTTCAAGTTCGCGACCTTCTCATAAATGGTGTTGGGCTCGTACCCAATTTGTGACACTATAAGGCGATGTTGCTTTGTGCAAACGTGCAATGGTCTCCGAGCCCAACACCATTTATGAGGCTAGAAGGGTTGAGGTACCAAAGCCAAAGATATTCAGTGGATCATGCAACGCTGAAGAAGTAGACAACTTCTTATGGGGGCTAGAGGAATACCTAGCAGTTTTAGGCATCGTGGAAGAGGCATACAAGATTCAAACCTCAACTCTATACCTCACTGACACTATCATGCTTTGGTGGAGGAGAAGGCGCTTAGACATTGAGAGAGGTACGTGCACCATCTCTACTTTTAATGACTTTAAGAAAGAGTTAAAACGTCAGTTCTATCCCGAGAATGCTGAAGAAGAGGCTCGAGCTCGTTTACAAAGGCTAAAACAATCAGGGAGCATTCGAGACTATGTCAAGGAGTTCACCAATCTAGTACTTGATATCCCCGATCTCTCCGAAAAAAATTGCTCTTTAATTTCTTATATGGGCTACAACTATGGGCTAAGACAGAGATTAAGCGTCAGGGAGTACAAAACCTTGTTGATACTATAGCTACAGCCGAAAGTCTAATAGATTATATAAGCCACAAGATGTACACCATCAATCCAAAGGCTAAGAAGAGTGGGGGAGTCATAGGTTAGAGAGATAAGAGTCCTCGTAAAGATGGTCACCATGAGGATCACTCATACAAGTCCAAGGACTCATCCTCATGGAAAGGTAAAACCAAGGATAAGTCTCAAGACGCTCGAGGCACAAGAAGATCACCATCAAATAAAGTGCTTTATTTGTGATGGTGACCATTGGGTTCGGGAGTGCCCACAGCGGTAAGCCCTTAGTTCGCTCCTAGAAAAGCATCGAGAAGATAGTGAGACTGAGGAGTCTGAACCCGGTGCACAAATGGGATCTCTACAATTGCTTAATGTGATGCAACCCACCCCAAAGACTGAAGCCAAGGGGTCACTTTATGTGGATGTCAAGATCAACAGGAAAGCATCAAGGGCAATGCTTGAAACAGGTGCGTCCCATAATTTTATTTATTTTGATGAAGCAAAAAGGCTAGGTCTTAAAGCAAAAAAAGGGGGAAGATCCATCAAGGAAGCCAACTTCACTGCCCTACAAATCCAAGGCATTGTACGTGGGGTCAAGACCAATATAGGGACATAGTCTGGCCACTTAGACTTCACAATAGCCTCAATGGAGGACTACAAGCTTGTCCTAGGCATTGATTCCTTTAACAGGGTCAAAGTCATTTCGATGCCATATTCCAACACTATATGCATCACGGAGGGTCACCAAGCTTGTGTGGTTCCAACTATTAGGACCACCAAGCCAAATTCTAAAGTGATCTCATCACTTCAAATGGAAGAGCGTGAAGAGTTCGAGAATGTTTCACCTTCAAAATTACCAAAAATGGCTACCAACAAGGGGAAAGGTGGATCATGAGATCACGTCCAAGCCGAAACACAAGCAAATAAGCAAGGTGAGAGTCCAAAGAAGAATATCAACAGTTCAATGAAGGTGCGATAAGGGCGTCGCGAGTTTAGGTGGGGGAGAATGTCATAACCCACCACCTAACACTGAGGCAAACTAAACATCCTTAGGCATTTTAAGGCAAACATACACCAATGAAGCATCTAGAATGGCCAAGAATGGTCTACAATAATCTTGAAGCTTGCCACAACACTCTAGGAGGTTCCAGAAGATTCTACCAAAGTCTAGAAGCATTTGGAAGGTCTTATAAGATTCTAGAATACTTTAGATGATTCACCAAGGTTCTAGAACATTCTTGAAGGATATGGAACATGCTGGAAGCATTCAGAATATTCAAGAAGACTCGAGAAAGCTCGGGACTACTCTAGAAGACCCTGGAGTTCTCTAGAACCTTTTGGATATTTGTAGACATATAAGGATACTTGTAGAAATGTCTAGAAAAGTATAAATCATTGTAGATATTTATGGAGGAAAAATATTAGCTGTCGGATCAAAATGATCTTAGCCATCCATTTGGGACTTGGGGGCCTATAAATAAGACCACCCATCTCATTTGTAACCATCAAGCAAAAGTGTATGGATTAAGCTTTGTAAAGCTCAATAAAGTGTTCACTTTTTGCCTTCTCAATCTTCTTAACTTTCTACCCGTTGAGTTGTCCAAATTAAGGCTTGTTAGCATAGCTTGGGAGTGCTAACGCTGTACGGATCGGTTTAAGAGAATTAAGTCCATGATATTAAGCTCTCTTTATGGGCATGGCCATCAACTCTCATTTGTGTTTGAGAAAGGCAACCCCTCACCCTTTTATATTGGCATGGAAAGGGAGGGGAGGGTGACGTGGATGCATAGCATCCATGTAAATTCAAGAGTTTTTTAATTATATATTGACCTTTTTTCTTTTTCTATTTTATTATATTATTATTACTAATAATACTAATATCTGATTAAAAATGAGTGATTAAAGTTATACCTCTTTCCTTGTTCTTGTGAAACGAGAATAAAACAAAGATAAAGAAAACACTCATTTTTTCTTATTCTTCGATTTTGGCTTAAAAAATCATAGGTTCTTCTGAAATTCTCTACTCTTGTTCGACCAACTCTTTAAGCTTGTAAGTCCTTCCTATATAGAACTTCTTCATCTTCTGATCTTAGAGCTACAAGTCCCTTCTATATAGGACCTCGTCTTTACGATGTAGGTTTCTCCTATATAAAACCTTCTGCGCCTGAATGGATCTTGCAAAATAAAAGCTCTTCCCATATAGAACTATTATTTCTAGATCTCGAGTCTTGGTTTCTCCTGTATAAAACCATCATTATGAAGCCTCGAGTTGTGTGCCCTTCATATATGGAACTTTCACTCAAAGACGATGATGAAGATAGGGATCTCTCTTGTATGAAACTCCATATCTTCTACGCTGCAGGTTTCTCCTATATAAATCTTTTGTGTCACGGTAAATCATACAAAATAAGGTTCCTCTTATATAGAACTCTTACTTTAGATCCAGAGTTAGGGTTTCTCCTATATGAAACCTTTCACTCTAAAGTCTCGAGATACGAGCCTTTCCTATATGAAGCTTCAATCTCAGAGACGAAAATAAAGATGAGGTCCCTCCTATATAAAAATCCTCATCTTCAATATTTTCGGTTTCTCCTATATAAAATCATCGCGTCATGGATGAACTTTTCCCCTATTAGCTCTTCTTGTATAGAACTATAAGTCTTTGTGTTTGTTGTGTGTCAATTCTTTCTGTATAAAACTTTTGCAAATTCTCTTTTGAGATGGAACTTTGAGCATATCGATATCTCCTATATGAAACCTTCATATTTGGGTCTTTCGAGACTCGCGCCTACAAAGGTTACCATTCTTCTTTCAAAATCGGGACTCACGCCTACAAAGAAGACCAATCTTCTTTTAAAATCGAGACTCGCGCCTAAAAAGGCTGTCAATTTTTCTTTTTCTAACAACATTTGGGTATCTAGATTACCCAATGCCTCAACTTTCGTGACCTATTATTTTAAGCTCTTGATCTTCTCTCGCTCTTTCTTTTGAAGGTGGTATTCGAGTGAGCTTCTTGTGGAATGGTGTAGAGATACATGGAGTCCTTGTTGCGGTCAACTTTCTTGACCATTATCTATCATTTCTTGTAAGATTGTTTATAAAATAAGGATAATGCATGAGCATTTTCAATATGCATACGTTCATGAAGTATACTTAGAATAAACATATACAACTTAACAGTTAATATGCAACGATGCATGAACATCTGTTAACTCTATTTCAAAATTTTGGTGCCCCGATTTTCATTCCGTGACCAGGTAAACTTCGTTAACCAAACATTTTCGGTTTTGATGACATCTCTGGTTAATTCTAATTTGAGATTCACTTTTTTCATTTTGCGAACAATGATGCCCTGCTCGTATTCTTTGTATTCTCATATGGATGATGGTTTATCGAATGTCTTTGTGTCTTGATTTCATTTTTTTTGCGCTCATCGAGGTATCTCGATAGAGTCTAACTCTCGATATTCTTTAATTCTTAGAGAAATGATTTACTTGCATGTGTTTCCAATGCAAGAAATCTTTGAAAAATATATGATATTTTAGAGTTTATTGCAAAATAATTTAAGAAAAAGTTTGTCCTCTTAAATATTAAATGCAATGGCATATTTGTCCCAATCTGGCAAAGAACAACTCTAATGAAGAGTGTATTTAAAAGATCCTCGACTATCACAGGGATACACGCAAATGCATAATCTTTAATGGTCCATCGGGATTTCAAAAGGAATAATCATTTCCTAGAGGTTACCCATTTTCCATGTGGCTTTCATTATCTTGATGTCTCATCCTGTCCTATTTTCCCTTATTTGGGTGTCGATCAGACACTTCGAAGTTCGACATTCCTTGAAGTAAGGTTAATCTTTGGACGGAGTATGGCCTGAAGACTATCTTATTTAATTTGGACGTCCTTGAATGATCAGAATGATATTTGAAAGTTCTAGATTCATGTAGCGATGCTTTTGTACATTACTCCTTATTTCTTTCTCTCTTTCTTTTCAATTCTCTAGGAAAATCAACTCATCACATTCTTTTGTCCTAAGGATATTGATGGAGCAAACAACAATACCTCGAATTACTCTACATAGTCATGATTTGAAAATATTATCATCACTCATGAAGTTAAGCCTTCAGCTGAATGCCCCAGGATTATCACACACTTATCTGAATATGCCCATTTCTTCATTTCATTTCTCTTTTTTTTACATGCCCCAGTTTATGTCTGTCTCTTTTAGTGATTTCCTGATCGTCATATACTTAATTAGTTTGACCTTGTCTCGCTCGTTTAGTAAATTAAATGAATTTTGTTTGTCATCTCATTCGAGATAGTCCTAAAAAGGTCTTCAGGGGGTTAGGGATTTAAGGTCATCTCTCCATTCAAGGATCTTGAGCAACAAGTGTCTGAGAAGGAAATTTCCTAAAAATAGGAGTTGCTTATTGTTTATTCGCTCATTTTGCTCTTTTGTTAGCCTTGATACACTAGCAAAGACTCTTATTTGTAATATCCCCACAATATTCAGTCTATTCTAAATATGTAAAACTTTAAAGTCGGCCTTTGAGTTTGAAGTAGAGATGATATCGCATTTGAAATTCAAGGATCTAGTACTCAAATAATTTGTATATTGTGCATGTTCAAAAAAATTTGGCTTTATGCACATGGGAGAGCAAGGGCTATCCCTTAAAAGGAATGAAATTAATGTGAAATCACTTTTTGGTCAAGCGAAATATCATTTTAAACATTCCCTTTTACAAAATTTTCTTACTACCTTTCAGGTTTAAGGTAGTAAATTCGGCTTTGTTTCTGAAAAATGAAAATGTGTGAAAATTCTGATTAAGTGCTTAACTGAGAAGTTAGCCTTCCTTAAAATCCACCTTTTTCATTGATCCTCAAACCTCAGTATGTAGATTTTAATTTGGCTTTGGACCTTAGTTTTAAAGCTCCATATTCCTCGTTCGTATAGCTTGTGCTTCCCACGTGGTATTCAAACACGACATTGAAATCATAATCGTCTAGATATGGAGACTTTTTCGGCTTGGATTGAATAGGGGTCAACAACCCTTCTTCGATAAGAATTTAGAGTAACTCAGTGTTTGTCCTAAGATTGGGATAAAACGCCTTTGTAGACTTAGCGTACTGCTGAGGGTGGTCATGGGGACAACCATGAGGATGATTGATTCGGACAAGTGTCAATCTCTTAAAAATGGGCCACTTCCCCGTCTTGAGGGGTTGTACTATAAGGATTCTTGATTTTCCTTATTATAAATGTATCCCCAATGCGTTGAAAAGTTGTCAGTATGATGACTTATCAAGCGGTCTTGATATGCATATTTTTAAAATAATGTATGTATGATGCGAATTTTATGATGCAAAGGTGTATGTAGACGAAGGTATTATTCCTACTGGTAATCACCCTACTAGATTACTTTCACAGGAAATAGAGGGTCCATTACAATATTAGGGTTGACTAATCCTATATATAAGTATTAACCCTAATTCCTATTATATCCATGGTTCTAAGTTGCTTGCTCGATCTGAAAATCTCTATTACATCATAGGCTTCAGTCTCCTCGGTTGACTCAATTTCATTTCTAACTCCATTTTAAACCTTTATCCTCGAGATTTGTGTGGCATTGGTCTGTGTCACAGATCGTTTGAGCAACCTTACAATGTTGATGTTGCTAGTATCATGTCTTTCCACTGATGCTTCTTTCAAAATCGTTGACCATTATTGGTACTCTTGGGTAGTGGCCTTGAACCTCGTGTAATGATTCATAGGGTATTGACTTCTTCTTTTCTTGCAGTTCGGTAAAAATTATTTCTTCGTCGACGCGCTTAAAAATTCGGTCAATTACCTTTTCAAACTGGTATTTTGTATCTTACTCTGACTTGAACCCTTAGATAGAGAAATAGTATTGGTTTTGTATCTTTGACAAACTCTTATGTTGTTAGACCTTTAATGTTTTTTGTTTTATTTTGCTCATTTGTTTGGAATACTCGGTGGTCATTCTATTGTTGACTCGGATATGATGAATCATTGTTACATGTTCTAGGTGTTTTTGTACCTACTTTCGACCTAATCTCTAGATGGTGGGATGATATTGATCCTCTACATTTGACAACCCATTTCGTGATTACGTTCTTTTAAAATTTTTGTTACATTATTAATGTTTTTTCTAACATCCTGATGTAGACCCAAATAAGATGCATGGTCTTTACGTGCTCGTTCTATAGACAACTATCTCAACCCTTTGGTCATCCTCTAATTGGTATCTGATAAAAGGGGTCTGATGGATAGTGATTTTGCCAAATTTAATCCCTTAATCGGTATCTCTGGTCGGTTTCTAACACTAGGGTTGAGGTTTTCAGATATCTCTCATCCATGGTGAAAGTTTCCTTTGTAGGATGAACCACTCGAATCAATACCCTCAATGCAATGCAAGATGTGATGATGCATACAGAAAGGAAAACAAAAAAAATTTTAGAAATCATGTTAGTACGGGGTAAAAAATACAAAAATAAATTTTAAAAAATTAAAATTGTATAAAAGTAAACAAGAAGGAAAATCTTAGATATCCCGTCTAGTTCACCTAGGGTATCCGCATTGCTTTAATGGATGGGTTAGTCTAATTCTCCACATGCACTGCTGGTGTTAAAGGGACCCGAATTGTTCAAGCTGTCATCTACTAAGAGTAGCAAGACCTTCGATCATCACCCATTATAGTGATGTCAGAACATCTTCACCAGCACTTGATGCTGATTTGAAGGTCTTGCCATTAGGACCAATTACTCGATCTAAGGTAAAATATTTCAGGGAAACACTTTTTCTTACTTGTGCTTCAATTCCAAATTTATTCGATAATATTTATGCTTTAGAACATATGATTCATAATGTGTTACATGCTAATATATGACATATTAAATTATTTTATATATTATATATAATTAATATATATCTAACTTATTTATTTTATTCGAATACATAGGTGAACGTTCATTCGGTTGGTGTCACCCTTGGTTGAAGAAGCATGCGCCATAACCTTTATTGCACCAATTATTGAATTCAAATTCACTCACAGCAATTGAATTCAAATTGCAACACCAGTTTGAAGAGGCATGCACGCACATTTAACATGTGCAATATTCTTCAAATTTCAACCGAAAAACACATTTAACTTGTGCTCTTTCAATGGATGCATATAATTTGAATGTGTGGAGGAAATTTCATGAAATTCAAAATGTTGAATTTTAATATTTATTCCTTAATTCCCAGCCATGTAAACTAAACGGCAGTCTCTTTTTTTATTTTATTGTTTTATTATATATATGTAATTAAATTATGTAAGAATGTTAGACATTTGAATGAATAAAAATTTACTTGAGAGTTTTTTTCTCAATTTGGTTCTTTTTAGAATTATTCGACACTCAACTCGATTGATTGTCTTGATACTTCGGGTTTTTAGATTACTATCTAGAGGGTCTAAGTCCTACGGCGTAAAACAGATTCGATTTGGGTTCGTTCAACATATTGTTCGAGTTTAGTGTTTTCCACCACCGACCGTTTTTGAAGTCTTCACCGTCGTCGTCGTTGAAGTCCTTTCCGAAACGCCAAAATTATTATCTATATTTTTTTATGTCATTTTATTCATCTTTAATTTTTTTATTCAATATAATTATGTCGTATAATTATTTCTTTATCGTTTTTATTATAGGAACGTGCCTACTATATTCCTAGATTCGAAACTAACGAGGAAAGTCCGTTTCGACGAACTTCGCGTTATATTATGTGGTAATCAGAGCCAGGTTGTTGGATTCGTTGTAAATTTCTACACGTCGAGTCTTGTAAGTTTGTATCGAATATATATTAAAAAAATTAGATTCGAATATAAAAAAAAGTTTCGAATATTGAAAAAAATAGATTAAAAAACATAATAAAAAAACAAATTCGAATACAAAATAGTTTTAAAAAAACAAATTCGAATAAAAAATAGTTTAAAAAAAACAGATTCAAAAAAATAGATTAAAAAAAACAGTTTAAAAAAAGCAGATTCGAATAAAAAAACAAATTCGAATAAAAAATAGTTTCAAAAAAATAGATTCGAATTTAAAAAAATCATATTCGAAAGAATTTTTTCTTTTTCTTTTCTATCTATATATGTTTATTTTATATCTCTATATGTATTTAATATTGTGTCTTTTTATAATTGGAAATTGTGTATGAACTCTGAGCTGCAACTTCAATGTATTCGGAAATCGTCGGAGCGTACTTTACCTATTTGTTCGGTGATAGGGACGTTGTAAGCCCATCTTTGCAGTAAGACTTTCTAACCTTTTCATTTTTATCCTTTGTTCGTTTGTTCTTCATTTTCCTTATTTTCCTTATCTTTCTTTTTTTTATTTTATTTTTCATCTTACTTACCTTTTCTTTTGTTTTCGTGTCATCTTTCGTGTATCTTTGTTCTTGTTATTTATTTTTCATTTAGCCACACCATTCAAGTATTCCCCCGAGTGAAACACGAGCGTTGAGTGCTAAATTTTGAGCGCACTATTTCTTGGAGCGACTATTGTGAGACTTTTTGTTGTGTGTGCTGTGAGGACCTTTTACTTATTTTTCACTAACAGATAATAATATTGTCTTTTTGTTTGTTTGTTAGTGTTATTTTAAACATGGCAGGTTCCGATGATAATACCGTTGATCAGAATCCACCATTTCCGCAAATGCAAGCCTTAGAACGAATGATGTAACGAGTAATGGCTTCTGCCATAGAGCCATTACAATCGAGGATGGATAGGCTTGATGGAGGTTCCAACTTTGTTCATGAAATGTTGAACGAAAATAAAGTCGATCTGTCACAGAGACAACATACTCCTAGACAAGTACGTGTGCAATAGGTAGACGATAATTTGACTAACATTAAGATTTCTATTCTTTCTTTTCAGGGACGTTCAGATCCAGATGCATACTTGGCTTGGGAAAGCAAAGTGGAGCATATTTTCAAGTGTTATAATTACTCGAAAAAGAAGAAGGTTCGATTAGCAGCAACAGAGTTTGTTGATTATGCCCTAATATGGTGGGATCAGTTATTGCTTAGCCGAAAGCGTTCTGATGAAGTCCTCATTGCGACGTGGAACAAGATGAAGCGAATAATGCGAAAGAGGTTTGTTCCTATTCATTATCATCGAGATTTGTTTCAAAAATTTCAAAATTTGAAACAGAGAAATAGGAGCGTTGAGGATTATTTTAAGGATATGGAGATGGCTATGATGCGTGCAAATATTGAGGAGGATCGAGAAGAGACTGTGGAACGTTTTCTAGCAGGGTTGAACACCGAGACTGTCAACGCTATTGACTTGCAGTAGTATGTCGAGGTTGATGATATGGTACAAATAGCGATAAAAGTGGAACGACAGCAGCGAAGGAAATCTTCAAATCGAGGTACTACTCTATTTAAATCTTATTCTAACCCTTTGTACACTCCTAACACTACTAGGAAGCAAGCACCACATCCGCCACTTCGAATTCGCGAACAATGCGAAACCAACAAGCCCAAGGACCTTGTTGGAGAAAATGGGCTTGGTAAGCAACCAATGGTGTCACAAGAGCAAACACGAGATATCCAGTGTTTCAAGTGTCTAGGACGAGAACACGTCGCCAGTCAGTGCCTAGGACCATGTTGATGATGGAAAATGGCGAGATCGAGTTTGAATCTGAGGATGACGATCATATTCCACCTCCAGTAGGTGATGAAGAGTATGATGACAATATGCAGACTTTTGCTACCGGAAAAGCACTTGTTTTCAAGAAAAGCTTGAACAGTCAACCAATTCAAGATGAACAACAGCGAGAGAATATCTTTCATACAAGGTGCCTCGCTTACGAACGAATTTAGGGGCCCACATTAACAAATTAATATTCAATTCATACAACTTAAACATAGAAAATAAATTAAATACTTCATATAAATAAATACATAAAAATATAAATATTAATCTAACAAATAAAATACTAATCTAAAACATAAATTTAGAACATAACTATGAATCTAAAACATAAATAAAATCTATATACCAACTAAATTAATAAACGATAATTTTTATCAAAAATATCCAAAATACAACATAAATATAAAGAAAAGAAAATATACCTAAGAGTTCGAACAGTTAACCTCAAGTGGTCCTCACCGAGATCTACCACGACTCTTCTAAAATATTTAACTAGATCAGATTCGAAATAAGACCTCGATTGAATCGGGTAGGACTGAGGGAATTAACCCTGTCCTTGGCAACTTGAGAGCTTAATGTCACAACCCGCCACCTAGCACTGAGAAAAACTAAACATCCTTGGGCCTTTTAAGGCAAGCATGCACCAAGGAAGCATCTAGAATAGCCTAGAGTGGTCTACAACAATCTTGAAGCTTACCACAAGGTTTTAGAAGGTTCTACCAAAGTATGGACGCATCTGGAAGACTCTAGACGATTCTAAAAGACTCTAGATGATTCTAGAAGATTCTAGAACATTCTAGATGTAATGACCCGGATTTTATAGGTCAACATCGGGTGTTGACTTAAACCATAGATCGTCAAATCGGGTTTCGTGTGGAGCTGTAGGGTTATATTAGATCGTGTTGAGTCTCGATTTTGTCTTATTGGGCCTCTAGGGTTTGTTTGGGGCTTGCTTGTTGGGCTTAGCTTTTAATTTGTGTTGGATAAAAAAGGGAAAAAGTATTAATTCCTCAAGAGAGGAAGAAAAGGGTTTTAAGGGGATTAACATCTTTCATTCCTCATCTTCTTTCTTTTCTTGCTTGAGTCAAAGAGGGAAAGGTGCAAACGTGTTGCTTGAGTGTGGAAATCTAGTTTTAGCCATCAAAGAAGAGTTGTTCAACAGCTTGCGACCTTCGGTTCAAGGTGTTTATCCTTTGGGGTGGTTGAGGAAGAGGTTTGAAGCTCAAAAACAAGGTTTAGAGGTTGAAAAAGCTTGAGGCAAGCTCAAATCCGGTTTATTGCTTGAGGTCAGTACATCTCAAACACATACTCTTCATGTGTCTCATAAAATGTTGTCTTGCTTTATTGTTAGTTCTAGATTGCTTGAGATGGGTGTTTGAAAACCTTAGAACCCTAGAAATGATAGAATTTGTATTAAGTGTTTTATTGATGTAAAATTGTTAGGAAATCACCTCCTAAGCTTATTAAACTTGTAGAAACAATTTGGAGAGCAACCATATAGGTTGGGTGAGAAATCTTGGTGACTTTAAACCTTAGACTTGCAAATTTGTGTAGGCGTATCGATACACGGGAGAGGTGTATCGATACCTTATAAGAAAAACTTAGGCATAGTTAGAAGGCGTATCAAAACAGTTATCTCGTGTTTCAATACGTCATCTTCTAGTAAGTTTTGGGTATCAATACCCTAGGGGAGGTATATCGATACCGTGTGGTGTATCGATACCTCGGATAGGAGTATTGATACGAGTAGTTATCTCATGAGCTAGACAAGGCTACTTAGCTTGGTGTATCGATACGCGAGGGAAAGTGTATCAAAACGGGTCGTATCGATATGCATTGGAGGCATATCGATACAGGATGTTTTGATACCCTATATAGGCGTATCGATACCCCTGTGCAATTTGTCCAAAACTTAACACTTCCAATCAGTTGTTCTATAAGTCAAGATAAAGGCTTTAATGGGGCTTTAAAGGTGTAAAATGAATTATAAAACTATGGGTTCGAGTTTATTATTTCGACAGTGAAATTGTGATTAATAGCTCAATAAACAATAAGGGGCTTAATATGGCTATGCTCCCTAAGGATCAATGGTGGATCAGAAAATACCTAGATGTGCTTTGGCTAATAGAATAACTTAAAGAGGATCTTGTAAATGACCTAGTAGGTATATGTATCAAACCTTAACTATGAAAGATGTTTTGGATATTAGTTGAGTTAGATGATGGCCTCAACTTAATGATATGTGTAGATGCTCTTGGAGCATGAGTTACTTGTACAGCTTGGTAAAGGAAATCCGGATATCCTAGAGTAAGTGCATGGGAACTTAGTTAAGAAGATTTGTACTTTGGGCTGTGTGAGCAAGTACGTCCGACGTGTTCATGGGCTATGTGATCTAGATGCGGTTCAAACCTATCCGTGACTATGTTAATCCGGATAAGAAATACAACTTGATGGGTTGTGTGAGCATCAAGCAACTCGATGGAATATGTGATCTCGAGTAACCTGATAAGCTGTGTGACCTTAGGATTGGACTACTTGTTGCTATATTGATCCAAGTATGTCCCGGACGTATTTGTGGCTATGTTGATCCAGATATGTTCCAACCCGATGGTTATGTGGTCACGGGGATATCTGATGGCTATGTGAGCACGGGTATAGTAGGGCTACGCTTAGCTAGTAGTTATGGGTTGTTGCATGCATGTGTGTATGTTATGATATTTGTGTTCAATGACCTTAATACCCTAAAGCTGTGTGAGTATGGTAAGATAAATGTAACTCGATAAAGTTGTATGCTCTCAAGTAATTCGATGGGCTATGTGATACCGAGTAGATAGGTTTGATGTGTCTTTGATCTTATATATGTTGAAAACTTGAGATAGTTATCTAGAGAACTCTGGCTAAGGTAGAATAGGAGATAAACTTTAGTTTAGAAGCCTATCTGTGCACTCTTGACTATCTCATCTTGCATACTTGTTTTATGATATTCATGAATTGCCATAGAGTAGAATTGTACCATTGAGCTTGTTAGCTCAGCGTGTAGAATTGTGGTTTTTCGTGCCATAGGTGACAAGTAACTTTGGAGCACATCGAGGAGAATTTTCCAGCATCGGAGCCGTGAAAATAGTATAGTACTTGATCTTTAGTAGGAGTTAATGTATTCATAGGACCTTACCACATATCGAGTCTATATCTGTACTTTGAATTTATTTTGAGTCGGATAATATATTTTGAAATGAGCTCCTATTTGGTAAACACTTTATTATATTTTATTTTGATCTAAGTGGATTTATGAAACATGATATTTTAAGTATTTGGACACGTGCTTTTAAAAGAATTTTGATGGATCGAGTTTTGGGTGACCGAATATGGCACCTCGAATCTGAATCGGGATTGGGGTGTTACACTAGAGGACAAGGAACATGCTGAAAGCATCCAGAATATTCTAGATCTAGATCTAGAATATTTAAGAAGACTCGGGAAAGCTCGGGATTACTCTAGAGAAAACTCTTGAGCTCTCTAAAACCTTTTGGATACTTGTAGACATGTAAGGATACATGTAGAAATGTTTAGAAAAGTATATGTTATTGTAGATATTTATGGAGACAACATAATAATCGTCCGATCGAATCAATCTTATCCGTCTATTCGGGAGGTGGGAGCCTATAAATAGGACGACCCCCTCATTTATAAACCATCTATGAAATCTTAAGTCTTGTAAACTCTTTAAAGTTTAATAAAGTGTCCCTTTTCCCAAATTCTTATCTTCTTAATCTTTTAAGCTTTCTAACCGTAAAGTTTGCGTGAATCAAAGTCTTGTTAACATAAATCGAGAGTGCTAACATCGCACGAATAGTTCGAAAAAGAATAAATCAGTGACATTAAGCTTCTTTATAGGCATGACCATAGGCTCTCTTTGTGTTTGAGAAAGGCAACCCCTCTCCCCTATATATATACATGGAAAGGGAGGGGAGGGTGACCTGGATGAATGGCATCCATGCAAATTCAAGCCTTTTTTATAATTATATATATTGATTTTTTTCTTTTTATTTTATTATATTATTATTATTAATAATATTAAAATTCGAATAAAAATGAGTAATTATAAAAATTTTAAAAATGTATGAATATACTTTTTGGCGAGTAATAAGCTTCGACGACGATCTGGTTATCTTCTTGGACATCTTTGAGATTCTAACTTTCTCTTATTATATTTATTGGTATCAAATTATTGATGTTATTTTTGATGCTAATAAATTTATAATTTGTGTGATCTAGTTTTGACCTATAAGAGGGTACTACATGACACTAATTGAGCAAAAAGGACAAATTTTGAGTTATTTGTGTTTGTTTGGGCTTTGTGTATTTGATTTTGGAAGAAAAAAACTAAAAAACTAAAATTTAATGTGAGGAATTATTGTGATTTTTTATTTTTTAAAAATATTTGGACACTTATAATTGGATATTATTTATTTATAACATAGATTTTAAACTATCTAGTAATGAAAATATATTATATATGATTATCCAGACAGAATTCCATTATTATATTTTGTAAAAAAAATAGAAAGTTCACGTTTTATTGTCCGGATTGATTTTTTAATAAACCACATGAAGAATTTTTTAAACCTACTTTCCATTTCCAGAAGCCGGTTTATATTTCACGTACTATGGATTGCATGGCAATTGGCAAACACCTTAAAGCAATTATAGATTTAAAATAAATTAGAAACACACACACAAGAAACATGATAACAAATCTATATGCCAATATTGACTACCAACAAAAGTTTGATCATTGAAACTAAAAATGCAAATCCTATTAACAGATCACATGGTTGTTGATTGTTGATGCCATACTATTAGAATCCTTAATCTCAGCCATGTCTGCAAATGTACAACTCATGACAAAACAAACTATGATACCCCTCAAGTAAAAAAGGGGAGAAGGGACAATTTTAAGACATTGTTGAACATTTAAGAAGATTTATGTGTAAATAACATTTCCAACATCTGGATGATCAGAATGATAAAGTAGTATATGTCAACTTTGCAGGGATTCTTTTAACTTTTGATACTGCATACCTTGCCTGATTTGATTGAGCCTCGTAGATTCTCCTCCGATGTCCAAACAGATTAAGACGATAAATTGGCTTCTTGAAGTTGTCTATTCAGTCCTCCACTGGTAGGGCTGAGATATTCACATTGTGAAAACAATGAGGATAAGCATAAAGAAAATGACCACTGCTCGGTGTTAAGGACATGTCTATATCAACATTACATCATTTTCTACGTTACTCAAACTTGGGTGTGAGGGTATGTGTTCGAGACGAATTTGTCCCCCCCTACCCCACAAGTTTTTCCATGGATCTAGACGATCATAACTCGGTGACTATACCCATGTCTTCAAGAAAAACAGTGACTTAGAATGACAGAGATATTTTGCCTATAAGAAATTATAAATTCCATGAAGAAAAAAATTGGAATCTATTATGTCTACAAGTGAATGCAGCCTGATACCAGTCTTTCTTCTAATGAATTCTGAAATTGCAGCTAAAGAAAACACTTACAGTCCACATAACACTTTGATGGTGTCATAGAAAAGCCATTGCAGAGTTATGACAGGTCCAACGAGTGTGATGCGTACAGGAAGACTTCTAGTGAAAAGGTTAACAAGCCCGATATTTCTAACAGCCTGAAAGTTAAGATATCAAATAACACAATTAATCATTTTTAACTTGGAACCTAAATAAAGCCAATGAAAAGAATTACTCTAGGACCTAGGTGCTACCTGAAACACATTATCAGCCTTTTTGTTGTAAAGAGAAGAAACAACTATATCAGCCGGGTTAGAAACAACGGTACCAACTGCTCCAGCTGCATACCCTGCTAAGCACGTCACACCAAGTTGTCGAGCTCTGGAACAATCCTCTTTTTTCTGTTTAACAATCCTTCCATAGATAAAGTTCACTGAATGCTCAAACGTTGAGAACATTATCATCGAGACTGCCATCAGAATATCAAACAAGATTAGAAGCAAATTGCAGTATGAATAGACAACCCCAATACATACCAAAAAGATTTATAGAGATCAGCAAGTAATCTGTCAACACTAAACTCTGAGGTAAGCTTGCAGAAACTAATGTTAACTTGAGAAAATATCCTTTTGCCTACAAGTCTTAAATATTCTAGCTTGGCTTTTAAACTTCATTTGGAAACGTAAATTGTCCAAGTCCTTTTGCTCAAACTACTATATCAAAGCAGGATTATTATAGGTCCAATGAGGTCAAACCCAGAATTCATGATCTAGCCAGGTAGAAAACAAGCACGATTTCGGTAAATCTGTCATTCCTAAGCTTTTTGGACACTGCTCTGGTGTGAGTATGTGATCATCTATCTGTCAGAAATGTTTTTCATTACATAAGAATAATTTCCAGGTTAAAAATAATTTGCAAGGTCTAAGCAGAAGTTCAGTAAATCTGTCATATGTTTTACCCTTAAACAGGTGACCAGAAAACATTAGAATAATTTGCAACTCAGAATTTGTCAAACATTAGAATAATTTGATAGAATAATTTGCAACTCAGAATTCGTCAAACATAAGAATGCAAACTAAAGAGAGCCTGTCAAGTTAGACTAGAAGGTCCTCCAGTGCCAATAGTCACCAGAAAACACCTAAAATTTTTTACCGGGATCAATCAACAGAAAATTCAAAAAGAAGTATTAACATTACATGGAAGATTGCGGCCCCAAAGTGGACCAAGTCCCTTGTAAAAGCTGCAATCAAATTGAAATGGATAAAACATTACTGATGAAAGAAAAGCCGAAAAGATTTAGGCATCAGCATAACGTACCCAGCAAGCCCTTCGGTCTTATAAAGTTTAGGAAATCCATCGGCCAAACCCTTAGCAAAAGTTTGCTGTGTCTGAACACGAACTTTAATGGCTTCAAAAGGACAGAGAGCCACATCAGCAAATACTTGAGCAGATGCACTGCTTAGAAAGAATATGACTGTCTTGTTTTGATCAACCAAAACCTTGGAGTAAAGCTCCTTAAAGTATTCATAAAGACCAAATCTGCAGCCGCCTTGAACACCATATCCAAACAACTTGCCAGACCAACCTCTCCAAAGAGAAGATGGCCCCTGCTCTCTCCAAAGGACAGAGAATCCCGATGAAATGCTGTTATACTTGATTGGATTCACCTAAAAGAAAATCAATAATTACATAAGCAACCTTAAAAGAATAAAAGATGGAGGGAAGCAGAGGAGATCAGGAAGTACAGTGATACTACATAGAACAACTAAAAGCCACTTACTGTTTCTATGTTTGATGCCACTCAAACAGCCATGAAGGTAAAATATAATACATAAGAATTCTATTTCTCTACAGCTATATGAACCAGTTCTACCATGGCAAACAAACCTGCTACACAACGCTTCCCTTGATGGACATTACCCTTAAGAGCTGATGTTCTCCACATCCTATACATTCTCTCTCAAACTAGAGAAGAATTCGCATCTAGCTAATTATCCCAAACACGATTTTTTAAGTAATAATTAAAGAAGACAATTTGGCAGTCCGATTTTCTTCTTGGTAGTCGCTAAACTTACACAATATGTAAGAAATGAGTAGTCAAAGAAGCCATCATTATTCAAAATATCAAAAGAAGTGGGGGGTACACATACAGACTAAGCATAAACAAAAGGAAGAAGCTATCATTATTCAAAGGATCATCATACTCAACAGTTTGAAACGAGAAGAAGAAGAAGAATCAAAGTACACCCACCTGCATATTTACTTTCAAAACATCAAGAGGTGTAACAGCAAGATGGGTAGTCCCAGCACTCAGCATTCCTCCAGTAGTACAAATCCCATAATACCCAGGTGAAAACTCCTCACAAAACCTCCTTTCAACCCTTTTCATCTTTTTTTTATTTCTCTTTCACACTTATCTCTCAAAGCCAAGCTGCCGTACTCAGGAGAAACAATTTGAAACAGAAAGAAACCCACATTCCTGTGATCAGCTTTGTATAAGCAATATGCCCAGACCTTCACGTTCCAGAGGTTTGAAAGACTATTAGGCTGCCCTGACTAAAAACTTAGTGCAATTTTCTTTCTGTTTTTCTTGCTTGGAATGCTTCCACGTTTACAGTTCCAAAATACAAGGTCTAAAACCAATTGTGATTTGTGAGACGCCTTCTGGTTTACCAAAAAGTGACTCTAGAAATAATGAGGAAATCCCGGGAAAACCCTAATATAGACTGTTCATGGTTAGAATATCTAAATTTCAGGATCAAAGATATAGTAATTGTATCTGTTTTTTTTTTAAAAAAAAAAATCATATATTCAAATCAGGGCCGTAAATGAGACGAGACAGATCATGAGTTATTCGAACTCGACTCGGTCAAAGCTCGGTAAAAACTCAATTCAATTGGACTCGGCTCGAGTTCTTGACGAGCCGAGCTACATAATACTCGACTCGAAAAGCTCGCGAGCTACTGAAAAAATATAAATATACTTTAAAACCCTAAAATCTAAAACCTAAACATAAGTCTTGCACTCTAAATTAACGTACTAAAACCTAAAATTAACAAACTTGAGTTTACACAACTTGTGTATCATAGTTTTTTCTCAGTTAGGCTTTAAATGAGACGTAAGAGATAAGATTTACTCAAGTCTAACATGGTCAAAGATCGGTTAATACTTAGCTCGATTAGGCTCGAAAAAAAGCTTGAACTCGACTCGAATTCTAAATGAGTCGAGCCGAGCTCAGATTTTTTAGGCTCGTTTAAAATTAATCAAGCTCGAACTCGACTAGAAATCTTAACGAGTCGAGCCGAGCTTAGCACTACTCGAGCTCGACTCGGCTCGTTTACACCCCTAATTCAGATATTTGAATATCGGATATTTAGATTGAATAGTCAAATATTCAATTATCTAAAAATAATACTTGATTTAATCATTTTTCGTATTTGAATGTTATATTTAAAAATTTAGGATTTCAAATATAATAAATAATAAATTATTAAATATAACAAGATTTGAATCTATAAAAATTTTGATTGTTTTTAATTTTTCAGATATGACAAACATCAAAGTGTTAAATATAACAAGATTAACATTTATGAAATATTAAATTTTTAAATTTTTGAATAATCAGAAAATTGAAATATTCGAATTCTTATCCAACATAAAAAAATAAAATCAGATTAGATATACAATTTAAAAATAAAAATCAAATCAAATTAAAAAAAATAATCAGATCAAATAAAAATATTTTAATACACAATTTATATAAAACTAAAATTTACATAAATCGAAAAAGACGAAAAATCTCAAAAGAATCATAAATACAAAGAAACGAGGTACTCCTGCTTTAACAATAAAGGATCATCTTCAAAACAATATGAAACTTCATCAAAGAGAAAAAAAAATAAAGGAATGTAACTTTTAGCTTATATTGTGCTAATTTAATTTTATTTATATTTAATGAGTTAAAAAAACTTATCATAAATTAATTTTTGAGTTTAAGATTTTGTTTTCGAAAAATAAAAAAAATAATTTTTTAATTTTAAATAGAAAACTATTTGGTTCTAAAAATAATTTTGAAATTTAAAGAAAAATCGAAGATTTTAAACTTAAAATTTTAAACTTACAGAATCTGCTTTAAGATAAAGAAAGATCATCAAAATAAATTAGATAATCTTAAAAAAAAATTAGTTTTTGATGAATATAATACTTTTTAAAAATTAAATATTTATCAAAACTAATATATTGTCCCTAGATTTTTGAATGAAAAAGTTTTTAAATATTTTTAGTTCTTAAAAGAACTAATTATTTTAATTAGAAAAGGTAAAATTTAAAAAAAATTCCTAAAGAAACTAAATTATATGCTACTGATGTCTGTGGATCTAAAATAATTTAAATAAAAAAATTATTTGCTTTTCTTATAGTAAGTATGATTGAATTTTGATCAATAAATGATGAATTAAAGGGGAGTTCTACACCCACAGGAAAGATCACTAGAATAAGGAAGACCTCACATTCTTCATTTGGTTTCATTGGGTTTAAGTGGTAAGTTTTTTATTAAATTTTTTAGTATTTATTTTATTTATTTTTAAAATTTAATTTCATTATATATTTGTTATACTAACAATTTTTTGATGTTATAAGTAAAGAGATATTATTAGTTGAATCATGTTCAACACGTAATCCATGGTTTAAGGAATCATGATCGTTCATCTTTAAATATTATCTAATAACTATCCACCCACTAATTACATGTAAAAAAGAGTGATATTCACCTTAAAAAAATTGAGATAGATAAATCTGATTGGTTAAGATCACAAACATGGTAAATAAGGTTTACCTAATAATTTTTTATAAGGGGAAAATATTTTTTAACAAAGCTTATTTTATCAATTTTTTAAAATTCTCTATTATTATCGAATATAATTTTTTTAAATATTAATTTGAATCATTTTTGATATAACAAAAAAATGAGAGAATATTTTAAAAAATTAAATTTTCAAATGAATAAAAGTAAGCTTTCATGAACTATAAAATTTTTAATATCTCGAATTTTTTTATTAAGAGGAAAAATCTAAAAAATATTTTTTTTAATTTAGCCTTATTATATAAAAAATGAGATTATTAAGATAATTATTTTGATATAATAATTAAAAATAATTTTAAATTAAACTAAAAAAATTTCAAAAATAACCCAAAAATCCAAACGAACCTAAAAAAATTGCTTAGAATGTTTTTCATCTTGGTCAATCTTTTCTAAAATAAATATGATAAAATTTTGCACTAAAAAAATTCATTTTCCAGACTTTAAGGTCAAAGGGATCAATCATTTGATCATCAGAATTAAATTTAATTTGTTTCTAATTTTCAAGCGTAAAAAAATCGATCCTTATAAGAAATGATTGCTTTTATTTAAAAGGATGGATCTCCCGAGTTATAAATATTATAGTTTTCTATAAGTAATATATTTATTTTATCCCAAAGACTTCAATTTAATCTTAACGGTTTTTAATAATTAGGAACTCATTTAAAAGTTTAAAAGAACTCTTGAAACACCAACAACAACTAATGATTCAATTGTTAATATCTATTACGAATGTAAAAGAGTTTTAATACTTAAAATCCTTATCTTTGTATAGACTATACTTATTAAATTTGATTTTCGATATACGTTCAAGTGTATAGATTTTGGGTGAGTGTTTTAGAGTACAAACATATACTTTAGGAAAAATCTTAGTTTCTCTTGTTCGAGAGTATTCTTAAAGCTCGGCTAGTGAACTTTAGATATTAGGTTTGGTACGTAAATGTTTGCTTTCCTAAAGCTCGAAAAGATGAAAAATTCTCAATGAATTGATAAAAATTCGTAGCGAGAAAATTAAAGTAGTGAATATAATATTTAATTAAAAATTTGAACCACTTTAAATCTTTATGTAAATTTTTTTTATTTTTTATTTTCATCATTAATACTCAAATTGTATCTTCTCTATCACTTGACAACCATAATCGATTGGAGGCATCAAATTCTGTAGATTCCACCGGTTTGGATTAAAGAAATCATAAAATTAATTATTGTAGTCCTTATAAATCAAGTAAAACCAAGTTGGATTAAAGTAATCATCAAATTATGAAATTAATGAAGCTCTTGAAATTCTGGATTTGTTATACAACTCTAAGTTTGGAAATCTCTTTTCCATTAAGAAATAAATATAAAATGATATAGAATCCCAAAAATTAACAAAGAAATCTAAATTTACCATGAAAGATGAAATTCACATTAAAAATATTCTTAAATTAGAGATCCATATCTTGTTCGAATCAATGTTAAAGGGATAATAAATTAATTCTGTATACCTCAATTTTGGTTGGAAATTTTAATCGTTTGAAAATGACTACAGAATCTTTAGGGAATTTTTGAGAGCATAAAAGAGAGAATGGAAGTTTTAATTAGCAAAGCTATCTAAGTTCGTTAGTATAAGATGACAGAAGCTCTTGTAAGTCAAAATTATATTAAAAACCATTTTTTATTATTTAAATATAAATATATACTCCTCCCAATTTTAATGACAAATCTATATCCCTGTCAGGACACGTAGGAAGAAGTCGCTACCTATACAAAGCGATTAAAGTTAGAAAGGGTATATATTTATATTTAAATAATAAAAAATGGTTTTTAATATAATTTTGCCGGTATAATAAAATAGTAACTTTCAAAGTTATTTAGTAGAAGATCATGGAAGCTCTTGGAAGGTTAAGAAAAGAGTGAAAATTTGAACACAAATCGAGTTGGAAAATAGGCGATTAAAATTTCAATGGTAATATAGGTTTTTCTCTGCCGTTGCTCTCCATCCACTCTTATTTTTGAGTTTTTATTTTTTATTGGTGGTCGACAATAAATTTTGTATTAGTGTCCACCATCAAATTTATTAATTTTCTATTTTTTATTTTTCTCATATGTTAATAAGAAACTTCGTCTACATGACATGTGTTCTTTTTATTCTTATGATATTTTTTTGTTTTTGTGGTTTGTTTCATATGTTCTTGTGGTATGATTCAGTATAGGATTGTTGTAGAGATTTGAATCGGCACTAATTTTTTATTATGATTTTATTGATGTTCATTAAAAATTAAATTCCTACTCGATTGATGGTTATGTACCGATGTGATCAGTTTTGAATCGTGAAATAGTTTACTTTTCTTTATTTTGAGTTTTTCTTTCTGAATGATTATAATTTTTTATGTTTTTAATAAAAAATTAGTACCAATTATATAAAAAAAATATCAATGTTAATATAAATCTTTGGAGCTTTTAAGAAAAAAAATATTTTTTTTCAATTTAATCTATTTTTAAAGAAAAAACTAAGAATTGAAGTAATTTTATTACTAAATTTTTATTTCCTTGCAATTATAATCTCTCAAGTAGGGTTGAAAATGCTTAACCATAAAAGCAAAAATCAAACCAATATATCGTGGTTTATAAATTTATGAACTGTGGTTAATCGCAGTTAATCGAATTAAATCGAATTTGATTTTTAATTAATTTTATAAGGTAAAAATATATTTTTATACTTAAAATATTATAAATGTATTTTTATTTTTTATTTTTACTTAAAAAATAAGTTTAATAAATATTTATGAAAATATCTTAAAATATTTATCTTTTAATTTTTAAAAGTCATAAAATAAAATTATTTTGTCAAGATAAAATATAAATTTTTAAAAATTAACGTTAATATAGAAAAACCGAAAACAAGGTTAACCGCACCGAAAATCGGTGGTTATTAAAATAACTTACCGAATTAAACCGAACCGAATGCACCCCTACTCCGAAGTAGGGGTGTTTAAAAATATCCGATCCGACGAATCCGATCCGATTATCCATTGACCCGATCCAAAATTTTGGATATCCGATCCGATTTTTATATTTGGACCGAATATCCGATCCGATTTTCAATTTTTCGGATCGGATACGGATCACATTTTTTATTATTTCAGATTATCCAAAAACCCGATAATTTTATTGGGCTTCAACCCAAAACTTGAAAACTAAAGACACTAAGCCTGCTCCGGATCCCACCACTTTCTCAACGCCTAACCCTAGCACAATTTCACTTTCACTTTCACTATCACAGTTTCACTGCTTTAGCTCTAGTCAATCCTTCTTTGGTTTCACACAATTTTACTTTCACTGTTGCAACTAGACCACCAAGCACTAGGCACCAACTTTTGGATTGAAAATTCACGTGGGTATATATCTTGAATATATTCTATTATTCTCCATCCATGTCAAGCCAAAAACATCAATCCGGAGTAAGTCATATATTCGTACTATTTAATATTTCTTTTACTGAACATTTTTATTTTTTGTGTTTGATTAAAATTAGGTGTCATGTAATTAATATTTTACTTGGTTTTTTAGAAGCCTTGTAATTGAAATTAATATTATAATATTTTAATTACAGAATATTTCATCATCGTTCGGTGAGAATGAAGGTGCTAATTCTGCTTTTGTTGAGTTAACGATGGAAGAGCCTAAAGACGATTTTTTCAATGAAGAGGAAAATCAAGCACCAAAAAAGAAGAAAAAAGAAAACGAAACTTTGGAGGATGTTACTCAAGGAAAAAGGAAGAGAAAATCTAAGTGGTGGACTTATTATTCGGACACCGAAGATCCCGCTTTTGCTTCATGTAAGTATTGTAAAAAACTTATTGGTTGTCAAACTAAAAATGGCACCACTCCTTTGGCGAACCACATTAAAAGGTGTCAAAAGTATCCTCCAAATTTAGATTCAAAACAAAAGTTGATTGATTTTAAAGCTACAACACTAGTAAGTGAAGATGGAACTGTCGAATCAGTTAGTATTCCAAAACTGTGGGAATTCGATCAAGATTTATGTAGGAAAAAACTTGCTAGAATGCTTATGGTGGATGAATTGCCTTTTGTTTTTGTCGAACGTGAAGGTTTTCATGAATTTTGTAAAGCTTTGAATCCTCTTTTCAAGCTTCCTTCTCGTGTTACCGTTACTAGAGATTGTTATACCCTCTTTATTGAACAAAGAAATAAGCTGAAGATTTCTTTTAAGAATTTGCATTCTAAAGTTTGTCTAACCACAGACACTTGGACATCAGGTCAAAATTTAAGCTATATGTGTTTGACTGCTCATTTTATTGATGATGATTGGAATTTGCATAAGAGAATCATTAATTTTTGTCCAATTGTTGGTCATTCTGGACAACTTATTGGTAGAGCAGTTGAAAAATGCTTGAATGAATGGGGCTTGAAAAATATTATGACAGTGACGGTAGACAATGCAAGCTCAAATGATTTAGCAATTGATTACTTGAGGAGAAGACTTAATATTTGGGAGTCTAGTTTGTTGGAGGGACAATATTTGCATATGAGATGTGCTTCCCATATTTTAAATTTGATTGTAAGAGAAGGTTTAAAAGAACTTGATTTGTCAATTATGAAAGTTCGAGCTCTTGTTAGATATGTTAGGTCTTCTCCGGCAAGACTTCAAAAGTTTAAAACTTGTATAGAAGAGGAGAAAGAAGATAGCAAAAGTCTTGTTCCTTTGGATGTTGAAACAAGATGGAATTCGACTTTTTTAATGCTTGAATCTGCTATCAAGTTTAAAAAAGCATTTGCTAGTTTATACATGAAAGATTCATCTTGTTTTAAGGAACTTAGAAAACTTGGTGGTGGTCCCAAAGAAGAAGATTGGAAAAGAGTTGGTAGTTTTCTGCCTTTCTTGAGTATTTTCTATGATGTAACATTGAGATTATCCGGTTCTCTTTATGTGACTTGCAATTCGTATGCCCATAAAATTTATGGGACTAGGTTAATAATTTTCAACAACATGGGTGATGAAGATGAAGGTGTTAGAAAAATGGCAGCCCAAATGATGTTAAAATATGAAAAATATTATGGGAACGTTGATAATATCAATGTTTTAGTTTTTGTGGCTGTGATCCTCGATCCTCGGCATAAGTTAAATTATGTTGATTGGATTGTGCGAGATTCGTATGATGAAACAAAAGCTACTCTCTTGTGCCTCAAGATTAAGGTTGTTTTGCAATCTTTATTTGACTCATATGCTTCCTCAATGCCTCAATCAAAGGCAAATGATATTTCTTCTTCCACTTCTATTTTTCCCTCTACTTTTACTCAAAATAGGAGTCAAGTAGGAGGTAAAATTGACCTTCAACAACTCATGACTTCAAAATATGAGAGAGATACAGGTTGTTCTTTAACTAGTGCCAATAAAAGTGAGTTGGAGAAGTATTTAGAAGATGCTTGTGAGCCTAATGTTTCAAATTTTCAAATCCTACAATGGTGGAAGGATCAAGCTAGAAGATATCCTATTCTTCAGAAGATGGCTAAAGATATGCTTTCTATACCAATTTCAACCGTAGCTTCCGAGTCAGCTTTTAGTACAGGGGATCGTGTTCTTGATTCTTTTCGTACTTCATTGACTCCAAAAATGGTTGAAGCACTAGTTTGCACTCAAGATTGGTTACGCACTTCTCGATCACCTCTTATAATAGAGGAAAACATGTTTGCCTTGGAGGAATTGGAGAAAGGTTAACTTAATTTTAACTCTTTTATTATTTTTTATTTAATATTTAAACATAAACATATATTTTAGTATTATTTAATTTAATTTAATTTTATGTGTTATAGGTATGAAGGATCTAACCTTGGAGCAACCAGACATTATAATTGATGAAACAATTAATGCTTTGGATGATTTTTAAACTTTAGATCTTGTATTGGAGTCTTTTAAGATCTTTGAATTTTAAGTATATTTGTTTTCTTTGTAGTATACTTTTTATTATGCACCATGTTTTAGTAATTTAGTTTAGTTGATGTAGTTCTACATTTGAATCATAATACATTGTTAAATTGAGATTTTAATCTTTTGTTTTGGTTATAATCATATTTTAATTGATGTCACTGAAAGTGACTTCTTAAAACTTGAATCTTATGTTTGCCATAGCCTGTGAACTTAAATTTTTTATTTATTATTTTATATGATGCAACTGCCTATATAATTATAGCATGAAACTTGGACATTATATTTGACTTGAAATTATATACATTCTGCCATTATTAATTATTTTCTTGGAATTGGATAAATTCGGTAAAAGCTTAGAATTTGGCTTGGAATGCATGTACAGTACATGTCACAGGGGATTTATTTTTTTGGTTATTTATCGGATATCCGATCCGATATCCGAGAATCCGAAATCCGAAAATTTGGATATCCGATTTTTATGGATTGGATACGGATCATTATATAGTTGATCCGAAAATCTGGATATCCGAAAAAACCGGATCGGATCCGATCCGATATCCGACAATGAACACCCCTACTCCGAAGTGTTATAGCAGCTGAAAAGCAAAACTTTGGCACTGATCCTTAAGAACCATTAATCACATATGCTACATTTTCATGTTAATGCCTTTGTAATTATATAGCTGATTGATTCCAGCAGAAATCACAGAACTGGTAGACAAGAGAAAAGGGGAGCGGGGGTTGACGAAACCGGTGAAAGCCGATTCCTTTTCTACAGAAGGATAATGAGAAATGTGAGAGTACTATACAGTTCTAACTTCTAACTGAACACATTTAGCAACTCAAGTATCACCATTCTGCCTTTCATGGGAAAGGCTCTTCTCCATCCTCCCTGATATGTGTTGGTTCATCATCTATATGATATCCATTTCGAGACATGCTCTCGCGTTTTCTTTTCGAGCTGCTTTTGGATCTCTTTGCCTTCTCATCCACAAATGACAGAAATGTTTGAAGACGAGCTGAACGGGAGCTAGCAGGGCTGGCGGATTCAAGTTCCTCAGGACGCTGCCGGCTGAACTGGCGAAACATCAACCAAAAGTACACCAGGAGTGCAAGCATACATGCAATACCACATATAAGGAATAGCCCCCAGAAGCTTTTTAAGTCGAGCTGTTCGATGTCGGACTCATTATTGTCGGAACTACAAGCACGTTTTGACAGCCACCTGTCACGAATCCTCTGAAGCTCACCGTTCTCGGATAGAGCAAGAATGGCAGTTGACAAGTCGATGGCTAATGGAGAGTCTCTAGGAAAAGCCTGAAAAACAAATAGAAAAAGAAAAACCATAGGTGACCATTTTCTGCTTTTAACAGAATCAAAATAGGGTGTTGAAGATCAAGACACCATAATTAGTTGGACTGAACTTTTATAGCTCAAGGAGGACTCTAATGCACAACCTGATCCTAAACCCTAAACTCTAAACCAATTTAATATGTTCAGTTAAATGTTCTATCATGAAATTATGCTACATTGAGTACATGCACATTGTTGAAAATTACTTTTAACACTACGTTTAAGAAATATATATGAGAACTCACAAATCCCCATCCGCCTTTCGTGAACTCCTGGCCTCTAATCGAGAATTCACAGTGATCTGAGAGGAAGAGGTCCACATATGGTCGCTCATCGATTAGTGCAGCAACCCTTCTCTTCTCAAGGGCAAGGGCATACTCTTCTGGTGAGCCAAGTGGAACGAGTCTCGATTTTGGAATATTCAGCTCCTCTTTTAGATAGCCTTCAGCAAAAGATCCGACTTGGAAGCCTATTTGTTCATTGCTACCAATTAAGGTATCAATTCCTTTGATGGGTGATGATAACTGCTCCACCGTGAGGAATGATGTCAAGCTTGCGGTGTAGCTTGAGTTGATTATCAGAACCACAAAAAGCCAGATGATCAGTACAAGACGTCCAAGTGTGCTCACTACATTTTCCCCTGAAATTTCAAAGCTCCAGTATTGGTATAATAGGTGCTTCCAAGTTCTAAACTCTTCAGTAAAAACAAGTGGCATTGCCAAAAATGGAAATAACTTACTATGGGCAAAAAACATTGTAGAGAAGCTGAACCTGAAATGGGAAAAAATGGAACAGTGCAGTTAAGTGATCGGAAAGATAATGAACAAATGGAAAGAGACAGAAAACAGAACTGTCCTGTCTTTTGGATTCAAATACACGTTTTCTCGTAATCAGGATGAATTCATAGATGTGTTTGATCATATGCTGCATGTTCAGTGTAGTAAAAAGAACATCCATGATTTCACAGGTAATGGAAACATTGATAAAAAATAGAATGTAAAGACACATTGACGGCCTAAGCAGGTAAAGGCATGAGAGAAAGGGAGCCAGACATTTTCACCAGTAAGATTGTGGCAATTGCGTTATTCAGTCACTCCAGCAACAGAAAGCAGTAAGAAAGATAAGGGAATCTCTCCAAGGAGAGGTTCAACAGAGAGGATAAACATGCATGTATAGGGATACTGGTGGTCATAATCAGATGGGAGGGGCACAGATGGTCACAATGGTATGCAACTTTTAGAGAGGAAAATGATGATCATATAAGATCCATAAGAACTTAATGGCAACTGCTCAAATCATACTTGATTTTCTTTTAACAAGAACATGAACCCCTGTCATGAATTCGAATCACTCATCTGTATGTAGAGTATGGGTACTATAAGCGTTCCAAAAAGAAGGGAAAAAGGATTCATACAAAGATGAATTTCATATGTTTATAAACTCACCAAAAAATTGTGATAAGTTGCTGGTTAGGAGGTCCTCGGAATTCATCATTTCTTCTATGCTCAACGATCCATACAACCGATCCCACAATGAGGAAAAATGCAGCTGTGACCGCCCACATCTGTAGAGTAAATGGCCGTGAGAAGGACCAAGCACTCGAACTTATCTTTTTAACTGGAGCTACGACAACCAGCCCTGATTCTATATACGGCAGAGTGAAATCGGCTATTCTTGTTCGGTTTGTCACAATGGTAATGTCACCCACCACGCCATCAAATACCTACAGAAACACAAGATCTGAATTGACAGCAAGAGTAATATCTATCATTTTATCATTTAAGAAAAAAGTTGCATGTTTCATTATAGTCTACTCACGCCAGACTTGATGTTACTGACAAACTCATAATAGCTCGGGTTCTTATGGCCATCTCCAAACGGAATAAACCTATAGGGAAGTGCATATGGAAGCAATTTGATCGCAGCAAGGAACACGTCTATGCAATATCCTTGCACTTTATCGGTACCATTGACTAACAAGACAAAGTCTCGGTAACTAACTCGCCTTGGGATTCCAATTCTTAATTCTCTTCCATTATTAGGAAAAACCCACCCCCGAGGTCTTTCTGTTCCTCCCCCTGGCCATACCACATTGTCTAAATGTTGGTTTGAACTCGAACAGTTAGGCTTTTTCGAATATAGTGTCTCTGGAGGCACAATGGACAAACCAGTGTGGTTAGACCAGTATCCAACCAGTCGATGCCCAGTTCCAACTGCATTAATAATGTCGTAGGAAGGATTTATCAGGGATCTTTCTTGATTAAACTGGACGTGTCCAGTGAGGCCAGTCATATTTGTCTTCAATATGTTCTCAAGCAACTGCTTCCCTCCATCAAATGTATTCAATGCAGAAAGATTTAGACCGCTCCCAGTCCCACTATAACCATTTAATCTTGTATCATTGGAAAATGAAATGTCACCCCCCTGATCGAGTAACAACCTTACTGCATGAGCAATTATCCAAACAGTGTCATAGGCATATAGGCCGTAAGAGTTAAACCCAATAGTATTGTTACTCAGCCGGTTCCAACGTAACATAAAGTCTCTTTTCCTTTTGGAATCAGGTGTATGAGGTCGAAGTGTAAGCACTCCTTGGATTGAGTTTGCTATCTCAGGTTTAAGCGGGGAAGTGGAATCTAGAACAGTGGACAACCAAGTAGAAGCTATCCAAACATATTCTTTCTGCATCATTCCAAGGCTCTTGGCTACTTCAAAGACCATGAGACCTGTTTTCATGTAAGTGTGAAGAACTATAATTCGAGACTCCGTCATTTGAATCTTTCTTAGTTCCCTCGAAACATCACTTCTTTTGGCCATAGGGTCCGGCGGAAGTGCAGCTTTATAGGAAATTCTGCAACGTCTATCTGCAAGTTTATCGCCTAATGTGATTACACCATTTCTTCCTTGATCATCATCATTGAAAACAGCAATCACTTCAGTCCAACCAAAATAGCTAACCATCTCAGAAATAGCAGCCATCTGGAATTCATCATTAGGTGCAGTTTGAACAAAGAAAGGATACTGGAGAGGTGAGAGGCTGGGATCTAGAGCCGTGAACGACAATAGAGGAACCTGGAGTTCATTTGCAAGGTTTGATAGGACATGAGCCATAACAGAAACTTGTGGACCAATTATTGCTACGGTATCAGTCTCCATGAACTGTAAGGCTGTGAATAGCAAAGAAACTCAAATCATGAGAATGGTTATTTCCCCATGAATATACTCCTGCAAGATGAGGTAAACTATTCATAATGATTCATCATAAGTACGTTCATTCATCCTATGTAAACATAGAGTTCTACCGATGGGATATGAATAAAGTTAACCGAAAATATATAGAACTAAAAGATAAAAGGAGATTAAAAAGGATTATTAACAATTAGTATACCTCCAATAATGCCAAGAAATGAGCTTAAGTTACTATCATGCAAAGCTATAGACAATTTCCTTCCACCGAGAACACTTGGATCAGAGTTAATATCATCCTCTGCAGCCTTCATTGCGACCTTTGCGACTTTCCCTTTAATAGTGTTGAGTGAGAATATAGCTCCAAGATTCACAGTATCAAGCTTAGACACCTCTTCCGAGAACACTCCAATAAAGAGACAGATAGTTGAGAGCAGCAAAAGCAGATTCACGGTGGCAATGAATGACATGTTCACCATATATCTTCAAGCACCAAATAGGAAATGGATTAAAGGAGTGCTCAAATTCGTCTATTAATCCACAATCGGACTGAAGCAATATTAGAATCAAATTAACAGAGTAACATTGCTAACCAGAAAAACCATAAACAAATTAAAACACAAACACACAGGGCAAAGAAACCAGAAAGCAATCAAAATGTTTTTAGTTTATGAAAGAAAGTCCCACAAAGGAATTAAGGAACACCCAGTTCAAGTAGAGGACATACAAAAAACAACATGCTGAATTTAGAAAGAAGGAACTTTTTCTGGTTTGTGGGCAGCAAACTGAATAAAGCAATACAAACCCCATGAACAGCAAGCAAAAGCAAAAGTTTTTCAGCTGGTTTCTGGATCTTAAGGAGGGAACCAGAACTCACCACAAGCACAAAGCAAAGACAGGGAGGTGGAATTCAGAAGAAGTGGCTGTAAACAGACTACCAATCTTCCTAAAAGGATTGGCAAGTGCCCATTAGTATACAAAAAGACATGTCACTGGAAACGGCGAGTGGAGAGGCAAATCTAGAGAGAGAGAGAAAAAATAACCCTTTTTCATTATCTTAGTATCGTTTTCTTTCGAACAAACAACAACAACAAAAGGAATGACGTGTGTTTTATGCTGGCTTTGTTCCTACAGTTTTTTTTTTTTTTTAATTATCTTCATTAATCCAAATCAGTTTAAGTTGTATATATAATTTTTATCTCTTTATACATAAAATTTAAATTTTATGTAATAATATTAATGTACTTAGTATTTCAATTAATTATCATTAATACACATTTTTTATTATTATTATTTTTTATTTCGAATTTTAAGATTTAATATCGTTTTTTATGTTTATTTAAGAAACTATTGAATGGAAGATGGCAAAAGAGCAGGATAGAACAGTTTTATATTTTTCATTTGGTTTTTAATATATATCGACACTATTTTGAGGAATCTTTTTTTTTCATAAGTTTTGAAGAATTCTCATCTAATAAAATAAATAAAACTTATTATCTTATTAGTTAAAATATATAATCAATTATCTGGTATTTAAAAGATATTTGGTTCGAGCCTGATTCAATTATTCTTTGATTTAATTATTTATTGAATCTAATATAATTTGGTTTATTGTTGTTACAAGACCATAAAATTGGTACTCTTAAAATTCAATTGATCACCCTCCGCCAATGCTTATTACTCCACTTTTTAATTACTATTTTAAATTTAGACAATTTTAACAACAATAACTAATCTTGTTATAAATTTGGACTTACGAATAACATTGTAAAATAAAGAGACTAAATTATAATTAAACCATTTCTGGGTCTGGTTTATGAATGTACTGTCCGACATTCCATAAAGAAGACATAATGATATTATTCCTTCTTTTTAAGCAAGTAATAGAATATCAAAGATATGGGCATTGAAAACACTGGTAGTGGCGATGAAACTGACATGAGGACTGGCAGCCACTTGCAAGTGGAATATACACAAGCACGATGGGGTTGAACTCTTATCACTACAGGAGGACAAGCAAAATAATGAAAAGAATGGGTTTTATTTTTTGATTATCTGTATTTAAATCATTGATTTATTAATATAAATTGAATTTTGTAGAGAATAATTCTTTTAATATATTTTTTGTATTTATAATATCGAGATTTAAATTTATAATTTTGCTTTAAAAATGTAAAGCTTTACTCCACTGGAGCAATTGGTTGTCGATGGAATAGAATTTTGATTTTAAGAGCAATCGAAGTGGAAAAGGAACATGATGTTGGTATGGTGTAATGGTAGGCCCTTATTGCCATTGTTAGTCAAGTGTGGGTGGTTCGCCCCCACACGGATTCACCCATATCTAGCAGAGTTCGGTTGTAGAATGCACAAAGTGCTCATTCCTGCCTTTCAACACCATCATTTGGGACCGTCAAAAACATGGAGAACACATGCGTCGTAATTAGGGGTGTTTAAAAATATCTGATTCGGTCAATCTGATTTGAAAATTAGGATATTCGATTCAATTTTTATTTTTAAACCGAATATCTGATCTGATTTTAAGTTTTTCGGATTGGATACGGATCACAATATTTCAAGTTTTGGATGAAAATCCGAAAATTCAAAAGTTTAAATTTTTATTAATATTAATCTTGTTATATTCAACAATTTAGTGGTACTTATATTCAAATTTTTTTAAAAAAATTAAAACTTTTATAAATGCGAATCTTTTTGTATTTAATAATTTGTTGTTTATTATATTCGAAATTCTAAAATACAATCTTTAAATTCGAAAAGATAGTTTAATCAAATTATATTTTTGGATAATCGGATATCCGACTATCCAATCCGACTATCCGATATTCAAATATGTGGATATTATTTTTTTTTGATTGAATACGGATCACTATATCCTCAATATGAAAATCTGAATATCTAAAAAAATCAGATCTTATCCGATCCGATATCAGACGATGAACACCCCTAACTCCAATATCTAATATCTAAACAGGAACCTTCAAAAAAAATATTTAAACAGGAAAAGGAAATTTTGATAAACGTGAGTGTCATGTGCAGAATGACAAATTCAATTATCACAGGCAATAACAAAAATTAAGTGCAGGAAAGGTTAAGAGAAGAATAAGATAAATGTATTCAGAAAAAGAAAATAATAAAGATAAAAAATGGAGATCGAATCTCACAATACAAAACAATAACTTAATTTTGTTGTATTTTCCTCTATCATAACAAAAACGACTCTACATCACTAAAATAATAAAATATTTTTATATAGACAATTATTATTTAAACAAAATAATTATCTTTTGAACCAAATGGTAATCAACTTGTATCAAAACTTCTCTCTTCGAGAAATTCTTGTCTTGAAGAATTAAAATTTGAAGTTATAATTTTAAGTTTAAAGAATATTCTACTATGTTTTTATCTTATGATTCGACCAAATATGTCTTAAAACTCTTTTTAACGTGTCCAAAAACGACACATAAATCGACAGTAGTACTATATGTTCCCAAAAATAAGTCACCCTAAGTCATTTTAATTTAACACCAACTTTAACTTTAACTTCGACACGCCCTAAAAAATTTACTATTTATACATAATAATCTTTGACAACTGTATTCTTAACAATTTTAATAATTTCTCTAGCTTGACCATTCAAAACAATCATTGTTTCAATGTACTCATCTAGTCTTAATGTTGTTGATTTTCTCAATCATCACCCTTGCTAAAATTCTTAATTGTTCTTTACCAACAGTTTTGTAGCTTCCAATCATAAAACAATTATTCTATATTAATTTTTGCAGTCTAGTTAAATGTGATTCCCTCTGGATAAATTTTTTTTCTCAACCAGATTTTTTCAAAAATATTCAACCACAATATGATTAAACATCAAAAATTATATTTCAATTAGATCAATAAGACTAAAACTTGAATAACTTTCAATCAATATTGCATTGACAACACAATAAACATATATACAATATCAACCAATTTTAATGTCACATCAATATAATCTGAAACAATATTCTTCATATGTTCACTAGAAGAACTGAAATATATCATAATGATTTCTCTGCCAAAATATCCATTTATATTCATCCAACTTACTTCCAGATTAATAAACAGTATATGTCGAAGCATAATGCTAATAACTGAGTCTTTCCATTCCTTAATCAGATTGACCTCAATGTTTGAAGTTCCCTGAATTGGATTACTTAATTTCCTATGGAAATTCGATTTAACATTATAAGTAAAATTAAAATTCAAGTTATCTGTAATCCCCTCAACTCGGTCTAGATACCACCGGACTCGAACGAGCTACACGGAGAATACCGAGACTAATCCGAAGACTCGCCCCGATAAACAACCTTAAAATTTTTTCTTTTATCTTTTTTAAATACTTTAATTATATCCTACGTGTTCATGCAAGGACTGAGTTCAATTGCAGCGAAAACCATTAAAAAACGAGTCCTAATATAACCGAACAAGTTATATGGACTTAATTGTAATTTTTTAGAAATTTAAGACTTAAACGTGAAGTTAATATTATCAATATTTAATTAAGTAAATTTCATGCTTACAAATAAATTTTTAGCTTAAAACGGGGCCTAAAAGTAACCTAATTGCATGCTCAAGGTTTAATGACTAAAACGTAAAGTTTCAAAGTTTAACTTGACCTATAACCAACTTAACGGTCAGGGGTATCGAAACCCTCTGACACTATTTGAAACCAATATAATATTAAAACTGGTATCGAAACGGTGCTTAAGTGTTTTGATACGCCTTCAATTACTCACTCGATGACTTGTGTGACAAGCCCGCGTTTCAATACAGTAGGTGACCCGTTTTGATACCATTTGAAATTATAAAAACCGGTATCGAAACCTTGTTCCAAGCGTATTGGTACGCCTGCTTATTTTCATACTTCCGTTTCAATACCAGTTCATATGGTTTCGATATCCAGGCTATTTTCCCAGAAATCCTTCATATTATTGCTTAAGTATCGATACCCTATGAAGAGGTATCGAAAACCTTTGCCCAAAGAGTGCAGAATACTCAGGTTTCATGCCTTAGACGAGTTCAAAGATTTTATAAATGCATATAAGTACCTAAAAACATAAACCACATCTCATCACAAATTCTCTAGATGCATCATCACCTAATTCGATAAGCAAAACACAGGATACATGCACATACTTCAAAATGAACACATGGCATAATATAATTTATAATTATCATAAATTGAATCTCAAAATACCAAAAAAATTATTAGGTGACCCCTGTTCACCACCTCATCCATGGTTTCAATTAATCAGAACCGTTGATCTTTTTTTTTCCAAGTGAATCATCACTCTTTCCTACATGTACTTAGTGGGTGGGTAGTTAGGTGGTAATTTAAAGATCAATGGTCCTGATTGCTTGGACCATAGATGACGTGGTAAATAGGGTATACCTAATAATCTCTCCAAAATGCCACCTTAAAACAAAAGTATAACAAATAAGCATTTTATATGCCAAACTCAAATAACACATAGGTCCACTATCCCATTGCTCTCAACTACCTAAGATTCACAACTTTAAAATAACATACTTCAGCTAATAAAATATAAAATAAATAGCACGCACGAATCCCTTACTTTTCGGTTACTCCAAACACTTATACCTCTGCATTGCAAAAAAAGAGAGCAGTTAAGTTAAAGCTTAGTGAGAGAAATATGTAAAACACATTTAAAATAACTTGCGATACAACCCATAAAAGTCAAAGTTAATTAAAAACAAGTCATGCTTTAAATAAGTAATATTCATGGCTAAAAATACCGCTAAATTAAAACCAATAAATATTTGTGGCTCACAAACCATAAAATCTTTCAAAAGCCTTTTTGAAAATATATTCTTATTAAGCAAAACCCAAGTCTTACATGCTACCTATAGCAAAGCTCAATCAAAATCTTTGTACACTTCTCTTTGCAAAGTAATAATTAAAAATACTTGTTTATCAATCATATTGATATTTATGATCCGATTAATATTAACTCAAATCGTTGGGATAAACGAAATCTTGTTCGGTCCCTTGAATGAGGTAACATGGAGGTCTATTCTACCATTCTAAACTCACCTTAGTGTTTTTGGGTTAGTTAGCAAACCTGAATGCGATAAAGTCCCTTATGTCGCGCACCGTTAGCTCCCCTTAATGCACCGCTAAAGAATTTCACACGTATAAATTTTATATATTTAGTGCACTATCATTTTATTGATCGATCAACTTATCTCTTTTAAACATCACATAAATATCCAATTCAAAACAAAACCAATGCTTAGGTTCCAAGATTAAAACAGTGAAATAATCTCATGCTTCCCATTAACACATGCATCTAGTACATAAACTAATAAAACCTCTTTTCTCAAATTTTGAAAATAAAATCATGAGAGTATAAAAACCTTTATAAAAAACAGTAACATGAGCATCTTATCACAAGCATAATCAAATATGCACAATATAAATTCAAGCATAACTATGTCACACAATAAAATAAGCGTAATATGAGATTTCAAGAGAGAAAAACGATTGAACTTACTCCAGAGTATAGAGAGGTTTCTCTCACCTTTCTTAAACCCCAAAACCATTGAAAACATATTTAAAACATTGTCGAAGCGGCCCACTCTCATCATCGACTCACCAAAAACGTTACTTGATCGACAAGTCACCCACACAAATCGATCTCTTTCAAAACTGATCTTCAACTTCTTGTCCTATTTCAATCAAACTCATTTAGTTCTCCTAAACGCGCACTTATAACCTTTAAGTCGGATCCTTACAGAGCAACACTTAAAACCTATCAAAACCTTAACCGAAAACTTTCTAAAACCCACCAAACTTTACCTAAACCTTAATTAAGAGATTAGATATATTAAATACATGTTATAAACATCCTAATAAATTCAAAATCATGAATTTATAATCCAAAAATAGTAGGTTAAAACCCTTGAACGAAAATTATAGTTTTTGATCAAAAATTGATTTTTATTGAATTAAAAGATTAAAAATAATTAATCCAAGCCAATAATTTGGTAATTTCAATAAAGAACTTTAAAAAGTTTATAGTTTTGACAAAATCTCACCTCCAAAACTAATCCAATCACCTTCCGAGATTTAAAACGAGAAAACGATGAAAAAACAAACAATTTTAAAGAAGAAAAGTTATAAAAATTAACCCGAATAAAATTCAATGAAAAATAATAAGTTTTTACCTTTAAAATCGATAGAACAACTTCCTTAAATGAGGAAAAATGAAAATTATAATAATATGTTAGGTTTTTAAAGTGATAAAGGTTTTAGGATTAAAAATTGGATTTAATTAAATTATTTGATTTAAGATATGGGTTTTGAGCTTAATTAAAAAATTCTTGGAAAGTCTAGACCGTCTAGGATTATAATTGGATCAAAGTCCTTTAAAGATTCAAAGTTTTGACTTATTTTATAAAATTATCCTCAAGTTTTTAATTTTTACAAAATAGTCACTAATTTCAAAACTTAAGGATTCAAGAGTTAATTTTAGAAATTTAGTTGATCAAATTCAAATATATATTAAATAATAATTTTAAGATATTTTTTAAAAATTTATTTCCATTAAAATCTATTTTTTTTTAAGAATTTAATCCTAAAATAGGCTAAACCGATAAAACTGGTTCACTAACTTTTAAGCCCATTTCGGGTTGTTACATTATCTATTCGAATACTAATAATCATATCAATAAAACCCATGTATAGAATCGATCCCCACATACCTTACTCAATTCAATTATGTATTGCTCCAATTTCGAGCTTAAAAGTTATATTTTAAGATAGTTATTTTGATATAATTCTATGAAGAATATTTTTGGATTTGAACAAATATTGTAAATTAATTTAAATCTCTAACGACTAGTTTTTATTTCACTTTATAAATACAATTCAAAGACACTTAAAGAAGAAAAAAGAGAAGATATCCAAGAATATTGATCAAGAGAATTTAAGTCCAAATCAAATTTATTTATTTCTCTTGTACATATTTTAGAGTGTTCATTTGTACATCTTTTCTACTCTTTCTTGTGAGCTAAATTCTTTTAAACACACACCTTTGAAAGGTTTACTAGTTTACATCTTTTATCCATATGTAAAAGGAGAGGTTCTAGTTTGACCTTGACAAAAATTAGAGTTGATTCTATTTTAGCAAAGTCCAAAAGATAGGGTTGTAATGATTATCCCTTAAACCGGTAAAAAGGTATTAATTCATAGTGAATTGGTTGAAATCCTTAGTTGTGTAAAGGGGTAGATTTCTACTCTATACATGTGATTTTTGGTCTAGACATTGAGTTCCCGAACTGTCGTTACCGTCTACTACGACGATAAGACATCGATTCGGTAGTATAAGTCCCTTACAACGAAGGTGAAGACCTCACGACGCGTAAGGTTAATATATCGAAAGCAGATAAAAATCTAAAACTCGGAACTGAACAACATCACATCGGATAATATCTAACTTTCACTCAAGGGTGAAAGCTCGGGTCGAGAGCTCATGCATGAATGACAGATATATCACAAAGATAAAAATGCTACCCTCATTCAGACAATATTTATTTAACAATAATAAATTAAGTTAATATCTATATTCAAAATATCGAAATACCACGTGTAATTTTTTTAAAAAATTAAGCCTGACTCACGAAAAAAAATTTTAATCCCCAGCGGAACCGCCAAGCAATCGCGACCGTTTTAAAACCAAAAACGTATGAAAATAACTTGACGAACAATTTTAAGAAAAATTATGTTTCATTGCTCTTAATTGTAAAAAAAACAAATTTTATTAAAAAACGTATATTATTTAATTTTTAAAAAATGACTTGGAGTCGCCACCGGTCACTTTCGTAAGTCAGACACCATAAAACAAACCAGAGATTCATTAAAAAATATTTGGGTTCGAAAGTCGGTTACGTGTAAGAACGACCATTACAAATGTCCAAAATTAGTACCTTATTAATTACACGTGGCATTTCGGTATTTTGAATATAAATATTAATTTAATTCTTTATTGTTAACTAAATATCTTTCGAATTAAAGATATCATTTTGGATAAGAAAATATATTTCTTTTAAACTCAAGCTTGAATAAAATGTCCTCTTGATAGGAAACCTTAACACGAATTTAAAAAAATATAAATTCCGCCTCAAAAGATTTTAAATGCATGATTATTTATTATCTTGTTCCTTTTAGGTTATAACCTAAAAAGGCTTCATTAATTAAGTATTTAAACCCTGTTTAAATCATTAATTTCCCAAAGTGTATGATAACATCCGAATTCTCGGGCACTACCATCTTGTCACTTAACAAAATTAATAATATTATTAATATCACTAATTATTTGCCTAATCAATTTTATTTAATTCTAAACTTAAATTAATGAGTCAATTTTTAGGTTTTGATAACACATCAATTCGATACCAAGGTACACTCTTTAAGCCAACATCATGATACATCAAAACACCAACCATCTAGTGTATCCGAGGTGTAAGATTTAAATGCTAACATTACTAAATTATCTCCCTATTTAATTAATTAATTAAAGCGACTAATCCTAGAAGGCTCTAAATTAATTAACTAAATGAGAATTAAATGACATCCTACAAATATACTACATGATTAAAAATATGCAAACAAAGTAATAATAAAAAGGTAAAAAGATGACAAATAAGCTAAATTACTTTTATTGAAGAGATGAGAGCTCAAATTACAACATGCGGGAAATACATTGAAATAAGGAAACTTACATGGCACAGGGCAAGAATTAAAAGGCAAAAGGATTAGGGATGAAGTTTAGGTTTAACTAGGCTAAGATAAATTAATTTTTAAACTTAGGAAATTTTAATTAAATTCAATTAAGTATCCAATTAAATTAATCCTAAGTCTTAAAATTAAACTAGCCCTAATTAAAGTCTAAGTTGATCGAATTTTAGGCCTAGGGTTCAAATTAAAGTCAAACTAGATCTAATTAGATTAAACTAATTTTAAATTCCATCTTAGAAATTAAATTAAATTCACCTGAGGACCTAATTAAGTAATTTCTAAACCTAATTAAAATCTAAATTGATTAAAAAGTGAATTTAAGGTTCGATTTAGGGTCAATTAGGGGCTAATTCGAATAAATTTGAAGTCTTAAGGATTAATTAGGGAAATTAGGACTAAAATGCATTACGGTTTGAAGTTTGGGAGACCACGAGGGTAATTTCCCCTTTTTCTCAAAGGGCGTGGATCCAAGTTGACCCGGATCAAAAACGCGCGAATCCTCCACGTCAAAACGCTGTCGTTTTGCGGGTGGAAAACCACCCCCGAAAGCGAATTGACTCGCTCATTTGAGAGTCTCCCACTCAGCCTCCCCCCAAATTCTCTCCAGCAAACACATGAGAACCCATCGGAAACCTTAAAAAAATCCTAAAACTTACCAGAAACCCATACTCTTTAAGATCTAAACATCAAACATCACCTAAAATCAACCCTAACACTCCAATCTTCTTCCTTAAACATTCGAACTTCCCTGGGATTTTAAGTCTAACCAAATCCAGAGTAACCAACGACCCTCCCCCAATCGCAGACCCGAACCAAAACGGAAATCAACAGCGAAAGGGACACAAAAAAAACCCAAAATATTACCTCTCGATGATCCTTCGACGCCACTAATGCTTCCAATCGAGCTTCGCCGTAATCTCCAGAACCGTTCTCTTTCCGGTCTCTTTTTCCCCTTTCCGATTCAAATTTCTCTCCCCTTTTTTTCGATTGAAGTCCTCCCTTTTAAAGGATTCACACTCACAATCCTAAACCAAATCAAATTCCTAAAATCTCTCAACTAAAACACTCAACCTAACAACCACACCTAATCCGGAAATCTCTCCCTCTCTTATCTTTTTCTGATTTTTATTTTTATATTTTTTATATTTTATTTTCAGTTTTTATTTTATTTTAAACACCCAAAATTCGAGTGTAACATCTATACCTATTAGTATTACCGGTAAAGTAATATTGAACCAACATAAAACAAAACATCAGTTAATAATATACCAACACAAGACAAATATTTCTAAATCTAATACAAACAAAAACTAATACATGCAAAAACTCGGGTTTTGTCATCATTCATCGTAGTACGATCATACAAGTTCGTTATACCGAATTTAGCTGACGGACATCATGATAAAATAAAAGGAAATAATCAAAACCAGACATGGTCGTATACCTTTTAGTTTCAAGCATTTTCAATCCCAAGCTGCTGCAGAGAGTCCGGACCGACAAGAAACACACGTCTTGGTGGGTGATATCTGAAAACCACTACTCCTTTATATGCTGTCCTTGGTACACCGTCCTAGATGACAAAGCAATGAAAGTTTTAGGGAATCAGGAAGAATGGAAATAATCAAATCTTACATATGTGAAAAATTTTTGCAGTTTATTTGTACTGCAACAACAGAAGTAGAACAACAATGTTCTTTAAATCAAAGCCTCCCCCGTGCCTATCTTGTATCAGTTGAAAGTGTATGTATGCTTGTCGTATCGACATGCTTGTAGGGAACAGGAAATGAGAAGCAGAAAGGTCATTTCAACAGTATAGAAAACCGTGGACATGTCTCATTACATGGAAATGGTCAGGTAAAAGAGGTTACAATTTTGTGGCAAAGACTATATACAATTGATGGTAAATTAACTCCTATAGTATCATCTACTGCAACCAGGCTACCAGCTCTTATCGCCAAAATCTCTCAAGCGCGACAACTAAAGAAAAGAAAGATACCACCCGACCCGAAACATCAGATGAATAATTTACCTTCCATTCTTCAAAAACTCCAAATTGCCGTGCAATGTTTTCAAAGTCTGATTGGTCTTTATACTGAATACGAACATCACCTTCTATATTTGATACTATAAGAGCAAGATCTGTTCCACGGACAGGTTCTGCCATTTTCAAAATGCCGGCAAAGTATTTTGCATATTTGTCCTAGAAAAGAGAGAACACGATTATACATGACAAATGTAAAAATTAGAACCCAGGGAAAAACAGTTTCCACTTTCCACTGATTTTACCTCCATCAGGTAGCTCAAATCCTGGGACTTCCAATCCACCTTTCACACAGAAAAGAAAAACTATTGTGATGACAATGACAACAATGTACAAATTTACATTCTAAATAAAATAATAGAAATTTTGATGCCAACCTTAATGGCATTCATCTTAATAGGCTCAAGATATTTTTGAAAAAATTGCCCCATGCTTGAACCCTGATTGAAATCAAAGATTGAAAACACAAAATGAGGCCATGGTTGTAAAAATAAGTGTAAAGATCCACAGAAGAGCAAGAAAATGTCAACGCTAATCCCTAAGGAAATTTAAAATTACTGAAGCTGTCTATGCTGTGTTAATGAGGGATGAAAATTCCCCTAATTTGGGGAATCTCAACTTTATTTATGCATGAAAACAAGCCATTCAAAAGTTGAAGGAAACTCTCGAACAAGAAAAGGAAAACACAAACATTAAAGACATAGAGGTAATATATTCATCAAAGTTTAGTGTACATTCTCGCAGATGCAAAGCAATAAAACCATAGCACAAAATTCTAGTTCCACACGGGAAACATATGGACTATGTGCCTCATTCATGTTCTAAAAGTAGCTAACTAGTTCCTATCCATAACCACAAGTAAGACACATACAGGTGGATGGCCTACCAAGCAAACATTTTCATCAAAGCTAACAATACTCATAAGAGTAAACACAGCAATTTTAAACAAGAAATCCTCTAGACGACAAGATGATACATACATGCTCACCAAAGTTATATGTTCTGCAGATTTCTGGACGAAGGAATTGTCGACCTTTGTGATTCTCATTTAATCTCAACCAGTCATCCCAATAAGTGAACTTTTGTCAAGGAAATTTCATAGAAAACTACATCAATGTGCATTAGTGTAATATATAGATGAATAACAATATACTTAACCAAGAAGGATATGCTTTTGGCCACTTTGGTGATAGCTCATTCCACGTAGATCTAGTAAGCAACCAGCCAAGACCAGGAAAAAAATCTGAGCGATAAAGTGCATCTGCAAGGAATAATTACAAGCAAATTACGAAATAGAAAGCACCCAATTTTTCCATTTCAAGAAAATTAAAAATTGAGTTCAAGCATGAGCATGCAAAATCAGAAGTGCAAGACTTATCCAGAAGTGAATTGTATGTTGCACATGAAGAGAGAGAGAGACAGAGAGAGAGAGATGCCTGATAATGAGCAAACATCCAAACGCGGCCAGGATAAAATTAAATATCTGCCTCATAGTCACAGTTACAGCAGCTCAAATTTTAAGGTAAGCATCGCAAGGGATGATTATGAAATAGCATAAAACCTTAAAAACTGATGGAAGCTAGAACAAACAACTTTTTTCAGCAAACAACCCAAATATTGAATATAAAAACACATAAAGCTTGATTGCCTTCATTGATAGAAATTCCACCGAGAAAAAAAAAAAACTTACATGGGTCATGCACGAACTGCTTTTGCCCATTGTCGTTCCATGAGGAAACAGCCATAATTGACCTACATGATTTAATAACAAGAAGGTGAAGGGAAAAGAACGCAAATCCCCAAATTAATAGAAATAGAGGGAGAGCCTGATTTCACTTTTTTGACATACCTATCCTTGTCGAGAAGGGCTGCAGCTGCCTCAAAGTAATCAAAAAAATCAGGGGCAATTTCCATATCATCTGTCTTCAAAAGTGATTCTCAGTCGGTACAATATTCCTTTTGCTGTTAGAAATGGTAAAAGAAGAAATTTGAAGCAATAATTCAAAAGAAGACAACTTCACCTTCAAGTATAATTACTCGGTCAAAATTGTGCTTGTAGAACAACTCATCCAATGCCCATTTGTAATGACCTTAAAAAACCAAATGTTTAGGAGTGGAAGCTAGTAGAAGTCATGTCAACACTGAAGAAAAAAAAATCCTTACGGGCTATCTTGTAGTATGCGATCAATTCCCCAGGCCTTTCTGTATGCACTGGATCATAATCTATATGCTGAAAGAAACCAAAGTAAGCATTCAGTGGATTGATTTTTATAAATAAGGATAAGGAAATTCATATGAATAAAGTAGGAAAAAGGAAGACTCATCCAAATCAACTTTTCCAATGAAGACTAAAAGGGAACAGACAAAAGGCAATGTACCTGCATATAAGTTAGCTGATTATAATAACTCAAAGCCTTAGTTTTAACATTTGGATCTGATCCATCCTGAGAAGAAACTCTCATAGTTAGAACTTAGAAGCATTGCTTCTTTTAGTGACAACAAAATAACAATAGTGTCTATTGTGCATGAAGTATAAAGTGATAATCAAGTCAAGTAGACAAACCTTTTGGTGCAAATGAAGAATAAGATTATAAATTTAAATACCTGAGATATAAAAAGGGGATATTTTGAAGCAACAGAACTCTGATACCTGCAGATTTAAGCCAAAGTGAATCAACTTAAAACTAGTTACCACCTGGTCAAACAGAATAAGTTATCAAAACAAACAAGGTTCAATAAACAGACTTTAAGACAGACGACACAGTCCTTTCCAGATAATCAGCACGATTGCACGCCATGATTACTACAGCTGCCACTGGTACCTAAAACATTCAACCCAAAGATTGTTTCAATTATTACACATGGTAGTTTGCGGAGACAATGTATAAGAATGCTTCTCATCTCGCGAACCTGAGTTGTGTTGATTATTCTTTGAAGGGCTTTCTCTGAAACAACCAAAAAGAAACATGCTAACTGTCTATAGAACATTTGAAGTGACAAAGGAAAGAATAAAACCTTTTTGAAGGAACAAAACTAAAGAAAGGCAGGCGAATACAGATATCAAACCCAATAAATAATAAAAATAACTACACATTTTAGAGCAATTTCAAGACTGTTTAGCAAAAATAATTAGAGAAAAAAAAGTAAATTAATGCCAAACAACATTTACGGAGGAGCATAAGCCTTCATCAAGACTTAAAAATGGTAACAAGGTGGATAATAAACAGAAAATCAATAGCATAAACTAGCTAGAACAATTACATAGATCTCAATTGTCAATGATTATGTGATCTGAACATCACAAAGACTTCACTTGGTAAGGACAGAAAGGGGAATGTTTGAAATCCAAAGGTTAAGGTACAAGAAAGTAGAAAAATGGTACGTAACATTTAACCTATCACTAAAAAGTTTTTCCATCCTTTTCCATTTCTATCCTTCCTACAAAGCAAAGCTTTAATATATGCCTAGCAACCATAGAAGGATATTCTAAGAAAATATATAATTGCAAGCAAGCAAGATAAAATAGACAAAAAGTGACAAGAAATAAACAGTTTATTCTGGTAAGAAAGTACTTTCAAGATCATGAACAAGAGCCTTCAGTTGTGCGCATTCCTGATCCTTTCGCTTCTTCCCCTCTGAAATTGTAACATGAAAGAATTCCATGGAAAAAACAATAGCTATCGATTTCGAACTAGTCTACCGAAAAGAAGCATGTATAAAGGATCAAAATGAAAGAAATCCACACCTTCCAGGGACACAATTTGCTCCTGTTGCATACTAATTTGATCAATAAGTAGCCGCATTTGACTTGTACAATGGCGCTCTGCATCCACCTGTCAAAAATGAAAAAAAAAACACCATATTCAAAGACTTAGATTGTTCATATTCTTTAGGTTGTACAAGGTTAAAGAAAAAACGAAGAAGCTTTTGAGAGCTAAAACTAGCAATAAACCTAATCTTACTAACCGCTTCAGTCATTCGATCTGCGTATTCAGATTGCGTAGCGAAAAGCCGCATCTACAAAAGGTTCGAAAATTTAGAATTTCATTTAAATCGAGAGAAAAAGAAAGGGAAATGGAGCAAGGTTCGTTGTCTTTACCTGGACGTATATGAATACGAATGCAGCGGGGATGAGAAGGTACCGGAAATCGCAGCTTAGCTTAGCCATTTTTATGATCCTCTTCTCCGGCAGAATTAGAACAATGGAGATTTACTATCTCACTATTTTGCTGTAGACTTTGATATTGATTTTTCGTTATTCGATCTTCATATCAATTGAATTTTCTATTGGACTTCAGAGGTTTCTTTCCCTTCCTTCCTTTCTTTCTTTCTAATCCGTGTATACTACGACTTGGGCGTGACTCCAACTTATGCAGACTTGGCTAACATGCGCTTTCTCACTTGTTTTCTTAGATAAACTACATTCAAGGTCACTCAATTATTAGATAAGCTAAAAATGGGTCACTGTTTTTTAAAAGTTACAGTAAAGTCACTTAATTAAAATATTATTACAATCAAATCACTCAATTAAATATTGTTACAATCAACTCACCCTCCCGTCAAAATGTCAGATATTAAACATTTTTTGTTATAATAATAATTTTAATTCTTAAGTTTTTATATTTACTGATATTTTAATTAAAAATAATTGTTGAGTTGATCGATTTGTGGAATTGACTAAGAGGGGGTGAATTGGCAATTAAAATTTTTTGGTGGAAGATTTTCGGTAAAATTGAAAAATTAAAGAACAAGAGATTTATAGTAGTTTAAGCTTCGGAACAAGCTCTACATCCATTACCTTAGCTCCCACTAAGGATTTTGAAAACAATTCATAAGAATTCTACCTTTTTCTAGGTTCAAGGATAACCTTTACAAACAAGTCAATTTTTCTACCCAAAATTGACTTGATCCTCACAAAGAAATACAAAGGATTAAAGTGGGCTAAAAAAATCTCTCACAAGATAAGTTTGCCCCAATTACAAAATATCTCTCACCAAACTCAATTACAAAGAATAAAAATGAATTACAAGAGTGGGGGCAAAAAAGATTTGCAATAAGATGCTTTGGAGTTGGATTGATGTGCTTTGATGTTGCTTAAGGATCAATAGTTGTTAATGCTGCTTCAGAGCCTTCAATTTATACCTTCTCATTGATTTTTAATCGTTGTGGTTGTTGGAAATTGAAATAAAGACGTTAGGACCTCATCTTCCCATCATAAATGCACTTCTGCAGAAATTGGTATCGATGCTCGGGGTACCTATTTCGAAATAGACCACAAAGAGAAAGAGTCTTTATGCATTTAATAGGGGTGTTTCGTACCATGGTTCGATACTGTAACGACCTCCTTTTTTTTAAATATTTAAGAAACGGTTAAAGGTTCAAAAGTTTGGTATCCGAAGATGAAACCTGAAGAACAGGATGCCACTCCTAATAGAATACCGTTAAATTTAGAAATCCGTTAATCGGTAGTCGTCATCGATCGTTCAAAAAAGTGGATCGAACACCGAAAAAACAAAACCAGAGATGGGTTCGGGAGTTGGTTACGTTTGAGGAAGGATTAGCACCCACATAACGCCCAAAAATTGGTACCTAAAGGTTCGTATCGTAAGTTTTAAGAAAATATAAAATCCGAATTAAATTAATTTTTAATTTAAAATGTGTATCCTAATATCCACGACGATTCAAAAGAGATAACACTCGAAGAACGGGATGCTACTCCAAATAGAATACACCGGAATAATATTTTATAATAAAATAAAACAGAATAAAATAAAACATATTTAATAATAATAAAATAAATCAAACTAGATAAAAAAACATAATAAAGTTAATAATAATATAATATAATAAAAAATTACTACTACTACTAATATAATAATATATAGTAATAATAAATGTATAAGTTAATATACAAATAAATGCACGTATTATATATAGTAAAATTTGATATGTATTCATAATAATATTTAATTAAATATAATATACACATGCCTAAAATATGTTTATAAGTTCAATAAACATACCATAATTATAATATCATATTAACAAAATTAGAAAATATACTATATACATATTAAGATATATTCTAATATTATACCTTATATACTATATAAAAACTATTTAAAAAAACTATAGAGGTCGGTGATCAGATTTGGACGGTGATCGTTCGAGTGGACGAATAAAAGCGTGACACGTGACAGCCACGCGGGTGATCTGAAAAGCATAGAGGCGGCGGCAAAGGGAGGCTGCTAGGGTTAGTTTAGTTACCATTAGGGTTTATTTTAGGCTACCGGGTTTGGGTAATGGATATTGGATCTGGGTTGTATGCTGGGTAATGGGTTGATGGTTCTATTGGGCCTGATTTATTTTAAAAGGTATTTGGATTAGACATATTAAAAATGGGTTATTACAGATATCAATTGCAATCTGTGAAGGTTGGTATCGATACCTATTCCAAAACATGCTAACTACCATTTAAAGCTTTAACTACCTCCAACGGTCGACTCATTTAAAGCTGAAATAGCCGTTGAGATTTTTGGGTATCGATACTGGTATCGAAATATCCCTTTATAATTTTAAAATATTTTTAAATTAAGCCCTGATTCGAAATAAATGTTGGCAGTAACGTTTTGGTAGAAAAAGGTATCGATGCTGGTATCGATATTTATTCTTGACTCAAGAATATTTTTTGAAAAACAAGAGGCGGTATCGATACCTGTTCTAGGGGTATCGATACTCTCGTGTAAAAATACTTTAAAAAAATATCTTTAAAGTTCTTGATTTGACTTGAAAATAAAAGTTTGACTAAAGGACTTAAAATTTATTACAAAATAATCCTTTAATATAATTGTTATATCAAAATTAATTTTAGTTTTACAATAATTTAATAAATTTATTTCGTAATTAAAATTATATTAATTTAATTTTTTCTTCTCCCAATCTAAGTGTTGATCCCATCTAATAATTAATCATTAATGAAATTAAAATTACCCTATTTTAAAAAAGTATTCTAACAATTCAGCTCGGAATTCATTAGATTATTTTGTTCTAATTAGATTCTATCATTTTTATTTAAGAAAAAACAACGCATAAAGATAATTTTAATCCTTAACGTTTATAAATTTTATCGTTTTTGCCCTTATTCTTTTTTTTAGAATAAATTTAACCCTTAATCTATATATTTTTGCAAATAGATTATTTTTTAACCATCATGATAACTGGACCGTTAAAAATTTAACGATGATGACATGTCATATGCATATAATAATATATTTTAAAGGCATAAAGATAATTTTAACTCTTAACGTTTATAATTTTTATCGTTTTGGCCTTTATTCTTTTTTTGGGATAAATTTAGCCCTTAACCTATATATTTTTGACAAATAGCTTATTTTTTAACCATCATGATAACTGGACCGTTAAAAATTTAAGGATGATGACATATCATATGCATATGATAATATATTTTAAATGACATGACATTTATCCTATCAAATACATACATATATATATATATACGAAATATAATTTTATTCCAATATAAAATATAAAATAACTAAAATTCAAATAAAATATTAAAAATTAATTAATTCTAAAATAAAAGGCTACTAAACATTCTCAATCCTAATTAATTAATTTTTTAAGATAGGATTTTGATTCTATCATAGTTATGATTGAGAATATTTAGTAGCATTTTATTTTAGAATTAATTAATTTTTTAATATTTTATTTGAATTTTAATTGTTTTATATTTTATATTAGAATAAAATTATATTTCATATATATATATATATATTATTTGATAGGTTAGAAGTCATATTATTTAAAATATATTATCATATACATATGACATATCATCATTGTTAAATTTTTAATGGTACAGTTATTATGGTGGTTAAAAAATAAATTATTTATCAAAAAGATATAGGTTAAGAGCTAAATTTATCTCAAAAAAGAATAATGACCAAAACGATAAAAATTATAAACGTTATGGGTTAAAATTATCTTTATGCCTATTTTAAATGACATGATATCTAACCTATCAAATATATATATATGAAATATAATTTTGTTCCAATATAAAATATTAAAATTTAAATAAAATATTAAAAAATATTTAATTCTAAAATAAATGTCTACTAAACATTATCAGCCTTAATTAATTAATTTTTTAAGATAGGGTTTTGATTCTGTAATACCCAAAAATTATTCCTAATTTAAAAACTTAATTTTGAATCCTTTTTTTCTAACACCTTAATTTTTTTTGAGTTTTTAAATTGATTTTCTAAATTTAAGGGAAAATTTTTGAGATGAGATTATAAAGTTTTGATAGTTTTAAATGTGAATTTAAAGATTAAAAGTTAAAGTGATGTTTTAAAATTTGATTACTTTTGGATAACTAATTTGCTTTTAAATTTAATTCTATTTTATTGAGATTAATTATTATTTATTATTATTAAGATTTTTTTTGCATTCAATCTTTTTATTAAAAATATTATCTTATTTTAATTATTGTATTATCAAAACTCTTTGTTTATATTATATATATTATTTAAAGTCTCAGATAAAGAAAATAAATCCCTTTGAAATTATACAACCTTATTTTTATATTTTTTTATATTTATAATGTGATCTAATAGAATTTTAATTCTAATTGAAATCAATTATTTTTTCTCTCTCTATATATATATCATGGTTTAAGAGAAAACCCTATATTATTTTCTTTCATCAAGATTCTCTAAAGTCTTTGTTCTCATTCTTTAATTATGTTCGAGTTCAAAACAATGTTATTTAGTATTTTAAGTCGCTTTGGCTAAGGTGTGTTCTCTTACTGGTGCTATATTTGTTTGTTTCTTGAAAAATATTTGTGTTTTGTTGATATGTCGAATTCTTGTATTGCATCTTTGATTGCATATTTGTGTTTCCGTACTTACATGCCATTGTGATTTAAAAAATATATAAAATTTTTCGGATTTTGAGATCTCATACTTTTACGAGTAATTATGATTTTAAACCCTATGGAATTGTGTTTTTGGATAAATTGAGATTTCTGATAAATTAGGATTTTGGATTAAACTATGATTAAAATATGTAGTTGTGATTTGTGTTGTGCGTACATCATGTTTTTGCATTGTTTTTCTAAAATATTACTCTTGAGAAATAATTTTATAAACCTTGTTTTGTTATTGTCGTGACCGTTTGAAAGCCGAAAACATGTGGAAAATATAACCTGGCGAATTAATTTTGAAAAATCTGAATTTTATTACTTTTAATCTTGAAAAACCCAAATTTTAGGAAAAATATATAATTTAATTTTTAAAATGATTTGGAGTCGCCACCAGCCACTTTAGTAGGCCAGACACCATAAAACAAACCAGAGATTCATTAAAAAACTTTTGGGTTCGGGAGTCGATTACGTGTAAGGACGGCCCTTACAAACGCCCAATAAAGTTTATACCTTATTAATTTCACGTGGCATTTTGATATTTTGAAGATAGATATTAATTTAATTCTCCATTGTTAATCAAGCATTATTTGAATTGAGGATATCCTTTTGATTTAAAAATTACATCACCTCTAAACTTGGGTTGAATGAGACGTCCTCTAGATAGGAAACCTCACCCAAATTCAAAGGAATGTGACTTCCGCCTCAAAATGTTAAAATAAAATGCATGACCGTTTTTATCTTGTTCATTTTAAGTTCTAATCCTACAAAGGCTCCATTAATTAAGTGTTAAAACCTAAATTACTAATGTCGCTAGTTGTTTACCTATCAATTTTATTTAATACTAAGCCTAAGTTATTTTATCAAAATTCTAGGTTTTAATAGCACATGAATTCGATATCAAGGTACACTCTTTAGGCCAACATCATGGTACGTCAAAACATCAGCCTCTTTAGTGTATCCGAGATATAAGATTCAAATACCATTATTTACTAATTATCTCCCGATTTAATTAGTTAATTAATTAAAGCGACTAGTCTTAGAGGGCTCTAAATTAATTAACTAAATGTTTATTTAAGTGATCTTCCTAAAATATGCCATGCAAAAAAAAACATAAATAAAATAAACAAACAAGATAAAAGGAACTTGATATTTTTATTTAGAACATAGAAATACAAATTACATCAAATTGTCATCATAAGTACAAAGGGACTCACATTGGTAAAGATAAAAGGACGAGAGTTCAAACTTCGAAAGATGAATTAGATTTAATTAAGTGTGTAATTAATTTTAAAGTTTAGAAATTTTTAATTAGAATAATTAATTAAATTTTCCTAAATTCAAATTTTAATTAATCCTAATTAAAACCTAATTTGGTGAAAGCTAAGTTTTAAGGTTTAAATGAGGTTAATTAGATCTAATTAAATTAGGCTAATTTTAAAACTTATCTTAGAAATTAATTAAAATTATTTCTAAATTTTAAGAATTAAATTAAACCTAATTAAAGTCTAATTTAAAGAATCTAAGTTTTTTCAAAGGCTAAACTAAACCTTATTAAGTTGGGTTAATTTTAAAACTTACCTTAGAAATTAATTTAATTAAAATAATTAATTAAAATTATTTTCTAAATTTTAAGAATTAAATTAAACCTAATTAAAATCTAATTTTTAGGTTTTAGGGGTTAAATTAATTTTATATTAGATCTAACTAGGTTAAATTAATTTTAAATTATCTTACAAATTAAATTAAATTCTAATTAGAATCTAATTAGGGGAATTTTTAAGTCTTAAAATTAATTTTTATCCTAATTAAAGTCTAAAATTAATAAATTTTAATCCTAGGGGTCTAATTAAGGTGAAAAGGGACGTAATTGAATGAAATCTAAAGGTTTAGAGGGTTAATAAGGGATTCTGGTGATTAATATATGAGACGGTTCAAAGTTTGGGGGACCTAAAGGGGAATTTCCCCATTTTAAGCAAAAACGCGTGGATCCGGGTTGACCCGGATCCAACCCGCGTAACCCGGGTGCCCAAAACGGCACCGTTTTGTGATTCAACAAACCCCCCTTGATCGAGTTGGCTCGGTCAAATGAACCAAATCCAACTCGGCTCAACTCAGTAGGTTAAAGAATTCTCTGACCCTAACACCAAATCCCCAGAACTCAAGCCTCAAACTGGATCAAAACACCTAAGTTCTAAGGTGTTCTTCATGTTCTTGGAAGAACTTGAAGAACACCATGAACAAGGCCCAGAACCACCACGTCTTCTGCCCGTGAATCCAATGCCACTGCCCTCTGGCGACCACGGGGTGTTCGCCACCCACCATTCCGAAACTTCGGCCGCTGCGAAAAATGATTTCAGACACCGTCCGACCACCGGCCAACGCACTGGAAACCTCAAAAACACCCTAACAACGCCGAAAACTCCTATTTCTTGATATCTAACCCTTAAGATCGGTCCTAAACCACTTCTAGAAACCTCTAATATCCAATCTAAACACCAAGCATTACTAAACACCCCCTTAGTTACTAGGACCAAACTAAAAACTTCCCAGAGCATCAAGGAACGAAAGAAAGAAAAGAAAAAAACATGAACCTTACCTGAAATTTCTTCTACCGTCCCTCTTTCGATTCCAATCTCCTCTATGAATCCAGTGATCTCTAATTCCCAGCTTCCTCCCAAGATTCAGTCGAATGAATCCCTTTTAAAGGGGTTCCAATCTAAAAACCCAAATCAAATCAAACACTCCCCATATCCCTACATAATCTCAACTCCTAAACAACCTAATCTAATCCTCAACAACCCGAAAAAAAAACTCCCCTACAATACCATGTTTCTATTTTCCTTTATTTTTTATTTTTTATTATTATTTTATTATTTAAAAAGGGATTCGCGTTGACAGTTATTCTTATCTATATCTTAAAGATACGCTAAGTTCTTTAAGTTACTCCATCTTAGTTTTCTCTTATAAATCTTTGGATTTTAGGCAATGCGATACCTGAAGAATCTCATATTTTATCTGGTTATTTTATTATTCAATATAAAATTTACTTTTAATTATTCAAATTGTTATTACTATATTTGGGAATTAAGATTATTTTTAGTATACATAAATATTTTCTTACATTCGGATCATTGTTTGAATCATCAGACTATTAAATTAATTTTAATAAGTTTATGAGATAATGTATTTTGTGAATTTTAACTATTTTTAAATTACCAATTTTTAGTTATAATTCTAACTTTTGGTTTTGAATAATTATTAAGTATTAGAATATTTTACAATTATTATGAAATAATAAAATTAAATTGGTTTTGAGGGTAAAGTTTTTAATGTTAACTTCATAGATTTAACCTATTTCTTCTTGTGTTAAATATGTGTTTTTTTCTGTGTTATTATCGAATGAATTCAAATGTGTCTTTTCTTCTTGTGCTAAATGTGTGTGTTTCTTGCTTTAAATGTGTGTGCTTTAATGTGTTATTATTAAATGAATATAAATGTGTGTTCTCTTCTTGTGCTAAAATTTGTGTTTTGTGATTAATTGTTTATTGTGATACTATGAACTTGAGATTCCTTGTGATACTGTAATCAAATTATTTGAACTGTGTATTTCGTATTCTATACGATTATATATGCTGGAACATTCGAGATCATTAGCATTGATTGCATTATATGTGCATGGGATGAATTGTACGGAGGAAGGTGGTTTTACCACACTGTGTTTGACAAAATAAGAGGTAAGAGGTTCTGGGGAACTACCTCCACTGTAACCGGTTGGCTTTGTCACCACTTTGATTGGCGTTTAGAGTATGAGATTACATTCTCTGTGACCTTGCATTCATCAGATTATCAAAATTGTGTACCTCGTATATTATACGAATATTTGTGATGAGACTTTTTTGATTTGAGATAATGATTGCATAATCATGTACATGGGGTGGATTTGTATGGAGGAAGGTGGTTTTACCATACTGTGTTTTGGCGAAATAAGGGGTGAGTTGTTCTGGGGAACTACTTTCACTGTGATCAATTTACTTTGCCACCACTGTGTTTGGCGTTCGGAGTATGGGACTGCATTCTCTTTGACATTGCATTCTCTGTGACATAGCATTTTTTGTGACATTGCATTCATCACTTTGTGCTTATTTACTACGAAAATTATGTTATAATGGTGATCATGATTTGAATGATATTGTGATGTTTGACTTCACTTTAGAGACACATTGACTTTGTTGCTCATTCTTTTATTTTATTTTTCAGATATCTGACCCTAGGAGTTGGTACGTGAAGATCTCTATCAGATAACGTTTTATTTTTTTCAGTACGATTATTTACAAACTTTTTTCCAGTTATTTTGGGATTATCAGAGATTTAAGATATTTTTAAACTTTATGCATAAAACTATTTTATCCAATATTCTCTATTTTTAATCAGAATAAATACTTTTAAATTATTTACTTAATATTTGTTTTATAAATTTTTATTTTGAATTACTTCATACGTTTACATGATGTTAAAGTTTTAAAATTACGATTTTAACCTACCGTACACCTCAAGTCAAAATTAAGGGATTACAGATTCTATCGTAGTTAGAATTGAAAATATTTAGTAACATTTTATTTTAGAATTAATTAATTTTTTAATATTTTATCTGAATTTTAATTGTTTTATATTTTATATTAGGATAAAATTATATTTCATATATATATATATATGTATTTGAAATAGATTTTTAACATATGCTATGACATGTTATTATTGTTAGATTTTTAATGGTCTAGTTATCATGGTAGTTAAAAAATAAGATATTTGTCAAAAAGATATAGGTTAAGGGCTAAATTTATCCCAAGAAAGAATAAGGACCAAAACGATAAAAATATAAACTTTAAAGGTTAAAATTATCTTTATACCAAAAACAATGAATCAAGAGCCTCTAAAATAGGTTAGCTAAGATAAATTTTCACAATGATAAATATCATAAATATTTAAAATTATAGAAATAACTATTTCAAAAGTAGATATAAAGACTTTAAAAACTACTCTATAATTATATTTATATTAAACTCCAAAGCTCATTTAAATTTATATGAAATAAAAATACAATTTTTAGTGTTGTTTCAATTTTTTAAATTGTTATAACATAAAATATTACGTCAATTTTAATAGAGGTGATAAACTTACCCGAAACTCGGGAATCGAATAGATTTTATCCAATCCTAGATTTGATATCGTGGAATATGACATCTTAACTTATCTCAAACTCAAGATAAACCAAATCAAATTGAATCCAACTTGATTTTTAATTGAATTGATATAGGTACGAATCGATTTTTAACCGAATTGAATAGAACCAAACCGATTTTCAAACGAACCAAATAGATTCGAATCAAAATTATCTAAACCGAAAGTAACTCAAAGTGAAGGCAAACTAAAATAAAAATATATATATTAAAAGAAACAATGAAAGATTTGATGTGAATTGTTGTATAACTCACCAAAAAGTTAAATATATTAACTTTATAAAGTCATATCTTGATTTAAAAATCGATCCAGCCTGAAAACATGACTAAAACATATTGATCTTTTATTGAACTGATTTTGACCCGAACCAAAATCGCTCTAACAAAAAATCCCAAACGAAAATCATTTGATCTAAAAATTAACCAAACTGATATGACCCGATTTGATTTGATATCCGACTCGAATCACTACAGACACGAATTAAAATCGAGCCAGACCATATCCAATCCGAAATTGAATCAAAACAAAATATAGTCCAAATTGAATTTGACCCGAACCGAAATGATCCTAACCAAACCCGACCCGTATGACTCGTTTATCACATCTAATTTCTAAAAATGAACAACTAAATTCCGGAACTAATAAACGTAAGTGTTAAGAGTATGAAATTCTTGAAATTGATTAATTAGGGTATTAAGCGAATTAAATGTTCAGATAATTAATTGTTCAGTGAATTATTTGTGAACGGTTCAATGAAAAGTTCATTTATTTATTAAATATATGAACATGAATAAGAATTTATGTTTGTTTAATTGAATGAATCAACCAGAAAAATGGTTCATTTGTTCATTTACATTTGTCAATGTTTGGTAACTTATTCATTATTCATTTAAATTTATTTACATATATTCACTTCTATTTATTATATTTCATGATAAAAATCTTATATTTAAAAAAATTAATTATATTCACATATATTTATTTAAATTTATTTACATATATACTTTTATGTTTGTTCATTTGTGTTCATTTACGTTTATTTATCATTTTAAAAAATATTTGTGTTTATTTATTTATTTGACTAAAAGAGAGTGAATTTGTAATTTAAAAATTGGTGGGATAAATAAAAATATAAAAAATGAAAACATTTATAGTGTTTCAAGCTTTTAAATAAGTTCTATATCCACTATCTTAATACCACACTAAGTATTTTCAACAATTCACTAATAAAGTCTCTCTTCAAGGGATAAGGACTATCCTTACAATATCATTTAAGATTGTCTACTAAAAGTTTTAAGTACAATTACAAAAGAAAAGTATAATTTGCGAACATGAAAATCTTTACAATAATAAATTTTTACACAGTTACAAATCACTCACATACCTAAAACTTAAATAAAAATAATTACAAGAATAAACAGTAAAGTGAGTTACAAAGATGACTTTTGAGCTCAAGAGAAATTTGATATTTGATTGACCGCTTAAGAATTAATCAATAGTTAATGTACTAGCTTTGAAGATGTGTATTTATACATCTTTATCGATTTCTGACTATTTAAATGATTGGGAATTGAATATATCCACTGATAAGTAAAATTTCCACAATTAATGTTGTTTGCTATCCTTCGATATTGGTACATAAGATCCTATATCGATACTTATCAAAAGAAGAAAGAGTTATTATACAAAAAGGTATCGATACACGAGGTAGTCGTATGCATAGCTTAAAAATACATAGAGATATCGATATACGTAAAGTCATATAGGTATATGTTTGTTATTTTTCAAAGAGGATCGATATGGGTTGTATTGTATTGGTACACATTTGCTCACCGTAATCCTAATTATTTTGGTTGAAGAGTACACACATTGAAGAAGAGCATCGGTACGCTTAACTAATTTTTAAAGTATTGGTTCAAAGAAAACTAAAAATGTAACAATCATATTTTTATGAAATAATAATCCTGTATCAGTACGTATAAGACTGTACCAATACTCATATATCCGTTACAAACCTCAGGTTGAATAAAGTATCGAAACAATGTTGGTCGTACTGATTCAACATATCGATACGGGTACAAGTGTATTAATTCTTGATATCCATAAACCTAAAATTAAATTTTAGTGTTGAAAAATTGTACCGATACACCCTATAAAGTATCAACACATTTGGGCGTTTTTGACTATTTGAAGTATAAAATACTTAAAAAAAAAATTAGGGCTATAGTTTTGACAAAAGAAATAATTTTGAGTTTAAATTTGTGTCGGTTTGTGAGACTTTTAGGGACTTAAAAATTTATTTTATTTTTTCACAAATTGATCATTTTAAAATATGTAATATCCAATCAAACTTAGTTTTGATTTACAAGATCAAAGCTTTTAAATTATGCGTCATCATTCGTGAATTTATAAATTTTATCGATAATTTTGTTTTTGAGATTAAGATTTTTTTTACACTTTAGAGAGATATTAAATTCTTTAATTTACTCCTATAGTTTTATTTTATAGATATCTTTGGACTTTAAAATACGTGGTACTTGAATGATCTTATATTTTAATTGGTTATTGTATTATTAAGTACAAAATTATTTTTCGTTATTAAGATCATTATTTATTTATTATGATACGTTGATGTAATTTCATATTTTGAGATAATTTATATTTTGGGATCATTTTTAGCATTTATTTACTATGTTTTTATTTAGATATTTTTAATATATATCTAAATTTTAATTATAATAGTTATATTTTATTTATTATAAGTTATTTATTAAATTATTGTTATTTTTAAGTTAATGTATAATTTTATAAAATTAGTTAAAGCCCCAACTCATAATTGGCGAATTTGAAAGTTTAATTCCTACTGGATGCACGCCAATGGGACCCTCCAATAAGTTTATTGGAATTGGCTCTGTATCAATGGAATCTCATCTATACATAATAAATTTATGTGGTATATTCATATTTAGGATTAAGTTTTCAAATATAACCTCCTAGATTTTACCCATTTCTTTTAAGCCGAGTCTAGAAGGTTATAATCCAAGCTTTTATTTAAGAATCACTAATGTATATGCCGAATCAAACCACAATTCATAAGAGAAAACTCTAACGATTAAGATGTATGCAACAATAGTGAGCCAGATGATGTTATATGACGATAGTTACCAAGACAAGTAGTCTTTATGGAGAGAAATCTAGCTCTATTGTGAGTTGGGAGCAAGCTACAGTTCTGAGTGATCCAATCAAGAAAAAATTCAATTCAACAATGAGGGCATCACCAGATTGGGAGAGTGAGAATGTCACGAACCATGAGTTTGCAATGGAGACACATACATATTAAGTTTCCTAAGAGCTTCTTTGCAAAATCTTGAGATCGCCAAAAAGATTATCTAATTTGACTCGATCGTTGAAAACTAAGAGAAAATTCAATCACATTAAAATTAATAATTTAATAGATAACATCTTATCAGAGAATATTCCAAGGGATAAGTATAGTCACTAATGTGATTATCTATATGAACACAGACCTAAGAAAAGTATTTCAAGGTGATAAACTCTCCATAGTTAGTTAGGATGTAATTAACAATTTTCAATCTGAGTCGCTGATGTAAATAAATATCGATCATACATTATACGAGGATTTAACTATAAATAGGGGTTCTCCGCCTCATTTGTAAATCATTCATATCTTGAATAAGAAATCATTTACAGTAAAAATTATTTACAATAAATTAAGAAACTCATAAAATTTTTTTAAATTCTAACTAGATTTTTAGCAATTGTATAACTTTTTTAAATAAAAAGGGTAACATTTACAATTTATGCTAAAAATAATAGTTTTTAATAATAAATCACGTAAATATGGTGATTTTTTATATTTAAACATAAAACACTAATATTAAAGGCAAGTTTTTGTCGATTAAGAAAAAACATATAACATTATAAGTGGTAACTAAAAGTCTTACTAACTATATAATATTTTTAAAGTGAATTGGATAACAATTGAGGTTAAAAGCAAAATTATTACCTTTTCATATTAAATCGTGTAAATTGGATTAGTTTCAGGTTTAAATCTTAGAAGTTATTGTTGTAAGTTTTAATCAATCGAGAAACTCATAATATTTTTGGTTTTAATCGAATTATTATAAATTATATAAATTTTTAGAGTGGAGATGATAATATTTTAGTTTAAAATCGAAAATATTATATTATATCAGATGATTTTTTAGATTATAACCGAACTCACGTTACAAATTATCCTTAATTTTCTAGTCGTACGATATATATTAATTGTGCATTATGCACCATTAGAGGCAAGCTTTAGTCGATTGAGAAAAACACGTAACATTATCAATAATAATTGAAAGTCTTACTAAGTATGTAATGTTTGCAAGTAAGTTGGATAACAACCGAGGTTGTAAACGAAATTATTACGTTGTCCATATAAAATCATGTAAATTGGATAAATATTTAGGTTTAAACTTAACCAGTTAACATCACGAGTAAGTTCTAAACATTCGAGAAACTTATATAATATTATCAATTTTAATCTAATTATCATAAAATGTATAATTTTTAAGTGGATAAGATCGTATTTTTAAAAATTTCAGCGCGTCTCTTTTACGGTACAGTAAAATAAGGTAACTCTATATTAATTCATACTAAATTGATAAAAATTACGCAATTCCTTATACAAATGGTAAGAATTTAGGTTATAGTATATTTGTGTAGTTACACAAATACTTACCTAAGGCAAAATCTATACAAATTTTTATTCAGTTTATAATTTTTTTTGTAACTATACAAGTTCTTACCGGTTAATAAGAATTTCGGTTACCAAAATTTTGGTAAGATTTTAAGTTGGCCACATTTGAGTTGCATTTTACGAGATTGTTTAGACTTTTTCATATTTTTTAGTTTAAAACCGAAAATATTTTGTTATATTAGAGGATTTTTTTAGATTATAATCGATATTCAGCTCGTAAATTAATTTTAGTTTTCTAGCCATACAACATATGTCAATCGTGTATTATGCATCATCTTCCTCAAACCCTTTTATAGGAGTTAGAGAAAAGAATCGAAAAACTCATATAAAATTCTTGATTTTAACTAAATTATTATAAATTACTCTATTTGTCTTAATATTAGTATCACTTTTAAGTCTTAAAATCGTATCGTTCAAAATATCACATTGAAAAATTCAATCAACTTTTTTAACACAAATTTATTTTTTTATTTTCTAAAAAATCAAAAGTTAACTTTCCAAAGGTAAACTTATCATTTTAATTCTATAATCATATACCTTTTCTTTCTAAAACTCAATGTAAAATCAACACGCGATAAGAAAAGTGGGATGAAGTATGTGATTTTTATAGTGGACATGATTAAATTTTGAGAGATTCTGACGCGAATGCTCTTGTGATGCACTTAAAATGAAACAATCTTATAAATATTATATAAATTTTTAACTTATATAAATTCTTACCAAAATAATAAAAATTTAAGTTATAATTTACACAAAATTTTAATACAAAATTATTTTAAGGTTTTGCTTTTATGTGAAACGCATCGTTTATCTTATAAATAACAGTTGTACTTATTTTATTTTTTATTGTCTAATCGATATCGTTTATGTATTGTTAAGTACGAAAAAACCTAAACTTGTTAAACTTGATCCGAGAATCAAAAATTGAATTGATTTATCCGAATTAAAATTCAATTGAATCCGAACAAGATGATCCTAACGTAATCCAAAATTTGAACCGAAATTAAAATCAAAATCTAAACTGATCTGAATTCCAGAAAAATCGATATAGACCCTAATCGATTTGACCCGAACTGATTTGACCTATACCAGTTTTCACCCGAACCGAAAGCAACCCAAAATTAACTTACTCAAAATCGATCTAAAACGAACGTCAATCTGATTTTAACTTGATAATTAAGTTAAAGTGAATGAATAATTTATTTTTACTATTATTTATTTTTTAAAAATATGATAAATAATAAAATAATATATATTTTATTATCTTTTTATATTATGATAATATTAGTTAATCATTACATCTGATAATAATTTAATGTTTAATATCATATTTTCTTCTTTAAAATTAATTTATTTTTTGTCAATCAGTCTCCATCACTAATATATTTATCATATATGTAATTATGGTTTAAGGTTTGACTTTATGCCCATAAAATTATCTCTCTTTTTTATGTGTATTTTAAAAATATAAAAAGAATACTATCGTACTAAAAACCATCATTGAATATGAAATTAAAAATATAATTATAAGATTGGTTCGTGATTCGTTAAATTTAGGTTAAATGATTAATAACAATGATGGTTGATTTAGAAATATTGAACTATTGAAATTAAACTTAAATGATAATATTATCAAATAAAAAGACATGTTCAATCCTGTTTTTTAGTTTTTTACTTAAAAGAATAAAAAAGACTTATTTTTATAAGAATATATGATTAATTTTATATGTATATACACGATTAGATTTTATACCTAAGTCTAACTTAAACTAAATTAAGCCGAAAATTCAAAGACAGACTCAATTCGAACGACCCGGTATGGACTCGACTCGAAAATATTCTATATGATATTGACCCGACCAAAAAAATAACCGATCCGATATCCGAATTGATCTTAATTATCAGATAATCAAATTAAAACGTGATCCAAACCCGAATTGAATTTAAACCGAATACAAATAAACCTAAAATAAACTAAACCAAAATAATCCGAACTAAACCCGAAGATAAACGACCCGCTTTAAAGAAAAAAAAAAACTATAGTATTAGGTATGTTTTTAGAATCTGGAAATTGTTTTCTTTGTCTCACCTCCTTTCTCTTGAATATACAGTCCTGGGTTTCCTTCATTATCATTTCTCCTACTAAATTTACTGTTCTTTTTTGTGGTGATTATCATAAGAAACGAAGAAAAACACAAAGTATGGGTAAGGTAGTGGAGAAGAGGAAGAAGAAAGGCAGGCCTTCTTCTCTTTTAGATCTTCACAAACGGAACCTTAAAGAACAACAGAAAAGTCAACACAACATCAAAAGAAATGATTCCACCCTTCTTAATTACGACTCTGCCACAGCTACTCCCCCACGCCGACACCCCAATCGTTCCTCGTGGGATAACGATGAAGATGACAACGACGGTGGCAAGGAGGAACCAGATAAGGGAGAATTGGCCGGAAAAATAAGACGGGAGAAGAAGATGAAACTGGTTCTTAAGATGCCATCCTCGCAGCAAAAATCGCCTGCCAATTCAGTGTCCCGCGGCTCCGATTTGAATCCAGGGGACGCTAACTCGGACTCGACTCACAAGAAGAGGAAAATCAATTCAATCGGGGATGGATCTGGAATTGCTGACTCCAGAAAGGTTTGCCACCAATCTGTATTTTGCTTTTTCTGCGACCTGGAAGTTTGAATGCTATGCTACTTTGCTGGGTGGTATCTCGGCGGCCAGTAAAGGAAATAAAGTTCGTTACTTGTTTATTTACTAATTGCAGTATTATTTTTCATATTTGTGAATAATTTTCAGGAAGAGAAGTCTGCTCCTGGTGCAAACCCAACAAGTAACAGCCAAGGTTTACCTATGATCATATATACCCTTTGTTAAGAAAATGCGTTTTTTTGAAGGAATTTTAAATTTTCAGATATTTATTATGAATCATCATCAATATGTGTAGGTCCCCAGCTGGATTCTGGACCACCGACGGCTTTACCAGACAAAAACCTTTTACTTCTCATCCTAGATAGGCTTCAAAAGTATTTCAGTAATATCTTATGATATTTGGTTTGATTTCTTACATTAGATGTAGCATTTTGATGTTCAGTTCTGCTTTTGAAATTAACCAATTTCAGGAAGGACACTTATGGCGTGTTTTCGGAGCCTGTAAACCCTGAAGAGGTATGATCTGCAAATATAATTCTTGTTATTAAACCATATTTTTCTTATTCAGTTTTTGTTCCCTTTATGCAGCTACCAGACTATCATGAAGTTATCGAGCATCCGATGGATTTTGGAACTGTTAGGAAAAAACTTGCTAGTGGGGCTTATACCATCTTAGAACAATTTGAGGTTGGTTAACACGTTTTTCATTGTATACTTTGCCTTTTATCTTCTATCATCTTGATTATATCAGCACAGTGCTGGCACTGGTCTCTTCTTCTTGAGCTCTCTTTATGTCTCATGATTTCGTAATAATGGTTAGTCCAACCAACAATTTTGAGATCTTGTTAATTTCCAGGTGATGGATGTTAATTTCAACTGATAAGTAATTTTGCGTGAATTGTTTCCATGAATGTTCTTTTGAATTTCCTTTGATTGCTAATGCTAGGAACAATGATTCTGTCCATTAGTCAAAGTTCTATGTTGGTCTTGGATCCTGGCTTTGCATCCTGCTAAAGTCATTGATTCGAAATTTCATAAAGCAATTAGCATAGCAACTTTTAGCTTCATATTAGCATAACATCTATGCCAGATATGTTACTTGGAATGTGTTTCTTTGTCTTTCTGCTTTGTGTTTATTATTTTGCTTCTGTTGGTATCATTTCTTTGTTCTATGAGTAGATGTTATGTGTGGAGTGCGTCTAAGAGAAAGGATGAAATACTGAAAATGTTTTTTTTTTCTCTGGTTTTCCTTTTGATTGCCAATTGTTGATGGTGATGTTTCTGGTGATGTTCGGAGATTAAGTACGAAGCTTGACCAGCTGATAACAAGGGAAAATGCCCTACATATTCAACTTGTTTTGTCACAGAAAATATGTTGTTGAAGCAATTTTTAGACTTTAATTTCCTTACATTTGATATTTGAAAGATGATGTGTTTTCATCTATTATCTTCTCATCTCTAATTATTAAAATATTTTAAATGTGTAATCTGGTCTATTAGCCATCCTTGATTGATACTTTAATCGTCTCTATAAGAAGCTAAAACTTTGGGATATGTGAATAGATGTTTCCTTTTGTTATCTTGCAGAAAGATGTTTTCCTCATATGTTCAAATGCAATGCAGTATAATGCCTCTGATACTATATATTTTCGACAGGTATGGTCAGGCTCCAACTTGTATTTTACATTTACGGTTAACTTTATGTTTTATCTGAAAGCTTTATTTGTTTCCAGGCACGATCTATACAAGAGCTAGCAAAAAAGAACTTTGATAATTTCCGTCGAGATAGTTATAATGAAGCAGAGCCAAAGGTGATTAAGAGAGGTAGACCACCAACCAAACCACCTTCATTAGAGTGTGCTGCTTCAGAATTTTACTCAGACGCCACCGTTGCTACTGATCAAGAGAACACCCTATGTTTCAATCATGACACGAGAAAAGGACCTCTTGCTTCGGACAAGTCTAATATCACAGATTCATATGGGAAATTTTATGGTTCTTGCAATGATGCTTATTCAGGCTCATTTACTGAAAACAAATCCGACAGAAATGATGAAGGTATAGGTCCCAAACTCATAACTTTCTCCTTTTTTGTTTTACACCAGCTATGGCTCTCATTAACCCCTCCCTTCTTATGTATTGTTTTATTTCTATGTGAAGGTATTAAAGCATTTTTCTTTCTTGCAGGTTATGTGATGAAGCATGGAAAAAAGCATTTCGTTCTGGATGAGAGTAGACGTAACACATATAATCTATATCATTCATCTGCTTCAAGAGAGACATCTGTGTTGAATACTTTTGATGGAGAGAGGAAGCAGCTAGTGACTGTACGTATCGTGTTTAATTTTATTGAGTAGTATATTGAGGTCCTCACTGCTCTAAGTTATGTCCGAAAACATATTTGGTGGTTTTGAATTTGAAACACTAATGATGAACTAAATGTTTGGCATATGTCTCGGCCATATAATTTCAGAATTTCATGGTCGTATGGATATGTTACTTTTCTTCCCTAGATGGTCAATTTGTGTGTTTTTATGTTTGTTGGGGCATGTCATGTCATAAATGGAAAAAATGAAAGATGAAAAACAATGAACTGTATAATTGTCACTTTTCAATTACATCAATTTTCTGACTTTAGTTCGAAACTGTATTTACATAGTTCATAGTTGATGATGTCACATGCTGAACTAGCTTGTGTGGGGAATCTTAGGTTGGCCTATGTTTGATTGATATCTTGTTTTTCAATTGAAGCAGGTAGGGGTATACTTGGAGCATGGTTACACACGAAGTCTAGCTCGATTTGCTGCAAACATTGGTTTTGTTGCCTGGAAAATTGCTGCTAAAAAGATACAGAAGTGTTTACCATCTGAAGTAAATTTTGGTCCTGGATGGGTTGTGGAAAATGATATTCCAGCACAGAGACCTTTACAACTGCCTTCGCTCTCGCTTCCACCAGGCCGCCAGACATCATCACATCTCTACTCCTTTGGTCAAAATTCATGTTCTGCCGCAGAATCTTATGCCCCAGAATCCATAGAAGATAAACAACCTGCCAAACCCCAAGCTGATAATTTGTCTGAGAAGCATGTTCCTTCAGTTAAGTCCGTCTCAGGTGGCCATTTAAGTAAGCCTATACCTGCTTCTGGCACTACTGCATCCCTTTCAGCTGCTATAAGACCCCCTGAATCATCGAATCCAAAGATCGAAGCCAGTGATGGATTTTCCAGTACTGTTTTTAACACGACAAACAGCAGTGCAGGAGCAGTCCAGCGGCCAAGGCCTCCCATCCCAATTCATCCTGGCATGAATGGATACAATAATGGCGCTTACGGTTATAGCCTCCCAGTTCATATGGAAAAATTCATCGGGACTGCTAGGCCTCCTGGATTCAGTTTCCAGTCATCTCAGAGGCTTGATGCTGTCTCAAGGACTGCAAACAATTTTGCGCATCCAACTACCGCAAACACTAACTCAAACGATCCTAAATTGACAGAAAATTCAGGCACAATGAATCTTAGCTGCCCATCACCAAATTCCGGACATGAGACAGTAACAACACCAAGATCAAGGATTCGTAGGCAACCCTGGTGGGAAGAATTATCACCGCATCAGAAACCAGACTCAAGGTTGTCACCACAACAGAGACCAGATTCAGTTCCACCAGACCTGAATATCGTATTTCAGTCAAACGGTTCACCTAGTTCAAGTTTAGCTGATTCAACTCACTCAGATTTAGCATTGCAGCTCTGAGCATAATCGATATCAATAACTTTTTTTCTTCTATTTCAATTAACCATAGGTAGGTGAGGTGCAAAGCAGGTCCAGCTGAAAGGAGCTGTTGAAGCTTTCACATGTATAATTGAATAGGTTATTATTGTACCCATCAGTGTATCCTAATTCTTGCCAGAAAATGGTTTCATTTGTATATCCTTTCCTCGATGAAGATGAACAGGTTGTATTTGGCAATGAACACGAATGCAAGTCTATTTTATGGTGTTATGTGTTTTATGTTTATATATATTTTTATTAAATTTGTCACGGCTTCCAGTGAAAAGTGGATAATCTTGGAAGCTAGGGACTTGCAATGGAAAGAAATTAGGGATCGGGATTGAATTGCAAGAGCTGAAAATTGGAAAATTTTCTAGTAAGTGAACGGTGACGTTTTGAGTAGGGGTGAGCAAAACTCGACTCGAAAAAATCGAATAACTTGACTCGATTCGAGGCAAAAATACTCGACTCGTTTTGACTCGATTCGAAATTGCATAGACTCGACTCGATTCGAAAAAATTTCAAATAAAGTTTAAGTTGTAAAATGGAAATTCGAATAACTCGAATAACTCGAAATTTTTAATAATTAAAGGATTAATTTTTAAGTTTGAGACGATTCTATCAATTTTTTAATGATAGATATATTTATATATAAAAATATTGCTACATATAAAAAAAATATATATACGCATATCTTATAAGATTAGAGAAAGTCGTTTAAATTGAAATCAAATCATACTATAACATGATAAATAATTACAATTAAATATTTATAAGAACTCGAAAACTCGACTCGATTCGACTCGACTAAAATTTCTTAAACTCGACTCGAATCGAAAAAATTTCAAATAAAGTTTGAGTTATAAAATATGACCCGTTAATTTGAATAACTCGAAATTTTTTAACTCGACTTGACTCGATCGAATACTCACCCCTAATTTTAAGAATGAAAAAGGAATCGGGTCGGTGCAGAATCGAACAGAGCAAGCTCAAGAAGACTTAGAATAGGGGGGAAGCAGCTAAAGCAAAAGAGGGTGATATTGGCCCAGCTTAGAACTACCGAAAAATATGCGAACTTGAATATATGTTTTATTGGGCAAAAATCGTTTGTTTTTTATTGTTTTTATGGGTGTCTTATTTTAAATTAGTGAGTTTAGGATTTAAAGTTTAAGTTCAAAGTTAATGTTATGGTTAAGATTTTAGAAATTAGGAGTAGATGTATATTTAGGGTATAAGGTTTAAATTTAAAATGTGAAGAATTAAAATTATGGTTGAAAATTTAAGCATAAATATAATTTTAACCCTTAATGTTTATAATTTTTATCATTTTGACCATTATTCTTTTTTTAGATAAATTTAGCCCTTAACCTATTTCTTTTTGACAAATATCTTATTTTTATAATTAATATTATGACTGAACCGTTAAAAGTTTAATGCTAATGACATGTCATATGCATATGATAATATATTTTAAATTTCATAGCATCTATTCTATCAAACTAAAGAGGTTTTGATCGGAAAGATTAATGAATCATCTTGACATCAAAAGATTGATGAAAAAAATATGATTCTTGGAAATTTAGGAGAGAAAATTATAGTGTAGTTGATGGAAATTTGAGAGAAAATCGATTAGAGAAAAATTAGTTACCTACGAAAATAATTTTGTTAATCACCACGTAATTCATAAAATTCTTTTATTTATTTTTTTTAAAATTATTTAAAAAAAAAAAGAAGAGAAAAGTCTGTTTTAAGACAAGTGTTAAATAGTTCTTAAAGTTTTTAAATTTTGACTCTTTTACAATTTAATCACTAAAAAAGAGTTTCATTTCTACAATTTGATCATTAGACCAAAATGTCACCAATTCAAAATCCATTTTATCAAATTAAACTTACCAAAATATTAAATATATTTATTAATTATTTTTTATATAATTTTAAATCACCTTAAATAATTTATTATAAATTAAATATTGAAACTAACTTTAGTCTTCTAATCTAGTTTACAGAATTGTCTAATCAACATAAATAACTCTTAGACACAAATTCGAAGCGTTATAACTCTCTCTCACTTAAGAAATTTTGTCCTTAAAATTTATCTGATGAAAAAAATAAAAAAAAATTATTTCTTCATATTTGAATGCCTCTCACATGTTACCTCCTCAATAATGTGATATCTTCATAAAACTTTGATGTGACCGATCATCTTTCCGTAAATTTTTTGCTACAATAAAAAATCTATATAAGTTCTTCATAGAAAAAAAAAATCAGTCATAACTCTATATCCACCATCAATTTAATATGTGATGTATTCAACCGATATTTTTACAATATGAATACATGAAATACATTATAAATCTTTTTCAACTCTAGTAGCAACCTCAACTGTTAAGACACTAAACTCACATGTTTAAATACCTTAAATAGTTCAATAAACATCGAACTTAACTTTTTCTTGCGCCCAAAACACATCACCTTCTTTTAAGGTGAAACCTTCAAAAAAATTTATCTTCAACCATATATCGAATCTCTTTATACTTTAAATTTGTGTAGGATTTTTATCTATCTAAAGTTGCCTTTAAGCAATCATAAACAACTTTACTTTCTTACTGGTGTCTTTTAACCCATCTGGTATGAAAACATGCTTATCCCCAATCATAGTCCAACACAATGACTTATGACACTTTCTACCATCCAATGCTTCATAGGGAACTATCTGTATATTTGTCTGAAAACTATTATTATTATTATAAGAAAATTCAACCAATGACAATTGCTTCTCTTAGGTTCTTTGAAATCCAAGGATATGATATCTTAACATATCTTTTAAGACCTTAATCACACACTCAAACAAGCCATCCATCTAAAGATGATGCAAAGTGCTAAAATGTATTGATTCGACAAGCTGTCAACAAAAATCTTCCAAATACAATTGAAAACTAATGCAACAACCTCTTAAACATAATTCAATCATAAACTAATGATTCGAACGTCTTACAAACACCAATTAACCACCAAAATTATTCGTATATTCATCTTATAATTTTAGTATTCTTAAAATATCAAGAACACCTCAAAATCTAAAACTTAAAACTTAGAAAATTAGAAATTCAATTAGTTTCAGAATTCCTAAAATAGAACCAACTTATTAACATTTTAATACATCATAATCATGATCTAAATCAACTAATATCATAAGAAAATATATTCAAAACGAGGTTTATCAATTTTCAACTAATCTTTAATAAATAAAAAAACTTCAATTTAATTAGTTAAATCTATCAAAAGTCAATGACAAAGGATCAAGAACTTACTAAATTATCATTTAATTATAAATGAGATTTAGGAGAGAAAATCATTTTTTTTGAAGAGAAATTTAGAGAAAGTCGTTAAGAGAAAAATTAGTTATGTTAGAAAATAAAATTGGTTAATCACCGCTTAATTAATAAAATACTTTTATTTAATATTTAAAATTATTTTAAAATAGCTAAATTAAGACAAGTATGATATAAGATAAGTTTTAAATAGACCCTTAAAAATATTAAGTTGTGATATTTTATAATTTAGTCAAAAATTAGTTTTTATTCTTACAATTTGGTCACTAAACTAAAATGTCATCAATTTAAAATCGATTTTATCAAATTGAATTTATCGAAACATTTAATATATTTATTAATTATTTTTTTACTATTTATCTATATTTTTAGATTTCCTTAAACTATTTATTATGAATTAAATTCCAAAACTGACTCAAATCTCTTAATTTGGTTCACCAAATTGTATAATCAACCTAGCTAACTCACAGTCTCAAATTTAGAGTGTTACCACAATAGTCCATATTCGAAGATTACCAAAAAAGGTTTGAGTAGTTGATGATGACTATGTAGATAACCTATCTGTGTACTCTTTTTACTTAACGTTTGCATGTGTTGAGGCTCATATAATTGCATTTATGGGTAGTTTGCATGTAGTTTGCATATAGTTATAGAGTTATGAATTGTTTATATTTTGATGCATTTAATAGGTAAGATAATTTATTTTAGTGGTGTTTGGAGAGAAAGCTGTTGAGGCAAGAAAGGTTTTAGTAGTTGATGATGACTACGTAGATAACCAAGAAAGGTTAACCCTTAAACATAGAAAAATGTTGAATTCTTAGTGAATTGGTTAGAAAATTCTTAGTGAAACTAAGGTATTGAAAGTAGATCTTGTTTTGAAGCTTGAACCACTATAAATTTTGTGTCTTCAGTTTTTTTTCTATATTCACCAAATCTTCCAATCAAAATTTTAATTATCAATTCACCCATATTAGCCAATCTAATCGTTCGATCAACTCAATAATTGAAGACACAATCCATCATCAAGCCTCTACTTCCGGACAAGGCATGTACGAGCCACAATCCATCATCAAGCCTCCATTCTTCAATGGTGAAAACTATCCTTATTGAAAGAAAATATGAGGTTGTTCATTAACTTCAATGATTATATTCTATGGGACATAGTCGTAACAAGTCAAGAAATAACCTCTATTTTCGGATAAGGCATGTACAAGCCATAATCCATCATCAAGCCTCCATTCTTAAATGGTGACAACTATACTTATTGGAAGAATATATGAGGTTGTTCATCAACTTCAATGATTATATTCTATGGGACATAATCGTAACAAGTAAAGAAATAACCTCTACTTCCAAACAAGGCATGTATTGTTACGTGTCAAAAGTGCACAAGTAGTGCAAGTGAACACGTCGCAAGTAATAAAAGTGATAAGTATTATCAGGTATTGTCTCTACAGGGATTGATCTACTTAATATGCCTTATTTCGTCTTCTTGCTCTATAAAAGAAATAAAATAAAGAACACAGATGATTTTGAGTTGAGTAAACTAAATAACTTGAAAACTAAATAAGAAAATAATCAGATAAAGAAAGTGGCCAGGATCCAGTTGTGTTGTATAGTAGATTCAATTGACTTGTTTCTTTCCAATGCAATCGTACAATACTGCCTCGGCAAAACTGTAGTCTACTGCCTCGACAGTAATGGGCTTCATCCGCTGCGGTAATCCCTTGCTCTTGGGTAGACTTTACCAGAGTTTGGTAAAGTATCCTTTGATGACTCCGCTTATCCCTAAGTCGAAGTACTGTTGATGACCAATCCTTGATGATACCTCTAACGTGAATCAATTATAATCATCAACCAATCCCACACTTCTTTTAGCCACTGAAACTCTAACCTATCCTTAGACCGAGTTAGTATTTCCCGATTGAAATACCGTAATTATTCATTTCTTGAATCTAACTCTCTCAATATTAGATAAATGGATTACTCACAAACTTCTCTCCCAAGCTTGAATGCAAGAACAAAGAATAAAAAAGAATAAGCAAACCTTGATATTTTATTGCATTTAAACAAGAAACAAAGTTCAATCTCTTCTCACTAATACTCTACAACTTTCACCTAAGCCTAAAGAAAATTAGAACTTAATGAAAAGTAAAAGAAAACTCTAAAATCTAAGATGAATCTGGCTCTCTAGTTTTCGATCTCCTCCTCCTCTTTTCAAGTCTTGGGCGGCTATGGTTTATATAGGCTTGGCCTAGGGCAAACCTTTCCTAAGTAGGAATACAACTTGGAGTAGGACACAAGTCAAGTACATAAATAAAATATTTGTTTTATTTCCAAGTTTATTCCTACTAGGATTCTTTTCCCGCGTGGCCTTTGACTTGGGCTTTTCATGTGCTTGCCAGCTCTGATCCTTGTGCTGCTTTTCCAGAAACGTCCACCTCATTTTTCTCTTCAGCTCGCCTATAATATCGATATTTTTCCTTCAACTGCTGCCTTAGCATCAGGTCTTACCTCAGCCTTAATTGCAGAATATCTAAATATCATCTTTATAAGTCACAAAAGCAGAATATCTAAATATCCCACATTAAGAATATACATTAGTCCAAATAGGTGTAGATTGAGTGATTATTGTTCATGAAAATGTGTAAAAAGTGATAGTGAATTTGAGCATTTATCACACCCTCAAACTCGAACTATTGCTTGTCCTGAAGCAATGCAAATCATCAATTTTCCAAACTTTACTCTCTCTCGGTCTTACGTTTTCATCTATTCTCCCCACCATAACTATGCCTATTCTTAGGCCTTAACCTTTCAATTACTCAAGGATTTACTCGGAAACAAACTATAAGATTTTGTGAGTATGTGCATTTTTATGAACAAGTTTGATTAAAGATTTTCCTAGACAAACTCTAAGTTCAAGACAAGTAGACATGGATTTAGTGTACTCTTCTTAAAACAACAATTTCTTGAGTCAATTTCAGGCACCTCAAGGATTATATTTTCTCATAAATATTTCCTTCTTTTTACTTGTTCATTTTTTTAAACATACTAGAGCCAATTTTGGGCACCTCTAGCATGAAGAAAAGTGATTCCTAGAGCCGGTGATAGGCACCTCTAGTCACATTTCCAAAAATCTAAGTCTTTATCACCTAAGTTCATTAAAAGAATTCCTATAGTCAAACAAGTCCCAAAAGTGTTTTTAGGTTCAATCTTATGGAAAGCTTATAAGTTTTATTCCTTAAGTATCCTAAATTTAAGCCTTCTAAACATGACCTAACCATGGTAAGGAGAAAGATTTCTACAGCCTTAAAAGAATAAACTAAGGCAATACTGATTAATAGCAGTGCAAAAGTATGGGTAATAAGTCAAGTAAGGTGGTAGACATAAATTTTTTTTGAAACCACTTATATACTTCCTTTCATGGCAGGGCCGCGACAGTGAATTGCCTCGATAGTGGATCTACATCCCCAAACTCGAACCAAACATTATCCTCAATGCTTAGATTAATGGCACACAGTAGGGAACAAAACAAGAAAATGAAACAAGTAAAGATATATAAAAACAACATAAATATGTAAAGATTAAAGAGACTTTGAAGAACTGCTATCGACAATTAATTTTCGTGGCCTTGCTATTGACTGTTTCATTTTTTATGATGGTGATGGTTGAGTTTTTACTTGTCGGGGCGACTGAACTCTTGTAGGTGGTGTCTGTTGCATTGGAGTGTCCACTTATTCTCTTTCTTCTTCTTTGACAATTTCTTCAGTGATCATAATATCTGTCCCGCCTTCATTTATTGCATCTGCCTAGGCATGGTGAATGCTTGGCCCGATAGCGGTTGAACTTTGATGTGCATAGGCATCTATCTCTGCTGAGAGACTGCCCATGATGATATGGATCCTGGTGGAGTGCTGAAGACTGTTCTCCTCTTTGATGGCCTTCAGCTGGTAAATGATGCCGCGATAGAGTCTGTTGCCCTATATGGGCCAACAACATAGAATTGTTGCTGAGGTTTAGTAGTGTAGAATGGTCATGGTCCTCTTGGAGCTGGATTCGTCTCGGTGTAGGGTGTAGTTGTGACAAACATGTTGGTGGGAAATTCTGGAAACTACACCCTTTGGCTGGGAAAATGGTGGAGCATCATCTGGGAAAGTGTGTTGTTAAAGTCTCTTTGATACTTCATGTGCCTTTTGCTGTCTTAGGTCCATGGCTACAATCCTCTGAAGTATCTCCTGGTAGGGATCTGCCGCGGTAGTGGTGTGGCCAGTATCAGGTATATTTGACGTATATTGGGCCTCGACAGCTGTATTAGTAGTGTATTGCTGTGGAGTTACCTGGGTTGGTTCTGCCTTTGTGATTTGCATGATTTTATGGCAGAACTCTCTAGTACACCCACACCTTTGGGCAGTGAATTCGTCCATGTCCGCCATTGGTGCACCTATAGTATTGCAAATACTCGTAATTAAACAAGGAAAATATAAGGGTCCTTTATCCTTCTTACCGCACTAGTAGATTTCTCTTAAAATTATCAGTCCAACATTGATGCTTTGTTTGTTGTTGATTGATTGAATGATTACCAATCTTATTTGGTCGATCGTGCTGTTGTGAGAAGTTGGGATAAGGCGTCTTTTGACGAATGTATTTCACAACTTGACCTTGGGCCTAAGATTCTACCTTGACAACGATCCTCTGTGGGCACCGGTTTCCCAATTGGTATTGTCGTAGCAAAGGTCATCTTTGCTCACCTCATAATCTTCGTTGGTGATGTCCTCCATGAATGCAAAATGATCATCATGATCAGGGGTACGCCATAGAACAGATTTATTATCTCGGCATCAAGTTTGACCGGCTTACCTCGGCAGTGGACATACAAAGAGTCCTTTCTCGGCCCATGAGCATAGAATTCTCGTACTATTGTTGCATTGGCTTGAGTAGGTTGCAGGCAAAAGATTTGCCATTCTTGGTACTTGATTCTATCGAACAAGTAATGCCCGATTCTATAATTTTCTTCATTAAAGTGCTGGAATCCTTGTTCTTCCCATAACTGCCGAGTAATGAAAGACCCGTTGAAGCATTCTTCAACAGCGGCAGGGGCAAATCTGTTGTATGCAGCCATGTACAAGTAGTGGAGAGTTGAAGATCTTGGAGATGGTTTTGGAGATGATCTTGGATAATATCTGAAAGTAATAGAGAAGCTTGGAGGTAAGTAGAGAGTATTGCAAGAGAGATATTAGCAAACAATTCTAAAGATTCAAGAATGCAAGAGTGAATAGTTCAAGAGGGAGAGGGTTCTTATAAAGGCCTCAACCTTGTAGCCGTTTGAATCAACTAGACGTTAACATTTACAACCATTAGCCTTTACTGCCGCAGCGGGAATTTCGGTAGACTATCCGTTACACTGTTCTGCCCGTTGGGGCTACTGCGACCCTGACACTGTTGACTGCCACGACAACATATTTCCTGCTATGAACTTCTTCATCTTCAATCTTGCTTATTGTCCTAAAAATTAAACATCAACAAGAAAAATAATTAAATAACAATATAAGAATAAAAATTAACTCTAAACTAAACTAATCCTAAAAATAAAATAAAAATAAAAATAAGGGAAAGAGATTATATCACGAGAGGAGTGCATGCAAGTGCATCTCCTAAGATGATTGTCTCTCGTTGGCCAGAATAATGCTTCAAATGTTGGTCATTCTCTTTGGATTATGCCCATCATTTTTTGATTTGATCTTTACTACACCATGTGGTTCTGACCATTTGGACCTGAATGCGCCTGGACAATGTGATGTGCTATTGGCTTCCTCCACCTCTGGTGTTTTGACTCTATCCGATATTCTGCTAGAATAAACATTCATTTTACTGTCGAGCGTACTACCTAGGTAGTGGTTGCTGAGATAGGATATTTTGTTGCCTGCTTCTGTGTTGTAGATAACTTTTCACTCCTCTGGATCATCGTGTCTTTTCAAATTATGTAAAGTATTGAGTTTGACTTGCTGGTCGTTAACTCTCATTGTCAATTCCCCTTTTTCCACATCTATAAGAGTGCGTCTAGTGGCAAGGAAAGGTCTTCCCAAGATGACCGGTGCATTGTCATTTGCTTCATAATCAAGAACAAGAAAGTCAACGGGAAAAATAAATTTATCCACTCTTACCAATATGTCATCGATTTTTCCTTCAGGTTGCACATACAATCTATCCACTAGTTGGAGCATTACTGTTGTAGGTTTTGCCCTTTCTATACCAAGCTTTTGGAAGACAGATTTAGGCATCAAGTTTATGCTTGCTCCAAGGTCTCATAAGGCCTTTCCTTCATAGTGGTTTCCTATCGCACAGGGTATGGTAAAGCATCCATGATCCTTCAATTTAGGAGGCATACGATTGTGCAACATTGCCATGCATCCATCAGTTGTAGCCACTGTTTCAAACTCACCAAGCCTTTTTCTTTTAGACACAATGTCTTTTAAGAATTTGGCTTTGGCATTTGTTCTATTGATTAAACAAATGGTAAGTTGACGTGAACTTGTTTCAAAATGTCTAAGAATTTTTTAAAGTAGTGGTCCTGTTTTTGCTTTTTTAATCTTTGTGGGAAAGGTGGTGGTGGTCTCATTTCCTTCAGGGTCTCATTAGTTTGGAATTTAATACCTAGCACCACTGGGTCTTTTGTTGTCACGACAGCTTGTCGAGGTATTGCCGATTTCTCTGCCCGGGCATTGCTTTCTACTGGGATTTCTGTGCCATGATCTCTTGGTTCAACATCTAATTCCTCTTTATCTGATTCTTCTTGTTCTAATGGTGGGACTTTGTCTGTTGAGTTTCCTAACATCTTCTTAAGTTTTAGACCACTCCTAGTAGTAATTGCCTTGTATTGTTCATGGCCCATTACCTTTGCAACTTTATTATTGATTGGTAATCCTACTTGTGGTCTAGTATTTATATTCTGAGCAAACTGCCCAACCTGAGTTTCCAGTGCTTTAATTGTTGCCTCTTGGTTCTTCAACCTCATCTCAGTTCTATTTATGAATACATCAGTTCTTTTGATGAAGTTATTATTCTCTCCCATGTATGATTCTGTTTTCTTCATAAAGGCCTTAAGAGAATTTTCTAGTGAATTTATAGGTTGTTGTTGATGCATCTGCTGCTACGACAATGGTTGTTGGACCGGCTGCTGCAGCAGATGTTGCATTTGCATCGATTGCTGGAATCCTGAGGGTTGAGTAGTTGGATTCAAGGCATTGTTGGGGTTACTCCATGAGAAGTTTGGATGCCTTTTCCATGATGTGTTGTATGTGTTGAAAATCATATTGTTTGGTTGTAGTTTCCAATATAAAGGCTAGATTCTTGATTCTGCATACATTCAGAAGAACTATAGTTACCTTCACATAAATTGCAAAAAGAATCTATTGACTTAACCTCATAGTTATTGTGCTGCATTTGCATATTTTGCACCATCTTAGTAAGAGAGGCCAATTGTTCTGCCAATGAATTGGGTGTTTCCAACTCATTTACTGTAGCTTGGTGTCTTACTCTTCCTCGCCTAGATGCAGAGAATTGAAAATCGTTCTTTGCGAGTTTGTTCAAGATATCTATAGCTTCCTTAGGTGCTTTGTCAAGGAGTGTTCCATTGGTAGAGGCATCTAACATCATTCTTGTTGGGGCATTGGTGGCATTGTAAAACATGTTCACTTGTGTCCACAATGGAAATCCATGCAAAGGACACATGTGCAGTAGTTCCCTATAGCACTCTCATGCTTCATACATAGGTTCATCATCTGTCTGCCGAAAAGAAGTAATTTCATTATGAATACGATCATATAAGTTAGTAGGATTAAAACATGTAATGAAATCATGACATAATTCACTCCAAGATCCTATAAATCCTGTTGGAATGCTATTTAACCAGGTTTTTGCCCTATCCCTTAGTGAATAGGGAAACAATTTCAATCTCAAGACATCTTCATGGACTCCTTGGATTTTAAATGAATTACAGATCTCCATGAATGACTTGAGATGTTGCCTAGCATCTTCTGTCATAGACCCACCAAACTGTCCAATAGTATTGAGCATATTGAACATGACAAGTTTTAGTTCAAAGTGGTCTGCTTCTATTTCTGGTGTAACCACTCCAAGATTTAACCCATTCAAATCTTCTTCCAGGAAATCTCTGACAATGAGCTGCTGCGGTAGTGGTGGTGGTGGAAGGCCTCCATTGCTGGCAGGTAAGTTCTGTTCTGCTGTATTATCTACCATAGCTGCTTGGATTTGTCTCCTTAACCTTTGACGCGTACGTTCGATCTCTGGATCTAGTTCGTACAAAGGGTTGGTTGGTTTTGCCCTGGTCATACACAAAAAAAAAAACAACGTAAAATAAAAATAACTAAAAATAAGAAAATAAAGAAAACAAAATTTAGTTGTTAATCCCCTGCAACGGCTCCAAAAACTTGTTGCGTGTCAAAAGTGCGCAAGTAGTGCAAGTGAACACGTCGCAAGTAATAAAAGTGATAAGTATTATCAGATATCGTCTCCACAAGGATTGATCTACTTAATATGCCTTATTTCGTCTTCTTGCTCTGTAAAAGAAATAAAATAAAGAACACAAATGATTTTGGCCTGAGTAAACTAAATAACTTGAAAACTAAATAAGAAAATAATCAGATAAAGAAAATGGAAAAGATCCAGTTGTGCTGTATAGTGGATTCGATTGACTTGTTTCTGTCCAAATGCAATCGCACAACACTGCCTCGGCAGAACTGTAGTTTACTGCCTCGAAAGTGATGGGCTTCGTCCTCCGCGACAATCCGTTGCTCTTGCGGGGACTTTACCAAAGTTCGGCAAAGTATCCTTTGATGACTCCGCTTATCCCTGAGTCGAACTATTGTTGATGACCAATCCTTGATGATACCTCCCGGCGTGAATCAATTATAATCATTAACCAATCCTACACTTCTTTTAGCCGCTAAAACTTTAACTTATCCCTAGGCCGAGTTAGTATTTTCTGATTGAAATACCGTAATTATTCCTTTCATGAATCTAACTCGCCCGATATTAGATAAATGGATTACTCACAAACTTCTCTCCCGAGCTTGAATGCAAAAATAAAGAATGACAAAGAATAAGCAAACCTTGATATTTTATTGCATTGAAACAAGAAGCAAAGTTCAATCTCTTCTCACTAATACTCTACAACTTTCACCTAAGCCTAAAGAAAATTAGAACATAATGAAAATTAAAAGAAAACTCTAAAATCTAAGGTGAATCCGGCTCTTTAGTTTCCGATCTCTTCCTCCTTTTTTCAAGTCTTGGGCGGTTATGGTTTATATAGGCTTGGCCTAGGGCAAACCTTTCCTAAGTAGGAAAAAAACTTGGAGTAGGACACAAATCAAGTACATAAATAAAATATTTGTTTTATTTCCAACTTTATTCCCACTGAAATTCTTTTTCCGCGTGGCCGTTGACTTGGGCTTTTCATGTGCTTCCCAACTCCGATCCTTTTGCTACTTGTTCAGAAACGTTCACTTCATTTTTCTCTTCAGCTTTCCAATAATATCGATACTTGTCCTTCATCTACTGCCTCGGCATCAGATCCTGCCTCGACCTCAATTGCTGCCGCGATAATGGATATTCCTGCAAATGCACGAAAGTGTAGTAAAGCTTCCCTTTTCTGTAAAAATCATCTTTATAAGTTGCAAAAGCAGAATATCTAAATATCTCCCATTAAGCACATACATTAGTCAAATTAGGTATAGATTGAGTGATTATTGTCCATGAAAAGGTGTAAAAAGTGATAGTGAATTTGAGCACTTATCATGTACGAGCCACAATCCATCATCAAGCCTCCTTTCTTCAATAGTGATAACTATCCTTATTGGAAGAATATATGAGGTTGTTCATCAACTTCAGTGATTATATTCTATGGGACATAATCAAAGATGACCACTCCATACTAATGAAGCAAGGAGATAGGTAATTGCCAAAGAAGATAAGTGATATGACCGATGAAGAGAGGAAAAGAATGTACAAAAATGAAAAAGCCTTGTACATCTTGTTTTGTGCTCTTGGTCTTGACATCTACTCGAAGATGTCATCTTGAACAAGTGCCAAAGAAGTATGACACTCATTGGAGATAACCTATGAAGGCACAAATGATGTCAATGAGACAAAAATCGGTCTTCTTAATCTCAATTACAAGAACTTCAAGATGGAGTTGGATGAAGAAATCACCAAGATATTCGATCGATTTTCATTAATAATTAATGGACTAAAAGTATTTTATGAGATCATCTTGGAGGAGAAGCTCGTATGAATGCTCTTTTACTCTTTTCCCGAGTCTTGGGATAGCAAGATGACGACCATAATTGAAGCCAAAGACCTCAAGAATTTGAAGTTAGATGCTCTTTGGGATCTCTTCTAACCCATGAGATCATGCAGAAAGAAAGAAAAGAAGAAGAAAGAGTTGAAGCTTGAAAAGAGAGAGGTAGAAAGAAGAAACAATGTATAGCTCTCAAAGCTTCAATACCTCAAGAGGTTGACACAAGTGAAGAGGAAGAGCTTAAAGAATTGGAAATGGTAGTCAAAAGATTCATTAAACTCATGAGGGTCAACTGGAATAGGAGATTCCAAAGAAAGAAGGATTTTAAAGCAAAAGGAAAGAAGAGGAGAATGATCAAATTATATGCTACGAATACAAGAAATCGGGGTATATAAGAACCGATTGCCCATAATAAAAGAAGAAAGGTTTTGAGAGAAAAAAGAAAAAAAACCCATGTTGTCACTTGGAGTGATGAAGTCATCATTCGATTAGGATAATGAATTGGCCAACCTTTGTCTCATGGCTCTTGATGAGCCCAAGGTAACTCTTAAACCATCTTGCAATGATCTTACTTATGATGAATTATATGATGTATATGATGAATTTCGAGATGTCTATGATGAGTTAGTTTTGAAATTCAAAGAATCAATTTTTAAAAATAATAAAACTAATTTCGATTTAAAAGAGCAAAATAATTCTTTGTCAAAAACAAATTTGGAGCTTGAAGAAAAGGTTGTTTGTTTAAAAGATGATTTAAAATTCTTTCAAAAAGAAAATGTTGATTTGAACAATATTATTTTTAGTTTGAGTATCACCACAAGATGATGAATGAGCTTAAAGAGAAAATCAAAGTGGTTGGTAACCAATATTTTGAAAAAAGAAGTTCTTCAAAAACCAACCATGTGAAAAAGAGTTTCAAAAACCATAAACAAAGAAATTTCAATAGGCATGCTAGACATAAAAAGATTAGGAGTGTATGGGTTCCCAAGGAACTTGTTATTTCCAATAATATTCATGCCATTGCATCTTGGATTCCTAAGGGAACCAAACTTTTTGGAACTAACTCTCATAGACCCAAGATGATTTGGGTACCAAAAATCAAAAACTAAATCTTTGTTTGTAGGTTGAGCATTGCTTCAAGGCCAAAGCTTCAAGTCAAAATATGTGGTACCTTGATAGTGGATGATCAAGGCATATGACAAAAGACAAGGGATGATTTAAGGAATTGAAGCTTAAAAGTGTTGGAGTAGTAACTTTTGGTGATAACTCTATAAGCCAAATTAAGGGTATTGACTCTATTGGTAACACTCCTCTATACTTATTGAAAATGTTCTTCTTGTTAAAGGTCTTAAGTATAATTTGTTGAGCATTAGTCAATTATGTGATAAAGGCTTCTATGTCTCTTTTGATAGATGTGGTTGCAAAATAATAGGGCATAGAATCTAATAAAACAATGCTCATAGGTCATTGCATATGAAATGTCTATATGGTGCATCTAGATGACATAAATCTTTCTCATGCATGCTTAGTTGCTATTGATGAAAATGATGCATGGTTATAGCATAGGAAGCTAGAGCATGCTAGTATAAATGTTTTAGAGAAACTAGTCTCCCAAAATCTAGTTTGAGGTTTACCCAAACTTAAGTTTTCTTTAGATAAAATATGTGATGCATGTGCTAAGTGTAAACAAAAACGAGTTTCTTTTAAGTCCATTAATGATGTTTCAACTAGTAGAGTATTACAATTGATTCATATGGATCTTTTTGGGCCAATTAGAACTACTAGCTTGGATGGAAAATTATATGCATTTATCATTGTTTATGATTACTCTAGATACATTTGAGTTCTATTTTTAAGTAATAAAGATGAAGCCTTAGAAAAGTTCATCACATTTTCAAATATTTCTCAAAATTATCTTGATCAAAAAATTTCTCATATTAGAAGTGAATATGGAACCGAATTTCAAAATTTAAGTTTTGAGAATTTTTGTAATGAAAATGGGATTAACCACAATTTTTCGGCTCCTTGCACTCCTCAACAAAATAGGGTAGTTGAGAGGAAAAATAGAGCTTTAAAAGAAATGGCTAGGACCATGCTTTGTGAAAATAATTTACCTAAGTATTTTTGGCAGAAGCCTCAAACACTTCTTTTTATATCATTAATCGTGTAATGATTAGGCCAATTTTAAAGAAAACTCGTTATGAGATTTTAAAATATTAAAAGCCTAACATTAGTTATTTTCACTCTTTTGGGTGCAAGTGTTTTGTTTTAAACAATGGGAAAGTCAATTTAAGTAAATTTGATGCAAAAATTGATGAAGCTATCTTTCTTGGATATTCTCGACATTTAAAGGCTTATAGAGTTTGTAAAGAAAGAACCTTAGTTGTAGAAGAGTCTATACATGTGGTTTTCGATGATAACCTCCGTACTAGGAAGGATTCTTGTGATGATGATGATGTAGGAATCATTGAAATCATTGATGAGGGAAAAGCATCAAATATGGATGAATTTCCAACCAATAAGGAAACACAAGATCCTCCAATAGAAGCTTTAGGAGATTTAAAGCTTGAAGAAAGAGAAATGAGCTACCTAAGAGACCTCAACTATTTCAAGAGTGGTGAAATCTTGGGCGATCCGTCCAAGGGGGTAACTACTCGTTCTTTTCTTAGATTAATGAATCATATTGCATTTATCTCATACATAGAGCCTAAAATATCAATGAAGCTTTAGATGATGATTTTTGGATATTAGCTATACAAGAGGAATTAAATCAATTTGAGATAAATAATGTATGAACATTAGTTGATAGGCCTAGTAATAAATCTACTATAGGAACTAAATGGGTCTTTAGAAACAAACTAGATGAGAATGGTAACATTGTGAGAAATAAAGCTAGATTAGTTGCTCAAGATTACACTCAAGAAGAGAGAATAGATTTTGATGAAACTTATACATCCGTAGCTAGGATGGAAACTATTAGGATGTTACATGCATTTGTATGTTATCATAATTTTAAGCTTTTTCAAATGGATGTCAAAAGTACTTTTCTAAATGAATTTATAAATGAAGAAGTGTATGTTGAACAACCATCGGGTTTTGAAGATCCAAAATTTCTAAATCATATTTTTAAATTGACTAAAGCTTTACATGTTTTGAAACAAGCTCCTAGAGTTTGGTATGAAAGGCTTTCAAATTTTTTGATTAGAAAAATGCTTTAAAAAAGGAAAGGTGGATACAACACCTTTTATAAAAATATTTAAAAATGACATCTTAGTAGTTCAAATTTATGTTGATGACATTATTTTTTATTCTACTAATGAATGTTATTGTCAAGAATTTTCAAAGATTATGCAAAGTGAATTCGAGATGAGCATGACTGGGGAGTTCTCAATCTTTTTGAGACTCCAAATCAAGCAAAAGAAGAATGACACCTTCATTAATCAATCTAATTACATCAAGGGTATGCTAAAAAAGTTTAGCTTGGAGAATGTGAAGCCTTAAGCTACTTCTATGTGCTTATTAACTAAGCTTGATAATGATGAAGGAGGTAAGTGTGCTGATTCTAAATTATATAGATCAATGATAGTTTTTTTTCTTTACCTTAACGCAAGTAGACCGGATATCATGTTTAGTGTTTGCTTGTGTGTTAGGTTTCAAGCTAGTCCTAGAGAATCACACTTAGTAGCTATTAAGAGAATTTTTAGGTACCTTAGAGACACACATTGTTTAGGTCTTTGATATCCTAAAGACTTTTCCTTTAATCTTCATGCCTATTCAGATACGAATTATGGGGGTTGTAATATTGATAGGAAAAGTACATCCAGAACATGTCAATTCTTAGGTAGTATGCTCATATCTTGATTTTCTAAGAAACAAAATAGTGTAGCTTTATCTACCACCGAAGCGGAGTACATATCCCTAGGACGTTGTTGTGCTCAAGTTCTTTGGATGAAACAACTCTTAGATTATAATATTAGAGTTGAAACTATACCTCTAAAATGTGATAACACTAGTGCTATATGTCTTATTAAGAATCCCATTCAATATTCTAGAACTAAACTTAGACATCACTTCATTAGAGATCATGTGTATAAAAATGATGTTGCTCTAGAATATGTTGACACCTTAAATCAATTAGTGGACATTTTTACTAAGCCTTTAGATAAAGAACCTTTTTAGACCCTTACGAGAGATTTAGGTCATACTAGCCTATCTTAACCCTTTGTATGTTATTTTTGAGCAAAATATACTTGAATTTTGATTGAAATCATGCTTATGTTTTTATGCATCTTTTTGCTTCTATGCATGTTGCTAGGGGAGTGTGAACTTTTTCATGCTTTTTAATCATGTTATAAAATCATATGCATGCTTCTAGGATCTTTAGAGACTCATTTCTAGTATTTTAAAAGCTTAAAATGCAAAGCTTAGCTAAGGGATATCAAAACATGTGAGACCAATTTTGATACATGTTCTTCAAGATCTTCTTCGATCACTTTTGGGTAACGTTGTATCGAAATGCTCAAAATGCGTTTAAATACTGGTGGTTTCGATATGGGATGGAAGTGTTTCAGTACATGTTGTTTCAAAATGCTATTATGGGCGTATCGAAACACAAGACGAAAGATTAGGTTTTAAACACCTTAAAATCATATTTCAACTAAATTTAAAACTCTCAAACCCTCATATCTTAACCATAGTCGAAAACCCCTTTATAAAACCCCTTTTTTCATCAATTTTTCATCAAAAACCAAACTTTTTTCTTGAAGGTTTTTCATCACATCATCAAGGCTAAGGCTATATCGATTTTGGGTACTTCAAAAACCATCAATTCCATCCTAATCAATACTCAAGGTATCTTTCGAAAAACCTTAATTTCGTCGAATTTTAGGTTGTTAAAATTTAAATTTTGAACATATATTGATTGCTTATTGTATGGGTTTTCAAAATCAATTTTTTATTCGAATATAAATTATTTTATCATATTTTTTACTGGTTTTTCAAGTTATTTTCTTCAAAACCTTTGAATTATTGATTAATAGGATTGAAAATGTTTATAAAGCATATATTTTTTAAGTGCCTAAAACTAATCCTTAATTGTTTTAAATCCTTAGATTATGACACCGAAAAGCACCAACGTACCGAGGGAGGTAGCTCTTCAAGTTCCACTGCTCGTGCTTTCCCGAACTGATCCTCAAGTGGTCTATGAACGTTGTTTGGACGGCTACTCCAAGATCGACAACTTCCAACAAATTCACACCCACAAGCTCAAAAAGGAACGTTGTGTGGATGTGAGCTTCATGAATTCTGTAAAGTTTCTATTCCGCTATCTTCAGATCTTACAAGATTGGAAGTTCATGATCTTTCTTTCATCCACCAGCAAGTTCTACCCGATTCTTGTCCTTATCTTTTATGTCAATGTGTCTTGCATTCTCTCAAAGGAAAAAAACTAAAGTGATTGCCATCGAATCCTACCTCATGGGACGATGTTTTCGAATAGATGTTGACACCTTTGTTGATGTTTTTGTTCTTGAGGATGAAAATTTGCTTGACACTTTCACGTGTTTCGTCATGAATCTTGACGTCCATGATCGGTTCTTTCACCTTATCATCTCTTGGTGGATTCGTCCATCAAATGAAAAATACTCATGGATTCGTCAAGTGTACGACTTTTGGATCAATTGCTTCTGTCAAGCTCGACAATCCAATCTTCCTTAAATTATCTTTGCCGATATTGTTTGGCAAGTCAAAAACTGTGCCACTCCTCTAGTTTGATCATTTTCCTATGCTTGTGTTCTCAGCTTTATCTTTGTACATTTGGGAATCGATTGTTCTTATGACCTTGTGGAATCAGTCAAAGAACCTATCGGTGAAACTTCTCTCAACTGTTCTCATTTTCAATATTGGAGGAGAATAGGTTCGTGGTGAGGCCCCTCTTCCTCCTCCTCTTATTGATCCGTAGACCCTCCATCAATTTGCTCCCAATGCCGAGTTGATGACTTTTTCTCACTTCTCGGTTCAAAGGCTTGGGCACTCATATGGATACTAGGTTTGATTCCACGACCTCTCACTCCAACGCTCGTTTTGATACCATGGACACAAGGCTAACAAGACTTGAGAATCAAAACCTTTCTATGCGACTCACTCTTGAAGCTCTTAGGGATCAATAGCATCTTCACAATGCTCCTAGCAACGACGAAGACGATAATGGTGAAGATGATGATGATGGTGAGGATGGTGATGATAGAGAAAACGAGTGATCTTAGCTTATCTAGTCTTGCTATGACTTTTTAGGACTAGTTAGGTTTTCTTTAGGTTTAAGTTGCTTTCTATTTTCATATTAAGACACATGCACCAAGGTTATTTCTTTTGTTATGCTTTGACTTTTATGTTGGATTTTGGTTTTATTAATGCTATGGTATGTTTGAATTTAAATTGCTTGCTTGTTCATTACTTTATATACCTTATCTTTCATTGATTTTGATCAAACAAAAAGGGGAAAAAATTATAAACAAAATTTTTAAAGCTATACAAAAATTAGGGGGGAGCTTTCAAGTTTTCAAACTAAAAAATTTGTTTTTTTTAACTTAAAAATTTATGTTGGTTTTGTTATATCAAAAAGGAGGAGATTGTAAAACTAAAATTTATTTTGATATAGCAAATATGATTGAGGACTATTTTAAATTTTTAAGTCCATAAGTCAAAAAATAAATTTTAAGTCAAACTAAGAACACCAAAAAGATTTGTCTAAGTGTTTTACCTTAGGCGTTTCGATACCATTCAAACTGGTATCGCTACTGAGTTTTAACACTCGTTTTGAAACATATTCCGATAAGACTAAGTATTTTGATACGTCTAGTCACCGTTTTGATACCCATATCAAAACCTCAATGACCCTTTAAGGTTTTAAATGTTTTGACTGTTGGTGTTAGTTAAACTTTAATTGTTAGTTGACCAGTTTCAAAATGGCCCTAAGGGAATTTCGATACAGTTGGTCACAGTGTACTTGCTGTATCGAAATTGAACTCCCTGTTTTAAAGGCTAAGTGTTTTGATACCATGACCTATGGTTTCTAAACCCCTATAATAAATGCACAATATCTCTTTCTTCTTTTGTACTAGTTCGAAACAGGTAGCCCGTGTTTCGATACCTTAAGCTGTAGATTTGCATTTATGGTGAGAAGATGAAGATCTAACGTCCATATTTATAATCACAATAACCCCAACGGTTAAAATCAATAAGGAGGTATAAAATAAAGTATTTCAGGCTGAATTAACAACTATTGAACCTTAAGCAAACATCCAGGCATTCCAATCCAACTCCAAGCACTTCATTGCAAATATTTGTCTCTCAACTCTTGTATTTCAATTCATTTCTTTGTTATAGAGTTTTGGGAGTGTTATTCTATAATTGGGACAAATTATTCTTGTGAGAGAAACCTAATTGCTTATTTCTTATCTCTTGTAATCTCTTGTGAGGTTTAAGTCAATTTTGGATAGAAAATTGACTTGTTGTAAAGGTTAGCCCTTGAACCTAGAAAAAGGTTGAATTCATTAGTGAATTGGTTAGAAAATCCTTAGTGAGAGCTAAGGTAGTGGATGTAGAGCTTGTTTTGAAGCTTAAACCACTATAAATTTTGTGTCTCAAAATTTTCAATTTTTTATCTTCCCTACAAAATTTTAGTTGTCAATTCACCCTCCCTCTTGGTTAAATTCATTGTGTGATCAACTCAACAAAATCATGCCTATATTATTTTGCATTTTGATGCTTCTATGCATGTTGCTAGGGGAAGTATGAACTTGTTCATGCATTTTAATCATGTTATAACATCATAGCATGCTTTTAGGGACTTTAGAGACTCATTTCTAGTACTTTAAAAGCCTAAGATGCAAAGCTTAGTTAAGTGGTATCGAAACAAGTGAGATCAATTTTGATACCTACTTTAGTTATGATCTAAACTTTAAAGACCGTCCTTACGACGTTTCTGGGTAAATTGGTGTCGAAACGGATAAAACCTAATTTTGATATGTTTGTGATTCTGATACGGTTAAGGTCTATATTAAAATAACACCATATCGAAACTGGTTGGAAGTTTTTCGGAATAGGCCATTTCAAAAAGCCTACAAGGGCGTATCAAAACTTGCGGCGACAGAATGGTTTTAAAACACCCTAAACCTAATTTCATTCTAATTAAAACACCCAAACTCTTCTCTCTCAAACCCTAGCCGAAACCCTATTTAAACAATCCCTCTTTTCATCAATTTTCACCACAAAATCACAAGTTTTTCTTGAGGGGTTTCAATCAATTCTTCAAGGCTAAGGCTATATCAAATTTTGGTACTTTAGAAACCTCTCATTCTCTCCTAACCAATATTCAAGGTATTTTGGAAAAAAAAACTTAATTTCGTTGGTTTTTAGGATGTTAAAATTTAGATTTTGTATATATTTGTCTTAATTATTGTATGTGTTTTCAAAATCCTACAAAAACTTTTTCAAAATAAAAAAATTTTATTCGAATATAAATTTTTTTCATTGTATTTTTGTTTACTGTTTTTTCATTTTTTTCAAAACACTTGAATTATTGATTAATATTATTGGATAAGGTTTATTATGCATATATATTTTTAAGTGCCTAAAACTAATCCTAAATATTTTAATCCTTAGATTATGACACCAAAGAAACAACAACGCATCGAGAGAGTTAGTTCATCTAATGTCGCTGCCCGTGCCACCCGAATCGATCTTCAAGTCGTTTATGAAATGTGCTTTGAATATCACTCAAAATTTGAGAACTTTCAACAATTTCGGAACCATAAACTTAAGAAAGAAAGGTGTATGGATGTGAGCTTCATGGATTCCAGAAAATTCCAATTCTGCTATCTCCACCTCATTCGTGAGTGAAAGTTCTTGCATTTCCTATCCTCTATCGGCAATTTCTTTCCAACCTTCATCCTAATCTATTATGTTAATGTCACTTGCATTCTCTTAAACGACAAGTAAAAAGTGGTGGATATCAACTCTTACCTCATGGGGTAACATTTCCAAATGGACGTTGAAACAATTTGAGAGGTGTTTGGACTTAAAGATGAGGGCATCAAAGATGAAAATTCTCTTGACATCTTTACCAGATCTGTTATGAATCTTGTTGTCCATGATAGGTTCTTACACTAGATCATCATATGGTGGATTCGTCCATCCAATGGAAATTAATCATGGATTCGATCAGTCGACGGATTTTGGATCAATTGCTTTCATCGATCTAAACAACCCAACCTTGCTCAAATCATCTTTGCTGATATTATTTCGCAAGTTAAAAACCGTCACACCCCCAGGTTCGCTCATTCTCGTATGCTTGTGTTTTAAGTCCAATCTTTGTGCATTTGAGGATTGATTGTTTTTACGATATCGTGGAGTTGGTCAAGGAAACTATTGGTGAGAATTTTCTTAATCGTTCCTATTTTCAATTCATTGGAGGCGATGGGTTCGTGAAGAGGCACCTCATCCTCCTCAACTCCTCTACCCGTTGATCTAAAGCCGCTCAACCAAGTGGCACCTAATGTTGAGATGATGACCTTTCTCATATCTCAATTTGAAGGCTTGGACACTCGTATGGATATGAGGTTTAATGTCATGAATGCTCATTTCAACACTCGCTTCGACACCATGGATACATGGTTGACGAATCTTGAAAGTCAAAATCTTTCCATGAGGCTTGTTCTTGATGATTTTCGTGATCAATGGTGTCTTTTTAATGATCCTAAAAATGGTAATGATCAAGATAATGATGGTGATGATGATGATGATGATAGTGGTGATGGAGAAGAGTGACTTTAGCTATCCTTAGTATTTTGCTATTGCTTTTATTAGGACTACTTATGTTTTTAGGATTAAGTTGCATTTTCATTTCATGTTTTATCTTTTTAAGATTTAAGCCCTTATGTTATTTTCTTTCAAGTACTATGCTATGACTTTGTTTTAAGTTGGATTTTATTTTGCTATGGTTGAATTTAAATTGCTTGCTTCTTATCCTCTATACTTGTTTATCAATGATTTTGATCTAACAAAAAGGGGAAGAAAGTCTTTAAAACAAATTTTTAAACCTATGCAAATATTAAGGGGGAGTTTTTTGAAACCTTTTAAACTTAAAAAATTATTTTGGTTTTGTTATATCAAAAAGGGGGAGATTGTAAAAATAAAATTAATTTTGATATAACAAAGAAGAAGTTAAAGGACTATTTTGAAATAAATTTTTAAGTCCACAAGTCAAACACACAACTTTAAGTCAAACCAAGAACATAAAAATAAGTTTCTAAGAGTTTTTATTACAAGTGTTTTTATACCATCAAAAATGATTTCGAAACCTAGCTTTATTTTCGAAGAATGTTCTTGAGTGTTTCAAGGTGTTTCGATACACCTAAAACTGGTTTCAAAACGGCCTTCAAATTTTAACTAAATTTTTTAAGCTTTGTCAAATGTTTCGAAATGACCCTAATGATATTTGGTATGATTTGAATCTTCCAAGTTGTGTTTCAAAATAATTATCAGAAGTACCGATACTGTGCTATATTTCTTTAAAATAATTTAAAAATTACAAGGCGTTTCGATACGCCTAGTCAGCGTTTCGATACCATTGAAAATTTCCCAACGACTATTTTAGTTTAAAATTTTTTACCGTTGGTTAACAATTAAGTTTTAAATGTTTGTTGACCCATTTCGAAACGGCCCTAAGGGTGTTTCGATACGAAGGGTCATAGTTTCAAAATGTTTCGATATGACCTTCAAGCCATTTCGATACACCCTTGTTTTAAAGACTAACCATTTCGATACCATGACATATGGTTTTTAAACCCTTATAATAAATGCACAACATCTCTTTCTATTTTTGTACTATTTCGAAATAGGTATCCCGAGTTTCGGTACCGACAATTATAGAAATGCATTAATGGTGGGAAAATGAAGCTCTAACGTCTATAATTACATTCCCAACAACCCTAACGGTTAGAATTCAATGAGAAGGTATAAAATCAAGTATTTCAAGTAGTCAACAACTATTGAACCTCAAGCAAACATCCAAGTAATCCTATCCAACTCCAAGCACTCTATTGAAATTCCATACAATGAACTCTTGTACTTCATTTCCATTTTTTGTAATTGAGTTTAGAGAGTGTCAAATTATATTTGGGGCATATTTTCTATTGAGGGAAACTTTGTTTGCCTACTTTTATTCTTGTAATCTTTGTGAGGTAAAAGTTAATCTTTGGGTAGAAAGATTAACTAGATTGTAAAGGTTAACCCTTGAACCTAGAAAAAGGTTGAATTCTTAGTGAATTGGTTAGAAAATCCTTAGTGAGAGTTAAGGTAATGAATGTAGAGCTTGTTTTAAAGCTTGAACCACTATAAATCTTGTACCTTGATTTTTTTATTTTTCACTAAATCTTCCAATCAAAATTTTTAATTGCCAATTCACCCTCCTCTTGGTCAATCTAATCATTGATCAAATCAGCATGTTTATTATTTATAATATATTATATTTTGACTAAACCGAGGGTACCTTGGTAGAAGTTAGTTTGGTTTAGTATGCGCATCCCTCGACATTCAATCAACCTATGGATGGCCATTCTAAATCGATTGCCAACTTTTGACAGGCTTCGACCAAAAGGATATCATGGAGATCGTACTTATTTGTTGTGCATAACTTCGCAGGAATCCATAGTTCACATCTTCATCAATTTCCCATACTTAAAGCAGATTTGTAAGCGCATCTCTCAATGTTATGGACTAGATAGATCAATCATGAATTAGAAAGAGGAGTTGGAATGGCTCTATACGCACTTGAAGGGTAAGTCTATGCTGGTGACACTTTGCCAACTTTCTTGGAATCCCTACATATACTACATAGGGAAGAGTGGAACTATAGAAAGTTTAGGAGTATATCTAGAGACTGTGATGATTTTATTCATTGTATACAAAATATCGTACGTATACGTGTCCATAACAGTAATGCCAAAATGTATAGAGTAAGTGATTCGATTAGGATGGCCTGGGTGATTCCTTAAGGATGAAAACCTAAGTACTCGCCTTGTATAATGTTGCAGATTTCTTCTTTTTTGGATAATTAATCACAACTTATCAAAAAAATATTTAATGTTATAGTTTTTCCTTTTTCTATTATATTAATTTTTCTTCATGCATAGTTATTGTAAAAACCATCATGAGAGACATTTTAACTATTGATATATAATTTAACTCGAGAGAGCAATGTGATATAAATATGAAAATTGAAGTTTAAGTTGTCAACTAAAGTTCCAATCTAGCTTAGACATAAGATCATGATTTCAGCGACTAATAAAGGAAACTTGATTGTATAATAGAGTTATTAGATTTCACGTAGACATGTATTGCCTTAGCTTCATGGTTATCAACATTTAGGCATAGAGAAAATAAAAAATTAATTAGAAAATCTTGTCGAATAGGTAAAGACATAATTGATTTATGTAGATATGTATTACCAACTATTATAACATTAAAATAAGCAATAAACATATTTTTAAGTAATAAACTTAACGTTCATAATCATCCGAATATCTGCTACAATATCTACTTGTCATGGTCATTTCTTTATTTACTTTTATTGCATTTATGTTGGATAATTATCATCAAATTAATATCTGCTCATCAAATCATAAGTATGTCACTTCGTATTTATCAATACAATCTTGATAGATTTGACAGTTTATTCTTGTCACGACCTCTTTAAAAACACAAGTTTAGGTGAAAAGTAGCTTGACGATTGGTTTTAAAAAAAAATATGAATTTTATCATTTTAATCTTGAAAAACTCAAATTTTAGGAAAAATATATAATTTAATTTGAAAAAATGACTTGGAGTCGCCACCGGCCACTTTGGTAGGCCAGACACCATAAAACAAACCAGAGATTCGTTTTAAAAAATATTGGGTTCGGGAGTCGATTACGTGTAAGGACGGCCCTTACGAACGCCCCAAAAAATTAGTACCTTAAAAAAATTACGTGGCATTGATACTTTGAAGATAGATATTAATTTAATTTTTTATTGTTAATCAAACATTATTTGAATCGAGGATATCCTTTTGATTTAGAAATTACATTACCTTTAAACTTGAGTTGAACGAGACATCCTCTAGATAGGAAACCTCACCCAAATTTAAAAGAATGTAACTTCCGCCTCAAAAGGTTAAAGTAAAATGCATGACCATTTTTATCTTGTTCATTTTATGTTCTAATCCTACAAGGGATCCATTAATAAATATTTAAACCTAAGTTACTAATGCCACTAATTGTTTACCTATCAATTTTATTTAATTCTAAACCTAAGTTATTTTTCAAAATTCTAGGTTTTAATAGCACATGAATTCGATAGCAAGGTACACTCTCTAGGCCAGCATCATGGTACGTCAAAACACCAACCTCTTTAGTGTATTCGAGATATAAGATTCAAATGCTATGTTACTAAATTATCTCCCTAATTAAATTAATTATTTAAAGCGACTAGTCCTAGAGGGCTCTAAATTAATTAACTTAAATGTTTATTAAGTGATCTTCCTAAAATATGCCATGCAAAAACATAATAAAATAAACGAACAAGATAAAAGGAACTTGATATTTTTATTAGAACATGGGAGTACAAGTTACATCAAAATTATCATCGTGAATAAGTAAAAAAGGGACTTGCATTGGTAAAGATAAAGGAAGAGTAAACGAACTTCGAAAAGATTTAATTAAGTGTGTAATTAATTTTAAAGTTTTAGAAATTTTTAATTAAATTAATTATTTAATTAAATTTTCCTAATCTTCAAATTTTAATTAAAACTTAATTAAAATTTAGGTTTTTTTAAGCAATTAGATTTAATTAGGTTAATTTTTAAATCTTATCTTAGAAAAATTAAATTAATTAAGAGACTTAATTAAAATAAATTCTAAATTCTAAGAATTTAATTTAACCTAATTAATTCTAGTTTGGTGAAACTTGGGCTAACTAGACCTAATTAATTTTAAATCTTATCTTTAGAAATTAATTAAAAATAATTAAAATAATTAATTAAAATTATTTCCTAAATTTAAAAATTAAATTAATCCTAATTAAAGTCTAATTTGGTGAATGTTTTAAGGTTTAAAGGCTAGACTAGACCTAATTAAGTTGGATTAATTTTAAAACTTATTTTAGAAACTAATTAAAATTAATTAAAATTATTTTCTAAATTTTAAGAATTAAATTAAACCTAATTAAAGTCTAATTTTTAAGTTTTAGGGGTCAAATTAACCCTAAATTAGATCTAACTAGGTTAAATTAATTTTAAATAATCTTAAAAATTAAATTAAATTCTGTTTAAAACCTAATTAGTAAATTTTTGTCTTTAAAATTATTTTTTTTACCCTAATTAAAGTCTAAGATTAGTTAATTTTAATCCTAAGGGTCTAATTAGGGGTTTGGGGACCTAATTGAGTGAAATCTAAGGGTTTAGGGGGCTAATTGGGGGTTTTAGGGACTAAATTGTAAACCAGTTAAACCTAAGAGGGCCTAAAGGGTGATTAACCCAAAACCATGGATAGGCGCGAATCCGGGTTGACCCGGATCAAATGCGCGGGTCACCTAGTGCCAAAACGCGGTCGTTTTTTACTGGGGTGACCTCCCCTAACGCTGAGTTCACTCGGCCATTTAAACCCTCTCTAACTCGGTTCAACTGAGAGGGTTAAAGAATCCTCTGACTCTAACACCAAATCCCTAGAAACCAAGTGCTTAAACGGATCAAAGGCCTCCTTTTGCTTGGTGTTCATCTTTGTTCATCAAGAACAAAGATGAACACTAAGAACAAGCCCAGAACAGACGTACCAACCACCGCCCAGATCTGTGTACGCCGTGCTCCGGTTGTTACAGGAAGTTCGCCGACCACCACGCCGGATTTCAGGCCAGCGCCCGCTCTATCGCCGGCCACCGTCCGACTGCCGGAAAACCCTAAATTCATCGAAAAACGCCAAAAGACCCCAAAATCCTAAATCTAAACATCTAATCCTTCAAAACTTACCTTATTCAAACCCTAAATTCATCAAAACCAAGTAAATAAACACCCAAATTAACCCAAATCAGTCCAACATTGCAAACAGTCGAAGAGGATTACGAACTCACCTGAAATCAATCCGAAAATCAACCGATTGCTTCCCTTGATCCCGACGATAAACCCAGCTCCTGCACTGCCAATTTTCCCGTTCCTTCACTGATTCGATTGAATACCTTTTTAAAGGGATTCAAATCAGAATCCTATCCTAATAAAACTTTATCCCCAAAAAGCTCTTCCAAATCCCAATCTAATAACTCAACAACCCCAAAAAATCTGGCCATACTCCCCGATTCTATTTTCCAGATTTTTCGGTGTTTTTGATTTTTTTATATTTTAAATATTTATATTTTATTAATTATTTTATTTATTATTTATATTAAATTTGTGCTGACAGTTGCCCCTCTTTGCTCAATGCTGTGGAGCAGGAGATGAGCAAAGACTGAAAAATACGAATTTTGTTAAAGCTCTGAAGCTTGAAGTTGTTCTTCTCATTACGAAATTCTTCAGGTGAAACTTTGTGACGTAATTTGATTTTGAAACTCTTCGTCTTTGGAATAACTGGAGCTGTTCTTCTTATTATGAAATTCTTCAGGGTCTAAAGTTGTTCTTCTTATTATGAAATTCTTCAAGCGAAATTCCTTAGACTCATCAAGTGATGGAGCTTGAGGCTGTTCTTCTTATTATGAAATTTCTCATCTCTTGGATCTGGAGCTGTTCTTCTCATTACAAAATTCTCCAAATAAGAGTGGTGAAATCCGAGGTTGTTCTTCTTATTATGAAATTCCTCGCATCTCGTGGAATTCGGAGTTGTTCTTCTTATTATGAAATTCTCCAAACTCATCAAGTGGTGGAAGTTGAGGTTGTTCTTCTTATTATAAAATTCCTTATTTCCAGGATCTGGAGTTGTTCTTCTCATTATGAAATTCTCTAGATGAGGGTGGTGAAATCCGAGGTTGTTCTTCTTATTAAGAAATTTCTCGCATCTCGTGGAATTCGGAGTTGTTCTTATTATAAAATTCTCCAAACTCATCAAGTGGTGGAAGTTGAAGCTGTTCTTCTTATTATGAAATTCCTCATTTCCTGAAGATCTGGAGCTGTTCTTCTTATTATGAAATTCTCCAGATATAAGCGGTGAAACTTGAGGTTGTTCTTCTTATTACGAAATTCCTCATGTCACACCACTTCTTTTAGGACTCATGCCAAAAGGCTGCCAATAGTGTTTATATCGGGACTCATGCCGAGAAGGCTTCCAATAATGTTCGCCGTTGTTGATTTCTTCGAATCCTGTTCAACAGAAATATCGTGCATTGTTAGCATGCTTTTAGTGCAAATTTTCCTATTACGATGTATGAGTACTGCCCTAAAAGGCATGTATTATCAGTCAGTTCGCCACTCTGAAGGGACTGATGACTCTTCTCCCTCTTTTCCGCATTCGAGGTTTTCATCTCACATAGCAAGGACAACTTTTAATGGTTGTCTTCTTTATAATACTATTTTGAGGCGTTCTCTCGAGGCAGACTTCATCTGAATGTCAGAACATGTCCGTTTATATTCCGTTATCTTGATCCGGAAAAACAAATCTTACCTGTAATCTTAAAACATAATGATGCAAAAGATTTTCTGTATTCATTAATTCATATTAGTTCACTAACATGATGCTTTGGATAGAATTTGAAGGCTCAAAAGAAAGAAATGAGTATCTTTATTGGAGCTTTTCGTAAATTTATGACAAACATGTAAAACAAATAAGGCAAAACAAATTGAAGGAAAAGGAAAGGAACAAAATGTAGGTTCCCAAACGCTTATCACAAGCAATCATCCAGGCCTTTTCCCGAGATATAGATTTAAAAATGAGCTACTTGTCTAGCCATTCTTCAAATGAGGATCCAACTTTGCAAACATGAAGATCCTTCCTATTGCTTGATAACCGAGAGGCACAAATCACCGGATGCCCATTTCATTTATTTGAGCCGCCATTCCTGGTTTTCGATCCAAATCCTCCGTTGGTATCGAGACGCCCTTTACGGGTTTTCATCTCGACCCCTTCTTTCTTTTTATCATCATTTTTTATGAAGCGCCCTTTCGGGTTTTCGCTTCATTTTCTTTTTCTCTTTTTCTTTTCTCTTTTTCTCTCTTTTTTTTCCTTTCTCTTTTTTTCTTCTTTTTATTTTTTCTTCTTTTTTCTTCTTTTTCTTCAGGCGTAATATCTCTTAACTGAATCGGAGTTCACTGGCTTGTTTAATTCTTGTCCGTCTATTTCAGTCAAGACCAGTGCGCCTCCGGAGAAGGCCTTTTTGACAACATAAGGCCCTTCCCAATTCGGTATCCATTTTCCTCAGAAATCCTGGTGTATAGGCAAGATCTTTTTAAGCACTAGATCCCCCTCTCGGAATTCTCGCAGTCGAACTTTCTTGTCATAAGCTCGAATCATCCGCTTCTGATACATTTGGCTATGATAGATAGCTTTCAACCGCTTTTCTTCGATTAGATTCAACTGATCCAAACGAATCTGTATCCACTCTGCATCATTCAGCTTCACCTCTGATAATACCCGAAGAGATAGGATTTCAACTTCCAAAGGTAACACGGCTTCAGTACCATATACTAGGGAATATGGCGTTGCCCCAGTAGAAGATCTTATTGAAGTTCGGTATGCAAATAAGGCTAAAGGAAGCCTTTCATGTCAATCTTTGTAGGTTTCAGTCATCTTTGATATGATCTTCTTAATGTTCTTGTTTGCTGCCTCAATGGCTCCATTCATCTTTGGCCGGTATGCCACAGAGTTATGATGAATTATTTTAAACTGCTCACAGGTTTCTGCTATCAATCTGTTATTGAGATTGGTAGTATTATCCGTGATGATTCGCTCTGGTAAACCATACCGACAAATAATCTCTTTCTTCAAGAACTTGCAAACTGTTGTCCTTGTGATGTTAGCATAAAAGACAGCTTTTATCCACTTGGTGAAATAATCGATAGCCACTAGGATGAAGCGATGCCGATTTGAAGCTTTGGGGTGAATTTGTCCGATTACATCTAGTCCCCAAACAGCAAAAGGCCAAGGCGAATTCATTGTATGTAACGGTACTGGCGGAGAGTTGATTTTATCTGCATAGATCTGACATTTGTAACACTTTTGTCATATTCTATGCAATCCCCTTCCATAGTAGACCAGTAGTATCCGTATCTCATTATTTTCTGTGCCATTGAGAAGCCATTGGCATGCGTACCGCAAATTCCATCATTCACCTCTTCCAGAATACTTTTAGCCTCACTGGCATTGACACATCTTAGCAACACTTGATCCCTGCTTTTTCTGTACAAGATGTCGCCATCCAGTACATATGCAGCAGCCATTCTTCTGATTGTTCTCTTTTTAACGTCATTAGCTCTAAATGGGTAAGCTTGGAACTTGATGTATTGCAGAATATCAAAATACCAAGGATTATCGTCCTCTTCTTCCAAGTTGCAGCAATGAGCATATGTTTCATAGCTCTGTATTCGGATTAGCATCATATCCTCCGGTCTATTCGCTTGGAATACCGAGGCTAGTGTAGCTAAGGCATCTGCCATTTTGTTGTCCTCTCTAGGAAGGTAAACAAATTTTATCTCTTCGAATTCTTCAATCAGCTCTAATATCATCTTTCGGTATTCTATCAACTTCGTGTCTTTGGTTTCCCATTCTCCACGTAGCTGATAAATAACCAATGTTGAATCTCCGTATACCTTCAAGGCCTTTATCTTTCTTTCAATTGCAGCCTTTAAACCCATGACACATGCTTCGTATTCAGTCATATTATTAGTGCATAAGAATTCCAACTTGCTCGTGAGAGGGTAATGTATGCCATCTGGAGATATCAATATGGCTCCGATTCCCCGTCCGAGGGCGTTGACTGCCCCATCGAAATACAATTTCCATTTTTCCACTTTTTCGTTTTCTTCCACGGAAATGGTCATTACATCCTCTTCAGAAAAATCAAAGCTCAGAGGCTCATAATCATTCGAAGCTCTACTTGCAAGAAAGTCAGCTATGTCACTCCCTTTAATTGCCTTTTGGCTGACGTATCCTATGTCAAATTCGGACAACAACATTTTCCATTATTCTAATCTCCCAGTTAATACGGGTGCTTCCATTAGAAACTTCAATGGATCGAGTTTTGATATCAACCACGTGGTATGATATAGCAAATATTGCCTGAGTCGACGAGTAACCCACACAAGTGCACAATACATCTTTTGGATAAATAGATACCGTACCTCGCACTCGGTAAATTTCTTACTCAGGTAATAGATTGCTCTTTCCTTCTTTCCAGTATCGTCATGTTGCCCCAATACGTACCCTATAGAATTCTCGAACACCGTCAAGTAGAGGATTAATGGTCTCCCAGAAACTGTCGCCACCAATATCGGTACGTTGGACAAATATTGTTTGATCTTGTCCAACGTTTCCTGACATTCATCATTCTACTCACTTGGGTTGTTCTTCTGAAGTAGTTTAAAAATGGGATCACACTTGTCGGTTAGTTGAGAAATAAACCGAGAGACGTAGTTCAATCTCCCAAGGAAGCCCCGAACCTCTTTCTGTGTTTATGGAGGTGGCAAATTTTGAATCGCTTTGACTTTATCGGGATCGATTTTGATGCCCCTTTGACTGACAACGAAACCAAGTAGCTTACCGGACGTAACCCCAAACGTATATTTATTAAGGTTAAGCTTCAACTGATACTTTCGTAGCCTTTGGAACAACTTCTTCAAATCTTGCACATGTCTATCTTCTGTTTAAGACTTGGCTATCATATCGTCCACATAAACTTTGATTTCTTTGTGTATCATGTCGTGAAACAGTGTCACCATAGCTCTCTGGTATGTGGCCCCGACATTTTTCAACCCCAAAGGCATAAATTTATAGCAGAACGTGCCCCAAAGTATGGTAAAAGTTGTCTTCTCCATATCTTCTGGATTCATTTTGATCTGATTATAACCCGAGAACCCATCCATGAAAGAGAACCATGAATGCCTCAAAGTATTAACCACCAGAACATCTATATGGGGTAGAGGGAAAATGTCCTTCGAGCTTGCCCTGTTCAGGTCCCTATAATTCATACACATTCGAACTTTCCCATCTTTCTTTGGCACGGGGACTATGTTTGCTACCCATTCTGGGTATGCCTCCACTTGTAGGTAGCCTGCATCGATCTGCTTCTGTACTTATTCCTTGATTTTCAACAACACTTCTGGTCTTAACCGTTTGAGCTTCTGTTGTATGGGCTTGCAATCTGGTCTAATGGGAAACTTGTGGACCACAATGTCGGTATTCAAACCCGACATATCTTGATAAGACCATGCAAAGACATCCTTGAATTCTCGCAATAAGTCTATCAAATTTTGCTTTGCCCCTGGCGGAAATGCTGCTCCGATCATGACTTCCTTTTTCTCTTCTTCGGTGCCCAGATTCAGAGTTTCTATCTCTTCTTTGTGGGGCATGATTTGCTTATCTTCTTGCTCCACCAACCTTAGCAATTCTTCAGTAATCTCATAGTCCGCATTATCTTCACACTCATTGATTTCTCTTAGACAAGAGATCCTTTTCAAATCTATTTCGGGTTTAGGCCCAGAATCATTCATGTGATCATTGTTCAGGAACCTGCAAAGAAAATTTGTATAGTTGGATGGGAATAATAGATGAATAAAGAAAGAAATGGATGGAGCGAATGAAAGAAAAGAAAAATGTTCGTCATTGATGAAAGGTAAAAAACATCTTTATTTGCTAACGAAAATTATGAAAAAGCCCCTTTATAGAAAATCCCCTATACTTGCAGGCAAAAGTACATGGTGGTTTATGGCATTAATCTGTTTTGAAAACTACAGGTAAATCCTCTACAGTTCAGTTATTTAGAGTCTCGCCAGGGAGGCACGGACGGATTTTCTCCAGTAGATTCATCCTCGGACCTTCAGAAATTCCTCCCACCATCAGACCTTCAAAAGCTTCCACGAAAATCTCCTCCTCTTGCAACCTAATAGCTTCAAAGCGATTCTTCTCCGCTTTTTCGGTGACATTCACAAACCCGTGAGAGATGAAGTCGATTTTTGAACTCAATGAAGTCGACTTCTTAACTATAGTTCTTCCATACTTGTTCCAATACGCCTCAATTGAGAAACCTAACCCGGCTCGCCCTTTCTTCATAACCACGGGCTTCGGGCGTAATCTATCTTGTAACTTTTTTCCAAGTCCTCTACCAGCTTTAGCTCCTTTACCAAGGGTCTGCTTGACGGTCATCTCAGTGCAGTTTGATAACTTCGGACATGGGAATTTTGTACCTTCTGCGACGAATGTAGTGTTGATAAACTCTAGAGCCCTGAAAGAACATTCTAACGCTTCCTAATTCGCTTGAACATAGGGTGTATCTGTGGAGACGGATGCAATGATGTCTTCCTCTTCTCCAACACACACGAGCTTCTCGTCTACTATGAACTTCAGCTTCTGGTGAAGAGATGACGGCACTGCCCCGGCGGAATGGATCCAAGGTCTACCGAGCAAACAATTGTAGGTGAGCTTAATATCCATTATAACAAAATCTATGTAGTACACGGATGACCCAATCAGCAACGAGACTTTAATCCTTCCCAACACATCCCTTGTGGTCCCATCGAATGCTCTGACCACATTCTAATAGCTTTTCATATGCGTAACATCTATGGGCAACCTTTGCAAATTTGCCATAGGCAACACGTTCAAAGCTGAACCATTGCCGATTAGAACTCCCGGCACCACATGACCCTTGCAGTGGGTCGTGATGTTTAAAGCTTTGATAGACCCCATTCCACCATCAGGTATCTCATCATCAGTGAACGTTATGTAATTGTCCGCGGTGATGTTATTAACGATTCGGTCCAACTTGTTCACTGATATGTCCTTCGGGACAAAAGTCTAGTTTAAAACTTTTAAAAGGGCGTCACGGTGCACTTCAGAACTTAACAACAAATCGAGGATAGAGATTCTAGCGGGTTGCTTTTTCAATTGTTCCACGATATTGTATTCGCTGTTCTTCAAGAACCGCAGAAACTCATGTGCTTGCTCCTCGGTGATAGGCTCATTCACCTTCGGAGTCGGGTCTGTAAAAATTTTGTTCTTCTCAGCAAGCTTAGTTTGGTCCTTTTCTTTTTCTTAAGCCAGTGAGTAACATCTCCTGCTCCTTGTGAAATGACCTACCTCATTCACTGGCTCATGTGTTTCCACCTTCTCAACGGTTTCAGGATTTCCTGGTTTTATCTCCTCGATGGGCTTCGAATTGCTTGGTCCAGCCACACTCGCGGCGTAATTCCATGGGGCCTTTTGTGTATTCTTGAACGGGAAGGGTGCTGGAGGGATAATTACTATACGAGGAGCATTTGCCGATCCAACTGAATTGTTGCCCCTTGGTCGAGTTGAGATGACTAGCGGCCTGTTTGCACTGTATTTTGGCCCGGTATTTTTAGACGTACATACGTCTATCACTTTCCGGCCACCTTCCTTCGTAAAGAACTCCACCTCCTTATTGTCCATCATCCCTTGCAGCACATTCCTAAACTCACTACAATGTTGAATTACGTGTCCCCGTTCCTGATGGAACTCGCAGTACAAGTCTACCCAGTAGGCTCCTTCATCTTTATCCCTTGGAATATAAGCCTATTGTCGAATAACTGTTGAAAAACCCACCTTAATGGTGATCGAATTTCCGACACACTCATTTTAACCTGCCTCGTTTGGTCCTCTTCGATTGCATTCACGCCTCCACCGCCATGATTCGATAGTGGGTTTGTTGACACACTGGGTTCATCAAATTTCAAAACCCCGGCGTTCATCATGTTTTGGACAATCCTCTTAAAGGTTGTGCAGTTCTCGATGCTATGTCCCTGAACGTTAGCATGGTATACGCACTGGGCCTTCGGGTCATACCAGTGTGGATAAGGGGGTTTGAGCGGTATGATGAAGTACGGGAGAATCATATCCGCATCATGTAGCTGAGTGTACAACTCAGCATACGTAACTGGGATTGGTGAGAAATTCGGCCTTTCCCACTTTGAGTCCTTCTTGTTCGAACCCTGTGAGCCACCTGCTCCTGACCCGGGTTTGGAAATCGTCACATTTCTCGGGGCTTCATACACGACAATATTATTCACCTCGTTGTCTTTCTTTTTGAAGCTCTTCTTAGAGCTTTCAGATCCTTCAATTCTCCCGCTTTTGATAGTTGCTTCCACCAACTATCCTATAGCAACTATTTGAGAGAAGCTTTGCATTGGCGTACTAGTGAACAGACGATCGTACATCGGCCCCTTCAACGTTTCTACAAACATGTGGGTCATTTCTCTTTCAATCAACGGAGGCTGCACCTGAGAGGCCAGATCTCTTCATCTATGGGCATACTGTCGGAATGTTTCGTTAGACTTTTGCCCCATCTGTTGTAACATAACTCTAGTGGGTCCCATCTCCGACACATGCTTATAATTTTCCCTAAAGGAATGGTATAAGTCCTTCCATGATTTTATATTCTCCCAACTGAGTTGTGTGTACCACCGGATAGCAGAACTCGTTAGGCTATCCTGAAAGCAATGGATCAACAGCTTCTCATCCTTGCTAAAAGCGGCCATCTTCTGACAATACATCGTCATGTGGGTGCTAGGACACGACGTCCCGTCGTACTTCTTGAAATCAGGCATTTTGAACTTCAGTGGCAGGACCAAATCAAAAACTAAGCTGAGATCGAACGCATCGGTGCTTTTATCAGCCAACCCTTGGGCTTGGATTTCTTGGATCTTTGCTTTGAGTGCTTTAAAGTGATCAGCATATTTCTTCTCCATGTCTTGTCGCATCTTCTCCACTTCACTCATGAAGTTGAGATCCGGGACTTCATCGACATTCGGAGTAAAGTCATCAACTTCCACGGGGTGACTCGTGGATGCCCCTACTATGTTAAGTTGCACTCTCCCTAGGACTGAATGCACTTCTGGTTGCCCCTTTATGTGAGTTACCGTATCTACCTGTCCTTCAGCATCATCCGCCCCTCCCATCGATGCTTTGCCTTTCTCATCTTGCTTCGGGCCCAACAGAGCAGTTATCTGACTGATAATATCCGTCTGAATTTTGGTGAAACCATCTTTCATGCCATTTCTTATCGTATCCAAGCGATTTGCAAATTCGGCATGATGATCCTCTAGTTTCTGTAGTCTTTCCTCCATTGCTAACTTCTTGGTGCGCGAACGCGTCGAGTATGTGTATAGTATGTTAGCAATGTTTAAAAGTCACCGTCATAAAACCTTTATTATTAAACCTTATTTTAATTTATAATGCACATGATGAATGAATGCATGAATCCATGAATGCATGAATGCAAGAATGCAAGAGGGTATTAAATTCGAAAAACAATCTCTTAAAAATATCCGTTTGTCCAAAAAGGATTCACTACAAATTAAAGATAAACTACAGAAAACTGTTGGCCCTAATCCCCAAATTGGTCGACTCATGTAGCAGGCGTACGATGGCTTCTCCATGCTCTTGCTCGACATTCGGCTGGTTCAGAAGAGTTGTAGCTTCTCTTGACAATATCTGTACGTAAGATGCAATACTTCTGACTTGTCCCTTGAAGTTGACCAACTCATTATTCTGACTCTGGATCATGCGCTGTGTTGCTTCATACTTCGTCTTCCACGCTCCTCCGGCATTTTGACACAAAGCCCCTTCGAAGTTGACTAACTTCTCTTGCAATTCTTGTACTTGGCCATCGAGCGAGACAATCTTCTGTTGAAGCCCCTCCTTTTCCATTTCCATCTTGGCCTTGTCTTCATTGTGATACTTGGCAACCAATTCTTCTAGCAGCGCTACCTGGGTTGTCAACTCAAGGTTCTTCGCTTGCTCTTTGTCCGATGTCTTCCTAGATTTGTAACTTGCTTCTCTCGCTTAACGACATTTCCTTTCGTAAAGCCTCTTGTATTCCTCCTTTTCCCTTAACGCCTTGTCCAAGCGGTCAAAACTATCCCCGATGCTTCTTTTTTCACCTTCCCTTGGTTATTTCCTTTTATGCCCCTCAGATACTTCTTGTGCCTCTCTCAGATCTCAACGTAACCTTTCGATCTGAAGTGTCATCTTCTTCTCTTTCCTCTCTTGCATCTGTACCTAGTACTTTGTGAGGTTCGACTCTTGCGTAAGCTCGTAGATTTCCTTGTCTTGTCTCTGAAAATCCAAATCGCGATCTTCCTTGAGCTTCTCTAATGTTGATGGTGCTTCTAGGGTTGCCTTGCTCGACGATGGTCCATCATCCCTTGGTACTCATTGAAAAACTCCATCATTCACCCTTTGCTCCCTCCATTCGTCTATCGGGACATAATTTTGAACTCTCGATAAGGCTGAACCCTCCTAGGCGATCCCAAGCCTTCACAACCTAAGCTATCTTGGATCTGTAACCCTCGCTTTGTTGATAAAAACTAAAATTTGTCATCCCCACTGTGGCTAGTATGAACTGTCTCGATCCAAACTGCCTCGAAACTAGTAATGGGCAATAAGCCATTCCACCCCATATGCCCGCTAACGGAATCCAATCACTGTCTCCGCACCGATATCAAAAAGTCAACATCCTATTCAACCAGCAAGCTTTCCAAACGATGTCCGAATTTGTCAAATCCCAAAAAAGATTGCTCAATTGGACTTTGATCTTCTTCTCCAAAAAACAGCTCTTTAAGTGCTCCTCGATGGGTGAGTAAGTAGTCCTGAATCTTAAGGCGCTATACGGGGAGCTCCAACGATGGCCTCTGAACCATATCTCCAAAAGCTATGCACAACCCCAAAATCTTCCTTCATCGGCCCTCTTGCATGCGGTCAGTGATCTATAGGTCTCGGCTAATATGGCAGGAATCGGATTTACGCCTCTCAAACAAACCAACTGTGGATGGGTCTATGTGCTCAGGAGTTCTGGGAAATAGCACCAACCCATAAATGCAAAGGGCGTAAATACTTCGTGCTTTGGTGGGCTCTTCGCTGCTTACGGCTATTAAATCCTTGAAAACCTTCCAACTCACTCTCTGTCTTTCTTCGCTCACGTCCTTGGGGTCATGACCCGTTACCTTCTGGTCCCAAAATTCTTTATCCTTGCTGGTGATCTGCATCAATTTCTTCTTGAACCCTGAAATTCTGTTGGGTTTAACATATATCCTATCGCTCTTTATCTCCGGACAATTTATCAGAACTTCATACTCCTCTAGTGTAGGCGTCATGTCGATCTTCCCAAAGGTAAAACAGTTGTAAGCGGGATTTCAGAACTGTGTCATCGCTCTCATTAGGTGTCTATCAATAGGGACCTTCACTAATAAAGCAATGTCTCCAAACTCCCTTTTGAACTGCTCTTTCATGTCATCACTCTACTGTTCCCATATTTCTTGGACTTCGGAGAGACAAGGACTCTGATTTGTGCTAATCCTGACATACCCTTTCAGTGTTGAGACACTTCCTAATGGTAAGCTGTCATCTTTCTCGTGCTGAACTGACTCTGACTATGTCCAGACGTCCGTATTATCTTCGCCTATAATGATCCCTTCTGCATTTTTGGATACTTCTAACTTTACTGTTTCCCGAATTAATACCCATGCAAATGATATGCCAAGTAAATATAAAATGCATAAAAGGATCAAAAAAACGAAAATAGAAAGGAAATGCGTTAGTAGGATAAATACAAAGGTAAAACAAGATAATAGAGGTGCCTGAAAAAATAACCATAGAGCAGTTAAAAGTGCAGAGAAAATTAACCAGAGAACAAGCTAAATTGCGTAAAATAACCAGAGAGCATGCTAAATTGCATAAAATAACCAGAGAGCATGTTAACAGAGAAATCCTAAGTTTGACGGCATTTCGGCAGCATATCGCCTTATCTTATGGTTCCTGTCTGGCTCTAGAAGAGGTATGTTTCTAATCTATATGCGGTTTTTGGTCTAGACACTGGGTTCTCGAACTGTCGTTATCGCCTACTACAACGATAAGACATCGATTCAGTGATATAGGTCCCTTACAACGGAGGTAAAGACCCCACGATGCGTAAGGTTAGTATACTGGAAGCAGATAAAAATCCAAAATTCGGAGCTGGAGAGCATCACGTCGGATAATATCTAACTCCCACTTAAGGGTGAAAGCTCGGGTCGAGAGCTTATGCATGAATGACAGATATATCATAAAAGTAAAAGCTATCCTCATTCAAACAATGTTCACTTAACAATAAAAAATTAAATTAATATCTATCTTCAAAATGCCAAAATGTCACGTAAAATTTTAAAAAAAAAGTTAGGCCTGACTCACAAAAAAAATTTTAAGTCCCCAGCGGAGTCGCCAAGCTGTCGCGACCTCTTTAAAAATACGAGTTTAGGTGAAAAGTAGCTTGACGATTGGTTTTGAAAAAAATATGAATTTTATCATTTTAATCTTGAAAAACCCAAATTTTAGGAAAAATACATAATTTAATTTGAAAAAAATGACTTGGAGTCTCCACCGGCCACTTTGGTAGGCCAGACACCATAAAACAAACCAGATATTCGTTTTAAAAAATATTGGGTTCGGGAGTCGGTTACGTGTAAGGACGGCCCTTACGAACGCCCCAAAAAATTGGTACCTTAAATAAATTACGTGGCATTGATACTTTGAAGATAGATATTAATTTAATTTTCCATTGTTAATCAAACATTATTTGAATCGAGGATATCCTTTTGATTTAAAAATTACATCACCTTTAAACTTGAGTTGAACGAGATGTCCTCTAGATAGGAAATCTCACCCAAATTCAAAGGAATGTAACTTCCGCCTCAAAAGGATAAAGTAAAATGCATGACCATTTTTATCTTGTTCATTTTAAGTTCTAATCCTACAAGGGCTACATTAATAAATATTTAAACCTAAGTTACTAATGTCACTAGTTGTTTACCTATCAATTTTATTTAATTCTAAACCTAAGTTATTTGTCAAAATTCTAGGTTTTAACAGCACATGAATTCGATACCAAGGTACACTCTCTAGGCCAGCATCATGGTACGTCAAAACACCAACCTCTTTAGTGTATCCGAGATATAAGATTCAAATGCTATGTTACTAAATTATCTCCCTAATTAAATTAATTATTTAAAGCGACTAGTCCTAGAGGGCTCTAAATTAATTAACTTAAATGTTTATTAAGTGATCTTCCTAAAATATGCCATGCAAAAACATAATAAAATAAACGAACAAGATAAAAGGAACTTGATATTTTTATTAAAACATGGGAGTACAAGTTACATCAAAATTATCATCGTGAATGAGTACAAAAGGGACTTGCATTGGTAAAGATAAAGGAAGAGTAAACGAACTTCGAAAAGATTTAATTAAGTATGTAATTAATTTTAAAGTTTTAGAAATTTTTAATTAAATTAATTATTTAATTAAATTTTCCTAATCTTAAAATTTTAATTAAAACTTAATTAAAGTTTAGGTTTTTTTTAAGCGATTATATTCAATTAGGTTAATTTTTAAATCTTATCTTAGAAAAATTAAATTATTTAAGAGACTTAATTAAAATAAATTCTAAATTCTAAAAATTTAATTTAACCTAATTAATTCTAGTTTGGTGAAACTTGGGCTAACTAGACCTAATTAATTTTAAATCTTATCTTTAGAAATTAATTAAAAATAATTAAAATAATTAATTAAAATTATTTCCTAAATTTAAGAATTAATCCTAATTAAAGTCTAATTTGGTGAATGTTTTAAGGTTTAAAGGCTAGACTAAACCTAATTAAGTTGGGTTAATTTTAAAACTTATTTTAGAAAATAATTAAAATTAATTAAAATAATTAATTAAAATTATTTTCTAAATTTTAAGAATTAAATTAAACCTAATTAAAGTCTAATTTTTAAGTTTTAGGGGTCAAATTAACCCTAAATTAGATCTAACTAGGTTAAATTAATTTTAAATAATCTTAAAAATTAAATTAAATTCTGTTTAGAACCTAATTAATAAATTTTTAAGTCTTTAAAATTAATTTTTTACCCTAATTAAAGTCTAAGATTAGTTAATTTTAATCCTAGGGGTCTAATTAGGGGTTTGGGGACCTAATTGAGTGAAATCTAAGGGTTTAGGGGGCTAATTGGGGGTTCTAAGGACTAAATTGTAAAGCAGTTAAATCTATAAGGGCCTAAAGGGTGATTAACCCAAAACTATGGATAAGCGCAAATTCGTGTTGACCCGGATCAAACGCGCGGGTCACCCAGTGTCAAAACGCGGTCGTTTTGCACTAGGGTAACCTCCCCCAATGCCGAGTTCACTCGGCCATTTGAACCCTCTCCAACTCGGTTCAACTCAAAGGGTTAAAGAATCCTCTGACTCTAACACCAAATCCCCAGAAACCAAGTGCTAAAACGGATCAAAGGCCTCCTTTTGCTTGGTGTTCATCAAGAACAAAGATGAACACTAAGAACAAACCCAGAACAGACGCATCAACCACCGCCCAGATCCGTGTACGCCGTGCTCCAGTTGCTGCATGAAGTTCGCCGACCACCGCGCCGGAGTTCAGGCCACCGCCCGCTCCATCGCCGGCCACCGTCCGACCGCCGGAAAACCCTAAATTCACCGGAAAATGTCGAAAAACCCTAAAATCCTAAATCTAAACATCTAATCCTTCAAAACTTACCCTATTCAAACCTTAAACTCATCAAAACCAAGTAAATAAACACCCAAATCGACCCAAATCAGTCCAACATTGCAAAAAGTCGAAAAGGATTATGAACTCACCTAAAATCAATCCGAAAATCAACCGATTGTTTCCCTTGATCCCGACGACAAACCAGCTCCTGCACTGCCAATTTTCCCGTTCCCTCACTGATTCGATTGAATCCCTTTTTAAAGGGATTCAAATCAGAATCCTAACCTAATAAAACTTTATCCCCAAAAAGCTCTACAAAAACCCAATCCAATAACTCAACAACCCAAAAAAATCTGGCCATACTCCCCGATTCTGTTTTCTAGATTTTTTTGGTGTTTTTGATTTTGTTATATATTTTAAATATTTATATTTTATTAATTATTTTATTTATTATTTATATTAAATTCGTGTTGACAATTCTATTACTTTATTACTTGATTGACAAGTATACTTACTCTAAATAATATACATATTTACCAAGCATCAAGTTTTTAGCATTGTTGTCGGATATTGATAATTGATAATTATATAGTAATTGTATTTAAGAATTTTTTAGTTTATTTTTTTTAATTTTTTTCAAGTGCGTTAAAATGTATGGTTAAACACAAAAATCGAGAACGGTTCATTATTCTATATAACTTGAATTGAATGATGCATGAATTAGAGACAATCCTTACTTGGGTTGAGTAATTTGCTAATGGTGCAAATTCGAAAATAGAAAGGCATCATATTGTTCCTCCGTCAACCCGGTCTTAATGACCCATTCACGACAACTTTGCACCTATCCTTAATGACCTCAACTCATCGATCGTTGTTTCGTCCATAAGCGAAGCTAACTTTAAGCTAAAACATGATATGAGCACAAACGAAAAGGACCCAAAGGAGTACCTAAGTGGCCCCATCACACGTGCAAGGGCCAAGAAGTTTCAACCAGTCATGGAAAGCTTGTTCACATCAAGCTTTGAACATGGGAAGTGGAATTAACAAGGGAGGATCACTTTATTTTTCTTATGCATAATTTTGCATGAGAATATAAAGCTTTTATACATATCGATGCATTGAATAAGTGTGCTAGTCATTTAAGCATACATAGTATTTAAGCATCTAGTTCATGTAGGGAAGTAGTTTATCTAATCATTAAAATAAACTATTTCATTCATGCATGTAGTTATTAATAAAGTTAGTTCATTGATCAAACTAGTTCATTCATTAAATTAGTACATTAATCAAACAAACTCTTATATTTTTTATTCATTTTTTAATTAAAATACAAATAAAGTTTACCTTTGTATTAGGTGAATGAAGGGATATGAATAGTCGCACCAAATACAAGAATATATGTCATATTGATCTCTATTTTTGAACTAGATCCAGGATGAATTGAGTCTTGAAGTATTTTTCACGTTTATTACTCTATCTCTTAGCTTTCCAACGCCTTTTGAATCACCTTAATCCGATATCGGTAACTTTAGATATGATATATTTACCGAAGATAGTGCAAGCTGAAATTTTCATTACGGGAATTTTATGCAAGGATGATTTAGATGATTTTGAGCCAAGAAAGAGTCCTTTCATCTTCATCCAAGAGACAAGTCATTGAAGGTCTTTCTTATTCACATATTCAAGTCAATTCAAAGCTAATTTTATTCATACAAATGAAGATCATCATTATGCAAATAATCAAGGCATTCAAGTCACTTCATCATCTTTGGAGGCTATTTGTATTCTACATGAAGACAAGCAATGAAGGCCCTATTAATGTATAATATTATGACATTCAAGAAGGTTAATTAGCTTGATGATCAGCATGGAATTGGAAGAGACACACCCCTTTTTGCTACCAAAGTGTCTATATACATCCCTTGATCATTCATCCATTTAAAGATGGAATAGAAAACAAAGCATTTAGTAGCAGTCATCTCTATAAAGATGAAGCATTCATCTCTTGTTGTAAGACTCTTCATATGGTTTCAATGAACACTATAAATAGGAACCTTGCTTTCATTTTTAAAACACAACTTTGATATAATAAAACTCTTTTGAAAGGTTGCTTTCTATTTTGTTCTTGCAAGAACTCTATTGGCTTCAAGTTAGACTTGTAGACTTCATCCATTCTATCTTATTATCGCGTTGGTTCCTAGCTCCTTATAGCTAGTGGGTCACGTGCCACACTTCTACCACTTCAAATTCATTATAGTATATTGTTGGTTCCTAGCTCCATATAGCTAGTGGGTCACAATCCATTTATCCCTTAAAGCTACATACCCACACCATCACCATTACACATTCCTAATTTTCCTTTATTTCTTATAACCACTAGAACCATCATATTTCCATACATTTCAAACCTCTTCCACATCTTTTATTCCATCATTTCATTATTAATATTCTTATTTCATTCTTACATTTTATTTTTATGAAATTATAGCGTACTAATTCTTGTGAAATTATTTCTTACTAGAATCATGATTGGGCAATATCATATATGAATCAATCATACTACCGGGTTCATATCAATTGGTAATCAAAGCCTAGGAGATTTTGTAATAAGGTTTATTTTTCTTTGTCTCTCGAGTTAGAAAAGAAAAAAAGAACAAAATGAAGCAAAACTCAAAGGGGAGGGAGCATACTTTTAGTAAACTTCTTTCATCTTAAAAAAATAGTTGAAGATTCTAATATCGTTCTTTTTTAATTTTTTCTCATTTGTTTTGTTTTCTTTTAGCCTTTCCCATTTTCACCTTATACCTAACCAACTTATTCAGCCGATTTCTACAAGACACTTGCAAGTCTTGAGTGAGTTCTTTAAAGGACTTTAACGAGAGCAAGAGTAGAAAAAGGCACGAGAGTATATCAAGGGTAAAAGTCATCCCAAGTGAAACACGAGTGGAGTGACTTTCTTTAGAGCGATTGGTGAGATTTTTTTTGGTTGGTGAGGTTTATATTTTATTTTGTTACTAAACATGTCTCAAAATTCCGTAAGGAACCCTATTTGTGATAGTAATAATGTTAACATGGATGCAACTAATTCTAATCTTCAAGATATTATTAGAGAAATGGACATGTTGTTGCAACAAAGGTAGGGGCCGATGCAAGAACAGCTAGAACAATTAGAGGAAAGATCTCAAAGGAGGCAAAATTCAGACCACGAGAAGAATATGATGATGAGGTGGTCGATGAACAAGAAGATGAGCAAATCTCCCAACAAAGTTTGAGGAGACAAGTGGCTAGGTACCAAAGAGCCCACCCATGAGTGGATGATGATTTAAACCACATCAAGATTAACATTCCACCATTTCAAGTCAAAACAGATCTCGAGGCTTATCTATCTTGGGAAAAGAAAATCAAGCACATCTTCGAGTGCCACAATTTCTCCGAGCGTAAGAAGTTAAAATTAGCCGCCATTGAATTTAAAGATTATGCATTAATTTGGTGGGATCAACTAACATCAAGTAGGAGGCCTAATAGAGAGAGACCCATCTCAACATGGAACGAAATGAAGGCAATAATGAGGAGACGTTTCATTCCAACTTACTACCATCGAGAGTTGTTCAATCGTCTCTAAAACCTTACACAAGATAACCGGAGTGTTGAAGACTACCACAAAGAGATGAAGGTGGCTATGATTCATGCTAATATAGACGAAGATTGAGAAACTACCATGGAAAAGTTTCTAGCGGGACTTGATCCCAATATTGTCAATGTGGTAGAATTACAACATTACGTGGAGAAAGAAGACATGGTGCACATAGCCATAAAAGTGGAGAAGCAACTCAAAAAGAAAGGTGCCGCACGATCCTATGGGGATTAACACCAACATGGGGGGAAAGTTCATATAAATGGAGTCCTTCAATTCCTTTCCTTGAAAAAGGAGGACCACTCAAAGGAAGCAAGCCCATTGCCGAATCTATCAAGGGTAAGGTTTTATCCATTCCAAATTTTTCTCGAGATATACAATGCTTCAAATGTTTGGGGCGAGGGCATATTGCAAACCAATGTCCAAACCGCAATACCATGCTTCTTTATGATAATGGCGAAGTTGAATCAGAACATGAGGAAGAAGATGATGATGATGAATTGAAGCATGCAGCAGAAGGAAAGGCCCTCATTATCAAAACAAGCCTAAGCATGCAATCCAATGAAAGAGACGAACAACGCGAAAATATCTTCCACACTTGTTGCCACATCGGAGGAAAGGTATGCTTTGTAATTATAGATGGCGAGAGTTTTACTAATGCTGTTAGTACTCTTATGGTAGAAAAGATTGGATTAGCAACAACAAAGCATCCACATCCCTATAAGTTGCAATGGCTTAATGATGGAGGAGAACACAAGATTACCAAGCAGGTTCTTATTGCATTTTCAATAGAAAGGTATAAAGATGAGATCCTTTGTGACGTTGTTCCAATGCACGCTAGTCATCTATTGCTTGGAAGACCATGACAATTTGATAGATGTGCCATACATGATGGATATTCCAACCGATATACGTTCACCCATGAAGCAAGAAAGATTACCTTAACCCTTTTGTCTCCTAAAAAAATCCAAAATGACCAAATCCATTTGAGAGAAAGTATTGAAAAAGCCAAAGAGAGAGACTAAAATGGAGGTAAAAGCAAAAGAAAGTGATCAAAATAAGAAAAAAAAGATGAGCGTATTTACCAAAGAAAGGGAGTTGTGAAAGTGTTTGTTGTCCGGAAACAAATTACTTGTACTTATGTACAAGGAAAATTTATTAAACACTAACCAACTTGATCACACTTTGCCTTCTTCCATTGTTTCTTTATTGTAGGATTTTGATGATTTATTTTCGAAGGAAATACCAAGTGGGTTGCCACCAATTCATGGTATTGAGCATCAAATTGACTTCGTTCCTGGTGCCGTCATTCCAAATCGACCAACATATAGAAGTAATCTTGAAGAAACAAAAGAGTTGCAAAGCCAAGTAACCGATTTGATGGCAAAAGGATACGTGAGGAAAAGTCTTAGACCATGTGCTATTCCGATGTTACTTGTACCAAAGAAGGATGGAACTTGGCACATGTGTGTGGATTGTCGAGCAGTAAACAAGATTACGATAAAATGTCGTCACCCTATTCCCCGTTTGGATAACATGTTAGACGAGCTTAGTGGTTCTAACCTATTTTCTAAGATTGATCTTAAAAGTGGTTACCACCATATAAAGATGCGGGAAGGTGATGAATGGAAAACGTTTAAAATAAAGCAAAGACTCTACGAGTGGTTGGTTATGTCATTTGGCCTTACTAACGCACCTAGCACATTCATGAGGTTAATGAACCATGTTCTTAGGCCATTCTTGGGTAACTTTTGTGTTGTTTACTTTGATGACATTCTAATCTATAGTAAATCAATGGAAGAGCATGTTCAACACTTGAGGTCAGTTTTATTGGTTTTAAGAAAAGAGAAGTTGTTTGTCAACTTACAAAAGTGCACATTTTGTACTAATAAGGTTGTTTTCCTTAGTTTTGTTGTGAGTTCTGAGGGTTTGGAGGTTGATAAAGAGAAAGTTAAAGCCATAGAAGAGTGGCCACGACCAACAAGCATTTCGCAAGTGAGGAGCTTTCATGGACTCGCAAGTTTTTATCGACGATTCATTCCCAACTTCAGCACTATTGCCTCCCCATTAACTAGTGTCATCAAGAAGAATGCTAGCTTTTTTGGGGTAAAAGCTCAAGAAAAGTCTTTTAATGACTTTAAAAATTGTTTAATCCATGCCTTTTTACTTACTTTACCTGATTTTAACAAAATTTTTGAAATTGAATGCGATGCATCAAGTGTGGGAATTGGAGCGGTGGTCTCAAGGTGGACGTCCTATAGCTTATTTCGGTGAGAAATTGAGTGGAGCTACTCTTAATTATCCAACCTACGATAAGGAGATGTATGCTCTTGTTCGGGCGATGGAAACGTGGCAACACTACTTATGGACAAAGGAGTTCATTATTCACACCGATCATGAAGCCTTAAAGCATATTAAGGAGCAACATAAACTCAATAAAAGGCATACTAAATGGGTAAAGTTTCTTGAAACGTTTCCATATGTGATCAAATATAAGAAAGGTAAGGAGAATATAGTTGTCGATGCATTGTCGCGAAGGTATGTTCTTCTAAACACCTTAGAATCTAATTTGTTGGGTTTTATTTTCATTAAAGACTTATATGTTTCTGATTTTGATTTTGGAGAGATTTACAAAGCTTGTGAGAAAGGGACCTTTAAAACCTATTATAGGGATGATGGGTTCCTATTCAAAGAAGGTAAATTATGTATTCCACAAGGTTCGACACGTGAGCTACTTATCAAGGAAGCTCATGGAGGGGGCTTGATGGGACATTTTGGTATAGCCAAGACATTAGCCATACTTCAAGAAAATTTATATTGGCCCAAGATGAAACGTGATGTTGAGAGGTTATGTGAGCGTTGCATTACTTGCAAGAAGGCCAAGTCAAAAGTTATGCTACATGGACTATACACACCATTACCCATTCCGGAAGCACCTTGGATGGACATATCAATGGATTTTGTGTTAGGGTTACCATGCACAAAGAACAACAAAGACTCTATCTTTGTAGTGGTGGATCAATTTTCTAAAATAGCTTACTTTATTGCTTGTAATAAAACAAATGATGTTTCACATGTTGCTAATTTATTTTTTAGGGAAATCTTAAGGCTACATGGTGTGCCAAGGACAATTGTCAGCGATCGAGATGTAAAATTCATAAGTCACTTTTGGAGAGCTCTATGGGGAAAGATAGGAACTAAGCTACTATTTTCCACCATATGTCACCCTTAAACGGATGAACAAACTGAAGTGGTGAATCGAGTGTTGTCCATGTTGCTTAGGACCATTATTCAAAAGAACTTAAATACATGGGAAGAGAGCTTATCACATATGGAGTTCACATATAATCGATTAGTTCATACTACTACAAGTCATACACCTTTTGAAGTTGTGTATGGATTTAATCCATTAACAACAATGGACTTGTTACCATTACCCACTAATCAAATTATGAATAAAGATAGACTTAAAAAAGCAGAATATGTTAAGAAACTCTATCAAAAAGTGTGGGAAAATATTGAAAAGAGAATCAAACGATATGAGCAACATGCAAACAAAGAACGAAAAAGAATTATTTTTGAGCCTGGAGATTGGGTGTGGTTACACATGAGAAAAGAAAGGTTTCCATCACAACGAAAGTCTAAATTGATGCCACGAGGAGATGGACCATTTCAAGTTGTTAAGAGGATCAACGAAAATGCTTACCAATTAGACCTCCCAAGTGAATTTAATGTTAGTGCAACTTTTAATGTTGCTGATTTATCTCCTTATGATACAGATGACGATTTGGGGATAAATCGCTTTAAAGAGGGAGGGACTGATATGAGCACTAACGAAAAAGACCCTGAGGATTACCCAAGTGGCCCCATCACACGTGCAAGGGCCAGTTTCAATCAGCCATGGAAAGCTTGTTCACATCAAGCTTTGAACATGGGGAAGTGGAATTAACAAGGGAGGATCACTTTATTTTTCTTATGCATACTTTTGCATGAGAATATAAAGTTTTTATACATATCAATGCATTGAATAAGTGTGGTAGTCATGTAAGCATACATAGTATTTAAGCATCTAGTTCATTGAGGGAAATAGTTTATCTAGTCATTTAAATAAACTATTTCATTCATGCATGTAGTCATTAATAAAGTTAGCTCATTGATCAAACTAGTTCATTCATTAAACTAGTGCATTGATCAAACTAACTCTTATATTTTTTATTTATTTTTTTAATTAAAATATAAATAAAGTTTACCTTTATGTTAGGTGAGTGAACGGATATGAATAGTCACACCAAATGCAAGAATACATATCAGATTGATCTCTATTTTTGAAATAGATCCGGGATGAATGGAGTCTTGAATTCTTTTTCACGTTTATTACTCTATCTCTTAGATTTCCAACGCCTTTTAAATCACCTTAATCCGATATCGGTAGCTTAAGATATGATCGATTTACCGAAAACAGTGTAGGCTGAAATTTTCATTACGAGAATTTTATGCAAGGATGATTTGGATGATTTTGAGCCAAGGAAAAGTCCTTTCATCTTCATCCAAGAGACAAGTCATTGAAGGTCTTCTTTATTCACATATTCAAGTCAATTCAAAGCTGATTTTATTCATACAAATGAAGGTCATCATTATACAAATAATCAAGGCATTCAAGTCACTTCATCATCTTTGGAGGCTATTTGTATTCTACATGAAGACAAGCAATGAAGGCCCTCTTAATGTATAATATTATGACATTCAAGAAGATTAATTAGCTCGAGGATCATCATAGAATTGAAAGAGACACTCCCTTTTTTGCTACCAAAGTATCTACATACATCCCTTGAACATTCATCCACTTAAAGATTGAATAAAAAATAAAGCATTCATTTGCATTTATCACCATAAAGATGAAACATTCATCTCTTATTGTAAGACTCTTCATATGATTCCTATGAACACTATAAGTAAGAATTTTGCCTTCATTTTTAAAACACAACTTTGATATAATAAAACTCTTTTGAAAGGTTGTTTTCTGCTTTGTTCTTGCGATAACTCTATCGGCTTCAAGTTAGGCTTATAGTTTTCATCCATTCCATCTTATTATCGCGTTGGTTCCTAGCTCCTTGTAGCTAGTGGGTCACGTGTCACACTTTTACCACTTCAAATTCATCATATTATATTGCTGGTTCCTAGCTCCATATAGCTAGTGGGTCACAATCCATTTATCCCTTAAAGCTACATACCCACACCATCACCATTACACATTCCTAATTTTCCTTCATTTCTTATAACCACTAGAACCATCACACTTCCATACATTTCAAACCTCTTTCATATCTTTTATTCTATCATTTTATTATTACTATTCTTATTTCATTCTTACGTTTTATGTTTATGAAATTATAGCGTACTAATTCTTGTGAAATTCGTTTTTACTAGAATCACGATCGGGTAACATCAAATATGAATCGACCATACTATCGGGTTCATATCAAAACATGTTATGTTCAATATGTTCAATTTTCTTAAACAATTCAGTAAATTGATAAAGGAGGTGTTCGAGAGAAAATTCATACTTTCTTGAAAATTGGTGACTATTTTAGATATAAGTTGTTTCAAATAATGTGTCGAAACATAAAATATTCTCTTATTCCTTAAGTGATCGAGCTTGAGCATGGTTTAAGACGATATCCTTAGGATCCATTATATCTAGGGATGATTTATACAAATACTTTTTGCATCCAGCAAATGTGCACAATTAGAAGCAGGATACAACTCGTGTTTATACAAGGAATGACCTTGCTACTGATGGCAAGAACAATAAAGATAAAAATGCCACAACATCCAGCAGACTACACGATGAATCTATACCACCGAGAAATTATATCATGAGGTTGTCTTATCACATCAATCATAAATCCATCTAATCATAACCACCTACTTTATTATTATCTTTCAAGTTATTTTTACAACCAATGAATTTTCACTTGTTTTTTCATGTCAATTAAGAAATATATTTTCTGAAAGTTAGATTAATGATATGGATGATTAGTGGTGGAATGAATAGTTTTTATTGGTTAGAGATCACAGATGATGTGACAAGCCGAGTCCATAATATAATCTCTCTCAGACCATCATATATGTTTTCACAATGATCGAAAGCTCAAAAATAAGATCTTTAATTCTAGAAGTTTCTAGAGATATTTAAACAACTGCACGTTGATGTCCCATTCCTTAAGGTGATCAATGAAATATCATTCTATGCAAAGTTTCTGAAAGAGATTATGGTAGTGCCAAGAGATTTAGCACCCAATATGAAAGATCTTAATAGTTTCACCGTTTCATGTTCTATAGGCCAGAATTACTCTGGTTGTGCTTTGTACGATCTTGGTTGAGTGTCACCAAATTAATCTAAAATAGTAATAAAAATATTTAATAACAATTTGCACGTGTAAAAGAAGAAAAAATAAATTATCGGTCTAAAGATCAAAAGAGTAAAGCTCGTCTTAATAAAAAAATAGATCATAATCCAATATAACATTCCTCTTCAAATACTATGTACATAAAACTTGCAAATAATAAAAGAGATAAAGGATGAAGAGCGGTTTGAAAGACAATGACTGAGATTTGTTCATCTTAATCTCTTAATACGTACAGGGATCAAGGATGATATCACAAATTCAGACCAATATATTTATAATGAAATCATTAGTAGCAATTTATATTATTATATGATATAAAAAAGAAAAAAAATAAGCATAATATATATTAATAGATAAAATGTTAACCTTAGTGTGGGTATTTATATAACATAAGAAATATTAAAATCTTAGTGTGGATATTTATATAATATAACAATAATAGGTATATTATTAAGGGTAATATTTTGATATATAAATTATATAAAATATTGTATTATATTTTTACATTATTTAAAATTTAAATCATAAATTATATCATCCTAAAACTTAAATATTAAATTTTAAATTTTAACTATAATCTTAAATTTTATATTTATCTATTAAAATATTTTTTATTATTAATCAGAATAATATAGTTAACGAGTTAGAGTAAAAAAAACGTGGCACTTATCGATTAAAATGGAGTCGGGGTTTGGACACACAATGGAACTGGTGCCGAATGCAATAGAGCGTGACTTGGACAGACGCGATGGGGGCTGGTTGGGAAAGCAAAGGTGTTGTCGGCACTCCTAGGCTGTGGCGTAGAGACCCGAGCCACGACGCATGGCCCTAATCAATTTTAGGGACACCAAATTCAGACGTGATGTTACGATATGTTAGTAAGCTATGAATTCAATTGGCAATCTATGGTTGGTCGCCGAGTACGCAACTCAGCTGAATCACTTACGAGTTTTAATTCGCAATGCGCTTTCCATCAAACCTCTGGGTTTCGAAGCTCCCAAGCTGGAATTTGAGGATCGAAGAATCATCACGTCTTGGAAAATGGGTACAAGTCTTATATAACTATCGGGATATGCAGAGAGATGGAGTTCAATCATCGGATCCTTCGCTCTTCTCTCACATTCTCAAAGCATGCCTAACCCTTTCTTCCACATATTATGGGAAATCCATGCATTCTTCTTTCATCAAACAAGGTTATGAATCATTTGCTTCCATTGGGAATTCCATTGTGGACTTTTACATGAAATGTGGAGACTTGAATTCGGCATTGGCTGCGTTCCATCGCATGCAAAACAGAGATTCAATTTCATGGAATATCATTATTTACGGCCACCTTAATCGGGGTGATACAGAAGAAAGTCTATGGTGGTTTAATAAAGCTAGGGCAGCTAGCTTTACTCCAAATACTTCCACGTTGCTTCTTTTAATCCAGGCATGCCGAAATGTTGAAGCTTACCATCAAGGACTAGAAATTCATGGGTATGTGATTAGGAGTGGATTATCTGCCATTGCTTCAATTCAAAACTCGCTGCTAAGCATGTATGTGTATTTTGACATGGGGAGTGCACGGAAGCTTTTCGATGAAATGTCTGATAAAGATGTGATCTCATGGAGTGTAATGATCGAGGGTTATTTGCAAAGCGAAAAACCAGATTTTGCCTTGAAATTGTTTAGGGAAATGGTGTCTAAGAATGGGATCCAACCGGATGGTATAACTGCAGCAAGTGTTCTAAAGGCCTGCGGCAGATTGAAAAGTATTGATATGGGAAAGTTGGTCCATGGAGTAGCGATCAAAAGAGGAGACTATGATGATATTTTTTTACGGAACTCCTTGATTAATATGTATTCAAAGTGTAATGCTGTTGGTTCTGCCTTTCAAGTTTATAGGGAGATGTCTCGAAAGAACAATGTTTCATGGAATTCTATGTTATTTGGATTTGTCTTCAATGAGAAGTACTCGGAAGCTTTGTTGTTGTTTAATTTGATGGTGGAGAAAGGAGTCGAGGTAGATGAAGTGACTATAGTGAATTTTCTTCATATATGTAAACATTTTGTGCTCGCATCTCCGTGCAAGTCTGTTCACTGTCTAATAATCCGACGGGAGTATGAACTGAATGATTTGGTTATAAATTCTTTAATTGATTCTTATGCTAAGTGTAATCTTGTTGATCTTGCATGGAAGCTTTTTTATGGTATGAAGGGCAAGGATGTGGTGGCATGGAGCACAATGATAGCCGGGTTCGCACACTGTGGCAAGCCTGATGAGTCTGTTAGGGTCTTCTGTGAGATGAGCAAAACGCAGGAGAAGCCAACTGTTATTACAATCATGAACCTTCTTGAAGCATGTTCGATTTCAGCCGAACTGGTAAGGTCAAAATGGGCCCATGGAGTTGCAATCAGAAGAGACATGGCAGACGATGTAGCTGTTGCAACTGCAATTGTTGATATGTATGCAAAATGTGGCGCTATTGATACATCCAGAAGGGTCTTTAATCAAATGCAACAGAAAAACGTGGTGTCATGGAGTGCCATGGTAGCTGCATACGGTATGAATGGTCTTTCCAAAGAGGCATTGGCATTGCTCCCAGAAATGAAATCGCAAGGTTTGAAACCAAACGCTGTGACTGCTCTATCAGCACTATCTGCATGCAGCCATGGAGGGTTAATCAAGGAAGGGCTTGCTTTTCTTAAATCAATGGTCCATGAATATGGGATTGTACCAGAGTCGGAACATTATTCATGTGTGATTGACATGTTAGGTCGGGCAGGAAAGGTTCACATTGCAATGGACTTGATCAAACAGATCCCTGGTGATCTTAAGATTGGTGCAAGTGCTTGGGGAGCTCTTTTAAGTGCCTGTAGAAGTCACGGAAACAGTGAGCTTGGTGCAGGAGCACTCTCTCATATTCTCGATCTGGAGCCGATGAACTCAGCCGGATATTTGCTCGGATCAAGCATGTATGCTGCTGAAGGTTCATGGGATGATGCGACAACAATGAGGCGGTTGGTGAAAGAGAGAGGAGTGAAAGTCTTTGCTGGATACAGTTTGGTTCATGTGGGAAACAGGCAATGTAGATTTGTTGCAGGGGATTGCTCCCACTCTCGGGCTGAAGAGATTAACATCACAGTCGAGCGGTTGCATAGTTGCATGACCATTGACGAAAGGATTCAATTCGACGCCACTGACTGCTGAAGTATAATTCGGATCAAAATAATTACTTAACTTTTTTCCCAGTAATTTCATTTTTTGAGTCGTCTTTTTTAAAGGAATCAATCATACAATTGAATGGGCAGTTTTAAGGCAAATGAAACCTAAATGGAGACGCTGAGGTCAGGTATTCTGAAGCAGGTAAATTAAACCAAAAACACTGAATACCTCTATAGTCTAGCTGATAACAATCACCTCAACATAACAAATGAAACTGCAAGGCATACACATTTCCACCTTACTATATCATTTATACTCGATCCAATACAAGAATTTAGCAAGGTATACACATTTCCTCCTTGCATAATTTTGCCAATGCCATTTTCTTTCGAGACATACAAATATCCTCCTTGCGACTTCAATGCCACTCTCACCGACTCGGATCGTCGTGGATGTGCATCTTCTGCTAAACCTAGTAAGGCTTTTCGAGAACTTGTTTTTGATCATGGACTACGAGATATGGGTTTCTCTAGATCGGATTTTACATGGTCTAGGGGATTGGTACAAGTTCGGTTGGATAGGTTCCTCTGTAACTCTTACTGGGATTATTCTTTTTCAGAATCCTTCATACAATATCTTCTATGGATGAAATCAGACCATAGGCCTATTTTTGTTGAGGTGGGCGACACTGCTTGCATTCTTCGGACTAAATGGTTTCGCTACTTCTCGGGGTGGCTGTCACATGTGGATTTCGCTCGGATGGTAAAGGATAACTGGGGTCTTCTAATATAGTTGATACCATTGTGAGCTTTTTAGAAGCAGCTGCAGTGTGGAATGAAACATTATTTGGATATATCGGAACAAAGAAAATGATCTTGATGGCAAGAGTTTGAGGTATTCAGAAGGCCTTGTGTTCTCGCCGCACTCCATTTCTAGTCTCCTTCGAAGCGACTTCACTCGTTGAGTTGGAGTGTTTACTAGACCAGGAAGAATTACTTTGGCATCAGAAATCCAGATCAGAATGGGACATGCATGTTGACCGCAATACAAGTTATTTTCATCGTCGAGCTGTCAGTCGGAAGAACCACAATCGTATAAAATCCTTGAATCTTATCAATGGAGAATGGACCTCAGATGACTTAGCTTTAAAGTCTGAAGTGGTTAATTTTTTCAAAACAACTTTTGCAGATAGCTCTGTACCGTATTGTATAAGTTACTCACGAAGTTGATTGTTCGTAGATTGAAACCCTTATTTTCGTCTCTTATCAGTTAGAACCAGACAAGTTTCATCAGTGATCGCTTTATCACAGAACATAATTGAAGAGGTCATTCATTCCATGTGGTTAACAAAAGGCAAAACGAGTTGGATGGCTCTTAAGATAGACCTTGAGAAAGCATTCGATAGATTACGATGGGATTTCATATCTGATACCATTATTGACGCAGGTTTCCCACCGAGGCTCCGTCGTATCATCATGAACTGCATTTCATCTTTGAGCTTTCAAGTGCAATGGAATGGCAGACTTATTGATTCATTTCTGCCGAAAGAGGGGGTCTGTCACGGGATCCCCGACCCTCTCGCCCGACCTATTCGTTCTCGCTATGGATCTGTTGGGGGGGCATAACATTTTAGATGCAGTAGCATCTAATATGTGGATTCCATATCGCTTTGTCAAGAATGGGACTCTTTTATCCCATATATTCTTTGCTTGCGACCTTCTCTTTTTTGCAAAGGCTGATTCAACAAGCAAATATTATTCGTAGCATTCTCAACTCCTTTGAGGAATATTCTGGTTATCGGGTTAGCAATCGCAAGTAGCAGATTTATTTCTCGCCTAATACACCGATGCATATGCAATATGAGATAAATGTCATCCAATTCTAAACAGAAAATTTTGGTGTTCTGATTTCGACTTTATCCTTGATATTATGAAAGAGAAACTGAATGAGTTGGCTTCGCGTAATTTGTCTATGATTGGCAGAATCACCTTGGCCAAGTCTGTGCTCTCAGCCATTCCCGTTTACTACATGCTGTCATGACTGTGGGTGAGAACGAAGAAGAATTAGGGCACAAAAGAAAAATTGCTATTGGAATCAAAGAGGGAAATGGTCAGATTGCTGTTGCTCGAATTAGGGGAAAAAAGCTGCTAAAAACGACATTGTGCTGAAGTAAATGCAAACGATACCGTTCCGAAGAAGAAAGAGGAATGACACGTGGACAATAATAAGCCAAGACAGACAGAAGGATAACTGTTATTTTTTTGTTTTATTTTTATTTCTGTTACAAGTAGTTAAGCCAGCTGGAGGCTGCTAAGGAATTACAAATACACAAATGTAAACCTTTGTTTTTCATCAATGAATTTACAAGCAATTTCTTCACTAAAATTTTATCCTCTGCTTCTTATACCCTTTCTCTCTATTTCTTAATCCTTTCTTTTTTAACGATTGTGACATTGGCATCAGAGCTGGTTATAAGATCCATCATCCACACTAGAAAAGACTAAGAAAGCTCAAGCAATGGGGGGATAGCGTGGATTTATCTAACATCCAAAAACAACTAGATGAGATGAAGGCCGATAAAGACAATATAAAAGTTCGTTTTGGGCAGATAAAATCGAGACTGGAGGATACACAGGCAGACTTGCAGAAGATTATTGAGTTGCTGACTAAGGAGGCTGAGAGACTAGAGCAAGAGCTACCTGAAATACAAAAACAACCAGCAACAGAGATTCAGGCAAAAAATGAAGGCAAAAGGGCTGTACAGGTCACGGTGATAGATGATAGAAAGAGGTATGCAGTGAAAATGGATGAACCAGGCCTCTTAGCACCAAGATCAAACAATATCAACATACTTCTTGAAAGAGCAAGAGCAGAAACACAGTGGTCAAAAAAAAGGATACCTCGATGCTGCAAGAACCTTGTAGAGTTGAGAAGGTGTTAATCGTAAACCCAAAGTGGAGCTTCACATGTTTGAAGGAGAAAACCCGAGGAGTTGGATAAGAAAGTGTGAGAAGTACTTTGCTATCATCTCTATTTCAGAAGAACAAAAATTAGAGATAGTTGTAATGTATCAAGATGGAAAGGCAGAGACTTAGTTTGATGGTTACATCATACAAAAAAGTAAGGCAACATGGCAAGAGTTTATGGCTGTCTTATGCCATAGGTTTTCAGATAAAAATGGTAGTGACATTATTGAGGAGTTCAATAAAATGGTGCAAAAAAGTTCTGTGAAAGAATATCAAGAGAGGTTCGAAGAGCTTAAGCCCTACATGTTATTACACAATGCTACCCTGAGAGAAGAGTACTTTATTTCCAACTTTATAAGTGGACTAAAAGAGGAGCTAAGGCACAAAGTAAAGGTACACGGACCTACTTCAGTTCACGAGGCCTGCAGACAAGCAAAATTATATGAGTTGTCTATTGAATTTGAACAAAGAAAGCAGATATATACAGCTAAACCTACAGGGTACATACAACAAGGGGGACATAAAAACCAAATCAACAACACTTGCAAAAGACCACCAACATACCTCAGAACAACAGAAAGACACTGGGGAAGTATAGGAGGACACATAATTTATGCTTTAAGTGTGAGGAGAAATATACACCAGGGCATTAATGCAAGGTTAAGCAATTGAATCTGATGGAAGAAGAAGAAGAAGAATTGAAGAATGAAATAGTAAATGAGGAGGTAGAAGAAGATAACTTGAAAATCTCCATGAATGCCCTCACGGGCCAGGTTGAGTATAACACCCTTAGGCTGCAAGGGGTAGTAAAAAGAAAGATATTAAACATACTGATTGACAGTGGGAGTATCCACAGCTTTGTGACTCCCCAGTGGGCTAAGGAGGGAGTAGAGCTTGAACAGACTCATCCATTAGCCATAACAGTAGCCAAGGGAGGGAAGCTATTTAGCATTGCAAAAGCTAAGGCCTTAGAATGGAAGATGCAAGGTCACAGCTTTGAACATGATTTCATGGTTCTGAAAATAGGTGGAACAGACATGGTGTTAAGAGTAGATTGGATGAAGAAGTACAGTCCTATCACTTTGGACTTTAATGAGATGATCATTAAATTTAAAAAGGGAGAGGAGAAAATTAGTCTGAAAGAAAGACAGCTTGGCCCCAAACTGAAAGTAATTATAGAAGAGAAGTTGCAAAAGATGGCAGTCAAGGATCATGAACTGAGGAAGAAATTTATTTATTGAGCATAGAAGCACCAGAGACTGTTACTCCAGAGGCACTTCAACCTGTTTTGAAGAAATATTCTAAGGTGTTTGAGGAACCAAAAGGCATGCCATCTTCCAGGGCCTTCGACCATGCAATCATACTGAAGAATGAAGCCCAACCAGTGAACCTAAGACCTTATAGGTTTCCACATTATCAGAAGACTGAGGTGGAGAGGCAAATCAAGGAGATATTGGCCTCATCAATTATTCAGACAAACATCAGTCCCTTTGCTTCCCCTTGCCTATTGGTAAAAAAGAAAGATGGAAGTTGAAGACTTTGTATGGATTATAGGCAGCTCAATTTAGTGACTGTGAAAAACAAATTTTCTATTCCAGTAGTGGAAGACTTTTTAGATGAATTGACAGGAGCTGTGTATTTCTCAAAAATTGACCTAAGGTCAGGATATTGACAAATAAGGATCAGGTAAGAAGATGTACAAAAGACAACCTTTAGGACACACCAAGGACACTATGAATTTAAGGTAATGCCCTTTGGCCTTACTAATTCCCCTGCTACTTTTCAAACTTTGATGAATGAATTGTTTCAGCCCTATCTTAGACACTTTGTACTAGTGTTTTTTGATGATATTTTGGTATATAGTCCTAATTTAGCTGAACATGAGAAGCATCTTGAGAAGGTCTTAAAAATTTTAGAGGAAAATCAGCTCTATGCAAAGAGTAGCAAAAGTTTTTTTTGGGCAAAAACAAGTGAAATATTTAGGCTATTTGATATCCAGTAAGGGAGTCTCTACAAATCCAGCTAAGGTAGAAGCCATGAAAAATTGATCCTTGCAAAAAAAGTTGAGTATCTCAGAGGGTTCATAGACTTAACTGGATACTATAGAAAGTTTATTAAAGGGTTCGAAGAAATTAGTAAGACTTTGATTGATATGTTAAAGAAGGGAAATTTTGTTTGGACAGATGAGGCTAGATTAACCTTTGAAAGATTGAAAATGACCATGTGCAAGGCCCCTGTTTTGGCCATACCAGATTCCAAGAAAATTTTTTGTTTAGAAACGGATGCTAGCTCAAGGGGGTGGGAGCAGTATTATCTCAGGATGGAAGACCCCTGGCCTATTTCAGCAAGTCTCTAAGCCCAAGGCATGCTAACTTACCCATTTATGAGAAGGAATACTTAGCTATTCTATTAGCTGTTTCGAAGTGGAGGCATTACTTTGAAAGTGGCCCATTTATGATCAAGACAGACCATGAGCCACTAAAACACCTTTTGAAGTAGAAGTTGACCACAATAATTCAAAAAAAAAAAAGGACTCTCTAAGTGCTAGGGTTGGACTATGTGATACAGTATAAAAAAAGGAACAATATTAGTGTTGATGCTCTCTCTAGAAAATATGAAGAGGAAGCTGAAAATCTACAAATGATCACTGTTATTTTAGTTCCGACATGGGTCCAGGAGATTGAAAAAAGCTATGAAGAAGATAGTATTATTCTATAATTGATAGCTATTTTGATGGTGGATCCAAAAGAAAAAGAAGAATGGACATGAGATAAGGAAATTTTGAGGTACAAGGACAGAGTATACGTGGGAAGCACTGGACCATTTAGACAACAACTTCTCAAAGCTATGCATGATTCCCCCCAAAGAGGACACTCAAGAATTTTAGCTACTTACAAAAGATTAAAGCCCTATTTTTACTGGACAGGTATGGGATCCATGGTAAAAGAGTATGTTTCTGCTTGTGAAATTTGTCAAAGAACCAAGATTGAACATGTGGCAAAATCAGGGTTATTGCAACCCATTCCAAATCCCTCACAAGCTTAGGAGACCATAACCATAGATTTTATAGAAGGATTGTCCACTTCTATGAAATTCAATTGCATACTTGTAGTATACAAAATATGGGCACTTCCTAGCCCTCTTCCACCCTTACACTGTTCTAGAAGTTTCTAAGGTATATTTGGACCAAGTATACAAGTTCCATGGCCAGCCCAAAGTGGCCATCTCTGACAGAGACAAGACTTTTACAAGTCTTTTTTGAAAAGAAATGATGAAACAGCTAGGGACTACAACCCTTTACAGCACTACCTATCATTCAAAAACGGACGGACAGACAGAAAGATTGAACCAGTGCCCAGAACAGTACCTACGCAACATATGTTTTCTAAAACCTAGTAGTTAGACAAAGTGGCTACCTCATGCCGAATGATGGTATAACACCAACCACCACACAGCCCTTAGAGTTACACCCTTTGAGGCTCTCTATGGGTACAAACCCCCAATATGGAACTGGGAGCACTCTACCACTGTTAACATTGTACAAGAAATGTTCACAGCTAGACAACAGTTACACAAGCTTCTAAAAGAGCAACTACACAAGACACAAAATCGTATCAAACAGAATGCTGATAAGAATAGGAGTGAAAGGGAGTTTCAGGAAGGGGATGGAGTCTACCTGAAGTTACAACCCTACAAGCAATCCTCCCTTGCCATTCGGAGTAATGTGAAGTTGACAGACCGGTTCTATGGTCCCTACAGAATCAAAAGAAGGATTGGATTAGTCGCATATGAACTCGACCTACCAGGACACTCAAAAATTCACCCTGTATTCCATGTTAGTCTACTCAAAAAACGAATTGGATAGGGAGTAATTACCTCGTTGAATCCACCAGAGGTTGATGATGGACTTCTAAAGGTGTATCCGACTGTTGTGCTTGATAAGAGAATTGTTAAGAGAAACAACCAAGCCGTTACACAATTACTCATACAGTGGTCTAATTTGGGGTCAGAGAATGCAACTTGGGAAGATTACTCAACACTTAAATTTCAGTTTTTGGATTTTGATCCTTGGGGACAAGGATCCACTGAAGGTAAGGGTAATGTCATGACTGTGGGTGAAAACGAAGAAGAATTAGGGCACAAAAAGAAATTGCAATTGGAATCAAAGAGGGAAATGGTCAGATTGCTGCTGCTCGAATTGGGGAAAAAGAAGTTGCTGAAAACGACACCGTGCTGAAGTAAATGCAAACAACACCATTCTGGAGAGGAAAGAGGAATGACACGTAGACAATAATAAGTCAAGACAGACAGAAGGATAACTGTTATTTTTCTTGTTTTATTTTTATTTCTGTTACAAGTAGTTAAACCAGCTGGAGGCTTCTAAGGAATTACAAATATACAAATGTAAACCTTTGTTTTTCATCAATGAATTTATAAGTAATTTCTTCTCTAAAATCTTCTCTGCTTCTTATACCATTTCTTTCTATTTCTTAATCCTTTCTTTTCTCACGATTGTGACACATGCAAACGATGGTGTTCCTGAAGGGTGTGTCGAGACACCGAGTGCCTAATACGTCGTTTCTTTCAAGAACATAATATTGCATTCATACAAATTTAAAGCAAATATAATCCGACAAAATACCCAAACCAAACATGTTTACGACCTCTATTTCCGAAAGAGGCTCGAAATTCGTGGATCAACATCGATTTGTGCAATTTTACTAATTCGTCTCATATAATGTTTGTTTCTCGTTTTAAAGTCAACATAGCAGCTACTTTAATAAACTATGACATGCTTAACTATACAAGAAGTGTGATATCCTTCTAATTATGCTGGCAGTGTCTAAAAGTTGCATTGACAATGTATCATGATTTTCATTATGTCAAAACCTAATAAAACAATATTATATCATGAGTTATAAAAGTGATCAGATAGTTTGGAAGTGATGGGGCAAGTCAAAGTCAATTCCTAAGAACACAAGTTACCACCAAGTTTGGCAACCCTCTGCTCCCTGCTCAACATACTGTCCTTTTGGAAACTCCCAATCTCATTCCAACACAGACCAGCGTCTCAAGGGATCTTTCACTGTTAACCAAGAGGTCATCATCTATCTCTATTGCACCCTGCAGAAAAATGAGTGGCTCAATAAATGTAAAAGGTTGGAGTCAGAGAGAATGGAATCTGCAGATGTGGTCAAGGTGGTACAAACCTTCTCAAACACACAGATCACTGTGCTCCCTCCAAATGAAAAATATCCCAACTGCAGATCAAACAGATAATTATAAGGGATGACATAGTACGGAACAACAAATATGTGTATGTATGTATGTAAGCAAGGGGTGCAAACCTCATCTCCTTTTTTGCAAATTTCACCTTCCTTCTTCACAAAAGTAATGCTACCAACCATTGTTGCTCCAATCGCAACAAATGCCACCTGCATGGAAACGATATAAGTGATGGTAGTTCACGCAAGGCAGCAGGCCGTGGTCTTACAAATATCAAGGATCTATGCCTCAATGACACCACAGCAGTATTTAAAGAAAACAAAAGATTCACATCTGATTCAAGCATAGGGTCGAACCTTTCCAAACTCTGCAGTAGAAATAATGGCCACTGTCCGTTTATTCTCGGTGAAAACGTTACAATATTTGCTGTTGACGGCAATGGGATTAACCTTGGAAATGCAAATCAGATGTAAACAAGTAAAAAAATCATACAAATGTTGGTAGTAAAGGGGAAAAAAAGGAACATGCCTCGATTTTCACTTATGCACACGCATAAAAGCAAGATGTCCTAAAGTACATTTATGCGCTTACTGTATATAAGGAACCAGGAATATTTATAAATTTCCCAATCGCGCCAGAAACTGGAAGATGAAACCTATGATAGTCCTGTTCCAAGGGTAAAGGAGTCAAGAGTTTAATATTAATAAACTCAGATAAAAAATTAGGTTACTTCATGTGACAATGGGAATAATGAAAGAGCTTGCAACACCTACCTGTGGTGCCAACCTGAATATCACCAAACTTCCATCAATAAAAGCATCGGAATTGACTTCTTTCCCCAGAAGACCTTGAATTGAAAACTTTCGACCCTAAAAATTCCCATAAAAAATTAAGGCATGTTACTAAGAAGAGATTTTCCGAAGAGAATGACAAGGAAAATTGGAAACGGGAGAGAGGGGTAGATGAGCAAGAAGAATACAAAAAACACTTGGTTGGATAGTGTACAAGGATTTTATAAGTGGCTTCATCGCATCGGGAGAAAGGAGAGATAAGATTGTTGTGAGGGTCTCAACCTCTTTAAAGAAATATAGAACCAAGAAAACTGAAACATTGGAAATATTCCATGTGGAAGAGGTATAAATCATACCTTGATCCAAAACCGTAGACTGTCTTGCACTGATTTAAAAGCCATCAACCGACAATCAGCAGCACACACTGCAACATCGTCACGCTCAATGGAAGCAATTGGTCTTGCTCCAGGTTTCAGCTCTCTCACAAAAAATTCATTAAATGTCTGAGACAATAAAATGTAAGTTTATTGTTGCCAATAACCAGCAAATGACGGAAAGAAAGCAGATAGAAATTCCAACTAAAACAAACTCCATGCTAATATGGCAAAAATTTGGATAGGCTGTTTTTTTTGTAACCATCGTTATCCAACTTATTAGTCGATCCGATTAATCTGGATCAGGTTCTATAGAGGGTCGTCCATACATTCTCAACTTAGTTTGCTCCATTCACAATGTCAAGATTAAAAATCTCGTTGAGAGACCTAGCCTCATCCCGCTAGACCAATTGGTTGATTTGTCTGGATAATCTTTTGTTCATTAATATCATTGACTTATTTGTTTATAAGCCCAAAATAAAGAGAGAGAAAAAAAAAACAGAAAATTTGTTCATTAGGTTAGTAATTATCAGTATTTTAAATTTGATACTGCAATCCTTGTAATTAATTGAAATTCATGATGCCAAACTTCTATTCTTTCTACTAGAGTTTCTTCATAAACATTGTAAATTGAATGTCGTATAGAATTCACAGCATGGATTAGGCACATCTATGAATTCATAAGAGGTACCCCATGCCTTTCTTACTTATCTATGCACTGACTGAGCTTTAAGTCCACAAGGGCTCAACAATGGGTAGCAGTAGGGGGAATGCTCGAGTCCTAGGGCAGGAATGGAACTATAGAAATTTAACTGCTAACCTCAAAAAGAAAGATGGACCTTTACCTTAAAGTGCTCCAAAGGATACTTGACTTCAGCCATATTGATTTGATCCTACAATACCATAGTGCACAGTTAAATTGTAAGAACACAATATCATGGATTTTTAGCAAGTTTAGATAGTCCACTTCAAGAAGTAAACGGAAAGCCGTATCACTACCGTTAGCTATACGATACTATAGAACAAATCAGGAAAGCCTCAAAAATCAAAATCAAATAAGCCTATAAATTCCCCATATCAGTAGTTTAAAACTGTGGTTTCTTCTATAGCACAATGTATCATACCTTGAAAAATTCTATGAATTTTGGAATTTCTTTGGCAGATTCAACGGAATTCATCTGTCTTCCTTGCCTCTCGGAGAGGCTTTGCAAGATTTCCTTTGCTCCTGCATCCCAATGATCCACCAGTAGATTATACATTAGAGAAATAAGTTTATGTTTCAATGTTATCTAAAAACAAATCGGTCCAATATGGGAAACAAAACCTAGAACTCAAACAGCTACTCCTATAGGACGCAATTCAATAGCAGTCTTCTTCGAATCATTTGGTAGGAACAAAAATATGAATTATTGAAACATAAAATGTCTTTTTTGTGAAATTCATATATAAAAATTGTATGTTTATATAATCAAGTAATTCTAAATAAATAAGTTCTGAAGCTTGTGAATTGTTTATATTTTACTCCATAAATGATCAACCAACTTCTAAGGCCCTATCATTTTGGTCACCCCACTAGAAACCTCTGATGCACCACTGCATCCAACTGAACTACTTGTTATATAATTGCAAATAAACAATTTTTAGGTTAAATAAGCATTAAAATTTATTACATTTACTTATAAAAATATATTAATTATAACATGAATTATAATTGATATATCAACGTTATAAGAATTATAATTATAACATGATCCGACAACACACCCACAAACGATTCTTTGAATGCAAGAACAGGTGAAAACACTATTTTCTTATTTGAGTAAATCCCTAGTTAAGGATGGAGATGCAAATATTTCGACAACACAATTACTAGGAACACCCATCACCAGCTGCTAGAGGCGGCATGGCAGCACCACTGTTGGGTGCCAAATGTAAAGTATGAGACTTTGATCACACAGAAAATATATAGCTTGTGGAGTTTATATGATGGACCTACGCTATCCCACCTAAATAGTAGCTTTTAGGGGTTTGGTTTTCCTAAGGTTATCACTTCCACATACCGGAAGAGGCACAACTTTGTTATAAGATGAAATTGGAAAGTTATGTAATTATTGCTCCCTTCTAAGGATAGGAGGCAACACCTTGGGAGATTTGGTTATACTTTACCTGAATATGTGTACAAGGACTATAACATAATGTTTACACTTGATCTGAATATGTGGCCCAAACAAGAACAGTTTTTTTTAATCTATCATTCTAACGCATGGAAACCCATCCCAACTAATTATTTGTTTGTTATTAACCGTTTAGATGAATTTCAACACCAACCAGCAAAACATAAATGCACATGTAATATCTTAAGGCACATACCTTTATCCATAAGGCCAAGTCCTACTTTTGACTGGTAAATGGTTCTCATTGACAGAACAATCTTTGCATCAATTCGTTCTTCTACCAGCCTCTTTCTCTTTCGATCAAAGACCTAGAGCAATAAATTGTTAAGAAAGGTACCATGAAGACAAAAATCTTCCGGAAGTAATGACGCGAACAATAGCACAAAAGAGAACATATCAAGAATGAGAATTTATTCAAAAGAAAATTAAAAACAAGTAAATGTACCAAAATATGTGAAGCACTTGACCCGGAGTTCAAACCAAATTCATATGATGAAAAATGAACCCATTCACTTAGTTTGAACATCCACCTACAAAATTACAATTTGAACTTAACAATTCAGCCTTGATAATGAAGTTCAATGATTATACTAAGGAAATTCATGATAATATTATTAAACCGCAAAGTTGGAGAGGATAAATACCCACCCATATGAGGCCTGTTTTTCAGTCAAGAAGCCTCCTTTCATGATCTGGTTACCAGTTCCTTCGTCGAAACACAAAGACAAATGAATCAGAGTGTTCACCTTATCAGATACGTCAACTATCTCACCACAGACGGGGCAAGAATTCATTATCGGCTCTCTGCAATCAGGAATATAATACACAAAAACAACATGCAATATTTCATAACATATTTCTGGACAAATTTGCAAGAGAAATACAGAAGATAATATATCGGAAAAATTACTTCTAAGAAAGTCACCTTCTCTAGCTATATATACTCACCTACAATAGAAAAGTGAGCTTAGTTTTTCCACCACAAATCATATTGTAAACATACTCCGGCTGAGCTTTGACTCTTAACAGTAAGTATAAAAAACTGAACCTATATATATACAATGGATCATATAACACAGAAGCCTGGTGAAAGCTAAGGTCAGAACGCAAACCAGGGTATATTAAAAAATTTACTCAAAGTGGGAGGTTAGATTACATGTGTTTCATAAATCTTACTACCCTGACTACAAATGCACCCAAAAAGAAAAGATATCATGATTAAATAAAATTGCAACATGTGAAACTGAAAATATTGATAATCAAGCAGAATTGAAAAGTTATATTCAAATAGCTGAATAATGCATTAGAATCGTAACCATATCTCATGGGCCTCAAACTTGACTCTTATTCAGTACACCTAAGAATGTGGAAATGCAATGGAGATCGACAAAAAAATTGTGATGCCAAGACTACATCTTACGTCTTAATCTACAAGGATTCAATATTATTGAAAGGTAACATTTATAAGGAAGAGAATGGTAGTATTGATTTAAATAACCATCGCAAGGTTTTCTTCACGTAACAGTGTACAAAATGTAAAAAACTTAAGCTTCTTACTTAATGCAAGATATGAACACACTTTAAAAATTATATATAACAATAAAAGAAAAGTAGCTTATGATGGAAAATAAAATCCCTCAACATCATTTATAAATTAACTTATAGAGAAATTACGTTTCTTGTTGAAGAGCAAGAAGTTCAGCAAGCTCATCCATGCTCACAACACCGTCCCCATTTTTATCAGCGGCTTTGAAAAGCTCCTCTTTCTAGAAAACCAGTGCAGAGATGAAGTCAAGAATATGAATTTCCATGCAAACTTAATCCTAAATTTACACCATTAAAGACTTGAAGGCCTAACTAGAAGATTTTCAATGTATCACTTAGGAAGGATAAACCACATATGATATGAATATACAAATAATTACCCGCCACGCACATGGAAGGAAAAATAAAAGCAGAAGCTTTAAATTATTTTATTATTTTAGTTTTATTTATTATCATATATATCATGGAAGGCTAGGGTCATTAGTTATGTTTAGGGTTTAAATCTCTAGGGTTATTTGTTATTGATTAAGTATTAGATATATTATTTTAGCTTTATTTGCAAAAAATCTTAGAAACTTTACCTACAAGAAAGAAATCCCATAGAACAAAGTTGTAAGCTTTACAACCAAAATATTTGTTCTTATTATTTGTAGGATTGTATGAGTAAACTAGGATTATTCTTAGGAATATCCTTATCTTGTAAGGGTTGTAATTCTATCCTAACTTGGAGATTAGTTGTAATTTAAATTCTTATATCTTTAAAGGATAAGAGCCCATAATCTAAGGGTTATTTACTCAATGTAAAACTCTTTGCAACCAAGTCTATAAATAGACTTGTTTTCTATGAAATAGATGAATAACAGAGTACTTTTTCCTTTGTTTTAAAAATGGTATCAGCTACGTTGATCCACTTCCCAGAAATCTTTCTTCAGATACCGGTGTTTTTTCCCTTGGTCAATTCTGTTTTTTTTTTTAAAAAAAAATGGCTACAGAACCTTCAAATTCTGCAGTCAATTCCCAAACAAACTCAACTTGATTTACAGATGTCAAATACCTCTCTTTCTAGATAAGAAATTTGAAACAATGACAACAGACAAGTTTCCTGAATAAGTGTAGATAAGAAGGAATTGATTCACTACAGTTTTCCCTCTTAAAACACATGAAAAAAGAAATTGAAAATAAGTGTGGATAAGAAATTTGAAACAATGACAACAGACAAGTTTCCTGAATAACAAATTGTAAACTGTATCATTTGGATTTAGGTAGGAGAGGAAATTTTTTAACAGAACAATCAGATGCAAATAAACCACATGAGCTCAAACCTTGCTAGCTGCCACTTTATTTCCAAAAGCATTAATTAACTCAGAAAACTCAGAGAATGAAAGCTCTCCATCTCCATCATAGTCCTGAATACATAATCACATAAAGACAGTTTCAATGTATGAACTAGAAAGTTGCATGAATTGAAAAGTCCAAGATCTTGTCATAAAAATAATTGGATGCCACTCTATTGCCAAAAGCACTAATTAACTTGGAAAACTGGAAGAATGAAAGCTTTCCATTTTCTTCATAGTCCTGAACACACATAATTATGTATAATGACAGAGTTAACATGTGAACTAGAATGTTGCATCAAATTTCCAAGATCTTTTCATAAGAACTAAGAACAATATCTCCAAAAATTTTAACTGCATACACGTGACAGGAATACAAGCCATTCTAATTAGAGTTTAGAATTATGTTAGAACTTCATAGCAAACTGACATGCAACCTTTAGGATTTTGTTTTATTGTTTTAAAAGCAAAGGCTTGCTACACTTTTACTAGTTGACCTTTGCAAAGACAATGACTTAAACGCTTACCATGATTATAACAAGAAGAAGAGTTATAAGAAATGGAAGGAAAAAAGGAAACAAGAAGAAGCTACATTTAAAGATGTTACAATTGTGGTAAAGTGCCACACTTAAAGTCTTATGATTAGTAGCATCTTCCTTTTTCCATTCTCACCCCAAACTACTGATCTTGCAAACAAGATAAATCTAAAAATGGAAAACCTAATGCAATTGTAAAGCATGTCTTATGCACAGCGAAGTAAGCCACATCATCTTAATGTTTGTTCCTAACCTATACTTAAGATAGAAATTATGTAGTAATTTGTCAAATACACAATTCAATAACTAGGAGAAAAGGACAATGACCATATCAAGACCTATTTTTTCTGGCAATATGTATAAGCAAATAGAATGTGGAACTAAAACAGATCATTAAGTATAACTTACCACAATTGATAAGATTCGTCTTGCAAAATTTTTCTCCGTTTCAATTGGATCCTGACAATTTTTCCAACTAGATGTTAGAAATAATCACCATAGTTCCAATAAATGAAAAGAATGAATTGCTACATACTGCACACCTCAACATTACAGGAAAGACAAACACGGCCAACAACCATGTTTGACGATCCAGGATCAATCAGGTTGAATGTACCGAAGTCAGAATTCGAATCCTGAAATAAGAGACTTATGCAATGAAGTTATCCTGAATAGCAATATACAAAAATGATGTTCAATGGGAAATACTACCCACCTGTGTTAGATAGTCAAGTAGATTGACCTCAGAGTACCCTATAAGATTATTTTTTGATAATCTGTTTGTCTGCACCAAATGTACATAATGAGAAATTAAGAACACAATATGAAAAATGAAAATGACATTTAGTAAAAGTAAATGAAGATCCACTTTCAGAAGTTTGTTGGACGTACCTCAAATACAGAGATTCTGGCAAGACGAGGTCCATTTTTCTCCAAAAGAAGTTTCCTCTCCTGTCAAGAGATGATGTCGTTAGCTGAAAAAAGCATATAGTACATAACTGGGAACATCATTTCCTTGTTTACAACATTTATAAAATAGATTAGCAGCTTTGAACAGCTGCCAGCAGCAAATGTAAACTGAAGGCTAGAAAGTTTCATTTTAATGAAATGAAGAACCGATCTAGCACCCTTTTTAGTGATTACATTTAGCAAATTAGTAATAAAAAAGGGAAAAGTGTTAACAAATAATGAATATCTGTATTCATTCCCAAAAAACGTGCGTAATTGATAGATCATATAGCTGTATTTATCTCTCTTTTTTTATTTTCAAAATGTCGAGTATCCATCATTAGAGATTCAGTTCTTTGCTGACAACCAGCACAACATATCACCAGTATAAAATCTTCCACATGCTGACTATCTCAAGGAACTGAAACCGAGTATAATTTTTCACATGGCACCACACATTTCACAAATTGATAATAATTACTAAATCAATAGACTATTCAAATCAAATAAGATTACAAGAAGTTTAAAATCATAAGCCTTTTCGTTCGGAGTACTCACACAGTTCCAGGTAGGCTTGTCTGTTCTGCACCACCAGAAAAAAATATATGTATGTCAACACGCATAAAACTTAAAATAAAAGTCAAAGAACTAAAAATGTAAGAGCATGAATCTGCAACAGATTGAAAGGAAACTAAAGTCGTTAAACAGTAATCCAAAAACGAAAAACATAAGCACTACATTAAGGACTAAACTGCAAATAGGACCAAAACACTGAGTAAGAATTTAAAGAGAAGAAGATGATGATGAAGAAGATAAATATTTTTTGGCAGGTAATAAGAATGAATTTGAAATGCTTAACTCATTAGAAACATTTGTTCGAAACGTTTGCTCCCCAAACGAAACACATGCCAACCACTTGTCCTTAAACCTCATCTCCGCCTATAACCAAAGAGAAAGAGAGAGAATTAAATTGAAGAAACAATAAAGTTTAAAATACGGAGAAGGTGAATTAAGAATACATTAATAAGAGTAAGGTGAGCTATTCCTGCGAAATCCTCGGCTGCCAGGAGTTTGTTATGAGAAGATGAAGAACCGCGTCTATGGCGTAGACGACGCAATCTGTTCTTCAACCGAGAGATACGAGAGTGCGAGGATTTAGCGTCCGTATCATCGTCATCAGAAGAAGAGCCGGCGTCCTTTGAGCTCCCGTGTCCCATACTCTCTAAACTCTATCAGATCTTCCTTTTTGTTCCCTTTCCTCCAAGGTCTTGCCTTAAATTGCAGAGAATTATGGGAACGGGGCCGTTGAATATCCAGTGTCCACAGAAAGTTGAGAAGTCAGAATGGGAGAGGATATTCTTAGAATAGTTGATATTTACTGAGTGGAAAACCGGAAAGCATTATTGAAGGAAACTTCGTCGTTTCACAGGGTTAGTGGATTAGGCGAGTAAATTACATGTTACAGCAGGGACTTACTTGTCTTTTAATAACGCACTTGAGGGAGGAGCAGCACGTGTAAGTCAAAAAGTCTCTTTAGGCCAAAATTGAATGGAAATAGAAAAGGGTTGGAGTTATTGCTTTCCTTTAGTCAACCAGTAATTATCATTGGTAAATAATATTTTTTTAATATCATTTATATTAAATCAGATTAAAGTATTCCTTAAATCGAAGCTCTGGATTCTGTTCAATTTAAATTATTTTATTTATAAAATATATATATTAAAAAATTAAAATACATATAAATAAATATTATTTTATAATAATTTTAGAATTATTTAAAAAATTTTAAAGTATATTATTTTTTATTTAGATATTAAAATTATTTTTTAATTAAAATTAATGTTTAAAGTATATAAACTTTTATTAAAATTGTACTTAGATATTTTTCGTCAAATAGATGCATAAAGTATATATATAAATTTTCAAAAGTTAACATGTCATATTAATTTAAAAGTATATTGTATATTTATTTTGATAAAATAAATAATAGTTTAAATATTTACTTTGACGATAAAATATTCTAGATACTTATTTTAACTAGAATATATAATTTATGTACTTATTTTGAACAAAAATTAGTTTAGGTACTTAAATAAAAATATTAATATTAATATTTACATATAATATAAACCTAAAATTTTTTTACGCATTAACCGTGAAGCTTATCGATAAATAAAATAAAACTAGAACATAAACATAAACATAATAAAAGTATTGCATTAGTCGTATTAAATATTTTTTGTATCAAAAAAATATCTAGGGTCCATTGTAGGAAGGGTCTATGGAGAATTATCAAAACATAAATGATAAATATCGAATCTATTAAAAAATAAATACCTATGCACTTCTATAGATTTATAATATGGTAAGTAAGGTCGAGATCCTTAAAGAATAATTGAAAGGTATAATTCTCATCTAAACTAAATTTCTAAGGAATTTGGGGGTTTGATTGTTTGTTTTGAAAAAAAAAAATAATATGGTTTTGGTGAAGTCTAGTCAAATTTATCGGTGGTGTTCTAATTTAGAATTTAGATTATAAGCTTTGAAAGATAACTTACAAAATTTATAAGTATCTTAATTTTCAAGTTAATTAATAGTGCTCAAATAACCTAAAAAATCTATTATTTTAAGGATTAGTAACCTTATAGTCCTTAAATTACTAACTCTTATCATTAGCTAAGAACGTAACAGTCTCTAAATTGTTAACACTTATTATTTAAGTTAAATCTTTTTGACAGTCTTCCGTCAGAATTAAACCTATCAAACAGTTTTAAATGTTTAAGAGATTAAACACATGCATTTAAAAAAATGATAGTCTTCTCTAATTCAATATATGATTTTATATCTTCAAATCATAATCGTGACTTCCTTACCACTTGCATCAATAATCTTTCGACGGTTGTACGCACATGTTTAATTCAACATACATAATGAAATAAGCCCAGAAGATATAAAAATATTTAGAATTATAAAAAACAAACGAAAACAAGAAGTTTCACTTACAATTGAATTGAAAACATAGAGAAAAAAGGTTGGCTAGAATGGAAGGTTTAACTATTCATAGAGTGGACGGAAGTAAAAAAGGATTCTAGGGTAAACGGTCTTCAGTCTTTTTAATTGTACTTTATCAACCGGTCAATGTTGAAGTCCTGCAATGATGGTGCTCCGTCTCGTCTGTCTGTTTATTTACTTATGCACGAAAACACATTTCAAAATGTTGAGCTATTAAATCTTAATGGGTACACACACTACAAAAAAATATCCATATACCGATGCTTGCTTATATTGACGGACGATATTTGTCGGTATATACATTATACACCGACGGAATCTTCAACCATCACTAAAAGATTTTGATTATTTACCGACGGATACAAATCCGTTGGTATATATATTAGTTATACCAACGCATAACAAGAAACCGTCGGTGTAGGGTTACTTTATATTGATGGTAAATTTGTTTGTCGGTATAGGTTGATAATATACCGATGGTATATTTTATGTGTCGCTATATACGTAAGATATACCGACGGAGTTTATTTAATCCGTAGGTAAAAGATTGCTTATAGAGACGGTGTGTTTTGGCCGTCGGTATATATAAATTTTTTAATTTTTGAGGTATTTTATTGAAACTCAGCATTTTATCCTCTCCTAATTTCACTCAAACTCCTACCCAATTTTGAGCCCTAATTACGGAGTGAATCGTTCTCAAACTCAAACTCTCCCAATCGGCCGATGATCTTTAAGCAATCCATTTAAGATCTGAAACTTTCTCCATCAACTTGCCCCTGCTTTAAAGTTTGTCTCTTATTTATTTCTTTGTTTTCTCCTTATTTTAGAAATCAATTTGCCTCTGTTTTGTTTTCTTCATCCATTTGAGCTTAATCTCTTATTTAAGGTTACGATTTCCATCGGCTTGTCTCCTTATTTTTTAGGGCTATGAAATTATTTATAAAAGAATTTTCATTCATTGCAGGAACATGACATCCAGACCTCTCGAACCTAGTTTAGGCATTGCGTGATGCAGATTGCAGATATTACCTTCTACTTTACTGGTATAAATCGTTTACCTTGTTCATATATATCTATTAGGATTTAAAGTTTATAAATTAAGATTTAGATGGATAGAAAATTCTACCTCAATATTAAACAATTTTAGTTGTAGTTTTCAAATTGGTAAGAGGCATACTGTCTGTATGCTTATATTTTTTAACACTTTTTTTTGAAATTATCTCAATATCTCCCGTTGGAATTTTGGGATTTTGTTATGCCATCTCAAAGGGTAAGTCGTTCGTAAACTGTAGATGCCAACTTATTATGTTGGTTCTTTTATTTATCTGTCCATTTTCTTTTTTCATCATCGTGTTGGTGGATTATGTAATTAAAAATACAAATATTATTTCCCAGGCCATATATAATCTATGGAGAAGGGTATTTCATTCCAGTTGCTGATGCAGTAAAACCTGCAGGGATTTGGTATGCACTTTCAGACAAATTAGATCGTTTTTTAATTTTCATTTATATTCGTTTATCAGAACATAAATAAATTATATTTCTTAACAAATAAATAAAAAAAAATTATTTATCTATTTGTCATATTTATTTGTATGTTCAATTAAAATAAAATAAATAAACACTCGTTTATAATCATTCGATTCATTTGCATCATTCGATTCATTTGCAAAATAAACCTACGTGGATTCATTTGATAAGTAATGTAAAAGATATTGGCATACATTTTATTAGTATCGTCCCATAGGTTCATGAACTCCGAGTGCCTTCATCCACCGAGGGAAGACACAAAGTTCACTCCCTGTGATATTTAAACTCATGTCCTAAACATATAGAAAATTGATTGAATAATATGGTCTCATTGAATCTAAGTACCTGAACAAGAACTATATATGTATGTTGATCTCTATTTCCCTTTGTTACAGAGTATAGGCAACCCCTGATGTTGGTTGTGCTTCAGCGGCAATTAATTGTACCAGTCGATCCATGCCTTCAACTAATCAACAAAATACTGATGGAAATGATCCGATTTAGGGTATAAAAGATGTTTGACTTTTTGAAGTTTTTATTATTTAAGTTTTTAAGAAACACAAATATTTGCTTGCTTATTTTAACTATTTGTAACAGACTCGTATATGTTTGATTGATTATGTATTAGGTACTTATTATATTCGAAGTTTAAATTAGATATTTTTCTCTTTACATAGAAGAAATAATTTTTGTTATACCAGTATTAGTAAATTTAATAATTAAACTAAAAATAATATTAATAATAATAATAATTATTCAAACAAATATGTTTTAGCGATGGACAAAACCGTCGATATATGATAATTATAAAATACATCTATATATTACATATACCGACGGACAAACCATTGAAAAATATAAATCTTATAGCGATGGACCTATACCGACGGGCATATCGTTGAAAAATATAAATCTTATAGCGACGGTGTGTCCGTCGCTATATGTGTAAATAACTGTCCGTATAGTCCATACATATATCTACGGCTATACCGTCGCTGAATGTAAATAGTTTAGCGACGGAATATTCGTCGCTATATGTATATAAATTTTTCGGGGTAGTTCATACATATACCGACGGATAATTCGTCGCTATAGCTCAATATTATATATACCGACAGTATGTTCCGTCGGTATAGGTCTATATCGACTAGCGTAGTACCGATGGTATTTTGTGTGTCGGAATTTTTCTTGTTTCCGTTGGTAAAGGTTTTCGGTCCATATACCGACGGATATGTGTGTTTTACCGACGGTTTTCTATCCGTCGCTATATGTCATTTTGTTTGTAGTGACAATCCACCGATTGTGCTTTAAGTGAATCATAATTATGGACATCCTAGATGATAATGATGACATAGTATGAAGCATTGATACTACCATAATCGCCTAAACGCATGAGATGACAAACATAACCAAAGCATAAAATTAACTAATTTAGAAGTGAGGCCTAATGACAACCCGACACCGGGAAACTCACCCAACCCGAAATTTTACATTTGGCTGCTCAGAATCTCTTATCGAGCTAATATACTCAGAATCTCGCATCGAGTCTTCACTCAGAATTTCACATCGAATGGCCTTCAATATATTACCCAGAATCTCACATCGGATGACCTTTATTGTGTTGCAACACTCTCAGTACTGAGTATCCGGATCCCAACAAACAAAGACAAACATGACTGTATCAAAACCATTTTGAATGGTATCGAAACGCCTGAGTTAAAAATGCTTCTTTGGTTTCTTTAAGTCATTTAAAACACCTTTAAAAACTCTCAATAAACCTCTTAAATATATTTTCAAGTTGTTTGGACATAAGAACCATTTTTGATTTTTTTTTCAAATTAGTCTAAAACTATTTTTTAATTTTTATATCAAAATATTAGTTCTATAGAATCCTCTTCAACATTGATTGATCCTCTAGCCTCGGTTCTTTGTCTTTTTTAAATGTCATGATCTAGATAAAAAAAATTAAGGATTTAGGCTATAATGTCCCAAAAATAGCCTAAAAGTTAAACAAGAAATCAATTTTATTAAAGCTTAAAGAAGCTTGGGTTAAGAAGGTAATGTATTTCCTTCTTAAAAGTGAGTTAGAAATTGAGATATTCATATATATAATCTCAATAAGTTAGAAATTGTGAAATTAAGAAATTTGAGTTAAGAAACTTGGGTGAAGAAGGTAATGTATTTCCTTCTTAAAAGTGAGTTAGAAATTAAGATATTCATGTAGATAATCTTATTTTCGTGACTGAATTTTTTTTGTTTCACATAATTACATTGAATACTTGCTAGAAATTAAGATTAAGTTTTTAGAAATTTGCAATTTCACATGTTTGCTTGCTTGTTAGTAATTAGGGATCTATTGCATTGAATTAAAAGGTGTAGGGACTGCAAATGAAGATGTAAAACAGATTAAAGTGATGTTCTAGATGGTTAAAATGATCAATTGTATCTGTCTTGGAGTGGAATATAAGCATTGGGGTTATTTTATAGGAATGGTAAATTGTAAGGATTTAATTGAGATAAATAAATCTAAAAATATTATAAAAATACAGAGAAGAATTCTAATATTGAAATGGAGCTTAAACTTAATAAGAACTATGCTGGGGATTGAATGAAATTTGATAGGAAACTAGAATTTCAAATTGGTTGCCATGGTAGATAATACTTGAGTACTCTAAAGAAATGAGACAATAACTTGAAATATATACGTAATTATGATGGTTTACGTGATAAAATTGATGAGAATTGAGTTTTCTAATTAAATAAAGTGTGGGATTAGTGAAAATGATGATAAGGTGGAAAATTAGAAGATAGAAAACAAGTCAGTACAATCTGTCCAGAATAGCCCTGTTCTAGAAGTAACTTTATAATTCCACCAAAAATTATATATAAGGTATTTTAATCTAAAAATTGGATGGATGAAACTTAAAAACATCTATTTTAGTTGAGTGAAAATAGAAATGAATTTGGTGTTGTAGGATAAAATTAGGAAATTAATGAAGTTAAGTGGTTCAAACTTTTTGAAAACTAGAATGCTTGATAAAAAGTAATAAAGTGTATTGATTGATTTAGGAATAAAATTCAAGGCTTAAATATATTTAAAATGTATTTCATTAGATTTAAAATGGTATAAAGTGATCAAAATTTGGATATACTGATTAAAATTTATGCTTGTTTTTGTGAGCATTACTCAAATTGCATGGTTAAGACAGTTTTACTGTTTTTGTAGTACATTTGAAACTCATAAATTGCTTGATTAGAATGTATCTAATGATTGTTATATGTTTATATATGAATTTCTAGAGGATCCTAAGGTGTATAATAAAGAGGAAAAAAAGACTTGAAATTGTCAAGAGTAGGAGCAATGGGATAACCATTCACAATCTTTATTTGATTGTTTGAAATTGTTATGAGTGTAGTCTTTAATTAGTGTTTGGATTTAGTTGCTAACAAAATAGCATGTCCACTTATTTGCTTTGAAACTTATGCATGAAATGAACTTAATTCATATTGGTAATTCTTAAAAGATCAAAAGGAGAAAGAATGGATTGTTTTGATTTAATGAGATAATTCATGCTATATGACTTAGTGTAAGATTGTTTGTATGGTGGCAGAATTGAATTGTACGATTCAATTGGTGATATATTGATATTGAATTTATGCCTATGAGCTTACATTGATATAATAGTATGTTAGTTGTCATGACTGATTTATTTTATACAAACTTACAATGACTTAATATACAAAGGAGTATAACTAAAAGATCTTACAAGCCCTTGCTTGTTAGTTGGTCCTAGTTAGTAAAATATGCCTAGATGTTAGAGCTCGTTTATATGGTTATATGATAGGTATTTTTTGTACCTTACAGACCAGTGTAGCTGACGCCTTAACATGATAGTACTTTGTGTACTTCAACATGTGGTGTAAATGACACCTTAACACGATTCGATACTTGGTACCGTAACATGTGACTCGTTTACCTTGTCCTACTAATATCAAGGCAAAGTAAAGATTAAAATGATTCAAACAAAATATTGAAACATGAAATTTAAATGGTAATATGAATGATGTTAATAAGCTTAGATTGAAATAAAAGTTAATAGATTGAATGATGTTACATGCTTCTTTATTATACTTGTGATTTGGACTGCCAAATCTATGATTTATATGTTTGTATATTGTTGTAAATGAATGAAAACCTTGTTGAAAGTTGTTGGCTTCCTTAACATGTTCATATGATTGAATTGGAAATAGAAATAAAAATAATAAATAGTGTTATAAGCTAGTACACATGCATTCTTATTTTGGATTGATAATTACATGTTTCATAAGATGTTGGTCAAATGTGATTGAAAGACTACTTTGCTGGTGGAGTATGTAAATTGTTTAGTACATATGAAATGATAAGCCAATCTACCAATTTAATTAAAAGAAATGGAAGATATTGAACTAGCTAGGATAGTTTACTTAAAATAAATATAAAATTAAACTAATAAGCTAATTAGGGGTTGCCTCATTAAGTACTTATTGTACTTACACTCTCCTTTTCTCCTTCCCTAAATTTTCTGGTTCTTTTTGATAAAGAGTTTGTTGAGATCAAGCTCAAAACAAGGCAACAACACAAGCACAAGCAAGTATGTTTTGGTACTATGTAAACTCCTAGTGGAAGCTAGTGTGTATATATCTGATAGTTAGCATGGATTTTTGATAATTGATTGGGTTTGTACATATAGTTACAAGTATGAATATGGTTTGTATACAAAGTTAGCATAATTTGTTGATCGATATGAATCTTTGTTTGCTTGATTATGAATAGGATGCTATAAATGATATGTGTTAGATTATAATATGATTGAGAAATGCTTGCTTGAATTGGAATTGGTTAGTATGGAAGAATGACAAATTAATGGTTAGGGACCCATATAATATGCATTGTAAAATGGTTAGAGGGATAGTATATGATTGATTGAAATTGTGTGGTTTGGTATTTATAAGCCAGATTAGTGGATAACTTATCTAAGAATAACCAAATCGTTTACTTGAATAACAAGAAAGTATAAAATGGTAGCTAACTATCATATATAAATGTATTAGCTTAAGATATTTTAGCAAATGAACTTAGTGGTATTTCAAGTAGGAGAATTTTTGAATGGATTGTATGTATAGATGATATAGTTTGTATGATATGATTTGACATGATTGATTGACATGATTCCTTAGAACGTTGCAAATTAATTGAATTTTTAGGATTTGAAGTAGTACTCAAATGACAAGTAGTTTATATGACTTCAACTTGTTTGAATTAGTTTATATGATTTTATTTGGATCTACTTAATGTGTAAGTAACAAGAATAGGTAATAAGACAAGTTATAGGATTAAAATTTGTAAATGGAATCGAAATTTGATGCGTCTTGACATGATTAAATCAAGTTCAATAAATGTATAATATGTTTATAACAAAAAGAATAGCTTATGTAGTAATACTCCTTTCTCCTAACCCGGGGAGGGTACTACATAGGCATTACAAACAGATGTGCAAAGTTAACCTTATTTAATCTAATAATAGTCAATACTCAAGGGTTTTTAAATCAAAATAAAGTTTAAAAATAAGATTTGGTTAAAAAATTGAAAAAACATTGTTCAAAAAATACAAACATAAATTTTATATTCGAATAAAAAAATTAGGATTTTTGAAAAGAATTTCAGGAAACCCATACAAAAAAACAAGTTCCTATATACAAATAATGAATTTTAACTAACAAAATCAAACAAAAATTAAAATTTTTGAAAATTACCTTGAGTGGAAATTTGGATGAATGTTTGGTTTTTAGCACAATTCTTTGATATAACCCTAGGCTTGATGTTTTGATGAAAAAACCTCAAGAAAATTTAGATTTGGTGTGAAGAAATGATTGATTGAGGGGGTTGTTTATAGTAAAAGTTGATCTAGGGTTTTGAGGAAAAGAGGAATTTATGTTTAATTAGGTTATGTTTGATTTTTAAGCCCTTTAAAACACTTCAGTAGTCGTACGTACCGATACGCTGTTTAGGCATTTTAAAACGACAATTTCAGAATACTTCTAGATATTTTTGATATGGTGTTATTTCGATACAATCTTTACTCGTATCGAAACCTGAGCGTTTCGATACCATCTTGGCCAGAAAACGTCCTATTAAAGGTCTTAAGAGACAATATCGAAACCGTTCGTAGTAAGCATGAAGATTAAAGGAGGAATCTCTAGGATACTAAAGATCTAATCAAGGTGCGTCTCTAAGGTACCTAAAGTTTCTCTTAATGGCTACAAGTTGTGATTATCTAGGACTAACTTAAAACCTAGCACATAAGCAAACACTAAACATAATATATGGTCTACTTGTGATAAGGTAATGCAATGATCCAATAATAGAACGATAAAGCTTAGAATCAACACACTTGCCCCTTTCATCCTTTTCAATCTTAGTTGATGAGCTCATAGGAGTGGCATGAGGCTTTACATTCTCTAAGCCAAACTTCTTAAGTATGTCCTTGATGTACTTAGCTTGATTGATGAAGGTTTCATCCTTCCTTTGCTTGATTTGGAGTCCCAAGAAAAATGAGAGCTCCCCCATCATGCTCGTCTCAAATTCACCTTACATAATCTTTGAAAACTCTTGATAATAAAATTCATTAGTAGAAACCAAAAATTATATCATCAACAAAAATTTACACTACTAAGATATCATTGTTAAACCTTTTTATAAAAAGTGTAGTGTTCACTTTTCCTTTTCCAAAACCTTTTTTAATCAAAAAGTTTGAAAGCCTTTCATACCAATCTCTAAGAGCTTGTTTCACCATACAAAACTTTTGTTAATTTAAAAATATGGTTTAGAAATTTTGGAGTCATTTACAATTTAAATCATTGAACTTATCCTCAATTTTTGTATAGGTCACAAACCTTTAATTTAATCAGATTAAATCATTAAACTTTTATTATTAACAAATTAAATCATTTATACTAACATCGTTAATTATTTTAACAGGAAAATTGACTCAATAATCCTACTAGATATTTTTCCATGTCAACAAGTTAATATTAATTAAAATTTTAAAAAAACATTTAAAATCTTTTTTACATTAAGTTATTAAAAAAATTGTAATTCAATCGATATCAATTTACTAAATTTCTTTAATAATTTAATGTAAAAAAATTAATATTTTTCTTTAATTTTAATTAATATTAACTTGTTGATATAGAAATACATGTCTAGTAGTATTATTGAGTTAGTTTTTATTAAAATATTTAACGGTGTTAGTGTGAATGATTTAATTTGTTAATAATAAAAGTTTAATGATTTAATCTAATTAAATCAATGGTTTATGACCTATACGAAAGTTGAGGATAAATTCAATGATTTAAATTGTAAATGGCTCGAAATTTTAGATCTTCAAAACCTAGTGGTTGTTCAACATACACTTCTTCATTTATAAAACCATTTAGAAAAACACTTTTTACATCCATTTGAAATATCTTGAAATCATGAAAACTTGCAAATGCAAGCAATATCCTAATGGCTTCTATCCTAGCTACGAGTGCATAGGTTTCATCAAAATCTATTTCATCCTCTTGAGTGTAACCTTAAGTAACTAATCTAGCTTTGTTTTTCACTATGTCAAAACTCATATCTATTTTCTTTCTAAGGACCCATTTAGTTCCTATAGTAGATTTATTATTAGTCCTATCAAATAATGTCCATACATTATTTCTCTCAAATTGATTTAATTTTTCTTGCATAACCAATATCCAAAGATCATACTCTAAAGATTCATTAATATTTTTAGGTTTTATGCATGAAATAAAAGAAATATGGTTCATAAGTTTAAGAGAAGAATGATAATTATCTCCTTGGATGGATCACCCAAGATGTAACCATTGTTGACATAGTTGAACTCTCTTCGGTAGGTCACTTCCTTTTCTTTAAGCTTTAATTCCCATAAAGCTACTAGTGCAGGATCTTGGGTGTCTTCTTTTTTGGTTGGAACCCTATCCACCTTTGATGTTTGTATTTCATCAATGGTTTCAATAATTCCTAAATTATCACCATCACACGAGTTCTTCCTAGGAAGGAGATTATCATCGAAAACCAGATGTAGACTCTTTTACAACTAGGGTTCTTTTGTTAAAAACTCTATAAGTCTTAGAATTTTGAGAATAACCTAAAAATAGCTTTATCATTTTTTCATCAAATTTACCTAAATTATTTTTTCCATTTTTTAAAGCAAAACACTTTCACCCAAAAGGGTAAAAATAGATAATGTTAGGCTTTTTAGACATTGAAATCTCATAAGGTGTTTTCTTTAAAATTAGCCTAATCATTACACGATTTATGATATAGCAAGAAGTGTTAGTGGCTTTCGCCCAAAAATACTTAGGTAAATTGTTTTCATAAAGTATGGTTCTAGCCATTTACTCTAAAATTTTATTTTTCCTTTCAATTACCCTAATTTATTGAGGAGTTCAAGGAGCCGAAAAATTATGGTTAATCCTTTTTTCATTACAAAAATTTTCAAAACCTAGATTTTGAAATTTGGTTTCATGGTCACTTCTAATATATGAAATCCTTTTACCAAGGTTATTTTGAGAAATATTTGAAAACGTGATCAATTTTCTAAAGCTTTATTTTTAGTACTTAAAAATAGAACCTAAGTGTATCTGGAGTAATCATCAGCAATAACAAATGCATATGATTTTCCACCCAAGCTAGTAGTCCTAATTGGTCCAAAAAGATTCATATGGATCAATTGTAAAGCTCTATTAGTCAAAACATAATTAATGGACTTAAAATAAACACATTTTTGTTTATCTTTAGCACATGCATCACAAATTTTGTCTAAAAAAACTTAAGCTTGGGTAAACCCCTAACTACAATTTGGGAAACCAATTTCTCTAAAACACTTACGTTAGCTTGTCCTAGTTTGTTATGACATAACCATGCATCATTTTCATCACTAGATACTAAGCATACACAAGATAAGTTTATGTCATATAGACGTACCATGTATATGTTCCTTATGAGAGTTTTTATAACAAACGCCACAACGAATCGTATTATAGTGGAGTTTTTCCAAAAAACACCGCAAAACTTCAATATCAGTGGCGTTTTAAATGAAAACACCGTAATAACCCCTAGTATAGTGGTGTTTTGTTTTAAAAACGCCACAAATAATTGTTTATTTGCGTCGTTTTTAAACAAACACCGCAAAAATATGAACATTTAATAGCGTTTCATTAAAAAACGCCACAATAGTGAGAAAGGTTGTGGCGTTTCATTAAAAAACGCCACAACAGTAAGAAACTTTTGTGGTGTTTCATTAAAAAATGCCGCAAGCTCATCGTCCTTATGAATGGTTATCGTTTGAAACGAAATAACACCAAAAAATCCTCCATCCCCAACCCAAACTCTCTCTACCCCATTTTCCGACCACCGTCTCCCCTCTTCTCATCGCCGTTGTCTGTTCGCCGGTTGGTGCGACCGATTTCCTTTCTTCGTTGTCGGTCGATTCCTACGCCAGGTAAGATCTCTGCCCGACACCCTAAAACCTAGGACAATAGTTTGCCCTAATTTTTTATTATTCAAATTAGGTACTGGTTTGCTAATTAATCTGCCTAAAAAGTCATCTTCATTGTTATTGGGTTGCTAATTAATCTGGTTTTTATTTTGCTTTCCATTGATGTTCCAAATTTACACTTAATAAAACTCACTAAACTCTATAATCTAACTTTCTAAAGTTATCTCTCTTTTAATTTTTTTAGATTATAGATATTTTGGATGGTATTCACGTGATTAATAAAGAACAACCTTATTACCTTCAACGATATCGTTGTTATGAATATCAATTCATAATTAAAGTGTGTTGTTATTGAGATCATCATAGTAATATTATTGCTTTGACACATGCTTGTACCTATTGAATATTTTGATAAGTTATGTATTACTAAATTTTTTAAATTTTTTATTGTTATTTATCATCGCAGGTTATAAAGAATTAAACATAATGTAGTTATAAGTATCAATATGAACTTTCGACATTATTAGCAGGGCATAGTACCTATGTAATTAGAAAGTATGTATATCAAGCAACTTGCATCAGTCTAGGCGTTACAATTAAGCTTCATTACAAACTTGCATGACGTTTATTTTATAGCTGGCAAATAGAACAAATCGAAGCGGTTCACTACTCGATTACAACCAAACAAGACTACCTTAGATGGCATGAAAATTACAAGAGATCATAAACAAATTAATCCCACAAAACGTGAAGTGAGACATGAAAATTATCATCCCACACCCCTAGCTAGCTATGCCAGATTCCACTTACTAACTTACCCTTTATTATTTAATTCTCAATTATACACGTAAGTGTGAATATATACACTTTAAAATATACATAAAATAAGCAATAATGTCAGGCATATACTCGTACTTAAGTATTGAACTCATTAGTTACTTATCTACTTGTGATTGTAATTGATTCTTTGATGGTCTTGATAGTGTGATATGAATTCTTTATAAGTTGGGTTATTCTTTGATGATGTATGATAAATGCATAAAAGTCCTAATTTTTATATCATTTTTCGACTCATTTATTGCCAATTAAGGACAAATTTAAGGACAATAATGGGCAATTATGCTTATTTTCTATAATTTAGTATCCAAATACGTAATTTATAAATTTACCTATTATTTAGCATAAAACAGATGCATTTGATGGTTTTCTTTCTTAGAAAGGAAATACATCATAAGAATGACTAGAGAAGAGGATAGATACTGAATTGTAGATTAGCACCCACCATGGCAACACTTTGGAGGTCGCAGTAGCAGAATAAAAATAACAACTGGTGCTCGACAAAAAGAGAAAAAGAAGCTGATCTTAAAGGACATAAAGCAAGAGAAAGACGGAGCAAATCAAAGGAGTCAAGCCTTGGTCAAAAGTCAACGCGGGATCAAAGAGTTATTTTAGGAGATAGAATAAAGTGTCCTAGTTCAATTATGAGTTGTATTCTTTTCCTTGTACAACTCTTCCCTTATGTGGAAGACTTTAACCTAGGGCTTGGCCTATATGAGGCACACATTAGGTTTAGGTTAAGGGAGTCGAGCTGGATGCTCTATAGCATCTATTCTTAAGCCGCCGGCTACACCATGTTCTAAACTCTTTTGGAGGTTTAAGTTGTTTGTGGAGTAGTTGAAGAATAAGGTTGTATTATTCTTTATATTTATTAATGCAAAACTTATTTCATAGTTGGTTCTCTCTTGGCAATTACTCTTCTTTTCATATGAGCTCGAGATAATAGTATGTGAAGAAAAATCTATTTGTTTAATATCGAGATAATTAGGTGTTAACACTCTAAAAAGCGTATATATTCTACCCTTTTACTTAAGGTTTTGTTTGGTTTCAAGTTCATTTGCATTGCATTTCATTGCATTTAGCCGCATTTCATGTGCATTTGCATTTAGTATAATTTTTATTTTATTTTATTTTTTAAAAGATGCTGCTTTGAAAGGTATTTTGTTGGTGATGTTGTGCAGATGCTGAAGCAAAATTGAAAGAATGGAAGAGATACCGTAACATATTTCTCAAGTGTTGGATCGGACTTGAAGAATGTTATAGCATTATGGGCGGACAAAAAAGAACGAAAGAAAGGACACACCTTTAGCTCACTTTCTCCACGTGTTTTCTAGGCCAGCTATACCCCCTCTGCAAACTCTACAGACGTCGCACCACTCCTGTACCCTGCCACACTTTTCTGCAGACGTTGTACCACCTCTGCAAACCTGCCACAGTCTCCTGCAGACCCTACATTCCTGTCACCCACTGCAGCAACTATCAGGGGATATTCCCTTGGCACCTTTAGGGCACCAAACCTTAGAAGCCTCCTATAAATACAAGGCCAAGCCTCCTTCAATAAGAGAGCTGAGAGAGCCGGATACACAAGCAAAGGAAAAATCAGTAGCTGAGAACACAAAAAGGAGCGAGCTTTAAGGAAGCACGAGGGAGAAGAAAGAAGAAATGAGGCCATTTTCGGTCTTGTTCAACCTCTAGCCAAGCCACCATTGTAGGAGAGCTTCAAGCAAGGGATTTACGCAACTTCGGGAGGAGCGGCAAGCTAGGAAGTGTCACGGTACAAGCGTTTGAGACTTCCTTCCTCTTCACTTTGCTTACCTCTTTTCTAACTTGATGAATATGTATTTCAAAGGACGAAAGTTGAATAGTTTTTCATTCCTAGCCATGAACTAAACTAGTATGGCTAAGGCTTGTTTTGGATGATTTTCATTTTTTAATGGATGTTTACTGTTTCCAGTTTACTTAGTGTTTTGTTCAAGAATGCTAACACTTTTTACTTTAAACCTTGGTTTGTAAGAGCACCGGGAGGTAGCCATAGCTCAAGGGGTTTGGGAAGCTTAGATCTAGGGATAGGCAAAGCTAGACCAACTTGAACAATGGGGTTGCTGCGGGAGCAGAATCCTAACTTACCTTAGGGATAAGGTAGAGTTTCAACAACTAAAAGGGGTAGCACTTTATCAACATTAGGAGTGTTAGGATTGAGACCGGGAGGTAATGCCTTAGCATTTTCGAGTGTTAGGCCTTCTGACTAGGGATAGTGGAGGCATTTTCAGTAAAATCTATCGAGCACTAGTAAACCAGGGGAACAATAACATCCAGGAGAGCAGTGAAGTCACGCCATAGCAAGCCTAGTCTTTCTTAAGCTTGAATATCTTTTCAGTGTTGTGTTTGTGCAGTTTTATTTAATTCTCTAATATCTATTTACTTGCTACTGTATTTTCGTGATAATCTTTGTTTTGCTTCAGCATCTTTGGTGATATTTTTATTTTGCTAAGGCATTTTTTGTGACACTTGCAGAATTGCTTTAGCATATGTCATTACAAAAGACTACTTTATCTCTTGTGTATGGTAACTATTTTTGAGTTAACCTATGGTAACTATTTTTGAGTTAACCTACCCAATCCTCGTGGGAACGATCTCACTCACACACTTTATTACTTGTTCGATGTGTATACTTGCACATTCTTGCATGCAAATCAATTACAATCACATATTTTGTTCAATCTATCAAGCGCTGCAAGCAAGCAACAAGTTTTTGCCGCCATTGCCGGGGATTGAGGCAATAGGCTATTTCAATCATAGTTTTCATACTTTCTATCTTTTTATTTTTGTTTTGAGTCTTTTTATTTGGTTTAATCTTTATTTTCTTTATTGTCTTTTTAGGGTTTTGGTTAGTGGATGCCCAAAGTGAATCGTAGGGAAGGCCTCGAACCATTTATTCCGGAAATCGAAAGGTATTTTAGACAAAGGAGGCAAGAGCAAAGAACAAGATCCATGTATCAGGATCCACAGAATCAAAATGCTAGAGCAGTACCTGCAGCAATTCCAAATGCTGTAGCAAATCAGGAGATAGTAGCAAGACCAAGGGAAATTCGAGATCACTTGACACCGACCTTGGATGACCTCAATTTTGGGATAATGACACCTGAAATACAGGCAACACACTTTGAGCTCAAGCCTGTGATGTTTAATATGCTCAACTCGATCGGACAGTTTGGAGGATCTCCACACGAGGATGCATCCATGCTTTCTTAGAGGTTTGCGATTCGTTCCGCCAACAAGGGGTGCACGAGGATGTGTTAAAGCTCAAGCTATTTCCATACTCTTTGATAGACCAAGCAAGAGAATGGTTGAAAGGTATTCCAGGCGGTTCGATGGAGTCATGGACAGCTTTGTGCAAAAGCTTTTTGGCGAGATACAACCCACCCAACATGAGCACTCAATTGCGAAATGAGATAGCATCCTTCAGACAAGGGGATGATGAGTCGATGTATGAGTGCTGGGATCGGTAAAAAAGCTTGCTAAGAAGGTGTATCAATCACAGTTTTCAAGACTGAACTTAAATCGTGATGTTCTACAATAGAGTCAATGCACCCACAAGGATAATGTTAGATGCTTCAGCAAATGGGACACTGCTGGACAAGTAGCCAGAAGAAGATTTTGATATTTTGGACAAAATAGCCAACAATGATTATCAGTTTCCAACTACTAGGCTTGGGACAGGACGACGAACTCAAGGAAAGCTGAGGTTTGATGTTAATGATTCTATCTCGGAACAACTTTATGCTATCATAAATATATTGAAGAATCTTCAACAGCCCAGTGAAGTACGAGATGCTAAGGCATTATGTTGTGTGCACTATAGTAGAAACCACTTCGATAAAGATTATCCAACTTATCTAGAGTCTGCTCATGACGTTGGAAACTTCAACAAAAATTCCAACAACCCCTACTCCAACACGTACAATCCAGGGTGGAGACAACATCCTAATTTTTCTTGGGGTAATCAAGGATCAAATCAAGCTAGCAGCTCGAATAGGCAGCAACCCATGGAAACAAACCAAGGAGTCCAAGGTTTTCAAGGAAATATGCCATGGCAAAATGAACACAAGGGAACAGTTCATCATCAAAGTCACAACAATTCTTTGGAAGCTTCGCTGTAAGAATTCATGGCTTCGACTAAGGAGTTCATGACAACAACAAAAACATTATTGTAGGAGCATTCCACCACCATATCTAATCAAGGCAATCTTTTGCAGATCCAAGGCGCACTGCTGCAAAGCCATAATGCTTTACTTAGATCGCTGAAGACTCAAATGGGTCAAATTGCTGAAACATTACAAGTAAGACCAAGAGGCAACTTGCCTAGTGATATTGAAGTCACTAAAAGTCATGGCAAGGAGCAATGCAGTGTACTTACCTTGAGGAGTAGAAGACAAATCAACACGGGGGAACAATTCAAACGAAAGGAGAAAGAAGAAACCCTATTTAGGAGCAAAAAGAAGCTGAACAACAAGAAGAAAAATCTGCTCAAGTGGAAACAGAAGAAAACTTAAATACTGAGACATTTGGTGAGAAGATTGCAGATACTGCAGCAAAAGAAGCAGCACCATCGCAACCTTTGGAGGACGCAAGACCACCATCACCATTCCCTCAACTATTGAAACAACACAAAAAGGATCTCCAATTTCAAAAGTTTATAAGTATGTTGGACCAATTTCATATAAATATTTAATTTTTAGATGCTATTGATCAAATGCCCTCATATGCAAAGTTTTTGAAAGATATTGTTACTAAGAAAAGAAAAGCTAAGAATTTTGAAACAGTTGCTATGACATCTGAGTTCTATTCTGGGAGGACTGAGCTTCCCATGAAAAGACAAGATCCTGGCAGCTTCATCATTTCATGCTCGATAGGAGACAATTTTGTGGGCAGAGCATTATGCGACCTAGGGTCGAATGTAAATCTGATGCCCAAGGCAATATTCAATAAGCTTGGTATAGGGAGTACGCGACCTACCACTTTCATCTTGCAATTGGCGGACCATTCTTATGTCCGACCAAAAGGCAAAGTAGAAGATGTGATAGTAAAAGTGGGCATGTTCGTGTTCCCTATGGACTTTCTGATTTTAGATTGTGAAGTGGACTACAAAGCACTCATAATCTTGGGGCGACCATTCCTTGCAACCGGTCGGATTCTCATCGACTGTGAGAAGGGAGACTTCACAATGCGAGTAGCAGATCAGTCTATGACCATCAATGTCTTCAACACTCTCAAGTACATGGATGATAATGAAGAATGTTATTGTATAGCCGAGATAAATACTGCAACAGTTGAAGAAGATGCAGATTTTTGTTGTGAAAATTCTCCGCAAATGAAAGACTTTGCAAAAATGCTGGAGGAGCATGATCAGGATGAAGAAAAAGCTCATTTGGAGCTACAACAAATTGGCTATTTCAAGCCAAGACCAGGTATAAATTTCGAATCAATTGATTTCTCTGAATTTATTCCTCCTAAACCATCACTTTTACATGCACCATCTTTAGATTTAAAGCCACTGCCGCCACATTTAAAATATGTTTATTTGGGATCTCACAATACTTTGCCAGTGATTATTTCTTCTAGCTTAGATCCTGACCAAGAACTTAGTCTTGTGAATTTGTTGTCGCAATATAAGAAAGCTCTAGGGTGGACTATGGCCGATTTGAAGGGCATCAGTCCTACGATCTGCATACACAAGATCATGTTGGAAGAATGCCACAACAATTCTGTTGAACCCAAAGAAGACTAAACCCAGCAATGAAGAAGGTAGTGATGATAAAGATTATCAAGTGGTTGGATGCAGGGATCATATACCCAATTTCTGAAAGCTCATGTGTTAGCCCTTTGCACTGTGTTCCTAAGAAGGGAGGCACGACAGTGATCACCAATGAGGACAACGAGTTGCTCCCAAAAAGGATAGTCATAGGCTGACGTATTTGTGTGGACTATAGGAAACTGAACAAAGCAACTAATAAGGACCATTTCGCCTTCCTTTTATCGATCAAATGTTGGATCAATTGGCTGGAAAGACTTACTATTGCTTCCTCGATGGCTATTTTGGGTAAAACCAAATTGCTATAGCCCCAGAGGACTAGGAGAAAACAACCTTCACCTGCCCTTATGGGACTTATGTTTTTCGAAGAATGCCATTTTGGTTATGTAATGCTCCAACAACTTTTTAACGTTGCATGTTGGCAATTTTTTCAGACATGGTTAAAGAATTTTTGGACGTATTTATGGATGATTTTTCTGTGTTCGAAGAAACTTTTGAAAAATGCCTAGGCAACCTGGAAAAGGTACTGAAATGCTGTGAAGAAGCCGACCTGGTACTCAATTGGGAAAAATACAATTTCATGGTAACAGAAGGTACGGTTTTGGGGCATAAAATTTCAAGCAAATGAATTGAAGTTGACAAAGTAAAAGTAGAGTTGATAGAGAAGCTACCACCTCCCACCATTGTAAAGGGAATTAGAAGCTTCCTAGGACATGTTGGATTCTATAGGAGGTTTATCAAGGAATTCTCAAAAACTTCTAAGTCGCTCTGTAATTTGCTACAGCAAAATCAACCCTTTGTGTTTGATGAAAAATACAACAACGCTTTTAATGAACTAAAGAAGAAGCTTACCTCAACTCCAATAGTAATACCACTCGATTGGACTGAGTAATTCGAGTTGATGTGCGACGCAAGTGATTACGCAGTTGGCGCAGAACTAGGTCAAAGGCAAGGTAAATTCTTCCATGTTATTTACTATGCAAGTAGAACTCTTAATGATGCTCAAATTAACTATACCACTACTGAAAAAGAGTTACTTGTTGTAGTATTTGCCTTCGATAAGTTTAGGGCTTATCTTATAGGAACTAGGGTGATAGTACACACTGATCATTCTGCCATCAAATACCTAGTGACTAAGAAAGATGCTAAGCCGAAACTTATTAGGTGGATACTTTTGCTTCAAGAATTTGATATTGAAGTAAAGGATAGGAAAGACACTAAAAATCAAGTTGCATACCACTTATCTAGGCTAGAAAATCTTGATAATTTAGGAGGAGATTTCGAGATCAAGGAAAATTTCCCTAATGAGAAAATTTTATATGCTACAGCATTACCTTGGTATGCCGATATTGTTAATTTTCTTGTTAGTGGTATTTTGCCTCCTGATTTATCTAGCCACGGTCGCAAGAAGTTCAAACATGATGCAAAATTTTTCTATTGGGATGAGCCATATTTGTTTAAGAAATGTGTTGATCAATTGCTTCAAAGATGTGTACCGGAAGAAGAACAAAAAGATATCATATTCCATTGCCATGCAGCATCATGTGGTGGGCACTTTGGTGGATCAAAGATTGCTGAAAAGGTCCTTCAATCTAGATTCTACTGGCCCTCACTCTTCAAGGATGCTCAAGCATTTTACAAGGGATGCAATAAATGTCAAGCAACCTGTAACATCTCGAGGAGGAATGAAATACCGTTACAAAATATTCTAGAAATTGAGCTTTTCGATGTTTGGGGAATTGATTTTATGCGACCATTTCCATCCTCCTATGGTGATTTATATATCTTGCTAGTAGTGGACTACGTGAGCCAATGGGTAAAAGCGGTGGCAACACCTTGCAATGATTTCAAGACTATCCTGAAGTTACTGGACAAGACTATTTTTACAAGGTTTGGAGTTGTCACAACCCAAATTTACAAGTCAAATTCCCCAATCTAAAAGTCAAAATCCCTAATTGTGCCCTAGGAATTGGGGATCTAAATTCTGAATTCAGGGACTAAAATTAAACTTTTCAGAAAATCTTTAGGCCCTTGTAGTGTAATTTACCCTTTTTCCTTTTTGGAACGTTTCCTTCTTCCTCCTTTTGAAACCGGAATTGGTGAGTAAATGGGATTAAATTCCTCAATAAATATTTTAATTAAATCCGAAAATTGATTTAGAATCTCTCGTTTTTCTCTCTGTTTCTGCCATTGTTGCCTTTGGTGTCTCCTCTTTGTTTTGAATTGACGTAAGAAGTTTTGGTTTTGCTTGTTCTATTTTAATCGATTATGAGTTTAAGGGTTGTTGGTTCGATTGGTTATTGGTTTCACTTGGTGTAGTTTAGAGCCGGTTCTGTTGGGTTCAAATCAGTCGAATGATATATCTAGTTGAGGTTGAGTTGGGTCTTTGTTCGGGAGAAACTGGAAAACAGAGGGGGAGCATTTTGTTGCTTTTGAATCAATTTAAATCGAGTTTTGATGTTGTTTTTGTATGAATCGGTTAAGGACTTGTTTAGGATAAGTTTTAGATCAAATTTAGAATTAAATCGAGTCAAATAGGGGGTTTGGTCGAAATTAGACTTGTTTGGGACCCGAGAAAATCTGGAAATTTTCCAGATTTTCCCAGAAAATCTGGGAAATTCCCAGATTTTCCTGGGAAACAAACACCCCAGGAGAACCGACCCAGAACCGTCCGGCCCAACAGACCCGAACCGATCCAAGCCCGAACTGGCCCAAGCCTGAACCGCGACCCGTCCGACCCGAACCCAGACCCGACCCGACCGTCCGTCCGACCCGACCTAATCTCTAACTCATTCCCCGACCCAGCTAACGTCATCGCTGACGTCACTGTTGACGTCAGTTGCTGACGTCAGCATTGACCAATGCTGACGTCAGCAGTTGACCTTTTCGACCCGGGCCTAATTTATGTTTTTCGATGTCCTGAATCCAATGGCATTGTCTGTTTTTAAAATTTGAACCCGAAGTGTCATTTTTAGGGATTTTAAGTTTGGTCAATTATCTGGAAATTATCTGTAATGGTTTCTGAATCAATTTCTATTTGGCTTCAAGTGACGAGGATTCCGACCCCGAGCAGTTGCCTCCTCCTCCTCCTGTACGAGGTCCGATTCATCTGCATTCGAGACCTTCACGTGAGTAACGAATTATTTCTGTTTAGTATATTTTTTCGGTATTGTGGCATAGTAGGATGTCTAACGTTTTCTGATAATTATAGACTATACGCCTGCTCAGCCTAGTGGTAGAGCCGAGTCCAGTAGACGTCAGGGTCGTCGTTGAGTCTTCTGATAGAGGTGTGTTCTCTCTCGTTCATCCTATAAATCTGTTATTCTGTATATTCGATTTTTGTTAACCGTATGATCATGCATCATTCTGACATATTATTTCTGATTTTGATATCTGTCATGCTTGCCTCCTGTTAGACTTTAAGGCATGCATTCTGATTCTGTATCTGCATATAACATGGCATCTGGGATATTATCTGTGTACGGGGAAGTTAGTGATTTATCACTTCTGTTTAATGGTTCCACCTTCAGATCGAGATACCACTTCTGTTGGTGTGATGGTGTTAGAATGGTCTGGGGACCAACTCTTCTGTGGTGTCCGGAGATGGGTGCATATCATGCATACTCTGTCTATTCTGCATATTCTATTCTGTTATTCGGTTTAACTGTTCTAGAGACACACTAGGCTCCCTAGCTTACGCCCTCTCAGATTTTTGTTTCAGATCTCAGTCCTAGGCTCGGTACGGTACTTGGAGGATCCTGATTCCGATACCTATTAGTAGTATGTTTTATAGTTTTAGACTCTGGATTGTTTTTATTTGAATAATAATTTCTGTAATTCGAATGTTAAATGTTTATCGTTTTTTGCGACTTTTACTGTTTATAAAATTATGGGTTGAACTTTATTTTGTAAATGTTTAATTTTCATTATTATTTTAATTTATTAATTATTTAATAAATTATCTGAATATTATATTTTTGTAAAAACCCTAACTTGTGAAACAAGATTTCAGTTTATAAACCCTAACTTGTAATCTAAGTAATTAGGTTAGTTTTAGGGGTTACAGGAGTCCCTAGAGCCATAATCAGTGATAAAGGAACCCATTTCGACAACAAGCTCATTACTAAGGAATTACAACGCTATGGAGTCACACACAAAATTGTTACAACATATCACCCGCAAACAAATGGCCAAGCAGAAATCTCCAATAGAGAAATCAAGCAAATCTTAGAGAAGACAGTCAACACAAAGAGAAAAGACTGGTCTCCAAAGCTGGATGAAGCTTTGTGGGCATATAGGACAGCTTACAAGACTCCTTTAGGGATATCCCCATTCAAGCTAGTTTATGGGAAAGCATGTCATTTGCCCGTGGAGCTCGAACACAAAGCTTATTGGGCCGTAAAAAAGCTCAATATGGATTTCAAGTCAGTTGGAGAGAACAAGCTTTTGGCGATAAATGAAATGGGCGAATTTCGATCTCATGCCTATGAGAATGCTAGGATCTACAAAGAAAAGACAAAGAGGTGGCATGATAAACATCTCTTGCCACGACATTTCTTAGAGGGACAATAAGTGTTACTATACAACTCAAGACTCAAACTTTTTCTTGAAAAATTGAAGTCTCGATGGTCAGGACCATTCCTGATACATAGGGTTCATCCTTATGGAGTTGTGGAGATCAAAACACTTGATGGAGATCAAACATTCAAGGTCAATAGTCAAAGACTGAAGATCTATAATGGAGCTCTCATTGTGCGTGACAAGGATGACCATAGTCTGTAAAATGCCTGAATATTTCTATCCCCCTCTTTTATTTTGCCTTAGCATTTAAATTTCAGTTTGAATAAAAAGTAGAAGTTTTTATTTTAAGATGCTTTTTGTCTCTATTCAGCTTTTAATTTTTGAAGGTACGAGCTCAGTCCATTGTGTGTCCTTACAACAGTCTGCATAAGTCCAGAGGCGTGGCATGCCAAGGTAGGACAGTATGTAGTGCACAGTCTGTGCAAGGGAGGCCTGGAGCTAAAAAGGACTGTACGGCTACAAGTGATTAAGGAAAATTTTTTGGAGCTATTTGATTTGGGCCACCAAGAGAGGAAGATGAGGAGCCCATAAAGATGAATTCGGTTGGTTTTGAAAGGGAAAAGAGAGAGAGTTTGATTCAAATTCAACCCTTCCTTAACCCATCATTACTTTTCATTAATTACAAAACCCCTTTCTCTCTCCAACTTACCATCCATTTAAACTCTCATCCCACCTTTTTACTTTCCCAAGAACCCTAGCTGTTTAAACTCTTACACAACCATAATTACTTTTTCTCTTTCATCTTCCCCTTCCCAAGCAAGTAACCATCCTTCTCTCTTCCCCACTACTCCATCTTTTTCGCATCAATGTTGGGGCAAGACCAAGACTTTTTCGTTCAAGAACTCTGCATCGAAGGAACCATTTGAGATGAAGCAAACACAACAGTGGACCACACTTCCTTGAAGCCAGAAGGAAAAATCTGGATGCACTTCATTAAGCAAAACTTGATGCCGACAACTCATACAGCTACTGTCGACTTGGGTCGACTAAAACTGCTACACTCAATGCTGAAGACTAGGACGATCAATATGGCGAAGAACATTCTCGAAGAGGCTTATGCTACGCTCAAAAGGAAGCAAACCCCCCTTCCATTCCCTTACCTCATTACAACACTTTGTAGGAAACAGAGAGTGTTCGAGAATGATGAGGACTTCGAGGTGAAAGGACGACAAGGGATACCTTTGAAGAAGATCCCTGAGTTGATGGGATTAGAGGTAAATGCCCAAGTATCTGCTGAGCCTTCCGCCAAGACGAAAAATGACACAGCAAATTTCACTGCATTACCTGCTACTGTGCAAGGGATGCAACTACAGCTGCAAGACCTTTAAAGCAAATTCATTTCATACATGAGTTACGTCCAAAAAAGGGACTTATTCCTTCAGCTAAACTTTCGAGATTTGCTACAAGATGGTGGCTACACTTTTCCCAGCTTCCCAACCCACATCTTCGGCCCAGTTGAGCCCGAGCAAGCACCAAAGGAACAAGCCTCGTCATAGCAACAGCATAGCCAGACCACTCCACCAAGAAATGCACAAGACACTGCCCGCCAACAGAATAAGCCAATAGCCACTACACCAGCATTTGAACCATCTCATATTGCCTCTGGTACAGAATCACACTAGGTCCCTGACGGTCCATCAGAACCCTCACCACAGGATAAAGTCAAGGAACCTATAATGGAATCACCAACCTCTGTGCAACGAACAATTGAAATCAGTAGTGATGATTTCGATCTCAACTCATCACCATATGAAGAGGTGCATCCTTTAGATCAATTAGTCACTTCCGTTCCACGTTGTAAGATTAAGCGTACGGCTGGAATACGCGCTTCTTATAGGATGGAGGAGGACTTGATTCCCATCGCAGTAGCAGAAACAGACCAGCCATCACCACTGGACAGGCCATGGAAACGCATCAAGATGGCCGTCCACAAGACAAAACCTGTTGAGAAGTAAGCATCTTTTTCTTTTTCTTTTCAATTTTGCATATAGTTTCATTTTTTTATAGCATTGGGGACAATGCTAACCTCAAGTTTGGGGGTAGCAAAGTCTTCGCCATAGCATTTTCATTTCATTCTGCATATATATGAATTTGCTATAGCATTAGATTCAATTCAAGACAGCTTTTAGGTTAGAATGGATGATATCTAATGATAGGAATGTTTATGCTTTTAAACTGAACTAGTGGATATATTAAGAATTAATTGAACTAAATTAGGACTTGATGCTTTAGAATTTTATTGACACGATTGTATGTTTTTTATACTTGAGTGGTAGGAACTTTTTAGAAAACTTAGAATCTATGCCTTAGTTAGTTCGGAAAGAAAGAAAAACTCCTTTTTACTAGAGTATATAAATAAAGCTTAATATATATATATATATTTGCATGAAGTGAATAAATGCTTTAGCATAAAACTGTAGAAGGACGCTCCTCTATGCAAAGTTAGCTTATACTCTGAATATAAATAATGCTACAGCATATGAGCGAATGAAAGTTGTCACGAGATGACTCTACCTACTAGCTCGGGGATGAGATGTTTGCTTCATATTCATCTAGAGTTTAGGATAGTAGGTGTGATGAGTTGATACCCTTCGAAGCAGTTAAAAAAAAGAGAAAAAAAAAACTAAGCAATGGAGTAGATTTTTAGGAACTAGGGTATAGTGAATAAGGAAAACTAAAATTTTTCTAACACTTAAGCATAAGTTAGATACAATCCAGTACACACAAGCAAAGTATCCTGTCTTAGTTCAAGTTCTTGGAATTCTCAATATCGTGTAGATTGCTATAGTATTTATATTCTGAGGATTGATGTTTTGCCTGAACTGCTGTCAAGGATTGAAAGTAATGTCATAGCATTTGTATATGTCATCACAAAAACTTGTTGCTTGCTTGCAGGGCTTGATAGATTGATTAAAATATGTGATTGTACTTGATTTGCATGCAAGAATGTGCAATTATACACATCGAATAAGTAATAAAGTGTGTGAGTAAGATCGTTCCCACGAGGATTGGGTAGGTTAACTCAAAAATAGTTACCATACATAAGAGATAAAGTATTCTTTTGTAATGACATATGCTAAAGCAATTCTGCAAGTGTCACCAAAAATATCTTAGCAAAATAAAAATGTCACCAAAGATGCTGGAGCAAAACAAAGATTATCACGAAAATGCAGTAGCAAGTAAACATATATTGGAGAATTAAATAAAGCTACACAAACACAACACTGAAAAGATATTCAAGCTTAAGACAGGCTAGGCTTGGTATGGCGTGACTTCATTGCTCTCCTGGATGTTACTGTTCCCCTGGTTTACTAGTGCTCGACAGAGTTTATTGAAAATGCCTCCACTATCCCTAGTCATAAGTCCTAACACTCGAAAACGCTAAGGCATTACCTCCCGGTCTCAACCCTAACACTCCTAATGTTGATAAAGTGTTACCCCTTTTAGTCGTTGAAACTCTACCTTATCCCTAAGGCAAGTTAGGATTCTGCTCCCGCAGCAACCCCATTGTTCAAGTTGGTCTAGCTTTGCCTATCCCTAGATCTAAGCTTCCCAAACCCCTTGAGCTATGGCTACCTCCCGGTGCTCTTACAAACCAAGGTTTAAAGTAAAAAGTGATAGCATTCTTGAACAAAACACTAAGTAAACTGGAAACAGTAAACATCCATTAAAAAATGAAAATCATCCAAAACAAGCCTTAGCCATACTAGTTTAGTTCATGGCTAGGAATGAAAAACTATTCAACTTTCGTCCTTTGAAATACATATTCATCAAGTTAGAAAAGAGGTAAGCAAAGTGAAGAGGAAGGAAGTCTCAAACGCTTGTACCGTGACACTTCCTAGCTTGCCGCTCCTCCCGAAGTTGCATAAATCCCTTGCTTGAAGCTCTCCTACAATGGTGGCTTGGCTAGAGGTTGAACAAGACCGAAAATGGCCTCATTTCTTCTTTCTTCTCCCTCGTGCTTCCTTAAAGCTCGCTCCTTTTTGTGTTCTCAGCTACTAATTTTTCCTTTGCTTGTGTATCCGGCTCTCTCAGCTCTCTTATTGAAGGAGGCTTGGCCTTGTATTTATAAGAGGCTTCTGGGGTTTGGTGCCCTAAAGGTGCCAAGGGAATATCCCCTGACAGTTGCTGCAGTGGGTGACAGGAATGTAGGGTCTGCAGGAGACTGTGGCAGGTCTACAGAGGTGGTGCGACGTCTGCAGAAAAGTCTGGCAGGGTGTAGGGGCGGTGCGACGTCTGTAGAGTTTGCAAAGGTGGTACAACTGGCCTGGAAAACACGTGGAGACAGTGGGCTACAGGTGTGTCCTTTCTTCTGTTCTATTTTGTCCGCCCACAATGCTGTAGTATCCTTGAAGTCCGGTCTAACACTTGAGAAATATGCTACGACATCTCTTTCACTCTTTCAACTTTGCTTCAGCATCTGCAAAGTATCACCAACAAAATACCTTTCAAAGCAGCATCTTTTAAAAAATAAAATAAAATAAAAACCTAAACTAAATACAAATGCACATGAAATATGGCTAAATGAAATGAAATGCAATACAAATGAACTTGAAACCAAACAAAACCTTAAGCAAAAGGGTAGAAAATATACGCTTCTTAGATTAGGCTCACGAAATTAGAGAATATGGTCTTTGCTCAACGGTATTGACTAATCCGGTTTAGAGATAAACCGCCCAAGATTTCAGCAACTAATAAGACGCATGTGTTTGGTTGTTATTCATCCTTAATTCACGCCGGGAGGTATCATCAAGACGTGAACTTCAATAGTTCTCTTCGCTTAGGGATAAGAGGAGACATACAAGGATGCTCTATCGAACTATGGAAAGTTGATTTTTCGACAAGGCATAACCCCGCCTAGGCAGCTACGGCGACCTTAGTGCGACCCGCCAAGGCAGTAAATCAACCTATTGCATTAATAAGTGGATAAATAATACAACTGGATTCTCCTCTACAAAGCATTCAACTTAGGCTCACTTCATCATATTTATTCTCTTCTTTTATTTAGTTTTCAAGTAGTTAATTTAGTTATCTCAACTCAACAAAATACTTATATTTTTATTTTCAATTGTGCAGGACTAAGCAATAGTAAGGTCGAAACAGTCCATATGGGTTCGGCATCTAAAATACTATAATTTGGCGAAAGGTGAAATTAAAAGGACTTCTGAGCCTTCACCAATGTATATTACAGAAAATCCAAATGGATAGGAGTTGAATGAATTTGTCAAGGGTAAGTATTGACTATCGAAACAGAGTCGAAACTTTTCTAAATGTAGCTTTTGCAAATTCAAGCCAAGAGAATATGATTCTTTCCCCTTGTAAGAAGTGTGTTAACATTAATTGGAACAGCCGTGAAGTTGTACAAGAACATTTAATTGTTTATGGCTTCGTTCTGGGCTACAGAAAATGGGTATTCCATGGAGAGTTAACACCTTGTACTGCTTCTTCAGGAGTAATGTGTCTTTTTGTCCTATTTCTGATCGTCCATATATTAGAGAAGAAGAAATAGAGGGTATGTTGAGAGATGCATTTAATGTGCACGATTATCAACAGTCTATTAGAGAAATGATTTTACCGAGATGAGAAGAAACGAATGTAATGAAGAGCCAAATGGAGATGCTGCAAATTTTTACAATTTGCTTGATGAAATGAATGAACCACTTTACGAGGGATTGAAGTATTCAAAACTCTCCTCTTGTATTCGCCTTTTCTACTTGAAATGTTTGGGAGGATGGACTGGTAAATCCTTTACACAGTTATTAGATTTTCTAAGAGAAATATTTCCATCTGCCAAAATTCCTCAATCTGGAAAAGATATGAAGAAAATGATAAAAGATTTGGGCCTGGATATGAAAAAATACACAGTTTCCCGAATGATTGTTTGCTGTATTGGGGTGATAAGATCAAGATTCATGTCATGTATGTGCTAAATCTCAGTGGATGAATATGGATACGCAAGATGTGATTGAAGAAGAAGTTGAAGCACGATCAAGAAAGAAGTCAATAAAGATTTTGCGGTATTTTCCTCTAATACCTAGACATCAAAGACATTTTATGTCTTCGAAGAATTGTGAGTCTATGAGGTGGCATTATGATGGACGAACCGATGATGGATTATTAAGGCATCCTGCTAATTATGAATCTTGAAAGTTATTTGACCAAAAATTTCCAAGTTTTGTCGGTGATCCTCGAAATTTCAGACTCGATCTTGCATCTGATGGGTTTAATCCTTTTAAAATCATGAGTACTTCGTATAATACTTGACCGGTTCTGCTTGTTTCTTACAATTTGCCCCTATGGATTTGCATGAAACAATCATCTTTTATCTTATCCATGATAATCCCCGATGAGAAAGGTCTTGGTAATGATATGGACATTTATATGCAACCTCTAATTGTAGAGTTAAAACAATTGTGGGTGAATATCGAAACATATGATGTGTTGAAGAATGAGAACTTTAATTTGCGTACAGCTTTATTCTGGACTATTAATGATTTTCCTGCTTATGCAAATTTATTTGGGTGGAGTACCAAAGATCGTTATGCTTGTCCTTGTTGTGTTGCACAGATGATAAGTGCCTAAAAGTCCTAAATTTTATATCATTTTCCCACTCGTTTATTGCTACTAAAGGATAAATTTGCGGGTAATAATGGATATTTCTGCTTATTTCTTCTTATTTTTTATATTTCAGCATCCAAACACTAAAAACATGAATTTATCCAATATTCGGCATAAAGTAGATATATTTGATAGTTTTCTTTCTTAGATAAAAACTATATTATAAAGATGGCCAAATGAGAAGATAGAGTCTGAAATGCAGATGAAACACCCGCCAAGGTAGCACTTTGGAGGTGCAGCAGCATAAAGATGTCAATTGGTGCTCTACAGAAAAGGAAAAAAGATGTTGATCTTAATGGACAGAAAACGAGAGAAAGACGGAGCCGATTTAAGGAGTCAAGCCCTGGTCAAAGTCAAACACGGGAAAGAAGTGTGACACCCTCGCCCCGGGTTAGGAGACGGGGGCGTCGACCGGACTTACGAACTCAAGTATTGTAATCAAATTCAAACATATGACTTATTATGAAACATTGTGGGTTGGTCAAGTTATACAATTTGCTTATTTACGAAACATTGCAAGTCAGCTCCTTAATAATGATATTTGTCTATTTTACGGTTCAGATCTTATATTACTTACCCAAGTTCGAGACCAATTTAAAACTTTTTGGATACTTAAATAATTTCCAATTCGAAACTTAGCTACCCTTCGTTAATTAATTATAACTTCAATTAAATCGATCAAACTGTTATATCAAATTGTATTCATTTAACTATCATCAATTATACCTTATTAGTCGAGTAGTTATCCTTATCAAATTTGAACCCATGCAGTAAGATGGTATCGATACCCTTAATGTTGGTATCGATACAGGGGTATCGAACCAGGTATCGATACCAGTCCTTAGTGTTGAATCGTTGACCAAGGCTGGGTAGCCAGTATCGATATTGGCATCGGTGCAAAAAGTTTCTGGAAGCTCCAGTATCGATACAGGTATCGATACTGGCTTGCTTCATTAACACGTTGACTAAAGGTCAAAGCTTGGTATCGATACAAGCTTCGGAACAAAAAGTTTCTGCCAAAGGTGGTATCGATACCCAAGCTAAAGGTATCGATACCCAAGCTCGAAATTGACAATTTCAAGCCTTCTAAACACTTAGACATTTCAAAAAGGGTTATCTAAATGACCTTAACTCAATCCTAAGCCTTAAGGATCATAAGACATGCTTAGGTAACCTATTTCGATTCGCCAACTTATCCATTTTAGCCATTTCATTATGCATTTTAACATTTGAATCATCCCTACTTAGGACAAGCATTTAACCTTTTTTTTTTCCTATGGCTACTCATGCAAACATGATAGGTCCTAGATTCACATGACCTAGACACTAAGACAAGCTAACCATATTCTATATGCATTCTTCCAAGCCAACATATCAACCATAGCCACACACAAAACATACAAGGCTAGCCTACTATGTGCATTGTGCCTTATGGCTTACAAACCCCAAAAGCTTAGACGATCATATGAATATATACACATCATGAGATAGCTACCAAAATGCACATACTGGTCTAGCACGATTACTATGCCACCGTACAATAGGAGTTACAAAAACTATCAAAATACCATACTTTGGCTTGCTTCTCGTGTCCTTGCTTCGATTCAAGCTTGGTCTATCTCTTTAACTCGTAAACCTGTTGTTTGGGAAGGAGGAAACAAAGAGCGTAAGTACTAAGAAGTACTTAGTGAGGTAGCCTAAGTCTAACCAATTTAGACATAAATTATAATATGTGACATACTCCAATTAAACATCAAGCAATTACATATGGCAATTAGCATATCAAAAACATGCTCCAATGTACAACGATAAGTCATAACATATGCCCAAATTCAATTCATAATTTAGGCCCTATGGAAAGTACATATCAAAGGCTCAAATCCAAAATCGTATCAAACGCCCTATGGCAAATGCATATCAAATGTGCAATGTACAAATCATATCAAAAGCCCTATGGCATATACATATCAATACTCAAGTCCAAATCATGTCAAATGCCTATGGCAAGTTCATGTCAAATGCTTATTAGCAATTACATTAATTTTAATCTTTCGAATCAATTTTCAAACGTTGCCTTGGTATAGTTAGACTAGGTAACGAGTCAACAGAAGTACCCTAAGGTACTAACAAAAGTGTCACTAGGACACTAACAAAAGATACCCATGGTATCTACAAATGGTGACTAACCACCAACAAAGGTACCCATAGTACCAACAGAAGTACCGAAGTACTGATCAGAAGTACCGAAGTACTAACAAATGAGCTCAGACTCTAGGCATGCCGTACTACCTATGACCAACTATGACCCAAGGCTCAATCAAAGTTTCTTATTCAATTAGTCTTTCATTTACTTAATCAATTTCCTTGTCACGGATGATGTACACAACATGGCATATCAAGAGCATCAAGTCATGTTATCAAGTCCAAAGTATAAGTGTCATGCTACTAACATATCAAACATATACATATTACATGTTACCAAAATCTAAGGCATAAGTCATGCTAACATATCAGAGCATATACGTGTGATCATGTTACCAAATTCGAAAGCATAAGTCATGCTAACATATCAAGCGTATACATATAATGGACATAACTCATGCATGACTAACATACCTGGCATCCTTAGCCGTGTGCCAATACTTACCTCGGCATTTCCGAGCTATGCAAATGCTCTAAACTAGTTTATTATCTAGTACTTCAAACATAAAGTCAAACGAGTCATTTGACAAAGGTTTCAAAACTTTTTGAAAAAAGGTTTCAAAACTTTTTGAAAAAAGGTTTCAAAACTTTCCTGAAAAGTTTCAAAACTTTTCGCGTCCAATAACTTTTCAGAATTGAAATTGCCCGCAAGGTTTTGAAATCCTAGAGGTTTCGAAACTATTTGACAAAGGTTTCGGAACCTTCACCCAAAGGTTTTGAAACTTTGGGTCTGGAACCAAAAGTTTCGTTACACTAAGTAAACACCAATTAGTCAATACTCAATCATTAATTACTACCACTAAATGCATCAGTCCTAGGCATAATTAGCAACATATGGCACATGATCAACAACGTCACGGACATCAATCAAACTATAGGCATGTTTCCTAAAAAATGATTAACAACATAACAATCATGCAAGTACATGCTTCAACAATTCAAATAGTTCCATAGTCCAACAATTAACAATCAAGCAACAAAGGTCTCATTACAACATAAACCAAAGTATAAGTACACACTCCTCACATAGGTTGGGTTACACATTGCCTTGCCCCAATTTATTTGCCAAAAATATACCAAATTGTAGTAATCCTTCCCCTTGGTTTCCTTGCCTCGAACGAAGCCCCAAGTGTCTTTATTTTTCTGCAAGGATGAAAGGAGAGCTTAAGCAAACATGCTTAGTGAGGTAGCTCTACAAAAAGTCATCAATGCATAAAACGTAAATCATTCTTATTGATATGTTTGCATCCTTTATGCGTAATTAAAAAAGTAAAACATAATCATGCTCATCAACATTGTCAAATTATTTCATGCATCTTGTACAAGAATACCATTTCACTTCATGTATGCATATTGTCTTGCTAGTGATCATCTAATGTGAACTCTTAGTTCATCGAATACACGGATCATTTTCTCATAATTGGAGACTCTTGGTCTCAACATGCATCGGTCGGACACTTACTCATCCTTGTATACATGTTACCCCCACTACGCACGGTCGGGCACAAAGTCACCCTTGTCTACGTATGGGTCAACTATATGCACGGTCGGACACAAAGTCACCCTTTTTTACATATAGGCAAACTCTACACGCACGATCGGACACAAAGTCACCCTTGTTTACGTGTAGGCAACATCATTACTCTCTTTATTTTATAGTGCACTCAATCCTAATGACATGTCATTTTTATTCGAATCTAAAGTTAGTGTCACTAAGTCAATATCAAAATCAATCATGCATGTTAACTTGTTGCTCATAGTGCATTCATGTATTGTTCATCAAGTGAACCTTAAATCATGCTCAACGGCTTCATCACTATAGGGCAAATAACCTCATCATATTCCAATATATTTCCATGCTTCCATAAGCAATGCATGCATCATATCAAAACCATAGTTATACATCTCCAAAATCTCAATAAATCATTATTATCAAAGCTATGTCCGAAATTGTCGATACATAAGAAATTGCATCAAAATCATTTAATCCACTTACTCTTGAACTATGGAAAGTATTCCATAGTCCCCAACATAGAACTGAACCAATGCGATTCACTTTTAATCTGAAATCACTCACCAACAAGCGAAAAGAGCTTTCGCCGCTATCCGATGATCGCGCCAACACACCAGCACTCAAGCATCTTCTTGTACCTCTTCTACAATATTAAAAATAGAGCATTCTCACATCAAAACATGCTCAAACCAGCAGCCATATCCGATCACAACAAAACTACCGAAAACTTAGCCGAAAAGACTGTAAACTAAGACGAAATGCATCTGAACAACATCAGACCAAAACCTAATGAATCCAACATCTAATCCACTTCAATTATGAACCAAAAACACATCCAAACCATCATTATATCTCCAGCAATATTAAAGCATCTAAAACAGACCCTAAAACAACCGAAAAGCACCTTAAAACAACACCGATTGCATTATTTCAGGATTAAATTAATATGCTATCAAATGAAGACTCAATTAATCATTTAATTAACATAAAAACATAATTGAATTCATCTAATTTCAGCATTGAATGAGATCCAAAAAGATTTCACAAAAACATTCACAAAATCACTAGATCTAACATTGAAAACATAGAATTAAGTTTTTATTCAAAGATTAGCAAGCTAATACTTGGGAATTTCAATAAAGAACCTTAGAAAAGAATTAAAAATCCAGAAAATTTACCTTTAAGATCTATTCACCAAAAAGACACAATTTCCTCTTCTTGATTCCTTGCAATTTGGTGTTGATTTGATAAAATTGATGGTTAGGTTTTGTAAGGAATAGAAAGATGATTAAAATGATGTAATCTTTGTGGAAAAAGATGCAAAAATCAGCAAGGAATTGAAGAAAAGAGATGAAGGAAAATGGAGAGAAAAAGTAGTTTTGAGAAAAAATGATTTATCATCTTCAATTAAATTAATTAAAAAGCATTTTGGTGAATAAATCATTATTAAAAATTAAAATGGGTTTATGGCCATCTAAGGATTCTAAGTTTAGCTTGCTTTTCAATTTAGTCACTAAAATAACTTTTTTTTTCGAAAATCCCAAATTAAGTCCTCCAATTTTTCCAAAAATTATAAATTGGTCACTTATGCATAATTAAGCATAAATAAAAATCAATATAATTTTCAAATTACTTTCTTTTAATTTTGAAACATATTTTTAATATTTTTAAACCATATTTCAAAATTATTATTTTTCTTAATTAAAATATTCTTATTTTATTTTTCCCCGGAATAACGAACCGGAGAACCCGATTCGTCCCAAATCGAATTCTCCTAACTAAAGCCTAACTAACAACCCCAAAAACGGGATGTTACAAGACATCCGACTAAGATTTTTCTTAATTCTTTTTCTCTTTTTCTCCCTAGATTAGTATATAAATATTACTATATACTTATAGTGCTTAAGCCAGTTTTTGGGCACCTCAAGTATTTAGTTATTCCTTACTAGAGCCAATTTCGGGCACCTCTAGTAAGTGGGAGAAAAACTAAATCCTAAAGCCAGTCATGGGCACCTTTGTGGATTAACTAGAGCCGGTGATAGGCACCTCTTGTTTGAAATCTAAGACAAAGTCCTTATTGCTTTTCAAAGAAAAGAACTTTTAAAATCAACTAAGACTAGCTGTGTTTAGGATATTTTCAGGCTCATAATCTAATCCTAAGTACTAATCGTAGCAAACCTTTCGGAATTCAAGTCTTGTGAATATTGTGAACTGCGGTGGCGGATGGAGAATATATTATTGTCAAGGTAGTTTCAATAAAATTTCGACAGACTTAAAAATTTTTATAGCAATTGAGAATTAAGACAGAAATTAAGGCAATGGAGTTATATTGATTACTTTTATACATTGTTGGCTTTTACATTTTACAAAATTAGACAAATGCTCCCCCAAACTCAAGAGATGTATTATCCTCAATGCATGGATAAGTAACAGAGAAAATAAAAGATAACCAGAAAAAAAAAAAGAAAAAAAAGAAAAGAGAAATACTATCGCTCTCAGAATTTTGTGGATCCGAATAAATCTTCGGAATCACTGTCAATGAGAAGCTTACGGTGGGTTTTGGGCGGCTACTAGGCGGCTGGCTTGGGTGGGCTCACCATTGTCTTTTTCGCCGAGCGGTGGGGTTGGATCTTGCAGCGGGTCATCCTCCGTGTCAAGGTTGATGGGAGAGGAAGAGGTTGTCTTTCTCTTTTGCCCTTATTGTGTTGTGGCCAGGAAGTCATCAACAGCTCAGAGTTGGCTCATTAGATCTTCTTCTGAATCACTCCAAGTGAAGGTGATGTATTTTTTCGGTGTGTCTCCTCTATTGGTGGAGTCCATCCAGAGGAATTCGGCTACCGAGTCTACTGAGAGTGGTTTGTGGCAGCTGTAGTGTTGTGGCGGATAGAGAGATTGGAACTGTGGCTGAGGCAGTTGGAGTTGCAGGTGGTGGCTTAGACGAGGAGAGATCGACTTTGAATTCTAGGAAGACAATCGTGTATGAAGGGAGTTCTTCTCGGATGATGGCGATGATGGCGTTGTTAAACTCCCTAATATATGTCATGAAGGCCAACTGTCTTCTCTCCATCTTCTGCAGGACTCCTGCTGTTGTTTACTCGGCTAGGTCTGCCTATTAAGAGGCCTCGGTGGGAGTTTCTTCGGCAGTGGAAGGAATGAAAGCCTGTGGAACTGCTTCCTCCACTTGCATCCTTTTCATGTACACCTCTCGTGTCCAGCCCACTCGTCTTGGTGTGTAGGTATCAAAGGGTATATTTGGAACTCTTTCAAAATTCCCCAAGGCAATAATTAGACAAGGGTAAATGAGGATACCTTTTTCTTTGGTGGCGCATTCGAATATTTATTCGCTGATGATGATGCCAATGTCGATGTGTTGGTTTTGTATGATCGAGTGGATGAGTGCTAAGCATGGTCTATCCACTGTTTGTTTGTACAAAGTTGGCATTAAGTTCCTCTTTATGAACATATTCCAGAGATTTGCTTCTGGTCGGAGATCATGGTAGCCGATGGAACCACTATGCTTACCCATATTCCATTCTATTCTTGGCAGTCATAATTCTGCTTTCATCTGCTCATAGTCTCTGGCTGTTAGGGCGGTAACAAACTGTGCATGTTCATTGTTTTCGATGTGGATGTCAAAGTAAGCGTTGATCGTGATGTCGGCCACTAGAATTGCCCGTCCCTACAGGTATGTGTATGGGTTGATGGGCACTAGGCAGTGGGCATAAAGTTCGCAAACCCATTCGATATTTGCTGAATCTGGTTGTTTTACGAATTTCTGTCATCGCTGAAAAGTGATTTTTGACAGTATAAACGCTTCCAGGCCTAGTTCATCATTATCGTTGTAATGAAATCCTTACTCCTCCCAAATCTGATGGTTTTTGAAATTTCTCTCGTATTCATGCTCGATTGGCGGTGTAGAGAGTCGTTTGAATTTTGCTGCTCCGGTAGAGGTTTATAGGGAAAAGCAGTGGACTGTTGGAAGCGACAGTAGTGACATCACTGTCCTTGGCATGCACACGATGCAAGTCCAGTTGGCCCGTACTGACGGGAAATTTGATATAGAAACCGCCTTGGGTGGCACGTTTCTCGCCAAGATATTTTCTTCTTGGTGTGGGCCGCGTTTGGGCTTGGTTGTCTGTTATTTATTATTTCTCCTAAATAACTTCAAATAAAATCCGTGTAAATAAAATTATTCTGAAGACTAAATTGTGGAAATTTAAATCTAAATCCTAAAACTGAAAACTAAAAATCTAAATCCTAAAACATAAAAATAAAAGATAGAAAGATAGAGAGAGAGAGAGAGAGACAAAGAGATAGATAAAGAGATATACAGATAGAGAGACAGACAGATAGACAAACAGATAGAGAGACAGACAAACAGACAGAGAGACAGAGAGACAGAGAGACAGAGAGAGAGACAGATAGACAGAGAGAGAGACAGAGAGAGACGGAGAGAGACAGAGAGAGACAGAGAGAGAGACAAATAGATAGACAGATAGAGAGACAAATAGATAGACAGATAGATAGATAGACAGATAGACAGATGGACAAATGGACAAATAGACAGATAAACAAACAGACAGATAGACAGATAGACAGACAGATAGATAGACAGACAGATAGACAGACAGACAGATAGACAGACAGACAGATAGACAGACAGACAGATAGACAGACAGACAGACAGACAGATAGACAAACAGACAGATAGACAGATAGACAGATAGATAGACAGACAGACAAACAAACAAAAATTAGGTTATTGGTAGAGTGCAATAAATTGTATCTCTAGCAGCAAACATTTTCCCTTTTTTTAGTGGAGGAGAAGCGGATGTCCTTGTTATTGTCTCCTCGTTAGGTGGTTTCTTTCGAATGTATTTTTGTGCCAGGGGAGTGTTGCCTCGATAGAGGTTGCTTCGGCAGGTGTTGGTTAGGCAATCTATCTCTGAATTGAAGTTAAATTCAGTTTTAATCTCAATTTCTTGGCATTCATTTGGTTCATTCGGCTGCCTTAGAGTGTGAATACATTGATCTTCACTTGTTGGTCATTGACCCTTATGACCAATTCGCCTTTCTCACAATCGATCAATGTTCTGCCCATGGCTAAGAACGGTCTTCTCAATATGATTGGAGCATTTTCATCTACTTCACAATCAAGAATTAAGAAGTTAGCGGGAAATATAAATTTATCCACTCTTACCAGAATATATCTTCAATTTTTCCTTCCGGTTGCACGTAAGAGCGGTCTACCAGTTGCAGCATCACTATTGTTGGTTTTGCTTGTCTGATGCCTAGCTTCTGAAATATTTACTTAGGCATGATATTTATGCTAGCGCCTAAGTCACATAGTGCCTTACCCACGTATTGATCACCGATAGAACATGGTATTGTGAAACTACCAGGATCTTTTCTTTTAGTTGTGGCCTTGTTGTACAGTATTATCATACACCCTTCTATCGCTGCATCTGTTTTAAATTCCCCAATTTTGTACTTTTGGATATAATATCCTTAAGTAACTTGGCATAGTTGGGCATTTATTTAATTACCTCCACCAAAGGTATATTTATATGTACCTGTTTCAGTATGTCTAGAAATTTCTTAAACTGATACTTTTGCTTTCATTGTTTCAACCTTTGTGGGAAAGGTGGTGGTAAACGTAGATCTTCAATCTTCTCATTGCATTGAAATCTTATCTACGGTGCTGCCGCGACATCATCTGTTGTGGCAGCATCGACGGTAGTGTCTGTTGGTTCCTTTTCCTTAAGTGTTTCATCAGTAGCTTCTTTTGGGCTACTGTTTCAGGGGTCTTACCTACTGTTTGAGCAGGTATTTCAGGGTCCTTGAGTTTTAATCCACTCCTGGTGGATATCGCCTTACATTGTTCATGAGGACCGGTTCTAGCGACTTCAGTATCGCTAGGGAGACCTCCTATGGGTCTGTTTTTCATCTGTTGTGCCATTTGTCCTACCATAATTTTTAGCATTTTGAGAGCAGCTTCGTTGTTCTACATTCTCATTTATGTTCTGTCCATGAGGTATCGGCTCTTTGAATGAACTTATTGGTGTTTGCAATGTATGCACCAGTCTGAACCATGAAGGTTTGTAGTGTGTTCTCTAGAGTCCGAACATCTATTGTCTGCGGCGGTGCCTGCTGTGGCATCTACTGTTGAGCAAATTTGTTGTTTTGCTGGAATCCAGTAGATTGTATTGGTTGATGTTGCGGGTTAAGAGCATTATTGGGATTGCTCCATGAGAAGTTTGGGTGCTTCCTTCATGATGAATTGTAATTGTTAGGCACATTGTTTCTGTTAAAGTTTCTAACATAGAAGGACGATTTTAGATTGTACGAGCATGCGTTCGAGTCATGGTTGTCACCACATGTTTCACAAAGAACGGTGACTAGTTTTACTTCATGAACGTTACTTGGTTTATGTAGATCTTTAACCATGTTGGTTAGGGTTGATAGTTGCGCTAAGATAGAATCTGCAGAATCAGAGTTTGTCATATCTCGCCTATTTATGCGTCTTCAGGTGGTTGGGTGTTGATAGTCATTCTTTGTCAACCTATCCAAAATTTCTAAACTCTCATGGGGTGGGCGGTCTAAGAGGGTGTCATTGGCGGAAGCATCAAGCATCATCCTCGTAGGGGTGTTAACTGCGTTGTAAAAGATGGATACTTGGATCCACTCGAGCAGACCATGCAATGCGCATTTTCTGTATAGTTCTCTGTATCTTTCCCAAGCCTCATACATTGATTCGTCTTCATCTTGCCTAAAGGATCTTTTATCGTTTCTCAGCTTATTAGTCATATTGGTGCAACTAAATCTAGCAAGGAAGCTTCGGTATAGTTCTATCCATGAGTTCAACGATCTCAGCTGAAGGTTGTTTAACCATGATTTTGACTATCCCTCAGTGAATAGGGAAACAATTTCAGTTTAAGGATGTCGGCTAAGACTTCTGACAGCTTAAACGAGTTACAAATTTCCAAAAAGGACTTACGATGTTGCTGAGCATCTTCATTAGCCGAACCCTCAAATTGGCCTAGGGTGTTGATCATGTTGAACATGACCGATTTTAATTTGAAGTGTTCTGCCTCTATGTTAGGCATCACAATGTCAGGACTTAATCCATCCAAGTCTTCCTCTAAATAATTATGAATTGTTCGTTCACGTTCCTGTCTTGGAAGAATTGTTGGATCAACCACTGTAAATGCGTCGCAGTTGTCTGCCTCGGTGGCATTCATACCAGCGTTTTTTGTTGGCTAGGTGATGCGTTCATTCTTTGGTGTGCCCTACGTTTCAGGTCTCGTGTTGTCTTTTCAATTTCTAAATCGTAAGGATATCTATCAATGGTTGGATTGGACCTGTTCATACACAAAACAACTCTAGTGAGTTAAAAGAATAATAAAAAATTAAAACTTAAATAAAATAAAAAAGTGTAGAAATAATTGGTAGTAAAATTTAGCATCAGTCCCTGACAACGACACTAAAGATGATAGAGGCTCGGAAGTTCTTTTCGTTCCACCTTTGTCAGATTATAGTATTTAAGGTTGTTGAACCCATAGGGATTGTGTCGACTTCACCACTTCTTACGACTGCATTATGGAAAATAAGAACACAAGTATTTTATGGAGTTGGAATACTAAGATTAACTAATCGAATAAATAAATAACGGAAGATAAATATAACGAAAGTAAGGTTAGGTTGAATGCTTCATAGAGGAGGATCCAGTTGAATTATTTATCCACTTATTAATGCAATTGGTTGAACTGTCGCCTCGGCGAATCGCACTAATGGTCATCGCAGCTGCCTAGGCGAGGTTATGACTTGTCGACAATTCAACTTTTCATAGTTCGACAGAGCATCCTTGTATGTCTTATTTCTTATCCCTAAGCGAAGAGAATTGTTGAAACCCATATCTTGATGATACCTCCCGGTGTGAATCAAGGTGAATGACAACCAAACACATGCGTCTTATTAGTCGTTGAAATCCTGGGCGGTTAATCTCTCAACCGGATTAATTAATGCCCACGAGCAAAGACCGTATTCTCTCGTTTCATGAACCTACATCTCCCGATGCTAGAAAATGTATTTTTTTCACATACTATCATCCCGAGCTCATATGCAAAGAAGATTAAATACCAAGAGAGAATAAACTATGAAATAAGTTCTTGCATTAATAAATATTAATAATAATACAATTTTCTTCTCCTACTACTTCACGAACAACCTAAACCTCCGAAAGATTTAGAACATGATGTAGTCGGCGGCTAAGGATTTATGAAAGAGAGAATCCAACTCGACTTCCTTAAACCTAAACCTAATAAATGCTTTATATAAGTCAAGCCCTAAGTTGAAGTATCCGTACAAGGAAAGAATTGTAAAGGGGAAAGAAATATAACTCTTAATTAAATATAATATTCTATTCTTATTTACTAAAATAACTCTCCTTTCCGTGGTTGACTTCGACAAGGGCTTGAACTCTTAAATGGGCTTCGCCTTTCTCTCATTCTCTTTCCGTTAAGATCAACATCTTTTTCTCTCTCTGTCGAGCACCAGATATTATCTTCACGCTGTTGTCGCAGCCTCCAAAGTACTGTTGTGGCGGGTGCTTCATCTGCAATTCAGCATCTATCTTCTCAATTGGTCATATATGTGATGTAGTTTCATGTCTAAGAAAGAAAACTATCAAACGCATATGTTTTATATCAAATAATAGGTAAATTCATAAAATCAATGTTCGGATGCTGAAGTATGGAAAATAACCAAAAATATCTATTATCGCCTTTAAATTTGTCTTTATTAGCAATAAACGAGTGGGAAACTGATATAAAAATAAGGACTTTTGAGTACTCATCATTAACCTAACATACACCTCAAGTTAAGTCTAGAGTGTTACACTTAAACCCAATATTCATCCCTAAAATAGATCAAAACACATGAATTTTGTTTGATGTTCATCTGTATTCTTCATAAAAAAATGAAAAACACGACCAAAAAACTGTTACCTAAGTTTCCACTAGATCTTGTGTCGCCTATCTCCAATCACACTCCGGTATTCGCAAGCCACCGCCCAAACACTCCAACCACCATTGTTCTGTCACTGACCATCATTATTTTATAGGACGATCGCCGATAAAATTTCTAGATTTCTTCATTTTTTTCTAATCTAAACCATAAATTTACCCTATTTTATCATAAATGAACCAAACTTTCACGGATTTAATCTTATTCTACCCCAGATTCGAAAGAATATTGCCCATATTTAATTGAACTACGCCAAAAGCCCAGATTCAACCTTCTAACTCTCATTTTCAACTCCAACATCAACATATTCTCACCGAAAACTCCAAATCAACATCCGAAATCCCTTATTTTAGTTCTTAAAATTGACCTAGAATTTAAAGTTTGGCTTTTATTTCATTAAAGATCAATTTCTAACTTAACCTAGTTTTGATGTAGGAAAATGGTAAAGAGAAAGGTAAAAATATCTTCCACTGCTCTACGCATGTTCCGGCGAGTTTTTCGATGAACAATCTTGACGTTGACCGTCTTCTCCGATGGCCTTTTCAATTCTCGACGATTGTTAATGATCTCAGTGACCTTTGGGTTTTTTTCTAGTAAGTCTCTTTAATTTTATTCTCTCTCCCAATAATTGTTTTAATAACTATACTAATGATTGGGTCTCTTTCTTTTTACAAGTTATCAATGATCCTTTAATGATTATCTATCCTACTATTTATAGTAGGATCCAGACCTATCAATGATCTATGTGAAGGGAAAAAAGGACCAATATCTGAACGTCACATGGCACGAATTAGGTGGAAAAACATAAAAAAATGTGTTTATTTGGTTTAATCAACCGAAAGTTGGATAGGAAAAGGAGATATATGGATTATGAAATGAAAATTTGGACCATATTTGTATATTTTGGACTTTAAAATGTAAAATGGAATTTGGGGCATTCATTTAATATTTATTTATTATTACCTATTTTTATATTTATTTAAGCTTATTTATTATAATACGAGGTGCCTGGAAAAATTATGGGTATGACACTTAGAACTCTTACAAGATGACATATTTGAATAAATGTTTGGGCCAAGTACGTAAAAGAATATGTGCAATGCCTTATCATTTATTGAATTCTTTCTTCTTTCTTCCTCCGTCATCTCACTTTTAGTCTTAGAAATTTGTTTATCTCTTTATTATTTCATGGGAATGGATGAATCGTCTTTGATTATATGCTAAAGAATATAATCATGCGAATTGATGAACAAACTCATCATCTTCTTCCAATATGGATTGTTGTCTCTATTAAAGAAGGGTGGCTTTGTGATGGATTATGACTCGTACATGCTTTACCCCGAAATAGATGACATAGCTTTGATTGTTTTGATGATCAACACTCCTTAGAATCGTCTCTTGTAGATGTTAAGACCTTGAAGAGTATAGATTTGATATCAATTGTTGAGTAAATTGAACAATCTAACTAGCACAGAGTGGGTGAATTGACACTTTTAAATTTTTTGAAATGATTGAAAAATTAGAAAAATATGAACACCAACAATTTATAGTGGTTCAAGCTTTGAATAAGATCTACATCCACTACCTTAGCTTTTACCAAGTATATTCAACCAATTCACTAATGAATTGCACCTTTTTATCTGTTCAATTGATAATCATTACAAGAAAAGAAAAGACGGAAAATGTATGTTTCTCTCATTGAAAAGTATTACCCCAATTATAATTAAACACTCCCCAAACTCAAAAGAAATATTACAATGATGAACAAAGAGTTGGGTGTAAGGATTTAACAATTTGCGTGCTTAGAGTTGGATTGAATGCTTGGATTTTGCTTTCATGATCAATAATTGTTGTTGCTGCATTTGAGACTTGTTTGTATACCCTCTCATTGAATTTTAACCGTTTGGGTGGTTGGGATCATCAATATAGTCGTTCAGACACCATTTTTCCACCATAAATACACTTCTACAAACTGTGGTATCGATACTCGAAACCCTTGTATTGAAACGCTACTGAAATAGAAAGAGTCACTACGTGTATTTAATAAGGGATATCGATACGTTGATCTCACGTATCAGAACGGGTTAATCTTTAAAACAAAGGCATATCGATACGTTGATCTCGCGTATCAGAACAGGTTAGTCTTTAAAACAAAGGCATATCGAAACAGCTATACAGTTGTATCGAAACGTTTTGAATCTACCAATAACGGTATCAAAAGACCTTGAGGGGCGTATCGATACTGGTCAACTAATTTTTAAAGTTTAACTAACAAGTAACTGTCAAATTATTTATTGCTCGAAAGACTTTAGAAAAATAACCATAGTATCGAAATGCATACATAGAGTATTAAAACGTTTTAAAATATTATATTTAGCTTAAATTATAGGACCGTTTTGAAACAATCAAAGATTGTATCGAAATGTCTGTATCGATACCATTTCAAAAATGTTTCAAAACTAAAATTCACAGTTTTAAACGTATCGAAACGTATGTGCAATTTTTTTTTGAAAATAAACATATTGTATCAAAACGCTTAAGAGACATACTGAAATGCTTGAGAAAATATGAGCATTTTGGCTTTGAAAATGCTCAAGGAAAATAGTGTTGGGTTATTATTTTGACTTAAAAAAATTTTTATTTTGTCAATTGAGTATGGCCTTAAAAGTTTGTTACAAAATAATCCTTTTACCTTTTTTTATATCAAAATCAAATTTAGTTTTATACCTGAATGAATTTGATATATTCGAAATCGTGATTGATTTTGATCTACTCAAATTCACGAATTTATCTCGACATATGTGAATTCCTGCATAATCATGATATACCAGAAGCTTTGAAAAATCTTGAGGTATAAATTCCTAAATACTTAGATGATAATTATAGAACTCTTTTGAATAAGGTCATTAATTCTAAATTCAATTTAAAATGTATTAAAGTTTAGTGTCTTTTTCTGTAATTATCAGAAACCTCTGAGTGATAAATTAAATTTTCTAGTGTATTTCTTACACATATTTTTTTCTAATTTAAAACTAAGACTCTCCAATCTGAATCATGAATTCTATCTATATTAAAATATATTCTTCTCCGATATAAAAAACGTGATCTTGATTTTTGATATACTAAAATTATATGTATGATATTTTTTTTCTTTTTCATTTCGTCGGATTACACAAAATTGTTTAATCTGTATATTTTATGTGGGATATGATTGATGTTCTATAGGCTCAACCCTGATCAAGTTGATAAGTCCTTTTGTTAGACTCTTATGCCTAATGGGTTTAGGGTAAGACCTTTTGTAAGGCTCTTATGTATGATGTACCTAGAATAAGTCTTTCTCGATGAAGTTTTGGGAAAATTGTATTTTAGTGCTCGGTTGGAGATAGTTAGGTGATACTAATTTCTTAGTCTCTCTCTTTCTTTGTCAAGATTTTATAATTATCTGAAATATCACATTAATATTTTTTTCTGTAATTGATCGAACACACTACACCCTTTGACTCAATTCCCACAATTTATTTTTTCCCTCTAATTATCTGGGATATAGACATATTGTCTAGCATGCGAGTGATCAAATCAAAACTGAATATAAATTATCATATCATATTTGAAACTTGTTGATACTTGGTTCATCATGTCAGTCTCATTTTTGTTTCATTGTTTGGTTTATTTCTAAATTTATATGTTAATTCAGAACTTGTTTTATGGTTTTAAATGGTTTAACAGTTTGTTTATCTAAACTTTTTAATGTGAATCGCTCTAATGACCTGAATATGACAGGTCGAATTGAAATGAGTCACCTGTATCGGTCTGGTGTTCTAGAAGAAGGGTAGCGCAGACCACCCAGTGAACCTATCCAATAAGGTATCCAGAAGTCACAGCTCTTGATTCATTAGATAAGCCCATCTGAGTCAAAAAAAAAATGGGATCTGGTTGGGGTTGGGGATAAGGGCAAGGTTAGCTTGCTGGGTGTCGATATCATGTCCATCGGCCATTTTAGTTTTTAGACAAGAAACTTTGGACAAGCTTGGCACCACCGTACACGAGACTAACAAAAGACAAGCCATTCTCAGTCCCACATCAGCACGCCTTACTTAACCATATTTTCAATGTAGTTAACGAAGTAGAACTGTTCTACCATGAAACGAGGGGATGATGACTTGGGACGGCAGATTCCATACCTAATGCAGAAGGAACATGGTAGGGTGTTATTTGCTGAAGCCAATTCAAAAGACATCAATTATTTTTTCAAGTTAAAGGAACTCCACCAGTATTGGTGCAGTTTTAATGCGTTTTTTTTACTTATGAAATAGTTTTGAGGGGAAGAAGATGAAAAATAAGAATGAGAAATTTATAATTTTAATCTAAAAATTTAAAATAATGTTTAAATTGATAAAATGTTATGCTAAATTGATAGGCCGTATAAATATTTGGATTAAAATTATTATTAAATCAAGCTATATTACTATTTTTGTTCATTTTAAACGATAAAGCTACTAAAATAAGACGAAATATAATGTTAAATATTTTTTTAAAAGAATAATTGAGTATTAAAATTGAAATACAAACGTAGATAAGATACTAAATAAATAATTTACCCAAGAGTTAATTTGTATTAACGAGGAATTATATTACCCAGCTGAGTATTTCCTTTTTATTAAAGTTTTTTTTTTTATTATTACACTATGTATAAAAGTAAAAAGAGAGAAGTTTTATGTTTTCAATTTTCAATATAAAAAATATGATCATAAAAATTAAAACCCAAAATTAAGACAATTCATCGTAAATTGTTTAAAAGCTAAAAAAATATTTTTGAATATTAATATTATTTTTAACTAATTATGATAAATCTGTTTATTTATCTCTTAAGTTTTATTTTTTTTTTATAATTTTTATGTTTATATTATACTTTAATAGTATCACTAAATTTTATCTATATTTTAAAAATAAATAAAATTTTAATGAGATTAACAAACAATGAGTTAAGTTAAGCAATAAAATCTTTTAATGAATACAAGTTAAATATTACTCAACTCGCAACCAACTCTCTCGATCCTTATTCTAAACTTATCAAAATTCATCATTATTTTATTATACCATACAATAACACTTGCAAAAATTTATTTTAGTAACCTTTATAATTTTTAAAAATTTAATGGCTAAAAAATTATTTAACCAATTGTATTATTTACCCTCAAATATTCAACATTTAGACAACTTCTAACATTTCATCTATTAAATAATTTTTATTTAACATTTATATATATATATATATAGGAATGAGATCAATTTATATCATATAAAACTTAAAATAATTTACAATAAAACTTAAAATAATTTACACTAATGAAGATTATCACTTTTAAAAAAATCTTAATCATTTATTATAATCATCCAACAGTCTAAAATTAATATAAAATTAGATAAGTTTTACACAAGTAAATTAATCCTAACCTTGTATATATGCCAAAAGATAAGAGTTTGTCGTAGCAAAATAAGTAGCACAACAAAATAAGGCATACAAAGCACAACAACAAAAAATTCAAAACGTCCATTACCCAAGTGCACCTTCTGAAATGCAAAACCCCATTTTCATAGAAGAATGATGCCTTGGGTACCGAGTCAACTCAGAACTAAAACTCATTGCGTTATCAATCTAACTTATGATAACTTTCTAATAGAGGCATCATGTTTTTATAGTAAGCATCTTTTTCTTAACGTTTTACATCAGTAAAATTCCAAGGTGGATTGCAAACTACCCAGTTGATAGATCACTCATGCAGGCTCACCTCGTGCAAGACTATGGAGTTCCTGGATCCTGGTCAAGTGCTTCTTTCCCCAAAGGTGACAATCCAAGTCCTCAGGACGACCGCAGTATATGTTACAGATGGTGCACCGAAACTGAGGTTTCTTCCCAACTTTTTGCTGAACTTTAACTTGATTTCCTTCCGAATTGTTCGGAAATGACTTGTTAGGTTTGTCTTTCAGTGGATTAGATTTGCTTCTCCTGGCGTTAGGATTCACTGCTTTGCTAGTGTTTGATGTGTTGCTGGTGGGAAGATTAGAGTTCTTTGCCTTCATTAGCTCCTGCCAAGTATCCCAGTGCCGCCTTCCTTGCAGATGGCTATTCAGGGTTGTCTCACTTGAGGTTGTCACTTGACACATAGCACAGGTCCACTCCTTCTGAACTTGCTGCGTACCTGAAGGTATATTATTCATTTCTGGAACTTCCAACACACCGTTCATTGTGTTAGCAGCATTAGGCTCGATTTCAGGAATCTGTAACAATTATAAAGTTGGCCATTACAAACTTGTAGCTATTCTTTTTGGGTTCTAATATATATCATAGGGAAGCATAAAACTCGAAATCGAGTCTCTCAAAGGCTATGCCAGAATAAGAAATGAAACAGATACATAAAAGCCTAATGTTCATCCATGTTCCAAACTTTGTATCACCAAGGGAAAACCAAAAATGTAAGGATGGATTATGAAATTCCTAAAATGAGGATGAAGGTTTACCAGGTTCACTGGACCAACATCCTGTTTCTCTGTTACTTGTACAGCTTTCATGTCATTCTGCAATATGCTAGAATTTGGGCACTTTGACTGCATTATGAAAACAGAAAAGGAGAATTATACAAGACATGTAAGCATTAATGTTTCATCTATTTTCCTATTCGTCTGTCGAGAATGCAGTATCAAGTTGGCCATTACAAACTTGTAACTATTCTTTTATGTTCTAATCTATATATATCATAGGAAAGCATAAAACTCGAAATTGAGCCTGTCAAAGGCTATGAAAGAATAAGAAATGAAACAGAAACATAAAAACCTAATTCTCATCCATGTTCCAAACTTTGTATCACCAAGGGGAAACCAAAAATGTAAGGATGGATTAGGCTATTCCAAAGAGAAATGAGGATGAAGGTTTACCAGGTCCAGGTTCACTGGACCAACTTCCTTTTTCTCTGTTACTTGTACAGCTTTCATGTCATTCTGCAATATGCTAGAATTTGTCCCCTTTGACTGCATTAAGAAAACAGAAAAGGAGAATCATACAAGACATGTAAGCATTAATGTTTCATCTATTTTCCTTCTTGTCTCTTGAGAATGCAGTATCTGAGTCAGAATCGTCCAACATATATAGCAATAGCATTACCTCGCTAGCAATAGGTTTCTCCAAACCCTTCACAACATTATCTGCATCAGCAAGAAAATGGTGTTTCAAGAAGAATCTCTGAAACTTGTTGAAGCTGTTGTTGATACTTTGCATGTGTACATTGAGACATGGGTGAACAAAATGGTTATACATATATAAGGCACCATTAAAATGGGGAATCACCATCCAGCAGGTGATGGTCAGCTTCATGTACGGCCAGGATGGTAGCCTGGGAATAATCCATCCAGATTTAGTTAAAACAAATGCTCCTATTAACATAAATCAGTACAAGGACGACCGGACCCAACATTTGCAGATCGAGAAATTTGATGCAATTTACTAAGAAGCAGTCTTACCACTGATGCATCCCCATGAAAGCATGTTCAAACAGGGAAATCAATGAGAAGATTACCCAGTAGGTGACCAGTTTCACCATGTCAGAATACGAATTAGTTTCAATTGCATGGATTGAAGCAAGTCTGCTAAGAAGCAAAGAAATGTGATTCCAGGGCTATACACATAGTAATATGACATGGAAAGACTGAAGAGAAACTTACAAAGGATAACCCAAAGCAAAGAGAGGCCTGCAAGTGCAAACAATGCATGGAAATATGAGGGGGAAAACACGATAAGTTTACATAAATGAGATGATAAAAAGATTACCATGCAAGAGCATCAAGGCAAATCAAACCAAACTTGAAAACAGCCAGGAAACCCATCTTAAATCCGAACCCTGTTAATGGCTTGACTGAAGCACACCACCTGAGAAAACCTCTTGCAGTAAGCAAAATAGTGGGAAAATGGAAGAAAACAAAAGCTGAGCAGAGTTTGAAGAGACAATTCAAGTGGCTTTATGATCTGGAGTTGGGAACTGGTTTTCAAACTTTATCACTCGCTTAGAGCGGAGAGTATGAATCACGCATTGTAGCCGGTACGAGCTAACGCCTGGGGGTGTTTATCGATTGACTCATGCTCGTTCAAACTTTTACTATTCGTTACTCGTTAAATTTATTAAAAATTATCTTATTTTTAATTAAAAAAGTTAAATTTAATAGTATTATATGAAACATAACATTAACGAATTAACAAATTTAATCAGAAAAAATAAAAGTGTATACAAGATACTTTTAAAGTCTAAATTTCAAACTAACAATATATAAGTACACCAAACTAACGTATCAAAACTAAAGTAACGATCCACAAATTAATAATTATTTTTTAAATTTATCTTTTGAATGAAATAATTTTAAAATAATTATTAAAAAATTATTTTAAAAATTAATCAACTAATTAGAACTTATTAAGTCAAAATAAAATTTTCTTAAATAAACTCACTAAAGTCTCAAAAGAGTTTAAAATAAATTAATCTAAATTAAATATTTATTAAATTTTAATTAAATCAAATTTAAATAACTTTCGACTCAATTCATTATAGATTCTTCGAATAAATAAAATTGTCACTATTTTGGAAGTCTGAAAGTTTCATTGGGACCGGCGTTTTTTAATATAACTTTTAAAAGTAAGCTAGATTTTTTTTAATTTCTTTATTTAAATTTAAATATTTAATAATACTATTAAAAATGTATTTTTATAAAATAAATATTTTTTAAATATAATATAAGAATAATTTATATTTTAATTCATCAAATTTAATAACTATTTTCATTTACATCGTAAATCTTTAATTTTATTAAAATATATTATTTAACATTTATAATTAATAAATCAAATTATTTATATTTACAACGTTGAGTATTTCTAATGTAAAAATTAAAATTGATATTTTTAATTACCTTGTTTTTCATATATTATCGATAAGCAATGTTTAATTGGTAATTGAATTTTTTTTTTATGATTTATAGAAAAATTAGATTTTTTTCCTTTAAAATTATTTAAATAAAATATCTCAAAAACAATTTATAATAAAATGTTAAAATAATCAACTAAATATTACTTGATAATGATATGTGATTTAATATTATTAAAATAATCAACTAAATAAATATATCAAATTTAGTATTTTACATTAGGATTTAATATTATTAATATAAGTGATTTAATTTATAAATAATAAAAGTTGAATCATATAATTTGATAAAATTTAAAGATTTATGACATGATTAAAAATGGATATTAAATTGATCTAAAATATAAATTATCGCATAACATAATAAGCTAAATATATGAATAATATTTAAATATTTTAATATTGTAATAAATAAAATATATTAATTTAAATTATAATAAAAATATTTTTTTATTTATTAATAAATATTTTTTATTAATTGTAGAGGTAATGATGATTAAGTTTGGTAGATTGATGTTATGGGTTTTAGAAGAGAGATTTTGTGAGTTTGAGTGGGAACGAGGGGATTTTGGTCGAGTTTGGCCGTTGAAATCTCCTTTAAACAACTTTGAATTCTTTTTTTATTTTAGTTATAATTCGTTTGAAAAGTTTTGGTTGTAGTTAAGGAGGTTAGAGAACCCTCCAAAGATCAAGGCAAAGAGAAGGTTGAGTTTGAAGTTGAAGGTTGAAAGATGTATTTTTTTTAGAATTGGAAAGAAGCGTAATACACTTCTAATTTCTTTGTTTTATTATATACGTAACACCCTAAAAATTGATTTAGTCGAAATTAAGATTTAATGATAAAAAAATTATATCATAATGGTTTAAATATTGTATTGACTCTAATTTTAGACTCAATTATATTGTATTGAACCTTAATTGAGTCAAATTATTAATCTTGGACCTTATTAAAAGAATTGAAAGTCATTTGGTGAATAAATTGTGAAAATTGAAAGTTTGGAGACAAAATGTAATCTTTAAAAAATGAGGGATCACCCTTGTAATTATACCAATTAGAGGTGTTATTCAACTATAAAAGATAAAAAAATGATTAAATTGATATATATTTTTAAATATGAAGGGTGATCCAAATATAACATTACCTATAATTGAGTGACACAAATGTAACATTTAATAATTTGATGACCTAAATTTAAATTTTCTATAATTGAATGATCCAAATATAATTTTTAACGATTAAATAACTCAAATATAATTTTTAACGATTAAATGACCAAAATATAACATTACTCATAATTAGGGATGGTAGACGAATATAGTTTTATGGATTTCACACCGCACTCGTATTAGTTGGATTGGGGATGGTATGAATTCGGTGGGTACTGAGTATGTGTGAGTGTAAAATGTCATATACATCATGTGTAGTAGGTAGGTGATGGGTTTAAAACTTTACTCACACTATATCCACCCGTTCCGTATTGTCTGCCATTTAAATTTTAAAATATTTATATTTGTAAACTTTAATTATGTCTTTTATTATAATTTTTATAAACAAAGATATTAATTTATTTTAAATTTTATATTAATTCTTAAGCTACCTAAAACTCAATTAATTTAGTTTAAAAAATCAATAATTTATAATCTTGATCGAAGTAATCTCAATGTAAACTTTTCATTACATATTTTTTACCCCCTTGGTACGTAATTAGTTATTATTTCTAATTTTCTTAACCATAATTTCCCCAATAAAATTTCAGAACCAGAATTAGATAGCCTGCTTTAGTCCCATCAAAGCTTCAAGGATATTCCTCTGCCTCTGCCTCTACCTCTAGTAATTACGACAAATTAAAAAACAGTTGCAAAACCTAGGTTATTAAATACTCATTTCAAATTTTCTCATCTTTTCATCAATTCATCAATCATTGAAAATAAATGGCAGAAGAAGAAGCATCGACACCGCCTCAGTCATCCGCGGCTCCTTTGGGATCTTCTGTTATTCCGATTGTGAACAAACTGCAGGACATCTTTGTGCAGCTTGGTAGCGAGTCCACCATAGAGTTGCCGCAGGTGGCGGTGGTAGGAAGCCAGAGTAGTGGCAAGTCCAGCGTGCTTGAGTCACTCGTTGGACGCGATTTCTTGCCTCGCGGGTCCGATATATGCACGCGCCGCCCTCTCGTCCTTCAGCTCCTTCAGACCAAGCGTAAACCTGATGGCTCGGAGGAAGAGTATGGCGAGTTTCTTCACTTGCCGGGCAAGCGCTTCTATGACTTCTCTGAGATTCGCAGGGAGATTCAGGTTCTTTATTGCTTTCTTTTTATGATTCAGAAATTCAAAAGTTAGGCAATTAGATTATATAATTCAAAAAGTTGGGGATTTTAGAATGTATTTTTGTTAAGTTTGCCATTTTATAATTTTCCTTTGCTAATTGCTTGGTTAAGGAGTATTTGAATTGCTAGAGGGTATTGACGCGAGAAATTATTAGATGATTAATATACAGTCGCTGGGGGTAGAAATGTAATTAGGGAAATTGGGAGCTTGCCTGAAGAATAATTTGGCTCTAGGTAACAATGATGTTGAATTAAATACGATGGAGTCGTTAGACTGATGGTTATTGTGAGTAAAAAAGCAAATCACTTAATCCAGATGCTCTTGACTAAGGATTTAAACTAGATTTCTTCTCTTGCCCTTAGGTACCAGAAAAAACTCTGGCCTTCAATTGCTTTAAAGTTAGTAGTAGTTTTTTTATCAAATCAGGAAAGAATGTATACTGGTTTTGAGTGATCCTTAAGGAAATCTCTATTGACTGCAGGTTGAGACAGATAGGGAGGCTGGAGGAAACAAAGGTGTGTCAGACAAGCAGATTCGACTTACGATTTTCTCCCCAAATGTTCTTGATATTACTCTTGTGGATCTTCCTGGAATCACAAAGGTTCCTGTGGGTGACCAGCCCTCAGACATTGAAGCTCGAATTAGAACAATGATTGTGTCATATATTAAACAGCCAAGCTGTCTGATTCTTGCTGTTACTCCAGCAAATTCAGACTTAGCAAACTCAGATGCCCTTCAAGTTGCAGGAAATGCTGATCCTGATGGTATTTCTACTGTCAACATCTCATTTCTGCCTTGAATTGCCGTAGATTTAATTCAATAGTCTTGCTAAGTTTTTACTGCCTGGCAGGTTACAGGACGATTGGTGTTATTACAAAGGTCCATCTTTCAATGTCGAATTCTCCTTTTCAACTTATGATGAACTTCTGTATAAGCTGTTCTAGGTTTCTGATTAGTTTTGACTTTTATTGTGTGTATGAATCAGTTGGATATAATGGACAGAGGTACTGATGCTCGTAACCTGTTGCTTGGAAAAGTGATTCCCCTTCGACTTGGTTATGTAGGTGTTGTGAATCGTAGTCAGGAGGTAACCACTGAACCTAACCTAATAAAGATATTAAATCATAATCTGTATTTTATAATACTTTTCCCAATAAATTATTTTTAGTATGTTATTAATGCGCCTGGTTTATAACTTTTAGGCATTTGTCTTTCTTCATATTGCTCATTTGAGTTAAGACACATGTTGATCATTTTATGGTAGTTTGCATGCTGAGCTCTTGGCCGTTTAAAAATCCTGTCATTCTGGTTATATGTGCCGTTTTGTAAAAAATCAACTTCCAATTTTGTGGAAAAATAAAATAATGTTGAAAAAAGAAAAAAGAAAATTTAAGCTTCGTGAAACGGAAGAAGAAACATAATTGATTTTCTGTCGTTTAATAAATGATTTTGTTTACACAAGCTAATGCCTTTTTATAGGCTTTAGAATAAGACTTTGAATAGGATTAGAAGTCCTAATTACTTTAGGCTTTTAATCCTATTAACTTAAAACTTTTAATTCTACTAAAATTATCTCTAAGTAATAGATCCTAACTCGAATTCCTACCAATACTATATATATAATCTCACACTCCCCCTCAAGTTGGAGAATATATATTGTATATTCCCAACTTGAATAGAAACTTGTCGAATGAAGCTTTTGGTAATGTTTTTGTAAACACGTCTGCCACTTGTTCTTCTGTAGGAACATAGGATAAAGAAGTTGTCCCATTAGTAATCTTTTCTGAGATAAAATGTCTATCAATCTCTACATGTTTCGTCCTATCATGATGAACTGGATTTCGAGCAATTTGTACGGCAGACTGATTATCATAAAAAATCTCGAACTTTTCCTCTTGGTTCACATCTAGCTCTTTCAGTAGCTTTAATAACCAAATTCCTTCACACATTCCCAATGCTAAAGTCCTATATTCTACTTCAGCGCTGCTTCTAGATACAACTGTTTGTTTCGTACTTCTCCAAGTCACAAGATTTCCCCAAACAAAGGAAAAATAACACTAGTTGATCTTCTTTCTGTCAGTTCACCTGCCCAGCTTGAATCTAAAAAAATCTGAATAGAACTTTCTTGAGTCTTTTTAAATAGCAATCCATGCTCTGGTGTCCCTTTCAAGTATCTCAAAATTCTAATTGTAGCTTCCATGTGATCCTCCCTTGGATCAGTCATGTGTTGACTGATAACATTAACTGGAAAGGCAATATCTGGTCTGGTTAATGATAAATAAATTAACTTTCCCACTAATCTTTGAAATTTAACCTTATCAACTTTATGGCTTGAGTCATCTTTACTAAATTTTAATCCTGCTTCCATGAAAGTATCAACTGGTTTGCATCCTAGCATCCCAGTTTCATTAAGTAAATCAAGAACATACTTTCTTTGATTTATTACTAAACCTTTGCTTGACCTAGCAACCTCCATGCAAGTATCTGAGTTTTCTTAGGTCTTTTGTTTCAAACTCTGTATTTAATAACCTTTTCAGGTGACTTATCTTTTCCTCATCATCACCTGTCAGAGTTATGTCGTCCACATACACTATTAAAATAACCCTTTTATTGTTAGAGGTTATCTTAATGAAGAGTGTGTGATCTGCTAAGGATTGTTTGTATCCAGCTTTCAGAATCACCTTGGTGAATCTGTCAAACCAGGCTCTAGGCGACTGTTTCAAACCATAGTTGGATTTATTAAGTCTACAAACTTTCTGATCACCTTTTATCGACCTCAAACCCGAAGGTATTCTCATGTACACTTCTTCTTCCAATTTTCCATTAAGAAAAGCATTCTTAATGTCAAGTTGATGCAGCATCCAGTCTTTGTTTACTGCCAAACTTAAGAGAACTCTAATTGTATTTAGCTTAGCTACAGGAGCAAAAGTCTCATTATAATCAATTCCATAGGTTTGAGTAAAATCTTTGGCTACCAACCTTGCTTTATACCTTTGTATACTACCATCAGAGTTGTATTTTATGGAGAACACCCACTTGCATCCAACTGGTTTCTTGCCCTGCGGAAGATCTGTAATGATCCAAGTATCATTTATTTCAAGTGCTTCAATCTCCTCTTCAACAGCTCTTTTCCACTTAGAATCATTTAGAGCCTCCTCAATAGTGTCAGGTATTTGTTCTTTATCTAAGCAAGCTGTAAAAGCCTTGAAAGATGACATTAGATTACCATAAGCAACATACCTCTGAATGGGATGCTTTGTACATTCTCTTATCCTTTCCTTTTAGCAATTGGTAAATCATCAACCTCAGGTAACGAGGAAGGAATCTCAGTTAGAACATTACCTTCACCATTCTCATTGGCAACTGAACTCAAGTTCAATTCTTGGCAAGTGTTAGATTGCAAAACAGTCTCTGGAATAGTTTTTTGTTTTATGGTGTAAACTTTCAATTGCTTAAAGGGTTGAGGAGTTTGTGAGGGAGGTTTAGGTGAGAATTGAGGAGTAATAACAATAGGTGAAGGATGAAAAGTTGTAGGTGTAGAAGTGGAAGAGTTATCAGGTTCAAATGACAAAGGATTATTAATAAATAAATCTGAAGAATAAACCTGATTTCTGAGAGGCTGAAAAATATCACTATTCTCTCCCTAATTTTCAGTCGAGTGGAAATAAGGTTCATGTTCAAAAAAGGTGAGATCCAATGAAATAAAAATTTTTTGAGAAGGAGGATGGTAACATTTGTAGCCCTTCTTAAGTGAAGAATACCCTACCAAGACATACTTCAAAGATCTAGGGTGTAGTTTTGACATAGAGGGAGCAGAATCTTTTACAAACACAGTGCAACCAAAAACTTTAAAAGGAAGAATAGATGACATTGGTTTAAAATTTGGGTAACACTCTAAAAAAACAGCTCTAAGTGTTCTATGTTGCAAAACTTTACTAGGCATTCGATTAATGAGATAGATCGCAGTTAATAAAGCCTCGCCCACAAATACTTAGGAGTGTTACTGGTGAACATCAAAGACCTAGTAACCTCTAACGTCTATTTTTTCTTTTTGCAACCCCATTTTGTTGTGGTGTATCCACACAAGTGCTTATTTGCAAAATCCCTTTTTTGTTAAAAAATTCTCCCAATGACTTGGTAAAATATTCACTCCCATTATCAGATTTGAATATCTGAATTTTACATCCAAATTGGATTTCTACCATATGATAAAATTTCTCAAAAACAGAGGCTACTTCAGATTTATTCTTTAACAAATATGTCCAAGTTATTTTACTATGGTCATCAATGAAAGTGACAAACCACCTATTACCAGTTACATTCTTCACTCGAGAAGGACCCCAAACATCACTATGAATCAATGAAAAATGGTGAGATGGTTTGTAGAAAGATGATAAATAAAATGTTTTTGTCTGTTTAGCAAGAGGACATATATAGTATTTAAAAGAACTTGGATTTTTATTAACAAACAGTTTAGGGAATAATTTAGCAAGATAATAGAAATTAGGATGCCCTAACCTAAAATGCCATAACATTATATTATCGATTTGTCCTAAAGAAGTAAAGGAACAAGAAGTATTTGGTATGACAGTTGGTTGATTACCGAGAAGGACATAAAGACCATTTTGTAAGCTAGCATTGCCAAGCATTTTCCTCGAATTCATTGCTTGTAAAAAAAACAGATTTAGTAAACTGTAATGAACACTTCAAATTCTTGGAGAGTTTACTAACAAAGATAAGATTGCAGGCAAGATTAGGCACAAACAGAACATCTTCAAGCAATAAGTTATCATTAATGAGGACCGAGCCACTTCCTTTGATAGGAGAAAAAGAGCCATCGGCTGTTTTAATAGAACTTCTAGCAGATGAATCTAAAAAATTAAGGAATAATTCTCTGTTACTAGTCATGTGATCAGATGCTCCAAAGTCGATGATCCATGTTGATGTACCTTTAGAAGAAAAGAGTGCAGTAGGAGAACAAATATTTTGTATGCCTTTATCCTCCATGAGAACTAAATTTGTTTCACAGGTTACTGTCGAACCTGGAATTGCTTGAAAAAACTCTAATTCAACCGTTTGTTTTGTTGTGGGTAACATCTCAGAGGTTGTCGAAAGGAATCCCATTAAGAATTCGGACTAGGATCGATATTAGACTGATACCATATAGAAAATCAACTTCCAACTTTGTGGAAAAATAAAATAATGTTGAAAAAAGAAAAAAGAAAATTTAAGCTTTTTGTGAAACGGAAAAGAAACATAATTGATTTTCTGTCGTTTAATGAATGATTTTGTTTACATAAGCTAATGTCTTTTTATAGGCTTTAGAATAAGACTTTGAATAGGATTAGAAGTCCTAATTACTTTAGGCTTTTAATCCTATTAACTTAAGACTTTTAATTCTATTAAAATTATCTCTAAGTAATAGATCCTAACTCAAATTCCTACCCATACTATATATATAATTTCACACGTTTCCCTTAACTGCTCATTTCAAATGGTTTGTGATATCCTCAAAACGTACATGTTTCTAGGCAATCTGAAGTATATATAGCTGAGTTGAATGCAACATGAAAACTTAATCACTAAAACGTTTAAAGGTGCCAAAACCAACAACATGGCTTATTTTTATAGTTTAACATATCAATAAATACACTATGCTAGAGCTCATTTAATGGTTAATAAATTATTACATTTTTAGCTGATTTCTTTTTTAATGATGGGTCATACTATGTATACGAGTGTTGACATGAGTTATTTTGCTTCCTGAAAAACCCATTTTAAGTTTTTATTTCTTACCTTCACAAAAGCAGCGAACAGTATTTAATGGCTAGTAAATTATCATTTTTGTTGTGTCATATTGTGCGTATAAGGTATCTTATTTCACTATTGCTGATAATTTGATTGCACTTTTGATAATGTTCTCTAAACAGGATATTTTACTCAACCGAAGTATCAAGGATGCTCTTGTGGCTGAGGAAAAATTCTTCCGCAGTCGTCCAGTATGGTTGAACCAACCTTTAGCAATTGTTTATGGTTTGAAACAGTTTACCATCTTCGATTTGCATAGTTCTCTTTCTCGGTACACAGGTATATAATGGTCTAGCCAATCGTTGTGGTGTTCCTCAATTGGCGAAGAAGTTGAACTAGGTAAAATATTTGCAAGTTGAAGTTTCCTAAACTTTAAGGGGTATACTTGGAAATTTTGAATGCCAATGCTTTGTTCCACTGTCCAAACATTCTATTAATGCTTACTTATTCCTGTCTTCCCATTTATTCTCTTTTATATAATGCATTTGATGGAAAAAACTCCAATTTACTTTTAACCTCATTGGAATCTTGCATCATTATTCTCTTTCTAGCAATTTTCTGCAGACTTGGTTATATCTGAAGCATTCATGCTTTTTTGTCCGTTTACCTTAATCAAGTTACCCTCATGCTTATAGCATCTATTGTAAGGCTTTGTTCTAGTAGTTGTGGACTTGTGATCCTATCAGTTCAACCTTGTGTTAGTTGTGCATGACATGGAGAAATGAATGGCTTGACATAGGCCATGGGGGGATTTCTGATTTTTATCTTTTATCTAACTATTGAATTTTGCTATGCTGTTTCTAATGTAGATTTTAGTACAACATATCAAGGTAATACTTCCTGGGCTGAAATCACGCATTAGTTCTGCACTGGTTTCTGTGGCCAAGGAGCATGCAAGCTACGGAGAAATTACAGAATCGAAGGCATGCATATTTGTCTGTCTACTACGAATTTGGTTAAGAAATATCTGAAATAATTTCTTATGAAAAAATAATGTTTTATAATCTCTAGGCTGGCCAGGGATCTCTTCTCCTGAATATTCTTTCAAAGTATTGTGAAGGTAAATTTTTGTTTCATTTTTTGTATGGTTTCTTATTAATATTCTGAAACACCTGTCATATACAATCTACTAAATTCGTAATGACACCATAAATCAATGGTTTGTTTGAAACAGCATTCTCATCAATGCTAGAGGGAAAAAATGAAGAGATGTCTACATCTGAGCTGTCTGGTGGAGCGAGAATCCATTATATTTTCCAATCAATCTTTGTCAAGAGCTTAGAGGTGTGTCGACTTTGTTTTTTGATATTTCCATAGCTGGATTCTTTTTCCATTCCATTTTAGAGGTGCATTCTATTATACATATCTTTATCTATAGGGTGTTCCTTCACTTCATTGTTCAAAAGTTGTTCATTAATTACTGTGCATATCATTATACAAAATATTAATAATAAATGGTATATTTTCCTTAGCAACATTTTTGTTCAATCTACTGGTGTGTACATTTCACTCCCCATTTGTGATGTTGGTGGTCTCTGTGAAGACATGATAAAATGTTAACTTTGACACAATTGTATTTATATGAGTGGTTATCTGGTTTTAGATATTGATTTCTAACCTTCTCTCTCACCCCCACTTCCTTTTGACAATAAAATAAAACCTTTTCTTTAACCCGAACTACTGCTTCATTTCAAATGCTGACATTAGGAGTTTTATGCCCTGTTTTGTAATCCGTTGAAAATTCAATTAATTAAAAGTTAATATTTTCAATGATTTAATTTTTAAAAAAGGTATGACATTAGGAGTTTTATGCCCTGTTTTGCAATCCGTTGAAAATTCAATAACTAAAAGTTAATATTTTCAATGATTTAATTTTTAAAAAAGGTATGATAATCCTGATCGAAATCCATCTTACATTTTTTTTTTCTATGAAAGAGTATGGAAAATGATAAGTAGATAAGAACCTACTTATCACCTAGTGTAGTATGCTCGATAAATTTTATTTTACTTAATTTCTTTCAAGACAAAAATATCCTTTAAAATTTTCAGTTATCAAGCAATCTAATTATCAACATTTCTTAATTATAAGTAATATACCAAATAGATTTGATAACTTAAATTCATTAATTAGTTTTTAAACACTTAATCTTTTAGTTATCAAACAACACCTTACATTCTAACTCTATGAATTCTGATGCATAACATGTTCTATTTGACTGCTTTTATGTAAATATTTTCTATGTCTACTAATTTGCTTTACAGGAGGTTGATCCATGTGAAAATTTGACCGACGATGACATTCGAACTGCCATTCAGAATGCAACTGGTCCTCGATCTGCACTATTTGTACCAGAAGTAGATTCTTGCGTTTTCTAATTCAAATTACAAAACTAAGATCCAAAATGTTTGCCTGGGATTATTTCATGTTATTTTTGGTGCATATTGTTATAATTTTAATTCTTACGTATAGGTCCCATTTGAAGTACTTGTTCGAAGGCAAATAGCACGTTTACTAGATCCAAGCCTTCAATGTGCCAGGTTCATATATGATGAGTTAATAAAGGTGATTTTACCTTCAAGATTATCATTGTAGTTTCTGATCTCTATCACTCGCCAAGCTTGATTTTGTAATGTAATTGTTCTCTTTCCAGATTAGCCATCGCTGTATGGCGAATGAGCTGCAGCGGTTTCCTGTTCTGAGAAGGCATATGGACCAAGTTATTGGGAACTTTCTCCGTGAAGGCCTGGAACCATCTGAGACAATGATAGGACATATTATTGAAATGGAGGTATGTCTCAATTTTAATTTTATAGTTTTTATGTTTCTATTCCTGATCCTGTTGGTACAGTTGAGTGCAATACATGTCACATTCGTATGTTCTTTTCAAAGATCTGTAGTGATTTGTGATATTTTTTATTCAATTTTGCAGATGGATTACATAAATACTTCCCACCCAAATTTTATTGGTGGGAGCAAGGCTGTAGAGTTTGCCAATCAGCGGATAAAGAATTCCAGGGTTCCTTTACCTATTAGATCAAAGGTAGATAATTGTTTATGGTGATTTCTATGGTATTATTGGTAACTTTAATCCTAATTCGTCTCTGTTTTTATTTTTTCTGCATTTTCTTGCTGATCCACTCAGGATGGTTCAGAGCTTGACAAGGCACCTAATTCTGAAAGAACTATCAAATCTAGGACTTTTCTTGCAAGAAAAGTCAATGGAATTGTGACTGATCAGGCATGGAAATTTTTGTTTCTGCTTCCCAACATATGTTTCTCTTCCCTGCCTGTTCTTTTTTTTTCTTTCCCAATATTTTCCCCTTTATTTTTCTGTTTTCTATGAAATAAGTTGAAGCGTTTTACTCAATTTTTTGTGTGCAGGGAAACCGTCTTGTTGGAGATGGTGAAAAAGTTCCATCTACTGGTAGTGCATTTTAGTCTGTCAATTTGAATTTGTTATGTTCTGCTTTTGATATTTGGCATTGCTTTTATGATAGTTATGTAGGATGACCAAATATTGAGGGTTCTTCCCCCCCTCCCCTTCTTTAGGGATCTGACCAATTTTCCAATGTGATTTTTGTGTTCTTTATAGTTCTCACCCTATTTTGATATAACAGCAGCATAAGAGTAATATTAGTGTGGTTTTGTCAGGAAACACGAGTGGTTCAACTTGGGGTATTTCATCAATATTTAGTGGCACTGATAACCGCTCGACAGTAAAAGAGATCTCAACAAACAAGCCATATAGTGAACCTGTTCATAATACAGAACATTCCTTTACCATGATTCATCTGAGAGAGGTGCCTATATATCAGATAAATACATCAAGGATCCAGTGCAAAGTTAAATGAAAAGACGTTGGTTTGATCTTTACATGCATATTTTTGTTCTTTTCAGCCCCCAACTGTATTGAGGCCTTCAGAAGACTTTTCAGAAACTGAAGCCATTGAAATTGCTATCACCAAACTGCTCTTAAAATCATATTATGACATTGTTAGGAAGAATGTAGAGGACTATGTGCCTAAAGCAATTATGCACTTCTTGGTAAGTTCTAAAATGTGTATATTTGATTATTTTTGCGGTTGATGTATTTTAGATATATTAGAACAGTGCTGAATTACATGATTTGTGAATGTTGTATCCAGTTTACTATTCTTAACATGGAGTTGGACAGTTGGTTAAAACTTTCTCTTGTATTTCTTATTTTGGAACCTATAACTACTGTAATCTTTAAGTATTAACTGTATAAGCCTTTTTTCCCGAACGAAGGTTTGTGGTGCAATATTGCATTGCTAAGCTGAAGCATTACATGAGCATTGATCTCTGTTGATAATATTATATCCAGGTAAACCATACAAAACGTGAACTTCACAACGTCTTTATCAAAAAGCTTTACAGGTGATATAGAGCTCTGTGTCATTTGACTTGATTTCAATTATTTATCCTTTTGATAACCTCTTTGTTCACCTTTGAGTGTCCTGTATGTCTTATGATCCGAAAACAGAGAAAACCTGTTTGAAGAAATGTTGCAAGAACCTGATGAGATTGCTTCTAAGAGAAAGCGTACTCGAGAAGCACTCCGACTTCTCCAACAGGCATTCAGGGTGGGTTCTTCTTACTGCATATCAAGTTACCAGTGTATCATGATGATTAGAATAATCACTACACTTTTAATCTGTTTGTTAAAGAGGCCATGATCCAAATGTACTTGTTTGTATGCATATCAAACACATCACCATATTACTATTGCTCAATTTTTGAATTCGTTCTAAGTTGCAACATTAAGTACAGTAGCAGCTACATTTATTCGATTTTTTCTTTTCTGAATAGACATTGGACGAGTTGCCGTTGGAAGCTGAAACAATTGAGAGAGGATGCAGTCTGGGTTCTGATACAACAGGCCTACCAAAGATCCATGGATTGACAACATCATCGATGTATTCTACAATTTAGTGGCTCAAGCGATTGATACTCGGCTTCTGCATAAAACACAAAACCTCTCAAGTCCGGTCACTCGGAGGAACTCCAGTCACCCTTGTATGCTAATGCAGATTCAAATGGAAATAGGCTGAATTGCATGCCCGTCGATCTATAAGCCATTCAAACGTATAACTGTACAGGTTTCTCCAACAAGTTTGATCAAATCTGGATGCATTATATTCATTTGTTTTCTTAGTCTAATTTTGTCCCACAAGATCTTTGGAATCCCTCCAACGAGAAAATGCAGTGGTATCGTATCAGTAAGTTGGTCTTATCTTGTTCCCTTCATGCATTTTCTTTTTTCTTCCTGTACGACTGCCATAATATAGTGTTATAGATATCATTCTGTATCGCTCCGGAGCGATAAACTTTGCTTATTTTTGTCATAAACGATGGCTTTTGTGTTGCTACTATTCTTTTTGCAATCTGTAAACAGAGCCGACTATTTGAGTAACTGTGTAATTAGAATCAGATCAAGAATGATACGCATGACGTTTGTGTACGTATTTTTTAATGTGCAATTTGAGTGGCCCGGTGGTTTTTGGTTTCTCCTGGAAAGAAAGAGGTACTTGACAAAATTAACTAATCCTTAATGGTCTAGTGACAATGGTCAAAATAGAGTCGAGCTTGGCTATGGAGGTAGCTTACCTTTTGACTGCAAATTAACAAATACGGTTGTAGATGATTCATCTATGTAACCCTCGGAGCCGGCCTAGATACAAGAAAATTACCTAGAGGCATTCATTGAAAAATCACTTTATTCCGTTAGCAACCTAACCATGGAAGTTCAAGACCTAACTAGGGGTGTGCATTCGGTTCGGTTAACTGACTGAATCAAAATTATTTCGGTTAATTCGGTCGATTAATGATTATTTTTTTATACTTCGGTTATCGGTTAATTTGGTTTGAAATCAGTTAATTAATCGAAATTATATATATTATATATATTTATTTTTAGTTATTTAACTTTTAAAATATTATAAAATGGTCACTAAAATTTGTATTAAATTAATATAAAATTAAAGTTTAGTGACTAAAAAATTATTTTAGCTAAATTTAGTGATTTATTATGTAATTTAATTAAAATTTATGATAAATTTTGGTTAATTCGGCTAATAACTGAAATAATTTCGGTTGGGTTAATTCGATTAAAGAAAATTCAGTTCGGTTAACAGTTAAGATTTTAAAAATTTTGGTTAATTCGGTTCGGTCACCGACCGAATTAACCAAATGCTCACCCCTAGACCTAACAATAAGTTCAACAAGCCTCTTAAGCCCATATGGTGAAACTTAAATGCTTTCGGTTAGTCCATTGTTTAGACCTTGAATTTTAGATCGTTATATGTAATAGTCAAATTCAGTATCGATACAATTTACAGTGTATTGATACTCATGCTAAAATTAGGACAGTACATGCATCATGTGCTAATATGGTGGATCCTGTTTAGGTACAAATAGACCTATAATTTTTAATTTTAATATGCTCCCTAAATATAAACCATACATAAAAGTATGCTTCAAAGAACTCGCAAACCAAACTTCATGCCTTTTTATTACAAATGGTCAATCAAGAGACATACTTTCTAATTGCATAAAAATAACATGCTTAAAATCAATCTATTCAACATGCATACATGTCATCTACAACTATCTCCAGCAAATGAAACCCATAACTAGACATCCAAGCATCAAATACATATATTGGTGTTATAAGCCAAAGCTCTTAAACTTGGTTCAACTAAAGCGCCACTTCAATATGCTTAAAGAAAATCAACCCAACAAAATATAAAGATCTGAAACCATACCAAAACACATTATAGATCTCTCATATTGAAATATCACATGGTCTTATTAATCACAAATTCAAAAGTAATTCCATGGCAAATCACTGCTTTGTTGGTACTTTTCTTACTACAAGCATCGTTCATTTCAAGTCCATGAAGGCAACTTTGGCAAATGTATGGCATCCGATAGGTGGCATTATTTCTATCACGGACTTGGGCAGTAATCGTTTTCTTTTTCACCTTTACTACTCGGTTGATGCGGATCGAATCAAAGCGGCAGGTCCTTGGAACTTCAATAATCATCTTCTGATTAACGAGAACCCTCTGCTGGTTCCTTTAACGCATTTGAACATTTGGGTCCTGATTCATGATATCCCTCCTGATCTAATGTTGGCCCGACTAGCCAAATCACTTGGAGATCTTATTGGTGCTTCTATTGACTATGATTCTGCTGCAATCTCTCTTGGTTATAAAGGTATCATGCGTGTCTGAATTCGTTTGGATGTTCGTATGCCACTCAAACAGTGCAAGAAATTGGCTTTATCTGGAGAAACCACTCATTTTGTTCCTTTTGAATATGAGAAGTTAACCCTGTTTTGCTTTATTTGTTGAAAGCTTGGTCACGGGGAAAACTTTTGCCCGATCCGAGCGTTGGTGGATCCTCAGAAATTTGTTTTTGGCTGGACAACTCAATCCGAGCTGCTTCACAGCGTTTTGTTCCACCGAAAAGCGATTGGCTGAAATAGGAAACTTTGTTCGATGCTCGTTCCAATAAATTTGTCTCCAAAGTTCGAATCTAGGTCTCCCATTGTGAAATTACTCTTGTTGACCCAAAGTCTTCTATGGTACAAAAGACTCTATGCAGATATTCAAACTCCAAACCATCTGAATGTTGATTTTACATGAACCGACTGGTCTAAATTCATTTATTTTGGATAAAATTCATGGTTTAACACTGCCAATCAAATGTCAAACTGTTTGAGAGAACAAAGGAATTAAACTTCATACCCAGGGTTCACTTTCTGTTGAACATCCCCATAACTTTCCAACTCTTCTATATCCTCACAACTACCCAAAAAGAGAGGCAATCTTTGATGCAGTTTCACCGGTTGGATCGAAAGAATCCTACTTTTACCATTCGAACCTTTCCCTCCAGCTTGCTCAGCAAGAAAACTGAGAGGATTTGCCTCGTAAACCAGCCGCAGATGATCCCTTGGATTCATTGCTATTCCACCATACAAGAGTGTCCTATGGAAATCAGCAACCAGAGAACATATATACCGAGCTGAATATTTCTTAGGGTATTTGCCTTTGCCTTGTCTCACTGTATCGATGTATTGCCTTAGACCTTCAGGCCAATCAAAATACCGTGCATCGTTGACAGAATATATTTGCCCTGCAATCATTGATATAGGCAGCACACAAATAATCAATTGTATTGAAAGAAATCTAACGATTCCATCGAAGTAGTACAGCAAATAACAGATATATCTAATCTAAATGATCATTAATTTTATTGACCAGTTTCATACATTCTCTAGTTTACAAATAATAAAGATTTCTCATTTCATCAAACTGCTAATGCAGACTATCACCAGTAAGAAATCCAAACACGATTCCATTGAATTTGTGATGCGAAATTCAGACAAATCTCACTAAATGAATTCATAAGAAGAACAATTTACCTCGAGGGGGAATTGTAATGCTTGGATGTGTGAGAATAAAGTCTCCGGTTGAATGATCTAAGGTAAAAGCATGTGTTCCTGAGCCAAAGCTAGCACATAGGATTGTGGCAGAAGAATAGAGGACATAGCCTGCAGCTACGAGCTTTGTCCCGCTCTGTAGTGAATTGAGCAATGCCTTGTCTTCCACGGGTTGATTGTCTAGCTCGGTGAGCCGGTTATATATCCCAAAGATTGTTCCAGTGGGAATAGAAGCATCTATGTTTCGAGAACCATCAAGAGGATCCAATACCACAGCAAAGGGGCCATCATCATTGATCCAAATCGGAGCATCATCTTCCTCTGATGCCATGACTGAAACTTTTCCTGAATTTCTAAGAGCTGACAATATAATTTCATTCTGCAGAAAAAAAGCAGACCAAAGGACTTAATTTCTTCTTTCCCTACACAATCGCAAACAAAAAATTCATCCGATTACGTTTTTAAAACAATCTCTTTCTGTATCAAACACAAACTCTCAACCTCAAATTCCGTTCTCTAGCGTCTAGAAAACTCACTTAAATAATCTGCAATGATTTAATCATTCATAATCATGTAAATTATAACTACTACAACCAAACAATCCAATATTTATATAAACGATAATGGAAGCAGTGCACCATCAAAATACTAGTTCAATTATGAAATTAGCATAGAAAAACATACTGCAACAATATCAAGCGGCTTCGGCTTATCCCTATCAGAAGAAGCGGCGTCTGTGAGAGCGGAATGTTTCCCGAGAGCAGAGTTAAAGGGAGAAGCCACAAGTGCAGCAATTCTCTTGCAAGCAAATTGTATATGATAAAGCAAAACAACCAAGTCATCTCCTACATCTAGTCCTCCTTTCCCAACATAATCCATCAGCGAAGAAATCCCGTTTGCACCATCACCAGCAGCAGTCATTCCCATCTGGGCCTTGGCTAAAAACCCAGAAAAAGAAGCCATTTTTGGTGGGGTGTAAAAGCTCAAATGATCTCTAAGAGAGAAATGGTGTTTTGGAGGGAAAGGGCGTGGAGTTATATGGAAAAGTGAAGATGGATAGGTGATGGTGGGAGACGATAATTGTTGCATATCTCCTATACAACTGGTAAAGGGAACTGGAATGATGACATCATATCATATCAAAACTTGAAGATTGAATCTTTCAAAGTAATTTAAGGTTGGTTTTGAGGGTTTGATTGGTGTATCAGCGCTGGAGTAAGGATGGGAAACAGTGAACGATAAAAAAAAAAGGATAGAAAAACGTCAGCCGTGGGTTCGGATATCTTAGCCACTTATATTTAAGATAAACAATCCATCTATTTTTGGATAAATATATTTTTAATATGTCTTAAATTAATAAGCGAATAAGTTTTATTTTTTTAATTTCAAGTATTTTTTTATAAAAATAAATATTTAAAATTTTAATCATTATATTTTTTTAAATATAGATCTACTAATTTATACCCAGTAAACAAAACTAGTATCACAAGATCATAAGAAGACCAAACAACAAAAAGATAAAAACTTAATAAAAAGACTCGAAATAAAAGAAAGATACAAACATCACCAAAATTCGCGATAATAGGTAAAATCATCAACAAACAACATAAAAATACATATTACAGTAAAGGTGCGTTGACGACAAAGATATTCAATCGCGAAAAGGAACGATAGATGTAATCGCATATCCAAATCTTATTTGAGGGTCTGAAATAGGGGGATCAACAATATAAAGGAATGAACGCTATCTTGATCAGTCGTGGCGTCGTCAGATCCAAACCTAGTAAAAAAACTAAAATAAAAAGAGAACATAGTGCCAAGAGACAGAGAAAAACGCATCAAAAGATAGAATGAAATCGTACCACAAGAGCAAAATATTTATTGAAAATTAAAAATAAAACAAACAAAATAATATATTCAATGACCGATGATCAATATCAAAACTGGTATCGTCGTTGGTGTGCGAAGGAAATAGAGAGGAAAAGCTTCAGCAAGGGAGAAGGAGAGCGACGCTAAGGTTCGGAGAAGGAGAGCGACACTAAATGTTCGATATTCTTTCTCTTTACCAATGTCTCGATATGGATTATTTTTTTAATTGTTATAATTTTAAGTATTCGATCATTTAAAATGATTTATTATTCAATAAGTACGTGACATATGATATAATTTTTTATTATATTAAAAATTTAAAAATATATATAATTTTAAAAAACTCAAAACCCCCCAAATCCTTAAAACCCAAAATTACAAATTCTTTAAATGATCATCTTTGCCATTGTCGAATATCATTATTTATTTTCTCCAACCATTCATAGTCGATAATCATCGATAAGCATATCAATCGAACGTAGTTCAAATAGAATCATTCATGTTTATCATTTAATTGACACGACTCATGTTGATTAATGATGGTAAGTGGTTAAGATAAATGGGTGATAATCATCGACTTGATAGCGATGATGTTTAGGAATGGTTATGTCGATAACGAGGACAATTTAGAGAATATGTGATTTTGGGTATTAGAGATTTAAATTTTAAAGGGAATTTTAATTTTTTTAATTATATTATTTAAATTTGGTAATTTTTTTTTCTTTAAGCAACCCCTTAATCCAGTTTAGCTGAAACTGAGCCAAAAGAGTTATATTAGGTTTGTCGAAGTAGATGTGAACTTATAATCTAAATTAGTCTATTTTTTTATCTTATCTAGATACAATTAGGGTTCTAAGAGGTGTATTTGAACAACATGATGATTTAACAAAACAAACTACACGCTAAACAAAAATAGGGACTAAAACATAATTTCTCCCAATTTAGTGTCCAAATAAACCATTAAGTTTATCAACCTCTAGTCAAGTTTATTTTATGTAAGCCTATGAAATTTCATCATAAATGAAACTCATTTGAATCATTAATTAAGCACACAACTATTCTGAGACTAATATGTACAATTTCAAAATATAACAAATAAATAACAAAATAACCATTGTTTGTACCGCTATTAGAACTCCCATACCAATACAACCTCTATAGGGATAACATATTAGTATAGGTTTTCGAATATCAATACCTTTTTTTAAATGTCAACAAAAATATATATCGATACGATACCCCTCATACCGGTATTACACTAAAAACACAAAGGAATATTCTAGTATTCAAACTCGTATACTGGTACTCATATGTAGATCCTTCATGGGTGTACCGATATGCGATTAACCGTATCGTACCCTGTATAATTTTCCTAAATTGAGTCATTTCAAAACCTCAAATACTGATAGTCATATACCTATACTAGTATAAGAAGGCTTGTATTGACCTCTTGATCCAATATATGATACTTTGACTCATTATAATCAATTCTAAACATCATTCAAGTATTGTACATCATACACAATATCAATAACATGATAGAATCAGTATGTTTAACCAACAAACACTCAAGTCAAACAAAGCATTGATTTTTAATGACATGATTTCCATCAAACATATATTCTTCACCTCAACCCTTCAAACAAGATTTTTAAAGCATTTAAAAGTCCAAAAATACATAAACAAGGAGTTTAACGAACAAACCCCCTAAACAACAATTAATCGCATTACCTTTATTACTACTAGTGTAAGTCAAAACAATACTTTCAAAAAAATAAATCCTTGAAATTCCTTTCACTTGCTTGTTGTCTCAAACCTATAATTCTCTACATTGATAGAAAAAGAGAGCGTAAGGACACTAAGCTTAATGAGGGATGCTCAAAACAAATACCATCAATACATTTAAAACTATTCTTTAAAATTATTATCAAATCATTATTTAAAACTTTTTTTCAATCATTTAAAATACCATCACCATCATTGCCTTTCAAAACATGAACTTAACTTTTCAAAATATGTATATTAAATTATATGTAACATGTATAATAGATTCAATAATAAATTTTCATTTACAACACTCAATTTAAGTATTTTTATGCATAAAAATTCATATGCAAGACTTAAAGAGTAAAATATGTATAAATCAATATTATACAATATAATCCATAAACATGATACATCAATCCTTATATTGACTATCAAGTGATCATAAACCAAGTTTCACTTTATAAAATATTACGTTAGATACACGAATTCAACAAACTTCCTCTCAATACTTCATAAAATCTCAACTAGAATTATCTAAGTCCAACAATGAGAATTTTCGTTATTATAAACCCTTTCAATTGTTTTGGTACCCTTACTAGAGTTTTTGTTATCATAAACCCCTCAACACTACTCATCCGTTAAATCTATAATCAATTAACAAGAGTTTTGGGTATTATATATCCCCTCAATCGTAGGTTATTCGTGGAATATTTTAATTATTGTATTGAAATCTTTTTTTACTCTATCGTTAATTAATAAGACCTCAATTGAGTTTAATTCAGTGTAAGGAACTAAGTGAAATGAATAAAATACATTTAGTGAATAACTTATAAAAAATAAAAATTTTAGGACAAAAATACAAACTATAAAAAATTGAGAGATTATCCTTGTAATTAACCTATTTTGAGGTGCTTAGTCACTTCGTGGCTGAATTCACGTGAATAAAGCAAGGATTATCATAAGATGTTGACAAATTAAAGGATTTATAAAAACAAAAGAAAAAGATTGAATAAATTCAATTTTAAATTGGTTTCCTTAATAAGAAGAAGACCTTTCTATTGGTCTAAGTTAGAGAAGCCATCATTGATCCCTTGCTCAACTTATAAGGGGATAAAGTTTAGTGTATTATACATATGAAGCTACTCGAGGATAGTTATCTTTCTTTTTACCATCATCTTTCACCAAAATTTCCTAAGTGTTGAAAGCAAGCATCACTATTGTTGTCTTCTTCTTAGAACAAGAAAGTACCCTAATCTAATCCTCAAGCTTTGTTTATTTTTTCTACATTAATTAGAATCTGGAGAGTTGGTGAGTAACACCCCTGAGTTTATTTTTGAATTCCATGGAGATTTTAAGTTCAATTTCATGATTTTGTTAGGGGAAGTTGATAATAGAACTCATGATTAAGAAGTACCAATCTATAGAATTTATGTTATCTTTAAATTTGCTTAAAGCTTATATATTGTTTTAAATCCTTGAATCTATTAGTGACAACTATCATGTATTTTGTCTATCTAAACCTTCAAAGGACTCACCATAAAATTCTACTAAAGCTAAGGAAAAAGAAGTGGTCATCTAAGGGTCATAAAGGACATCTTGTATCAAGATGAGTGTAGTTGAGTTATGGGACAAAGTTAGAGCTTTTCCCATTTTATTTTATCGTTCCTTGTTAACATGAAAATAAGGTACTGACAAAGAAAAAACTTTGGACCCTTGTAAGGTGTAATGATGAGATTTGGTAAGCTTCTTTTATCGTATTGTTAATTATTGATCATCATTGAAACGTTTATTATTGAGCATGTTATTAAATCATTGATAATATCTATTATTACCATTGACACTAATATATATTGAAATATGTCAAAAATTTCATATTTATCATTGACATAGATCTAAGGGTTAAATTATAATTATTGTTCTATTAAAATATTGGTATTGTTATTGAAATTTGTTTATTGGCCTAATTTGGATTGAAACTTAGATTTGAGTGAAAATTGGATACAATTAGCATGTCATAGGATTTATGAATTCTTTGTTACGGGTGGACTACAATCCTTAGGATATGACCTTTATTTGATGAGGCGAAAATATGATTTGTGTATTGGTTATTTTGGCGAGGTGGAGGGAATTTGACCACTCGTCGACTTGGCGAGGTGTAGGAATCCGTGTATCCACTATCTTGATCGATCCAAGGATTTATATTAACTTATTGAATATATTGTTAATGCATATGACACATTGACCTAAATGATGATATGATTTAATAGCATATAATTTGGATACATTTCATATGTTTATATTGTTATTGACTACCTCATTAGGCAAAGTATGCCTAATGCATTCATTTCTATGTATTTTTAGGTTAGAAGTCTTTGAAGGATGATTGGATCTCTTTTGCAAGGATTTTGACAAGTTCACAAGTGACTAGAATGTAAGTTTTGTTATAGAAACTTTTAGAATGATAACAATATGTTTTGCTAAGTTAGATGTATTTTGTTATGTTTTTTATGTGTAACTCATGCCTAGACTTGTAACGTGCAAAATGACCCTTAATGTGAATGGTTTGAAAGGCTAAAATTGGTATACTATAAAAAAGATAAAAACCTAATAAATAAATTCGAATTGATTTGAAATTTGGTATGTTGTTAAAACTTGATAAAAAAGACTTGCTGGTAAAATTTCTTAAGCTTTTGACATCTCTTGCTTAGTAAAATTGATTATAAACCAGAAGAGTTCTATCTTTATAGGCCCAAGCATGTTGAAACAAGTTCTAGACGTTTTGATACGTCCTGCTTGCAAAGCTGGTTGTATTTAGGAAATTTAATCTGTAATTATCAAGTTTTACTTTTAGGTCACTAAATCTTTAATGGATATGTTAACAAGATGCATGAAATTAAAATGAAACTAAATCTGGGAGATAATACTATATAGATATTAGTTTTAGATTAACAATTAAAGTTTTAAGAAAAGAACCAAAAATATTAGTTTGATTTAGTCCCTAAAAGTCTCAAAATTTTCAAATTAGTCTTAAAATTTATATGACCTTTTCTAAGCTATTCAATAATTGTTTAATAAGACATAAATTAATAAAAAAACCAGTCTTCACTGAATCACCGGAGAATTACACCAAATAACAGAAAATTCTTATCGTAGCATCTATCGACCCGGTTTCCTACCAGACCAGGAAGAAAGTGTGTAGAACTAATATTTTGATATAATAATTAAAAATTAGTTTTGGACCAATTTGAAAAGATTTCAAAAATGATTCTCATATCTAAACAACTTGAAAATACATTTAAGTAGTTTTTGAGAGATTTTAAAAGCGTTTTAAATAATTTAAAGAAACCAAAGAAGAGTTTTTAACCTAGGTGTTTCGATACAACCACGTTTTCAAAGGCAAATTAAACATGTGTTTCGATACCTGTTTCGATACCAATTTACCACTATGAGGTTTGGTTTCGATACACCTCCAACGATCATAAACGATTTTATAAAAAAAAAACAACAGCTAGGAGTGGTATCGATACTGGTATCGATACCGGTTCATAATTGCAGGTTCAATGATTATTTTCCAAAGAAGATGTTTCGATACCAGTTTTAGGGGTATCAATACCTCCTACACCAGAAATAGAAATATGCCTTGAAATCATCTCTAAACGGCTCCAAAACATTTTCAACGATCATAAACGACTAGAAGCTCATTTGGGATGATAAAAGGAAGCTTCAAGCATTAAGAGAAGACTAATGCTTCATTGTAAACAACATTATGATTCAAGAATTATCTTAGAGCTTAATTCTCACACTTTGGGGTAGACAACATTTGTGAGCTTAATGTATATGTATGCTCAAGTGTATTAGGATTGAGTGAGAGCTTAGTTGCAAACAATTAACCTTGTTAGAAGGATTATCAAAGTTTGCTTAAGATTATCTCTTGTTTGAGAGGATTCCCAAAGTTCGGGTTGTGAACTTTGGATACTTGATTCGGGTTTGAATCAAGGTTTGTAAGGTTAGCCCTTTAGCCTAAAAAAGAAGCTAAGGTAATGGATGTAGGACTTGGGTTAGAAGTTTGAACCACTCTAAATTCTTGTGTTTTTATTGTCTAACTCTTGCTTCCACAACAACCACCCAAATTGAGTGTTCTTCATCACTTGGCTTACTTTAATCGGTTATTCATCGAGCCCCTTCAAGCCCAACAAAGTGTTACACACATAAACTCCTCAACACCTGAGACAACTTTTTATAATACATTATCAATCCTATGACCGATCAATTACATTTAATATCATTTTAAACTATATCACATGCTAATATAATTCATTATTAATCATGTACCTTATTTTTTATATTCATCATCAAAATCATTTGTAATGAATTAAACCATGCATAAACTAGTATAAAACATACTTAAAACATGCATAAATAGTAGGTATAATATAATAAAAATCAAGTGTATAAAATCAACTTTGTTAATAAAAAAGGAAAAGAAAAATCTGTTCATACTTAATTTTAAGTTTAATTAAGCGTTTGAAGCATACATTAAACTCTTATAATAACCGTTAAGCCATTTCAAAACTGAAATTCACTTTTCCACTCTTACAATGCAATGCTTTACTCACCGTTGTAAATTATATAGCTTTTGAAATACAAACTTAAAGATCAACTTCCCTTATTTTTAATCACAATATAAAAAAATGATTCAATGCATTAAAATACCCTAACTCCAACAACATCAAATTACCACAATCCTCACTCAAATACCATTCTGTAATAACCAAAAATAATATCAAATATCTTTCAAACTTAAACTAGTCAAAACTTGCAAGTTTTAGTTCGTCAATTATCATCACATATATAAACATGATTACATCATTCTTATACTTTCAACAATTGAATAACACTCAAAATCACATAACTAACAACCTAAAAATTAGAGATTCATATAGTATCGAAATTTCAATGTTAAAATCAAGTTATTAACATTATAAATCATCAAAATTATAATTAAAACTAATAAAAAACTCAGTAAATCAGATTTAACTATAAGATTTATTTAATTTCATTAATTAACCCTCAATTAAATCAAGAATCCATAAATAAATAATTAAAATCAATTAAAAATCATTCATTTAAGATCAAATATTTAAGAATTTCAATAAAGAACCGTATAGTTAGAAAAGAAGATAAAATCATCTTTAATTGTGGCTTTTCCATTAATTGGATAGGTTTCTTGAGAAAAAAACCCTCTACGTTTTACTAGAAAATCATAAAACTTCACTTAAAAACAAAAGATTAATTAAATCAAGTGATTACCTGTATATTTTGAAGAAGAGAAAAGTGTTTGATTGGTGATAATTAAATAAAAATCTTTAAAAAAAAGTTAGTTTTTTATACCTTTTAAAATTTGTTTAAGCCATTCAATTATTAAAATAATTATAAAACTTATTTATAACCTTTAATTATTTTAAAAAAAAATTATACAATTAAATAGAAAAATCTGATATTAGAATTTGATAAAATAGTTCACTAAAGGTTTTAAGATTTGATATTTTTACAACAAAGTCATCAGATTTTTTTTTTTAATTTTCATATTTTGGTCACTAATCCAAAATTACACTCTTTCAAAACTTATTTTCTAAAATCAATCTACTAAAATCAAAATCATTTATATACTAAATAATGATTTAAAATATTTTTTTTTATATTTTTATCTCTTCCAAAAATATTTATTATTAATTAATATCGAAATCGACTTAAATCCTCTAATATAGTCCACTAAACCGTCTAACAAACCTCAAAATCTCTTAGTCCCAAAATCGTCGTTTGACCATTTCTAACATTTAATTTTTCGATCAGGGTTGGATTTGATGTCGCCTCGACTGATCATTATGGTATTCGATTAGTTATCATGTTGATCTCCCTGTTTTGGACCTTCAAACTAGATTTGGATTTACACTCACAATCATTGTTTCTTATTCACGATTGAGTTATGATAATGACCATGTTATTAGCATGCCTTATTATAATACGTATTTTTATTTTTCTTGTTAATGATTTTACCTTTCATTGAGAATCTTTGATGATACTTATATGATCTATCTTTTATTTCGAGTTATGATAATGGCTCCTTGATCAAAATAGAATAGAGAATGATAACTCATCTATCTGGAAATCTATTGTTAGTTTGCCTATACTTCCAAAACTTTAAGATTTTTGGTTGGAGATTAAGTTACGAGGCTGTTTCAACTGCACATAAATTATCAATGATTGATATAGGTTCTTGTATATGTAAGATCTGTAATAGATAGAAAGAAACTTTGCTGCATGCCTTAAAAGAATGTTCTGCTGTTAAAGAAATCTATGATTTATGTACTTTGAGCTCTAAATACCTCAAGGGAATTATAATAACTATAGAACCTGGTTGAAAGCTATGCTAGTTTCACTCGATAAAAACTGTTTTCTCTTTTTCTTATTATACTTTGAAATATTTTGAACAAAAGAAATAATTTGGTGCATAATGATTTGTTAAGCCCAGCAAGAATTTTCGTGGACTACTCATAATTACTTGCAGGCAAATGAACTAACTTCTCCATCAATTCAATGTAGCAGAGCTGTACACTGAAAAAAGTGAAGATAAATGTGGATGCTACTTTCATTTCAACTACTGAAGAATCAATGGTTGGTGTTATAGCAAGGAATAAAGATGATCTTATGATTGATGGATTGACCTATAAACTTCATGAAACTCACACTGCTGAAACTGTCGAAATTTGTGCCCTTGTTGCAAGAATCAAAATGGCAACCAAGAACGATCGAGAGGAAATTCATGTGGAAGGTGATTCTATGGCTATTATAAACAAAGTGAAGGCTATTACTCTTGACCTTTTAGTTGATGCATGCTATCTTCAAGAGGTTCATTGCATCCTACATTTAAGTTCCTCGATTCATGTTGTTAATGTTAATCGAGAGAGAAATAGGGTAGCTCATAGTTTTGCTAAATAGGCATTAGAATTGAATTGTCCTTTCTATTTCTCTTTTGATATTCCTTTATGTGTTAAGCAATTAATATTGAATGATGCCATATTTGATTAATAATATATGTGTTTTTTATAAAAAAATTGATCTCGAGATACTAATTATTTGTTTCAATATTTATATATATATGTATAGATTAGGTGTTATGTTTACCAGATAAATATTTGTTATAGTTTTTAATTTATCTTCGTTAAATAAATTAGTGGATTTTAATTAAAAATATTTAAAATATACTCTTTTTAAACATGATTCTTTAACATGCTTTACGTTTTAACAATTTTTAGAATAACTATTTAAGGCAACCGCTAACAACAATATTCAATTAACTATTCGTACTACTAAGTAATCTTTTAATGGAACTGTATAAACTTACAGAAAGATTTAGCTGCTCATTCCCAGTTCCCACGTACACGAGAAATTATATTACCCTTCAGTTTTACCACGTCATTCTGGGATCACCTACTAAAAACCATCTACATCATCATTTTTTTCATGGTGAATCTTCACTCATATTTATTGTTAATTTTTTTTAAAAATATTTTTTTAAGTAAAAATTCACTTTAGAAAAAATATGACATGTAAAAATTGATGATGTAAGTAATTTTTAGTGGTTGGTTTCATAGTCACATAATAAGATTAACCCATGATATAATTTTTCCACGTACACATAAAATTACAAATGAAAAAGGTAGAAGCAAGGCCATGTTTTCAGTACAATAACTGCCAACAACATTAATCGGTACTATATAATTAATGGTCTTATTATTTGGTCAAAGCAAACATAGATCTAACCAAGCCAAACCTTCCACCACAGATATAAAAAAGGAAGAAAAGAAAAAGATTCAGGCCTAAGGTCATTAAAGTTTCAACTTTATTTTGCTCTAATTATATAGAAAATGCACGTAAGGTGGTGATAGTTTTACATCAGTGGATTTAAGGGGTAGGGTTGGGAAATGTGGGTGGAGTAGGGAATACTGGAAATGAGCCAGGGAAGCCAGGGACCGAAGGTGGGGCATTTGAAATGCCTGGAAATGGCGGCAACCTATACTCCGGGTATGGTCCGTTGAAAGGAGGGAATGGGAAACCACGGAACGGTCCCGGAGGCACATTCTGGAATATTCTTGGTGTTGTGGTGGTTGCTGCCTGCAAAAGACGCCGAGCCTGAGCTACATCCATGGCTGAAAACGTCATTGACAGTGCGACGAAGAACACTAAAACAAGAAGACTACGAGAACTAGCCATCATTGGAGGACTTCAAAGTTTACAAACGCTTGTGCAGGTAAGGACCCTGACTTGGTCTTTCTTTTATAGTGCTGGAAATGATGTTTAAACGTGGATTAAATGCAAGAAGTTGGCCTCCAGTTTTGGTGAGTTTGAGTTCCATTAATGGCCTGCAATTCTTCAACAAAAGTTGAGTTCCAATGAACAAGGGTTAGTAGTTGGTACAGCTTTCAATGGCTTGAAATGTTGTTGTATTTACTGCTGTCTGTTAAGGTAAACCTAACCACTTCTCAAGATTCATCCATGTGTCAAAAATTAGTTGCATTATTGACAGGACGAAACATAATAATAAAGGTGCTGAGGTTTTGGACCCAGCACAATTAGGTGCTTAAACGAGTTTCACTCAAGCTCAAGTAGTATTAAGCCCAGCTCGTTAAGATTTTGAATTGAGTTCGAGCTTGATTAATTTTAAATGAGCCTAAAAAATCTAAGCTGGACTCGGCTCGTTAAGAACTCGAGTCGAGTTTGGGCTTTAATTGAGCCTAATTGAGTCAAGTATTGACCGATCTTTGACCGTGTTAAACTCGAGTAAATCTTATTTGTCTCGTCTCATTTAAAGCCTAATGAAAAAAAACTTTAATACACAAGTTGTATAAACTCAATCCTATTAATTTTAGGTTTTAGTGTGTTAATTTAGGCTTTAAGACTTATATTTAGGGTTTAGATTTTAGGTTTTTAAGTTTAGAATTTTTTTTAATTATAAAAAATAAAAATAGTAATTTATATTTTCGAGTAGCTTGAGAACTTTTCGAGTCGAGTATCACGTAGCTCGGCTTGGCTCGTCAATAACTCGAGCCGAGTCCAATCAAGTCAAGTTTTGATCGAGTCGAGTTTGAGTATCTCGCAATCTGTCTCGTCTCATTTACTTCCCCATGCACAATAATTTGAAAAATTCTTAGCAAGTCTTTTATATTTTTTAAAAAGTTAATTTAATCATTCAAATTTTTAAAAATTTATAATAAATATTGTTTTTTTTTTTAAATTTTAAATAGCCATTATCCAAAAAAATACATTTAATGTCTGATTAAATTATCATTTTTTTTCTTTTCTATAAAGAAATTTAGCCCTCAATATTTTATTTTCAATTAAAATGACCTATCTGTAGATGAAAAATGTTAATTAGTAAATGGCTTGAAATGATATGACAAACCTACAAAACAATGTAAGTCTCGATAATAGTATCATATAGACAAATATACTAACTTTACATAATAACATGTCAATCAAAATATAATTTTATACAATTATATAAAATATGAAATATTTTTTCAATATATCATTTTATAAAGTCGTTTATTATCAGTTGACTAGTATTTTTCATACAAAAAATTATTTTAACCTAAAATAAAACGTTAAACGCTAAATTATTTCAAAAAGAATAATAGTATTAAAGTGATAATCCATTAAAATAATGACGATTTTTTTATTATGCCTTTTAAACAAATCCTCCCAAATTTTAATTTGTCCCTTATAATTTTTTAGTCTATTTATAATGTAATTTTCTATAAATTTAAATATTAAACAAAATAATTATTGTGACTTAATTTTAAATTTAAATATATTTAATAATTTTTTATATTTTAAAGTTTTAATAATTTGGCCTCTCAATACCGTAAAGATTATACTATACGAGTACCTTTTGCATTAATATGTTGCAATTTCTGGTTGTCTTTCATTGTCAAAATATTTCCTCCCTATTTTTTCCCGATTCATTGGCTTTTAATACGTTTGTAATCTCCATCAACTCCATTCAAATCTGCCACTTGTAAGATGCTACGATTATAATAGTATTAATTGATTTAAAATTAATTACCAACAATTTATCAGTTCCAATTATTGAAGCAAGCCTACCTTTTAAGTTAAAAGTTCACAACAAATTTTATGAAAGCTATAAGAGAAAATTAAAGTTAAACATAATGGTTATTTAGAGTACATAAGAGATCATTACCATTAAACCTAGTTCGACACTAGTACAAATTGACAATATATTGTATATAGTTTAAATTATAGTTAACAAACAATTAACATATTTAATAAATATATAATATTTTATTTACTAATTTTTTGTATATTAGGATATGAACTTACAAACAGATACCTACGATTCCCTGCAAACATGCGACCATCATCCTAGTTCATGCGTCGGTACATATGGTTTGAGGCGGAACTAAAAATTTATTATAGAAAGATCAAATATATATTTTGATTGACGGAGAAAAAATAATTATTTAAAAAAATATGTAATTTAAATTTTTTATCTCTACTTAATATATAAAAACAACAATTAGCAGGGATCAAATATCCTTAAACCCTCTTAGTTCCGCCCATGCATATGATATATATGATATGACAAACTAATCTAAGTTATCTTCCTTAAGACTCCTACCATACTATTTTTCTATCGACATTTGTTGTTATCTGTCCAAACTTTTATCTATAGCTCTGCAATAGAGAGGAAGCACGAGAACACTTCTTTATCCCAATCGAACCAGAACACATAAGAATCATTGTCCTTATTTTACGAGCCAACAATTGGTGCAGTCAGCGTGAATCTAATACGTAATCGTCGGATTTTTAGATTTATAATTTTTTAATTTAATTTTCACTCAAGATCAAGAGGATAACAAGAAGATGAGATGAACGAAAAGCAAACATGGGATTTGAATGCAAACCCAAGGGAACTGCCCGATTTTGAGGTACCATGATTTTAGTTGTGAGATACTATATTTTGATTGAGAATGTATGAAATAATTGAAAATTACTCGTTGAATTCGTATATACGTTTTTTAAAATTGAAAAGTGGTTTTGATCACTTGAACAAATTCATTGTCAGTACGAACGAAACTTTGGGTCAAAGATACTCGATTTCTGTCAATTTTTATGTATTAAATAGAAATAAAAAATTAAAATATCTAATATTTTTTTAAAAAATTAGTTCTCGCCAATAAAAAAATTTAAATATATTTTAATCTCTTCTATAAAATTTTTTTAGTTTCAACCCTAATCGTCAATTCAATCAAAATTAAACCATCAATGTCAAAATAAAATTAGATCAATAATTTAAAATGGTTTCAATCAAGTCATCAATTATTAACTTTTGGCTTTGATGTGACTTGTATGATTATATAATTAGTCATCGTTATTTTTATATTCTATAAATTAGATCTTAATTATAATTTAATTCAATAAATTTAATTATCTAATCAAACGATGACATGTGTTACGATATAACTAAAACTCGATTGAAACTATTTTAAAAAGTTTGGTGATCTGATTAATAAAATTTAGAGTTTATTTATTTAACGGTCATATCATTGCTTATGTCAAAAAAATTAGCGATTGATACATTAAGTTAATCTATTTTAAAAGTTTAATAGTATAGCTCCATGGTGAAAATATGGCATGCCCATTGCAGTTTTACCCTGGTTATTTATAATCAAGTGAATTGGATTGATTCTTTTATCGTTTTTCCTGGACCATTAAAACAATGTTCATTTCTGCAACAAACAAAACAGACCCAAGCAAATCGATTTAATCAAATAAAAAGAGAGAATTTGAAAGGCTTTCAGTTATTGGTAGAGTGAATCCAAAAACATAGAGTATAAACAGTAAAAGAAAAACTTAAAATGCTTGATATTACAAGTAAACAACTTCCCTTGGGACGCTTTGCATCCGGTGTTTCCACTATGTTCTAAATTGTAGCAAAATTGTGTAGCTTTGGGACTAGACTCTCTACTGCTGCAAATAATCTAAAGATTCTACCATTATAGTTTGCATCCAGCTTGTGTAAGACTAAAGTCTGAGATGAAGTCTTCAGCTTTTGTCTCATAATCTATCTAGGGGAATTGAATTTTCGGAATCATGTTCAAAATTCATCATCGTCAGCATCAAAGTCCTGACTTGGTCTTTTCAATTTCTGGAAAATTTCGTCAAGGGATTTGGATGAGGAAGCAGGAGAGGGTGCTTTAGTTTCTTCAGTCTGGCGTAGGGGGAGGAAGTTCTTGGCTTCTAAGTTCGATTTCATATTTAACAGACCGGACTTCATCGATTCCCATTTCGACATTAATGTCCCCGAAAATGATGCCCTTGCACTTTCGGAGCTGCCATCATCAACTATAATGGAGGTGGACTCGTTTTCAGTTGAATTCGAGTTAGATTCTTGTTTCTTCAGTGGTTCTCTAATGCTTGAAGATTTCTTGGCGATGGCTTCCCTGCTTGTTCCATGTTTAGGCTCTTCTTTCAGAGGTTTATATTCGCCCATCTTTCCAAGTTCAGCTGCACTCTTATCCTTGTAAACCAGTTTTCGAATAAAAAATCAAATAATTTAATGTTAGGAAGAAGAAGAAACAGGGAAGATACCCTAAAATGTGCATCAGCTAAGCCATGGCATGATAGCATATTGAATTTAGGATCAGACATACTGTGGTATTGCTTCCAGGTTCATTGTCAAGACTCGTGCTGCTGAAATTCCTTGCCAATGGAATAACATGTTCACCGACGTTACACCCTTGTCCAAGCATAGACCGTTCTGGAAAGAGAAATGAAAATATTTACAACTTTTACTTGAACAGGAAAAGTAAGAAATATTTTAGTAGTTACCTTTCTGTAAGATTATTAGTCCCGATGGATTAAATCCGTCCGTTCCATCAGCTTCGTTCTGAAATTTGAATACCTTCCAGTTTCCAAAATATTTGATAACACGATGGAAGAAGTTTGTCACAAGTAAGAGTGTGTATACAACCATGATGAGGGGATAGATTTTATTGAATCCTTTACCAAAGAAAGGGACAGCATCATCTATGTTCCCCATTCTCTGCATACAAGTAAAATGGTCAAATACCCTGAAAGGAAACAGTAAATCAAACCACATTTCTGCTTTGACAAAATGACATTTCAACTCTCTTGAGGCAAGATCACAATTTAAGAAACTATATATTCGAGTATGCTCCGCCTCCTCCCCACTTCTTTTCAAATATCCATATCCAGCATATACTTGGATATGATTACTCGGATATGACCTTTCAAAGATTCTACAAGTACATGGAAAAACTAGAAAGAAGTTGAATACAAAAATCTATTTCTGCATAGATTCCAATAAGAAAACATAACACGATTTATGCATCTTAAAAAGATTGTTATGGCAAACATTTTGACATTAAGAAAAGTATCAACATCACTCTAAGTGGCACTTTTTTTTATCAACATCAAGTTTTGCTCTGAAAGGGGAACAGAACTTCAGTGGGCAAAATGCAATAAAAATTTCAAGGAAATGCCCCATTTTCTGGTGTCTACGATATAAATCTCGGTTGCAGGGATACATTTTAGGAATTATAAGTTATTTAGCATAATTGGTGTATAAGACTGAAACATTACTATCTTCAAATGGCTTGATATTTAAAAGAGAGCACAATAATGTAGAATAAAATTTCTGACCTTCTCGAAAACGGTTTTCCTTGTACCAGGGAGATAAATAAGATTGAGAAAGTTGTATGAAATTGGTGGAGCATATCGCGCAACCATCCTGACAGATGTTTTGGAGTGAGCTCGATTACAAATTCTAAACATGATTGATGATAGAACAAGTAAAAGTTGCAATGAAAGAAGAAAAAAAATTACGAGCATATCATAAGCAAGCTGACTGAGCTTGTTTGTCTTGGTGTCAAGGCGTAGAACATCAGCATTCCAATTTTGAACAAGGAATAATAGGTGCAGACACACATATACATCAGGGGGATGAAAGAAGTAATCTGCAAACAACATGATCATTTGAAAACACCCAAATGGACCATTTATCAACTTAAATACAATGGGGTGATTACCAGACATCAAGAGGACATTTATGTAGGGCAGGTTTCTCACTTGCAATTAGTAGCAAGAAGGAAATGAATAATTGACGCTATAAAACACTAGTGCTTCCAACTCTTTAGTTTTGAATCTGATATTAAGAAGACACAAAATGTTTTCTGATTGGTTTCTTCTTCCGAGTTACGGATAATGAGAATTAGGATAAAAGGGTGATAACAAATAACAAGCCTGATTTCTACTGTTCGATTCTTTGTTCTCACACAAGCTTGATGCTTGTACTATTTGAGCACCTTAAGAATTAATGTCTCAATAGATTACCTGCCCAACCAGTTCTTGCTTTCCCACAGAGTTTATGAGAATAGAGAAGAGAGATAAATCAACTCCATGGGGAAGTATGGTAGCCTCTGCTAAAAGTATTGCAGCTGACATGCAACCCAAAATCACAGCCAAGAGTCTCTGTAGTTGCTTTCTTAGAACACAACGCCAAACGAACTCTGTAAGGAATAACTAGTTAATTTAAAAATTACCTGTTGATGCTAAACTATAACTAGATGTATGAAGCTACTTAACAAAGAACCGTTACTGCAAGTTCATAAAAAATGTACTCCATTTCATTACTCAGCAGTTTAGATGATTAAGCATCACATTTATGTACATAAATGACTTTTCACTTTTCAGCACTATCTTGTGCATAAGAACATTTAGTTGTCACATTCAAAACTGGAAAGGAAAAAAGACCATCAAAGGTAAAGAATATTTATGTACTTGTTTCATAGATCTCCAGTCCTTAAGTAAGGAAATCATAACAAAACAGAAACAGAAAGTTTTAAGCATCTAGATGGAAGGTTAAATTTAACACACAAATTCCCAGAACCTAATAAAAATGAGTAGAAAGATAGCATCCAAAATTGATGATTACCAATCGTATCAAGAGAAGGCCCTAATTTTCCAGTTCGTTCAGGCTTGAAGCTTGAAATAAATTTCCTGCAACATTTTAAAATGAATGATTTGCAAAATTTTAAGAACACAATAAAAGACTTGAACAGAACATAAACACAGAAGAGTGTAAATTGTTGACCATCAAATCTTAGATGGATGATGTGAAGAAAACAAGAACCTTTATTTAGATTAATTACTCTGTCAAATATGGGCAACTTTACTTATAAAGTAGATGCAACAACTCTCATTATTTTTAGAACTTTTTGAGCCTTATGAATACTCCATTAGATTCAATGGTAATCGTTTGTTGCATAAAGTTAAAACTGACAACTTGCTCCAACAAGTTCTTTTCATCTTAGTAAAATAACCTGATTTTATTGTTTCATAAGACATCTCTTTCCTTGACATTCCTCCCTGTCATATAAATCGGCTATTTGACAACCCAGTACGGATGATTGACATCTAAAAGCGTTTATCTATTCAATCAGTAAATATCAGCAACATAAGATCTTAACTCCTCTTCCTAGCATCGAAGATTATATTCTTAAAACATTGTTAACATCTTATTGAATACATATCAACTACGCCATATCTACTTAAATGCTAATGCATAATGGTAATAAACAAATCAGAAAATTTCCAAAGAACTTAAATATAAGGAATATCTACACATGGACTTAAGAGCATGGCTGCTCATTCAAGAATACACAGCAAGGCACAAAAGAAAGTTGTAGATGCACCTGTATGTACGTAACAGAGGGAGAGAGTTAGAGAGAGAGCTAAAGACGGGGAAGAAAGATTTTAAGACAATCCACTTTTCACAGTTCAGTTCAGCCAATGAATTGAATCCCATTGCTTAAGCACCTTAACATAGAACTACTGAACACAGAATTCAAGTATAACATTGATGTTGTACAGAGGAGACAACAGCGCACACACACACACAACACAACACAACATATTAATTTTACACGCATTTAAGTGTTCTTTAAGTCTGAAGTACAAACCATCCAGTTGCATCACGGCGCTCATAGTTTTTGACAGTGTCTTCCAGTTCGAGAGCTTCCAAGACAAAGCTCATATATTCACTGCAAAATAAGAGTCAACTTCAATTACCACAGGAAAAATACTCTTGAAGCAGAGTGCAACAACAATATTCACAGTTCTAAACCTTAATAATACCAAAATCATGCTCACAGATCAAAAAGTTGACTTCAATAAATATATGGACAACATAAAGAGATTTCAAAAAGGTAAAAAATAACAAAAATTCTTCTAAAATAGAGTTTGGCACTCTTTTTCCTCATGTGGAAATCATATATCAATAAACAAGTTCTTGTGAATTAGGATATTTATCCTAAGAATTGCATACATTTTAAGTGTCAATTTCCCAACAACAATACAAAATAGGTCTACAATATTGCAAGAATTTAAATAAAGTGAGACACAATCAAGCAACGGTACTTCCCTAATTCTGACATATACTATATTTGTTAACCAGATTATGATATATACCTTCGATACCGACAGTATTGCTCTCTAGCTATCCTAAGCCGGCGCCTGAGAGATGCCATTGATTTCTCATCAGTGTCATAGTCCATATCATTCTCCCCAAACCTCCCACCTTGAGGTTTAAATGAAGGATCTTCCTTTAACTGAAAAACAGGAAATGTGTTGTAAGTGAGTACAAAAAGCTCAACTTTGAAATTAAACAGACACGGAGACAGAAATGGGGTACCATTTTCTCTAACATGCCATCGATGGTATTCATATACGGTCTTAAAGGATCACGCTTTGGCATCTGATTTGATGTCGCCTGGGTTACCTAATTAAATTCACCTTCATTAGTTCAGAAGGAAAAAAGATAATAACTTGAAGTTATCTATAACAATCTATATTAGAAAATAAACCGATATCAAAGGATGTGAAAATCATATCCCTCATCAGAAATCCAAACAATCAACTACACTACAATAACATCAAACCATGTAAGAATAGGGAAAAGAAACATTAACCAAAAGAGGAGGTAACATCAAAATAATAGCGATACTTGTGGAGAATGTGATAGGGACTGAGTGTTATAAATAATGGGATAACTACACATTTAGTATCTCATCTATTCCCGCTTTCCTGTTTTAGAACCTCACCTATATTTTTTTTGCAAAATGGTACCTAACATTACGTTTTATTTCTATTTTGTTACCCCACTGTTAAAAAACTAACGGCATGCTAACTAAGAGAGAGAAAATGATATGATAGCATGCCATGTGATTTTCTCTCTCCTAATTAGCATGCCACGTATGCTTTTATGATTTTAGTTGACGTGGCATGCAGACTAAGGGAGAGAAAATGACGTGGTGGCATGCCATGTGTGCTTTTCTGTCTCATGATCAGCATGTCAATAATTTTTTAATGGAGTGTACCAAAATAGAAACAAAACGTAACATTAGATAACATTTTGCCCAAAAAAGGTGGAGTACTAAAACAAGAAAGCAATAATAGGTGAGTACTAAATATATAGTTATCCTTAAAATAAAAACAATATACTTCCCTTCAGAGAATCATCAATAGTTTGTGAATAGGAAACACATTTTTCTCCAACAAAGTTAGTTCAACGATTACTAAATAAATTAAACCACAATAGCTGAACATTGCCTGTAGTTCTTTTTTTCTTCTATTGAATTTAGAAATGGTAAAGTCATATATGAACTTACTACAATAGCATTAGAAAATTCTTGATGAGCACCATCAAGTTTAACAGCCATTTTAGCAACTTTGTGTGAGAGAACCTTTTGACGGGTGGTCCAATCTGCATTCTTCCAAATGCCCTTTGGGATTTCACTAAGACCAAAGCCAAGAAGAAAGGCACCAGTTACAAGCCCAAAAGTATTGGAGCAAGCCATTGCAAAACCAAGAATGCCTCCGCTCCTACACCCCATTTTTTATAAAATAAAGGATCAATCAAAACAAAGGATGCTCTACTAGTAACTGGCCAAAACCACAGAAGCAGGTATTTTAATAAAAAAATTGTAAAAGAAAAGATTGTGAAAATTCACACCCTAATATCAGTAAGATAGAATGCATATAAATTAATATATGCAGGACCAATGTGCCAACTAAAGGATCTAAATAACCAAAAAGAACTCAAGAATACCAATATCATACATTAATTTTTTCTTTTAAAAAAGCATTCAAAATGTTAAATTAGCAACTAAGACCACAACAGCTACAAGAATAATCATGAGCAGAAAAACATGATGAGAAACAAACCATCCGTCAGGACTCAGAAACATATAAGAGAAAGAGCAATGAGTCAATCGAAACGGAAACAAACCAATTTCTGCGGAAAATAATGAATAAAATGACTCCAACAAGTCCAAGAGAACCAACACAGAGGTAGAAGACTAGGTTTGCATGTATGCTAGTCTTCAATCTTTCCGCCACGGTGAAATCTCCAGCATCTTCATAACCCTGAATAGTAGGTACCACAACCCTGCTTAGAGAAATAATTTAATACAAATCTATGAGAATACGTGCATCTTTTAACCACGAAGCTTCTAAAAACTTTACTCTACCCCAACATGATAATAAACAAAAGATAAAGCATTAAAAGTGGAAGTATAAAGATATTTTGAAATTCACAGAAGCAGCAAGAACACTTGGAAATAAGTATGGCATGCAAAGGTACATATAATTAAGGGGGAAAATAATTTTTTATGGGTTCATTCGAGTGTCATACCATGTTAGCAGAAATGTACTCCAATAACTCATGCTCCAAAATAAAGATATTTCTCTGCTGGAGTGACCCACCATTGTCTGCATGATGAAGAAAGCAAAAGAAAAGATAAGAAAACAAGCAGTTAGTAGACAAGCATAATTTTCAGGCATGAAATAAGCACTTAAATAGGAAATCATGAATCGAAAAATATTGAAAGAAAATGAATTAGATATAATCCAAGGAAAGCACCGTCCAAATATCAGCAGGAACGAGGATGATGATTGAGAAAGAACAAAACCAGGTATACCCAACTGTCAGAAAGACGTAAATAGGAACAGAAGGACCCGCGAAATATTTCAAAGTGAGAATCACTATCCCCATTGTTAAAGGCAACGAGATCAAATAGAAAACCAACATCCTTCTTTTTGATCCCTTCTTCCTCAATCTTTACATAAAAACGTAATTAGATGAATGTATCTTATTTTATATGGGTTAAATTGCACTCTCATTCTCTCGTTTCCCCCCTTTCCCCTCTTGGCTCTCGGTGTCGTTTTCCCGGAAACACTAGGAAAGAGAAAATAAAGGTTGGTTGTGAAAAAAGCCATTTTCCCCCTCGTTTTGACCCTTCAATTTTAAGGGAACCTAAATTAACGCAGCTATTTGCTGATTGCCGGTCAAGAGGCGCTTTTATACTATTTCTTTGTCTTTTTTCCTCGTTTAACCGAATCAGCTCTGTCGCCATTTAAAAGAGTTGGCTGGCTCACCACAACAACCATCCATAAACATTCAATGCTATGTTTTCTACCTCTTCCCTGCAAATTCAATTCATGGAGTTAACATCCAGATTAGCTGTGTTAATGGAGTGCGGGGGAAATTGATTTATTGATCCTCTTTTTTCCTTCTCTTACTAATACAGAAACAATACTCAAATTAATATTCAAGATGTAACGTATCCGTACAACAGCTTTAACGTAAATCGCTTCGTTAATCGGTTTACTCGGCTTATACCAGCAAGAGTATTAATTGAAAAATTATATCATGTGTCAGTTCCATCACGTGGTCATGAAATCAATCACTAAAAATTACCTATATCATCAATTTTTACATGTCATATTTTTTTCTCAAGTGAATCTTTATTTAAAAAATTATTTTTAAAAAGAATTAACAGTAAATATGAGTGAAGATTCACTTTAAAAAGTATGACATGAAAAAAAAATGATATGAGTAATTTTTAGTGATTGATCGGATGACGTAATAGGACTGATCCATGATATAATTTTTCGTATTAATTTGATCAAGTGGCGGAGCCACATGTATTAGGAGGGGAGCATTTGCAGGGGAATTTTTTTTAGTGTTACATTTCTTCTTAAAAAATTTAATTTAATGTATAAAAAAATAAAAAAATTGCATTCTTATTTGAAAAATAAAAAAATTGTGTTTCATTCTTAAATTCCTAAATTTGTCACTATTTTGATTCTAATCTTATAAGTCGAGAACTTTTGTATCTCCTAATCACACACAAACCATAATAGCCTCTTATTAGTATCTACTCAACACGATCGGACTATCATTAGTTGATAAAACCTTTTCATTCTTTGAAGACTCCATTAAAGATGTGAATTACTTTTTTAAAACTACAAGTGTTGCCAAAAATTCATACTTTATTTGGTTTATGGCATATGAAGCTATACCTTTCAATGGTCGACTAGGAAGCATATCCTCGGCAGATGAATTTTGTTAAATGTTGTAATAATCCATTTCAAATATAAGAACCATTTATTATTTACATCCCAACATTACAAACCCATAACTCATTACAAAACCATGACCTATTACACTAACCCATCTAATGATCAAAACTCGGAAGTCTAATAATAACCCTAATGGTAACCAAACTAAACCCTAACCATCCCTAACCAAGCTTCAGCCGCCGCCTCTTCACCTTTCCGGCCAGCTGTCGCGCGTGGTGGTCACTCGCCCCTTCATTCGCCCATTCGAACGACCACCGCCCTCGTCAGAGTCTACCGCCCCACCGCCTTGGTCTTTTTCACCTGCAAAATCAGAAATCATTAGATCTAAAAAGTGAGATCTAAAGCATAGATTAAGAGTTTTTTATGTATATTTTCGGGTATAAAACCCAGATAAAAATGTTTGTAATCCCCCCTTTTAACACGAAATAGAAAAACACAACAATTTCGAAACAAAAATTGAGCAAAAAAATAATAACATTTGAAATAAATAGAAAACGAAGAGAGGGGAGAGATCGGAGCAAGAACCGAAGGAGAAGAAGGTAAAAAAAGTTTCGAATATTCACCTTTCGGCTTAGATCTAGTCTTGTGCTGTAATTTTCTCGGAGAAATAAGTCCACCATCGTATTCCCCTCATCGAGATCTAACGGAAAGTCGACTCCTTTTGATCTCCGACGACCGACGACGGCGGCCGGCGCGGCGGCCGACGACGGCGAGCGGTGCCGTTCTCCTCCGACGGCGAGCAAAATCTAGAGAGCCCAGAGAACCTCTGTTAGCTCTCTTCTCTGTCTTGAGAAAAATGAAGAATGAAGATGAAAATCTCATAAAGAAGGGCTTATATACCATATCCAAAACTACGTCGTTTTGGTGATGGGTACTCACTATCGACCCGGTCACCCGACCCGGAACCCGCCTGTAACCCGCAATGATGGGAGAAATTGCGCTCATAGCCCCTGCACCTTCAGTATCCTTATGTTCTTGCTCTTTGGTTTCGATCAGATTTCAATTTAACCCCAGTTTTTATCTATTTCAGTCTTTTTGTATATTATTTTTTATGCTTCACGTTTTACATAATATATGTAAATTAATATATTTAATATATTAATATGATTTGTTTCTATATGTATATGTATAGTTTTTTTTTAAATAGTTTTTATATACTATATAAGGTATAATATTAGAATATATCTTAATATGTATATAGTATATTTTCTAATTTTGTTAATATGATATTATAATTATGGTATGTTTATTGTACTTACAAACATATTTTAAGTATGTGCATATTATATTTAATTAAATATTACTATGAATACATATCAAATTTTACTATATATAATACGTGCATTTATTTATATATTAACTTATTCTTTTATTATTACCATATAGTATATTAGTAGTAGTAGTAATTTTTTATTATATTATTATTAATTTTATTATGTTTTTTTTATCTAGTTTGGTTTATTTTATTATTATTAAATATACTTTATTTTATTATGCTTATTTTATTTTATTTCTATTATATTTACTTATTTTATTTTGTTACTTTACTATTATCTTGTTATAAATATATATAAATTATGTTTATATATTATATATTATATTATTATAACTTATTATTATTAGTAGTAGTAACGACAGTAGTAGTTTTTTTTATGTTTCTAACTTTATTTTGCTTTTTTTATTATTTATTTATTTTAGTTCATATTATTATGATTAAATGTTTTCTTTATATTTTTATTATATTTTATTTCGTTCTGTTAGAAATTATTATCCCGATGTATTCTATTGGGAGTAACATCTCGTTCTTCGTGTGTTATCTCTTTTGAATCGTCGTGGATATTAGGATACACATTTCAAACTAAAAATCAATTTAATTCGAATTTTATATTTTCTTAAAATTACGATGCGAACATTTAGGTACCAATTTTAGGCGTTATGGGTGCTAATCCTTCTCCAAACGTAACTAACTCCCGAACCCATCTCTGGTTTTGTTTTCTTGGTGTTCGATCTACCTTTTTGAACGATCGATGGCGACTCCAACCGATTTTTAAATTAAAACGGTATTCCAATAGGAGTGACATCTTGTTCTTCAGGTGTCATCTCCAGAAATACCGAATTTTTAAATATTCCCTCAGATTTTTAAATTCAAATAATATTCCAATGGGAGTGACATCCTGTTCTTCAGATGTCATCTCTCGGAATACCGAATTTTTAAAATCTCATCGAACTTTTAAATCTTTTAATCGTTTTTTTAAATATTTTTAAAAAATAGGGTGGCTACAAATGTGTGCATGTCAATTGGAGACTGTTTTACATGCTCTCCGTGAGTGCTCAGAGGTTCAGGGTATCCATCAGATGTTGGGTTTTTTCGAACAAATTTTGTTGTATAATTCGATATCTTGTATTAAATGGTTGAAGTATGTTGAAAAGATTTTCTTACGTGATCAATTCGCGGGATGAGTGATTTTGCTATGGAACATTTGAAATCGTCGCAATGTTTTTTTTTATGATATGTACTTCAGTCAGATTTCTTTATTATTGAAAATGTGAACCTCTTTATAAAGAATATCGGGAGGTAAGGATCGTGCCACATGGATCACAAGTAAAGCATAAAGACGTGATTGAAACTTGGTAAAAATCGGAATATGGATGCATTTCTATCTCAATGAACGATATGTTTCAAAAGGAATTAGGTGTAACAAAATAAACAAAGTTAATAAAATATAAAAAAACAATTTTTGTAAATGAAATTAAAATAAAACATATAAAAATGGAAATTCAAAGATAAAAAAAAAAATCAAAGAAGGCATAAAGATAATTTTAACCTTAATGTTTATAATTTTTGTAATTTTGGCCCTTATTCTTTTTTTGGATAAATTTAGCCCTTAACCTATATGTTTTTGACAAATAGCTTATTTTTTAACACCATGGTAACTGGACCGTTAAAAATATAACAATGATGATATGTTATATGTATATGATAATATATTTTAAATAATATGGCATCTAACCTATCATTTTACATATATATATAATATATAATTTTATTCTAATATAAAATATAAAACAATTAAAATTCAAATAAAATATTAAAAAATTAGTTGATTCTAAAATAAAATACTATTAAACATTCTTAACCCTAACTACGATAGAATTAAAATCCTACCTAAAAAATTAATTAATTTTGAATTGTGTTCATATTTTTTAAGATAGGACTTTGATTCTATCATAGTTAGGGTTGAGAATATTTAATATCCTTTTATTTTAGAATTAATTAATTTTTAAAATTTTATTTGAATTTTAATTATTTTATATTTTATATTGGAATAAAATTATATTTCACACACATATATATATTTGATAGGTTAGATGTCATGTCATTTAAAATATATGATCGTATCCATATGACATGTCATCATAGTAGTTAAAAATAAGCCATTTGTTAAAAATATATAGATTAAAGGCTAAATTTATCCCAAAAGAGAATAAGGGCCGAAACGAAAAAAAAATTATAAACGTTCAAAATTATATATAAAGCTTCTATATAAATTATAAATTTGTTAAAACCATAGGTTGAGACCATCCAAGGTGTCTAATACAAGCCTTTGTCTTGTTTCTAACAATAACATAAAAAACTTCTATATATAAAGCTTTTCAAATCTACGTTCTCATCAAGTTTGGGATATTCTACTTTTCATCTCGTTTTTTTCAACATCATGGGTGTTACTTTGAGCAACAATTTCTCATTCATCCATTGAACATTTTAAGCATGTAAATATACAAATTTCATCTACTCTTGTAATAGATTAATAATCCACTTAGTCCCAATTAATTGAACTAATAGAACCACTCAAATTTAAACTCTAAAATACCACTGTACCATACCATTTTTTCTAACATTAGGTAAGGGTGCAATAGGTATGTTGGTACGGAAACATCATGGTATGATTCTGGCTGATTTTGCTAGAATATTCGACGTAGTAGATTCGAAAAAACAGTGGAAGGTCATGCTTTTTACACATCAATTATATTTGCGCTTGATCGTGCTTGGCCAAAGGTGATAATTGAAGGTGATGCGGTTAACGTGGTTAATCTACTTCACTCGAATCGCGATGAAAGATTAGTGATTGCACAAAGATTGTCTGAAGTAAGGGAGATTGTCGATCGGCATCGACATATTTCATTTAATTATATTTCTTGTAAAACAAATAGGGTTTTCCATACTTTGGTTCATTGGGCATTTTCTGAGTGTTGTTTTTCTTTTGATTCTGACTGTCCTACTTGTATTGAACAAATTATCATTGAGGATGCAAGTTATGGATGATTTTAGAGATATTCTTTTCCTTCTTAAGGGTTGACAATAGATCTCTAGTGTCAACTATAGAAAATTTTTTTAACGAGATCTTTTTAAAAAAAATAACATAATAACCTCCACAATTGAGTTACTTTCAAGTGATATAGACTCTCCTAAAATAACATAATAACTGATCAAAGTTTGACATAATAATTGATCAAAGTTTGTGGCACCATGAATCTCTCTACATTTATTGATCCTCTTTCTCATTCTCCTCAACCAAATATGAGAGTTGAACCAGGACAAAATCTAATGTAATTAAAATATGATCGAAATTATACAAGTTTTTAATCAATAAACATGAGAAAAATTGAATCACTTGGATTGTAGCCCAATCATTAACTCTGGCGACCTTTGAATAGACTTGTTTCTATACTACTTCACACTTCAAAATTAAACACTAATATTCCAAGACAAAAACGTAACAAAACAAGTATTATCTAAAACACTAAGTTAACCCTCTAAAGATTCATGATGTGGATTTATTTTTTTGATATCTTAATCAGAGCTTGCTGGTACCACCACCGAAAGTGATAGAAAAATGTGGACTGTCCGCATCAAAGACTTGCTCAACCGACTTAGTTATATTTATTGAAGCATAAATCTGAAAAATTTTAATATTTTTTTTAAGATTTTACAAGTTTATTGAGGTGATTTTGGATGAAAAATTCAAACATTACAAACAGATGATGGTGGAGAGTATCAAGCACTAGACAAAGGACTATCTTTGAAGGGTGTGCAATATAAATTTTTCTACCCAAGTATTTCTGAATAAAATGGTAAAACAGAGCGCAAACATCGATAAATGATAGTTGAGATGGGTTTGACTCTTCTTTCTCAAGCTCCTTTACCCTCATATTCTTGGAGTTATACTTTGGTTACTGTTGTTTTTTTAATCAATAAGTTACTAACATCAGTCTTAGACAATAAAAGTCTAAAGTGTTATTTGATCAAGATCATGATTATTCATTTTTTAAAATTTTTAATTATGCTTGTTATCCGTATATCAGACAGTCTAATACACATAAGTTAGAGTATAGGTCCAAGTAATGTGTTTTTTGTACAGTACTAAACATAAAAGAATCAAATGTATAAATGATAGTGATCAAATTTTTATCTTTCATCATGTGACTTTTGATGAGTCACTCTTTTATTGTAGATCTTCAAAGAATGAATATCACAATATGTATTCTACTAGTTTACCTTTTGTTGTGGAAAAAGAACATGACAGTCGTGCAAATTGGCCTCTGTCTACTAGTTTTCAAGATCATATGAAATTTAATGGGCACGTACAAATTCAGGAATATTTTTCGAAAGAATTTAAGATTCTCAAAGAGAATAATTTTTCATAGCTTGACTCTAACCCTGCCATTTCTCTTGAGGTACGTTGTTTTTCTCCTACACGTGAACCAAATTTTGCTCCTGATATTGTATCTGATTCTTCTCGAAGACACCAACACAACTTATTAATATATAAATAAAATATCTTTTGTAAGTGAAGATTAAGTCTCTTTTGTAATTGATGGAGCTCTCATGGAATTAAATCTTGATATTTCTCTACAAAATAATTTGCTATGTTTGAAAGTAGTGGATAAGATTATTAATGTATATCCCATGGTGCCTAGAAAAAAAATTGAGATACATAAATTCAAAATATATCTTGGTAATGCCATAATTGAGTATTTTTTTGGTCATACACGATTACTACTTGAACTGTGTAACAATAAAGAAGTCATACATACAAAAGAATGAAAGGCAACAATACAAGCAGAGTTTGATGTTTTACTTAAGAATAACACATGGACATTGGTTGAGCTTTCACCCGACAAGAGAGTTGTTGGGTGCAAGTGAATTTTTAAGCTTAAAAAGAATGTTGATGGTTCTATTACACGTTGTAAGACTAAACTTATGGCGAAAGGATATTTACAGCAAGCTAGTTGTGATTATCGTGAGATATTTAATCCTATCGTTAAACCTGTTACGATAAGAACTATTTTATCCATTGTTGTCTCAAAAGGTGGTGTTTACGATGAGTAAATATCAATAATACTTTTATAAATTGTGACTTAATTGAAGAATATATGGTACAATCACCAACATTTAAACAAGGTGATAAAAATAATATGGTGTGTAAGTTAAACAAGATAATTTATGGTCTCAAACATGCTCCAAGAACTTGGTTTGAGAAACTAAAGACATTTAATTTCTGCTTGTTTTTTCTTGTCTAAATCAGATGCGTTATTGTTTGTTAGAAGAGTGTGTGGAAGCATGATCTATTTATTAGTATATGTAGATTATCAATAATTATTGACAATATTGATAGTTAAGTTCAACAAGTCATTTTAGATCTTAACAAGGTCTTTTGTTTAAAGGATCTTGGTCAACTAAACTATTTCTTGAGAATTCAAGTTGAATATATCACTAATAGCCTTAATGTTTATCAACACAAGCATATTATTAAGTTACTTTCGAGGAGTGGTTTTAGTTGTGTCAAAGGTCTTTCTACTTTCATGGTATCTAATTGCTAGCTTTCAGCTCATTGAGGTATTGTCATAGTTAATGTTGTTGGTTTTTGAGGTGTGTAAAAAAATAATAAAGAGAAAATAATAATTGTTGTATGGGAGTATGATTTTATTCAATGTAAAATGCTCAATTTATAGAGCAAATAACTAACAAAGAGATAACAAAAATATATTTAAAATATAAACTTTATCCTAATAATTTAAAATTTAAAAATTATATCTTCAATTTGATATTTGAAATATTCTAAGTCATATTTCTAACACTCCTCCTTAACTTAGAAGATGTAGCCTTCAGTCTTTTTCGTCGAAACTTAATCTTTTCTTGGGAAGAACCTCAACTTGCTCATCCTTTGTTATATCTAAGACAAAACTTTTACCTTTCATTTTTATGTTGAATGTCATCGTACCTTCTGCATCTTTAATCCAGCAATATTTGTCTTCGAATAGGATTTTAAATCCTCTTTTGATGCTTTGTGCCTGCTTGGGTTTGCACAATTATTGTTCCTTTGTCTTCGAATATGTCATGTGATTTATGCAACCACTATCGACAAACCAACTTTCATGAGTATTTTTATTTTCAAAACAAGTTGTAACAAAGAGTTCATCCTCCTCCTTGCATTGTTCAGCTACAACATTGGACACATCTTGCTGTAACGGAGTTTTACATATCTTTTCTACGTGTCCTTGTCTACCGCATTTGTTAAATTCCACATCTGGTCTCCACTAATATTTCTGCCGAGGATGATTAGTTTTTTTGCAGTGAAGACATGGTGGATATGATTCATTTATTTGTTTATTGTTTGGAATCTTCTTGTATTTATGGGCTTGAAATGCTCCTTCTACGAAATTCTCTTGCCTCATGTGTCTTTTAGTTTCTGCAGCCGACAATGACGTTAAAAATTCTTCCAAAGCAATACTTGAAAGATCTTTAGTATTCTTCAATGAAGAAATTGAAGGTTCAAACTTTTCAGAAAGTGTAACCAGAATCTTTTCAACAATTTTTTTATCAGAGAATTTTTTACCTAACACTCTTAGGTTATTTACAATTTTGACAAGTTCTTCAACATAATCTTTTACTAACTCAGACTCCTTCATTTTTTTCATTTCAAACTCACGAAGTAAATTCATCACCTTCATGTTCTTCGTTCTTTCATTCTCTTCATATTGTTCTTTCAGATACTCCCAGATTTCTACACATTATTTTCGTAAAAATTGATGGTGAAATCGCAGAAAATAGACATGACTTGGCTTTAGCTTTTCTTGTTTTTTTCTCTCTATAATTCTTCATTTGAGCCGTTGTTGGATTCGCAAGAAGTGGAGTAATTTCATAATCCTCTTCCACCGCATCCCAGATGTTAAGAGCTTGCATGTGAACACTTATCTTAATATACCATATTTAATAATTCTATCCATTGAAGACTGGTGGTGCCATTGTAAAACTTGTCCCTTCCATTTTTGACAAGTCCCTCAAGATAAGAGCTCTACGATACCAATTGTTGGTTTTTGAGGTGTGTGAAAAAGAATAATAAAGAGAAAATAATAATTGTTGTATGAGACTATGATTTTATTCAATGTAAAATGCTCAATTTAAAGAGAAAATAACTAACAAAGAGATAATAAAAATATATTTAAAATATAAACTCTATCCTAATAATTTAAAATTTAAAATTTAAAAATTATCTTGCTCCAACCACATATCTTCAATTTGATATTTGAAATATTCTAAATCATATTTCCAACAAATGCTACAAAATATCATAGCATTATTGGGATTTTGTAATATATTTTTATTATTCGACCAAATATTAGTTTTGTAGATAATAAAGTATGTCAATTTATATAAACTTCTTCAGATGAATATTATTCTGCTGTGAAACAGATTTTATAATATTTTCAAGGTACACGCGATTATGGTTTTAAGTTTTCAGTGGAACCTCAACTGTTTATTGCTGGTTTTGCTAATGCGGATTAAGATTCTGATATCGATAATAAAAGGTCTATTACTGATTTTTGTCTTTATTTTAAAGAAAATCTTATTTTATGTGTATCTAAGAAATAATAGGTGATATCTCGCTCGACGGCCGAAGCTGAGTATCACAGCGTAGCATGTGCTACTACGTAGTTATTATGGTTGCAAGCATTACTTAATGAATTAGGATTCGTGTTCGATAGCACACCAATCCTATGGTGTGATAACTCTAGTATTGTACTTATCTCGACAAATTCAATACTACATTCCAAATTTAACATGTTGAATTAGATTTATATTTTATTCGAGAAAATGTGATTGTTGGGTAGTTATACATAAATAAAGTTCTTGCTCGTTAAAAAATTACATACATTATGACTAAATTATTATCCTTGATTTCTTTTATTAGGTTTCGAGATAATTTGTTGGTGTTTCCCATGTCTTCTTTATCAACACATACACATGTAACTACAAGGTAAAGCTGGTGTTTATCTTTTGCGTCTCTTACTTTCTGGTTTGATTGTTGTTTGACTTTTTTTCTTTTTTTTTTGTAGGTGATTTATGTTGGGTTAAAATCAGAATCTTTATAAAGTAGAGTGAATTTTATAATATTTCTCATGTAAGTCCAAGGTAGTTGAGGTAGTTAGTGGTTTAGGATATATTGTTAGATAATCACTTTATAACTATCCATCAACCTCCATCACTCTTTGTATAAATATTAATTGATCTATGTTTTAAAGACATTATAGTCTAATTTGAAAGTATCGTCTCTTATTTCTTCATCACTCTCCAATCTTATCATCATTCTCTTCTTATTACTCTCTAGTCTAAGCATAGCTGCCGATGAATAAAGGGAGCGATACAGGGAGTTGGTGTTCAACTTTTGGGGACAACGAATGGGTGATGAACAAGACCGATTTTAAGATGGATTAAAATTAATTTCAAAGAGATTTGACGGTTCTAATAATATAGCGTCAATCTGGGGTTAATTCGCGATATAATAGGTGTGGGTTTTCTAGAAGTATTGGTGCTTGCTTTTTCCTTATGAAAAAACTTTAGTACATGATGCTTAAGCCATGCTTGGATCTTGAGATATTGACATGTTGATTTAGAGACTGGTAATATCATTGTGGTGCAGATTCTCCATGATCAATCCTGAGCTTTACAGGCAATGCGTTGGTTCAAAGAATTGATAATTTACTTGTACAAGAATGAAATGTGATAATTACCCATATTTCTTATCAGGAAAATATGATTGTGGATAAATTAACTAGTTTTACCTCTGGTCTCCCTTTGAGGTAGATCCTTCATCTGTTTCTTCCGCATGAGGTGGAGCTTTTTGTTGACTTTGAATCAACCAAGATGTAAAAGAGGCTATGTTTTTAGCCGTTGGAAGGATTGTTGGTGTTTAAAAATAATTAGTTTAAGTGAGTAATTTCGTTAAGTAAAACGGTGTGTATTGGTTTTAACCATACGGTGCGTTTTGGGTGTTTAGAAATAGAGTTTCCTGAGTCTTGTTGGTTATCGAATCTGTTGGATTGAAATTCTGAACCCCATTGTTTCTCTTCTCAATCTCTCTTCTGATTTTTCTCTTCGACCTTTACTCTGTTTTCTTAGTTCTTTTAGGTCCTCGGATTAAGGATCATGACAAAGGTATCAGAGCCTATTGTTCCTCGAACCGATGGTGGAAACTCGACAACAAGCAGCTCAGTTGGTCATCGCAGCGGCAGCGACATAAAATCAACCTTTTGAATAACCTAGTGCTCCTCATATTTCGAAGTGGCAGGTCGTTACTGATTGTCTTCAGGAAAATGTGCAGCGATTTGAAGCTTCAATAGATACGAGATTTTAGGAGATGTAATCAGCCATGTTGGTGAATTTGCATAGACTTCTCGAGATTGGTTGAAGGAAACAAATCGATGCAGGGGAAATGTTAGGTCAACACTCAGGTGTTCTTGGATCTCCTCAATCAGCCCCAAAGAACCTCATACCAGAGTCTCCAGTAATTATCGTGGACAAGGGCCAGGGCAGTAACATGAATCCCATTCCTCCCAAGGTTGTACCCGAGTCTCCAATTGTTATTGTGGAGAAGGCTCAAGGTAGTAATGTGATAAGTGCTCAATTCATTATCACTTTTTACACCTTTCATGGGCAATAATCACTTAAACTACACCTAATTAATGCATGTACTTAATGTGAGATAATTAGATATTCTGCTTTTGTGACTTATAAAGATGATATTTATAGAAAAGACAAGCTTTACTACACTGTTGTGCATTTGTAGGAATATCTATTGTCGCAGCAGCAATTGAGGCCGAAGCAGAACCTGAGGTCGAGGCAGCACTTGAAGGACAAGTATCGATATTTTAGGCGAACTAAAGAGAAAAATGAGGTAGTCGTTTCTAGACAAGCAACACAAGGATCGGAGCTGGGAAGCAAGTAAAAAGCCCAAGTCAAAGACCATACGGGAAAAGAATCTTAGTGAGAATAAACTTGGAAATAAAACAAATATTTTATTTATGTACTTTACTAGTGTTTTACTCCAAGTTGTTTTCCTACTTAGGAAAGGTTTGCCCTAGGCCAAGCCTATATAAACCATAGTCGTCTAAGAGCACAAGAAACATATAGAGAGATCGGAGACTAGATAGCCGAATTCATCTTAGATTTAGAGTTTTCTTTTACTTTTCATTATGTTTTAATTTCCTTTAGGCTTAGGTGAAAGTTGTAGAGTATTAGTGAGAAGAGACTGAACTTTGTTTCTTGTTTCAATGCAATAAAATATCAAGGTTTGCTTATTCTTTGTCATTAATTGTTCTTGTATTCAAACTCGGGAGAGAAGTTTTTGAGTAATCCATTTATCTAATATCGGGAGAGTTAGATTCACGAAAGCAATAAGTACAATATTTTTCTATTCGAAAAATACTAACTCGGCCTAGGGATAGATTAGAGTTTCAACAGCTAAAAGAAATGTGAGATTGGTTGGTGATTATAATTGATTCACACTGGAAGGTATCATCAAGGACTGATCATCAACAGTACTTCAACTTAGGGATAAACGGAGTCATCAAAGGATACTTTGCCAAACTTTGGTAAAGTCCACCCAAGAGCAAGGGATTACCGCGGCGGACGAACATCATCATTGTCGAGGCAGTAAAACTACAGTGCTGTCGAGGCAGTGTTGTGTGATTGCATTGGACAAAAACAAGTCAATTGAATCCACTATACAACACAACTGGATCCTGGCCATTTTCTTAAATTGATTGTCTTTTTATTATTTAGTTTTCAAGTTATTTAGTTTACTCAAACACCAATTTACCTGTGTTTTTATTTATTTCTTTTATAGAACAAGAAGACAAAATAAGACATATTGGGTAGACCAATCCCTGTGGAGACGATACACGATAATACTTATTACTTTACTACTTGTGACGTGTACACTTGCACTAATTGCGTACTTTTTACATAATGTGAATCCAATTTCTCCCAAGGAATCTGACTATACTTTACAAGAAGTTGTTGACTTAACCTCTTTTTATTATAATGTAGCCTATAAGCTTAATTGCCCGAAGTTTGATGGGTAGGAGTTCAAGGATTGGTACTACAAGATCGACCAATTTTTCGAGGCCGAGAGAATCACTGATGAAGCGAAAATCCGAGTGGTGATGCTTCATTTAGAGGGCAAAGCACTTCAATGGCATCAATTCACCATCAAATCACATAAAGGTATGACTTCTCCAACTTGGGATGACTATTTGAGACTATTATGAGAGCGTTTTGCTCCAGAGGGGTTTGATGACCCCTTTACCGACTTGGTTGCTTTACGAAAAAGAGACACTGCCGAACACTACTATGAGGAATTTATCTAACTCCTCACCCAAGTCGAGCTACCTGATGACTATGTTTTGAGCCTATTTAAGAACCACCTTATGATTGACATTGGACCGATGGTTAAATTGTTGCAACCTCAAAATTTGATGGATGCTTATCACATTGCAAAGCATTTTAAGTCCATGGTGAGCTCGAGACAAAAGAAGCCTTGGAAGCAATCTACTTGAAAGGGTTCTAGCCTTCTCAACTGTCCATACCTTTCAGAGTGGGAAGTGTACAACACGAGGAGTAGTTGATACAAGAATAGTTTCTGAACCATCTTCCTCTACGTAATGTACTCCCCCAATGATCAATCCTAAGCAATTGAAGCCGGGGAGACAAATGGGAGGGTTGACAGCTTCAAAGGGAGGGGGAAAAGTATTATCCGCGAGTGAGATTGAAGACAAAAGGAAGAAAGGTCTCTACTTCTAGTGTCCTGCGAAATATGTCCCCGGACATAAGTGTGCTCGTACCTAGCTTTATCAGATTATGATGGAGGATGTGGAAGAGGAGGGAGAGCAAGAAGAATTTCTTGATTGCGAAGAAATTACATAGGGGGATGGACAGGAGCCAGGGAAATATGTGGAATCTCTTATAATTTCTTTGAATGCTATATGGGGAGCTTCAAATTGGGAGACTATAAAGTTGGAATGACAGTTGGAGCAATGATATGAATTGCATTGGTGGATACATGAAGTACACATAACTTCCTTAGTTTGGATATGATTAAAAAGGGAAGATGGTCAATAGACAAGAGAAATCAATTGAAAGTGACTGTTGCAGATGGGAGGATGGTTAACACAGTGGGCTAGTGTAGAGACATCACTTGGGGTAGCCATAAGCATCAATTTGTGTTGAATTTCTTAGTGCTACCACTGAGGAATTGCGATATGGTGCTGGGGTGAAATGGTTATCCAATTCAGGCAACATCACTTAGGATTTTGCCAAGTTACAGATACAGTTTAGTTATAAAGAAGAGGAGGCAGTGTTCACGGGTATTACATGGGGAAAGTTGCAGACCATAGAAGCTAAGAATTGTACTAAGTTGTTGCGAGGAGCTCAGAACCCTTGTTCTGCTGCCTTATGGTTACTGAATATTCAATTAGAGCTGAAAAAGGAGGCTGAACAATGTGGGAGGACATTAAGTTGTTGCTGGCAGAATTCAAAGCAGTCTTTGAGGCTCGGTTTGCCACCCGAGAGGGGACACGGGCATAAGATTGAGTTGTTGGATGAGCATGTTGTGGTAAAAGTCAGACCCTACAAACATCCATCACTGCAAAAAGATGAAATCGAGAAGATGGTCTGAGAAATGATGCAAACTGGAATCATTAGAGACAACAATAACTCTTTCTTGTGCCCTATTGTCGTGGTGAAGAAAAAAGATAGGACTTGGCGAATGTGTATCGACTATAGGAGGCTAAATCAGATTACAATTAATGGCAACTTCCCAATACCGGTGATAGAGGAATTGCTTGATGAACTTGGAGATGCTTTATTTTTCTCTAAGTTGGATTTAAGGTCTGGTTATCATCAAATAAGAATGAGGGAGTCAGACGTACACAAAACAACTTTCCGAACCTATAAAGGTCATTACGAATTCCTAGTGATATCATTCGGGCTTACCAATGCCCCTGTGACCTTCTAAGGCTTAATGAACAAGGTATTCAGAAAGCAATTAAGGAAATATATTTTGGTATTCTTTGATGACATTTTAGTTTACTCACAAGATTGGAAATCACATATGTGTCACTTGAGGGAGGTCCTGGAAGTCTTGAAACACCATCAATTATATGTGAAATTGGCCAAATGTTGTTTTGGAGCTCGAGAGGTAGAGTATCTTGGGTATGTTATATCGGGAGGAAAAATTTCCATGGATGCTACTAAGGTGAAATTTACTATGGAATGTCCTAGTCCAAGATCAGTGAAGGACCTTCGAAGCTTTTTGAGGTTGTCTGGCTATTACCGTAGGTTCATCCAAGGATATGGGTGCATAGCTAGACCTCTTATCAACCTCTTAAAGAAGGGATCATGGACTTGGGAGAGGAGGAAGAAGCAACCTTTGCAAAATTGAAGGGGGTTGTATGCTCGGCTCTCGTGCTTGTGTTACCTGATTTCAAGGAACCTTTTGTGGTAGAGACCGATGCCTCGGATGTAGGTGTGGGAGTAGTATTAGTGCAAAAGGGGAACCAATTGCTTTCTTTAGCAAGGGATTAGGTGTGAAGTATCAAGAGTTGTCTATTTACGAGAAGGAAAAGCTCGCAGCTCTAATGGCAGTGAAAAAGTGATCGACTTATTTGGTTGGTAGAAGATTCATCATAAAACCAACCACCAAAGTTTGAAGTTTTTGGCTATAAACCAAGTCATCGCTCCATTTTAACAAAATGGGTGGTGAAGATAATGGGTTATAATTATGAAGTGCATTACAGACAAGGGGCACATAACATTGTGGCAGATTCATTGTTTAGGAGAGCAAAATGTAGCAGTTTAATGACACTGGTAGTCAACAACATTCAAACTGACTTGCTAGATAAAATTAAAGCATCTTGGCAAAAGGATGAGTGGATAAAGAAGGTTATTGAAGATTTAGAAAAAGGCAGCAGCAACACAACAAGAAATACAGATGCGATGGTGCCATTGTTGAATCGGATGTGATGTTTAAAAGCTGATTAATTCTAGTGCAAGTATACACATCGAACAAGTAATAAAGTGTGTGAGTGAGATCGTTCCCACGAGGATTGGGTAGGTTATTTTAAAAATAGTTAACATACACAAAAGATAAAATAATCCTTTGTATGAACATATGCTAAAGCAATTCTGCAAATGTTACCAAAATGCTTTAGCAAAATAAAGATGTAACCAATGATGCTGGAGTGAAGTGAAGAGTGTCACCAAAATATAGTAGAATCAAACTGATAACGGAGTAATAGAAGAAGTTGCACAAACACAACACAAAGAAGATATTCAAGCTTAAGACAGGCTAGGCTTGCTATGGTATGACTTTATTCTCCTAAAAGGCTATTGTTCCACTGGTTTACAAGTGTTCGACAGAGTTTACTAAAAATGCCTCCACTATCCCTAGTCAGAAGGCCTAACACTCAAAAATGCTAAGGCATTACCTCTCGGTCTCAACCCTAACACTTCTAATGTTGATAAAGTGTTATCCTTTTAGTCGTTGAAACTCTACCTTATCCCTGAGGTGAGTTAGGATTTTTCTCCCGCAGTAATCCCATTGTTCAAGTTGGTCTAGCTTTGTCTATCCCTAGATCTAAGCTTCTCGAACCCCTCAGCTATGGCTACCTATCGGTGCTCTTACAAACCAAGGTTTAGATGAGAAAGGTGTTAGCTTTCTTGAAGAAAACACTTAGATAAACACTCAAAACAGTAAACATTCATTAAAACAAAGTAAAAATCATCCAAAACAAGCCTTAGCCATACTAAGTTAGTTCATGGCTAGGTAAGGAAAACTATTCAACTTGCATCATTTGAAATATATTTTCAACGGTAAGAAAAGGGGTAAAACAAAGTGAAGAGGAAGAAAGTCCTAAACTCATGTGTTGTGAAGCTTTCCTAGCTTGTCGCTCCTCCCGAAGTTGCGCAAATCTCTTGCTCGAAGCTCTCCAACAATAGTGGCTTGGCTAGAGGTTGAAGACGAAGGAAAATGGCATCCTTTCATCTTTCTTCTCCCTCGTACTCTCTTAAAGTTCACTCATTTTTATGGCTCTTTTAGCTACTGATTTTGCTCTTCTCTTGTTCCGCACACTTGTAGAAGGAGGCTTGAGGTTGTATTTATAAGAGGCTTTTAGGGTTTTGTGCCCTAAAGATGCAAGAGAATATTCCATGACATTTACTACAGCAGATGGCAGCAAAATGTAGGTTTGTAGGTGAGGTGCAATGTCTGCCAAGGAGAGGTGCAACGTCTGCAGAGGAGGTGCAGCTGGCCTAGAAAAACGCTTGAGGATAGTGAGCTGCATGTATGTCTTTTCTTCCGTTCTGTTTTGTCCACCCACAATACTATAGCATCCTGAATTCCGATCCAACACTTTAAAAATATGTTATAGCATCTCTTCCATTCTTTCAACTTTGCCCCGACAATCTGCACGCCATCATTAAGGAAATACACTTCAAAGCAGCATCTTTTAGAATAAAAGAGAAAATAAAATAAAAACCTAATCTAAATGCAAATACACATGAAATATAACTAAATGCAACTAAATGCAATGTAAATGAAATTAAAATCAAACAAAACCTTAAGTAAAAGGGTATAAATTATACGCTTTTTAGAGCATTAACACCCCATCAAACTTAAGATATTGCCTGTCCTCAAGCAATGACATATAAAAATGCTATGATATTATTTTTAATTCTTGAAAACAGTCTAAGCAGAACATCAATTCCTCAGAATATATAATGTTGTAGCAATCTACATGACATTGCGAATTTCTAGAACTTGAACTTAGACAAAATAATTTGCTTATGTGTGTTGTATTGTATCTAGCCTATGCTTAATAATGTTAGAAAAATTCTAGTTTTCCTCATTCACTATACCCTAGTTTCTTAAAAAATTACTCCCATGCTTAGTGTTTTTTTTAAACCGCTTCGAAGGGTGTCAGCTCATCACAACTATCATCCTCAACTCTAGATGAGTATGGAGCAAACATCTCATCCCCGAGCTAGTAGATAGAGTCGTCTCATGACAACTTTCATTAACTCATATGCTATAGCATTTTTTTGTTCAAGCTAACATTGCATACAGGAACGTCCTTATACAGTTTTATGCTAAAACATTTATTCATATCTCTACTTACTTTTTTTTAATTTATTTATATACTATAGCAAAAAGGAGTTCTTCTTTTCGAACTAACTAAGGCATAGATTCTAAGTTCTAAAATTCCTACCATTCAAGCATAGAAAACATACAATCGTGTCAAGTAAAATTCCAAAGTATCAAGTCCTAATTCAGTTCAATTTATTCTCAATATTTTCTATGATTCAGTTCAAAAGCATTAAAATTCTCATCATCAGATATCATTTATTCTAGCCTAAAAATTGTCTCAAATTGAATCTAATGCTGTAGAAAATTTATACATATGCAGAATGAAAATGCTAAAGCGAAGACTTTGCTACCCCTAAACTTGAGGTTAACATTGTCCTCAATGCTATTAAATTGAAACTATATGCAAAAATGAAAAAGAAAAAGAAAAGGACAAAGATGATTACTTCTTGGTGGGTCTAGATTTTCGCGTGGCCATGCGCTTGATTCGCTTCACTGGCCTTTCCGGTGGTGCACAGCTCCCTTGTGAGCGCATAATGTTTTGAAATCGTACCTTCAAAGACTTTGAGTTGAATAGGGATAAAAGAAATATAAAAAACATCATAAAAGCAACAAGAAAATAAAAACATATACCTTTTATTTAAAATTTAAATTAAAATACTAAAGCAAATAAAAGAGAGATATAGAAATGCTCAGACATTTTGCAGACTAGGATCATCCTTGTCATGCACAATCGGAGCTCCATTATAGATCTTTAACTTTTAACCATTGACCTTGAAGATTCAATCTCCATTAGTTTTTTAATCTCCACAACACCATAATGATAAATATTATATATCAGGAATGGTCCTGACCATCGAGACTTTAAGTTTTCAGGAAAAAGTTTGAGTCTCGAGTTGTAGAGTAACACTTGTTGGCCCTCTAAAAAATGTCGTGGCAAATGATGCTTGTCATGCCACCTTTTCATTTTTTCTTTGTAGATCGTACCATTCTCATAGGCTTGGGATCGAAACTTGTCCATTTCATTTAGCTCCAAAAGCTTGTTCTCTCCAGCTACTTTAAAATCAATATTGAGCTTTTTGATGGCCCAATATGCCTTGTGTTCAAGTTCCACAGACAAATGACAAGCTTTCTCATAAACCAGCTTGAATGGGGACATCCCTAAAGGAGTCTTGTAAGCTTTCCTATATGGTTCTAAAGCTTCGTCCAAATTTAGAGACCAGTATTTTCTTTTTGTGTTGACAGTCTTCTCTACGATTTGCTTGATTTTTCTATTGGAGATTTCAACTTGGCCATTTGTCTGCGGGTGATATGCTGTAGCAATTTTTTGCTTGACTCTATAGCGTTGTAATGTCTTAGCAATAAGCTTTTTGTCGAAGTGGGTTCCTTCATCACTAATTATGGCTTTGGAGACTTCAAACCTTGTGAAAATATTCTTGTGCAGGAACTTCAAGAATGTTTTTGAATCATTACGGGGTGTTGCCACCGCTTCAACCCATTTGCTCACATAGTCCACTGCTAGCAAGATGTATAAATCATCGTAGTATGATGGAAATAGTCCCATGAAATCAATTCTCCAAACATCGAAAAGCTCGATTTCTAGAATGTTTTGCAACGACATTTCATTCCTCCTCGAGATGTTACCAGTTCTTTGTCATATATCACATCCCTTGTAAAATACTAGGGCATATTTGAAGAGTGAGGGCTAGTAGAATCTAGATTGAAATACCTTTGCAGCATTCCTTGATCCACCAAAGTTCCCACCACATTATATTGCATGGCAATGGAATAGAATATCTTTTTGTTCCTCTTTCGGTACACATCGTCGAAGCAATTGGTCAGCACATTGCTTGAAAAAATATGGCTCATCCCAATAGAAAAATTTTCCATCATGTTTGAACTTTTTTTGACCTTGGCTAGATAAATCAGGAGGCAAAATACTACTAACAAGAAAATTAACTATGTCGGCATACCAAGGTAATGTTGTAGCATGTAAAATTTTCTCATCAGGGAAATTTTCTTCGATTTCAAAATCATCTCCTAGATTATCAGGATTTTCTAACCTAGATAAGTGGTCTGCAACTTGATTTTCAGTTCTTTTTTTATCCTTTATTTCAATATCAAATTCCTGAAGTAAAAGTATCCACCTATTAAGTCTTGGCTTAACATCTTTCTTAGTCACTGGGTATTTGATAGCAGAGTGATCAGTGTGCACTATAACCCTAGTTCCTATAAGATATGCCCTAAACTTATTGAAGGCTGTGATAAGTTCTCAAATCACTATCACTTTCTACACTTTTCATGGGCACTTATCTTTAAATCTACACATACTTGAACCAATGCATGGACTTAATGTGATATATTTAGGAAAATGTTATCAAAGATCATATTTGTATAAAAGGCATACTTTATTGCATTTTCTTATCTGTGTAGGAATAAGTACTACCGAGACAGCAGAATAAGGCCGAGGCAGGACTTGATGCCGAGGCAGCAGAGAAGAAAAATCGATATGGCTGGCGGTTGAAAGAGAAAATTGAGGAGAGCATTGTTGAACAAGAAGCCCAAGATTCGGAGCTAAACAACACAAGAAAAGCCTATGGACAAGGCCATGCGGAATTAAACCTTCTAGAAGATCAAACTTGGAAATATTTAACTTAAAGTGCATATCTTATTCCCTACTCCAAGTTGTACTCTAATTAGGAAAGCTTTTCCCTAGGCCAAACCTATATAAAGGCATAGCCGTCCTAGAGTTAAGAGGAGGCGAAAAATTAGAGAGAATTAGCTAGATATACTTTGAGAGAGTCTTAAGAACAATTCTTCCCATCATGTTCTAAACTTTATTAGGGTGTTGGTGAAGGTTGTTAAGTATTTGTGAGAGAAGATTGTATTTTGATTCTTATTTCAATGTAATAAAATATAGAAGTTTGCTTACTCTTTGTCATTCTTTGTTCTTGCATCCAAGCCCGAGAGGGAAGTTTGTAAGTAATCCATTTGTCTAGACTCGGGAGAGTTAGGCTCACGAAAGGAGTAAGTATGATATTCACTTAATTGGGGATACTAACTCGGCCTAGGGACAAATTAAGAGTTTCAGCGACTAAAAGAAGTGTGAGATTGGTTATTGGTTATAATTGATTAACGCTGGGAGGTATCATCAAGGACTTACCTTCAACAACGTTTCGACTTAGGGATAAGCAGAGCCATACAAGGTCACTTTGTTGAACTTTGGTAAATCTGCCCAAGAGCAAGGGATTGCCGCGACAAAGAACATTGTTGCTGTTGAGACAGTATCTGCAGTACTACTAAGGCAGTGCAGTAGAATTGCATTGGAACAAGAAGCAGATCAATCGAATCCACAATACAATACAACTAGATCCTACCCTATCTCTCTCATAATTGTTATTACTTTAGTTAGCTTAGTTTATTAGTTAATTCAATATCAAACTAAATTGTGTTTTTACTTTTCCTTTATAGAAGCAAGAGGACTGAAGAAAATATATTAAGTATACCAATCCCTGTGGAGACGATATTCGATAAATGCTTATCACTTTATTAAATGACGTGTACACTTGCATTTAAATACGCATCTTTTAGCACGTATCAAATACTATAGCAACTCTTTCTTAGTAGTGGTGTAATTAATTTGAGCATCATTAAGAGTTCTACTTGCATAGTAAATAAAATGGAAGAGTTTACCTCGTCTTTGACCTAGTGCTGCGCCCACTACGTAGTCACTTGCATCACACATCAACTCGAATAGCTCAATCCAATCGGTGGTATAACTATTGGAGTTGAGGTAAGCTTCTTCTTTAGTTCAATAAAAGCGTTGTGGTATTTTTCATCGAAGACAAAGGGTTGATTTTGCTATAGCAAATTGTAGAGTGGCTTAGAGATTTTTGAGAAGTCTTTGATGAACCTCCTTTAGAAGCCATCATGTCCAAGAAAACTTCTAATTCCTTTCACTGTTGTTGGAGGTGGTAGCTTCTCTATCAACTCAACTTTTTCCTTGTCAACTTCAATCCCTTTGCTTGAAATTTTATGCCCCAAAACCGTACCTTCGATCACCATGAAATTGCATTTTTTCCAATTGAGTACAAAGTCGTCTTCTTCACAATGTTTCAGTACCTTGGCCAGGTTACCAAGGCATTTTTCAAAAGTATCTCCGGAAATAAAAAAATAGTCAATGAATACCTCCAAAAATTCCTCAACCATGTCTAAAAATATCGCCAACGTGCAAAATTAAAAAGTTCCTAGAGCATTACACAACCCAAATAACATTCTTCGAAAAGCATAAGTCCCATAAGGACATGTAAAAGTTGTTTTCTCCTACTCCTCTAGTGCTATAGCAATTTGGTTGTACCTAGAATAACCATCGAGGAAGCAATAATAAGTCTTTTCTGCCAATCGATCTAACATTTGCTCGATAAAAGAAAGGGGAAATGATCCTTCTTTGTTGCCTTGTTCAGCTTCCTATAGTCCATATAAATGCGCCAGCCTATGACTATCCTTGTCGGGAGCAACTCGTTGTCCTCATTTATGATCACTGTCGTGCCTCTCTTCTTAGGAACATAATCCACATGAATAACCCATGAACTATTAGAAATTGGGTATATGATCCCTGCATCCAACCACTTGATAATCTCTGTCATCACTACTTTCTTCATTACTGAGTTCAGTCTTCTTTGAGGCTCAACTGAATTGATGTGGCATTCTTCTAGCAGGATCTTGTGCATGCATATTGTAGGACTTATGCCCTTTAAATCGGCCATAGTCCACCCTAGAGCTTTCTTATATTGTAATAGCAAATTCACAAGACTAAGCTCTTGGTTAGGATCTAAGCTAGAAGAAATAATCACTAGCAAATTATTGTGAGATCCCAAATAAACATACTTTAAATGTGTCGGCAATGGTTTCAAGTCTAGAGATGGTGCATATAAAAGTGATGGTTTAGGAGCAATAAATTCAGAGAAATCGATTGATTCAAATTTCGTACATGGTCTTGGCTTGAAATAGCCAATTTGATGTAGCTCAAGATGAGCTTCTACTTCATCCTGATCATGCTCCTCCATCAATTTTGCAAAGTCCTTCATTTATGGAGAATTTTTCACAGCAAAAATCTGTATCTTCTTCAGTTGCTGTAGCATTTATCCCAGCTATACAGTGACATTCTTCATTATCATCCATGTACTTGAGAGTGTTGAAGACATTGATAGTCATGGACTGATCTGCTACTCTCATTATAAAGTCTCCCTTTTCACAGTCAATGAGAATTCGACCGGTAGCAAGGAATGGTCATCCCAAAATGATGGTTGCTTTGTAGTCCACTTCGTAATCCATAATCAGAAAGTCTATTGGGAACATAAACTTGTCTACTTTTACTATCACATCTTCGACTTTGCCTTCGGGTCGGACATGAAAATGGTCTGTCAATTGCAAGATGACAATGGTAGGTCGTGTACTCTCTATACCAAGCTTCTTGAATATTGCTTTAAGCATTACATTGACGTCCTCCGAAGGTTGCATTGTATTGCTTTTGCTGCAGCATCTGCAAATTTCTCACCAAATACCTCAATATTTAAGTTTTCTTCAGTTTCTTCTTGAGCTGATTTTTCTTCTTGTTCTTCAGCTTCTTTTTGCTCCTGAATGGGGTTTCTTCTTTCTCTTTTCTTTTTAATTGCTCCCTCGTGTTGATTTGTCTTCCACTCCTCAAGGTAAGTGTGCTGCATTGCTCTTTGCCATGATTTTTTATGACTTTAGTATACTATACAAGTTACCTCTCGGTCTTGCTTGTAATGCTTGAACAATTTGACCCACTTGAGTCTCCAACAATCAAAGTGAAGAGCTGTGACTTTGTAGTAATGCACCTTGGGTCTGCAATAGATTGCCTTGATTAGAGATGGTGGTGGAATGCTTCTGCAACAATGTCTTCGTTGATGTCATGAACTCCTTTGTAGAAGCCATGAATTCTTGCAGCGAAGCTTCCAAAGAATTGTTTTGATTTTCGTGATGAATTGTTCCCTTGTGTTGATTTTGTCATGGCATATTTCCTTGAAAAACATGGACTCCTTGTTGTGTTACCATAGGTTGTTGCCTATTCGAGTTGCTTGCTCGATTCGATCCTTGATTACCTAAAGAAAAATTATGATATTGTCTCCATCCTGGATTGTATGTGTTAGAGTAGGGGTTGTTGGAATTTTTGTTGAAGTTTCCAACATAGTGAACAGACTCTAAATAAGTTAGATAGTCTTTATCGAAATGATTTCCACTATAGTACACACAGCTTAATGCCTTAACATCTTGTACTTCCCTGGGTTGTTGAAGGTTCTTCAACATATTTGTGATAGTAGAAAGTTGTGTTGAAATAGAATCATTGGCGTCGAGCTTCAGCTTTTCTTGAGTTCGTCGTCCTGTTCCAAGTCTGGTAGTTGGAAACTGATAATCATTGTTGGCTATTTTATCCAAAATATCAAATGCTTCTTCTGGTGACTTTTCCAGAAGCGTCCCATTTGTTGAAGTATCTAACATCATCCTTGTGGGTGTGTTGACTCCATTGTAAAACATCACGATTTGAGTCCAATCTCGAAAATCGCAATTGATACACCTTCTTAGCAAGCTCTTGTACCGATCCCAACACTCGTACATTGACTCATCATCCCCTTATCTAAAAGATGCTATCTCATTTCGTAATTGAGTGTTCATGTTGGGTGGGTTGTATCTCGCCAAAAAGCTTTTTAACAAAGTTGTCCATGACTCTATAGAACCGGTTGGAATTTTATTCAACCACTATCTAGTTCGGTATCTTAAAGAGTATGGAAATAGCTTGAGCTTCAACACATCCTCGTGCACTCCTTGTTGGCGGAACGAATCGTAATTCTCCAAGAAAGCACAAATATGTTATCGAGCATCCTTGTGAGGAGATCCTCCAAACTATCCGATCGAGTTGAGCATATTAAACATCACAGGTTTGAGCTCGAAGTGTGCTACTTGTATCTCAGGTGTCGCTATCCTAGAATTGAGGTCATCCAAGATTGATGTCAAGTGATCTCGAATTGCCCTTGGTCTTGCTACTATTTCAGGATTTGCTGCAGGGATTGCTATAGCATTTGGATTCTGCGGATCCTGATACATGGCTCTTGTTCTTCTTTGCTCTCGCCTCCTTTTTCTAAAACACGTTCCGATTTCCAGAATAAATGGTTCTAGTCCTTTTCGGTGATTCACCCTGGGCATCTAGTAAAAAAAACCCTAAGAAAAACAAAGAAAACAAATATTAAAACTAACAAAACAAACAAACAAAAAATAAAAAAAGTATAAAAAATATGAAAACTATGAGAAATAGCATATTGTCTCAATCCCCGACAACGACACCAAAAACTTATTGAGTCGGATGTGATGTTTAAAAGCTGATTAATTTTCGTGCAAGTATACACATCGAACAAGTAATAAAGTGTGTGAGTAAGATCGTTCCCACGAGGATTGGGTAGGTTATTTCAAAAATAGTTAACATACACAAAAGATAAAATAATCCTTTGTGTGAACATATGCTAAAACAATTCTGCAAATGTCACCAAAATGCTTTAGCAAAATAAAGATGTAACCAATGATGCTGGAGCAAAGTGAAGAATTTCACCAAAATATAATAGAATCAAACTGATAACGGAGTAATAGATGAAGTTGCACAAACACAACACAGAGAAGATATTCAAGCTTAAGACAGGCTATGCTTGCTATGATATGGCTTTATTGTTTTTCTGAAAGGCTACTGTTCCACTGGTTTACAAGTGTTCAACAGAGTTTACTAAAAATACCTCCACTATCCCTAGTCATTAGGCCTAACACTCGAAAATGCTAAGGCATTACCTCCCGATCTCAACCCTAACACTTCTAATATTGATAAAGTGCTACCCTTTTTAGTCGTTGAAACTCTATCTTATAGAAGGAGGCATGAGGTTGTATTTATAGGAGGCTTCTAGGGTTTTGTGTCCTAAAGATGCAAGGGAATATTTCCTAACATTTACTACAGTAGATGGTAGCAAAATGCAGGTCTGCAGGTGCGGTGCAATGTCTACCAAGGAGAGGTGCAGCGTCTGTAGAGGAGGTGCAGCTGGCCTAGAAAAACGCGTGAGGACAGTGGGCTGCATGTATGTCCTTTCTTCAGTTTTGTTTTGTCCTCTCACAATACTATAGCATCTTGAAGTCCGTTCCATTACTTTAAAAATATGCTATAGTATCTCTTTCATTCTTTTAACTTTGCCCTAGCAATTTACACATCACCACTAAAAAAATATACTTCAAAGCAACATCTTTTAAAATAAAAGAAAAAATAAAATAAAAACCTAATCTAAATGCAAATGTACATGAAAAGTAAGTAAATGCAACTAAATACAAATGAACTTGAAATCAAACAAAACCTTAAATAAAAGTGTATGAAATATACACTTTTTAGAGCGTTAACAACTATATTGAAGAGGAAAGAAAAACTGGTGGTAGGAAAAAATTTACAGCCGAGGAAAGACTAAATCTAATTCTTCCATGGGAGCTCTTTGGGAGGATAGTCAGGAGCACAAACGACTATAAAAAGAATAACCATAGTGCTGTATTGGAAGGGTCTGGGAAGGGATGTTCGAAATTTTGTGAGAGAATGCATGGTTTGTTAGAAGTGCAAGAGAGAATTGCAGCATCCAAAAGGGTTACTCCAACCTTTACCTTTTCCCGAAACAATTTGGTATTCAATCAGCATGGATTTCATAGAGGGGATGCCGAGTTCAAGGAAGAAGAATTGTATTTTGGTGGTGGTGGATAAACTTAGCAAATATGAGCATTTCATAGCAATCACATACTCTTTTACAGTTATTGACATTGCTCAAATATTCCTTGAAAATGTGTTTAAGTTGCATGAATTACCTCATGATATTGTGTGCGATAGAGATAGGATATTTATGAGCATGTTCTAGAAGGAATTTATGGGGAAGCTTGGAGTGGTGGTGAATATCAACGGCTTATCATCCACAGTCAAATGACCAAATGAAAAGGGTGAATCAATACATTGAAACTTATCTCTGATGCATGACAGGGAAGAGACTGAAAGTTTGAGCCAACTGGATTTACTTGTTTGAGTGGTGGTATAATACCACCTACTACAACACTATTCAAGTTACTCCTTATGAGGCCTTGAATGGACAGTCTCATCCAGTTCATCTACCATATGTGGTTGATGATTCGATGGTGGCTGCAGTAGACAAAAACTTACAACAAAAGAAAGTTACTGTAAAGTTACTGCAATTTTATATGAAAAGGGCACAGGATAAAAAAAAACTGATAAAGGAAGAGTGGATTGCGAATTTCAGGTTGGAGAGTTGGTATTTTTAAAGTTGCAGCCCTATAAACAACAATTCGTGGCTGCTAGAAATTTTCAAAAATTAAGCTCAAGATGGTTCAAACCTTTTATGGTGGAAGGCAGAATTGGTAAGGTGGCTTATAGTTGAAATTACCTTTAGATTCTAGGATTCATCCGGTGTTTCACGTCTCACAACTCAAGAAAAGGGTGAGATCAGATTTGGTCTAGTCAGATCTTTCAGTCATTGATCCGGATGAAAGTATAAGTAAGGAACCAGTTAAAAATATTGAGAGAATAATGGTGAAAAAGGTAATAGGACAGTGACAGAGGTGTTAGTGGAATGAGCTAATACTTTTCCTAAAGATGTAACTTGGGAGATACTCCACATGCTGCAACAACAATTTTCTCACTTTGATCCTTGAGGTAAAGGATCTTGTCTTAAGGATGAAGTATTGTAAGAGAGGTTCTGTTTTTAGCCGTTGGAAGGACCGTTGGTGTTTAAAAATAATTAGTTTAAGTGAGTAATTTCGTTAAGTAAAACGGTGCGTATTGGTCTTGATCATACGGTGTGTTTTGGGTGTTTAGAAATAGGTTTTTTTTTTGAATCTTGTTGGTTATCGAATCTGTTGGAATGAAATTTTGAACCGTATTGTTTTTCTTCTCAACCTCTCTTCTGATTTTTCTCTTTGACCTTTACTCTGTTTTTTAGTTCTTTTAAGTCGTCGGATTAAGGATCGTGATACAAGGTTACGTTGATTTGTTAGTTTTTTTGTGTGTGATACACCTTTGTGCATGACAGGATAAAACAATGACGAAGATTAGGGTTGAAAATAGGGATAAATATTTTATTCGGTCTGATTGGATTTTGACTCAATCCAATTTGATTGGGTTAGATTTTTTGATGAAAAAATTGAGTTTGAATCGGGTTGAATATTTTTAAGAGTGACGTCGGGTCGGATCGGGTTTAAGTTTAGGGTGTAAAGTATCCGACCCAATTTGGGACCAAATATATAATTTTTTTATAAAATTTTTAAGAATATTTATAATAATAGTTTTCTATTTATATATTTTTTTATAATTAGGTCTTTAATTTTTTTTATTTATAATTTAATTCTTAAAATTATAGTTTTTATAATTAAGTCCCATAAAATTATTTTTTATAATTTAATCCTTAAAATTATTATTTTTACATGTCAGGTCCGAATCGGGTTTAGGATATTCTTTTTCGAGTCGGATCTAGTTGAATTTTCTTAAAAAAGTATTCAAATCGAATCAAAATAAATTTAAGATATTTGTATTCGAATCAAGTTCGGATGAAACAAAGACTCTAAGTTGTGCTGGTTAAAATTGTGAATGAAGAGGAAACTTCCCTAGCATTATAGCATAAGACCAAAGAGAGAATATCAGTGAAAGGTGCGAGAAAGTATTTTTGGCCACAAGAGGAAAAAACGTAAAAGTCTGTGTTCGATTCTTCGATTTATTAAAAATTTAAAAAGAGAAGATGGAAGGAGACGATGTAGTCATGGCAGCTGAGGAATCCACTGAGCCTGTAATTTTACTATTTTTTCTTTTACATTTTTTTTATTAATGTTAGGGCTTTTCCTATTTTTAGTTAACCCTAATTTTGGAGAAATTTGCAGGACCTTGGTGACATGAAAAGAAGGTTAAAAGAGATGGAGGATGAAGCCGCTGCTCTTCGTGAGATGCAAGCTAAGGTCGAGAAGGAGATGGGTTCCGTTCAAGGTTCTCCGTTTTTCTTTCGATTTTCTTGCTTCATGGTGCTCGTTTTCTGGTCCGTGTTGTAAGATTTTGGGTTTTATTATTATTAGCAAAAAGGTTTTCGTAATTATCATGTTCAACTGAAAGCGCTTGTGAGTTCTTGTAAAGGGTCTTTTGGTACATAATGTGTAATATCTGGCCAAATCAATGTGCATTGTGTGCAAAGCTATCTGATAAAGCCTTTCATTTGCCTTATTATTGGCAAAGCTTTCAAACCGAAAGCAAATCCCTTATGTGTTTTCAAAGCTTATATGATAAATTTCCTTGTGATATCTTTTATGGAACTGTTAGCTGGAATTTTGAATCCTGTGGTTATATGTGCAACACTAAGATGAATAGCTTCTGTTTTAGTTTTAGTTGCATGCTCATCCTTTTTTGTTGGATTTATTTCTATGCAATAGATCCTGCTGCTGCAGCTACGTCTCAGGCTAATCGAGAGGAAGTAGACTCACGATCAATCTTTGTTGGCAATGTGAGACCGATTTCCCTAGCTAATTTTTCTGCTTGCCTTTGCACGTCTATAATGATATTCTAATGGCAGAAATGCATATCTTCATCTCCACTATTGAATTGAAACAAGAACAACAAAGTAGACTTTTCCAAACTCATGTGCCCGTTGGCCCATTTTTCGTTATACATGCTTACTAGTTCTTATTCTAAATAATTAATCCAGGATATACTAATACCAGTATTTAGACAATCTGCCTGGTTTACTGGTTACATATATAACACATTCCGTGAATGCAGGTGGATTATTCGTGTACGCCTGAAGAAGTTCAACAGCATTTCCAGTCTTGTGGAACTGTAAACAGGGTTACTATCCGTTCAGATAAGTATGGCCAGCCAAAGGGTTATGCATACGTGGAGTTCATTGAAGCTGAGGCTGTTCAAGAGGCTCTTCTTTTGAATGAATCTGGACTTCGTGGCAGGCAGTTGAAGGTAAAATTTAGTGATTTTTCCCACCTCTTCCCTCTCTCTTTTGAGAAGAAAAGGAACATGGTGGCTGCTTTCTGTATACCAAGAAAAATAGTTTTCTTCACTTCAAAACTTTATTCTATTAAACTATTTAATTATTAAACATCATGTTCTTTCTTTATATCTTTGTAGGTTACTGCTAAGCGGACCAATATTCCTGGGATGAAACCATATCGTCCACGTCGGTCCAGACCTTTTATGTATCCCGGGGACCCATTTATGGCTCCATATTTCTTTGCTCCCTATGGATATGGGTATGCTAGTAGCTGTGGTTCTCCATCATAATTCATGCGCGCACACACACACACACTTTTGTGCTTTTGTTTTCGGTTTTAGCAACCTGAATAAAGGGTGTTAAACATTGTTCTATATGTTACATTGCAGGAAGGTTCCAAGGTTGAGAATGGCAACGCGATACAACCCCTATTATTAAATACCATGGACCGTAGTTGTAGTTCCATATACTTTTGATATTGTGGCTAGTTTTTGAGTGTTTTTTTACTTCAATTTGGTTGATGGGCTGAAACCATGCAAGAATTCTGGCCTGGTTTTATTGGTGGTGAAATATGCAACTATCTTTCTTGCACTGCCATGTTGCCTCCTAACATTTATGTTGAGCTGTCTCGATTGCTGTTTTCCGAGTTTCCTTCCGTCTTCTCCTTATTTATTTCTTAAAAAATTTACTTGTGTTTCAACTGCATAGCATTAACAATGTTATGAAAATTTATGTAAGAAGATCCATGAGGGCTTGTAGCTGCTTCAGCTTTCTTCTTCCAATCCATGGCCTTTAGCTTTAAACCATTCCCCTTCACCCCTTCCATCAACTCCCCCACAAGACTTTTAACTTTGCCTCTCTTCACATCACTGTCAATCTCCATTCCAATGCCCCATTCCCTGCAACAGTAGAAACAATTCATCTGCTGTTCTGCAAAAAACGGCCAACAAATCAATGGCACCCCTTCACACAAACTTTCAATCGTTGAATTCCAGCCACAGTGAGTTAAGAACCCTCCCACACAAGGGTGGCTCAGCACTTTTTCCTGCGGACACCACCCAACCAGCAGACCCCGATCGCTTATTTCCGCCATCAACTCCTCTGATAATATATCTTCCCCATCGCCAGGGATAAGATCGGCCCTGATAACCCACAAGAACGGGTACTTGCTGTCAGCGAGTCCCCATGCGAACTCACGCAGCTGTTGAGGAGTTACAGTTATCAAACTTCCAAAATTTACGTACACGACTGACCCAGGTTCCCATTTGTCTAACCAAGCCAAGCATTGGGTGTCTTGTTTCCATAGATTTGAGTCGATGGAGTCCAAATTTGTGGGACAAAGTTGGCGATGCAGCATTGATAATGGACCGATGGTGAAGAGATTGGTGAATTTGATTTTAATGGCGTCCAAAACCTGGTGTTCGAGTTCATCAAAGGTGTTGAGTAAGACAGCAGCAGCTTTGGTGGCGTTGTTGACGGATTGTACGTTGTAATGGAACATCACATCGTGTGGATCGGTGGTTCGAATGAAGGTGGGGAAATCTCTTAATCTAACTCCTTTCATCGCTGGTATCCACTCTATCTCTGTGTCTAGATAACCATTAGTCAGCTCACTCTCATCTGCAAATCATTCAAAAAACATATACTATTTGAAAATTATTAAAAATTATACAGGATTATTTGGTGGGATAAATAAATGAGACACTTGTCATTTTAATCTCACTGATGTATAAGTATTCTGTATGTAATAATAATAGTTCATCTATATATTAATCGAATGATTAAGATTTTTCTAAAACTAAAATTCCACACCATCAGTTCAACCTTGTGTGTTCATGGTTTAGACCGAACTTGGTTCAAGTTAGATTTATACCTAAAATTCAACACATTTCATATTTGTTCAAATTTAATCCGACCCATATTTTAACTATAACTATTTTATTGAAATGTATTGTTGAGCCTAATATTCTTGTTAAAATCTTTCAAATTTTAAATAATATTTCAATTTTTAAAGATATCTTAGAGTAGAGATCTACTAATTGATCTATTGACTAAGGAATGAGTTCAAATCATGATATGCAAATGAAATACCTTTGTACCATGTTTGAGATGGATCTTTGAAATATTTAAGAAGAGAAATTATATCATGGGTCCGACTTACCATGTCAGCCATGATCCCATCCAGTTATAACCACCCACTTCACCATTAATCTCCGACTCATTTTTTTTTCAACCAATGAATCTTCACTCATAATTTCTATGTCATTTTAAAAATATAATTTCTAAAAGTTATATTAATTATATGATTGATTAGTAGTGGAATGAGTGATTTTCATGGTTAGAGATCACGACTAGCTAACGTAATGAGCTGGATCTATGATGTAATCTTTCCATTTAAGAGGGAAAACTTTGAAGATACTAATTATACTCATATTCTACCTTCAATATACGTAATCTAAAAAGTACCTTTCAAAGGGAAATATCCACGTTCTTTTAGGTCTTCATAGTGAAGGTAACCCAACATGCCACAAGCACTAGGAGTGAAAAGAACCATCTCAGGGATCCCAAATTCCTCCGCAACTTCCAAGGTGAAGCTCATCACTCCATCCGATATTATGCTAGTGATCGGGGGGACATCCGACGAGGCACTAAGTCTCCTTATGAGCTCCCGAAAGGAACTTAAACCCTCCACCGGTATCGTCAAGCATAAGTCCGGCAAGTCTTGTATTCCTCGCGGGTTTGTCGATGGCAAGCCATCGACTATCGTCTCAAACCGGAAATCAGGTGAGTCGATAAGCGACTCGAGTGCACCAGAATCAAGCAATCGATGGTAATTGAATTCTGTGTGGACGAAAGTGATACGGAAGCCCTTGAAATGGAGTAGCTTGGCAAGTTTTAACATGGGATTTATGTGGCCTTGAGCTGGTAGAGGAATACAAACAACATGGAGCTTTACAGGTTCCATTTGGCCCTTCTTGACAAAGTGTAGCTTTGAACTTCAATGGAAAATTTGATCAGAAAATAAAATAAAAACTTCAATGGGGAAGAAGCTAAGGAGTTTAACATAAATAAGTGTTAAGGTGATTGAGTGCCCTACTTTTATATTTTAATCAAACTTTAATTGTCGTTTTGTCCCTAGTCTGTGTCTTTTAGCCAACAACAAGATTGCCAGCTACAAATGATACATTGAATGATTGAATTGTTTATGTTTCCGCATTAAAAAAATTAAATTTAGACTTTAAAATTAAGATTTAGAATTAAAATATTAGGTACGGCTGTAAAATATTTTTTTAAAAAATATAAATTTAAAATTAGAATTTAATATTTATTTTAATTTTCAAAATAATAAGACTAATAGTTAAATAAATATTTAAAATATATTTTTATAGATTATTGTCAAGTATTTTTTATTTAAATAAGTGCGTTTAGCGATTAATTATCATTTAAAATTTCATTAGTCAATAAAAAATGACACGTTATTTTTTTAAAATTTTAAAATTCATAATTTTAAAAAATATTCTAGAATTTTCAAATTTTCCAAATAATACTGAAATTCAAATTTCAACCGTTATAATTATCATTGACGATATGCTCATTGTTTTCGTTGTCGAATCTCCACGATCATTTCTCATATTCTTCCATCGATAGAATCAGTGGTCGGTGTGTCTGACGTTGAAACAAACTCGAACGACAAAAGAAGAAAAAAAAACAATACATAAAAAATGATAATCGGATTAGACGATGAACAACGTGTAAATCTTTTAATTAGAGGAAAAGACTTCATTTCATCATCAACAACATGATGAATAATGAAGATAGTGTAAATTTTAAAGATCTACGAATTTGAAGTTATTTTATAAATTTTAAAATTTTTAATTTTTTTTTAAAAATAAGTTAAAAAAAACTAAAAAAAATAAAATATATGATTAAACACCTAAATAATAATGATAAAAGTATTATATATCTATTTAGACTAAAAAATATTTTAAATACTTATTTAAAAATATAATTCAACATTTTTTTTACTAATAACCTATTTACAAAGCATGAATGCCTGACCTCTTCCCTGGGCTATTCTTTCTTTCAAGGAATGTGCGACAAGTCTTAAGCGTTCTACCACGTGGGTAGGCAGGCCTTGAATATGAGATTACAAGGCATCATAAAGACAAGAGCTAATAGAATCCTCCAACTCCAACTGCTGGGTCTCCATCCGCCCCAGTGGACACAGTTTTTGTTCACAGTCTCTGCCACTCTCGATTGAAATATCAAATCAATATAATTAATTTGTGGTAAATTTGAGATGTGGAAAAGGACAAAAAGTTAGGTTAAAGAAATTTAAATATAATGTTATTGAATGGATTTATCAATTAAATATGGTGAAAAGAGGTAAATTAACAATTTAAAAATTATGGTAGAAATTTTTGTTAAGAAAGAAAAATTTACGATTGAAATTTAGAGTAGTTCAACTTTTTAAATAAATTTTATATTTATTATTAAATTGTCACGTTAAAGATTAGGAGTGTTTAATGAGTTGAATAGTTCGTCTGTTATTCGAATTTGACTTAATAAAATTCGATAAATATTTGATTTGGGTTGACTCAATTCGAACTCGACTTGAGGCTTTAAAAAGTTGATTCAAACAAAGTCTAACTCGGCTCGATAAGTTCGCGAGCATCTCGTTAATTTTTAAAATATTTATAGATTGTTACTTTAGTTTTAATACGTTATTTTGGTGAATTTATGAATTGTTACTTTATTTTAATATGTTAGTTTGGTGTATTTACGGATTGTTAATTTGAAATTTAGACTTTGAAAATGTTTTTTTATATTCTTTTGATATTTTTGATTAAATTTATTAATTTATATTAATATTAACCCTAATATAGTATTATTAAATTTTATTTTTAATTAAAAATAAGATAATTTTTAGTAAGCTTAACTAGCAATGAGTCGAGTCGAGCAACAAATATTTTTAATTAGCAAGAGTCAAACACTATCCAACTCATGATCGACTCACTCGATAAGCACCCCTACTAAGTATTTAACAAAATTACTAATCTATCTTTTCTTTGAGGAGAAGGAGTAACCTTACGTAATTCTTCATTGATCGATTTTTGTAAGAGACTTTAACTAAAGGTTTTTGAATGTTTTGATTCTATTTGTAACACCCTAAAATCGGGCTAGGAGAATGATATGAATAATTCATAGATCAATTTAATCATATACCATTTGGATTAAAAAGATGGGCCTAAATTAAAAGAAATGAGAACAAAGAGCAAAATTAGAATGACCTAAATGAAACAAAGATGGAATATGAGTGTTGCATGCTAAATCATGGAAAGATGGATGGTGGAAATCCTATGTGGCATACATGGAACAATAGGATCCATTTTAATTAGATTTTTATCCTATTAATTAAAACAAAAAAAGAAAAAAGAAATAATAAAAAGGAGAGAAGAAGGTCTTCTTTCTCATTTCTCCCCCCATTACCGAGAAACAAGAAAAAAAGAGTGGGAGAGAAAAGTTTCATCCTTTTTAAAAATTTTAACTTTTACTCATCAAATTTGCGAGCTTATGAGTGATTTTGGTTACCATTAAAAGTTAAAGGAGCAAGCGAAGCTTAGAAAAGTGTTCATTTAGTCTATTGAGTATTTTTAAGAAAGTAAGGTAATGTTCTTGCTCCTTCCTTGAAATATTTATTGGATTAGGTTGTTAGAAATTAAATTAAAGTTAGTTATCACATGATTTTGGTTTTAGAAGCATGAACAAGTAAGTTAGGAATTAAGATTTTAAAAATGTTATATGTATTAATTGATTCAATATTAGATATGCATGAGAATAAGTTGATGAAAAAGGAACTAAATGATGTTAATCTTATTTTTAAGATGCTGGAAATTCATGAAAATAAGATTGAATTAGGCATTAAAGCCATAGAATGAAAGATAGTTAAAATTGCTAGAACATACAATTTCGGGTTGCCAATTTGGAAAAATTCCCTAGGATTATTTTGAGGGAATTAGAGGCTGAAATTTTGCGTTCAAATAGCATCATAAATCTAGTTTAATTGAAAATTTACATCACTTCATTCGGAGTTGTGTAGAGAAAATTATAAGCCAATAGGTTCAAGTTGTCCAAAACATTCTGTTCTGGAATAATGACTTTAAACGGTCACCGTGAATAGCACGGTTTGAATTTTAAGCTGAAAATTGGTAATATTAATATTCCATGTATCTAAAAGGCTTGGAGAAAAACGAAACTCGATTTGGAGTAACATAGAAAAATCTAGAAGTGAATCAATTAAGGGTGTCTAAGCAGTCTGAAAATGCAAGTAAGATTGTCTTTAGGTAAAAAAAACTGTATTAAATGGCTTAGTAATAAAATGCAATCATATTATGGTTAAATATATGATTTTATTAGCTTCCAATGGTATAAAGAAATCGAAAATTCGATGTACGGTTTAAAGATATGTAATTTTTAGTAAAAGGTCAATAAATTATCTAATGTATGACAGATTTGAATCTTGCATTTATAGTGCATATAAACACTTAAATTAAGTGGTTTTAATATATTCTAATGAATTATTATATATGTATGGTATGTTACAGGATCCAAAGGAAGCCGATCACGAAGAGGAGGAAAGACTAGACCTTACAAGGAGGAAGGGCAAAGGGATCTTCATCCTCAATCCTTGATAGCTTGGAGTCTTTGTGAGTGTGGTTAACTTAGGGTTGGGAACTAGGTCCCAACCACCCATTTTATGCTTGAATTGCCACGAAATTTGACTAATTAATCACTTGACTATATCAAGGGAGGTAGGAGTAAATTGTTTGCTAAACTTGCTTATTGACATGTCAGTTTGGATGTTAGAAAATGCCATGAATATTGCTATGCTTGTTTGCATGAATTGATTTAATGCATGTTTGTTGGTATGTCTTTGAAAGATTAAATCATGGTGAAACATGCTATTTACAAGATACGTATGGTAAGTTTTTCGTACATTTATGTTATCTTCATGAATTACCATGTTGATACTTGAAATATAAAAAACTAACAATAAAAGAACTATAAATCCTTGGTTGCTAGTTGATCCTAGGTAGAAAGGCATGCCTAGGGTATTGAGTTCTTTAGTGGTGCTAAGTCACCTACTTGTCTTGGATGGTAAGTCATCTCTCTTGCTAGATACTGTGTATCAACTTGATAGTACTTCGTGTATTTGTACCTCTTGTACATCTTGAGGTGTCATGGACACTTTCTTGGATGTTATATGCATCAATTTGATAGGTACTTTGAGTATCCGCTTGAAACCCGAGTACCTTTTTCCTAACTAAAAACCAAGGAGCCAAGATAAATAAAAGCTAAATAACTTGAATATGCTTAAGCACCCTCTTGATATGCTACTTGACTAGTTATGATTAGCATGGGCTAAAATTTATATGATGTTCCATTAGTACCAATGTGTTCTTGCCCTTGAAATGTATGCTTATATGACTTGAAAGCATGATAGACTTGTATGCTTTGAATTTGGAAGTATGCCTATATTCATTAGCCTTGAATGAGAGCATGTGCATTCTTGTTTGCTTTTAACTAAAAGCATGATGAACCTTGTGTGCTTGATATGAAACTATGCCTATGTTAAATGCCATGACTTGTAAGCATGGATGTTTACTTATCTTTGTTACTTGCTTAATACATATTTAACCAGTTAGTTCTAGAAACTACCTAACTAAGTATCTAAAAAGTACTTATCACTCTTTTGTTTCCTTCCTCCCAAATATCAGGTTCTCAATCGAAAGACTTAAGCTAAGGTTGATCAAGGAGGCAAGCAACAAGTATCAAGCAAGACAAGTATGATGTTTTGTATATTTTGTTAACTCCTTGAATAGTGGCATGTTTAGGCTAGCATTTTGCATTTTGGGATTATGCCCGTAAATTGTATGTAATGGTCTTTATTTTGTGTATTTGGCATGCAAACTATTGAACCAAATATGTTAGCTTGTAATCCTAGGATGGAATGAGTTGTTATAGTGAAATTAAACTAAATGACATGAATGTTAGAGAATGATTTAGCTTAAAATATCATGTATGTTTGTTTGATTTTTGTCTTGTTTTAGCATGTCATGCATTTTATTTGTAAGTTGTAAATGTTAGTTTTTGAGTGATATGTAAATCTTTTGTTCAAAGTTGTTGGCATGTAAAGAATATGTCAAGGTCATGCTTGAAATTTGGCTAACTTGATGGAAATTGGTATATGCAAATTTTGATCTTGCCTTTTTAAATGAACATGATTTATATGCTTAAATCATGATGTATATACATGCTTAGAATAGGTTCTCAAAGTATAGGATTGACTTGAGTTGAATGAGTGGATTCGGTTAAGTGTAATAAAAATTTTGTATGCTTGTGTCTCGATGGTTAAGTATGCTTATAAGTGTTTAGATCGATTTAAATAATGAATTTAGGTTTTGTTTTGATTGATAACCAAATGGCACATGAGTTTAAAAGGTTGCTTAGACCTTAAGTTTCATCAAATTGTTTACTTGTGCTTAAAGAAATACTAAATAGTTACATTGTCTTTCAAGAAAGACCAAGTTGGTCACTTTATTAAGCTTATTGCCTTATTTGGAAAACATGAGTAACACTCCTATCTCCTAAACCGGGATAGGGGTGTCACACTATTGGATATGTTCATTTCACCAAATTCAAACTCAGTAAGATATTTTATATATTTTATCCTTTAATATAGTTTGATAATGCGAATTCGCTTATGCAATCATATTTATTGTTTTATGAGGATAACATGGACTCGAATGTGAGATAAAATAAGATGTTTGGAGGATTTTAAATGATGAATTATCGATATTGCTTAAGGTTAATACACATCAAACTCCTAATGCTTTATGAGTATTATAAATGTGATCGCTTTGTGTGTCAGTGTCTACAAAATAGATAGATGCTAAATAAACATGTGTTGAGACTGATATTACGGGACATGTTAATTATGTGAAGCTTGATGAGTTTGAGAATATTTTGAGACTCGTATAAGCTTTAGAGATTGTGTAGAGTCATTTAAATATTCGTATAATTATTTGATTGGTTGATTTACAAGTTGTATTGCGTAAGTGCTTGAGATATAAAATTGACATGTTAAATGAAAATTATAATTAATAGATTGACAATCGGTAATATTAAAAAATATCATAAAATCAAAAATTAATATTAAATGATTAAACGCGTTATTAAATAAATTCTAATATACTTTAAAGATCTAATAAAGCCTTACAACTTCATAAATTTTTAATATGGTTTGAGCTCATGATTAAGGTATTGATATAAGTTTCGACTATATCAATATGCTTTTCAATATTGTATTAGTACATGTTGACCCGTATCAATACTCGAAAAAATTTGAGATTTCTCGTAAATTTTAATATTGGTACGCATGTGAGTATCAATATCCAAAGATACTATATCGATATTTTTTTAGTACTAATACCTAATATGCTAAATAATTTACAAATTCAATTTAAAGAACAAAGTTTGCGTGTCTAATTAACAATTGGTTTATGCCTCAATAAATGAGATTAATTATATATGTCCCATAATGTATTACTCCCTCCGTCCTAAGTTTAATGTTCATTATTGACTTTTTTTGGGGTCAGTTTTTTTAATTTTAACTTACAATCATTTAAAATTTATTATTGATAAAAATATAAAAATATATATTTTAAAAACCTTTTATCAAGAAGTTTTTAAATATATATTTTATAAAAATTAATTATTTAAAATATTTAATATAAATAGAGTTAAACTTTAAAAATATTAACTTTTAAAAAGTCAATAATGGACATCTTAAGTGGGACGGAAGTAGTAATAACTAAGTAATATAAAATTAATGATATGAGCATTTAATGACGATAGAAGATCCTTGGGATCATGTGCTTGTATGCCGAATATGCATTTAATTATTTGAATTGTTTGATTGATAAAATTTATATACCCAATGAGAGTGTTGAATAATATAGTTAGAGATGTCGAATGTACGTTTCTGACGTTGTGTGTCACCGAGTCACATTCGAAGATACTTGTGGGGAACAATATAGAGTGTATGTTCCCGACTATGTGTGACCATATATCTCACTTATGTATTGTAGAGTATAAAACACACATTTTTAATACTTTGTGGCCTAGGGTCTCGTTCAGAGTGTAGGTTTCCGATATTTTATGTCATGAATCTCACTTTGGGTTTATGGTTATACTTTGTATCTTTTTGTTTAGATTATCTAATGAGATCATGAGCATGTTTAAATCTTGTGTGCGGTGTATAATGACTTGTATGTGATTTTTTTGAGCATGTGTTCAAGCGACTAGTGGTAACGTCATATGTTTATTATCTCTCTTTATTGTTCATAGTAGCTTGCATGTTTATGTTTGTGATTAGTATGAAGTATGATAGAGTAGATGATTACTACTGAGCTTTGTAAGCTCAACGCTCTGAGTCATTGTTTTCGAATGCAAGATCGAGGAGTAGTATTAGAACAAGATTTTATCAAACGATGATTACCTAAGTAAAACACTTGTGTTTAATGAGTTGTGTATTCATAGAATTTTACATGATTGAATTTATAGCTTTTATTTTTAAATTGTATTGATCATGTCAAATGCTCAAATATTTTAAATTAAATTTGATTCTCTTAATAGTATTTTAAACATTTATCTATATTTTTCAGTTATTGGTTTCAAATATTTTTTTAAAATATTTTGGTTGGAATAAACCAAGATTTAAAAATTTTATGGTAATCTATTATATTACATCCAAATTTGAAGTATTACAATCATTATTGTAATTTTAAAACATTTAAGCAGACATTCATAAATATAGTTATAATTGTAGAGGTCTCAAAACCTTGAGATGATATCAAAATCATTGACAAGGTTTTGATTCCAAAGCCTTACTGCTCGAAAAGTTTTGAGACCAATGGGAGGATAAAAATCATCTTGAAAAACATGAAAATTTGATTTTTTTTTTAATTTTTAAAGATATAATCGCTATATGCATTGATTCTAATATTTTAATATCATTTTTACAACTTAAAATAAATTTTTTGACAAATTTAAAGTTATTTTAATAATTTATCAAATTTTATAATTTAATCTTAAAACAAATTAGTTGTATGTAAGTCAGTCACTGAAACCTTGAAAGATAATACTGAATCTAACATAACTTGTAAGATAGCACTGAATTTAACGAACATTCAATACCATTAGCAATAGAAACCTTGTTACCTATCCAAAAGCAAAAATATAATATAGTGTTATACTTTTTCTGAATCAACTACAGTGTTACAGTAGTATCTGTTCTTAGAGTATACTATCAACTATTAAACATTGATCACTTAATCATTGTGCTAACAATATTGATACTCAAACCTTTGACATTTAAAAACAACCGTTCTTTTAACCACTGAAACTAGATAGTTCATACAATATACTGAACTTTTCAAAATGACGAATATAAATATATTTCAATAAGACACTTGTTATTTTAAGAGTGTGCTTGTGAGGTTGTGAGTTTATGCTCCATTTAATCCCTCCAAGTTTCTTGTTTTAGTTCACCATCTCCATCTCCAAACTTCAAACAATAAAATGGTTACCCTTGAGTAAGTAAATTGCAATATATAACAAAACTTGTATAGGACAAATACATGAACTCCAGGGAGAATGATGATGGCAATATACCCTTTTATCTCCTACCATTAAAAGTCTTGGTTTTATTAAGGTTCGCTAGCTCTTCAACAAGCTTCCTTTCTTCATCACTTAGCCCTCTTGGGATTTCGACCTGGACTTTCACTAATTGGTCCCCTCTTACTTTGCCTTTGTTCAGCAAGGGCGCACCTTTCTTTGCCATGACTAAGGTTGTTCCAGGCTGGACACCGGCAGGGATTTTAAGATCGTCCGATCCATCGATTGTTGGCACCTTCACCGTTTTCCCCAAGATTGCATTGATATACGAAATATTGCATGTATAGAGAATGTTAGCGTTATCCCGTTTCAATATAGGGTCTGGAATCACATCGATGACAACAAAAAGATCACCGGCCGGGGGTACCCCCTCTCTTTCCAGAATTACCCTCTGATCTGACTCTCAGCCGACTACCGGAATCAACCCCAGCAGGCACCTTCAGGCTAATCTTCTTTGATTTTCTTACTCTGCCATCGCCATCACATTTGTTGCAAGGAGTGAATGTTTCCCCGATCCCACTACAGGCAGAACATGACATCACCTGTTGGAAGACACCCAGTGGAGTCCTCGACGACGAGACAACTTGCCCTTGCCCACCACATGTAGTGCAAGTTGCACCTGAGCCATCACAGGTGGGGCAGTTGTCAAGCCTGGACACATCAATCTCTTTTTCTACCCCAAAAGACAGCTTCCTTGAAAGTCAAGACAAGATTGTAAATTAGATCTTCGCCTTCGGCAGCCATATTTCTTGCACCTCGATTTCCAACGTCCATGTCGAATAATGAGCTAAATGGATCTAATGGATTGGTGAAGTCCTACAAGAACAAATGACAAAGATTTGACTGTGTAAGAAGAGATGTGCCAGAAATGCAGAATGATCTAATCGAAAACGACTAGTTTCATATGTTTATTTATTTAGATCAAAGTAACTTACCCCCATGCCCATAGTAGAACCTTTAAGACCATCTTTGCCATACCCCGTCATATATAGAACGCTTCTCATCATCTGACAAGACTTGCACCATAGTGTTTTCCTTTTTATATTGTACAAGTATCTCAAACAAAAAGATAAACATCAAATCCCAAGATCAACTCGCTACACATATCCAATCATTGATGTTGAAATCAGATTTGTACCTCATAAGCTTCACTAATCTCTTTAAATTTCTGTTCAGCTCCTGCTTCCCTGAAGGCAGGATAATATTAGCATAGAATTAACCAATCGCAAATACTTTTCCAGCAAAGAAGTGTAGTTATTTACGTTATGAAATGTTAGCACAACATTCAAAGACCGCAAGTTATTTCTTCCTTTTTCATTGCAAACTTTTTTCATAACATTCTGTCTATTTGAATGTCTGATAACTTTCAATTAACAGCCACAAAATTTCAATTTTCAATGGGAATTGTTATCTGATCAGCACATGACTAGAAACCACTAAAGCACAACAATATAATAATTAAGCCTTCAAGTTAGCAAGTGAGATACTAGGTAAATGACTATTCTTGCAAATTACTGTGGCTCAAGGTGGCAAAGCTCAATATAAGAAAGAATGCAATCTATATATCTTGGCATGAAGATTATGATTATTAGTTTTATCCCATTGCAGCAATAAATTAACGAAAATGAATGATAAGATGGATTCTTCCAAAAGTGGGGCGGGACTGACACATGATAATTTAATATTCCATTAGATATCTGGATATAGTGAAGAGTTGCAAAAATTAAAAAGGTACTTTAACTTACTTGTTCACATCAGGACGATAATTCCTGGCAAGCTTTCTATAAGCTGAAAATGAATGGGTATAGTCAGTATAAACGAATCGATATTTTTGTAGCTCCTAAGGTACATGAATGCAATGGATGTAGGAAATATTACAAAGGAGATACTCCTAGATAGTTCAGTAAATAATGCTCACAAGCATAGAAACAGAATAGCATTTTGGACCCCACATTGATGAAACTCTAAGATAACACTTAAAGTTACACTAAAAGCATATATCTTAAATGAAATCTTTCAATGAGGATGATGACAGTAAAGCAGGCAAGTGCATATGAAACCTTGGGTGAAGATTCAAAAAATGTAAGACCTCAAAACCAAATGAGAAGCAGAAGCCATCATGTGTAAACAATGTCTATTGAAAAATAAGTAGATAAGGTACAAATACTGAGGTCAAAAACAAACAAAGAAGTTTATTCACCGCTTTTATGTCTGATTTGCTGGCATTTTTGGATACTCCAAGGATGGAATAATAATCCTGCACGTACAAATGTTGTACGAAGAAATAATGCATGCAGTTAGGCAACAAATACCAGAAAGAAGCAGAGAAGAAAGATTACAAAACTCCAGAAACGCCTTGCCAAGCGGTGACATCGAGTTTTAGGTGACCATGAATTGAATAACACCCGCGCCATATTCTGAGGAAAAATGATTGAACTTGAAAATGTAAAGCTCCTATCTCAGTTGAAACACTGGATAACATAACACAACACATAAAACTGTATCTCTAAAGGAACATCCATTATGTACTGATTTAAGAATTTAACCTGCTAAAAGAAATGAAACAACTTAAGTCACCGTGACAGATAAGTGCAAATCAACCAAGGAGAAAAACTCACCGCGCTTGAGGTATCCCGAAACTTTTGGTATTGTGTCTGGAGATAAACCGAGGTCGATACCAAGTCACCACTGCGCTTCCAAAAGGTATAGTCGTCTCCATACAAAACTCTGTATCGAAGAATAAAGAGTTATCAGAGAAAAGCAGCAGTAAAAAAGAAATGATGACAGCAAAACTAGATAGCCAAAGTAAATAAGAAAACCCAACAAAATCTTCAACTTTTTAATACGAGAGAAGGTACAGATTAGAAGTTTGGTTTTATATATGTATCTGATGAAGTAATTACCTGAACCAACCAAATATGGCTCTTCTTCCCAATCTTTGGGCTATGGGTTCCGCTGCTGTTAGTGAATAATGAACTGCAGAGAATGATGGTGGAGGGAAACGTTTGAAAGCAGAGCAATGCTGTGCTTTGAGTTTCCATCGCTATTCAGCGGAAGAAATGAGATAAAGGCTCTCCAGCACCACCCTGCCGAAGACATGAGTGTTTTCTAGAAACTTTCCGCTACTTGGAAAATTTTTAAGGGGGAAATGGAAATTTCCTTTTTTTTTTCTTTTATGAAGGGGTTCAATTTTAAAAATTTAATTTGGAATTTAATATTATATATTTTAATTTTAGATTTTATATTAAAATTTAAAATATATAGTTTATGATTTTAAATTATTTTTTAGATTTTAATTTTTAAATTAAAATTAGATATGAAGTTTTTTTTTTCTACAAGTAATATACGAAACAATAATTTTATTTTTACTATTAATATATTTATCTTGATTTCATTCATATTATTAATATCTAAAATAGTGACACTAACACTAATCAGAAGGGTATACAAATTATTTTTTTTATTATATTTTTGTTAGTATCCTTTAAATTAATGAGTTTGGGTTAAAATTTAAGATTTAAGATTAAGGATTGTGATTAGAGTTTAAAAAGTTAGGGGTAAAAGATATTTATTAAAGGTAAGGTTTAAGATATGAAAAATTAGGATTAAAATTTAAAATTTAAAATTTAATTTTTTTAATAAGAACATAAAAAAGACATGATTAAAGGTAAAAAATTTCTATTAACCTCAATTTAAATCCGCCCATGGATAGAAAATAGTTGAATTTTTGGAACACTAACTAGTAACTATAATTATTTACTATTATCAAAATTAACTAAAAAATGTTAAATGTATTGAATATTGTTTATTATGCACGGACGTATTATAAAAATAGTCAATTTCATTATATATTTTATAATGAAAATACTTTAATGCTAGATGTGAGCATTTTAAATCTCTTATGTTGGAATTTGAAACAAAAAGGAAATCATTCTTACATACAATCAACATTAAAATTTTATAAGTGGTTCGCTTCGGACAATTTAAAGCAAAAAATTATAGACGGTGAATAGTCAGAATAAAAATAAGATGAAAAAAGAGATAAAATTTACAGCTTATATCAGGCTCTATAGTCTAGTCATATGAGTGGAGTATTGTAGCATATGAGATTTTTATTCTTAATATCATCTAAGTATCTAGTTTTATCGCCTTTAGTGCGACCTCCAAAGTTACTACATGTAAAGGTGCTGAGGTCATTTTCAGATATACTAGGTATAACACTCGGCTCCCATTGATTAACAAAGCACCATAAAATGGTACGAGATTAAGCGTACGAAGAAAGTTATTCTTGTAATCGTTAGGATACCAACTAATGGCTGCATTAACTTAGACATTTATGATTATCAACTTGACAATCTAGAGTATTTTAAGTATCGTATTTTGGTGATAGTTCGAATAGTTAATAATTAGCGACATATTTTTTAAAAGTGAATTCGCTTTAAATGTACTTAATTATTGAAGAGCATAGTATCACAAACTTAATCTTTCTCGAGCTATTCATGCAGTGTTAACACCATCGACTTATACTAGCAAGCCTTGATTCACACAAACACTAAAGCTAGACTAAAGGGAAAACTTGAAAAACTAAAAAAGACAAAAAGGATATAGGAAAAGGACACTTTATTAAGCTTTGAGAGAGATCTCACAATAATTCGAATGCTTGATTTACTTAGATTCCCTGGGATTGTTAACAAATGAGGGGTTGGTCCTATTTATAGATCATCACCTCTTTAAGGGAGAATTCTCGAATATCCTATTATGATAGAGATATTTACAATGTGTACAAGAATCTAGATAACTCTAAATAGGACTATACATGTCCCTAATATTCTACATAAACCAAACGATTTTCTAATTAAGACAGGTGATTATTGGATTTTTTTCAAAAAAGACATGAAAGATTTTTAGGGAAGAGGCGACAGTTGATTTAATATTTTACATGCTCTTTGAGTTATAATGCATTAATTATCTACGAACATGACTTTTCATGTTGTTAGAATATAATTCTGTTTGTAATCCCTTCTCTTTTAATACATTTCACCTTCATGTTCTTATTAAAAACAATCGACATAGAAGTAGCATTCACTTGATTGAGAAAATTTCCTCCTAATAATTACAATAAGATTTGATATGAACATGCTTCTGTAGTGAAAAACCAGATTCAGGTAAAGGCAACTCTAAAAACAAATTTACAAAACATCTTAATCAACAAAGCAAAATAAAAACAAAGCGAAAGAATTACATTGTAAATTTGCAGGCTCAAAGGGACAACATTTATCAAGAGAAGCGGATTTCAATTGCAACATTTATCATAAGACCATATTAATTAATATCTCTTATCTAATCTATGCATCATCAGATTATTGGTTGAAAAAGAATCGCGGATTTCAATTGCAGTGTTAATAGTGTCTATCAGGAATTAACATGGATATATTCCCTCGTACTATAAGGTATGGCTGGCGAAGCAAAAGGCAATGATACAAGTTTATGGAGTCTGAGATAAGTCGTATAATGAGTTGTCAGGTCTTATTCGAGCAATTAAAATCTTCATCCCGAGAATTATGATAGAGTATAAGACCATACCAGCATACAACGTATGAGGTGAATAATTATTCGGTAAAAGGATATTTAGTAAGTTATTTTGGGTATTCAATGCCTGCATTGAAAGCTTCTCATTTTGCAAGCGCATGATTCAAGAAGATGGTACATGGTTATATGAGAAGTACGGTCATATCTTACTTGTTGTTGCACAAGACGGAGATAGTAATATATTTCCAATTGCCTTTACCATAGTTCAGTCGGAAGATGCTGATGGATAATAATTATTTCTGAGACATTTACGCAACCATGAGTTAAAGAAGATGAAGTATGCATGATTTCTGATCGAGGTACCGAGTTCTTATCAGTAATTGATAGACCCCAAAGTTTATGGTCTCCCCAGTATGCATATCCTGCATATTGCATTTGACATATTGTAGTGAATGCTAAGAAAAGATTTGGGAACAATGAGATTCGAGAAGAGATTTTAGGTGCATGTAATTTTTTAATTATTTATTAAAAAATGTAATTGATTTATTTATGATTCGTTCTTATTTCATTATTAAGAATATTTTTATTTCTTTGTGAAGGATACAAACTAGTTCAACCTAAATTCGATGCGAGAATCAGAAGGTTGAGACGACATGGTGTACTAGTATTTAAGTTTGCAAATGACATCCCTAAAGAAAGATGGTGACAAACATACGATAAAGGTAGACGTTACAGATATATGACAACAAACCTTGCCAAAGCAATAAATTTCGTACTTAAGGGAACATGACATCTCCCTATTGCTAGTATTGTGTTAGAGACATATTTTCGATGGGGTAAGGTGTGGACCGATAAAGGGCAAGAGGTTAACGCTCGAATAAATAGTGGACAAAATTGGAATCAAACCCTACATGATCGATTGAGTTCGCTTCAAGCGGATGCAAGCTATATGAGAGTAAGAAATTTTGATCCAAATGGTGTCGAATTTACTATCGAAGCTATGGTTCGAGGTGAGTCAAGAATGTTTGTAGTTAACCTTCATCGTAGATGGTGTGATTATGGTCAATTTCAAGCATTTAGATACCCCTACTCCCTCGTGCAGGCCGCATATATGCATAATCATATGGACCCTTTTATGTTTGCGGATCCGTGTTATAACCTGCATAATATTGCCAACATATACTGTAATCAATTCAACACAATCCCAAACAATTTATTGGCCAGATGATCCAATAAACGAGGAATGGTTACCCAATACAAATCTTCATAGAAAGTTAAAGGTGCGACTGATATCAACTCGTATTCATATAAATATGGATGACGCAGACGTACGAGAGGGGGACATTCAAATTAAGCATTGTGCGCTTTGTAGAGGACCCAGTCACAGTCGAAACAAGTGTCTAAATAGATCAAATATATATGATAAATAATTATAATGGATTACCTTTTTACTTTCAATATGTATGATATTTAAATTTCATTATGATATTTAAATTAAGCTTGTCCAAATCCAAATTACATAATAATTCTCAAGCAGATAGTAATTTAACATACAAACAATGAATTAAAAATTGAATTATGATATTTAAATTAAACTTGTTCAAATCCTTGCATAATATTATTAAAGCAAATTAAATTCTCAAGTACATAGAACTTTAATATACGAACATTGAATTAAAAATTAATCTTCTTCTACTTCTTGGTAATTCTTGTCGATGTAAAAAAGATGCCTGGCCGTACCATCTTGGTGGTTGAACCATTCTTTTAGGTTGATCCAGAGTATGCTCATCGTTAAAAAAGGTGGGGTTCCATACATATCTTCAGGATTGTATGATGGACTACTAATAGTTAGATTACTAGTAGTAACGAGATACTAAAATTGTGGTATGTATTAGGGGTGTTCAAATTCAAGTACCTGAAAGTTCGGGTAGTTAATAAAACGGCCCATGTGCTGACCCGGATTTTTTGGGTACCCGGTACTTCGGGTACCCAAATATCCGGGTACCACGTACTTCGGGTAAGCGGGTAACCGTATTTTAATTTTTTTTAAAAATTTTAAATTTAATTCTAAAAAAATATATACAAATATAAAAGTTCAAATTACATAATCTAACATTCAAATATAAAATTTTAAAACTTTATTTACATAATTTAAACATAAAATTTAAGACATAAATTACATACTCTAATTCAAATTAAAACATAAGGCGTAAGAAAAGTTTTTTTTATATAAATATTTTTAATTAGTTTAATTTATTTTAATGTACAAAAATTAATGATTTAAATAGTAAAGAATATTTAGTTGATTTTCATTTTAGTTAATGCACATACAAAATTAACGTATATATAAACAAGTTAAGTTCGAATTTTATCAACTCGAACAAATAAATTTATTATTATATAATAAATCTTAATTTTTTTTACAATGATTCTATAATTCTTTTGTGAAAATAAAGTTTGAGGGATTGGAGTTTAGGAATTAAGTTGTTTGATTTAAAAATATAATGAATATAAAGGTATTTTATTTAAATAATAATTATATTTAAAATAATAAAAAATAGGAACCGGGTACCCGAAAATTTTTAATATTGTGACCCGGGCCTGACCCGAAAAATGACGGACCAGGTACCCAACTCGAACCTAAAAAATTTTCTGGGTAAATACCCGATTATTTATGTTTGGGTAATCGGGTAATTGGGTCGAGTCAACCGGTTCAGGTACTTTTGAACACCCCTAGTATGTATCCTCCATCATTAATGAATGTTCATTGATAAGCTGACATGTCCCTAAATATCGGTTGTTCCCAATTATTGGTTGAAGGGGATTGCACTGGAGACCACGAAGAATGCCACCCTGTAGAAGAATCTTTGTTATTTTCTTTTGTTTTATCTTAAGAACATTGAACAAACTCTTGTGATAATTGAATGTGCTTCGAGCAACACAGATCTTGAAACCATTTATTAGCATCTTCAATAGATGCAATAAGCGGTTTACCGTTTTCAGAATACCAAGAATAATAGTCTGTATTAAATTAAAAAATAGTAGCTTCAATTGAACACAAATCATCTGCCCACCGTGCCCAACAGGAAATCAAATATCCTTGCTTATGAGCCCAAGCCTCGTCGAATCTGCACTGTATGTATATGTTCAATAGATGGTGGAGCTATAGGAATAGGCTGATGAAAATTGAATTGTCTTAATACTCTATTTAGAGCAATGATACTCTACAAGTGAAAAATAGATCAACAATACCACTGTACCCCAGAAATTCCTGTATTGAAGCACAACTGCTAGAATGCACACCTCGATTTTTGGATTAACGTAAGACAACCAAATGAACTATGAAAAAGTCATAAAATTTAGAGAATATATATAAGAAATAATTAGTAACAATGATTATTAAAAGTACTTGATTTTTTTCAACAGTTTGAATTTTTATTCTTATATCTCTAACATTGTTATGTACAACACCTGCATTTCTCAACTAATGTCTCCATCTGTAAATATAAAAATATATATATAAAAACTAAATCAACATAAAAGTTATATGACCACTTTAATTACAACATTACCTTCCAACCAACGGAAATTCCATAAGTATGAGAGCTTCGACAATTGGAGTTAAATAAGCAATATATACCATGCCCAATACTGCAATAAGATTTGACATCCTCTCATATCTGAATTTTTTTCACCCCAATCATTATTACGGTCTTGCACATTTCATGGTATAAGAAACACAATATTGCAGATCCCCAACTATAGTTAGCAATTGTGCTTAAATCAATCAACACTGACAAGTACTGTGTGTGAACCAAATTACCAGTTGTATCTGGCATTAAAATCCCACCAATAATTTACATGATATATGCTCTAGCTTCAAACACAATTTCTTCGTGACTAGAGCTCTCAGTTATAAGAAATTTATTTTGTAATCATGAAACTCTCAATCGAAGACCATTTACACATCCCTCGGGAGGAATTTTGTCGAGTTGTACAACTACATCTTCAAGGGTTATTGTACACTCACCAAATGAAAAGTGAAAAGTGTGTGTCTCGGGTCTCCAACGTTCAAGCAAACCCGAGATCAATCCGGGTGCAATTTTAAAATCACGAAGGAAGGAAACATTATAAAAATTGGAAAACTATAAATAATAACTATTGCTTCTGGAGGTTCTTTGATCTTCTCTCCTCTACGACGAATAGTATGCTCCAAACCCTATTAAAATTGAGTATAATAAATTATTTAACGTATTAAAGAAAATCAGATAACACATAATAAATTTTGTAAATAATTTAATTACTTGTTCATCATGAATATGTGATAAAATATGTTAGTGGTCACGATACAATAAAAATCCTTCAGACGTCATTTTTAAATAATTTGTAAAAAAGAGAAGATAAAAATAGATAATATTATATTCGAATTAAACAAAAAATTAAATACATTAAACATTCAATTAATAAAATTAAACAATACATTAATAAATTACACAATAACATTAAACAAACTAAAAATGATCATTAAAAATATAACATAAAAATAAATATCGATCCATAAAAATAAAATACCTTCAAATACAAAAAGTTTGCGTAAAAATTCATCCACTCAAATTTCTCTCGTGCAAACACACTCCTCTACTCAACTTTAACCTTCAACACCCACTAGAATACCTATATATAAATTGATATTCGTAATACCAATAATACCTTCGTTCATCCTTCACGTGAAAGCAGACTGGATGCATGTAGCCTGCCATCATCAACTGCAGGTGGTGACCTGCTTCGTCTGCATGCAGCGCTGTTAGCACTGAATCCTTCACTACTCACTTCCATGCATGCAACATTGAATTCCCAGCCTTTCTCTAACGCCACCTCGAGATAGCGATTTGCTTTTTCTGTCTCTTACACGGCTCATTCGACTGAGCTGAATATCCCAAACTTTGGATTAAAGTTTGAACCCTTGCCAACACCACCTACAGGTGGCGTTCCCTCAAGTTTACTATAGCAATTGGTATAGATCCCCACCCTATTAACCCAATAAAAAATTCGGAGGGATTATCCCCAAATTTTATCACAAATATCAATTGGATTCTAAAATTTCAAAATTACAGACAACTAATAGTTTGATCATATTCTCATTATAAACTCATCTCAAATAAACTAAATCATAAAAAGAATCGACTATGTACCTTATAATCACTTCTTTGTTGATCGGGGACTTCAAGAGCCTCAACATAGTAGTAATCAATACAAGGTCCAGTGCAAATCAAGCGCTGACCCAGAGCATCCTCATCATCGGAGTCTGCTCCAACAAGATGTAGAGCATCGTCATAGTCTTCGTCATCTTCCTCGGAATCATCTTCGTCCTGGAACACCCAACGAGATTCTAACGAGTCCATCAAAGATAATCCCACGCCACTGATCTCTCTCTTCAAAGATGAACTTCCACCGCTACCGAAGCTAGCCTCTTCCTCTATGAGCAATAACAGGTGCTCCAAAAAATACAACAATTAAAATAAAAGAAACCAAGATTTAATGGATAAAAGGTGAGGAGTATTCAGGGTTTTGCATTTTGATCTTTGTTTTTTATTTGATTTTGTCTTTCTCTTCTTTCAATCTGGTTTTGGCAAAATTTTGGGATCACGTTATGAGTGAAAATAGAAAACGCTGAGTTTCAAGCGGGCATGATTTGTTAACTACTTCCACCCCTTTAACCGTAAACTAAAAACAAAGGAGTATGAGGAAATTAAGTTGCACGCGCTTAAGAGACTATAAGTTATTCCTCGCTCTGCCTGTTTTGCGTACGTGCGGCTTTTTACGGACTGCGATGAACGAGTTTGGTGTCATCATGTTAAAGAAAATAAAAGAACATAAATAAAATTGTAAAACGGTTAGAATCATAAATGAATCAGAGGATTAACAAATTATTCAGTAAAAAGTTTATTTATATTATTTATTAAATGAATATATATATATATATATATATATAAGATTTTATGTTTGTTTAATTAAATAAAAGAACACAAACAAAAACTTATTTATTTATGTTTATAAACTTTCAATAAATTATTTATTTATATTCATTTAAATCTATCTACATTTATTCCCCACCCAACAGCTCTGTATCCATTTTATTTCATAATTAATTGAAAAAAAAATCATAAATTATTTTTCTCTAATTAGAGGTATAAACGAGCCGAGTCGAGCTCGAGTAGTGCTAAGCTCGACTCGAACTCGAAATGTTCGAAGCTAAGCTCAACTCGATTCGAAAACTAGAGAGATTAAAATTATTGATATTAAACTCGAACTCAAAATCAAATTCAGAAGTTGAACTCGATAAGCTCTAAAAGGTCAAATTCAAAAAGCTCAAACTCGAAAAGCTCAAAATACTCAAATATTTAAACCTGATTCGAGCTTTAAATTATTAAACTCAACTAAAGCTCAAATTTAATTGGAGCTCAAATTCCAATATCAATAAAAGCTAAGGTAAAAATATATTTAAACTTATTTTCAACCAAAAGAAGAAAAAAAAACATATTTCGTAAGGAAAAGTTTCTATTTATAACCTCATTCTCTCCTCCTTACTTCATATTTGTGCAATGATGACTATCTCTAGATCAATTATGTTTGCCTTTGTATTATACTGAAAGTGGGAATTGCATCAAGAGTCCTTCAAACTTCTCCTCATGTTCAACTTGATCACTATGTAGATTTGAACTATAAAACCTTTATCTAATACTAATAATTATATTATTATTATTGATTTCGAGTAACTCGCGAGCTTTTCGATTCGAGTATCAAGTAACTCAGCTTTACTCATTAAGAATTCAAGTTGGGTTTGAGTTCAAGTCGAGTGCAATCGAGTCGAGTTTTGACCGAGCTTTGACCGGTCGAACTCGGGTAGCTTGCAATCTGTCTCAACTTATTTACAGCCCTAACTTTGACTATAAGTTTTACTTCACCCCAACACGAGCAACACTAGGTCGTTAAAGACCAGCAGGTAGGTAAGTCGTCGTTCTCATTCTCTCATTTTTGTTCTCTTTGTATATGTTCGTTTTGTGTTAATTTATGTTTATTTATCATTTTAACAAATAAAAATGATCAAACACGAAAAAGTTTCATTTTTAACGAACAAGAACAGATAAAAAAATCTATTTAATCATTCATGGTCATTCATTTGTTCGACTAAAAGTAAATGAATGAATATGCACCCGTTCAGTTTATTCATAAACCCGAAATCAATAAATCATCTCATCCTAATTAAAAAGTAATTAAATCATATTTTGTAACAACCCAAAATTGAGCTTAGAAGTTAGTGAGTCGTTTTAGCCGGTTTGGCCTAGTTCGGGATTAAGTACTTAAAATTTTATTTTTAATCGAAATAAATTATGAAAAAATATCCTAAAATCCTTATTTAATATAAAATTGACTTTGGTCAACTTAATTTCAAAAATAAACCCTTGAATCCTTAGAATTTTGAAACTAGTGACTATTTTATAAAAATTAAAAAGTTAAAGATAATTTTATAAACTAAGCCAAAACTTTGAATCTTTAAGGGGATTTGATCCAATTCAAATTATAATTAATTTAAACTTCCATGAGATTATTTAAATAACACTTAACCCAAAATTTTAATTAATAACCCAAATTACTATATTTAATTCCTAAAAACTTATTTTATATCAAAACCTAAACTCTTATTTTATTATTTTCGTTTTGTCTCTTCCCAAGACTGAGAATGGCTTTATTTTAAAGGTAAAATCGATTTCTTTTCATTAATTTTCGTTCTAATAATTATTTATAATTTTTTCTTCTTCAAAAATATTGTTTTTCACTTGTTTTTCTTCTCAAAAACCATGGAAGCTGGTTGGGTCAGAATCAGAGGTGAGAAACATTCAATCCTATGATATTAGAAGTTTCTTTATTGAAATTACCAAGTAATTGGCTTGGTAAAAACGTTTTTACTCTTTTGGTTTAAGAAAAATCGGTTTTTGATCAAAACCCATAATTTTTTTTTCAAGAGTTTTACTCACTGTTTTGAGGTCTTAAATTATTGATTTTAATCATGATATGATATTTATAATATTTTTTAAATTCCCCAATCTCGGACTATAGGTTTAGGAGAAGTTTGGTAGTTTTCGGAAAGTTTTCGGTTAAGTTTTTGATGGGTTTTAAGGCCTGTTGTGCGGGGGTCCGACTTGGGTTTTGTTGTGTGCGATTAGAAGTACTAAATTCTTAGTTTTTGATGGTTGAAACATGATAAGAAGTTGGTGATCACGTTTGAAGAAGTTTTGGATCGAATCGGTGACTTGTCGAATAAGAAACATTTATTGGTGAGTAGATTATGAGAGTGGGCTGCTTCGGCAATATTTTACTTGGGTTTTTCAAAAGTTTAGGGGTGCGGGAAAGGTGTGAGAAACCTCCCTACATTCCGAAGTAAGTTTTATGTATCGCTTTCTTAAAAGTTCTCATATTAAGCCATGTTTTTATTATATTATTTGTCATGTTCTTATTGTGTTGTGCATATGTGATTATGCATGTATATAAATGCTCATAAAACTGTTTTTAAAGAGATATTATATGCATTCGATGTTCCCACAGTTTTGTTTTGAAAAAATAAGATAAAAGTGAATTTATCGATTTTTGCAAGTGATGCGTAAAAGGGTAGGATACATGTGATTTAGTTTTGTTTGAATTAAGTTTTGAGGATTGATTGTGGTAATATATTGGCAAGTTAAGTGATGAACATATGGGATAAGTTGATCGATCAATAGGGTCTAGAGTGCACTATAAATATTCAAAAGTCATACGTGTTTAAATTCCTTGTGTGTTGCATTTTGGCTTTTAGTCTAATGCTATGTGATGAGAGTAGTACTGTCACATTCGGGTTGATGGGAGTAGTACTGTCACCGGGCACCAAGGTGAGATAATTCATGTTGAGAGTAGTATCAACATGCGCATGCTTTGGGAGTAATACTAACATGCGGTTTCCCGTTTATCCTAACAATTTGGAGTAGTACAAATCGAATCACTAACACCAATATATATTTTTATTTTTCAAAGGTAAGTGTCATGGTAATACATGTTCGCATATGAGATTATGTATGTGATTTAATACGGTTTTGTGCATTGTTATGCATATGATTTAAGCATTGCTATGTTGTTAGCATGTAAGACTTGAGATTTGTGCATTGAGATGCATATGTAAGCATTTCTATGTGGGTAACATGTAAGACTTGTGTATTTATTTATAAAGCATGTGATTTCAAAGAGATATTTTTATTAGATTTTAATGATGACATTGTAAGTCATAGTTTGATGACACTTACTAAGTTTTTTTAAAAGTGACATTGTTAGCCATGAACGTTTTCTTTTTATAAAGAGCATGACATGTGTTTTAAATTGATGAAATCGGTTTATTATGGGTTGTATTGTAAGGTATTTTCAAATGAGTTTTAAATGTGTTTTATTCCCCCACTAAGCTTTATGCTTAACCCTCTCTTTTACCTTGCAATGCAGAATATAGATGTTGAGGCAACAGGGCAAGTAAGAATTTCATGTAATTGCCAAGTATGAGCTCAAGTATGTCTTTTTTGTAATTTTAGTAGTAGTAAGAGAGCAATGGGGATGAGTTATCGTGTTAATATTATTGATATGATGATAAGACTTTTTGTAGTCTTATGCTTATATATATTTGACGTTTATCAACGTTGTTATTGTTTAAGATATGGCTTAGTGAACCTGTGTTTTTGGTTATTTTGGTTTGATTATTATAATTGATACACATTTATGTTAATAAGGTATTTTGAGATCCATTATAGATTAATTTTAAAGTATGATATACCATGTTTGTTACTGTTGAAGTATGCTTATAAATTATGTGTTTTACGTGTGGAATTAGGTGACTTTGCATCTAGGGATAATGTTCGAAGTGTGGATTACGCCTATAGGATCTTGTATGTATCTAGAGAACCTAAACTTGTTCGGTTAAATTAGGACTCGCTTCACATCTCTTTCCGTTGTAAATGAATTCAGTCCTTGCATGAACATGTAGGATCTAATTAAAGCATTTAGATAAGATATTTAGGATCGTTTATCGAGGCAACACTTTGGATTAGCCTCGGTATTCCCCGTGTAGCTCGTTCTAATCGGGTAGCATCTAGATCGGGTCGAAAGGGTTACATATTTAAAAAATTTAAATGATTCTAGATCAATCAATTATGAGTAGAGATGTCAGTAAGATAAATTTTATAGTATTCGTTCATCTTTGTATCTAATTATATGGAGATAAGTATAAGCTCCGTAGATGGTGTAGTATTGATGAAAACAAAAACTAGGTTTATCTTGTGTGGCGAGCAGATGTAGGTATAACCTTGTATGATTTTACCCATCTCATCTTCACTTGCCTTGCTCTATCCCCATATATTTCTATCAATATACATCATAAGTATTTTTTTAAATAATCATTTAAATAAAAATTAATTTTGATAACACCTTGTAACACCTCTTTCCCAATAAGATAGAAAATCAGGTTGGAATGTATTATCGGAGAATGATTTGGTGTTTAGTATAATATTTTATTCATTAATCTATGTTTCGGCAATGGTTCAATGACTAATGAGATACATTATTCTCATGATAGAGTTATAGAATTGAAATACTATTGGTCTTGCTAAATTGTATTAGGGAAAAACAAAAGTGACAATTTGTAGAAATATTGATTTTAATATAATAATTAAAATAGTTTTAGACTAATTTGAAAAGATTTCAAAAATAATTATTATGTTCAAACAAATTGAAAATACTTTTAAAAAGTTTTTAAGGGTTTTTCGAAGTGTTTGAAGTGTTTTAGATGACTTAAAATTGTACTTTCAACGCATGCGTTTTGATACACCCTAAAGGTGTTTCGATATAGTTCAACATTACCAAAAACCGTTTTGATACACCTGACAAGGCGTTAGATACAATCGTTTCGATACACCTTTTTTCTGTATTTGGATACAACCCCAACGACTTTATAAAAATCCCAACGAATTTATGAAAAATCCGAACGACTAGGAACCGTATCGAAACAGGCATTAGCCGTTTCGATATGGGGAGCAAGGTGTTTTGATACACCCTTCAAGGTGTTTCCATTAGGGTCTTTTAATGTTAGCTTAACGGATCTTTCTCAAAGGAACTGTATCAAAACATCGACCAAACGTTTCGATACATCTGGCACTAAAAAGGAAAATTGGCCTGGAAATCAGCTCCAAACGTCTTCAATCCAATCTCAATGGTCACCAACGGCTACATACTCAATTGGGACTATAAAATGGACCCTCAAACATCAAGAAAAGACTAATGCTTCAATTGTCAACAACAATATGATTAAAGGTTTGTCTTAGAGCTTAATTCTCTTATTTTCTTGTATAGACAATACTTGTGAGCTTAAATATCTATAAATACTAAGTGTATTGGGAATTGGGTGAGTACTTAGTATGCAAACATCTACCATGTGAGAGAGATTCCTTGTTTTCTTTGTTTATCTTTTTATTTTAGAGATTCCTAAAGTTTGGGTTATGAACTTTGAATGCTAGATTCGAGTATTGAATCTAGGTTGTAAGGTTGCATGTAACACCCCAACCCAGGTGCCACATTTGGACCGTAAGACCAACTCGTATCCCATAAAATTTTCACAATTTCCAAGTTAAATCCAAAACATACTACCAAATATGATATATAATTAAAAATAATATTAAATATAAAAAGTAGTTTAATAAATCTGAAAATATAAATGGAGCTCCAAATACAAGTTTGATAGAACATTTAACCTTGACAATTTAAATCAAATAGAGTTAAAAAAAATATAACATGAGTCCTACGAATTCATAGCCCACTAATCTAATAATTGTACTCTACCAACCGATCAATGCTGACATCCAACTAAGATGGTGCTCCATCACGCCGGTTGCATGTCTGTCTACTTACCTACGCATGGAAACAAATTCCAAAACACTGAGCTACTAAAGCTCAGTGGGTACACAACCTATCGACTGTGATTCAAGTGAATCATAAGTATAGACATGCTAGATGAGAAAATGATGATATAATATGACAACACAAGCAAAGAATAAAAGTAACCAAATAAGAAGTGAGCCTCACTGCCAACCCGACACCAGGGAACTCACTCAGCCCGGAATCTCACAATAGTTTGCTCAGAATCTCTCATCGAGCTAGTATACTCGGCATATCGCATCGAGTCTTCATTCAGAATCTCACATTGAGTGGGGCTCGAAATCTCACATCGAGCAAAGTAATCACTCGAAATCTTACATCGGATGACCTTCGATACATCATTCGGAATCTCACATTGGATGGCCTTCAATTGTGTCGCAATAATTTCACTCTTTGGGTATCTGGATCACACCAAACAAGATGATCTATGATGAGTGCCTAAAAGTCCTTAATTTTCACATCATTTTCCCACTCATTTATTGCTAAAAAAGACAGAATTAAATGCAATAATAGATATTTTTGATTATTTTCCACATCTCAGTATCTGAATACTATTATTATGAATTTATTCATTATTTGATATAAAACAGATATGTTTGATAGTTTTCGTTCTTAGACAATAAACTAGATCACAGAAAAAGCCAAAGAAGAGAATAGATGCTGAATTGTAAATGAAGCATCCGCCATGGTAGAGTTTTGAAGACTGTCGCGGTAGCGTAAAAAGACGAAAAAAGATGCTCAACAGGAAGAGGAAAAGATACCGAAAGACAAAGAGTAAAAGAAAGAAGACAACTTAGTTAGGAAGTCGATCTCAAGCCAAATCGCGGGAAGAGACATTTTAGAAATTAAGATTTATTTAATATAATTTAATTAGGAATTATATTTCTCTTCTGTTTAGAACTCTTTCCTTGCATGGAAAGATCAACTTAGGACTTGGCCTATATAAGGCACTCATTAGGTTTAGATTTAGGGAGGAGAAGTCGGTTTTACACAAATAACACATCCTTAGCCGCCGACCATAATATGTTCTAAACTCTCTTGAAGGTTTAGATTGTTGTGGAGGAGATGGAGATGAAGGTTAAATTGTTATTGATATTTATTAATACAAAACTTATTTCATAGTTTATTCTTTTTGGGTACTTAATTTTCTTTGCATATAAGCTCGAGATGATAAGTATGTGAAGAAATATCCATTTGTCTAATATCGGGAGAGTTAGGCTCACGAAACGAGAGAATATGATCTTTGCTCACGGGTATTGACTAATCCGGGTCAGATTTCAGCGACTAACAAGACGCATGTGAGGTTGTGATATACCTTTGATTAACGCCGAGAGGTATCATCAAGACACAGGGATTTCAACAGTTTTCTTCGCTTAGGGATAAGGAAGAAATATATATGGATGCTCTATCGAACTATGGAAAGTTGAATTATCGAGAAGGCATAACCCCGCCTAGGCAGCTGCGGCGACCCTTTGTGCGATCCTCTAGGCGACAGTTCAACCCATTGTATTAATAAGTGGATTAGCAATATAACTGGATTATCTTATACAAAGCATTCAATCTAACCTCATTCTTCTCATTATTATCTTTCTATAATTTAGTATAGTTTTGTTAATGCAATCAAACTAATCTAATTATTTGTGTTTTTAATTTCTTAAGTGCAGTTATAAGAAGTAGTAGAACCGACTCAGTCTTCATGGGATCGATATCTTAAATATTAAAATCTGACAAAGATGGAATTTAATAAGGAATCCACAGTCTCCATCAGATTTGGCGTCGTTGTCGGGGACTAACGCTCAATTTTACTACCAATTATTTATGTACCTTTTTATTATATTAATTAATTTATTTATTTTTAGTTTTAGTTTAACTTCCGTGGGTTGTTTTGTGCATGACTAGTTCCAAACCTACTATTGATCAATACCCTTATGACCTATAGATCGAAAAAACAACACGAGATCTGAAACGAAAGACACTCTTAAGAATGAACGTAGACCCTGGCCAACTAAACAACGCCGGTATGAACGTCGCCGCGGTAGACAACCGTGGTGACTTCACAGTAGTTGATCCAGTAAATATTCCAAGACAGGAATTGGCTTGAACTGTTCGAGATTATTTAGAGGAAGATTTAGATGGTTTAACTCTTGCTATTTTGATGCCTAATATAGAGACAGAGCATTTCGATATAAAACCGGTCATGTTCAACATGATCAACACCGTGGGTTAGTTTGGGGGTTTGGCCAATGAAGATGCTCGACAGCATCTTAAGTCCTTTTTGGAAATTTGTAATTTGTTTAAGTTGCTGGGAGTCTCAGCCAACATCCTTAAGCTGAAATTATTTCCTATTCACTGAGGGATAGGGGGAAAGCATGGTTAAATAACCTCCAGACGGGATCATTGAAATCATGGAAAGAACTATGCCGAAGCTTCCTTGCCAGATTCAATTATACCAATATGATTGACAAGCTCAGAAATGACATAACATCCTTTAGACAAGATGAAGACGAATCGATATATGAAGCTTGAGAAAGATACAAAGAGTTATACAAAAAATGCCTCATGCATGGCCTGCCTGAGTTGAACCAAGTATCCATCTTCTACAATGTAGTGAACATCCCTACGAGGATGATGCTTGATGTTTCCACCAATGGCACCCTCTTATACCGCCCACCCCATGAGAGTATAGAAATTCTGGATAGGCTAGCAAAGAACGACTATCAACCCCCAACCCCCAAAAGAGGCATAAATAGACGAGGCATGGCAAATTTAGATTCTTCGGATTCCATTCTAGCCCAACTGTCCGCCTTGACAAATATGGTGAAGGATCTACAATAGCCAAGTCACGTTCGAGAAGTAAGAGCAGTCATCATTCTCTGCGAAACATGTGGTGACAATCATGACTCGAACACATGCCCGCACAATCTAGAATCTTCCTTCTCTGTAGGAAATTTTAATAGAAACAATATATCCAACAACTATAATCCATCTTGGAGGAAACACCATAATTTCTCATGGAGCAATCCGAATAATGCACTTAACACGCAACTTCAACCAGTGCAAGCACTATGTTCCAGCAAAATAACAAATTTGCTCAGCAGCAGATGCCGCAGTAGGGACCGCCTCCGCAGCAAACAATAGATGTCCAAACTTTGGAGAATACTCTACAAACATTCATGGCCTAAGTTGGTGCATACATTGCAAATACAAACAAAATCATCCAAAGAGCTGACACTTTCATGGACAGAGAAGAAATGAGAATGCAGAATAACGAAGTTGCTCTCAAGGCGTTGGAAACCACAGTAGGACAAATGACATAACATATGAAAAGCAAACCCATAGGAGGTCTCCCGAGCGATACTGCAGTCGCTAGAATTGGTTCTCATGAACAATGTAAGACCATATCGACCAGAAGTAGATTACAACTGAAGGACCCTGAAATACCTACTGATAACTCCGTAAAAAGGTTATATTTTAGGCCTTTTTACTTAAGTTATTGAGTGTCCTTAGGCTCATATAGGATTATTTAGTTGTATTTAGGTTCATGATATTGCATATAGTCATTTAGATATGCCTTGGAATTTTGAGGTGGTAATAGGTGTTATTTAATGGGAAAGGTAGTTCTTTTTAGTGGTGTTGTGCAGGTGAAGTAGAAACGGAAGTTGAGGCAATTTGTCATGGCATTCTTAGAAGGATGGCAAAAGGAAAATGCCATGGCAAAGCTAGAGAATTCCTGGGTAGAGCTAAATGACAAAGAGATATTTTGATAAGAGTACCAGCTGGTGCTACCACAGCCGATCGAGACCACTACAGCTGGCTATAGCCACCATAGTGGGGGACCATAGAAAAGATGGCCTATATGCATTTCACGTCAGTAGGGGACCACTACCACCTCTGCCAGTCTTGTAGGAATGTCATGACAAAAATGATGGCAGAAAGGAATTTTTGTATATCTTTTAGGGTTTTTCACCCTCTTTAAAAGACATGGTTACCTATACAAAGAAGAGGCTTTTTTTCGGGAGAGAAAATAAAAAAAAGAGAGACCTTTACGGCGGAAAGCTTCCACCTTTCTCCTCCAACTTCCGGCCAAAGGGATCTCCACTGATAGCACTCGAAGAGAGTGGTGAGCTAAGCACCCGAGAGGGGCTAGCTCACCAAGGCGACCATGGTGGTTGATGAGCCGACGATAGTGCACACCGAGGGTTTCTAGTCCTCATTCCTTGCTTTATTTTGTTATATTTTCATGAGGATTAATGTTGGATGTTTGAGATTAATTTAGTTGATTACTCTTAACATTTGGCTCCACCATGTAACCTTGTTTCAGTGATAGCTTTTATGGATGATTAACTTTTGTTTCTATTTAATATATTGCATGCTAAGTGTTTGTATATTTGCTTTGCTCATTGTTGGTAATTATTTAAGCTTTGTAAGAGGCACGAGAGTGTCCATGGTTTAGATACATGCTAGAGCACTTGAGAGAGGTGTAACTATAGATCCTTAGATCATCCGAGAGGAGCTAAGGGAGAATCTACGTGAGCAATGGGTTCTAGAATGCAAATAGGGCCTAGTTGGATCCTAGAGCACTCAAGAAAGGCGTAGGTGAAGGCAAAATTATAGAAGCTATATATTAGGTAGGTGAAGGCAAAATTTAACGACTAAAAGGATGGTACTTTATCGATAGGATAAGGTGTCATTCGCGTGACAGGCAAAATTACCATGGCATTTTAGTTTGTCAGGTTCCTATAACTCGAGAGAGCGGGAATACCTTAGAAACCTCTGTCGAGTAAGTATACACCATAGCAGCTATATGTTAGGTAGGGGTAAGGGGTAAGAAACCATAGAAGCCACCATTAATCATTCCCTAGAGAGTTCATAAATAGAGGAAAAGTACAATATATTGTTTAACGTGTTTTTGCATCCTGTTTTTGCCCTCGCATTTACAATTTACTTTCTTTACTTTGCTTGCTATCTTGCAATCACTCTACCATTCACTCACATGCCACCTTCATACATCCACCTTGCCATCATCATCCATTCTACTTTGCCTTGGCAAATTTTAGTTGCTTGCACTCTAAAATTGTCATAGTATTTCTATCTTACACATTCATCATACATATCCATTTTCTTGTATTTTTATCTTTGTTTTCTTTTAGTGACAACCCTTTTTGCCTTGATAAATTTGACTGCACACTTTAATCTAGATTCTCGTGGAAATGATACTCACTCACCCTATTATTACTTGCATGACTGTGTATACTTGCACATATATGTGTTTACATACATCAATTATAAGCACTACACAAAATACACCACCTACTCAAACAGTAGGTAAGACCCCTGAAACAGTAGTCCCTAAAGAAACTACTAACGAAATATCTAAGGCAAAAGAACCAGCAGATACTGCCGAAAACACTACTGTAGCAGATGATGCCATAGCCGCACCATAGATCAGATTTTAGTGTGATGAAAAGATCGAAGATCTGCGTCCACCACCACCTTTTCCACAAAGGTTAAAACAACAAAAGCAAGAGTATACTTAAACATGTATACATAAATATACCTTTAGTGGAAGCAATTAAGCAAATGCCCAACTACTACAAATTCCTTAAGGACATCATATACAAAAGGACAAAAATTGGGAAATTTGAAACAATTGTTGCAACAGAAGGATGTGTGGCAACGCTACATAACAAGGCCACCACCAAAAGAAAAGATCCTGATAGCTTCAGCATACCATGTGCTATCGGAGATCAATACGTGGTTAAAGCACTATGCGACTTAGGAGCCATCATAAACCTCATGCCTAAGTCAGTATTTCAAAAGATAGGCACCGGGAAAGCAAAACCAACAACAGTTATGCTACAGCTGGCACACCGCTCTTACGTACAACCTAAAGGAAAAATTGAAGATATTCTGGCAAGGGTGAATAAATTTATTTTTCCTGCTGACTTCTTAATTCTTGATTGTGAAGCAGATGAGCACGCTCCGATCATATTATTTAGGTCGTTCCTATCCACAGGAAGAACATTGATCGACTGTGAGAAAGGAGAACTGATCATAAGGGTCAATGATCAACAAGTAAAGACCAATGTATTTAAAAATCTAAGGCATCAGGATGAACCAGATGAATGCAAAAGAATTGAAGTTAAAACAGAATTCAACTTCAATCCAGAAGCAGATTGCTTGAACAATATCTGCCAAGGCTACCTCTGTCGAGGCAGCACGCCCCTTGAATAAAATACATTCGAAAGAAACCACCAAATGAGGAGACAACAACTAGAACATCAATTTCTCCTCTAGATAAAAAGGGGAAGATAGTTGTTATTGAAGATGTAATTTATTGCACTTCTGCAGTAACCTAATTTTTCAATTTATTAGTTTCTAATTTAGTCTTAGGAATTAGAAAATTATTTTTAGTTTTAGTATTTAGATTTTAACTCTCACAATTTAGTTTTAAATTTTAATTTCTCACATCTTTTATTATTCAGTTTTTAGGTCCAATAGAGAAATAAAGATGACTATGCCCAAAATACGACACAAACTCTAGGTGAAAAAAATTACCGACTGTTAAAAATCATGTCGTTTCCACTACCAACGGATACCAGCTGTAGAAGCGTCGCATGCATGCTCGCAAGCATTAATTATGCCCGCTTCCACAATCTTCATGCCATTTCACTCCTTTAAATACAATGACAAGGGGTAACCATCTTTCATGCTTCAATTTATCTTCAACACTCTTCTACATCTTCTACTCTACAACCCCATAACCCCAATGGCAAATCAACAACAAAACGCGGCTGGAGTAGTAAGATTTAAAAGATTCTCCACACCAGCAGTCAAGCACGAATACTATCGTCTTTTCCAAAATCGATAGATATGGGAGAAACAAGGCTTCTACTACACAGGTGATGATTTCGGGTTAAACAAATTCATTCTATCTAAGATCGCCTTTCAACGATGGCAAATGTTTGCAAAACAACCTCTAGCAACAAACATTGAATGGATACGAGAATTCTACGCACACAGGCTAGTGGCGAAAAATCCATACACCTACCTTAGGGGAAGAGTAATACCTATAGAAGACGTTATCAATGCCTACTTCGGCCTTGACATCGAAACTGATGAACATGTTGCGTTCAAAGCCTTCTTGACGGAAGAGGATTACAAAGCAATGAAAGTGGAACACTGTATGCTTGGAACTGAATGGAATACAGGAAAACATCGTGGTTCTATTAGCCGCAAAGACTTACAACTGAAAGCTAAATTATAGAACACATTTGTAAAAATGAATCTACTACCAACCTCTCATAATCAGACAGTAGATCGACCACGCCTGGACTAATTCATTCAATCATCCACAATCGAAGGATAGACGTAGGCCGCATCATTAGTGAGCAAAATTTTGAGTGCGCAACCAAAGACAAAGGTATACTCATTTTTCCATGCTTAATAACTTACTTGGCCAAGCTAGAAAGTGTACCGATGATGCCATTCGACACATACACACTGAAGCGAAAGGGGTGGACCAGGGATGTGTACATCAAAAGAATAGAAGTAGAGGAAGCTATCCCACAAGCATTCATACCTCCCGCCCCAACATCCGCCGATGCCGCCCGTCTAGTAGACGCAGAAGAAGAAGTCACCTAACACCAGGGGATGTCCTGAACACACTGCTACGGATAGAGAAGAGGTAGCTGACATTCATGAATTATGCCAAAGAATTTAACAATGCCATAATAGCCACAATCATAAACGAACTTCCAACATACGAAACAATCTTCCCAGAATTCAACATAGACATCTCAACCCCAAAACAGTTTCCATCTGCTCTTTTCCAAATAAATATTACCTCCGTCACACTCCTCATATCCCTTGTAGCTACTATTGTGGCTGCCACAACAGAACCATTCTCCGCCACCTCAGCAGCTACAGCCAAAAAGACAAACTCTATTCAAAAAATCGTCTCACCAGCAAAGTCTAGTTCACTAGACTGGAGCAGCTCATCAGATGACATGAAATCCTTCATGCAAACAATAAAGGAAATATTTCTCCCAAAACAGCACAAGGAGGGTAGAAGAGAAAGGCAACCACTTCATCCTCAATCGACTTGGATCCAGAAGAAGAGCAGCCACGAGACCCAACTTCCATCAGATTCCAACCACACCGATCTACCAAGAAGCCAATGGTAAGCCCGCCAAAGGCAGCAACCCAACAACTGTCGAAGCCAACTACCCAGCAGACATCGAATACTCGTCGAATGCTGATAATCGACAGTGATTCTGAGGATTCATTTAGATCCTCCACATCTTTTTAAGGGCATTAGTTTTCTTTATTATATCTTTTTCTTTTTTCTTTTTTTCTCTTTTATTTTCTTTTTTCTTCTTTTCTTTTATTTTTGGTTATATCCATGTACATGCATTGAGGACAATACATCCCTTGAGTTTGGGGGAACATTTGCCTATTTTGTAAGATGTAAATGCAATGTATGGAAGTAATCAAAATATCTCATTAATTCTTTAAATATTATCATAGTTAATTATTACTGAAAATTTTTTAAGTCTGTTGAATTTTATTGGAACTGCCTCAGTAGTTATATATTCTCCAACCGCCGCTTCAGTCTGCACCATTCACCAGATTTGAATTCCAAAGGGTTTGCTAAGATTAGTACTTAGATTTAGACTATGAGCCTAAAAACATCTTAAAACACTGCTAGTCTTAGTTGATTTTAAAAAGTTCTTTTCGTTGAAAAGCAATAAGGACTTAGGCTTAGATTTTAAACTAGAGGTGCCTATCACCGGCTCTAGTTAGTCCATAGAGGTGCCCATGACTGACTCTAGGACTTAGAATTCTCCCGCTTACTAGAGGTGTCTATCACTGACTCTAGTGAGAATATGCTAAAATACTTGAGGTGCCCATGACTGGCTCAAGCAAGTATAACTATATAGCAATATATAATTATACATCAATTTCAGGGAGAAAGAAAAGCAAAAGAATTAAGAAATTTTAGTCGAAAGTCTTGAGCTATAAAAAGGATTAAAACTTTAAAAAAATCAGCTTTGACACAGCTACGAACACACACACTAAAACTCATAGTCTAGTTTCGAGGAATGCCTAGAATCAAGAAGAGGCCGAGTCAAGAAAAGAATTCTGCCACGGCAAGCAGGACGGTAATCACTTTAAAATTCCCTACTTAAAACTTGTCTTTTGCATTGCTTGAGGACAAGCAGTAGTTCGAGTTTGGGAGTGTGATGAGTGCCTAAAAGTCTTCAATTTTCACATCGTTTCTCCACTCATTTATTGCTAATAAAGATAGAATTAAATGCAATAATAGATATTTCTAATTATTTTCCACATCTTAGCATCCGAATACTATTATTATGAATTTATCCATTATTTGGCATAAAACAAATATGTTTGATAGTTTTCTTTCTTAGACAGGAAACTAGATCACAGAAAGAGCCAAAGAAGAAAATAGATGCTGAATTGCAAATGAAGCATCCGCCATGGAAGCATTTTGAAGACTACAACGGCAGCGTAAAAAGACGACAAGAGATGCTCAACAGGAAGAGGAAAAGATACCAAAAGACAAAGAGTAAAAAAAAGAAGACAACTCAGTTAGGAAGTCGAGCCCAAGCCAAACCGCGGGAAGAGACATTTTAGGAATTAAGATTTATTTAATATAATTTAATTAGGAATTAGATTTCTCTTTTGTTTAGAAATCTTTCCTTGCATGGAAAGATCAACTTAGTACTTGACCTATATAAGACACTCATTAGGTTTAGGTTTAGGTTTAGGGAGGAGAAGTTGGTTTTACACACATAACACATCCTTAGCCGCCGACCACAATATGTTCTAAACTCTCTTGGAGGTTTAGATTGTTGTGGAGTAGATGGAGAGGAAGGTTACATTGTTATTGATATTTATTAATGCAAAACTTATTTCATAGTTTATTCTTTCTGGGTACTTAACTTTTTCTTTGCATATGAGCTCGAGATGATAAGTATGTGAAGAAATATCTATTTGTCTAATATCAGGAGAGTTAGACTCACGAAACGAGAAAATACAGTCTTTGCTCACGGGCATTGACTAACCCGGGTCGGATTTCAGCGACTAACAAGACGCATGTGAGGTTGTGATCTACCCTTGATTAACGTTGGGAGGTATCATCAAGACACAAGGATTTCAACAGTTTTCTTCGCTTAGGGATAAGAAAAAAAACATATATGGTTGCTCTTTCGAACTATGGAAAGTTGAATTGTCGACAAGGCATAACCCCGCCTAGACAGCTGCGGTGACCCTTTGTGCGATCCGCCGAGGCGGTAGTTCAACTCATTGCATTAATAAGTGGATTAGCAATATAACTGGATTCTCCTCTACAAAGTATTGAATCTAACCTCATTCTTCTCATTATTATCTTTCTATAATTTAGTATAGTTTAGTTAATGCAATCAAATCAATCCAATTATTTGTGTTTTTAATTTCTTACGTGCAGTTATAGGAAGTACTAGAATTGAATTAGTCTTCGTGGGATCGATATCTTAAATATTACAATCTGACAAAGGTGAAATTTAATAAGGACTCCATAACCTCCATCAATCTATATAGAATCTCATATCAAACAATACCACAATCAAACCAAGACCAAGCATGTAAGGCATATTTTAATCATATCAATATCCATATTATAATTTCCAAGTTTCATTAATCATTTTATGGCTTAAAAACCCATAAGAACCCACAACATGAATTAAGAAAACCCCAAATTCGACCCTTAAAAACTTGGGGAGATTTTTCAGGGGTATCGATACACCTATATAGGGTATCAAAACACCCTGTTATCGATACGCTTCCTATGCGTATCAATACGCTAGACCATAACTTCGAATATTACCAAGAAAGACTTACCCATATTGATACACCTACATGAAGGTATTGAAACGCTCCTAGTATCGATACACCTTCATATGCGTATCGATATGCTAACTTAGTAATACCCACGATAATTGATGTATGCAATCACACGTATATGTGCAAGTATACACAATCATACAAGTAATAATAGGGTGAGTGAGTATCGTTCCCACGAGGTCTAGATTAAAGTGTGCAGTCAAATTTGTCAAGGCAAAAAGGGTTATCACTAAAAGAAAACAAAGATAAAGATATAAATACAAGAAAATGGATATATACGATGAAGGTGTAGGATGAAAATGCTATGGTAATTCTAGAATGCAAGCAACTAAAATTTGTCAAGGCAAAATAGAATGGGTGATGATGACAAGGTGGATGTATGAATGTGGTATATGAGTGTATGGCAGAGAGATTGCAAGATAGCAAGAAAAGTAAAGAAAGTAAATTATAAATGCGAGGGCAAAAATAGGATGTAAAAACACGTTAAACAATATATTGTACTTCTTCTCTATTGATGAACTCTCTAGGGAACGACCGATGTTGGCTTCTATGGTTTCCTACCCCTTACCCCTACCTAACATATAGCTGCTATGGTGTATACTTACTCGATAGAGGTTTCTAAGGTATTCCCGCTCTCTCGAGTCATAGGAACCCGACAAACTAAAATGTCATGGTATTTTTGCCTGTCACGCGAATGAAACCCTAGCCTATCGATAAAGTACCCTCCTTTTAGTCGTTGAAGCCTTCACCTACGCCTTTCTCGAGTTCTCTAGGATCCAACTAGGCCCTATTTGCAGTCTAGAACCCATTGCTCACGTAGATCCTCCCTTAGCTCCTCACGGATGATCTAAGGATCTATAGCTACGCCTCTCGCGAGTGCTCTAGCATGTATCTAAACCATGGACACTCTCGTGCCTCTTACAAACCTTAAATAATTACCAACAATGAGCAAAGCAAATATATAAACACTTAGCATGCAATATATATTAAATAGAAACAAAAGTTAATCATCCATAAAAGCTACCATCGAAACAAGGTTACATGGTGGACCTAAATGTTAAGAGTAATCAACCATATTAATCTTAAACATCCAACATTAATCCTCATGAAAATATAACAAAGTAAAGCAAGAAAGGAGGACTAGAAGACACCCTCGGTGTGTATCACCGTCGGCTCTTCAACCACCATGGTCGCCTTGGTGAGCTAGCCCATCTCGGGTGCTTAGCTCACCACTCCCTTCGAGTGTTATCAATGGAGGTTCCTTTGGCCAGAAGTTGGAGGAGAAAGGTGGGATCTTTCTGCTGCAAAGTTCTCTCTTTTTTTAGTTTTCTCTCCCGAAAAAAAGCCTCTTCTTTGTGTAGGTAACCATGTCTTTTAAAGAGGGTGAAAAACCCTAAAAGATATGCAAAAATTCTTTTCTGCCCTCATTTTTGTCCTGACATTCCTACAAGACTGGCAGAGGTGACAGTGGTCCCCTACTGACATGGAATACATATAGGCCATATTCTCTATGGTCCCCCATTAAGGTGGCTGTAGCCAGCTGTAGTGGTCTCGATCGGCTATGATAGAACCAGCTGGTACTCTTATCAAAATATCTCTTTGTCGTTTAGCTCTGCCCAGGAGTTCTCTAGCTTTGCCATGGTATTTTCCTTTTGCCATCCTTCTGAGAATGCCATGACAAATTGCCTCAACTTCCGTTTTTGCTTCACCTGCACAACACCACTAAAAAGAACTACCTTTCCCATTAATAGCACTTATTACCACCTCAAAATGCCAAGGCATGTTTAAATGACTACATGCAATGTCATGAACCTAAATGCAACTAAATGATCCTATATGAGTCTAAGGACATTCAATAACTTAAGTAAAAAGGCCTAAAATATAGCCTTTTTACGGAGTTATCATGTATCGATACGCTAACTTAGTAATACCCACGATAAAACCCACCTGTATCGATACGCCTACCAAAGGATATCAAAACGGTTTGCTACTAGAGATTTGGGTATCGAAATGATTTTCTACTGGCAAATCTGGTTTTGATACTCAGGAATAGCATTTCAAAACGCTTGTCATTCTAGCCTTTGTTTTTCTCTTTACGGTATATATACCCCGACCAAGGGTTTCGATACATCTACACGAAAATATAGATCTGCAACCCTAAAAGCTTAAGAACACCAACCTAAATCGAACTAATCGATCTCAAAATGTTCCTACACACTATTAAAATAGTTTAGGTAAGTTTCTAACCGGTTTTACCCAATATCATCGACCATAATTCAATCCACCATTGAAGCATGCAAAGGCTTTAGACCTAATCAAACCATCACAAACCAATCAAGCATGTCAAAATAATGATGATACACATGAATGCAAGGATTTGAAAGTATACCAACCTCCAAAACGAGCTGAAGAACTCCAAAGCAAAACCTTAGACTTTCTCTTTTCTCCCTCACTACAAGTAAAGATGACCAAGAGATTACTATTCTATCTAGGTGATTTAAGAAAGTTAAAACAACCCTTTTAACCAGCCTAACACCCTCTAAAAAACATATTCCTATTCATCCCCAAACCAGCCTAACACCCTCTAAAAAACATATTCTTGTTCATTCCCAAATAATTTTTAACCAAACTTATCTTGCAAGATAGATCCTCCCAAGCTGAATACACCTCCCTCAAGCAAAATATTGTGATTCCCACAAGAAAGCCTTCAAAACTCAACATTTGGTGATGGATTTAGGAGAGAAAATGAGAGGAGAAAAAGGTAGAGACAATAAAGATGGTGATGATATCACCTCTCTTCATATGTAGAGAAGAACACCCCCTTTTCCCTTTTTTTCTCTCCCAAATATCCAATTACCAAAACACCTTTAGGTCACCATCCAAACCCAAACCCAACTATAACCTCTTAAGCTTAACTAGACACTCAAGACCCAAACACGAGGCCCACTACCTCGGGTTAACCCGACTTCAAGTTTCAAAACTCAGGTCGTGACCTTACACCTTTGTCCTCAAAAGGAAGAAATTCAAGAGTAAATTTGGGAAATCCTTAGTGGGAAGCTAAGGTATTAAATGTAAAATTTGATTATCAATCTGAATCACTCTAAATCCTTGTGCATATTTTTCTATTGTTTTACTTTTACCTCAAATCACCCAAAGAACCTCTTCTCCACCACTTGACGATATTTTCGGTTGATGCATCGAGCCTAACACTATTCCAGTAGTTAACCCTATTATATATATTCATTTATTTAAATTCTATAATATCATATTTAAATTTTATTAAATAATAATTTTAATAAATTTAATAATAATGGATTTAAACCCTTTTTAACAACATTTACAAATAATTTTTTAACCGCTCTTTTAAAAAACAATGTTAAATGTCGCTTAAAAATCCTAACAAAAGATAAAAGATAAAAGAAAGAAAGAAGAAACATAAGTACTGCAATCTAGGTGGGTTAGTTCGTGTATCTCACAATCTCTAATTCTGATATTTCCGGTAATGGGAGATGAAAACTGGATTATGGTGCGGAAACCCACGGTGGCAGACCTCTGGAACCCATGCTCCATGGTCTCCCAGTCTCAGTCTTCAATTTCGAGGCCACTCAAAGTTATCTTCAATGAACCCGCCAACTACTGGACCGATGCCCTTCCTCTTGGAAACGGTCGTCTCGGTGCCATGATTTGGGGTGGCGTCGCTTCCGAACTTATCCAGCTCAACGGTGAACTAGAACTACATTTTTCTTTCGCTTTTTTGTGAAATTCTTGGAAAATTTAGTATAAAATGACTGTATATTATAAACAATTTTGTAGAGGACACACTTTGGACGGGGGTTCCAGGAGATTATACAAACCCCAATGCCCCAAATGCTCTATCAGAGGTTAGAACGCTTGTTGACGGTGGTGAATATGTTGAAGCTACTGCAGCAGCATCCGAGCTGGTTGGAAATCCTGCAGATGTATGTTGTTTCATATCTTTCCACTTTTTTTATGTAAGAAAAACTTGTCAAAAGGCATAAAAATATTGAATTGTAAACTATCTCTATGGTTTAAGAGTTTGATTCATAAATTAGATGTCAGTTATGGAAAATACTGAAATTGCTTAAAGAAGTTGATCTGGGTGATTTCCTTTTTATGAAGGTTTATCAACTACTTGGTGATATCAAGCTGGAATTTGATGATTCTCATCTGAATTATACTAAAGAAACGTATGAAAGAGAGTTGGACTTGGATAATGCAACTGTGCGAATAAAATATAATGTGGATGGTATAGAATTTACCAGAGAGCATTTCGCCTCGAATCCTGACCAAGTTATAGTAACAAAGATTTCAGGAAGCAAACCAGGGTCTCTGTCCTTTACTGTATATCTGGATAGCAAGTTAGATCACTATTGTAAAATGAACGGCAAAAGTCAGATTATAATGGAAGGACATTGCCCTGAAAAGCGAATCCCACCACAGGCGTATGCAGATGACAATCCAAAGGGTATCCAGTTTGCTGCAATTCTTGATTTACAGATAAGTGAGTCGAATGGCGTGATACATATTCTAAATGACATCAAGTTGAGGGTTGAAGGTTCAGATTGGGCTATTTTGCTTTTGGTGGCATCATCTTCATTTGATGGACCATTCACCAAGCCTTCAAGTTCTAAGAAGGATCCCAATTCAGATTCTCTCTGTGCTTTGAAATCAATTAGAAATCTTTCATATGTTGATCTTTATACTCGCCATTTGGATGACTATCAGAATCTGTTCCACCGTGTCTCCCTGCAGCTTTCAAAAAGCTCAAGATATATTTCCTGTCCCATGAAAAATCAAGATGATAGAGTTTCAACGGCTCAGAGAATAAAATCTTTTCAAATGGATGAGGATCCATATCTGGTCGAGCTGTTGTTCCAGTTTGGTCGATATTTGCTTATTTCTTCTTCACGGCCTGGAACTCAGGTGGCTAACTTGCAAGGAATATGGAACAAAGATCTTGAGCCAAAATGGGAGTATGTGTATACTTTTCTTATTTTTGTTCTCTCTCTCTCTCTCTCTCTCACTATCTTCAATTTAAGAACATGCCTGTGACTTTTTTGATGTGGAACCTTATACCTACTGTTCATTATTTCAATCAAAGTATCATTTGGTTTGTGACTGATTCTGTTCTCTCTGTCTACAGTTCTGCTCCTCACTTGAACATCAATCTTGAAATGAATTATTGGCCTTCCTTGCCATGCAACCTTAGCGAATGCCAGGAGCCTTTATTTGATTTCCTTGGTTCCCTATCAATCAATGGTCATAAAACTGCAAAAGTAAGAGTCTTTCATTTAAGCTAAAGCTCGCTACAATGATTTGTTCCTGCATTTTCCATAAGTAGATATCTTTCTTAGTAGGGTTTCACTTAACTGGGAAACTAACATACTATGCTTCCTCCTTCATACTCCAAGAAGCCATAGCTTTAAAAAAGGATATACCTTGACAATATTATCTCTTGATTTATTAGACATGTTTCTTCTTTTTCTATTCTGCATTTGTTCAGATGAAATTTTCCTTTTCGTAACACAATCTAACAGGTCAACTATGAAGCAAGCGGTTGGGTTGTGCATCATAAATCTGACATCTGGGCAAAATCATCAGCAGATGCCGGTGATGTTGACTGGGCACTATGGCCCATGGGTGGAGCTTGGCTTTGTGTCCATCTGTGGGAACATTACATATATACAATGGACATTGTGAGATCGTATTTTCTTTTTTGTAACTTTTGTTTTTCATCATCTGTTAAAACAACACCATATTTTAGAGGATGCTGTTTCTTGAATCTCTGAACTTTTTTCTTGAAGTTTTTCATAAATGCTGTCGTGACCAAAAAGCACAGTTCCACTGATGCCCTCATTAACTGAGAAGAATTTACTAATTTTAATCTTGCAGCATTTTAGTGCTAATACTTTCATGTTCTTATCACATATTACACTATGCAATGAATTTTCACTGTTATACTTCCCTGTCATTAGGATTTTCTTAAAGATAAAGCATATCCTTTGCTGGAAGGATGTGGATTTTTCTTGTTAGATTGGTTGATCGAAGGGCAAAGTGGTTATCTTGAAACTAACCCATCAACATCTCCTGAACATGACTTTATCGCCCCAGACGGTAACCATGCTAGTGTTAGCTATTCATCAACCATGGACATGGCACTCATAAAAGAAGTGTTCTCTGTGATTCTTTCTGCTGCTGAGGTGAATCCCTTGTTCTAAAGTTAATGAGAAGAATCCCCGCTTTTCATTTTTCTGAACTCTATATTTTTTAAAAATGGTACAGGTTTTAGATAAAAATGACGATGATCTAGTAAAAAAAGTGCATACAGCTTGGTCAAGGCTTTCTCCAACCAAAATTGCTAAAGATGGTTCCATCATGGAATGGGTGTGTCAGTAACTTCACAAAATTGGAAGCAACTTTTCCAGACCTTGATTTTGAGTTATAAGTTCTTCTATGTGCCAAATCTGTTTATATTTTTTGGTTAAGAATTTACCTGTTTGTTAGACAGGCACAAGATTTTCAGGACCCAGATGTACATCACCGACATATGTCGCACTTGTTTGGACTTTTTCCTGGACACACACTGACAATTGAAAATACACCAGACCTTTGCAAAGCTGCAGAGAATACACTTCATAAACGAGGTTTGTCTATGTTTGCCTTCTGGATTGTTTATTTAGTATTTCAGCATTCTATTGCATTATTGGTATAGTTCCACACACTGCGGTTAGTGTCCTTTGTTTTTGGTTTTCAACTTGTTGCTTTGTGGTGATAGTTTATAACTTTTTATTTATTGACATGTCAATTTTAGTTGTCAAAATATGAGATTATGTAAAATCTATTGCATGTGAAAGATGTTTGTAAAATGTGTTAGTATTCTGGAATCAACTTATTTACTCGATTTGTGTTCTCCCAGTCTAAAAACAATTTGTGGATCCTATCTAAAATATGACATAATTCTAAACTTCATTTCTTCATGCCATCAACTGTTTTGTATATTCTATCAGATTAAATCGTACCCCAGAAGAAATTTTAGGCTTCAAGCTGACTACTTTTGAGAGTAATAGTTAGGTAGTGTCTTTTCTCTCATATTCTCATCACTTTACCAGGAGAGGAAGGACCAGGATGGTCAACCATGTGGAAAGCAGCATTGTGGGCACGCCTTGGTAACAGTGAGCACTCGTATCGGATGGTCAAACATTTAATATCCTTTGTGGATCCAGAACATGAGGAAGCTTTTAAAGGTGGAATATACAGTAATTTGTTTGCAGCACACCCTCCTTTTCAGATTGATGCTAACTTTGGGTAAGCTACAGTGTCTTTTATTTTCACTGAAAGTAACATATTGAATTGGCTTATGGTACATTCAAAACATATAAGCTGACTAAGGTGTCACTTTCGTGAATTTCGGTGTCAGTTTTACAGCAGCAGTTGCCAACATGCTAGTTCAAAGCACCTTGGGCGACCTGTACTTGCTTCCTGCTCTTCCCCGGGATAAATGGGCAAATGGGTGTGTGGAAGGATTGATGGCTGCTGGGGGAGTGAGGGTTAACATTTTCTGGAAAGAAGGAAACCTACACCAAGTAGGTCTTTCGTTGAGAAACCAGAATTCTTTGAAAAGTTTCAGATTACACTATAAAGAAACCATGGCACCTGTGAACTTATCTTGCGAAAGAATGTACACGTACAATGGACAGTTAGACTGTGTTAATACTTGCTCCTTCCTGTATAACTAAAAAGATCGAATGCGGATCCTTTTGGTGTCTGTATTCCAATAAATTTGAGGAACTTCAATTCCTCCTTTCTGTTCATTTTTTATCCCATAGGCTGTCTTGGACTGTTCATTTGATATCCAAATGCCACCAATCTAATCCCCACCCTCACTAAATTGCATAGTTTGAGCACAGCCAAAGTTTTCTAGCTAGGCGAAGATATGAGTAAAGATTCAATTACTGATATAATCCACCTCAACATGAAAACAATCAAAATCTGATATAATCCAATAACCGAATTACCTACCTCCGTTCCAATATAAAAATACACCGTACCGATACACAGGCTTCGCAGATTTCAGTATTCAACAACAATACTAATACTTGACTTGTACTACACACATGGGCTGTATTAATTTTCAGACAAGATATATCGCTACATCGTTGCATAAAAATGCTCAAATATCATTCTCTTATACCTATATATCCTGCCATGTACCATCATTCCTCGTTCTGTATTGTATATTAAATCTACGATGCCCGCTCAAATCAATATCATCTGAAATCACCCTCAAACATCCTAAACATGCTTTTACAATCAAACCAACATAAATATACATTAGATTAAGCATCTTGTGTATAACATTGAATCAAATAGAAATCACAAAGAATTAATCAAATAGAAATCACAAAGAATTAATCAAACATGCAAGTCTATCATGATTTAAGCCACATGTTCGAACCCTGGAACAACAATTCACAATTAACTTAATATAGAGATATCCCAATTATGTTTAACAAATAGAAATCACAAAGACTTAATCTATTGATTTTAATTTTTGTTGATTCTTGTTTGAAAATAAGATCAAATATATCTGTTACAACGATAAAAATTAAATTTCCAAAAATGAATTTATTTATTAGATCTCAATAAATCAAGATATCGTATTAGTATCCTATTTATCTAAATTTCTCAAAAAATTATTAATAGAAAAATAATAATTCATATTGTTTCCAAACAAATGCAATAAAAATTATCACATTTTTTTTATTATGACATAATATATATTTTTTATTTTATATTTAATGTTTTAAATTAAATGGCCAAACTCATTAAATAATATTAAGAATTACCTTAATATCATATTTAAGGAATTAATAATAACATACGTAGAAAAAATCACACTGATTCTTACTAACAGGTAAGGCAACATTGTAAACATATGTAAAATTATTCCATAAATAAGGAAAAAGTTACTAGATAATAATACTATCATAATAATACAATGAATATTACCATAATTTAAGATAAAATTAACGTCAAAATATGAGCTTTTTATCGTAAATAAAGTAAAGAATAAGAATAAGAATAAAATATGAGAATAAAGATAAGAGACAAAAGAGAAAGATTTATATTATATTCTTAAACTAGGGTTGTGTACAATGCTTTTTTCAAAAGTCTATATTTATAGGCATAAAAAAGAAACCCTAATTTCAATGGGTATTAAACCCTAATAATAAAGCTCACTAAAATTTAATTTAATATAGGGATATCCACCATGAATAAAGATATTCATAATATTAAGATAGTCCAAATTATCAGTAAACATATTGTAATTCTTCTATATTACAATATGGATGACAATGCATGTAATTTTTTTTCAAGATTTTCTTATTGCTTTGAGTTATACTCTTAATATTAAGATAGTCAACATCCCTTGACTAATATTCTCAATATATTTTTGCAAACATCTTTAAAACTCAATAAGTCTTTTTCTGACTTTGACGAGTATAATGCATCATAAATATGTAATAAAGTTCCATATGACAATAACATATTTACTCCATCGGAGCTTTTTGTGATATTAGTACTTTTAGATATAATTTTCATATTATTCCCTTGCATTTAAAATGGGAAAATATGCATAATTATGTACCTTTTAAAATGTGATTTATTTCATTCACTTCGGACAATGAAAAATATGTGTTTTGTACCATTCACTTTGGAGGATGGAAAAATATTAAAAATAGCACATTATATCAAATTGATTATCTATCAAAGATAAACTCTCAAGAGCTCTTCCGAAGTATTAATATTTTAGTACTTTGAGATATAGTACTCATATTTTTCCTTGTATTTAAATAGGAAAATATTTCTTATGCTTAAGTATAATATGAGTATTTGCATTACCTGCTTGAAATAAATAGCCACAATTTATTTTATATTTTATTCCGAAAATATTCTTTAAAAGATAAATTAATATAAAACATAAATAAATAAATAACATTTAAAGTAAATTAACATAAATAAATTAGCATAAAACATAAATATATAATATGTAAAATAAATTAACATAAATAAATAGTAAATAAAAATAAATTAACATAAAACAAAATAAATAAAAGATAAATTATTTCTTTTAGATTTTATAAGGAAAATAAAATAAATGACGAATTATTCTTTTGAAGGATTATGAGAAAATTAATAATATCCAATTGAGTTGGACCAACAACGCCATAATTATTTATGCCACAAAGAAAATTTGTTTATATTTTCTTTCATTTATCATTCATGATTATGGAAAAAGTTCATAATATTTCGGTATTTGACATGTACGAGACCAATGGTTTGTAGCATTGCATTGATAACATAAAGATTTTGATAAGATCTCTATCATTCTTGTCATCCTTATAATTCCACTTTTGGTGGATAGAAGCATTCTCAAAAGAATCATCTTGTTCATGTCTATTTTATGACCTCAACCGCGACCACAATTAATAATGTGTCATTTATTCTTTCTGCTATAAAATATCATATTCATTTCAGGGAATAGAGTAAAGACAAGTAGATATTTAAAACCTTTTCATGACATTGTGTCCGCTTGACAACATTAATATGTAAAAAGTGGAGTATATTTTTCTAACATATCCTCATCAATGATACTCTAGAACATAACTAAGATTTTATTCATTATCCATATAGTGAATTATCACGTTTGCATTCACTTCATGGAATAAAATAAATTCAATAATGGCATGGAATAAACATCATGCTTGCATAATCACATGGAATAAACATCATGCTTGCATTCACTTTAAGGAACGACATAAATCCAATAATTGCATGGAATAAATATCATGCATACATTCACTTCAGGGAATGCCTCCCATAAACTTTTTTTTTGGATCAAGACGATTTTTGCAACTTGAACTTAGGAGTAGTCTATAATCAAGTTTTTCGACACAAAAAATATTGCTTTTAAGCAAATAATAACTTTATAATATTCATACTATTAAATAGTAATTGATTAACCGATATATATACAATACATATAAAGAACAAAAAATTTAATCCTCATACGCGGCGTTGTTAAAACAGTCCACAAGGTCCTTTAAAAAGAACCTCCTTTGAGACCAATAGCCTCGCAAATCGGGATGTCCAGCCAATATACTCTGATTAAACCAACATAACAGAAAACATATTAATTAATTATAATTTCAATATTTGTTCCAATATCATGTAATGCTTAAAAATATAATTAAAAACAAAAACTTTCATCATCAAAATAAACAAATATTGGTCATAACTAAAAACAAAAATAATTCAAATTAAATAAGTAAAATATACCGAACTTTCCACTAATTTGAATATATGGTAGATTTAGTTACCAATATCTTAAAATCTTATTTGGAAATTACCGACAAGAACAACGGTAATTGAGTCACTTTATCACTATATAAACACCAAACTATCAAAGATTTTTTAAAAGTAAAAAATCAAGTCAAAACTCAAGAAATAAAGATAAATCGATAATTAGATTTTTTAAAATCTTATTTAGTTACCAATACCCTTGTTGGTTAGAGTGTGGTGCTGATAACGTATTGTGAATAAAGTACAGAATAATAATAAAATAGAACAAACATGAGAGGCAAAAGAGAGAGATTTATATTATATTCTCAAAGTAAAATTGTGTATAATATTTTCTCCAAAAGTCTATGTTTATAGGCATAAGCCTAATTCCAATAAGTATTAAACCCTAATAATAAGCTCACTAAAGTTTAATTTAATATAGCAATATCTACCATGAATAAAAATATTCATAACACCTTTACAATTAATGATAATAATCCATAAAATAATCAATTAGTTATTATGAGAAATAACCATGAAATGATGATGGAAATAAAAATTATCGCATTTTAATATACGAAATAAAAGACTTCTAAATGTCAAAGGGAAAGCTCGTAGATTTTTCATCATGAGAAATTTGGATGCGTCCATAGGGATGATAATGGATTAGATTTGGATCAGTTTTTAAAAAATTTAAATTTAATTCAATCAATAATCGAACTTAAAAAAATCTATGTCCGAATTTAAGTCCAATTACATAATCCAAGTCCAATCCAATAAAATATCTAAAATTCAAATCCAAATTTAAAAATTCAAATCCATTTTTTTTCAAAGTACAACTCAAACTAATATCTTTAAATAAAAAAATCATTTTCATCACACAAATATATTTAAATTAATTTCATAAATAAATCTCAAAAGATAATATTATTCAATATAAAATAAATTAAAGTAACAACTCAAACTATAATTTAAAAACTCAATAACAAATAAATTATTCTTGCATAAACTAATATTATCTTACTAGTCTACTAATATATTTTCCAAATCATAGTTATAAAATGTCTAATAAATATTATAATCCAATGAAAAAATTAAAAATATAATCAAAATGTTCAACCATTAATATTTGACATAGAGAAAAAGTTTCTAATCATCAAGCTTTCATTGTTTCAATAAAGTTTAACAAAAGCCTATAAGATAAGAGGAAAACATAAATAGAATTGTAGGAGATATTAATTATCTAAAATATTAATCATATATAAACTTAATTAGGATTCAATATGTAGTATTCGTAAAATCAACTTAAGAAAAATCCCAAATTTGGTTTTAAGCCCCAATTCTTGTTCCCTAATTTCTTTAAATTGGAAATTTAAAATTAAGTCTGAAAAAATGATAGTTTAGAAATTTCGTACCTTCAAACCCGGTTCTAGCGGGAGTAAAATAATTCCTCGTTGTTGTAAGCTGTTGATAAGCCTTCTCTTTCTCAGTTTTTTTCTCTTATTCCCTCTCTGTTTTTATCACTCAATCCTCTTATTGCGTGTTTTTTAGTGAGATTGAAGGTTCTTTTACCATCGACAACCTTGTGGAACTTTTAGGGATTGCAAACCAGATTCTGATTGCTCTTCTTCACGCACTGGACTTGTGGGAAGAACACAACCATCCATGTGACGCGTTTGCGACATCGTACATTACTCGTCCTTGTTGTTGGGTGAGTGGTTATGCTTAGTGTTTCGATTTCCTGAGTCCCTTTTATTTTGGGGGGTCGTGTGATATGGGGGAGATAGAGAGGGTAGTGGGTTAGGGGTTTCATGAGGTAGGTGCTAAGGGGTTGTCATGTGTTTCACGGTAGGTGTTTTTGGTCGCCGATGGTGTATGGATTATGTTGGTTTGATCGACGACCAGTGAAGGAGAGTAGCCAATATCTTGAGTCCATTTTTATAGTTTGTTTTGTCAAATTCAAACTCAAAAGCCTTGTTTTGGCTGTTTTAAGTTATAATTTGAGTAAGTGGACTTCAGTAAGAATTTAATGAGAATTTTGTTGGACTTTCTTAGATGATGTCAATTTCGAAGAAGATGTTGTACCTCTTCCACCTCCGCTTCTTATTCAACCAGATCCTACAATTACCACTCGTGATACTCATATGTGCTCTTCTTAATCTTATTTAGGTGGCATAATACTATTTTAGAATGAGATTATTTACTAGAACTTCATCTGTAGGTTCTGACTCAGCTAGATCAAGACTTATCTTAGATCGTGAAAAACATCCTTATTAGTGTTAGTACTTGTGCGACGAGAGGTGTGTTTTCTTCCTACGTTAGATTTTCTGTGTTCTGTGACTAATTATTTACTGTGATCATGTGATATTATGACTTATGATGTGATATTATAATTTCTGCGTTACTCTATGAGATTGTGATGATCATATTATATGAACTGTGTGCTTCGTATATTATACAAATATCTATGATGAGACTTTTGAGAACTATGGCATTGATTGCATAGCATGTGCATGGAGTGGGATTGTACGGAGGAAGGTGGTTTTACCATACTATCTTCAGTGAAATAAGGGGTAAGGAGTTCTAGGGAACTACCTCCACTATGATCAGTTGGCTTTGCCACCACTGTGTTCGACGTTCGGAGGATGAGACTGCATTCTCTGTGATATTGTATTTATCACTCTTTGTGTTTATTTACAATGGGAATACATATTATATCAGTGATTGTGAATTGAGTGATATTGTTATGCTTGTTTGTACTTTAGAGAAACACTAGGCTTTATAGCTTATTATATCTCAACCGAGCAACATTTTCTTATTATTTTCAGTACGGTTACTTAAAAGCAATTTTACTTTTATTACTTTTGGGATCATTAGGGATTTGAGACGTCTTTAAAATTTATGCATAAAGTCATTTATTCAAATCACTTTATTTATAACCATAATATTTAGTTTTTAACTATGTACTTATCATTTGGTTTATAAGTTTTTTGGATCATTTCTTTGCATTTACTTGATGTTAAAGTTTTAAAAGTAATAATTTTAACCTATCCTATACCTCAAGTTAAAATTAAGAGAGTACATTTTTTTGTATCAGAGTTAAGTTCAACACTTGGACTGTGAGGCTCATTACTTATGTTTCTATAAGTTTTTGAAAAATATGCATGCATTAAATATTTTTTGGATATGTGATTTTTTTTAAATGTTTTATTGTAAGATTTTTCTGTTTTGAAATTGAGACTTCGGTATCAAATCTAACTTAGGTTCTATATTTGTAGATAGATACTATGCTACCTCATAGGAGTCTTAGACTTATTGTTGGTAGAGGTCGAGGACGAGGTTGTACTACTGCGACTGCTAGTGAGACGCCACCTACTATTGATCACGAAATTAAAAGAAGAATTGAAGTGTATAAGGGAAGAAAAAAAAGGAAGACACAAAATTCAGAAAAAAAAATTAGGAAAAGAGATTGAGATTTTATTCTAAACTTTCGATAATCCTCTCTATACATTCAAATCCATTTTTAACCTCAACATGCTTAAACGACTGTGTTTTATCAACTAAATAACATAATTTAAACACTAAACTAAAAGTCAACGTTTTTTTACTTGGGTTCGTTACAAAATCAAGCTGAGATGCGGACTCAAGAAGTTGACCCACAACCCGAGGTATAACATACTACAAGCCGACAGTCTAGTGATGGAGATACAAGATATCAACCACTTCTTGAGGAATATTTGCTTGACTCAAAAGATAGTGAGAGGGTGGAATTAGACAATGTTGTAGTTAATCGGAAGTTACAGAAATACTTCTGGGATCAATCAAAGAATGCTCGGAAGCTAATATCTGCTATTTTCTTGAGTGTTGGGATTAGGGTATTTGCGTGTGTTTAAGATGAACACCCATCGGATGTTGAGCTTTGGATGAAGGACCTTGAGAGACTATTCGAGGAAATAGAATACCCTACCAGTAAGAAATTGAGAGTTGTTGTTTCAGTACTGCAAGGTGAAACATAGTGTTGGTGGAAAGCTAAACAAAGATTGATGTCCGTTAATCAAATGACTTGGGAGACTTTCCATTAGGCCTTCTAGAACCGTTATGTGGGAGAGCAATATTTAGCTGACCGATGTCAAGCTTTCATTAACTTGAGACAGGAGGATATGATGATATCCAGATATGAGATTTGCTTTGTGGAACTATACCATTATGCACCCAGTTTAATGGATACCGAAAAAGATAAGTAATGGGGATTTCTTAAGGGTCTTCGATTTATAATCCATGAGAAGGTAGCTCATTTTAAAGATAAATCTTTCAGTAAGTTGGTTGATCGAGCCAAGACGGTGGAAAAAATAAAATCTATTTCTGTGTGTCAGTCAAAATTTGATAGAGATCATGGATTGGGTTTTTAGCATGGTACCGCTAGTTATTCAGGCAAAAGAGCTAGAGATGTAACCCCTAAACCGACCTAAAATAAATAGGTCGAACCTAGAAAGTCACGTTTGAAAACTTTACCCTAAAAAAACAATTTTAAAAATTATACTTGAATTAAAAATAAAATCATAATGATAACATAAATATCCTAAATATCTCAAAGTTTACAAAATAATAAATAGTAATCTAAATATCTAAAAATAGTTTCGTTTTGATAATGAAAAACTGAATAAAATCAGAGATCCTCCAAGTACCGCATCGTCTAAAGTTCAAAGATCTATAAGAGAAAATCTAAGAGGGGCTAAGCTAAGGAGCTTAGTGTGCCTCTAAGATACAAATAAAAACAATAAAACACAGTTTATAAAATTATTTCTTAAAAATAATATTTAAAAAACTAAAATACGGTTCACATAAATAATTTTATCAAGATTAAAGTTTTGGAAAAAAATACAAATCATGATGTATGAATGATATCATACGCAGAATGCAGTCCCATATTCCGAATGCCAAATAAAGTGGTGGCTAAACCAACCGATCGCTGTGGAGGTAGTTCCCCAGAACCCCTCACCCCTTATTTCACCAAAACGCTATGTTGTAAAACTACCTTCCTCCATACATAATCTCACCTCATGCACACAATATGATATAACATGATTTGAAAATCTGAAAACAATCACAATTCAATCTGAAATCACAATTTATCTGAAATCTCAATTTGTCCGAAAATACAAATTCACGGTATGTAAAAAAAAATCATATTTACTTCAAAAGTGTGAAATCTCAAATCTGAAAACTTTAATATTTCTCAAATCATAATGACATGTATGCATGATAACACAAATGCACAATCAAAGTCACAGTATAAAAATTAGACATGCTAGCAAAACACAATTATTTTTCTAAACACAAAATAAAGAATGAAAATATAGGCTTTACCGCTTTAGCAATCTTGATGGAAGAAAATAATTGATGGTTTTCTCTTAGACCAAAATATGTATACATAGAGAAAAATAACTAATTCTAATTCTAATTAGAATTCTATTAAACCATAAAAATTTAATAAAAATAATAAAAAAAGATTACAGAATTTTAAAGGGATTTTCCTTCTTTATCTAAAACTTTATATAATATATTATAAATAAAGATTTTTGATAAAACAATAATTAAAATAAAAGAATATTTTTAATAAAAGAATTTTATCCCAAAAATTCTCTTAAATATAGAAAATCAATTTAAAGCCCTGAAGAAAAATTAGGGTTCAAAAATTGAGAATCTGAAAATTAGGGTTTTTAATTTTGGATTTCAAAATTAGGGTTTCAAAAATTAGGAATAATTTTTAGGGTGTTACAACTTTCCCACCTTTGAAAGAAATTTCGTCCTCGAAATTTTTTAGAATTGGAAGTAAATTTTCAAAAATAATTGTTGTGAGTCTCACGGTCCGAGGGTTAAACTTAGCTCTGATACCAATAATATAACCCCCTAAATCAACCTAAAATAAATAGGTCAAACCTATGAAGTCACGTTTAAAAACTTTACCCTTAAAAAAACAATTTTAAAAATTATACTTGAATTAAAAATAAAATCATAATGATAACATAAATATCCTAAATATCTCAAAGTTTACAAAATAATAAATAATAACCTGAATATCTAAAAATAATTTCGTTTTGATAATGAAAAACTGAATAAAATTTGAGATCCTCCAAGTACCGCATCGTCTAAAGTTCAAAGATCTGTAAGAGAAAATCTAAGAGGTGCTAAGCTGAGGAGCTTAGTGTGTCTCTAAGGTGCAAATAAAAACAATAAAACATAATTTATAAAATTATTTCTTAAAAGTAATATTTTAAAAACTAAAATACGGTTCACATAAATAATTTTATCAAGAGTAAAATTTTTTAAAAAATACAAATCATGATGTATGAATGATATCATACGCAGAATGCATTCCCATACTCCGAACGCTAAATATAGTGGCGGCTAAACCAACCGATCGCTGTTGAGGTAGTTCCCCAGAACCCCTCACCCCTTGTTTCACCAAAACGCTGTGTGGTAAAAGCACCTTCCTCCTTACACAATCCCACCTCATGCACACAATATGATGTAACATGATTTGAAAATCCGAAAAATCACAATTCAATCCGAAATCATAATTTATCTGAAATCTTAATTTGTCCGAAAACACAAATTCACGATATGTAAAAAAATCATATTTATTTCAAAAGTGTGAAATCTCAAATCTGAAAACTTTAATATTTCTCAAATCATAAGGACATGTATGCATGATAACACAAATGCACAATCAAAGTCACAGTACAAAAATTAGACATGCCAGCAAAACATAATTATTTTTCAAAACACAAAATATTAAACATGTCACACAAAAACTATATTTTCGGAAAACATATATAGCACCAATAAGAGAACACACCTTCGCCATCTTGAACATGAACAGGAATAAAGAATGAAAATATAGGCTTTACCGTTTTAGAGAATTTTGATGGAAGAAAATAATTGATGGTCTTCTCTTAGACTAAAATATGTATATATAGAGAAAAATAACTAATTTTAATTAGAATTAGAATTCTATTAAACCATAAAAATAATAAAAAAAAGATTACAAAATTTTAAAGGGGTTTTCTTTCTTTATCTAAAACTTTATATAATATATTATAAATAAAGATTTTTGATAAAAAAAATAATTAAAATAAAAGAATATTTTTAATAAAATAATTTTATCCCAAAAATTCTTTTAAATATGGAAAATCAATTTAAAACCCTCAAGAAAAATTAGGGTTCAAAAATTGAGAATCTGAAAACTATGTTTTTAATTTGGGATTTCAAAATTAGGGTTTCAAAAATTAGGAATAATTTTTAGGGTGTTACAAGAGAGGAGTCAATTCAGCAAATTAATCAAAGATCGAAGCCAATGGTATCTACTGGTAGTGGAGGTGGATCGTCAGCTTCTCGACCAATATGTCCATTTTACCACAGGAAAAATGGTAGGGAATACGAAAGAAAGATCGATGCTTATTTGAGATGAGGTTCCCTTAATCATTTCTTCAATGTTTTTCCTCACCCACCTACAACCCCCTTCGTGAGAATCAGTCACAGGCTTTAGTTCAAACACCCGATGCTGGTAAAGGACAAGGAAAATCTGTCACCTACGGTACAAGGGTAAGAAAGGATCAATTTAGATTTCATGTGTTATTGCTTTAGGTATTAAGAAACCAAATCTAATTTATGCTATTAGAGCTCATGGTGACCGTGACCAACCAGATGTTAAAGCGAGTACCTTTTCTATCCATTCTATATCGTATTTTGCTTTACTTGAAAATGATTTTATGCACTTTTATGTGGAAAATGATGAATACGCAAAAATCCTCATTTTTATATCATTTTCCCACTCGTTTATTGCTAATAAAGACAGATTTAAGGGTGATAATGGATATTTTCGGTTATTTTCCGTACTTCAGCATCTGAACACTAATTTTATGAGTTTATCTATTATTTGACATAAAACATATGTGTTTGATAGTTTTCTTTCTTAGACAGGAAACTACATCATAAAGATGGTCAATTGAGAAGATAGATGTTGAATTGCAGATGAAGCACCCGCCACGGTAGTACTTTGGAGGCCGTGGCAGCAACGTGTAGATAACAACTAGTGCTCGATAGAGAGAGAAAGATTTTTATCGTAACGGACAGAGAGCGAGAGAAAGATAGAGCCCATTTAAGAGGTCAAGCCCTTATCAAAGTCAACCGCGGGAAAGAAAAGATATTTTAGGAAATAAGAATAGAATAATACAGTTTAATTATGAGTTATATTTATTTCCCTTTAGAACTCTTTCCTTGCATAGAAAACTAAACTTAAGTCTTGGCCTATATAAAGCACTTATTAGGTTTAGGTTTAAGTTTAGGTGCGGAGTCGAGTCGGATTCTGTCTATCATATACCCTTAGCCGCCGACTACATCATGTTCTAAACTTCTTCGGAGGTTTAAGTTGTTTGTGGAGTAGTTGAGGAAGAAGGTTGTGTTATTTTTTATACTTATTAATGCAAAACCTATTTCATAGTTTATTCTCTCTTGGTATTTTTACTCTTCTCGCATATAAGCTCGAAAGATAGTATGTGAAGAAAAACATATTTTCCTAGCATCGGGAGATGTAGGTTCATGAAATGAGAGAATAAAGTCTTTGTTCATGGGCATTGACTAATCCGATTGAGAGATTAACCGCCCAAGATTTCAGTGACTAACAAGACGCATGTGTTTGGTTGTTGTCCACCCTTGATTCACGCTGGGAGGTATCATCAAGACCTGAGTTTCAACTTACAAGTGTTGTTTTGTGTATGACTAGGTCCAATCCGACTATTGACCAATATCCTTACGATCTAGAAATTGAAAGAAAAGTACAAGATTTAAAACGTAGGGCACGCCAAAGGATGAATCAAGTACCTGGCCAACAGAACAACGCTGGTATGAATGCCGCCGAGGCAGACAATTGATGCGCATTCGCAGTAGATGATCCAACAAATCTTCCAAGAAAGGAACGTGCACGAACATTTCGTGATTATTTATAAGAAGACTTGAATGCATTGAATCTTGCTGTTGTGATGCCTAACATAGAGGCAGAACAATTTGAATTAAAACCAGTCATGTTCAACATGATCAACACCTTAGGCCAGTTTGGGGGTTCAGTCAATGAAGATGTTTGGCAACATCTTAAGTCCTTTTTGGAAATCTGTAACTCGTTTAAGCTGTCGAGAGTCTCAGCCAACACCCTTAAGCTGAAATTGTTCCCCTATTCACTGAGGGATAGGGCAAAATCTTGGTTAAAAAACCTTCAGTCGGGATCGTTGAACTCATGGACAGAACTATGACGAAGCTTCATTGCCAGATTCAGTTACACCAATATGACTGATAAGTTGAGAAACGATATAACATCCTTTACGCAAGAAGAAGATGAATCTATGTATGAGGCCTGGACAAGATACAGAGAACTATACAGAAAATGCCCCATGCATGGTCTGTCCGAGTGGACCCAAGTATCCATCTTCTATAATGCCCCATGCTTGCTGCTTCCGCTGATGAATGGCTAAAAGGCAGTTATTTACTACCTTTCTCATGGTACTTTATACATGTATTATACACCAACTTGAGCTGAAATATAGACTCTTTGCACAATATTGGATATTCCATTATCACTACTTATAAAGTCAAAATTTATAGAGAATGTAGATATTATTACATATTTTGTACATGCAGGAATATCTAGGGCCGAAGCAGCGGTGAAGCAGTGTTGAGGCCGAGGCAGAGACGAGGCCGTGGCAGCATCCAGAGTGGAAAACATCAACATTATAGGCAAATAAAAGAAAAAAATATAGAGAATATTCTAGAAGATGCAATGCACCAATTGGACCAGGCTAGCGCACTAAAAGCCCAAGTCAAAGACTGAACGGGAAAAGCTTTCTAGAAGGTTGCAAACTTGGAAATATCAAAAGACTTGCTCCTTACTCCAAGTTAGAATTTATTTAGGAAAGGTTTTCCCTGGGTTAAGACTATATATAGCCTAGCTGTCCACATTGTTAAGAGAGCCGATTTTAGAGAAACACTTCCTCTAAGATTTGTACCTATCAACATTATGTTCTAAATCTCTTAGGGATAGATGAAGGTTGTAGATATTAGTGAGAGGAGATTGTTTCTTGTTTCTTTGTTCTAATGCAATAATAATATCAAAGTTTGCTTATCTTATTGTCGTTCCTTGTTGCATTCAAGCTCGAGAGAGAAGTTTATAAGTAATCTATTTATCTAGCATCGAGAGAGTTAGATTCACGAAAGGGATAAGTACAGTGTTGACGACACTAACTCGGCCTAAATATAGGTTAAGAGTTTTAGAAGCTAAAAGAAGTATTGGATTGGTTGATGGTTATCGTTGATTTACGCCGAGAGGTATCGTCAAGGACCATTCATCAACAACGCTCTGACTTAGAGATAAGCAGAGTCAACTACAGACACTTTGCTGAACTTTGATGCATCTGCTCAAGAGCAAGAGATTGTCGTGGCAGAGAACACTAACACTGCCGAGGTTGTATCTGCAGTACTGCCAAAGCAGTGTTGTGTAATTGCATTGGACAAGAAGAAGATCAACCGAATCCATTAATTGGCACAGCTGGATCCTACCTACTTTCTCTATATCGTTCTCAATCCTTTATTTTATGTTTTGTTATTTAATTATTTAGTTAGTTAAACAAATCCACTTATCTGTGTTTTTACTTTATCTTTCAGGAGTAAGGGAACAAGGGGAGACATATTAAGTATATCAATCCCTGTGAAGACAATAATGATATACTTATCACTTTATTACTTGCGACGTGTACACTGCACAAATGCGCTATTATTACACGCATCAAGTTTTTGGCGCCATTGTCGGGAATTGGCAACTAAATTTTTGTTTTCTTTATTTTCTTGCTCTTTAACCATTCTTTATTTAACTTTAATTCTAATTATTTATTTTTTTATTAACTTTGACTTATCTGGTATATGACCAAGGTAAACCCGAGTGGTCTATTGTACGAATTGGATCCTGAAATCGAACGCATAGGACACCATCTAAGGCGCAACCTGTTTCAAGTCATGGATGATCCACCAAGAGGACAAATTCCACCTATTGATCATAATGTACTGCCACCAGCAATGCCGTAGCAGCCACCGCCGCAACCATTGCCGAGGCAACTCCTGTTAGAGACTTTCTGGTGGAAGACCTAAACGGAATAAACCCTTGCATAGTCACCCCGGAAATTGAAGCAACTCACTTTGAGCTCAAACCAGTGATGTTCAACATGTTGAACACAATTGGACAGTTTAGTGGGTCTGCTACTGAAGATGCAAGGTAGCATCTTAAATCTTTCATGGAAGTGTGCAATTCTTTAAAGATCCAAGGAGTCCATGAAGATATTTTACAATTAAAGTTTTTCCCCTATTCACTGAGGGATAGGTCGAAAACTTGGTTAAATGGCATCCCAGCAGGATCCATAGGATCTTGGGATGAACTCTACCGAGAATTCATTACGAGGTTCAACCCGACAAATCTCTATGATCGTATCCGTAATGAAATCACATTATTTCGGTAGGATGATGATGAACCGGTGTATGAGGCGTGGGAACGCTACAGAGAATTGTTAAACAAATGCCCATTACATGGTTTTCCCTTGTCGACACAAGTCTCCATGTTCTATAATGCTACCAATGCCTCCACAAGGATGATGCTAGATGCTTCCGCAAGGCGAGGAGGAATGAGACGCCATACCACGACCCATGAATTAGACACAACCAGTTCGGTGGCACCACAATTGGCTTCTCTAAACAAGATGGTTCAGAGTATGCAAGCCCAGCGAAATATACATGAGGTTAAGGCAGTCAACTCATCTGATTACATGCAAGATGAGGAAACCAGCCTGTATGTTGGAAATTATAATAGGAACAATCAAATGATGTCCAACAATTACAACCCATCTTGGAAAAAGAATCCAAACTTTTCATGGAGTAACCCGAACAATGCCTTAAATCCAATCAACCAAGACCTTGGATTCCTGCACCAAAGTCAGAACCTGCCGTAACAGCACGCACAACAGTCCATGCCACAGCAGCAGATACAACAACAACAATCTCTGAACGCACTGACAGATTTTCTCACGGCCTTCATGTCAAAGACTGATTCATACATGACCGAGAATAGCCGCTTCATGAAGCGTACTAATGACTTCATAAATCGAACTAAGATGAGACTACAGAACCAGGAGGCTGCAATCAAGTCTTTAGAAACCCAAGTTGGTCAATTTGCCCAACGATAAAACACTCGACCACCAGGAGGTTTACCTAGCAATACTGAGGTGGCTAAGGTATTAGGCCACGAGCAATGCAAGGTAATTACGACAAGAAGTGGCCTACAATTAAATGATAAATAAGGGAATTCAACCGATAGAGTCCAACCAAAAAAGCAACATCACGAGGACTTAGAAGCTGAGAAGGACCCTGCCGAAAGCACTGCCACGGCAGCAGAACCAACAATACCTAAAAATCCTACCGAGGCAGCTGTATATAAGTTCACCCCATGTATTAAACTCAATATCCAAGGAAACCTGGAGGACATAAGACTACCACCTCCTTTCCCGCAGAGGTTAAAAAAGTACAAATAGGATCACCGATTTCGGAAATTCCTAGACATCTTAAAGCAAGTCCATATCAACTTGCCATTAATTGAGGCTATTGAACAAATGCCCAACTATGCTAAGTTCTTAAAGGACATAGTATCCAAACGACGAAGGCTAGGGGAATTTGAAACGGTGGCAGCCACTGAAGGTTGCATGGCCATGCTACATAATCGCATGTCGCCTAAGCTAAAGGATCCTGGATGTTTTATAATCCCCTGTGCGATTAGGGATGGTTATGAAGGAAATGCCCTATGCGACTTGGGAGCAAGCATCAATCTAATTCCCAAATCAGTTTTTCAAAAACTTGGAATAGGACGGGCAAAACCAACAATAGTGTTGCTCCAACTTGCGGATCGGTCCTATGTGCATCCTAAAGGCAAAATTGAGGACATTCAGGTTAAGGTCGACAAGTTTATATTTCCTACCGACTTTCTCGTCCTTGATTGTGAGGCTGACGATAATGCACCGATCATATTGGGTCGACCTTTCCTTGCTACTGGACGTACCATCATCGGTATGGAAAATGGCGAGCTCACGATGCGGATAAACGATCAACAAGTCAAGTTGAACGCCTTCCACAATCTAATAAATTCAGACGCTCTAGTAGAATGTAAGGCTCTCTATACACCAGACTAGGGTACTAAAACATCCTGCCTGGGCAGCACGCTCGGCAGACTATTCGGTAAGCGAATAAAGCCCAAAAGAGAAGTCAAATGCACTGAAGGGACTGGCCAACGCATGAAGGAAGATACGAGCCAGAAAGAGATAATCAAATTGGGATATGCATTTACATGCACTCCACAAGTAACATAATCTCTTCCTCCATTTTATTTATTATATTAGGACTAATTTTATATGTTGTTATGTTTTATTTTCAGTATTTTATGTTTTTAAGTTTTTAGGAAAAATAAAGCAACGAATGCATAAAAAGTATTTCACAGCAGGAAGTCTGCTGCCGCGGCAGTGCACTATGTTAGAACCGCAGAAATCTTAACGGGCAGAAATAGTGCAACGACTCTCTGCCGAGAAATCTACCGTGGCAGTAACTGTTCAGCAAGGCAGTAAATGCCTAACAGATAATTTTTAATAGTCATATTTTTTTACAGCCTATATAAACAGCTCCCTTGCTTAGAATTACCCACTCTTGCTAATCTTCTTTCTTTCACAATCTTGCTCTCAATTACTTTGGCTCTCATCTACTTCTTGAAATTTTCAGCAATCTTTTCAAGTACTACAGACTTCGCTCAAGGCAATCAATAACTACAATCATGGCCGCTTAAAACCGCTTTTACCCTGCCGCCATTGAAGAGCGATTCAACCGTTCTTTTGTTGCTCGACAGCTATGGGAGGAGTAAGGATTTCAACACTTGGATTAAGATAATTACAGCATCGAATAGTTCTTGTTCGACAAAATCAAATACCAAGATTGGGAAATCTTCTGTCTTTAACCTCCCCAGTGAATGCCACGATCGTCCAAGAGTTTTATACCCACATGCCGAGCGAAGGAAATTTATATGTCCACTGCTGAGGGAAGCCAATCGCCCTTAATGCCGAAGCAATCAACCAACGCTCTGGTCTCACTCTGTTGTCCAATGCACATAGTGATTTTGAAGATGAAGTCACCGATGTCGAATTCAAGCTAATCAAAGAGGATCTTTGTTACGATGATCCCCCTTGGGAGACCAGTAATCGTAGAGGATCTGTAACAAGATTGAGTCTCAAACCCGAGGCTATGATGTGGTGCACCTTTGTCAAAAGACGTATAATGCCCACATCACATAACAACACAGTCGACAGGAGACGTTTGGTGCTCATCCAGTTCATAATCAACAAGAGGACCATCAACGTTGGAGAAATTATTCTCCAAGAAACTTATGATTGTGGTAAAAAAGACAAAGGCCCTTTATGTTTCCCTTCTTTAATCTCTACCTTGTGTATTGCTGCAGGTGTACTAATCGAGGCTACAGACGAGTACACACCGAATCGGCCAGGATGATCTAAAGATTTCTATCGCCGAGTCATGCAGATAACCCAGGCAGATCCTGTCCAAGCAACACCGCAGCAGTTCACTGCAGACTTTACTGCCGAATGGCAGTACTTGGCAGAAGTACCCACATCTGCCTAGGTCCCTACCGTAGCAGACCCTTACCAAGAAATTTTGTAGAGGATGGCAGCCATGGACCTTCGCCAGCAACGCTACATGGACTACCAGCGGGACTTCAACATATTTCTCGCCCACATGATGATGACAAGCTTCCCAAATCAAGGGGCGCAATTCCTAGAATTCCCAACTAGTATCTTTGTCACTGCCGCCCCTTATACCGAGACAACACCTGCCCCAGGGCCGCAACCATTTTTCTAGCCACGGCCGCCTCAAGAGTTTCATGCTGTCGGACCTTCCAGGCTGGCCAGGTCTGCCGGAGTATCCCTCTACCAGCCAAAGACCGTCCAAGAGGCGAGCTATTTTTAACTCTCCCCAACAAAATCCAATCCCTATGCCTAGTCTCAGCAAAGACACTCTATCTCGCGAGATTGACGAATACCACAGTTCGTCACATGAACCAGCAATACCCACTGCTACGGAAGGGGATAGGACAGAAATCATGCGCATAGAAAATATTGACGACGTGGAAGAAGGAGATGAAGTTACTGTACCATCGCAACGTACACCACCCAGTCGAGTTCAGCCGCATCGGCAATCCAAACAACATCAATCACCAGCACAAGGATCTAGATGGAAGGCGTCAGCGGTACGGCCTAGGAGAATGCTCCATACAAGCAGCTCCTTGGAGTCGTTATAAATGATTTCTTTTAATGCTTTTTTCTATTTCCGTATTGAAATTGTTGTTTGCTGCATGTATTGAGCATTGAGGATAATGCTCGGTTTGAGTTTGATGGTATTGTAGGTGCAAAAGTACTGCCGAGGCAATCCACTACCGTGGCATTACTATGAAAAAAAAGAGTATTTTTTTGAAATTTTTGGCAATATTCTCTTTCTTGAATTACTGTTTTTAATCTTGCACTGCTCTACATCAGCTTTGCTTTAGTTTACGCTTTTAAGGCTATAGAAATCTTTCTCCTTACCATGGCCAAGTTCTGTTTTGAAGGGATAACCATAGGATACTCATGGAATAAAACTTAGAAGCTTGCTTTAGGGTTAGAAAACAAATAAACACTTTTTGGACTTTCTTGATTTAGGAGTTCTTTTAATAAACTTAGGTGATAAAGACTTAGAACCTTTTAGAAAATAACTAAAGGTGCCTATCACTGGCTCTAGTTTTGCTCTCCTTCATGCTAGAGGTGCCCGAAATTGGCTCTAGTAATGCTAAATAGGTGGTTAAAAAATATATAATAAGAAAAAGAAGAAAATAAAAAACACATATCTTGAGGTGCCCGAAATTGGCTCAAGACTTGTTTTAAGGAGATAACTTTAATCCAAATTCTACTTGTCTTGAACTTAGAGTTTATCTAAGAAAGCCTTGAATCAACCTTGTCCATAAAAAGCACACACTCACCTAGCCTTATAGCTTGTTTCTTAGTAAAAATGCTTGGGTAAACTGGTGGCTAAAACGTAGAGATAGACGTGATCATGGTGGGGAGAATAGATGGAAAAGTAAGACCAAAGGAGAGTAAGGTTCGACAATTTGATGTCTTGCATTGCTTGAGGACAAGCAATAGTTCGAGTTTGGGGGTATTTGATGAGTGCCTAAAAGGCAGTTATTTATTACCCTTCTCATGGTACTTTATGAATCTATTATACACCAACTTGAGCTGAAATATGGAATCTTTGCATAATATTGGATATTCCGTTATCACTACTTACAAAGTCAAAATTTATAGAGAATGCAGATATTATCACATATTCTGTACATGCAGGAATATCTAGGGCTGAAGTAGCAGTGAAGCAGTGTTGAGGCTGAGGCAAAGACGAGGCCACAGCTCCATCCAGAGTGGCAACATAAACATTGTAGGCGAATGAAAGGAAAAAATATAGAGAACATTCTGGAAGATGCAGCAAACCAATTGGACCAGGCTAGCGCATTAAAAGCCCAAGTCAAAGATCGAATGGGAAAAGCTTTCTAGAAGGTTGCAAACTTGGAAATATCAGAAGACTTGCTCCTTACTCCAAGTTAGAATCTATTTAGGAAAGGTTTGCCCTAGGTTAAGACTATATATAACCTAGCCTGCCATATTGTTAAGAGAACCGATTTTATAGAAACTTTTCCCCTAAGATTTGTACCTATCGACATTATATTCTAAATCTCTTAGGGATAGGTGAAGGTTGTAGATATTAGTGAGAGGAGATTGTTTCTTATTTCTTTGTTCTAATGCAATAATAATATCAAAATTTTCTTATCCTATTTTCATTCCTTGTTCTTGCATTCAAACTCGAGAGAGAAGTTTGTTAGTAATTTATTTATCTAGCATCGAGAGAGTTAAATTCATGAAAGGGATAAGTATGGTGTTGACGATACTAACTCAGCCTAGAGATAGGTTAAGAGTTTCAGAAGCTAAAAGAAGTGTTGGATTGGTTGGTGGTTATCGTTGATTTACGCCGAGAGGTATCGTCAAGGACCAGTCATCAACAACGCTCTGACTTAGAGATAAGCAGAGTCAACTACGGACACTTTGCTGAACTTTGATGCATCTACCCAAGAGCAAGAGATTACCGCGGCAGAGAACACTAACGATGTCGGTGTTGTATTTGCAGTACTGCCAAAGCAGTGTTGTGTAATTGTATTGGACAAGAAGAAGATCAATCGAATCCACTAATTGGCACAACTGGATCCTACCCACTTTCTCTATATCGTTCTCAATCCTTTATTTTATGTTTTGTTATTTAATTATTTAGTTAGTTAAACAAATCCACTTATCCGTGATTTTACTTTATCTTTCAGGAGCAAGGGAACAAGGGGAGACATATTAAGTATACCAATCCCTGTGGAGACGATACACGATATACTTATCACTTTATTACTTGCGACGTGTACACTGCACAGTTACGCTATTATTACACGCATCAAGTTTTTGCAAACACCAATACGTTTATTCAAAGAGCCGACACCTTCATGGACAGAAAAGAAATGAGAATGCAGAATAACAAAGCTACTCTTAAGACGTTGGAAACTACAGTAGGATAGATGGCACAACAGAAGAAAAGCAGACCCATAGGAGGTCTCCCTAGCGATACTAAAGTCGCTAGAACCGATCCTCATGAACAATGCAAGGCGATATCCACCAGGAGTTGATTACAACTAAAGGACCCTGAAATAACTACTCAAATAATATGTAAGACCCTTGAAACGGTAGACCCAAAAGAAGTTACTGATGAAACACCTAAGGCAAAGGAACCAGCAGACAGTGCCAATGATACTGCCACAGCAGATGATGCCATAGCCGCACTGCAGATAAGATTTCAATGCAATGAAAAAGTTGAAGATCTGCAGCTACCACCACCTTTTCCACAAAGGTTGAAACAACAAAAGTAAGAGTATCAGTTCAAGAAATTTCTAGATATTCTTAAACAGGTACATATCAATATACCTTTAGTAGAGGCAATCAAACAAATGCCCAACTATGCCAAGTTCCTTAAGGATATTATATCCAAAAGGAAAAAAATTGGGGAGTTTTGAAACGGTTGCCGCAACAGAAGGATGTGTGGCAATGCTGCATAACAAAGCCACAACTAAAAGAAAAAATCCTGGTAGTTTTATAATACCATGTTATATCGGCGATCAATATGCGGGCAAAGCACTATGCGACTTAGGTGCTAGCATAAATCTCATGCCTAAGTCAGTATTTAAAAAGCTAGGCATCGGGAAGGCAAAATCGATAAAAGTAATGTTGTAGCTGACAGACCGCTCTTACGTGCAACTGAAAGGAAAAATTGAAGACATCTTGGTAAGAGTGGATAAATATATTTTTCTACTGACTTCTTAATCCTTGATTGTGAAGCAGATGAACATACTCAAATCATATTGAGAAGGCCATTCCTAGCCACAGGCAGAAAATTGATCAATTGCGAGAAAGGCGAACTGGTCATAAGGGTCAATGACCAACAAGTAAAGATCAATGTGTTTAAAACTCTATAGTATCCGGACGAACTAGATGAATGCCAAAGACTTGAGGCTAAAATTGAGTTTAACTTCAATACAGAAACAGACTGCCTGAACAAGACCTGCCGAGGCAACCTCTATCAAGGAAACACTCCCTTTGAGGACCAATACATTCGAAAGAAACCACATGATGAAGAGACAACAGCTAGGACATCAACTTATTTACTTTTATGTTTTAGGAATTAAAATATCGTTTTCAGTTTTAGGATTTAGATTTTAATTTTTGCAATTTAGTTTCAGACTTTTATATTGTCCCATAGTTTTAATAATATTATTTTCAAGAACAATAAAGATAAAATAAATGGAGATGACCAGCCCAAATACGGCCCAACTCAAGACGAAAATATCTCGGCGAGAAATGTTGAGTGCCCAAAAGTCCTCATATTTTATATCATTTTCCCACTCGATTATTAGTAATAAAGACAGAATTAGAGGCGATAATTGATATTTCTTCGTATTTTCTATGTTTCACCATCCGAATATGGATTTCATGAATTTATCTATTATTGGCATAAAACAGAGGCATTTGATGGTTTTCTTTCTTAGACAGGAAACTACATCCTAGGAATTGACAAACAAGAAAATGGATGCTGAAAGCTGAAACTGAAATACATAAAAGCACCTGCCTCGGTAGCATTTTGAAGCCACGGCAACGCCCGAAGAACAAATGTTGATATGATAGGCGATCTGAAGAGAAAAATAAGGTGAATATTTTAAGATAAGCGGCATAGAAATCGAAGCTGGAAAATACACGAAAAGTCAATGTCAAAAGTCACGTAGGAAAAGAATCCTTATAGGAATAAACTTGGAAATATTTTATTTATGAAAATTATTATAATCCTACTCTAAGTAGTATTCCTACGTAGAAAAGGTTTACCCTAGGCCAAACCTATATAATCCATAGCCTATGTAGAGAGGGGGATATCTTGAAATCAAGTGTTCATAGAAAACAATAAACTCCTCCATCGTCCCCTAGAGTTTAGGTGAAGGTTGTCGAGTATTTGTGAGAGAAGATTGTACTTTGTTTCTTGTTTCAATACAATAAAATATCAAGGTTTGCTTACTTTTTGCCATTCTTTGTTCTTGCATTCAATCCTGAGAGAGAATTTTGTGAGTAATCCATTTATCTGGACTCGGGAGAGTTAGATTCACGAAATGAGTAAGTACGATATTTGACTTGATTGAAAAATACTAACTCGGCCTAGGGATAGGTTAGAGTTTCAGCGGCTAAAAGAAGTGTGGGATTGGTTGGTGATTATAATTGATTAACGCTGGGTGGTATCAAAAAGGACTGGTCATCAACAGTATTTCAACTTAGGGATAAGCGAAATCATCAAAGGACACTTTGCCGAACTTTGGTAAAGTCCACCCAAGAGCAAGGGATTGCCGCGGCGGACGAGCATTAACGTTGCCGAGGCAGTAATCTGTAGTACTGTCGAGGCAGTGTTGTGCGATTGCATTGGACAGAAACAAGTCAATCAAATCCACAATACAACGCAACTGGATCCTGGCCACTTTTCCATCCTTGATTTCTTGATCATTTATCTTTATTGCTTTAATTTATTTCCTTAGTTATAATCCAACTCAATTATCTGTGTCTTTTATTTTATTTCTTTTGCAGAGCGAGAAGAGAAAATGTTGCATATTAAGTAGACCAATCCCTGTGGAGACGATACACGATAATACTTATCACTTTATTACTTGCGATGTGTTCACTTGCACAAAATGCGCATATTTGACACGCATCAAGTTTTTGGCGCCATTACCGGGGATTGACAACTAAATTTTGTTATCTTTATTTTCTCGCATTTCGTTTTGAAAAAAATTCAAGAATCAGTTTAATTATATTTGAGTTATTTTTTTAGGAAAGAATTTCAAGAAGGAGGTCTCCCTGGCGATACTAAAGTCACTAGAACTGGTCCTTATGAACTATGCAAGGCAAAATCCACCAAGAGTGGATTACAACTGAAGGAACCTGAAATACTTGCTCCTGCGGAGACAACCACTGCCGAGGCAGCACTCCCCTTGAGAAAAAAATACATCATCAAGAAACCACATGACAAGGAGACAAAGACTGTGACATCAGCTTCTTCTCCATAAAAAAGGGGGAAGATGGTTGTTGCTGTATATGCATTTTATTGCACCCCTGTAGTAACCTAAATTTCTATCTCTATGTCCTTATTTACTTTATTGCTTTAGGAATCAATTTTTAGTTTTCAGTTTAGGAATTAGATTTTAAAATTCTTGCAATTTAATTTTTAGAGTAATTTTATTATTTTCACAGTTTTTATTAATATTCTTTACAATTATTTTTTTAGGAAGAAATTTCAAGAAGGAGAAGCCATGAAACATATTAAACGACCCTAAAATCGAGCTCGTCATCCCACCCAAGAAGTTTGCCTCGACATAAAATCACGATGTAAGGTTGTCTCGGTAGCATAGTGCCACGACAGAGGTTGCCTTGGCAACAAGTTTCCACGACGGAAGGTTTCCTCGGCGAAAAAATGTGAAGGAGGGCTGGCTACCCAAGAACATATAATGACGGGTTTACGTCCTAGAACTTAATTTCCCCTGTTTTATTTCATACTTCTTCATTATTGTTTTCCAGTACAGTTTTTTTAGTTCCTTTCTCAACAAGCTCAACACAAACTTATGACCCTCAGGATACAGAAGAGGCAAAAACGCGACATACAAATATTGGTTTATCTTTCCCTTGTCTCTTAATTTTTTATCTTGTCTTTTATTGTTGCCTTATGTTCAAATACATGCATTGAGGATAATGCATCCCTCGAGTTTGAGGAAGTATTGAGCCTATTTCCTGCCTTATAAAAATATCTGTCATACGTGGAAATTATTCAGATTATCCTACTACTACCTTAATTTCTTCCTTAATTATTCAGATTATGCATGGAATTTTTTTTAAGTCTGTTGAATTTTATTGAGACTGTCTCGGCAACAATATATTCTCCAGCCGCCGCAGTAGTATGCACTATTCACCAGACTTGAATTCAGAAAGGTCTCTTAGGATTAGTACTTAAGATTAGACTATGAGCCTGAATCACATAAACACTGCTAGTCTTAGTTGATTTAAAAAGTTCTTTTCTTTGAAAAGCAATAAGGACTTAGGCTTATATTTTATACTAGAGGTGCCTATCACTGGCTCTAGTTTAGTCCATAGAGGTGCCCATGACTGGCTTTAGGACTTAGGTTTCTCCCACTTACTAGAGGTTTCTATCATTGGCTCTAGTAAGAATAGCTAAACACTTGAGGTGCCCGAAACTGGCTCAAGCAATATAAATTTACAGCAATATCGATTTATATACCACTGTTGGGAGAAGAAAAGAAAAAGAATTAAAGAAAAATCTTAGTCGAAAGTCGAGCTAAAAAAATGATTAGAACTTAGAAAAATCATCTTTTGACATAGCTACGCACACTCACCAAGACTCATTGTACAGTTCCAAGGAATTCCTAAGAACCAAGAAGAGGCCGAGTCAAGAAAAGAATTCTGCCGCGGTAGGCTGGATGGTATATTATTTTAAAATTCCTTGCTTAAAAATTTATCTTTTGCATTGCTTGAGGACAAGCAATAGTTCGAGTTTGGGGGTGTGATGAGTGCTCAAAAGTCCTCATATTTTATATCATTTTCCCACTCGATTATTGCTGATAAAGACAGAATTAGAGGCGATAATAGATATTTCTCCGTATTTTCTATATTTCACCATCCAAATACGGATTTCATGAATTTATCTATTATTAGCATAAAACAAATGCATTTGATGGTTTTCTTTTTTAGACAGGAAATTGTATCATAGGAATTGCCAAACAAGAAGATGGATGCTGGAAGCTGAAATATAGAAAAGCACCCGCCTCGACAACATTTTGAGGCTGCGGCAGCTCCCGAAGAACAAATGTTGATATGATAGGCGATCTGAAGAGAAAAATAAGGTAAATATTTTAAGGCAAGCGACATAGAAATGAGAGCTGAGAAACACACGAAAAGTCAATGTCAAAGGCCACGTGGGAAAAGAATCCTTATAGGAATAAACTTAGAAATATTTTATTTATGAAAATTATTATAATCCTACTCCAAGTTGTATTCCTACTTAGGAAAGGTTTGCCCTAGGCCAAGCCTATATAACCATAGCCGCCCGAGGAAGAGAGGGCAATATAGACGAGAGCCGGATTAGAGAGTTCACTTTAGATTTTAGAGTTTTTTTTATTTTTCATTATGTTCTAATTTCTGTAAGGCTTAGGTGAAAGTTGTAAAGTATTTGTGAGAAGAGATTGAACTCTGTTTTCTTGTTTCAATGTAATAAAATGTCAAGTTTTGCTTATTCTTTGCCATTCATTGTTCTTGCATTCAAGCTCGGGAGAGAAGTTTATGAGAGATCCATTTATCTAATATCAGGAGAGTTAGATTCACGAAGGAATAAGTACGATATTTTTTCTATTTGGAAAATACTAACTCGGCCTAGGGACAGGTTAGAGTTTCAGCGGCTAAAAGAAGTGTGAGATTGGTTGATGATTATAATTGATTAACACCGGGTGGTATCAATAAGGACTGGTCATCAACAGTATTTCGACTTAGGGATAAGCGAAATCATCAAAGGACACTTTGTCGAACTTTGGTAAAGTCCACCAAAGAGCAAGGGATTGCCACGGCGGACGAGCATCAACGCTGCCGAGGTAGTAATCTGTAGTACTGTCGAGGCAGTGTTGTGCGGTTGCATTGGACAGAAACAAGTCAATCAAATCCACAATACAACGCAACTGGATCCTGGCCACTTTTCCATCCTTGATTTCTTGATCATTTATCTTTATTGCTTTAATTTGCTTCCTTAGTTATAATCGAACTCAATTATCTGTGTCTTTTATTTTATTTCTTTTGCATAGCGAGAAGAGAAAAGGTTGCATATTAAGTAGACCAATCCTTGTGGAGACGATACACGATAATACTTATCACTTTATTACTTGCAACGTGTTCACTTGCACAAAATACGCATATTTGACACGCATCAGGAAAATTGCCGCCCAAGTTCGAATCCGCATCGTTTCTTCCTTCCAGTGGAGGCCAGGTGGAATGGCGTAGCGTGCACGCCATGAATAATAACATCACTGTTGCCGCACCAACGGTTGGCCGTCTTCACCTATAAATACACAAGCAAGGTTCATCATTTCCACACTTCTTCTCCATCACTTTTACTCTACCAAAATTCCTCTTTGTTTCTCCACAAGCAAAACATGACAACCCCACGACCAACCTCTACTGGAGCGGCAACATTAAAGAGATTCAAAATCATAGACGTAGAGAGAGATTACAACTGTAATTTTAAAGCGCGACCAATCTGGGAAGAACAAGGCTTCCACTACACCGACGAAGATGATCTAGGGTTGGAAGCCTTCATATTTTTAAAGATAACTTTCCAGAGATAGAAGCAGTTCGCTAGGCAGCCAGATCTAGAGAATATTAATTTGATTCGAGAATTCTATGCTCACAGACCGCTGCCAAATAATCCCTACATTTATGTCTGTGGTAGAGCCATTCTATTAGTAGATATCACATTCAATACGCTCTTCGGGCTGCATATCGAAGATGATGAACATGCCACCTTCTTTGCTACCCTAACCGCCGCTGACTTCGAATCAATGAAGACAGAGCTTTGCATGCTTGAAACTGAATGGAATACGAGAAAACACCATGGCTCTATCAGCCGTGGAGATCTCAAACAAGAGGCAAAGTTCTGGAATACTTTCGTTAAAAGAAACCTGATGTCGACATCCCATAACCAAACGGTAGACCATCCAAGACTTGTTCTGATCCACTCGATAATTCACAACAGGCGGATCAACGTTAGTCAAATCATCAACGAGCAAATATTCAACTGTGCCGAGAAGGATAGAGGTATGCTCTATTTCCCTTGTCTTATTTCAAACCTATGCCGCCTCGAACGAGTTCCTTCACTGCCGTCCGACACATGGACGCCAACGAGGAAAGGCTGGACACGGGAAATATATATGAGAAGAATGCAAGTGGAGGAAGCTACTCCACAGTCATATATCCCTCCAATCGCAGAACCAGCACCCGTCGAGGCCTCTCAACAGGCAGACCCAGCCGAGCAAACAACAATAGGACTCTTGGAAATCTTGCAGAGGATGGAGAGAAGACAGCTGACCTTCGTGACATACATCTGGGAGTTCAACATCGCCATCATCGCCATCATACATGATGCACACCCAACATGCTTGACTGTCTTCCCAAACTTCCCAATCGAGCTCTCCACGCCTCAACCTCCCCCTCCTACACATGCTCACTTAGCACCAGCTTCAGCAATAATCCCTCTATCTCTCGTCGCATCGACTGCCGTAGCAGCAGCTATAAAAACCCTTTCGGTAACTTCGATAGCTACTCCAAACCAATCTACCACTTTCACTTGGAGTGACTCTAAAGAGGACAAAACGAGCCAAGTAAAGGCCGCGAGGAACTGCTAAAGGCATCATAGGGAGGGCAAAAAAGAAAAGCAACCTCCTCATCTCTAGTCAATCTGGATACGGAGGATAAGCCGCTGCGAGATCCTACCCCCACTCACATTCAGCCACACCGCTCGGCCAGAAAGCCAATAGTGAGTCCACCCAAGCCGGTCGCCGAGCAGCCATCGAGGACATATCGCAAGCTCGTAATTGACAGTGACTTCGAAGATTCTTTCGGGTTCGCAAAATTTTAAGGGCGATGGTCTTCTTCTTTTCTTTTATTTTCTTTTAATTTCCAGTTATCTTTTATTTTATCTGTTATTCATCATGCATTGAGGATAATGCATCTCTCGAGTTTGAGGGAGAATTTGTCTAATTTTTTAATATGTAAATATAATGTATGAAAGTAATCAATGATATCCCCATTGTCTTAATTTCTATCTTAATTCTCAATCACTGCAAATTTTTTTAAGTCTGTCAAAATTTTATTGAAATTGTCTCGGCAGTAATATATTTTCCAGTCGTCGCCGTAGTTCACACCATTCACCAGACTTGAATTCTAAAAGGTTTTCTAGGATTAGTACTTAGGATTAGACTACGAGCTTCAAAACATCCTAAACACTACGAGTCTTAGTTTTTTTTTAATTTTTTTTTGAAAAGCAATAAGGACTTGGGCTTAGATTTTAAACTAGAGGTGTCTATCACCGGCTCTAGTTAGTCCATAGAGGTGCCCATGACTGCTCTAGGATTTAGTTTTTCTCTCACTTACTAGAGGTGCTCGAAATTGGCTCTAATAAGGAATAGCTAAAAACTTGAGGTACCCAAAAACTGGCTCAAGCAGTATAAGTATATAGCAATATATATTTATATATCAATTTAGGGAGAAAAAAGGAAAAAGAATCAAAAAAAATCTTAGTCAGAAGTCTTGAGCTAGAAAAGGGATTAGAACTTAGAAAATCAGCTTTGACATAGCTACGCACATACACACAAAGACTTATAGTCCAATTCTGAGGAACACCTAAAACCTAGAAGAGGCCAAGTCAAGAAGGGATTTCTGCCACAGTAGGCAGGATCATATATTACTTTAAAATTCCCAACTTTAAAATTATCCTTTGCAATGCTTGAGGACAAGTAATAGCTCGATTTTGGGAGTGTGATGAGTACTCAAAAGTCATCATTTTTATATCATTTTTTCACTCGTTTATTGCTAATAAAGACAAATTTAAGGGCAATAGTGGATATTTCCAGTTATTTTCCATACTTCAGCATCCGAATACTAATTTTATAAATTTATCTATTATTTGAAATAAAATATATGCGTTTGATAGTTTTCTTTTTTAGACAAGAAACTATATCACAAAGATGGCCAATTAAGAAGATAGATGCTGAATTACAGATAAAGCACCCGCCACGTTAGTACCTTGGAGGCCGCGGCAGCAGCGTGAAGATAACAACTGGTGCTCGACATAGAGAAAACAAGATGATGATCTTAACAGAGAGAGAGCGAGAGAAAGACGGAATTCATTTAAGAGGTCAAGCCCTTGTCAAAGTCAACCGCGAGAAAGAAAAGATATTTTAGGAAATAAGAATAGAATAATACAGTTTAATTAGGAGTTATATTTCTTTCCCTTTAGAACTCTTTCCTTGCATGAAAAACTCAACTTAAGGCTTGGAGATTTAAGTTGGGAATTTTAACCGTCGGATTCTCTCTATCATATACCCTTAATCGCCGACTACATCATCTTCTAAACTTCTTCGGAGATTTAAGTTGTTTGTGGAGTAGTTGGGAAAGAAGGTTGTGTTAATTTTTATACTTATTAATGTAAAACCTATTTCATAGTTTATTCTCTCTTATTATTTACTCTTCTCGCATATGAACTCGAAAGATAGTATATAAAGAAAAACCTATTTGCCTAGAATCGGGAGATGTAAGTTCACGAAACGAGAGAATACGGTCTTTGCCCATGGGCATTGACTAATTTGGCTGAGAGATTAACCGCCCAGGATTTCAGCGACTAACAAGAAGCATGTTTTTGGTTGTTGTCCGCCCTTGATTCATGCTGGAAGGTATCATCAAGATGTGGGTTTCAACAGTTCTCTTTGCTTAGGGATAAGGAAGAAGACATACAAAGATGCTCTATCGAACTATGGAATGTTGAATTGTCGACAAGGTATAACCCCACCTAGGTAGCTGCGATGACCCTTTGTGCGACCCGCCGAGGCGAAAATTCAACCCATTGCATTAATAAGTGAATACTTAATACAACTGGATTCTCCTATACAAAGCACTCAATTTAGCCTAGCTTATATCATCTTTATTTATTCGTTAATTAGTTTTATGTGTAATAGTTTTCTTAGTTATATTTCAAATCCTCAAATTACTTGTGTTCTTATTTTCCATAGTACAGTCGTAAGAAGTAGTGAAGTCGACACAGTCTCTGTGGGTTCGACAACCTTAAATACTATAATCTAACAAAGATGGAACGAAAAGGACTTCCGAGCCTCTATCAGCAAATATGTTAGTGAATGGTCTTTAGATTTTACTAGAAGAGACTGAATTTTCTATAACCGTGTAAAGTCCCATGGGTAACTCAGTAGAAGTTAATAAAATTTATCGTAATTGTCCCTTTGAAGTTAAAGGAGAATTGTTTCCTTAAAATTTTATGGAGCTTCTGTTCAATGAGTTTGATCTCATTCTTGGTATGGAATGGTTATCTAATCATTAGGTAAACTTGGATTGTGAGAAAAAAAGAACTTTCTTAAAAACACCCAATAGTCGAGTAATAGTCTTAGAAAGAGAGCGAAGAGGATTTTTATCCAATGCGATATCAGCTCTTAAAGATGAAAAGATGATCGATAAGGGTTCTTTGGCTTATCTAGAATACAATCTTAATCCGAGACAATCAAATTCTAGAATGGATAAGATTCAAGTAGTGAAGGACTTTCCGGATATGTTTTTAGAGGAATTACTAGGGGTGCCACCTAAGAGTGACGAGATTGAGTTTGGTATTAAGCTTTATCCGGGAATAACTTTGGTATTTATGCCACCTTACTAAATGACAACTAAAGAGCTTAAAGAGTTAAAAATTCAATTGCAAGAATTGTTGGATAGGGACTTTATCGGAACTAGTGTTTCACCTTGGGGAGTTCTGATTCTCTTTGTCATAAAGAAGAATAGGACGTTCTGATTGTGTATTGACTATCATAAACGAAACAAGTTGATGATAAAGAATAAATATCCCATTCCTCGTATTGATGATCTTTTTGATCAGTTTCAGGGTGCTAAAGTTTTCTTTAAGATAGAATTGAGGTTTGATTACTACCAACTTAGAGTTAAAGATTCTGATGTCTTTAAGAGGACCTTCTAGACATGATAAGATCATTTTGAGTTTCTCGTAGTTCCTATCGGATTAACCAATGCACCTACAACATTCATGGACTTTATGAACGAAATGTTTTAATCCTATCTCGACCAATTTGTGGTGGTTTTCATTGACGACATTCTGGTTTACTTTAAATCTGAGAATGAACATGAGAAATATCTCTAAATTATTTTGCGGACTCTAAGGGAAAAAAAATTCATGCAAAGTTCAGTAAATGTGAATTTTGGCTATATGAGGTTATGTTTTTAGGGTACATAGTTTATGCCGAAGGTATCAAGATAGATCCGAAGAAGATTGAGGCTATAATGGGTTGAAAACTATCTAAGAATATTTATGAGATTCATAGTTTTCTGCGTATGACTGGTTATTATCATAGGTTTGTAGAAGGGTTTTCGATCATTTCAGCCCCATTGATCAAAATTTTGAGGAAGAATGTTCCTTTTGTTTAGACTGAGGCACAACAGTCCAACTTTGAGAAACTAAACACAGTGTTGATACAACCTGAGTCTAGGAAGCCTTATACCGTTTATAATGATACTTCTCATACTAGTTTAGGTTACGTGTTTATGCAAGATGGTAGGTTGGTAGCCTATGAATCTCGACATTTGAAAACGCATGAGTGTTACTACCCTACACATGACCTTGAGTTAGTTGCGATGGTTTTTGCTCTAAAAATTTAGAGGAACTATCTCTACGAGAGAAGTGCTACATCTTTACTGACCACAAGTGTTTGAATTATTTTCTTACTCAGAAAAAGCTTAATTTGAACTAACTCCACTTTGATCGATTGGCTTTGCTACCACAATTTTTGGTATTTAGAGTATGGGACTGTATTATCTGTGACATTAAATTCACTACAATCTTTGTTTATTTATTGCGAGAATATATTATATCTATGATTGTGAACTGAGTGATATGGTGATGTTTTTCTGTACTTTAGAGACACTGGGATTTATAGCTCATTTTTTTAGTTTATTTTTTCAGAACTTGGCCCTAAGAGTTAGTACACGGAGATCTCAAATGGACAATATTTTCTTATTATTTTTAACATGGCTATTTACCATCATTTTTACTTTAGTTACTTTTTGGATCTTTAGGGATTTGAGATGTCTTTAAAATTCAAACATAAAGTTTTTATTCAAATTACTCTATTTATAATAAGAATGTTTACTTTTTAACTGTATCCTTATTATTTGGTTTACAAGTTTTGTTTTGAATCACATTTTGCGTTTACTTGACGTTGAAGTTTTAAAAGTAACAATTTTAACCTACCCTATACCTCAAGTCAAAATTAAGGGGTTACGTGATATATATTTAAATATAAGAATTTTAAATATTTTTATTTAGATTTATATATGGATCAAACTCATAACAAATATATATTCGGATTGGATCATGACAATATTTATATTCGATCCACCTCTTATTAGGACTCAATCTTTTTTCGGATTTGAATTCGGACATTTTTTATCTAATTTGGATTTAATTTTTTTCTCTGGATCAAATTGAATTCAAATAAAATTTGAATTATATTGAAATCCATGTACGAAGATGGTCCTTTCAATCGGCATAGAGATGAGAATTTGTTCATCTTGTACTAACAATAAAATATATTTAAGAGGTGTGTGTCAATTTTGGAGTCTAAAAAATTTAAGATTATTAGAAAACTCATCAATCTAAGAATAAAGTAATAGATTATAAAATTTAATAACATTAGTATTATTGATAGAGTAGAATATAATATAGATATAATATATTTAAAATCAAATTGAATGAAAATAAGTTGAGATTTGTAATTATACATTTATTTAAGATGGATTTTTGGTCACTCTTTAGTGCTTAAATTTTTTATTTTTTATTTTTCAAGATACAATAATTAGATATAATATCACAATAATAGAGATCACGAAGTACAATCTTTACCTGTCCAATCACAAACTTTTTTTTTTTTGAAAATCATAGTAAAACAATAAAAAAATTCTTTGTGATTTTAAGTTTAGTAAACTCTAGAAGGCTTGCACACTATTTATAGGAGTTTCGTGAGGATATAAAAAACTTTTAATTTAAAGGAACAGTTATGATTTATTGAAAGAGTATTTTCTAAGATTTCTATCTAAATTAAAAGTAATTTTGAATGTTTACCCTTTTAATTTCAAAATAAAATTTAACAAATATATTTTTTATTTGTAAAAAAAATATTTTATATTTTAATTAAAATATCCACAAGTTTACGAAGAATTCTACTCATCTAAAGATATTTATACTTGTGTCGTTCAAATTTAGAAACTAATAATTGGTTCACGTTTGTTTTCAACAACGTTTAAATCATTTACGCTCTAAAAATATCGACTTCTTCAAACAAGCCTTTCTCTTTAGTCCTAAAGCTCTAGATGTCAGCGCCGTAAGGTTTTGGAATTAGAGAAGTCAACATACACTTGAACTCATCTAGCGAATTCCCTTGGGGATATGATAAATTAATCTCAGAGCATGGAAAGACCTAGAAGTTGAACACACCAAATTACCCAGATTCGGTAAACATGAGTTGTAATGATTACCAAAGGTAGCACAGGCGAGGAGTAGTGGTGTAGGCTATGCTCATACTCCATAGGTACACAACATTACTTCTAGAAAGAGCACAGTTCCTTATTTGTCAAGCTTTCTTAAAAACTGTGATAAAATTGTGTTTCTGAATCGCCTGGGTTACACATACATTAACCAACACTGTTTCTGAACAATATAATTTATTCCTAAGACAAAATTTTTAAATATATATATACGAAAGACATAAAGATAATTTTAACCCTTAACGTTTATAATTTTTAGCGTTTTGATTCTTATTTTTTTTTTGGATAAATTTAGTTCTTTACCCGTATCTTTTTGATAATTAGCTTATTTTTTAACTACTATGATAATTGGATCGTTAAAAATCTAACAATGATGATATGTCATATGCATATGATAATATATTTTAAATAACATGGCATCTAACCTATCAAATATATATATATATAATATAATTTTATTCCAATATAAAATATAAACAATTAAAATTTAAATAAAATATTAAAAATTAATTACTTCTAAAATACAAAGGCTACTAAATATTCTTAATCCTAATTACGATAGAATCAAAGTCTTATCTTAAAAAATGAACACAGTTAGAAATTAATTAATTTTTTTAAGATAGAATTTTGATTTTATCGTAGTTAGGGTTGAGAATGTTTAATAGCATTTTATTTTAAAATTAAATAATTTTTTAATATTTTATTTGAGTTTTAATTATTTTATATTTTATATTAAAACAAAATTATATTTCATATATATGTATTTGATAGGTTAGATGTCATGTTATTTAAAATATATTATCATATGCATATGACATGTCATCATTGTTAGATTTTTAACGGTCCAGTTATATGATAATTAAAAAATAAACTATTTGTCAAAAAGATATAAGTTAAGGACTAAATTTAACCCCAAAAAATAAGGGTCAAAACAATGAAAATTATAAACGTTAAGGGTTGAAATTATCTTTATGTATATATGAAACAGTTGCATATCTCTGTATTGGTTGGTTCTCATTAATTTAACTCAGGCATCCTGCTGGTTATGCCTCCTCGGCGTGGGCAGTAAGCATCTGTTTTGCCATGTTCGTGCTTTGTATTGCATGATAAGGTTTCCACTTCACAGATACCCAAGTTTGGTGAAGTGAATTTCACTTCTTCACGACAATTTATAAATGTTTCTTTCAGACAAAGGGAGGCTAAAAACTTAAATGTCTTTGAATGCATTCCCAGGATCATGCCTTGAAAACTTTCCGGGGTTTATATTATTTTACGCCCAACTTTGGAAAGTTTATGAATTCCGAGGCCATTGCGTTCGGCCACAATCTCTAGCAACTTCCTTGTATTGTACGGTTGCTTTTTTAATACATTTTACAAGTAATATTTCAGGTCAAGATAATTTACATATTATTTTTTAATATATATGATGAGTATTCAAAAGTCCTCATTTTTCATTTCATTTTCTCACTCGTTTATGGCTAATAAAGACAAAATTAAAGGCGATAATGGATATTTCTGATTATTTTCCATATTTCAGCATCCGAACACCAATTTTATGAATTTATCTATTATTTGGCATAAAACATATACGTTTGATAGTTTTCTCTCTTAGAGAGGAAACTATATCACAAAGATGGTCAAAAGAGAAAATAGATGCTGAGTTGCAGACGAAGCACACGCCACGGCAGTACTTTGGAGGTCGCGACAGCATCGTAAAAGATAACAACTGATGCTCGACAGAGAGAGAAAAAGATATCGATCTTAACAGACAAAGAGAAAGAGAAAGAAGAAGCTCAGTTAGGAGGTCAAACCCATATCAAAGCCAACCGCGAGAAAGAAGAGATATTTTAGGAAATAAGATTAAATTAATACAGTTTAATTATGAATTAGATTTCTTTCCCTTTTAGAACTCTTTCCTTACATGAAAAGATCAACTTAGGGCTTGACCTATATAAAGCACTTATTAGGTTTAGGTTCAGTGTGGAGTGGAGACGGATTCTCACTTATATACCTTTAGCCACCGAGTACATCATCTTTCTTAGGTTTAAATTGTTTGTGGAGTAGTTGGTGAAAAAGGTTATGTTATGTTTCATATTTATTAATGCAAAATGTATTTCATAGTTTATTCTCTCTTGGTAGTTACTCTTCTTGCATATGAGCTCGAAATATAAGTATATGAGAAAAACCTATTTGCCTTGCATCAGGAGATGTAGGTTCACGAAACGAGAGAATACGGTCTTTGCTCATTGGTATTGACTAATCCGCCAAGGATTTCAGCGACTAACAAGACGCATGTGTTTGGTTGTTGTCTGCACTTGTTTCACGCCGGGAGGTATCATCAAGACGTGGGTTTCAACAGTTCTCTTTGCTTAGGGATAAGGAAAAAGACATACAAGGATGCTCTGTCGAACTATGGAATGTTGAGTTGCCGACAAGGCATAATCCCGCTTAGACAATTGCGGCGACCCTTTGTGCGATCCGCAGAGGCGGTCATTCAACCCCTTGCATTAATAAGTGCACACTTAACACAACTAGATTCTCCTCTACAAAGCACTCAATTTAGCCTCACTTCTATCTTCATATTATTTCATTATTTAATTCTATGGTTTATAGTTTTCTTAGTTATAATTCAAATTATTCAATTTACTTGTGTTTTTAGTTTTCTTAGTGCAGTTATAAGAAGTAGTGAAATCGACTCAGTTCTCGTGGGATCAATATCTTAAATAATACAATTTGTCAAATATGGAATTAACAGGACTCTATAGCCTCCATCATATTTGGCGCCGTTGACGGGGACTGACGCTTAATTTTACTACCAATTATTTTTGCACCTTTTTAATTATTATTTTCTTTATTTTATTTAGTTTTAGTTTTTATATTAACTTACAAAGCTTGTTTTGTGTATGACCAAGTCCAATCTGACTATTGATCAATACCTTTACGATCTAGAAATCGAGAAAACAACACGAGATCTGAAACGTAGGACACGCCAAAGAATGAACGTAGAACCTGACCAACAAAACAACGCCGGTATGAATGCTGACGCGACAAACAACCGCGGTGCTTTCGCAGTGGTTGACCCAGTAAACATCCCAAGACAGGAACACGTACGAACCGTTCGAGATTATTTAGAGGAAGATTTAGATGGGTTAGCTCATGCTGTTCTGATGCCTAACATAGAGGAAGAGCACTTCGAATTAAAACCGGTCATGTTCAACATGATCAACAGCCTAGACCAGTTTGGGGGTTCGATCAATGAAGATGCTATTAGCATCTTAAATCCTTTTTGGAAATTTATAATTCATTTAAGCTGCCGGGAGTCTCAGCCAACATCCTTAAGCTGGAATTGTTCCCCTAGTAAATGAGGGATAGAGCAAAATCTTGGTTAAACAACCTCCAGTCGAGATCGTTGAACTCATGGACAGAACTATACCGAAGCTTCCTTATCAGATTCAGTTACACTAATATGACTGATAAACTCAGAAACGATATAACATCCTTTAGGCAAGACGAAGATGAATCAATGTATGCGTCTTGGGAAAGATATAGAGAACTATACAGGAAATGCCTCATGCATGGTCTGCCTAAGTGAACCCAAGTATCCATATTCTACAATGCAGTTAACACCCCTACGAGGATGATGCTTGATGCTTCCGTCAATGACACCCTCTTAGACCGTCCACCCCATGAGAGTTTAGAAATTTTTGACAAGTTGGCAAAGAATGATTATCAACACCCAACCACCCGAAGAGGCATAAATAGGCGAGGTATGATAACTTCTGATTCTGCAGATTCTATCCTAGCACAATTATCATCCTTAACCAACATGGTCAAAGATCTGCATAAACCAAGTCACGTTTGGGAAGTAAAAGCAATCACCGTTATTTGCAAAACATATGGTGACAACCATGACTCGAACGCTTGCCTGCACAATCCAGAATCTTCCTTCAATGTTGAAAACTTTAATAGGAACAATATATCCAACAATTACAACCCATCATGGAGGAAGCACTCTAATTTCTCATGGAGCAATCCTAATAATGCGCTTAACACACAACATCAATCAGTATAATCTAAGGGATTCCAACAAAATAATAGATTTGCTCAGCAGCAGACGCCGCAGCAGACCCCGCCGCCGCAACAGACAACAGATGTCCAGACTCTAGAGAACACACTACAAACCTTTATGTCTCAGACTGGTGCATACATTGCAAACACCAACAAGTTCATTCAAAGAGACGACACTTTCATGAACAGAACAGAAATGAGAATGCAGAATAATGAAACTGCTCTCAAAATGCTGGAAACTGTAGTAGGACAAATGGCACAACAAATGAAAAATAGATCCATAGGAGGTCTCCCTAGCGATATTGAAGTCACTAGAATTGGTCCTCATGAGCAATGTAAAGCCATATCTACCAGAAGTTGATTATAACTAAAGGACCCCGAAATACCTGCTCAAGCAGTAGGTAAGACCTCTGAAACAGTAGCCCAAAAGAAGCTATTGATGAAACATCTAAGGCAAAGGAACTAACAAACACTGTCAATGACACTACCGCAGCAGATGATGTCATAGCCGCACCATAGATAAGATTTCAGTGCGACAAAAAGATCGAAGATTTGCGTTTACCACACCTTTCCCACAAAGGTTGAAAAAACAAAAACAAGAGTACCAGTTTAAGAAATTCCTGGACATACTTAAACAAGTACATATAAACATACCTTTGGTGGAGGCAATAAAGCAAATGTCCAACTATGCCAAGTTCCTTAAAGATATTATATCCAAAAGGAAAAAAATTGGGAAATTTGAAATAGTTGCCGCAAAAAAATGATGTGTGGCAATGCTGCACAATAAGGCCACGACCAAAAGAAAGGATCCTGGTAGTTTCACAATATCATGCGCTATCGATGATTAATACGTGGACAAAGCACTATGTGATTTAGGCGCCAGCATAAATCTCATGCTTAAGTCAGTACTTTAGAAGCTAGGCATTGAGCAAGGTAAAACAACAATAGTGATGTTGCAGCTGGCAGACCACTCTTACTTGTAACCTGAAAGAAAAATTAAAGATATTCTGGTATGGGTGGATAAATTTATTTTTACTGTTGACTTCTTAATTCTTGATTGTGAAGTAGATGAAAATGCACCAATCATATTAGGAAGGTCATTCCTAGCCACAAGAAGAACGTTGATCGATTGCGAGAAAGGAGAATTGATCATAAGATTCAATGATCAACAAGTAAGGTCAATGTGTTCAAAATTCTAAGGCATCAGGACGAACCAGATGAATGCCAAAGAATTAAAGCTAAAATTGAGTTTAACTTCAAAATAGAAATAGATTGTCTGAATAAACCCTGCCAAGGCAACCTTTGCCGAGGCAGCATGTCCCTTGAACAACAATACATTCGAAATAAACCACCTGATGAGGAGACAACAACTGGGACATCAACGTCTCCTCCATCCAAAAAGGGGAAGATGGTTGCTGCCGAAGATGCATTTTATTGCACTTCTGCAATAACCTAAATTTTTATCTCTTTGTCCCTAATTTATTTTTATGATTTAGTAATTAGAGTATTAGTTTTAGTTTTAGGATATAGATTTTAATTTTCGCAATTTAGTTTCAGACTTTTAAAAATTTTCTCACAACTTTAATATTATTTCAGTTTTAGGTCCAATAAAGAAAATAAAATAAAAAGAAGACCGAGCCCAAAAATGTGGCCCAGCTCAAGGCAAAAATATCTCGGTAAGAAACTTGTCGCCCAAGTCGGAGCCGCATCGTTTCTTCCACATAGTGCAGGCCAACTCGATCTGCGTAGCGTGAACGTCAAGGATGATAATAACACTGCTGCCACTTTCAACGGTTGACCATCTTCGCCTATAAATAGATAAGCAATGCTTCATCTTTTCCAAACTTCATCTACACTATTTTTACTCTGCCAAAATTCCTCTTCACAAGTAAAAAAATGACAATTCCAAGAGAAACCTTTGCCGGAGCAGCAAAGTTCAGACGCTTCTCTACAGCAGTAGAACATGAATATGAAAGAAATTTCAAGAATCGTCAGATCTTGGAGGAGCAAGGATTTCAGTAAACCAATGAGGAGGATCTGGGCCTAAAAGCATTCATACTGTCAAAAATAATCTTCCAGCGATGACAACTATTTGCAAGGCAACCAGATCTAGCGAACATTGAATGAGTACAGAAATTCTATGCCCACAGACCAGTGGCAAAAAACCCATATGCCTACCTCCGAGGAAGAGCAATTCCAATTGAGACGACGTCATCAATGCCCACTTTGGACACTATATAGAAACAGACGAACACATTGCATTCGTCTCTACCTTGATGACCCACGATTATGAAGCAATAAAGACCGCACTCTGCATACCCGGAACAAAATGGAATACGGGCAAGCACTGCGGATTCGTGAGCCTCTGAGACATCCGACCAGAGGCAAAACTTTAGAACATGTTCATGAAAGAGAATTTACTAGAAACTTCCTATAACCAGAAAGTAGATAGACCACGCTTGGCATTCATCCACTCTATCATCCATAACCGGAGAATTGGCGTTGGCAACAGCATCAACGAACAAATATTCGAATATGCCACTAAAGAAAAAGGTATCCTATTTTCCCTTGTTTAATTACAGCTTTGGGGAATTTAGAAAGGGTTCCAAACATATCCTTAGTCACCTACACACCAAGACGTGTGGGTTGGACTCGGGAGATTCACATGAGGAGGATGCAAGTAGAAGAAGAAGTTCCAAAAGACTTCATTCCTCCTCTAGCCGAAGCAGCACCCGCCGAGGCAGGTCAACAAGCAGACTTAGCTGAACAAACAATAGTAGGACTCCTAGAGATCCTGTAGAAGATGGAGAGAATGTAGCTGGCCTTCATGAACTATATTAAGGAGTTGAACAACACCATCATCACCACTATCCGAGAAGAACTTCCTTCATGCATGATTGTATTCCATGATTTCACAATCTCTCCACATCTCAGCCTCCCCTACTGCACCCACTACTTCAGCCACTGCCCCAGTTTCCCCGCCGCCATAACCATTGCAGCCGCAACTGAACCACTCTCAACAGACTCAATAACTGAGTTCCTTTGAATAGACTCCACTAATAGAGGAGCTACTCCGAAACAATCAACAACATTCACATGGAGCGACTCAAAAGAAGATCTGACTAGCCAACTTCAAGTTGTCGATGAATTCATTGCTGCAACACAAGGAGGATAAAAGCGAAAGGCAATATCATCCTCTCTAATCATCCTTGATAAGGAGAAGGAGGAGCTAAGAGACTCAACGTCTACTCATATCCAGCCACACTGCTCGGCAAAGAAACAAATAGTGAGCCCGCCGAAACCGAGAAAACACCCAAAACCTGCCACAAGCTACTCATCGATAGTGACTCCGAAGATTCCTTAGGATTCGTAGAATTTTAAGGGTGGTAATTTTTTTCTTTTTTCGTTTTTTTTATTTTCCTTTAATTTTCGGTTATCTTTTTTCTTGTCTCTGTTATTTAACCATGCATTGAGGATAATGCATCTCTCAAGTCTGGGGAGCATTTGTCTAATGTTTGTAACATGTAATGATCTACCAAATGTATGGAAGTAATTAGAGTATCGTGTTATTTCTTTAAATATTCTGCTTAATATTCTGCCTTATACAATTACCATTATTTTTTTAAGACTATTGAATTTTATTGAAACTACCTCAACAATAATATATTCTCCAGCCGCCGTCGCAGATCACATCGTTCACCAGACTTGAATTCAAAAAGGTCTACTAGGCTTAGTACTTAGGATTAGATTATGAGCCTAAAATTATATAAATACTGCTAGTCTTAGTTGATTTTAAAATTTTTTTCTTTGAAAAGCAATAAGGAATTAGGCTTAGATTTTAAACTAGAGGTGCCTATCACCGACTCTAGTTAGTCCATAGAGGTGCCCATAACTAGCTCTAGGACTTAGTTTTTCTCCTACTTACTAGAGGTGCCCGAAATTGGCTCTAGTAAGAAGTAGCTAAATACTTGAGGTGCCCCAAAACTAGCTCAAGCAGTATAAGTATATAGCAATATATATTTATACATCAATTTAGGGAGAAAGAAGAAAGAGAATCAAGAAAAATCTTAGTTGGAAGTCTTGATCTAGAAAAAGGATTAGAACTTAGAAAATCAACATTGACATAGCTACGCACACACACACTAAGACGTATAGTCCAATTCTGAGGAAAGCCTGGAACCTAGAAGAGGTCGAGTCAAGAAAGGAATCCGCCGCGGCAAGCAGGACGATATATTATTTTAAAATCCAGACCTAAAAAATTATCTTTTACATTGCTTGAGGACAAGCAATAGATCAAGTTTGGGGTGTGATGAGTACTCAAAAGTCCTCATTTTTCATATCATTTTACCACTCGTTTATTGCTAATAAAGACAGAATTAAAGGCGATAATGAATATTTCTGGCATAAAACATATCATTTTTCCATATTTCAGCATCCGAACACCAATTTTATGAATTTATCTATTATTTGGCATAAAACATATACATTTGATAGTTTTCTCTCTTAGACAGGAAACTATATCAAGAGATGGCCAAAGGATAAAATAGATGTTGAGTTGCAGACGAAGCACCCGCCACGGCAGTACTTTGGAGGCCGCGGTAGCAACATAAAATATAACAACTGGTGCTCGACAGAGAGAGAAAAAGATACCGATCTTAACGGCCAAAGAGCAAGAGAAAGAAGAAGCCCAGTTAGGAGGTCAAACCCATGTCAAATCCAACCGCGGGAGAAGAGATATTTTAGGAAATAAGATTAAATTAATACAATTTAATTAGAAATTAGATTTCTTTCCCTTTTAGAACTCTTTCCTTGCATGGAAAGATCAACTTAGGGCTTAGCCTATATAAAGAACTTATTAGGTTTAGGTTTAGTGTGGAGTCAAGACAGATTCTCACTTATATGCCTTTAGCTGCCGACTACGTCATCTTTCGGAGGCTTAAATTGTTTGTGGAATAGTTGGTGAAGAAGGTTATGTTTGATATTTATTAATGCAAAACGTATTTCATAGTTTATTCTCTCTTGGTAGTTATTCTTTTTCCATATGAGCTCGATAGATAAGTATGTGAGAAAAACCTATTTACCTAGAATCGGGAGATGTAGGTTCACAAAACGAGATAATACGGTCTTTGCTTATAGACATTGATTAATCCGCTAAGGATTTTAGTGATTAACAAGATGCATGTGTTTGGTTGTTACCTGCCCTTGATTCACGCTGGGAGGTATCATCAAGACGTGGGTTTCAAAAGTTATCTTCGCTTAGGGATAAGGAACAAGATATACAAGGATGCTCTATCCAACTATGGAATGTTAAATTGTCAACAAGGCATAACCCCTTCTTGGGAGCTGCGACGACCCTTTTTGCGATCCGTCGAGGCGATAATTCAAACCCTTGCATTAATAAGTGGATTCTTAACACAACTGGATTCTCCTCTACAAAGCACTCAATTTAGCCTCACTTCTATCTTCTTATTATTTCGTTATTTAATTCTATGATTTATAGTTTTCTTAGTTATAATTCAAATTATTCAATTTACTTGTGTTTTTAGTTTTCTTAGTGCAGTTACAAGAAGTAGTAAAATCGACTCAGTCCTCGTGGGATCGATATCTTAAACATTATAATCTGACAAAGATGGAATTAACAGGACTCTATAGCCTCCATCAATATATATTCTATAGGAGGTCTTTAGTTAAATTCAATTGATAAATATTATGGAATTTTAGTATTTAATTTTAATTAAGTGGTAATACATAAAAACAGTTTGGTGGTAAAAAATTTTTATTTTCTTATTAATTTTAGAAAATAATATAAAATATGTAATCAATCAACAATTTTATAAAAGAAAAAGGCAAACCCGTAATTAGTAATGAAACAAAGCATATTTATCAAGTCGATCATAGACGGACGGAGTTAAGATTTGGAGTTAAGGGAAAAAAACATAAATATTTAGAAATAGGGGTAAAAAATGGGGGTGGAGAAGAGGGCGATTGTCCCTCCCACATGGGTGTTGTTTCGTCCCTAAACATAAATGTGACGTGTAAATTAACATATTTCAACCATAGATTAACTCGCTATTTTAATATTTAATTCCTTGGAGTTATTTTGTATTATTGGAATTTTGTATATAAAATTATTCATTTTCATTGTGCCTGATATTATTTTAAAAGAATAATTCGAAAGCTAAGCACACCGTTAAATATAATTAATATTAATAATAATTTTTAATGATTTTTAAAAATTATTATATAACATTAATTTAAATATATTAATTTTATTTACATTAATAAATAAAATAAAATATTCTATTGACAAGTTAAGTTTTTTTGCTAGGCTCAATGCTTAAATTGAAATGACGTCAAGTAGTGAAGAAGAAGTTAGTTGGATGATATGTGGTGGAAGCTAAAAGATTAGACAATTAACACCAATATTTAGAGTGATTCAATCTTCTAACAAACACCTACATCTACTACATTAGTTTTTCACTAAGGATTTTCAAATTTACTAAGAATTTCATCTTTTTGAGACCAAAAGAATAATCTTATAACCTAGACCCAATTAAAAATCTAGCATCTAAAGCTTAAAACTCAAGCTTTAGGAATTCTCTCAAACAAAGGGATAAATAAAATAATAAAGAAATCCACCTCTCAAGGTATGTGTTTGCACTCTAAAGCACTAACTCAATTCCTAATACACTTGAGCTTACGTATACATTTTAGTGAATTTGAGTACTAAGACAAATTTACAATCATAGTCGTTGGTGATAGATGGGATTAAATTTAGAGCTGATTTTCAAGAATATTTTCTATTCTATTTTGGTTTCAATTCTATAGATGCATGTGGTAGTGTATTTGCAAGTAATGAAATAAAATTGTTATGAAAATATTATCACATATAATTGGTTAAAAATAAGATGTAGAATACACTATAATAAGTTACACATAGTATGTAAAGGTGATATGTGTAACACTTTTTCTTTTCCAATTAACCTAGTTCTGTGAAATCCCTAATTTAAAATCTTAATTATTTAGGGATTTTTGTTCTAAAAACTAATTGAACTTTAATGGTCTTTTTATAAATTATGATCAATTATAGATCTTTTTGAAGAGCAGGAACAATGGGGACCTTTGTGAGGTAAATTTTTCTTTTTTGTGTGATATATTTAATTTCCTTCGTACCATTTGAAAACTTTATTTTTGGCCTAACACTGATTTGCCATCTTGTTCTTTCCTCTCTCTCTCAACTAAATTTTATAATCAACATCTTTTTTTCCACTTCAATCCTTTTCAAATTAGGATTGTACTTAGTGTTTTGGTGAAGTTTATTTGGATTAGGAAATTTTTTTCTTCTCCTAGACGGCCTCCTATTACACAATCTTCAAGATCCACATGTGCTACATCTATTCGATCTAGTGTTAGGACTGAGTTTGAAAGACATTATTTTGACGTGAAGATTTAACTACGTAAGGTGTGTCTCTTCTTTTGCTACATATATATGTGTTTTGATATTGTATGCATATATGTGTCACGGCTCGCGAGCCCTACATAGGGGTTGGTGTAATTCAATCCGTCCAAGCTTATCTCACAAAGGTTTTGGACCTGTCAAGCCCACTAGAAATATATTCCGACTAAATTATATTCCATCACAGTGATTGATAATACAATATTATTTTGTTTTTTATAAAACCATGAAATTAACATATTAACAAAAAAATATTATGGATACTTTTTTATCAATTTTACGATCTCATGATCTGTATCCAAGAGAGCTAACCTAAAGGATAAATCTTTAGGATATCAAAAGCTTAAGTTAGGTGTGTCTCTAAGATATCTAAAAATTATTTTAATAGCATGTAAATCTTATTCTTTAGGACATTCTTGAAATTTAGAACACAAGCAAACACTAAATATAATGTCGAGTCTACTTGTAGTAAGATAAAGTAATGAACTTATCATATATCTATATAATGTAAGATCAATACATTTACCTTCTTCATCTTTGTCAAGTTTTGTTGATGTGCTCATAGGAGTTGCTTGAGGCTTCAAGTTCTCTGAGCCAAACTTCTTAATCATGTCATTGAAATACAAAAAAATTCATTAGTAGAACAATAAATTACATCATCAACATAGATTTGAACTATTATGATATTTTTATTTTTTACTTTTGTAAAAAGGTCTATCAACCTTCCCTTTATTAAAATCTTTGTCATTTAAAAAGTTTGATAATCTTTCATACCAAGCTCTAAAAGCTTGTTTTAAATCATATAAAACTTTTAAAAATTTAAAAACATGATTTAAAAATTTTAGATCTTTAAAAATGGGAAACTTTTTTACATAAACTTCTTCATTAATAAAACCATTTAAAAATACATTTTTAACATCCATTTGAAAAAGCTTGAATTCATCATACAAATGCTAACAACATCCTAATTGCTTTCGTTCTAGCTACAAGTGCATAAGTTTCATCAAAATTAATTCTCCTTTCTTGAGTGTAACCTTGAGCAACAAGTCTAGCCTTGTTTCTCACTATGTTACCATTTTCATCTAGTTTTTTCTTAAAAATGCATTTTATACCTATAATAGGTTTATTACTAGGCTTATCAACTAATGTTCATACTTTATTTTTTAAAATTAATTTAATTTATTTTGCAAGGCCAAAAATCAAGATTCATCATTTAATACTTCTTTGATATTTTTAGATTTAATTCATGAAATGAATGCAACATGATTATAAATATTTTTAAGAGAAGATCAATTGGTTACCCTTTTGGGTGACGACCTAAAATTTCACTAACTTTGACATAGCTGAACTTTCTTGGGTTTTTGAACTTTCTTCTAGATATATGTCCTTCAAGGCTTCTAGAAGTGAATCTTGTGGTTCTTCTTTTTAGTATTTCATCCATCTTAGATGATTGTCCATCATCATTGATTTCAAGAATACCTAAAACATCATCATCATAAGATTCCTTCCTTAAAAAGAGTTTATCATTAAAAACAACATGGATAAACTTTTAAATGATTAGAATTCTTTTATTAATATTCAATGAGACTTAGAATTTAAAGAATATCCAAGAAAAATACTTACATCACTTTTTGTTTTAAATTTTCTTAAATTATTTTTTTTATTATTTAAAACAAAATTTGCATCCAAAAAGATAAAAATAGCTAATATTAGAATTTTTGCTTTTGAAAAGTTTAAAAGAAATTTTCTTCAAAACTGGCCTAATAATTATATGATCGATAATATAGCAAATAATATTAGTGGCTTTTGTCCAAAAATATTTTGGTAGATTATTTTTACAAAGCATAGTTCTTGACATTTCTTATAAAGTTTGTTGAGAAGTGCGAGGAGCATAAAAGTTATGAGAAATGTAACTAGAGTTATAAAAAATTTTAACACTAAGATTTTAAAATTCGGTTACATAATCACTCTTAATATTTAAAATAGAATGATCAACGTCATTTTACTTAAATTTTTAAAATGTAATGAATTTTTCTAAAGCTTCATCTTTAGTACTTAAGAATAAAATCCAAATGTATCTATAGTTGTCATCAACAAGAATAAAAATATATTATTTTTTACCTAAGCTCATAGTCCTAATAAATCTAAATAAATCTATATTACTAATTATAGAATCCTACTAGTAGATACATTATTTATTAATAGGTTTAAAAGTTGATCTTTTATATTTATCTTTAGCACATGCATCACACACTTTATCTAGATTAAATTTTAGCTTAAGCAAATCTCTACCTAGATTATTAGGAATTAACTTTTATAGAAAACCATGCTAGCATGTCTTAGTTTTATATTCCATAACTAAGAATCATGCTCATCTTTAGGAACAAAATACATGTTAGATGAATGAATATTATTTAAATGAACCATATAAATGTTTCTTATTCTATGATCTATAAGCATAATCATATTTAATGCAATGCCAATAATTTTGCAATCATTAGATTCAAAATTGATATTATATTCTTTATCGTATAATTGATTTATGCTTAAAAAGTTGTGTTTTAGACCATTAACATACAATTCATTTTCAATAAGAATAGAAAAGTGATTACCTATAGAACTAAAACCTTCAATATGCCCACTGAAGTTGTCATCAAAAGTTTCTATTCCAGTTTTGTCTTTAGCTCTATGAATCGACTCTTGTCTTTAGTCATATATCTTTAGCATCCACTATCAAGGTATCATAAGTTTAAACTTGTATAATCAACTTAGTAGCAATGCTCTCCTACAAATATGAAATTTTTGATCATCGGTAACTAAATATTTTTGATTCCATTTAATGCCTAAAAATAGACTCAGAAGTTAGATAGGTCGGGTTAAAGTTTAGGTTGAACTAGTTAAGCCAATTATCCTAATTTTAGGATTTAATTCGTAGAAAAAGTGTTTTGGTGAAAATAAAATATAAAAAAAATATTTTAAAATCCTTATTTAAACTATATATTTAGTCAAATCAATTTTGGATAATTACATTCAGATCCTTGATATTTTGGACACTAGTGACTATTATATAAAAATTCAAAATTGGATTCTTTTAGCGATTAAAATGTAATCGGGTCAAAACTTTAAATCCTTAAGGGGCTATTATCCAATCTTTATTAGCCGATCTAACCTTGCAATAACTACCTATTATAACTAATTTTATTATTTAATTATTCTTAATTAATCTCTTTTACCTATTTTATCCCTTAAAACCATTTTCATGAAAAAAGAAAACTCTTCCTCTCATTTTTTTCTCTTTTTCTATTCAATCAAACAAAGGTTTCTCTCATTTTTGTTTTAAGCTTGATATCTTGATTTTTAAGATGAAATCCCATAATGACTTATTAATTGATGAATTAAGGATGGTAAATTATTTTTTCTTGATGAGTTTTACATTGAAGTTAATGAATCTTGGTTAGGTAATCATGAAATCTAACTTTTTTATGGTTAATTGGCTTAGATCTTGGTTTTGTATCTTGAATAGGTTTCTTTGAGTTAGATGATGGTTTATGTGAGTTGATATTGGTTCTTGAGTATGTGTAGGTGTTGAGAAGATGTTGATATCGTAGGTTAATATCTAGAAGTTGTTTGGTGGTATTTCGGATAGGTTTTCGATTTGTTTTCGTGAAATTTAAGGGGGGTTTTAAGAGAACGTGCTAGAGGTTGATTAAAGAAATCAATATGCATTAATCTCTATATTTTTGTTTTGTAAAAGTAGTGCAAGAAGGTTAACTAAGTTTTAGAGTGGTTCAGTGAAGGTGAAAGTGATCGTTTAGCTTCGGTAAGAGAGGTTTGGCTAAATGGTGAGTGGCTTATCGTACCAGTATAGTTTATATATATTTAAAATAGAGTTTGGGGGATGTAAGAAAAGTGTGAAAAACATACAATCAAAAATAAGTTAATTGGTTTTTGTTCTCTTAACGGTTCCATAATATCCCATGAATCTTATGTTGTTATCATGCCAATGGTTGTTGGGTTTGTATATGTTTTTACGCATGTGAAAAGATAATTTATAATGTCTTTGATTCTCCCATGGTTGTATTGCATAAGAGAATACTATGTTTTAATCTTTATGAAAATGATGCATTTAGATGCATGTATAATGGGAATCATTGTGTTTAATTTGTTTCTTTAAAATTCTAGATTTGAGCATTAGTTTTAATGATATATTGGTTATTTAGTTGTTGGTATAATATGGATGTATTGATCGATCAATAAAGTGTGGAGTGTACTATAAAACAGAATTCGTACATGTCGTCTAAAATTCCTTATGTGTCACATCTAGAGAATGGGGTAAGCCAACTCAAACACCACGGTGTAGCCACATGCTTGGAGGTGAGTCCCACATGTAGACTACCATGGTGTAGCTAACTCAACTTTCATGTGTCATGATTTTTTGCATTTGTAGCATACAATGGGATCCTTCTCTTATTCATTGGTCATGTGCTTGAGATTCTTCTTTCACGTGAATCTTCTTCCTCGATTTGATTCATGAAACTTGTGAAATACTTTGCAAGCATGCCTATTTATTCATTGTCTTCATCACTTGAATCGTTCTCTTGTTGAAATGCTTAAGAGCGATTCTAATCTTCATTCTTTACACTTTCTCCTTATGTAAGTTCTTTTCTTTTTTATTTTGTTCTTTGTTTCTTCTTTTTTTTTATTATATAATGAGAAGAGACTCCATAAAAGCATCAAGCTTTAATGTCTAGAGATCCTTTACTTAATTGATAGCTAAGTGAGAAGAGAACCCATGAGAGCATCAAGCTTTAATGTCTTGAGATCCTTTGCTTTAATGATAGTGGTCTTTTTTCCATCCTATGATTCGAGAAGAGAATGGATTAGCTTCCTAACGAGCTTGTCATCTAGAATGATGATACAAAATCAATTAAACATCTTTGTGGTATCTTCATCTAGTTTCATCTTAAAATTCTTATAGATCAAGTTAAGAAGACGAATTTTGGTTTCCTTAACGTCATTTGTGCTTTTATATATAGTCTCAAGCTTGTCCTAAACTTTTTTGGTGCTAGTGCAAGAAGACATCTTGAAGTATTCAACCGTTCCAAGAGCTTGAAAGATGATGTCCAATACCTTTTCTTTCAATTGCAACCTCATTCGATCATCATCGGTGTATTTTTGCTTTGATTTAGAGATGAGACGATATCCTTTACTCTTTATCAGAATTGTTGGTACATCTTCTATTACATTCCATAAGTGGCAGTCATTTGACTTGATTAAGAGCTTTATATGATTTTTTCAATAGGGATAGTTGTTCCTATTGAAATTAGGCAGTTTAGTGATGGTTTGAGACTCGTAGAGATTGTTTTCGGAAGTAGATGTCATGTCTTAACTTGAGGATTGATTGAACACATTCAGAATCATCTCAACGGTTGTTAGATCTTTTATTGAGTGTAACTCTAATACTAATTATTGGGATAATCAATCAAGATAGATAGACAATATGGAGTGAATTGGAAATAAATATTTTGTTTGTTAATTGAAAAATGAAGGAAATAAGGACACAAAGAATTATAGTGGTTTAAGCTTCTAATTAAGATCTACATCCACTACCTTTATTTAAATCTACAATTTATCATTTATTGTTTCAGTTGAAACTAAAATTTAAAAATTAAAATAGTACGAGACTTAAAAGATAGAATAAGCAAAAAAAAATTAAATTAATCATCTAGTTAAAAGCTTGATAGAAAGTACTAAAGAACCACTTCATTAGTCTCATGGTCTTTATTTTACCAGAAAGTTTCACATTTTGTCCAAATTAGTTCTAAGTCTCGATATTTCATTGAAATCTATGTAATGAAAGTAAAAGGATGAGTAAAAGAAAATGATGATATGTCTAGATCAGGATGAGCAACACAGTAACCATCATCGCATGGGTGTGTGTATGTGTTGAATATATAACACTCCGAACCCATATGTTATATTTGGACTACAAGCCTAACCCATTCCCATAAAATTTCTCTTTTAAATCCAAATAAGCAATGCCATATGTCAAGTCATAAATAATAAAATGATTTACCAAAGCACGAAATTACTTATATTATTTGAAAATAATGAGTTCCAAATACGGTTTAAAAAAACATTTGAATAATACAAATTTAATAAATAGATTTACAATTACAAAGGGTTCTACGAATATAAAACCCACTACATCTAGTAGTTATACTCTAATAACCAATCAATGGTAAAAATCTTCGATGATGGTACTTCTCGTTGTTTAACCTTTTACCTACCTACGCATGAAAACACATTCCGAAGGTTGAGCTACAAAAGCTCAATGGATACACAACCTATCTATTTTACTTTAAGTGAATCTTAACTATGCACATGCTAGATGATATATGACTATATAATATGAAATAGTGGTGCTACCTTCATCGCCTAAACACATGATTTGGCAAGAAACAACCAAAGCATAATGTAAAGAATCCATGAGTGAAGCTCAATGTCACCCGACATTGGGAGATCCACCCATACCTAGAATCTCATATCGGACTACTTGGATCTCGCATCGAGCTAGTATAATCAGAATCTCACATTGAGTCTTCACTCAGAATCTCACATCGAGCAAAGTCATCATCCAGAATCTGACATCGGATGACCTTCAATATATTACCTAAAATCTCACATTGGATAACCTTCATTGTGTTACAACAATCACTCACAGGGTATCCAGATCTCACCATACAAATCCTCAAACCAAAAAATGATCCACCAATGATCGATCTAGCAGATTTATGTCCCGATGATTAGAATTTTGTGCTGAAAAATCGTAAATGTAACATCGAAACCCTTTTATACTCAATTTTTGTGTAATAGAAATTCAATTGAGTTTAATTTTGGCATAAGGATCTATTTAGAAAAAATAAAAGCTAATTGGTGACTAAATTGTAAAATTTGGATGTTTAAGGACACAAGTGTGAACTTTAGAAAGTTGAAGGGCCAACCTCATAATTTTACCATTTTGAGGTGTGAGTCACCTCCTTGCATGGATTCTTCACGTTTCTAAGTATAGCCTTGCATCAAATATGGCAGCTATTGAATGAAGAAAAGAAAAAAAATAAGATAAGGTGAATTTTAATAGAATAAATTAAACTTTCTTCAACATAGGGAAAACCCCTAATTGGATGAGGTAGAGGTTTGTCATCATAGCCCCACACGGTAATTAAAGGGAGAATTATGGTCTTAAAGAGGTCTTAAACCAACCGAGATAAGTTCAAGAGAAACTTCATCATCTTTTTTCATCAAGATTTCCTTAAGTTTTGAAATCAAACATCACCATTGTTGTCTTCAAGCTTGAACTCACCAAGCACCTCAATTCTATAATTAATATTTGGTTTATTTCAAGTCACCAAATCTAAGTTAGGAAGTTGGTGACTAAAGCCCCTCTTTTATTTGTTGAATTTCATGGAAGATATGGACTAAATTTCATGGAATTGCAATGGAAGGTTGTTGATTTAGTCTATGTCTAGGAAGCTCAAATCCATGGGGTTCATGTTACTCTTAAGCTTATTCAAGCCTATATATTGTTACTAAATTGTTGAATCCATTAGTGACAACTTCTGTCAATTTTTGGCCTAGTTAAAGCTTTGGAAGAGTCACCATCAAATACCACAAAGAATAAGGACAAATGAGTTGTCATTCACGAGTCTTAGAAGCTCTCATTCTCAAGGTGAGTGCAGTAGAGTCATGGGATAAAGCTAAGTGTTTTTTCTATCTCATCTCATTGATTATTGTTGTCATGTAGCATGATATTGGCAATAAAAGTACATGAGACCCAAATATGGTGTTATGATAAACTTTGTTAAGTTTTTTTTTATTGTATTGATTGTGTCTAAATCACTGAATCATTGAAATATTGATCATAGGATTTATTGAAAAAAAACTAAGGGTCAAAATCATTGTTATTGATTCATTGAACCTATTGACATCATCATTGAAATTGTTCATAAGCTTAAGTTGTATTGGATCTTGGATTCGAGTGGAAATTTGGATACAATTGGCATGCCATAGAATTCATGAGCTCATTGTTACGGGTGGACTAAGGTCCTTGGGCTACGACCTATATTTGGCTAGGCGGAGGGATGATTTGTATATTGGTCATTTTGGTGAGGTGGAGGGACTAGACCATTAATTGATTTAACGAGGCATAGGAGTCCTCGTATCCACTATTTTGATCGATCCAAAGATGTTTATGAACTTATTGAACTTATTGTTATTACATATAATTCATTGGTCTAAATGATATTATATCTAAAAGCATGTAAATTGAATGCATTTTATATGTTATATTGTTATTGAATATCTTACTACTCAAAGTATGCCTAATGTATTTATTTTTTATGTATTTTCAGGTTAGGGCCTTATGGAGGAAGATTGGATTCCTTTCTGTAAGATTTTTTGACAATATCACAAGTCAATAGTATATAAGATTTGTTATAGATACTCCTAGAATGATTATGTTTTTAAACCATAATCATGTATTTTTATATGCTGGTGAGGCATAAGGTATACTTAGACTTAAATTATGCAAAAATGACCCTTGTATTAAAATGATTAAATGCTTAAGTGTGTTTTGAGCTAAAAGACTAAAACTTAGTAAATGTATTTAGACTGCCTTGAAAATTGGTATATTGTTAAAATATGCTTACTATAGATTGCTGGTAAAATTTCATAAGAATTGAATTCCATCAACTAGTTCAAAATAAATAAAAACTAGATAAAAATTGACATTATAAGCAAGGTGTATCGAAATGGATCCTTAGCGTTTAGATACAACCTGCTTAACATCTGAAAATTTTGAGAAAATTGATCTAGTATCGAAACAACTTGGGAAGTGTTTCGATACGTTTTGTTTATGGATTTTTTTTTGTTTCGGTACCACTACAAGACGTATCGAAACGATAGGTTAAATCAAACTTTAGAACTTTTATTGGTCTTCGTGTATTGAAACATTTAATCAGTGTATCAAAATTGACTTAACAGTATTACCTGTCATGAATATAGGTATCGAAACGACCTTCAGGGATTTTGATACACCCTTTGTTGGTCAAACCTGGTTACCTCCACAGGTAATTACTTTTCTCTTAGTGACTTTAGTTACCTACATAGGTAATTACATTTCTTTTAGTAACTCTAGTTACCTCCATAGGTAATTATGTTTCTCTTAGTATGCAAAGGAGGTTCTTAACATTAATAATTATAATTAACCTGAATCGAATTACCGAAAAATATCATCGAACCACCTAAACTCTAAATCATAGTATCTTTTGACCTAGTCCTTACTAAGCCGGGAAGTGGGTGTTACAGATCCACCTAAGACCCCTAGACCATACTATTATAAACCATCACCTTAAGTCAACTATCATAAGACAATATCATCATATCAACATTTAAAACACCCAATCCAGGTTTAATTATTCATTTAATAGTTTAACCTTCCCTTAGGAACCATTACAATAATTTATTCAATACCCAAACTTAAACCATAAAAACTTGGACAAATTGTTCTGCTCGTACTGATACAAACCTCATACGTACTGATACCCCTCCCTGCGTACCAATCCACCCATCTGTTTAATGATACCGAAATTGTATTCGATGTAATTGACCCAACAAGGTGTACCGATACTCTTACCTAGAGTATCGTACGTTACATTGGTCTCATATATTGAGTATCGATCCTAAGCCTGTACCGATACACCCATTGGCATACCGATACTAAAAGTGGTCATTGGAATTTGAATTAGTGCATCCATACTGGTACTCCCCATAACTGTACCGATACCCCTAAGAGGAATCACCCATCTTAAGAGAAGAGCATAATGATAATCAATCCCCGAGTATCGGTACCGAAGCCTATAAAACACAATTTAGAGATCAGAAATCACTTGTTTCTACCCCAAATACAAGCTTATCAATGTAGAAACATTCCTACATGTTATTAAGAGTATTTAGGTGAGTTTTTAATCAATTTTAGCTCATAACAACATCCGAATTCAAATTTATTATTGATGCACCTCAAGCTCTAACCTCAACCAAAATCATCATAAACCAATCAACCATGCATATAAAGATGATGCAAATGAAACTATAGGATTAGGGAGTGTACTAACCTCCAAAGCAAGTTGATAACACCACTCACCTAACTCCTCAATCTTTCTCCTTTCCAAAGCTTGAAGATGACTCTCCTTGTTCGCTCAATACAAGAAAAGATTACCAATAAGTCACTATTCTATTTAGGTGATTTAAGGAAACTAAAAACGAATTCTAACCATCCTAGAGCTCCCTCAAATTTTATTCTCGTTCTTATCACAAAAACCCTCTAAAACCTCATCTTCCAACACTCAAAACCAAACTTACGTTGTAGGATAGATCTCCAAGAGCTAAATACACTTCCTTCTAGCAGCAAAACAAGATTCTACAAGATGATCTTCAAAAATCAACCTTTGGTGATGGTCTTGGAGAGAAAAATGAGAGGAGAAAAGGGTAGAAGGCAATAAAAAGGTGATGATCTCATCCTTCCTCTTTTCCCCCGATTATCCGATTATCAAAACACCCTTGAATCAAACCAAAACTCAACTAAACTTTAAGTCCAACAAGGTTGACAAAGTCCAAACACGAAGCTTATTACCTCGAGCTAATCCGACGTTGAGTTTCGAAATCTGAGTCATACAGAATATATATAAACTTGGAACTAGAATCAGTTCGGTGTGAAATTATCTAGTACGAGGGAAGGCGAGGAGCTCGCGGCCGAACTGGGGTCTTTAAGGGGCTTACCTTGTTCACACACAACCAAGGTTGACTTAATGGATGTAAATGCTTCTATTAATCTTGGGAGAGAAACTATGATGGAAAAAAAAGACACCCAAAAATCTAGAAACAGCTTTGCTTTCAATCATACAGTGATTACTATAAAAGCTTTGGTAAGAGTCACCAAAAACAAAGATCTTACTACATGCAACTGATATCATGAATGAATAAATACGTGTGGGAGACTTGGGAAGCGTGCTGGTGCTTGCATCATATGTGACAGAATGCTTGTCTAAGTAGGCACCCAAAAACTTTTTTGTTCCTTAGCATTGCGACACAAGACATGTACCAAACACCCATCAAAGTGGAAAAAGCTACTAAAAGGCTACAATCCCCCCCAAAAGTATTATATTACATTGTTTGTTCCATTCCCTACAAAGCATCTGCAGTGCTGTTTGGGCTCCACTTCCCCCTTGCACGTGACCATCTCACCATAAAGCTTAGCAAAAACATAGATTACTACAAACCCAGGCTTTGTCCTATTTTATACGTACAGTTATTTTTTGAAAAGCGTACCTTGGATTACATCCAATTCACGAAACTAATTTTTTCCAAATTAATGTGTCTGTCGTCCTAGCAGAATGTTTGCAACATTAATTATACAAGCAGGGAAATTTCCATGTTTTCTTTCCTTTACTAAAACAGTAAAAGTGAAATCCATATATTTACAATACAATGCCATATATAAATATCAAGCAGCACTAAGATTGGAGTTGATAGAATTAAGACTACTTGGTTTGGGTACGGTACGATAATATCATTCCCCTAGAAACACATTATTGCAGACATGTTACATTTGGATAAAGGTTTTATGATGGGAAATGGAAGTAACCCTAGGACAATCATGGCTAGTTTAACGGCAAGCTGATTTCATCCATATCATCTAACGATAGAAACACTTCATCCAAGCACGACAGTTCTGTTCCATCATCTTCGTCTTCACTGCAGTTTCTTTCATAAACTCGGCAGACAACCCATTTGCTATAATCCTACCATATCACCAAAAACTAGTCAATTTCGAAGACAATGAATGGCAACAAAAATCGCAAACTAAATATACTGACTGTTTTGGAATGTCCTCTGCGTTTGGTTGATTTGCTGGTACCGGAATCAGAACCCGAGAGACGATATTCTTGCATTATCCAATTGGTTTTGATGGCGGCCGGACCTTGTCCGATGTAGAAAACTAATGACCTTTTCATGCCAACTCTCTTGTTGCTTCTACTCACGACAGGTTCATCTATTCCCATTGGCTCCCAATATCCATTGCTCGTACTCCTGTTTTGCGTCTTCCGACTGTAAAAGTACCACTGGTTGTCCTCACCCAAAGCTTTTCCTGTCAAAAACCTTCGAATTTAAGCCATAAAAAATGGAAAGAAAAGAGGTAATGATTATTAGTTGATGAGAATGACATGTTTGTGTAATAAATGCGTACCATGGAGTTCCCAGGGGTCATGGGGATAGAGTTGGAGATCGGGGATGACATCCGGGTGGCAAGGCAAGAGTTGTGCTTTACGTTGAAGGAAGTGAACAACCAGCTCTTCATCTGTTGGATAAAATCTGAATCCAGGGGGAAGATTAACATTGCTATTTTCTCCCATATCTCTCTAGGTTCAAGACTGCAACAAGGAAGACAAATAAGAAGAAGAATAGTGAAGAATAAGGGTTTGTAGTGGGGTGATATTTATAGTGGGAGAGTGAGTGAATGGAAAAGAGAGAGATTTGTTTGCTTCTGATGGAAATATATATTGTAGAGTATTGAGTATTGACGTGAGAAAGATGGTGGGGTTAAATCGAAAAGGACGATGAAGGAAAAGGGAAATGGATAATTAATGTTCTTGTTCTGTTTTTGGGTTGCTCACTTCACTTCAGTCTGTGAAAACTCAACTAAGGCAGGGTGTAACACACACAAAAATTACCGCTCTAGATTGAAATTTTCGCATAAGCTGATCTAAGAGGTTATATAAGGTGTACGCGGCAGTTAACAAGAACAATTCGCCTACTTCCAAGTATCGTTATCTATTGGTCGTTAAAAATTATAGATGAAAATCGTTTGACTCTAATCTTATCCTCATTAATATTCTATTTTAAATTATCAAGTTTAAGGTTTAAGGTTAGGTGCTACGGTTAAAATTTAAAGAATTAAAATATATTTCTTAAAATGTAAAATTTAAAGTTTAAAATATAAAAAGATAAGAGTTCGAGTTTAAAATTAATTTTTTAAATTTTTTTAGTAGGTACATACGATAGGAAGCAGGTTAAAAGAGGAGGATTTCTATTAAAAATTATTCCTTCTCCTATTTAATACTTTTTTATACTTTATGGTTATGTCATTTAAATTATCTTATTAAAAAATAATGATTTTTATAATATAGTTTTTTTTGAAATAATTTCTTTTGTTTTAAGTATTTTATATCATATCTTTTATATAAATTTATTTTTTAAAATTATATAAAAATTAATATATATTAAATAGGACATAAAATATATGAGAATCGGAGGTGAAAGAGAGAGATCATCCTACATCATGCTTATATCATGCATCTGGTTTCATACATGTGGCACTCTTAATATTGGGTTTGGTACTCATCCATATATTTCACAACTTTATGTAGGGTTGGATTTTTATTTTATTTTAAATTATTTTATTTTATTGACTAGTAAAATATGTTAATAGTATATATCACATAAAATATACATTTTTAAATAAGACGAACGGGTAGGAACTTATAATGACATTAAGTTTTAGGCTGATTTTGTTAGATGCTATTCAATTTTAATCTTTTAATTTATAAAATTTTATTCTAGTTAATCTGATAGATCTACGTCGTATATTTAGTTTCAGTGGATAAATCTCTAATATTTTATATACATAATATCTTGAACTCGAATTTATTTGAATAATATTAAACTTTTGTTATTTAGACCCGTACTGTTAATGATTCGATTTTAATTTTGATTGTTTTTTTAAAATTAGCATATTCTATTATTATTTATTTGGTGCAATTGCTTAAAATCGTACCGAATCTTAATTTAATGGATAGCCTATCGATTAATAAAAATAATAATGATCAAACGTAAAAAAAATATATTTATTTAATAAATTTTATAATACTAAAATAAATTATTTTTTTTTGATGTAAAAAGAAACGCAACTACGAGTCTCATTAAAAATATCTCTAAACCTAATTGGAGGAAAAAGAGTACTCGTAGCAGCATTATAAAAACTTAATCAAATACTTAAAACCCACAAACATCACGCCAAACCTGCGGGCTTGTCTCGGTCAAGTAAAATCCAAACTGCATTAGGTGGTTCCAAGAACACCCGCACCAAATCTTCAGTATTTCGCATGATCTTAGCCAACATGTCTGCTACACCATTAGCCTCTCTTCCCGTATGCACAATCCTAATGTCTCAAGCAAGTACAAGCAGTCCATTAATCAGTTGAACAAGATTACGATGGGCAACATCAACCAACAAACCCTGTATCAAAGCTTATTGACTTCCCCTATGCGTCGCTCCCCCAACGACTCGTTCGCAATCCATCAAATTTCACCCTTCTTAATCGTCTCTGAACCCTGTGACATAACGGACGGATTCAAACTTGCTTGCTTTATAGAGAGTTCATTTGAGACTGTATTTATCCAGTGCGTAACTTCCACCGCTTGGTGTTTCCCATCAATCTTTTTAGTCTTCCCGTTCTTACGAGACAAAGGGCTTGGAGTAGCGCCACTACGAGCACTTGTCTTATTTATTTTGCGAATCAAACCCAATGTTGGCTTTCCATTATTATCTTGAAGGATCCATTTTTTATTTTCACTGGCAATACAAATAACCGTATGTTTTTCCGTAGACAACTTAGAGGGAGCAACCTGAACCGTGCTTTGTGCCCCATTACCAATACTGGACACATGAAAATATTTAACCCATTCCTGCTCATTACATGCCTTAGGAACGTCAATCACCGCTTCTGTGATTATCTCATCCGCATTCATTTGCGACCCAAAAACTTTCATAAGAGGAATAACATTAGATGGCCTGCTATGTCCGTGATGATTTGAACTTGATGTGTCCCCTTATCCACTGATGGCTCATGAACCACCACAACCTCTTTACCTTTCATTACCCGCTTTGAACTAGGACCATAATCGACCCTAGGAATCGGGGCCTGGCCGATCCCTTGCGGTAGAGTTTGCTCTTCCGTTGTCGTATTTTCATTATCTATTCCATCATTCAACACGATAAACCGTGAACCCGTCGAATTAGAAGAGTTTTGTCCCTTTGCAATTCGTTAGTTTTCTCGATGTCATTTTTTCATCTGCATCCACAGCCCATACATCTCAACAACTTTTAGTGCTGGTTTCACAATTTGGGGTTGTGTCGCCTGCTTCTGAACTTCCGCACATAATTCTTTAGTATGTCCGTACTTTTCACAACCAAAACAAATCAACGGCAAAACTTCATATTCTATCCGTTGGAACCTACCATCAATTATCAACCCAAGTAGTAGTGATTGGTCTAGCCTCACCACAACCGCAAGCCGTGCAAACCTCCCTCGACGACCCTCCACCGTGTTAAAATCAACCCGAACAATCGGTTCAACTAGTCCTGCAATTGCATTAAACAAATGTTTCGGGTAATAGCGATAGGGTAAGTGAATTATAAAAAACTATAAATAATATTTACTAAAATAAATTATTAATAAATTAAATATTGATTATTATAGATATTATTCATTTAAATAATATTTTGTTTTTAATTCTTCCCATGTGCATCTCCCCTGGGAACTATAAAAAAATTATAAATAAATGGATAAGTGATGATAAAAAGCAAACGGCATTACCAAATTGATACCACGAGAAAACGGAAGGATAAAATTAAGATTGAATTTTGATATAAGCTAAAATATTTAATTTTAGAAAATATAAAAATATTAAATATTAAATTTTAAAATTTAAAATTTATTAAAAATGTGTAGTTTTTAATTTTAATATATTCATTCTTGTTTAATTTTTTATTGAACATTTTTAAGTTTGATCCCTAATTAATTATATATTTAATAATTTTTTGTATTTTTAAATTTAAATATTTATTTATATAAGAGTTAAATTATTATCTTACTATAGATTAAATTATTATTTAAATCAAACTCTTGAGTATCTCATAAAAAGAGCTGCAGCTCAACTGGAGTAGAATGAGGTCAGCAAAAAAATATAGTCCCCACAGATTTATAGTATAAAATAATAATTAATAAATTACTATTAAAAATCTCAAAAAAGGTGAAGAATTTCATCTTAAAATTCTCGTACTTTTGCTTATTACTTCTTTTTCCACAATCCAAGTAAAACAAATGATAAAGTACAATAATGATCACCGAAATTTTAGAGTATTTTGATTTTTGTCATCAAATTTTTATTAAGATTATTAAACTTTTATTTTTATCTTTTCGATTATCTTATGTTAAAAAATGTTGATGTGACCTATTAATTTTTTAAGGTAAACTATATAAATGATCATCGAATATTTAAAATGCTCTCTTTATGGTTACCTAATTTTTAATTTTTTTGTAAAGTCACCTAATTTTTATTTAACTGCATGAGATTATATTGTTATTTAATTATATGGGAATATAAAATGATTTAGAAAGTAATTTTTTGATAAAAATTATTTTATTTTTAATGTTTTACTAAATCAATTTATTGAAATTTTTTATTTTTAAAATCATAAAATTACTCAACATTTAAAAATATAAAATTACTCATAATATTATGTAGTTAGATAAGAGTATAATCTTATATCGTTAAATAAAATTGGGTGAATCCAATGAAAGTTTTAAAATTTTTAAACAATGTCATGCTTGGCTAATTTTTTCAAGCCAAAGAGCTAGCAATAAAACGATTCGATCGTGAGACTCGAACAAAGCACTAAATTCCCTTCCAGGATACATTCTCGTTTTTCTAAACGTAAAAGCTTCGCAATCAGTCTCGCTTACATTTTTTAAATTACTTCTTATCAAAAAGACGTCGTTGATTTGTAAGTTGTTTAAAAATATAGTTAGGAGGAACGATCTCCTGTGACATTTCGACTTTCTGTAAACACACTTAGCGATGGTTCGCTAAGAAAAAACAAGATCGGAAACAATTCTCGGTGAGACAACTATTGCGTGTAGAAAAAGTTGCGCAATTAGTGCAAGTGTATACTTCGCAAGTAATAAAGTGATAAGTATATTGAGTATCGTCTCCACAGGGATTGGTGTACTTAATATGTTTTCTTTTCTCTTCTCGCTCTACAAAATAAATAAAATAAAAGAAACAGATTAATTTGAGTATTCTGAATTAACTAAACAACTTAAATAATAAAGAAAACTAGTAAATGAGAATAAAATCAGATTAAGGGAATGGTCAGGATCCAGTTGTATTGTATTGTGGATTCAATTGACTTGTTTCTATCGCATACAACTACTCAACACTGCCTCGGTAGTACTGCAGTTTTACTGCCTCGACAGTGAAGGGTTTCGTCCGTCGCGACAATCCCTTGCTCTTGGATGGACTTTACCAAGGTTCGGCAAAGTGTCTTCTGATTACTCCGTTTATCCCTAAGTCAAAGTATTGTTGATGAATAGTCCTTAATGATATCTCCCGGCGTGAATCAACTATAATCATCGATCAATCTCACACTTTATTTAGCCGCTGAAACTCTAACCTATCCCTAGACCGAGTTAGTATTTTTTGACTAGAAAAATACAGTATTTATCCCTTTCGTGAATCTAACTCTCCCGATATTAGATAAATAGATTTCTCACAAACTTTTCTCCCGAGCTTGGATGCAAGAACAATGAATGAAAAAGAATAAGCAAACTTGATATTTTATTGCATGAAACAAGAAAACAATGTACAATCTCCTCTCACAAATACTTGACAACTTTCACCTAAGCCTTAAAGAATTTAGAACATAATGAAAAACAAAGAAAACTCTAAAGTCTAGGGTGAACTCTCCTCTCTCTAGTCGTGTGCAGGCTATGGTTTATATAGGCTAGGCCTAGAGCAAACCTTTCCAAAGTAGGAATACAACTTAGAGTAAAATACAAGTTAAGTAAATAAATAAAAGATATTTATTTTATTTCCTATTTTATTACTCTAAGGATTCTTTTCTCGCGTGGCCTTTGACCTTGACTTTTTGTGTGTTTCCCAGTTCCGATATCTATGCTGCTCATCTTAAAATGTCTACTTTATTTTTCTCTTCAGATCGCCTATCATATCGATATTTATTCTCTAGATGCTATCGTGGCCTCAGATACTGCCACGGCATCAGGTCTACCTGCAAATGCACAAAGGTACATTAAAGTTTACATTTTCTATAAATATCATCAAAAGCGAAATATCCAAATATCACACATTAAGTTCATGCATTAGTCCAAGTAGGTGTAGATTAAGTAATTATTGTCTATGAAAGGTGTAAAAAATGATAGTCTTTTGAGCACTTATCACACACCCCAAACTCGAACAATTGATTGTCCTCAAGGAATGCAAACCATCAAATTGCCATACCTTATTGTCTATTGGTCTTATGTTTTCATCTATTCTCCTCACCATGACTATGCCTATTCTTGAGCCTTAACCTTTCGGTTACCCCAGGATTTACCCGGAATCAAGCTATAAGACTTTATGCATGTGTGAGTTTTTATAGACAAGTTTGATTAAAGGCTTTCTTAGACAAACTCTAAGTTCAAGACAAGTAGACATGGAATTAATGTTCTCTTCTTATAACAATAACTACTTGAGCCAATTTCGGGCTTCTCAAGGATTGTGTTTTCTCATCAAGATGTTTTTTTAGCATACTAGAGCCAATTTCGGGCACCTCTAGCATGAAGAAGAGTGAATCCTAGAGCCGGTGATAGGCACCTCTAGCCAACATTTCCAAAAATCTAAGCCTTTATCACCTAAGTTCATTAATCAAACAAGTCCCAAAAGTGCTTTTAGAGTCATCTTATAGCAAGCTTCTAAATTTTCTTCCTTAAGTATCCTAAAGTTAAGCCTTCTAAATAGGGCCTAACCATGTTAAGGAGAAAGATTTCTATAGCCTATAGAGAATAAACTAAGTTAATAATGATGTAAAGCAGTACAAAAGTATGACAATATTTCAAGTAAAGTGGTAGAAATAATTTCTTTTCAAAACCAACTTAAGTACTCCCTTTAATGGCAAGGCCGCAGCAGTGAGCTACCTTGGCAGTGAATCTATAACCCCAAACTCGAACCGAGCATTGCACTCAATGCTTATAACTATAGCACACAACAGGAAACAAAACATGAAAATAAACAATTAAAGAGATAAAAGAAGCAAGAAGGTGATACTCGTAGAAATAGAAGTAGCAGAAGAAAAGGAGAATACAGAGACAATTAGGGAAGAAGAGAAAATGATTTCATTCAGAGAGAAAGAGGACAGACTAGAAATGTTTGTTACATTCGATACCCCCAATACTTTTCCTCTAGCCATTTAATATGCTGAAACGACACCGTAACAACCTTCTCCCCAAACAGAAATTAACATGATAGCTGTATAAGCCTAACGACTATATCAAACAAAAAGCAAACAAAATAACGGAATTATAAAATGATAGGTAACAATACTCCCTTCTTAAAGAAAATCCTTGACCTCAAGGATTGAAGTTAGGATATTTCTACTGCAGTTTATAGAAGTTTTCCCAAGTAGCATCTTCGGGAAAGGAATTAGTCCACTCAACTAATACCTCGTTCAAAGCTCGGTTCCCCTTCTTACCATCCTCTTGTTAATAATCTTCAATGGCTCCTTAATGATCGTTCCATCTGGCCCCAATACAGGTAAATTGGAATGAGACAAGTGTGAACCAATGTGTCCTTTAAGTTGGGAGACATGAAAGACCGGGTGAACCTTTGATCCCAAGGGAAGTTGAAGCTTGTAGGCAACCTTCCCTATTTTCTCAAGAATCGGATAAGGTCCAAACCACCTTGGAGATAACTTATGACAGCTTCGGGCATGAATCGATTGCTGCCTATAAGGTTGCAATTTCAAGTAAACTAGATCTCCCACAACAAACTCCCTGTCACTCCTTTTTCTGTCAGCCTGTTTCTTCATTCTGTCAGCAGCCCTCTTCAAATAAAATTTCAATATTTTGATAGCAGTTTCTCGTGCCTGTAAGCTCCTATCTACTGTAGCAACTAAAGACTCACCAGCTAGATAGGGAATATGCATAGCAGGCTCTTGACCATATAGAGCTTGAAATGGAGTGGTTTTTATAGCAGAGTGGTAGGAAGTATTGTACCACCACTCAGCTAAGGACATCCATTTGCTCCAATCCTTAGGTGTTTCCCCTACCATACACCTTAAATATGATACAAGGCATATATTCACCACCTCAGTTTGCCCGTCTATCTCGGGATGATAGGCACTAGAAGGGGTGATTTTTGTACCCATTTTGGAAAATAACTCCTTATAGAACCAACTCATGAATATTTTGTCCTTAACACAAACTATGGATTTGGGTGCTCCATGCAATTTAAAGACATTGTCTAGGAAAACTTGAGCTACTTCCAAGGCAGTAAAAGGATGAGATAGTGTCACAAAATGAGTATATTTGGTGAGTCTATCAACTACAACCAAAATTTTATTTACTGACCTTGACTTGGGAAGGCCTTCAATGAAGTCCATACTGATGGATGACCAAGCTTTCTCAGGTACTGGTAGTGGTTGCAACAATCCAGGTTTCGAGTGGTTGTCATACTTATTTTGCTGGCAAATGGTACACTCCCTGATCCAACTTTTGACAGATCTTTTTAGTCCTTCTATAGCGATCTTAAAAAACAGGTTTTCATGATGTCGCTAAAATGTTCTTTTTCGAGTTGGAAAACATTTTTGATATGTCATTTTGAAAATTAATATCTTCCACGTGGGGGATTCTGTTTCAAAATGATTTTTGTAAAATTGGAGTCGCCACTGGCCATTTTGGTAGACCGGACACCATAAAACTAGAGATTTAAAAATTGGGGTTCGAGAGTCGGTTACGGATGGGGAAGGATTAACACACCCACACCGTCCAAAATTGATACTTTAATAAGTACCGCTTTATTAATATTAAACTTTCCGGGCTAATTTGACGATCGAATTAATTTTTAATTAAATATACACATTTATTTTGAAACACCTAAACCTGAAGGTAAGCGTCCGAACCACTACCACCATATTGATACTGGCCTCGCTTACGATCAAATTTAGGGTCCCACATTAATTAAATAAAATAAAGTGTCATATGCATTCTTTGTTAAAGCGAAATACTACAATATGATAGTTGACAAAGAAACAAAATAAATAATGATGCAAAAACAAAATATTATGAGACAATAAGACTAAAGTCTCCCTAACCAAATGTTAACAAAAAGAGCTAAAAAAAATGAACTCCTATTACTTAATAGGTTCCCAATTGAAATTTAACAACTAAAAAAGGAATAACACCCAACCTTAAGTGCAAAGACATGCATTATGCCAAATATGAAATAGGTGTTGACCATAATACCGAGCATGACCAAAACAAGTGCTAGACTAAGCAAAGCAAACACGGAAATCAAAATAAAATGGAACATGGATTAAATAAAAAGGAATGAAATAAAGAGGAAAAAATAAAATCGACTCTGATGGATGCGATTAAAATCGTGAGAAACTCGATACGTTACTAAACCGAATTAAATAAAGAAAAAAACAAAACACAAGCTTATGAACTGAAATCACAACACCGTTTTATGGACCTAATTACAAACAAAAGAGAAACTTAGAGCAGCTGGCATGTGATTTTTGTCAAGTAAAAAGATGAAATTAAATAAACTTGGGACTAGATTATAAAGGAAATTAAAACAAAGGCGACTAATGTTGTAAATAACTCAAGGGGGAGACACCAAGTGTGATAACAAGAAAGCAGATGGGATAAGATACGATAAACCCAAAAGAACAAAACTCCACCCTCATAAAAACGTGATTTCAGGCAGATCAAATCCCTTTTCCATTTTAAAAAATTTGACCATAAAATATCTGAAATATGGTTCATCCTTTAAACCAAATGAAAAAACAAATCTCAGAAAACCTTTACCCATTCCCCACTGCCACGAAGTCCAGACCTTGGCGCAGTCTTGGCTTAACACCACCGTCATCGTCATCGGTCACCTACACAACACCGGCGATGAAGACTCGACAAAGTCCAGGGAGTTGAAAACCCTTCTTACATTTCTATTTCTGTTATTTATTTTGTGGTTTTTGGATGAATGCAAAGTATGAAAATAAAAATGGAAGAGGAAGCAGTTACCAGAAAGAAATTATGGTTTTTCTCTTGTTTCGGTTGATTAGAAAAATTACAATGCTTCTCTCTTTTTCTTCCCTCTACAAACTGATCTCCCCCCTTTTTCTATTTTCGAGAGATGATAATATATCTTGTTTCTCTATGTTACAATATATTTTCGAGGTTCCCCTTTCCTCTTTAGATTTTGCTTTTTAGCTTTTTAGGTTTGCGGTGTTTGCCATTTTTGGATTGAAGGTATGATGATAGCCTTTTTGCAAATCTGGATTTCCAAACCCTCTTTTAACAAGTTCCTACATTTTGCAGATTTCATGGACTGCAGCGGCGGGTTCAGTGATGGTAGTAGACGAAAGGACGGTCTTGGAACTTGGAGAGTCACGGGTAGCCGAAACGTCAGGCGCGTGCGCGCTACGTGTGCGTAGGATCAAGGAAATCCATCTGATCTAATCTCGGCCATTCCTCTCTCTTTCGATCCAATGGCGTATAAAAGGTGGTTGCTGCTGTATAGGATAAAAACAGATTAGAGTTTTCATTATAAAAGGGTCTGGGTCTAGGCTTGAATATTAGGCCATGTAATATTAAAAATTGGGTCATGTAAATATTTAGATTGTTGGGTCATTTATTTATTATTTTTTTTAGTTTATCACTTGGACCAAATCACCATAATAAAATAAATATAAACCATAAATACTAAAAGACAAATATTTAATCATGACATTATATGACACAAATAAACACCTAATAGTTTATTAAGCAAATCGACCAACACAACATTCAACATGACACGCATATAGATAATAAAATGGTTTACACAACCAAAGATTATAAACATTATAATACTAAACATACAACACTCGTAACATGCAATAATATGACAAACCAAATAATTAGCACATAGTAAACACATGAATATGCCCTTATTCAAAATGCAATAAATTTAAGATTTAAATTTTTCGGTTAAAAATGGGTAATTAAAGTTACCCCTCTTTGTCCGTTCTTGTGAAACAAGGACAGGACAAAGACCATAAGCATCCATTTTTAAACGACTTCCCTGATAGCAGTTTCAGATGGTGCGTTTTTCTGAAACTCTCCACCTTTCTTGATCGAGTTTCCCGACTCGTAAGTCCCTTCTGTATCAAACTTACTTGCCTTCTGGTAGCTGCAGGTCACTCCTATATATGACCATTCGCCTTTCGAGCAGATCTTGCAAAACAAAAGCTCCTCCTATATAGAACTTTCATATTTAGATCCTAAGTTCTGGTTTCTCCTCTATAAAACCTTCATCCTGAAGCCTCGAGTTATGTGCCCCTCCTATATGAAACTTTCACTCAGAGACGATGATGAAGATAGGGTGTCCCTCATGTATGAGACTCCATGTCTTTTACGTTGTTTTCTCCTATATAAAACCTTCAACGTCATGATGGATCTTGCAAAATAAGGTTCCTCCTATATAGAACTCTTATTTTTGGATCTAGAGCTAGGGTCTCTCCTATATGAAACCTCAAGTTACATGCCTCTCTTATATAAAGCTTCAATCTTAGAGACAAAAACAAAAATGAGGGTTCCTCCTATATAGAACTCCTCACTTTAGTGTTGTCGATTTCCCCTATATGAAACCGTCGCTTCGTGGATCAACTTTTCCACTGGTAGCTCCTTTTGTATAGAACTTCGAATTTTTGTGTTTGGTGTGCGTAAGTTCTTTCTGTATAGAACTGCTACAAATTCTCTTTCTGTGAGACTCGAATCATGTTGGTACCCTCTGTATGGAACCTTCATCTTTGAATCTTTCGGGACTCACGTCGAGTGGCTGTCAATCTTTAATTTTTTTGGGACTCACACCAGAGTCGCTGCCAAAAATCTTTTTCTTTGGGACTCATGCCGAAAAGGCTGCAAAAAATCTTTTTCTTCGGGACTCACACTGTAAAGGCTGCTAGTCTTCTTTCAAAATCGGGACTCACTCCAGATAGCTACCGGTTTCTTCAAAAAAATCTCTAGGTTTCTAGATTTCCCTAGTGTCTAGATCTTTGTGCTCGATTTCTCTTTTGTTTTGGCAACATACTCATTGTATGTCAAGTTTCATCTCGAGATATTTCTTCTTCTTCTTCTTCTTTTTCTTTTTCTTCTTCTTCTTCTTCTCTTTTTTCATGTTGTCCTGGTTCTGCCGGTTTGGTGTTGCAAATTTGAAATGTTGACCTCTCTAGTCTAATCTTTCTTATTTTCCTTCTTTCTATTGGAATGTGGTATTCAAATGAGCGTTTGTGGAAGGTGGAAAGAAGCACAAAATCCTTGTTGGGGTCATCCTTCTTGACCACTATCTGTCTTTTCCTGTAAGACGATTGTTTATCAAAAAGAATGATGCATGAACATTTTCTTTATGCATGTGTTTATGAAATATACTGGGATGTATAGATGCAACCTATTTATAGCATATACAATGATTTATGAAATTTCTATTAACTCTGTTTCAAAAATTTGGTTCCCTGGTCCTCATTCTGTCTACCTGGTAAGCTTCATTAGCTAAACTTTGTCAGTAATCATGACACCTCTGGCCAAATCAGATTCGAGCTTTGATTCTATAATTTCGCGGACAATGATGCCTTGCTTGTATTCTTTATATTCTCTTCTGGCTTAGTATAATGGTTGATCGGTCGTCTTTGTGTCCTGACTTCTTTTCTGTACTCGTCGGGGTACCTCAATGAAGGCTGACTCTTAGTTTTTTCGATTCTTGGAAAAATGAATTTATTTGCGTGTATTTCAATATGTAAGAAAAACTTTGAAAAATGTATGAAATTTGGAAGTTCATTATAAAAAATATTTAAAACATATTTGCCTCCCTAAATGTCAAATGCAATGACATATTTGTCTTAATATGGTAAAGAAAAACTCTAATGAAGAGTATATTTAAAAGATCATTGACAATTACGTGGATATAGGAAAATGCCTAGTCTCTTCTGACTATCAAGCTTTCAAAAGGAACAATTCCCTTCCTAAAGGCTACCCCTTTTGTTGGTACTCATTATCTATTTTTCTCATCCTGCCCCATCCTTCCCTCATTTAGGTATCGGTCAAGTAATTCGAAGTTCGACGTTTCTTGAAGCAAGGTTAACCCATGGGTGGAAATTTAGTCTGAAGACGATCTTATTTAGCTTGGACGTCCCTGAATGATCAGAATGTTCTTATCAATTAGATCTTGTTCAATGCAAAGATGTTTCTATTATCATTACCTTTCTCTAGGGAAGTCAACTCATCACAGTCCTTTGTCTCGAGGATACTGATGGAACAAACAAAAATACCCCGAATTACTCAACATAGTCATGATTTGAAAATATTACCATCACTCATAAAGCTAAGGCTTTAGCGGAGTGCCCTAGGATTGCCACACTCTTATTCGGATATGCCTATTACTAGGATCTGAACATAGGAGTGCTTTTTCAATGTAAATTTCCTTATCTTATTTCATTTTACTTCATTTCATTTCATTTCGAGTCTCTATCTTTTTTTTTTACCATGTCATTGCTTTTACCTATCTCTTTTAATGATTTCTTCATGTTTGACTTTATTTCATTCGTCATCTCATTTGAGAAAGTCTTGATAAGGTCTTCAGGGGATATAGGATTTAAGGTCAACTCCTGATTCAAGGATCTTAAACAACAAGTACCAGAGAAGGTCATTTTCCTGGAAATGAGAGCTTTTCATTGTCTATACGCTCATTTTGTTCTTATGTCAACCCAAGTAGACTATTAGAGACTCTCATTTGTAATATCCCCACAAGATTCAGTCTCTCCTGAATATACCAAACTTTAGAGTCGGTCTTTGAGTTTGAGGTAGAGATGACAACGCATCTGAAATATGAGGACCTGGTGTGTAATGATATATACATGTGTGTGTTTAAGAATGTTTGTTATATGCATATGGTAGAGCAAGGGTTGCTCCCTTAAAATGAATGAAATGTTTAAAGAATTAAAGAATGTAAGACCATTTGTTGAAAAAACATCATTTAAAAGATATGCCCTTATAATCCCTACTACTTTCTGGGCTTAAAGTAGTAAATTGGATTTCATTTCATAAAATGATTAAATACTAAAACTCAAGAGTCAGAACCTCTCTCCACCAAAATCCATCTTGGTCAAATCTTCAAACCTCAAACTACAAACCTCGATCAGGTTATTATTCCTCAAACTTCAAAACACCTGTATCGATTAAATTCTGCACGAGCTTTTTGAAGTAATGACAATTCTCAATAGAATGACCTAAAATATCTCCATGATACTCACAGTGTGCAACAACATTGTACCATGTAGGGAATGGAGGCTCGACGGGTGTAAGGATATAAGATCGTACAAGACCTGTCTCGTATAGTTGAGAATAGAGCTCGCTGTATGAAACTAGAAGGGGAGTGAAGGTCGCTCTATCTTGCCCCCTTCTAGAGCTTTCTTCTTCCTTTTCTATTCTCTCGGTCGTAGGGTAATTGAAGGTTACAGTAGCATTCACTTCACCTTCATTATTTTTATTGTACCCTTGTGACTTGCCATCATTGTTGATCCTCCCACTCTTGAGGGCTATCTCTAGAGATTCACCGATTCTGATGAGATTGACAAAATTCTGGGTAGTATGGTTGATGAGACGATCATACAAAGCTCCTTTCAGCGAATTAATGAACATCAGTGTGATCTCATTTTCGGGGATAGGTGGTTGAATCTGGGCGGCCACCTCCCTCCATCGTTGAGCGTATTGACGCAAGCTCTCGTTGGACCTTTGCCCCAAACCTTCAAGCATGATGCGGCTGGGTACCATATCTGTTACATGTTTGTACTGTTGTAAGAAAGCTTTGGATAAGTCTTTCCAAGACTTGATATTCTCGCGACTAAGCCGAGTATACCATTGGATTGTAGATCCGATCAAGTTGTCCTGGAAGTAGTGTATCAAAATCTTCTCATCTTTGATGAAGGCAACCATCTTACGGTATTACATTGTGAGATGTGCAGAGGTGCATGATGTTCTATCATACTTGTTGAATTCTGGAGTTTTGAATTTAGGGGCCCACATTAATTAAATAAAATAAAGTGTCATATGCATTCTTTGTTAAAGCGAAATACAACATAAAATATGATAGTTGACAAAGAAATAAGATAAATAATGATACAAAAACAAAATATTAGGAGACAATAAGACTAAAGTCTCCCTAACCGAATGTTAACAAAAAGAGCTGCCAAAAATGAACTCCTATTACTTAATACGTTTCCAATTGAAATTTAACAACTAAAAAAGGAATAACACCCAACCTTAAGTGCTAAGACATGCATTATGCCAAATATGAAATAGGTGTTGACCATAATACTGAGCATGACCGAAACAAGTGCTAGACTAAGCAAAGAAAACACTGGAAATCAAAATAAAATGGAACACGGATTAAATAAAAAAGAATAAAATAAAGAGGAAAAAACAAAATCGACTCTGATGGATGCGATTAAAATCGTGAGAAACTCGATACGTTACTAAACCTAATTAAATAAAGAAAAAAACAAAACACAAGCTCATGAACTGAAATCATAACACCATTTTATGGACATAATTACAAACAAAAGAGAAACTTAGAGCAGCTGACATGTGATTTTTGTCAAGTAAAAAGATGAAATTAAATAAATCTGGGACTAGATTAAAAAGGAAATTAAAACAAAGGCGACTAATATTGTAAATAAACCAAGGGGGAGACACCAAGTGTGATAACAAGAAAGCAGATGGGATAAGATGCGATAAACCCAAAAGAACAAAACTCCACCCTCATAAAAACGTGATTTCAGGCAGATCAAATCCCTTTTCCATTTTAAAAAGTTTGACCATAATATATCTGAAATATGGTTCATCCTTTAAACCAAATGAAAAAACAAATCTCAGAAAACCTTTACCCATTCCCCACTGCCACGAAGTCCAGACCTCGACGCGGTCTTGGCTTAACACCACCGTCGCCATCATCGGTCACTTACACAACGCCGGCAATGAAGACTCGACAAAGTTCAGGGAGTTGAAAACCTTTCTTACATTTCTATTTCTGTTGTTTATTTTGTGGGTTTTGGATGAATGCAAAGTATGGAAATAAAAATAGAAGAGGAACCAGTTACCATAAAGAATTTCTAGGTTTTCTCTCTTGTTTCAATTGATTAGAAAAATTACAATGTTTCTCTCCTTTTCTTCCCTCTACAAACTGATCTCCCCCTTTTTTCTGTTTTCCAGAGATGATAATATATCTTGCTTCTCTCTGTTACAATGTATCTTCGAGGTTCCCCTTTCCTCTGTAGGTTTTGCTTTTTAGCTCTTTAGATTTGTAGTGTTGGCCATTTTTGGATTAAAGGTATGATGATAGCCTTTTTGCAAATCTGGATTTTCAGACCCTCTTTGCTTAAAAAGTTCCTACATTTTGTAGATTTCATGGACTACAGCGGCGGGTTCAGCGATGGCAGTAGACAAAAGGACGATCTTGGAACTCGGAGAATCACGGGTAGCCGAAAAGTCAGGCGCGTGTGCGCCACGCGCGCGTAGGATCAAGAAAATCCATCTGATCTAATCTCGGCCATTTGTCTCTCTTTCGATCCAGCGGTGTATGAAAGGTGGTTGCTGCTGCATAGGATAAAAACATATTAGAGTTTTCATTATAAAAGGGTCTGGGTCTGGGCTTGAATATTGGGCCATGTAATATTAAAAATTGGGTCATGTAAACATTTGGATTGTTGGGTCATTTATTTATTATTTTTTTAGTTTATCACTTGAATCAAATCATCATAATAAAATAAATATAAACCATAAATACTAAAAGACAAATATTTAAACATGACATTATATGACACAAATAAATACCTAATAATTTATTAAGCAAATCGACCAACACAACATTCAACATGACACGCACATAGATAATGACATGGTTTACATAACCAAAGATTACAAACATTATAATACTAAACATACAACACTCGTAACATGCAATAATATGACAAACCAAATAATTAGTACATAGTAAACACATGTATAAGCCCTTATTCAAAATACAATAAATTTAAGTTTTAAATTTCCCTGTTAAAAATGGGTGATTACACCTTTCAATAAAGAATAGATGTCATTCTTCTGTAAGTAGCTTCAGCCCCTGAATGGCCTCCCAAATGACCACTGTGGAATAATTTTATTAATTGTTTCTTTAATTCTGAGTTTTTCCCAACAACCAACCTTTCTTTCCTTTTCAGAATCTTGCCATATCATGAGCACTTTGGATGGAAAACACGATTCTGCATCAATTCTTGAACCAATTTCTTCAACTTATCATCCTCCTCCCAAGATTGTTGAATTTTGTCCATCCAAGCTGCATCAAAGCTACTACTAATGGCCATTAGCTGGTCCAAAGAATGGTGAAGATTCTTTGACAAGGTATCAGCCACGATATTATTTACACCCTTTCTATACACCACTTCACAGTCATAGCCCATCATCTTGGCTATCCAGGTGTGCTGGGCAAGGATAGTAACTTAGTTCCTTGATAAAAATCTGAGTATCTGATGGTCAGTTCTTATTTTGAAATGCCTCCTTATCAAGTATGAAGACCACTTCTTGACTGTCAATAAAGCAGCCAATATTTTCTTTTCATAAATGAAAAGAGCTTGGTTCTTTACTCCCAAGCCTTTAGAGAAAAAGGCCAATGGCTTCCCATTCTGCATCAAAACTACTCCAAACCCACAAGCCGAGGCATCAGTGTCAATGATAAACTCTTGTTGGAAATCAGGGAGAGCTAATACTGGTGTTGATATAATTGTTGTCTTCAAATTATTAAAGGCTTCTTCGGCCTCCAAGTTCCATCCCCAAGCATTCTTTTTTAACAGATCAGTAAGGGGTTTAGCTAAACTATCATAACTCCTTACGAATCTCCTATAGTAGTCTAACAAGCCCAAAAACCCTCTTAATTCCTTGATGTTTATAGGAGTGGTCCAATCAAGAATGCACTGCACCTTCTTCTTGTCCATAAAAATGTGACCCTTGGAGATGATATACCTAAGTAGTCCATCTCTGTAGCTCCAAAGGTACACTTGGACCTTTTGGAAAATAGTTTATGCTTCTTAAGGATGCTCAAAACCTCTTTCAAATGCTTCAAGTGATCATCCCAACAGTTCGAACAAACCAATATATCGTTAAAGAATAGTTTTCTACCTGTAATTGATGCAAAGCCTCTAGGAGCTATCTTTTTTCTCACCATCACAATAGGAGATGCAAAAGAGCTCACACTATTTCTTATGATTCTTGCTTGTAGCATTTCATGGACCAACTTTTCAATCTCAATCTTTTGAATAGCTGGATATCTATAAGGCCTCAATTTTACCACTGCATTTTCATTAGTAAGTGGAATTTTGTGCTCATGACCTCGTAGGGGAGGTAACTCCTTAGGTTCCTAAAAAATCTCATCCCACTTATCTAGAAGCTGCTGCAGTTGCAAGGTCAGTCCTCATTTCTTGAGCATAAAATCTTTTTGTTGCTCCATGGCAAACAGAGATATGCCCGGGAAGATACTGATCTCCCTCAATATCCTTCGACCTCTCGAATCATCTAATATTTGAACATGTTTGGAAACTATCCCTTGAAGGGAAATGGTGTTACCATCCAATGAAAATTGCATTTGTAGTTGAGAAAAATCCCAATAGATTAATCCCAAAGAAACCATCCACTGGACCCCCAAGACAATACCGCATCCTTTCAAAGGTAACACAAGGAAATCAGTGGAAAATGACTTCCCTTGAGACCTCCATTCAACATTTTTACAAATTCCCAAGGTTTGTAAACTACTCCCATCAGCTATAGTAACCTTAAATTGGTGTCTGTGTTCCATAGGTAACCCAAGAACTTTAGCTACACCATAGCTGAGAAAATTGTGAGTGCTTCCTGTATCAACTAGAGCCACCAGTGTCACTTTACTAATAGTAACCAAGATTTGCATTGTACTTTCCCCAGCAGACCCCCACATGGCTTGTAAAGAAATGAAAAGAATCTTAGTTGACACTTCATCAGTAATTTCAGGTTCAAGCTTCTCCTCGCAACAACAAACTCTTCCTTGTCCAACTCACCCTCACCTCCTTCCATCAACAGCTGGTATAATTGGGATCGAGTACATTTGTGGCCCAGGTTAAACTTATTTGGACACCAAAAACAAAGGCCTTTCCGACACCGTTCCTCCATTTCCATAGGGGACAAACGACCTAGGCCATTGCTTGTAGGGGGAACCCCCTTCTTAGCAGTAGTGGTTAAGGGCGAACGAATAGTAGAACCCCTTTGAGAAACAGGAGTAGTGGTTTCTTGTGTTCCTCGAAAAGGAGTAGTCGCTACTACTCTGCTACCAGAAGAAGGAGAGAATGGAAACGTGGAAGGAGAACCACGAACAGAAGGACCAGGAACTTTCTTCCTAAAAACTATATATTCAAACTGTAAAGCTAAGCGAAAAGCATCCATAAGATTTTTAGTTTGGAAGACATTAATGTACTGACCGACTTCCCATCGTAGATTCTTAATGAAAATACTTAAAGCATGCTCCTCAGAAAGTTGGATTTGGTTTAAGAGACTCACAAAATCAGCATAGTACTGATCCATCATCGTCGTGTGCTTCAATGAAACCAGTTCCCCCATTGGATCTTCCAAGCCATCAGGTGCAAACCTGTCGCGCATCAGTTGTAGGTAAGGTTCCCAAGATATGTTGTCAATACCTCCATGATTGTGAACCATAAAATGTTGCCATTGAAGGGCCTTGTCCTCCAGATGCAACATAACGACTTTCACCTTGGAAAGATCTGGAACAGATTCAGCAGAAAAGAACTGTTCCAACTTCGACCATTAATCGCGAAAATTCATGCCATCAAAAGTGGGACAACGAAGCTTGTAGGAAGAAGAAGAATCACCCCAAACAACCACTTTAGCTGTCTCTTGGGTAGTGTCGCCAATGTTGGGAGAAGCGTCGGTTGGGACATCAGGCGTCGGAGCTTTGCCCAAAAGTCTGAGCAAATTATTCTAGGCCAACAAGCGTTCAAGTAAAACCTTCACATCTTGAACTTCAGAATGAAGATCAGCCACCTTCGTATTTAGGGGTTGCTCAATCTTATCCTCTAGACGCTTTTCGAGATCCTTAAAATCAAATTGCAGACGATTAGCTTCTTGCTGAGTATAAGTCTGAACGCCATCCACCATTACAGGAAAGTAGGCCTCTAATACCCTTGATACTCGTAGAAATAGAAGTAGCAGAAGAAAAGGAGAATACAGAGACAATTAGGGAAGAAGAGAAGAGGATTTCATTTAGAGAGAAAGAGGAAAGACCAGAAAATGTCCGTTACATTTGATACCCCCAATACCTTTCCTCCAGCCATTTAATATGCTGAAATGACACCATAACAACCTTCCCCCAAAACAGAAATTAACATGACAGCTGTATAAGCCTAACGGCTATATCAAAAAAAAAGCAAACAAAATAACGGAATTATAAAATGATAGATAACAAAAGGTATAGAGATTAAGGAGTTTCCTAAGAACTTCTAGTCACGAACAGTTTTAGTGGCCTTCCTGCTGACTGTTTGGTTTTTGTTTCTTGTATTGGTGATGTTTGAGCTTTAGCTTGTCTGGAGGTTGAACTCTAGTAGGTGGTGTACTTTGCAATGGAGCGTTTACTTCTTTTTCTTCATTAATTTCTTTTATGGGCATTATATCTGCCCCGTCCTCATCTTCGACATTCATTGCCTCTATCCCGACAGGCTGGGTGCTTGGCCTGGCAATTGGGTGGTACTACCTCATGTAGGAGTCTATCTCTATCGAGAGACTCCTCATGATGATAGGAGAGCCTGGTGGAGTGCTGAAGACTATTCTCCGCTTGGATGACCTTCGACTGGCTGTAGACGCTGCGACGGTCTCTTGTGGCTGGGATGGGCCAGCAACATGGAATTGTTGGTGTGGTCTAGTATTATAGAATGGTTTCGATCCTCCTTGGGCCGGCGTGGTATCAGTTTATGGTGCAACTGTGACAAACATGTTGGGGGGAAATTTGGGAAACTGCACTCCTTGATTCAGAAAACTGTTGAGCATCATCTGGGCTAGTGCTGTGTTGAAATCCCTTTGGTAATCCATGAATCGTTGCTTTCTTAGGTCCATAGCTGTCATCCTCTGAAGTACTTCCTGGTAGGGATCCGCTACAGCAGTGTTGTGGGATGCAGCAATTATATCTACCGTGTACTGGGCCACGACAATTGTATCAACAGTGCAAAGTTATAGAGTTGCCTCGACTGGTTCTACTTGGGTTATTTGCATTACTTTTTGGAAAAACTCCCTTGTCCATCCACGTCTTTAAGCATTGAATTCGTCCGTATCCGCCACTGATACACTTGCAGCAGTGCAAATACCCGTGATTAAATATGGAAAATATAACGGTCTTTTGTCCTTCTTACCGCACTCGTAGATTTCCCATAGGATCAACTCTCCAACATTAATGCTTCTTTTGTTGATGGTGGATTTGATGAGAACCAATCTCCTTCTGTCGACCGTGCTGTTATAAGATATTAGGATAAGGCGCCTTTTTACGAATATGTTCCATAACTTGGCTTCGGGCCTTAGGTTTTGTCTTGCCACTGAACCTCTATGGGCTCCGATTTCCAAATTGGTATTGTCATAGCAGATGTCGTCTTTGATTAGTTCGTAATCCTTGTTGGTTATGTCCTCAATGAACGCTGAATGATCATTTCAAGCAGGATGGATGCCGTAGAACAGATCGATGGTTTCAACATCAAGTCGAACTGGTCTACCCCGACAGTGGACATACAGGGAATCTTTATTTTATCGAATAAATAATGCTCGATGCCGTAGTTCTCTTCATCAGAATGCTGGAATCTCTGTTCCTCCTATAATTACCTTGCAATGAAAGATCTGTTGAAGCATTCTTCAACAGCGGCGGGTGCAAATTTGTTGTATGTAGCCATGGATAGGTTGTGAGAGTCTTTTAAGAAGTCTGAGAGAAATAAGTAGAGATCTTTATGGAAGTTATTAAGAACTTTGAGAGAGATAAGCAAAGAATTCTAAGAAAAATTAAAAATACAAAAGTGAATAGTGCAAGGTTAGAAAGTGTTTATAAAGGCTTCGACCTTGTTGTCGTTTGAGTAGCCGTTAGCATTTACTGTCGCGGCGAGAATTACGCTAAACTAGCCATTAGGTTGTTCTACCCGTTACTGTAGCACTAACATAGTGCACTACCACGGCAGCAGATTTGCTGTTGTGAATGCCTTCACCTTCAGTCTTGATTCTTGTCCTAAAAAAGATAAACACCAACAAAATATAAAAACATTAAATTAGAAAAAAAAACATAAAAAAATTAATTCTAAACTAAAATCAATCCTAAAAGTAAAATAAAATAAAGATAAGATAATGAGATTAATTCACAATAGGAGTACATGCAAGTGCATCTCCTAAAGTGATGGTCTTTATAGTCCTCATATCATATTGGCCAGAATAGTGCTTCAAACGTTGGCCATTTACTTTGAACATATGCTCGTCCCTTTTTGATTTGATCGTCACTGCACCATGTGGGTAGTCCTGAACAACTTCAAATGGGACTAACTATCTGGAATTGAGTTTGCTTGGAAGGTGTGTTGTCCAATTGGCTTTCTCAACCTTTTTTTTCAACACTATCCAAAACTTTGTTGTAACAATCATCAACTGTACTACCGAGGCATATTTGTGGTATATTGTCAAGATAGCTGCTGAGGCAGTGGTTACTGAGACAGGGTATTGCGTTGTCTGTATCTGTAGTGTAAATAACCTGACACTCTTCTAGGTCATCATGTCTTTTTAAAATCTGGAAAACATTAAGTTTGACTTGCTGATCGTTAACCCTCATTGTTAATTCTCCTTTTTCCACATCTATAAGAGTACGTCCAGTAGCTAGAAAAGGTCTCCCTAGGATGATCGATGCATTGTCATCTACTTCACAATCAAAAACAAGAAAGTCAAGTGAAAAAATAAATTTATCCACCCTTACAAGTATATCCTCGATTTTTCCTTCAGGTTGTACATATGATTTATCTGCTAATTGGAGCATCACTGTTGTAGGTTTTGCCCTTCCTATAACAAGCTTTTGGAAGATGGATTTCGGTATCAAATTTATGCTTGCTCCAAGGTCACATAGGGCCTTTCCTTCATAATGATTTCCTATTGTACATGGTATAGTAAAGCATCCAAGATCCTTCAATTTGGGGGGCATATGATTATGAAGCATTGTCATGCATCCTTTGGTTGCGGCAACAGTTTCAAACTCACCAAGCCTTCTTCTTTTGGATACAATATCTTTTAAGAATTTGGCATAATTAGGCATCTGTTCTATTGCCTCAACTAATGGCAAATTAATATGGACTTGCTTCAAGATGTCTAGGAACTTTTTAAATTGATACTCCTGTTTCTGCCTTTTCAGCCTCTGTGGAAAAGGTGGTGGGGGGTCACATCTCCTCTAGTATATCATTAGTCTGGAATTTAATACCTGGTACCACTGGTTCTTCTACTGTCTCGGCCGCTTAGCGTGGGACTGCAAATTTCTCTGCCGAGGTAGTGCCTTTTTTGGGATTGTTGTGGCATGATCACTTAGTTCAGCATCTAAATCCTCTCTATCTGATTCTTCTTGTTCCACTAGTGGGATTTTGTCTGCCGAACTACCTAATATCTCCTTAAGTTGTAAGTCACTCCTAGTAGTGATTGCCTTACATTGCTCATGGCCCATTCCCTTAGCAACTTCAGTATTGTTGGGTAATCCTCCTTGTGGTCTAGTGTTCAGATTTTTAGCAAATTGCCCAACTTGAGTTTCCAGTGATTTAATGGCTGACTCTTGGTTTTGCAATCTCATCTCAGTTCTATTTACGAATGCATCAGTTCTCTTAATAAAATTACTATTCTCATCCATGTATGATTCTGTTTTCATCATAAAGGCCTTAAGAGAATCTTCCAATGAACTTGAAGGTTGTTGCTGATGCATCTGCTGCTTCAACATTGGTTGATGTACCTGCTGCTGTGGAGGACGTTGCACTTGCATTGGTTACTGGAAACCTGAGGGTTGAGTAGTTAGATTCAGAGCATTATTAGGATTACTCCATGAGAAATTTGGATGACTTTTCCATATCGTATTATATATTTTGGACATCATTCCGTTGTTCTGATTGTAGTTTCCCACATAAAGACTAGATTCCTGATTCTACATGCATTCAGAAGAGCTATGATTACCTCTACATAAATTATGGAAAAAATATATTACCTTGACCTCATGGGTATTATTATGCATTTGCATATTCTGAACCATCTTAGTAAGAGAAGTCAATTATGCTGCCACTGAATTGGATGTTTCTAACTCATTCACTGTGGATTGTCGTCTCACTCCTCCTCGCCTAGATGTAGGGAATTGAAAGTCATTCTTTGCAAGTTTGTTCAAAAATTTCTATAGCTTCCTCCGGTGGTTTGTCAAGAAGTGTCCCATTGGCAGAGGCGTCTAACATCATCCTTGTTGGGGCATTGGTTGCATTATAAAACATAGTCATTTGTGTCCACAATGGAAATCCATACAAAGGACACTTGTGTAATAGCTCCCTGTATCGCTCCCATGCCTCATACATCGGTTAATCATTTGTCTGCCATAAAGAAATAACTTCATTACGTTTACGATCATATAGATTAGTAGGATTGAAACGTATAATGAAATCACGACATAGTTCACTCCAAGATCCAATAGATCCTGCTAGAATACTATTTAACCAGGTTTTTGTCATATCCTCAGTGAATAGGGAAACAATTTCAGTCTTAAAACATCTTCATGGACTCCTTGGATTTTGAATGAATTACAAATCTCCATGAATGATTTGAGATGTTGTCTAGCATCTTCAGTTAATGACCCACCAAATTGTCCAATTGTATTGAGCATATTTACCTATCTTGTGTGACAACTCCTGGATTTAACTCGTTCAAATCCTCTTCTAAGAAATCTCGAACAGTGAGCTGCCGCGGTAGTGGTGGCGGCGGAATTCCTCTATTGTCAGCGGGTAAGTTCTGTTCTACTGGGTTGTCTGTCATAACTACTTGGATTTGTCTTCTTAACCTTTGATGCGTGCGTTCAATTTCTGGATCTAGCTCGTACAAAGGATTGCTTGGGTTTGCCCTGGTCATACACCAGTAAAAACCGAAGTTAAAAACAAAAATCTAACTTAAAAAAGCGAGAAAATAAAGATAACAAAAATTTAGTTGTCAATCCCCGACAGCAGCGCCAAAAAACTTGCTGCGTGTGGAAAGAGTTATGCAATTAGTGCAAGTGTACACTTCACAAGTAATAAAGTGATAAATATATCGAGTATCGTCTCCACATGGATTGATGTACTTAATATGTTTTCTTTTCTATTCTCGCTCTGTAAATGAAATAAAAAAAAAGACAGATTAATTTGGGTATTATGAATTAACTAAAATACTTAAATAATAGAAAACTAGTAAATGAGAATAAAATCAGATTAAGAGAATGGCCAAGATCCAGTTGTGTTGTATTGTGGATTCAATTGACTTGTTTTTGTCGCATGCAACTACTCAACACTGTCTCAACAGTACTGCAGTTTTATTACCTCGACAGTGAAGGGTTTCGTCCGCCACGACAATCCCTTGTTCTTGGGTGGACTTTACCAAGGTTCGGCAAAGTTTCCTCTGATGACTCCGCTTATCCCTAAGTCGAAGTACTGTTGATGACTAGTCCTTGATGATACCTCCCGACGTGAATCAACTATAATCACCAATAAATCTCACACTTCTTTTAGTCGTTGAAACTTTAATCTATCCCTTTAGATAAATAGATTTCTCACAAAGGTGAATTTATTTCCTTCTTTTTGTTACAATTTTATTATATTTCCTTCTTTTTGTTACCTTTTTTAAGACAAAGGTGAATTTATTTCAAAAAAAAGAGAAAACTCATCGAAATATTGCAGAATCGAATAAAACAATCCAAAAAAATAAACTATTTGAACAGCAAAAAAATTGATTCGAACAATGCAGAAAAATATAATGCAAGAAATAGAGTAGAATTGTTCAAATAATCTATCCAAAAAATGAAAAAAAAATCTTCTCTTCCATTTTTATTTCCCTTTGAATAAATTTTTGGAATAATTTTCTCTTTTTCTTGAATTTTTTAACCCTATTTTCAACCTTTATCCTACTAGAACCTTAATCCCATTATAACCCATATTAAAGACCTCTTGATTTTTGCATCATTTTCATATTAAGTAGTGGAAACTAGACTGAGTTACAAGCCTATGGTAATGGATTGATTAGTTTAGGCTTGAGTTATTCTTTCACCCGAAACACTTGAGCGAAATGAGTGAACCAATGTGAGGAACTAAGTCTTATATTCTTTGAAATTGATAGACGATTGATATGCTTTGGTAGATATACACTTAATTGATTATGCCTTGCTGCTTGATCTTGAATTTCAACATTTACTTGACTTAGTTTACTTAAGAAATCTTGGAAATTCTTTGAAATTAGAGTTGACAACTTAAGGTTTTTAGCATGATAATTGAGAAATGCTTGAGGATAAGCATTGAATAAGTGAGGGGGAATTTGATTAGTGTTTAAAATACACATTATTATTAATAATTACTCCTTGATTGATTGTTATAAATTGCTAATATGGATTATTTCGTATATTTTTCATGCAGGACATTGAAGATAAGAAATCCAGCTTAAAGGGTGAAAATTCTGCAGATTTCTCAATTTTTTGGATTCATGACTGGATTCACGGGTATGATTTTCGGGATGGCTGTTGACATGATGAAAATCAACATCTTTTGGATTGGCTAGTTGGAAAATCTGAATGGATAAGGTCAACGAGGCAAATGAAGTGAATTCCGGGATGTGTTTTCAATTTACAAACCTAATTTTTGGGATTGTCTTTTTGCCTTTATTATCTTTGTAATTCCTAAGCCTATAAATACCAACTCTTGGGAGAGGCTTGAGGATCATCTTTCATCATCTTTCGTCTTTTCATTTTGTGTTTTTCTTAGTTTATTTTAAGTACTTTTGTTCTAAATAAAGTTTTATTTTCACTTTTACTTTTATTCTCCTTTATTTTATGTTTACAAGTTATTTTCAAAACATGTCAAGCATGATAAACAATATCATGCTTGGCTAATTTTCTCAAGCCAAAGAGCTAGCAATGAAACGATTCGATCGTGAGATTCGAACAAAGCACTAAATTCCTTTCCGGGATACATTTTCGTTTTTCTAAACGTAAAAGATTGACAATCAGTCTCGCTTACATTTTTAAATTACTTCCTATAAAAAAGACATCGTTGGTTTGTAAGTTGTTTAAAAATATAGTTGGGAGGAAGGATCCGCCTGTGGCATTTTCACTTCCTGTGAACACACTTAGCGGCGGTCCGCTAAGGAAAAACGAGATCTGAAACGAATTTCGGTGAGACAACTTCTGAGTTGGGCTTTTCCAGTTTCAAAACTAAGTATTTTAACGGTGATAGACGTGGCTAATTTACTTAAGAATCGGTTTCCGAAGATAGACTTGGGAAGATCGGTTACATGTGAGAAAAACAAGTTGCAATGGGTTGGGCCTTGCAGACTATAACCGACATGAATCCCGAAGAAAAATATATTTCAATGATCAAAAGAATCCAATCAAAGCTAGCTCGAGGCGATTTTATAATTGCAACATCTCAACTTATTTTCTTTATTTTCTTTATTTTAGATCTCGACTATCACCCCTCTTTTTATTTATTGTTGCAAATTATTAGATAATAATTTTAAAATTAACATACCTGATTGATTAGACTATAAATAATATGATAAATAAGATTCATTTAATAATTTCTCATCCTAATGATATAGCGTGGGATGCTATTTTTATTTATTTTTATTAATTTTATAAAGAAGTAGAAATTAGATCCCAAATGATATGATAGTGTTGGACCTTCTTTATAAGAAACCGAAGTGTGGGGCTGCATAAGCCACACAAATCAAATCAAACTGAGTCGTAAGTAGGCAGTAGTTATTAATTTTTATTATTTATTCCAATTTTATTGTTATTGCTTCTATAAATCTAATGAGATTATGGATATACGCAATACAAACGACCGCATAGGACCCCTAAAAAAGACAATTACTTTTAAAGGTCACATTTTTAGAACCAACAGAGTTATGGACAATTACTTTTAAGGATCACATTTTAATGAATTATAATAGACCCTCAACTTAATCTGACCCAAATTTAAGTTCTAACGGAATCGAGTAAATTGTCTATCCTAATAAACACCATGATTGTCAGTATTGTATATATCTTGCGATGACCCTTCATAAAAATATTAATATTAACTTCCATTTATCAATGTCAATTAATATTGATTCATACCTTAATAAATCTCTATCACTAAAACGAAGTATACGCATAGTTGCATAGACTTGGGATACCGAGCACCTTCATAATGACCGTCGTCCATCCCAAGATAAGGTAGCGAGGAAATAAATACTGAAATTACTTCAATTGAGAAGGATGTGTATCTTCATTAATATGAAAACCTTTACTCCATTAGTATAACCAGTTAATTGGATATTAGTTTGATGAGAAAAATACTGAAAAAATAAGTTTTGAAGTGATAATAATAATTAGGATAAACTACATTTAATATAATAGGTCGTAAAAATTTTGAAGACTAAAACTATTATTATATCTGACTATGTTATTATTTTCTTCTAACATCTAACGGTCAATGTCTTATTTATAACAAAATATTATGTAACACTCTATTTTCGATTTGGATATGAAGTATTACATTTGGGTCACCCAGAATCTAACCCAATAAATTTTTATTTTAAATTCATAGATTTAGCCAATATTTAAAATATTAAACAACTCATAAGCTCACGTACTTAAGCAATAATATTAATCACTTAACAAAATATGAACTCCAAGTTTAAAACATTATATATCAAAATTATATTTCAAATAGAGCTACAAACATAACACTTATAAAGTCTTATGCATAAATAAGTTCAAAACTAAATACTAAGTATTATACTCTAAAGTAATGTGCTCCTCAATCATAATTAATCTACTAATTTGTGAACGAAAGCAATAATTTCGAGCACTGAATTTTATGCTCAGTGATATTTTGTACTCCACAATATTATTATAAAATAAATATGTATAGAAAAGTAATAAAAATATACTATGATAAATATTTTGTGTGCAAGTATATAAGGTCTACAAATAATACAACAATTAACTTGAGTATCGATCCATTGAAATTATCTCTTAATATTTTTAAATACAGAAGAAAATTATTCAAACCAAAAAAATAAAACCCTAAACCAAAAAATTATCCCTATATATTTTTAATTGCTTTGATTGTTTACTTGCATTAAAAGAAAAATGATGGTTATATTTTTAGACTTGTTTAAAAATACTTATTTTAAGTTCTATGAAACTCATTAATGTCAATTTGTCTCTTATTGTTTGTCGATAAGATTCAATAATAGTAAAGCCTCTCGCAATGATATTGCCTTAAGTTGATCATGTAAACCCCCTATATTTTTATAGTAAATACTTTTAAATAAACCAATTTGATCAAGAACTAGTCTATACTCTAAAGGTATGGATATCATTTTTGAAGTAAATTCATCTGTTCGAACGATTTTTCTCGAAGCTTCTCTCCTTTAACATTCAACAATTCAATCGTTTTCATCCCAAGTATGTTAAAATATTGGGAGCAATATGCCAGCAATGAAAGCTTACACTTGGTAAAGTATTTAGAAAAAATTAAACTATATTGAATGGACAAACAATACTAAAAATAAAGTTTTATTAAAGAACTAATTTAAAACATGAAAATTAACGTTTTAACCAAATTTCCACTACCAATTATGAAATTGTTTCATGATGAGGGATTAACCAACACATCCATAACCATTTTCAAATACATATTCCTTAGAGAAACAAAGTAAAACAACTTAAATAAGAGAATAAGCTAAAGGGTCTCTTAATGTAGCCCTCAGGGTGCAGGTTCCCTGCCAAGTGGTTGAAATGCCTTGCTTGGTGCTGGTGATCATCACACGCACACCCCAGCACCTTGCTCCAATCACTTGTCAAGCCTTCCTCAATCCTCCACTCTAGTTCGTCCTTCTTCTCTTGCAGGCTTCTTAAGTTGGTGTTTAAATAGGTTTACAAGGAAAGTATATGATAGCTCTTCAATTCATTTGAAATTCAAATGTTTATGGGATAAGAGATAACTATATTATCTAGGTTTGAATGGGAGCTGACCAGGCTAGGGTTCACGGCATCCTGCCGATGTTGCCTTAACATCCAAATTTGATACGACTCTGCCAATAAACCTTGTCACCATCTTAAACACTATTTTTTTTAAACATCGAGCCAATTGTAATCTTTTAGGAGCCTTATTTTATCATATTTTTATGGGGTTCAATAGCTTCTTGGCATGACATCAAGTTCACTGCTCTGTCAACTAGTGCTTGACATTTTATAATCCATTTATGCCAACAACACTCAGTAATTCAGTATTCTCTCGGGCATTCCTTCCTATGCTGCTATCTAAGCTAAATCTTGTGTCAAATATATGCCAAACTTGAAAAAATCATCAAAAAACAATAATTCACTCTGAAAAAGACTATAAATTTCAATTCTTTATGCAAATACATGATTCTAAGATTTTAACACAATTAAATATCTTAAAAAACAAACAAAAGCATTATAAAATTGGCATTAAAGACAATAATTTTGGTTATATAACACACCAAACCTAAATCATTACTTGTCCTCAAATTAATCAAACAAAGAAAAGAATAATAAAAACTAAAAATGTTACCTTGGCAAAATTTTGGTTAGAATGCCAGAACATACCTGCAAGAAGAATCTGGGTCTATTTTTATCCTCAGTATCTTAGTGCAATAATGCCAAGTAAGTATTAACTTAAGTGTAGTAATATTACTCTAGTCTAAGTTCATGAAGAGTGCTTGATTTGTAGGCAATATGCATCTATTATCGTCTCACTCTCTTAGCCAATTTTAGAACTTAAGCTCAAATTTTATTCAATTTTGTTATTCTTTTGCCAAGGTTTTTTATTGGTATGAACTTAAGCTTGCTTTGCGACATTATTTAACGTGAGAGATAAGTGAAAACATATCAAAAATCTCTACCTTAATACACAAATTACTAAACTTTCTCTTTAACTTATACTCTAATGTTTTGGATTTTAAAACTAAGAGAAAGAAAACCACCAAGCTTCAAGTAATTTATTATCTCTAGGTAGAGGAGAGTTATTTATTTTTCTTTGCCTTGGGAAAATATTACTGCCTTATTTATATTTTTTTAAACCTCAGAATTGGCATTGTATTTTTTGGGGCTTAGTTTCAAAAAAGTCTAAGTTTACTAGAAAGCTGGATACATATTACTTGTTAAGTGTAAATTCAATTCCCTAAACTATAGGTCAATTACCAAGCAATCCCGGCATACTAATTTGCTGGTATGGCATGACAACTAAAGATTAAATTTTTTCTCATTAGATAGAAATCTAGGTTAAATTAAGCTTGTCTAACAACATTGACATTCTTCAAAATTTAGACCAAAGCAAAATTTTCTCTGATTATTTTTTTCTGTGGTTTGATATGCAACAACTCTATATGGCCTAAATGAAATGGTATTTGGCATGGCAGAAGAAAAATTTTAAACATGAAATGAATGAATTAATGTGAGAAAATGCATACCCTTAAATCCAAGCTATACATTGCCTTTACCGCATCAAACAATATATATACATAATTAAAAATAAAATATAAAATTCATGAACATGTAAAAAAAATAAATATAATGAAAATGAGCTTAAGAAGAAGATGACTCCCCCTCGGAGACTTCTTATCAAGTGACTCTGGTCTTTCTTTTGATAAAGCTTTTTGGTAATACTCAAGAGTGTAAAGCATGTAAATTCTATATTGATTTTCTTTTGTATAAAGTGAAAGATTTTTAAATTAAAAAAGAGCTTGAAATAATATTAGAAAACAACTTTAAATAAATTTAAATTAATTGATTAATTGATTGTCATTTGGAATTATAGGTTAACATATGCTTAATAAAATTTAAATTCAATGTTACCAACATTTCAATCGTTTCAAATCAATTGAAATTAACATTGGTTTTAGCTTTAATTGATGATTAAAATTAATTATTTTAACAATTCCAGACAACCATTTTATGAGTATTAATTTTATATTTTAAATTGCTATGTTTTATGAAACATTTTATCCTCAACCATTTCTTATAAATCGAGGCTTTTCACGGTTCATGTATACAACAAAATGAAAAACATTGTCTTAAAAAACACTTTTCTTTGCACAAGACCTCTAGTCCAACTAGTTAAAGGAACAATTGATGTTCATAGAGGTCACGCGTTCGAGCACGAGCGATGCCAGCAGAGTGATTGAGCGATCAATGTTAAATGGTGAAAATTATATTCTAGAATAGATACTACTGTAATCACTATTAGGTTGTTTAAAAAAACTTTCTTTTTATCTTGTACAATTATATTTCCAAGTTCTTTTTCGGTATTTTGGAGAAGAACAATACCATCGAATTTCTTAAAAAAACAAACTTACAGAGCATATGTGATAACCTCGGGGGAAAATCTGTCTATAGCAATAACTACATTAGTTGAAACGAATTTGTTTCTAAGATAATGGTGTTAACCACGACACGGTTCAACATTTGTTTTGCTTATTTTATTTTATATTTAGTCAGTGTTAATGCCCTGGTTTGGAGTCTATATTTTTAACAAAGCTTACTTTAAAGGGTTAAGTCGGAAATTTGTTCTAGATTCATCGATGTGGATGAGTTTAAAGCCCATTGATTGAGGAATTCATGATGGATGTACAACTTAATTTTATAAGTTCAATGTGGTCAAATGAAACGATGAAGAGTACTCATAGTATACATTAATTATTACCTATCCCTATTTCGAACAATGTACATGCCTATGTTGATTTTTTATTACTCTTAATAAATTCATAGCCCAATTTTTTGGTGATCATACTAAGACAGACTTGATGAATTTACCGACAATGGTTGAATAACTACGCTTAACAAGTTCATAGCCCTATATAAATAGGTAGTCCTATCGCGAAGGACTAAATGAATTTGCTGTTAAAGAGGGTAAGTTCTTAAACTCTTAATGAATTAAATCCCAAAGAGTTTGAGTTGTTCTATTGAGAAAAACTTATTAAATTCATCAACTAAAGAGCTTGAGTATTTATTCTTAAAGAATTCTCATCCCAGAGTTTGAGTGGTTCCTTTTATAATGAACTTGAAGAATTCACCTATTTTTTTGAGAGGATGATCTTAAATGAAAAATTCTTAATTATTTCATAGCTCTTAGTTGAGTGGTTTATATGAAAATAAACTTGATGAAATAACCTACGTAAGTGAGAAGGATTAGCCACCTTGTATAAAAAAATATTAGTGTGTTTTTCTAAAACACTATTAGAATCCTTAGGTCAGATGACTATACTTGTTTACATATGTATATTTCTACATTTGTATATTTTCTGACATATCGAGGATTTCGATGAATAAAGGGGTTAGTTGTATGCTATGAGTTTACCCCTATCTTAGAAAGTCCAACATTCGTTCATTTATCTAGAAGAAGAATTACTCTTTTCATTATATACTAGTTTCATGTAACAACCCAAATTTTATCAAAATCAGAGCGTCAGGTTTAAACCGAGACATGAGCCTCATATTTGAATCTAGTGGGCTTTATTTGGGTTTATCTCTGTTGTGGTCTAGGTTTGGGTTGTGAAATAAAGGTTTTTATGATATTATGCTCAAGTTAAAGGTACGAGCAATGGTAAAGAAAGTTCTCTACAAAATTTTATTTTTTTCTTGGTATGAGATCATCTCTCTTTCCAAAATACTTTTCTTTCCTTCTTTCCTTTTGGAGCTTAAGGAAAAGGTGAGAATTTTGAGTTTTGAGGGTATAATCCCATTTTAATGAAGAAGGGATAGTTGCTTTAGCTTGAAGAGATTTTTTTTCAAGGTAAGAATAAGTTTTAATGGTAGAAAGAGAACTTTTGATAGGGTTGAAGAGGAAGAAAAAATTTTGGTTTGGGTTTGGAAATCTCAAACTCTAGTGTTTCAATCTATTTTAACTCCCTTTTATCTTCATCATAGAGGTTGTATCTCTTACCAACCCTTTTTTGTAGTAGAATCTTTGAGAGAACCTTCAAAGGGGCAAGAGAATGAGAAAGAGAAAGCTTGAGGAGAGTTGAGAGCTCTTGAATTTTTGTTGTTTTGAGGTTAATATACTTCAAATTGTTGTATGTTTATGGAATTCATAATAATAATGTTATAGCTTGGATTGTGTATGGTTGAGGTTGGTTTGGAAGCTTGGATGTGGCGATGGTAAAATCCGAATTTGAGCTTATAACTTGTTGAACTTGATGGTATTCTGTTAGATATGTCTTACATAACTTGTAGGAGAAGTTTGGAAGGTTTTAAAATGCTTTTGAGTATAGAAAGATATGTTTTCGAGCTCTAGACCTAGAAATCTGGGTTTAAGTACTAGTACGGGAGGTATCTATATCGGTAACCGTGAAAAGAAAAATCATCATTTTTGAGAAGGCGTACCGATATGGCTTTTCATGCATCGATATCCCTGCATTTTAAGCATTTATAGAACCATTTTTGGTTACTGGTATGCGGGTACATATTAGTACCACTATTTTATTGAAATCAAGTATCGGAACGAGTGGTCCTCGTATCGGTACTGGGTACCGGTAATGTCGAATAGATGTATCAGTACGAGTTAGTAAAAGTAATTAAATCCGTTCGAATGTGTTTTGGGTATCGTTACTCAATAGAGGAGTATTAAAACTAGTTAGAGGTGTATCGATACCCCATATAGGTGTATCAGTATGCACAAACCAATTTGTCCAAGTTTTAGCCTTTGAGTTCGGAGGGTCCATAATTCATATTAATAGCTTTGATGGGTCCATTTAAGCCTAAACCGAATTATAAAACTGAGAAATAGAAACTTTGACATCATGTATGACTTGAATAAGGATTCTTGGACTAAATGAATCGTATTGACTTGTGATGTTATGAAAGCTTGTATATGATAGTTATAATTGTTGATAATTGCTATAAGAATACTGGTAAGGGATCCGGATACCCAAGAGGTGGATTTCGATGCTTTGTTACTCCGAACCACTTATATGAGGAAGTGTGAGTTCTGATGCTTAGTGACCTCCAATACATTTAAGGTATGGTAGGGAGTAGGATATGAGACTTAGTGATGATCGTACCCTCCTCAGGTGTATGGCTACCGATGCTAAGTGACCATAGAACCTACATCTAATATATATACATATATTCATAATTATGAATGCTATGAAATTACTATGAAAAATATCATGTGTTTAGGCAGTTATTGTAGCACTAATCTTTCTCTTTCATAACAACTTGTTGCATACATTTAATTATGAATAACATAAATCATGGTTGAGTGAAGGTATATCCACTGATCTTTTATTAGCTCAGCGTTCGGAATCTTTGTTTCTGTGTGCAAGTTTGTAGATGATGTGTAGTTTGTGGAGCACCATCTATGATAGGTTTCAACATCGATCATGGAGGAATTATAGCGACTGTTTTGCCAAAAATTAAAATTTAGGGATTGGACAAAGGTTTGCTTTATTAGGAACAAGTTTTCCATTTTCTTAAATGGTAGCCTTGTTGAATTTTTTAAAAGGAAGAGGGGTGTTCGACAAGGGATCTCTTGTCTCCTTATTTGTTTGTGATAGATATGAATGCTTTATCCCATTTTTTGAATAAGGTTGTAGCTCCGAGATTTTTTAATATCTTCCTAAATGAAAGAAAGTCCAGCTCACTCACTTATGTTTTGGTGATGACTTACTAATTTTTGCAAGGGTAATATTCATTCTTTGTTGGGAATTCAAAGTGTCTTGGAGAAGATGTACGAGATGGTTGACCTTCGATTATGTGGCTAAGTCTGAGTTGTTCGTTGATGGGGTTTCATCTGAGAAAAAGTTTCACATGAAAGAGACTACTAGGTTTAAGTTGGGGTTCTCCCAGTGAGATATTTGGGTGTGCCATTGGTAACAAGAAGATTGTATGATAGGGACTGTGCAACACTTTAAGAGAAAATAAAATCCAAACTTGGGTAATGGTCTTAAGCTTCACTTGAGCTATGATGGGAGGCTCCAATTAATTTGAGTTGTCCTTTTAGTATTGCCAACTATTTTTGCATGCAGTTGGTGCTTCCGAAGGGAGTCATTGAGAAGATCAACTAATTGTGTATGAGTTTTTTTGGAAAGAAATGGATAACCCTAGTCACGGTGCTCGGATAAAATGGGAGCTCATTTATTGCCCAAAAAATAGCAGAGGACTTGGTCTTAAGGATTTAAAAGCATGGAATCAAACATGCTTAGTTCTTTTGCTTAAAAAGCTACTATTAGCTGAGGGCTCATTGTGGGTGGCATGGGTGCATTACTTTATTGTTAAAGGCTTAGATATTTGGCATATGGATATAAGGCAGTAATATAGTTGAAGCTTGAGGAAAATCTTGAAGCAATGAGACGTGGTACAACACTTGAGGGAGTATGTTGTTTAGACTTCAAGTTTAATTTGGAGTGAGCTTTGCGTGACAAGGGGAATGTTGAGTGACATAAATTGGTATGGTTTAGTTTGTATATACCAAAATATGCTATTATTTTATGGATGTCAATACTTAATAGATTGCCTAAAAATGATAGACTTCGATGCAGGGGTATGGATATTAATGAGAGATCTATTCTTTGTAATGATGCACATGAATGCAGGAATCATTTATTTTTTGCGTGCAGGTTCTCCAGGGCTGTTTAGTCTGTTATTCTGGAGCTTTGTGGCTTGCATAAAGATATGTAGTGTTGAGATGTTAAGTTGCACTGGTTGTGCACAAGATTGAAAGGGAAATCGTTGATAGTTCATGTTCTTAAACTAGCTTGGAGTGCCTTTATATACTTTTTTGGGGAGAAAAGGAATAGGAATTTTTTTAGGGTTACTTCTAGAGTTGAAGAGGACATTATACGTAGCATAAAAGATTTTGTTTGTGTTCAAACTCGGAATAGGTTATACATGTGGAAGATGTAAATATTGTTATTTGTACATCTTAGGGAATTCCCGAATAGGGATGGATGCCCAAGTATGCTTATAGGCTTGTCTTCCTTGTCTTGGATAATAATATAACACAATTTATCCATTTTTTTGAATTTTTTAACATATTTTTATAATAAAACAAAATTAAAAATAAAACTCATTATTATAATTTTTTCTTTTTTCTTTTCGTTATAAATACTAAAATTAAATAAATCCCATTATTGAAGACAAAATTAAAAAACGGGTTTACTGTGGATAAAATTAATGATTAGAGTACACTACTTAGATAAAATGGGTCATGAAATTTAGGACCTATTTAAGTTTGTGTAACTTTTCTAAACCTATTTATATTTGATAGAATGATATTGTTTTTAAATTGGATCTCCTTCGTACTTTTGAAATTGAACTTAGGTTTTATTATCGGATTTTAATGGATTTGACTATTCGGTCTTCTTTTGGATTTTTGGAAATGATTTGAAATTTTAGGTTCGGATTGGGTTTGAGGCCTATATCTTGTACCTAGAACCGAGGTGTAACATTCCATATATGTTAACTAGTGCTTAAGCAACAAATCTCAATATTGCTCTTCTTATATTTTTTTAAAAAAACTTTCATAATAGTAGGGGAATGTTGGTATTGCTTAAACTGTAAAGTATGTAAATCTTATATTAATTTTTTCTTGTATAAATTAAAATATATTTTAAATTAAAAACAGAGCTTGAAATAACATTATAAAAAAATTTAAATAAATATTTAATTCAATTAATTAATTGGTTATCATTTGGAATTATAGGTTAATATATTTAATTTAATTTAATTTAATTTAATTAATTATTTACCATGGTCCATTCTATAACCCGTTTATGTTGTGACAAAACAACAAGCAGACTTTGATTTTGAGCAGAATTAAGACTTGGGGAAATGATTACAAGCAATGTTTCCTCCTCACCCAGATAAGCATATTTAAGATGCTTTGGCAAGTTTTTCAACTCCAATTTGGGTGCGTAGAGTAAATAAGACTTAGGAGAAATAAATTCTTCAAAATCAAGAGGTCCAAAACTGAAATTTTGTCTAGCTAGAAGTAGAATAGATTGTTGCACTTCCAATGGAAAATCACCAACTTCCTCTTCATCATCTTTTATGAGCTCTTCATAATCATTCGGTTGGATGAAATTTTTCTGACAAAACTTATCAGCTTTCTTTGGTAGATCAAAGTCTGCTTCCAAAATACTTTGATATTCTTCAGAATCATCCATATACTTAAGAGAATTGTTGACATTCACGGTCATACTTTGATATACTACTCGCATTGTAAGCTCACCTTTCTCATAGTCAACAAGAATGCGAACGGTTGTTAAAAAGTTCTTCCAAAAATGATCGGTGCATTAGCATTAACCTCGCAATCAAGTATAAAGAAATCGACTGAAAATACGAATTTGTTCACCCTTAATATGACATCTTTGATCTTTCCCTCAAGTCGAACATGAGAACAATTGGCTAACTGCAAAATAATAAAGGTGGATCTCGCATCTCCCGTGCCAAGCTCCACAAAAATTGATTTAGGCATGAGATTCATACTTGATCCAAGATCACAAAGTGTCTTCCCAACAAATTTGTCTCCAATAGAACATGGGATGATAAAGTTGTTTGGATCATTTCTCTTCAATGGCAATTTGCTCAAGGCATAACAATACTCTTTTGTCGTGACAATTATCTCAAACTTCTCCACTTTTCTCTTCTTCGTAAATATCTCCTTGAGAAATTTGGCATAAGTGGGCATTTGCTCAATTTCCTCAAAGAGTGTGACATTGATACACAAATGATCCAATCTGTCAATAAATATCTTGAACTGAACCTCATCATTATATTTCTTCAACCTCTGGGAAAAGATGGTGGGGGTCCAAGTTCTTCCACCAATGGTATAGAAACTGCTTTTGCCGTGACATTTCTACTAGCTCATCAATGGGGTTCAATTGTCAAACCTCCATCCTTGTCTTTTTCCTCGAGAGTTTGTTCAGGTATTATCGTCTCTTCATGCACAGGTTTGGGTATAGGATCATCATTTTTCTTCCCCTAAAACTTATCTTGTTGATTAATTTGGGTGTCACTCCTTAGTGTAATTATAGTATATTGCACTTTACCATATGTCTTAGTGGTCTTAGTGTCACTTGACAAACATACTGGCTGACGTTCCTATAAGACCGAGACAATTTTTCCAACTAGACTTTCTAAAGTTCACAATGAAGCATTGTGGCTTTGTAATAAAGAACTAGTATTAGATGATGATGATGATGATGTCCCCTTGTTCGAATTATGCCAAGGCATATTCGATTGAAAATTCTGGGGCTCATTAACATTATGATTCCAAGCTGGTGGATTAGGATTGTTGGATCCTTGGTTTCCCCATGAGAAATTTGGATGTTGACGCCATCTTGGATTATATGTGTTGGAATAGGAATTCTTATTGCTTCTATTGAAATTGCCCACATAATTAGTTGTCTCATGATTTTCTGAGGACACTGTCATGGTGATTGCCATGAAATAACAGACAAGCAGAATTAGCCATTTTTCACTTTCTTCACTTCATTAGAACATTGCATGTTCTTCAACATATTAGTGATAGCTGAGAGTTGGGTGAATATTGAGTCCTTAGTTGCAAGCTCAAAAGTTTCTTACGTCTTCCTCCTAGTTCCAAGCCTTGTAGAAGGAAATTGATAATCATTTTTGGCAATTCTATCAAGAATATCGAATGCCTCCTTGGGTGATTTTTCTAGCAAAGTTCCATTTTTTGAGGCATTCAACATCATTCTAGTATGTGCATTAACTCCATTGTAGAATATTACAACTTGAGTCCAATATTGAAAACCATGATTAATACATTTTCGAAGCAATCCCTTATAACGATCTCAACATTCATACATTGATTCGTCGTCACCTTGTCGAAAAGAAGAATGTCATTTCTAAGTTGAGTATTCAAATTTGGTGGATTATATCGCAGCAAAAAGCTTTTACATGGATCAGTCTATGACTCCATCTAACTGGATGGTACTTCACTCAACCATGCCCTTGCTCGGCCACATAAAGAATAAGGAAATAGTTTAAACTTCAACACATCCTCATGCACTCCTTGTTGATAAAATGAGTCACAAACTTCCAAGAAAGTACGGATATGTTGTGTAGTGTCTTCATGAGCTATACCACCAAATTGCCCAATAAAATTCAGCATATTGAACATGACAACCTTGAGTTCAAAATGAGCAGCTTGAATTTCTGGTGCAACAATATGGGATTAAGATCATCCAAGATAGGATTTAAGTGATCCCAAATAGCCTCTTGGTCGAGGTGCAGTATCATTCTGATTTGTCACGACATTTGGTACTATGGTTCTTGCATCGATAGTACATCTTGATTAGGAATAGCTGGGTTTGGAACTCCTTTATTCAGAACACCCTGATTTTAAACACTGTACATGGATCTATTCTTAAGCTGAATACGTTTATTTTTTCGAAACAATCGTTCAATCTCAAGCACTAGAGGATAGAGACGTCCGTCAGTAGACCTTCTTGTCATAAAATGAAAAAATCCCCAAAAAATAAAACAAGAAAAAAAAAGTAAAACTGTACTAAGAAAATAAAGAAAAATGCTAAGAAATAATGAAAAAATTCCAATCTTCAGATCTCCGGCAAAGATGCCAAAAACTTGGTCTGCGTTGTGTAGTGCTATAAATTACGCGAAAATATTTGTAAGTATAAATAGGCAAGCAAAGTAACAAAAGGTGAACGAGTATTGTTTCCACGAGGATTGGGTGAAAAATTATATCAATTCAGTCAAGGCAAAATGAACACTAACTAGAAAGGAAATGAAGATAATGGTATGGACATATGGAAATTTAGTGACAAATGGTTTAAATGTATGGTGGAATATGGTATAGGTGTAATGGTGAAAATACTATGATAATCTAATAATACAAGCAAGCAAGGAATTAAAATTGTCAAGGCAAAATAAAAAAGGATGTTGATGGTAATGTAAAAGTATGAAGGCAGTGTGAGGTGTATGTAAATGTAATAGCAAGTAAGAAAGTAGATAGAGGAAACACTTTGTAAATGCCAAAGAAAAAGCGAGATTAAAAAACGAGAGTAAGTAATATGACTTAATAATCCTCGATTGACAAACTCTACTGGGAATGAATGATGGGTTCTTGTGGACTCCTAACAATCGTCCCTCATAATAACTAGATTCTATATGGCATATTCACTTGACAGAGTCTTCTAATATGCTCCCGATCTTTCTTGTCAAAGGAACCTAACAGCCTAAAATGTCACGACATCTCTTCTCGGTCTTAGTAGTGAAACCTAGCTTATTGAAAAAAATACTTCTTTTAGTAATTGAAACCCTCAACTTAAGTCTCTATCGAACACCTAAGGTCGAATTAGACTCTAGTTAATATCTAAAACCTATTGCTCACGTTGATCCTACCTTAGATTCTCTTGAATAATAAGGATCTATAACAAGTTTCTCTCGAACACATAGCAATATACCTAAGAAAAGGACACTCACATACCTCTTACAAACTTAGATAATTAACCACAATGAGCAAAGCAAATAGATACCATACAAACATCTAATATATTCATAAAAGTAAAGTTAATCATCCACACAAAAAAATCCATCAAATAAAACATAAACCATGATGCTATTAAAGTATTCGAATACGTTCAACTACAACCCTCAAGAAATAAAATAAAGCAAAGCAAAGGTGTTGGAAGACACCTTTGGTGTGTGTTGTGACTGGTTCTTCGACCACTATAGAGAAGCTTTAGCATGCTAGCCCCTCTCGGGTGCCTAGCATGTCACTCCCTTCGAGCTCGACAATGAAGGAACCCTTGAAAATCACTGAGGGGGAAAAATTGGTAGATTTTTTCATCCCTTTAACTCACTCTTGCTCCTCAAATTTCACTCCAAAAGTCTCCCTTTTCTCTAAGGTCACCTTTTCTATTTATAGTGTGGGAGGAATATCCTAGGCTTTAGGAAAATTCCTTTTGTATCTTAAGGTAAACCCTCATTCACGTGAAATGAATTTCTCCCCAGGTGACAATGGTCCCCTCTAAGGTGGTTTCAGCCTCACGTACGGCACCAACTGACAATTCTCAATAAAATATCTCCTTGTCTTTTTCTACAGCACTAAATGTCTCTATTTTTGTAATGACATTTTTCTTCGTTATCCTTCTGCAAGTGTCATGATAAATCTCCTTTGCCCCCTGCTTCGCTTTACCTGCACATCATCAGCCAACAAGACAACCTTCCTCATAAAATAGCTCTATTATCGTACCATATATGTCAAGGCATAAATAACCATCAAATGCAAGGTCATGATCCTAAATGTATCTAAATGATCTTATATACACTTAAAAACAATCAATAACTTAAGTGAAAAGGCTCAAAATATAGTTTTTTTATGGAGTTATCAGATAACATTAGCACACTATCAACCATCGTTAAAAGACTCAATTGCAAAGATATCTCACCGTTAATGCCATTAAACCGAAAAAGAGAATAACAAGCATTGAGAGACAAAAAAATAATTAAATATTAATAGAGTGATGATACAATTGAAAATCCCATAACTTAAGAAAGAGGAAAGATTTTGAATAAAGATTAAGTTATCCAAAGATTACTTTGTTGTTGGAAGCTAAGAGAGAAAAATGGTGGTGGGCTTTCCGCTTGAATCTCTTCTACAGATTAAACAACAAAATCGATGTTATTGATGCAATAGAAGGAAGGTACATTTGAACAACATTGTTGATTCCTGATGGAGGCTATGGAGTCCTTGTTAAATTCTATCTTTTTCAGATTGTAGTATTTAAGATGTCTGTCCCACGAGGATTGTGTCGATTCTACTACTTCTTATAACTGTATTAAAGAAATTAAAAACATAAATAATTGGATTAGTTTAATTGCATTAACTAAAATATATTAAATTATAGAAAGATAATATGGAGAAGAACGAGGTTAGATTGAATGCTTTATAGAGGAGAATCCATTTATATTGCTAATACACTTATTAATGCAATGGGTTGAACTACCGCCTCAGTGGATCGCACAAAGGGTTGTCGCAATTGCCTAGGCGGGGTTATGCCTTATCAATAATTCAACTTTTCATAGTTCGACAGAGCAACCTTATATGTTTCTTCCTTATCCCTAAGCGAAGAAAACTGTTGCAATCCCCGTGTCTTGATGATACCTCTCGGCGTTAATCAAGGGTAGATCACAACTTCACATGCATCTTGTTAGTCGCTGAAATCCGACCCGAATTAGTCAATTCCTGTGAGCAAAGACCGTATTCTCTTATTTCGTGAGCCTAACTCTCCTGATATTAGACAAATGGATATTTCTTCACATACTTATCATCTCGAGCTCATATGCAAAGAAAGTTCAGTACCCAGAAAGAATAAACTATGAAATAAGAATTGCATTAATAAATATCAATAACAATATAACCTTTCTCTCCATCTACTTCACAACAATCTAAACCTCCAATGGAGTTTAAAATATTATGGTCGGCGGCTATGGATAAGTTATGTGTGTAACTTCTCCTCTAAACCTTAACCTAATAAGTGTCTTATATAGGACAAGTCCTAAGTTTATCTTTCCATGCAAGGAAATAGTTCTAAATAAAAGAGAAATCTAATTCCTAATTAAATTATAATAAATAAATCTTGTTTTCTAAAATGTCTTTTCCCGCAGTTTGGCTTGGTCTAGACCTCCTAATTGAGTTGTCTTCTTTCTTTTTATCTTTCGGTATTTTTTCTTATTGAGCATCACTTGTAATCTTCTATACTATCGCGGTAGTCTTCAGAACGCTGCCGTGGCGGATGCTTCATCTGCCATTCAGCATCTATTTTCTTTTTTGGCTCTTTCTGTGGTCTAGTTTCCTATCTAAGAAAGAAAACTATCAAACATATTTTTTTATGTCAATTAATGGATAAATTCATGAAAATAGTATTCAGATGCTGAGATGTAGAAAATAATCAGAAATATCTATTATTGTATTTAATTCTTTCTTTATTAGCAATAAATGAGTAGAGAAATAATGTGAAAATAAAGGACTTTTAGGCACTCATCACACCCTAAACTCGAACTATTGCTTGTCCTCAAGCAATGCAAAAGATAAGTTTATGTAGGGAATTTTAAAGTGATATATCGTCCTGCCTATTGCTGCAGATTTCCTTTCTTGACTCGGCCTCTTCTTGTTTCTATGAATTCCTCGGGACTGGACTATGAGTCTTAGTGTGTGTGCGTAGCTGTGTCAAAGCTGATTTTCTAATTTTTAATCCTTTTTCTAGCTCAAGACTTTCGATTTAAGATTTCTTAATTCTTTTGCTTTCTTTCTCCCTGAAATTGATGTATAATTATATATTGCTATATAGTTATACTTGCTTGAGCCAGCCATGGGCACCTCAAGTATTTTAGCATATTCTTACTAGAGTCAGTGATAGGCACCTCTAGTAAGTGGGAGAATTCTAAATCCTAAAGCCAGCTATGGGCTTATCTATGGACTAACTAGAGCCGGTGATAGGTATCTCTAGTTTAAAATCTAAGCCTAAGTCCTTATTGCTTTTCAAAGAAACGAATTTTTAAAATCAACTAAGACTAGCAGTGTTTTGAGATGTTTTTAGGCTCATAGTCTAATCCTAAGTACTAATCCTAGCAAGCCCTTCAGAATTCAAGTCTGGTGAATGGTACAAACTGTGGCGGCGGTTGGAGAATTATATCACTACTGAGATAGTTTCAATAAAATTCAACAGACTTTAAATTTTTTTCAGTAATAATTAAGTAACTATGACAAGATTTAAAGCAATAGTGAGATACTTCGATTACTTCCATACATTGCATTTACATTTTATAAAATAGACAAATGCTCCCCAAACTCAAGGGATGCATTGTCCTCAATGCATGTACATGGATATAACCAAAAATAAAAGAAAAGAAGAGAAAAAAAAAAGAAAAAAAGGAAAAAAGAAAAAAGATAAAATAAAGAAAAACTACAACCCTTTAAAAAGATGTGGAGGATCCAAATGAATCCTCAGAATCACTATTGATTATCAGCTTTCGATGAGTGTTCGGTGTCTGTTGGGCTGTTGCCTTTGGCCAGCTCACCATCGGCTTTTTGCTAGATCGATATGGCTGGACTCGGATAAGAGTTGGACTCGTGATTGCTCCTCTTCTGGATCCAAGTCGATTAAGGATGAAGTGGTTGCCTTTCTCTTCTGTCCTCCTTGTGCTGCAGCAATAAATTCATCGACAGCTCTGAGTTGGCTTGTCAAATCTTCTTTCGAATCACTCCAAGTGAAAGTTGTTGATTGCTCTAGTGTCGCTCCTCTATTAGTGGAGTCTATTCGGAGGAAATCAACTACTAAGTCTGCTGAGAGTAGTTCGGTTGTAGCTGCAGCCACTGCGGTGGCAGGAGAGATTGGGATAGTAGCTGAGAAAGTTGGTGTAGCAGAGGGAGGCTGGTGTGTAGAGAGATCGATTATGAAGTCTGGAAACAGAGTTGTGCATGTAGGGAGTTCTTCTCGAATGGTAGAGATGATAGCATTGTTGAACTCCTTAACATATTTCATGAAGGCTAGCTGCCTTTTCTCCATCCTCTGCATGACCTCTAAGAGTCTTGTTGGTGTTTGTTCAGCTGGGGTTGCTGGTTAAGCAGCCTCGGCGGGTTCTACTTCGGCCGAGGGTGGAATAAAAGCTTGTGGAACTGTTTCTTTCACTTGCATCCTTTTCATATAAATTTCCCTTATCCAGTCCACACGTCTTAGTGTGTAGGTGTTCAAGGGCATGTTCGTAACCCTTTCTAAATTCCTTAAAGCAGTAATGAGGCAAGAGAAAATTAGGATACCTTTCTCCTTTATTTGTTCGCTTATGATGCTGCCAACATTATTCCTTCGGTTGTGGATGATAGAGTGAATGAGCGCCAATCGTGGTTTTTCCACCGTCTGGTTATGAGAGGTTGACAGTAGATTCCTTTTGATGAAGGCATTCTAGAGTTTAGCTTCTGGGCGGAGATCATGGCGGCTGATAGATCCACGGTGCTTCCCCGTATTCTATTCAGCTCTAGGTATGCAGAGTTTGGCTTTCATTGCTTCATAATCATCTTCCGTCAATGGGGCATATGGGTTTTTCGCCACTAGAATTGCCCTTCCTCTAAGGAAGGAATATGGGTTTTTTGCCACTGGTCGGTGGGCGTAGAATTCTCGTACCCATTCGATATTTGCTGTATTTGGCTGCCTAGCGAACTGCTACCATCTATGAAAGGTTATTTTTGATAAGATGAAGGCTTCCAAACCTAGATTTGTCTATTTTTGAAATTTCGCTCGTATTCATGCTCCACTACCGGTATGGAGAACCGTTTGAACTTCGCTGCTCTAGCAGGGTTTTGTGGTTGAGTTGCCATATTTTTTTGAGAAAGAAGAAGAATTTTGGCAGAGTAATTATAATAGAGAGAAATTGTGGAGAAGATGAGGCTTTCTTCTCTTATTTATAGGCGAAGGCGGCCAACCGTTGGAAACGGCAGTAGCGTCATCATTGTTCTTGGCGTGCACGCTATACCGTTCCAACTGGCTTATACTGGCGGAAGAAACGATGCGGCTTCGACTTGGGCGGCAAGTTTTCCGCTGAGATTTTTTTCTTGAATTGGATCGCGTTTTGGGGCATGTTTATTTTTATTTCTTTATTGGACCTAAAAGGAACTGAATAATAAAGATGTAAAAAATTAAAATGTGAAATTAAATTATGAGAATTAAAATCTAGATCCTAAAACTAAAACTAATTTTCTAATTCCTAAGACTAAATTAGAGACTAATAAATTGAAAAATTAGGTTACTGCAGAAGTGCAATAAATTGCATCTTCAACAGCAACCATCTTCCCTTTTTTGTCTGGAGGAGAAGCTGATGTTCCAGTTGTTGTCTTCTCATTTGTTGGTTCCTTTCGAATGTATTATTGTTCAAGGGGCGTGTTGCCTCGATAGAGGTTGCCTTGGCAGATATTGTTCAGGAAATTTGCTTCTAGATTGAAGTTGAATTCAATTTTAACTTCAATTTTTTTGCATTTATCTAGTTCATCCTGATGCCTTATATTTTTAAATACATTGATCTTTACTTGTTGATCATTGACCCTTATGATCAATTCTCCTTTCTCACAGTCGATCAATGTTCTTCCTGTGGCTAGAAACGACCTTTCTAATATGATCGGAGCGTGCTCATCTGCTTCACAATCAAAAATTAAGAAGTCAGTAGGAAAAATAAATTTATCCACCCTTACCAGAATATCTTCAATTTTTCCTTTAGGTTGTACGTAAGAGCGGTCTGCCAGCTGCAGCATAACAGTTGTTAGTTTTACTTGTCCAATGCCTAGCTTTTGAAATACTGACTTAGGCATGAGATTTATGCTGATGCCTAAGTTGCATAGTGTCTTGCTCACATATTGATCTCTGATAGCATATGGTATGGTGAAACTACCAAGATCTTTTCTTTTGGTGGTGGCCTTGTTATGCAACATTACCACACATCCTTCCGTTATGGCAACTGTTTCAAATTTCCCAATTTTTATCCTTTTTGATATAATATCCTTAAGGAATTTTGCATAGTTGGGCATTTGCTTAATTGGCTCAACTAAAAGTATATTTATGTGTACCTGTTTAAGTATGTCCAGGAATTTCTTAAACTGGTACTCATGCTTTTGTTGTTTTAACCTTTGTGGAAAAGGTGATGGTGGACACAGATCTTCAATCTTTTCATCGCACTGAAATCTTATATGTGGTGCGACTATGGCATCATCTGCTACGGTAGTATTCTCGGCAATATCTGCTGGTTCCTTTGCCTTGGATGTTTTATCAATAGCTTCTTCAGAGACTATTGTTTCAATGGTCTTACCTACTGTTTGAGCAGGTATTTCGGGGTCCTTCAGTTGTAATCCACTTCTGGTTGATATGGCTTTACATTTTTCATGAGGACCAACTCTAGCGACTTCTGTATCGCTCAGGAGACCTCCTATGGGTCTGTTTTTTATCTGTTGTTCCATTTGTCCTACTATGATTTCCAGCGCCTTGAGAGCATCTTCGTTATTTTGCATTCTCATTTTTGTTCTGTTCCTGAAAGTATCAGCTCTTTGGATGAACTTGTTTATATTTGCAATGTATGCGCCAATTTGGGCCATGAATGTTTAAAGTGTATTCTCCAAAGATTGTACGTCTATTATTTGCTGCGGAGGCGATGCCTGCTACGGTATCTTCTACTGAGTAAATTTATTATTTTGCTGGAATCCAGTAGCTTGCACTGGTTGATGTTGCGTGTTAAGTGTAATATTAGGATTGCTCCATGAGAAATTTGGGTGCTTCCTCCATGATGGATTATAGTTGTTGGACATATTGTTTCTATTAAAATTTCCAACATAGAAGGAAGATTCTAGATTGTGCAGGCATGCGTTCGAGTCATGATTGTCACCACATGTTTTGCAGAGAATGATGACTACTTTTACTTCTCGAACGTGACTTAGCTTTTACAGATCCTTCACCATATTTGTCAAGGCAGACAGTTGGGCTAGAATGGAATCTGAAAAATCTGAATTTGTCATGCCTCGTCGATTTATTCCTCTTCTGTTGGTTGGGTGTTGATAGTCGCTCTTCGCTAACCTATCTAGAATTTCTATACTCTAATGGGGTAGGCGGTCTAAGAGGGTGTCATTGGCGGCAGCATCATCCTTGTAGGGGTATTCACTGCATTGTAGAAGATGGATACTTGGGTCCACTCAGGCAGACCATGCAAGGGGTATTTCTTGTATAATTCTTTGTATCTTTCTCATGCCTCATACATTGAATTGTCTTCATCTTGCCTAAAGGATGTTATGTTGTTTCTGAGCTTGTCAGTTGTATTAGTATAACTAAATCTGACAAGCTTCGACATAGTTCTGTCCATGAATTCAACGATCCCTGCTGAAGGTTGTTTAACCATGGTTTTACCCTATCCCTCAGTGAATATGGAAATAATTTTAGTTTAAGGATGTCGGCTGAGACTCCCGACAACTTAAACGAATTACAAATTTCCAAAAAAGACTTAAGATACTGTCGAACATCTTCATTGGTCGAACCCCTAAACTGGCCCAAAGTGTTGATCATGTTGAACATGATCGGTTTTAGTTCGAAGTGTTATGCCTCTATATTAGGCATCACAACAGCAGGAGTTAACCCATCTAAATCTTCCTCTAAATAATCTCGAACAATTCGAGGGTGTTCTTGTCTTGGAATATTTACTGGATCAACTACTGCGAAGGCACCACGGTTGTCTGTCGCAGCGACGTTCATACCCGCGTTGTTTTGTTGGCCATGGTCTACGTTCATTCTTAGGCGTGCCCTTCGTTTCAGATCTTGTGTTGTTTTTTCGATTTCTGGGTCGTTAGGGTATTGGTCAATAGTAGGGTTGAACCTGGTCATGCACAAAACAACCCACTAAAGTTAAACTAAAACTAAATAAATAACTAAAACAATTAAAAATATGCAGAAATAATAGGTAGTAAAATTGAGCGTCAGTCCCCGACAACGGCGCTAAATTTGATGGAGGCTATGGAGTCTTTGTTAAATTCCACCTTTGTCAAATTATAGTATTTAAGATGTCGGTCCCACGAAGACTGTGTTGATTCTATTACTTCTTATAACTGCATTTAAGAAACTAAAAATACAAATAATTGGATTGGTTTAATTGCATTAACTAAACTATATTAAATTATAGAAAGAAAATATGGAGAAGAACGAGGTTAGATTGAATGCTTTGCAGAGGAGAATCCAGTTATATTGCTAATCCACTTATTAATGCAATGGGTTGAACTATCATGTCAACAGATCGTACAAAGGGTCGCCGCAGTTGCTTAGGCAGGGTTATGCTTTATCGACAATTCAACTTTTCATAGATCGACAGAGCAACCTTATATGTTTCTTCCTTATCCCTAAGCGAAAAAAACTATTGAAATCCTCGTGTCTTGATGATACCTCCCAGCGTTAATCAAGGGCGGGTCAATAACAATTCTCTCGTTTTGTGAGGCTAACTCTCCCGATATTAGACAAATAGATATTTCTTCACATACTTATCATCTCGAGCTCATATGCAAAGAAAGTTAAGTACCCAAAAAGAATAAACAATGAAATAAGAATTGTATTAATAAATATCAATAACAATGTAACCTTCCTCTCCATCTACTACTCCACAACAATCTAAACCTCTAAGGGAGTTTAGAACATATTGTGGTCGGAGGCTAAGAATAAGTTATATGTGTAAACCGACTTCTTCTCCTCTAAACCTAAACTTAATGAGTGTTTTATATAGGCCAAGTCCTAAGTAGATCTTTCCATGCAAGGAAAGAGTTATAAATCGAAGAGAAATCTAATTCCTAATTAAATTATAATAAATAAATCTTATTTCCTAAAATGTATTTTCCCGCGGTTTAGCTTGGGCTAGAGCTCGTAATTGAGTTATCTTCTTTCTTTTTATCTTCCGGTATCTTTTCCTATTGAGCATCACTTGTCGTCTTCTATGATGTCGCGACAGTCTTTAGAACGTTGCCTTAGCGGATGCTTCATCTGCCATTCAGCATCTATTTTCTTCTTTGGCTCTTTCTGTGATCTAGTTTCCTGTCTAAGAAAGAAAACTACCAAACATATATGTTTTATGCCAATTAATGGATAAATTCATGAAAATAGTATTCAGATGTTGAGATGTAAAAAATAATCAGATTATTGCATTTAATTTTGTCTTTATTAGCAATAAATGAGTGAAAAAAATGATATGAAAATAGAGGACTTTTAGGCACTCATCAATTCCGTTCAAAGCTTTTAATGTAAAAATACAAGTCCTTAACCCTTTAATTTTCCCTCCAATTTCTCGCTCCCTTATGCCCTGAATAAAACTTTTTTAACTTATGTTTAATCTATTTTATCTTTTTACCTTATTCTAAAATTGATTGGTTAACCGAGTGATGTTTATATATTTCCTTTTTTTATTAATCCAACAACTACTAATTACTTAAATGAATTCAATGGTTATTTTCTTTTTAGAAAACACCTCCTGTGACCCATTGTACATTTGATAATACAGAGCTGCTCACCAAAGCCCGATGCTTCAACATTTTCACTGAACCACTTGACGACAACTTTCTCTGCAGGAAAGTGACCTGTGTTTCGCTGCTTCCGCCCTTTTAACTTGTAGACTAGTTGATCGTTGTGTTCTCTTCTCCTGTGAATGCCAGGCGCTCTTTTTTTTTCAAATAATTTAATGTGTCGACAGGCAAGAACAGTTTACTGTTTTTTCATTTGTCGTATATAATCTTATTTCTTTCATTTAAAATAAACCATTTCCTGTTTTGAAACTCGCCTTTGTAAAGTCCGCTTACATCTAAAACCAAAAGAAAGTTCATCTGAGATTTCAATGAAATAAAGTAGGTTAACAACTCACCGATGATTTCCACGTCTTTAGTACTCAGAATCCAGCTAGCCACTTTTTGATGCTACACCGACCTGTTGTACAGATTGGAATCACTGTGATCTTGATCTTGGTCTTTGTCATTTTAGGCCATGGCGGTATTGACCATCGATTCAATTCTTTCTCGTACTCTTTTAACTAACAGGTTCACACAATTTTGTCTGAGAAGTGAAGTTTCAGGAGACAAGGTTGTACCTTGGAGGTCTCTTGGCAATGGAGGTAAAGTCAAGGGCAAGGGTAGGGTTGTAGTGAAAGCAACAGTGCAGATTGGGGGTGTAGAGGATGTAAAGAAAGCGAAAGAAGGATTGGGTTTCGATGCAGTGTCGGAGGGGGAGTTGAGAGAAAAGGGCTTCTTGGGGATGAGGAAAACAAAGCTTGTTTGCACCATAGGGCCAGCTTGTTGTTCAGTGGAGGATTTGGAGAAGCTGGCATTGGGTGGAATGAATGTGGCCAGGCTTAATATGTGTCATAACACCCGGGATTGGCACCTTGATGTGATTAAGAAAATCAAGAAGTTGAATGAAGAAAAGGGTTTCTGTGTTTCAATCATGATTGACACTGAAGGTAGTCAAATACATGTGCTCGATCATGGTGCTCCTTCTTCTGTCAAAGCAGAGGTATCCCTGTTTTTTTCCCTTCTTTTATTTTCCATGGCTTTAGAATCTGTAATGGTTTATGAAGTTTACATGATTATAGTTGCTCTAAGTGTGGAAAGTATGAATATTCGGAGTTTTTTTGCAGTAAAAATGCCCATTTATTAGTGTTAAAATGTGGCCGCAACAGAATGTAACGGCGCATCGTAACATTTACGTATTATAAGCAAAACACAATAAAGGAACCACGTCATGATTTGTATGATCTAAAACCTTTATAGTAACTTTCGATTCCTTATTGGTTTACCTGTCCATCTGGTTATTTACTGCTCAGAAACATGAGGGTCACCCTCCATTTACAGTTCAAGCAAGCTATGACGACTTTTCTGAAGGTAGTTTTGATTGGTACCAAGAATCAATTCATCCAAATATTGATGGTGGGTTTATTATTTAAGATTAATGCTATCTCAACATGTTGTATGGATGGCAGGTATTGAAGTGGGTGATGTAGTTGTCATTGATGGTGGGATGGCTAGCTTTGAAGTAATTGAGAAAGTTGGAAGCGATCTGTGTTGTCAGTGTACGGACTCTGGTCTATTTCTTCCCCGTGCCAAGTTTAGCTTTTGGAGAGATGGAAAGCTTGTAGAAAGGAATTCTGAGCTTCCTACTCTATCAAAAAAGGTTCAATTCATTATTATTTCTTTGCCGGCTTGGTTTGGGAATGTTCTTTAGCTGATAATCTTGTCACTTTTGACTCATTGAATTGCTGTAGACATAATGCTTTAATTTAATTTAGCCGATGCAACTGCATGGGTATCAAATTGAAGATTCCAAATATTGGACTTAACCAGCTAAACGCTATAATAGAATATAAGTTTTAAGCTTTAGTCCATCCTAAACATGTATCCTATATCATCAAATCTACAGGATTGGGCTGATATTGAGTTTGGAGTTTCTGAAGGTGTTGACTTCATTGCCATCTCTTTCATCAATGATGCTGATTCTGTCAGGCAATTGAAGAACTATCTATACATGAGGTCGTCCAGGTAAACAGTTTTGATCATTGTGGTCTGTATATTTACCAAGTGTCTGCAATATTTTTCCCTGGTGTTGTATTGAATGAGAAAAGTTGTAAAAAAAAATTCAGATCAGAGTAAAAAGTTGTATATTCTGTACGCTTTTCGAAGTTCTTGAAAATCACTGATTTTTTTCCCTCATGCAGATCCACAAGGGTATTGGCAAAGATCGAGAGCTTGGAATCACTACAGAAATTGGAAGAGATTGTAGAGGCTTGTGATGGAATCATGGTGGCTCGAGGTGACCTTGGAGTTGAAATCCCTTATGAACGGATTCCAACAGTTCAAGAGGAAATAACTCGTGTTTCCCGAGAACTTAACAAGCCAGTTATTGTAGCTTCTCAACTTCTCGAGTCCATGGTTGAATACCCAACCCCAACACGAGCTGAGGTAATATCATACTCTAAACCGATTTTATTGCTGCTATTTGGTTATAGGAAAAACATTTTAGGAAACTGGCATTTAGGTGAAGTTTCTTTGTAATATATATTCTTCTGTGTATTCAGGTTGCAGATGTTTCAGAAGCAGTTCGGCAATATGCAGACGCCTTAATGTTATCTGGTGAGTCAGCTATTGGACCGTATGGGCAGAAGGCTCTTTCTGTCTTGCAGATGGCTAGTAGTCGAATGGAACTATGGAGTCGGGAGGAAAATCGACAAAGTATTCTTCATCAGCGCCCTCTTGGAGTGTCATTGCCTGATCGTATTGCAGAACAGATCTGCAATTGTGCCGTGGAAATGGGTATTACTTTAGCGATTTTATGCTTTCACAAAGATTTTTTGCATTCCAAGGCACAACTCAGATTTCTTTCATGTCATGTCCGATTCTGATCATGCACATTCCTTCTCTGCAGCTAATAATCTTGGCGTAGATGCCATATTTGTGTACACGAAGCATGGACAAATGGCCTCTCTGCTGTCTCGCAACCGTCCATACCCTCCCATATTTGCATTCACAGGAGACAATGGCACCCGTATGGCTCTGAATCTTCAATGGGGAGTGATCCCCGTCCTGGTTGATCTGTCTGATGAAGAGATGGAGACAAACATCACAATGACCATGGAGCTGATAAGAAGAAAAGGGATGTTGAAACCCGGAGATGTGGTACTGGTGGTGTCAGATTTAGCTCCAACCCATATAAATTACAGTGCGTTTCAATCCATCCAAGTGAAGACAGTTGTGTAGGGGAAATACGTTTCCTGCTTAAGATCATAATTCCGTGGCTTTAGCTTTAAATATATGTTTTATTAATTATTGCATGTTTATTGTGAAAGACGACCGGACCCTGAGGTTGAGGGATTCATTAAATCGATCTATTTTGGATTACGTTTATTAAAAAATACTCCTAGTAGACATTGCTATCAACTTATAAGAATTTAAAAGTATAATTTCTGCACGAACTTTCTAACCCAAGTGATTAAAAGAACGGTTGTTGTTCTCAGATATCATAGGTTCGAGCACAATTTTTTTAATTTAGACTAGAGGTGACAAACGAGTCATTCGGTTCGGTTTCGGTTCGGTTCATTTTGGGTTTGTTTACATTCGGTTTAGATTTGGTTTGGTTCGGTTTGGGTTTCGATTTCGGTTTTAATTCGATTATATGATACTTCTGGTCGGTTCGGATATTGGATCAGTGATTCGGGTCAATATCGGATCGATTGTTTTTGGGTCGGGTCAATACCGGATCGGATGTTTTTGGGTCAGGTCCATGTCGGGTCGTTCGGATCGGTTCAGATCAGATCAATCTTTGAATTTTCGGGTTAATTTATTTTGAGTTAGACTTGAGTATGAATTTTGAGGTTAATTAAGAATCTTAGTTTAAAAATATTAGTTGTGAGATAAGGGATTAAATTGAGTTAAATTTATTTGAATGACTTAATATTGAATTAAATGATTAAATTGTTATTATTATTATTATATTTAAGGGTTTTGGTATTTAATCCTTTTATCAAGCAATAGAAAACCCTATGAAATTTGGTTTGCAACAGACACACGATTTGATCTCCCACAAAATCTTTCTTTTTTTTTTCGTTCATGTGTTTTCCAGTTAGTCACCCACCCACCCTTATACCTTAACATTGTTTGAGAGCCGTCACCACCACCTTATCACTTTTCTTTATCGTGTTATTATACCATTCGTGCACACTCTAAAGTGATTTCCAAGAAATCCAAGAAGTAATAAGGTTCCGTACTCAAGGTGATTAATCAACGACGGTGGCTTTATAGATATTGGTATGTCTTTGTTGATCCTGTGTTGTTCTTTTAGTTGAGTATAAACTTTTTTTCTTTTAGGTGGATTAATTTTTACTGATTTTGTTTTTGATTGTGATCATTGTTTTAAAATAAGCAATCACATTATTTAAATTGTTGTCCCTACTGTCCCTCTCTGTATATTCTTTACCGTTAACAGTGGCTTTAAATCCAAAGGATTTTGGTTCCCGGATGACACCAATAGGGAATTCTTAATTATTAGTTGTATCCTACTTCCCCGGCCATGGACATGGACATGAAAATGTTACAGTATGTAGGAACTCTTCTTACATTTCCCACTGCCGGCATGCTGCTCTTAAGAAAGCATGCCTTGGCCCTTGGGTTCAAAAATCAGAGTTCAATCTCCTCTGGAAAGGATACATCGGCTTCTAACGATACTGCGTAACTATATATCGTCCTTTTTCCAGATCATAAACAGTCTTCAGCTGGGGTTTTCTCCATTTCAATATAGACAAAGCTGTGAACATCAATATGACGGAAAAGACAATGACTGGAAGTAGTGTAGAATCACTGTTGATGATATTGATTTTTTAATAAAGTTTTTTCAAGTTTTTAACGTAAAACAAGATTAGAGTTGTTGGTATATTTTAATCTTAGAATTTTAAAGTGTAGTGCAGTGGAAGTTGAAGACCAAACCTTCTTTCTTGCTAAATCATGTATCGATGAGACCTTTTGACAAGATGATTTTGTGCTGGAATTAGTTAACAATAAGCATGCTATTTTAATTAGAGTTTATTATAATTTTTAAGTGTTTCGATGCATATTTTCTCTTAATTGAACAACAGCCGAGACTCAAAATATATGAATGGTTCAATCATAAGTAAGTTAACCTTTTGAATTATTCAAACTCTAACCGAATCAAATGCTAGTGTATATTTTTTTCTTGTAATTTGTGTTATTTTTCAATTATTAGTTAACCTAAATTTCATGGTTAATGTTATTTGTTTTGGCAGCAATGAAATCAAATGCTAGTGTATGCGGGGTTCAAGTTGATACTAACTCTATTGTATCAAAATCACAATCTCTTTCTAAAAGACGAAGTACGGTTTGAAACCATTTTCTCATTCTTGATCCGAAAGAGACTAAGGATGAAAAAGAGAGGTCGCTATGCAAACATTGTAAAAATGCTTCCTTCATTTCCAACTCACGCTATGGAACTTCTAATATGCAAAAGCATCTTGAAAAATGCAAAAGTTATTCTGAATATAAGAATGTTTTGGGAACCAAAAGACAAGAAACAGAAGATAATGTTTATGACCAAAAAGTCTACAGAGAGTCGGTAGCTACAGCAATTATAAAGCATGGATATGTTTTTTCTTGGGTTGAACATGAAGGTAATCGAAAAATACATGTTTATTTGAACAATCAAGTTAGAACTATATGTAGAAATACTACAAAAGTTGATTGTTTAAAATTACATAAAAGTCTGAAAAATACCTTAAAAGAAACTCTTCTTAATGTTTCTGGTCGTATTTCTTTAACATGTGATATGTGGACTTCTTGTCAAACTGAAGGGTATTTATGTTTGACTGCTCATTATATGGATGAAAATTAGAAGTTAAATAGTAGAGTTTTAAACTTTTGTCACATTGATTCATCGCATACTGGAAAAATTATGTACAGTGCTTTGCTAGACTTGCTTTAGGATTGAGAAATTGATTATAAGATTTTTTCAATCACATTGGACAATGCTTCTAGTAATGATAAAATGCAAGATTATTTGAAGGATACTTTTAATGCAAGAGGAGCTTTGTTACATAGAGGTGCATACTTTCATGTTTGTTGTGTTGCACATGTGTTGAATCTCATCGTTAAGGATGGACTTAAAGTCATTGAGCATATTGTTGTCAAGATAAGAGATTGTATGAAGTATATTAAATGGTCAGAATCAAGAAAAAAATGCTTTTCAGTGTAGTGTGAAATTAGCTAAGATAGAAGAAACTAAAGCATTGTGGCTTGATGTGCCTACAAGATGGAATTCTACATATATGATGCTTGAAAGAGCCATTTTATACCGTGAAGCTTTTAAGAAAATGGTTGTTGTTGATTCTTCTTTCCACCATTGTCCAAACACTGAAGAATGGGAAATGCTTGAAAAATTAGAGATTTTTTAGAAACATTCTTTGATATAAATGTGTTGTTTTCAGGGAATGATTATCCTACAGCAAATTTGTACTTTGGGAATGTTTGGAGAATTTTTATGCTTTTGAGAGAGTTGACAAAAGGTAGTGAAGGTGTTTTGAAAAAGACGACAATAGAAATGAAAAAAAAATTGATAAGTATTGGTTCAACTCAAGTGAAAGTGAGGATGATTATAGCATGTTATTTGTTTTTGCGGTAATTCTTGATCCTCGTTGTAAGTTGTCTTTTGTCAAGTATTGTTATGAAAGCATATTTGAAGATGAAATGGAAGCTAGTTTAAAGGTTAGTGATATTCATTTTAAGTTAGCGATGCTTTTTAAAGAATATACTCCCAAATTAGAAGTACGTGTCTTACATGAAACATCAGTAACACCAAGTTCAAACTCTAATATTATAGGCATTTCGTCTAGCAACCACAAACGCAAATTTGATCTTTTTGAGGTAAGTTTGTTATTTTTATATTTTATGTTGTTTGTCTTTTTATTTTATATATCTGCTACTTTTTATGTATTTTGATTTATTGTGTTTTATAATGTGTATGTTTTTTTTGTAATGTGTTACATGTATTTGTTGTTTCTATTATTTTTTATATAATGTATTTTTTTATTTTGTTTTATTTTATTTTCTATTATCTCTTTTATGTATTTTTAGGAATATAACAAGAGAGAGGCAGCGACTTTTTATGTAAAAACGCAATTGAATGTTTATTTAGACGATCCCAAAATGGATAGGAAAACAGAACTTGACATTCTTAAATTTTGGAAAGAAAACGAGCATTGATATGAAAAACTTTCTCATCTTGCTAGGGATATTTTGATTGTTCACTCACAACTGTTTCTTCTGAATCGACTTTTAGCATAGGAGGTCGAATTTTGAATAAGTGGAGAAGTTCTTATATTCCTGAAAATGTGGAGGCATTGATAACATCTCGTAGTTGGTTGTTCGGTTATGAATGTAAGTTTTCATTTTTTTCATTTTGTTTTTTATTCTTTATAGTAAATCTTTACAGTTATTACTCATATTCTTTAACTATTAATCCATTGTATTTCTTTTTAAAAATTATATTGTTTAATTTTTGTTTTAGTAACAAACAAATTAATAACTTTTTATTATTGTTTATGTAGTTACAGAAGATGACGAGCTTATTGGCTCTTATGTGGATTTGACTACAACAAAATCCAAAAGTTGATACGTGACTGAATTTTTGTGTACTCACTGAATTTGATACGTTGAGTTTAGATACTTAGTTTTATCTGCTGCTAAATATCACTTTTTGAACAAAAATTATTTATTTAAGACTCGTTTTTATGTTACTAGGTACACTTTTTAATTTTTATCTTTAAATTAGTTGTGTTATTTTTTTGTATAGCTATTTTCAAATACAAACACTATTTGCATCGTGAATTACTGGTCTCTAGTGTTTACTATGAGTAGATGAATAAAAATGGAGGTCTAGCTCTGATGAAAACTGATTAAAAAAATAAATTGATTTTTAAAGAAAAAATATGATATTGAACATTAAATTATTATAGATATAGTGATTAATTAGTATTATAATAATACAAAAAGATAATAAAACATATATTATTTTATTATTTATCATATTATTAAAAAATAAACAATAGTAAAAATAAATTATTCATTCACTTTGACTCAATTATCGGGTTAAAATCGGATTGATGTTCGGTTTAGATCGGTTTTGAGCAAGTTAATTTTGGGTTGCTTTCGGTTCGGGTGAAAATCTGTTCGGGTTAAATCGGTTACAGGTCAAATCGGTTACGGGTCAAATCAATTACGGGTCTATATCGGTTCTTCTAGAATTCGGATTGGTTTCGGTTTCGGTTCGGGTTTCGGATCACACTAAATCATCATTTCAGTTTCGGTTCGGGTAAATCGGTTTGGTTTTCGGTTCTCGAATCAAGTTTGTCAGGTCTAATTTAGACCCTATAAGACATGGGAAAGATGTGATGATTATCATGAAATCACAATTTATGGCTACAAAGTTGAACTGAGACGAATTTATGAGTTAATCCACTTAGGATTTTTAAGTTTTTTATTTTATTTTATTAGGGTTTAAAATAATTAGATACGTAATCAACAAGAAGAATTTTTCATGTCAACTAGAAATTCATTCCAAGGAGGACTCCTACATCCATGCTACTACTTCATCAAGCAATCCTATCCATCCAGGGAAGTTGATACAAGAGGGAGATTTACTTTAGGTTATTTTTTAAATTAAATAATAAAATATTATATTTTTATATTGAGATTCGAACTTATATAAGATAAGACAAAATAAAAATTTTTAACCACCAATTAATTAGTGAATCTTTATTTTATATTATTTTATTTTGTTATTTGTATTGTGATCCTAGATTTGAATTATTAATAAAATATGTGTCCAGAAGTCTTTTTTTAACGTGTTTAACTTATTTATATAAGAGAAAACCTTTGCACTCCAGATTATTTATTCAATTACAGATAAAAAAATCGACAAGAACCATATGGTGTAGGTTGCTTATTCAATTGTGGGCTGAAGGGTTGCATGAGACATTTATCTTGATCACCATCTACCTTCCAACCATTTTTCATTAAAACTATGTTCGGAAGTCTCAATAAATTTATGCCATTGAAGTTTTTTTTAATAGGTTCAATTAATTTATATAAGAGAATCTTTATAATCTAAGTTGTTTATCTAATTATGGATAAATTTTTATAAGATATCTATTAAATTCATATGATATGTTCATCTTTTATATTTAACGCGATAATCTACAAACAAGGGTGAAATTTTATATTTATTTTACTTATCTTTTTTATTTTGTTTTTCAACCTCTTTATTTTCATTCTTGATATTCCTCCTCTAATCTATATTCTTTCTTTTGTGTTTTTAATTTTTTATTGTTACTTTTATTTTATAAAGAAATTTTTTGCATTATTTTTTTATCGAGTCTTGCACATAGGGATTGCTTTCAAGCAACTTGATTTGTGATTCTACACTCAAGGCAAACATTCCTATCATCTGGTATTAGATTGTTATAATTTTAGAAGAAATTTTATTTGTTGTTTGTAACATCGTAAATTTGGTGTCACATTAAACCTAAGACGAAGGTGATATATATATTTTTTAAAATATTTAGCTTAAATTCAAGATACATAAAACAAATCTAAATAAATAAATATATAAAATAATTGAATATTTGCTTGGGAATTCCAATTTAAAACGTATATGTTAACCCATGTATCGATTATTGGTACGCCTAACCCATGTACTGATTCTCTTCTTCAATGTACCTTTAAAGTTGATACACATTATATTGATCATTAAACTATCTATGCGTTTTTTTTATTTATTTTAGTGCTAATGTTACTTACCCATTTGTTTTAGTCACCAATTTATTGATTTCTTTTTGTCATTAATTATTTCTGTTTTTTATTTTTCTTAAGATTTTAATTGTGAATGACTGAAATAGAAAAATGTAATTTTAATAATTATTTTATTAAAGAATAATAGTTTCACGATCAAAAATAATTTAATGACCAATGATGATCACCCTTTTATAACTAGTTTAGGTTCTAATTTTTAATTTATTTGGATTTTATCGGTGTCAGCTTAATTATACTTTATTGTTTATTAAGAGGTGAACATTCAATCAAATCATGATAAAAAGTTTGAGTTATACGAGTTTTATGATAACCTTTATTTGAAAAACTTTCGAGTCATGTCGAGATTTTTAGTTTTTGTACAAATTTAATTATTGTTATTTATAATGTTAGAGTACAAATTGATTCTAAATTATATAGATTTTTTATCCATTTACAATATATATATATATTATTCACATATGTTATACATCAAATAAAATTAAGAGTTTTAACTCAAACTTAAAAATTAATTTACTAATTACTAATATTTTTGAGTTATTATAAAATTTTATAACTTAAATTTTATTTAAAATTTACAAATCTAATAAAAAACTCGATTTCTTAAATCAAATCAAATTTTACCCGTCCCTTATATTAATCATGGTTCATGGTTTTATCATTGTATGTGGCACGCACAATCAAAATCTCCGTTGATAAGTTAACATTTGAGTGACCAAATTGCTAGAGTCCAAAATGTTGAGGGAAAAAAATAAAGTAATTTTATTTTTGATTGACCAAATATTTAAGGCCATAGAAATCTTAAGCATTCGGGGAAGAAGAAGAGAAAGATAAAAGATTAAAAGAGATGAAAATAAGGTTAGAAGAGTGTAACTTGGCTCAGGCATTTTAGTGAACATTTATCGTGCAATGCCTAAACCCTTCCATGTCCGAAAACCCAAAACCCAGAAAAAGTGAAATTGGCTATCGTTTTTCCTAGAAAAAGAAAAAAGAACAGTAAGAAAGAAATCATATTTCTCACAAACCAAACAGACCCAAAATTTCGATTGTTATTTCCTCTTTTCTTGGTAGGAAATGCAAAGCTTAGGACCTTTACGACCTCAAGGCACAGTGCTGCTGAAGCGTCCTTGGCTTATTAAACCGTTGAACTTGAGAGCACTCTCCTCTATTCCTCCTTCTGAATACTCCAACCAGTCTCGCGGTGGCCTTCCTCGCTTCTTCTCTGAAACTCTTCCTTCTTCCAAGGTAATCTCTTTCTTTATCAACTTATTCATCTCTTAACCACAAGTTGTAATCTTTTATCCATTTGTTTACAAATTTATAAATGCAGGGTGGTGCCATTCGCATTGAAGGAGATGAATTCTGGCATATGACTAAAGTGTTAAGATTAAAAGCTGACGACAGGTACTGTTATTATCATCAAACATTTCTATTTTTCATCCAAATTTATAATTGTATTTTATGTACTGAACTTGTAGAAACTCTGGGATTTGTTTGGATTCTTTTAATATTTATTTCTTCAATGCTGCTTTCTAATGATGAAGACTAGAGCTCTTCAATGGGAGAGGTGGTCTAGTAGAAGGGTTCATACAAAACATTGACCGGACCGCTATTGATTTTGTGGCTTTGGAAGATCCAAAGCTTGTTCTTCCACAGACCCCTCAATGGCATATATTTGCTGCTTTTGGTAAGTTTTTTACTGCAAATAAAATAATCACTTATGAAATTTGTTTCATTTTCTAAAATTATGTTCCTGTTTAGGTTCTCTCAAGGGTGGTCGAGCTGACTGGCTTGTTGAGAAGTGTACTGTATGTCACTCTGTCTTATGGAACTACAAACATTTCTACCTCTCTCTCTCTCTTCCTATTTTGGTTATGTTACTTTTGTTACTATAATGTTTTGTTTTCAATATTCTAGGAACTGGGAGCTAGTAGTGTAACACCTTTGCTAACGGAACGTTCTTTTACCATCTCTGACAATCGAGTGGAGAGATTGCAGCGTGTCATTTTAGCTGCATCTAAACAATGTATGTTTGATTCTACTTATATTTATGACATATTTTCTGTTAATTTTACATTTTATTTTCACGTTTAATGTTAATATTTGCATTAGTAGATGTCTGGTTGGGATATAATATATTATGGTGTTATGTGTTTTTCTTGGCTTTCGTTGGATTGTAGTTCCTTCTGGTTTTCTGTTGTTTGTTATAATTATTCAATTAATATTCTTGTGAATGCTGATTTCTCTATCTTGTATTAATTGTGATTTCTTCTTTTAGGCCAACGGTTGCATGAAATGACATTGAATCAACCCATGAAGATTAATAAACTTATACCTCTTGTGAGTTATTCTCCCTTTTTTGATACTTAAGTGGCTATCAAATTGTTAGTTACTTCTTCTGCAAGGTTATATTTTTCTGATGCTGGTATGCTGATTTTCAACATATAATATTAGTAGCAAGCACCCCAATTTTACGAGCGATTACCAATTTTGGTTATATTTTCTTCTCATTATTGTAATGTTTTTTTTCCCTTCTAAACTTGTATTCTCCGCTCCTTTTTGCTTAATAGGTTGCCAAGTCAAAGCAGTCTTTTATAGCCATAGCAGAAGCTACTCCTCTTGTTAGTGCATTGACTTCAACAACTAAGGAATCTAGTGGACTGATAATAGTTGGACCAGAAGGGGGTTAGTAATTTAGCATGCACTTTATACCAGTCCTATACTTCTGGTGCATTTGCAGGTCTAAATGTCATCTATGGGAGGAAGCTGGCATTCTAATCGATTCTCTTTATAAATACAATAAATAGAAAACAATATTGTACTTTTTGATATCTACTATTTACATTGGTTGTTCTATAAAATGATCAAGGTCATGGTTGAGATAACAATGACATTGACGCCCAGAATTTGAGGGTCTCTGCTTTCTGGTTTCTTTGGAAAGTGCAAAGCCAATTAATGACTTGTGATTCTGATACTTCAGACTTTACAGAGAAAGAGGTGAATTTGATTACAGAAGCAGGTGCTACAGCTGTTGGTCTTGGTCCTCATCGTTTGCGTGTTGAAACTGCAACTATAGCTATTTTGGCAACTCTTACTCTATGGTCCGACTCTCAGCGAATCACCTGTTCCTAAGCACTCATGCAGGTAGTTTTCTTTTGTCTCACATCGGTGCTTCAACTTCTATATCATCTCAGAGACCTTAGTGTCTAATTACTATGTTGCAGATACAACTGATGTACAAGGATATCAAAGTTTCCTTTGTCAATGTGGATGAAGGCATCAAATAATTGTATCCTGCTTGGTAGAGGTAAAAGAGGAAGAGTACTTGATTATTTTTTCCAGAGATGTGAAATACAGTTGTATTCTCATTGGTCTTCCATTCCTTGCTGCATATTCTATATTTATTCTAGAGTTAAGGTTCCTTTTTTTTTCACTATCATAGAAAGGGAATGAATGCAATGCATTTCATTTAATCTTGACTGTATTCTTTGTGATGAATGAGCAGTTTTAGATTCTTTTTATTATAAATTGTTGTTTTGTGTATGTGTGTGAATATAGAGAAGCCAATTCCATTTAAAAAAATGTACTGATTTAATTCAATATCACTCATTGCATCAGTTCTCAATGTTCATATTATATATATCAGCTGCACTTCAGTAATGATACCCTATCAGATTCCTCTTAACAGCGCGGCATCTACTTTGTTGCTACATCAGATCTTCCATAGCATCAATTACATCTTCAAAGGAACAAGGTGTCCTCGTCAATCCTCTCAATCTTTCCCATCCCCACACTATAGCTACTCGTTCCCATGATCTTGCCAGCTGATGACCCCATGATTCTCTGATTCATGTGTTGTTTCTTTTGCTGTAACTTCTGCTCTATTTTGTGGTCGAGTGGCCAAAACTCAAATCGACTTGAAAAAATCGTTTTTTTTATTTCGAATTATTCGTTTTGCGTTATTCGAATTATTCGAGTCTTTTGAAGCTGTTTTGGATTTTGGAAGTTCGAATATTCGAAAAATCAAAATTTAATTTTAAAATTTTATATTTTGGTCACTATTTCTTAACTTTTTCGATTGAACTTTGATTCAGTCGTTTTTTTAATTCAATTTTGAGATGAAAATGAGATTAAGAGTAAAACCTATTAATGAAATGAGCATTCCATTGGACCTAAAACTTTTAAAAATTTATTATTAGGTCCCTAAAGTTTTGAAATATTATTGTTTAATCATTGAATGATAAATATTGAATTATGTGATAATAATTTTCCTTTATGTGTAAGCAAAAAAAGACCTAAATCTATATAGTACTAATTGTTAAAAGTTTCAGTTAAGTCCTTAAACTTTTGTAAGTTTAAATTTTTGTCTATAAATTTTGTAAATTTTGCAATCTAATCTTAATTATTTGAAATCGGATTGTATCTATATTATGATTTTTTGATGATGGACAATTTGCTTTGATTATATGAATGTTTTATATTTGTTTGTCCTTAATTTCTAGATTGATTATTCTAAATTATTTTTTGGTGACACTTTTGATCCGATTTTTGATGAGGTCGTACTTTAGTGAAGTAACATATTACCTATAAAAATATCATTAAGAATATATTTGATAATTTTTATGATAATTGATTTATTAAATTATATTAAAAATCTTATTTACGCATGCAAAAAAAAAAACATATAGAGAACAAGTCCTTGTCACTTTGAACTATAATATTATAAATAATTATAATTAAATTTGTACATAAATTTGAAATTCGACTCGATTCAAATCAAATTTTATAAACTTGACTCGACTTGAAAAAATTAAATAAAGTTTGAATGATAAAATAGGATGTGTCAACTTGAATAACTCAAAATTTTTTGACTCGACTCGATTGAATGCCCAACCCTAGTCTATGCCACATTGAGATACCACACATAAAAGTTGCCTAACCTCTTTACCAAGAAATTATATCATAGTTCATTTCTGTCACGCCATCTATGAGATCAACCAATCAAATACATTCATTTAATTATTTTTGTCACCTCGTCTTTTTTACCAAGTGAAGATTTACTTGGTAAAATTTATTTTTAAACTTAATTTATAGTGTATGTTAGTGAAGATTCACTTGGTAAAAAAGATAAGATGGAAAAAAAATTAAATGAATGTATTTGATTAGTTGGTCCTATAAATGATGTAACGAGAATAACTCATGATATAATTTCTCCTCTTCACCATCTTTACCTTTGGATGAATCGACGATTAAACAAGTGTGAAGGTTCAGGTAGTATATGGTAATTTACCCCGCCACCATAACCAAACCTCCCAACTAGAGGTGTTTAACGAGTTTAGCAGCTCATAAGCTGTTCGAACTCGACTTGATTAAAATTAGATAAATACTTAATTCAGATTGACTCGACTCGAACTCAACTCGATACATTAACAAGTTGAATCAAACAAAGTCTAACTTGACTCGATAAGTTCGCGAACATTTCGTTAATTTTTTATAATATTTTTTAGTAATCACTTTAAAATTATTTTATTCAAAAAATAAATCTAAATAATAATCATTAATTTATGAATTATTACTTTAATTTTAATACACTAGTTTGATGTATTTATAAATTGTTACTTTCAATTTAAACCTTAAAAGTGTTTTATACATTTTTTATAATTTTTGGTAAATTTGTTAATTTATGTTAATAGTAAACATCATATAGTTTTATTAAATTTTAATTTTAGTTAAAAATAAGATAAGTTTTTAGTGAGCTTAACGAGCAACAAGTCGAGTTGAGTAACAAAATATTTTAACGAGCATGAGTCGAGTACAATTTTAACGAGCTTAACGACCAACAAGTCGAGTTGAGCAACAATTTCTTTAACGAGCACGATTCGAGCAATGCCCAACTCGCGACCGACTCGCTCAATAAATACCCCTACTTTCAACGCGTTGGACCATATTCTGAACGTAGAAATCTCTTACCTGACTCAAAATTCTGATCGTAACACGCTAAAATTTTCCAAAATTAAAAATCTTAATTTTAAAATTCCTAACAAATTCTAACATATTCAGAGCGATGTATGTCACCCTAACACCTCTTAAAATGATTACATTAATTGTTTGTCATTTTTAATATTTTTGCATGTATATATTATGTATGATTTGGGTATGTTTTAAAGGACTAAAAAAGTTAGAACTTAGCAAATGGAGATCTTAATGGAAATGACCTAAATAAAGTTGCTAATAAAATTTCATTGAATTTAGATAATGTTTTATAGGTCCAATTACATAAAATTAGATGGAAAATGATATTACATGTCAGGCCGTAACAATACATCTGATATTATATCAGGCCGTTAAGGCGTATCGATATGTCAAGGGAGTATTGGTACACAAAATTAATACTAAAATTTTATTTATTTAAAGGGTATCAATACAGATAAAGTTATATCGATCCTCTTAGGCTTAAATGGTAAAAGAGTATCAATACTGGCACGTGACATACTAATTCTTATACATCAAACCCTCTATAACGATACAATTGAGTTTGTAATAATATGTAAAATTGTTATTAAATATTTTAAATTAATAAGTTAAACTCTACTTACCGATACGGATGAACCTCGTACTAGTATGGGTTCATCAACCATAATTGAAACAAGGTATTGACTCAGACATTTTTGTATGTCTTCCTCACTTATCGGTACTGATACAAGTAAATCACTTAAATGCTATTAGAATAAGTTTAAAAAAATTATAGAATAGTCACTAGTTAATAAATGGTTTAATTGACTAGGTAAATGACCTGTAATTGGGGTAAAAATTTAAAGACTTATTGTTTAAACATTGGATTTCAAAAGGGTGAGTTAATTTTAGGAAAAGAGATATAATTTAATGAAATTACAGTTTTGTCCCTAAAATTTGTAAAATTTTTAAAATGATCCAAAATTTTAGATTATAATATTGATCATATTATTGGTATTAATGCACCGTTATTGTTTCATTGACTTATTGAATATTGAATAAATTATAAAATCGATTATCGTATAGTTTATTAACAATACATTTTAACCTGATTCCCTAAGAAAGTGTTACAGGGACGTTTCCCATCGTCCCTTTATCTGAAAATTAAGCATCCCACCTCTATCACCCTTTTTCCACGAAGAAAACCAAACCATGTTTCTTATGTGCATGTTTGGTTCATGAAAATATAATTTTACTTTCAAAAATAAGATTTTTGAAATATAACATTACTTAATATTTTTAGGAATAAAATCTTATCTTATTTGATTTATTTAATAAAAATGTAAGATGACAATTTTAATTGATAGAATATAAAATTACTTCAAAGTAAATTTTATCAAATTACCCGAACAAATATTTTATTTTTAATCATTTAAAATTTTAATATTAAATTAAAAATATTTGTATTCAAAAATATATAACTATTTTTGTTACAACTAAATTTTATAAAAAAACATTATATTTAACATACTATAAATATAATTAATATCTTAAACAATATTTAATAAATCATTACAATAATATATCTATATTTCCTTTCATCATAGTATATAATAGGAACTTTTCTTGGTTTTTAGTGATTAAAATAATTATAAAATTATTAAAAATATTTTACTTATAAATTTTATAATTTTTTTTTTGTTAAACAAACATTATTTTATTAATAATGATCGAGTTTTTTAGTATCTCTAACCAAAATTTTTCAACCCAAAATTAACTTAATAACATAATTTTGAATTTTAATCGTACACTATCAAACCAAATTCAAGTAAACTTGAATAAATTATATTAGTTTCATTTTCATAAATTTAAAATTCAAAATCTCGTATCAAAATATAAAGTTGAATTAATTTTTTATCAGTAAAGAATATCTTTATTGAACATAAAAACAACTAAATAATATAAATTCAATAAATTTATTTAAATATTAAAATATGTTTTAAATATATGTAAAACTATTTAAATATTAATCTAATATGAAATAAAATTATTTAATAAATTTGTACCATTTAAAAATGCTACAATGGATTCAAATTAAGAAACTCATTATTTCAAGAGCAATTTTATCCAAATTGGTAGAAATTGACAAAAAGAAAAACTACTATCGGTAATAATTTTTTGGGTAAATTACATAAATGATCCCCGACTATATTTCAATTATCTTTTGTATCCCTTAACTATCATAAGTTACAAACTGGTCACATCACTTAAAAATTATAACAAGTTGATTTAATATGTCAAAAGATTAACAGTTGATGACGTGAAAGTTAACATAAATTTATATAATTACATAATTAGCTCTTAAGTTCTATACCAATTTTAATTTGACCCTAATTCTAAAAAAATAATCCATATAAATTTAATAATGTATCAATTTAGTCTTATGCTGTGATTTTCATCTGTATTCAACATAAAAAATTAAACCCAAAATCCTAATTCTACACTTAAAAATTAATACGATCTTTAAAATAAAAATCATGCTATGATTTTTCATCTATATTCAACATAAAAGCTTCATGTTTTGGGAGGCATTCCGCACAAAGACTATTTGCCTAAGGAACTCCATTTTCATGTTGAGATGTTCCAAATATGGTGTTTGATTTCCGTTGAAACAACCCCTATAATACTTACGGTTGTGGTTCCCCTCATAAACACCATAATTATGAAGTATGTTACTAGGAAAATCATCAATCTTATTATCAAGTATAACTCCAATTAGCATCCATACCACATTATTTGAAAACTGTTGTTGGTGTTCGAATTAGAGATGATGATTTAATTCTTGCCTCACCCTCAGACAATCAATTCATCAAGACTACTGCCCCATTATAAAGCTTCCTCATCTTCCTCATCAACTCTTCATATTTCATATCTCTAGGCAAGCTTACAATTTGTGTTTCTCCACCAACATACCTTAATTTTCCATCTTTTGATTGAGGGAAAATACCATCTAAAACCTATATAAAAATTTTAGATATGAGATTTTATCATTTAAACGAGGTGGAGGAGGCCAGGATAGATATTGAAGTTGATGAAGGTACATTTATCAAATACATAACTTGATTATTATGCTACTATTGATGATCCACTATTCCCTTCTTATACATGAAAAAGCTTTTACTTTTCAGCTCACACCATGTAAAGTATCAAAACTCTTCTCTAATCATAAACTAAATATCCAAGTCACAGATACAACATCAGAAACAGATTGATTCCTCTATCTGGTAGCTCAAAAAGAGCACCATATATCATCAAAATCACTCAAATTCTCAACACCTCAAAATTCAAAGAAACAAAGACTAAACTAAATACAACTAGGCAAACAAAAACTAAACACAATCGTATTACATGGCTTTTATGTTGAATGCAGATGGAAAGTCACAACAAGGAATTAAATTGATAGATAATTAAAATTATATAGGTTATTTTTTTAATTAGGATCAAATTAAAATAAGTGTACAACTTGAGGTTAATTATATAATTACATCAATTTATATTAACTGACATGTCATTAACTGTTATTTTTTAATGATATTGAAACAATTTGTTATAATTTTTAAGTCGTGAGACTAGTTTGTAACTCTTTATAGTTAAAGGATGCAAAAAATAATTGGACTATAGTTGGGGACTATTTATGTAATTTACTCTATTTTTTGGATTGATGGGAATAAAGACAAATTAAACATGTTAATAAAATTCCGAAAAAGATTATTACATATAGTAATAATCTTTTCTATGAACCAAACGACCCTTAATTCTATTTGAACTGAAATTAATAGCTCAAATTACAGTCTATTTAGAATTCATCGTGCATCATCTTCTTTCTTGTTGAGTTCTGAGTAAAACCTAACCTTCGGTTCATCGTCAATGTTTATTATCTACTTAAAATTAATAAGAAACCCTTTGGTTTCTCCTTGTGTCGTTGTACTCTGTCACTGTTCTCCTTCATTCGTTGTGTTGATAAATCACATTTAGTCTCATTTTTTTTTGTTATTGTGTTTGTAAACCTCTGAATATCAATATGACCTCCTTACAGTTGTATTTATATTGTCACTATTTATTTTTTATCACTATCACCTCTATTGTTATCTCTTTTATCATCGGTATCTTTGTTGTATTGTCTTTTTTATTATTGTTGTTATGCATCTATCACTTTTCTCTCCATGTTTAAATGTTCAAAAAATTCTATATCAGGTTAGTATAAAGGATGAAACCCTTGTCTTGGGTCATTAGTTTTTGTCAAAGGTATGAGTGATCAAATTAGAAATGGGTTATATGTTATTTTGGACCCAAATCAAAACTATAGATAAAGTCTACACCAAATTAATTTGACTCAAAACATGAATACTTTATGAATGAAACGATTGAACCTAAACTAAATCGTTCAACATAATCAAACCAATTTGAATGAACTAGTAAATTTAGTGTTAACTTTGATTTTTTGATAGAGTTGACTAAATTTGATTAAGGTTGACTTTTATATTTGACTAAAGTTGATTTTTCCGAAAAATCTTCATCTTATATTTTTGATGTCTTGACTCTAAATCTATTACTCGTTCTGTTAAATTCAAACTTGAAAGCTTTAATTTTCTGTTTATAAATTATTATACTTAGTATTTTTGAAGAATTTAATATTAGTTTGATTTGATTTATTCTTATGTTTAGGTATTGACTCTATTGTCAATGATTTTTTATCCTGTTCAAATCTATCATGCATGTTCTTTGATGTTTTCTTGTGAGTATTTATTATAGAGTCATTATTTTGTTGTAGTTGATGATTTAGTGATAGTTAATATTTTTTTAATCTTGAATATTTTAATTCGGTTAGACCAAGTGATAAGTCTAGTGTAGAAGTCACCCATGACGATATAATTTTGGGACGCTTAAGGTGCTTTTTACAATGCTACATACTTGTTGTAAATAAAATTTTATTCTTACTTTATTTATTATATAATTTATGATTATAGAATATTGAAACATCATGCATAACTTATTAATTTTCATTTTTAAATCAAGTAGAAATAAAAAATTTGTAAGAGTTTAAATCTCTGATTTTTAAATTATATCATTGTGTCCATGAGACAAGAATATGTTCGAAAAAGTGAAGACAACCTCCACTTTGTATGATATCAAATAGTTGAGTATTGAGCTATGAATTATTATGATTTGGATTCATCATATTTATTATGATTTGGATTCATCATATTTATTATGTTTTCAAAAGTCTTTAAAAGAAAAAATAAAATATTATTTTATTTTTGTGATTGCTTATACTTTAGAGACACACTAAACTCTTTAACTTGCTCCTTTATAGTTTCTCTTTCAACTATCCAAACATTTTAGGGGACTCGATACTTGAAGGATCTCAACATTTCATCTCACTCGATTTTTTAGCATGAGTTACTTTTTAGACTTTTATTTGTTATTATTAAGATATTTATATAAATCAAACTTGACTTTTATATTTTGGGATTATGCTACTACATGCATTTACAATCTTTTTTATAGATATTGTATTAAGCTATGAGGATTTTTTTATAACGTTGAGTTTTATAAATGATGTGTCATTTTATGATAATTATTATTTTATAATTATTTTTGTTTTATATAATATTCATACCTAAAATTTATTATTTAGGAAGAAACTTTCAACAATATTTTTTTAGATTTGACTCATTTCTTTTAGGCCATGTTTTATTTAAACTGGTGTGTAAACATATTACTTTCATTAACATGGCTTGCTTGATTATTCTATAACCTGTGTTTCTCATTTCTTTAGCTTATTGTAACCTTAGTTTTAAGATGTGTTAGGCGCTTTGAGGCGCTAAAGGTTTATGAAACCAATGCGGTAGGCGGTAGGCGAAGTCGAAGGCTTTTCTTAGACGATGTGCCATAAATTAATTTTATATTATATTTTTTATTTAAAATATTATGATAATGATTAAGTTGCACTAAAATATTTTATATCATAGTACTTAAAGAATAAATATTTTTGAAAGTAAATTAAGGCCTTGTTAAAAACCTCTATCGTAATTGACATCAAGATGAAGCTCAACATCGAACAATTACAAGAGAAAAAGAGTACCCGATATGATTTTATAAATTAATACTAAAAATGTTCAAATACTATAAAAAGACAAAAGATAATACGATTCACCCTTAATACTTAAAGTCAAACAATACTAAAAAGTTCACATAAACACTAAAATTTAACACTCCTGATCATCATCTTCTCCATAACTCTCATCTCCTTCACAATGTTCTTCACCAATATCTAGTGGTTGTTCCTTTCCCTTTATAAAATTTGAAGGAAGGTCCGACACTTTCTTTTATGATCATTGATGACCTAGTCGAATAACTTGGATCATAAACTCCAGCATCTCTACTTGACTCCATGTTAGGTTATCATTATCCTCAAACACAAATTCATCATCATCATCATCGGATTTATTCTCTATTCTCCCAAGTAACCACTCGTTACTTTCATCCATATCTTCTAAGAAAATAGGATATGTGGTGCCTTTCTTTTGATATCGACGCTCAAAGCACTATTATATTTTATAAAGACCAAATCATTTAATATTTCTTGTGTTAATCTGTTTCTCTTTTTAATATGAAACTGCAAGGAAAAACTAATATTTATATTAATGATTAAGTAATAAAAAAACAATAATTATCATATAATTGAAGAGAAATTAAAAAGGTTTCTTATATTTTAAAAACACTCCAATTTCTTTCACAACAGGTAGCTCTTTAAGTGAGACTAAAAAATCTGATAGAAAATATTTGAAGATTAAGAGTGAAAGATCCAAACACATCCCACCATTTCACTATTAAAAAATAAAAGTAAATCATTATAAAAATTAAATTAATAATTTTGAAGGAAAAAATATAAAATAATATAACTTTTAATACTTGGAGATTTTGATTTCCTTAGTCTAATATTCATTTTTATGCTAAAAATGCCTTGAGCTTCTTGATTCGTGCTTAATTCATTGAGAATTTTATCTTTAGTTGCAAATCTGGATTCAAGCTTGAAATACCCTCGTATAAACCTTTTATAATTTCTTGACAAGTTATCTTCTTGGGATCATCATAATAAAGGTTTGGATTTTGAAAAGTATCCAGTTGTATGTAAAAGTCGATGAAGTTGACAATCCTAACTTCTATTGATGTACTCAAAGGCTTCTTTGTAGAACTCCTCCTTCATTGGAAAACTCTCAAAAATAGCCTCTTTATCCCTAATAATGGCTTCATAAATGTACCCCACAAGTGGTTTTTTTTCTCCATCAACCATTCTAAGAACTTTAATAAGCGGAGCCGTCAATTTGAGAGAATAAAGTACAATTCTTCAAAATATGTCTTTCAAAATATAAGATGCTATTTTTCTCTTCATGCTTCTTTTGGCCATTTAGATTCATTTCATTCTTGAGAAATCATCATCTTCCTCAAGTTATTTCTTTGCTTGTGTAATTGTGCAAGAGTGACGAACGATGTAACAAATCTAGTGATCAACGACCTATGCAAATTCCTTTTATTTGTGAATCTCCTCATCATGTTTACAAGATAGATATGGCTATATATATATAGCCATTCATAAACATGAACTACTTCAATGCATTCTTGACATTTGAAAATTTTCCAATATCTTTTAACGTGAGATCAATGTAGTATGCCGCACATGGAGTCCAATAAAGATTTGGTCTACTTGCCTCTAGTATTTTTCCTACAAGTTAACAAAACGAGAAGTTAACAAAAAATAAAAAAATGATTAATTTAAAAAGAAAAGAAAATATTATTTTTACCGATTTTGACATAGTTAGATGTACTGTCCATCACCACTTGGATCATATTTTTTCTCCTACTTTCTCCATCATGGCATCGAGTACTTGAAACAACATATTAGCATCCTTAACAACTTCTGAAACATCCATGGATTTAATGAACACAGAATCCTTTGGAGTTAACAAGGAAGTTAACAATATTTTTTTGAGCAACCGAGTCGTGCCATATATCCGCTAAAATCGAATATCCTTTTTCTGCCCACTCTTTTTAATGCTCATCCATCATCTCACGGTTATTTTCTACTTCCTTCTTGAGAAGGGGAACTCTAAGCTCATACATGCTTGGTGGTTTCAAATTGGGACCATATTGTACAATAGCTTCACACATATCCTTAAAGCTAAGGTAGGTTGTCGCATTAAATGCAATTCCGTCAACATAAAAAATGTAGCAATTGAATTGCAAGTTTTTTTTCTCTTAGTTGTTTCTCACAAACTTCATGTATACTCTCATCTTTTTTTAGATTAGCTTTTGAAGTGACAAACAAATCCATTGGACCCTTATGTCTTTTTTTTATAAAGATTTTTCATTACTTTGACTTGGTTTATGTTCTTCTTCCTCGTCATATTGATCAACCATAAATGAAAGCTCCGAAAATAACATCAAATGTGTGACCTTTAACTCGACTTTTTTTAAACATAAAAGCTTTTATTTCCTCCTTCACATGTTCAGGACATTCAAGACAACCCAAAACATTCTTGAACCCTCCAACCAAATGTTATTTCATTCGATATATCCCTCTTTTGCAAATTTTACCATAAAAATCACAGGTAAAATTATTCTTGTTTGTTGGATCTTGCTTTCCATATTTTCTTGTGGGATCTAAGATGTTTAAGGGTCCGTTACAAGTCTTCGACCCTAAATTCATAATTTAAAATATTCAAATGCATATGAAGGTTAAATGCAAGACATAACAAAGAAAATAAAATAAAGTATCTACGCATATTACAAAAGCCTCATCTAAATTATAAGCTATTGTGGGTAATTCAAGGCATGTTCAGACCTACAATAATAAAATACCCATCAACTTCAATTACACAAATTAATAAGTCCATTAAAACATAAGTCAAAAGTAACCAAACCAATTTCCGAGAACTAAATCCAGAAACAATTATAAAACGCCATCTAAATTATAAAAGCCTAATTAGCCTAGATACACTTTAAATTTGCAGTAAATTATAAATCAAAGAAAATCTATGATAAAATCGATCATCCAATAAAATATAAATCAAGCCTAATAGCCTAACAACCTAAATTATAAAAGGTCATCCAGTAAATTTACAACAACCAACTTCTCATTTTTCTTTAAATTTACAGCAACAACCAACAAATTTACAGTAGCTTATATTTTTAAATAAAAATCGGTGAAAAATTATTAAATCAAAGAAAATCAGCCGTTAACTTCATGAAATCAGTGACAAAAAAATTAATAAATAAAACCATATATTTAAATCAAATTTACAGTAGCCTTCTCTATTGTTGGCTAGAAAAGAATCGATGAAATCAGTGATAAATTCAGTCGATAACTCCGTCAATATAGTGAAAAAAATTAATAAAAAACCATATATTTAAATCAAATTTATAGTAGCCTTATCTATTATAGTCTTGAAGAGGATCGACGAGAGCCTCTATTAGAGAGAAAATTGAAGAGGGTTGACCAGAAAAGGTACCGATGACAAAATTGAAAAAAAGAGACATACCCAAATCCTGAAGAGGATCAACGAGAGCCTCTATTGTTGGCTTGAAGATCGAAGGTCTAAAGTCTAAAGATCGGCGACTTGAAGTCTGAAGATCAGGATGATAGAATAGATAAATTGTGGGAGAAAGCACGATGGCTTCGGGTAGGGAGGGAGAATTTTTAGGGTTATCATGATATTAATTTCAACATGTGATTATTTTTTGCCTCTTAAGCACTCTAGGTGCCGCGCCTAGCGCCTGGAAAAAGGCATCCCCCTTTCAACACCTATGATCGCCTAGCGTCGATCGCTTCACCTAAGCCGATCTAGGTGTTATCACTGCCGCCTCCTAGCGCCTAGGCGCTATTTTTAAAACAAAGTTCGTAACCAACTAAGTTTTTGATCATGTCAGTCCGTGAAAGAAATAAAATCTAATCATAAAATAATGGTTGAGGTAATTAAAAGAGAAGAAATTAGGGTTTATATGGAGTTAATGTTTGAAATTTGATTATCACATAGATGTGTTTCTTTGAAGTAACTTACTATTTAATTGAAATGGTAAGGACTAGGTTGAAAGCTATCTGAAATTATAAACGTCAATTTCTAGTGCAATAAAAAAAGATATTAGTGGTGGTTTAAGAAGATAAATAGCCCAAAATTAAAAACAATAGCCAACTAATAGTGAAATCATGATGGTCCGAGAGGGAAAGTGAGTAAAAAAATATGTAAGAAGGGTGCAAATCTTATGCCCCTTAATCATGCCTCATTGATGCACCACTTCAAAATTTTAAGGATTTTTAACAAGGAGCATGAAAGGAGGAACAATTAGAGATAGAAGATTTCCACTCGTCAAGAAGTGATTATTTTCTTGACAATATAATTCATGTTTGAATTTATCGTCTTCATGGACCTGAGAAATAAAAATAGAATGGGATGAATTTTGGTGGAGGCTATAGAATCTTGTTAATTCCACCTTTATCAGATTGTAGTATTTAAGATGTCGGTCCCACGAAGGCTAAGTCAACCTTTCTACTTCTTATGATTGCACTAAGGAAACTAAAAACACAAGTAATTTGAAGGGTTGAATTATAACTAAGATAACTAAGATAAAAGCGAGGCTAGATTGAATGCTTTGTAGATGAGAATCCAGTTATGTTAAGTATCCACTTATTAATGCAATGGGTTGATCTGCCGCCTCGGCGGATTCCACAAAGGGTCATCGCAACTGCCTAGGCAGGGTTATGCCTTGTCGACAATTCAACATTCCATAGTTCGACAGAGCATCCTTGTATGTCTTCTTCCTTATCCCTAAGCGATGAGAACTGTTGAAACCCTCGTCTTGATGATACCTCCCGGCGTGAATCAAGGGTTGACAACAACCAAACACATGCGTCTTGTTAGTCGTTGAAATCCTTGACGGATTAGTCAATGCCCATGAGTAAAGACCGTATTCTCTCGTTTCATGAACCTACATCTCCCAATGCTAGGCAAATGAGTTTTTCTCACATACTTATCTTTCGAGCTCATATGCAAGAAGAGTAACTACCAAGAGAGAATAAACTATGAAATATGTTTTGCATTAATAAATATTAAACATAACATAACTTTCATCTTCGACTACTCTACAAACAATCTGAACCTTCGAAAGACTTAGAACATGATGGAGGCGGCGGCTAAAGATATAATAAAGTGAGAATCCGTCTTGACTTCACACTAAACCTAAACCAAATAAGTGTCTTATATAGGCCAAGCCCTAAGTTGATCTTTCCATGCAAGGAAAAAGTTCTAAAAGGGAAAGAAATCTAATTCCTAATTAAACTGTATTATTTTAATCTTATTTCCTAAAATATCTCTTTTTTCCCGCGACTGGCTTTTGATATGGGCTTGACCTCCTAATTGAGTGATAAGTGTTCAACTCACTATCACTTTCTACACTTTTCATGGGCACTTATCATCAAATCTACACCTACTTGAACCAATGCATGTACTTAATGTAATATATTTAGGGATGATGCTATTAAAGATGATATTTGTATAAAAGGCATACTTTACTGCATTTTCATATTTGTGCAGGAACAAGTATTGCCGAGGCAACAAAATGAGGACGAGGCAGGATTTGATGCCGAGGCAGCAGAGGATAAAAAGCAATATCGCAGGCAAACTGAGGAGAAAAATGAGGAGAACGTTGTTGGACAAGAAGCCTAAGGATTGGAGCTTAACAACACATCAAAAGCCCAAGGACAAGGCCACGCGGGAAAGAAACCTTCTAGAAGAGCCAAACTTGGAAATATGTAACCTAGGCACATAACTTGTTCCCTACTCCAAGTTGTACTCTATTTAAGAAAGGTTTTCCTTAGGCCAAGCCTATATAAGGCATAGCCGTCCAAGGGACTAGGAGAGACGATTTTGAGAGAGTTTACCCTAGGAACAATTCTTCCCATCATGTTCTAAGCTTTCTTAGGGTTTAGGTGAAAGTTGTATCTTGTTTTCTTGTTTCAATGCAATAAAATATCGAAGTTTGCTTACTCTTTGCCATTCTTTGTTCTTGCATCCAAGCTCGGGAGGGAAGTTTGTAAGTAATCTATTTGTCTAGACTCGGGAGAGTTAAACTCACGAAAGGAGTAAGTGCGGTATTCAACTTGATTAGAGGATACTAACTCGGCCTAGGTATAGGTTAGAGTTTCAACGGCTAAAAGAAGTGTGGGATTGGTTGTTGGTTATAATTGATTAACGTCGGGAGGTATCGTCAAGGACTGACCATCAATAGTGTTTCGACTTAGGGATAAGCGGAGCCATCAAAGGACACTTTGCCGAACTTTGGTAAATCTGCCCAAGAGTAAGGGATTGCCGCGGCAGAGAACACTGTCGCTGCCGAAGACAGTATCTGCAGTACTGCTGACACAGTGCAGTGCAATTGCATTAGACAGAAACAGATCAATCAATTCCATTATAGAATAGAACTGGATCCTACCCTCTTTCTCAAATTTGACCTCAACCTATTTAGTTTCCTTTAATTAATTTATTTAGTTTAATCAACACCAAATTTACTTGTGTTTTTACTTTTGCAGAGCAAGAAGACCAAGGGAAGCATATTAAGTATACTAATCCCTGAGGAGATGATAACTCGATAATATTTATCACTTTATTACTTGACGAGTACACTTGCACTCCAATTGTGCATATTTAGCACGCATCAAGTTTTTAGCACCGTTGCCGGGGATTGACAACTAAATTTTGTTTTTTTATTTTCTTGCTTTTATTTTTGTTATTTTTATTTTTATTTTGATTTAATTTTGGTGTATGACCAGGGCTAATCCAAGCAATCTACTGTACGAGATTGATCCAGAAATCGAAAGAACCTACTAAGGGTTGAAAAGACAGATCCAAGGAGCCATGGCAGTAAATCGAGGGAACCAGAACCTACCTGCTGGCAATGGAGGCCTTCCATAGCAACCATTGCTGCAACCTCTACCGCGACAGCTAACTGTTAGAGATTTTCTAGTGGAAGATCTAAATGGATTGAACCCTAGAGTTGTTACACCAGAGATAGAAGCAACCCACTTTGAAATCAAACCAGTGATGTTCAATATGCTGAATACTATTGGCCAAATTAGTGGGTCTACAAAGAAGATGTCAGGTAACATCTCAAATCCTTCATGGAAGTATGCAACTCATTCAAAATTCAAGGAGTCCATGAAGACATTTTTAGATTAAAACTTTTCCCCTATTCACTGAGGATGGGGCCAAGACCTGGTTGAATAGCATTCTGGAAGGATCTATTGGATCTTGGAGTGAACTCTGTCGATAATTCATTATGCGACTTAACCCTACAAATTTATATGATAGATTCCGTAATGAGATTACTTCTTTAGATAGGCTGGTGACGAACCTATGTATGAGGCTTGGGAACGCTACAGAGAGTTACTAAACAAATGTCCACTACATGGATTTCCATTATGTCACAAGTAACAATGTTTTATAATGCTACCAATGCCCCGACAAGGATAATGTTTGATACCTCGACAAATGGCACACTCCTTGATAAGGCTCCGAAAGAAGCTATTGAGAAACTCAAAAGGAACGATTTTCAATTCCCTACTTCTAGGCGAGGAGGATTAAGATGTCAAGCCACAGTGAATAAACTAGAAACCAACAATTCAATGGCAGCACAATTGACATCTTTAACCAAGATGGTTCAGAACATGCAAGTACAACAAAATACTCACGAGGTAAAAGCGATCAATTCTTCTGAGTATATGCAAGATGAGGAATCTAGTTTTTATGTGGTAAATTATAACCTGAACAACAATATGATGTCAAACACATACAATCCGACATGGAAAAGACACTCAAACATTTCATGGCGCAATCCTAATAATGCCTTGAACTCCACTAACCAAGCCTCAGGATATCAATATACACTGTCGCAGCAGTATGCACAACAGTTACTGCCGCAGCAGCAGATGTATCAACAACAACCTATGAACTCATTAGAAAATACTCTCAAGGCCTTCATAATGAAAACAAAATCATATATGGATGAGAACAACAGTTTCAAGAAGAGAACTGATGACTTCATGAATAGAACCAAGATGAGGCTGCAAAATTAGGAAGCTGCTATAAAATCATTGGAAACCCAAGTTGGTCAATTTGCTCAAAGACAGAATACTAAACCACAAGGGGGACTACCTAGCATTACTGAAGTTGCTAGGGGAATAGGTCATGAATAATGCAAAGAAATCACTATAAGAAGTGGCCTACAACTTAAAGAAACAATGGGCAAGCCAACAACCAAAGTTCCACCAGCAACACATGAGGAATCAGACAATGAGGACTTGGATGCTGAACAATCTGACCATGAGAACAATGCCCCAGTAGAGAGCTCGGCAGCACCTGAACAAGCTGTCGAGACAATGAGAAACACAATGGTTCCAGGTGTTAAATTACAAACCAATGAAACCCTAAAAGAGATGAGACCACCACCACCTTTCTCAAAAAGTTTGAAAAAGCAAAAGTAGGACCACCAATTTAAAAAGTTCCTAGATATTTTAAAGCAAGTCCATATCAACTTGCCATTTGTTGAGGTAATTGAACAGATGCCCAACTATGCTAAATTCTTGAAAGATATTGTGTCTAAAAGAAAGAAGCTAGGTGAGTTTGAGACAGTGGCAGTAACTGAAGGATGCATGACAATGTTGCACAATCGTATGCTACCCAAACTGAAGGATCTTAGATGCTTTACCATACCTTGTGCGATTGGTAACAATTATGAAGGAAAGTCATTATGTGACCTAGGAGCAAGCATCAATCTCATGCCCAAATCAGTCTTTCAAAAGCTTGGAATAGGAAAGGGAAAGCCTACGACAGTGTTGCTCCAACTTGCGGATAGATCTTATGTACATCCTGAAGGAAAAATAGAGGACATATTGGTAAGGGTAGACAAGTTTATTTTTCCTGTCGACCTCCTTGTCCTTGACTGTGAAGCAGATGATAATGCACCGATCATCTTGGGAAGACCTTTCCTTGCTATTGGACGAACCTTAATTGATGTAGAGAATGGAGAGTTGACAATGAGGGTCAATGACCAACAAGTCAAACTCAATGCATTCCACAATTTGAAAAAATTTGATGATCCAGGTGAATGCAAAGTCCTCCATACAACAGATGCAGACACCAAGGCATCCTTCCTAGGCAGTACGCTCGGCAGATTATTTGGTAAGAAAATCAAGCCCAAGGTGGAGGCAAAAATACAGATGGACAAAAACAGAAGGGAAAGGCCAACACTTGAAGAAAAATCCAGGCCAACAAGAGATAAGCAAATTGGGAGATGCATTTACATGCACTCCACTAGTAACATAATCTCTTCCCTTCTACTTTATCTATTATATTAAGATTAGTTTTAATTTTAGGATTTATGTTTTTATTTTTTTGTTATTGATATTTTTTTATTTTTTTAGGACAATAAAAGAAAGAATAAGGGTGAAATAGTTCACAACAGGAATTCTGCCGAGGCAGTAAACAGTTTCAGAAGTCGTAGCAGTCCCAACGGGAAGAAACAGTGTAATGGCTATCTGCCGAATTTTACGCCGCGAAAGTAAATGCTAACGGGTAGTAAATTCAAAATGGATACAAAATGGCTAGTAATTTAAACGGCTACAAGGTCGAGGCCTGTATAAGCAACATCCTTCTTTTGAACTATTCACTCTTGTATTCTTGATTTCTTTAGAATTCTACTAAATCTTGCTCTCACCATACTTTCTGCTTACTCACAAGACTTCTTGAAATTTTCAGAATCTTTCCAAAACTCTCAATCTTTACAACTCATCCATGGCAGCATACAATCGATTTACCCCCACCACTATTGCAGACCGATTCAACAAATCTTTCTTTGCTCGATAATTGTGGGAGAAGCAAGGGTTTCAACAATCTGAGGAGGAAAACTTTGGCATTGAACATTACTTGTTCAATAAGATTCAATATCAAGAATGAGAGATTTTCTACCTACAGCCTTCCCAGGCAAATGCCACCATAGTGTGGGAATTTTATACACATGGCTCAAGAAAGGACAATCTCTATGTCCACTGCCGAGACAAGCCTATCCGTCTTGATGTCGAGGCAATTAACAATTTCTGTGGCCTTATTCTCATCCGTGATGTTCATGACGAATTCTTCGAAGACGTCACCACCCAGGACTACGAGTTGATCAAAGATGACCTTTGTTACAACAACACTCCTTGGGAAACCGGTGTCTATAAGGGTTCTGTAACAAGGCAAAGCCTCAAGCCCGAGGCTAAGTTGTGGTTTACCTTTGTCAAGAAATGCCTCATCCCCACCTCCCACAACAACACAGTGGACCGCAAGTGATTGGTGCTCATCCAATCCATCATCAACAAGAGGAGCATAAATGTTGGAGAAACTATTTTACGAGAAATTCATGACGTGGACCTTTATATTTCCCTTGTTTAATCTCTGGTTTGTGTATTGATGTAGGAGTACCAATCGAAGATACGGATGAATACAAACCAAATAGGTAAGGATGGACAAGATAATTCTGCCACAGTATGATGCAGATCACATAGGTAAAACCTGTCCAGGCAACCCCTCAAAGTAGTTCACTGCTGACTTCACGTCGGCACCCAGTACACGGTAGAGATGCCTGGCACTGACCAAGACACTGCCGCAGCAGACCACTACAAAGAGATTCTTCAGAGTATGGAAGCTATAGACCTTCGCTAGCAAAGATATATGGAATATCAGAGAGACTTCAACAACACTCTTGCCCATATGATGATGCAAAACTTTCCAAACCAAGGGGCGTAATTTCCATAATTCCCTACAAACATATTTATAACAGCAGCGATCTATACAGAAACTACTCTAGCCCTAGGGCCGAAGCCATTCTTTCCCTCTATACCGCAACAACAGTTCAACGCAGTTGGCCCATCTAGGGTAGCAGACCCTACCGTAGCATCATCTGCAAGTAGAAGACCCTCCAAGCGAAGGGTAGTATTCAACACTTCCCCAAGATTCCCAATCCTAATGGGCAATTTATCAGCTGAGATAGATGCCTATGTCAATCAGAGCTTAAACACTATCGAGCCAAGCATCCAGCATGCAGGGGCAGATCTAGAGAATAAAGGAGGAACAAAGATAATTAACATTGAAGATGAAGGAGGAGAAGAGGTTAATGCTCCCATGAAATGAGCAACACCAACGAGAGTTCAGCCACCAAGAAGAGCAAAGCCATCGCCATCACCAAGGGCACAACATTCAGCAGCAAGATCAAGAAAACAAATCGTGGAAGAAAGCTCTTCTGAATCATTATAATTTCTCTTCTTTTTACTTGTCGATCATATAATTTTTTTTACTGCTTATATTTTTTACCTATTCCCTGCCCCTAAATTAAGCATTAAGGACAATGCTTGGTTTGAGTTTGGGGTATAGAGCCACTACCGAGGCAATCTACTACCGTAGCCTTTCCATGAAAAAGAAGTTTTTAGTGATAAAATTTTTTATTTTATGTCCCCTACTTTACTTGAAATTGTTGCCTATACTCTTGCACTGCCTATCATCAATATTGTCTTGGTTTATTCTTGAAGGCAATAGAAATCTTTCTCCTTACCATAGTTAGGTTGTGTTTTGAAGGCTTAATTCTAGGATACTTAAGGAGAAAAACTTAAAATCTTACTATAAGGTTGAACTTTAAAAACACTTTTGGAACTTGTATGGTTATAAAAATTCTTTTAATGAACTTAGGTGATAAAGACTTAGATCTTTAGAAAGGTGACTAGAGGTGCCTATAACCGACTCTAGGAAATACTCTTCTTCATGCTAGAGGTTCCTGAAATTTTCTCTAGTATACATAAAAGAATAGCAAAAGAAATAAGGAGATAAGAAGGAGAAAACACAATACTTAAGGTGCCCGAAATTGGCTCAAGGAATCGTTGTTTTAAGAAGAGTACACTAAATCCAAGTCTATCTGTCTTGAACTTAGAGTTTATCTAAGAAGGCCTTTAATCAAACTTGTCTACAAAAATGCACACACATACTAACCTTATAGTTTGTCTTCTAGGTACACCCTTAGGTAACCGAAAGGTTAAGCCTAAAGAATAGACATAGTTATGATGGAGAGAATAGATGAAAACATAAGACCAAAAGAGAATAGAGTTTGACAAATTGATGGTTTGCATTGGTTGAGGACAAGCAATAGTTCGAGTTTGGGGGTGTGATAAGTGCTCAACTCACTATCACTTTCCACACTTTTCATGGGTACTTATCATCAAATCTACACCTACTTGAACCAATGCATGTACTTAATGTAATATATTTAGGGATAATGCTATTAAAGATGATATTTGTATAAAAGGCATACTTTACTGTATTTTCATATATGTGCAGGAACAAGTATTGCCGAGGCAGCAGAATGAGACCGAGGCAAGACCTAATACCGAGACAGCAACGGATAAAAAGCAATATGGCAAGCAAACTGAGGAGAAAAATGAGGAGAACGTTGCTGGACAAGAAGCCCAAGGATCGGAGCTGAACAACACATCAAAAGCCCAAGGAAAAGGCCACGCGGGAAAAAAACCTTCTAGAAGAACCAAACTTGGAAATATGTAACCTAGGCATATAACTTGTTCCCTACTCCAAGTTGTACTCTATTTAGGAAAGGTTTGCCCTAGGCCAAGCCTATATAAGTCTTAGCCGTCCAAGGGACTAGGAGAGCTGATTTTGAGAGAGTTTACCCTAGGAACAATTCTTCCCATCATGTTCTAAGCTTTCTTAGGGTTTAGGTGAAAGTTGTTGAGTATTAGTGAGAGGAAGTTGTATCTTGTTTTCTTGTTTCAATGCAATAAAATATCAAAGTTTGCTTACTCTTTGCCATTTTTTTTCTTATATCCAAGCCCGGGAGGGAAGTTTGTAAGTGGTCTATTTGTCTAGACTCGGGAGAGTTAGACTCATGAAAAGAGTAAGTGCGATATTCCACTTGATTGGAGGATACTAACTCGGCCTAGGGATAGGTTAGAATTTCAACAGCTAAAAGAAGTGTGAGATTGGTTGTTGGTTATAATTGATTAACGTCGGGAGGTATCATCAAGGACTGACCATCAACAGTGTTTCGACTTAGGGATAAGCGGAGCCATCAAAAGACACTTTGCCGAACTTTGGTAAATCTGCCCAAGAGCAAGGGATTGTCGCGGCAGAGAACACTGTCGCTACCGAAGACAGTACCTGTAGTACTACCGATGCAGTACAGTGCAATTGCATTGGACAGAAACAGAGCAATCAATTTCCCTATACAACACAACTGGATCCTACCCTCTTTCTCAAATTTGACCTCAACCTATTTAGTTTCCTTTAATTATTTTATTTAGTTTAATCAACACCTAAATTTACTTGTGTTTTTACTTTTGCAGAGCAAGAAGACCAAAGTAAGCATATTAAGTATACCAATCCTTGAGGAGACGATAACTTGATAATATTTATCACTTTATTACTTGACGTGTACACTTGTACTCTAATTGTGCATATTTAGCACGCATCACTGAGCTTCTTCTTTCTCTTTCCTTTATCCGTTAAGATCGGTATCTTTTTTTTCTTTTTGTTGAGCACCAGTTGTTATCTTTTACTCTACGGCAACGACCTCCAAAGTGCTATCGTGGCTGGTGCTTCTTCTGCAATTCATCATATATTTTCTCCTTTGGCTATCTCTATGGTATAGTTTCCTGTCTAAAAGAGAAAAATATCAAACGTATATATTTTATGCCAATTAATAGATAAATTCATAAAGTTAATGTTCGGATGCTGAAATATGGAAAATAACCAGAAATATCCATTATAGCCTTTGATTTTGTTTTTATTGGCAATAAAAGAGTGCGAAAATGATATGAAAAATGAGGACTTTTGAGTACTCATCAGATTTGAAGTCATAGAGGCACAGTTTTTTTTCTTGTTTGATTGAATTTTTATGAAAAATCAGAGAAAAATACCACATGAAGGATATTCCTCTATGATCTGCTATGTTAAAGTAGACATAGTTGATGCCAAGCTGAATTCTATCTTCTAAACCACGGAAAATATCATGAAACAGAGTACCATAGGCATTATTACTTGGATTTTAAATGTATTTAAATGAATATGCTTATTTTCTTAAGGTGATCTATATAGATTACATGTTTATATAAATAACAGTTGTAACTAAAAAGAAAAATCTAAGAAATACTTAAACTTGAGATTTATTTTTTTGGACAGTACTAATGGTCAATTTCATGTATGTATCTTCTATTTGTATGAATGTTTCGAATTTCTTAAATTAAACGTTTTGCAACTCTAGTATATGCATTTAAGGCAGTAAATATCTGCACTTACATTTTTTGTATGTTCATTTTTTAAAAAATATTTTTATTTTTTGAAAAGTTATTTGTTGTAATAATTTATAAACAAGAAATTGAAAGCAAAGGCCAAGGAAAATCTCAAGATTTTAGTTAAGATATTGATAACTCCGTAAAAAGGCTATATTTCAAGCCTTTTTACTTAAGTTATTTATTGTCTTCAAGCATATTTAGGTTCATTTAGTTGCATTTAGGATCATAACATTGCATTTGGTGGTTGTTTATGTTTTGGAATCTATAGTGCGGAAATAGGTGCTATTTTACAAGAAAGGTCGTGCTTTTTGTTAATGTTGTGCAGGTAAAGCAAAGTGGAAAGTTGAGGAGATTTTTCATGGCATTGATAGAAGGATAGCAATGGGAAAATGCCATGGCAAATGTGGAGAACTCCTGTGCTACACTATAGGACAAGAAGATATTTTGAGAGGTGTGTCAGTTGGTGCCAATACAGCCTGGCCACAGCCATTACAGTCGGCCGGGACCACTATAGCCTGGCCATAGCCACCTCGGTAGGGGACCATAGCCAATATGGCCTAATTGCAAGCCACCTCAGTAGGGGACCACTGTCACCACTGCCAGCTCTGTAGAAATGCCATGACGTGAAAGGGGGGAAAATGGAATTTTCACTATCTTTTAGGGTTTTCACCCCCTATTTTGTAAGGCATGGTTACCTTATAAAAGAGCAACCTTTCTTGTAGGAAGAGAAGGACCTTTGGAGTAGAATATGAGGCACAATGAGAGCAAAAAGTGGCGGAGAAAGCTTCTATCTTTCTTCCCCAACCACCGTCCGAAGGGTCCCTCCGTTGATCGAGCTTGAAGGGAGTGGCGTGCTAGGCACCCGAGAGGAGCTAGCACACTAAGGTATCCCATGGTGGTCGAAGAAGCCAGCGGTGGTGCGGACCGAGGGTGTCTTCTATCCTCTCAATTAGCTTTATTTTATATCTTTGATAGATTTTATGTGAATGATTTAAGGATGGTATTAGTGGTTAATATTTGTTCTTAACTCTTTCACCCACCATGCGTTAGCTTTATTTGGTGGATGTTTTTGTGGATGATTATATTTTGCTTTTATTATTATATTGCCTACTATGTGTTTATATATTTGCTTTGCTCATTGTTGATAATCATCTAGGCATTTTAAGAGGAACGACCAATGTACTTTGTTTAGGTGCATGCTAGAGCACTCGGAAGTGGCATAGCTATAGATCCTTAGATCACTCGGAAGAGGCTAAGGGAGGATCTACGTGAGCAATGAGTTCTAGACTGAAAATAGAGCCTAATATAAACCTAGAGTACTCGGAAGAGGCGCAGGGGAGGGTTTCAAAGACTAAAAGGAGTGTGCTTTACCTATAGACTAAGTGTTATTCGTGTGACAAGTAAAAATACCATGACATTTTAGTTTGTCAGGTTCCTATGACTCGGAAGAGCGGAAACACTTTAGAAACCTCTGTCGAGTAGATATACACCATAGTAGCTATATGTTCATAGGAGTAAGAGGAAAGAAGTCAATAGGAACCTCCACCAATCATTCCTAGTAAGGCTCATCAATTGAGGATCATTATGATGTGTTGCTCAACTGTCTTCTCTTATCTCGCTTTTACCTTGGCATTTACAAAGTGTTCCTTAGTTTCCTCTGTTTTCTTTGTTCACTTGCAATCACATTACCATACACTTCACACACCACATTCATACATCTATCGTGCCACCACTATTCATCCCATTTTTTCGTGGCATATTTTAGTTGCTTGCATTCTGAAATTGCCATAGCATTTCACCATTATATCTTCAACGTACATATCCATTTCCACTTGTTTATATCTTTATCTTTATTTTCCTTTTATTTAGTGACACATTTTTGCCTTGAAAAAATTGACTTACAGTTTACCCCGATCCTCGTGAAAACGATACTCACTCACCCTTTATTACTTGTATGATTGTATATACTTACACATATATGTGTGTTTGCATACTCTATATTGGCACTACACAGGACACACCAGATATTGAAAGGCATATCCATTTTGTTTAAGTTTTTTTGTTATTCCGGGTGAAGGCTAGCTTCAGAGGTGATCTTAGGTAAGTATGAGGATTGAAGGGTATATCTTAGTTAAGTATTTTATCTTTTTTTCAAGTGTCTATTTTTTTATCTTCTTGATTTCTTCCATTTTGCCTTTTTCTTTTCTCCTATAGTTACGGCATATTTCTTTTATCTATATCAAATCAAAACTCTCTTAAATCTATCAATTTTGAAACATACAAATTTAAAGTAAAATAATATTCAATTATTGTTGCTCCACATGAATGAGAATATCATTGCTAAAATATAGAGCAAGCAAAATAAATATTGTATTTGCTCAATTATGTTAAGTTTGTGGATATCGATCTATTGAATGAAAATAATATTTCTTCTTTCTCTCAAATTTATCTCTAAAATCTTTAATCTTGTTCTTTTACATCTTAATATGTTCTTCTCCTACAATCTATCGATTTATGTTCTTAAATCTTCTTATTTTAAATTCTAACCATGATAAATTATAATCAGAGTTGATTTTAATTCATAACTTCATTAAAAAAATTCAATAAATCATTCCGAAAAATAAAACCGGTACAACCACAGTTCTACGAGATCAATCAGAGAATATTGAAGCTCTATCATGGTGAAAAAATAGATGACAATATAGGAAAAGAGCTTAGAAAAATTAGAAGAAAAAAAATCTTAAAATCAATATTTGTTTTCTTTTAAAGTGTTAGATATATTGATAGAGAGAAAGTTTGATCATCAAAAACTCCTAAAGAGATATATGAATTTCTACCTAACGTTAAAAACAAAAGATATTACAAAATAGACAAAGTGATAAAAAAAGAGTCTGCCTGAATGATCACCAGTTCATGGTATTGTTCTTACTGCTTCTAATTTTTATTCCCAGAAAAATAATAACATTGATGTAAAATATAAAAACATGTGAGAGAAGTTATACTATAGACAATTCTCCCTTAGTTTTTAAATATTTTGTAGATTTATAGACTATTCTTTTTCAGACTTAGTAAATTATGCTAGATTTTTTCTTGTAACCTCACCTAAAGCTAATAAAATTTTTAAGGTTTAATCAATAAAAGATTACAATTTCAGAAACTTAGGGTACATGTGAAGCACTTTCAAATTCTCCAAGTCAACTTATCAAAAATAGAGTTAATATGTTTTGGAATTTTTAAAAAGAACATAAACACTTATTATTACGACATAGGATGGAGGATACATCTTTATCAATTGAAAAATGAAAGTTTGGGATTGAATTTTTATGATAGCATCGGTGGAAGAGAGTAAAAGCCTCCTAATTATTTAGATGATCCTTTTATTAAAATATTATTAATTAAGAATGAATATCATGCTGAAGTTTTTCACATACTGGTACAATGTAGGATTAATATGATTTTTTTAATCTTAATTGTGAATTATACTGTTATTGATAAGGTTCTACATGCTACTTTATATGAGCTAAAAGTACATGTTGAAGTTTATTTAGAGGGACATTTAATTCAAATATTACTCTTGATGATATTGAAAGACAAACTTTTACAAGAATACTATAAGAGATATTGAAAGATGGGTGATGAGAATTTTTATTGGTCATATTGCATTTTACTTAAAAGATGGTTTATATATACATGTGTGTAAAATTTAACTCTAAAGCAATTTGGGAATGTGCTCATAGTATGTATGGGAAAGGAATGATGTTTGCTCATGTGACAATGTTAGTAAAGGCGGTGAGAAGTTTTGAAAATATTTGGTCAAATCATTTAAAGATTCAGACAACTTTTATTGCTCGTCTTGCTTTTCGTTGAACTTAAATTATGATTATCTTTTTGAATCTTTGAGGACAAGGATTAACTCAAGTGGGAAAAATTGTTATAAGCCATTTTAAGACCTAGTGAAAAAATGTTGCTTTAATATTTTTATATTTTTACCAAGAGTGTAAGGGGTTCGAAACATCAATTTTGTTAGATTTGTGGATATCGATCTATTAAAAAAACATTTCTTCTATTAAACTTTTATTTTAAAATCCCTAATCTTCTTTTTTTTTCTACATTTACAATCTTTTCTTCTCCTACAATCTATCAACTTTTGTTTATAAATATTCTTATTTCAAATCTTGACCATGACAGAATAATTTAGTTTGTGAATTAGGAGGATATGTGACATCAGGTCTTAGGATATTTTGTAAACAAGTCTAGGTACACTTGGGACTTGATTTATTCCTTTGCAAACTACAAATGACTTAATCTTGTCTAAGCTAGGTGTTGCGTGTTTAAAGTGCTTCGCAATATGTACAAGTGTACACATCGCTAGTTATAGTATAAATATTGTCTCCACAGGGATTGGTGCTCCTTCTGGAACTTAGTTTCTTGCATTAAAAATAAAAACACAATTTGTTATAGAATTGATATTTAAATAAAGTAAAATAATAGAACAATCATTTAAAATAAATCGGAGTAATCAATAAGAGAGATGAGGCTAGGTTTTCCTAAATTATGGAATGATGGACGAGATATTTATTCATTGTAAGTGAGTGCTCGCGCCACTTAATTGTTCCGACAATTGGGTTTAATCAGGTTGCCTAGTCAATTCATTGAATGCTTGGGTAATAACAACTAAGAGAATTGCTCGGGCAATTTGGGTGATTATACTTAAGGTTCTGCAAAGCGTTCTCCAATGGTCTTCGTTATCCCTAACGCGAAACTCTATTAATCGTACAATCTTTGATGATACATCCTTGTATTAATCAAAGGTGTACAACAACCAATCTATTGCTTCTGTTAGCCGTTGAAATCCCGCACTTATCCCTAAGCCGGATTAGTTCTCATTGGTTCGAACCATGGTTATTTGTTTTATGAATCTAATTCTCTCGAATATAGATAAATGTACGTTTTACGAGTTTCTTTTACGATTTTCTCGCAAACCAAATAAAATGCCAAGAATAAGCAAACCTTGATTAAGAATACATCAATTATGTAGATAAAGTTCAAACTAAAATCAATCCATAAAACAAAATAATCCAAGCCAACTTAATCTAGTTCATGGGTAGGCAAAGAATCACAGAAATAAATTATCCCATCACTTGAATAAATAAGGAAAAATAAAGAGGAAGAAGTCGACAACCCATTACTTTCTCTCTCTCAATCTCGCCTCCCTTGTGTTTGACGACATACTTCTCCTTTTAAGGGATTGACTTGGTCAACATAGATGATAGGTTAAAGCTTGAATTGAAAATAATCATGAAAGAACAATTCTCTTTCTCACTTGATTTCTATCAATTATTTTCGTCTTTGCTTCAATCTTCTAAATGTTTCCTTGCTTTAAAATTGATTTTATCTTCTTGAGATTCCTTCCAAGTTAATACCCTATCACCAAGGAAATGATTCTTTTAAATAAGAAAATACACCAAAATAATATCTTTTTCCAAAAATTAAATATGACAACAAAGGAAAATATTTAAAAAATGCATAAATGACTAATAATGTAATTAGTAATATTCCTAAGTTTAACAATAATATAAGTAAAAAATGGTAATAAAAATAGTACTTTTAGACACTTAATACACCTCAAATACGAATTATTGTTTGTCCTCAAGTAATGCAAACCTAACAATTAATTGTCAAGGCATCCAATCTTCAAAGGCATGCTTCAAAATTTGACTTCAAACCTCTTAACCAGGGTACAAAGTAATATCACCTTTAAAATTTTTCGGAGAACAAATTAATTACCCGAAATCAAACTATAATACTCATGATAAAGTGTGTTCGTAGTTGTGTGCAAGTTAATTTTCAAGGATCCATGTGAACAATTGGTTTTCAACAAATTAATTCTCGGGGCATTTATCTTTAATTCTAATAAAGCTAGTTTCGGGCACCTCTAGCAATCAAGTAATTTTTTTCTTTTAATTTTGTCAACTAGAGCCAATTTCAGGCAACTCTAGCAATTCTTCAATGCATAAAGACTAGAGCTAGTTTTGGATATCTCTAGTAAGACATTGCCTTTTAATTTTTTTATCCAAAAATTTTAGCAACCTAAGTTCACTAAATTTCTATCAATTAACAAGTCACAATTGTGTAAAAGAATTCATCATCATAGTAAAATTTTAGGTTCTTCCAATACTAAAATTAAAGGTTATTTCAATTAAGTACAATGAAAAAAGTTTCATCATTGAGTATCCATCAAATTTAAAGCAATTAGATCAAATTAAATACTTGGTAAATAATTTATGTAATCTACATGCAACAACTAATAATGAATGTAACTATCATAAACAAATTAAAGGTAATTACCCTCAAACTCGAGAGAAGAATTGTCCCAAGTGCATGCAAAAATAAAAAAAATAAAAATACAAATGAGTTAATTGGGAAGGTCGTCACCTTGAGTTAGTTGTTTCCTATTTTCCCTGGATTTAGTTTTTTGTTCTTGTCGTGGTGATTGTGTTCGTGTTACGGATGGTGCTGGTGGATTAGGTTCCTCCATCGATGTTTTTCCTTTAACTTGAGTAGCATTTGCTTGGACAACAACAGTTGTCTAGGCATGTGGAGTTGATGTTGTAACGAGCATAGCAGAACAACAAATTGATCCAAAATATCCAATATAGGTACAACTTTACTTGCCAAAAATTAGGATAACTTCTAGAGTTAATTATGGAATTAATTTCTTTAAATTTTGACACATATTAAAGTCTATCCAAACTTGTAATCAAATCTCCCTCGATATTGATTTCTTTACCTAAAAAAAATATAAACGTCAATAAAGAAAGAATTATTCAAATAGATATAAGATAATTATTCCTAAAATATAAAAGAAACCATAATTAAGAAAATCCATAAAAATACACAAAAAATACCAAATATTAAAATTTTCCAAAATAAAAATGCAATAAAATGAAATACTAAAGAAGGTCATGATCATGCATCTTTTAAAATAATCCTTTCTTTGTTCTCAAAATTGGTGTTGGTGTAGTGCTTCAATCTTTATCCATTAACTTTAAATTCTCGTCCATCAACAGTAGACTTAATTATCACTGCACCATGTGGAAAATGTTTAACAACTTCAAACGGCCCCGACCATCTTGAATTAAGTTTTCCTAGGAAAAGCTTCAACCGAGAATTGAAGAGAAGAACAAATTGCTCAGGAATTTATTGCCATGGCATTAGTTTCATATCATTCTAATGCTTTGTTTTTCCTGGTAAATCTTTACATTGTCATAAGCTAAAACACGAAACTCATCAATTTTATTCAGGTCTAGCAAGCGTTTTTGTTCGACACTCCCCCAATCCATATTCATTGTCTAGATCATACAATACGCCTTATGCGCAATTTCTTTCGGTAGATAACACGATTTTTCATAGACAAGTCAATAAGAGGACATGCCTATAGGTGTTTTGAATATAGTGCGATAAGTCCAAAGTACATCATCAATTCGAAAAGACCAATCCTTTCGAGAAGGATTTACCACTTTCTCAAGGATACTCTTTAATTCTCGGGTAGAAATTTCTGCTTGCCCGTTCGTTTGTGGGTGATATGTTGTGGCAACTATATATGTAACTCTAAAACGCTGGAATATTTTTGCAATTAATTTATTAAAAAAATGTTTACCTCTATCATTATTATTGCCTTTGGTATTCCAAGCCGTGTGAATATGTTCTTTTGTAGAAATTTCTGATTGGTCTTAGCATCGTCTTTTGGACAGGTTGTTGCTTCAACCCATTTAGAAACATAATCAACAACAAGTAAAATATAGAGATTACCATAAGAATATGGGAAATGTCCCATGAAATCTATACCCCATACACCGAAAAACTCGACCTCAAGAATATTTTAGAGTGGCATCTCATGTCTCCTAAAAATATTTCTCATTGTTTGAGAACGATCACATTGCTTCTAAATTTCATGAGCATCTTTATAAAGAGTGGGCCAATTTAGACCGTGTTGTAATACTTTGGCAGTTGTTCGTGTACCACTAAAATGACCTTCATATGGTGACGAATGGCATTGCCTAAGCAAATTTTGTTGTTCCTTCTCGGGAACACATTTTCGAATAACCTGATTTTCACATTGCTTAAAGAAAAGAGGCTCGTCCCAATAATAATGTTGAACATTATGTAGGAACTGTTTCTTTCCTTGGTGAGTAAGATCATAAGGTATAACAACACTAACAAAAAAGTTAACAAAATCGGCATACCATGGTATTGCAGAGGCAATCATTAATTTCTCATCTTTATTTTTTTATTCTTCTAACCTTGACAAATGATCAACCACTTGATTTTTCTCTCATTTCTTGTCTTTAATTTCAATGTCAAACTCTTACAAAAAATAAAATCCAATGAATTAAACATTGTCTAACATCCTTCTTAGTAATCAAATATTTAATTATCGAATAATCATTATGGATAATTACTTTAGTTCTAATTAAATATGAACAAAATTTATCAAATGCAAATACTACCGGTAGTAATTCCTTTTTCGTGGTCGCGTAATTCAATTGGGTTTTATTAAGGGTTTTACTAGCATAGTATATCACATGAAAGATATTACCTTTACATTAGCCTAAAACTGCACCTACAACAAAATCACTTGCATCAAAAATAATTTTAAAAAGAAAAGACTAGTCAGGTGGAACAACAATAGGTGCCAAAGCAAGTTGCTTCTATAAGTTTTGAAATGTCGTATCGTATGATTCATCAAAGTCAAAAGTTTTATCCTATTCAAGAAGATTACATAAAGGTTTAAAAATTTTAGAAAAATTATAAATAAACCTTCGATAAAAACATGTGTGACTAAGGAAACTTCGAATTCCTTTAACTGAAGTCGGCGGTGGTAATTTCTCTATAACATCAACTTTTTCCCGGTCAACCTCAATTCCGTTGGATGAAATATTATGATTGAGGACTATTCCTTCATCTACAATAAAATGGAACATCTCCAAATTGAGAAATAAACCAGATTCTTCACATCTAGTCAACATTTTTTCCAAATTGTCGAGGTAATTTTAGTAGCTTTCTCCAAAGTAGGAAAAATTGTCCATGAAAATTTCCAAGAAGTCTTCTACCATGTCCAAAAAAATGTTCATCATACATCTTTGAAAAGTCGTCGGGGAATTATACAATCCTAATGACATCCTTCTAAACATATATTTCCATATGAGCAAGTGAATATAGTTTTTTCTTGATCATCTAGTGCTATGATAATTTGATTATATCCTGAATAGCAATAAAGAAAACAACAAAATGGTTTACCTGCAAGACGATAAAGCATTTGGTCAATAAAAGGCAAAGGGAAGTGATCTTTTCTAGTGACCTTATTTAATTTTTGATAATTTATGAAAACTCTCCAACTTGTGATAGTTCTAGTTAGAATAAGTTCATTATTATCATTTTTTACCACAATCATACCTACCTTTTTAGGTACGTAATATACCGGGCTTACCCATATACTATTGGAGATATGATATATAATATTGACATCAAGTCATTTGATGATGTCTTTCATGATGGCTTCCTTCATAGCCGGGTTAAGCCTCCTTTTTGCCTTAATTGACGGGTTATGATTTTCCTCCATAAGGATTTTGTGCATGCATACTGCCGGATTAATTCATTTTAAATCAACAATAGTCCATCCTATGACCTTGTTATATCTTTTTAACATGTCAATCAGTTACACTTCCTATTTAGGCTGGAACTTAGAAGAAATTATTATGGATAATGAATCATTAATCCCAAAATAAGCATATTTTAATTGCTTTGATAATGGTTCTAATTCAAAAATTGAGGATTGCTCCATAGATGGTTTTGTGATCTTAACTTCCTTACCTGAATAATCGATTGGCTCGAATTACTTACTTGGATGACTAACTATCTAGTTTGCTTCATGTTGTTCCTTACCGTCTCATTCTTTAATTTATTCAGGTTCGACATTGCAATTGTCGATTTAATTTTCAAGGATATCTTCTTCTACTCCAAAATTGAATTCGGTTGTTGCTTGAATAATATTACATTGTTCTGGATCATCAGCATGCTTAAGAGTGTGACAAACGTTGAGCTTAACTTTTTGCTCATTGAATAGCATTGTAAGTTATCCATTCTCAAAATCAATTAAAGTTTTTCTCATCGCTAAAAATGGCCTCCCAAGAATAATGGGTGGAACTCGTCTGCTTCACAATCTAACACAATAAAATCAGCAAAAAAAATAAATTTATCAAACCTTACCAATATATCCTTAATTTTCCCCTCTAGATGCACATAAGATCTATATACAAGCTATGACATCATTGTAGAAGGTCTAGCCTTTTTGATTCATAATCATTGAAAAACCGATCTTGGCATAAGATTTATGCTTTCTCTAAGATCACATAATGTCTTTCCAGCATAATGATTTCTAATTACACATGGAATTATGAAACTTCTGGGATCCTTTAATTTTGGTAGCATTCGGTTGCAACATAGCCATACACCATTCCTTTGCGGTAATAGTATCAAACTCACCTAACCTCGTTCTTTTAGAAATAATATACTTGATAAACTTCGTGTAATTCGATATTTTCTCTATTGCCTCCACCAACGGTAAATTAATATGAAGTTGCTTTAAGATATCCAAGAATTTATTGAATTGATATTCTTGCTTTTGCGTTGAAGTCCCTGTGGAAAAGGTGGTGGTAATCGGATGTCCTTAATCTTCTCATTTGTTTGAAATTTGATAGAAGGCATTGCTAAGGCATCAAGACTTGCCACGGCATGTTCCGATGCATCCATCTTTTCACCAATTTCATCTTTTTATATTGATTTCGGATTCGGTGGATGTTCTTTGTCCTGCACATATACATCATTAATTTTTAATCTATTTCGAGTAGTAATCACCTTACATTGCTCATGGTCAATTCCCTTGATGATCTCAATGTTTCTAGGTAAATTGTTTTGTGGTCTTGTATTCAAATTTTACGTAAATTGACCAACTTGCGTTTTCAAAGCTTTTAGTGTTTCTTCTTGATTCTACAACCGCATCTCAGTCCTATTGATAAAAGCATCAGTCATTTTCATGAAATTACTATTCTCAAACATATGAGATTCGTTTTTTAACATAAAAGTATTAATATTATTTTTCAAAGAACTAGACTATGTCGATTGTTGTTGTGGCATCTATTGTCGAGGCATGTTTTACTAGAATCCTGATATTGTTTGTTCAAATTGAGTTGATTGAGAGAATTGTTTAGATTGCTCCATGAGAAATTAGGGTGCTTTTCCAAGGCTAGATTATAAGTGTTGGACATCACATTATTTCTATTGTAATTTTCCATGTAAAAACTTGACTCTAGGTTCTGCAAACACTTAGAAGAATCATGATCACCATTGCATAAATCAAAAAAAGAATTCAATACCTTGATTTCTCATGTGTTACTCGAACGTTGCATATATTCTTAACCAAATTGGTTACGGTAATCAATTGTTTAACAATTGAATCCGATGAATCAAGCTCAATGGCGTTACGTTTGACTCCTCCTTGCCTAGTATTTGGGAACTGATAATCATTCTTGAAGAGGTGATTTAAAATATCTATTGCTTTCTTTATGAACTTGCCTAGGAGTATGTCGTTTGCCGAGGTATCCAACATCATCCATATTGGTGTGTTCAAGGTATTATAGAACATCGTCACTTGTATTCGAAATGAAAATCCATATATGGGGTATTTGTGTAGAAGTTCTCTATATCATCATTAATTCATCATCTGACTATTGAAAACGAAGTGATTTCATTACGTAGCCTATCAGTCAAATAGTAAAACTAAATCGAGCAAGAAAATCATGACATAATTCCGTCCAATATCCTATAGATCTAGATGGAACACTATTTAACCACATTTTAGCTTTATCTCTTAATGAATAAGGAAACAGTTTAAGCCTTAGTATACCCTCATGGACTCCTTGTATCTTGAATGAGTTGCAAATCTCCAAGAACGATTTGAGATGTTGCTGAGCATCTTCGATTACCGATCCGCCAAATTGACCAATTATATTGATCATATTTAACATCACTATCTTTAACTTTAAATATGTTGCTTTAGTTTTCGGTGCAACAACTCCTGAATTTAACCCATTGAGATCTTCCTCCAAGTAATCTCGAATAGTCATGCGTCTAACACGAGCTGGTTGTTTTTCAGCTATGTCTTCTCCTATTTCCACGATATTTTGATTGCCGATGAGATTAATAGGATCTTTCATTGCTGCTCGTTGTTCACGTCTCCTATTATGAATACTTGTTTTATCTCAAATTCAAATGTTGGTTTTGCCATGGTCATATACAACAACAAGACCAAAATTGGTAAGCTCTTTGAAACTGAGAAAATTAAACTTAAAAGAAATAAAAATGCAAGAAACTAAAAACAAAAGTCAATATTATCAATCCTTGGCAATGGCGTAAAAAACTTGTTGCGTGTTTAAAGTGCTTCACAATAGGTACAATTGTACAAGTCGCAAGTTATAGTATAAATAGTTATCATCTACACAGAGATTGGTGATCCTTCTTGAATATAATTTCTTGCACTGAAAATAAAGACACTATTTGTTATAGAATTGACATTTAAATAAAGTAATAGAACAAGCAATTAAAGTAAATTGAAATAATTAATAAGAGAAATAAGGTTGGATTATCTTGAATTATGGAATGATGGGCGAGTGAATTCTTCCTTGTAAGTGAGTTCTCACGCCGCTCAATAGTTTGACAATTGGGCTTAATCAAATTGCATAGTCAGTTCATCAAATGCTTGAGCAATTGCAATTAAGGGAATTGCTCGGACAATTTAAGAGACTATCAACAAGGTTCAACAAAGCATTCTTCAATGATCTTCGTTATCCCTAACGTGAAACACTGTAAATCGTACAATCTTTGATGATAATCATTGCGTTAATCAAATGTGTACAACAATCAATCTTGCACTTCTGTTAGCCGTTGAAATCCTGCACTTATTCCTAATCCAAATTAGTTCTCACGCACTTGGTTCGAACCATGCTTATTCATTTCATGAATCTAATTCTCTTGCATCTAGATAAATGTATCATTTTACGAGGTCCTTTCCTAATTCTCTCACAAACCAAATAAAATACCAAGAATAAGTAAACCTTGATTAAGAACACATCAATTATGTAATAGAATTCAAACTAAAAGCAGTTCATAAAATAAAATAACTCAAGCAACTTAATTTAGTTCATGGTTGGGAAAAGTATCAAACAAATAAATCCTCCCATCACTCGAATAAACAAAGAAAAATAAAGGGGAAGAAGTCGATAGCCCCTTACTTTCTCTCTCTCAATCTCACCCCTCGTGTTTGATGGCATGTTTCTCTTTTTAAAGGATTGGCTTGACCAACTTAGTTGATAGGATAAAGCTTGAATTGGAAACAATCATGAAAGAATAATTTTTTCTCTCTTGATTCCTATCAAGTCTTTCAATCTTCTAAATCTTTCCTTGCTTTAAAAATTAACTTTATCTTCTTGAGTTTCCTTCCAAGTTTGTAGTCTATCACCAAAGGATTGATTCCTGCAAATAAGGAAATACACTAAAGTAGTATTTTTTTCCATGAATATTAACGAAAACACGAATTAAATGTGACAACCATGGAAAATATGTAAAAATGCATAAATGATTAATAATATAATTAATAATATCCCTAAATCTAACAATAATATAAATAAAAAAGCAATAAAAACAATACTTTTAGACACTTAACACTAGGAAGGAATGTATGTAGGCAAGCTTAACAAGTGCATGGATTTTACGGCACAGTGTTTGAAAATTTGAAATAAATAAAGGTAAAGAAGAAGATTGGGAAATCGTTGACTGTGGAGTTCAAAATAGATAACTCGTAAAGAAATAGAAATAGAATCATAATGGTGTGAATTTAGAAGTTGAAGGTTAAATTTTTAAAATTAGAATTAAATTAAAATAAAACATAAAAAAGTTTAAGATTAAATATATTATTATATTAATTTTTATTAATTATCGTATCATCCTTAAACTTTTAACTACACACGACCAATTTGTTACTTTTATTTAATTCAGGGTACCAGTTCATAACGTGAAAACTGTTACTATTGGTTTCAACAAATAAGAGTGAAAACTGTGAAATCATTGAAATATAATATAAATTGAATGTTGCTTGCCTTAACCTTTTAATGCATAGTTTTTGATAAGTTCTTTATTATATTACTCAAATATTTGTTGTGTTTCTTCAAGTTTTCATGATTATATTTGTGATTGTCATGAAAAATTGAAAATTAAATCTTAAATGATAATTTCTATTTGTCTTGTAAAATATATTTAAAATTTTTGTAAAATTTAATTTTATAATAATAAAATTAATTCTCAATAAAAATAATAGATTAAAATAGATAAAAATCAATGAAAAAAATTTTTAGAAAAAAATACTAAACACTAGAAATTAAATTATACAATATTATCTAATCACAATAAAATCTTTTTTTGTAATTTATTATTTTTTAATATAATTTATTTTTAAAATTATTTTTTCGAAAATAATTAATTACACAGAAACAAACATACCCTTCGTGTCCCGGCTTCATCATTTTCATTGGTCCTCTAGTTTCTTTCGAAGGAGAAATATGTAAAAAAGAACCGAAACTGACTATTGTAGGCATAAAGAGACATAAAACAGAGAAACCTTATCTTGTTATCTTCATAGTCAGAAACAAGAACTTGTAAAAATGGTGTAACGTAACGTTCAGCAATGGCTTCAATAGCGCAAAGTGTTCTAATGGCACTCACTGTAACCGTAAACCAATTTGCTGCTTCCAACGTTCATGCGGTTCACAGGAAACAAGGGAAATCGCCATCAGCATCTCGTAAATCAAAACCGACCAATGCAAAAACAGTTACACCCGCGGCGGCAACCGGTGCCGGTGTTGACATCGGAATGGCAAGGAGAGGCCTCATTTTATCCGCTGTGGCATCTGCTCCCCAGCTCAGCGATTCCGGAACCGAGCTTCTCAAGAGTACTATCTTGTTCTTCCTTATAGTCTATTTCATTGTTTTGTTTTGTGGATGTAAGAATGATGTTGAATTGACAGGGTATTTAAAGAAATCAGAGGAAAACAAAGCCAAGAATGACAAAGAGGTTGTCTTCTGAATTCTTAAGATTTTTCAGTTAAGTTAATGTCTTATTTTCTCCTTCATGAATGTGAATAATGTCTGTTTCAGAGGATGGAGAATTATTACAGGCGAAACTACAAGGATTACTTTGAATTCGTGGAAGGGACACTGAGTGGGAAGGAGGAACAGCAGCTAACAGAAGCAGAAAAGGGTATTCTGGATTGGCTGAAAGCTAATAAGTAAAGTAAGAACATGTTGATCCAGAAACCGTAGATTTGGGTCTTAAATCATGTTCCTCGCCTAAGTTCACTTTTAGATTGCGTTAAGGGTGTTGTTAATTTAGTAATAATTATTTTTTTCTTAAGAACACAGGTCTTAATGTTTGATTATCTTCTAAGCTTATTATAAAATTTTATTCTTAACTCCCTATATATAATTGAGGAAAAATTATACGGTAAACCCTGTTCACCACGTCATTCATGGTCCCAAGCAATTAGGATCGTTGATCTTAATTTTTTTTTCAATTGAATCATCATCTCTTTTCTACATGGACTTAGTGGATGGGTAGTTATTAGGTGGTTATTTAAAGATCAACGGTCCTGATTACTTAGATCATGAATGACGTGGTGAAAAAGGTTAACCGTATAATCTCTCATAATTGAGGGATTAATGTGGATAAAAAAGTATTTAAATTTGAGAACTAAATCAAGCTTAACACATAAATTAAATGTTGTTTCCATAAATACATATGCTTATAAACACATAAATCTAACGTGTTATTAATAGATATTTTTGTTTGAGATCCCTCGCTATCCCAAAGTCACATAAATCTAGGGATGACAAAAATACATGTTTTCGATTCGGTGTGTATCGATTCAATCCGATCAGATTTTTTCTTTAAATTTCAAGGATCGAGACAGGTCGGAGCTTAAAACTCATTGAGTCGGGTCGAGTCGGATTCGGGTATTTGTTTAAAATTCTCAACCCTGTCCCGATATATTTTTATATATTCTATTATATTTATAAAAAAATATCATTATACGTAAACATTTTTATGGGTTTTAAGTAATTTTCATACTTTTGAAGTTTGTTCTTATAATAAAAAATTATTAGATGTTGTTCAAGTTTCAATATTTTAGATTCTGTCAGTCGATGATTCAAATTTTTTTCTTTTAAATATGTAATTTAACATGTGAGTAAATTAAATTGTATTTTATTTTATTTTTTTACATAGATTTAAAGTTACTTAAAACCATAATTTGTGATTGTAATGAAGGATTGGCCGAATCTAACTTTTATCGTTGACGAAGATTTTTTTTAATTCTTGGGTCGAATCAGGTTTAAGAAATAATATATCGGAACGTGTATTCACTAATTTTATCCGGGGTGAAAACCTGATTTTAATTTTTGTTCTGAATTCTAATAATGGGCATTAATTAACTTATTATTATAAAATTCAAAAATATTAATGTAAGTACATTAACATATTTAATTTGTTTTCGTAAATTATTTAATATTTAAATCCGAATTCTAAAATATTATATGTTACATCACTTTTCATTAAAAATAAAAAAATAATCTTGTTTAGCCGTTTTGTATATATTATTTATTGTTCTTTACTTATATATATAATTTTCAGTTACTTATATATAATAATAATAATATATAATAATTTTTTTATTTTATTTTAACTTTCGGTCACTTTGTTTTTAATATTATTATTTAAAGTTTTTTATTTTCTTTTTTCCTTTTCCCTTTTTTTATTACTATTAATATTAATTTATATATAAATATATAAATAGATTATATTATAAAAAAAATAACAGCTCAATTTTCATTTAATATTAAATGCCTAATATAAATAAAAGTCCAAATATATACGCAACCCACATAAATAATACAAAGCCTTTTTTAATTAAACCCGCGTAGCCTACATATCAGGCACAAACCAGCTAAAACCCTTGAACCCTAATTACAGCACAAAACCTAATCCATATTGTTTATTCTGCGCAGTCCATTTGTGACCGTTAGATTGACATCAGATCTAACGGTCAAGATCAAAGCTAATGCAAGATTCTCGATAGCCTGAGGCACCACGTGCGGTTGTTTGTTGCCTCCACGCACGCCTCTTCGAATCTATAATCATCTGTTCGACTCTCGTCGGTCGCCGTCCGACGATGCTCTATTCAGTGGCCCCTCATTGTATTTTCGGCCACGCATGCACAAGGAAACAAAAGAGCATCAGATTCGTACAAGATGCAACAATATTCAAAAAAATTAGAAAGGCATTGAATCGAAATTCGGAGCATTTCGGCCGAATTACACAACCAAAACACCCAATCGACAGAGATTTTCAGAGGCATTACAACCTAAAAAATCAGAACGGAATAGTACAAGCACAAATGTAACCAAAACCACCAGCAACCAGATAGTTTTTTTTATTGTCCTTTTTCGATTGTAATCAGGCTATAAAAGAAAGCCAACAACATCATGTAAAGAGACTCGATCTCCAACCATTATTAATACAAAAAAGAGAAGTTTTTGAGGTAATAACCTCTCTTTTTCGCATAGATCGAATCAAAAAAAATAATAAGGTTTAGACTTTTTTACCTTTGAATCTTCCTCGTATTTCACCTTCTCGTCTTCTTTGATCGGCAACAAGCCCAACGGCCTTCGGGTCACTTATAACACCTGACCCGGATGTCACAATGGGCCTCCGACCTAAAACTCATATTTCAAAAATTTCTTTTAAAAGTCCAATAATAAAAATCACGTAAAGTCCAAAACCACTTAGATAATCCACTTAAATTAAAACAAGCCCAAAATAATTCAAAGTAAATCGGAGCTCCAAAATATATTACAGACTATTTTAAAAACATTCGACCCAAATAAAATAACAGAGTTACAATACATATAGGGTTCAACATAGTACTAAGCCCACTACATCTAATAACTGTACTCTGACAACACGGTCGATGCTGAAAGTCCAAACCTTGATGGTGCTCCACGAGTTCCGCTCCACCTAACCTAAGCACAAAAACAGATTTTAAACGCTGAGTCACACAAGCTCAGTGGATACGCCAAACTCGGCCAACATCATGCATAACAAAGCAGTAAAACATGGCATATAAATCACATGTATGGTATGAAGGTCTAGCATGCTTGCCTAACACATGGCATAAATGAGTGTATACTATCGCGCACAGCATATACAGTCATATAAGTCAACACACAAGAGCGAGGATCGCGTCCACACAGCATCGGGATCCTACACTCAGGATTGAGGCCGCCCTCAAATCCTATACCAAGAATGTTACATCGGACATCTTCGAACGAGGCCGCCCAACGTTCGGAAAAGGGTGGAGGCCGCCCAACCAACCCTATGCCCGGAATGTCACATCGAACATCTTCGAGTGAAGCCGCCCAAAACTCGAAATAAAAATCTTCAATCATCACCCGACATGTTACATCGGATGGTCTTCAACGTGTTACAACACTTATGGATATCCGGATTCTAACATACAAAGACTCGACCACAGAAATGATCCACCTAGGATCTCATCACAACAAGATATATTAAAGTCTTATCTCAATTAGTCTTTCGAAGTTATGATTATCAATCTTAGTTCGACAATTCATTTCATAGCTTTTAGATTTTAGTATTTATTTATCAAGACCACCGAAACCTTAAATTCTACCCAACTTAGCCAAAACACACAGGGGTATCGATGCCAGTATCGATACCACTTGCCCAAAGTCAAAGTCAACAGAAGAAGGAAGGACTGTTTCGATACAAGTATCGATACCATAAACTTTCTAGAACCCTCGGTATCGAAACAGGGTTCAATACCGTTGACCAACTTCAGAAGTCAACAGAAAGGGGGGACCCATATCGAAACATGGTTCGATACCAAAAGTTTCTGGAACCCTCGGTATCGAAGCATGGTTCGATACCCCTGGGCAACAAGCTAAAATATACTCATGGGTATCGATACCGGTAACCCGAGTATCGATACCCCCTACACTAAGGACGGTTTTACATTTAGAAATTCTAGATTTTCAATCCCAAACTTAATCTAATCGACCCTAAAGTGTTCCTACTCAATATTAATGATGTTTAGAGTATTTTAACACCAATTTTCAATCCTTAATCACATTAATACGGATTTCACCATTAATGACCCATTTACAAGCAATCAATCAAGACAACACACATACATGATTTTCTCTACATGTCATGCACTCTACCATGAATGAATAATGAAGAAGGAGTTGGGAGTACCAACCTCAGCAAGCTACAGCAACTCAAGCAAGCTCCTCCCACTTCAAGCTCTTCTCCCTCCTAAGCTTGAGGATGGGTCTTCTACTTGCTTCTCTACAAATGGAAGGTTAAACCATCGTTTAGACTCTACAAGGGATGTTTCTAACTCATAAAAACATCAAGGAAGATCATAGAACAACCCCCAAACTCAAAACCTGGATTAAACCTTAAACCCTCATAAAAACCTTGCCTCCACCAAAACAACACTTTCTTACCTCTTTTTAAAGATCCCAAACCCCTCTACAACTTATCCTTCTAGCACAAAACGAGAAACCACAGCAATCCAACAAAGATTGCACCTTTTCCTCTTCCTTTTTCCTAGCTCAAAGAAGATTGTGAAGGGAGTAGGAGAGAAAGAAAGGTGAGATCATCCTCTGCAGAACAATAAAACCCCATTCCCCTCACTATCATCCCAATTAGGCATTTACCGAAATACCCCATCTTAAAACTCTTAAGGCCCAAACCAATCAAGCCCAACAAGCCTATGGCCCAACAAGGCCCAAACCATACAAACCCGAGCCTAAACCTGAGGCCCAACATAACGGGTTAACCCGATACACTAATCCGAGAATTCGAGTCGTTACATCACTAGTGGTGAGCCACACTGAAGGAGAAGTTTGTTCTTCGTCTTTCCCTTTTTCTTTTCTTTTCCAGATCTAAAATAGGAGGCCTTTTTTATTTTGTTTTCGGTTTAAGAGCCTAAAAGGAAAAGTGTTTTTGTTTTTTGGGTTTCAAAAAAAGGGAATTTTGGAGTCATCAGTCATCGTGTATGGTGGCCGAAATCTGGGTTTATGGGTGGTTTCTGGAAAATGATAAGAACTCTATGAATGTTCTTCATCGTTCTTGGTTTGATGAAGAACAAACAGAGAGCTTGAGAGAGGAGTTTCTTATTTTGGTTTCAAAATGAATAAAGGGGCCATTTTATTTTTTTCTATTTATCTTTTATAATGGGGACTATTTTAAAAACGGTCTTTTTACAACATAAATTCCCCCGTGTCATGCAAATAACACCCGAGGTCCCTAAAATTTCGTTTCCTTTTTTAATTCAGTCATTATTTCGATTATAATCATCTTTCCAAAATGGTTTTATTTTAGACAGGTCCCTCCCTGTTTTGGGATGAACTTTTCGAACCCTTCCCCTTGGTTAATTTGCTTTCCGAGTCCTTAATATTTTATTTTGCTTTATAATTTGGTCACTTTTAGTGTTTTTTTAATTATTATTTGGTTTATTTTATTTAATTATTTATTTATTTATGTTGTTTATCATTTTTACTTTGTTCATTTATTCATTCATTCATTTTCATATTTATTAATTTGCTCTTTTATTCATGTTTTTTTGTACTTATTTTGTATTTTGTTTATTTATCATTTATTTGTCTTGTTACCATCCAATTTTATTACATTATATATTTTATGCATTTTATTTACATGTTGTCATATGTTATTTTATATTATGTCATGCATCAATTTATGTACTTATTTATTTGTACCTTATTTTTTTGCAATTTTATTTATGCATTTATTTATTTTGCTTATGCATTTTAATTATTGTTTTTTATTTTTATTTGTTGTACATGTATTTATGTTGGCTATATTGTAATATATCTTTTTTCTTTGCTCAGTTCACACCTTAATTAATCATCCTAATAATTACGTTTTTATTCGTCATAACGGGCCCGCCCTCAAACGTAATATCGATGGTGTATATGTTGTCTTCGAATAAAGACAAGGTAAAAATAAAACTTAATTTGAATCTTTAAATAAATCATAATTTAAATGTCACTTTAAAACAAAATTTCCAAAATTAATTAAGCGGTATTTTGTAAAGGTGCCAATTTTGGGCAGTTTTTAACGCTAACCCCGTTTTAAATCGTAACCGACTCTCGAACCTAATTTTAAAGAATCTCTAGTTTTTACGGTATTTGGCCTACCAAAGTGGCTGGTGGCGACTCCAACCCTTTTTTTAAACCCTTTTTCAAAAGTCCTTAATTTTCAAAATTCCCAATTTTCCAATTTTAAATCCATAAATTAAAACTCAAATTTTTATCCTCAATTTCAAAACCCTAATTTTCTAATTTCAATTTCAATTTCTAAATTTCCCCTTTTCGGGATAAATTCTCAATTTCAAATATTAACCCTAAATTTCCAAATTTTTAACCAAATTTTTAAAACCTTAATTTTCAACCTAATTTCCACTAGTGATCCCCTTTTTTACATTACACCTTTTTCACACTTATTATTGTCTTATTATTATTATTAATTATAATTTTTAGCGAGAGGGTTGCTACAGTTTACGATTTCATTGGGGAATTTTTTTTTAAAAATGAGTCAAGACTTGTTTTCAAAAACCTCTTAATTAATTTTAGAAGTTGTGAATTAAAGTGGCAATTAAATTATTATTTGTTTATTAATTCGAGGTTTCTTAAATATCATTCAAACCCGTCTCTCTAAGTGGGGGGAGGACGCTAGTGCTTTCGTAAGGATATTGTTTCTTTGTATGGGTCTAGCAAAGTACCTTCGGGGCTCGACTACCCTATTCTTTCATGGGATATTGTTCCTCCGTAAGGGCATAGTGAAAGGGTCCCTCTAAATTGAACTCGATCGAGATGAGCCTATAATGAGTGACGATCGGGGGCCTCGCAACTCTTAGAAGAGGATATCAAGGACAATTTGGGTACTCATAAAACCAAAACTGCATTTACAGAACTAGTCAAACTACCCAAGTAGAGTCATGCGGTTAACCTAGGTTTTTTTAGATGAGATAAATAGGGTTGTTTTATCCCCTTTGTGTTTATGCTTTATCATTTTGCATCAATATTTTATGAAGGTGTTGATCTAGGTGGTTTATCCAATTAGAGGCTTTCATTACAGCTAGAGAGCTAAAATAAGAAGTAGGAAAAAATGTTGGAAAAAGAGAGGAAAAATAAGAGAAAAGGAAAGAAAAAAAATGAGAAAAGAAGAAAGATAAAAGAATGAGAAAATGAAAAAAAAGAAGAAAATAAAAATCTTTTAATCGGTGAAAGTTGCTCAAAGGGCGATCACTAGCATGATCGACACCTTCGTTTTCATTCATTTTTGCATTTAACATATAGCACGCATACATTTTTGCATTCATAAATAAAACATGAAGATTAACCTTGGATACGTCGTGGCAGTTTTTCGAGCCGCAATTATTCTGCACTCTTACTGTTAGAGTATGCCCAAAGACCAATCATATGATGATTGTAAGGATAGTTTTATTTACCAATTTTATTGAATAAAGACATTATTATTGTTGTTTTCAGATATATGTGTCAACGTGTAATATAAACTGAGAAACAATAAGGTCTATATAATAATATATGTATTATTATTAAAAGATCCTTAATCAAGTATTATTATGGGTATGAACAATAATAATACGCTTAAGACTAACATGTGATTAGTTGATGATAATGAGTTGTCATTGACATAGAGATGTCAGAATTAATACATGAATATATTAGTAAAGAATAATATATTGGATTGACCCACTATGAGCATATATCTTGAATTATTATGTGACGGTCATGATATTGCTCATAATGACAACTATATGTATGATCCTTAGACTTGAGATTATTATTATCTCAACATATGTTTTTTTATGTTGTGATGTAGTTAAACATGTCTCGTAATTAGTTACACTATAAAAACTGACATTGGACATATTACAATGTATGTAGTAAGATGTGAATGATCAAGATAGGATTTGTCCTTCCTACATAATAGGAAAATATATCAAAGGCCACTTGATTGAGTGAGACTAGAAATGCATGGCCATGCTTGAATATGTTGATATGAGATATCACAAATTATTCATTAAAAGTAGTCCACTTTAGATATCAAGAAAAATTAAAACGGGCTATACAAGTGTGACTATTCCAAGACTTATGCCTATTAAAGATATAAAAGGACAAACAATATAATACATTAAGATAGTTGGTCACGGACATGATACATCGAATCATGATCTCTTGTAACTTAGATGACAATGATATATTGCTAGATGTCACTCATTGTTTGTAATATTAGAAGTGTTCTAATATTATTACTAACGTTACAATGAGTCTACAAGGTCACACCCAATGGTTGAAAAGGAACAAATATATATATATATAAGTATAAGTAGATTATATTTTATCCCAAATTTTAAATAAAGGATATAATTAAAGTAATTATATCCCTTTTAAATTTGAATTAAATATAGATTCCGAAATTTAAGGAAATAATTAAAGTAATTATTTTTTATAAATAAATTCGGAATCAAACTCTTATATCTAGGGTTACACATATATAAAGGATCTTTGGTCTAGCAGCCACAATAGAGAATTCTGAATTCCCAAACCCTAGAATCATAAAAAATAGTTTTTCGAGATTTTTCTCTATCAATCGGGTGAACTGAGTAGTGGCTGAGACGATATTTGTGGAGGCTAAAGATTCGGATTGTCGAACGATCGTGATTGTCGCAAATCCAATTGTTTTTTTTTGTTGCTTATCAAGGAACCCAATGTAAGTCATCGCATCTCTTCCTCACTATTTCGAATTAAAAGTACATAGATCACTGGAAAGACCGTCATAATTTTGTTCAGCTATGCCATGGGGTGTGCTGGCGGTCCCAACAGTGGTATCGGAGCCACTTGTACGATCCATAATCGGGTTAAATACTTGGATGATGCGATATGTATGAGATGCATGTTTTATTTTACTGTTTTGACAATATATATTGATATTGCTATTCGATTAGGTATAAAATTAATATGTTAATCTGCTAATTACAGTCGCCATGTTGCTACAAGGGTTTTACGATAATCATATGTCAATCGTTGACATAGTGATCGGTGAAAGTGCGATAGCAGATCGCATCAAGGAAAAAGGAATAATTGTTATTCCGATACGGAAAAATCTAAGGGATTTTAAAAATCCTAAAAATACGATTCTGTTGATAAACCTTATCAAATCGTGAAGTTTTTCCATAGAAAAATAGTCGCTATTTTTCAAAATTTCCTGCCAGCCGTGTAGGTAAGGCTGATGCCGCAAGGGGCTCCGCCCCTTGATCCCTTCGTAGGCAACATAGATTGTAGGCCCATATTGGTAACATAAACGGGTTCGTGATAGCATATAGATGATAAGTTTGCTTTGTACGGTATTTGACATGCATGGTTATAACCCTTGTTTTTACAATAGTTGTAAAATTTAAAATTCGGCCTGTGTTTCGTGTATTTCTCTATCTCTATTGTACTTCTTTTCTTATCTTACTCCCTCGTATGTAAAATGAGTTTCTATAATTGTAATATTATTCCAATAAGCAATCGAGACGTTTGGAGCAAAGGCGAGAAGATGCTTGGGAAGCAGTTTTAGTATAGAATTAGGGTTTTATGGTTCTTCCATTGGCTTGGGATGGGCCACCTTAGTTCTTTATTTTGGGCTATAACCATTGCAACTTTTTATTTTATATATATCATGTATGTGATGCAATTTATAATATATATCTTCTACTCGCATATATTGATGAGATCAATAAGGGTCAAATTAAAAGAAATAACGATAAGATATTTAATATTTTCCCTCAAATTAATCTAAGTTAAAATTAGTCGTCCAATGTTTGCCCTCGTTAAGGCCTTGATCGATCTTATATGAGTTTTGCCAAAGCATTGACACATAAGTCCATCTTGGTTAAACGCGAAGAATAAGCAAGTGATATTCGTCGGTTAAAATATTGGTAATAACTTAGTTAGGTTGTTCTAATAGGATTAGAAACCTAAAGGCTAAGTATTTGGTTAAGTCATGAGATGACTGAACAAGGGTTGTTCACCAAATGGAGGAGTTACATGAGATTTAATTAGTAAAGGGTTGCTTACCTAAATAACATCTATCCAAAAAGAAAAACCAAAGCTGATTTGAGAAATTGGTGAATTATGGATCCTCGCTGACTAGAAAAATTTTCGTCTTATTTTTTCGAAATTAAAAAAGAGAGGGGGGTTTAATTATGAATAAAATAGTGGGATTATTTTATAAACAAAGGCCTTTTATAATATTTCAAATTGGTAAATTTACTTTATATATTTCCATTGTTGTAGATCTAAATAGTAAACAACACTATATCACTGCGATCACTCCTTGAGAAGGAGAAACTCAATGGCATAAACTTCCTTGATTGGTTCCGTAATTTGAGAATTATTCTCAAACAGGAAAGAAAGGAATATGTCATTGAAGAAACTGTTTCAGATGAATCGGCAACTAATGCTTCTAAAGCTGACAAAGACAAGTTTAAGAAACATATGGATGACATGTTAGATGTCGGATGTCTTATGCTTGCTACCATGACTCCTGATCTTCAAAAGCAACATGAGGACATGGTTACATATGATATGATTCAAAACCTCAAAGAAATATATGAGGAGCAAGCACGCCAAGAGAGGTATGAGACCTCTAAAGCTCTATTTCAGTGCAAAATGGTAGAGGGATCTCCTGTAGGAGCTTATATCATTAAGATGATAGGCTATATCCAAACGTTGGAAAAGCTAGGATTTCCTCTCAAAGATGAATCGGCTACTAATGTTATTATGTAATCATTGTCGAATAGCTTCAATCAATTTGTCCTTAATTTCAACATGAATGAAATTAACAAAACTTTGCCACAGTTACTTGGCATGTTATGAACTGCTAAGAAAAACATGTCTAAGGGTGGACCTAAGCCCATTCCGATGGTCCGCAAGGACAAAGGAAAGGGAAAAACAGTGGCAAAGTACAAGGGTAAAGGTAAGCCTATGCCCAAAGGACATGATGCACTGAAACCCAAAGGGGGAGTTAGCAAGGAAGGAAAATGTTTCCATTTCAATAAGACTAGACACTGGGAAAGAAATTGCCCCATCTACCTTGAAGAAGTTAAGAAGGCAAAAGTAGATGGTGCATCTACTCACCATCTACTTCAGGTATTTATGTTATTGATGTGAATCTTTCAACATCTTCTTCTTGGGTATTAGATACCGATTATGGTTCTCACATTTGTACTTCTGTACAAGGACTACAAAAAAGAAAGAACCTAGTTAAGGGAGACGTAGACCTACGAGTAGGAAATGGAGCAAGAGTTGCTGCATTAGCTATAGAACATACGTTTTATCTTTACCTAGTAAACTTGATTTACATTTAGAAGATTATTATTTTGTACCTAGTTTAACTAACAACATTATTTCTATTTCTTGTTTAGACAAGATTGGATTTGAGATTATTATTAAGAATAATTTTTGTTCTTTTTTTCTCGATAATGTTTTTTATGGTTCGGCACAATTGGTTAATGACTTATATATTTTAAATCTAGAAAATGCCATATATAACATAAATACCAAAATATCAAAAACAAATGACTTAAATCAAACTTATCTCTAACATTGTCGTTTAGGTCATATAAGTGACAAAAACATATCAAAACTCCATAAAGATGGATTTTTAGATTCATTTGTTCTCGAACAACTAGATGTATGTGAATCTTGCTTACTAAGAAAAATGACTAAGGCTCATTTTAATGGTAAAAGTGAGCAAGCAAGTGATTTATTGGGATTAATACATAACGATGTATGTGGACCAATGAACACACAAGCTAGAGGTGAATTTCAGTATTTCATCACTTTCACTGATGACTTCAGTCGATATAGTTACATTTACCTTATGCGCCATAAATTTGAGGCTATCGAAAAGTTTAAAGTATTCAAGAATGAAGTAAAAAATCAACTAGGCAAGAGTACTAAAGCACTTCGATCAGATCGAGGTGGAGAATACTTAAGCATAGAATTTGATGAACTCCTTAAAGAATGTGAGATTGTCTCACAACTTACTCCACCAGGTACACCACAGTGGAATGGAGTTTCTGAGAGGAGAAATCGAACCTTGTTAGACATGGTTCGATCAATGATGAGTCATAGTGATCTTCCGACTTCTTTCTAGGACATACACTAGAAACATCTGCTTTTACTTTAAATCGAGTTCCGTCTAAATCTGTTCAAAAGACACCATATGAGATATGGACTAGAAAACGTCCTAGTATGTCTTTTATGAAGATTTGGGGTTGCGAAGCATATGTCAAACATCAGATGTCTACAAAGTTCGAACCCAAATCTCATAAGTATAATTTTGTTGGATATCCCAAAGAAACTAAGGGATATTATTTCTTTAACCCTAAAGAGAACAAAGTGTTTGTTGCTCGAACATGAGTTTTTCTTGAAAGATAATTTCTCAATAAGAAAGGAAATGGTAGAGATATTGAACTTGGAGAAGTTCAAGAATAACAATTCACTGAGCTTGAGATTGAACATGTTCCACAAATTGTTGAGGAACAGTCAACAGATTTAGAAACACAATTACTGCGCAAGTCCACAGGATAACATCATGCACCTGAGAGATATGGATTTCTCATAACCACGCATGGAGATGTTCTTATTATGGATCAAGATGAGCCAAGAGCTTATCAAGAGTAAGTATCAAGCCCAGACTCTGAGAAATGACTTGAGGCCATGAAATCTGAGATAGAATCCATGTTAGTCAACCAAGTATGGACTTTGGTTGAATCAGCTGAAGGGGTAAAACCTATAAGGTGTAAATGGGTTTTCAAGAAGAAAACCGACATGGATGGAAACATACAAACATACAAGGGGTGAATAGTCACTAAAGGTTTTCGACAAGTTCAAGGTATTGACTTTGAAGAAACTTTCTCCCCTGTAGCTATTTTTAAATCCATTCGGATTTTGCTTGCTATAGTTATATTCCATGATTATGAAATCTGACAAATGGACGTCAAAACCGTTTTCCTTAATGGAAAACTTGAAGAGGATGTGTATATGACACAACCAGAAGGTTTTGTCGCTCTAGGAAATGCTGGAAAGTTTTGTAAGCTACAAAGGTTCATTTATAGACTAAAGCAAGTTTCTCAAAGTTGGAATCTTCGTTTCAATGATGCGATCAAAGAGTTTGGTTTTATCAAGAACGAAGATGAGCCTTGTGTTTACAAGAAGACAAGTGGGAGCATTGATTCTTTCCTAATCTTGTATGTAGATGACATAATTATTATAGGAAATGACATACCTACCTTACAGTCAGTTAAGACTTGGTTAAGTAGTTGTTTCTCTATGAAAGATTTGGGTGAGGCAGCATATATAGACAAAGTTCTGAAAAGATTCAGTATGGAAGAATCCAAGAAAGGATTCTTACCTATGAGACATGGTATCTCTTTCGAAGGAAATGTGTCCTTCAACTCCACAAGAAAGAGAACAAATGAGTAAGATCCAATATGCTTCGGCTATTGGTTCTATCATATATGCCATGATATGTACTCGACCAGATGTATCGTATGCCTTAAGCATGACAAGTCGATATCAGGTAAACCCTGGTGAAAATCACTGTGTAGCAGTCAAAAACATCCTTAAGTATTTGAAAAGAACTAAGGATACATTTCTTGTCTATAGAGGCAAAGAAGAGCTTAGTATAAAAGGTTATACCGATGCTAGTTTCCAAACAGATAAGGATGACTCAAGATCGCAATATGGATTTGTGTTTTGCCTTAACGGAGGTGTTGTAAGCTGGAAAAGTTCTAAGCAAGATACAGTAGTTGATTCTATGATAGAGGCTGAGTATATTGCAGCCAGTGAAGCAGCAAAAGAAGTTGTTTGGATCAAAAAGTTCATATCCGAACTAGGGGTTGTTCCAACCATATCAGATGCTATAGAACTCCGTTGTGACAACAATGGAGCCATTGCACAAGCAAAAGAACCAAGATCTCATCAACGATCCAAACATATTTTTAGACGCTTCCATCTCATTCGAGAGATCATAGATCGAGGAGATGTAGAAATACGCATAGTACACACGGTTGATAACATTGTTGATCCCTTGACGAAGCTTCTGACGCAACAGAAGCATGATCGTCACACTGAGTCACTCAGTATTAGATATGTGAGTGATTGGTCTTAGTGGTAGTGGGAGATTGTTAGAGTATGCCCAAAAACCAATCATATGATTATTGTAAGGATACTTTTATTTACCAATTTTATTGACTAAAGGCATTGTCATTGTTGTTTTCAGATATATGTGTCAATGTATAACATAAACTGAGAAACAATAAGGTCCATATAATAATATATATTATTATTAAAAGATCCTTAGTCAAGTATTATTATGGGTATAGACAATAATAGTATGCTTAAGACTAACATGTGATTAATTGATAATAATGAATTGTCATTGACATAAAGATGTCAGAATTAATACATGAATATATTAGTAGAGAATAATATATTGGATTGACCCACTATGAGCATATATCTTGGATTATTATGTGACGGTCACGATATTGCTCATAGTGACAACTATATGTATGATCCTTAGCCTTGAGATTATTACTATCTCAACATATGTTGTTTTATGTTTTGATGCAATTAAATGTGTCTCGTAATTAGTTACACTATAAAAACTGACGTTGGACATATCATAATGTATGTAGTGAGATGTGAATGGTCAAGATAGGATTTGTCCTTCCTACATAATAGAAAAATATATCAAAGGTTACTTGATTGAGTGAGACTAGAAATGTATGGCTATGCTTGAATATGTTGATATGAGATATCATAAATTATTCATTAAAAGTAGTTTACTCTAGATATCAAGAAACATTAAAATAGTCTATACAAGTGTGACTATTCCAAGACTTGTACCTATTAAAGATATAAAAGGACAAAAGGATATAATACATTAAGATAGTTGGTCACGAACATGATACATCGAATCATGATCTCTTGTAACTTAGATGACAATGATATATTGCTAGATGTCACTCATTATTTGTAATATTAGAATTGTTCTAATATTATTACTAACGTTACAATGAGCCTACATGGTCACACCCAATGGTTGAAAAGAGCAAAAATATATATAAGTATAAGTAGATTATATTTAATCCCGAATTTTAAATAAAGGATATAATTAAAGTAATTATATCCCTTTTAAATTCGAATTAAATATTGATTCCAAAATTAAGGAAATAATTAAAGTAATTATTTCCTATAAACAAATTCGAAATCAAACTCTTATACCTAAGGTTACACCTATATAAAGGATCTTTGGTCTAGCAGCCACAATAGAAAATTCTAAATTCTCAAACCCTGGAATCACGAAAAATAGTTTTTCGAGATTTTACTCTATCAACCGGGTGAACTGAGTTGAGGCCGAGACAATATTCGTGGAGGCTAAAGATTCGAATTGTTGAATGATCGTGATTGTCTCAAATCCAATTGTTTTTTTACTGCTTATCAAGGAACCCAATGTAAGTTATCGCATCTCTTCCTCTCGATTTCGGATTAAACGTACATGGATCACTGGAAAGACCATCGTAATTTTGTTCCGCTGCACCATGGGATGTGCCAACGATCCTAACACTTACAACACCCGTTCATAGTCGAGAGTCATGGATGATAAACTAGCCAATTTGGAGAAATGACAAAAGGAAATCGATGAGCGTTTAACCAATATTTAGGCGAGGATTGAGAAGTCTCAAAACGACATCATCACCAAGCTCACCGAATTGTTCGGGAAGCCCGATCATGGAAAAGCTAAGGTTTCTGATGAGCAATCCAACATGGAAGACATAGGTGGAAACACTTCTCACACTAGGGCTCAACCCGAAGCATAAGTTCTGAAAGGCATCCATATTACCGGGGTATCTGCTAGCCACCCAATCGACATGGGTCATGGTTTTGAGAATGAAGTCAATATCTAAGTCCTAGATTTAGACTTGAAGAACGAAGTCGAAACAAGGTTGAGGAAAGAATTTGAGGAACAACGCCTACAAGTCGAAGAAAAAGTTAACCTATTGCAAGCTACCGAGGACTTCGGGATTGATGCCTACGAGCTAAGTTTGGTGCCAGATTTGGTCATTCCACATAAGTTCAAGGTGTCGAACTTGGAGAAGTATGACGGGACTACTTGCCCTTCAGCTCACCTAACCATGTATTGCCGCAAGATGGCGGCACATTTGAGAAATGAGAAGCTTCTCATCCACTGCTTTCAGGATAGCCTGACCGGGGCAGTTGTCCATTGGTATGCCCAGCTCAATAGGGCCAATTTCAAGTCGTGGAAAGACCTATCCAAGTTTTTCACCGAATAATACAAGCATGTGAAAGACATGGTCCCGAATAAAACTAGGCTCTAGATTCTGTCTTAGGGGCAAGATGAGATCATCCGATAGTATGCCCAGAGATGGAGGGACATTGCAGCCCGGGTTCAGCCTCTTTTGTTGGAAGGAGAAATCACTCGTCTATTTGTGGACTCACTTCATGATCCACTTTATGAGAAGATGATCAGTAAAACATCTTTGGGATTTACCAAATTTGTGAACACGACAGAATCCATCGAGGCTGCTTTTAGAAGTGGTAAGCTCAAGACCATGGAAAGTATGTTAAAGTACCCGAAGAAGAAGGACCATGAAGTCAACTATGTCTCCCCTTATCAGAATCCCAAGAATTTCACAATTTCCTCACCTCAAAACAAAGCCAGGGCAGCTCAAGGCTCGAATAGGAGAGAAACTAAGCTTCCTAAGAAGGAGAATGAAAAGTTGACCTTTACTCCCTTACCGGTGTCATACAAGGAGATGTATGCTCAGTTACACAAGGCAGATCTAGTCCAGCCCTACTATGTTACTCCTTATAGTCCGCCTTACCCAGCATGGTACAATGCCGAGGCCCACTGCAAGTACCATGCCAGAGTGCCAGGGCATACCATCGAGAACTGCATTGCTTTCAAGAAGATGAAGCAAAACCTTTTGAACGCCAGAATTGTCCAACTAGACTCCCCGGTTGTGAAGAGCAATCGCCTTCCGAATCACGACAAGGCTTAAGAAGTAAATCCCATGCTGACCCCGTCTGCCAAGAAGTTCGTGCATCTCATCTAGCTTTTTCATAGATGTTTGTTTGCATCCATTTCCTTGCGTTTTCAGCTTTTCCTTTACATTTTAATCAATCTCGCTATCTTTGGCTCGAAAGTAGTGATGACTTTTTGTAAAGGGCTTCTATCCTATTTTCCATCATTTTTCGTTTCAATGAAGAGGTGCACTTTTTATATACCTTTTCTCATCCTTTTTAATATTTGTGGATATTTGATGCTTGTTGTGTCTCCGATTTAGACATAAAAAAATTAATTAATTATTATGATCACGATGAAGTAAGATAATGTCTTCAATCTGCTTTGGTCAAAAAACTTAAGAAACAAGACTACTACTCCTTCTATAATGTTCGATGATAAGAAGGTTCCGTAGAAAATGAGCCTACTCAGTTTTGAGAATTCCAAGAGGTAAGAAACATTAAAAAGCATTAAAAAGAGAAAAAAGAAAAGAAAAAGAGAGAAAGGAAAAGGGGAAAAGAAAAGAGATGAAAATTTTTAGAATCCTCAAATGAACGAGCAATTTAATAAGTCTCGGAGCATCCTGATGGAGCTGTGGGGGAAGAACGAGTCTAATAAAAAGCAAGAGCTCCACCAGTTCGATACCCTAGCATCAGTGATGACTCTTTGAAGACATTGAGATCCTAATACATTAGTTATTAAGTGCAAACCGAAGCACATGCCTACACTTGGAATTCTCAAACCGAGTTGAAAGAAAAGACAGATATGATAACTAGAATGAGTAGTTTTCAAGCAGATCAAGCGAGTATGGTAATCATGAGGATGAACCGAGCATTTTGAATTAAATTTTGACACTTCAAATATCGCCACAACATTTCAAGGTAAAACATTAATCATTGAGTGTCGAGTATAAGATAACCCGGCATTGGATATCCAATGATCCTTTTCCTTTTTTCTTTACTATCAGTTTTCAATTTTTGAATATTTATTCAATAAAGGCGTTGTCTGTAAAAATGCCAATTTTGAAAAAATCGTTTCAAAACATTCTTAAATTCTTTTTTGACAAAATGCAAGGACATTGATGCATTTAAATCATCTTTGATTAAGCCCAAGAGTGGAAATATTATACGAGACAAGTTTTCCCGAGCTTACTATCGGAGAAGTCTAACTTTTTGAACCAAACGAAGAAAACAAAATTTTGGGGGGGAAATTTTGTTGTGGCAAAGAGATAGCCTTTCAGTATAGGGGCAGGAATCCCCTTAGAGGTGGAGTTCGACCAAGTCTAATCCATGACAGATATTTTGAAGAAAGGCTTCGATTAAGCCAAACCTTTTCGAGAAGAAGAAACCAATTAGTGATTGAGGCACAATTAATTACAAGATTTCGCAAGCGATGCAACATTTTAGGAGTTTGTGCTAGACGTCTATATTTGGGGGAAATCTTTCACCCTAGCTTCAAGAGTGAGGATAGACAACATTTCTAAACTTGGTCTTGAATTCATTAGACCTAATTTTGATCAATGCAAGTAGACGATCTCCTATCCAGAAGAAGATTCAGTGGGTCAAAAGCCCGAAGTATCCAAGGGTGATCAAATTTTGAGGGTTAATCCTCCGATAATAAAAAGAAAAATATTCATCATTTCAGTTAGACATCCCTAAGATTAGGGGCATGTCGACATATGCATTCATTCATGCATCATTTATAGTTAGGCATCCCTAGGATTAGAGGGCATACTAACACATGCATACATACATTCTTTACCTATTTTTGACAGGTATTCAAAAAGAAAAAGAAATTTTGTGAATATATAGCTTGGCAAGAGAAAAATCTTCAAGGTGAACAATTCTATGAAATAGGATTGACATCTTCAGTTTTCGAGTAAAGGTTTCATATAGAAGGGACTTGTAGCTTACAGTTTTAGAAGTCGTATTTTATATAGAAGGGACTCAATTTTTCAAGGTGGATGATTCTATGGAGAAGGAATCAGCACTTTCAGAATTTAAGTTAAGGTTTCACAGAGAAGAGACTTGTAGCTCACAACTTTAGAGGTCGAGTTTTATATAAAAGGGATTTAGTTCTTCAAGGTGGATGACTCTATGAAGAAAGAATTAGCGTTGTTGGCATTCGAGTGAAGGTTTCATATAGAAGGGACTTGTAGCTCATATTTGTCGAGTTTTAGAGAGAGGAATTAGCTTTGTAAGGTAGATTCTATAGAGAAGGGATCAATATCTTCAACATTCAAGAATTTAGGGTTTCATATAGAAGAAACTCGATTCAAGATTTTCGACGAAGAGTTTTATATAGAAAAAACTCAAAGCATCTCAAAGATATGGATTCTATATATGAGGGATCAACATTTTCAAAGCTCAATATTTAGGGTTACATATAGGAGAGACTTAATCAAATACTTTTTGTGAAGAGTTTGATATAGAAAAGACTCGAAGCTTTCAGGGATTGGTTCTATATAGGAATGATCAATGTCTTCAACAGTTCAGAGCTTAAACTTGGTTAGGCTTGGAGTGGCTCGATGCACAACCGATTAACTTACCAATTTGATGGAGAAGGAACACTCTAGGTGATTTATTGTAGAAACAAAAATAACATAATAATTTTAGAGTGATTCAGCCTTAGAACAAGCACCTAAATCCACTACCTTAGCTTTCCACTAAGGATTTCCAAATTCACTAAGAATTTCAACCTTTTGAGGCCAAAGGGATAACCTTACAATCCTAGACTCAAACCCGAATCTAGCATCCAAAGTTCATAACCCAAACTTTGAGAATTCACTCAACAAAGAGAAAACTTAGCAAACTTGTTTAATCCTTGTAATAAGGCTAATGTTTGCAATCTAAGGACTCACTCAATTCCTAATTACATTTGAGCATATATTGACAATTAAGATCAAAAGTGTTTGTCTACCCAAATAATAGGAAATTAAGCACTAAGACAATTTCTTGATCATAATATTGTTCCAAGTGAAACATTCATCTTCTCTTGATGATTGAGTCTTCCTTTTATCATCCCAAATGAGCTTCTAGTCGTTTATGACCGTTGGGGATGTTTTGGGGCCGTTTGGAGCTGATTACAAGGTTTATTTCCTCTTCTGGTGCAGGCGGTATCGAAACACGTGAAGGCTGTTTCAAAACAGCTACTTTGGGAAATAGTTGTTGACCTACATTTATGAACAGGTATCGATACCAGTATCGATACCGCTCCTAGCTGTTGAGGGTTTTATAAAATCGTTTTGACCGTTGGGGGTGTTTTGAAACATAGTTCAAAACAAGTGCTCATAGTGTTGAAAAGGTATCGATACTGGTATCGATACCACTGTGGTTTTACCCTTAAAATCAAGTCATTGAAGAACAGGTATCGAAAAACCTTAAGGGTATATCGAAATACTTGGTAAAAATCAGTTATTTGATTTCTTTAAATCATTCAAAACCTATTTATAAACTCTAAAAAACATCTTAAATATATTTTCAAGTAGTTTGGACATAAGAACCATTTTTAAAATCTTTTCAAATTAGTCCAAAACTATTTTTCAATTATCATATCAAAATATTAGTTCTACAATCTCCCCCTTTTTGATATAATAAAACTAACTTAAAAAATTGTTTTTGAGATTACTCCCCCTTTGTCAAATAAACTTTGAATAAGAGAATTAAAGAATCAAATCATTTAAGGTTCCTCTTATCCATTTGAAAGTCTTTGAAAAGCAATTTTTCATAACATTCTTCCCCTTTTTGTTATATCAAAAATGGTTTAAACCAAGTTTAAAAAACTTTAAAGCTCATAACATAGGAGAATTTGAAAGATACCAATTCTTGGAAAAATTAAATATCAAAACATTGGTTATGGCATCATTAAGTGGTTAGTCCAACAATTATGATAACTAGTTTAAAAAGCTAAACTAGATTTTTACCATACTTGAACCAAGGGTAGGATGTGAAGCCTTCCTTCTTCAAGTGTCCTTCTTGTGTGTATGGAGCTCCCCCTTAATCTTGCACTTTGTTGCTCATATCTCCATCAGACCTAAAAAAGACAATCAAGAAATTTTTGGTATCCAAATTGCTTTGGATCCTTTAACGTTAGTAGCACAAATTTTAGTCCCTTAGGAATCCATCTTTTAATTTCATCCTTTTTGGTTGAAGTGACTAGTCCTTTTGGAATCCAAATACTTCTAAAACATTTTCCATCAATAAATCTAAGGGCACTAGATTGTCTCATGTAAAAATTTGATTTTTCCAAATTATTCTTCTTTTCAAGCTCTTTGGAAATCAAATCTTTTTCTTTCTTAAGATCATCCAAAGCAATTTGATGATCTTTTTACATCGTTTGAAGCGAATTTTGTAAATCAAAAACTTTAAGTTCAAAATTTTTCATTTTTGCTGCAAACTCTAAATTGGTTTTCAAAAGTAAATCATTTTTAATTTTCAATTTTGAAATCAATTTCTTTTTCTTTGAAAACGCAATTTTGAAATCAAAAACCAATTTATCATAAGCTTCTTGCAACTCATCAAATAAATAAGAATTTAAAGTTTGAGAGTTAGAAGCTACCTCCCCCTCATTGAGGGCTATCAAGCATAGGTTGACTTCTACATTTTCGGTGGAGTCATCATCACTCCATGTAGCCACATATGCTTGCTTCTTGGAAGATGATCCCCTTTTGATTGACTTGTGTGAGTCCTTCATCTTCTTCCTAGATTTGTTCTTTAAAGATTTTCTACTTTTGTTCCTCACGAATCGATCGAAGTCAATGAAGATTTGGGAAAGCTCTTCATCTCCTTCACTATACTCCTCACTTGAATCTTCAAGGTGGATGCACTTTGAGGATTTTAGAGAAACGGTATTGACATTTACACCAAGCTCTTCAACTTTCTTCTTCCCCGTCGCTCTAATCTCTTCCTTTCATCATAATTTGATGTGTGAGGAGTGACCCTATGAGTTTATCAAGCTTGAGCATCTATAGATTTTTGGCTTCGATGATGGCGGTCCTTTTCGAGTCCCATGGCTCGGGAAGGGAATAGATGAGCTTACGAACAAGCTTCTCCTCCGGAATGATCTCTCCATATCCTCTAATTCTATTGGTGATGGTGGAGAATCGATCGAACATCTTTTCTATGTCTTCTTCTGGATTCATCTTGAAGTTCTCATACTCTTGGTTGAGGAGTCCAATCTTGGTCTCCTTTACTTCGTTTGTACCCTCGTATGTGACTTCTAGCTTGTCCCAGACTTCCTTGGCACTTTCACAAGAAGATATCTTCTCATATATGCTTGGATGGAATGCACAAACAAGAATGTGCAAAGCCTTGTGATTTAACACCATCTTCTTGCGGGCTTTCACGCTCCATTCCGCCTTTGTTCCTTTTGGCACAAATGGTCCATCTTCAACTATATCTCATAGCTTGTAGTCTCTAGAGTTGATGAAATAATTCATCCTTATCTTCCATTGGGAGTAGTTGGACCCATCAAAGAAAGATGGCTTGTCAATGGATTGAGCCATAGAATGTCGGTTGATTGTAAATTGGTCGAGCTCACCGGATCTTCTCAATAGGATATTAATCCTCCTCGATTGAGCCTCGCTCTGATACCAATTGTTAGGCTTGGAGTGGCTCGATACACAACCGATTAACTTGCCAATTTGATGGAGAAGGAACACTTTAGGTGATTTGTTGTGGAAGCAAAAATAACATAATGATTTTAGAGTGGTTCGGCCTTCGAACAAGCACCTACATACACTACCTTAGCTTCCCACTAAGGATTTCCAAATTCACTAAGAATTTCAACCTTTTGAAGGGAAAGAGATAACCTTACAATCCTAGACTCAAACCCGAATCTAGCATCCAAAGTTCACAACTCGAACTTTGGGAATTCACTCAACAAAGAGAAAACTTAGCAAACTTGTTTAATCCTTCTAATAAGGTTAATGTTTGCAATCTAAGCACTCACTCAATTCCTAATTACACATGAGTATATATTGACAATTAAGCTCACAAGTGTTTGTCTACCCAAATAATAGAAAATTAAGCACTAAGACAATTTCTTGATCATAATGTTGTTATAAGTGAAGCATTCATCTTTTCTTGATGCTTGAGGCTTCCTTTTATCATCTCAAATAAGCTTCTAGCCGTTTATGACTGTTGGGGATGTTTTGGGGTCATTTGGAGTTAATTACAAGACTTATTTTCTCTTCTAGTGCAGGCGGTATGGAAACACGTGAAGGTTGTTTCGAAATAGCTGCTTTAGGAAATAGAAGTTGACCTGCATTTATGAACAGGTATCGATACCAGTATCGATACCGCTTCTAGCCGTTGGGGTTTTATAAAATCGTTTTGATCGTTGGGAGTGTTTCGAAATATGGTTCGAAACAGGTGCTTACAGTGGTGAAAAGGTATCGATACTGGTATCGATACCACTGTGGTTTTGCCCTTAAAATCAAGTCAATGAAGAACAGGTATCGAAACACCTTGAGGGTGTATCGAAACACCTGGGTAAAAAACAGTTGTTTGATTTCTTTAAATCATTCAAAACATATTTATGAACTCTCAAAAACATCTTAAATATATTTTCAAGTAGTTTGAACATAAGAACCATTTTTGAAATCTTTTCAAATTAGTCCAAAACTATTTTTCAATTATTATATCAAAACATTAGTTCTACAAAGTTTCATATAGGTGGGAATCGCGACTCAAAACCTTCATGTTTGCTGGAAAAACCAAAATAAGGAATCAAAATTCGCTTCTGAAAATTCTTTTTTAAAGTGTGCAGGTGATCTCAAAATGAAATATCGTTTGTGGCAAGTTAATTAGGGGATCAAGGAACAAAAGGGCTATCAAAATTACGGAAAAAAGGCTTTCAGATCAGACTCTTCAAACTGGAAAGTCGGATAAAATTAGTGCTTATTGTCTTTGCTTCGTCGTTGTTTTACAACGATAAGCAAAGAGGGGTAGTTGTAATCATTAATTTTATCTGGGGTGAAAACCCAGTTTTAATTTTTGTTTTGAATTCGAATAATGGACATTAATTAACTTATTCTTATAAAATTCAAAAATATTAATGTTATATCACTTTATCAAAAAATAGTCTTGTTTATCCATTTTGTATATATTATTTATTGGTCTTTACTTATATATATAATTTTCAGTTACTTATATATAATAATAATAATAATATATAATGCTTTTTGTTTTATTTAAACTTTCGGTCACTTTGTTTTTAATATTATTATTTAATGTTTTTTATTTTCTTTTTCCTTTTTCGTTTTTTTATTACTATTAATATTAATTTATATTATTATTATTATTATTATTATTATTATATAAATAGATTTTATTATAAAAACAAAAATAAATAACAGCCCAATTTTCATTTAATATTAAAAGCCTAATATAAATAAAAGTCCAAATATATACACAATCCACATGAATAATACAAAGCATTTTTTAATTAAACCAGCGTAACCCACATATCAGGCCCAAACCAGCTAAAACCCTTAAACCCTAATTATAACAGAAAACCTAATCCATGTTTATTCTGTGCAGCCCATTTGTGACTGTTAGATCGACATCAGATCTAACGGTTGAGATCAAAGCTAATGAAAGATTCTCGATAGTTTGACGCGCCACGCATGGTTGTTTGCTGCCTCCAAGCACGCGTGAACAGAACGCGCCTCTTCGAATCCATAATCATTCTGTTCGACTCCCGCCGGTCTCTTTCCTATGATTCTCCGTTCAGTGGTCCCCCATTGCATTTCCGGCCACACATGCACAAGAAAACAAAAGAGCATTAGATTCATACAAGGGTGCAACAATATTCAAAAAAATCAAAAAAGGCGTTGAATCAAAATTCAAAGCATTTCGGTCGAATTAAAGAACCAAAACACTTAATCGACAGAGATTTTCAGAGGCATTACAACCTAAAAAAATCAGAACGGAATAGTACAAGCACAAATACAACCAAAACCACCAGCAACCAGATATTTTTTATTGTCCTTTTCGATTGTAATCAGCTATAAAACAACGCCATGTAAAGGGATTCGATCCCCAACCATTATGAATACAAAAAAAGAGAAGTTTTTGAGGTAATAACCTCTCTTTTTCGCATAGATCGAATCAAAAAAATAATCAGGTTTAGGATTTTTTACCTTTGAATCTTGCTTGTCTTTCACCTTCTCGTCTTCTCCGATCAGTAATAAGTTCAACAACTTTCAGGTCATTGGTGGTGAGCCACACCGAAGAAGGAGAAGTTTGTTCTTCGTCTTTCCCTTTTTCTTTTCTTTTCCAGATCTAAAACAGGAGGCCTTTTTTATTTTGTTTTCGGTTTAAGAACTTAAAAGAAAAAGTGATTTTGTTTTGAGGTTTCAAAAAAAAGAAATTTTGGAGTCGCCGACCACCGTACACAGTGGCTGAAATCTGATTTAGGGGTGGTTTCTGGAAAATAATAAGAACTCTATGAATGTTCTTCATCGTTCCTGGTTCGATGAAGAACAAACAAAGAGCTTGGGAGAGGAGTTTCTTGATTTGGTTTCAAAATGAATAAAGGGGTCATTTTATTTTTATTTTTTTTATCTTTTATACTGGGGGACTATTTTAAAAATGGTCTTTTTCAATATAAATCCCCTTAAGTCATGCAAATAACACTCAAGGTCCCTAAAATTTCATTTCGTTTTTTTAATTCAGTCATTATTCCGATTATAATCATCTTTCCAAAATGGTTTTATTTCAAACAGGTCCCTCTGTGTTTTGTGACGAACTTTTCGAACCCTTCCCCTTGGTTAATTTGCTTTCCGAGTCCCTAATGTTTTATTTTGCTTTATAATTTGGTCACTTTCAGTGTTTTTTTTAATTATTATTTGGTTTATTTTATTTATTTACTTATTTATTTATTTATTTATGTTGTTTATCATTTTTACTTTGTTCATTTATTTATTCATTCATGTTCATATTTATTATTTTGCTCTTTTATTCATATTTTTTTATACTTATTTTGCATTTTGTTGCATTTTGTTTATTTATCATTTATTTGTCTTGTTACCATCCCATTTCATTGCATTATATATTTTATGCATTTTATTTACATGTTGTCATATGTTATTTTATATTATGTCATGCATCAATTTATGTATTTATTTATTTGTACATTATTTTTGTTGCAATTTTATTTATGTATTTATTTATTTTGCTTATGCATTTTAATTATTGTTTTTTATTTTTATTTGTTGTATATGTATTTATATTGGCTATATTGTAATATACCTTTTTTTCTTTGCTCATTTCACACCTTAATTAATCAACCTAATAATTATGTTTTTATTCGGTCGTAACGGCCCCGTCCACAAACGTAATATCAACGGTGTATGCATTACCTTTGAATAAAGATACGGTAAAAATAAAACTTAATTCGAATCTTTAAACAAAGCGTAATTTAAATGCCACTTTAAAATAAAATTTCCAAAATTAATTAAGCAGTATTTTGTAAAGGTACCAATTTTGGGCAGTTTTTAACGCTAACCTCGTTTTAAATCGTAACCGACTCTCGAACCCAATTTTAAAGAATCTCTGATTTTTACGGTGCCCAGCTTACCAAAATGGCTGGTGGCGACTCCAATCCCTTTTTTAAACCCTTTTTCAAAAGTCCTTAATTTTTAAAATTCCCAATTTTCCAATTTTAAATCCATAAATTAAAACCCCAATTTTTATTCTCATTTTCAAAACCCTAATTTTCTAATTTCAATTTTAATTTCTAAATTTCCCCTTTTCGGGATGAATTCCCAATTTCAAATATTAACCCTAAATTCCCAAATTTTTAACCAAAATTTTAAAACCTTAATTTTCAACCTAATTTCTCCTAGTGATCCTTTTTCTATATTACACCTTTTTCACACTTATTATTATTTTATTATTATTATTAATTATAATTTTTTGCGGGAGGATCGCTACAGAACAGAACGTATAAATTAATATTTTAATACAAGTCAGGGCGGGATCGAGCTTAGGGTTACAAAATCGAGGAGGGGGAAGGGTGACCAAAAACCCGGCCTGTTCCGCCCCGTTGCCATCCCAACATGAACCTCAGACATATCTAGAGTTGAGCCAAATCAAATCTTTAAACGAGAGTGAAAAAAATCTTCTATTTTTTTATCTATAAATATAACGAGAAATTATGTCATGGGTCTGGCTTACAAGTTAGGGTCTCATCCAATCGTAAACATCCACTTCACCATTATCTTCCAAATTATTTTTTCAACCAATGAATCTCCACTCATTTTTTTTAATGTCATTTAAAAATATATTTTCTGAAAATTAAATTAATGACATGGATGATTAGTGGTGGAATGAGTGATTTTTATTAGTTAGGGACCACAGATAACGTAGCGAACCGGGTTCATGATATAATCTTTCAAGTATAAAATCTTTTACACGATTCAAAAGTCGAGACATTACAGTCAAGAATTAAGGCAAAATCATAATTAAATTAAAACTTTTAAAAATTCATAAAAATATTATCTCATCAAATGATCTTTGTAAAAAAGATAATAATATTCATCATAAGAGATTCAAATTCAAGTAAATTTATCTATAAAATATATATCTTATCGTCTTAAACTATTTAAAAAAATACTAATTAAACGTATTGCGCACAATAACAAAACATCATATTTGAAAGATTCAAGTAAATCTTAAGAAAAGATCAATTTTGGAGCATCAAAAAGGGCTTCTAATACATGCACCAAGGCTAACGATCAAGCCCACAAAATAAGATGGAATAATAGTTCATGTACTATGCAAGAAATCAAACTTCTAAACAATGTTTCTAAGCATTCATGCCATACAATTAATCATGTTATAAGATATTTAATTTTGTATCCTATTATTATAATAAAATTAAAGTTTAGAGACTAAATTATACATCTGATCAATCTTAATAAATTTTCAAAATTTATCATAAACATAAATTTTATGTCTTTATAAACTTACCTGCAAATTTTAAACTGATTTGGAGGTCTATAACTCATACAATTAACATATTAATTATTTGGGACCTTAATACAAAAATTGAAAGTTCATTTTAGGTTTATAACCGTTTTTAACTAACTTTATTCCTGTACTCAAAGAGAGAGTATATGTATGCTATTAATTTTTTAAATTCATTAGCCCATTTTATTACAGATATGGAGCATACCATTAAGATATCATATTAAAATTGTTTGAAAAGCAATACTAAATAAGGCCAAAAGCTTAATGAAAAGCATTTTTCAAAGCTTATAGTTTTAGTATTTATTGCTTTTGTCTTAAACCGGCTTTTAGAATCACTACACCAAAACAGATCATCACCGGCGTTTTTTTTTATAGTGGCGTTTTTTAACGCTGCTAAAAACTACCTCGGCGTTTATAAAAACGCTACAAGAAGTACTACTAAAATCTGCGAAAGGCAAAATTTTTAGCCCCGTTTGTGTATTCAAACGCACAACAGAGTGGTTCTGTTGCCTAACAAGAAGTATTTACTCCACTTTCAAAACAATAAGAAAACAATTAATAGCAAACATACCTGGGTATTATTCGCTCGGAAGTAATGTATGTAAGAGAAAGTGAAGAGCCTCCTGCGTCAACAAAAACTTATTTCAGAAACACCTCTCTGAGCACTAAGTCATCTATTTGACAACAGCGCAACATAACATGGGAAGGGAACCTAATGATAAACTAGACTTCACAAAAAGACATTCCTGGATTCATTAATGGGAGAAAATGCTTGAGTAGAGAAACATAGGAGTAACTAGAAGCAGATAAAGCTGTAAGATAACCAAAACGAAATGTCTCCAACAGAGGTTTGCTAACCTGTGACAAAGTAATTGTTTGTTAAGAACAAAGATTAAGGCTAAAAACTCGTGTACTTCTAGTCTATTAGCCAGTGAATGCACAAGAATGTCAATGCTGCCAAAGTCCTGTTTAACAGATACAAATAATCATAGATAACAATAAAGTTATTAGTTAAACACTTCTCACATACAAATACACAAACATATCAGCTCAGAGTTGCCAAAGAATGCTTAAAAACCCAGATCCTTCCGAATCAAATTAACTCGAAAAACAAGCAAATACATGATTCGTAACAGGATAATCACGGGGGTTAAAAAAGAAGCCATAAGCGAAGAAAGTGACGGATAAATAACTAACCATCGCATTTGGCTTTGGAGAGAGCTGCGGAGCGTGAATCGCGATGATCAAGCTGTGATTTACCAATGGAAGTTGAAGGAACAGAAGATTTGTCTTTGTCTTTTCTGTTGAAACCCCTCGAAGTGGATGGGGACGACTTCTCTAGATGCTTGTCCAGCGCATCGTTTAAGCGCTTCTGATCAAATGGTCCTCCAGCTAGCTCCGATTTCGACGATCCTCCTCCACGATCTCTATGACTATACATAACTTGTTTTTCACCACCCAAATCCAAAAAACTCTGAACTTTTATGCCGTCAATGGGGAAAATCCAAGCTTCTTTGGAGACAAAACCCCAAAATTGAGAAATAAAGAGGAATGAAGGTGGGAGGAGAGAATGACGGCCGTTATGCAGCTAAAAAGAAGAGGTTGGGGCCGAAGGGATAGATGAAGACGATGAAAAGCTAGGGTTTTCTGAACCAGTAAGGGGAAAGACGAGCTCCTCGATGTGCTCCTTCTGTGTCGCTCTTGATTTCTTTTCGTTTGCTTGGTGGTGCTGCCTTGCTGAAATTTTCAATCCTTTTTCCTGCGAGATCTTTTTCTTGGATTTTCAAATTTAAAATATAATAATCGATTCACCACAAGAGAGATTTTCAAAAACGCCGCTAAATACATAGTTTTTGTGGCACTTGATTCCAAAACGTCGTTATAGATATTGTTATCAGTGGCGTTTTTAAAAATGACGCTAAATATATAGTTTTTGTGGCGTTTGGTCCAGAAAGCACCGCTATAAACAATGTTAACAATGACTTTTTTAAAAACGCGCTAAATACATAGTTTTTGTGGCATTTGATTCAGTAAACGCCGCTATAGACATTGTTATCAGTGACCTTTTCTAGAAACGCCGCAAAATACATAATTTTTGTGGCGTTTGATTCAGAAAACGCCTCCTTAGACATTGTTTTCAGTGGCGTTTCATAACTAATTATATAGTTTTTTTATGTTTGTCTAAAAACGCTACTAAAGATACAAAATTAGTTACGTTTAGTCAAAAAACGCCGTTACAAGAAATCAATTTTGCTGTAGTGAATCAAAAGCTAGTTTGTAAAGCAATTCTACATAAAGACTAAATATGTCAAATTAAATGGGACAATGATCAAATTAAACATAACTAAAAATCTAATAATAACATTAAAATAATTAAAAATTCAATAATCAAATTAAATGATCGATCAAAATTTAATATCGTCTATAAACTTTACTTTAAAAATTAACTTTATTTTTAAAATGTCATTGCTAGCTAGTGATTACACTACCAACTCTTTAATATCTTTAATTGACGGTAATCAAATAATAAAATATCACATTCCAACCGATAATCTCTTATATGTTTTATATATATATATTTATATATATATGGTGCTAGATGCTACATGATCATTTAAAAAATAAGAAAACTAATATTATCAAATGAAAATATCTTAACCTAATAGATAGTTGACAAATAGTAATTAAACTGTGATATTTTTTGTTTTGTGTATGGAAGAATGGTTACCATTTATTCAGTCATTATCTATAAACAAACATTTAAAATGAGATTAGGGAGTTGTCAAATCATTTTAATTAAGTAAACAAAGATATTTAAAATGAGATTAGGGAGTTGTCAAATCATTTTAATTAAGTAAACAAAGATATATAAATGAGATTAGGGAGTTGTCAAATCATTTTAATTAAGTAAACAAAGATATTTAATTTATTATATTACTTTTTGTCGAAGAAAAGGGGATCAGGAAAAAATCGGAAGGGATATAGAAGGAACACAAAGGCGATGGTCTCTACTCTCTAGCGTCAGAGGATAAAAAAGCCCATTAAAAAAAATTATAATTCGAAAAGAAATTTCACTATAACTGATCACTGATGAGAACAATACAAAAATGAAGATTTTAAATTTTAATCGGAACATGAATATTTTTTTAAATAGTATGAATCATCTTATCTTAGTGATTAAGGGTAAGGATGCATTCAGTTTAATTCGATAAGTTATTTTAGTAACCGTTAGTTTTTTGTTAGGTTAACTTTGATTTTCGATTTTTTATATTAACGTCAATTTTTAAATTTTATATTTTATCTTGACAAAATAGCTTTATTTTATGACTTTTAAACATTAAAAGATAAAAATTTTGAGATATTTTTCATAAATATTTATTAAAAGCTTATTTTTAAGTAAAAAAATAAAATAAAAATACATCTATAGTATTTTAATTATAAAGTATAAATTTTTACCTTATAAAAATAATTAAAAATCGATTAAAACATTAAATTCGGTTTAATTCGGTTAACCGCGGTTAACCACGGTTCGAAAATTTATGAATCATAATGTCTCAGTTCGATCTTCGGTATTATAGCACAGTGATCGAACGATCAATATTCAATGTTTGAATGTATATTCTAAAATAGATACTATTGTAACTAATTCAAAATAAAATAAACTTTAAACCTAAAAAATAAAAAAAATATTATTTCAGAATTTTTATTTTTTTAATAACTAATTTTATCAATAAAAGGAAAATACTACTTACTACAAGTTTTATTAATTTATTAATTAATTAATCTCCATTAATAATCTTGTTTAATATTTTTAATGATGATAACACTGTGAACGTTGGTTATTTGACTCAAAAATCAAAATATTTATCTTGATTTTAACTTAACCTGATATAATAAAATTATAACTCGAATTTTAATAAAGTAATTAATTAAATTTTATGCGTTTAAAAAATAAAAATATTAAATATTATGTATAATATTACATTAGACCATATTAGAAAATTTTCACCCTAAATTAAACATTAACTTGATTCGGTTTAAATTTTTAAATAACCTAACCTAAACTTAATTTTTTTAATAAAAAAATAATCAAAAGCCATTGATTTCGAATCAAAAATCGTTCTTTCTAACTATTTTCACTAACGGTTAAAAACTACAAAAGTAAAACTAAATGGTTTCAGACTTCCAAAATGACCCCACACTTTCGTCGTTCTTTTTGACTCAAAGGGCAAATTTGTCCAAAAATAAACACATTTCGGCCCTAGTTAGTGGTGCTCCTCCAGCCAAGGGTGCTGGCTGGCCCCACGCAGTTAACGACGACAAGCACGGAAAATTAAAAATAACAAGAAAAAACTGAAGGAAAGAAAACTTTTTTACTTAGTTTGAACGTTAATCACGGACCAATAGGAGTGAAACAATATTGGCCGTAGATAAAAAGCTAACCAGCTGTTGCAACCGTCGGATTCCATTGGCGAATTCAGAACGCTAAATTAAGCAGACAAGTTTTGAAACCAAACCGCCGTTCCTTTTTGTTCTGGTTATTGCCTTCTTCTTTTCTCGTTTCTGAGTTATTTTCTTGGTTTGTCTTCGAGATGTTGTTTCTCTTTGATGATTAATTAACCAGGAAACGAAAGGACCGAATTCTAAGGCAAAAGGCATAAATTTGAAGAAGGATTTCAAAGTTTTTTATGGTGATAGTGATTGAAAAATAAAGAGTGATTTTTCATTTGAGAAGCTGATAAATGTTGGTTGAACATTCTTGTCAAATAAGGTGATACTTAGATTGGGAAAATCTTCATTTACATTATTTATCACTGTTGTTTTGTAGCTAAACCCAAAGTTTTCCATTTCGCAGAGAATTTTCCACGCGGTGGATTGTCTAGAAAACAATAAGTTATGCTTAGTTAAAAAGGAAAATAGAAACAGTTTGGAGTCTGCAAGGAGGTTTTGCTTGCTAAAAAGAAAGACTTTTCTTTCGTTTTTTCTTTTTAAAATTTTGGGTTATTAGTGTTTGATGTTGTCCTCGAATACTTCATCAGAGATGCAAGAACCGAGCATCGATACAGATAAGTTGAGTTACGAAATCTTTTCGATTCTGGAAAGCAAATTTTTGTTTGGGTACGGCGACAATCAAAAGTTATGGATTCCCAAACCGATATCTCCGCCGGTTTCTGAACCGAATGTGGAGGCGATGGTTCAGCCGGGTGACGACAATTCTTTGTCCGTCATCAAGAACCAGAGAGGTAAAATTTGTATTTTGAGTATTGATAGCGGCGGCATGAGAGGAATTCTTAGTGGGAAAGCGTTGGCCTATCTTGAAAAAGCCTTGAAATCCAAGTCGAGTAATCCCAATGCTCGAATCGCAGATTATTTCGACGTCGTAGCCGGTTCTGGCGTCGGTGGTATCTTCACCGCCTTGCTTTTCGCCACCAGAGATAACAACCAACCAATTTTCACCGCCGAAGAGACGTGGCGGTTCCTTGCAGATAACGGGAAAAAGATATACCGATCCGGTTCGGGTAAAACCGGTGGTATTATAAAGAAGATTTTGAAAAACGGTTCGACTGATTCGAGTTCGAACGATTTGGATAAGGTGATGAAAGAGGTGTTCACGACGGCTGGGAGGAGATTGACGTTGAAAGATACTTTAAAGCCAGTTTTGATTCCGTGTTATGATCTTTCCAGTACGGCGCCGTTTTTGTTTTCCAGGGCAGATGCATTGGAGACGGATAGTTATGATTTCCCTTTGTGGGAGGTTTGCCGGGCAACGTCTGCTCAGCTGGGTTTATTTGAACCGGTGTTAATGCAATCGGTGGACGGTCAAACCAAGTGCCTGGCCGTGGACGGTGGTTTGGCAATGAGCAACCCGACCGTGGCAGCAATTACGCATGTGTTGCATAATAAACAAGAGTTTCCTTTCGTTAGAGGGGTTGAGGATTTGTTGGTGCTTTCACTAGGTACCGGTCAGCTCCTTGAGGTTAGTTATGAATATGATCAAGTGAAGGCTTGGAGGCTCAAGGATTGGGCTAAACCGATGGCTCGGATATCTGGTGACAGTTCCGCCGACTCGGTGGATCAAGCTGTGGCGATGGCGTTTCAACAATGCCGGAGCAGTAATTATGTGAGAATTCAGGTATACATTTCCTGTACACTCAACATGTTTGATGTTTTGTTATGTTAAAGATGGCATATGATTTTGATAATAGGATGCAAACAATGAAAGACAGGCTGGGGGTAGTTAAGGATTTTGTCTTTTGCACATTGAAAGTGTTGAATAAGAGACAATGGGGTCATTGCTGGTGTGGGATTTTCACTAGTTTTGCCTTTTTGGTTGAGGGAAGGAAAACACTTGCATAGAAATCTATGCCCAATTTTGGGCCAAGGGTAAAAATGGAACTTCCCACCTCTCTGGGTTAAAGTACAGAGTAGTTTTATGTAGCACCTGGTCACTCTTTCATTTTGGGGAGTTTTTTTATATACTTTAGCAAACTTCTAAAAACAAGACCAATTCATGGTGCTTGATGCAACTTTATTTGGTCAAATTTGTCAGTTCTTTGATTCCTTTGGTCAAAAGAACTCTTGGCATAATTCAATGGTTCCATGGGAATGTTTTTAAGAGTTTAAACATGCCTTTTAAGATACCTTAGCTTTTATTTCTAGGGTAATTATGTTATTACATTTTCTCTATTGTTTAATACTTATAACAATAGTAACATAGGTATTTTCAACCAAAGGTGCATTGGGTTTTTGTTTTTAGAATTTAAAAGAGAATTGGGTCTGTCTTTTAGTGAAAAATACATGCACCTACCATTAAACCACATACTGGTGTATTTATTTGCATGTTGCTCTATATCCATCTACTACCTCTGGATGATAGTACAAGTTAGGTTAGATCCCATTTTAATAAACCTACTACAAGTGTTAAAATGAAAAAAAAATGGAGCCTTAATTGGTCTTAATTACATTTCAGGGTCCTTCTCATTACTTGTTAATATTTGTCATGAACAGGCCAATGGGTCGAGTGTAGGCAAGTGTGGGGCTACTGTAGATACAGACCCCAGCCCCAGAAATGTGAAGATGCTGATAGACATAGCTGAGGAAATGCTGAAGCAGAAGAACGTAGAATCAGTGTTGTTTGGAGGTAAAAGGGTTGTCGAGCAAAGTAATTTGGAGAAATTAGATTGGTTTGCAGGTGAAGTAGTCTTGGAACATCAGAGGAGGAGTTGCAGAATTGCTCCCACTGTTGCTCTCAAGCAAGCCAAGCCTAGGATAAACTAGATTTCTACACCATTTCTTATATATGCCAACAAGTTCAATTCCATATCTTCTTTTTCAATTTTCATGTTCAAGGAAACCACCCTGCATTCATGGAAATGATGAAGCAGGGACATCTGTATTATCTTTTATTACAAGGAAGTGATTGATATTTTTAATGTTATAAAGATACAAAATGAATTAAATGCTTTATTTAATGATTCAAAAGTCTTCTGTTTTTTTCTTTACGAGCGCCATACTTATTTGACCCGGTACTTCTTTTCAACCCCATGACATGTCTTTTTCGATTGAGATTTAAAACCCTAATTTCTCATCTAACAATGAGTCAGCTTGATGAATTAAAAAAAGGTGTGTTAGTATATAGAGCGGTTTCGGATATTTTTAAGGTCTTAGTAAAAATTAATATGAGTATTATATAATGAATGCATATCTTATTATGAATATACTTTTTTTATTTTTTAATGCTTTATTTATATTAATAATAAAAATTTTAAGTTTAAAGTTTAGGGTTAAAGTTTAAAGTAGCGGTATAGAGTTTAGGAGTTAGAATTTAGAATTTAAGATTAAGGTTATAATTTAATTATTTAGTATTAGGCAAAAAAATAGGTGACTGAAAAGGGACAAAAGATTTTATTTATCTCATTACTTTGAATAATTAATTTAATATTTCAATTACTTTATTTTCATTGTTATATTTTTTATTCAAGGAAGAGAATTAAAATTTTATCATTAGATTAATTTATTTATGTGATAAATTAAAAAAAATAGGTTTGTTGGGTCTTAGCAGTCGCTCATGGTACTCTCTCTCTCGTAATCCGCCCTATTAATATAGGATTAATAAATATGTTGTTAGAGTAATTAGATAGAAAACTTTTAATATAGGGTACCAAAATTTTTAATTGTAAAAGTAACATTTTAGAGTTAATTCGTAAAAATTGATGTTTTTCTCATGGTTTCAAAATCTTTGTACGTATACTAAAATCTAGGGGTGTGCAAGAAAACCAAAAAACTGAATCCGAACTCAAAAATCGAAAATCTAAACGGAAATTTTGGTTAACCGAACCGAATAAACCGGTTTCGATTTTGTTTTTTTTTTAATTATAGAATATCGGTTCGGTTACGATTTTTAGTTTTATAAAATTTTGGGTAACTGAATCGACCGATAATATTATATTATATTATATTATATTACATATTTATATATTTATATTATATTATCATTTAATATATGTATTTATTTCCAAAAATAAAAGTGAAAAACCTAGTTTTATTTTGTCAATGTTCTACAGATTTGACTCTTTCTCTTCTTCAGATCTCCTCACTTTCTAGTTTCTAATTTTCTGTGATTCAACTTCTCACAATTTTACAACATCCATCAATTTACTATTCAAGTAACTCAATCACTCAACATCAATATTAATCTTTAACGATCAACACTATTAGCCTGAAGAAATTTTTCTACGGGTAAATATCATTAACTTTTACTTTGTTTTATATATTTTTAATTTTATTTTAAATTTTGTTTTATGTGTTGATATTTTTAATTTCTAAGGGTTAAACTTCTTAATTTTTATTTTGGGTTAAAAAACCTGATTACGTGAGGAGAACTACATTTTTATTTGGTTAAATTGTCTCCCGTAAAAATCAAATAAAAACCAGAGATCTTTTCATGTCTCCTCACTTTTTACTTTCTACTTTGTTTTATATATTTTTAATTGTTTCTGTTCGGTTTAAAATTCGGTAGCATTTTATTCTTTAGTAGTTTATAATAATTTTGCAGTGGTATATTATTATTTATGGTATATTGTTATTTATGAACTTAAATATTTCATTATTTTATTTTGAAAATATTTTCTATCCCTGTAATCCTGATTTTCAGGCTCCAATCAACCACAAAATCAGACTCATTCAACAACAAATAAAACTGAAAAGCTTAATGCGCAAGCTCGAATCGATCACATATTACCGTCAAGAGGGTTGTTTATGGTTCTTGGTTGAATTTACTAAAATCGAAATAATGAGGCAAATGACACAAGGATTTTAGAGTGGTTCGGCGACGCCTACATCCACTACCTTAGCACACCACTAAGAATTTCCACAATTCACTAAGAATTCAACCTTTTTACCGGTTCAAGAGATAACCGTTACAACCCTATCTTTTGGACTTGGCTAAGATAAAACCAACTCTAGTTTTTCTCTAAGGTTAAACTAGAACCTCTCCTTTTACAAGGGATTTGGTTGGTAAACAATATACCTCACAAAGGTAGGTGTTTACAACAATTAAGCTCACAAGAGAGTATGAGAAAAATTACAATTAAAACACTCTCTAAAACACTATGTATAAGAGAAATGAGAAAATATGAATTAGACTCAATTTCTCTTGATCATTTTGCTTGGATGTGTTCTCTAACCTTCTTCAAGTGTCCCAAGCTTGCTTTTATAGTGTGGAATCATATTCTAGCCATTTATAGTCGTTGGAAAGTCAAAAAGTTGAATATTAAATTTTCACCTGCACAGAGGTTTCTAAACCTTTACCAGAGGTTTCAAAACTTTTACAAAACTGTTTCTAAACCTTTACCAGAGGTTTGGAAACCTTTAAGAAATTCAAAAATTATAATCGTTACAGGTCTAAGGTTTTGAAACCTTTATCAAGGTTTCGAAACTTTTCATCAAAAGTTTCCAAACTTTTTACTAAAAGTTCTGAGACTTTCATTCCAGTAGCGAAATGTTTGAGACTGCCCTTAGAGGTTTCAAAACCTTTAAAGGAGGTTTTGAAACTTTTATTTAAAACACAATTTTAACTATTTTAAAAACGTTTCAAACACTTCTAAAATCTCTCAAAAACTTTTCAAACTTATTTTTAAGTTGTTTGAATATAAGAATCATTTTTGAATTCTTTTCAAATTAGTCCAAAATATTTTTCAATTATTATATCAAAATCAATATCTCAACAATCTCCCCCTTTTTGATATAATAAAACTAACTTGAAAAATTGTTTTTGAGTTTGCTTCTCCTTTGCAAAACAAAATTTAAATAAGAGAATTAAAGATTTGAACAAATTAATGCTCCCCCTTATTCATTTGAAAAACCAATTTTAAAATATTCTCCCCTTTTTGTTATATCAAAAATGGTTCAAACAAAGTTTGAAAAATTTCAAAGCTCATAACAAAAGAGAAATTTAGAAAAAGGTTTTTTTTTAAAATAGCTCCCCCTTACTCAAAGCATCCAAAAGTAGGCTCAAAAGCTCGACACTTAAAAGATATTGAATTTCAATGTTATATTAAAATAAATCAATTTAAGAACACATGGAAATTTAATTTATCCAAGACTTTAAATCTTTATGCAAACACAAGAAACAATGTGATTCATATGCATAAAGCATAATAAAATGTCATGTATTTAAAAAATAGGTAAGTAATAATACATGCACATTTAAAAAAAAGGCAACCAAATATAAAATAACAAAAGCAATAAGCTTAGAGGTTACTCAATTCCTTCATGTGTGTGACTTGAGCATTCTTCGATCTTTGATATGCTTGTCATTGCTCCACACACCTACAAAAGACATTTATTTGGATTTTGGTATCCAATTTGCTTTGGATCCATTTGCATTAAGTACAATGTCTTTAGTTCCCTTAAAAACCCATACTTGTCTAATCCTATAAGTTTTTCTTTTCTTTATAGGATAAGTATGTAAGGAATGACCATGATAATGACAATGTGAGCATTTTGCCATTATGTGACAAGATGAACTATTAGAAATGATTTCTTGGTTTTTGAAAGCTCTAAATCATTTTTTAAAGCTCCGCACCCATGGTACGGGTTCACCCCGATGGTTTTGAAAGCTCTAAATCATTTTTTAAAATTTCATTTTGGCTTTCAAAATCGATTTTTGATTTCAAAAGAAAATCATTTTCAATTTCAAGTTTTAAAATCATTTTCTCAAATTTGGAATTCATGGTCTCAAATTCCAAAAATAATTCATCATAGACATCTTGAAACTCATTAAAAGAGTAAGAATTAAGCTCACTAGAGTTAAATGATATCTCGAGCTCATCGAGAGCCATAACACCTTCCACCTTGGTTGTTTGGAGAAGGTTTACACTTGATGAGATTTCATCTTTCATCTCTTCTTTGCCATATAGTCTCTCCAGTTTCTCCCACATTTATTTGACAGTCTTGCATGTGGAGACTTTCTTTGAGATGTCTCCATTAAGGCCACAAAGAAGGATGTGCATCGCCTTGGCGTTTAGCTTTGCCTTCGCGTCATTTATACTCCGTTGCTTCTTCTTCTTTTTAGGAGCTTCGGTGTAACCATCTTTAAAAATGTCTCAAACTTCAAAATCATGGGCATTGATGAATAGCTTCATGATATTTCTCCATTGGAAGTAGCTTTCTCCTTCGAAGAGCGGAGGACACGTGATAGAGCGACCTTCTTCAAAGCAAGCCATTTTCTTGAACGGTAAACTTCGAGTGACGGATCTTTGCTCTCAGATATTAGTTCGAATCGATAGGGACGAGGCTCTGATACCAATTAAAAAGTTTGATGCGCAAGCTCGAATCGATCACCGATTACCGTCAAGAGGGTTGTTTATGGTTCTTGGTTGAAATTACTAAAATCGAAATAATAAGGCAAATGGCACAAGGATTTTAGAGTGGTTCGGCCACTTCTACATCCACTATCTTAGTATACCACTAAGGATTTCCACAATTCACTAAGAATTCAACCTTTTTACCGGTTCAAGGGATAACCGTTACAACCCTATCTTTTGGACTTGGCTAAGATAGAACCAACTCTAGTTTTTCTCTAAGACTAAACTAGAACCTCTCCTTTTACAAGAGATTTGGTTGGTAAACAATATACCTCACAAAGGTGGGTGTTTACAACAATTAAGCTCACAAGAGAGTATGAGAAAAATTATAATTAAAACACTCTAAAATACTATGTACAAGAGAAATGGGAAAATATGAATTGGACTCAATTTCTCTTGATCATTTTGCTTGGATGTGTTCTCTAGCCTTCTTCAAGTGTCCCAAGCTTGCTTTTATAGTGTGGAATCATATTCTAGCCGTTTATAGCCGTTAGGGATGTTTTGGAGCCGTTGAGAAGTCAAAAAGTTGAATATTAAATTTTCACCTGCATAGAGGTTTCGAAACCTTTACCAGAGGTTTCGAAACTTTTGCAAAACTGTTTTTATACCTTTACCAGAGGTTTGGAAACCTTTAAGCAATTCAAAAATTATAGTCGTTACAGGTCTAAGGTTTCGAAACCTTGATCAAGGTTTCGAAACTTTTCATCAAAAGTTTCCAAACTTTTTGCTAAAAGTTCCGAGACTTTCATTCTAGTAGCGAAATGTTTGAGAATGCCCTTAGAGGTTTCGAAACTTTCATTTAAAACACAATTTTAACTATTTTAAAAACATTTCAAACACTTCTAAAATCTCTCAAAAACTTTTTAAACTTATTTTTAAGTTGTTTGAATATAAGAATCATTTTTGAATTCTTTTCAAATTAGTCCAAAACATTTTTTAATTATTATATCAAAATCAATATATCAACAGAAACTCAATGTTCAATGCCTTCGCCCTCAAAAAAGGCCAAAAAAGGAGTTGGCAGTAAAAAAAGATCTTAGATATGGGATCATTTCACTAAATCTGAATCTTTTGGTGGAAATATAATTATATGCTCGTACTGTGATAAACAAATTGCTTGTGCATCTTAGAATGAAACTAGTTTTTTGTCTAATCATCTATCATGGTGTAAAAAGTATCCACCTAATATTTATAAGTCTCAGAAAATTTTATCTTTTCAATATGGTTGTGTGCGTCTTTATGGTACAATACAACCCCCTAGACTTGAAAATTGGAAATTTGATCATGATGTCTGTAGGAAAGCATTAGCAAAAATGGTGATTGTTGATGAATTAGCTTTTAAGTTTATAGAATGTTAGGGTTTTCTTTAATTTTGTCAAGTGATACAATCGAAGTTTACTGTTCCTTCATATTGGACTATAACTAGGGATTGTTTCGGTATATATGGGAAGGACAAGAATAAGCTAAAATATTTTTTTAAGCATACTAAGCCTAGAGTTTTCTTGACAACTGATACATGGACTTTTTGCCAAAATATTAGTTACATGTGTTTGACTGCCCATTTTATTGATGAAAATTGGAATTTGCACAAAAAGATTTTGAATTTTTGTCTAATTTCTAGTCATTTTAGGGAAGCAATTGGAAAAGCTGTAGAAGGATGCTTGATTGGGGAATTGAAAATGTATTTACAATAATAAATAGACAATGCCAGTTCTAATGATATGGAAATTGCTCATTTGAGAGAAAGACTTAATAGTTGGGATATATGTGTTTTAAATGGTGAATTTTTGCATATGAGATGTGCTTCTTATATCTTAAATTTAATTATTAAAGATGATTTGAAGGAATGTGATCGTTCTGTTTTTAAGATGCGTGCTGCTATTAGATATGTTCTTTCTTCTCCAGCTAGATTACAAAGGTTTAAGGCTTGTGTGCAACAAGAGAAGATTGATAACAAGAGTCTTGTGTGCTTGGATGAGGAAACTAGATGGAACTCTAAATTTTTAATGCTAGAAAGTGTTTTAAAATTTCGAAAAGCTTTTAATTTGTTGTCTAAGAATGATAGTAGATATCGTGCTGAGTTAGCCAAGTATGATGGGTGCCTACTGATGATGATTGAGATTGCATTCGGAACATAATTTTTTTTCTAAAGATTTTTTATGAAGCTACAATAAGGTTGTCCAGCTCGCTTTATGTCATTGGAAATATGTATTTGTAAGACATTTTTGGAATTGAAATTTTGATTTCAATGAAATTTGATAGTGCATCAGATCCTAAACTTAGAAAAATGGCATTAAGCATGAAGAAGAAGCAAGAAAAATATTGGGGGAATATTAATAACATCAATTTGATGTTATTTATTGTTGTGCTTCTTGATCCGAGGCGTAAATAAAAATATGTTAATTACATCAATTTGATGTTATTTATTGTTGTGCTTCTTGATCCGAGGCGTAAATGAAAATATGTTAATTGGGTGATTGAGAAATTATTTGAAGAGGATATTGTAGCGAAATTACGTGAAAGAATTAATCATGCTTTATCTTTTATGTTTGTTTCATATGTTATTATGTTTGATGCAAATGATAAGGGTTCAGATTCTAGTGTTACTCCCATAAATTCAGAGGTGAATGCTATTGATATTAATGATATGGATGATGTTCAAACTATGTTAGAGCATTAATTTGAGGTAGAAATTAGTTATGGTGGTTTGAAAAAAAAACAAAGTTAGATAAGTATCTAGCCGAAGATTGTGAGAAAATTTTTGGTAAAAGTTTAGACATATTAGATTGGTGGAAAAAGCATGCTGCGAGATTTTCTATTGTTTCTCAAATGGCTAAGGATGTGTTAGCTATGCCTATCTCTATAGTTGCATCTGAATCGGCATTTAGCATCGGTGGTTTAGTTCTTGATCCATTTAGGAGTTCATTGAGTCCTAGAACAGTAAAGGCATTAATTTGTGCTCAATATTGGTTGAGGACTTCACATTCTCCACTTTTTGTAGAGGAGACACTTAAAGATCTTGAAAAGCTTGAATCGGGTAAAATATATTTTATCTTTTTTTTCTTTATCTGTTTTCTTTCTATTATATTTTACTTAACTGACTATTTTTTTTAATTTTTTTAGATTTAGTAGATGCTGCAATCTTAAAAGATATAAAAATTCTCAACATGTACTATGACTAAGCTTGTTGCTATGATTTTCTTCAAGTATTGGATTTTAGTTTTGATAGTTTAATTTTTTTCTCTAGCCTTGATCATCATTTTGTTATGATTGTGTTTTTTTGCTACTATTGGTATTATACATTTAATTCTCTCTTGAATATTTGTTAGGTTTATAAGTTATAATTGGATAATTTTATGTTCTATTACGGTTATTTTTTATAATGGATGACAATGTTTATTTTATTAGGATTATGATTATGGACTTTTGATTTTTATTGGATGATGTTTATGTATAAATTATAATATTATATATTTAATTATCTCTAGCATTTGCAAATTGCAACACTAGTAACTGCAAATTGCAAAGTGCAAACATTGCACATATGCAATATGCTTTCATAATTCTGGCATGTTTTAACTTTTAAAAGATTATTCATTTGTATTGTTTATAATATTTTATTGAATGATGTTTTATTGTAAACTATGAAGTGTTTGAAATATTGCCCATAGTGTTTATTTTTAAAAGTATGTAATTTTTTAACATATTTAAATTTATGAATAAAGTAAAAAAAAACGTTACCCAAATCAAACCGAACCGATTTTTTTGGTTAATCGACCAAACGGTTAACCGGTTGAGCGGATACGGTTTAGGGTCGAGAATTTGATAACCCAAATTTATCGGTTAACCGAAATAATCTTGTAAAACCAAAATTGATTTTGATATAACAATTATGATAAAAGACTATTTTGTAATAAATTTTTAAGTCCCTAAGTCAAACTTTTGTTTTCAAGTCAAACCAAGAACTTTAAAAATAATTTTCTAAGTGTTTTTACACGAGAGTATCGATACCCTTAGAACAGGTATCGATACCGTCTCTTGTTTTCCAGAAAATGTTCTTGAGTCAAAGAACGAGTATTGATACCAGCATCAATACTTTTTTACACCAAAACGTTACTGTCAACATCTGTTTCGAACCATGTATCGAACCAGAGCTTAATTTTTAAATATTTTAAAATTATAAAGGGTTGTTTCGATACTAGTATCAATACCCAAAAATCCTAATGGCTATTTTAACATTAAATGAGTCGACCGTTGGTGGTAGTTATAGCTTTAAATGGTGGTTAACATGTTTTGAAATAGGTATCGATACCAATCTTCATAGATTACAATTGGTATCGAATCATGGTTCGATACACCCCTATTAAATACACAACGACTCTTTCTCTTTGTGGCCTGTTTCGAAACAGGTACACCGAGTATCAATACCGAAGCCTGTATAAGTGCATTTATTGTGGGAAGATGAAGCTCTAACGTATTTATTTCAATTCCCAACAACCTTAACGGTTAGAAATCAATGAGAAGGTATAAATTGAAACTTCTGAAACAACATTAACAACTATTGATCCTCAAGCAACATCCAATCACACAAATCCAACTCCAAAGCACCTCATTGTAAATCTTTTGCTTCCAACTCTTGTAATTCATTTTTATTCTTTGTAATTGAGTTTGGAGAGAGTTATTCTGAAATTGAGGCATATATTTCTTGTGAGAGAATTCTTTTAGCCCATCCTTATCTCTTGTAATTCTTCATGAGGTCCAAGTCAATTTTGGGTAGAAAATTGGCTTGTTTATAAAGGTTATCCCTTGAACCTAGAAAAATATTGAATTCTTAGTGAATTATTTTCAAAATCCTTAGTGGGAGCTAAAGTAGTGGATGTAGAGAGCTTGTTCCGAAGCTTGAACCACTGTAAATCACTTGTTCTTCATTTTTCAATTTTTATCGAAAATCTTTTAATAAATTTTTTAATTGCCAATTCACCCCCTCTTGGCCAATTCTACAAATCGATCAACTCAACAAATCTACTAAAGGTTAACCGAACCCGGTTTTGCACACCCCTACTAAAATCTGTAAAAAAATTATAAATAAAAAATGTTTAAAGTCTTTTTAACAATATATGCATTTATAATAAATTTAAAATATATAATTAATATTATAAATAAAACAAAATATATATATCAAACAATATTATAAAAATTTATGGATGTGATTATGTTAATTTGTTTATATTTGATGTTTTTATTTTTTAAAAAATATTAATGATAAATTTATTATTATAATTTAATTTTAAAAGAAGATAAAGGTTTTTAAATTAATTGAATTTCAATTTTGGGGTTCCACAATCGTCGACAACAATGACTGCTGATAATCGATGAAGGTGGTGAGTAACCGCCGATGATAGGAGATTTTAGTTGAATTTGAAGGTTGTGTTTAGTATTCCTTTTGAAATTAACTTTTGTTAACTGATTTGAAGTCAAAAGCAATATTAAACGAATAATTTTTGAGAAAAAATTGTGTTTAAAAAGTGTTTTTCAACCCAAACGTAAAGTTAAAATTTTTATTTTTATGGTTGAAAAAATACTTTTGAGAGTCAAATTACAAATTTAACATTCATTTACTGTTGTTTTATTTATAACTTATAAAAATATAATTAATAAAATATTTTTAATTTAAAATTATATATATTAATTAAAATATTTTAAATTTATTATATTTTTCATAGAATACATATAATTATTAGAAATATATATTTATTAATAAAAATATTTTTATATTTTTATGATATTTTAAGTTGATATATTTTATATATTATAACATTAAAAAATTAGGTATCATTTGTAGATGTAACTTATAATACCATGTCTAAAATAGTCATTTATCTTATTAAAAACATTTTTTGACAGTAATATTAAACACTTAAATCTCAAATCCAAAAATTTAAAAATAATTTTGTAAAGAACTTTTCAAAAATACTTTTTTACCTCGCCTTTAAAAAATAATGCTAAATTGACCCTAAATTAATATTTCACTTAAAGTTTAAAAAGTTAAAATAAAATTTTATTTAAAGTTTAGTATGAAATTAATATTTTATCTACAATTTATGAATTAAATTAAAAATTTAGTCACTTTTTAACATGTTACATCATCGAATAACAGAAATTAACAACTCAATGTCCAAAACATAACAAAACGATAACGTAAATAACAAAAATGTAATAAATTCATAATATGTACGATTGAGTTTTTTAAAATTTATGATCGATAAATTATGTTTATGAAATAAAAATAATTATTTCGATAGTTGATTTCATTATGTTTTAAATTATATTAAAAAAATTAAACATAAACTTAAATTCAAGCTCACGTGAAAATAATTAATTTTAAAATTGAGATTTAAAATCGAGATTGAACAAGTTTAAACCAACAAACACAATTAGTTAAAACTCTATTAAGCTTAAATCGTTCTTTGTCCTCAAAATTTTGACTCAGGCTCAAGATTTTTATAACTTGAACTGATTCAATTAAGCCAAAAGATAGAAAGCAAAAGATATTTAAATACTTATATCCTTTTAAAAAATATTATTACAGACTAATGATGTAAAAACATATTGTTAGGGTAAAATATACAAATAATCATTGAATTATCTAAAAAATATAGAACGGTCACTAAATTCTTAAATATTATATAATCAATATTAATCTTTAGTTTTATTATAAAATGATAATTGATTCATTAACCGTTGTTAGGTAAATGGTTTTATAGTTATAAAAATTTAAATAATAACATATTTAATTCTATATATACAGTTAATCAATTTAATTCTAATTTAACCCTCATTATTGATATCTAAATTGATTAAACTTATTCATATTAAAGATCAAATATATTGTTATATAAATTTTTATAATTATCAGGTCACCCAATTATAACAGTTAACGCTCAATAATCATTTTAACGAAGCATAAACGTGTACGCTTCTTTACCCATAAAAAAATAATTATTTTATAATCAAAATTAAAGTTTAATGTACGTTATGTAATTTTAAAAATTTAATGATTATTTAAAATTTTTAGAATAATTTAATAACCATTCGTGTTATTACAAAATAATTCCAAACATTTTTATTTTTATTTTAATACTATTCATCTTAGATCTTAATACACTCAAAGAAGATGACACTTATAATGATGTAAAAAACAGTAACCAATGCAATGTTAGGACTGAAAAGATGATCAGTAGAGAATTTTGACCCCAAGAATATGATTGAGATGCCAAATCTGACACACAGAAAACACAAAAAGTTAATAAATTAATCATGAATTCAAGATTATAAGAGATAAATCCATCATAAATTTTCCCAGAAAATTGGGTTTTTTCTTCCTCGTTTTCTTGAAAGAAAGATGATTACCTGAGACTGTATTTGCAGTTTGATCATCCGGGATATATAATTGTTGTGAAATTATTGCAGACATCGAAAGGTATGTCCTGGTCAATTTCTCCACCACAGCTATACCTTGAGTCCTGTAAATTTTATTATTAGTACGAAAATACGTAGGTAAAGGTTTGTACAGGTATTGAATACTTACCCTGGACTAAGAAGTGGAATGGCATCGTATTTTCGTGAATGAAGATCTTCCATTAAGGTAGCATTGGTCATGGAAAGCAAAATGGACAATCTTTTTCTGTTTGGGAGAGAATTTCTTGCCATGATCACATTTGCAGGAACACTTCCAAATCTGATGATTTGCAGTGAAAAGTGCAGAGTTAGCTTCTGGCCATGGGAAATAACAAGTTTATGCAGAAATTAAAGGGGAGACTTACGAGCAAGTGCCAGGGTAATCATTGATTTCTCTGCAGCCTCCTTCTGGGCAAAGGTACCTGAATTCCAGGGAAAAGAAAATGTAACAAAATTTTCCCATGAGGGAAAATGTTTACTGAAAAACACACTTGAAATTCAAGAAAGAATGTCCCTACATGAAATCCCTAACCGATTTGGTTGACCATGACTGATTAAGAGGACCTTCCATGGAATACTGCAACACAGTATCGGCTTTAACGAATGCAATATCCCCCACTTCTTCCACCAAACACCTGAATGCTCCACTCTCTCCAAAGTAAGAACTATTCTCATTACAAGTTCCATTGTCATGTCCACATCCACTGCAAATACCAGAACCTTTGATCCCCGATGGAGCACAAATCTCCGGGAAAAACTCAGTCGCAATGTCTCGATCGTTCGTCTTCTTCGAACCGAGAGACTCTCGGATATGGTTGATCGGATAGTTCCAACCTGATGCTGTAAAATACCCTCCATTGCATGATTTTCTGCCTTTGAAATCTCTTATCCCGATCACGCCATTGTTTTTTTTACAAGCTTTTCTATGAACCACTGCCACGGCTTTATAGTTTTTTTCCTGATGGCAGTAGACTTCGTTTGCAATAGCTTTCATTGAATAGTTTATGAATGCCGTGTAAGCTAATCCAGCTTCTAAGTTTATCAAATCTGATTCCCCGTTTTTTATTGAATCCAAACAATCCTGAATTGTGTCCTTTTGGATACTGAAAAAGCAGCAGCAACAGCAGAAATGAAGAACAAATGACCAGGAAAAGAGGGGAGAAATAAATATTGAACTCGATTCTAACTTTTATATCACAAACCGTAAACCTTATATCCCAAAAATAGACTAATTTTCTAAACCCTAACAACAATTTCTAACTTTGAACCCTAAACCCTAAAAGGACATAAAAAAATAGATTATTTCCACTCATATATGTAGTTAGTTGATGAGTTTAGAATGAGTGACACGTATTATCAGACATCACTGTTGTTATACATCGTTAGATATATTGTTGAATATTACTAACCGAAACACTACTAATTATTACTACATAACACCGCTGCCGAACATTATTATTTTTATAATTTTATATAGTTATATATTTTATCCTCACTATGTATGATTTATTAGTTTAGTCATCATTATTTAATCATTTAATTAATTTAATTTTAATTCAAAATAATTCAATTAATTTAATTCTTAATATTTAAAAATTTATTAATTTAGTCTTAATTATAATATAATTCTATAATTTTCTTTTATAATTTAATTATTAATATTTAAAATTTTATCGATTTAATCCATATTGAGAGATATGAAACGATGGGGTGGTAAGACACATATAAAGATTAAATCAGATTGTGCTATGTTTCGTACCAAATTGATCTATATGTTTAACCATGAACTGCCCCTTCCAATGTAAAGACTACGGATAAGTAGATGACACTTAAATATGCATTGATTCTCTAACAAAATGTTCAAATTATATACGTTCATGTTGTAATTACATCTCTTTTGTATTCGATTAGGATATCGAATGTGGCGAAGTCCATATCAAAAAACTTACTGTTTCCAAAGACAAGATTATATTACGCCCAAATGCAAAACAATAACACGCAGGGAGAAATTATTATGTGAATACGTTTCATCGCTTAAGATACAGTCATAACCAATTAAATTAATATATATTATATATTTTTTTATATCATATTCATACATGAGTATCGTCCAAATTATCCACTTTAAACTCTAAATACATGAGCATCGTCCAAATTATATATTTTTTCATATCATATCATATTATTTTTTTCTAAACCCTAACCTTTAACCCTAACCTTAAACCTTAAACCCTAAACCATAACCCTTAAACTCTAAATATAAACCTTGACCTCTAACCCTAAACCCTTATCATAAACTCTAAACCTAACCCTAACCTTAAACACCAAACCATAACCCTTAAACTCTAAATATAAACCTTGACCTCTAACCCTAAACCCTAAACATAAACTCTAAACCTAACCCCTAACCTTAAACACCAAACTATAATCCCTAAACTCTAAACATAAACCCTAACCCTAAACTCTAAACCCTAACCCCTAACCTTAAACCTAAACCCTAATCCTAACCATAAACCCTAAACCCTAAACCCTAAACCTCAAATCTATACAGAAGAAGAAATTAATTAAGAAAAATTTTGAAGAAAAAGAGAAAGATAGCACAAGAAATCTTTGGTAATATTTTTTTGAATCAAAGACATTAAAGTGGATGATTTGGACAATGCTTATGTGTGAATATGATATAAAAAATATATGATGTGCATTAATTTAATTGATTGAGGACCACATCTTAAGTGGTGGAACGAATTCATATAATAATTTCTCGGGTGTAAGAGTGTTTAAATCCAAAAATTTTAAAAAGATTAATACAAACCTAATACAAATATTTTTAAAATTTTAAGTTTTTGAAATATATTAGGTTAGTGGTATTTAATGTTTAAAATCATTTACCTTAACAATATTGTTTCTTAAATTTGAATATAAATATTCTTAAGATTATAATATATAAAAAAAAATTTATGATCGTGTCGCATACCGTTAAATATTATTAAATTTTTTAAATAAAAATTTAAAAATATAGATTGAACTTATAATTAAATCCTTTTAAAATAAAATTAATAATTTTTTATAATATTTTTAATTGATATATTAGAATCAAATATTTTAAAATTAAAATAAAACATATTTTAAAATCTCTTTAATATAAAAAAATACAAGAAAAATTAAATATAGAGTTACTGGTTAACTCTCTTTTTTTTTCATTTATCCAAAATAATTTAAGATTTTTAATTTTTTTAAAAAGCAAGAATCAATCCAAATAAGCTTATTCTATTAAAAATACAAGATTAGTAGTTATTGATATTAAGGAGCATGAGCAACAACGGTGACGATGACGGTAAAAAAGAGATTGAATTTAAGATTTTAATATTAAAGAGATTTTAAAATTTTTGATTCTAATATATTAATTAAAAATATTATAAAAAATATAAAAAGAATTTATTATATTTCAATTTACTTTAAAAATAATTTAATTATGAATTTAATTTTTAAGATTTTTAATTTTTATTAAAATTTTAATAATATTCAATAATATATTAAATTAATGATATTTGACGATATACGACGATCTAATACATTCTTCCTTACCGTATATCATGCAATTACGTTGAACACTTATTTCTAATCCCTTACTTTCCAGAATCCAAATAACATGTACTAAATCAGTTTGAGTAAGCTAAATCAGTAGATATCGTAAATTGTTGTAAAGTAGTACAAGTGGATAGAAAATTACCATTTCCATGTGTAATTATGTGATTGGTCCAAAACACTGACAAGCGACTGACAATCCTCGTAGTGTCGACTCAAAGTACACCAACTCACCATTTGCACACCACCCTCTTCTGCCTCTTGAGTATGACTTGAAGCTGAATCCACCTCAGGTGCTGGAGCCATATCGGAATCTCCACCCTTTTTCAGCGCAGGAAAAGGTGACGGTGGAGAAAGATTATCAGTCGTTGCCGGCCCCAGAGTCCCACCCGAATCTGGTGCCAAAGTAACAACACTTGGCGCAGGGGAAGGCTCAAAACCTAACAAATGAGGGGGAGAAACATTAGAAGATTACTGAAACTGTAGAATACTGCTTTGTTATTCAACGTACCATGGATGGTGTAGAGGAATGAAAGTGAGGCCAAGAAGGAAATGAAAAGAATTGCAGAGATCTCCATGTAGAGAGTGCCTTGACTGAAGAGAACGAAGAGTTTCCCAGTCATGGTATAGTTATTATTTGTTTGAAAAGGAGTTTAAAACGTAAAGAATAAGGTTTTGAACATGAAAGATGAATCCATACATGACTTTTGCTTAATCATTACAACACTACAATACTATATATTATGTTTTTCTTGGATCTTGATGTGAAGAGGTAACGACTACTGCAAGCAAAAGGGGTTTGATATTTATTCATGCATGATATTGCATGGCTTTAGGTTTTGATCTTGTGAAAAGATTAGTTGGTGTGGTTGCATCTTAGTTTCATAGATATTGATTGCTTAATTTTGGGAACCCATGAAGGTGAGGGATTACACCAGTTGTATTCATTTTTAATTCACAAGAGGATTGCGAGGGAGATTAGATGTTATAATAATATCTTGGCATAAAGATAGTTTTCACCCTTAACGTTTATAACTTTGGTCATTTTAGCCCCTATTCTATTTTTGGGATAAATTTAGCCCTTGACCTTTATCTTTTTAACAAATAACTTATTTTTTAACTACCATCATAACTGAACCGTTAAAAATTTAATAATGATGACATATCATATATATATAATAATATATTTTAAATGACTTAACATCTAGTATATCAAATACAAAAATGCGGGATATAGTTTTATTCTAATCTAAAAATATAAAATAATTTAAATTTAAATAAAATATTAAAAATTATTATTTTTTATTTATTAAAAATTAATTAAATCTAAAACAAAAGTCTACTAAATATTTTCAACCTTAACTATAGTAAAATCAAAATTTTATCTAAAAAGGTATGGACATAATTTGAGAAGAAAGTGTTTTGTATAGTTTGTTACCGGTGAATCAAAGATAAATTTTTTTGATAATAATCAATTAGATTTTTATTATTTTAATTTTAAATTTAGGTATTTTAGTTTTAATCTAAATCGGAGTTTTAGGGTTTTATAAAGATATTTTAGTTTAGTTAGGGTTGAAAATATTTAGTAAATTTTTGTTTTATATTTAATTAATTTTTAATATTTTATTTAAATTTAAATTTTTTATATTTTATACTGGAATAAAATTATATTCTATATATATGTATATATTTAATAGTTTAGATTATATATCATTTAAAATATATTATCACACATATATATATATGATATGTTACCATTATTAAATTTTTAACGGTTAAGTTATCATAGTAGTTAAAAAATGAGTTATTTGTTAAAAAAACATAGATCAAGGGCTAAATTTATCCCAAAAAAAGAATAGGGACCAAAATAACAAAAATTATAAACGTCAAGGGTGAAAATTATCTTTATGCCTAATATCTTTTCTTTATTAATTATCACCATATTTGCGCCTTATATGTCCGTTGACCAACTCCACGAATTATATATAAAAAGCTTAATAACTTTGAGATTTATGTATGTACTAATCATATACAGTAACATTTTTTATTAATCTATCTTTTCTTTAGACGGGTTAAGGCATCTTTCTTGGCAACCAGATATTTAATTGTTGAGTGGTTAGTATAAACAATTGTTAGTACCAATTAAATAAGGACGAAACTTGTCAAACGAAAATGCTACTGTTGGCTATCTTTTTTCTTCGTGATGTAATTCAATTGAGCATCATTAAGTGTTTTTCAAATATAGTATATCACATGAAAATTTTACCTCATTATTGTCCTAGAATTGTTCCTATCGCAAAATTACTTACATGACATATTATTTCGAAAAGGTATGGCCTAATCTAAGGAAACGATAATGGTGTCGTGGCAAGCTTCTTCTTCAACTCCTTAAATGTCGTGGCACACGAATCATCAAATTTGAAGATCTTGTCCTTTTCAACAAAATTATACAAAGGTTTAAAAATCATAAGAAAATTATGAATAAACCTTAAATAAAAATTTACATGTTCGAAAAAACCTTAGATTCCTTTGACTAAAGTTGTTGGTGGTAATTTCTCAATCGCATCCACCTTAGCCTTGTCGACTTCAAATCCACTAGATGAAATCTTGCTCTCTAACATGATATCTTCATCTACCATGAAATGGAATTTCTTCTTGTAACCCCTTATTCTTGACTTGTGATGAACGATAGGTTAAAATTAATATTTTATAACTTGAATGATAAGTCAAGCGAAAAGTGATTTTAAAAATATCAAGTTATGTCACAAATGGTAAAATTATAGTTCAAATAAATACTTTGAATAAATAAAATAATAAATAAATACCCAAATCAATGTGTGAAGCTTAAAAACATCTCAATTCTTAATACCCAAAATAACTGAAGTAAAACGTTTGGTAACTAAACATACTGAAAATATTTGAAAAATAAATATCCAGTTGAGAGCTCCGTGTACCAACTCCTAAGGCCGAGTATCTGAAATATTAAATAAACAGGGTGAGCTATAAAGCCTAGTGTGTCTCTAAAGTGCAGTCACAGCTCGCATTATCATTCAATTCACAATCATAGTTATATATGAAAAGTAAATATCCGCAATGAATGACCCAATGAATGATAAATGCAATGTCACAAAGAATGCAGTTCCATACTCCGAACGCCAAACATAGTGGTAGCAAAGTCAACCAATCACAGTGGAGGTAGTTCCCCAGAATCCTTCACCGCTTATTTCTCCAAAACACAGTGTGGTAAAACCACCTTCCTCCGTACAATCCACCCCATGCACATGTAATGAAATTAATGCAAATGAACTCAAATGTCTCAGCACAAATATTATAAAGTATGAAACACACAACTCAAGTTGTCTAATCACAATATCACAGAGAATCTCAAGATTTCAGTATCACAATAAGCAACTATTCACAGAACACAATCTAGCACAAAAAGAGAATACATCTTTTGAAGCACGAATATTACTGCTGACAAAGACGTTTTCCACGGTCTGAGCTAGATCCTACTCTAGCTGAGTCAGAGCGCGAATCACGAGCGACACCCACAGGAGTCGATCGATCACGAGGCGGAGGTGGTGGAGGTGACACGTTCTCTTCAAAGTCAACGTCATCTGAAAAAGAACATAAAAGTCCCAACTAAATTCCCATTCAAGTCCAACTACCAAAGCAATACATAAAAGGGTCAAAACAGGGCTTTCGGGTTTGAATTTGGCCAAACAAACTATAAAACGGACTCAGAACGTCGGAAAAAGTCAGGATAGAGTCTTTTGAAAAATTCAACTCTGGTCAACGGTCAATGGTCAACGGGCTAACATCACCGCTAACGTCACTGATCTATGGGTCAACTAGGCCAGTTCTTAAAACGGGTCACAGGTCAGGTTCTCGGGTCGGGTATGGACCAACATGGTTCGGTTTGGTTACAGATGACCAGTTCAGTTCGGTTCAACTCTTTACACTCATAAAACTAAACCGGTTCAGTCCGGTTTACTACCAGTTCGGTTTTTGTCCCTCAACATCCTCACAACCCTAGGCTAACACCCCCTAACCCTAATACTCAAGAACCTAGACGGCGTTTGACATCCAAACTAACGCTCGTCTACCCGGCGATGATCGAAGATCATCGCCAACCCCCGGCAATCAAACTCACACCACCGACAAAAACCCTCCCTATACATCCGACAACCAAAAACCATAACCGGAAAGATCTCAAAACTTTACAAGGCCAAAGAACGCAACAACGAGCCCTGATGATACCTACCGATTGCCGGAATAGGGAGAAACCACCGGAAGCAACGAAACCACACCGTTTGCTAACACAAAGCTAACATCGGAGAGGGGAAGAAAAAAGAGGCGGTCGAGAGAGAGAGAGAGCAAAGAGATCGGTTATAAAAAAGGGGTATTTTAAATCCGATAAGTTTAGGTTTAATAATGAAATCCCGATATTACCTTTAAAAGAATCCCAATTTAAATCAGATTAGGGCACAATTAGATTGAGGAATTCATAAATTAGGGTTTTCTTAGGTTGATTTTAGGGGTGTTACACTTCCTATTTCACACTAGATCTGATTTCTCACATCTTGCTAATATCATGTCCAAATTATTGAGACAATTTTCAAAGCTATCATTGAAAACTAAAAATTCGTCCATCAGTCTTTGCCTATATGTCAATATTTCTTCATCGAATGCAGTTGGATCCAGCTTGACGGTCCTTGCCTATTTGTCAATGTTGTAGTTAGATCAAGTTTTCTCCAAAGATGGCAACACCATAACTGTCGTAGCAAGCCAAGCTTATTTTGTCTTCTTCAACGATTCAGTCGCAACTTTTGTTCTCTTCAACGGATCTCCTCATTTTATAGATTTTACAAACAAGAGCGGTGGAATAGATCAATTCAAAGCTCCAGTAGAAGAAGCGGTGGCCAAAAGAATCCCAACCTTACCAAAAGAACCCTCAATCTTACCAAAAGAACCCACACTTTACCAAAAAAAAGTACCTTAACCCTACCAAAAAGAACCCTCACCATTCCAAAGATAAACCCTAAAACCATACCAGGTGAAATGGGTTATTCTTTATCTTTGCTCTATTATCGTTACACAACAATAAGCAAAGAAGGGTAGCTGTAATAACCCCTTTCACAAAATTTATTCCAATATAATTTAAACATGACCCAATTACCATAACCCAACATGAAACCCTTAACCTGAGCCATATACACCCTTAAACCGAGAAAATAATAATAATAAACCCTAAATTAACCAACCCTTATCGCTTCTCCAACATCTAGCCGCCGCTCATCACTATGCCCATCAGTCTTTCGCGCGTGGTGGTCACACGCTCTTCTAATTGGTCTAAGCAGCCGGCCACCACCACAGATCTGACTCCACTGCCGTCAAACATGAAAAACAGACAAATTAGATCAGAAAAGATAGAGATGTTATGTATATTTTATGTTGTAAAATCCGGATATATAAACCGGTATGAAAACATTGTAAGCGAAAGGATTTTGAATAGAAAAACAAGAGATTCAAGAGAAAAAACAACACATATTTGAAAACAAATAATGAAAAGAAGGGAGTGAGATCGAAAAAGAATTAAAAACAAAAAAAAGAGAAAAAATATATTTAGTTCGAACAACTTATATTCTCAGATCTAGGAGGCTACGCGTGTTTTTTTGAAAATCCGACCCCGGATTCATAATCAACACATTGAAATGAGTTAGAAAGCTATCTTCTTTATTGACTTCGGCCACCGTATCGGCGGCTGACGCGACGGCAAAAGGTGGTCGGCGTCCTAGTTGTTGCCGAAAAAGAAACTGAATACAGAGCATGCTATGGCTCTTTTTTTCTTCAGATATAACAATAAACATAAGCAATTTTGAAGACCAAAATTGGTTTATAAGGGTGGTGCCATAGGACGTCACTTTGCATGGCTGTGTAGCCTCCAAAACAACACATATCAGATCTTCAGACCCACATTCGACCCGCATAACTGACCTTGACCCGTCCTTAACCCAAAATGAGGGGGCAATTACGCGCGTAGTCCCTTATTTTTCAGCGTGTTTGTATTCTGGCCTTTTAGTTTATTTTCTCTTTGATTTTGGTCACTGTTTTTGCAATTTAGCCCTATAATTTTGTATCTTATTCAATTTTAGTCCCTAATTTTAATATTTTAACCATAATAGCTTGTGTTTTTGCAGGTTTGGCCCCTTTAATTTTCTAAAATTATTATTATTATTATTTCATTTTATTATTTTTTATCAGATGTTTACTAACTATTTTCTTTTGGATCACATATAAAAAATATCGGAGTTATATTTTCGATCATATAAATTATTTTTTAACCGATAGGTGCTAATTTTGGCATTGTGGGGGTGCTCACCCTTCCCCATGCGTAATAGACTCCCGAATCCACTCTGGTTCACAAAATTATTTTTGGTGTTCCAATCGCACCGTAAAAAATGATGGGTGGCGACTCCCTAGACCATAACCGATGATTACAGCTAGCGACTCTGCTGGGGACAATTTTTGAGAGTCAAGCCTAAATCGATTACATTTTATTTAATGATCAAAAATATAAATTTGGTTTATTTTAATTTTGTGATCCCTTTATTTTATTTTAAAATATTTACTAATATTTTTAAATGTTTTTTCAAGTCTCCCATTTCATGAGCTCTCAACCCGAGCTTCGTCCATTTATGTGAGAACATGAAACCACTTCTTTCTGAGGTTCTGCCTCCGTGTAGGATGGTGAATTGCTTTCGAGATATTTTTCCCTCTATCTTCGTGAGACCTAAATCTTCGCATAGACTTAGAAAAACGTATCCCTTGAATTGGGCTTATTATCCTTAGTAGGATAATAAGTACCGTTTGGGTACCTTCTAGAACCGAACCACATATAGTGAGACCTAGAAGCCTACCCTTAGAGTCATATGAAACTCTGCCCATTTAGCGGTAACTTTTTTTAGGTTTGAGTGCCTTTATATGTTATTATATACAATTTTCTTATCTGTTTTAATTTATTCAATTATTTTAATATGAACTAACCTTTTCTTTTTGACTACATCGTAACATATCATAATCATCCATTTTGCATCAATTGTAAAATATCACGATCATGTTTTAATTTTTGCATTTCACGAAGCATACAAGTATTGATTCACGATTGGTTCTGAAATTAAAATATATCGGGAGAAAATCTAGCATCCTAGATATCAATGCAACATTCAAAGTTACGAGTAAATCCTGTGAATTTAATATTATGGACGCGAGAACCATTTTTTAGTCAATACATCCACATCTAGGACATGCATCTTGCATTTACATGCACACATTTCAAATTTTAAAAACGATCTTGGGGATGTCTCGTGCCAACAATATCAGCTGAAGTAAAGGTTGGTCAGTCTAATTCCACAGTGGATACATGTGAAACCTTCATTCAAGGGCATCTTTGAAAATGACCTTTACGTCTACATTGTGCCAAACAAGATTCCACGACCAGAGGCATTTTTCAACAAATTTCAAAAGTTAAGATTTTGCTGTTGAACCAGATTTATATATCCCAATAGACTGTACCAACATGCGAACCTGACTGAGGGGCAACGTGACACATTTGTGAGGATAGTAAGAGCCCTACGAGGAAAGACATACATCTAAGTCTAAATCCAGATCTACCAAAAGCAGTCTCAGACGAAGAAGTTGAAGCATAGCTCCTGAAATTTCGACTAAAAATGATCGAACCCAATGGAAGATTTGAGCATCATTAAACCGAGCAATGCTCAGACCAGCATTTTTTGTGGCATCCCTTTTGAGACCAAAAAAATCATGTCACATACATGCATACATTGAAATCATTTTGCATCTAGGTTCATGCATACATTAAAAACATCATGTCTTTAGATTAGGCTCACATCATGCATCCATCCAGGAAAGAGATTCCAATTAAGATGGTCAAATCAAAGAAGTTTAGGCATCATTTCACATGAAAAGAACCCATTATGACCAATAGTCAGGGGCATCCTTTAAAAAGAAAAATTATGGTATTCATGCATTCAAGCATTTTGCATTTATAAACCATGCATTTAGATTAAACATGAATCGAGCATAAATTAGGGATATCTTTTGAAAATAGAAAAATCATGTCATTCATGCATTCAGATATTTTGCATTTAGACATCATGCATTCAGACTTCACATACATTGAGTATTCATGATACACATATTTTTGCTTGTTGATGCGTGCTAAAAGATGCGCAATTAAGTGCAAGTGAACACGTCGTCAAGTAATAAAGTGATAAGCATTTATCGAATATCGTCTCCATAGGGATTGGTATACTTAATATGTTTCCTTTGATCTTCTTGCTTCTGTAAAAGAAAAGTAAAAACACAGATGAGTTGAATATTGATTTAAACTAAATAAAATAACTAAATAAAATAAGAGAGAGATACAAGGTTGGATACAATTTTGTTGTATTGTGGATTCGATTGATCTGCTCCTGTTCCAATGCAATTGCACTGCACTGCCTCGAAAGTACTACAAATACTGTCTCGGCAGCGATAATGTTCTCTACCGTAGCAATTCCTTGCTCTTGAGAAGATTTACCAAAATTTGGCAAAGTGTCCTTGTATGACTTACTTGATGATAAGTCGAAACAATGTTGAAGGTCATTCCTTGATGATAGCTCCCGATGTTAATCAATTATAACCAATAACCCATCTCATACTTCTTTTAGCCGCTGAAACTCTTAACCTATCCCTAGGCCGAGTTAGTATCCTCTAATCTAGTTGAATACCGTACTTACTCTTTTCGTGAGTCTAACTCTCTCGAGTCTAGACAAATAGATTACTTACAAACTTCCCTCCCAGGCTTGGATGCAAGAACAAATAATAGAAAAGAGTAAGCAAACTTTGATATTTTATTGTATTGAAATCAGAATCAAAATACAATCTCCTCTCGCAATACTTAACAACCTTCACCAACACCCTAAGAAAGCTTAGAACATGATGGGAAGAATTGTTCCTAAAAACTCTCTCAAAATTCGGCTATCTAAATCTCTCTAATTCTGCCTCCTCTAAACCCTAGGACGGCTATGCCTTATATAGGCTTGGCCTAGGGAAAACCTTTCCTAATTAGAGTAAAACTTGGAGTAGGGAACAAGTTATGCACATAGGTTAAATATTTCCAAGTTTGATCTTCTAGAAGGTTTCATCCTGCGTGGCCTTGTCCTTAGGTTTTTCTTGTGTTGTTCAGCTTTGATTCTTGGGCTTCTTGTTCAACAACCTTCTCCTCATTTTTCTACTTCAATCGCTAACCATATCGTTTTTTCTCTTTTGCTGCCTCAGCATTAGGTCCTGCCTCGACCTTATTCTACTGCCTCGGTAGTACTTGTTCCTACACAGATAGGAAAATGCAGTAAAGTATGCCTTTTGTACAAATATAATCCTTATTGGCATAATCCCTAAATTTATCACATTAAGCCCATGCATTGGTTCAATTTGGTGTAGAATTGATGATAAGTGCCCATGAAAAGTGTAGAAATTGATAGTGAGTTGAGCACTTATCACACCCCCAAACTCGAACTATTGCTTGTCCTCAACCAATGCAAACCATCAATCTGTCAAACTCTATTCTCTCTTAGTAAGTATTGTGTTTTTTATTTCTTACTTTTTTACTTCTTTTGATATTTTCTTATACATACTAGAGCTAATTTCGGGCACCTCTAGCATGAAGAAGAGTTTTTCCTAGAGTCGGTCATAGGTACTTCTAGTCACCTTTCCAAAATCTAAGTCTTTATCACCTAAGTCCATTAAAAGAATTCCTATAGCCAAACAAGTCCCAAAAGTGTTTTTAAAATTCAACCTTATAACAAGCTTCTAAGTTTTTCTGCTTAAGTATCCTAGAATCAAGTCTTCAAAACAGATCCTAACTATGGTAAGGAGAAAGATTTTTATTGTCTTTAAGAATAAACTAAGACAATATTGATGAAAAGCAGTGCAAAAGTATGGCAACAATTTTAAGTACAGTGGTGGATATAAAACAAAAAATTTTATCACTAAAAACTTTCTTTTCATGGCAGGGCCGCGGCAGTAGATAGCCTGACAGTGGCTCTACACCCTCAAACTCAAACCAAGCATTGTCCTTAATGCTTAATTTAGGGGTAATCAGTAGGTAAAAATTATAAGCAAATGATTATTATGGCATTAGAAATTGTGAGGGTTCCGAGAAGGATTGTTGTGGACTTGCTGAGTGATTGCATCTGTCTCTTATCCTAAAAAAGAGAAAGATTATTAAAAATAGTCTAAATTAAAACTAATCTAAAATACAAATAAATGTAAGAAGTAACGAATTATTTCACAATAGGGATGCATGTATGTGCATCTCCTAAAGTGATGGTCTTTATGTTCTTCAGTTCTTGTTAATCTGACTAGTGCTTCAACCGTTGGCCATTTACTTTAAACTCATGCCCATCCCTATTTGATTTGATCATTATTGCTCCATATGGGTAAACTTGGACAACTTAAAATGGGCCTGACCATCTCGACTTAAGTTTGCCTGGGGATATTCCTAGAGGGGTTTTGTAGGCTGTTCTGTATGCCCATAGTGCATCATCTAGACGATGAGATAGATCTTTTTTCTAGATGGGTTTACCACCTTTTCAAGGATTTTCTTTAGCTCTTTATTCAAAATTTTAGCTTGCCCATTTTTTTGTATTATATTATGTGGTAATTTTGTGGGTGACACCTAATTTTTTTAATGCCGCGACAATGAGTTTGTTATCGAAGTGTTTGCCTTCATCGCTGATAATGGCTCTAGGGAATCCAAATCTTGTGAAGATGTTTTTCTTGAGAAATTTTTGTACAGTCTTAGAGTCATTTTGAGGAGTGACAATTGCTTCGACCCATTTTGACACATAGTCCACTGCCACTAGAATGTAGAGATTACCTTGAGAGGATGGGAACGGCCCCATGAAGTCTATTCCCCAAATATCAAATAATTCTACTTCTAGTATAGGTTTTTGTGGCATCTCATTACACCTAGATATGTTACTTGTCCTTTGGCATAGGTCACAATTCTTGCAGTAAAGTTGGGCATCTTTGAATAGTGTGTGCCAATAAAGGCCTGGTTGAAGCACCTTAGTTGTTCTTCTATTTCCTCTAAAATTTCCTCTAGAAGGTGAATCATGATAATGCCGAAGCACTTCTTGTTGTTCATCTTCTGGAATATATCTTCTTATAACCTGATCTGCATATTTGTTAAACAAGAGAGGATCGTCCCAGAAATAATGCTTTGCATTATGCTGAAACCTCTTCTGTTCATTATAGTTAAGGTTATATAAAGGATAACTCCACTAGCTAGATAATTAACAAGACCAACATATTCTGTTAAGGTTATTAAGATGTAGTCTTTTAATGCCTCGGCCGCTCGGTCATGTACTGTTGTGTTTGCCATGTCTACAGTGTCTTCGGCAGTTGCTGCGACATACAATATTTGTTCATCTAGGAAGGCATCTTGTATTTCTTCCATTGAATCGTTAATGCCTTCGTTTTCGAGTCTGAAGAGGTGATCTGCCACCTGATTCTCAGTACCTTTTCTGTCCTTGATTTCTACATCGAATTCTTGTAGAAGAAGGATTCATGTAATCAGTTTGGTTTGGCATCCTTCTTTGAGAACAGGTATTTGATTGTCGAGTGATCTGTATGGACAGTAAATTTGATTCCAATGAGGTATGATCGGAATTTTTCAAAGGCAAATACTACTGCTAGCAATTCCTTCTCTATTATGGTATAATTGATTTGAGCATCATTGATTTTCTTACTAGCATAGTAAATGACATAAAACAGGTTGTTTTTTCTCTGTCCGAGTTCTGCCCCAACAACATGGTCACTTGCATCGTACATTAATTTGAAGGGCATCAACCAATCTGGTGGGACTACTATTGGTGTTGTGATCAACTTCTCTTTTAGGGCTTCGAATGCTTCAGTACATTCCTTGTTGAATTCGAATTTTCTTTCTTGTTCAAGCAGGTTACAGAGAGGTTTAGAAATTTTAGAAAAGTTAGAAATAAACCTTCTATAAAAGCCTTCATGGCCCAAGAAGCTTCGAATTCCTTTCACAGAAATTGGTGGAGACAAATTCTTTATCAAATCAATTTTTGCTTTATCCACTTCAATTCCTTCTGATAATATTTTGTGTCCTAATACTATGCCCTCATTCACCATAAAGTGACATTTTTCCCAATTGAGGACTAAATTGTATTCTTCACATCTTTGCAATACTCTTTCCAAATTGTCGAGGCAGTGATCAAAGTTGTCTCCAAAGAATGAAAAATCATCCATGAATATCTTCAGGAAGTCCTCTATCATGTCCGAAAAAATTTCCATCATGCATCTTTGAAAGGTTGTCGGGGCATTATAGAGGCCGAAGGACATTGTTCGAAATACATAAGTTCCATATGGACAGGTGAAGGTGGTTTTTGCCTGGTCTTTTGGATCAATGGCAATTTGATTATATCCTGAATAGCCATCAAGAAAATAGTAGTAAGGTTTGTCAGCAAGTCTATCAAGCATTTCATCAATAAATGGTAAAGAGAAATGATCCTTGTTGGTTGCCTTATTCAACTTGCGATAATCCATACAAACCCTCCAACCGATCACAGTCCTAGTTGGGATCAACTCGTTGTTCTTGTTGGTTATGACAGTCATTCCACCTTTCTTGGGTACACATTATACCGGGCTTACCCATGCACTGTCAGAAATAAGGTAGATAATTCTGGCATTCAGCCATTTGATTATTACCTTACGTACTACCTCCTTCATGACATGGTTAAGTCTCCTTTGGGCCTCAACAGTGGGTTTATGATCTTCTAAGAGGATTTTATGCATACATACTGTCGGGCTTATTCCTTTCAAATCGTCAATGGACAATCCAAGTGCCTTTTTATGCTGTCGTAGCATCTTGATCAAGCTTTGTTCCTATTCTGGCTACAACTTAGAGGAAATAATTACGGGCATTGTGTGATTGGCTCCCAAATAAGCATATTTCAATTTCTCTAGTAATGGTTTTAATTCAGTGATTGCTGGTTCTTTATTGAATGTTTCAGTTTTACTTATGTAGTCTAAAGGTTCGAAATACTTACCTGGAAGATGAGATGTGCAGTTGGCTTCTTCATTTTCTGATGCCTCTATACTATCCAATATACTGCTATAGCAGTTATCAATTGTGCTACCGAGGCAAACCTGTGGTATACTATTGACATCGCTGCCGAGGCAGTTGTTGCTGAGGTAGGGTCTTGCATGAACTGCATCTATATTTTCTAGCATTTGACAGTCTTTTGGATCATCGTGTCTTTTCAAGGTTTGGAAAACATTGAGTTTGATTAGCTGATCATTGACCCTCATTGTCAACTCTCCATTTTCTACATCTATTAAGGTTTGTCCAGAAGCAAGGAAAGGTCTTCCTAGGATGATCGGTACATTTTTGTCTACTTCACATTCAAGGATAAGAAAGTCGGCAGGGAAAATAAACTTGTTAACCCTTACCAATATATCCTCAATTTTTCCTTCTGGATGTACATAGGATCTATCCGCAAGTTGGAGCAACACTGTCGTAGGTTTTGCCCTTCCTATACCAAGTTTTTGAAATACTGATTTAGACATAAGATTTATGCTTGCTCCTAGGTCATATAGTGTCTTTCCTTCATAATTGTTACCAATCGCACAAGGTATGGTAAAGCATCCAGGATCCTTCAGTTTGAGTGACATGCGATTATGCAACATTGCCATGCATCCTTCAGTTGCTGCCACTATCTCAAACTCACATAGCTTCTTTTTCTTAGACACAATGTCTTTCAAGAATTTAGCGTAGTTGGACATCTGTTCAATTGCCTAAATAAATAGCAAGTTGATGTGGACTTGCTTCAGTATATCTAGGAACTTCTTAAATTGATGGTCTTGTTTCTGTTTTTTCAACCTTTGTGGGAAAGATGGTGGTGGTCTCATCTCATCCAGGGTTTCATTAGATTGGAATTTAATACCTGGGATCACTGTTTGTCTCGCTGTCTCGACAAGAAGTGCAGGTGCTACCGAGCTCTTTACTGGGGCATCGTCTTTGTGCTCAATCTGTTCAGCATCTAAGTCCTCCTTATCTGTATCTTCCTGTATTATTTGTGGAGCTTTGGTTGTTGGCTTGCCTAGTGTTTCCTTCAGTTGTAGGCCACTTCTTGTTGTGATTGCTTTGCACTATTCATGGCCCATTCCCTTAGCAACTTCAGTATTGCTAGGTAATCCCCCTTGTGGTCTTATATTTTGTCTTTGAGCAAATTGACCAACTTGGGTTTCTAGTGATTTTATAGTAGCTTTTTGGTTTTGCAGCCTCATCTCTATTCTGTTCATGAAGTCATTAGTCTTTTTCATGAAACTGTTGTTCTCAGCCTTGTAAGATTCAGTTTCCATAATAAAGGCCTTGAGAGTATTCTCCAGGGAGTTCATAGGATGTTACTGCTGATGCATCTACTATTGCGGTAGTGACTACTGCATCTGCGGCTGCGGAAGTGGTTGATAATTAGAGGTCTGGTTGGTGGGGTTTAAGGCATTGTTGGGGTTGCTCCATGAAAAGTTCGGGTGCCTTTTCCAAGCCGGATTATCTGTATTTGACATTATGTTGTTATTTCGGTTATAATTTCCCACATAAAATCCAGTTTCCTCGTCTTGCATATACTCAGAAGAGTTTATAGCTTTCACTTCATGACTATTCTGTTGTACTTGCATATTCTGAACCATTTTTGTTAAAGATGTCAACTGTGCTACCACAAATTTATTGGTTTCTAGTTCAATTACTGTGGCATGACGTCTTAATCCTCCTCGCCTAGAAGTAGGAAATTGAAAATCGTTCCTTGCGAGTTTGTTCAGAATATCTATTGCTTCTTCCGGGGCCTTGTCAAGGAGTATGCCGTTTGTTGAGACATCCAATATCATTCTATTCGGGGCGTTGGTGGCATTATAGAACATGTTTACTTGCATCTACAATGAGAATCCATGTAGTGAAAATCTGTTCAGTAACTCTCTGTAGTGTTCCCAAGCCTCTTACATAGGTTCGTCATCAGCCTTTCTAAACGAAGTGATCTCATTACGGATTTGATCATATAGATTTGTAGGATTAAATCTCGTAATGAATTCTCGACAGATTTCACTCCAAGATCCAATTGATCCTGCCAGAATGTTGTTCAGCCAGGTTTTGGCCCTATCCCTCAGTGAATAGGGGACAAGTTTTAGCCTCAAAATATCTCATGAACTCCTTGGATTTTGAAAGAGCTGCAACTTCCATGAAGGATTTGAGATGCTGCCTAGCATCTTCTGTTGCAGACCCACTGAATTATCCAATAGTATTAAGCATATTGAACATTACAGTTTAAGTTCAAAGTGGGTTGTCTCAATCTCTGGTGTAACAACCCAGGGTTTAATCCATTTAAATCTTCTACCAGAAAGTCTTTCACAGTTAGTTGTCACGGTAATGGTTGCGGAGTTAATATCCTCCAATCAAATTGAATACCGTACTTACTCCTTTCATGAGTCTAAATCTCCTGAGTCTAGACAAATAGATTACTTACAAACTTCCCTCCCGGGCTTGGATGCAAGAACAAAGAATGGAAAAGAGTAAGCAAACTTTGATATTTTATTGTATTGAAATCAGAATCAAAACACAATCTCCTCTCACAAATACTTAACAACCTTCACCAACACCCTAAGAAAGCTTAGAACATGATGAGAAGAATAGTTCCTAAAAACTCTCTCAAAATTCGGCTATCTAAATCTCTCTAATTCTACTTCCTCTAAAACCTAGGACGGTTATGCCTTATATAAACTTGGCCTAGGGTTTCTTTCCTAATTAGAGTACAACTTGGAGTAGGGAACAAGTTATGTACATAGGTTAAATATTTTCAAGTTTGATCTTCTAGAAGGTTTTATCCCGCTTGTCCTTGTCCTTGGGCTTTTCTTGTGTTGTTCAGCACCGATTCTTAGGCTTCTTGTTCAGCAACATTCTCCTCATTTTTCTCTTTCAATCGTTAATCATATCATTTTTTCTCCTCTATTGCCTCAGCATCAGGTCCTATCTTGGCCTTATTCTGCTGCCTCGGCAGTACTTGTTCCTACACAGATAGGAAAATGCACTAAAGTACGCCTTTTCTATCTTATTGGCATAATCCCTAAATTTATCATATTAAACCTATGCATTGGTTCAAGTGGGTTTCAGAATTGATGATAAGTGCCAATGAAAAGTATAGAAAGTGATAGTGAGTTGAGCATTTATCACTTATGCACATAAACAGGTCCATAGAAGAGACCGAAAAACCTTAATCAAGGGGGAAACAACAAGATGACCAACCTTTGTCCCCGAGAAGGCTAAAATAATACAGATTTTTCAGGTAATGACTCCAGAATTTTGAACAGTAACTAATAAAGGTTTTATTTTGCTTTTAGGTCCTAACTACCCATTATGGAGTAGTAAAAACGAATTTTTCCCAATGTCGCCTCCATCAATGGTAGTAGGTCAATTTTTTCATAACTTTACCCTTTCAGTGGCTATGTTGAGGATTAGATCTTCATGCAGATCTCGTTTTTATATATTTGTACAGATAGTACATGTGAATCAAAATTATTTTGAAAGAAAAAACAGATGAAAAAAGATGAAAAATTAAAATGAAAATGAAAATGAAATAAAAAATCGAAAAAGACATGCAGAAACAAGACATTGGACAATTCAAATTTCCTTCTAAAATATCCAAATATCCATTGGACATGCATCGATAAGTACCATTCAAATATCTATCGAAATCCATTTTTATGAATGGTCGAGGAATTAAATATTTGGTACCAACTGATTGTACCTAGAGTAATGGTACAGCTAACCCGGAGCAAACGGCTACCGGTAAAGGCAAGTCAAATCCGTTGATCCCTGTGCATTTGGGAAAAATGAAAAGAAGATACATGATATCAATTGAATACACATTCGAATCAGATATTCAAATCTTTGAAGCTTTGATCTTGTCCCTGTTGATGGTGTGGCCAGATCCCATTCAATCATACTTCTTCGTTGATGGCGTAGTATGATCGAGACTTGATCTTACCCCTCCATTGATGGAGTGGATAGATTCAAATTAGTCCTGCTTCTCCGTTGATGGCGTACTAGGATCTAAATTATAGACTTGATCTCGTCCCCGTTGATGGTACGGCCAGATCCCATTCAATCATGCTTCTCCGTTGATGGCATAGTATGATCCAAACTTGATCTTACACCTCCGTTGACGGAATGGATAGATCCAACTTAGTCCTGCTTCTCCTTTGATGGAGTAGTAGGATCCAAATCACAGACTTGATCTCGTCCCCATTGATGGTGCAGACAAGTCCTATTCAATCATAATTCTCCGTTGATGGCGTAGTATGATCCAGACTTGATCTTACCCTCTCCGTTGATGGAGTGGATAGATCCAACTTAGTCTTACTTCTCCGTTGATGGCGTAGTAGGATTCAAATCACAGACTTGATCTCGTCCCCGTTGATGGTGCGGCAACATCCCATTCAATCATGCTTATCCGTTGATGGTGTAATATGATCCAGACTTGATCTTACCCTCTCTATTGATGGAATGGATAGATCCAACTCAGTCTTGCATCTCCATTGATGGTGCAATAGGATCAAAATCACAGACTTGACCTCGTCCCCGTTGATAGGGCGACCAGATCCCATTCAATCATGCTTCGCCGTTGATGGTGCAGTATGATCCAGACTTGATCTTACCCCTCCGTTGATGGAGTGGATAGATCCAACTCGGTCCTGCTTCTCCTTTGATGGTGCAGTAGGATCCAAATCACAGACTTGATCTCGTCCCCGTTGATGGTACGGTCAGATCCCATTCAATCATGCTTCGTCGTTGATGGTGTAGTATGATCCAGACTAAATCTTACCCATCCGTTGACTGAATGGATAGATTTAACTCCGTCCTGCATCTTTGTTGATGGCGTAGTATGATCCAAATTATAGATTTATTCTCGTCCCCGATGATAGTGTGTGATGAATGTTTAAAAATGCTATTATTTACTATTCTTTTCCTAAACAATATGTACTCATTACCCACTAATTTGAACTGATACATATACTTATTTTTCAATAATTGATATTTTGTTGACACAACATATAAAGATGATATTAGTGAGAAAAGAAGGCTTTATGGTATGTTTTTGTGTAGTTTTAGGAATTACTTGCCGAGGAAGCATCATTACCGAAGGCAGAAGCAATATCGCGGCAACAGAAGTTTCAGTATTGATGTTGGGTGATTGAAAGAGAAAACTGAGCTGAGAATGACTGGACTTGAAGCGTTTGGATTGGAGCTGATTAATACGTGAAAAGATCAAGTCAAAGGCCACGCGGGAATAGTCTTCTAGATTGAATTAAACTTGGAAATATTATATTTTTATTACTTGTTTCCTACTCCAAGTTATATTCTACTTAGGAAAAGTTACTCTAGGTCTAGACTATAAATACATGAGTCGTCCAATGTATAGAGAGAGCCGAATTAGAGAGAAAACTTTACTCTAAGAATTGTATTCTTTACTACAGTATCTTCTAAGCTTATTTAGGGTTAAGTGAACGTTGTTGAATATTAGTGTGAGAATATTGTATTTTTTTCTTTGTTTCAATACTATAAGAATATCAAAGTTTGCTTATCCTATTGTCATTCTTTGTTCTTGTATTCAAACTCGAGAGAGGAGCTTGTAAGTAATTCATTTATCTAATATCGAGAGAGTTAGATTCACGAAAGGGGTAAGTGCGATGTTATAGACACTAACTCGGCCTAAAGGTAGGTTAAGAGTTTCAGCGGCTAAAAGAAGTGTAGGATTGGTTGGTAATTATAATTGATTCACGCCGAGAGTTATCATCAAGGACTGATCATCAACATTATTTCGACTTAGAGATAAGCGGAATCATTCAAGGACACTTTGTCGAACTTTGGTAATTCTTCCTAAGACCAAGAGATTGACGCGGCAGAGAACATTGTCGTTGTCAAGATAGTATCTGCAGTACTGCCGAGGCAATGTAGTGCCATTGTATTGAACAAGAACAGATCAATTGAATCCACCATATGACATAATTGGATCTTACCCATTCTCTCTATTCATTATCAACCTTTTATTTAAGTTTTTGTTCTTTAATTATTTAACAAATCTTTTTACTTGTGTTTTTATTTTATTAACTTTAGGGGCAAGGAAGTAGAATAAGGCATATTAAGTACATCAGTCCCTGTGGAGAACGATATTCGATAAATACTTATCATTATATTACTTGAAACCTTGGATAAGATAAGACCACCACCATCTTTCCTACAAAGGCTGAACAAACAAAAACAAGACCATCAATTCAAGAAATTTCTTGATATTCTGAAACAAGTCCACATCAACTTGCCACATGTTGAGGCAATTGAACTGATGCCCAACTATGTTAAATTCTTGAAGGACATTGTGTCTATAAGGAAGAGGCTAGGTGAGTTTGAGACAGTGGCAACAACTGAAGGGTGCATGGCAATGTTACATAATCGCATGCCACCCAAATTGAAAGACACTGGCTGTTTCGCCATACCTTGTGCGATTATGAATAACTATGGAGGAAAAGCCCTGTGTGACCTTAGAGCAAGCATCAACCTAATGCCCAAATCAGTTTTCCAAAAGCTCAACATAGGAAGGGCAAAACCAACAACAGTACTACTCCAACTTACGGATCGATCAATGTGCACCCCAAAGGAAAAATCGAGGACAAACTGGTAAGAGTCGATAAATTTATTTTTCCAGCTGACTTTGTTGTCCTTGATTGTGAAATAGATGAAAAAACACCGATCATCCTGAGCAGACCTTTCGTTGCTACTGGACGCACCTTAATTGATGTGGAAAATGGAGAGTTAACTATGAGGATCAATGACCAACAAGTCAAACTTAATGCCTTCCACAATATAAACAATTCTGAGGATCCATACGAGTGCAAGACTATTTATACCATAAACACCAAAATATCCTGCCTTAGCAGTGTAATCATTAATTTTATCCGGGTTTATGCTCGAATTAAATCAATCCACATCCCTTTTTAATACCCAAATCACCTTAACTTACCCTAATTTTATCACTTATTTTATAATTATTATTATCCTTACTATCTCTTAATTAAAACCAAAAATCCAAAAATATATAAATATATGATATAAATAAAAGCCTTTTATTAGAGCCCACTTTTATAAGCCCAAACCATAAATAAATTTGACCTATTAAATATAATTTTATAATATAAAAAATATAATAAAAATCCCTACTTGGTGCCCAAGGTCTTGTTTTTAATTGGTTATTATTTTTAAAGGGATAAACCTAAAATACCCTTCATCATATTATAGATACCCTTATATATTAAAACATAAACCTATTTTATTCTCATATGTTACCCTTTACCCTAACTATATATATAACATTTACCCTAAAAATAAAGGACCCCCTAAGGATATTTTTATACTCAGCCGCAAAACCCCCTAATCATTTTTTTTCATTTCACAGCCGCTCCTCCCCTGTCTGCCGAACCATTTCCATTGCATAATTTCAATTTCCATTTCCATTTCCATTCCTATTTCCATTTGTAAGTTGGTAGCCTCCATTATTTATATTTTTATTCTCTTTGAATCACTTCACCCATTCGGTTGGTTATTTTTCAAGTTATGCCCTAATCTAATCATTACTTTTACCGTTTAGTTTAATTTGTGGATTGATTTTAATCGAGCATATTTAGATGTATATAGTTCTTTTTGAAATATTTATTGTGTATTCCATTCTTATGGTTCAATGAAAATATGAATATTTTTATTGGTATCTTTTATTGTTTTTTTTATTTGTTTATTATATGTTGTGTTTTATTTATTTATATATGTTATTCGCTTGTTTGGTTGGTCTATTTATTTTAATCTTTGTTATCATGTGTTATATGCTATTTTGTCTTTATATTTGTTGTCTTTATAATTATGTCTTTTATTTTGCTTGCATCACACCTTGCTAATTAATGAGCCTAATTAAATACGTCTTTACTCGGTCGTAACGGGCCCGTGTTCCAACGTAGTGGTCGCGGTGTATGCGTTGCCTCCGAATAAAGACACGGTAAAAATAAAATTGATTCGAATCTTTAAACAAAAATTAATTTAAATGCCACTTTAATCTAAAAAATCTAAAATTAATTAAGCTGTAATTTATAAAGGTGCCAATTTTGGGCGGTTTTAAACCCTAAACCCGTTTTTAACCGTAACCGACTCTCGAACCCAAATCATTTCGAATCTCTGGTTTTTACGGTGTCCGGCCTACCAAAGTGGCCGGTGGCGACTCCACCCTTTTTTAAATCCCTAATTTTAAAATTTCTCTTTTCAATCTAATTTTTTTTAAATCTCAAATCCCTAATTTTAACCTTCCAATTCCTATTTTTTTAAAAAAAGAACCCTAGATTTCAAATTTCTTTCAACATTTTAAAATTCCCAATTTTTGTACACAATTTAAAAACCTAATTTTTAAATCCTAATTTTCTAATTTCCCCAAAATTTTATTTCAAACTCAAATCCCTAAATTCCACTTTTCAAACCTTAATTTCAATTCCACTAGTGACCCTTTTTTCCTCTTCTACCACACCTATTATTATCTTTAAGAATTTTATAAGGGTCGCTACAGGCAGTATGCTCGACAGAATGTTTGGAAAAAGAATTAAATCCACAACAGAGGCCGCACACAAAGAAGAACCTGACAAGAATGGCCAACAATCACAGAAACATCATCTTGACCATAAAGATAGGGACAAATTGGGAGATGCATTTTCATGCACTCCTCCAGTAACTTAATTTCTTCCCTACTCTTTATATTATTATATTAGGATTAATTTAGGTTAATAATTTTAAAAATTTTGTTTATATTTATTTAAGTATATCAATAATTATCTTTGAAATATTTTTATCTCATTTATTTATTTTTAGGATAATAAAGCAAGAACAACAGAGAAACAGTGTACAACAAGAAGTCTGCTGCCGCAGCAATACACAGTATCAGAGCGGCAGTGTATGAAAATGCCAAAATCTATAAAGAAAAGATGAAACGTTGGCATGACAATAAACTACTACCGCAACAGTTCCTGCCGGGGCAACAAGTACTCCTTTTCAATTCTAGACTCCAACTGTTCCCAGGAAAACTTAGATCCAGATGGTCAGGCCCATTTGAAATTATCAAAGCTTATTCACATGGAGCAGTCATAATCAAATCACATAAAAATGGGCTAGAATTCAAAGTGAATGGCCAACGGTTGAATCACTACTCTGGTCATCAAGAGATAAAAGCGATAGAGACCATCACTCTAAGAGATGCACTAACATGCATTCCTCCTATGAATTAATTCCTCTTTTAAACCTTTATTTAAATATTTTCAGTTTAGGATTCATGTTAATTTAGATTTCCTTTATTTCATTTTCTTTATGTTCATTTTAGGTAAGAAATAAGGAATCACAGAAGACTTCTCTTAGCAATTCTACAACAACCGATCAACGGCAACATCTCTCATAAACCAAACAATTTCCTTTACTTGTTGTGAGATTTGAGCATTGAGGATAATTCTCAGTTTGTGTTTGGGGGTGTATGAGTGTACTGCCAAGGGCAGCCCACTGCCGCGCGACAATACCAGAAAAAGAAGTAATTTGATGCCTTAAATCAAAAAATTTTTATATACCTGCCTTTACTTGAAATAATTGTCTTTACTTTTGCATTGCCTTACATCAGCTTTGCCTTAGTTTATTCTTTTAAGGCTTTAGAAATCTTTTTCTTTACCATGACTAGGTTCTGGTTTTAAGAAATAACCTTGAAATACTTAAGGAATAAAACTTAGAAGCTTACCATAACATTAGAATCAACAAACACTTTTGGAACTTGTTTGATTTAGGAGTTCTTTTAATAAACTTAGGTGATAAAGACTTAGATTCTAAGGAATGTAACTAGAGGTGCCTATCACTGACTCTAGAAAATTACACTTCTTTATGCTAGATGTGCCCCAAACCGGCTCTAGTATGCCTAAGGAAAAGAAAGAAAAATAGAATGGATCTTAAAATGAAGCACAACTCTTGAGGTGACCCAAAAGAAGCTCAAGAGATTGATGTCTTTTAGAAGAGAAACAACCATTCCAAGTCTACTTGTCTTGAACTTAGAGTTTATCTAAAAAACCTTTAATTAACCTTGTCCATAAAAACCCGCATACTCACATAATCTTATAGTTTGTTTCCGAGTAGAAATCCTTGAGTAAACTAAAGGCTAGGACTCAAAGATAGACATAGTTAAGGTGGGGAGAACATATAGAAAAATAAGACCAAGGGAGAATAAGGTTCGACAATTTGATGTTTTGTATTGCTTGAGGACAAGCAATAGTTCGAGTTTGAGGGTATTTGATGAGTGTTTAAAAAAACTATTATTTACTATTTTTTTCTTAAATAATATGTACTCATTACCCACTAATTTGAACTGATACATATACTTATTGTTCAATAATTGATATTTTGCTACCACAACATATAAAGATGATATTTTTGAGAAAAGAAGGTTTTATGACATGTTTTTATGTATTTGTAGGAATTACATGTCGAGGAAGCAGTAGGGTCGAAGGTAGAACCAATGCTGAGGAAGCAGCATTGCAGAAGGCAGAAGCAATGTCGCGGCAGCAGAAGTTTCAATACTGATGCTGGGCAATTGAAAGAGAAAATTGAGTTGAGAATGCCTGGACTTGAAGCGTTTAGATTAGAGCTGATTAGCACGTGAAAAGATCAAGTCAAAGGTCACTCAGGAGTAATCTTCTAGATAGAATTAAACTTGGAAATATTATATTTTTATCACTTGTATCCTACTCCAAGTTATATTCTACTTAGGAAAAGCTACCCTAGGTCTAGACTATAAATACATGAGCCGTCTAATGTATAGAGAGAGAGACGAATTAGAGAGAAAGCTTTACCCTAAGAATTGTATTCTTCACTACAATATGTTCTAAGTTTTCTTAGGGTTAGGTGAAGGTTGTTGAATATTAGTATGAGAAGATTGTATTTATTTCTTTGTTTCAATACAATAAGAATATCAAAGTTTGTTTATCCTATTGACATTCTTTGTTTTTGCATTCAAACTCGAGAGAGGAGCTTGTAAGTAATTTATTTATCTAATATCGAGAGAGTTAGATTCACAAAAGGGGTAAGTGCGATGTAGTAGACACTAACTCAGCCTAAAGGTAGGTTAAGAGTTTCAGCGGCTAAAAGAAGTGTGGGATTGGTTGGTGATTATAATTGATTCACGCCGAGAAGTATCATCAATGACTGGTCATCAACAGTATTTCGACTTAGAGATAAGCGGAATCATTCAAGGACACTTTGCCGAACTTTGGTAATTCTGCCTAAGAGCAAGAGATTGCCGCGACAGAGAACATTGTCGCTGCCGAGACAGTATCTGCAGTACTACCGAGGCAGTGCAGTGTCATTGTATTGAACAAAAACAGATCAATAGAATCCAGTATATGACATAACTGGATCCTACCCATTCTCTTTATTCGTTCTCAACCTTTTATTTAAGTTTTTGTTCTTTAATTATTTAAAAAATCTTTTTACTTGTGTTTTTATTTTATTTACTTCATATGCAAGGAAGTAGAATAAGGCATATTAAGTACATCAGTCCCTGTGAAGAACGATATTTGATAAATACTTATTATTATATTACTTGACGTGTACACTTGTACAAAATATGCTTTTTTACACGCGTCAGTGCGGCCAGATCCAATTTAATCATGCTTCTCCGTTGATGGCATATAGCATACAAATTACAGATTTGATCTCATCCCCGTTGATGGTGTGGCCAGATTCAATTTAATCATGCTTCTCCGTTGATGGTACAATATGATCCAGACTTAATCTTACCTCTACGTTGATGGAGTGGATAGATCCAACTCGGTCATGTTTCTCTATTGATGGCGTAAAAGGGTTCAAATTGCTGAAATTTGATCATGTCCCCGTTGATGGTGTATCTAGATCTAAATCATTAAAGTCCAATCCTGCTTCTTCGTTGATGGCGGAGTAGGACCCAAGTTGCTGAAATTTTATCTTACCCCTCCGTTGATGGAGTGGATAGATCCAACTCGATCCTGTTTCTCCATTGATGGTGTAATAGGGTCCAAATTGCTAAAATTTGATGTTGTCCCCGTTGATGGTGTGGCCAGATCTAAATCACCAAAGTTCAATCCTGCTTCAACCCTGCTTCTCCGTTGATGGCAGAGTAGGACTCTGTAGCGACCCTTTCAAAATCTAAAAATTAATAAGTGTGAAAGGTCACTAATAGAAATGAAAATTAGGGATTAAGTTTTCAAAATTGTGAAAATGGAGAAATTAGAAAAAATTGAAAATTAGGTTTAAAAATTAGGGATTTGGATCGACATTGAAAATTAATTTGAGAAATTGGGAATTAGGGTTTAGAATTAGGAATTCAAAAATTTAGGTTTTGAAATTAAAATTAGGGGTTCGGGATAAAATTGGGGATTTAAAAATTAGGGATTTGAAATCTAGGGATTAAAAATATTTTAAATGGGATTTAAAAATGTTGGAGTCGCCACCGGCCACTTTGGTAGGCCGGACACCGTAAAAACCAGAGATTCTCTAAAATCGGGTTTGAGAGTCGATTACGGTTTGAAAACGGGTTTAGGGTTTAAAAACCGCCCAAAATTATCACATTTATCAAAATAACCGCTTAATTAATTTTGGATTTTCCAAATTAAAAGTGGCGTTTAAATTAACGTTTGTTTAAATATTCGAATTAAATTTTATTTTTACTGTGCCTTTATTCGAAGACAACGTATATACCGCGACCACTACGTTAGAACGTGGGTCCGTTGCACCGTATAAAGACATAATTAAGTTAAGTTCATTAATTAAGAAGAATGTGATATTTGAGATTAAGCAAAAACCACAAAGTGAGACATATGCGATGCAAATAATAAAGAAAGAAATGTAAGCATGCTAAGAAAAATATGTACAACAAAATAAATTCATAAATGACAAGATGCATGAATAAAATAGACTAACTAACATGAATAATAAGAAGAATGAAATAAATATTATACAAAACAAAACATGCATGACAAAAAGATATGTGAGGCACAATTAATAATTATATACATAAATAAAAATAAATAAATGATATTGCAAAAGTATGAATAACAAAAAAAATAAATAATATGATAATAAAACTTAAAGCAAATAAATATAATGAAATAAAGTAAAATAAACAAAAACACACTGTAAGGGACTTAATTATAAAACAAAATAAAGAACTAATGGCTCTGAAAGCAAATAAACCAAGGGGAAGTGTTCAAAAATAAAGAAGAAAGCACGAAGGGACCCAAAATCAATTAACCCAATGTAAAGAAACGATTATAGATTGATTTGGGACCAGATTGAAAATGTTTAAGAAATCAGAGGGACCACGGGCATGATTTCGGAAGCAAGGGAGGATTTAATGAAGAGATTAACCTATTTTTTAAAACACCTCTGAGTATAAAACATAACAATTAAAATGTTTTTTCCCCTTTCCCCTTCATCTCTTTAAAACAAAAGAAAAAAGAAGTTTAGATTCTCTCTAGTGTTCAGACACAAACCCAAAACCGTCGAAGAACACTTGAATACTCTTAAAATTTCTTTGTTTTACTTTTTTGAAACCTAGACAAACCAAAACCTTTCCATTTCGGTTTTAAAAGCTCAAAAATCAGTAAAACAAGTTGTTTTCAAAGATCTAGAGGAGGGAAGGAGGAAGGAAGAGCTGATCGGCGACGCACCCTTCGAAGGTAAAAACCGAAACCCTCAACTCCTATATATTTTTGTTGATTTGCAAAAAGAAAAAAATTCTTTACCTCTGGATTATTTTGCGTTTTTTGTATTGATTCAAAGGTGAGGGAAGAGTCCCGATTACATGGTTTTTGTTTCGGCTTTATCGCCGATTACAAGAATGGAAAAAGGTAAAAAATAAAAGCCCTAATTTCCTCTCTGATCTGTCGATTTTGGATGTCCTTGTTACCTCTGATAATTCCCTCTAAAATCGTTGGCCGAGTGCTTCTGAGACTCTAAAATTGCTAATATTTTGTCTCTGAAATGGTTGTAAATCTCTTTCATTTATTGTGGTGCCTCTAAAACTTCAGATCTATTTTTTTGTGTTCATTCCTTGTACAATTTCTTATAATTTCTTATTTTCTTGTGCACATGGTTTCTATTCGACGATGAAGAGACCACTAGAACTACCGTTGGCGATCGGGATCGGAGGATTTGAAGGGTTCGATTACCATTCGAATGGTCTCTAGCGTATGCTGCACGGGGGAGTTGAGGAGACATGAGGAGCTTGAGAGCCGCGCGTGAGATCGTTTGGATCCAGAAAACTCCATCCATATTAATCGTGACCGTTAGATCTGATCCTAGACCTAACGGTCCAGACGAGGCTGCACGAGAAAGGATAAGCATGGTTAGATCAATTAGGGTTTAGTTGTTTAGCCGGTCTGGGTTTTGTAAACGAGCTTGATGTAACAAAAACTTATTATTCTTGGGCTTAAAAATGTATTATTTGGGTTATAAGACTTTTAAAATATTTGTTGGATCTGATATTTAATAAAAGGATAAGAGTTATTTATTTTCTATTGGGTTTGTTAATATTAATTGGGTTTAAAATATTTCTGTAAATGGATTGGATATTTAAATAAATTGGATTTTATTATTTAATATCTAATATATAATAAATACTAATAATAATAGATGAAATAGCAAATAAAGTAATTAAAAATAAAAGAAACACTAACGAAGGAAAAAAGAAATAAAAGGGAACAGCATATACAATATTTTGGACTAAATTTAAAAGATAATAATATTTAAAAACATAAGATAATGACAAATGTATAACGTATAATATTTTTGAATTTTTCAAAGAAAATGAGGTATATACGACTATAATTAATAAAATTCGTGTAATTGTAACATTTTTTGATTTTTGATTTTTCCTTTTCCCCCCCTTTTTTATTATTATTATTTTTAGAAAGAGAGCTCGTTATTAAATTTGAAATGGAAATTAAAACTCGGGTTTAAAACCCGGGATAAAATTAGGGATTATAGACTCAAGTTGCTGAAATTTTATCTTATCCCTTCATTGATGATGTGGATAAGATTCAACCTTATACTTCAAGTCCTGCTTTTTTTTACCAAATCAAACAAGTTCTCCTTTTGCCATTGATGGTATAATCATATCATAGTTTGATCGGTCTCGTTTACCGTTGATAGTATAACCAGACCAAATTTTGTATCTTTATTAGAAAAATCAAAAAGAGAAAATAAGGGAAAAAAAAGAGAAGAAAATAAAAAGAAAAAAGAAAAAATATATATGTCAGATCATGCTTCTTCAACGAATGCAACTAGATCCAGCTTGACGGTCTTTGCTTATTTGTCAATGTTGCAGTTAGATCAAGTTTTCTCCAAAGATGGCAACATCATGAGTGTCGTAGCAAGCTAAACTTATTTTGTCTCCTCCAACGATTCAGTCGCAACTTTTGTTCTCTTTAATGGATCTCTTTATTTTAAAGATTTTGCAAACAAGAGCGATGTAATAGATCAAGTCAAAGCCCTAGTAGAAGAAACAGTAGCCAGAAGAACCCCAATCTTACCAAAAGAACCCCAAATCTTACCAAAATAACACCAAACTTTACCAAAAAAAAATACCTTAACCTTACCAAAAAGAACCCTCACCATTCCAAAGATAAACCTTAAAACCATACCAGGTGAAATGGATTATTCTTTATCTTTGCTCTATTGTCGTTACACAACAATGAGAAAAGAGGGTCAGTTGTAATAACCCCTTTCACAAAATTCATTCTAATATAATTTAAACATGACTCAATTACCATAACCCAACATGAAACCCTTAACCTGAGCCCAATACACCCTTAAACCCAAATAATAATAATAAACCCTAAATTAACCATCCCTTATCCCTTCTCCAACATCCAGCCGCCGCTCATCACTATGCCCATTAGTCTTTCGCGCGTGGTGGTCACGCGCTCTTCTAATTGGTCCAAGTAGCCGAAAACCGCCACAGATCTGAATTCACCGCCTTCAAACCTGAAAAAAACAGACGGATTAGATCAGAAAAGATAGAGATGTTATGTATATTTTATGTTATAAAATCCGGATATATAAACCGAAATGAAAACATTGTAAGCGAGAGGATTTTCGAATAGAAAAACAAGAGATTCAAGAGAAAAAACAACACATATTTGAAAACAAAAAACGAAAAGAAGGGAGTGAGATCGAAAAAGAATTAAAAACAAAAAAAGAGAAAAAAAATATATTTAGTTTGAACAACTTATCTTCTCAGATCTAAGAGGTTGCGCGTGGTTTTTCGAAAATCTGACCCCGGATTCATAATCAGCACACCGAAACGAGTTGGAAATCTATCTTCTTTATCGATTTTGGCCACCAACACAGCAACCAGCGCGACGGCGGGAGGTGGTCGGCGTCCTAGTTGTTGCCAGAAGAGAAATTGAATAGAGAGCATTCTATGGCTCCTTTTTTGTTCAGATATAACAATAAACAGAAGCAATTTTGAAGACTAAAATTGGTTTATAAGGGTGGTGTCATACGATGTCGTTTTGGCATGGTTGTCTAGCCTCTAAAATGACGTAGTTCCAGATCTCAAAACCCGCATCTAACCCGTATAATCAACCTTGACCCGTGCTTAACCCGAAGCGAGGGGACAATCACATGCATAGTCCCTTCTTTTTTATCGTGTTTGCATTCTGGCCTTTTAGTTTGTTTTCTCTTCGATTTTGGTCACTATTTTTGAAATTTAGCCCTATAATTTTGTGTTTTATTCAATTTCAGTCCCTAATTTTAATATTTTAACCATAATAGTTTGTGTTTTTGCAGGTTTGGCCCCTGTAATTTTCTAAAATTATTATTATTATTTTGATTTCATTTTATTATTTTTTATTAGATGTTTACTAACTATTTTCTTTTGGATCGCAGATAAAAAATATCGGAGTTATATTTTCGATTATATAAATTATTTTGTAACCGATAGGTGCCAATTTTGGCGTTGTGGGGGTGCTCACCCTTGTCCACACGTAACAGACTCTCGAATCCACTCTGGTTCGCATATTTATTTTTGGTGTTTCAATCACACCGTAAAAAATGATGGGTGACGACTCCCTGGACCAAAACAGATGATTAAAGGTTGCTTTGGAAATTCGTTTTAGTGATGAAGAGGAAATGGTAAAGCTTGGGAAGATCTACAAAACAAGGTGTTGTTTCCTAAGTTTGGTGAAGGAAGAGTTTTTTAGGGGTGGCAAGGTGTAACTCAGGAATAGAGTTTCCGAGAGCTTAAATATCAACTTATTTGTGTTTTTAAACTCTGAAAATCTTCGCAAGGAATGTCTAATATGTTGCTTATCTTCCTCTTGCATAGAAACAAGTTGAGAGACCCTTAGGAGCTTTGGGAATGAAAAGGCTTGAAGGGAAGAAGAAGAAGAACGTGCTTGCTTTTGCTTTTTGGGAGGTTGATACTCTTCCAACTCCTTAGCATCATACATTTCATAAAATTAGGCATTATTGCATGTGTTTTGATTTGCTTAAGTGCTTGATAGCTTAAACCCCCTCTAATGGTGAATTGGTATATTGTTGATGAACTACTGTAAATTGGCCTTAATAATGTTTAGAATCATCATGTAATACCCTAAAAATGGGCCTAGAAGTTTAAAGGTCTAGTGAAATGGTTTATTCAGTTAAGCCTAATTCGAGATTAAGTTCATAAAAATCAGTTTTATTGAAAATATATCTTGAGAAAATATTCTAAAATTTTTATTTGATATATATTTGACTTTGGTAAAATCAATTTTGAAAATGTTTAGATGTAATTAAGATAGATTTTAAGTATCTAATCACGAACATAAGGTTTAGGTTTTTTGTGAGTTTTGGTTAAGGTTTATGGTGTTTTTAAGGGTTGTTTGGTATTGGTCCGACTTGAGGGATGTTTGGATGCGTTTTAATGCACTAAACCCTCTAATTTTGATTCTTTAATCAGGTCAAGAGGTATTGGAATAAGTTTGAGGAAGATCGAAAAGTCGAATCGCATTTTCGGGTGACTTATCAAGCAAGTTTCAATAAATTAGTGAGTGAATTATGAGGGTTGCCAATTCGAAAAGGTTTTAAATGTGTTTTCAAAGGTTTAAAGGTGTAGGGAAGGTGTGAAAAATCTCCCTATACTCGGAAGTATATTAAAAATATTTCTTTCTTAAAGATTCTCACATTATGTCTTGTTTTTACTATAATTAGTCATGCTCGTGTTATACTTGTGCATATGTATAATACCTGAAATTTTTTTAATGGTCATAAACTTTAACCTTTAAATTCTAAACTTTAAACTTTAAACTAAAAAATTTATTCTCAAAGCTTAAAACCAAATCAAACACTAAAACCAGATTGATGGTGGCGCACTTCTTTGACGTTAACAAGGTTTTATCCTTCACAACTTATCTATTTGGATGTTCGCTTATATAGTGGTTTGGATTTTTGAGGTCTGTTTAGCTGATCATATTCTTTTTTTATGATTTGTTTTCTCACATTTTTCTTTTATTGTTTTATCTTTGTCATTCTTTATACAATTTTTATTGTTTTTTGTCTTTTAAGTTTTTGTTTTGTAAAATATTTATTATTAAATAAAGATCAGCTTTACATATTCAAAAAAATAGATACTTGTAAAAATATTTTTTTTCTACGTTAATACCTGGAAATTTTTGACTCAAACAATTTATCTTAAAATTTAAATTAGTCATTTTCAAATCGATCAAAATAAATTATATAATTTTATTTTATAAAAGTTATTAATGATTTTTATTTTATTTTATTTTATTTTCATTCTTAACTCATTAACAGTCGTTAAAATGATGACATAAAAATTTAAATATTTTTTATATATTATTTATATATTATTTATATTTTAATTTAACTTTATTTTTAATTAAAGTAATCTAAAATCTAAAATTCTAAACTTTAAAAGAATTAAAATTAGTAATCGTGAAGAAGAGGTACATCAAAACAAATTGTACAGTACTAATTAGGGATGGGCAAAAAACCAGATTACCCGGTCCTGATTTCGAATTTGATAAGACCCGGTAGATTTTTATTTAATATTGGTTTCGGTTAGACCAAGACTAGATCTAAAATTTAGAGACCGGTCATAACCAAAACCGAGATTAGATTTTTATCTGCTATTATACCAGTTAGATTACCATTATTATTATCGATTGCCAACTAACTATTTGTATACAAAATTCAAATAGAATAAACAATTCTCAAAATTCAGAATCCTTTGTCATGTAGACGAATATCAACACTAAAATGATAATTTAAGAGTGTTTATCATCGAATATTTAGAGTTTCAATAAATATAATATTACTATTAAAATATTATATATATTTTATTAATTTACATTATAAATTTATAGAATCCTTATGTATCTATTAAATCAATTATAAACACCCTAATAACCAATATTATCATGAATTATTTATCAAAATCATACCTATAAATATTAAAAACGAAATAAAAAATAAAAAATTATCTTCCACCCACCTTATTATCACTCCTAATTATGAACAATAATTAGATATTTTTTCTAATCATAAGAAGATGAGTAATAAATAATAAATTCCACCTAACGAAAATGAGTTCCACCAACCGTATAAGATTTCGCTGGAGTATTTAACTACTCCGCACCCTTTAAAGTTGGAATCAAAATTCAAGTTTCAATTTGCAGATATTTTCATCAATTTTTTCTTACAGCCCTCCATTTCCAGATGAATTCAAACACTAAAGAGATAATCACCGATTGTCCCCCGTTCTTTAAAATCTATAGAGATGGACGAGTTGAAAGATACATCATCACACAACCGGCTCCGGCGGGGTTAGATCCGGTGAGTGGCGTTCGCTCTAAAGACGTGGTGGTTTCACCGGACGTAAAGGCCAGGATTTTCATTCCAGAAGACATAACCCGAGGTGAGAAACTTGCGCTGATTGTTCACTTCCACGGCGGTGGCTTTTCCACTGGATCGGCATTCGACACCATCACCCAAAAATCGGTAACCCCGTTTGTCAAACAGGCCAATACCATCGTTGTTTCGATTGATTACAGGCTAGCCCCTGAGTACCCTCTGCCCATCGCGCACCAAGATTCATGGGTAGGGCTGCAATGGGTAGCTACTCACGCCAACGGACAAGGGCCCGAACCATGGCTCAACGAGAATGCGGATCTCGGCAAGGTGTTTTTGTCCGGTGAAAGTGCCGGTGCCAACATTGCCCACTATGTGGCAGTCCAAGCTGGTGTAACCAAATTGGATGGTTTAAAAATCAAAGGGATGCTCATAATACATCCCTATTTCGGAACCAGCGAACCCAGCGAACATGAATTGTACAAGTACGTTGCTCCGGCAAGTGCCGAGCTCGACAATGACCCAATAGCGAACCCTGCGTCTGACCCGAACTTGATCCGAATCCCATGTGAGAGGGTGATAGTTTCGGTAGCCGAGAAAGATTGGTTACGGAACAGGGGAGAGTGTTACTATGAAACCTTGTCCAAGAGTGGCTGGACAGGAACCGTTGAACTTTTCGAGACGAAAGGCGAAGATCATTGCTTCCATGTTTTCTCCGATAATGAAAACGCTGTTGTGTTGAAGAAAAAAATGTTTGATTTTATAAAGAAAGATATGTGATTCATCAGTATGTGTGCTTTGATGTTAAAAAAACAATCTTTGCGTGCTTTTAGTTTTTTTTTCCCATTTTGTATGGAGCGATGAAATGATTGTTGTAACACGACTATATTATTTTATATTTTTCATCTATAAAAATTTATATTTCATTGCAGTGTTGGCTGTTAGCGAGGGACAATACAAAGCAACTCCTCGGCATCAGTAGAGTCACGGATCTAAAAATATTTATGAGAGTGAACACAAATTAAAATATTTTTTAAAGTAGACACAAATCTTAAAATTTTAGGATGGACACAAATAAAAAAATTAAAAATTTAAGGATTAGTTCATAAAAATTTAAAATTCAAAATCAAATGTGTGAACTTTAAAAAGTTGAGGTTGGGTATGAGCCCACCCTTGTTTACATGTAGATCCGTCACTGCTTCGGCTCTTAATTATGTTTTTCTCACTTTTAAAAAAATAATTTTAAATTTTAGAGTTTAAGATTTAAAGTTAAAATTTATGATTAGGGTTAAAAATTAAAAATATAAATAATGTCTTCAAGGTAAGTTAATCATATCGTTTAGTCTAAACGATCAATTACCCATTATGGAGGTTATTAGATTTTGTTAGGCGTAACCTAACCATTAAAAAGTGAATATTAAGGACTAAATTTGTTGTTATACTAATTTTTGTATCTATCATGTCACCTAGATAACAATAATTAACAAATTACTAGTTATTTTATAATAAAAATTAAAGTTTAATGTTCATTATATAATTTTTAAAAGTTCTGTGACCATTTTATATTTTTGGGATAGTTTAGTTACTGTTTGTGTACTTTACCCAAAAATTTATGAAAACAATAAAAATTATATTAGTGGTCGTTGACAATACTAAAAATAATATCGTTGTTGATGAATAAAAAAAGAAAGACAAATAACAAAGACGACAACGATAAAAGAGAAAAAGATAAATGAAAAATGTCATTTAAAATTGAATATATATACAATTTTTCATTAAAAAATTATTAAAAGTATTAATCTCAATCGTAATTTTTTTATTCAAATCTCATTGAAACTAATAGATGTATTTTTAATTTTAAAAATTAAAAAATATAATAAAAATACATAAAGAATTTAAAAATTTTAAATTATATAAATTAAAAATAATGAGTCAGATATCAAATAGTTGAGTCCAAACGGTGATATTATGTACAGTAAAAAGAAGATTTTCTATAAGCAATTTGTTTAATGGCATTCAAATAATGCATTTGAAGGAATAGATAAAACTCCAACTCATGTTTAATTCTCCTTATTATCTTTATTAATGTCTAATATTAGTTTTTGGAATGCACAAAGTGTGGTAGGTTTTGAATTCAGAAAATAAATTCGCCTATTACTTCGTCTTTATAATCCGAGTATTGTGTTTATTATAGAACCTAAAGTTAATGAATGTAAAACTGATGATTGCATCTGACGTTCTAATTTTGAGTTTTTTTTTGTGTGTGTGAAAGCAATGGTATTTTCAGGAGGTATTTAGGTTCTCTAAAGATTGGGTGTTTCATTAGACATTTTGGTTGTTTTTAACCAATTCATACATGGGTATTGCACGAATAATTTATCTGGGGTTTCGATTTTCATGGCCTTTGTGTATGTGAGTCCTAATGTTACAAGAAGAAATGAGGTTTAAGAGCAATTACGTGCGTTAGAGCCACTTGTAGGTTAGTCTTAGGGTCCTTGGGGGATTTTAATGCTATTTGTGATTTAAGTCAATGGTAGGGGTCTTTGATACACAATGGTGCTTGCCAGAAGTTCTGCAATTTTTTTTCCAATCTAATTTATTTGATCTAGATTACTCGAAACCTAATTTACTTAGAAGATAGAAAATATATCGCAACATTTGGACCGATGTTTTTTTAATAGAGAATAGTTACATAAGTTCAACATGACAGTGGTTATTCACTTATAATAGTTTGGATTTGATCATAGATTTCTACTTTTAGCTCTCGATTGTCAACATCGTAATAAGTTTGTGAAGCCATTTTGTTATGTGAATGCGTGAAACGATCATGAGGATTTTGTTAGACTTGGTGAAAATTAGGATTTTATTCGCAATATGGGTGCGAATATTTTTTTGATAAACGGGGTTAGAATATTAAGCAGATGCAAGATTCATGCAAGGCATGAAATTGAGATATTTTTGGTAATATTGAGAGAAGAAAGTAAAACCTTCTAGCGAGGATTGGAGGAGTGAGCATATGTTAGACCGTTTTTGTATTCTTCGACTTAAAGTCTTGAAAACTAATTTAAAAAAATGAGCTTAACTCAGTCCTTGATCAAGAAGAACAATTTTGGTTCCAGAAATTCCAAAGTAAATGGATTACATTGGATGACCGAAATACTAAATATTTTTATGTGATTACTATATCTCAAAGAAAAAAATCACTACAGCAGAACAGGTTTATAGCGGCGTTTTTTTATATATACAGTGGCGTTTTTTAGCGCCGCTAATAGTTTTTGCGGCACAACAAAAAACGCCGCTACAAGCGGCGGCGCTAAAAGTAGCGGCGTTTATTTAAAATAAACGCTGCTATAGTACATAACCTATAGCGGCGTTTGTTAAAATAAACGCCGCCATAGTACATAATCTATAGCGGCGTTTAAGTAAACAAACGCCGCTAATGTGTATTCTTTAGCGGCGTTTGTTAAAAGAAAATGCCGCTATAGATTATGTACTATGGCGGCGTTTATTTTAACAAACGCCGCTATAGGTTATGTACTATAACGGCTTTTTTTTAATAAACGCCGCTAAAGTTAATGGGTTTTTAGCGGCGTTTGGGACAAACACCGCTATAGATACTGCCTTTTAAAAAAATAATTTTTAATTATTATTACTACCAAAAGCTTCCCTGTAATTAATATTTCAACAACAATACAATTAAACAACAACAATAAAATAATCCAAAATACTTAATCATGAAAAATATATTAAATTCTAATATCAAATAAAGTGAAATATAATAATTCAGAGTTTAAGTAAAATAAAATTCAGTAATAAGTACAAACCAAATGAACCTAAAATCATCTAAGGCGACGGATTCCTAGGTTGGTTTTGCTTTAACATCGCCATCATATCTTGAAATTGTTGTTGAAGATTCTGATATGCTGCTTCTCTCTCTGCTTCTCTTGCTGCTCTCTTAGCTTCTTTTCGTTCTCTCTCAGCTTCTTTAGCTTCCATCTCTGCTTGGAATTGAGTTAATTGTTGTTTTAAACGTTGAATTTCCGCTTGAGAAGACTAACTTTGTGATGACATGTACTGAGACGATTTGGATCCAAAATATTTAGTTGGTGTCACGAATGAACCTTGACAGCGCACTCGACCATATCTTTCAGGACCCAAAACTTCAGCAAAAACTTGATTCTCGATATCAGCAATATTAGCCGAACCATCAGTTGAAGTCGTAGCTTCTATCTCTGTCCTTTTTTCCTTCATTCTCGTCTGATAATCATTTGTTAAAAATAATAAATGAAAACATTATACCAGAATACCAAATACAACATAATACAAAATAATAGATGAAAAATAATAGATGAAAACATTATACCAGAATTTCTGCAGCTTCAGAATTCATTGGAGAGCCATCCTTTTTGGTGTGAGTAATGTCGAATAGCTTTACCCGTCCAATGGTAGAACCAGTCGACACAAGCTACAAAATATAATAAACATGAATATTGATACCGTAGTATTCCTGGGGGAATATTTTGAAATTTCTCTTGAAGGCTCAAATCGTTTTTGAAATACGTCTTCTTCAACAATCTCTTATGGTCTCTCCATTTCTTTCCTAATGCATGCTTCACATAATCGTCTGAGACCTCCAAAGAGAATTTATCCTGAAAATCAGAAAATCGAAAGTAAATATTACTATTTAAATGTAATGAATTAGATAATATAATATTATTCTTACCTTAACAAGATCAAGAGCTTGATTTTTGTTACTATTTGGCATTTGATGCCAAGACTCATAACTGATTGGCAAAATTGAAGCATTACGCGCAACAATGCCTAAATAACTCGCCAAAACACCTGCTTCTGCACCAACAGGTTGGCCGGCATCGTTTCTTGAAACTTTTACACGTTCTCCAACGGGAAGATCGTATAATTCCATCAAAGTCGTCCGACCTCTAGTCTTGCGCCTTCGACCATTTCCACCTATATGCAAATATATCAAGTCAACACTTTATTAAATCATTTCAACAATAACAAATAGTTATGATTCAAATAAAGTTTTAAAAAATACCTTCAATTTCTATATTCTCAACCGTTTCAGGAACTTGTGAAGCTGCAGAACCAGACAAGTCATCTTCATTTGTTTCTTCTCCTGGTCGAGGAACTTGAACAATATTTAAGCTATTTAATTTTCTCCTCGGCATAATACCTGTAAGAAACGGAAAAGAAATATTAGTAACAACTTTAGTAAAAAAATTAATAAGGCTCAATAGAAATCTTATTACAATACGCAACTAATTTTCATTAAAATCTTCATCCATGTTGTCTCGAACCCATTGAAACTGTGAATTAGAAGTAGAAGATGTTCCATCTAAGTTTTGTGCTGCAAAAGGCAAAGTTTCTGGTCTTGTTTCAATGTCATCTCTACTTCCATCCCCGATATCAATCAATTCTCTAGGGGTGTTACGGAGTACAACATACCAACCATCTTTGGTTGGATCATGGGAATAGAAAACTTGTTTGACTTGAGACGAGAATACATATGGTTCGTCCATCAATTGTTGGCCAGTATGAATTAATCGAGAAAAGTTCACCATTGTAAAACCAAATTGATCTTTTTTAATTCCCCTAGTACTGTTGACATCAGCCCAATCACACCGAAACAACACAACCTTCCGTTTTTTATAATAATCCAACTCAACAATGTCGGTAAGAATTCCATAATATTCAACATCTCCCTCCACAGGATGATTGTCCCTTGCGCATAACTTGTAATTGAAGAAGTAACAATAACTCCACAATTTTGCGTCCTCCGTAATCTTTCTCAAGATTTCGTATGAAACCTATACCCGTTAATGAGGAAGGCATTATATCTCTTAACAATTTTATTTGGGCCCTGACAAAGCCATTTTCCTTCTTCACTAACTTCTCTCCCACAACAAACCTATTACACGTGAGAAGTTACATTGGTTAACATTCATGCATATTTATATTAAGACTATAAAAGTCATATAAAGCTTTAGTTATACTTACCACTTTCCCTAACCATTCGTGAAAAGTTTCTGCAAAGAGTTTATGACTCTCTCGTTGATTTGATCTTCTTGAGCGTACACGAGATTGTAACTCTTCCTTATACTCACTATAAAATAGGTTACGTGGTTAAAGAATGGGAAAAAAATAAGTCAACGCTGTAAAATATGAATTTATAGAAACTTACGTTCGAAAAGGCTCTATTGAGTCATGATGAAAAAGAACATATCGATGTGCTTGCACCCATGACTTATCATCTAACTGTACAATTTCAACTTTGCCGAGTGGTTCACCATAGCTTCCAAACAAGTAAGTCTCTCCGTTATTAGTACTGCATACATCATTTCTATTTGGTATATTCAATCTCGTTTCAACATCTTCCAAATATCTAGAGCAGAAAGTCATACATTCTTCTGCTAAATACCCTTCAGCAATTGATCCTTCTGGATAACGCTTATTACGACAATAAGACTTCAATTTGCACAAGAACCTAGACACGCAATAAACACAACATTATATAACTAGTTGAATATCTAAATATTATTAAATAACGTTCGAAAAATGTATACCTCTCTATAGGATACATCCACCGATAGAAAACTGGTCCACCAACTTTAGCTTTGTGAGGGAGATGAACCAACAAATGCACCATAATTGTGAAGAATGAAGGTGGAAATATCTTCTCCAAGTTGCATAAAGTCAACACTACTCGATCTTGGAGTTTCTCGAGTTCTTCAACCACCAAAACTTTATCACAAAGAGCTTTCATTATATTAGAAAGTTCAATTATACAAGATATCACCTCATTCGACATACAACCACGTAAGGCAACTGGCATAAGATCTTGCATCAGTATATGATAATCATGTGACTTTAGAGAATAAAGTCTTCGATCTTTCATACTGACACATCGAGATATATTTGATGCATACCCATCTGGAACCTTTATATCTTTTAACACCTTACAGAACATTTCTTTTTCTATCTTCGACATCACAAAAATAGAAGGCGGTAAGAATGATTTTCCATTAGGAAGTATCTGAGGATGAAGATCATGTCGAATTCTGAGGTCAACTAAGTCAAGTCGACTCTTTAAATTGTCTTTAGATTTTCCATCGACATTGAGAATGGTTCCAATAATATTCTCACAAACATTCTTCTTAATATGCATAACATCAAGATTATGTCTCAAAATGTTATCCTTCCAATAAGGCAATTCAAAGAAAACACTTTTTTTTTTCCATAACTCTGCCTCATTTGGATCATCCTCTTCATCAGACTCATTATCACTAAGAGGTTCAGCATCACCTTCATACACCTCTTTCATCTTTCTCTTTGATCGTGGGTTTGGTGGTTGGCTCATCTTTCCATAGTTGAATTTTATATCTTTCAACATGTATAAGATATCGGACCCGATTGTTTGCTCAGGAGCTGTTCTAAACTCTTCAGTACCATCAAACATATTCTTTTGAAATCTAAAACGATGATTTTCAGTTAACCACCGTCGATGTCCCATGTAAGAAAACTTTTTTCCATTGTACAACCACTTCGAACATGTTTGTGCAGCGCAACAAGGACAAGCATAACGACCTTTGGTACTCCACCCAGATAAATTTGCATAAGCAGGAAAGTCATTAATAGTCCACAATAAAGCTGCACGTAAATTAAAGTTCTCTTTTTTCAACACATCATATGTTTCGATACCCATCCACAATTGTTTTAACTCTGCAATTAGAGGTTGTAGATAGATGTCAATATCATTACCAGGACCTTTCTCACCGGGGATTATCATGGATAAGATAAAAGATGATTGTTTCATGCAAATCCATGGGGGCAAATTGTAAGGAACAAGTAGAATGGGCCAAGTACTATACGAAGTACTCATGATTTTAAAAGGATTAAACCCATTAGATGCAAGACCGAGTCTGATATTTCGAGGATCTTCTGCAAAACTTGGAAATTTTTGGTCGAATGACTTCCAAGCTTCACCATCTGCAGGATGCCTTAACAATCCATCATCGGTTCATCCATCATAATGCCACCTCATAGACTCACAAGTCTTCGAAGACATAAAAAGTCTTTGAAGTCTAGGTATTAGAGGAAAATACCGCAAAATCTTCACTGGCTTCTTTCTTGATCGTGCCTCAACTTCGTCTTCAATCACATCTTGCGTATCCATATTCATCCACCGAGATTTACCACATACATGACATGACTCTTGATCCTGCTTATCACCCCAATACAACATACAATCATTCGGGCAACTGTGTATTTTTTTATATCCAAGGCCCAAATCTTTTATCATTTTCTTCATATCTTTACCAGATTGAGGAATTTTGGCAGATGGAAACATTTCTCTTAAAAACTCTAATAACTGTGTAAAGGAATTACCAGTCCATCCTCCCAAACATTTCAAGTGGAAAAGATGAATAGAAAAAGAGAGTTTTGAATGCTTTGATCCATCGTAAAGAGGTTCGTTCATTTCATCAAGCAAATTGTAAAACTTTGCAGCATCTCCATTTGGCTCTTCATCACATTCATTTCTTCTCATCTCGGTAAAATCATTTACACCAATATCACAATCTTCTTCTCTAATAGATTGTTGATTCTCGTGCATATTAAATGCATCTCGCAACATACCCTCCATGTCATCTTCTATAATAGGTCCGCGTTCAACAATAGGATGAGAAGACAAATTACTCGTAGAAGAAGCAGTCCGAGGTGTTAACTCTCCATGGAATACCCATTTTCTATATCCCGGAACAAAGCCATAAACAATTAAATGTTCTTCTACAACTTCACGGCTGTGCCAATTAATGTTCACACACTTTTTACAAGGGCAAAGAATCATATTCTCTTGGCTTGCATTCGCAAAAGCTACATTTAGAAAAGTTTCCACTCCATTTCGATATGCAGTATTTACCCTTGACAAATTCATCCAACTTCTATCCATTTAGAATTTCTGTAATATAACATCAGCAAAGAAATAACCCAACTTATAAAACAAAAAGAAACATTATATCACACTAATCAAAGTAACTAAAAGTTTATTAATTTAGATTCATGAATGTCAAATTAAATTTCGTTAATATTTTAAGTGTCAAATCCGAAACTAAAATATAATGGTAACTTGCTAATTATTAATTTATTAATTATTAATTAAGTTTTTTTATATTTTATTAATTTATCAGTTACAGTTACGGTTTAATCATATATCCCACGATTACGGTGAGAATCGAGTTCCAAATCTTCATGACCTAGTGGTAACTTGCTAATTATATAATGGTAATTTTTCTAAAGTATTGTTGTTGACCTGTTAATTATTTATAAATTCCTCTAATTTCTACATCCAGAACCAAAATTTCTGTTAACAAACATGAAATAGGCTAACCAACTAACTGATCTTAGTTACAAAACTAATTAAATTTCAAATCTAAATGAACCATCATTGAAAATGATTTAAGTCTATAAGCTTCAAATCTAATTAAACTTTAAGAGCAGTCCACTAAATCTTGAAAGGCAAACTAAATGTCTAAAGTTTGCTACAATAATTGTCATTGCTCATCTTGTAAGGCTTAAAAACAAAGGAGCAAAACATAACTTTTTCATAATTATGGTCAACTAAGCTTATTAATAGTATGTCTACTATTTAGCAATCAATTAACACAACTAAGCATCATCAAAATGAATTATGACGCTCAACAACAAAAGCCCTTTCCCAGTCGGATGATATTAAAAAATATGGATATTGAAAAACATTCATATGACCAGACATCTATAAGATTTAGAAGCTCTTAAATTTGCACTACTGCCAAGAATCAAAAACTCCTTCCAATGTTCCGACTGTGTAATCATGGCAGATCACAAACCCTGCCTTCTGCGTGGCAGCAACCATAAAAAGGGCACCTAAGACTACTAAGTTTGTTCAGTTTTTTTATCATTTGATTAACTAGTAAAATTTTCATGTTAAAAATGCTATAATAGTATAAATCTCTTCAAATTTGCACTAGTACCTTGAATCAGAAAGACTCATACAGAGGATCTTCTGGTTTTATATCATGCACATCAGTAACAAATGTCTTATAAATTTAACAAGACCATGAACAGGACTTTAAGGGTATTCAAAGTCCTGATTTTGAAAAATAAACAATGCATCAAGCCCCATAAAGTTGAGTTCCATAACATAAGAACTAGATCATAACTTATTAGATAAAAAGTCCTCAGCTCATCCAAAATTTAGAAACTCAGGATTTTTTAGCTTATTTCAATCCAACTGTTCAAAAATTTTAATATTTGATGGTAAGAAATCCTGAGTAAATTAACTAACAAAATTTTAGAACATTTTAAATGAATGTATTTACAAGCCCAAATCATCAATGTCCTCATGAATCATCAGAACCAGTTTGTCTATGCCTGTGCCTCGCTAACTAACAAAAACAGGTTCACAAACAAAACATTCAAGTCATGATTGAATTTATCTATCCTATTAAACCAAGCCACATGTAGATCACCAACAACTTAGCTCATGGTGGACCACCAATTCTGATGCAACTTGTAAGACAGGGCATAAAATGTGGAAAACTTTTTTCTGTTTTGGTAGCATAGGCAGGATAAACACAGTAGTATTGGCCTTTTCCTAGTCATTTTTAGTCAGCAATTTTAAAGCCTTCCTTACACTTTGATCAAACGAAGCTGGACTAACAAATTAGAGGGAAAACTTCACATAATCTACTCACTATTAATCTTAATCATCTGATTTTCTCGTCCAACGATCTAAAAAATTACCGAAACTTATGCTAACCCAAACTAAATATTTTTTTACCGAAACTTATGCTAACCTCTACTGTGTTCAAAACTCAAATCAAACTTGCTAACAGAAGCAACAAAAAAGGGTTCGAATGGTTGAACATGTATGTTCACTGTGCATATAAAATTAGGGTTCGAATGGTTACCTGCTAACAGAGACGACTGTGGTGACGGAGGAGGAAGTAGCGGTGACCGGAGGAGGAAGCAACGGTGATCGGAGGAGGCGACTGCGCTATGCTGGACGGAGGAAGCGGCTATGTTGGACGATGATTTCTGGTTCTCGATCCAATTTGGGGGTAAAATTATTTAACCAAAATGCTTAAAATTTTAGCGTTTTGGTGATATCAGGTATATTTTATCCTACTGCGGCGTTTGTCTTTCAAACGCCACTATTATAAATCTCATTGCGTCGTTTTATGTAAAACGCCACTATTATTCATTGTATTGTGGCGTTTTTCCGTAAAATGCCACTACTATTCATCTAATTGCGGCGTTTGTCAGCCAAACGCTACTAGTATACTCATAATTGCGGCGTTTTCCTCTAAATCGCCACTATTATTCATCCTATTGCGGCGTTTTCCTACAAAACGCCACTAATATATAACTTATTGCGGCGTTTTCTATCAAACGCCATTAATATACAACTTATTGCGGCGTTTATCAATCAAACACCACGAATATACATTAGTTTATGGCGTTTCTTACAGAAACGCCGCTGTTAACGCCGCTGAAGACCTATTTTCCTGTAGTGAATATTCGTTGTTTGAAGATTGAAGATAGTAAATGATGTGATGATCTTATGATCCTTAAATTGAGTCTATCAAGTTCATCATAGGTTTATTTACTAGTGAGCCACGGATATGAGGGAATAGATCTCTCTCGGACAATTTTCATCATTTTTTAGCTTGTGATTTAGAAAGTTTGGTGGCCACCTCACGAATGACAAAGTTTGTAGTATTGTATTCTCTATGTCCCCTTGAAAGCATTAGGCATCGATGGATTTCACGTAGAATTGTTAAATAAATGCCCACTACATGTTTTTCCCTTATGGACGCAAGTCTCCATGTTCTATAATGCTACCAATGCCTCCACAAGAATGATGCTAGATGCTTCCGCAAATGGGACACTTTTGGATAGAGCACCCGCGGAGGCCATTAAGATTCTGAACAAACTCGCAAGGAACGACTTCCAGTTTTCCACATTAAGGCAAGGAGGAATGAGACGCCATGCCACGGCCCATGAATTGGACACAACCAGTTCGGTGGCAGCACAATTGGCTTCTCTGACCAAGATGGTTCAGAATATGCAAGCCCAGCGAAATATACATGAGGTTAAGGTAGTCAACTCATCTGATTACATGCAAGATGAGGAAACCAGCCTGTATGTTAGAAATTATAACAGGAACAATCAGATGATGTCCAACAATTACAACCCATCTTGGAAAAGACATCCAAACTTTTCATGGAGTAACCCCAACAATGCCTTAAATCCAATCAACCAAGCCCCTGGATTCCAGCACCAAAGTCAGAATCTGCCGCAGCAGCATATTCAACAGTCCATGCCGCAGCAGCAGGTACAATAGCAACAGTCTCTGAACGCACTGGCAGATTCTCTTACGGCTTTCATGTCCAAGACTGATTCATACATGGCCGAGAATAGCCGCTTCATGAAGCGTACTGATGACTTCATGAATCAAACTGAGATGAGACTGCAGAACCAAGAGGCTGCAATCAAGTCTTTAGAAACCCAAGTTTATCAATTTGCCCAACGACAAAACACTCGACCACTAGGGGGTTTACCTAGCAATACTGAGGTTGCTAAGGTATTAGGCCACGAGCAATGCAAGGTAATTACGATAAGAAGTGGTCTGCAATTAAAAGATAAAGAGGGGACCTCAATCGATCGAGTCCAACCAAAAAAGCAACATCATGATGACTCAGAAGCTGAGCAGGCCCCTGCTGAAAGCACTGCCAAGGCAGCAGAACCAGCAGTACCCGAACAACCTGCCGAGGCAACTGTAGATAAGTTCACCCCAGGTATTAAACTCAATATCCAAGGAAACCTGGAGGACATAAGACCACCATCTCCTTTCTCGCAGAGGTTAAGAAAGCACAAACAGGACCACCAATTTCAGAAATTCCTAGACATCTTAAAGCAAGTCCATATCAACTTGTCACTAGTTGAGGCTATTGAAAAAATATCCAATTATGCCAATTTCTTAAAGGACATAGTATCTAAGCGACGAAGGCTAGGGGAATTTGAAACGGTGGCAGCCACTAAAGGTTGTATGGCCATGCTGCATAATCGCATGCCGCCTAAGCTAAAGGATCCTAGATGCTTTACAATCCCCTGTGCGATTGGGGATGGTTACAAAGGAAATGCCCTATGCGACTTGGGAGTAAGCATCAATTTAATGCCCAAATCGTTTTTTTAAAAACTTGGAATAGGGCGGGCAAAACCAATAACAGTACTGCTCCAACTTGCGGATCGGTCATATGTGCATCCTGAAGGCAAAATTGAGGATATTCTAGTTAAGGTCGATAAGTTTATATTTCCTTCCGACTTTCTCGTCCTTGATTGTGAGGCCGACGAAAATGCACCGATCATATTAGGTCGACCTTTCCTTGCTACTAGATGCACCATCATCGATGTGGAAAATGGCGAGATCACAATGCAGATAAACGATCAACAAGTCAAGTTGAACGCCTTCCACAATCTCACTAATTCAGACGCTCGAGCAGAATGTAAAGCTCTCCATACACCAAACCGGGTTACTAAAACATCCTGCCTAGGCAGCACGCTCGGTAGACTGTTCGGAAAGCGAATAAAGCCCAACAGAGAAGTCGAATGCGCACTAAAGGGACTGGCTAACACGTGAAGAAATATACGAGCTAAACAGAGATAATCAAAGTGGGAGATGCATTCACATGCACTCCACAAGTAACATAATCTCTTTCCTTCCATTTTAGTTATTATATTAGGACTAGTTTATATATTGTTATTTTTAGTATTTTATGTTGTTATGTTTTCAGTATTTTATGATTTTATGTTTTTAAGTTTTATTGAGAATAAATAAAACAACAAATGTAAAAAAAGTATGTCATAGCAGGAAGTCTGCTGCCGCGGCAGTGCATTGTGTCAGAGCCGCAGAATTCCTAACGGGTAGAAACAATGTAACGTCTCTCTACCGAGAAATCCACCGCGACAGTAACTGTTCAGCAAGACAATAAATGCCTAACGGCTAATTTCTAACGGTCATATTTTTACAGCCTATATAAGCAGCTTCATTGTTGTGCACTATTTACTCTTGCATTCTTGCTACTTTAGCTTTCTTTAACAATCTTGCTCTCACTATCCTTCCAATCTCTTGAAATTTTCAGAACCCTCTCTATTACTCTGGAATTGTCTTTTTCTCAAACCATTCTCCACGAACAATCAATGGCTTCTTACACAAGATTCGCCCCGGCCACTGTTGCTGACTGATTCAACCGCTCGTTCGTTAATCGGCAGTTATGGAAAGAGCAAGGATTTCACCAAACCAATGAGGCATATTTCGGTGTTGAATCATACTTGTTCAACAAGATCCAATATCAAGATTGGGAGGCATTCTGCCTACAACCTCCACCGGCGAACGCCACCATTGTGAGAGAGTTTTACGCACATGGGCCAAGCAAGGACAACCACTTTGTCCACTGCCGAGGCAAGACTGTGAAACTTGATGCCAAGGTTATCAATGAATTTTTGGTCTCACACCCACACGTGATGTTCATGTCGAATTCATAGACGACATCACCATGCAAGACTATGAAGTGATTAAAGATGAGCATTGTTACATCAATACCTCATGGAAAACTAGTGCCCATAAAGGTTCAGTAACAAGGCAGAGTCTAAAACCCGAGGCCAAGATATGGTGTACTTTTGTTAAGAGACGACTTATCCCAACCTCCCATAATAGCACAGTGGATCGCAAAAGACTAGTACTGATCCAGTCTATCATCAAAAAGAGAAGCGTAAACATTGGAGAGATCATTCTTCACGAGATTCATGAATGTTGTAAGAAGGTGGACCTCTATATTTCCCATGTTTAATCTCTGCCTTGTGTATTAATGCAGGAGTCTCGGTCGAAGACAGAGATGAATATATGCCAACTCGGCAGGGATGGGCAAGAGATTTCTGCCACCGAGTTATGCAGATCACACATGCAGAACCTGTCCAGGCAACACTGCAGCAGTTTACTGGAGACTTCATTTCTGGAGGGTAGTATTCAATAGAAGCACCAACCTCCACCGAGCCAACTACCGCAGCGGACCCTTACCAAGAAATTTTACAGAGGATGACAGTCATGGACCTTCGCCAAAAATACTACATGGAGTACCAGCACGACTTCAACATATCTCTAGCCAACATGTTGATGCAAAGCTTCCCACATCAAGGGGCGCAATTCCCCGAATTCCCAGCTAACATATTCATCACTACCGCCCCTTATACAGAGACAACACCTGCCCTAGGGCCGCAACCATTTTTCCAGACATGGCCGCCTCAACAGTTTCACGCTGTCGAACCTTCTAGACCGGCTAGGTCTGCCGAGATATCATCTACCAACCAAAGGTCGTCCAAGAGGCGAGCTGTTTTTAACTCTTCCCAAAGGGAACCAATCCCTATGCCCAGTCTCAGTAGAGACACGTTGTCTCGAGAGATTGACGAATACCATAATTCATCACATGAATCAGCAATACCCACTACCACGACAAGTGGCGGGACAGAAATCGTGCACACAGAAAATATGGACAAAGTGGAAGAAGGGGATGAAGTTACTACACCAACGCACCGCACACCGCCCAATCGAGTTCAGCCACATCGGCAAGCCAAACAAAAGCAATCACCAATACAAGGATCCAAACGAAAGGCGCCGGCAGCAAGGCCTAGGAGAATACTCTGTACAAGCAATACCTCGGAGTCGTTATAAATGATTTCATTTACTGCTTTTGTCTATTTCCTTATTGTAATTGTTGTTTGCCTTATATTTTGAGTATTAAGGACAATGCTCGGTTTGAGTTTGGGGTTATTGTAGGTGCAGAAGCACTGCCGAGGCTACTCACTGCCGCGACATTAGAATAAAGGGAGTAAATTTTTTCTAAAATTTTTGTAATATTCTCTTTTCTTGAATTACTGTTTTTAATCTTACACAGCTCTACATCAGCTTTGCTTTAGTTTACTCCTTTAAGGCTATAGAAATCTTTCTCCTTACCATGGCCAAGTTCTATTTTGAAGGGATAACCATAGGATACTCATGGAATAAAACTTAGAAGCTTTCTTTAGGGTTAGAAAGAAAATAAACACTTTTTGGACTTGTTTGATTTAGGAGTTCTTTTAATAAACTTAGGTGATAAAGACTTTAGACCTTTTGGAAAAATAACTAGAGGTGCCTATCACTGGATCTAGTTTTGCTCTCCTTCATGCTAGAGGTGCCCGAAATTGGCTCTAGCATGCTAAATAGGTGGTTAAAAAGAAAAAAAGAAGAAAATAGAAAACGCATATCTTGAGGTGCCCGAAATTGGCTCAAGACTTGTTGTTTTAAGGAGATAACTTTAGTCCAAATTCTATTTGTCTTGAACTTAGAGTTTATCTAAGAAATCCTTGAATCAAACTTGTCCATCAAACGCACCCACCCACCTAGTCTTATAGCTTGTTTCTTAGTAAAAGTCCTTGGGTAAACTAGTGGCTAAAACGGAGAGATAGACATGACCATGATGGGGAAAAAGATGGAAAAGTAAGACCAAAGGGGAGTAAGGTTCAGTAATTTGATGTCTTGCATTGCTTGAGGACAAGCAATAGTTCGAGTTTGGGGGTATTTTATGATTGCCTAAAAGGCAGTTATTTACCACCCTTCTCATGTTACTTTTTGCATCTATTATACACCAACTTGAGCTGAAATATGGACTCTTTGCACAATATTGGATATTCCGTTATTACTACTTACAAAGACAAAATTTATAGAGAATGCAGATATTATTATATATTCTGTACATGCAGAAATATCTAGGACCGAAGCAACAATGAAGCAGTATTGAGGCCGAGGCAGGGAACAAAGTCGCGACAGCATCCAAAGTGGCAACATCAACATTGTAGGCGTAATGAAAGATAAAAATATAAAGAACATTCTAGAAGATGCAACGCACCAATTGGACCAGGCTAGCACACTAAAAGCCCAAGTCAAAGACCAAACGGGAAAATCCTTCTAGAAGGCGGCAAACTTGGAAATATCATATCTCATGAAGAAGACTTGTTCCTTACTCCCAGTTAGAGCCTATTTAGGAAATGTTTGCCCTAGGTTAAGACTATATATAGCCTAGCCGACCATATTATTTAGGGAGACGATTTTAGAGAAACCCTTCTCCCTAAGAATAGTACCTATCGATATTATATTCTAAATTTCTTAGGGATAGATGAAGGTTGTAAATATTAGTGAGAGGAGATTGTTTCTTGTTTCTTGTTCTAATGCAATAATAATATCAAAGTTTGCTTATCCTATTTTCATTCCTTGTTCTTGCATTCAAGCTCGAAAGAGAAGTTTGTAAGTAATATATTTATCTAGCATCGAGAGGTGTAGATTCACGAAAGAGATAAGTAGGTGTTGTAGACACTAACTCAGCCTAGAGATAGGTTAAGAGTTTCAGCAGCTAAAAGAAGTGTTGAATTGATTGGTGATTATCGTTGATTTACGCCAAGAAGTATCGTCAAGGACCAATCATCAACAGCGCTCTGACTTAGAGATAAGCGGAGTCAACTACGGATACTTTGCTGAACTTTGATGTATCTGCCCAAGAGCAAGAGATTGCCACCAGAGAACACTAATGTTGCCGAGGTTGTATCTGCAGTACTGTCAAAGGAGTGTTGTGTAATTGCATTGGACAAGAAGAAGATCAATCGAATCCACTAATTGACACAGCTGGATCCTACCCACTTTCTCTATATCGTTCTTAATCTTTTATTTTATGTTTTGTTATTTAATTATTTAGTTAGTTAAACAAATCCACTTATCTTTGTTTTTACCTTATCTTTCAGGAGCAAGGGAACAAGTGAAGACATATTAAGTATACCAATCCCTTTGGAGACGATACACAATATACTTATTACTTTATTACTTGACGACGTGTACACTTGCACTTAATTGCGCTTTTATTGCACACATCAGGTATTCATCAAGGTGATCCTTTATTATCTTACCTTTTAGTTTTATGCATGAAAAAACTCAATCAGGCTATTACTAACCATGTGAATAATGGATTTTGGAAGTGCGTTTTCTTAATGCGAAATACTTTGAGTTTGTCTCACTTATTTTTTGTTGATGACTTTGTACTCCTTGCTGAGACTTCACATGGTCAAGTAAATGCAATGAAGGATACATTAGAAAAATTATGTTCTTGGCCGGGACAGGATAAGTTGTGTAATTACACAAATTTACTTTTCGAAGAATTGTCCTTATGACTTGGCAGTAGATATTGCTTCTGATTTTGATTTTGAAATAGTTTCGTATCTTGAAAGATATCTCAGGGTTTTCCTCCTTCATAGTTGAGTTAAAAAAGTTAAATACTCATATCTTATTGATCGGATTAAGAAAAGGTTGTTAAGATAGGAGCTTGTTTTCTCTTCTTATGGGTCGTATCACACTTGTCCAGGTCGTTCTTCAAACAATTTCGATTTATCAAATATAATCTTGTTAGCTCCCATTTGTTTGGGGAAAGAGGAAGGTACTTTAGACATCTCCTTAGTTAATTGGGATATGGTGTAATGTCCTACTAATTATGGTGAACTAGGTTTACAAAATCTAATTAAGCAAAATCAAGCATTCTTAATGAAGCTAGGTCATCATCTCATCACTAAGGAGGACCGTTTGCAGGTTTAAATTTTAAGTTCTAAATATAATTGTATAAGGGACCTTCCTTGCGCTTTACGTACAATAAGTTATTTAATATTATGGTATGATATTAGTATGATTTGAGAGAAGATGTATAATAGTGTACGTTAAAACATACGGAATGACATAGCTATTGATTTTTGGTATGACACATAGTTAGTTAAAGATAAACTTTTGGTGAAATACTATATGAGAAGTGATACTCCAATGCCCTATAAAGTGGCTTTAATGGTGAACAATTCGAGTTAGTGGGATATTCATAAATTAATACCAAACTTTCTTATGAGGAACTTGCTCGGAATGATGATTGGGTTGGAAATTATAATTGGTCAGTTATTTGGAATAAAATATACCACAACGTGTTTGAATTTTTCTTTGATTAGAAAGAAGTAGTTGTCTTCTTACAAACTCAGAGAATCTTAAGAGATATATGGCGAATTTGATAACCTATTCCATTTGCAATTTGAGGATGAATCGGTGGAACATCCTTTTAGGGATTGTCCTTCTACTGCTTCAATTTGGAGTTTGGTGGTTAGGCAATCAAAATTATAGAAGTTTTATGCGTTGCCATGTGAAATTTAACTTATAATGAATTTAACAAATAGAGACAATTTGGTGTGGATACAAATGTCTGGTATTTGTTGTTCCCTATAATATGTTGGCAACTTTGGAAACGTAGGTGTAGTCTTATCATCGATGGTACATATATTGAATCATCAGATCTATTACGTAAGTGTATGAAAATAATGCTAGATTTTAGTATGAATAAGAATGATATATCTGACAATAATATTAGGGTTAATCGAGGGGTTATTGAGTGTAACCGGCTCTAGAAAAAATAAGCAGAGGTTGGGTTAAAGCTGATGTGGATGGAGCTTGTAATCTTGCTACAAATGATGTCGCTACTAGTGGTATTATTCTAGATGAAGATGGTAATTGGATCTTTGGATATACAAAAAATTTAAGAATTTATTCATGTCTTATTGCTGAGTTATGGGTGATTCACAATATTATTCTCTATACTTGGCATCTTGATTTTCAATGGATTGAATTAGAAACAGATAGCATAAATGTTAAAAAGGATTATTGATTGTACTTCGAAAGACTTACCCTAAAACTCAATTGTAGAATACATTCATAATATGTTAAAAAGATATTGGAGTAGGGTTGTGCATCATATTCCGAAGCGAATAAGGTGGCGGATGCTTTGGCTAGTCTTCTGAGAGGTCAACCCTTCAAGTTATTTTATTTGATAGGTCTCCAACTTGTATCGCATATTTGGTTAGTGCTGATCAATATGTAAATGATAGTCTTGTGGTTAATGTCTAACTTAGGCTCCGTTTAGCAATACTTTTGAAACTAGCTTTTGACCCTCCAAAAACTAGTTTGAGGTGAAAAGCAATGCTAAACGAGTAGCTTTTGGGAAAAACTTTATTTAAAAAGTTCTTTTTAACCCAAACGCAAAAGCTAAATTTTTTAGCTTTTACGGTTGAAAAAGTACGTTTGAGAGTCAAATTACAAATTTAACCTTCATTTACTATTTTTCATTTTTCATTTATAAATTTATATTTTTTATAAAGATATAAATAATAAAATATTTTTAATTTAAAAATTATATATATTAATTAAAATATTTTAAATTTATTATATTTTCCTAGAATACATACAATTATTATAAATATATATATATTAATAAAAATATCTTTTTTATATATCTTTTTATGATATTTTATATATTATAAAATTAAAAAAATTAGGTATCGTTTGCAAATATAACTTACATATTATTTCTAAAATGGTTATTTATCTTATTAAAAGTACGTTTTGACAGCAATACTAAACACTTAAAATCTCAAATCCAAAAATCTAAAAGTGTTATGAATATATTTATTCATGGTGGATATCCATATATTAAGTTAAAGTTTAATGGGCTTTATTATTAGGGTTTAATATCCATTGGAATTAGGGTTTTCATCTTATGCCTATAAATATAGACTTTTGGCCAAAGCTTTGTACACAACCTTACTTTGAGAATATAATAAAAGTCTCTCTCTTTTGTCTCTCATATTTATTTTTCTATTTTTTTCTTATTCTTTACTTTATTTACAATACGTTATCAGCACGAGACTCTAACCAACAGAGGTGTTTTTCGTTCGAATCTTGAAGGATTTATTGAAAAGAATTTGTTACTGGCATAAATGAAAGATAAGTTCTTCTCCCTTAATTATATTTTAATTATCGGTTATTTTTTTCTCTTTGTCTTTGATTTGATTTTTAATTTATTAAAAATCATTGGTTGTTTGGTGTTTGTGTAGCGATAAAGTGACTCAAATACCGTGGTTCTTATTGATAATTCCCAAAAAAGATTTTAACAATATATTGGTAACTAAATCTACCATATAGTGAAAAGTTCGGTATGTTTTACTTATTTAATTTGAGATTTTCGTCTTAATTATAACCAATATTTGTTTATTTTATTATTACGATGAAAGTTTATGTTTTTAATCATGTTCAAAGTATTACATGATATTGGAACAAATATTAAACCTTTAATTAATATGTTTTTTTTATGTTGGTTTAATCCGAGTATATTGGCTGGACATCCCATTCTGCGAGGCTACTGGTCTCAAAGGATGCTCTTTTTATAGGACCTTGTGGACTGATTTAACAACGCCGCGTATAAGGATTAAATTTTTGTTCCTTGTATGTATTGTATATATATTGGTTGATCAATTACTATTTAATAGTTTGAATGTTATAAAGTTTATATTTTCTTAAAATCAATATTATTTTTTTGTCAAAAAACTCGACTATAAAATTCTCCTAATTTCAAGTTACAAAAATCGTCTCGATCCAAGAATTTTTATGAGAGGCATTCCCTGAAGTAAATGCAAGCATGATGCTTATTCCATGCAATTATTAGATTTATGACATTCCTTGAAGTGAATACAAACATGATGATTATTCCATGCGATTATTGGATTTATGTCATTCCTTGAAGTGAATGCGAGCATGACGTTTATTCCATACGATTATACAAGCGTGATGTTTATTCCATGCAATTATACAAGCATGAGGTTTATTCCATGCGATTATTGAATTTGTTTCATTCCTTGAAGTGAATGCAAACGTCATAATTCACTATATGATTAGTGAATAAAACTCTTTATGTGCCAGAGTATCACTGATGGGGATATATTAGAAAAACATACTCAATTTTTCACACATTAATATTGTCCTATAGACACAATATTGTGAAAAGATTTTAAATACTTATTAGTCTCCGCTCCATTCCCTGAAGTGAATGTGATATTTCATAGCGGAATGAATAAAAGCCACATTAGTAATTATGGTGGAGATTGAGGTCATAAAATAAACATGACTAAGATGAATCTTTTGAGAATACTTATATCCACAAGAAGTGGAATTATAAAGATGACAAGAATGATAGAGATTATATTAAACTCTTTATGTTATCAATGCGATGGTACAAACCATTGATCTCGTATTTGTCAAACGCCGAAGTATTATGGACTTTATCCATAATCATGAATGATAAATTAAAGAAAACATAAACTGATTTTCTTTGTGGCGAAAATAATGGCGTTATTGATCCAACTCAATTGGATATTGATAATTTTTTCATAATCCTTTAAGAGAATAATCCGCCATTTATTTTATTTTTTTTAGATCTTTTATTTATTTTATTTTATGTTAATTTATTTTTATTTATATTAACTTACTTTATATATTATTTATTTATCTTTTATGTTTTTTTTCTTAAAAGAATATGATTACTTCCGGAATAAAATATGCAATAATTTATGGCGATTTATGTTTAGCAGACAGTGCAAGTACTTATACAATACTTAAGCATAAGAAATATTTGTTGTAACATCCTGATTTTGGGGTTAGTAGTTTGAGTGATGGTTTAGGGAATTCGATTCGGATCGAATCGGGTTCTTCGATTCGTTATTTTGGAAAAATTAAAATAATAATATTCTAATTGGACAAGTAATAATTTTGGAAAATAGTTTAGAAATATTAAAATGATGTTTTAAAATTAAAGGAATGTTATTTGAACTTCAATTTGATTTATAATTAAGTTTAATTATGTACTAGTGACCAAATTATAATTTTGGAAAAAAGGTTTGGTGGTTTAATTGCTGATTTTTGAAAATGGGCATTTTTAGTGACTAAATTGGAAAGCAAGTTATACTTAGAATCCTTAGAGGGATATAAACCCAATTTATTTTTAATTAATGATTTATCCATCAAAATTGTTTTTAAATAGTTTTAAAAAGATGATAATTTTATTTTCTCTCATAACAACTTATTTTCTCATCTTTTCTCTCATGATTTTCTCTCCATTTTCTCTCCATCTTCTTCTTCAATCTTCTTCAATTACTTGCTGATTTCTTCATCATTTTCAACAAGATTTATTTCATTTTATTCATCTTTTCATTCTCTATAAAGCCAATTCATCAATTTTGCAAAATCAACATCCATTTTCAAGAAATCAAGGAGAGAGTTTCTCATCTTTTTGGTGGAGTAAATCTCAAAGGTAACTTGCTGAATTTTAATCTTTTTTCTAAGTTTCTTTATTGAAATTCTCAAGTATTAGCTTGCTAATCATTAAGTGAAACTTGATTTCATGTTTTTAATTTTAGATCTAATGATTTATGAGGATTTTTGTGAAATCTTTTAAGATCTCAATTAATATTGTAATTAGGTTGATTTAATTATGTTATTATGTCAATTAAATGATTAAATGAGTCTTGAATTGATGGCACATTAATTTAATCCCAGAATAATGTAATCGATATTGTTTTAAGGTAATTTTCGGTTGTTTTAGGGGCCGTTTTAGGTGTTTTAATGTTGTTGGAGGTATAAGGATGGTTTAGATGTATTTTTGGCTCATAATTGAAGTGGATTGGATGTTAGAATCATTAGGTTTTGGGCTGATGTTGTTCGGATGCGTTTCGGCTTAGTTTTTGGTCTTTTCGGCTAAGTTTTCAGTAGTTTTGTGGAGGTTTGATTTGGTTGCTGATTTGAGCATGTTATGATGTGAATATGCTCTGTTTTTTAATATTGTAGAGGTAGTGCTAGAAGGTGCTTAAGTGGCTGGTGCATTGGCGTTGCTATCGGAGCATCAACGAGAGCTCGTTTCGCTTGTCGGTGAGTGTTTTCAGACTTAAAGCGAATCGCATTGGTTCAATTCTGTTTTGGGGGCTATGGAATAGTGTGAAAACTTTCCATAGTTCAAGAGTAAGTAAAATAAATGATTTTAACGCATTATCACAAGTTTCGGCTATTTTCGGTAAAGGTATTTATGATGATAACTCAATGAGATTTTTTGGAAATGCATAAGTATGATTTTGAAATGATGCATGCATAAGATAATTGCTGAAAAAGCATAGTTTAAAAAGACATACATGGTTAGGGAAACATGAAGAATGAATTTGGAATATATATGGTTATTTGCCTTCAAATTAAAGGTGCCATTAGGTATGACTTTCGGTTCATTTGTTGAGCACATTATGGATGCATTATGAGCTGAAAATGAATTGGAATATTATGTGGTTATTTTCGTTGAAATTGATGGTGTCGTTGGGCATGACATTTACTTCATTTGTGAATATATTATGCACGCATTATGAACAATAAATTATCATGCACATTTGATTATGATATTGGCTTAGTGACACTAACTTTAGACTCGAATACGAATGACCTGTCATTAGGATTGAGTGCACTATAAACATTATTGAAAATATGGAATATTGCCTACACGTAACAAGGGTGACTATGTATCCAATCGTACGTGGTAGAGCCACCTACACTTAACAAGGATGACTTTGTGTCCAACCGTGCGTGGTAGAGCCAGTAAGTTGACTTTGTGTCATGTAAAGGTGACTTTGTATCACGACGAGACTAATGGTCTCTAGATCCGTGTATTCGGTGAACTTAAGGTCCACAATAAGTGATCACTAGAAGCCAATATGCATTCATGGATTCAAAGAGAATATTATGCATCATTCATGAATTGTTTTGATAATGTTATGCATGCACAAGGAAGTGTTTTGGTTTATGAACATAAATATGAAATGACAAGCATGTAGAATTTAGTGGTGCATTACAAATTATGGTTTCATTGCGGTTTAAATAGATGCATTGATGTTTTTGTTAGAGCCTCCTCACTAAGCATGTTGTGCTTAAGCTCTACTTCCATCTTTGCAGAAAATTAAATACATTTGAAGCTTCATTTAGAGCAAGAGGGTCAAGGGAAATGATTAAAACATTTTGGTATAATTTTGGCAAATAAGTTGAGGCTTGGCAATGTGTAGATCGAACCCCATATAAGAGTGTGTTTGGTTAGTGAAGATTATAATAAGATATTTTCTTCGGTGGTTTGCCTATTTGGTTGATGAACTTAGTGATTACCTTTGATTGCTTAAAGAATGTCTATACGTGATTGTTCTAAGCTTAAAGCATGCACACTTACACAATCATAAACACTCTTGTTTTCAATAAAATATTAGGAAACATGCCTATAAATTCTTTGAGGTTCTAGATGCTAATGATGATGTGGTTTATGATGTTAATATGCTTAGGATTTATGCATGTAGTTGTGGGTGACTAATGGTTGTGTCTTGAGTCGGTTGAATTCACATAGTGTGACCCGTAAATGAAAATTATTGGAAATTGCATTTTAGTCCTAAATATCTTTCTTTATTCAATTAGGGTATCTACAGATTTTATTTTGAGCTGAAATTTCATATGGATGCATAAAGTTGATTAAATTTCTAGATGGATCCCTCAATTTGGACGAGTTCCTTATAATTTGAAAGATTTATATTTTGGTCCCTAAGTTAGTGAAACATGCAATTTATGATGTTAGAATACTCCGTTTGATTTGAAATTTTCCGTGAGGGATACTTGTATGTTTAATTGAAATTTGATAAAATGAATTTATACTTTTTCATTAGAATTTAAAAGTTTTACGTTTTAGCCCTTAATTCACTTGTGTGTTTAATCGGATGTTTGTTTGTGATAAGATTGCTTCCATTAATGCTTTGTTTGAGACCAAGACATGTAGGAACATAATTATGCATCTAGAAAAAAATATATAACGGTTTTCAGGGTTGTTTATTGAATCGGACCCTCGCGGGTTTGGTTCGATATTCCCCGTGTAACCCATTAGTGTCGGTTCCGTCTAGGCTGGGCTAAGGGGGTTACATTTGGTACATGACCAGGGCAAACCCGAGTGGTCCATTGTACGAATTGGATCCTGAAATCGAACATACAGGACACCATCTAAGGCGCAACATGTTTCAAGTCATGGATGATCCACCAAGAGGACAAATTCCACCTGATGATCATAATATACTGCCACCAGCAATGCCGCAGCAACCACCGCCGTGACCATTGCCGAGGAAGGTCACTGTTAGAGACTTTTTGTTGGAAGACCTAAAAGGGCTGAACCCTGGCGTAGTCACCCCGGAAATTGAAGCAACTCACTTTGAGCTCAAACCAGTGATGTTCAACATGTTGAACACAATTGGACAATTTAGTGGGTCTGCTACTAAAGATGCAAGGCAGCATCTTAAATCTTTCATGAAAGTGTGCAATTCTTTCAAAATCCAAGGAGTCCATGAAGATATTTTACGATTAAAGTTGTTCCCCTGTTCACTGAGGGATAGGGCGAAAACTTGGTTAAATGGCATCCCAACAGGATTCATAGGATCTTGGGAGGAACTCTGCCGAGAATTCATTACGAGGTTCAACCCGACAAATCTCTATGATCGCATCTGTAATGAAATCACATCCTTTCGGCAAGATAATGATGAACCAATGTATGAGGCGTGGGAACGCTACATAGAATTGTTAAATAAATGCCCACTACATGTTTTTCCCTTGTGGACGCAAGTCTCCATGTTCTATAATGCTACCAATACCTCCACAAGGATGATGCTAGATGCTTCCGCAAATGGGACACTTTTGGATAGAGCACCCGCGGAGGCCATTGAGATTTTGAACAAACTCACAAGGAACAACTTCCAGTTTCCCACATTAAGGCGAGGAGGAATGAGACGCCATGCCACGACCCATGAATTGGATACAACTAGTTCGGTGGCAGTACAATTGGCTTCTCTGACCAAGATGGTTCAGAATATGCAAGCCCAGCAAAATATACATGAGGTTAAGGTAGTCAACTCATCTGATTACATGCAAGATGAGGAAACCAGCCTGTATGTTAGAAATTATAACAGGAACAATCAAATGATGTCCAACAATTACAACCCATCTTAGAAAAGACATCCAAACTTTTCATCGAGTAACCCCAACAATGCCTTAAATCCAATCAACCAAGCCCCTGGATTCCAGCACCAAAGTCAGAACCTGCCGCAGCAGCACACTCAGCAGTCCATGTCGTAGCAGCAAGTACAACAACAGCAGTCTCTGAATGCACTGGCAGATTCTCTTACGGCTTCCATGTCCAAGACTGATTCATACATGGCCGAGAATAGCCGCTTTATGAAGCGTACTAATGACGTCATGAATCGAACTGAGATGAGACTGCAGAACCAGGAGGCTGCAATCAAGTCTTTAGAAACCCAAGTTGGTCAATTTGCCCAATGACAAAACACTCGACCACCATGGGGTTTACCAGTAATATTGAGGTTGCTAAGGTTTTAGGCCACAAGCAACGCAAGGTAATTACGACAAGAAGTGGCCTACAATTAAAAGATAAAGAAGGGCCCTCAACCGATAGAGTCCAACCAGAAAAACAACATCCCGAGGACTCAGAAGCTGAGCAAGACCCTGCTGAAAGCACAGCCCCGACAGCAGAACTAGCAGCACCAAAAAATCCTGCCGAGGTAGCTACAGACAAGTTCACCCGAGGTATTAAACTCAATATTCGAGGAAACTTAGAGGACATAAGATCACCACCTCCTTTCTCACAGAGGTTAAAAAAGCACAAATAGGATCATCAATTTTGGAAATTCCTAGACATCTTAAAGCAATTCCATATCAACTTGCCATTACTTGAGGCTATTGAACAAATGTCCAATTATGCCAATTTCTTAAAGGGCATAGTATCCAAACGACGAAAGCTAGGGGAATTTGAAACGGTAGCAGCCACTAAAGGTTGCATGTCGCCTAAGCAAAAGGATCCTGGATGCTTTACACTCCCCTATACGATTGGGGATGGTTATGAAGGAAAGACCCTATGCGACTTGGGAGCAAGCATCAATCTAATGCCTAAATCAGTTTTTCAAAAACTTGGAATAGGGCGGGCAAAACCAACAACAGTATTGCTTCAACTTGCAGATCGGTCCTATGTGCATCCTGAAGGCAAAATTAAGGATATTCTGGTAAAGATTGACAAGTTGATATTTCCTACCGACTTTCTCGTCCTTAATTGTGAGGCCGACGATAATGTACCGATCATATTGGGTCGATCTTTCCTTGCTACTGGATGCACCATCATCGATGTGGAAAATGGTGAGCTCACGATGCGGATAAATGATCAACAAGTCAAGTTGAACGTCTTCCACAATCTAACAAATTCTAACGCTCTAGCAGAATGTAAGGCTCTCCAAACACCAAACCAGGGTACTAAAACGTCCTGCCTGGGAAGCATGCTCGATAGACTATTCGGTAAGAGAATAAAGCCCAAAGGAGAAGTCCAATGCACTGAAGGGACTAGCCAATACGCGAAGAAAGATACGAGCCAGAAAGAGATAATCAAATTGGGAGATGCATTCACATGTACTCCACAAGTAACATAATATATTCCCTTCCATTTTATTTATTATATTAGGACTAGTTTTATATGTTGTTATGTTTTATTTTCAGTATTTTATGTTTTTAAGTTTTATTTTCAATATTTTATGTTTTATAAGTTGTTATGTTTTATTTTCAGTATTTTAGTTTTTAAGTTTTTTTTAGATAAATAAAGCAACGAATGTAGAAAAATTATTTCACAACAGGAAGTTTGTTGCCGCGATAGTGCACGGTGTCAGAGCCGCAAAAATCCTAACGGGCAGAAATAGTGCAATGACTCTCTGCCAAGAAATCTGTCGCGGCAGTAACTGTTCAGCATGGTAGTAAATGCCTAACGGCTAATTTTTAACAGTCATATTTTTTTACAGCCTATATAAATAGCTCCCTTGCTTAGAATTACCCACTCTTGCATTCTTGCTAATCTTCTTTCTTTCACAATCTTGCTCTTCATTACTTTAGCTCTCATCTACTTCTTGAAATTTTCAGCAATTTTTTCAAGTACTCCAGATTTCGCTCAAGGCATTCAATAACTACAATCATGGCCGCTTACAACCGCTTTTACCCTGCCACCATTGAAGAACAATTCAACCGTTCTTTTGTTGCTTGGCAGCTATGGGAGGAGCAAGGATTTCAGCACGTGGATGAAGATAATTACAGCATCGAACAATTCTTGTTCGACAAAATCAAATACCAAGATTGTAAAATCTTTTGTCTCCAACCTCCCCCAATAAATGCCATAATCGTCCGAGAGTTTTATGCCCACATGCCGAGCGAAAGAAATTTATATGTCTACTACCGAGGGAAAACAGTCGCCCTTAATGCTGAAGCAATCAACCAACTCTATGGCCTCACTCTGTTGTCCAATACAAATAGTGATTTTGAGGCGAAGGTCACTAATATCGACTTCGAGCTAATCAAAGATGATCTTTGTTACGATGATACCCCTTAGGAGACCGGTAACCATAGAGGATCTATAATAAGATTGAGCCTCAAACCCGAGGTTAAGATGTGGTACACCTTTGTCAAAAGACGTCTAATGCCTACATCAAAGACACTCTGTCTCGCGAGATTGACGAATACCATAGTTCGTCACATGAACCAGCAATACCCATTATCACGATAGGGGGAGGGACAGAAATCATGCAAAAAGAAAATATGGACAAAGTAGAAGAAGGGGATGAAGTTACTACACTAACGCACCGCACACCGCCGAGTCGAGTTCAGCCGCATCGACAAGCCAAACAACAACAATCACCAGCACAAGGATCTAGACGAAAGACGTTATTAGCATGGCCTAGGAGACTGCTCTGTACAAGCAGCTCCTCAGAATCGTTATAAATAAATTTTATGCTTCTGTCTATTTCCTTATTGCAATTGTTGTTTACCTTATATGTTGAGCATTGAGGACAATGCTCGATTTGAGTTTGGGGGTATTGTAGGTGCAGAAGCACTGCCGAGGCAGCCCACTACCGCGGTATTACCATAAAAAGGGAGTATTTTTTTTAAAATTTGTTGGCAATATTCTCTTTCCTGAATTATTGTTTTTAATCTTGCACTGCTCTACATCAGCTTTGTTTTAGTTTACTCCTTTAAGGCTATAGAAATCTTTTTCCTTACCATGGCCAAGTTCTGTTTCGAAGGGATAACCATAGGATACTCATGGAATAAAACTTAGAAGCTTGCTTTAGGGTTAGAAAGAAAATAAACACTTCTTGGACTTGCTTGATTTAGGAGTTCTTTTAATAAACTTAGGTGATAAAGACTTAGAACCTTTTGGAAAAATAACTAGAGGTGCCTATCACTGGATCTAGTTTTGCTCTCCTTCATGCTAGAGGTGCCCGAAACTGGCTCTAATATGCTAAATAGGTGTTAAAAAGAAAAAAAGAAGAAAAAGAAGAAAATAGAAAACGCATATCTTGAGGTGCCCAAAGTTGGCTCAAGACTTGTTGTTTTAAGGAGATAACTTTAATCAAAATTCTACTTATCTTGAACTTAGAGTTTATCTAAGAAAGCCTTGAATCAACCTTGTCCATAAAACGCACACACTCACCTAGCCTTATAGCTTGTTTCTTAGTAAAAGTCATTGGGTAAACTAGTGGCTAAAACGGAGAAATAGTCATGACCATGGTGGGGAGAATAGTTGGAAAAGTAAGACCAAAGAGGAGTAAGGTTCGACAATTTGATGTCTTGCATTGCTTGAGGATAACCAATAGTTCGAGTTTGGGGGTATTTGATGAGTGCCTAAAAGACAGTTATTTACTACCCTTCTCATGGTACTTTATACATCTATTATACACCAACTTGAACTGATATAAACTCTTTGCATAATATTAGATATTATGTTATTACTACTTACAAAGTCGAAGTTTATAGAGAATGCAGATATTATTACATATTCTATACATGCAGGAATATCCAGGGCCGAAGCAGCGATGAAGCAGTGTTGAGGCCGAGGTAGAGACAAGGACGCAGCAGCATCCAGAGTGGTAACATCAACATTGTAGGTGAATGAAAGACAAAAATATAGAGAACATTCTGGAAGATGCAGTGCACTAATTGGACCAGGCTAGCGCACTAAAAGCCCAAATCAAAGACCGAATAGAAAAAACTTTCTAGAAGGTTGCAAACTTGGAAATATCAGAAGACTTGCTCCTTACTCCAAGCTAGAATCTATTTAGGAAAGGTTTGCCCTAGGTTAAGACTATATATAGCCTAGCCGGAAATATTGTTAAGGGAGCCGATTTTAGAGAAACCCTTCCCCTAAGATTTGTACCCATCGACATTATGGGATAGGTGAAGGTTGGAGATATTAGTGAGAGGAGATTGTTTCTTGTTTCTTTGTTTTAATGCAATAATAATATCGAAGTTTGTTTATCCTATTGCCATTCCTTGTTCTTGTATTTAAGCTCAAGAGAAAAGTTTGTAAGTAATATATTTATCTAGTATCGAGAGGTGTAGAATCACGAAAGGGATAAGTACGGTGTCGACGAAACTAACTCGGCCTAGAGATAGGTTAAGAGTTTCAAAAGCTAAAAGAAGTGTTGGATTGGTTGGTGGTTGTCATTGATTTACGCCGAGAGGTATCGTCAAGGATCAGTCATCAACAGCGCTCTGACTTAGAGATAACCGGAGTCAACTACAGACACTTTGCTGAACTTTGATGCATCTACCCAAGAGCAAGAGATTGTAGCGGCAAAGACCACTAATGTTGTCGAGGTTGTATCTGCAGTACTGCCAAAGCAGTGTTGTGTAATTGCATTGGACAAGAAGAAGATCAATCAAATCCACTAATTGATGCATCTAGATCCTATCCACTTTCTCTATATCATTCTCAATCCTTTACTTTATGTTTTGATATTCAATTATTTATTTAGTTAAACAAATTCACTTATCTATGTTTTTACTTTATCTTTCAGGAGCAAGGAAACAAGGAGAGACATATTAAGTATATCAATCCCTGTGGAGACGATACACAATATACTTATCACTTTATTACTTGTGACGTGTACACTGTACAGTTGGGCTATTATTACACGCAACATTGGGATTATCGGTTACACATTGCCAATACCAACATATTTTAGATGCTCTTTGGTTTTCCCTTGGATCTTTCTCGAATGTAAGTTTATTATGTTTTAATATTACATTTTAAATTGCATGTTTAAAGTTTTTAGAATATGCTTCTGAGACGTAAGTCACGAGCTAGTGTTGGTATGAACATTGATGGTCAAGATTGAGGATGAAACGACTGCTAGAGAAGAGTAATTTCTTCCTCCTCCTCCGTCATAAGTGTGCCTCCGGTTATACAGGGAGGTCAGTTTAGGGTGTTGCATCGTTCCTTTGGGTGTATTTCAGTCTGCTGAAGCTGGTACGTCTGTTGCTAATTTGACTTGGGAGTAGTCAACAAGATAGTAGTTGAATTTGTTAGAATTAAGGATTTTATTTGTGAGTGTGAACAATAATCATGCATAGAGTAAGAGCTCATATATGTATATATCTATAGATAATGTAGGACATACATGCATTCTTGAGCATGACATTAGAAATTGCATTTACATTTACATACACATGCACTTGCATAGGCATTTATTAGAGCATACAGGAAATCATACGTACATTTATTCACACTTGCGAGTATCTCCTTAAAGATGTAAGTGGGGTGTGGTTGGTTCTTTTAGGGTGAAGGTGAAAAAAAAAAGGGTTGAAAAGGCTTTCTTGTGTTGTTGAGCTGGATGTGTAATGGGCAAGCTACCCTTTTAGTTAGGGAATAGTCTTGGATGAGAAATAAGTGGTTGAGCTCAGAGTTGTGAATGTTTAAAACCAAGGGAAATACCTTGAGTTATGGTTAGTTTGAGTTGGTCATTACTAAAGGTAAGGCTGAGTTTTGCGGATTCTTTCTAGTTAAGGTTTGGAGGTTGTAAGAATGTTGCAACATGTTTTATAGAGTAAGGTGGGTTGGTGTTTTTCTGAGTAATATGAAATTGTTTTATGGAAAAGATGTTGTTTTATTGTCATGTTGGTGGAAAAAAATAATTACATGGAATTATTTGTAGTATGGTTAGTGTACGGTTAGATCGGGGGTTGTGACCGATCTTGTATTTTTTTCCGTTAGGAATAATGGGGTCAAGATGGAAAGCAAAATATGAGATGTATATTGGTATGAAATTTGTGGTATCATGGGTTTTAATCATGTATTGTTGTGACCTTGAGAGGTTTGGTTGTACTATAAAGGAGGAAAGTGTACATGTTGGGTTTGCAAGATGTTAAGTTGGATAAACCTCGGATAAATTTAGTTTGTGATGATGTTTGAAGTGGTGTATCGGGGACCGCTAGACAGTTTATGGGTTGTATCAGTTTTTCAGTCTTGCGGGTTTGCTTTTATCAAAAAGTGTTGTGAGGTTTGTGTTCGGTGGATTTATGTTTGTGGATGTTTCATCAATATGGTTTCATCAACCTAATCAATATGGTTATTGTTTTGGCAAGATTATAAAATAAGAGATATTGGGACAAGTGGAAGGAATAGTTCTACAAGCTTGGATTTTTGTTGTGGTATATGTGGGATAATAGTTGGTTTATCGATGAGTTGATATTGGGAAGGATTTTTGAGTTAAGTGTCAAGGCACTTAACGATGTATGGATCTTAAAGTTTGAAACATGGTGTTGAGTTGATTATGGTGGCTAAACCTTAAGTTGGAGATATTATCGTTAAGATGAGTACAATGTTGGGTTTGACACAAAGATAGTAAGTTTCTTGTATGGTATGTTTTATGGAATGTTAGCTATCGGGGATGACTTGGCTTACATAAGGATGCTTGCAATGGGAGTTTGTTATATGGGGTAAGCCAGGGTTGTTGTGGAGTTACGAGGGAAGATGTTCGGTTAATCTATAGGGAGACCTAGTAAAATGGTGGAGCTATGAGTGAGACTCTACCTTGGTTAAGTTGATCATGGACAAGTCGTGGTCAGGTGTTTGTTGAGGGTCTAGTTAAGGATGTGCTTGGCAAGGTTTGGTTTTGCGTTGAGAATCTTTTTGTGTTTTGTGAGCCGTATGGTTGTTTTGAAAAGTATCAAGATGGAATGATATCTTGATCAGGGCTTATGGTAATTTTTTTTCGTGTGGTTGGTGGTAAAATACTGTGGTAAAAGTTGGGGAAACATGTGTTTTCGACTAAGTTTGTTTGGATTATGTTTGAATTATATATAAATGTTTATCTTGCTGATAAGGTAAGAGTATCGGTTTTCTTTGGGTTATTATTAGTAGTAAAGGTGTCAAGGTTGAGGTCGAAAAGAATCATCAAAAGTTTGGTAGTAAGTTCTATGGATGGTATGGAGTTTTCCTATGAGGGTTGGTGGATCAATCATTTGTTTGAGTACGGTTTTCTTGGGTTTTTAAGTCCCATTGGAAAGATGGGTGAGTGTTGTATCTATAATATGTTAAGATTTGAGGGTTTTTAAGATCGATATAGGTTGCCGTTTGGATGTTGGGTTTTATCATTCATAGGTAAATGGATGATATGTTGTGATGTTGTGATATGGTTAATATGACTCATAATGAAGTTGTTATTGATGATGGAGTTTGCTTAAGACAGTGTTGATAATTTTGTGTAAAGTTAGTTTGAAGCTTGTTAGTGGAGCATCATTGTGTAGAGTGAAGATTGATGAAAGGCTTAGTTGGTTACCTCGTATGTGGGAAGATGTCGGAAATAAGGTTAGTTCAATGGTGGTGGTATGAAAACTGTTGCGGTTATCAATCTTAAGAATGAAAAAGGAGGGTTTCTTTTGAGTGATATTTTCTGTGAGAATTGAGATGGTGTGGTGGTGTGTGCGTTTTTGCTTTGTTATGAGGGATGAATCTGCTAGTTGTCCGAGGAGGGTAAGTGTTGGATGACTGTTGAGAATCTTTCGAGGAAAGCTAATGTGATGGCTGAATCTTTGAGTCGTAGGATAGTAGTTGAGTTAAGGGTGATGTTTGTTAAGTTGAGTATTTCAAAGGAAGATGGTTGAGTGGCGGAGTTGTAAGTAAAACCTATCTTGGATGAGATGGTAAAGGTGAAACAGTTAGAGGATGAGGCGTTGGTAACTTTTGTGGAGGATATTGCAGAGGGTAGACTAACCGAGTATCATTTTGATGATGATGAGGTGTTGTAGTTTAGAGGTCGGACTGTGGTGCCGGATGATGTTGAGTTGAGGGAAGTTTTTTTGGCAGAAACACATACTAGTTCGTTTGTTATGCATCCGGGTAGTGTGAAAATGTGTAGAGATCTCAAAGTGTATACCTTTGGGTTGGATTAAAGAAAGATATGACGGAGTCCAAGAAGAATTTTATATGGGTTATTGTTGATAGGTTTACAAAGTGTGCACATTTTTCTACCGTGCATACGACATATTCTATGGATAAGTTGGTAGAGTTGTATGTTTTCTGAGGTGGTGAAGTTGCATAGTGTGCCTAAGTTGATCATATCGGATAGAGATCCGCGTTTTACATTTAAGTTTTGAGAAGAGTTTGTAGGTTGCTTAGGGTACAAGGCTTAGTTTAGTACTGCTTGTTATCTTCAGAGAGATGATCAGTCTGAATGTGTTAGTCAGACTTTGGAGGATATGTTGAGATGTTGTATCATTGAGTTTCAAGGTTCTTGGATGAAACAGTGGTCATTGGTAGAGTTTTCTTATAATAATAGTTTTCAGGCAAGTACACAGATGGCAGCGTTTAAAGTTTTATTGTGTTGGAAGGAAGATAGACGGAAATATGTTTCTTTACCTTAAGTGTTGAAGGATACGGATGAGGAGGTTAAGCTTATTTGTGCCAAGCTTAAGAAGGCTTCAGATAGGCAAAGGTCTTATGCTGATTTGAAGCATATAGAGATGAAATATATTGTTAGAGATAAAGTGTTTCTAAAGGTTTCACCATAGAGGAAGTTAATGAGGTTTGGACGTAAGGATAAGTTAAGTCCTCGTTTCATTGGGCCGAATAAGGTGTTAGAGTAAATTGGTCCTGTTGTTTATCGGTTGAGGTTGCCGGTGGAGTTGAGTTCGATGCATTATGTTTTTCATGTATCGATACTTCGTAAGTATAGTTTAGATCCTTCTCATATTGTTATAGTTGAGGAGATTAAGTTAAGAGCGGATATCAGTTATGAGGAGGAATCGGTAAGGCTTTTGGATGTGGATACAAAGGTTCTTCGAGAGAAGACCATAGATTTGGTTAAAGTGCTTTAGAAACACCGAGGTGTCGAAGATGCAACTTTGGAGACAAGGAAAGCATGGAGGAGCAATTCCTCACTTGTTTGCTTCAGGTGAGAATTTCGAGGATGAAATTTTCTTAAGAGGGGGAGAGTTGTAACATCCCGATTTTGGGGTTAGTAGTTTGAGTGATGGTTTAGGGAATTTGATTCGGGTCGAATCGGGTTTTTTGGTTCATTATTTCGGGAAATTTAAAATAATAATATTCTAATCGGACAAATAATAATTTTGAAAAATGGTTTAGAAATATTAAAATGATGTTTTAAAATTAAAGGAATGTCATTTGAACTTCAATTTGATTTATAATTAAGTTTAATTATGTATTAGTGACCAAATTATAATTTTGGAAAAAGATTTGGTGGTTTAATTAGTGATTTTCGGAAATGAATATTTTTTGTGACTAAATTGTAAAACAAGCTATACTTAGAATCCTTAGAGGGCCCTAAACCCAATTTATTTTTAATTAATGATTTATCCACCAAAATTGTTTTTAAATAGTTTTAAAAAGATGATAGTTTTATTTTCTCTCATAACCACTTATTTTCTCATCTTTTCTTTCATGATTTTCTCTCCATTTTCTCTTCATCTTCTTCTTCAAATTTCTTTAATTACTTGCTGATTTCTTCATCATTTTCAACAAGATTTGTTTCATTTTATTCATCTTTTCATTCTCTACAAAGCCTATTCATCAATTTTGCAAAATCAACATCCATTTTCAAGAAATCAAGGAGAGGATTTCTCATCTTTTTTGTGGATTAAATATCAAAGGTAACTTGCTGAATTTTAATCTTTTTTCTAAGTTTCTTTTTTGAAATTCCCAAGTATTATCTTGTTAATCATTAAGTGAAACTTGATTTCATGTTTTTAATTTTAGATCTAATGATTTTATGAGGATTTTTTTGAAATCTTTTAAGATTTCAATTAATTTTGTAATTAGGTTGATTTAATTATGTTATTATATCAATTAAATGATTAAATGAGTCTTGAATTGATGGCACATTATTTTAATCTCGAAATAATGTAATCGATGTTGTTTTAAGGTGTTTTTTGGTTGTTTTAGGGGTTGTTTTAGGTGTTTTAATGTTGCTGGAGGTATAAGGATGGTTTAGATTTTTTTTGGCTCATAATTGAAGTGGATTGGATGTTAGAATCATTAGGTTTTGGGCTGATATTGTTCGGATGTGTTTCGGCTTAGTTTTCGGTCTTTTCGGCTAAGTTTTCGGTAGTTTTGTGGAGGTTTGATGTGGCTGCTGGTTTGAGCATGTTATGATGTGAATATGCTCTCTTTTTAATGTTGTAGAGGTAGTGCAAGAAGGTGCTTAAGTGGCTGGTGCATTGGCGTTGTCATCGGAGCATCGACGAGGGCTCATTTCGCTTGTCGGTGAGTGTTTGGAATAGTGTGAAAACTTTCCATAGTTCAAGAGTAAGTAAAGTAAATGATTTTGATGCATTATCATGAGATTCGGCTATTTTCGGTAAAGGCATTTATGATGATAACTCAATGAGATTTTTTGGAAATGCATAAGTATGATTTTGAAATGATGCATGCATGAGATAATTGCTAAAAATGCATGGTTTAAAAAGACATCCATGGTTAGGGAAACATGACGAATGAATTTGGAATATATATGGTTATTTGCCTTCAAATTAAAGGTGCCATTGGGAATGACTTTCGGTTCATCTGTTGAGTACATTATGGATGCATTATGAGCTGAAAATGAATTGGAATATTATGTGATTATTTTCTTTGAAATTGATGGTGCCGTTGGGCATGACATTTACTTCATTTGTGAATATATTATGCATGCATTATGAGCAGCAAATTATCATGTACATTTGAATATGATATTGGCTTAGTGACACTAACTTTAGACTCGAATACGAATGACTTGTCATTAGGATTGAGTGCACTATAAACATTATTGAAAATATGGAATATTGCCTACACGTAACAAGGGTGACTATGTATCCAATCGTGCTTGGTAGAGCCGCCTACACGTAACAAGGGTGACTTTGTGTCCAACCGTACATGGTAGAGCCAGTAAGTTGACTTTGTGTCATGTTAAGTTGACTTTGTTTCATGTAAAGGTGACTTTGTGTCATGACGAGACTAATGGTCTCTAGATCCGTGTATTCGGTGAATTTAAGGTTCACAATAAGCGATCACTAGAAGTCAATATGCATTCATGGATTCAAAGAGAACATTATGCATCATTCATGAATTGTTTTGATAATGTTATGAATGCACAAGGAAGTGTTTTGGTTTATGAAAATAAATATGAAATGACAAGCATGTATAATTTAGTGGTGCATTACAAATTATGGTTCCATTACGGTTTAAATAGATGCATTGATGTTTTTGTTAGAGCCTCCTCACTAAGCATGTTGTGCTTAAGCTCTACTTCTATCTTTGTAGAAAATTAAAGACATTTGGAGCTTCATTTGGAGCAAGAGGATCAAGAGAAAGTATTACAATATTTTGGTATGATTTTGGCAAATAAGTTGAGGCTTGGCAATGTGTAGATCGAACCCCATATAAGAGTGTGTTTGGTTAGTGAAGCTTTGTAATAAGACATTTTCTTTGGTGGTTTGCCTATTTGGTTGATGAACTTAGAGATTACCTTTGATTGCTTAAGAATGTTTGCACGTGATTGTTCTATGCTTAAAGCATGCACACTTACACAAGCATAAACACTCTTGTTTTTAATAAAATATTAAGAAGCATGCCTATAGATTCTTTGAAGTTCTAGATGTTAGTGATGATGTGGTTTATGATGTTAATATGCTTAGGATTTATTCATGTAGTTGTGGTTGATTAATGGTTGTGTCTTGAGTCGGTTGAATTCACATAGTGTGACCCGTAAATGAAAGTTGCTGGAAATTACATTTTAGTCCTTAATATCTTTCTTTATTCAATTAGGGTATCTACAAATGTTATTTTGAGCTAAAATTTCACATGGATGCATAAATTTGATTAAATTTCAAGATGGATCCCTCAATTTGGACGAATTCCTTATAATTTGAAAGATTTATATTTTGGTCCCTAAGTTAGTAAACATGCAATTGATGATGTTAGAATGCCCCGTTTGATTTGAAATTTTCCGTGAGGGATACTTGTATGTTTAATTGAACTTTGATGAAAAGAATTTCTAATTTTTCATTAGAATTTAAAAGTTTTACGTTTTAGTCCTTAATTCACTTAAGTGTTTAATCGGATGTTTGTTTGTGATCAGATTGCTTCTGTTAATGATTTGTATGAGACCAAGACATGTAGGAACATAATTATGCATCTAGAAAAAATATATATATAACGGTTTTCAGGGTTGTTTATCGAATCGGACCCTCGCGGGTTTAGTTCGATATTCCCCGTATAACCCATTAGTGTCGGTTTCGTCTAGGCCGGGCTTAGGGGGTTACATTTTCCCATTTAAATAAAAGAGAAATATGAGTACTATATCTCAAAGTACTAAAATATCAGTGCTTCAGAAGAGCTCTTGAGAGCTTATCTTTGATCCGATTTGATATTATGTGTTATTTTTTTAATATTTTTCCATTCCTCGAAGTGAATGGTACAGAGCACATATTTTTCATTTCTCGAAGTGAATGAAATAAAGCACGTACTAAAAGGTGCATAATTATGCATATTTTCTCATTTTAAATGCAAGAGAATAATATGAGTACTATATCCGGAAGTACTAATATCACAGAAAGCTTTGACTGAGCAAATATGTTATTTGCCAAATGAGATTTTATCTCATATTTATAGTGCATTATGCTCATTGAGCACATATGTTATTGCTAAATGGAACTTTATTTCATATTTACAGTGCATTATACTCGTCAAAATCGCAAAGAGATATTGAGTTCAGAAGATATTTATAGAAATATATTGAGAATATTAGTCAAGAGGATGCTGACTATCTCAATATTATGTGTATAACTCAAGGCAATAATGAAATATTGACAAAATTACATACATTGTCATCCATATTGTACTACATAAGAATTAGTATAAATTGAAGCTCATGTTATTGTAAACTAGATGTTTACTGATTATTTTATTGAGCATGACCGGTTAGACCATCTCGGTTTAATTATGATGCGAAAAATTGCTGACACTTTTATGTGGTCATTTATTGAAGAACTAGAAGTTTCTTCAAGGTAATTTTTCTTGCGATACTTGCTATGAAAGCATTTTGATTATTCAATCATCAACAACTATGATAGAGTGCAAATCTATTAATTTTCTGGAACGGATACAAGGTGATATATATGGGTCAATACACCTTTCATACAGTCCATCTAGAGATTTTATAATTTTTATCGATGCATCGACTAGACGATTATGTGTATCCTTGTTATTAACCCGCAACTTGGTGTTTGTGAGGTTACTTGCTCAGTTGATAAAATTACGGGCACATATTACAGATTATTTTCTAAAGACAAACAGTCTTGATAATGTTGATGACATATAATTTTATATGTAGTATCACAAATTCGCATCAAGCCAATAAATGATCATAAGTTCTCCCCATTATAAATGTTTTTTGGTTAGGAACCAAATATTTCTCATCTTAATTTTTTTGTGTGCGATATATATTCTAATTGCTCCACCATAACGCACAAAGATGAGTTTTGTTGGGAATATATATAAGAGTTTCTGATAGAGGATTTATTTACAATCCGATTTATTGACTATCATTTTAATGAGTCGATTTACCCAACATTAGGGGGAGAAAATAAATAGCTGGGAAAAGAAATAAGTTGGAATAAATTATCATTTTCTCTTTTTGATCCACGTAATACACAATGTAAACTATGAGTTCAATGGATAATTCATTTAGCAAATCAATTGCTAGATGATTTTGCTGACCCTAAAAGAGTGACTAAGTCACGTATACCAGCTATGAATGCTCCGACTAAATTTTATGATGTCATAGAAGGACATACTCTAGTTGCTAATGAGTCTAACTTACGCTTAAATCTTAGTAGATAAGAAAGTTACAAAGATAAGAGATCCTCGAAAAGGAAAATAAGCTATATTTTATGATGGTTTGATCGAGGAATCAATGATTATGAAAATCTCTAGAAGAGATTAAATGGTCTCCAACAGAGATATTGACATGACTCACGTACCTAACAATAAAGAGATCTCAATAGATTATGTCATGTCTGGTAATAAGTGAAACTGAAATTAAATCGGCGTCGTTAATATATTTGCATGTAATATAGTACTAGAGATTTTATTTGATGATGTGGATCATGAATCATTATCAATTGGGAAATGTAAACAAAGAAATGATTGGCCAACATGAAAGAGGCAATTGAGGCGAAACTAACATCTCTTTTAAAAATAGAAGTGTTTGGGCCTATAGCCCGTACATTGAAATGTGTAAAGCTCGTGGATATAAACGAGCCTTTGTGAGAAAGTGAAATGAAAAGGGGAAATCATGAGACATAAGCTCATTTGGTTGTACAAGGATTCTCACAAAGACATGAAATTGATTATGATTAAAATATATTCCTTGGTGATGGATGCAACTACTTTTAGATTTTGATTAGTCTGGTAATAAATAAAATTACTCGGTTTTTGCCTAATGGATGTTGTTATATCATATTTGAATTGGCCTCTTGACAATAATATTTACATGAAACTTCCGAAAAGATTTAGATTGCCATAAGCAGTTCATTGAAGTTCTCGAGAATATTATTCAATCACATTGAATATATCTTTTTATGGCTTGAAACAATTTAGGCGTATTTGGTATGACCACCTCATTGAATACTTATTAGCATAATATATAAATTGTTTCCCCGAGCATTTTTATTAAGAGGTTTAGCTCTGAATTTTTATTGTTGTGTATGTCGATGATTTAAATATCGTTGAGACTCGTGAACAGATCTCCTCAAATCTTTGTGCATCAATCGACATACAAAAAAATATAAAAGAGACTTTACATGAATAATGGATATTCATTGATCAACCTTATGGTTGCTAGTTCTCTTATTGTAAACAAAGATTCTTTCGGCCTCAAGAAAAGGGTAATGGTATTTTTGGTCTAAAGCACAATACACATTATTTGATCTGGAAGCATTGTATCTTATATGGTTCAGAAATATTATTTAAGTGCTACGAGATCATTACCTTTAAATAATTGTTATGCAGGAGGCAAAGCCGAAATATGTGTTTGGCTAAACATATCCTTGGTTGATTGATTCTTGTTGGTATTTTTAGATTCTACAAGTATACTCTTTTTCCTCATTTAAGTTTAGGAGAGATTTTAATAAGACATTTGGTTGAATTTTTCTCTTTTATAAAAAAATAAAAAATTCAAATCAAACTCAATCTGCCTAAAAAATTATTGGATATTTTTTAATAAATGACGTGAGCTTTAGATTCCTATGCTTATTTTCAAAGCATCTACATCAAACTGCACTCTAATTCTACACTTGAAATGTAAAAACACAAGTAAATTAAGTGGTGTTGATGATAAAATAATTAAAATAATTAAATAAACTAAATAAAAGAAGGGATTCATATTTATTGAGGTAAGGTCAGGTCGATTGCTTTGTAGAGGGGAGTCCAGTTACATTTATTACCCACTTATTAATGCATTGGGTTGAATTGCCGAGGCGACGGGTCGCTCTAAGGGTCACCTTAGGTGCCTAGGTGGGGTTATGCCTTGTCGACAACTCAACTTTTCATAGATCGATAGAGCATCCTTGTGTGTCACCTCATTATCCCTAATTTGGAGAACTATTGAAATCAATAACTTGATGATACCTCCCGGTGTGAATCAAGGATGAACAACGACCGATAATATGCATCATTTTAGTCGTTGAAATCCTTAAGGATTAATCGATGCCCTTGAGCAAAGACCGTACTCTCTCGTTTCGTGAGCCTAAATGTCCCGATATTGGACAAATAGATTTTTTTCTACATACTATCATCTCGAGCTCATATGCAAAGAAGAGTGAATGTCAAGAGAGAATAAACTATGAAAAATAAAGTATACATTAATAAATATCAAATAAGTACAACCTTCTTCCCCAACTACTCCACAAACAACCTAAGCCTTGATGGGGTTTAGAACTTGATGAACTTGTCGACAACTTTAAGTTTTACTCTAAGAACCTAACTTGTTCTCTCTTAGCCCTAAAAGTTGGCTTTATATAGGTCAAGCCTAGGTTAAAGTCTTTCCATAAAGTGAGGAGTTTTAAAAGAAAAAGAATACATCCTTATTAAACCATAATACTTTATTCTATTTCCTAAAATAACTCATTTATTCTCGCGTTGGTTTTGACCATGGTTTAATTCTATTTTTTCGCTTTTGTTTCTTCTTGCATTGTGTCTATTCGAATCGACATGTTTATCTCTATCTTTCGAGCACTAATTATCATCTTTAGTCTGCTCCCGTGGCCTCCAAAGTGTTATCATGGCGGGTGCTTATTTGCATTTCGGCTTCAGTTTCCTGCATCCGTCATCTTATCTGACAATTCCTGTGAGGTAGTTTATTGTCTAAGAAAGAAAACTATTAACTGCACTTGTTTTATGTCAAATAATAGATAAATTCTTAAAATATGTATTGAGATGCTAGAGTATAGAAAATAGACAGAATTATCCAATATTGCTATTAAATATATCCTTTATTAACAGTAATAAGTAGAAAAATAATATAAAAATTAAGACTTTTATGCACTCATCAATAAAATACTCAATTTTTAAATTAAGGGGTACAAGTCAACAAACTAGATCATTCGAGTCTAGTATCATAGAACACCCTAATCTAAATCATCATAATTAATTAAAATATCAAAATACCTCCAACTATGGGTTCTAAAAAATAAATAAAATTAATTTGACTTTTAATTTGAGTTGATGCGTGCATAATTAACATAAACATAAAATTAAAATTATCCTCAAACCGTGGGGTGGTGGGGCCAGGGGATGCGTAATATCCAACGTGGCAGATGGTATCTTTACGGCATCTCCCCCTCCACCTTATCACAATTCTTTTTCCTCCGCCAGAAAAACAACCCAAGAAAATGAACAAAATCGTTGCTTGATTTTCCTGAAAATTGGATTGGAGAAGTCGTTGGGAAGAAGATATGATGGGAGGTGGAAGTGTGTATTGGGGAAGGAAAGAAGAAAGCAAAGAAGTGAAAGGAATAGCGGTGATGTTTGCTTGGATTTCGATTCACGACAAACACGTTCAGAATTACATCGATTTGTATTCCTCACTCGGTTGGAATTCCATCGTTTCTCGTGCCGATTTTCTCAACGTGTAAGTTTCTTTCAGTTTTAATTGATATGCATATCTAATCGTGCTTGGTTTCTTAGAAAGTAAATTAGAGTCTCCAGCAGTTTCAATTGTCTAAATCTTATCGGACTGAGAAGAAGGTTTTAGAATTTCTTTGTTCTTTATTGGTTGTAATCTGGTACAGGATTCTCATAAAATGGTGTTTATTGCTCAGCATCTGCTTCTATTTTTTAGATGATGTTTGTGATAATTGGGTTATTGGGGGTGTCTGAATGGAGAATTACTTTAGCAGAGTATTTTTCTCAATTGTATTTGTTTGTGAAAAATAGATGTAATCTACTAATTGATTAGGGGAATATAGAATATGTGGGAAAGTGAGGAGCTCATCTAGTGCAAAATGATAGCTGAGAGGAATATTCACTGCTGCTTGAAGGATGAAGTTCTGGCTTATGGTTATATGAGTAAGGGACTTTTGTTGGAAGGACGGGAGTTTTGAGCTGTATGAGTTATGTATTGGTTTGAAAAGATTATACATTTAACATGTGATGATACTATTTGAAAATCTTCGAGATCTCGAGCTTGCCATTTTTTTGCTGCACTTTTAGCAATTTTTTCCCTCTTTCAATGTACTATTTAAGACTTTTTTGTTGTCTTCTCTGCGCAGATATTATCCTGACAGGGCTATGTCTTTAGCATTTGTTCTTCTAAATGAGCTTCTTGAGGTCAGTTTCATTAAGGTCTACTATCTGTTAAGATGTTTCTGTTTGTGTAGCAAGAAAAATTTAAAATTTAAAATTCCCGTTCGTTTTGGGTTCACAGGTGTTAAAGGTTAGAACATGTCCTGTAGTTTTTGTTGCTTTCTCTGGCAGTACCAAGGCTTGTATGTACAAGGTTCTACAGGTACATTATCATACATATTCCAATTTCAGATCAGTTAGACAATTTGTGTGCTATTTTACAACACAAACACACATGTATATGCATACATATATAGTTGCAGTTACAATAATTTAACTATTTATGTAGATTATTCAAGGAACGGGTGAAGGCCAGCTAAATTCAGTATAATTTCTTTCTCTCTTAGTTTCATCTACTGATTTTCTATTCATGATAATCTTTCTCTAAATATCCACTTTTTAGAAATTCAACTGAAGTTTTATTGTTATTGTTTCTAAATCTTGTAAAGGATGGAAGCCAGCTCATTAGAAATTGTGTTTCTGGACAAATCTATGATTCTAGTCCTGTTGATTTTGCAAGTGATTTGAATGCCCAATTTGCTTTACACCCTTCCATACGAAAAATGCCTGGACCATCGAAACTTGTTTCTTGGATTGCAAAAGGTGTTGCTTCTGGTCTGGATGGTCTCTATCTAACTGGGTTGGAGTCTCAACGTGCTGAGTATTGGCAGACCCTTTACTCCTCAGTTGTCAGTTCATAAACCCTCTAGCTTGTTAAATTGTTTATGGTATGCTTCCTTCATTAATTTTCTCCTCTCATTTTTGTAGGAATTAAACGCTCCTTATCTCATTTTATGCTCGGAGAATGATGACCTTGCATCATATCCAGTTATCAGCAACTATGCTCGATGCTTGCAAGATCTTGGAGCAGATATTAAGGTTGTTAAGTGGAATGGCTCTGCTCATTTAGGTTTGTCCCAAACCACTTTTGATTTGTAACTACTAACTATTATTACAACTTCTATATATTATTATCATTAACCATATATAAGGGTTAAGGGAATTTGCACAAGTTATATTATGGATTTTACCTTCAGTTGATGATGAAAATGCTACTGGTTTAGCTAACCTCAAAAGTTGAACAGCTATGTTTTCCAATTATCATAAGATCTACTTTTGACTGTTTCTTTCCCACTAAATTACTATTTCCAGTTGAGGTTTTATATTTACCAAGGCAATACAGCTGAAATGCTGTTGCCAAACATCATGTCTATATGCTTATCAACCCCATATTAAGGGTATTGATTAGAATAATTAGAAGCTGGTTCAATAAGAAAGTGAAGAAACTTGCAGTTTCTTTATGTATTAACAGCTTATATTTTGTTATCTTTTAGATTTTGAAAAAACTGGTCTACCTTGCTCTAAATTGCAAGCATGTCATAATCAGTGTTTTGAATAGCTTAGTTACTTCTTCTTTCTCAACGGATGAGGACCAACCTAATATCAAGCTTTTCTATTTCAGAACACTTCAAGAATTATCCAATCCAATACAGAGCTTCTGTGGCCAGTTTTCTTGAGAAGGCAACTTCAATATATTTCCATAGGATCCAAAAGGTCCGAGAAAGAAATGGTATGCATGATGAGATCTCTGAGTTAATCTGTGACCTGCAGGAAGCCGCCGTCAATTCAAACCAAAGCTTTAGGAGAGTTGCAGTTGGGCCTAGTGACCACTTTTTCTTGCCTAGCTCAGCTGAACAACACCATAATAAAGAGTCAGAGTCTGTACAAGATGAGCCAAGAGAAAGACCACTCTCTCTACCTGTTCCCCCAAGCATCAATGCTCATGGTGTCCTTGGCCAAATTCTGTTTGATGCTTGTGTTCCCAAGAACATTGAAGGTTGGGATATTAGATTTTCAGGTCCGGTAAAGGGACAGGTGTCGAGTCATAGACATTCACTTTTCCCTGGTCTCAAGTGCAATCGTCGGTCAAGATTGTAATGTCTCTATGAATTGGATTCGAGGGGGTCGAGACATAGTGCAAAGAAAACAATCCCAACCAGACTCTCCGTGAAAGGTCTGAAAGTGAGATCACTGGACATTTTGTAGAAAATTTTGTTGATTACCTGTTATTTTCATTGTAATCTAATCTTCTGACAGGAAGTGTACAGGTAGTACAGGAGTGTGAACATATTTTCAATTGAGAATATATATGTATAGTAGTGTTTGTATGTATCATGTATTCATGTTTATGAAATTGTTGAAAGTTTATCTGTGGCTAATATAATCATTGATTATTTATGTAAATCAGTTTTTTAATTTTCAAAATTAAAGTTGACATTAAAATTATTGTCTTATAATCTTAATATAGTCATGTTTTGAAAGAATCCATGGCTGTTTTAATTACATTTTTTTAAAAAAATCTTTTAGTTTTAACGACTTCGTTTAGACAAATTCTTTCAATCTTAAAGTAGATAGGTTCTTTCAAATATAATGGCAGGCTATATTTAAAAATTACCGTCTAAATATTCGAATTAGTTTGTCCACGTAAAATTAAAATATATGGTTTACTGAGTGATCTTCCTTCGTTTTCTCACATCCATCTCCCCTCTGTATATTCGTTAGGGGATCGTAACCGGGATGGAGGGTATTTATAAGACTAAATAAATTTAATATCGTTATTATAAGTATGAGTGTTTAATAATACCTGATTTGATCGACCTGATTCGACTATCCAAACATAAATAATCGTGTATTTATTCGAAATTTTTTTGTTCGGGTAGGATATTTGACCTGTCATTTTCTGGATCGGGTCCGGATCAAAAAAATAAACAGTTTTGGTATCTGTTTTTTTAATTTTTTTAATTTTTAATTTTAAATATAATTATCATTTAAATAAAATATCCTTATGTTCACTATTAGGGGTGGACAAGACCAGATACATGGCCAATTTGAATAGAATTGGTCCCGGTCTTGGTTTCGATAACCAACGGTTCCTAAAAATTGAAACCAGTCCCGATCTTGATCACATCAGGTCCTAAATTTTAAGAACCCATCTTGTTACAGGTGAGAAGCGATACCAATATCGAGTACTCGGTCAATTAGTTTATTTTTAAGAAATTTTGAGTAATTAGAGAAAAAAATTCAACCATCAATAATAATATTAAATAATAAAATTAGAATATTGTAGGCTTGAAAATATAAACTTTTAAAACTAGGCATACTCATAATATTCATACATAAAAAGAAAGTTTGATAAAAAAAAATAAACAAAAAAATATTGGATATTTGTTATTGGTCCCGGTCCTATTGGGTACCCACCGAGGCAAAAAAATCAAGATCTATTCCCGGTTCTGATTATGACCGAGACTTAAATTTTAGATCCAGTCATGGTCCTACCGGAACCAATACTAGATAAAAATCAACCGGATTTTACCGGGTCCGGGACAAATCGATTTTTTTTCCATCCTTATTCACCATATTCCTAAATGAAACAACCTAATTTTTAAATCTCTACCCCTTAAATTTTATTTTCAAAAAACAAATTAAGGACTCGTAAAAAAATAGAATTCATCGTAAAATAATCAAAATTAATTTTACGAGTTGACAAAATTCAATTTTTTTCTGTAAAAAAGGAATGCAACTACGAGCCTTGTTAAAGACCTCCCTAAACCTAATTTGAGGAAAAAAGTACTCATAGCAGCATTATACAAATTTAATCAAATACTTAAAATCCACAATCATCACGCCAAACCTATGAACTTGTCCCGATCAAGTAAAATTCGAACTGCATTAGGTGGTTCCAAGAACATCCACACCAAATCCTCAGTATTTCACATGATCTTAGCCAACATGTCTGCTACACTATTAGCCTCTCTTCCTACATGCACAATCCTAATGTTCCAAGCACGTACAAGCAAACCCTAATCAGTTGAACAAGATTGCGATGGGCAACATCAACCAACAACCCATGTATCAAAGCCACAACCGTAGTGCTGCCAAGTTAAAGCATCACCTTATGGTACCTAAGTCCCAGGCCAAGGTTAAGTCGTCAAAAGCAACCCATAATTCCGCGCAAATCACCGAACAATGGACAATGTGCCGCCCAACACCACGAATTCACTCACCGTCGGCATCCAGAATAATTCCTCCAGCAGTTGAACCAAAGGATTTCCTCCCATTGCTCCATCCATATTAACTTTAACCTATCCTTCATTCGGTCAGCACCATTTTTTACACAACCCTCTCCGCTGCTGTTGTTTACAGATTTTCATGGCAGCCAAAATTTCCTTTGCATACGCCACACAGTAATGCATAATTTTACCAACTAATTCCCTTTCACTATCAAACACATAAACACATCGCTTCTTCCAAAGGATCCAACAAGTTGTTGCAAACAATATCGTCCATCAATTACTATTACTCTTCAAGTTGGCTTGCAACCAATCGCGGTCACTCACATTAAACAAACTATTCCATAGGTTTTGCGGCATAAGCTTAGCCCAAAACTGCCTCGCCCGGCCACACATTCTCAAGACATGGTTTATATCCTCATCTTCTATACCACACAAGGCATAGGCTGCAGCTACCGAAATGTCGATGGGTTCTTTCCTTATTCGTCATCAACCTATCATGGTTTACTAGCCATAAAAAAGTTATGATTCGCTGCGGAACTGATAGACGTCAAATGAACTTCCATGAATTCTCCTCCTCAAGTAGTACCTTTGGACCCAAAGTATGATAAGTCGATACGGTTGAGAATGTATGCGTTTCAGTCCATCTCCAAACTAGCGAATCACTCCCAAATCTAGCGTGTGGCGGAATAAAGCTTGTCAGCCGATCCACGGGCTCGCGAGGCAATGCTAATGCAAGCTTGCTCCAATCCCAAGCCCCTGATGTCGTTAGCATGCTAGCAACACTCACATGAGGGGGATCACCGGGTAGAAGGTATTTTGTCGCCAAAGGCTCTATCCCATCTAACCATACATCCTACCAAAAATTGACTTTCCACCCATTACGGACTTGTCAACACATGCTTTGCTTTATTGCTTCCCAACAATAACTCACACCTTGCTAAAACTTCGAGGAGTTTCGTCAATAAATTTCCCTAGGCAACTCTCCAATCCATTTATACTTATAACTTAGCACTTGGACCCATAGCTTGTCCGTACTACAAATCAAGTGATATCCTACCTTTATAAGAAAAACGTAATTTTGGTTCTATACATCACGAAAATCTAGTCCTCCCATATTCAATGGCTTCTTCACAATATCTAGAGGTGGCAAATACATTATTCGGTTAAGTTTCGGTTCAAATTGTTTTGGTTTGATTTATTTCGGGTTTGTTTACAATCGATTTAGATTCAGTTCAGATCAGTTTTGGTTTTAGCTTCGGTTTTAATTCGGTTATATGATAATTCGGGTCAGTTTAGATATCATATCAGTGATTCGGGTCAATATCAGGTTAATTGTTTTCGGGTTGGGTCAATATTGGATCGGATGTTTTCGAGTCGGATCCATGTTAGGTTATTCGGATCGATTTAGATTGGGTCAATCTTTGAATTTTTAGGTTAATTTGGTTTGAGTTGGACTTGAATATGAATGTAATCGTGTACATTATATATAGAATTAATCATATACTATTATAAAAATATATCTTTTATATTTCGTATTGGATTTTTTTAAAAAAAAATTTACCTCGGTTTTTATTCGAGTAAAGTTAGTATTTATAATTTAAGGGATAAAGCCATTTTATAAATACATGGATCCATTAATGACATCTTGATCATTTTTGTAACACCCCAAATTTTAGCCCTAATTCGAAAAATATTTTTTTTGGAAATCCTTAATTTCTGAAATTCTAATAATTTGGGGATTTCAGTTGGAAACCCTAATTTCGATTAGGGGTTTGAATCAAATTAATTTAAAAATTTGGATACATTTTAAAAGTTTAGTGACCAAAATGAGTTATTGGTGAAACCTTATTTTCATTCTATAAACCCTAAAGTGTAAAGGGACCCATCTTGTATTTTACCCATTTGGGCTTTTAATATTTGATTCTGAATAGAGATTTTCCCGCGTCATTGGCCTCACTGCTTTCACTCTCTTTCACTTTCCTGTTTGGGCGAAGACTGCCTCTTCTTTTGAAAATCAAAAGAGAAGTAATGTATGTTGTTTTAAACTGCATTTAATTTAATACAACTTCTGCAAGTTAATTCATTTTTTTCTTTGTTCATTATTTTATTGATCCTTTTTAAGTTTAGGACTCCTTGATAAAAAATATTCTTACCGATACATCATTATCTTGCTATAAATGTCTTATTTAGGCCTTAGTACATGCTTCAAATATTCTTTTAATATATCTATGTATTTTTGTCTTGATTTTTTGAACTAATAGACCATATATTTAATATTTATGCTCACCTCTTTGGAAATGCCCTATGGAACCTTTCAAGTTTCTGGTTAGGCACAATGCTAATAACTTGTTTTTGAAGTAGATTTAAGGTCTAATATGCTTGTGTGTTTACTTCGTTATTATGATTGCACAAAATTTCATGCGGGATACCGATAAATTTGATGCTAATTTTATAATATTATTTTCTTTTTTTTTTGCTTACTTTCCATGATGGTAGCATGTAGATATTCTCGACTCAATTGATGATAGTAATTATCATAGAGGATGCCTTAGTTATTCCTTTGTGGGGCATCAGAGAGATCTCCAATCTTTTACAGGAAAGCACAAAGCCAAACATCAAATAGAGCAACTTCTCAAGCATGAGTCTTTCTCAAGGTAAGAACTTGGTTTTCTTATTTAAAATTTTTTTGTTTGCTTTAATTCTTTTGTTCTTGTTCTATAAGATATTCTGCTCATAAACTATGTGATTACACTAGTAATGCATATACATTATCACATGTTACATTTTATAACTTATATCACACTATAAAGCGTGAGTCTTTCTCAAGGTAAGAACTAATTATTTTCTTTCTTTATTTATTTTATCTAATTTTTTTTTTGTTTTATAGCAAATAATCAGTTAATTTAAACTGATGTGTTTTGGGGTGGTGATTTATTAAATTGTATTATTTTTTTAATTATTAGTTAACCTAAATGTTCATAGTTAATGTTATTTGTTTTGGCAGCAATGGAATTAAATGCAAGTGTATGTGAGGTTCAAGTTGATACTGACTCTGTTGTATCAAATCATAGTATTTTTCTAAAAGATAAAGTACGGTTTAAAACTATTTTCTCATTCTTAATTCGACAGAGACTAAGAATGGAAAAAAGAGGTCGCTATGCAAACATTACAAAAATGTTTCCTTGATTTCTAACTCGCGTTATGAAATTTTCAATATGCAAAAGCATCTTGAAAAATACAAAGGCTATTCTAAATATAAGAATGTTTTAAGAGCTAAAGGACAAGAAGCAGAAGATAATGTTTACGACCAAAAAGTTTATAGAGAGTTGGTAGCTACAACAATTATAAAGCATGGATATGCTTTTTCTTGGGTTAAACATGAAGGTAATTAGAGACTACATGCTTATTTGAACAATCAGATTAAAACTATATGTAAAAATACTACAAAAGTTGATTGTTTTAAATTGCATAAAAATTTGAAAAATACCTTAAAGGAAACTCTTATGTTTCTGATCGTATTTCTTTAACATGTGATATGTGGACTTCTTGTCAAACCGAGGGGTATTTGTATTTGACTGCTCATTATGTACATGTTAATTGAAAGTTAAATAGAAGAGTTTTGAACTTCTATCACATTGATTCACCGCATACTGGAAGAACTATGTACAGTGTTTTGCTAGACTTGCTTCAGGATTGAGGTATTGATTATAAAATTTTTTTCAATCAAATTGTATAATGCTTCGAGTAATGATAAAATGCAAGATTATTTGAAGGATACTTTTAATGCACGAGGGGCTTTGTTACATAGAGGAACATACTTTCATGTTTGTTGTGCTGCACATGTGTTGAATCTCATTGTTAAGGATGAACTTAAGGTCATTGAGCATATTGTTGTCAAGATAAGAGATTGTGTGAAGTATATTAAATGGTCGGAATAAGAAAAATGCTTTTCAACATAGTGTGAAATTAGCTAAGATAAAAAAAAACTAAAGCATTGTGGCTTGATGTGCTTACAAGATGGAATTCTACATATATGATGCTTGATAGGGCCATTTTATATCGTGAAGCTTTTAAGCAAATGGTTGTTGTTGATTCTTCTTTCCACCATTTTCCAAACACTGAAGACTGAGAAATGCTTGAGAAAATTAGAGATTTTTTAGAACCATTCTTCGATATAACTGTTTTATTTTCAGGGAGTGATTATCCCAATACAAATTTGTATATTGAAAATGTTTGGAGAATTTTTATACTTTTGAGAGAGTTGACAAAAAGTAGTGAAGGTGTTTTAAAAAAGATGACTATAGAAATGAAGAAAAAGTTTGATAAGTATTGGTTCAACTCAAGTGAGGGTGAGGATGATTATAGCATGTTATTTACTTTTGCAGTAATTCTTGATCCTCGTTATAAGTTGTGTTTTGTCAAGTATTATTATGAAAGCATATTTGAAGGTGAAATGAAAGTTAGTTCGAAGGTTAGTGATGTCCATTTTACGTTAGCGATACTTTTTAAACAATATGCTCCAGAAATACGTGTCTCACATGAAAAATCAACAACACCAAGCTCAAATTCTAATATTATGGGCACTTCGTCTAGCAACCACAAACGTAAATTTGATTTTTTTGTGGTAAGTTTGTCATTTTAATATTCCATATTGTTTGTTTTTTTGTTTTATATCTGCTACTTTTTATCTATTTTGACTTATTATGTTTTATAATGTGTATGTTTTTTGTAATATGTTACATGTATTTGTTGTTTCTATTGTCTTTATATAATGTATTTATTTATTTTTATTTTGTTCTTTATTATCTCTTTTATGTATTTTTAGGACTATGAGAAGAAAGAAGCCATGACTTCTTATATAAAGACGCAATTGGATGTTTATTTAGACGATCCCAAAATGGATAGGAAAGCAGAACTTGACATTCTTAATTTTTGGAAAGAAAATAAGTGTCGATATGGAGAGCTTTCTTATCTTGCTAGGGATATTTTGACTGTTTCACTCACAATTGTTGCTTCTGAATCGACTTTTAGCATAGGAGGTGGAATTTTGAATAAGTGGTGAAGTTCTTATATTCCTGAAAATGTAGAGGCATTGATAACATCTCGTAGTTGGTTGTTCGGTTATGAATATAAATTTTCATTTCTTAATGTAAGTTATATTACGCATATTCTTGGACTATTAATCCATTGTATTTATTTTTTGTAACTTAAAAGTTATATTGCTTAATTTTTTGTTTTAGTAATAAACAAGTTAATAACTTTTGTTATTGTTTATGTAGTTACGGAAGATGACGAGTTTATTGACTTTTATGTGGATTTGACTGCAACAAAATCCAAAAGTTGATATGTAACTGAATTTGTGTGTACTTAATATAACTAAATTTGATATGTAAGAGTAGCTAGGTTTGATACTTAGCTAGTTTTATCTGCAGCTACATATCATTTTTGAACAAAAATTATTTATTTAAGACTTGTTTTTATGTTACTAGGTGCACTTTCTAATTTTTATCTTCAAATTAACTGTGTTATTTTTTTGTATGAATATTTTTAAATACAAACACCATTTGCATCGTGAATTACTGGTCTTTAGTGTTTATTATGAGCAGATAAATTAAAATGGAGGTCCAACTCTGATAGAGACTGATTAACAAAAAATAAATTAATTTTTAAAGAAGAAAATATGATATTAAATATTAAATTATTATCAGATGTAGTGGTTAATTATTATTATCATAATACAAAAAGATAATAAAATATATTATTTATTATATTGTTAAAAAATAAAAAATAATAAAAATAATTTATTCATTCACTTTGACTCAATTATCGGGTTAAAATCGGATTGATGTTCGATTTAGATCGGTTTTGAGCAAGTTAATTTTGGGTTGCTTTTGGTTTGGGTGAAAATCGGTTCGAGTCAAATCAGTTCTTCTAGAACTCGGATCGATTTTAGTTTCGATTTTGATTCGAGTTTCGGATCACAATAAGATCATCTTTTCAGATTTAATCAGGTTTCGGTTCAGGTAAATCGGTTTGATTTTCGGTTCTTGGATCAAGTTTTTCAAGTCTAACAGTATCCCATTTTACAAGGTTAATAACATTATGGTCCGGTGTCATACCCTAAACAAAACGATGAATGCGTTTCTCAATATCATCACAAATACCTTTCGGAAGACAGGTAGTTTGCATTGTATAAATCGGTATGCCTATAACACTGCCTTTGCCAGAGTAGTTCTCCCTGCTAATGCCAATGATTTCGCTTTCCAATTCGATAAGCGCTGATCAATATTTTCTATTAGATATTGGTAAGTGACCAGTGTAACAAGCTTATGTAGGAGTGGCACACCCAAGTACCTCCCCAAATCATCCACTACCTCAAATCCAAAGTGGTTCATTATGTCATGTTTCCGCTCTAAGCTGCAATTATTAGAAAAAATATCTAAGTTTTAGTAACACTAACCCGGAGTCCTGACGACATACAGAAATCCTAGAGGACTTCATGAACAATTTTAGCCTGCTTCAACGACACCTCCGCAAATAGCACCAAATCGTCCGCGAAGAACAGGTGCAACAAGACCGGGTCACTATGAGAAAGTCGAATATGTTTCCATTGTACATCACGGATTCGCTAATTAATGGCCTTCTCTGATTGCTCAATACAAATGATAAATAAATAAGGCAAAAGCGGATCCCCCTGTCTCACCCCGTGGGAAGGCTGAAATGAGTTTGTCATCTCTCTATTCTATATAATTCTTGTAGTAATCGGAGATATACATTTTAAAATCCACCAAATAAAGCGGTCAAGAAGCCCTAACCCATAAAAAGATCTAGCTATAAAACCCATCTTAATCTGTCGTAGCTTTTTTCCAAATTCACCTTAATCGCCATCCAAGGTTTGAAGTCTTTCTTTTTCCATATCGTACGAATTACCTCCTGAGCAAGAATAATGTTATCCGTGATATGATGTCTTGGTACAAAACTCGACTGAGTTAGAGATATCTAGTTCGGTAACAGAGGCTTGAGTCTATTAATCAGAAACTTAATAATAACTTTGTACAAGACCGTGCATAGGTTGATAGGTCTGAATTGTTTAATACTCTCTAGCTTAGCAACTTTGAGAATTAACACAAGTAAAGTCTGGTTAGTGATGTCGCCTAGATTCCCAGTTGCGAAGAATTCTCGAACAAACGTCACCACCGATTGCCCTACAATATCCCAATTTCTCTAAAAAAACTCGACATGAAAGCCATTAATACCCGGTGCCTTATGCGGATTCATCGAAAATACAATCACACAAACTTTAGCTGGCGATACATCCCATGACAATAGCCTCCGCTGACTCTCAGAGACCTACGAATGGTCACTCAAATAATTCTGGTCTAAATTGACAATCGTTTTGATAGTGTAAAGCTCTTTTAAAATGGTCGACTCCGAGCACCAACTCACGTCATCTAAGCGAAGCATACAAATAGTATTGTGCCTTCTTCGATTAAGAGTGGTGAAATGAAAAAAATTGTATTACGATCACCCTGGGCAAGCCATTTACTCCGAGATTTTTGAAACCATAAGCTTTCCTCTTGCTCAAGGAAGACATTCAAATCAGATTTCAGTTTGATCTCTAAATCCAGAAGGAACAAATTATCCCTTCTATCAATAGCTCTCTCAATTCCCCAGTTCAGGCAAGAAATCGCCTTTTTTTCCCAATATGGCCAAACATATCCCTATTCCATTGACGAATTATTTCCTAACGGAAAAAGGCTATTAGAAACATTGATATTGCTATTCCAACTCTTCTGTAATAATTGCTCAAAATCTGGGTGATCATTCCATGCTGCCACAAATCGGAAAGGTTGCTGACCACTTTGATCCCTATCCACCTTAGTCACCAATAAAATTGGACGATGATCAGACCCCATCAAAGGTAGATACATGACATTAGAAGACGTGAAAAAATCATACCATTTTGCGTTACAGAGAAAGCGGTCAAGCCTTTGACTCAAGTCACCCTTGTACCAAGTAAAGCGTGGACCACTGAAACCCCTGTCAACAAGTCCCGTTCGAAAGATAAATACATTAAACCATGCACAAGTCCCCATTCTACGAGTCAAACTACCTGACTGCTCATCAGAACTTATTATAGCATTAAAGTCTCCACCAAGCAACCACAACATTCCAGACCCTGAATCCAAGACCTCAAGTTGATCCTAGAGGAATCAACGTTTACCCCACTCTGGGCTTGCATATAAAAACGTAGCATGGAATTACACATTTGATCGAGAATCCACACCAATTCCATGTACAGACTGATTCAAAACTACAAGAACATCAAACACAATCCCCTCCTTCCAAAGGACCCAGATGCTCCCTGAAAAACCATTTGCTTCTACTCTATATAAATAATCAAACCCCGAGCGACGAATGAAACTTTTTGCCTCATCCCCACTTATTCGAGGCTCAAAAATTGCAATCATATTCGGTAACTGCACACTAACCAACAATCTAAAATAATGGTTAAAGTCAAGGCCAAGAGTGCCTTGAGTATTCCAACACTGAGTTTAATCTTTAAAAATATAAACATAAAAAACCACCAAACATATTGCCCCCCTATGCGTCGCTCCCTCAAACGAATCGTTCGCAATCCATCTAATTTCACCCTTCTTAGTTGTCTCGGAACCCCACAACATAACGGACGGATCCAAACTTGCTTGCTTTGTAGATAGTTCATTTGAGATTGTATTTATCCATTGTGTAACTTCCACCGCTTGATATTTCCCATCAATCTTTTTTGTCTTTCCATTCCTGCGAGACAAAAGGCTTGGAGTAGCGCCACTACGAGCACTTGTCTTACTTATTTTGTGAATCAAACCCAACACTGACTTTCCATTATTATCTTTGAGGACTCGTTTCTGATTTTCATCCGCAATACAAATAACCATAGGTAACTTAGAGGGGGTAACCTGCATCGTGCTTTGTGCCCCATTACCAATATTGGCCACATGCAAACATTTAACCCATTCCTACTCATTATATGCCTTACGAGCGTCAATCACCGCTTTTGTGATCATCTCATCCGCATTCATTTGTGACCCTTAAGCTTACATAAGAGGAACAACATTAGATGGCCATATTATGTTCGTGATGATTTGAACCTGCTGTGCACCCTTATCAATTCGCTGTATTTTCATTATCTACTCTAACATTCAATACGACAAACCGTGAACCCGTCGACTTAGCAGCCCTTGAATCAGAAGAGTTTTTTCCTTTAGCAATTCGCTGGGTTCCCGACGTCATTTTCCCACCTACATCCACGGCCCATACATCTTAGCAGCTTTTGATGTTGGTTCCAGAATTTTAGGTTGTGTCGCCTACTTTTGGACTTTCGTACATAATTCTTTAGTATGTCCATACTTCCCACACCCCAAAAAAACAACGACAAACCTTCATATTCTATTCGTTGGAACCTACCATCAATTATCAACCCAGGTAGTAGCGACTAGTCTAGCCTCATCATAACCGCAAGCCATGCAAACCTCCCTCGATGACCCTCCATCGTTTTAAAATCAACTCGAACAACCTCTCCAACTAGTCCTGCAATTGCATTAAACAAATGTTTAGAGTAATAGCGATAGGGCAAGCCAGGAAGTCTTACACATGTCAAGATCTGTTTAGGATGGTCCTCAATTGTCGAAAACTCCCTCGACCAGGTCTGGATAGTTAAGTAACTTCCGTAAATCATCCATGGACCACCAGAAATTACATTGTTATAGTTTGTATCCAGGCTAAACTTGATCAAGTAATATTCATTGTCGAAATCAATGATCAAGAAATTTCCTATCGGATTCCATAGTGCCTGCACTCTATTCTTTAAAGCTCTGAATCCAATTGAGCGCCCCAGGATTCTTACTATCATCGCCTTTGCCAGCTTTGTATCAATCTGCTTATGAACCCTATCGGAAAACCGAATCTCAGGAACCAAATCATCTTTACTGATAATAATATCGTCATTGACTAATTTCACTTCCAACGACTTTAGGAAATTATCCTCCTTATTACTTTCAACGGAACGCATCAGAACATCCCGAAAAGAAACCCTTTTCCCAAGGTCGACAGGTTCCTACCCGTTTCCCAATCCAGACGCCACCAACGATGATAACGTGACATCACCATCCATAGATACTTTTCGTATCTAAACTAGATATTGAAGATTCTCCAAGTCTGAGTGCTTGGCGACGGCAGAGCTGCTCAAATAAAACCATCCAATAACTAATACAATAAATATAAAATATTAATAACTATTAATATGAAAAATTCGAATTGTACTCGTTTAGATATACATTATTTTATTAAAATAAATCAAATTAATTAAAAATATTAAAACAATAAGTTTTATCTTCTAAATTTTGCATTTTTTCCTTTTTATTATTATTTATATATTAAAATAAATTAAATTAATTAAAAATATTTAAACAATGAGGCCTTATATATTTTGGGTCTTAAATTTTATGTTTAAATAATATAAGTATGATTTTAAAATTTTATGTTTGGATGTTGGATTATGTAATTAAAACTTTTAAATTTGTGTAAGTTTTTTTAAGATTAAATTTAAAATTTATAAAAAAAAATATTCGAGTACCCGAGTATCCAAATTATTGAGTACCCAAAAAATCCAATTCAGAACATGGACCGTTTTTTAACTACTCAAAGGTTTAAATATCCGGATATCTACATTTGAACACCCATAATTATTTACATGTCTTTTTACAATTTAGACCTTATTATATCAAAATCAAATATAAATTTATCATATCTCTTCATCAAATATCAACCTCATTTAATAGAATAGCTTCCATCGAATCTATGTACATGTCTTTTTCATTATTATTATTATTATTATTATTATTATTATTATTATTATTATTCTCTCTTGATGGACATAAATATTATATTAATTTAAATGATAACTATTGCAAGAATTGCAAAGTATTTTTAAAATGACTATATTGTAAAAGAAATTAAAGTAATGTTTTTATGGGATTATAAACTCATTTATTAAATAAAAGAAGAATGAAAGGATCATGGTATAAGAATGATAATAGATCGGATTTGGATCGAATTTTATAGAGTCTAAGTCTAATCTAATTAATAATCGAAATTTCGAAAAAGTCAAGTTCGAATCTAAGTCCAATTCAATAAAATATCTAAAATTCAAATCCAAATCTAAAAGTCCAAATCCATATTTTAAGTAACAACTCAAACAAATATCTGTAAACGAAAAAAATAATTTTATCAAACAAATATATTTAAATTAATAGCACAAACATATCACAAAAATATTATAAGAATTAATTACCGCGGATGTCACGTTTGTTTGTCTCCAATACAAATTTAGTCATCGATTTTGAAAATCAATCAATATATAAAATATATAAAATAAGAAGAAAACATAAATAGAATCGTAGAACATATTAATCGTCTAAAATATTACTCTGTGTATAAACTTAATTAGTACTTTAATATATATTTTAATCTAATAATTTTAAATATTTTTATTCAGATTTATACATGAATCAAACTCATATCAGACATAAATTCAGATTGAATTTAGATTAGATATGACAATATTCATATCCGATTAACCTCCTATTAAGACTCAAAAAAAAAATTAATTCAGATTCGAACTTTTTTAATTAGATTTGGATCGAAATTTTTCTTTAAATCGAATCAAATTTGGATTACATTACCATCCCTGAGTAAAAGAAGGATATCGAACTGCACCAAGCCATTTCCACAATGAAGAATAAAAGGTTCAAGGGTAAAAGATGCCATTTTTCTCTGCTGGACTTTTTAACCGCAATAGCTAAAAACGTTCAGCAGCCAGAAACACAGATCATAAGCAATCACACTAGTTATAACAGAGAGATTCCCCTGCAACAACTTACACATAATGATTCTTCACAAAATCTAAATTAAACTGATTTATTCAATATTTTTATTAAATGCTTTGAAGAATTCTGAAGCAAATCTCATGCTCAAATCAGATGCAAAGTGGAGTTAAAACTAATTGAGTCATCAATAAAACTATAACCATCCACGTCCCTATCCTGCTCATCAATGATTCCAAATATATGATATTCTTACAAGGAGCATTTAATGTAAGTCATTAACACCTGCACGAGGTTGACTTGATCTTCCATGAAATATTTTCAGTGATAATCTCGCTGAAACCAGGAATTTGTCTATTCTCAAAATCAAGAAAATGGTACCTTCAATCTAGACAAATATGACCTCAAACTTTGGACAAGGGTTGTTTTCAATGCGACTCCTAAGATCAGCATCCCCTTGGAACTTGAAGGTATATAAAGCTTGTCTCTGTGTCAAGCCAACAGGATATATTCTGTATAGTTTTAGTTCATCCCCTCCTCTTATGCTTTCGGGTCTTTCCAGCTTCCAAACTGGCACGTGTTTTAGAGACTTGAACTTTGTAAGCACTGCAGCCTCCAAGGCCTCAAGAGTCAAATTGCCAGACCTGATCATCAATGTCAGGAATTAAGGATTAACATCCCAATTTCTACTTAAAAACGAGTAAAATTAACCTCCGCGAATTGACAACTTGGCTAATGCTTAAGAATGAAACACCTAGAAGGTTTTAACTACTTCCCCATCAATTGTCATGTTTAAAGGAAATCAATCCGATTCCGGAATAAAAATGTATTGTATCAATGTATTAATAGTTGGAGCAAGGTGGCTACCTCAAGAAAATAGAATCCATCTTAAACCTCCCTCGCTCTCTTACATATATATGATACACGGTTTCTGAACCTCTAGAACACTTGCAAGGGCGTTTCTTGAAAGTGGAGCTCTTTTCTTCTTTCTCTTGGATGATTGTAGCCAAATGAATGCACAGCCGACAAGAAGAATGGACCGCAGCCATATCCACGAGGGCCTTGAAAGAATCAGATGGTCCTTCATACTTCCACCTAATTCATGTATATGGGACTGTCAACAGGATTCTAAATGAAGAACCAAAATTGAACTCAAACCTCATAAAAAGGGAGAGAAGCGTGTTTAACTAGCCAACAATAAGAAATAACTTTCTGGTTAGCATACCACAAACCTTAGTGATTGATTATAAGCAACCGGGTTCTCTAAGAGGTACTTCATTTTGTTGGCAACTGATGGAACATCCTCCAATTCCTTGGCATGTAAAAATGAATCTGGAGATGGTGCGAAGTCTTTGATATTTGGAGCACCAACCACAACAGGTATGGTCCCTACAAAATTTTATTGGTTCCATTGATCAAATGTGAATATGAAAACAATGGTATAGAAACATTCAGATCCCAAATGAAAATTCCTTGCTATATGGACCGCAACTTTCTGGATCCAAATCCTCAAAAATCTGTCAGAATTAACAATTTCCAATTTTTGGTAAAAACTTATTTGGAGATTTTTATTCTAAAACCAGAACGAGTTTCCTTTGGAGGAATTTAGGTTCAATCTAAGAGGCTTTGAGTGTGATGGAATTTCAAACATCAATCAAAAGGAACCAAGAATTGAAAAGAACAATATTCTGTCTATCAAACCCTCTCTCTAGTATAATGTTGGAAGTGTTGTCAGAAGTAATGTTCATACCTGCAACAAGAGACTGGAAAAACTTTTCAGTCACATAATCCTCCTCGTTAGAGTTCTCAAATGCCAAGCTAAACTTGTAGCGTTTTAGAGCTTCAACTTTGTCCACTGCAGAATTTACATGGAATGTACTTGTAAACTACTTCAAACAACTAGATGTGAAATCTGAGCCCCAATCTACTTTCTAAGCATCTCATGTGAGCAAAAACACAACTCAAAATCTTTGCTAAAAGGTCTATCTATAACTTGTGTATACCAATTAAAATAAAAAGCTCACATTGATGTCCAGAGCATCTAATATGTATAACTAAGATTGAGCGTTCGATCGAATTAAGTCAAAAAATTTCAAGTTATTAGAGTTTGCATATACTTAGGGTTTGGTTGTGCACATATTGATTCTAATTTTCCTACCTTTCTATATACATATATTTCTTCATTTTTTTGCATGTGACATATACATAATATATCATGCAAAGTAGACAAACTAGAATTGAATATGAAAATTGATAAACTAATTATTAAAAATTTTGAACTATTCAAATTTTCATTTCATAACTCAAACTTTATTTGAAATTTTTTCGAATTGAGTCAAGTTTATAAAATTAAGAGTTGAGTCGAAACGAATAGTTTTTCCGCCTCTTGTCAAATCGAATAAATTCATTTTCTTAGTAAAGTTTTTCCCACCCCTAGAAACACAAGTGGACAGTGTCGAATGTGTGCAAAGAAGATATCAGTAAACCACAACTGATCCATGTCTATGATTTCTTTTGGTTTAAATACTTCCTGCATGTCTGTGGTTAACAGTTCTACCCAAAGTGGAACCTTTTACATTTCTTAACCAAGTAACTCAACCCTGAAATCCTCAGTTCACAACTCTTAAAATAATTATGGCTTCTCAAAAATAGTGAGATCTTAAAAATCTTTCCATGTGATACAACCCTAGCACACTCAACATTTGGTTCAGCCATTCTGGTTTGGCTTGAACTATTCCCACAAATTACAAGCTACAACATTTAACAGTTTAATATCAGAGTGCATGGTCCCTATATACTTAGTTTTGATATGAAAAACGAATAAGAAAAAAACTCACCATTTCCATCACGATTTCTACGGCAACTACCATATGAATCTATCTTGATGTTTGCCTTTTCAAGTGCAACAAGTGCTTCCAGACGAAAGTTGCGGGCACCACAATTAGAAATGAAAGCAGCTGCATGAGCCTTCGCAGTCTTCGGCATCACTGGTGCCATGATATCATACTCAGCCCATGAAAAATATCCAACAGGAACATCAGATGAGAGGCTAGTTGTCATTACAATATCATAACCCCTCCTAATTCAAAGGAAAACAAAAATAAACCGTTATTATTACAGAAACTTCCCCATTAGCTTGGATGCAGTTTTAAGTCTAGCTAATGTAGGACCACTCATCCCTCACTTACGTCCAACATTTCCAGAACAAAAACATCTTAATTACAAGAAGCTAGAGAAATTACTGTGTTTTCTTGGTAGAGATCTCATAAACTTTTATGAATTATATAAACGTATAAGAATTATTCACAAAATAATATGGAAAACAGGACACATGTATAACCATCACCATGAGCCTCCTAGATTCTAGATAATCTAGGAAACGGCTTGTTAAGAAGAATATTGGGAAGAAATAGAGTGAGTGGTTGATTGTTCAACTCATGAAATGAAGACCGAAAACTTTCAGCTCATCAAAGGGAGACAGAAATTTTAAGACTTGTCAGAGAAAAAAATTAAATTTGTTTTTAAGGTTATGGTAAAATTTGACTTGCCTCCACAACAATGCTTCCCCTCCTGAACGCATACTCGGGATAAACTTCAGGAAAGGTGGTCTCCTCAAGAGTGAAGGGGATCTTTTTGGTGATCCCACATCCCTCAATCAACCTTATAATCGAATCAAAGGTCATTTTATCAGATAAAATAATTCATCCTTCCCAGTACTAACAGTTGAAACTAATAGGGGTCGTGGATCAACATTAATTTATTCTCATACATCAGCATCATTGATTAAATCGCTCCAAACTTCTTACCAGCATTCACAATTTTCTGATATGGAGTTTTAAGGTTTTTAATATCATATTAAAGAAATAGTTTATCGGATGAATTTAAGAGTTAATGAGTAAGATAATAAAGTGGGGTTAGTAGAAGTCACCTATCACCATGGTATGATTTTCTTCAATTTGAGGGTCTACTCTACCTTGTCATCTACCTAGAGTTACAAACTTGTTTACCAGCAATCATCATGTTATCCATTCCTTCAAGCATTTGATCAAATACTTGGGTTGTGTTCTAAGCAAAAATCACATCTACATGCTGATTGCATATTTGTTCTATCCTTACTTGCATATGCTCAATCTTGTTGTATATTTTTGGCTCAATACTCTGCCAACCACTGGATTGTTGGCTCTAATACCAAATTGTTAGGATTTTATTGTAATTGATAGCCCTCGTCTAAGGGGGATTGGAACATTTCAACTCAGCAAAGAGAAAACGTACCCTTAAAACTCATAAGAGTCCAAGGGGTTTGGTTAAATTCAACCCGTCTTCCCTCTGCTTTATTAATCACCCCTTTAAATAGAGATTAAATCAGTAAGGGTACATTTGGAGGGAGAACTTTTAAATTTTGGAGATTTGTAAAGTAGTAACGTTTCAAAATCCATTCATTTGAAAACACTAGTAATTGTAATTACATTATTTGGATTAAAGAAACTGAGAAACAAAATTTCAAAATTGGAATTTGAAATATTATAATATTATTCAAAATAAAATGAGAAAAGCATGCAATGGGGATGTCATTCGATATGTAAAAATGAACAGATATGTAGTTATTGTAGTAGCATGAAGAAAAAATAAAGTTACGTTTTGAAATGAGTTTTAAAATAATCTAAAAGATAATATAAGAAATTTCACAAATTCCACCCCTATAGAGAGAAATTGGAAAGAGAATTTGAGTCCTCTAAAATTCCTCTTTCAAATTCTAAGAAATTTTGAAGTTTATAATTCTTGTTTTGTGAAACAATAGACTTTACTTTAGAATTTTTGAAAATCTCTCTACAAATAAATCCCACCTTGAAATCACTTATCCAAACATGCCTAGAGTGATGAAGTCCTACCAAACACAACTATTTTAAAAATCCTAAAACAAATCTATTCTCAGACCCCTCCCTACCCATCAACTACTAAGCGTCCACAAGATGAAGTACTTATCATAAAGTCATACAATAATTGGGGCAAATTCTGTGCTATTTTCAAATGCAACCAAGTCATTATGGATTGTTCTTACCCACCGTCGTGCCTGAGCAATATTATTCTCAGAATAGTACGAAGCTGATTCCATTGAGCGCAGCACACTAGCTACTCCAGATTGGTGTGGTAAACCAAAGGCAGCATCAGGTTTCTTACTGGAATCAAATCCAAACGTACAACTCACACCACAAGATTTCCACTCCTACATACCATGAAGAGGAATTTAGCATTAGCAACACAAAATGAAGCAGAATTAAGTCTAAAACCACTTAGCCAGATTTACTAACTCCCCAAAACCAACTAAGAAGCCCTGAATCTACTATTATCATATTATTATCTAACGACCTTGCAGAGAAAAGACCTTGGATCATATTATCGTTTTGCTTTAGAAAACGAGGAAAAGAAAAGAAGAAACCTGGTCAGCGCCAGAAACCCAAATGGTATCCTTGGCAAAATCCCTTGAATAAGTCAAGGCATCTTCTCTTTCAAGCCATTCCTCACAACTCTCTTTGACCAACTTCTGATCCCCATCCAAACCTTCAATACCCAACTTTTCTACTCCAGCAGGAGAGCGTGATTTGTAGAACATCTCAGGCCATGAATCGAAAAATTCAGCGTTTTTGGCCATGTCAAGACGACCCAGAAATGCAATTTCAGCTATGACCACAAGGGCCACAACTAAAGGCATCAAAGTGGAGCATTTCCTTTTGTTGGAAGCGGATGAAGAAGGTGGCAAAGGCTCGGAGGAAGGCAACCCTTGTTCTTGGGTTCTAGCTCCTCTAAGATTTGAGATGATACCCATCGATCAAAAACAGTCCCTTTGTCTCTCTCAAATCTGAAGGAACCTAGTAAAACTTTGTTTCCTTTTCCAGATCGCTAAGTCATTAGTGAAATGAGACTTGCTTGAATTATTACAGAAATAATTTTTACTTTGGCTTAATAGTTAAAGAAGTCCCCGAACTATATTCGTTGCTATTTTTATGCTTAAATTATATGTAGTCTGAAATAATTATTTAAAATTTTATTTTGACTATTTTAAATATTTGATCGTTAGAAATATTAATCAATTAAAATATGTCATATGATATATTTTAGTTTTAATTTCTTTAATTAATTTATAAATAAAATTAAAAAATAACAATTTAAAATTTTAAAATAGATTTAAATTTCTAATCCAAAAGTTAAGTTCTTAAATTATTATCATCGAATCATCGTGGTTATTTTTTTAATCAATTATCGTTAAAAATTAATAATAGATGTATAGATCGTTTTTTCTCGCGAGTTTAGTTTTTTTTAACCCTAAAATCATTACACCTATTGTTGATTTTTGGCAATGAATAATTACACAAAATACTTATGGTAATCCAACAATGATTATGGTAGGTAACAACGTGATTATCAACACGAAATCGACAAATCAGAGATTTTAAATTTTAGGTGAGTTCAAAAATTTTAGATTTTCTAGAATTTAAATAAAAATAAAAAATAAAAGTAAAATAATTTAAAAATTTAACTATAATTAACGATTAAATATTTAAAATAATCAAAATAAATTTTTAATATTTAAATTAAAAATAATTTAAACAATAAAAAATAATATATTATTTTAACACTTATTTAATTATTAAACCTATTACTTTTAATATTTCCCCCTTCCACTTTGTATTTTATGTCTCTTTGAAGCAGAGGTTGTCCAAAGAAAAAATTAGTAATAATTAATAGGATAATCGGTTGAAGGAAGATTACGTCGAAGACTTCCCTACTTCAGAAGGTCTACTGGCGGCGTTGATATAGGCTGGGCTATGGTTTAAACCATGTTTTTTCCTATACTAGTTTTCTGGTTTTAGTATCTCAATTAATTTTAAATTTATTATTAATTATATTATTAAATTAAAATTTAATATCATTTTAACACAATTTTAATTTAAACTTCAATTATATCCTTAAACTATTAAAATTGATGATATAGGCGGATCTTAAATTGTCCACATGAGATGATATAAGAAATTTTAAAAATATAATAATATAATTATAATCTAAACTAAAATAAGTGATAATTAGTTTAGTTTACCAAATTACTCAACTAAACCTACACCCATTTGACCCGTTCCATCCCGCAACCCAAAACCTAATCTAGAAACTCTAGTCACGAGGAACTTCGACCCTTCAATTCTTGAAATTCTAGAATATTCCATCTGCTTTCTAAATGGCCATGCCTCACCAATGGTCCACCGCCACATAAACAGTAAGAATCATAAAAAGTCCTCTATTTGACTCTATATGTTCTCAACATATGGTGAATAAAATTCTATTCGATTCAAAAAATTGAATAATTTGATTTAATTAGAGACGAAAATATTTGATTAGTTTTGACTCAATTCGATAAAATTTTAAGTAAAATTTGAATAACTCAAAATTTTTAGTAATTAAAGAATTTATTTTTTTAAGTTCGAGATGAGTCTTTTCAACTTTTTATGATATATATATTGATATATGAAAATATGAAGAAGTATTGTCACGTATGAAGAAATATATATGGATATACATATCTTGTATGATTAGAGAAAGATGTTTAAATTAGAATTAAATTGTACTATAATAAGATAAATAATTAAAATTAAATTTTTATAAGAACTTAAAAACTCAAATCGATTCAACTCGAATTTTTTAAACTAGACTCTAATAAAAATTATAACGATTGGATTCTACTGAATCGGAGGATCGGATTTAAATCAAGGCTCGAGCCTCATATTTGGATCTTTTGGGTCTTATGAGTCTTGTTGGGCTGTTATGCTTTGGGCTTGGGCTTGGGTAGTGGTATAATTGAATTAGGTAAAAGTCTAATTGGGAAAAAAGGGGTTGGAGAGTTATTTCTCCGGTTTGTGGATAGAGAATAAGGTCATTCTTGCCATGTCTTTCTCCTCTTCATTCTAGCCATTTTCCTCCTAAGAAGTTTATAGAACTAATATTTTAGTATAATAATTGAAAAATAGTTTTCTATTAATTTGAAAAGATTTCAAAAATGGTTCTTATGTCCAAACAACTTGAAAATATATTGAAAAGGTTTTTGAGAAACTTTGAAGGTGTTCAAAATGATTTAAAGAAACCAAAGAAGTGTTTTTAACCAAGCATTTCGATACACCTCCTAGGTGTTTCGTTACAGCTGAACTTTTCAAAGGCAAAATTGCAAAGACGTTTCGATACGGTCTAGGACCATTTTGATACTATTTGCCACTATGAATTTTAGTTTCGATAAAGCAAACACCTATTTCGATACGCCAATATCGAAACCTGTTTTAGGTGTTTCAATACACCTCCAATGGATTTGAAACCCCCCAACAACTTTATAAAAAAACTCAATGGCTATGAGCCGTATCGAAACAGGCTTTAGTTGTTTTGATACGCTAACCTTTACAAGGTATTTCGATATTGGTTCTTAAATACAGGTTCAACAATTATTTCCTAAAGTAGAGTATCGAAACAGCTACCACGTGTTTCGATACCACACGGACTAGAAACAAAAATTAGTCTTAAAACAAGATCTAAACGGCTCAAAATCAATCGTAACGGTCATCAACGATTAGAAGTTCATTTGGGATGATAAAAAGAAGACTCAAGCATCATGTAGAGACTAATGCTTCAATTGTAACAATATTATGATAAGAAAATTGTCTTAAAGCTAAATTTCTATCTTTGGGTAGACAAAACACTTGTGAGTTTAATATATATGTATGCTCAAGTGTATTAGGATTGTGTGAGTTCTTAAATTGCAAACAATTAGCCTTACTAGAAGGATTAACAAGTTTGCTTAGAATTCTCTTTGTTGAGTGAATTCCCAAAGTTCGGTTGTGAACTTTGAATGCTAGATTCAGGGATAAAATCTAGGTTATAAGGTTAACCTTTTATCCAGGTTGAAATTCTTAGTTAATTTGGGAAATCCTTAGTGGGAAGTTAAGGTAGTGGATGTAGGATTAGAAGTTCGAAACACTCTAAATCCTTGTGTTTAATTTCTTATCTTTTTGCTTCCACCACAAACCACCCAAATTACAACCTATCCATCACTTGGCCAAATTAAATCAATTGTGCATCGAGCAATATCAAGCCTAACAATTGTTATTAGATTAAGGCTCAATTGAAGAGGATTAACATCCTATTGAGGTAATTTGGTAAGATCAACTAATTTCAAAACCGACGATCCATGGCGCTATCCATTAACAAGTCATCTTTCTTTGACGGATTCAACTACTCCCAATGAAAGACTAAGATGATTTACTTCATCAAAGCCAAAGACTACAAGTTGTGTGATATAGTTGAAGGTGGCTCATTCGTACCAAAAGGAACAAAGGCAGAATGAAGCATGAAAGATCACAAGAAGATGATGCTCAATTGTAAAGTATTACATATTATCTTTTGTGCATTCCATCTCGATATCTATGAGAAGATGTCCTTTTGCAAAGATGCTAAGGAAGTTTGGGACAAGCTCGAAGTTACATACGAGGGAACAAACAAAGTAAAGGAAACCAAGATTGGACTCCTCAACCTAGAGTATGAAAACTTCAAGATGAATCCAAAAGAAGATATTGCAAAGATGTTTGATCGATTCTCCATCATTATCGATAGAATTAAAGGCTATGGAGAGATCATTCTAAAAGAGAAGCTTGTTCGAAAGCTTATCTACTCCTTTCCGAGTTATTGGACTAAAAAAGGATCGACATCATTGAAGCCAAGAATCATAAGACTCTCAAGCTTGATGAACTCACGGGGTTGCTCCTCACACATCAAATAATGATGAAATGAAGAGAAGAGAAGAGAAGAGAAAAAGAATGAAAAAATTAGATTGATGGGGAAGAAGAAAGTTCAAGAGCATGGTGTGAATGTCAACATCATTGCTATCAAGACCTCCAAGTGCATTCACTTTGAAATATCAAGTGAGGAGAAGAATGAAGAAGTTGAATAGATCACCCAACCCTTCATGGAATTCGATATATTCGTGAATAACAAAATGAAGAAATCTTCAAAACACGAATTAAAAAAGAAGATGAAGGATTCCTACAAGTTCATGAAAAGGGGATCATCTTCAAAGAAGCAAGCATGTGTGGCCACATGGAGTGATGAAGACTCCACCGAAGATAAGGTAAACCACCTATGTTTGATGATCCTAAATGAGGGGAGGTAACTTCTAACTCATCTATTTCAAAATATATTTTTGATAAGTTACAAAAAGCTTATAAAAAATTGGATTTTGAATTCAAAAATTCATTTTCAAAGGACAAAAAATTGATTTCAAAGTTAAAAATTAGAAATGATTTACTTTTGAAAACCAATTTGGATTTTGAAGTAAAAATGATGAATTTTAAGCTTAAAGTCTTTGATTTACAAAATTTGCTTTAAAAGATGAAAAAAGATCATCAAAATATTTTAGATGATTTTAAGAAAGAAAAAGATTTAATTTCTAAAGAGCTTGAAAAGAAAAATAATTTGGGAAAATTAAATTTTTATATTAGACAATCTAGTGCTCTACATTTATAAATGAAAAATGTTTTAGAAGTGTTTGGTTCCCAAAAGGATTAATCACTTCAACTAAAAAAGAAGAAATTCAAAAATGGGTTCCTAAGAGGACTAAAATTTGTGTTATTAATGTCAAAGGATCCAAAGCAATTTGGATACTAAAAATTACTTGATTGTCTTATTTTAGGTGTGATCGAGGTATGAGCAACAAAGTGCAATATTGAGGAGCTACATACACACAAGAAGGGCACTTGAAGAAGAAACGCTTTACATCCTCCCTTGAGTTCAAGTATAGTAAAAATTTAGTTAATTTTAAATTTGTTTATCTTTGTTTGAACTAGATTACCATATTTGTTGGACTAACTTTCATTGATGCATTGAGTAAGGGGAGCCTTTTGTTTTATAAACTAACATTTGGTATTTGATTTTAAATTTTGATTTTACAATAATTGACAATTTTTAACTCTCCTATGTTATGAGCTTTAAAGATTTTTAAACTTTATTTTGAACCATTTTTGTTATAACAAAAAGGGAGAGAATATTGTAAAAAATTACTTTTTAAATGTTTCAAATGAATAAGAGAAAACTTTAAATGATTTTGATCTTTAATTTTCTTATTCAATTTTTATTTCATAAAAGGGGAGGAATCTCAAAAAACAAATTTTTAAGTCGGTTTTATTATATCAAAAATGGAGAGATTGTACAACTAATATTTTGATATAATAATTAAAAAATAGTTTTGGACTAATTTGAAAAAGATTTCTAAACTGGTTCTTATGTCCAAACAACTTAAAAATATATTGAAGAGGTTTTTGAGAAACTTTGAAGGTGTTCAAAATGATTTAAAGAAATAAAAGAAGTGTTTTTAACCAGGCTTTTCGAACACCTCCTAGGTGTTTCGATACAACTAAACTTTTCAAAGGGAAAATTACACAGACGCTCTAATACGGTCTAGGACCGTTTCTATACCATTTACCACTATGAGTTTTGATTTTGATGCAACAAACACTTGTTTCGATACGCTAGTATCAAACCTTGTTTTAGCTGTTTCGATAAACCTCCAACGGATTTACAAAATCCCAACAACTTTATAAAAAAAACCAACAGCTATGAGCCATATCGAAACACACTTTAGTTGTTTCGATACACTGAGCTAACGGTATCGATACCTTTATAAGATATTTCGATACCGGTTCTTAGATGCAGGTTCAACAACTATTTTCCAAAGTAGCAGTTTTGAAACAACTACCATGCGTTTCGATACTATATGCACTAAAAGTAGAAATTAGACTTGAAATAAGCTTCAACCGACTCTAAATCAATCCCAACAGTCATAACGGTTAGAAGTTCATTTGGAATGATAAAAGGAAGACTCAAGCATCATGTAGAGACTAATGCTTCAATTGTAATAACATTATGATGAGAAAATTGTCTTAGAGCTAAATTCCTATCTTTCGGTAGACAAAACACTTGAGAGCTTACTGTATATGTATGCTCAAGTGTATTAGGATTGTGTGAGTCATTAAATTGCAAACAACTAGCCTTACTAGAAGGATTAACAAATTTGCTTAGAATTCTCTTTGTTGAGTGAATTCCCAAAGTTCAGTTGTGAACTTTGAATTCTAGATTTTGAGATTGAATATAAGTTGTAAGATTAACTCTTTTTCCTCAAATGGTTGAAATTCTTAGTGAATTTGGGAAATCTTTAACGGGAAACTAAGGTAGTGGATGTAGGACTTGGGTTAGAAGTTTGAACCATTCTAAATCCTTGTATTTAATTTCTTATCTTTTTGCTTCCACCGTAAACCACCCAAATTACTAGGGGTGAGTAACGAAATCGAGAAAACTGAAAAACTGATTCAAACCGAGCTATGCGGTTCGGTTCAGTTTGGTTTGGGTTCACATATTGCGGTTCAGTTTTCGGTTCGGTTTAAAATTTAAATTTGACAATTTGGTTTGGTTTCGGGTTCTCATTATGGAACCCGTTTATTTCATATTAACCCGAATTAAAGAAATAATATTATTACCCATATCAAATATATTATAAAGATAGTCTCTTAAAATATTTGGATTTATTTTTAAAATTAGTCTCTTGAAATATTTAGATATGATTTTATAATATTAAATTGATTAGATATCGTTTTTCAAATTTGAATATATTTTTGTAATATTTACTATTTATGATTATTTTGTAACATAATTGAGTTTATATTTAATCAAACAATATATTAGACTAGATATATATGTTTAGGTTGGTGATATAGAATCATTGAGTGTATATTAATTAAATAAATATTTTTATGATTTATTTTTGAGATATATTGTTTGTTTTGTAATCGTTGTTATTTTTTAATTTTTGTTTAAAATCTTAGATTTCTCAAGAGCTCGAGACATGTGTTTTCATGTTCTTAATGACAAAATAAATTGATGTTGAAGGGTTTAATAAATATTTTATTTGTTTTGGCTTACTTTTAAAAAAACGTTAAAACCGCAAGTTTTAAATGAACCGAATCGTAAAATTCGATTTTCATTTTTTTAGTTTTTTTTATCATTCAGTTTCGGTTTTCTTTTTAAAATGCCATAGACTGTGGTTCGATTCATATTTTTACAAAAATCGAATCGAACCGAACTAAATACTCCCCTACAAATGATCACGTTTTGCTTGTTAAGGGTTATTTTACTAGAATCAAATCTATCTAGGGATGTAAGAATCATCAAGGTTGGAGAATGAAGAGGTTTATGGTAGGTTTTGGGATTGAGTACGAGATTAAAGTTAGAGGGCTGGTTTTTGGCTCAAAAATAATATTGATAATCCCTTGTATCCTTAACAATCATGTAACACATTTTATCATCTTCCTTGTAGTGAAAGAAGTGGGAGAGCTCTCCAAAGAGCAAGGCAAGAAAGAGGCTTGAGTGAGGTTTAAGGGTTGTTATTGTTGCTCTAAGCTAGGTTAGTATACTTCTAACTCCTATGGTTATGGAATTCATAATGATAATGTTGTACATTGAATTATGCACGATTGATCTTGGGTTTCATAGCATAAATGCTTTAATGGTGGAATCTGAATTTGAGCTTATGTTTTGTTAAAATTGATTATAATGTGTTGGTTGAGCCTTGGATATATTGTGGATGAATTTTGGGAAGCTTAGGATGAATTTTAGGCAAAGAAAGATGTGTTTTCTATCTCTAAACCTAGAAATCTATTTTATAGTATCAATATAGAAAGTACCCGTATCAATAAACGTGAGAGGGAAAATGAGGGTCTCAAGAAGGGTGTATCGATATGGCTCCACGTGTATTGGTCCCCCTACATTTTGAATAATTCTAGATTTTTTTGGGTACAAATACACGGGCTCATATTAGTACCATTGTTCTATTAATGTCGAGTATCGATACGTGTGGCCCAAGGACCAGTATTGGGTTTTGGTACGCTAAATATGTGTATCGATATGGGGGTAAGAGAAACAATTAAATTGTTTGAATGAGTTTTGGGTATCGGTACTTAAGAGAGGGTATCGATATCGGTTAGAGAGTATTAGTACCCCATGTAAGCATACTGGTACGCGTAGACCAATATATCCAGGTTTTAGCATTTGAGTTCAGAGGGTCAATAAATTATGTTAATAGCATCGATGGGTCCCTTTTACGCCTAAAATGAATATTAAAACTGAGAAATAAGAATTTTGACTATGCATATAAATTGAAAAGAGAAATGTGAATGTAATGCCTTGATATATCATTATTTGGATATGTGAACTTGTATGGATAATTATGTAAATGTTTGATAATCTTAAGAATGTTGTAATGAGATTCGGATACCCAAGAGTGGCTTCTGAGGCTGCGTGACTCTGGACCAATTGTATATAAGAGTATGAGGTCTGATGCTCGATGACTCCATACACACTCAATATATGTGAGGGTGTGAGGTCTGATGCTTTGTGACTCATGAAACACCCAAGGTAATAGAGAGTGTGAGGTCCGAGGCTAAGTGACTCCGGACACACTTATCTATGGTATACTTATGAATTGACTGTATAAAACCAAATTTAATTTTGATATAAAAAAATATATTTTTAAGGCCAAAACAGTTTGACAAGTCAACAAAGTTTTCTAAGTCAAAACAATAACCAAAAATATATTTTTCCTTAAGATTTTTCAAGTCAAAACTTTCAAAATCGAACAACTGTTTCGATATCATCCTTAATGCTATCGATGTTGTGCTTATAATTTTAAAGAATGTTCTTGAGTTTTTCTAGGTGTATCCATACAGTATAAGACCGTTTTGGTACAATTTGAATATATGATTTTTAGTTTCAAAACCTTTTCAAAGCAGTATCAATACCACTCTCTGTAATTAAAAATAAAATTAAAAATTTAATGCATTATCGATGCCCCAGTTCAACGCTTCAATACCTGGGTTATTTTTTAAAGAATTTTAAAGTATTAAATATTTTGACTGTTGGATTTCAGTTATTTTTTAAAAGTTTATTGACCAGTATCGATAGACCTTATAGGCGTTTCGATACCAATTTTGGCAGATTCAAAATGTTTTGATACATCCTTCAAGCTGTTTTGATATCTCTTGTTTTAATGGCAGACTCGTTTTGATATTGTTACCTATAGTATCGATACTCCTTATTAAATGTACATAATGACTATTTCTATTTTGGTAGCGTTTCGATACAGGTACCCCGATTATCGATACTAGGAGTTGCAGAAGTGCATTTATGGTGAAAAGATAAAGTCCTAATGTCTATATTTATGTTCCCGACCACCTTAATGGTTAGAAATCGAAGAGAGTGTATAAAATCAAGCTTCTAAAGCCGCAACAACTATTGATCCAAAAGAAAATATCCAAGCATCAAATCCAACCTCAAGTGCTTCTTTGCTAAATTTCTTGTACACCCAACTCTTTTAATCCTTATTGTAAACATTTGTTTGAGTTTGGAGAGTATTTAAGTGTAAATTGCGCAATATCTTCTTTGAGAAAATCTTATAATTGTCATTCTCTTTTCATTGTAACCTTGTAAGTTTGAATCAATCTTTGGGTAGAAAGATTGATTCGGTTTATAATGGTTATCCCTTGAACTAAAAAAAAGCTCTAATTCATTAGTGAATTGGGTTGAAAATCCTTAGTGGGAGCTAAGGTAATGGATGTAAAGATTGTTCGAAGCTTGAACCACTATAAATCACGTGTTCTTTATTTTTCACTATTTTCCAAATTATCCCATAAATTTTAAAAGTTTCAATTCACCCCTCTAGGAAAAATTACTTTGATTGGTTCACTCAAATTGCTTAATAATGTCATGTAAGCTTGCTAAAATCTTGTCATGCATAATACCATGTATTTAGGAGGTTATGGTAGCGTCAATCGTTCTTATTCATCATAACCTATTGTATGCATTTATTATGAATTGTACAAATCATAGTTGAATAGAGGTATACTCACCGAGCTTTCAATAGCTTAGCGTTCGAAATTCTTTATTTTTCGTGCGTATGGTATTAGGTGGAGATCAGTTCGTGGAGCTCCATCTTTAGTAAGTTTCAACATCGATCTTGTGGAAGAGTACACTACTTAATTAGATAGACTATATATTCTAGGACCTATTTAAGTTGGATAACTTTATAAGCAAATTTGTATTTGATCGAATATTATTGTTTTTAAATTTGGAGTTCCTAAATACTTTTGAACTTTGAAATCATGTTTTTATTTTTGAAATTTAATGGATTTGGTTAATGGGCCATATTTTAAACATGAAAATAATTTAAAATTTTTGGGTCTAAGTTGTGCTTGAGGCTCAAATGTCTTACCTAGAACCGAGGGTGTTATATTTAGTGGTATCAGATTCTAGGTTTAATCAGTTTTAGGAAGTCCCCGAGGAAGTATAAGATGTTAAATAGGAAGTCCCCGAGGGTGTTATAATTCCTTCCATAATTATGCTTGGCTAAGTTTTTATTAGCCAAGGGCTTAAGCAATGACTCGATCCAAACGTAACGATTGAAAAACATATCAATAACTTCGTCCTTTTATTTCTTTAAAGTTTTCTTTTGAACTAAAGATTGATTTCAAATTGATTTGATCATTTATGTAGGAGGAAAGATCGGCTATTGAAGCAAATTTTCTGGGAACACATTAGAAAATTGATTGCTAAGAAAAAAAATAAATATTGGATTAGTTATTATTGAAATAACATAATTCAAGTCGGTTTAAATAATTTAAATGATTTTTCTACAAACATTGAGTTGGTGGATTAATCCATGAATCCAATATCAAAGATAGACTTGGGTATTCGGTTTAGAAGTTTTAATTCAAGGATTGAATCTTGAAAGCTAATTACCGAAGTAAAATCCCAAAGTGAAAATCTTTTTTCGATGATCTATTAAAGTCGAGTCAAAGCGAAAGCCTAAGGCTAGATTTTATCTTATTAAATCATTTTCTTTATTTCAATCTCTTTCATTATTTAGTTTTACTTTATTCAACAACTCCCCCTTTTAAACAATCATTATTCGATCAACCTTCTTGGATCACCAATCAAGTAGAGCATAATCAGGAAGTTTCTAGTCCCTGTGGGATTGATCCTTACTTCTCCTTTACTATATTATTTTCCTATTTATTATTTGAGAATAAGGAATTTATTTTTGATACTTTATGGCGTGTGTCAAAATTGGCACCGTTGCCAGAGACTACATCCTGGAACAACCCGGGAGAACAAGGAGATTACATCCTGGAAATTGAAGCATATGCCCGAAGACTACACCCCCAAACACTTCGGGAAAAATGTAGACTGCGATAGCAACAGTTAGAACATGATCTAACTTCTGCATCTGAAGTAGAATCACATTTTAATCACATAATTGAAGAGACAATTTCGATGGCCGACCAAACTATCCGTCAATTGACTGTGGCTGCTGACGATAATCAGCCAATGTACATAATGTTTCCAAATGGCGATACACCATTCACTCTCAAAACTAGCATGATACACCTCCTACCGATCATTCACGGTTTGCCCAGCGAAAATCCACATAAATACCTTAAGGAATTTCACATGGTTTGTTTGAGTACAAAACCACAAGGAGTTTCTGAGGATCAAATTAAACTTCGTGCTTTTCCAATTTCTTTATCCGATATTGCAAAAGATTGGTTATTTAATTTACCTTATAATTCTGTTACAACTTGGACTGATATGTCTCGTCTTTTTCTTGACAAGTTTTCCCAGCAACTAAAGTGAGTGAACTGAGGTGAAGTATCCTAAGTATCCGACAAAAGGATACCGAAACCTTGTATGATTACTGAGAGCGATTTAAAAAGCTATGTGCAAACTATCCGCAACATGGTTTGTCTAAACAAACATTCCTTCAGTATTTTTATGAAGGTTTAACGCCTATGGATATGAAGGTAATTGATGTGGCAAGTGGAGGCGCCCTTATCAACATGACTCATACTGTGGCTAGAACGTTAATATCTATCATGTTCGTCAACTCGCAATGATTTCATTCTAGTGAACCGTCTCGACGGGTTCACGAGGTAAGTACCATTTCCTTAAAAAATAAAATTGACAAATTAGCTGACATTGTTCAATATCTTGTTTCAGATAAAAGGAATGCGGCTAGACTTTGTGGAATATGTAGAAGTCCTGAATATCCGACAGAATATTGTCCGATCATCCAAGAGGATGATAAAGCACAAGTGAATGCCTTAGGAAATTTTCCTGGACCTCCCCATAGAACCTATAACCATAACGCCAATACCTATAATCCTGGTTGGAGGGATCATCCGAACCTAAGATATGGAACAAACTTTAGGCAGAACCAATCTTATCAGCAAGGGAAACAAAACCAACAACCGAAATCGTCATTAAAATCTATTGTTGAAAGATTAACGATTTCCCAAGAGAAGTTCCAAAATCGAACCGAGGCCCACTTTCAAGAAATAGATAAGCAGATTTCCCAATTAGCTTAAACCGTAGAAAGACTAGAATCATAAGGAAAATTTCCTTCTTAAACCGAACTGAACCCAAGGGAAAACGTTAGTGCTATCACCCTTATAAGTGAAACAATTATTAATCCTAAAGTTCCAAAAGAAATCACTGAATAGCCGAAAAACGAGAAAGAAACGCCAACTTTTGAATCTCAAGGTAAAATATCTTCTCCTCCACCTTCTACCCCTACCATTTCTAAAGAAATCGCACCTCTATTTTCGTCACAATTAACGAAACATGACAAAAAGGTTGAGGAAAATACTTTTGTAAGTGTATTGAGCGAACACAAGCAAGCTATTGGATGGACCATCGCAGACATCAAAGGACTTAGTCCTTCGACTTGTATGCATAAGATAAAAATCGAGGAAGGAACGAAACCATCTCGAGAAGGACAACATCGTTTAAATCCACCAATGATGGAAATCGTAAAAAAGGAGATACAAAAGCTTCTTGATGTCGATATCATATATCCGATATCAGACAGTAATTAGGTAAGTAGGATCCAAGTGGTTCCAAAGAAAACCAGAGTAACGGTAGTTAAAAATTCAGAAGGTGAGTTAGTTCCAACACGTATGCAAAATGGATGGTGCGTATGCATCGATTATAGGAAGTTAAATTCTTTAACTAGAAAAGATCATTTTCCACTTCTGTTTATTGATCAAATGGTAGAACTTTTAGCTGGAAAATCTCATTATTATTGTCTTAATGGCTTTTCAGGTTTCTTTCAAATTACTGTGGCGCTTGAAGATCAAGAAAAGACTACATTTACCTGCCCATTAGGCACGTTTGCCTATCGACGAATACCGTTTGGACTATGTCGAGAAAGGAATCGAGGTATTTATGGATGATTTCACAATTTATGGTAATTCTTTTGACGAATGTTTATTAAATTTAATAAAAGTTTTAAAAAGGTGTCTTGATTTTAACCTTGTGTTAAATTATGAAAAATTTCATTTTATGGTTGATAAAGGACTAATATTAGGACATATTGTTTCGTCTAATTTGATTGTCGTAGATAAAGCTAAAATCGATATTATTCGTTCTGTCCCTTACCCCAAAACTGTGAAAGATGTTCGTTCCTTTTTAGGACATACAGGATTCTATTGACGGTTCATCAAAAATTTCTCAAAAGTGACGCAACCTTTGTGCAATTTATTGTAAAAAGATCAATTTTTTTATTTTGATAAAAATGCACGAATGCTTTTGACGAACTTAAGGAAAAGCTTGTGTCAGCCTCAATTGTTCAGCCGACGAACTGGAACTACCCATTTGAAATGATGTGTGATGCGTCGGATATGAGCGTAGGGGTTGTGTTTGGACAAAAATTAGGAAAGGAACCCCATGTGATATCCTATGCGTCCAAAATGCTAGATGCCGTTCAACGAAATTACTCGACTATTGAAAAGGAGTTTTTTGCTATTATCATTACTTTAGAAAATTTTGTTCATATCTTTTAGGCACTGATATTATTGTTTATTCTGATCATGAAGCATTGAAGTACTTGCTTAATAAAAAAGAGACGAAACCTCGCTTGATACGGTGGATTTTACTCTTACAAGAGTTTAATCTTCAAATTAAAGATAAGAAAAGATGTGAGAATTTAGTTATGGATCACTTAAGTCGAATCCCTCCCTCAACATGATGAACCAGTCGAAGAAAAATTCCTAGAGGAATATTTATATATTACGCAATCAACATTTCCGTGGTATGCGGACATGGTTAATTATTTAGCCACGGAGTACTTCCATCCGATTTACCATGTTACGAGGTAAGCCAAATTAAGCGAGAATCTAGATTATATATCTAGGATGATCCACAACTATGGAAACATTATTCAGATCAGGTAATTCGATATTGTGTTGCCGAAAGCGAGGTAAGTTCGATCCTTCAATTTTTTCATTCTTATTCTTGTGGGGGACATTTTGAATCCAAGGGAACTGTACACAAAATACTTGAATGCGGATTTTATTGGCCTAATATTTTTCGTGGTGCTTATTTATTTTATAAATCCTCTAATAAATGTCAACATACCGATAATTTAAGTCATAGAAATGAGATGCCTATTAATCCCATTCATGTCTACGAAATATTTGATGTGTGGGGTATCGATTATATGAGTCCTTTTGTTTTGTCTTTTGGTAACAATTATATAATTCTAGCTGTTGATTATGTTTCGAAATGGGTAGAAGCTAAGGCTTCTCGTAATAATGACGCTAGAACTACTGCCGAATTTCTAAAGTCTTGCATTTTTTCTAGGTTTGGCACTCCGAAGGCGACTATTAGTGATCAAGGAACTCATTTTGTCAATCGGATCATTGAAGCATTAATGAAGAAATATGGTGTCACTCAAAGAATTGTCATAGCTTACCATCCTCAGACGAATGGACAAGACGAAGTTTCGAATAGGGAGATTAAGTCCATCTTAGATAAAATTGTGAAGCCGAACAGAAAATATTGGAGCTTGAAGCTGAACGATGCCTTATGGTCATATCGTACCGCTTATAAGGGTCCTATCGACATATCCCCATATCGCCTTGTTTTTGGTAAACTGTGTCACTTACTGGTTGAATTGGAACATAAAGCTTACTGGGCGGTAAAAGAATGTAATATGTAAATGGATGCCATCGACGAAGACAAAAAACTCTAAATTCAAGAACTTGAAGAGATTAGGCATAACGCTTATGACAGTTCTCAGATTTATAATGATAAAATAAAAGAATTTCATGATCACTGTATTTCTTTTAAATTTTTTAATATTGGTCAGAAAGTCTTACTTTTTAATTCAAAGTTAAAAATTTTTGCAGGAAAATTGTGATCAAAGTGGACAGAACCTTTTACTATGACTGAAGTATTTCCCCATGGTGCAGTCGAAATTCAAGACAATTCAGGAGTTCGTTTCAAAGTGAATGGGCAAAGGTTGAAGCCATATTATGAAAATGTCATTGTCGGTTTAATTGAAGAATTCGAATCGGAAACGCCTATAGTATGAATCAGGTCGTCGAGCAATCAACGTTAAAAAGACATTTAATGGGAGGCAACCCATTCAATTCTATTTTATTTTTTTTATTTTCGTTTATTTTATTTTATCTTATGTTATTATTTTTATATATTTATCTTTTAATTAATTTTTTTTTATTATTCTATTTTAGGCATTTGAATGTTTGAAATAAAACTCCAAGGAGAAGCAGCACAGTGACCGAATTTATCAGAGAGAGGATCCCAAATTTTCAGCTCACGTTAGAAAAACTCCTTCCCTCCACTATAGTGCATGATAGCAAAGCCCAAGGGATAACCAATTGTCATCCAAAATTCAAAATCAAGTGGCCTCCACCTTTGACCCAAGGAATCGATAAGACCTAAAAACAAAACCCCTCCCCTATTTTCTTTTCCCCATGTATCCACCTTCTTTCTTTTTCTTCAACACCCAAAACCTTCCCCCACTTCTCTCCGTTAAACAAAACTTCCTCCTTTCTTACAAATCTATACAATGGTTCGAACTAGAAATCAGTCTAGTCGTCTTCAATCATCGATAGTGAATGTAGGCCGACGGCAGTTTGTTACGCCTCAATTTGAGGAGGTGTCGAGCAATTCTACCGACAACCCCACTCGACGTGAGCAGCAACAAACACCACCGTTGCAACCAGAACAACCTTCACCCACGTCGTAACAACAGCAAACCCTTTATCGTCATACTATTCGATATTCGTTGTCGATTCTGATCAGTCAATTCCAGATACTAAAGTTTCTGATTTCTCTATGTTTTTGCCATATTCGGGACATGCCGAATCTGAGGTAAATTCTGATCCTTTTTCCCATTGCACCATTATTAATATCTTACTCTTGAGATATTTTGATGTTAATATGTTTGAAATCTTTTGTTGTCTTTTATTTAATTTGTTATATCTCTTGAATTTGCTTGATGGATTTTGATCTTGCTTTAATTGAAACCTAGGATGCATGATAGTGTATTGGCATGGTTAGTTACTTTTAATTAAGAATCTTTGATGTTCCATTTTTGATTAGTTAAAGTGTTACATCTTGATACAATTACCCTTTTTGTGTGATCTTGAGCCTAAATGAGCATATCTTTTCATTCTTGCTCTTTGTTTAATTTGTGTGTACCGAAATAATTTTTAGCATTCTATAACCTGTGATGTAATACTTTTTGAGACTATATACATGAATATGATGTTTTGGTATGATAGAGGCACTTAGGTTTAACCACTTCACTTCCTAAATAGCCTAACCTTTTATTTTTATCCTTTAATGAACCACTTTGAGCCTTCACCCATTTTTTTGTTTCACCTTATTAATGCAGCCTAAACCTTTCCTTTTTTTCTATTTTTTTTTATCTTTTTGCACCCTTGTCAAGATATGAGATGATATTTGTTCCACAAGAAAAAAAATGATGAAGGAAAGAAAAAGTAGTATTTGAAATGATGAAAGCTTGTTCAAAAAAAAGAACTCGAAAAAAATAAAAAAGCTACCATGTGTATCGTTCGAAAGAAAAAAATGAAAAAGTATCATTGTATACTTTTCGAAAAAAAAAGAAAAAAAAAGAAAATCAAAAGAAAAAAATGAAAAAAAAATCGAAACTCTTGAAAAGGAGAGAAAATTTTTGGGGGTTCCTTGATTTACTCTTTGCATCTCTTTGTGCTTAAATTGTATCATGGTTTGCTTATTAAGTTTAATATCTTTTGTCTTGACAGTTAATCCCTCTTTTCAGCCTTTTTCCCTACATTTACCCTACCCCTCTTACAACCTTATTTAAGACCACTTGATCTTTGCATCATATTCAATTTTTAGTAGTGGAGATTATATTTATTTACAAGCTTATGGTAATGTTTTAATAAAATTCGGCTTGAGCGATTATCTTGAACCTAAACACTTTGAGCGAAATAAGCGAATCCTTGTGAGGGTATCAAGTTTTGCATCATTAAATTAGCTAAGAATTGGAATATCTTGTTTCGTTTAAAATTGTTTCTAGTTTGCCACATGCTTGATTGTTTCTTAGTTACAATGATTGCTTGGTTTTCTTTCATTAAGGAGATTGAGACTTGTAGTGAATTAAAGTTTGACAACTTGTGATTTTGGTATATTAGTTGAGGAATACTCGAGGAAAAGCATTGAATAAGTGAGAGGGAATTTGATAAGTGCTTAGAATAGTTAATATTTTGTGCTTAATTACTCCTTGGTTTGATAAATATATTAATGATCTTACTATTTTTCGTGTCTTTTTGTGCAGGACTCTGAATCTGGAAAATGCACCTAAGCGACTGATTTCTGAAGTTTTTTTTTAATTTTCTGGATCGAGTTTGGACTCGTGGGCTCAAATTTGGGATTGAAATCTGACGCGGCATTTCGTCAGCAACTTCTAGAAGATGACATCAGCAGGCACATGATAGCTTATCAGTATTCCAGATAACTTATCAATCGCGTTTTGAACTTTAAATTATGATTTATCTCTTTATAATTTGAATTTAAATATTTTTAGGATTATTTTAGATTTATCTTTTTATTTTAGGGTTTATAAAAGTCTATAAATACCCACCTTGGGCAAGCCTAGAACATCATTCTTTATCTTCTTGAATTTTATCTCTTTGTTCTAGGTTTTATAAAAGCTTTCTTCCTTTATTTTTCTTGTTTTTATTTTCTTTATTTTTTATTTATTATGTCGAGCATAATTCCTTCCATAATTATGCTCGGCTAAGTTTTTATTAGCCAAGGGCTTAAGCAATGACTCGAACCAAACGTGAGGATCGAAAAGAACATCAATAAATTTGTCTTTTGAACTTATTTTTTTTTATTCAAATTGATTTCAAAACTAAAGATTGACTTTGGTCAAGATTTTGATTTGATCATTTATATGGAGGAAAGATCGGCTATTGAAGCAAATTTCCTGGAACACATTAGCAAATTGATTGCTAAGAAGAAAACAAAGATTGGATCAATTATTATTGAAAGAACATAATTCAAGTCGGTTTAAATAATTTAAATGATTTTTTCTACAAATATTGAGTTGGTGGATTAATTCATGAAACCAATATCAAAAATAGACTTGGGTATTCGGTTTAAAAGTTTTTCTTCAAGGATTGAACCTTGAAAGCTAATTGTCGACGTAAAATTACGAAGTGAAAATCTTTTTCCGATGATCTATTAAAGTCGAGTCAAAGCGAAAGCTTAAGGCTAATTTTTATCTTATTAAATCATTTTCTTTATTCCAATCTCTTCCATTATTTATTTTTACTTTATTCAACAACTCCACCTTTTAAACAATCATTATTCGATCAACCTTCTTGGATCACCAATCAAGCAAAGCATAATCAGGAAGTTTCTAGTCCCTGTGGGATCGACCATTACTTCTCCTTTACTATATTATTTTCCTATTTATTATTTAAGAACAAAGAATTTATTTTTGACACTTTACGACTCGTGTCAAGGAGTACAATACTTAGATTGGATGAGTTATGTATTGTAGGACTTATTTAGGTTATGTAACTTTATAAACTAATTTGTATTTGATCTAATGTTACTTTTTTTAAATTTGGAGCTCCTAAAAACTTTTGAACTTTGAAATTATATTTTTATTTTTGAATTTTAATGAATTTGGTTAATGGGACATATTTTGAACTTGAAAATGATTTAAAATTTTTAGGTTCGGGTTGGACTTAAGGCTCAAATGTCTCACCAAGAACCGAGGGTATTACAAAAAAAATTAAATTAAATATGATTGATAAAATATGACTCATAAACTCGAATAACTTTAAAGTTTTTGATTCGACTTTACTCAACTCGATCGGATACTCATCCTTACCCAACAATGTTTCACTCCCTTGACTCGTATATAACAGGCACCTGCAAATAAACAAATGCATCAACTCAGATATTGCACGAACAAAAAACAAAATTGAAAAAAGAATGTGATGGAAGAACCAATCAAGTTTATATTTTAATTTTAATTTTTTATATATTGTAAATATTCGAATATAAAAATCAAAATGAGAAAAAATATAGATCCAAGAAAGAAGGTATTCAAATATTAATATAATACAAAATTTACAAAGGTATCTCTTTTGTTTTTTTCTTTATAAAATAAAAATTAAAAAAAGAGAGCTTAGGGATACCTTCAAGGCGTCTTTGTCCAGGGACGAAGGTATTTATTGGTGGGAGGTGCTGCTACCCAATTTAGAATTTTAATTTTTTATATCATATAATATTACTTAATAAAAAAGGATCGTCCCTCCAAACTTTTTATTACTATTTATTGTCCCTTGTAATGAAAAATATATAGTGTCAACAATAACAAAGTAAAAAAAAATATATTTACAATATTATAAAATAATATAATATTTTTATTTTAATAAACTAAAATATAAAATATTGCTTTCTATTCCTTTCCCTAACCAACATTTCAATTTCTTTTTACATTATAAATAATATTTTTTATTTTAATAAATAAAAAATATTAAGAACTATGTATATTCTCTTTTTTTTCGTCTCTTGAGTATTTACCTTTTAGTTTTCTTTATACTCATTTTTTATTTCTTGTATAGACTCTCAATTCTCAAACCTTGTATAATAATGAGCGATTAATAAATAAAAATTAAGATAATATAGATTTAAAATTTTAATAAACTATCAATTTTAGAAGATTTTAATCTATAAAAATATTAAAGTATAATTTTTAAATTCTAATATTTTATAATTACGATTAATATATATTAGATTGACTGATATTTTTTATTAATATATATTATAAATTAATAGTTTTTACTTAGTGATATACATTATAATTAGTTTTATATAAAGATGTGTAATTTGTGAAAAACTAGTGAGTTTGGGTGATGACTCCCGAGAGACATGTGTGGTGGTTTTATATATTTATGTGAATTTATTTAATTTTTATATATTTTTTATATTTAATATATAAATATATGTGTATTTTTAGATAAAAATATCATCTACGATTGATAATTTTTTAAGAGAAAAAATATGAAAATATCATATTTAACGGAACAGTCAAATTCATGTGAAAATCTTAACCTTATAATTCCGAATGACAATCTTACTAAAACTTAGAAGATCGAGGTTAGTGAGAATTTTGATATCAATTTATTGAAATATGATCCGAGATTGTGAAACTAAATATCACAATATCTTGTTAACATGCAAGATGAAATTCGACGAGCTTATATTAAAGCTGATCCATATCAAGCTATTCCTGCAGAGCATTCAAAATCTAAGAAAATTGTTCAAAAAAGCTTTCAAGCATCATGATCTAATTAATTCTCATCATGATTAGAATATTTTTAAGTAAAGATGCAACGTTTTATCTCTCATGTTTTATTTTTCATAAAAGAAAATAATTCTTATGGTTCAAATACTTCTAATGTAGATGAATTTCAAAATTTAAAGAAGGTAAAAGATGATAAGAATTATTCATTTTTAACACATATTAAAAAATATCACAATTCTTCTCATTGAAATGCTAAAAGAGCATGTACGAACCTAATTAATCAATCTTCATATATTAAAAAAATTAAAAATTTATATCTCAAGAAGTTGTGGAGAATAAAATTCGATTAAAAACTTCAATTGATACTGTTATGTGACTTATATTTGAAGGATGTCCTTTTCGAAGTAATGACGAGAGTAAAAGATCATAAAGGCCCAAGTTTTTTTAATTAATTTATTTAATATCATTTTACAGTGATGCAGTATAAAAATTCATAAAAAAAGATTTTAAAAAATGCTATATACATTTCATCAAAAATATAGAAGAAAATCTTATATGTCCTTTCAAAGAAAATATAAAATATTATCTGTAAAAAAATAGTGATGTAAAATTTTGTATAATAGTGATAAAGCTTAAGATCAAACTAAAAGAGAGCAAATTTCTATTGTGCTGATATATATTGACAAGAATGGATGTGTGAAAGAATGACTTTAGGGGTTTGTTCATGTTAAAGATACAATTATATCTACATTAAAAGATGACATATTTTTTCCTTTCCTAACCTAATTTGGATGTTCATAACTTTTAGAGGATAAAGCTATGATGGTGCAAGTAATATGAGAGATAAATAGAATGACTTAAAGTCTTTGATTTTAAATGTATTACCGCATACTTATTATGTTTATTGTATGAAACATCATCTATAATTGATTTTAATTGTTGTTTCAAGAGAAGTCATATGCATTCACCATTTCTTTATTAAATTGAGTTTCATTATCAATATAATTGGTGTCTCATGCAAGCGTACTGATCAATTAAAAGTTATTCATATTATAAATGTCACTTATTTAAGTGGTATTGATGAGCTTCAAATTGAGAAGGGGTTTAATCAAATTAGCACTTTACAAATAACAGAAAATACTCGATAGAATTCACATTTAAAATATGTTTCTAACTTATAGGGTTTAATCCAATTAATAATCCTACTTTCAAAAAAATTCAAGTTCGAATTTTAGTTTGATTACATAAATCAAAATCTGACCCAACAAAATATCTAAAATCTAAATCTAAATCCGAAAATTCAAATTTAATTATTTTTTCGTTTTAAAGTAATAAATCAGAAAATATTTAAATTAATAGCACAAACAAATATTATAGTCTAATATAAAACAAGTTAAAGTAACAACTAAAACTTCAAAAAAAAAACTCAATAACAAATAAATTATCTTTATATATATTATTATTATCCCATTAGTCTACTAACATAACTACTTTTACATCTAAGAGATTAAAATGTTTTTTTTTTGATTCATACATAGATCAAATTCTGATTGAAAATAGATTTGGATGTAAATTTAGATTGAATTATGAAAATATCTATATTCGACCCATCACATATTATGACTTGAAGTTTTTTCGAATTTAGATTCATTTTTTTTTCTAATCAGATTTGGATCAATTTTTTCCGAATTAAATCAGATTTTAGATTATATTCTCATCCCTTCCTGTATCAATTCAATTCATTTTCTATTTGTGGTTTTCTAGTAATCTCATACATAAAATAAAAAGAATAAAAGTATGAAAATTTTAAAAAACCAAATAGCTTTAAACCCCCTGTGGCTTTCAATGGCTTCCTCTATTTCGATTATTCTGTTTTATTTTGCTTCCCTGAGCCTTCACCATTTCCCCTTAAACCTTAAATCCCCTAAGGATCTCATTTCCTTTAAAAAATGACTTATATAAGCTTACAAAGCATCAATTCATCAAGGAACAACGAGAGAAATTCGAGACAAATAGAAAGCCAATAATTTTAATATCTTCAATTGTATGTCATTTCTAGGGTTTCATGTAACATGAACGGGCCCAGAGTTTCATGTATGGGTATATATTATCAAGAAGTTATATTAGAAATATAAGGGTGTAAAATTAAAAGAGTTTACGAGGTGCAAAATTAAATTATCAATAGAAAATATAAAAAAAAATATAAAGAATATAAGAGAATCTAAAAATTGTAGAGGGTGAGACTTCACCCTTTAGCACCCCTAGATTCATTTCTAACGGATAAGCTAGGGATATTTGTAAAGAAAAAATTGTTAAAACTCTCGTTACCGTTGTCATCCTATTATAAAAGGTAAACTACATAATGGTTCATTGACTATACTTCAGTTATCTTTTACATCTCCTGACTATCAAATGTTACAAATTGGTCCATTGACCAACTTTTTTGATACAAAGTGGTCATGTGTCGTTAAAATTTTGACGGAAAGATGATGTGGATGTTAACATGCTAAGTTAGATAACGATGTGGCATCCTCAGTCTCTATAATCAAAGCACACCATTTTGATTTACTTTAAATATTAATATGATTTTAATCCCAAATCAATTTTATCCTAAAATTAAAATAGAATTACTTCGAGAAAAGCTTTAGCAATCTAATTGGTTAAGGGTCAATCTTAGTTACTTTGTTTATTTAGTTGGTGTTTTTTATGATTAAAGATGTGTTATCGCCAATTTCGGTCGAGAGGAGGAGAGGTTTGGTATGGTATTTTCTTTCATCTTTCACCAGTTTACTTATCTTTCCATTGTTAAATGTTTGGTTAAAATTCTTTAAGTTTTTTATTTGATTATTTTGTTTTACTAGTTATAGTTTCTTCCAATGACATTTTTTCACAAATTATAATGGTAGTATCAAACATTACAAGCCAACCACTGTTCTATTGCCTCAATGAAAAAAAAAACTACTTTAATAAATAAAATTATGACTTTGAATTGTGTGAATGTTTATCACTTTTGATTTATTATTATCTTTATTTTAATGTTTTTGTTTTAAGTTTTATATTTCTTTTAAGTGTTATGTTGTATGTATTGTTTTTAATGTGTGTTACCTTTATTTTAATGTGTTTGTCTTTAATATATTTTTTACTTGATTATATCCATTATTTTTAATATTATATGAGTATTTACTTGATTTTACCACAGAAATACAATCAGACTTATGCACAATAATTATGCACCATAGTGGTTTTTTGTTGAAGATCATGTCTTTAAATATTCTGAAAAATTTGTTGCTCATTATGAATGGTGTAGAATAGATATGATGAACATGTTTGAGTGTGTTGATATGATTTACATATTAGGTTGTAGGTGTCCAATTATGTTATAATGGAAAAAACCAGAAGATAACCTAACTAGAGAAATTATTAGGGAGTTAAAAACTAACTAAGATGTCCTCAGTTTGATAGATTTAGGCATATTATTAATTATATTATTAATCATTTATGCATTTATACATATTTTTTTTGGTTGTCACATTTAATTCTTGTTTTGGTTAATATTGGTGGAAAAAGATAACGCTTTGATGTAATTCCTTATTTGCAGGAATCAATCTCTTGGTGATAGGCTACCAACTTGGAAAGAATCTTAAGGAGATAAAGTCAATTTTTAAAGCAAGGAAAGATTTGGAAGATTTACGCAAAGATGAAAAGACTTTATAGGAATCAAGTGAGAAAGAGAATTATTCTTTCATGATTATTTCTAATTCAAGCTTTATTTTATCACCTAAGTTGACCAAGCCAAGCCTTATAAAAGGAGACAATGGCGTCAAGCAAAATAAGAGTCGAATTGGGGAGTCGATTTTGAGAGTAGAATTAAAGAGTAGAATTGGGAATATTCTTTGTATATCTTTAGAACCCAATCATGAATTGATGTAATTGGTTTGGGTTATTTTGTTTTATGGTTGTGAGATACGATTTGAATTTTATCTAAGTATTTAAGTTGTTTAATCAAAGTTTGCTTAATCTTGACATTTATCCAGTTTGCGAGATAATTGGGAAAGGATCTCGTAAAACGATATATTTATTTAGATTCGAGGGGATTAGATTCATGAAACGAATAAGCATGGTTCGAACCAAGTGTGTGAAAACTAATCTGACTTAGGGATAAGTTAAGGATTTTAACGGATAACAAGAGCGCAAAATTGATTGTTGTAAACCTTTGATTAATGCAGAGATGTATCATCAAAGATTGTACAATTAACAAAGTTTCACGTTAAAGATAACAAAGACCATTGAAGAATACTTCACCGAACTTTGAGGATAGACGCCCAAATTGCCTGAGAAAATCCCTCATCGCAACTGCCGAAGCATTCGAAGAACTGACTAGGCAATTTGACTGAGCCCAATTGCCAGAACGAATTGAGTGGCACAAGCACTCATTTACAAAGAAGATTTCAATTCGGACATCACTCTGCAACTCAAGATAAATCCAACCTCTTCTCTCACCTATTCGATTTCGTATATCTTTTATTTTATTATTTATTTTACTTATTTATTTAAACTCCTATTATCAACTTGTGTTTTTATTTTACAGTGTGATAACTTAAGCAAAGTGACCCAAACTAATCCCTGTGGAGACGATATTTAATCTATACTATTACTTGCGACGTGTACACTTGCATCGTTTGCATTGTATTAAAATCATGCAACAGATCTGTATGTAGTTGAGGAATCCATTAAATATAGAGTTGAAGTAGGGCCTAATGAGGATGAACCTGATTTAGGATTAGGTTAAGATGACCCGAGGATGAACCTGAAATTGCTGAGACTAAATTAGAGAGGAGCCAAATTTAGACCAAATTTAGGCCACCTGCAAGACCTCATAAATCTAGAAAAAAAAAAGAAGCTGGTGAACATGCCACTAATTCTACAACTTTGAGAAGAAAGTATGTGAAATTGAAGTGCATTAAATGTGATAAACCTGATCATAACATGAGGAAATGCAAAGAAGTGGGTGAAAATAGAAAAATATTCAAAGGATAATATAACTTACAAATTATTACTTAATTCATATATCATTTTTATTTTCTTCATAACTGATGTATTACTGTATTATAGAGTGCCACATCAAAGAATCAACGTCCATCTGTCAGACCTTTCAAGAATAAACACCTAACTAAACAATCTCAAACAACAACTCAACAATCTTAGACAACAACCCACAACATAGGACAAGACCTATCTCAAGACCATATCAAAAAAGGAAGAAGTTGCCTATAAAAAGGAAGAAATCACCTGCAGCTTCACAAGATACAAGGAAGTCAAATGTGTTCACTGGTACAACCTCAGACACAACCATAAGCAATGTTACAAACAATAGGTTGGACTAGTATCATGAAACTAACTTTCATTAAAAATATCTTTTATAATGTCATGAAACTCTTTGCTAATTAACATGAGTTAGCACAAATCTCTTTTGTATGGTTGCATATAGGATCGTAAATGAGACGAAACAGATCGTTAACTACACGAGCTCGACTTAGTCAAAGCTCGATCAAAACTTGATTCGACTAGACTCGACTCGAACTCGAACTTGACTCGAATTCTTAACGAACTGAACCGAGTTACTTGATACTCGAATCGAAAAGCTCACGAGCTAATTGAAATCAACACCAACACCACCAACACCAACAATAATAATTAAATAATCGTTTTATACTTCAAATTTTACATAGTGATCAAGTTGAACATGAGGAGAAGTTTGGAGGACTCTTGAAACAATTCCCCATTTTTGCATGATAAAACACAAATATAGTTGATTTAGAGATAGTAATACCATATTGCACAAATATAAAGGAAGGGGGATAGAATAAATCTATAAATATAATAAGGCTTTACCTTACAAAAATATGTTTTATTTTTCTTTTGGTTGAAAACAAGTTTAAATATATTTTTTGTTTAGTTGATTGGTATTGGATAATGGCCAAGAGGGGGGTGAATTGGATATTAAAAATTGGTAGGAAAAATTTCGGTAAAAATCGAGAAATAGAGAACACAAAGATTTATAGTGGTTCAAGCTTCGAACAAGCTCTACTAAGGATTTTGAAAACAATTCACTAATGAATTCAACCTTTTTCTAGGTTCAAGGGATAAACTTTACAAACAAATCAATTTTCTACACAAAATTGATTTAGGCCTCACAAGGTGTTACAAAAAGTTTGATTTGGCTAAAAAGGATTCTCTCACAAGAAATAATAGCCCCTAATACAAACAAACTCTCCCCAAACTTAATTTACAATAGATCAAAGTGAAGTACACAAGTTGGGAGGACAAAGTATGCAATGAAGTGCTTTGAGTTGGATTTGTGTGCTTGGATGTTGCTTGATATTCAATTCTCTATGTATGCTTTTGAAAATGCTTCTTTTTATACCTTCTCATTGATTTCTAACCGTTGAAGTTGTTGGGAAAGTAAATATGAACGTTGGAGCTTCATCTTTCCATCATAAATGCACTTTGCAGCAGGTGGTATCGAAACACGGGGTACCTGTTTCGAAGCAAGCCAAGAAAAGAAAGAGTCGTTGTGCATTTAATAAGGGGTGTATCGATACCTGTTTCGATACAAAAACTTTCTGTGATGTCTGGTATCGAACCTTGTTTCGATATAGGCTAACCATCATTCAAAAATCAACTAACACCAACGGTCGACTCATTTAATGCTTGAAAATAGCCGTTGGAGATTAAGGGTGTATCGATACCTATATCGATACCAGGAGTCATATTTTTAAAATTAAAAAATAATTTGAAAATTAACCAAGATGTTTCGATACCAGTATCGAAACATGGGTTGGCAGAAAGTTTTGGTATCGAACCTTGTTTCGATACCTGTTCATGATCTCAAGAACAAGCCTTGAAAAATCCCAGGTGTATCGATACCTATCCTCTTGGTATCGATACCCTCGTGTAAAAATGGCTTATGAGAATATTTCAAAGTTCTTGGTTTTGACTTAGAGATCAAGCTTTGACTTAAGGACCAAAAAGTTATTTCAAAATTAGTCCTTACATGTATTTGTTATATCAAAATCAATTTTAGTTTTACAATCTCCCCCTTTTTGATATAAAAAAAACAAAAGGAATTATAAGTTTTGAAATAATTTAGTTGAAAGACTCCCCCTTAATATGTGCCAAAAAAATTTTAAAATTTTTGATGGTTTTCGAAAACTTAAAAACTTAGAACTTTCTCCCCCTTTTTGTTAGATCAAAATCAATGAATCATAAATATAAAAAGATAATCAAGGTAATAGAATAAAGCAATTATAGCACTTAAATATAGAAGTTCATATGATAAGCATAAACCATAGCAAGCAAAGTATCCAAAATATAATCCAACAATAATAAAGATAAAAACATAAGGAAATAAAAATAGGTGCATAAGTTCTAATATGAATGCATCATAACTAGTCTTAATAACTAAAAAAGCAAAGCATAAGAGAGATCGAAATGATTAATCATCAGCCATGTCATCACCGTTATCATCATCATCCTCAACATCTTCATCTTCCTCTTGATCTTGATTTCCCTCATCATTAAGTCTTTGGCTTTGACGGAGAGCTTCAAGAGATACTCTCAAGTAGTGTCCTTGAGTCTCTAGGCTTGTCATCCTAGTGTTGATGGCATCAAAACCCGAAGTGAATTGAGTGGAAAGAGTGTCAAGCTTGCCATCCATGGAATCCAAACGAGCGTTGAGAGAATCAAACTTAGTCGTGAGGAAGGTCAACATATCAAACTGATGGATAGGTTCTGGATCAACCGGAGCATGAGGAGGAGAAGGAGGATCACCTCGAGTCCACACACCATTAGAGGCATAGACAAAGTGAGCACGGTTGAGTGAGGTTTCTCCAATAAGCTCTTTCAAAGATCCCACCTTGTCATAAGAGCAATCGATGTCCAAATGCAAGAAGATGGTGCTTAGAATGCACGCATAAGGAAAAGATTGAACAAGGGGGGTAGCACAGTTTTGGATGTGCCACACAATATCCGAGAAGACAATCCGAGCAAGGTTTGGTTGGATGTTATCACGGAAACATGTGATCCAAAAACTATCAACTTGACGGATCCTAGAGTATCTCCCATTAGAAGGACGAATCCACCAAGAGATGATAAGATGGAGAAAACGGTCGTGTGCGTCAAGAGATGTAACCGATCCGGTGAAAGGAGCAAGAGAGTCTTCATCATCTACACCTTTATCCTCAAGACCAAAAACATCAAGGAAATTAGAGACATTAATCTTGAAAGATTTTCCCATAAGATACGATTCAATGGCTACTACTTTACTCTTGTCCGGAGATAAGATACACTTAGCATTGGTGTAAAAGATAAGGACGAGAGTTGGAAAGAACTTGTCGGTATGAGTGAGAAAACTCAAGAACTTCCAATCGACAAGTTGGTCATAGTAACGAAAAGGAAATCTATGTGACGTGATAAATTGAATGTCCACACATCTTTCCTTTTTGAAAGGATAATTCCGAAAAAGATTGTAGTTGTCCAATCTACGATCATTGTCAAGACTCTTAGCATAACCTTCTCAAAATCAACTCGTGCAACACGAGATGATGAAGAGGATCCGGCTTCGGTACGAGATCGCTTCTTTGGTGGCATGATCTAGGATTGGATAAAAAAATTGGATTAGTTAAGAACAATATGTATGCTTGTATATATAATCCAATTCAATCCTATGAAATAATCTAAAAATTCAAGGTATTTAAGGATTAAAAATTTTGAAAAACCATCGAAAAACTTATTCGAACAAAAATTTATATTCGATTAAAAGAAGTTGGAATTTTGAGACAAAATCATAGGCTTATTGAAACCCATAAGATAGACATTTAAAACATACTCAAAAACTGATTTTTAACAAACTAAAAACAAACGAAATTAAGATTTTTCGAAAGTATACCTTGAGTGTAGATTAGGATGAATTCCGTGATTATGAAGCACCGTTTGTTGATATGATGAAGTCTTTGATGCGTAGATCAAAATCCCTCAAAGAAAACGTGATGAAATTGTGTTAAGAGAGGCGAATTTGATGGGATTCTAAAGAGAGGGTCGGCTAGGGTTTTAGGGTTTTAAATATGGAAGTATTTTAATGAGATTATAATTAGGTTTAGAGATTTTTAAACAACTTTCGTCCTCGTGTATCGATACTGGTATCGAAACACCCTGTTTCGATGCTAGTATCGAAACAAAGGTATCGATGCAAGCATCGATGCCAGTTCTTCTTGACAAAAACCCAAATAGGCTGATGAACAGGTATCGAAACAAGGATTAGCTGTATCGATACCTTCGACCTTTGCTTTGCATTTTGGCTACTAAAAGTACTAGAAATGAGTCTCTAAAGCCCCTAGAAGCATGCATATGATGTAATGACATGTTTATTATGCATGAAAAAGTTCATACTCCCCCTAGCAACATGCATGGATTCATTAAGATACAAGAACAACATAAGCATGATTTAATTCAAGATTCAAGCAAGATAAGCAAAAAGATGACACTTAGCAAGTCAAGATAGGCTAGTTAGACCTAACTCTCTCCTAAAGGTCCAAAAACGCTCCTTATCCAAAGGTTTAGTAAAGATATCCGCTAATTGATTTGAGGTGTCAACAAACTCTAAAGCAACATCATTTTTAGACACATGATCTCTAATGAAATGGTGTCTAATTTCTATGTGTTTGGTTCTAGAGTGTTGAATGGGGTTTTTGGTAAGACATATGGCACTAGTATTATCACACTTAAGAGGTATGGTGTCTACCTTAATGCCATAATCTAAGAGTTGTTGCTTCATCCATAACACTTGTGCACAACAACTCCCTAGGGATATGTACTCCGCCTCGGTGGTAGATAGAGCTACACTATTTTGTTTCTTAGAGAACCAAGATATGAGCATACTACCTAGGAATTGACAAGTTCCGGAAGTACTTTTCCTATCTATCTTACAACCTCCATAATCCGCATCCGAATAAGCATGAAGATCAAAAGAAGAAGCTTTAGGATACCAAAAACCTAAACAAGGTGTATTTCTAAGGTACCTAAAAATTCTCTTAATGGCTATAAGGTGTGATTCTCTAGGACTACCTTGAAACCTAGCACACAAGCAAACACTAAACATAATATCCGGTCTACTTGCGGTAAGGTAAAGCAAAGAACCTATCATTGATCTATATAATTTAGAATCAACACACTTACCTCCTTCATCCTTGTCAAGCTTAGTAGATGAGCTCATTGGTGTGGCTTGAGGTTTCACATTTTCCAAGCCAAACTTTTTGAGCATATCCTTGATGTATTTTGCTTGATTGATGAAGGTGCCATCCTTCCTTTTCTTGATTTGGAATCCCAAGAATAATGAGAGCTCCCCCATCATGCTCATCTCGAATTCACCTTGCATTAGCTTAGAAAATTCTTGACAATAACATTCATTAGTAGATCCAAAAATAATATCATCAACATAAATTTGAACTACTAAGATGTCATTTTTAAACCTTTTTATAAAAACTGTAGTATCCACCTTCCCCTTTTCAAAACCTTTTTCAATTAGAAAGGTTGAAAGCCTTTCATACCAAGCTCTAGGAGCTTGTTTCAAACCATATAAAGCTTTTGTTAATTTAAAAACATGGTTTGGAAATTTTGAGTCTTCAAAACCCGGTGGTTGTTCAACATACACTTCTTCATTTATAAAACCATTTAAGAAAGCACTTTTGACATCCATTTGAAAAAGCTTGAAATCATGATAACATGCAAATGCAAGTAGCATCCTAATGGCTTCCATTCTAGCTACGGGTGCATAGGTTTCATCGAAATCTATTCCCTCCTCTTGAGTGTAACCTTGAGCTACTAATCTAGCTTTATTTCTTACAATGTTACCACTCTTATCTAGTTTGTTTCTAAAGACCCATTTAGTTCCTATAGTAGACTTATTACTAGGCCTATCAACTAATGTCCATACATTACTTCTCTCAAATTGATTTAATTCCTCTTGCATAGCCAAAATCCAATAATCATCACCTAAGGCTTCTTTGATATTCTTAGGCTCTATGCATGAGATAAAAGCAACATGATTCATTAATCTAAGAGAAGAACGAGTAGTTACCCCTTGGATGGATCACCCAAGATTTCACCAGTTTTGACATAGTTGAACTCCCTTAGGTAGCTCACTTCCCTTTCTTCAAGCTTTACATTTCCCAAAGCTTCTATTGGAGGATCTTGTGCTTCCTCATTGCTTGGAATCCCATCCACCTTTGATGTTTGTCCATCATCAATGGTTTCAATGATTCCTACGTCATTATCATCACAAGAATCCTTCCTAGGAAGGAGGTTATCATCGAAAACCACATGTATAGATTCCTCTACAACTAAGGTTTTTTTGTTGAAAACTCTATAAGCCTTAGAATTTAAAGAATAACCAAGGAAAATAGCTTTATCACTTTTTGCATCAAATTTACCTAAATTGTCTTTTCCATTGTTCAAAACAAAACACTTGCACCCAAAAGGGTGAAAATAGCTAATGTTAGGCTTTTTAGACTTTAAAATCTCATAAGGAGTTTTCTTTAAAATAGGCCTAATCATTACTCGATTTATGATGTAACAAGAAGTGTTTGTGGCTTCCGCCCAAAAATACTTGGGTAAATTATTTTCACAAAGCATGGTTCTAGCCATTTCCTCTAAAGTTCTATTTTTCCTCTCAACTACCCCATTTTGTTGAGGAGCGCGAGGAGCCGAAAAATTGTGGCTAATACCATTTTCATTACAAAAATTTTCAAAACCTAAATTTTGAAATTCGGTTCCATGATCACTTTTAATATGAGAAATTTTTTGATCAAGATCATTTTGAGAAATTTTTGAAAATGTGATGAAATTTTTTAAGGCCTCATCTTTAGAACTTAAAAATAGAACCCAAGTGTATCTAGAGTAATCATCAACAATAACAAAAGCATATGATTTTCCACCCAAGCTAGTTGTCCTAATAGGTCCAAAAAGATCCATATGGATCAATTGTAATACTCTACTAGTTGAAACATCATTAATGGACTTAAAAGAAACTCTCTTTTGTTTACCCTTAGCACATGCATCACAAATTTTATCCAAAGAAAATTTGAGCTTAGGTAAACCTCTAACTAGATTTTGGGAGGCAAGTTTCTCTAAAACACTTATGCTAGCATGACCAAGTTTCCTATGCCATAACCATGCATCATTTTTATCACTAGCAACCAAGTATGCATGAGATAAGTTTATGTCATCTAGATGCACCATGTAAATATTTCCTATGCGATGACCTATGAGCATTGTTCTATTGGATTCTATGTCAGTAATTTTACAACTATTTTTATCAAAAGAAACATAGAAACCTTTATCACACAATTGACTAATGCTCAACAAGTTATGCTTAAGACCATTAACAAGTAAGACATTTTCAATAAGAATAGAGGAGTGATTACCAATAAAGCCTGTACCCTCAATTTGGCCTTTGGAGTTGTCACCAAATGTCACTACTCCACCCTTTTTGAGCTCTAACTCCTTAAATCGTCCCTTGTCTCCGGTCATATGCCTTGAGCATCCACTATCAAGGTACCACATATTTTGACTTGAAGCTTTGGCCTTGAAGCAATGCTCAACCTACAAACAAAAATTAGTTTTTCACTTTTGGTACCCAAATCATTTTGGGTCCATGAGAGTTAGTCCCTAAAAGCTTGGTTCCTTTAGGAATCCAAGAGGCAATGGCATTTACATTATTAGAAACAATGAGTTCTTTAGGAACCCAAACACTCCTAATTTTTCTATGTCTAAAATGCCTTTGAAAACCTTTTTGTTTGTGGTTTTGAAAATTTCTTTTGACATGGTTGGGTTTTGAAGAGCTTCCCTTTTCAAAAGTTGAACTCCCAACCACTTTAATTTGTTCTTTAAGCTCATTCACCACCTTGTGGTGATTCTCACTCAAGCTTGAAACAAGGTTGTTTAAATCAACATTTTCTTTTTGAAAAAATTTTAAATCATCATTTAAATCAACAACGTTTTCTTCCAAATCCAAAATTGTTTTTGTCAAAGAATCATTTTTTATTTCTAAATCGGAAATAGTTTTCTTGCTTTTCAAAATCGATTCTTTGAACTTCAAAACCAACTCATCATACACATCTTGTAATTCATCATATGTATCATAAAGTTCATCATAAGATAAATCATTACAAGATGGTTCAAGGGTTACCTTAGGCTCATCAAGAGCCATGAGACACAAGTTGGCCACCTCATTGTCCTCATCGGATGATGACTCCTCATCACTCCAAGTGGCAACATGAGCTTTATGTTTCTTCTTCTTCTCAAAACCCTTCTTTTTGTATAGAGGGCAATCGGTCCTAATATGACCGGGCTTCTTGCATTCATAGCAAATAATTTGATCTTTCTCCTCTTCTTTGCTCTTTGCTTTGAAGTTCCTCTTTCGTTGGAATCTTCGATTCCTATTTGCCCTCATAAGCCTTGTGAATCCTTTGGCCACCATGGCCAATTCCTCTAGCTCTTCTTCTTCACTAGTGTCCACTTCTTCTTGTGACAATGAAGCTTTAAGAGCAATCCATTGCTTCTTTTTCTCTACTTCCCTCTTCTCTATCTTTACCTCTTCTTTCTTTTTCTCTTCTTCTCTTTCTTTCTTCATGATCTCATGAGTAAGAAGGGATCCCACAAGAGCATCTAACTTTAGAGTCTTCAAGTCCTTGGCTTCAATGATAGCCGTCCTTTTGCTATCCCAAGACTGGGGAAGAGAGTAGATAAGTTTCCTCACGAGCTTCTCTTCCGGAATGATCTCACCAAAACCTTTGAGACCATTGACAATCATGAAAAATCTATCGAACATTTTGGTGATGTCTTCATCCGGATCCATCTTGAAATTTTCATAGTTTAGGTTGAGAAGACCAATCTTTGTTTCCTTCACATCATTGATGCCCTCATAAGTTGTCTCCAAGGAGTCCCAAACTTCTTTGGCACTTGTACATGAAGACATCTTGGAGTAGATGTCGGGGCCTAAAGCACAAAAGAGAATGTGAATAGCTTTATTATTTATGGACATTCTCCTTCTTTCTTCATCGGTCATCTCGTTCCTCTTCTTAGGAAATTGCCGATCTCCTTCTTGCTTCATAGGGATAGAGGGTCCATCTTCGATTATATCCCAAAGGACATAGTCATTGGAGTTGATGAATAGCCTCATCCTATTCTTCCAATAAGGATAGTTGTCCCCATTGAAAAAGGGTGGCTTGGTGATGGAGTGAGACTCGTTCCACGAACCGGAAGTGGAGGTCATTGGATTTTTGTTGTAGAGATGATCAACAACCCTTGGATCTTCTTTGGTAGAGGTGAATCCCTTCAAAGATCTAGCTCTGATACCAATTGTTGAGTTGATCAGTATTGGATAATGGCCAAGAGGGGGTGAATTAGATATTAAAAATTGGTAGGAAAAATTTCGGTGAAAATCGAGAAATAGAGAACACAAAGATTTATAGTGGTTCAAGCTTCGAACAAGTTCTACATCCACTACCTTAGCTCCCACTAAGGATTTTGAAAACAATTCACTAATGAATTCAACCTTTTTCTAGGTTCAAGGGATAAACTTTACAAACAAATCAATTTTCTACCCAAAATTGATTTAGGCCTCACAAGGTGTTACAAGAAGTTTGATTTGGCTAAAAAGGATTCTCTCACAAGAAATAATAGCCCCTAATACAAACAAACTCTCCCCAAACTTAATTTACAACAGATCAAAGTGAAATACACAAGTTGGGAGGACAAAGTATGCAATGAAGTGCTTTGAGTTGATTTGTGTGCTTGGATGTTGCTTGATGTTCAATTCTCTATGTATGCTTTTGAAAATGCTTCTTTTTATACCTTCTCATTGATTTCTAACCGTTGAAGTTGTTGGGAAAGTAAATATGGACGTTGGAGCTTCATCTTTCCATCATAAATGCACTCTGCAGCAGGTGGTATCGAAACACGGGGTACCTATTTCAAAACAAGCCAAGAAAAGAAAGAGCTGTTGTGCATTTAATAAGGAGTGTATCGATACCTGTTTCGATATAAAAATTTTCTGTGATGCCTGGTATCGAACTTGTTTCGATACAGGCTAACCATCATTCAAAAATCAACTAACACCAACGGTCGACTCATTTAATGCTTGAAAATAGCCGTTGGAGATTAAGGGTGTATCGATACCTGTATCGATACCAGGAGTCATATTTTTAAAATTAAAAAATAATTTGAAAATTAACCAAGATATTTCGATACCAGTATCGAAACATGGGTTGGCAGAAAGTTTTGGTATCGAACCTTGTTTCGATACCTGTTCATGATCTCAAGAACAAGTCTTGAAAAATCCCAGGTGTATCGATACCTATCCTCTTGGTATCGATACCCTCGTGTAAAAATGGCTTGTAAGAGTATTTCAAAGTTCTTGGTTTTGACTTAGAGATCAAGCTTTGACTTAAGGACCAAAAAGTTATTTCAAAATTAGTCCTTACATGTATTTGTTATATCAAAATCAATTTTAGTTTTACATTTTTATATGAGCTTTTATTGATATTAGAGTTTGAGCTTCAATTAAGTTTGAGCTCTAGTTGAGTTTAATAATTTAAAACTCAAATCAATTTTAATGATATTTGAATTTAACTTGGGACATTTGAGCTTTTCGATTTCGAGTTTCGAATTTGAGTTTGAGTTTGAGCTTGAGCTCAATAATTTTAAGCTCGCGAGTTTTCGATTCGAGTCGAACTTAACTTTCGAACATTTCTAATCTAGTCGAGCTCAACACTACTTGATCTCGACTCGGCTCGTTTACACCTTTAATTACATCTAATTGAAATTATCTTTTGTAATGTCATAACAATTTGCTCAACTTATCATTTTGTAATACCATGAAACAATCTTTTAAAGAAGCATTATATGACAATGAGAATATCTTTTATTAAATAGTCATTATATTTTGTTCAATGCTACTGTGCAAGCATTATAAGACAAGGAATTTATCTCTTGTAAAAACATTATATGGCTTTTATAATGCCATGAAACTATCTTTTAGTGAATAAAATTTTTATAATAAAAAATAAAAAGTCAAACGTTATCAATTTTATTACTTTAATATAAAGATCCATTAAAAAATTATTACAAAAAGTTTCCCATAAAATCAACAAACCATAAGATAAACAAACATAAAGCCAAACACAGTCAAACTAAACCTTTAATTTTATCAACCATAAAATACCATAGCAAAATATATTACCTTAATCGAAACTAAACCACAAACCATAAGATCAACAAACACATAATCAAAAAAGTAATCCAAAACATTCTTTCTTGCTTCCTTCTATTTTGTTTTGATTTTCTTCAACAATTCAACAAGAATAACTCTTTCTCGATTTCTAATTTCTAGATTACACCACTGAAAAAATAATAATTATGACCAACATCATACTTAGAGCAGTCGAAAAATCTCCTTCTTGGTTAGCACTGCTCCATGATATTCTGAGATCAGCATCCAATCCACAAGCATATTTCGGAATCTCTCTTAAAGACTCCATCTTCACTTAGAGAAATTTGAAGCTGAAATTTAAAATAGAAAGAAGATTTTGGAGAGTTTTTAGATTAGGGTTTTTAAAGACCAATTTTTTAGAGTTTGAAAATTATAGAGATGGATGCCACATTGTTATCCAACTTAGCATGTTAACTTCTACATCAACTTCTCGTCAAATTTTTAACGACAAAAGATTACTTTGTATCAAAAAAATTAATAAATAAACTAATTTATAATATTTAATAATCAGAGTATATAAAAAATAACTAATATATAATCAAAGTATCTATATAATGTACCCGATTTTAAATTCAATTCCGTAGAGCCAACAAACAAACCCAACATAATTGGACCCCACATTTTGTGAGGGATCCAGATGATAATGAAAACGTGAATTTATTTTCCTCCGCATTTTCCATTTGATTTCCTGTCAATTCAATTTATTTTCTTTCCGTGGTTTTCTGGTATTCTGATACGGAAACGACAAGAATAAAAGGAAGAAAATCTGCCAAAACCAAACAGATTCAAACCTCTCTGTGTTTCTTCAGTGGCTTCTTCTACTTCGATTACTCCGTCTTACTTTGCTTCCACAAGCCTTCACCACTTCCCTTCTAACGGTAACTCTCCAAGGATCTCATTTCCTTTGAAAAGCGGATCCTATGAGCTTCAAAAACAGCCTGCTCTCACTCTCAAGGCATTCTCTTCTCGTGAATCCAAAGGTAATCTCTCTCTCCTTGCTCCAGTTTTTCACTATTGTTTCAAATGGTGGCTTTACAGTTGATCTGGTTCATTACTTATGTTGTTGAGATGTTATTTCTATATTTTATGGAGGGTGTGTTTCCCAGAAAATTCACCAATGAAATCACTACAGGCATAAATGAAACCTCAATCAAGGCTTGATTTTTCTCAATGTTGGTTGTTTCCGATCGGGAATAAGATGCTAATTAAAGATCAATAAACATACTTTGTATGAAATAATGTTTTCTTATGTAAAAGGTGAAGGAATATGTAGCAGGAAATTAAGGTGTTTCACTGTTACTTTACTGGAGTTCTTTCTTAGAAATCCTTAACCATTAAAAAGTTAATTCACTGAGCAGTTCCATGAACAAACCTTTAAACCAAAAAGAAAATGAAAAGTAAAAATACCCAATAATATGATGGGATTTTTTGCATTAATTTCATTGGTTAAGAGAGTTTGGCTTAATGGATCAGATAGGAAGGTAGTTAAAATATCATCTCAGAACCTATCTCTGAAAGTACAATGTATAGTTTATTCACCATTACTAATATTTTAAACACTGATAACAATCAATCTCTGTCATCATTCTTATTCAATTTTCATGATATGCAATTCTTGAAACTTATAAATACGCTCCAATGAATTATTTTTGCATATATACTATCTGTCCCCGTAATATTTTCTTTTCTGATTTGTTTCACAACCTTGTCTTCCATACTATGTAGCCTTGTTTCACTCTCTCCCTCCACTTGTTGGCGGCTTGCTGCACTCTGTACTTCTGATTTTGTTCTAATCTTCCTCTCTTTTGCCTTCTAGTCCCTGTACATCTTGTATCACTTGTTTACCATGCCTTTACCCTTCCTTCCATATAAGCCCTCTCTACAGAGCAAGTGTGGAAGCTGGAATGGTGAACTGTTTAAATCTCTCTTTTTTGTCCTTATGCTGGTAGATTAGATCCCCGGAAAATATTCACATGCTGCAAAGGTTAATAATATGTGTTTTTTTTTAGTTTTTAAAAGGTGATACTTTTTCCAAAATGGATAAGCTCTATCATTGTAAAATTTGTTGTGATGTCCAGCGTCCTTCTATTCACCAATTAATCTATAATTACAGTTTCGGTTTGAAATAATGAACTACAAAGAATTGAGTATATTGGAAAAGTGACATGTTCTGTTGTCCTTGTGAACTTATAATTTCATATATTTAGAGTGATTAGTGTTTTGTGACTTGTCATATATCTTATTGATCGAATCAGTTGAGATCTTATCAGCAGCCTTGAATAGAGCTTTTGTATTTGGGATATCAATTTAGTTTCTAAACTTTAGGACCTTCAGTATTAAACCATAATGAATTCTTAAATCTTGCATGTCTATTTTGAGTACGTTTCTTCTAGTTTCTTCCTCTGGGATTGTGCTGCAATTTTTCTGATGACAGTACAGAAAATTTGAACTCCAATTGATCTTGTTTCATTGATTTATTATCTACAGCTGCAGTTGTTACTAAAGACACATGGGAGAAATCAATATTGAACAGTGATTCCCCTGTTCTTGTTGAATTTTATGCAAGCTGGTGTGGCCCCTGTAGAATGGTTCACCGGATTATTGATGAGATAGCAGGGGAGTATGCTGGGAAGCTCAACTGCTTTATTCTCAATACAGACAATGACTTTCCAATTGCAGAGGATTATGAAATTAAGGCTGTACCGGTTGTGTTGCTGTTCAAAAATGGAGAGAAACGAGAGTCTGTTGTCGGTACCATGCCAAAGGACTTCTATATAGCTGCCATTGAGAGGGTTCTGAAGTCGTAAACAATGATATAGTGCATAACTGCAATCTCCAGTAAAGGTTTAAGTTTTTCTTGCCTATTTATGTTGTTTTATTTTTGGCTAGATGCCTATATATTTGTTAGCTGGATTTTCAATGCATAAACTGTACGTCCTTTAGTTGTACCTTGCCGGTTACTGTTAGCATCATAGTGATAGCTTGTAAATGTTTGGCTTGATCCTTTTTGGTTCAGGGTTGTCCATTTATTTCAAGTGAAATTGGTACCTTAAATCTTTAAATTGTTTTATCTAATACAATCTTCCCCTTTGTGTTAGATTCTCTCTCCAATATATTATATATATAGGATCCTCTTACGCAATGTAAAATTCATATTTTTAAACCGAAGATAAATGAAATATTGAGATTAGCAATAGAAAATGTGAAGATTGTTATAGAAAAAATATAAGGAAATAATTTTAGTCCTAACCCATATATATATACACTGGATGTGATTCACTTAGGCCATGTAAAACTCACTTGGTTTTACATGAATTCATGGACGTTGGATGGTGTAAATGAATGGATGAGATTAAATGCTCCTTTTTTATCCTTAAAATCTCTTTATTTTCAACATTTAATCTCATCCATTCTTTTAACCAATCCAAAGGCTATGAATCCATGTAAAACTGAGTTTTACATACTATAAGTGAATCCTATCCCGGTTTTTATATATACATATACACATATGTATTTGATACACATTTTGTGTAATTTTGTACTACACAACCTTTTTTTTTCTATTTTAGGGTTATGTATTTAGTTTGAATGTAACACCTTAAAAACAAATTTCACATTTGAGATTTAAACTTAATTTGTTATCATAAAATTTCGAACCTAGTTTAACCTAAATCACATTCATTTTCATAAAAATTCTTGAAGTTTAAATATCACATTTGACTTGTGATTTAAAATCGAAAATAAGAGTTACAATACAACATAGGGTTATACAAATACATAGCTCAATAATCTAAATATTGTACTCAAAACAAGTTGATGTTGAAATCCTATTTTGATGGTGCTCCAATGATACATGTCAACCTATTAACTTGCGAACGAAAACAATAAATCTGAATGTTGAGCTAATGAAGTTTAGTGGCTACTATAGCGACCCTAAATTTCTTAAAATAATAAGCATAATAATAGGTGTGTTGAAAAGTGTGGTAAAAAAGGGGTCATTATTTTAAAAATTAAAAATTAGGTCTAGAATTGAAATATTGGGAATTTTATATTGAAAAGGGCCAATTTTGAAATTAGGGTTAAGGATTGGAAATTGAAAAAATAGAAATTAGAAAAGGAATTTAAGGATTTGAATTTTAAATTCTTAATTAGGTTTGAAAACCTAAAATGAAAATTGAATTGAAAAGGTGACTTTGAAATATGGGAAATTAGGAAAATTTAGGAAATGATTTAAAAAATATTAAAAAACGTTGAAAAATAATTTGAAAAGTTGATTGGAAAAGGATTCTAAAAATTGGAGTCGCCACCGGGCATCGTAAAAAACAAAAATTCGAAATGATTTGAGTTCGAGAGTCGGTTATGATTAAAAACTGTTTTAGCGTTTAAAATCGCTTAAATAATTTTAAATTGGCACCTTTACAAAATACCGCTTAAATAATTTTAAATTTTTTGATTTAAAGTGCCATTTAAATTAAAGTTTATTTGAAAATTTTAAATTCAATTTTATTTTAACCGTATCTTTATTCGAAGGTAAACACATACACTGCCACCACTACGCCTGGTGTTGGGCTTGATGTAGCTTGATGAATGATGCGTGTGGTATAAGCGCAATTTGAGTGCAAGTGTACACGTCGTCAAGTAATAAAATGATAAGTATATCGTGTATCGTTTCCACAGGGATTGATATTACTTAATATGTCTTCCTTTGTTCCCTTGCTCCTAAAAATAAAGTAAAAATACAAATAAGTTGATTTATTTTATCTAACTAAATAATTAAATAACAAAACATAAAATAAAAGGTTGAGAACGATTATAGAGAAAGTGGGTAGGATCCAGTTGCGTCAATTAGTGGATTAAATTGATATTCTTCTTGTCCAATGCAATCACACACACTGCTTCGACAGTACTGCAGATACCGCCTCGGCAATATTGGCGCTCCTCTGCCGCGACAATCTCCTGCTCTTGGGCAGAGTTATCAAAGTTCAGCAAAGTGTCCGTAAGTGACTCCGGTCATCTCTGAGTTAAAGTGCTGTTGATGCCAGTCCTTGACGATACCTCTCGGCGTAAATCAACGATAACCACCAACCAATCCAACACTTCTTTTAGCTGCTGAAACTCTTAACCTATCTTCTGGGTCTCCAAAAGAGTATAGGCCGAGTTAGTGTCTATAACACCGTACTTATCCCTTTCGTGAATCTACACCTCTCAATGTTAGATAAATAGATTACTTTCAAACTTCTCTCTCAGGCTTGAATACAAGAACAAAGAATATCAATGGGATAAACAAACTTTGATTTTATTATTGCATAAGAACAAAGATACAAGAATCAATCTCCTCTCACGAATATCGACAACCTTCACCTATCCCTAAAAAGTTTAGAACAAATCGTCGTTAAGTACAATTCTTAGGGAGAAAGATTCTCTAAAAATCGACTCAAGAGAAAAGGGTTTCTCTCTAAATCGGCTCTCTCTAAATTGGCTCTCTCTAAATCGGCTCTCCTAGACAATATGGCCGGCTAGGGTATTTATAGTCTTAACCTAGGGAAAACCTTTCCTAAATAGACTTTAACTTGAAGTAGTGAACAAGTCTTCTTCAAGGAATCTGATATTTCCAAGTTTGCCGCCTTCTAGAAGGGTTTTCCCGCTTGGTCTTTGAATTGGGCTTTTAGCGCGCTAGCCTGGTCTAATTGGTACGCTGAATCTTCCAGAATGTTCTCTATATTTTTATCTTTTATTGCACCTCCATTGTTAGTGCTGCCACACTGGATTCTGTCGCGGCCTTGTCTTTTGCCTCGGCCGCAACCCTACTTCTCTGCCGCTTCAACTCTGGATATTCCTGCATGTACAGAATATATGATAATATCTGCATTCTCTATAAATATTAACTTTGTAATTGATGATAACGGAATATCCAATATTTGAGCAAAGAGTCCATATTTCGGTTCAAGTAGGTGTATATTAGATGCTCAAAGTACCATAAGAAGGGTAGTAAATAACTGCCTTTTAGGCACTCATCAATGAATAACCGATTTCACTTAGCCAAGTGATGGAGAATCAAGATTTGGGTTGTTGTTGTGGAAGCAAGAGTTAGATAATAAAAACAAAAGGATTTAGAGTGGTTCGGACTTCTAACCCAAGTCCTACATCCACTACCTTAGCTTCCTACTAAGGATTTCCTAAATTCACTAAGAATCTCTTCTTTTTAAGGCTAAAGGGCTAACCTTACAAACCTTGATTGAAACTCGAATCAAGCATCCAAAGTTCACAACCCGAACTTTGGGAATCCTCTCAAACAAGAGATAATCTTAAGCAAACTTTGATAATCCTTATAACAAGGCTAATTGTTTGCAACTAAGCTCTCATCCAATCCTAATACACTTGAGCATACATATACATTAAGCTCACAAGTGTTGTCTACCAAAAAGTGTGAGAATTAAGCTCTAAGACAATTCTTGAATAATAATGTTGTTTACAATTAAACATTAGTCTTCTCTTGATGCTTGATGCTTCCTTTTATAATCCCAAGTGAGCTTCTAGCCGGTGATGACCGTTGGGATCAATTTTGAGCCGTTTGGAGCTGATTTCGAGGCATATTTCCTCTTCTGGTACAGGAGGCATCGATACCCCTGAAACTGGTACCGAAACGGCTGCTTTGGGAAATAGCCGTTGAACCTGCAATTATAAACATGTATCAAAACTGGTATCGATACCGCTCCTAGCCGTTGGGTTTTTTCATGAAATCGTTTATGATCGTTGAGGGTATATATAAACATGTATCGAAACCAAACTTCACAGTGGTGACGAGCCCGTTACGACCAAATGAAGTGTAACTTAAGCAAGAATAACTTGAAACAATATGCAAGAAGAAAAGTGCAATAGAATAAAATATTAGTTCTACACCTAGTGACGGGCCCGTTACGACCGAATGAAGATGTATCGCATTAGGTTCATTAATTAAGTGTAACTTGAGCAAGAATAACATAAAACAACATGCAAGAATAAAAGTGCAATAGAATTAAATACATAAATGAAATAGCATAATAAAAACTAAAGACAAATATATAAACAATAAGATAAAGTACATAAAATAAAAACATGCATGATATAATAAGAATATATGCATAAAAAACATTAAAATAGACATGCCAAAATAAATATCAAACAAGGACTAAATTAAATAAAAACATTAATTTAAAGACTAAATTAAAAGATTTTAATTACTGAAAATGACTAAAATACAAGGAAAGCAAGATTAAAGAGCCAAAAAAAGTTTTTCTTCTGGTTTCAGGATTAGATCAAAACAAAGCAGAAATGTTAGTGTAAAATCGAAAGGAAAAGAAAAAAAGCTTGAATCACTAACCAAATCGAAAAGGTTCAAAAACACTAAAGCCCTCAAAAAGCTATTTGTGAAGGCTTAGAAGTCCTCTTAATTCCACATTTCTCCAAATTGTAGTATTTGAGATGTAGAACCCACAGGGACTGTGTCGACCTTACTACTACTTAAACCTGCACTATTGAAAATAAAAATACAAGTAATTTGTGAAGTTGAAATAACTAAATTAACTACTTGAAAAATAAAATAAAAGAAGAGAAAATATATAATGGAAGTGAGGCCAGGTTGAGTACTTTGTAGAGGAGAATCCAATTGTATTATTTATCCACTTATTAATACAATGGGGTGACTTATCGCCTCGGCGGGTCGCACTAACGGTCGCCGCAACTTCCTAGGCGGGGTTATGCCTTGTTGACAAATCAACTTTCCATATTTCAACAGAGCATCATTGTATGTCTCCTTCTTATCCCTAAGCGAAGAGAACTGTTGAAGTCCATGTCTTGATGATACCTCCCGGCGTGAATCAAGGATGAACAACAACCAAACACATGTGTCTTATTAATCGCTAAAATCCTGGGCGGTTTATCTCTAAATTGGATTAGTTAATGCCCTTGAGCAAAGACTGTATTCTCTCGTTTCATGAGCCTAACTCTCCCGATATTAGACAAATAGATTATTCTTCATATATTATCATCTCGAGCTCATATGCAAAGAAGAGTAATTGCCAAGAGAGAATAACCTATAAAATAAGTTTTACATTAATAAATATCAAAGACAATACAACCTTTTTCTCCAACTACTCCACAAACAACTTAAACCTCTGAGGGAGTTTAGAATATGGTGTAGTCGGCGGCTAAAAATATAAGCTATAGAGAATCCGGCTCGACTCAACTCTCTTAATCTAAACCTAATGTGTGCCTTATATAGGCCAAGCCCTAGGTTAAAGTCTTCCACATAAGAAAATAATTGTATAAGGAAAAAAATTCAACTCGTAATTAAACTAGGATACTTTATTCTATTTCCTAAAATATCTCTTCTTTCCGTGTTGACCTTTGACCGAGGCTTGACTCTTCAAATAGGTTCCGTCTTTCTCTCGTTTTATGTCCTTTACGATCGGCGTCTTTTTCTCTTTTTGTTGAGTATCGATTATTATCTTTACTCTATTGACGCGACCTCCTAAATGCTGCCATGGAGGGTGCTCCTCTGCAATTCAGTATCAATCCTCTTATCTGGCCATTCTTATGATGTATTTTCTGTCTAAGAAAGAAAACCATAAAAAGCATTTTTTTTATGCCAAATAATAGATAAATTCATGAATTATGTATTTGGATACTGAATTAAGGAAAATAAGCAGAATTGCCCATTATTGTCTTTAAATCTGTCATTGATTGGAAATAATCGAGTGGGAAAATAATATAAAAAATTGGACTTTTAGGCACTCATCAAATACCCTCAAACTCGAACTATTGCTTGTCCTCAAGAAATGCAAAAGATAAATTTAAATAAGGAATTTTAAAGTAATATACTTTCCTACCTACCACGGTAGAAATCCTTTCTTGACTCGGCCTCTTCTAGGTTCTAAGGATTCCTTGGAACTGGACTATGAGTCTTAGTGGGTGGGCGCGTAGCTGTGTTAAAGCTAATTTTTTAAGTTCTAATCCTTTTTCTAGCTCAATACTTCCGACTTAAATTTTTATTCGAATCTTCTTTTTCTCTTTAACCCTAATTGTATATAAATATATATTTCTATATACTTATACTACTTGAGCTAGTTTCAGGCACCTTAAGTGTTTAGCAATTCTTACTAGAGCCAATTTCGTGCACCTCTAGTAAGTGGGAGAAAATCTAAGTCCTAGAGCCGATGATAGACACTTCTAGTTTAAAACTTAAGTCTAAGTCCTTATTGTTTTCTCAAAGAAAAAAACTTTTAAAATCAACTAAGACTAGCAATGTTTGAATATTTTCAAGCTCAGAGTCTAATCCTAAGTACTAATCCTAGCAAACCTATCAGACTTCAAGTCTGGTGAATGGTGCAGACTGCGGCGACGAATGGAAAATATATTACTGTCGAGACAGTTTCAATAAAATTCAACAGACTTAATTTTTGTTTTTGCATATAAGGCAGTTGATAAGGAAGAATTAAAAGCACAGTAATTAAGGCAATTAATTAAATTTCTATACATTACAAATATTATATTTACAAAATAGGACCATACTCCCCTAAACTCGAGGGATGCATTATCCTCAATGCATAGAAAAGACAAAAAAAATAAAAGAAAACCAAGAAAAAGAAATACGAAAACAAAAGATAAAAGAAACACCACCGCCCTTTTAAAATTCAGTGGATCTAAAGGAATCCTCCGAGTCACTACCGATTAGAAGTTTGCAACGTGTCTTCGGTGGCTGCTCGACGGTCGCCTTTGGTGGGCTCACCATTGGCTTTTTGGCCGAGCGTGGTGGTTGGACTCGAATAGGAGTGGAGTCTGTGGATGGTTCTTCCTTCGTATCCAAGTTGATCGAAGATGAGGATGCTGCCTTTCTCTTTTGTCCTCTTTATGTCGCGGTTAACAGTTCCTCGATGACCTTGAGTTGGCTAGTCAGGTCTTCCTCAGAGTCGCTCCACGTGAAATTGGTAGAGTGTTTTGGAGTGGCTCCTCTGTTAGTGGAGTTTATTCGGAGGAAGTCAACTATCGAGTCTACCGAGAGGGCTTCTATAGCTGCTGTTGCGATATTCGACGTGGCGGGTAAGAAAGGGATTATTGCTGAATCTGGTGCTGAATTAGCCGGTGCAATAGAGGAAGGCTGAGGTGTGGAGAGCTCGAATGGAAATTCTGGGAATATCGTCGAGCATGTAAGGAGTTCATCAACAATTGTGGCGATGATGGCGCTGTTGAACTCCTGAGTCATGAAGGCCATCTACCTTCTCTCCATTGGCTGCAGGATCTCCAAGACTCCTGCTGGGGCATTCTGAGTGTGCTCGTTTGAGTCTGCCCATGGTGTAGCCTTTACAGACGTTGCCTCTGCAATGGGAGGGATGTATGACTGTGGAGTGGCTTCCTCCACTTGCATTCTTCTGATATATATCTCCCGTATCTAGCCTTTCCTTGTCGGCATCCATAGGTCGGACGAAAGTGATGGCACCGTTCGAGACAACATAAATTTGAATTAAGACAAGGGAAATTGAGCACATCTCTTTCCTTCTCGGCACATTCAAATAACTATTCGTTGATGATTCGGCCGACGTTGATCCTTCTGTTGTGGATTATGGAGTGAATAAGTGCTAGCCTCGAACGGTCAACTATTTGTTTGTGGGATGTTGGCAACAAGTTTATTTTCTCAAAAATGTTCCAAAGCTTCGCCTCTGGTCTGAGATATCGGCCGCTAACGGAACCTTGATGTTTGCCAGTATTCCATTCTGCTCCTGGTAGGCAGAGTTCTCCTTTCATCGATTTTGAATCGACAACAATTAGGGTAGCAACGAAGGTGGCATGTTCATCTTCTTCGACATGCAGTCCGAAAATCGTGTTGATTGTGATATCTGCCACCGGAATAGCTCTACCACAGACATAGATGTAGGGATTGTTTGGTAGAGGTCTGTGGGCGTAGAATTCGTGGACCCAGTCAATATTTGTGGGGTCTGGCTGCCTTGCGAACTGCTGTCATCTCTAGAAAGTGATCTTCGACAAGATGAAGGCTTCCAATCCTAGATTATCTTCTTGGTGTAGTGGAAGCCTTGTTCTTCCCAGACTGGCCGCGACTTGAAATTACAATTGTAATCTCTCTCGACGTCTGGGGTTGCGAATCATTTGATCTTTGTTGCTCCGGTAGAGGTTGGTCGTGGGGTTGTCATTTTTTTATTTGTAGAGAAGCGGAGAAGAATTTTGGCAGAGTAATATTAATAGAAAAGAAGTGTGAGGGAGATGATCTTTACTTGTGTATTTATAGGCGAACGCAGCAGACCGTTTGAGGCAACACTGGTAACATCATTATCCTTCGCGTGCACGCGATGTAAGTCCAGCTGACCTGCACTAGCGGCAGATACGATACAGATTTGGAATTGGGCGACAAGTTTCCCACTGAGATATTTTCTTTGTGGGTTGGGCTACGTTTGGGCTTGGTTATCTCCCTTTATTTTATTATTCCTAAAATAACTACAAATAAGATAAACTAAAATTGTGAATATATTAAAAATTTTGAAAAATTAAATTGTGAAAAATTTAAATCTAATTCCTAAAACTGAAAACTAAAAATCTAATTCCTAAAACATAAAAATAAATAAAGGATAATGAGATAAAAATTAGGTTACTGGTGGAGTGCAATAAATTACATCTCTAGCAACAACCATCTTCCCCTTTTTGAGTGGAGGAGAAGCAGATGTCCCTGTTTCTGTCTCCTCATCAGGTGGTTTCTCTTGGATGTATTTCTGTTCAAGGGGAGTATTGCCTCGATAGAGGTTACCTTGGGAGGTCTTGTTCAGGCAGTCCGTCTCTGCGTTGAAGTTAAATTCAGTTTTAACCTCAATTCTTTGACATACATCTGGTTCATCCGGATGCCTTAGAGTCTTGAAGATATTGATCTTTACTTATTGTTCATTTACCCTTATGACCAATTTGTCTTTCTTGCAGGCGATCAATGTTCTATCCATGCCTAGAAACGACTTTCTCAATATGATCGGAGCATGTTCATCTGCTTCATAATCAAGAATTAAAAAGTCAACAGGAAATATAAATTTATCCACTCTTACTAGGATATCTTCAATTTTTTCTTCCGATTGTACGTAAGAGTAGTCTGCCAATTGCAACATCACCGTTGTTGGTTTTTCCTGCCTGATGCCTAGCTTCTGAGATACTGACTTAGGCATGAGGTTGATACTAACACCTAAGTCACATAATGTCTTGCCCACGTATTGATCACCGATAGAGAAAGGTATGGTGAAGCTACCAAGATCTTTTCTTTTGGTTGTGGCCTTGTTGTGCAGCATTACCATGCACCCTTCTGTTGCGGCAACCGTTTCAAACTCTCAATTTTTTTCCTTTTGGATATAATATCCTTAAAAAACTTAGCGTAGTTGGGCATTTGTTTAATTTCCTCCACCAAAGGTATATTTATATGTACTTGTTTAAATATGTCGAGGAATTTCTTAAACTGGTACTCCCGTTTTTGTTGTTTCAACCTTTGTGAGAAAGGTGGTGGTAAATGCAGATCCTCAATCTTTTTGTTGCACTAGAATCGTATCTGTGGTGCGGCTATGACATCTTTTGCTGCGGCATCATCGTCGATAGTGTCTGCTGGTTCCTTAGTCTCAGGTTTTTCTTCAGTAGCTTCTTTTGGGGCTATTATCTCAGGGGTCTTACCTACTGTTCTAGTAGGTATTTCAGGGTCCTTCAGTTGTAAACTACTTCTAGTAGATATGGCTTTACATTGTTCATGTGGACCAGTTCTAGCGACTTCAATATCGATGGGGAGACCTCCTATAGGTCGGTTTTTCATATTTTGTGTCATCTGTCCTACTGCAACTTCTAGCGTTTTGAGTGCAGCTTCATTATTCTGTATTCTCATCTCGGCTCTGTCCATGAAAGTGTCGGCTTTCTAGATGAACTTATTAGTGTTTGTGATATAGGCACCAGCCTGAACCATGAATGTCTGCAGTGTGTTTTCCAAGGTCTGGAGATCTGTCTACTACGGCAGCGGAAGTGCTTGTTGCGGCATCTGCTGTTAAATCATTTTGTTATTCAGCTGGAATCCAGTATTTTGCACAAGTTGATGTTGCATGTTTAGTGCATTGTTAGGGTTACTCTATGAAAAATTTGGATGTTTACTCCATGATGGATTATAGTTATTAGACATATTGTTCCTATTAAAATTTTCAACATAGAAGGAGGATTTTAGGTTTTGTGGGTAGCCGTTCGAGTTGAGGTTGTCACCACATGTTTCACAGAAGACCATGATTGCTTTTTTACTTCTTGAACATGACTTGGTTTGTGCAAATCCTTAACCATGTTTGTCAAAGCTAACAGTTACTCTAAGATAGATTCGGAAGAGTTAGGATTTGTCATACCTCGCCTTTTTATGTCGCGTCTGGTTGTTAGGTGCTGATAATCATTCTTTTCTAACCTGTCCAAAATCTTTAGACTCTCATGGGGTGGTCGGTCTAGTAGGGTGCTGTTGGCGGAAGGATCAAGCATCATTCTTGTAGGGGTATTTACTGTATTGTAAAAGATTGATATTTGAGTCTACTCGAGCAAACTATACATGGAGCATTTTTTGTATAGTTCTTTATATCTTTCCCAAGCCTCATACATAGATTCATCATCTTCTTGCCTAAAAGATGTGATATCATTTTTGAGCTTATCAGTCATATTAGTATAACTAAAACGGTCAAGAAAACTTCGGCATAATTCTGCCCATGAATTCAACGATCTCCGCTGGAGGTTGTTTAACCAAGATTTTGCCTATCCCTTAGCGAATAGGGGAACAGTTCAAGCTTAAAGATTTCGGCTGAGACTCTCGACAATTTAAATAAATTACAAATTTCTAAGAAGTACTTAAGACGCTACCGAGCATTTTCATTGGTCGATCCCCCAAATTGGCCTAGGGTGTTGATCATGTTGAACATGACCGGTTTTAACTCAAAGTGTTTTGCCTCTATATTAGGTATCACAACAACAGGAGTTAATTCATCCAAATCTTTCTCTAAATAATCACGAACGGTACGTGTGCGTTCCTGTCTTGGAAGGTTTGTTGGGTTAACAACTGCGAATGCAACGTGGTTGCTTGCCTCGGTGGCATTCATCCAGCGTTGTTCTGCTGGCCAGGTACGACGTTCATTCTTTTGTGTACCCTACGTTTCAGATTGCGTGTTGTTCGTCCGATTTTTGGATCGTAAGGATATTGGTCAATCGACGGATTGGACTTGGTCATACACAGAATAACCCCAGTAAATTAAAGAAATAAACTAAAAATAAACTAAAGAAAATAAAAAAGTGCATAAATATTAGTAGTAAAATAGAGCACTAGTCCCTGGCAACGACGCTAAATTTGGTGAAGGCTCGAAAGTCCTTTTAATTCCACCTTTCGCCAAATTATAGTATTTGAGATGTCGAACCCACAAGGACTGTGTCGACCTTACTACTGCTTAAACCTGCACTATTGAAAATAAAAACACAAGTAATTTGTGAAGCTGAGATAACTAAATTAACTACTTGAAAACTAAAATAAAAGAAGAGAAAAAATATAATGGAAGTGAGGTCAGGTTGAGTGCTTTGTAGAGGAGAATTCAGTTGTATTATTTATCCACTTATTAATGTAATGGGGTGACTTGCCACTTCGACGGGTCGCACTAAGGGTCGCCGCAGCTGCCTAAGCGGGATTATGCCTTGTCGACAAATCAACTTTCCATTATGACACCCTCGCCCCGGGTTAAGAGACAAGAGTGTCGATCGGACTTACAACTTATAACAAAACCGAATCATGTATTCATTTGTAGAACGATTTGTTTATTTGTACGACATTTTAAACATTCTCATGTAGTACTTATCGATTTCGAGGCAAATTTAAAACTTTTTCTAGTTAAAAATTCGATCATCAAATTTAATTCTCTTATTATTCCAATTTGATCTTATTATCCAATCTTAACTTATTCTCAATTTGGGTTCCAATATAGACCTTGATCTAACCTATGGAATCCCTAAAACAAGATGTGAGACTCCAACACTTTAATCTTAAAGATTGAACCAAAAGTGGTTGTAGGTATCGATACCCCCTATAGAGAGGTATCAAAACAAGTGGTATCGAAACACTTCCTTAGTGTTTCGATACATGTCACATACGTTGACTTGTTAACCAAAAGTTAGGATAGCCAGTATCGATACACCCTCAGAGGGGTATCAAATCAATTTCGCTACTGGAGGTTCTAGTATCGAATCGGGTATCGAATCGATTTTGCCATCAGACATGCTGGTATCGAAACGCATGTCAAGAATTCTGATACGCCTGATATACTTGCTTGGACTATTCAAGGGGGTATCGATACGCATGGAATTGGTATTGATATTTCTACTCAAATTGGCATGTTCAAAATCTCTAAGTCACTTAAACACTATCCAAAAGGCTTCTAATCTAGCCTAAATTCAACCTTAAACATTAAGGGATAATTCTAGCATGTTAGACACCAATAGTAAGCTTACGAATTCTAGGTTCTTTAATCAAATTATTATCCAAGCCAATATGCATACCATTCATGTTACTATCACTATGGTCATTAGTTTAACCTTACCTTAGTCTTAGGGTCTACATGTTAGACCATATGGCTCAAACACTTATATGCCAATGTACAAGATATTAACTAAAGTTCCATGGGCAAAATCCCAACCATACCAAAATACTAGCCAATTCATGACTTTGCCTTAAGGTTTACAAACCAAGTACTCAATAGCAATATTACAACCATGAGCTAAATCTCAAGTTCATAAAACTAACCAAACATGATCACTATACCACCATAAACTAGGAGTTAACAAAATTTAAAAATACCATACTTTTTTTTTCTTGTGGTGATTGCTTGCAATCAATCCCGATCTAGCTCCTTGGCTCGATAACCTGTTGTTTCGAGAAGGAGGAAACAAACCAATGGTAAGTACTTGATAGGTACTCAGAGAGGCAGCCCTAAGTCTAACCATATTATACATAATTCAATAACAAGGATGACATGCTTCTATTAAGCAAATAAATCAATTCATGGCAATAAATTAATCAATATACAAGGATTATCAATTATCAAGTATCATGCTTAACATACTTCTCGTGTTTATCATGCTTCTCACATTTATCATAATTCTAACATACACTTCACTTTTCAAAACCTATATGCTCATGCATTAGCTAGGATATTTGATGCATATGAATCAATAGACAATTTCAATTTCTTAAGCTTTCATAGACCAATTCATATCAAGGGCTACTAATAGCCATGTATTAATTCCAAGTGTTCATTAGCAATTTCGTATTCAGGTGCTACTCATAGCAACAAATTCATTCAATTGCTCTATTAGCAAATTCATAACCAATTTCATATGCTACGCAAGCATTTACATGGACATATGGTTTCTCATTTAAGCTTTAACCTTTCAATTTAATTTCATGTGATGACTTGGTATAGTTAGACAAGGTAAGCGAGTCAACAAGAGTGCCACGAAGGCACTAATAAGAGTATCACAAAGCTACTAACAAGAGATACCCATGGTATCTAACAAATAGTGACTAACCACCAATCAAAGGTACCCAAAGTACCGAACAAGAGTACCGAAGTACTAAACAAGAGTATCGAAGTACTAAACAATGAGCTCAGACCCTAGGCATGTCGTACTACCTATGACCAACTATCGACCAGGGCTCAATAACTTTTTTCATTATTCATTTAATCATCATTCAATTCATTAATCCAATTCATATCGCCAATAGCAAGTATCCATAACATGTTACCAAAGACATGTACATCATATTAGCAACAAACATGCACATCATGTTATCAAACCAATGCTTATATCATTATATTCATGATTCATGCATGATTCACATACCTGACATCCCGTAGCCGCGTGTCACTACTTACCTCGGCATTTACGAGCTATGCAATGTACTAAGATAGTTCTAGCAATCTAGCATAGAATCATGGTGTTATACAAGTTATTTAACATTAAGTCTCCTTTCTCTTTCACTAAATATAAGATTAGTCCATTTATATGACAAATAAAATAACAAAAAGGCCCTAAAGTTTGTCACACTCAAAAATTTTCCAAGCAATTTAAGGGTTGTAGATGGTGATCCCTCTTTTCCTCTTTCTAGTTAGCTCGAGCCTTTCCTCTTCATCAATATATCTTTCTCTTGGGTTCTCTAACAAACCATATACACATAGAAATTCATTAGGACATATCCAAATCATTTAATTCAAGTGATCACATGTTTAACAAATGTAAACATTCACATTTGTTCATTAGGGACAACTTTGATACCCTAAAAAGAATCGATCATATCTCCTAGCTCTCATATATGATTTTAGTTTATTTTATACCCTTATAAATATAAGAATATCCTCTAAAAGGAAAAGTTAACCTTGCATTTTAATTCCCAATCGATCAATACCAGATTTCATTTGAAGCAGACCTGTCCAGATTCAGGACTACTTGAACAACCCTTATGAAAAGGCTTATAACTTTCTCTACAAAACTCTAAATGAGGTTCCGTAAATTTTCACATAAACTAGATACATAAGAGTATTCTAATACAAAATTTCAGCTCTTAAGTCCTTCAAATTCGACCTAGGGAATTTTTCCAAAGTGGATACCCGAAATTATATTTCTAGGTAAAATTGGCTAACTTTCATTCCATGGCCTTAGTTCCTAATCTCAAACATATTCTCATGATTTTCCAGCATCTTATAAATAAGATTAACATAACTTAATTCCTTTTTCATCAACTTAATCTCATGCAATTCTAATATTAAATCAATTATTACACATAACATTTCCAAAATTCTAAACCCAAGCTTTTAAATCCACCTTCTCATGCTTCTAAAACTAAACCCAAACAAATACAATCTTTAAATTAAGTTTCTAACAACCTAATTTAACTTGAAAGCATCACAAAACAATCAAAATCCAAGAACCTAGCTTCCAATATTTCGGTTATGGAAAATGAGAGCTTACCGAAGTCTTTAAATTGAATTTTCTAGGGAATCTTAACCTTTATCATGCAACCTCCATCTTTCTTATTTAATTCAATTTGGTCCCTTTCTTCCAGTTCAATTAACATACAATTCAAATTAATTTATGAATTATTTGAACCATTCTTCTAACCTAGTTTTTAGGCTGTTACATCCATAGTTCGACAGAGCATCCTTGTATGTCTCTTCCTTATCCCTAAGCGAAGAGAACTGTTGAAGTCCACATCTTGATGATACCTCTCGGTGTGAATTAAGGATGAACAACAACCAAACATATGCGTCTTATTAGTCGCTGAAATCTTGAGCGGTTTATCGCTAAACCGAATTAGTAAATGCCCTTGAGCAAATATCGTATTCTCTCGTTTCATGAGCCTAACTCTCCTGGTATTAGACAGATTTTTCTTCACATACTATCATCTCGAGCTCATATGCAAAGAAGAGTAATTTCCAAGAGAGAATAAACTATGAAATAAGTTTTGCATTAATAAATATCAAAGATAATACAACATTCTTCTCCAACTACTCCACAAACAACCTAAACCTCCGAGAGAGTTTAGAACATGGTGTAGCCGACGACTAAAAATATATGCTATAGAGAATTCGACTCGACTCGACTCGACTCTCTTAACCTAAACCTAATGTGTGCCTTATATAGGTCAAGCCCTAGGTTAAAGTCTTCCACATAAGGAAAGAATTGTACAAGGAAAAGAATTCAACTCGTAATTAAACTAGGATACTTTATTCTATTTCCTAAAATCTCTTCTTTTTATGTTGACCTTTGACCGAGGCTTGACCCTTCAGATAGGTTTCGTCTTTCTCTCACTTTATGTCCTTTAAGATCAACGTCCTTTTCTCTTTCTGTCGAGCACCAATTGTTGTCTTTACTCTGCTGCCACGGCCTCCTAAATGCTTCCATGGCAGGTGTTCCTTTGCAATTCAGTATCAATCCTCTTATCTGGTCATTCTTATGATGTATTTTCTGCCTAAGAAAGAAAACCATCAAATGCATATGTTTTATGTCAAATAATAGATAAATTCATGAATTATGTATTTAGAAATTGAATTATGGAAAATAAGAAGAATTACCCATTATTATCTTTAAATCTGTCCTTGATTGACAATAATCGAGTGGGAAAATGATATAAAAAATACTCCCTCCGTCCCAAAAATAATGTCCCTTATTGACTTTTTGAAAGTCAAAATTTTTTAACTTTGACTATAATTATATTAAATATTTTAAATAATCAAGAGTCAAAGTTGAAAAAATTTGACCCAAAAAAGTCAATAAGAGACAATATTTATGGGACAGAGGGAGTATGACTTTTATGCACTCATCAGCTATTTCGAAACGAAGAATGGCTTAAAAAAGAAACTTAAAAACACGGAGGGACCTAAAATAATTAAACCTTTGTTAGAATAGCTAATTATGGTCCCAATAGAGACCAAATTGAAAACATTTAAAAGCATGGAGGGACCACGAGCGTTTTCGCATGACACAGAAGGTTTAAAAGGAAAATGTCCCATTTTTATAAACTTTAATGAGTATAAAACTTATTCAAAAAAATTAAATCAACCTCATTTTATTTTATTTCATTCGAAAAGAAACATAACCCCCAAGAATCCTCTGATATGTTCTTGCTATAACCCAGAAAAGCAAGAACATTCATAGTGTTCTTGAACAAAACCTAAAAACGACATCATTTCCAGAAAAACACACGAGAGGTGGCCGACGAGCTCGAAAATCATTTTTTAAAACCAAAAGAAAACCCTTTCCTCTTTGCTTTCAAAATCGAAAACCAAGATTCTCCTTTCGATTCTTATGAAAACAGAACTCTTCCTTTTTACAAAACCAAATAAGAACGATCCTCCCTCTCCTTGTCGTCGGTTCACCTCAACGGCACGATGACCAGGGATTATCACTAGACGAATGAGGATGAGAGAAAGACTCAGATTCGACCAGGTAAAAAAAATGAAAACCCTAACTATTCTTTTTTTCTTCTTTTGATGTATGCAAAAATAGACGAGGATATACCTCTGGAATGTTGTGTTGTATTCGATTTAATATGGGGGAAAAGTCTTCGGTTACATTGTTTGGCTTCGGTTTATAGAACCGGTTACATGAAATTTCGAAAAAGAAAGAAAAGATTGAATATTGCTATTGGTTGCTCTGTGTTCTTTGATATTTTTTTGGCTCTGTTCATATTGTTGAAACTTGTTGGCCTAAATCCTTTGAAAATCCCTCTAAATTGGTTATAATTGTTTATTTGAAATTTTGTATGATTTGGCATTTTTCATTCTAGAATTGTTGGTTTTTTGCTCTGTAATTATCGTATGATCTAACATATTTCTTTGGTTGTTTGCATGAGAGAATCGGACGAACGGAGGGTCACCGACGACGCTTGAAAGACGAAGATATTCTTGGTAGTGGAACGATCGCGCGTCATCCTCACGCGAGTGGAGAAACGAACAGTCGACGCGTGTATGCTCTAGAAGGCTCCTCAACTTCCATCTATCTAGATCCAACGGTCACCAAACGGCTGCGCAGGGAGAAAAAGATTAGATTAGTTAGGGGTTTTGTAATCCGGTTTGAGCTAGGGGGCTGATTGTAATTAAAAGTAAAGTGGGCTTGTAATGTTTAAAATATTAGACTGGTTTATTTAGGCATAAAGATGATTTTAACCCTTAACGTTTATAATTTTTATCGTTTTGGCCCTTGTTCTTTTTTTGGGATAAATTTAGCCCTTAACCTATATCTTTTTAACAAATAGCTTATTTTTTAACTACATGATAACTGGATCATTAAAAATCTAACAATGATGATATGTCATATGCATATGATAATATATTTTAAATAATATGACATCTAACCTATCAAATACATATATATATGTATGAAATATAATTTTATTCTAATATAAAATAAAATATATGTATGAAATATAATTTTCAACCCTAACTACGATAGAATCAAAATCATACCTTAAAAAAATTAATTAATTTCGAACTGTTTAAGATAGGATTTTGATTCTTTCGTAGTTAGGGTTGAGAATGTTTAGTAGCCTTTTATTTCAGAATTAATTAATTTTTAATATTTTATTTAAATTTTAATTTTTTTATATTTTATATTGGATAAAATTATATTTCATATATATAGGTATTTGATAGGTTAGATATCATGTTATTTAAATATATTATCATATGCATATGACATGTCATCATCGTTAAATTTTTAACGGTCTAATTATCATGGTAGTTAAAAAATAAGTTATTTGTCAAAAAAACTATAGGTTAAGGGCTAAATTTATCAAAAAAAAAAAGAATATTGGCCAAAATAATAAAAATTATAAATGTTAAGGGTCAAAATTATCTTTATGCCATTTATTTATTATGGTATATTTAATGGACTTATTAATAAATTAGGCTATTTATCTTATACATGAGTTTTATTTAATTAATATTGGTCTTATATATTAATAATAATATAAACAAAAGGAATAGTAATAAAAACAAAAATAATAATAATATGATAAGTAAAACCCGAACAGTAAACAAACAACTACATACATATTAATTTAAGCATAATTTTTTCAAAACATAATATATAAATATAAACAAATCTGTAGATGTATGATATTTTTTTTTTTTGACTTTTTTCATAAGTTAATGTAGTATGTATATAATAATAAAGGATGATAAACATATTTTAATAATCACGTGCAGAACCTAATGCCAATATTTTTTGGGTTTTGAGATAAAAAAAAAATCCGAAATGAAAGCTAAAAACATACTAATATTTTTTTTATTTTTAACAATAATAATCCAACATTGAAAATAAAACAAAAGTTAAAACTGGATTTTATAACCCCGAATAAAATTAATGATTACAGTTACACTTTCACTCAACTATGTTTAATGCAATTCATAAATAATATAGCTAAAGATGATAACATGTCAAAGCAACAATATATAATGGCGCTACCTTTAGCTGCCAAACACATAACAAACATGAGAGATGTATCAATCTCACATAGCATATGTGCATCGTACCAACAAACCTGAAAAGAGGCCATGTGTTACATAGCCTCATGAATGTATATTCAAAGTGAGTCCCAACGTCACTTGGCCTTGGGAATGTATACTCTTTGGGTGAGGCCCGGTATCACATAGACTCCGGAATATATACTCATACTTAAAATTTCCCATTGAATATTTTTGAATAAGCCTGATATCACATAGCCTCGAGAACATACATACGATATTTTTAATCATGGTGTTGCAACACACTCTCTTGGTATCCGGATCCCAACAGTCAAGAGTGTGACTCAATCAAACAAATTCCTTTACTTGACACACAACATTATTTGATCCACCTAAGATTCTTATGGTTTTTATTACAAATAATCACCAAAGATTTACCGAGTTATTACACATATTGCTTGTGTATAGGGATTAGATTTCGGTTGCATAATTTTACTATTTAATCATATTTGAAGCCCATTAGGCCATAATCCTCAAATTATAAGCCTCTCAAATGCAAAATGTAAATTTTGGGCAGAATGACCAATATGTATCGGTAATTTCCCATAAGTATCGAAACGTTTTTTTTTGGGTATTGTTATCCACCATATGGGTACCAATACTATGCTTCGTAAGAAAATGAGTTTAATCAACAACCCTGGACCGTTACTTGGGGGCTTTGTATCGATAACTTGTCGGTACCGATACACCCTCAAATGTATTTGTATTAATTTCTCTACTAGAATTTTAATGAAATAGGGATATTGATACCTACCTTATGCATATCGATACACCCTTTAAGAATTGTCTGTGTTTAGTGTAATCACTAATTTTATTCAGGATTTAAACCCAATTTCAATTTTGTTAATTTTTGAATATCGAGCTTTAATTTTTAATCATTATCAAAATAAAAAAACTATAATAGTATACGTTGTAAATATATTTTCTGACTTTGACTTCAATATATATATATATATGTTACTCCCTTAGTTCCACTATTTTTGTTCATTATTGACCTTTTTAGTTATTTTTTTTTTAATTTTGACTTATTATAACTTAAATCTATTATTGATAAAAATATAAAAAATATGTTTTAAAAATCTTTAATCAAGTAGTTTAAAAATATATATTTTTATAAAATTTAATAAATTAAAATATTTAAAATAACTATGGTCAAAGTTGAAAAGTTTGACTTTTAAAAAGTCAATAATGGACAAATATATATGGGACAGAGGGAGTATGAAAAATCAAAAAATATTATGTTTACATTTAATTTAAATAAAAAATCAAAAATATTATATAATATATTTAATTAATATTTTTGGTAACTTTATTTTTATTATTATTTAAAAGTTTTTTATTCCTTTTCCTTTTTCGTTTATTATTATATTATTACTATTATTATTTATTATTAATAGATTGTTATTATTAATATTGTTAACAGATTAAATATAAATAAAAACTCAAACTTTGATTAAATAACAAACCCAATTTATTTTTATTCCAGTCCATTTACAAATATTTTACACTAAAACAAATAATACAAGCCCGATTGAAATTAATTACAAAGCCCAACGTTTGAGCCCAAACTCGGATAACCTAAACCCTAATACTTATCCTTTTCATGTGCAACCGAATCTCGGCCTTTAGATCTGATCTCAGATCTAACGGCTGGGATCACACTAGAGAAAGATCTAGAAGTTGCACGCTCCCCACGCGCGACGATTCGGCTCCCACCACACGCGCGTGGGGAGAACGCTCCCGACGCTTCCGCTGTCGAAGACTCTTCGAATCTCCTCTCCGTCCGATAACGCCTTTGGTGACTCTCTGATTCTGACCATCACATACAAACAAACGTACAATGTTAGAAACGTACAAAATTTCAGAGGCAAATGCATCGAATTTTAGAACAAAAAATGCAGAAATCCTAGAGCATAACCAACAAACAATTTTAGAGATTTTCAGAGGCGAAATCACATGAATACATCCAAGATCAAAACGACACCAATAGAAATTAGGAGCTTTTGTCTTTCTCCTTATAACCGGTTATTTAAACCGAGAATAACATTGTAAACGAGATTTTTTTCTCATCTTTTTCAACCGAATACAAGAGAGTTTCAGAGGTAACAACCTCTCTGTTTTTCTCTTGCATGCACGAAAATATCAAAGGAAATAACTTTAGGGTTTTCGTTTCTTACCTTTGTGTCGTCAGATTTCTCTTCGCTTTTCTTTTCTCAGATTGACTCTCCCTCCTTCTTCTTTCGCACAACAATAAATACAAAGGCTCCGAGCCTTCGGTGGTGAGCCAACGGTGGAGGAAGGAAAAGTTTAGTCTTGGAGTCGAACGAATAAATGGGGGGTTTCTCTCGGATTTTTAAGTTTTCATTTGGGTTTCGTTTTAAAGAAGAAAAGGGAGTTGTTTTGGCTTCAGAAAGGTCCCTTTCTTGAGTTTTTTGATTTGCCGACCACCGCTATCTTGGTTTTACGATGGCTTTCTGGGTTTTGAATGATTGTTCATCCTTTTCCTAGAAATCCCAAAAGAACATTTGAATATTCTTAATGTTTCTGGGATTTTCAGATAAAGATGAGAGAGTTTGGAGAGGTTTATTTCTTTTCGGTTTAAAGAAATGGTATAAAGGAATATTTTTATTTCTTTATGTCATTTATAGTTAGACCCTTATCTTAAAAACGGGTTATTTACTTCATAAACTTCTCTATGCCATGCGAATAACGCTCTCGATCCCTCCATGTTTCTAAATATTTTCAATCTGGTCATGATTGCAACCATAATCATTGTTTCTTAAATGGTTTAATCCATTTTAAGTCCCTTTGTGTTTTTGTAAACCCCCTTGCGGTCCTTCCTCAATTTAAAATAGCGTTTTGAGGGCCTAGAGGTTTTCAGATCATTTTTATCCGGTCACTATAATAAAATAAGCTTTTCTTTCTCTTCGATTTTAAACCTAAAATTTTTGTTTCTTTTCAATTTAATCCTTGTTCGAATCAAAATGTTTTTATTTTGCCTTATAATTTTGTTTTCTTTTAATTTGGTAAAATTTCTAGTACCTTTTTTATTTTTTAATTTATCTAACATGTTTAATTTATGTCTCATTTACATTATTTTATGCTTTGTTTTTATTTATGTCATGCTTTGTTTATTTAGGCATTTTATTTTTATGCTTGTATATGTATTTTGTATATCTTGTCTATTTAATTTGCTTTGTCACACATCCTTAACTAATATTTTGATTATTTTATGTTTGTATATGTATTTTGTATATCTATGTCTTTATTCGGTCATAACGGGCCAGACACCAGGCGTAGTGGTGGTGGTGTATGCATTTACCTTTGAAGAAAGATACGATAAAAATAAAATTAAACTCGGATCTTTAAACAAACTTTAATTTAAATGTCACTTTAAATCGGAAAATCTAAAATTAATTAAGCGGTTATTTTGTAAAGGTGCAAATTTTGGGCGGTTTTAAACGCTAATCTCGTTTTTAATCATAACCGACTGAATCCGTTTTTTTTTTGATCTCTAGTTTCTCAGTGTTCGATCTACCAAAGTGATAGGTTGCGACTCTAACCCTATTTTTAAAAATCATTTCCTTCAAATTCCTTTTTTTATCCGTAACCTTAATTTCATTTGTAAAATCCCTAGATTTCCTTTTTAAAACCTAATTTCCAATTCCTTTTTTCAAAATTCCCATTTTAATTTTAAATCCCTAATCTTTTAGATCCCTAAATTCTAATTTTAAACCCAAATTTCCTAATCTTCAATTTCAACCTAATCTCTAATTGTTCCAAAATTTTCACTAACGATATTTTATTTTCAAACTCGATATTAAAAAGGGTCGCTGCATTTAGTAATCAAAACACAGGATATTGATACACGTTCAACTTATATCGATACCTAAACCCAATTTTTTTTTCTAGGATTCATAAATCACCTCTCATGCTTCTAAAACCCAAAGGCAAGAAGGCAATCAAATTTATGATTTCCGAAACAAAGTAGTTAGTAGTGTACTAACCTTTCTCCTACAATTGAGAATGCATTTTGAGATAATCGAAGGAAAATGGCCAAAAGGGGATAAATTAATAAATAAAAATTTAAAGGGTACAAGTTGAAAGAATAAAAAATGAGACACAAGCAATTTAGAGTATTCAGGCTTCAAACAAGCTCTACATTCACTATCTCAACACCCTACTAAGGATTTCAACAATTCACGAAAGAATTCATTCATTTTTCTTGGATTAAGAGGAAACTTTAAAAACAATCAAAACTTTTTACACAAAGCTTGATTAAAAACACTCTTTTACAAGAATGGATTCGGTAAACATAAAATTTATTCAAAAAGGATAAAAAAGTTTACACAAATACAATACAACACTTTCAAATCTTAAAATAAGATTTAAAATAAAGATTCACAATTAGGTAGGGATATTTTCTTGATTTTACTCGAGGTGTTGATTCTCTTCTTGTTGTAGATTTGAGTACTTGTATTTATACTCTCTCATTAAATTTTAACAGTTTGGATGGTTGAATTCATTAATTTATTCGTTGGACTATAATTTTCCTACATTCATTGCTTTGCTACAACCTACCGTATCAATACACAGGAGGCTATATCGATACGGTCTTAAAAAAATCATTATGTAATAAGAAGGGTGTATCAAAATGGTTGAGCATTAAGGTCATGCTCACAATGGTCATTGCCAAATTCATTTCAGTACGCATCAAGGACGTATCGATACAAGTTAACTAATTTTGAACAATGCTTATTTTCAATAAATGATAAGACAACAGTTGAATAATAAATACAAATTTTTGATAAAATCTCAAATCCTTGTATAATACAGATGGACACATATCAAAACTCTAGTTAGTAAGTGTTAAGCTTTTATGAAGGTTGTATCGAAATGCATAAAATCGTATTAAAGAAATAGTTAAAAATGTTATGTCGTATCAGAACGTAAGAATGTGTATCAAAATACCTCGTATCAAAACAGTCACAACTATATCAAAATGGATTCTTTCGATGATCTTTTAGATCGGGGCATGTCGAAACAACCTTAAGTGTATCAAAACGTTTGTTCCAAAATGTTGAATTTGACTTTAAAATATTTAGAAAATTTTATGAGGTTTAAGTTTTGCCTTATAAGAAATTTTATACTAAAATCATTGTCAATTGTGAGACATTTTAAATACTTAAAAATTTATCTTCTTTTGTAAATAAGTCCTTAAAAAAATTGTTATATCAAAATAAAACGTTGGTTTTATAATTTTCCATTTTTTATAAAAAAAAAACAAGTTAAATTGTTAAGTTATTTGAATCCCCTTAATTGTGATAGTTTTTTTGAAAAAAAATAAGGCATTTAAGGCTTTTTACTTCTCCCATTTTTGTTAGATCAAAATCATTGAATAAACAAGGACAATAAGATAGCCAAGGCAACATAAGTGAACAATTTATATATTATTAAACATAAACTATCAAAGCAATATAATGGCAAATCCAAAATTAAAATCCAACACAGAAAAATAGGGTTCAAAACAAAATACATATGTGCAATAAAAATAAATCACAGAATGATATGATATGCAAATATATGAAAAGACCAAGGAGCATCTTAATCGTCTTCATCATCTCTATCTTCATTGTTGATTTGAGTCCCTTAAGATTATCTCCATTTTCCATTCATATAAGCTTGTTGGTTTTCAATTAAACGAGTATCGATGGCCGCAAATACACTAGAAAATTGAATCTAAAGACTTCGGTAAGCTCTCCTTTTCCATAACCGAAATATTGAAAGCTAGATTCTTAGATTTTGAATGTTTTGTGATGCTTTTAAGTTAAATTAGGTTGTTAGAAACTTAATTTAAGGATTGTGTTTGCTTTGGTTTAGTTTTAGAAGCAAATACAATATATAACAATAATATAAGATGATAATAATAAGGGACATTATTTGTGGGACAGAGGGAGTATTAATTGTATTAATATATATTAATTAATAACATGGCGTAATGGTGATAACAACTATGAAACATAACTATAATGTAATAGCAACAAGTTTATAACAATATAATAACCATATTATGTTAATGATAATATATGACAATAATATAAGAGATGATGATAATAACATAATATGCAATATTGGTATAATATTAATGATAATATATCTCTTTTATATGTCTTAATTCGTACCTCCTATTTAAATTAAAGGATTTAGAGCTTATGATTTAGGGTTAAAAGTTGTGATTAAGGTTTAGGAAATTAGGGTATGATGTATTTTTTAGAGTTTAGGATATAGAAAATAAAGATAAGTTTAAAATTAAATTTTTAAATTTTTTTTAACAGGAGACATGAATAGAGACATGATAAAGAGGCAGAGGATTTCTATTCATCAAATACATATATGTTCCTCGACACTTTAACAAAAGAAGGTACAAGTTAAAATCTAGATCAAAACCCAAACCAATAGAACAAAAATTATTAGATGAGTCTGACTCATCACGTTATCTATGATTTTATTCAATAATATTTTTTTATCTATTTTTTATGTCATTAAATAGATAAATCTTATTAAATGAGACCATAAATGACGTGATGAGTCAAAACCTATAATAATCTCTCAGATGGAACGTTTAGCTAGCTTCCAAGAACATATAAAGACTTGGAAATTGGATATACCTTCATCTTGTTCATATACATAAGAATCGTCTTTTGTCCCACCAACATAAACAACAAAACCGTTAAACTACCATTCGTTTTCATCTCATTACCAGTTGGTCAAAACCGCACACCTTTTCTCCGACGGCAAAACCAAAAGCAAAGATTACCCTAATTCAAGCAATAAAAGGTTCCCAAAAAGAAAGTCTGTCATCTCATTTCTTTGTTTCCAAACAGTGGAAGACAAAGAGAGGAGAGAAAATGGGCACAGGAGCAGCAGTTGGGATGATGCTCCAATGTGTCCTCGAAGGAAGCCTAGCGATGCACGAGATCGAGGCCGAACGGAGGCCGTATCATCGGAACTGCAGCTGTGCTTTACACAACAACTTAAAGGGTGTTGTTTTATCTACGAATTGTTCTCGTGGAAGGAACATATCTTTTTCCAGGAACAAGACCTGTAGGAATGACTGTTCCTTATCAATGGTGAAATCCCAATTCTCTTCTCGGTCTTCTTCCGTTGTTGGACATTCAGTTAAAAGCGTGGGATCGAAGATTTCGATGGGGTTTTCCTTCATGGACAATGAGAATATATCAGAGTTTCGATATTTCAACCATGTGAACGTAGGTTTGGAGATAGTTTATATCGTTTCATTTTTGGTCCTTTTCCTTGATTCTTTTTCAGTTTGATCCATTATATTCACTTCGTTTTAAGATATTGAAATTATTTAGAGGAATTAGACCAAGTTTCTTTGAGGTTTACATTTCTTCTTAAATCTATTTTTCAATCATAATTATATTTGAATTCTATTTGTTGGAAGCCATTTTTAAAATCATAAAAATAGCTTGGACTATTTAATAGGAGTTTTATTTTAAAGTTGATTTTTATAAAAATTAAAGTCATCACGGTCATTTTGATAGACCGAACATCATAAAACAATTAAAGGTTTATTAAATTTAATTTTGTAAATCAATACCTTTAATTTTGTGTTAAATTTTTTTCAATTAAAAAAATATTTTAAATTTAATTTAAACATTAATTATTAATTATGCTTATATTTCAAATAATAATATTTCTTTTATAAAAAAAATATATTTTTATTTCGAATAAAATATAAACCATTCTTATACACTCAGATCATCGCCTTTTGTATTCTAAAAATATATTTTATTTTTAAAAGATTTGTAATGCACGTAATTAATTATTGATAGTTCATTTCAAGGCATAAGACACTAATTTAATTATGAATTATTTATAAGTATTATTTAATTTAAAAATTTATATAGAATAATATTGAATTGTCTTAAGATATTGGCCTTGTTCCTGAGTCCTTTGGGCAAGATGGACTCAAGTGAAGCAGGGAAATCAAGATAGTGTTGGACATGTTGGTGCCTTCGATGTAGAAATATCTCGGGTACTATTAAATTTATGAGTACAGTTTTAATAAAAATCATATATTTATTGATAAAAATAAAACTTTAAAATATCTTTAAATTTATATTATACTCTAGCAAAAAAAACTCGATTATTCGGTCTCGTTTTGAGATCTGGTAAGACCTAATAGATTTTTATTTAGTGTTGGTGATGACGGGACTGAGACTAGATCTAAAATTTAGGTCCGGTCATAATTGGGACCTAGACTGGATCTTGATTTTTTGAACCCGGTACCCAGTGGTACCCAGTTAGGACCGAGACCAATACTAAATATTCAATATTAGTTTTTTTTATCAAACTTTCTCTTTAATTTTAAAACTTTAATTTTCAAGTTTACAATATTCTAATTTATTATTTAATATTATTATTGGTGGTTAAAATTTTTTCTTCAATTACTCAGATTTTTTTAAGAATAAACTAATTGACCGGGTATCTGGTATAAGAACTGGTACCCAACAATAAAGGGACTGATTCTTAAAATTTAAGATCCGATATGATCGGGACCGAGACTGATTAAATTTTCAAGTACCGATGGTTATCGAAACCGAGATCAATTCTATTCAAATTGACTAAGTACCCGGTCTTGCCCACCCTTATTATACTCCACTCTCGAGATTTCATCGCTTGTTGAAACTAAAATAAATATTTTAAAATAATTTTATGACCATCTGTGAACTTTATTATTAAACTTAAATATAAACTATTTAATGTGTATTTGCATAGTATACTGTTAAAAAATAAATACAATTCTCATCCCTTAATCCAGTTTAAATTTATAATTTAAATAAAATGTTAATAAATTTAATTAAATATATTATAATTAAATATTAATTTAATTAAAGTTATAATAGTTTACATGTTAAATTAAATAATATTCTAAATTTAATAATTTTATAAAATTTTAATTAAATATTAATTTTAAATTTTAATTAAAATGAAATACATAATAACTAAACTAAATATTAAATAAATTAATAAAAGTAAATATATTAATTCTCTAAATCTAAGACTAATTATAATTATATGTCAAATAAATATCAAGTCAAATTAATATTAGTTCAGGTCAATAGGTGGGGTTCAAAACAAATCAAATCAATTATCAAGTTGGATTCAAAATAGGTTAGATAAAATTGAGTTTTAGATTGATTTAGTCGTGTAATATTGATTATCTGTCAGGTCAAATTTGAGTTTAGATTTGTTTCAATCGGATGCAAGTCGATTTCATATCTACAATAGTAGATTCAATTCGATTTTAGATCATTCTTAGCCGAATGCATATTACATTACAACAGTAATATATCTAACTCTGGTCTAGGTTAACAATAATATATCAGGTTTTAACTTAAACCCATTTTAATTTGATTTTCAAATTGGGTTAACGTTTTACATCCCGCATGTTTTGAATGTTTTTAGTTTTAGTATGAGTTTGGAATAATTTGATTTAATCTTCGGAAAATATCAATAAAACTGCAATGCGGCAAGTTCTCGATGCCAGTAAATATTTGTAAGACATTAGATAATATAATTGATACTTTTAATATGTTTTTTATACTTTAAATTATACGTTTATTTTATATTTTTAATATTTTTATTTTAAAATTAAATTTAAATCTTAATTTTTTTATGTTTACATATATATGGTTTTAAGTTTTAAAGTTTAAAATTTTTATGTTTACATTTGAATTTTTGATAAACTTTAATAAATATTTCATAATTTAAAGTTAAAATTAATATTAAATCATTATTTTTTATTTTGATAATGTATTATAATATTTCAATTTTATGTGTATAATATGTGATTTTTTAATTTTAAAATTAAAAACTTTATGAACCGAATATTTAGAATTCAATTTTTGGGTAAAGATAATGGGTATCTAGTTAAAATATGTTAAAATACAGGAATGTATTATCGGAAAGAACTGTGTATCTAGTTTTTTTAGATACTCAAAAATTGGTTATTAGGGGTATTTATTACGGTATCGGATCAGATCAAATAAAAAATATGATTTTTAGATTAATTAAATAATGATCTTAATCTAATCCAAAAAAATATTTATCTTTTTGGATATCATATTTTTGAATTTTGAGATCAGATATCCGATAAATTAATACAAAAATAATATAAATTTTTTTGATAATTTAACAAACAAAAACCAGTTCACATATCGACTATTGTCTACTCTTATATTTTTTATTTCATAAACCACATATCTTCAAATATTATTAAAAAATGAGCATTTGAAAATATATAAGAATCATGTGCTATAGTAAAACACATTATTTGACAGCAAACCAACTTGATAGCAGATGCAAGACAGTAATATTTTGCCGCAATAATACAACTATAGCAGTATGATTTACAAGAGATTTTGGCAGCAAACTACAATATTTGACAACACACATCCTTAATTTAGAAAGCAAAACTTTCATAGATAGATATAAAATCAAAATTAAAACAAATTATAATCTCAAAAAATTAATAAATATTAGAAGTGAAACACTCATAAAAATCACCAATAAATAAGATTAATAAAACATGACGCATAACATTTATAATCCTTAATGTTTTACTAAACTAAAACATAGTGCATAACAAATGTACTACAAAAAGTCTCAACTTCACAATAAACACAATACCAAGATAACCAAGCACTTCAAAATTTTAATTTTCAAATTTTAGAAATCATCCAAAATATTAATTGTTTTATCAATTATGATTTCTGATTCTCCAAAGTTAATTTTTACATGCCTACAAAACAAAATAAAATAAGATTAATGCATGTAGTTATGTTTAAATATTAAATAAACAACAAAAAAAATAAAAAAAAATTACACTAACCTTTCTTCAATTCTTTCAATGCAAGTAAGTTTTCTTTTATTATAAGAGGTGATCGAAAAGTGTGTAACCAATATTGAGTGCAAACAAGTGCTTTCATCATTTTTGGAGTTAATGAAGTACGAAAAGAATCAAGAACACGATCTCCCCTGCTAAAAGCTGACTCGGAAGCTGTCGTAGAAATTGGTATGGCAAGCACAACTTTAGCTATTGATGAGTACCCAAAAGTCCTTATTTTACATCATTTTCTCACTTGATTATTGTTAATAAAGAATAGATTTAATGGCAATAATGGATAATGCTGCATATTTTTTATATTTCAGCATCCAAATACGAATTTCATGAATTTATCTATTATTTACTTAAAACAAATGCATTTGATGGTTTTCCTTCTTAGACAGGAAATCGTATCATAGGAATTACCAAACAAGAAGATGGATGCTGTAAGTTGAAGCTGAAATATAGAAAAGCACCCGCCTCAACAGCATTTTAAGGTCGCTACAGCACTTGAGGCCGCGACAGAGCCGAGAAAACAAATATTGATATTATAGGCGATCTGAAAAGAAAAACAAGGTGGACATTTTAAGATAAGCGGCATAGAAATCGGAGCTGAAAAACACACGAAAAGTCAAGGTCAAAGGCCATACAGGAAAGGAATCTTTATAGGAATAAATTAGGAAATAAAATAAATATCTTTTATTTATATACTTAACTTGTGTTTTACTCCAAGTTGTATTCCTACTTTGGAAAGGTTTGCCCTAGGCAAAACCTATATAAACCATAGCCTATGTAGAGAGGAAGATATCTTAAAATTAAGTCTCATAGAAAACCCTAAATTCCTCTATCGCCCCCTTGAGGTTTAGGTTAGTTTGTGGAGTAGTTGTGAGAGAAAGTTTGTAATTTGTTTAGTTCTTATTAATGCAATTTTAGAATTCATAGTTTATTCTCTCTTGGTATTCATTGTTCTTGCATTCAAGCTCGAGAGAGAAGTTTGTGAGAAATCTATTTGTCTAGCATCGAGAAATGTAGGCTCACAAAACGAGAGAATACGGTATTTGCTCGAGGGCATTAACTAATCCGGTTGAGAGATCATCTGCCTAGGATTTCAACGACTAATAAGACGCATGTGTTTGGTTGTTATCCGCCCTTGATTCATGTCGGGAGGTATCATCAAGATGTGGATTTCAACAGTTCTCTTCGCTTAGGGATAAGGAAGAAAACATACAAGGATGCTCTGTCGAACTGTGAATTGTTGAATTGTTGCGGCAGGCATAACCCCGTCGAGGCAGCTATGGCGACCCTTTGTGCGATCCGTCGAGGCGGCAGTTCAATCTTATTGAATTATAAGAACGATACAATTACATTCTGATTCCACACTATGAAGCACTCTAACCTGCCCCACTTTTTCATACTTGATTTCTTGATCATTTATCTTTCTTGCTTTAATTTGTTTTCTTAGTTATAATTCAAACCTAATTATTTGTGTCTTTACGTTTCCATTGTGCAGGAACAATAAATTGCGTAAGTAACGTCAATCTTCGTAGGATCGACATCTTAAATACTACAATTTGGCAATAGATGGATGGACAAATGCTTCATCATAGAAGCAGGACTTTCTAGCCTTCACCAGCTATCTTTTGAAGAATATGATATCTTTTTGCTTGATCTTTTCATCTTTGTAGGATTTTAAAAGTTGAAACATTAGACTCACAAGCATCTTCTAAATACTTTTTCAACTCGTTTTTGTTGTCATTGAGTAATAAACCAACCCGTCTCCCTTTCATATTTTGAAGTCATTAGTTGGTAAGGTCAATTTAATTCTTACTTTGATTTTTACCTTAAGTGAAATTAGAAGGGATAGAAGTGGACGAAGAAGTAATTTTTGTCTTTGAACAAGGTATTGAAGAAGCATATATATCAAATAAACATTATAAAACAATCTTAACCTTGAGACATAAGAGAGTGGCTTTTGTTTTATCATAAGAATCACGCACAATCAAATTAACATAACTCAATTTGTGCCTAAGGTCAAGCATGACAGACACAAATACTAAAATATTGATGTTATCAATATTATCATAATATTTATCGTACTTTAACATTATTTGAGCTGTCATTTTTTTTAACGTCATCATCTTCAGAATTTTTGTTGAAAATCATTAATCTAGTTTCATAAATCTCATGTGCATAAGTATTGGAAGTCACATAACGAAAATCAGATAATCTCAAAGTTGCATCATAGAAAACACTCAAGAAAGATAAAATAAAACTATTCACCCTCTTTCAATCATCTTCTTTGGGACCACCATTAAATTTTTTAAAATTCTTAAAACAAGAGGAGTCTTTCATATATAAACTAGCAAAAGACTTTCTAAATTTGATAACAGGTTCAAGCTTTAAAAAGGTCAAATTCTATCTTGTCTCAACATCCAAAGTAAGAAGACTTTTATTATCCTCTTTCTCTTCTTCTATGTAAGTTTTAAATTTTTAAAGCCTTGCGGGAGAAGACCTAATATATCGCACAAGAGCTTGAACTTTTATAATTGAAGCATCAAGTTCTTTCAAACCTTCTCTTACAATCAAATTTAAAAGATCTCACATCTCATATGTAAATATTGACCCTCCAACAAATTAGACTCTCAAATATTAGGTCTTCTTTTCGAGTAATTAATTGCTAAATCATTTAAGCTTGTATTGTCTACTATCACTGTTATAATATTTTTTAAGCCCCATTTATTCATGTATTTTTTAACCTCTCTACCAATAAGTTGTCTTGAATGACCAATAATTGGACAAAAATTAATTAATTTCTTATATAAATTTCAATCATCATTAATAAAATAAGCAGTTAAACACCTATAACTTAAATTTTACCCAATTGTCTCAGTATCTGTGGTTAGATAAACCCTAGACTGCAAGTTCCCCAAAAAGTGAACTCATTTCTTTGCTTAATGAATAGAGTATAACAATCTCTAATAGTAGTACTATAAGAAGGAAGATTGAAGAGTAGATTTAAGGCCTTACAAAATTTTTGAAAACCTTCACGTCCAACAAACATAAAAGATAATTCATCCACAATAAATATTCTAGCAAGTTTTTTTCTATAAAAATCTTGATCAAATTCCCACAACTTTGGTATACTGATTGTTTCAACAATTTCATATGCATTTACTAGTGTTTCGGTTTTTAAATCAATTAATTTTTATCTCTTATCTAAATTTAGAGGATACCTCTTACACCTTCTAATGTGATTCGCTAAAGGAGTCTATAAGTGTTTTGCAATACTTACGGGAAACAAAAGCAGAATCTTCTATACCTGAATAATGAGTTCATCACTTGGATTTCTTTTTTCTCTTCCTTGCAGTAGCATCTGGTGGAGACTTATTCTCTTTTTTTAATGTTTGACTTGCCTTATCATAAGAGAATTATATTCTTCCATCGTCAAATTAAAATCAGCATCTTCATTTTCATCACAAAACAATAAAATATTCTGTAAGCAAACAACTTTAATATTAATTTCATAATACATGTCCTTAATGGTAAAAAAAATTATTTTTCAAAATTTTTATGTAAAAAATACATGTAAAAAATATAAAAAGTTCATAAAACTGAATTTACCCCAAATCCAGAGTGAGGTTTTTGACTAGCCATTTTGAGAATTCAAACTTCAGAGAGGTTGTGATGCGATGTCGTCAATAGATTCAATATAGTCAAACAAAAAATAAAGGTTCGAAGGATTAAGATTTGTGAGAGGTTAAGGTTTGAAACTTAAAATATTGAGTCGGAAAAAGTGAAACGCGAGTGAATGAATAAAGGTCTGAAGGATTAAGATTTGATTGTGTACTGAGTATAGTGTATTAGTGAGTACTAATTGTTTTATGGCCCATTGTTTTTCGGACTGAGTACTAATTGTTTGTGGCCTTTTAATTTTTTTGGATTTTCGAATAATAAGAAATAAGGAATTCTCTAATTCGTATCTAATTCGGTCATGCGATTTTTTTCTTGGATATCTGATCCGAATTATCCAAAACTAAAAAAAGGATTGAATATCTAATTTTTCATATCGGATATCGAATAAACGTATTGGATTATTCGGATCAAATTTTTTTAACACCCTTATTAGTTATCGATAATAAACATCCCCGGTTAGTATAAGTAAACAATAAAAGAAACCAAATAATCTCTTTAATTAGTATTTTTTATATATTTTAGGTTTAAATATATTAATAATCCTTGTGTTGTTTTAAAATTTACAATTAATATTTTAATTTTGAAGTAGTTTTATATTATTTTTATTTGAAAAACTAAAACATCTGCTAGCTTTGGTTCAATTTTGTCCCAAAGCCCTTTGTAGAAAATGCATATTTTGGTTAGTGAGTTTGTTAGGCTTGAATGAACTCGTTGCACAACCGATTAAACTTGTCAAGTGGTGGAGAAGTGACAATTTTGGTGGTTTGTGTTGGAAGAAAAAAGATAAACAATGAAAATGGAGGATTTAGAGTAGTTCGGACTTCTCACCCGAGTCCTACATTTACTAACTTAGCTTTCCACTAATGATTTCTCAAATTCACTAAGAATTTCTTCTTTTTGAGGCTAAAGGGCTAACCTTACAACCTTGATTCAATTCCCGAATCAAACATCCAAAGTTCAAAACCTGAACTTTGGGAACCCTCTCAAACAAGAGAAAAACTTAAGCAAACTTGTAATCCTTCTAACAAGGCTAATGTTTGCAATCTAATCTCTCACTCAATCCTAATACACATGAGAATACATATACATTGAGCTCACAAGTGTTGCCTACCCAAAGATAAGATTTAAGCTCTAAGACATATCTTTGATCATATTGTTGTTACAATGGAAATATTAGTTTTCTCTTGATGCTTGAGACTTTCTTTTATTATCTTAATTGAGCTTTTAGTTGTTGATGATCGTTAGGATTGATTTGGAGCCGTTTGGAGCTGATTTCCATGTTAATTTCTGCTTCTGGTGCGTATGGTTTTGAAACGGGTGATGGTCGTTTCGATACTGCCACTTTGTAAAATAATCATTGGATCTACAATAAGTTATTGTTATCGAACGCCTACAAGGCGTATCGAGACGATTTGCTTTATGTATCAAAACAACCTATTTTGATATGGCTCCTAGCAGTTGTTGTTTTTTTTATAAAATCATTGTGTTTTGTAAAGTCGTTGGAGGTGTGTATCGAAACACCTAAAACAGGTTTCGATATTGACGTATCGAAATGGGTGTTTATTGTATGGAAACCAAAATTTTACAGTAGCAAACTGTATCAAAACGGTCCTAGACTGTATTAAATGTCTGTATAGTTTTGCCTTTGAAAAGCTTAGTGGTATCGAAACAACTAGGAGGTATATCGAAACTCAAAAGTTAAAAATTTGTTCTTTAGCTTCTTTAAATCATTTTGAACACCTTCAAAATCTCTCAAAAATCTCGTAAATATATTTTCAAGTTGTTTGAACATAATAACCATTTTTAAAATCTTTTCAATTAGTTCAAAACTATTTTTCACCATTGCGTTTTCTATCATGGTTTAATCCTTATTTCAATATGTTTTTAATAGTTTCAGTCTTCTTTTAAGATTTTATCGTTTTATAATTTTGGCCATTGAATTATATTCTTTTCTAGTTTCGTCCAAAATACATTTATTATTAGGGAAACTATATAAATAGTCCATCGACTATGCTCTATCTTTTGCATCCCTCGACTATAATAAGTTATAAACTAGTCTCACGACTTAAAAATTATAACAAATTGGTCTAATGCTGTTAAAAAATTAATGGTTATTGACGTGACAATTAATATAAAATTAATAAAATTACATAATTAGTCCTCAAGTACTACACTTATTTTTATTTGTCTCTATTTTTAAAAATAAACTCACATAATTTTAATAATCTATCAATTTAGTTTCATTTCCTCTCACATTTAATTTCCCTTTCAAAAATGCGTGAATCCTTGTGCACCAATCCAGCAAACCTCATAACTACACTGATCTAAGCAACTTCAAGTATGTTGAAATTGATCATAGTGTTTCACATAATGACAAAGTGGTTTGACTGAATGAAACCCATACCACCCATGTCGGCGGCATGGTTGAAAACATGATCCACACCCTTGATAACCTTCAAGCAATTCTCCATATAAGTTATTTACTATCTGTTATCATATATTATATCAGTTTAAGTAAGTTTTATATATTATATAGTTTTCATGTATATCATATCGTACATATATATTATATATTTTTATTATATATTATATTATGCATGTATATATATTAATGTTATATTATTTATTGTCTATATTTTATAAAAGGCATAAAAATAATTTTAACCCTTAACGTTTATAGTTTTTTTTCGTTTTGGCCCTTATTTTTTTTTGGATAAATTTAGCCCTTAACCTATATCTTTTTGACAAATAGCTTATTTTTTAACTAGCTTGATGACTGGACCGTTAAAAATTTAACGATGATATATATATGGAATATAATTTTAAATGACATTGAATATAACCTATCAAATGAGAAATTATTCTATGGACCGGTTCCACCACGTCATCCATGGTCCTTAAGAATAAAAAACAAATCCACCTAATCATTTTTTACACATCATCTGCACACTCATAATTTTAATTTCCAAATCATCTCTCTAAATAAAATTATATTAAAATAAAAAAAATTATGAAGTGGTTTTATTTTTTAATTAGGGTTTAGGGTTTAGGGTTATAGTTTAGGGTTTAGGGTTTAGGGTTTAGGGTTTATGGTTTAGAGTTTAGGGTTTAAGGTTAGGTTTAGGATTTAGGATTTATGGTTTAGGATTAGGGTTTAGTGTTAGGGTTAGAGTTTAGGGTCAAGGTTTAGGGTTTAGAATAAAAAACAAAACCACGTCATCATTTTTTTTAATTTTAATATATTTTATTTAGAGAGATGATTTGAAAATTAAAATTATGAGTGTGCAGATGTGTAAAAAATGATGACGTGGATTTGTTTTTTACTCTTAAGGACCATGGATGACGTGGTGGAACCGGTCCATAGAATAATTTCTCCTATCAAATACATACATATATATATATGGAATATAATTTTATTCTAATATAAAATATAAAACAATTAAAATTCAAATAAAATATTAAAAATTAATTAAAGATTATTAAACATTCTTAACCCTAACTACGATAAAATCAAAATCTTATTCAAATTGTGTTTATATTTTTAAGATGATATTTTGATTCTATCGTAGTCAAGGTTAAGAATGTTTAATATTTTTTTATTTTAGAATTAATTAATTTTTAATATTTTATTTGAATTTTAATTATTTTATATTTTATATTAGAATAAAATTATTTTTCATATATATATATGTATTTGATAGGTTATATTCCATATCATTTAAAATTATATTCCATATATATATATCATCGTTAAATTTTTAACGGTCCAGTCATCAAGCTAGTTAAAAAATAAGATGTTTGTCAAAAAGATATAGGTTAAGGGCTAAATTTATCCCAAAAAAAATAAGGACCAAAACGACAAAAACTGTAGACGTTAAGGGTTAAAATTATCTTTATGCCTTTATAAAATTATATATATTTATTATCATACTTATTATTTTTATTATTATCTTATTTATTTTATGTTTGAATTGATTTTATGGTGATCCATAATTTATTTAATATAAATAATTAAATTTTAACATTTTATATCTCATATTTATTATTTTATAATTTAATTTTTTGTATTTAAATTCTGCAATTTATTTTTTCTTTAATTCCTATATTTATTTAATTTTCACTCTTTATTTTATCATGTTATCTATTTTGTTCGATTATTAATTTATGTATTTACTTTCTTATATTTATTTATTTATAAATTTTGTGGCATACACATTTGTCAACACGAATAACTTATACCTTATATATAATAAATAATAAATAATATATAAATAATAATAAAATATTATAATATTAAAATAAAAAAAAAAATATGAAAATCGTGAAACAGAGACGTGAAAAGCTGAAACAAGGGGATTTGAGTGCCGGTTTGTTAGGGGAGGTTTAGTTGAGATTTTTTAGGGATAAAATTAGTGTTTGAGTGAATTTGAACTGCTGAATCGAATCCCTTTAAATAGGGATTCGATCGGCAGTGAAGGGAGGCTGGAATCAATTGAAATTCGGAGGGAATTTTGGAGTTCAGAGGACGATCGGAAGCAAGAATCTGTTTTGGAGATTATCGGAAATTGGTGGTAAGCATTTCGTTTGTTTTCTGCGATTTCATCTTTGTTTTGGTTGTTTAGATGATTTTAGTTTGGGTTTTTGTTTAGTTTGGGAGGAACCGAAGGTTTCTAGATGTTCTAGGTTTGGCTCTTGATCCTTTTTAGGGTACTTAATTCAAGTTTTTGGGTGTAGTTTGTGAGAATCCAGTGTTGAGGGTAGTGTTCTTGATCGTTGTGGAGATTTTAATGTTCAGACTTAGGTTTCTCGTTGTTTCCAGCGCGATTTTAGGCGTTTTGAGGGTTCCGGCGAGTTCGTCGGCGTCGGGTTTGATCACCGGCGTCGGGAACGCTTTCATTGTGGTGGCCGGAAAACTCATCGGTGCGGCGGTCGGCGGCAGCCGGCGGCGGCGATTTGGATCAAAGGGCGGCTTGTGCGGCGGCATGCGGCCGTGTTCTTCGTGTTCATCTGTTCTTCGGATGAACACGCATGAACACCATGCGGTCCCAAGCATTTTGATCCGAAGTGGGGGGGTTTCTGGGTAATTGGGTGTTAGTTGCAGAGAATTTCAAGGGAGCCGAGTTAGACCGAGTTGGTCTCGGTCCAAATGGCCGAGCCAACTCGGCAACTAAGGGTTTTGTTACCCAGTGAAACGGCACCGTTTCAGGTAGCCGGGTACGCAGGTCGGATCCGGGTTCAACCCGGATCCACGCGTTTTTAATGGATAAGGGAAATTTATCCTTTAGGTCCCCCTTAGTTTAACCTGCTTTACAGTTAGGTCCCCAAAACCTCAATTTAGCCCCCTAAACCCTCAGTTTCTTACAATTAGGTCCCTAGAAACCCCTAATTAGCCCCTAGAACTTTAGAATCCATATAATTAGGCCCCTAGACTCTTAATTAGACCCCTAGGATTAGATTAAATTAATTTTAGACTTAATTAGAATTAAAAATTAATTTTTAAGACTTAAAATATTTTAATTAAATTCTAATTTAGGATTTAATTTAATCTTTAATACACTTTAAAATTAATTTCATCTAATTAAATCTAATTTAAAATTAATTTGACCCCTAAAACTTAAAAATTAGACTTCAAATAGGTTTAATCTAATCCTTAAAATTTTGGAAGTAGTTTTAATTAATTATTTTTAATTAATTTCTAAAAAAACAGGTTTTAAAATTAATTAAACTTAATTAGGTCTAGTTTTGCCTTAAACCTTAAAACACTCACCAAATTAGACTTTAAATAGGCCTTTTAATTCTTAAAATTAGGAGATAATTTAAATTAATTATTTTAATTAATTTTAATTAATTTTTAAAGATAAGATTTAAAACTAATTAAGTCTAATTAACCCTAATTTCACCACACCAAACTTTAATTAGGTTAAATTAAAATTCTTAGAATTTAGAAGTTACTTTAATTAAGACTCTTAATTAATTTAAAATTTCTAAGATAAGACTTTAAAATTAACTTAATTAAGTTTATCCAACCCTAATTAAACCTTCGAACTTAAAATTCACTAAGTTAGATCCTAATTAGGTTTTAATTAAAATTTGAAGTTAAGAAAATTTAATTAATTTAATTAAAGTTTGTAAAACTTTAAAATTAATTTCACACTTATTTAAATCTAATCAATCTTTCAAGGTTTGCTTCCTAGTCCTTTTTGATCTCTTTCAATACAAGTCCCTTTTTGTACTCCTTCATGATGAGAATTTTTGATGTAATTTTGTACACCCATGATTCTAATAAAATTGATGAGTTCCTTTTATCTTATTATGTTTTTGCATAGCATATTTAAGGAGGTCACCTACTAAACTTAAGTTAATTAATTTAGAGCCTTTTAGGACTAGTCACTTAAATTAACCAATTTAATTAGGGAGAAAATTTAGTAATATAGCATGTGAATCTTATGTCTCGGATACACTAAAGAGGTTGGTGTTTTGACGTACCATGATGCTGACCTAGAGAGTGTACCTTGGCATCGAATTTATGTGTTATTAAAACCTAGAATTTTGACAAAAACTTAGGTTTAGAATTAAATAAAATGGATAGTTAAATAACTAGTAACACTAGTAACTTAGGTTTTAAACACTTAAGCAATGGAGCCTTTTAGGATTAGAACTTAAAACGAACAATATAAAAATGGTCATGCATTTTGCTTTAGCCTTTTGAGGCGGAAGTTACATTCATTTAAATTCGGGTGAGGTTTCCTATCTAGAGGACGTCTCGTTCAACTTGAGTTTAAAGGTGGTGTAACTTCTAAATCAAAAGGATATTCGAAATTCAAGTAATGTTCAATTAACAATGAAAAATTAAATTAATGTCTATCTTCAAAGTACCAATGCCACGTAATGTTTTTTTAAGGTACCAAATTTTGGGCATTTGTAAGGGTCGTCCTTACACGTAACCGACTCCCGAACCCAATATTTTTAAACGAATCTCTGGTTTATTTTTATGGTGTCTGGCCTACCTAAGTGGTTGGTGGCGACTCCAAGTCAAATTTTTTAAATTTAATTATAGATTTTTTTAAAATTTGGGATTTTCAAGATCAAAATTGATAAAATTCATTTTTTCAAAATCAATCGTCGAGACATTTTTACATAAACCTTTCGTTTTAAAAGGGTGGCGACAACATTTAACATTCATTTGACTAAGCATTTAATTCTCACCTTAATTAATCAGTTTCATCTATGAAAAGGAAATATTTATTGATTTAATTATTTTGGATTTAATCTTAGCCTAATGGGTTGAAACTAAATATTTAAATTAATTCCTATCGTTTAAAGGTAAATAGTAAATTAACACGTGAATCGAATTTATTTAATATTAATTTAAATTATAGTTTGATATATAATTCTTCTTATTAATTAAATGACTAATTAATTGAAAATTATTAAATTTTTCAGAGCTTATTCAACCAAAACTTGCATTCGATCGAGAATAATTAAATTACAATATCCTCCATCTTTCTCTCTCAAAAAACTACAAAAATTTTCAAAAGAAAAATTAAAAAAAAAACATATTTTTCAAAAGAAAATGGAAAAATGAAAAGAGAATATCATTACTCCCTATAATATTAACATATCAAAATCCAAAATTCTAAACTTATTTTCAGTACCCAAACACATTAGAGAGTATCTACGAAATAATAGAAGAAAGTGCCAAAAACTCTAGGTATAAAATAAGCATGTATTTTTAAATATATATATTTTTTTATTAAAGTTAGGTGTTTGGTTCAAATTTTTTCTCTTAACAGATATCTAACTTGATACTTTTAATGTATATCTTTTATATTTTAAATTATATAATTATTTTAGTTTTTTATTATTTTATTTTAGAATTAAATTCAAAACCTTAAATATTTGTATATTTGTATTATACACTTTCAAATTTTATGTTTTAAAAACTCTAAACATATTCGTATTAATTTATAATTATAATATTTAAAAAAATCACGATCAAGATTAATTTTTTAATATATATTTTTTTATAAATTTTAATAAATATTTCACCCTTTAAGTTAAAAGTAGCTTCAAATTACTATTTTTTTATTTGGATTATACTACATCTTAAAAACTTTCAAATCACTAAATTATGATATATGACGATAAACAACCGTGTCTTAGTATAAGGAGGGAGAATCAAAGGAGAAATTATATTATGGGTCAGTTTTACCACGTTATCTATGGATCAACTACTAAAAACCGCTCATATCATCATTTTTTTATGTTATATTTTGTAAACTGAATCTTCACTCATATTTAGTGTTAATTCTTTTTAAAAATATTTTTTTAAGTGAAGATTTACTTGAGAAAAATATGATATGTAAAAATTAATGATGTGGATAGTTTTTAATGGTTGGTCCCATGGACATATGGTGGGACTGATCTATGATATAATTTCTCGAATCAAAGAATTCCTAGTAGTTTTTATATTATTATTTTTTTTATTTGAAAATATAAACCATCCGCTAGCTTCGGTTCAATTCTATCCCTTTGCTTTCGTTTCTTTCAAAATCAGGTTTTAGAGAAATATGGTTTTGGTTTCTGTTTCGTGAAATATAAAGAAGGTTTTTGGCTCAAAGGGGTTCTTCTTCTGTGATATATAATCTGTGTAAAATATAAGTTAGTATAATAATAATTACTAAAAATGTATACATCTAATTAAATTTAATCATAATTCAATAAATTTATAATCAGGGATAATATAATCTGAATCTGACTCGATATAAAAAAATATTTAAATTAAAAAAAATAAGTCTTAATAAATGGTGGATGGGATATAAATATTATCATGATCTGATTTGAATTCAATGCGTCTGATCCATATATAAATTCGACTAAAAATATTTAAAAATTTTAGTTTAAAATATAAATATATATATATTAAAATCTAATTAAATACAACTGAGATTATGTTTATTAATATATATATATATTAAAATCTAAATTAAGTTTATATATTATTAATATTTTAGATAATTAATATCTTTTATAATTTTATTTATGTTTTTTTAATTTAGATTTTTGTTGAGTTTTAGTGAAATAATAAAACTTGATGGTTAATTTTTTTTTCTTTATGTCAAATGTTGAATATTTTCTTTTATAGTTTTAATTTGTTTTATTTAATTATAATATTTATTAGATATTTTATAATCACGATTTGAAAAGTAAATATGTTAGTAGACCTAAGACAATAGTAATTTGGGTAAGGATAATTTATTTGTTGTTGACTTTTTTAGTTAAAGTTTGAGTTGGTACTTTAATTTATTTTATATTAGATTATAATATTTGTTGAGATTTATTTATAATATTATTTTAAATATATTTGTTTGAAAATTATATTTTATTTAAATATATTTATTTGAATTGTTACTTAAAGAAGAGAAAAATTATTGTATTTTGACTTTAGAATATGAATTTAAATTTTAGATATTTTATTAGATCATATTCGAATTTATATAATCAAACTTATATTTTGACTTGATTTTTTTTTGTAAGTCTGATTGTTAATAGGGATGGATATTTTACCTGACCCGACTAGGTTTGATGGGATCGAGTGTTCTTTTAGAGTAGTGTTGGGTCGAGTCAGGTTTGGTTTAGGGTATAAAATATCCGACCTGGCCCCACTTGGGACTAAATATATAATTTTCTATAATTTTTTTAGGGATATTTATAATAATAATCCTCTATCTATATATTTTTATAATTAAGTCCTTAAAATTAATTTTTATTTATAATTTAGTTCTTAAAATTATATTTTTCCTATAATTCTCTTAAAATTATTTTTTACAATTTAGTCGCTAAAATTATTTTTTCCTATAGGTCGGGTCAAAGTTGGAGTCAAGTTTAGTATATTTATTTTCGGGTTAGGTTGGGTCAGATTTTTTGAAAAAACTTTTTAGGTTGGATCGAAGTCGTGTTTAGGATGTTTGGTTCGTGTCAGGTTCAGTTGGGTCAAAAATCTGACCCGACCCATAATCATCTCTAATCATTAATTGGATTGGACTTAAACTTTATAAGATCAATCCATTAGCATCCCTACTATATTCTTATATAATTCTAATATTTAAAATAATTACCTTATTTTATAACTCAAGCTAATTATTTCATATATCATAGTATCACAAAATTTTACTTTACATTATTATGTCTAACATTAAATCACATTTTCTTAACGACATAAAATATTAAGATCTTAAACTAAACTTTTCTCGCAAGTATTTCTATAAACAATGCCAAAGCAAAGTTGGGCAATTTTTAAACCTTACAATATTAGTAAACGTTTTAAATAAAACACATAGGAATCCAAAGTCATCTAGACCGCATAGCGCAGTGGATTAGCGCGTTTGACTTCGGATCAAAAGGTCGTTGGTTCGACTCCCACTGTGGTCGATTTTGTTGATTTTATATTTTTTAATTTTCATAGGGCTGAGTAGGTTGGTGCAGAGAACAGTACATCTTCCCTCTAGAAAGTGTGGCTACCGGATAGCTGTTATCCTTCTTGTATGTGGACAAGTTGATGAAGCTGTCTGTGTTTATTTAAACTAAATTTTTGTGTTTTAGACAGGTTCTGGTATTTTTGTTGATGCTGACGACTAATCTTTCTTTTATATAGATTTTTAAAATTGATAACTAAAATTATACCGAAAATAAAGATAATTATTTCAATAATTAACCTTTAAAATAATAAAATTAAAAGATAATATAATGAAAATGAATATTTATTAATCCCTATTTAAATTTTTAGTGAGAGCGCGTTAAAATAAGTTATAAATACAATACACACTCAATATCTCACGTCCTTAAAGATATATTAAGTAAGGTGAGAGAGCAACCTATAAATAAATAACTTAAGCAACTAGAACAAGAAAGCAACCTAATCTTAGTCTTTTTGTTGAGATCAAGTGATCGAGAAACCATTTGACACACGTAATTAAGTGTATATTTTTCAGGTTAAGTGTTCAATTTAGTTATTTTTTAGGTTTGCCTTCAATCTTTTATGTGTATGCTCGAGCTTTAATTAGGTTTGAATTGCAATTAATTTTGAGTTTAATTAGATATAATTTAAACCTTTTAAATTCATATTAATTTAATTATCCTTGAGGTTTTTAAGTTCGGATTTGTTTATTGATTTTTAAAATTCTGCTTATAAAGAAAATAAATATTTTATTTTTCTTAAATAAAATAAAATATCTAGAAACATTCTTGTACCGTCCTCGTCATAGAGATATATGAAGGATGCGAGACGATCTTAAAGACTCGTGTTTCATAATTATAGTATTTTTTTATTTCAAAAAATCTAACTTCAAATTTGAACTCAACAAGTTGAGAAGATTAACGGAGATCCGGTTTATTCGATGACAAAGATCCTTTCGGTTCATGTTTTGATCGCATCACTTAGGGATGAGAGTTCTATCGAGTCGAGTTGAGTCAAAAAATTTTAATTTATTTGAATTAATAAATCTAATTTTATCATTCGAGCTTTCATTAAAAATTTTGTCGAGTCGAAAAAATTCAAGTTGAGTCGAGTTTCGAGTTATTATAAAAATTTAATTATAATTATTTATTATGCTATAGTACGATTTGGTTGTAATTTAAAAGACTTTCACTAATCATATAAAATATGTATATATATATAATAATATTTTTTAATATTTTTATATATCAGTATATATATTATAAAAATTTGAGGAACTCGTATCGGACTTAAAAATAAATTCTCTAATTACTAAAAATTTTGAGTTATTCGAATTTTCATTTTATAACTTAAACTTTATTTAAATTTTTTTCGATTTAATTCGATTTTATAAAATTTTGAATTGAATTAAAACTAATTAAATTTTTTACCTCAATTCGAATTTTACTCACCCCTAATATCACTCGCTTAATGCTTTAAGCATTGACGGTAGTTGTTGAGTTTTATACATATTATTATTTGTCTGTTTGGAGTAATTTTCCTTGTAGGATTGAATTCTTTTTCATATGTACAAGTCTTGTAAAACATTTTTTTAAATATTATAGTTATTATATATATAGTTTAGATGAATTTATCGCGTGTATCGAACACCACTAAATATTATTAATATTAAACACCAATAAACACCATTGAATCGATTAATAAAAATTAAAAACCTTATTAATTTAATATAATTAATAATTATTTTAAAATAAAATTTTAATTAAATTATTTTTATAATTATATTTTTAATCTTTATTTTAAAATAATTAAATCAAATGTCAATCATAATCAAACTCAAATTCCTAAATTAAAATTCAAAATTTTAAATAAAAACCCTAAATTTTAAATTAAAACTTAAAATTTCAAATCAAAACCTTCGTCCCGTTGGCAAATTCTCAAAGTGGATTACATTAACAGATGACGGTATCGTAGATGATCAATCCATATCAACAAGCTATATATCATAAATACAAATTAAGAGTTAGAAATTAAATATAATTAGCGACGAGTAAACGAGAATTACATCCGGTAATTGAATGTAATGATCCGAATTTTGGATTTGAGTGTCGGGTTAAACCGAAACGTCGGGCTCTGATGTTTGGGCCTCATTTTGGGCCTCAGGTTGAGAGTTCGATTGTTTTGGGGTCTTGATTTTGGGTTATCTTTAGCCTAAAGTGGTTTTAGAAGGATTTTTTGGACTTCTCCCTTGTTGAGGACAAACAGAGGGGGAGTTATGTTGTCTTCTACAGAAAAACAGAAGTGAAGTCACAAAGCTTTTTCTCTTTTCTTCATCTTCCCATCACTCAAAATCATCAAAAAAATGAGCTAGCTTTTTGAATTCAAGTGAGAATCATATTTGAGGTAAGTTGTAAAGTTGTTGGTAATCTACAAAACAAGATAAAAATGATATGTTTTGGTGGAATATGGTGTTGAAGGGCTTGAAGGAGTCAAGAAGGGAGAAGGTTTTGAAGAGCTTCTTATCTGTTTCCTTGATGTTTTTAGCTTCTAAAAACATCCGTAGCAATGTATAATTGTTGATTAAGTTTTTTTTTTGTAGAAAAGGAAGTGGGAGAGCCTTCAAGGAAGCTTGACAAGGAGAAAACTTGAAGAAGAGGTTTTTTGGGTTTGGAAGCTTGTTTGCTCGAGGTTGGTATCCCTTCAACTCTTTCTTGCATCAAACATTTCATGAGTAGGTTGGATTACTAGTGTTTGAAAGCTTGAATGCTTTGTTGGTAACTTAGAGCTTTCAATTGTGATTTTTGTAATAATATGTTTGGTGGCTTGAAATGATAGAAAAATACTCTAGATACTTCTACTAATATGTAGGAATGAATTGGGTCAAGTTTAAGTTTGGGAAGGGTTCTTAGAAATTTTTTGTGTAGACCTGCATTTTCGTGTATGCGTATCGATACCGGGTGACCGCGTATCGGAACCGTAGAGAAAAAACTAAGGCTTAAAAGGCAGGTATTTCAAAATGTTATGCCCATGTTTTGATATCAAATCTTCAGTAACAAATCGCTTTGAAATCCCTATGTGGGTGTCTCGATACCCAAAACTCTAGTAGCAAATCATTTCAATACCCCATATAGAGCGTACTGAAATAGGTAGGTTTTCTTCGTTCAATCGAAAGGATCGTCTTAGCGTATCGATACGCCAAGGAGGCATATCAATACCAAGGTATTTCGATACGCTCTTTGTAGGCATATCGATATGGTAGTATTTTGATACCCTATATAGGTGTATTGAAACCCTTGGATAATTTTGCCCAAGTTTTTAGAGGATGAGTGTGGGGTTCTATAATAATGATATAGGTTCCTATTGGGTTAATTAAGCCATAGAATGAATATTAAAACTTGGTTTTGGTGATAATGAATACAATATGATGTTAAATGTCTGAGTCTTGGTCTTTGGTTTAGTCATAATATGTTTTGATGTGAAGATCCTAGGTGGATCATTGAGTGGTTGAGTCATTGTGTGATGGAAATTTGGATATCCAAAATAGTGTTGCTAAAAAAAGAAGGTCATCCGATGTAACATTTTGGGTGATGTATTAAAAACTATTTCAAATGGAGGATCCCGATTTTGTGTGAACGCGGGCCTCATTCGAAAATACTCGATGTAACATTCCGAGTATGAGATTGAAAGATCCCGATGCTGTGTGGACGCAGGCCTCAATCCCGAATGTAAGATCTCGATGTTGTGTGGATGTTGGCCTCATTACCTTGTGTTTGATTTTGGTTTGACATGTATATGATGTCTGCATTAGTATACATCTCATTATGCCATGTGCTAGGCGAGTATGATAGAGTTATCATATCATGCATGACAATACATTTTTTGTTTTACTTGTTTATGATATGCATGATGTTGGCCGAGTGACAGTGTACTCACTGAGCTTTTGTAGCTCAACGTTTTGAAATATGTTTCTATGCATAGGTTAGGAGAGAGGTCGGAACCGGAGGAGCATTATCAAGGTTGGAGTTTCAGCATCGACTTAATGTTAAAATACACATTATTTGATGTAGTGGGTTACTTGTCAAATCCTATATGTATTTGTAACTGTTGTTTATTTTGGGTCGAATGCTTTAAAATGGTTTGTATGAAATTGGAGCTCCATACTTTTGGACTCGTTATGGTTTTAAAATTGAAGCTCGATTTTATTATGGTTTAAAATTTCTATGCATAGATAAAATGGTTTGTATGAATTTGGAGTTCGATTTTATTTTGGTTTAAAATTTTATGGACTCGTTATGATTTTAAAATTGAATTTTTATTTGGGTCGGAGGTCTAATGTGACACGGGTCGAAGGTGTTACATTGAATCTAAAAGTATGAGCAGGGCTGGAACTAAAATTCTTTTATAGAGGGGGTCAAAATATATATTCTAAATTTTTTTCTTGATTGACAAAGACCCAAAAATAATTTTTTAAAATAAATTATATTTTTAAATTTTTTAACTCTAAAAAATATATAAAAACAATAATTGATGGTATTGGACCCAAACCCCCCACGATCATTACTAAAAGAGAAGAGTATTCAGAATTTGAATACAAGCCAACAATTTTAATTTAGGAATTCATGTTTTAATTTGAAAATTAGGGTCCAATTTAAAAATTAATTTTTAAAAATAAAAAAAATTTAATTAAAATTTTATTTTAAATATTATTAATTATATACTGAATATTTAAATTTTTTAATCTTTATTAATTATTTTAATAATATTTAACTATTTTCAATATTAACAATATTTAATAATATTTCACATTCATTATAAAATTTTCAATTTAATTTATATTATGTCTTGTATGTACTATGTATTAGTCTTTTTATGTCAAATAATTTTTTTGACTTTTTAAAAATAAAAAATACTTCAAAATTAAAATAAAATAAAATATTATTCTACTAACATTGTAATGATTTTAAAAAAATAAAATATAATTATATTTTATTAGTTCAAAGGTTTTATAATGTGCTTATAATATCCAAACGTTTTCCAACGACTTAAATGATCTTTTATGTTCTGCATGTTGTAAGATTGATATCAATCAAACTGAAATTAATTAATTTACTTCAAAGCTTTTTTACATTTTTATTATTAAGGTAAATTATATAAATGGTAATTGAACTTCTAAAATATTTTTATTTTGGTTATTATACTTTTAAAATTTATGTTATAGTTACCAAATTTTTATTTTTATATGGTCTTTCTTGTTACCTTCTATTAGAAGCTACTAATGTGACACAATTATTTTTATTTTTTAAATAAAATAATGGGTAAACTATACCATTCATCATTCAACTTTTTTCTCACAACGATTTTGGTCACTAAAGTTTAAAAAAAATCAATTTAATAACTCAACCTTCATATTTTTCTATTTTTCTCACCCTAAATTGACATGTTTATACATATCGAAAAATGATTTCATACATATTTTTTAAATAAATTATTTTTATTCGGTTATGATTAAGAGTTTTAAGTAAAATTGATTATAATCAATTATATGCAATATTTATAAATTTTATACATTAAAATATATTATAGTGATTATTAGGTGTGAACTCTCAATTTTTATATTTTAATAAATAAAATAAAAAATAAAACCACCAAATAAAAATATTTTGATTATCTAGTTAGTCAAATATTATATCTAGTTGGTGTAATATAAGATTGAAAATTAAATAATTTAAATTTATTAATTAACTAAATTAATTTTTAATGATTAATGAAACCCGATTTTACACACACCTGTTATTGTGATGCCTTGTCATCGAAACTGATCAACAACTACTGAGGAACATCTTCTGTAAATTGATATCTTGACCCACAAATCCTTGGTTTTATATCTTGCTCCATTATTTTTCGTTTCAAAATCATAAAAAAGAGAGGAATCTCCAGCTGCTTCAGCTATGACCTTTAAGGTGCGAATGCCGAAACTATTGGACTTGTAACTTGATGTTTCCCATTAACCTCGTACCAGCTCAGAAATCCATAATTCCCAAAGTAATCACTTTGAGGTATACTTCCAGCTCCTACATCGATGTCCACTGTGAGTTGGAACTGGGCTTTACTGTTTTTTCTTGCAAAAGTAATCGTTGCAGGTTGCACTACAACTTTCATGCTCGAAGGCGCCGTCACCACTGCTCGATAAACCGAGCTGCCGTCTGCCACATTTGTGAGCTCCCTTTGAAAGGTGGTGCTGCTTGTGTTAGTATTGTTCAACATAATGATGAATGATGGGTAATTAAGATCCAGGGTAGCATTGTCACAATTGAAGTCGCGCATTCCCGTGATAGTCCGGATCTGTTTGCTTGTGTAGTTTAACCCACAAAGATAGTCGATGTAGTCTTGAGTCTCGATATCATAGACTAGACCAGGGTCCATGGCTTTGTTTGGATTTATGTGCCCTGCTCCGAAATCAAGAGGTGTCCCGGCAACTCCTGTGGTCATATCAATGATAGGGCCATTTGCGTTGTCGATAACATCGGCTGTTGTCATCATTGCTGATCGGATGGCTGCTGAACTCCAGTCGCGGTGGGCGGCTTTAAGCAGTGTGGCTATGCCAGCTGCATGGGGGCATGACATGGATGTTCCAGATTCAAGAGCGTAATCTGTTAGCAAATAATCATCGTCACCAATTGGGGCAAAGCCTCTGTTGGGGACCCAAGCAGCCAAAATGTCGACCCCGGGAGCTACAATGTCGGGCTTCAATATCCATGGGGATCTTCTGTCAGGTCCTCGAGATGAAAAGTAAGCTACCTGGGGAGCTGGCTTCGTCCCCAGAAGGGTTGTTTGAAACTTGATACTCACTGTTGCATTCTTGGAATTGATTATGTAATCTTTTACCAACTCTCCGTCTTTCGGTTCGACAAGCACAAAGGGCATATAGAAATCCTTGGGTCGGAAAAACGGTCCACCATTTGAGCTAAAGATAGCTCCTGCAGCTCCACTTGTGTCCATTTCATAGACTTGTATGGTGAAGGGGCTATTTTGGCCGCTGGGGTCAAAATCACAGAATATGTATTTTCCGGTTACTTCTTTGGGGTCTAGAGAGTCTGTTTCACAGAGTTCTTTGGTTCGGTTTCCATGTCCAAAGTATAGAGGGACCTCTGAAACAAACAAGTTCTCTGGATATGCAGATCTTCCAGTTACTGTTAACTCTCCGTTACCAAGTGTGACATGAGCTGCCAAGTCTCGATCGATGGTTCCAGCACCGACAGTAGTGATCCAAGGAGCCCCATTGAGAATGGTATATGCATGAGGACCATTATTACCAGCTGAACATGAAACAAATATCCCTTTCTTCAAAGCTGCGAAAGCTCCAATTGCGATAGGATTCTCATCGAAATTAGTCTCAAAGAACCCCAAAGACAACGACATGACATCCACACCATCCTCTATGGCTTGATCCATGCCGGCCAGTACATCGGTTGCTGCAGAATCATAATTGTCATTAGAGAACAGCACTTTGTACATTGCAATCCTAGCCTTTGGTGCCATTCCTATAGCATTTCCTTTTGCATATCCAAAATATTCAGCACCGACCACACGGCTCCCGGCTGCTATGGATGATGTGTGGCTACCATGACCCATATAGTCCCTCGGTGAATCATAATCATCTGTTTCTGATATGTTCAGTTTTTGATGTTGCATGCCTTTGCTGAAAGATCTAGCCCCAATCAGCTTCCTATTGCAATATGATGAGTTGAACTCAGTACCAGTTTCACATGTACCACGCCATCTCTCCGGAACTGGTGGCAAGCCTTTATCGTTAAAACTCTCGCTTTCAGGCCAGATGCCTGTGTCAAGGACTCCAATGATCATGTCATCACCAAATCCTCCTGCTGGCCATAGCCCGAAATGTTTCTTCAATCCAAGAAATGTAGAGGTATGTGTGGTGTGGAGTTGCCCGAACGTTTCAGGATAGGTTGCAAGATGACCTGGCAATCGGTGAAGTTGATCAAGGTGGGACTGGGATAACACAGCACTGAACCCATCTAGTACATGGTTGTAAGTGTAGAGATGCAATGGGGAGAAGCCATCTGGTGATAACAGGGAGGAAAGGGTTGACATGTACCAATCGTGATGGCTCGAAAACGAACCGGGCATTGCCGACTTGTCCATGTGGATAATGTAGGTCCTAGGTCTTCCTGACGCAGGCAAGGATGTGGCAGCAGAGAAGAAAAGAAAGAGAAAAATAAGGAATCGTGATAGAGTGAGCGGTTCCATTGTTCAAGTCACTGGTACCACCTGGATATGGCATTTGAAAACTCAAGAGGATCTCACTTATATACATGAATCATACACATGTTCAGACAAAATCAACGTCACATTATAGAAATGGAGAGAACCGGATCTTCTGATTTTCCTATGGCCGGATTCCTTGTAAGATGTGTAATTCAAAGATACAACAAGGAGTTTTCCAGCATTGTTTACTTTTACTGGATAGCGACCTTAATATTTGCTTGCAGATTGGTATTTTTAAGGTTAGGATAGTCCAAACAAGTAAGCGAAGAGTGACCTTAGTGTATCCAACTATCATCGTCAGATTTGCTGACATTTTTTTGGTTTTGTCCGCCCCAAGCATTTTTGTCGGGACAAGCATGGGCAGACTGAGGAATCATTGGAACCCTTTGTTTATGCGCTATCAACTTAAGTATATTGCCACCTTGGTAAGAAAACTTGAGATTACTGAATCTTAATATATATGATAAAATTCAGTTATAGAGGGTAAAAAGTTTAGTACTGTTATGAATATTATCTATGTGAGTATTTATCATAATAAGAACTCTATCATTAGAAATATTATCTTCATTAATTAGAGTTTAATACATTATGTACTGCTTATACTTATAAATAAATGAATTTGTGAAGGTACTGTATATATGTCAATATTGAAAATAATACAAATATCTCTCTTTATATCTTCTTTTTGTTCTGTCATTCTTGTTCTTTATTCTTGTTTTATTTCTTCTTTACTTTATTCACAACACGTTATCAGCACGAGACTCTAACCAGTGGAGGTGTTTGTCATTCGAATCTTGAAGGAGTTATTGAAAAAAAAAATTGTTATTGGCATAAATCAAAGATAAGTTCTTCTCCCTCAATTATATTTTAATTATCGATTTTTTTCTTGATCTTTAATTTGATTTTTAATTTATTAAAAATCTTTGGTTGTTTAGTGTTTGTGTAGCGATAAAGTCACTCAATTATCGTGGTTCTTGTCGACAATTCCAAAGCTATTAAGTTAGGCAAAGGGTAAAAATCGATCACTATGGTAAAAGCCAATTGTATTCTAATTAATTAATATATTTTTTGTTTTTTTGATTTAATCCGAGTATATTGGTTGAACATCCCGTTCTGCGAGGCTACTGGTCTCAAAGGAGGTTCTTTTTAAAGGACCATGTGGATTGGTTTAACAATGTTGCGTATGAGGATTATTTTTGTTTTGTTCTTTATATGTATTGTATACATATTGGTTGATCAGTTACTATTTAATAGTATAATATTATAAAATCTATATTTGCTTGAAAGCAATATTTTTGTGTTGAAAAACTTGACTATGAACTTCTCCAAAGTTCAAGTTACGAAAATCGTCTTGATCAAAGAATTTTTATGGGAGGTATTCCTTGAAGTGAATGCAAGCATGATGATTATTCCATGCGATTATTTGATTTATGTCATTTCCTAAAGTGAATGCAAGCATGATGTTTATTCCATGCGATTATTGAATTTGTTTCATTTCTTGAAGTGAATGTAAACGTGATAATTCACTATATGGTTAGTGAATAAAACTCTATTATGTGCAAGAGTATCACTGATAAGGATATTTTAGAAAAACATACTTCACTTTTCACACATTAATGTTATCTTACAGACACAATATCATACAAGGTTTTTAAATACCTATTAGTCTCCGCTCTATTCCTTAAAGTGAATGTGATATCTTATAGCGGAATAAATAAAGGTCACATTAGTAATTGTGGTTGCGATTGAGGTTATAAAATAAACATGGATAAGATTATTCTTTTGAGAATGCTTATATCCACTAGAAGTGGAATTATAAAGATGACAAGAATGATAGAGATCATATCAAAATCTTTATATTAATAATGCGATGGTACAAACCATTGATCTTGTACTTATCAAACGCCGAAATATTATGGACTTTATCCATAATCATAAATGATAAATGAAAGAAAATATAAACAAATTTTCTTAATGGCGTAAATAATTATGGCATTGTTGGTCCAACTTAATTGGATATTGTTAATTTTCTCATAATCCTTTAAGAGAATAAATTTGCTATTTATTTTATTTTGATTTATGTTAATTTATTTTAATTTACTATTTATTTATCGTTAATTTATTTTATATATTATTTATTTATGTTTTATATTATTTTATCCTTTGAAGAATATTATCACTTCCAAAATAAAATCTATAATGAATTGTGGCTATTTATGCCAAGTAGACAGTGCAAGTACTCATACAATATTTAAGCATAAGAAATATTTTTCCCATTTAAATACAAGGAAAATATGAGTACTATATCTCAAAGTACTAAAATATCAATGCTTCGGAAGATCTTTTGAGAGTTTATCTTTGATAGATAACTGATTTGATATAATGTGTTATATTTAATGTTTTACCATTTTCTTGAAGTGAATGGTACAAAGCACATATTTTTCATTCCCCGAAGTGAATGAAATAAAACACATATTAAAAGGTGCATGGTACTGCATATTTTCCCATTTTAAATTCAAGAGAATAATGTGAGTATTATATCTAGAAGTACTAATATCACAGAAGGCTCCGATTGAGCAAATATATTATTGTCAAATGGAACTTTATTTTATATTTACAGTGCATTATACTCGTCAAAGTCACAAAGAGACTTATTGAGTTTTAAAGATATTTAAAGAAATATATTGAGATATCTATCAAAAGAGATGTTGATTATCTCAATGTTATGAGTATAACTAAAGGCAATAAGAAAATTTTGACAAAATTACATGCACTATTATCCATATTGTACTACATAAGAGTTAGTACAAATTGAAGTTCATGTTATTGTAAACTAGATGTTTACTGATAATTTTATTTGGTATGACTGGTTAGACTATTCCGGTTCAATTATGATGCGAAAATTTATTAACACTTTTATGTGGTCACTTATTGAAGAATTAAGATTTTCTTCAAGGTAATTTTTATGTGATACTTGCTATAAAAGCAATTTGATTATTCAATCATCAACAGTTAATATAGAGTGTAAATCTATTAATTTTCTGGAACGGATACAAGGTGATATATATGGGCCCATACACCTTTCTTAAAGACCATCTAGATATTTTATAATTTTTATCGATGCATCGACTAGATGGTTATGTATATCCTTGTTATTAACCCGCAACTTGGTGTTTGCGAGGCTACTTGCTCAGTTAATAAAATTATGAGCATATTTTCTAGATTATTTTTTAAAGACAATCAGTCTTGACAATGTTGATGACATGTAATTTTACATGTAGTATCACAAATTTGCATCAAGCCAACAAATGATCATAAGTTCTCCCCATTACAAATGGTTTCTGGTTAGGAACCAAATACTTCTCATCTTAGTTTTTTTTTGTGTGCGATATATGTTCTAATTGCTCCACCACAACGCACAAAGATGAGTTTTATTGGGAATATATATCGAATTTAAATATCTTGAGCTTCTGATAAGGAATTTATTTACAACCCGATTTATTGACTATCATTTTAATGAGTCAATTTACCCAATATTAGGGGGGAGAAAATAAATAGCTTGGGAAAGAAATAAATTGGAACGAATTATCATTTTCTCCTTTTGATCCACGTGTTACACAATGTGAACTATAAGTTCGGTGGATAATTCATTTAGCAAATCAATTGCCAGATGATTTGGCTAACCTTAAAAGAGTGACTAAGTCACGTATACCAGCTATGAATGCTTTGATTAAATTTGATGTCATGGAATGACAAACTCTAGTTGTTAATGAGTTTAACTTATGTTTGAAGCGTAGTAGATAAGTAAGTTCCAAAGAAATCCTCGAAAAAGAAAAATAACTATATTTTATGATGGTCTGATCGAGGAATCAATGATTATAAATATCTCTATAAAAGATTAAATGGTCTCCAACAGAGACATTGACATGACTCAAGTACCTGATAATAAAGAGATCTCAATATATTATGTCATGTCTGTTATAAGTGAAACTAAAATTAAATTGACGTCGTTTATATATTTGCATGCAATATAGTACTAGAGATTTTATTTGATGATGTGGATCATGAATCATTGTCAATTGGGCAATGTAAACAAAGAAATGATTGGCCAATATGGAAAGAGGCAATTGAGGCGAAACTAAAATCTCTTTCAAAAGAGAAGTATTTGGGCCTATAGCCCATACATTGAAATGTGTAAAGCTCGTGGATATAAACGAGTCTTTGTGAGAAAGAGAAATCAAAAGGGGAAATCATGAGATATAAGCTCATTTGGTTGCACAAGGATTCTCACAAATATGTGAAATTGAATGAGGAAAATATATTCATCTGTGGTGGATGCAATTATTTTTAGATACTCTGGCAATAAATGAAATGACTTAGCTTCGTCTAATGGATGTTGTTACATCTTATTTATGTGAGCCTCTTGATAACAACATTTACATGAAGCTTCTAAAAGGATTTAAACTGCTAGAAGCAGTTAATTTAAATTCTCGAGAATATTATTCAACCATATTGAATATATTTTTATGGATTGAAACAATTTAAGCGTATTTGATATAATCGTCTCATTGAATACTTATTAGCATAATGTTATATGAATTATTTTTCCCGAGCATTTTATTAAGAGATTTAGCTCTGAATTTTTATTGTGGTGTACGTCGATGATTTGAATATCGTTGAGACTCGTGAAGAAATCTCTTCAAATCCTTGTGCATCAATCGACATACAGAAAAGATATTTAAAGAGGCTTCACATGCATAATGCATATTTATTGATCAACCTTATGGTTACTAAGTCTCTTAATGTAAACGATCTACCTCAATATTTAAAGATAGTATTCAATTTGAATCATGAAGATTCAAAGATCTTATGTGATATTTTCATGAGGGGGAGTAAATACGCGTTGCACTCTTTTTCCTTAACCGAGGTTTTGTCCCAATGAGTTTTCCTAATAAGGTTTTTAATGAGGCAACATGTTATGTGTATCAAAGATGTGTGTACTCTTTTTCCTTAGATTTTTTTTCCCATAGGGCTTTTATCTTAGTAAGGTTTTAATGAGCCACATTATCTTCATAGACATCCAAGGGGGAGTGTTATGAATATTATCTATGTGGATGTCTATCATAATAAGAACTCTATCATTTGAAATATTATCTTCATTAATTAGAGTTTAATACATTATGTACTTCTTATACCTATAAATAGATGAGTTTGTGAAGGCATTGTATATATGTCAATATTGAGAATAATACAATATCTCTCTTTATATCTTCTCTTTGTTTTTTCATTCTTGTTCTTTATTCTTGTTTTATTTCTTCTTTACTTTATTCATAACAAGTACATAAAATTTAACATATATTTTAAATAGTTGGATTAATAAAAATTGATGGCCGAGTTTTAAAATGTAAGCAATGAGGACAGTTTTACCGAAAAAATATGTATGCTATCCTTAATTTAAAAGTTTTACGAGTCATTAAAATCTATTAATCCAACTATAAAAAACGTGTAAAATAATGTGATAATAACTATAAGATTATTGAATCCTTGTCTCTGTATCAAAGATACAAGCAAAAACAATGCATTTGTCTCATTTATCCAAAAGTTTAAAATTACTAGATGATCCCTTATTGAATCCTTTTGTTTCCTTTTTGTACAAGTAACAAGCTGGGCGGCGTTCATTTAGCAATGCAACAGGAAGATTGTGTATAACAAAGACCACGCAAAACCTCCTAGTTCACAAGTGGAATCATTCCACATCGAGCAATCTCTCGAATCTCATATGATTGGCTTCAAAGAGAGAGCATGTTTTGAGGAGATTGTGGTGATCCAGTTTCTAGCAAAAAGCTTCTACTACAATATGACCTTGATGTACTTGAAGATGAAGCAACATACCTTCCATCCCCACTGTGATAATACGGTCCACTCCTAGGAATTTTCCCTCTGCTGCTTCTTCCATCACTACCTTCATAATCTTCATCTTCCACAGCTTGTATAAACCCACTATGCATTGGATCTGAACTCTCATAAAGAAGTCGAAGGACCTGTTTGATTGAGGGCCTTGCCCGCCCTTCTCTCTGGGTGCACCATCTCACAATAGTTACAACTGTATCTAGTTGGTCTAAGTCAAAGGAGTCCTTAATCTGGGGGTCCACTAGGTCAAGCACCCTTGACTCGGATGCCATCAGTATCTGTGATGATTCTACTAAGTTCTTACCATCTTGTACAGCTCGTCTTGCGGTCACTATCTCCAAAAGTAACACACCATAGCTGTATACATCACTTTTATCCGTGAGCTCATGAGTGATCACGTATTCGGGATCCATATAACCTGAAAGTCGTCTAAACTTTAGATCTTTAATAAACATGAAACGTTAAAACTTCCAAAGGTTTATTGTCTAACCTGGAGTCCCACAGATGTCAGTATTTACTGGTTCAAAGCATATAGAACCATCTTTGGAAGCATGTGCAAGCCCAAAATCTGCAACCTGAAGGAGGCAGTAAAGCAGACAGCAGGAATTGTTAGCAATGCCATTTCATGCTTTTACCAGAAATAGAAGTTCTTTGAAGTTCTCATATGAAAGGTTTCTTAAGAAACTGTTTCATTTTCTGAAACTATTCTCTTAGTTTTACAATGGCCGTTTGTTCGTTCACCAGTTTTCAGCTTCCTATATCATCACTCTGGAGAGAACTATTCAAATTCATAAGGGATTTCCTAGCATATATGAGACTGAAATTCAAGTGGCAGTTCAACAAACTGAGCATTTTAACATATGCAATACCTTTGCAACAAAATTCTCGTCCAATAAAATGTTGCTCGATTTGATGTCCCTGTGGCACAGGGGTGGATCACAATAAAAATGAAGGTACTCCTGCAAATGATAACCAAAGATGGGTTAAACAAAACTGGTTTAGCAAGATAATTTGTATAAGCAAATATGTAAATCCGAAAAACAACAGAATCAACTACCATTACCAAAGCATTAGCAACATCAATTGCAATTTGTATTCTGGCCTCCCAACTTAGTGGAGTTTGTCCTGGGGCTGCACAATATGAAATCATATCCATTTAAGGCATGCAATGAACAATGATCAACATAGAACCCCTTGACAAACGTATTTATGGTTATCAAACTTTATAGAAATGAATTAAAGGAATGGAGAAAGCATACAATGAAGACGATCCTTTAGGTTTCCATTTGTCATGTATTCGTACATTAGAAACCTGCCACAAAGCAGAAGAATTTAATTTTGCTTGTAGATGGATTAATCACCTCGACACATACACAGATAAACTATACCTCTCATGCTTTTCAATGCAAAATCCTCTTAGAGAAACTAAATGACGATGGTGTAATCTAGCAAGAAGTTCTATTTCTCTACAAAATTCATCTTCTGCCTGCTCTGAAACTTTGTTCATCCGCTTCACAGCTACCATAGAGCCATTGCTAAAATGAGCCTTGTATACCGTCCCAAACCCTCCACGTCCAATGACTGTGTTAAAATTCCCAGTTGCCTGTTTTGTTTCCTTGTAGCTATATTTTCGAAACATCGAAGATGTACCTACATTTAACACCAATCCCATCAAATTACACAATTTTCCTCTGAAAAATGATGTTCAAAACTTGCATTTATCATCGGAGAATAGGCGATATCAAACAAACCTTCCTGAAATGTACGCATGGGCCGAGAAAGAAAGAGTTTTGAGGAGTTTTTATCCGTACTCTCAGATTCCTCCAACTCTCTCTTTTTCCTACGAATCAAAACTACTAATACTATAAGCATCATCATAGCAGCTACTGTAACAGCTATGCCAATGCTCGGAATAATTGTTAGGTGGTAAGTATGTCGGTTTTGTTTTTGAGGTACTCCCAACACGAGTTGAGTTGGACTAGCAGCAACCAATGGGCTAGGAGAAACCTTCGGTGCAGGTGGAGATGGAGATGACTCTGAAACTAGGATCAAAATTTCAACAAATTACTAGCTGATTCAATGGAAAGATCCTTCAATTATGGAAAATAAGCCATGGAGAACAAAAACATATGTTTATTTTTTTCTTGACAATGCACCAAAACAATACAATGTTTATTATCAAGTCCCATAAAAACACTAAGTTTTAGCTGAATATGTTCTAGACTGTATCAGTAACACTTCTTGACTCTAGTCAATACTGATGAGAGGAAAGACAAAGATGAAATTGAGATTTGAACAGTGCAAGAAACTGCAAAAGTGGGAGCAATCTTTTAAAAACTATCCTCACTACCATAGACCTACACACAATTCTTGAACAAAATCAAATCACTGTTTGGTATGAAACTATTCATACCTGGTGGGATGTTAAACCCATGAACTTGGAAAAAACAAGTTGCGAATTCAGCGGCTGAAGCGTTATCAACTTGGCTTGCTAGCGCAGCAAAGGTTGCATCTCGGCAAGTACTCAACGTCATATTATTTTCAGATCCAACTAGATGACGAAGGTAGACAATGCCAGCATTTAAACATTTTCGGCAATCATTTTCCTGTGAAAGTGGCAGTCTGCAGTTCTCTGTGACATCCATAAATTTTGGAGACTCGAGCATCTGTGTCACGGTTGTTCGTCCCCTGCAGTCATATTTAATAGGAATTTTTGAACCAAACCCACAGAAAATGGTGGCATTTCGTGGCACTCCATTTAGTTCCATGGTTTGCAATATGGACTGGATGCATATGTCAGACAAATCTGATGAAATTCCTAGGTCACCTGTCACATTTGCATATCGAGCAACAGAAAATGCAACGAAAGCATTCATATAGCGGCAACACTTTCCTCTGTCATCTTTATTAGAGCATAAAGAAGCCACAAGGGTTAAATTTGATCCACTCAAATCTAAGGGGCAATCTGCAGAAGACCAATTATCAGATGTGACTCAAGCAACAAAAATATCATCATCTTTTCTTTGCAATAAATCACTTGCAAAATAGATCACTGACAATAACCAGAAACATGTTTGATGGAAGGCGTTCATATGATAGTTAAATTTAACCTTTAAAGGACTAGTTACAGGTGATTATGAAGGAAAAGTACCCTATTCAATTAACAGAATACAGATAAAAGTAGTTAAAATCCAGCATACTCTTCAACTGCCCTTATTTAAGAATCTAAATCAAAGGGAAATCCACACTATACTATTGGAATCACATTGTCACGCCATTTTTACTAGGCAAAAACATACACTGCAAGCAAGAAATAGCCATTAATTCCTAGCACAGACATCTCTTGGTATCCATTAAGCTAAATCCAGATATTGAACATATACAGGATTGAACAACTCATTGTCTTCTAATTCATTAATCTATAAGTGAAAAGAAAATACCCATAAATCATCTGAACCACATTACTTGGAACAAAGTGCAGGTAGCTTAAACACTCTAGTGCCAATCACAATACTAATAAAAGAAGAGCAATGGATATACTTATAATGCATACATTTTCATATGAATGCAAATCATGATTCCAAATTTTCTGCTTCAAAACCCCAAACCCATTTTCAGGATTCAACTCTTACCCAGACCTTAAACTCATTTTTCAGGATTCAACTGTTACCCAGACCAAAAAAAGAAAAAGAAGTGATAACGAGCTTACAAAAAGTGCAACTTGCTTAGAAAGGAAAGTAGAGCAGAACTTTAGAAACAAGAAAGTAATGAAACACAACCTGCCAATATCAAAAGAAGCTGGAAACCAAGAAAAGTCAGGAACCCCAACAGTGCCTTGGCATAAACCACCATTGTAGAGCAGGAAAGAAACTTTCCTTTTCCAAGTTTTGCCCAAAGAAACAGGAGAGGAGGAAGAAATATATGAAGAATGAAAGTGGAAATCTAAGCAAAGGAGTAAATGTCAGTACATCTGGGAGCCGTAGAGAATGGAGTGTCAGTATCTCCCTTCTCTCTCTCTTTCAAGTCTCTGAACAAAGTGGCATATCTTCCCAAATCTCTCACCTGGAAGGCTCAGGGATGATTTTTATCATATGAAAATTGAATACAATGGTGTCGTGTGGTCCCAAAGAATCACACTGAAGTTAGTCAGTGAGATTATTTTTAAATACTATTAAATCTGTAACATACTACTTGTCTTGAATCATGTCTCGTTCATTGTTGGTCTGTTGGTGGGTTTTTTAAATACTATTAATTAGTTAAATGAATAAAAACATTTATATTATTTTATATTATTTTATTTTATTTTTTATGTTTATCTTTAAAATATAATAATTTTATTTAATTAAAAAAATATGATTTCATGAGGTAAAAGAAATCTTATTTTTTTATAGTTAAATTATAATACTTGATTTATTAGTAAAATTATTTTAAATTGATATTGTATAAGTCTAGTATGTGATTGTTATGAAAATATATACTCAGTCTAATTTATTTTATTTATAATATTAATAATAAAAATAAAAAGATAAAATTTAAAAGAAATAAAAAAATAGATTTAAATAGGTAAAATTTTCATATAAATATTTGAAACATAACCATTACGTCATTGGATAGCTTCGTCCTTAATACCATATAACCAACTGCTAAGAACCTTTGATTTATAGTCAAATGTTAAAACATGATCTAAATAAAATATTAAGAGTAAACTGTGATAATAACAAAATTTGACAAATCATTTCTAATTCTAATTTTATCTTAAGAATATTTTTATTCGATTTAAATTTTAGAATTTAAGAAAATAATAAATTAACCAAATATACTTACTAGGGGTGAGTATTCGATCGAGTCGAGTCGGTTCGAGTTAAAAAATTTCGAGTTATTCGAGTTTACGAGTCATATTTTACAACTCAAACTTTATTTGAAATTTTTTCGGTTCGAGTCGAGTTTAAAAAATTCGAGTCGAATCGAGTCGAGTTTTCGAGTTCCTATAAATATTTATTTGTAATTATTTATAATGTTATAGTATGATTTGATTTCAATTTAAACGACTTTCTCTAATCATATAAGATATACAGATATATATTTTTTTCATATGTAGCAATATTTCTTTATATTTTTATATATCAATGTACATATATCATAAAAATTAAGAGACTCGTCTCAAACTTAAAAATTAATCATTTAATTATTAAAAATTTCGAGTTATTCGAGTTATTCGAATTTCCATTTTACAACTCGAACTTTATTTAAAATTTCTTCGAGTCGAGTTATTCGGTTTTTTCGAGTCGAGTTTTGCTCACCCCTAATACTTACAATAATTAAGAGTGTGTATTATTCGGTTTTAACCGAATTAACCGATCGAATCGAAATTATTCCGGTTAATTTAGTCGGTTAATTTTATATAAATTCGGTTAACGATTATTTTTTTAGAGAAATTCGGTTATTGATTAATTCGGTTCGAAATAAGTTAATTAATCGAATTAACTGAAATTATTATATATGAAATATTATATATTATATATATTTATTTTTAGTTATTTAACTTTTAAAAATTATAAAATATTCATTAATTTTTTTATATAATATAAAGTGATCACTAATTTTTTTATCAAATTAACATAAAATAAAAGTTTAGTGACTAAAAAGATTATTTTAGCATAATTCAGTGATCTATTATATAATTTATCCAAAATTTATAATAAATTTTGATTAATTCAAAATTCGATCCAATTAACCGAAATAATTTTAGTTCGGTTAATTCGGTTAAAGATAATTCAGTTCGATTAACGATTAAGATTTTAAAATTTTAATTAATTCGATTTTAACTAATTCAATTCAACTATCGATCAAATTAACTGAATATACACTCTTAACGATAATAATACATTAAACCCACTTTCCCCTTTTTTTCCCTTTAAATATGACTATCATCCGCTCTTGGAATTTAGTACGTTAGCAGACGCAGCAGCACGTAAAAAAATGTTGTTTGATGCTTTCTTAATTTCTTTGCCAAACCAAGCTTTTGTTTGTTTAAAGCAATGAAATACGAAAAATGGAATTTATTGCAAACTTTAACAAACAATTTGGCATCTATTTTAACAGTAACAAACTTACCGTGAAAGTGACACAAGAAGGCTATGTAATGGATGAAAAATGAAAAGGAGAACAAGCTTTTTTTTTTTTAATTATCATATTCGATTTATTGATCAATTAATTTAAATTAAATTATATATATATTTATTATAAGAGCGATCATTCTAATCTATTTTGTTCATTTATAATATTATAATATGAACTACAAACATTTTATTACATTAGACCAACCGGTTGGTGGCTAAGGAAGTTTTTTTAATATGTGTGACCACAAGTTAGTATTTGTTCAATTTTTCTTAACTATTTTAATAATGCAACACACACTTATCCACGTAGTGCCCGAACACGGGTCACTTAGATAAATTACACCATCTTTTATCACTTAGACCATTTCACTGGTTCGGTTAAGAAAAAGTTATATTTTATTATACAATACGTATAGAAAATTACATAATCCATTTTCAAAGTTTAAAACTAAATATCTATTCCTAAATTCTAAACATAAATCTTAAATTCTTGCCCGACTTTTATAGATTTCCATGTACATGACATATTTTGTCACTAATTAAACCGGAAAAGATCAATAGTGTATTTGGGAATCGTGATGAGACCCAAACCCCCAGTCCCAACCCGTGTCCTCTTGATCATGTTGTTGTACAGGGGTTTCATTTGGAAACATGAGTTTGTTTTAAATAAATTATGGATTTTGATGCTACTTTTGTTGTTAACCTGCAGCAGCAGCAGCAGCAGCAGCTTTGGGTCCTGTTGTGGGGTAGTATTTTTTTTAGTATCTTTATGGGTTCATTTTGGAGTTTTCCCTTTGGTAATCCTTGCAGTCCACGCATGGAATATTACCTTTGATCATTGGTTTAGCTTCTCATAAATGTAACAACAATCACTTGGAATCCTATCAAATTGAGTCAAAGGTATTTCATTTCTATGTTGGAGCGTAATTTCATTTTACGATAAGAAAATGAAAAAAATGAAAAATAAAATATATTCAGTTCATTTATATTATTATTATTGTGGACACTCAATTTTATCGGAATTATTATCTAAAATTAAATAAAAAGCATTAAACAGTCCACTAAACATATTCTGGCTGAATGTGAGGAGTCTACACCCTAACAGAACCATCCAGCATCTTTATCTTCCCAGCCGTGGCCACACACTCCACGCCAACTCGCACCCTTGAGCTCCACGCGCGATAGTAGTGACCACTGGTACCAGCCCCAGCAATTCGTCACAAGAATCCCATTAACTAGGCAATATTATATTAATATAATTTTTTAAATATTTTATTATAAGTATATACCCCAATCAACTTTGTTTACAAAACTATACCCCTCTTAGAACACGTAAGCATAAATCGCTTTGTACAAAAGCGAGTTCTGAAATCGATTTGCGTAGAAAGCGATTTCAGGGTGACTTGGCATGTCTTTACACATCAACCAATTAATATAATGTGGATAAGAAATCTCTTTGCACACAAAGCAATTTTCGCGAGGGCTTGAACCGTCAAAACCCTAGATCTTGGAAATCTCTTTGCACATAAAGCGACTACTATGAAAATCGAATAGACTTCAAAAAAATCACTTTGTATACAAAGCAACTACTATGGAAATCGAATAGACTTCAAAGAAATCGCTTTTTGTGCAAAGCGATTTCTTTGAAGAAGTCACTTTGTATAGGAAGCAATTTCACTATAAACCGATTCGGGGGATGCGACCTCCCTATAAATAGTCGATCCTACTTTATTTCACATCACCCAAAAATCGTTTTCTATTGATTTTCTTCAATCTTTTTCCCTTCTAAGTTGTCTTTGTTACTTTTCTTACAAATATTCGATAATATGGTGAGTTTATGTAGATTGGATACGAATCATTGTTTTGATTATTGACGTCGAAAAGATGAATTAATTTTTGATATTTTTTATATTATTTATTATTTATTTTATTTTTTATTTAATTTTTTTATAATTGAATTTTTTGAAGGTTTATGAAAGGTTTCTGAGCTGTTACTGTCATCGGATTACGAAACCGCCACATGAAGAAATAGTGTCATATTTGGTCGAAGTCGGGTTCGGATATGTGAGCACTATAATAGACGAGAGTAAATTACATCTGATGCGTGCTGAATATGCGCAATTAGAGTGCAAGCGTACACGTCAAGTAATAAGTGATAAGTATTATCGAGTTATCATCTCCTCAGGGATTGGTATACTTAATATGTTTCATTTGGTCTTCTTGCTTTTGTAAAGTAAAAGTAAAAACACAAATAAGTTTGAGTGTTGCTTAAATTAAATAAAATAAACTAAATAAGGTGAGATAAAATTTGAGAAAGAGGGTAGGATCCATTTATGTTGTATAGTGGATTCGATTGATCTGCTTCTGTCCAATGCAATTGCACTGCACTACCTCGGCAGCGATAATGTTCTCTACCGCGGCAATCCCTTGCTCTTGGGCAGATTTACCAAAGTTCGGTAAAGTACCCTTTGATGGATCCACTTATCCCTAAGTCGAAACACTATTGATGGTCAGTCCTTGATGATACCTCCCGGCGTTAATAAATTATAACCAACAACCAATTCCACACTTCTTTTAGTCGCTGAAACTCCAACCTATCCCTAGGCCGAGTTAGTATCCTCCAATCAAGTTGAATACCGTACTTACTCCTTTCGTGAGTCTAACTCTCCCGAGTCTAGACAAACAGATTACTTACAAACTTCCCTCCCGAGCTTGGATGCAAGAACAAAGAATGGCAAAGAGTAACCAAACTTTGATATTTTATTGCATAGAAACAAGAAACAAAATACAATCTCCTCTCACTAATACTCAAAAACTTTCACCTAAACCCTAAGAAAGTTTAGAACCTGATGGGAAGAATTATTCCTAAGGTAAACTCTCTCAAATTCGTCTCTCCAGGTCGACTTCAGGTCTCCTCTCTCAATCCCTAGGACGGCTATGCCTTATATAGGCTTGGCCTAGGGCAAACCTTTCCTAATTAGAGTATAACTTGGAGTAGAAAACAAGTTATGTACATAGGGTAAATATTTCTAAGTTTAATCTTCTAGAAGGTTTCTTTCCCGCGTGGCCTTGTCCTTGGGCTTTTCTTGTGTTGTTCAGCTTCGATTCTTGGGCTTCTTGTTCAGCAACCTTCTCCTTATTTTTCTCCTCCAATTGTCAGCCATATTACTTTTTTATCCTATGCTGCCTCGACATCAGGTCCTGCCTCAGCCTCATTCTGCTGCTGCGACAATACTTATTCCTACACAGATATGAAAATGCGGTAAAGTATGCCTTTTATACAAATATCATCTTGAATGACATATTCCCTAAATATATCATATGTAGTACATGCATTGGTTCAAGTAGGTGTAGAATTGATGATAAGTGCCCATGAAAAGTGTAGAAAGTGATAGTGAGTTGAGCACTTATCAACATCCGCCACTGATTAATGCCTTGCTCGAAATATGGAGGCCGAAGACCCACACATTTCATCTTTCATCTGGTGAGACAACTATCACCTTACAAGATGTTTTTTAACTCAGTTTACGTATCGACCGTGATCCTATAACGAGTACCGCAGAATGTGATTGAGTAGTCTATGTCATGAATTGCTTGGAGTTGTTCTCGACCATTTTGATGGTGGGAAAATATACTTAACTTGGTTGGAACATAACTTTTCTAATTTGCCCGAGGAAGCTTCTGAAGATAGAAAAAAGGTAAATAATATTTTTAGTATTTTTTAATAAGTTATATTTTATATTAATTTTACTAATTTACAGTATTTTGTCCGTGTATATATTTTGCGTATTCTTGGCGGGATTTTAATACCGGACAAATCTCGCAATAAAGTGCATTTAGTCTGATTACGTCATTTGCGTGACTGCGGATTTTAGTAATCTAAGTTGGGGATCGGTTGTTTTGGTTTTCTTATTTCGGGAGTTGTGTAGGAATGTTGATCAACAAAAATAAGTTATAGGAGGTTGTTTATTATTACTTCAATCGTGGGCATGGTTCCGTATGCCTTTTTTACAACATTCTTTACTTTAGCCAAAGCCATATGAGTTTTCACTAGTTTAGAGATAATGTCTAATATTATTTAATATTAATATTTTTTAATATTGTTTAATGTTAATATTTTTAATAATATTTTTATTTTATAAATGGTAGGTGGTGTCATCGATTTTCACATGTTGGATTGCCGACAATACAACAAGATTTTCGACTATTGATTAACAAGATAAATGAGGTATTTTTTTGCGAATTTGTTATCTTTAATTTAAATAATATCTTTTTGTAGTTTGTTTGAATGTCTTACCACGAAGTAGATGTTATGCAGTGTTTTCCAACAGATATATTTGATTCTGTTAACATCTGGTTTTCTATTTTACCACTTATCCACTATTCAATTGTTGAGTGACATTTTGTTGATAGAGTGCTCCAGTAATTTGGATATGTCCAAGGCATTCAGACCAACCTCCAAATTTTGACAAGTTGCATCGTTTAACTAGACAAGAGAAGACAAATGTTGATTGATCTGTTAAACATGCTAGCTGGATTCATATCATGATAGATGGCATAAATGTAGCTTTTGGTGCATGAATGCTTGATTGCTATGTTTGAAGCCATTAAAGGTCATTCTCGTGAAAAGCTGTTTAATACGTTAAAATTGATTCATATACACCTTAGACACTTCCATGAATGTGTAGGAATGTTTTTAGATCGAATAGATAAACTTTGGAGAGGGTTCATAGAATTTTCTAGCTTGAGTTCTATGTTTTCATACAGGGGTATCGATACCCTCTGAGGGTGTATCGATACCATAGAGAGGGACTTATGAATATTAGGCAGACGTATCGATACTCTTGGTAGGTGTATCGATACCCCATAGAGAAATTTTAGGCGAGAAAGGTAGGCGTTTTGGAACGCCTTGCCCATGTATCGAAACTAAACTTTACTGTAGCAAAATGTTCTGATAGCCCATATAGGGTGTACCAAAACGGGTAGATTCTCCTTAGTTGACCTTGAAGTTGGTCAAAGTGTATCGATATCCCCTTTATAAGGGTATCGATACCGGGTGTTTTGATACCCTCTTTATAAGGGTATCAATACAAGGTGTTTAGATACTCATATAGGGTGTATCGAAACCCCTGCGTAACTTTGCCTAAGATCAAAGTTAGAGCTTGAGGTTTCAGTAATTGTAATTAAGAGATCCTATGGAACTTTAAGCTATAAAATGGATTGTTAAAACTGAAATTGATAATTTTAACTCCAGTAGACTAGGATATGATGACTCTTAGTACATCTTGATGCGAAGATCCTAGGTGGATCGTTTGTGTGTATTTGAGTCCTTGTGTGGTAAAATCTGGATATCCAAAAGTGTTACAATACAATGAAGACCATCCGATATACTATTTCGGATGATGTGAAGACCTTTTTTGATTGTTGGGTGCCCTCATTCGAAGATGTTCGATGTAACATTTTGAACATGGGAATAGTTGGGCTGCCTCCATCCCGATTACTTATATCAAACATTGGGCGGCCTTGTTCGAAGATGTTCGATATAATATTTCGAGCATAGGATTTGAGGGTGGCCGTAATCTTGAGTGTAGAATCTCGATGCTGTGTGGATGAGGGTCTTACTATCTATATTTATTTTTCAACGTGATATGCATATGTTGTATGCGATAGTATACATTTCATTTATGCTATGTGGTAGGTAAGCATGATAGAACTATCACATCATGCATGATATTTACATGCCTTGCTTTACTTATTATGATATGCATGATTTTGGGCCGAGTAACAGCGTACCCACTAAGCTTTCGTAGCTCAGCATTCGAAATGTGTTTTCGTGCGAAGGTGGTGTGTCCTGTGTAGTGCCAATATAGAATATGCAAATACAAATATATGTGCAAGTATACACAGTTGTACAAGTAATAAAGGGTGAGTGAGTATCGTTCCAACGAGGATCAGGGTAAAGTATGCAGTCAAATTTGCCAAGGCAAAAAGGTGTCACTAAGTAAAAGGAAAATAAAGATAAAGATATAAATAAGTGGTAATGGATATGTATGGTGAAGATGTAATAGAGAAATGCCATGGCAATTTCAGAATGGAAGCAACTAAAATATGCTACGGCAAAATGGGATGAATGGTGGTGGCACGATAGATGTATGAATGTGGTGTGTGAAGTGTATGCTAATGTGATTGCAAGTGAACAGAGAAAATAGAGGAAACAGAGGAACACTTTGTAAATGTCAAGGCAAAATCAAGATAAGAGAACACAGGTGAACAATATGTCGTAATGATCCTCAATTGATGAGCCTTTCTGGGAATGATTGGTGGTGACTTCTATGATCTCCTACCCTTTACCCCTACCAAACATATGGCTGCTACGGTGTATACTTACTCGATAGAGGTTTCTAAAGTATTCCCGCTCTCTCGAGTCATAGGAACCTGACAAACTAAAATGTCATGGTATTTTCGCCTGTCACGCGAATAACACTCTAGCCTATCAGTTAAACCACACTCCTTTTAGTCGTTGAAGCCTTCACCTATGCCTCTCTCGAGTTCTCTAGGACCCAACTAGGATCTATTTGCAATCTAGAACCCATTGCTCACATAGATCCTCCCTTAGCTCCACTCGGATGATCTAAAGATCTATAGCTATGCCTGTCGAGTGCTCTAGCATGTACCTAAACACGGGACACTCTCGGACCTCTTACAATGCTTAAATAATTATCAACAATGAGCAAAGCAAATATACAAACACATAGAAGACAATATATTAAATAGAAATAAAAGATAATCATTCACAAAAGCATCCACCAAATAAAGCTAACACATGGTAGGTGAAAGAGTTTAAGAACAAATATTAACCACTAATACCATCCTTAAGTAATCCACATAAAACCTCTTAAAGATATAAAATAAAGCAAAGAAAGAGAAAAGAAGACACCTTCGATCCGCGCCACCTCCGTCTTCTTCGACCATCATGGGACGCCTTAGCGTGCTAGCCCCTCTCGGGTGCCTAGCACGTCACTCCCTTCAAGCTCTATCAATGGAGGAACTCTTCGGTTGGGGAAGAAAGGTTGAAGCTTTCTTCACCACTCTTTACTCTCCTTGTGCCTCAAAATCTGCTCCAAAGGTCCTCTTTTTCTTGAATAAAGATTGCTCTTTTATAAGAGGGTGAAAAACCCTAAAAGATAGGTAAAAATCTATTTTCCCCTCTTTTTGTCGTGGCATTTTTGTAGGACTTGCAGAGGTGACAGTGGTCCCCTACTGAGGTGGCTCGCATACAGGTTATATTGGTTGTGGTCCCCTACTGAGGTGGTTGTGGCCAGGCTGTAGTGGTCCCGGCCGACTGTAATGGTTGTGGCTAGGCTGTAGTGGTCCAACTGGCACTCCTCTCAAAATATCTTCTTGTCTGTAGTGTAGCACAAGAGTCCTCCAGATTTGCCATGGCATTTTCCCATTACTATCCTTATGCAAATGCCGTGATAAATTTCCTTAACTTCCAACTTTGCCTTACCTGCACAACATCAACAAAAAGCATGACCTTTCCAGTAAAATAGCACCTATTTCCGCACTATAGATTCCAAAACATAAACAACCACCAAATACAATATTATGATCCTAAATGTATCTAAATGCTCCTACATGTGCTTAAAGACAATAAATAACTTAAGTAAAAAGGCTCTAAATATAGCCTTTTTGCGGAGTTATCACACCCCCAAACTTAAGCTATTGCTTGTCCTCAAGCAATGGATAATAGCTAGTAGAGAAGAAATATCATGACAATGTTCAGGATCAAGACAAGCAAATGGTCAGAGTTTCAGCCCTCAGAAAATGTTGTGGCATAAACATATAAGACTTAAGGAAATTTCAAGAATGTTACTTCAGGACAAGATCAATTGCGAGTGTGTGTGTGCGTAAGTGTATCCTATCCATGCTTAGTTAAGTTAGGAAAATTCTAAGGAAAGTTTACTATTCTAGCAAATCATGTTTCTCATTTAAGCATAATTTTAATACTCCTCATATTTAATAATATATATATTTGTTTCTATTTTTTTCATACACAATGCTAACAAACTGCTACGAGGGGAGTAAGCCTGTCACACTACCTTCTACTCATGTCATAGCTGCCATTTATTAAAACATAGTATCCAGGCAATGCCATGGCAAGTTAAAAGTGTAGCGTCACCCTGTGCCTCTTTCAGTAATTCATGTGCACATGGATATGCCATGGCATAGCGGAGTATCCCTCTACAGATTTGTCCAGACATTTATTCACAACTAATATACTAACTAAAGGGAGTTTTCTATTAACATCAAAATTCATTAAATCATGTTGAGCTATTCAAGTTTTCATTCTATAAAAATTTTCTAACTTTCCTAAGCATAGAAAGCATACACTCGTATAACAATAAAATAACACAAACAATCAAATCCTAAAGCAGGTTCTTTTCAAATCCCAAGTCATGCATATTCAAGTATTCGCTATTTATTTTTAAAAAAATTATCATCAGGCATCACAAACTTTAATCCTATATACTTATCCTAAAACTTACACATTTTTCATGGCATTTTTCTATAACTACTGCTATCATGCAAATGAAAATGAAGTAGGGAACGATACCTCCCCCAAACTTAAGGCAGACATTGTCCCCAATGTAACTAACTAAAGCAAATTAAAATAAATGCCATGGAATGAAATGAATGAAAGGTACCTTGACTTATGTAGGTGGTGCTGATGTAGTGGCAGCAGTGCGACATTTTCAATCGACGCTTGTACTCCTTTGGTGGCTCTTGTTGCTTTTTTGGTTGTGCTGGTATTTCATGTTGAGGTTCTTCAATGGTATCTGAGAGAAGGTAAAAACAAAAGAAAACATATAAAATAAAACAAAATAATTTATTTATGAAAAGCAGTAAACTGGAAATGTCATGAAATTTCAATATGTCATGCATTCTGAAGGTGGGAGGTTGGTTTGTCACGCAGCACAGGGGCTCCAGTATAGACGCATTGTGGATCTATGGAATAACCATGACATTCTTCCAAAATTAGCTTATGCATATCCTGAAGATGTGAGGTAGGTTTGTCACGCATCACGAGGGCTCCAGTGTAGATGCATTCTAGATCTATAGAATTGTCATGACATTCTTCCGAGAGTATCTTGTGCATACAGATAGTATGAATAACCCCCTTCAGATCTACCATGGTCCATCGTTTTGCATGTTTATGCTCCCATGGGAATTCACCAGCTTCCTCTTCATCATCATGTATGAGTTCTTCATAATCATCCAGTTGTATAAAATTGTTGTGACAAAATTGATCAACTTCCCTTGACAGCTTAGAGTCTACTTTCAAAATGACCTAGCATTCTTCAAAATCATCCACATACTTAAGAGAGTTGTTGACATTCACGGTCATACTTTGATCTGCTACTCGCATAGTGAGCTCACCCTTCTCACAATCAATGAGAATGCGATCGGTTACTAGGAAAGGCCTCCCCAAGATGATGGGTGCGTTAGCATCAACCTCACAATCAATTATAAGGAAGTCGACTGGAAACACGAATTTGCCCACCCTCACTATGACATCTTCGATCTTCCCCTCTAGTATCACATGGGAACGATCGGCTAGTTACAATATGACGGAAGTGGGTCTTGCATCTCCCATGCCAAGCTTCATAAAGATTGCTTTGGGCATCAGATTCACACTTGATCCAAGATCACAGAGTACTTTTCTAATGAACTTGTATCCAATAGCACACAAAATGATAAAGCTACCTGGATCCTTCTTCTTCAAGGGCAGTTTGTTCAGAGCAGAGTAATACTCTTTTATCGTGGTAATTTTCTCAAACTTTTTCATTCTTAGTTTCTTCGTGACTATCTCCTTAAGAAATTTTACGTAAGTGGGCATTTGCTCAATTGCCTCCAAGAGTGGGACATTTATGTACAATTGATCCAATTTGTCAACGAACTTTTTAAACTGAATCTCGTCGTTGTGCTTCTTCAGCCTTTGGGGAAAGGGTGGTGGGGGTCCAACTTCTTCCACTGGTGGTGTAGAAACTTTTTTTCCGTGAAATTTTTGCTCGCTCCATCAGCAGGTTCCTTTGTCAAACCTTCCTCCTGGTCCTTCTCCTCGAGAATTTGCTTAGGCATTTCTTCTTGCACAGGTTTGGGTAAAGAATAATCAGTCTTCTTTCCTCAAACTTATCTTGCAGATTAAGTTGAGTGCCACTTCTTAGTGTGATTGTGATATAATGCTCTTTACTATGTAGCTTAGTGACCTCAGTGTCATTTGACAGACGTTCTGGCCGACGTTACTTTAATGCTGTGGCAATTTGGCCAACCTAAGTCTCCAGATTTCGCAACGAAGAACGGTGGCTTTGTAGTAAAGTTAGATGATGATGCCAAGGAAACGACACCAAAAACTTGGTGTATCCTGTGTAGTGCCAATATAGAGTATGCGGACACACATATATGTGCAAGTATACACAGTCTTACAAGTAATAAAGAGTGAGTGAGTATCGTTCCCATGAGGATCGGGTAAAGTATGCAGTTAAATTTGCCAAGGAAAAAAGGTGTCACTAACTAAAAGGAAAATAAAGATAAAGATATAAATAAGTGGTAATGGATATGTATGGTGAATATGTAATGGAGAAATGCTATGGCAATTTCAGAATGCAAGCAACTAAAATATGCCACGGCAAAATGGGATGAATGGTGGTGGCACAATAGATGTATGAATGTGGTGTGTGAAGTGTATTCTAATGTGATTGCAAGTAAACAGAGAAAATAGATGAAATAGAGAAACACTTTGTAAATGCCAAGGCAAAATCAAGATAAGAGAACACAGGTGAACAATATGTCGTAATGATCCTCAATTGATGAGCCTTGCTGGGAATGACTGGTGGTGACTTCTATGATCTTCTACCCCTTACCCTACCAAACATATGATTGCTACGGTGTATACTTACTCGACAGAGGTTTCTAAAATATTCCCGCTCTCTCGAGTCATAGGAACCTGACAAACTAAAATGCCATGATATTTTCGCCTGTCACGCGAATAACACTCTAGACTATCGGTTAAAGCACACTCCTTTTAGATGTTGAAGCCTTCACCTACGCCTCTCTCTAGCACTCTAGGATCCAACTAGGCTCTATTTGCAGTCTAGAACCCATTGCTCACGTAGATCCTCCCTTAGCTCATCTCGGATGATCTAAGGATCTATAGCTACGCCTCTCTTGAGTGCTCTAGCATGTACCTAAACACGGGACACACTCGTGCCTCTTATAATGCTTAAATAATTATCAACAATGAGCAAAAAAAAATTGCAAACACATAGAAGGCAATATATTAAATAGAAATAAAAGATAATCATCCAAAAAAGCATCCACCAAATAAAGCTAACACATGGTAGGTGAAAGTTTAAGAACAAATATTAACCACTAATACCATCCTTAAATCATCCACATAAAACCTTTTAAAGATATAAAAAAAAGCAAAGGAAGAGGAAAGAAGATACCCTCGGTCCGTGCCATCGTCATCTTCTTCGACCACCATGGGACGCCTGAGCGTGCTAGCCCCTCTCGGGTGCCTAGCACGCCACTCCCTTCAAGCTCTATCAATGGAGGAACCCTTTAGTTGGGGAAAAAAGGTTAAAGCTTTCTTCACCACTCTTTGCTCTCCTTGTGCCTCAAATTCTGCTACAAAGGTCCTCTTTTTCTTGAATAAAGATTGCTCTTTTATAAGAGAGTGAAAAACCCTAAAAGATAGGTAAAAATCCATTTCTGCCCTCTTTTTGTCGTGGCATTTCTGCAGGACTGACAGAGGTGACAGTGGTCCCCTACTGAGGTGGCTCGCATAAAGCCATATTGGCTGTGGTCCCCTACTGAGGTGGTTGTGGTCAGGCTGTAGTGGTCCCGGCCGACTGTAATGGCTGTGGCCAGGCTGTATTGGTCCAGCTGACACTCCTCTCAAAATATCTTCTTGTCCTATAGTGCAGCACAAAAGTCATCCAGATTTGCCATGGCATTTTCCCATTGTTATCCTTTTCGAATGCCATGACAAATTTCCTTAACTTCCCACTTTACCTTACCTGTACAACATTAACAAAAAGCACGACCTTTCCCGTAAAATAGCACCTATTTCCGCACTATTGATTCCAAAACATAAGCAACCACCAAATGCAATATTATGATCCTAAATGCATTTAAATTCTCCTATATATGCTTAAAGACAATAAATAACTTAAGTAAAATGGCTCTAAATATAGCCTTTTTACGGAGTTATCAAAAGGTTAGGTGAAGCCTGGTTCTGTGGGCACCATCAAGGTTGAGATTTCAGCATCGACCATGTGTCAGATTACAATTATTGATATAGTGGGCTAATACTTTGTTGGACCCTATGTAATTTGTAACTCTGTTTATTTATTTGGTTCGTATATTTTAAACAATTGTAATATTTTGAGCTCTAAAACTACTTATGCTTTAGAATTTATTTTTTAACTTGAATTGGATTTTTATGAAATCTAGTGATGAGTGCCTAAAAGGCAGTTATTTACTACCCTTCTTATGGTACTTTATGCACCCAATATGCACCTACTTGAACCGAATCATGTACTCTTTGCTCAAATATTGGATAGTCCGTTATTACCATATACAAAGTTAATATTTATAAAGAATACAGATATTATTACAATTTATGTAGAGAAAACCCTTCCTCCCTAGGTTAAGACTATAAATATACTAGCCGGCCATATTGTCTAGGAGAGCCGATTTGTAGAGAAAACCGTTCCTCCCTAAGAATTGTACTTCCACGATAACATGTTCTAAACTTCTTAGGGATAGGTGAAGGTTGTTGATATTAGTGAGAGGAGATTGATTCTTGTATTCTTGTTCTTATGCAATAAAATCAGAGTTTTCTTATCCTATTGCTATTCTTTGATCTTGTATCCAAGCCCGAGAGGGAAGTTTGCAAGTAATCTATTTATCTAGCATCGAGAGGTGTAGATTCACGAAAGGGATAAGTACGGTATTGGTGATACTAACTCGGCCTATACCTTTGTGGAGGCACTAAGGGGTAAGTTAAGAGTTTCAACAGCTAAAAGAAGTGTTGAATTGGTTGGTGGTTATCTTTGGTTTACTCCGAGAGATATCGTCAAGGATTGAGCATCAACAGCACTTTGACTCAGAGATGAGCGGAGTCACTTACGGAAACTTTGCTGAACTTTGATACTTCTGCTCATGAGCAAGAGATTATTGCGGCAGAGGAGCACCAACATTGCCGAGATAGTATCTGCAGTACTATCGAAGCAGTGTTGTGCGATTGCATTGGACAAGAAGAAGATCAATTGAATCCACTAATTGACGCAACTGGATCCTTCCCACTTTCTCTATAATCGTTCTCAACTCTTTATTTTATGTTTTTTTTATTTAATTATTTAGTTAGATAAAATAAACCATCTTATTTGTGTTTTTATTTTATACTCAGGAGCAAGGAAACAAATGAAGACATATTAAGTATACCAATCCCTGTGGAGACGATACACGATATACTTATCATTTTATTACTTGACGACGTGTACACTTGCACTCAAAATAGCGCTTATACCATGCCTATCATGTTTTTGGCACCGTTGCCGGGGATTGACAACTGAATTTTGTTTTCTTTAATTTTCTTGCTCTTTAATTATTAGTTATCTAACTTTAACTTTAGTTTTATTTTATTTTTATTATTAATTTTTATTTATTTGGTTTATGACCAGGGCAAATCCGAGTGGACCATTGTACGAGTTGGATCCTGAGATTGAACGTACAAGACATCATCCATGACGAAATCTGTTCCAAACTATGGACAATCCACCTAGAGGACCTGTTGATCATAATGTACTGCCGCCAGCAATGCAGCGGCAGCCAATGCCGCATCCATTGCCGAGGCAGCCTACTGTTAGAGATTATCTGGTGGAGGATCTAAACGGACTTAACCCTGGCGTAGTTATCCCAGAGATAGAAATAACTTACTTTGAGCTTAAACCAATAATGTTCAACATGTTGAACACAATTGGACAGTTTAGTGGGTCTGCTACTGAAGATACAAGACAACATCTTAAATCCTTCATGGAAGTGTGCAACTCTTTTAAAATTCAAGGAGTCCATGAAGATATTCTGCGCTTAAAATTTTTCCCCTATTCACTGAGGGATAGGGCGAAGACTTGGTTGAATGGAATCCTAGCAGGATCAATCGGATCTTGGGAGGAACTTTGCCGAGAATTCGTTACGAGGTTTAATCCGACAAATCTTTATGACCGCGTTCATAATGAGATCATATCATTCCGACAAGATAAAGATGAATCGATGTACGAGGCATGAGAACGTTACAGAGAACTATTAAACAAATGTCCCTTACATGGTTTTCCCTTGTGGACGTAAGTCTTCATGTTCTATAACGCTACTAATGCCTCCACAAAGATGATGCTAGACCCTTCCGCAAATGGGACACTTTTAGATAGAGCACCCGCAGAAGCATTGAAATTCTGAACAAACTCGCAAGGAACGATTTCCAATTTCCCATATCAAGGCGAGGAGGAATGAGACATCATGCCACAGCCCATGAATTAGATATATCAAGTTCGGTGACAAAACAATTGGCTTCTCTGACCAAGATGGTTCAGAATATACAAACCCAAAGAAGCGTACATGAGGTTAAGGCAGTTAACTCATCGAATTACATGCCAGATGAAGAGACCAGCCTATATGTTGGAAACTATAACAGAAACAACCCAATGATGTCTAACAATTACAACCCATCTTGGAAAAGGCATCAGAATTTTTCATGGAGTAACCCTAACAATGACTTGAATCCAATTAATCAAGCCCCTGGATTTCAGCATCAAAGTCAGAACCTGCCGCAGCAGAACACTCAGCAGCCCATGCTGCAGCAGCAGGTACAAAAACAACAGTCTCTGAATGCATTGGTCGATTCTCTCATAACGTTCATGTCAAAGACTGATGCCTACATGATGGAGAATAGCCGCTTCATGAAGCGTACTGATGACTTCATGAACAGAACGGAGATGAGACTGCAGAACTAGGAGGCTGCAATAAAATCCCTAAAAACCCAGGTTGGTCAATTTGCCTAACGCCAAAACACTCGACCACCTAGAGGTTTACCTAGCAATACTGAAGTTGCTAAGGTGTTAGGCCACGAGCAATGTAAAGTAATCACCACCAGAAGTGGCCTACAACTGAAAAATAAAGAGGGGACCTCAACCGAAAGAGTCCAACTAGAACAACAACCACATGAGGACTCAGAGGCTGAGCAGGACCCTGCCAAAAGCTCTGCCACGGCAACAGAACCAACAGTATCAGAACCTTCTGCCGAGGCAGCTGCAGAAAAATTCACCCCAGGTATAAAACTCAATATCCAAGGAAACCTAGAGGATATCAGACCACCACCTCCTTTTCCACAGAGGCTAAAGAAGAAAAAACAAGACCACCAATTTCAGAAGTTCCTAGACATCCTGAAGCAGCTCCATTTTAACTTGCCACTAGTTGAGGCGATTGAACAAATGCCCAACTATACCAAGTTTTTAAAGGACATAGTATCCAAACAGCGAAGGCTAGGAGAATTTGAGACGGTGGCAGCCACTGAAGGTTGCATGATAATGCTACATAATCGCATGCCACCCAAACTAAAAGATCCTGACTGCTTCACAATTCCTTGTGCAATTGGAGATGGTTACAAAGGAAAGGCCCTATGTGACTTGGGAGCAAGCATCAACTTAATGCCCAAATCAGTTTTTTAGAAACTCGGAATTAGACGGGCAAAACCAACAACAGTATTGCTCCAACTTGCGGATTGGTCTTGCATGCATCCCGAAGGCAAAATCAAGGACATTCTGGTGAAGGTTGACAAGTTCATCTTCCCTGCAGACTTTCTTGTCCTTGACTGTGAAGTTGACGACAATGCACCGATCATATTGGGTCGACTTATCCTTGTTACTAGACGTACCATCATTGATATGGAAAATGGCGAACTCACAATGCGAATAAATGATCAACAAATCAAGTTGAACACCTTCCACAATCTTCTAAATTCAGACGCTCCAGCAGAATGTAAGGCTCTCCATTCACCGAATAAGGGTACTAAAATATCCTGCGTGGGTAGCACACTCGGCAGACTGTTCGGTAAAAGAATAAAACCTAAAGGAGAAGTCGAATGCACCGAAGGGACTGACCAACTCATGCAGACAGATATGGGCCAGAAAGAGATAACAAAAATAGGAGATGCATTCATATGCACTCCACAAGTAACCTGATCTCTTCCCTTCACTTTTAATTATATATTAGGATTAATATATATAGTATTATTTTTAGCATTCTTGATTTTTAAGTATTTTGTTATTTTCAGTATGTTGTTACTATGCTTTATTTTTAGTATTTTATATTTTCAGTGTTCTTAATTTTTGTTAATAAAGCTATGAATGTAGGAAAAATTTTGCCACAGTAGGAAGTTTGCTGCCGCAGCAACACTGTGTCAAAAGCCACAGAATTACCAACGGGCAGAAACAATGTAACGACTATCTGTCGAGAAATCCGCCGCAGCAGTAACTGTGCATCAAGGCAGTAAATGTCTAACGGCTAGTATTTTTAACAGCCATATTTTTACAGCCTATATAAGCAGACTACTGCTGAGCATTATTTACTTTGCATTCTTGCTATTTTTACTTACTTTTACAATCTTGCTCTCACTACTTCGTACAATTTTCAGAACAATCTCTATTTACTCCAGATATTCTCAAACCACCTTACACGAACAGTTCAATGGCTTATTACACAAGATTTTCCCCAGCCACTGTTGCTGAAAGATTCAACCGATCATTCGTTGCTTGACAACTATGGGAAGAGCAGGGATTTCAACAGAACAATGATATGAACTTCGGCATTGAACCATACCTATTCGACAAGATTCAGCATCAAGATTGGGAGGCTTTCTGTCTACAGCCTCAAGTAGCAAATGCCATAATTGTACATGAATTCTACGCACATGGGCCGAGCAAGGACACTCTCTTTGTCCACTGCTGAGGCAAGCCTGTACAACTTGATACAAAAATCATCAATGACTTTTATGGTCTCACACCCACACGAGATGATCATGCCGACTATGTAGACAGTATCACCGCTCAAGACTATGAGGAGATTAAGGATGAGCTTTGTTACAGCAACACTTCATGGGAAACCGGTGCCCATAAGGGTTCAGTAACATGGCAAAGTCTAATACTCGAGGCCAAGATATGGAGTATGTTTGTCAAAAGATGACTTATCCCAACCTCTCACAACAACACAATGGATCATAAAAGACTGACGTTGATCCATTCCATCATCAAGAAGAGAAGCATCAACGTTGGAGAGATCATCCTTCACAAAATCCATGAATACGGTAAGAAGGAACGCGAACCATTATACTTCCCATGTTTAATCTCTTCTTTGTGCATTAATGCAGGAGTTCCATTCGAAGATACGGATGAATACACGCCAACTAGGTAGGGATGGACAAGAGACTTCTGCCACCGAGTTATGCAGATAACACATGCAGAGCCTGTTCAGGTAACACCAAAGTAGTTCACTGCCGACTTCACTGTTGGAGGGCAGTATTCAACAGAAGCACCAGCCTCTGCTGAGCCGACTGCCGGAGCAGACCCATACCAAGAGATTTTACAAAGGATGGAAGCCATGGACCTTCGCCAATAGCGCTACATGGAGTACCAACGCGACTTCAACACGTCTCTAGTCAACATGATGATGCAGAGCTTTCTGCATCAAGGGGCACAATTTCCTGAATTACCAGCCAATATGTCCGTCACTGCCGCCCCTTATACCGATACAACACCTACCCCAAGACCGCAATCATCTTTCCAGCCATGGCCACACCAATAGTTTTATGCTGTCGGATCTTCCAGACCAACAAGGTCTGCCGGTGTATCATCTACTAGCCAAAGACCATCCAAGAGGCGGGCTGTTTTTAACTCTCCCCAAAGAGAACCAATTCCTATGCCCAGTCTTAGCAGAGATACGCTATCTCGCAAGATTGATGAATACCACAGTTCATCCCATGAATCAGCAAGACCCACTGCCACGGTAGGAGGAGGAACAAAAATCATGGACACTGACGAAGAAGGGGATGAGGTTACAGAACCGACGCACCGTACACCGCCCAGTAGAGTACAGCCGTATCGACAAGCCAAACAACAGAAATCACCAGGACAAGAATCCAGGAGAAAGGCACCAACAACAAGGCCTAGGAGAATGCTTCGTACAAGCAGCTTCTCGGAGTCATTATAAATAATGCCTTACTGCTCTCATCTTTTTCAATATTTAATTGTTGTTTGCTTTATATTTTGAGCATTGAGGACAATGCTCGGTTTGAGTTTGGGGGAGATTGAAGGTGCAAAAGTACTACCGAGGTAACCCAATACCGCGGCAATACAAAAAAAGGGAGTAAATTTTTACTGATTTTTTTTAATATTCTCTTTTCTTGAATTTATGTTTGTAATCTTGTACTGCCTTATGTCAACTTTGCTTTAGTTTACTCCTTTAAGGCTATAGAAAATTTTCTCCTTACCATGGCCAAGTACTGTTTTGAAGGGATAACCATAGGATACTCATGGAATAAAACTTAGAAGCTTGCTTTAGGGTTAGACAAAAAATAAACACTTTTTGCACTTGTTTGATTTAGGAGTTCTTTTAATAAACTTAGGTGATAAAGACTTAGAAATTGTTGGAAAAATAACTAGAGGTACCTATCACCGGCTCTAGTTTTGCTCTCCTTCATGCTAGAGGTGCCCAAAATTGGCTCTAGTATGCTAAATAGGTGCTAAAGAAGAAAAAGAATAAATAAGAAAAAGAAAGAAATAGAAAACACATATCTTGTGGTGCCCGAAATTGGCTCAAGACTTGTTGTTTTAAGGAAATAGCTAGTCTAAGATTCTACTTGTCTTGAACTTAGAGTTTATCTAAGAAAGCCTTGAATCAGCCTTGTCCATTAAACGCACACACTCACCTAGCCCTATAAGTTTGTTTCTTAGTAGAAGTCCTTGGGTAAACTAATGGCTAAAACGGAGAGATAAACATGACCATGGTGGGGAGAATAGATGGAAAAGTAAGACCAAAGGGGAGTAAAATTTAGCAATTTGATGTTTGGCATTGCTTGAGGACAAGCAATAGTTCGAATTTGGGGGTATTTGATGAGTTCCAAAAAGGCAGTTATTTACTACCCTTCTTATGGTACTTTATATACCCAATATGCACCCACTTGAACCGAATCATGTACTTTTTGCTCAAATATTGGATATTCCGTTATCACCATATACAAAGTTAATATTTATAGAGAATTCAGATATTATTACAATTTCTGTACATGCAGGAATATCCAAAACCGAAGCGGTAGAAAAGCTATGTTGAGGCCGAGGCAAAAGCGTGGCTTCGGTAGAGTCTAGTGTGGCAACACCAACAATGGAGGCGCATTAAAAGATAAAAATATAGAGAATATTCTGGAAGACACAGTGCATCAATTGAACCAGGCTAGCGTGCTCAAAGCCCAATTCAATGACCAAGCGGGAAAACCTTTCTAGAAGGCGACAAACTTGGAAATATAAGAATCCTTGAAGAAGACTTGTTCCCTACTCCAAGTTGAAGTCTATTTAGGAATGGTTTGCCCTAGGTTAAGATTATAAATATACTAGCCGACCACATTGTCTAAGAGAGCCGATTTGTAGAGAAAATCCTTCCTCCCTAAGAATTGTACTTCCACGATAACATGTTCTAAACTTCTTAGGGATAGGTGAAGGTTGTTGATATTATTGAGAGAAGATTGATTCTTGTATTCTTGTTCTTATGCAATAAAATCAGAGTTTGCTTATCCTATTACCATTCTTTGTTTTTGTATCTAAGCCCGAGAGGGAAGTTTGCAAGTAATCTATTTATCTAGCATCGAGAGGTGTAGATTCACGAAAGGGATAAGTATGGTTTCGGCGACACTAACTCGGCCTATACCCTTGTGGAGGCACTAAGGGTTAGGTTAAGAGTTTCAACAGCTAAAAGAAGTGTTGGATTGGTTGGTGGTTATCTTTGGTTTACTCCGAGAGATATCGTCAAGGACTGAGCATCAACAACACTTTGACTCAGAGATGAGCGGAGTCACTTACGGACACTTTGCTGAACTTTGATACTTCTGCCCATGAGCAAGATATTGTCGTAGCAGAGGAGCACCAGTATTGCTGAGGCAGTATCTACAGTACTATCGAAGCAGTGTTGTGCGATTGCATTGGACAAGAAGAAGATCAATTGAATCCACTAATTGACGCAACTGGATCCTACCCACTTTCTCTATAATCGTTCTCAACTCTTTATTTTATGTTTTGTTATTTAATTATTTAGTTAGATAAAATAAACCATCTTATTTATGTTTTTATTTTATTCTCAAGAGCAAGGAAACGAAGGAAGACATATTAAGTATACCAATCCCTGTGGAGATGATACACGATATATTTATTATTTTATTACTTGACGGCATGTACACTTACACTCAAAATAACCCTTATACCACGCCTATCATCTAGTTTGGACTTGAATTCGAATTTACTTGTTGGGCTTTTGATAGAAATTTTAAAATACGAGTTTTGGGTCGAAGGCTCAATGTGACACCGGGTTGAGGGTGTTACAATACTACTGCCACAGTTAGTGAACTACCACCTTTTGTTGATCATTTGGAAAATCTGAAGAGTTACTTGTTGTTGAGGAGAAAGAACATCATTTGGAGGGGCAACAGACCACTAGTAGGGCTTCTCAAGATCACCATACTTTTGGAGAAGATATGCTTAATACAGACGACAGTCAGATAGTGGATATGAATATCAATATTGTGAACTGAGAACTCTTAAACTATCTACGAAGACAATCAAGGTGTGTCAAGTGTACACCCATTTGTGTCTTAGTTATGGTTGAAGGATTTTGGGAGGATGCTTGAGGAGATGGACTATCCTGCGGAAAATAAGATGAGAGTTGTAGTTTCTCTATTACAATGTGAGGCACAACGTTGATGGAAAGCTGAGCGTTGGTTGATTTCGGTTGACCAATTAACTTGAGAAACTTTTCGCAAGGTATTTTAGAGTCGTTATATGGATGAGAAGTATCTTGCAGACTGACGTCAAAAGTTTTTAGATCTCAAACAACATAATATGTCAATGATTGAATATGAGATACGATTTTTAGAGTTGGCTCAGTATGCCATAGAGTTATTGATACAATGAAAGAAAAGTGTCGTTGCTTCTTGAGGGGTTTTTCTATTCCGATCCAGAATCAAGTTGCTCCACATGAGGATGTTACATTTAATCTACTGGTTAACTGAGCTAAAATAATTGAAAGAATGAAAGCTCTCAAAGATAGTGAGAGGAATCATGATAGGGATCGAGGTAGTGAAGTTGGTTCTACACTTTTTCAGCCTGTACCAAAGTGTTCATTTTGTAAGAAGCAACATTTTAGAGAGTGTTGTAGGATGTTTGGTGCATGTTTTAGGTGTGAGTCTCATGACCATCTTCTCAAATCATGCCCTTATCCTCGTATGAACACTATTGGGAGGAATCAGTCTCAAGATATATTTTAGACGTCTAGTGGTGGTAGAGGTCTAGGACGACCTGCTCAAAGTACAACCAGTAAGGGTAGACCCATTTAGAGTGATGGTGCAGCTATATCTGGAGTTAGATAATCAGGCTTAGTTTATGCTACCAGAGCTCATGTAGATCGTGATCAGCAGGAAGTTATAGCGGGTACTTTCTCTTTACATTATATTCCATACTTTGCTTACTAAATGTTGGTTCTACCATTCGTATGTTGTGAGTGCGGTGTCTGGTGGGATAGAGGTTCTAGTTGTGGAAACCGATTATATGGTAACTGTTCAGAGTCTTGTGGGAGACCCGGTTGAGGTTGGTAGAATTTATAGAAACTGTCATCTTGAGGTTCAAAGGGAGATATTTCTTGCTAATATGATGGAACTTTCACTCAAGGAGTTCAACCTTATTCTTGGTATGGATTGGTTATTCCTACATCGAGTTAACCTAGATTGCGAGAAGAAGAGAGCGGCCTTGAAAACTACTAAGGGTCGAGAGGTGGTTTTTGTGGGTGAGCGTAAAAGTTTTATGTCTAACATGATATCGACTCTCAAAGTTGAGAAGATGATCAAGAAAAGGTTCAGTAGCCTATCTAGCTTATATCCTTGATACGAGATAAGGTGATTCTGATTGATAAGATTCCAATAGTGAGTGACTTTCCAGACATTTTTCTAGAAGAATTGCCTAGTGTTCCACCAAGACGTGCTGAGATGGAGATTGACATTGAAGTTTATCCAGATATTGCTCTTGTATCTATGACACCTTCCCGAATGGCTCCTAAAGAACTCAAAGAATTGAAGATTCAGTTACAAGAGTTGTTAGATAGAGGGTTCATCCGCCCTAAAGCTTTACCCTGGGGATCTCTTATTCTCTTTGTTAAGTAAAAGGATTGGATACTTCATATGTGCATTGATTATCGAAAGCTGAATAAGCTAACAATCAAGAATAAATATCTCCTTCCTCGTATTGACGATTTTTCGATCAGTTCCGAAGTGCTACTATATTTTCTAAGGTAGACTTGAGATTGGTTACTACTAACCCAAGATTAAGGATTTTAACATTTTTAAATCAGCCTTCCGAACTTGTTACAGTCATTACGAGTTTCTAGTGATGCCCTTTGGATTGACTAATGCTCCAGCCTCATTTATGGATATGATGAATAGGGTGTTTCAACCTTACTTAAACCAATTTATTGTGGTTTTCATTGATAACATCCTTGTTTATTCAAAATATGAGGTTAAACATTAGGAATATCTTAGAGTTGCATTATAAACTCTGGGAGAGAATCAACTTTATGTAAAATTCAGCAAGTGTGAATTTTAGTTGAGAGAGGTGACATTTCTGAGGCATATAGTGTGAATCAACGTTTTGGGTCTGCCGAAATGCGTATCGAAATGTCTATCTAAGCGTATTGAAACGGGTCAACTGAGTTTTAAAATTTACCTATCAAACAACGGTCAAAATATTTAATGCTCAAAGAGACATAAAAAAAATTACCTGGTATCAAAACAAACACATAACGTATCAAAGTGCCTTAAATATTTCATTAAGTTCATGAAGACCGGACAATATCGAAATGACCTATAGATGTATCGAAATGCCTATTTCAATACTATATTTTATTGTTCCAAAACCAATTTTCATAGTTTTGAAACGTATCAAAACAACCTAAGACCTATCGAAATGTCTAACCCCCAATTTTGACCTAATTTCTTAGATCAAAACATGGAAATCAAGTTACTAAAAATATCGAAATGTCTAACCCCAATTTTGACCTAATTTCCCCTTAAGTAAGCATTTTAGGTTAAATAATTTCAAAATTAGTGTTGTTTTGATATTTAGAAAATCATATTAGGGATTTAAATCTTATAAACCAATTGTTTAAAACAATGTCTCAATAATATATAAAACATCTAAAAATAGTTTCATAAAAGCATTCATCCAAAGGTTCTGAAATCAAATATCTCATAGTCTGAAAATTACAATATATTTCATAACTGAAATAATTAAAGATCATAATGAATTATATTTATCTGAATAATGTACGAGTTGCTCCAAGTATCATTTCCCCTATAGATGTTTGAGAATCTAAAAACAGACTAAATGGGTGTAAGCTAAAGAGCTTAGTGTGTCACTAGAGTGCAAACAATCACAGATAAATCATGTTTCATATTTCTGAAAATTTTCTGAATTCAAATAAAAAACGAAGCATGATGCTATATTGACTAATGCATGACATAAAATCAGAGGGCTCGATATCTAAAATCATACTAAATGGAGGATTATCCTCGCCGGAGTGGAGGTTTCCCTCACGTTTCTGATTTTAAATTCGAAAATATTTCCAATGTCATGAACATGATATGATTTATAAAATCATATATCAAAACTCTTACGAGTAATACTTTTTTCGAAAATCAAATACTTGATTTGAAAACATATCTGCACATATCATGATGATGTTACCAACTATGATCAAATAAATAGTACCAAGAATCAAATCAAACAGTGTACAAATATTGTTTCACAGATACACATAAAAGATATCATAATATAGCATAAGCAAAAAAACATGTAGCATAGGAAGAGACACACCTTAAGCAACTGAAGCTCTAACTCTGAGGTGGACGCGAATCGCGTTCCAGTCTAACTGAATCAGGACCTACTAGATAACATAATTTTATTACTATTCAATACTAATACTAAGTCACCAACTAGAATAAAACTTTGATCCAAAACCTTACTCATGTGACGGTCTCGAGGAACGTGCTTGATCGATTCGACCAACTGGAGGTAACTCAAAGGCCTCAAAAACGTTAACACCTGAGAATAATTCAGATGAAAAATAATATATCAGGGCTTTTAGATTTGTATTTGAGAAAGTAGATAGAGGATTCGGACTCAGAACATCGAAAAAGATTTAGGAAAATATTGTCTGAAAAAGTTAACTTTTGATCAAAGTCAAAGTCAATTGGCCAAAGTCAACTTTGACCTAACTGGACAAAGGTCAAGGATCAAAGTTCATGGTTAAACTAGTCAAAGGTCAAACCCGGTCAAAGCTGAGTCAACGTGTCAAACTCGGATCTGGCCAAAGGTTAAACATGGGTTGGGTCAAACATGGTCAAACGGGTCAAAATCAAAAATTCAGATTAAGTTTGGTTACAAAAAAAAGCTAAACCAAACTAAAAGTTTGGGCTCACCCAAACCAAACTTTAACCATCAGCCCACCAAACTTAACTCTTACTCACACACATAACCAAAACCAAGTCCACTGGCTAACTATTGTTGACCCCCACTAGTCCAACACCCCACCCAACACTTATAGATTATTTGGCCCAATACTTACACATCATCTGAACCAACATCAACAACACTCACCAGCTCACAAAACTCTTAACACAAGAACATTAGAGTTTCTAACAACTCCTAAGACAACAAGAGGAGGACGAAGACAACAACAACTTCTCGATAAACACTTCGGCGATAGCTCTAGCGACACCACACAAAACACTTTCCGATGCAACACCCAAAAACAAATCTGATTTTAAGAACAAAACCCATTCAACAAAATAAAATTCGACACCATTTATACAAAAATCAAAATCAACTAATAAAATTACCCAAACAAAATGTAAAACTAAATTTGATTTTGATATAACAAATAAGTTTAAGGACCAATTTGGAATAAATTTTTAAGTCCCTAAGTCAAATTTTTGATTCTAAGTCAAACCAAGAACTTTGAAATAACCTTATAAGTGTTTTTCATACGAAGGTATCGATACACCTTGGATTTTTTAAGCCTTGTTCTTGAGTTCAAGAACAAGCATCGAAATAAGGCTCGATACAAATTTTCACTGCCAACACATGTTTCGAACCCGGTATCAAAACAACTTCGTATATTTTTAATTAATTTTAAAATATTTAAAAAATATGACTTTGATACCGATACTGGTATTGATACACTCCTTAATCCCCAATGACTATTTTAGCATTAAACGAGTCGATCGTTGGTGACAGTTAAAATTTGATTGATGGTTATCCGGTATCGAAATAAGGATCGATACCCAACTTCATAGTTACTTTTGGTATCAAAGCAGGTATCGATACTCCTTTATTAAATGCACAATGAATCTTTCTATTCTTGGTCTGTTTCGAAACAGGTAGCCCGTGTTTCGATACTACCTGCTGCAGAATGCATTTATAATGGAAAGATGAAGCTTCAATGTCCTTATTTATATTCCCAACAACTACAACGGTTAGAAATCAATGAAAAGGTATAAAACAGAGCATTTTCAACAGCATTAAGGACTATTGAACCTCAAGCAACATCAAGTTATCAAATCCTACTCCCAAGCACTTATTGCATATCCTAGCCTCTCAACTTGTGTTCTTAAATTTGATTCTTGTATTTTAAGTTTGGGGAGAGTTAAATTGTATTTGGGGCATTTATTTCTTGTGAGAGAATTCCTTTTAGCCCACTCTAATCCTTTGTAACATCTTGTGAGATTCAAATCAATTTTGGGTAGAAAATTGATTTACTTGTAAAGGTTATCCATTGAACCTAGAAAAAGGTTGAATTCAATAGTGAATGGGTTTCAAAATCCTTAGTGGGAGCTAAGGTAGTGGATGTAGAGCTTGTTCGAAGCTTGAACCACTATAAATTTCTTGTTCTTCATTATTAGCATTTTTACCGAAAAATTATTCCACCAAATTTTAAAATTGCCAATTCACCCCCTTCTTGGCCATCTTCCAAAGATTGATCAACTCAACAATTGATATTAAAGCCTAATCTTTAAAGAGATTTACATCTACCAAAGAAAATCCAAGGTGTATTGATCACATCTACAAGTCAAGTTCAATGACCTTCACATCCGGTTCATGGAATGAATCACACTTCATCACTAAGCCACCCTTCTTCAATGGGGATAACTACCCCTATTAGAAGAATAGGATGAGGCTATTCATAAAATCAAATGATTATATCCTTTGGGATATAATCAAAGATGGACCCTCAATCCCAATGAAGCAAGAAAGAGACCGACAAGTACCAAAGAAAAGGAATGAGATGACCGATGAAGAAAGAAGGAGGGTGTCCACAAATGATAAAGCTCTCCACGTCCTCTTTTGTGCGTTAGGGCCCGACATCTACTCCAAGATGTCTTCATGTACATATGCCAAAGAAGTTTGAGACTCTTTGGAGACTACATATGAGGGCACTAATGATGTAAAGGAAAAAAAGATTGGTCTACTCAATCTAAGTTATGAAAACTTCAAGATGGAGTCGGATGAAGACATCACCAAGATATTCGATAGATTCTCGGTGACTGTCAATGGTCTCAAGGGTTTTGGTAAGATCATTCCGAAAGAGAAACTCGTTCGAAAGCTCATTTATTCTCTTCCCAAGTCTTGGGATAGCAAGAGGACGGCTATCATTGAAGCCAAGGACCTCAAGACTCTTAAACTTGATGCTCTTGTGGGATCTCTTCTCACTTATAAGATCATCAAGAAAGGAAGAGAAGAGGAGAAAAAAAGGAAAATGTGAAGATTGAAAAGAGGGAAATTGAGAAAAAGAAGCAAAGGATTGCTCTTAAAGCTTTATTTTCACAAGAAGTGGATACAAGTGAAGAAGAAGAGCTAGAGGAATTAGCCATGGTGGCCAAAAGATTCACTAGGCTCATGAGGGCAAATAGGAATAGAAGATTCCAACGAAAGAGAGACTTTAAAGAAAAGATCAAAGAAGAAGAGAAAGATCAAATAATTTGCTATGAATGCAAGAAGCCCGATCATATTAGGACCAATTGCCCTCTATACAAAAGGAAGGGTTTTGAGAAGAAAAAGAAACAAAAGGCTCACATTGTAACTTGGAGTGATGAGGAGTCTTCATCCGATGAGGACAACGAGGTGGCTAACTTATGTCTCATGGCTCTTGATGAGCCTAAGGTAACCCTTCAACCATCTTGTAATGATTTATCTTATGATGAACTTTATGATGCTTATGCTGAACTTTATGATGCTTATGAATAATTACAAGATGTGTATGATGAGTTGGTTTTAACATTTAAAGAATCGATTTTGAAAAGTAAGAAAACCATTTCCGATTTATAAATGAAAAATGATTCTTTGACAAAGACGATTTCGGATTTAGAAGAAAAGGTTGTTGATTTAAATGATGATTTAAAATTTTTTTAAAAGAAAATATTAATTTAAACAATCTTATCTCTAGCTTGAGTGAGAATCACCAAAAGGTGGTAAATGAGCTTAAGGAACAAATCAAAGTGGTTGGAAGTTTAACTTTTGAAAAGGAAGCTCTTCAAAACCCAACCATATGAAAAATAATTTTTATAACCACAAACAATAATCCCAACTCATAAAGTATAAAAAAATTAGAATAGTTTTTAGAAATATACCTTTTGTTTATCATTCATGAAACAAATATTAGATGAGTCATTAATTCTCAGGTCAATTTTGAGTATGTCAAGAAATCAGACTCATGATGCATAATTTTCACTCTCCACGGCTGCATATGCTATAGGGTAGATCTAATCATTTGCATCAATACATACCACTGTCAATAAATATTCCTGAAAATATTCTTTCAAGTAACAACCATCCACACAAATAATCATCCTACATCCTATCAGGAATCCATTTTTACAAGCTTGTAGACAAATATACATCCTTTGAAATAATCTACAATCTAGATGAAAAATTATAGTTGTTTCAAGGTTCGTTGTCTTTAACTCCAACAAGTATTCATAGATTCTTGCATACTATCCTTTATAATTTTCTTCAATCATCTTAATTGTCAAAGCTTTTGTTCTATGACAAGTCACACGTGACACCCAAGTAACAAATTCCTGATATACATCATTTCAAAGTGATATTATTGGATAATTGATATCAACCATAAATTTTTCAATATATTACTTGATCATTCAAGGTCATCTGATGTTTCTGTTTTTTATGATCTTGGAACAGTTATGAAAACCAACTAGTGTTTTAATCTATCAAGTATGATTTGTTTTATCTTTGGGATTCAATGATGCTGCTCATAATTTCAATGGACAACTGCCATACACACAGCTTGAACCCTTTTGGCATCATTTTCTTGAAGCTTTACTTGTACCCTATTGATCCTTTCATAATGTTTTATTGTTTTTTTTTCAAAACTTTCCTATTATAGAAGATTAAATCCTTACATAATTTAGGATTAATCATGTTTGTTTCAATATTAAACTCATTAAATCTAGGGGAATCAAAATCTAAATTATGATCACTATAAAATATATCAGATTTATTATTATCAGATTTTATTTCAGGATTCACCCTAACCCCATCAGGTCTAGAATCACTCATTTGTCTTTGAACTTTAATTCTTATTCTTATATTATCATGTTGTAATACTTCATCTTCAAAACCAAATTCATTATCACTAACATTAAATTATTTTATATTTTTATCTTCTTCTTCAGTGACTCTATCTCCAACTTCATCCTCATCTTCAACTTCAACTTCAACTTCATCCTCAACTTCTATTCCATCCTTTACTTCAACTTCTACTTCAGTTTCATCCCCAATTTCTACTTCAGCTTCAGCTTCATTTCCAATTTCAATTTCAGTTTCAACTTCTAATTCATCCGTTACTCCCACTTTTTTCACCCCCAACTTCCATTTCAGCTTCATTTTTAATTTCAACTTCAACCTCAACTTGAACTTGAACTTCATCCTCAAAGTCAACTTCAGTTTCCTTCTCAATTTCAACATCAGTATGAAGATATACATAAATGTATCTATTTTTAGGTAGACTGTTGATTAATCCTAGACAATCAGAGTCAATCTTTAAAGGCATAAGAGAGACTTTAGATAAACCAGTACTGAAACTCTTCAGTGCAAGAAAAAAAATAACCTATTAACTTTAACTTATCAACCATGGAGCACACTTCAAATATTGAGAAAGCATTGTAATTAATATTGTTAAAATATACTACAAAAGTAGAGTTTTATTTCACTGTGCTTGAAAAGTTGAACTCCTCACCATAGTGAACAACACAAGTAAACAATTCTAAATCGGAAGCAGTAAAAGTGTATAAATTTAATATAGTGGAACAATAAAGCAAACAAAATTTAATTATTTTTTAAGTTAACAAACAAAAATTTTTGATGTGTACTCAATAAAGCAAATAACAAATCAATAGAGGACCACATTATATAATACTTTATTGAATAACATTAAAAAGTTGAATGAATGAAATTTAATATCAGTAAACCCTAAAACGAATCAAAAAACTTACTATACTCTACTATATAAACTTCATCATTGTGAAGTTTCCACATATTCATCTTTTAGAAGCAGAGATTATCTACAACAAAAATAAACAAAAAAAATGAAAAATTCAGACAAAAAATAACCCAAATAGAATGAATAGAACCAAAAAAAATTAAAATTGGACTTACTCGAAGTATTTCGTTTCCAGTTTTGCAACAAAAACCACGATTACTAAGAGTGCAAGAAGAATAATCTCAACCTTATCAATTTTTAGAAAAAATAACCCTAGAAATTTATCCCAAAACTGATTTAATCCAAATTAAGAAATGAATTTATTGGGGGTAAACGAAAAGGTTTCAATCCACCTGTAAGTTACATGGATGACAGGTTGAAAAAAAAATCTTCATCAGCTGCCAGATCAGATTTTCGTTTAATTTTAACGTCCTTTAACGATAAAGTGACCAAATATTAATACCCGACAAGAAAAGTGACTTTACTGATCGTTTTTAAAATTCGGTGACACAAAATATATTGGGGTAAACGAAAGGGACCTCCGTAATAGTTTACCCAAAAATAAAAAACCATCAAGACAACAATAGTGAGATTTATTGGCTAAATGTTCTATCATTTGATCTAGAAACAGTAATGAAAAATGGTCTTTTCTAGTTAAAGAGTCCAACTTCCTATAATCGATGCAAACTCACCATCTATTCTGAACTCGTGTTGGAACTAACTCTCCTTTCAGATTTTGAATTATCGTGACTCTAGTCTTTTTAGGAACCACATGGATTAGACTGAATCAGTTACTATAAGATATTGGATAAATTATGTTGCACGTCGAATAGTTTTTTAATTTCTTTTTACACTACCTCTATCATTGGAGGGTTAAGACTCCTTTGACCTTCTCTGGATGGTTTCATGTCATCTTCAATTTAATTTTATGCATGCATGTCGAGGGACCAAGTCCCTTAATATCGACTATGGTCCATCTAATAACTTCTTTATATACGTGTAGTACCGTTATAAAATCGTAATAAAATTATATTTTATCAAAATATTTTAAAGTTGAGGCATAATATATGGATTTGAATTTTTTTGAAAGGATAATTCTTAGTCTTATTAATTGTGTTATATATTAACTTTTTACTAAAATTTAAAAATATTATATGATATAAAATAATTAAAATAACAAATTTATCTTTAAAAATTTACTTCTATTTTTACTAGAAAATTAAAAAAATAAAAAGTAAAGTTTATATAAAAAATTAGTTAATTGCTGAGTAAAGTACTAATTCAGAGGGATTAATTAACTAAGAACCGTACGCTACTCTACATGGAGTAATTGCAAAAATAATTATCTGTTTCCGTCTTGAAGAGAGTTTCTACCAAATCATGTGTTGACCACAAAGAGCGCGTGACCCAGCGCAACTGAAAACCTGAAAATACGAAATTGCCACTCTTCAGTCCCCACCAATCCCTTTCGTTTTCGCTCTCTCTCCATCGTCGTGCTAAATTTTGGAACCCTAAGTTTTTTCATTTCAATTTTTCTTTTAGATTTCGTTTATGCAATCCCCTACATCAGGTGATTACATAATCTCGATACAAGGTAAGATAGATTCCGTGAATCTTATTCTCTTATATCAAATCTTTCGAGTTGATCGACGATTTTGTTTCATTTCATGATTAGCTTGTCAACTGTCTAAGTGTCTGAAGTTCGATTTACACTCTTATTATTCATTTTGGTTTTTGATTATATTTGTTAATTTTGAAGCTAAAATTTTGATTTGATTTTGGTTAGATACTGGGGACTTAAATGTACTTGAAGATACCCATCTAATATATTCTTTTGATCTTTGGAGTGAACAATCGGTGACAATTACTTGTTAATTAGCAAGAAATTACATTTCAAACCGACAGCTTGTTAATCCCATATTTGAAACAGTTCTAATACCTTTTCTTTTACATTTTATTCAAAAATCTACTCATTTTTACTGTTTCTAGACTAGTGGAACTAACCCTTTGCATATTTGCTTTACCCTGCTAAGTTATTAATTTGATATGGGATGTGAGTGTAACATAATTGCTTGTATATGGATGGTTTCTTGTTTCGCATGCTGCTTTTCTCAATTCATTGTTAGTATTGAACAGTAGGAACTTCTACTGTAAATAGATGCATAGGTTAAGTATGCCTTGAGTGACTTGTGCTATACCTTTCAATGATGCAATTTTGGCTTTTTGGCACTTAGTTTGATAATAGATTGACGTGCTATGAGTTACTAGGAAGAATGGAACTACATAAAGCTAGAAGAACCACCCGACTATTTGCTATAGATTGTATGCCAGTTATATCTTTCTCATTTTATACTGGGCATTAGTTCAAATCAATTTGGTTTTGGTGATTTTTGTTTACTTTATACGGGAAGATAAGAAGTCCATGTTTCTTATAACATTTACCATTTATTTGCTGAAAATGCTTGCAGTTGTAATTCTGACTGCTATATACCGGTGTCTCATATGTGATGTCTTTGAACTTTTGATTTCAATTATTGAGACCTCTGGAATGCAGAATGGATAGTACACCTGCTGACTCGCCAAGTTCGCCTCCTGCTAAAGCTTCTTATGTGCAAGCTTCTGCTGGTACATATTCAGGACCAACTAATTCTACTCAAGATGCACCATCAAAGCTGTCATCATGGGCTAAAAATCTAAAAATTCCTCAGCCATTTTCTACCTCGCAAGAGAACTCACCCACAGGAAATGCTGGAAAATCAACTTTTTCACGGTTTACTAGTGGACTAGGGCTGCGATTGCCTCCAAAATCTCCTCCTGCTAATGATTGTGTTGATGGAGCTTTGCCAACCACACAGCCTGGTTTTCTTGGAACAATTACAAAAGGCATAGTGGACTCATCTAAAAATGCAGTGAAAGCTGTACAGGTCAAGGCTCGTCATGTTGTTTCTCAGAACAAACGGAGATACCAGGTGGGCTGCATGCTCTTCTTTCCCATATAAGTGCTTCTCCAACCTTTTTTTTAATTAAAATAATTTCATATGTGATTTATCTTGTAACAGTTGTTTTTTACTATGATTTGAATCTGAATATTTGTGTATTTACATGTGCATATCTACTTCAGGAAGGAGGATTTGACTTAGATATGACATACATCACTGAGAACATAATTGCTATGGGTTTCCCTGCTGGTGACATGAGCTCTGGGTTTTTTGGATATGTTGAGGTATTTACATAATCAGTAGTTGAATTTGACTATCCTCTAGTTTTTGGCCTGAAAATTATATAATTTTGATACAGGGTTTCTATCGAAATCACATGGAAGAAGTGATTAAGTTTTTTGAAACATATCACAAGGTAATGAAATGTCCCTAGGTATATGATTAGCCACTCCTTGCAACATATTCTTGCCTTTTCTTTTCTAGCTTTTCCCCTGTGTTTTCTTGCTTCTTTTTTTGCCTTGCATGTAGTAATTTACCAAAACAATTTGATTTTTTCGATGCCATTTTTTTTGTTGGTGTGGAAATACAGGTTTATTAATTTTTTATTGACGACTGTTATTATTTTTTCTGCTTCTTTTAATAAGCCTTATTTGGCAATCGCCTGTCCTGGAATAAAAGCTACAAACTACAAGACTTTGGTCAACTTTCTGTCCTGTACCTTTTTCAAAATTTACATCCACCACTCTTCAATATGAACCTTTTGCTTGAGGTTGCCGGAGCAATTATTGTTGAGGAGACCTTTTTGTCATTAATTCATATGTATATTTGTGTGCAGGACAAGTACAAAGTGTATAACCTTTGCTCTGAAAGACTATATGATGCTTCACTACTTGAAGGAAAGGTATGCTATGATTTGTTCTGCGAACTCACTTGGGAATTTGTTTACTTCTAATTCTTCACCTGGGCTTTTTCCTTGAACTATTATGGTTAGCTGGTGGGACTGTGTTCAATGCCTATTTGTTCAACTTTGATAAAAAGAACCTTTTTTTATCTCTTAACGGGGTAACAATATCATCCTATTTTGGCATCTGAAAATTCATTAGAATTTCCATTTGGTTGAACCCATAGGACAACTCAGAAACAAAAATAAGTTCCAACTCTAAACAACGAAAATCAGATGCCAATTTTCTTGTTAGACTATTTTCCAATGTAATCCAGTAGGAGGGAATGGGGAAGAATCTATTTCACTCAATGATGAAATTAGTCATTAGCGCTGGTAATTCCTTGGACAATTCCTCCCAAACTTTGATGGAAATCTCTACCTTTTGTTTCCCACTCAAAGCATGTATAAGGATAAATAAAGCCTGTTAAAAATTACTGCAGGAGGAGAAATGTGTGAATTGGAGTCTTCTTATTTTTTATGTTATTTATACCAAACTTTTTTTTCAGGTGGCTAGTTTCCCATTTGATGATCATAATTGCCCCCCAATTCAATTGATAATATCTTTTTGTCAAAGTGCTTACTCATGGCTGAAGGAGGATATTGAGAATGTTGTGGTTGTGCATTGCAAAGCTGGGATGGCAAGGACTGGATTGATGATCTCTAGCCTTCTTCTATACTTGAAGGTTTGATTCAATGAACATGTAACGGATTTGATGTAGCTTCACATTTCTTGGTAACAATGGATGATTATGTTCTTATAACTTATTTCTAATTGCTGTTCGTCTGCAGTTCTTCCCCACTGCAGAAGAGTCCATTGATTACTATAACCAGAAAAGATGTGTGGATGGGAAGGGGCTTGTTCTTCCAAGTCAAATTGTGAGCAACTGGTATCCAGTGATATAGAAGTTGCACTTTCAAGATTTGTTTCTGTGGCTAGCTGTTGATTTATTATCTTTGCCATTTCTTTTTCTTGTCATGTTTTGAAGAGATATGTCAAATACTTTGAACGCACACTAACATACTTCAATGGTGAAAACCAGCCTGGGCGCAGGTATTATCTAGATATAGAATGCTTTTTTTGCATATTTGGTCTTCATTTAGTGCTGATTCCACTGTTTACGCAGGTGCATGCTTCGAGGCATCCGGCTTCATCACTGTCCTTATTGGATCAGGCCCTCCATCTCTATCTCTGATCATAATGGTATGACATTTTGTCTGCAAACGGTTTCCTTTATTTGATAGGCAGCGTGTTCTTGTCGTTGTTTTGCTGAACCTTTTGTTACATTTGGGTGTTTTATTGGTACAAATATTCTGAACACATAGACAAATTCCTTATTAGTTTGAATATAAGATGTTTGGTTCAACATTTAGGCTCTTCTTGGTATGAAGGATGGAAAAAAATCAAAGGTGAAAACTTTGTTAATCAAATGGTTAACATTTATAATCTCTTTTCTACTTTAAAACCTAGACATTAGATTAACAATTTTCTATCCTCGAGATTTTCCATCCTTTAACAAAGCAAAGTCTTAGGGTGCAAACACTTGCTAGCAGGGATTTAAATAGCGTGACAGTAGCAGTATAGCGTCCGCCATCACTATTTGAACTAAAGCGGGTTTAAATGCCGTTGTTCCTAATTTCAGGATAGTTCTTTTATGTGTTTCCATGTGTTTAGATTCCAAAAATTGAGGAATCTTTTGCAAAGGGAAGAAACAGATCACAAGGGTTGATAGAACCTAGAAGAGATGGATGTGGGTATTTTATTAGAAGAGTAGATGTAGAGAGAGCAGCAATTAGAGAGATGTACAGAGAAGACAAACGACAATAGAAACAGAGAAGTTGAAAAAATAATTAAAATTTTTGGAATTTTTAAATGATACGCAGAGGGGATCTCAAACCTTTTTGGTAATGATGGGTTTATATATTTATGTTTGATTATATGCATAATGTATCTAAACTTTTATTAAAAATATGTATAAATCATTTTTAACTTATTAAAATAAATTGAATTATTGTGAAAATATAAAACAAAATAAATGATTAGTGTATCATAAAAATCTAAAATATTGTTATTATTACAATTATTATAAAATTTACACAATACGTTGCTTAAAAATGAGGACAAATTCGTGACTGCAATGATCACGATAGCCTCTGTTATGCCTGTGATTAACGATCATGCTTCGCAACCAGTGTTAAAAATGGCGTAAGGTGCACTAAGGTAATAGAGGTCCTATAATCGAGGCGCTAGGTGAAAGGCGAGCGCCTTATGGAAGGCGCTCCTTTACAAAATTAAAAATATATAAATTACAAGACTTACACAGGTGTAAATTTTATAATTTGTTATTAGTTATTAGGTTGAATATATGTGAAAGTTTGGATGAAAAAAAAGATTATAAAGACTTACTTTGTAATTCTTATGAAAATTATAGGTTAGTTGTACAAAATAGTCTCTAAGGACACATAAACTAAAATAGGTACTTAATCTCACCATACAACGATATGTTTATCCAATGAAAATTTAGAACTTTAAAAAAAATTATAAAGACTTACTTTGTAATTCTTATGAAAATTATAGGTTAGTTGTACAAAATAGTCTCTAAGGACACATAAACTAAAATAGGTACTTAATCTCACCATACAACGACATGTTTATCTAATGAAAATTTAGAACTTTAAAAAAAATTACATGTTCAACAAAAACTCATGATTCATTAGTTACCTTTTTAATCTTCTAATAAAAAAGAGTAATGTTATATTTTTGTAATGCACTATCAATTTCTTATATGTAAATAGGCATTTTCCTCTACCCTCTCAGTCAATCATTAATGTTTGTATATATGATGTGATATGCTTTAAGCTTAAATTATACATTAATTCGATTAGATTAATTTAAATTTTATTTGATTAATGTTATTTTGTGTGGTCTTCACTTTTAGCTTAAGTTAATATGTAAAACATAATAAAAAATTATAAAAAATCAAAAAAATCAAAAAGGCGACGCCTTAGCGCCCAGAGCGCCTTAGGCACGCCTTGCTTCGCATCATTGAAGTTGCCTCGCCTAGACCAAATTAGGCGCTTCACCCTCGCCTCGCCTTAGCGCCTAGGCGCGCCTCACTGACGCCTTTTTAAACACTCGCAACCAAGTCCCTTGTCTCTAGTATCTCAAAATTGTTTATTATTTACTACTGGTGTTTTATGGTATAATACGGGCAAAAATGTGTTTAAATGTTTATCCATAGTGTGAAATTCTTATCCGGTATTTGAATTTTCATAGTAACAACTAAGTGAGAAATCTCATTCTCATTGTTAAGTTCTTTTGCTTCCTCATGTTTAGGGTTCAAACCTAACCCTGGATTCTATTTACCTTTGGTTATGACTATTGTACACTGGTGTTTTTATTTGAATTTTGCTATTCAATCGTGGAGAACTTTAAATTTAACAGATGAAATAGAAATGCAGTCATTTTAATGATATCTTAGCTATCAGCCTAGATTAAATTGTGATGAACTTTCAATACCCTCCCTGTATACAGGTATTCTCTTCTCAACAAAGAAGCATCTACGCACCAAGGATCTATCTGTATGTCTGCTTGATTGGTTAGTGTAACAATCATGATTATATCACTACCCATATGTTTTAGAAATGTCATTTGAAGCTGAGCATGTATACGGTATACTAATTTGAAATACTATGCCTGCATATTTTCTTCACAGCCTGAAGATTTTTGGTTTAGTGCGCCAAAGAAGGAGTTATGGTCTTTGCTTTGCCTGGGGAGCCTGGTCTAACTGAGTTGGCTGGGGACTTCAAAATTCATTTTCATGACCGCCAGGGAGATTTTTACTGGTATGCTAGGGACCTAACCCGTATAAAATTATCTCCAGATTTGTATTTATGGTTTACAATCAATTGTTTCATGATTCTTCCTCTTTTGATTTATCAGTTGGTTAAACACGACAATGATTGAAAACAGAACAGTTCTGAATACGAGTGAGCTTGATTGGTTTGACAAGGTAAAATACAATGTTTTATGATGAGATGTAATTTTATTGTAATGTTCTGTAACCATGAATGTTGACTTGAGATCTTTCTTTCTTTCTGGACTGAATAGATTCTTCTCTGATGTCATCACCTTCCTTTTTTGTACTATTCAGAGGAAATTACCATCCCCTGGTTTCCAGGTTGAGGTCGTGCTAGTAGATTATAATAGCACTGTTCCAACAATGCCCCAGACTGAAACTACTGCCAGTAAGCAAGACGAAAGCTCTGGGACTGGTGCTGCATCATCAAACGAAAATAAAGCCTCGGTGCACAGTGACAAGGATGATGTGTTCTCAGACGGCGAGGCAGAACACTCTGGTTCATCGAAGAGCGAGCAGATTAAGTCAGCATCTGCTTTGGGAGTAGCTTCCCATTCAGCAACCTCCAAAACCGAAGCAAAAACCAAATCAGATCAAGTAGCAAGTTCGGTTAACTCTATGGAACAAGTTCCTTTAGGAAGTGGAAACTCCCAACAGATGCCTGCCACTAGTGAGCCAAGAAAAGACGCTGCTACTGCTGCAACTGGTTGTGGCAATGCTCAGGTTTCAAGCTCAGAAAGTGAATTCCGGGCAATGGCTGCTGATGCATCTGTTTTCAGCTTTGGAGATGATGAAGACTATGAAAGTGAGTAAAGCGGGGCAGAACATAATAGCTGCCGATTCTCTCTGTACATAAACTGGCTTGCAACAACTGTTATAAATTCATTCGCTTCATTTGTATTTTTGTATTATCAGAATTTGTTTGTCCTGTGTGTTGTATATTTAGAAAAGCTTACTACAGTGATGTTAGAATAAACGTTGCATTAAATTGTGAATCTAACTTAATGGAATAAGAAAATAATCTTTAAGACTAACTTTTATGATTGATTATAGTACTAAAATAACATTTTTTTTTGATATTTTTGTATTTTACTAATTATTATATAATAATAAAAGTGCATCAACAAATACTTTAATTGGATAAAGTTTAAAATAGATTTAGTATATTATTATTCTGGATTAATTATCATTTAATTAGTATTATCATTTTATACTAAATAGGTGCATTAACTTCAAACTATTTTCGATATGAATTAGCTTCAAACTGTTGACCTTTCAATATTTTTGTGTTGATTTCTTTTCTGTTTAATCGACAGTGACATCAATACTATTATTATTTTAATTAACATTACCATTACTTCTATTTTTTTATTTTTTTATACTATATCATTTGTTTTCTAGTTTCTTTTTAAAAAAAATGAATAAAATTATCCTTTTACTCAAATTTTCTGTTCTTGCGGCAACATAATTCTTATGATTTATGTCACGTATTTCGCATACCTTTATGGATATTTTGTTGTTTGAACAAAAATCTGTTGATAATGATTGAGGGCATATATCGCACATTGGGATATAATAATTTGTGCTACGATTTAAAGCCATCTACAATTTAAATCATTAAACTCATCTTTAATTTTCGTATAGGTCACAAATCTTTGATTTAATCAAATTAAATCATTAAACTTTTATTATTAACAAATTAAATCATTCACAATAACACCATAAAATATTTTAATGAAAAAACTAACTCAATAATCCTACTAGACATGTATTTCCATGTCAACAAGTTAATATTAATTAAAATTAAAGAAAAAATATTAACTTTTTACGTTAAATTATTAAAGAAATTTAATAAATTGATATTGATTGAATTGTAATTTTTTTAATAATTTAATTTAAAAAAGATTTTAAATATTTCTTCTTTAATTTTAATTAATATTAATTTGCTAATATGAAAAAATATGTTTAGTAGAATTATTGCGTTAGTTTTTTCATTAAAATATTTAATGGTGTTAGTGTGAATAATTTAATTTGTTAATAATAAAAGTTTAATGATGTAATCTGATTAAATTAAAGGTTTATGACCTATACAAAAATTGAGGGTAAGTTCAATGATTTATATCGTAAATGACTCTACGATTTATAATAACTTTCATCCTCTCGTACGTGCGTGTCGTCATCATCGTCCGGTCATGATCGTGATTGTGTTATAGGAGCGTTTTAACTGTTGTATAACATTTATTTATTGAATGAACTTAGTCAAATTTTAGGCATGGTTTATTTGAATTATATCAGTCAAACAATAGTTAGTATTCTAAAACTAAATCTGTCATTATATTTATTTTTATTTAGATATTTTTATTTGATGGGCACAAATCGAATCGAGTCGAATTTTCGATTTAGCCATACTCGATGCAAACTTCAAACCCTTTCGCCCATCACCTAACTTGGGTTTAGGTTAAAAAAAAATCAATTCGATCTAACTTTTAAGCTTTAAAACCTGATCTATTAAAAAATTTTAAATTCTAAAAATTTAATTATTAAAAAATAAATTTTAAGGATTTAATTTAAAAAATAAAATTTTTGTAATCTAATTATATAAAAGTCAATTTTAATGATCTAATTATATAAAATATATTTAAAGATAGATCATTATTGTAAATATTCTTAAAAATATACTAAAAAAATAAAGGCATAAAGATAATTTTAACGCTTAAAGTTTATAATTTTTATCGTTTTGACCCTTATTCTTTTTTTGAGATAAATTTAGCCTTTAACCTATATCTTTTTAACAAATAGCTTATTTTTTAATTATCATGATAACTGTACCGTTAAAAAATTAACGATGATGACATGTTATATGCATATGATAATATATTTTAAATGATATGACATCTAACCTATCAAATACATATATATTAAATATATTTTATTTCAATATAAAATACAAAACAATTAAAATTCAAATAAAATATTAAAAATTAATTAATTCTAAAATAAAAGGCTACTAAATATTTTCAATTACAATAGAATTAAAGTCTTATCTTAAAAAATTGAACACAGATCGAAATTAATTAATTTTTTACGATACGATTTTGATTCTACCGTGGTTAAGGTTGAGAATGTTTAGTAGCATTTTATTTTATAATTAATTAATTTTTTAATATTTCATTTGAATTTTAATTATTTTATATTTTATATTAGAATAAAATTATATTATATATTTGATAGGTTAGATGTCATATTTAAAATATCATATGCATATGATATCTCATCATTGTTAGATTTTTAACGGTACAATTATTATGGTAATTAAAAAATAAGCTATTTGTCAAAAAAATATAAAGTGTTAAATTTATTCAAAAAAAAGAATAAAAACTAAAACGATAAAAATTATAAACTTTAAGAGTTAAAATTATTTTTATGCTAAAACTAAAATGGTATAGGGTATTTTTATAAATATGGTAAATATATATAACCGGATGGGGTTAGATATCTTTAACTTATGTATATAATTTGAAATATAACCTAATCAGAGCGAATATTTTTATTTTAAACACGGTACCGCCCCGACCCTTCACTCTCTTCTTAAGACCTGTCCCCAACCCAACTTTGTTTTGATAAAAGAAAACTCGTTCATATAGGGTGTATATTAGCCATGCCTACCAACGACGTCGTTTCTTGCTTGACAAATTTGTCTGTCATGAGACTCCAATGCTGCATATATTGTCATCAACAATTTTACCTTTGAATTCAAGTTTGATAACAGAGAACTAGAAGTAAAAAGTTTATCCGCCATTAACACTGAAACAATGATGTAAATAGAATTTTTATTGAATGTCAAGGAAGATATGCAATACACTGAAGAATAAAGTAAGAGTTGACAGAGTTTATTGGTCAGCATCCATTACCATACCTAAAAGGGTTTAACCATTCCTTTTTGAGAATCTCAATGGACCATGCCTATCCTAGTCTCCTGCAGTAAATTTAATGTATAATATAATATACTTCAAACAAATAGTAATGCAACCCAGACAGGTAGTTTTTGAGACAGATATAACAGTAATGGTGAAACAACCTTACTTGGAGAAAGGATTCATGCTGTGAGAATGCACCTGGTTGGGCATCCATCTGCTCCCACCATCCTCAGAGGTAAGCAATGGACGGTATACTTCCCTGGCTCTATGCCATCAAGGTTTAGACCTTCGACAAGATGAATTTCCTGAAGAATTTGGAACACTTTGAGTAACACATTTTCTTAAAGAATTCACTCAAGTAATTCCTGCCTTCTTACCCTATTTCTTAGAAATATATGATGAGTTGGGGCGGCATCATCATAAGCAGAAACTGACAGGTAATCAAGTCCTACAGTTGATACACAGAGATGGGGTAAGTTTTGTCATCTGTTTTATACCCAAGCACAGAATCTATGACACAAATATAGAATACAGATATATAGAATCCCTGATGTCAATTATCCCCAACATAACTTTTGGAACATTGTCTTGTGAATCAGGTTCTTCTTGTTAACATGGAAAAATCTAATATATTCTTACCTACAAGTTTGATGTCTGTGTTATCAACCAACCACTGTGCACCATCTTTCTTAAATCCTGTGAAGTCTGAAGCAAACTCCTTTTTATGCATCAGCCCCCTGAAAATGAAAGTTGACATATTTTTACTATCACGACATCATTCTGTAAGTTTCAGCATTATATCTGTGGCCAATTCCAATCAATTAAGGTTCAATAATATCTAATTTTTGGAAAACAAGCCTTTAGCTTCCAATGGAAACATGATACATTTCATTAAACTTTAAACAGAAACTGCAAACTGTAAACTGAAAACCTAAATAGGTACAACTTCTTAACCCATTGGAGCAAACTAAATCTATGCTACTCGGTCGGATACAGGAATATATATATCTAACACCAGAATATCTTTGTACTTGAAACTGATTGACTAATTGTCTGGTATTTTCTTCTTCCTATAGCCCAAACAAATTATCATACAAACATGATTTTTGGATGTATTCATTAAGTGATAAAAGTTCAGAAATGGAGAAAGTGAAATCATTTTCAACAGTTATATGCAAATTCCGAGGAACAAAGAAAAAGTTAGCCAACATTTCAAGTAAAACCAACATTACTAATAACATCATATCATGTTGTGGTTTAAGAATGCCAACTCGACTATATTTGCTTGATGGAAATGCAAATGCAGACAAATGAAGAGATGGTGAGTGCATGTAGATTTACCTGTCTGTGTTAAGCGTTTTGAAAAGCACACGATGTACACCCCTGGGAATATTTAAGGACTTCATAACTTCAGCTGTAGGAAGCAGCTTATTTATTACTAATTACTAGAGAACAAGATGAATAAAAACTTAACAAGGATCAAAGATGATAATTCAGTCATTATAACTTGTAAACAATTACATTTTGTACAATGTTCCTATACATATATTTGGAAGATCATACATTGTACTTGTGTTTTAAGACATTTTGGTTTACAAAATGATGAAGACATGGAATAAGAGAGCTTTAGCTTTGGGTAATAATCAACTAACATCAGCTTTGCGATTCCATAGATGTATTTTATGATGTTAAAGCATTACAGCTGATTTCTGAATAAAAAGATGGAAACTGAATCAGTAGGAAAACATACCAGTAATGTTGTTATTTCTCGGAACATCAACTACTAGAGCAGGACCTACACAAACATGTAAAGTTCATCAGCAAGATCCGACCAAAACTTTCTTGTCGTTTGGAAATCAATTTTCAAGGATGGAAACACCCAAAAAAAAGGGGGGGGGGGGGGGGGGGGAGATAAATGGAGGCGTTACCATTAAGGACTTGCAGGCTAAGAGATGCAACATCGAAACCCTGCTCATAATAATTTTGAAAGAAGTGGCTAGGAGCATCAACGTGAGTGCCAGTGTGGGTTCCCAACTTGAACTCTGAAGCATTTGATGTTGAACCGTTTCTAACGCTGGAAACAAGCCAAATGAAATGACCAAGCCCCTCCATTGATCCAAAAATCGGCAACTGGGATGTGATTTTGTGAGTAATGTCAAAGATTTTGCCATTACCATAACCCACAAAAGCACTGGAGAGGATGCTGAAACCAAAAATCACAGCACCCAGATGCAGCGGCAGCTTGTTCTTGATTCTTTTCATGGTGGTTACTGGAGTGTTGCAAGTTTCAGATTGAGGTGGATCTGCCTACTGGTCCACTATTTATTGCTAAATATATCAGACCTTAACATTTAAGTCAATAGGAAATTAAAGGTAAGAAACTGCCTACAGTTTAATATTATTAGTATCCACAAATCTCGCTTAAGATTTTTCTTTCATTAATATTAATCCTGTATCAAATTGCAACAAACGTTGAATGGTTTAAGGCAAAAGGCAAAAAGTAGGGACGTAAAAACAGTTACTCGGATGGGTTTCAGGTCGGGTATTGCCAGGTTAGGTAAAATCGGATACAGATCATTTTAGATTGATTTGATGTTTTGACTCGATTCGGGTCGGGTACAGGTCCATTTCAGGTCAGATCTATTTTAGGTTGGGTCCATTTTAGGTCGGGTTCAAACGGTTCGGATCCAAATTGGATAATTAACAGTTTTATTTCAGGTCGGATAAATTTCGGGTCGAGTCTATTTCAGTTCGATTGCATTTCAGGTCGGATTCATTTAAGTATGGAAAACATTTTAAAAGGCACGTGATATATGTCAAAGAATAGAAAACATCTTAATGAGACCTTTTCCATGATCCTACGATGACTTCTATATCTTGTTGACAATTGACTACATAAGCAAATGGGCTGAAGCGGTGATAACACCCCACAGTGATTCTAAGATAATCATAAAATTTCTGCAGAAAAATATTTTCACTAGGTTTGGAGTTTCAAGGATAATAATCAGTGACGAAGGAACCTATTTTGACAACAAACTCATTTCTAAGTCATTACAATAGTATAGAGTTCAACACAAAATTACTATAACATATCATCCACAAACGAATGACCAAGCTAAAATTTTCAATAGAGAGATCAAGAAAATTCTAAAGATGATAGTCAACATAAAAAAAAGACTGGTCTTCCAAGTTGGATGAAACTCTATGGGCAAATTACATAAATTATAAAACACCCTTATGGATGTTTCCACTCAAACTTGTTTATGTGAAAGTGCACCATTTACCCATTGAGTTAGAGCATAAAGCTTATTGGTCTATCAAAAAGTTCAATATGTATTTCAAATTGGCTGGAGAACGTAGACTATTGAAACTTAATGAAATTTAAGAATTTCGATCATAAGCTTATGAGAATGCCCGTATTTAAAAAGAGAAAACAAAGAAGTGGTATGACAAGCATCTTTTATCATGATATTTTTTAGAAGACCAACAAGTATTGCTCTACAACTGTAGGATCAAATTTTACCCGAAAAAAATAAATTTAGATGGTCGGGTCCTTTTCTAGTACATAAAGTCTACCTCCATAGAGCTATAAAAATTAAAACACTCATTGATGATCGAACTTTCATGATAATTGAATAAAGACTAAAGATTTACAATACTGCTCCAATTGTGCGATACAAGGCAAATGTCTACTTGCATGATACTTAAGCATTTTTGACCCTTCTCTTTTATTATCTTTATTTGCTTTAGAATTATCTTTCGCATTTGAATAAATAGTTGATAGTTTGTATTTTATTTTTTATTTTGTTTAAATTTTATTTTGTTTTATTGTAAATATATTGTTTTTTAAGCATATAATTCCAGGTAATATTTCCGGTGTGCAGGTGACGTATAAGAGACACATTGTATGAAGGACGTCTTTGCATAAGGAAAAAGGTTCGTCACTTTCTAATTTCAAGAAAGGTTCATTAGGGTTAGGGGAAATACTTTAAACTTTAAGCCGGAACTTTTAAGGAAAGAGGGAGAGAAAGAGTTTTATTCTAATTCAACTCATTTTTACATTAAATATCTTTCTTTTAATTTGATAATTCTTATCTCTCACTTTTTAACCCACAATAACTCCCATCACATCACAACTCCTACCTATACAATCTTAAACCGCCTAACAACACTAACCCATCATTATCTTTTACACTCTTAACTCTTTTTTATCTAACCTAACTTTCCCCTATTCATTATCTTCCTCCACTTTCTCCTTCGACACTCCTTGCTATCAATAATGATGCGCTACAAGAATGCCCTTTAAACATCCATTGCGGCACCATGTTCGCAGAGCATCGGAATATAACTCTTCGAGAATAAAGCAATAAAATAAAAATTTCAAACAATCAAGACAAGGCAGAATTATCAAGAGAATAGCTTTGTTTGTGCCGACCTCTAAAAGCGAAGCGTCCATGAACGAGTTGAGAAAATAATCAACATGCATAAGTGGGATCGGTTTATTCTTCATTTTGACACCAAAGACAAGAACGTGAATGCCCTCAACGTATCTTTGGTAAAGGAATTTTTTTATCATTTTATTCAGCTGAGGCAAGAAACTGTTTATATGCAAGGAGATTGTGTTTCGTTCACGGTGACAAACATCAATCGATACTATAGTTTGGAATAGGAGGAAAAACACACTAAGTTTGTGACATCGATACATGACCAAAACCCAGATTTTTTGTTATAAGATCTTTGCTTCTAAGAAATTGAATGAAATAAAGTCAATACTACTGTCGAGAGGAACCGACTAAAATCGGAAGGGAAGTTATAGATGCGCCTCATTAAGCAAAACCTTGTGCCCACAACGCACAACACTATAGTAAATTTGGCACGATTTTAGTTTCACTCAATCTTCAATGACAGGGCCATTAAAGTGGGGAAAATTGTCCTAGAAGAGGCTCATGCTGCACTGAAGAGGAAGCAAAACCCATGGTGTTCCCAAGGTTTATCACAACCTTGTTTTGCAAGTAAGAAATGTTTGAAGATATTGATGATTACCAGCTGAACGGTAAACATGAAATTACTATAACAAAAATATCAGAGCTAAAAGGTTTTGGTGAAGATTCTATAGTAAACGCTTCACCCGGGATGCTCGGATAACTGCTATAACTAAACTGACCGCTCTCACCACTTTCATAGAGTACACTCAAGCTCAGATTATGGAACTCAATTTTAACTTCATGATATTCATGGAGTACGTTCAAAAGAGAGATCAAATGATTCAAACAAAAATTATGGAACTAATCTGTAGCGACCCTTTTCTTAAAATTTTTTGGCGTGATAGATCGAAAAGTCGCTAATTTGGGAAGATGAGAAATTAGGTTAAAAATTAGAGTTGAAAATTAGGAAATTGAAATTGAGAAAAATGAAATTAGGGTTTGCAAATTTGAAAGAGGGAAAATTTAGAAAATAAAAATTGGGGATTAAGTTTTAAAATTTGGGAATTAGGGTTGAAAGGTTGAAAATTGAAAAATGATTTAAATCAAAAATTGGGAATTTAAAAGGAATTGGGAAATGATTTAAAAAAAGGGTTGGAGTCGCTATCGGTCATTTTGGTAGACCGAATACCGTAGAAACCAAAGATTTGAAGTAATTTGGGTTCGAGAGTCGGTTACGATTAAAAACGGTGTTAACATTTAAAATCGTCCAAAATTGGTACATTTACAAAATACCGCTTAATTAATTATGGATTTTCTGATTTAAAGTGGCATTTAAATTGAAATTTGTTTAAAGATTCGAATTCAATTTTGTTTTAATCGTATCTTTACTCGAAGGTAAACGCATACACAGCCACCACTATGCCTGGTGTCGGGCCTGTTACGACCGAATAAAGATGTTTCACATTAAGTTCATTAATTAATAAGGTATAGCTTAAACAAAATAAAACACATATCAACATGTAAAATAAAGCATGTACATGAAATATGAAAAAGCGAAGTACATATAAATTAAATCCTATTCTATGTGCATACTTACTGTATGAACAAATGAAAACAACGTGCATTATGTACATCAAGAATACAAATAAATAAATAAATAAATAAACAAGTAAATAATAAACAAAATATAAAAGAGGGGGCAAATTGATAAAAAAGCAGAAACTTAAAGGACACCAATATAAGGAAAATAAACACTGAAAATGACTAATTTAAAATGGAAATGAAATTTAAGAGATAAATTTGAAATAAAAAGAAATTAGTAAAAAGAGTGACCAAATTAAAACGCTTCTCAAACTCCAAAGGAACTTGTGGGTGGTATTTAAATAATAAATGATAAAAATGTAATCCAAAACATAGAGGGATCCGTTTGTAATAAAACCAAAATTAAAAGAGATTATAACCGAAATTTGTGACGAGATTGAAACATTTTCAAAATTTGGGAGGACCTCGGAGCATATTTGAAAGGGACGAAAGGATTTAAAACGTAAATATCCATTTTTAAAAAAACCAGGGAAAGTATAAAATACACATAATATTAGAAAATCTTCCCCTTTTCTTATTTTTTTAATCTGAATAAAAAGCTCCCCCATTTTCTCTCCTTTGTTCTTCTGGAAATCCAGAAGCATTAAGAACACGATGATATTCTTCTGGATTTCCCAGGAAGACGATCACCGACCATCGTACTCAAAGACTCTTTCAAAAAACTCCAAAATAACTCGAAAAATGACCTTTTCGAAACCAGAAATGCCAAAATAACTCTCCTTTAAACTCTTTGAAAGCTAAACTCAGAAAAATCACTCCATTTCTTTGTTTTTCAAAGCAAGACTCGAATTAGAACCCCTATTTTCAACCAAAACAAAATCGAATCCTCTCCTTTCCCTTTGGATCACCACTGAAGACCTTAAAGAACGTTGGATTATTGTCGAATTGAGGGAAACTGAAGGGGAGAGCCGATCAAAACAAAAGTTAAAAAAAGCTTTCTCCATCTCGATTCTATGAAAAAAACACGAGAGGTTTTACCTCTAAAATACTTTTTGTATTCGATTGAAAAGGTAGGGGAAAAAAGTCCCGATTACAAACTTTCTCTCAGTTTTTATAATCGATTTACGAAGGGTTAAAAGAAAACCCTAAAATTCTATTGGTGCTTGCTAGAATTCTTGTCATGTAGCCCTCTGAAATTCACTGCTAACATTCGTATTTGTTGTGGTTGCCTCTGAGAATTTTGTTTTGATTCATGCCTGATATTTTTCCCTATAAATACTGGAATTGGTGGCCGATTATTCTCTAAAAAATTTCTGAAAATATTTATAATTTTTGGCCACTTTCGTTGTATGATCTGACATTCTTTTTTGGTTGTTTGTTTGCATGAGTCATCACCGAAGGATCATCGGAGAGACGATCGACGACGACCTTAGAAGCTGAATGGCCAACGGGCATTCAAACAAACATGTACGTGCATTGCACCTGCGCGTGGCGGATCCCATCAGTCGCGCGTGGGCACGTGTTGGATCTGGATGGCTCTTCTTGGATTGATCTCGACCGTTTGATTCAATGTTCAAGATCCGGCTGCGCAAGATACAAGAGGGGCATTAGGGTTTCATGGTTATCAGATTGTGGCTAAGGGTTATCCAATTGGTCTTATTCTGGGCTCAATTTAATTTCTTTTGGGTTAAAGCTGTAATGGGTTTATAATTATTATTATGGGCTTGATGTAATTAATTCGGGCTTTGCATTTTAATATTGATGGACTAGTGATAAAAAATTATTTGGGCTTTTAATATTATCTATTTTATTTTTATTTATTTATAAATTGGGTTTAATATATTAATAATAAATAATAATAATAATAATAAGAAGAAAATAGAATAAATAATATGTAAATAAAACTAAAAAAGATGATAAAAATTAATGAAAAGGAAGGAAAAGAAACACTAATTAATTAAAAAAGGAAAATATTATGTTATATTGTTTTTGATTTTTTGAAGAAGATAATAATATGCAAAAATATAATATATGAATATATATATTAAATATTATGTACAATTATATTGATTCTTTTTTGGAATTTTATATTCAATAATTCAATTAAAGCCCCTTATTAAAATTAAAATAAAAATTAAAGCTGAGTTTAAACCCCGATAAAATTAGTAATTATATAATCAGAAGATGCTATGATATTCCCAATCTTCCCAGAATATCTCTTCAACAAACCCCAACAACTCAAGCAACCCTTGAGGCCCAACATCCTTAGCCTTAACCTAGACAAACAGAGACTGTTCCTACACCTGCACGTGCATTAGCAACATCTACAATTGCTTCATACCAAGTACCTCCAGGATCCTCTAGACGCTCAAATTAAACAAAGGATAAAGACAAGCGTCAATGCATGCAACATCACCTCATCCGATGGATAACCCTGTCAATGTTGACAAAAGTGAGCATGATGAAAACATGCCCGACATCAAACCATAACAGGCCCTAGCATTTGACACTTTCATACCGAGAAGAAGTATAAAATGGAAAATGGATGAAATATCTTCATAGAAAAGCTCGAAAAGGAGGTAAACCGCTAGGCAACCGCTGAAGAAGAGGATCAATCAAGTGTTGATAAAGAATACAGAAAAAATTAATTTGTCATAGCATCAAAAGCGTTTCAAACGTATGACCACCAAATTCGTCACTCACAAGTAAGTATCCCCTTTATTCTGCATTGCATGAAGTTCATTAGTTTTGTTTTTAGTTACATTGAGGACAATACCGATCTCAGGTTGGGGGAGGTAGAATCCTTGTTAGTTAGTTGCATATTCATTTTAGCATATAAAATTTTGCTATAACATTGTATTCGGTTTAAAGAAAGCTTTTAGGTTTGAATTTATTAAATTCGATCATGAGAAATTTTTAATGGCAATAGACTAAATAATATTGAATATTGAGATTAGATTGAACTGATTTAGGACTTGATAATTTAAGAAATAAAATTAATACAAATGTATGTCTTCTATGCTTAAGTAAGGATTTTTTTTTTAAAAAAATATTGTTTATGACTTAGTTTTGAAAATTTTAAAAATATGGTAAAAATCCCTTTTGCTATAGTATATGATAAATTATGAAAAAAAATCACAGACATAAAACTGCAGAAGGACAATCCACTATACTATAGTTGCTTGGATAATACATATAAATAAATAACACTATAGAATATGAGTGAAAGAAAGTTATCACATGATTAATCTACCTACTAGCGTGGGGTGAGATGTTTGCTCTATCCTTACCTAAAGTTAAGGAAGACGTGTGATGATTTGACACTGTTTGCATACTGTAAAAAAATGAAAGTATAAGCATAAAATTGGCACTAAGGTATAGTAAAATATTCACCTAGAATTTCTCTAACATTGTTAAGTATAAACTAGATGCAATTACTCACACACATTCAAAGAATCTTTTCTAAAATTAAATTTCTTGAATTCTCAATATTACTTAGCATGCTGAAGCATTTGCTTTTTGAAGATTGAAGTTATGTCCATTGTTTTTTAGGATTAAAATTTTTGCTATAGTATTTTTGTGTATCGTTGCTTGAAGACTGCCGTAACCCCTTTTTCAAGTGACTCAATGTTTTTCTTTAAAAATAAAACAACAGAGTCGACACCAATCTTTTTAAAAGGTGTGATTGGATCATCTAAAAATGAATGATTTAAGTAAAATCATTTTGTTTTATTAAAACAACAATTTTGGTATGTGAAAAATATAAAAACGAGTTCGGGAGTCGGTTACGTGTGAGGAAGGGTTAACACCCTCACAATGCCCAAAAATTGGTACCTAGCCGGTTACAATACATTTTAATGTCAGAATTTGTAAGTTCGTATAAAATTTAAGTTATTGTTTATTTATTAATATAATTTTATTTTAACAGTCTCACCTATAAGAGAGTAAACTTTAATCACCGCCAACATTTTTGGCGCTAACCCGTTACTCCCTTTGGTAAAACACCGCATTAATTAAGTTACACTTTTTAATCAAGCAAGAAAAGAAATTTAGGTGTGTTGAATGCTTTTATTATTCTATATTAGTGATTATTAACCAAAAAAATGTCTAATTAAATTTTATCTATTATGATTAAAGTATGATTAAGTATGTTTTATAAATTTGGTGTGAAGAGAGTTCTATTAAACTTTAGGTCTCTAAAAATAAAGAACCTAAACCTAGGGGTTTATCTAAACTAATATAGCAAAGACATAAAATAGGTTTAACAATTAAAATTAAAAAGGTAAGATAATGATAATTTGATTAAAAACGAATTAAAATTATATACCAAATATAATAATCGTTAAAAAGGGGCTTCATAAAATAAACAAATGTGTATGAATTTAATAAGATTAAATGTCACTTTTGTTTATAATATGTGTAAAGCCCAAAACACAATCTACTTATATTTATTTTAAAACAAAGATCAAAACACCCAATTTTAAAATTATCTTTATTGTTCATCCATGTTTTTCATAAATTAAAGAACTATAAAAAATTTTCTTTCTTTTTTCAAACAAATTAGAACAATATATTAAATAAGAAATAAAACAAAATAAATTACTAAGTAGATCGAATACCTCAAAAAAATACTTCAAGCTTTTATTCCAATTCAAATCCAAATACAAAAGCTTGAGCACAATTCTTCCAAAAGCTCTCTCAATATTTTACAAAGTAAACTAAAACTCTCTATGTGATTGGTTATTGTCCGCCCTTGATTCACGCTGGGAGGTATCATCGAGACATGGGTTTCAACAATTCTCTTCTCTTAGGGATAAGTAAGAAGACATACAAGGATGCTCTGTCAAACTATGAAATGTTGAATTATCGACAAGGCATAACCCCGCCTAGGCAGCTACGACGACCCTTTGTGTGATCTGCCGAGGCGATAATTCAACATATTGCATTAATAAGTGGATACTTAATACAATTGGATTCTCCTCTACAAAGCACTCAATTTTGCCTCCCTTCTATCATCTTTATTATTCGCTAATTAGTTTTATGTTTAATAGTTTTCTTAGTTATAATTCAACTCTTCAATTTACTTGTGTTTTTAGTTTTTATAGTGCATGTAACCCCCTTAGCCCGGCCTAGATGAAACCGACGCTAACAGTTTACACGGGGAATATCAAGCTAAACCCGTAAAGGCACAACCCGATAAACAACCCTATATTTTTTATTTTATCTTATCTAAATGCTCCATTTAAGTCCTGCATGTTCATACATAGCTTGTGTCTAATTGTAATAAAAACGGAAGATGAAACAAGTCTTAATTTTGAGCATTTAAGTAAAAAGGACCAAATTCTAAATTTCCCAAATTTTAGTATCCAAAAATTAAACTAGTATTAATAATCTTTATTTAAGTCATTACAAGCTTGTATGTCAAATATCAACTCAAAATAATGCCTGTAACTCATTTAATTGCCATCACGAAATTCAGGGACTAAAATGCAAATCTTTTAAATTCTATTGTCAAGGTAGAAATTCATTCCATCAAAGTTCAATTAAACATAAAAATAGCACTCGTGATAAATTTCAAAACAAGCGGAGCATTCTAACATCATCAAGTACATACTTCACAAATTAGGGACCAAAATATAATTATTCCAAATTCCAAGGACTTCATCCAAATTAAGTTAACCAACTTAAAATTAAGTCAACTTTATACATCCATGCGAAATTTCAGCTCAAAATAACATCTATAGCTACCCTAATTGAATATAGGAAGATATCCAGGACTAATACGAAATTCTAACACCTAAAGCTCATTGTTTAGTTAGGGGTATCGATACAGCTGAACCTTGTATCGATACCTTGACGTGGAAATAACTAAATTAACCACCTAATCCCAGGGTTATTGATACTGCTCTTGGACAATACCGATGCTCGGGCGACTAGTGAGATCCAATTTGCCTGGGGTATCGATACCTATACAGGGGTTTTTGATACCCCTGCACCCAGAAATAAAAATCGAACATTTTAAGGGTATTTCACCCATCCGAAACATAATCAATGATCATTAACACCTATCATCATGTCATTCTATCAAAGAAACAAGCAATGTATATTTAGAATATGCTATTACAATTCTTTAATAAATTCAAACACACTCTAAAAAATAAAGTTTACACATTATCATGTCTTATTTATTTTGTCAAAATCATACCAAAAATTGAATTCGATTTCTCCCCTTGAACCACTTGCTTCAAATATCGTCCGATAAGCCTTTATTTCTCTGCAAAGATGAAAAGAGAGAGCTTAAGCAAAATATGCTTAGTGAGGTAGCTCTAAAACAAGTTCATCAATGCAACAATTTAAAACCAATCTAAAACCATAACTTGCACTCTTGTGCTAAATCAAAGCATGCTTAACCGAATCAAGTTACATAATCAAATCACTTCATGTATCATGCATATTGGCATTCTAGTAACAACATGTTGTGAACCTTAAGCTCATCGAATACTTAGATTCCTTATCATAATTAGAGACACTTGGTCTCAAAATGCATCGGTTGGACACATAGTCACCCTTGTATACATGTTACCCCCACTACGTACGGTCGGATACAAAGTCATCCTTGTTTACGTATGGGTCAACTTTATGCATGGTCGGACACAAAGTCACCCTTGTTTACATATAGGCAAGCTCTACACGCACAGTCGGACACATAGTCACCCTTGTTTACGTGTAGGCAACATCAATAATCTCATAATTTTTATAGTGCACTTTATCCTAATGACATGTCATTTATATTCGTAACTATAGCTAGTGCCACTAAGACAATAACATTCTAATTATGCATGTTAACTTGCTGGTCATAATACATTGACAATGTGTTCATCAAGCGAACCAAAAATCATGCTCAACAGCGTATTCAAATATAAGGCAAATAACCATATATTGTTCCCAATCTTTTTCATGCTTTCACAAGTCATGAATATCATTTCAAACCATGCATTTACAGAAACTAACACAGGCATGCATCATTTTAAAATCCAATTTGTTTATTCCCAAAAATCTCTATGAAAACATCTTCCACTTAACTATTGCAAAAATATTCAAAACTTAGGAATGCATTAAAAACCATTGTAATTACTTACTCTTAAACCATGGAAAGCTCTTACACTATTCCATAGTCCCCAAAATAAAACCGAACATTTGGGGTTCACTTATAACCGAAATTCACTCACGGACAAGCAAAACAAGCCTTCGAAGACACTCTAACAACAACAACAACAACAACGCACCAGACACTCAAGAGACTCCTTGCACTTCCTTTACATCATCAAAATAGATCATATACAAATCAAAACATGCTCAACACAACAACCATATTGAATCAGTATAAAACTACCAAAAACTAAGCCGAAAAGACCGAAAACTAAGCCGAAAACATCCGGAACTACACCAACCCTTAATCTATCAAATCTAACACTTAAACCTCCTTAATTAAGGACTAAAAACACCCTCAAACCATCCTTATACCTCCAGCAAAAACAGAGCACCTAAAATATCCCATAAAACCACCCGAAAACCACTTCTAACAACACCGATTCAATTATTTCAGGATTAAAACTTTGTTAAATCATCAAAAGACTCATTCAATCATCTTAATAAGTATAATTTCATAGAAAATCACCATAATTCAACCTTGAATAAGATCTATCTCATTTTCTTGAAATTTTCATAAAAATCTAAAATCTTGAATTAAAACACAAAATCAAGTTAGGATTAATGATTTGTAAGCCAAATACTTGAGAATATCAAATAAAAAACTTATAGATGAAAAGAAATCAGAAAATTATCTTTGAGATACATCCACCAAAATTTGACGTGAATTCTTCTCTTGATTTTTCTTGAAATTTGTTGATGATTTTGTAAAAAAAAATTGTGAGGTTTTGAAGAGGATGAAATGTTGAATAAAATGAGAGGAATCTTGAAGAAAATGGAGAATAATTGAGCAATTGATTTGAGAAATCATGGAGAGAAAATTTGAGAGAAAAAAGATGAGAAAAATGGAGAGAAAAAAAGAAAAATAATTAACCGTTAGTTAAAACCAATTTTGGTGAATGATCTCTAATTAAAACAATTTTGGTTAATGGTCCTCCAAGGATTCTAAACTTTGACTTCTCAATTTATTCACTAAACCCCCAAAATTTCCAAAAATTTCAAGTTCACCCCTAACTTTTCCAAATTTTACATTTTAGTCACTAGCATGATAATTAAGCTTAATTAAATCAAATTAGGACTCAATTAACATTCCTTTAACTTTAAAATATCATTTTAACATTTTTAAAAACTTTTCCAAAGATTTATTACCCATCCGTTTCAAATATCATTATTTTTAATTAGCCGAAATAATGAACCAAAGGAATCCGATTCGACCCGAATCGAACTTCCCTAACCAACACTCAAACTTTTAGACCCAAATTCGGGATGTTACAATGTAGTCATAAGAGGTAGTGAAGTCGACACAGTTCCTTTGAGTTCGACAACCTAAAGTATTACAGTCTGACAATGGTAGAATTAACAAGACTCCAGAACCTCCATTAGATTTGGCGTCATGGTCGGGGTCTGGCGCTCAATTTTACTACTAATTATTTCTGCACCTTTTCGTTTATTTTATTTTATTTAGTTTTAATTTAGTTTTTATATTATCTTACAAGGATTGTTTTGTGTATGACCAGGTCAAATCCGACCATTGATCAATACCCTCACGATCCAGATATAGAAAAACAACACGAGATATGAAACGTAGGACACGTCAAAGAATGAACGTAGAACCTGGCCAACAAAACAAAGCTGGTATGAATGCCGTCGTGGCAGACAACCGCGGTGCTTTCGCAGTTGTTGACCTAGTAAACATCCCAAGAAAAGAACACACACGAACCGTTCAAGATTATTTAGAGGAAGATTTAGATGAGTTAACTCCTGTCGTTGTGATGCCTAACATAGAGGCAGAGCTCTTCAAATTAAAACCGATCATATTCAATATGATCAATACCCTAGGACAGTTTGGGTGTTCGTCTAATAAAGATGCTCGGCAGTATCTTAAATCCTTTTTGGAAATTTGTAACTCGTTTAAGCTGCCGAGAGTCTTAGCTGACATCCTTAAGCTAAAATTGTTCTTCTATTTACTGAGGGATAGGGCAAAAACTTGGTTAAATAACCTTCAACCGGGATCGTTGAACTCATGGAAAAAACTATGCCGAAGCTTCCTTATCAGATTCAGTTACACCAATATGAATGATAAGTTGAGAAATCATATAACATCATATAGGCAAGACGAAGACGAATCAATGTATGAGGCTTGGGAATGATAAAGAGAACTATACAAAAAATATCCCATGCATGGTCTGCCTGAGTGGAACCAAGTATCCATCTTCTATAATGCAGTTAACACCTCTACGAGGATGATGCTTGATGCTTTTGCCAAAGGCACCCTCTTAGACCGCCCACCCCATGAGAGTTTAGAAATTTTGGATAGGTTGGCAAAGAATGACTATCAACACCCAACCACCCAAAGAGGCAAAAATAGGGAGGTATAACAAACTCTGATTCTGCAGATTCTATCTATGCACAACTATCAACCCTAACCAACATGGTTAAAGAACTGTATAAACCGAGCCACGTTCGAGAAGTAAAATCATTCACCGTTCTTTGCGAAACATGTGGTGACAACCACGACTAGAACGCATATCTGTACGATCCAGAATCTTCCTTCTATATTGGAAACTTTAATAGAAACAATGTGTCTAACAATTACATCCCATCATGCAGGAAACACCCTAATTTCTCATGGAGCAATCCTAATAATGCACTTAACACGCAACATCAACCAGTGCAATCTATGGGATTCCAACAAAACAATAGATTTGTTCAACAGCAGATGTCGTAGCAGACTCTGCTGCTGCAACATACAACAGATGTCTAGACTCTAGAGAACACACTGCAAACCTTCATGGCACAGATTGGTGCACACGTTGCAAACACCAACAAGTTCATTCAAAGAGCCGACACTTTCATGGAAGAACAAAAATAAGAATGCAGAATAATGAAGCTGCTCTGAAGACGCTAGAAACTGCAGTAGGACAAATGGCATAACAGATGAAAATCAGACCCATAGGAGGTCTCCCTAGAGATATTTAAGTCGCTAGAATTGGTCCTCATGAACAATTCAAGGCGATATCCACCGAGAATAGATTACAACTAAAGGACCCTGAAATACCTGCACAAATAGTAGGTATGACCTTTGAAACAGTAGCCCCCAAAAAAGCTACTGATGAAATATCTAAGGCAAAGAAACCAACAGACACTGCAAATGACACTACCACTGTAGAAGATGTCGTAGCCGCACCGCAAATAAGATTCCAATGCAATAAGAAGATTGAGGATCTGCGTTTACCACCTCCTTTTCTACAAAGGTTGAAACAGCAAAAACAGGAGTACCAGTTTAAGAAATTCCTGGACATACTTAAACAGGTACATATAAACATACCTTTAGTGGAAGCAATCAAACAAATGCCCAACTATGCCAAGTTCCTTAAAGATATTATATCGAAAAAACCAAAAGTTGGGGAATTTGAAACAGTTGCCGCAACAGAAGGATGTGTGGCAATGCTACACAATAAGGCACCGACTAAAAGAAAAGATCCTGGTAGTTTTACAATACCATACGCTATCGGTGATCAATACGTAGGCAAGGCATTATGTGATTTAGGCACCAGTATAAATCTCATGCCTAAGTCAGTATTTCAGAAGCTAGGTATTGGGCAAGCAAAACCAACAACAGTGATGCTGCAACTGGCAGACCGTTCTAACGTGCAACCATAAGGAAAAATTGAAGATATTCTTGTAAGGATGGATAAATTTATTTTTCCTGTTGACTTCTTAATTCTTGATTGTGAAGCAGATGAACATGCATCAATCATATTGGGAAGGCCATTCCTAGCCACGGGCAGAACATTGATCGATTGTGAAAAAGGGAAGATGGTTGCTGCTGAAGATGCATTTTATTACATTTCTGCAGTAACCTAAATTTTTATCTCTTAGTCCCTATTTATTTTTTATTTGTTTTAGGAATTAGATTTTTTACAATTTAGTTTCAGACTTCTAAATTTTCCCACAGTTTTAATATTATTTTAATTTCAGTTTTTAGATCCAATAAAAGATGACCAAACCCAAAACGCGGCCCAACTGAAGACAAAAATATCTCGACCGGAAACTTGCCGCCCAAGTTTGAAGCTGCATCGTTTCTTCCGCCCACTGCAGGCCAACTGGATTTGCATCGCGTGCACGCAAAGAATAATGATGTCACTACTACCGCTACCAACAGTTGGCAGCCTTCACCTATAAATAGACAAGTAAGGTTTATCTTTTCCACTCTTCTTCTCCATTATTTTTACTCTGCCAAAATTCCTCTTGGTTTCTCTACAAGTAAAACATGGCAACCCCAAGACCAACCTCTGCCGGAGTGACAACATTCAAGAGATTCACAACCGTAGATGTAGAGAGATTACAACTGTAGTTTCAAGGCGTGACCAATCTAGGAAGAACAAGGTTTCTACTACATCGACGAAGATGATCTAGGGTTGGAAGCCTTCATCTTATCCAAAATAACTTTCCAGAGATGGTAGCAGTTCGCTAGGTATCCAGATCCAGCGAATATTGACTAGGTTCGAGAATTCTAAGCTCACAGACCGCTGCTAAACAATCCCTACATCTATGTCCGCGGTAGAGCCATTCCTGTAGCAAATATCACCATCAATGCGATCTTCAGGCCACACATCAAAGACGATGAACATGCTACATTTACAGTTACCCTAACCACCGCTGACTTCAAATCAATGAAGATAGAGCTTTGGGTGCCCGAAACTAAATAGAATAGGGAAAACACCACGGCTCTATCAGCCACCGAGATCTCAAACCAGAGGTAAGGCTTTGGAATACATTCGTTAAAAGAAACATAATGTCGACATCTCACAACCAAATAATAGACCCCCCAAGACTTTCTCTGATCCACTCAATAATTTACAAAAGACGGATAAACATCGGCCGAATCATCATCGAACAAATATTCGACTATGCTGAGAAAGACAAAGATATGCTTTATTTCCCTTGTCTTACCTCACACCTAAACCGCCTCGAACGATTTCCTTCACTGTCGTCCAGACACATGGACGCCGTCAAGGAAAGGCTGGATGTTGCGTGTAAAAAGTACACAAATAGTGCAAGTGTACACATTGCAAGTAATAAAGTGATAAGTATTATTGTGTATCGTCTCCACAGGGATTGATGTACTTAATATGTCTTCTTTCGTCTTCTTGCTCTGTAAAAGAAATAAAGTAAAAACACAAATTAATTGGGTTAAAGTAAACTAAATAACTTAAATAATAAAGAAAACTAAATAATAAGAGAATAATCAGATTAGAGAAGTGGTCGGGATCCAGTTGTGTTGTATAGTGGATTCAATTGACTTATATCTGTTCAATGCAATCACATAACACTACCTCGACAACACTCTAGTTTTACTGCCTCGACAATGATAAGTTTCGTCTGTCGCGGCAATCTTTTGCTCTTGGGTGGTGATGAGTGCCTAAAAGGCAGTTATTTACTAACCTTCTCATGGTACTTTATGCATCTATTATACACCAACTTGAACCGAAATATGGACCCTTTGCGCAAATACTGGATATTCTGTTATCATTACTTACAAAGTCAATATTTATAGAGAATGCAGATATTATTACATATTCTGTACATGCAGGAATATCCAGGGCAGAAGTGGCAGAAAAGCAATATTGAGGCCGAGGCAGAAGAGAAGACTGCGACAGAATCCAGTGTGGCAACACCAACAATGGAGGCGCAATGAAAGATAAAAATATAGAGAACATTCTGGAAGATGCAGCGCACAAATTGGACCAGGCAAGCATTCTAAAAGCCCAAGTCAAAGACCAGGCGGGAAAACCCTTCTAAAAGGCGACAAACTTGGAAATATCAGATTCCTTGAAGACGACTTGTTCCGTACTCCAAGTTGAAGTCTATTTAGGAAAGATTTTTCCTAGGTTAAGACTATAAATATCCTATCCAACCATATTGTCCTGAGAGCCGATTTAGAGAGAGCCGATTTTTAGAGAAAACCCTTCTCCCTAAGAATTGTACCTAAACGATAATATGTTCTAAATTTTTTAGGGATAGGTGAAGGTTGTCGATATTAGTGAAAGGAGATTGATTCTTGTATCTTTGTTCTTATGCAATAATAAAATCAAAGTTTGCTTATCCTATTGCCATTCTTTGTTCTTGTATCCAAGCCCGAGAGGGAAGTTTGCAAGTAATCTATTTATCTAGCATCGAGAGGTGTAGATTCACGAAAGGGATAAGTACGGTGTTATAGACACTAACTCGGGTTTTACTCTTTTGGAGGTATCGGGAGATAGGTTAAGAGTTTCAACAGCTAAAAGAAGTATTTGACTGGATGGTGGTTATCTTTGATTTACGCCGAAAGGTATCGTCAAGGACTGGTCATCAACAGCATTCTAACTCAGAGATGAGCTGAGTCACTTATGGACACTTTGTTGAACTTTGATGCTTCTGCCCAAGAGAAAGAGATTATCGCGGCAGAGGAGGACCAATATTGCCGAGGCAGTATCTGCAGTACTGTCAAAGCAATGTAGTGTGATTGCATTGGACAAGAAGAAGATCAATTGAATTCACTAATTGACGCAACTGGATTCTACCAACTTTCTCTATAATCGTTCTCAACCTTTTTATTTTATGTTTTGTTATTTAATTATTTAGTTAGTTAAACAAATCAACTTATTTGTGTTTTTATTTTATTTTCAGAAGCAAGGGAACAAGAGGAAACATATTAAGTATATCAATCCCTATGGAGACGATACACGATATACTTATCATTTTATTACTTAACAACGTGTACACTTGCACTCAAATTGCGCTTATACCACACGCATCAAGTTTTTGGCGCCGTTGCCGGGGATTGACAACTAAATTTTGTTTTCTTTATTTTCTTTCTCTTTAACTATCATTTATCTAACTTTAACTTTATTTTATTTATTTATTTTATTTTTTATTATTAACTTTAATTTATTTGGTTTATGACCAGGGCAAACCCAAGTGGACCATTGTACGAGTTGGATCTTGAGATTGAAGAACAAGACATAACCTCAGACGTAATCTGTTCCAAGTCATGGATAATCCACCAAGAGGACAAATCTCACCTGTTGATCATAATGTACTGCCACTAGCAATGCCACAGCAGCCAATGCCGCAGCCATTGCCGAGGCAACCCACTGTTGGAAACTATCTGGTGGAAGATTTAAACGGACTCAACCCTGGCGTAGTCACCCCAGAAATCGAAGCAACTCACTTTGAGTTTAAACCAGTGATGTTCAATATGTTGAACACAATTTGACAGTTTAGTGGGTCTGGTACTGAAGATGCAAGGCAGCATCTCAAATCTTTCATGGAAGTGTGCAACTCTTTCAAGATTCAAGGAGTCCATGAAGATATTCTACGATTAAAATTGTTCCCCTATTCACTGAGGGATAGGGCGAAGACCTGGCTGAATGGTATCCTAGTAGGATCCATAGGATCTTGGGAGGAACTCTGTCGAGAATTCATTACAAGGTTTAATCCAACAAATCTCTATGACAGCATTCATAATGAAATCACATCATTCCGCCAAGATGAAGATTAACCGATGTATGAGTCATGAGAACGTAACAGATAACTATTAAACAAATGCCCACTATATGGTTTTCCCTTGTGGACGCAAGTCTCCATGTTCTATAATGCTATTAATGCCTCCACAAGGATGATGCTAGATGCTTCCGCAAATGGGACACTTTTAGATAGAGCACCCGCGGAAGCCATTGAAATTTTGAACAAACTCGCAAGGAACGATTTCCAATTTCTCACATCAAGGCGAGGAGGAATGAGACGTCATGCCACAGCCCATGAATTAGATGCATCAAGTTTGGTGGCAGCATAATTGACTTCTCTGATCAAGATGTTCAGAATATACAAACCCAAAAAAGCATACATGAGGTTAAGGCAGTTAACTCATCAGATTACATGCCAGATGAGGAGATCAGCCTATATGTTGAAAACTATAACAGAAACAATCCAATGATGTCCAACAATTATAACTCATCTTGGAAAAGGCATCCGAACTTCTCATGGAGTAACTCTAATAATACCTTGAATCCAATTAATCAAGCCCCTGGATTCTAGCATCAAAGTCATAACCTACCGCAGCAGAACACTCAACAGCCCATGCCACAGTAGCAAGTACAACAACAACAGTCTCTTAATACATTGGCAGATTCTCTCACAACTTTCATGACAAAGACTGATGCCTACATGATGGAGAATAACCTCTTCATGAAACGTATTGATGACTTCATGAACTGAACTGAGATGAGAATGCAGAACCAGGAGGCCGCGATAAAATCTCTAGAAATCCAAGTTGGTCAATTTGCCCAACGATAAAACATTCGACCACCAGGGGGTTTTCCTAGCAATACTGAAGTTGCTAAGATGTTAGGGCACGAACAATGCAAGGTAATCACAACTAGAAGTGGCCTACAATTGAAACATAAAGAAGAGACCTCAACCGATAGAGTCCAACCAGAAAAGCAACATCATGAGGACTCAAAAGCTGAGCAGGACCCTACCGACAGCACTACTAAGACAACAGAACCAGCAGTATCAGAACCTTCCGCCGAGGCAGCTACAGATAAATTCACCCCAGGTATTAAACTAAATATCCAAGGAAACCTGGAGGATATCAGACCACCACCTCCTTTTCGACAGAGGCTAAAGAAGCAAAAACAGGACCACCAATTTCAGAAGTTCCTAGACATATTGAAGCAGGTCCATATCAACTTGCCACTAGTTGAGGCTATTGAACAAATGCCCAACTATGCCAAGTTCTTAAAGGACATAGTATCCAAATGAAGAAGGCTAGGAGAATTTGAAACGGTGACAGCCACTAAAGGTTGCATGGCCATGCTGCATAATCGCATGCCACCCAAGCTAAAAGATCCTAGATGCTTCACAATTCCTTGTGCGATTGGGGATGGTTATAAAGGAAAGGCCCTATGCGACTTCGGAGCAAGCATTAACTTAATGCCCAAATTAGTTTTTCAGAAACTTGGAATTGGACAGGAAAAACCAACAACAGTACTGCTTCAACTTGCGGATCGGTCTTATGTGCATTCTGAGGGCAAAATTGAGGATATTCTGGTGAAAGTTGACAAGTTCATATTTCCTGTCGACTTTCTTGTCCTTAACTGTGAGGCCGTCGATAATGCACCGATCATATTAGGACGACATTTCCTTGCTACTAGACGCACCATCATTGATGTGGAAAATGGTGAGCTCACAATGCAGATAAATGATCAACAAGTCAAGTTGAACGCCTTCCACAACCTTCCACACTCAGACGCTCCAACAGAATGTAAGGCTCTCCATACACCGAATAAGGGTACTAAAAAATCCTGCCTGGGCAGCACTCTCGATAGACTGTTCGGTAAAAGAATAAAACCCGAAGGAGGAGCCGAATGCACTAAAGGGACTGCCAACTCATGAAGACAGATACGGGTCAGAAAGAGAGAATGAAAGAGGGAGATGCATTCACATACACTCCACAAGTAACATAATATCTTCCTTTCAAATTTAATTATTATATTAGGATTAGTTTATATTTTCAGCATCCTTTATTTTCAATATTTTATTATTTTCAGAATTTTATGTTACTATGTTTTCTTTTCAGTATTCTTATTTTTTATTATCAGTATTTTTTTAAAATAAATAAAGCTATGAATGCAGGAAAAATTATGCCACAGTAGGAAGTCTGCTGCCGCGGCAATGCACTGTGTCAGAACCGCAGAACTCTTAACGGGCAGGAACAATGTAACGGCTCTCTACCGAGAAACCCGCTGCAGCAGTAACTGTACAACAAGGCAATAAATGTCTAACGGCTAGTATTTTTAACAGTCATATTTTTACAGCCTATATAAGCAGACTCATTGTTGTGCATTATTTACTTTTGCATTCTTGCTATCTTTACTTTCTTGAACAATCTTGCTCTCACTATATCTTGAACTTTTCAGAACTCTCTGCATTCCTACCCATATTCTTACAGTTATTTTCAAAAATATCCAATCAACATTCAAATCATCCATGGCATCATATAGACGATTTGCCAACAGAAACATAGCAGAACGTTTCCAAAGATCTTTTGTTGCACGACAGTTATGGGAGGAACAAGGATTCCATCACACCATTGAAGAAAACTTCAGCATCGACCAATTCTTGTTCGATAGAATCGAAGACCAAGATTGGGAAAAATTTTGCCTCCAACCTCCCATAGCAAATACTACAATTGTGAGAGAATTCTATGCGCATTGCCCAAACAAGGAAACGTTGTTCGTCTACTGCAGGGGCAAGCCTGTAAAGCTTGATGCCAAGGCAATCAACGATTACTACAATGTTATCCCCATACGTGATAAACATGGTGAATTTGCAGCAAATATCAAGGAATACGAGGCTATCAAGGACGAACTTTGCTATGACAATACTCCATGGGAAACCGGTGCCCATAAGGATTGTGTAACAAGGCTCAACCTTAAACCCGAAGCCAAGCTTTGGTGCATATTTGTCAAGCGACGCCTCATGCCCATGTCCCACAATAGCACAGTTGATAAGAAAAGATTGTTGCTCATTCATTCAATCATCAATAAAAGGACCATCAATGTTGGAGAGATCATTCTTCAAGAAATCTATGATTGCGGTAAGAAAGAACGAGGTCCATTATATTTCCCTAGTTTAATCTCTACCCTATGCATTGCTGCAGGTGTCCCTATAGAAGCAATCGATGAATACACAACACAAAGGCAAGGCAGGACAAAGAATTCTGCCACAGATTGATGCAGATCACCCAAGCAGACCCAGTGTAGAAAACACCTCAACAATTCACTGCCGACTATACTACCGGAGGACAGTATACGGCAGAAGCACCTGACCATTCCCAAGCCACTGCCGCAGCAGATCTATATTAGGAGATTTTGCGGAGGATGTCAGACATGGACCTACGCCAGTAAAGATACATGGAATATCAGAGAGATTTCAACAACACTCTTGCCAACATGCTGACCCAGAATTTTCCCACCCATGGAATGCAGTTTCCAAATTTCCCTCTCAATATTTTCGTCACTGCCGCACCTTACACAGACACAACACCTGCTCCAAGGCCTAGACCATTCTTTACCGCTAAGCCACAACAATAGTTTAACGTTTCAAACCCATCTAGACCTGCGGGCACGACCACCACATCATCTAGCAGCAGGCGACCATCAAAGAGAAGAGTTGTCTTCAACTCTCCACCACGGAATCCTATCCCCATAGGCAGTTTTTCTAAAGATAGTCTCTCTATACAGATTGATGAGTATGTCCATGAGAGCTCATCGCATACACAAGAGAGAATACCAACTGCCGAGGTAGGGGGAGAAACAAAGGTGATGTATACAGATGAAGAAGAAGATGGAGATGAAGTTACAACCCTACTGTAGAAACAAATGCCTACCAGAGTATAACTGCCCCGACAGGCAAAAACACAAAAATCACCAGGACAAGAATCACGAATGAAAGCATCGGTAGGAATACCTAAGAGGGCATCTATTTCTAACAGCTCTTCTGAATCACAATCAGAATCTATCTAATCCCTGCTGTTTTACTATCCTTGTTTTCTTTTGCATGTTGTATATTTTGAGCATTAAGGACAATACTCGGTTTGAGTTTGGGGGAGACTATATGTGCAGAAGCACTATCGAGGCTACCCACTGCCACGGCATTACCGTAAAAGGGAGTAAATTTTTTCTAAAATATTTTTAATATTCTCTCTTCTTAAATTTATGTTTGTAATCTTGTATTGCCTTACGTCAGCTTTGCTTTAGTTTACTCCTTTAAGGATATAGAAATCTTTTTCTTTACCATGGCCAAGTTCTGTTTTGAAGGGATAATCATAGGATACTCATGGAATAAAACTTAGAAGCTTGCTTTAGGGTTAGAAAGAAAATAAACACTTTTTGGACTTGTTTGATTTAGGAGTTCTTTTAATAAACTTAGGTGATAAAGACTTAGAACCTTTTGGAAAAATAACTAGAGGTGCCTATCACCGGTTCTAGTTTTGCTCTCCTTCATGCTAGAGGTGCCCGAAACTGGCTCTAGTATGCTAAATAGGTGGTTAATAAGAAAAAGAATAAATAAGAAAAAGAAGAAAATAGAAAATACATATCTTGAGGTGCCCGAAATTGGCTCAAGACTTGTTGTTTTAAGGAGACAACTTTAGTCTAAGATTCTACTTGTCTTAAACTTAGAATTTATCTAAGAAAGCCTTGAATCAGCCTTGTCCATTAAACACACACTCACCTAGCCCTATAACTTGTTTCTTAGTAAAAGTCTTTAGGTAAACTAATGGCTAAAATGGAGAGATAGACATGACCATGATGGGGAGAATAGATGGAAAAGTAAGAACAAAGAGAAGTAAGGTTCGACAATTTGATGTTTGACATTGCTTGAGGACAAACAATAGTTCGAGTTTGGAGGTATTTGATGAGTGTCTAAAAGGCAGTTAATTTACTACCCTTCTCATGGTACTTTATGCATCTATTATACAACAACTTGAACCAAAATATAGATTCTTTATTCAAATATTGGATATTCCATTATCATCACTTACAAAGTCAATATTTATAGTGAATGCAGATATTTTTACATATTCTGTATATGCAGGAATATCCAGAGCAGAAGCGGCAGAGAAGCAGTGTTGCGGCCGAGGCAGTAGTAAGGCCGCGGTAGAATCCAGTGTAGCAACACCATCAATGGAGGCGCGATGAAAGATAAAAATATAAAGAATATTCTGGAAGATGTAGCGTACCAATTGGACCAGGCTAGCGCGCTAAAAGCCCAATTCAAAGACCAAGCGGGAAAACCCTTCTAGAAGGCGGAAAACTTGGAAATATCAGACTCCTTGAAGAAGACTTGTTCCCTACTCCAAGTTGAAGTCTATTTAGGAGAGGTTTGCCTAGGTTAAGACTATAAATATCTTAGCCGACCATATTGTCATGAGAGCCGATTTAGAGAGAGCTGATTTTTAGAGAAAACCCTTCTCCCTAAGAATTGTACCTAAACGATAATATTTTCTAAATTTCTTAGGGATAGGTGAAGGTTGTCGATATTAGTGGGAGGAGATTGATTCTTGTATCTTTGTTCTTATGCAATAATAAAATCAAAGTTTGCTTATCCTATTGCCATTCTTTATTTTTGTATCCAAGCCCGAGAGGGAAGTTTGCAAGTAATCTATTTATCTAGCATCGAGAGGTGTAGATTCACGAAAGGGATAAGTACGATGTTGTAGACACTAACTCAACCTATACTCTTTTGGAGGCACTGAGAGATAGGTTAAGAGTTTCAATAGCTAAAAGAAGTATTTGATTGGTTGGTGGTTATCTTTGATTTACGCCGAAAGGTATCGTCAAGGACTGGTCATCAACAGCACTCTGACTCAGAGATGAGATGAGTCACTTACGGATACTTTGTTGAACTTTGATGCTTCTGCCCAAGAGCAAGAGATTGTCGCGGTAGAGGAGCACCAATGTTGCCGAGACAGTATCTGCAGTACTGTCGAAGCAGTGTTGTGTGATTGCATTGGACAAAAGAAGATCAATTGAATCCACTAATTGACGCAACTGGATCCTACCCACTTTCTCTATAATCATTCTCAACCTTTTTATTTTATGTTTTGTTATTTAATTATTTAGTTAGTTAAACAAATCAATTTAGCATCAGATTGCTACAACAATAGTACTGCTTACAGTTAATATTACTGTCCAAAGACTTGATATTAATGTTTTGTTTGGTATCTTGAGGGGAACTAGCCAATATTTTAAATTTTTGTTTACTTCTGGATATTTATGTGAACTTATTTATTTACTTATTTTTGTTCTATCTTTAAGTAATTTATCTTTGTTATAATATTTGTTGAATACATTCTATACTTATATTTAGTGAAATTAATTTCATAGAATAAAAATGACACTTATATATAGTATTTAGTGGTATGAACATAGAACTTGCACTAAGTGAATAACAACTTGCACCTCTCACGGCGTTAAGCACTCATAAATAGGATTTTGAAAGGTGAGTTTATTCAAGTTGCATAAAACTAATGATCATAAAGTATAATATTTTAGAAACTTTTAAGAGCACAAATCTAAAGAAATTATTCTTACTAAGGGTTTTCTATTAAAAAAAATTATTACTAATATTTTTAAAGATTAACATGACATCACTTTTGGTTTACTTGATGTCTATGAAGTATAAAGATCAAGGAAATGTGAGGGATTATATTATATTGCTTCAAAACTTAAGGCACACAAGATCAAACTTTATAACAATTGTTTGTTCTTATAATTTTAGTATAGCTTTCTATACAGTTTAACTAATTCAAAATTAATTACAATTATTAAAGGAGAAATAAACTTCAAATGAGATTATTTCTCATTGTATTAAAGAGGAAGAAAAGTTGAAACATTATAATTATAAAAATACTCAATCAATTAGTGCTCTTTGGTTAGTGTCTCTAAGAATAAGGGTAATAAAAAATATATATTAGAATAAAGTTGCTAAGGGTTTGATCAAAAGGAATAACAATAAATTATAAAGTGTTGATTCTTTTGTATAAGCTAGGATACATGTAAAGAAATTAAACTTCAAAAGTAAGCAACTACTTAGGCTATTTTGAGTGATCCATGGGCTGTAAAGTTTATGATCTCACAATTAAGATTATTTTAATGAGAGATTTATAAATTTTTTTAGGATATTGAGTTTGGAAGGAGAATAAGGTTAGATACATTGCTATTAAGTAGGAATTGACTATTAATTTAATTCTTACTATCACTTTTGACGATATTTAGGTTTTCACACCTATCATTAATCAAAAGTGAACTAAGTACATCAGCAAAACAATGTTGAACAACTCTTATTCAAGATAAGGTACCTATTTTTTCAGAAGAACAAACTCAACAATCTAAAAAATCTTTAAAGATATCCATGAGAGAAAAGAGAAATACTATTAAGGATTATTACTTAGTATTTCATCAAGAAAATAAGTATAATAAAGGAATGATAGAACATAACTTGATCAGTTATTTTTATCAAACCATAGAAGTTTTATCTCTCAAAAGTGGATAGATTTCATTAAAAAAAGAGTAATTTTATACAAGACAATAAAGTTTAGGAACTTGTCGCATTACCTTAAGGTACAAACCAATTGGTTGTAAATTAATATTTAAAACCACGAGGGATGTAAATGATAATATGGACAAGTATAAGGCATGTCTTGTATCTAAAGGATATACTCTAAAAGAAGATATTGATTTTGTGGAGACTTTCTCTCAAGTTATATTGAAAGACTCTTTTAAAATAATCTTGACACTTGTTGCTTTTAATCTTGAGATACATAAGATAGATGTTAAGTTTGTGTTTTTCAATGGTAATATTGAATAAAATAATTATATGGTAAAATCATGGATTTGTGTCTAATGATACAAAATTAATGAATGTAAATTAAAGAAATCTATCTATGAGATTAAGTTTAACTCTCATTAATGAAACTATAAATTTCATATTGATTATCTCATTCATTTTTGAGATAAATTTAGTTGAAATTGTATGTATTACAAGTTCAATGGGAGTAAACCAAGTGACACTCATATTACTAAAGAAGACAATTTTTTTAGTGCCTACAAGTAACCTTGAAATTTATAAAATACAAAAGATTCTACAAGCTATGGAGAATCTAATTTATGCTTAAGTATGTATGCATTTGGATATTGCGTATATTATTAGAATGTTAGATAGATATTTAAGTAAATCCAATATGAATTATTGGATAACAGCAAATATAGTTATGAAATGACTTTAGAGAACAAAAATTATATGCTCACATATCGAAGTTCTGGTAAGTTAGAGATCATCAAGTTTACAGGCTTCGATTCTACTAGAATATTGGTGTAAAAGACTCTGTCACATGAGCTGCTAATTATAGATTGAATAGAAAGACCACTTCAGTTATTTTGTGACAATAAATATGCATCATTTATTCTATAAACAATAGGAGCACTTTAAAATTTTGTTTGTAGTTGTTAAAAAAAATTCAGAGTGTTTATGTGTCTATAGAACATGTTGGTACAAATTCCACTTATTGAGAAATTATCACCCTAGGTCTTTCATGAGCATACTACTCATGTGGGTGTAATATTATTTAAGTACATTCAGTTTTAGTGAGAGTTTGTAATTTTGATAAATACTCATTCGTTTTAGACACAATTCGGTTACTTTAGTTTAAGGTTAATTTCTACAAAAATAAAGTTATTTTGTCTTATGCACATTCTGAATTCAGTAAAGTTTGATCTCACTAAAGTTTAAGAAGACCAGTTGGAAATAGACATGTTCGGTTCACTTTTACATATAATTTTCATGCTACGCATCCATGATTGATCTATATCGTTTGATTATATTTTTATACGTGACCATTGATGGGTCCAGTCATGATTGATATGATGAAGACCACTTTGATCCTATATGGATATAATTGATGGACTAGATTATTTTAGAATACATATTATATGACAACAAATTTTGAGCTCATAAGGTTATACATTTGTCAGGAAACATATGTTGCCCAAGTGGGTGATTGTTGGATTAAAATTCAATAATAGTGGGCACATATGTATAATGTATATTGCTATTATAAAGTTTAACACATAATTAAGTGACCAATTATGTTACACGAGTTATAGGTATTAAATTGTCATGAAATTAAAAGTGTAGATACCATAAGGTGTATTTATAATTTGATGAGGGGCTGAGTTATAAATACTCAATAGTTGGTTATTAAATCAACTATATAAAGGGGTTATGGTCCCCAAGAATTAGGTCAACTTGCATATCTCTTTTCCCCGTCTGAGAGTTGTGCCGCAAGAGAAAACCTAACTTCTTGGAAGATCAAACCCTTTGGAAAAACTTTATCGATTAATTCAGGTACGCTTTCGCATTCAGTTTATTTATTTTATTGTCCTTGATGATTTAACATATAGATCTTGGGTTTATATTCATATCGAATATATTTTTTAATTCTAACATTAACTTGTACACCCTAAAATCTAATTCTAAGCACTTAATTATTGTTACCACCTTTAAATTCTAAAACTCTTGGGGAATTTAATTCATGAAAACGATTGTTGCTATGAGTAATAATTTTTTTTGAAATCTTGTTCTCATGTTTAGTTTGTTCTTATTCTTATTATCCTGAAAAAGATTATTACCAACAACAATATTTTTTTTGTCAATATTTCGGGAATGTAATTCTCTCCCTTCCTTTAGGTATTTGTCAAATCCAAAATAATGAGTTTTCTTAATTTGAAGCTTTTATAACATATTTAAACAACATAAATTTATTAAATAATTTTACTTTATATTAGTTTTCTATTCAAATAATTTTATATATATATATAAAATATTTAAATATTTAAATAAAAGTTATGATTATAAAAATAGTTGATAAAATATATAAATAAAGGCATTTGATTAGCATTGTTATGTTGTTTTTATACTCAATAAGGACATTCTTTATTGATAAAAAATAATTCAAGTCTAGACTTCATATTAATACGAAATTTCGAATTTTAAGTTTATAAAAATGAAATTAGCATAATTTATTCAAGTTTACTTGAATTTGGTTTGATAGTGAATGTGTTAAAACTTAAAATTACGAAATTAACTTATTTTTTAATTAAAAAAATAGTTAAGAGCACTTGTTAGAAAACTCAATTACTATTAATAAAATAATATTCAATTAAAGAACTTAGAGTGAGTTTTTAACTCTAAATTATCTTTTAATAATTTATATAATTACTTTAATCACTAAAAACTCAACTTAACTTTACAATATGTTAAATATAATATATCTTTTTTTTAAAATAACAGTTGTAACTAAAAATAGTTATATGTTATGAATAATATTTATCTATGTGGATGTCTATCATAATAAGAACTCTATCATTATGAATATTATCTTTATTAATTAGAGTTTAATATATTATGTACTTCTTATGCCTATAAATAGATGAGTTTGTGAAGGCATTGTACATAAGTCAATATTGAGAATAATACAAATATCTCTCTTTATATCTTCTATTTGTTCTTTCATTCTTGTTTCTTATTCTTGTTTTAGTTCTTCTTTACTTTATTCACAACACGTTATCAGCACGAGACTCTAACCAACGGAGTTATTTATCGTTCGAATCTTGATGGAGTTTTTAAAAATAATTTGTTACTGACATAAATCAAAGATAAGTTCTTCTTCCTCAATTATATTTTAATTATCGATTATTTTCTTTCTTGATCTTTAACTTGATTTTTAATTTTAAAAAAAATCTTTGGTTGTTTGGTATAGTGTAGTGATAAAGTGACTCAATTACCGTGGTTCTTGTCGATAATTCCAAAGCTATCAAGTTTGGCAAAGGGTAAAAACCGATCGTTATGGTAAAAGTCAATTATATTCTAATTAATTAATATATTCTTTGTTATGTTGGTTTAATCCGAGTATATTGGCTGGATATCCCGTTCTGCGAGGCTACTGGTCTCAAAGGGAGTTCTTTTTAAAGGATCTTGTGGACTGATTTAACAACGCCGTGTATAAGGATTAAATTTTTGTTCCTTATTGTTTATATATATTGGTTGATCAATTACTATTTAATAGTATGAATATTATAAAATCTATATTTGCTTGAAAGCAATATTTTTACGTCGAAAAATTGACTATAGACTTCTCCCAAGTTCAAGTTACGAAAATCGTCTTGATCCAAGAATTTTTATGGGAGGCATTCCCTAAAGCGAATGCATGCATCATGATTATTCCATGCAATTATTGGATTTATGAAATTCCTTGAAGTGAATGCAAGCATGATGATTATTCCATGCAATTATTGGATTTATGACATTCCCTGAAGTGAATACAAGCATGATGTTTATTACATGTGATTATTAAATTTGTTTCATTCCTTGAAGTGAATGCAAACATGATAATTCACTATATGGTTAGTGAATAAAAACTCAATTATGTGACAGAGTATCATTGATGAGGATATGTTAGAAAAACATACTCCATTTTTCACACATTAATGTTGTCTTACAAACACAATATCATACAAGGGTTTTTGAATACATATCAGTCTCCGCTTCATTCCCTGAAGTGAATATGATATTTTATAGTGGAAAGAATAAATATCACATTAGTAATTGTGGTCATGATTGAGATCATAAAATAGACATGGATAAGATGATTATTTTGAGAATGCTTATATCCACAAGAAGTGGAATTATAAAGATGACAAGAATGATAGAGATCATATCAAAGTCTTTATGTTATCAATGCGATGGTACAAACCATTGATCTCGTACTTGTCGAACGATAAAGTATTATGGACTTTATCCATAATCATTAATGATAAATTAAAGAAAATATAAACATATTTTCTTTGTGGCGAAAATTATGGCGTTGTTGGTCCAACTCAATTGAATATTGTTAATTTTCTCATAATCCTTCAAGAGAATAAATTCTCAATTTATTTTAATTTATACTATTTATGCTTGGCAGACAGTGCAAGTATTCATATAATACTTAAGCATAAGAATATTTTCCCATTTAAATATAAGGGAAAATGTGAGTACTATATCTCAAAGTACTGAAATATCAATGCTTTGGAAGATCTTTTTAGAGTTTATCTTTTATAGATAATTGATTTGATATAATATGCTATATTTAATATTTTATCATTCCCCGAAGTGAATGGTACAAAACATATATTTTTCATTCCCCGAAGTGAATGAAATAAACACATATTAAAGGTGCATGATAATGCATATTTTCCCATTTTAAATTCAAAGGAATAATGTGAGTACTATATCCGAAAGTACTAATATCATAGAAAGCTCCGACTGAGCATCGTTGAGCAAATATGTTATTACAAAATGAGACTTTATCTCATATTTACAGTGTATTATACTCGTCAAAGTCGCAAAGGGACTTATTGGATTTTAAAGATATTTGCAGAAATATATTGAGAATATTAGTCAAGGGGATGCTGACTATCTCAATATTACGAGTATAACTCAAGGCAGTAATGAAATATTGACAAAATTACATGCACTGCCATTCATATTATACTACATAAGAATTAGTACAAATTGAAGCTCATGCTATTATAAACTAGATGTTTAATGATTATTTGGCATGACCGGTTAGACCATCCCGATTCAATTATGATGCGAAAATTTGTTGACACTTTTATGTGGTCACTTATTGAAGAACTAAGATTTTCTTCAAGGTAATTTTCATGTGATACTTGCTATGAAAGCAATTTGATTATTCAATCATCAACAATTAATATAGAGTGTAACTCTATTAATTTTTTAGAACGGATACAAGGTGATATATATGGGCTCATACACCTTTCTTAAAGACCATCTAGATATTTTATGATTTTTATCGATGCATCGACTAGATGGTTATGTGTATCCTTGTTATTAACCCGCAACTTGGTATTTGCGAGGCTACTTGCTCAGTTGATAAAATTACGAGCACATTTTCCAGATTATTTTCTAAAGACAACCAGTCTTGATAATGTTGATGACATATAATTTTATATGTAGTATCACAAATTCGCATCAAGCCAACAAATGATCATAAGTTCTCCCCATTATAAATATTTTTTGTCAGGAACTAAATATTTCTCATCTTAGATTTTTGTGTGCGATATATGTTCTAATTGCTCCACCACAATGCACCAAGATGAGTTTTGTTAGGAATATGTATCAGATTTATATATCTTGAGCTTCTGATAGGGAATTTATTTATAACCCTATTTATTGACTATCATTTTAATGAGTCTATTTATCCAATATTAAAGGGAAAAAATAAATCGTTGGTGAAAGAAATAAGTTGGAATGAATTATTATTTTCTCTTTTTGATCCACGTACTACATGAACTATAAGTTCAATGGATAATTCTTTTAGCAAATCAATTGTCAGATGATTTTGTTGACCCTAAAAGAGTGAATAAGCCACGTATACCAACTATAAATGCTCCGATTAAATTTGATATCATGGATTGAAAAATTCTAGTTGTTAATGAGTCTAACTTACGCTTGAAGCGTAGTAGACAAGTAAGTTCCAAAGAAATCCTCGAAAAAGAAAATGAGCTATATTTTATGATGGTTTGATCGAGGAATCAATGATTATAAAAATCTCTATAAGAGATTAAATGGTCTCCAACCGAGACATTGACATGACTCAGTTACCTAATAATAAAGAGATCTCAATATATTATGTAATGTTTGTTATAAGTGGAACTGAAATTAAATCGACGTTATTTATATATTTGCATGCAATATAGCACTAGAGATTTTATTTGATGATGTGGATCATGAATCATTGTCAATTGGGCAATGTAAACAAAGAAATGATTGGCCAACATGAAAAGAGGCAATTGAGGCGAAACTAAAATCTCTTTCAAAAGAGAAGTATTTGGGCCGATAGCCCATACATTGAAATGTATAAAACTCGTGGATATAAACGAGTCTTTGTGAGAAAGAGAAATCAAAAGAGAAATCATGAGATATAAGCTCACTTGATTGCACAAGGATTCTCATAAATATATGAAATTGAATGAGGAAAATATATTCCTCTGTGGTGGATACAATTATTTTTAGATACTCTGACAATAAATGAAATGACTTAGTTTCATCTAATGGATGTTGTTATATCTTATTTATGTGAGCATCTTGATAACAATATTTACATGAAGCTTCTAAAAGGATTTAGATTGCCATAAGCAGTTAATTCAAGTTCTCGAGAATATTATTCAATCATATTAAATATAGCTTTTTATGGTTTGAAACAATTTAGACGTATTTGGTATGATCGTCTCACTGAATACTTATTAGCATAATGCTATATGAATTATTTTCCTGAGCATTTTTATTAAGAGGTTTAGCTCTAAATTTTTATTGTTGTGTATGTCGATGATTTGAATATCATTGAGACTCGTGAAGAGATCTCCTTAAATCCTTGTGCATCAATCGACATACAGAAAAATGTTGAAAGAGACTTTACATGGATAACGCATATTCATTAATCATCCTTATGATTGCTAGGTCTCTCAATGTAAACAAAGATTATTTCTGCCTCAAGAAAAGGGTAATGATATTCTTGATCTAAAAGCACAATATGTACATTATTTGATTTGGAAGCATCTTATCTTAGCTAGTCCAGAAATATTATTTAAGTGCTATGAGATCATTACCTTTAAATAATTGTTATGCATGAGGCAAAGCCAAAATATGTATTTGGCTAAACATATCCTGAAGATATGTGAATATTTTTACAAGATAAGATGCAAACTATCTTGTACAGAGATAATACAAAATTTATATCTCAAGGTGGATATATCAAATATGATAAAACGAAACATATTTCTTCAAGTTTCGTCCCTCATGATTTTTAGATGAATAATATTCAATGAATCATTCCAAGCAATGATTTGAAAGATTTATCCACTAGTGCATGATCTACTTCAAAATTTGAAGATTATATTTAATATTGAATTATGAAGATTCAAAGATCTTATGTGATATTTTTATGAGGGGGAGTAAATACGCGTTGCACTCTTTTTTCCTTAACCGAGGTTTTGTCCCAATGGGTTTTCATTGGTAAGGTTTTTAATGAGGCAACATGTTATACGTATCAAAGACGTGTGTACTCTTTTTCCTTCACTAAGAATTATTTTTCCCACAAGGTTTTTATCTTAGTAAGGTTTTAATGAGCACATTATCTTCATAGACATCCATGGGGGAGTGTTATGAATAATATTTATCTATATGGATGTCTATCATAATAAGAACTCTATCATTATGAATATTATCTTCATTAATTAGAGTTTAATATATTATGTACTTCTTATGCCTATAAATAGATGAGTTTGTGAAGGCATTGTACATAAGTCAATATTGAGAATAATATAAATATCTTCTCTTTGTTCTTTCATTCTTGTTCCTTATTCTTGTTTTAGTTCTTCTTTACTTTATTCACAACATTATATAATTTTTAATAAAAATATTTTTAATTTAATATTAAAAGTTTAAATGATTAAAATAATATTTATAAGGATAATTTGATAAAAATTATTTTTAAATAATCTTATATTCCTTCATCAAATATTGTCATCTTATATTCCTACCAAATAAACCAAACAAAATAAGATAATATTGTCAATAATGTGCCAAGTAATATTATATTTCGAGAATTTTATTCCCCAAAGTAATTTTATATTCTATGAATCAAATACACCCTTATATATTTAAATCTTAAAATTAAGAAACTAATAAAAAATTAAATTTAGAATAATTACCCAATAAATAATTGATATAAATTCTAATTTGGATACATAAACATAACGGCATAATATATACACATAACATATTGGATGTGCTTGAATTGTTGAGTCGAACCTACGACGAAATGAAAATGGGTTATGTTGAGTTGGAAGCCCATCTTTGAAAGGAGTCCATGTTAAATGTTATGGAACAGAGGCAGGCAGGTGCCTGGTCAGAGCGAGAGGAGAGAGGGGCCGAGAGAAATAGAGTCGTCGTTTTTACGCTTCCGTATCGATCGAGAGACTCAGAGCTGTAAAAAGGAAAACGAGGAAGATATCACACCAGATCTTTAGGAAGCAACAAATTGAACAACAATAACAAGAAGAAGAATTAAAGGGGAAGATGTTACCAACGGTGACCAAAGCACGTTCGTCGCCCTCCACATCTCGATCCAACTCCATGTTTCCTCAGTACCTACGTCGAATTGTCAAGGTTCTATCTCTCTCTTGTCGGATCTGATCTTCATTTTCATCTAATTTCTATCCAAATGTTCGAATCTTGATGCAATTAGGAATCGTTGCTTCCTTTTTCCGTTTTTAGTGGTTTGATGTTGTCTCTTTTCTCTTGTTCTTGATTGAATGGGATTCACATATTTACCTTCTAATAATAATTATTGATTATTTTAATTCTTCTAATTTTAAGATTTAGTGTCGGGTAGTGTCTGGAATCAGGGAGTAGAGTTGAGGTATGGAAATGAGAAAACATAAGAGGTTAACGTTAGATCCATAATTAAATTTAAATCTCAATACGGGAGAAATAATGAGAAGATGATTAGGTGATTTTTGTGTAACAAGTCTTTGGATCCATTTAACGATTCATTAGTTTCTTCCGGGAAATAGATCAAAGTAGCAATAGCCTGTACCATTTCTGTTGAATTCCTACTAATTAAGTAGTAATTTTCTAATAAAATGAACAATTTGACTTTGATGTATGTCTTTATCAAGCTAAATTTGTGCATACTCTGTATTGTTTTCTTACGTTATGAGCAGTTTAATCCTGTAACTGATTTTATGTCTAATGTGATCTCTTCTCCTTTTTCCGACATATTTGTTATTTATATCACATAAATTTGAATGTATGCCTTATATATAGCTGTGTGTAAGCTGTTAATTTTCCAGCGGTTTAATCATATAGTGTGAAAGCTCTCAAGTACTTATATTTGAAATAATATGCTAAAATTTGAATTCCAACGAAAAAATATGCAATTAATTTTGCTCGGAATGTATTGTGGTTCATCATTACATTTCTACAACATCATCTTTGCAGTATATTGTTTGATTTATCTGATTGTGCTTCTTTGTTGGTTTTTGTAGTGGCAACAAATGGATATTGAATATACATTTTGGCAAATGCTTCACCTATGTACTGCACCAAAAGTCGTGTAAGTACTGACCCTTATCATAATTCAACTTGTTCTTCTATCATCCCACATCATCATCATCCAGTTACTGGTTGCTAAATTCATATGATGCTAGGAATAGAAGAAAAGTACCTGTATTGACACTCAGTTACTGCCGACTGATATTTTAATTCTCATTGTTTCCGCTACATACATTTTTAGAGTCTTAAGATGAAATTTGAGTTATTAATCCTCTTTATCTCAAATAATTTTTTAACATTTTCGGTTTATTCATTTGCTCAAGAAAATGGTATTGTTTTTCAAGTATGTTTTCACTTTGGGTAGAGATTATAGTATTGTTTTATATTGCTGTATTTTGTATCCAGTACTGGAAACTTGCTATTGCTTGGTTCTTCCGTGATTATTCATTTTTCTTTTGGAATAAAGGGATTATCTGCAGAAAAGAAAAGTCTTTTGAGTGTTGAAATGTGCTTTTCTAATTATTTTGTTCTATTGTGCATATGCTGTTCTATGGTGGATGCAGCTATCAGCACACAAAATACCACAAGCGTAAGTTCTTTTCTCTTTAATTATTTTTTTTCATGTCCATGTTCAGTACTTAAGGTGTAGCGGCAATGATTTCTATCACAGCATGCTACTTTTGTTCCTAGAGATACATTGACTTCAAATGTAGTTGTCTTTCAAATGACTTGCTCACCTTCAAGTGGTAATGCCTATACTACTGAATCCTGGAGTTCTCAAAAGCTTAGATCTTTCTCAATATTGCATGTGCTGTTCTGTGATGAGTGCCATCATCCTTTGGTCTATACCTACAATAAATTGTATTCTATATGTTCAATTGAGTTGTATGTATTCTATCAAGTTGTTGATTGAGTGTCAATGCGGTAGGGATGTGCTTGCCTTTAAGCTCTTAGGTGACTTTTCTGTGCCTTTTTGTCCCCCACCCTATAAAAGAAACCAGGAACACATCAAAGGCACACATAAGTCACTAAGAGTTACTGTAGTAGTTATAGCTTTAAAATTAATGTGTCAAAATATTTTTTTTCCTTTTGGGTTTTTAAGTTACATGTTCCTCGAACACATTAAAGGTGTTTTGTTATTAAATTCTTTCCATCATCTAATTAACTGGAAAATTTGTTTATTTGTCTTCTTTTGTTCAGAAACCAAGAACCAGTGGGCACGTGACGACCCTGCTTTTGTTGTAATCTGTAGCCTACTTTTGGCAGTTGCAACAGTAGCTTATTGTGCCGCGTAAGTTTCTTTTAGATTTATAAAGAATTAGTCATAGATTCAAAATTTATTGATCTCACATTGGCATGCTTATGGTATTTATAATTTGTATGGTATCCATGTTGTAAGGTTTCTTATGTCAAATTTATAAAAGTCTGGTCTGGTATATTTTGTAATCTTCAGCAACTTGACTGCATCATGAGGGTGCTAAGTTCTCGATGTCCCCAATAATGCACTAACATATTTGGATTCTATAAGAATCTAATGTCATTATTTACTTTTTCTTTTTCCGTCTCTCCCGAGCTGCTGGATATTTTGTTGACCTAGCCATTGTAATATTTTGCTGTTTTCTCTCTAATGCAGGTATGATCACAGTGCTGCGCATGCTGTTTTTGTAGTTATTTCAGTATTGCTTTTCCATTTTTTACTAACCGGAATAATTCTGGCTACATGTTGTTGGTAAGAGGCAGTATCTATTTCTTTTCAAATCTTTTTAAAAATAGGCTTAAATGAAAAATCAGCCTTTTAAATTATGTCTTCTGTTTGCTTTTAGCCCTTAAACTATTTCTTGGTCAAAATAAGACCCTAAACTATCATTTTTGGTCACTTTAAGTCCTTAAATTATTTTTTGATCAAAATAAGTACCTAAGCTATATCATTTTTCTTCTTTTAGTCCCTAAACTATCTATTGGTCAAAAAATATTTGTGATGTGTCAACATCGTATTATTCAAAATAATTTTCTTTTGACTAAATAACTATCGGACTTAAAGTAACTAGAAATGATAGTTTAGGGTCTTATTTTTGACTGAAGAATAGTTTAAGGGCTAAAAAGAAATCAAAAGTATAGTTTAGGCCTTTAGGGGTTGATTTTTCATTTAAGCTTAAAAAATCGTTACTTTTCATCACCAAATTGGTGAGTAGCATATATACTGAATATCTATATGTTATCTCCTAAAAACAATATCTTAACTGTTAGCTCAAAATTGACATGTAGCATATATGCTGATAATATATATTGAAAAGCTAGTGTCTGTGATTCTTTCCTAAGACTCAGTGGCTTTTGGAAATAAGCGTATATCTGTTCTTTGCTATAGTTGTTGATTCTTTTTAATCAGGTCTGACGCTGCAGCAGAATGCTAGAACTGTTTCACTGTTTTTATAACAGGAATGCAGTTATGTTGTGGAATAGGCTAGCGGTTTGTTGTCTTACATTAGTCTTACCATAGGAGTGAGATCGAGCTTATCAGTACATTTTACTTCGAATTACTCCGACTGCTTAAGATATCCCAAGTATTGTTAGCCTAAAATCTTCATTTATTTAATTTTATGTGGAGGCTATAGCCTTTATATTTTAAGGTTGTTGCTTATCCTTGTTCAAATGAGATACTTTTTCATGACTCCAAACAACAGTATGAATATATGTGACGCTTCTAGCTTCTGCCACATGCAAAAATAGCAAAACTTTAAGTATATGTTCTAACAAAGCAGATGGAAGGTGCCCCTGAAACTACCATCTTCAAGCAAATGAAAATTTATGCTTTAGTAGTGATTCTGGTGAAACATCCTGAACTGGTTGAAAGAACTGGAGTATTGTGCTGAGTTATTTCCATAGCTTTATTATTTACTTGAATGAGATAAAAGATGATGTTATATGTGGTACTATTTCATGCTAGCATGGCTGGCACAGTTACCCTTGTTTGATGATGAATTGCATTCTCCGACTCCATGCAGGTTCTTGACAAATGCTTACCTTCGGGAAGAGGCTCCAAATAGTCATGTTGTGGAACAACGGGTTGAATGGCAAGTCTAGTGACTTTTTACTATCTTTCAAGAAATTTTTAATCTTTTTCTGTGTGAGCTTTTCATACTGGGTTAATTGACTGCTCCGGGTCATCAATGCTTTATGTTTTCCATAAGCAGCAGATTAGCTTGTGAATATTAGTATCTAAAATAGTTGTGTGGTGCTGACTGTAGCTTTCCTTTGTTTGAAGGTTGTATGCATTTGATGTGCACTGCAATTCTTTCTTCCCAATGTTTGTAGTGGTTCACGGTAATTTTGTGGTTAATGCCTGTTTGTCACTTTTCCTTGTAATTTCCAATTTAAAAGGATCAAGATGTGACTAACATTGTTGTTTCGGCAGTAATTCATTATTTTCTGTCACCGCTTCTGGTAGCCCATGGTTTTATCCCTGAACTTCTGTCGAATCTGCTTTTCATGGTGGCAGCTTCTTACTATCACTACCTCAACTTTTTAGGTTATGACGGTAAGCTTATTTGCATGCCCATCATTTTCTTTTTCTGGCTATGGAACTTCTCAACGAAGTGGGCAACTATTATTACCTCTGGGAACTGACATATCTATTGTACTACAGTCCTTCCCTTTCTGGAGAGAACTACCTTTTTCCTCTACCCAATTGGTGTCATAATCGTTTTATCGCCTATCTGTAAGTGCTTTACTTTATATGTAATTCTGCTTTGTCATGGGGGTTGTAGCTAAGCTGAAAACGAACTTCTGTTGTGCAGTGATTTTAAGTGGCTTCAATCCGTCGAGATATTTTATGAATATGTATTTTAGCCAAAGGGTATGATGTGCGGAATCTGTGAGATCGGTGACTGGTTTGGAGGGGACATCAATGTTGGGAGGCTTTTGATGATTTTCCTACATGTAAAAGGAGAAATTCGGAAAATTTTATAAGAGAAGATAAAAAGGTAATCTCCACCCCAAGAAGCCTTTGTAGTGTTTCTTAATGAAATCAGAACCCAATGAATTAGGTTAGAAAATTGATTTTTCTGTATTGAAGATGATTGATTGATCAAGTGGAGCTATTTGGAATGTAATGATTTTGACCCTTTGTTTCTTAGTAATATATATATAGTGTTCTATTCTATCTGAAAATTCATAGTTTGGGGGATCTTTTTCTTTATATGATAACTTCACCGTTGGATGCATTGTGCCAGTAATTCATGATTCCGTGCTAATGGATTTGAGTTTGACGCATCGGTTGCCTTTGCCTAATTTGGCAGGTTTTCCCACTTATGGTGATGCGTTGTATATAGGGAACTAAAAATAGGTAATCGAGTGGGTTTAAGGTCGGGCTAAATAGTATATAGGTCATTTTGGGTTAATTTTTTCTTCGATGAATAGAAGTTTTTATTTATCCAAAAAAAGAACCACATAGTCCCTTTTCATTTTTTTTTTGTCAAAATATAATTTCAAAACATAACAATGGAACTTAAGGATTTAATTGAGAAATTTTTAAATTTAATAAATATTTTATATTTATGAAGTTTAGGGTACGCTTTGAGAAATCTAGAAGTCTAATTGTTAAAATGTGAATTCAAGTGAAATAAAGACCAAATTGCAAAGTTTTGATAATTTGAGGTTAAAAGTGCAAAATGTGGAAAGTTTGATGTTGCTTCCAAAAACCCTAGAAAATAAAATCACTCAATCTATGGTTTTGCCTAATTTTAAGGGTGTGCCACATTGGCTCATTAGATGTTTAACGGTCTAGTGATCGAATTTTCATTAATTCTAATGATTAAACTAACTTTTGGCTTAAGGATTTAAGAAGTCTTTAAATTTTTTTAAAAAATCAATTAAGCCCTTAAATTTTTTTTACTCAATTAAACCCTTGAATTAAAAAAATAAATAATTAATTAACCTCTTGAACCAAGAAATTAAATTAATTAGATCTTTTGATCAATTTTGATTATCAAATCTTTATAGTTTTTTATTTCAGATATTATCTACATATAATACAATACAATTCTACCATGTTGCATTTACAAAAAATTCAAAATGTATTTTTTTATAAGTGTTTTTTAAAAATTTTAAAAAACTAAATAAAAATAAAATTTCTAAAAACTATCAAGTAAAAACACCGTTGCACATTGCACTGCAATAGTAGATAAAAAATGTTTAAATTTAATGGTCAAAATTAATCAAAGGGCTTAATTGATTCAATTTTTTAGTTTAAGAGTTTAATTGATTTAATTTCTTAGTTTAAGGGGTTAATTAGATAGAATTTTTTTAAAAGACTTAATTAATTTTTTTTAATTCAAGAATTTTTTTACCCTTAACCCTATTTTTTTATTTATGAGCATATTGAAAATTTCCCAAGAGTTCAGTAACCACTAGATCAGTTTATACTTTTAAAAAATTTATTTATTTATTTATTTTGACCATTCCTTTTAAATTTTAATGCCGGCGAATTAGGTGAGGTTTCACTATCACTAAAACGACGAGATACCCTTATCCTCTACTAGTGAACACATTACCGGACACCAAACTCGCTACATTTTTACCTCATCATTTGGTAATAATAAAATATAAATTATTTTCTTTAGTAAATTTAAAATAAAAACTATAATCCCCTCTTCTTACAGTTTGAAAAAGTGAATGATATTAGAAATTAAAAATAAAATAAAATATTGTTATCACTTTCTATAGATTAGCTCGAATTTCCATTTTCAAGGAAAAATAAATAAAAGAAGAAATCAACTCACTCTTTTTTATTACCATAGGGAGGGAAATGGAGAAATTTAATCTTTTTTAATGTAAACAACAACAACACACCACGAATATAACAGTCATTCAAACATAAAACATGTATTTCTTTGTTATTCAAAGATAACGTTCTTAGTTCCAAGGAGTTTGTTCTACAGATCAAGCTTGCTTCCGGCAACATCCACGACGAATCTATATCGAACATCGTTCTTCTCCAGCCTCTCCATTGCTGTGTTGATGTAATCCATCTTCACCACTTCAATCATTGAGGTTAAATTTTTCTGATGGCAGAAGTTCAGCATCTCCTCTGTTTCCTTCATGCTACCTATGAAGCTCCCGGTGATTGACTTACGTCCTATACAAAAAAATGATCAGTGCCAACAACAGAGAATTAGTTGCAGACATATAGGCCATAGGGAAACATAAACACTGGTTATGGAAATGGTGTTACCAAGCATGATCATGGGGCTAACAAACTGAAGAGGGGTGTTAATAACACCGGTGAGGATCAATTTTCCATCGAGTTTTAACAAGGCAAGGTAAGGCTCAAGAGGGTGGAAAACAGGCACAGTGTCGATGATATAGTCGAGCGATTCAACCGCCTTTTGCATCAATTGGGTGTCGGAGCTGACCAAGTATTCATCGGCACCCAGATGTTCCAACGCCTCCACTTTTTTCTTATCAGATGAGCTGATCACAGTTACATGATGCCCCATCGCTTTGGCTATCTTCACTCCCATGTGCCCAACTCCCCCAAGACCCAGTATACCTGCTCTCAACCCACTGCCCATCAAACCGAAGTGCCTTAAGGGACTGTACACGGTCACTCCTGCACACAACAGCGGTGCCACCTGTTCTGGGTTCATTCCATCTGGGATTTTCACCACAAACCTAAGAAGATAGGACCACAATTTACAATTCACAGAACACCCAAGATATGAATTGATTATATTATAGGCACAACAACACATTTTGTTTATGATTCTTACTTTTGGTCAACCACCATGGAACCGGCAAAGCCACCTTGAGTGGGTTTGCCATCTGTGTAGACATCATTGTAGGACCAGATTTTCTTGAGACAGTATTGTTCATTGTCTGTGTCACATGGTCGGCAGCTTCTGCAACATCCAACAACACAACCAACGCCAACAACATCTCCAACTCTGAATTTGGTTACATCCGAGCCAACTTCCAATACCTCACCAACCACTTCATGTCTGGAAAGTAAGAATAAAATCAGTCCAAAAATGTAAAACGAAACCCAATTGATTCGTAAAGAAGACGGTTTTAGTAATACCCAGGAACCATTGGGTAGTTTGACATCCCAAGATCATTTTTTGTCTGATGAATATCAGTGTGGCAGATCCCACAGCAAGTGATCTTGATAAAAACATCCTCAGGACCGGTGTTCCTGGAAAATAGTATTATTATTACAGCAAATCACCATGTAATAACAACAGATGATCCTTAAAAAGAATAAAAATCAAAGAATCCAAGAGCCAAACTTGAGGATACCTAAGAGTGTATGTGTAAGGAGACAATGTTCCTGAAGGGTCTCTGGCAGCCCATCCTGTTGTTGTTCTCTCGGATTCAAGGCTTCCCATTGTCACTTTTATCAAAACTTTAGTGGGTGTTTAGAGAAGAGAGTTGGGATAATGCAATCATCCAAGAACATGGCTTTATATATTAACAGGAAAAATGGAGAAAATACAAAACGGAAGGCTTCACCTCAGCAATATGTGGGGCCCAATCTACCACTGGGGTTGTGGTAGGTGAAACCCTAGTGGAATAATATCCTATGTGCCATTCGTTGTGCTCCCTTATGAAACTTCAATGTTATCGGTCCAGGTAAGCAACGTAAATATGTGAGCTTGGTACCGCATCAGCCAACTGTCATACCTTACAAGCAAATGCATATTCTTTATTTATCAAAATATGTGTCCGGAAAAATTATATTATAGGTCTAATTTAATATATTAGTTATAGTTTTATTTAATTATAAATGTTTATTTTATTATTAATTTTCAAATTATTTTTTTCAATAAATAAATCTTTGTTTATTTTTTATATTATTTAATAAATATATTTTTAAAAATTAAATTAATAATATAAATGATTAATAATAAAATAAGTAATTTTTATTAGTTAGAGATTATAAATGATATAACGAGTCAAGTCCATGATATAATTTCTCGTATCGGAGTGGGTTGCCTTAAACTTTTTCCATTTGGACCACAATTGGCAAAGGAGCTGTTGGCCACTTATAAAAATATCATTAAAATAAAGCTTTTATAAAATGCAATGTCAACTACATTTTTTAAATATAAAACTCTCTTAAATGATTAGTACATAATAATAATAACTAGAAATGAATTTTTCTTGTATGAAAAAAATCTTAATTGGAAAATAAAATAGAAACATATCAAAACATGATTCATGTAATATATACTAAAAAACATTCTTTATTTTATTAGGAGCTTATAAGGTAATTTATTGTATAATTGGTAAGATCTTTATCGTATAATAGGAAACTTGATTCATATAGAAACCTTATAGATTGTCTAATAGGTAATATATTTATTTTATTGGGAGCTTATAGGGTAGTAATTTCTTTAAAAAATTTGACCCATTCTTTTTAGTTTCTAAATAAATCAGCGTTGTTTGGAAGAGACTTCGTCTTAGTGATCCGTTAAGTTGTTGCCCAGTTTGTGCAACCACTGCGTCATCAGTATCTTTCAAGGATTTCAGCCATATGGCTATCCAGTCATATTGATCTGCAATATCTTTTAAAACAAAATTAAGGGATCTTGATTTTTTTTAAAAAAATCAATTAAGTTGTAGTTTGTTACATTTAATAAAAAATTTAAATTAAAAAGTTAATTAATTCGATTATTAAATAAAAAAAAATTAATTTTTTTTATTAATTTTAATTATTAAATTTGAATAATCTTTTTGATTTGTTAATATTACGAGAGTTATATCATGAATCATGTTGACCATGTCATTTATAATCTTAACCAATCAGATCCAGTTATCTTTAAGTAAATGTTTGATAACTATCGCTCACTAATTACATGTTGGAAAGAGATGATGATTTATCTTAAAAAATATGAGATGAATAAATATGATTGGTTGAAACCACGAATGATACGATAAAAAAGTTTATAATATATTTATTCGCTGTTGTATATCGTCACAACTTTTCACTTGACAAATTTAGATTTTTATATTTTATTTAAAGGTTTTTTTAAGGTCTAAAAAACTTAATTATAAAGAACATTTAATGCAACATTTTTAATTAATTTTTGAAATAAAACATTCGTTAATGCAACATTTTTAATTAATTATAAAAAACTTATAAAATTTATAAAGAACATTTTTGAAAAGAAACTTTTAATGCAACATAATAAAACGGTAGTGTATATCATTCGTTAATAATATTTAAAAAATATTTCTAATATTTAATGATCGAAATTTATCAAAGAATTAATTAATTTAATTTTTTTAGTTTAAAATTTTAATTAAATCAATTTGAAAACTTAATTGAGTGTGGGAAATTTTTTAAAGATTCGATTATTATTTCAAAAAATTCAAAGATTTCTTATACTTTTAAGTCTTTAAAAATTAAGTTTCCTGTTGGAGGAATTTCGTTTTCTTTAAGTCTTTCTTCTTCTTTTTTCTCAACTTCAACATTGCATAAATGATTGAATTATATGATTAGTAGTAGTTAGGAAATTCAGTTTAACATAATTAGGTTATTTGGTTGACTATATAAATTGGTTGTGTATGTCTAACATTTGTGGACGAAGATAAAGAAATTTATAAGTGAGCTTGAAAAATTATTATATATATATATTTGGGTAAACTACCCCAGTGACCACCCAACTATTGGGGAATATATATTTTGGCCATCCAACTAAAGAATTCGTCAATTAGTTCACCCAACTTTAAAACCTTACCTATTTGAGTAAACCCGCCGTTAAAAAACTAACGGTGAATCTGACGTGTCTGTTAAAAACATACGACGATGTATATGTGTCAATTAATATGAATTTTCTTTTCCACATTTGAAAACGGATATTTAACGTTGACGGGGAGCTGTGGAGCACTCAGAGGAAGCTTGAAAGCCATGAGTTTAGCACCAAGTCTTTGAGAGAATTTGTCGTGAAAACGCTACAGGAAGAAGTCGACAATTGGTTGGTACCGTTGCTTGAATCGGTGATAGAAACGGAGGAAGTTCTTGATTTGCAGGATGTATTTAGAAGATTTGCTTTTGACAATGTAAAGTATCATTGTGTTACGATCCTTGTTGCTTGGATATCTCGAAGCCACAACCACCACTCGTTAGGGCGTTCAATACGACGACGGAGATATCCGCTATGCGGGGAACAACACCCATGTTCGTGGTGTGGAAATTAAAGAGAGCGGTTAACGTCAGGTCAGAAAAGAAACTCAAGGAAACGATCAAGCTCGTTCACGAGTGTGTTTTGAAGATCATTTGGAACAAAAAGAAGGGTCTTGAAGAAGTGAAAACCAAAAACGACATCGTTGTTGGCGGTGATGATCTTCTGTCGAGGCTTTTATTAGTTGGACACGAAGAGGGAGTCGTGAGAGATATGGTGATAGACTTCATAATTACCGGAAGAGGCACCACTTCCTCCTCCATGACGTGGTTGTTCTGGTTGCTCTCGAAGCATCAAAACGTTGAGAAAATGATGGTTAAAGAAGTGAACTCAATGGTTAACAATGGCGGAAATGGATTAGATTTCGAAACATTGAAGGAAATGAATTGCATCAAGGCCGACATTTGCGAATCGATGCGGCTTTACCCTCCGATAGCATGAGACTCCAAGCATGCCTTAAACGACGACGTTTTCCCCGACAGGACTACCGTCAGGAAAGGAGATAAGATAACGTATTTCCCCTACGAAATGGGGAGGATGCAGGCGTTGTGGGGAAAGGATTGGTACGAGTTTAAACCGGACCGGTGGTTCCAAGAATCGAGTGCTGAGAACGGGTTGTTAAAGCCAGTCAAACCTTTCAAGTTCCCAGTCTTTCAAGCCGGTCCAAGAGTCTGCCTTGGGAAAGAAATGGCGTTCATTCAGATGAAGTATGCTGTGGCTTCTATTCTAAAACGGTTCGAGATCAGACCGGTGAATGGGGATTAGTCGATTTTTGTTCCTCTCTTGACAGATCATATGGCCAGTGGTTTCAATGTCATGGTTAAGAGAAGGGAACCAAATTAGTGAGACAAATGGTCAAACTTTAGTCAACGTAACTATTTTTACTAGATTATGTGGCATTATGTGTCCAACAAAGTATAAAAAAGTTTTTTACAGCCACGTCAGGTTCACTATTATTTTTTTAACGGCGGGTGACTCAAATAGGTAGGTTTTAAAGTTAGGTGACATGATCGACGAGTTCTTTAGTTGGATGGTCAAAATAGATATCTCCAAATAATAAGGGTGGTCACTGTGGTAGTTTACTTTATATATTTATAGAAGTTAATATTAACTTTTAAATTTTAAATTAAAAATTTTAATTATAAGTTCTAAAATTTTAATAATGACTCTTAAAATTTAAATATTTTTTAGAAACAAAATATCCCCCATTTATAGAATATTTTCACTTAAAATATATGGTGTGAGGGAATATTTTTATTTAACCTAGCAAGTTGAGAATATACTTTTTTTTGTTAGCACCGAAAAGTTTGACAATAAAATATTCATTTTTTTTCGAACATTAATTGTGTTCATATTCTGATGCCAACCCAACTCCTCGTGTACAGTGTGTATTTATTCAACCAAATCATTTCAATGTAAAAACATGGTTGCAGGCTTAATTTTTTATAAATTAATTCTTGAATTTTTAAAATTTTTATAATTTATACACTTTTTAAAAAAGTATTTTAATTTATGTCTATTCTTATATATATTTTTAGATCCAACGGTATTGAAACCTAAATGTTTTTTATAGTGTTTATCCTAATGTTTTTTTAATTTATAGTGTTTTTATAGTATTTATCCTAAATTATATTATTTAATTCGATTTAAAATAAAAATTTAAATAGTTTTTACGAGATTAAAAAATTTAAAATAAAAATTTAAATAACTACAAAATTATAATAGGTTAAAGGGAAATTTTTGCACTCGAGTTTTACTCAAAATACGAATTCAGTCTCTTGCGCAAAATACGGTCATTTAGGTTCTTCATTTCGCGAATTACAACAAATTAGTCCTAAACCATTACTGATTATTACAATGTTGACTAACAGTTAATGATGTTGATGTAACAGTTTATTATGTGGTTGTAATAATTTACGATACTAACGATACATGTGTGATGATGATGTGATAGAAAAGTTAAATTAATTATTTTAATAATTATTGTTTTGTCAATTTTAAAGTATAATTCATCTTAATTGAATGTTTATAATTTATTTTTGAAACTAGAAAATTAAGAATTTATTAAAATTTTAAAACATTAAAATTGGATAAATAAGTTGTTTAAATTTCAGTTTAATTTATTTATTTTTTTCAACTTGAACTTTTACGAAAAGAATTTATAAAAGAAAAACAATTAATGAATTTGTGTAAGTGTTCTTTGGGTCCATAATAATTTATAAATAAGTAAAGTTAAAATTAGATAAATAATTTATTTTTTTTCAACTTGAGCTTTTACAAAATAGATTATATAAAAAACAATTAACAAATTGGTGTTAAGTATTCTTTGGGTCCCTAATAATTTATAAATAAATAAATTTAGAATTTTCAAAAGAAATATTCATCATTTTTTTAAAAAAATCCATAAACTTAATAAAAATAAATAAATATTAAAAAATTTATTGAAATTAAAAACTCATATGATTAAAATGCGTTAAGAATAAAAAATGAAAAAAAATATAAATTTTAAAATATTTATAAAAAATTAATAAATTAAACACATTCATCGAAAAAAATCTTCAACTCAGTTACTTTGAGTATTTATAAAATATTAATAAATCTAACACATTTTTCTCTCTATTATTTGTTTTTCTAACCATCAAAAATAATAAAAATAATTATTTTGCATAAAAATAACCTGAATATATTAACTCTAGTCGAAGAAGGATACACACTTTAAAACTTTATTTAATTCCTTTCTTTTTTTCTATTCTATTTAGTTTCGTAAATTTAATAAATGCATTTTATCTCGTTAAAATTTTTAAGACCTTTAATTATTTGTCTTTAATCAAAATTTTAGTTTAGATGAAAACCGCTAAGATTAGATTCTTTATGTGAGTCTTAGTGAATTTAAAGCCTTTAAAGTTGAAACTAATATCTTCTCCGTATTAAAATCATAAAATACAATTAACAATACCTTAACTCAATAGGTAAAATTCACTTAGACAAATTTTATTAGGTTAATATTAATTAAGTTAGAAAAATAAAATATTTCAACATACCAATCGTTTGTGTTTACTTGTTAAAAAATGGAAGACAACGAGTTTACGTTAAAAATGTTGATGGTGATTAAAACTTACTCTCATAGTAGGGGGGTCATTAAAATAAAATAAAATTCATAAATGAACGTTAATTTAAATTTTATATGAACTTATAAATTTTGACATTAAAATATTTTGTAATCGACTAGGTATTAATTTTTTGGTGATATAAAGGTGTTAACCCTTCCTCATGTGTAATCAACTTTCGAACCCGTCTTTGTGATTTTCGCAAACAAAAATTATTGTTTTTAATAAAAAATAATTTTATTAAAATAACTCGTTTTTGGGATCAAATCACACCTTTTTTAAAAGATTAGTGGTGAATATATTATTTTTTTCTAAAAAAATCTCAAACCACTTGAAAAACGGATTATAACGCATGTTTTTTGATATTCATTGAATGGTCCTAAAAAAATAATCTTAACAATTTTCATAAAACTTTAACAAAAAATTAAAATTCATACATATCAAGTGTGCCCTTGAAGCAAATCAAGTTTTGTTGTAAAGGGTGAAGCAAATCGCATTCACGATTCTACATATGTTTTATCTCATCTCTAGAGTGGTATGAGTTTAAACATGTTCACCAACCCATAGGAATCCATTATGTCCGAGTATCTATTCAAGATGATGCAAATGCAATTTTCTTTTCTTTTCTTTGGAAGGATCTCGATTATGAGAAATTGATGCAAGCTCATGGTCACTGATTTTAAAACAAAATCGTTTTGATTAAATAATAGAGATTCATATAAAATATTTTATTATTTCAATAATATGACATCATTTTTATTGTGATAGATAAAGGAAAAGATAACAAAATTAGGGTATTGCTTATGTTAAAGAATTAGAACTCGATCTTTTTTCTCTATCCCATTCTTTTTTAATATAATTATCATCTTTATAGTTCCTGTTCTTACACTTAATTCTTCTTCTTCTTCTTATTATTATCTGTGATTAATGATTTGTCTATGTATCAAAGGCGTCAAAGACTCTATCCTACCCAATTATGTTTCCTTAAATCTTTTATTTTATTTTTCTTAAATTTTTTTATATTGTTCTATTAAGTTTTTCATTAGAACATATTTACCATGCGCATATTTTATACTTGAATAGACATGTTTTGAATCTCATAATTTTGCCACGAGAATAGATGGTAAATGCATCTTGTTATAAAAATGTAAAATGAATAGAAATACATAAAGATGAGAATATATGAGATAGACATATAATGCACATGTGTAAAAGCAGTGGCGTGAGAGATGATAGACATATATATTGTCAAATGACATATTTTGCAATTGTTATCGGATATAAATAGTCGATTATAGGGTCAAGTGCACGAATAGATAAGTATCCACATATGAGTTCGAGTTTGCTCCTGCATGTGAACCACAACGGTTCAAGGATAGATACTCCGTGAGAATTTGAGGCAACTCCTCTACGTAAGACACTCCATAAAAGTTTGAGGTAGCTCATCCATGTGAGTTATTATAGATGGATAGATGCTCTGATTGGTGGATTTGATGATTTTTGTCTGTTTGACATAACTTCGGTATAAACTCATCCATAGAACGGAGATTAGTGTATCCAATGTGATTTTATAGACTTGCTGTTGATAGAGCCATTTACAAGTCAATGTACATTGATGATGATGTAAAAAGTTTTAATAGACATAAGCATGTGAACATCATGAGCATGATATTCTAGAAATGTTTACCAAAGATGCATATATTTCAAAGTAGAGAATTGTTATGAGTTTTTCGAGTCTTCCTCATTAATTTATCAAGTTTACGCTCATTGTTTTAACATGTAGATTCTTAGATTGATTTGTGACATCAAGGAAGCAAAGTTCGATCCAAATCTTCTTAGACGCTTAAGTATGGTTTTAGATTCTCATATTCAATATTGACAATAGGGGAAATTTGTTATTAGATTAGAATTGGTGTTAAATAATACCTTTTCGGAAGCACGACTTTTAGTATGCCTAAAGATGAATTTGACCTTTATGAATTCTTGTTTGAATGATTTCTTAACGATGGTTTTGTATTGTTGGGGATTGTCGTGGATTGTGGCATGATAGATGACTTGAGATACTAAGTTGTTGATGTTGAATGTTAGGTTGATGTGCATTTAGAAATGGTGATTATGATACGTTTAAGTTACCTTGAAATTAGAGTTTAAGAGTGCTTAAATGTTTGTTTAGATGTCTAAGACTAAGCATATAGAACTTGATATGGAAGCTTTTGGGATGAGTTTAAGCCTTTATATCAGCTGTTCTATGTTGTTGGTATCGATACAATCCTTACTGTATCGATACACGGATTTGATGAAGGGGACACCGAGTGAAAATTGGTTTAGGTATTGAAACGTTTTCCCCTAATATCGAAACAAGTAAGTTGATTTAATGCAGGAGTATCGAAATGGGTAGTAGAGGTATCGATACCATTTTTAGCAGTATCAAATGGTATCGATACATGCCTTTTTGGTATCGATACTGTCAACACGAATAATATAATAAATAATATAAATATTAATTAATATATAAATATTAATTAATATATAAATAATAATTAATATAAATAATAATAATATTATTAAAAAATTAAAAAAAAATTTAGAAAAACTGAAAATCGTGAAACAGAGTCGTGAGGTTGTATGGTCGGTTTTCGTGGGATTCATGGGGGAGTTTGGATTTGATTAGGTTGTTAGGGGAGTTGAGTTGTTAGAGTTGGGATTTAATTAGGATTCTAGCTTGAATCCCTTTAAAAGGGATTCATTGGAACCGAGTTTAGGGGGATTGGATCGAAGAGAAGCTTGAGTTTGGAGAATTTTCTGGAGATTTAATCGGCAGCAGCAAGAAGGGAAGTTTGAAGTTAAAATCGGCACTGGAAATCGACGATAAAGGCTTGAATCGGAGCGGTTTGGAAAGGTAAGAATCGGTTTCCGTTTTTTTTTTAGTTTAGATATTTGTTTTGATAGTTTGGTTTTGGCCGATTAGTATAGGGTGTTTTTTAGGGTGTTAGATTCGTTGGATCTGAGTTTTAGAGGTGTTTAGGGTGTTTTTAAGGGTCACCGGCGAGTTTGTCGGCGTCGATAATCACCTCCAGCGTCGGAAGCAGCGTCGGGAAGGTGTTCGGGTTCGTGTTTGCAGCGGCCAAAAAACTCATCGGAGCGACTCCTCGTGGTGGCGCTTCGGATCAGGCGGCGGGGCGAGCGGCGACTTGCGGCCGTGTTCATCGTGTTCTTCATTCCCATGAAGAACACGGATGAACACAAGATGAACAAGGGTGTTTTGATCCAAAAACCCCTTGTTTTCTGGGTTTTTCATGTTTGTTTCAGAGGATTCCTGGGTTAGGTTTAATTAGGTTTAATTAAATAGGGATATTTACCCCTTTGGTCCCCCATAGTTTAACCTGCTTTACGTTTTAGTCCCCTAAACCCCAATTAAGCCCCCTAAACTCTAGATTTTAATCAATTTGGTCCCCAGAACCCCCAAATAGGTCCTTAGAGCCTTAGATCTCATTCAATTTAGTCCCTAAGCCTCTAGATTAGACCCCCTAGGTTTAAATTAATTTTTATTTTATACTTAATTAGGATTTAAAATTAATTTTTTTAAAGACTTAAAGAATTTAATTAGGTTCTAAGTTTGAATTTAATTTAATTTTTAAGAAACTTTAAAATTAATTTAGTCTAATTAAATCTAATTTAAAATTAATTTGACTCTTAAAACCTAAAAATTAGATTTGAGTTAGGTGTAATTTAATTCTTAAATTTTTGGAAATTATTTTAATAAATTTTAAATTAATTTTAATTAATTTCTAGAAAATAAGCTTTAAAATTAACTCACCTAAATTAGGTCTAGTTTAGCCTTAAACCTTAAGACATCCACCAAATTAGACTTAAATTAGGCTTACTTTAATTCTAAAAATTTGGGAAATAATTTTAATTAATTAATTTAATTAATTTTAATTAATTTCTAAAAGATAAGATTTAAAATTATTTAGGTCTAATTAGCCCAAATTCCACCAAACTAAACTTTAATTAGGTTAAATTAAATTCTTAAAATTTAGAAATTATTTTTAATTAAGACTCTTAATTAATTTAAAATTTCTAAGATAAGGTTTAACAATTAATCTAATTAAGTTTAAACCAACCCTAATTGAACCTTAGAATTTAAAATTTACCAAATTAGTTTCTAATTAGGTTTTAATTAAGATTTAAAGTTAAGAAGATTTAATTAATTAATTTAATTAAAATCTATACTTTAAGATTAATTTTACACCTAATTAAACCTAATCAATCGTTCAAGATTTGCTTCCGAGTCCCTTTTTGATCTTTTTCAATACAAGTCTCTTTTTTGTACTCTTCATGATGAATTTTGATGTAATGTTGTACACCCATGATTCTAATAAAATTGATGAGTTCCTTTATTTTATTTATGTTTTATTTTATGTTGTCTTGCATAGCATATTTTAGGGAGGTCACCTAATGAACATTTTAGTTAATTAATCTAGAGCCTTCTAGGAATAGTCGCTTTAATTAATTAATTGATTTAATTAGGGAGATAATCTAGTAACATAACATTTGAATCTTATGTCTCGGATACACTAAAGAGGTTGATGTTTTGATGCACCATGATACTGACCTAGAGAGTGTATCTTGGCATCGAATTCATGTGTTATTTAAAACCTAAAATTTTGACGAAATAACTTAGGTTTAAAATTAAATAAAATAGATAGGTAAGCAACTAGTAACATTAGTAACTTAGGTTTTAAACAGTTAAACAACGGAGCCTTTTTAGGATTAGAACTTAAAATGAACAAGATAAAAATAGTCATGCATTTTACTTTAGCCTTTTGAGGCGGAAGTGGCATTCCTTTAAATTTGAGTGAGGTTTCCTATCTAGAGGACGTATCGTTCAACTCGAGTTTAAAGGTGGTGTAACTTCTAAATCAAAAGGATATCCAAATTCAAATAATGTTCAATTAACAATGAAAAATTAAATTAACATCTATCTTCAAAGTATCAATGCCACGTAATGTTTTTTCAAGGTACCAATTTTTGGGCGTTTGTAAGGGTCGTCCTTACACGTAACCGACTCCCGAACCCAACGTTTTTAAATGAATCTCTGATTTATTTTTATGGTGTCTGACCTACCTAAGTGGCCGGTGGCGACTCCAAGTCAATTTTTTAAAATTAAATTATATATTTTTTTCCTAAAATTTGGATTTTTTAAGATTGAAATGATAAAATTCATCTTTTTCAAAACCAATCGTCGAACACTTTTCTACCTAAATTCACATTTTTTTTAAGAGGTCGCGACATATACCCTTATTAGTTATGGTAGTTGAAGGCTGAAATGAAAGGTAAGATTCTTATGTTTTGGTCTTTGAATCTTATGTATGCAATTAAACTAGTTATAGACTTTATTTTGAGTTAAAATTTGAGAGACAAACATGTGATGAACTTAATTTAAATTTACAATTGATCACTGAAATTATAGAGATTTGCAATATGGTCCTTTTTGCTTGTATACTCGATATTTAATTCGTTTCACTTTCGTTTTACCTATAAGTAGGCACAAGATATGCATGAACATATAGGACTTAAGTGAAATATTTATATAAGATAAAACAAAATAAATAAATAAATAAAATAGGGTCATTTATCGGGGTCGAGTCCTTTGATTAGTTTTGATATTTTACATGTAACTCGTTCGAGTCAGGTTATTTCTAGACCAAGTCGAGAGAGTTACATGATCTTTATATAATTTGACCCGATATGACAATACTTGACCTAAAACCCATCCAATTACTTATTTTTACATCCTAGTTACAACTTCGCTAAATATAAAGAGGGAAAAAGAAAGAAACAATCATAGGAGAACAAAAGCATTATTCCCTCGAAGGACAGCACTATAATTTCGATTCATAATTGTTGAGTTGTGCAGCTCACTGAAAAATCGATATACATAACAAGGTAGTATCAGAGTTGAGCTTAAATAAACTTTGTTGGAAATTTTAAACAAGAAAAGGAATGGTTCAATGGTTGGAGCTATATCTAATAATATATATATATATATATATCAGTTTAATTGGATAAAAAATATTTAAATAACAAATAAGAGTAAAATCTTCCTCTTAGATGCTAAATATATCAGTTATGATAGGTGTTATAACGCATGTCTCTATCTGATTAAAACTATTATATTAAAATTATGATCAAATTAAAAAATATATACTAGTAGTAAAGAATAAATATTTAATTATAAGTTTTTATTAACTTTCATGTACTCTCTTAATTATATTCTAAGACAAATTATTTAATTAAACATTATCATAAACCTCGGATGAGACTGTTCAACGGAAACAGTTAGTCGGCCGAAGCCAACTAATCCCGACAGCGAAATTTGTTTGGAAATAATTGTTTTCGTCCTTTCTCGTGGAAAATTGGTATTTTCTACACAGTTGAGCTACCTAACTTTGTATGGGTATTATTTAGTCCGTTGGTTTGGTGAAGGAGTTGGTAAGGATTAAGATGTTTATTCTGAAATTAGATTAAGAAATTTAGAATTCCCACAACTGTTTTCCATCTACATTAAGTCTATACTTAATTTCATTAATATCATTTCAATCTAGTTAGAATTAAATAATATTATGGTTGAATATCAGATTTATAAAATATTTTAATTCATTATTTTTTTAAAAAATTATTAAAATAAATTTTATAAAAGTAAAAAAAAATTGTTGATTTAAGTTTTTCTTTGTATAAATTACATTAATTTTATAATTTATGTTCAAGATTCGTGATTTTTTTTATTGATAAATCTAAGGGTCAGTCTACCTATTCTCCGACCCACCTCATGCCCCATTTTTATTATTTAGTCTCAAAAATAAAATTTTGAAAGATTTATTATTATTATTATTATTATTATTATTAAATTAAAAGTTTTTGGTTGGATTGTTTTAAAAGTCAAACTTGAAAATTTCCATAATTTTTTTATCCTTTAACTTTTATAGGGGTATAAATGAATAAAACATTTCATGAAATATTTATATAATGTATTTATTAAGTTAAATAAATGAGTATAAATAATGATTTTTTATATTTATTTAATAAACGAATAAATACGAACAAATATATGTTCAGTTGTTTATGTTTATGAAAAACTCATTTATTTATTAATAATATTTTTTATAAAATATTAAAAATTGTCTCTTTAATTTTATATTTAAATTTCAACTCATTAATCTAATAAATACACAGTTGATAATTTAACAGAAACAAGTTATGAATAGTGTGTTCTAACGTCTTGTTTGGTACGATATATGTGAAAGAGAAGTGTTGATATATCAAGGTGTTTAATTTATTGAAAATTTCAATACCTATTATTGACATTATATTAGGTTTTTACTATATTACATTTTATTTAATAAACAAATACAATGAAATAAAAATTATACAATCAAAATCCATTCTGAAATATTATTTTTAAGTAGATTAGACAAACTCATAACCATAAACTTCTTAAAAAATTTAGATTAAATATAACAAAATTTAAGTTATTGAATAAGTGATTTTTATGACATCCAAAACAAGTAAAGAACTGAATGCACAAGTTATTCAATGTTTCTGTTTATAGTTTTGACCCAAATAGTACATTTAATTTTTATATAGAGCACGAGATCGTTCTATCAGAAAGTTTATATTATCATTAAAAAAAGCTATTAAAGAGTTTTGATATTAAAATCTAAAATGAATTGATACCCTAACAATGACTTGAAAAATCTTATGCTTAAGTTTATCATATTTTTATAAAATGTCAATTGATTTTTTTAATATTTTGGTTATAATAAAAATATTAGTATTCATGTAACACACATAGGAAAATAATATATATATAATAAAAATAAAATAATAATAAGGAAAATAAAATAATATTCGTATATAAGAACCCTTTTTCTTCAGAACTAGGTTTTGGGATCTCTCTTATTCGAACCAAAATAAAACTTTATCCTTCTCAAACCCCGACCACCGTCGATCTCCTTATCCGACTGTCCGTGGGTGTCACCGCCGGTACCATCCGAACGACTGCCGAGCCTCGATCAAACCCCCCTTACTCACTCGCCGGTTGGCCGCTCGTGCTGCCGTGAATCTAGCCTGAAAGTTTCGGCAAAAACCTAGGGTTTGAGCCCCTTCGGTTTCCCGTCAAAATTGACCGCCATTTGGCGTAGTTCAGGCGCGTCGTCGGCCTCTCCATGCTCCCCGTCCGAGACCGAACAAAACCCCTCCGGTTCTGTCTCCGATAGTCCCGTTAGGACCCTCGTCAGAGTTTATAACCAATTAGGGTTAGTGAGGTAAGTTTCCACCTTCAATCTGGTTTTTCTGATATTTTCGTGGGTTTAATTTTATTTTTGGTTGAATCCGAGGCAATTTTTGGGCTTAAGGGGAGTTTTTCGGTCGTTTAGGGTCGCGCGTGGCCTCCACGTACCACCAGGGTGTTTTTCGGCCTCCCTGGACGGTGGCCTGGAGCCGGGTGATCCAAGCCGGCCTAAACCCGGTTCGAATCAACCTTGAACTGGTCGACTCGAACCGAACCGGTTAAACCCTGACCAGACCCGTTGACCAAATTCGTTGACCGACCCGACCTGTTGACTGACCTGACCCGACTCGTTGACTAACCCGTTGACCGTGATGTCAGCATGATGTCAGCGTTGACTGGTGACATGGCTGTTGACGTCAGCATGACGTCAACATTGACTTTGACTGTTGATGTCAGCGTTGACTTTGACCCAAAAAGTCAAAATTTTCAAAAACTCTTATTTTATGTTTTTCGATGTCCCGAGTCCATCCGTGAAGTCCGTTTCTCGAAATTCGAACTCGAAAACCTCCAAATTGAACTTTTAAGTCTCGAGTCAAACCTTTCTTCTGAGTTAAGTAAAGTCCAGAGTTATGTTTAAGGTCTTATGACTACACTCGTTTGTTTGTAGGACCCTGTAGTTCTCTCGGCCGTGTACCGACCCAACCCAGTTCCTCCCATTTGGACCAATCCCAAGAATCAATCGTAACTCGTATGTTCTAATACCCTATGAGTAATCAATTATGTATTTAACTCCAGTATTAATAAAAATTCTATCTTATATTTTTAGGGTCCAGTACTGCTGCAGAGCGAGGCTCGAACGCCCAATAGATCACCTGTCTGTTCTGTCATTTGAGGTGTGTTTCCTTGTGTGTTATATGATTGTATACTACTGTTTTCCTGTTTTAAAGAACCTATCATGTGCACATGACTGATTTTCCAGATTTTTCATAGACATATATTTTGAACTTTAAGCATGACCATGTTCTGTTTTTACTGTATGCCTGACATATCCTATATGATATTTCCTGATTTGGTACTGCTATCATCACTCCTGCTATTATTTGCATGCCTGTCACTTTGGGATTGAGATGATACGTAGTGTTTGAGATTCGATTCAACCCTGATCCAGTTGGTAATTCCACCTGTTTACGGTTCCTAACTTTGGTTAGGGTAATTCCGCCTGTTATCGGTTCTCGTGCTACAACCAGAGTAATTCTCGCCTATAACCTAAGGTAAATCCTTAGGTCGGTACCTTCGCCCCGTCGGGCTTAGGTTAATGCCTGTGTCAGATACTGTTCTGAGGAGCTGTATCCAGGAGTATGGTTGGAGGGTAGCATAACATGTATATACATGACCTGATTTTTTGTTATTACCGTTTATTGATTTTACATGCACTGTTGGAACACACTGGGCTCTGTGGCTAATACCCATTTTCTTCCCACTTTTCAGATAGCCGTAGATAGGCATCCCAGATTTGGCACCAAGAGGATCTACACACTTTCCGATTTTACTTGAAGTAATATTTTAGTCTTCAATTTGCGTTTAGGGTGACATGTGCTACATTGTTAAGGATGCTTTTTAAATATTCTATATTTGACTTCGGATTTGTGAACTATTTTTGTGAACAATTATGTTTTCATGACACCTTATTTTAGTAACGTTTTTACTTGTTTTAAGTGACACCCAATTTAATTTTTCGTGTTAGTTATTTTATTTTACTTGAAACTTGATTTATGTTTTAAAAACAATCAATGTGACCTCTAGTCTGGCTTTCCGCATAGGCCGGTGTAGGGGGTTACAATTCAGGTTAGTCCAACAGAAATGTTAGCCTAATGTACTTAAACAATGTAAAGTTTAAGACAATGAAAAATTCAAATGTTCATCAAAACTTTATTTGGTTAAAAGAAAATAAATCTTTTTAAAAAATTAAATATCATTATTGGTATAAATTGATTGTATCCAGAGAATAGTACAACTAGAATAGAGTAAACATTTACCGATAAAGGTAACTCAAAACTGTTGATTCTTTTGTACTTGGAAAAAAAATCTATTAGCTAAACTGTATATTTTTTACAAATACTAAAGTATAGTCATTTATATCATGATAAAAAATACAATTGATTATTTAATATATATATATATATATTTGATTCTTTTAACATTTTCTTTTATTTTTAGGGGTAGTTTTTGTTCTCTCACACATGTAAACATATTTAGGAAAATACACATAGATACATACCATTTTTTTAAGTCATGAAATCTTAAATGTACGAGTACCATTAATTTTTTTTAAAAATTTGAAATATGTGCCTTCGTTAGTTCATTTGGGCCTACAAAAGAATAAAACAAGTGTTTAACTAATGGGTAAATATCATTTTAGGTAATTCTTTTGTCATATATTTGTTGTTTAAGATCTTTGAATCGAGTGTTGATTCTAAATTTTTTTTTCTGAAGACTTTTTCTCGATGCATATGAATGAGATGATGAATGATATTCTTCCACTATTCGAAAAGAAAAAAAAAGATATTAAATATATTCGAGTCAAAGACTAACAATTAAAAGACTAGATCAAATTTAATAAACACAACCAAGCCAAGAAGAAAAATACCTCGTAAAAGATAAAGCAATCAAGGATGACCGCACTAAGTGGAATAGTGCAGTGAAGAAAAGAAATAATACACAAAGAACTTCTCAGATAATAAATATTGATTTAAGAAAAACGAGAAAAATTTATTTTTTTAAAGTAAGAATAATCATTGATGATCAATACATACACAAGAAAAAATAAAAAAAGAAAAAAAGAAATTTAAAAGAATACAAAAAGAAAAAGAAAAGAGAAAATAATAAAAAAGAGAAAAATATAAAACTACACTCAAATTAAATAAAACTCTAACCGAAAGAAATGAACAAGGGATTTTGATGTAACTATTCTTTTAAGAATTTTTAATTATAAAGAAAAATAAAATATTAGTCGTTTTTGAAAAAAAAAAAGAAAATTCAAGTCAGAACAGAATACAAATCAATCAAAAAATACAAAAAAAATGAACTCTATCATAAAAATTTAAAAATGAGTAGTCTAGAGCGATCTCAAAAATAATAATAAAAATAATTATTTCTGAATGAGTATATTCAAATCACACGATTGCTGAAGAGCAATTTAATTCAACCGAGATCCTTGGTTATACCATAGGCCGTCAGAGATCAAAAATGATCATTCATAGATATTCAAATCAATCGAGATAGTCTTTAGATTTATATTTTGCCTAACAGTTAACCATTTTCAGAGAATGTCGAACTTTTAAAAGTCTAATCAAAACTCAAAATGAGAGAAATATAAGACATAATGAGATAAATAAGATCATACATGTGATTTATCCCTCTCTTGGACTAGAGAAAATCATACATGTGCACATATCAATAGAATAATCAAGATTTCTTAATATATCATTTTTTAAAATAAATCTTTATTTAAACATAGATTTATTAGTGCATTAGATATTTTCAGATTACATATTAGAAGCATATTGAGCATTTATCGCAAGTTAAAAAAAAGGTTTGATATTTTTTCAATTTTTATTATTCAAATATTTATCATTTTTTTTCAAAAATTAATTTTCAAAAAATGTTTGACAATTTTCTTTCAAATTTAGAATATTTCTCGAGAAATTAGTTAAAAATAAATAGTTTTTTCTTAAAATTTTGAATACTTATCATTTTCTCCAACATCAATTTTAAAAAAATATTTATTATTGCACGCGTCAACGAAGATGATGTAGATTAAATGTTTGTTTTGTGCGTGTTTTTCTACTAAAAATTTCAACCACTGAACAGTCGTGCTCAGTTTAAAAGGAATATCCAAAATATAGTGATGATTATTTAGAATAAGGGTAAACTACTTCAGTAACCACCCAACTATTTAGGGATATTTATTTTGACCATCCAACTAAAGAACTCGTCAATCAGGTACTTCAACTTTGAAACCCTACCTATTTTGGACATTACCGTTAAAATTCTGACGAAAAAGTTAACAGCAGTGACGTAGCCGTTAATTCAAATTGATAAAATTACACATTTAATCCCTTTAATTTATTTATTAAATTAATTTAAAATTAAGATTATATTAAAATAATAAATAAATTAGAGAGATTAAATGTATAATTTTATCAATTTGAATTAACGGCTACGTCACTGCTGTTAACTTTTTTGTCAGAATTTTAACGATAATGTCCAAAATAGGTAGGGTTTCAAAGTTGAAGTACCTGATTGATGAGTTCTTTAGTTGGGTGGTCAAAATAGATATCTCAAATAATTGGGTGGTCACTGGGGTAATTTACCATTAGAATAAAGATGATGATATTAACTGATGACAGAAAATTTGATCTACAAATTATTTTGCATGAGAAACACTACAGTGCAGTTGAATAGGGGACCAGCAGAATTCATCACATAGAAACTTGGAGAAGCATCATTCGGTGGAGAGAATCATGGCTATCTGGTTCCACCTTGAAACTCCGAGAAACTGAAGTATTGGGTGAAACCGTGATTTTCAGTTGATATTCTCCAGGAAAAAGAGAGGCCTCAAAGAAACCATTGACATCAGTTTGACCTTGAAAACTGCCCTTGATTCCCCACTCTTTCAACAACTTGTCCACAACATTCCCAGTCGCCAAGTTCTTGAAGTTATTATCAGTCAAACACATACGGTAGCACCCCTCTGGTCTCCAGGCTGACCATAATATCATCCCATTAACACCACGGTGGCTATGCCCTTCCCTCAATACTTGCTCCAAATACTCTGCCTGCCCATACATAAATTATAGCATATGTGAAAAAAAAGGTTAAAAGGAACTAAATATTTGTCATTACCTGCTTGGGGTGGCTCTTCACATCTATTTCTGTCAGCCAAATCGGCAACTTGGTGGCGGCGAGAGTATCAAGGGAAGCTCTTATGTAAGGGAGATTTGGGACACCGAAATGACCCTCTAGGCCGATAGCCATTTGCTTATATTTGCGACCCAATGCCTTTTGAGTATCCCAAAGCTTTGAAAGGTATTTAGCCGGTGTTGATGCACCATCTCCCTTCGACTCTAGGGTACTGAATTCGTTCATAAACATAGGTACCGAAGAATCGATATCGGACGCCATTTTGTAGAATGTGTTAGAAGCTTGCGGTCCAAGCTTACTTTCAAAGAAATTGAAGTGTAAATTCTCATTGACAACGTCCCAACCGATTACTTGACCCTTATATTTGGTCATGACTGAGTTAATCCTTTTGGTGGCTGCTGCCCACAGGTCTTTTTGCCCAAGAGAGGGGACCCAACTGGGCTGGTAATGAGGATCTTCCCAGAAAATATTGTGTCCTCGAACAGCAATGTTGTGATTTTTCATTAATGCCATCATGGAGTCCGAGACTGAATAGTCTTCCCTGCCTTGGCTCGGTTCGTTGCTATACCATTTCATTTCATTCTCGAAGGTTGTATGGGTAAACCTGGAAGTGAACCAGTTTTGGTAACCACCGTTTTTGAGGATGTTCTGGTTTGAAGCACAGCCTAAAGGTTTCCCTGATGCCTTTTGCGTGATGGAAATCTTTGAGTTCGCAACCGGACTCCCTAGTGCATCCACAAGAATTCTTACCCTTGTCTTCGTCTACGAAATAAATACACCATCAATGCATCAAATATAAATAGTATATTATAAAGTATACCAACTGACCTTCTCAATGTTTTCAACATGATGAGAGTTCCACTCTTCATGGGTGAATGGTTGCAGGGAGACGCTATCAACCCAGATATCGACCGAGGTATTATAAGTCTGAAGAAATTACATACTCAAGAGTTAGAGAATCTAGAAGATAATAAAAGAAAACAAGGTCGTGAAATAGAGAATTACCTTAAAGAAAAGCACAGCAGGTCCGGAGGCATCGACAGTGAGTCCACCCTTGAGCATGGACCAACAATCGGACTCGGCTTCAGTCACTGCAGCACGCTTCAGTCCAGTAGCTGTTTTGAATACAGCTCTCACCATAGATTTCCCTTCACTCACTTGTACCCAAGCTTCATTATCACACACAAAAAACATACTACATAAATGAGACAAGTAATAACCTTTCGATTTCTACTATTAATAAAATCAATTTGCTGAGGAAAACAATACCGGAAAAGGTATAGAGCTTGTCGTTTTCCAAGTAGAGCTTGTACGAGACACCGTCCTGGGACCGGCTTCTTTTACTTGCCACCACAAATTTGTTGCCATTTGATTGGTTTCGATGTTGGATTATGGCATTCCCGAACGTAGACCATCCTATCAAACCCTCATTTAACTCTGGGTTCTTGATTATGCCCCCACCATACTGAGGCTTGAGGGGTTGTGCCAAACACTTGACACGTTGCCAAATATTATTTTAAATCTTATAACCACAATTGTTTTAGCTTCAAATCTGTAGGAATTACTTAAATATGATAAGGGACTTACCTCAATGTTGGCTGAGTAATCATAGGACAGTGCCTTCGCTTTCATGAATCCTGCAAAAGATTAATCTTGTAAGAAAATCATTCTTTTTCCGCTAGTGATACTCTTTGAATTCAGGGATTCAGTTACTCTCATGTTCTATTAAATATAAACTAATTTCATAATGTTGGGGTCTATATATTACATTATTTCTTACAACCAAACCTGCAAATAGGATCCATAAGGATAACAACAGAAGCAGACTCCCCTTCTTCCATACCTCCATTGTTGTTTCAACTTTTTTATACTGAAACAATTTCAATAGAAAAATAATATTAAACAATAATTATAAAAACATTAAATAAATATTATTAATAACTAAATACGAAATTCTTATAATTATTATTTAAAATTCTTCCATATCAAACTCTAAATAATATTTTTTTAACGCTCTACTGTAAATTCATGATATTATATGTTATTACTTTGTCTTTTGAAAACAGACAAACCATACAGTTAATTACTCGAACCTGATATTTTTAGTAATAACAATACTCATATTTTTACTAGAAGCAATCCACGGATTCAATCAAAAGATAAATATATAAAAAATTTGTAAAAAGTACTAGCTGATACCTACGACTGAAAGAGAGCTGCAATTTGAATTGGGTGAGAAGATTAAGAGTGTATGGTTATATATATATATACAGTTTAATACAGTTATGAAAACATACCTTTTTTTTGATACAATTGGATACACAGCTCCAATTTGAATTGGGTGAAAAGATTAAGAGTGTATGCTTATATACAGTTTAATATAGTTATGGAAACATACCTTTTTTTTTTGGTATAATTATAAATACAGCTGTGCATTGTTTTTACAGTAATACAATGGTTATAAATTTAGGAAAGCAATTAATTTTTATTAAATGTATTTTTTTTCTTCAAAATATTAATCAATTCATTGCCATATTTCCTATTTCCAACCTTTTAGGAATAACTCTATAAGATATTTAGAGGATAATATCTTTTTCAGTTCACTATGAAATTCATAAGATTATTTAATCAAATGTATTCATTTAATTAATTTTTACCTTATTTTTTTATTAAGTGAATTTTTACTGGTATTTACTATAAATTAAATTTAAAAATAATTTTTATCAAGTGAAGATTCACCTAGTAAACAAAGATGAGATAAAAAAAATTATTAAATAGATATATTTGATTGGTTGATCTCATAGATGATTTGACAAAATAACCCATAATATAATTTCTTTAATAAATCTAGTTTATGAAAATCTAAAATTTTTACCAATAATGAATTAAAAAAAAGTTAATATTTATTCATGATTAATTAAATAGTATGTCACTAATATTACCAAAAAAAAATAAATACATTAAGCAAATTTTAACATTAAAATTTTACCCCAATATTCGACTTTCATATTTCCCCAAATTAATCATACATTTAATTAATAATTTTTACCCCAATATTCGAGCTTCATGTTTCCCCAAATTAATCATATTTCCCCAAATTTCATATTCGAGTTTCATATTTCCCCAAATTAATCATACATTTAATTAATAATTTTTACCCCAATATTCGAGCTTCATGTTTCCCCAAATTAATCATATTTCCCCAAATTTCATATTCGAGTTTCATATTTCCCCAAATTAGTTTAAGTTTTAATTGTACATCTAAATAAATTATACTATGACCCTCCTCACCACATCGTTCATGGTCTTAAAAAATAAAAACCATCCATTTTTTAAACATTTTTATATTTTTTTTATCAAATAAATCTCTGTTTTAGGGCTCAGAGGTTAGAAGTTTATTGCAAGGCATAGAATTTAAGGTTTATGATTAAAATTTATGGTTTTATGTTTAGGATTTAGAGGTTAGAAGTTTAGATTATAAATTATAAAATTTAAGGTTTAGAGATAGAATTAGGGTATAAAGATATTATTTATGGGCTTATGGTTAAAGATTTCAATTTTAACTTTTAGTACTAATTAGAAATGTTTGTGTAAAAAAATTACGCTACTTGTGTATTGAATGATTTTTCAATTTAAAAATTAAATTTTAAAATTTATTATTTGAGTGAGTTGTTGATATGAATAAAAATAACAAGATAAATAATTTTTATTAGATAAAAACTATAAAAACGTAATGGAATTAATTAGAAGAAAATTTTCTTCTTCTTTTTATTTGAAAAATAAATTTTTTAACTTTATCTTGAAGAATAATTATTTTCTGTACACGTAGACCTAATTTGTATCCTACACAATGCAAATTCCTACTTCGCATCTTGTAGAATGTGAATTTCTTTAACTCTTAAAAATAAAGTGAGTTTATTTTAACCTAATTTCGTATTCTACAAGATGCGAAGTAAAATTCACATTACACAAGATACAAATAGGGATGTAAAAACAGTTACTCGGATGAGTTACAGGTAGGGCACTGTTGATGGAGACTCGAAAGTCCTATCGGTTACACCTTTGTCAGATTGTAGTAAATAAGGTTGTCGAACCTACAGGGACTGTGTCGACTCTACCAATTCTCATGACTGCACTATAGAAAAAGTAAGAACAAAAGTAAGTTGAGGAGTTTAATTATAACTAAGAAACTATTAAACATAAAACTAATTAAGTAAAGAATAAAGATGGTAGAAGCTGGGCTAAGTTGAGTGCTTTGTAAAGGAGAATCCAATTGTATTAAGTATCCACTTATTAATACAATGGGTTGAATTATCGCCTCAGCGGGTTCGTACAAAGGATCATCGCAACTGTCTAGGCGGGGTTATGCCTTGTCGATAATTCAATATTCCATAGTTCGACATAGCATTCCTGTATGTCTTCTTCCTTATCCCTAAGCGAAGAGAACTGTTGAAACCCGCGTCTTGATGATGCCTCTCGGCGTGAATCAAAGGCGGACAACAACCAAACACATGCATCTTGTTAGTCGCTGAAATCCTTGGCGGTTAATCTCTCAACCGGATTAGTCAATACCCATGAGCAAAAACCGTATTCTCTCGTTTCGTGAACCTACATCTCCCGATGCTAGGCAAATGGATTTTTCTACAGATACTTATCTTTCGAGCTCATACGCGAGAAGAGTAATTACCAAGAGAGAATAAACTATGAAATATGTTTTTCATTAATAAATATCAAGAATAATACAACTTTTTTCTCCAACTACTCCACAAATAACTTAGACCTCCGAAGAAGTTTAGAATATGATGTAGTTGGCGACTAAGGATATATGCTAGAGAGGATCCGACTCGACTCCCTTAACCTAAACCTAACAAGTTCTTTATATAGGCTAAGCCTAAAGCTAAGTTTTCCATGCAAGGAAAAAGTTTTAAAGGGAAAGAAATATAATTCCTAATTAAACTCTATTATTCTATTCTTATTTCCTAAAATATATCTTCTTTTCCACGGTTGGCTTTGACTACGACTTGACTTCTTAAATGGGCTCCATCTTTCTCTCACTTTCTGTCCATTAAGATCGACATCTTTTTCTCTCTCTGTCGAGCATCAGTTGTTATCTTTACGCTGTTGTTGCGGTATCCAAAGTACTGCCGTAGCGGAAGCTTCATCTGCAATTCAGCATCTATCTCAATTGACTATCCATGTGATGTAGTTTACTGTCTAAGAAAAAAAAACTATCAAACGTATATGTTTTATGCCAATTAATGTATAAATTCATAAAAGCAGTTTCCGGATGCTGAAGTATGGAAAATCACTGGAAATATCCATTATCACCTCTACTTCTGTCTTTATTAGCACTAATCGAGTGGAAAAATGATATAAAAGATGAGGACTTTTGGATACTCAGCACATACCCCTAAACTCGAACTATTGCTTGTCCTCAAGAAATGTAAAAGATAAATTTAAGTAAGGAATTTCCAAGCAATATACCGTCATACCTGCCGCGGTAGAATTCTTTTCTTGACTCGGCTTTTTCATGGTTCTAGGAATTCCTTAGAACTAGACTATGAATCTTAGTGGGTGTGTGCGTAGCTGTGTCATAGATGATTTTCTAAGTTCTAATACTTTTCTAGCTCAAGATTTCCAACTAAGATTTTTGTTGGTTCTTTTTCTTTTCTTCTCCCGACATTAATACATAAATTTATATTATTATAAACTTATATTGCTTGAGCCGGTTTCGAGCACCTCAAGTGGTTAGCTATTCTTACTAGAGCCAGTGATAGACTCCTCTAGTAAGTGGGAAAAACCTGAGTCTTAGATCCAGTCATGGGCACCTCTATGGACTAACTAGAGCCTGTAATAGGACCTCTAGTTAAAAATCTAGGCCTAAGTCCTTATTACTTGCCAAAAAAAAGAACTTCTAAAATCAACTAAGACTAGCAGTGTTTAAGATATTTTCAGGATCATAGTCTAATCCTAATTACTAATCCTAGCAAACCTTTTCGGATTCAAGTTTGGTGAAAGATGCAAACTACGATGGCGGTTGGAGAATATATTACTACTGAGGCAGTTTCAATAAAATTAACAAACTTAATTTTTTTTACAATAAAACAGTTAAGACAGAATCTAAGGCAGTAATACGATACTTTGATTACTTCCATACATTGCATTTACATGTTACAAATAGACAAATGCTTCCCCAAACTCAAGGGATGGATTTTCCTCAATGCATAGATATCAGAGAAAATAAAAGATAACCGAATAAAAAAGAAAATAAAAAGACTACCACCCTTAGAATTCTTCAAATTTGAAAGAGTCTTCATAGTCGCTATCGATGAGGAGCTTGCGGCGGGTTCTGGGTGTCTATTAGGTGGTCGGCTTCGGCGGGCTTACCATTGGCTTTTTGGCTGAGCAGTGTGGCTGGATGCGAGTGGGCGTTGGATTTTGAGTTTATTCCTAAAACAAAAATGAAGAAAACTTATGTCTAAAATTAATATAGTTATATCTAAAGAATAAAGAAGAGTAGAGGATTAATGCATAATAGAAGAAGATGTGAAATCGTCTCCTAATGTGACTGTTTCCTTGAGTTCTTGAGAATTTGGTCCTTTGTATAGTTTGAGGCGTTGTCCATTAACTTTGAATTCATGTTCATCTTTTTGTGATCGGATTGTAACTGCTCCGCTAGTGTGTGTTTAATCGAGAATTATAGAGTAAGACTTGCTACCCAGGCAATATCTGTCGTGGCAGTAGTTTTTGGTCATGTCATCTTTTTGTTTTTTGTTTTTATATTTTGGCATTCTCGTATGCTGAAGTTCTGAATTCTTCGATTTCGTTAAGATTCAATAATCTTTTATGCCCTGTTTTTTCCCAATCCATGTTGACCATTCGTATTGCCCAATATGCTTTGTGTTTTATCTCTACTGGCATATGACATGATTTGCCATAGACTAGTTGATACGGAGACATTTTTAGTGGAGTTTTGAACGCTGTTTTGTATGCCCATAGTTTATCATCCAATCTTGTGAACCAATCTTTTCTTGTTGGATTGACTACTTTCTCCAATACTGATTTGAGTTCTCTATTTGACACTTCTGTTTGGCCGTTTGTTTGTGGGTGATATGTTGTGGCTATCTTGTGTGTCACTCCTAATTTTTTTAAGGCTGAGGCAATTAGTCTTTATCAAAATGTTTACCTCCATCGCTTATTATGGCCACGTGGTACACCAAAATGGGTGAAGATATTTCTCTATAAGAATTTCTGCACTGTCTTGACATCATTCCTTACCGTTGCTACTGCTTTTACCCAGTTAGATATATAATCTAATGCCAATAAGATATATAGGTTACCGTCTAATGATTGAAAGGGTCCCATGAAGTCAATTCCCCATACATCAAACAATTCCACTTCGAGAATGTTTTGTAAAGGCATTTCATTTCTTTTTGATATGTTTCCTATCCTTTGGCATCGATCACATCTTTTACAATATTCCTGTGCATCTTTATATAGACTCGGCCAGTACAATCCTGATTATAATACTTTAGTTTTCGTTCTGTTCCTGCCGAAATGTCCGCCGTAAGGAGATGTATGGAATTATGCTAGCACATTCTCCTGTTCCTCATTCGGAATGCATCTCCTTATGATTTGATCTGCATATTGTTTAAACAGGAAAAAATCGTCCCAAAAATAATGTTTTGCATCATGTTTAAACCTTTTCTTTCCTTGATGGTTAAGGTGATGAGGAGGAATGGTACAAGTGATAAAATTAACAGTATCAGCATACCAGGGTGTTGCATTGGCGGCCATGGCAGTGTGATGGATATACTTAGATAGTATGTTTGTAATCTTGTCTATTGGGATTTCAGGATCTTCTGCTGATACTTTTCATACAGTCGCAATGGCGGCAAGTAATTGCTCATCAGGGAAAGTATCTTTGATTTCTTATTCTGATTTTGTTGCCTCGTCTCCTTCTAGGGGGATAAATGGTCGGCTACTGTGTTTTCCATTTTCTTCCTATCCTTTATTTCAACTTCAAATTCTTGTAGTAGTAGTATTGTAATCACTAATTTTATCCGGGGTTAAAAACCCGATTTTAAATTTTTGTCTTTATTCTAAATAATGGGTTGTAATTATTTTCTTAATTAACATTACTCACAAAAACTCAAAATATTACTACTAGTATATCATCTACTATATTATTTACTAATACATTCGCTTTGCTTAACGGTTATATAAAATCCAAAAATATTATTACTATAGTATATTCTATTATTCGTTTTTAACACATATTTTAACCTATATTATTATAGATAGATAGATATTTGATTGGCTAAATAAAAAATCTATTCTGTCATTATTTCCTTTTCTTTGGTATTAATATCTTTTTTTATTATCCTTCTCGTTTATATTATTAGTAATATTCATTTCATTTTTTATTTTTTATATAAGTAACCTATTAAATAAATCAGAAATTAAACATCAGATAAATAAAATATCCCCAAGTTTTTAATTTACGTCCCGTTACACTAAAAATAAAAAATATTAAATTAACCGAACAACCTTGATCTGATTTTTTTTCAATTGAAACCTAATCCTATTCGTTTCTCTACACAACCGGTTGTTAGCCTTTTGATCAAGTGATGCATGGTCCAAACTCAATGAAGAAAGGTCTGTCCAGCTTTCTACCAGCAACACCATCCATCTTTGGCATCCTAGAATGGTCCCCTCTCTAGCTCCATATGCAAACAAAATAACAACAAACATCAGAAATGGCAGAGACCAATACACAAATTCTGAGATGGCAGCAAAGGATATAGAGAATGAAGACAAGAAAAAATCATACCTTTTAATTTTCTTTTTTTATCATTGTATTCTGGTTATAAAAACCAAAGCAAGATTATTGTAAAAGGGGGCTCTTTTTCTCCAACAACCAGAAATAAAATGAAAAAGAATAGAGAATTCTAGCATATTTTTCTTCTTCCTTTTTACATATTCTTTTTATTTCTAACAAGAACACACACAAAGGGAAGCATAGTTTTGTTCATAACAAAGAAGACCAATATCAACAGAATGTTACGTAAAATTAGATCTTCATTTTCACCTTTTGGTTTGAAGGTAGAGCAAAAGAGAGTTTTTTCTTAATTCTATTTGAAACCCCTAACCAACTAACACTGAAAGAGGAGGAGATCGAGGAAAGAGAAACGTTTTACCTTCGACATAGTGGTTACCGGTCACCAGAGAGCCGCCTGAAGAATCCCGACGGTGGAGGACGAGCCATCATCGCGACGAACCATATACTTCGAAACCGCGACGATCCAACGTCTGGTTTCTCAGATCGGCGACATGGAAGCTTGACGGATTCTTGAAGTTTAACGACGTTTCTAAGTCTCCCTGGTCAAATCAGTGCCGTATAAAGAAGGAAGAAAGCAAGGGCTCTCGATTCATGGTCTTATCGAGCCTGAAATCGGCTGTGAATGGTGTCACGGCGAAGTTCAAAGAGTTCGGCGGCTAGGGCATTATTTTGGAAGGGGAAAAATTTGTTCTTCCTTTGTTGCTGGAATAAGATAGATGAAAGGGGATTAACCCCATTCGGTGCTGACTCACGCATGCAGGGGAGCCATCCAGATCTGAATCTGTGGCCCGGTAACATCAATATTGGGCTAAGTGCTGGAGTCTGCTCCTGAAGACCATTCACTTGGGGCCATGAATATCCTTTTATTTATTTGTTCTAGACCGTATATTTATTGAATATTGTATATATTATTTCACTGTTGATTTACTTTATTATTGTTTATTTAATTTATTTTGTTTTTGCCTGCACCGTTTATTTATGTTTGATATTTAAGTGTTTGTTTAGTTATATAGATGATTAAATATTTGTTTATATTACCTTTTTTTTACCAAAATATATTTGTTATATCTATGTATTCCGATAAATATTCTATGTTTTTTTATGCATAATGTTTTTTGTATAGAGTTTCCTTTATGTTAAAATAATTTTCTTGTTCGCTTCAAATATTTTTGTATGGCTTTTGTCTTGTTTCACTATCTTATGACCTGTTTAGATATTTTTTTGTTGTTCATTATTTAATTTATGTCATGTTGTATGTTATTTCGTGTGTATATATGTATTAGGTCTTGTTTTTAAAAATATACATATACCTTTACTTATACTATTATTCACACATATTTTATATATTGTATATATCTTAATTAATTTTAAATGTTTTGTTTTATGTTTTTTCCCTTTCATTTTTGTAAGTATATTCATTCATTTATATTATTTTTCGTGCACATATATTATATAATATAGTTTCCATGTATGGTTTGGTTTAAACATATCCTATTTTTATATATTATGTTATTCTTTTCTAGTTACATAACATATATTTATTATATAGCATATATTTCGTCATTAATATTTTGTGAATTTTATTTTTCATGTTTTGTTTTCATTCCCAGAGTATTTGTGATGTTGAAATTTTTTTATATCCATGTTATGTTTGATTTTGTAACTTTGTTTATATTAAATTATTTCATAATAGATTTAGATTTTTACTAAATACATGTTTGCTTTTAGTTTGTGTCATGTTACATGTTGTTTGTGCACTCTATGTTTCGCATGTCTCATATATTCGAGCTTCCATGTTCCTTTTTCTTGTTTGTTTCGTCCGCCATACCTTGCTTTGTTCGAATTTTATTCGAATGGTGGATACTAATATGTTGATTGTGTATTTTGTTATTAGGAAGTGAATTTGACTAGTATCAATCGTGGTGGTAGTGATCATTCGATTCCTTTCGAATATTGGGTTTGTGGTTCGTTTCCATGTTTTTTTATATATACTTGCCTTGTTGCTTATTATCTTTCATGTACATATATCTTGTATTTTGTACATTGTAACACATTTTATTTTTGCTATGTTCACACCTTATCATTTAATGAACCTAATAACTAGATATTTATTCGGTCGTAACGAGCCTGTGTTCCAACGTAGTGGTCGTGGTGTATGCGTTGTCTCCGAATAAAGACACGGTAAAAATATAATTGGTTTTAATCTTTTAAAAAAAATTAAGTTAAATGCCACTTTAATCCGAAAAATCTAAAATTAATTAAGCGGTTATTTTGATAGAGGTGCCAATTTTTGGGTGGTTTTTAACGCTGATACTGTTTTAGAATCGTAATCGACTCTCAAACCCAAACCATTTCGAATCTCTGGTTTTTCGGTGTCCGGTCTACCAAAAGTGACCGGTGGCGACTCCAACCCTTTTATTTAAAATCTTTTTCCAATTATTTCCCAACCTTTTTAAACAAATATTTTAAAATCCCTTTTCCAATTTCAAAATTTCCTTTTTTCCAATTTTAAGTCCTTAATTCAAAATTTCAATTTTAAACCCTAAATTTTCAAATTTGCTAAATCCCTAATTTTCTAATTTTAATCTAACCCCCAATTTTTTATTTCGACTAGTGACCTCTTTTTACTACACCTATTATTATTTTAAGAAATTTAGGGTCGCTATAGTTGGCGACTCCGCTGGAGACGTTTTTTAAAACAAACGAGTCAAGCCTTATTTTCAAAAAACCGCTTAATTAATTTTGGAAGTTGCGGAATAAAGTGACAATTAAATTATTATTTGTTTACTAATTCGAGGTTTCTTAAATATCATTCAAACCCGTTATTCTAAGTGGGGGAAAAACGCTATTGCTTTCGTGAGGATATTGTTCCTTCGTATGGGCCTAGCAAAGTACCTTCGGGGCTCGACTAACCTATGTTTTCGTGGGAATATTGTTTCCCGGTATGGTCATAGCGAAAGGGTCCTCCCGGATTGAACTCGATTAAAATGAGCCTATAATGGGTGATGATCGGGGGCCTTGCTACTCTTAGAAGAGGACAACAAGGACAATTTGGGTACCTCCTAGTACCAAAATTGCATATAGAGAACATAGTCAACCCACCCCGTTAGAGCCATGCGGATAACCTAGGTGAATTAGGTATGATATCTATATTTTGTTTATCTTTCTCTTCTTCCGTGTCATTTATATGTGTAATTTATTTATGCTTATGTTATTTATGTTATCCTTACTAACACATTTCCCTTTTTCTATCGTTTGTTTTTTCTTTTATTTCCTTTCCTCGCATCTTTTTTGCATCTTTTACATAAAGGTGTTGATTCTAGTGGTTTACCCATATTCAGAGCTTTTATTATGGATAAAAGGCTTCTTCACTCACGAGATCTTAATTATGCGGTTCAATATTGGTTAGAAGTTAATCAGAAGGCCTTCGAAGATAGCTCACCGAGCAAGCACATAATACTAGGTTACACTTATGTCAGTCTTCAGCAAAATGATTTGTATGAGTTAAAGGAGATATGAGAGAGTTGGGATCAACGAATGCAAGGTCTATTTTATGAAAATTATGGAGACATAGACCAACTAATATGTGTTAGGGTCAATCAACCTTTACTTCGGGCCACCTTTCAGTTTTGGAACCTTGGTTTTTGCCGTTTCACTTTCAATGGAAATGACCTAATGACCACGTTGGAGGAATACACTGCTTTGATTAACAATATAAATGTCAACAAGTATTGGAATTATTCGGAGTCCCTTAAGTCCCAGGATTATCAGACGAAGTTGAGAACTTTAGCCAGAATGAGTGTTGCTTGGGTCTGTGGTTTGGTTCAAGTCCAAGGAGAGAGTGTTGCATTTTCATAGGAGAGCATTCAAGATATTATATTGACACACCCGGATGAGGTGATGAGGATGGACTTGTTCGTCTTAGGCATATACGGGTTGATCATTTTCCCTCGAGTTTTGGGCAACATAAATGTCGCTATTCTTTATCTGTTCGACCGTTTAAAAAGGAAAGCCAACCCAGTGATGACCATATTAACCGAGACTTTCATCTTCTTGAATGCTTATCGGAAACAAGAAAAAGGGCATTTTAGAGGTTGTGCACTATTCTTCCAAGTCTAGATTCAGAGTCACTTTTGGAAAGAGATGACTAAGTTTCTATCAGGTATTTTTCTTGGATGCTTTTACTTAATACGAGAATACTTAGCTAAAGAATGGCGGGAGGATCTAGATAAAAAAATGGTCAGAAATTTTCAGAAATCTACGGGATGAAGACATCGTGTGGAGAGTTCTATGGATGAGTCATGAGTTTTATTTTCTTTATCGAGTTGGTGATTATGAGTGGCTTCTAATGATTGGTTTGTACGGAGGGATTGCATGTGCACCTTTGCTAGTATCAAGACAATTTGGTTCTCGGCAGTTTATCTCTTTTACAACCAGATTAAGTGGTACCAAGTTACCTTTTAAGAATGATTACAGAGCCAAGATGCAAACTATAACAAGAGTATAGAAATACTGTTACCGCATCCGAGCAGAGGAAATCGTGAAGAGTACGATCACGCCTGATTATGACCTTTGGAGGCGCGTTAGGATCAATGACGAGATTCTAGCATCTGACCATTAGCCCACCATAACATTAGAGGAGTATATGTGTATAGTTCCTTCCGAGGCTGATATCTTGAGAAGCGAGTTAGGAGAAGTCAGGAAACAAATGGATGAGTTAAAAACCCAGCATGTGAAAGAATTTTATAAGGTAAGTTTGGACATCGATGTAAAAGATGAGATTATTAAACAGTTGAAGAAGCTTAATTATGATTTAAGTGAGAAGAATGCCTGTATCGGAAAGACACCATCAAACTCTATACCTAGGTACAAGCTGTTAATCAAAAAAAGTTCCTTACCATTGAGAGAGAAATGATAAATGAGATCCGTATCCTAGAGGAGGAAAGAAAGAAGAATAAACAAGCCATGAAAAAGGAAATAGAGGTTCGAAGGGTCGAGATTGAGAAAGAGAAGAATGTTAAAAATATGATAAACTATGAGAAGGAAAAATATCGGGTAGAAAAGGGGAAAGGGAAAATAAACCGTGACATGGGAAAGAGAAAATACGAATACGTGGAAAAGAAGGGAATAAGAAAGCAAAAAACCGTTTATTTGAGATGCAATGCTTGTATGTCACTACTTTCGAAGCATTAAAACAAAGCCAATTTCAGAAAGCTCAGCTACAAGGAAGGGTCGAGGAGTTAGATCATTCTTTGCAAATGTATGCGGTTAGAAATAAATTTCTGAAACACCAAACCAACTGTCAAGAAAATGTTTTACTCCGAGCACGAATTGAGAAATTGTAAGCCACAGTGCAAGATTATTTGTGACGACTTGTATTACTCGAGGAAGTTGCGAAAGAGAAAGACAATTATTAGTTGTGTCGTCTTCGTGATGTCACCCACATGATTCAAGATTGGGATAACTGCAACATCACTCTAATGGTACAGGTTCAGGGGGACGCTTAGTACGTGAAAAATCTTACCGCAGAGGCCGAAGCCTTAGCACTATTTATGGCATCAGATATGAAGGAAGCTATCAGATTCACTAAACTGTTCAAGATCATCCAGGAGTTAGGAACTAGGGCTGAAGCTTATTTGTAGTTGTTATTCTCGTTGGCTTTGTAACGAAGACCTTTAAATCTCAATGAAATTTGGTTCAAGGGCGATCACTAATAGAATTGACACCTTTACTTGCATGCATTTTCATCTCATGCATCTTCAAGCATATAATATGCATTAATTAATAACACAAGAGGAATGATCATGGGTACCATGTGGTAGCTTTCAAGAACTACGTCGGTCAAAGGGGTGAAAATTTTGCTAGACATGGAGTCATCCAAAAAGGGACATTTATGTTCGAAGCTATGAAGGACAAGAGGATAACCTCAGAGCAATACGACTTCAAGAGCATGAACGACCTTATGGCATGAGTAAGCAGGCTTGAAGGACTTCACGAGCTAGTGATCAAGAATCAGAATAAGATACTATTAGGCATGAAGATTTCTCAAGATAAAATCATAGAGTGATTTAGTGAGTTAAGGGGCATGATGGCTGCTGCGATCAAGAAAAAAACCTGATGAAAGGATCTTTCGTGTAATCTAGAAAGAGTCGAGACTACAAAAAATGAAGCTATATGATAAAGACCAAGCTATCAATTGCAATTGCCAATACGAAGTAGCTTACAATGCCTCTATTTATCCCATTGAATTAATGTTGGATAAGATTGAAGCCTCTCTGTTGAAAATTTTATCATCTTAGGCGAATAGAAATCTTGAAAGATGTCTAAAAAGGCAAGAACATCAGATGAACGATGAAAGTGCCCACCCAGCTCTTGAGAACCTCAAGAGTCCCCCACCTCAAAGCATATCGAGAAAGGCATAAAAATCGAAGTGAAAAAAGATTCAGGCACCCCAAAACTTGATCAACTCTAGAATTCTGCAACTTAGGTCATCAGGTATGACAACCCACTCTTCATCTAATTTTGTCACTTAGGAGGTGGAATGATTGAGATGGTCCAAGATCAACACCCAACTCAGGGGGAAGGTTTGAGGGACCTCAGTTCGGTTCTCATTTCTTGGATGATAGCTTGCATCAATATTCTTGCATTTTTTCATTTTTTAAGCTTGAATTCATCTTGCTATTGTTTTCCCTAAAGTAGAATTGAGATTTTATAAAAGGTCATGTGTTATTATTTTAAATGAAGAAATAAATCATACATGTATATATTCCTTTCTACCCCAAAAGTTTCTTGGATGTCACATGCTTGTTTAACTTCGAGTTAAATGTAAAATTATTGGAATGTTGTGATTATGATGGAGTATGATTCCTTTCTAAGCAGCTCTGGTCAGTAAAGCAAGAGATATAAGATTACTACTCATTCGATGATGTTCGATGATATGAAAATCTCCTAGAAAAGGTTCGATGAAATTGGTTGATCTCAAGAATTCCCTTAAGCATAAGGATTGCATCTAGAGAAAATGAAAGAAAAAAGAAGAGAAAAAAGAGTAAGAAAAAGAAAAGGAGAGAAAAAAGAAAAAGAAAGAAAAATAGAGAGAGCAAATGTTACATAAAAAATGCATTCTAATATTCGAAGCCTGATAATAGGTATTTTCGAATAAGAGTGTGGAAGTTTCAGGGCACTCCGCTGAAGTAATAGGCCTGTTAAAATACACATATCAAATCTTTTGCTTCATGAGTGATGGTAATATTTTCAAACTTATGACTATACCGAGTAAGTCGAAGTTCGGTTGTATGCTCCATCATGACCTTCGAGACAAAGGACTGTGATGAGTTGATTTCCCCGAAAGAAAAAATAAAGAAAAATAAAGAAAAAAAGAAAAATAACAAAAGAGAGAAAAATAAAAAGGAAAAGAAAGAAGAAAGAAAAATATTCTTATAGTTAGATGCAATCAGAAACACGTCGAATTCTCGAAGAAATACTCTTTTACTATGCTAGTGGGGCAAGTAGGAAATCCTGAATATATAAAAGGGGAAAGTATTGAGAATTAGAATGAGTAGTCTTCGAATAAATCAAGCAAATACGGTAATCATGAGGATGAACCGAGCAACCTGAAAGGAATTCAAATCTTCAAATATCGCCACAACTTCCAAAGGTTAAAAACTGAACTTCGAGGGTTGAGTCTAAAGCACTTGATATCCAATGAACCTCTTTTCTATTTCTATTTATTTATTTATTTATTATGTTTTCCAAAACCCATTTAAATTTTGTTTTATTTACAACTATTAAATTGTTTTATTTTTGTGTAAAAGTTTACGAACAAGACCATTAATGCAAACGATCATCTTTGATATAAACCGAGAAGAGGGGCCAATGTGTGATACTAGGTGTTGCCGGAAAAGATCACTCTAATTTTAAGGTGATATATTTTGAGAATTTAGGTCAGCATGAATAAGAAAAGATTACTTAAGTCTATTGGGGTTACGGTTTGAGCAGAAATATCAAGCCTTTGGGGCAAATGTATATTAGGGGCAATAAAGAGAGTCAACCGAAGGTCTAGAGATAGAAGTCAAAGTGAAATCCAAGAGAATAACCCCCGATGAACATGTCGAAGATGAATCTTAAATGACCTAAGCCTGAGAATTGAAAGCCACTACCATGAGCTAAGATTAAAAGTATTCCGAAATCGATACTTTAAGATTTTGTAGTGAATCAAACACGAGAAAATCGTTGCGTTCATTTGAGAGAATAAGAAGAATAAATGTCAGATTTCTGATGCTAGCTAGTTTTCTACCATAATGTTTGAATGCTTCAGAAATACAGATCGAGTCTTAATTGAAGAAACCAACCGAGAATTTGGGGCATGTGTTTACCCTAACATTGCAATCTAAGACTTGTCGCAAGGACTCAATGAAAAACTATGGTAGGGACAAAGCTTAAGGAAATGAGACATTTTTGAATAGAAGGTTCTGACCCATCAACGCAAGTCAGTTTTAGCCTTTCAAAGAGTTGAAAAAAGAACAAAAAAGATAAGGATAATCTTTTGTCCAAAATTGAACTCTAGGTAGTTTGGGGCATGTGTCCACCTTAGTCCTTCAGAAAGAGAAAAGGAAGGAAAAGAAAAAAGAAAAGAAGAAGAGGAAAGAGGAAAATAAGAGAAAAAAGAAAAAAAAGGAAAAAGAAAGAGAAAGAGAAAGAAAAAGGTCCCCAGGTGAATGCTGCACCTATACCAAAAGAGGGTAATCGTAAAATGAGAGATCTTGTTCTAACCGACACATGAAGAACAATCCCCTTTTCAAGACAGAATAAAAAATGAAGATATAGCAGAAAGAGAAGCCCGAGGAGATAGAAAGCAAGAATCTATCCTCTAAGAAAAGAAGAAAAAAAAAGAAAAGAAAAAGGAAAAATAACATTCATGCATCATTTAGAGTAAATATTCATGCATCATGCATCATGCATCATGTAGGTTAAATGTTCATACATCATTTAGTTTAGATATTCATGGATCATTGGCATCCCCATTTCATTTCAACATCACATTTTATGCATTTTAAACAGGAATTCTAAAGATTGATTAGAAGCTCGATCTATAGCCCTAGACAAGAAACAAAATCAGAAAAACCATGAGTCCTTGGATTTGTTTGAAAATGGACGATGTGAGGTTGAGATACCTTGTTCAAAAAAGAGAAGAGAAAAGGAAAAAAGAAAAAAGAAAAGAAAAAAAAGAAGAAGAAGAAGAGAGAGAAAAGGAGAAAAAAAAAACGAAAGAAAAAGAAGAAAAAGTAAAAGGAAAAAAAGAGAAAAACAAAAAGAAAAAGAAAAGAGAGAAAAAAAAGAAGAAAAAGAAAGGAGAGAAGGAGAAAGAGAAAAGAATAACGAAAAGAACAAAAAAAAAGGAAAAGAAAGAAAAAGAATAAGAGAAGAAGAATGAAAAGAAAGGAAAAAGAAAAAGAAAAATAACACTCACGTATCATTTAGTCACACGAGAAAAAAGATGGACCTCGGCAAAGAATTAAAATTCGTGGCTTTCCAACTTTTGGGGGTAACGAGCTTTCTATGTCGAGGCGATCAAATAACGAAGCATCATAGATGAGGCATTAGGTTTTCTCTAGAGTGAGATACCATATTTTTATGAGATATTCAGTTATACAACTTCATATTTGAACTTCAGAGTTGCTTAACTTAATCCTTCCTTATGGATGTCTACAAAAAAGAGAGAGAAAAAGAAAAAAAAGACAAGAAAAAAGAGAGAGAGAGAGGAAAAAAGAGAGAAAAGAGAACAAACAAAAAAGAAGAAAATGAAAAGAGAAAGAAAGAAAAATATATGAGAGAAGACTATAAAAAATTGATATTTTTATATTAGATAAAAGAAAGAGAAAAAGAACAAAGGAGAAGAAGAAAAAAGAAGAAGAAAAAGGAAAAAAGGAAGAAGAAAGAAGAATAAAAAAAAGAAGAAAGAGAAAAAGAGAGAAAAGGAGAATGAAATAGAAGAGAAGAAGAAGAAGAGCGAAAAGCATGAGAAAAAGAAAAAAGAAGAGAAAGAGAACGAAAAACAAAAGAAAAAGAAAAAGAAGAAAAAGGAAAGAAAAAGAAGAAAAAAGTAAAAAAAAAAGAGAGAAAGAAAGAAAAAGGGAAGACGAAAAAAAAGAGAGAAAGAGAAAGAAAAAATATATGAAGGAAGATTATCAGAAATCGATATTCAGACATTGGAGAAGAGAAAGAGAAAGAAAACAAAAAAAGAAGAAGAAAAAAGTCAAGAGACGGTCGGGGTTGACTAATTGAGAATATGTAGAGACAAACAAATGATTTCTTTAATACCATGATGGTATATGCTTGAAGAGAGGGATCGTTTACTATGAAATACGCCTGAAGAAGGGGGTCATACTTAGCGACATATGCTCAAAGAGAGGGGTCGCCCATCACGGTATACGCTCGAAGAGAGGGACCGTCAGATGCTGCAATGATCAGAAATCAGAGCATGTCAAAGATGTGGATTCTATGGAGAAGGGATCAACATTGATTTTTACGATATACACTCGAAGAGAGGGATCGCCCACCACGGTATACGCTTGAAGAGGACCATCAAATGTTGCAATGATCAAAAATCAGAGCATCTCGATGATGTGGATTCTATGGAGAAGGGATCAACAATTGTCAGAATTCTAGATTTAGGGTTTCATATAGGAGAGACTCAGATCGAAGACTTTTACGAAGAGCTTTACATAGAAAAGGCTCGAAGATTTTCAGAATCTTGTTCTATACAAGAAGGGACAACATCTCAAACAGTTCAGAGCTGAAAGTTTCATAGAGACCCGCAGCTCAGGATCTTTAAATAGATAAATAAGTGAATCATAATTCGCCTCTGAAAATTCTCTTTTGATGTGTGCAGGTAATATCAAATCAAAATACTGACCGCGACAAGTTAATCAGGGGATTAAGGGACAAAAAGGCTATTCGATTTGTGAAGAAAGGGCTTTCAGATCATGCTCTCCAAACAGAAAAGTCGGATAAAATTAGTGTTTATTGTCTTTACTTTATCATTGTTCTACAACGATAAGCAAAGAGGGGTAACTGTAATCACTAATTTTATCCGGAGTTAAAAACCAGATTTTAAATTTTTGTCTTTATTCTAAATAATGGGCTGTAATTATTTTCTTAATTAATATTATTCACAAAAACTCAAAATATTACTACTAGTATATCATCTACTATATTATTTACTAATACATTCGCTTTGCTTAACGGTTATATAAAATCCAAAAATATTATTACTATAGTATATTCTTTTATTCGTTTTTAACACATATTTTAACCTATATTATTATAGATAGATATTTGATTGGCAAAATAAAAAATCTATTCTGTCATTATTTCCTTTTCTTTGGTATTAATATATTTTTTTATTATCCTTCTCGTTTATATTATTAGTAATATTCATTTCATTTTTTATTTTTTATATAAGTAACCTATTAAATAAATCAGAAATTAAACATCAGATAAATAAAATATCCCCAAGTTTTTAATTTACGGCCCGTTACACTAAAAATAAAAAATATTAAATTAATCGAACAACCTTGATCTGATTTTTTTTCAATCGAAACCTAATCCTATTTGTTTCTCTACACAGTCGGTTGTTAGCCTTTTGATCAAGTGATGCATGGTCCAAACCCAATGAAGAAAGGTCTGTCCAGCTTCCTACCAGCAACACCATCCATCTTTGGCATCCTAGAATGGTCCCCTCTCCAGCTCCATATGCAAACAAAATAACAACAAACATCAGAAATGGCAGAGACCAATACACAAATTCTGAGATGGCAACAAAGGATAGAGAGAATGAAGACAAGAAAAAATCATACCTTTTAATTTTCTTTTTTATCATTGTATTCTGGTTATAAAAACCAAAGCAAGATTATTGTAAAAGGAGGCTCTTTTTCTCCAACAACCAGAAATAAAATGAAAAAGAATAGAGAATTCTAGCATATTTTTCTTCTTCCTTTTTACATATTCTTTTTATTTCTAACAAGAACACACACAAAGGGAAGCATAATTTTGTTCATAACAAAGAAGACCAATATCAACAGAAAGTTAAATAAAATTAGATCTTCATTTTCACCTTTTGGTTTGATGGTAGAGCAAAAGAGAGTTTTTTCTTATTTCTATTTGAAACCCCTAACCATCTAATATTGAAAGAGGAGGAGATCGAGGAAAGAGGAACGTTTTACCTTTGACCATAGTGGTCACCGGTCACCGGATAGCCACCTGAGGAATCCCGACGGTGGAGGACAAGCCATCATCGCGACGAAGCACATACCTCAAAACCACGACGATCCAACGTCTGGTTTCTCAGATCGGCGACATGGAAACTTGACGGGTTCTTGAAGTTTAACGACGTTTCTAAGTCTCCCTGGTCAAATCAGTGCCGTATAAAGAAGGAGGAAAGCAAGGGCTCTCGATTCATGGTCTTATCTAGCCGAAAATCGGCCGTGAATGGCATCGACGACGAAGTTCAAAGACTTCGGCGGCTAGGGCATTATTTTGGAAGGGGGAAAATTTGTTCTTCCTTTGTTGCTGGAATAAGATAGATAAAGGGGATTAACCCCATTCAATGCTGACTCACGCATGCAGGGGAGCCATCCAGATCTGAATCTGTGGCCCGGTAACATCAATATTGGGCTAAGTGCTGGAGTCTGCTCCTGAAGACCATTCACTTGGGGCCATGAATATCCTTTTATTTATTTGTTCTAGACCGTATATTTATTGAATGTTGTATATATTATTTCACTGTTGTTTTACTTTATTATTGTTTATTTAATTTATTTTGTTTTTGCCTGCACCGTTTATTTATGTTTGATATTTAAGTGTTTGTTTAGTTGTATAGATGATTAAATATTTGTTTATATTACCTTTTTTTTACCCAAATATATTTGTTATATCTATGTATTCCGATAAATATTCTATGTTTTTTTTATGCATAATGTTTTTAGTATAGAGTTTCTTTTATGTTAAAATAATTTTCTTGTTCACTTCAAATATTTTTGTATGGCTTTGTCTTGTTTCACTATCTTATGACCTGTTTAGATATTTTTTTGTTGTTCATTATTTAATTTATGTCATGTTGTATGTTATTTCATGTGTATATATGTATTAGGTCTTGTTTTTAAAAATATACATATGCCTTTACTTATACTATTATTCACACATATTTTATATATTGTATATATCTTAATTAATTTTAAATGTTTTGTTTTATGTTTTTCCCTTTCATTTTTGTAAGTATATTCATTCATTTATATTGTTTTTCGTGCACACATATTATATAATATAGTTTCCATGTATGGTTTAGTTTACACATATCCTATTTTTATATATTATGTTATTCTTTTCTAGTTACATAACATATATTTATTATATAGCATATATTTCGTCATTAATATTTTGTGAATTTTATTTTTCATGTTTTGTTTTCATTCCCAGAGTATTTGTGATGTTGAAATTATTTTATATCCATGTTATGTTTAATTTTGTAGCTTTTTTTATATTAAATTATTTCATAATAGATTTAGATTTTTACTAAATACATGTTTGCTTTTAGTTTATGTCATGTTATATGTTGTTTGTGCACTCTATGTTTCGCATGTCTCATATATTCGAGCTTCCATGTTCCTTTTTCTTGTTTGTTTCGTCCGCCATACCTTGCTTTGTTCGATACTAATATGTTGATTGTGTATTTTGTTATTAGGGAGTGAATTTGACTAGTATCAATCGTGGTGGTAGTGATCATTCGATTCCTTTCGAATATTGGGTTTGTGGTTCGTTTCCATGTTTTTTTTATATATACTTGCCTTGTTACTTATATCTTTCATGTACATATATCTTGTATTTTGTACATTGTAACACATATTTTATTTTTGCTATGTTCACACCTTATCATTTAATGAACCTAATAACTAGATATTTATTCGGTCGTAATGAGCCTGTGTTCTAACGTAGTGGTCGTGGTGTATGCGTTGCCTCCGAATAAAGACACGGTAAAAATAAAATTGGTTCGAATCTTTAAACAAAAATTAATTTAAATGCCACTTTAATCCGAAAAATCTAAAATTAATTAAGCGGTTATTTTAATAGAGGTGCCAATTTTTGGGCTGTTTTTAACGCTGATACCGTTTTAAAATCGTAACCGACTCTCAAACCCAAACCATTTCGAATCTCTAGTTTTTCGGTGTCCGGTCTACCTAAAGTGACCGGTGGCGACTCCTACCCTTTTATTTAAAATCTTTTTCCAATTATTTCCCAACCTTTTTAAACAAATATTTTAAAATCCCTTTTCCAATTTCAAAATTTCCTTTTCTCCAATTTTAAGCCCTTAATTCAAAATTTCAATTTTAAACCCTAAATTTTCAGATTTCCTAAATCCCTAATTTTCTAATTTTACCTAACCCCCAATTTTTTATTTCGACTAGTGACCTCTTTTTACTACACCTATTATTATTTTAAGAAATTTAGGGTCGCTATAGTTAGCGACTCTGCTGGGGACGTTTTTTAAAACAAACGAGTCAAGCCTTATTTTCAAAAAACCGCTTAATTAATTTTGGAAGTTGCGGAATAAAGTGACAATTAAATTATTATTTGTTTACTAATTCGAGGTTTCTTAAATATCATTCAAACCCGTTATTCTAAGTAGGGGGAAAACGCTATTGCTTTCGTGAGGATATTGTTCCTTCGTATGGGCCTAGCAAAGCACCTTCGGGGCTCGACTAACCTATGTTTTCGTGGGAATATTGTTTCCCCGTATGGTCATAGCCAAAGGGTCCTCCCGGATTGAACTCGATTAAAATGAGCCTATAATGGGTGATGACCGGGGGCCTTGCTACTCTTAGAAGAGGACAACAAGGACAATTCGGGTACCTCCTAGTACCAAAATTGCATATAGAGAACATAGTCAACCTACCCCGTTAGAGCCATGCGGATAACCTAGGTGAATTTGGTATGATATCTATATTTTGTTTATCTTTCTCTTCTTCCGTGTCATTTATTTGTGTAATTTATTTATGCTTCTGTTATTTATGTTATCCTTACTAACACATTTCCCTTTTTCTATCGTTTGTTTTTTCTTTTATTTCCTTTCCTCGCATCTTTTTTGCATCTTTTACATAAAGGTGTTGATTCTAGTGGTTTGCCCATATTGAGAGCTTTCATTATGGATAAAAGGCTTCTTTACTCATGAGATCTTAACTCGGCGGTTCGATATTGGTTAGAAGTTAATCAGAAGGCCTTCGAAGATAGCTCACCGAGCAAGCACAAAATACCAGGTTACACTTATGTCAGTCTTCAGCAAAATGATTTGTTTGAGTTAAAGGAGATATGAGAGAGTTGAGATCAACGAATGGAAGGTCTATTTTATGAAAATTATGGAGACGTAGACCAATTAATATGTGTTAGGGTCAATCAGCCTTTACTTCAGGCCATCTTTCAGTTTTGGAACCTTGGTTTTTGCCGTTTCACTTTCAATGGAAATGACCTAATGACCACGTTGGAGGAATACACTGCTTTGATTAACAGTATAAATGTCAACAAGTATTGGAATTATTCGGAGTCCCTTAAGTCCCAGGATTATCAGACGAAGTTGAGAACTTTAGCCAGAATGAATGTTGCTTGGGTCTGTGGTTTGGTTCAACTCTAGAATTCTGCAACTTACCTATTGTTTGAGTAGGTATCTTAGGGTCTTTCAGTTATAGTCCACTTTTGGTGGATATTGCTTTGCACTGTTCATGAGGATCGACTCTAGCGACTTCAGTATCACTAGGAAGACCTCATATGGGTCAGCTCTTCATCTGTTGTGCCATTTTTCTTACTGCGGTTTCCAGGGTCTTGAGAGCAGCTTTGTTGTTCCACATTCTCATTTCTGTTCTTTCCATAAAGTTGTCGGCTCTTTGAATGAACTTATTGGTATTTGCAATGTAGGCACCAGTTTGAGCCATGAACGTTTGTAGTGTGTTCTCCAAAGTCTGGACATTTGATGTATGTTACGGCGGCTGTACCTACTGTGGTATCTGCTGTGGAGTAAACCTGTTATTCTACTGAAATCTAGTAGTTTGCACTGATTGATGTTATGGGTTAAGTGTATTGTTTTGATTGCTCCATGAGAAGTTCGTGTGCTTCCTCCATGATGGATTGTAATTGTTGGATATATTGTTTTTGTTAAAATTTCCAACATAGAAGGAAGATTCTGGATCTTGCGGGCATGCGTTTGGTTCATGGTTATCACCGCATGTTTCACAGAGAATGGTGAATGCTTTTACTTCACGAATGTGACTCGGCTTATGGAGATCTTTAACCATATTGGTTAAGTCTGATAGTTGTGCTAAGATGGAATCTACAGAATCAGAGTTTATCATGCCGCGCCTATTTATGCCTCTTCTGGTTGTTGGGTGTTGATAGTCATCTTTTCTAACCTATCTAGAACTTCTAAACTTTCATGAGGCGGGAGGTCTAAGAGGGTTCCATTGGCGGAAGCATCAAGCATCATCCTCGTAGGGGTGTTTACTACATTGTAGAAGATGGATACTTGAGTCCACTCGGGCAGACCATGCATGAGGCATTTTCTGTATAATTCTCTGTATCTTTCTCATGCCTCATACATTGATTCGTCTTCATCTTTCCTGAAGGATGTAATATTATTTCTGAGCTTGTCAGTCATATTGGTATAATTGAATCTGGTAAGAAAACTTCGTCATAGTTCTATCCATGAACTCAACGATCCTGGCTGGAGGTTGTTTAACCATGCCTTCGCCCTATCCCTCAGTGAATAGGGGATTAATTTCAGCTTAAGAATATCGGTTGAGATTCCTGGTAGTTTAAATGAGTTACAAATTTCTAAGAAAGATTTAAGATGCTGTCGAGCATCTTCATTAGTCGAACCCCCAAACTGGCCTAGGATGTTAATCATGTTGAACATGATAGGTTTTAACTCAAAATGTTATGCCTCTATGTTAGGCATCACAACGGAAGGATTTAATCCATACAAGTCTTCCTCTAAGTAATCACGAACTTTTTGTGCACATTTCTGTCTTAGAAGATTTGTTGGATTAGCCACTGTGAATGCGCCACAGTTGTCTGCCTCGGCGACATTCATACCAACGTTGTTTTGTTGGCCAAGTGCTTGATTCATTCTTGGGAGTGCCTTATGTTTTAGATCTCGTGTTGTTCTTTCGATTTCTGTATCATAAGGATATTGATCAATGGTCGAGTTCGACCTGGTCATACACAAAACAACCCTAATAGGTTAGAGAAAAAAATTAAAACTAAATACAATAAAAAAAAATAAAGGATCATAGGTAATTAGTAGTAAAATTGAGCGTCAGTCCCCGGCAACGGTGCCAAATCTGATTGAGCCTCAGAAGTCCTATCTGTTTCACCTTTTTCAGATTGTAGTAATTAAGATTGTCGAACCCACAGGGACTGTTTCGACTCTACCACTTCTCACGGCTGCACTATAGAAAAAGTAAGAACAAAAGTATGTTGAGGAGTTTAATTATAACTAAGAAACTATTAAACATAAAACTAATTAAGGAAAGAATAAAGATGATAGAAGTGAGGCTAAGTTGAGTGCTTTTTAGAGGAGAATCTAGTTGTATTAAGTATCCATTTATTAATGCAATAGGTTGAATTGCCGCCTCGGCGGGTTCAAACAAAGAGTCGCCGTAACTGTCTAGTTGGGGTTATGCCGTGTCGATAATTCAACATTCCATAGTTCGACAAAGCATCCTTGTATATCTTCTTCTTTATCCCTAAGCGAAGAGAACTGTTGAAACTCGTGTCTTGATGATACCTCCCGGTGTGAATCAAGGGTGGACAACAACCAAACACATGAATCTTATTAGTCACCGAAATCCTAGACGGCTAATCTCTCAACTGGATTAGTCAATGCCCATGGGCAAAGACCGTATTCTCTCATTTCTTGAACCTACATCTCCCGATGCTAGGTAAATGGATTTTTCTACATATACTTATCTTTCGAGCTCATATGCGAGAAGAGTAATTACCAAGAGACAATAAACTATGAAATATGTTTTTCATTAATAAATATCAAGAATAATACAACTTTCTTACCCAACTACTCCACAAATAACTTAGACCTCCGAAGAAGTTTAGAACATGATGTAGTCGGCGGCTATGGATATATGCTAGAGAGGATCCGACTCGACTCCCTTAACCTAAACCTAACAAGTGCTTTATATAGGCCAAGTCTCAAGCTGAGTTTTCCATGCAAGGAAAGAGTTTTAAAGGAAAAGAAATATAACTCCTAATTAAACTGTATTATTCTATTCTTATTCCCTAAAATATCTCTTCTTTCCCACGATTGACTTTGACTAAGGCTTGACTTCTTAAATAGACTCCGTCTTTCTCTCGCTTTCTTTCAGTTAAGATCGGCATCTTTTTCTCTCTCTGTCGAGCACCAGTTGTTATCTTTACGCTGCTGCCGCGGCCTCCAAAGTAGTATCGTAGCGAGAGCTTCATCTGCAATTAAGCATCTATCTCAATTGGCTATTTGTGTGTTGTAGTTTCCTATATATGAAAGAAAACTATCAAACGCATATATTTTATGCCAATTAATGGGTAAATTCATAAAAGTAGTGTTCGGATGCTGAAGTATGGAAAATGACTGGAAATATCCATTATCGCCTCTAGTTCTGTCTTTATTAGCACCAATCGAGTGGGAAAATGATGTAAAAGATGAGGACTTTTGGTCACTCATCAACTGTTAGGTTGGGTAAAATCGGATACATGTTATTTCAGGTTGATTTAATGTTTTGACTCGATTCAGGTCGGTTGCTGGTCCATTTTAGGTCGGATCCATTTCAGGTCGGGTTCAAACGATTCGGGTCCAAATAGGATAATTGACAATTTCATTTCTAGTTGGATCCATTTCAGTTCGGTTTTATTTCTGGTCGGGTTCATTTTAAGTCGGTTTTATTTTAGGTCAAATTAATTTTGATTTTATATTCATAGTAATTTAAATTATTAATTTTGATTTGTATAAATATGTAAAAAATGAATAAATATTATACTAGAAAGTTAAAGATTAAATTTTAATTTTTTAAAAAATCAACATTAACTTGTAGGACTCAATTACAAAAATTAAAAATTAGAAATATTAAAGTAAATTAGAAAAATCAGTGATAATCAATTCAAAAAAATAACTTGTAAATTATAAGGACTAAATTACAAAAATTATAACTTAATAATAATTAAAAGTATTAAATATTTATCTTTAATACATTATAAATTTATAATTATATTATAGTTTAATATATTTCAAAAATTAAAAATAAGTTTTAGACAATATATAGAATTTATACTATAAATGAAATAATAGTATATATAAAATTAATACTATATAAGGAATTTATACTATATGTAAAAAATATACTATATATGGAGTAATACTATAAATAGACTAATATTATTTTTGAAAATAGAATAATACTTTATATGGATTAATAATATATATGAAATAATACTATTTTGAAAGTAAAATAATGCTAGAATAAAAAATAATACTATTTATGCCGTAATATCATCTATGAAATAATACTATTTTTGCAAATAGAATAATACTATATATATGAAAAATAAAATTATAATATATATTAAAATATGTTATACATTATACTATATATATAATATATTAATAATTTAATAACTAATATAAATATTTATATAATATATATTGATAATTAGATGTCTAGTAATTATATATGTTATATGTATAATATATATTTATAATGTATACAATTATTAATTATAGATAATACATAACTACATAAATACATTCTAACATTCATATATATAATATATGGATCAATATATGTTATATATATACATAGTGATAATAGATTAGTATTTAGTAGTAGTAATAGTATTATTCATAGTACATTAATATATTAATCTATATATCAATAATTCAATATATGTATATGTATATGTAATAATTAGTAAATGTATATTTATACTATGTATATATAACATATATATATGTATAATTGTATATAATAATTAGTATATAATACATGTATATATGTATATATATCATATATGTATGTTATATCAATATGTAATTATAAATTATGTATATGTATGTATATATACAATAGTATATAGTACATGTATATATTAATATATATGTATCATGTATGCTATAATCTATATGTATATGTATTATATATATGTATGTTATTTTTATATATATAATACATTATACATATATCATACCTGTTAACATATATATTAATTTTTAATATATGTATTAATATATAGTATTAGTAGTTTAGTACATGTATTATATATATGTATGTTTATAACTTAATATGCCATATGTGTTAGTATGTATTAGTACATTATACATATATATACATATGTATGTTAATAATGTAAATATGTAATGTTATATATATTATATGTATATGTATTATATATTAATAAATATATGTATGTTATATGTATATGTATTATACATATATACATTATATATAATATACATACATTTTTTTTGATTGAAGATGAAAAAAGCACCGACCATATGTCTCGTTAAAAAACTTCCCTAAACCTAATGGAGGAAAAAGAGTACATGTGGAAGGGCAAAAAAAATACAACATTAAAAAACATTATTCAAGAGCCGAACAAAATAAAATACCCCATAAAGCAGTAACAACAAAACAAAGAAAAAGATCGTTGACTAAAGACAAAACGTTACCCAATACATGTATCATTATTTCTAAATCGATTATGCAAATCATTATTAATCAGGCCTTGAATACTATTAGGCGGATCATCAAAGAACATTTCGCTAACCTCTTGATCCCGTAAATCTTTTGCTAGTTTATCGGCAACCAAATTCGATTCTCGACTATTATACTCCACATGAACCTCCCAAGAACGTTTAATCCTCTCTCAGATAACTATAACAAGACCATTAGCAGTCTGAAACGTTTCCCCATGAGTCACACAATCAATAGCTTCACGACTATCAAATTCAAGCTTTACACGATGAAAACCATAGCGCCACGTATGTCTCAGCCCATCAAAAATTACCCACAACTCTGTATTCAAAATAGAGCATCGACCAATATGACGGCTAAAACCAAAAATCCAATCCCCTATGTCTGAACGACAAACACCTCCAATCGTAGCTGAATTAGAAATCGGATGTACCGCACCGTCCACATTAACTTTCACCCAATTAGAGGGTGGACAACACCAATAGTTCATAGACCTCGAGATTTGCTCCTAAAAAGCAATAACCAATAAACTATGTGAACTAGCAACCTTTATCTGTTCAAGGTACATCTTGCTTGCCACAACTAGATCTTCCTTTCAACGTAATCTGGATCAAAAAGAAGACAATTTCTTCGATGCCAAAGTTTCCAATAAATAACCGCAAATAACAATCTCCAATTATCTAAATTACACATTAAAGAAATATTTGCACCCAATTTATTACCAAGCCAATTATGCAAAGATAAAGCATAAAAATTATTTAAAGAAATATTCAGCACTAGTTGCATCCAAACTGAGCGTGCATGGGACAATCACGAAGCACATGAAGCAAATTCTCTTGACCTTGTCGAAAAAAACTACAAATTGGATCATCTGTCAAATGACGACACTGCCTTTCTACATTAGTAAGAAGACAACCTCGCATCGCAAACCAAATGAAAGTTCGTATCCGTTGCGGTAAAGGTAGCTTCCAAATACCATTCCAAACATTTGGACCACCATTAGAAACATGTCCCATCAAAATATTATAAGCCGATTTCACGGAAAACTGGCCATTTTGTCATCCTTTCACCCTATGCGATCCGGACCCAAGTGAGACGTGGGAGGATATATCGTCAAAATATATTGTACAATCTCCTATGGTAAAACCTGAAAAAGAGCATCCAGATTCCAAAAACCATAGGGAGACACAAAAGATACCACTGGACAATGTGTAGGCATCCCATTCAATTGGTACCAACTCGAAAGAGGATCACACCCTGATAACCAATCATCATACTAGAAATCGATAAGACATCCATCTTTCACAATCCAGACCATACTCTCACGAACACAGTTCCAAACCTTACAAATTTCGGACCACAAACGAGAACAACCATGTGAGTTAATGGTAATTGATAAAATCTCTATAACCTTATATTTAGAACGCACCACCTGCACCCAAAGTTTATCACTCTCAGTGAGTAATTGAAAGCCAAGCTTCAAAAGAAAAGCTTGATTAAAACACTCCATATCACGAAGAGCAAGACCCCCCTCATCAATCAGCAACTGCATATCTATCCATCGCACAAGACTGATACCCCTATGATCAGATGAACTGCCCCAAATAAAGCTCCGAATAAGTTTTTCAATCTTAGAACAAATGCCCTTAGGTAACCAAGCAGCTTACATAGTGTAATTAGGAATCGCTTGCAGGACAGATTTTGCCAAAGTAACACGACCTGCAAAAGCCAATGATTTCGCTGGTCTTGATGCAAGTTGAGATCGAACTTTATCCACTAAATAACCATACATATTTATTTTTAATGTATATATATGTATCATATTATACATATATATATAATATGTATTATACATATACTATATATACATATATGATATGTATTATACATATATTATATATATAATATACATGTATAACATATATTATATATATAAATACGTGTATATTATATATCATATTATATATATATAAATATGTATGTATGCTTATAATACATAATATAATATGTATTATAGTATATATTATAAAGGATATATACTATACCCCAAAATCAAAATTTCCCCCACTCACCGGATAAAATCAGGTCGAGTTCAAAACATATCGGGTAAAATCAGGTCTCGGATCGATTCAGTTGGGTAACATCGGTTATTTTCCAGGTCAGACTCGGGTTCGGGTTTGTTTCAGTCGGATATAGGTCGAGTTTCAGGTCTACATTAACAGGTTGAAATCGGGTTCAAGTCGTTCTCGGTCGGATACAGTTCGGGTTCGGTTACTACAATAACAGGTCCAACTCGGGTTCTGGTCAACAACAGTCGGATACAGATCAGGTTCGGGTCATTACATCTCCGGGTCAAACCATGTTCTGACTCGAACAAGTTTCAGACGAATTTTTAGGTCGGTTTAGCTTTTTATATCCCTAGATACAAATGGTACAAATTAAATATATGTGTACAAAAAGTGATTTATTCTTTAAAATAAAGTTTAAAAAGAATTATTTTTCAAATAAAAAATAAAAAATATCCTCTTACTAAGCCAACCTAATGAAAAAGAAATCATACAATTTTCTTTCATTTTAATTTGACATTCCTTGCTATTAGAGCCGGCTAATAGATAAGGATAGCAAAAATATTCGAGTCACGACTTGACTCGATCTGAACCAGTCGAGTTTTTAATTTAATTTTCAGGATCAGGGCGCGACGAGACGAAGCTTAAAAATTATTAAATCGGGTTGAGTCGGATTTGGGTATTTGCTTGAAATTCTCCATCCTGTCTCGTTATATTTTTATTTATTTTTATATTTTATTATATTTATAAAAAATATAATTATATAAAAACGTTTTTATGAGTTTTAAGGGTTTTTTAATTTTTGAGGTTTGTTCTTATAATAAAAATTTATTAGATACTCAAGTTTTAATATATTCGATTCTATCAGTCAATTATTTAAGTTTTTATCTTTTAATATATAATTTAACATGTATATAATTTAAAATTTAATTTATTTTATTTTTATATGGACTTAAAGTTACTTAAAAATCATAATTTATGATTGTGAGAGAGGATTGATCGAATCTAACTTTTACTGTTGATGAAAGTTATTTCTTTTAATTTTTCAGATCGGATCAAATCGAATTTAAATTAAAAAAATAATATATTAAAAGAAAACAAATCAAATAAATTAATATTTTAACCCAAATCAAGTCGGAGCGACCAAAACTCCACCCAACCCAGCCCTATTACCATCCCTATTAACAGCGGGAACAACCTGAACACTTAGCTCAGGACCCCGCCTGTCATGTGGCCGCTTGTTGCCATGTTACCTTGCTAGTCTTTAGGCCTCAAGCCACAATGACTTCAACAATAAGATTTAATTTTGTCTAAAAATAAAAAAGAATGTGGCACTATATCACTTGCTCTCACCATCAATTAAAAGTGAATAACAGTAATATAATTAAAGTTTTTTAATTTAAAATATTTATTTTTTATTTAGTTTCTATTAAATGGATATTCAAAAAAACATTAAGAATAATTGCGTCAAGAAATAATAAATCCACATTAGAATTATTAAATGAAAGAGATTTTATTTTTTAAATTTAAATTGTCATTGTTTCTAATGCTTTTGCCGCATACCAACACCTCAATATCTCAATTATCAGAACTAAATTAATCCTCTTTATTTTAAAAAAACTATTTAACTTAAAAATCATGTTGTGATGCTTCTGCTCTTACATTTTTAAAATTTTTATTTTAAAATTATTAAAATTGATGCATACAAGAATTGTATTTCTGTTATTAATTAATAAATTTTAAATTAATAATTTAACTAATAAAATATATTTTTAATAAGAATCTATTTTTAAATTTTCGTACAAGACTCAAAAAATATATGAGACGGTCCCGCTAGCAACGTCCTATGTTTTAGTCGTTTGATCATGTATAATATATTTACTTCCTTAGACCATCTTTTTCTAGAAAAAGAAATTGGTTTAATATACTCATGTATTTATATTAAAATAATGTTAAATGATTTATAAAAATACTCCAAGAGATTTTTAGATATTGATTTCTTAGATTTAAAAGTTGATTATGCATTTAAAAGTGATTTCTAGCGAGTTTCCCATATCCTTTCATAAATACAAATAAAGATTTGTTTTCCAAATTGACATGGAAAATTAATATTTTAATATATAATAAAAAAATATATAAATATAAATATAAATTTGAAGCCAGTATTTAAGTCAAATCAAGAAAAAAAATCTAACAATTATAAAAAATTAGGATAAAATAAATACAAAATTATAAAACTAAATTTAATTTTGATATGACAAAGAAGTAAAAGTATTATTTTGTAATAAATTTTTAAGGCCATACTCAATTATCAGGTCAAGAAATTTTTAAGTCAAAACAATAACTCAACACTATTTTTCTTAAGCATTTTCAAAGCAAAAACATTCATATTTCTTAGGCGTTTTTATACGCCTCTTAAGTGTATCGATAACGTGTTCTTACTTTTAATAAATGTTCTTCAAGTTTTCCCAAGCGTTTCGATACGGTCTTGATCGTTTCAATATTTTCTAAAACTGTGAATTTTGATTTTAAAACAATTTTAAATTGGTAGAGATACAAGCGTTTCGATACAGTCTTTGACTGTTTTGATACATTCCTGTAGTTTAAAGCTTAATATAATATTGATCGATACTACACGTATGCGTTTCGATAACATGGATTATTTTTTCAAGACTTTTTAAGCATTTAATATTTTGAGCATTACTTATTTGTTGAACTTTAAAAGTTAGTTGACCAGTATCGATATGCACCTCAAGGTGTTTTGGTACGTTCTTGCAGTTTAAAGCTTACTATAATATTTAAGTAGTATCAATACTACATGTATGCGTTTCGATAATATGGGTTATTTTTTCAAGACTTTTTAAGCATTTAATATTTTGACCGTTATTTGTCAGTTGAACTTTAAAAGTTAGTTGACCAGTATCGATACGCACCTCAAGGCGTTTTGATACGTTCCTATAGTTTAAAAATTACTATAATATTTAAGTAGTATTAATACTATACGTATGCGTTTCGATAATATGTGTTATTTTTTCAAGATTTTTTAAGAATTTAATATTTTGACTGTTACTTGTCAGTTGAACTTTAAAAGTAGTTGACCAATATTGATACGCACCTCAAGGCGTTTTGATACCTTTTTTGATAAATTCAAAACGTTTTGGTATAGCTCTATAGTTGTTTTGATACACCCCTGTTTTAAATGCACATAACTATTCTTTTCTATTTTAGTAGCGTTTTGATACAAGTTTTTTGAATATCGATACTATAAGTTGTAGAAGTGTATTTTATCGTGGGAAGATGGTGTCTCAACGGCTATATTAATGATCCCAACCACTCAAAAGGATAGAAGTCAATGAAAGGGTATAAAAACAAGTCTCAAATGCAACAACAACAACTATTGATCATCAAAAAAACTTTCAAATATTCAATCCAACTTCAAGCACTAAAATTGTCAAATCCTTACACCCAAATCTTTGTTCATCATTGTAATCTTTCTATTGAGTTTAGGAAGTGTTTAATTGTAATTGGGATAATATTTTTCTGTGATAGAAATAAACATTTTCCATTTTTTATTTCCTGTAATATTGTGAGGTTGAATCAATCTTTGTGTAGAAAGATTGATTTGTTTGTAACAGTTATCCCTTGAGCCGGTAAAAAGGTGTAATTTATTAGTGAATTGGTTAGAAAATTCTTAGTGGGAGCTAAGGTAGTTGATGTGGAGGTTGCTCGAAGCTTAAACCACTATAAATCTTTTGTGTTCAAAATTTTCCAATATTTCAATACTTCCACAAAATTTTAAAAGTATCACTTCATCCTCCTCTTGGCCAAATTTGATTGTTCGATCCACTCTACAATTAATTAAGAGTTAGACTCTTCAAGGTCTTAACATCCACAAGAGAAGATACTATAAATTGTTGATCATCACAACAATCAAAGCCATGACATCTGCATCATGGCAAAATATGTACGAGTCATAATCCATCACAAAGTCACCCTTCTTCAATGGAGACAACTATCCTTATTGGAAGAATAGGATGATGTTGTTCATCAACTCACATGATTATGTTCTTGAGGATATAATCGAAGACATTCCATCCTTTCCAATGAACCAAGAAGGAGATAAGCAAATTTCGAAGACTAAAAGTGAGATGAAAGTGTAAAAAAGAAGAAAGAATTCAATAAATGATAAAGCATTGCACATACTCTTTTCTGCACTTGGCCCAAACATTTATTCAAAGATGTTATCTTGCAAGAGTGCTAAGAAAGTTTGGGATTCTCTTGAGACGATATGTAATACCCTAAACATAGCTTAGAAGTTAAGGACTAAATAAATTAAATTAGAGCTTAATAAAATTCAAAGTTTAGTGACTAAATTGAATAAATTTGAAAATTAGAGGCCAATTTCAAAAGGGACCAAAAAGTGAAAATTCAAAAGAGGTGAGATTGCATGTAAGTTTTTAAGAAGTTGGTGGCCTTGGACACATGGCAAAACACCATGTGGCCAGCCACCCCTTGTCCATAATAATAGATTTGTTTAAAAAAATAATAATAATAAAAAAGGGGAAAATGATGATTATATGTCATAGTGGGAGAGAGAAAGTTCTATTTGTCATCTTCTTCACCCATTTCTTCCCTCTTGGCCGGCCATGGGAGAGAGTTTGAGAGAAAATATTTGCTTGCCTTGCATGTGAGATTTTAAGTGAGATTTTGAAGGTTTGAAGCAAGATTCTTGATTAGGGAGGTCAAACAAGCAAGGTAAGGTATTTTTCTTCTTCTAAGCTTAGCTAAAAATGTAGTTGAAGATTGTTAGCTTGAAATCCATGGCTGAAAATTTAATATAGTGTTCTTAGTTAGCTTATTTTTAAGTTAGAAGTTGAATGCATGTTGCTGGAAAATACATGTTGTTATATTTGTTGAGTTTTTGAGCTTAAGGACTAAGTTGCATGGATTTGGAAATTATAGGGACTGTTTTATGGTTAAATTTAGGAAGGATTTTGATGTTAGGATGATTAAAATATTCGCATGTGGACTGATTTGGGGTAAAAAGAAGCATGAAAAATCGTTGCTAGGAAATTAAGTGATAAATGTGATTTTTGGACTGTTTTTTAAGAATTGAGAAATTAGTGGACTTAATTATTTTTGTTGAATCTGGAAATTCAATATTTAATTCATAGGATAATGTGTTAAGAGTGAGGAAATTAAATTGTATGTGCTTTGGTCGAATAGATGAAGGAAGGGAGGTGTTAGAATTAGTAAAGTGCTTTGGACTAGCTTATAGCTGATAATTTGGTAGCTTCATGGATTGAGCTGAAAACTCTATTTAAATGCAAAATTAAAAATGTTTGTATAGGTAAAATGTGCTTGAAATTGAGTCTACTAAAGTTTACAAGTGTTGGATGAGTTGAATTGGTGATAAGATTGATGAATTTTGAGCTAGAAGTGATGTAGGTGAAATCTGTCCAGAATAGGCCCTGTTCTGGACAGTAACTTCAAAAAATTCCCTAAAATAATGTACAAGGAATTTAGGTCTGGAATTGAACAGTATATAACTTGGATGAGTCTAATTTAATTAGAAAAAAACCTCACCTCGTTTGCCCTTGTAAATTAGGAGATATAAGAGAAACAAAAAGATTGGTCCAGACTGTCCCGAAACAGCACTGCTGTGTCTTTAAGATGAAAACTGGTATTGATGGGTTCGTAGGAAAAATTCAAGCTTTATATGGTTCAAAAGATGGTTTCGTTAGCTTTCCAATGAGGTAAAGTGGACAATTTTTGGACATGTGGATCAAAAGATAAAAATAGTTTAGTGAGCATTGTACAATCTGTCCAGGAATGTAACCTTACTGTTTTGGTTGTTTTGGAGTTGTTAATTATGAAATGTGTAGTTCGAATGTATTTTGATGATGTGTCAGTGTTTTTGTGTATTTAGAGGCTTCTAAAGAATTGGATAGTGAGGAAGAGCTGAGGCAAGAGCTTGCCAAAAGAAGGAGCAAGGGGCCAATCATCCATAATCCCTAGGAGTTTCGCTTGGATTGTTTGTGAGTGTGACTTTCTTTGGGGGTTGGGACTAGGTCCTAACCCAATTCTGATTTTTGGTTGTTTATGATTAAACCGGTATGAAATATGACTTAATACAAACTTGTCTAATCTTTAAGGGAAGAGTGAAATGCTATGAAAACTTGTTTGTTGCCATGTTACTTGTTAGCATGTTGATTGAATATGTATTACTTATTAAGTAATTGTTTTGGTTTGTTCATACCCATGCATTGCATATGCCGAGGTATGAATGGCATGCTTAAGCTTGGGACGCAAGGTACGTGTACATGCATTTGTTCCATGCAATTAAAGTTTTGATTTTTGCTTGTGCTTAGCATGTTTGATATAATGTATAAGGAATGGCATGAAATGAATTTTTATGATCCTAGGCATAATGGCCTAAGAGGCTTGGTCTATGAGGACCGTGTTATTGAAATGATACTGAATATTAGATTGATATGCTTAAATTGATAATCGACAACCTTGGTAGCTAGTTAGTTAGATAGGAGGGCATGCCTTAGAATCTAGAGCTCATTGTATCGGGTAGGACTTTGGTCCGGGGCAATTGGCCCTTATTGGCGACAGTTGGAGGGTACGTTTTTGGTCATTGGCGATAGTAGGAGGGTTTGACCAGCACTATAGGTGCATATTGTGGCGACAGTTGGTTGGAGATTCGATTATCTTCTAGCTAAATACCAAGGTGGTTGTAATGATTTAATTAACTTGAACTTGAATTGCACTATATTTGTTAGTTAAATGTAAGCATGATTACTTCGTATGAAAATGCATTTGTTATTGGATTGTTACATGTATTTGGATTGGTATATATTGAATATTGGATTGTTACATGTATTTGGATTATTGTACATTGAATATTGGATTGTTACGTGTAATCGGATTGTCACATGTTGAACCTTGGATTGAATTGTTATATATTGATTTGGAATACGTGTACTTGAACTTGGTATGTTATGGTATATGTGAACTTACTTGGCATATGATACATGTTTGGATTGTCTTGGATTGTTTTGATTCTTTGTTTTTATTACCTCACTAAGTACCTTATGTAATTACCCCCGGTCCCTTCGCTCTTCCCAAACATTTCAGGTTGATCGGTTAATAGCTTGGTCCCGGATTTTCCGTTGTTCGGATCTGCAGCAGCACAAGCCATGTATGTTTCTTTTTGAGATCTCCTAGTGGTGGCTAGTCTTGTTTTGTTAGACCATGCATTTTGATTACTTTAGACGGATGTATATAGTGAATCATTTTGGTAGCTTGGGACCTCAATTTGTATAACTTAAGAATGATGACATACTTGATACGTTTAATATGCATGTATATTTTGTAATGGTTTGCATGTCATGGAATGAATGGAACGAACTATTGATAATGTTATATGGAATGGATAAGTGAATTATAGAACTATTAAATGAACAATAGGTTTCGGGAATGTTTAGTAGTGAATATAAGTTGCTAAGTGGTAAAGGCCTAGTAATAGGAAAAGTTTTAATTTACCCCTAAAATCGGTACTTTCAGGTTAAGTTAAGTTGGTAAACCATTGTTCGGGCCGGGTTATCGGAGTGCTCAAGGACCGGTGACGCCCCTTTCCTACCGGCCCGGGGTGGGGGTGTCACACTTGGTTGGTATCAGAGCATTTAGGTTAGGATTCTAGGACTAAAATCGAGTCCGCATGCATCATATAGGATCGAACTATGCCACCTAGGAGTTATATATAATAATGTGCTTGTGCTTGCTCGATCTAAACTCTTTCTTGTTTGTTTGTCAACAGTAGAATGTCCGATACGAGGTTGGCGGTGGTTGACCCGAATCCCGCAGCCTCTTCGACCGACGGAGATAGTGTGGAGATGGGTCAGAACCCTCCGCAACAAGCTCCACCTCCTCCGCCCCCTGTTGCTCCTCAACCGGGAATTCCGGCAGTTCAGAACGTCCAGCAGGAATGTCTCCTTAGCATGAAGGAGATGTTCGATCAGCTTTTAGTGAATCTGAAGCAGAATCAGCAAGATGCTCCTGCCCCTGATGCGCCCAGTTGTGCTCCGATAGATAAGCTTGCTCGGTATCGAGCTTATACATTTGTGGGTGTTAGTGAGGAGAAACCAGAGGATGCAGAGTATTGGTTAGAACGTACTACTCAGATTCTGACCAAGCAGTTCCATTGTTCGGACGAGCACAAGCTAGAGTGTGCCGTAGCCTTATTGGCCGATGAAGCTCTGAGTTGGTGGGAAACCACTACATTGACTTCCCCGACGGAAGCTGTTACATGGAAATTCTTCGTCGAGGAATTTAAGAAGAAATATATCAGTGAGCAATATCTAGCCGAGCGCCGGAAGAAGTTCTTGTATCTAAAAGAAGCCAACCGGCCGATCGAGCAGTATGTGGCCGATTTCTACAAATATTGTAAGTATGCCTCCGAGTATATTAAGACCGAGGAAGAAAAATGCCGGAAATTCACTGATGGTCTTAACGATGAGTTGAGCCCAATGTTTACGGCCCTTGGGATTACCGACTTCCAAAACTTGGTGAATCGGGCCATTACGATAGAGGCAAAGATGAAAGCTTCCGAGAAACGCAAGGGTGGTAGTTCTTGGAAGGACAAACGAGCCAGAACCGATGATAGGCCTCAGTGGAAGAACAAGAAGTCAAAGCAGACCAAGGAGTCTTCTTTTGGATATACCTCTGTTCAGAGAGATGGATACATACCGAAGCCTCAAACAGTATCTAGGCACACAGCCCCGGTCATTTCTGTGGATAGCACGGGGAATTCTAACAGAGGCACTCAGTATCCTGCCTGCAAGTTCTGCCAGAAGCATCATCCGGGTCAGTGTAGGACTCAGCAGAATCTGTGCTACTTGTGCGGAGCTTCCGATCACTATATCAGGAACTGTCCTCAGAATCCCAATAAAATTCCTGCTAGAGCTTCTGTTATGGACAGTGCTTCTCCGTATGCCAAAAACAAGGGTTCCAGACAGGCTCAATCTGGTAGTCAGGGGAAGAATAAGGGCCAGCCTTCTAGTGCCACACACTAGGAATCTCAGGCTCCTGCACGGATCTACCACATTAAAGGAAAGGACGATGAGGAATCTCCGAATGTAATCGCAGGTATGATCGAATTAAATTCAAGTCCTGCATATGCTTTGATTGATTCTGGGTCTACTCATTCCTTTATTTGCTTTGCTATGGTTGCAAAAGCAAGTCTGAAACCTGAGGTAGTCACTAGGGGTCTTGTTGTGTCAAATCCTATAGGAGGTTTATTGAATATTAATCTTGTTTGTAAGAGCTCCCCTGTTACAATTCGAAATGTCCCTTTCCGGGTTAACTTGTTTGTGCTACCGACATGTGAGTTTGACTTGGTTCTAGGCTTAGACTGGTTGGTTAAGCCTGAGGCTTGGATTGATTGCCAAAATCGGAGACTCTACCTTCGGGGTTTGGGTAAGGAGTCTATCTTACTCATTGACAAGAAACCGACGTCAGTGTTTGCTGCCATGGTATTACAAGATGAGTATGACTTCGGGTTGCCTACTATTCCGGTTGTATCCGAGTTTATTGATGTTTTTCCCGAAGAACTCCCTGGTCTTCCTCCGAACAGGGAAGTGGAATTCGGAATTGAGGTCCAGCCTGGGACAAGTCCGGTGTCTATCACTCTCTATAGAATGGCACCGATAGAGTTGAAAGAGTTAAAGAAGCAACTCCAGGAACTGCAAGATAAGGGTTTCATAAGACCTAGTTCGTCTTCCTGGGGTGCTCCAGTCTTATTTGTGAAGAAGAAAGATGGCTCAATGAGACTTTGTGTTGATTATAGGCAGTTGAACAAAGTCACTATCAAGAACAGGTATCCTTTGCCCAGAATTGAAGACTTGTTTGATCAGCTTAAGGATGCTGTAGTGTTCTCAAAGATTGACTTACGGTCAGGTTACTATCAGATGAAGGTAAAGGATGAGGATGTGCCTAAGACAGCTTTCAGGACTCGATATGGTCATTTCGAGTTCCTTGTGATGCCATTCGGATTGACGAATGCTCCGGCTGCTTTCATGGATCTCATGAACCGCATGTTCAAGCCTTATTTGGATAAGTTTGTTGTGGTTTTCATTGATGATATACTTGTCTACTCCCGGAATAAGGAAGAACATTCTGAGTATCTCCGAATTGTCTTGTAAACTCTCCGAGAACGCCAGTTGTATGCAAAGTTCTCAAAGTGTGAGTTCTGGCTATCGGAAGTTTCATTTCTTGGCCATGTCATTTCGGCAGAAGGAATCAAAGTGGATGCGAGAAAGGTACAAACCATTCTGGATTGGAGGCCTCCGAGGAATATCAGTGAGATCAGAAGTTTTCTCGGTTTGGCCGGATATTACAAGCGCTTCGTTAAGGGATTCTCGTCCATTTCTGCTCCCTTGACAAAGCTGCTCCGAAAGGATGAGCCATTCGTATGGTCAGAGAAACAACAGAGAAGCTTTGATCAGCTCAAGCAAACTCTTACTCATGCCCCTATTCTTATTCAGCCAGAATCAGGGAAGGAGTACACCGTGTATAGTGATGCATCGCAGTTGGGATTAGGATGTGTCTTAATGCAAGAGGGGAAAGTGGTGGCATATGCCTCACGATAGTTGAAACCCCATGAACTTAATTATCCCACTCATGATCTTGAGCTAACTGCGATTGTTTTTGCACTCAAAATCTGGAGGCATTATTTGTATGGTGAAAGGTGCTACTTGTTCACCGATCACAAAAGCCTCAAGTATCTTCTGACTCAGAAAGATCTCAACTTAAGACAAAGAAGATGGATGGAGCTATTAAAAGATTATGATCTTGTCATCGACTATCATCCTGGCAAGGCCAATGTGGTTGCGGATGCTCTTAGTCGCAAGCCAATTCTCGCTCCTAATGCTATTAATGCTCATCTTCGAGTGTATCGAAGATGAGGATTCTTGTCAGAACTTCATGTTCAATCTACTTTGATTGCTCGAATCAAAGACCTCCAGTAAACTGATTCTGAACTTCAGGCTATCATGTCAAAGCCTAATTCAAAGGCCAACCAGGACTTCTCTATTCGTGATAATGGTATTATGTACTTCAAAGATAGGGTTTGTGTCCCTAATGATGAAGAATTGAAGAGGGAAATACTCCAAGAAGCCCACCAGAGTTCTTTATCAGTTCACCCTGGATCGGTAAAGATGTACAAAGATTTGAAACCATTGTATTGGTGGCCGGGCATGAAGTCAACCATCACAGACTTCGTGTCTAAATGTTTGACATGTCAGAGAATCAAGGCTGAGCATCAAGTCCCTGCTGGGTTACTTCAGCCAATCGAAATCCCTCAGTGGAAATGGGAAAAGATCACAATTGACTTTGTGACGGGTCTTCCGTTAACTCCGAGAAAGAATGATGCCATATGGGTGATTATGGACAGATTCACTAAGTCAGCTCACTTCATCCCGATCAGAGTAAACATGAGTTCAGATATCTTGGCTGAGCTGTATATTCGTGAAGTGGTACGTCTGCATGGAATTCCCACTTCTATCATCTCGGATAGAGACTCTAAGTTTACCTCTCGGTTCTGGAGATCATTACAGGAAGCTTTGGGAACTAGAGTACGTTTGAGTACAGCTTTCCATCCTCAGACTGATGGACAATCTGAGAGAGTTATTCAGGTCCTTGAGGATATGTTGCGAGCTTGTATTGTAGATTTCGGAAAGAACTGGGAGAAATCCCTACCTCTTGTGGAGTTCGCGTATAACAATAGCTATCAGGCTTCCATTCAAATGGCCCCGTTTGAAGCTTTATATGGTAGGAGGTGCAGAACTCCTTTATGTTGGTCCAAGTTGGGTGAAAGCAAAGTTTTAGGGCCTCAGTTGCTTCGGGAAACTAAAGAGCAAGTCAAGATTATTCATGCAAGATTGAAACAGGCCTTTGATAGGCAAAAGTCTTATGCGGATCTCAAAAGGAGGGATATTCAGTATAGTGTGGGAGATAAAGTCTTTCTGAAAGTATCGCCATGGAAGAAGATCTTTCGGTTTGGGAAGAGGGGCAAGCTTAGCCCTCGTTTCATCGGGCCTTTCGAGATTATTGAGAGGATTGGTCCCGTGGCTTACCGACTAGCACTCCCTGCTGAATTTGACAGGATTCACAATGTCTTCCATGTCTCAATGCTCAAAAAGTATAGATCGGATCCCTCACATGTTCTTGAACCTGAGGATGTGGAATTGAATCCGGACTTATCTTACGAAGAGGAACCAGTTCAGATTCTTGACCGAGAAATCAGAAAGCTTCGAAACATGTCTGTTCCTCTCGTGAAGGTTCTTTGGAGAAACCACAAGGTAGAGGAAGCCACGTGGGAACCGGAAGCGACTATGCGAGAGCAATACCCACACCTTTTTCCTTCAGGTATAAATTCGAGGACGAATTTTTCTTTAAGGGGGGGAAAATTGTAATACCCTAAACATAGCTTAGAAGTTAAGGACTAAATAAATTAAATTAGAGCTTAATAAAATTCAAAGTTTAGTGACTAAATTGAATAAATTTGAAAATTAAAGGCTAATTTCAAAAGGGACCAAAAAGTGAAAATTCAAAAGAGGTGAGATTGCATGTAAGTTTTTAAGAAGTTGGTGGCCTTGGACACATGGCAAAACACCATGTGGCTATCCACCCCTTGTCCATAATAATAGATTTGTTTAAAAAAAATAATAATAATAAAAAGGGGAAAATGATGATTATATGTCATAGTGGGAGAGAGAAAGTTCTATTTGTCATCTTCTTCACCCATTTCTTCCCTCTTGGCCGGCCATGGGAGAGAGTTTGAGAGAAAATATTTGCTTGCCTTGCATGTGAGATTTTAAGTGAGATTTTGAAGGTTTGAAGCAAGATTCTTGATTAGGGAGGTCAAACAAGCAAGGTAAGGTATTTTTCTTCTTCTAAGCTTAGCTAAAAATGTAGTTGAAGGTTGTTAGCTTGAAATCCATGGCTGAAAATTTAATATAGTGTTCTTAGTTAGCTTATTTTTAAGTTAGAAGTTGAATGCATGTTGCTGGAAAATACATGTTGTTATATTTGTTGAGTTTTTGAGCTTAAGGACTAAGTTGCATGGATTTGGAAATTATAGGGACTGTTTTATGGTTAAATTTAGGAAGGATTTTGATGTTAGGATGATTAAAATATTCGCATGTGGACTGATTTGGGGTAAAAAGAAGCATGAAAAATCGTTGCTAGGAAATTAAGTGATAAATGTGATTTTTGGACTGTTTTGTAAGAATTGAGAAATTAGTGGACTTAATTATTTTTGTTGAATCTGGAAATTCAATATTTAATTCATAGGATAATGTGTTAAGAGTGAGGAAATTAAATTGTATGTGCTTTGGTCGAATAGATGAAGGAAGGGAGGTGTTAGAATTAGTAAAGTGCTTTGGACTAGCTTATAGCTGATAATTTGGTAGCTTCATGGATTGAGCTGAAAACTCTATTTAAATGCAAAATTAAAAATGTTTGTATAGGTAAAATGTGCTTGAAATTGAGTCTACTAAAGTTTACAAGTGTTGGATGAGTTGAATTGGTGATAAGATTGATGAATTTTGAGCTAGAAGTGATGTAGGTGAAATCTGTCTAGAATAGGCCCTGTTCTGGACAGTAACTTCAAAAAATTCCCTAAAATAATGTACAAGGAATTTAGGGCTGGAATTGAGCATTCTAGAACTTGGATGAGTCTACTTTAATTAGAAAAAAACCTCACCTTGTTTTCCCTTTTAAATTAGGAGATATAAGAGAAACAAAAAGATTGGTCCAGACTGTCCCGAAACAGCACTGCTGTGTCTTTAAGTTGAAAACTGGTATTGATGGGTTCGTAGGAAAAATTCAAGCTTTATATGGTTCAAAATATGGTTTCGTTATCTTTCCAACAAGGTAAAGTGGACAATTTTTGGACATGTGGATCAAAAGATAAAAATAGTTTAGTGAGCATTGTACAATCTGTCCAGGAATGTAACCTTACTGTTTTGGTTGTTTTGGAGTTGTTAATTATGAAATGTGTAGTTCAAATGTATTTTGATGATGTGTCAGTGCTTTTGTGTATTTTAGAGGCTTCTAAAGAATTGGATAGTGAGGAAGAGCTGAGGCAAGAGCTTGCCAAAAGAAGGAGCAAGGGGCCAATCATCCATAATCCCTAGGAGTTTCGCTTGGATTGTTTGTGAGTGTGACTTTCTTTGGGGTTGGGACTAGGTCCTAACCCAATTCTGATTTTTGGTTGTTTATGATTAAACCGGTATGAAATATGACTTAATACAAACTTGTCTAATCTTTAAGGGAAGAGTGAAATGCTATGAAAACTTGTTTGTTGCCATGTTACTTGTTAGCATGTTGATTGAATATGTATTGCTTATTAAGTAATTGTTTTGGTTTGTTCTTACCCATGCATTGCATATGCCGAGGTATGAATGGCATGCTTAAGCTTGGGACGCAAGGTACGTATACATGCATTTGTTCCATGCAATTAAAGTTTTGATTTTTGCTTGTGCTTAGCATGTTTGATATAATGTATAAGGAATGGCATGAAATGAATTTTTATGATCCTAGGCATAATGGCCTAAGAGGCTTGGTCTATGAGGACCGTGTTATTGAAATGATACTGAATATTAGATTGATATGCTTAAATTGATAATCGACAACCTTGGTAGCTAGTTAGTTAGATAGGAGGGCATGCCTTAGAATCTAGAGCTCATTGTATCGGGTAGGACTTTGGTCCGGGGCAATTGGCCCTTATTGGCGACAGTTGGAGGGTTTGTTCTAGCTAAATACCAAGGTGGTTGTAATGATTTAATTAACTTGAACTTGAATTGCACTATATTTGTTAGTTAAATGTAAGCATGATTACTTCGTATGAAAATGCATTTGTTATTGGATTGTTACATGTATTTGGATTGGTATATATTGAATATTGGATTGTTACATGTATTTGGATTATTGTACATTGAATATTGGATTGTTACGTGTAATCGGATTGTCACATGTTGAACCTTGGATTGAATTGTTATATATTGATTTGGAATACGTGTACTTGAACTTGGTATGTTATGGTATATGTGAACTTACTTGGCATATGATACATGTTTGGATTGTCTTGGATTGTTTTGATTCTTTGTTTTTATTACCTCACTAAGTACCTTATGTACTTACCCCCGGTCCCTTTGCTCTTCCCAAACATTTCAGGTCGATCGGTTAATAGCTCGGTCCCGGATTTTCCGTCGTTCGGATCTACAGCAGCACAAGCCATGTATGTTTCTTTTTGAGATCTCCTAGTGGTGGCTAGTCTTGTTTTGTTAGACCATGCATTTTGATTACTTTAGACGGATGTATATAGTGAATCATTTTGGTAGCTTGGGACCTAAATTTGTATAACTTAAGAATGATGACATACTTGATACGTTTAATATGCATGTATATTTTGTAATGGATTGCATGTCATGGAATGAATGGAACGAACTATTGATAATGTTATATGGAATGGATAAGTGAATTATAGAACTATTGAATGAACAATAGGTTTCGGGAATGTTTAGTAGTGAATATAAGTTGCTAAGTGGTAAAGGCCTAGTAATAGGAAAAGTTTTCATTTACCCCTAAAATCGGTACTTTCAGGTTAAGTTAAGTTGGTAAACCATTGTTCGGGCTGGGTTATCGGAGTGCTCAAGGATCGGTAATGCCCCTTTCCTACCGGCCCGGGGTGGGGGTGTCACACGATATGTGAAGGTACAAACGATGTCAAGTAGACCAAAATTATGCTTCTTAATCTCAACTACGAGAATTTCAAGATGGAGCCGAATGAAGATATTATCAAAAATGTTTGATCGATTCTCGATAATCGTTAATTGTCATAAAGGTTTTGGTGAAATCATTCCAGGGGAAAAACTCGTTCAGAAGATCATCTATTTACTTCTTGAGTCTTGGGATGAAAGAGGAACACCATCATTAAAGCCAAGGGTCTCAAGACCTTGAATATCAATGCTCTTGTGAGATCTCTTCTTACCCATTAAATTATAAAAAAGAAATGATAGAGGAAAAGAAGAAAGATGAGAGGAACCAAGAGAATAAAAAGATGGAAACTAAGAAATAAGGAATTGCCCTCAAGGCCTCTCTACCACAAGACTAGGACAATACTAGTGAAGAAGAAGAATTGAATATGGTAGCCAAATGGTTTACCCATCTCATGAGGTCAAATCGAAATAAAAGGTTTCAAAGAAAGAAGAATTTCAAAGGTAAGAGCAAGGAAAAAGATAAGGACCAACTCACATGCTATGAGTGCAAAAAACCGGAACACATTAGAATCGATTACCCACAATACAAGAAAAAGGAGTTCGAGAGAAAGAAGAAGCAAAAGGTTGATGTTGCTACTTGGAGTGATGAGGACTCATCATCTGATGGAGGAAATAAAGTAGAAAACCTTTGTCTCTTGGCAATTAACAATGAGCCTAAGGTAACTCTTGATACCTCTTGTAATGATCTTTCTTATGATGGAACAAATGATGCTTATAAAGAATTGGAAGATAGCTATGATAAATTAGTATTAGAGTAAAAAGAATCTATTAAAAAGAATAAATTCTTTTAGAATTAAGAAATAAAAATAATTCCTTAACTAGAACCAACTTAGAGCTAGAAAGTAAATTAAAAGAAATGTAAGAAAAAATTGTGAAATTGAAAAAAGAAAAACATTAGCATGTATAATTTACTTTCTAAGGTAAAATAAGATCACAAAAAAATTGGTGACATAAAAGGTTTCTTAGGCAAGATTAATTCAAATAATCACGGTAAAGGTGAATCCTCTAGAATTAATTTTGTTAGGAAGATTTTTACCAACTATAGACATGGAAGATTCCCTGAGCACAATAAATGTTAAAGGATTAATAACATTTGGATTCTAAAGAATATTATTGCTTCTAATGATATTTTAGCTATTGCTTCTTGGATTCTTAAGAGAATCAAGTTGTTGGGAACTAAATTATATGGACCCAAACAAGCTGGGTAGCAAAAGTCAAAACGTGATTCTATGTTTGTAGGTCGAGCGTTGCTACAAAGTCAAAAGCTTCAAGTTAAAATATATGTACCTTGATAGTGGATGTTCAAGGCATATGAACATAGACAAGAGATGATTCAAGGAGTTAGAGCTTAATAGTGGTTAAGTAGTAATTTTTGGTGACAACTCCAAAGGCTAAATTGAGGGGATAGGCTATATTGATAATCGCTCCTCTATACTTATTGAAAATGTCTTACCTGTCAAAGGTCTTAAGTATAATTTGTTTAGTATTAATCAATTATGTGATAAGGGTTTCTATGTCTTATTTGAATGATGTGGTTGCAAAATAATAGATATTGAAACTATTAAAACAATGCTCACTAGTCATCGCATAGGAAACATTTACATGATGCATTATAATCATATTAAATCATCATGAATATGCATATAAGGGCTTTAGAAACTCATTTCTAGATCTTTTAGAAGCCTAGCTAAGTGGTATCGAAATAACTTCAAACAATTTTGATACCGTCTCTTAGAGATCTTTTATTAGGACAATTTTGGTCAATCTGGTATCGAAACTTTTTACAAAAATGAAGGTTAGAATTAAAATTTTCAAAAATTTTAAAGGTTAAATTTTTATTTTTTTTAAAAATTAAGGGTTAAAATATTTTTTAAAAAAATTATAGGGATAGATGAGAATTTTTAAAAAATTATGAGAAAATTTAGTTAAAAAGATTTAAAATTTTTGAAGTTTAAGATGAATCTTTAAAAATTTTGTTTGGGATAAATATAAATTTTTAAAATACTAAGAGAATGAATTATATTTGCTAAAATTTTTAAGAGACCACAAGTCCCTTCATTTTTCTACAAGTAACCTCTCGTAAATGTTATTTTGCCCATATATATATTTAAATTTAAAAACTTATAATTTCTCATAACATGTAATTCAATCTCATTCGTACATGTTTAGTGCAAACTTTAAAATGTATGTTTTTTTTGAAACGTGATAAAAATAATATTCTTTTGAATAAGAATATGTTCAGCTCATCTAATATATATGTAACCTCCTCGATCCGGTCTAGACACTACCCGACTCGAATGAGCTATACGGGGAATACTGAGGTTAATCTAGAGACTCGTCCTGATAAACAACCCTAAAAGTTCAAACTTTTATCTTTTCTAATGCTTTAATTAGATCCTACATGTTCATGCAAGGACCGAGTTCAATTACAGCGGAAACTAAAGAGAAATGAGTCCTAATTTAATTGAACAAGTTTTAGGGACCCAATCATAATTTCCAGAATTTTATGCCCTAATTGGAAAATTAAGGTTATCAATATTTAATTAAGTATATTTCATGCTGGAACATAAATTTTTAGCTTAAAATAATATCTACAAGTCATTCAATTGCATGCTCAAAGTTTAAGGATTATTTCCAGCCTCCAAAGGTTTCGTGACATTCTCTATATGCAAATTCACCTAGAAACACATTAAGCACATATCATGGCATATTAGCTGGATGCATTCCTACCTAAATAACAAAATCATAGATTCAAGTCATAAATATTCATGCTTCATTATCAACAACACTCAAATTCACAAATAGGGATATCAAGAATCAAATTCCAATATAACTTCATTATAACCACATATATACTAAAAGGTAATTCAAATCCAAATCACAAAACTAACATCAACTTTAATATTCATAAAATGTGTAATAACATATAACTATTTCAAGTATAATTAGCATGAACAATAATCAAAATATGATAACTCATCCTTATTGCTTTCTCACTAGTACTAATGTTATAAAGACATACTTGAGCTTTCATTTGGAAGTTACCTGGATCCTTGCTTCCCTTTGATGCCTCCATGCTAAATACTCTGCATTGCAAGGTAAATGAGATGGTAAGCATAAGCTTAGTGAGTGAATAAAAACATATTTAAAAACAACTTGTAACGTAACCCATAATATACCAAAATCAATTTTAAAACAAGTCATGCTCTTAAGTAAAAACAATGTTCATGGCCGTCAACGCACTCCACTATTTGAAAAACAACAAGTATACCATGGAATCAACCACAAAACCTTTTTCAAATATTTTTAAAAAACACATGCTCATTAAGTATCACTCAAGTCTTACATGCCTATAGCAAAGCTTCATTGAAAAGATTATTCAATTAAGAATACATACTTACTTATAACATTGTATTGGTATTAGTAAACCATTTAGATTACCACTAAACGTTAGGATAAATAGAAATGTTAGGCATGGGGCCAATCGCCAACATGTCACATATGAGAGCCGACCGCTACTCATATCACGTGTGAAGGCCAATCGCCTAATAACACTCATGATGGGATATAACCAATCATGAAAATACACCTTAGCATCCGGGATAAGAAACACTTACATGTAATACAACACATATATCACAATATAAGTATTAACTCTAATGCATCACCAAGGCATTTTATACACGTACGCATTTTAATTATAGTACACTCACATCCTATTGATCAATCAACTTATCCATGTTTCATCATCTTTAATAACAATACTAAAACAAAACCAATGCTCAAGTTTTAAGTTAAAAACAGTGAAATAAATTCGTGCATCCCACCGATACATGCATTAAATGCATAAATTGATAAAAACTACGTTTCTCATGTTTTTAAAACAAAACCGTGAGAGCATTATATGTATATAAAAACTTTGTAAAAATAATCTCATGAGAATTAAAACACATGCATAATCACATATACACAATACAATAAGAGTATGAAAAATAATGTTATAAAAACAAGGCATAATATGTGAACCTTTAAGAAAGCAATACTTAAAACTTACTTCCGAGTATAGGGAGGTTTTTCACACCTTCCCTAAACCTCTAAACCTTGAAAAAAACATTTAAAACAGGCCAAATTTGCAACCCTCGTACTCCATTCACCAATTTACCGAAACTTGCTCGACAAGTCACCAGATGGTTTAGTGCTTTAAAAACCCAAAACTCTCTCAAGTTGGACCAATACATGGCAGCCCCTAAAAACACCATAAAACTTAAGCAAAACTCACCGAAAACCTCTCTAAACTCCACCTAAACCTTAGTTCCGGGATTAGATACTTAAAATCCATCTTAATTACATCTAAACACTTCAAGATTCATGTATTTAGTCCTCAAAAACAGCCATGTAAAATAGTTGAACCAAAATCAAGAAAACAATAGAATTTTTATCAAGAAAACCGATTTTATTGATTCAAGAATTTAAAGATTGTTTTAATAATCCAAGAGCTTAGGAATTTTATTAAAGAACTTTAGGTTTCATAGGTTTGAATGATTCTCACCTCAAAAATTGATCCCACCCCTTGAAATGTTTAAAAACTAGAAAATCTATAGAAAAACGACGAGATTTTGATAAAGAAAAATATAAAGAATTCATCAAACGAATTTTTATGAAAAAGATTGGTGTTTAACTTTGAAAAGATGATGGAGAATGTTTCTTGGGAAGGAAGAAACCAAAATCTTGGTGAAGTGTTTAAAGCTTGATGCAAAAATAGAGTTTTTCAAGTAAAACCGAAGAAAAACGTAGAGAATTTGAAGAAGAAAAATATAGGAAAATAAAAAAAAATAAAATTTTATTAAAAAGAATGTATATTTAACTTGAAAAGATGATTAAAAGTCTGACTTAGAGAAGAAGAAGAATCCAAAATTTAAAGAAGGGATATTTTTAAAAAGTGAATTTTTGGGTTTTGAATCAAAATTAGGGATTTATGATTACTTAAGTTAAAACAAGGGATTAAAGGTTGTTTATATAGACTCTTAGGATTAGGATTATATCAAATTACCTTCAAGATTCAAAGTTTTGACTCAGTTTATAAATTTATCCTCAAATTTTCAATTTTTACAGAATAGTTACTAATTTCAAAATCTTAGGGATTCAAGGGTCAATTTTCGAAATTGAATTTTTGCCTAAGTCAAATATAAATCAATTAAGAATTTTAGAATATTTTTCCATAATTTATTTTGATTTAAAATTAATTTTTAAGTATTTAATCCCGAACTAGACTAAACCGACAAAATGATCCACTAGACCTCTAAACCTGCCTCTAAACTACTAGCACCAATTTTGAGGCATCACAATATCTCTTTTATAACTTTTAACTAGTTATTCTGCTAGAAAAATATATATCAATTTTGACTTATTTAATATATCAATTGATATACATATGTTATCTATAATTTCTGAAAAATATTTTAAAAGCATTTATTGTCTTTTCCTTTAAAGTTTTATTCCTTGTGGCGATTAGTAGTAAATATTTTAATTTAAATTTTTGCGTCTTTTAAAATGTGTTGTCTCGTATTTTTCCTTTCATTTCAAGTGGAAAAAAATTTATGCTCATGTTAAGCATAAATTGTTAATATAGGTAGCAAATTGCATTAGCGACGTAATCATATTCTATAAAGAATAATAAATAAACACCTACTGAATCTTAACGAAATAAAAAAAATTCTATGCCTTAGCTTATGATAGTGCAAAGATCTAAAAGAAAAAATGAAACGTTGGTATGATAAAAAATTATTGTCCCGACAATTCATGCACGAGTAATTAGTTCTTTTTAACTCTCGGTTAAAGTTTTTTTTGAGAAAACCTTGATTATAATAGTTTTTGTCGTTTGATATTGTTAAACCTTTCTCATATGGTGTGATGATAATCAAGTCCACCATTGATGGATATGAATTTAAAGTTAACAGGCAAAGATTGAAGTACTATATCGACGTCAACATGGAGTGTTGTAAAGAAAGGGTTACTTTAGGAGATTCATGATGATGCGCTCCTTGAGTATTTTTATTAATTGCACTTTTTATTTTTAGATAATGTTTTTGTTTTTTTTTAATTTTTTAATTTAGGATAGAATTTTTTATGGTTTATTTTATTTAAAATTATCTTAATAATTTTTATTTTTATTAATATTTATTTTTTTTAATTGTGTTTGAATTTTAGTAAAGAAGTTAAGATAAAAAGGATTTGATTGAAGATTAAGATAGAAATTAATATGAGTAAAAATTTAAAGAGTTTAATTCCATAATTAACTCTAAAATTTACCTTAGTTTTCTTATTTAACTAACCCAACCGAAAACCCATACAACACTCTATCATCTTTTTCGTCAATTTTACACTAACACCTTCTTAAACTTTTCTTACAATTATTTTCTTCCAAATTTTTTTTTTCTCTTTTATAGGTCGAATCCACCACCATCTCCATTATATCTTTTTCTTCTTTACACTCATCACTAAAAATCTTAAATTCTTCTATTTCTTTTATTTTGAAATCATAAGCGTTATTTGTTTGTTTGTTTTTTTACTCCAACCACATTAAAAATTTTTATCAATAACTAAGAACATTGAGATCATTCTTCATCCTAGTTCATCATGTGAACCAACATACGTCAATATGCCACACAAGAACTGAAGATTGATTCAACGCCAAATTTACGAATCGAAAAAGTTTGGAAAGAGCAATGATTCGAATATGATATGTCCCTCAAGAACTATGGGCTTTACTGTCATATACAAAATCATTGAGCACCATGAGTGGTATAATCACCTATTTTTAACTAGAAATATTAAAATATTTTAATTTTCGCAATTCGAATAAGGATCTATTTTGTTTATATATATTTCGTTTTTATATTATTAATGTGTATGTATTATATATGAATGTGCATTTGCATGTGTTTATAATATATCTATATTATGTGCTACTATTATAAGTGTGCTTATATGTCCCTTTGTTTTTATATTATTTCGTATCTGTGCATGTATTATTAAGTATTATGTTAAGTCTTTCATTATAGTATGTATTATATCACGTATACACGTGTATGTATTAATATTATTTATTTTAATATTATTTTTATATTATGTTAATATATTAATCATGGCCCAAGTAGTATAATATAAAACCCACTTGACAGAATAAAAAAGTCAACAATCCAAATCCAAGGGTCATAGACCCAATTCCAGTAGGTTACAAAGCCCATTTTGGGCTAACATATTTGAGTTCAATTTAAACCCTAATCTAATTACCTTTCAAGCTGCAGCCGCCTCAATTATGGGCGTTTAGAAGCCCTAGATGGCCGAGATCCAATCCTCCTACAGCCTCCACGCACACACGCACCACTCATTCTAGCTTCTATGCTCGCGTGATGAACACGTGTCGGACTATTCATCTATCGACAAAACATTTCGACTACAGTCAATCCCTCGTCTACCGTAAATATACCGCCGCCTGACGGACGTCACCGTTTGGACATCCAAACAACCTACGAGTAGGAGAAAAGTCATCATTCATTTCCCATCAAAGAAAAGCCAAAAAATAGGGGCAAAAGGCCATGATTTAGAGGATGTGTAAATCCCAGAAAAGGAGAAAAAGCAATATGTAAAACTTTCTCTGGAATGTTATAAAGGGATCCATCATCATCAAAAAAACTGAGAATCATTAGAAAAGAAAACTACCATTGTAACCCAGCAAAATATCATCAGCATTGTAGCATTTTTGAAAGAAAAAAAAATTAGATCTGATTTCTGGTAACCGAGACCCCTCTCAATATTCATTTTTCATTTTCAATTTTCTTAAAATATTCAGGAAAAAGAATGACAGAAAGAAATTTTTTGACTACATTTAGTTCCAAGAGCCCTTCGATCTTCGATCTAAGGCCTTTGTTATTCTTCTTCTTCCAATGGGGTGAGGCCAAGGACAACCTAGATGGCTTCAAGGCCATTATTCGCCTAGACTAGTGTCACCGAATTATTGAAAAATAGAACAAAGAATTTAGAATGAAGAAGAAAGGATATAAGAAACAGATAAAAATTGGAGATTAAAGAAACAAATTCTTGCTTGTATATTCAGATGAGATAAAAACGGTTACAACCATCCTCTAAATAGTATTGAAATGAAATACTAAAATATAAATTAATTATTTAATAACAGCTGGCACTAAATATTCGAGCAAGGCCAGTACGTGTCCCCTTCTTCTCCCTTGGGTTCCAGCTTGGCAATCCATTAACCCAGTTGATTGACTTGATTCATTACCCGGTTTGATCTATTACCCGACTTCTCTAAATGACACCGTTCCTTTAACTGACCCCATTTCCCTTCATTCACAATTTCTCAATTATTGATTGTTGTTGTTTCTTTGATTTTCTCTCGTAACCCTAACTTTTCCCTCAATTCTTCCTCCAAACTCATGACAATACCCTCCCCTCCACCTGATCCTTGTTCCCAAGGATCAAAATCAAGAAACTGAAATTTTAACACCGAGTAATCTTCCCAAGTTGCATGTTCGGTTCTAAGATTTGACCATTGAATGAGCAATTGAGTCACAACAACGTTATTGCGCTTCACCATTCGTTTGTCAAGAACAATTGCCGGATAAATTTTCAATTGTCCATCATCAGTAATTTTAGGAGGATCATGAGAGGTAACCTGTTGAGTTCCAGTTTTCTTTTTGAGGAGACTAACATGAAAAATCGGGTGTATTTTGAAATGCACCGGAAGTTGGAGTTTGTAAGCATTGAGCTATCCTTTTCTCGATTTTGTAGGGACCAAAATAGCGGGCAGCCAACTTCAAATTCCGACGGAGAGACACTGAAGACTGTCTGTAAGGTTGGATTTTAAGGTACACAAAATCGCCAACTACAAATTCTCTATTTGTTCTCTTCTTATCTGTTATTTGCTTAATTCGATTGGTTGCTTTCTGGAGTTGTTCTGTTAATATGATTGCTAGTTGTTGCTTGTGAGTTTGCAATTCTTGTAAGCTGTTGTTCGTTGTTGCATGAGTCCAATCACATTGAAGAGGCTAGTAACCATACATAGCCTCAAACGGTGTAAGGCCTAAGGAGGTGTGGTAGGTAGAATTATACCATCATTCTTCCTGGGATAGCCAATTAGACCATGTGCTAGGTTTTAGGAAGCACATGCTATGTATATAATGCTCCAAGCATTGATTAAGACGTTTAGATTGGCCATCTGTTTCTGAATGATAGGCTGTACTGAAAAAAGTAGAAGTCTCAAGCTGCTGCATGAATTACTTCCAAAAATGACTAGTGAAAGTTCTATCTCTATCAGAGATAGCAATTTTAGGCTGCCAATGTAACTTGTAAACTTGGTCTAAATAGAGTTGAGTCACTTCCATAACAGTGTAAGGATGAGAGAGTGGTAGAAAATGAGCATATTTAGTATATTTGTCTATAATTACAAATATACAATTAGCTTTCTTAAAGGTAAGCAAACCCTTAATGAAGTCCATAATAATGACTTACTAAACCATTTAAGGATTTGGAATAGGTTGGAGGAGGCCTGACTTGAGAACATGCTCAATTTTTACTCTTTGACACACATCACAGTTCTTCACATAAGCTGCAATCATACACTGCATTCCAGGCCAAAAAAATATAATTGGAGTGTTTGAAAAGTAACTTGAATACCTGAGTGACCACCTTGAGGGGAGTCATGAAGAGCTTGAAGTAAAGTCAGTCTAAGGGTTCCATTGAGTCCAACATACACCTTTTTTCTAAATTGAAGGATGCCATTGGAAAAAGTCCAATGAGGGATGGCGTCCTTAAAGATAGTCAGAGATGTAATTTTCTTGGCAGCATAGGCATCATCTTTGTAACTATCCTCAATTTCTTCCAGCCACTTTGGAGTAATTACAATAGCTCCCATTTGATAAAGTTCAACAGTGTTATCAGGAATCCTAGACAAAGCATCCGTTACCAAATTAGACCTCCCTTTTCTATATTGAATAACGTAATTCAAACCCAATAATTTTAAAAGTCCCTTTTTTTGAATCGCAGTCACCAATTTTTTTGTTCTAATAAATGCTTCAATGGTTCATGATCGGTTTTGATAACAAAAGAATTACCCTCAACGTAATGTCTCTATTTAGCAACTGCCATGAAAATTGCTAAATATTCTTTTCCATAAATAGGAAGATTCACATTTTGAGAACCCAAAGCCTTACTCAAATAAGCCAAAGGTCTGCCATTTTGAGACAAAACAACTCTAATTCCCTTAGAGCTAGCATCAGTCTCTAGGTAGAATATTTTTGTGAAATCTGGGAGGGCTAACACAAGGGCAATGCACATAGCTCCTTTAAGTTTATCAAAGGCAGATATAGCTTCAGGAGTCCACTGAAAATTACCTTTCTTCAATATTTGAGTGAGGGGTCTACTAATTTCTCTATATCCTTTAATAAACTTCCGGTAATAACCTGTTAATCCCCCAAAACACCCTAAGAGACTTAAGGTTCTGAGGTAAAGGTCAATTTTTCATTGCAGCGATCTTAGATTGATCTGTAGATATTCCTCGAGCAAAAATAACATAGCCCAAATATTCTACCTTCTCCTGCCCAAAAAACACTTGGTTTGTTTTGCAAACAATTTATTGTTCTTCAAGACTTGGAACACCTATCTTAAATGATAAAAATGAGTGGTGAAGGAAAGACTATAAATTAATATGTCATCAAAAAAGACTAGTACGGACTTCTTTAGAAAAGTCTCAAACACTTGGTTCATGAGAGACTGAAAGGTGGCTGGTGCATTTGTTAAGCCAAAGGGCATCACTTTGAATTCATAGTGGCCTTGGTGTGTTCTGAAGGTTGTTTTAGGAACATCGTCCTCCTTAATTTGGATCTGCCAATAACCTGACCTTAGGTCCAACTTAAATTTTTTTTTTGCTCCTGTTAACTCATCTAACAAATCTTCCACCATTGGAATAGGGAACTTATTCTTAATTGTCATAGAATTAAGTTGCTATAGTCCATGCAAAGCCTCCAAGTACCATCCTTTTTCTTCACCAAGAGACATGGAGATGCAAATGGACTTTGACTGGATTGAATGATAGAAGAAGACAACATTTTCCTTATCTGTTTTTCTGCTTTTGTCTTCTGATGATATGAAATCTGTATGGTCTTAGATTTACTAGTTGAGCATTTGGTTGAAGAACAATAGCATGGTCATGTGTTCTAGGTGGCGGCAACCCTTTTGGCTTATCAAACACCATTTTAAACTCCTCTAAAATTGGCATTATTTGCTCTTGAATTACTGAAGTATGAGGATTAGCTGTCATCATAAAAATCTCCCTCAAGTAATCCGGATCTTTTTCTGTAAGCTTCTGTAATTTAGCCTCTGAGATCAATCATACCCTTTGTAGATTATCATTTCCCTTCAGAATAATGGTTTGACCTTCTTTTGCAAAACTTAATGTCATTTTTTTGAAATCCATCATGATAGGGCTATGATTCTTCATCCAATCCACCCCAAGAACCATGTCACTTCTTTCCATTTGTATGACTTGAAAGTCATGTTCAAATGTATGACCTTTCATATTCCATTGTAGCATTTTACTCATAGCAGTACTATAGAGTTTATCACCATTTGCTACTTTGACTATGACACCCTCGTCCTGGGTTAGGAGACAGAGGCGTTGACCGAACATTTAACTCGTATTTTAAACCGAATTCACATTCAATTGTAAGACACTTTAATTTATTTTTATGACTTTCGATTTATTTGTAAGACATTACGAGTTAATCTATTGTATCTCTTATAAATTTGGAGGCCAATTTAATTTTTTTCCTATACTTATACAATTAACCATTTCGATTCTCAACTTTCATATTATAACCTCAATTGAGCTGGGTCTAAACTTCTAACCAAATTTTATTTGTTTTATCCTCCTTAACTATATCTTATTGATCAAGCCAATTTACATATTTCAAATTTAAACCACATTAGCTATAGGTATCAATACCCCTATATGGAGGTATCAGAACAGGGGTATCAAACTGGGGTTCGATACTGGTCACATGTGTTGACTCGATGACCAAGACTGGGGTACCTGGTTTGATACTGGTATCGATGCAATTTCTTACTGAAAGCTCCAATATCAAACTAGGTATCGATATTGGCCTACCTTGATGACTCATGGCTTAAGGCTATGGTAGCTTGGCAAGTATCGAACCAGGGAGCTTACATAAAGGCTTGGTATCGAACCAAGTATCGATACTAAATGTTACTATCAAGGATGGTATCGATACCCTTGCTCGATTTGAGCAGGTTCCAAGCTTTTTAAACACTTAGTCCCTATCCAAAAACTATCTATATGGTCCCAAGCAATCCTTAAACATTATGAGGCATTTCTAACATTTTAAACATCCATGGCAAGTTACCAAGTTTAGGTTCTTAGTTCTAACCATTAATCAAGTTAACACTTATACTATTTCCCTTTTTCCCCATGGCAATTAAACTAAAACCACTTAGCTTAAATGCATGCACACCTACCATACCAAGTGCATATAACAAGGACCATCCTAGATGCAACCATAAGCCATACTCAAAATATGCAAGGCTAGCCTACCATGAACATTATGCCTTATGGATTACATACCAAATCAATTACCAAGCCACATATATATATACAAACCATGGGACAATCCCTCAAATGTATAGGCTAACAAAACATGATCACTAATGCCACCATAACTAGGAATTATCCAAAATACAAAATACCATACTTTAGCTTGCTTGTAGTCCTTGCTCCGGTTCAATCTCGATCTAACTCCTTAGCTCGTTAATCTGTTATTTTGGGAAGAAAGAAACAACAAGTGTAAGTACTAAGAAGTACTTAGTGAGGCAGACCTAGTCTAACCATATTAAACATGTATCAATCAACAAAGATACCATGCTACAATAAGCAAATAAAACCAATTCTTAACAAGGTTCAATCAATGAACAAGGATATCATGCTTTGCTTGCCAATCACAAGTCTAGTATACTATTTAAATTCATATTCTATATGCTAAGCATTAACTAGCATGTGTTCAATGCATGTTGTTCATTAATCAATTCTCATTCTCAAGCTTACAATATACAATTCATTTCAAGGGCTACTTATAGCCATATGTTCATTCTCATTATCAATAACCATTTCTCATTTCTCAAGTTTCATTAACCTTTCATAACAAGGGCTACTTATAGCCATATATTCATTTCCAATATCAATAGTCGTTTCACATTCAAGTGCTACACTTAGCAACATTTCCATTTCAATAGTCAATACAAATCATAAACAATTTCTCATGCTTCATAAGCCAATGCATATGTACACATATGATTTCTCATTTATATTTTAATCTTTTCATTTTATTTTATGTGATGCCTTGGTATAGTAGGACTAGGTAAGCGAGTCAACAAGAGTGTCATAAAGACACTAACAAGAGTACCAAAAAGGCACTAACAAGAGTATCATAAAAATACTAACAAGAGATACCCATGGTATCTAACAATTGGTGACTAACCACCAAATCACAGTACCCATAGTACCAAACAAGAGTACTGAAGTACTAAACAAGAGTGAAAGCACTAAACAATGAGCTCAAGACCCTAGACATGCCGTACTACCTATGACGAACTATCGACCAAGGCTCAATAACATTAGCCAATTCATGTCATCAAATGTGAGTATCCAAGACATATTTGTCAACCAATACATTTATAACATATCACAAGTAATATGCATATCACGTTATCAATCAATAAATCATGTCACCAATAACATGCTCTTTCCAAGCAATGCATATGTATATGTATTAAGCTATCATTTATAATCTAGCAATCAATCAAGATATCAAACAAGTTCTTTACATTTAATCCTCCTTCCCTTATTACCGGATATATAATTAGTCCATTTACATGACATATCAATTCAAATAAACACAAGATGGTTAGGACCCTAGGTCCTAACCCTAATGTTTGCCACACTCACAATGTTTCCAAGCAACTATGAGGTGTAAATGGTGATCCCTTTGCCTTGTTTCCTCGTTACTTCGAGCCTCTCATGTCCTTCAATATCCTTTTCTCTAGGATTCTCTAATAATCCATACACATGTAGCATTTATCAAGACATATTCAATCATTTATTTCAAGTGTTCTTAAGCTTAACAAATATAAACATGTGCATTTATGCATTACGGATAGTTTTGCTATCCTTTAGCGAAACGATCATATCTCCTAGCTCCCTTGTCTGACTTTAGCCTATTTTACCTCTTCGGAAAGCTAAGAGAATCATTTAAAAGTAAAATTTAACCTTACATTTTAATTATCACCCAATCAACATTAGATTCCATCCGAAACAGACCCGGCTGGATTCCCTGGACTGCTCGGATAGCCCTACGGAAACGCTTATATATTTCTCTACCGAACTCGGATTGGTGTTCTGTAAATTTTCACTTAAAATAGGTGTACATGAGTATCATGCTTTGAAATTTCAACTCCTAATTCTTTAAATCCCGACCTAGGGAATTTTCTTAAAAGTGTTATCCAAAATAGCATTTCTAGGCAATTTCAGCTAAATTCCAATCTATAAGTTCAATGCCTAATTCCCAATTAATTTTCTTAAATTTTCAGCATCTCCAATATGAAATTAACATCAACCATTTCTCATTTCATCAACCTAATCTCATGCAATCTTAGTATTAAATCCATTTGTACACATAGCACTTCCCAAAATCCAATCTCAAGTTCTCATACTCATTTTCTCATACTTCACACTAAACCCAAACAATTACAATTTTCATTCTAGACATGTAAACATCATAGAAGCTGCTCAAATTTAAGAAACCAAGCTTTCAATGTTTGGGTTATGGAAGAAGAAGCTTACCGAGACTATTAGCTTTGATTTCCTAGACCAATTTCACAACCATGCAAGCTTTTAACCCTTTCTTTAATGGCTTCTCCAAGTCTCTCTCTCAAGTCTCCCTCTCCTCTATTTTCTTTAAGTTTCACGTGAATGAAGAGGAAGAGGAGAAATTTTGGCTGATTTTGTTTGATTGTTTATGGGGTGAGAAAAGACCATTTTCCCTTAATGACATGTCTTAAATTGGTTTATTAGTAGGGATAGTTTAGGAAATTTTAGACTTTATCATGCAATCACTAAACTTATTATTTAATTCAATTTGACCCATTTCTTCTAACCCAATTAATCATATAATTTGATTTAATTTACGATTTATTCGAATTATTTACTAACATGATTTTGGGGTACTACAGTGATAGTGAGAGGATTTGTTTGAACCACTTCCACTCCTTCTTTAACCAATCTAGGAATTACAAAGTTTTGTTTACTGCCATTATCCACCAATATATTCAAGGGTTTTCCTTTAACAATGCCTTGAATTCTTAATGTATTGTATCCTATATTACCAGTCAAAGCATTCATCGAAATTTCCAAATTTTCTTCTATGTTTTCTGGTGCAGCATCTTCTTCCTGTTTGGTCTCTTCCTCTGAATCAGGTTCTTCCTCCATACAATTTAACTATTTGGTTTTGCATTGGTGACCAGGGACAAACTTTTCTCCACACTTAAAACATAGATTATGTGCCCTTCTATATTCTACAAGCAACTGTCTAGCACTTTGAGGAGTTGTAGTTTTCTTCTATGGAGGTTGCTGGAATTGAGAATTCTTCTGTGTTGTAATTGAATTATTGGCGGTGTTGACCCTGGGAACAAACTTTTGTCTTCTTCCTTCTAGTTCCATGGTTAACTCATACAACTTTGCTTGGCGACATGCATCAAATATTGTTTTAGGCTGTAATACTTTGACCTTATGTTTCAATTCATCCTTAAGGCCACTGATAAAGCTGGACACAAAGTATCCTTCACTCAATTGTGGATTTTGTTGAATCATCGATGGTTGCAATTCCTCAAACTTTTCCTGATATTCTTCCACACTACTGGTTTGAGTCAACTTATTAAATTCCTTCACTATATCCACATAAGTCTTATCACAAAACCTATGACAAAGGTCTGCAGCAAACTCTTTCCAAGTAAGCCTATGTTTTTGCATGATATAGGCATCAAACCATGTTTCAGCTTTTCCCATTAAATACATAGTAGCTAGTTCCACTTTCTGCTCTTCTTGGATTGCAAATATATTGAAGTACTTTTGAGATCTTCTAATCCAGCCTCTTGGGTTCAATCCTTCAAAGAACTGAAGCTCAATCTTAGGTCTATTCAAAAAAATTTTCAAACCCTGCCCCCTGATTCCACTGATTATTCTTATCTTGTTTCATCATTTCTAGGCCACTGGAATTTTCTCCTGGATAAGTGTTATTGAATCTAGCAGGTAACTCAGGTTTGGATGCTAATATTATCAGTTCATCAGTCTTAAAAGAGTATTTTTCATTATGCTCTATAACAGTAACATGCACAGGCCTTTTCCCTTCTTGCCAAGTTAAACTTGTAGTGTTTACCTGATTTGTTTGTGTTTTGACTGGTGTAGGGCTTAGTTCACCTTCTTTCTCTGCCATCAACCTCAATAAGTTCTCAAGGAGGGAGTTGCTCTTGTCCACCTTGGAGGTGTTCTCCTCTAGCTTTGACTCCATCCTGGCTATTCTTTTCTCTCACTCAGCTTGCTATTCTTCCCATCCTTTTGGAGGATCTTCAAGTTCTTTAGGTGATTTTGAGCTGCTGACTACAGTTGTTGCAATTTCTACTATCTTTTGATTCTTCTTTGACCTTCCCAGTTTGTCTGATGATTGAAATAACTTTGCTCTGGATACCAATTTGTCATCGAATGATTGAAATTAGAACAAAGAATTTAGAATAATGAAAAAAGGATATAAGAAATAGAGAGAAATTGGAGATTAAAGAAAGAAATTCTTGCTTTTATATTCAGATGAGATAAAAACGGTTACAGCCATCCTTTAAATAGTACTGAAATGAAATACTGAAATATCAATTAATTATTTAATAACAGCTGACACTAAATATTCGAGCAAGGCCAGTACGTGTCCCCTTCTTCTCCCTTGGGTTCCAGCTTGGCAATCCATTAACCCAGTTGATTGACTTGATCCATTACCCGATTTGATCTATTACTTGACTTCTCCAAACGACATCGTTCCTTTAACTGACCCCATTTCCCTTCATTCATAATTTCTCAATTATCGATTGCTATTGTTTCTTTGATTTTCTCTCGCAACCCTAGCTTTTTCCTCAATTCTTCCTCCAAACTCATGACAACTAGAACCCACCAGGTCTGGGTTGAGGGTGGATAAGAGAGAACAAGTGGCTTGATCTATAAACCAAGTTTTTTTCTAGTTTCTTAGAGGGGTATAAGGATTTTCTAGTTTACTCTCTTTGGAAAAAAAATTTTGCGTTTGAAACCGTAATCACTAATTTTATACGAGGTTAAAATACCCGGTTTTAAATTTTTCATTCAAATCGAATAACGAGCTTGTAGTTATTAAACCAAAAAAATAAAAAAATATAACTTTCTTATTATATGTGCTTTTTATTGAAAATCCAAAAAAATAATACTTTATTCATTTTGCTTTGCATAGATATAAAAACCAAAAAATAATAATACTTATATGTGTTGATTTATTTTATTGTCTTTAATTTTGCTTCATTATTACTATTAATTATTACTCTTTTTTATTATCAATATTGTATAATATATAGTATATTTTGAATTATTATTTTCGGTAACTGTTTTTCTAAGAATGTTTTATTTTTTTTTTCGTTTTTATATTATTATCATTATTATAATTATTGCATATGAAATATTAAATAAAAAACCAAAAAATATAATACCTTACTAACTTATTATTTACCTTTATTTTCGTTATTCATTTGAATTTTATATAATAGATTTTGAATTTTATATGTTAATATTATAAACTTTATTATAGTATACATTATTATTGTTATTTTGTTCTATTTTATTTTACTATTATTATTCAGTTTTTTTTCTTTTTAATTACTATTATCTTCTTCTTCTCGTATTTATTTTATAAACAAATTATAAGTAAAAGTCCTTTAATTAAATAAATAAACTCATCAAATAAAAACCCATTTTATTAACAACCCAAATAATATTAAAAAAATCCAAACTTAATTAACTAAGCCCGAAATTAATAATTACAAGCCCATTCTTTAATTACAAGACCGAAAAATGATACAAGCCCAATCTAGGCCCTTGACCCGTTTGACCCTTAGCCCGATTGTGATTAAACCCTAGCAAATCTTCTCCCCTTTCCTTTGTGCAGCTCTTTGGTGGCCGTTGGATCTGATCTAGATCCAATGGCCAAGATTAAACAAGGGAAGGTTCCAGAACACGGCACGTGTCCATGCGCGCGTACGTGGCACGAGCTTGACCATTCAGCTTCATAGGTGACCCTTCGTCTCTTCGGCGACCGTCTGATGCGTTTGGTGGTCTCTCCTCCGCCGATCAACACGAATACAACCAAACAAAAAAGTGTTAGATATGTACGAATCACATGAGAAAATAAGCGAAAATTAGTAGAGGATTCGCACAAAACACAATAATTTCAGAGATTAACCAACGTATAGTAGCAATTATAGAGGGAACAATTCGACAAGATTTAAACTTCTCAAAGTATTATCATCAGATGCAGAGGCATTCAGCCAACAAGCCACAGAGAAATTCATAGGCAACCAACACAAGCAAAAAATAGCATTTTAATCCCTTGTATTTACGGTTATAAAAACCGAGAGAAATCAGATATAGGGTTCCCCCTTCTTCGAATCAATTGAGAAAAAGCAACAATCTAGGGGTATATCCTCTTTGTTTCTTTTCGCAGACAAGGAACACAAAAAATAGCTTAGGGTTTGGTTTCTTACCTCTCCTGTAACCCCTAAAATTTACCTAATTTCTTAGATTAGAAGTTAGGGTTTTATTTTACTGAAACTTGATTTACAAGTTAGGATTTTTATAAATTAAAATATAATTCGGATAAATTATTAAATAAATAATAATTTAAAATACTGAAAATAAAATTTAATGTTTAAAATACCAAATTCAACCCACAAATAATAAATAGTCCAAAAACCAAAAGTTATTCAAAGTTTGATACAAATTATTAACCGAAATAATTACAAATCTGAAATAATAAAACCTACGGTGTAACAGAAATTCAAATTCGCAAATCCTCCAAGTACCTTGATCTATGACTGGGTATCTGAAATAGAAACTGGAAGGATGTAAGCTAGAGAGCCTAGTGTGTCTCTAAAGCAGATAAATAGGATTACAGAACAGTGTAATGCAGATGATAAAAAGTTTGCATGACATGCACTCAACTCCAAACGCCAACCGAAGAGTAAGTTCCCCCGAACCACTCTAACACAATCACACCAACAAAAGTGGAAAATCGACCCACAGGTGGAGCCATTGAACAAAAGTGATAAATCACTAACTTCTCCGTACATATATATTCTGCCAGATGTAATGTTCTATGCATAAACGAAATCAGAATACATGCCTTAATATCAAACAGGAGACATACATGACAAATATCAAGATCAGAGATGTAATGGGAGGATGATGCATGATCATACGGGTTAACAGAAACTGAACATAGAATAACAAAATTAACAAAAGAGAACATACCTGAAGCATAAGACTCAACGTCGTTACTGACGTCTACTAGACTCGTCTCTACCACTAGAATGAGCCAGTGCAGATCCTACAAGTAACAGTAAACTTTAGACACACTACTATGCCATAATACAAGAAGGTACATTAACAGAAGTGGATCGAATACTCACGAGCGTGTCCCAGAGACTGTTGAATAGGAGGGCGTCCAGGAGGAGGAGGAGGAGACAATTGCTCGGGGTCGGAGTCCACGTCACCTGAACCAGACAGAAACGATTTCAGAATCCGTTACAGATAACTTCTAGATAACTAATTGAACTTAAAAGCCTTAAAAATGATACTTTGGGTTTGAATTTAAAAAAACGGACAACGTCATCAGACTCAGGACGTCGAAAAACATAAAGTAGGCCCAGGTCAAAAAAGTCAACGCTGATGTCAGCATGGTCAATGCTGACGTCAGCAGATGATGTCATCAGTCAACAGTGACGTCAGCAATGACGTCAGTGATGACATCAGCAGTGACATCAACCGGGTCGGAGATCGAGTCTTGGGTCGGGTTGAACACGGGTCAGACGGGTCAAGTTTTTGGGTCGGGTCGCAGACGAGTTCCTGGATTTTCCCGAGAAAATCTGGGAATTTTCCAGATTTTCAAATTTTCTAGATTTTTCTCGGTTGCCAAACCACCTTATTTCAGAGATTTAACCCCCTTTTTTTTGACTCGATTCAACCTCAGATTCGATTTAAAATGAACCATATACGATTTAACCCTTAAACCAACTAAAAATCCTCCCATAACCGAATCAAACTCACATAAAAAACACCTCTTCATATTCGAACAAAACCAAACTTTAAACATGAACCTTGAAACCAACTTCCTCAACCTCCATACAACTACAAACCGAACCAAAACTAGAAGCAACCATTAAGTCGAAACGAAACATAACAAGTAAACTAGATCTAGGCTTACCAATAATCGATCGGCCACACCAAAAGGAAGTTCGAACGAAAGGGGTCGCCAGAGAAAACGTAAGGAAGGACTTCGGTGGATTCTTACCAATGAGAATCAATTAATCCTGAAACAAAAGAAATTTAATGGAGAAAAATAAATCTCCAATAACTCAGAAAAGGGAAAAATGGATGAAGACGTTACCAGAGAAGAAATGGGTAAAACACAGGATAAAGTCTTGATGTTTTTGAAACTTCACACTCAGACCCTTAACTTTCAGAAATTTTCAAATTAGCTATTGATTTCAGAATTTAAATCCCCAAATTCTAGGGTTTAAAAAAAATTAGGGATTTATTTTAATTTAGGGGAAATTATTTAGGGTGTGACAACTCTCCCCCCTTACAGAAATTTCGACCTCGAAATTTATTTTAAGCTAGGGAGCCTAGTGTGTCTCTAAAACAGATAAACAAGATTATAGAACAGTGTAATGCAGATGATATAAAGTATGCATGACATGCACCCAACTCCAAACGCCAACAGAAGAGTAAGTTCCCCTGAACCACTCTAACACCATCACACCAACAGAAGTGGAAACTCGACCCACAGGTGGAGCCACTGAACAAAAGTGATAAATCACTAACTTCCTCGTAAACATATATTCTACCAGATGTAATGTTCTATGCATAAACAAAATCAGAATGCATGCCTTAATATTAAACAGGAGACATACATGACAAATATCAGGATCAGAGATGTAATGGTAAGATGATGCATGATCATACGGGTTAACAGAAACTGAACATAGAATAACAAAATTAACAAAAGAGAACACACCTGAAGCAGAAGACTCAACGTCGATACTGACGTCTATTGGATTCGGCTCTACCACTAGAATGAGCTGGTGCAGATCCTTAAAGTAACAGTAAACTTTAGACACACTACTATGCCACAATACAAGAAGGTACACTAACAGAAGTGGATCGAATACTGACGAGCGTGTCCCAGAGACTGCTGAACAAGAGGGCATCCAGGAGAAGGAGGAGGTAATTGCTCGGGATTGGAGTCCACGTCACCTGAACCAGACAGAAACAATTTTAGAATCCGTTACAGATAACTTCCAAATAACTAATTGAACTTAAAAGCCTTAAAAATGACACTTCGGGTTCGAATTTTGAAAAACAGACAGCGTCGTCAGACTCAGGACGTCAAAAAACAAAGAGTGGGCCTGGGTCAAAAAAGTCAACGCTGGCGTTAGCATGGCCAACACTAACGTCAGCAGATGACATCATCTATCAACGTTGATGTCAGCAGATGACGTCATCAGTCAACGCTAACATCAGCAGATGACGTTAGCAATGACGTCAGTAGTGACATCATCTGGGTCAGAGATCGGGTCTTGGGTCAGGTCGAACACGGGTCGGACGGGTCGTGTTTTTGGGTTAGGTCGTAAATGGGTTCTGGGATTTTCCCGAGAAAATCTGCCGAGAAAATCTGGAAAATTTCTAGATTTTTCTCTGTTGCCAAACAACCTTATTTCAGAGATTTAAACCCCTTTTTTGACTCGATTCAACCTCAGATTCGATCTAAAATCAACCATATACGATTTAACCCTTAAACCAACTAAAAATTCTCCCAGAACCGAATCAAACTCACATAAAAAACAACTCTTCATATTCAAACAAAACCAAACTTTAAACATGAACCATAAAACCAACTTCCTCAACCTCCATACAACTACAAACCGAACCAAAACCAGAAGCAACCACTAAATCGAAACGAAACAAAAAAAGTAAACTAGATCTAAGCTTGCCAATAACCGATCGGCCACACCAAAAAGAAGTTCGAACGAAAGGGGTCGCTAGAGAAAACGTAAGGAAGGACTTCGGTTGTTTCTTACCAATGAGAATCAATTAATCCCGAACGAAAAGAAATTTAATGGATAAAAATAAATCTCCAATAAATCAGAAACAGGAAAAAGGGAGGAAGACGTTACCAGAGAAGAAATGGGTAAAACACAGGATAAGGGCTTGAAGTTTTTGAAACTTCACACTCAGACCCTTAACTTTCAGAAATCTTCAAATTAGCCAATAATTTCAGAATTTAAATCCCCAAATTCTAGGGTTTAAAAAAATGAGGGATTTAGTTTAATTTGGGGGAAATTATTTGGGGTGTGACATCTCCAAATCAAAATTTTCCTCCTCTTGTTTCTGGAAAATCGAGGATAAGCCTTATGACCTCTGAGTCGTTGTGGTGAGTCGAACCCAGAGAGGAATCTTCGCTTCTGATCTTTGGAGCAAAGAAGTTTTCCTTTTTGTTTTTTTCGAACGATTGAAAAAGGGTTTTCCCTCTTGTTCTCCTTTTTTCCTCTCGTTGGTTTCTGGGGAAAGGAAGGATGAACACTATGAATGTGTTCATCCCATTTCCAGATTACAAAGAAAACGTGGTTTTGTTTTGATTTTCGGATGTACAAATGAAGAAAGGAGAAATGTTTAATTTCATGTTTTTGTTTTATATCAGGGATTAAAAAGGAAATGATCTATTCACTTCATTAAACCCTCCCATGTTTTCAAAATCATGCTCTAGGTCCCTGAGCCTTTATTGCGTTTTTCATTCTGATCCCGATTTGGGATGTAACAGGTCATTTCGAAATGGTTAAATTAATTTTAAGTATCTCCGTGTTTTTGGACATGTTTTTAGGCCATTTCACTTTTCATAATCATGCCCGAATTCCTCTAACTTTTTCAAAAGCTTGTGAATTAGTCACCATTTACAGACCATAATTGTCTTTATTTTGGTTTTATTTCAAACAAGTCCCTCCGTGTTTTTTGATTAAACTTTTAAGCCCTTCCTCGTTTCAAAATAACGGTTCAAGGGCTTTGAAGTTTTTGTTTATTCCATTTCCGTCCATCCTAGTAGCTTTATCACTTATTGTGGTTTATTTTATTTTATTTATTTATTTTTATTCATATATATAGTTATTTATTTATTTATCTTCTTGTTACAAGTCTTTACATTCATGTTTGTTTATCCTTTTTATTTCTCTCCCTTTAGTTTTTATTTGTATTTGCTTATTTACTTTATCTATATGTTAATGTAAATATTTACTTTAATAAATCTTTTATTATTTCATGAATATTTTATCATTATTTGTGCATTTCATTTATTTCTTACATATTGGTATTTGTACATACTTTATTATACCATGCATCGGCATTTATTTATTTGTTTATGTTTTAGTTTAATCTTTTTGTTCATTTGTTTTATGTATATGTTTTTTTAGTATTTATATTTATTTACTTTATTTGTCCATGCATATTTTTTTTGTCATTCATATTTGGTTGTTTCATGCATTTTATTTATGTCTTCATATCTATGCTCTTCATTTTACTTGCATGTTCATTTATGTTTTTATCTATGTTAATCAAATGTTGTGCATAGTTTCATTTCTCTTTGCTTTTATAATGTTACATATTTATATTTATACATTATTACCTTTTTGGTATATATTCACCTTTATGTTTTCCTTACATTTCTCTATCATGTCATCTATATACTTTTAGCTAATTATTTTATTTTATTTTATTTTATTTATGTCTTATTTATCGAGACTACTTCATTGTCGAACGTATCTTTACACATATTTATTCATTATGCTTATGTTTATTTGTTCTATGTAACATATATATATATATATGTGCTACTATCTCGTGCACTTGTTTTATTTATGTGATTTTATTTATTTTATTTCACTCACATCTTACCTTCATTAATTAAACGATTTAATTTCTAATGTTTTTATTCGATCGTAATGTACTCGCGTTCCGATGAATAGGTCGCAGTGTATACATTGCCTTCGGATGAAAACTTGGTAAAAATAAAATTGGATTCGAATTTCAAAACATACGTTAATTTAAATGTCACTTTAAATTATAAAATGCAAAACTAATTAAGCAGTTATTTTGATAAAGGTGCAAATTTTGGGCAGTTTTTAAACCCTGAACCCATTTTTAAACCGTAATAGACTCTCGAACCCAAACCATTTCGAATCTCTGGTTTTCCCGGTGTCTAGTCTATCAAAAGTGACCGGTGGCGACTCCAATATTTTTAAATCATTTTGACCTTCTTTAATTATTTTAAATTCAAAACCCAAACTATTTCGAATCTCTGGTTTTATGTATATGTTTTTTTAGTATTTATATTTATTTACTTTATTTGTCCATGCACATTTTTTTTGTCATTCATATTTGGTTGTTTCATGCATTTTATTTATGCCTTCATATCTATGCTCTTCATTTTACTTGCATGTTCATTTATGTTTTTATCTATGTTAATCAAATGTTGTGCATAGTTTCATTTCTCTTTGCTTTTATAATGTTACATATTTATATTTATCACATTATTACCTTTTTGGTATATATTCACCTTTATGTTTCCCTTACATTTCTCTATCATGTCATGTATATACTTTTAGCTAATTATGTTATTTTATTTTATTTTATTTATGTCTTATTTATCGAGACTACTTCATTGTCGAACGTATCTTTACAAATATTTATTCATTATGCTTATGTTTATTTGTTTTATGCAACATATATATATATATATGTGCTACTATCTCGTGCACTTGTTTTATTTATGTGATTTTATTTATTTTATTCCACTCACATCTTACCTTCATTAATTAAACGATTTAATTTCTAATGTTTTTATTCGATCGTAATGTGTTCGCGTTCCGATGAATAGGTCGCGGTGTATACGTTGCCTTCGGATGAAAACTTGGTAAAAATAAAATTGGATTCGAATTTCTAAACATACGTTAATTTAAATGTCACTTTAAATTATAAAATGCAAAACTAATTAAGCAGTTATTTTGATAAAGGTGCAAATTTCGGGAAGTTTTTAAACCCTGAACCCATTTTTAAACCGTAATAGACTCTCGAACCCAAACCATTTCGAATCTCTGGTTTTCCCGGTGTCTAGTCTATCAAAAGTGACCGGTGGCGACTCCAATATTTTTAAATCATTTTGACCTTCTTTAATTATTTTAAATTCAAAACCCTAATTTTCAAAATTTCTAATTTTTATTCTAATTTTCGAAATCTCTAATTTTTCAAACTCTAAATCCCTAATTTACCCATTTCAATTCCCAATTTTAATTTCAAACCCTAGATTTTTTGAATTCCTAATTCTAAACCCTAATTTCCAATTTAAAACTAATTTTCTAAATTTTTGGGACAATTTCAACTTTCCTAATTTTTACTTTGTCAAAAAGTGATCGTTTTATATAAACTCGATTTTAAAAGGATCGCTATACTTGGGGCTCCACTGGAGATGTTTTTTAAACTAACGAGTCAAGCCTTGTTTTTAAAATACCGCTTAATTAATTTTGGAAGTTGTGAATTAAAGTGACGATTAAATTATTATTTGTTTATTAATTCGAACTTTAACATATTCCAACCCGCCTCTCTAAGTGGGGTGAAAACGCTAGTGCCTTCGTGTGGATATTGTTCCTTCATATGGGACTAGCAAAGTACCTTCGGGGCTCGACTACCCTATGCTTTCGTGAGAATATTGTTCCTTCGTATGGGCATAGCGAAAGGGTCCCCCTAAATTGAACTCGATTGAGATGAGCTTGTAATGGGTGATGATCGGGGGACTTGCTACTCTTAGAAGAGGACATCGAGGACAATTTGGGTACCTCCTAGTACCAAAACTGCATATAGAGAACATAGAAAACCCACCCCATTAGTGCCATATGGATAACATACAATTTTAGATGAAATAAATAGGGTTATTTTGTTGGCCAAATTATTTATTTCTCTAACCTTTTCGTGTGTTTTTATTTCGCATAGACATTTCATATTTAAAGGTGTTGATCTAAGTGGTTTGTCCAATTAAAGGCTTTCATTCTAGTTGGAGTAAAAAATAGAAAAATAAGAGAAAGAAAAAAATAGGAAAATTAGAATGGAAAAAGAAATAATAGAAATTTGAGAGAGGAAGAAAAGAATAAAACGATAGAAGAAGTGAAAATAAAAAATAATAAAAGACAATGGAAAAAATAGAAATTGAGAGATTAGGAAGAAAGAGAGAAGAGAAAATAAGAGAAATAGAAAGAAAAAGAAAACAATGAGGAAATAAAACTAAGAAAAATAAAAATTGAGAGAAAAAGAAGAAATTAAAAAGACAAAAAAAGAAAAAAAGAGGAACATAGAAATGAAAACATAAGGAAAAGAGATTAAAAGAAAAGAAAAGGAAAAGAAACTAAAAGAAAAAGAAAAAGAAAAAAAATCGAGAGAAGAAGAAGAAAGAAGATAGAAAATAAAAGATGGAATAATAAATGGGCATTAAGATCTCTTAATCGATGAAAGTTGCTCAAAGGGCGATCACTAGCGTGATCAATACCTTTAAGTGCATTCATGCATTATTATCTCATACATTTATTTGTGCATTGTTTATCTCATGCATTTGTTCGTGCATTATTTATCTCATGCATTTACTTGTGCACCGTTCATTTCATGCATTTGTTCGTGCATTGTTCATCTCATGCATTTATTGGTGCATTTTCATCTCATGTATTTTCAAGCATATAACTTGCATTAATTAATAACATAATAGGAATAATCATGGATATCATGTGGTAGCTTTTAAGGACTACATTGATCAAATGGATAAGAATTTCACTAGGCGGGGAGTGGCCCAAAAGGGGGCATTCATGTCTGACGCTAGGAAGAACAAGGGGACAACCTCGGAGTAGTACGACTCCAAGAACAGAAACCATCTTATGGCCAGGGTGAGCAAACTCGAAGGACTATATGAGTTAGTGATCAAGAATCAAAATGAGATACTGTTAGGCATGAGGAGTTTTCAAGATGAAACTAGGGCACAATTCAGGGAGTTAAGGGACATGATGGTTGCTCTGATCAAAGGAAAGGATCCGATGGAAGGTCCCTTCATGCAAGAAAATGAGAGTCATGGTTGTAAGGAAATGAATCTATCGGAGAAAGACAAAGCCGTTCTTCGCCAGTACGAGATAGCTTACAATGCTTCTGTTTGCCCCACTGAACTACTGTTGGACAAAATCGATGCCGCTCTTAAGAAGATTTTGTCCTCTTTGATGGGTGAGAGCCTTGAAGGTTGTTTTAAGGGGCAAGAACGTCAGGTGAACTATGAAGTAACCCACCCAACTCTTGAGTCCTTTAGAAGTTTCCCACAGCACTTAAGAAATACAGCTCAAGTTCCTAAGAGAGAGAAAGCAAAGAAGACCTTTACCCCTCTGCTATTTTCCTACAATGAGATGTACTCTATTTTATATCAGGCAAACTGATATGGCCCACTTGTGTCTCTCCCTTCATGCCGCCATATCTTGCTTGGTACGATGTTGACGTACATTGAGAATACCACGCCGGCGTAACAGGGCACTCAATAGAGAACTGCATAGTGTTCAAGAAGATAGTGCAAAACTTGAATCACAACGGGGTTGTAAAGCTTGATGCTTCAAGCATGGCATCCAACTCCTCCCCTAAATATGGTAAACGTTAAAGAGACAGAACGATCAGAATGGTTCAGGAGTAATGCCTAAGCCAAAAGGAGTATTAGGCGCATCTCAGTCTTTATTGTCCTAGATGATAGTTTGCATTTGTAGTCTTGCATTTGCTGTTTTTCTTCTGTGTTTAAATCAACCTTACTATTATTGGTCTAAAAGTAGCAATGACTTTATGTAAAGGCCACATGTTTTTAATTTCAATCAAGAGATGCCTTTTGTCAAATGTCTTGTATAGATATCTCTTTTCTTTGGATGTCACATGCTTATGAATCAATTAAAGTTGTTGAAATGTTGCGATTACGATGAAGTATGAATCCTCAATCAGTAGCTTCGGTCAGTAATGCACGAGAAATAAAATTACTCCTCCTTCAGTGATGTTCAATGATAAGAGAATCTCCCAAAAAAGGGGGCCCGATGATATTAGGTTATCTCAAAAATTTTAAATAAGAGCATAAGGATTGCATCTAAAGGAAGGAAAGAGAGGAAAGACAAAGAAAAAGAAAGAATAAGAAAAAGAAAAAAAAAAGAAAAAAAAGATTGAGAAAAAAAAAGAAAAAGGGAAGAGAGAACAAATATTAAACAAAAAGCACTTCAATATTCAAAACCTGAGAATAAGTATACTTGAACAAGTATGTGAAAGTATTCGGGGCACTCCTCTGAAGTGATGGATCTAATAAGGTAACAATGCACCATCCGAAGTCTTTGCTTCATGAGTGATGATAATATTTTCAAATTCATGACTACGTAGAGTAAGTCAGAGCTCGGTTGTATGCTCTATCTTGATCTTCGAGACAAAAGACAATGATGAGTTGATTTCCCTGAAATAAAAATAAGGAAAATGAAAAATAATAAGAGAGAAAAAGAAAAAGAAAAAAAAGAAAAAAAGAAGGAAAAGAGAAAGAAAAATAGAAAAAAAAAGTAGAAGGAAAAAGAGAGAGAAAATATTACTATAGTTAGATGCATTATGAAGTCACATCGAATTCTCGAGAAAATACTAGTAGGGGCAACTAGGAAAAGTTTGAATATATATGGAGAAAGTATTGAGAACTAGAAAGAGTAGTTTTGGAATAGATCGAGTAAATATGATAATCATGAGAATGAACCGAGCAATCTGGACGGGATTCAACATCTTCAAATACTGCTACAGCTTCCAAAGGTTAAAAAAAACTGAACTTCTAGGGTTGAGTCTAAAGCACTCGATATCCAAGGAACCTCTTTTCTATCTGTTATTCATTTCCTTTTAAATTTTTGTTTGCCAAAACCCATTTAAATTTTGCTCCATTTACAATTATTAAATTGTTTTTATTTTTGTCTAAAAGTGTACAAACAAGACCATTAATGCAAATGATCATCTTTGATATAAATTGAGAAGAAGGGGCAATGTGTGATAGTAGGTGTTGTTGGAAAAGATCACTTTAATTGTAAGGCGATACATTTCGAGAGGTCAGGCCAGCGTGAATAAGTAAGGATTACTCGAGCCCATTGAGGTTATAATTTGAGCAAAGATAAGCATAATGCCTTTGGGACAAAAGTATATTGGGGGAAATAAAGAGAGTCGATCGGAAAACCTAGAGACGGAAGTCAAAGTGAAATTCAAGAGAGTAATCCCAAATAAACAAGTTGAAAAAGAACGTCAAAGAACCCAAGCATGAGAATTGAGAGCCATTACCACAAGTGGGAAATAAAAGTATTCCGAGATTGATACTTCAGAATCTTATAGTAGAATAAGAATAAGAGAATAACCGAGTTTATTTGAGAAGAGAAGAAAATGAAAAAGGAAGATAAAAATGTCAAACTTCAGATGCTAACTAGTCTTCTATTATAATGTTTTGAATGTTTTCGGAAATACAGATCGAGTCTTAGTCGAAGAAGTAGACCCAAAAGTTTGGGGGCACGTGTTTACCCTAAAATAAAGAATATGAGAATTTGGGGACAATGTTTAAACAAATAAGGCGTTTTTGAATAGAAGAATCTAACCTATCAACGCAAGTCAGTTTTAGCCTCTTGAAGAGTCGAAAAAAAGAACAACAAAGATAAGGATGATCTTTTGTCTGAATTTGAACTCGGGGTAGTTAGGGGGATGTGTCCACCTTAGCCCTTAGAGAAAAGAAGAAAAAAAGAAAGGAAAAAAAAGAAAAAAACGAAAAGGAAAAGGAAAGGAAAGAAGAAGAAAAAAGAAAAGTAAAAAAAAGAAGAAGAGAAAAAGAAAAGAAATAAAAAACTAGCTAAGCGCTGAACCTTACTAAAAGAAGATCTGTTCTGGTCGACGCCAAAAACAGTTCCCTTTCCAAGATAGGATAGAGAAGAAATATATGGAAGAGATAGAAGCCCGAGGAGATAGAAAGCGAGAATCTTTCCTCTAAGAAAAGGGAGAAAAGAAAAGAAAAATAGCATTCATGAATTATTTAGGTTAAATATTCATGCATTCATGCGTCATTTAGGTTAAATATTCATGTATTCATGCATCATGTAGGTTAAATGTCCATCCATCATTTAGTTCAAATATTCCTGCATCATCAGTATCCTTATTTCATTCCATGATCGTATTTTGTGCAGAAGCTTGATCTATAGACCCTAGAGAATAAACAAAATCAGAAAGAATCATGAGTCCTTGGATTTGTTTGAAGAAGGACGATGTTGAGATACCTCGTTCGAAAAAAGATAAAGAAAAACAGGGAAAAACAAAAAGAGAAAAAAAACAAAAAGAAAAAGGCAAGAAGGAAAAGGAGAAGAGAAAGGGAAAAGAAGAAAAAAGTGAAAAAAAGAAAAAAGAAAAATAGAAGAAAAAGAAAAAACAAGAAAACAAAAGGAAAAAAGAAAAGAAAAGAAAAGACACACAAAAAAAAACAAGAAAAAATAAACAAAGAAGAAGAAGAAGAAGAAGAAGAAGAAGAAGAAGAAGAAGAAGAGAAAGAGAAAAGAACGGAAAAAAAAGAAAAGAAGAAAAGAAGAATAAAAGAAGAAGAATAAAGAAAAAAAAATGACACTCATGCATCATTAGCATCCCCATTTCATTCCATCATTGCATTTTTGTACATTTTAAAGAGGAATTTTGAAAATTGATCAGAAACTTGATCTAAAGCTCACTAGAGAAGAAACAAGTCTAGAAAAAATCATGAGTCCTTAGATTTGTTCGATGATAAACGATATGAGGTTGAGATGCCTTGTTCCAAAAAGAGAAGAAAAATGAGAAAAAGAATGAAAAGAGGAGATAAGAAGAGAATGAGACATAAAAAGAAAAGGAAGAAAAAAAAGAAGAAAAAAATGAAAAATAAAAAAAGATAAAGAAAAGAAAACGAAAGAAGAAGAAGAAGAAGAAAAAGGAAAAGGAAAAGAGAGAAAAAAAGATATATGAGAGAAGACTATCAGAAATCAGTACTGTTATAAGATATTCAAGGTATTAGAGAAAAAGAAAAGAGAAGAAGAAGAAGAAGAAGAAGAAGAACAAAAAGCAAGGAAAAATGAAAAAGAAGAGAAAGAAATAACGAAAAGAAAAGAAAAAGAAAAAGAGAGAAAAGAAAAAGAATACGAAAAAAATGAGAAGATGGAGAAAGAGAGGAAGTGAAGAAAACGAAAAGAAAAGAAAAAAGAAGATAAAGAAGAAGAAGAAAATAAAGAGTCGGTCGAGATCAACCAATTGAGAACATCTAAACACTAATAGGGGATTTCTTTAATGCCGAGACGGTATACACTCGAAGAGAGGGACCGTTCACTATGACATGCGTCTGAAGAAGGTGGTCATGCTTTGCGACTTACGCTCAAAGAGAGGGGTCGCCCACCACGGTATACGCTCGAAGAGAGGGACCATTCACCATGACATATGCCCGAAGATGGGGGTCATGGTTTGCGACATGCACTCGAAGAGAGAGGAACCATTCACTATGACATACGCCTAAAGAAGGGGGTCATGCTTTGTGATATACACTCGAATAGAGGGGTCGCCCACCACGGTATATGCTCGAAGAGAGAGACCATTCACTATGACATACGCCTGAAGAAGGGGGTCATGCTTTGTGATATACGCTCGAAGAGAGGGGTCACCCACCACGGTATACGTTCGAAGAGAGGGATCGTTCACCATGAAATATGCCCGGAGAGGGGGGTTATGCTTTGCAACATGCACTCGAAGAGAGGGGTCGCCCACCACGGTATACGCTCGAAGAGAGGGACAGTTCACCATGACATATGCCCGTAGAGGGGGGTCATGCTTTGCGACATACACTCGAAGAGAGGGGTTGCCCACCACGATATACGCTCGAAGAGAGGGACCGTTCACTATGACATACGCTTGAAGAAGGAGGTCATGCTTTGCGACATACGCTCAAAGAGAGGAGTCCCTACCACGGTATATGCTCGAAGAGAGGGACCGTTCACTATGACATACGCCTGAATAAGGGGGTCATGATTTGCGATATACGCTCGAAAAGAGAGACCGTCAGATGCTGCCATGATCAAAAATCAGAGCATCTTCAATATTTCAAATTCAGGGTTTCATATAAGAGAAACTCGATCAGGGGTTTTAGTGAAGAATTTTATATAGAGAAGACTTGAAGCTTTTTCAGAGATTGGTTCTATTTAAAAAGGATCGATTTCTTCAACAATTCAGAGCTTAAAGTCTAATAGAGAGGGGACCCACAGCTCAGAATCCTTTAATTTTCTCAAATAAGGGAATCAAAATTCACTTCTGAAAATTTTCGTTTAATGTGTACAGGTAACCTCAAGTTGAAATACAGTTCGTGCCGAGTTAATCAGGGGATCAGGGAACAGAAGGGCTATCAAAATTGCGGAAAAGGGCTTTTGGATCAGACTCCTTGAACAGGAAAGTCGGATAAGATTAGTGCTTATTATCTTTGCTCTATCATTATTTTACAACGATAAGCAAAGAAGGGCAACTGTAATCACTAATTTTATACGGGGTTGAAACCCGGGTTTTAAATTTTTTGTTCATATCGAATAACGGGCTTGTAGTTATTAAACCAAAAAATAAAAATATAACTTTCTTATTATATGTGGTTTTTATTGAAAATACAAAAAATAATTCTTTTAGTTATTTTTCTTTGCATAAATATAAAAACCAAAAATAGTAATTAATATATGTGTTGATTTATTTCATTGGCTTTAATTTTGCTTCATTATTACTATTAATTATTACCCTTTTTATTATAAAAAATATTGTATAATATATAGTATATTTTGAATTATTGTTTTCGGTAACTATTTTTGTTGGAACATTTTTTTTTTGTTTTTATATTATTATTATTATTATTACATATGAAATATTAAATAAAAAAACAAAAATATAATGCCTTACTATCTTATTGATTACCTTTATTTTCGTTATTTATTTCAATTTTATATAATATATTTTGAATTTTATATGTTAATATTATAAACTTTATTATAATGTATATTATTATTGCTATTTTATTCTATTTTATTTTAGTATTATTATTCGTTTTTTTCCTTTTGTGTTACTATTATTATTTTCTTCTTATTATTATTATTATCATATTTAATTTATAAACAAATAATAAATAAAAGCCCTTTAATTAAATAAATAAACTTATCAAATAAAAACCCATTTTATTATCAACCCAAATAATATTACAACAGACCCAAACTTAATTAACTAAGCCCAAAATTAATAATTACAAGCCCACTCTTTAATTACAAGACCCAAAAATGATACAAGCCCAATCTAGGCCCTTGACCCGTTTGACCCTCAGCCCGATTGTGAATAAACCCTAGCTAATTTTCTTCCCTTTCCTTGGCGCAACTCTTTGGTGGCCGTTAGATCTGATCTAGATCCAACGGCCGTGATTAAACAGTGGAAGGTTCCAGAACATGACACGCGCCCACGCGCGACTCTTGAATCGTGCCCATGCGCGCGTGCGTGGCACGAGCTCGACCACTCAGCTTCCCAGGCGACCCTTCGTCTCTCCGGCGATCGTCCGACGCGTTTGGTGGTCCCTCCTCCTTCGCCGATCGACACGAATACAACCAAAAAAAAAGAAGTGTCAGATATGTACGAATCACAGGAGAAAACAAGCGAAAATTAGTAGAGGATTCACACAAAACACAATAATTTCAGAGATTAACCAACGTATAGCAGCGATTACAGAGGAAACAATTCGACAAGATTCAGACTTCTCAAAGGATTATCATAAGATGCCAGAGCCATTCGGCCAATAAGCCACAGAGAAAGTCAGAGGCAACCAACACAAACAAAAAATAGCATTTTAATCCCTTGTATTTACGGTTATAAAAACTGAGAGAAATCAGATATAAAGGGGTTCCCCCCTTGTTCGAATCAATAGAGAAAAAGCAGTATTCCAGGGGTATATCCTCTTTCTTTCTTTCTTTTCACTGACAAGGAACACAAAAAATAGCTTAGGGTTTGGTTTCTTACCTCTTCGAATCAGATTTTTCCTCCTTTTTTTTTTGGAAAATCAACGATAAGCCTTATGAACTTTGGGTCGTTGTGGTGAGTCGAAGCCAGAGAGGAATCTTCGCTTCTGATCTTCGGAGCAAAGAAGTTTTTCTTTTTTGTTTTTTTCGAACGATTGAAAAAGGGTTTTCCCTCTTGTTCTCCTTTTTTCCTCTCGTTGGTTTCTGGGGAAAGGAAGGATGAACACTATGAATGTGTTCATCCCATTTCCAGATTACAAAGAAAACGTGGTTTTGTTTTGATTTTCGGATGTACAAATGAAGAAAGGAGAAATGTTTAATTTCATGTTTTTGTTTTAAATCATGGATTAAAAAGGAAATGGTCTATTCACTTCATTAAACCCTCCCGTGTTTTCAAAATCATGCTCTAGGTCCCTAAGCCTTTATTGCGTTTTTTATTCTGATCCCGATTTGGGATGTATCAGGTCACTTCGAAATGGTTAAATTAATTTTAAGTATCTCAACGTCTTTTTGACAAGTTTTTGGGCCATTTCGCTTTTCATAATCATGCCCGAAGTCCTCTAACTTTTTCAAAAGCTTGCGAATTAGTCACCATTTACAGAAGATAATCGTCTTTATTTTGGTTTTATTCTGAACGAGTCCCTCCGTGTTTTTTGATTAAACTTTTAAACCCTTCCTCGTTTCAAAATAACGGTTCAAGGGCTTTGAAGTTTTTGTTTATTCCATTTCCGTCCATCCCAGTAGCTTTATCACTTATTGTGGTTTATTTTATTTTATTTATTTATTTGATTATTGTTCATATATATAGTTATTTATTTATTTATCTTCTTGTTACAAGTCTTTACATTCATGTTTGTTTATCCTTTTTATTTATCTCTCCCTTTACTTTTTATTTCTATTTGCTTATTTACTTTATCTATATGTTAATGTAAATATTTACTTTATTATATATTTTATTATTTCATGCATATTTTATCATTATTTGTGCATTTCATTTATTTCTTACATATTAGTATTTGCACATACTTTATTATACCATGCATCGGCATTTATTTATTTGTTTATGTTTTAGCTTAATCTTTTTGTTCATTTGTTTTATGTATATGTTTTTTAGTATTTACATTTATTTACTTTATTTGTCCATGTATATTTATTTTGCCATTCATATTTGGTTGTTTCATGCATTTTATTTATGCCTCGTATCTATGCTCTTCATTTTACTTGCATGTTCATTTATGTTTTTATCTATGTTATTCAAATGTTGTGCATAGTTTCATTTCTCTTTGCTTTTATAATGTTGCATATTTATATTTGTCACATTATTATTTTTTGGTATATATTCATCTTTATGTTTCCCTTACATTTCTCTATCATGTCATATATATACTTTTAGCTAATTGTGTTATTTTATTTTATTTTATTTATGTCTTATTTATCGAGATTACTTCATTGTTGAACATATCCTTACACATATTTATTCATTATGCTTATGTTTATTTGTTCTATGTAACATATATATATATGCTACTATCTCGTGCACCTGTTTTATTTATGTGATTTTATTTATTTTATTCCACTCACATCTCACCTTCATTAATTAAACGATTTAATTTTTAATGTTTTTATTCAGTCGTAATGGGCCCGCGTTGCGATGAATAGGTCGCGGTGTATACGTTGCCTTCTGATGAAAACTTGGTAAAAATAAAATTGGATTCGAATTTCTAAACATACGTTAATTTAAATGTCACTTTAATTTATAAAATGCAAAACTAATTAAGCAGTTATTTTGATAAAGGTTCTAATTTAGGGCGGTTTTTAAACCCTGAACCCATTTTTAAACCGTAATCGACTCTCGAACCCAAACCATTTCGAATCTCTGGTTTTCCCGGTATCCGATCTACCAAAAGTGACCGGTGGCGACTCCAATATTTTTAAATCATTTTGACCTTCTTTAATTATTTTAAATTCAAAACCCTAATTTTCAAAATTCCACATTTTTATTCTAATTTTTGAAATCCCTAATTTTCAAACTATAAATCCCTAATTTACCCATTTCAATTCCCAATTTTAATTTCAAATCCTAGACTTTTTTGAATTCCTAATTCTAAACCCTAATTTCCAATTTAAACCTAATTTTCTAAATTTTTGGGACAATTTCAACTTTCCTAATTTTTACTTTGTCAAAATAGTGACCGTTTTATCTAAACTCGATTTTAAAAGGTTCGCTACAGAAACTTTTTTGGAATATGTTTTTTGAATTTCTGAAGTAAAAGAGGCAAATTCGGCCAAAAAGAGCCCTTTATTGATTCCATTTAATTTATTTTTAGAATTATCACCAAGTAATCCCTTTGTGTAACTTAAATTGAAACATAGGGGTTTCTTCTTAGTGTGTTTACAATTTTAGTTATTTTTATTTTAACTTCTTTTGCAACTTGGTCATGATTTCTATTGTTAATCCTCCTTTGTATGGTGAAATAACGTTTTTAAATCCCTATGATCCATTCTTTATTTTAATTGAGTCTTTACATAATTTTAACTATTTCATTTTACGTTTTGCTCTTGGTCTTTGATAACCTTTGTCATTCACAATTAGGCTGAAGTTAATTAATTATTGGACAAGATTAATATTATAACTAGAGTTAAAAGTCATATTTTCTTAAAGATAAGGTAAACTGAAAGCATGCATTTTATTTTCCTTTTTATTTCTTTTTAATCACGTCTAGGTGCGTTTGATTTTCTTCCTCCCATCGCGTTTTCTTTCATGGTGGAACCATATCAGTTTGGCTTCCTACTTTTATTTTTTGGTTCATAATTACCTACTTGTGAATATATGTATTTGTCTTCAATTTTAGGATTGCATAAATGGAATGTTAATTTGTTAATATGGGTCCCTAAATTCGGTCGTAAGTGATGCTACTATCAATAAGATGGTGGTGGTTTGGACGTTTATCTTTGGTTTAAGGTGCTTTAAAATAAATACGTACATTTAAAATAAAGACGCTTATCTTAATATGTTTCCTAATTTTTTACTCTCATATTTTCTTAATTCATTCTATTTTGCACAAGATATAAAAATATTTTTGTTTCCACAATTAATAACTCAACTCTAAAAGAAGGATAAGATATCAAGCGATAAAATGAATGAAAAGTTTCCTTCAAATTCTGATAGAATAGGAAACATTACTTGAAGGTTATGGGAGATGAGCCAGCATCAAAAGAAGAGGAATCATCAAATAAGGTTGTAACACAAAAACAAGCTCAAACAATCATAATTGCATCGATAATTCATGATACTCATACAAGTACAAATCCCCCTATGTTGAAAGAAATAGATCAAATTGAAACAAAAATTAGATAGAATTGAAATTAAAAAGTTATCATTTATGTGATTTATGAAAGAGCACACCATGACCATTAATCAAGTGATTCTTAAGAAATATCTAAAAAGTTATAAATCTTTTCTGGTATTGTCTACTAACCTAATTACCCAGGAAACTAGACATGCCAAGCCAACTACAGCTCAAGAAAAAAGAAAAATTTCTGTGGAGGAACCCACTCATATAGAATCATTGCATGGATTAACTAATTTGAACGACGCCATATTCAAATCAATTACATCACGCCTGATAGCATCATGAAAGCCAAAAAGTAAAGCTTACATCATTGAAGACACGAATGGGGAGAGTGAATCAAATGATGATACCCGACAGTAAAGGTTCCAACTGCACCATCTTCTAGACGAACTCAACCATTAAGCTATCGAGTTTTGAGTTCTTGTTCTTAAGTAGTTTCATGTTAGTTGTATTCATTGATAGTTTTGCATATAGATTTCATATATTACTTATCATGCCTTGAATTCGATCTAAATACTTCAGATGTGTTGAATGCCCAATGATGAATTTTTATTATTGCATTTAATTGAAATAACCTTTAATTATAAGATTGCATGGAAATAACTTATAATTTTATAATGATGATAATTTTTTTTACACATTTGTGAATTGTTGATTGAAATAGACTAAGTGAACTTTGATTGCTTAAAAATTGGGTAAACTAAAATTTGAAAATTAAAAGACAATTTCTTGCTAGAGGTGCTCAAAACTGGTTCTAGTATTTGTGCATTAATGAATCCCTAAAGGTGCCTGAAATTTACTCTATTCGATAAAATTAAAAATAAAAAATTTCTTGCATACTAGAGGTTACTGAAGTTGGCTCTAGTCAAAATAAAATTAAATTCCTCGGATATTAAATGATTAAAATATATTATTCACATAGAATCTTAAATATTGACTAGTACACAACTAACATACACATTGTCACAAACATTATAGTTTGGTTTCGAGTAATTGTAACACTCTAGTTTTTACCTCAATTCAGAAATTAAAATTTTTGAAATCCCTAATTTCAGAAACCCTAATATTTGGGAAATTTTATTTTGAAACCCTAATATTTTATTATGAACTAAATTATTTTATTTTAAACCTTTGAGATTTATTTTGGAAGTTTAGTGACCATTTTGAATAGATGGCGAAATTTGAATGTCGTTTCATGGATCCTGTATAGAGCAGGTTCAAGTAATTTTACCCATTTTACCAAGGTATTTAATCTCCTTTTCTTGTTGGAATAAACCATTAAATAAATATTTAATGATCTATCTAAAACTTGTACTACTAGAATAACACATATGATAAATATTTCTTGAAATTTTCTAATACTTTTTAACATTATTCGTCACTGAGTTTTAGGTCATTCTTTTCGGTAACTTAAATAATTAATTATCTTTTCCAATCAACCATAATATACTATTTAATCTTACTAAAAAATCTTCATTTTTTAATTCTTTTTTTCTCCTTTCTTTTTTCTTCTCTCCATCATTTTATTTTTGTTTTTGTGACAAAAAGGAAGATTTAAATAATTTTTACTTTTTTAGGTTTAATTTCAATTTCACTTCTAATGACTACAAAACTAAGGAGTCTCCTAAACATGACATCAAAATATATTTGGACGAATTGGGATTCAAATGATATATTCTAAATCCTTAAAACTCTTTTCTTGATTTCTTCATCCTTCTTTATTTTTGTTATCATGGCCTTTTGAATAACATAAAACACAAGTTTTTAGGAAAAAAAAGTAATTTTTTTTATCAAAGTCAATACTAACATCATCAGAAAGTTAACACTGACATAAACAGTCAAAGTAAATATTGTTATCATTATACAATCAATGTTAACATCGATAAACAATAAGTGAGAAAAAAATATTTTTGCTTAATCCTTAATTTGATCATTCCCCTCAATTTCAAATTTAGATTTATAAAGTGTGAATGAACGAGTTATACAATTTTCCGAAAATAGTTTTGACCAAAATAATACATTTAATTTTCATATAAAGCATAATATTATTTTATCAGAAAGTTTATACCATCATTGAAAAAAATTAAAAAATGACTATTAAAGAGTTTTGACATCAAAATCAAGAAGTGGAAAGTGAAAATGTTGGGTCAAGTTTGCATTGCACCTAGAAAGCTAGAATGAATTAATGTCTTAATGATGATTTAAAAATCCTTATGCTTAAGTTTATCATATTTTTACAAAATGTCAATTGATTTTTCTAATATTTTAGTTATAATAAAAATATTAGCATTCGAACTAGTTCGACAAAAATGTTAGCCTAATGTACTTAAATACAATAAAATTTAAAATAATGAATAATTCAATTATCCATTAAAAACTATTTTTGTAAATGGTTAAAAGAAAATAATTGTACAACTAGAATGAAGTAAACGGCTACCCGTAATAGTAACTCAAAGCTATTGATTGTTGTGCACTTGAAAAAATACGAAAGATACCTATAAGTTAAGCCCTAGATTTTTTTACAAATATCAAGGTATAGTCATTTTTATCATGATAAAAAAATTTTGTTCTCCCACACATGTACACACATTTAGGAAAGTATACATAGCTACATATCATTTTATTAGGTCATGAAATCTTAAATTTATGAGTTACCATTAAAATTTTTAAAATTTTAAAATATGAGCATCTGTTAGTCTATTTGGGCCATCAGAGGAATAAAATGAGTGTTTAGCCAATAAGTAAATCTAATTTTAGCTAATTCCTTTCTCATACATTTGTTGTTTAAGATCATTGAATGGAGTGTTGATCCTAAATATTTACCTCTAAAGATTTTCTCTCGATGCCTATGAATAAGATGATGAATGATATTCTTCCACTATTCGAGAAGAAGAAAATATATTAAATATATTCGAGTCAAAGGCTAATAATTAAAAGACAAGATAAGATTCAATAAACAAACCAAGCCAAGAAAAAATACCATATAGAAAGATAAAACAATAAAAATGACCGCACTAAGTGAAATAGTATGGTGAACAAAAGGAACAATACACAAAGAATTCCTCAGATAAAAAATATTGATTTAAGAAAAAATGAGACAAATTTATTTATAATGTGTCTATTTTATTAGTTTAAGTAAAACTAAGACGTTTATATATTTCAAGGGATAATAAAAACCCTTTATTGAATTGTGTTTTGACAATCAAGGAATTGAATGAAAAAAATATTTGGTCCCCTTTTTTTTGTTCTATTTCTCCCTCTTTAAATTTTTATTTTTCAGTTTGTTTCATTACAAAAGCATCAGATTCAGGTTTTTACTTGGATTGTTGAGAAAATTTAGAAATCAAACAACAATAGCATCAATGGTGAATGAAACTCAACAACCATCAATTCTAGACATGAAAGCTAGTTATCGACCTTGTTTTTTACGAATTTAGAGAGGATCTGCTATCTCCATTCGAAAAGTATTTAGGCACTGGAACTCTCCGAGTTACGATCAACCATATGTGTTATCCTAGTTCTGAGGAAGTGATGCATTGAGTTTTTTTACCATATGGATTGGTGAAAAAAATTACTATACTCAAGCAAGATGTTTCTCAACTCCTAATCAAGTATCAAAGGCTTTGGATTGCTATCGAGGTTAGAAACTCTCTTTAGAATTGTTACATCTATGATGGATGTTGCCAAATTCAAATTCAATTTGGTAGAGATGCAAGGTTGATGGATGTTGCCACAAAACTAGAAATATTGTCGACTGGTTCTAACGAAGTTAATATGCTAAATGAAGTGTTTATGTCAAAGAAATAAAAGTCCAATGGTTTTAATGACTCGACTATAGTTTCACTGAAAGATGACTTGATTAAGGGTTTGAGTAAAATCCAACGACTTGATGAAATGTTGGTGCCATTAGCTGAAGCTTCAAGTGCTAACTTTTGGAACCTCTTCTTGCAATCTCACGATACTATGAACGTTTCTAATTTAGAGGACTAGACTCAAAATTTTCTTGAAATTTCAAAACAAATTAGATATCAATTTTTTAGGGTTGTTGGACCTTGACTAAGGGTCTATTGGTGATGAGTGACTAAAAGGCAGTTATTTACTACCCTTCTCATGGTACTTTATGCATCTATTATACACCAACTTTAGCTAAAATATGGACTCAATGCATAATATTAGATATTCCGTTATTATTACTTACAAAGCTTACATTTATAGAGAATGCAAATATTATTACATATTTTGTACATACAGGGATATCTAGGGCTGAGGCAGCAAAGAAGCATAGTTGAGGCTGAGGTGGAGACAAGGCTGCGGCAGCATCCAGAGTGACAACATCAACATTGTAGGAGAATGATAGACAAAAATATAGAGAACATTCTAAAAGATGCAGCGCACCAATTGGACTAGGCTAGCGCACTAAAAGCCCAAGTCAAAGACCAAACGGGAAAATCCTTCTAGAAGGCTGCAAACTTGGAAACATCAGATCTCATGTAGAAGACTTGTTCCCTACTCCAATTTAGAGTCTATTTAGGAAAGGTTTGCCCTAGGTTAAGACTATATATAGCCTAGCCGACCATATTGTTTAAGGAGTCGATTTTAGAGAAACCCTTCCCCTAAGAGTTGTACCTATCGACATTATGTTCTAAAACTCTTAGGGATAGGTGAAGGTTGTAGATATTAGTGAGAGGAGATTATTTCTTATTTTTTTGTTCTAATGCAATAATAATATCAAAGTTTGCTTATCCTATTGCCATTCCTTGTTCTTGCATCCAAGCTTGAGAGAGAAGTTTGTAAGCAATCTATTTATCTACCATCGAGAGAGTTAGATTCACGAAAGAGATAAGGACGTTGTTGACAAAACTAACTCAGACTAGAGATAGATTAAGAGTTTTAGAAGCTAAAAGAAGTGTTGGATTGGTTGGTGATTATCGTTGATTCACGCTGAGAGGTATCATCAAAGACCAATCATCAATAGCACTCTGACTTAGAGATAAGCGGAGTCACTTACGGACACTTTGCTGAACTTTGATGCATCTGCCCAAGAGCAAGAGATTGTCGCGGCAGAGAACACTAACGCTGCCGAGGTTGTATCTGTAGTACTGCCGAAGCAGTGTTGTGTAATTGCATTGGACAAGAAGAAGATCAATCGAATCCACTAATTGACGCAGCTGGATCCTACACACTTTCTCTATATCGTTCTCAATCCTTTATTTTATGTTTTGTTATTTAGTTACTTAGTTAAACAAATCCACTTATCTGTGTTTTTACTTTATCTTTCAGGAGCAAGGGAACAAAGGGAGACATATTAAGTATACCAATCCTTGTGGAGACGATACACAATATACTTATCACTTTATTACTTGTGATGTGTACACTACACAGTTGCGCTATTTTTACACGCATTAAGTTTTTGGCGCCATTGCCGGGGATTGGCAACTAAATTTTTGTTTTCTTTATTTTCTTGCTCTTTAACCATTCTTTATTTAACTTTAATTCTAATTATTTATTTTTTATTATTAACTTTGACTTATCTAGTGTATGACCAAGGCAAACCTGAGTGGTCCATTGTATGAATTGGATCCTGAAATTGAACGCACAGGACACCATCTAAGGCACAACCTGTTTCAAGTCATGGATGATCCACCAAGAGGACAAATTCCACCTATTAATCATAATGTACTACCACCAGCAATGCCGCAGTATCCACCGCCGCGACCATTGCCGAGGCAACTCACTGTTAGAGACTTTCTGGTGGAAGACCTAAACGAACTAAACCCTGACGTAGTCACCCCGGAAATTTGAGCAACTCCCTTTGAGATCAAACCAGTGATGTTCAATATGTTGAACACAATTGTACAGTTTAGTGGGTCTGCTACTGAAGATGCAAGGCAGAATCTTAAATCTTTCATGGACGTGTGCAATTCTTTCAAAAATCAAGGAGTCCATGAAGACATTTTAAGATTAAAATTATTCCCCTATTCACTGAGGGATAGGGAGAAAACTTGGTTAAATGGCATCCCAGAAGGATCCATAGGATCTTGGGATGAACTCTGTCGAGAATTCATTACGAAGTTCAACCCGACAAATCTCTATGATCGCATCCGTAATGAAATCACATCATTTTGGAAGGATGATAATGAACCAATGTTTGAGGCGTGGGAATGCTACAGAGAATTGTTAAACAAATGTCCATTACATGGTTTTCCCTGACGCAAGTCTCCATGTTCTATAATGCCACCAATGCCTTCACAAGGATGATGCTAGATACTTCTGCAAGTGGGACACTTTTGGATCGAGCACCTACGGAGGCTATTGAGATTTTGAACAAACTCGCAAGGAACGACTTTCAGTTTCCTACATAAAGGCGAGGAGGAATGAGATGCCATGCCACGGACCATGAATTAGACACAACTAGTTCAGTGGCAACACAATTGGCTTCTCTGACCAAGATGGTTCAAAATATGCAAGCCCAGCAAAATATGCATGAGGTTAAGGCAGTCAACTCATCTAGTTACATGCAAGATGAGGAAACCAGCCTATATGTTGAAAATTATAACAGGAACAATCATATGATGTTCAACAACTTCAACCCATCCTGGAAAAGGCATCCAAACTTTTCATGGAGTAACCTCAACAATGCCTTAAATCCAGTCAACCAAGCCCCTAGATACCAGCACCAAAGTCAGAACCTACCGTAACAACATACTCAGCAGTCATGACACAGCAGCAGATACAACAGCAGCAGTCTCTGAACGCACTGGCAAATTCACTCACTGCCTTCATGTCAAAGACTGATTCATACATGACCGAGAATAGCCACTTCATGAAGCGTATTGATGACTTCATGAATCGAACTAAGATGAGACTGCAGAACCAGGAGGCTGCAATTAAGTCTTTAGAAACCCAAGTTGGTCAATTTTCCCAACGACAAAACACTCGACCACCAGGGGGTTTACCTAGAAATACTGAGGTTGCTAACGTGTTAGGCCACAAGCAATGCAAGGTAATTAGGACAAGAAGTGGCCTACAATTAAAAGATAAAGAAGGGTCCTCAACCGATAGAGTCCAACCAGAAAAGCAACATCACGAGGACTCAGAAGCTGAGGAGGACCCTGTCGAAAACACAGCCCCGGCAACAGAACCAGTAGTACATGAAAATCTTGTCGAGGCAGATGCAGATAAGTCCACCCCAGGTATTAAACTCAATATCCAAGGAAACCTGAAGGATATATGACCACCACCTCCTTTTCCGTAGAGGTTAAAAAAGCACAAACAGGATCACCAATTTTGGAAATTACTAGACATCTTAAAGCAAGTCCATATCAACTTATCATTAGTTGAGGCTATTGAACAAATGCCTAACTATGTCAAGTTCTTAAAGGACATAGTATCCAAACGACAAAGGCTAGGGGAATTTGAAACGGTGGCAGCTACTTAAGGTTGCATGGCCATGCTACATAATCGCATGCCGCCTAAGCTAAAGGATCCTGGATGTTTTACAATCCCTTGTGTGATTGGGGATGGTTACGAAGGAAAGACCCTATGCGACTTAGGAGCAAGCATCAATCTAATGCCCAAATCAGTTTTTCAAAAACTTGGAATAGGGAAGGCAAAACCAACAACAGTACTGCTCCAACTTGCGGATCGGTCCTATGTGCATCCTAAAGGAAAAAATTGAGGATATTCTGGTTAAGGTCGACAAGTTTATATTTCCTACCGACTTTCTTGTCCTTGACTGTGAGGCTGACGACAATGTACCGATCATCCTAGGTTGACCTTTCCTTGCTACTGGATGCACCATCATCGATATGGAAAATGGCGAGCTCACAATACGGATAAACGATCAACAAGTCAAGTTGAACGCCTTTTACAATCTCACAAATTCAGACGCTCTAATAGAATGTAAGGCTCTCCATACACCAAATCAAGGCACTAGAACATCCAGCCTGGACAGCACGCTCGGCAGACTATTCGGTAAACGAATAAAGTCCAAAGTAGAAGTCGAATGCATTAAAGGGACTGGCCAACATACGAAAGAAGATACGAGCCAAAAAGAGATAATAAAATTGGGAAATGCATTCACATGCACTCCACAAATAACATAATCTCTTCTCTTCCATTTTATTTATTATATTAGGACTAGTTTTATATGTTGTTATGTTTTATTTTCAGTATTTTATATTTTTTAAGTTTTTTTAGGATAAATAAAACAATGAATGCAGAAAAATTATTTCACAGCAGGAAGTTTGCTGCCGCGGCAGTGCACTATGTTAGAGCCGCAAAAATCCTAACGGGTAGAAACAGTGCAATGGCTCTCTGTCGAGAAATCCGTCGCGGCAGTAACTGTTTAGCAAGGCAGTAAATGCCTAACGGCTAATTTTTAACAGTCATATTTTTTTAAAGCCTATATAAACAACTCTCTTGCTTAGCATTACCCACTCTTGCATTCTTGCTAATCTTCTTTCTTTCACAATCTTGCCCTCAATTACTTTGGCTCTCACGTACTTCTTGAAATTTTCAGCAATCTTTTCAAGTACTCCATATTTCGCTCAAGGCATTCCATAATTACAATCATGGCCGCTTACAACCGCTTTTACCCTGCCACCATTGAAGAGCGATTCAACCGCTCTTTTGTTGCTCGACAATTGGGACCAATGCAAACTATAGGTGTTGTTACGAGTTCTCTATTGCAGCATAGGAATGATGATGATTTTCTTAAAAAATCAACCGTGTTACTTGACTAAAACCATGAAGAATCGGATGAGATAGTATGCGATAAAAAGATTATGAAGGTCGAGAGTGCATTGAGTCAAAATATTAAGTCATATGGAGTATTGGCATCATCATAAATAAATTCTAAGCAAGGGGCATGAGATTGATATATATGATTCCATTCTTTTCATGAGAGGTAAAATAGGTTCTTTTGTTGATAGAAAATGAAACTATATTGAAAAGATCCTGTAAAGTGCTCGTTGCATGCTCACCATTTTCTCACTGTTTTCCACTAAGACAAAGGCTTCCTTTCTACATATGCTTAAGGGTTCTTCGAATGTTTACTTGAGTGATCCCATCAAAAATTGTAAAATAGAAAGAAAAAGAAGGTTCTATATAAGACAGGGATGAAGAAAAATACTTTATGATAAGTTCACTGATGGATAGAAATATGTACAACTTAAATACAATGGATGGGTCACGGTGTTACAGGATCTGGAACATACAAATCAACTGAGGTAAGCTGTTGGCCTTGATAATCTTTTGTACACTCCAAATGTAGATTTCTTTTGTTTTGAAGATTTAGCTCTTACTTCTCCAAAAGATTACTACATTGAGGGACAAGGTTTATTATTTTAATGGGTCGTGACACCAGGGTACTTTTACATGTCATTGTCAAATGATGGTATCATAAAGAGAGTAGCAAAGTATATTTCAGATTTATTCCCCGAGCAAGCAATTCTTGTGAATAAAGATGAAGCTTTTGACAATAAAAAACCCTTAAATTCAAGCATGTGAACCCATGTAAATTGTGGAGGCAAGTGGGGGATTGGCTATAATTGTGGAGAGTTTTTCACTTTCAGTAATTGGTTTCTCTATATAGGTTTTCTTTAAGCGTTGGAATTTTAATCTCATGCCTCCTATATATGTTGAAACCTATAACAAATATATACGACAAGGGTCTCGTGTGTTGGTCTTTGCTTACAAGTCTCTTCCAGATATGACAGTTCGTTAAGCTAGAAGCATGGAGAGAGATATTTTAGAATCTGGTCTTATATTTGTTGGTTTTTCGGTGTTTATCTGCCTTGCTACAACTTATGTTTTGAGTGTGATGTACATGGATCTACTACCGGTTCAAATTTTAATTTCGGTCAAGGATAAGAAAACATAGGGACACATTTGGTTTAATCATTAAAAAAAGAAGTCATGCTTGAATCCTTGAGGACAAGGATTAATTCGAGGAGAGAGATTTGTAAGGGTCTATTTTATTAATTTAAGTAAAAGTACGACATTTTTGTATTTGGGGATAAAAACCCTTTATTGAATTGTATTTTAACAATCAAGGAATTGAATAGAAAAATGAGAAAAACTCAAAATGAGGAAAATATAGAACATAATGAGGCGGTGAGGTTAAGAAAGCCACCTAAAATGGGATAGAAATTAAGTATGTGATTTTATTAAGATTTTCTTAATATATTTTTTTTATAGAATTATTCTTTTTTTAAACATAGATTTACTATCGCATTTGATATTTGAAGATCACATATTAATATATTGAGCATTTATCTCAAATTTAATTAGATTTCATCCAAACACAAATTTTAAAAAAATGACATTTCTTTTGATTTTTTATTATTCTAATATTTATTATTTTGTTAAAAATTAGTTTTCAAAAATTGCTTAACAATTTTCTTTCAAATTTAGAATATTTCTTAAAACCTTAATTTTAAAAAAGTTTCATAATTTTCTTTTAAATTTTGAATTCTTATCATATTCTCCAAACATTAATATTTAAAAAATATTTTCTTATTATCCATTAATACTAGACCAGGTAAACTTGATCCGAGAACCGAGAATCGAACAGATTTACCCGAACCGAAACCCAATTGAATCCGAAAAGATGATAATAAGGTGATCCGGAACACGATCCGAAACCCGATTCGAAACCAATCAGAATTCTAGAAGAACCAATATAGACCCTGTAACCCACCCCTTTTCGGCCTTGTAGAAAACCGGGTCGGAGAATGTCATGGTAGGAGGTTTCGGTAGTCCATTGACGTTTTGAGTAACTCAATTCAACTTAATTATCATTATTAAAGTTACGAATATCCTTTGCTTATTAAGAGAAACTTAATTACCTATGATGGTAAACTATAATAGCTGAGAGATAACTAATTACCTATGGTGGTGATTAATGCTTCTATGGTGGTGATTAATGCTTCTATGAACAATGCTTCTACGAATATCCTTGGCCTTACCACTATATGTGAATTACCAAGGCCTTGTAGAAAGGATCCATATCTTCTCTAATGACTATAACCTGAAAATGCATGGAAATGAATGTATTAGGCATACATTGCTTAGTGAGATAGTCAATGATAATCTCAATGTATAGAATGCATACAATAACACGCTCTTATGCTATAAGATCAAATTATATCAATGTTCAATGGTTCTTGATAATAGTTCAATGTTTAATGTCAATGCATCAATGATTCATATGCCATAATAAAATCAATAAGTCATTATAAACCCTTGGATTGATCAAGATAGTGGATATACGGACTTCTTACGCCTCGCCAATACAATGAATGTTCTAATCGCTCCGCCTCGCCAAAATGACCAATATACAATTATCCCTCCGCCTCGCCAAATATAGGTCGTAGTCCAAGGACCGTAGTCCACCCATACCAATGAACTCATAAATCCTATGGCATGCCAATTGTATCCGATTTCCACTCGAAACTAAGGTCCAATACATTTAGGCCAATAGAAAATTCCAATGATATTATCCATAATTCCAATAAATCAATAACAATGATTTTGATCCTTAGCTCCATGTTAGTGAGTCAAATGATCCGTATCACAAGCTTGGTCATTTTAATATAATCAATGATTCATATCAATACCAATAACAATGATAATATTATAAATGTTTCAATGTCATACTCAATGATCAATATTTCGATAATTCAATGCTTTCACAATACCAATGCAACAAAGAAAGCTTACCAAAGCTTACCATAGCCTTGTATGGGACTCGATACCTTTCCATGCCAATATTATGCTACATGTCAATAATAAACAATAAAATGAGAGGTCAAAAGCTCCTAGTTTTGTCCCGTGATTGTACTACACTCACCTTGCTAAAGCCAGCTTCTAAGGTTCTTGAATGACAACTTCTTTGCCTTTAGCTTGAATATCTATCGATGATGAATCCTTTTGGTAAACTGAAAGAAAACAAGTTTCTTATTTGTGTAGTATACCACAAGTATTCATGTAAGCTTATATATAATCTTTATGTAATCTATACAAATAACCGAATACTTGAATTGTTTACCGATACTGGTAATTACACGTAACACACGAACTGAATATTACTAATACAGGTAACTACATGTAACATTCCCCTACGATTTTAACTAGACAAAACCATGAAAATTGCTACTAACAATTCTAACAAGGAAAGATGTATCCTTGAGCTTACATAAGCTTATAATCAATATAAATTCCATGGATTAGGCCTTGATATACACGAGTCTTAACAACAATCTACCAATAGTTCATCTTGAAATTAAACATAAATCTTTCATAGAATTCAACAAAAAATAGAGGGGTTTTATTCACCAACCTCCTAGCTTTTGATTTGGTGTGCTCAAAACAACCAATTATCAACAAAAGGATTGAGTTTCATGGTGAGCTCAAGCTTGAAAACAACAATGGAGGTGTGTGCTTTCAATACTTAAGGAATTTTGGTAAAGAAAGGTAGAAACAAAAGCGTATCTATTTCTCGGTTTCAACCTTGGTATTTGTTGAATCAATTATCCCTTAATACCGTATAGTCTCAAAGCTATTGTGGATTGGATTTTCAAGAGCCAATCACAAGTTTTCCTTCCACTAAGGGAAATCAATATTTAATTATAAAAATTTCTCACCTTATCTTACTTTCCTTTTTGTCGTTCAAGAATAATAATCACAAGTCACTTATCTTAACCAATAGGAAGTTTTGCTTAATAAGGAAACCACCATTATAATTATTTAAAATTTATTTTATTTATGTATTTTTTTTAATTATCCATTCCTTGTCATAATTCTATGACACCAATCCCACTTTCACGTGTATTCTATCAATGAAGGGTGACTAAGCACCTCCAATTGGTAAAATTACGAGGGTATCCCTTCAGCTTCTCAAAGCTTGCACTTTTGCCCCTAAACTTTTAATTTTTATAATTTAGTCACTATCAAGGAACTTATCTTTACTGAAACTGCATATTGTTGACTTGCATACCTTACAAAGAGTGCATAGCTATATTTAGACAAGTGCTAAAATGATTAACAGACTATCAATGAACAAACTCAATATCCAACTCAACAACCTAATTACCTATATTGATAACCAGCCTATGTAACTGTTTAACTACTAATTATCCCTCCAATAGTCACTAAATATCTTTTATCTTTTCCAATTAGGTTCTTAAACCAAAATTAGACTTAATTAAAATTCCCTTACATAATTATTGAATTCAAAAAGGGTTCGATACAATATTTTTGATTTTTCGGTACAACATTATGATCACCGAAACACAATTTCGACTAGACCGATTTTTGGGGTGTTACAACTCTCCCCCTTTTAGGAAAATTTGTCCTCGAATTTTAACCTGAAATGTAACCAAGGTAAGATTTGTTGCGAAGTTTCTTAACTTCTCTTACGAGGATCTACATCAATTCTTCCTCATATATCAAATTTGTTTGAATTGCACACACTTAGACCATTCATGTGTGATGTATCGTATCAGTACTTTTAAAGCTTAGAAACGTGTAACAATTCATGAATCTTACTCAATTAGGAGGGTAAGACTAGTTGGTAGGCTAGAGGGCTAACTTCCACTATTACCTCGAGAGGTCCAAAGAAACGGGGACTTAACTTTCCCTTTTTATTAAACCTCTGGATTTTCTTCCACGGTAAAATTTTGAGGAAGGCTTTCTCACCAATCTCGTATGTGATATCTCTACAATTGAGATCAACATAGGCCTTTTATCGGTTAAAGGTAGCTTTTAAACACTCATAGGTAATTGTGACTCGTTCCCCAGATTTCTCGAAGCAAGTTAGGACCTATTATCTTACTTTCCTTCACTAAACTCTTTCTAGCATAAAGGGGTTTGAAAACATCTAACATAGAACACTTGATATGGTGCCATCTGTATAGAGGTCTGATAACAGTTGTTGTAGATAAACTCGATAAGAGGTAGGGATTTCCCCCAAGATTTTACCAAAATCAATGATGTATGCTCATAACATGTCTTTTAGAATTTGACTTACTCTTTCTGACTACTCGTCAGACTAAGGGTGAAAAGTCATTAAGATTGACTTTCGTGCCTAAAGCACCTTGCAGAGAGTTCCAAAATCGGGAAGCGAATTGTGAATCACAATCTGAAATTACAAAGTGTAAAATACCCAAAAGTCTCACCACTTTATAGAGGATGTCGACGTAGAAAGTCGTTATCAGGTTCACAGACCTGATCTCGATAACATAGAAGTCCCTCGGAGTTGATTCTAAAATTAACTCCTCACTTTCTTGCAATTTGGAAGTAATAGACTACAACCGAAGGTACTCATCTTGTAAATCTTTAGTTCTCGATATTATGGTAGACTGACCTTGAAGTTCAGCTACTAGACAACAATGTTTCCGAAGACGGATTATGCATTAGTAGCACAAGGGATACATCAAAGGATTATGCACTGAGTTTTCTAATAAAAATGGTATGGACTTAATGATCATATTCCTTAAGGGATTTCACACATCTCCATGACGGATATTTAACTCTTTATAAATAAGAGATACTTTAGACTTTTGTGATTAGTAAAAAGATAGCATTTTTCTCCATAGATATCTCTATATTTTTAAAGCAAAACAAACAAAGCTAGTTCCAAGTCATACAGGAAAATCCAATTCCTATGGATTAGGTTATCGTGGAATATAGGCAATTACCTTGCCTTGTTACCTCAAAACGCATCCTAACTCAGTATATGATACATTACTATAAAAACTAGGGGTCTTCGCCCTCATTTCCTCGTCATGAGTCGAGGATTCCACCTCTTGGTCACTTATATGACAATCTAAAGAACTTGACATCTATAAAAGAAGAGATTAGATCGACGACAAGTTACAATATACAATATATACTCCTAGGTGGTAAAATGTAAACAATGTAGAGATATGTCATGCAATAACAACAAGTACGATAACAGTGATCTTATTTGCCAACAGTTTAGTCCTAGAATCAACTAAACTCTAGCTCTGATACCACAAATGTAACACTACCTTCCTGGCTTGGTAGAGAACCGGATTGGAGAATGTTACGGTCGGAGCATTCGGTGGTCCAATGACGTATTCGGTAACGCAATTCGACTTAATTAACATTATTAAAGTTACAAATATCCTTTGCTTATTAAGAGAAACTTAATTACCTATGGTGGTAAACTATAATAGCTGAGAGATAACTAATTACCTATGGTGGTGATTAATGCTTTTATGAACAATGTAATTACATACAAAGGTAATATGGGGTTACTGAAGGAACAATAATTACCTATAGAGGTAATTAGAGATTCTAACAGAAAAGTGATTAGCTATGAAGGTAATCAGGTGTGATCAACAGAGTGTATCGAAACACTTAGGAGCTGTTTCAGAACACCTGACTTGTAATATCATATTTTAGCTGGTATTTATTCGAATTGACTTAGTAGATGAATTTCAGTTTCCATGAAATTTTACTAGCAACTCGTAATCAACTTAAACTAGCAGCATAGCAAATTTTATGGCATTCTCAATCCATTTACTAGTTTTTTACCTTTTATACTCAAGTATTCATATTTAACCATTTATGCTATTTACCTTAGGGTATTTTTGTCTCATTAGAGTCTAGACATAACATGCATATTATCAACATACCAAAGTACATAAATAGGACTCAATAAGACACTTTGTCACCCTTCTAGGAGTATATTCAAAATAGGCTTACCTTACCACTATATGTGAATTACCAAGGCCTTGTAGAAAGGATCCATATCTTCTCTAATGACTATAACCTGAAAATGCATGGAAATGAATGTATTAGGCATACATTGCTTAGTGAGATAGTCAATGATAATCTCAATGTATAGAATGCATACAATAATATGCTCTTATGCGATATGATCAAATTGGATCAATGTTCAATGGTTCTTGATAATAGTTCAATGTTCAATGTCATTGCATCAATGATTCATATGCCATAATGAAATTAATAAGTCATTATAAACCCTTGGATCGATCAAGATTGTGGATACACAGATTTCCTATGCCTCGCCAATACATGAATGGTCTAATACCTTCGCCTCGCCAAAATGACCAAAACACAATCATCCTTCCGCCTTGCCAAATATAGGTCGTAGCCCAAGGACCGTAGTCTACCCGTACCAATGAGCTCATAAATCCTATGGCATGCCAATTGTATCCAATTTCTACTCGAATCCACGGTCTAATACATTTAGGCCAATAGATAATTCCAATGACATTCCATAGTTTCGATAAATCAATAACAATGATTTTGACCCTTAGGTCTATGTTAATAAGTCCAATGACCCATATCACAAGTTTTTCCATTTCAATATAATCAATGATCAATATCAATACCAATAACAATGATAATATTGATAATGTTTCAGTGTCATGCTCAATGATCAATAGTTCGATAATTTAATGCTTTCACAATACCAATGCAACAAAGAAAGCTTACCGAAGCTTATCATAGCCTTGTATGGGGCTCGATACCTTTCCAGGCCAATGTTATGCTACATGTCAATAATAAATAATAAAATGAGATGAGAAAAACTTCTAGCTTTGTCCCATAACTCTACTACACTCATCTTGCTAAAGCGAGCTTCTAAGGTTCTTGAATGACAACTTCTTTGCCTTTAGCTTGAATAGGTATCAATGATAAATCCTTGTGATAAACTAAAAGAAAAAAGTTTCTTATTCCTATAGTATACCAGAAGTATTCATATAAGCTTATTATAAGCTTTAGGTAACCTATACAGATAACTGAATACTTGAACTGTTCACCTATATTGGTAATTGGGTACTTGAATTGTTTACTGATACTGATAATTACACGTAACACATGAACTGAATATTCAAATTTTTTACCAATATAGGTAACCACATTTAACAATCCTCTATAATTTTAACTAGACAAAACTATGAAAATTGCTACTAACAATTCTAACAAGGAAAGATGCATCCTTGAGCTTACATAAGCTTATAATCAATATAAATTCCATGGATTAGGCCTTGAAATACATTAGTCTTAACAACAATTTTTCAATAGTTCATCGTGAATTTAAATATAAATCTCTCATGGAATTCAACAACAAATAGAGGGGTTTCACTCACCAACCTCCTAGCTTTGATTTGGTGTGCTCAAAGCAACCAATTATCAACAAAAGTATTGAGGTGCTTGGTGAGCTCAAGCTTGAAGACAACAATTGAGGTGTATGCTTTCAATACTTAAGGAATTTTGGTGAAGAAAAGTAGAAACAAAAGGGTAGTTATTTCTCGGTTTCAACCTTGGTATTTTCTGAATCAATTATCCCTTAATACCGTATAGTCTCAAAGCTATTGTGGATTGCCTTCTCAAGAGCCAATCACAAGCTTTCCTTCCATTGAGGGAAATCAATATTTAATTATAAAAATTTCCCACCTTATCTTTCCTTTATGTCGTTCAAGAATCATCATCACAAGCCACTTATCTTAACTAATAGGAAGATTTCCTTCTTAATTACGAAAATATTTGTAGCGACCCTTTTATAAATTTCTTATGTTTAGTAAAAAAGATGTTAATTTAAAAAGATAAAAAGAATAAGAATTTAGGTCTTGAAAGTTAGAATTGGGAAATTAGACCTAAAATTTGGAATTTTGAAAAAGGGAAATTGAAACTTAGCTTTAAGTTGGAAATTAGGGTTTAAAATTGAGAATTCAAAAATCTAGGGTTTAAAATTGAAGTTGGGAATTGGGATCAAAATTGAGAATTTTTATTTAGGGATTTGAAAAGTTGGAATTTTAGGGATTACAAAAAAGAATTTGGGGGGTTAGAAATGTTGAAAAGGATTTAAAAAAGGTTGGAGTCGCCACCAGTCATTTTTAGTAAACCGGACATCGGGAAACCAGAGATTCAAAAGAAAACGAGTTCGAGAGTCTGTACGATTTAAAATGGGATTAGCGTTTAAAACCGCCCAAAAATTATCACCTTTATCAAAATAACCGCTTAATTAATTTGGGATTTTATGGATTAAAAGTGGCATTAAATTAAAGTTTGTTTAATGGTTCTGACTTATTTTACTTTTACCGTGTCTTTACTCGAAGGTAAACGCTCACACTGTTGACACAACGTTTAAGAATGAGCCCGTTGCAACCGAATAAAGACGTAATTATTAGGTTCATTAATTAGTGTTCATTAATTAGTGTTGGGTGTGTTGTAAGCAAAGTTAATATAAAACAAGATATACAAATAAATGTACATAAATAAAAAATAAATTGAAATGCAAGACATAAATAAATAAATATAAAGCATGATAAAATAAAATATATACAACATAAACATATGAAAAGCAACTAAAATGAAATTGCATGTACAAAAACATATAAATAATTAAAATACGTAAACAAATAATACATGACAAATATAGATATACAAAATAAATGCAAGCAAAATAAAGAGCATAATAAAATAAGTAAATACAACATATGAACAAAATGCATGGTATAATAAATTAAAAACATAATAAAAGACAAGACATAAATAAATACGAGCATGTACAATTAAATGAAATGTTAAAAATAAACATATGTATATAATATGCAAATAAATAAGTAAATATGAGTTAAAGAAAATAAGACTGAAAATTAAGAGATTAAATGAGAAGATTGGTTACTGGAAAAAGGACTAAAATAAAATAAAAATAAAATTTCAGGGTCAAAAAGAAAGAAAAACAACTTTTATTCTCAAATAGTGACCATATTAAAACGATTTAAAAGAAATAAGACCCTTAAAGCGTGATTATGAAACGGGGAATAGCTTAAAAATAAGCAATAATACACAGAGGGGCTTAAAGGAAATAAAAACAAATTTAAAAGGGATTATAACTGAAATAAGGATAAAATTAAAAGGTTTTGAAAACTTCAGGGGACCGCGGGTATGATTCAGGTGACACAGAAGGGTTTAAGACGAGAATATCCATTTTTTAAAACAATATGGGAGTATATAACATAAAATGCAAATCGAAATGCCCCCTTTACACCATTTTCAAATCGAAACCCAAAGAAAAAACAAATCCTCTCGAGAATGAAGAACAATCAACTTTGTTCTTTTATTTTCCAGAAACATTCAATACCTTACAGTGGCCGCGAGTTTAAAAACCGTTTAAATCTCCCCCTTTTCGAAACCAAAACGAAGACCCCTTAATAAAAACCCAAAATGTTTAGTCTTGAAAACGTTTTTTCTGAACAAAATCAAAAGAAAACCCGTTGTCTCTTCGAAATCGAAATGAGGAACAAAAAAGCATCCTCTTCTTTCTCTATTTGGCTCACCCTTAAAGGCACGGAGGCCGTGGGATTATTGCCAATAGAAGAAAGATCAGAGAGGAGCAAAACGAACAGTGAGGGTAAAAAAAAACTAAACCTTAATTTTATTTCTGATCTCCTTTAAATGCAATAAAAAACCCAGAGGTTATTACCTCGAAAAAACTTATCTTTTGTATTGATTTTTCATGGTAGGGGAGAACCCTTTTACAAGTTGTTCCTGTTTCTCTTTATAACCGAAAGAAATACATGAATATGAAATATCCTAAAAATTTCTATTGGCTCTCTGATTTTGGATGTTTGTGTGTGCTGGTGAAATCCGAATATGCCCTTGAGTTTCTCGGAATATTGTGGCCGATTATTTTTACAAAAAAAAACTCCTCTGAAATCTCTGATTTGGCTGATATTTGTTGCATTGGTGTGGAGATGTTTGATGGTCGACTTAGTAGCTCTCAGAATTTTTGAAATATTTTCTCATATGCCTCTGAAAATGTTGTAATTTCTGCATTTTGGTACAAGATCTGATATTTTCTTGTTTTCTTTTGTATTCGTGGCTCGTACGGGGTGTCTGGTGTAAGAAGGGACCATCGGAGAGACCAATCGGCAAGGAAGACGAAAGATCCAAGATTCGAAGAGACGCGCGTACGATGCACGCACGCGCGGGAAGCTAGGCGGTCGATCCTTGGCACGTCATGATTCTAGAAACATCTTTTAATTGTGACCATTAAATCTGAGATCAGATCTAATGTTAGGCTGTGGGCGTGTTGCGCGTCATGATTCTAGAAGCATCTTCTTCTTTTAATTGTGACCATTAGATCTGAGATCAGATCTAATAGCCACAAATGGGCTGCGCATATAATTAAGAAGAGTTGGAGTTTTCAATTATAATCAGAATAGAGCTTCTAATTGGGTTTGGTTGTAATGGGCTTGTAATTTTAATGTAGGTTGTTATTATTTGTGATGTAAATGGACTATGTAAATGGACTGCTTGATATTAATAAATGTTGGGTTTATTATTTAAATCTGAAATGGGTTGTTTATTTTATGTTTGGGTCTTGTAATTTGTAATGGATTTTATTTAATTAATATTGGGCTATATTTATATTGGATTTTTATTTATAAATTTGATTATTTATTTAATTTATAATATCAATATATAATAATAATAATAAAACTAATAATAATAGTATTTATAATAAAAGAAAATTAAAACTTTAAATAATATAATAAAGAAAATAAGATACCAAAAATATATATTATATAATATTTTTGGATTCTTTTAAAATATGATGGAAAAACAAAAGAATAGTAATATTTATTAAAATTAAGTAATAATAATTTTTTTTGGAATTTTAAATTTAATATATGATAAGCAAGTTAAAAAACTAGTAATATATTTACACATACCAATATAATATTTTTTTTAATTTTATAACAATAAATAAATTAAAGCCCATTATTCGAAATTAGAACTAAAAATTAAAAACCGGGAAAAATTAGTGATTACAATTGTCCCTCTTTGCTTATCGTTGTAAAACAACGATGAAGCAAAGACAATAAATACTAATTTTATCCGACTTCCTTGTTTGGAGAGTCTGATCTAATAGCTCATTCTCCATAATTCTGATAACCCTTTCGTTTCTTGATCCCCTGGTTAGCTTGCCACAACCTGTATCAAGATCACCTGCACACATTAAAATAGAAATTTCAGTAGCGAACTTTGATTTCATTTTAAGATTTCGAGCAATTTTTGAACCTTCCACGAGCACGTTAAGATCTTATAACCTTTAATACATCAAAACTTCCAAGTAGGATATTTCACTTCTTCAATGGAAGAAAGCCTAACTTCATAACTTCAAATAAAACTTTTCATTTCTTCAACGGAAGAAAACCTAATTTCATAACTTCGAATAAGACATTTCACTTCTCCAACGGAAGAAAACCTAACTTCAAAACTTCAAGTAGGACATTTCACTTCTCCAACGGAAGAAAAACTAACTTCAAAATTTCAAACTTCAAACTATCAAACTTCAAACTTCAAAGAAGATATTTAACTTCTCCAACGGAAGAAAACCTAACTTTAAACTTTAAACTTCAAACTTCAAACTATAGGTTCTTTAAATAACATCTCGCAACTTCTGTAACTTCATAGACTGATAAATTCAAAGATCTTGATTCTCTCAGAATATGCTTTTTCGCATGTTTGGAAATCTTCCTCATTTTCTTCTTAATACTTGTGAAAATGTATGTATGAATGCGTTAGTATGCCCTTTAATTCTAGGGATGCCTAACTAAAAATGATGCATCAATGAATGATGCATTCCCCTAATCTTAGGAATTCCTTACTAAAATGATGAATGTTTTTCATTTTAATGTTTGAGGTTTAACCCTCAAAATTTGATCAACCTTGGATACTTCGGGAATTCAACTTCACTGAATCTTCTTCTTCCTAGGTTATCGTTGGATTGCATTGGTCAAAATGAGGTCTACTGGTTTCAAGACTAAGGTTAAAAATGTTGTCAATGAGTGCCCTTGAAACTAAGGTGAACTTTTGCCCCAAAATATACACATATAGTACGAACTCCTGAAATGTCACATCGCGTGTGAAAATTTGCAGTTGGTTGTGCCCAAAATGCTAGTGGGTTAGATCTCCTCAAATTGGGTTTGACTTAATTGAAGCCTTTTTCAAAACATTTGTCATGGATTAGGCTCAGTAAAACTCTGTCTTCAAGGAAACTCTTACCGCTAGGTTGAATAGCTACCTTTAGACCCCCAACAAAATTTGTTCCAAAAATTTTGTTTTCTAACTGTATTCTGAAAATTGGACTTCTTCGTCAAAAAACTCGAGTGATCTTCTCGAAAAGGGAAGGTTCCTTACTTCACGGGAAACCTTGCATTATATAATGTTGTCACTCTTGGGAATAATCAAAGATGTTTAAATGCATCATTAGCCTTGCATTTTGATAAAAAGAATTTTTAAATGAAAAAGATTTTTCCTCAAAATTGGCGTTTTAATGTACAACGCCTTAATAAATGCTCAAAAATTGAAAACTGATAGTAAAAACAAAAGGAACAGAATCCTGGTATATCCAATGCTAGAGTGTCTTAGACTCGACACTTAATGGTTAATGTTTTTTCCTTGAAATGTTATGGTGATATTTGAAGTATCAAAATTCTATTCAAATCGTTCAGTTCATCCTCATGATTACCGTACACGTTTGATCCACTTGAAAACTACACCAGCTAGTTCTCATATTTGTCTTTGTAACTCGGTTCGAGAATTCAAAGTGTAGGCATGTGCTTTTGTTTTCACTTACTCATAAGTGTATTAAGGTGTCAGTGTCTTCAAAGAGTCATCACTGACTCTAGGGTATTGAACTGGTGGAGGTCTAGCTCCTTATTAGATTAGTTCTTCCCCCACAGCTCCATTAGGATGCTCCTTATTAGAAGCCCTTGACAAAAAGTCATTGCTACTTTTGGGTCAAAGATAGCGAGATTAATTGAAGCATAAAGTAGAAAAACTGAAAAATGCAAGGAAATAAATGCAAACAAACATATATGAAAAGCTAAGTGAGATGCACGTGTACTTCTTGGTAACCCAGGGGCATTTTTGACTTCTCGAAATCCAACTTCCTTAAAAATCTTGCCCCTCATGATTGGGTATATTCAAAGTCATCTTCCCCGATGGAATTAAATGAATGACTCCGCTATTCATCAAGTTTTGAACCATCCTTTTAAAGGCCTTGCAATCATTGATGTAATGCCCCTTGACCCCAACATGATATTCTCACTTAGCATTAGTGTTGAAGCATGTTGGGTAAGGAGGTTTTGTTGGGGTAATGTGATAAGGACGAACCAAATTCACTTCGAGGAGCTTAAGGTACAATTCACTACAGGTCAAAGGTATAGGGGTAAAAACTTCTTCCTTCCTCGGTGCCCTTTTATTGGATCCTTGTGCACTTGTAGACTTCGGAGCAATAAAAATATTATTGGTATTATGGGTGTGCACCCTTGGACACTTCGAGGGATTTCCATTTAATGAGGAAGACAAAATTTTCTGAAGAGAAGCTTCGATCTTGTCCAACACTAACTACGTGGGACAATTTGATGCATCACAAGCAGCTTTGTATTGGTTGATGGCTTCTTGGTCTTCGCTTGAGACAGTCTTTTCCATCCAAAAGTAAAAATTTTCACTTTTCTTCTTTGGCATGGGACAATCTTCCATTAAGCCCTTCCCTTTAATAGAGATAGCCATCATACACTTTAACTCGTGTGTCTCCTCTTGCAACTTCTTCATACATGACAAAATCTCCTTTTGATTTTCGATCAAAAGCTCATAGAGTTCCTCGAGCTTGCTCACCCTAGCCACAAGATTGTTCATGCTCTCGAAGTTGTACTAACCTGATATTGACCTCTCACCTCTTCTAGTCTCCGAGGCAAATGCTCATCTAAAGTTCTTAGACATATTGGATATCGTTGATAACTATCACGGTGTATCCAAGGTTAATCTTATTGTTTTATTAATGAATGCAAAATGTATATGTTATGAAAAGGCATGAATGCAAAAATGAATGCAAATGAAGGTGTTGATCATGCTAGCGATCACCCATTGAGCAACTTTCACCGATTAAAAGCTCTTATTTTTCCTTTCCTTTTTTTATCTCTTTTTTGTCTTCTCTCTTTTTTTTCTTCTTTTCATATATATATATATATATATATCTTTTTTTTTCTTTTCTATTTGGTGAAGTCTTAGAGGGCCTGCTTTTATGATAAAGCATTTGTCCATCCATATTTTGCCAAATTATAGTATTTAAGATGTTGATCCCACGAGGATTAGCGTTACTTACGCAATTTATTCTTCCTTCACAATGGTACAGTAAAGACACAGATAATTGTGGTTGAATTATAACTAAGAAAACTAATTAAAATAATAAAGATAAATGATTAAGAAATCAAGGATGGAAAAATGGGGCAGGTTAGAGTGCTTCGTAGTGTAGAATCATAATATAATTGTCTTGTTCTTATAATGCAATAGGTTTGAATTGCCGCCTCAGCGGGTTGCACTAAGGGTCGCCACAGCTACCTAGGCGAGGTTATGCCTTGTCGATAATTCAACAACTCATAGTTCGATAGAGCATCCTTGTATGTCTCCTCCTTATCCCTAAGTGAAGAGAACTTTTGAAATCCATGTCTTGATGATACCTCCCGGTGTGAATCAAGGGCGGATAACAACCAAACACATGCGTCTTGTTAGTCGCTGAAATCCTGGATGGTTAATCTCCTAACCGGATTAGTCAATGCCAATGAGCAAAGACCGTATTCTCTCGTTTCATGAACCTACATCTCCCAAAGAAAAATGGATTTTTCTTCACATAATCTTTCGAGCTCATATGCGAGAAGAGTAAATACTAAGAGTGAATAAACTATGAATTCTGAAATTGCATTAATAAGAACTAAACGAATTACAAACTTTCTCCCACAACTACTCCACAAACTAACCTAAACCCCAAGGGGGCGATGGATGAGTTTAGAGTTTTCTATGAACACTTGATTTCGAGATGTTTTCTTCTCTACATAGGCTATGGTTTATATTGGCTTGGCCTAGGGCAAACCTTTCTAAAGTAGGAATTAAACCTGGAGTAAAACACAAGTTAAGTACATAAATAAAAGATCTTTATTTTATTTCCTAGTTTATTCCTATAAGGATTCTTTTCTCGCGTGGCCTTTGACCTTGACTTTTCGTGTGTTTACAGCCTCCAATTTCTACTCCGCTTATCTTAAACGTCTACCTTATTTTTCTCTTCAGATCGCCTATCATATCAACATTTTTTTTCAGGCACTGTCTTGGCATCAATTACTATCACGGCATCAATTGCCACGGCGGGTTGCTATCATAATGGTTGTTATGCTTTTTCTCAACTTGGAACTACATCAGTACAGTTCTCTTGGCCTGGTTCGATCTTCTCATTCCTCAGCGTAGCATATCTCGGCAATATCTAGAGATAAATTTTGACTATAGTTTTCATTTTGCTGCCTTGGCAAACTCCGTCGAGGCAACCTTTCACTGTGGCATTTTACCTGTTATGGAATAAAGACAAAAACAATACCTTTTCTATCAAATATTGCATAAATTCTGTAATTGAGTTTATTGATGCTGAAATATGAAAAATATGCAGAATTATCCATTATTGTTATTAAATCTACCCTTTATAAACAATAATCGATTGGAAAAATGATATAAAAAATAGGACTTTTAGGCACTCATCATTTTTCTTTCTTTCTTTTAAGTTCTCTTATTCTTCTTTTCCCTTCTTCTTCTTCTCTTTTTTTCTTTCTTTTTTCTCGTTTTTACCTATATTTCTTTTTTCATTTTAACTCTCTAACTATAGTGAAAGCCTCGAATTGAACAAACCACTTAGACTGACACCTTCATGAAATGCGATGAAAAAATAATGAAGCATGTAAGCAAAATAGGAGACAAAGCAAACCTATATATCCCATCTAATAGAACCTAGGTTAACCGCATGGCTCTAATCGGGTAGGTTGACTAAATTCTCTAAATACAGTTTTAATTCTACGAGGTACCCAAAATGTCCTTTTTTTCCTCATCTAAGAGTAGCCAGGCCCCCCGATCATCACCCATTATAGGTTCATCTTGATCGGGTTCAGTTTAGGGGGACCCTTTTGCTATGCCCCTACAGAGAAACAATATCCTCATGAAAGCATAGGGTAATCGAGTCCCAAAGGTACTTACTAGGGCCCGTACGAAGGAACAATATCCTTACGAAAGCCACTAGCATTTCCCCCACTTAGAGAGATGAGTTTGAATGATATAACCTCTAATTAATAAACAAATAATAATTTAATTGTCACTTTAATTCACAACTTCCAAAATTAGTTGACTAGTATTTTGAAAACAAGGCTTGACTTATTAAAAAAAATATCCCCAGCGGAGTCGCCAACTGTAGCGACCCTTTTCTAAACTTCTTATGTGTAGTAAAATAGGTGCTAATTTGAAAAGATAAAAAATGAGAAATTAGGTTTTGAAAGTTAGAATTGGGAAATTAGACCTAAAATTTAGAATTTTAAAAAAGGGAAATTGAAAATTAGGTTTAAGTTGAAAATTAGGGTTTAAAAATGGGAATTCAAAAATCTAGGGTTTAAAATTGAAGTTGGGAATCAGGATAAAAATTGGGGATTTTGATTTAAGGATTTGAAAAGTTGGAATTTTAGGGATTAAAAAAAAGAATTTGGGGTTTAGAAATGTTGAAAAGGATTTAAAAAAGGTTGGAGTCGCCACCGGTCACAATTGGTAGACCAAACACTAGGAAACTAGAGATTCGAAAGAAAACGGGTTCGAGAGTCGGTTAAGATTAAAAACGGGATTAGCGTTTAAAATCGCCCAAAAATTACCACTTTATCAAAATAACCGCTTAATTAATTTTGGATTTTCTGAATTAAAAGTGGCATTAAATTAAATTTTGTTTAATGATTCAGATTTATTTTAATTTTAGCGTGTCTTTACTCGAAGGTAAACGCTCACACTATCGATACTATGTTTGAAGACGGGGCCTATTACGATCGAATAAAAACGTAATTATTAGGTTCATTAATTAGTGTTTGGTGTGTCGTAAGCAAAGTTAATATAAAACAAGATATACAAATAAATGCACATAAATAAAAACATAAATGGAAATGCAAGACATAAATAAATAAATAAATAAATAAATAAATAAATAAATAAATAAATAAATAAATACAAAGCATGATAAAATAAAATATGTACAACATAAACCTATGAAAAACAAATAAAATGAAATGGCATGTACAAAAGCTTATAAATAATTAAAATACATAAAAAATAATGCATGACAAATATATACAACATAAATAAACAAGCAAGCAAAATAAAAAGCATAATAAAATTAGTAAATACAATATATGAACAAAATGCATGGTATAATAAATTAAAAACATAATAAAATATAAGACATAAATAAATACAAGCATGTACAATTAAATGAAATGCTAAAAATAAACATATGTATATAATATGCAAATAAATAAGTAAATATGAGTTAAATAAAATAAGACCGAAAAATAAGAGATTAAATGAGAAGATTGGTTAATGGAAAAGGGACTAAAATAAAATAAAAATAAAATTTCAAGGTCAAAAAGAAAGAAAAACAACTTTTATTCTCGAATAATGACCATATTAAAATGATTTAAAAGAAATGAGACCCTCAAAGCGTGATTATGAGACGGGGAATGGCTAAAAATAAGCAATAATACACGAAGGGACTCAAAGGAAATAAAACCAAATTTAAAAGGGATTATAATTGAAATAAGGACGAAATTAGAAGGTTCTAAAAACTTCAGGAGACCGCGGGTGTGATTCAGCTGACACGGAAGGGTTTAAGACGAGAATATCCCTTTTTAAAACAATATGGGAGTATATAACACAAAATGAAAATCAAAATACCCCTTTACACCATTTTCAAACTGAAACCCAAATAAAAAATAAATCCTTTTGAGAATGAAGAACAATCAACTTTGTTCTTCCACTTTCCAGAAATATTCAATAGCTCGCGGTGGCCAGGGAGTTTGAAAACCATTTAAATCTCCCCTTTCTTGAGACAAACGAAGACCCCTTAACAAAAACTCAAAATGTTTAGTCTTGAAAACGTTTTTTATGAATAAAATCAAAAGAAAACCCTTTGTCTCTTCGAAACAGAAACAAGGAACAAAAAAAAACTCCTCTTCTTTCTTTGTTTGGCTCACCCTTGAAGGCACGGAGGCTGTGGGATTATCGACGATAGAAGAAAGATCAGAGAGGAGCAAAACGAATGGTAAAGGTAAAAAAAAAACTAAACCCTAATTTCATTTTCGTTCTCCTTTAAATGCAATCGAAAAAACCAAAGGTTATTACCTCGAAAAAGCTTCTGTTTTGTATTGATTTTTCATGGTGGGGGAGAACCCTTTTACAAGTTGTTTCGATTTTTTTTATAATCGAAAGAATTACATGAATATGAAATATCCTAAAAATTGCTATTGGCTCTCTAAATTTGGATGTTTGTGTGTGTTGGTGAAATTCGAATATGCCCCTGAGTTTCTCTGAATACTGTGGCCGATTATTTGTATGAAAAAATTCCTCTAAAATCTCTTATTTGGCTGATATTTGTTACATTGGTGTTGAGATGTTTTCGGTTTGCTTTGTAGCTCTCTGAATTTTTGAAATATTTGCCCATATGCCTCTGAAAATATTATAATTTCCACATTTTGGTACAAGATCTGCATTTTCTTGTGTATGTGTAGCTCGTACAGGGGTGGCCGGAGAAAGAGGGGACTATCGGAGAGACCAATCGGCGAGAAAGACGAACGACTCAAATTCGAGATTCAAAGAGAATCACACGCACGTGGCGCATCATGATTCCAGAAGCATCTTCTTCTTTTAATTATGATCGTTAGATCTGAGATCAGATATAACGTTAGGCGGTAGGCGCGTGGCGCGTCATGATTCCATAAGCATCTTTTTCTTTTAATTGTGACCGTTAGATTTGACATTAGATTTAACGACCATAAATGGGCTACGCATATAATTAAGAAGAGCTAGGGTTTTTCATTATAATCACACTAGGGCTTCTAACTGGGCTTGGTTGTAACGGGCTTGTAATTTTAAAGTGGGTTGTTATTATTTATGATGTAAATGGATTGTTTGATATTAATAAATATTGGGCTTATTATTTAAATCTGAAATGGGTTGTTTATTTTATGTTTGGGTCTTGTAATTTGTAATGGATTTTATTTAATTAATATTGGGCTATGTTTATATTAGATTTTTATTTATAAATCTGATTATTTATTTAATTTATAATATCAATATATTAATAGTAATAAAATTAATAATAATATTTATAATAAGAAAATAAAAACTTTAAATAATATAATAAAAAAATAAGATACCGAAAATATATATATTATATAATATTTTTGGTTTATTTTAAAATATGATGGAAAAAGAAAAGAATAGTAATATTTATTAAAATTAATTAATAATATTTTTTTTGGAATTTTAAATTTAATATATGATAAGCGAGTTAAAAAAACTAGTAATATATTTACACATACTAATATAATATTTCTTAATTTTATAACAATAAAAAAAATTAAAGCCCGTTATTTAAAATTGACACTAAAAATTAAATCTTAGGTTTTCACCCCGAATAAAATTAGTGATTACAATAATTATTTAACATTTATTTTATTTCTTTATTCTTTTTTAATTTTCCATTCCTTGTCATAATTCTATATGACACCCATCTCACTTTCACGTGTATTCTGTCAATGAAGGGTGACTAAGCACCTCCAATTGGTAAAATTACGAGGGTAGCCCTTTAGCTTTTTAAAGTTTGCACTTTTCCTTCTAAACTTTTAATTTTTATAATTTAGTCACTATCAAAAAACTTATACTAGAACTGCATATTAGTGACTTGCATACCTTACAAAGTGTGCATAATTACATTCAGACAAGTGCTAAAACGATTAACAACCTATCAATGAACAAACTCAACATCTAGCTCAATAGCCTAATTACCTATATTGGTAACTAACCTTTGTAATTGTTTAACTATTAATTATCCCTCCAATAGTCATTATATACCTTTAATCTTTTTCAATTAGGTTCTTAAGCCAAAATTAGACTTAGTTAAAATTTTCTTACATAATTATTGAATTCAAAAATACAATATTTTCAATTTTCCGGTACAACATTACGATCACCGAAACACAATTTCGACTAGACCGAGTTTTAGGGTATTACAGACCCGTAAACGATTTAACCTGTAACAGATTAGACCCGAACCGATTTTTATCAGAGTCAATTTTCACCCAAACCGAAAGAAACACGAAATTAACTTGCTCAAAACTGATCTAAACCGAATATTAATCTAATTTTAACCCGATAATTGAGTTAAAGTGAACGAATAATTTATTTTTACTATTTTTATTTTAACTCCATAATTCAGTCAAAGCAAGAATAATTTATTTTAAACCTGAAATGAATAATTTATTTTTACGACTTTAATCTGAATTTATGTATTTACAAAAATGGCATTAACCCTTAAATTACCAATACTGCCTTTACTCGAATAAAAACAGAGGCAAAAAATTTCAAAACAATTCTAAGAAAAAAATATTATGATCCTTGAGTTATCCTACATCATTCATCAAAATTTTGTGACATTTTCGAGGTCAAATGATTATTCAACTTTTAAATTGAAACTTTTCTCTCTCATAACTTTTCACGCAAATCTTGCATTTAAAATCTAATTACCACCATTTTTCTTGTACTGATGTCAACTATTTATTTATAAAATAAAAATAATTATTGGGATCATTATCAGGTTGATCCTTATACTTTTTCCTCTTTTCACTTTTATCCTCAAACAAATAAAAAGATATATTATTACAAGAATATAAGATTAATTGTATATATAATATACACGATTAGATTCATACTCAAGTCTAACTCAAACCAAATTAACCCAAAAATTCAAAGATTGACCCGATCCAATCCGAACTGATCCGAACGACCTGATATAGACCCGACTCGAAAACATCTAATCCAATATTGACCCAACCCAAAACAATAGATCCGATATTGACCCGAATCATCGATCCAATATTCGAACCGACCCGAATTATCATATAACCGAATTAAAATCGAAACCAAAACCCGAACTGAATCAATACCGAATGCAAACAAACCCGATATAAACCAAACCAAAATAATCCGAACCGAACGACCCGTTTGTCGTCTCTAATTAATACACATGTCGACTAAGACGATGATGATGTTGATTAAATGATTTTTTTTGTGTTTTTTTACTAAACTACAACCATTGAACCGTCATGCTCAGTTAAAGGGAATTTTCAAAAAATTAGTGATAGTTATTACGAATAAATATGATATTGATCGATGAAAGAAAATTTAATCCACAAATTATTTTGCATGACAAACACTAGAGTGCAGTCGAATAGGGGGAAAAGCAGAATTCATCAAATAGAAACTTGGAGAATCATCATTTGGTGAAGAGAATCATGTCTGTCCGGTTTCACTTTGAAACTCTGAGACACTGAAGTATTGGGTGAAACCGTGATTTCCAGTTGATATTCTCCAGGGAAAAGAGAGGCCTCAAAGAAACCATTGACATCAGTTTGACCTTGTATACTGCCCTTGATTCCCCATTCTTTCAACAGCTTGTCCACAACATCCTCAGTCGTCAAGTTCTTGAAGTTATTATCAGTCAAACACATACTGTAACATCCCTCTGGTTTCCAGGCTGACCATAATATCATCCCACTAACACCAGGGTGGCTATGCCCTTCCCTCAATACTTGCTCCGAATACATTGCCTGCCCATACATAAGTTATAACATATGTGAAAAAAAAGGCTTAAAATGGAACTAAATATTTGTCATTACCTGATTGGGGAGGCTCTTCACATCTATTTCTGTCAGCCAAACCGGCAACTTGGTGGCGGCGAGAGTATCAAGGGAAGCTCTTATGTAAGGGAGGTTTGGGACACCGAAATGGCCCTCTAAGCCGATAGCCATTTGCTTATATTTGCCACCCAATGCCTTTTGAGTATCCCTAAGCTTTGCAATGTATAGAGCTTGTTGTCTTCCAAGTAGACCTTGTACGAGACACCGTCCTGAGATCGGCTTCGTTTACTTGCCACCACAAATTTGTTGTCATTTGATTGGTTTCGATGTTGGATTATGGCATTCCCAAACGTAGACCATCCTATCAAACCCTCATTTAACTCCGGGTTCTTTCTTATGCCCCCACCATACTGAGGCTTGAGGGGTTGTGCCAAACACTTGACACGTTGCCAAATATTATTTTAAAACTTATAACTACAATTGTTTTAGCTTCAAATATATAGGAATTACTTAATTAATATGATAAGGGACTTACCTCAATGCTGGCTGAGTAATCATAGGACAATGCCTTCGCTTTCTTGAATCCTGCAAAAGATTAATCTTGTAAGAAAATCATTCTTTTTTCGCTAGAGATACTCTTTGAATTCAGGGATTCAATTACTCTCATATTCTATTAAATATAAACTAATTTCATAATTTTGGAGCCTATATATTATATTATTTCTTACAACCAAACCCGCAAATAGGATCCATAAGGATAACAACAGAAGCAGACTCCCTTTCTTCCAAACCTCCATTGTTGTAACTTTTTTTTTTTATCCTGAAACAATTTCAATATGAAAATAATATTTAACAATAGTTATGAAAATATTAAATAAATATTGTTAATAACTAGATTTGAAATTCCTATGTTTATTATTTAAAATTCTTGTTAAATAAAATATTTCATAGAAAGTTATACCAAACTCTAAATAATATTTTTTAACTCTCCATTGTGAATATATGATGGTATATAGTATCTAATTTTAGTCTTTTGAAAATAGATAAACCGTGCAGATAATTACTCGAACTCAAATATTTTTAATAATAACATTACTCATATTTTTTCTAGAACCACTCAACTGGTTCAATCAAAAGATAAACTTATAAACAAATTGTAAAAACTACTAACTGATACCTGCGACTGAAAGAGAGCTGAAATCCGAATTGGGTGAGAAGATTAAGATTGTATGTTATATATGTATACAGTTTAATACAGTTATGGAAACATACCTTTTTTTGGTAGAATTAGAAATACAACTGTGCATTCTTTTTACAGTTATACAATAGTTATAAATTTAGAAAAATAATTAATTTTTATTCTTGAAATTATAAATGTATTTTTTTTCTTCAAAATATCAATCAACTCAATGCCATATTTGCTATTTTCTAACCTTTTCGGAATAATTTTATAACATATTTAGGGACAATATCTTTCTTCTTTAATAAATAACATTTTTTTCTCTTAATCTCAATAAATAAATAGAAATTATATAATGAGTCATTTTCAGCTCATTACATAATTTATAAGATCATTTAATATATTCATTTAATTAATTTTTTCAATTATTTTTTATTAAGTGAATCTTCACAATATTTATTATAAATTAAATTTAAAAACAATTTTTATCAAGTGAAGATTCACTTAATAGAAAAGGATAAGAAAAAATTTATTAAATAGATACATTTGATTGTTTGGTCTCATATATGGTATGACGAAATAACCCATGATATAACTTTTCTAATAAATCTAGTTTATGAAAATATAATTTTTTTACTAATAAGAAATTAAATAAAGTTAATATTTATTCATGATTAATTAAATAGTATATCACTAATAATACCAAAAAAATTAAATACATTAACCAAATTTCAAAACTAAAATTTTACCACAATATTCGAGTTTCATATTTCTCCAAATTAGTTTAAGTTTTAATCGTACATCTAAATAAATTATAGGTATAAAGATAAATTTAACCCTTAATGTTTATAGTTTTTAACATTTTGGTCCTTATTTTTTATTGGTTATAAATTTAAGCCTTAACCTAAGATTTTTTGACAAATATCTCATCTTTTTAACTATCATGATAACCGCACCATTAAAAATTTAATGATAATGACATATATTAAACATGTTATAATATATTTTAAATGATATAGCATCTAACCTATCAAATACATATATAAAATATAATTTTATTTCAATATAAAATATAAAATAATTAAAATTCAAATAAAATATTAAAACTTAATTAAATTTAAAATATTTTGGCTATTAAACCTAAATTAAATTTATTACTCTTTTTTTTTATAATTTTGATTTTTTTTAGATTTAATTAAAACTCAAAACCTAAAACCTCAAATTTACTACTTTTAAATTTAAATCTTAAACTATAAACCAAAACTTAAACTTTCAATTTAGATTAAACACTATAATACCTAAATTCTAAACTAAAATGACAAAAATCCAATTGATTAATATCAAAATTCCTTATTTTTTATTTATAGATAGCAATCTTTATAAAAAATTTACTTTTCAAACTGTGTTCATATTTTTTAGATAGAATTTTGATTCTATTGTAATTAGGATTGAGAATTTTTAGTATACTTTTGTTTTAGATTAATTAATTTTTAATATTTTATTTGAATTTTAATTGTTTTATATCTTATAATAAAATAAAATTATATTCTACGTGTATGTATTTGATAGCTTTGATGCCATGTCATTTAAAATATATTATCATATATTACCATTATTAAAATTTTAACGGTCTAGTCATTATGTTAATTAAAAAATGAGATATTTGTCAAAAAGACATAAATTAAGAGCTAAATTTATCTAAAAAAGAATGAGGATTAAAATTATTTTTATGCCTTAGTTATATTATGTACCTCCTTACCGCATCGTTTATGGTCTCAAAAAATAAAAATCATCTATCTTATAAACTTTTTTTCATATTTTTTTATCAAATAAATTTGCACTCAAATTTATTATACAATAAATTTAGATATATTATTATCTTATACTAATATTGAAAACTTTAGTTTTCACAAGTGTTAGTTTAGTGTTTTAGGGCTTAGAGGTTAGAAGTTTAGATTGCAAGGTATAAAATTTAAGGTTTATTATTAAAATTTATGGTTTTATGTGTAGAGTTTAGAGGTGAGAAGTTTAGATTATAAATTATAAAATTTAAGGTTTTCTGATAGAACTTAAGGTATAGAGATATTGTTTATGGACTTATGATTAAAGATTTAAATTTTAAACTTTAGTATCGTATAAGACATGTTTGTGTAAAAAAAATTACGCCATTTTTGTATTGAACAATTTTTCAATTTAAAAAATTAAAAATTAAAATTTATTATTTGAGTGAGTTGTTGATATGAAAAATTAAAAAGATAAAAAAAAATTTACTAGTTAAAACTATAAAAACATAATAGGCTTAATCAAGAGGGATATTCTCTTTTTATTTTTTATTTGAAAAATATTTTTTAACTTTATTTTGAAGAATAATCATTTTCTACACACATAGACCTAATTCACATCCTACACAATGTGAATTCCTACTTCGCATCTTATAGAATACGAAATTTTTTAACTCTTTAAAATAAAGTGGGCTTATTTTAACCTAATTTCTCATTCTACAAGATACAAAGTAAGAATTCACATTGTACAAGATATAAATTAGGTATACGTGTAAAAAAAAATGAGTTATTTTTTAAAATAAAGTTTTAAAAAAATTATTATTCAAATAAAAAAAGTTAAACAGAGAATATCCTATTACTAAGCCAACCTAATGAAAAAGACATCATAAAATTTTCTTTCATTTTAATTTGACGTCCCTTGCGACTAGAGCCGGCTAACGGGTGGGGATGGTAAAAATATTCGATCTCAACTTGATTTAGTGTGCCTCGATCTGACCCAATCGAGTTTTTTATTTTAATTTTCGGGGATCAGGGTGGGGCAAGAAAGAGATTCAAAATTATTAAATCAGGTCGAGTCGGGTTAGATATTTGTTTGAAATTTTTCATCCCGTACTGGTATATTTTTATTTATTTTATTATATTTATAAAAAATATCATTATATATAAAACATTTTTATGAGTTTTAAGTTTTATATATTTTTTTTTTACTTTTTGAGGTTTATTATTATAATAAAAATTTATTTAAATTTTAATATATTCGATTCTGTCAGTCGATTATTTAAGTTTTTCTATTAAATGTATAATTTAACATGTGAGTAATTTAAAACTTATTTTATTTTATTTTTATATTGATTTAAAGTTACTTATAAATTATAATTCATGATTGTGAGGAGAATTGATCGAATCTAATCTTTATTGTCGAAGAATGTTTTTTTTTATAGATTTTTTAGGTCGGGTCATATCGGGATCAAATTTAAAAAATAATATTTTGGGATAAAATAAATCCATTAAATTAATATTTCAACTCAAATCAGGTTAAGTTCAAATTTAAAGGTTAATGAATAGTATCAGAGTCGGAGCAAAAAACACCTAACTCACCCCGCCCCGTTACCATCCCTACTAACAACAAGAACAACCTGAACATTTAGCTCACGACCCCGACTATCATGTGGCCGCTTGTTACCATGTTACCCTTGCTAGTCTTTAGCCCTCAAGCTACGATGACTTCAATAATAAAATTTAATTTTGTCTAAAAATAAAAAAGAATGGGGCAGTATATCACTCGCTCTCGCCGGGTAAGAATAATGAATAATATAATTGTCAATTAAAAGTGAACAACAGTAATATAATTAAAGTTTTTTTATTAAATGAATATTCAAAAAATATTAAAAATAATTGCCTCAAGAAATAATATATCGACATTAGAATTATTCAATGAAAGAGATTTTATTTTTTAAATTTAAATTATCATGGTCTCTAATGTTTTTTCCACAACCCAACACCTTATTATCTCAATTCTCAAAATAACTAAATTAATTCTCTTTATTTTTAAAAATTATGATTTAGGTTAAGAATATTTTATTTATGGTGAATATCCATATATTAGAGAAAGGTTTAATGAGCTTTATTATTAGGGGTTTTATATCCATTAGAATTAGGATTTCTTTCTTACACAACCCTACTTTGAGAATACAATAAAATCTGTATCTTTTTATCTCTTTTATTCTTGTTTTTCATTTTATTCATAACACTTTCTTAATTAGTATAAAATAATTATTTTTAAGATTTTTGAATGTGAATACATAACTGGAAAAAATTATGCTTTCTTACATGAATTATAAAAAAATATGCATACAAGAAATGTATTTCTATTATTAATTCATAAATTTTAAATTAATAATTTAAATAAATAAAATATATTTTAAGTCTATTTTTAGATTTTCGTACAAGACTCAAAATATATATGAGACGATCCTGCTAGCGACGTCCTATGTTTTAGTCGTTTGATCATATATGATATGTTTACTTCCTTAGACCATCTTTTTCAAGAAAGAGAAAACGGTTTAATATAGTCCATATATTTACATTGAAATAATATTAAATGATTTTTTAAATGTTTTATAAAAATACTTCAAGAGATTTTTACATATTTTTTTAAAAAAATGAGATTTCTTAGATTTTAAAGTTAATTATTCATTTAAAAGTGATTTCTAGCGAGTTTCCCCGTATCCTTTCATAAATACAAATAAAGATTTGTTTTCCAAATTGAAATGGAAAATTAATATTTTAATATATATAATAAAAAATTATAAATATAAATGTGAATCCATTATTTAAGTCAAATCAAGAAAAAACATAACAATTATAAAAAATATGATAAAATAAATACAAGATTATAAGATTAAATTTGATTTTGATATAATAAAGAATTAAAAAGATTATTTTAAAACAAATTTTTAAGGCCATACTCAATTATCATGTCAGGAATTTTTTTTTAAGTCAAAACAATAATTCAATACTATTTTTCTTAAGCATTTTCAAAGCAAAAAAATTCATATTTCTCAGGCGTTTCTATATGCCTCTTAAATGTATCGATAATGTATTCTTACTTTCAATAAATGTTCTTCAAGTTTTCCCAAACATTTCGATACGGTCTTGGCCGTTTCAATACGTTTTGAAATTGCGAATTTTGATTTCGAAACTATTTTAAATTGGTAGAGATACAAGCATTTCGATACAGTCTGTGACTTTTCGATATGTTCTGCATTTTAAAGCTTAATATAATATTTAAATAGCATCGATACTACATGTATGCGTTTCAATAACATGAGTTATTTTTTCAATACTTTTTAAGCATTTAATATTTTGACCGTTACTTGTCAGTTGAACTTTAAAAGTTAGTTGACCAGTATCGATACGCACCTCATGGTGTTTTGATACGTTCCTGTAATTTAAAGTTTAATATAATATTTAAATAATATCAATACTACACATATGCATTTCGATAACATGGGTTATTTTTCAAGACTTTTTAAGCATTTAATATTTTGACTGTTACTTGTTAGTTGAATTTTAAATGTTAGTGAACAAATATGAGAAGAAATATTTCTCATGTTTATTGCTTTAACAGTAGCTTACAATTTATAGTGAAGAATTAATCTAAGTTTAGGAAATAATTCCTAAAATCATGTAATTAGATTTTTCGAATTCCTAAAATCAAGAAATTAAATTAGTGACAATTTACATAAGGTCAACTCCTAGAAATAAGGAAGAATATTATGCCCCTTGATTCTAGAAATTTCAGCACTCCCCCACAAGCTAGAGTGTAGATGTTTATCAAGCCCAACTTGCTAGTGAAATCTTCAAACATGTTCTTGTTTAGGCTTTTAGTGAACAAGTCTCTAACTTGTTGTTTAGTGGGTAGGTAGGTTATGCATACTTCCCCTGATTCAACTTTCTCTTTGATATAGTGGCGATCTATTTCTACATGTTTGGTACGATCGTGGTGAACCGGATTGTATGCTATGCTCACTGCTGCCTGATTATCACAATACAGTTTCATAGGTCGTGTGTGAGGCATTTTTAACTCCCCCATTAGTCTTTGTATCCAAATTCCCTCGTATATACCATGTGACACAGCTCGATATTCAGCTTCAGCACTACTACGGGCTACAATAGATTGTTTTTTACTTCTCCATGTCACAAGATTACCCCATACGTAGCTGCAGTAACCACTTGTAGACCTTATGTCATTTACCGAACCTGCCCAATCTATATCTGTGTAGATGTCAACAAATTGACTAGTTGTTTTTTTTGAAGTGTAGACCTTTCCCTAGAGTTCCCTTCAAGTATCTCAACACCCTATGGACAATATCTAGGTGTTTCTCTTTTGGGTTATGCATATATTGGCTGATAACACTCACACTGAAAGCAATGTCAAGACGAGTGTGAGATAGATAGATAAGTTTTCCTACGAGTCGTTGATATCTCCCCCTGTCTATTTCTTCTCTATCTTCTTCAGTTCCAAGTTTCAGGTTGAATTCCATTGGGGTCTCGCAGATCTACAGTCCAACATGCCAGTGTCCTTTAATAAATCTAAAACATATTTTTGTTGTGAGATGGAGATACCTGTCCGTGACCTTGCTACTTTCATTCCAAGGAAGTATTTTAGATTTCCCAAATCCTTAAGTTCAAACTCAGTGTCAATAAATTCTTTTAAGCATTTGATCTCATTTAAATCATCTCCTGTTAGAATGATATCATCAACATAGACTATAAGGATGGAGCATTTACCTTCCTTCGAGTGTTTGTAGAACATAGTGTGATCTGCTTGTCCTTGGATATACTCCCTACTGGTCATAGCCTTGGCAAATCTATTAAACCATGCTCTTGGAGATTGTTTCAACCCATATAATGATTTCTTTAGCTTGCATACCCGACCTTTTTCTTCTTCAAAACCTGGTGCAAAGTCCATATACACCTCCTCGGTTAATTCTCCATTTAAGAAGGCATTTTTATCATCCAATTGAGTCAAGGGCCAATCAAGATTTGCAGCAAGTGATAAAAGAACTCGAATAGTATTAAGTTTGGCAACGGAAGCAAAAGTCTCATCATAATCGAGCCCATATGTCTGAGTGAACCCCTTTGCCACAAGTCGAGCCTTGTGTCGATCAATACTTCCATCAGCTTTGAATTTGGTAGTGAAAATCCATTTGCAGCCTACTGTTTTTTTTCCTTTAGGCAGATCCGAGATTTCCCATGTTCCATTGTTTTTTAGAGCACTCATTTCTTCCATTACAGCATGTTTCCATTCGGGTGATTCAAGATCTTCATTCACATCCCTTGGAGCTTTTACACAGTTGATATTTTTCACAAAGTCTCTGTATGACTTGGATAAATTTCTATAAGATACAAATCGAGAGATAAGGTATTGATTGTAGGTCCTTACACCTTTTCGAATAGCAATTGGTAGATCAATAGAAGGAGAATCAAGGGTTACCTCTGTTGTAGAACAGTCCTCGGTTGTGGATGAATTTGGCACTGCTATGTCAGTTTCAGGAGAGTACCGATGCCTCGAATAAACAAGGAGTTCTAGAGAATCACGCTGCTGAATTTTAGGATCAAGTTGTTGTTTCTACTGTTTTTCAGTGGAAAAAATCTGAACTTTCAAGACTAGTATTATCACTATGCTGTTGTGTGAGGGGAATTTGTTGTTCAGAAATTATGAGGATGTCATTTTGCTGTAAATTTTGTGGTAGATTAGGTTCGAGTGGTGGATTAATGAGAGGTTCGGGTGGTGGAGTAATGAGAAGGGTGTTAATGGTCTCATCTTCATTGAAAATCTCCCCCTAAAAATGAGTTACCGAAAAATATGGTTCTGTTTCAAAGAAGGTTACATTTCGAGAAATAAATACTCGATGTAAAGTAGGTGAGTAACATTTGTACCTTTTTGTGTACGTGAATAACCAATAAAAACACAAGTATGAGCACGAGGGTCAGGTTTTGATAGGTAAGGTTGGTAACTATGAACAAAGGCTTTGCACCCAAATATTTTTGTTGGTAAGGTTGGAACATGAAAAAAAGGGAAAACATTTTGAAGGGTATTTAAAGGTGTTTGAAATTGAAGGACTTTGGATGGCATACGGTTAATTAGATAACATGCAGTAAGAACAGCCTCTCCCCAAAGATATTTTGGAATATTTGTCGTAAACATTAGGGCTCGAGCAACATCTAATAGGTGCCGATTTTTTCTTTCAGAAATTCCATTTTGTTGTGGTGTGTCTGGGCAGGAGCTTTGGTGTATAATACCTTGTTCTGCAAGATAAGAGCTTAAAACAGAGTTGAAGTATTCTCTACCATTATCGGTGCGGAGCATATGTATGATGGAATTGAATTGAGTTCTAATCATAGAATGAAAGTTTTGGAATACTTTAGTTATTTCAGACTTTTCTTTGAGATAAACCCAACAAACTCTAGTATGATCATCAATAAAGGTTATAAACCATCTAGCTCCTGTAATATTTTTCACTCGACTAGTCCTCATAGATCACTATGTATCAAAGATAAAGGTTGGGATTGGCTGTAAGGTTTCAATGTATAAGGAGCACGAGTATGCTTCGAAAGTTGACAAATTTCACACTTTAGGGAATTTGGATTTTTATTTCGAAATAACAGTGGAAGCAAATGTTTCATGTACAAGAAGTTTGGATGTCCTAGCCTATGATGCCACAGCATAATTGTGTCCTTGTGTGAAGTAGATAGAGCCAAACTTTCCTGGGAATTATTTTTATTGTCTTTATTTCATATGCAGAGTCCATCATCAACCTTAGCAGTACCAATCATCTTTCCCGATTTCTGTTCCTGTACAACAAAACAACCAAGGGAAGAAAATTCAACAAGAGCAGCATTATCCTCAATTAGTTTACTAACTAACAGTAAATTGCAGGACAAATTTGGGACATGTAAAACGTTCTTTAAAGAGAAATTTTCAGTAAGTTGAATTGCCCCAGTTCCAGCAACAGGTGAGTATGAACCTTCAGTTATTCGGATACGAGATTGGTTGTGACATGGGATATAGCTGTGAAACAAGGATGAGTTACCTGTCATATGGTCGGAGGCACCTGAATCCAGAATCCAAGAGGATTGATTACTGGAATCAGAAATGATACTAAAGGTTGTACCTTGAGTAGCTAAGGATCCAGGAGGAGTGGATGTTCCAAGTATCTTGTGTAAAGCTTCGAGTTGAGTTTTGGTCAGACGAACATCTAAGGTATTTTCTGTAGATGATGAAGTGTTGGATGACAAAAGAGCCTTAGTATCTCTTTGATTTTTTGTGTTTCCAGGGTATCCATTGAGTTTGAAGCACTTTTCTTTAGTGTGACCAGCACGGTTGCAGTAGCTACACCAAGGTCGTTATCCCATTCGATTTTGATTAGAGTCACTCCTTTTGTGGAACTGAGGACCCCTAGATACAAGGACTGAGGTTTCAATAGGATGATGTCCAATGGTGGTCACTGGTTTTGGATCCTTATTATCTCCAAGCATAACTGGACGACAATTTTCCTCTCTTCGAACTTCAGTAAAAGCTTCACCAATGGCAGGAAGAGGAGTTCTGTCTAAAATCCTTCCACGAACTTCATCCAAATCTCTGTTCAATCCTGCAAGGAAATCATAGAGCCTTTCGTTGTTGATGTGAGTTATAAATTTGGATTGTTCCAAACCTTCACCCCAATCTGCTTCATAGTACATGTCGAGTTCTTGCCACAAGATCTTCAAGTTGTTATAATAATGAGTTACCTCAAGTGTCCCTTGTCGAATGTCCTTCAGTTTTAGTTTGATCTCGAAAATTTGGGAAGCATTTCCTAGATCAGAATAGTTTTCTTTCACTGCATCCCACATTTCTTTTGCAGTCTTGAATAGGAGATAGGTACGGCTTATATGACCCTCCATCGAATTAACTAGCCAAGCCATCACAATTGAATTATCGAGTTAACATGTTGCATAAGTAGGGTCTGTGATAGTTGGTTGGGGAATTTCTCCATTGATATACCTTAATTTCTCACGGCCTCGAATAACCATTAGTACGGATTGAGATCACTGTAGGAAATTTTTCCCGTCTAAACGATAGTCGGTGATTATAAGGGATAAATTCATGTCACCAAGAGGGATTGGTTGATTTGTGTTTTGGTAACTTGTGAGGTTTCAGATTGGGAAAAGGTTTCTGCCATAGAAAGACAAAAATATAAGAACGATTTCTAGAGAAGAAAAGTAATTTAGGATCGAATAAGTCCTAAAGCTCTGATACCATGAACAAATATGAGAAGAAATATTTCTCATGTTTATTGCTTTAACAGTAGCTTACAATTTATACTGAAGAATTAATCTAAGTTTAGGAAATAATTCCTAAAATCATGTAATTAGATTTTCCGAATTCCTAAAATCAAGAAATTAAATTAGTGACTATTTACATAAGGTCAACTCCTAGAAATAAGGAAGAATATTCTGCCCCTTGATTCTTGATTCTAGGAATTTCAGCAGTTAGTTGATGAGTATTGATACGCACCTCAAGGTGTTTCGATACCATTTTGAAACACTCAAAAAGTTTCGATACAAATCTATAGTTGTTTTGATACACCCTGTTTTAAATACACATAATGACTCTTTCTATTTTAGTAGCGTTTCGAAACAAGTTTCTTGAGTATTGATACTACAAGTATAGAAGTGCATTTTATCACGGGAAGATGGTGTCTCAATGGTTATATTGATGATCCCAACCACACAGAATGATAGAATTCAATGAGAGAATATAAAAACAAGTCTCTAATGAAGCAAAAACAACTATTGATCATCAAAATAACATCCAAATATTCAATCTAACTCCAAACACTAAAATTGTCAAATTTTACACCCAACTCTTTATTCATCATTGTAATCTTTCTTTTAAGTTTGAGGAGTGTTTAATTTTAATTGGGACAATATTTTTTTGTGACAGAAACAAATATTTTACATTTTTTCATTTCTTTTAACATTATGAGGTTGAATCAATCTTTGGGTAGAAAGATTGATTCGTTTGTAACAATTATCCTTTGAGTCGGTGAAAAGATGTAATTTATTAGTGAATTAATTAGAAATTTCTTAGTGAGAGCTAAGTTAGTGGATGTAGAGCTTGTTTGAAGCTTAAACCACTATAAATCTCTTGTGTTCAAAATTTTCCAATATTTCAATACTTAAATTTTTTTTAAAGTGTCAATTCATCATCCTCTTTGTCAAATTTGATTGTTCGATCCACTCCACAATTGATTAAGAGTTAGACTCTTCAAGGTCTTATCATCCACAAGAGAAGATACTATAGAGTGTTGATCATCACAACAATCAAACCCATGACTTCTACATCAGGACAAAATATGTACGAGTCATAATCCATCACAAAGTCACCCTTCTTCAATGGAGACAATTATACTTATTGGAAGAATATGATGATTTTGTTCATCAACTCACATGATTATGTTCTTTGGAATATAATTGAAGATGTTCCATCCATTCCAATGAACCAAGAAGGAGATAGGAAAATTTGGAAGATTAAAAGTGAGATGACGGTGGAAGAAAGAAGAAAGAATTCAATAAATGACAAGGCATTGCACTTACTCTTTTGTGCACTTGGCCCAGGCTATTATTCAAGGATTTTTTCTTGTAAGAGTGCTAAGAAAGTTTGGGATTATCCTGAGACGATATATCAAGTTACAAACAATGTCATTCAGACCAAAATTGGGTTTCTTAATCTCAACTACAAGAATTTTAAGATGGATACGGGTGAAGATGTCACCAAAATGTTTGATCAATCTTGGTAATCGTTAAAGGTTTTAAAGGTTTTGGTGAATCATTCTGTTGAGTGTATAAATAGCACAATTTCTGTGCAAGTGTACATGTCAAATAATATAATAATAAGTATTTATCTCTTATCGTTCTCCATAGAGATTGTTATACTTAATATGTTTTCTCTCGGTCTCCTTTTCCTTATTCTGAAACTAAGATGAAGTAAAAACACAAGTGATGAGGATTTGATTATCTAAAAGTAAATTAATTAAAGAAAACTAAATAAAGGTGGAACAGAATTGATAAAGTGGACAGAATCTAGTTGCATTGTACCGTGGATTCGATTGTCTTGTTTTTGTCCAATGCTTGTCATATAACACTGCCTTGGCAGTACTGCAGATTACTGCCTCGGCAGCGACAATGCGTGTCTTCCTCGACAATCCCTTGCTCTTGGGTAAACCTCACTAAGATTCGGCAAAGTCTCCTTGGATGGATCCATTTATCCCTAAGTCGAAACACTATTGATAACTAGTCCTTGATGATACCTTCCGACGTTAATCAATTATAACTATCAACCAATCTCACACTTCTTTTAGCCGCTGAAACTCTAACCTATCCCTAGGCCGAGTTAGTATCCTCCAATCAAGTCGAATACCATTCTTAACTCCTTTCGTGAATCAAACTCTCCCGAGTCTAGATAAATGGATTACTTACTAACTTCCTTCCCTGGCTTGGATGCAAGAACAAGGAATAACAAAGAGTAAGTAAATCTTAATGTTTTATTGGATTGAATCAAAGAACAAGATACAATCTCTTATCACAAGTACTCGACAACCTTCACCTAACCCTAAGAGAACTTAGAACATGATGGAAGAAAGAATCACAATTCTTATGGTTAATCTCTCTCAAATTAGGCTCTCTTTGTACATTGGACGGCTAGTATATATATAGTCTTAACCTAGGGTAAATCTTTCCTAAGTAGAATACAACTTGGAGTAGGGAACAAGTCATAAAAATATAATATTTCCAAGTTTATTCTATCTAGAAGACTTATCCTTCGTGACCTTTGACTTGGGCTTTTCACGTGCTAATCTGCTCCGATCCATATGCTTGATGTCCAGAATTGTTCAACACCTTTTTCTCTTTCAATCGCTTTCAGCATCAGTATTGGAGCTTCTGCTGCCTCGGCAGGTTTCTCCTGCAACTACACAAAAAATGTTGTAAAGGTTGCTTTTCCTATAGATATCATCTTTATAAGCTGTGGTAGCAAAACATCAGTTATTGTTCATTAAGTATATACATCAGCTTGAATCGTTGTATATTGAGTGCATAATGTCCATGAAAAGAGTAGTAAATAATATCCTTTTAGGAACTTATCAAATACCCCCAAACTCGAACTATTTCTTGTCCTCAAGCAATGTAAAACATCAAATTGCCGAACCTTATTCTCCTTTGGTCTTACTTTTCCATCTATTCTCCCCACCATAACTATGTCTATTCCTTAGTTTTAGCCTCTAGTTTACTCAAGGACTTTACTCGGAAACAAGCTATAAGATTATGTGAGTGTGGGTTTTTGTGGACAAGGTTGATTAATGCTTTCTTAAATAAACTCTAAGTTCAAGACGAGTAGACTTGGATTTTAGTGTTCTCTTCTTAAAACAACAACGCTTAAGCCAATTTCGGGCACCTCAAAGCATGTGTTTTCTATTTCCTTCTTTTTCTTTTGATAGTTATTTAGCATACTAGAGCCAATTTTGTGCACCTATAGCATGAAGAAGAGTAATACTAAAGCTGGTGATAGGCACCTCTAGTCACTTTTTTCAAAAGATCTAAGTTTTTATCACCTAAGTTTATTAAAAGAATTGCTAAATCAAGCAAGTCCCAAAAGTGTTTTATTGGTTTTAACCTTATAGCAAGCTTCTAAGTTTATTCCTTAATTATCTTAAGGTTATCCCTTCAAAACAGAACCTAGCCATGGTGAGGAGAAATATTTCTATTGCCTTAAGAGAATAAACTAAGGCAAAGCTGATGTAGAGTAGTGCAAAAGTAAAGACAAAAATTTCAAGTAAAGGCAGGTATCTAAAAAAATTTCAATTAAGGCATTGAATCACTCCTTTTTTATGGTATTGCCGCAGCAGTGGGCTGCCTCGATAGTGCACTCAGACCCCCAAACTCAAACTGAGCATTGTCCCCAATGCTCAAATCACACAGAAGGTAAAAAAAATAAGTAAAGGCAGTAATTTATTCAAATTATGAAGAGCTACTGGAAATAGTTGCTCTCATAGGTTTTCCTAATGAATCTTTCATTTTGGATCCTTGTGCTAGTGATTGTTGCATCTTTGCTTTCCAGGGCTTCTGCACTCTTGTTGGTGTTGGTTTTTGCAATAGGGCAGTCACTTCCTCTCCTTCTTCTTCGTCATTGATTACTTCTGTCTGCATGATGTCTGTTCCTCCTCCTGCCTCGGCATATGGTACTCCTTCCTGGGCATGCTGGTGCTCGACATGGGATGAGCTTTAGTGTACATACTCATCAATCTCTCTAGAGAGACTGTCCCTGGTGAGACTGCTCATAGGGATGAGGCATTTTGGTGTAGAGCTGAAGACAACTCTCATATTTGATGACCGTCTGCTGGTGGATGATGCCACGATAGAGCTTGCTGGACTGGATGGGCCGACAACGTTGAATTGTGGTTGAGGCCTTGAAGGGAAGAAAGGTCTCGACCCTGGGCAGGGTGGTTTCTTTGTAGGGTGCGAGAGTGTTGTTGAAGTCTCTCTGGTACTCCATATATCTTTGCTGTTGAAGGTCCATGTCTATCATCCTTTGTAGAATCTCCTGGTATGGGTCTGCTATGGTAGTTACTTGGACAGTGCCAGGCATGTCTACCGTTTACTGCCCTCCGACAGTGAATTCAGCAGTGAACTGCTGAGGGGTTGACTGCACTAGGTCGGCCTGCATGATCTGCATTATCTTGTGGCAGAATTCTCTATTCCAAACTTGCCTTGGAGGTGTATATTCATCTGTTTCTTCTATTGGGACACCTGCAGCAATGCATAAACCAAAGATTAAACAAGGGAAGTATAAAGGACCTCATTCTTTCTTACCGTATTCATAAATTTCTCTAAAAATAATTTCTCCGACATCTATGCTCCTCTTTTTGATAATAGATTGAATGAGAACCAATCTTCTTTTGTCTACCGTGTTGTTGTGGGAGTTGAACATGAGACGTCTCTTGACAAAGGTGCACCAAAGTTTAGCTTCAGTCTTGAGGCTTAGCCTTGTGACAGAACCTTTATGGATACCAGTCTCCCAAGGAGTGTTGTTGTAACAAAGGTCGTCCTTGATCACTTCGTAGTCTTCATTGGTGGCCCCCTCATAAAATTCAACATGGACATCACGTTTGGGGATGAGGCCATAATAGTTATTGATGGTCTCAACATCAAGCCTAACTGGCTTGCCCCGGTAGTGAACAAACAAAGAGTCTTTGTTCGGCCAGTGGACGTAGAATTCCCTCACTATGATAGCATTTTCTTGGGGCGGTTGTAGGCAAAGAAGTTCTCATTCTTAGTATTTGATCTTGTCGAAAAAGAATTGGTCAATGCCGTAGTTGTCTTTATTAGCGTGCTGGAACCCTTGTTCCTCCCATAACTGTCGTACAACAAAGGACCTATTGAATCGTTCTACCACGACAGTATAGGCAAAGTGTTTTTATGCTACCATAGATTCTTGATGAAGAATTTGAAGATTGTGGAGCGTTTCTGAAAATTTCAAGAATGCTGGTGAGTAGGCAAAGAGTATTGAGAGCAAGATTATCAAATAAGTAGAGATAGCAAAAATCCAAGAGTAAATAGTTCAAAACAAGAAAGTTATTTATATAGGCCTTGGCGGATATGGTCGTTTAACTATTAGCCGTTTTGTAGCCGTTAACATTTATTGTCGTTTCAAACAGTTACTACTGTGGTGAGAATCTTGGAAGATAGCTATTACACTATTTCTACCCGTTGGGACTGTTGTGGCTCAGACACTATATACTGGCACGGCAGCAGACTTCCTGCTGTAAACTATTTCTCTGTTTTTGTTGTTTTATTATTCCTAAAAAAATAAAAATAGGAAAATGGAAAAAAATAATTATGTAAGGATGAACAAAAATAAACATATATATTTAACTAACTTAATCCTAATATAATAATAAAGAGAGTAGGGAAGATATTAAGTTACTGAGGGAGTGCATGCAATTACATCTCCCAATTTGTCCATCTCTTTCTGGTCAAGTTGATGTTTTTGCAATTGTTGGCCAAACTTGTTTTCTACCTCCACCTTGGGCTTAATCCTGTTGCCGAATAATCTACCGAGCATGCTGCCAAGGCAGTGTATCTTGGTGTTCTTTGTGTGGAGGACTTTGTACTCTTCTGGATCATCATATTTTTTAAATTGTGGAATACATTGAGTTTGACTTGTTGGTCATTGACCCTCATTGTCAACTCTCCATTTTCTACATCAATTAAGGTGCGTTCAGTGGCAAGGAAAGGTCTTCCCAGGATGATCGGTGCATTATCATTTTCTTCACAATCAAGGACAAGGAAGTCAGCTGGAAAAATAAATTTATCTACTCTTACCAGTATATCCTCGATTTTTCCTTTAGGATGCACATAGGATCTATCCGCAAGTTAAAGCAGTACTGTTGTAGGTTTTGCCCTTCCAATTCCAAGCTTTTGGAAGACTGATTTGGGCATCAAGTTGATGCTTGCTCCTAGGTCACATAGTGCCTTTCCTTCATAATTGTTCCCAATCGCACAAGGTATGGTGAAACATCCAAGGTCCTTCACTTTTGGTGGCATATGGTTATGCAGCATTGCCATGCATCTTTCAGTTGCTGCCATTGTCTCAAACTCACCAAGCCTCATTGTTTTAGACACCATGTCTTTCAAGAATTTAACATATTTGGGCATTTGTTCAATTGCCTAAACAAATGGCAAGTTGATGTGGACTTGCTTTAAAATATCCAAGAATTTCTTGAACTGATGGTCCCGTTTCTGTTTTTTCAACCTTTGTGGGTAGGGTGATGGTGGTCTCATATCTTCTAGGGTCTCATTGCTTTGAAATTTAATACCTAGAATCACTGGTGTGTCTACTGCCTCGGCAGCTGGTTGAGGTGTTGCTGGTTTCTCTGTCGGGGCAGTGCTTTCTTTAGAAGCATGATCAACATCCATGTCCTCCCTGTTTAATTCCTCTTATAGTGTTGTTTGGACTTTTTTTGCTGGTCTGCGTACTATTTCCTTCAAGTGTAGGTCACTTCTAGTTGTGATTACTTTGCATTGTTCATGGCCCATTACCTTAGCAACCTCAGTATTGCTAGGTAGTCCTCCTTGTGGTCTAGTGCTTTGTATTTGAGCGAATTAACCAACTTGGGTTTTTAAAGATTTAATCGTAGCCTCCTGGTTCTACAGCCTCATCTCGGTTCTATTCATGAAGTCATCAGTTCTCTTCATGAAACTACTATTCTCAGCCATATATGATTCTGTTTTCATCATGAAGGCCTTGAGAGAATTTTTAAGTGAATTCAAGGGTTGTTGTTGATGCATCTGCTGCTGCGACATTGACTGTTGACCTTGCTGCTGCGACAGATGTTGCATTTGCTGCTGAAAACCAGGGGCTTGATTTTTTGGATTCAAGGCATTGTTAGGATTGCTCCATGAAAAATTTGGATACTTTTTTTCCATGATGGATTGTAAGTGTTGGACATCATATTGTTGTTCCTATTATAGTTTCCAACATATAGCTAGATTCTTCATCTTGCATACATTTAGAAGAACCTATAGCCTTAACCTCATGTGTTCTCTGTTATACCTGCATGTTCTGAACCATCTTGGTTAAAGAAGTCAATTGTTCTGCCACTAAATTGGATGTTTCAAGTTCACTGACTATGCCATGGCGTCTTACTCCTCCTCGCCTAGATGTAGGAAATTGAAAATCGTTCCGTTCGAGTTTGTTCAGGATCTCAATGGCTTCTACAGAGTCTCTATCCAGTAATGTTCCATTGACAGAAGCATCTAACATCATCCTTGTTGGAGCATTAGTGGCATTGTAGAACATTGTCACTTGCGTCCACAAGGGAAATCCATGTAGAGGGCATCTATTTAACAACTCCCTATAACGCTCCCATGCCTCGTACATTGGTTCATCATCATCGTACCGGAAGGAAGTAATTTCATTATGTATCCTATCATATAGATTGGTAGGATTAAAATGCGTAATGAATTCTGGGCAGAGTTCATCCCAAGATTCTATAGATCCTGCTGGAATGCCATTCAACCAGGTCTTAGCCCTATACCTTAGTGAATAGGGGAATAATTTCAATCTTAATATGTCTTCATGGACTCCTTGAATTTTGAATGAATTGCATACTTCTAGGAAAGACTTAAGATACTGCCTGACATCTTTAGTTGTAGACCCACTAAACTGTCCAATAGTATTTAGCATATTGAACATGACAGTTTTAAGTTCAAAGTGGATTGCTTCTATCTCTGGTGTGACCACTCCAGGGTTCAGTCCATTCAGATCTTTCACTAGGAAATCTCTAACAGTACGTTGTCGCGACAGTAGTGGCTGCTGCGACAATGGTGGCTGTTGAATTCCTCCATGGCCTGCAGGTGCGTTCTGGACTACTGGTGGATCTGCCATGATTGCTTGAATCTATCTCCTTAGCCTAATCCGTGTACGTTCAATTTCAGGATCAATATCGTACAAAGGATTGCTTGGGTTGACCCTGGTCATACACCAAAAATAAAATAAAATAAATATAACCTAAAAACAAAATAAATAAAAAGAACAAAAAAATTAAAAAAATTTAGTTGTCAATCCCCGAGAATGACGCCAAAAACTTGTTGCGTGTATAAATAGCGCAATTTCTGTGCAAGTGTACACGTCAGGTAATATAATGATAAGTATTTATCGTTGATCGTTCTCCACAGAGATTGGTATACTTAATATGTTTTCTCTCGGTCTCTTTTTCCTTATTCTGAAACTAAGATGAAGTAAAAACAAAAGTGATGAGGATTTGATTATCTAAAAGTAAATTAATTAAAGAAAACTAAATAAAGGTGGAACATAATTGATAAAGTGGACAGAATCCAATTGCATTGTACCATGGATTCGATTGTCTTGTTCCTGTCCAATGCTTGTCACATAACACTGCCTTGGCAGTACTGCAGATTACTGCCTCGGCAGCGACAATGCGTGTCTTCCTCGACAATCCTTTGCTCTTGGGTAAACCTCACTAAGATTTGGCAAAGTGTCCTTGGATGGATCCGTTTATCCCTAAGTCGAAACACTATTGATAACTAGTCCTTGATGATACCTCCCGGTGTTAATCAATTATAACTATCAACCAATCTCACACTTCTTTTAGCCGCTGAAACTCTAACCTATCCCTAGGCCGAGTTAGTATCCTCCAATCAAGTCGAATACCATTCTTAACTCCTTTCGTGAATCAAACTCTCCCGAGTCTAGATAAATGGATTACTTACTAACTTCCTTTCCGGGATTGGATGCAAGAACAAGGAATAACAAAATAGTAAATAAATCTTAATGTTTTATTTGATTGAACCAAAGAACAAGATACAATCTCTTCTCACAAGTACTCGACAACCTTCACCTAACCCTAAGAGAACTTAGAACATGATGGAAGAAAGAATCACAATTCTTATGGTTAATCTCTCTCAAATTTGACTCTCTTTGTACATTAGATAGCTAGTGTATATATAGTCTTGACCTAGGGTAAACCTTTCCTAAGTAGAATAATACTTGGAGTAGGAACAAGTCATAAAAATATAATATTTCCAAGTTTATTCTCTCTAGAAACTTATCTCACGTGGCCTTTGACTTGGGCTTTTCACTGGAGCTTCTGTTGCCGCGGCAGTATTGCTGCCTCGGCAGGTTTCTCCTGCAACTGCGCAAAAGATGTTGTAAAGGTTGCTTTTCCTACAGATATCATCTTTATAAGCTGTGGCAACAAAACATCAGTTATTGTTCATTAAGTATATGCATCAGCTTGAATCGGTGTATATTGAGTGCATAATGTCCATCTAAAGAGTAATAAATAATATCCTTTTAGGCACTTATCATATTCCATAGGAGAAACTCGTTTAGAAGATCATCTATTCACTTCCTGAGTCTTAGGAGGAAAGAGAAACACCATCATTAAAGCCAAGGATCTCAAGTGCTTGAAGCTCAATACTCTTGTGAGATCTCTTCTTACCCATTAAATTATAAAGAAAGGAAAAGGAGAGGAAAAGAAGATAGATGATAAGAAACAAGAGAAGAAAGGGATGGAAATTAAGAAACAAGGAATTTCCCTCAAGGCCTCTCTACCAAAAGAGTACGACAATACTAGTGAAGAAGAAGAATTGGATATGGTAGCCAAAAAATTTACTCATCTCATGAGGTCAAATCGAAATCTAAGGTTTTAAAGAAAGAAGAATTTCAAAGGTAAGAGCAAGAAAGAAGATAAGGACCAACTCACATGCTATGAGTGCAAGAAACCAAAACACATTAGAATCGATTACCCATAATACAAGGAGTTCGAGAGAAAGAAGAAGCAAAATGCTCATGTTGCTACTTGGAGTGATGAGGACTCATCATCCGATGAAGAAAATGAAGTAGCAAACCTTTATCTTATGTCCATTAACAATTAGCCTAAGGAAACCATTGATACCTCTTGTAATGATCTTTCTTATGATGAAACAAATAATGCTTATAAAAAATTGCAAAAAGTCAAAACATGATTCTATTTTTGTAGGTCGAGCGCTGTAACAAAGTCAAAAGCTTTAAGTCAAAATATATTTATCTTGATAGTGGATGTTCAAGGAACATAGACAAAAGATGATTCATGGAGCTAGAGTTTAATAGTATTTGAGTAGTAACTTTTGGTTACAACTACAAAGGTTAAATTGAGGGCATAGGCTCTATTGGTAATCCTTTCTCTATACTTATTGAAAATGTCTTATCTGTTAAAGGTCTTAAGTATAATTTGTTGAGCATTAGTCAATTATGAGATAAGGGTTTCTATGTCTTATTTGATAGATGTGGTTACAAAATAATAGATATTGAAACTATTAAAATAATGTTAATTGGTCATCGCTGTTGCATGATTTTAGTAAAACGCAAACGTTGCAAGTGTACACATCGCAAGTAATAGTATAAAATAGATATCGTCTCTAGAAGAATTGGTTTGGGCCATTTTGCTAAAGTTATTACACTTTAAAATAAAGACACAAATGGTTTATAGAATTGATATTTAAATGAAATTAAATAATAAAATTAAAATTAAAATAAATTAGAGTAATCAATGGGAGAGATAAGGCTAGGTTATCCTGAATTATGGAATGATGACGAACCACTCAATTGTTCCGACAATTGGGCTTAATCAGATTGCCTAGTCAGTTCATCGAATGCTTGGATAATTATAACTAAGGGAATTACTCAGGCAATTTGAGAGACTATCCTCAAAGTTCGGTAAAGCATTTTTCAATGATCCTTATTATCCCTAACCCAAAACTCTGTTAATTGCACAACCTTTGATGATACATCCCTGCATTAACAAAAAATGTACAACAACTCTCTTGCGCTTCTATTAGCCGATGAAATCTTGTACTTATCCCTAAACTGAATTAGTTCTCACGTATTTGGATCGAACCATGCTTATTCGTTTTGTAAATCTAATTCTCCTGAATCTAGATAGATGAATTGTTTATAGAGGTCCTTACTCAATCTCTCGCAAACCAAATAAGCACCAAGAATAGACAAACCTTAATTAAAAATACTAAAAAGCTTAGATAGAATTCAATTGTAATCAAACCTTAAAACAAAATAATCCAAGACAACTTTAAGTTAGTTCATGGCTGGGCAAAACATCCACAAAAATATCCTCTCATCTCTCGAAAATAACAAGGAAAATACAATGAGAATCGGTAACCTTCTTCTTCAATCTCTCTCACGATCGTCTCCCCTTGCTAGTTGGACGACATCCTCTTTTTAATGGCTTTGCTCGATTGACTTAGGTGACAAAGAAAGGTTGAATTGAAAATATTCATAAAAAATATTTTATTCTTCATTTGATTCTTATCTCATATTTCCTTCTTTGCTTTATTCTACAATTCTTTTCATGTCTTCTTCCATTGACCTTTTTTTCACTAATTTCTTTCTCATTCGACAACTCCTTAAGAAGGAAGGAATCCTGCAAACATAGAAATACACCAAAGCAATATCTTTTTCCACAAAATTCACCAAATACAAATTAAATACCACAATTAAAGAAATTATGTAAATATGCATGAATAATTACTAATGTAACTAATAATGTGCTTAATTCTAATAATAGTATGAGTAAAAAGAGTAATAAAAATAATACTTTAGACACTCATCAATCGCATATGAAACATTTAGATGGTGTATTATAATCATATTAAATCATCATGAACATGCATATATGAGCTTTAGAAACTCATTTCTAGTTCTTTTAGAACCTTAGCTATCGAAACAAGTTCGAACAATTTTGATATTGTCTCTTAGAGATCTTTTATTAGACTTTTTGGCCAATCTGGTATCGAAACTTTTTATTGAAATAGAGTTTTGAATTAAAATTTTCAAAAATTTTAAAGTTAAATTTTTATTTTTTGAAAATTTAAGGGTTAAAATATATTTTTTAAAATTATAGGGATATATGAGAATTTTTAAAAAATTATGAGAATTATTTAATTAAAAAGATTTAAAATTTTTGAAGCTTAAGATAAATCATTAAAAATTTTCGTTGGGATAAATATTAATTTTTAAAAATACTAAGAGAATAAATTATATTTTCTTAAATTTTTAAGAGACCACGAATCCCTTTATTTTTTATCACTAACCCCTCATAAATGTCATATTGCCTATATATATATTTTTAAATTTATAAACTTCTAATTTTTCATAACATGTAATTCAATCTCATTCTTACATGTTTAGTGCAAACTCTAAAATGTAAGTTTTTTTGAAACGTGATAAAAATAATATTCTTTTGAATAGGAATATATTTATCTCATCTAATATATCTCTTTTATAACTTTTAACTAGTTATTCTGCTAGTAAAATTTATATCAATTTTGGTTTATTTAATATGTCAATTGATAAACATATGTTATCTATAATTTTTTAAAAAAGTATTTTAAAAGCTTTTATTGCATTTTCCTTTAATTTTTCATTTCTTGTAGCGATTATCATTAGTAGTAAATATTTTAATTTAAATTTTTTTGTGTTTTAAAATATGTGTTTTCTCGTATTTCTCCTTTTATTTCAAGTGAAATTTTTTATGCTTATGTTAAACATAAATTGTTAATATAGGTAGGAAATTACATTAGTGACGTAATCATATTCTATAAAGAATAATAAATAAACTCCTATTGAATCTTAACGAAATAGAAAAATTCTATGCTTATGACAGTGCAAATATCCACAAGAAAAAAAATATTGGTATGATAAAAAATTATTGTCGCGACAATTCATGAACGTGTAATTAATTCTTTTCAATTCTCAGTTAAAGTTCTTTTTGAGAAAACCTAGATTAAGATAGTTCGAGTCGTTTGATATTGTTAAACCTTTCTCACATGATGTGGTGCAAGTCCACCATTGATGAACATGAATTTAAAGTTAACGGACAAAGATTAAAGTACTATATCGGCGTCAACGTAGAGTGATAAAAGAGATTACTTTAGGAGATGCATGATCATGCTCTCCTTGAATATTTTTAATAATTACACTTTTTATTCTTAGATAGTTTTTTTGATTCGTTTTAATTTAGGATAGAATTTTTTAATTATGTTTTATTCCGTAAGAAATGTTATATTTATTTTATTTAAATTTATCTTAATAATTTTTTATTTTTGTTAATATTTATTATTTTTAATTGTGTTTGAATTTTAGGAAAGAAATTAAGATAAAGAAGGATTTGATTGAATATTAAAATAGACATTAATATGAGTAAAACTTTAAAGAATTTAATTATATAATTAACTCTAAAGTTTGCCTAGTTTTCCTATTTAACTACCTTAACTGAAAACTCCTACAACGCTCAATCATCTTTGCGTAAACTTCACCCAACACCCTATTAAAATTTTCTTACAATTATTCTCTTCCATAAACTTACGAATAGAAAAGTTTGGAAAGAGCAAAGATTCGAGTACTATATGTTCCTTAAGAACTACGGGCTTTACTATATCATCTACAAAATCATTGAGCACCATAAGTGGTATAATCACCCGATTTTAACAAAAAAAATTAAAATATTTTAGTTTTCGTAAATTCAAATAAGGGCCTATTATGTGCTACTATTATACATGTGCTTATATGTCCCTTTGTTTTTATATTATTTCGTATATGTGCGGGTATTATTAAGTATTATGTTAAGTCTTTTATTATAGTATGTATTATGTCATGTGTACACGTTGTGTATGTATTAGTATCATCTATTTTAATATTGTTTTTATATTATATTAGTATATTAATCATATAATCGTTAATTTTATTCGGGGTTGTAAAACTCAATTTAAATTTTCGTTTCAATAACAGGCTTTGCTTTATCAAAAAATCAAAATATTACCCTATTATTATATAGGTGTTTTTAAATAGAAAATAAAAATCATTATTGTTAATTATTTTTATTATCAATTAAAAAATCCAAAATATTAATATTCTTATTTCCTTTTTCTTCATATTTCTTTTGTTTCCAAGTTCGGTTTATTATTATTATTATTATTATTATTTTATTTAGTTTTTTATTTTAAATTTATTTATTAAATAATTAAAATCAATTTGTAATTTAATAATAAAAAATAGAATAATAAAATAACAAGCCCATTTTTATTAATTATTAAATAGTCTATATTTAAATAGATACAAGCCCGTTGATAATTACACAAGCCCATATTTCTTTTAAAATAAATTACAAGTTCACTTTTAACTTTTACAAGCCCAAAACACTTAGCCCAAACCGAATGGTTATCAGAAACCCTAGCCTAATCTCATGCTTTTCCTTTTTGCTCAGCAAACTCACAGTCGTTGGATCCAATCTGGATTCAACGGTCCAGATGAAGCATAGATGAATCTTCTATAAGATCCACGTGCCAACACGCGATCATCCGCCTTTCTCACGCGCGCGTCACCTACACGTGCCTAACCGTTCGGATTCTTGATTGCCCTTTCGACTCCCTCATCGGTCGGTCACCGTCCGATATTGATCTCCAACAGCCACCTCATGAAACGGACAAGAAAAAATCATGTCAAATTCCTATGATTCCAACAATATTCACAGGACCAAAAACAAAGAATTTTAGAGCAGGATTACAACAATTCTCAAAGGCGATACAGAGCCAAATTTGTAGCGTACAACATGAATACATCAAAATTAGCAGCAACAACCTATAGAAAATTAAGGATTTTTCCTTTTTTCTTAATCTATGTATTCGGTTATAAAAACTGAGAGAAACCCTAGTAATCGAGACTTTTTCCCCCACAACAAATCGAATACACAATAGCAATTTCTAAAGGTATATCCTCTTTTTTTCTTTCCACAGATCGATTTAAAAAAGAGAATAAGAAAATTTTAGGTTTCCTTTCATACCTTTAGGGTAAATGGCGTTTGGCCTTCCCCTTTTCTTTTCTTGCCGGCAAAAAACACATGATCCCCAAATCAATAGTAGTGAGCCAAACCGAGTGAGGAGAGCACATTATTCGTTTCTGATTTCGACTCTAAAAAAAGGTTTCTCTGTGGGTTTTCAGAACGAAGATAAGCGATTTTTATTTGGTTTTTGATTACAAAAGAGAGATTTTCGTTTTTGTTCTCTTCGAAACAACGAAAGTTTGACTTTTAAATGAGAAAGAAAGTTTTTTTAAGGTGGTTTTGTACGTTTTTTCGGGTTTGGTAGGGTGACTTCTGAAAATTTCTAGGTTTTAGAAGGTGTTCATCAGTTTTCAGAGAGAAACCCTCTCCTCTCTCATTTTCGATTTTAACAAATGGCTAAAGGGGACCTTTTGTTTTTGTTTTGTGTTTTATAGTAGAAGGACTAAATAAAAATGGTTTTATTACCTTTATAAATACCCCCGTGTTTCTGTTCTTACAGCTCCAATACCCCTGCTTTTAATTTGTCTTGGAATTTCATCACCGATTCAATTGTAATCCCCTTTTTAAAATGGGTTAATTGTTTTTGGATCCCTCCGTGTATTTGAGTTTCTTTTTAGGCCCTTTCTCGCTTTAAAATAGCGTTTTGAGGACTTTGATATTTTCGAACCTTTTCATCTGGTCATTGCCAGTAACTTTTTCTTTATAATTTGTTTTAATTTACCCTATTTATTTATTTATTTATGTATTTATTTTGTTTTTTTTACTTGTATATATGTATGCATTTGTCACATTATTTAATCTTGCATTATTGTTCATATTGTGTATATTCTATTATGCTTTTTTTGCCATGTCGTGTGACTATGCATTTTACTTTTATGGTTCATACATTTATTTGTTCATTTCTATTTTGTATATATATTGTTAATATGTGATTTTTTTTTAAATTTTGCTTACGTCACACCTTATTAATTAAAGAACTTAATACCAAACTTCTTTATTTGGTCGTAACGAGCCCGACACCAGGCGTAATAATGACGGTTTATGCGTTTATCTTCAAATAAATATATGATTAAATTAAAATTAAATTCGAAATTTTAAACAAATCTCAATTTAAGTGCCCCATTAATCCGGAAAAATCTAAATTAATCAAGCGGTAATTTGACAAATGTGCCAATTTTTGGGCGGTTTTTAACGCTAATACCGTTTTAAATCGTAACCGACTCTCGAACACGTTTTTATTCGAAGCTTTGATTTTTACGGTGTCTGGTCTACCACAATGACCGGTGGCGACTCCAAACCTTTTTTAAACCATTTTCCAATTATTTTTAAATTTTTTTTCCAATTCTCAAATTTTTCCCTAATTTATCTTTCAAAATCCCAATTCCCCAATTTTTTATTTTAAAATTTGAATTCCAATTTCAATTTCCATAATCCCTAATCTCTTCAAATCCCTAGCTTTCCAATTTTCAATTCTCTCATTTTTAAACCTAAATTTCTTTTTCAAAATTCAAAACCCTAATTTTAAATTCAAATCCCTAATTATTCAAAATTCCCAAATTCCTAAATCCTTAAATTTTAGGTCTAATTTTTCAATTCCAATTTTCAACCTAATTCCTCAATTTTCTAAATTAGAGACTTTTTCGATTTATTACACCTATGGATTTTTAAAAGGGTCGATACAAATCATGACTCAAGTAGTATAATATAAAACCCACTTGAATTAATAAAATTGTCAATAGTCTAAATCGAAGGGTCACAGACCCAATTCCCACTAGGTTACAAAGTCCATTCCAGACTAACATATTTGAGTATGATAAGTTCTCAAAAGACTATCTTTTTTACACCTTTCATGGATAATAATTACTTAATCTACATCTACTTGGGCTAGTGCATGAGCTTAATGTGTGATATTTAGATGTTTTACCTTCATGACAAATAAGGAGGATATTTATAGAAAATATAAGCTTTAATGCATCTTTGTGCATTTCCTGGTAAGCTTGGACCTTGATTTAACCAGCCACAGATGGGAGCTTCTACTGATGGAAGCTGAGCAGACTCAAAGAGAGACCTCCGCCAGGGCAAAAGATGTATCCTGCCGAGTCGGGGAAGTTCATAACACTAAAAGTCAAAGTGGTGATCGATTTGAAGAGCATAAAAAGATGGATTTTTCTAGACACTTTGTGTGGCAATTGGAGTTCAAAAAGATAGAAAGAAGCAAACTAAAGAGATTCACCTTTTTAAGGAATGAAACATCTAAACCAACTTTACTCCTTCTCCAAGGCTGATGTTACCCTAATTCTAGACTATATAAAGGATGTGTCGTCCAAGAGAAAGAGGAGGGGAGAGTTTACAATAGACTTTATAGATTTCTTTGTTTTCATCATGTTCTAAATTCTCTTAGGGTTTAGGTGAAGGTTATCGAGTATTTGTGAGAGGACATTGTACTTTGTTTTCTTGTTTTATGGAATAAAATATCAAGGCTTGCTTATTTTTTGCCATTCATTGTTCTTGCATTCAAGCTCGGGAGAAAAGTTTGTGAGAGATCTATTTATCTAATATCGGCAGAGTTAGGTTCACAAAATGAATAAGTATGGTATTTTTCTAGATGAAAAATGCTAACTCGGACTAGGGATAGGTTAGAGTTTCAGCGGCTAAAAGAAGTGTGAGATTGGTTGGTGATTATAATTGATTCACGCCGGGAGGTATCATCAAGGACTAGTCATTAATAGTACTTCGACTTAGGGATAAGCGGAGTTATCATAGGACACTTTGTCGAACCTTGGAGAAGTTTACCAAAGAGCAAGGGATTGCCGCGGCGGACGTGACCCATCACTGTCGAGGTAGTAAAATTGCAGTACTGCGGAGTCAGTGTTGTGTAATTGCATCAGACAGAAACAAGTTAATTGAATCCACAATACGACACAATTGGATCCTGCCCATTCTCTCAATCTGATTTTATCTTTATTCCCTATTTTCTTTTTATTATTCAAGTTGTTTTAGTTTAGTTTAGAACAATCAAATTCATCTGTGTCTTTATTTTATTTCTTTTGTAGAGTGAGAAGAGAAAAGGAAACATATTAAGTAAATCATTCCCTATGGATACGATAATCGATATTCATCATTTTATTACTTGCGACGTGTTCACTTGCACAAATTGCGAAACCCTTTTTACGCACAACATAGTACAATTTAAACCCTAACATAATTGCCTTTCATGTTGTAGATGCCTCAATTATGTGCGTTTGACCAAGGAAACCCTAGATGGCCGAGATCCAATCCTCCCTAAGCCATCACACGTGCCAGTCATTCTAGCATCCATGCTCGAGTGATGAACACTCGTCCTGTAACATCCCAAATTTGGGCCTAGAAGTTTTGAGGCCGTTTTAGAGGTCTAATGGACCGGTTTTGTCGGTTTAGCCTAGTTCAGGATTAAATACTTAAAAATTAGTTTTAAATCAAAATAAATTATGAAAAAAAATTCTAAAATTCATAATTAAGTTATATTTGACTTAGGTCAACTCAATTTAGAAAATTGACCCTTGAATCCCTAATATTTTGAAATTACAGTCTATTTTGTAAAAATTGAAAACTTGATGACAATTTTATAAACTAATCAAAAACTTTGAATATTTAAGGTAATTTGATATAACAATATTCCTAGTTGATCTAAGCCTTTCAAGATCCTATATAAACAACCTTTAATCCCTTGTTTTAACCTAAGTAATCAAAATTCTGTAATTTTGATCCAAAACTAAAAAATTCACTTTTTAAAAATATCTCTTCTTTAAATTTCGGTTTTTATTCTCTAAGGCAAACTCTTCATTATATTTTTATTTAAATATAAATTCTTTTTAATAAAATATTTTGGTTTATTTTTCTATATTTTTCTTCTTCAAGTTTTTTTTGTTTTTCTTCGGTTTTACTTGAAAAACTCTATTTTTACATCAAGCTTTAAAACCTTCTCCAAGATTTTGTTTTCTTACTTTATAAGAAATATCTCCATTGTATTTTAAAATTTAAACACCAATCTTTTCAATAAAAAATTGTTTGATGAATTATTTATATTTTTCTTCATAAATATCTCTTTGTTTTCTACGGATTTTCTAGTTTTTATACCTTGGAAGGGGTGGGTCAATTTTGGAGGTGAAAATCATTCAAAAACCTGAAACCTAAAATTCTTTAATGAAATTCCTAATTTATTGGCTTATTGAAACAATCTTTAAAATCTTGAATAAAAAACAATCATTTTTCTTGATAAAAATTCTATTATTTTCTTGATTTTCATTCAAGGATTTTACATGGCTTTTTTTTTGCATAAATACATGAATCTTTAATTTTTTATATGTAATTAAGATGGATTTTAAGTATCTAATTCCGTACCTATGGTTTAGGTGGTATTTTTTTGGGGGGGGGAGGTCGATGAGTTTTTGTTAAGTTTTATTATGTTTTTAGGGGCTGTCATGTCTTGATATGACTTTAGGGATGTTTGGGTGTATTTTAATACACCGAATCCTCTGGTTTTGATGCTTGAATTAGTTCAAGAGGTAGAGCAACAATTTTGAAGGAGTTTAGAAAGCACAATCGCATTTTCAAGTAACTTCTCGAGTAAGTTTCGGTAAATCGGTGAGTGGATTATGAGGGATTCTAATTTGGCATGGTTTTAAATATTTTTTTTCAAATGTTTGGGATATAGGGAAGGTGTGAAAAACCTCCTATACTCAAAATTACGTTTTAAGTATTGCTTTCTTAAAGGTTCTCATATTATGCCTTGTTTTTACAATGTTATTTGTCATGATCTTATTCTGTTGTGCATATGTGATTATGCATGTGTTTTAATGCTCACAAAACTATTTTTACAATGGTTTTTATCTAAATATGATGCTCCCACAGTTTTGTTTTGAAAACATGAGAAAAATAGTTTTTACCAATTTATACATTTTATGCATGTATTAGTGGGTTGCATGTGGATTACTTATTGTTTTTGACTTAAAACTTGAGCATTGATTTTTTTTTGTGTTGGATATTGAGATGATGTTAATAGGGATAAGTTGATTGATCGATAGGATGTTAGTGCACTCTTAATTATTTTTAAAATTCGTATACGTGAGTAAATTCCTCATGATAAATTAGAGTTATTTCTTAAATTATGATATATGCGTTATATTGCATTTAAGCGTTGCTTATCCTAGAATCTAAGGTAGGAAATATGTTTGGATTTAATCCATTCGTGTACATGAGTTTATCTTGTGCGTGGTATGAGTAGGTGATAGAGCCTTCATATGTGGTATGGTGACGGTTTAGTCCCATATGTGACATGGCTTGGCATTTATTCCTTGATGCGAGTTTCTGTTTATCTCAACGATTAGAGGTAAGACTAATTGAATCACTAATACCAATACGAGAAAATGAAAGTGTAATGTTTTTACTGATTTTTATTGCAAACAGAGTTTGCGAGTGTTTGACATTGAGTTCAAACGTTTTATAAGCCTTGATAAGTGAAACATATATGCTTTGAGTTTTGTGGCTTAGCACCACGTGATGAAACGCTTTCTGATTTTTACTATTGATGACAATGTTAGCCATGTTTGATTATTTTAATAAAGCATGACTTATTTTTTAAATTGATAAAACCGGTTTAACATGGACTGCGTTGCAAGGTGTTTTAATAATTGTTTTTTTCACTCACTAAGCTTATGATTACCATTTCATTTACCTTGCAATGTAGATTATTTATTTTAAAGGCAACAAAGAGAAGCAAGGATCCAGGTAACCGTTAAGTGAAAGCTCAAGTATGTCTTTATAAAATTAGTAGTAGTGAGAGAGCAATGGGTATGAGTTATCATATTATGAATAATGTTTATGCTTTTGAGACTTGAAATGGTTATATGCTTATAAGTATTTGATGAAAATCAAAGTTGATGTTAGCTCGTGACAATCAAGTATTTGATGAAAATCAAAGTTGATGAAAATCAAGTATGTCTTCCGCGTGTTTATAAGATTGGTTATGTTGAAGTGTACTCTTAGGAGTTGCATATATTATTGCTAACTAGGTTGAATTGCATCTAGATAATATATCATGATATGTGCTTAAAGTGTTTTTACGTGAATTTGCATATAGAGAATGTTATGAAACTTTTGGAGGCTAAAAATAGACCATAAACTTTGAGCATGCAATTAAATAACTTGTAGATATTATTTTAAGTTAAAAAATTACGTACAAGCATGAAATATACTTAATTAAATATTGATTACCTTAACTTCAAAATCAGGGCATAAAATTCTAGAAATTATGATTAGGTCCCTAAAACTTGTTTGATTAAATTAGGTTGCATTTGAACTCGGTCTTTGCATGAACATGTAGGATCTAATTAAATCATTTAGAAAAGATAAAAGATAAAATTTTAGGGTTTTTATCAGGGCGAGTCTCTGGATTAACCTTGATACCCCGTGTACCTCGTTTGAGTCGGGTGACATTTAGACCGGGTTGAGAGGGTTACATTTGGTGGTACCAAAGCTTAAGTTTACGAAAACTTTTAGAATGATATGTTTTCTTGGTATGTTGTAATGTTATTTTATGCTTAAATGTTTATGCACGGTGATTGTTTAAAAATTTATGTTATTGTATGAGATACACGGTGTTTGCTATATGTGATTGATTTGTGTTACATCATAATAAGTTAGAGCCTTGTTTGACGAGCATAGTGTGTGCAAACATGATTAAATTTTAAAGTGCTTGAATTTTCTATATATGTAGCTGTTGATAAAGCATGATATGATAGGTTGTTTGCAAGCATGGTTAATTTTGATTTGCTTAGATATTACAATATGAATTGTTGTTTGTAAGCCTGATGGAATCTTGTTGTATCTTCATGACATTAGTTATATGGAGATGTTTTGACCATGTTTTAGTGTTTTCTTACATATATTTTTTTTGCATGAGAAAGGAAATATGCTTACTGTTGCGTGTAAAAATAGCACAATTTCTGTGTAAGTGTACACGCCAAGTAATATAATGATGAGTATTTATCGTTTATCGTTTTCCAAAGGGATTGGTGTACTTAATATGCTCCTTCAGTTTTCTTGTCTTTGTTCTGAAACTAAGAGAAAGTATAAACACAGGTAAAAAGGGTTTGATTATCTAAAAGTAAAGTAATTAAATAAACTAATTAAAGATGGAAACAAAATTGAGAAACTGGGAGGATCCAGTTGTGTTATATTATGGATTCGATTGTCTTGTTTTCTATCCAATGTTTTCACATAACACTGTCTCGACAGTGCTGCAGACAACTGCCTCGGCAGTGATAATGCGTGTCTATCGCGGAAATCCCTTGCTCTTGGGCAGACCTCACTAAGATTCGGCATAGTGTCCTTGTATGGTTCCGCTTATCCCTAAGTCGGAACACTATTGATAACCAGTCCTTGATGATTTAATCAACTATAATTATCAACCAATCTCATACTTCTTTTAGCCGCTGAAACTCTAATCTATCCCTAGGCCAAGTAAGTATCCTCCAATCAAGTCGAATACCGTACTTAACTCCTTTCGTGAATCTAACTCTCCTGAGTCTAGATAAATAGTTGACACATAAACTTTTTTCCCAAGCTTGGATGTATGAACAAGGAATAACAACGAGTAAGCAAATCTTCACGTTTTATTGCATTGAATCAAAGAACAACATACAATCTCCTCTCACAAGTACTTCGACAACCTTTACCTAACCCTAAGAAAACTTAGAACATGATAGAAGGAAGAACACGATTGTTAGGGTTAAGCTCTCTCAAATTCGGCTCTCCTAGTACATTGGATGGCTAGTCTATATATAGTCTTGACCTAGGGTAAACTTTTCCTAAGTAGAATACAACTTGGAGTAGGGAACAAGTCATAAAATATAACATTTCCAAGTTTAATTCTATCTAGAAAACTACTCCCATGTGGCCTTTGACTTAGGCTTTTCTCATTCTAATTTGCTCCGATCCAAGTGCTTGATGTCTAAAATTATTTTGCTCCTTTTTTCTCTTTCAATCACTCATAGCATCAGTACTGGAGCTTTTGCTGCCGCTGCATTGATTCTTCCTCGGCATTACTACTACCTCGGCAGGTATTTCCTGCAATTGCACAAAAGGTGTTGTAAGCCTGTTTTTCCTGCAGATATCATCTTTATAAGCTGTGGCAGCAAAATATAAATTATTGTGCATTGAGTATATGTATCAGCTCGAATTGGTGTATATTGAATGCATAATGTCTATGAAAAGGATAGTAAATAATAGCCTTTTAGGCACTTATTAAATACCCCCAAATTCGAACAATTGTTTGTCCTGAAGCAATGTAAAACATCAAATTTCCGAACCTTATTCTCCTTTGGTCTTAGTTTTCCATCTATTCTCCTCACCATAATTATGTCTATTCCTTAGTTTTAGCCTTTAGTCTACTCAAGGATTTTACTCGAAAACAAGCTATAAGGTTTTGTGAGTGTGTGGGGTTTTGTGGACAAGGTTGATTAAAGGCTTTCTTAGACAAACTCTAAGTTCAAGACAAGTAGACTTGGTTTTAGTGTTCTCTTCTTAAAACAAAGCTTGAGCCAATTTCGGGCACCTCAAAGCATGTGTTTTCTATTTCCTTCTTTTTTTTATAACTACTTAGCATACTAGAGCTAATTTTGGGCACCTCTAGCATGAAGAAGAGTATTACAAGAGCTGATGATAGGCACCTCTAGTCACTTTTTCCAAAAGATCTAAGTCTTTATCACCTAAGTTTCTTAAAAGAATTCCTACATCAAACAAGTCCCAAAAGTGTTTTGTTGGTTTTAACCCTATAGCAAGCTTCTAAGCTTATTCCTTAAGTATTCTAAGGTTATCCCTTCAAAACAGAACCTAGCCATGGTAAAGAGAAAGATTTCTATAGCCTTAGAAGAATAAACTAAGGCAAAGCTGATGTCGGGCAATGTAAGAGTAAACACAAATATTTCAAGTAAAGGCAGGTATATGGCAAAAAATTTCAATTAAGGCATAAAATTTACTTCCTTTTCTGGTGATGCCGCGACAGTGGGCTACCTCGGCAGTGCACTCATACCCTCAAACTCAAGCTGAGCATTGTCCTCAATGCTCAAATCACACAGTAGTAGGCAATAATAAATAAAGAAAAAGGCAGTAATCTATTCAGATTCTGAATAGCTGCTGGAAACAGTTGCTCTTCGAGGTTGTCCCACCAACTCTTTCATCCGGGACCCTTTTGTTGGTGAATGTTGTATTTTTGCTTGCCGGGGTGGCTGCACTCTTATTGGTGTTGGTTTCTGCCGTGGGGAAATAACTTCCTCTCCTTCCTCTTCGTCACTAATTTCTACTGTCTGCATGATGTCAGTTCCTCCTCTTGCCTCGGCATGTGAGACTATTTCTTGGGCATGCTTGTGCGCGCCATGGGATGAGCTTTGATGCATATACTCATCGATCTCTCGGGAGAGACTATCCCTTAACAGATTGCCCATGGGGATGGGGAACTTTGGTGGAGAGCTGAAGACAACTCTCCTCTTTGATGGTCGCTTGTGGTGGATGATGCTGCGGCATAGTTTGCTGTCCTAGATGGTCTGGCAGCGTTGAATAGTGGTTGAGGCCTGGAAGGGAAAAAGATTCGAGGCCTTGGGGCAGGGGTTATTTCTGTGTATGGTACGGCAGTGACAAATATGTTGGTGGGAAATTTAGGAAACTGCATCTCTTGGGTAGGAAAGTTATGGATCATCATGTGTGCGAGAGTGTTGTTGAAATCTCTCGGGTACTCTATATATCATTGTTGTCGAAGGTCCATGTCTTTCATCGTCTACAAAATCTCCTGGTATGGTTCTGCTGTGATAGCAGCTTGGGCAGTGTCAGGCATGTCTATCGTATACTGCCCTCCGGCAGTGAAGTCGACAGTGAACTATTGAGGTGTTGCCTGCACTAGGTCTGCTTGCGTTATCTGTATTATCTTATGGCAGAATTCTCTAGTCCAGCCTTGCCTTTGAGATGTGTATTCATTTGTTTCTTCTATAGGGACACTTGCAGCAATGCATAGGGTAAAGATTAAACAGGGGAAGTATAAAGGATCGCATTCTTTCTTACCGCATTCATAGATTTTTCTCAAAATAATTTCTCCAACATCTATGGTCCTCTTGTTGGTGATTGATTGGATGAGCACCAATCTTCTTCTGTCAACCGTGCTGTTATGGGAGATGGGCATGAGACGTCTCTTTACAAAGGTGCACCAAAGCTTGGCCTTGGGTTCGAGGCTTAGCCTTGTTACACAACCCCTATAGGCACCGGTTTCCCATGGAGTGTTATTGTAACAAAGTTCATCCTTGATCAATTCGTAGTCGTCATTGGTGGCTTTTTCATAGAATTCACCATGGACGTCATGTATTGAGACAAGGCTGTAATATTGGTTGATTGCCTCAGCATCGAGTGTGACTGGCTTGCCCTGACAGTGAATGAGCAGATTGTCTTTGCTAGGCCAATGCGCATAGAACTCCCTTAGTATAGTGGCATTGGCTGGGGGAGGTTGGGGGCAAAAGATCTCTCAATCTTGAAGCTTGATCTTGTCAAACAAGAATTGGTCGATACCATAGTTGTCTTCGTTAACGTGCTGGAATCCTTGTTCTTCCCATAATTGCCGAGCAAAAAATAATATGTTGAATCGTTCAACAACGGTGGCAGGGGCAAAACGGTTGTATACTGCCATAGATGTATGTTGGGAAATTTGGAGATTTTCTTTAGAAAGGCTCTGAAAATATCAAGAATGTCAGTGAGTAGGCAAGATTAGTAGAGATGACAAGATTGCAAGAGTGAATAGGTCAAAATAAGGAAGTTGCTTATATAGGACTCGACCTTGTGACCGTTTGAAATCACTAGCCCTTTTGTAGCCGTTAGCCTTTACTGCCGTTGCAAACAGTTACTACCGCGGTGGGAATCTCGGTAGATAGCCGTTATACTATTTCTACCCGTTGGGACTGCTACGGCTTTGACACTATGCACTGCCACGGTAGTAGACTTCCTGCTGTGAACTATTTCTCTATTATTCTTGTTTTATAATCCTAAAAACAAAAATCAATAAAAACAAGAAAACATATAAAAACTAAAAAATATATAGTTATAAAAGATAAGAAAATAAATAAATAACTAACATATAAAAATAGTCTTAATTAATTGAATCCTAATATAATAAAATAAGAGAAGGGAGAAGTTTAAGTTATCGGGGGAATGCATGTAAATGCATCTCCCAAATTGTCCCTCTCTTTTTGGCTAAAAGGTTGTTTCTGCAAGTGCTGGTCATCCTTGTTTTCTGCCTCCATTTTGGGTTTAATTCTCTTGTCGAATAACCTGCCGAGCATACTGCCAAGGCAAGGTGTTTTTGTGGCATCTATTGTTTGGAGGGCTTTGCACTCTTATGGATCATAATATTTTTTAGGTTGTGGAATGCATTGAGTTTGACTTGGTGGTCATTAACCCTCATAGTCAACTCTCCATTTTCCACATCAATTAATGTTCTTCTAGTGGCAAGGAAAGATCTTCCTAGGATGATCGATGCATTATCATATGCTTCATAATCGAGGATAATAAAGTCAGCCGAAAAATTAAATTTATCGACTCTTATCAGTATATCCTAAATTTTTCCTTCAGGGTGCACATAAGATCTATCTGCAAGTTGGAGTTGTACTGTTGTAGGTTTTGCCCTTCCTATTCCAAGCTTTTGGAACACGGATTTACGCATCAAATTAATGCTTGCTCCTAGGTCACATAGTGCCTTTCCTTCATAGTTGCTCCCAATCGCACAAGGTATGGTGAAACATCCATGATCCTTCAGTTTGGGTGGCATGCAGTTGTGAAGCATTTCCATGCATCCTTCAGTAGCTGCCACTGTCTAAAACTCACCAAGCCTCCTTCTTTTTGACATAATGTCTTTCAAGAATTTAGCATAGTTGGGCATTTGTTCAATTGCCTCAACAAATTGCAAGTTGATGTGAACTTGCTTAAGAATGTCCTTGAACTTTCTGAACTGATGGTCCTGGTTCTGTTTTTTCAACCTTTGTGGGAAAGGTGGTGGGGTCTCATTTCTTCCAAGGTCTCATTGGTTTGAAATTTAATACCTGGAATTACTAGTTCTTTTGCTGCCTCGGTAGGTTGGTTATGTACTCCTGATTCTTCTGCCGAGGCAGTGCTTTCTTCAGGAACATGATCAACATCCAAGTCATCTTTATTTTGCCTTCTAGTTGACTTTTTTTGTTCGTTGCCCTGTATTTTCCTTTAGTTGTAGGCCAATTCTAGTTCTGATTGCTTTGCATTGTTCATGGCCCATTACCTTTGCAACTTCAGTATTGCTAGGTAGTCCTCCCTGTGGTCTAGTGTTTTGTCTTTGAGCGAACTGACCAACTTGGTTTTCTAATGATTTTATTGCAGCCTCCTTGTTTTGCAGCCTCATCTCAGTTTGTTCATGAAGTCATCAGTTCTCTTCAAGAAACTGTTGTTCTCTGCCATGTATGATTCTGTTTTCATCATGAAGGCTTTGAGAGAATTTTTCAGTGAATTCATGGGCTGCTAATGATGCATCTGCTGCTGTGGCATTGACTGTTGACCTTGCTGTTGCAGCATATTTTGCATCTGCTGCTGGAAACTAGGGGTTTGATTTATTGGATTTAAGGCATTGTTAGGATTGCTCCATGAAAAATTCGGATGCCTTTTCCAAGACCGGTTATAAGTGTTGGACATCATATTATTATTTCTACTACAGTTTCCAACATATAGGCTAGATTCTTCATCTTGCATACAATCAAAAGAATCTATAGCCTTAACCTCATATGTGCTTTGTTGTTCTTGCATGTTCTGAACCATCTTGGTTAAGGATGCCAATTGTGTTGCCATTGAGTTAGATGTTTCAATTTCATTGACTGTGGCATGGTGTCTTACTCCTCGCCTGGATGTGGGAAATTGAAACTCGTTGCTTGCGAGTTTGTTCAAAATTTCAATGGCTTCTGTAGAGGCTCTGTCCTGTAATGTTCCATTGGAAGAAGCATCTAACATCATCCTTGTGGAGGCATTAGTGCCATTGTAGAACATTGACACTTGTGTCCACAAGGGAAAACCATGTAGAGGGCATCTGTTTAATAATTCTCTATAGCGTTCCCATGCCTTGTACATTGGCTCATCATCATCCTGCCGAAAAGAGGTGATTTCATTACAGATACGATCATATAAATTTGTTGGGTTAAACCGCGTAATGAATTCTCAGCAGAGTTCATCCCAAGATCCTATAGATCGTATTAGGATGCCATTCAACCAGGTCTTGGCCCTATCCCTCAGTGAATAGGAGAGCAATTTTAGTCTTAGAATGTCTTCATGGACTCCTTGAATTTTGAATGAATTGAATACTTCCATGAAAGACTTAAGACGCTGCCTGACATCTTCAGTTGCAAACCCACTAAATTGTCCAATGGTATTCAACATGTTGAACATAACAGGTTTAAGTTTAAAGCGGGTTGCTTCTATTTCTTGTGTGATTACTCCAGGGTTCAGTCCATTCAGATCTTCCTTCAGGAAATCTATGACAGTTCTCTGTCGCGGAAGTAGTTGCAGTGGCAATGGTGGTTGTTGAATTCCTCCATGGCTTGCAGGTATATTCTGGGCTACTGGTTGATCTGCCATAACTGCTTGAAGTTGTCTCTGAAGCCTAATCCTTGTACGTTCAATTTTAGGATCAATATCGTACAAAGGTTTGCTTGGGTTGGCCCTGGTCATACACCAAAAATAAATCTAAATTAAAAATAACCTAATAAAAATAAAAAAAATAAAAAGCAAGAAAATTTAAAGAAGACAAAATTTAGTTGTCAATCCCCGGTAACAGAGCCAAAAACTTGTTGAATGTAAAAATAGCATAATTTTTGTATAAGTGTGCACGTCAAGTAATATAATGAAAAGTATTTATCGTTTATCGTTCCCCATAGGGATTGGTGTACTTAATATGCTCCTTCAGTTTTCTTGTCTTTATTCTGAAACTAAGAGAAAGTAAAAAACACAGGTAAAAAGGGTTTGATTATCTAAAAGTAAAGTAATCAAATAAACTAATTAAAGATGGAAATAGAATTGAGAAAGAGGGCAGGATCCATTTATGTTGTATTGTGGATTCGATTCTCTTGTTTCTATCCAATGTTGTCACATAACACTGTCTCGGCAGTGCTGCAGACTACTGCCTCGGTAGTGATAATGCGTGTCTACCGAGGCAATCCCTTGCTCTTGGGCAGACCTCACTATGATTCGGCAAAGTGTCCTTGTATGGTTCCTCTTATCCCTAAGTCGAAACACTATTGATAACCAGTCCTTGATGATATCAAATAAACTAATTAAAGATGGAAACAGAATTGAGAAAGTGGGTAGGATCCAGTTATGTTGTATTATGGATTCGATTCTCTTGTTTCTGTCCAATGTTTTCACATAACACTGTCTCGGCAGTGCTGTAGACTACTGCCTCGGTAGCGATAATGCATGTCTACCGGGGCAATCCCTTACTCTTAGGTAGACCTCACTATGATTTGGCAAAGTGTCCTTGTATGGTTCCGCTTATCCTTAAGTCGAAACACTATTGATAACCAGTCCTTGATGATACCTCCCGTTGTTAATAATTTATAATTATCAATCAATCTCATACTTCTTTTAGCCGCTGAAACACTAACCTATCCCTAGGCTGAGTTAGTATCCTCCAATCAAGTCGAGTACCGTACTTAAGTCCTTTCGTGAATCTAACTCTCCCGACTCTAGATAAATGGATGACTCACAAACTTTCCTCTCGGGCTTGGATGCAAGAACAAGGAATAACAAAGAGTAAGCAAATCTTAATGTTTTATTGCATTGAATCAAAGAACAAGATACAATCTCCTCTCACAAGTACTTCGACAACCTTCACCTAACCCTAAAAAAACTTAGAACATGATAGAAGGAAGAACATAATTCTTTGGGTTAAGCTCTCTCAAATTCGGCTTTCCTAGTACATAGGATGGCTAGTCTATTTATTTTCTTGACCTAGGATAAACCTTTCCTAAGTAGAATACAACTTAGAGTAGGGAACAAGTCATAAAATATAATATTTCCAAGTTTAATTCTATCTAGAAAACTATTCCCACGTGGCCTTTGACTTGGGCTTTTCTCGTTCTAATCTGCTCCATTCCAAGTGCTTGATGTCTAGAATTATTCAGCTCCTTTTTCTCTTTCATTCGCTCATAGCATCAGTACTGGAGCTTCTGCTGCCGCAGCATTGGTTCTGCCTCGACAGGTATTTCCTACAATTGCACAAAAGATGCTGTAAAGCCTGTTTTTCCAGCAGATATCATCTTTATAAGCTGTGGTAGCAAAATATCAATTATTGCGCATTGAGTATATGTATCAGCTCGAATTGGTGTATATTGAATGCATAATGTCTATGAAAAGGATAATAAATAATAGCCTTTTAGGCACTTATCACTTACTTTAAATGTTGCATTATTGCCGGTTAGTTTTAAAAATGATATATGAGTTAAACATTCTTTGAAATTTGTTAATACATAAGACTTTTATGTGATTTTATATGAAAATACATTTGTTATATGGTTATATATTTTTATGCTAATTATAGTTGATGATTGAGTATATATTATTGAGGTTTATTTTGGAGTACCCATTGCTTTAACTACTACTAGGAAATTATTTATATTGTACTTGAGCTACTTGGAACTTGCTTCGTGTTGGCCTCATAAGTTTTGTAAAATATTTTTACAAGTTAAAATTATTTTTCTATTTTGTTGTGCTTGATATGAGACCAAAAAGAAAGCTAAAACTTGACAATAGAGGGTTGTGAAGATCAGAAAGAGTAAACAGATTTGTGTTGTGGTGTTTTAATATCCGATCTAGAGTTGACTGGTCCACGATCGTGTTTGAGTGTAATGTGGTGAGTAGCAAGAGACTACATCACTAGAATGCCTTTTAGAGTTTCAAAGTGCTTTGTGTGCAAGTTGAATTGAACGTGTTAGAAATGCTCGGATTATGGTGTGGTTGTGTACTCTTGAGTGCTAAGTTTCTACGGTTTGGAACATTGAATTGGTAGAAAGTTAAAGTTTCAGAGTTAAGGATGTTGTTTGTGAGTATGGACAACAATCATGCATAGTATTATAACACTTATATGCATATACATTAGACATCCTAGGACATGCATGCATTCATGAGCATGATATTAGATTGCATTTGCATGCACTTGCATAGGCATCTAGGGTGACATATAGGACTTATGAATACATTATCCATATTTGCAAACGTTTTCCTCTTAAAAATAGAAGTTATTTTGAGGTTGGGTTTAAGTTATATGTTTATAAAGGTGCTTGAAAGATACTCTTGTTGTTTTGAGCCTATTGTCTAGTGGGTCGAGTTACTATTCTGGTTGGGAAGTAATCTCAGATAAGGATTAGTTAGTTGGACTTAGAGTTGTGGATGGTTAAACTTAGGTTGAGAGTCTTAAGAGTAATTTTGGTTGAAATTGATTGTTAGTAAAGAGGAAGGCTAACTTTTGCGAGGTTTCTTTGGCGAAAGTTAGGTTGGGTAAGAGGTATCGTGTTATCTTTATGTTAGATGGAATTACTACTAGGTATCTTTTGTTTGCTATGATTCAAAAAGTGGTTAGATTAGGGGTGTAACTGATCTAGAGTTGTGTTGTAAAGCACCAGTTGGGTTTTTGAAAAAGAAAGGAAAATATTTCAGAAAAAAAAAGAGTTAAGGTGTTGTGAAGGCTTGTGTTTGTCAATTTTTTCATTTACGATTGTATTTTCTTTTGTTTTTGTTGCTTAACACTAATGAGGGTGCTAGGGTAAATGGACGAAAGAGTGACATTAGGTTTTTAAAGGTTAAAGAGGCAGAAGTTTGGGCTTGGAAAAATCTTAGTGAGATAAGAGTTGGTTGATCACAGTATTGGGTTGTATGATGGTTTCGTTAGTGAGTTGTTATTTGGGAAAGTTACGCTTGTTATCATTATGTTTTTTAGTGGAGTAGTTTATTAGTGTGGTGAAGTCAAGAGCAATATTGGCTTGGTTAATTTTATCGGAAAGTGTTGGTCTAGTGAAAGAGTTGTGGGTGAGACATTTCATGGTTGAGATGTTTCGAGGTAATTTGTTAGCGGATGTTTGGTGGAGCCGCGTGTACGGGGCACAGTTGAGGTTGTGTTAATGGATTTCAGTTGTAATTTTGGTTTTCGTTTATGTCTATGAGGCACGTAGTTGTACTATATGGTGTTGAGTTAGAATGGTTTCTTGATCAAAGTTTGTGATAGTCTTTTGCTATACATCTGGAAGTGAGAAGTTGTGGCAGAAGTTTGAAAGCGGCTGATGTTAAGTAGACTTTTTTTGGATGTGGTTGAGTTGAAAGTGAATGGTTGTTTTGTTGGTAAGTTGAGCTTGAGAGCTAGAAATCTTTGAGAATTTTGTTGTCATCAAAGGTGTGTGAACCAATTTCTGCAAGTTTTGTGACGTGGGTTCTCGATAGTTAAGAGAGTGTTTCCTTTGAGAATGGTTGGAACTATTGAGTATATTATTCTTTACCGTGGTAATATTTTTGATACGAACGTTAGTTTTCTAGTTAAGTTTTAGGTATTCTCTTGTTAATACGCATATAACGGTATAAGTGAGTATTCCAGGTCTGTAAAGGTATGTTAAGGTGTTGCGACATGAATATTTTGTGTTCTTAGTAAGGATGTTGTCGTTGGTAGAGTCGCTTATAACCATGTTTAGAAGTTTTGTGATCGAGTGGTATTGTTTAAGGTTTTTGTTGGTGGAAGTTGTTATGTGTTGTTGTGGTGAGCGAGACTCGGTGAAAAGTTTTGATTGTTGCCTTGTATGTTTGAATATATTTGAGAAAGTTAAGCTTGTTAGTGGAAGTGGGAAGTTGTTTTAATTTGTTGAGAGTTGGTTTCCAACCTTTAGTAAGGAGAGTTTAGGCCGTTGGAAAAAGAAAAATGGTTTTGCTTTCGGCTTGAGGGTGCAAGGAGTGTCGAGACAAACAATTATGTTTTTGTGCGTCGTTGTTCTGTAAATAGTTGCAAGTTGTGATGACAGGTGGTGTAAGGATGAGATGAATCTTGTCTTTATGAGATATATGTTGAGATCTTGATATTGGTAGCAAAGATCTTTTGTGGTAAGATCCTCGTGTGGGTCAGAGTGTTTTAAATGGTATCTTGGTGTTTTGAAAGTAACGTGAGAGTGAGAGAAAATTGTGAAGAACAATTTCCTTACCTCTTTCAATGGTGAAAATTTCGATGAAGAAATTTCTTAAGTGGGGATAGTTGTAATACCCCAAATTTAGGCCTAGAAGTTTAGAAGCTGGTTTATAGGTCTAATGGACTTGTTTTGTCGGTTTAGCCTAGTTCAAGATTAAATACTTAAAAATTAGTTTTAAATCAAAACTCTTGTCTTTTGGAAAAGTTTTAGTTTCTTGGTAAATGGTTTGTTCTCGAGGAGGTAAATACAAAGTAAAGTTTGTTTCATATCATATTTCATATTTTCGAAATGAAAAAAGGTAAACTCGACCAAAAAAGGGTCTTTTGTGGATTCCATTTAATTTATTTTGGGGATTATCACCAAGTAATCCCTTCGTGTTACTTAAATTTAAACATAGGGATCTCCTATTGTTTTTTTCACAATTTTAGTTACCTTTATTTTAACTTCTTTTGCAATTTGGTCATGATTTCTGTTGTTAATCCTCCTTTGTATGGTGAAATAATATTTTAAATCCCTATGATCCATCTTTTATTTTAATTAAGTTCTTACATGATTTTAACTATTTCATTTTATGTTTTGCTCTTGGTCATTGATAACATTTGTCATTCACAATTAGGCTGGAGTTAATTAATTATTTAACAAGATTAATATTATAACCAGAATAAAAGTCATGTTTGTTTGAAATAAGGTAGACCGAAAGCATGCATTTTCTTTTCCTTTTTATTTCTTTTCGGTCATATCTTGGTGTGTTTGTTTTTCTTCCTCCCATCGCGTTGTCTTTCGTGGTTGAACCATATCAGCTTGGCTTCATGCTTATCTTTTTTGTTCATAATTACCTACTTGTGAATATATTTATTTGTCCTCAACATTAGGATTACATGAATGGAATATTAATTTGTTAATATGGGTCCCTAAATTCGATCGTAAGTGATGGTACTATCAATACAGTGGTGGTGGTTCTGAAGCTTATCTTCGGTTTTAGATGTTTTAAAATAAAAGCATACATTTAATGACATTTTAGTTTGATCTTACTTTAGCCCAAAAATTTTAATACTAATAAAGCGATAATTATCAAATTACCAATTTTGGGTGGTGTAGGATGCTAAATCTTCATCATCCGTAATCGACCACCGAACCCCTAATTATTCCAAATCTCTGTTTTTACGGTGTCTAGTTTACCTAAACGGTCGGTGATGACTCCAATTTTCCAAAAATTATTTTTAAATCGAAAATCCCACGTGAAAGCATTAATATTCAAAATCAATCTTAAAATGTATTTTCCAAACTAAAAAAAATTATATCGATACTAGTGAATTTTAGATTGGTACAAGTGGTAAATTTTATATCAACAAAAAAAGTTTTCCAATGTATCATGGATAAAGAAATTTTATTCTCATATTTCTAATCCTAACAATTCCCACATCTTTGTTTTTGACAGGGCAATGTTCCTTGACGTCGCGATAATTAATTGGTTTTTATGAGATACATGTAGAAAAGGACGAAAATCAATTTTTTGTCGATAGCATGACGGATGAGAAAGTCGAAAAGGTTTTTTAAGACCTTAACATTTTAGGGGCCGAACGGAATCATGGAGTGTTGAAGGGGACGCTGAATCGCCTCATTTTGAAACCCAAGGCAAAATTATCAAACAAATTTATCACAACTTGTTCAATGCCAACCACTCACAGCACCATATTTTTTTACTTTCATCTTTTCTTAGTTCATTCTATTTTGTACAAGATACGAAAACACTTTTTTTTTCAATATTAATAACTCAACTCTAAGAGAAAGATAAGATATCAAGCGATACAATGAACGAGAAGTTTTCTTCAAATTCTTGTGAAATAGAAAACATTATTTGAAGGTTACGGGAGATGAGTCAACTTTAGGAGAAGAGGAATCATCAAATAATGTTGTAACACGAAAACAAGATCAGGCAACCAAAATTGCATCGATAATTTTTGATGCCCACACAAATAGAGATACCCCTCTATTGAAAGAAATAAATCAAATTGCAGTGATGCTATGCTCATTGCAACAAAAATTGTATAAAATTAAAATTAAAAAATTATCATTTATATGATTCATGAAAGAGCACACCATGAACATTAATCAAGTGATTCTTAAAAAAATCTAGATAGTTATAAATCCTTTCTGGTATTCTCTACTAACCTAATCACCCAGGAAACTAGACATACCAAGCCAACTACAACTCAAGAAAAAGGAAAAACGCCTATGGAGGAACTCAATCACATATAAACATTACATGGATTAACTAATTTGAACGACGCCATCTTCGATTCAATTACATCATGCCTCATAGCACCATAAAAGCCAAAGAGTAAAACTTATATCATTAAAGACACAAATAAGAAAAGTGAATCAAGCGATTATACCCCAACAATAAAGGTTCTAACCGCACCAACTACTACACGAACTAAACCACCAAGGCAAAGAAAGAAAATTAATCTTACAACACAAAAAAAAATTACTATTCAAGTTTTTAATATTCAAGTTATGACCTTTCTAATTAACTTATTTACATCGTAATTTACTTTTTATTGTATATATTGAGGATAATGTTTCTCTCGAATTTCGAGGGTGCTTTTTAAATAGTATCATTTTAGTTGTATTCATTGATAGATTTTGCATATAGATTTCATAGATTACTTATCATGCCTTGAATTTGATCTAAATATTTTAGATTTGTTGAATGCCCAATGATAAATTTTTATCATTGCACTTAACTGAAATAACCTTTAATTATAAGATTGTATGGAAATAACTGAAATAAATTTTTATAATTGCAAAAAAATATTTTTGCTTAATCCCTAATTTGATCATTCCTCTCAATTCAAGATTAGATTTATAAAGTGTGAATGAACGAGTTATTGAAATTTTCCATCCATAGTTTTAAAAAAATAATATATTTAATTTTCATATAAAGCAAGAGATCATTCTATCAGAAAGTTTATACCATCATTGAAAAATTTAAAAAATAATTATTAAAAAATTTAGACATCATAATCAAGAAGATAATCGAAAGTGAAAAGGTTGGGTCAAGTTCGCACTGCACCAAGAAAGTTGTAATAAATTAATGCCTTAATGATGACTTAAAAATCCTTATACTTAAGTTTATCATATTTTTACAAAATGTCAATTGATTTTTTTAATATTTTGGTTATGATAAAAATATTCACATTCGGGCTAGTTCGATAGGAATATAGGCCTAATATACTTAAATACAGTAAAGTTTAAAATAATGAATAATTCAAATATCCATTAAAAATATATTTTTGTAAATGGTTAAAAAAATAAATCTTTTTTAAAAAATCAATCTCATTATTGATATAAATAAATTATACCCAGAGAATAGTACAACTAGAATGAAGTAAACGACTATACGAAAAGTAACTCAAAACTGTTGATTCTTGTGACTTGAAAAAAATACAAAAAATATTTATGAGTTAAGCCATAAATTTTTTATAAATACCAAAGTATAATCATTTTTTATCATGATAAAAAATTCAATTGGTTATCTAAAAACTATATATTTTTGTTGCTTTAAATATTTTCTTTTATTATTAAGGGTATTTTTTGTTCTCCCACACATGTCAACATATTTAGGAAGGTATACATAGGTACATATCATTTTTTTTTAAGTCATAAAATTTTAAACTCATGAGTACCATTAAATTTTTTTAAAATTTTAAAATATGAGCATCTGTTAGTATATTTCGGTCATCAGAAGAATAAAACGAGTGTTTAGCAAATAGGTAAATCTCGTTTTAGGTAATTCCTTTCTTATACATTTGTTGTTTAAGATCCTTGAATCGAGTGTTGATTCTAAATTCTTACCTCTAAAGATTTTCTCTCGATGTCTAATGATATTCTTCCACTATTCAAGAAGAAGAAAATATATCAAATATATTTGAGTCAAAGGTTAACAATTAAAATAGGAGATCAAATTCAACAAACGAACTAAGCCAAAAAAAATACCACGTAGAAAGATAAAGCAATCAAAAATGATCGCACTAAGTGCAATAGTGTAGTGAAGAGAAGAAAGAATACACACAAAGAATTCCTTAGATAATAAACATTGATTTAAGAAACAATGAGACAAATTGATTTGTAACGTGTCTATTTTATTAGTTTAAGTAAAATTAAAACGTTTTATATTTGGAGGATAAAAACCCTTTATTGAATTGTATTTTGACAATCAAGGAACTGAATAAAAAAATATCCCATCCCCTCTTTTTTTTTTCTTTTCTGGAACATTATGATTCTTTTTTTTTCTCTTACTTTGTTCTGTTTCTCTCTCTTTTAATTCTTATTTTTCAATTTATTTCATTCCAAAGACATCAGAGTTAGGATCTTCCTTGGATTGTTTAGAAAATTTAAAAATCAAATAGCAATAACGTCAATGGTGAATCAAACTCACTGACCATCAATTCGGCCATGAAAACAAGTTATCAACCTTTTTGTTATGAGTTTAGAGAGGATCTGATATCTCTACTCGAAAAGTGTATAGGTATTAGAATTCTCCGAGTTACGATTAACCATATGTGTTATCCTATTACTGAGGAAGTGATGCACCGAGTTTTCTCATCGTATGGATTGGTGAAAAAAATTACTACACTCAAGTAAGATGGTTCTCAATTTCTGATCCAATATCAAGGGTTTTGGATTTCGATCGAGGTTAGAAAATCTATTCAGAATTGTTACATCTATGATGGATGTTGCCAACTCGATATTCAATTTGGTAGAGATGCAGGGCTGATAGATGTTGTTGCCACAAAACTAGAAATGTTGTCGACTAGTTCTAACGAAATTAATATGATCGACGAAGTGTTTATGCCAAAGAATTAGGAGTCCAATAATTTTAATAAATCGACTACATTTTCATTGAAAGATGACTTGATTAAGGGTTTGAGTAAAATCTAACAACTTGATAAAATGTTAGTACCATTAGCTAAAGCTTCAAGTTCTAACTTTTGTAATCTCTTACTGCAATCTCAGGACATTATGAATGTTGTTGATTCAGAGGACCATAATCAAATTTTTTTTGAAATTCCGAAACAAATTAGACATCAATTTCAGAGGTTTGTGGGACCTTGACTAAGGGTCTATTGAGAACAATGCAAACTATAGATGTTGTTACGAGTTGTCTATTACAACATAGGAATGATGAGGATTTTCTTACAAAATCAACCGTGATAATTGACTAAAACCATGAGGAATAGTATAAGATAGTATGAGATAAAAAGATTATGAAGCTTGAGAGTGAATTGAGGCAAAGTGTTAAGTCATGTGGAGCATTGGTATCATCATAAATAAATTTTAAGCAAGGGCCATGAGGTTGATATATATGATTCCAGGCCTTTCATGGGAGGTAAATTATATTCTTTTGTTGATAGAAAAGAAAATCACATTGAGATGATCCTGCAAAGTGCTCATTGCATGCTCACTATTTTTTTATTGTTTGTGTAATCCCTCATTCTTTACTTGAGATATACGTCAGGTTAAAAATTTATAATTCATAAAACTTTAAAATTAAGTAAACGAAGAGAGAAATTTTAATTAAAGCTTGTAACACGAAAAATAAAATATAGTCTAACTTATAAATACATTCCAACTAAAAATAAAATAAATTAAACAAACGGTTTCTGTATGAAATTAAAAACATCTCAATCCCAAATTGTTTTTAAAATAACTGAAATAAAAATTCTGATAACTAATGTACTGAAAATAATAGAAATAATATCCGATTGAGAGCTCCGGGTACCAATTCCTATGTCCAAGTATCTGAAAAATTAAAATAAAATGATGAGCTATAAAGCCCAGTGTGTGTCTAAAGTACAGTTAAAAACACAAAAACATTCGGTTCACAGTCACAGTAATAAAATATATGTTCACAGTAAATACACACAATGAATGGTGAGTGCAATGCAATGTCACATATCATGCAATCCCATACTCCGAACTCCAATATAGTGGTGGCTAAACTAACCGATCGTTGTGGAGGTAGTTCCTCAAAACCCCTCACCCCATATTTCACCGAAACGTTGTTTGGTAAAACCACCTTCCTCCGTACAAAGTCACCTCATGCACAAACTATGCAATCAATGCCACAAATCTTAGATGTCTCATCACAAATATCTTTATAGAATATGAATCACACAGTTCAGTAACTCTAATCATAATTTGACAATGTAACACAGTGTTCACAGTACCACATAGTATGTCAATACATACGTATCATGGTTTCAGTAACAGGCAAACATAGCATACAAAATATTTAGCACAAGAAGAGAAAACACCTCTCGAAGCGCAAGTACTATCACTGACACGGGCGTTTCCCACGGTCTAAACTGGGTCCTGCTATTATTGAGTCAGAATCACGAAAGATGCTCGTAGGAGTCGATTGAACTCAAGGCGAAGGTGTTGGAGGAAAAACATCCTCTTGAGAGTCCGCGTTGTTTGCAAAGGATAACAAAATTCCAATTAAACTCTTATCCAAAAACACTTACTCAAATTACAACCCCAAAGGGTCAAAACAGGGCTTTCGGGTTCGAATTTGGCCAAACAGGCTCAGAACGTCGAAAAAGGTTAAGATAAGGTCTTTTGAAAAGGTCAACTCATGTAAAAAAGTCAACGATCAATGGTTAAGGTCAATGGGTGATGTCACTGCTGACGTTATTGATGACATCATTGATGATGTCACTGGGTCAAGGGTCAAACATGGTCGCGTTGAAGTTCAGATCGGGTTTTAGGTCAAGTATGGGTCACGGGTCATGTATGAGTCGGTTTACACTAACAACCTGGTTCGGTTCGATTCATGGACACCAGGTCCAAAACCAAACGGTTCGTTTTCCATCTTCCTCACACACAATACCCACTGAAAACAAACCATAACTCTCCCCTTCTTTGACCATAAAAGCTGACAACCATGGTCCACTACAGGCAGCCAACACCGTAGCGACCTAGATCCCGATGATAGCCACATCACCGGAGACAATAAAACAACCAACAAACACTCATACGAAGCCACAACCCAACAACTGAGAGGGTACATACTCCCGCAAGCCATACCGAATGGACCCACGCTAACCCCCCTCGACACAACCCTGTCAAAGGCTCTTATACCATCAGTAACGAACCCTACAACCCCGAGCCATCATTCGAAACCTAAGCGATCCCTTAAAAAACTCCCTCTCTAGAAGACATTACCTCAAACATAGAGAAACAAAAACGAAAAGCCTTACCCGCCACTACTCTCTCGAAAGAGAAGAAGAGAACGTTGAGGTTACACTCTCTGGTTACTCACCAGCAACAAACAATACAACAGAGGCATGTGATGGATGCAGGGAAAGTGTTACGTGTAAAAAGAGCGTGCAAATTGTGCAAATGAATACGTTGCAAGTAATAAAATAATAAGCATCAAGTATCATTTCCACAGGGATTGATCTACTTAATATACAACCTTTTCTCTTCTCGCTGTGCAAGAGAAATAAAATAAAGACATAGATGAGTTTGATTGTTATGAATTAAACTAAAACAACTTAAATAATAAAAAGATTATAAAGACTATACATAAAATTAGATTGAGAGAATGGGCAGGATCCAGTTGGGTCATATTGTGGATTCAATTGACTTGTTTCGTTTTGATGCAATTACACAACACTACCTCGGTAGTACTGCAGTTTGCTGCCTCGATAGTGATGGGTTTTGTCCGCCGCGACAATTCCTTGCTCTTTGGTAGACTTTACCAAGGTTCGACAAAGTGTCCTCTGATGAATCCGCTTATCCCTAAGTAGAAGTACTGTTGATGACTAGTCCTTGATGATACCTCCCGACGTGAATCAATTATAATCACCAACCAATCTCACACTTCTTTTAGCCGCTGAAACTCTAACCTATCCCTAGGTTGAGTTAGTATTTTCTAGCTAGAAAAATACTATACTTATTCCTTTTATAAACCTAACTCTCTCGATATTAGATAAATAGATCTCTCACAAACTTCTCTCTCGAGCTTGAATGCAAGAACAATGAATGGCAAAGAATAAACAAACCTTGATATTATATTGCATGAAACAAAAAAACAAAGTATAATATCCTCTCACAAATACTCGACAACCTTCACTTAAACCCTACGAGAATTTAGAACATAATGAAGAACAAAGAAGCTTTAAGATCTAGGGTGAATTCTCTCTCTCTTTTCTCTTAGATGGCACATCCTTTTTATAGGCTTGAAACTAGGGCAACATCAGCCTTGGAGAAGAAGTAAAGTTGGTTTAGATGTTTCCTTCCTTGAAAAGGTGAAACTCTTTAATTTGATTCTTTCCATCTTTACATCGTCTTCTCGAACTCCGATTGCCACGCAAAGTGTCTAGAAAAATCCAACTTTTTATTCTCTTCAAATTGATCACCAGTTTGTCTTTTGGTGTTCTAGACTTCCCCGCCTTGGCAGGATATCTGCTACCACGGTAGAGGTCTGTCTTTGATTCTGCTTAGCTTCCATCAGTAGAAGCTCCCATCTATGATCAAGGTCTAAGTTTACTTGCAAATACTCCAAGATGCATTAAAGCTTAGATTTTCTATAAATTTCATTCTTATTTGTCATAAAGGTAAAGTATCCAAATATCACACATTAAGCTCATTCATCAGCCTAAGTAATTGTAGATTAAGCACTTATTATCCATGAAAGGTGTAAAAATTGATAGTCCTTTGAGCACTTATCATACCCCCAAACTCAAACTATTGTTTATCCTCAAGCAATGTAAACCATCAAATTGCCATACCTTATTCTCTATTGGTCTTACTTTTTCGTCTATTCTCCCAACCATAACTATGCCTATTCTTGGTCTTAACCTTTCGGTTACCTAAAGGCTTACCCGAAATCAAGCTATAGGATTTTGTGAGTATAAGTTTTTGTTGAAAAATTTGAGTAAAGGCATTCTTAGACAAACTCTAAGTTCAAGATAAATAGACTTGGAATTAATATTATCTTCTTACAACAATAACTACTTGAGTCAATTTTTAGGCATCTCAAGGATTGTGTTTCATCATCAATATCTCTTTTCTTCTTTTTTCTAGCATACTAGAGCCAAATTCGGGCACCTCTAGCATGAAGAAGAGTGAAACCTAGAGCCAGTTATAGGCACCTTGATAGGCATGGTATAAGCGCTATTTTGAGTGTAAGTGTACACGTCATCAAGTAATAAAATAATAAGTATATCGTGTATTGTCTCCACAGAGATTGGTATACTTAATATGTCTTTCTTCATTCCCTTGCACCTGAAAATAAAATAAAGATACAAATAAGATGATTTGTTTTATCTAACTAACTAAGTAAATAACAAAACATAAAATAAAGAGTTGAGAATGATTATAGAGAAAGTGGGTAAGATCCAATTGCGTCAATTAGTGGATTCAATTGATCTTCTCCTTGTCCAATGCAATCGCACAACACTGCTTCGATAGTACTGCAGATACTGCCTTGGCAATGCTGGTGCTCTTCTATCACGACAATCTCTTGCTCGTGGGTAGAAGTATCAAAGTTCAGCAAAGTGTCCGTAAGTGACTCTGCTCATCTCTGAGTCAAAGTGTTGTTGATGCTCAGTCCTTGACGATACCTCTCGGCGTAAACCAAAGATAACCACCAACCAATCCAACACTTCTTTTAGTTGCTGAAACTCTTAACCTACCCCTTAGTGCCTCCACAAGGGTGTAGACCGAGTTAGTGCCGACAACACCATACTTATCCCTTTCGTGAATCTACACCTCTCGATGCTAGATAAATAGATTACTTGTAAACTTCCCTCTCGGGCTTGGATAAAAGAACAAAGAATGACAATAGGATAAGCAAACTTTGATTTTATTGCATAAGAACAAGAACAAAAGAATCAATATCCTCTCACTAATATCGACAACCTTCACCTATCCCTAAGAAGTTTAGAACATGTTATTGTGGAAGTACAATTCTTAGAGAGGAAGGGTTTTCTCTATAAATCGGCTCTGTTAAACAATGTGGCCGACTAGGATATTTATAGTCTTAACCTAGGGCAAACCTTTCATAAATAGACTTCAACTTGGAGTAGGGAACAAGTCTTCTTCAAGGATTCTGATATTTCCAAGTTTGCCGCCTTCTAGAAAGGTTTTCCGCTTGGTCTTTGAATTGGGCTTTGAGCACGCTAGCCTGGTCCAATTGATGCGCTGTATCTTCCAGAATATTCTCTATATTTTTATCTTTCAATGTGCCTCCATTGTTGGTGCTGCCACACTGGATTCTGCCGCGGCTATGCTTCTGCCTCGGCCTCAACACAACTTCTCTGACGCTTCAACATTGGATATTCCTGCATGTACAGAAATTGTAATAATATCTTCATTCTCTATAAATATTAACTTTGTATGTGGTGATAACGGAATATCTAATATTTGAGCAAAGAGTTCATGATTCGGTTCAAGTTGGTGTATAACAGGTGCATAAAGTACCATAAGAAAGGTAGTAAATAAATGCCTTTTAGGTACTCATCAAATACCCCCAAACTCGAACTTTTGCTTGTCCTCAAGCAATGCCAAACATTAAATTGCTAAACCTTACTCCTCTTTGGTCTTACTCTTCCATCTATTCTCCCCACCATGGTCATGTCTATCTCTCCATTTTAGCCACTAGTTTACCCAAGGACTTCTACTAAGAAACAAACTATAGGGCTAGGTGAGTGTGTGCGTTTAATGGACAAGGCTGATTCAAGGCTTTCTTAGATAAACTCTAAGTTCAAGACAAGTAGAATCTTGGATTAGCTATTTCTTTAAAACAACAAGTTTTGAGCCAATTTCGAGCACCTCAAGATATGTATTTTCTATTTTCTTCTTTTTTTATTTATTCTTTTTCTTATTAATCACCTATTTAGCATACTAGAGCCAATTTCGGGCACCTCTAGCATGAAGGAGAGCAAAACTAGAGCCAGTGATAGGCACCTCTAGTTATTTTTTCAATAAGTTCTAAGTCTTTATCACCTAAGTTTATTAAAAGAACTCCTAAATTAAACAAGTCCAAAAAGTGTTTATTTTCTTTCTAACCCTAAATCAAGCCTCTAAGTTTTATTCCATGAGTATCCTATTGTTATCCCTTCAAAATAAACTTGGCCATGGTAAGGAGAAAAATTTCTATAGCCTTAAAGGAGTAAACTAAAGCAAAGCTGACATAAGGCAGTACAAGATTACAAATATAAATTCAAGAAAAGGGAATATAAAAAAGTTCACAGTAAATTTACTCCCTTTTATGGTAATGTTGCGGCATTGGATAGCCTCGGCAGTGCTTCTACACCTTTAATCTCCCCCAAACTCAAACCGAGCATTGTCCTCAATGCTCAAAATATAAGGCAAACAACAATTAAAATATTGAGAAAGATGAGAGCAGTAAGGCATTATTTATAATAACTCTGAGGAGCTGCTTGTACGGAGCATTCTCCTAGGCCTTGCTGCTGGTGCTTTTCCCCTGGATCCTTGTCTTAGTGATTGATGTTGTTTGGCCTGTCGATGCGGATGCACTCTGCTGGGCGGTGTGCGGTGTGTCGGTGCTGTAATCTCATCCCCTTTTTCGTTTATATTGTCTGTTTCCATGATTTTCGTTCCTTCTCCTACCGTGGCAGTGGGTATTGCTGATTAATGGGATGAACTATGATATTCATCAATTTCTCGAGACAACGTATCCCAATTGAGACAGTACATAAGAATCGGTTCTCTTTGGGGAGAGTTAAAGACAGTCAGCCTCTTAAATGGCCTTTGGCTAGTAGATTATACTCCGGCAGACCTTGCTGTCCTAGAAGGTCCGGCAGCATAAAACTGTTGGTGCGGTCGTGGCTAGAAAGATGGTTGCGGTCCTAGGGCAGGTGTTGTATCGGTATAAGGGGCGACAGTGACGAACATATTGGTTGGGAATTCAGGAAATTGTTCCTCTTGATGTGGGAAGCTCTGCATCATCATGTTGGCTAGAGACGTGTTGAAGTCACGTTGGTACTCCATGTAACGCTATTGGCGAAGGTCCAAGGCTGCCATCCTTTACAGAATTTCTTAGTATGGGTCTGCTCCGGCAGTGGCTCGACAGAGGCTGGTGCTTCTGTTGAATACTGCCCATTCTTCATCCAAGACTATTCCCTAACCAAAAGGGTAGCTTGCCCACTACACATTCAGCTCAACACCACAAGAAAGTCCCTTCAACCCCCTTTTTCTTTTATTTTCCCACACCTCCACCCTAAAAGAACCAACCACACTCCACATACACCCTCAAGGAGCTACTTGCAAGTGTAAAAAAATGTATGCATGATTTCCTGTATGCCCTCATAAATGCCTACGCAAGTGCATGTGCATGTAAATGCAATTTCTAATGTCATGCTCAAGAATGCATGCATGTCCTACATTATCTATAGATATATACATATATGTGCTCTTACTCTATGCATGATTATTGTTCACACTCACAAATAACATCCTCAATTCCAATAACTTCAACTACCAACTTGTTAACTACTCCTTAGTTAGATTAGCAACTGCTGCACCAGCTTCAGCAGTCCAAAATGCACCTGACACAGTTTGAAAGAACGGTGCAACATCCCTAACCTGACCTCCTTACATAACCGGAGGCACACCCACGAAGGAGGAGGAAGAAATTAATCTTCCCTAGCAGTTGTTTCATCCCCAATCTTGAACATCAATGTTCATACCAACACTAGCTCGTGACTTACGTCTTAGAAGCACATTCCAAAATCTTTAAATATGAAATTAAACATATAGTATCAATACATATTAGACTTACATTCGAGCAAGATCCAATGGAAAAACTGTAGAGCACTTGAAAATATGTTGGCATTGGAAATATGTAACCGATAGCCCTAGTTTAACCATCATTAATCAAAGTACAATCATCACGAATAGATTTTCACACACCAACAACATATCATGATCAATCACACATATCATGATCAATCGCACATTTAAACACATAACTTAGCAATCCTACACATGGTTTAACCAGCCAACTACACACTTCAAACCTGGCTCTGATACCACCAAATGCAACCCCCTTAGCCCGGCGTAGACGAAACTAGCACTAATGGGTTACATGGGGAATATCAAACCAAACCTGTAAAGGTTCGATTCGATAAATAACCCTAAAACCGTTATATTTTTTTCTTCTAGATGCATAATTGTATTCCTACATGTCAAGGTCTCATACAAGGCATTAACGGAAACAGTTCGATCTTAAACAAACATCCGATTAATCACTAAAGTAAATTAAGGACTAAAACATAAAACTTTTAAATTCTAATAACAAAGTACAAATTCTTTTCATCAAAGTTCAATTAAACATACAAGTATCCCTCACGTAAAGTTTCAAGTCAAACGGAGCATTCTAACTTCATCAATTGCATGTTTAACCAATCTAGGGACCAAAATGTAAATCATTCAAACTATAAGGACTTCTTACAAATTGAGTTATCCATCTTGAAATTAAATCAACTTTATGCATCCATGTGAAATTTTAGCTCAAAATAACATTTGTAGATACCTTAATTGAACAAACAAAGATATTTAGGACTAAAATGCAATTTCCAGCAACTATCAATTTATAGCAGCCAAAGGTTTCGAAACCTTTCATACAGGTTTCAAAACTTTATGCAAAAGGTTTCGAAACTTCCCTGAAGATTTCGAAACTTTTCGCGTCCAGTAACTTCCCAAAACCAAATTTGCCTGGAAGGTTTCGAAACCTTCCTAAAGGTTTCGAAACTGTTTGGAAAAGGTTTTGAAACCTTCACTAAGGTTTCGAAACTTTGGGTCTGGAACCTAAAAGTTCCGTCACACTAAGTGAACATTATCGAATCAATACACAACCATTAATCACTACCATCTATATGCATAAGTCCTAGGCATAATTACCAACATATAACACATGATTATCAATGTCAAGAATATCAAGCAAACTATAGGCATGCTACCTAGAACATGATTAAAAACATAACGATCATGCAAGTACATGCTTCAACAATCTAAACATCATCATAGTTCATCAATTAACAATCAAGCAACATAGATCTTATTTCAATATAAACCAAAGTCAAGTTTACACTCCTCATATAGGTTGGATTTACACATTGCCAAACCCCATATTATCTGTCAAAACATACCGAATTTGATGTAACACTTCCCCTTGGCTTCCTTGCTCCAAATGTAGTCCCGAGTGCCTTTATTTTTCTGTAAGGATGAAAAGAGAGCTTAAGCAAACATGCTTAGTGAGGAAGCTCTACATAAGGTCATCAATGCATTAAACAAAATCATTTTTTTATGTCATGTTTGCATCCTTTATGCTTAATTGAAATAAGTAAAACCAAATCATGCTCATCAACATTGTCAAATCATTTCATGTGTCATACACAAGAATACCATTTCACTTCATGTATGTATATTGGCTTTCTAGTGATCACTTAATGTGAACTTTTAGTTCACCGAATACACGGATACATTGTTAGAGACCATTAGTCTCGTCATGACACAAAGTCACCATTGACATGACACCAAGTCACCATTGATATAACACGAAGTCACCATTGACATGACACAAAGTCACCATTATAGCTCTACCACGCACGATTAGACACATAGTCACCCTTGTTACGTGTAGGTGGCTCTACCACGCACGGTTGGATACAAAGTCACCCTTGTTACGTCTCAATAATGTTTATAGTGCACTTAAGACAATCCTAATGACATGTCATTCGTATTCGAATCTAAAGTTAGTGTCACTAAGCCAATATCATAATCAAATGTGCATGATAATTTGTTGCTCATAATGCATGCATAATATGTTCACAAATGAACCAAATGTCATGCCCAACGGCACCATCAATTTCAAGGCAAATAACCACATAATATTCCAATCTATTTTCAACTCATAATGCATCCATAATGTGCTCAACAAATGAACCGAAAGTCATGCCCAATGGCACCTTTAATTTGAAGACAAATAACCACATATATTTCAAATTCATTTTCCATGTTTTTCCTTAACCACGTATGTCTTTTTAAACCATGCATTTTCAGCAATTATCTCAAGTGTGCACTAATTCAAAATCATGTTTATGCATTTCCAAAAATCTCATTGCATTACCAACACCAATATCTTTACCGAATGTAGCCAAAGCTCATGTTAATATATCAAAAACATTTACTTTACTTACTCTTGAACTATGGAAAGTTTTCACACTCTTCCATAGTTCCCAAAACAGAACCGTACCAATGTGATTCGCTTTAAGTTCGAAAAACACTCACCGACAAGCGAAACGAGCCTTCGTTGATGCTCCGATGGAAACGCCAATGTACCAGCCACTTAAGCACCTTCTTGAACTACCTCTACATCATTAAAAATAGAGCATATTCACGTCATAACATGCTCAAACGAATATCCACATCAAACCTCCACAAAACTTCCGAAAACTTAGCCGAAAAGACCAAAAACTAAGCCGAAACGCATCCGAACAACATCAGCCCAAAACCTAATGAACCTAACATCTAATCCACTTCAATTATGAACCAAAAACACATCTAAACCATCCTTATACCTCCAGCAACATTAGAACACCTAAAACAGCCCCTAAAACAACCAAAAATGACCTTAAAATAACACCGATTGCATTATTCCGGGATTAAATTAATGTGCCATCATTTGAAGACTGAATTAATCATTTAATTGACATAATAACATAATTAAATCCATCTAATTACAGCATCGAATGAGATCTAAAAAGATTTCACAAAAACATTTATAAAATCATTAGATCTAGCATTGAAAACATAAAATCAAGTTTCATTTAAAGATTAGCAAGCTAATACTTGGGAATTTCAATAAAGAACCTTAGAAAAAGAGTTAAAATACAGCAAATTACCTTTGAGGTCTATCCACCAAAAAGATGAGAATTTTTCTTCTTGATTCCTTGCAAATTGTTGTTGATTTAGTAAATTGATGATTAGGTTTTGTAAAGAATGGAGAGATGATTAAAATGAAGTAATTCTTATGGAAAAAATGGAAAGATCAGCAAGAAATTGAAGAAAATAGATGAAGGAAAATGGAGAGAAAATAGGTAGTTAAGTGAGAAAATGATTATCATCTTTTAATAAACTAATTAAAAAGCATTTTGGTGAATAAATCATTATTTAAAAATTAAATTGGGTTTATGAACCTCTAAGGATTCTAAGTATAGCTTGCTTTCCAATTTAGTCACTAAAAATAACAATTTCTGAAAATTACAAATTGAATCCTCCATTGTTTTCCAAAATTACAAATTGGTCACTAAGGCATAATTAAGCACAATTAAAAATCAATTTAAAGTTTAAATTACATTCTTTTAATTTTGGAAACATCTTTTTAATATTTTTAAACCGTATTCCAAAATTATTATTTTTTCTAATTAAAAATATCCTTATTTTATATTTCACTAGAATAACGAACCGGAGAACCCGATTCGACCCGAATCGAATTCTCCTAACTAATACTCAAATTTCTAACCCCAAAATCGAGATGTTACAAGGGAACAAGTCTTCTTCAAGGATTCTGATATTTCCAAGTTTGCCGCCTTCTAGAAAGGTTTTCCCGTTTGGTCTTTGAATTGGGCTTTGAGCATGCTAGCCTGGTCCAATTGATGTGTTGTATCTTCTAGAATATTTTCTATATTTTTATCTTTCAATGCGCCTCCATTGTTGGTGCTGCCACACTGGATTCTGCCGCGGCCATGCTTCTGCCTCGGCCTCAACACAACTTCTCTACCGCTTCAACACTGAATATTCCTGCATGTACAGAAATTGTAATAATATCTGCATTCTCTATAAATATTAACTTTTTATGTGGTGATAACGGAATATCCAATATTTGAACAAAGAGTTCATAATTCGGTTCATGTTAGTGTATAATAGGTGCATAAAGTACCATAAGAAAGGTAGTAAATAACTGCCTTTTAGGTACTCATCATACCTCTATCATCCCAAAAATCTAAGTCTTTATCACCTAAGTTCATTACAAGAATTCCTAAAGTCAAACAAGTCGCAAAAGTGTTTTTAGAATCAATCTTATAGCAAGCTTCTAAGTTTTAGTCCTTAAGCATCCTAAGGTTAATCCTTCTAAATAGGATCTAGCCATGGTAAGGAGAAAGATTTATATAGCCTAAAGAGAATAATCTAAGGCAATAATTTATCAAAACAGTGCAAAAGTATGAACAATATTTCAAGTAAGGTGATAGACAAGATAAAATTTTTTAAAATAAACTCAAATTGCTTTCTTTCATGGAAGGACCGTGATAGTAGATTGCCTCAATAGTGCATCTATACCCCTAAACTCGAACCGAGCATTGCCCCTAATGCTTACACACAGCACACAGTAGGAAAAAGAACATGAAAATTAACAAGGAAAGAAAATAGATAAGAGCAGAATAGAGGTATGAAAAGATTAAATCACCTCTGAAGAGTTGTTGCTACCAATCAATTTTCGTGGCCTTGCTGCGGACAGTTTAGTTTTTTATCCTTGTGCTGATGATTGCTGAGCTTTGGCCATTCTGTGTGGCTGGACTCTAGTGGGTGGTTTCCTTTGCAAAGGGGCATTGACTTCTTCTCCTTCTTCCTCATCATTGATTTCTTCGGTGGGCATTATGTTTGTCCCACCTTCAGCTTCATCGTCCTTTGCCTCTACCCTGGCATGCTGAGTGTTTGTCCCGGCAATTGGGTGGTATTGTCGCATATAAGAGTCTATCTCTACCGAGAGACTTCTCATGATTATAGGAGAGCTTGGTGGAGTGCTGAATACTGCTCTCCGCTTGGATGACCGTCTACTGGAGGATGAGACCACGATAGGCTGTTGTGGCTGAGATGGGCCGACAGCATGGAATGGTTCAACAATATAAAATGGTCATGGTCCTTCTTTTGTTGGGTTTGTTTCAGTGTATGCTGTAGCTGTGACAAACATATTGGGGGAAAATTCTGGGAACTACACCCCTTGGTTTAGGAATTTGGTTATCATCATCTAGGCTAGGGCAGTGTTGAAATCCCTCTGGTACTCCATGTACCATTGTTGTCGTAGATCCATGGATGCCATCCTCTAAAGTATCTCCTCATAGGTACCCGATGTGGTATTGTTGTAGGAAGGGGCAGACATGTCTGCCGTGTATGGGGCCCCGATAGTGGTATCTACAATTTATGGTTGTGATGTTGCTTGGACTGGTTCTGCTTGGGTTATTTGCATAACTTTGTGGTAGAATTCCTTTGTCCATCCTCGCCTTTAGGTAGTTATTTCATACGTATTCTCTATTGGTACACCTGTAACAGTACAAAGACCCTTGATTAAACAAGTAAAATATAAAGGTCCTTTGTCCTTCTTACCGCATTCGTATATTTCCCTTAGGATCAACTCTCCCACATTAATGTTTTTTTATTAATGATGGATTGGTTTAGGACCAATATTCTTCTATCTATGGTGTTGTTGTGGGAATTTGGGATGAGGCGTCTTTTTACGAATATGTTCCACAACTTGGCCTCGGGTCGTAGGTTCTGCCTTGATGCTAAACCTCTATGTGATACAGATTCCCAATTGGTGTTGTCATAACAGAGATCATCCTTGATGAATTCATAATCTTTGTTGCTTATGTCCTCCATAAATGCGTAATGATCATCATGAGCAGGGTGGAGGCCATAGAACAAATTGATTGTCTCGGCATCAAGTCAGACTAGTCTACCCCAACAGTGAACGTAGAGGGAATCCTTGCTCGTCCCATATGCGTAGAATTCTCACACCATCGTGACATTGGCTTGGGTGGGCTGCAAAATAGAGATTTGCCATTCTTGATACATTATTTTCTTGAACAAATAATGCTCAATTTCATAGTTCTTGTCCGAATGTTGAAAGCCTTGTTCTTGCCATAACTGCCTTGCAATAAAACATCTGTTGAATAGTTCTTCAACAAAGGCGGGTGAAAATCTGTTGTAAGCTGCCATAGTAGATTTGTGAGAGTTGCTGAGAAAGATAAGTAAAGAAAATTGTGAAAGTTGTTGAGAATTTTGAGAGAGATTGGTTAAGAATTCAGAATATTCAAGAATGCAAGAGTGAATAGTTCAAAGGGAGAAAGTGTTTATATAAGCCTTGGTCTTGTATTATCGTGTTGAACATAGTAACCTAACTAGCCATTTTGTAGCCGTTGGCAATGACTGCCGCAGTTGGAAATACGTTAAACTAGCTCATCCTTTTGTGATTTGATTATTACTGTACCATGTGGCTAGGCCTGAACAACTTAGAATGGGCCTGACCATCTGGACTTGAGCTTGCCTGAAAACAGTTTGAGCCTGGAATTGAAAAGAAAGACTTGTTCCCTAGCAGAAACTGCCTCGATAATAGCTTACGGTCATGCCATCGTTTAGTCTTTTTTTTGTAGATCTTGGCATTTACATAGGTTGCTACTCAAAATTCTTCTATTTCATTAAGGTATAGTAGTCTTTTCTGGCCAGCTTTCTCCCAATCCATGTTCAAATTTTTTACTTTCCAATAGGCTTTATGCTCAATTTCTACAGGCAAATGGCATGCCTTCCCAAATACAAGTCTATATGAGGATGTTCCCAATGGGGTCTTATGTGTTGTCCTATATGACCATAGGGCATCGTCGAGATGTTGAGACCAATCCTTTCGAGATGGGTTTACCACCTTTTCAAGGATTTATTTTAATTCCCTGTTTGATATTTCAGCTTGCCCATTTGGCTGTGGGTGGTAGGCTGTAGCAATTCTATGTGTGATGCCTAACTTCTTCAAGGCTGCGACAATGAGTCTGTTGTCGAAGTGTTTACCTTCATCACTAATTATTGCTCTATGGACTCCAAATCTGGTGAAGATATTCTTCTTGAGAAATTTCTAAACAAACTTTGAATAATTTGTGGTATTGCAATTGCTTCGACCCATTTGGATACATAATCCACTACAACTTGGATGTAGAGATTGCCTTGAGATTATGGGAATGGTCCCATGAAATCTATTCCCCAAACATCAAATAGTTCTACTTCTGATATGGGCTGCAATGACATCTCATTCCGTCTAGAGATATTGCTCGTACGTTGGCATCGGTTATAGTGCTTGTAGTAAAGTTAGGCATCTTTGAAGAGTGTGGGCCAATAAAGGCCTGATTGAAGCACTTTGGCTGCTGCTCTATTTCCTCCAAAATATCCACCACAAGGTGAATCATGGCATTGCTGGAGTACTTCTTTTTGTTTATATTCTGGAACACATCTTCTTATAACTTGGTATGCATATTGCTTAAACAAAAGAGGGTCGTCCCAGAAATAATACTTTTTATTATGCTGAAACCTCTTCTTTTCATTATGGTTAAGGTTATTGATAAGTGCTCAAAAGATCACTATTTTATACACCTTTCATGGGCAATAAGCACTTATTTCACACATATATGGACTGATGCATGTACTTAATATGCAATATTTGGATATTCTATGATTATAACTCATAAAGCTAATATTTATAGAAAAATGCAGAATTTACAACATCTTCTATTATTGCAGAATAATCACTGTTGAGGCAGCACTGATGTCGAGGCAGAACCAGGGTCGCGGCAGCAACTGGAGTTCTAGCACTAAAGTTGTAGGCGATTGAAAGAGAAAAATAAGTTGGACGATTCTGGACATATAGCACATGGATCGGAGCTGGTTAGTACATGGAAAGCCCAAGTCAAAGGCCACAAGGGAAAAACATCCTAGTTGGAATAAACTTGGAAATTTTTTATTTATGGAAATTATTGTAATCCTACTCCAAGTAGTACTCCTACTTAGGAAGGGTTTGCCCTAGACCTAGACTATATATAACATAGACGGCTATTGTTTAAAAGTGAGATCCGATTTGAGAGATTTCATCTTAGGAATTATTATTTTCCTTTTTCTATTATGTTCTAAGCTTTCTTATGGTTAGGTGAAGGTTGTTGAGTATTAGTGAGAAGAGATTGTATTTTGTTTCTTGTCTCAATGCAATACAATATCAAAGTTTGCTTGCTTTTTACCATTTCTTGTTCTTACATTCAAGCTCGGGAGAGATGTCTGTGAGTAATCTATTTATATAGACTCATGAGAGTTAGATTCATGAAAGGAGTAAGTACGATATTTGACTTGATTGGAAAATACTAACTCGGCCTAGGGATAGGTTGGAGTTTCAAAGGCTAAAAGAAGTGTGAGATTGGTTGTTGATTATAATTGATTAATGCCGGAAGGTATCATCAAGGACTGGTCATCAACAATGTTTCGACTTAGGGATAAGCGGAGCCATAAAAGGACACTTTGCCAAACTTTGATAAAATCTTCCCAAGAGCAAGGGATTGTCGCGGCAGATAAACAATATCACTGCCAAGGCAGTAATTTGTAGTACTACCGAGGCAGTATTATGCAATTGCATTAGAAAGAGTCAATTCAATCGACTCCACTATACAACACAACTGGATCTTGCCCACTTTCTCAATCTGATCTCAGTTTTATTTAGTTTCTTTATTTTAATTATTAGTTCACTCCTTAACTAAATTACTTGTGTTCTTTCTTTTATTTCCTTTGTGGAGCAAGAAGACAAAAGGAGGCATATTAAGTACACCAATCCTGTGGAGATGATACACGATAATACTTATCACTTTATTACTTGCGACGTGTTCACTTGCACAATTTGTGCACCTTTTACACGCAACAAGTTTTTGGCGCTGTTGTCGGGGATTGACAACTAAATTTTTTTTTCTTTATTTTCTTTCTTTAGTTATTTATTATTATTATTATTATTATTATTATTATTATTATTATTATTTTATTTTGGTTTATTTTTGTTGTATGACCTAGGCCAACCCAACTAATCCGTTGTACGAGATTGATCTAGAAATTGAACGTACACGAAATAGGTTGAGGAGACAAATTTGATAAATGTCTAAAAGGCTATCATTTAATATTCTTTTCATAGACATTATGCACTCAATATACACCATTTCAAGCTGATGCATATACTCAATGCACAACAACTGATATTTTGCTGCCATAGCTTATAAAGATGATATCTGTAAGAAAAGAAGGCTTTACGACATATTTTTTGTAGTTGTAAGAAATACCTGTCGAGGCAGAACCATTGCCGCGGCAGAACTATTACCGCGGCAGTAGAAGTTCCAGTAATGATGTTGTGAGCGATTGAAAGAGAAAAAGGAGCTGAGAAATTCTGGACATCAAGCACTTGGATCGGAGTAGATTAGCACGAGAAAAGCCCAAGTCAAAGGCCACAAGGGAATAGTCTTCTAGATAGAATTAAACTTAGAAATATTATATTTTTATGACTTGTTCCTTACTCCAAGTTATATTCTACTTAGGAAAAGTTATCCTAGGTCAAGACTATAAATACATTAGCCGTCCAATGTACAAGGAGAGCCGAATTTGAGAGAGCTTAACCTAAAGAACTTTTGTGTTTCTTTTATACATCATGTTGTAAACTATCTTAGGGTTAGGTGAAGGTTGTTGACTATAGTATGAGAAGATTGTACTTTGCTTCTTGTTCAATATAATAAAAGTATCAAAGTTTTCTTATTCTTTGTTCTTAATTCTTGCATCCAAGCTCGAGAGAGAAGTTTGTAAGCTATCTATTTATCTAATATCGAGAGAGTTAGATTTACGAAAGGAATAAGAACAGTGTTAGGTAACACTAACTCTAATCTAGGGATAGGTTAAGAGTTTCAGCGGCTATTAGAAGTTTGGGATTGGTTGTTGATTATAATTGATTCACGCTGAGAGGTATCATCAAGGACTAATCTAAAACAGTACTTCGAAATAGAGATAAGAGGAGTCATTAAAGGACACTTTGCCGAACTTTGGTAAAATTTGCCTAAGAGCAAGAGATTGTCGCGCGGCAGAGAACACTATCGCTGACGAGGCAGTAAACTTCAGTGCTTCCGAGACAGTGTTGTGCTATTATATTGGACAAGAGCAGATCAGTCAACTCTACTACATGATACAACTGGATCCTTCCCTCTTTCTCATTTTCGATCTCCCTTATTTTAGTTTTCTTTATTATTATTATTAGCTTAATCCAATTCCTATTCACCTATGTTATTTACTTTCCTTTAAAGAAGCAAGAAGACAATAGGAAGACATATTAAGTACACCAATCCCTATGGCGAATGATATTCGATAAATACTTATCATTATATTACTTGACGTGTACACTTACACTTAATTGAGCTTTTATGTAACCCCCTTAGCCCGGCCTAGACGGAACCGACACTAATGGGTTACACGGGGAATATCAAACCAAACCCCCGAAGGTCCGATTCGATAAACAACCCTAAAACCATTATATTTTTTTCTTCTAGATGCATAATTGTATTCCTACATGTCAAGGTCTCATACAAGGCATTAACGAAAACAATCCGATCATAAACAAACATCTGATTAAACACTTAAGTAAATTAGGGACTAAAACAAAAGCTTTTAAATTATAATAACAATGTAGAAATTCTTTTCAGAAAAGTTCAATTAAGCATTCGAGTATCCCTCACGGAAAATTTAAACTCAAACGGAGCATTCTAACTTCATCAATTGCATGTTTTAGTAATTTAGGGACCAAAATGTAAATCTTTCAAACTATAAGGACTTCTTACAAATTGAGTTATCCATATTGAAATTAAATCAACTTTATGTATCCATATAAAATTTTAGCTCAAAATAACATCTGTAGATACCCTAATTGAATAAAGAAAGATATTCGGTACTAAAATGCAATTTCCAGCAACTATCAATTTCTAGGAGCCAAAGGTTTTGAAACCTTTCATAAAGGTTTCGAAACTTTTTGTAAAAGGTTTCGAAACTTCCCTGAAGGTTTCGAAACTTTTCACGTCCAGTAACTTTCCAAAATTGAAATTATCCGCAAGGTTTCGAAACTTTCCTAAAGGTTTCGAAACTATTTGACAAAGGTTTTAGAACCTTCACTAAGGTTTCAAAAGTTTGGGTCTGGAACCCAAAAGTTCATTCACACTAAGTGAACTCTAACAACTCAATACACAACAATTAATCACTACCAACTATATGCATAAATCCTAGGCATAATTAACAACTTATAACACATGATTAACAACGTCACGAACATCATTCAAACTATAGGCATGCTTCCTAGAACATGATTAAGAACATAACAATCATGCAAGTACATGTTTTAACAGTCCAAACATTTCTGTAGTCCATCAATTAACAATCAAGCAACATAGGTCTTATTTCAACATAAACCAAAGTCTAAATTCACACTCCTCACATTGGTTGGGTTTACACATTGCCATGCCCCAATTTATTTGCCAAGACATACCGAATTTGAGTAACCTTTCTCCTTAGTTTCCTTGCTCCGAATGTAGTCCCGAGTGCCGTTATTTTTCTGCAAAGATGAAAAGAGAGCCTAAGCAAACATGCTTAGTGAGGAAGCTCTACACAAGATCATCAATACATCTATTTAAAACCATACTAAAATCATAATTTGCAATGCATCGTTAAAAACAAGCATGTTTAACATTCCACGTCCATGTCTATAATATCAAATCACTTTCTTGAGTATGTTCAACATTATCAATACATTTCATGAATGATGCACAATGTTCTCTTTTAATCCATGTATGCATATTGGCTTCTAGAGATCACTTATTGTGAACCTTAAGTTCACCGAATACACGAATCCATTGTTAGAGACCATTAGTCTCTTCATAACACAAAGTCAACATTGACAAGACACCCAGTCACCATTGACATGACACCATTGACATGACACAAAGTCACCATTATAGAACTACCATGCACGATTAGACACATAGTCACCCTTGATACGTGTAGGTGACTCTACCACGCACGGTTGGACACAAAGTCACCCTTGTTACGTGTAGGCAATATTCTTTATTCTCAATAATGTTTATAGTGCACTTAAGACAATCCTAATGATATGTCGTTCGTATTCGAATCTAAAGTTAGTGTCACTAAGCCAATATCATAATCAAATATGCATGATAATTTGCTGCTCATAATGCATGCATAATATGTTAACAAATGAACCAAATGTCATGCCCAATGGCACCATCAATTTCAAGGCAAATAACCACATAATATTCCAATTCATTTTTAGCTCAGAATGCATCCATAATATGCTCAACAAATGAACCGAAAGTCATGCCCAATGACACCTTTAATTTGAGGGCAAATAACCACATATATTCCAAATTTATTTTTCCATGTTTTCTTTAACCATATATGCCTTTTTAAACCATGCATTTTTAACAATTATCTAATGCATACACCAATTCAAAATCATGTTTATGCATTCCCAAAAAAATCTCATTGCATTACCAACATCAATTTCTTTATCGAATGTAACCGAAGCTCATGTTAATATATCAAAAACATTTACTTCACTTACTCTTGAACTATGGATAGTTTTCACACTCTTCCATTGTCCCCAAAACAGAAACGTACCAATACGATTCGCTTTAAGTCCGGAAAATACTCACCGACAAGCAAAATGAGCCTTCGCTGATGCTCCGATGGCAATATCAATGCACCAGCCACTTATGAACCTTCTTGCACTACCTCTACATCATTAAAAACCGAGCATATTCACATCATAACATTCTCAAACCAGCAGCCACATCAAACCTCCATAAAATTACCGAAAACTTAGCCGAAAGACCGAAAACTAAGCCGAAACGCATCCGAGCAACATCAGCCCAAAACCTAATGATTCTAACATCTAATCAACTTCAATTATGAACCAAAAACACATCTAAACCATCCTTATACCTCCAATAACATTAAAACATCTAAAATAGCCCCTAAAATAACCGAAAATCAACTTAAAACAACACCGATTGCATTATTCCGGGATTAAATTAATGTGCCATCAATTGAAGACTCAATTAATCATTTAATTTAATTCATAAAAAAATTAAATTCATCTAATTACAACATTGAATGAGATCTAAAAAGATTTCACAAAAATATTCATAAAATCATTAGATCTAATATTGAAAACGTAAAATGAAGTTTCATTTATAGATTAGCAAGCTAATACTTGGGAATTTCAATAAAGAACCTTAGAAAAAGAGTTAAAATTCAGAAAATTACCTTTGAGATCTATCCACCAAAAAGATAAAGTTTTCTCTTCTTGATTCCTTGCAAATTGGTGTTGATTTGATAAAATTGATGGTTTGGTTTTGTAAAGAATGGAAAGATGATTAAAATAAAGTAATCTTTGTGGAAAAAGATAGAAAAATCAACAAGGAATTGAAAAAAATAGATGAAAGAAAATGGAGAGAAAAAATGTAGTTAAGTGAGAAAATGATTATCATCTTTAATTAAACTAATTAAAAAGAATTTTGGTGAATAAATCATTATTAAAAATAAAATTGGGTTTATGACCCTCTAAAATTACTAATTGGTCACTTATGCATAATTAAGCATAATTAAAAATCAATTTAAAGTTCAAATTATATTCTTTTAATTTTGGAACATCTTTTTAATATTTTTAAACCACATTCCAAAATTATTACTTTTCTAATTAAAAATATTCTCATTTTATATTTCCCCGGAATAACGAATCGGAGAACTTAATTCGACCCGAATCGCATTCTCCTAACTAAAGCCCAAACTACTAACCCCAAAATCGGGATGTTACAACTCTCCCCTTCTTAAGAAAATTGTGTCCTCGAAATTTTACCTGAAGCAAACAAGTGAGGAACTACTCCTCCATACTTTTTTACTTGTCTCCCAAGTTACCTCTTCGACACCTCGGTGTTTCCAATGCACTTTAACCAAATCTATGGTCCTTCCTCGATGAACTTTTGTATCCACATCCAAAATCCTCACTGGTTCCTTCTCATAACTCATATCCGTTCTTAACTCAATCTCCTCTACTAGAACAACATGAGAAGGATCTGAACCATACTTACGAAGCATCATTACATTAAAACATAATGCATCCAACTCAACTCCACCGGCAACCTCAACCGATAAACAACACGACCAATTCGCTCTAACACCTCATATGGTCCAATAAAACGAGAACTCAACTTACCCTTACGTCCAAACCTCATTAACTTCTTCTATGGGAAACCTTAAGAAACACTTTGTCTCCAACAGCATACTCTATCTCTCCGCGCTTTAAATCAGCATAGGACTTTTGCCTATCCGAAGCTTTCTTAAGTTTAACACAAATAAACTTAACCTTTTCATCCGTATCTTTTAAAACTCGAGGCAAAGAAACACACTTTTGCCCAACTTCTTTCCAACACAAAGGTGTACAACACCTACGCTCGTATAAAGCCTCAAACGGTGCCATCTGTATACTCGCTTGGAGCTATTGTTATATGCAAACTCCACCAAAGGTAGTTGTTTTCCCCAGGAACCTTGAAACTCAATGATGCAACACCTCAACATATCCTCCAAAGTCTGAATAATACGTTCAGACTGGCTATCTGTCAAAAGATGATAAGCAGTACTAAACTAAGCCTTGTACCCAAAGCAACCTACAACTTTTCTCAAGAAATAGAGATAAAACGTGGATCTCTATTCGATATGATCAACTTAGGCACACTATGCAACTTCACCACCTCAGAAACATACAACTCTACCAACTTATCCCTAGAACACGTCGTATGCACGGCAAGAAAACGTACACACTTTGAAAACCTATCAACAATAACCCATATAAAATCCTTCTTGGACTCCGTCATATCTTTCTTTAAACCAATCCAAAAGTACACACTTTTAAGATCCTTATACATCTTTACTCTACCCGAATGCATAGCAAACGGACTAGTATGCGCTTCTACTAAAATAAGTTACCTCAACTCAACGTCATCCAGCACCACAATCTAACCCCTAAACCACAACATCTCATCCTCATCAAAATGATACTCGGTTGGTCTAACCTTAGTAATATCCTCTACAAAAGCTACCAACGTCTCATCCTCTAACTGTTTCACCTTATCATCTCAACCAAGATAGGTTTTACTTACAACTCCACCACTCAACCACCTTCCTTTGAAATACTCAACTTAGGAAACATCACCCTTAACTCATCTGCCGTCTTACGACTCAAAGATTCATCCATCACATTAGCTTTCCCCGGATGGTATACAATAGACAACCTACACTTACCCTCTTCGTACAACCAACAGATTCTTTCCTCACACCAAAGCAACCATGCACAACCCACCACACCATCTCAACCTTTACAGAAAACATAACTCAAAAGGAAACCCACCTAAGATCGATAACCAACTCTTGATAATTTCAACGGTTTCCAAACCACCACCATTGAACTAACCTGATTTTTGACATCCTCCCACATACCAGGTAACCAACTAAGTCTTTCACCAACCTCCACCCATACAATGACGATCTACCAACAAGCTTCAAACTAACTTTGCACAAAATTGTCAACACTGTCTCATGCAACTCCACCACCACCAACAACTTCATTATGAGTCATATTAACCATATCACAACATCACAACATATCATCCATTTACCTATGATGATAAAACCCAACATCCAAATAGCAACCTATGTCGGTCTTAAAAACTCTCAAATATTAACATATTATAGATACACCACTCACACACCTTTCCAATAGGACTTAGAAACCCAAGAAAACCGTACTCAAATAAATAATTGATCCAACAACCCTAATAGGAAAACTCCATACCATCCATAGAACTTACTACCAAACTTATGACGATTCTTTCTGACTTCAACCTTGGAACCTTTACTACTAATAATAACCCAAAGAAGATTGATACTCACTCTTACCTTATCAGCAAGATAAACATTTACATATGATCCAAACATAATCCAAACAAGCTTAGTCGAAAACACATGTTTTCCCCCAACTCCTACCACAATACTTATCACCCAACTCACGGAAAAAGATTACCATAAGCCCTGATCAAGATACCATTCCATCTCGGTACTTTTCGAAACAACCATACGGCTCACCTAACATAAAAAGATTCTCAACACAAAACTAAACCTTGTCAAGAACATATCCTTCACTAGACCCTCAATAAACACCTTACCACGACCTATCCCCGATCAACTTTACCAAGGTAGAGTCCCGCTCATAACTCCACTATTTTACTAGGTCTCCCTATAGGTTAACTGAACATCTTCCTTCGTAACTCCACAATTACCCTAGATTGTCCCACATAACAAGCTCTCATTGCAAGCATCCTTATGTAAGCCAAGTCATCCCCGATTGCTAACATTCTACAAAGTATATCATACAAGAAACTTACCAACTTTATGTCAAACCCAACATCGTACTCATCTCCATGATAATATCTCCAACTTAAGGTTTAGCCTCCATAACCAACTCAACACCATGGTTCAAACTTTAAAATCTACACATCATTAAGTGCCTTGACACTTAACTCGAAACTCTTTCCTATTATCAACTCATCGACAAACCAACTCTTACCTTAACTATACCACAACAAAAAATCCAAGCTTGTAGAACTATTCCTTCCACTAGCTCCAACATCTCTTATTTTATAACCTTACCAAAGCAGTAACCATATTGGTGAAACATCCACAGACATGAATCCACCGAACACAAACCCTCACAACACTTTTCGATAAAAGCAAACCCACAAGACTGAACAACCAATACAAACCATAAATTGTCCAACGTTCCTTGATACACCACTTCAAACATCATCAAAAACTAAATTTACCCAAGGTATATCCAACTTAACATCCTGTAAACCCAACATGTACACTTCCCTCCTTTATAGTACAACTAAACCCCTCAAGGTAACAACAATCTATGATTCAAACCCACAACTCCCATACCAATATATATCTCATATTTTACTTCCATCCTGACCATACCAGATCGGTCACAACCCCCGATCTAACTGCCCACTAACCATACTACAAAGAATTCCATGTAATTTCCACAAAATAATTTCACATCACTCAGAAAACACCAACCCGCCTTACTCTACAAAACATGCTGCAACCATGTTACAACCTTCAAATCCTAACTAGAAAGAATCCACAAAACTCAGCCTTTCATTTAGTAATGACCAACTCAAACTAACCATAACTCAGTGTATTTACCTCGGTTTCAAACATTCACAACTCTGAGACCAACCACTCATTCTTCATCCAAGACTATTCCCTAACCAAAAGGGTAGTTTGCCCACTACACATTCAGCTCAACACCACAAGAAAGTCCTTTCAACCCCTTTTTTTTCCACACCTTCACCTTAAAAGAACTAACCACACTCCACTTACACCCTCAAGGAGCTACTCGTAAGTGTGAACAAATGTATGCATGATTTCCTGTATGCCCTCATAAATGCCTACGCAAGTGCATATGCATGTAAATGCAATTTCTAATGTCATGCTCAAGAATGCATGCATGTCCTACATGATCTATAGATACATACATATATGAGCTCTTATTCTAAGCATGATTATTGTTCACACTCACAAATAACATCCTCAATTCCAACAACTTCAACTACCATCCTGTTGACAACTCCCAAGTCAGATTAGCAATAGCCGTATCAGCTTCAAAAGACTAAAACATACCAGAAAGAACGGTGCAACACCCTAAACTGACCTCCCTATATAACCGGAGACACACCCACCGAGGATGAAGAAATTACTCTTCCCTAGTAGTTGTTTCATCCCTAATCTTGACCATCAATGTTCATACCAACACTAGCTCGTGACTTACGTCTTAGAAGCATATTCCAAAAACCTTAAACATGTAGTTTAAAACATAATATTAAAATAAAACAAATTACATTCGGGCAAGATCCAAGGGAAAACTGAAAGCATCTGAAAATATGTTGGCATTGGCAATGTGTAACCTATAACCCAGTTTAACCATTATTACTCCAAGTACAATAATCATAAATAGATTTTCATAAACCAACAATATATCATGCTCAATCACACATATCATGATCAATCGCACATTTAAACACACAACTTAGTAATCTTACATATGCTTTAACCAACCAACTATACACTTTACAAACCTGGCTCTGATACCACCAAATGTAACCCCCTTAGCGGGCCTAGATGGAACCGCCACTAATGGGTTACACGGGGAATATCAAACCAAACCCACAAAGATCCGATTCGATAAACAACCCTAAAACCGTTATATTTTTTTCTTCTAGATGCATAATTGTATTCCTACATGTCAAGGTCTCATACAAGGCATTAACGAAAACAATCCGATCATAAACAAACATCCCATTAAATACTTAAGTAAATAAAGGACTAAAACATAAAACTTTTAAATTCTAATAACAATGTAGAAATTCTTTTCATAAAAGTTCAATTAGCATACGAGTACCCTCACAAAAAATTTCAACTCAAACGGAGCATTCTAACTTCATCAATTGCATGTTTCACTAATTTAGGGACCAAAATATAAATCTTTAAAACTATAAGGACTTCTTCCAAATTGAGTTAGCCATATTGAAATTAAATCAACTTTATGCATCCATATGAAATTTCAGCTCAAAATAACATCTGTAGATGCCCTAATTGAACAAAGAAAGATATTCGGGACTAAAATGCAATTTCCAGCAACTATCAATTTCTAGGAGCCAAAGGTTTCGAAACCTTTCATAAAGGTTTCAAAAATTTTTGTAAAAGGTTTCAAAACTTTCCTGAAGGTTTCGAAACTTTTCGCGTCCAGTAACTTTCCAGAATTGAAATTGCCCGCAAGTTTTCAAAATCTTCCTAAAGGTTTTGAAACTATTTGACAAAGGTTTCGGAACCTTCACTAAGGTTTCGAAACATTGAGTCTGGAATCCAAAATTTCCGTTACACTAAGTGAACTCTAACAACTCAATACACAACCATTAATCACTACCAACTATATGCATAAATCCTAGGTATAATTAACAACTTATAACACATGATTAACAACGACACGAACATCAATCAAACTATAGGCATGCTTCCTAGAACAATATTAAGAACATAACAATCATACAAGTACATGCTTTAACAGTCCAAACATTTTCGTAGTCCATCAATTAATAATCAAGCAACATAGGTCTTATTTCAATATAAACCAAAATCTAAGTTCACACTCTTAGATTGGTTGGGTTTACACATTGCCATGCCTCAATTTATTTGTCAAGACATACCGAATTTGAGTAACCTTTCCCCTTGGTTTCCTTGCTCCGAATGTAGTCTCGAGTGCCTTTATTTTTCTACAAAGATGAAAAGAGAGCCTAAGCAAACATGCTTAGTGAGGAAGCTCTATAGAAGATCATCAATGCATCTATTTAAAACCATAATGAAACCATAGTTTGCAATTCATCATTAAAAACATGCATGCTTAACATTCCACGTCCATGTCTATAATATCAAATCACTTTCTTGATTATGTTCAACATTATCAATACATTTCATGAATGATGCACAATGTTCTCTTTTAATCCATGTATGCATATTGGCTTCTAGTGATTACCTATTATGAATCTTAAGTTCACTGAATACACGGATCCAATGTTAGAGACTATTAGTCTCGTCACGACACAAAGTCACCATTAACATGACACCAAGTCACCATTGACAAGACACGAAGTCACCATTGACATGACATGAAGTCACCATTATAGCACTACCACGTACGATTGGACACATAGTCACCCTTGTTACGTGTAGGCGGCTCTACCACGCACGATTAGACACAAAGTCACCCTTATTACATGTAGGCAATATTCTTTATTCTCAATAATGTTTATAGTGCACTTAAGACAATCCTAATGACATATCATTCGTTCGAATCTAAAGTTAGTGTCACTAAGCCAATATCATAATCAAATATGCATGATAATTTGCTGCTCATAATGCATGCATAATATGTTCACAAATGAACCAAATGTCATGCCCAATGGCACCATCAATTTCAAGGCAAATAATCACATAATATTCCAATTCATTTTCAGCTCATAATGCATCCATAATATGCTCAACAAATGAACTGAAAGTCATGCCCAATGGCACCTTTAATTTGAGGGCAAATAACCACATATATTCCAAATTCATTTTTCCATGTTTTCCTTAACCATATATGCCTTTTTAAACCATGCATTTTCAGCAATTATCTAATGCATACACCAATTCAAAATCATGTTTATGCATTTCCAAAAAAAATCTCATTGCATTACCAACATCAATTTCTTTACCGAATATAGCTGAAGCTCATGTTAATATATCAAAAACATTTACTTCACTTACTCTTGAACTACGAAAAGTTTTCACACTCTTCTATAGTCCCCAAAACAGAAACGTACCAATACGATTCGCTTTAAGTCCGGAAAGCACTCATCGACAAGGAAAACGAGCCTTCACTGATTCTCTAATGGCAACGCCAATGCACCAACCACTTATGCACCTTGTTGCACTACCTCTACATCATTAAAAATAGAGCATATTCAAATCATAACATGCTCAAACCAGCAGCCAAATCAAACCTCCACAAAATTACCGAAAACTTAGCCGAAAAGACCGAAAACTAAGCCCAAACGCATCCGAACAAAATCAACCCAAAACCTAATGATTCTAACAACTAATCCACTTCAATTATGTACCAAAAATACATCTAAACCATCCTTATACCTCCAGAAACATTAAAAGATCTAAAATAGCCCCTAAAATAACCGAAAATCACCTTAAAACAACATCGATTGCATTATTCCGGGATTAAATTAATTTGCCATCAATTGAAGACTCAATTAATCATTTAATTTAATTCATAAAAAAATTAAATTCATCTAATTACAGCATTGAATGAGATCTAAAAAGATTTCACAAAAATATTCATAAAATCATTAGATCTAACATTGAAAACATAAAATCAAGTTTCATTTATAGATTAGCAAGCTAATACTTGGGAATTTCAATAAAGAACCTTAGAAAAAGAGTTAAAATCCAGCAAATTACCTTTAAGATCTATCCACCGAAAAGATGAAGTTTTCTCTTCTTGATTCCTTGCAAATTGGTGTTGATTTGATAAAATTGATGGTTTGGTTTTGTAAAGAATGGAAAGATGATTAAAATGAAGTAATCTTTGTGAGAAAAGATGAAAAATCAGCAAGGAATTGAAGAAAATAGATGAAGGAAAATGGAGAGAAAATGAGAGAAAGATGAGAGAAAAAAGGTAGTTAAGTGAGAAAATGATTATCATCTTTAATTAAACTAATTAAAAAGCATTTTGGTGAATAAATCATTATTAAAAATTAAATTGGGTTTATGGCCCTCTAAGGATTCTAAGTACAGCTTGCTTTCCAATTTTGTCACTAAAATTAATAATTTCCGAAAATTACAATTTAATCCCCTATTGTTTTCCAAAAATTACAAATTGATCACTTATGCATAATTAAGCATAATTAAAAATCAATTTAAAGTTCAAATTACATTCTTTTAATTTTGGAATATCTTTTTAATATTTTTAAACCATATTCCAAAATTATTATTTTTCTAATTAAAAATATTCTTATTTTATATTTCCCCGGAATAACGAATCGGAGAACCCAATTCGACCCAAATCGAATTCTCCTAACTAAAGTCCACACTACTAACCCCAAAATCGGGATGTTACATTTTATTACACTCATCAAAATACAACAAGCAATGGCATGAAATCAAGGAGATCAGAATATACCTGCTGGTGTTGGAGGACTTCCGCTGCCCCCACTGCCACAGCCATTTTTGCCACGGCAGCCCACTGTTAGAGATTTCCTGGTGGAAGATTAGAATGGTATAAACCCAAGAGTGGTCACACCAGAAATAAAAGCAACCCATTTTGAACTTAAACCTGTCATGTTCAATATGTTAAATACTATTGGACAGTTCAGTGGGTCTACAACTAAGGATACTAGACAACATCTCAAATCATTCATGGAAGTTTGTAACTCATTTAAAATTCAAGGAGTCCATGAAGATATTTTGAGATTGAAATTTTTTCCTATTTAATAAGGGATATCGCTAAGACCTGGTTAAATAGCATTCCAACAGGATCTATAGGTTCTTGGAGTGAACTCTGCCGAGATTTTATTACATGTTTTAATCCTACAAATTTATATGACCGTATCCATATTGAAATTACCTCCTTTCGACAGGCAGATGATGAACCAATGTACGAGGCATGGGAGTACTATAGGGAGTTACTGCACAGATGCCCTTTACATGGATTCCTACGGACACAAGTGAAAATATTCTACAATACCACTAATGCCCCAACAAGGATGATGATGCCTCTGCCAATGGGACACTCCTTGAAAAAGCACTTGAGGAAGCTATTGAGATTCTGAATAAGCTTGTAAACAACGATTATCAATTCCCTACATCTAGGTGAGGAGGAATGAGACGCCAAGTGATGCGTGTTATAAAAGTGCAATCTGTGTAGTATACACGTCAATTAGTAAAATGATAAGTATTTATCAAGTATCGTTCTCCACAAGGATTGGTATACTTAATATGCCTTCTTGTTGTCTTCTTGCTTCTGTAAAGGAAAGTAAATAGCATAGGTGAATAAGATTTTGATTAAGCTAATAACTAAAATAAGGAAAACTAAAATAAAGGAGATCGAAATTGAGAAAAAGGGAAGGATCCAGTTGTTTCATATAGTAGAGTTGACTGATCTGCTTTTGTCCAATACAAAAAAATAACATAACACTGTCTCGGTAAGACTGTAGTTTACTGCCTCAGCAGTTATAGTGTTTTCTGCCGCGACAATCTCTTGCTCTTGGGCAGATTTTACCAAAGTTCGATTGTAACCCCCTTAGCCCGACCTAGACAGAACCGACACTAATGGGTTACACGGGGAATATCAAACCAAACCCACGAGAGTCTGATTCGATAAACAACCCTAAAACCGTTATATATATTTTTTATTTAATCTTAACTAGATGGACAATCTTATTCCTACGTGTTAAGGTCTCATACAGAGTATTATCGGCAACACATTAATTAAAACAAACATCCGATTAAACACTAAAGTAGATTAAGGACTAAAACGTAAAACTTTTAAATTCAATTCATAAAGTGGAAATTCTATCCATCAATGTTCAATTGAACACTCAAGTGTTCCTCACAGCAAATTTCAACTCAAACGGATCATCCTAATATCATCAATTGCATGTTTCTCTAATTTAGGGACCAAAATGTAAATATTCCAAAATATATGGACTTCATCCAAATTAGGTTAACCATATTGAAATTAAATAAACTTTAAGTATGCATGCAAAATTTCAGCTCAAAATAACATCTGTAGGTACCCAAATCAAACCAAGGAAGATATCCGGGACTAAAATATAATTTCCAGCAACTTTCAATCATAGGTAGTCCAAGGTTTCGAAACCTTCCTAGAGGTTTCGAAACTTTTTTGCAAAAGGTTCCGAAACTTTCCTAGAAAGTTTCGAAACTTTTCGCGTTCAGTAGCTTCCTAGAATTGAAACTGCCCACAAGGTTTCGAAACCTTCTGGAGGTTTCGAAACTATTTAACAAAGGTTTCGGAACCAAAAGTTTCATTACACAAGTGAACACCAATTACCCAATACTCAACCATTAATTACTACCATTAAATGCATCATTCCTAGGTATAATTAACAACTTATAACACATGATTTACAACGTCACGGACATCATTCAAACTATAGGCATGCTTCCTAGAAGATGATTAAAAACATAACAATCATACAAGTACATACTTCAACAATCCAAATAACTCCATAGTCTAACAATTAACAATCAAGAAACAATGATCTTATTACAACATAAACCAAAGCCTAAGTACACACTCCCCACTTTGGTTGGGTTACACATTGCCTTGCCCAATTTAATTGCCAAAAACATACCAAATTCAAAGTGATTCTTCCCCTTGGTTTCCTTGCCTCGAACGAAGCCCCAAGTGTCTTTATTTTTCTACAAGGATGAAAAGAGAGCTTAAGCAAACATGCTTAGTGAGGAAGCTCTACACAAAATCATCAATGCATTAATTTAAAACCATGATGAAACCATAATTTGCAATATATTGTCAAATCATGCATGCTAACATCTCATGCTCATATTCTTTAAACCATATGCATCCTTGGGTTTACATAACCTTGTCAAAACAATTTATAAATGATGCACAATGTCCATTTCAAATTCATGTATGTATATTGGCATTCTAGTGACCACTTTAATGTGAACCTTGAGTTCACCGAATACATGGATCTATTGTTAGAGACCATTGTCTCCTCATGACACGAAGTCACCATTGACATGACACGAAGTCACCATTAGCACTACCACGTACGATTGGACACATAGTCACCCTTGTTACGTGTAGGCGGCTCTACCACGCACGATTGGATACAAAGTCACCCTTGTTTACGTGTAGGCGGCTCTACCACGCACGGTTGGACACAAAGTCACCCTTGTTGCGTGTAGGCAATATTCTATATCCTCAATTTTGTTTATATTGCACTTAAGACAATCCTAATGACATGTCATTCGTATTCGAATCTAAAGTTAGTGTCACTAAGCCAATATCATAATCAAATGTGCATGATAACTTGCTGCTCATAATGCATGCATAATGTGTTCAACAAATGAACCAAAAGCCATGCCCAAAGGCACCATCATGTATAAGGCAATTAACCATATTGTATTCCAAATCATATAACTTGCTGCTCAAAATGCATGCATGTCCAACAAATGAACCAAAAGCCGTGCCCAAGGCACCATCATATATAAGGCAATTAACCATATTGTATTCCAAATCATTTCTCATAATTTTCCATAATCATGGATGCTAAATAAACTATGCATTTCAGCAAGTATTTCTCATGTATGCACCAATTCAAATCATGCTCATGCATTTTCATAAATCTCATTGCATTACCAGCATAATGTCTTTATCAAATGTAGCCGAAACTCATATCGGTTTATCAAAAACATTTACTTTACTTAGTCTTGAACTATGAAAGGTTTTCACACTCTTCCATAGTCCCCAAAATAGAACCGTACCAAACGCGGTTCGCTTTAAATCCGTAATCACTCACCAACAAGCGAAACGAGCTTTTGTCGCTATCCGATGATCGCACCAACACATCAGCACTCAAGCTTTTCTTGTACCTCTTCTACAATATTAAAAACAGAGCATTCTCACATCATAACATGATCAAACCAACAGCCATAACAGATCACCGTTAAACTACCAAAAACTTAGCCGAAAAGACCGTTAACTAAGCCGAAACGCATCCGGACAACATCAGCCCAAAAGCTAACGAATCTAACATCTAATCCACTTCAATTATGATCCAAAAACACATCCAAACCATCCTTATATCTCCAGCAACATTAAAGCATCTAAAACAGCCCATAAAACAACCGAAAAACACCTTAAAACTATACCGATTGCATTATTCCGGGATTAAATTAATGTGCTATCAAATCAAGACTCAATTAATCATTTAATTAACATAAAAACATAATTGAATCCATCTAATTCCAGCATTGAATGAGATCCAAAAAGATTTCACAAAAACATTCACAAAATCACTAGATCTAACATTAAAAACATAGAATTAAGTTTTTATTAAAAGATTAGCAAGCTAATACTTGGGAATTTCAATAAAGAACCTTAGAAAAGAATAAAAATCCATAAAATTATCTTCAAGATCTATTCACCAAAAAGATGTAATTTCCTCTTCTTGATTCCTTGCAATTTGATGTTGATTTGATAAAATTGATGCTTAGGTTTTGTAAAGAATGGAAAGATGATGAAAATGATGTAATCTTTATGAAAAAAGATGCAAAAATCAGCAAGGAATTGAAGAGAAAAGATGAGAGAAAGTGGAGAGAAAATAAGAGAAAAAGATGAGAGAAAATGAGGAAAAAGTAGTTTTGAGAGAAAATGATTAAAAATCTCTAATTAAAAATAATTAAAATACATTTTGGTGAATAAATTATTATTAAAAATTAGAAATGGGTTTATGGCCCTCTAAGGATTCTATGTTTAGCTTGATTTCAATTTAGTCACTAAAACATGTAATTTTTCGAAAATTACAAAATAAGTCCTCCAATATTTCCCAAAATTACAAATTGGTCATTTATGCATAATTAAGCATAATTAAAAATCAATATAAAGTCCAAATTATTTTCTTTTAATCTTGAAACATATTTTCAATATTTTAAACCATATTCCAAAATTATTATTTTCCTTAATTAAAATATTCTTATTCATTTTTCCCTGAAATAATAAACCGAAGAACCCGATTTGACCCGAATCGAATTCTCTAAACTACTAACCCCAAAATCAGGATGTTACAACTCTCCCCCTCTTAAGAAAATTTCATTCTCGAAACTTACCTGAAGTAAACACGTGAGGAATTACTCCTCCAAACTTTTTCCTTGTCTCCCAAGTTGCCTCTTCGCCACCTCGGTGCTTCCAAAGCACTTTAACCAAACCTATGGTTCTTCCTCGAAGAACTTTTGTATCCACATCCAAAATCCTCGCTGGTTCCTCCTCATAACTCATATCCGCTCTTAACTCAAACTCCTCAACTAGAACAACATGAGAAGGATCTGAACTAAACTTACAAAGCATCGATACATTGAAAAACATAATGCATCCAACTCAACTCCACCAGCAACCTCAACCGATAACAACCAATTAGCTCTAACACCTCATATGGCCCAATAAAACGATGACCCAACTTACTCTTACGTCCAAACCTCATCACCTTCTTCCACGGAGAAACCTTAAGAAACACTTTGTCCCCAACAGTATACTCTATCTCTCTACGCTTTAAATCGGCATAGGACTTCTGCCTATCCGAAGCTTCCTTAAGTTTAGCACATATCAACTTAACCTTCCCATCCGTATCTTTAAAACTTGAGGCAAAGAATCATACTTTTGCCCAACTTCTTTCCAACACAAAGGTGTACAACACCTATGCCTGTATAAAGCCTCAAACGGTGTCATCTGTATACTCGCTTGGAGCTACTGTTATATACAAACTCCACTAAAGACAATTGTTTCTCCCAAGAACCTTGAAACTCGATGACACAACCCCTCAACATATCTTCCAAAGTCTGAATAACACGCTCAGACTGTCCATCCGTCTGTAGATGATAAGTTGTACTAAAGATAAGCCTCGTACCCAAAGTAACCTACAAACTCCTCCAAAACTTAGATGTAAACCGCGGACCTCTATCCGATATGATCAACTTAAGCACACTATGCGACTTCACCATCTCAGAAACATACAACTCTACCAACTTACCCATAGATCACATCGTATGCACGGTAAGAAAATGTGCACATTTTGAAAACCTATCAACAATAACCCATATAGAATCCTTTTTGGACTCCGTCACATCTTCCTTTAAACCAATCCAAAAGTACACACTTTTAAGATCCCTATACACCTTCACTCCACTCGGATGCATAGCAAACGGACCAGTTTGTGCTCTCGCTAAAATAGCTTACCTCAACTCAACCTCATCCGGCACTATAATCTGACCCCTAAACCACAACATCTCCTCCTCATCAAAACGATACTCGGTCGGTCTACCCTTAACCATATCCTCCAAAACAGGTACCAACGTCTCATCCTCTAACTGCTTCACCTTATCATCTCAACCAAGATAGGCTTTACTTACAACTCCACCACTCGACCACCTTCCTTTGAAATACTCAACTTAGCAAACATCACTCTCAACTCAACTGCCGTCTTACGGCTCAAATATTCAGCCATCACCTTAGCTTTCCCCGGATGGTATGCAACAGACAACCCACACTTACCCTCTTTGGACACCCAACAAATTCTTTCCCCACACCAAAGCAACAATGCACAAACCACCACACAATCTCAACCTCTATAGAAAACATAACTCAAAAGAAAACCCCATAAAGTTGATAACCAACTCTTGATAACCGCAACGGTTTCCATACCATCACTATCGAACTAACCTTAATTAACATCCTCCCATATACCAGGTAACCAACTAAGCCTTTCACCAACCTCCACTCCACACAACAAACTTCAGACTAACTTTGCACAAAACTGTCAACATTGTCTTAAGCAAGCTCCACCACCAACAACAACTTCATTATGAGTCATATTAACCATATCACAACGTCCCAACATGTCATCCATTTACCTATGAATGATAAAACCCAACATCCAAACAACAACCTATGTCGGTCCTAAAAACTTTCAAATCTTATCATGTTATAGATACACCACTCACATATCTTTCCAATGGGACTTAGGAACCCAAGAAAACCGTACTTCAACAAACGATTAATCCAACAAACCTCATAAGAAAACTCCATACCATCGATAGAATTTACTACCAAACTTATGATGATTCTTCCCGACTTCAACCCTGGGCACCCTTACTACTACTAATAACCCAAAGAAAATTGATACTCATTCTTACCTTATCAGCAAGATAAATATTTACATATGATTCAAACATAATCCAAACAAGCTTAGTCGAAAACACATGTTTTTCCCCAACTCCTACCACAACACTTACCACCAAACTCTTGGAAAAAGATTACCATAAGCCCTACTCAAGATACCATTCCATCTCGACACTTTCCGTAACAACCATGCGGTTAACATAACACAAAAAGATTCTCAACATAAAACTAAACCTTGCCAAGAACATATCCTTCACTAGACCCTCAACAGACACTTTGCCACGACTTGTCCCCGATCAACTTTACCAAGGTTGAATTTCGCTCATAGATCCACCATATAACTAGGTCTCCCTATAGGTTAACCGAACATCTTCCCTTGTAACTCCACAACAACCTAGGCTTATCCCACATAACAAACTCCCATTGCAAGCATCCTTATGTAAGCCAAGTCATCCCCAGTTGCTAACATTCTACAAAACATATCATACAAGAAACTTACCAACTTTGTGTCAAACTCAACATTATACTCATTATAACGATAATATCTCCAACTTAAGGTTTAGCCACCACAACCAACTCCACCAAGGTTCAAAATTTAAAATCTACACATTACTAAGTGCCTTGACACTTAACCCAAAACATTTTTTTTCCATTATCAACTCATCGACAAACCAACTCTTACATTAACTATACCACAACAAAATCCAAACTTATAGAACCATTCCTTCCACTAGCTCCAACATCTCTTATTTTATAACCTTGCCAAAGCGGTAATCATAGTGATGAAACATCCACAAATACGATCCCACCGAACATAAAACCTCAAAACACTTTTTGATAAAAGCAAACCCATAAGACTGAACAATCGATACAAACCATAAATTGTCTAGCGATCCATATTACACCACTTTAGACATCATCAAAAACTAACTTTACCCGAAGTATATCCAACTTAACATCATGTAAACACAACGTGTACACTTTCCTCCTTTATAGTACAACCAAACCTCTCAAGGTCACAACAATCTATGATTCAAACCCCCGATTTCACAACTCTCATACCAATATGTATCTCATATTTTACTTCCATCCTGACCATACCAGATTGGTCACAACTCCTAATCTAACTGCACACTAACCATACTACAAAGAATTCCATGTAATTTCCATAAAATAATTTCACATCACTCAGAAAAACACCAACCCGCCTTACTCTACAAAATATGCTGCAACCTTGTTACAACCTCCAGATCTTAACTAGAAAGAATCTGCAAAACTCAGCCCTTCCTTTAGTAATGACAAACTCAAACAAACCATAACACAGTGTATTTACCTTGGTTTCAAACATTCACAACTCTGAGACCAACCACTCATTGTTCATCCAAGACTATTCCCTAACCAAAAGGGTAGCTTACCCACTACACATTCAGCTTAACATCACAAGAAGGTTCTTTCAACCTCTTCTTTTTTTCCCATACCTTCACCTTAAAAGAACCAACCACACTCCACTTACACTCTCAAGGAGCTACTCGCAAGTGTGAACAAATGTATGCATGATTTCCTGTATGCCCTCGTAAATACCTATGCAAGTACATATGCATGTAAATGCAATTTCTAATGTCATGCTCAAGAATGCATGCATGTCCTACATTATCTATAGATATATACATATATGTGCTCTTAATCTAAACATGATTATTGTTCGCACTCACAAATAACATCCTCAATTTCAACAACTTCAACTACCATCCTATTGACAACTCCCAAGTTAGATTAGCAACAGCCGTACCATCTTCAGCAGACTAAAACACACCCGAAAGAATGGTGCAACACCACAAACTAACCTTCCGGCCTAACCGAAAGCACACTTACAGAGGAGGAAGAATTTGCTCTTCCCTAACAGTCGTTTCATCTTCAATCTTGACCATCAAAGTTAATACCAACAGTATCTAGTGACTTACGTCCTAGAAACATATTCAAGAACTTTAAACATGCAGTTTAAAACATAATGTTCAAGTAAAATAAACTTACATTCGGGCAAGATCCAAGGAAAAACTGAGAGGATCTAAAAATATGTTGGCATTGGCAATGTGTAACCGATAACCCCAGTTTAATCATCATTACTCAAAGTACAATCATCACGAATAGATTTTTATACTCCAACAACATATCATGCTCAATCACAAATATCATGATCAATCGCACATTTAAGCACATAACTTAGCAATCCTATACATGCTTTAACCAACCAACTACACACTTTACAAACCAACAACACATTTTACAAATGAACAACACATTTTACAAACCTGGCTCTGATACCACCAAATGTAACCCCCTTAGCCCGGCCTAGATGAAACCGACACTAATGGGTTACACGGGGAATATCAAACCAAACCCACGAGAGTCCGATTCGATAAACAACCCTAAAACCGTTATATATTTTTTTATTTAATCTTACCTAGATGCACAATCTTATTCCTACGTGTTAAGGTCTCATACAGAGCATTATCAGTAACACATTAATTAAAACAAACATCTGATTAAACACTAAAGTAGATTTAGGACTAAAACGTAAAACTTTTAAATTCAATTCATAAAGTGGAAATTTTGTCCATCAATTTTCAATTGAACACTCAAGTGTCCCTCACAGCAAATTTCAACTCAAACGGATCATCCTAACATCATCAATTGCATGTTTCTCTAATTTAGGGACCAAAATGTAAATCTTCCAAAATACATGGACTTCATCCAAATTAGGTTAACCATATTGAAATTAAATAAACTTTAAGTATGCATGCAAAATTTTAGCTCAAAATAACATCTATAGGTACCCAAATCAAACCAAGGAAGATATCCGGGACTAAAATATAATTTCCAACAACTTTCAATCATAGGTAGTCCAAGGTTTCAAAACCTTCCCAGAGTTTTCGAAAATCTTTTGTAAAAGGTTTCGAAACTTTCCTGGAAAATTTCGAAACTTTTCGCGTCCAGTAGCTTCCCAATATTGAAACTGCCCGCAAGATTTCGAAACCTTCTAGAGGTTTTGAAACTATTTAACAAACGTTTCGGAACCAAAAGTTTCATTGCACAAGTGAACACCAATTACCCAATACTCAACCATTAATTACTATCATTAAATGCATCAGTCCTAGGCATAATTAACAACTTATAACACATGATTTACAATGTCACGGACATCATTCAAACTATAGGCATACTTCCTAGAAGATGATTAAAAACATAACAATCATACAAGTATATGCTTCAACAATCCAAACAACTCCATAGTCTAACAATTAACAATCAAGCAACAATATTCTTATTATAACATAAACCAAAGCCTAAGTACACACTCCTCACTTTGGTTGGTTTACACATTGCCTTGCCCAATTTAATTGCCAAAAACATACCAAATTCAAAGTGATTCTTCCCTTGGTTTTCTTGCCTCGAACGAAGCCCCAAGTATCTTTATTTTTCTACAAGGATGAAAAGAGAGCTTAAGCAAACATGCTTAGTGAGGAAGCTCTACACAAAATCATCAATGCATTAATTTAAAACCGTGATGAAACCATAATTTGCAATATATTGTCAAATCATGCATGCTAACATCTCATGCTCATATTCTTTAAACCATATGCATCCTTGGGTTTACATAACCTTGTCAAAACAATTTATAAATGATGCATAATGTCCATTTCAAATTCATGTATGTATATCGGCATTCTAGTGACCACTTTAATATGAACCTTGAGTTCACCGAATACACGGATCCATTGTTAGAGACTATTGTCTCGTCATGACACGAAGTCACCATTGACATGACACGAAGTCACCATTGACATGATACGAAGTCACCATTAGCACTACCACGTAAGATTGGACACATAGTCACCCTTGTTACGTGTAGGCAGCTCTACCACGTACGGTTGGATACAAAGTCACCCTTGTTTACGTGTAGGCGGCTCTACCACGCACGGTTGGACACAAAGTCACCCTTGTTGCGTGCAGGCAATATTCTGTATCCTCAATTTTGTTTATATTGCATTTAAGACAATCCTAATGACATGTCATTCGTATTCGAATCTAAAGTTAGTGTCACTAAGCCAATATCATAATCAAATGTGCATGATAACTTGTTGCTCATAATGCATGCATAATGTGTTCAACAAATGAACCAAAAGCCATGCCCAAAGGCACCATCATGTATAAGGCAATTAACCATATTGTATTCCAAATCATATAACTTGCTGCTCAAAATGCATGCATGTTCAACAAATGAACCAAAAGCCATGCCCAAGGCACCATCATATATAAGGCAATTACCCATATTGTATTCCAAATCATTTCTCATAATTTTCCATAATCATGGATGCTAAATAAGCTATGCATTTTAGCAAGTATTTCTCATGTATGCAACAATTCAAATCATGCTCATACATTTTCATAAATCTCATTGCATTACCAACATAATGCCTTTATCAAATGTAGCCGAAACTCATATCGGTTTATCAAAAACATTTACTTTACTTACTCTTGAACTATGGAAGGTTTTCACACGCTTCCATAGTCCCAAAATAGAACCGTACCAAACACGGTTCGCTTTAAATCCGTAATCACTCACCAATAAGCGAAACGAGCTTCTGCCGCTATCCGATGATCACACCAACGCACCAGCACTCAAACCAATAGCCATCCTTATATCTCTACAACATTAAAAATAGAGCATTCTCACATCATAACATGCTCAAACCAATAGCCATAACCGATCACTGTTAAACTACCGAAAACTTAGCCGGAAAGACTGTAAACTAAGCCGAAACGCATCCGGACAATATCAGCCCAAAACTTAACGAATCTAACATCTAATCCACTTCAATTATGATCCAAAAACACATCCAAACCATCCTTATATCTCTAGCAACATTAAAGCATCTAAAATAGCCCATAAAACAGCCGAAAAGCACCTTAAAACTACACCGATTGCATTATTCCGGGATTAAATTAATGTGCTATCAAATCAAGACTCAATTAATCATTTAATTAAAATAAAAACATAATTGAATCCATCTAATTCCAGCATTGAATGAGATCCAAAAAGATTTCACAAAAACATTCACAAAATCACTAGATCTAACATTAAAAACATAGAATTAAGTTTTTATTAAAAGATTAGCAAGCTAATACTTGGGAATTTCAATAAAGAACCTTAGAAAAGAATAAAAATCCATAAAATTACCTTCAAGATCTATTCACCAAAAAGATGTAATTTCCTCTTCTTGATTCCTTGTAATTTGATGTTGATTTGATAAAATTGATGCTTAGGTTTTGTAAAGAATGGAAAGATGATGAAAATGATGTAATCTTTATGGAAAAAGATGCAAAAATCATCAAGGAATTGAAGAGAAAAGATGAGAGAAAGTGGAGAGAAAATAAGAGAAAAAGATGAGAGAAAATGAGGAAAAAGTAGTTTTGAGAGAAAATGATTAAAAATCTCTAATTAAAAATAATTAAAATATATTTTGGTGAATAAATCATTATTAAAAATTAGAAATGGTTTTATGGACCTCTAAGGATTCTAAGTTTAGCTTGATTTTCAATTTAGTCACTAAAACATGTAATTTTTCGAAAATTACAAAATAAGTCCTCCAATTTTTCCAAAAATTACAAATTGGTCATTTATGTATAATTAAGCATAATTAAAAATCAATATAAAGTCCAAATTATTTTCTTTTAATCTTGAAACATATTTTTAATATTTTAAACCATATTCCAAAATTATTATTTTCCCTAATTAAAATATTCTTATTCATTTTTCCCCAGAATAATGAACCGAAGAACCCGATTCGACCCGAATCGAATTCTCCAAACTACTAACCCCAAAATCGGGATGTTACATCGATAAAGTATCCTTTGATGCCTCCGTTTATCTCTAAGTCAAAGTACTGTTGTAGATTAGTCCTTGATGATACCTCTCAGCGTGAATCAATTGTAATCAACAACCAATCCCACACTTCTATTAGCCGCTGAAACTCTTAACCTATCCCTAGGTCAGAGTTAGTGTTACCAATACCATTCTTATTCCTTTCTTGAATCTAACTCTCTCAATATTATATAAATGGATTGTTTACAAACTTCTCTATCGAGGTTGGATGCAAGAATAAAGAACAAAGAATAAGAAAACTTCGATCCTTTTATTGTATTGAACAAGAAGCAAGGTACAATCTTCTCACACTATAATCGACAACCTTCACCTAACCCTAAGATAGTTTAGAACATGATAGACGAAAGAAACACAAAAGTTCTTAGGGCTAAGCTTTCTCAAAATCAGCTCTCCTAGTACCTTGGACGGCTAGTATATTTATAGTCTTAACCTAGGGTAAACCTTTCTTAAATAGAATACAACTTGGAGTAGGGAACAAGTCATAAAATATAATATTTCCTAGTGTAATCTATCTAGAAGACTTTTTTCACGTGGCCTTTGACTTGGGCTTTTCTCGTGCTAATCTGCTCTGATCCAAGTGCTTGAAGTCCAGGATTGTTTAGCTTTTTTTTCTCTTTCAATCGCTCACAACATCAGTACTGGAGCTTCTACTACCACGACATTTATTCTGTCTCGGCATTACTGTTGCCTCGGTAGGTGACAAGCGTCGAATTATCAAATAAATAATTTTTATTTCTCTAAAAAATAAATAAAAAAATAGAAATGTAGTATAGAGAAAGTAGGGTCGATCCACAGGGACTAAGGAATTTCCAACGTTGAATTGTATTGATCCTGATCCAAAAAAAATAAATTATAAAATTAGAGGTTTGATATTATAAAACTAAAAATAAACTTAATCTAATAATAACTAAAATTAAATAAAAATAAATATTCGAAAGTAATAAATTTAAAGGATATAGTCTCAAGCTTCGCTTCGCCTCAAATCTCAATTGATCATCAAAATAGATTTTACTTCAAGATCCATGCCAGTTACAGTCTACAAGGCCCAACCCTTGTAACTTGCTTCTCTTTTTGGTAAACCAATACTCCCAAGTCTATCTCCAGAATTTGGTATTTGCTGGACTAACCACGCCTATCGCCGTTAGCGTCAATACAACTTTAAGCACTGGAAAAGCAGGATCCATAGGATATTGGGAGGAACTCTGTCGAGAATTTATTACGAGGTTTAACCCGACAAATCTCTATGATCGCATTCATAATGAAATCACATCATTCCGGCAAGATGAAGATGAACCGATGTATGAGGCATGGGAACGATACAGAGAACTATTAAACAAATGCCCACTACATGGTTTTTCCTCGTGGACGCAAGTCTCCATGTTTTATAATGCTACCAATGCTTCCACAAGGATGATGCTAGACGCTTCTGCAAATGGGACACTTTTGGATAGAGCACCTAGGGAGGCCATTGAAATTCTAACCAAGATGGTTCAAAACATGCAAGCCCAAAGAAATGTACATGAGGTTAAGGCAGTTAACTCATCGGATTACATGAAAGATGAGGAGAGCAGCCTATATGTTGGAAACTACAACAGAAACAATCAAATGATGTCCAACAACTACAACCCCGCTTAGAAAAGGCATCCGAACCTGTCATGGAGTAACCCTAACAATGCCTTGAATCCAATTAATCAAGCCCCTAGATTCAAGCATTAAATCCAGAACTTGCCGCAACAGAACACTCAGCAGCACATGCCGCAACAGAACACTCAGCAACAATAGGTGTAACACCAACAGTCTCTGAATGCATTGACAGATTCTCTCACGACTTTTATGTCAAAGACTGATGCTTACATGATGGAAAATAGACGCTTCATGAAGCGTACTGATGACTTCATGAACCGAAATGAGATGGGACTGCAGAACCAGGAGGCCGTGATAAAATCTCTAGAAACCCAAGTTGGTCTATTTGTCCAACATCAAAACACTTGACCACCAGGGGGTTTACCTAGCAATACTGAAGTTGCTAAGGTATTAGGCCATGAGCAATGCAAGGTAATCACAACCAGAAGTGGCCTATAATTGAAAGATAAAAAAGGACCTCAATCGATAGAGTCCAACCAGAAAAGTAACATCATGAGGATTCAGAAGCTGAGCAAGACCCTATCGAAAGCATTGCCACGGCAGCAGAACCAACAGTATCAGAACCACCTGCTGAGGCAGTTGCAGATAAATTCACCCCAGGTATTAAACTAAATATCCAAGGAAACCTAGAGGATATCAGACCACCACCTCCTTTCCTACAGAGGTTGAAGAAGCAAAAACAAAACCACCAATTTCAGAAGTTCCTAGACATTTTGAAGCATGTCCATATCAACTTGCCACTAGTTGAGGCTATTGAACAAATGCCCAACTATACCAAGTTCTTGAAGGACATAATATCCAAACGGCGAAGGCTAGGAGAATTTAAAACAGTGGCAGCTACTGAAGATGGTTATAAAGGAAAGGCCCTATACGATTTGGGAGCAAGCATTAACCTTATGCCCAAATCAGTTTTTCTAAAACTCGAAATTGGATGGGAAAAACCAACAACAATACTGCTACAACTTGAGGATCGGTCTTATGTGCATCTTGAAGGTAAAATAGAGGACATTCTGGTGAAAGTTGACAAGTTTATATTTCCTGCTGACTTTCTTGTCCTTGACTGTGAGGCCGATGACAATGCACCGATAATATTGGGTCGACCTTTCCTTGCTACTGGACGCACCATCATTGATGTGGAAAATGGCGAGATCACAATACGGATAAATGATCAATAAGTCAAGTTGAACACCTTCCACAATCTACTACACTCAGACGCTCCAGCAGAATGTAAGGCTCTCCATACACCGAATAAGGGTACTAAAATATCTTGCCTGGGCAGCACGCTCAGTAGACTGTTCGGTAAATGAATAAAAACCAAAGGAGAAGCCGAATGCACTAAAGGGACTGGCTAACTCATGAACAAAGATACGGGCCAGCAAGAGAGAATGAAAGAGGGAGATGTATTCACATGCACTCCACAAGTAACATAATTTCTTCCCTTCTATTTTAATTATTATATTAGGATTAGTTTATATATTATTATTTTCAGTATTTTATGTTGTTATGCTTTATTTTCAGTATTTTATGTTTTTATGTTTTCATTTTATAAATAAAGCTTTGAATGCAGGAAAAATTATGCCCCAGCAGGAAAACTGTTGCCGTGGCAGTGCACTGTGTTAGAGCCGCTGAATTCCTAACGAGCAGAAACAGTATAACGGCTCTCTACCGAGATATCCGCCATGGCAGTAACTGTACATCAAGGCAGTAAATGCCCAACGGCTATATTTTTAACAGTTATATTTTTACAGCCTATATAAGCAGACTCATTGCTGTGCATTATTTACTCTTGTATTCTTACTAATTTTGCTATTTTGAACAATCTTGCTCTCACTATACCTTGAACTTTTCAATAATAGTTTCTATTTACTCCAGAATTTCTCAAACCTTTCTCCACGAACAATCAATGGCTTCTTACACAAGATTTGCTCCTGCCCCTATTGTTGACCGATTCAACCGCTCATTCGTTGCTCGGCAATTATAGGAAGAGCAAGGATTTCAACAGAACAATGAAATATACTTCGGCATTGAATCATACTTGTTCAACAAGATTCAACATCAGGATTGGGAGGCTTTCTGTCTACAGCCTCCACCGGCGAATACTATAATTGTGAGGGAATTTTATGCACATGGGCTTTGCAAGGACACCCTCTTTATCCTATGCCGAGGCAAGCCTGTGCAACTTGATGCCAAAGTCATCAACGACTTTTATGGCCTCACACCCACACGGGATGATCATGCCGAATACGTAGATAGCATCACCACACAAGACTATGAAGAGATTAAAGATGAGCTTTGTTACAGCAATACTTCATGGGAAATCGGTGCCCATAAGGGTTCAGTAATAAGGAAGAGTCTAATACTCGAGGCCAAGATGTGGCGTATGTTTGTCAAAAGACGACTAATCCCAACCTCTCATAACAACATAATGGACCGCATAAGACTGGTACTAATCCAGTCCATCATCAAAAAGAGAAGCATCAACGTTGGAGAGGTCATTCTTCACGAAATCCATGAATGTGGTAAGAAGGAACGTGAACCGCTTTACTTCCCATGTTTAATCTCTGCCTTGTGCATTAATGCAGGAGTTTCGTTCGAAGACATGGATGAATACATGCCAACTCGGTAGGGATGGACAAGAGATTTCTGCCACCGAGTTATGCAGATAACACATGCAGAACCTGTCCAGATAACACCGTAATAATTTACTACCGACTTCACCACTTGAGGGCAGTATTCAACAGAAGCACCAGTCTCTGCCGAGCCAACTGTCGCAGCGGACCTATACCAAGAAATTCTGCAAAGGATGACAACCATGGACCTTCGTCAACAATGCTACATGGAGTACCAGCGCGATTTCAACACATCTCTAGCCAAGATGATGATGTAGAGCTTCCCACATCAAGGGATACACTTTCCAGAGTTCCCAGCCAACATGTTCGTCACTACTGCCCCTTATACTGAGACAACACCTACCCCAGGGCTGCAACCATTCCAGCCATGGTCGCAACAACAGTTTTATGCTACCGGACCTTCCAGACTAGCAAGGTCTTTTAGAGTATCATCTACCAGCCAAAGGCCATCTAAGAGGCGAGCTGTCTTTAACTCTCCCTAGAGGGAACCAATCCCTATGTCCAATCTCAGCAGGGATACACTGTCTCGTAAGATTGATGAATACCATAGTTCATCCCATGAATTAGCAATACCCACTGCCACGACAGGGGGCAAAACAGAAATCATGGACACAGACCATATGGACGAGGTGGAAGAAGGGGATAAGGTTACGGCATCGACACACTGCACATCACCCAGTACAGTTCAACCGCATCGGTAGGCCAAACAACAACAATCACTGGTACAAGGATCCAAACGAAAGGCACCAACAACAAAGCCTAGGAGAATGCTCCATAAAAGCAGCTCCTCGAAGTCATTATAAATATTTCCCTTGCTGCCTTTGTTTTTTTTTCATATTTTACTTGCTATTTGCCTTATATTTTGAGCATTGAGGACAATGCTCAGTTTGAGTTTGGGGGAGATTGAAGGTGCAGAAGTACTACCGAGGCTACTCACTGCCGCGGCATTACCATGAAAAGAGAGTAAATTTTTTCTAAATTTTTTTTAATATTATCTTTTCTTGAATTTATGTTTGTAATCTTGCACTACCCGACGTCAGCTTTGCGAAAGTTTACTCCTTTAAGGCTATAGAAATCTTTCTTCTTACCATGGCCAAGTTCTGTTTTGAAGGGATAACCATAGGATACTCATGGAATAAAACTTAGAAGCTTGATTTAGGGTTAGAAAGAAAATAAACACTTTTTGGACTTGTTTGATTTAGTAGTTCTTTTAATAAACTTAGGTGATAAAGACTTAGAACCTTTTGGAAAAATAACTAAAGGTGCCTATCACCGGTTCTAGTTTTGCTCTCCTTCATGCTAGAGGTGACCGAAATTGGCTCTAGTATGCTAAAATAGGTGGTTAATAAGAAAGAAACAAATAGAAAAAGAAGAAAATAAAAAACGCATATCTTGAGGTGCCCGAAATTGGCTCAAGACTTGTTGTTTTAAGGAGACAACTTTAGTCCATGATTCCATTTGTCTTGAACTTAGAGTTTATCTAAGAAAGACTTGAATCAGCCTAGTCCATAAAATGCACACACTCACCTAGCCTTATAACTTGTTTCTTAGTAAAAGTCCTTGGGTAAACTAGTGGCTAAAACGGAAAGATAGACATGATCATGGTGGGGAGAATAGATGGAAGAGTAAGACCAAAGGGGAGTAAGGTTCGGCAATTTGATGTTTTACATTGCTTGAGGACAAGCAATAGTTCGGCAGTTATATACTATCCTTCTCATGATACTTTATGCATTTATTATACACCAACTTGAACTGAATTATGAACTCTTTGCACAAATACTGGATATTCCATTATCATTACTTACAAAGTTAATATTTATAGAGAATGCAAATATTATTACATATTCTGTACATGTAGGAATATCTAGAGCAAAAGCGGCAGAAAAGCAATGTTGAGTCCGAGGCAGAAGACATGGACGCGACAGAATCTAGTGTGGCAACACCAACAATGAAGGCGCATTGAAAGATAAAAATATAGAGAACATTCTGGAAGATGCAACGCATCAATTGGACCAGGCTAGCACGCTAAAAGCCCAAGTAAAAGACCAAGCGGGAAAACCCTTCTAGAAGGCGACAAACTTGGAAATATCAAATTCCTTGAAGAAAACTTGTTCCCTACTCCAAGTTGAAGTCTATTTAGGAAAGGTTTGCCCTAGGTTAAGACTATAAATACCCTAGCCGGCCACATTGTTTAAGAGAGCAAATTTTTAGAGAAACCGTTACTCCCTAAGAATTGTACTTAACGATAATATATTCTAAACTTCTTAGGGATAGGTGAAGGTTGTCGATATTAGTGAGAGGAGATTGATTCTTGTATCTTTGTTCTTATGCAATAATAAAATGAAAGTTTGCTTATCCTATTGTCATTCTTTGTTCTTGTATTCAAGCCCGAGAGGGAAGTTTGCAAGTAATCTATTTATCTAGCATCGAGAGGTGTAGATTCACGAAAGGGATAAGTACGGTGTTGTAGACACTAACTCGGCCTAGAGTCTTTGGAAGCCCAGGAGATAGGTTAAGAGTTTCAGCAGCTAAAAGAAGTGTTGGATTGGTTGGTAGTTATCGTTGATTTACGCTGAGAGGTATCGTCAAGGACTGATCATCAACAGCACTCTGACTCAGAGATGAGCTGAGTCACTTACGGACACTTTGCTGAACTTTGATACTTCTGCCCAAGAGCAAGAGATTGCCACGGCAGAGGAACACCAATGTTGCCGAGGCAGTATCTATAGTACCGTCGAAGCAGTGTTATATGATTGCATTGGACAAGAAGAAGATCAATTGAATCCACTAATTATCACAACTGGATCCTACCCACTTTCTCTATATCGTCTTTAACCTTTTATTTTATGTTTTGTTATTTAATTATTTAGTTAGTTAAACAAATCAACTTATTTGTGTTTTTACTTTCTTTTCAGGAGCAAGGGAATAAGAGAAAACATATTAAGTATAATAATCCCTTTAGAGACGATACACGATATATTTATCATTTTATTACTTGACGACATGTACACTTGCACTCAAATTGCGCTTATACCACACGCATCACGTAACATTTTCCTTAGGTTCGATAACAGTACCGCTTCTCAAGGTGACTGCACTTACGTTTTGTCGCGGATTTGGCTCAGCCTGTGAAGGTAATTTTCCTTGTGATTCCAAACGTCCCATAGTTTGAGCAAGTTGGCTCATTTGCTTGTCTAGTTCTTACAAATGAGATTTGGTATGGTTTTGGAATTTCTCTTGGGATAATGCCAACCGTTCAATGATAGATTCTAAAGAAGGTTTCGACGGTCGATATTGTTGATGTATTGAGGGTTTCGGTTTGTATGCTTGGTTTGGTCTCGTATTAGTTCCATAGTTGAGGTTTAGATGATCTTTCCATCCCGGGTTATAGGTGTTGACATTGGGATCATATCGTCTCTGGGGAGGTCCTGGAAAGTTTCCAACAGCATTTACTTGGGCAGTAGTATATTCTTGAAGCATAGGACAACAATCTGTAGGATGGTCTGACATGGTACAAATTCCGCATATGCGAGCTTGAGTTGTTTTTCCTGCGAACAATATTTGAACTATATTAGTAAGTTTATCAATTTTTTCTTCAATTGAAAGAGTACTTATCTCTTGAACCCGTCTAACAGGTTCATTTAGGCGAAATTATTGTGCATTGGCGGCCATGGTTGAAATGAGATTCCTAGCTGCAGTAGGAGTCATATTCACGAAAGCTCCCCCACTAGATGCGTCGATCATTTTCATCTCCATTGGAAGCAATCCTTTGTAGAAGTATTGGAGGAGAGTCTACTCGGTTAGTCCATGTTGTGGACAACTGGCACAAAGTTTTTTAAACCGCTCCCAATAGTCATATAAAAATTCTTCATCTTTCTGTCGGATCCCCAAAATGCTTCTCCTTAATTCACTTGCTTTCGCTGTAGGAAAGAACCTATGAAGAAATATTCGTGCCATGTCAGCCTAGGTATTTATTAAACCAGGAGGTAAATAAAATAACCAATCTTCATTCTACAAGCTGCGAAAAGTTGGAAGTAAATGTATCAAACCCGTTTTAAGTTCAAATGGTGTTTCTCCATTTGGGAACGTGATACACAGTGGTTGTTGCTCGTTAGGTTCCGTAATCAACTCTCGAATTATTTGTTCAGCCATATGTTCTGATCCTTCATCGTCAGAAGTAAATAACTCCTCGGTGTAAGAAATTTCCTCAAAATCGGGATTTGGTTTTGGTTGAAGGTCTCGATTCAACCTTTTACGCCTAAGGGTCTCTCCACGCAGTCTCCGGGTAAGAACTTCAATCTCGAGTTTGTAATCTACTAGTTTTCTTGAAAGTGACCTGGTCATAAATCAAAACAAAACAATATTAGTGATTTTTACCGAAGTCCCCGGCAATGGCGCCAATTTGACAAGTGTCGAATTGTCAAATAAATAATTCCTATTTCTCTAAAAAATAAATAAAAGAATAGAAATATAGCATAGAGAAACTAGGGTCCATCCACAGGAACTAAGGAATTTCCAACGTTGAATTGTATTGATCCTGATCAAAAATAAATAAATTATAAAATTGGAGGTTTGATATTATAAAACTAAAAATAAACTTAATCTAATAATAACTGAAATTAAATAAAAATAAATATTCAAAAGTAATAAATTTAAAGGATATAGCCTCAAGCTTCGCTTCGCCTCAAATCTCAATTGATCATCGAAATAGATTTTACTTCAAGATCCATTCCAGTTACAGTCTACAAGGCCCAACCCTTGTAACTTGCTTCTCTTTTCGGTAAACCAATACTCCCAAGTCTATCTCCGGAATTTGGTCTTTGCTGGACTAACCACGCCTATCGCCGTTAGCGCCAATACAACTTTAAGTACTGGAAAAGCCTAACTCGAGTTATAGCGTCTCATAGAGAATCAAACCCGATCTTGATTTCCCTTAATGGACCGCCACTAAGTTTGTTCACAGGAAGCCAAATTTGCTACCAGTCGATTCTTCTTCTCAACGATAGATCTAAACAATCTTCAAGTCAACATGCACTTTTTTAAATGAAGGCGTCGAGATCATTAAAGGAAATGCCGATTGTCAATCCTTGATTTCAGAAAATCAAGAATATTATCTGAAGGAATTAAGTGCTTCACGATTCTCACAATGTGGATTGAATCGTCACTAGCTTTCGGCTAAATGAAAGTTTAGCTAAGCATGAATAAGATCATACTTAGCATTTTTCTAAAAGAATAGGAATAAAAACTCAAAGAAAATAAATAAACGAACTAAAGAGAATTTCTATTACTCAAAAGAGAGTGAAAATTGAAGTACATCTCAAGCTTTACCTCTATGGGTATTTATACTATTCTAAAACCCTAAAAATGTAACAATTCAAAATTTAAAAAAATAAAAAAGATAAAGATAAATGTTCTAAAATTTAAAATTTAAATTCCTAAGATAAATCTTCTGGATAATTCCAAAATAATTCATTCATCCTTCTTGAATATGTTGACTGGACTATCTTCTAGAAATTTTTGCTGACCGGATAATCTAAAGATCGGATATCTCTTGGAAAACATATTCCTACATTGAAAATGAGCAGAATGGAACTAAATCAGCATAAATACTTGTCAACAAGAAGCGAATTAACAAGAAAATATATTCAATATAAAACACTTGTCAGCAGGTATTTCCTACAACTACATAAAAGATGTTGTTAAGCTTGTTTTTCCTACAGATATCATCTTTAAAAGTTGTGGCAGCAAAATATCAATTATTGTGCATTGAGTATATGCATCAGCTCGAATTGGAGTATATTGAGTGCATAATGTCTATGAAGAGGATAGTAAATAATAGCCTTTCAAGAATTTATCAAATACCCCCAAACTCGAACTATTGCTTGTCCTCAAGCAATGCAAAACATCAAATTGTCGAACCTTATTCTTCTTTGGTCTTACTTTTCCATCTATTCTCCCCAACATAACAAAGTTCATTCCTTAGTTTTAGCCTCTAGTTTACTCAAGGACTTTACTTAGAAACAAACTATAAGATTATGGGAGTGTATGGGGTTTTGTGGACAAGATTGATTAAAGGCTTTCTTAGACAAACTCTAAGTTCAAGACAAGTAGACATGGATTTAGTGTTCTCTTCTTAAAACAACAATTCTTGATCCAATTTTGGGCACCTAAAAGTATGTATTTTCTATTTCCTTCTTTTCTTTTGATAACTACTCAGCATACTAGAGCCAATTTCGGGCACCTTTAGCATGAATAAGAGTATTACTAGAGCCGGTGATAGGTACATCTAGTCACTTTTTCCAAAAGATTTAAGTATTTATCACCTAAGTTTATTAAAAGAATTCCTAAATCAAGTATGTCCCAAAAGTGTTTTATTGGTTTTAACCCTATAACAAGCTTCTAAGTTTTTACTCCTTAACTATTCTAAGGTTATCCCTTCAAAACAGAATCTAACCATGGTAAGGAGAAAGATTTCTATAGCCTTAGAAAAATAAACTAAGGCAAAGCTGATTTAGGGCAGTGCGAGAGTAAAGACATAAAATTCAAGTAAAGGCAGGCATAAGAGAAAAAATTTCAATTAAATCATAAATTTACTTCCTTTTTTGGTACAGCTGCGATAGTGGGTTGCCTCGGCAGTGCACTCATACCCCCAAACTCAAGGTGAGCATTGTCCTCAATGCTTAAATCACACCACAGTAGTAGGCAACAAAATATAAAGAAGCAGGGAATTATAAGGACTCCAAAGAGTTGATATCGAAAATCGGTTGTTTGGTGAATTTTCCTTTGATCCTTTCCTTTTATCCTAAAAAAAATAAAATGAAATTAATAAAAAAAGTCTAAAGTAAAACTAATCCTAAATTGTAGAAAAAGATGACAGAATTAATTCAAGATAGGGATGCGTGTGAGTGCATCTCCTAAGGTTATAGTCTCTATATTTTTCATCTCTTGTTGATCGGAATAGTGCTTCAATCGTTGGCCATTTACTTTGAATTCTTGCCCATCCCTATGTGATTTTATCATGACTGCTCCATATGGATAAACCTGGATAATTTCAAATGGGCTTGACCATCTGGACCTGAGTTTGCCTGGGAACAGTTTGAGTCTGGAGTTGAAAAAGAGTATTTGCTGCCCTGGCAGGAACTGCCGCGACAGTAATTTACTGCCATGCCATCGTTTCGTTTTTCCTTATAGCTTTTGGCATTTTCATAGGTTATTGCTCTGAATTCTTCTATTTCATTGAGGTCTAATAGTCGTTTTTGGCCAGCTTTCTCCTATTCCATATTCAGATTCTTTACTGCTCAGTAAGCTTTATGCTCAATTTCTACTGGTAAGTGGCATGCTTTTTCAAACACCAACTTGTATGGGGATGTTCCCAAGGGGGTTTGTAGGTTGTCCTATATGCCCATAGAGCATCGTCTAGACAGTGAGATCAATCCTTTCTAGATGGATTTACCACTTTTTCAAGGATTTGTTTTAATTCTTTATTTGAAGTTTCAGCTTGCTCATTATCATTAGTCTGCGGATGGTATGTCGTGGCAATTCTGTGAGTGACGCCTAAATTCTTTAGGGCCGCGACAATGAGTCTGTTATTAAAGTGTTTACCTTCATCGCTAATAATGGCTATTGGGACTCCAAATCTGGTAAAAATGTTCTTCTTGATAAATTTTTGTACAGTCTTAGAGTTATTGTGAAGCGTGGCAATTGCTTCGACCCATTTTGACACATAGTCCATTGCTACTAAAATATAAAGATTACCTTGCGATGATGGCAATAGCCCCATGAAATCTATTCCCCAAATATCTAATAATTCTACTTCTAGTATGGGTTTTTGTGGCATTTCATTACGCCTAGAGATATTTCCCTTTCTTTGGCATCGGTCATAATTTCTGTAATATTGTTGGGCATCCTTGAATAGTATGGGCCAATAAAGGCCCAATTGAAGCACTTTAGTTGTTGTTTTGTTTCCTCCAAAATGTCCTCCACAAGGTAAATCATGACACTACCGAAGCATTTCTTGTTGCTCATCTTCGGTAACACATCTTCTTATAACTTGATCTGCACATTGCTTAAATAAAAGAGGGTCGTCCCAGAAATAATGCTTGGAATTATGCTGAAACCTCTTTTTCTTGTTATAGTTAAGGTTATAAGGGATAATACCACTAGCTAAATAATTAACAAGATCAGCATACCAGAGAGTGTTTTTTACTGCAACAAGATCTTCTGTTGTTGAGATGTATTCAATCAGTGCCTCGGACGCATAGTCATATACTGTCGTGGTTAATGCCTCGACAGTGGCTTCGGCAGTTACCACGATATGCAGTATTTTTTCATCTGGGAAGGCATCTTTTATTTCTTTTACTACATTGTTATCATCTTCGTTGTCAAGTCTGGAGAGATGATCGGCTACTTAATTCTCTGTATCTTTTCTATCCTTAATTTCTACATCAATTTTTTGTAAAAGGAGGATCCATCTAATCAGTCGTGGTTTGGCATCCTTCTTTGAGCATAGGTATTTAATGGTCGAGTGATCATTATGGACAGTTACTTTTGTTCCGATAAGATATGATCGAAATTTGTCAAAAGAAAATACTACTGCTAGAAATTCTTTCTCTGTTGTAGTGTAATTGATTTGTGCATCATTGAGTGTTTTACTAGAATAGTAAATGACATGAAACAAATTGTTCTTTCTCTGCCCAAGTGTTGTCCCGATAGCATGATCGCTTGCATCACACCTTAATTCGAAGGGTAGAGACCAGTCTGGTGGGACTACTATTTAGTGTAGTGATTATTTTTCCTTGAGTGCTTCGAATAATTCAGTACATTCCTTTTCGAATTCAAATTTTCTATCTTGTTCAAGCAGGTTACAAAGAGGTTTAGAAATTTTAGAAAAGTTAGGAATAAACCTTCTATAAAAACCTGCATGGCCCAAGAAGCTTCGAATTCCTTTCACAGAGATTGGTGGAGGCAAATTCTTTATCACATCAATCTCGGTTTTATCAACTTCGATTTCTTGTGATGATATTTTATGGCCCAAGACTATACCTTCATTTACCATAAAATGGCATTTTTCTCAGTTTAGAACTAAATTGGATTCCTTACATCTTTGTAGAACTTTCTCTAGATTATCGAGGCAATGATTAAAGTTTTCTCCAAAGATGGACAAATCATCCATGAATATTTCCAAAAATTCCTCTATCATGTCAGAAAAAATTGACATCATGCATCTCTGAAAGATTGTCAGGGCATTGCAAAGGCTGAACGACATTCTTCTAAATACATATGTATCGTAAGGTCAGGTGAAGGTGGTGTTGGCCTGATCTTCTAGAGCAATGGCAATCTGATTGTACCCTAAATAACCATCAAGAAAACAGTAATAAGGTTTACCAGAAAGTCTATCAAGCATTTCATCAATAAAGGGTAAAGGGAAGTGATCCTTCTTTGTTGCCTTATTCAACTTGCGATAATCCATACAAACCCTCCAACCGATCACAGTCCTGGTTGGGGTTAGCTCATTGTTCTCGTTGGTTATGACAATCATACCACCTTTCTTTGGTACACATTGCACCGGGCTGACCCATTCGCTGTAAGAAATAGGGTAGATAATTCCAGCATCAAGCCACTTAGTTATTTCTTTACGTATGACCTCCTTCATGGTATGGTTAAGTTATCTTTGGGCTTCAACAGTAGGTTTATGGTCTTCTTCTAAAAGGATTTTATGCATACACACTGCTGGGCTTATTTGTAACAACCCAATTTTAGGGTTAGTAGTTTAGGTATTGGTTAGGGGAATTTGATTAGGGTTGAATCGGGTTCTTCGATTCGTTATTCCGGAAAAAATATAAAATAATGATATTTAATTGAAGAAGTAATAATTTTAAAATATGGTTTAGAAATATTAAAAAGACGTTTCAAAATTAAAACAAGGTGATTTGAATTTTAAATTGATTTTTAATTGAGCCTAATTTTTATATTAGTGACTAAATTATAATTTTGGAAGAAAAAAAAATTGGGGATCTAATAGGTGATTTTCGAAAATGATTGATTTTAGTGACTAAATTAGAAAGCAAGCTATACTTAGAATCCTTAGAGGGCTATAAACCTAATTTTTTTATTAATGATTTATCCACCAAAAATTTGTTTATAAATAGTTTTAAAAGATGATAATTTTATTTTCTTCCATAACCACTTATTTTCTCATCATTTTCTCTCATATTTTCTCTCTATTTGCTCTCCATCTTCTACTTCAAATTTTTTCAATTACTTGCTGATTTCTTCATCTTTTTCAATAAGATTTATTACATTTTGGTCATCTTTTTATTCTCTACGAAGCCTACTCATCAATTTTACAAATCAACACATATTTTCAAGAAATCAAGGAGAGAATTTTTCTCATCTTTTGGTGGAGTAAATCTTAAAGTTAATTTACTGAATTTTAATCTCTTTTCTAAGGTTCTTTATTGAAATTCTCAAGTATTAGCTTGTTAATCATTAAATGAAACTTGATTTTATGTTTTTAATTCTTGATCTAATGATTTTATGAATATTTTTGTGAAATCTTTTTAGATCTCAATTAATGTTGTAATTAAGTTAATTTAATTATGATATTATGTCCTTTAAATGATTTATTGAGTCTTCAATTGATGGAACATTAATTTAGTCCTAGAATAATGCAATCAGTGTTGTTTTAAGGTGGTTTTCAGTTGTTTTAGGGGTTGTTTTGGGTGTTCTAATGTTGCTGGAGGTATAAGGATGGTTTGGATGTGTTTTTGGTTCATAATTTAAGTGGATTAGATGTTGGAAACATTAGGTTTTAGGCTGATGTTGTTTCAGATGCGTTTCGGCTTAGTTTTCGGTCTTTTCGACTTTCGATAGTTTTATGGAGGTTTGATGTGGCTAATGGTTTGAGCGTATTATAATGTGAATATGCTCTGTTTTTGATATTATAGAGGTAGTGCAAGAAGGTGCTTAGGTGGCTGGTGCATTGGCGTTGTCATCGGATCATCGATGAAGGCTCGTTTCGTTTGTGGGTGAGTGTTTTCGGACTTAAAGCGAACCACATTGGTTCGGTTCTGTTTTGGGGGCTATGGAAGAGTGTAAAAACCTTCCATAATTCAAGAGTAAGTAAAGTAAATGATTTTGATGCATTATCATGAGTTTCGGCTATTTTCGGTAAAGGCATTTATGTTGATAACTCAATGAGATTTTTGGAAATGCATAAGTATGATTTTGAAATGATGCATGCAAGAGATAATTGCTGAAAATGCATAGTTTATAAAGACATCCATGGTTATAGAAACATGAAAAATGAATTTGGAATATATATGGTTATTTGACTTCAAATTAAAGGTGCCATTGGGCATGACTTTTGGTTCATTTGATGAGCATATTATGGATACATTATGAGCTGAAAATGAATTGGAATATTATATGGATATTTGCCTTGAAATTGATGGTGCCGTTGGGCATGACATTTGGTTCATTTGTGAACATATTATGCATGTATTATGATCATCAAGTTACCATGCATATTTGATTATGATATTGGCTTGGTGATACTATCTTTGGATTCGAATATGAATGACATGTCATTAGGATTGAGTGCACTATAAACATTATTGATAATAAAGAATATTGCCTACACTTAAGGGTGGCTTTGTGTCTAACTGTGCGTGGTAGAGCCGCCTACACGTAACAATGGTGATTTTGTGTCTAATCGTGCATGGTAGAGCTAATAAAGTTGACTTTGTGTCATGTTCAAGTTGACTTTGTATCATGTCAAAGGTGACTTTGTGTCACAATGAGACTAATGGTCTCTAACAATAGATTCGTATATTCGGTGAACTTGAGGTTCACAATAAGTGATCACTAACAAGCCAATATGCATACATGGATTTAAAGAGAATATTATGCTAAGACTAAGAAATAGGCATAGTTATGGTGGGGAGAATAGATGGAAAAGTAAGACCAAAAGAGAATAAGGTTTGGCAAATTGATGGCTTGCATTGCTTGAGGACAAGCAATAGTTCGAGTTCGGGGTATGATAATTGCTCAAAAGATCACTATTTTATACACCTTTCACGGGCAACAAACACTTATTTCACACATACTTGAACTGATGCATGTACTTAGTATATTTGGATATTCTGCGATTATAACTCATAAAGCTAAAATTTATAAAAAATTCAAAATTTATGACATCTTATGTTCTTGCAGAATAATCACTACCGAGGCAACATTGAGGCCGAGGTAGAACCAGGACCACGGCAGCAACTAGAGTTCCAGCACTAAAGTTGTAGGCGATTGGAAGAGAAAAATAAGCTAGACGATTCTGGACATATAGCACATGGATCAGAGCTGGTTAGTACATAGAAAGCCCAAGTCAAAGGCCTCAAGGGAAAAGCATCCTAGTTGGAATAAACTTGAAAATATTTTATTTATGTAAATTATTATAATCCTACTCCAAGTAGTACTCCTAGTTAAGAAGGGTTTACCCTAGACCTAGACTATATATACCATAGACGACCATTGTTTAAAGGAGAGCCGATTTGAGAGAGTTCATCTTAGGAATTATTGTTTTCTCTCTTCCATTATGTTCTAAGCTTTCTTAGGGTTAGGTGAAGGTTGTTGAGTATCAGTGAGAAAAGATTGTATTTTGTTTCTTGTCTCGATACAATAAAATATCAAAGTTTGTTTACTCTTTGCCATTCCTTGTTCTTACATTCAAGCTCGGGAGAGAAGTCTATGATTAATCTATTTATCTAGACTCGGGAGAGTTAGATTCACGAAAGGAGTAAGTGCGATATTTGACTTGATTGGAAAATATTAACTTGGCCTAGGGATGGGTTGGAGTTTCAACGGCTAAAAGAAGTGTGAGACTGATTGTTGATTATAATTAATTAACGTCGGGAGATATCATCAAGGACTGGTCATCAAAAATGTTTTGACTTAGGGATAAGCAGCAAATAAACACTATCGCTGCCAAGGTAATAATCTGCAGTACTGTCGAGGTAGTGTTGTGCAATTGCATTAGCAGAGACAAGTCAATCGACTCCATTATACAACACAACTGGATCCTGCCCACTTTCTCAATCTGATCTCACTTTTATTTAGTTTTCTTTATTTTAATTATTAGTTCACTCCTAAACCAAATTACCTGTGTTCTTTCTTTTATTTCCTTTGCGGAGCAAGAAGATAAAAGGAGGCATATTAAGTAAACCAATCCCTTTGAAGACGATACACGATAATACTTATCACTTTATTACTTGCGACGTGTTCACTTACACAATTTACGAACTTTTTACACGCAATAGTTATAAGGCAAAATACCACTAGTTAAGTAATTGACAAGATCTGTATACTAGGGAGTGGTTGTGACAGTGGCAAGGTCTTCTATCAATGTTGCTGATATGTATTCAGTCACTGCCTCGGCGGCACAGTTGTATACTGCCACGGTCTCTGCCTCGGCAGTTTCTTCTGCTACTGCTGAGATGTGCAGAATTTGCTCGTCTAGGAATGCATCTTATATTTCTTCTAGTGGGTCGTTTATCTCTCCAGCTTCTAATCTGGAAAGATGGTCGGCTACCTGGTTTTTCGTGCCTTTTCTATCCTTGAATTCTACGTCAAATTCTTGCAAAAGAAGTATCCATCTAATCAGTCTTGGCTTGACATCCTTCTTTGAAAATAGGTACTTTATTGTCGAATGATCAGTATGGAAGTCACTTTTGTTCCGATAAGCTATGATCGAAATTTGTCAAAGGCAAAGAATACTACTAGTAGTTCCTTCACTATGGTGGTGTAATTGATCTGGGCATCATTGAGAGTTTTACTAGAATAGTAGATAACATGGAATAAATTATTCTTTCTTTTCCCAAGTACTGCCCCAATAACATGATCACTTGCATCACACATTATTTCAAATGTCAGGGCCAAATCTAGTGGGACTACTATTGGTGCGGTGATTAGCTTCTCTTTGAGAACCTCGAATGCTTCAGTGCATTCCTTGCTAAGTTCAAACATTTTTTCCTGTTCAAGCAAATTACACAGAGGTTTAGAAATTTTGGAAAAATTAGAGATAAACCTTCTATAAAAGCCTGCATGACCCAAGAAACTTCTAACTCCTTTGACCGAAATTGGTCGAGGTAATTTCTTTATTATATCTATCTTTGCTTTGTCAACTTCGATTCCATGTGATAATTTGTGGCCCAAAACTATGCCTTCATTCACCATGAAATGGTATATTTCCCAATTGAGGACTAGATTGGATTCCTCACATCTTTGTAGCATCTTCTCTAAATTGCCGAAGTAGTGAGTGAAGTTGTCTCCAAAGACTGAAAAAGCATCCATGAATATCTTCAGAAAATCTTCTACCATGTCGGAAAACAGTGCCATCATGCATCTTTGGAAGGTTGTCGGTGCATTGTAGAGGCCGAACGACGTTTTTCTAAATGCATATATCCCAAGTGGGTAGGTAAAAGTAGTTTTTGCCTAGTCTTCTGGATCTATGACAATTTGATTGTAACCTGAGTAACCATCAAGAAAACAGTCAAAAGGTTTACCATCAAGTCTATCAAGCATTTCATCAATAAAGGGCAATGAAAAATGATCCTTCTTTGTTGCCTTATTTAACTTGCGATAATCCATACAAACCCTTCAACCGGTCACAGTCCTGGATGGGATCATCTCATTGTTTTCATTGGTTATTACAGTCATGCCATCCTTCTTGGGTACACATTGTACCAGGCTTACCCTTGCACTGCCAGAGATAGGATAGATTATTCTACCATCAAGCCATTTGATTATTTCCTTACGTACTACCTCCTTCACGTCATGTTTAATTCTTCTTTGGGCCTCAACAGTTGATCTTTCTCCAAAAGGATTTTGTGCTTGTAAATTGCTGGGCTTATTCCCTTTAAGTCATCAATTGACCAACCAATTGCCTTCTTATGTTGTTGCATCATCTCTATCAAGCTTTGTTCTTGTTCTAGCTGCAACTCAGAAGAAATAATTACGGACATTATGTGGTTGGTTCCCAAATACACATATTTTAACTTGTTAGGTAAATGTTTTAATTCAATAATCATTGATTCCTCACTTGTATGTTTTTGCTCCTTACCTGGGTAATTCAGAGGTTCAAAGTACTTACCTGGAAGGTGTGCTGTCCAGTTGGCTTCCACAACCTTTTGTTCTTCAGGTTTATCAATGTCGGGCAAACTGTCCAAAACTCTGTTGTAGCAGTCATCAACTGTACTAACGAGGCAGGGCTGTGATATATTTTCGAGATTACTACCGAGGCAGTGGTTGTTGAGACAAGGTATTGCACTGTCTGCATCTGTAGTGTAAATCACTTGGCACTCCTCTGGATCATCATGTCTTTTTTAGAATCTGAAAACATTGAGTTTGACTTGCTGGACATTAATCCTCATTGTTAATTTTATTTTTTCCACATCGATGAGAGAGCGTCCATTAGCTAGAAAAGGTCTCCCCAATATGATCGATGCATTGTCATCATCTTCACAATCAAGAACAAAAAAGTTAGCTGGAAAAATAAATTTATTCACCCTTACCAATATGTCCTCGATCTTTCCTTCAGGGTGCACATATGATCTATATGCCAATTGGAGAATTACAGTTGTAGGCTTTGCACTTCTTATTCCATGCTTTTGGAAGACGGATTTCGGCATCAAGTTTATGCTTGCTCCAAGATCACATATGGACTTTCCTTCATAGTTGTTTCTTATCGCACAAGGTATAATGAAGCATCTAGGATCCTTCAATTTAGGGGGCATAAGATTATGTAGCATTACAATGCATTCTTCGGTTGCAGCAACAGTTTCACACTCACCAAGCCTTCTTCTTTTGGGCACAATGTCTTTTAAGAATAACATATTTTGTTATTTGTTCTTTTGCCTCAACTAATGGCACATTAATGTGAACTTGCTTTAGGATGTCTAAGAACTTTTTAAATTGATACTACTTCTGCCTTTTCAACCTCTATGGGAAAGGTGGTGGGGTCGTATTTCCTCTAGTTTCTCATTAGTCTGGAATTTAATACCTGGTACCACTAGTATTTCTGTTGCTTCAACCTCTGTAAATAGAATTGCCGACTTCTCTGCCGAGGTAGTGCCTTCTATTGAGACCGGTTTTTCTATTGTGGCATTATCACGTAGCTTAGTATCTAAGTCCTCTTTATCTGGTTCTTCTTGTTCCATTAATGGGACTTTATTTGTTGATCTGTCTGATATCTCATTAAGTTGTAAGCCACTCCTAGTAGTGATTGCCTTACATTGCTCATGACCCATTCCCCTTGCAACTTCAATATTGATGGGTAATCCTCCTTGTGATCTAGTGTTCATATTTTGAGCAAACTGCCCAATTTGAGTTTCCAGTGTTTTAATGGCAACCTCTTGGTTTTGCAACCTCATCTCAGTTTTGTTCATGAAAGCATCAGTTCTTTTTATGAAGTTACTATTCTCAGCCATATATGATTCAGTTTTTATCATGAAAGCCTTAAGATAATTTTCCAATGAACTTGTATGTTGCTGTGAGATGTTTGCTGCTGCGGCAATGGTTATTGTAACTACGACGATGGAAGATTCAGAGCATTATTAGGATTACTCCATGAAAAATTTGGATGCTTTTTCCATACCGGATTATATGTATTTAACATCATGTTATTGTTCCGGTTGTAATTTCCCACATAAAGGCTAGATTCCTGATCCTTCATACATTCAGAAGAGCTATGGTTACCTACACATAAATTGCACGAAGAATCTATTACCTTGACCTCATGGGTATTATTTTGCATCTGCATATTCTGAATCAACTTAGTAAGAGAGGCCAATTGTGTTGCCACATAATTGTATGTTTCTAACTCATTTACTGTAGGTTGACGTCTCACTACTCCTCTCCTAGATGTAGGGAATTGAAAATCATTCTTTGCAAGTTTGTTCAAAATTTCAATAGCTTCCTCCGGTGGTTTGTCAAGAAGTGTCCCATTGGCAGAGGCGTTTAGCATCATCCTTGTTGGGGCATTGGTTGCATTGTAAAACATAGTTACTTGTTTCCACAATGGAAATCCATGCAAATGACACTTGTGTAATAGCTCTCTATATCTTTCCCATGCCTCATATATTGGTTTATCATCTGTCTGTCGAAAAGAAATAATTTCATTACGTATACAATCATATAGATTAGTAGGATTAAAACATTAATGAAATTACGACAAAGTTCACTCCAAGATCCTATAGATCCTGTTGGAATGCTATTTAACTAGGTTTTTGCCCTATCCCTCAGTGAATAGGAAACTATTTCAGTCTCAACACGTCTTCATGGGCTCCTTGAATTTTGAATGAATTACATATCTCCATGAATGATTTGAAATGTTGCCTAGCATCTTCAATTAATGACCCACCAAACTGTCCCATAGTATTGAGCATATTGAACATGATAGGTTTTAGTTCAAAGTGGGTTGCTTCAATTTATGGTGTAACAACTCCTGGATTTAACTCGTTCAAATCCTTTACTAGAAAATCCTTGACAGTAAGCTGCCACGGCAATGTTGGCGACAGAAGTCCTCCATTGCCAGCAGGTAAGTTCTGTTCTATTGGAACATTTGCCCTAACTACTCGGATTTGTCTTCTTAATCTTTGTTGTGTGTGTTCGATCTCTGGATCTAGCTCGTATAAAGGATTGCTTGGGTTTGCCCTGTTCATACCCCAGTAAAAACTGAAGTTCAGTAAAACTAAATGCGAGAAAATAAAGATAATAAAATTTAGTTGTCAATCCCCGGCAACGGCGCCAAAAACTTGTTATGTGTAAAAAGAGCGCGCAAATTGTGCAATTAAACACGTCACAAGTAATAAAATGATAAGTATAGAGTATCGTCCCTATATGGATTGATGTACTTAATATGCAACATTTTCTCTTCTCGCTCTACAGGAGAAATAAAATAAAGACACAGATGAGTTTGATTGTTCTGAATTAAACTAAAGCAACTTAAATAATAAAAAGATTATAAAGAATTGAGATAAAATCAGATTGAGAGAATGGGCAGGATCTAGTTGTGTCGTATTGTGGATTCAATTGACTTATTTCTTTCTAATGCAATTACACAACATTGCCTCGGTAGTACTACAGTTTGCTGCCTCAATAGTGATGGGTTTAGTCCGCTGCGGTAATCCCTTGCTCTTTGGTGAACTTTACCAAGGTTCGGCAAAGTGTCCTCTGATGATTCCACTTATCCCTAAGTCGAAGTATTGTTGATGACTAGTCCTTGATGATACCTCCTGGCGTGAATCAATTATAATCACCAACCAATCTCACACTTTTTTTAGCCGCTAAAACTCTAACCTAACCCTAGGCCGAGTTAGTATTTTCCGGCTAGGAAAATATCGTACTTATTCCTTTCGTGAACCTAACTCTCCCGATATTAGATAAATAAATCTCTCATAAACTTCTCTCTCGAGCTTGAATGCAAGAATAATGAAGGCAAAGAATAAGCAAACCTTGATATTTTATTGCATGAAACAAAACAACAAAGATCAATGTCCTCTCACAAATACTCGATAATCTTCACCTAAACCTACGAGAATTTAGAACATAATGAAGAGGAAAGAAGCTTTAAGATCTAGGTTTAACCTCTCTCTCCTTTCTCTTGGACGACACATCCTTTATATAGGCTTGAAACTAGGGCAACATCAGCCTTGGAGAAGAAGTAAAGTTGGTTTAGATGTTTCCTTCCTTGAAAAGGTGAAACTCTTTAATTTGATTCTTTCTATCTTTACACCGTCTTCTCGAACTGCGATTGCCACGCAAGTTTCTAGAAAAATCCAGCTTTTATTCTCTTCAAATCGATCACCACTTTGTGTTTTAGTGTTCTGGAATTTCCCACCTCGGCAGGATATTTGTTGCCCCGACAGAGGTTTGTCTTTGAGTCTGCTTAGCTTCCATCAGTAGAAGCTCCCATCTGTGATCAGGTCTAAGTTTACCTGCAAATGCACAAAGATGCATTAAAGCTTAGATTTTCTATAAATTTCATCCTTATTTGTCATAAAGGTAAAGCATCCAAATATTAAACATTAAGCTCATTCACTAGCCCAAGTAAGTGTAGATTAAGCATTTATTATCCATGAAAGGTGTAAAAAGTGATAGTGTTTTGAGCACTTATCAGAAAGAAACGAAATGAAAAGGGGGAGACAGAAAAGAGGCAAAAACGATATATTAAAACAAAGAGGGAGTTAAACTCTACTTAGGTTTAGGATTATTAATGTAAATCCAAAAATACCCCCTTGTCTGATTTTAAATCCCTAATTCTTAGGGTTATTGAATTAGGAATTCAAATTTAATTAGGTTTCCCTTCTAACCCAATTTTTCGGGTATTATAACTCTCATCCCCATAAAAGAAATTTCGGCCTGGAAATTTAACTATTATCAAGTAAAGCAAAAAAAGAGGTTTAGGAAGGATATAAAAGATCCATGCTATAACATCAATATGGTCACGGTCATCATGATCCCTGGTAGCATAAATCAGACCTAGTTTTTTAATACCCGAAGCAGCTGCATCTAAACTCTGAACTGATCCTCTAATACCCCTTGTACCAGAGGCGACAGATCTTCCTTGTCCTTTACCAACATTGGGCGTCTGAATAGAAGCTTGCGACTGATTCCTTAGGAAGGAAGTTGTAGGTGGGTGAGGACAAGCGATGAAGAAGTGGTCATGCGATCCACATCTAAAACAGGCACTAATTTTCTTTTTGCACTCCCCACCATGTTTCCTATGACAGAAAGGACATGTTGGTCTAGAAGCTGATGATCCACCTCCAATAGAGGTAGATACCATCGACTTCGACCCTTGATTACTTTGTTGCACTGACTCCTCTCTAGTTCTCTTACCCAAATAACTTAGGGTATCATGCTAAAAACTCGATTCATAATACCTCTTACCCCGGTCTTTCTCATATTTTGATTGACTCCCAAAGATAGATTTCGTTCTTTCCACCATCTAAGCACGGTCAACCAGTGCACTAAAAAACTTATCCTGAAAAAGAGCTACCTTCTCACGTATTGTAAATCGCAGACCCTTAAGGAATTCTCGATACTTATCTTTTTCAGTGTCCACTAATCCAGGTGCATACTGAGATAATTCCATAAAGCAAATCTCATACTTAGCTACCGTCATATCCTCTTGTTTCAAATCAATAAAAGTCTGACATCGATAAGCTAAATATTGTTCTCTCACATAATGGTTCTGGAAAGCCTGACGAAAAATCTCCAAGTTTATTTGATCAATGAACGTCAATCTTTTTTCAGATTTCCATCAACGCTGTGCTTCATCTTGCAGTAGTGAAACAGCAGCTCTCAATTTCGTACCAGTAGAGTTTTCAATCTCCTCGAACAATCTCTCAATGTCTTCCATCCAAAGTTCGGTATCTGATGGATGTTCTTCCGAAACACCTACAAACATCCTCATACCAACACTTAAAAAATAGCAGATATAGGTTTCCTAGCATTTTCTGACTGATCACAGAAGTATTTCAGTAACTTTCGGTTAACCATAGCACTATATAGTTTCACTATCTCACTATCATCAGAATATAACAGTTCCTCCTCATGACGTGATTGCTCAAGCGTGGCTTCATCCTCAGACTGAAGGCTCACAATAGGTTATACCTCAGGTTGTGAGTTAACCTCTTGATTTTGCATCTCATCTTGATCATTAGTATGATCAGCGGCAGGTGGCGACTCACTAATAGCCGCAACAACACGACCTCGACCTCGGCCTCTAATAGCATTAATTCTAGTACTCCTACGAGGTGGCATAGTAACTATCTACGAGAGTAAAATCTAAGTTATATTTGGTACCGGAGTCTAAATTTCAAAACACAAGTAAAATTTACATAAAATATTTTGTATCCAAAAAATTTTCATATTCCCAAAATATTTAACGTATGCATGCTTTTCAAAAACTTGTAAAAACATTATAGGCCTCACAGTCCGAGTGTTGAACTCGGCTCCGATACAAAAAATATAACCCCTTATTCTTTACTTGTGATATACGGTAGGTTAAAAGTTTATAATTCATAAAACTTTAAAATTAAGTAAACAAAAAGAGAAATTTTAATTAAAGCTTGTAACGCGGAAAATAAAATATAGTCTAACTTATAAATACATTCCGACTTAAAATAAAATAAATTAAACAAACGGTTTCTGTATGAAATTAAAAACAGCTCAATCCCAAATTGTTCCCCAAAAAACTGAAATAAAAATTTTGATAACTAAATACTGAAAATAATAGAAATAATATCCGATTGAGAGCTTCGGGTACCAACTCCTATGTCCAGGTATCTGAAAAGTTAAAATAAAAGGATGAACTATAAAGCCTTGTGTGTCTCTAAAGTGGAGTTAAAAACACAAAAACATTCGGTTCACAGTCACAGTAATAAAATATATGTTCACAGTAAATACACACAATAAATGGTAAGTGCAATGCAATGTCACAGAGCATGCAATCTCATACTCTGAACTACAATATAGTGGTGGCTAAACCAATCGATCGTTGTGGAGGTAGATCCCCAGAACCTCTCACCCCTTATTTCACCGAAACTTTGTATGGTAAAACCACCTTCCTCCGTACAAATCCACCCCTTGCACAAACTCTGCAATTAATGCAATAAATCTTAGATGTCTCATCATAAATTTTCGTATAGAATACGAATCACACAGTTCAGTAACTCTAATCATAATTTCACAGTACCACAAAGCATGTCAATACATACGTATCATGGTTTCAGTAACAGGCAAACATAACACAAAATATTTAGCACAAGAAGAGAACACACCTCTTAAAGCGTAAGTACTATCACTGACACGGGCGTTTCTCACGGTCTGAGATAAGTCTTGCTCTTGTTGAGTCAGAATCTTGAACGATGCTCGCAGGAGTCGATTGAAATCGAAGCGGAGGTGGTGGAGGTAGAACTTCTTCTTCAGAGTCGACATCGTCTGAAAAGGATCACAAAAATCTAATTAAACTCTTATCCAAAAACACTTACTCAAATTATAACCCCAAAAGGTCAAAACATGTTTTTTGGGTTCGAATTTGGCCAAACAGACTCAGAACGTCAAAAAAGGTCAAGATAGGGTCTTTCAAAAAATTCAACTTGGGTCAAAAAGTTTATTGTCAACGGTCAACGATCAACGTTAAAAGTCAACGGTCAACGATCAAAGTCAACAGTCAAGGTCAACGATCAAGGTCAATGGGTGACGTCACTGCTGATGTCATCAATGACATCACTGTTGATGTCATCGATGATGTCACTGGGTCAAGGGTCAAACCGAGTCGGGTTGAAGTTTGGGTCGGGTTTTAGGTCAAGTACGGGTCGGGTATGGGTCGGTTCACATTAACAACCTGATTAGGTTTGGTTTATGCCCACTTTGTCCAAAACCAACCGGTTTGGTTTCCATCTTCCTCACACACAACACCAACTGAAAACAAACCCTAACTCTCCCTTTCTTTGACCACAAAAGCTGACAACCATGGTGCACTACTAGCAACCAACACTAACAGCGGCCGAGATCCCGACGATAGCCACATCACCAAAAATAACACAACGACCAACAAACACTCATACGAAGCCATAACCCAACAATAGAGAGGATACACACTTCTTCAAGCCACGTCAAATAGACCCACGCTAAACCCCCCTCGACATAGCCTTGTCAATGCCTCTTATACCATCAGCGACGAACCCTACAACCCTGAGCCATCATTCGAAACCTAAGCGATCCCCTAAATAACTCCCTTTCTAAACGATATTCCCTCAAACATATATACCAAAACAAAAACGAAAAGCCTTACCCGACACTACTCTCTCGAAAGAGAAGAAGAGAACGTTGAGGTTACGCTTGCCGGTTACTCACCAGCAACCAACAATACAACAAAGGCAGGCGATGAATGCAGGGAAAGAAATGAAACGAAATGGGGGAGACGAAAAAGAGGCAAAAACGATATATTAAAACAAAGAGGGAGTTAAACTTCACTTAGGTTTAGGATTATTATTATAAATCCGAAAATATCCCCTTATCAGATTTTAAATCCCTAATTCTTAGGATTATTGAATTAAGATTTCAAATTTAATTAGGTTTTCCTTCTAACACAATTTTCGAGTATAATAATTTACCACTATAAAAGAGGCTTCCCTTCTGCATATGCTTAAAGGTTCTTTAGATGTTTACTTGAATGGTCCCATCAGGAATTATATAATAGAAAGAGGAGGAAGGTTTTATCCGAGACATGGATGCAGAGAAATACTTTATGATAAGTTTACTGATAGAGAAAATATATCATGGGGCTTGCTATGTCTAAAGTTACTAACAAGAAACTTGTAAAAATTAATACTTACATTTTTGTATGTGTTGTCACTAAAATAAAGAGGCTACTTCCATCACAGTGGGAGGACTTACAATTTTTTAATAACATTTGTGAGCTAGTTGGGATGCTAGTTATTATCATACAACTTAAGTACAATGGATGAGTCACAGTGTTACAGGATCTGAAACACTCATAGCAATTAATGTAAGTTGTTGGCCCTAATAATCTTATGCACACTCAAATGTGGATTTTTTTTGCTTTGCAAAGTTAGCTCTCATTTCTCTAAAAGATTACTAGGTTTATTTCTTTAATGTGTCTTGATGTCAGGGAACTTTTACATGTCATTGTCAAATGATGGTATCATAAAGAGAGTAGCAAAGCATATTTTAGATTTATTCCCTGAACAAGTAATTTTTGCAAAGAAAATTGAAGCTTTTTACAAGAAAAAAACCTTGAATTCAAGCATGTGACCCCATGTAAATTATGGAGGCAAGTAGGGTGATTGGCTATAACTGTAGAGAGTTTTTTACTTTCAGGTTTCTCTATATAAATTTTCTTTAAGCGTTAAAATTATAATCTCATGTTTCCTATATGTTGAAACCTATAAGAAATATACACGAAAAAGGTTTTGTGTGCTAGACCTTGCTTACAAGTCTCTTTCGGATATGACAGTTGATGAACCTAGAAGCATAGAGATAAATACTGTAGAATCTGGTCTCATATTTGTTGGTTTTGCAGTATTTAACTATCTTGCTACAACTTATATTTTGAGTGTGATGTACTTGGATCTACTACTGGTTTAAATTTTAATTTTGATCAAGGCTAAGAGAACATAGGGACAGATTTGGTCTAGTCATCGGGAAAAAAAACTCATGTCTGAATCCTTGAGGGAAAGGATTAATTTAAGGAGAGAGATTTATAAGGGTCTATTTTATTAGTTTAAGTAAAACTACGACATTTTTGTATTTAGGGATAAAAACCCTTTATTGAATTGAATTTTGACAATCAAGAAATTGAATAATAAAAATATCTCGTCTCTCTCTTTTCTTTTATTCTTTCCTCAAATATTATGCTTCTTCTCTTTCTCTTGCTTTGTTCTATTTCTCCTTTTAATTCTTATTTTTCAGTTCGTGTCATTACATTAATTTTTAAAGTAAAAATAATCATTGATGATCAATACAAATATAAAAAAAATTATAATATAAAAAGTTAAAAATAATATAAGAAAAGAAAAAAGAAAGGGAAAAATAATAGAAAAAAATAAAAAAATAAAAGAGAAAATATAGGAGTACACTCAAATTAAATAATGCACGAATGAAGCTCTAATCGAAGGAAATTAAAGGAAATGAGCAAGGGATTTTAATGTAATTCCTCTTTTGAGAATTTCCAATTATGAAGAATCATAAAATATTAATCGTCTTTGAAAAAAAAAAGCATTTAAGTCGGAATAAAATACAAGTCAAAAGGTATAAAAAAAAAATAAACTCTATGATAAAAACTTAAAAATAGATAGTCTAGAGTGATCCTAAAAATAAAATAAAAGAGAATATTTTTAAATAAGTATATTCATATCACATGAACGTTGAAGAACAATTTTGTTCAACCGACACCCTTGATTATACCACAGGCTATCAAAGATCGTTTTGATTATTCATAGATATCCAAATTAATTGAGATTGTCTATAGATTTATATTTTGTATAGGGTTAACCTTTATTCAGAAAATGTTGTACTTTGAAGTGTTTGATCAAAACTCAAAATGAGGAAAATATAGAACATAATGAGAAAGTGAGATCAAGAAAGTCACCTAAAACGGGATAGAAATTAAGTATGAGATTTTATTAAGATTTTCTTAATATATTTTTTGGAATTAATATTTGTTAAAAAATAGATTTACTATCATATTAGATATTTTGAGATCACATATTGGAGTATATTGATCATTTATCTCAAAAATTAGTTTCCAAAAAATGTTTAACAATTTTCTTTAAAATTTAGAATAATTCTCAAAAAATTAGTTTTAAAAAAAAGTTTGATAATTTCTTTAAATTATAAATTCTTATCATTTTCTCCAAATATTAATTTTAAGAATATATTTTTTCATTATTCACTAATACACATCTCGACTAAGACGTTGATGATGTCAATTAAATAGATTTTTTTTGTGTTTTTTTACTAAACTACAACCATTGAACCGTCATGCTTAGTTAAAAGGAATATACAGAATTATAGTGATAGTTATTACAAATAAAGATGATATTAAATTATGACAGAAAATTTATTCTACAAATTATTCTGCATGAGAAACACTAGAGTGCAGTTGAATAGGGGGAAAAGCAGAATTCATCACATAGAAACTTGGAGAAGCATCATTTTGTGGAGAGAATCATGGCTGTCCGGTTCCACTTTGAAACTCCGAGACACTGAAGTATTGGGTGAAACCGTGATTTCCAGTTGATATTCTCCAGGAAAAAGAGAGGCTTCAAAGAAACCATTGACATCAGTTTGACCATGAAAACTGCCCTTGATTCCCCACTCTTTTAACAGCTTGTCCACAACATCCCCAGTCGCCAAGTTCTTGAAGTTAGTATCAGTCAAACACATACGGTCACACCCCTCTGGTGCCCAGGCTGCCCATAATATCATCCCATTAACACCACGGTGGCTATGCCCTTCCCTCAATACTTGCTCCAAATACTTTGCCTGCCCATACATAATTAGTTATAACATATGTGAAAAAAGCTTAAAAGGAACTAAATATTTATCATTACCTGCTCGGGGTGGCTCTTAAAATCTATTTCTGTCAGCCAAATCGACAACTTGGTGGCGGCGAGAGTATCAAGGGAAGCTCTTATGTAAGGGAGGTTAAGGTTTGGGACATCGAAATGGCCCTGTAGGCCGATAGCCATTTGCCTATATTTTCCACCCAATGCCTTTTGAGTATCCCTAAGCTTTGCAATGTATTTAGCCGGTGTTGATGCACCATCTCCCTTCACCTCTAGGGTATTGTATTCGTTCATAAACAAAGGTACCGAAGAATCGATATCGGACGCCATTTTGTAGAACGTGTTAGAAGCTTGCTGTCCAAGCTTACTTTCAAAGAAATTGAAGTGTAAATTCTCATTGACAACGTCCCAACCGATTACTTGACCCTTATATTTGGTCATGACTGAGTTAATCCTTTTGGTAGCTGCTGCCCACAGGTCTTTTTCCCCAAGAGAGGGGACCCAACTTGGCTGGTAATGAGGATCATCCCAAAAAATATTGTGTCCTCGAACCGCAATGTTGTGATTTTTCATTAATGCCATCATGGAGTCCGAGACTGAATAGTCTTCCCTGCCTTGGCTCGGTTCATTGCTGTACCATTTCATTTCATTCGCGAAGGTTGTATGGGTAAACCTGGAAGTGAACCAGTTTTGGTAAGCACCGTCTTTGAGGATGTTCTGGTTTGAAACACAGCCTAAAGGTTTCCCTGAGGCCTTTTGCGTGATGGAAATCTTTGAGTTTGCAACCGGACTCCCTAGTGCATCCACACCAATTCTTACCCTTGTCTTTGTCTGCAAAATAATTACACCATCAATGCATCAAATATAAAAAGTATATTATAAAGTATACCAACTGACCTTCTCAATGCTTTCAACATGATGAGAGTTCCACTCTTCAAGGGTGAATGGTTGCAGGGAGACACTATCAACCCAGATATCGACCGAGGTATTATAAGTCTGAAGAAATTACATACTCAAGATTTAGAGAATCTAGAAGATAATAAATGAAAACAAGGTCGTAAAATTGAGAATTACCTCAAAGAAAAGCTCAGCAGGTCCGGAGGCATCGACAGTGAGTCCACCCTTGAGCATGGACCAACAATCGGACTCGGCTTCAGTCACTGCAGCACGCTTCAGTCCAGTAGCTGTTTTGAATACAGCTCTCACCATAGATTTCCCTTCACTCACTTGTACCCAAGCTTCATTATCACACACAAAAAACATACTACATAAATGAGACAAGTAATAACCTTTCGATTTCTACTATTAATAAAATCAATTTGCTGAGGAAAACAATACCGGAAAAGGTATAGAGCTTGTCGTTTTCCAAGTAGAGCTTGTACGAGACACCGTCCTGGGACCGGCTTCTTTTACTTGCCACCACAAATTTGTTGCCATTTGATTGGTTTCGATGTTGGATTATGGCATTCCCGAACGTAGACCATCCTATCAAACCCTCATTTAACTCTGGGTTCTTGATAATTCCACCACCATACTGAGGCTTGAGGGGTTGTGCCAAACACTTGACACGTTGCCAAGAATTATTTTAAAACTTATAACTACAATTGTTTTAGCTTCAAATATATAGGAATTACTTAAATATGGTAAGTGACTTACCTCAATGCTGGCTGAGTAATCATAGGACAATGCCTTCGCTTTCATGAATCCTGCAAAAGATTAATCTCGTAAGAAAATCATTCTTTTTCCGCTAGAGATACTCTTTGAATTCAGGGATTCGGTTACTCTCATATTCTATTAAATATAAACTAATTTCATAATTTTGAGGACTATAGATTATATTATTTCTTACAACCAGACCTGCAAATAGGATCCATAATGATAACAACAGAAGCAGACTCCCTTTCTTCCAAACCTCCATTGTTGTTTCAACTTTTTCTATCCTGAAACAATTTCAATAGGAAAATAATATTAAATAATAGTTATGAAAATATTAAATAAATATTATTAATAACTAGATATGAAATTCTTATGTTTATTATTTAAAATTCTTGTTAAATGAAATATTTCATAGAAAGTTATACCAAACTCTAAATAATATTTTTTAACTCTTCTTTGTGAATATATGATAATATATAGTATCTAATTTTAATCTTTTGAAAACAGATAAACCGTACAGATAATTACTCGAACTCAAATATTTTTAATAATAACATTACTCATATTTTTTCTAGAACCACTCAACTGGTTCAATCAAAATATAAATTTATAAAAAACAATTGTAAAAAGTACTAGCTGATACCTGCAACTAAAAGAGAGCTGCAATTTGAATTGGGCGAGAAGATTAAGACTGCATGGTTATATATGTATACAGTTTAATACAGTTATGGAAACATATCTTTTTTGGTAAAATTGTAAATACAGCTGTGCGATCCTTTTACAGTGATACAATGGTTATAAATTTAGGAAAGCAAATAATTTTTATTCTTTAAATTATAAATGTATTTTTTTTATTCAAAATATCAATAAACTCAATGCCATATTTTCTATTTTTAACCTTTTCGTAATAATTCTATAAAATATCTAGAGGACAATATATTTCTTCTTTAATAAATAACATCTTTTCTCTTGATCCCAATAAATTAAGAAATTATATCATGTGTTATTTTCAGTTCACTACGTAATTCATAAGATCATTTAATAAAATGTATTCATTTAATTAATTTTGGCATAAAAATAATTTTAATCATTAACGTTTATAATTTTTATCATTTTGACCCTTATTCTTTTTTTATGATAAATTTAGCCCTTAACTTATATCTTTTTGAAAAATATCTTATTTTTTAACTACCATGATAAATGGACCGTTAAAAATCTAACAATGATGATATGTTATATGCATATGATAATATATTTTAAATAACATGACATCTAACCTATCAAATAAATATATATAATATAATTTTATTCTAATATAAAATATAAAAAATTAAAATTTAAATAAAATATTAAAAAATTAATTAATTCTAAAATAAAATGTTACTGAATGTTCTCAACCCTAACTACATTAAAATCAAAATCCTATCTTAAAAAAATTAATTAATTAATTAGGATTGGGAATGTTTAGCAGCCTTTATTTTAGAATTCATTAATTTTTAATATTTTATTTGAATTTTAATTATTTTATATTTTATATAGAAATAAAATTATATTTCATATATATATGTATTTGATAGGTTAGATGTCATGTCATTTAAAATATATTATTATATGCATATGACATGTCATCATCGTTAAATTTTTAACGGTCCAGTTATCATTATGGTTAAAAAATAAGCTATTTGTCAAAAATATATAGGTTAAGGACTAAATTTATCCCAAAAAAGAATAAAGGCCAAAACGATAAAAGTTATAAAAGTTAAAGGTTAAATTATCTTTATGCCATTAATTTTTTCACCTCATCTTTTTTATTAAGTGAATCTTCACCGATATTTACTATAAATTAAATTTAAAAATAATTTTTATTAAGAGAAGATTCAATTGATAAAAAAAGATGAGGTAAAAAACCTATTAAATAGATACATTTGATAAGTTGGTCTCATGGATAGCGTGACGAAATAACCCATGATATGATTTCTCAAACAAATCTAGTTTATGAAAATCTAAAATTTTTACAAATAAAGAATTAAATAACGTTATTATTTATTCATGATTAATTAAATAGTATATTAGTTGTTATGAATATCTTTATTTATGATGGATATCCATATCTTAAGTTAAACTTTAGTGGGCTTTATTATTAGGGTTTAATACATATTGAAATTAGGGTTTCCATCTTATGCCTATAAATATAGACTTTTGGAGAAAGCATTGTACATGACCATACTTTGAGAATATAATATAAATATTTCTTTTTTGTCTCTAATCTTTGTTCTTATATTTTATTTTTATTCTTTTCTTTATTCACAACATGTTATCAACACGAGACTCTAATCAACGGAGGTATTTGTCATTCAAATCTTAAAGGAGTTATTGAAAAGAATTTATTACTAGCATGAATCAAAGATAAATTCTTTTCCCTCAATTATATTCTAATTATCGATTTATCTTTCTTTTTTGATTTTTAATTTTTAAAAAATCTTTGGTTGCTTGGTGTTTGTGTAGTGATAAAGTGGCTTAATTACCGTGGTGCTTGTCGATAATTCCCGAAAAAGATTTTAACAAATTTTTAGTGATTAAACCTACCATATATTCAAATTAGTGGAAAGTCCGATATGTTTTATTTATTTAATTTGGGATTTTTTTGTCTTTATTTATAACCAATATTTCTTATGCTTTAATAATTTTCTAAGTATTACATGGTATTAGAATAAATATTAAACCTTTAATTAATTAATATGTTCTTTGTTATGTTGGTTTAATCCGAGTATATTGGCTGAACATTCCGTTCTGCGAGGCTACTGGTTTCAAAGGAGGTTATTTTTAAAGGACCCTGTGGACTGGTTTAACAACATTGCGTATGAGGATTAAATTTTTATTCCTTGTAAGTATTGTATATATATATTGGTTGATCAATTACTATATAATAGTATGAATATTATAAAATCTATATTTGCTTGAAAGTAATATTTTTGTGTTGAAAAACTCGACTATAGACTTCTCCTAAGTTCAAGTTACGAAAATCGTCTTGATCCAAGAATTTTTATGGGAGGCATTCACTAAAGTGAATGCATGCATGATGATTATTTCATTCAATTATTAGATTTATGTCATTCCTTAAAGTGAATGCAAGCATAATGTTTATTCCATGCGATTATTGGATTTATGTCATTTCTTGAAGTGAGTGCAAGCATGATGTTTATTCAATCCTTGAAGTGAATTCAAACGTGATAATTCACTATATTGTTAGTGAATAAAACTCAATTATGTGTCAAAATATCACTGATGAGGATTTGTTAGAAAAAACATATTCCACTTTTCACACATTAATATTGTCTTACAAGCACAATATCATGAAAAGGTTTTAAATACCTATTAGTCTCTGCTCCATTCCCCGAAGTGAATGTGATATTTTATAGCGTAATGAATAAAAGCCACATTAGTAATTGTGGTTGCGATTAAGGTCATAAAATAAACATGGATAAGATGATTCTTTTAAGAATTCTTATATCCACTAAAAGTGGAATTATAAGGATGAAAAAATGATTTAGTTCATATCAAATCTTTATATTATCAATGCGATGGTACAAACCATTAGTCATGTCCTTGTCAAACACTAAAATATTATGGACTTTATCAATAATTATGAATGATAAATGAAAGAAAATATAAACAATTTTTCTTTGTGGCATAAATAATTATGGGGTTGTTGGTTCAACTCAATTGGATATTGTTAATTTTCTCATAATCCCTCAAGAGAATAATTCATCATTTATTTTATTTCCCTTATAATATCTAAAGGAAATAATTGATCTCTTATTTATTTGTTTTTATGTTAATTTATTTTTATTTATTTAATTTATTTTACATATTATTATTTATGTTTTATGTTAATTTATTGTTAATTTATATTTTATGTTAATTTATCTTTTAAAGAATATTATCACTTCTAGAATAAAATCTATAATGAATTGTTGCTATTTATGCCAAGCATATAGTGCAAGTACTCATAATATACTTAAGCATAAAAATATTTTCTCATTTGTACTATTTCTCTTGTACTAAAATACCAATACTTCAGAAGAGTTTTTAAGAGTTTATATTTGATAGATAACTGATTTGATATAATGTGCTATATTTAATATTTTTTATTCCTAGAAGTGAATGATACAAAGCACATATTTTTCATTCCCCGAAATGAATGAAATAAAACACATATTAAAATGTGCATAATTATGCATATTTTCCCATTTTAAATGCAAGAGAATAATGTGAGTACTATATCCGAAAGTACTAATATCACAGAAGGCTCCAACTGAGAAAATATATTATTGCCAAATGAGACTTTATTTCATATTTACAGTAGATTATACTCGTCAAAGTTGCGAAGAGTCTTATTGAGTTTTAAAGATATTTGTAAAAATATATTGAAAATATCAGTTAGAGGATTCTAATTATCTCAACATTACGAGTATAACTCATGACAATAATTTTTTTGATAAAATTATATGCACTGTCATCCATATTGTACTAAAGAAGAATTAGTACAAATTTAAGCTCATGCTAATGTAAATCAGATGTTTATTGATAATTTTATTTGGCATGATTGGTTAGGCCATTACGGTTCAATTATGATGTAAAAATTTGTTGACAATTTTATGTGGTCACTTATTGAAGAACTAGTTTTTTTCAATGTAATCTTTCATGTGATACTTTTCTATGAAAGTAATTTGATTATTCAACCATCAACAACTAAGATAGAGTGTAAATCTATTAATTTTATGGAACGAATACAAGATGATATATGTGGGCTCATACACTTTTCTTACAGTCTATCTAAATATTTTATGATTTTTATCGATGCATCGACTAGATGGTTATATGTATCCTTTTTATTAACCCGCAACTTGGTATTTGTGAGGCCATTTGCTTAGTTGATAAAATTACGAGCATATTTTCTAGATTATCTTATAAAGACAATCAGTCTTGATAATATTGATGACGTGTCATTTTATATGTAGTATCATTAATTCACATCAAGTTAATAAATGATCATATATTCTCCCTATTACAAATAGTTTTCGGTCTATAACCAAATATTTCTTATCTTGGATTTTTTTTTGTGTGCGATATATGTTTTAATTGCTCCATCACATCGCACGAAGATGAGTTTTGTTGAGATTATATATTAGATTTAGATATCTTAAGCTTCTGATAGGGAATTTATTTATAACTAGATTTACTGACTATCATTTTAATGAGTCAGTTTACCTAATATTAAGAGGAGAAAATAAATAGTTGGGGAAATAAATAAGTTGGAAAGAATTACCATTTTCTCATTTTGATCCATGTACTACGCAATGTGAACTATAAGTTCAAAGGATAATTCATTTAGCAAATCAATTGCTAGATGATTTACTAACCCTAAAAGAGTGACTAATTCACGTATACAATTATGAATGCTCTGATTAAATTTAATGTACTACAAGAAAAAACTCTAGTTGCTAATGAGTCTAACTTATACTTGAAGCGTGGTAGACAACTAAGTTCTAAAGGTAGAGAAGTCCAGGAAAAAGAAAAGGAGATATACTTTATGATGGTTTAATCGAAGAATAAATGAATTGTAAAAATATCAAGAAGAGATTAAAAGGTCTCTAACAGAGACATTGACATGAATCAAGTACCTGATAATAAAGAGATCTTAATAGATAATGTCATGTCTGGTAATAAGTAGAATTGAAATTAAATCGATTCGATAATATGTTTGCATGCAATATAGAACTAGAGATTTTTAATGGTGTGGATCATGAATCATTTTCAATGGGACTATGTAAACAAAGAAATTATTGGCCAACATGAAAGAGACAATTGAGGCAAAACTAAAATCTCTTTCGAAAATAGAAGTATTGCGCTTATAGTCCATACATTGAAATGTGCAAAACTTGTGGATATAAATGAGCATTTGTGAGAAAGAAAAATTAAAATGAGAAATCATGAGATATAAGCTCATTTGGTTACAAAAGGATCTCACAAAGACATGAAATTGATTATGAGAAAAATATATTCATCGGTGATGGATGCAATTACTTTTAGATTTTGATCAGCCTGAAATAAATAAAATTACTCAATTTCTATATAATGGATGTTGTTACATCCTATTTGAATAGTCCTCTTGATAGAAATATTTACATGAAACTTTAGCAAAGATTTAGATTGCCATAAGTAGTTAATTAAATTTATCGAGAATATTATTCAATGATATTGAACATATCTTTTTATGAATTGAAACAATTTAGGCGTATTTGGTATGATCACCTCATTGAATACTTATTAGCATAATGTTATATGAATTATTTATTTTTCCCGAACATTTTTATTTAGAGGTTTAACTCTAAATTTTTATTATTGTGTATGTCGATGATTTGGATATCATTGAGACTCCTAAAGAGATCTCAAATCCTTGTGCATCAATCGACATACAGAAAAATATTGATAGACTTTACATGCATAACGCATATTCGTTGATCACCATTATGATTGCTAGATCTCTTAATGTAAACAAAGATTCTTTCTATCTCAAGAAAAGAGTAATGATATTCTTGGTCTAAAAGCACAATATATAATTATTTGATCTGGAAGCATCAAATCTTAGTTGGTCTATAAATATTATTTAAGTGCTACGAGATCATTATCTTTAAATAATTGTTATGCATGAGATAAAGTCGAAAAATGTGTTTGGCTAAATATATCTTAAAAATATGAGAATTACTTTCACAAGATAAGATGCAAGTTATCTTGTGTAGAGATAATGCAAAATTTATATCTCAATGTGGGTATATCAAATGTGATAAAACAAAATATTTTTAAAGTTTTGTCCCTCATGATCTTTAGAAGAATAGTATTCAATGAATTACTTCAAGAAATAATTTGGAAGATTTATCTACTAGTGCATAATCTACTTCAATATTTGAAGATTGTATTCAATATTGAATTATGAAGATTCAAATATCTTATGTGATATTTTCATAAGGGAGAGTAAAAGAGCGTTGCACTCTTTTTCCCTAAACTAAAGTTTTGTCTCAGTGGGTTTTTCTAGTAAGATTTTTAATGAGGCAACATGTTATGTATATCAAAGATGTGTATACTCTTTTTCCTTCACTAAGATTTTTTTCCCATAGGATTTTTATCTTAGTAAGGTTTTAACGAGGCACATTATCTTCATGGATATCTAAGGGACTGTTTTATGAATATCTTTATTTGTGATGAATATCCATATCTTGAGTTAAACTTTAGTCGGCTTTATTATTAGGGTTTAATATTGATGCGTGTGGTATAAGCGCAATTTGAGTGCAAGTGTACACGTCGTCAAGTAATAAAATGATAAGTATATTGTTTATCGTCTCCACAGGGATTGATATACTTAATATGTTTTCTCTTATTCCCTTACTCCTGAAAAGAAAGTAAAAACACAAATAAGTTGATTTGTTTAACTAACTAAATAATTAAATAATATAAAATAAAAGGTTGAAGACGATATAGAGAAAGTGGGTAAGATCTAGTTGCGTCAATTAGTGGATTCAATTGATCTTCTTCTTGTCCAATGTAATCACACAACACTGCTTCGACGGTACTGTAGATACTGCCTCGGCAACATTGGTGTTCCTCTGCCGTGGCAATCTCTTGCTCTTGGGCAGAAGTATCAAAGTTCAGCAAAGTGTCCGTAAGTGTCTCAGCTCATCTCTGAGTCAGAGTGTTGTTGATGACCAGTCTTTGATGATACCTCTCGGCGTAAATCAACGATAACCACCAACCAATCCAACACTTCTTTTAGCTGCTGAAACTCTTAACTTATCTCCTGGGCTTCCAAAGAGTCTAGGCCGAGTTAGTGTCTACAACACCATACTTATCCCTTTTGTGAATCTACACCTCTCGATGCTAGATAAATAAATTACTTGCAAACTTCCCTCTCGGGCTTGAATACAAGAACAAAGAATGGCTATATGATAAGAAAACTTTGATTTTATTATTGCATAAGAACAAAGATACAAGAATCAATATCCTCTCATTAATATCGACAACCTTCACCTATCCCTAAGAAGTTTAGAACATATTATCGTTAAGTATAATTCTTTGGGAGGAAGGGTTTCTCTAAAAATCGGCTCTCTAAACAATGTGGCCGACTAGGGTATTTATAGTCTTAACCTAGGGCAAACCTTTCCTAAATAGACTTAAACTTGGAGCAAGGAACAAGTCTTCTTCAAAGAATCTGATATTTCCAAGTTTGCCGCCTTCTAGAAGGGTTTTCCCGCTTGGTCTCTTACTTGGGCTTTTAGCGCGCTAGCCTGGTCCAATTGATACGCTGCATCTTCTAGAATGTTCTCTATATTTTTATCTTTCAATGCGCGTCCATTGTTGGTGATGCCACTCTGGATTCTTCCGTGCCCATGTCTTCTGCCTCGGCCTCAACATTGTTTTTCTACCGCTTCTGCTCTGGATATTCCTGAATGTATAGAATATGTAATAATATCTGCATTCTCTATAAATATTAACTTTGTAAGTAATAATAACGGAATATTCAGTATTGCGCAAAGAGTTCATAATTCGGTTCAAGTTGGTATATAATAGATGCATAAAGTACCATGAGAAGAGTACTAAATAACTGCCTTTTAGGCACTCATCAAATACCCTCAAACTCGAACTATTGCTTGTCCTCAAGCAATGCAAAACATCAAATTGCCGAACCTTACTCCCCTTTGGTCTTACTCTTCCATCTATTCTCCTCACCATGGTCATGTCTATCTCTCCGTTTTAGCCATTAGTTTACCCAAGAACTTTTACTAAGAAACAAGCTATAAGGCTAGGTGAGTGTGTGCGTTTTATGGACAAGGCTGATTTGAGGCTTTCTTAGATAAACTCTAAGTTCAAGACAAATATAATCATGGACTAAAACTGTCTCCTTAAAACAATAAGTCTTGAGCCAATTTCGAGTACCTCAGGATATGCGTTTTTTATTTTCTTCTTTTTCTATTTGTTTCTTTCTTATTAACCACCTATTTTAGCATACCAGAGCCAATTTCGGGCACCTCTAGCATGAAGGAGAGCAAAACTAGAGCCGGTGATAGGAACCTCTAGTTATTTTCCCAAAAGGTTCTAAGTCTTTATCACCTAAGTTTATTAAAAGAACTCCTAAACCAAACAAATCCAAACAGTGTTTATTTTCTTTCTAACCCTAAAGCAAGCTTCTAAGTTTTATTTCATGTGTATCCTATGGTTATCCCTTCAAAACAAAACTTGGCCATGGTAAGGAGAAAAATTTCTATAGCCTTAAAGGAGTAAACTAAAGCAAAGCTGACGTAGGGCAGTGCAAGATTACAAACATAAATTCAAGAAAAGAGAATATTAAAAAAAATTCAGAAAAAATTTACTCCCTTTTCATGGTAATGTTGCGGCAGTGAGTAGCCTCGGCAGTACTTCTGCACCTTCAATCTCCCCCAAACTCAAACCGAGCATTGTCCTCAATGCTCAAAATATAAGTTAAATAGCAAGTAAAATATGAAAAAAAAACAAAGACAGTAAGGGAAATATTTATAATGACTCCGAGGAACTGCTTGTACGGAGCATTCTCCTAGGCTTTACTGCTAGTGTCTTTCATTTGGATTCTTGTGCCGATGATTGCTGTTGTTTAGCCTGCCGATGCGGCTAAACTCTACTGGGCGGTGGGCGGTGTATCTGTGCCGTAACCTCATCCCCTTCTTCCATCCCGTCCATATGGTCTATGTCCATGATTTCTGTTTCGCCCCCTACCGTGGCAGTGGGTATTGCTGATTCATGGGATGAACTGTGGTATTCATCAATCTCGCGAGATAGTGTATCCCTGCTGAGATTGGGCATAGGGATTGGTTCCCTCTGGGGAAAGTTAAAGACAGCTCGCCTCTTAGATGGCCTTTGACTGGTACATGATACTCTGGCAGACCTTGCTGGTCTGAAAGGTCCGGCAGCATAAAACTGTTGTTGCGGCCGTGGCTGGAATAGTTGCGACCCTGGGCAGGTTCTGTATGTGTTATCTGCATAACTCAGTGGCAGAAATCTCTTGTCCATCCTTACCGAGTTGGCGTGTATTCATCTGTGTCTTCGAACGGAACTCCTACATTAATGCACAAGGTAGAGATTAAACATGGTAAGTAAAGCGGTCCACGTTCTTTCTTACCACATTCATGGATTTCTTGAAGAATGATCTCTCCAACGTTGATGCTTCTCTTTTTGATGATGGACTGGATTAGCACCATTCTTTTGCGGTCCACTGTGCTGTTATGGGAGGTTGGATAAGTCGTCTTTTGACAAATGTACACCATATCTTGGCCTCGGGTATTAGACTCTACCTTGTTACTGAACCCTTATGGCACCGGTTTCCCATGAAGTGTTGCTATAACAAAGCTCATCTTTAATCTCTTCATAGTCTTGAGTGGTGATGCTGTCTACGAATTTGGCATGATCATCCCGTGTGGGTGTGAGGCCTAAAAGTTGTTGATGACTTTGGCATCAAGTTGCACAGGCTTGCCTCGACAGTGGATAAAGAGGGTGTCCTTGCTCAGCCCATATGTATAAAATTTCCTCACAATTGTAGCATTCATCGGTGGAGGCTGTAGACAGAAAGCCTCCCAATCCTGATGCTGAATCTTGTTGAACAAGTATGATTCAATGCCGAAGTATATTTCATTGTTCTGTTGAAATCCCTGCTCTTTCCATAATTTTCGAGCAACGAATGAGCGGTTGAATCGGTCAACAATAGTGGCAGGGGTAAATCTTGTGTAAGAAGCCATTGATTGTTCATGGAGAAAAGTTTGAGAAATTCTGGAGTAAATAGAAATTGTTCTTGAAAAGTTCAAGGTATAGTGAGAGCAAGATTGTTCAAAATAGCAAAATTAGCAAGAATACAAGAGTAAATAATAAACAACAATGAGTCTGCTTATATAAGCTGTAAAAATATGACTGTTAAAAATATAGCCGTTAGGAATTTACTGCCTTGTTGCACAATTACTGCCGCGGCGGATATCTCGGCAGAGAGCCATTACACTATTTCTGCCTGTTAGGAATTATACGACTCTGACACAGTGCACTGCCGCGGTAACAGTCTTCCTGCTGGGGCATAATTTTTTCTGCATTCGAAGCTTTATTTATAAAACGAAAACATAAAAAAATACAATACTGAAAATAAAGCATAACAACATAAAATACTGAAAATAATAATATATAAACTAATCCTAATATAATAATTAAAATAGAAGGGAAGAGATTATGTTACTTGTGGAGTACATGTAAATACATCTCCCACTTTTATTCTCTCTTGCTGGCCCGTATCTTTCTTCATGAGTTGTTCAGTCCCTTCAGTGCATTCGGCTTCTCCTTTGGGTTTTATTCGTTTACCGAACAGTCTGTCGAGTATTCTACCCAGGCAGGATATTTTAGTACCCTTATTCGGTGTATAGAGAGCCTTACATTTTGCTGGAGCATCTTAGTATGGTAGATTGTGGAAGGCGTTCAACTTGACTTGTTGATCATTTATCCACATTGTGAGCTTTCCATTTTTCACATCAATGATTGTGCGTCCAGTAGCAAAGAAAGGTCGACCCAATATGATCGGTGCATTATCGTCGGCCTCACAGTCAAGAAATATAAACTTGTCGACCTTCACTAGAATATCCTCAATTTTGCCTTCAGGATACACATAGGACCGATCCGCAAGTTGGAGCAATATTGTTATTGGTTTTGCTCGTCCAATTCTATGTTTCTGAAAAACTGATATGGGTATAAGGTTAATGCTTGCTCCCAAGTCGCATACGGCCTTTCCTTTATAACCATCTCCAATTGCACAGGGGATTGTGAAACATCAGGATCTTTTAGTTTGGGTGGCATGCGATTATGCAACATGGCCATGCAACCTTCAGTGGCTGCCACTATTTTAAATTCTCCTAGCCTTCATCGTTTGGATACTATGTCCTTCAAGAACTTGGCATAGTTGGGCATTTGTTCAATAGCCTCAACTAGTGGCAAGTTGATATGGATCTGCTTCAAAATGTCTAGGAACTTCTAAAATTGGTGGTCCTGTTTTTGCTTTTTCAACCTCAGTGGGAACGGAGGTGGTGGTCTGATATCCTCCAGGTTTCCTTGGATATTTAGTTTAATACCTGGGGTGAATTTATCTGCAACTGCCTCGGTAGATGGTTCTGATACTACTGGTTCTGTTGTCGTGGCAGTGCTCTCGACAGGGTCCTGCTCAGCTTCTGAGTCCTCATGATGTTGCTTTTCTGGTTAGACTCTATCATTTGATGTCCCTTATTTATCTTTCAATTGTAGGCCACTTCGTGTTGTGATTACCTTGCATTGCTCGTGGCCTAACACCTTAGTAACTTCATTATTGCTAGGTAAACCCCCTAGTGGTCGAGTGTTTTGTTGTTGGGCAAATTGACCAACTTGGGATTCTAGAGATTTTATCGCGACTTCCTAGTTTTGCAGACTCATCTCGGTTCGGTTCATGAAGTCATCAGTATGCTTCATGAAGCGGCTATTCTCCATCATGTAAGCATCAGTCTTTGACATAAAAGCCGTGAGAGAATCTGCCAATGCATTCAAAGACTGTTGCTGTTGTACCTGCTGCTGTGGCATGGGCTACTGAGTGTTCTGCTGTGGCAGGTTCTGGCTCTGATGCTGAAATCCTTTTGCTTGATTAATTGGATTCAAGGCATTGTTAGGGTTACACCATGATAGGTTTGGATGCCTTTTCCAAGAGGAGTTATAGTTGTTGGACATTATTGGATTGTTTCTGTTATAGTTTCCAACATATAGGCCGGTCTCCTCATCTTGCATGTAATTCGATGAGTTAACTGCCTTAACCTCATGTACGTTTCTTTGGGCTTGCATGTTCTGAACAATCTTGGTTAGAGAAGTCAATTGTGCTGCCACCGAACTTGATGTATCTAATTCATGGGCTGTGGCATGATGTCTCATTCCTCATCGCCTTGATGTGGGAAATTGGAAATCGTTCCTTGCGAGTTTGTTTAGAATTTCAATAGCCTCCGCGGGTGCTCTATCCAAAAGTGTCCCATTTGCGGAAGCGTCTAGCATCATTCTTGTGAAAGCATTGGTAGCATTATAAAACATGGAGACTTGCATCCACAAGGGAAAACCATGTAGTGGGCATTTGTTTAATAGTTCTCTGTAACGTTCCCATGCCTCATACATCGGTTCATCTTCATCTTGTCGGAATGATGTGATTTCATTACGAATGCGATCATAGAGATTTGTCGGGTTAAACCTCGTAATGAATTCTAGGTAGAGTTCCTCCCAATATCCTATGGATCTTGTTGGGATACCATTTAACCATGTTTTCGCCCTATCCCTCAGTGAATATAGGAACAATTTTAATCGCAAAATATCTTCATGGACTCCTTGAATCTTGAAAGAGTTGCATACTTCCATGAAAGATTTTAGATGTTGCCTTGCATCTTCAGTAGCAAACCCACTAAACTGTCCAATTATGTTCAACATGTTGAATATCACTGGTTTGAGCTCAAAGTGAGTTGCTTCGAGTTCTGGGGTGACTACACCAGGGTTGAGTCTGTTTAAATCTTCCACCAGATAGTATCTAACAGTAGGCTGCTTCGGCAATGGTTGCGGCAATGGCTGCTACTGCATTGCTGGCGGCAGTACATTATGATCAATATGTGGAATTTGTCTTCTAGGTGGATTATCCATGACTTGGAATAGATTGCGTCTCAGATGATGTCTTGTGCGTTCAATCTCAGGATCCAACTCGTACAATGGTCCACTCGGGTTTACCCTGGTCATAAACCAAATAAATCAAAGTTAATAAAAAAATAAAATAAAAAATTAAAGTTAAAGTTAAAGTTAGATAAAGGATAGTTAAAGAGCAAGAAAATAAAGAAAACAAAATTTAGTTGTCAATCCTCAGCAACGGCGCCAAAAACTTGATGCGTGTGGTATAAGCGCAATTTGAGTGCAAGTGTACACGTCGTCAAGTAATAAAATAATAAGTATATCGTGTATCATCTTCACATGGATTGGTATACTTAATATGTTTCCTCTTATTCCCTTGCTCCTGAAAAGAAAGTAAAAACACAAATAAGTTGATTTGTTTAACTAACTAAATAATTAAATAACAAAACATAAAATAAAAGGTTGAAGACAAAATAGAGAAAGTGGGTAGAATCCAGTTGCGTCAATTAGTGGATTCAATTGATCTTCTTCTTGTCTAATGCAATCACACAACACTGCTTCAACAGTACTGCAGATACCGTCTCGGCAACATTGGTGTTCCTCTATCGCGACAATGTCTTGCTCTTGGGCAAAAGCATCAAAGTTCAGCAAAGTGTCCATAAGTGACTCAGCTCATCTCTGAGTCAGAGTGTTGTTGATGACCAATCCTTGACGATACCTCTCGGCGTAAATAAACGATAACCACCAACCAATCTAACACTTCTTTTAGCTGCTGAAACTCTTAACCTATCTCCTGGGCTTCCAAAGAGTCTAGGCCGAGTTAGTGTCTACAACATCGTACTTATCCCATTCGTGAATCTACACCTCTCGATGCTAGATAAATAGATTACTTGCAAACTTCCCTCTCAGACTTGAATACAAGAACAAAGAATGGCAATAGGATAAGCAAACTTTGATTTTATTATTGCATAAGAACAAAGATACAAGAATCAATCTCCTCTCACTAATATTGACAACCTTCACCCATCCCTAAGAAGTTTAGAACATATTATCGTTAAGTACAATTCTTAGGGAGAAAGGGTTTCTCTAAAAATCGTCTCTCTAAACAATGTGGTCGGCTAGGGTATTTATAGTCTTAACCTAGGGCAAACATTTCCTAAATAGACTTCAACATGGAATAGGGAACAAGTCTTCTTCAAGGAATCTGATATTTCCAAGTTTGCCGCCTTCTAGAAGGGTTTTCCCGCTTAGACTCTTGCTTGGGCTTTTAGCATGCTAGCCTGGTCCAATTGATGCGCTGCATCTTCCAGAATGTTCTCTATATCTTTATCTTTCAATGCGCCTCCATTGTTGGTGCTGTCACACTGGATTCTGCCGCGACCATGTATTCTGCCTCGGCCTCAATATTGTTTTTCTGCTGCTTCTGCTCTAGATATTCGTGCATATACAGAATATATAATAATATCTACATTCTCTATAAATATTAACTTTGTAAGTAATGATAACGGAATATCCAGTATTTGCGCAAAGAGTTCATAATTCGGTTCAAGTTGGTGTATAATAGATGCATAAAGTACCATGAGAAGAGTAGTAAATAACTGCATTTTAGGCACTCATCAAATACCCATTGAAATTAGTGTTTCCATCTTATGCCTATAAATCTAGACTTTTAGAGAAAATATTGTACAAAACCTTACTTTAAGAATATAATACAAACCTCTCATTTTTGTCTCTCATCTTTCTTCTTCTATTTTATTCTTATTCTTTTCTTTATTCACGACACCACTAATAATACCAAAAAATTAATACATTAACCAAATTTCAACACTAAAATTTTACCCCAATATTCGAGTTTCATATTTCCCAAATTAGTTTAAGTTTTAATCGTACATCTAAATAAATTATATTATGGCCCTTCTCACCGCATCGTTCATGGTCCTAAAAAATAAAAATCATCCATCTTATAAACATTTTTATATTTTTTTTATCATATAATTCTCCACTCATTTTTATTATACATTAAATTTAGATATATTATTATCTTATACTGATATTGAAAACTTTAGTTTTCACAAGTGTTATTTTAGTGTTTTACGGCTTAGAAGTTAGAACTTTAGATTGCAAGGTATATAATTTAAGGTTTATGATTAGAGTTTATGATTTTATGTTTAAGGTTTAGAGGTCAAAAGTTTAGATTATAAATTATAAAATTTCAGATTTATAGATAGAATTTCGGGTAACGAGATATTATTTATGGGTTTATGGTTAAAGATTTCAATTTTAACTTTTAGTATTGTATAAGAAATGTTTGTGTAAAAAAATTACGCCACTTGTGTATTGAATAATTTTTCAACTTAAAAATTAAATTTTAAAATTTATTATTTGAGTGAGTTGTTGATATGAAAAAATAACAAGATAAATAATTTTTATTAGTTAAAATTGTAAAAACGTAATGGCCTTAATTAGAGGGATATTCACTTTTTATTTTTTATTTGAAAAATAATTTTTTTAACTTTATCTTGAAGAATAATCATTTTCTATACATGTAAATCTAATTTGCATCATACACAATGCGAATTCCTACTTCACATCTTGTAGAATGTGATATTCTTTAACTTTTTAAAATAAAGTGAGCTTGTTTTAACCTAATTTCACATTCCACAAGATGTGAAGTAAAAATTCACATTACACAAGACACAAATGATACAAATTAAATGTACACGTACAAAAAATGAGTTATTCTTTAAAATAAAGTTTGAAGAAAATTATTTTTCAAATAAAAAATAAAAATAAAATATACTCTTACTAAGCCAATATAATGAAAAAGAAATCATACAATTTTTTTTTCATTTTAATTTGAAATTCCTTGCGATTAGAGCCGGCTAACAACTATATATAAAAAAAATATTCGATGCCGACCTGATTCGGTGTGCCCCGATCTGAGCTAGTTGAGTTTTTTAATTTAATTTTCGGGGATCAATAAGGGGTGAGATGGAGCTTAAAAATTACTAAATCGGGTCGAGTCGGATTCGAGTATTTGCTTAAAATTCTCCTTCCCGACTCGGTATATTTTTATTTATTTTTATATATTTTATTATATTTATAAAAAATATCATTATATATAAATATTTTTATGAGTTTTAATTTTTTTTTACTTTTTGAGGTTTGTTTTTATAATAAAAATTTATTAGATGTTGTTCAAGTTTTAATATATTCGATTTTGTTAGTTACCTATTTAAGTTTTTTCTTTTAAATATATAATTTAACATGTAAATAATTTAAAATTTAATTTATTTTATTTTTATATAAATTTGAAATTACTTAAAAATCATAATTGATGATTGTGGAGCGGATTGATAGAATCTAACTTTTATCATCGACGACTGTTCTTTTTCTAGATTTTCAGGTCGATTCTGATCAAAGTCGAGTTTAAAAAATAATACATCAGGACTAAACAGGTCGGATAAATTAATATTTTAACCCAAATCGAATTGAAATCAAATTTGAGAGTTAATGAATCGAATAGGGTCGGAGTGGCCGAAATCCCTCCCAGCCAACCCTGTTGTCATCCCTACTAATAGCAGGAACAACCTGAACACTTAGCTCAGGCCCCCGACTGTCATGTGGCCGCTTGTTGCCATGTTACCCTTGCTAGTCTTTAGGCCTCAAGCCACAATGAATTCAATAACAAGATTTAATTTTGTCTAAAAATAAAAAAAGAATTCGGCACTATATCACTTGCTCTCACCATCATTTTGCACGGCTTTAAGATTTCACCCGGCTACAAGATCAAAGCTAATAGGGTTTCATATGGAAAATTAATATTTTAATATATAATAAAAAAATTATAAATATAAATTTGAAGCCATTATTTAAGTCAAATCACGAAAAAAAATATAACAATTATAAAAAAAATAGGATAAAATAAATACAAAATTATAAAATAAAATTTGATTTTTGATATAACAAAGAAGTAAAAGGATTATTTTGTAATAAATTTTTAAGGCCATATTCAATTATCAAGTCAATTTTTTTAAGTCAAAACAATAACTCAACACTATTTTTCTTAAGAATTTTTAAAGCAAAAACATTCATATTTCCCAGGCGTTTCTATACGACTCTTAAGTATATCGATAACGTGTTCTTACTTTCAATGAATGTTCTTCAAGTTTTCCCAAGCATTTCAATAAGGTCTTGGTCGTTTCAATACGTTCTGAAACTGTGAATTTTGATTTTAAAACAATTTTAAATTGGTAGAGATATAGGCGTTTCGATACAGTCTTTGACTATTTTGATACATTCCTATAGTTTAAAGCTTAATATACTATTTAAATAGTATCGATACTACACGTATGTGTTTCGATAATATGGGTTATTTTTTCAAGACTTTTTAAGCATTTAATATTTTGACCGTTACTTGTTAGTTGAACTTTAAAAGTTAGTTAACCAGTATCAATACGCGTCTCAAGGTGTTTCGATATGTTCCTGCAGTTTAAAGCTTAATAGAATATTTAAATAGTATAGATACTACACGTATGCGTTTTGATAATATGGGTTATTTTTTCAAGACTTTTTAAGCATTTAATATTTTGACCGTTACTTGTTAGTTGAACTTTAAAAGTTAGTTGACCAGTATCGATACGCACCTCAAGGCGTTTCAATACCATTTTGACAAATTCAAAACATTTCGATACAACTCTATAGTTGTTTTGATACACTCCTGTTTAAAATCTATATAACGACTCTTTCTATTTCAGTAGCATTTTGATACAAGTTTCTTGAGTTTTGATACTACAAGTTGTAGAAGTGCATTTTATCATGTGAAGATGGTGTCTTAACAGCTATATTGATGATCCGAACTACTCAGAAGGATAGAATTCAATGAGAGGTATAAAAACAAGTCTCAAATGCAACAAAAACAACTATTGATCATCAAAACAACATCCAAATATTCAATCCAACTCCAAGCACTAAAATTTTCAAATCCTTACACCCAACTCTTTGTTCATCATTGTAATCTTTCTTTTGAGTTTGGGGACTGTTTAATTGTAATTGAGATAATATTTTTCTGTGATAGAAACAAACATTTTTCATTTTTCATTTTTTATTTCTTATTTCTTATAACATTGTGAGGTTGAATTAATGTTTAGGTAGAAAGATGATTCGTTTGTAACAATTATCCCTTGAGCTGGTAAAAAGATGTAATTTATTAGTGAATTGGTTATAAGATTCTTAGTGGGAGCTAAGGTAATAGATGTAGAGCTTGTTCGAAGCTTAAAACACTATAAATCTCTTGTGTTCAAAATTTTCTAATATTTCAAATCTTTCACAAATTTTTAAAGTGTCAATTCATCCTCTTCTTGGCCAAATTTGATTGTTCGATCTACTCCATAATTGATTAAAAGCTAGACTCTTCAAGGGCTTAACATACACAACAAAAGATACTATAGAGTGTTGATCATCACAACAATCAAAGCCATGACATATGTATTAGGGCAAAATATGTACGAGTCACATTTCATCCCAAAGCCACCCTTCTTCAATGGAGACAATTCTTATTGGAAGAATAGGATGATGTTGTTCATTAAATCATATGATTATGTTCTTTGTGATATAAAAGAAGATGTTTCATCCTTTCCAATGAACCAAAATGGAGATAGACAAATTTTGAAGACTAAAAGTGAGATGACGGTGGAAGAAATAAGAAAGAATTCAATAAATGACAAGGCATTACACATACTCTTTTGTGCACTTGTCCCGGACATTTATTCAAAGATGTTATCTTACTAGAGTTCTAAGGAAGTTTGGGATTCCCTTGAGACGATATATGAAGGTAAAAATGATGTCAAGCATACCTAAATTGGGCTTCTTAATCTCAACTACGAGAATTTCAAGATGAAACCGGATGAAGATATCTCCAAAATATTTGATCGATTCTCGGTAATCATTAACGATTTTAAAGGTTTTGGTGAAATCATTCTAAAGGAGAAACTCAATCAGAAGATCATTTATTCACTTCCCGAGTCTTGGGATGGAAGAGAAACACCAACATTAAAGCCAAGGATCTCAAGACCTTAAAGCTCAATGTTCTTGTGAAATCTCTTCTTACCCATTAAATTATGAAGAAAGGAAGAGCAGAGAAAAAAAAAGAAAGATGAGAAGAACCAAGAAAAGAAAGTGATGAAAATTAAGAAACAAAGAATTACCCTCAAGGCCTCTTTAACAAAAAACTATACTAGTGGAGAAAATGAATTGGATATGGTAGCCAAATGGTTTACCCATATCATGAGGTCAAATCGAAATAAAAGGTTTTAAAGAAAGAAGAATTTCAAAGGTAAGAGCAAGGAGAAAGATAAAGAACAACTCACATGATATGAGTGCAAGAAACCGGGACATATTAGAATCGATTGCCCATAATACAAGAAGAAGAAGTTTGGGAGAAAGAAGAAGAAAAATGCTTATGTTGCTACTTCGAGTGATGATGACTCATCATCCGATAAAGAAAATAAAGTTGCAAACCTTTGTTTCATGGCCATTAACAATGAGCCTAAGGTAACCCTTAATACCTCTTGCAATGATCTTTCTTATGATGAAACAAATGATGCTTATAAAGAATTGCAAGAGAGTTATGATGAATTAGTATTAGAGTATAAGGAATCCATTAAAAAGAATAAAAATTCTTCTAGAATTGAGAAATGAAAATGATTCCTTAACTAGAACTAACTTAGAGAAATGAAAATGATTCCTTAATACCTTTTATTAGGATGTTTTGTCCAATTTGATATCGAAACTTCTTATAGAAATGAAGATTAAGATTAAAATTTTCAAAAATTTTAAAGGTTAAATTTTTATTTTAAGGGTTAAAATATTTTTAAAAAAAAGTTATAGGGATAGATGAGAATTTTTAAAAAATTATGAGAAATGTTTAGTTAAAAAGATTTAAAAATTTTGAAGCTTAAAATGAATCTTTAAAATTTTTGTTTGGAATAAAAATGAATTTTTAAAAATACTAAGAGAATAAATTATATTTTCTCAAATTTTTAAGAGACGACAAGTCCCTTCATTTTTCTACCACTAACCTCTCATAAATGTTTTCTTGCCTATATATTTTTAAATTTATAAACCTATAATTTATCATAACATGTAATTTAATCTCATTCGTACATGTTTAGCGCAAACTTTAAAATATAAGTTATTTTTTAAAACGTGATAAAATAATATTCTTTTGAATAAGAATATGTTTAGCTCATCTAATATATCTCTTTTATAGCTTTCAATTAGTTATTCTGCTAGTAAAATTTACATCAATTTTGGCTTATTTAATATGTCAATTGATAAACATATGTTATCTATAATTTTAAAAATTATTTTAAAACCTTTTATTGCCTTTTCTTTTAATTTTCCATTCCTTGTGACGGTTATCATTAGTAGTAAATATTTTATTTCAAATTTTTGTATCTTTTAAAATGTGTTGTCTCGTATTTTTTTTCTTTCATTTCAAGTGGAAAAAAAATTTATACTCATGTTAAGCATAAATTGTTAATATATGTATCAAATTGCACTGGCGACGTAAGTGTATTTTATAAAGAATAATAAATAAACGCCTATTGTATCTTACCGAAATAAAAATAAAAATTATGCCTTAGCTTATGACAGTGTAAAGATCTACAAGAAAAAAATGAAGCGTTGGTATCATAAAAAATTATTGTCCCGACAATTCATACACGGGTAATTAGTTCTTTTCAACTCTCAGTTAAAGTTCTTTTTGAGAAAACCTAGATTAAGGTAGTCCGAGCCATTTGATATTGTTAAACCTTTCTCACATGATGTGATGATAATCAAGTCCATCATTGATGGACATGAATTTAAATTTAACGGTAAAGATTGAAGTACCTTATCGACGTCAACATGGAGTGTGATAAAGAAAGGGTTACTTTAGGAGATGCTTGATTATGCTCTCCTTGAGTATTTTTATTAATTAAACTTTTTATTTTTATATAATTTTTTGATTTTTTTTATTTTACTAATTTAGGATAGATTTTTTTAATTATGATTTATTTTATTTAAATTTATCTTAATAATTTTTATTTTGTTAATATTTATTCTTTTAATTGTGTTTGAGCTTTAGGAAAGAAGTTAAGATAAAGAATAATTTGATTGAAGATTGTAACACCCGATATTTTAAGATTAAGGAAAACCTAATCGAATTGGGATTCCCAATTCTGAAACCCTAATTTTATTTGTTCAATCTTTTTGTGCCCTAATTTGAATCAATTAGGGAATTTAACCCCAAAAGGGTATTTTAGTCTTTTCACAACCGAAACCTAAACCTAATATGAGTATGGGTGTTTTGTTTCCCTTATCAGCCACCCATCTTCATAATCTTCTTCCTTCTTCTGCCGAGTTTTTCCTCACCTTCATTGTTCATCCAAGCTTTCACCATCTGTTGAAGCAGTTAAGCTCGTGTGAAGGGTTATCGAGAGGGCAAGCTGTCGTTCAATGGTTGTTGTTCCCCGATAGGTAGTTGTCGTTGTCGCGAGGGAGGCTCACCGTTGTTTAGTGTAAGCATGATGTGTGGGTTGATGGTTGGAGGTGTAAGGGACCTAGTTATCGTCACCGGAGTAGGTTATCATCATCGCTAGAATCCATCATAGGCTGCTGTGAGGGGCTATCGAATTTGTTCCAGTTAGGTAACGGGTAGGATGTGGTTCGGGTGGGTATTGTTCGTCGGTAAGGTAACGCCGGAGTAGTTATCGTCGGTCGCCGGTGACTATGTGTTGTGTTGGTTCTAGTTCGGGTCGTTGAAGGGGGGATTAGGGTTTTGGTTAGTAGTGAGTTAGGAAGAAGGGTTGGAACCGAACCGGCTTGTGACCGAACCAAACCAGTTCTATTAAGGGAGGAAAACCGAATCGTGACCCATTTTTATGACCCGTACCTGTCCCAAACTAGAACCGTTACCCATACCTGACTCAGTTTGACCGACCCTATGATGACTTCATCTATGACATCAACGATGATATCATCGATGATGTCAATAGGTGACATCACCTATTGACCCGTTGACCTGTTGAATTTTTGACCCGAGTTGACTTTTTTCAAAAGACCCTATCTTAACCTTTTTCGACGTCCTGAGTCTGTTTTTACAGTCTGTTTGGCCAAATTCAAACCGAAAGCCCAGTTTTTACACTTTAAGCTATAACTTGTGTTTGTGGACTTGAGTAAGAGTTTAATTGGAATCTTGTGGTCTTTTTCAGACGATGCAGACTCTAAAGAGGACGTTTAACCACCACCGCATCCACCTCGAGTTCAATCGACTCTTGCGAGCATCGCTCGAGACTCTGACTCAGCAAGAACAGGACCCAGCTCAGACCATGGGAAACGACCGTGTCATTGATAGTACTTGTGCTTCGAGAGGTGTGTTATCTTCTTGTGCTAGATTTTGTATATTGTGCTTACCTGCTTAATTGAGACTATATGATATATTGACATGCTTTGCGTTACTGTGAACTTTGCTTACCTACTTAAGGTAGGTGGTTTTACCACACAACATTTTGGTGAAATAAAGGGTGAGAGGTTCTGGGGAACTACCTCCACAGCGATCGGTTGGTTTAGCCACCACTATATTGGAGATCGGGGTATAGGATTGCATTCTCTGTGACATTGCATTGCACTCATCAAACATTGTGTTTAATTACTGTGAACATATATTTTATAACTGTGGTTGTGAATCAAATGATAATGTCTTTATAACTGCACTTTAGAGACACACTGAGCTTTATAGCTCATCCTTTTACTTTAACTTTTCAAATACCTAGACATAGGATTTGGTACTCGAAGCTCTCGACCGAATATTATTTTATTATTATTTTCAGTATGTTAGTTACTGGAATTTTTATTTTAGTTATTTTGGGAACAATTAGGGATATAAATATTTTTAATTTAATGCATGAACCATTTATTTACTTTATTTTGTTTTCCATTTAGGGATATAACTGTATTATCTTCTTGTGCTAGATTTTGTTTTCCAGAACCGTTATGTGGGAGAACAATACTTAGATGATCGACATCAGGCTTTTATTGATTTAAAACAAGAGGATATGACGGTAGCTAAATATGAGATTAACTTTGTGGAGCTATCTCAGTATGCACTTGGGCTAGTGGAGAATGAAAAAGATAAATGCTGAGAATTTCTTAAGGGTTTGCGATTTATAATTGTTGGGTTGTACTAAAGGGTGGTTCCTTTTTAGTGCAATAATGTGCAAGTATACACATTGAACAAGTAATAAAGTGTGTGAGTGATATCGTTCCCACGAGGATTGGGTAGATTGTTTCAAAAATATTTAATACACACAAAAGATAAAATAATCTTTTGTATTAACATATGCTAAAGCAATTCTACAAGTTTCACCAAAATGCTTTAGTAAAATAAAAATGTCACCAGTGATGATGGAGCAAAATAAAGGTTGTCACGAAAATGCGGTAGCAATTAAAATAGATATTGGAGAAATAAATAAAGCTACACAAACACAACACTAAGAAGATTTTTCAGCTTAAGACAAGCTAGGCTTGCTATGGTATGACCTTATTGTTCTTTTGAATGCTACTGTTCCACTGGTTTACTAGTGCTCGACAGAGTTTACTAAAAATGCCTCCACTATCCTTAGTCATAAGGCCTAACACTCGAAAATTCTAAGGCATTACCTCCCGGTCTCAACCCTAATACTTTTAATGTTGATAAAGTGCTACACCTTTTAGTCGTTGAAACTGTACCTTATCCCTAAGGTAAGTTAGGATTCTACTCCCGTAGTAACCCCATTGTTCAAGTTGGTCTAGCTTTGTCTATTCGTAGATCTAAGCTTTCCAAACCCTTGAGCTATGGCTACCTTTCGGTTCTCTTAAAAATCAAGGTTTAGATGAAAAATGTGTTAGGTTTCTTGAACAAAACACAAAGTAAACACTAAAACAATAAACATCCATTAAAACAAAGTAAAAATCATCCAAAACAAGCCTTAGCCATACTAGTTTAGTTCATGGCTAGGTAAGAAAAACTATTCAACTTTCATCCTTTGCAATACATTTTCAACAACTTAGAAAAGAGGTAAACAAAGTGAAGAGGAAGGAAGTCTCAAACGCATGTTCCGTGAAGGTTTTCCTAGCTTGCCGCTCCCTCCGAAGTCGCACAAATCCCTTGCTTGAAGCTCTCCAACAATGCTGGCTTGGCTAGTGGTTGAAGACGAAGGAAAGTGACCTCCTTTTTTCTTTCTTCTCCCTCGTGCTCTATTAAAGTTCGCTCCTTTTTGTGTCTCTTTTAGCTACTGATTTTTCCTTTCTCTTGCTCAGCATGTTTGTTGAAGGAGGCTTGGCCTTGTATTTAAAGGGGACTTCTAGGGTTTTGTGCCCTAAAGATGCAAGGGGATATTCCCTAACATTCACTACAGTAAATGGCAGAAAATGCAGGTCTGATGTAGCGGTGCAATGCTTGCCAAGGAGAGGTGCAACGTCTGCAGAGGAGGTGCAATGCCTGCATAGCAAGTGCAGCTGGCCTGGAAAATGCGTGAGAATAGTGGGCTGCATATATGTCCTTTCTTCCGTTTTGTTTTGTCCGCCCACAATGCTATAGCATCTTTGAAGTCCGATCCAACACTTGAGAAATATGCTATAACATCTCTTCCAATCTTTCAACTTTGCCCCAATATTCTGCACGTCAAAACCAAGAAAATACCCTTCAAAGCAGCATCTTTTAAAATTAAATAGAAAATAAAAATAAAAAACTAAACTAAATGCAAATTCAAATGTACATGAAATGCAACTAAGTGCAATTAAATGTAATGTAAATGAACTTGAAATCAAACAAAACCTTAAGTAAAAAGGTATGAAATATACTCTTTTTAGAGCGTTAACGCCTCCCCCCGCAAACTTAAGATATTGCTTGTCCTTAAGTAATGACATATAAAAACACTGTATCATCATTTTCAATTCTTGATAGTAGTTTAAGTAGAACATCAATCCTCAGAATATAAATGCTATAGCAATCTACATGATATTGAGAATTCCTTGAACTTGAACTTAGATAAGATACTTTGCTTGTGTGTGCTGGATTGTATCTAACCTATGCTTCACAATGTTAGAAAAATTCTAGTTTTCCTCATTCATTATACCCTAGTTCTTAAAAAAATTACTCACATGCTTATTTTCATTTTTTTTAAACTACTTCGAAGGGTGTCAGCTCATCACAACTATCGTCCTTATCTCTAGATGAGTATGGAGCAAACATCTCATCCTCGAGCTAGTAGATAGAGTCATCCCGTGATAACTTTCATTCACTCATATGATGTAGCATTTTTTATTTTTGTTCAAGCTAACATTGTATAGAGGAACGCCCTTGTACAGTTTTATGCTAAAACATTTATTCATATCTCTATTTACTTCTTCTTTTTTTATTTATATACTAAAACAAAAAGGAGTTCTTTTCGAACTAACTAAGGCATAACTTCTAAGTTCTCTAGAAAATTCCTACCACTCAAACATAGAAAACATACAATCGTGTCAAAAATTTTCAAAGTATTAAGTCCTAATTCAATTCAATTTATTCTTAATATTTTCTATGATTCATTTCAAAAGTATTAAAATCCTCATCACCGGATATCATATATTCTAACTTAAAAGTTGTCTTAAATTGAATCTAATACTATAGTAAATTTATATGTATGCAAAATGAAAATGAAAATGCTAAGACGAAGACTTTGCTACCCCCAAACTTGAGGTTGGCATTGCCCTCAATGCTATTAAAATGAGACTATATGCAAAATGAAAAAGAAAAGGGTAAAGATGTTTACTTCTTTGCGGGTCTTGATTTTCGCGTGTCCATGTGCTTGATGCGTTTCGCCAGCCTTTCTGGTTGTGCACAGCTCCCTTGTGAGCGCATGGTGTTTTGAAATTATACCTTCAAAGACTATGTGTTGAATAGGGACAAAAGAAATAAAAGCATCATAAAAGCAACATAAAAATAAAAACATCTACTTTCTATTCAAACTGAAATTTAAATGCTAAAGCAAAATAAAAGAAAGGGATAGAAATGCTCAGGCATTTTGCAGACTTGGGTCGTCCTTGTCACACACAATGGGAGCTCCATTATAGATCTTCAGCCTTTGACCATTGACCTTGAAGATTCAATCTCCATTAAGTATTTTAATCTCCACAGTACATAAGGATAAACCCTATGTATTAGGAATGGTCTAGACCATCGAGACTTCAACTTTTCAGGAAATAGTTTGATTCTCTAGTTGTAGAGTAACACTTGTTGGCCCTCTAAGAAATGTCATGGCAAAAGATGTTTGACATGCCACCTCTTTGTTTTGTTTCTTTGTAGATCTTAGTATTCTCATAGGCATTGGATCAAAACTTGTTCATCTTATTCAGCTCTAAAAGCCTGTTCTCTCCAGCTACCTTAAAATCCATATTCAGCTTTTTGATGGCCCAATATGCCTTGTGTTCAAGTTCCATGGGCAAATGACAAGCTTTCCCATAAACCAGCTTGACTGGGGACATCCCTAAAAGAGTCTTGTAAGTTGTCCTATACGCCCATAAAGCTTCATCCAGCTCTGGAGACTAGTCTTTTCTCTTTGTGTTGACAATATTTTGTAAGATTTGCTTGATTTCTCTATTGGAGATTTCAGCTTGGCCATTCGTCTGCGGGTGATATACTGTAGCAATTTTGTGTCTGACTCCATAGCATTGTAATGCCTTAGCAATGAGCTTGTTGTTGAAGTGGGTTACTTCATCACTAATTATGGCTCTAGGGACTCCAAACCTTGTGAAAATATTCTTGTACAGGAACTTCAAGACTATTTTTGAATCATTACGGGGTGTTGTCACCGCTTCAACCCATTTGCGCACGTAGTCCACTACTAACAAGATGTATAAATCACCATAGGTTGATGGAAATGGTCCCATGAAATAAATTCCCCAAACATCGAAAAGCTTGATCTCCAGAATATTTTGCAATGATATTTCATTCCTCTTCGAGATGTTACCAGTTCTTTGACATCTATCACATCCCTTGTAAAATGCTTGGGCATCTTTGAAGAGTGAGGTCCAGTAGAGTACAGATTGAAGGACCTTTGCAGCAGTCCTTGATCCACTAAAGTGCCCACCACACGATGTTGCATCACAATGGAATAGAATATCTTTTTGTTCCTCTTCCAGCACACATCGTCAAAGCAATTAGTCAGCATATTGCTTGAACAAATATGGCTCATCCCAATAGAAAAATTTTGCATCATGTTTGAACTCCTTTCGACCCTGGCTAAATAAATCAGGAGGCAAAATACCACTAACAAGAAAATTAACACTGTCGGCATACCAAGGTAATGTTGTAGCATATAAAATTTTCTCATAATGGAAATTTTCTTTGATTTCAAAATCCTATCCTAGATTATCATGATTTTTTAACCTAGATTAATGGTCTGCAACTTGATTTTCAATTACTTTTTTATCCTTTATTTCAATATCAAATTCCTGTAGCAAAAGTATCTACCTAATAAGTCTCGGCTTTGCATCTTTCTTAGTCACTAGGTACTTGATAGTAGAGTGATCAGTGTGTACTATAACCCTAGTTCCTATAAAATATGCCCTAAACTTATCAAAAGCAAATACTACAACAAGTAACTCTTTCTCAATAGTGGTGTAATTAATTTGAGCATCATTAAGAATTCTACTTGCATAGTAAATAACATGGAAGAGTTTACCTCGTCTTTGACCTAGTGCTGCGCCAAATGCGTAGTCACTTGAGTCACACATCAACTCGAATGGCAAAGTCCAATCGGGTGATATCACTATTAGATTTGAGGTAAGCTTTTTCTTTAGTTCAGTAAAAGCGTTGTGGCATTTTTCATCGAAAACAAATGGTTGATTTTGCTATAGCAAATTACAAAGCGGCTTAGAGATTTTCGAGAAGTCCTCGATAAACCTCCTGTAGAAGCCAGCATGTCCAAGAAAGCTTATAATTCCTTTCACTGTTGTTAGAGGTGGTAGCTTCTCTATCAAGTCTACTTTTTCCTTGTAAACTTCAATTCCTTTGCTTGAGATTTTGTGCCCCAGAACCGTACCTTCGGTAACCATGAAATTGCATTTTTTCCAATTGAGTACAAGGTCGGCTTCTTCACAGCATTTCAGTACCTTGGCTAGGTTGCCTAGGCATTTTTCAAAATTTTCTTCGGACATAGAAAAATCGTCCATGAATACCTCCAAAAATTCTTCAACCATGTCTAAAAATATTGTCAACATGCAACGTTGAAAAGTTGTTGGAGGATTACATAATCCAAATGTCATTCTTCGAAAAGCACACGTCCTATAAGGGCAGGTGAATGTTGTCTTATCCTAGTCCTCTGATGCTATAGCAATTTGCTTGTTCCCAGAATAGCCATCAAGGAAGCAATAATAAGCCTTTCCCGCCAATCGATCTAGTATTTGATCGATAAAAGAAAGGGGGAAATGGTCCTTCTTTATTGCTTTGCTCAGCTTCCTATAGTCCATGCAAATGTGTTAGCCTGTGATTGTCTTTGTCGGGAGCAACTCAATGTCCTCATTTGTGATCACTTTCGTGCCTCCATTCTTAGGAACACAATGCATAGGACTAAACCATGAACTATCAGAAATTGGGTATATGATCCCTACATCCAACCACTTGATAATATTTTTCATCACTACCTTCTTCATTACTGAGTTCAATCTTTTTTGGGGCTCAACAGAATTGTTGTGGAATTCTTCTAGAAGGATCTTGTGCATGCAAATTGTAGGATTGATGCCCTTCAAGTCGGTCATATTCCACCCTAGAGCTTTCTTATATTGTGATAGCAAATTCACAAGACACATCTCTTGGTTAGGATCTAATCTAGAAGAAATAATCACTGACAAAGTATTGTGAGATCCCAAATAAACATACTTTAAATATGGTGGTAGTGGTTTCAAGTCTAGAGATGGTGCATGTAAAAGTGATGGTATAGGAGGAATAAATTCAGAGAAATCAATTGATTCAAAATTCATGCCTGGTCTTGGATAGAAATAGCCAGTTTATTGTAGCTCCAGATGAGCTTCTTCTTCTTCATGTTCATGCTCCTCCAACATTTTTGCAAAGTCCTTCATTTGCAGAGAATTGTCACAGCAAAAATCTGCGTCTTCGTCCATTGTTGTGGTATTTATTCCAACTATTCATTGACATTCTTCATTATTATCTATGTACTTGAGAGTGTTGAAGACCTTGATAGTCATGGACTGATCTGCTACTCGCATTGTGAAGTCTCCCTTTTCACAGTCGATAAAAATTCGACCAGTAGCAAGGAATGGTCATCCCAAGATAATGGGTGCTTTGTAGTCTACTTCACAATCCAAAATCAGAAAATCCACAGGGAACACAAACTAGCCCACTTTTACTATCACATCTTCGACTTTGCCTTCAGGTCGGACATGAGAATGGTCCGCCAATTGCAAGATGAAAGTGGTAGATCGTGTAATCCCTATACCAAGTTCCTTGAATATTGCTTTAGGCATCAGATTGACACTCGACCTAAGGTCTCATAGTGCCTTGCCCACAAAATTATCTCCTATCGAGCATGGAATGATGAAGCTGCCAGGATCTTGCCTCTTCATGGGAAGCTCAGTCTTCCCAAAATAGAACTCAGATGTTATAGCAACCGTTTCAAAATTCTCAGCTTTTCTTTTCTTTGTCACAATATCTTTCAAAAACTTTGCATATGAGTGCATTTGATCAATAGCATCTAAAAATGAAATATTTATATGAAATTGGTCCAGAATACTTGCAAATTTCTGAAATTAGAGATCATCTTTGTGTTACTTCAAACACTGAGGGAATGGTGGTGGTGGTCTTACATCCTCCAAAGGTTACGCTGGAAATGCTTCTTTTGATGAAGCATCTGCAAGCTTCTCACCAAATGCCTCAGTATTTAAGTTTTCTCTAGTTTCATCTTGAGCAGATTTTTCTTCTTTGTGTTCAGCTTCTTTTTGCTCATGAATAGGGGTTTCTTCTTTCTCTTTTCTTTTAAATTTTTCCCCCGTTTTGACATGCCTTCTACTCCTCAAGGAAGTGCGCTGCATTGCTTTTTGCCATGATTTTTAGTGACTTCAGTATCACTAGGCAGGTTGCCTCTCGGTCTTACTTATAATTCTTGAGCAATTTGACCCATTTGAGTCTCCAGCAATCTAAGTGAAGAGTTGTGACTTTGCAGTAATGCGCCTTGATTAAAGATGGTGGTAGAATGCTCCTGCAATAATGTCTTCGTTGATATCATGAACTCCTTTATCGAAGTCATGAATTCTTGCATCGAAGCTTTCAAAGAATTGTTGTGACTTTGGTGATGAACTGTTCCCTTGTGTCATTTTGCCATGGCATATTGCCTTGAAAACCTTGGACTCTTTGTTGTGTTGCCATGGGTTGCTGCCTATTCGAGTTGCTTGCTTGATTTGATCCTTCATTACCCCAAGAAAAATTAGGATGTTGTCTCCATCCTCGGTTGTATGTGTTAGAGTAAGGATTGTTGGAATTTTTGTTGAAGTTTCCAACCTAATGGGCAGACTCTAGATGAGTTGGGCAGTCTTTATCGAAATGGTTTCCACTACAGTGCACACAGCTTAATAATGCTTTAGCATCTTGTACTTCCCAGGACTGTTGAAGGTTTTTCAACATATTTGTGATAGAAAAAAGTTTTGTTGAAACAAAATCATTGGCGTCGAGCTCCAGCTTTTCTTGAGTTCGTCGTCCTGTTCCAAGTTTGGTAGTAGGAAACTGATAATCATTGTTAGCTATTTTATCCAAAATATGAAATGCTTCTTCTGGCGAATTGTCTAGTAGTGTCCCATTTACTAAAGCATCTAACATCATGTTGGGTGATTGATACACCTTTTTAGCAAGCTTTTGTACTGATCTCAACACTCGTACATCGACTCGTCATCCCCTTGTCTAGAGGATGTTATCTCATTTCGCAATTAAGTGTTCATGTTGGGTGGGTTGTACCTTGCCAAAAACTTTTGTACAAAGTTGTCCATGAATCCATCGAACCGGATGGAATTCCATTCAACCACTCTCTAGCTCGGTCTCTCAAAGAGTATGGAAATAGCTTGAGCTTTAACACATCCTCGTGCACTCCTTGTTGGCGGAACGAATCACAAACCTCCAAGAAAGCGCGAATGTATTGTCGAGCGTCCTCATGAGGAGATCCTCAAAACTGTCGGATCGAGTTGAACATATTAAACATCACAGGTTTGAGCTCAAAGTGTGCTGCCTGTATCTCAGGTGTCACTATCCCAGAATTAATGTCATCCAAGATCGGTGTCAAGTGATCTCGAATTGCCCTTGGTCTTGCTACTACTATTTCAGGATTTGTTGCACATTTGGATTTACTGCAGGGTTTGCTCTAGCATTTGGATTCTTCGGATCCTGATACATGGCTCTTGTTCTTCTTTGCTCTCACCTCATTTGTCTAATATACCTTTCGATTTCCAGAATAAATAGTTTTAGACCTTCTCGACGATTCACTATGGGCATTCACTAACCAAAAAACTAAAAAGATAAACAAAAAAAACAAAGATTAAACAAAATAAAAAGACTCAAAACACAAAATAAAAATAAAAAGATAGAAAGTATGGAAACTATGATTGAAATAGCCTATTGCCTCAATCCTCGGCAATGACGCCAAAAACATGTTAGGTTGTCTTGAAGGGTGGTTCCTTTTTAGTGTAATAATGTGTAAGTATACACATCGAATAAGTAATAAAGTGTGTGAGTGAGATCGTTCCCACGAGGATTGGGTAGGTTGTTTCAAAAATAGCTAACATACACAAAAGATTAAATAATCCTTTGTATTAACATATGCTAAAGCAATTCTGCAAGTGTCACCAAAATGCTTTAGTAAAATAAAAATGTCACCAGTGATGCTGGAGCAAAACAAAGATTGTCACGAAAATGCGGTAGCAATTAAAACAGATATTGGAGAAATAAATAAAGCTACACAAACACAATACTGAGAAAATATTCAAGCTTAAGACAGGCTAGGCTTGCTATGATATGAACTTACTGTTCTCCTGAATACTACTGTTCTACTGGTTTACTAGTGCTCGACAGAGTTTACTAAAAATGCCTCCATTATCCCTAGTCAAAAGGCCTAACACTTAAAAATGCTAAGGCATTATCTCTCTCTCTTAACCCTAACACTTCTAATGTTGATAAAGTGCTACCCCTTTTAGTCGTTGAAACTCTACCTTATCCCTAAGGTGAGTTACGATTTTGCTCCCACAGTAACCCCATTGTTCAAGTTGGTCTAGCTTTGTCTATCCCTAGATCTAAGCTTCCCGAACCCCTTGAGCTATGGCTACCTTCCGGTGTTCTTACAAACCAAGGTTTAGATGAAAAAGGTGTTAGATTTCTTGAATAAAACACAAAGTAAACACTGAAACAATAAACATCCATTAAAACAAAGTAAAAATCATCCAAAACAAGCCTTAGCCATACTAGTTTAGTGCATGTCTAGATAAGAAAAACTATTCAACTTTTGTCCTTTTCAATACATTTTCAACAACTTAGAAAAGAGGTGAACAAAGTGAAAAGGAAGTTTGTCACGCATGTTCCATGAACCTTTTTCTAGCTTGTCGCTCTTCCCAAAGTCGCGTAAATCCCTTGCTTGAAGCTCTACAACAATAGTGGCTTGGCAATAGGTTGATGAAGAAGGAAAGTGACCTCCTTTCTTCTTTCTTCTCCCTCGTGCTCTCTTAAAGTTCACTCCTTTTTGTGGCTCTTTCAGCTACTGATTTTCCTTTCACTTGCTCAGCATGTTTTTTGGAGGCTTCTAGAGTTTTGTGCCTTAAAGATACAAGGGAATATTCCCTGACATTCTATACAGCAAATGGCAGAAAATTCAGGTCTGTAGTAGCGGTGCAACGCCTGCCAAGGAGAGGTGCAACGTCTGCAGAGGAGGTGCATTGCCTGCATAGTAGGTGCAGTTGGCTTGGAAAATGCGTGAGGACAGTGGGCTGCATGTATGTCCTTTCTTCTGTTTTTTTTCGCCCACAATGTTATAGCATCTTTGAAGTTCAATCCAAAACTTGATAAATATACTATAGTATCTCTTCCAATCATTCAACTTTTCCCCAACATTCTGCACGTCAAAACCAAGAAAATACCCTCAAAGCAACAACTTTTAAAATAAAAACCTAAACTAAATACAAATGCACATGAAATGGAACTAAATGCAACTAAATGTAATGCAAATAAACTTGAAATGAAACAAAACCTTAAGTAAAAGGGTATAAAATACACGCTTTTAGAGCTTTAACAACAATCTGTGAGAAGGTAGCTCCCTTCCAAGACAAATCTTTTAGTGCATTGGTTGACCATGCTAAGAAAGTGGAAAAAATGAAATTTATTTTTGGGAGTCAATCAAAATATGAGAAAGACCGGGGTAAGAGATATTATGAATCGAGTTTTCAACATGATATCCTGAGTTATTCAGGTAAAAGAGCTTGAGAGGAGTCAGTACAACAAAGTAATCAGAGGTCAAAGTCGATGGGGTCTACCGCTAGTGAAGGTGGATCATCAGCTTCCCGACCAACATGTCCTTTCTGTCACAGGAAACATTTTGGGAAGTGTAGAAAGAAAACTGATGCGTGTTTTAGATGTGGATCCCATGATCACTTCTTCATCGCTTGTCCTCACCCACCTACGGCTTCCTTCCTAAGGAATCAGTCGTAAGCTTCTTTTTAGACACCCAGTGTTGGTAGAGGATAAGGAAAATCTATCGCCTTTGGCACATGAGGTATTAGAGGATCAGTACAAAGTACAGATGCAGTAGTTCGGGTATTAAGAAACCTGGTATGATTTATGCTACCAGGGCTCATGATGACTGATGGAGGCTATAAAGTCCTTGTTAATTCCACCTTTGTCAGATTATAATATTTAAGATATCGATCCCATTAAGACTGAGTCGATTCTACTACTTTTTATAATCGCACTTAAGAAAACTAAAAACACAAGTAATTGATGGATTGGATTAATTACATTAACTAAACTATATTAAGTTATAGGAAGATAATAATAAGAAAGACGAGGTTATATTGAATGCTTTATAGAGGAGAATCCAGTTATATTATTAATCCACTTATTAATGCAATGGGTTGAACTACTGCCTCGGCGGATCGCACAAAGGGTCGCTGCAACTACCTAGGCGGGGTTATGCCTTGTCGACAATTCAACTTTTCATAGTTTGACAGAGCATCCTTATATGTCTTCTTCCTTTTTCCTAAGCGAAGAGAACTATTGAAACCCCCGTGTTTTGATGATACCTCCCGGCGTTAATCAAAGGCGGATAACAACCTCACATGCGTCTTGTTAGTCACTGAAATCCTAACCAGATTAGTCAATACCCTTAAGCAAAGACCTTATTCTCTCATTTCATGAACCAAACTCTCCCGATATTAGACAAATGGATATTTATTCACATACTTATCATCTCGAGCTCATATGCAAAGAAAGTTAAGTACCTAGAAAGAATAAACTATGTAATAAGTTTTGCATTAATAAATATCAATAACAATTTAACCTTCCTCTCCATCTACTCCACAACAATCTAAACCTCCCAAAGGAGTTTAGAACATATTATGGTTGGCAGATAAGGATATGTTATGTGTGTAAACCGACTTCTCATCCCTTAAACCTAAACCTAATGAGTGCCTTATATAGGATAAGCCTTAAGTTGATCTTTCCATGCAAGGAAAGAGTTCTAAACAAAAAAGAAATCTAATTCCTAATTAAATTATATTAAATAAATTTTATTTCCTAAAATATCTTTTCCCGTGGTTTAGCTTGGGCTCGACCTCCTAACTGAGTTGTCTTCTTTCTTTTAATCTTTTTCATTCAGTATCTTTTCCTCTTCCTGTTGAGCATCACTTGTCGTCTTTTTATGTTGCCACGACAGTCTTCAGAACACTGCCATGGAGGATGCTTCATCTGTAATTCAGCATCTATTTTCTTCTTTATGTTTTTCTGTGACCTAGTTTCCTATCTAAGAAGGAAAACTATCAAACATATCTGTTTTATGCTAATTAATGGATAAATTCATAAAAAATAGTATTCGGATGATGAGATATGGAAAATAATCAGAAATATCTTTTATTGTATTTAATTCTATCTTTATTAACAATAAATGAGTGGAGAAATGATGTGAAAATTGAGGATTTTTAGGCACTCATCAATGACCGTGATCAAACAGATGTTACAGCAGGTACCTTTTCTATCGATTCTATACCTCACTTTGCTTTACTTGATAATGGGTAAATTTCGAGGCCGAAATTTCTTCTTAGGGGGGAGAGTTGTAACACCCGATATTTTAAGATTAAGAAAAAACTAATCGAATTGAGATTCCCAATTATGAAATCCTAATTTTATTTGTTCAGTCTTCTTGTGCCCTAATTTGACTCAATTTAGGAATTTAACCCAAAATGGGTATTTTTAGTCTTTTCGCGACCGAAACCTAAACCTAATAGGAGTATGGGTGTTTTATTTCCCTTATCAACCACCCTTCTTCATAATCTTCCTTCTTCTGCAGAGTTTTCCCTCACCTTCATTGTTTAGCCAAGCTTTCACCATCTGTTGAAGCCGTTAAGCTCGTGTGAAGTGTTATCGAGAGGGCAAGCTTTTGTTCAGTGGTTGTTGTGCCCCGATAGGTCATTGTCGGTGTCACAAGAGAGACTCGTTGTTGTTTAGTGTAAGAATGATGCGTGGGTTGGTGGTCGGAGGTGTAAGGGACCTAGTTGTCGTCACCGGAGTAGGTTATCATCATCGTTAGAATCCATAGTAGGTTGCTGTGAGGGGCTATCGAATCTGGTCCAATTGGGTGAGGGGTAGGATATGGTTCGAGTGGGTATTGTTGGTTGTTGAGGTAACACCGGAATAGTGGTCGTCGGTCACTGGCGACTAGGTGCTATGTTGGTTCTGGTTTAGGTCGTTGAAGGGGGATTAGGGTTTTAGTTAGTAGTGAGTTTGGGAAGAAGGGTTTGAACCGAACTAGCTTGTGACCAAACTAAACCGGTTCTGTTAAGGGAGGAAAACCAAATCAAAACGCGACTTGTTTTTATAACCCGTACCCATACTCGAACCGTGACCCGTACCCAACCTGGTTTGACCAACCCTATGATGACATCATCTATGACATTAGCGATGACGTCATCGATGATGTCAGCATGTGACGCCAGCTATTGACCTGTTGACCATTGACTTTGACCGTTGACCTATTGACTTTGACCGTTGACCGTTGACCCGTTACCATCGATCGTTGACTTTTTTACCCGAGTTAACTCTTTTTCAAAAGACCCTATCTTAACCTTTTTCGACGTCCTGAATCCGTTTGGCCAAATTCAAACCGAAAGCCCTATTTTGACCCTTTAAGCTATAACTTATGTATGTGGACTTGAATAAGACTTTAATTGGAATCTTGTGATCTTTTTCAGACAATGCGAACTCTGAAGAGGATATTTTACCTCCATAAAACGGCTATAAAGCCAAGGCCTTTATAAGCAACCTCTCCCTCTTGAACTATTTACTCTTGCATTCTTGAATCTTTAGAATTACTTGCTTAAATCTCTCTCTCACATTACTCTTTGCTTACATCCAAGTTGTTTTTCAGAAACTCTCCAAGATTATCTCCAAAATCTTAAAAAACTCTCCACTATCTCTATGTCTACCTACAACAGATTTGCCCTGCCGTTGTTGAAGAACGTTTCAACAGATCCTTCACTGCAAGGAAGCTATGGGAAAAGCAAGGATTCAAGAACTCTGATGAAGAAAACTATGGAATCGAGCATTACTTGTTCGATAGAAGCAAGTACCAAGAATGACAAATCTTTTGCCTTCAACCTGTCCAGGAAAATGCAACAATAGTGCAGGAATTCTACGCTCATGGGCCAAGCAAGGAATCTTTGTATGTCCACTGCCGAGGCATGCTTGTCAAACTAGATGCCGAGACAATAAATATGTTCTACGGCCTAACCCCTGATCGTGATGACCACTCTGCATTTATGGAGGACATCAACAACGAAGATTATGAGCTGATCAAAGACGATATTTGCTACGACAATACTCATTGGGAAACCGGTGCCCATAGAGGATCGGTGTCAAGACAATGTTGTAGAACACATTCGTTAAAAGAAGCCTCATTCCAATATCCCACAACAGCATCGTAGACCGAAGAAGATTGGTTCTCATCCAATCTATCATCAACAATAGAAGCATCAACGTGGGAGAAATAATCCTAAGGGAAATTTATGAATGCAGTAAGAAGGACAAAGGACCCTTATATTTTCCTTGTTTAATTATAGCTATTTGCAATGCTACAAGTGTACCAAGGGCAGACATGGATGAATTCACTACCCAAAGGCACGGGTGGATAAGGGAATTCTACCAAAAGGTTATGCAAATAACCCAAGAAGAACCAGTTCAAGCAACTCCACAACAGTTCACTGCTGACACTGTTGTCGGGGCCCAGTACACGGCAAACATACCTGATGCTGCCCAGAGCACTACCGCAGTAGACCTTTACTAGGAGATACTTCAAAGGATAGCAGCCATGGACCTAAGACAGCAAAGATACATAGAATACCAAAGAAACTTCAACAACACACTTTCCCAAATAATACTCTACAATTTTCCCAACCAAGGGGTGTAGTTTCTAGAATTCCCCACCAACATGTTTGTCATAGATGCATCTTACACCGAGACAAATCTAGCCCCAGGAGGACCGAGGTCATTCTTTCCTACTGGACCAAATCAACCATTCTATGTTGTTGGTCCATCTCAGCCAGCAGAAACTATCGCGACATCATCTGCCAGCCGACGACCCTCAAAGAAGAAAGTAGTCTTCAGCACTCCACCAGGGTCCCCCATCATCATGGGCAGTCTCTCGGCAGAAATAGATGCCTACGTACATCAATCTTCAACCACTACAGGGCCAAACACTCACTATGCCGAGACAATGAATGTTGAAGATAAAGGCGGGACAGACATTATGCCCACTGAAGAAATTGCCGAAGAGGAAGAAGGAGAAGAAGTGGACGCTCTAATGCAACGGACACCACCTACACGAGCTCAACCGCCCCGACAAGCAAAAACCAACCATCACCATCACCAAAAACGAAACAGTCGGAAGCAAGACCTCGAAAATTAATTGTCACCAGCAGCTCTTCGGAGTCAATTTAATTTCTACATATTTATGCTTCTTTTATATATCTTTACTTGTTCATTTTCATTTTTTTTTGTTGTTTCCTGATTTGTGCCATTAATGTAAGCATTGAGGACAATGCTTGGTTTGAGTTTAGGGTGTAGATCCACTACCGAGGTAATTCATTGTCGTGGCCTTGCCATAAAGGGAGTAATTAAGTTATTTTTTCAATTTTTTTATGTCCACCATCTTACTTGAAATATTGTCCATACTTTTGCACTGTATCTACATCAGTATTGCCTTAGTTTATTCTTTTAAGGCTATAGAAATCTTTCTCCTTAACATGATTAAGTCTTGTTTAGAAGGCTCAACTTTAGGATACTTAAGAAAGAAAACTTAGAATCTTGCTATAAGATTGATCTTAAAAACACTTTTGGTACTTGATGGATTATAGGAATTCTTTTAATGAACTTAGGTGATAAAGACTTAGATTTTTAGAAATGTGACTAGAGGTGCCTATCACCGACTCTAGGAATCAATCTTCTTCATTCTAGAGGTACCCGAAATTGGCTCTAGTATGCTAAAAAGACTATCAAAAGAAAGAAAGAAATATTGATGAGAAAATACAATCCTTGAGGTGCCCGAAATTGTCTCAATAAGTTGTTATTTTAAGAGGAGAACACTAAATCCAAGTCTATGTGTCTTGAACTTAGAGTTTGTCTAAGAAAACCTTTAATCAAACTTCTCCACAAAAACGCACACACTCACAAAATCTTATAGCTTGAGTCCGGGTAAATCCTTGGGTAACTGAAAGGTTAAGGCTTAAGAATAGGCATAGTTATGGTGGGGAGAATAGATGAAAACATAAGACCAAGAGAGAGTAAGGTTTGGCAAATTGATGGTTTGTATTGCTTGAGGACAAGTAATAGTTTAAATTTGAGGGTGTGATAAGTGCTCAATTCACTATCACTTTTTACACCTTTCATGGACAATAATCATTAAATCTACACCTACTTGGACTAATGCATGTGCTTAATGTGAGATATTTACATACTTTTCTTTTGTAACATATAAAGATGATATTTATAGAAAAGGCAAGCTATACTGCACTTTTAGGCATTTGTAGGAATATCTATTACTGCAGCAGTGATTGAGGCTGAGGTAGAACCTGAGGTCACGGTAGCACCTAAAAGACAAGTATCGATATTGTAGGTGAACCGAAGAGAAAAATGAGCTAGACGTTTCTAGACAAGCAGCACACGGATCGGAGATGGGAAGTAAATATAAAGCTCAAGTCAAAGGCTAGGCGGGAAAAGAATCCTAGTGGGAATAAACTTGGAAATAAAACAAATATTTTTATTTATACACTTGACTTGTGTTTTGCTCCAAGTTGTATTCCTACTTAGGAAAGGTTTGCCCTAGGCCAAGCCTGTATAAGCCATAGCCGTCTAAGGAGAAGAACACACATCAGAGACTAGAGAGATGAATTCATCTTAAATTATAGAGTTTTCTTTATTTTTCATTATGTTCTAATTTTCTTTAGGCTTAGGTGAAAGTTGTATAGTATTAGGGAGAAGAAATTGAACTTTTTTTTCTTGTTTCAATACAATAAAATATCAAGGTTTTGCTTATTCTTTGTCATTCTTTGTTCTTGCATTCAAGCTCGGGAGAGAAGTTTGTGAGTAATCTATTTATCTAATATCGGGAGAGTTAAATTCACAAAAGGAATAAGTACGATATTTTTCTATTTAGAAAATACTAACTCAACCTAGGGATAGGTTAGAGTTTCAGCGGCTAGTGTGGGATTGGTTGTTGATTATAATTGATTCACACCGAGAGGTATTATCAAGGACTAGTCATCAACAGTACTTCAACTTAGGGATAAGCGGAGTCATCAAAGGAAACTTTGCCGCATTTTGGTAAATTTCACCGAAGAGCAAGGGATTGTCGCGACGGATGACACTTATCGCTGTCGAGGAAGTAAAACTACAGTGTTGCCGAGACAGTGATGTGTGATTGTATTGGATAGAAACAAGTCAATTGAATCCACTATACAACATGACTGGATCCTGGCCACTTTCTCAATTTGATTATTCCCTTAGTATTTAGTTTTCTTTATTCATGTTATTTAGTTTACTTTAACCAAATTAATCTATGTTTTTACTTTATTTCTTTTACAGATCAAGAAGACAAAAGAAGACATATTAAGTAGACCAATCCCTGTGAAGATGATTCACGATAATACTTATCACTTTATTACTTGCGGCGTATACATTTGCACTATTTGCGCACTTTTACACGCAACAACCAGCATCGAATCAGTAATACCAGGAAGAGCTACTAGAGGGTTCGGTATCGAACCATGTTTCGATACCCCTACATGTCTTGCTTATTTTTCTCTCAGGAGTATCGATACACGGGCATCGGTATCGATACCCCCTATACGAAACTGTAGGTCTCATTAAGAAAATTCTAAGGATCATCCCCAAATTTAATATAAACAATTCTAAGGCATTCCTACTTAATATTATGATTCTTTGGAGTGTTTTAACACTAATTTCAAGCCATTAAACACACTAACACAAATTCCACCATTAAAGCTTACCAAGTTCAAATCAAGCACATATGCACCTAATCTATATGGCATGCATACTACCATGATGTGAATGATAAGGAAATGAGTTGGGAGTACCACCCTTGAGCTAAAACATCAACAAACCCGAGCTCCTCTTCCATACAAGCCTTCACCTTCCCAAGCTTGAAGATGACCCTCTGTAGTGACCCGTTTAAAAAATCTAATTATTTAAGTGTGGTAAAAACGTAAGTTATAAAAAAAGGTAAAAAGGTCACTAGTGGAAATGATAATTAGGGTTTCGGTTAAAAAGGGGAATTTTCAAATTAAGGTTAAAAATAGAATTTTGAATGGGAATTGGAAAATTAAGGATTTAGGTTGGAAATTGGGAATTTTGACTCATGGTTCGAAAACACCAAATAATAAAAAGAATGGAAAATTAGGGGAAACAAAAAGAATTCGGGGATTTTAAATTAAAAAGGAAAAGTTTGGAAATTAGGTTGGAATATTAAAAAGAATCTTGAAATTAGTTTTTTTTTAGAAAAATTGGAGTCGCCACCGGCCACTTTTGGTAGGTCGGACACCGTAAGAAATAAAACTCAGAGATTCGGAAAGATTTGGATTAGAGAGTCGGTTACGGTTAAAAACGGATTTTGTGTTTTAAAACTGCTAAAAATTAGCACCTTTACAAATTATAGTTTAATTAATTTTAAATTTTCCGGATTAAAGCGGCGTTTAAATTACAATTTGTTTAAGTATTCGAATTCAATTTTATTTTTATCGTGTCTTTATTTGAAAACAACGTATACACCGCGACCAATGCATCGGAACGCTAGCTCGTTACGACTAAATAAAGACGTAATTCTTAGGCTAATTAATGAAGAATTGAATGTGAACTTGAACAAAGATAAGCAAATTAAGTGACAAATAATACAACAAATAAATATAATTTGTAACATAGATTAAATACAAAAGCAAGCCAAATATATAAAATGCATGAAAAGATAAAATATCTTAAAATGTCACAAATAAAAAGTATGTACATGACAATAAATAAATAAATAAATAAATAAATAAATAAATAAGAGCATAACCTAAAAATGCACGGCAAAACATGTAAAAGCATACTAAAATAAATATGAACAACATGAATAATAAAGAAAAATATTTAACTAACAAAGCTTAGCTAACGTAAATAAACTAATAAACAAGAATATAAAACATGCCATAATGCAAATAAAAACATAAATCTAACATGATATAAATTAACAACATATATTAAGGTAACAAGAATTAATAGCAAGATTTAGACGATATAAAGTGCTACTGGAAAGAGCAAAAATAAAGAAAAACAAAATTTGGGGCCAAAAATCGAAAGAGAAAAAATGAACAGAAACAAAACGATGATTAAATCAGAAAATTTTAAAAACATTCAGGGACCCCAGGGATTATTTCAACAAGGGAAAGTGTTTAAAAGTGAAGATGAAAACAAGGAGGGACCGAAAGCAAATATTCTCTCTTTGAAAACGAAGGTTATAATCAAATTAGTGGACGAATTGTAAAACGAGGAAGAAAATTAGGGACTGTGAAGGTTAAAACAGAAACACGAAGGGGTTTAATAATGGGAATAAACTCATTTTTTAAAAGCTCCTGATATAAAACACAAGTTTTTAAAAAAAAATCCCTTTTTTCTTATTTCATTCGAAACTAAAGAGACAAACCCCCTACCATTTCTCTGTAATCTGGAAACTTGGATGAACATATTCAAGGTGTTCATCTTGTTTTCCCAGAAACAACCACAACGTTTTAACCCCTTTTTCCGTCCCTTCGAAATCCAAACCAAAATGGCCTCCCTTTTCTTTGAAAAAAAAATCTAGATTTCGGTTTTGGAGTAAAAATAAAGACTTGTTTTTGAAAGACCCGAAACGATAGAAGGACCTTTCTCACTTGGTTCGAAAACAAAAAGGTGAAGAACACCGTCTTTCCTCCATCTCGAGTCACTCACAGATACAGAAGTGTCGCGGGATTGTCGCCGGATTAAGGAGAAAAGAGGAGGAAGCAAAAACCCTCAATGGTATCTAAAAACAAAGGTAAAAACGAGGAACCCTAATCTTCACTTTCTTTATGTGTTCAAAGACAAGAGGAAGAGGATACCTTTCAAAGGATTCTTTTTTTTTGATTACTCAATCGGAAAAAACCTTACATTGGTTAGGGATTTTTTTCTTTTATATCTCTTGATTACATGAGAAAAAGATTAAAAGACGCTCCTTTTTTGTGTCCTTTTAGTTGTATTCATGTGTGCCCTCTAGTTCTTGTTGTTTGGTCTGCTAAGAGTCGCTATAACATCTGGGAGTTTTCCATTTTGGTTTGTTTGTTCTGCCAATTGCAGCGTTCTTGTTTTGACAATTCTGACTCATTTTTGTGCGAGATATTCAATCGGGGAGCGGCTGATACCTTGGATGAAAGAATGATCGTTAGATTCGTCCACGACAATGACACGGTCACCTGATCGATGTACGGAAAGGACGAAGCAGCTGAAGCGTTACTAGAGATTCAAAACGTTTGACACGTCGACTACACGCGCGCATGGGCGCGTGGAGGCCTGGAAGCTTCTTCTAAGATCGATCTGCACCGTTGGATCCAATCTGGATCCAACGGTCGAGACTGGGTTGCGTATGAAACCCAAAAATAAGATTAGGGTTTCTGTTTTTTGTAATTAGACCAGACTCGGGCTTGTGTATGGGCTAAGGGGTTGAGCTAATGCAATTAAATTTCAATCGGGCTTGTATTATTTTATTTTTGAGTTTGTACTTGTGGATTGTTATAAAATGAAACTTCGGATTAAATATTTGTAATGGATTTTGGATTTATCATTGGGTTTTATTTATTTAATGGATCTGATTTGTATATATAATATAACTTATATAATAATAATAATAATAATAATAATAATAATAAAAGAAATGATAGAATAATAATAAAGATAATAAAAAGGTAATAATAAAAAAAACTCGGGTTTAGACCCTAGATAAAATTAGTGATTACACCCTCCAACCTATTCCTCTACAAGAGGAAGATGAACAATGATTAAGGATGGTTTTAGGGATGGTTTCTATAGCTTAAAAACATTAAAAGACTCATATTTTAAGCTTCCTAAAACTCAATCTCAAACTCAACTCATAACCCCCACTTAAACCTTCAACCTCACCAAACCTATGCATTTTTACCTTGTTTTGTAGATAAGAAACAACTCTACAACTTACCCTTAAGCTTCACAACGTGATTCTTGATCAAACTCTGAAAGTTTACTCCTTTCTCTTGATGATTTGGGTGAAGAAGAGAGGGAAGAAAAAAAGAGAAAAGCTTGGTGACTTCACTCTGATTTTCTATAGAGAAAATCAATCCCCTTCCCCTCTCTTTGTCCTCAACAAAAGAAAAGACCAAAAAGCCCCTAAACTAACACTTAGGCTCAAGGAAACCCAAAACGAAAGACCAAAACCACTCAAACTCGGGTCCAAAACCTAAGCCTAAATCCATCGAGTTAACTCGACAGTCGGATCTGAATACAGGTCGTTACAACTCTCTCATCCTTAAAGAAAATTCTATCCTCGAAATTTACCTGTTAGGAAGAGATGGGGATACTGGGCTCTCATATCCTTTTCTGATTCCCACATTGCTTCTTCGATTCTATGGTTCTTACACAAAATCTTTACCACAGGTATGCACTTGTTCTGAAGCTCTTTTACTCCTCTATCCACGATTCCAATAGGCCTTTCCTCGTAAGTTAAATCCGCATTGACTTTGATTTCCTCAAGCTAAATTGAAGGATCAGATCAGTAACGTCTCAACATGGACACATTGAACACATCATATATATGTGCCAACTCAGGAGGTAGAGCTAGCCGATAAGCTACCAGTCCAACCCTCTAAAGAACCTCATAAAGCCCGATATACATTGGACTCAACTTTCCTTTATGATCAAACCGGATGATCCTTTTCCATGGGATACCTTGAAAAACACCTTCTCCCAAGCTCATACTCGATGTGTTTACGCTTCTTATCCGCATAAGCTTTCTGTCGGTCAAAAGCTGCTTGTAACCTTTCCATTATGATCTGAACTTTTTCTTTGATTTCCTTAACAAGATCTGAACCCACTATCTTTCTCTCATTGAGCTCTGTCCAACACAAAGGTGTCCTACACCTGCTCCCGTACAAGGCCTCAAAAGGAGCCATCTTGATGCTTGACTGATAACTGTTGTTGTAAGCAAATTCTACTAACGGTAACTGCTCCTCCCAACTACGAGAGAAGTCCACCGCACAACACCGAAGCATATCCTCCAAGTTCTAGATAAATCTCTCAGACTGTCCATCGGTCTGAGGATAAAAAGCTATACTGAAGTGCAACTTGGTGTCCAAAGCCTTATGGATAGACCTCCACAACCTCGCTATGAACCTCGGATCCCTATCCGATATGATCGATGAAGGTACAACATGCAACCTCACCATCTCTTTGATGTGCAACCAAGCTAGATTTTCCAAGTTGAAGTCCATATGCACGAGTAAGAAGTGAGCCGACTTGGTCAACCGGTCAACTATAACCCATATAGCATCATGCTTCCTCAACATCATCGGTAACCCGGTGACAAAGTCCATGGTCACTCGATCCCGCTTCCATTATGGAATTTGGATAGGCTGAAGCAAACCTGAAGGAACCTGATGTTTCGCCTTCACTTGATGACAAGCTAGACAACTTGTCACAAACTCTGACCCATCTATTTTCATACACGGCCACCAAAAGAAAGGACAAAGATCCCGGTATATCTTGTTACTACCTGGATAAATAGAAAACGGACTGCGATGAGCTTCCCTCAAGATACGGTCTCTCAGATCCTCTAAAGATGGAACACACAACCGACGTTGAAAGTACAAGAAACCATCATCACGTACTTCAAAGTCCAACGACTCACCTCCCTGAATAGACTCAAACTGAGCTACCAACTCCTCGTCTAACACCTGTGCCCTCTTTATCTCTTGTACAAGCGTGGGCTCCACATACAACTCAGCCCAAAGACCTCCAATATCGGTCATCCTCAACCAAGCAAACAAGACTTTCAAGTCCGACATGGACTTCCTACTCAAGGCATCGACGACCATATTGGCTTTGCCGGGATGGTACTCTATGACACAATCATAGTCCTTTAACAACTGTATCCATCGATGCTGCCTCAAATTCAACTCTCTCTGAGTAAGCAGATACTTTAGACTTTTGTAATCGGTATAGATGTAACATTTCTGCCCATAGAGATAATGCCTCCATATCTTCAAAGCGAAGATAATTGTTGCAAGCTCAAGATCGTGTGTGGGATAGTTCCTTTCATGAGGTTTTAACTGCCTCGAGTCATAAATAACCACCTTACTCTCTTGCATGAGCATGCAACCTAACCCATTCAAGGAAGTATCGCTAAACACCACACAATCTTTCTCTGATTCTGGTTGCGTCAAGACCGGTGCCTCCGTAAGATAAGCTTTCAACTACTCAAAGTTTTGTTGCCTCTTCTCATTCCACATAAAAGGAACACCTTTCTGAAGCAACTTGGTCAAGTTGTCGTTGTGATCGAAAAACCTTTAATAAACCTCCTATAGTATCCGATAAGTCCAAGGAAACTATGGACTTCCGATACATTCCTTGGTGGTTTTCATTCCACCACAGCTTGAATCTTTTAAGGATATACTCGGATTCCATCCGTTGTAACTATGTGGCCAAGAAACATCACCTCAGACAACCAAAACTCGCACTTACTGAACTTGGCATACGCCTATCCCTTAAAACCAGAAGAACAACCTTAAATGGTAGTCATGCTCCTCCTCTGAGCGTGAATAAACCAATATGTCATCGATGAACACCACCACAAACTGATCTAGATACGGCTAAAAGATCCAGTTCATAAAGTCCATAAAAGCTGCAGGTGCATTCGTGAGCCCAAACGGCATCACTAAGAACTCATAATGTCCGTACCGCGTCCTAAAAGCGGTCTTTTGGACATCCTCATCCACCACCTTCAACTGATAGTACCCTAATCTCAGATCTATCTTGGAAAATACACGAGCACCTCTTAATTGATCAAACAGATCATTGATCCTAGGCAAGGCATAACGGTTCTTGATCATGACTTTATTGAGCTAACGGTAGTTGATGTATATCATCATCGATCTGTCCTTCTTCTTTACAAACAAAACCGGTGCACCCCATGGTGACACACTCGGTTTGATAAAACCTCGCTTAAGCAACTCTTAGATCTGTTGCTTCAACTCTCTCATCTAAGCTCGTTCCATACGATAAGGTGCTATGGACACCGGGCCGTACATGGCAAAACCTTTACCCGGAATTCCAACTCATGATCGGGAGGTAAACCCGACAACTCTTCTGGGAACATATCGAGATACTCACATACTATCCCCAAACTCTCCAACACCGGACTCTCGACACTCACATCCACCACATGAGCTAAGAAAGCCTCACAATCCTGTTGGATTAACCTCTGAGCTGACAAGGCTAACACAACATTCGATAAGAATGGGTTCCTCTCACCCCTCACCACAAGTTTAGAGCCATCAGCCACTCGAAGCTTCAAGCTCTTAGATCTACACCCCAAACTGTCATCATGTTTGAACAACCAATCCATCCCTAGGATTGTGTCGAACTCCTGAAGCAGAAAAAACATAAGATCAACCAAAAATATAGACCCTTGCACTTCGATTGGACACCTCTAATAAACCTTATCCACCAATACATCCAACCCCAACGGGATTGTCACACGGACCACTACCTTTAGATCTTCCGCTAGTAACCCCCACTGTTGTGATATTCACTACGGATATACAAGTGGGTAGATCCCGAGTCCACAAGAGCAACTATAGATACTAGAAACAAACTAAACGTACTTGAGATCACATCTGTCCTATCATAGTCCTCTTGTGCCCTCACAGCGTACTATCTCGTCGGTGCTCTAGTAGTGGACTAAAAGGTGCCTCCTGTTGCATGTCTAACTCCACCACGCGAAAACCCATGGCCCCTATGAGCCTGGAACACAGACCTCTGATCCTGACCTGGAGGAGATGTCACAGCCTCAAGACAATCCCTCACAAGATGATCCAGAGATTCATATTGAAAACAAACTCTTGCATTGCCCCAACATTGCCCTCGATGATTCTGGCCACACTGGTTGCAAACTTGTACAATGACACTACATTGTGGACCTTCCGAACCCCTAGCAGAGGAAGACACGGATTGCCTCCTATGTCCCACAGACTCTGACCTCTAGTTCAACCCCGAACTCTGATGTGATGCTCCTCTATGCTGGTTCCAATGGTTCCTACTCCTGCCGGAGTGAGATTGAGAGTTACCCACATGACTTTGACTAGCTTCACCTGAGCTTTTTTGGACCACAGATGGCCCATAGGTCAAACCCTGAACCTGCTCCAACAACTTGGCACTGACAGCCAACTTTGAGAACACATTAGGCGGTGTAGCAGTGAGGTAAGTCTGGATCTCCTTTCTTAGAACTCTCGAGAACCTCTTGTCTCATCTTCTCTGTAGCAACAAGCTCTGGGGCATAACGGGTCAACTGAAGGAACTTCTTCTCATAAGCAAAGACCGAACAGTTACCTTGGACAAGGTGGATAAACCGCTCTTTCAAGGTATCGATGTGAGTCTCACCCACATACTTACTTTCAAACTCCTCAAGTATGTCCTCCTACATGGGACGATGAGGATAACGACCCTGTTCAACAGTCTCCCACCACTCTCTCGCATTGCCCTTCAGAAGTGATAAAACAAATGACAACTTGTCCTCCGATCTCAGCCTCATCTATCACATTATCCATCTGGTATCATGCAACCACTGATTCGCCTGTACGGGATTATCATGTCCTATACCAAAGAAGTCGACAACTCCCTATATCCGTACCCTATCAACCGGTGCCTCACAAGGCGTATAAGATGGCCTCGGTATAGCTCTCACAATCTGACACAAGTTCCGATTCAACTGACCAAAGTAGTTGTCCCCTTGACCAACATTTCCCGGTGGCACCTCCTCATCGGGCTCATACTCATAGTCGGAGTCTTATCCTCGAGAACCCCGGCTCTCCTCCTGATCTCTCACACGTCTAGACATGCTTAACAGCTTCTGCACAACAATAACAACACACAAGATTACACCATTTTAATTTTAGCTTTAAAGATTACTATATCGACTCGTGGGTAAGTACTTGTCTGACACCTATATAACACACTAGGCTCTGATACTATTAAATGTAACACCCTTAACCCAGTGTCTCATTGGTCCTTCGACCCAAAACCTATATTTTAAAATTTTCTTTAACAATCTAACAATAAAATCCAACTCAAGTCCTAATGTGATTCATAAAATTCATTTAAGTTAAAACATAAGCCTAAAATAATATAAAGTAATCAGAGCTCCAAAATATTACAAATCATTTAAAGCATTAGACCCAAACTAAAATAAACAGAGTTACAAAATACATATAGGGTTTGACAAAGTACTAGCCCATTACATCTATAACTATACTCTGACACAAAGTCTATGTTGAAATCCAAACCTAGATGGTGCTCCTCCGAACCTGCTTCACCTAACCTACGTACAAAAATACATTTCGAACGCTGAGCTACAAAATCTTAGTAGCTATGCCGAACTCGGCCAACATCATGCATATCATAAAAATTAAAGCAAAGCATATAAATCTCGTGCATGACATGATGGTCTAGCATGCTGACCTATCTCATGATATAAATGAATGTATACTGATGCACACAACATATACATATCAAAAACAGACACACTAGGTTGTGAGGCCCGTGTCCACATAGCATCAAGATACACTATGAGTAGGGCCCGCGTCCACATAGCATCGGGATCCCTTACGAAATGATGAAGCTCGCGTCCACATAGTATCGGGATCCCTTACGAAAAGATGAAGCCTGCATCCATACAGTATCGGGATCCTACATTCGGGATTTGAGACTAGCGTCCATACAGTATCGGGATTCTCCAAATCCCATACATGTAATGTCACATCGAGTATCTTCGAATAGGGCCCGTGTCCATACAACATCGGGATCCTACATTTGGGATGTTCGTCAAATCATCATCAGGAATGTTACATCGGATGACCTTTGACATGTTGCAACACTTTTGGATATTCGGATTTCCATCACACAAGACTCAAACCACACAAACGATCTACCTAGGATCTTAGCACAACAAGACGTATTAAGATTATCTCAATTTAGTCTTTCAGGGTTAACATCATCAATAGGGGTTTAACAATTCCTTTCATTGATAAAGATTCATTAGAAATCTTAATTACCATTACCGAGCCTCAATCTCTACTTATTGTGGCAAAATTACGCAGGGGTATCAATACTCCTAATTGGGGTATTGAAATAACCTATATCAATACTCACCCAAAGAGGATATCGAAACACTAGTATCGATACCGGTACAGATACCCTTTGACCAACCCAAAGGTCAACGAAAGAGGCTTACCTGATTCGATACCAACATCGAATTGGTAATACCAGGAAGAGCTACTGGAGGGTTCGGTATCGAACCATGATTTGATACCCTGCATGTCTTGCTTATTTTTCTCTTAGGGGTATTGATACACGGGCCACAGGTATCGATACCCCTGCATGAAACTGCAGGTCTCATTAAGAAAATTCTAAGGACCATCCCCAAATTTAATCTAAACGATTCTAAGTCATTCCTAGTTAATATTATGATTCTTTGGAGTATTTTAACATTAATTTTAAGACATTAAACACACTAACACAAATTCCACCATTAAAGCTTAGCAAGCTCAAATCAAGCACACATGCACCAAATCTATATGTCATGCATACTATCATGATGTGAATGATAAGGACATGAGTTGGGATTACCAACCTTGAGCTACAAAAGCAACAAACCCGAGCTCCTCTTCCACACAAGCCTTCACCTTCTCAAGCTTGAAGATGGCCCTCCAACCTCTTTCTCTACAAGAGGAAGATGAACAACGATTAAGGACAGTTTAGGGATGGTTTCTATAGCCTAAAAACACTAAAAGACTCAGATTTTAAGCTTCCAAAAACCCAATCCTAAACTCAACTCGTAACCCCCACTTAAACCTTCAACCTCATCAAACTTATGCATTCTTACCTTGTTTTTTAGATCAGAAGCAACTCTATAACTTACCCTTAAGCTTCACAACGTGATTCTTGATCAAAATCTGAAAGTTTAATCCTTTATCTTATGATTTGGGAAGGAAGAGAAGGAAGAACAAAAGAGAAAAGCTTGGTGACTTCACTTTGATTTTCTGCGGAGAAAATCAATCCCCTTTCCCTCCTCAACAAAAGAAAAGACCAAAAAGCCCCTAAACCAACACTTGGTCTCAAGGCAACCTAAAACGAAAGACCAAATCCACTCAAACTCTGGACAAAAACCTAAGCCCAAACTCATTGAGTTAACCTGACACTCGGATCCGAATCCGGGTTGTTACATTTATAATATGTCTATATTATGTGCTACTATTATACGTGTGCTTATTTATCCCTTTGTTTTTGTATTATATCGTATTTTTCTAGGTATTATTAAGTATTATGTTAAGTCTTTCATTATAGTATGCGTTATGTCACGTGTACATGTTGTGTATGTCTTAGCATTATCTATTTAAATATTGTTTTTATATTATATTAGTATATTAATCATGGCCTAAGTAGTATAATATAAAACCTACTTGAATTAATAAAATTGTCAACAGTCCAAATCCAAGGGTCACCGACCCAGTTCCCACTAGGTTACAAAGCCTATTTTGGGCTAACATATTTGAGTACAATTTAAACCCTAATCTAATTGCCTTTCATACTACAGGTACCTCAATTATGGGCGTTTGATCAAGGAAGCCCTGGACGGACGAGATCCAATTTTCTCGAAGCCTTCACACGAACATGCATACTCATTCCAGCTTCCATACTCGCTTGATGAACACGCGCCTAACTATTCATCTGTCGACATGACGTTTCGGCTACAGTCAACCCCTTGTCTGCTGTAACTATGCCTCTGTCTGACAAATGCAACCGTGTGAACATTCGAGAAACCTGCGAGAAGGAGAAAAGTCATCATTCATTTCCCATCAAAGAAAATCAGAAAACAAGAACAAAAGTCATGTTTTAGGGGATGTGTCAATCCCAGAAAATAAGGAAAAATAATATGTAAAACTTCCTTTGGAACGTTATAAGGGGATCCATCATCATCAAAAAATTGAGAACCATTACAAAATAAAACTACCATTGTAATCCAACAAAACATCATCAGCATTGTAACATTTTTGAAAGATAAAAAATCAGATCTAACTTCTGGTAATCGAGACCCCTCTCACTTTTCATTTTTCATTTTCAATTTTCATGCAATATTTAGCAAAAGGAATGACAAAAAGAAATCTTTAGACTACTCCTCTTTCGGTTCCAAGAACCCTTCGATCTTCGATCGAGGCCTTTTTTATTCTTGTTCTTCCGATGGGGTGAGGCCTAGGATGACCGAGATGGCTTCAAGGAAATAATTCGCCGAGGCTAGAACCCACCACGTCGGGGTTGAGGGAGAAGATGAGCAAACAAGTGGCTGGATCTATAAACCGAGTTTTTTTCTAGTTTTTTCGAGGGGTATAAGGATTTTAACTTCTTTTGCAATTTGGTCATGATTTCTATTGTTAATCCTTCTTTGTATGGTGAAATAACGTTTTAAATTCCTATGATTCATCCTTTATTTTAATTGAGTCCTTCTTACATAATTTTAACTATTTCATTTTACATTTTGCTCTTGGTCTTTGATAACCTTTGTCATTCACAATTAGGCTAGAGTTAATTAATTATTGGAAAAGATTAATATTATAACCAGAGTTAAAAGTCATGTTTGCTTGAAATAAGGTAAACCGAAAGTATGCATTTTCTTTTCCTTTTTATTTCTTTTCAGTCACGTCTTGGTACGTTTGTTTTTCTTTCTCCCATCGCGTTGTCTTTTGTGGTGAACCATATCAGTTTGGCTTCCTGCTTTTATTTTTTTCATAATTACCTACTTGTAAATATATGAATATGTCTTCAACTTTAGGATTGCATGAATTGAATATTAATTTGTTAATATGGATCCCTAAATTCGGTTGTAAGCGATGCTATTATCAATACGATGGTGGTGGTTTGGATGCTTATCTTCGGTTTTAGGTGCTTTAAAATAAATACTTTAAAATAAAGCGGTAATTATCGAAGTACCAATTTGTGATGGTGTGGGGTGCTAATCTTTCTCCATCTGTAACCGACTCCCGAACCCCTAATTTTTTAAATCTCTAGTTTTACTGATTCCGATCTACCTAAACGGTCGGTGGCAACTTCAATTTTCAAAAAAATCATTTTTAAATCGAAAATCCCACGTGGAAGACATTAATTTTCAAAATCAATCTTAAAATGTATTTTCTAAACTAAAAAAATATATATCGATACTAGTGATCGTTTAGATTGTTATAAGTGGCAAATCTTATATCAACAACAAAAAAAAAGTTTATCAATGTATCGTGGCTAAGGAAATTTTACTCTCATGTTTCTAATCCTAATAATTCACATGTCTTTGTTTGTGGTAGGGCAATGTTCCTTGATGTCACGATAATTAATTGGTTTTTATGTGATACATGTAAAGAAGGACGAACATCAAGTTTTTGTTGATCATGAAGGATGAGAAAGTCGAAAAGGTTTTCTAAGACCTTAACAATTTAAGGGCCGAATGGAATCATGGAGCCTTAAAGGGGACGATGAATCGCCTCATTTTGAAACTCAAGGTAAAATTATCGAACAATTTTATCACAACTTGTTCGATGCCAACCACTCACAACACCATAATTTTTTACTCTCATATTTTCTTATTCATTATATTTTGCACAAGATACGAAAACACTTTGTTTTCAAGATTAATAACTCAACTCTAAGAGAAGGATAAGATATCAAGCGATACAATGGATGAGAAGTTTCCTTCAAATTCTGGTGGAATAAGAAACATTAAATGAAGGTTACGAGAGATGAGTCAACATCAGGAGAAGAGGATTCATCAAATAAGGTTGTAACACAAAAACAAGCTTGGACAACCAAAATTGCATCGATAATTCCCGATGCTTAGACAAGTACAAATGCCTTTCTATTGAAAAAATGGATCAAATTGTAGTGATGCTATGCTCATTGCAACAAATATTGGATAGAATTGAAATTAAAAAAGTTATCATTTATGTGATTCATGAAAGAACACACCACGACCATTAATCAAGTGATTCTTAAAAAATATCTAGATAGTTGTAAATCATTTCTTGTATTCCCTACAAACCTAATAACCCAGGAAACTAGATATGCCAAGCCAACTACAACTAATGAAAAAGGAAAAATGCCTAATGGATGAACCCACTCACATAAAATCATTGCATGGATTAACTAATTTGAATAACGTCATCTTCGAATCAATTACATCATGCCTGATAGCATCACAAATGCGAAAGAGTAAATCTTATATATTAAGAAACGAATAGGAAAAGTGAATCAATTGATGATACCCGACGATAAAGGTTTCAACTGCACCATCTGCTACACGAACTCAACCATTAATCTCTCGAGTTTCGGGGTAATTGTTCTTAAGTAGTTTCAAGTTAGTTATATTCATTGATAGTTTTTGCATATAGATTTCATATATTACTTATCATGGCACTGAATTTGATCTCAATACTTCAGATTTGTTTAATGCCCAGTGATGAATTTTTATCATTGCACTTAATTGAAATAACCTTTAATTATAAGATTTCATGGAAAGAACTTATAATTTTATTATGATGCTACTTTTTTTATACATTTGTGAACTGTTGATTGAAATAGACTAAGTGAACTTTGATTGCTTAAAAATTGGGTAAACTAAAATTTGATAATTAAAAGACAATTTCTTACTAGTGGTGCCCAAAATTGGCTCTAGTATTTGTGCATTAAAGAATCCCTAAAGATACCCGAAATTGACTCTATTCAATAAAATTAAAAATAGTTTTTTTGCTTACTAGAGGTTCTTAAAATTGGCTCTAGTCAAGATAAAATTAAATGCCTCGACAATTAAATGATTAAAAATCTATTGTTCATATAGAATTTTGAATATTGGCTTGTACACAACTACGTATACGCACTATCACAAACATTATAGTTTCGTTCCAAGTAATTGTAACACTTCAGTTTTTACCCTAATTCAGAAATTAATATTTTTGAAATCCCTAATTACAGAAATTCTAATATTTGGGAAATTTTATTTTGAAACCCTAATTTTTATTATGGACTAAATTGTTTTATTTAAACCTTTGGGATTTATTTCGTAAGTTTAGTGATCATTTTGAATAGGAAAAGTGAATGAATTGATGATATCCAACAATAAAGGTTCCAACTACACCATTTGCTACACGAACTCAACCATTAAGCTCTCGAGTTTTGGGGTGATTGTTCTCAAGTAATTTCATGTTAGTTGTATTCATTGATAGTTTTTGCATATAAATTTCATATATTACTTATCATGCCCTGAATTTGATCTCAATACTTCAGATTTGTTTAATACCCAATGATGAATTTTTATCATTGTACTTAATTGAAATAACCTTTAATTATAAGATTGCGCGGAAAGAACTTATAATTTTTTATATATTTGTGAATTATTGATTGAAATACATTAAGTGAACTTTGATTGCTTAAAAATTGGGTAAACTAAAATTTAAAAATTAAAAGACAATTTCTTGCTAGAGGTGCCCGATTCAGAGGACCAGACTGAATTTTTTTTTTGAAATTCCAAAACAAATTAGACATCAATTTGAGGGTTGTGGGACCTTGACTAAGGGTCGATTGGGACCAGTGCAAACTATAGTGTTGTTGCGAGTTTTTTGTTGCAACATAGGAATGGTGATGATTTTCTTACGAAATAAACCGTGGTACTTGACTAAAACCATGAGGAATCGGATGAGATAGTATGCGATAAAAAGATTATGAAGGTCAAGAGTGCATTGAGGCAAAATATTAAGTCATATAGAGCATCGGCGTCATCATAAATAAATTCTAAGCAAGGGTCATTAGGTTGATATATATGATTTCAGTCCTTTCATGGGAGGTAAAGTAAGTTCTTTTGTTGATAGAAAAAAAACACACATTGAAATGATCCTGTAAAGTGCTCGTTGCATGCTCACCATTTTTTCATTGTTTGCCACTAAGACGTTTAGAGGCTTCCCTCATGCGTATGTTTAAGGGTTCTTCATATGTTTACTTGAATGATCCCATCAGAAATTATAAAATAGAAAGAGGAGAAAAATTCTATCTGAGACAGTAATGCAGAAAAATATTTTATGATAAATTCACTGATGTAGAAAATATGTCATGGGGTTTTCTATGTCTAAAACTACTAACAAAAAACTTGTAAAAGTTGATGCTTACGTTGTTGCATGTAATGTCACTGAAATAAAGAGGTTACTTCCACCACAATGGGAGGACTGACAATATTTTAATAACATTTGTGAGCTAGTTGGGGTGCTAGTTGTTACCATACAACTTAAGTACAATGGATGGGTCACGGTATTACAGGATCTTGAACACTCAAAGCAACCGAGGCAAGCTGTTGGCCTTGATAATCTCCTGTACACTCCGAATGTGGATTTCTCTTGCTTTGCAGATTTAGCTCTTACTCTTCAAAAGATTACTATATTGAGTGACAATATTGATTGCTTTAATGTGTTTTGACGCCAGGAGACTTTTACATGTCACTGTCAAATGATGGTATCATAAAGAGAGTAGCAAAGCAGATTTAAGATTTATTTTTCGAACAAGCAATTTTTTCTGAATAAACTTAAAGCTTTTGAAAAGAAAAAAAAACTTGAATTTAAGCATACGACCCCATGTAAATTGTGGAGACAAGTGGAGGGATTGGTTATAACTGTGGAGAATTTTCCACTTTCAGTAGCTGGTTTCTCTATATAGGTTTTCTTTAAACGTTGAAATTTTAATTTTATGTCTTCTATATATGTTGAAACCTATAAAAAATATACACGAAAAGGGTCTCGTGTCCTGGTCCATGCTTACAAGTCTCTTCCAGATACGACAGTTGGTGAAGCTAGAAGCATGGTGAGAGATACCGTAGAATCTGACCTTATATTTGTTGGTTTTGTAGTGTTTAAGTGCCTTGCTACAACTTATGTTTTGAGTGTGATGTACTTAGATCTACTACCGGTTTAAATTTTAATTTCGATCAAGGCTAAGAGAACATGTGATACATTTGGTCTAATCATCGAAAAAAGAAGTCATGTTCGAATCTTTGAGGACAAGGATTAATTCGAAGAGGGAGATTTATAAGAGTATTGTACTAGTTTAAGTAAAACTGCGACATTTTTGTATTTAGGAATAAAAACCCTTTATTGAATTGCATTTCGAGAATCAAGGAATTGCATAAAAAATATCCTGTCCCCCGCTTTTCTTTTGTTCTTTCCTGAAATATTCTGCTTCTTCTCTTTCTCTTGCTTTGTTCTAATTCTTCCTCTTTTACGTCTTATTTTCACTATGTTTCATTATATCATTTGCTTATATTTGCCACCCAATGCCTTTTGAGTATCCCAAAGCATTGAAAGGTATTTAACCGGTGTTGATGCACCATCTCCCTTCGACTCTAGGGTATTGTATTCGTTCATAAACAAGGGTACCGAAGAATCGATATTGGACGCCATTTTGTAGAATGTGTTAGAAGCTTGTGGTCCAAGCTTACTTTCAAAGAAATTGAAGTGCAAATTCTCATTGACAACGTCCCAACCGATTACTTGACCCTTATATTTGGTCATGACTGAGTTAATCCTTTTGGTAGCTGCTGCCCACAGGTCTTTTTGCCCAAGAGAGGGGACCCAACTGGGCTGGTAATGAGGATCATCCCAAAAAATAGTGTCCTCGAACCGCAATGTTGTGATTTTTCATTAATGCCATCATGGAGTCCGAAACTGAATAGTCTTCCCTGCCTTGGCTCGGTTCGTTGCTGTACCATTTCATTTCATTCGCGAAGGTTGTATGGGTAAACCTGGAAGTGAACCAGTTTTGGTAAGCACCGTTTTTGAGGATGTTCTGGTTTGAAACACAGCCTAAAGGTTTCCCTGATGCCTTTTGCGTGATGGAAATCTTTGAGTTCGCAACCGGACTCCCTAGTGCATCCACACCAATTCTTACCCTTGTCTTTGTCTGCGAAATAATTACATCATCAATGCATCAAATATAAAAAGTATATTATAAAGTATACCAACTGACCTTCTCAATGCTTTCAACATGATGAGAGTTCCACTCTTCAAGGGTGAATGGTTGCAGGGAGACACTATCAACACAGATATCGACCGAGGTATTATAAGTCTGAAGAAATTACATACTCAAGATTTAGAGAATCTAGAAGATAATAAATGAAAACAAGGTCGCAAAATTGAGAATTACCTCAAAGAAAAGCTCAGCAGGTCCGGAGGCATCGACAGTGAGTCCACCCTTGAGCATGGACCAACAATCGGACTCGGCTTCAGTCACTGCAGCACACTTCAGTCCAGTAGATGTTTTGAATACAGCTCTCACCATAGATTTCCCTTCACTCACTTGTACCCAAGCTTCATTATCACACACACAAAAAAACGTACTCCATAAATGAGACAAGTAATAACCTTTTGATTTCTATTATTAATAAAATCAATTTGCTGAGGAAAACAATACCGGAAAAGGTATAGAGCTTGTCGTTTTCCAAGTAGAGCTTGTACGAGACACCGTGCTGGGACCTGCTTCTTTTACCTGCCACCACAAATTTGTTGCCATTTGATTGGTTTCGATGCTGGATTATGGCATTCCCGAACGTAGACCATCCTATCAAACCCTCATTTAACTCTGGGTTCTTGATAATTCCACCACCATACTGAGGCTTGAGGGGTTGTGCCAAACACTTGACACGTTGCCAAGAATTATTTTAAAACTTATAACTACAATTGTTTTAGCTTCAAATATATAGGAATTACTTAATTAATATGATAAGTGACTTACCTCAATGCTGGCTGAGTAATCATAGGACAGTGCCTTCGCTTTCATGAATCCTGCAAAAGATTAATCTTGTAAGAAAATCATTCTTTTTCCGCTAGATATACTCTTTGAATTCAGGGATTCAGTTACTCTCATATTCTATTAAATATAAACTAATTTCATAATTTTGGGGACTATAGATTATAAAGAGATTATTCTATAGACCGGATCCACTATGTTATCCATGGTCCCTAACCATTAAAAACCTAACAACTAATTTTTATTTTTGAAGTCATTTTTTCTTTCTTAATTAATTTTTATCTAACTACCCACTACCTATTTATATGTCAATAAAAAAGTGAAGATTTACTCTTAAAAAAAATGACTTAGAAAATATAAAAATTAGTTGTCAGGGTTTTAATAGTTAAAGACCCACGAGGCATAGAATTTAAGGTTTATATTAAAATTTATGGTTTTATGTTTAGGGTTTAGAGGTTAGAAGTTTAAATTATAAGTTATAAAATTTAAGGTTTATAGTTAGAATTTAAAGTATAGAGATATTATTTATGGTCTTATGGTTAAAGATTTCAATTTTAGAATTTAGCATTGTACAATGGCGGAACCATGATTTTTTCCCACCCTGAAATTTTGAAATTTCATGTGTCTACCATCAAATAAATTTCTGAATTCGTCACTGCACACGTAGACTTAATTCGCATTTTACACAATGCGAATTCTTACTTCGCGTCTTGTATATTGTGAATTTCCTTAACTCTTCAAAATAAAGTGTGCTTATTTTAACCTGATTTCGTATTTTATAAGATGCGAAGTAGGAATTCACATTATACAGGATACAAATTAAGTTTGCTTGTGCAAAAAGTGAATTATTTTTTAAACGAAAATTTGAAAAAAAAATATTTTTCAGATAAAAAAATAAAAAAGAGAATATCCTTTAATTAAGCCAACATAATGAAAAAAGACATATGTTATGAATATCCTTATTTATGGTAGATATCCTTATATTAAAATAAATTTTATTGGGCTTTATTATTATGGTTTAATACCCATTAGAAATAGGGTTTTCATCTTATGCCTATAAATATAGACTTTTGGAGAAAATATTGTATACAACAATACTTTGAGAATATAATATAAATCTCTCTAGTTTTTCTCTCATCTTTGTTCTCCTATGTTATTCTTATTCTTTACTTTATTCATAATATGTTATCAGCATGAGACTCTAACCAACGAAGGTATTTGTCGATCAAATCTTAAAGGAAGTATTGAAAAGAATTTATTACTAACATAAATCAAAGATAAGTTTTCCCTCAATTATATTCTAATTATCTATTTATATTTCTTTCTTGATTTTTCATTTGTAAAAAATCGTTGGTTGTTTGGTGTTTGTGTAGCGATAAAATAGCTCAATTACTGTAGTTCTTGTAGATAACTCCCGAAAAAGATTTTAAAAAGATATTGGTAACTAAATCTACCATATATTCAAATTTGTAGAAAATCTGGTATGTTTTACTTATTTAATTTAATATTTTTTATCTTTATTTATGAAGAATATTTGTTTATTTTATTTTGACGATGAAAATTTGTATTTTTAATTATGTTTTAAGTATTACATGATTTTGAAACAAATATTCAATCTTTAATTAATTATTATGTTCTCTGTTATTTTGGTTTAATCCGAGTATATTGGTTGAACATCTTGTTCTGCGAGACTGTTGGTCTCAAAGGAGGTCTTTTTAAAAGGCATTATGGATTGGTTTAACAACTCCACGTATGTGGATTAAATTTTTGTTCTTTGTATATATTGTATATATTGGTTGATCAATTGCTATTTAATAGTATGAGTATTAGAAAGTCTATATTTGCTTGAAAGTAATATTTTTGTTTGTCGAAAAACTTGACTATAGACTTTTCCCAAGTCCAAGTTACGAAAATCGTCTTGATCCAAGAAATTTTATGGGAGGCACTCCCTAAAGTGAATGCATGCATGATGCTTATTCCATGCAATTATTGTATTTATATCATTCATTAAAGTGAATACAAGCATGATGTTCATTCCATGTGATTATTGGATTTATGTCATTCACGAAAGTGAATTGTTGGAACGAAAGTGAATGTGTTAACGCTCTAAAAAACGTATATTTTATACTCTTTTACTTAAGGTTTTGTTTGATTTCAAGTTCATTTGCATTGCATTTATTTGCATTTAGATTAAGTTTTTATTTTATTTTCCCTTTTATTTTAAAAGATATTGCTTTGAAGGGTATTTCTTTGGTGGTGTTGTACAAATTGTTGGAACAAAATTTGAAGAACGAAAGAGATGCTATAGTATATTTAGTGTTGGATTGGACTTCAAGATACTATAGCATTGTGGACAGACAAAACAAAACTGCAGAAAAAACAAACCTACAACCATTGTCCGTACGCGTGAATTTTAGTCCAACCGTATCTCTCCTGCAAATTTCTGCAATTATCTGCAGAAACTTCAGGGAATATCCATTGAATCTTTAGGGCAAAACCCCCTAAGAGCCTTCTATATATACAATGTCAAGCCCCCTTCAACAAATGTAGCAAAAAAGGGGGCCAAAAAGGTAGAGAAATAGAAGAGAGAAATTGGGGCAGAAAAAAGAGTGAACTTTAAAGAGAGCAACTAGGAAAAAGAAAGAAAAAAGACGAACACTTTCCTTCATCTTCGACCTCTAGCTAAACCACCATTGGTGGAGAGCTTCACGCAAGGAATTTGCAAGACTTCGGGAGAAGCGACAAGCTAGAAAGCTTCACGACAAAAACATTTGAGACTTTCTTCCTCTTCACTTTGCTTTACCTCTTTTCTTGTTGTTGAAAATTTATTTCAAATAACGAATGTTGAATAGTTTGCTAAACCTAGCCATGAACTAAACTAGTATAGCTTAGGCTTGTTATGGATGATTTTATCTTGTTTAAATGAATGTGTTTTTTGTTTTTCTAGTTTTATTTAAGAGTTTTGTTCATGAAAGATAACACCTTTTCTTATTAAACCTTGGTTTGTAAGAGCTCTCAGGAGATTTCCATAGCTAAGGGGTATAGGTAGCTTAGATCTAGAGATAGCTTTGGATAAGGGAGAGTTTCAACGAGTAAAAGGGGTAGAACTTCATCAATATTAGAAGTGTTAGGATTGAGACCGGGAGGAATACCTTAGTATTTTCCAGTGTTAGGGCTTCTAACTAGGGATAGTGGAGAAATTTTTAGTAAACTCTTTCGAACACTTGTTAAATCAATAGAACAATAAGCTTTCAGGATAACATTGAAGTCTTTTCCATAGCAAGCCTAGCTTGTCTTAAGCTTGAATACTCCTCTGTATTGTATTTGTGCAGCTTCATCTATTTCTTCGTTCTCAATTTTATTTTGGTACATCATTTAAATGACAATTTATTTTGCTGCAGTATTTTGGTGACAATTGGAGAATTGCTTTAGCATATGTTTATACAAAGGATTTTCTTATCTTTTGTGTATGTCAACTATCTTTGAAATTTTATACCCAATCCTCGTGAGAACGATCTCGCTCACAACCTTTATTACTTGTTCGATGTTTATAATGGCACGAGAATCACTTATATTTTAACACACGACCTCAACAAGTTTTTTCTCAACAGAATGCAAGCATGATATTTATTACATGCGATTATTGAATTTGTTCCATTCCTTGAAGTGAATATAAACATGAAAATCACTATATAGTTAGTGAATAAAACTTTTTTATGTGCTAGAGTATTACTGATGAAGATATTTTAGAAAAACATACTTCACTTTTTACACATTAATGTTATCTTGTAGACACAATATCGTGAAAAGGTTTTAAATGCCTATTAATCTTCGCTCCATTCCCTGAAGTGAATGTGATATTTTATAAAGGAAATAATAAATGTCACATTAGCAATTGTGGTCGCGATTGAGCCCATAAAAATAAACATGGATTAGATGATCCTTTTAAGAATATTTATATCAACCATAAGTGGGATAATAAAGATTCCAAGAATGATAGAAATCATATAAAAAATCTTTATATTATCAATGCAAGGATACAAACTATTGGTCTCGTACTTGTTAAACAACAAAATACTATGAAATTTATCCATATTCATGAATGATAAATAAAAGAAAATATAGAAAGATTTTCTTTGTGGTGAAAATTATTATTGCGTTGTTGGTCCAACTTAATCGCATATTGTTAATTTTCTCATACCCTTGAAGAGAATAATTCGTCATTTATTTTATTTTTCTTATAATCTCTAAAAGAGATAATTAATCTTTTATTTATTTTATTTTATGTTAATCTATTTTTATTTACTATTTATTTATGTTAATTTATATATTATTTATTTACACTTTATGTTAATTTATAGTTAATTGATTTTACATATTATTTATTTATGTTTTTATGTTAATTTATCCTTTGAAGAAGATTATCACTCCGAGAATAAAATCTATAATGAATTGTGGCTATTTATGCCAAGCAAACAGTGCAAGTACTCATACTATACTTAAGCATAATAAATTTTTTTCCATTTAAATACAATGAAAAATATGAGTACTATATTTCAAAGTATTAAAATATCAATATTTCGAAAGAGCTCTTTAGAGTTTATCTTTGATAGATAACCGATTTAATATGATGTGCTATTTTAATATTTTTCATTCACCGAAGTGAATGGTACAAATCACATATTTTTCATTCTCTGAAGTTAATGAGATAAAACACATAATAAAAAGTGCATGATTATGCATATTTTCTCATTTTAAATTTAAGGGAATAATGTGAGTACTATATCCGGAAGTATTAATATCACAGAAAGCTTCGATTAAGCAAATATGTTATTGTCAAATGGAACTTTATTCCATATTTACAGTGAATTATACTTGTCAAAGAGACTTATTGATTTTAAAAATATTTGAAGAAATATATTAAGAATATTAGTCAAGGGGATGCTAACTATCTCAATATTACGATTACAACTTAAGGCAATAAGAAAATCTTGACAAAATCGCATGCCTTATCATCCAGGTTGTAAAAATTGAAGCTCATGATATTGTAAAACAGATGTTTAATGATAATTTTATTTGATTTGATTGGTTAGACCATCTTGGTTTATTTATGAAGCAAAAATTTATTGACACTTTCGTGTGGTTATTTATTAAAGAACTAAGATTTTCTTCACGGTAATTTTTTGTGTGATACTTGCTATAAAAGCAATTTGATTATTCAATATCAACAACTAAAATAGAGTATAAATCTATTAATTTTATGAAACGGATACAAAGTGATATATGTGGTCCCGTACACCTTTCTTATAGTCTAGTTATATATTTTATGATTTTTATTGATGCATCGACTAGATGGTTATATGTATCCTTTTTATTAACCCGCAACTTGGTGTTTGCGAGGATACTTGCTCAGTTGATAAAATTACGATCACATTTTTCAGATTACCTCATAAAGACAATCAATCTTTATAATGTTGATGATATGTCATTTTACATGTAGTATCACCAATTCGTATCAAGCCAACAAATGATTATAAGTTCTCCCAATTACAAATAGTTTTTGGTTAGAAACCAAATATTTCTCATCTTAGAATTTTTTGGTGTGTGGTATATGTTCTAATTGCTCCACCACAACGCACAAATATGATTTATGTTGGAAATATATGTTAGGTTTAAATTCTCCTTAATAATTAAATACCGTGAGCTTCTAATAAAGAAATTTATTTATAGCTCGATTTACTGACTATCAATTTAATGAATCAGTTTATCAAATATTAGGGGGAGAAAATAGAATAGCTGGATGATGAGTACTCAAAAGGCCTTATTTTTATATCATTTTCCAACTCGTTTATTGCTAATAAAGACAAATTTAAAGGCGATAATGTGTATTTCCGGGGTTTTCTTTTACTTTAGCATCCGAACACCGATTGTATGAATTTATCTATTATTTAGCATAAAATATATGCGTTTGATATTTTTCTTTCTTAGACAGGAAACTATATCACAAAGACGGCCAATTCAGAAGATAGATGCTGAATTATAGATGAAGCACCCATCACGACAGTACTTTGGTGGCCGCGACAGCAACATGAAGATAACAAATGGTGCCTGACAGAGAGAGAAAAAGATGATGATCTTAACGGATAGAAAAATAGAGGAAGATGAAGCCGATTTGATAAGTCAAGCCCTGGTCAAAGTCAAACGCGGGAAAGAAGAGTTATTTTAGGAAATAAGAATAAAATATTATACTTAATTAGGAGTTATATTTCTTTCCCCTTTAAAACTCTTTCCTTGCATGGAAACTTCAACTTAGGGTTTGACCTATATAAAACACTTATTAGGTTTAGGTCTAAGAGTGGAGCCAGATTCTCTCTTTCACAAACCTTTAGCCGCCGACTACATTGATAAGTGCTCAGAAGTTCTATTTTTTATATCATTCTTCCACTCGATTATTGCTAGTAAAGAACAAATTTAATGGCAATAACGGATATTTCTGGTAATTTTCCATACTTCAGCATCCGAACACTCAATACATGAAATTATCTATTATTTGGCATAAAACAGATGCATTTGATAGTTTTCTTTCTTAAGACAGGAAACTACATCATAGGAATTGCCAAGCAAAGAAGATGGATCCTGGAAACTGAAGCTGAAATATAGATAAGTACCCGCCTCGATAACACATTGACGTCGCGTCAACATCTGAGGTCACGGCAGCACCCGAAAAGGTAAATGTCAATATGATAGGCGATTTGAAGAGAAAAATAAGGTGAACGTTTTAAGATATGCGACATAAAAATCAGAGCTGAGAAACACACAAAAAGTCAATGTCAAAGGCCACGCGGGAAAAGAATCCTTATAGGAATAAACTTGGAAATATTTTATTTATGGAAATTATTATAATTCAACTCTAAGTAGTATTCCTACTTAAGAAAGGTTTGCCATAGGCCAAGCCTATATAAACCATAACCTATGTAGAGAGGAGGATATCTTGAAATCAAGTGTTCATAGAAAACCCTAAACTCCTTCATCGTCCTCTAAGGTTTTGGTGAAGGTTGTCGAGTATTTGTGAGGAGAGATTGTACCTCGTTTCTTATTTCAATGCAATAAAATATCAAGGTTTGCCTATTCTTTGCCATTCATTGTTCTTGCATTCAAACTCGAGAGAAAAGTTTATGAGTATCCCATTTATCTAATATCGAGAAAGTTAGATTCACGAAAGGAATAAGTATAGTGTTTCAATCAGGAAATACTAACTCGGCCTTGAGATAGGTTAGAGCTTCAGCGGCTAAAAGAAGTGTGGGATTGGTTGATGATCATAATTGATTAACGCCGAGAGGTATCATCAAGGACTGACCTTCAATAGCACTTTGACTTAGAGATAAGCGGAGTCATCAAAAGACACTTTGTTGAACTTTGGTAAAGTCCACCCAAGAGTAAGAGATTGTCGCGGCAGATGAGCATCATCGTTGTCGAGGCAGTAATCTACAGTACTGCCGAGGCAGTGATGTGCGACTGCATTGGACATAAACAAGTCAATTGAATCCACAATAATACGCAACTAGATCCTGTCCTACACTTTTCCATCCTTGATTTCTTGATCTTTTATCTTTATTGTTTTAATTAGTTTTCTTAGTTATAATTCAACCCCAATAATTTGTGTCTTTTATTTTATTACAAAACGAGAAGAAAAGGTAACATATTAAGTATAACAATCCCTTTGAGGACGATACTCGATAAATACTTATCACTTTATTACTTGATGACGTATACACTTACACTAATTGCGTATTTTTTTCACGCACCAAGTTTTTGGCGCCATTGCTGGGGATTGACCATTAAATTTTGTTAATTTTATTTTTTCGCATTTAGTTTTATTAAAAAAACTAAACTAATCAGGGTTGTTTTGACCTAGCCAACAAAACAACACTGGTATGAATGCCGCCAAGGCAGAAAACCGCAGCGCATTTGCAGTAGTTGATCCAACAAATCTTCTAAGATAGGAAAGAGCACGAACAGTTCGTGATTATTTGGAAGAAGACTTGGATGGACTACCTAAACATGAACTGTCGAGGCAACCTTTACCGCAACAACACTCCCCTTGAGCAGAAATATACCAAAAAGAAACCACCTGACGAGGAGATGGCGACTGGACATCAGTTTCTCCTTCATTCAAAAAGGAGAAGATGATTGCTGCTGGATATGCATTTTATTGCACCCCTGCAGTAACCTAAATTTCTATCTGTCCCTATTCACTTTTATGCTTTAGGAATCAGTTTTTATTTTTCAGTTTAGGAATTATATTTTAAACTTCTTACACTTAGTTTTACTGTTTTTATTAATATTCTTTGCAGTTATTTAGGAAGGAAAACCAAGAAGGAGAATTCATGGAGTACATAAAACGACCCTGAAATCAAGCTCACTGTCCCACCTAAGAAATGGCCATTGTGGCTGGCCGCCCAATTGCAAGTGACGGCGGGTTTGCGTCTCTAGAACTTCATCTCCCCCGTTTTACATACTTCTTCATTATTATTTTCCAGTACAGTTTTTAGTTTCTTTCTCCACAAACTCCACACCAACTAATGACCCTGAGGATACAGAAGAGGTCATACGCAATATCTAAAAAATTAGTTTATCTTTTCCTTGTCTCTTATTTTTTATCTTGTTTTTAATTGCTCCCTTATGTTCAGATACGTGAAGTGAGGACAATGCATCCCTCGAGTTTGGAGGAGTATTGATCCTATTTTCTGCCTTGTAACTATCTTCTATGTATGGAAGTTATTCAGATTATCCTATCACTGCCTCAATTTATGTCTTTACAGTAATTTCAATTTGATGCAATTTTTTTTGTTTAAGTCTATTGAATTTTATTGAAATTGCCTCGACAATAATATATTCTCCTATCGTCGTAGCAGTATGCACCATTCACCAGACTTGAATTCGAAAAGGTCTCTTAGGATTAGTACTTAGGATTAGACTATGAGCCTAAAATCACATGGACACTGCTAGTCTTGGTTGATTTTAAAACTTCTTTTCTCTGAAAAGCAATAAGGACTTAGGCTTAGATTTTATACTAGAGGTGCCTATCACTGGCTCTAGTTTAGTCCATAGAGGTGCCCATGACCTGTTCTAGGAAGAATAGTTAAACACTTGAGGTGCCCAAAACTGGCTCAAGCAATATAAATTTATAACAATATAGATTTATATACCATTATTAGAAAAAAAAAAGAAAAAAATTAAAGAAAAATCTTAGTCGAAAGTCTTGAGCTAGAAAAAGGATTAGAACTTAAAAAATCATCTTTGACACAGCTACACACACGCTCAACAAGACTCATAGTCCAGTTCCAAGGAATTCCTAAGAACCAAGAAGAGGCCGAGAAAACAAAGGAATTCTGCTGCGGCAGGCAGGACGGTATATTACCTTAAAATTCCTTACTTAAATTTATCTTTTGCATTGTTTGAGGACAACCAATAGTTCGAATTTAGAGGTGTGATGAGTGCCTAAAAGTCCTCATCTTTTATATCATAGCCTATATAAATCATAGCCTATGTAGAGAGGAGGATATCTTGAAATCAAGTGTTTATAGAAAACCCTAAACTCCTCCATCATTCTCTAGGGTTTCGGTGAAGGTTGTCGAGTATTTGTTAGAAGAGATTGTACTTTGTTTCTTATTTCAATGTAATAAAATATCAAGGTTTGCTTATTCTTTGTCATTCATTGTTCTTGCGTTAAAGCTCGAGAGAGAAGTTTGTGAGTAACCCATTTATCTAATATCGAGAGAGTTAGATTCAAGAAAGGAATAAGTACGATGTTTCAATCGGGAAATAATAACTCGGCCTTGAGATAGGTTAGAGTTTCAGCGGCTAATAGAAGTGTGAGATTGGATGATGATCATAATTAATTAACGCCGAGAGGTATCATCAAGGACTGAACTTCAACAACACTTTGACTTAGAGATAAGGGGAATCATCAAAGGACACTTTGCTGAACTTTAGCAAAATCCAACCAAGAGTAAGAGATTGCCGCAGCGGACGAACATCATCGTTGTCGAGGCAGTAATCTGCAGTACTGTAGAGGCAATGATGTGCGATTGCATTGGACAAAAACAAGTCAATTGAATCAATAATACGACGCAACTAGATCCTGCACTACACTTTTCCATCCTTGATTTCTTGATCATTTATCTTTATAGTTTTAATTAGTTTTCTTAGTTATAATTCAACCCCAATAATTTGTGTCTTTTATTTTATTATTGAGCGAGAAGAGAAAATGTAGCATATTAAGTATATCAATCCCTGTAGAGATGATACTCGATAAATACTTATCACTTTATTACTTGATGACGTGTACACTTGCACTAATTGCGCACTTTTTACACGCACCATACATCATGTTCTAAACCTTTTAGAGGTTTGTATTGTTCGTGAAGTAGTAGGAGAATAAGGTTGTATTATTAGTGATATTTATTAATGCAAGAACTTATTTTATAGTTTATTCTCTCTTTGTATTTACTCTTCTTTGCATATGAGCTCGGGATGATAGTATGTGACGAAAAATACATTTGCCTAGCATCAGGAGATGTAGGTTCCTAAAATGAGACAAAACGGTCTTTGCTCGTGGGCATCGACTAATCCGGTTAAGAGATTAACCACTCAGGATTTTAGAGACTAATAAGACATATGTGTGTGGTTTTCATTCACCCTTCATTTATACCGGGAGGTATCATCAAGACGTGGGTTTCAATAGTTCTATTCACTTAGGGATAAGGAACAAGACATATTAGAATGCTCCATCGAATTATAAAAAATTAAATTATCAACAAGGCGTAACCCTACCTAGGCAGCTGCATCGACCCTTAGTGCGATCCGCCGAGGCGGCAGTTAAACCCATTGCATTAATAAGTGGATAAATAATACAACTGGATCCTCCTCTATGAATTATTCAACCTAACCTCATTCTTACTATACTTATCTTTTGTTTTTTCGTTAATTGAGTAGTTAATATTAGTATTCCAATTTTACAAAATACTTGTGTTCTTATTTTTCGTAGTGCAGTTATAAGTAGTGAAGTCGACACAGTCCCAGTGGGTTCGACAACCTAAAGTATTATAATCTGACAAAGGTGGAATAAAAAAGGACTTTCGAGCCTCCATTAGATTTGGTACTGTTGTCGGGGATTGACGTTCAATTTTACTACTAAGTATTTCTGTACTTTTTCATTTATTTTATTTTATTTAGTGTTAGTTTTAGATTAATTTAACTATTAAGGTTGTTCTGTGTATGACCAGTTCCAACCTTCACTTGATCAATACCCTTACAACCCAAAAATCGAAAAAACAGCACGAAATCTAAAACGTGGGGTAGTCAATGAATGAACGCAACACCTGGGCAGCAGAACAACGCTGGCATGAAAGCCACTGAGGTAGACAACCGTGACGCTTTCGCAGTTGTAGACATAAAGTCTCCCAAGGCAGGAACATGCACGAACCGTTCATGATTATTTAGAGGAAGATTTGGATAGGTTAACTCATGTCGTTGTGATTCCTAATATAGAGGCCGAACACTTCAAATTAAAATCGGTCATGTTCAACAAGATCAACACCCTCGGCCAGTTTGGGGGTACGGCTAATGAAGATATTTGGCAGCATCTTAAGTCCTTTTTGTAAATTTGTAACTCGTTTAAGTTGTCGAGAGTCTCAGTCAACATCCTTAAGCTAAAATTGTTTCCCTATTCACTGAGGGATAGGGCAAAATCTTGGTTAAAGTTCTTTCCGAAATGTCAAAATTATCACCTATATATATATATATTATGTCATTTTTGTTCTTTTTATTAAATTTTCTACTTAATATAATTATGTCACATAATTATTTATTATCGTTTTAATTGCAGGAACGTGCCTACAACATTCCTAGATCCGAAACTAACGAGGAAAGTCTGTTTCGACGAACTCCACGTTATATTATGTGGTAATCAGAGCATATGTTGTTGGATTCATTGTAAGTTTCTATACGTCTAGTCTTATAAGTTTGTATCGAATATATATATTTCTTTTTTCAAATTTAAATACTTTAAAAAACAGTTTAAAAAATAGTTTCCAAAAACATAGATTCGAGAATATAAAAATAGATTCGAATATATAAAAAAACATATTCGAAAAAAAACATATTCGAATATATAAAAAATAGATTCGAATAAAAAAAACAATTTCGAATAAAAAAACAGATTCGAATTAAGAAAATAGATTCGAAAGAATTATTATTATTATTATTATTATTATTATTATTATTATTATTATTATTGTTATTATTATTTTATATCTATATGTATTTATTATATATCCCTATATGTATTTAGTATTGTGTCTTTATATAATTAGAAACTTTATATAAACTCTGAATTGCAACTTCAAAGTACTTGGGAATCGCCGGAGCGTACTTACCTGTTTGTTTGGTGATAGGGACATTGTAAGCCCGTCTTTGCAGTAAGACTTTCTAACTTTTTTCATTTTTATCCTTTATTCGTTTTTCGTGTCATTTTCCTTATTTCTTCTTCTATTTTATTTTCCATCTTACTTGCCTTTTCTTTTGTTTTCATATAATCTTTGGTGTCATCTTTGTTCTTGTTATTTGTTGTCCATTTAGCCATACCATTATCACGAGTTTCGAGACGTTGAATTAGTTCTTTAAAGAGCTAATTTTCGAGAAAGTGTAAGGAAAAAAGGCATCGAGCGTGTGAGATCAGAAGGGGAGACAAAAAGAGTCATTCAAGTATTCTCCCGAGTGAAACACGAGCGTTGAGTGCTAAATTTTTAGTGCACTGTTCTTGGAGTGACCATTGCGAGACTTTTGTTGAGTATGTTGTGAGAACCTTTTTTATTTTTTACTAACCGATAATATTATTATCTTTTTTGTTTGTTTTTTGTTATTTTAAACATGACAGGTTCCGATGATAATACCGTTGATCAGAATCTACCATTTCCGCAAATGCAAGCCTTAGAACGAATGATGCAATAAGTAATGGCTTCTGCCATAGAGCCATTACAATCGAGGATAGATAGGCTTGATGGAGGTTCCAACTCTATTCATGAAATATTGAACGAAAATGAAGTCGATCCGTCATCGAGACAACATACTCCTAGACAAGGACGTGTGCAACAGGTAAACGACAATTTGACTAACATTAAGATTGTTATTCTTTCTTTTTAGGGATGTTCAGATCCTGATGCATACTTGGCTTGGGAAAGCAAAGTTGAACATATTTTTGAGTATTATAATTACTCGGAATAGAAGAAGGTTCGATTAGCAGCGACAGAGTTTGTTGATTATGCCCTGATATGGTGGGACCAGTTATTTCTTAGCCGAAGGCATTCTGATGAAGGCACCATTGCGACATAGAACGAGATGAAGTGAATAATGTAAAAGAAGCTTGTTCCTATTCATTATCATCGTGATTTGTTTCAAAAATTACAAAATTTGAAACAGGGAAATATGAGCGTTGAGGATTATTTTAAGGATATGGAGATGGCTATGACGCATGTAAATATCGAGGAGGATCGAGAAGCGATCAAGGCACGTTTTCTAGCAGGGTTGAACATCGAGATTGCCAACGCTCTTTAGTTGCAACATTTTGTCGAGGTTGATGATATGGTGCAAATAGCGATAAAAGTGGAACGACAACAGAAAAGAAAGTCTTCGAATCGAGGTAATACTCTATTTAAATCTTATTCTAACCCTTTGTACACACCTAACACTACCAGGCAACAAGCACCACAACCACCACTTCGGATTCGCGAACAAGGTGAAATCAGCAAGCCCAAGGCCCCTGTTGCTGAAAATGGGCGTGGTAAGCAACCACTGGTGTCACAAGAGCGAACACGAGATATCCAATGTTTCAAGTGTCTAGGATAGGGACACGTTGCCAGTTTGGTGCCTAAATTGCAGGACCATGTTGATGATGGAAAATGGAGAGATCGAGTTTGAGGATGAGGATGACGATCAGATTCTGCCTCCAGTAGGTGATGAAGAGGACGATGACAATGTGAAGACTTTTGCCACCAGAGAAGAACTTGTTATCAAGAGAATCTTGAACACTCAACCAATTCAGGATGAACAACAGAGAGAGAACATCTTTCATACAAGGTGTCTCATGAATGACAAGGTATGTGTTGTGATTATCGATAGTGGTAGTTGCACTAATATTGCTAGTTGTATTATGGTTGACAAGCTAGGTTTGAAAATGACAAAGCACCCAAATCCTTATAAGTTACAGTGGTTGAATGACGGAGGAGATATTAGAGTCACCAAGCAGGTTGTACTTCCGCTTGCCATTGGAAAGTACAAGGATGAAGTACTTTGAGATGTCGTTTCGATGGACGCAAGCCATTTGTTGTTAGGACGTCTGTGGCAGTTCGATAAGAGGGCTATGCACGATGGCTTCACAAATAGGTATTCTTTTGTACATGCAGGTAAAAAGATCACCTTGGCACCATTGACTCCGAGTCAAGTGCAAGAAGACCAAGTGAGATTGCGAAAGAATATCGAGGAATCGCGAGGAAAAAAAAAGATGAATGTGTATGCGAGCAGGAAAAAAATTAGGAAATGTCTTTCCTCACAACTTTAATTACTTATTATTTAAGGATAATTGTTTATTGGTTGAGATTCCTAGTGATTTGCCTGCTTTGATTTCATCTGTTTTGCAGGATTTCGAGGATGTATTTCCATATGAAACACCTAAGGGATTACCCCCTATACGTGGCATTGAGCACCAGATTGACTTTATTCCAGGTGCCATAATTTTGAATAGACCAACATACCAAAGTAACCCCAAAGAGACGAAAGAGCTTCAACGACAGATTTCTGAGTTGTTGGACAAAAGTAACATTCGAGAGAGTCTAAGTCCGTGTGTCGTACCATTGTTATTGGTAACAAAGAAAGACAGAACTTGGAGGATGTGTGTTGATTATCGAGCAGTGAACCAGATTACAATCAAGTACCGACATCTCATTCCTCGACTTAGTGGCATGCTAGATGAGTTATATGGAGCAACTATCTTCTCCAAAATTGACCTAAAAATTGGATATCATCAGATCTACATGCGGGAAAGTGACAAGTGGAAGAGCGCCTTCAAAACCAAGCTAGGTTTGTATGAATGGTTAGTAATGCCTTTTGGTTTAACTAATGCACATAGTACTTTTATGTGAATGATGAATCATATTCTGTGACCTTTTATTGGTAAATTTTGTATTGTATATTTTGATGATATTCTGATTTATAGCAAGACTTTACCAGATCATAGCATTTGAGAGTTGTTTTGTAGACTTTGCAAGAAGGGAAGTTGTTTGGTAACATGGGGAAATATGTGTTTTGTACTGAAAAAATTACATTTGTTGTTTATATTGTTAGTTCTTAGGGAATTGAAGTTGATCCTGAGAAGGTCAAGGCGATTCAGGAGTGGCCACGACCGACTTCAGTTACTCAGGTTAGATCATTTCATGGTTTAGTTAGTTTTTATCGTCGGTTTGTTCCCCATTTTAGTTCTATTACTGCTCCCTTAACCGGGATTATAAAGAAGAATTCAGTCTTCTCTTGGGGTAAAGAACAAGAAGACGCCTTTCTAAAAATAAAAGATTGTTTGACAAAAGCACCTATTTTAGCATTACCTGATTTTGATAAAATGTTTGAAATTGAATGTGATGCTTCTGGAGTTGATATAGGTGTTGTTTTGTCACAAGGAAAAAGGCCCATTGTATATTTTATTGAGAAACTTAGTGGAGCAACATTGAATTATCCTGTTTATGATAAGGAGATATATGCACTGATCCGGGCTTTGGAGACTTGGTAACATTATTTGTTGCCTAAGTAGTTTGTGATCCACACTAATCATGAGACCTTACGATATATTACAGTTCAGCATAAATTGAACAAACGACATGCTAAATGGGTTGAATTTTTAGAGTCTTCTCCTTATGTCATTCATTACAAAAAGGGTAAAGACATTTCCGTAGTTGATGCTTTTATCACGTCAATATGCACTGTTGAGTTATCTTGATTCCAATTTAATTGGATTTGCATGTATTCGAGAGTTGTACTCTGATGATCTTAATTTTCAAGATAATTTTAATGCTTGTGAGAAAGGTGTTGTTGGAAAGTTTTTCAGGCATGATGGTTATCTTTTCAAAGAAAACAAGATATGCATTCCACAGGGTTCTATGCGTGATATTTTGATTCGTGAGGTGAACGAAGGTGGATTGATAGGACATTTTGGAGTCACCAAGACGTTACAAACATTGAAAGAGCATCTATTTTGGTCTAAGATGCGTAAAGACGTTGAAAGGTATTGTAAACGTTGTGTGACTTGTAAGAAAGCAAAATCGAAGGTTTCACCACATGGTATGTACTTACCTTTACCTATTCATGATTCCCCTTGGACTGATATTTCCATGGACTTTGTATTAGGATTAACTAAAACTAGGACAGGTGGAGATAGTATTTTTGTTGTGGTTTATAGGTTCTCTAAGATGGCACATTTTATTGCATGCCATAAGACTGATAATGTTGTTAATGTGGCTAACTTGTTCTTTAGAGATGTTGTACGTTTACATTGTATTCCTAGGTCAATTGTTTCTGACAGGGATATGAAATTCTTGAGTCACTTCTGGAGGACTCTTTGGAGCAAACTAGGTATGAAACTTATGTTTTCTACTACTTGTCATCCCCAGACTGATGGACAAACTGAGGTTGTTAACAGGATTTTATCTACTTTACTTCGTTCCATCATTAAAAAGAACATTAAGACTTGGGAAGATTGTTTGTCACATGTTGAATTTGCTTATGATCATGTTGTACATTCTACTACTAAGATGTCACCATTTGAGGTTGTTTATGGTTTTAATCCTATTACTCCTCTAGATATGTTGCCTTTGCCACAGGAACAGGTGATGAATAGATAAGGTAAAGCAAAAGCAGAATATGTGAAGAAATTGCATCAACAAGTAAAGGAGAACTTAGAACAAAGGACTCAGTAGTATGAAAAGCAAGCAAACAAAGGAAAGAAGCGAGTCACCTTCAAAGTTGGTGATCGTGTTTGGGTTCATTTTCGAAAGGAACATTTTCAAACCCAATGAAGATCCAAGTTCTTACCACGAGGAGATGGTCCTTTTCAGGTGTTAGAGAAAGTGAATGATAACGCCTACAAATTGGATCTACCGGGTGAATACAATGTAAGTGTCACATTTAATGTTTCTGATTTAACCCTTTATGATAATTCTACAGATTTGAGGACAAATCCTTTTCAAGAAGGGGGAATGATGTGAGCACATCTTCACCAGCACTTGATGTAGATCTGGAAGTCTTGCCTTTAGGACCAATTACTCGATCTAAGGCAAAATATTTCAGGGAAACACTTTTCCTTACTTGTACCAACATGCCTCATTCATTTGATAATATTTGTGCCTTAGGAGATAAGACTTTTAATGTGTTACAAGTTAAAATGTGACATATTAGATTTTACTATTATTTAGGTGTATTTACGTGTGTGTGTGTATATATTAAAATAATATAATGTTTCCATTATAATGTTTATTTATATATATATATATATATATATATTACACTAATATTTTTTCCTTTATTTTGTTTTGCATGTTCGCTTGCATGAAGGATGCATGGTGTTTAAATTGGCCACGTGATGGATAAGGACAACATTCAAATGTGTTGCTAATTCCATCACATGTTAAATGTGATGTAACCAACCACTTCATATTTTGGATCAGAATGCATGCATGCTGAATGGAGAAATTAATGAATTCAAATTCAATTTTGAATTTGATTGTTTCTTAGCCACAAGTGTTCAACCGACAACCCTCCCATTATTCCTATATATATGTAATTAAATTATGTAATAAGGTTACATGTTTTGATTAATAAAATTTTATTCGAGAGTTCTTTCTCTTTTTGGTTTTTTTAGAACTATTCGGCACTCAATTCGTTGATTGTCATTTGATATTTCGGGTTCATAAATTGATATTTAGCTGGTCCAAGTCCTACGGTGTTAAACAAATTCGATTCGGGTTCGCTCAACATATTGTTCGAGTTCTTTCGAGTTTAGCGTTTTCCACCATCGGCCGTTTTTAAAGTCTTCACTGTCGTCGTCGTTAAAGTTCTTTCCGAAATGTCAAAATTATCACCTATATATATATATTATGTCATTTTTGTTCTTTTTGTTAAATTTTTTACTTAATATAATTATGTCACATAATTATTTCTTATCATTTTAATTGTCGGAACGTGCCTACAACATTCCTAGATTCGAAACTAACGAGGAAAGTCCGTTCCGACGAACTCCGCGTTATATTAACATCATTCAAGCAAGATGAAGACGAATCAATGTATGAGTCCTGAGAAAGACACAAAGAACTATACAAAAATTCCCCATGCATGGTCTACCCGAGTGGATCCAAGTATCCATCTTCTACAACGCAGTTAACACCCCCACGAGGATGATGCTTGATGTTTACGCTAATGTCACCCTCTTAGACCACACACCCCATGAAAGTTTAGAAATTTTGGATAGGTTGGCAAAGAATGACTATCAACACCCAATCACTCGAAGAGGCATAAATAGGCGAGGTATTACAAACTCTGATAATACTGATTCAATCTTAGCGCAACTATCAGCTCTAACCAACATGGTCAAGGATCTGCATAAACCAAGCCACGTTCATGAAGTGAAAGCAGTGGCCGTTCTTTGCAAAATATGTGGTGACAACCATGACTCGAACGCCTGCCCGCACAATCCAGAATCTTCCTTCTATGTTGGAAACTTTAATAGAAACAATATGTCCAACAATTGCAACCCATCATGGAGGAAGCACTCTAACTTCTCATGGAGCAATATCAATAATGCTCTTAACACGCAACATCAATCAGTGCAATCTACTAGATTCCAGCGAAACAACAGATTTGCTCAGCAGCAGATACCACAGCAGGCCCCGCCATCGTAACAAACAACAGATATCCAAACTCTAGAGAACACACTGCAAACCTTCATAGCTCAGACTGGTGCATACATTACAAACACCAATAAGTTCATTCAAAGAGCTGACAACTTCATGAACAAAACATAAATAAGAATGCAGAACAATGAAGTTGCTCTCAAAACGCTGGAAATTAAAGTAGGGCAAATGGTACAACAGATAAAAAGCAGACCCATAGGAGGTCTCCTTAGGGATACTGAAGTCGCTAAAACCGATCCTTATGAACAATGCAAGGCAATATCCACTAGGGTGGATTACAACTAAAGGACCCTAAATTACCTCCTCAAACAGTAGGTAATACCCCTGAAACAGTATCCCCAAAATAAGCTACTGATGAAAAACCTAAGGCAAAGGAACCAGTAGAAACTGTCGACGATACTGCCACAGCAGATGATGTTGTTGTCGCACCACAGATAAGATTTCAATGCAATGAGAAGATTGAAGATCTACGTTTACCACCACCTTTTCCATAAAGGTTGAAACAACAAAAGCAAGAGTGTCAGTTTAAGAAATTTTTAGACATACTTAAACAAGTACATATAAATATATCTTTGGTGGAAGTAATTAAACAAATGCCCCCCTATACCAAATTCCTTAAAGATATTATATCAAAAAGGAAAAAAAATTGGGGAATTTGAAACATTTGCAGCAACAGAAGGGTGTATGGCTATGTTGCACAACAAGGTCACGACTAAAAGAAAAGATCCTGGTAGTTTCATAATACCATGCTCTATCGGTGATCAATACATGGGCAAAGCACTATGTGATTTAGGCACTAGCATAAATCTCATGCCTAAGTCAGTATTTCAGAAGCTAGGCATCGGACAAGCAAAGCCAACAACAGTGATGCTGCAACTGGAAGACCGCTCTTACGTACAACCGGAAGGAAAAATTGAAGATATTTTGGTAAGGGAGGATAAATTTATTTTTCCTGCTGACTTCTTAATTCTTGATTGTGAAGAAAATGAACATGCTCCAATCATATTGGGAATGTCATTCCTATCCACAGGTAAAACATTGATCGATTGCGAAAAAGGTGAATTGGTCACAAGGGTCAATGACCAACAAGTAAAGATGAATGCCAAAGAATTGAGGTCAAAAATGAGTTTAACTTCAATACAGAAATAAACTGTCTGAACAAGATCTACAGAGGCAACTCTTCCGAGATAGCACTCCCCTTGAGCAACAATACATTAGAAAGAAACCACCTGACGAGGAGACAACAACCAGGACATCAGCTTCTCCTCCATCTAAAAAAAGGAAGATGGTTGCTGCTAGAGATGTATCCCACTACACTCTTGTATTAACCTAAACTTTTATTTCTTTGTCCCTATTTACTTTTATATTTTAGGAATTAAATTTTAGCTTCCAGTTTTAAGATTTAGATTTCATTTCACACAATTTTGTTTTCAGAATAATTTTATTTACACAAATCTTATTTACAGTTATTTATGACCCATTAATAAAGTAGATGAAATAGAGATAATCAAGCCTAAAAACGCGACCCACACCAAGAAGAAAATATCTTGGCGGGAAACTTGCTGCCCAAGGCAAAATCTTTATTAAATTTGTCGCCTGTGTTTGCCAGCTGGACTTGCATCGTGTGCACACAAAGGCAAGTGATGTCACTGTTGACACTGCCAATGAGGCATTACCTTCTCCTATAAATACATAAGCATGGTTCATCTCTTCCACACTTCTTTTCTACTACCATTACTCTACAAAAATTTATTCTCTTCGTTCTCCATAAACGAAATATGAAAACCCCAAGACGAGCTTCTACCAGAGGAGAAAAGTTCAGACGCTTCTCTACATCGACAGTCGAGTATGAATACGAAAGAAATTTCAAGAAAAATCAGATCTGGAGGAGCAAGGTTTTCATTACACCGATAATGAGGATCTAGGCCTGGAAGCATTCAGACTTTCAAAAATTACTGATGTGCGTGGTATAAGCGCTTTTTGAGTGCAAGTATACACGTTGTCAAGTAATAAAATGATAAGTATATCGTGTATCGTCTCCAAAGAGATTGATATACTTAATATGTCTTCCTTCATTCCCTTGCTCCTGAAAATAAAGTAAAAACACAAATAAGATGATTTGTTTTATCTAACTAAATATTTAAATAACAAAATATAAAATAAAAAGGGTTGAGAACAATTATAGAGAAATTGGGTGGAATCCAGTTGCGTCAATTAGCGGATTCAATTGATCTTCTCCTTGTCCAATGCAATCACACAACACTATTTCGATAGTACTGCAGATACTGCCTCGGCAACGCTGGTGCTCCTCTACCGCAGCAATCTCTTGCTCTTGGCCAAAGGTATCAAAGTTCAACAAAGTGTCCGTAAGTGACTCCGCTCATCTCTGAGTCAAAGTGTTGTTGATCCTCAGTCCTTGACGATACCTCTCGGCATAAATCAAAGATAACCACCAACCAATCCGACACTTATTTTAGCTGCTGAAACTCTTAACCTACCCCTTAGTGCCTCCATAAGGGTATAAGCCGAGTTAGTGTCTACAACACCGTACTTATCCCTTTCGTGAATCTACACCTCTCGATGCTTGATAAATAGATTACTTGCAAACTTCCCTCTCGGGCTTGGATACAAGAACAAGGAATGACAATAGGATAAGCAAACTTTGATTTTATTGCATAAGAACAAAGATACAAGAATCAATCTCCTCTCACTAATATCAACAACCTTCACCTATCCCTAAGAAATTTAGAACATATTATCGTGGAAGTACAATTCTTAGGGAAGAAAGGTTTTCTCTATAAATCGACTCTCTTAGACAATATGGCCCGCTAGGGTATTTATAGTCTTAACCTAGGGCAAAGCTTTCCTAAATAGACTTCAACATGAAGTAGGGAACAAGTGTTCTTCAAGAATTTTGATATTTTCAAGTTTGTCGCCTTCTAGAAGGGTTTTCCCGCTTGATCTTTGAATTGGGCTTTCAGCGCGCTAGCCTGGTCCAATTGATGCGTTGTATCTTCCAGAATGTTCTCTATATTTTTACCTTTCTTTGCGCCTCCATTGTTGGTGCTGCCACACTGGATTCTGTCGCGGCCATGCTTCTACCTCGGCCTCAATATTGCTTTTCTGCCGCTTTGACTCCGGATATTCCTGCATGTACAGAAATTGTAATAATATCTGCATTCTATATAAATATTGGCTTTGTAAGTGATGATAATGGAATATCTAATATTTGAGAAAGAGTTCATGATTCGGTTCAAGTGGTTGTATATTAGATGCTTAAAGTACCATAAGAAGGATAGTAAATAACTACCTTTTAGGCACTCATCAATTACATTTCAGTGCTAACAACAATTTGCAAAACAATCAGATCCAGTGAACATTGAATAGGCTCGCAAATTTTATGTCCACCGCCCAGTACCCAACAACCCATATACATATCTGCAGGGACGGGCGATTCCAGTGGTCAACATAACGATTAATGCCTATTTTGGCCTCCACATCAACAACAACGAGCATGAGGAGTTCGTCACCGCCCTGACGGCAGGAGACTACGAGAAGATAAAGGACGAATTATGTCTAATCGGAACCAATTGGAATATAGATAAGCACCGTGAATCCATCAGATGTCTTGATCTCCGACTAGAGGCAAAACTCTGTAACATGTTCATCAAAAGAAATCTACTGCCAACTTCCCATAACCAGACAGTGGATAGACCATGCTTAGCGTTCATCCACTATATCATCCACAACCAAAGGATAAACGTTGGCAGCATTATTAGCGAACAAATATTCTAGTACGCCACCAAGAAAAAAGGTATTCTCGTTTTCCCTTGCCTAATCACTACTTTGGAAATTTTGGAAAGAGTTCCAAACATTCCCCTGGATACCTACGCACAAAGAAGAGTGGGCTGGACAAGAGAAATTTATATGAAGAGGATGCAAGTGGAAGAAGCAGTTCCACAAGCCTTCATTCCTCCTACTACCGAAACAACATCCACCAAGACAGCCCAACAGGCAAACCCTACTGAGCGCACAACTGTAAAACTCCTAGAAACCCTACAAAGAATGGAGAGAAGGCAGCTAGCCTTCATGAACTACGTTAGGGAGTTCAACAACGCCATCATCGCCATCATACGAAAAGAACTCCCTTCATGTACGATTGTATTCCTTGATTTCATAGTCGAACTCTCCATATCTCAACCTTCCCTTGCTGCACCAACTACCTCAACAACTATTCTAGTCTCTCTCACCGCTGTAGCCGCCATGGAACCATTCTCAGCAGACTCGGTAGCTGAATTCCTCCAAATAGACTCCACCACCAGATATGCTACACCAGAGCATTCAACAACATTCACTTGGAGTGATTCAGAAGAAGCTCTGACGAACCAAATCCGAGCTGCTGATAACTTCATACAAGGAGGATAGAAGCGAAAGGCAACCTCCTCCTCTCTGATCAACCTTGACACAGATGATGAGCCGCGGCGAGACCCCACTCCCACTCGAGTCTAAACACACCACTCGGCGAAGAAGCCACTGGTGAGCCCAACAAGCCGACCACCCATCAGCTTCCCAAAACCCGTTGTAAGCTTCTCATCGACAAAGATTCTGAAGATTCATTCGGATCCGCAGAATTTTAAGGGTGGTAGTCTTTCTCTTTTCTTTTATTTTCTTTTAATTTTCAGTTACCTTTTAGTTTCTTTGTTCGTCCATGCATTGAGGATAATGCATCCCTTGAGTTTGGTGGAGCATTTGCCTAATTTTGTAATATGTAAATGCAATGTATGAAATTAATCAAAATATCTCGTTATTGCTTATATTTTTCCTTAATACTTTGCCTTATACAATTGCAAATTTTTAAGTATGTCGAAATTTTATTGAAACTGTCTCAATAGTAATATATTCTCCATCCGCAATCGTAGTTCACACCATTCACCAAACTTGAATTCTGAGAGGTTTCCTAGGATTAGTACTTAGGATTAGACTATGAGCCAGAAAACATCTAAACACTACTAGTCTTAGTTGATTTTAAAAGTTCCTTTGTTTGTAAAGAAATATGGACTTAGGCTTAGATTTTAACTAGAGATGTCTATCACCGGCTCTAGTTAGTCCATAAAGGTGCTCATGATTGGCTCTAGGACTTAGTTTTTCTCCCACTTAATAGAGGAGCCCGAAGTTGGCTCTAATAAGGAATAGCTAAACACTTGAGGTGCCCAAAAACTGGCTCAAGCAGTATAAGTATGTAGCAATATATATATTTATATACCAATTAGGGAAAAAAAGAATCAAAAAAATCTTAGTCAGAAGTCTTGAGCTAGAAAACGATTAAAACTTAAAAAAACATCTCTGACACAGCTACGCACACACAAACTAAGACTTATAATCCAATTTTGAGGAATGCCTAGAACCTAGAAGAAAACGAGTCAAGAAGGGATTTCTACCGCGGGATGAGTACTCAAAAGTCATCATTTTTATATAATTTTCTCACTCGATTATTGGTAATAAAGACAGATTTAAAGGCGATAATGGGTATTTCCGGTAATTTTCCATACTTTAGCATCCAAACACTGATTTTATGAATTTATCTATTATTTAGCATAAAACATATGCGTTTGATAGTTTTCTTTCTTAGACAAGAAACTATATCACAAAGACAGCCAATTGAGAAGACAGATGTTGAATTGTAGATGAAGCACCCTCCACGGCAGTACTTTGGTGGTTGCAGCAGCAGTAGCATGAAGATAACAATTGGTACCCGACAAAGGGAGAAAAGGATGTTGATCTTAACGTATAGAAGGGAATAGGAAGATGAAGCCGATTTGAGAAGTCAAGCCCTGGTCAAAGTCAAACGCGGGAAAGAAAAGTTATTTTAGAAAATAAGAATAAAATATTATAGTTAATTAGGAGTTGTATTTCTTTCCCTTTTAGAACTCTTTCCTTGCATGGAAACTTCAACTTAGGGTTTGGCCTATATAAAGCACTTATTAGGTTTAAGTTTAAGAGTAGAGTCGGATTCTCTCTTTCACAAACCTTTAGCCGCAGGCTAAATCATTTTCTAAACCTTTCAGAGGTTTAGGTTGTTCGTGAAGTAGTAGGAGAAGAAGGTTGTATTATTAGTGATATTTATTAATGCAAGAACTTATTTCATAGTTTATTCTCTCTTGGTATTTACTGTTCTTTGCATATGAGCTCGAGATGATAGTATGTGAAGAAAAATATATTTGCCTAGCATCGGGAGATGTAGGTTCACGAAACGAGAGAATACGGTCTTTGCTCATGGACATCGACTCCAGTTCAGAGATTAACCGACCAGGATTTTAGCGACTAATAAGAGTCATGTGTTTGGTTGTCAATCACCCTTGATTCACGCCGGGAGGTATCATCAAGACGTGGGTTTCAACAGTTCTCTTCGCTTAGGGATAAGGAAAAAGACATAAAAGGATGCTCTGTCGAACTATAAAAAGTTGAATTATCGACAAGGTATAACCTCGCTTAGGAAGCTGCGGCGAACCTTAATTCGATCCATCGAGGCGGTAGTTCAACCCATTGCATTAATAAGTGTATAAATAATAAAACTGGATCCTCCTCTATGAAGCATTCAACCTAACCTCATTCTTTTATACTTATCTTTCGTTATTTATTTAATTGAGTAGTTAATCTTAGTATTCTAATTTCACAAAATACTTGTGTTTTTATTTTCCGTAGTGCAGTTATAAGAAGTAGTGAAGTCGATATTGTACCTTTAGGTTCGACAACCTAAAGTATTATAATTTGACAATGGTGAAATCAAAAGGACTTCCGAGCCTTCATCACTGAAAAAAAAATAAGTTAGAATAAATTATCATTTTTTAGTTTGATTCAGAAATTCAACAATGTGAACTATATAAGTTCAAAGGATAATTCATTTAACAAATCAATTGCTAGATGATTTTGCTGTTCTTAAAAGAGTGACTAAGTCACGTATACTAGCAATGAATACTCCGATTAAATTTGATGTCCTGATAGGAAAAAATCTATTTGCTAATGAGTCTAACTTACTCTTGAAGAGTAGTAGATAAGTAGGTTCCAAAGATAAAAATCCTTGAGAAAAAAAAGAGCTATATTTTATGATGGTTTGATCGAGGTATCAATGAATTATGAAAATCTAAAGAAGAGATTAAAAGGTCTCCAAAAAGACATTGACATGACTCATGTAACACCCTAAATAGGGCCTAGGAAGAACAATTGACCAATTCATAGTCAAATTAAGAAATAGGGGACTAAATTTAAACAAAGGAAAAACAAAAAGAGTTAAATTGAAGTTACTTTAATGAAACAAATGTAAAACATAGGTATTTCATGCTAAACTATAAATAATGGAAAGTGGAATGTCTATGTGGCAAATATGAACCAATAGGATTCATTATAATAAGCTATTATGCAATTAATTTGACAAAATAAATAAATAAATAAATAAAATAAGAAATAAGGGAGTGAGAAAGGAAAAATCAACCAAATATCTTCTTCCTCCCCACTTTGTAATGTGAAACAATAAAGAATGATAAGTGCTCAAAAGACTATCACTTTTTACACCTTTCATGGACAATAATTACTTAATCTATATCTACTTGGACTAATGCATGAACTTAATATGAGATATTTGGATATTTTACTTTGGTGACATATGAAGATTATCTTTATAGGAAATGTAAGCTTTAATGCACCTTTTTGCATTTGCAGGTAGACTTAGGCCGGGGCAGTAACTCTAGGGTCACGACAGCATGATAAGGAAACCTAGAAAGCAGCAACAGACAATGAGTGAAAATAAGGTAATGAAGAAGACCCTTATCGAACCAGTCATAGATGGGAGCTTCTACTGATGGAAGCTGAGCAGATGCAAAGTTAAACCTCTTTCGGGGCAGCAGATGCTACTGTCGAGGTAGGGAATCCCATGAATGCCAAAAGTCAAAATGGTGATCGATTTGAAGAACATAAAAAGCTGGAGTTTTCTAGACACTTTGTGTGGCAATTGGAGTTCGAGAAGACGGTGTAAAGATGGAAAGAATCAAATTAAAGAGATGCACCTTTTTAAGGAAGGAAACTTCCAAAACAACTCTACTTCTTCTCCAAGGCTGAGGTTGCCCTAATTTTTACCTATATAAAGGAGGTTCCGCACAAGAACATAGGAGACGACGAGAGAGAGGAGAGTTCACCATATACTTTAGATTTTTCTTTGTTTTCATTATTTTCTAAACTCTTCTAGGGCTTAGGTGAAAGTTGTAGAGTATTTGTGAGAGAAGATTGTGCTTTGTTTTCTTGTTTCATACAATAAAATATCGAGGTTTGCTTATTCTTTGTAATTCATTATTCTTGCATTCAAGCTCGGTAAAGAAGTTTGTAAGAGATCTTTTTATCTAATATCGGGAGAGTTAGATTCACGAAAGGGATAAGTACGGTATTTTTCTAGTCAAAAAATACTAACCCGGCCTAGGGATAGGTTAGAGTTTCAGCGGCTAAAAGAAGTGTGAGATTGGTTGGTGATTATAGTTGATTCACGCCTGGAGGTACCATCAAGGACTAGTCATCAACAATACTTCGACTTAGGGATAAACAGAGTCATCAAAGGAAACTTTGCTGAACCTTGGTAAAGTCCACCCAAGATCAAGGGATTGTCGCGGTGGACAAAACCCTTCACTGTCGAGCCAGTAAAAATGTAGTACTGTCGAAGAAGTATTGTGTAATTGCATTGGACAGAATAAGTCAATTTAATCCATAATACAATACAACTGGATCCTGGTCATTTTCTCAATCTGATTTTATTTTTATTCTCTAGTTTTCTTTATTATTCAAGTTGTTTAGTTTAATTCAGAATGTCCCAATTAATCTTTGTCTTTTATTTTATTTCTTTTGCAGAGCGAGAAGATGAAAGAAAACATATTAAGTCATCAATCCCTGTGGAGACGATACTTGATATACTTATCACTTTATTACTTGCGAAGTGTACACTTGCACTAATTGCGCAACTCTTTCTACACGCAACAAGTTTTTGACGCCGTTGCCGGGGATTGACAACTAAATTTTATCTTTATTTTCTAGTTTTTAGTTACTTTTATTAAACTTCGTTTTTTAATGGTGTATGACCAGGGCAAACCAAGCAATCCTTTGTACGAGCTAGATCCAGAAATTGAACGCACACGTCAAAGGTTGAGAAGACAAATCTGAGTAGTTATGGCAGACAACCAGTAAAACAGAACTTACCCACTGGCATTGGAGGACTTCCGCCACCTCCACTGCCGCGGTAGCTCACAGTTATAGATTTCTTGAAAGAGGATTTGAACGGTTAAATCCAAGAGTTTTCACACCAGAAATCGAAGCAGACCACTTTGAACTAAAATATGTCATGTTTAATATGCTCAATATCATTGGACAGATTGGTGGGTTATTAACTGAAGATGTCAGGAAACATGTCAAATTAATCATGGAGATCTGTAATTCATTCAAAATTCAAAGAATCCATAAAGATGTTTTGAGATTAAAACTGTTTCCCTATTCATTGAGGGATAGGGCAAAAACCTGGTTAAATAGTATTCCAGCACGATCTATAGGATTTTAGAGTAAACTATGTAGTGATTTTATTACACGTTCAATCCCACTAAGCTATATGATCGTATACGTAATGAAATTACTTGTTTTCGATAGGTAGATGATGAACCAATGTATTAGGCATAGAAGCGATATAGGGAGCTACTACTTAAGTGTCCCAACAAGGATGATGCTAGACGTCTCTGCCAATGAGACACTTCTTGACAAACCACCGGAGGAACCTATAGAAATTTTGAACAAACTTACAAAGAATGACTTTCAATTCCCTACATCTAGGCGAGGAGGGCTGAGACTCCAAGCTACAGTGAATGAGTTAGAAACATCCAATTCAGTGGCAGCACAATTGGCCTCTCTTACTAAGATGGTTCAGAATAGCAAATGCAGAATAATACCCATGAGCTCAAGGCAATAGATTCTTTCTGTAATTTATGTGAAGGTAACCATAGCTCTTTTGAATGCATGCAGAATCAAGAATCTAGTCTTTATGTGGGAAACTACAATCGAAACAACAACATGATGTCCAATACATATAATCCAGCATGGAAAAGGCGTCCAAATTTCTCATGGAGTAATCCTAACAATGCTCTGAATACAACTACTCAACCCTCAGGTTTCCAGCAACAAATGCAAATGCAACATTCATCACCGTAGCAAGTACAACAACCAATGCATTAGCAGTAGCCTAGAAGTTCATTGGAAAATTCTCTTAAGGCCTTTATGATGAAAACGTAATCATAAATGGCTGAGAATAGTAACTTGATTAAGAGAACTGATGTATTTATAAATAGAACTGAGATGAGGTTGCAAAACCAAGAGGCAGACATTAAAACACTGGAAACTCAAGTTAGGCAGTTTGCTCAAAATCTGAACACTAGACCACAAGGAGGATTACCCAGCAATACTGAAGTTGCAAAGGAAATGGGCCATGAGCAATGTAAGGTAATCATTACTAGGAGTGACCTACAACTTAAGGAGATATTATGTAGCTCGGCAGATAAAGTTCCACTAGTGGAACAAGAAGAATCAGATAGAGAGGATTTAGATGCTGAACTAAGTGATCATGCCACAACAATCCCAGCAAAAGGCACTGCCTCGGTAGAGAAATCGGCAGTCCCACGCCAAGCGGCTGAGACAGTCGGAGAACCAGTGGTACCAGGTTTTAAATTTGAGACTAATGAGACACTAGAGGAAATGCGATCCCCACCACCTTTCCCATAAAGGTTGAAAAGACGGAAACAGGACTATCAATTTAAAAGGTTCCTGGACACTTGAAATAAGTCCACATTAATTTTCCATTAGTTGAAGCAACAGAACAAATGTCAAATTATGCCAAATTCTTAAAAGACATTGTATCCAAAAGAAAAAGGCTTGGTGAGTTTGAAACTCTTGTCGCAACCGAAGGATGCATGGCAATGCTTCATAATCGTATGCCCACTAAATTGAAGGATCTTGTATGTTTTACTATACGATGTGCGATAGGAAACCATTATGATGGAAATGACCCTATGTGACCATGGAGTAAGCATAAATTTGATGTCGAAATCTGTATTCCAAAAGCTTGGAATAGGAAGGGCAAAAGCCACAACAATGATGCTCCAATTAGGAGATAAATCTTATGTGCAACCTGAAGGAAAGATCGAGGAAATATTGGTAAGGGTGGATAAATTTATTTTTCTAGCTGACTTTCTTGTTCTTGATTGTGAAGCAGATGATAATGCACCAATCATCCTAGGGAAACCTTTTTTAGCTACTGGATGTACTCTTATTGATGTGGAAAAAGGAGAATTGACAATGAGAGTTAACGACCAAAAAGTAAAACATAATATTTTCCAGATTCTAAAAAGACATGATGATCCAGAGGAGTGCCAGGTTATTTACACCGCAGATACAGGCAGCGCAATACCCTGTCTCAGCAACCACTACCTCGACAACAATCTTGACAATATACCACAGATCTATCTCGGCAGTAATGTTGATGATTGTTACAAAAGAGTCTTGGAAAATGTTAAAACACAAGAGATTGAGGAAGCCAATTGGACAGCACACCTTCCAGGTAAGTACTTTGAACCACTAAATTACCCAGGTAAGGTTGAAAAACCTTTAAGTAAGGAACCACTGGCTATTGAATTAAACCTTTACCTGACAAATTAAAGAATGTTTATTTAGGAACCAACCACACAATGCCCGTAATTATTTCTTCTAAGTTGTAGTCAAAACAGGAACAAAGCTTGATAGAGATGCTGCGACAGCCCTAGAAGGCAATTGGATGGTCAATTAATGACTTGAAGGGATTAAGACAAGCAGTTTGCATGTACAAATCCTTATAGAGAAAGATCATAAGCCCACTGTTGAGGCCCAAAGGAAACTTAACTATGCCATGAAGGAGGTAATGCGTAAGGAAATAATAAAATGGCTTGTTGCAAGAATTATCCACCCTATCTCTGACAATGTATGGGTAAGCCCGGTACAATATGTACCCAAGAAAGGTGGCATGACTGTAATAACCAATGAGAATAATGAGCTGATCCCAACCAGGACTGTGACCGGTTGGAGGGTTTGTATGGATTACAGCAAGTTAAATAAGGCAACAAAGAAGGATCATTTCTCATTACCCTTTATTGATGAAATGCTTGATAGACTTGCTGGTAAACCTTTTTATTGTTTTTGTGATGGTTACTCAGGCTATAATCAGATTGCCATAGACCTAGAAGACCAGGCAAAAACCACCTTCACCTGCCCTTATGGGATATATGTATTTAGAAGAATGTCGTTCAGCCTCTACAATGCCCCGACAATTTTTCAAAGATGCATGATTGCAATTTTTGCTGACATGATAGAGGACTTCATGAAGATATTCATGGATGATTTTTTAGTCTTTAAAGACAACTTCACTCATTGCCTTGGCAATTTAGAAAAAGATGTTGCAAAGATGTGAGGAATCCAATTTAGTTCTTAATTGGGAAAAATGTCACTTTATGGTGAATGAAGGTATAGTATTAGGACACAAAATCTCATCACAGGGAATTGAAGTTGACAAAGCCAAGATAGATGTGATAAAGAATTTGCCTCCACCAATTTCAATCGAAGGAGTCCGAAGTTTCCTGGGTCATGCAGGTTTTTACAAGAGGTTTATCTCCAATTTTTCAAAAATTTCTAAATCTCTGTGTAATTTGCTTGAGCAGGATAAGAAATTTAAATTTAGCAAGGAATGCACTGAAGCATTTGAGGCTCTCAAAGAGAAGTTGATCATTTCACCAATTATAGTCCCACCAGATCGGTCCGTGCCGTTTGAAATGATGAGTGATGTAAGTGATCAGGCTGTCGGGGCAGTACTTAGGCAGAGAAAGAACAACATATTCTATCTCATCTACTATGCTAGTAAAATCCTCAATGATGCACAAATCAATTATACCACAACAGAGAAAGAATTACTAGTAGTAGTCTTTTGCCTTTGACAAGTTTTAATCATACTTTATCAGAAAAAAAGTGATTGTCCACACTAACCATTCGGCAATCAAGCACCTGTTCTCAAAGAAGGATGCCAAGTTCAGACTAATTAGATGGATCCTTCTTTTACAAGAATTTGACATAGATGATGCGTGTAAAAAGATGCGCAATTAGTGCAAGTGTACACGTCAAATAATAAAGTGATAAGCAATTTATCGAGTATCGCCTCCATAGGGATTGGTGTACTTAATATGTTTCCTTCAGTCCTCTTGCTTTTGTAAAATAAAAGTAAAAACACAATTTAGTTTGATATCTAATAAACTAAACTAACTAAGATAATAAAAATTATAAGAGAGGGGGTAGGATCCATTTGTATCGTATTGTGGATTCGATTGATCTACTTCTTGTTTTAATGCAATTGCACTATACTGCCTCGATAGTACTGCAGATACTGTCTCGGCAGCGACAATGTTCTCTGCCGCGACAATCCCTTGCTCTTGGGTAGATTTACCAAAGTTCGACAAAGTGTCCTTGTATGGCTTCGCTTATCCCTAAGTCAAAACACTATTGAAGGTCAGTCCTTGATGATACCTCCCGGCGTTAATCAATTATAACCAACAACCAATCCCATACTTTTTTTAGCCGCTGAAACTCTTAAGCTATCCCTAGGTCGAGTTAGTATCCTCCAATCAAGTTGAATACCGTACTTACTCCTTTCGTGAGTTTAACTCTCCCGAGTCTAGACAAATAGATTACTTTCAAACTTCCTTCCCGGGCTTGGATGCAGGAACAAAGAATAGAAATGACTAAGCAAACTTTGATATTTTATTGCATTGAAATAAGAATCAAAATACAATCTCCTCTCACAAATACTTAACAACCTTCACCAACACCCTAAGAAAGCTTAGAACATGATGGGAATAATTGTTCCTAAAACTCTCTCAAAATTCGGCTATCTAAATCTCTCTATTTTTTGTCTTTGCTGCCTCGGCATCAGATCCTGCCTCGGCCTTATTCTGCTGCCTCGGTAGTACTTGTTCCTGCACAGATAAGAGAATGCAATAAAGTAAGCCTTTTATACAAATATAATCCTTATTGGCATAATCCTTAAATATATCACATTAAGTCCATGCATTGGTTCAAGTAGGTGTAGAGTTTATGATAAGTGCCCATGAAAAGTGTAAAAAAGTGATAGTGAGTTGAGCACTTATCAGTAGACATCAAGGAAAGAAAAGATACAGAGAACCAGGAAGTCGATCATCTCTCCAGATTAGAAACTGGGGAGAAAAACAACCAACAAGAAGAAATACAAGACGCATTCCCAGATGAACACATCCTGCACATATCGGCAGTAGGAGAAGAATCTACCGAGCAGAGACGGCGACAGTATATGACTGTGTCTCTGCAGCAGTAACTAAGTACATTTCGGCAATATTGATAAAAGACCTTACCGTAGTCACAACCATTCCCCGGTAAACTGATCTTTTCAATTATTTAGCTAGTGGTGTTCTACCTTATAACCTTAACCATAATGAAAAAAAGAGGTTTCAGCTTAATGCAAAGCATTATTTTTGGGATGTCCCTCTTTTGTTCAAGCAATATGCAGATCAGGTTATAAGAAGATGTGTTCCATAAGATGAGCAAAAAGAAGTGCTCCAGCACTGTCACGATTCACCTTGTGGAGGACATTTTGGAGAAAATAGAACAGCCGCCAAAGTGCTTCAATCAGGCCTTTATTGGCCCACACTATTCAAAGATGCCCAACTTTATTACAAGAACTATAATCGGTGCCAACGAACGTGCAATATCTCTAGACGTAATGAGATGTCATTGCAACCCATATTGGAAGTAGAACTATTTGATGTTTGGGGCATAGATTTCATGGGACCATTCTCATCATCTCAAGGCAATCTCTACACTCTAGTAGCGGTGGATTATGTATCAAAATGGATCAAAGCAATTGCCACAAAACATAATAATTCTAAGATGTTTCAGAAATTTCTCAAGAAAAACATCTTCACCAGATTTGGAGTCCCTAGAGCGATAATTAGTCATGAAGGTAAACACTTCGATAATAGACTCATTGTCGTAGTCCTGAAGAAACTAGGCGTCACACATAGAATTGCTATAACCTACTACCCACAAACAAATGGGCAGGCTGAAATATCAAACCGGGAGTTAAAGCAAATCCTTAAAAAGGTGGTAAACCCATCTCGAAAGGATTGGTCTCATCGTCTCGATGATGCCCTGCGGGCATATAGAACAACCTACAAGACCCCATTGGGAACATCTCCATATAGTCTTCTATTTGGAAAACATGCCATTTGCTCGTGGAAATTGAGTACAAAGCTTATTGGATAGTAAAGAATTTGAACATGGAATGTGAAAAGATGGCCAGAAAAGACTGCTAGACCTTAATGAGATAAAAGAATTCAGAGCAGCAGCCTATAAAAATGCCAAGATCTACAAGGAAAAGACTAAACGATGGCATGATCGTAAGCTACTGGCGAGGCAGTTTTTGCCGGGGCAGCAAGTCCTCCTTTTCAATTCCAGGCTCAAACTGTTCCCAAGCAAACTCAAGTCCAGATGGTCAGGCCCATTTGAAGTTGTTCAGGCTTACCCACATGGTACAGTAATAATCAAATCATAAAGGGATGGGCATGAATTCAAAGTGAATGGCCAACGTTTGAAGTACTATTCGGGCCAACATGATATGAAAACTACAGAGACCATCACTTTAGGAGATGTACTTGCATGCACTCCTATCGTGACTTAATCTCATTATCTTACCTATTTTATTGTACTTTAAGGATTAGTTTTAGTTTAGAATTAATTTTTTTATGTTTGTTTCTTTTTAATTTAAATTTTTGTTGGTGTTTATTTTTTTTAGGACAAGAATCAAGAATGAAGGTGAAGGCATTCACAACAGAAAATTCGTTGTCGTGGCAGTGCACAGTGTCAAGGCCGCAGTAGTTACCAACGGGCAGAACAACATAATGGCTAGTTTGGCGCAATTCCAAACTCAGCAGTAAATGCCAACGGCTACAAATGGCTAGTTGGGTTCAAAACGGCAATAGAATGTCGAGGCTTTTATAAAAACTTTCTCACCTTGTACTATTCACTCTTGCATTCTTGAAATTTTTAGAATTCTTTTCTTATTCCTCTTGTACTACTCTTTGCTTATCTCCGAGATCTTTTAACAACTTTCACAAACTCTACAAGATCATCACTTCACTTGTCTCTATGGCAGCTTATAACAGATTTACACTCGCCGCTGTTGAAGAACGCTTCAACAGATCTTTTATTGTTAGGCATTTATGGGAAGAGCAAGGTTTCCAGTACTTCGATAAGGAAAACTATGAAATCGAGCACTATTTGTTTGATAAATAAAGTATCAAGAATGACAAATCTTTTGCTTGTAACCTTCCCAGGACAATGCAACGATGGTGCGAGAATTTTACGCCCATGGGCCGAGCAAAGACTCACTATATGTCCACTACCGAGGCAAACCAGTTCGACTTGATGCCGAGACCATCAACTTATTCTTTGGCCTTCACCCTACTCGTGATGATCATTCCGCATTCATGGAGGATATTAGCAACGAAGACTATAAGTTGATCAAAGATGATCTTTGCTATGACAACACTAAATGGGAAACCAGAGCCCACGGAGGCTTCGTGGCATGATAGAACCTAAAGCCTGAGGCCAAATTGTGAAACACGTTCGTAAAACAAAGCCTCATCCCAATATCCCATAATAGCACAGTCGATAGAAGAAGATTAGTTCTCATCCAATCCATCATTAATAAAAGAAGAATTAATATGGAAGAGTTGATCTTACGGGAAATTTAAAAGTACAGTAAGAAGGACAAGGGACCTTTGTATTTTCCAGGTTTAATCACGGGTCTTTGGACTGCTACAGGTGTACCAGTGGCGGATACAGATGAATTTACTATCCAAAGGCGTGGATGGACAATGGAGTTTTGCCATAAATTTATGCAAATAACCCAGGCAGAACCAGTCCAGGCAACTCCACAATCATGCACTGCTAATACAACTATCAGGTCCCAGTACACGGCAGACATACCTACTGCACGCCACAGAACTATCGCGGCGGATCCCTACCAGGAAATACTCCAAAGGATGGCAGCCATGGATCTACGACAGCAACGACACATGGAGTACCAAAGAGATTTCAACATCGTATCAGCCCAGATGATGATCAATAACTTTCTGAACCAAGGGGTATAGTTTTTGGAATTCCCTCCAAATATGTTTGACACAGCTGCGTCATACACCGAAACAATGCCAGCCCAAGAAGGATCGCAGACATTCTATGCTACTGTACCGCAGCAACCATTCCATGTTATTGGCCTATCCCAGCCACTAGAACCCACCGCGGCATCTTCGGCTAGTCGAAGGCTATCCAAGTGGAGAGCAGTCTTCAGCACTCCACCATGCTCTCCTATCATCATGAGGAGTCTCTCGGCCGAGATAGACTCCTACATATGGTAGTACCACCCAACTGTCAGGCCAAGCGCTCAGCTGTCAGGGCAGAGGTAATGAATGTTGAAGATGAGGGCGGGACAGATATAATGCCCACAGAAGAAATTGTTGAAGAAGAAGAAGAAGGAGAAAAAGTAAACGCTCCATTGCAAAGGACACCACCTACAAGAGTTCAGCCGCCCAGACATGCCAAATCTCAGCCATCACCAGCACAAGAAACAAAAACTAAATCGTCGGCAGCAAGGCCACGAAAACTGATCGTTACTAGCAGTTCTTTGGAGTTTATTTAATCTCTACACCTTTATGTTGCTTTTATCTCTTTACTTTTTCATTTTTCATGTTTTGTTTCCTGTTGTGTGTTATAGTTATAAGCATTAAAGGTAATGCTCAGTTTGATTTTGAGGGTGTAGATTCACTACCGAGGCAGCTCACTGCCGCAGCCCTGCCATGAAAGGAAGTACTTAAGTTGATTTTAAAAAAAAAATTGTCTACCACCTTACTTGAAATATTATTCATACTTTTGCACTGCTCTACATCAGTATTGTCTTAGTTTATTCTCTTTAGGCAATAGAAATCTTTCTCCTTACCATGGCTAGGTCCTGGTTAGAAGGCTTAACTTTACGATACTTAAGGAAAAAAACTTAGAAGCTTGCTATAAGATTGACTCTAAAAACACTTTGGGGACTTATTTGATTATAGGAATTCTTTTAATGAACTTAGGTGATAAAGGCTTAGATTATAGGAAAAAAACTTAGTGCCCGAAATTGGCTCTAGTATTCTAAAAAAATCTTGATGAGAAAACACAATCCTTGAGAAGTCCGAAATTGGCTCAAGTAGTTGTTGTTATAAGAAGAGAACATTAATTCCAAGTCTACTTGTCTTGAACTTAGAGTTTGTCTAAGAAAGCCTTCAATCAAACTTGTCCACAAGAACTTATACATGCACAAAATCTTATAGCTTGATTCCAGGTAAGTCTTTGGGAAACCGAAGGGTTAAGGCTCAAGAATAGGCATAGTCATGGTGGGGAGAATAGATGAAAACGTAAGACCAATAGAGAATAAGGTAAGGTAATTGGATGGTTTGCATTGCTTGAGGACAAGCAATAGTTCGAGTTTGGGGGTGTGATAAGTGCTCAAACGACTATCACTTTTTATACCTTTCATGGACAATAATTACTTAATCTACACCTACTTGGACTAATGTATGAACTTAATGTGAAATATTTGGATATTTTGCTTTGGTGACATTTGAAGATGATCTTTATAGAAAATGTAAGTTTAATGCACCTTTTAACATTTGTAGGTAGACTTGGGTCGGGGCAGTAACTCTAGGGTCACGGCAGCATGATAAGGAAACCTGGAAAACAGCAATAGACAATGAGTGAAAATAGGGCAATGAAGCAGACCCTAATCGAACCAATCACAAATGGGCACTTCTAGTGATGGAAGCTGAGTAGATGCAGAATTTAAACCTCCGTCGGGGCAACAGATGCTACTGCTGAGGTAGGGAATCCTATGAATGCAAAAAGTTAAAGTGGTGATCGATTTGAGGAACATAAAAAGCTGGATTTTTTTAGACACTTTGCGTGGAAATTGGAGTTCGAGGTAACACCCCAAATTTGGTCCTAGAAGTTTAGAGGCCGGTTTAGAGTTCTAGTGGACCGATTTTGTCGGTTTAGCCTAGTTCGGGATTAAATACTTAAAAATTGATTTTTAATCAAATAAATTATGGAAAAATATTATAAAATCCTTAAATAATATATATTAGACTTTGGTCAAATCAATTTTGAAAATTGACCCTTGAAACTCTATGATTTTGAAATTAGTAATTGTTTTGTAATAATTGAAAATTTAGGGATAATTTTATGAAACAAGTCAAAACTTTGGATCTTTAAGGTAATTTGGTATAATCCTAATCCTAGTTGATCTAGGTTTTCTAAGAGCCTATATAAACAACCTTTAGTCCCTAGTTTTAACCTAAGTAATCAAAATTCTCTAATTTTGATCTAAAACACAAAAATTCACTTTTTAAAAATATCTCTTCTTTAAATTTCGGTTTCTTCTTCTCCAAGGCAGCCTCTTCATCATATTTTCAAGGTAAATATCCATTCTTTTTAATAGAATTTCGTTGGTTTATTTTCCTATATTTTTCTTCATCAAAATCTCGTCGTTTTTCTACGGGTTTTCTAGTTTTTAAACCTTCGAAGGTGTTAGATTAATTTTGGAGTTGATAATCCTTAAAAACTCTAAAACCTAAATTTCTTTAATGAATTTCCTAAGTTTTTATCTTATTGAAATAATCTTTAAAGTCTTGAATCAATAAAATCGGTTTCTTTGATAAAAAATTCTATTGTTTTCTTGATTTTCGTTCAAGGGTTTTACATGGATATTTTTGATGCCTAAATACATGAATCTTGAAGTTTTTAGATGTAATTAAGATGGCTTTAAAGTATCTAATCCTGGACCTAAGGTTTAGAGGGTGTTTGGAGAGGTTTTCGGTGAGTTTCGGTTAAGTTTTATGGTGTTTTAGGGGCTTCCATGTATTGGTCCGACTTGAGGGATGTTTGTGTTTGTTTTAATACACTAAAACCTCTGGTTTTGATGCTTGAATTAGGTCAAGAGATAGAGGAACAAGTTTTAAGGAGTTTGGAAAGTCGAATCGTGTTTTCGGATGACTTATCGAGCAAGTTTCAGTAAATCGGTGAGTGGATTATGAGGGCTGCCAATTTGGAATGGTTTTAAATGTTTTTCAAAGGTTTGGGGGTGTAGGGAAGGTGTGAAAAACCTCCCTATACTCGGAAGTAAGTTTTAAGTATTGCTTTCTTAAAGGTTTCCCATATTACGCTGTGTTTTTATTATGTTATTTGTCATACTCTTATTATGTTGTGCATATGTGATTATGCATGTATATAAATGCTCATGAGATTGTTTTTAAAGAGATTTTATATGCATTCGATGTTCCCACGATTTTGTTTTAAAAAATAAGATAAAAGTGGTTTTACCAGTTTTTATAAGTGATGTGTGAAAAGTGGGATACATGTGATTTAAATTCTGTTTTGAATTAAGTTTTGAGCATTGATTTTTGATAATATATTGGCTAGTTACGTGATGAAACTTATGAGATAAGTTGATCGATCAATAGGGTCTAAAGTGCACTATAAACATTCAAAAGTCGTACGTGTATAAATTCATTGTGTGTTGCATTTTGCCTTTTATTCCAATGCTATGTGATGGGAGTGGTACTGTCACATACCGGTTGATCGGAGTGGTACTGTCACCGGACACCAAGGTGAGATAATTCATGTTGAGAGTGGTATCAACATGCGCATGCTCTGGGAGTGGTACTAACATGTGGTTGCCCGTTTATCCTAACGATTTGGAGTGGTACAAATCGGATCACTAGCACCAATATATGTTTTTACTTTTCTAAGGTAACTGCCATGGTTTTTACTTGATTGCATATGGTATTATGCATGCGAGGTTTTATGTATTGGTATGCATGTGATGTAAGCATTGCTATGTGAGTAGCTTGTAAGATTTGTATTTTAGCTTTTAAAGCATGTGATTATAAAATGGTTTTTACTAAAATCTAATGATCGCGTTGTTAGCCTTGGTTTGATGACACTGAGTTTTAAAAGTGGAATTGTTAGCCATGTGTGTTTTGTTTTATAAAGAGCATGACATGTTTTTAAATTGATGAAATTGGTTTAATATGGGCTGCATTGCAAGGTGTTTTTATACTTATTTTATTCACTCACTAAGCTTATGCTTACCCTCTCATTTACCTTGCAATGCAGAGTATTTGATGTGGAGGCAGTAAAGAGAAGCAAGGATCCAGGTAACCGTCAAGTGAAAGCTCAAGTGCGTCTTTATAACATTAGTAGTAGTGAGAGAGCAATGGGGATAGATTATCATATCATGAATAATGTCTATGCTTTTGAGACTTGAAATGATTATATGCTTATACTTATTTGATAAATATCAAAGTTGATGTTAGCTCGTGAATTTGACTTGAATTGCGCATTGATATTCCTTTAGTTATAATATAGTTATTTTGAAGTTTAGTTCTTGATATCCTATGTTTGAATTCGAGTGTTGTTTATAATAAAGCATGACTACTTAGGAGTTGATTTTATTATTGCTAACTAGGTTAAATTGCATCTAGCTAATATGTCATGATATGTGCTTAAAGTATTTTTAGGTGAATTTGCATATAGAGAATGTCATGAAACCTTTGGAAGTTGGAAATAATCCCTAAACTTTGAGCATTCAATTAAATGACTTGTAGATATTATTTAAGTCTTAAATTAAGTTTAAGCATGAAATATACTTAATTAACTATTGATAATATTAATTTTACAATCATGATATAAAATTCTAGAAATTATAATTAGGTCCCTAAAACTTGTTCGATTAAATTAGGACTCGTTTCTCTTTAGTTTCCGCTACAATTAAGTTCAGTCCTTGCATGAACATGTAGGATCAAATCAAAGCATTTAGAAAATACAAATGATAATTTTTTTAGGGTTGTTTATCGGGGCGAGTCTCCGGATTAGCCTCGATATTCCCCGTGTAGCTCGTTCGAGTCGGGTGGCGTCTAGACCGGGTCGAGGGGGTTACATTCGAGAATACGGTGTAAAGATGGAAAGAATCAAATTAAAGAGATGCACTTTTTAAGGAAGGAAACTTCCAAAACAACTCTACTTCTCCAAGGCTGATGTTGCCCTAATTTTGGCCTATATAAAGGAGGTTCTGCCCAAGAACATAGGAGACGACGAGAGAGAGGAGAGTTCACCATATACTTTAGATTTTTCTTTATTTTCATTATGTTCTAAACTCTTCTAGGGCTTAGGTGAAAGTTATAGAGTATTTGTGAGAGGAGATTGTGCTTTGTTTTCTTGTTTAATGCAATAAAATATCGAGGTTTGCTTATTCTTTGCAATTCATTATTCTTGCATTCAAGCTCGGTAGAGAAGTTTGTAAGAGATCTATTTATCTAATATCGGGAGATTTAGATTCACGAAAGGGATAAGTATGGTATTTTTCTAGTCAGAAAATACTAACCCAGCCTAAGGTAGGTTAGAGTTTCAGCGGCTAAAAGAAGTGTGAGATTGGTTGGTGATTATAGTTGATTCACGCCAAGAGGTATCATCAAGGACTAGTCATCAACAATACTTCGACTTAGCGATAAGCAAAGTCATCAGAGGAAACTTTGCCGAACTTTAGTAAAGTCCACCCAAGAGCAAGGAATTGCTGCGACAGACAAAACCCTTCACTCTCGAGGCAGTAACACTGCAGTACTGCCGAATCAATGTTGTGTAATTGCATTGGACAGAACAAGTCAATTGAATCCACAATACAACATAACTGGATCCTGGCCATTTTCTTAATCTAATTTTATTCTCATTCTCTAGTTTTCTTTACTATTCAAGTTGTTTAGTTTAATTCGGAATACCCCAATTAATCTGTGTCTTTTATTTTATTTCTTTTGCAGAGCGAGAAGAGGAAAAAAAACATATTAAGTACATCAATCCATATGAAGACGATACTTTATATACTTATCACTTTATTAATTGTGAAGTGTACACTTGCACTAATTGCGCAACTCTTTCTACACGTAACAAAGACAGAGAGAAGAGAGAAAATCCATGGAAGCTTAAGGAAGAAAGCTTGGATTCTTGTAAAATTGAAAGAGTATTGAACCTTCTAGCTAAAGAATTGTGTAATCCTTCTAAATTCTTCTTAGATTGTTGATTTTCATGAATTTAAGTGCTTATAGTTGCTGGAAATTAGGGATTTTAGGTTGGAAATTTAGTTTAAATGATGCTTATAGTATTAGAACGAAGATTGGAATGAACTATGTTAGATAATGTTAAAAACTTGTTTGGGCTACGTTATGGAGTGTAAAATTATTGGATTAAATTGTTAGAAAATTGATTTAAGTTAGTCATTACATGAATTTGGTTTTAGAAGCATGAACAAAGAAATTAGAAAGCTTGGGTTAGGATTTAAACCCATGTATTGTGAGATAGTTAAATTTGTCATAACATGAATTCTAATTAACCATTTTGGAAATATTCTCTAGGACGAATTTGAGGGAATTAGAGGTTGAAATTTTGTAGTTTAATAGCCCCATGAATAAAAAAAGTCCAATTTTCTGATATATCCATCCCTACCGCTATTTGTTTTTTATTTGTTTTAGTTATTTAGGTGATCTAAGACAAAAATGAAGAATTCGTCAATTTAAAAACATTCTATGCGAAAATTTTCCCATAGCATCTAGGATATCGTCTTCTCCTAGATAATTATGGATAGGGATATCCCTTAGTGTCAGTGTATCAAAAAATTTTCGTTTATCCATATTGTAATTATAAGAAATCTTTTCCCTCTTATTTACTTGGAATGGTGATCCATAAGAATACAAAACCCTTTTATCTTGATAATTAATAGATTTATATGATAATATCATAATAGAGGATATAGTCATGATTCAATGGGTTAGATCCACTTACTTTTTCTTTTGTTGATTTTAATCTTTACAATTCTTTATAATGGATTTGATTGGAATAATCTAATTCAAAATGAAAATATAAATATATATTTGTTTTGCCGCTTCAAGAGACGACTTATTATTATTCATTATAATAAACAAATGTTCAACTTTCTTTTAGAATTACTCTACTCTAACTCATTAGAATAATAATTTATTAGAGTTAAATTATACTATATAATTTCTAATTACTAATTAAATTATTATACATATATAGTTGTACCTCGTTTGGAGTTGTGTACAGAAAATTTTAGGCCAATTTGCAAAGGTGGTTCAAGTTGTCGAGAATATTTTGTTCTAGAACAGTGACTTTAATCAATCACCATGAATAGCACGACTGGAATTTTAAGCTGAAAATTGGTAGAATTAATATTACAAGTATATAAAAGGTTTGAGAAAAAATGAAACTCGATTTGTAGTTACATAGAAAAATCTGAAAGCGGATCAATTAAGGGTCTCTGAGTAGTCCGAAAATGCAAGTAAGTTTGTCTTTAGGTAAAAACTATATTAAATAGATTAGTAATAAAATTCAAGAATATTATGGTTAAATATAAGATTTCATTAGATTTAAAATGTTATAAAGTAATCAAAAATACGATGTACAGATTAAAAGATATGCAATTTTTAGTAAGGGATAGATAAATTGTCTAGTGTAGGAAAGATTTGAATCATGTATTTATAGCGCATATAAATACTTAAATTGAGTGGTTTTAATACATTCTAATCAATTATTATGTATGTATGGTATGTTAGAGGATCCAAAGGAAGTTGATAACGAAAAGAGGAAAGGCTAGACCTTTCAAGGAAGAAGGGCAAAAGGATCTCCATCCTTAATCCTTATAGCTTGGAGTCTTTGTGAATGTGGTTAACTTAGGGTTGAGAACTAGGTCCCAACCACCCCTTTTATGTTTCAATTGTCATGAAACTTAACTGATTAATCACTTTGCTAAACTATGGGAGGTAAGAGTAAATTGCTTTCTAAACTTGCTTGCTGCCATGTCAACTTGGATGTTAGAAAATGCCATGAACATTGATATACTTGTTTGCACGAAATTAATTTGATGTATGATTATTGGTATGTATTTGAAAGATCAAAACATGGTGTAGCATGCTATTACAAGTTACGTATAGCAAGTTATTCGTACATTTATGTTACCTTCACGAATTGCCATGTTCGATACTTGAAATATAAAAGAACTAACAATAAAAGAACTACAAGTCCTTGATTACTAGTTGATCCTAGGTAGAAAGGCATCCCTAAGGTATTGAGCTCTAAAGTGGTGGTAAGTCTCCTACTTGTCTTGGATGGTAAGTCATCCCTCTTGCTAGATACTTTGTGTATCGACTTGATAGTACCTCGTGTACATCTTGTCGTGTAATGGAAACTTTCTTGGATGTTATATGCATCAACTTGCTAGGAACTTTGTGTACCCACTTGAAACCTGAATACCATTGTCCTAAATAAAAACCAAGGAGTCAAGATAAATAAAAGCTATATAACTTGAATATGATTAAATACTCACTTGTTATGCTACTCGACTAGTTATGATTAGCATGGGCTAAATTTTATTTGATGTTGGATTAGTACCAATATGTTACTTGCCCTTGAAGTGTATGCTTATATGGCTTGGAAGCATGATAGACCTTGTATGCCTTGATATGAAAGTATGTATATGTTAAATGCCATGAATTGTAAGCATGAGTTGTGATAAGTGCATAAAAGTCCTAATTTTTATATCATTTTCCAACTCGATTATTGTTAATAAAGGACAGATTTTAGGGCAATATTGGATAAATCTGCTTATTTTCTATATTTCAGTATCTGAATACTTAATTCATGAATTTATCAATTATTTGGCATAAAACAAATGTACTTGATGGTTTTCTTTCTTAGACAAGAAACTACATCATAAGAATTGTCAAACAAGGGGATGGATGCTGGAGTAGAATTGCACATAAGCACCTGCCACAACAACAGTTTGGAGGCCGAGGTAGAAGATTGAAGATGACAACTGGTGCTCGATAGATAGAGAAAAAGATATTGATTCTAACAGAAACAAAGCAAGAGAAATCTTAAGTGGATAAAATGAGTCAAGCTATGTTCAAAGGTCAACGCAGGAATAAAGAGTTATTTTAGGAAATAGAATAAAATCTCATAGTTTAATAAGGAGTTGTATTCTTTTCCTTTTGAAACTCCTTCCTTATGTGGAAGACTTTAACTTAGGCTTGGCCTATATAAGCCACTCATTAGGGCTAGGAAGAGGAGGTCGGATTCTCAAAGAAAAACCTAAAGCCGACGACTAAACCATTATGTTCTAAATCCCTTTCGAGCCTTAGGTTGTTTATAGAGTAGTTAGGGAAGAAAGTTGTACTCTATTTGATATTTATTAATTCAAACCTTATTTTTATAATTTATTCTCTATTAGCGTTTACTTTTCTTTGTATATGAGCTCGGTAAGATAATATATAAAGAAAAACATATTTATTTAATATCGGGAGAGTTAGACTCACAAAACGATAGATTACGGTCTTTGCTCAAGGGCATCGACTAATCTCCAAGGGTTTCAGCGACTAAAAGGATGCATGTGTTTAGTTTTTTGTTCATCCTTGACTTACGTCAGGAGGTATCATCAAGATATGCATTTCAACAGTTCTCCGAGCTTAAGGATAAGGAGGAGCCATACAAGGATGCTTTGTCGGACTATGGAAAATTGAGTTATCGACAAGGCATAATCCCACCTAGGCAGCTGAGACGATCCTTAGTGCAATCCGTCGTGGTGGCAAGTCAACCTATTGCATTAATAAGTGGATAATAAGTACAACTGGATTCTCCTCTACAAAGCATTCAACCTGGCCTTACTTCATTCATTATAATTCGTATTCTTTATTTAATTCTCAATTTAGTTTACTTTAGTTATCTCAACCATTCAAATACTTGTGTTTTTACTTTTACAAAGTTCAGGTTTAAAGAGTAGTAAGGTCAATCCAATCTCTGTGGGTTCGACAATCTAAAATACTACAATTTGGCAAAAGGTGGAAAAGCATAAGACTTCTTATCCCCTCACCAAGTTGTTTGTTTATATTCATTAGACTTGATTGAAAGCATGTGGAATCCTCGGTTGCTTTAAATTGAAAGCATGAGTTGTTTGCTTCTCTTGCTTACTTGCTTAATATATGTTTAACCAGTTAGTTCTAGGAACTATCTCACTAAGTACCTAAAACGTACTTATCATTTTTTTGTTTCTTTCCTCCCAAAGCATTAGGTTCTCAATGGAAAGAGTTAAGGTTGATCATAGGAGGCAAGCACAAGCAACAAGAAAGGAGTATGGTATTTTGTATATTTTGTAACTCCTAGAGTTGGTGGCTTAGTTATGTATTTAGTATGCCATGCAGTTTTATTTGTAAGTTTTAAATGTTGGATTTTGAGTTATATATAAATCTTTTGTTCAAAGTTGTTGGCATGTAAAGAATATAACAAGGTCATGCTTGAAACTTGGTTAACTTGATGGAAATTTGTAAATGCAAATCTTGATCTTGCTCGTTTTAAATAAACATGATTTATATGCTTGAATCATATTGTTCATACATGTTTAGAATAGGTCCTCAAAGTATAGGATTGGCTTGATTTGAATGAATGGATTCGGTTAAGTGTTATAGAAATTTTGTATGCTTGTTTCTCGATGATTAAGCATATTTATAAGTGTTTAAATCGATTTAAACCATGAATTTAGGTTTTTTTCTTGATTGATAACCAAATTATTTACTTGTGCTTAAAGAAATAACAAATGGTTACCTTGTCTTCCAAGAAAGACCAAGTTGGTCACTTTGTTAAGATTCTTCCATTACTTGGAAAGTATGAGTAGCACTCCCATCTCCTAAACCGGGATAGGGGTGTCACAACTCAAGTACCTAATAATAAAGAGATCTCGATAGATTATGTCATGTCTGATAATAAGTGAAACTGAAATTAAAGCGACATCGTTAATATATTTGCATGCAATATTGCATTAGAGATTTTATTTGATAACGTGAATCATGAAACATGAAAATAAAGAAATGATTGGCCAACATGGAAGGAGGCAACTGATGTGAAAACTAAATCTCTTTCGAAAAGAGAAGTATTTGGGCCTATAGCCCGTGCATTGAAATATGTAAATCTCGTGGATATAAATGAGCCTTTGTGAGAAAGAGAAATCAAAAGGGAAAATTACGAGATATAAACTTATTTGGTTGCACAACAATTCTCACAAAGACATGAAATTAATTATGAGAAAAATATATTTCTCGGTGGTGGATGTAACTACTTTTAGGTTTGATCAATCTGGAAATAAATAAAATTACTCAGTTTCTGCCTAATGGATGTTGTTACATCCTATTTGAATGAGCCTCTTGATAGTAATATTTACATGAAACTTCCGGAAAGATTTAAATTTCCTTAAGTAGTTAATTCAAGTTCTCGAAAATATTACTCAATCATATTAAATTTATCTTTTATGACTTGAAACAATTTAGGCGTATTTGGTATAATCGCCTCATTGAATACTTATTAGCATAATGCTATATGAATTATTTAATTTCTTTGAGCATTTTTATTAAGAGGTTTAGCGCTTAATTTGTTATTGTTGTGTATGTCGATGATTTGAATATAGTTGAGACTCGTGAAGAGATCTTATCAAATCCTTGTGCATCAATCGGTATACAAAAAAATATTTAAAGAGGCTTTACATGCATAATGCATATTTGTTCATCGCTATTTGATTATTAAGTCTCTTATTGTAAACAAAGATTCATTCCACCCTCGAAGGGTGATAATATTATTGGTCTAAAAGCATCATATATACATTATTTGATTTGGAAGCATCACATCTTAGGTGGTCTGAAAATATTACCTTTAAATAATTATAATGTATTAGGCAAAACCGAAATATATCTTTAGCTAAACATATATAGAAAATATGTGAATTGCTTTCACAGGATAAGAAGCAAGCTATCTTGTGTAGAGATAATCCAAAATTTATATCTCAAGGTGGGTACATCAAATAAGATAAAACAAAACATATTTCTTTCAAGTTTTGTCCTTCTTGGGAATAGTATTCAATGAATTATTTCAAGCAATAATTTAAAAGATTTATTAACTAGTGTATAATCTATTTCAATATTTAAATATTATATTTAAGATTGAACTATAAAAATTTAAAGATCTTATGTGATATTTTCGTGAGTGGGAGTAAATATGTGTCGCACTCTTTCCTTAACCGAGGTTTTCATCCCACTAGTTTTCCTAGTAAAGTTTTTAATGAGGTAACATGTTATGCGTATCAAAGATGTGTGTACTCTTTTTCCTTCATTAAGAATTTTTTCCCACGTTTTTTTTATCTTAGTAAGGTTTTAACGAGACACAATCACTTCATGGATATCCAAGGGCAAGTGTTATAAATATCCTTATTTATGGTGTATATTCATATATTAAAATAAACTTTATTGGGCTTTATTACTAGGGTTTAATACTCATTGGAATTAAGGTTTCATCATATATAAATATAGAATTTTGAAGAAAGCATTGTATACAATCCTACTTTAATGTAACACCCCAAAGTTGGGCTCAGAAGTTAGTGGGTAGATCTAGTCGATTTAGCCTAGTTCAGGATTAAATACTTAAAAAATAGTTTTTTAATTAAAATAAATTGAGGAAAAATATTATAAAATTCTTATTTAACACATATTTGAATTTGGTCAAATCAATTTTGAAAATTAACTTTTGAATCCCTAAGATTTTGAAATTAGTGACCATTTTGTAAAAATTAAAACTTCGATGACAATTTTATAAAATAAGCCAAAACTTTGAATATTTAAGGGGCTTTGATACAATTATAATCCTAGTTGGTCTAGGCTTTCCAAATTTAAAATAATTAAACCCAAAACCTAATTTAAATTAAATAACTTAAGTAAACTTGATTTTAAACTCTAAACCCTAATTAACCTAAAGATAACCTATTTTTCTAATTTTCGATTCTACTCATTGGAGACATTCGTTCATCAAGTTTTCAAGGTAAAAATTCATTCTTTTTTAATTAATTTTGTTCTCAATAATTATTACAACTTTTCTTCTTTAAATTTTCTCGTTTTCTTATCGTTTTTCTATTTTTAAAACCTGGAAAGCAATTGGATTAATTTTGGATGTGAAATTTCTTCAACTTTTAGAAAAATAAATTTCTTTACTGAAATTCCCAAGTTCTTGGCTTGGAGAAATCGTTTTAATCCCTCCATTTTATAAAAATCAGTTTTTCGGTTAAAAATCTTAATTTTCGTTCAACGGGTTTTACCCACTGTGTTTGGTTCCTAAATGGATTATTTTTGATGAGTTAAGATGTTTATAAAGTTTTTTTAATATCCCTAATCCTGGACTATAGGCTTAGGTGAAGTTTGGTGTGTTCCGACAAGTTTTCAGTTTAGGTTTTGATAGATTTTAAGGGTTGTTGTGTGGGGATTCGACTTAAGGGTTTGTTTTGAGTGCTTAGAAGCATTAAAAACCTTGTTTTTGATGCTAGAAATAGGACAAGAGTTAGGTGATCGTGTTTGAAGGTGTTTCGGTTTGTTTTAGTGACTTAGCGAGCTAGTAACGGTTATCGGTGTGTGGTTTATAAGAATGGTTGCTTCAGAAGTGTTTTAAATTTGTTTTACAGAGGTTTGGAATTGTAGGAAAGATGTGAAAAACCCCTATGATCAAAAGTAAGTAAAAATTTAAGTTTTCGCAAAGGTTCTCATATTACTCTATGTTTTTACTATGAACTTTGTCATGCTTAGTGTCGATTTTGCATAGATGTTTATATATGATGATTTAATGCTCATGTTACTGTTTTATAATGGTTTTGATATACTATTGATGCTCTCATGGTTTTATTTTTTAAAAAAAATTGATATAAATGTGATTTTATGTTTATGTTTTGAAACTTAAAATATTGGGAAACATGTGTTTAATTATGTTTTGAATTAAGATGAGCATTGGTTTTGGATGATATATTGGCTAGTTAAGTGATGAACTTTATGGGATAAATTGATCGATCAATAGGGTCTAGAGTACACTATAAATATTTAAAAGTCGTACGTGTTTATATTGTATTTTGGCTTTTAGTTTAATGTTATGTGATGAGAGTGGTATTGTCACATTTGGGTTGATGGGAGTGACACTGTCACCGGACAACAAGGTGAGATAATTCATATTGAGAGTTAATACTTATATTACTGTTTTATAATGGTTTTGATATACTATTGGTGCTCATGTTTTTATTTTTTAAAAAAATTGATATAAATGTGATTTTATGTTTATGTTTTGAAACTTAAAATATTGGGAAACATGTGTTTAATTATGTTTTGAATTAAGATGAGCATTGGTTTTGGATGATATATTGGCTAGTTAAGTGATGAACTTTATAGGATAAGTTGATCGATCAATAGGGACTAGAGTGCACTATAAATATTCAAAAGTCGTACGTGTTTATATTATATTTTGGCTTTTAGTCTAATGTATATGATGAGAGTGGTACTGTCACATTTGGGTTGATGGGAGTGACACTGTCACCGGACAACAAGGTGAGATAATTCATGTTGAGAGTTGTATCAATATGTGCATGCTCTGTGAGTGGTACTAACATGCGGTTGCCCGTTTATCCTAACGATTTGGAGTGGTACAAATTGGATCACTAGCACCAATATAATTTTATGTTTCTAATTGAAATTGCAATTTTTATGTACTTTTAGGCTTTGTTAGGTGAATAGCCTGTTAGCCTTGTTTTTGCTTTGAAAGCATGAGATAACTTAGTGTTTTACTGGTATTTTATGTTGGCGTGTGGGTAATGATTCGTGATAATACTTGTTGGTTTTACCATTGACATTGTTAGTCGTGTGTTTACCTTGCTTTGAAGAAAGCATGACATGTTTTGCCTTTGTTATATTTGAGTATTTATGGGATGCATTGCTAGTGATGTTTTTAAATGTTTATTTACCCTTATTAAGCTTTAAGCTCAATCACTCTCTTTTCCTTGCAATACATATAAGTAAGAGTTGAAAGCAATCGGAAAGCAAAAGAGTCAATCGTGCCTATTTTAGTATTTTCTTAGCTCAATTATGAACCTAGGTAGTTGAGAACAATGAATTAGAGAATTATTGAGTTTGGAATTCTATTTTAGAACCTAAGTTATTGAACTATTTTGATAGTGAGTTATATGAGAATTGTTAAGACTTTTGAAGTATGCGTTGCCATATTTATTGATGTTGAATTATGTTTATGATATGTGTGTTTTGCCTTTGGAACTAGGTGATTTTGCATCTAGAGATGATGTTTGAAGAGTGGTTATGCCTATAGGGTCTTTTATGCATCTAGAGAACCTTAAATTTTTGGTTAAGGCATGTAACTTGTGAAATTTGTATTTTGGGGGTAGAGGTTTCGATACCTATTCATAGGGTATCGATACCTAAGCAAAAACACGATGGTTTTCTAAGAAAATTAGCCTAGGTATTGAAACCACGTGAACTGGTTTCGAAATGGTTTAACGAAAACAGGCAGGCATTTAGATGCACTTGACTCGATACTAAATTTTACAGTTTCAAATACGTCTCGATACGGGTTTATGGTTATATTGAAATGCGAGCTTGTCACGCGGGGATCGGTCGAGTTATCGAAGGAGTATCAGAATATTAGGTCAACATTTCGATACCACTTCTTTACTGTGAACATAGGTATCGAAACGGGTTCAAGAGGTATCAATACCCATGTATGTTAAATTCATTGAAGGTTGAAGGATCATCTGAAATCTTTACATTTTAGTCCCTAAACATCTAGTAATCAATTGACTTGTAGACCTCGTTTTAAGCTGAAATTTGAGATACAAGTATGAAATGAACTTAATTTAATAATGGTAAATTTAATTTCACAATTCAAATATAAATCTCTAGAAAATTACAATTGGTTCTATAAAACTTGTTCGACCAAATTAGGACTCGTTTCAAATCTTTATCCGCTGCAAATGAACTCAGTCCTTATATGAACATGTAGGTTCTAATTAAAGCATTTAGATAAGACAAAAGAAAATATTTTTAGGGTTATTTATCGGGGTGAGCTTCCAGATTAGTCTCGATATTCCCCGTGTAACTCGTTCGAGTCGGATAGCATCTAAACCGGATCGAGGGAGTTACAACAAATCTCTTTCTTTTGTCTCTCATTTTTATTCTCTTATTTTATTTTTATTCTTTATTTTATTTATAACCCTATTAATAATTTTCTTTCATTTTAATTTGACGTTTCTCGCAATTAGATCCGGCTAACAGCGGGAATAACCTGAACACTTAGCTCAGGACCCGACTGCCATGTGGCCGCTTGTTGCCGTGTTACCCTTGCTAGTATTTAGGCCTCAAGCCACGATAACTTCAATAATAAGATTTAATTTTGTCTAAAAATAAAGAAGAATGTGGCACTAAATCACTTGTTCTCACCATCATTTTGCACGGCTCTAAGATTTCACCCGGCTATAAGATCAAAGCAAATAGGGTTTAATTGTCTAAAAAGTAAGAAAGAATAACCGGGCAAGAGTAATTAGTAATATAATTGTCAATTAAAAGTGAATAACAGTAATATAATTAAAGTTTTTTTTTAAATTTTAAAACATTTAATTTTTATTTAATTTCTATTAAATGAGTATTCAAAAAAATTATTAAGAATAATTTCCTCAATAAATAATATATCCACATTAGAATTCTTAAATGAAAGAGATTTTATTTTTTTAAAATTTAAATTGTCATTGTCTCTAATGCTTTTACCGCAAACCAACACCTCAATATCTCAATTATCAGAACTAAATTAATCATCTTTATTTATAAAAATTATTTAACTTAAAAATCATGTTGCGTTGGTTCTACTCTTACATTTTTATTTTTTTTTTTTTAATTTTTGCTTAACTCAAAATAAGTGTCTAATGTTTTTTCGGCTAAAATAAATGTTTAAACTATATTTTTTTCTGAAATATGTGCTTAAAGTTTTATTCCGTTAGTATTTTAAGGTAACACAATTTTGTTTAAGTTATAAATAGTTGCCCAAACTATACACTTTTTTGAGATATGTGTCTAATATTTTTTTTTACTAAAATAAGTGTTCAAACTATATAATTTTTCATGAATAAGTTATATTAGATTATTGAAAATTTATTACTTTTAATATTAATGTGAAGTTATAACTTTTAATTTTCTAAGGTTAGTATGAAAAATAAAATATTTTAAGATAAAATAAAGTTCACACCAAACCATTTTAGACATTGAACAAAATAATACGGAAGAAAATTTTAAAATATAACGCGAATTCAAAATTTTATACAATATTAGAAATATTTTGATATACAAATTTATTTAATTTAATTCTTTTAAATTTTTCAAGATCTAAGTTAAATAAAATATATATAACTCGTGTATTAAAATAAATTAATAACATATGAAATTTAATTAGGCGTATTAAATAAAATATGTTTTTAATAGTATTATCTTAAAACATTAACGAAATAAAATATTAGGTACTTATTTCAACCTCAAAAAATATTAGGCACTTATATTAGAAAATATATAGTTTGACTACCTATTTATAAGTTAAACAATTTTTTAACGGTGTTACCTTAAAACACCAACGAAATTAAACTTTAGGCACCTATTTTAGTAAAAAAAAAACATTAGACACCTATTTCAAAAAAATATAATCGAGGTATTTATTTTAACAAAAAAATATTAAACATCTATTTAAGAAAAAATGTATAATTTAGAGATCTCCATTATATCTTTTTCTTCTTTACATCCATCACTTAAACTCCAAAACCCTTCATCTCTTTCTTTTCTCTTGAAATCTGAAGTTTTATTTGTTTGTTTTTTTCTTGCGACTCCAACCACATTAATAAAGTTTATCAATGACCAAGAACATCAAGATCATTACTCATCCTAGTTTTATCAAGTGAACCAACATACCATCAATTTGCCACACCAAGCACCGAAGAATGATTCAACACCAAATTTGTAAATCAAGGGTTTAGAAAGAGCAAGAATTCGAGTACGATATGTCCCTAAATAATTATGGGTTTTACTTTTTCGTCTTCAAGATCATTAAACACCATAAGTGACAAATCTTATATCAACAAAAAAAACCTGGCGATGTATCATGAGTAAGAGAATTTTATGCTTATGTTTTTAATCCTAACAATCCCCACATCTTTGTTTGTGGTAGGGCAACAATGTTCCTTGATGTTGCATTAATTAATTAATTAGTTTTTATGGGATACATTTGAAGGACGAACATCAAATTTTTGTTGATAGCATGATAGTTGATAAATTCGAAAAGATTTTCTAAGACCTTGACATTTATAGGGAACGAATAGAATCAAAGAGCCTCAAAGGGACTAGTGTATCGCCTCATTTTAAAACCCCAGGCAAAATTATAGAACAAATTTATGATAAATTGTTTGATGTAAACTACTTACAACAACATAGTTTTCTACTCTCATCTTTTCTTAATTCATTCTATTTTGCACAAGTACACTTTTAACGTTGAACATATTATTTACAATTGTCGCGACCATTTTAAAACCGGAAAGTGTGAAAAATAGTATGGCGAATGAATTTTGAAAAAATTAAGTTTTATTACTCTTAATTGTGAAAACCAGAATTTTGTTAAAAAATTTAAACTTTAAAATTTATTTGGAGTCGTCACCGGCCATTTAGGTAGACCAGACACCATAAAATAAACCAGAGATTCTCTTTTAAAAACATTTGGGTTCGGGAGTCGGTTACGCGTAAGGACGACCCTTACAAGCGCCCGAGATCGATACCTTTTAATTACACATAGCATTTCGGTATTTAGAATAATAATATTAAGTTAATCCGTCATTGACAAATAAATATCGTTCGAATAAGAATATCCTTTTGGATAAAAAGGTACATTTCTTTTAAATGCGAGCTTTGAATAAGACGTTCTATAATAGGAAACCTTGACTCGTATTTAAAGAAATATAAATTTTGATCCAAAAGGTTTTAAATGCATGACCGGTTATTATCTTGTCGATTTTAAGTTCTAACCTATAAGGCTCCATAAATTTAAATATTTAAACCCTATTAAATTATTAATTTACCAAGTGTATTATGATAACATCCGAATAATCGGATATTACCATCTAGACGTCGAATAAATTAATAATTACTAATGGTGTTTCTAGTTTTGCCTAATTAATTTTATTTAAGTCTAATCCTAAATTATTTACCATTTTTTATGTTTCGATGACACGCCGAATATGATACCAAAGTACAGTATTGGCCAACATAATGTTGTGTCAAAACACTGACCACTTAATGTATCCGAGATATATAATTAAAATATCATCATTACTAAATTATCTCTCTATTTAATTAATTATTTAATTAAAGTGACTAATCCTAAAAGGCTCTAATTTATTAACTAATGTTAGTTAAGTGTCATCCTAAAAAGATAAACTATATGAATTAAAAAAACATACAAATAAATTAAATAATAAATATTAAATAATAATTAAACATGTTATGGAAACAAGAATTATATTGATGCTTTATATACTTTATCCAATGCAAACTGTTGAATTATCAGTGTGATATTAGAAGCATACCTTCTCCGAAATGGTTGTAAGCAATGGTCACTTGCATCTGTTTGTCCTTTGTGCACAAGTCACTGTGACCTAGCAACATCACCTAATTGTGGTGTGTCATGTGATTGTTGGAGACGGTAATGGCCATGGATACAAAGCATCAACTGTCTCGTTTTTCTCTCGCCGAACTCGACTTCGGAACCGGTGGTGTCGAACTTGAAGATAATCTCTATTTAAATTTACACGATCAAACCAAGCCAACATCAGATAGCTTTTCAGATCACTGAATATTTTCGTCACCAACAGCAAGACCATGAAGAGAACTCCAAATAAGAGCATCACGAACCATCTTCTGAACCAACCCTTCATCAATATCATAAGAATCAACAATGGGTTTTTGTGCAACTGCAATTCCTTTGTTGATTTCTATCTCCCCGGCAACTCTCCTTGATCGATTAGACTGCACGCATCTTTTTGCTTTCATCGTCGGTATTGGCCTCCGATTGTGTAGTCCATTCTTAACACTTGGGTTTTCCTCTTCCAAATCTCTCGCTTCTTCGTGGAAAAGATATTTTTCCAGAGCAAGTGTAAGCATCACAAAATTTACTAATAGGAAAGCAACTATCGGTAAGACTCTCAAATGATGGTGATTCCTTGTAACAACATTAGGATTGCACTTTCTGGTGCAACCTAGAATTTTGTCACCAAGTCACAATGTCATGATGGTGACCAGGAATCCCTCCATCGTAAAAATTGAAACCCCTCCTTTTTGTGATCGAATCAAGTCCGGGAATTCATCACCTCCATGCCGAAATGTGATCTCCCCCTCTGCTTCCATTTTTGTTTTTCCTTCGGAAGAGAACCCCCAAAACCGAAAGCCTCCCATGTTTTGATAACCCCTAAACTGTCTCCACTTCTTTCAACCGCCAAAAACCCCTGATAACCGAAAACTCCCTTCAACACACTTATCCATTTAAATTTTTTATCATCTTTATTATCTTTTATTATTAGTATATAATATTATTTATTATATTTATATTTAATATTTACTTAACCTTATTTTATATTTAAACCCGAACGAAATTTGGGTATTATAATAATGAAATTTAAGTTTGTAGGCAAAAAGATAAGAAAATAGTTTTTTTCCAAGATTAATAACTCAACTCTATGAGAAGAAAAAGATGTCAAGTGATACAATGGACTAAAAATTTCTAAATCCTAGTAGAATAGGAAACATTACAAGAAGATGATGGGAGATGAGCTAGCTCCAAGAGAAAGAGGAATCCTCAAATAAGGTTGTAACCCAAAACATGCTCGAACAACTAAAATTGCATCAATAATTCTCGATGTCTAGACAAGTAGAGATGTCTCTCTGTTGAAAGAAATGGATCAGATTGCAGTGATGTTATGCTTATTGCAACAAAAATTGGAGAGAATTAAAATTAAATAGTTTTTATTTATGTGATTCATGAAAGAGCACACCACGGCCATTAATCAAGTGAATCTTAAAAAATATATAGTGAGTTATGTATCCTTTTTAGTATTCTCTACTGACCTAATTGTCTAGAAAACTACATATGCCAGGCCAACTACAGCTCAAGAAAAAAGAAAACTCCTATGGAGGAACCCTTTCACATAGAATCATTGCATAGATTAACTAATTTGGTCGACAACATCTTCGAATCAATTACATCATGCTTGATTGCACCACAAAAGCCAAAAAGTAAAGCTTCCATATTTGAAGACACTAATGAGGAAAGTGAATCAAGCTATGATGCCCCCTCAGTAAAGGTTCCAACTGCGTCATCTGTTACACAAACTCAACCACCAAGGCGAGGAAAGAAGATTAAGCTCATGACACGAAAGAAATCTACCATTCAAGGTGAGGACCTTTCTAATTGATTCATTATTCTAATTTATTTTTTATTGCATGCATTGAGGATAACGCTTCCCTCGAGTTTCGTGGATGCTATTCTTAAGTAATTTCATGTTAGTTACATTCATCGATAGTTTTTGCATATATATTTTATATATTACTTCCCATGCCTTGAATTTGATCTAAATACTTCATATTTTTTCGAATACCCAATGATAAAATTTTATCATTGCACTTAATTGAAATAACCTTTAAATATAAGATTACATGGAACGAACTTAGAATTTTATGATGATGCTAATTTTTTTTATATAGTTATGAATAGTTGATTGAAATAGACTTAGTGAACTTAGGTTGTTTAAAAATTAGGTAAACTAAAATTTGAAAATTAAAATACAATTTCTTGCTAAAGATACCCAAAACTACCTCTAGTATTTGTGTATTAAAGAATCCCTAAAGGTGCACGAAATTAACTCTAATCGATAAAATTAAAAATAAGAAATTGTTTACTTATTAGAGGTTCTTGAAATTGACTCTAGTCAAAATAAATTTAAATGTATCGGCAATTAAACGCTTAAAATCATATTTTTCACATAGAATCTTGAACATTGACTTGTATACAACTACACACACGTACTGTTATAAGCATTATAGTTTGATTTCGAGTAATTATAACACCCCAGTTTTTACCCTAATTCAGAAATTAAAATTTTTTTAAATACCTAGTTTTAGAAACCTAATATTTGGGAAATTTTATTTTCAAAACCTAATTTTTGATTATTGACTAAATTGTTTTATTTTAAACCTTTAAGATTTATTTCGGAAGTTTAGTGACCATTTTGAATAGATGGAAAAATTTCAATGTCGTTTCATGGATCTTGTATAAAGCAGGATCAAGTCTTTTAATTTTACCCTGTTTACCAAGGTATTTAATCTCCTTTTCTTGTTGGAATAAACCCTAGGTTATCACATTTTAGTTTTAGCAACCTCTCTCTCGTCTTTCTCACGGTAACAATCCCCTAATGTTAGAGTGCTTCGTCGAAGGTGTTACCGGTGTTCATACTCGACGCTATCTGTGTTTCTAGGTTTCTCTTGGTGTCGCGAACTAGTTCAGACCAACCTTTATTCCATATGTTGCTCGCTCACACTAAAATCATAAGAAACCTTTCGATTTTTTCTTTTTCGCGTTACTCTATCGTGGTTTCGTCTTCCATCGTTAGGTTTGTAAGGTTTTGTTTCTTATGAGTATCAGGTGTCTTGCGTTGTTTTCGGTTTTTATAAGCTTGTCTTCGGGGATTGTTTGTGTTGAGATTGGTCTTTGATGGAAAGAGTGTGTAAGGTGAGAGAAGTTATTGAAGGGTTGAGGAACCACCATTGTCGTCGTCATCCTTGTCGTTGTCATTGTTGTTCTTAATGGTGTCGCCACCGTCAAGGGGTTATGAAAACCCTAATGAGGGTTGTATTGTGCTTAGTTATGTGGGTTGTAACCCCCAAAAGTTAGGCCTAGATGTTTTGGGGTCCGATTTAGTAGTTCGAGCAGACCGTGTTAACCGTTTAGTCTATTTCGGGATTAAATTCTTAAAATCATATTTTGATGAAAATAAATTATGAGAAAATATTTTAAAATTCTTATTGTATTTTTAATTTACTTTTTTGAAATCAATTTTGAAAAAATGATATTTGGGTCCCTAAAAATTTTGAAACTAGTGACCATTTTATAAAAAATTAAAAACTTGACTATTTTATTGACTAAAATATAATTGAACCAAAACTTAAATCTTTAAGAAGATTAAAATGATTTCAACTAAAGCTCATCTCTCATTTTTAAACAAAATCACATTTTACATAACTATTTCTTTTCTCCCAAATTCTCTCCATTTTTCTTTGCTGAAGATCTTTTCAAGGTAAACATCATCTTTTTTTATCAAATCACGTTCTTCTTTGATCTACTCATATTTTCTCTTCAATCCCCCATTGTTTTCAATTAGTTTTTCATATTTTTTTCATTCTTAGAATGAGGTTGGATCAGATTTGTAGGTAAAAAACTTTGAACTCTTAGTTCTTTATTTAAATTTTCAATTTTTTGGCTAATTAAAATGTTTATTTAATGTTTTGATTGATCAAAATTGGTTTTAAAGATTGATTTTGCTAAATCCCGTATTTAATGGTTAGTTGGGGATTTTAGATGATTAAATACATGAATCTTGAAGAAAATTAATTTTTAATTGATGAATTTTAAGATGTTAATCTCAGATCTAAGGTTTAGGAGAGGTTTGGAGGTATTCTTGTTGAGTTTCGGTTGGGTTAGATAATGCTTAAGGTGTTGTTTTTTAGGGTAAACGAATTGAAGGTTGATTTGATACATTATGGTGCATTATCACTCTATTTTTATTGTGTGAAATAGGGTAAAGTGATGGAAATGACGAAGTATTTTTTGTGCTTTGTTAAATGATGAGTGGGTTGCCTATCGGTAAGTAATTTGTGACTTGTAATGGAGGTTTGGATGTTTCGGGAAGGTGTGAGAAACCTCCCTACACCTGAAAGTAAGTAATATGGTTGATACTCTTAAAACGGTCCTTAATTGTCCCATATCCATAATGTTTTTATCATGCTCTACTTGTTGGTTTTGTATATGTGATTATGCATAATTTACAATGTTCATGATGCAGATTCAAAGTGTTTCATAGTACCAATCCATGAAGAAACAATATCTAAACTATAGTAAAACTTATGACTTGTACACTTTCACCAATTGCGAAGCACTCCAATCATGCAACAATAACCCTAGGATGTTTCGGTATGGACAATCAAATTTAAAAAGGGGTTTTTTAATCGGTCTTTATATATCAAAACGAATTTCAATACAGGACCAACAACCTTAACTGACATGGTAGGCGTACCGAAACGGCCACTAGGTATATCGATATGAACTTCATAAAAATAATAGAATTATCTAACCTAGTTCAAGCGTTTAGATATGACCTCAGGCGTATCGACATTGCGTTAGATAAATCTATTAAAATCTGAAATGGAAATGAAATTTGACCATTTTATACTTTAGTCACTAATAATTCCATATTAAAATTGGACGGTTAAATAATATCGAAATAAGTTGAAATTTTACAAGGAGTTCATGTTAAAGCTTTATTTCAGATTGGTAAAAGAAAACTTGAATAAAGACTCAAAATTTACGGAAATTATACTTTGATTCCTAAAGCTTTAAAAAGTTTAAAATTAGCCCTAATTTCACTTCGGGTGTGCACCGACTATGCGTGAAATTGGATTGTAATGACGCGGTGCATTTAGTGTTGAAAAAATGGTGTGGTACATGGATATTTGAGCTTAAATTTGAGTGAGTTCCATTAGAAAAATAAATTGGGACTAAGTGTATTATTACTCTACAACTAGAGTAAATTGAATTTATATATTTACATGCTCATAATGTTCAATGAGTGAATGAGAAATTATTGCTCAATGTAACACCCATGATATTGAAAAAATTAAGATGAAAAGTAGAACATCCCACACTTGTTGGGAACATAGATTTGGAAAGCTTTTTATATGAAAGCTCTTCATGTTATTATTGGAAATAACTCAAAAGCTTATACTAAACACCATAGGTATGCTGCCTAGTTGGACTTCTAAAATAATAGATTTTTTTCTTCTTTTCTAACTTATTTTTTCAACAGATACTATAGAATTAAATCACCTTTTATGGAGTTGCAGACCCTTCAGTTGATTGTAACCTCCAATTTATTTGGATTAATTTTGTGATAAATATCATTTTGAATTTTAGGAGTTGTAACTCTTCAGAAATTGTTAATTACAGATTAATTCAGTAATTAAACACGTCCCCTGCATGAACACTATAAAAGAAGACCCTTGTTACTATCTCAACACACTAAAAAACACAAATATCCTTAGTCAGATAGTGTTATGCTTCTGTAAAAGTTCGTTGTTGCAATAAGGTAGCGTTGCTCTCCTTGCTGAATTCTACCGTTGTATCCTGAGAGACAGACGTTCCATAGTAACTCCAGTATCGGGAGGGGACGAATCTATTTTAAGGACACTGTGATAACACAGGCCTCGGTTAAAACTTCGGAATCGTTTATTGTTTTTTTCTTGATTTCTGTGATCTTTATATTTTTATTTTATATGTTTAATTTCAATTTCATTTACAAAAATTGTGTTTAATATTTTAATAATTTATTTCGTTTATTTTGTATCATTTACCTCAGAATCGATATCCAAAAGACCATCGATTTTCTAATGTGACGTTAAAATCTCAGCAATTTCGAGAGATGATAACCTGATAGAGATCATCTGGCTCATTTGGCATGGAAGAATCCTTATGGTTTTCATGAGCTGATCCATCCTCCTGATTTATTCGGGAATTTGTTACATTCTAATTTCTCTATGTTATAATTAGTTGAACTGCGTGACTAGACACTTTTTCCTTTTATTATAAAAAATACTCTTTAAGTACTTCATAATATGGTAAAAAATTAAGAATGAATTATCATAAATTTATTTTTTTTATTTTAAGATTGATATATTTATATAGTAAAATTTTATAGTGTTCAACTAGCTAGTTGAACACCTGTAAGAATGAATATCATTGAATATCATTTAATTAATTTATAAAAATTAAAATTTTTACAGATTTAATATAAAATTATAAATTATTTAAAATATTTCAATTAAACTATTTTCTATATATATTAAATTTTAAAAAAATAAATAACTAGATTAAATATCAAATTTGGTCAAACGTAAAAATAAAAAATCATAAACCCTAAACCCTAAGTAAACCATAAATCTTAAGCATTAAACATTAAACCCTAACTTCATTATATATTAAATTTGAAACTCTAAACCCTAAACACAACCATAAATCCAAAACCCTAAACCTAAAATCATAAATTATAAATCCTAAATAAACTAAAAACCCTAAATCCTAAACCCTAAACATTAATAACCCCGTAATCCTAAACCTTAAACTTAAACCCTAAATCATAAGTTCTAAACACTAAACTCTAACTCAAAACTATAAATCATAGATCAATGTTTTAATTTATGGTTTAAGGTTTAAAGTTTAGGGTTTATGGTTAAATCTAAACCATAAATCATAAAACTAATGTTCAAATTTAAAGTTTAAGGATTAATGTCTAGTGTTTAATTTATTTATATTTTGGATTTATTATTTAGAGTTTTAATTTTAAGATTTATGATTTTAGGTTTGTTTAAGGTTTCAAGGTTAAGGTTTTGGTCTTGAATTTAAGGTTTTCATGTTTATGATTTAAGACTTTTTAGTTTTTTAAATTTATTTTTTAAAATGATCAAATTTGGTATGCGATTTAATTATATAAAATAAAAAATATAATATATATAATTATTTAATTAAAATTTTATTTTAAATTATTATACATTGATCCCTTAATGTTTTTAATCTTTATAAATTATTTTAATGATGCTCAACAATAATGAACGATAATGAACATTAATGATATTCAACGGTAGTGATCCTCAACCATTCTCGTTGAACGTGACAAACTCATCCATTTATATACTATAATATTAATAAGTTAAAATATAAATTAAATTAATATACAACATAATGTCTAAACAAATATTTTATCCTTACAAAAAAGTATTCCTACAACACTCCTAAACACTATATTTTAAGCTAACATTTATCCAAAAGATAATGTCAAACTGACTCTTGGAGGGAAGAAGCACCAATAATCCAAGTGTTTACCAAAGCAGTGGTTTTATTTTTACTAGACCCCTACCCCAGATATCCATTGAGATTCAAGTTAAACATGTCATAAGATCTGAGTTTCAAGTTAAAGAAGAATTATAGAAATTTTAACTTCAAATCACTTTATTTTAGTTGAGCATCTTACAATCTACTCCTACATAAATATCAGAATGCAGCTTTGGCACTGGTAACTTGTTCAGCAGCCAAAGTCATACGGCACAAGTCCTTTCAGTTCTGGTCCATTCAACCGCTTGTTGTTTGCGTAGCTGCAAACGATTAGTTAGATCCACAATTGCGATGTAACGATTAGTTTGTGTAATCAAATATATTGTTCACTCTTTACTACCCCTCCGAACATGTTAGCTTATTTTTTGAACAAAATACTTCCTGGACTTTGTAATGAAGTCAGTTCCATGACCTTGCATTCTATTACAACTAGTCCGACACAGTACCATGAACATTATGCATATCCAGACAACTTGTCCTGAAAGAAAATGTGGTAGTGAACTAATATCCAGTACAAGGAGCAGGAAGCAACTCTAAATAGTTCAAAAACACATGCAATGCATGTCCCAACACACACCATTTTCATGCAAAAAGATCAGAGGGTTCGGTTATAACGTCCAACTCATTCTCATATGCAAAGATTCATGTAGACAGTACAAACATGTAGACTGCTAATCTTCTTATAACTAAAAAAGGGGTTGAAAGCTTCTAATGATGATCAACATAGAGAGAAATCTGAATGGTACCTTGGCATTGAAAACATTGTGAAAGGCCCATCAACCGGAATCGTTCCGCAGAGATCATTATTAGAAACATCCCTGGGTTAATCATATAATATGTACCACATAAGAGGAAACAGACTAGAAAAAGGAATCCAAATTTTTTTTTTTCTTCCCTGTCATCTGAAACTTACAATACTTTAAGATTTGAGAGAGCAGTAAGCTCCCTTGGAATGGATCCTGTTAGGTTGTTGTTGTTTAGACGACTGTACCACACGACCGCACAAAATCAATGTTCAGGAGATGGATAAAGCGAACTACTGAGTTGATAAATGTTAAGTTACTTACAGGAATCTTAGTGACTTCAGTCCGGCAAAAGACTTGGGAATTTCTCCTTCAAACCTATTTCCATACAAATCCATGCCAACAAGGTTCTTCAAATTCCCCAACTCATTTGGAATTTTCCCTCTTATGTTATTTTTGTATAGCTCCCTGCAGGGATTCCAACAGAATACACATGATTACCATAACTTTGAAGGCATGGCTTAAATGGTGTCTACAGAAAAATATAGTCAAAGTTTAAGTACATATTTCCCACTAATTGGGAACTAAGAAAGTAAACAAGCATGATTCAAAGTGTATATCTTCGAAATTCAAACCCATAAGAATGGGGGGAAAGGCATTTAAAGTCTAAATTCCATTGGTTTCATCAGTTTTCTCCATTTTTTCATCTCTTATGTTTAACCAAAACAAATGATGAATAAAAATCAAGAGGCTATTACAAGTACTGCAGATGTTGGAGTAGGCTTAGCTCAGGCCCCAAAGTCCCAGAGATGTTAGAGTTCCCTAAATCCCTGTAACAGAAACAAAATAATACAGTTTAGTGTCAATCAAGGCTATACATTATATTGTAAGACAATCCCAGAAATTTTATGGGATTAATATAGAAAAAATGAAGAGGGAATCTTACAAACGAATGACATGATTGGTGGAATCACAAGTGACATGAAACCAAGTGCAGGGATTGACAAGAGTAGGGTCCCAACTCTGCAACACATTGGTAGGGTCAGAAAGCCTTCTTCTTAAGGCATGCAAAGCATTTCCTGAAACAAGAAACCAACAAAATGCTCAAATTTTAAACAAAAACCTTCGATTTCCAATGATTTTTTAAAAAAAAGTTTGGAATTTAAATGAAAAAGAGCAAAAACAAAAGGAAAAGAAGAAAAAAAAACATCTAACATAATTGTTCCAAAAAAATAAAATCAAAAGATTGTCTTTTGTAAACACGAAAAATGAAAGAAAGATGGAGATTTGAAACCCAAAAGAGTAAACATTCTTTAGAGAAAGCACCTTCAGAGTTGGTTGAAGTAGCAGGGGAAAGAAGATGAAGGAAACAGCAAATGAACAAAGAAAAGAGGGAGAGAGGAGCCATTTGCAGAGGAGGAGGAAAGAAGAAAAACAGACAAGGTCTAGAAAGAGAGATATTGGCAGGGAAATGGGAGTGAGGTAAAAAGGTGGTGTGATTAGTGAAGTAGGTGGGTTGTTGAAACTTGAAAGAGTGTGTTTTGAGATTTGGAAGAGGTGTGGGGTTCAATCAAAACTGTTGAAAAGTTTTACACTTCACACTCACCCAATGCCAATGGTGGTGTGTTTCAGTGTTGTGCCGCGTGGGTTTGGTCCCCACTTTCTTTAACTCCAAATCTCTGACTGTGTATCTTTGAAAGTTGAAAACCAGGGAGATGGAAGCTGCCTCCTTTCGGATTAAAAAAAAGCAACCTGAAATAAATATCATTACAATACTCTGCAATAGACTAACTAGCAGGTAAAATCTAAAATTTTTAGATTATGAAAAATTATATATTTATTATCTATCTTTTATCTTTTTATTTTAATATTTAATTATTTTTTTATAGAATAATATATAATATTGTTTTTTATTTTGTTTTGATATCATCATGTCTAAAAAGAGACAAAGATCATTAATCGTACATAAAAAAGAGATCTTGGAGTATATAAACATTGGTATTATACGATAAAAATCATCTACCTCATTATGGTGTATTCTTTTATGCTTCCTTTGAAATTTTTAAAAAAATTAAAATTTCAACTCTATCTTTTATTTTCAATATCTTAAACCCTAAATCTTACACCATAAAAAATATAGCATATCCCTAATTTCCTAAACCTTAACCACAATCCCTAACCTTGAAACCTAAGTCCTAAACCCTAAACCTCTAAATTGAGAATGAGGCATAAAAAAGAGGTAGATAATTTTCACGCGTGCAGCCTATCAGACATTTTTAAAAAAAAGATAATTATCTCGTGACAAGTGATATCAGAATAACCCTTTAACTACTTAATTTGTTTTAAAAAAATCAATCATAAGAACGAAAACTCGTCGCAATACCAACTGTTAAAATTTAATAAAAATAATAACATGATTTACTTTTAATTAAAATAATAATAATTTGGTGAGAAATAATGTAAAGAAATAACAGCAGACAGCTTCAATTTGGTAGGAATCAAACCCACATCTCGAAGGATAAAGAGTAAAGCTGTAACCAGTGCACCAATATCATTTATATGATATAAAATACCAATATATATTATTTAAGGATTTTATTATTCGTGAAAATTAAAAAATATAAAATAAAATTAATGAGATTCAAAGTTGATTAATATTTGAATTAAAATATACAAATATTTAATATTTAAATTAAAATATTATATTTAAAATAAAATATTCGGATATTTAATATTATAATCAAACTTATTAAATATTTTGATTCGAATATTAAAATATTTAAATATTTTGAATCAAATTTATATATTTGAATATTTGATTTAAATATTCAATATTAAAATATTCGAATATTTTGGATCTCGATTTCAAATATTTAGTATTCGAATATTTAATATTTAAAATTTTAATATTCGAATATTTTATTTGAATGAAAATATTCAAATATTTATTATTCGGATCAAAATATTTAATAAGTTTAATTCAAATATTAAAGACAAAAAATTTTATTCGAATTAAAATATTTAATAAGTTTAATTTGAATATTAAATATAAGAATATTTTAATTTAAATAATTAAATATTTGTGTATTTTAATTTAAATATTAATCAACTTCAAATCCCATTAATTTTATTTTATATTCTTTAATTTTCAGAAATAAAATAATCACTAAATAATTATTGATACTCTATAATATAATTGATGTTGGTGTAGTCGTTAGAGCTTTACTTTTCCGTCAAGATATGGGTTCAATTCCCATCAAACTTAAGCTGCCCACTTTTATTTTTTTACATGTATAATACATGTCACTGTCATTGACAAGTTCGATATATCGGTGACCAAAATAAGTATATCCTAATTAGTTGGGTGATCACCGGAATTCAGTGGGTTGCATTACATGGAGGCTTGGAGAATATGAATCCCATCGATAAAAGAAAGATAAAAATACACTTACCTACCTACTTCACTCACTGTAGCTCTGTTTCATACAAAGTGCAAATTTTCCAGTTCAATTTACCAGAATACTAATCACAGAACAAGGACTAATAAAATTTCTGAAACCTTTCAAATACCTAAAAAAGAATAAGACATTTGAATTTCATTTTGATCCTTAATGTGGAAGTGGTCTGTTTAACATTCCAGATTAGCAATCAAGTTCAACACAAAAAGGAATTGCTTTAACCCCTGCTCAAAAGTGAGCTCAGTTTCAATGATGTAGCATATTAAGTTTACCGAGGCCGAGGGTTAAACGGCTAAGGTGCGACTATTTACATGCACGCTGATAAGACATGTAGAGTATTCAGGTCTTCAAGCAGATGGCATTGAGGTCGAAAGGATCACGTAAGGCAAATGTTGGAGTCCTTCCTGGATTTTGCTCACAGCAATGGTCTGATCACTACGGAGATGTTCAGAGAAGGAGCTAGCTTTCTCCTGGATTGGTGCCTTTGAAAGTGCTTTATGTGAATCTGCATTAGCACTCTTAGTGGCTGATAGATAAGCTTCAGCTACATCAGATATGCCTGAAGAACACATTTAAAAGATAATCATCCTAATTTATAAGTGCTCGAAGTTCCAAGCGTAAACATATATGACATAACTGATAAGAAAGGAGCACAAGGAACCTAACCTGTGATAAAGCTGCTTGTTATAGCTTCCACATATCCTGTCATAGTTCGTGCCTTTAGTCTGATTAGTTTAGCCTTCTCAACGGAATCTTCAGGCCAATCAATGTTCATCATATCACTATCAGCATCCTCGTCTTGAACTTTGTTAGAACTAGATATGACAGATTTACCCAGCATCAGGAGATGAGACGTCGCTAAACAACACATTTCTGAAAGCCTCTGCATTCACATGCAGTCATTTTTTATCCACCAAGGTACAAAAAGTAGATATATCCCTAAAAGGTCATCAAAATGTTAAAGAATTTGAAAAATATCTCAATACATGAACCCCCTCTGAGTGCAATGACTCCAGCCTTCCAGCGGTTCTTTGAATTACATCATTAACGACCAATCCTGCCAATGCATTTGTGAACCTGAAAAAGTTATGGAATTAACAATAGAGCAGCATCAATCACAAATAAATAATACGCTTATCAGAAGAAAAAAGTTTATAACACTAATATGTGTTGTTAATTCAGAACATGTCATTACCACTTTATACCCGATTAGAGTTCATACTGGATCAAGAAATCCTACAGAGATTGATAAACAGAAACTTGCAGCCACGCTTACAATATAAACAATGTTACATGAAAATCCATCATTGTGTATTACAAAGCAGGTGTAAGACTTAAATGTGAAAGGATGAAAATGAAGTAGAGGCTATTATGCGTGTGGAAATAAACAAAATCAACTCAGTTAAAGGAAATTCAAATTTCATAATTGGAATTGAATGAGCTCCTGAATGAAAGCCCAAATAGAAGATACCTGTAAGTAGAGCATAAAATCAGAGAACCACATAATGTAGCTCTAGCCATTAATACCTAGGAACAGAAATTTTCTGAGCTTAGGAAAATGAAAAATAAAACTGTGTTCAGCTATTTACCCGGCAGCCATATCAGCAGCCTTTCTGACACTTGAATCATGTAAACTTTTCATCTCATCATGACTGCCCTCTGTTCCAGTCTCTATTTTCTTTCCTTTGGCCGACTCTGGACCAGTTCCATCCATTTCAGCATCTAAACTGAAAATCTGTTGGATTTGTTTAAGCTTTCCCTCATACACAGATTTCTGTTCGGATGATAATTTTGTTTTCCTCCGATTAAATAGAAGGGCATAGTGGCTGGACAATGCTTCCAATTCCTGACAGCATTAAACTTCAGCATTTTTGAAAGATAAAATCATTTCAACCATCAAACATCAACTTCAGGGATAAAAAGTTAACCTCCAACTGCTCTGGACCTCCATATATGTAGAAGCATCGATCAAAGCTAACTTCCTCTAATGACTGATCCTCATCAGATGGCTGTTCATCCCCCTTATCATTGTTTTCAACCTCTATACCAGTTTCATTGATCAGTAGATCCATAGTTTCCTTTCCCACATATTCAAGCACTTGCATTCCCTTTGCTGTAAAGGCTTTTCCGGTCTACAAAATAAATACTAGAATTAAGAGATCATTGTAAATTATGAAACAGGATAATAAGAACTGCGCAATGACAAACCTCAATTAATGACGGTGGAACTGAACCAACGGGTAAACCTCCCTGCTGAATAGAATCAGCAATGTCTACAGCAGAATTCTCAAGCCTAGAATATAAAAGGAAAAAATAACTTATTACTAGAAAACAGTTTCATTAGTATATGACATCTATATCTTGCCTCTTGAGTTCTATGACTATAATTGTGGAATGGATACAACATCAGAACATAGAGGGAAATTATACAAAGAAGCACAAAATCAAGCAGACGCATATAGTAGTCAGTTGTTTATCTTGACATAAAAAGTCACATTGATAGAGTTATGCATCTAACCAGACACGACACTTGTATATTCTAAATGCCAGGAAAATTCTACTATCTCACACAGAATAGAAGTGGTTAATATCTTGAACATAGTCATGTCAAAGCTTCAGCAGAAGAGAGGGAAGATTCGATATACAAGATCTTCTCTATTATTTCTTTGTTAGCTCCAGGGAATCAACTAATTCTGAAAAAACCAGACTCTGTATTGCGACATGAAACATACTTCTGGACAAAATTGGTACCCCCTTTCAATGCATTCCCCAGTGCTAGCCACGCACCAGAAGCAAAATTCTCCACAGAGTTGTCAAAAACCTTCAAACCCTGCAGTCATTGAAAGTAAGACATAACAAATAAAAAATCATAATATTGATTCTTATCCATCACAATGATATGTTGCAACTGACAGCACATTGGTGTGTCTGCACTCTGCAGAAACAAAGCCCCAAAAAGATTGCCATATTCCACAATATTGCAGCAAGTACCAGTACACATGATATCAAAATGGATAAAGAGACTTGCCTGGCCAAGGAAAGAATCGTCACTTGCATTCTCTAACTTATCCAAAGCAGCCTTTCGCAGCTTCTCATTCTCATCTTCACTTTCCTTTTCAATTGGAGATTCTTCTGCTTCTTCTGCCCTAGAAGATTCAGAGTCTTCAGCAATTTGGATATCCGCAAGGCTTTTTGCAGCCTTTTCGGCAACCACAGAAGCCTGCATCCAGAAAGTACTGCTTAACAAGATTGAAAATGGCCAGTTGTGAATATTTCTTGATCATAAAAATAATTCTCATAACTGGACACCATAAAAAGGATTATCACTACTGGAAACAAGAAAGTGTTAAGTAACCATTTGATATCTTTAAAGGTGTCAAATTACTCCCTAAATCCATCATACAAAACAAAAACTCACAATGCATAAGCCGAAAGTTTTAAGAGGGCAGTGAAATAGGAAATTTGTTGACCTGAAGGGGTCACCTTTTGATATTAATATTTTTATACCATTTTTCCCTTTAGCACTTCCAGCTTCAATAAGGATAATATGTTAATACTTAGCATGGGAAAAGCTAAAGACAAGCGTTCCCTCAAAACCAAATAGGAAAGTAAATATTGAGATGGGCCAATTTCACCTATGGAACCTAACTTCAGTAATAATGACAGAATCTAGCATATATGTGAAACATGGTTATATTTCTACAACCAGTAGGTCTAACATAATGAATGAACGGCTATAATATCAACTTGTAAGGTCCTTGAACAGTAGCCTACATATTACACAGAATGTATTAAAAGTAAATCAGAAAAAGGCTCCACCTAGAATTAAAATATAAAATAAAATAGAAGTTCATTGTAGATAAATAGCACATATTTCCTTTCACATAATAAAATTGTGTTATGCACTGTGCACATAGCTACCATTTTATCAATACACGAGTTCATGAAATAGGTACAGCAAGTAATCGAACTGCAGTTAATTTTTTTTAATGTAATGAGTAATAACCACATTCAGCGTATACAACAAACCTAGCAACCTAGGCTGTGAATTTTCATACAATATTAGGTTTTTGAACAATGAACTTCATGTTTTCGTTCCTACACTTCCAATGCTTCATACATCAAACACAAAGTAAGGTTTAATTCACCAATTCCAAAAATCTTTAACAATAAAGCACATAGTTAATAAAGCTTTCCTATTAAATTAAACGATCAATTGAATCTCACTTCAGAACGGGTATTCGAAAAAAGCACCCCAAAACAACGGATTGCACTCCAAGATCTGAATTGAATCAAGCTCAAATATCTAAACAAAATCAAATAAAGAAACTTTATATGGAATACGAGAACTCGTACAAGGATATGCATAAACAAATATTAAGGGGGGTAGAAAAATGAAGCGTACATTGCGAGTGATCTCCTCAGCGGCAACAATGGCAGCCTTTTGAAGATCTGAGAGAACAGAGAAAGCAGAGAAACCCCAACCGCCCCATCCTCCTCCACTGTTCGTTGATGTAGTAGAATCCAGCAACTGCTCCTCCGTCTTGGGTTCTTCTTTTTCCTGTTCTTCCTTTTCTGAAGATACCAGTTGTGGTGGTGGTGGGTTCTTGGCATCATCCATTTCTTTTCTTTTCTGAGAAAGGAACAGCTTAGAAGTTTGAATATGGATGGACACAAAGAAGTTACGAAAAAAGGTTATATTAAGTTTCGATTTTCTGGAATTGAATTAGATCTGTGTAAGGTTAGTATATTTGGAGCTTCAAGTTGTTAAGAGTAACGGCTGTTTTCAGTCGACAATTGACCTCGAAACCGTGACTCAACGTGCGTATGAAGTCCTCCCAATCATGAATGCAAAACAATGAGATGTAAATATAAGTAATTTAGTATGGTCGTCTGTCCGAGTTAAATAAGTAAATGGGTTTAGAAGGGAAGAAAAAAAATCTCGAAAAGAAAAAAAAAATCATTAAAAATGTATATTAAGTATCTTTAGGAGTATGTTTATTATAATTTTGGTATTTGTTAAATTTTGATAGGTATATAATAATTTTTTTAGTAAATTTTTTTTTGTCTATTTGGGTCTGGAAAGAATAAAACTCGAGGTTATAATGTGTTTTTTAAGTGAACTTAGAAATGTTTTTTTTCACTGCATTGATGGTATTTTAATTTTAGAGCTTTCCTCACTAAGGTGTGTGCTTACGCTCTTATTTTGTGTCTAATGCAAAATTAACTGGATCATAATAACAAAAAATTGAGATAAGACTTGATTTTTTAATGTATTTGAATTTGACTATAGATAATAAAGGCATTGGGGACTATGGACTTGGGTAATGGGTGATGATTGTTAGACTCCTAGTTGAGTATGTATAATTATTGTTTTTGGTTTGTTGTTGGCCTATAATGAACTTGTTGGTTGATTTTGATATTTGAATGGTTTAGTTCTTAAGATCCATGTCTATAGTTCTTTCTTTATGTAATTGAATGGAGATATGTGTTGTTTAAGTACCAATTACAGAAATACTTTGAATGTTGCCTAAGGTTGTGTTAATGTTGCTTATGGTGTTGAGTTGATCGATCTTGATAGTTGGCCAAAAGGGGGGTAAATTAGCAATTAAAATTTTGGTGGTGGAAGATTTTTGGTAAAATAGATAAATTGAAGAACAAGAGATTTATAGTGATTCAAGCTTCGGAACAAGCTCTACATCCACAACCTTAGCTCCCACTAAGGATTTTGAAACTAATTCACTAATAAATTCAACCTTTTTCTCGGTTCAAGAGATAACCGTTATAATTCGAATTAATTCTTCTAGCTAAGAATTGATTCAACCTCACAAGATAAAAAGGATGAAAGAAAGGCAAATTGTAATCTCTCACAAGATAAAAATTGCCCCAATTACAAACAAACTCTCCCCAAACTCAATTACAAAGAATCAAATTGAAATTATAAGAGTTGGGGGTCAAGATATGCAATAAGTGCTTTGGGGGTTGGATTTTATTGATTGGATGTTGGTTGAGGTTCAATAATACTAATGCTGCTTGAAATGCTTCATTTTATACCTTCTCATTGATTTCTAGCCGTTGGGGTTATTGGAAAAATAAATTGAGACGTTGGAGCTTCATCACTCCATCATAAATGCACTCTAATGAAACTGATATCGATACACGGGGTACTTATTTCGAAACAGACCAAAGTAGAAAAAGTCGTTGTACATATATTACAAGGGGTATCGAAACATGTTTCAAAGCATGTTAACCATTATTTAAAGCTTAATTGTCACCAAGGGTCAAGTTATTTAATGCTAAAATAGCCGTTGGGATTTAAGGGGGTGTATCGATACAGGGTTCATAATTTTAAAATATTTAAGAAATTAAAGGGTGATTCGATACATGGTTCGAAACAGATTTTGGCAGTGAGCTCTTGAAATTAAATGGTATCGAATCATGGTTCGATACTTGTTCTTCGTCTCAAGAACATTCTATGAAAATAAAGGGCGGTATCAATACCATACCTACTGATATCGAAACACCTGTATAAAAACACTTAGAAAAATTATTTCAAAGTTTTTGGTTTGACTTAAAGCATAAAGTTTGACTTAGGGACTTAAAAATTTATTATAAAATAGTCCTTTAATATTATTGTTATATCAAAATCAATTTTAGTTTTACAATCTCTCCCTTTTTGATATAACAAAACAACTATAAATTTTTAAGTTTAAAGTCAAATTTTGGGTTCAAAGAGTTTGAAAATTTTGAAGACTTTAAAAATATGAAAACTTTGAACATTTTGAAATCTCCCCTTTACTAGTTGCATAACTTTAAATATAAGATAGGTTAACTTCCCTTTATGAAAAACTTAAAAACTTATTTCTCCCTCTTTTTGTTAGATCAAAATCAATATAAGGCAAAAATAACGAATAAGCAAGCATGAATAACAAATTAAACATACCATAGCAAAATATTCAAATCCAACAAAAGTAGTTTCAAAGCAAAAGGAAATAACAAAGGTGCATAATGTTCTATAATGAAATGCAACATAATGCTAAAGAAAAAGCATAACTAGTCCTAGATAGCCATAGCAAAGCAAGATAAAGGCTAAGATCACTCGTCGTCGCCATCACCATCAACTCCATCATCATCATCATCTTCATCATCGGCATTGCTATCTTGAGTGGAAGAAGTGTGAAGATGTCGGAGAGCTTCAAGAGTGACCCGCATGGAAAAGTTTTAACTCTCCAAACTGGTCAACCTTGTATCTATAGCATCAAAGCGGGAGTTGAAGTGAGTGGAGAGGAAATCAAGCCGGGCATCCATATTATCAAATCGAGTATCAAAACTTGTACACCTCGCATCCATATTATCAAAGCGAGAAATGAGAAAAGCTATAAGGTCAACGTTTGGAGCAACTAGACGAAGTGGTTCCGGATCAAAGGGAGCACGAGGAGGGGATGGAGGAGGGGCACCACAAACTCATTCATCATTGATATATTAGAAGTGAGAACAGTTTAGGAAGGTTTCACCTATGGGTTCCTTAACGGATTTTGCCTTGTCATAAGAGCAATCAATTTCCAAATGTACAAATATATAGCTTAGAATACAAGCATAAGGGAAAGATTTGACAAGTGGAATCGCTCGGTGTTGGCTATGCCAAACTAAGTTGGAGAAAACAATTTGAGCAAGGTTTGGCCTTTGTTCATCACGAAAACATGTGAGCCAAAAACCATCTACTTGACGAATTCTAGAATACTTACCATTTGATGGACAAATCCACCAAGAGATGATAAGGTGCAAGAATCTATCATGAACGTTGATGAGTGCCTAAAAGGAAGTTATTTACTACCCTTCTTATAGTACTTTAAGCATCTATTATACACCAACTTGAATCGAAACATAGACTCTTTGCACAAATATTGGATATTCCGTTATCATTACTTACAAAGTCAATATTTATAGAAAATGAAGATATTATTACATATTCTGTACATGCAGGAATATCAAAGTCGAAGCGGTAGTGAAGCAATGTTGCGGTCGAGGCAGAAGACATGGCCGCGGTAGAATCTAGTGTGGCAGCACCAATAATGGAGGCACGATGAAAGATAAAAATACAAAGAACATTCTAGAAGATGTAGCGCATCAATTGGACCAGGCTAGCGCGCTAAAAGCCCAATTCAAAGACTAAGCGGGAAAATCCTCCTAGAAGACGGCAAACTTGGAAATATCAGATTCCTTAAAGAAGACTTGTTCCCTACTCCAAGTTGAAGTCTATTTAGGAAAGGTTTACCCTAGGTTTAGACTATAAATACCCTAGCCGACCACAATGTTTAAGAGAGCCGATTTAGAGAGAAACCCTTTTTCCTAAGAGCCGATTTTTAGAGAAAACCCTTCCTCCCTAAGAATTGTACTTAACGATAATATGTTCTAAACTTCTTAGGGATAGGTGAAGGTTGTCGATATTATTGAGAGGAGATTGATTCTTGTATCTTTGTTCTTATGCAATAATAATATCAAAGTTTGCTTATCCTATTGCCATTCTTTGTTCTTGTATTCAAGCTCGAGAGGGAAGTTTGCAAGTAATCTATTTATCTAGCATCGAGAGGTGTAGATTCACGAAAGGGATAAGTACGATATTGTAGACACTAACTCGACCTATACTCTTCGAAAGTCTGGGAGATAGGTTAAGAGTTTCAGCAGCTAAAAGAAGTGTTGGATTGATTGGTGGTTATCGTCGATTTACGCCGAGAGGTATCGTCAAGGACTGGTCATCAACAGCACTCTGACTCAGAGATGAGCTGAGTCACTTACGGATACTTTGTTGAACTTTGATGCTTTTACCCAAGAGCAAGAGATTACCGCGGCAGAGGAACACCAATGTTGCCGAGGCGGTATCTACAGTACTATCGAAGCAGTATTGTGTGATTGCATTGGACAAGAAGAAGATAAATTGAATCCACTAATTGACGCAACTAGATCTTACCCACTTTCTCTATATCGTCTTCAACCTTTTATTTTATGTTTTGTTATTTAATTATTTAGTTAGTTAAACGAATCAACTTATCTGTGTTTTTACTTTATTTTCAGGAGCAAGGGAACAAGAGGAAACATATTAAGTATACCAATCCCTGTAGAGACGATACACGATATACTTATTATTTTATTACTTGACGACGTGTACACTTGCACTCAAATTGCGCTTATACCATGCATATCAAGTTTTTGGCGCCGTTGCCGGGGATTGGCAACTAAATTTTGTTTTCTTTATTTTCTTGCTCTTTAACTATTCTTTATCTAACTTTAACTTTAATTATTTATTTAGTTTTTATTAAATTTTATTTATTTGGTTTATGACCAGGGCAAATCCGAGTGGACCATTGTACGAGTTGGATCCTGAGATTGAATGCACAAGACAACATCTGAGACGCAATCTGTTCCAAGCCATGGATGATCCACCTAGAGGACAAATTCCACATGTTGATCATAATGTACTGCCCCTAGCAATGCCGCAGCAGCCAATGCCGTATCCATTGTCGAGGCAGCCCACTGTTAGAGACTATCTGGTGAAAGATTTAAACGGACTCAACCCTGGCGTAGTCACCTCAGAAATCGAAGCAAATCACTTTTGTCTCAGTTTATAGTCCTGTAGGTAACCCTGTAGTGGTTACTAAGGTGTATAAAGATTGTCCTCTTGAGGTTCAAGGGGAAATCTTTCCCGCTAATCTGATGGAACTACCGTTTGGAGAGTTTGACTTGATTCTGGGGATGGATTGGCTGTCAGCTCATCGAGTTACACTGGACTGTGAGCGTAAGAGGGCCACCCTGAGAACTTCTGATGATCGTGAGGTAACTCTTATCGGTGAACGTAGAGGGTTTTTGACTAATGTGATTTCTGCTCTGAAGGCTAAGAAAATGATCAAAAAGGGATCTGTGGCCTACCTTGCCTACATCCTTGACCCGAGACAATCTGATTCTGGGTTAGATAAGATCCGTGTGGTGTCCGAGTTCCTTGATGTCTTCCCAGAAGAGTTACCGGGAGTTCCCCCTAAGCGGGAGGAGGTAGAGTTTGGTATTGAGTTGTATCCGGGGATAACTCCAGTATCGATGGCACCGTATCGGATGGCTCCGAAGGAGCTCAAGGAGCTTAAGGTTCAGCTACAAGAACTTCTGGATAGAGGTTTCATTCGACCGAGTGTCTCTCCGTGGGGAGCCTCTGTCCTCTTTGTTAAAAAGAAAGATGGTTCTCTACGGTTGTGTATTGACTACCGAAAGTTGAACAAGTTGACCGTGAAGAATAAGTATCCTCTTCCTCGCATCGACGATCTGTTTGACCAGTTCCGAGGAGCTTCTGTGTTCTCTAAGATAGACCTGAGATCTAGTTATTACCAACTTAAGGTGAAAGACTCTGATGTGTTCAAAATAGCCTTTCAGACTTGTTATGGTAACTACGAGTTTCTGGTAATGCCCTTCGGTCTTACGAATGCCCTTGCAGCATTCATGGACATGATGAATAGGGTGTTTCGACCCTATCTAGATCAGTTTGTTGTGGTCTTCATAGACGATATTCTGGTCTATTCTAAATCTGAGGATGAGCATGAGCAGCATCTCCGTTTTGTTTTACAGACTCTGAGAGAGAAGTAGCTCTATGCAAAGTTTAGTAAATGCGAGTTCTGGCTTTCGGAGGTTGTGTTTCTGGGCCATGTTGTTTCCGCTAAGGGTATCCAGGTTGACCCAAAGAAGATTGAGGCTATTATGGAATGGAAGCAACCCAAGAATGTGGCCAAGATTCATAGTTTTCTGGGGTTAGCTGGTTATTATCGAAGATTTGTAGAAGGCTTTTCTTCTATAGCCGCTCCGTTAACCAAGCTTCTGCGGAAGGATGTTCTGTTTACCTAGTTTGAGGCTCAGGAGGAGAGTTTTGAGAAACTCAAATCAGTTCTGACACAGGCACCAGTTCTGATACAGCCAGAATCGGGGAAACCCTACACTGTTTACAGTGATGCCTCATACACTGGTTTGGATTGTGTTCTGATGCAAGATGGAAAGGTAGTGGCTTATGCGTCCCGATAGTTGAAACTGCATGAGTGTAACTACCCCACCCATGATCTAGAGTTAGCGGCTGTAATCTTCGCTCTGAAGATCTGGAGACACTATCTCTATGGAGAGACGTGTTACGTCTTTACAGACCATAAGAGCCTTAAGTATCTTCTCACTCAGAAAGAGCTCAACCTGAGACAACGACGTTGGTTGGAGCTTCTGAAGGACTATGACTATGAGATTGATTACCACCCGGGTAAAGCTAATGTCGTTGCGGATGCCTTGAGTCGCAACGCCATTACAGATTTGAGAGCTCTGTTTGCCCGAATGAGTTTGTTTGGGGATGGCAGTTTGTTAGCCGAGCTTCGAGTGGTTCCTACACTGATATCTGAAATTCAGGCTGAACAACCTAATGATCCGTTCTTGGCTCATCGGATTACGGAAGTCAAGGAAGAGACTTCTCAGGACTTTTCTCTGAATCAAGATGGTGTTCTATGTTTCCGGGGTCGTTACTGTGTTCTGAGGAACTCTGAGTTGAAGCAGGTTGTTCTTCGGGAGGCCCATGATAGTCCGTATTTTATGCACCCTGGAGGTGATAAGATGTACAAGAGTCTCCGAGAAAAATACTAGTGGATAGGTCTAAAGCGAGATGTGGTCAGTTTTGTATCCAAGTGCTTGACTTGCCAGAAAGTCAAAGCAGACCATCAGCGACCATCTGGATTACTTCAGCATATCGAGATTCCTCAAAGGAAATGGGAGCGTGTGACTATGGATTTTGTTAGTGGTTTACCTTTGACTCCGTCAAAGAAAGACTCTATTTGGGTCATCGTTGATCGGTTAACCAAGTCTGCACACTTCATCCCTGTCAAGACCACTTACCCTCTGAGTAAGTTGGCCCGATTATACATCTCTGAGATCGTTCGATTACATGGAGTGCCTCTATCCATCATATTTGATCGTGACCCGAGATTTACGTCTAAGTTCTGGGGATCTCTGCATACAGCTTTGGGTACTCAGTTGAATTTCAGCACTGCTTATCACCCTCAGACCGATGGTCGGTCTGAGCGTGTGATTCAGATTCTGGAGGACATGTTGAGAGGTTGTATACTGGATTTCAAAAGTAGTTGGGAGGATTTCTTGCCTTTGGCAGAATTCGCATACAATAACAGTTATCAGGCCAGTATTAAGATGGCACCTTACGAGGCTCTATACAGACGTAAATGTCACACCCCGATTGGTTGGACTAAGCTAACTGAGCACCGGTTACTGGGTCCAGATCTTGTTCATGAGGCTGAGGAGACAGTCAGGTTGATTCGAGATCGGCTTAAAGCCGCTTTTGATAGACAGAAATCTTACGCGGATATGAGGCGTAAGGATCTTGAGTTTGAGGTAGGCGATCAGGTCTTTCTAAAAGTATCTCCGTGGAGGAAGGTACTTCGTTTTGGCCGTAAGGGCAAACTCAGTCCCAGATACATTGGACCTTACCGTATTCTCCGACGTGTTGGTCCTGTTGCTTATCAGCTTGAGTTGCCACCAAAACTTGAGCGTATCCATAATGTCTTTCATGTTTTTGTATTGAGACGTTATCATGTTGATCCGTCTCATGTTCTGTCCGTTGAGGATCTTGAGATTCGTCCAGATCTGTGTTATGAGGAGGAACCTGTCGGGATTATTACTCAGAGACAGAAAGTCCTTCGAAAGAAAACCATTCAGATGGTTAAAGTTCTCTGGTGCAACCGAGGTCTTGATGAGACTACCTGGGAGCCCAAGTCTGTTATCAAAGCTCAGTATCCACACCTTTTTGATCCAGGTAAATTTCGAGGACGAAATTTCTGTAAGGGGGGGAGAGTTGTAACACCCCAAATCCTTTTTTCCCCAATTTGAATAAAATTCCCAATTATTGTGCCCTAATTATTGGGAAATTTTTAAAAAATCTGATCTGGGGACCTTTTCGTAATTTCTGGAATCTAGAGGCCCCTTTTTGAAACTCTGAAAGTTCAGGCCCTTCGTGGGTAATATTACCCTTTTTTACTTTGGAAAGTTTCCTTCCCTGTTTCGCCCGATTCTGTGAGGAAATCTCTTTCCTTTTCTTCTGATTCTTTTTAAACAATCCGTTCCCTTTCCCTTGTTTCGTTTGGTGTTTCCTTGCCTCCTTTTTCGTGGTGTCCGCATCCCCTCTCCCTCAGAATCGCCTGGTAAGCTTTTACTCCCTTTTTGTTCTGTTCGGATTTGTGTGGGTTAAGGGGAGTGTGTTGTTTCGAATCCGTTTTTGGGGGGGAGTTTATATCTGTTTAATCGAATCGAATTAAGGGAGTTAAACGTGTTTTACGCGAAACGAAACCCTAGGGAGATCTGGAATTTTTCCAGATTTTCTTAGGAAAATCCATCCTAGCCCGTGTCCGACCCGACCCGAAACCCGACCCGACCGACCCAGATCCGACCCGACCCATGACCCGCTGACGTCATGCTAACGTCATCAGCTGACGCCAGCGTTGACCAGGCTGACGTCAGCGTTGACTTTTTCAACCCGGGCCCACTTTATGTTTTTCGACGTTCTGAGTCCGATGGCGCTGTCCGTTTTTCGAAATTCGAACCCGAAGTTTCGTTTTGGGGGCTTTTATGTTCGAATGCTTATCTGGAATTTAGCTTTAGTGGTTTCTGAATCAATTTCTATTCACTTCAGGTGACGTGGATTCCGAGCCCGAGAATCTGCCTCCTCCTCCTCCTGGACGACCTCCTGTCCAACAGCATCCGGGACCCGCACGTGAGTTTTAGTTATTTCCGGTTTAGTGTACTTATCGGTGAAATGGCATAGTAGGGTGTCTAACGATAATTTGTACTCGTAGGTTCTACTCCTATGCATTCTAGTGGTAGAGCTGAGTCCAGCTGACGTCAGTATCGTCGTTGAGCTATCTATTCAGGTGTGTTCTCTTCTGTTTACTTTGTTTTTTCAGTATGTTCCGTTTTCTGTTAAAATCCGTATGTTCATGCATCATTCTGACATCACATTCCTGTTACTGTTACATGGTATGCTTGCCTTCTGTTTCACTGTAATACATGCACTCTGATTCTGCTTATGCATATTCATTAAATCTGGTAGACTATATGTACGGGGAAGTTTAGTGACTTATCACTTCTGTTCAGTGGCTCCACCTGCGGGTCGAGATACCACTTCTGATTAGTGGCTCCACTTTCGGGTCGAGTTTCTACTTCTGTTGGTGTGATGGAGTTAGAGGGTTTCAGGGGAACCTACTCTTCTGTTGGAGTTCGAAGATGGGTTCATTTCATGCATACACTACATCATCTGCATATACTGTTCTAAAATCCTGTTTTATCTGTACTTTAAAGACACACTAGGCTCCCTAGCTTACACCCCCTCAGCTTCCTGTTTCAGGTCCTTGACCTAGGCTACTTCGGTACTTGGAGGTTTCTATTTCAGATTATTACGTATGTTTTTATAGTTTCAGACTATTTTATTATTATCGGATATTTTATTATCTGTATTGGACTTTGGTTTCAGAACTTTACTTCGGACTTTTTGGACTTTTTACGATTTATTGTTGGGTTGGACTTTATTATATTTGGATAATATTTCAGTATGTTTGGTAATAATTATTTTAAGGGATTTATTCTAGTCTTTTGTTTTTAATAAAAACCTACCTTGCGAATCAAGTTTTATATTGTGAACCCTAACTTTTAATCTAAGAAATTAGATAAATTTTGGGGGTTACAATTGATGTTCAACATGTTGAATACAATTGGACAGTTTAGTGGGTCTGCTACTGAAGATGCAAGGCAACATCTCAAATCTTTCATGGAAGTGTGCAACTCTTTCAAGATTCAAGGAGTCCATGAAGATATATTGCGATTAAAATTGTTCCCCTATTCACTGAGGGATAGGGCGAAGACTTGGTTGAATGGTATCCTAGCAGGATCCATAGGATCTTGGGAGGAACTCTGCTTAGAATTCATTACGAGATTTAACCCGACAAATCTCTATGATCGCATTCGTAATGAAACCACATCATTCCGGCAAGATGAAGATGAACCAATGTACGAGGTATGAGAATGTTACAGAGAACTATTAAACAAATGCCCACTACATGGTTTTCCCTTGTGAACGTAAGTCTCCATGTTCTATAATGCTACTAATACCTCCACAAGGATGATGCTAGATGCTTCCGCAAAGGGGACATTTTTGGATAGAGCACCCGCGGAGGCCATTAAAATTCTAAACAAACTCGCAAGGAACGATTTCCAATTTCCTACATCAAGGCGAGGAGGAATGAGACGTCATGCCACAACTCATGAATTAGATACATCAAGTTCGGTGGCAGCACAATTGGTTTCTCTGACCAAGATGGTTCAGAACATGCAAGCTCAGAGAAACGTACACGAGGTTAAGGCAGTTAACTCATCAGATTACATGCCAGATGAGGAGACCAGCCTATATGTTGGAAATTATAACAGAAATAATCCAATGATGTCCAACAACTAAAACCCATCTTGGAAAAGGCATCCGAACTTCTCATGGAGTAACCCTAACAATGCCTTGAATCCAATTAATCAAGCCCCTGGATTCCAGCATTAAAGCCAGAACCTGCCGCAGTAGAACACTCAGAAGCCCATGCCACAACAGCAGGTACAACAACAATAGTCTCTGAATGCATTGGCAGATTCTCTCACGGCTTTTACGTCAAAGACTGATGCCTACATGATGGAGAATAGCCGCTTCATGAAGCGTACTGATGACTTCATGAACCGAACTGAGATGAGACTGCAGAACCAGGAGGCCGTAATAAAATCTCTAGAAACCCAGGTTGGTCAATTTGCCCAACGTTAAAACACTCGACCACTAGGGGGTTTACCTAGCAATACTAAAGTTGCTAAGGTGTTAGGCCACGAGCAATGCAAGATAATCACAACTAGAAGTGGCCTACAATTGAAAGATAAAGACGGGACCTCAACCGATAGAGTCCAACAAGAAAAGCAACATCATGAGGACTCAGAGGTTGAGCAAGACCCTGCCGAAAGCTTTGCCACGACAACAGAACCAGCAGTATCAGAACCACCTGCCGAGGCAGTTGCAGATAAGTTCACCCCAAGTATTAAACTCAATATCCAAGGAAACCTGAAGGATATCAGACCACCACCTCCTTTCCCACAAAGGTTGAAGAAGCAAAAACAGGACCACCAATTTCAGAAGTTCCTAGAGATTTTGATGCAGGTCCATATCAACTTGCCACTAGTTGAGGCTATTGAACTAATGCCTAACTATGCCAAGTTCCTAAAGGATATAGTATCCAAACGACAAAGACTAGGAGAATTTGAAACGGTGGCAGCCACTGAAGGTTGCATGGCCATGCTGCATAATCGCATGCCGCCCAAACTAAAAGATCCTGGATGCTTCACAATTCCTTGTACGATCAGAGATGGTTATAAAGAAAAGACCCTATGTGACTTGGGAGCAAGCATCAACCTTATGCCCAAATCAGTTTTTCAGAAACTCGGAATAGGACAGACAAAACCAACAACAGTACTGCTCCAACTTGCAGATCGGTCCTATGTGTATCCTGAAGGCAAAATTAAGGACATTCTGGTGAAGGTTGACAAGTTTATATTTCCTGCCGACTTTCTTGTCCTTGACTGTGAGGCTGACGACAATGCACCGATCATATTGGGTCGACCTTTCCTTGCTACTGGATGCACCATCATTGATGTGGAAAATGGCGAGCTCACAATGCGGATAAATGATCAACAAGTCAAGTTGAACGCCTTCTACAATCTTCAAAATTCAGATGCTCCAACAGAATGCAAGGCTCTCCATACATCGCATAAGGGTACTAAAATATCCTGTCTGGGCAGCACGCTCGGCAGACTATTCGGTAAATGAATAAAACCCAAAGGAGAAGCCGAATGCACTAAAGGGACTGGTCAACTCATGAAGAAAGATACAGGCCAGAAAGAGAGAACGAAAATGGGAGATGCATTCACATGCACTCCACAAGTAACATAATCTCTTCCCTTCAATTTTAATTATTATATTAGGATTTGTTATATATTATTGTTTTTAGTATTTTATGGTGTTAAGCTCTATTTTCAGTATTTAATGTCTTCTTTATGTTTTTGTTTTATAAATAAAACAGTGAATGCAAAAAAAAAATTATGCCACAGTAGGAAGTCTGCTGCCGCGGCATTACACTGTGTCAGAACCACAGAACTCCTAACAGATAGAAACAGTGTAACGGCTCTCTACCGAGAAACCCACCGCGGCAGTAACTGTGCATCAAGGCAGTAAATACCTAACGACTACTTTTTAACAGTCATATTTTTACAGCCTATATAAGCAGATTCATTGTTGTGCATTACTTACTTTGCATTCTTGCTATTTTTACTTTCTTGAACAATTTTGCTCTCACTATCTTTCAAATCTTACAAATACTCTCTGTATTTTTACCCGCAGTCTTGCACTTTACAGCCTATTTCAAGAACATCTCATCAATATTCAAATCATCCATGACAGCATACAGATGATTTGCCAACAGAAACGTAGTAGAACGTTTCCAAAGATCATTTGTTGTATGGCAGTTATGGGAGGAACAAGGATTCCAGCACACCATTGAAGAAAACTACGGCATCGACCAATTCTTGTTTGACAGAATCGAAGACCAAGATTGGGAAAAATTTTGCCTCCAACTTCTCTTAGCAAATGCCACAATTGTGAGAGAATTCTATGCGCATTGCCCGAACAAGGAAACGATGTTCGTCTACTGTCGGGGCAAGCCAGTAAAGCTTGATACTGAGACAATCAACGATTACTACGGCATTATCCCCATACGCGATGAACATGGTGAATTTTTGGCCAATATCAAGGACTACAAGGCTATCAAGGACGAACTTTGCTACGACAATACTTCATGGGAAACCGGTGCCCATAAGGGTTGTGTAACAAGGCTCAGCCTTAAACACAAAGCCAAGCTTTGGTGCACATTTGTCAAGCGACGCCTCATGCCCACCTCCCACAATAGCATAATTGATAGAAAAAGATTGTTGCTCATTCATTCAACCATCAACAAAAGGACCATCAATGTTGGAGAGATCATTCTTAAAGAAATCTATGATTGCGGTAAGAAAGAATGAGGTCCATTATATTTCCCTAGTTTAATCTCTGCCCTATGCATTGTTGCAGGTGTCCCTATAGAAGCAACTGATGAATACACAACACAAAGGCAAGGCTAGACAAAAGAATTCTGCCACAGAGTGATGCAAATCACCCAAGTAGACCCAGTGCAAGAAACACCTCAACAATTCACTGTCGACTTTACTGCCGGAGGGCAGTATACGGCAGAAGCACCTGACAGTGCCCAAGCCTCTTCCGCAACAGACGCATATCAGGAGATTTTGCAAAGGATATCAGACATGGACTTGCACCAGCAACGATACATGGAATATCATAGAAATTTCAACAACACTCTTGCCAACATGCTGATCTAGAATTTTCCCACCCATGGACTGCAATTTCTAGAATTCCCTCCCAATGTTTTCGTCACTACCGCCCCTTACACAGAAACAACACCTGCTCCAAGACCTAGACCATTCTTTACCGTTAGGCCACAACAACAGTTTCACACGGTCGGCCCATCTAGACCTGCCGACACGGTCGCCACATCATCCAGCAACAGACGGCCATTGAAAAGGCGAGCTTTCTTTAACTCTCTACCACCGAGTCCCATTCCCATTGATAGTTTCTCTGGGGATAGTCTTTCTCGACAGATTGATGAGTATGTCCATGAGAGCTCATCGCATACCCAAGAGAGAATACCAACTGCCGAGGCAGAAGGAGAAACAGAGGTGATGCATACAGACGAAGAAGAAGATAGAGATGAAGTTACAGCCCCACTGCAGAAACCAACACCCATCAGAGTACAACCGCCCCGGCAGGCAAAAACACAACAATCACCAGGACAAGGATCAAGAATGAAAGCATCGGCAGGAATACCTAGAAGGGCAGTTATTTCTAGCAGCTCTTCTGAATCACAATCAAAATCTCTTTAATCTCTGCTATTTTACTATCCTTGTTTTCTTTTGTTGTTTGCCTCATATTTTGAGCATTAAGGACAATGCTCGGTTTGAGTTTGGGGGAGATTATAGGTGCAGAAGCACTGCCGAGGCAATCCACTGTCGCGGTATTACCATAAAGGAAGTAAATTTTTCTAAATTTTTTTTATATTCTCTTTTCTCGAATTTATGTTTGTAATCTTGCACTGCCCTACGTCAGCTTTGCTTTAGTTTACTCTTTTAAGGCTATAGAAATCTTTCTCCTTACCATGGCCTAGTTCTGTTTTGAAGGGATAACCATAGGATACTCATGAAATAAAACTTAGAAGCTTGCTTTAGGGTTAAAAAGAAAATAAACACTTTTTGGACTTGTTTGATTTAAGAGTTCTTTTAATAAACTTAGGTGATAAAGACTTAGAACCTTTTGGAAAAATAACTAGAGATGCCTATCACCGGCTCTAGTTTTGCTCTTCTTCATGCGAGAGGTGCCCGAAATTGGCTCTAGTATGCATAATAGGTGGTTAATAAGAAAAAATAAATAAGAAAAAAAAGGAAATAGAAAACACATATCTTGAGTTGCCCGAAATTGGCTCAAGACTTGTTGTTTTAAGGAGATAGCTTTATTCCAAGATTCTACTTGTCTTGAACTTAGAGTTTATCTAAGAAAGCCTTGAATCAGCCTTGTCCATTAAACGCACACACTCACCTAGCCTTATAGCTTGTTTCTTAGTAAAAGTCCTTGGATAAACTAATGGCTAAAACGGAGAGATAGACATGACCATGGTGGGGAGAATAGATGGAAGAGTAAGACCAAAGGGGAGTAAGGTTCGGCAATTTGATGTTTGGCATTTCTTGAGGACAAGCAATAGTTTGAGTTTGGGGGAATTTGATGAGTGCCTAAAAGGCAGTTATTTACTATCCTTCTTATGGTACTTTAAGCATCTATTATACACCAACTTGAACCGAAACATAGACTCTTTGTACAAATATTGGATATTCCGTTATCATTACTTACAAAGTCAATATTTATAGAGAATGGATATATTATTACATATTCTATACATGCAGGAATATCCAGAGCCGAAGCGGCAGTGAAGTAGTGTTGCGGCCGAGGCAGAAGACATGGTCGCGGCAGAATCCAGTGTGGCATCACCAACAATGGAGGCGCGATGAAAGATAAAAATACAAAGAACATTCTGGAAGATGTAGCGCATCAATTGGACCAGGCTAGCGCGCTAAAAGCCCAATTCAAAGACCAAGCGGGAAAACCCTCCTAGAAGGCGACAAACTTGGAAATATCAGATTCCTTTAAGAAGACTTGATCCCTACTCCAAGTTGAAGTCTATTTAGGAAAGGTTTGCCCTAGGTTTAGACTATAAATACCCTAGCCGACCATAATGTTTAAGAGAGTCGATTAAGAGAGTCGATTTAGAGAGAAACCCTTTTTCCTAAGAGACGATTTTTAGAGAAAACCCTTCCTCCCTAAGAATTATACTTAACGATAATATGTTCTAAACTTCTTAGGGATAGGTGAAGGTTGTCGATATTATTGAGAGGAGATTGATTCTTGTATCTTTGTTCTTATGCAATAATAATATCAAAGTTTGCTTATCTTATTGCCATTCTTTGTTCTTGTATTCAATCTCGAGAGGGAAGTTTGCAAGTAATCTATTTATCTAGCATCGAGAGGTGTAGATTCACGAAAGGGATAAGTACGATGTTGTAAACACTAACTTGTCCTATACTCTTGTGGAGGCACTAAGAGATAGGTTAAGAGTTTCAGCAAGTAAAAGAAGTGTTAGATTGGTTGGTGGTTATCTTTGATTTTCGCCGAGAGGTATCGTCAAATACTGGGCATCAACAACACTCTAACTCAGAGATGAGATGAGTCACTTACGGACACTTTGCTGAACTTTGATGCTTCTGCCCAAGAGAAAGAGATTGCCACGGCAGAGGAACACTCCGAGGCGGTATCTGCAGTATTGTCAAAGCAGTGTTGTGTGATTGCATTGGAAAAGAAGAATATTAATTGAATCCACTAATTGACGCAACTGGATCTTACCCATTTTTTCTATATCGTCTTTAACCTTTTATTTTATGTTTTGTTATTTAATTATTTAGTTAGTTAAACAAATCAACTTATCTGTATTTTTACTTTATTTTCAGGAGCAAGGGAACAAGAGGAAACATATTAAGTATACCAATCCCTGTGGAGACGATACGATAAACTTATCATTTTATTACTTGACGATGTGTACACTTGCACTCAAATTATGCTTATACCACGCACATCAAACGTCAAGGGATATTATCGACCCGGTGAAAGTGCCAAGGGAATCCTTATCATCTATACCCTCATCCTCAAGGCCGAAAAGGGAAATAAAGGTGTTGACATCGATCTTAAAGGATTGTCCCATAAGGAATGACTCGATGGCTACCACTTTGCGTTTATCCTTGGAAAGAACACAAGAGGCATTACCAAAGAAAATAAACACAAGGTTAGGGTAAAACTTCCCGGAGTGGGTGAGCAACAGCAAGAACTTCTAAAGCCGAATGAGAGGATAGTAGCAGAATTTGAAGGTTATGGAATTCATGAATTGAATATCCACACAACGCTCCTTCTTAAGCGTATGATAGCAAAAAGATTGGAAGTTGTTAACCCGCTCGTGATTGTCCAATCTCTTCTCAAAAACCACTTAGATGTCGGTTGTTGAGCCACGAGATGAAGAGCTTGCTCCTTCCGAACGTTGTCTTTTCTTAGGTGCTGTGATCTAAGAATTAAAACAATTTAGGATTAGTTTTGGCACTTAAAACATATATGCTCTATAAACCGAATTCAATCCTTTTAATCAATAATTTAAGGGTTTTGAAATTTTTGAAAGATTAGTAAAAACCCAATACGATAAAATCAATTTATATTCGAATGAAAAAATTTTATTTTGAAAAGATTTTCATAGGATAATGAAGACCCACACAATAAACATTCAAAATATGTTCAAAATCTAAATTTTAACATTCTAAAATCAAACGAAAAATAGGTTTTTTCGAAAATTACCTTGAATATAGATTAGGAAGAATTTGTGGATTATGAAGCACCAATTGATGATATGTTCTTGGTTTTGATGAGTAGATGAAAATCCCCAAAGGAATTCATCGATTATGTGATAAAATGTGACGAATTTAATGGATTTTTATAGGAGGGCCGGTTAGGGTTTGAGAGAAAAGTGTTTGGGAAGTTTTAATTTGAGTAAAATTAGGTTTTGATGTGTTTTAAAGCATTCTGCCATCTCTTGGTTCGATACCGGTATCGAAACAACCTATTTCGATGCTAGTATTAATACTCTGGTATCGAAACATGGTTCGATATCAGTTCTTCCCAGAAATTCCTAGATTGACTATGATGAACAGGTATCGAAACGGGTTCCTCCTGTTTCGATACCACTTAGCTCAACTTTGCATTTTAGGCTTCTAAAGTACTAGAAATGAGTCTCTAAAGTTCCTAAAAGCATGCATATGATGTTATGACATGATTAAAATGCATAAACAAGTTCATACTTCCCTTAGCAACATACATAGAAGCAACAAGATGCAAAATAACATAGGCATGATGTTAATAAAAAAATTCAAACATATTTTCCATAAAAATAACACTAAAGAGGTCAAGATAGGCTAATTAGACCTAATTCTCTCTTAAGGGTCCAAAAACGTTCTTTGTCTAAAGGTTTTTTAAAGATATCCACTAATTGGTTTAATGTATCAACAAACTCTAAAATAACATCATTTTTAGACACATAATCTCTAATAAAATGGTGTCTAATTTCTATGTGTTTGGTTTTAGAGTATTGAATGGAGTTTTTGGTAAGACATATGACACTAGTATTATCACATTTTAGAGGTATAGTTTCAACCTTAATGCCATAATCTAAGAGATGTTGTTTCATCCATAACACTTAAGCACGACAACTCCCAAAGGATATATACTCCGCTTCGATGGTAGGTAAAGCTACACTATTTTGTTTCTTTGAGAAACAAGATATGAGCATACTACCTAGGAATTGACAAGTTCCGAAAGTACTTTTCCTATCTATCTTACAACCTTCATAATCCGCATTCGAAAAAGCATGTAAACCAAAGGAAGAGTCTTTAGGATACCAAAGACCTAAACAAGGTGTGTCTCTAAGGTACCTAAAAATTCTCTTAATGGCAATTAAGTGTGATTCTCTAGGACTAGCTTGAAACCTATCACACAAGCAAACACTAAACATAATATCCGGTCTACTTGCAGTAAGGTAAAGCAAAGAACCTATCATGGATCTATATAACTTAGAATCAACAAACTTACCTCCTTCATCCTTGTCAAGCTTAGTAGATGAGCTCATAGGAGTGGCTTGAGGTTTCACATTCTGCAAGCCAAACTTCTTGAGCATATCCTTGATGTATTTTGCTTGATTGATGAAAGTAACATCTATCATTTGCTTGATTTGGATCCCCAAAAAGAATGTGAGCTCTCCCATCATGCTTATCTCGAATTCACCTTGCATTAGCTTAGAAAATTCTTGACGATGACATTCATTAGTAGATCCAAAAATAATATCATCAACATAAATTTGAACTATTAAGATATCCTTTTTAAACTTTTTTATAAAAAGTGTAATGTCCACCTTTCCTTTTTCAATCAAGAAATTTGAAAGCCTTTCATACCAAGCTTTAGGATCTTGTTTCAAATCATACAAAGCTTTTGTTAATTTAAAAATATGGTTCGGAAATTTTGGATCTTCAAAACCCGATGGTCGTTCAACATACACTTCTTCATTTATAAAACCATTTAAGAAAACACTTTTGACATCCATTTGAAAAAGCTTGAAATCATGATAACATGCAAATACAAGTAACATCCTAATAGCTTCCATTCTAGCTACGGGTGCATAAGTTTCACCGAAATCTATTCCTCCTCTTGAGTGTAACCTTGAGTAACTAATCTAGTTTTATTTCTTACAATGTTACCACTCTCATCTAGTTTGTTTCTAAAGACCCATTTAGTTTATATAGTAGATTTTTCACTAGGCCTATCAACTAATGTCCATACATTACTTCTACCAAATTGATTTAACTCTTCTTGCATAGCCAATATCCAATAATCATCATGTAAGGCTTCATTGATATTCTTAGGCTCTATGCATGAGATAAATGCAATATGATTCATTAATCTAAGAGAAGAATGAGTAGTTACCCCCTTGGATGGATCACCCAAAATTTCACCACTCTTGACATAGTTGAACTCTCTTGGTTAGCTCACTTCCTTTTCTTCAAGCTTTACATTTCCTAAAGCCTCTATTGGAGGATCTTGTTTTTCCAAATTTGGTAGGAGTATCATCCACCTTTGATGCTTGTCCATCATCAATGGTTTCAATGACTCCTACATCATCATCATCACAAGAATCCTTCCTAGGAAGGAGGTTATCATCGAAAACCACATGTTTAAACTCTTCTACAACTAAGGTTCTTCTATTGAAAACTCTATAAGCCTTTGAAAATTTCTTTGTTTGTGCTTTTGGAAATTCTTTTTCACATGGTTGGATTTTGAAGAGCTTTCTTTTTCAAAAGTAGAACTACCAACCACTTTGATTTGTTCTTTTAGCTCATTCACCACTTTGTGGTGATTCTCACTCAAGCTAGAAATGATGTTGTTTAAATCCATATTTACTTTTTGAAATAATTTTAAATTATCATTCAAAACAACAATCTTTTCTTCAAAATCCAAAATCGTTTTTGTTAAAGAATCATTTTTGTTTCTTCATTCATAACAAATGATATAGTTTAACTCATCATATGCATTATATAGTTTTAAACATCTTTTAAACATTGATTCTTTGAATTTTAAAACCAACTCATCATAAACATCTTTTAACTCATCATATGCATTATATAGTTTATCATAAGATAAATCATTACAAGATGGTTCAATGGTTACCTTGGGCTCATCAATAGCCATAAGACACAAGTTGGCCATTTTATTATCCTCAATGGATGATGACTCATCATCACTCCATTTGGAAACATGGGCCTTTTGCTTCTTCTTCTTCTCAAAATCCTTCCTTTTATATAGTGGGCAATCGATCCTAATATGAACGGGCTTCTTGCATTCATAGAAAATGATTTGATCCTTGTCATCTTCTTTGCCCTTTGATTTGAAATCCTTCTTTCTTTGGAATCTCCTATTTCGGTTAGCCCTCATGAGTCTAGTAAATCTTTTGGCTACCATAGCCAACTCTTCTAGCTCTTCTTCTTCACTTGTATCTACTTCTTCTTGAGATATTGAGGCTGTAAGAGCAATCCCTTGCTTCTTATTTTCAACTTCTCTCTTTTCAAGCTTCACCTTTTCCTTCTTTTTCTCTTCTTCCCTTCCTTTCTTCATAATCTCATGGGTGAGAAGAGAACCCACAAGAGCGTCAAGCTTTAGAGTCTTCAAATCTTTGGCTTAAATGATAGCGGTTCTTTTACTATCCCAAAACTCGGGAAGAGAATAGATGAGATTCCTTACGAGTTTCTCTTCCGGTATGATCTCACCGAACCCTTTGAGACCATTGACAATCACCGAGAATCTATCAAACATCTTGGTGATGTCTTCATCTGGCTCCATCTTGAAGTTCTCATAATTTAGATTGAGAAGAACGATCTTCATTTCCTTCACATCATTAGTGCCCTCATAAGTTGTCTCCAAAGAATCTCAAACTTCTTTGGCACTAGTACACGATGACATCTTGGAGTAGATGTCGGGACCACGAGCACAAAAGAGAATGTGCAAAGCTTTATTGTTGGTGGACATCCTCCTTCTTTCTTCATCGTTCATTTCATTTCTCTTTTTGGGCACTTGCCTATCTCCTTCTTGCTTCATTGGAATTGAAGGTTCTTCTTCTATTATGTCCCAAAGGACATAATCGTTAGAGTTGATGAACAACCTCATTCGATTCTTCCAATAAGGGTAGTTGTCACCATCGAAGAAGGGTGGCTTTATGATGCAGTGAGACTCGTTCCAATTACCGGAGGTGGAGGCCATTGAATTTGACTTGTAGATATGATCAATACTCCTTGGATCTTCTTTGGTCGATATGAATCCCTTCAAAGATTAGGCTCTGATACCAATTATTGAGTTGATCGATCTTGATAGTTGGCCAAGAGGGGTTGAATTGGCAATTAAAATTTTGGTAGTGGAAGATTTTTGGTAAAATAGATAAATTGAAGAACAAGAGATTTATAGTGATTCAAGCTTCGAAACAAGCTCTACATCCACAACCTTAGCTCCCAATAAAGATTTTGAAACCAATTCACTAATGAATTCAACCTTTTTCTCGGTTCAAGAGATAACCGTTACAACCGAATCAATTCTTCTAGCCAAGAATTGATTCAACCTCACAAGATAAAATGGATGAAAGAAAGGTAAATTGTAATCTCTCACAAGATAAAAATTGCCCCAATTACAAACAAACTCTCCCCAAACTCAATACAAAGAATCAGATTGAAATTTTAAGAGTTGGGAGTCAAGATATGCAATAAGTGCTTTGGGGTTGGATTTTATTGATTGGACGTTGCTTGAGGTTCAATAATACTAATGCTGCTTGAAATGCTTCATTTTATACATTTTCATTGATTTCTAGCCGTTGGGGTTATTGGAAAAATAAATTGAGACGTTAGAGCTTCATCTCTCTATCATAAATGCACTCTGATGAAACTGATATCGATACACGGGGTACCTATTTTGAAACAGATCAAAGTAGAAAAAGTCGTTGTACATATATTACAAGGGGTATCGAAACATAGTTCGAAGCATGTTAACCATTATTTAAAGCTTAATTGTCACCAACGGTCAAGTCATTTAATGCTAAAATAGTCGTTGGGATTTAAAGGGTGTATCGATACTAGGGTTCATAATATTAAAATATTTAAGAAATTAAAGGGTGATTCGATACATGATTCGAAACAGATTTTGGCAGTAAGCTCTTGAAATTAAATGGTATCGAATCATGGTTCGATACCTATTCTTCGTCTTAAGAACATTCTATGAAAATAAAGGGTGGTATTGATACCATACCTATTGGTATCGAAACACCTATATAAAAACACTTAGAAAAATTATTTCAAAGTTCATAGTTTGACTTAAAGCATAAAGTTTGACTTAGGAACTTAAAAATTTATTACAAAATAGTCCTTTAATGTTATTGTTATATCAAAATCAATTTTAGTTTTACATATGGTTTATGGATGGTTTGTTGTTAAGTGGTGTTGAAATGGAACTTGAGGCTATCTCCGTGCAGTTGTATCGAAACAGGATCGACTATTACGATACATGAGCTTATTTTGTAGGCTTTTCAAGGAAAAATGACATATCGATGCATAAGAGAAGCGTTTCAATACAAGGTCTTCACTTTAGGCAGGTATTTTGATACACGAGATTGTCGTTTCGATAAACTAACAAATAGTAGCAAAAAAATAGTTTGGGACCAGGGGTGTATCGGTACGGGTAAGAGGTTTATTAATACACCTGACAGATAAGCTAGTTATTAACCTAAAATGAGCTCTGTTTTTTTTTACATTTTAGTCCCTAATCTTTTTAAATGTAGTTGTATCTGTTGTGAGTATTGTTTTTAGATGAAATTTGACATGTAAGCATGAAATGAATCAAATTGAAATATGGTAACTTAAATTTAGACATTGGACCCTGAATTTATGGAAAATTATAATTTGGTCTTTTTTATGCATTAGTGTTAATCAGGCTTATCAGTTACCTGTTTTCGCTGATATCAGACACGAATTTTGCATGTACATATAGGAACTAAATAAATCATTTAGATAAAAAAAATGTAAGATTGTTTATCGGTGCAAGTCTTCCCATATTTGTTCTAATATTCTTTGTGTAGCTCATTCGAGTTTGATTTTATCTAGATCAAATCGAGAGGGTTACACCGTCTATCACTTGATGCTCTGATACCTCATCCGATCACCTTATTCTCGATCTCTCTTGTGTTTTTGTTCCTTGTGCTTGATCAGTGTATCTTTTATATAGAGGTATTGCGAGAGAGGATTGAGATAAGTTAGGCTCGTTTAACTTATCATGGGATATGGGATAAGACCCTTATCCGATATGATCTCTTTGATAGCTTATCAAGATAAAGTGATAGCTTATCATGCCATGGTTGATGTCATCATGTCATTCTTCATCGGCAAACATCTTGGCATAACTCTTGACATAATTTTTTTTATTTTTTCGGAGGTAGTCCAAATGATATACCTAATCCTCTTCTATATTTTTGGGGCTCCTATTTTTTAAGGTTTTTGATAAGTGCTAAAAAGTCCTAAATTTTTTATCATTTTCTCACTCATTTATTGCCACTAAAGGACAAATTTAAGAGTAATAATGGATATTTCTGCTTATTTTCTATATTTCAGCATCCAAACACTTAAAACACGAACTTATCTAATATTTGGCATAAAGCATATGGATTTTATAGTTTTCTTTCTTAGACATGGAACTATATTATAGAGATAGCCAAATGAGAAGATATACGCTGAAATGCAGATGAAGCACCTGCCACGACAGCAATTTAGAGGTTGCGGCAGCAGCATAAAGATGTCAACTGGTACTCGACAGAGAGAGAAAAAGATGTTGATCTTAACGAACAAAGAGCGAGAGAAAGACAGAGCCGATTTAAGGAGTCAAGCCTTAGTCAAAGCCAAATGCGGCAAAAAAGAGTTATTTTAGGAAATAAGAATAAAGTATTATAGTTTAATTAGGAGATGTAATTCTTTCCCTTTTAGAACTCTTTCCTTGCATGGAAAACTTTAACTTAGGTCTAGGTTTAGGAGAGTCGAATCTTACATCTCATATACTTTTAGCCGCCGACTATATTATTTTTTAAACTTCTTTGGAGGTTTAGGTTGTTTGTAGAGTAGTTGGAGAATAAGGTTGTATTATTCTTGATGCTTATTAATGCAAAACTTATTTCATAATTTATTCTCTCTTGGCATTTACTCTTTTTTGCATATGAGCTTGAGATGATAATATATAAAGAAAAATCTATTTGTCTAATATCGGGAGAGAGGCTCATGAAACGAGAGAATATGGTCTTTACTTAAGGGTATTTACTAATCCGGTTGAGAGATTAACCGCCCAGGATTTCAGTGACTAGCAAGACGTAAGTGTTTGATTCTTGTTCACCCTTGATTCACGCCGGGAGGTATCATCAAGATGTAGATCTCAATAGTTCTCTTCGCTTAGGAATAAGGAAGAAGACATACAAGGATACTTTGTCGAACTATGAAAAGTTGAATTATTGACAAGTCATAACCCTGCCTAGGCAGCTTCAGCGACTCTTAGTGCGATCCACCGAAGCAGCAATTCAGCCCATTGCATTGATAAGTGGATAAATAATACAACTGGATTCTCCTCTACAAAGCACTCAACTTAGCCTCACTTTTATTATACTTATCTTTTCATTATCTAGCTTTTTCTATTAGTTAATTTAGTTAATTCAAACTCAATAAAATTATTTGTGTTTTTACTTTTATAGTGCAACTTTAAAAAGTAGTGAAATCGACACAGTCCCTGTGGGTTCGATAACCTAAAGTATTACAATCTGAAAAAGATGGAATCAAAAGGACTTCCGAGTCTTCATCAGTTTTATCTTCTCTTGGCATGGACTCTGATACACTCATGCCAACAAATGCTTGGCAGACTTCTAGTCACTCCATGCCAATGATATTTGGCATTTTTCTTGACAATCTTAACTAGTTCCCTACTTGTTGCTGACTCTTTTTTCTACTGAACTTCCTGTAAAATAGCCACAAAACTCCACCTTTTAAAAGAATAGGCATACACTAACTCCTTGATACAAATTCATGATTCTAAGTACCCAATGCAACTAAATATACTTATGAATAAGCAAAAGCATATCAAAATAGGCATGAAAATCAATACTTTGGAGAAGGTAGTACCACAAACCCAACTCATTTCTTATCCTCAAGTAATACAAGAGAAAATAAAAATAAAAACAATAATGAAAATAATAACTCAACAAAATTTGATTAGAATGCTAACATGTGTTGGCAAGCAAATTTTGGTTCTAGTAATACCTTCAGAAATCTCAGTATATCATATTAAATTGATAAAAATTCAAGTGTAAAAAAATAACACTAGTCTAAATGCATGATACGGGCTGAAAAAGCAGGCGATATGCATCTAATATCTTTCACTCCCTTAAACAATTTTATCATCTAAACTTATATTTGATTTTCTTATCATTTCTTTCTCTTTTTTTTTCTTTTCTTTGCCAAGAGTTTTGCTGGCATAAATTTCAGTTTGCTTTACGAAATTGTTTAGTGTGAGTGATAACAAGGATCATACCACGAATGTCCATTTTAATCAGACATCAATAGGCTTACTCTCAACTCATACAGTAAGGTTTAGGGCTTAAGAACTAAGGGTTTTGGACTTAAGAACTAAGAGGGAGCATACCACGGAGCCCTAAGTGTTTATTATCCCTAGGTAGATGAGAGTTCATTCTTTTCTTTACCTTTGGGAGAGTATTATTGCCTTATTCAACTTGATATTTTTTTCTTTATTTATTTTAATTTTTAATTTTCAAAACTAAGTATGATTTCAAATTACCTAAGTTTACTAGGGGCACTAGATACATATCATGTGTCAAGTGTAAAAACAATTTCTTAAACTAGAGATCACTTGTCATGGTAACTTAACATACTAAGCTTCTAGCATAGCAAACTAAAAATTGAGCAATCATTATTGGAGAAATAAGTAGAGTAAAACAAGCTTTCTAAATACTTATTAACATCCTTCAAATTTATGCTGAAATAAAATTTTCAAAAAATATATTATAGTTGGGTATGTAACTATTCTACATGAAACTGTATGGCATACAAAAAATTTAAACATACAATGGCATAGCGGAATGTATATGAGAGAATACACACACCCAAACCCAAGATGTATATTATCCTCAATGCATAAATATAATAAAACAAAAGATAAAAATATATGAACATAAAAATACATGCGATGACATGTAAAAATAAAAAATGCAGAGTGTTATATGAAAGAGAACTCCCCTAAAGTCACGACTTCTTGTTTCCTGGCATGCTCTTCTTTCTCTTTTTTGGATCTTATTCTTGTCTTGGCATAACATATTTTTTCTGGGTCATTCGTTTCTTTGTTGTCTAGACCTGCTTGGTAGCAGCAGTGGAGCCTCCAAGGTTATCCTTGTTCTTTTTTGAATCATCTGACGGAGTGACTAGTGGTGTCTTGGGTTTCTTCTTGGCAAACGCTTCCTCCTTTTCCTTAAAGGAGTCATTGCAGGTGATAAATGCTCAAAAGTCCTATTTTTATACCATTCTCTCACTCGATTATTGCTAGTAAAGAACATATTTTATGGTAGTAACGTATATTTCTGGTCATTTTCCATACGTCAGCATCCGAACACTCAATACATGAATTTATCTATTATTTGGCATAAAACAGATACATTTGATGGTTTTCTTTCTTAAGACAGGAAACTGCATCATAGGAATTGTCAAGCAAAGAACATGGATGTAGGAATCTGAAGCTGAAATGCAGATAAGTACCTGCCTCGGAAGCACATTGATGCCTTGGTAGCATATTGACGCTAAGGCAGCATCTGAGGCCCCGGCAGCACCCGAAAAGGCAAATATCAATATGGTAGGCGATTTGAAGAGAAAAATAAGATAAACGTTTTAAGACAAGTAGCATAGAAATCGGAGCTAGGAAACACACGAAAAGTCAATGTCAAAGGCCACGTGGGAAAAGAATCCTTATAAGAATAAACTTAGAAATATTTTATTTATGGAAATTATTGTAATCCTACTCCAAGTATTATTCCTACTTAGGAAAGGATTCCTCTAGGCCAAGTCTATATAAACCATAGCCTATGTAGAGAGGAGGATATCTTGAAATCAAGTGTTCATAGAAAACCCTAAACTCCTCCATCGTCCCCTAGGGTTTAGGTGAAAGTTGTCGAGTATTTGTTAGAGAAGATTGTACTTTTTTTCTTGTTCAATGCAATAAAATATCAAAGTTTGCTTACTCTTTGTGATTCTTTGTTCTTGCATTCAAGCCCGGGAGGGAAGTTTATAAGTAATCCATTTGTCTAGACTCGGGAGAGTTGGTTATAATTGATTAACGTCGAGAGGTATCATCAAGGACTGACCATCAACAGTGTTTCGACTTAAGGATAAGCGGAGTCATCAAAGGATACTTTGTCGAACTTTGGTAAAATTCACCCAAGAGCAAGAGATTATCGCGGCGGATGAGCATCATCGCTTTCGAGGCAGTAATCTACAGTACTGCCGAGGCAGTGCAGTGCAATTGTATTGGACAGAAACAAATCAATCAAATCCACAATACAACGCAATTGGATCCTGGCCACTTTTTCATCCTTGATTTCTTGATCATTTTTCTTTATTGTTTTAATTAGTTTTCTTAGTTATAATTCAAACCCAATAATCTGTGTATTTTATTTTATTACAGAGCGAGAATAGAAAAGATTGCATATTGAGTACACCAATCCCTGTGAAGACGATACACGATAAACACTTATCACTTTATTACTTGACAACGTGTACACTTGCACACTAATTGCGCACTTTTTACACGCATCAAGTTTTTAGCGCCGTTTTCGGGGATTGGCAACTAAATTTTGTTACCTTTATTTTCTCGCATTTATTTTCATTTTAAAAAAGGATAAAAAAATCCTAAACTAATCAGGGTTGTTTTGACATGGACAATAAAACAACACTGGTATGAATGCTGCCGAGGCAGACAACCGTGGCGCATTCGCAGTAGCTGATCCAACAAATCTTCTAAGACAGGAAAGAGCACGAACAGTTCATGGTTATTTGGAGGAAGACCTGGATGGACTGCCTAAACATGACCTACCGAGGCAACCTTTGTCGCAGTAACACTCCCCTTGAGCAGAAATATATCAGAAAGAAACCACCTGACGAGGAGACATCGACTGGGACATCAGCTTCTCCTCCATTCAAAAAGGGGAAGATAGTTGTTATTGGATATGCATTTTATTGCATCCCTACAGTAACCTAAATTTCTATCTCTCTGTCCCTATTCACTTTTATGCTTTAGGAATCATTTTTTAGTTTTCAGTTTAGGAATTAGATTTTAAACTTTTTGCAATTTAGTTTTACTGTTTTTATTAATATATTTTGCGGTTATTTAGGAAGGAAACCCAAGGAGGAGAAGTCATGGAGCACATAAAACGGCCCTGAAATCAAGCTCACTGTCCCACCTAAGAAACGGCCAAGGTGACTGGCTGCCCAAATGCAAGTGACGACAGGTTTGCATCTTTAGAACTTCATCTCCCCCATTTTATTTCATACTTCTTCATTATTGTTTTCTAGTACAGTTTTTAGTTTCATTCTCCACAAACTCCACACCAACTGATGACCCTCAGGATATAGAAGAGGCTAGACGCAATATCTAAAAATTGGTTTATCTTTTCCTTGTCCCTTAATTTTTATCTTGTCTTTAATTATTGCCTTATGTTCAGATACATGAATTGAGGAAAAGGCATCTCTCGAGTTTGGGGGAGTATTGATCCTATTTTCTGCCTTACAAAAATATCTGTCATGCATGGAAATTATTCGGATTATCCTACTATTGCCTTAATTTCTGTCTTTACAATAATTACAGTTTTATGCATGAAATTTTTATTTTTAGTTTGTTGAATTTTATTGAGACTGCCTCGGCAGCAATATATTCTTCTGCCGTCGCAGCAGTATGCACCATTCACCAGACTTGAATTCGGAAGTCTCTTAGGATTAGACATGAGCCTGAAATCACATAAACACTGCTAGTCTTAGTTGATTTTAAAAGTTCTTTTCTTTGAAAAGTAATAAGGACTTAGGCTTAGATTTTATACTAGAGGTGCCTATCACTGGCTCCAGTTTAGTCCATAGAGGTTCCCATGATCGGCTCTAGGACTTAGGTTTCTCCCATTTACTAGAGGTGCCTATCGTTGGCTCTAGTAAGAATAGCTAAAATACTTGAGGTGCCCAAAACTGGCTCAAGCAATATAGATTTATATACCACTGTTGGAAGAAGAAAAAAAAAGAATTAAAAAAATCTTAGTCGGAAGTCTTGAGCTAAAAAAGGATTGGAACTTAGAAAATCATCTTTGACACAGCTACGCACACACTCACCAAGATTCATAGTCCAGTTCTGAGGAATTCCTAAGAACCAAGAAGAGGTCGAGTCAAGAAAAGAATTCTGCCGCGACAGGCAGGACGGTATATTACCTTAAAATTCCTTACCTAAATTTATCTTTTGCATTGCTTGAGGACAAGCAATAGCTCGAGTTTGGGGTGTGATGAGTGCCTAAAAGTCCTCATCTTTTATATTATTTTCCCACTCGATTATTTTTTTATTATCTTTTGCATTGCTTGAGGACAAACAATAGTTCAAGTTTGGGGGTGTGATAAGTGCTCAAAAGTCCTATTTTTATACCATTCTCTCACTCGATTATTGCTAGTAAAGAACAAATTTAATGGCAATAACGGATATTTCTGGTCATTTTCCATACGTCAGCATCCGAACACTCAATACATGAATTTATCTATTATTTGGCATAAAACAGATGCATTTGATGGTTTTCTTTCTTAAGATAGGAAACTGCATCATAGAAATTGCCAAGCAAAGATGATGGATGCTGGAATCTAAAGCTGAAATGCAGATAAGTACCCGCCTCAGCAGCACATTGACGCCGCAACAGCATCTGAGGCCCCGGTAATACCCGAAAAAGCAAATATCAATATGGTAGGCGATTTGAAGAGAAAAATAAGATGAACGTTTTAAGACAAGCAAAATAGAAATCGGAGCTGGGAAACACACGAAAAGTCAATGTCAAAGGCCACGTGGGAAAAGAATCCTTATAGAAATAAACTTGGAAATATTTTATTTATGGAAATTATTGTAATCCTACTCCAAGTAGTATTCCTACTTAGGAAAGGTTTGCCCTAGGCCAAGCCTATATAAACCATAACCTATGCAGAGAGGAGGATATCTTGAAATCAAGTGTTCATAGCAAAACCTAAACTCCTCCATCGCCCCTAGGGTTTAGGTGCAGGTTGTCGAGTATTTGTTAGAGAAGATTGTACTTTATTTCTTATTCAATGCAATAAAATATCAAAGTTTGCTTACTCTTTGCCATTCTTTGTTCTTGCATTCAAGCCCGGGATGGATGTTTGTAAGTAATCCATTTGTCTAGACTCGGGAGAGTTAGACTCACGAAAGGAGTAAGCGCGGTATTCGACTTGGTTGGAGGATACTAACTCGGCCTAGGGATAGGTTGGAGTTTCAGTGGATAAAAGAAGTGTGGGATTGGTTGTTGGTTATAATTGATTAACGTCGGGAGGTATCATCAAGGACTGACCATCAATAGTGTTTCGACTTATGGATAAGCGGAGCCATTCAAGGACATTTTACCGAACTTTGGTAAATATGCCCAAGAGCAAGGGATTGTCGCGGCAGAGAATATTGTCGCAGCCAAAGACAGTATCTACAGTACTGCCGAGGCAGTGCAGTGCAATTGCATTGGACAGAAACAGATCAATCAAATCCATAATACAACGCAACTGGATCATGGCCACTTTTCCATCCTTGATTTCTTGATCATTTATCTTTATTGTTTTAATTAGTTTTCTTAGTTATAATTCAAACCCAATAATCTGTGTCTTTTATTTTATTACAGAGTGAGAATAGAAAAGGTTGCATATTAGGTACATCAATCCCTGTGGAGACGATACACGATAAATACTTATCACTTTATTACTTGACGACGTGTACACTTGCACACTAATTACGCATTTTTTACACGCATCAAGTTTTTGTGTGATAAGTGCTCAACTCACTATCACTTTCTACACTTTTCATGGGCACTTATCATCAATTCTACACCTGCTTGAACCAATGCATGAACTTAATGTAATATATTTAGGGATTATGCCATTAAAGATCATATTTGTTGAAAAGGCGTACTTTATTGCATTCTCTTATCTATGCAGGAACAAGTACTATCGAGACAGCAGAATGAAGCCGGGGCAGGACCTGATGTCGAGGCAACAGAGAAGAAATAGGCAATATGGCTGATAGCTGAAAGAGAAAATTGAGGAGAGCATTGCTGAGCAGGAATCCTAAGATTCGGAGATAAACAACACAAGAAAAGCCCTAGGACAAAGGCCACGCGAGATGAAACCTTCTAAAAGATCAAACTTGGAAATATTTAACCTATGTGCATAACTTGTTCCTTGTTCCAAGTTGTACTCTAATTAGGAAAGGTTTGCCCTCAGCCAAGCCTATATAAGGCATAGCCGTCCTAGGGTTTAGAGGAGGCGAAATTTAGAGAGAGTAGTAGATAGCCGAATTTTGAGAAAGTTTTAGGAATAATTCTTCCCATCATGTTCTAAGTTTTCTTAGGGTGTGGGTGAAGGTTGTTAAGTATTTGTGAGAGTAGATTGTATTTTTATTCTTATTTTAATGCAATAAAATATCAAAGTTTGCTTACTCTTCTTCATTCTTTGTTTTTGCACCCAAGCCCGGGAAGGAAGTTTGTAAGTAATCTATTTGTCTAGACTTGGAAGAGTTAGACTCACGAAAGGAGTAAGTACGGTATTCAACTTGCTTGGAGGATACTAACTCGGCCTAGGGATAGGTTAAGAGTTTCAGCGGCTAAAAGAAGTGTGGGATTGGTTGTTGGTTATAATTGATTAACGCCGGGAGGTATCATCAAGGACTGACCTTCAACAGTGTTTCGACTTAGGGATAAGTGGAGCCATACAAGGACACTTTGCCGAACTTTGGTAAATCTGCCCAAGAGCAAGGGATTGCCATGACAGAAGACATTGTCACTGCCGAGACAATATCTGCAGTACTGCCGAGGCAGTTCAGTGCAATTGCATTAGAACAAGAAGCAGATCAATCGAATCCACAATACGATACAACTGGATCCTACTCTCTCTCTCATAATTGTTATTACCTTAGTTAGTTTAGTTTATTAGTTAATTCGATATCAAACTAAATTGTGTTTTTACTTTTATTTTACAGAAGCAAGAAGACCAAAGGAAGCGTATTAAGTATACCAATCCCTTTAGAGACAATACTCGATAAATTGCTTATCACTTTAATATTTGACGTGTACACTTGCACTAATTGCGCATCTTTATATACGCATCAAGTTTTTGGCGCCATTACCGGGGATTGACAACTAAATTTTGTTTTCTTTATATTCTTGCTTTTATTTTTAGTTATTTTTATTTTTATTTAGTTTTTGGTGTATAACCAAGGCTAACCCTAGTACTCCATTACGTTAGATCGATCCAGAAATAGAAAGAACTTATCAGATGCTGAGAAGACAGATCCAAAGAACCATGGTAGTGAATCCAGGAAATCAGAACCTACCTCAAGGCATTGGAGGCCATCAACAGCAACCACTGTCGTAACCAGAGTCGTGGCAGCTAACTGTCAGAGACTTTTTGGTGGAAGATTTAAATAGATTGAACCCTGAGATTGTTACACTAGAGATTGTGGTAACCCACTTTAAGCTTAAACCTGTAATGTTCAATATGCTTAATACTATTGGACAATTCAGTGGGGCTGCAACAGAAAATGCCAGGCAGTATCTCAAATCCTTCATGAAAGTATGCAACTCTTTCAAAGTCCAAGGAGTTCGTGAAGATATTTTGAGGCTGAAACTTTTCCCCTATTCACTGAGGGATAGGTCCAAAACCTGGCTGAAAATCATTCCGGCAGGATCAATTGGATCTTGGAGTAAACTATACCGAGAATTCGTTACGAGATTTAACTCTACAAATCTATATGAACGAATCCATAATGAAATCACTTCATTTAGACAGGCTGATGACGAACCTATGTACGAGGCTTGGGAACGCTACAGAGAGTTACTAAACAGATGCCCACTACATGGATTCACATTATGGAAGCAAGTAATCATGTTCTATAATGCCACCAACGCCCCGACTAGAATGATGTTGGATGCCTCAAAAAACGGCACATTCCTTGATAAGGCCTTGGAAGAAGCTATAGAGATTTTGAACAAACTCGCAAGGAACAATTTTTAATTCCCTACTTCTAGGCGATGAGGATTAAGACGCCATGCCACAGTGAATGAACTAGAACCCAATAATTCGGTGGCAGCACAATTGGCATCTTTAACAAAAATGGTTCAGAACATGCAAGTACAATAGAATGCTCATGATGTAAAAGCTATAAATTCTTCTAAGTATATGCAAGACGAGGAAACTAGATTTTATGTGGGAAACTACAACCGAAATAACAACATGATGTCAAATATATACAATCCGGCTTGGAAAAGGCACCCGAATTTTTCATAGAGCAACACCAACAATGCCTTAAACCCCACCAACCAGACCTCTAATTATCATCCACTGCCGCAGCATCAAGTGCAGCAATCACTGCTACAGTAGCAGATGCATCTACAGCAACATCCTATGAACTCACTAGAGAATACTCTCAAGGACTTTATTATGAAAACTGAATCATATATGGCTGAGAACAGCAATTTCATGAAGAGGACTGATGACTTCATGAACAGAACAGAGATGAGGCTGCAAAACCAAGAAGCTGCTATAAATCACTAGAAACCCAAATTGGTCAATTCGCTCAAAGACAAAATACAAGACCACAAGGGGGATTACCTAGCAATACTGAAGTTGCTAAGGGAATGGGCCATGAATAGTACAAAGCAATCACAACAAGAAGTAGCCTACAACTGAAGGAAACAATGGGCAAGTCAGCAACCAAAGCTTCATCAGTAATACAGGAGGATACAGATAAGGAGGACTTGGATGCTGAACAGACTGGACACGAAGATAGTGCCCCAACAGAGAGCTCGGCAACACTTACACTTCCTACCGAGATAACAAGACAAACAGTGGTCACAAGTAATAAATTTTAATCTAATGAAACCTTGGATGAGATACGACCACCATCATATTTCCCACAAAGGCTGAAAAAACAGAAATAGGACCACCAGTTTAAGAAATTTCTTGATATACTGAAGCAAGTCCACATCAACTTGCCATTTGTTGAGGCAATTGAACAGATGCCCAACTACGCTAAATTCTTGAAAGACATTGTTTCCATAAGAAAGAAGCTAGATGAGTTTGAGATAGTGACAGCAACTGAAGGATGCATGGCAATACTGCATAATCGTATTCCACCTAAACTGAAGGATCTTGGATGTTTTACCATACCTTGTGCGATTGGTAACAATTATGAAGGAAAGGCACTCTATGACCTAGGGGTAAGCATAAATCTCATGCCTAAATCAGTTTTTCAGAAACTTGGTATAGGAAGAGCGAAACCTACGATAGTACTGCTCCAACTTATGGATAGATTTTATGTGCATCTAGAAGGAAAAATTGAGGATATATTGGTCAGGGTTAACAAATTTATTTTCCCTGTCGACTTCTTTGTCCTTGATTGTGAAGGAGATGAAAATGTACCGATCATCCTAGGAAGACCTTTCCTTGCTACTGTACGTACCTTGATAGATGTGGGAAACAGAGAGTTGACAATAAGGGTCAATGATCAACAAGTCAAACTCAATGCATTCCACAAATTGGAAAATTTTGATAGTCTAAAAGAGTGAAAAGCCCTTCAAACAACAGAAGTTGATGCCAAAATATCCTGCCTAGGCAGCACACTCGGTAAATTATTTGGTAAGAAAATTAAAACCAATGGAGAGGCAGAAAAGAAAGAAGGGATTGGCCAACAACTACAAAAACAATCAGGCCAACAAGAGACAAGCAATTTGGGAGATGCATTTACATGCACTCCACCAATAACCTAATTTCTTCCCTTCTATTCTAATTTATTATATTAGGATTAGTTTAGAGGTTATATGTTTATTTTATTTTCATCATTTTATTTAGAAATATTTATTATTAACATGTTTATTTCAATTTTCTTTTTAGGACAATAAAATCAAGAATAAAAGAGAAATAGTTCAGAGCAGAAATTCTGCCGAGGGCAGTAAACAGTGTCAGAAGTTGCAGAAGTCCCAACATGCAGAAACAGTGTAACGGCTATCTATCGAGTTTTCCGTCGCAATAGTAAATGTTAACGGGTAGTAAATTCAAAATGGTTACAAAACGATTAGTGATTAAAACGGTCACACTGCCAAGGCCTATATAAGCAGCATTCATCTCTTGAACTATTTACTCTTGTATTCTTGAATTTTTTTAGAATTTTATTCTTGCTCTCAAAATACTCTCACAATTATTCTTGAAATTTTTCAGAACTCTCGATCAAAACACTCAATCTTACAATCATCATTGGTAGCATACAACAAATTTGCCCCGCCACTGTTGCAGAAAGATTCAACAAATCTTTTGTCGCTCAACAGCTATGGGAAGAACAAGGATTCTAGCAATCTGAGGAAGAAAATCTCGTCATTGAACACTATTTGTTCAACAAGATTCAACATCAAAAATGACAACTCTTCTACCTACAACCTGATCAAGCCAATGCGACCATAGTGCACGAGTTCTATGCACATGGGCCCAGCAATGACAACCTCTTTGTCCACTGCCGAGGCAGACCTGTACGCCTTGATGTTGAAACAATTAATAAGTTCTACGGCCTGGCACCGAGACGAGATAGACATGCCGAATTCATGGATGACATTATCACACAAGACTACGAACAAATCAAGGATGAACATTGTTATAACAACACTCCATGGGAAACCGGTGTCCATAGAGGTTCTGTGACAAGGCAAAGCCTCAAGCTCGAGGCAAAAATGTGGTGCACATTCATCAAGAGACGCCTCATCCCTACTTCCCACAACAACACAGTGGATCGTAAGAGATTGGTGTTGATTCACTCTATCATCAACAAGAGGAGTATCAATATTGGAGAGCTCATTCTTCGAGAAATTCATGATTATGGTATTAAGGAACATGGACCACTATATTTCCCTTGTTTAATATATGTTTTATGCATTGCTGCAGGAGTACCAGTAGAAGATACAGACGAATACACACCAACAAGGCAAGGATGGACGAGAGAATTCTGCCACAGAGTGATGCAAATCACACAGGCAGAAGATACAGACGAATACACACCAACAAGGCAAAAATGTAGGTGCTAGAATATGGGTTGCTTGAATTTTTGTTGAAGTTTCCAACAAAATGAGCAGACTCTAGAAGCGTTTGATATTCTTTATCGAAATGGTTTCCACTACAATGCACACAGCTTAATACCTTAGCCTCTCATACCTCACTTGGTTGTTGAAGATTCTTTAACATATTTGTGATAGAAGAAAGTTGTGCTAAAATAGAATCATTAGCATCGAGCTCCAACTTTCCTTGAGTTCTTCATCCTGTTCCAAGTCTTGATGTTGGAAACTGATGATTATTGTTGCAAATTTTATCCAAAATATCAAATGCTTCTTCAGGTGACTTATCCAGCAGTGTCCCATTTGCTGAAGCATCTAACATCATCCTCCTAGGTGCATTGACTCTATTATAGAACATCACGATTTGAGTCCAATCTTGAAAACCGTGATTGATACATCTTCTCAGTAAACTTTTATACCGATCCCAACACTCATATATCGACTCATCATCTTCTTTTCTAAAAGATGCTATCTCATTTCGTAACTGAGTATTCATGTTCGGTGGGTTGTATCTTGCCAAGAATTTTTTGCACAAAGTTGTCCATGACACCATGGAAACGGATGGAATATCATTCAACCACTCTCTAGCTTGGTCTCTCAAAGAGTATAGAAATAGCTTGAGCTCTAACACAACCTAATGCACTCCTTGTTGGCGGAACGAATCGCAAACTTCTAAGAAAGCACGAAAATATTATCGAGCATTCTCGTAAGGAGATCCTTCAAACTATCCAATCGAGTTGAGCATATTGAACATCACAGGCTTGAGCACAAAGTAGGTTGCTTGTATCTCAAGTGTCACTATCCCAGAATTGAGGTCATCCAAGATCGGTGTCAAGTGATCTCGAATTGCCCTTGGTCTTACTACAGCTCTAAGATTTGCTACAACATTTTGATTCTAAAGATCATGATCGTTATACATGATTATTCTTCTTCTTTGCTCTCGCCTCCTTTGTCTAAAATACCTTTCGATTTTCGGGATAAATGCTTCAAGGGATTCTCGAGGATTAACTTTGGGAATACAGTAACCAAAAACCTATAAATAAAACAAAGAAAACAAAGATTAAACCAAAAACAAAAGAAATAAAGTAAACAAAATTAAAAGTATGAAAACTATGATTGAAATTTGCCTATTGTCTCAATCCCCGAAAATGACGCCAAAAACTTGTTGAGTGTCTTGGTGTGTTAAAATATAAGTGATTCTTGTACAAGTATACACATCGAACAAGTAAAAAAGTATGTGAGTGAGATCGTTCCCACAAGGATTGGGTAAGAAATTTAAAAAATAATTAACATACACAAAAATAAGAAAATCTTCTGTATAGACATATACTAAAGCAATTATGCAATTGTCACCAAAATGTTGTAGTAAAATAAAATTAAGAACGGAGAAATAGATAAAGTTGCACAAACACAACATAGAGGAGTATTCAAGTTTAAGACTGGCTAGGCTTGCTATGAAAAGAATTTACTTTTATCCTGAAAGCTTATTGTTCTACTGGTTTAACTAGTGTTCGATAGAGTTTACTAAAAATGCCTCCACTATCCCTAGTCAAAAGTCCTAACACTCAAAAATGCTAAGGCATTACCTCCCGGTCTCAACGCTAATACTTCTAATGTTGATGAAGTTCTACCCTTTTTAATCGTTGAAACGCTTCGGTCGTGAAGCTTTCTAGCCTGCTGCTTCTCCCGAAGTCTTGAAAATACCTTGCTTGAATATCTCTAACAATGATGGTTCGACTAAGGTAGAAGATGAAGGAAAGTGGTCGTATTTCTTCTTCCTTCTCACTCGTTGCTCTCTTTAAAGTTCACTCCTTTTTCTACCTCCAATTCTCTTCTCTATTTTGCTTTTGTTTTTGGCTCTCAATTGCTTTCTATTGCTCATTATTATAGTAGGATTGGCATTATATATGAGGTTTTAGGGGTTTGAGCCCTAATGATTCAAGGAATATTCTCTGATAAATCTGTAGAGAATTGCATCAATGTACAGGATAAATATGATTGGCTTGAAATTCACGAGCAGGGACAGTGGGTTGTACGTTTGTCTTTTCTACAATTTTGTTTGGTGCACCCACAATGCTATAACATCTTGATATTCGATCCAATACTAAATATGCTATAGCATCTCTTCCGTTCTTCAACTTTGCTCGAGCAATCTACACAACAACACCAAAGAAATACCCTTCAAAGTAACATCTTTTAAAATAAAATATAAACCTAATCTAAATGTAAATGAAATTCAACTAAATGAAATACAAATGAACTTGAAATAAAAAAAAATCTTAAGTAAAAGCGTATAAAATATATATTTTTTAGAGCGTTAACATAAGGCCTTAGAGCAAGTGTAAGGTTTGACTTATGATCCTTCGAAAGGTCAAGGAAACCTCAATGGGAGGAATTAGTCCTCTAACAATTCACAATCTCAGTCTAAGAGGGATAAAAACCGTTGGAGCTAAGGAAGGGGAGCATCGAATCAGAGTTCGAGGTTAGACCGTATGTCAGAGTCTGGTAGTCGTAAGAAGACTTCATCATCATCCATGATGAGTCCCGAGATTTCTTAAGGGAGTATAGGTGCACCAGTTTGTAATTAGTGTGGGCATAGGCATCATGGTGAGTGTTGGAGACCTAACCAAGCTTATTTTGAGTATGGATCTCTGGATCATCTTATGAAGGACTATCCTACAACTACTACTATCTTACTGGTTCAGACACAGAGGATCTCATATCTGGCTTAGAGGGGTCAATGTTTCTCTAGAAGAGGTGCGAGTCAGACCATTGGCCATTAAAGTAAGGGTACGTTTTTGTCTACTGCTAGGGTACATGCGAGACAATATGAAGTCAGAGTTTAGGAGGAGTGTAATCCCATCAATTTTATATTAGGTAATTTCTCTTTGTTCTCTTTACCTATAGTAGCATTAGTGGACTGTGGGTATACGTATTCCTATATTTTTAGTGGGATATTCGAACAATGGGGTTTGCCAATTGAGGATCTAGAGATAGGGGTTAGAGTGACAAGTTCGTTATGTTTATATGTGATAGTGGATAAGGTGTATTAGAGGTGTTCGATCGAGGTGCAAGGTTCAATCTTCCTGACAGAACTTATGGTCTTGCTCTTTCAAGAGTTTAGTGATGCATTTTTAAATGGCCTAGGGCGTGTTCCTATGCAAGATAGAAAGGTACTTGCCTATGGTTCAAGGCAACTCAAATTGCATGAACAGAACTACCCTACCCACAATCTAGAACTTGTCGCAATCATCTTTGCTTTGAATATATGGAGGTATTATCTCTATGGGAGAAATGCTACATCTACACGGACCACAAGAGCTTAAAGTATCTACTTAATAAAAAGGAGTTGAACTTGAGACAGCGGCATTAGATAGAGTTGCTAAAGGCATTATCTCTTAGATAGAGCTGCTAAAAGATTATGACTGCACAACTGAATATCATTCGGGTAAGGCAAATATGGTGGCGGATACCTTAAGTAGGAAGTCCATGGAGGACTTGAGAGTTATGCTTGCTTTTTTGAGGTTAATGAATGATGATGGTCTTTTGGCCGAGCTTCGAGTGGAACCTACGTTAGTATAAAATATAAAGAGGACCCAAGTGTTAGATGAGGACTTGGTAGATCAGATAGAGGCATTTCAGAAAGGTGAGCTTATGGACTTTGAGGTACGAGAAGGTGAGTACTTTTACTTCAAGAGACATTTATGTGTTCCTACTTTGGAGGATTTAAGGGATCGTACCATGAGGGAGGTAAACCGTATCCCTTATAACGTATATCCGGGGAGCAATAAGATATACTAAGATCTTAGACCGTTCTATTGGTGAGCTTGTACGAAAAGATATATCAAAGAGTTTGTAACAAGTGCTTGGTTTTCGACATATGAAAGAGGAACATCAGGTTTATTCGAGTTTGCTTCATCTTGTCCAGATTCCACAATGAAAGCGGGATCGGGTCACCATGGATTTTGTTACGAGATTGCCTTTGACTCAAAGTAAGCATGACACTATATGGGTTATAGTTGATCGGTTAACCAAATATGCTCACCTTGTGCCTGTGAGGATGGAATTTAATTTAGAAAGGTTTGATCAATTGTACATCAAAGAGATCTTGTGGTTACATAGAGTGTCATCCTCGATCATATCGGATAGAGATCTGCGGTTTACGATAAAGCTTTGGAAAAAGATCCACAGTGCTTTGGATATCAAGTGACACTTCAGTACAACTTTTCATCCACAAACTGATTGTCAATCTAAATGGGTCATTCAAATTCTTGAGGATATGGTTCATTGTTTTATTGTGGACTTTAAGGGTAGTTGGGAAGAACAACTATTGTTGGTTAAGTTTGCTTACAACAACAACAACTATCAGAATAGTATCAAGATGACACAGTTTGAGGCGTTGTATTTGTGCAAGTATAGGACACCCTTATGTAGGACCGAGCTTAATGAAAGACGGATTGTGAGATCCGATCTAGTAAATTAAACAGAAGAGAAGGTTCAGGTCATCAAAGAAAGGTTGCAAGCAGTATTTGATCGCCAAAAGGTTTATGTGAATAAGAGAAGAAAATATATCGAGTATAAAGTTGGGGAGAAAGTGTTCCTAAAGGTATCACCGTAGAAAGGGATCATCCGTTTTGAAAGAAATGGCAAGTTGAGCCAAGGTTTACCAGCTCGTATGAGGTGCTTGAAACAGTGGGACCAGTGGCGTCTTGGTTAGCTTTACCTTCAGACTTGGCACACATCTATAATGTTTTCCATGTATCGATGTTGAGACGTTATTAGGGGTGAGCAAAATACGACTAAACTCGAAAAAATTATTTTTTTCAATTTTGAGTTATTCTAGTCGAGTTATTCAAGTCAAATCAAATAACTCGAAAAAATTTCGATTTTGAGTCGAGTTAAAATTTCCAAATTTGGAGTTACTTGAAAAATCGAATAACTCAAAAATTTCCAAGATCTAATTACATATTTAGTCCCTATAGTTCTATTTTTAGTTTTATTTCAATTATATCTTCTCTTTTTTATTATTTTATATTTTAATTTTCTTTTCTTTACAATATGGTTATTTTCCATATTTATTTTATATTTTTAATAAAAAAATTTATTTATATTTTTTATATTATTTAAATTATGTTAATTATTTTATATTTTTTTAATTTATATATTTATATTATTGTATTTAATTTATCATTATTTTATTTAGTTTTGACCTTTTCTAGATAAGAAAAATATTTTTAATGAGACTCGTAATTTAATAAAATGGCATATCCATACCTAGTCTATTTGATAATAATAATAATAATAATAATAATTCAAAATCTTATTTATATATGTAAAAAAATAATATGAAAAAATATGTATGTAGATATAAAGAGAGAGACGTTTAAATTAGAGTCAAAATATACTATATTATTAAAATAGTATAATTAAATATATACATAAACTCGAAAAATCGAATCGACTCGGACTCACTAAAACCAACTTGAATCAAAAAAGTTTAAAAAAATTTCAAGTTGTAAAATATGTTGACTCAACTCAAATAACTCAAAAAAATTTTACTCGAACGCTCACCCCTAGACGTTATTGTTCAGACCTTTCACATGTTTTGTCTCTCGAAGATGTTGAGGTTAATACAGATCTAACCTACGAAAAGAATCGGTAAGAATATTTGACAGGGGAATCAAGGAGCTTCGGAACAGGTGTATACTCCTAATTAAGATGCTTTGGAGAAACCACGAAGTCGAAGAGACTACGTGGGAGGTTAAAGCGAATATGAGAATACTTTATTCGTACTTGTTTTCCCAGGTAAATTTCAAGGATGGAATTTCTTTGAGGAAAGACTTGTTACGACCCGAGTTTTAGGATTCGGAGTCGAGTTAACCCACGGTAGTGGGCCTCGTGTCCTCTAAAGTCTTATTGGGCTTAAGGGTTATATTTTAGATTTGGTTTTGGATGGTGGCCCAAGGGTATTTGGTTAAATGGATTATTAGGGGGAAAGGATGGTTTTTCTGCATTATGTAGATGGGTGATTTCATCACCATCTTTATTGTCCTTTACATTTTATTCTCTCATCTTTCTCTCCAAATCCATCACCAAAGGCTGAGTTTTGAAAGATTTCTTGTGGGAATCTAGTTCTGTTGCTTGAGATAAGTGTGCTTGGCTTTGGGAGATCTATCTAGCAAGGTAAGCTTTGTTTCATATGGTGGAGGTACGGTTTTTGGAGGATTTTTAAGATTAAAACGGGTAAGAGTTTTGGGAGGCCTTGGGTTGGTTAAGAGCTCTTTTTTAGTCTTTTAGAATTGTTTTAATATAATAGTAATCTCTTGGTATCTTCCCTTCTAGTGAAAGAGATTCGTGAGCCTTCAAGGAGTTTGGTAAAGGAGAAGGTTTAGGAATTGTTGTGGAATTCTTTCAGCTCGTTTTGGAGGTTGGTATACTTTTAAATCCTTTGTGTGTATCATCATTATTTGGCATGCTTGATTGGTTTGTGATGTTTTGGTTAAGTTTAAAGCTTATATATGCTTTAATGGTAGATTGATTTATGGTTGATGATATTGGATAAAATTAGTTACAAACTCATTTAAACTACTTCAATAATACGTAGGAACGTTTTGGGATTGAATGGTTTGGTTTAAGTTGAAGTTCTTAGGCATTTTAGGGTTCAGGCCTGTACGAATCAGGCTTGTACTTTCGTACAGGCTATCAATACCCGTTGGTTGGCGTATCGATATTGCAGACAGAAAATAAAGTCTAGAATAGTAGGCGTTTCGGAATGCCCTGCACATGTTTTGAAACTAGAAACTCCAGTAACGAATCGTTTCGATACTCTCTTGGTCTTTAGGAAACCATCGTCTTAATGCATCGAAACGCAAAGGGGAACATTTTGATACTGTGGTGTTTTGATACCCCATATAGGCATATCAATACCCCTGAGCAATTTGTCCAAGTTTTAAAAGGTTGAGTTTGGAGTTCCATAATTTATGCTATGGGCTCGTATGGGTTAATTAAGCTATAAAATAATTATTAAAACTTTGAATTTGGGGTGTGGACTTTGATATGATAAAATGTGCTTTACATGCTTGATCTTTCGTTTGGTTGTGGTATAATTTGATGTGAGGATCTTAGATGGATCATCCTGTGTGGTTGAGTCTTTGTTTGGTAGGATTCAGATACCCAATGAGTGAGTGTTGCAACACAATGAAGGTCATCCGATGTGAGATTTCGGGTGATGTATTGAAGGTCATCCGATGTGATATTCCAAATGATGACTTTACTCGATGTGATATTTTGATCCCCACTCGATGTGATATTCCGAGTGAAGGCTCGATCGATTAAAAACTAATATTTTTTCTAAACTTTAGTTATCATTAATTTGGATCAAAACTAGTTAACTAACCGAATTAACTAATATATATTATATTTTTATATTTTTATTTTTATCATCGGGCCTTTAAAAATTATAAAATAATTATTAAAATTTTATATATTATAAAATAGTTTTTAAACATTATCCAATTTTCACAAAATGATATTTAAATTTATTGAATTATTAAAAATATAATCATTAAATGTTTTAATATTTATCGATAATTTATAACTTCTTTTGAATAAACGATCATTCTATAACAATTTGATAAGTTTAATGGTTGTTTTATAACTTTGATAGTTTAGTGACTAAAAAGGTCATATTAACATAGTTTAGTTTTCATTTGAGTAATTTATCTAAAATCTTATAATAAATTTGGTTAATTCAAAAATTAATTGAATTAACCGGGAAAAAAATAGTAAAATTTTTTTAAAATGATTTGATTAATGATTAAGAAAAAAATGGTTAATAAATTTTAATTCAATTGATTAATATTAATACATTTAAGCTAAAATTAAATTTCATAAACAAATAATAAATATTAAAACGAGTTATGTATGATATTAGAGATAAATTTAGGGACATACCCGCTAAGAAAAAATAAATTTAGTAAAAAAAGTACGACCAAGTCTTTTTTATGTTTTGCGATTTGAAGGAATCTATAAAATTTTGGTAAGATGGATTAATACTCTTCTCGTTCATTAAGAAATAAAACTTCTTAAATCGTATAAAATAGACATTTTTGTTTTTAGTTACTTTTTAAATCAGTTCAGCATTTAAAAATTAATTTAAGATTAAAAGTAAGAAAATAAATAATTTTTTCGATTAAAATTACTGTTTAACTTGATTTTAAAAGTGATTTTTAAGAATTAATTTTTTAGTTTTTAATTTTTAAAATTATTTTAAATAAAATTACTCATATATCTTTATTTATATCACTAATTCTTTAATACATAAAATAAATATTTAAAATAATATTTTTTCGATTTAAAAATATATTTTAACAACTAAATATTCATATTATTAAATCAAAAAATTTAAATATTTTTAAAATTATATTTTAAAATCAAGTTTTTATCATATTTTCTAAAACAAAGTTAAACTGACCATAAAAAAATATAATGTCTTTTAAATGAATAAAATTAACTTACTTTTCGATTTATCGCGGGTGACGTCATTTTTCTTGTTTTGAAGCGGTAGTTATTAGGGGTATTAAAAAATATTGGACCCTCCCACCCAATTATAAAAAGGGTAAACTACACCAGTGATCACCCAACTATTTGAGGATACCTATTTTGACCACCCAACTAAAGAATTCGTCAATCAGGTACTCCAACTTTGAAACCCTACCTATTTTGACCACTGTCGTTAAAATTCTGACGAAAAAATTAGAAGTGATGACGTGGCAGTTAATGGCGATGACGTGGACGTTAATTAAAAGTTGTAAAATTACACATTTAATCTCTCTAATTTATTTATTATTTTAAATTAATCATAAAAATAAATTAATAAATAAAATTAATCACCCAACCGATTTGTGACACGTGTTACAACCGCATCGGGTGATTAATTTTATTTATTAATTTATTTTTATAATTAATTAATATATTTTTCTCACCAACCAGCTGCTGGTTGGTGAGAAAGAAAGAAAGAATGAAAATGTTGTTTTAATGCCATAGAGGGGAATTGAACCCACGCCCTCTTGCTTGTAAAGCAAAAAGTTAAACCACTAAGCCAATGTAATATCCACAATATGAAACTCGAAAATACAATATTAAATGGTTATATCTTAGTATTTGAATTACCATGACAAAGACCAACCGTTTAAATCAATTAATATTTAAATAAAAATATTAAATATTTAGATTTTAATTATTCGAATAAATTAAAATCTAAATATTCGAATAAAAATATTTAGATTTTAATTATTCGAATATTTGAATTTTGTTGTTTAAATATTTTTATATTTTTTTTGAATAATTAAAATCTAAATATTTTTATTCGAATATTTATTAATTTTCAACTAATATTTTTATTTATATATTTAATATTATTCGAATATTTAATATATATATATATTTTAAATATTTAATTATTTTGATTTATTTATTAAATGTTTTATTATTTTAATTCAAATATTTAATGTTTTAATTTAAATATTAATCGACTTGAAATTTTGTTATTCTAGGCTTTTACTAAAACTTGATCACTTAATAATACATGTGAATATACTATAACATAAGAAATAACTTGGCCTAGTGGTTTATCTGTTGATTGAGTTTGTTATGTTTGAGGTTGTGGGTTCAAATCTTTTTACATGCAAAAAAAGTTTATATTTTATTTCTTCCACTAATCATTCACCAATCCGGTGGTGACACGTGTCACCACTTGATTGGTGAGGAATATATATAAAATAATAAATCAAAATAAATTAATAAATAAAATTAATCATCCAATCGATTGATGACAGTCACGTCACTGTTGTTAACTTTTTCGTCCGAATTTTAACGGCGGTAGCCGAAATAGGTAGTGTTTCAAAATTAGGGTACCTGATTGACGAGTTTTTTAGTTGGGTGGTCAAAATAGGTATTCCCAAATAGTTGGGTGATCACTAGTGTAGTTTACCCTTATAAAAATCAAGTATTTTTTAAAAAAAATCGAATAAAATACCCGACCTGACATTTTTTGAATTGGATCAAGATAACAAAATCAAAATATCTTAAGTATCCGTATACTTTGAGTACCCATATCTTTTTTTAATTATTTATATATTAAAATAAATTAAATTAATTAAAAATATTAAAAGAATTGTCGTTAGTATAGGAAATTAATAATCACTATTCTTAAATTTTGTAATATAAATTCTGAAATTTGTGCTTTCATGCTTTCATTGTTCCATCTTTCAAAGACGTAATGAAAACATAATAAATTAATAATCACTATTCTATATTAATGTTGTGTCGTCATATATAAGTTTATAGACAATAAGTTTAAAAATTCAATTCCATCGCGGTAATGTTTGAGTCATAAATTTTATCTTTAAATTATATAATTTAGGTCTTAAATTTTATATTTATTTTATGTAATTAAAATTTAAAAAATTTATGTATGAATATTGGATCATATAATTCAAATTTTAAATTTTTGTATATATTTTAAGATTAAATTTAAGATTCATAAAAAATAAAAAATAAAAATTCAAGTACTTGATTATCTGAAATTTTTTGTTACTCATTATTCGTGTACCCGAAGTATCGGATACCCGAAAAACTCGGGTCGACACATGAATTATATTTTGAATTATCCGATATTTCAAATACTCAATACTTCGAGTATCCGAATAATCATATATTCAAACTTAAACACCCTTAGTGGTCACTCCCCCGCTGTCCTCCTCGTTCACTTATTTTTTTTATTTTTCTCAATTCCGAGTGTAAGTTTTTTATAGATCTTGTAGTAGAAATCCTTAACCCCTAATAATGTCTCTTTTATATTCTTATTAAAAAATATTAAAAATTAATTTTTAAATTTTAATATTATTTTTTATATCTTAATCACTAAAATATATAACTAAAATATATTTTAATCTTAATTTCTTAAACTTTAATCACTACTTATAATTTTATACATTAAATTCTAAACTTAAATTCTAGAATTGTGAGAGATAAAATATAACACCAGAAATAGACAATTTACCCCGTTGTTTGTTTAGGACTTTCTCCCTCCGACGTTGGTCGTTGCCTACTCTTAGGTCTACAGACGATTTTGAAAGGGGGGTTTCTTGAAGAAAAACTCGGGTTCTCTGCTCTTTAAGTTCGATAGAGAACTTCTCCTTTTTTTTCCAGTTTTAGTTGTGATTTTTGGTTATTTTGTTGCAAATCTGTCATGATCGAAAGTAGGGGTTTTGCCTTCCCATCGGAGGAAGGTAGCGAGTTTGGCTCTTCGACTTCGGTCCTCTCTTCTCCAGTCCATCAATCTTCGACAATTTCAGCATCTTGACGCGTCGACTCAGTTGGTCTCCTCTCTGCATTTCCTAGCTGTCTCCATACTTGTGTACAATTGAATTGTTAAATAAAATATTTTAAATTTTCTGGCTATGTTCGTCCCGGTTCGTTTCCTCTCAACGGCTTTGGTGTACCGACTTTCAATTGTTTGTTGTTTTTGCGTTTTTCTTTGTTTTCCTTTTTTTTTTCTTCTTCTTTTGATCCCATCTTCTTTCCCCCTGTTCTTTTGGTTCTATTTTCCCATGTTTTTCCCGCTAGTTGCATCGTCTTTGTTTTGCGATGCCAGTTTATCATTTCATGATCAAAAGAAGGCGACTTCTTTTGGCAGCAATGGAAAATGGTAAACTATTAAACCCCAGAATACCCTTCTCCACAGCAATCCCAATCATCAATATTACACAGTTTAAAGCTTTACAACTCAAAGCGCTTGAAAACCCTTTATTACAAACTCAAACACATTATATCTACACTGAAGCTAGTATATGATAGTACTTGATAACAAGCATTCCATTTTCATCAATCGGTCTCATGGTCAGGTGCAGGGGAGTACCAGGCGGGAACTGTGCCCTTACTTCTAAGCATTCTGGTAAATGGGGAATCAGGCATTCTTCCTCTCTCTTCCTCCTCTAATTCTTCTGCAGATTTTGGCAAACCATCTGGAATATGAAAGAATCTCTTGCCTTCATTCTCGGTAAGCAACGGCTTAGCCATACGCGAAAATCCCTTGCAGTTTTCCTTGTGGATGGAAGCAATTCCATGTAAGAGTCCAATCAATGACTTAACACCCCCAGCTTGAATAATTATCTTCTCTACATCTTCTTTCGGCGTCTCTTTCTGTCATGCAGTACAAATAAATATAGTAGAGTTTTTAGTTATTTTTTTCCTGCTCCGATTTAATTTCTATGAAATCAAGCTGAAATTAGCTATAGTAAGAAATAAATAATATAATTGGTATGTTAGAATTACAAATTATTATGGGTTTAAAAAGCTTTACAGATTAGTTTAAACGATGGTCGGATACAACTTATTTTACAGCAAAACAAATTTTAACAAAAAAAAAATCTTAATTTTCTTTCTTCTAAACTTCTGGTATCTCTAATTTCAAACAGGTGCAATCTCTTAAAATTTTAAATCTATAAAAAGCTTACCTCAAGATCTTTCAGCTCGAAATAAGCTCTCCAGCAACTATAAGAATCGTCTCCTTCAAGTGTGGAACAGTAATCTGAAAAACAAACAAAATAAATTCAAAATCGCTTTCGTTTTTGTTTCTAATTTTAAAAGTATACACAATTAATTTACATACCGGCGAGTTGGTTCTCTGATTTCTCAATCAAGGGAGGCTCTTTGACGACCCGCTCGAATTTCGTTCTGCTAAACGGTTCGAGCTTCGGTATGTAGGCGTCGCTGCTTGAAGAAGAGCGAATCGTGGAAGCGAATCGAGATTTCGACGCCGGTGGTAATCCGGTGCGTTGGATATCCTTAACATCTACGAGGATAGGATACGAACAGGGACGTAATGGGATGGACTTCATCATCGTAAACAAGCGGAGGACACAAACTCACAGTGGTTTTTCTTGATTGTTAAAGATGATAATGTGGCGATGGGTTTAAATAGTAGAACCCAAATGGATAAGGATCTAGAAGATTTTTTTTTCATAAGCTGGGTTTAGGGTATTTTGGATGGACTGCTTGAATATTTTGAATCGTACCCGTTGATCTTTTGTTATTGGGTTTGATCAGAGTCGTTGGAATAGATATTTGGTGATGGGGCAGAACCGCAGCATCGAATGATTCAGCAGCAGTTGCGCCCACCGGATTTGCACTTTTGGGGCGCTTTCTCATCCTAAAGTTTATTAGAATAGGGGAAATTACTTCATTGGCCATCTAACCAATTAGGTATATCTGTTTTGACAATCGATTTATTAAACTAATTAATTAAGTTATCAAAATTATTAAATCGATCTATTTTTATTATTGTCTTTAAAATATTAACGAAAGAGTAACAGACTGATGATATGATAGTAAAATCTTATAAAATTATATGTTCAGTCTCTATTATTTATTTATTATATCAATTTAATTTTAATTTATTTTTTAAAATTAATCAATCAAATAATACGTATCATCACTTAAATAAATTTATTTTAATTTTTATTTTATTTTATATATTTTCTCTACAATAAGATAGTGACATATTGGAAAAGAAAATTCAAAAATAGAGGGAAGAGTGCTTGAACCTACGATTCTCAAGGATAAAAATTTGTCTATGCCACTATGTCAAATCAACTTTTGTAATATAAATTATGCCATTTAATATATATATATAATATAATATATATTAAAGAATAAAAAATATATAAATAATTGATAAGAGACTCAGAGCTTAAATCACCTATAATATTTAAGATTATACAAACCATTAAAAGTATTGAATATTTGATTCAATATATTTACATATTTTTTATTCTTCATATTTAAATTAAATCAAATATTTAAAATAATTTTTAAAATAATATATATAAAATTGAATATTAAATTGAACATTTTAATATTTTTTTAATATTAGAATATTTTAATTCAAGATTTTAAAATATTTGATTTAATAGTTCATTTTAAATATTTGAATATTACATCAAATATTTAAATATTTAAATTAAAATAATCAAATATTAAATCAAATATTTTAAAATCTTGGATTAAAATATTCAAATATTAAATCAAATATTTTAAATATTTTATTTCCAATATTCAAATATTTTAATTTAAGTATTTTTAATGAAATATGTGTAATATATTTTGTAATCAAATGAAATCGAATATTTAAAAACTACTTTAAAATGTTCAATTTAATATTTAATTTAATATATTTTATTTAAAATTACTTTAAATATTTGATTTAATTTAAATATAATTTTTTTTCAAATATTTAAATCGAATATTTAATATTTTTAGTAGTTTGTGTGATTTTAAATACTCAAGTGATTTAGACTTGAGTTCCCTATCAACGAAAAATTATATTATGGGTCAGTACCACCACGTGTCCATGGGACCGACCAATGATAACTACCCACTTCATCAACTTTTTCATGTCATATTTTTTTCAGTGAATCTTCACTTTAAAAATTAAAAAAATAATGAGTGGATGATTATCATTGGTCGGTCCTATGAATGACGTGGTAGGACTGACCCATGATATAATTTCTCCCTATCAACCCTTTTTATCCATTTATCTCTACCAATTTACTAAATTATAAAATATATATTAAATGACATATTATTAAACCTTATGCAAAACATTCTCTCTTATTTTTATTTTTCTTTCGTAAGTAGGTGATACGAAAAATATATTAAATAAAATAAATTTATTCAATTAAGTGATACATATATCATTATCTGATTGATTGATTAATTTTAGAGAATTAAATCAAAATTAAAATCAAATTAATATAATAAATAAAATAAAATTAAAATAGATCGATTTAATAAATTTAATGACTGATTGATGATTTTAATTATTCAGTGACTAAAATAGATACGTTCAATTAGTTAGATGAACATTGAAATAGTTTACCTTAGAAATAAGATATTTACTTCTGTTTTAAAGATATTTCTCTTTCTATAGTTCATGATCCAAAGTATGTTCTCTAATGCATCATATTAATTTGATTTATTAAATAATATGTTGAGTAAATAAACAAGTTGAAGTCAATTTATTTAAAAATAATAATAATAATAATATTTTTTTTTAATTATTTGTTTAGTAGATCGAATAATCGAATTTGGCCAAAAGAAGTGAATTGACAATTAAAAAAAATTGTGCAAGATAGGGAAAATGGGGAAAATAAAGAACATACGATTTGATAGTGGTTCAAGCTTCGAAAAAGTTCTATATATATTACCTTTGTTCTCACTAAGGATTTTTCAATCCAATTTACTAATGAATTCGACCTTGTTCTCGATTCAAGGGATAACCGTTACAAACCGAATAATTCTTTCTACCAAAGATTGATTCAACCTCACAAGGTTAAAAATAAAAAGAATGAAGAATTTTTGTTTCTATCACAGAATAATTTTGCCTAGTTACAAACAAGAACACTCCTCGAACTCAAAAAATAAGATTACAATGAAGCAATTAAGAGTACGGTGTACAAAGATATTCAATGAGGCACTATGAGTTGGATTTGATGCTTGGATGTTAACTTTTTGATCAGTAGTTGTTGCTGCTGCTTGGAATGCTTAATTTTATACATTATCATTGATTTCTAACCATTGAAGTGGTTGAGAACATAAATATGGACGTTAGACCTTCATCTTCCCACTATAAATGCATTTCTATAATTACCGGTATCGAAATACAGGGTATCTGTATCGAAACAATACCAAAATAAAAATAATCATTTTGTGCATTTAGTAAGGCTATCGGAACGTGTGGTTAGTGTATCGAAACTAAAATAGGGGAATATCAAAATAGCTACAGAGTTGTACCGAAATATTTTGGTTCTGCCAAAATGAGTATTAAAACGCCTCTAAGGGTCTATCAAACAACGATCAAAATATTTAATACTCAAAGAGTCGTTGAAAATTTGTCCCGGTATCGAAACAGACACGTGGCGTATCAAAACGCCTTAAATATTTCAATAAGTTCATAAAAGCTAGACGGTATCGAAACAACCTATGGTTGTATCGAAATGTCTGTTTCGATACCATTTTTCATAGTTTTGAAATCAATTTTCATAGTTTCAAAATGAATCGAAACGGTCGAAGACCATATCGAAACTCCTGAAAAAATTTGAGGAACTTTAATCGAAAATAAGTATGTTGTATTGAAACGCCTATAACAAAACCACAAGTTTGACTTTGAAATTTACTTAGAAAATATTCATGGGTTATTAGTTTGACTTAAAATTATTGTTTCTTTTTAATTTAAATAAGAACTTAAAAATTTATGTCAAATTAATCATTTTACTATTTGTTATATAAAATCAAATTTAATTTTATATTACTTGATACATAAATCATCATATTTAACTATCAGAGAATATATGGAATTCCTTTTGTTTTATTCAATTCATTTTTATTTTTTAAATTATTTTTATTGTGAATAAAATAATAAAGAATTACAAATAAAACAAAGAATAAAGAGAAAAAAAGCAGGATCTATAGTATTCTCTAAATATAGACTTGCGTATAATGTCTTCATCAAATCATTTATTTATAGATATAATAAATATATAATGCATTAAACTCTAATTAATAAAGATAATATTAATAATTTTATCATAACTATTTGGCATAAAGATAATTTTCACAACGTTTATAATTTTTATATTTTGGTCTTCATTTGTTTTTTTGTTTTGTTTTGAACAAATTTAGCTCTTAACTTATGTTCTTTTGATAAATAATTCATTTTTTAAATAGCATTATAACTGAACCAATAAAAATTTAACGATGGTGACATGTTATATTCATGTGATAATATATTTTAAATGATATGACATCTAACATATCAAATACATACACTGAAATATAATTTTATTTAATATAAAATATAAAATAATTAAAATCCAAATAAAATATTAAAAATCAATTAAATCTAAAACAAAAAAGGCTACTGAACGTTCTCAAACCTAACTATGATAGAATCAAAATTCTATCTAAAACAGTATGAACACAGTCTGAAAAGAAAGGGCTTTGTAAAGTTTGCTACCCGCGAATCAAAGATAAAAGATTTTGATATTAATCGATTAAATTTTTATTATTTTAGTTTTGAATTTAGGTATTTTAGTATTTAATATAAACTGAAAGTTTTACGATTGAGAAATTTTAGTAGCCTTTGTTGTTTTAGATTTAATTAATTTTTAATATTTTATTTGAATTTTAATTGTTTTATATTTTATATTAAAATAAAATTATATTTTATATGTATGTATTTGATAGGTTAGATTTTATGTTATTTAAAATATATTGTCATATGTATATACATATCATCATTGTTAAATTTTTAACGGACTAATCATAATGCTAGTTAAAAAATGATACATTTGTCAATAAAAATAGATTAAAGCTAAATTTATCAAAAAAGAACAAAAACCAAAATGATAAAAATTATAAACATTAAAGATGAAAAATATCTTTATATTTAATTATTTTAAATATTTTAATTAATTAAATTTTATAAAATATATTTTTAAACTATAAGTATTTTAAAACATATTTTTCATATTTTATTAATAATAAATTAAAATAATAATGAGTCAAAGTTTTAAAAAATCTAATTAAAAAGTCAATACTTAATATATTGAAAGTGAGTGATATCACATTAATACAATAACTAATATCATATTACATTAATCGATCGTATAAAAATATCTGGTAAAATTAAGGGTTGGATATGACTCGGATCCCAGTGGTATTGTCTCAACATGGATACATGAAACACATCATGAATACAGCTAAGCTGAGGAGGTAACTCCAATTGATATGCAATAGGCTCAACTCTTTTCAGAATACGATATGATCCATATATCTCGGACTCAGCTTACCCTTACGTTCAAATCTTAGAATTTTATTCCATGGAGCTAATATCATATTACATTAATTGATTGTATAAAAATATCTAATAAAATTAAGGGTTGGTTACCATAAACCCTTGAACTTTTGAAAAAATATAATTAAATCTTTAAATTTTGTTTTACACCCAATTAAGCTCTTATGCTCTAAGATTCTATCAATTAACCACTTTGACCATCGTTGATTATTAAATCTAACACTTTTTTGAATCAGTTAGTGCAATGTATTATGTTATAACATTATCGCTTAGTATTTTTTATAAATATTTTCTTTAAAATTTCTATAAAACTTATAAAATGATATAAAGAGTTTTCTTAAAAAATCTATAAATATCACACGAAAAAATTATAGCTTGTCGTGTGGTATAATATTTTTAAAAAACTATAAAAAATTATTTAAAATTAATAAAAAAACTTAATCGATCTAATTTATTAATTTAAAATTTAATTAAGTGTAAATAAAATTTAAAAACTTAATTGATTTTACCCTTAATTTATTATTTAAAATAGTATTGTCACTTAATTGCATGATGACATAATTAACTGTGACTGATGTGGACAATGAACCAAACTGATATCATTTTACACCTCATGAATTTGAACCCAAGCACCAAGGAAAAAATTTCCAAAACTTAATTATTAACTAACTTCAAAATTGATAATATTTTAATATAAATAATATAGATGTCAAACTGTTATCGAGATTAATATAATTTTTTATTAAGTTTATTTTTTAATTTTTTATTCAATCTAAAATTATTTTCTATTCATTTTTAATTTTTATAATCTAGTTTAATATTTTTAATATAATTTATTTTTGTTCAATTTAGTCTAAAATTTTTATTTAATCTAAAATTAACTTTTTTTCTAATTTTGTAATCTAGTTCAATTTTTAAAATAGTTTTAAAATTTTTAATTTAGTTCCTAAGTTTTTAAGTAATCTAAAATTGACACATATTTGTTTATAATTGTGAATTAACTAAAAATTTTAAGGATTTAACTAAACAAATATACAATGATATTAAAAATGAAGTAATTTTTTTTAACAAGCTAATAGTAATTATAGTAGTATCTGTTCTAGAATATAATCTCCATCATTTGATATTGATCTCTCAATCACTCTGTTGATATCGTTGGTGCTCGAACCCATGACTTCTAAGAATAACAACCGTTCCGTTAACTGCTTCGACTAGAGAACTCATATAAAAAATAAATAAATTATAATAAAACAAGATAAATTTTAGATTAATTAAAAACTTCATAATGAATCTTTAAATAAATATTTAAATTAACGGTATAAATGATCACACCTACATTAATATTAAATAATAGTTTGGAATGAATGATGGCACAGTAAATCTAGACTCGTCATATAATCTATGAAGAAATTATTAAAATAATTGCTCTCGTAAGTTATTTGTAGTCCTAATTACTAATAAGTTGTGGGGTATTTAAACGGAGTAGAAATTTTCTATTTTCAATTATATCTCATTTCATGATTTATACTTTAAAAAAAAATTAAATTATAATCTTAATTTTTAAATTTTAAATTATAAATTCTACCCCTTACCTTAAAATATATATTCTACCGTAATTTTTGTGAATCATAATTATAAGAAGTAAAAATTCTCTACCTCTTTATCATGCCTCTTATTGAAAATTTCTTAAAAATTAAATTTTCAACCTTAATCCTTATTTCCTATATCCTAAACCCTATGCTCTAAAAAATACACCTTATCACTAATTCCCTAAATCCTAACCACAACCCTAACATTAAACACTAAACCCTCTAATTTGAAGCGGAGGCACAAATGGAGGTATAAAAAAGAGGTAGAAGATTTATACCCTAATTCTTAATTTTTAATTTTAAATTTTAAACTTTAAACATGTTAATTTAAAATAAAAAATATTAAAGGAAATATAATAAAAGAACGAATTATACTTTTCCAAAGAAAAAATTATATTACGAATCATTTTTGCTACATCATCTAAGACCAACAATTAAATGAATCAATTTTATTATTTTTTTAATCTTATCTTTCTTATCAAAGAAATATTCACTTGATAAAAAATATTTTTAATTTTATTTTATAATAAATATTAATAAAATTTATTTGATAAAATATAAAATTAATAAAATAAATTTATTTAATTAATTGATACATGAATAACATGATAACCCATAATATAATTTCTCCTTGTGCTAGGGCACAACAATTACTACATGTTTTTGTTTTCTTTATTTTTAGAGATGTAAAAACAGTTACTCGGATGAGTTTCAGGTCGGGTAAAATCGGATACAGGTCATTTCAGGTTGATTTGATGTTTTGACTTGATTCGGGTCGGGTGCGGGTTCATTTCAGGTCGAGTCCATTTCAGGTCAGGTCCGTTTCAGGTCAGGTCCGTTTCAGGTCGGGTTCAAACGGTTTGGGTCTAAATCAGATAATTGACAATTTCATTTCAGTTCGGGTCCATTTCAGTTCGGTTGCATTTCAGGTCGGGTTCATTTCAAATCGGTTTTGTTTCAGGTCGAATTAATTTTGATTTTATATTCATAATAATTTGAATTATTAATTTTGATTTTATATAAATACATAAAAATGAATAAATATTGAACTATAAAGTTAAAGATTAAATTTTGAAATTATAAAAAATCAACATTAACTTGTAATTGTGTAACTTGTTTGTAAGGACTCAATTACAAAAATTAAAAATTAAAAATATTAAAGTATATTACAAAAATCAGTAATAATCAATTCAAATAAATTAACTTGTAAGTTAAAACTTATAAGGACTAAATTATAAAAAATATAAATAAATAATAATTAAAAGTATTAAAAATCTAACTTTAATAATTAATACATTATAAAATAATTATACTATAGTTTAATACATTATAAAAAAATAAATTTTAAACAATGTATATAATTTATACTATAAGTGGAATACTAGTTATATAAAATTATTACTATATAAGGAATTTATATTATATGTAAAAAATATACTATATATGAAGTAATACTATAAATGAACTAATACTATTTTTTAAAATAGAACAATAGTACTATATATGGATTAATAATATATAAAATAATACTAATTTTGGAAGTAAAATAATATTAGAATAAAAAATAATACTATATATGGAGTAATACTATAAATAAACTAATACTATTTTTGAAAATAGAATAATACTATATATGTATAATGTATCTATAATATATTTATAAATTATAATGTATACAACTTTTAATTATAATATATATATATAATGTATACAACTTTTAATTATAATATATATATATAATGTATGTATAATATATTTATAAATTAATGTATGTTATATGTATACATAGTGAATTAGTGATAGTACTTAGTAGTACTAGTATTGTTACTATTGTAGTAGTATTATAGTATACTAGTATTATACATAGTAGTACATGACATTAATATATTAAAATTAATAAATTATATATATATATCAATATATCATATTATCATTATATCATATATGGTATATGTATGTTAATGTTATATGTATATGTATATATAATAATTAGTAAATGTATTATGTATATTATATATTAATATGTTAATATATTAATATATATTATATTTATTATATATATGTATTATATATTAATATATATGTATTATGTATATTTATAATATCTTATACATATACATAAATCATAATTCATACATGTTAATATGTATATTAATTTTTGTACATGTATTATATATTTATATATATATATCATATATATATGTAGTTTAGTACATGTATTCTATACTATTACTCTATTAGACTATATATGTATGTTCATATGTCACATTTGTGTTAGTACTTAGTATGTATAATGTATTAGACATTTAGACTATTATTACATAATTACATTATACATATGTTATACATATGTATTAATAATATAAGGTAATGTTATATATTTAGATACTTATATGTATATGTATTATATATATTAATATATATAATATATGTATGTTAATTAATATATTATATGTATATGTATTATGTATATTAATATTATAATATATATGTATGTTATATATGTATATACGTATATACATTATATATATGATATATCATATATGTATATTAATTTTTAATCTATATTTAATAATATATATATCGTATTATATTATTATACATATATATAATATGTATTATATTTATACATATATTATAATATATATATATAACATATTAGCATATATTATATAAATATTATATAGTATATAAATATTATATAAATAGTAAATACTATATTATATATAAATACTATATATTATATGTATTTTACAATTATACATAGTATTTATATAGTATATAATATTTATATATTATATAGTATAAATAAATTAATATATAAATTCAATGACTAAATTAAGAAAAAAATAAAAGTTAAAGTTAAATTTTAAACAGATTAGGACGAAATTGTAAGAAATTCAAAACATAATGGATAACGTCCAGTATTTACCCCGAATGTTAGGCGCGACCCGTTTCAAAACACGCAAATCTTTTAACCTGATCTGTCCAGTATTTAAACCAAAAATTCAGATCGAAAGCCTCATTTCTCATAATCTATTATCTCTCTTGAATTTCTGCCCGAATTTCTCTCTTTCTCTCTCTCTCTAAATCCTCTGCCTTCACTCTAGGAAAAACATAAAATTTTCAGAAATCTTCAAGTTTTTTGATTGAAATACTTGAATTTCTTCAGTGTTCATCATTTGTTCTTCAGAGTTCATCACTTGTTCTTCAGTGTTCATCTCTTGTTCATCCCAAAACCCTTCTAGATCTTCCACAAATACCTAATCTCTCCTAAAACTTGTTTCTCTTCGATCAAAAACCCTTTTTTCTCAAGAACTCAAATCCTTTTCTTTTGAAATCCATTCCAGATCTTCCACAAACATCCCAAGTTTTCTAAACTTGTTTCTCTTCAATCAAACCCTAAAACCCAAATCTGAAACCATAAACCCAACTCTAAACCCTTAAACATAAATCCTTAAACCTTAAACCTTAAACCATAAACCATAAACCCCAAACCATTATGATCCCTAAACTCCAAACCCTTCTAATTCCGAAACCCATTAGCTTCTTATCCCTTCCTATTCCTTCCAGAAGCTTCAACCTTTCAGATACCCTATCCCTTTCGTATTCTGTGTAAGTTTATTGTATTTATTTTCTTTCATTTTTCATATTCATTTCAGATAGTAATTATATTTTTGTTTTTGCAGGTTCTTCATTATTCATTTAGTAGCTATGAATCTGGTCTGTAAGTTTCGATATTATTATCTCTGTAATTTTTTTATATTTTTATTATTATATTTTCTGCCTTAATTTTATCTCTGTTTATTCTTATCTCTTCGTATTTTTATTTGGCTAGTATTCTTATCTCTGTAAGTATTCTTATCTCTTTTTATTTGGTTGATATTCTTATATATGTTTATTCTTCGTATGTTTATGTTTATGTTTATGTACTTTATTTGAATATGCTTTATATATCTAGGTTTTTAGATTCTATCATGGTTCGTATTCTGAAAATGGTTATGTTTATCATTGTAATTTTGTTGGTTATTCCATGTTATTTGTAAATGGTTTAATCCGAGTATATGGGCTGGATTACCCGACCTGCGATGCTACTGGTGTCAAAGGAGGTTTCTAAAGGACCTCATGGACAAGTTTAACAATGTCAAGTACAAGGATTAAACCATTGGTTAGGTCTTAGGGTTTGTTTGCTTTGGGTCTGATATATTTTATATTTTGTTCTCCTTTAAAATTATCATTATTTTGAGTTTTATGTTTATGTATTTTCTTTGAATATGCTTTATATATCTAGGTTTTTAGGTTCTGTCATGGTTCATATTCTGAAAATAGTTATGTTTATCACTGTAATTTTGTTGGTTGTTCTCTGTTATTTGTAAATGGTTTAATCCGAGTATATAGGCTGGACTACCCGACCTGCGATGTACTGGTGTCAAACGAGGTTTCTAAAGGACCTCATGGACTGGTTTAACAACGTCAAGTACAAGGATTAAACCTTTGTTTAAGTCTTAGGGTTTGTTTGCTTTGGGTCTGATATATTTTATGTTATGTTCTCCTTTGAAATTATTATTATTTTGAGTTTTATGTTTATGTTTATGTACTTTCTTTGAATATGTTTTATATATCTAGGTTTTTAGGTTCTGTCATGGTTCGTATTCTAATATATTTTATGTTTTATTCTCCTTTGAAATTATCATTATTTTAAGTTTAGGTTTTTAGGTTTGAAATTATCATTATACTCTGTTTAATTTATCATTGTTAAGTTTATTGATTCTTCCGATTCTAGACTTTGCAGCTTTGAGTTGGTTGTGAAAGATTGTGGTTCTTATTTTTCTGGTAAGTTAATTTTGATGTACCTACTCGATGAAACTCTACTTACTTAATGCTTTTTAGGGCACTTGAAGCTAGGTTAGCTATTAACTTATTTGTTAATGGGGAAAATGACCTTGATATAATTACTGATCTTGAATGAGAGTTGCTCAATTAATTTGTGATTTCCTTGAGCCTTTCTTTGAAATTACTAATATATTTTTTGGTTTCAAGTATCATACTGTTAATTTATACTTGCCTAATATTGTTTCTATAGAGAAGTTGTTGTGTGATGCTCACAATGATCCTTATGAGGGTGTTTCTAAAACGACAGGACCAATGCTTGAGTTGTATGAGAAGTATCAGTCTGATCACTCAACCATTCTTTCCTTTGCTGTTTTACTTTATCCCAGATCTAAGTTACAACTTTTGAAGGAGTTGTATGTTGTCCTCTATGTTGAGGATAAGGTTGACAGAATGGTGAATATTGTTTATAATGAGTTTGTTAATTTATATATATTTTATTCAAAGTCTATCCTATGCTCCTCCTCTAACTCTTCTGTTCAAAGCAACTCTTCTCAAAGTAGTACAAGTCTATCCAGTTCTAGTCGACCTCCAACTTTTAAAAAGTCTAATCTTTTTCAGGTGAACTGATTTAATTTTTTTTAAGTTAATATATTATTTTTTTTAAATTTTTACAAACTGTTAATACCCTTTATTTTCAGAATTTTGATGCAAATTTAACTGCCTCAAGGAGTGGAAAATCTGATGTGGACTCATACATTAATCTTTCCCTGATCCCTCGTTCTAAGGATAAATTTGATATTTTGGTGTATTGGAAGGACAAGCTATTTCTTTCCCTGTTCTTGCGCAAATAGCAAGAGATGTTTTAGCCATTCCAATCACTTCTGTTGCTTTTGAATCTTCCTTCAGTATGGGAGGAAGAATTTTGAATAAATTGAGGGCTAAACTTCTACCCAAAAATATTGAAATTTTTGTAACAACCCGTAATTGGTTGTATGATTTTGACCCGGAGAAAAAAGATGAAGATTATCTTACTGTTGTGCAAGACTCTTCAATTCTAAGTCCTACTGAAGATTGAAATCAAATTAAAGGTAAACCCTTTAATTTTTTAATATTTTTTCCTTTTTAATATTTATTAATTTATAATTTTATTTATTTTTACTCTATTTCAGGCTTTCTTCGGAGCTGAATGGTACTGTGTGAAAGACTTTATGGAGCTGAAAATAGGTATTTTATTTTAATGCTTATAATTTTATCTTACTGTTAATTTTTTATGCTTATGTTTAAATGCTTACTGTTAATTGTATGATGCTTATGCTTATGCTTATGAATGGTACTGTGTTATGACTTATGTTTAGATGATATGATTTAGAGTAGATTATGATTATGATGCTTATGATATGTCTTATGTTATGATGCTTATGTTTAGATACTTACTGTTAATTGTATGATGCTTATTCTTATGAATGGTACTGTGTTATGACTTATGTTTAGATGATATGGTTTAGGGTAGATTATGATTATGATGTTTATGATATGTCTTATGTTATAATGCTTATGTTTAGATGCTTATTGTTAATTGTATGATGCTTATGCTTATGAATGATACTGTGTTATGACTTATGTTTAGATGATATGATTTAGGATAGATTATGATTATGATGCTTATGATATGTCTTATATTATGATGCTTATGTTTAGATGCTTACTGTTAATTGTATGATGCTTATGATGTTTATGAATGGTACTGTGTTATAATTTATGTTTAAATGCTTATGTTTTAGGGTATATTATGCTTATGTTATGACTTATGATGCTTATGATCATGATATACTTACTGTTAAATTGTATGATGCTTATGTTTAGATTCTTACTATTAATTGTATGCTTATGATATGACTTATTATATTATGCTTATGGATGTTTAAGATATTATGCTTACTGTTAATTTTTTTGGTATGTTATGAGTTATGACTTATAACATAGGATTATTGTCGCTGTGGTTGATTCCTCTCTGTTGTTGGTTGGTGATTGGATTAATGTTGCTGGTTTCTCACAGATATTGATTTTTTTTATCTAATTAGTTGCCCTTAGTTATTTTATGTTGGTTTCTTAGGTAAGAAGTTACCCATAATTAACCTTGCTGGTGGCTTTTAGATTTTTTAGTGCTCGATGATGATAATTCTGGTAGCAAAGTATTTGCATATAGCATTGCAAAACTTTTGCTACAAGATCTGAGAGCTCATATTCTATAATTTAAACTTTTGCTATAAAATTTTGTATATATGTTCATTTGTAATTTTTATTATGTTTTTTGTAAGTCTTACATTATTGAATAATGCAATAATTACATTTCCAAAAAGGCCAAATATACTTTAAATTTATATTATGAATTGATCTCAGTTTTTTATTTTTCAATGGCTTAAAGAAATTGTATAATCTTATTTTTAGCAAATTAAAATAATATCTGATGGATATTGGGTATTAAAATTAGAACTTAAATTATTTTGACTTGAATAATTTTTAACAAATTATTAATTTTTATGAAGTTTATTAATTTGAACTTAAATTATTTAAAATAATAAGAGTTGTACTTGAATAAGTTTTAGGAAATTATTAATTTGGTTATATATATGACTTAAAATATGTTAAATTTTATAAAGTTTATTAATTTGCTAAACTTATAACTTATAAGTATAATATCAAATTTTTTAGTATACAATTTAAAATTAATAAATATTTGTAATATAATTTATATAAATATTGGTAATAACTAATAAGTATGTTATAACTTATAAATATTAAAATATAAATATATCAATGTTTATAATAAGATCATTATAAATATTATATAAGTATGTTATAACTTTTATATATATGTACAATATAAATATGTGTAATAAAATTAAACTATGAATTATTAATTAAAAATTAATAAATATAAATTATATAAATATTATATTTATATTAAAATTATAATATAAGTATGTTATATAAAATATTTATATAAATATTAACTAAGTATGATATAAGTATGTTATGTTGATACTAGTTAAGTTTAATAACAGGTCGGATCATTTATCAGGTTGGGTTTAAAATAGGTCGGGTAAAATCAGGTCTCGGGTCAATTTAGTCGGGTAATATCGGTTATCTTTCAGGTCAGACTCGGGTTCGTTTCAGTCGGATATAGATCGGGTTTCAGGTTTACAGTAACAGGTTAAAATCGGGTTCAGGTCAATCTCGGTCAGATACAATTCGAGTTCGGTTACTACAGTAACAGGTTCAACTCAAATTCGGATCAACAATAGTCGGATACAAATCAAGTTCGGATTATTATATCCCGTATTAAACTAAATTCTGACTCGAACAAGTTTTAAGTGAGTTTTCCGATCGGGAGATGCCCTTTGCCCATGTGAGATATCATCCAAAGACAGAGTCCAGAGATATTGATAATCTCTCGAAACTCGAAATCAGAGCAGGAAAAATACAGTCAGATCTCTTACGTGGCAAGATTTTAAGGGACTCAAATATTTGTCTTGTTCATTTTCTCACTCATAGTATTCTCGTCTAACGAAACTATAAGCCTCTCATAAAGAATAATCATAGATGTACAGATAAAAACAAATTCCAGAGATTTTGTTTTTCCATTTTCTAAATTTCAATTGAAACACCGCCCACAACAACAACAAGAAGATGAAACCATTGATTTTCAGTTTCTTCTGCAAATGTTGAAAAGAAATTTAATAATTTGAATTCCGGACTTGGATTGGGGGAGAGAAGACAAGCAAGAGCTGGATAATGAAGACAATGCAGGCGATACAGGATCTGATCCACATAGCCAAAGTACGTTCACTTTGGTTGGCCATGGTTATCTTTATCGTCACTTATTTCTTGTCTCGTAAGTTAATCGATAAGATTCCACAAAATTATCATTATTATTTGCTTTAAGTCCGTTTTTTAGATATTTAATTCGTTTTTCTTTTCTATTCATCAATATATGATTCTTTGATCTTAGATCATTTCGCTACTAACTTTTCTTTCCAAAGTATTAGGAATCGATCAAACATTGTATTTTAAATTTTAATTAATGGATCCTTTTTTGATTTAATATTACTATTTTGCGTTTCTGCATTTATGAATTGGTTACAAGTAATTTTTTAAAGTTTTACGAGTTTTTAACTCCGCCTTCTGCTTTTGTTAATTGATGCAGATACAAGTAAATCAATGTGGATGAATTTACCTATAGCAATTATTCTTGTTTCCACATTCAGAATTGTAGCTAATGAGGTTGAGTTCAAATGGAAAGTTAAATCAGCTCATTGCCGAACTTATTTATCTCATTTGGAGAAGAAACTGTTATATGTGAATGATTCCCGTCTTTGTAGCTCACCGCCTCCGCCCAAGTGGAAGCAGAAGATTGATTCTCCTACAGTAGAGGCTGCTCTCAATGAGTTTATTGATAAAATACTTCGGGATTTTGTTATTAACATGTGGTATTCAGAAATAACTCCAGATAGAGATGTCCCTGAGTTGGTACGTGCAGTGATTTTGGATGCTGTTGCTGAAATATCCGGAAGGGTGAAAGAGATCAACCTTGTTGATTTGCTTACAAGGTAGTTTAATTTAAGAAGGTTTGGTAGTTGTATAAACATTGAGAGGTTTTAAAGCTTAACGGTTTTGAATGGTTGTCTGATGTTTCAGGGATATAATTGATTTGATAGGAGATCATTTGGATCTTTATAGAAGGAACCAAGCTGCAATAGGTGTTGATGTTATAGAAACATTATCATCTGAGGAGAGGGATGAAAGATTGAAACACTACCTTATGGTTTCTGAAGAGCTTCATCCTGCACTGATTTCACCAGAGAGTGAGTACAAGGTGTGAGTGTAGTGTTCTGATGAATATACCGTCTGCCTTTGTATTTCAGGGGTTGCTTTTCTTTATTTTTTCTTTTTTCTTTTCAGGTTACGCAGCATCTTATTGGTGGAGTTTTAGCGGTAGTATTGAGACCACACGAAGCTCAATGTCCTCTGGTTCGAACTATTGCTCGTGAGATTGTAACTTGCTTGGTAGTTTTACCTCTTCTGAATTTGGCAAGCCCTGGGTAAGGTTTGAGCGATGATGATTTGTTGTTTGTTTAAATAAGGTAGCAAAAATTGTAGTTAGTACTTCACCTAAAATTGCAGTTTTGGTTTGGTAATGAATTTTTATTTAGTGTTGATTTTGTTCTTAAATAGAGTGGAATGAATCAATTACTAGAATACAAACCATGCTGCGTGGACTGGTTTGTGTTTAAAAACAGTATTGGTTTCATGTTTAAAATCTTACCCTTGAACACTGCAGGTAAACCAATAGGTGGAGAATGTTAGAAGGTTACCATTGAATAAACTTCAAGCACTTTGTTTTAACTCAGTATAAGCTTTGCTCTGTCAATATAGATTCCTTTTTCTATCATCTTCCCCTAAATGTTCTATTGTCAGGTACATCAATGAAGTGATTGAGTATGTTCTACATGCCATTAAAGAAGATTTGAATAAGATCATGGCGGGTTTTGATCAGTCTCCTGTTGGAGTAACTGATGATTATTCCATGACGTGCAAAACACCATCCTTTAACAGTCAAGAAACTGATTTGAATTTGGTTAGAATTGACAGTCAGAAAGAAACATATTCAGATTGTAATGGATATGAGGAAGAACCAGTGCACCATAGACCTGCTGGTTGGGCTCGAAAATTTGAGGCTGCAACCCAGAGAAGAACTGAAGTTCTGGCTCCTGAAAATCTTGAAAACATGTGGACAAAAGGAAGGAACTACAAAACGAAGGAGAGCAAATATGTAAATACAGGATATCAAGAATCTAGTCCTAAAGGTTCCGAGATGAAGAGTGGTGTACTGATGGGGCATTCGGTAAATGAATCCTCTACAAACAAAATTGGAACTTCTAATGGAAGAGAAGAGAAATCTGTGATGCAACTAGTGCCTGGTTTAAGCCTTGACACTCAGTCATGTGATGATAGGGCGACGGATGCAAAGTTAGCTAAGTCATCATCATTTGAAGGAAATCATGTTAATAAATTTAATAATGGCAGTGACAAAGCTGCTGATGGAAATAAAAGTAGGCTTAAGAGATCCAGCAGTACCTCTGATTTGAAAGTTAAACCTGATACAAAGAAGGCTCTTATTGTAGATGTTGGAAGTCCTGTTTCAGAATGCAATACTCCTGATTTTGACAGGCAGGGTGAAGAAAATTTGGATAAGATTGCCTCAAGTATAGTACTCCGCAATCAGGGGACACAAATTCCCAAGCTTAGGTGTCGAGTAAGCATTCCTGTCAATATTGTTGTGAGTTATGCTAATTTTAGAATTGAACTGCCACCTGAATCCATGTGTGACATGGGATCTATAACAAGATTTGCCATGCTCTTGAGCTTGTTCATATTGGTGGTTACCATAGACATTTCTCTTATCTATAACTAGATTTGCTTGGTCCCTGTCTATGTATGTAGGTCATTGGAGCATACTTTGAAAATCTTCCATCAAAATCATTTGCAGTTTATTCAATTGCAGTGACAGATGTGGAAAACAGAACTTGGTTTGTCAAGAGAAGGTTTTATCTCACCCAGCTTTATAATAATAATAAAATAATAGCTGAAAATGTTAAAAAGCCTTTTAAGGGCCTTTGCTTAGTTCATTGTCCCTCTGATATTTTAAAGTCTTCAAATTTAAACCACCATATATAATCTTCTCAAGAGAACAAATGAATCTCTGAGAATTTGATTTAATTATTCTTTAATGGTATTGTTTTCTCTTTTTTTTTTTTCCTGCAGATACAGAAATTTTGAACGGTTGCATCGATATCTGAAAGAAATTCCTAATTATTCTTTACATTTGCCTCCCAAAAGGATATTTTCTTCAAGCACAGAGGTTGCTTTTGTTCATAAGCGGTGCATTCAGCTTGACAAATATCTGCAAGTAATTTACGTCGTAGTCTCTTTTTTTTGGTTACGTTTAAACTTGTTGCTTTAGCTAAGCCGTCTCTTTGCAGGATGTATTGTCTATTCCCAATGTGGCTGAACAACATGAAGTGTGGGATTTTTTAAGTGTTTCCTCAAAGGTGTGTAGCTTCGTATCTTTTTATAAGATAAGATGAGTTTTCCTAGTTAAATTCTATTTTGAAAATATTTATTTTTAGCAATACATACAAATAATATTTCTCTTTTCTTTACATCCAAAATCCCTCTTTCTTCTTGAATTCTCCTTCCGTTTTCTTAGAATATTCACAACTCTTTTATTTTCTATGGATAGAATGAATGACATCCAACTCTAATTGTGCTTGTATTTTTCTTTTGAAGAATTACTCTTTTGGAACATCCTCATCGATGATGGAAACCCTTGCAGGTACATAGTTTCTTTTCTTCGTTATTATGCTGTTTGTGCTACTTATTCTTTGTTTCTAGCTGTCATTTCCAGCCAACGTTAGATTATGTTGCTCGTTGGGTTTTACTTCCCCAACACACAAGATCTAGAATTTTTCTTAAAAATCAAACGAACAAATAAACTAAAGATGCTCTGAGTGGTGCATCTATGAGTTTAGGAACTATGGTTCACCTTTCAATCTGTCATTCAGTTGCTGATAGATGATGATTAACTGTATAATTGGTTTCACCTTTTATTCTGACGTGTTTTACAAATACCAGCTTTAAGATATTTTTCACATCTTATAGCTTACTTAAGATTATTTGATCTCCAGATTTCTTATGAATACCTTATCATCCTTTCTGATTTACATTTTCAGTTCATTTGATTACTCTAGCCTTTAAAATTTACTTTTCTGGAATACCATGCAGTTGGATTATTTCCATCTTTTTTCTTTGGTTTATTTGGTCAATGTTACCATTTCCATTAATTGGGGATTCGGGAAAGGAATCAGGCTCTTTGAGCATGTATTTTGGCTCTACATAGCTAGTTGTCATGTGCACCTTGGTCTTCATTTTCTTGTTAAGGTGTTTTACTGTTACTTTTGGTGATTTCAGAACAAAATCAAATCAGATTGTTTTTGTATTCTCCTTAAATGTTTTCTGTGCACTTGTGCAAAATCTACTTGGTGTTAGTTCTTTTTTTGTTTTTGATAAGCTGTGTGATTTATCATCCAAGAAAACAGGGAGAGTCTTGTAACAACAAAAGAAAGTCCCTATATATTGTGCTCTTGGGCAGCCATCCCCTTAGCGAATTCCCCAAGTTGGACAAAGTAATCAAATCAGCACTTGTGCTCTTGTGGTGTTAGTTCTTTTTGTTGCCTTATTTATTTCTATTTCCCAATTATATTTAAGAAAGAGTTTTATTCGTTCCTGCATATATTATCAAGGCTCAAGCATCATTGTGGGAACTCTTAAATATCTTATCAATATTGAAATCTGCGTTCTTCTAGTTAATCGTTCATATGCAAAATCATTAACTTGGTAGAATGGTAAATGATGAGGATCGTATCCTACATCCAATTTTCTTAAAATTTTCCATGGATTGTTTTCTTATCAGCTTGACTTCAGCTGATTTCTTGCATATAAAGGCATTTTATTTCTGATTACTTCCCGATATTTCCCAATTCTCTTGTTTCTTAACAGTCAGTGTGGATGATGCCATGGATGATATTGTACCCCAATTTAGAGGGGTGTCAGATGGCTTAATGCACAAAGTTGGTTTATCTTCTCTGTCTAGTGAAGCATCTTCGTCAGTCACGGGCAGGATTCTGTCATGCAATGCAGATGAGATAGCTAAAGACATTTCAAGGCAATGTAACTTAGAAACAGTACATAGAGCTTCTGATAACCAAGATGGTGACAAAGATGGTGAACATGACTATGAGGGTGATAGATCATATTCACACGGTCATGATTCATGTTTGAACATTGAATTGAACTCAAAGAGTTTGAAACCACTAGTAGTAGAGCATGGTCAAGCGTCTTTTAAATTAGTTTCTGAGAAACATAATTTAGATGGGAAACCTGAACTGTGTGGATCTCCAAAGTTCAAATTTTCAGCAACCCCCAGAAATATGGAGGATCCAGTTGGAATGCCCCCTGAGGTATTATACTTTATCTCTCTCTTTTCTGGTTCCTTTTGCAGTGTAGATTTTAGTGTTCGGTTGTCACTGATATTTAGTTTATGTTTGTTCCTTTATAAGCACACTTCTCCAAAATGATGACTTTTTAACTTTGCTGATAAAATTTTGGCTTGCATTGATGAAAATCTCAGCCAAAAGTGAACATCATTATTAGAAAAATACTTTCTTGGTTGGTTGCTACTGCAACCTTTTTCCTTTCTGTCTGCCAGGCCGCAATACATTCCCATTAGTAATCCTTTGATTTAATAGTTTCAGTACACTCAGTTTAAGGAAGAGCATATTTTTCTGTTTTGGAATCTTGAATGTTTATTAATTCACTTTTATTGCAGTGGACACCACCTAATGTTAGCGTACCTTTGCTGAATCTAGTTGATAAGGTGTTTCAGCTTAAGAGAAGGGGCTGGCTAAGGTGAGTGATAGTTTGCCTCAATTCCATATTGTGATTAATCAATAGCTAAAATTTATATTCAATTATCAGTAGCCATAATCTGGAAATATAACAGAATGATATTGTACCTTGTACTTTGGTGTTACAAATATTTCTTTTGCCTGTCATTACAATTAATTTAGTCTAGGTTGATTATTAACAGGCATTTTTGGCCATATGTTGAAGTATTTTACTTCTCTTTGTCCTTGCATAGTGTTAAAAATACATATTTTCTCTGTAATTCTTATTACTTTTATTGAGAAATATAATAGCTATTTATAGTTTACAAAGGACATTTAATCTAGAAAAGTATAATTACACAAAATCACTATTGATTTCTGCATTAACAATATAAATCTTATTCCTATTTTACAACCTAAATTAAAATTGATATTAGGAAATAATTTCTTAAATATCAACTACCAAATAAATAAAAATATTCTGCATTGACAAATTTCCTTAATTTAGGAATTTAATCTTTGACATTATCTTAGACAAATCTCCTTAACTTAGGAATTTAATCTCTGACACTCCCCCTCAAGCTGGCGACTGGATGTCTTCCATCCTCTACTTGCTTGTTAACTTTTGAAAATCCTTACCATGTAGTCTCTTGGTAAGTATGTCTGCAACTTGATCTGCAATGGTCACATAGGGAGTACAGATCAAACCACTATCAAATTTCTCTTTTATGAAATGTCTATCCACTTTAACATGTTTTGTTCTGTCATGTTAAATTGAATTATGAGCAATGTTGATTGTTGACTTGGTATCATAGTATAACTTCATTGGTCCATCCCATTTTACCTTCAAGTCTTCTAAAATAATCTTCAGCCACAGTAACTCACAAATTCCTAATGCCATATCTCGAAATTCAGCTTCTGCACTGGATCTCGCCACCACATTTTGTTTTTTACTTCTCCAAGTAACCAAATTTCCCCCGAAGAAGGTACAGTAGCCTGAGGTTGACCTTTTATCTATTATAGATCTTGCATAGTCTGTATCTGTGTATGCTTCCAGAGTCAAGCTTCCCCCTCTTCTAAACATAAGTCATTTGCCTGGTGTGCCCTTCAAGTATTGCAAGATCCGAATTACAACCCTTAGGTGTGATTCCTTGAGATTATGCATGAATTGACTCACAACTCCAACAGCATATGCTATGTCTGATTTAGTGTGACAAATAAATGTCCTCCCACTAGTCTCTGAAATGAACCTCTATCAACTGCCATATCCTCCTCCTTTGAGTTTCTAAGCTTGTAATTGATTTTTATAGGTGTTTCCGCTGGTTTACATCCTAGTTTTTTAGTTTCTTTCAACAAATCCAAAGTATACTTTTGCTGAGATATAAAAATTTCTTGTTGTTAGTGTGCCACTTCAATATCAAGGAAGTATTTTAATCTTTCAAGCTCTTTCACTTCAAATTCTTTTACAAGACACTTCTTTAAATCATCAATTCCTTCAGAATTATTGCCTGTAACAATTATATCATCTACATACACCAACAATATAATTACTTCCCCTGAAGGAGAGTGCTTCACAAATAAAGTTTGATCACCTTGGCTTTGCTTGAAACTTTTTCTTAATATCATTTTAGTAAATCTTTCAAACCAAGCTTTTAGGGATTGCTTTAATCCATATAAGGCTTTCCTCAATTTGCAAACTGTTTGTCTAGTATTTGAAGTAAATGCAGGTGGAGTATCTATGTATACTTCTTCTTCAAGGTCTCCCTGCAAGAAAGCATTCTTAATGTCGAACTTTTGCAAATTCCATCTCTGCATAGCTGCTAAAGAAAGTAGGACCCTCACTGTGTTCATTTTTGCAACAGGTGCAAATGTTTCAAAGTAGTCAATCTCATAGGTTTGAGAGTAACTCTTTGTCACCAACCTTGCTTTGTACCTTTGTAAAGAACCATCTGACTTATACTTTACAATAAATACTCATCTGCATCCCACTGTTTTCTTTCCTTCTGGTAGCTTCACTAAATCTTAAGTCTTACCCTTTTTTAGTGCATCCATTTCTTCTTTCATAGCCTTTTTCCAATTCTTATTTTCTAATGCCTCGAACGCTATTTTGAGAATAGTAATGTCATTTAGGCTAGTAAGGAAGGCTCTGTGACTGGGGGATACATTTTTGTAAGTCATGAACAAATACGAAGGATGTTTGATAGTGCATGTTCTTTTTCCTTTTCTAATAGCAATAGAGAATTCAACATCAGAAGTATATATGACATTTTAAGCATCATTTTGTTCATAATGAGTTTTAGAATGTACCTCCACTTGTATGGGAATAGGAGCAAGAGAAGAGGATGATTGAATCTGCATAGGTGCCTTCCTTCTCGAATAGGTCCTTAGGGCAGAAGTAGTGTCTTGAATATTGGGTTGTGGTTGTGGTGTATTAATGTTTGGTTGAGGAGGAAAAGATGGAATAAAGGCAGGTTGTTGATCATTAAGGATAGGTTGTTGCTGATCATTAAGGACTGGCTGAGCAGATTGTTGATCATATTGTATTTTTTGTAGAATGTATAGGATTAAGAACATCAATCAGGGTTGAAGTAAAAACAAATCTGCATCCTTATCTTACCTAAAAACATCTCACCCTAAAGATAAGGAACTGTAAAATAACTCTATTTTTCAACAAAAGTGACATCAACAGAGGTATAGTATTTTCTTGTAGGTGGTAGCACTTATAGCCTGTTTTAGTGGTGGAATAGCCAATGAATATACATTTCAATGCCTTGGATCATGTTTACCTTGGTTTTGAGAATGGATGTGAACAAAAGCAACGCACCCAAACACCTTCGGTTGTAGGTTAAGAGATAGTCTGGAACTGAAAAAGAATTTTGTAAGGGTTTGAAGAAGACTCTTGGATTCAAGGACTTTAGTGGGTAGTTTATTTAGCATGTAAGTAGCAATTAACACGGCTTCCCCCCAGTATCTTTAAGAATATTGTCCTGAAATAAATGAGCTCTAGTTATGACAAGAAGATGTACATTTTTTCTGTTGGTTATTCGTATTAGGATAGACTCCTATTTTGTAGGAATTTATCATCTAAGATAAAGAACTATTTTCTAGGAGTTCTATTACTTAGTTTATTTTATCTTTCTTAGTGTTAGAGACCTATTCTAATTAGGTTTTTAAATCTGTTGTAAACTCTAATACTGAAGTCTATAGATTCAGACTTCTGAATAATTAATAAGATACGTTTCAGAGTATTATTAAGACTATGTTTTAACATTTTCTTTATGCTAACCCATTATGTTGGGGAGTGTTTATAATGTAACTTCCAAAATTTATCTAATTTCTTAGAATAAAAGTTAGGGTTCACATTACTAAAACTTAATTTGCAAGTTAGGTTTTTATTAAAACAAAAGATAAGAACAAATTATTTAAAAATAATTTATTATCAAACATACTGAAAGCTTATCCAAGTTAAATAAGGTTCAACCCAACATTAAATAATATAATAGTCCAAAAAGTCTAAAATAAAGTTTCGAATCCAAAGTTCATTACAAATAATAAAATATCCAGAAAATAATAAAATAGTCTGAATCTATAAAACATACATAAATAGTCTGAATCTATAAAACATACGTAAATAGTCTGAAAGTATAAATCTCCAAGTACCGAAGTAGCCTAGATCAAGGACTTGAAACAGGAAGCTGAGAGGGTGTAAGCTAGGGAGCCTAGTGTGTCTCTAGAGTACAGATAAAACAAGATTTTAGAACAGTTGTAGAAAATCAACTTCCAACTTTGTGGAAAAATAAAATAATGTTGAAAAAAGAAAAAAGAAAATTTAAGCTTTTTGTGAAACGGAAGAAGAAACATAATTGATTTTCTGTCGTTGAATGAATGATTTTGTTTACACAAGCTAATGCCTTTTTATAGGCTTTAGAATAAGACTTTGAATAGGATTAGAAGTCCTAATTACTTTAGGCTTTTAATCCTATTAACTTAAGACTTTTAATTCTACTAAAATTATCTTTAAGTAATAGATCCTAACTCAAATTCCTACCAATATTATATATATAATCTCACACTCCCCCTCAAGTTGGAGAATATATATTCCCAACTTGAATAGAAACTTGTCGAATGAAGCTTTTGGTAATACTTTTGTAAACACGTCTGCCACTTGTTCTTGTGTAGGAACATAGGATAAAGAAGCTGTCCCATTAGTAATCTTTTCTAAGATAAAATGTCTATCAATCTCTACATGTTTCGTCCTATCATGATGAACTGGATTTCGGATTTTAAATAGCAGTCCATGCCCTGGTGTCCCTTTCAAGTATCTCAAAATTCTAATTGCAGCTTCCATGTGATCCTCCCTTGGATCAGTCATGTGTTGACTGATAACATTAACTGGAAAGGCAATATATGGTCTGGTTAATGATAAATAGATTTTTCCCACTAGCCTTTGAAATTTACCCTTATCAACTTTATGGCTTGAGTCATCTTTACTAAATTTTAATCCTGCTTCTATGGGAGTATCAACCGGTTTGCATCCTAGCATCCCAGTTTCATTAAGTAAATCAAGAACATACTTTCTTTGATTTATTACTAAACCTTTGCTCGACCTAGCAACCTCCATGCCAAGAAAGTATCTGAGTTTTTCTAGGTCTTTTGTTTCAAACTCTGCATTTAATAACCTTTTCAAGTGACTTTATCTCTTCTTCATCATCACCTGTCAGAATTATGTCGTCCACATACACTATTAAAATAACCCTTTTATTGTTAGAGGTTATCTTAATAAAGAGTGTGTGATCTGCTAAGGATTGTTTGTATCCAGCTTTCAGAATCACCTTGGTGAATCTATCAAACCAGGCTTTAGGCGACTGTTTCAAACTATAGATAGATTTATTAAATCTGCAAACTTTTTGATCACCTTTTATCGATTTCAAACCCGAAGGTACTCTCATGTACACTTCTTCCAATTTTCCATTAAGAAAAGCATTCTTAATGTCAAGTTGGTGCAACATCCAGTCTTTGTTTACTGCCAAACTTAAGAGAACTCTAATTGTATTTAGCTTAGCTACAGGAGCAAAAGTCTCATTATAATCAATTCCTTAGGTTTGAGTAAAACCTTTGGCTACCAACCTTGCTTTATACCTTTGTATACTACCATCAGAGTTGTATTTTATAGAGAACACCCACTTGCATCCAACTGGTTTCTTGCCCTGCGGAAGATCTGTAAGGGTCCAAGTCTCATTCTTTTCAAGTGCTTCAATCTCCTATTCAACAGCTCTTCTCCACTTAGAATCATTTAGAGCTTCCTCAATAGTGTCAAGTATTTGTTCTTTATCTAAGCAAGCTGTAAAAGCCTTGAAAGATGGCATTAGATTACCATAAGCAACATACCTCTGAATGGGATGCTTTGTACATTTTCTTATCCCTTTCCTTTTAAGAATTGGTAAATCATCAACCTCAGGTAACGAGGAAGGAATCTCAGTTAGAACATTATCTTCATTATTCTCATTGGCAACTGAACTCAAGTCCAATTTTTGGCAAGTGTTAGATTGCAAAACAGTCTCTGGAATAGTTTTCTGTTTTCTGGTGTAAACTTTCAATTGCTTAAAGGGTTGAGGAGTTTGTGAGGGAGGTTTAGGTGAGAATTGAGGAGTAGTAACAATAGGTGAAGGATGAAAAGTTGTAGGTGTAGAAGTGGAAGAGTCATCAGGTTCAAATGACAAAGGATTTTTAATAAATAAATCTGAAGAACAAACCTGATTTCTGAGAGACTGAAAAATATCACTCTTCTCCCCCTGATTTTCAGTCGAGTGGAAATAAGGTTCATATTTAAAAAAGGTGAGATCCAATGAAATATAAAATTTTTGTGAAGGAGGATGGTAACATTTGTAGCCCTTCTTAAGTGAAGAATACCCTACCAAGACACACTTCAAAAATCTAGAGTCTAGTTTTGACATAGAGGGAGCAGAATCTTTTACAAACACAGTGCAACCAAAAACTTTAATAGGAAGAATAGATGACAATGGTTTAAAATTTGGGTAACACTCTAAAAAAACAACTCTAGGTGTTCTATGTTGCAAAACCTTACTAGGCATTCGATTAATGAGATAGGTCGCAGTTAATAAAGCCTCGCCCCATAAATACTTAGGAGTGTTACTGGTGAACATTAAAGACCTAGTAACCTCTAACAAATATCTATTTTTTTTCTGCAACCCCATTTTGTTGTGGTGTATCCACACAAGTGCTTATTTGCAAAATCCCCTTTTTGTTAAAAAATTCTCCCAATGACTTGGTAAAATATTCACTCCCATTATCAGATTTGAATATCTGAATTTTACATCCAAATTGGGTTTCTACCATATGATAAAATTTCTCAAAAACAAAGGCTACTTCAGATTTATCCTTTAACAAATATGTTCAAGTTATTCTACTATGGTCATCAATGAAAGTGACAAACCACCTACTACCAGTTACATTCTTCACTCGTGAAGGACCCCAAATATCACTATGAATCAATGAAAAAGGGTGAGATGGTTTGTAGAAAGATGGTAAATAAGATGCTTTTGTCTGTTTAGCAAGAGGACATATATGACATTTAAAAGAACTTGGATTTTTATTAACAAACAATTTAAGGAATAATTTAGCACGATAATGGAAATTAGGATGCCCTAACCTAAAATGTCATAACATTATATTATCCATTTGTCCTAAAGAAGTAAAGAAACAAGAAGTATTTGGTATGGCAGTTGGTTGATTACCAAGAAGGACATAAAGGCCATTTTGTAAGCTAGCATTGCCAAGCATTTTCCTCGAATTCATTGCCTGTAAAAAACAACCAGATTCAGTAAACTGTAATGAACACTTCAAATTCTTGGAGAGTTTACTAACAGAGATAAGATTGCACGCAAGATTAGACACAAATAGAACATCTTCAAGCAACAAGTTATCATTAATGAGGACCGAGCCATTTCCTTTGATAGGAGAAAAAGAGCCATCGGCTGTTTTGATAGAACTTCTAGAAGATGAATCTAAAAAATTAAGGAATAATTCTTTGTTACTAGTCATGTGATCAGATGCTCCAGAATCGATGATCCATGTTGATGTACCTTTAGAAGAAAAGAGTGCAGTAGGAGAACAAATATTTTGTATGCCTTTATCCTCCACGAGAGCTAAATTTGTTTCACAGGTTACTATCGAACCTGGAATTGCTTGAAAAAACTCTAATTCAACCGTTTGTTTTGTTGTGGGTAACATCTCAGAGGTTGTCGAAAGGAATCCCATTAAGAATTCAGACTAGGATCGATATTAGACTGATACCATGTAGAAAATCAACTTCCAACTTTGTGGAAAAATAAAATAATATTGAAAAAAAAATTTAAGCTTTTTGTGAAACGGAAGAAGAAACATAATTGTTTTTCTGTTGTTGAATGAATGATTTTGTTTACACAAGCTAATGCCTTTTTATAGGCTTTAGAATAAGACTTTGAATAGGATTAGAAGTCCTAATTACTTTAGGCTTTTAATCCTATTAACTTAAGACTTTTAATTCTACTAAAATTATCTCTAAGTAATAGATTCTAACTCAAATTCCTACCAATACTATATATATAATCTCACACAAACGCTGAAGTTTCTTCAGCCAGTACTCTACATCAGCTGGATCTGTACTAGTCTTACCATCGAACATGGTCATCCCATCAGCCAAAAACTCCGTAGATATGGGTTTCCTGAAACCCTCATTCTGCTGCAAATATCTGAGCAACTCTCTCTGCATCATCACGGAGTCCAAACCGATAGTCTCACTGTCTTCATACTCTAATGATTCCTCACTCTGGACCGGCTGATCAATCTCGGCTTGCTGAGCCTCGATCTGAACCTTAGACTGATCCTCCACTACTACCTCTTGAGTTAAACTCTGTTCCTGTGGCGGGTCCACAGGAGGCGAAACATTACTAGCAGAAACAGCAGATCGACCTCGGCCACGGCCTCTCCTAGTAGCTAAACGTGTACTCCTACGAGGTGGCATGGTAGAGTATTTATAGAAGGACAGACAAAATCCTATATTACAATCGGTACTTGGAGTAATATTCAAAATATTTCAGAGAATTTCAAAATACAATTCAAAACAGAAATTCGGATTTTTAAATAATATTGTCAAAACATTTTTAGATCAAAAATCATTTTGGACCTCACAGTCCGAGGATTGAACCTGGCTCTGATACCATTAAATGTAACCCCTAAAATTTATCTAATTTCTTAGAATAAAAGTTAGGGTTCACATTATTAAAACTTAATTTGCAAGCTAGGTTTTTATTAAAACAAAAGATAAAAACAAGTTATTTAAAAATAATTTAATATCAAACATACTGAAAGCTTATCTAAGTTAAATAAGGTTCAACCCAACATTAAATAATATAATTGTCCAAAAAGTCCAAAATAAAGTTTCGAATTCAAAGTTCATTTATTATAAATAATAAAATATCCGAAAAATAATAAAATAGTCTGAATCTATAAAATATACGTAAATAGTTTGAAAGTAGAAATCTCCAAGTACCGAAGTAGCCTAAGTCAAGGACCTGAAACAGGAAGTTGAGAGGGTGTAAGTTAGGGAGCCTAGTGTGTCTCTAGAGTACAGATAAAACAAGATTTTAGAACAGTATATCAGATGATACGGTGTATGCATGAAATGCACCCATCTCCGAACACCAACAAAAGAGTAGATTCTCCTGAACCCCTCTAATTTCATCACACCAGCAGAAGTGGAAACTCGACCCGAAGGTGGAGCCACTGATCAGAAGTGGTGTCTCAACCCGCAGGTGAAGCCACTGAACAGAAGTGATAAATCACTAACTTTCCTGTACACATAATCTACCGGATGAAATGTATATGTATAAACAGTATCAGAATGCATGTATTACAATCTATCAGGAGGCATGCATATCATGTAGCAGTATCAGGAATGTGATATCAGGATGATGCATGATCATACGGATTTAACAGAAAATGGAACATTATGAAAAACAGAGTCAACAGAAGAGAACACACCTGAACAGAAAGCTCAACGACGATGTTGACGTCGGCTGGACTCGGCTCTACTACTAGAATGAGCAGGAGTAGAACCTACGAATAATCATAGTCGTTAGACACCCTACTATGTCACTCTACTGATGAGTACACTAAACCGAAGTTAACTAAAACTCACGTGCGGGTTTCGGATCCTGTTGGACAGGAGGTCGTCCAGGAGGAGGAGGAGGCAGATGCTCGGGATTGGAGTCCACGTCACCTGAATCAAACAGAGACTGATTTAGAATCCAAAACAGATAACTTCCAAACAGACAATTGAACGTAAAAGCCTTAAAAACGATTCTTCGGGGTTGAATTTCGAAAAATGGACAGCGCCATCGGACTCAGGACGTCGAAAAACATAAAGTGGATCCAGGTTGAAAAAGTCAACACTGACGTCAACATGGTCAACGCTAACGTCATCAGGTCAATGTTGACGTCAGTAGATGACGTCATCAGTGATGTTAGCTGATGACGTCAGCGGGTCACGGGTCGAATCGGATTTCGAGTCGGATGGGTCGGGCCGGGTCGGACATGGGCTTGGGTCGGATTTTCCCGAGAAAATCTGGGTTTTCTAGATCTTCCCGGGGTTAAGTTCGATTAAATTCGGTGCTCTAAACCCCTACCAGATTCGATTAAAACCGAGTTAAACCCCCAACAAGTTTCGATTCAAACTAACTTAAACACATAATTCAATCAACAAAACTGAACAGAAACGAAAGGGGGAAAAACTTACCTAACAACACTCGTGGGAAAGAGCTCACAGATACACGAAGGAAAGAAAGAAGGGCGAAATTAGGGGACCAGATTCGATTATAAAGACAGGAATTAAAAGGGAAACAAATCCCACATTGAATCGGACGAAGCACAGGGGAAGGAAACCTTCCAAAACTGAAAAGGTAAAATTACACAAGAAGGGTCTGAATTTTTGAAAGTTCAAAACGGAACTTTCAGTTTTCAGAAATTATAAAATGGTCCCTGATTTCAGATTTTAAAATTCCCATATTTTAGGGTACAAAGCTAGGGATTTTGGTTCGAAATGGAAAAAAGCGTTTGGGGTGTTACAGTTTACATAAGAGAACTCGTGTAAAATACCTTTTTTAGGAAATAAAGGGATAGACTTGATTAAAGTAATCCTTGGCATTGTCTGATCTAAACCGTTTTATTTCAGCCCTAAACTGAGTTTTAATCATGGTATAAAAGATTTTAAAGGTAGAGGAAACATCTGATTTTTGTTTCAGAAGGTAAATCCAAGTAATTCTGGTACAATCATCTATAAAGATACAAACCATTTAGCCTCAGATATGTTAGGAATAGTGGAAGGTCCCAAACATCACTGTAAATAAGATCCAAGGGATTATTGGCCCGTTTATTACTTGCTGGAAAAGAAGAACGTTTGTGTTTTGCGAGTTTACAAACTTCACAATGAAATTCTTCAATATTCAAGGTTTTACAAAAGGAGAGAAACATAGTTTTCAAGAGTCTAAAAGATGGGTGACCAAGACAAAAATGTTGTAGCCATATTTGGTCTTTATTGGTCGTGGAATTGGATGAAAAGAATAATGCTTAGGATACTCAAGACTCTATCTGGTCCCCCAGGTCTTCAAGGTAGTATAGGCTATTTATTTCCCTAGCACGTCCAATCATCCTTTTTGTTTCTTGCTCCTGAAAAATATATCGTGTAGGATAAAATAAAACATTTCAATTAGTATCTTTGATAAGCTTTGGGATAGAAAGAAGGTTAGTAAACAATTTTGGCACATGTAGAACATTTTTAAGCAATAGAGTTTCACTAATGACAATATCTCCTTAGCCAACAACTGTTACCATAATATCATCTGCAACTATGATTTTTTTATTATCAGGATATGGTGTAGGTAAAAAATTTTAGAGAAGAATTAGTCATATGATTAGTAACTCTTGAGCCTATTACCCAGGAGTTTCGGGTAGGTGTACCGATGGATGATTTCAAGATATTAGAATTCTGAGAAGAAGAAGAAGATATACCCGAGAAGATCATATTGCATGTACCTGTAAAGGATGATTTTTCTAAAGATTTTAGTAGGTTCTTCAACCTTTTTACTTCTTCTCGGTTGAATTCAATAGATTGGTCATCTGACTCTTTATCCACTTGTCTGGTTGCATAAGTTTTGCTTTGTCCCCTTACTGAGTCTCCATGAGTAGTTTCAGCATTACTGGAATTGCCTATATCGGCCATACTCTCTCAAGAAATAAAAGAGATCAAAAAAATTATTCAACAAGAACATTAAGCCCCCAAACGAGAGGTTCTGATACCATGTTAAAAATACATATTTTCTATGTAATTCTTGTTTCTTTTATTGAGAAATGTAATAGCTATTTATAATTTACAAAGAACATCTAATCTAGAAAAGTATAATTACACAAAATCACTATTTCTACATTAACAACATAAATCTTATTCCTATTTTACAACCTAAATTAAAATTGACATTATGAAATAATTTCCTAAATATCAGCTACCAAATAAATAGAAAATATTCTACACTGACAAATCTTCTTAATTTAAGAATCTAATCTTTAATATAATCTCCGACAAATCTTCTTAATTTAGGAATCTAATCTCTGTCACATAGGGGTGGTTTATATGGTCTTTAAAAACGTGTCATCCTATTAACTTTATTAGCATTTTATGGTGTTTTAGAATGACAAATTTCCAGAATAATTGGCATAAACACTGTATGTTTACATTGATGCAGAAGGCAGGTCTTTTGGATATCTAAGCAAATACTACAGGTGGTGATGGAGGATGCCATCGATGACTGGCTTTTGCGCCAGATTTATTGGCTTCGGAGGGAGGAAACTATTGCCCTAGGGATTCGATGGATTCAAGATGTAAGGCTCCGCCTCTGATGCTATAAATGCATTAGTTTTGTCATTAGCAACTGCTGGTACCTGCACCGGCACCTTAACTTTTAGATGTTTATCTCTCATAAATCACTGTGTATACTAATTAGCTTGTGCTACAGATGATAACTTAAACCTGAAATCAATCTCTGAATGAGAACAGGCTGAGGCTAAATTCTCAGCTGTAGCCCAACAATCTCTAGATCAATGAGTCAGTTTTACTAAGTAACTTGCCAAAGTGGCCTGTGTCTTCTAACTACCTCTTCTTCTGCTAGCTCCTGTGGCCAGGTGGAACATTCTTTAGAACAATAGGGAACATTCACAGCAAATTTGATAATGCTCATCTCTACCAGACGCATACACCTTCTTTGAACTTCAACCTATTTGGTGGTCACAGTGGCTCAAAATCTGGATCCTTTGAGCAACAACTTGAGGCTACTCGTAGAGCAAGTGACATAAAAAAAATGATTTTCGGTAAGCATCTTTGTATTGTCATTGATATGTTGTCTGAGCAGGCATAACTTTTGGCTCAGTAATTAAATGCCTGCAATTCACTCGATCGTTGCTGCCTATGGTTAAGTTCTTGGCCCAGAGTTCAACGATTATATTTCTCAAGATCCCTTTCTGTCTAGTTCATAAAGAACAAGTCTAGCCAGATAGTTTATGTTGTTGAAATCGTTGAACATGTTCCCCTGGAATTCATCAGATGGCCCTCCAGCAACTTTAATTAGCTTGATTGGGTATAAGCAATATCGAAGATGTGCAAGAGACATTTATTATTTCACTCAGGTTTAGCTTTTATCCTTTTTTCCCCAAGTACTATAATACTTCTGAGTTTGGTTAGTGTTCTCTTACCATTTTTTATTTTCTGATTATATTTATCTGTCCTTTGTCCATGGCAGTCTACTACATGTATCAAGCAACTCGCTTATTCGATCTTAGAACTTTTACTCGTATCAGTTTTCCCCGAGCTACGGGATCTGGTGATGGATCTTCATGCCAAGAAAGAGATGACGTCGCCTAGGAAGTAGGAAGAAGTAAGATCTGGTTCTGCCAATAAAACTAGATATATGTCTCGGGAGAGGTTATTATTGGTAAGTGATGATGCCACCAATTTGTTAGAAAACAGATTCTTCTGTAATAAACACAGTGAAGTGGAATTAGTTAGATAAAGGTTTCCCCTTAATGTCCCATTCTTAAACGACTCACATGTCTCTCCAAAATAATTTTTAGAACCCAAGACTTTCGGGTTCTTACGATGGTAAGAATATCATCGGATCTCAGAATTAGTCGGTATATACATAGGGTAATTATTTTATACAAAATATCGGTTTTAGGATTTAATGTTTAGGACTCGTTTCACGTGAATGTCGTTTATCTCTAAGAATAAATTTAAATTGATCTACAGTTCAATTGATAACCAAAAGAAAATGATCCTCAATTTCAAATTTGGATAAAATATAATAACTTAGTTCTTTCGTGGATTCAACTAGCTTTGAATCAATAAATCACATCTCCAAAATATTGTGTTTCCTGATCTGCCATTGTTCATTGATTTGTACAAAGTTCAGCTGGATCAAAATGTGAAGTAAATTCTCTAATACTTCTTTTCCTCATCTAATAAAAGACATTAAACCATTGGTCTTCGGCATGCAATATTTTCCCTTAATATATTTTCATAAAATATATAGAAGGGTAAAAAGTTTAAAAATGGACTTTGAATAATGAAAAATTATTTATTTTGGTCATCTAATTTTTAAATATTATAAAATAATCATTAAAGTTTTGATTTTGTTATAAAATAGTAACTAAGCCGTTAAACGATGTTAAACGATATCAAATGTGTAACATGTCAGTTGAGAATTTTTTTAAAATAACATATTTAACCATTTATATTTTTACATTCAATCAAATTATTTTTAATTTAAAAATTAATAAATACAATATCATTATTTACACATTGTATCAATTTAGTCCTACTGCTTTACACTTTGTTTGCTTCTCTCACTGCTTATTTTTTCTTTCTTTTTTAATTGTAGATCTTAATGATAAATCTCGAGTTATCTCCTTAACCCTTCGCATCAGCTGCAAAACTAGATGTCCCTTTTAATCTCTGGAAGAACCATCAATCTACCATTAACCAAGAAGTTACGTACTTGAAATAGCTAGAATAGAGCAAAAGGAATAGTTAGGTATTAGAAATGTGTTCCTTTTATTTTAGTGATTAAAAAGGATACAAAGTCAGAAAATACTAAAGAAACCTCAAAAAGTATTCCTCTCTATGACAATGGGTAGTCATCACCCTTGTAATATGTTGTTGGACTATTTGGTGCTGTTGTTTTGTTTCTAAATGACCTCTTAATCTTTGAATTATTGGATTATGTTTTGGTTGGGCGTATGTTGTTTCTATGATAGAAAAGCACGTTATGAGTTGCGTAATAACCGAAAATAGTTCGGGGAGTTGCCACTAATATTTTTTATAGTGCGATTGAAACACTAAAATAGGTCTGTGGAATCAGAGTTGGATCTGGAAGTCTGTTACGCGTGGGAAAGGGTAAACACCCCACAACGCCCAAAATTGACACATGTCGGTTACAAAATATTTTATATGAACGAAAATATAAATTCGATTTTAATTTTAAATACATGATCCCCAAATAAATTTATAATGTAGTTTGCAAAATAAAATAAAAATATTAGATAGCAAAATAATAAGATGAAAATAACATAATAATAATAGGGACCAATCTGCACACACAAAAAAAAACAAATTATTAGGCCAAAAAGGTAGAAATTAGGGACTAAAATTAAAAAAATTGAAATATATAACCTAAATAATAAAAATAGTGACTGAATTCGAGGGAAATGCAAACTAGGAGGCCGAAACGCAAGGGTACTCGAATTTCAAGGACTACGGGTGAAATTGCATCATCTTCTCGGGTTATCAGCGGATTCAGGTCAAATTTTGGATCTGGTTTGCGAGTAATAAAACGACGTCATTTTGTTTCATATAACTAGTCACCAAAACGACGTCGTTTGGTGAAGGGTTATATAGCCCCAAATTTGACTGAAATTTTCATCTTCATTCTAACAACAAATAATTTCCCGAGGCTTAAGATGCTCTCTTCTCTACCTTTGTTTAGGTTACCGTCGACCACCATATACGATTGTCGGCCGTCGTACGATTCGTCGGAGATTAGAAAGGAAGGGGCTTTCTAATTGTTTTCGCGGTGCTAAATCCAAATCTGACCTCGTATTTTCGATATAATGAACGGATTTGCATAGATCTTAAAAATAAGATAAATCGAACACCCTTTTTTTTACCTTATTTTGGTGATTTGGTTTTCGATCTCTCTTTTTTCCATTTTGTTTCGATTTGGTTTCGAATCTTGGATGATTTACTTGGATTGTTTTGGTTCAAATGTTTTTTCTATTCGATTCGTTCCGGGGATCCTTACAACATTCATCATTTGGGGTTTATATACCCAAAATATTATACATATAATATTACAAAATATCATTGTTCTAATCTAATCTTCCTTGTTTTTTGCAGATCGAATGTGGGGGACCAGTGAAGTCAGATCTAGGACGGTGATTGGGCAGTGATCGACCTTTAAGGCCAATTAGGTGAATGCGCGACTGTCACTCGAGATTCGATTCGTCACGCGTGGGGGTGATGTGTATAATAAAAGCGTAATTGAGTGCAAGTGTACACGTCGTCAAGTAATAAAGTGATAAGTATATCGTGTATCGTCTCCACAAGGATTGATATACTTAATATGTCTTTCCTTGTTCCCTTGCTCCTTAAAAATAAAATAAAAACACAGATAAGTAGATTTGTTTAACTAACTAAATAATTAAATAACAAAACATAAAAATAAAAGGTTGAGAACGATATAGAGAAAGTAGGTAGGATCCAGCTGCGTCAATTAGTGGATTCGATTGATCTTCTTCTTGTCCAATGCAATTGCACAACACTGTTTCGATAGTATTGCAGATACAGCCTCAGCAACATTAGTTTTTTCTGCCGCGGCAATCTCTTGCTCTTGGGCAGAGGCATAAAAGTTTAGCAAAGTGTCCGTAGTTGACTCCGCTTATCTCTAAGGTAGAGCGTTGTTGATGACTGGTCCTCGACGATACCTCTTGGCGTAATCCAACATTTCTTTTAGCTGCTAAAACTCTTAACCTATCTCTAGGCCGAGTTAGTGTCTACAACACCGTACTTATCCTTTTCGTGAATCTACACCTCTCGATGCTAGATAAATATATTACTTACAAACTTCTCTCTCGAGCTTGAATGTAAGAACAAAGAATGACAATAGGATAAGTAAACTTTGATATTATTATTGCATTAGAATAAAGAAACAAGAATCAATCTCCTTTCATTAATTTTTACAACCTTCACCTATCCCTAAGAAATTTAGAACATAATGTCGTTAGGTATAATTCTTAGGGAGAAGAGTTTCTCTAAAAATCGGCTCTCTAAACAATGTGGCCGGCTAGGGTATATATAGTCTTAACCTAGGGCAAACCTTTCCTAAATAAACTCCAGCTTGGAGTAAGGAACAAGTCTTCTTTAAGGGATCTGATATTTCCAAGTTTGCCGCCTTCTAGAAGGGTTTTCCCGCTTGGTCTTTGACTTGAGCTTTTAGTGCGCTAGCCTGGTTCAATTAGTGTGCTGCATCTTCCAGAATGTTCTCCATGTTTTTATCTTTCATTGCGCCTCCAATGTTGGTGCTGCCACTCTGGATGCTGCCGCGGCCTTGTCTTCTACCTTGGCCTCAACATTGCTTCACTGTTGCTTCAACCCTGGATATTCCTGCATGTATAGAATATGTAATAATATCTGCATTCTCTATAAATATTGATTTTGTAAGTAGTGATAACGGAATATCCAATATTGCGCAAAGAGTCCAAATTTCAGTTTAACTTGGTGTATAATAGATACATAAAGTACCATGAGAAGGGTAGTAAATAACTGCCTTTTAGGCACTCATCAAATACCTCCAAACTTGAACTATTGCTTATCCTCAAGCGATACAAGACATCAAATTGCCGAACCTTACTCCCTTTTGGTCTTACTTTTCCATTTATTCTCTCCATCATGGTCATGTCTATCTCTCCATTTTAGCCACTAGTTTACCCAAGGACTTTTACTATGAAACATGCTATAAGGCTAGATGAGTGTGTGCGTTTTATGGACAATGTTGATTCAAGGCTTTCTTAGATAAACTCTAAGTTCAAGACAAATAGAATTTGAATTAAAGCTATCTCCTTAAAACAACAAGTCTTGAGTCAATTTCGGGCACCTCAAGATATGTGTTTTCTATATTTTATTTTATTTTATTTTATTTTATTTTAAACAAACTTTTAGCATACTAGAGCCAGTTTCGGGCACATCTAGCATGAAGAAGAGCAAAACTAGAGCCAGTGATAGGCACCTCTAGTTATTTTTCCAAAAGGTTCTAAGTCTTTATCACCTAAGTTTATTAAAAGAACTCCTAAATCAAGCAAGTCCAAAAAGTGTTTATTTTTCTTTCTGACCCTAAAGCAAGTTTTTAAGTTTTATTTCATGAGTATCCTATGGTTATCCCTTCAAAACAGAACTTGGCCATGGTAAGGAGAAAGATTTCTATAGCCTTAAAGGAGTAAGCTAAAGCAAAGCTGATGTAGAGCAGTGTAAGATTAAAAACAGTAATTCAAGAAAAGAGAATATTGCAAAAAAAAATTTAGAAAAAAATTACTCTTTTTTTTCATGGTAATGCCACGATAGTGGATTGCCTCGGCAGTGCTTTTGCACCTACAATACCCCCAAACTTAAATCGAGCATTATCCTTAATGCTCAATATATGTGGCAAACAACAATTTCAATAAGGAAATAGACAAAAGCATTAAAATAAATCATTTATAATAACTTCGAGGAGCTGCTTGTACGGAGTAGTCTCCTAGGCCGTGCTACTGACTCTTTCCGTCTAGATCCTTGTGCTGGTGATTACTGTTGTTTGGCTTTCCGATGCGGCTGAACTCGACTAGGCGATACTGAAGTCGCTAGAACGAAATATGGAGTACTTGAAAAGATTGTTGAAAATTTCAAGAAGTAGATGAGAGCTAAAGTAATAAAGAGCAAGATTGTGAAACAAAGAAGATTAACAAGAATGCAAGAGTGGGTAATTCTAAGCAAGGGAGCTGTTTATATAGGCTGTAAAAAAATATGATTGTTAAAAGTTAGCCGTTAGGCATTTACTGCCTTGCTGAACAGTTACTGCCGCGGCGGATTTCTCGGCAGAGAGCCGTTGCACTGTTTTTGCCCGTTAAGATTTTTGCGGCTCTGACATAGTGCAATGTCGCGTCAGCAGACTTCCTGCTGTGAAATAATTTTTCTGCATTCGTTGCTTTATTTATCCTAAAAAAAGATAAACATCAAGAAACATTTAAATAATGAGAATATAATTATTCCTAAATACCATAAAATAAAAGAGAAAATTAATATAAAATAAGAATATAAAGAAAACTTATGGAGAGTCGTTTCCGATATTTCTTATAGTCCATCAGCACCCTCCATCGAGTGACAATTCTGCCCCAAAAGGATTGGGCCATAATGAATACAGATAGTCCTCTTTGTATTATCATGATGGAGGTATCTTTCTTTCGTTTTCTCTTGTAATCCATACATGTCCTCCATCTTGATATTGTTTCTGAAAATAAATTGTTAGAAAAAATTATATCAATATCCAACAACTTAATTACCTCATTGTCATTAACTTTCATCATAGTTGGATATAGCCTTCGTTGTTATGGCAATTGCTGTGACAATTTTTTGCCAAAACTCGGTGTAAGTCAAGTAAAGAACCATCTTTCTTGAAGTCTTCAAGAATCAACCCACATTGTTTCTTATGCTTCTCAGTAATCTCCATCAGTAGAGACTTTGGCTTGGAACTAATATTAGATAGAGTTACCATAGAAATATCATCTTCCAAACAATCATATCCTATTTGTGATGGCTTCAAATCTTGTAACGTTGACTCCTCGAGATATACCTGCAATGGAAGAGATGAGTTTTTAAAGAATTCAAAAGGTTCATTCAGTACCATCTCATTTTCTATTATCACGACATTGTCATCTTGTTGATCGAACATGTTTTCGTGTAACTGCCCCGGCAGCTGTGAGTGAGAGTAATCCTCAGCTTCCTTTTTCAGCATCATTGCTGCAGTAACATCTTGGGAATCAGAATCCTCAAAATTTTCTAGAGCATTACTCTCATCGACCTCGTTGAATGGTATCGTAACATTTCCCTGTTCAGGCTTCTCTACTACCGCGGCAAGACTCTCAGCAGACTCATCCACTGTTTGACAGTCTTTCTCATCAACATGTTCTGAACTCAAAGGTTCCAGAATTTCCTCTTTGTCCTCTAGTGTTGGGATTTCAGTATCCTCAAGGATTGATTGTTGGGTTATGTTATCCCTGGCATGCAATTGATTTTCCGAATCCCTCAAGGGTGCATCCAATCTAGCTAGATGTGCATCCATGAACCTTGATTGCTCTATCATAAATTCTTCAATTCTAGCCATTGATGCTTTCAATGTTTCCTCAACTGAATTTGGATACTCTTGAGAAGAATTATATTGTCATGGCATATTTGGAACATCAACAAAAATTGTCATGATAAAAAAATTTGAGCATTTTGATCATACCATAAAGGATTTTGTTATTGGTTCCATCTATGGTCCTCTCTATGGTCATAGGTTCCAGTACTGTATGGGCAATTGCTAACTAAATGATCATCTCCGCAATTGAAACAAAAATTTGCCCAGACATAAACTTGTTGGGTTGCTCTTGGTTGGAATAGATAATCATCAATTAATCTAGGAAATTCTTGATTGGTTCGATTCATATCTTCCAACATCAACTCCCGAATAGATTTGCTTCTTTCTCCTTGCATTTTGAACCTTCAACTTGAAACACACATATAAACCTTTTTTCTAAGAAAAAGAAAAAAGAAAATATGTTAGTAAAAATAATAAATAAAGAAGGCAAAAAAATTAAAGAAGACAAAATTTAGTTGCCAATCCTCGACAACGGCGCTAAAAAATTGATGCGTGTAATAAAAACGCAATTGAGTGCAAGTGTGCACGTCGCCAAGTAATAAAGTGATAAGTATATCGTGTATCGTCTCCACAGGGATTAGTATACTTAATATGTCTCCCCTTGTTCCCTTGTTCCTGAAAAATAAAGTAAAAACACAGATAAGTGGATTTATTTAACTAACTAAATAATTAAATAACAAAACATAAAAATAAAAAGGTTGAGAACGATATAGAGAAAGTGGGTAGGATCCAGCTACGTTAATTAGTGAATTCGATTGATCTTCTTCTTGTCCAATGCAATTGCACAATAATGCTTCGATAGTACTGCAGATACAACCTCGGCAGCATTAGTGTTTTCTGCCGCGGTAATCTCTTGCTCTTGGGCAGAGGCATAAAAGTTTAGCAAAGTGTCCGTAGTTGACTCCGCTTATCTCTAAGTCAGAGCGCTGTTGATGACTGGTCCTCAACGATACCTCTTGGCGTAATCCAACATTTCTTTTAGCTGCTAAAACTCTTAACCTATCTCTAGGCCGAGTTAGTGTCTACAACACCGTACTTATCCTTTTCGTGAATCTACACCTCTTGATGCTAGATAAATATATTACTTACAAACTTCTCTCTCGAGCTTGAATGTAAGAACAAAGAATGACAATAGGATAAGTAAACTTTGATATTATTATTGCATTAGAATAAAGAAACAAGAATCAATCTCCTTTCATTAATTTTTACAACCTTCACCTATCCCTAAGAAATTTAGAACATAATGTCGTTAGGTATAATTCTTAGGGAGAAGAGTTTCTCTAAAAATCGGCTCTCTAAACAATGTGGCCGGCTAGGGTATATATAGTCTTAACCTAGGGCAAACCTTTCCTAAATAAACTCCAGCTTGGAGTAAGGAACAAGTCTTCTTTAAGGGATCTGATATTTCCAAGTTTGCCGCCTTCTAGAAGGGTTTTCCCGCTTGGTCTTTGACTTGAGCTTTTAGTGCGCTAGCCTGGTTCAATTAGTGCTGCATCTTCCAGAATGTTCTCCATGTTTTTATCTTTCATTGCACCTCCAATGTTGGTGCTGCCACTCTGGATGCTGCCGCGGCCTTGTCTTCTGCCTTGGCCTCAATATTGCTTCACTGCTGCTTCGACCCTGGATATTCCTACATGTACAAAATATGTAATAATATCTGCATTCTCTATAAATATTGATTTTGTAAGTAGTGATAACGGAATATCCAATATTACGTAAAGAGTCCATATTTCAGTTTAAGTTGGTGTATAATAGATGCATAAAGTACCATGAGAAGGGTAGTAAATAATTGCCTTTTAGGAACTCATCAGGGGGCCACACGCCGGAGCTATGCAGGCAGAAGAGAGGTCGACGGCGACAGGCTTAGTCAGGGTCATTAGGGTTTAGTTGGATAATTATTTCTAGTTAGAGTTTTGAGGTGTTGGGACATTGTTGGGTTGGTTGTAATGAGCTATTGCATTAATTATTTGGGCTGATATGTAACATCCCAAATTTGGGTCTAGATGTTTTGGTTCTAGTTAGAGAGGTTCGATTCGGATCGAATTTCTTCGGTTTATTAATTCTAGGTAATTAAAATATTAATATTTTAATTGGGTGAATAGTAAATTTCTAGAAAAATTCTAAAAATATTGAAAATAATGTTTTAAGGCTAATAAAATATTAATTGAGTCTTAATTTGGTTTGATTAAGCTTAATTTCTAATTTAGTGACTAAAATGTAAATATTGGAAAGTTAGTGGTAAAATTGTAATTTTGCCAAAAATTTGGTTTTTACGACTAAATTGCAAAGTAAGCCAAAGCTTAGAATCCTTAGAGGGTCATTAACCCAAAATATTTTAATTAGAGATCATTCACCAAAATTGGTTTTAATTGATGGTTAATTTCATTTTCTTTTTCACACCATTTTCTCTCCAAATTTTCTCTCCATGGATTCTCAAATCACTTTCTGAATTCTTCTATATTTTTATAAAGATTCATCTCATTTTGTTAAGAATTTCATCCTCTTCAAAACCTCTCAATTTGTTTTACAAAATCATCAACCGATTTCAAGGAAAATCAAGAGAAGATTTCACGTCAATTTTGGTGGATTCATCTCAAAGGTAAATTATTGTTTCCTTTCCAATTCTAAGGTTCTTTAAATGATATTCCCAAGCATTTGGCTTACTAATCACTAATCTTAACTTGATGTTGTATTTTAATTCAAGATTTTGGAGTTTTTATGGATATTTCAAGAAAGTAAGTTAGATCTTATTCAAGATTATAATTAGGATGATTTTATATGAAATTATACTTATTTGAATGATTAAATGATTCTTTTAATGATCTCACATAGTTTTAATCCCTGAATAATTGAATCGGTGTTGTTAAAAGTAGTTTTCGGATGGTTTATGGGTTGTTTTTGATGTTCTGTTTTTGCTGGAGATATAAGGATGGTTTGAAGGTGTTTTTAGTTCATAATTGAGGAGGTTTAGGTGTTCGATTCGTTAGCTTAGTGGCTGGTGTAGTTTTGGGGTGTTTTCGGCTTAGTTTTCGGTCTTTTCGACTTGTTTTCGGTAGAGATAATAGAGGTATAGTGTTGCTGTTGTGTTAAGCATATTTTAATATGTATATGCTCCGTTTTGGTGATGTAGAGGAAGTGCAAGAAGGCTCTTGAGTGGCTGGTGCATTAGCATTGCCATTGAAGCATCAACGAAGGTTTGTTTCGCTTGTCGGTGAATGAATTTGGGTTAAAAGTGAATCGCAAGTGTGTGGATCTGTTTTAGAGATTATGGAATAGTGTAAAAGCTTTCCATAATTCAAGAGTAAGTGATTTCTATGTTTTAGAAACATTTCCTAAGTTTTGACTATTTTGTATTGGTCTTGTGGAAGATGTTTTCATAGAGATTTTATGAATGCATAAATTGGATTTTGACATGATGCATGCATGTGTTAGTTACTGTAAGTGCATGGTTTAGAATGAAATTCATGGCTTTTGAAAGTATGAAAAAGATTTGGAATAATATGTGGTTATTTGTCTTACATTTGATTAAGCCGTTGAGTATGATTTTGGTTCACTTGATGAACATATTTTGAATACATTATGAGTAACAAGTTAACATTCATGATTGGAATGATATTGGCTTGGTGACACTAACTATAGTTACGAATACAAATGACATGTCATTAGGATAAAGTGAACTATAAAGATTATGAGAATATTGATGTTGCCTACACGTAAACAAGGGTGACTATGTGTCCGACTGTGCGTGTAGAGCTTGCCTATATGTAAACAAGGGTGACTTAGTGTCCGACCGTGGATATAGATGACCCTACGTAGACAATGGTGACTTTGTTTCCGACCGTATGTAGTGGGATAACATGTATACAAGGGTGACTATGTGTCCAACCGATGTATGTTGAGACCAAGAGTCTCTAATTATGGTATAAGGAATCCGAGTATTCGGTGAGCTTAAGATTTACAACAAGTTATCACTTGAATGCAAATATGCATGAATTATGAATTAATTTGAGTATGAACATGAGCATGATTTGTTTAAGTATACTTTGGTTTAGCATGAAAAGTGTAAGTTATGGTTTTAAATTGGTTTTAAATGTTGTATTGATAAACTTGTATTTAGATCTACTACACTAAGTATGTTTTGCTTAAGCTCTCTTTTCATCCTTGTAGAAAAATAAAGGCTTTACGAATTACATTTGGAGCAAGTGGTTCAAGGGGAGAAACCTTATTCATTTTGGTATGATTTGGCAAAATAAATAAGACTTGGCAATATGTAAACTTTTCCTTTTTGAGTGTATTTTGAGTTAGCAATGGAATTGTGTAAGCAACATATGAACATATTTTCTTGTTGATTTGGGAGATTGATTTGTTGTTGAGTTTGCTTGAAGCATGTTTGTTCGTGAGTGGCTATCAAAATTGAGTAATGCTAGGAAGCATGCCTCTAGTTGTTACAGGGTCTATGATAGCTATAATCGATTGTATGATTTACTTTTAATGTTTAAGAATTTTATATATAGTCGATGATGATCAATGGTTGTGTCTTGAATTGGTTGAATCCACTTAATGTGACTAATTTTAGGTTCTAGGCACAAAAGTTTCGAAACCTTTAAGGAAGGTTTCAAAACCTTTATCAAATATTTTCGAAACTTCTAGAAAGGTTTTGAAACCTTGCGGGCTAATTCGATTCTGGAACCTTACTAGACACGAAAAGTTTCGAAACTTTAAGGGAAGTTTCAAAATTTCTTCTATAAAGTTTCGAAACCTATATTGAAGTTTTCGAAACCTTTGGTTGTCATGAGTTAATAGTTACCGAAAATTGCATTTTAGTCCCAGATATCTTTCTTTGTACAATTATGGTAGCTACGAATATCATTTTGAGCTGAAATTTCACATGAATGCATAAATTTGACTTAATTTCAATATGACTAACTTAATTTGAATGTAGTACCTAGAATTTGAAAGATTTACAATTTGATCCCTAATTAGTGAAACATGTAATTGATGATGTTAGAATATTCTGTTTGGTTTAAAATTTATCGTGAGTGATATTTGTATGTTTAATTGAACTTTGATGAAATGAATTTCTACCTTTACAATAGAATTTAAAAAAAATCACGATTTAGTCCTTAACATGCTTATATGTTTAATCACGATTTAGTAGAGGTGGAGGTGATGTCCCAATTTGTAATTTGTATTCTAGGCACCATCTAGTAGAGTGTTGGTGGGCCATTGGTGCTTGTATGGGTTGTAGATCGAAGGATCACATGAGGCGTGATTGCTCGAGGTTTCCTGGTGAGTCTGGTGATCATGCTGAGACTACTGTGTTGCCTGGTAGAGGACGTGGTCAAGGCAGATGTCCTTTCTAGAGGCAGGGAGATGGGCGTTAGGTTTATGCGCAGCGTGGAATTCGTAATGCTACAGATATGGTTGTAGGTACATTTTCTTTGCAAAATGTACCGTTGTTTTCTTTGGTAGATTCAGGATCTACACATTCTTATGTTTTGAGTGAGCATACACATTTGTTGGATGTTTCGGTTGAGGTTCTAGATGTAGGTTTGGTGGTTACCAATTCTTTGGGTGAAACAGTCACGGTTAGGAGGTTGTATAAAAGGTGTTCGTTGAAGGTACAAGGACATGTCTTTGAGGTTGACTTGATGGAGTTACCTTTCCATGGTTTTGATCTTATCTTGTGTGTTGGATGGTTGATGGAACACCGAACGGTGGTGGACTTTGAAAAGAAGAGGGTTACTTTGAGGTTGTTGGATGGTAGTGAGGTTGTGGTGAAAAGTGAATATACCGGATTTTTGTCCAATGTGGTTTCGTCTTTGCAAGTAGAAAAGATGTTGCAGCATGGTAGTATGACGTATCTAGCCTATATGATGAATCCAGGTATAAGAGATATTCGGGAGCAAGACATTCGAGCAGTGCGTGATTTTCCGAAAGTATTTCCTAAGGAGTTTCTAGAATTGTCTCCCGATCGCGAAGTAGAGTTTAGTATCGAGACCTATGCTGGTATTAACCCGATGTCTATTGCTCCTTATCGTATGGCACCTAAGGAGTTGAAAGAACTAAAGATGTAGTTGCAAGAGTTACTTGACTGCGGGTTTATACGATCGAGCGTATCACCATGGGGTGCGCCGGTGTTGTTTATGAAAAAGAAGGATGACACTATGAGAATATGCATTGATTACCGACAATTGAATAAGTTGACTGTGAAGAATAAGTATCCTTTGCCGAAGATTGACGATTTATTTGATGAGTTTCGAGGTGCAAGCGTATTCTCGAAGATTGATTTAAGATCAGGGTATTATCAGTTGAAAGTAAAGAAAGCAGATGTGTTGAAAACAACTTTTTGGACAAGGTATGGTCACTATGAGTTTTTGGTGATGCCATTTGGGTTGACGAATACCCCTACTGTTTTTATGGATATGATGAATCGAGTGTTTCGTGAATATTTGGACCAGTTTGTGGTAGTATTCATAGATGATGTTAATGAATATTGGTATGGACCTTGCCAAGTATGAATATCAGTATGTAATAGGTTCGTATTGATATAGATGTCAGTTAATGGTAGGTAATGGAATTTACAAATTTGAATTATTTGCATTTTAGTCCCTAAACTTAATGTATGCAATTGATTAACTTAGAAAGTTCAGTCTGAGTTGAAATTTGACATAAAAGCATGAAATAAGCATAGTTTTAATTTGGTAAACTTAATTTCATATTAGGTTCTTGAATTTATGAAAAAATATATTTTGGTCTTTTTCATGTATTTTATGCAAATTGAGATTGTTTTGTGATCTGAATTGCGTGCTATGTTAGAGTGAGTATGCATGAATACTTAGGAACCATAAAGCATCTAGACAAGATAAAAAAATATAAGATCATTTACCGGTGCACGTCTTCTCGGATTCGCTTCAATATTCCCTGTGTTGCTTCAATCCGGGTTTTGCCTATACCAGGTTAAGTGGTTTACATGAAACCCATTGTTTTAATAAATTTTGCGGAATCTTATTGAATGCAACATAATTCTCGATTGTGTGTCCTGGAACTCTGGTTTGGTACTCACAGTGTGTATTAGTATCGTACCATGCTGAATAAGGTAGGTTATAAGGAGTGACATAGTATGGTCGGGCCAAATCCACCTTGTATAATTGTGCACATCTCCTTATATGAGACTAGTAAAGGGGTAAAGGTCATCTTTTTATGTTTTTCTTAGGTGGCCTAGTCTCTCTTTTGTTTGAGGCTTGTGCATTCTCGAATAAAGCTTAGGAAGAGAAGATCGTGACATTCTTAGGAGTTCGATAATGACCAATATAATTTCCCTCATAGTCTCTCTTCTTCAGGTACTTCTTATTAAGTAAAGAAATGTAATTTCTCAATTCATTTCAAGGTAGTTAGTAGTTAGGCAATCGGTTATGATTGTTAGTGTAGTTATCAGCTCCTTGAGCTTGTATTCTCTTCCTATATATTTCCTTGTATTGATTAATTGTAATTCAAGCTATCTTTTCAATCAATGGTTAAAGTTTCTGAAATCAAGGTTAGCTTCAACATGGTATCATATGCTGCGTAACTGTCCTGGTCTTCTTTGTCTTCCGCTTCTCTTTCTTCTTCTTGCCTTCTTGCTCTCTGTAAAACTTTCATCTATGGCGCTTGCTGCCCATCCTGAGCTTGACTACAATGATACTCTTACTCAAGTCTTCTCCAATAAAAGAATTAACGTCCAGCTCGACAACACCAACTATCTTCTCTGGAAGCAACAAGTGCTTCTAACTGTGCGGGGGTTAGGGTTGGCACACTATCTTGATCTCTCACTTCCTATCCCAGAACGGTTCATTCTTGGGAATAATAGTGATCAGATTCTCAATCCAGCTCATCTAAGGTATCTTCAGTAGGAAAGCTCTCTTGCTTCCTAACTCTTGTCGACGGTGAGTCCATCGGTTTTACCTCAACTCGTGGGTGCAGAAACTGGCCATTTGGAGTGTTGTTGCTCGATGCTACTCGACCCTCTCTACCACCAAAGTCATGCATCTTCACTGCAAGCTTCGGTCTCTCAAGAAAGGATCGTTGTCTATGCATGATTATACAGTTCAGGTCAAGGAGGTATGTGATCTTCTCGCCTCCTGTGGAAATCCGGTATCTGATCTGGAACATATTGCAACCATTCTAAATGGCTTACCCATAGAATATGAGCCTTCGGTTACAGCTATAACTGCTAGCAAAGATCCCTTCTCACTTGATAGTGTAGTTTTGATTCTCAAAGATGCCGAGTTATGGTTACAGGATACTTCCAAAATCTCGATTGATGTGAATATCGCCCGACATGTGCCTGATGAAAATTCTGACTCGATTACTCGTTCTACTCCTCAATTAGATAGGAGTAGCACAGTCACCAGATTCAAGAGTAGGCCTCATCATCAGTGTCAGCTGTGTGGCAAGCTAGGCCATCTAGTTGAGCGATGCTGGCATAGGTTTGATAAAGCGTACAAAGGTTTTGCATCTCAGCAAGCTAGTTCATCCCCAGACACTCATGCTAATTTGTGTTGTTGCCCTCATCACAATGCAGAAGTGTTTTACAATCCGTATGTTCAGACTACTTCTTCTGATCAACATTAAGAAGATGTTCAAATCAATGTTGTAACCTCTGGTGGTTTATGGTTTACTGACTCTGGTTCTACACACCATGTGACGAGTCAACTTGTCCTACTTCAGATCCGGGAACCTTACAAGGGCAGTGGTAAGGTTTTTATAGGTGATGGGTCTCCTTTGCCTATTTCTCATATTGGTAGTGCTGACTTTAATATTGCTTCTAAGCCTTTAGTTATGGATCAACTTTTACATGTGCCTCATATAACCAAAAACTTTTTGTCTGTGTCCAAATTTGCAAATGATAATGATGTGTACTTTGAATTTCATGCTCAATCTTGTTATGTGAAGGATGAAGCGACAGGTGCTGTGCTTCTAACTGGTGGTCAAGTAGGTGGTCTTTACAGCTTTGGTCTTCAGTCAAGTAGCTCTTTTACTGTGCTGGCGAATACAGCTGCAGGTGCTTCAGATTAATGGTTATGGCACAATAGGATGGGGCACCCTTCAGGTGCTGTTTTGGATGCTGCATTACAAAGAAAATTAAAGCCTCCTGATACGTCAAGTGTATGTGTGGCCTGTCAAATGGGAAAGAGTCATGTTCAACCTTTTCCCACTTCTACCACTACTTACTCTACTCCTTTCGAACTAGTTGAAGCTGATGTATGGGGATCGACTCCCAAAATGTCCAATGGTTTTTGGTTTTATGTTTCGTTTGTTGATAAATGTACAAAATTCTATTGGATTTACTTGTTACGTAATAAATCAGAAGTATCAAAGGCTTTTTCACTTTTTCATGCATTTGTTACGACTCAATTTCATACCACTATTCGAGCCATTCAAACAGATGGAGGTGGTGAGTTTATGCCACTTCGACATAAGCTTGCTACCTTGGGTATTCAGCATAAGGTTACGTGTCCCTATACCTCCCAACAAAATGACTTGGTTGAAAGGAAACACAGGCACATTCTTGAAACTGCCTTAACATTGCTTGCTCATGCAAATATGCCAATTGATTTTTGGGCGTATGCTGTTATCAGTGTTGTATATCTCATCAATAGGATGCCATCAAAGACTCTTGATGATGATTCTCCATTTTTCAGACTTTATGACAAGGCTCCAGACTACAAGTTTTTGAAGGTGTTCGGCTGTGCTTTCCATGTCTTCGGCCTTTCAACAAACATAAGATGGATTATAGATCTCAACAGTGTGTTCCTGAGATATTCTCTCAGGCATCATGGTTATCAATGTTTGGCAAGCAATGGTAGGATCTTTGTATCCCGAAATGTTATTTTCAATGAGGGAGTGTTTCCTTTCTCTTTTAAAGACACAACATCACCTGATAGTTCTAAAGTTTTCCAATCTGCTCCTATTCATACTGTTCAGGAATCAAGGCAGCAGGCTATAAGGACACATCTTGCTGATGATGCTCTTGAAGCTTCTGAGTTCAATAATGGGATGCCTCCTTTTCAACCCAGTCAATCCCCTATTCCAAGTCCAGGTTACTCCAGTCCTATGGACTCTTTGTCATCCTCTTTTGGTTCAGATCAAGCAAGTCGACAACCTACTACAAGTGGGTCACCGCAACCTACTTCATCTTCGTTGCCTACTGAAGTTGCATCTGGTTCTCCTGGTTCTGAGGACTTACACGAATCTAGTGCTTTTTCTGAGCCAGTACCTCATAATACACTACAGAACACTCACGGCATGGTCACTCGCAGCAAGAATGGGATCTTTAAACCCAAGGCATACAATCTTCAACATGAAACTGTTCCTCTCAATGTTCAGGAAGCTTTACTTGACTCGATGGGCTACGGCTGTACTGGCAGAGTATAAAGCACTCAAAGATAATGACACTTGGGACATTGTCACTCTTCTCACTGGTCGAAAACCTATAGGATGCAAATGGTTGTTTCGAGTCAAGCTTAATCCAGATGGGGCAGTGAGTCGATATAAAGCCAGGCTTGTGGCAAAAGGGTTCTCCCAAGTTCCTGGTTTTGATTTTTCCGATACATTCAGTCCTGTTATAAGGTTCACTACTGTTAATATCTTGTTGTCTCATATTGTGCTCAATCATTGGCAGATTAGGCAGGTTGATGTCAATAATGCCTTTCTCAAAGGGGACTTACGTGAAGAGGTCTACATGGATCAATCACCAGGATTTGAGGAGGTTGGTTCTCAAGGCGAAAGGATGGTCTGCAAATTGAAGAAAGCACTGTATGGTCTTCGACAAGCTCCAGAAACTGGTTCTTAAAGCTTAAAGAATTTCTAGTCACCTTGGGGTTTCAGTCATCCAGAGCTGATTCATCATTGTTTGTGTGCCACACCACCAAAGGCATTGTTTACTTAGTTGTATATGTTGACGATATTCTTATTACAGGGAGTGACACGGACATTGTTGATCTGGTGATTGTTGTCGTTCTTTTTGGGCATTGAAGTCCATAGGTCTTCACAAGGTTTGCTTCTGTCTCAAAAGAAGTTTATCAGTGAACTATTGGTGAAGGCAAACTTACAAGGTTCACGACCCACACCCACTCCCATGGCTATGACACCTAAATTGAGTAGGTTTGATGGCAACAAGCTAAGTGATGCTCAGTATTATCGAAGCATTGTTTGTGTCCTATTGTATGTTTGTCATACCAGACTCGATATCACGTACGCTGTGACAAAGGTGGCTCAATATATGCAGGATCCCACTGATGTTCACTGGACTACGGTCAAACGAATCTTTCGCTATCTCAAAGGCACTATTGACTTTGGTCTTTGGTTCTCGTCTCAGTCAAATGATGCATGCGATCTGGTTGCCTTCTCGGATGCTGATTGGGGCAGAGATCAAGATGACAGGCACTCTATTTCAGGCTACTACACCTTCCAGGATCCTCACATAATCTCCTGGAGCACCAAGAAGCAACGGGCTGTGTCTCGCTCCACTGCTGAAGCCGAATACCAAAGTCTAGCTGATGCCACAGCAGAAGTAATTTGGATCAAATCTGTTCGACAAGAGATGTGTCTTCCGGTCTCTTCCAGCATTTTGTTATTGTGTGACAACACCAGTACAGTTGCGATGGCAGCAAATCCAGTGCTTCACACCAAAACCAAACATGTGGATCTTGATCTTCACTTTGTGCGTGAAAGGGTTGCTGCTGATGAGTTCCAAGTTAACTATGTTCCTAACCACGATCAGGTTGCTGATTCTCTTACTAAAGCTTTGCCGATTGTAAAGTTTGAAGCTCTGCGCACCAAACTGTGTGTTCTGGACGTTCGGGAGCTTCAAGGTTGAAGTTTAGAACCTCATCTTAGTAGGATGAATATTAAGTAAAGAAATGTAATTTCTCAATTCATTTCAAGGTAGTTAGCAGTAAGGCAATCGGTTATGGTTGTTAGTGCAGTTATTAGCTCCCTGAGCTTGTATTCTCTTCCTATATATGTCCTTGTATTGATCAATTATAATTCAAGCTATCTTTTCAATCAATGGTTAAAGTTTCTAAAATCAAGGTTAGCTTCAACACTTTTGTAGATTTTTTTGATCTTAAGCTTACCATTTTTGAAAACAACCTCGATAGATTCGATCATATTCATAAACTCAACAAATCTCAAAGATACGTTGTTGATCATCTTCTCACAGAATAGACCATGAAGAGAGTCAAGAATAGACAAGCAGTTTCCCCTTCCATAATAAGCAATTGAACTTGGGTCGCAATAAATCTTTACCTTTGGACATATTGTCGGATAGTTTGTTCTTGCTCTTGAGTCAAACTTTGAACCATTGTTCTATTAGGTACCACATCTTTCACATGTTTGTATTGCTCATTAAAAATTTTAGACAAGTTCTTCCACAACTTTACACTAGCCCGACTAAGTTGAGCATACCATCGGGTAGTTTTCCTATTCAAGCTATCTTGAAAGCAGTAGATAAAAAGTTTCTCATTTATTAAGTATGTCGTCATCTTATGGTAATATATAGTTAGTTAAGCTGAAGGGCAAGTGATCCCATCGTACTTCTCGAAATCCGATACTTTAAACTTTAGTGGGATAACTAGATCAGTCACCAAGCTCAACTCATATGTATTAATTCCAAAATCGTCAATTGACTACAATAAGTTGACTTTTTCTTTCAATCGAAGGCGTTGCTCCACAAATGTCTTTCCGAACTATTTTCTCAATCTTTTCTCTATCTCGTTTATCAAATCTAAATCTGGGACTTCAACCTTCCCATCATTCTTGAAACTGTGCCCCACATCAATTGGGTTATTAACACATTTTTAATCAAACCTTGAGTTAATTATTCTGTTAGGTAGTTGGTTAAGCAAAACGGTTAGGCTGTTAGTGTAACTAATATTTAAGAACTTGTAAGTTGACTTAAATTTAAATCACAAATATTTAATCTAATCAAATTATATCATTTAATTTTTATTTTTAATAATCTATTTCATTTGTATTAACATTGTTAAATAATTTTAAGAAAAATAAAGTAAAATTAAGAGTTTTATTTGATATATTTTTTTATATATCATCATCAAGTAATGCTTATATGATATTTTAATTTTTGTGAAGACTTTTTCAAGCATTTCATTCAAATAAAAATTCAAAGAATAATAACTAAATTTTCTTTGAGTTTTAACAAAAAAATTATTAAAATTTCCAATTAAACATTAATCGATAATACTGTACTAAAAATAAGTTGAATAAAAGTTTTAATTTTATTTTATTTATTTATAGAATAATTTAATTGCCTTAGTACAAGCGATTTATTTTATTAATAGCAGAAATTGAATGATGTAATTTAAGAGAACTAAAGGTATGTGATCATATTTTTTTTATTTTAAAGTTAAAAAATATATATTAAACATATAAATTTTATAATTTTATATTACATAATAAAATATAAAAATGAGTGATTTAAATTTAATTTTAGAATATTTGGATTTATATATACATCTATATTTTATTGATCAAACGATACATCTATATTCTAATGATCTAATGATATAATAAAAATGAGTGATTCAATCGTTAAAATTAATAATATGAACAAATTTTAATGATCCACTTACGATTTAAATATATTCTAATGATCTAATGATACAATAAAAATGAGAGATTTAACCTTCTAGCTCAAGCGATTAACAGAATGGTTGTTGTTCCTAGAGATCACAGGTTTAAACACTAACGATGTCAGCAGAGTCAAATGGTGGAGATTATAATATAACTGATATTAAACTTAAAATATAATAAGATTTGATATATTAAACTTAAAATACATAAACCTTATTAAAAAAACTTTTTTAGTTAACCTTAAGACTTATTTTACATTAAATACCTTGAATAAAATTTTAAATATTACAATATCTTGTTTTTATAAATAAAAAAACTGTGACGTAGTACAAGATATTTCCTCCACACAATATTTGAATGGACGACCTATGAATGAATGACTTGTAGTAGGGACCATAAGACCAATTCTCTGACATGTTTCTTTATCTCTCATAATGAATTTCTTGATGGACCGTAACCCTAAAGTAGGGATAGCAAAGTGTTAGATCGGGGCGGAATTTTACTATCTCGATCCAAAAAATAAATTATCCGTATAAACCTTAATGTATATTTTCTTCGACCGAAATAATAAAAGGTAAATTATTGTTTTGGTCACTTTCGTTTACACTCAATACATTTTTAATCACCGATTTTGAAAAACGACCAGTAAGGTTACTATCATTTTCGAGATGTAAAGTTTTGGTCACTTCAACGTCAAATCCTGATAAATATTAACGAAAATATGATCTGATATAATAAAAAATGATAAATTACTTAAATAATCCTTAAACTATTATTATATTTTTATTTTATCTTTAATTTGACTCTCAAATATTCAATACCTTATATTTTTACCATCTTTCTCGTAAAAAAACTAACCCTGAATTCTTGTGGTACACCGTAGGTTTTGAATGAGTGTGTGGAAGCTGAGGCATGACTTAGACGAAAAAACAACAGCAAAATCAACTTACCAAGTATACTACTCCGGTTCTTTTGTCAGCCGAGTTGAGAAAGAAGGGTAAAGTTCTAGACAGGTACTCGCTATTTTCCCTTCTCAAGGTTTTGTAGATTCTTTTTTATTCATACATAATACTTGATTCTAAGATTTTGCAAACCAATAATGACGAAACCTAAATCGGCTAAACAAGTCACGCTTGAAACACCACCAACCACACCTCTTCAAGGAAGTGAGGCTCAACCACAGGGTGTTGGCACATATGTCAATCTCAATGTGAATGCTAATTCGGGTTCTACAGAACCAATGGAAACTGACAAATCAGAGACTACTTAGTTTTGAAGAAGTTTGAAACTTGTGAAAATGGAGATTACAATTGTTTCAGCTTTGAAGTTGAAGTGGGACTTAAACTAGTTCAAATATCGTTACTTGCAAAAAACGATTTATTGACGTGTCAGACGAGAAGTCACTTTGTACAATAAATAATTTTCTTTAATAAATCGTTTTCTGTACAATTCCACTTATGCATTATATAATATTCAATTCCCTGCTCAATTCTGACTGCATTCTCTACTCCAATACTTAAAGATTTTTCTAAAGATGTACAAAAATGGTTTTCTTGTGATATTCTTCACTCTGAAATATATTTTTATACTTTTTTCAACAACAGTATAAAACACGATGAGTTGTATGAGTTAATATCTATGGGATTTAAAAGTCGATAACAAGAGAAACCTTGTACTTACAAGCAAAAATACAGGTTGATGAACTCGGACCTAAAATGCATTATATGTTGACATTGTCAAATTCAAAAGACCTTTGCAAAATGTTTCGGAGTTACACACGTTGTGGTTATCAAGAAGTGGATGAATCTATTTTATCAAGAAGCGCTAAAATATCTACACGGTTAGTAGATGAAGAAGCAATTCTACAACGTAGCAACATTAGGCGACTTGAAAAGGAACAAAGAATTGTAGAACTGAACTTTTAACATCGAGCGTGTTTACAAATTAAGAAGGCACATGAACAGAAAATTCTTCAATTCATTATATATTATTTTTATAATATTTGATTGTTATGTTTAGGATAAAAATTTTAAGTAAATATTTAAATTTCAAAATTTTAAGTTAAATTCAATTAATTACATTATACTTAATTTAGAGAAGTAAATTTAAATTATATACTTTTTCAATAAATAAAGAAGTAAATTTAAATATAAATACTTAGATATCGTTAAAAAAATAAAATAAGTGAAAAAAATTATAATTTTTTTATAAATTCAAATTATAACAACACTATTTGGTTGTTACATTGAAACATCTACACGGCCAGTAGACGAAGAAGTAATTCTACAACGTAACAACAATATGCGACTTGGAAAGGAACAGAGAATTGAAGAATTGAACTTAACATCGGACATATCTATAGATTACGAAGACACAGAAACAGAGAATTCCTCAATTCATTAGATATTATTTATGTAATATTTGGTTTTTACGTTTAGGATAAAAATTTTAAATAAATATTTAAATTTCAAAATTTTAAGTTAAATTCAATTAATTACATTATAGAGAAGTAAATTTAAATTATATACATTTTAATAAATAAAGAAGCTGGTGGTCTCAAAACCGAATCATTTCCTGATACTGATACTGTAAAGAGGATTCATGAAGGATTAACGATGAATATTTGAGATCGGCTCTTGATTACATGGTTAGAGCAGATGATTTCCATCCCTAAAAGTGAGCCTTTGGGGAAGCAGACGTCAAGTGCTGCTATTGGTAACTTAAGGAAACCTTGCATTTGGAGGTAGGTATAACAAAAACTTATTTAAATTCATTTGTTTGTATGTAAATGTGAATGTTGTTTTTACCGAATCGGGTGCCAAACACTGACCATAGTTGTGCACATGGATTGATTACATAACAAAATAACAATCTTTTTTTTGTTGGAGAAGAGCATTATCATAGATTAAGATAGATTAGGATGGAACATGGGAACACGGACTGTCTGAGACATTACATGAGAAGATGTAACAACCGAGAACATCACAATAGATAACAAAGTTTCCCTTCAACAAGGAAATTACTAATAAAACTTGGAACATCCTCCTCTTAATAAGACCATTCACACATTGTTTGTCCTCAAGATAAACATAACACAAGAACACAAGAACACTTGGTCTTGAATTCAAATCCGAGATAACTTCCTTTCCTTGTGTTCTATGAAGTGAAATCATAAAGAAGTTTCTCAAAAAGTTTCATTTGGCTCGTTTCCAAGCAAGTTACCACGTATAGGCTCCCGTCATTAGTTGGACTTGGTAGTATGTAAACTTTGCCTTCTCGGACGATATCACATGGCCCTATATAATACTGGACGATCCCATCCAAAATCAGTATCGTATATAGGAAACCGGTTCTATGGAATAATAATAAGGTTGGGGCAGCGGAAAGTCTGGGGTCCTCTATTCAGACCGCTTAAATCAGACATTTTTTCAAGGTAATCGAGAGCTGATCTCAAGTATTCATCATTAATCTGTATTAGAAAACTCAGAGAAAAACGAATACTTGTATGTTTATTGAATTGATGAACTTGATTACACCTCTTCCTTATTTATACACACAAGGAGCAAAAGGCTAACTAACAAGGAAGAAACTATAAGCTAACTAACAAGAATTACAACTCAGCAAGTTAGTTACAACAGTAAGTTTTAGCTTTGACCAGCTAAGAAGGTACACGATAAGCCACATTCAACATGTTCCCTATTCTTTTCCTTTCCAACTTCTGAGAAATCAATAACTCCCAGCTTGCAGCGAAACATACTGAAATAGTCCTTGGATAAAGATTTTGTCATGCCATCCGCAACTTGATGCTCAGAAGGAACAAAGTTCACCCTTAACTTCCCTGCTGCTACCTTCTCTCTTACGAAATGAACATCGAGTTCCACATGTTTCGTCTTCGAGTGATATACTGGATTTTCGCTCATGGCGATCGCACTAGAATTGTCACTCCAAACAACAGGAACACCAGCCACCTCGACATTCATATCCTTGAGCAATGCATCCAACCATGTTACATCTGATGCCACATCGGCAAGACTTCGATACTCGGCTTCAGTAGTGGACCTGGAAACAATTTTCTGCTTCTTAGACCCCCACATGACCAGGTTTTCTCCTAGATAGACACAGGTTCCAGAAATGGAGCGACGATCATCGAGACTCCCTCCCCAATCGGCATCGGCAAAAGCTACCAACTGAAGTGGTGCCGATTTACTCGTAAACCACAAGCCATAATCAAGCGTGCCATTAAGATACCTCAAGACTCGCTTTGCAGCCGAAAGGTGTTGTTCGCATGGAGAATGCATGAACTGTGCAAGTTTGTTAACACTGTACGTGATATCAGGCCTTGTATGACACACATACAACAAGGACCCAATTATGCTTCTGTATTCTTTTGCATCAACGAGTGGACTACCAGCATCCTTAGTGAGTTTGAGAGTAGTCACCATGGGGGTAGGAGTGGAGGTGGAACTATTCATACCTGTCTTTACTAGTAGCTCCATAACAAACTTCTTTTGGCTCAAGAACAACAAATCACCTATCTTGCGAACATCGATCCCTAAGAAATAATTCAGCTTCCCAAGATCCTTAAGAGAGAATTCGTTAGCTAAAAGCTTGAGTACTTTCTCCACCACATCACTCGAGCTGCCAGTTACAATAATGTCGTCCACGTATACTAACATGTATGTGACATACCCATTGTCTTGACTGATAAACAAAGACGTATCAGCCTGAGAGCTTTTAAATCCAAGACTAACAAGATAGTTCTTCAACTTGGAATACCAATTTCGTGGCGCCTGCCTTAACCCATACAAAGCTTTTTGAAGTTTACAAACCAGCAATGAACCATCCGAGGCCCTCTTTTCGAACCCTTGTGGTTGATCCATATAAACATCCTCACTCAAGTCCCTATTGAGGAATGCGTTATTGATATCCACTTGTCTCAGCACCCAGTTTTGTGAAGTAGCAAGCGTAAGAACCATATTGATCGTGGAAGCCTTTACCACTGGACTGAAGATTTCTTGGAAATCCTGGCCAGGAATCTGAGAATAACCCTTGGCCACGAGTCTCGCCTTGTGTCTCTGAATGGATCCATCAGCATTGCGCTTAATCTTAAACAGCCACTTGCACCCTACTGTGGAATGCCCTTTTGGAAGAGAGACTAAGCTCCAAGTATCATTTCGATCTAAGGCATCAAATTCTGCTATAGCTGCTACAGTCCATTCAGGGGAGAGAAAGGCTTCTTGAATGGTTGTTGGTTCATGCTCATCCGATTGATGCTGAACAAGATAGGTCTTCGGTTTAAAAATGCCACTTGCTTTAGGTCATCATGTGATGTCTGCCGACATGAGGAGGTTATACTGGTCCAGGTAGTTGGTCTCGAGGAACATCAGTTTCAGCTGAATAGGTGGACTCCTCACGTGCAGAAGAAGGTGTAGTGGAAGTATTGTTATTCGTACGATCACATATGGTATTTTCAGTACCATGAGCATCACCTGCCACAGATTGCCTTTCATTGTGACTCGTGGAATTTTGAGCACCATTGTCTGTACCAGCATCACTAGCTTGCCTAGGAGTTGATCTGACAGAAGCAACAGGCGGTCGAAGAAGTATAGCAACACCTGGAACAATTGGAATTTTCTTCTGCACAATATTCGACACATTTGGCCCTCGAACTGATCCCTCAGTAGTTGTACCTGAGAAGGGAAAACACTTTTCATCAAATATAACATGCCTGAAAACATATACTTTTCCATCAGGAGCAAGACATTGGTAGCCTTTATGTGTGAGACTATATCCCAGGAAAACACATGCTTGAGATCTGTAGCTCAACTTATGAGCTTGAAAAGGTCGTAGATGTGGGAAACACCTGCACCCAAATACACGCATAAAATCATAATCTGGAGTCTTGTTATAGAGCTTCTCAAATGGTGATTGCCCTTGCAAAACTGATGTAGGCAACTTGTTAATGAGATAAGCAGCTGTTGCTACTGCAAAAGCCCAAAAGCAAAAGGGTAACCCTGCCTGAGCCATTAGCACAAGAGCTAGTTCGACCAGATGGCGATGTTTCCATTCAACCACACCATTCTGCTCGGATGTGTGTGGACAGGAGACCCTATGCCTGATTCCTAGGTTAGCAAGAAAGGTAGAAATAGGCCGAAACTCTCCCCCAATCTGTCTGGACTTCTTTAATCGTAGAATTAAATTGGTTTCGCACCATCTTTTCAAACAATTGAAAGGCATGCAAGGCTGATCTTTTGTTTTAAGTAGATACACCCAACAGTGTCTTATACAAGCATCAACTATGGACATGTAATAGTTAAATCCATTGGAAGTAATATGAGCAGGACCCCATAAGTCCGAAAAAACAAGATCAAATGGTTTGTCATAAACAGAAGTTGATGTATCAAAAACTAACTTGTGACTTTTACCTATTCGACAAGAAACACAACTATCATTCGATTCTTTTGGAGAAAGAGCAACTCACATTTGCTTACAGGTTTTTACAAGTGTAGCATGAGCTGGATGACCCAACCTCATATGCCATATATCATACGCACTATGTTTATCTTTTACAAGATTAGCTTCTACATTACAACTAAATCCTTGAGGTTGCTGAGGAGCATTGAATTGATACAGCCCCCCTTGCTCAGTCCCTCTCAAGATTGTAGCACCAGTCATTACATCACGAACTAAACAGTGATCAGCATGAAACTCGACAAAAACATCATTGTCCTTAGCAAGCTTTGAGACAGAAAGCAAACTTTTAGTGATGGAAGAAACATGAAACACATCATTAAGTTTCAGTGTTCTTGATGAAGTAGACAAATCAGCATAACCAACTTTCCTAATAGGTAAAGACATACCATTGCCTACTACCAACCTACCGGAGTTATCAAACTCAGAACCACCTGCCACCTTTGTAGGATCTGGTGTCACGTGGTGTGTGGCACCAGAATCAACCACCTATCGTTCTCTAGTAGAGGCAACTGAGAGCATTTGAGCCAGATTGATGGTAGCATTAGAGAAACACTTAGGATTTTCAGTAAGTAACACCATATTAGCATTTCTAGTGAAATTTTGATCGGAACGTTTCCAACACCTATCAGTTGTATGACCCAGCTTTTCGCAGATCTGACACTGTAGCTTCAGACGACCTCGACCCTTGCCACCAGAATAAGAGGAATTTGCTTTGCCAACATAAGATCCTCCTGAACTACCAACCACTGGTTGATATTGAACATTGGTCGAGCCTTTGTTTGCCTGCATCTGAGCAACATTAACACTAATAGGATAGTTAGTTTGAGCATGTAACTGACTTTGAAACCCCCGCATCTGAGCCTCAGCATCTATTAGCACAGACTTCACACCATCAAGCGAGAAAGCTTCTTTGCTGGCTGTTATCACAGCCATGAAAGGCTGAAACTCAATTGGCAACCCATTCAAGATGGTCGCGATTTGCTCAACATCGGATACAGCACTACCACATGCAGCAAGGGCATCGCAAACCTCCTTGATTTGAGTCAAGTAGGCATGCATACTTTCTTCTTCTTTCTTGATCATCCTCAACTTACAATGAAGACTCATTACACTTGTAGTTGATTTATTAGCAAAGAATTTCAAGATTGTAGACCATACCTCAGATGTTGTTTCAGCGCCAACGAACTGAGGCAACAACCCTTTGCTGATCGTAGATAGTAACCAAGAAGCCAGAGCGTTGTCTTGGGCCATAAAGATTTCATATTCTTCATTAAAGACCAACTCCCCATCATTGTCACGAATCGTTTCTGGGGGTGGACGCAAGTCACCAGTCAGCAACCGTTCCAAACGATGACTGCGGACTGTGAGCAATACTTGTTGCTTCCACAAAAGAAAATTCATCTCATCTAGCGTGATATTTATCGTCTTGTTGGTAAAAACCTTCCCACTCTTGGGAAGCCCTCCATTACCAGTCACCGAAGCAGACGAAGTAACCATATCGTATCAAAGAAAAGAAAGAACACACAAGATTTCACAAAGAAAGGAAAAGTAGAACCTAGATCAGAGATTGCATAACAACATACTAACTTTGTTTCTGAAGCAAAGAACAACTCATCAATGGCCTCCAGGAAGTATGGCGATTGATACCATATTAGAAAACTCAGAGAAAAACGAATACTTGTATGTTTATTGAATTGATGAACTTGATTACACCTCTTCCTTATTTATACACACAAGGTGCAACAGGCTAACTAACAAGGAAGAAACTATAAGCTAACTAACAAGAATTACAACTCAGCAAGTTAGTTACAACAGTAAGTTTTAGCTTTGACCAGCTAAGAAGGTACACGATAAGCCACCTTCAACAATCTGAAGTAGCCCTTCATGAATCCTTTTTGTAGTATCAGAAAATGGTTCATATTCGAGATCTCTAACTTGAGAAACTACTGCATATAAAAAGATTACTTTGCCGAAGTAGCCAGGTGGGAGAGGAGGATTCAATCTAAATCGTCCATCAACTGGAAATTGTAGCCGAGTAGGTTGGTCACCGGAGAGACCCTTTGCTTTACTTATGCATCGCCATATGTGTGCGGCCAAGATCTTGAAAACACTATATTTTGTAGCACTATTTGAATTTGCTTTGGCATTCAAGGTATTCAATTGATCAACTGTGAGCTTAAAGGTAGAGACAATATATGATTTGGGATCATCTGAATGAGTTTCCAATGTAGACTTCATTGATGGAGGAGGATCATGTTCAAGGTGGTGGAATTTAATCGTTGGTAGGTCTCGAGCACGAAGAAGAGTTCGATCAATGAATGGGGCAATGGCAGGCGATGAACCCCTGGCAGTATCAGCCCAACTATTGATGAAATGAAAACCCGTTGTACCACCTCCTAACGTATGTTGAAACCCAACTCCAAGACAAACTCTACTGCATTTGAACTTTGTTACCTGATCAATTGTACAGACAATAAATCAACACTAAACAATTATATAATCTCTCATACTTGGGATAAAATGCTTAAAGATTACCTACACTACCAGAAGTGGAAAGGAAGATATCCCTCTAGAGTAGTCCACCTCGGGAACTAACCGAAAGCCTTGAGAGTTATCAGAGAAATCAGCAATCAAAGTGTCCATAAGTGCAGTGGTTTCAGCATCAACGAATAAAACTCCTTGAGCGTTGCATGAGATTTCAAGTCTTCCATTTTCATCATATCCTAACCTTCCAGCAACCGGGTAAAATGGCACAAGAATCTTGCTTAAAGACTCCTTAAGCCTTTCGGTATCAAAGAAATCAGAACCATTGGGCTTATAATAGTATACCGTAAGGACATGGTATGTCGTCAATATATCTAAATTTGAGCACCATAGACTTCCTTTAGGAGTTTCTTGAGCAGGACGAACGACCGTAGATCCCTTTATTCTAACCTCCGTATCTGATATTTAGCATGCATAAGGTTGACACAAGAGAGAAGATAAAAGCACAACCTGGAACACTATACTCAAATTGAACTGAGTTAAAAAGAAATCATACCTTAATAAACGAAAGAAAGTGATAGAATTGAAGAACCACCGAGCTGATAATACAATGCAATGTGATCTATTCTTTTGTAGAGGGTTGATGGTGAAGTCTTCAATATTTATAAGCTTGTTTTTATAGATTCAAATTCACCGATCAGAATATAAAACCAATTTCAAAAGGATTAACTATTTCAATATGGAGAGGCTAAAAAATTTGGGTGGAAACCGAATTAGACGGAAAAATCATACCTTTTGTAGTGGAAGAAAGCAAGTGCTTTGAAGAACAAGCAGAGAGAGATCTTTCAGCAGAGGATGGAAGATGTTTGTGAAGTCTTCCGCAATATATAGGCAAAATGCATCTTTTATTTTAGGTCAAAATAGTCTTTTTCTTAATAAAAATTGTTAATCAATTAATCGTAAATATTTGTGAGTTACCTATATAGCAATACACATTAATATAGCTGTGTTTATTGTTGGCTACCAATATATATTTTTTTTTACATTTTAGTACGTGATCTTTATTTTTAACACACATTTCTTCTAATAATCGGTCATTTGGTTACTTTTTTTTTCTATTAAAGTGGCCACGACTAATCAAGATGACCTATTTTTAATTATCTTGTTGATTTATGATTCCTCATATTAGATTTGGATACAAACTCACAATCACCAATCTTGTTTGTGATTAAATTAGGATAATGATCGTGTTGTCAATGTACCTTATTATTGTAATATAAAATTTTTAATGTTGTTTCGAACATTTAAGTTAGGGATTTTACATTTTCTTTATGTGGTCATTTTATTATTAAGACATCAATTATCATTTTATTAAAAATATATTCGATTCAATTTATTTATCTCAAACTCTTATAGTATTTTTGAATTTTTTTCCTTAATAAAAACAAATATACTTATATTAAGAAATATTTTTAACTAAAACGTATAACAAATATATTAAATTTGACCATTATATATAGAACAAATTTCAATTAAATATAACAAATGGAAAAAGAATGCATGAAAATAATAATAAAAATCACCCCTTCCAAGACAAGTCATTTAGATTGAATTAATGTTTTGATTCGATTCGGGTCAAGTGTAGCTCCATTTCAAATTGGGTCCATTTCAGGCATGGTCCATTTTAGGTCGGGTTCATTTCAGGCATGATCCATTTTAGGTCGGGTCAAATTCCCTTTGATAATTAAATATTTTGAGCTTCTGATAGGGAATTTATTTACAACTCGATTTACTGACTATCATTTTAATGAGTCAGTTTACCCAACATTAGGAGAGAAAATAAAATATCTGGAAAAAGAAATAAGTTAGAATGAATTATCATTTTCTTAGTTTGATCCACATATTCAACAATGTGAACTATAAGTTCAATGGGTAATTCATTTAGCAAATCAATTGCCAGATGATTTTGCTAACCCTAAAAGAGTGACAAAGTCATGTATACCAACTATAAATGCTCCGATTAAATTTGATGTATTGGAAGGACAAACTATAGTTGCTAATGAGTCTAACTTACGCTTGAAGCGTGGTAAACAAAAAGGTTCCAAAGATAAAAAAATCCTAAAAAAGGAGTTATATTTTATGATAGTCTAATCGATGAATCAATGTATTATGAAAATATCTAGAATAGATTAAAAGGTCTCCAACAGAGACATTGACATGATTCAGGTACCTGATAATAAAGAGATCTTGATAGATTATGTTATATTTGGTAATAAGTGGAACTGAAATTAAATCGATATTGATAATATATTTCCATTCAATATAGCACTAGAGATTTTAGTTGATAATGTGGATCATGAATCATTGTCAATTGGGAAATGTAAACAAATAAATGATTGACCAACATGGAAAGAGGCAATTGAGGCGAAACTAAAATTTCTTTTAAAAAGAGAATTACTTAGACTTATAGCCTGTACATTGAAATGTGTAAAGCTCGTGGATATAAATGAGCCTTTGTGACAAAAAGAAATAAAAAGGGGAAATCACAAGATATAAGCTCATTTGATTGCACAAGGATTCTCACAAAGACATGAAATCGATTATGAGAAAAATATATTCGTCGATGGTGGATGCAACTACTTTTAGATTTTAATCAGTCTGACAATAAATAAAATTACTCAGTTTCTGCCTAATAGATGTTGTTACATTCTATTTGTATGAGTCTATTGATAGTAATATTTACACGAAACTTCTGGAAAGACTTAAATTACCAAAAGTAGTTAATTCAAGTTCTCGAGAACTTTATTCAATCATATTGAATATATCCTTTTATGGCTTGAAACAATTTTGGCGTATTTGGTATAATCGCCTCATTGAATACTTATTAGCAGAATGCTATATGAATTATTTAATTTCCCCGAGCATTTTATTAATAGGTTTAGCTCTGAATTTATTATTATTGTGTATGTCGATGATTTGAATATCATTGAGACCCATGGAGAGATCTCCTTAGCAATGGAATCCTTGTGCATCAATTGACATACATAATTTTTTTAAAAAAAGACTTTACATGCATAACGCTTATTCATTTATCATACTTATGATTGCTAGGTCTTAATGTAAACAAAGATCCACTCCACCTCAAGAAAAGGGTGATGCTATTTTTGATCCAAAAGCATCATATATACATTAATTGATCTGCAAGTATCGTATCTTAGTTGGTCAAGAAATACTATTTAAGTGTTACGAGACCATTTTCTTTAAACAATTGCTATGTTTGAGGCAGAGCCGAAATATATGTTTGGCTAAATATATTCAAAAGATATGCGAATTGCTTTCACAAGATGAGATGCAAGCTATCTTGTGTAGAGATAATGCAAAATTTATATCTCAAGATGGATATATCAAATATGATAAAACGAAAAATATTTCTTTAAAATTTTGTCCCTTACGATTTTTAGAAGAATAGTATTCGATGAATCATTTCAAGTAATAAATTGGAAGATTTATCTAGTAATGGATAATCTACTTTAACATATGAAGATTCAAAGATTTTATGTGATATTTTCATGAGAGGGAGTAAATACGCGTTGCACTCCTTTTCCCTTAACTGAGGTTTTGTCCCAATTGGTTTTCCTGGTAAGGTTTTTAATGGGGCAACATGTTATATGTATCAAAAGACGTGTGTACTCTTTTTTGTTTCACTAAGAATTTTTTCCCACATGATTTTTATCTTAGTTAGGTTTTAACGAGGCATATTATCTTCTGTGATATTAGTACTTTTGGATATAGTACTCACATTATTCCAGTGTATTTATCATGAGAAAATATGCATAATTATAAACCTTCTAATATGTGTTTTATTTTATTCATTTCGGGGAATGAAAAATATGTGCTTTTTACTATTCACTTTGTGGAATGAAAAATATTAAATATAACATCATATTTTAGCCACAATTCATTGCATATTTTATTTCGTAAGTAATAATATTTTTTTAAAAAAATAACATAAAATGTAAATAAATAATATGTAATTGATTTAGACAATACAAGATTTTCATTGTATGAATACATGATTTTTCCAATTTTGTACTTTTACCCTTAAGTTTTCATTTTTTTGGTAATTTAGTCACCAAAAAGCTTTTTATTCATTCTAATTGGGTCTATAGGCCAAAATGAAACTCAATTGAAGTTTTATTACATAGCAATTGAGTACAAGAAGTGTTACGTTCATGATTTTATGTTACAACATTTATGATTTCCCTATATAAAATCCCGATCACCATAATCTAATATCGATTAGATCAATATTCGTCATGTTACATTCATGATTTGGTTAATTTATTATATTTATTGAATTAAATTAAAATTAAGACTAAATTAATAGAATATATAAGTACCAAAGAGTATATAATTATACAATTTTATTTAATTAATACATCAACATCTTTGCTAATTTTTAGTGTTTAATGATTTGATAGATTTTATTTAAATAATTGTGTTTTTTTATTGACAAAATTAAAATATCGACGGTTAAAATAAAATTAAGACAATAATTCATTGATTATTGGTATAGTTTATCGTAAAATTATTAATTTTTTTATATTAATGATAAAATTAATCATTAATATTTATATATTTTTGTTAATTTAGTCACCAAATTTTTTTAAACTAAAATGAAGTGATTTCAATAAAAATAATGGTTAATCAGTTAATATTTCAAGAAGTTAATGTATCATCCCACTTAACATTCAAGTTTTATTTTATCATTACACGTGTAAATTTTGAGGTTTAATTAAATTTTTTAATAATTTTAAAATGTTTAATAAGAATTTTTAAAAATTATGAAAATAAATTTAGTTAAAAATATTTAAATTTTAAAATCAATTTTTAAAAATCTTGAATGAATCAATTTATTAAAAAAACTCTTGGCTCCATAGTTTTAACATACATATATCGTGTATTTTTAATTTTTTATTTACTAGATATTATATTTGCAATACATTTTGTAAATTTGATTTTAATCAATTTTTTCAGAAAGAACGCCATTTTTTTGGGAGATATAATGATAAAGGAGAAGGAAATAACTAATAAGAAGGCTCAAACCTATTTTGGCTTTGGCTTGGATTCATCGTTGAGATAATCAGATTTCTTTTTATCTTTCAATTGAAGAAGGATGGAAGGAGAAAATCAAGTAGGAGAGAAAATGTCAAGGGAGAAACTCAGAAGGGCAAATCTTCCTCCTGTTCAAGCGGTTTTCTTCTTTTTACCATTGTTTTCCCTAATTGATTTGTTTTTAATTATTTTGGTGAAAACCAAAGGAACCCATCGTTTGCTTGGTAGCTAAGAAACCTGAAAATTTGATAATTTTGAATAATTTTAGCATTTTTGTACCTGTCACGAAGCTTTGTTTGATTGGTAAGAAAATGGTGATGTTGGATATTGTGGAAATCTTCAGTTAATAAAAAGAAAGTTTAGATTCTTTTTATTATTTTGATCACTAGGCTTCTATATTAGATATTTTCTTACATCCTAAATGTGGGAAATTTTTAATCTTTGAAAAGCCGCGCCTTTTTCTTATATAATTAAGACAAAACCATTGAAGAGTAGAGTGTTATATGCATGTATAAGTATGTTGCAGTTTGCTTTTATGGGGGAAATTATTCCTAATTGCATTTTTTTCTTGATATTATGAATGCAGAATATTGATAAATTAGAAAAAGTTATAAACGAGGGTAATCGCTATGGAGCTCAGCAGATGTACAAGTCTATAAGTGCACGGTATAACTGCAATTTCCCAACATTATGATCATTTAGAGATAAAAAATTATTGGGAATGATATAGTAGTCTATGTTTCGTAGTTTTGAGAGTGCATGCCTGATACTAAGTTTGGTCAATATTTTTCTTTTAGGTCTAGTCTATAAGTGCAAAGAACGATTATCTTCAATTTCCCAAATGTATGATTCTTTTACAGCTACAAAATGGTATATTAGTCTATATTGCCTGGATTCAGATGCACGCATTGGATACAAGTACATTCAATTTTTTTTTTTTTACTTTTTCCTCTGGTTGAAGCGGCTAAAATCCGTGCTGATATCACAGTATATTTCAGACAAGAGTACTACATTACAGATGAACAGACAGTGCAACATAAATCTTAGCTACAGTTAGAATCTTAGACGGGGCTTGATGGGTTAGATATGATTCTACTTGGATTTTTAGCTTCTAAACTTAATTAGGTTAAGTATGTTGTTCCAGTTTTGATTTATGGTTCTGTATGTGTATCTTTTTCAGTTTTTGAAATTCATTTTTTTCTGACTTTGCGATTGATATAAAGGTATGAACAGTGAAAGACATGTTTAAGATTTTCTTTTGATTATGAAACATGAATATCCTATTTCAGATATGTATCCGCAGAACGTTATTCTGAGGCCTTGGATCTGCTTCATTCTGGTGCATGCCTCCAATTGAAGCATGGAGAGGTTATTATTTTCTTTCAATTACATTTATTAGTGCTTATTAGTCATAGTTTTTTCCCTCAATGTTAAATGCAAAGTATCTTGAAGTTTGATCTTTCGTGTTTTACATTTGGCTTCCAAATGAATTGAGGATGATTGGATGCTAATCTTGTTTTATTTCTTGGAGATAATCATTGGCTTAGAATCCAAGTTAGCTCGAAGGGAAACAAATATAACATGGCATAAATTCTATAATTGCAAACATTTCATGATCAATACCTTTTACATGCATGGTTGATCATCATCTTAATCAAATATTACTTCGGATGTAATTTGATGCCCATGTATATGATATATTAGCTATTAACCAGAGCCCAATATTCTATGATTGACAGCTTGCTAAACATTTTCATTTTGGTATATTGATGGGGTTTTATTTGATATTTAAAAAAGATGTTCTACTGGAGTAGAGGCTTTTCAAATTGGCACAAGGGAATTTGTTTTGCTGGTATTCTGAATAGTTGTAATTCATGGTCCATGGATTCATAATTACGAAATAAAACTTTTCAGGTTACCTGTGGGTCCGAGCTTGCAGTCATGTTTGTCGATGTCCTTGTCAAAGGGAAAATTCCTTGTGACGAAGATATCCTTGGTCAGTATATGCCTTCTCTTGTAATTTGATTGTTAGCATAGGTTGTAATCCATGTTACTTGGATGTATCTAACATTGTAAGGTTCAATTATTTTCAAGCTTTTCCACATATTTGGACGGTTGTATCTCCATGTCCATTTTCAGATATCATTCAAATGGGGTGTCAGACATGGATACTTGGTGAAGAGTTGCAGTTACATTTGTTATAATGAATATCATGGACCCTCTGCTCTTATTCCAATGACTTAAATATCTTTAAATTGGAATGGAAAATTTTCATGTTGATCATATTGTTTTGTATATAGCTATCTTGTTCATTTAGTTTTGATATCTCTATTGTGATTATTATGAAATGCATGTGTCAGACCGTATTTTGAAAATCTACAAGCTGTTTCCAAAGACTCCCATGCCTAGTAACTTAGCAGCGGATGATGAGCTTCAACAACTTACTGAAGCTATTGGGGTGGCAAAAATACGTCTTCATGGATGCTCATCCTTTTTAAAAGCTGCTATAAAGTGAGATACCATTACCATACTATTATCTTGAAAGTTATAGCAAAAATAATGTGTTTTAATATCATAGTATTCGATGATGTCTGGGTTATTTTCGTTTAATTTCTTGATGGTTAAACCATCCAAGAGATTTTCTAATTGTAAGATTTGATCTTCCATTTTATGCATTCTGGAGACTGCCTCAAAACTTGCTAGATGGATGTCCGATTGCTCCTATACTTGTCAGTTTTATTTTAATTTTTATTAGTATGAAATACTATCTATCTTACTTGGACATGTTTGTGAGTGTTGAACACGAGGATGTGTATGGCGCTGGTATTAAATTCTTTCTGGATTTCCATGTATTTTGAGGATTCCTTGAGGATCCTATTTGCATATCTGTATTTGCATGCGCATTAGACACGAATACTTATAGAAAAATGAAGAATTCAAGAAACATAGAATACTACTGCTTATTTTCCTTGACCCATTCTGTATTTCTGGTTTTAGGTGGTCCGAAGAGTTTGGTGCTCAAAAGAATGGTGATCCGCAACTGCACACTATGCTTGCCGAATACATATATTATGAATCTCCTGAGGCGGTAGGTTTGAAACAAAATATTCAAGCTTTACTTTTTCTATTCAATCACGTTGGGATTGGTATTTTTGTTTCTCAGATTGTTTGTTTCTCCTAATTTAGAAGGTAAATAGCATAGGTGATAAGTATTTCCGAAGGGTTTAGAACAAAGAAGAGGGCATATTCTCTTTTTTTTTCTTATTTCAAAATAATAAAGAATAAAGCGTTTTTATAGGCTGATTACAGTAGTTGGGATCGGTGGCCTCTGGTATGGCCATGGTTGCCGAGAGATATTGATCTTTGCTTATGCCTCTGATGTAGTGCTTGACAGATAGGGACTAGAGAATGAAATTGTGCCCCTGTTATTTGTGGCATGTGATAGAGATGGGTGAAGTATCATCAGAGATTTAAATTGTAGTCCGCACCCGCAATAGCAACTGTTGCATAGCGGTTTTGGCAATGTCCAAAAGTAGCTGGAACCGTTATTTCCGCAATAACATTTGTTATTAAAAAATCAAGATCATGATACCTGCAGTGATCTTAATAACATCTATTATGTCCTGCAACTATTATAAATGCAACGCTACCGAAAACACAATTTATGAAGAAATACAGAGTTGAAGAAAAATAGAAAGAGTTTCTGTTTCTTTTCATTGAAAAAATTATATTCTAACTTACAGGGGTTTACAGTTATAAACTAGGACTTTTAATTATATTAGGAGTCTTAATTGTTAATTTCTTACTCTAGTTTTAGGAGTTTGACTTAAACTAAACTTATACAACATATTTCGATTACAGTAACTATTCTAGTTCAACTAGACTTATAATTCTAGTTCGACTAAACTTACAATTTAAACCCCGGCATCAGCAATGTTGTTCAGTTTTGGGAGGGATTTTGTTCAGGTTCTAAACTGATTTCAGATGAAGAGGTTGGAGGATGCATCTTTGACTTAGGTTGTGTGCTAACCTAGCTTGATACCATGCAGATGATAGGTATTTCAAGAGGGTTTAGAATAGAGAAGAGAGAGGATTCTCTGTGTTTTCTTATATGGAAGTAATGGAGAATAAAGCCTTTTTATAGGCTCTGATTATAGCAGTTCTATATGGACTTGAACTAAGTTGCAACAGTTTTATTTGAACCAAAACTAACCTAGTTAGTCTTTTGTTTACACTAGGACAGAGTAAAAGTTAAATACTATCTAATACTTATGCGTGATAATTAGAATTCTAATTACCAACTATATACGGCTCCAATCTACAAATAGAAATGTAAAAAATCTTTGTATGTCGAGTTGGTAACATGTGTTGTGGAAGGGTCTCAAATATGTGGGAGCTCTTGGTTGTGCCACGAGACACACCCAAAGAGGAGGATACCTTTGCTGCAATCATGCGTGGGGGCAATGACCAAATCCTGATACTTAAGGCAACTCAGGAGATATTTAGAACCCTTGGCTCTACATATGAATTCTACATTCTTGACCATCTCAATGTTATGCAGAATTAGCACTAAGATCATTTTCAGAGAAAAAAAGAAGGGAAATGCACTTATATCTCTGTATTGAGGTTGTTGCATATAACCTTCCATTTCTACTATAAACGCCTTTGATAGTATCCTTATATCGAGATCCCAGCTCCGTTCATTGGTTAAAATTAGATGGCTGCTGACAATCATGTGATCTTTTGCAGGACATGGTGAAAGTCTCATATCATTTTGTTCGAGGAAACAATATAAAGAAGTTTGCAACTACATTAGTAAACTTCATGCGCAAGGTTAGTTTTCTTCTCTTTCTTACTCCTTGTCATGAAATGGTTCCGAGTTACGTTTCGCCGAGACTTGAATTTTCTTGAAATAACTATTTATGACATCCGTGTCATTCGCAGATCTGGACATGGAGTAGGGGTTATAATCCTCTAAAGCCCTCAAAATGTATAGAGAAACTTAGAATTTGCATTCCTTTGTCAACACTTGTATCTGAAACTCTGACCTGCGTATAAGACATGTTTGTGGCATACAAATCAAAGTCAAATTTATTTGTGTAACTATGCAGTATGTAATAGATGTGCAGTAGTTCTTGTGCTGCTAGTTCTGCTAAGGAGAATATACATCTAGCTTATGTAGCACCAGCTCTTCATGTCTTTTAACTACGCATGCCTGACACCCATATCCGACATGTTCGAAAAAGGATATTGGGATATTATCCTCAAAGGATTACTCCAAATATATGGAAGAACATAGGGAAAAATTGAACATGTCCGTGTTAGACATGTGACATAGTATGAATAAGATTAGTTTAAGCTTCAAAGTGCTAAAATAATTTGAAACTCTGATCAAGAATTTATGCTTTGTATAAAGGAATCAAAATATTGGGTGTCAGAAATGCTTGGAAAATTAGCGTAAATCAATCAATGTACTCAGATTCAAATTCCAGTGTAGTTATTACTTTCCGTCCAATACTTATTTAATGCTGTCAATCAATATGATTTTTCAACTGTGCAGTGTTATCCCGATGAAGATGATATAGCCATTGCACGAGCCATTCTTATGTAAGCTCACCGAAAAGCTTCTCACTTGACTTGTAATTTACTGTTCCCGCTGCCACTACTTTTGATAGCAATCGATAATGTAGAACATTTGTATATATTGCTTGATCTTTTAGTATATTTTGATTCATTCAAGTAGTGTAAGCAAAACCATAATCAGATTTTGTATGAGACAGTTTTAAATTTCCATCAATTGTAGGGATTTTAATTTTTTTTTTCCTCAACTTTGCTTCATGCAAACATGGAAATAAAATTGTAACTGCTAATTTTGTAGTCATAAATTGTGTACTAATGAAGAAAAGTTACTTTTGCATGGTAGGTATTTGTCTTTGGGTGATCTTCAATCTGCGAATTCCCTTATGGATGAATTAAGGAAGCAAGTCCAATCCCAGGAGATGGATTTTCCAGCATCAGATTTGATTCACTTTATTAATTTACTCTTGCTAACGTAAGTTACTTTCTTTTTGGTCTTTGATTTGTTCTAAGTGCGGATTCAATGCTGTTGAATATTGTGGGTTAATAATATTGATTTACTACGGGTATATTTCCGGCATGATCTGCTCAGACTTTGAAACTTCTTTTCTTTTATTTGGAAGATTGTACTCATTCTCATGTGTAAATGTGTCAAACACGAATAATAGACCAGTAATTTAAGGAAAATAAAGCGTCTTAGTAACATAGATATTAATGCATCCACCATTGCACAAGCATGAATGCCTCCAGTAAAAATTGTTCTAAGAATTTTTTTTCTGCAGGCTGGAAAAAGAGACCTTGCCACTTTTTACTGCTATGAGAATGAAGTACGATGCTAGCCTAGATCGAGAACCTGCATTCAAGGAGGTGCTCAATCGTGTCTCAATTAAATTTATTTAGTCCAATTGTTATTGCCTCAATCTCATGTTTTCACAAATCTGCTAAGTGGCTTCCATTTATCTCCTTAGGCTTAAGGTAAACTTACATGTATCGTGTGCTGACACAACCCTGATCTTGCAGCTGCTAGATGATATTGCAGTAAAGTTTTACGGCGTGCAGCGTAGAGATCCGTTTCAAGATATGTTCGGCGACATGCTCAAGGTGATTATAGGCATACTTGTAACTTTTCTTCATTAAGTAATTCTAAGAAATTAGAGGTATGAAAGCAGGGACGAAGCTAGGATTTGAGGTTGGGGGATAAAAAATATATTTTGAAAGGGGGAATTTGGAAAATAATCAATTTAATGGAAACTGATTGTTTCAGGGTTCTTACATGGAATGCTTTAAAACTTTTGTGCAGATGATGTGATGAGTGAAATAAACATGGCATCGGCTCGAATCTCTCTGTGATGTGCAGGTTTGGGAGTGCCTTGAGAAGCACTTTGTGTGTGGAAATATTGATGATATTATTTCATATTTATAATAATAATTTGTGGCCTGTTTGTGATCAAGTTTCATTTTTGGTTAATCAAAATTTGTGGAATTCACGAATAATGATTTTGGGTAGGGATTGGATTGGGAAAACTATAAGCATTATTTCGTTATTTTTGTTAAAATTGATCAAGTGAAAAGTTTAGCATCCTATCAATAGGGGTGTTCAAAATTACTTGATCCGATTGGTCTGACCTGACGACCCGAAATAAAAATACCGGGTAATTTTTTTGAAAAAATTACTTGATAAGGTAGAGTACCCAACCTGAAAATTAGTGAGTTGTGCTTGTGGCAAAAATTTGAATTCCTTGGTACGATTAGTTTTATAATATATATTTTTTAATTTAAAATTATATTTTTATTTTAGATTTCTTTAATATTTATACCTAAAATTAAATTTAAATCTCTATAGTTTTATGCATGTATTATATAGTTTTAGGTTTTAAAAAATTTAAATATATTTTTATTAATTTATTAATACCGAAAGAGAAAACGGAATTAATACTTTAACTTCATTTTAATGATAAAATTTAATAAAATATAGATGTATATATAAATTCAAATATTCTGAAATTAACTTTAAATCACTCAATTTTATGTTTGGTTATTTATTATAAATTTTGCTTATATTTTTAATATGTAATTTTTTTTAATTTTAAAATAAAAAAAAATTATGAACATAGTACCCGTTACCCGATTAGTCGGTAGATAACAAATATCCAATTTAGATGGGTTGGAAAACGAGCCAATTTTTTATGACTCGAAGGAACTAGATACCCAATTTTCCAAGTACCCAAAAAATGGATACTCATTAATGAACACCCATAGTATCCAACAACATTCTTCCTGTGCTAGATTTACACAATCCCCCTTGAGAAGTTAATGTAGAGTTTTAATGTAATGTATACTATTTTCGAGTTTGTTACAAGTTATTCTCTCATTATAAACAATTAATATTAGAATGATGTTTGAATAAATTATATAAATTTTGTAAGTGTTATTTTTCTCATCAAATTAAAAAAAAAAGTTTTCTTTTTGAATGAAGGGAGGATAATATAAGCATCATTAGTAAAACTTCCTAATCTATATGGAGAAAAAGAGTACTCATATTCTCAGATTACAAGGATAAACAAAAGTAAGATAAAGGTCATATGATCAAACAGGCCACAAAGGCAAGATATAAGCTAACTATTATTAAATGGTACAGTAGTATCATGCATACCAACGATCGCATACATATCATCTTAAGAGCCTCAATCACTGAGAATGGAGGTTCAAGAAACCTATGAGAGTTATTCGGAAGGTCTTTGGTCAACTTAGTGAATTTGTTCGTTACCATATTAGAATCACGATTCACACAATTAAAACCACTTCCTAACTTTTCGAAGGAGTGACGTTATATGTTTCGATAGAGAAGACGGGATCTTTAACAAATTGTTAGATAATACGCAATTATATGTCTCCTTACTATCAGTTTCCACAATAACTTGAGGATATCCAAGAGATCAAGCAGTGGATAAACCTCATAAACAATTCATAACTCAACTTCAAACACTAAACAATTACCAATATTCTTGGAAAAAATAAAACACCACTAAATATTTACATCTCTTTCAACCATTTCCATTGCAACACACCGCACTGGAAGGAGAACGAAGAAGTGAGTTTTTTATCATTTGTATCAAAGGATGTTTACAAAATCCAATTTGGATTAGGTTAATGGCTTACTTTTTCACAAAGCTTTGCATTTTCAGTGGCTAGGTTTTTCTCCTGAGGTTTTCATCCAAAAAAATATTAAAAAACTTGTATATGTACACTATGTCTAAAGACATGTTATTCAGAATCGGGGACACCAAGGCTTACCTTTTCTTCCAATTGTTGGATGTTGTCCTTGAAAACTTTGATCTGAAAAGTAAACAAGGGTTAGCATGTTTAATGTTTATTTTTTTCATAGGATGTTAGAGATAACAAAACATTAATGTCTAATATTATCCAGCATACTGCATATATATATACATACCGTCTTGAGCTTTTAGAAGCTCTATTTTCTTCTGCATGTGTTCTGCTTCAATCTTCAGATGTTGTCAGTCCCGTCGACATGAATGAGAAAAGTAAAAAACAAAATCACAGTTAGTAAGATACCTTGTCGTGTTATAAAATTTATAATCAATCCAAACTAGCATGTCCTATGGCTTATGTTTGTTGCAATAAAGGGTAACGGTTTGTTGCAAATTACAACTACTCGAACAACCAATTACGACCTTGTGCGAAATACTAACCAATTTGTCAACCAGCAGAGCAGTTAAAGGCATGTTATACAATAAAAGCTTTCCATACTCAATGATCATGTATAAGAGAAATATTTCTGCCACTAACCACTCTCAACTAATTGTTCATTTATTTCCATAAATATTACTTTAACACAAACAAAAACAAATAGAAAAGAAAATACGATAATTCCTAATATTACCTCAAATGACTGAGAAGTTTTCCTAAAAAAACTAAGCTAGTGAGTTGTCCAACCATATCTAGAACGTGGAAATTTTGCAGATTTCCCAAGATCTAGTATTGGAACAGAAGAAGGAAATGCATAGTCCCAAAGAGAATCACCGACTGTACCAAATTTCAACACGTATACAAAAACATTTAAATGAAACAAGAAAAGAACAATCAATAGCATCAAGAATAAGAAAAGCTTTACTTGCAGAATGGCATACCAATTGGCAATTGTACAAAGAGTGTGGTCTCCAATCCATAGAAACTAATCTAGCGACAAACATTGGAGTTGAATAAGGTTGATGGCGCATGCTATTATCAGGTAACCCTTCCGGTTTGTCTTATCTTGCCATTCCCATCTCTCATCATCTCAAACGGATCTAGATACAAAGGTTAAGAGAAGAGTTACCTTCATATCAGCAGACATGTAAGATACTATGAATCTATTAGTCTACAAACTCTAAGTAGCATGTAGACATAACAATGTACCAATTTACCGAGAACATTTTTGAACCTAAATCTGTCTTACTTCCAATTAATAGAGTTTGATGCATAATCCATCGACCCAGAAAGATGCACAAGTTAAATCTTGTATATGACAATCCAAATGCAAAGATCATTTCAGAGATTGACATCTGTACTTTGTAATATAACTAAAAAATCAATTATCTTGATTAGTACTCAAAGTAAGTTCACATAAAAATCAATTTCGAAAAACTACTCGCAGATCTGGAATTTGTAATGAAATAAACAAAATGGTATCTAAGGAAATTAAAATACTATAAATGTAGAGGAATTAACACGAAAGAAAAATAATTCAACACAGAACAAACTCAAATGAAAGAAAGACGAGCGGAACACTTAGAACCTAAAATTTCCAACAATTGTTACGGAAAAAAAATCAAAAAATAAAATGGGAAAAATTTAAAATTACATACTGCCGAGCGGTTGAAGGGAGAGGCAGTGATGGCCACTATCGAGCAGTGGTACCGATCGCAGCTGAAGACGAGGGTAAAGGTCAGGACACTTAAAACTTTTTGGGTTCTTTTTCCCTAAAATTCAAATCGATAGAGGAAAAAGATAAAAAAAAATAAGGAAGATGGAAGGGTCATAAGTATTAAAATTTTATATTTTTCCGAATATTCATAAACACTAGTTTATGAAGAAACCATAACATATTTTATCAAACAATCGCTTTAGTTCAAATGGCTAAGGCAATACACCTCAAAACAAGGGTGTACATGTTGAACACTCTCTGGAAGCTATAACTTCTTTTAAACGATGAGTTTTTATTCAAACGCTGAGAAAGACATATAAATAACGGCGTTTTTAAATAAATATCTGTAATAACCCATCAGTTAAAAGGTACTTTTTATTATAACCCAAATACAATACAAACCCAAATTTTAAACTTAAGCCCACTAAACTAATCCAATCCACAGAACCCAATCCAAATGAAAATAAACCCTAATGATAAACCTAACCCTAACCCTTCAGCCACCATGCCGACGCCGCCTCCGACCATAGACGTCCAGATCAGCGCGCATGGTAGCCACGTGCGCTCCTATTCGCTCCAGACACCGGCCACCGCCCTAGCCACGTGAAACCTCTGCTCCACCGCCTTTTGTCTTCTCAAACCTGCAAAAATATTAAAGCAAATCAGATCTGCAAGATCAGAGAAAAGATTTAAATTGTTCATAATATTTTAATGTAACAAAAAAGGGTTATATAAACCCGAACTAGATCTCATGTAAAGGGAGGATTTTTTTTTGAATGAAAGAAGAAGATTAAAAAACAAGCAAAACCATTTTCCAGTAACGAAATAAGAATAACAAAGAGAGGAAGAGCAAATCGGAAGCAAGAACGAAAACAAAAAGAGGTAAAAAAAAATATTATATTCGAATACTTATCTTTTCAGATCTACGTTGATTCGTAGATTTTTTCGTAAATTCGATCCCATAGCCGCACTCCCCTCGTCGAGACGAACCGGAAAGTGGCCTTCTTTTTGGTTTTGGTCGCCGAGGCGCTGGCCGGCGACGACACCTGGTGGTCCGACGTCGGAATTCCCCAGCACCTAAGAGCATCAGAGAAATGGTTCCTCAACTCCATGAAGAAGAAGCCCAAATGATATTTAGAGTATGATAAGGGGTATTTATCATAGACCCAAAACGGCACCGTTTTAGTGCTGGCTCCCAGGGCCCAAAACGGTGCCGTTTTGGCACCATACCCGGCTCCGACCCGAGATCCAAGTTCAGACCCGCGCGTTTACCCGAGAAAAAGGGGAAATTGCGCATCTCGTCCCTCAACTGTCAGCGTATTCGTGTTTCGGCCACTCAGTTGGTTTTTTCTTCAATTTTAGTCCTCATTTCCTTTATTTTGGTCACAAAATTTCAATTTACTTTGATTTTAGTCCTTATTTTAATTGTTTTTACCCTAATAATTCATGTTTTTGCAGATTTAGCCCTCTTTACTTTATTTTTAATATATTTATCATCATTATTATTATTATTACTACGTATTATTATTACTAATAGTATTATTAGTATTAATATTATTTTTCGTATTATTATTATTATTATTATTATTATTATTATTATTATTTTGTATTTTAGCTTATTATTATACATAATTATTAGTACCATATTATTATTACTATTATTATTATATATTTCAACTATAATCCTATGTTTTATTATAAGTATATTATATGTAATATGACATTTATTAATGTTTTAATATTTTATTATTTTTATTATGATATAATATGTTGTTGTTATTATCTTTATAGTTATGTTTTTTTACTACTAATTTATGTTCAATTTACTATTATTGTCATCTAATATTTTTATTTTGCAGGTTAAAATTATAGGATCATAAAATTAAATACCGAATTTATATTTTCGATTATATAAAATATTTTGTAACCGATAGGTGCCGATTTCGGGCGTTGTAGGGGTGCTCATCCTTCCCTACGCGTAACAGACTCCTGGACTCAACTCTGGTTTCGTAGACCTTGATTTTGGGTGTTCCAATCACACCGGAAAAATGATTGGTGGCGACTCCCCGGACCAAAAACGGTGATTACAGTTGGCGACTCCGCTGGGGACATTTTCGAGGGTCGAGCCTAAAATCGGTTACATTTTATTTAATGATCGAAAATTTAAATTCGATTTATTTTAATTTTGTGATCCTTTATTTTATTTTATTTATTTTAAAATATTTACTAATACTTTTAAATGTTTTTTCAGGTCTCCTCATTTCATGAGCTCTCAACCCGGGCTCTGTCCTTTTAAGTGGGAGCATGAAACCACTCTTTCGTGAGGTTATGCCTCCGTGTAGGATGAGAAATTGCTTTCCGGATATTTTTTCCTTTGTCTTCGTGAGAATTATGTCTCCGCATAGACTTAGAGAAATGTATCCCCCTGAATCATGCTTATTATCCTTAGTAGGGTAATAAGTATTGTTCGGGTACCTTCTAGAACCGAACCTCATATAGTGAGACCTAGAAGCCTACCCCTTAGAGCCATCAAGCCGAAACGCTGCCCGTTTAGCGATAACCCTTTAGGCTTGTTGCCTTTATGTACAGTTTTTTATTATTTTTGTTGTTATATTTGTAATTTAATTTATTTATTTATTTTTAATGTGAATTAACTTTGTTTCTTTTTGAAGGCACTATAACATTTCATAATCATCCATTTTGCATTAATTATCACGATCATGTTTTAATTTATGCATTTCACGAGCATAAAAATATCGATTCACGATGGATTCTTAATTTAAAATATATCGGGAGAAAATCTAGCATTCTAGATATTAATACAACACTCAAAGTTGTGAATAAATCCCGTGCACGTAAAACGGTGGACCCGAGAACCATTTTTGAATCGATATTTTCACATCTAAGTCACGCATCATGCATCCACATGCATTCATTTTTATAACATTAGTACTAATATTTGGGGTCCCCTATCTTAGCAATACTGGACCAGGCGATAATTCAGCATCCCTACGGAACCAGACTCAAGACGAAGAAGATGAACGAGGATAGATTGGATAAGATTGAGCAGACTCAGAAAGATCTACAAGACGACTTAACACAAAAAATGGAGGATCAATTAGCCAGGGCTCGACAGGAAATGAAAGACCAGATTGCAAGATCTCAACAAGAAATGCTTGGGAAACTAGCACAAATGCTCGGATTCAAGCAAGAAGACGCTTCTATGGTTGACTCAGGGGCAAATCCAGCTAACATGATTGAAGATCCCATATACCCTTCAGGTTTTACTCCTCTTCAAACTAAGATACCATTAGAGGCTCATCCCCAGGTGGTCTTTTCTAAAGGGAAGTTATCGCTTCATCCGACTGACACATATGGCCCCATGAACATACCCTCCACGTCAGAAGCCAAACCGAGGGACAATCAAGCAGAAAATTTTGTCTCAAAACTTGATCAGCTGATCAAACCAAAGATTGAGACTTCAAAAGAAATTGAAGAGCGTTGTAAACGGCTCGAAGAGAAAATGGAAGCTATGGAGATTGAAGACACCTTCATCAGATTCGACGCCAACGAACTCAGCCTCGTTCCAGATCTGGTGCTACCCCCGAAATTCAAAATCCCAGAATTTGAAAGATATGACGGGACCAGTTGCCCTCGAGCGCATCTTACTATGTTTTGTCGAAGGATGACAGAGTACGACAGGGATGACAAACTGCTGATATACTGCTTTCAAGAGAGTTTAACAAGGTCCGCCACTAAATGGTACAATCAACTGAATCATCATCAGATAAAGTCTTGGAAAGACTTGGCTAAGGCCTTTCTGGAGCAATATAAGCATGTTAGCGATATGGTACCAGACTGTCTGACCTTGCAACACATGAAACAAAGGTTTAACGAAAGCTTCAGACAATACGCACAACGCTAGAGGTATGTAGCAGCACAAGTCCAACCTCCTCTCAGTGAAAAGAAGACAGTAGTTATATTCATCCAAACTTTGGAAGGCCCAATCCTAGATCGCCTCATAGGCAATGCAACCACTAATTTTGCTGATCTGGTGCTATCCGGTGAGCTCATTAAGAATTCCATCAAGAGTGGCAGAATTGATGCCGGTGGAAGCTCGTCCTAGAGAAGGTTAATACATGGAAAGAAGGATAATGAAGTGAATTCTGCAGGAATCTATAGCGTCAATTATTTCAAACCTGTAACGATGACACAACCCGCAGCTATTGGTACTTACAACTCCTCCAACCAAGACTTCAATCAAAGAAAGAATTTTGAAAAGAAAGAATTTACTCAACTGCCAATGACTTACGGGGAGCTACACAAAGAGTTGTATGACAAACGCTTGGTGTAGTCCTTCTTTCAAGCGCCGATGCAACCCTCTTTCCCGAAATGGTACGACGCTAATGCAAAATGCGATTATCATGCAGGACAAGTGGGGCATTCGATTGAAAACTGCCTAGGTTTCAAAAGGCTAGTGGAAAAGTTTATCAAGCCCGGAGTAATAAAATTCGATAACCCAGCTGAAATGACTACCGGTAAAGGCAAAACAAATCTGTTAATCCCTGTGCATTTGGGAAAAATGCATTAATAAGGACCATTCAAATGTCCATTGAAATCCATTTTTATGAATGGTCAAGGAATTAAATCCTTGGAACCAAATGATTGTACCCAGAGTAATGGTACGGCTAGCCCAGAGCAAACGGCTACCGGTAAAGGCATATCAAATCTGTTGATCCTGTACATTTGGGAAAAATGCAAAGAAGATACATGACATCAATTGAATCAGATATTTAGATCTTCCAAACCTGATCTTACCCTCCGTTGATGGAGTGGATGGATCCAACTCAGTCCTGCTTCTCCGTTGATGGTGCAGTAGGATTCAAATCACAGACTAGATCTCGTCCCCGTTGATGGTGTGGCCAGATCCCATACTTCTTCGTTGATGGAGAAGTATGATCCAGACTTGATCTTACCCTTCCGTTGATGGAGTGGATAGATCTAACCCGGTCCTGTTTCTCCGTTGATAGCGTAATAGGATTCGAATTACAGGCTTAATCTCGTCCCCGTTGATGGTGTGTCCAGATCCCATGCTTCTCCGTTGATGAAGTAGTATGATCCAGACTTGATCTTATCCCTCCGTTGATGGAGTGGATAGATCCCAACCGGGTCATGTTTCTCCGTTGATGGCGTAATAGGATTCGAATTACAGACTTGATCTCGTCCCCGTTGATGGTGTGGCCAGATCCCATTTAATCATGCTTCTCCGTTGATGGAGCAGTATGGTCCAGACTTGATCTTACCCCTCCGTTGATGGAGTGGATAGATCCCAACCCGGTCCTGTTTCTCCGTTGATGGTGTAATAGGATTTGAATTACAGACTTGATCTCGTCCCCGTTGATGGTGTGGCCAGATCCCATTTAATCATGCTTCTCCGTTGATGGAGCAGTATGATCCAAATTTAATCTTACCCCTCCGTTGATGGAGTGGATAGATCCGACTTAGTCCTGCTTCTCCGTTGATGGCGTAATAGGATCCGAATTGCAGACTTGATCTCGTCCCCGTTGATGGTGTGGCCAGATCCCATTCAATCATACTTCTCCGTTGATGGCGCAGTATGATACAAGCTTAATCTTACCCCTCCGTTGATGGAGTGGATAGATCTAACCCGATCCTGTTTCTCCGTTGATGGCATAATAGGGTCCAAATTGCTGAAATCTGATCTCGTCCCCATTGATGGTGTGGCCAGATCTAAATCACTGAAGTTCAATCCTGATTCTCCATTGATGGAGTGGATAGATCTAATTCGATCTTGTTTCTCCGTTGATAGTATTCGATCTTGTTCCTGTTGATGGTGTGGTTAGATCTAAATCACTAAAGTTCAATCCCACTTCTCCGTTGGTGGCGGAGTAGGATCCAAAATGTTGAAATTTGATCTTTTCCCTGTTGATGGTGTGACCAGATCTAAATCAATGAAGTTCAATCCTACTTTTTCGTTGATGGTGGAGTAGGATTCAAGTTTCTAAAATTTTATCTTACCCTTCCGTTGATGGTGTGGATAAGATCCAACCTTACGTTTCAAGTTCTGCCTGTTCGAACAGATTTAACAAGTTCTCCTTCTATCGTTGATGGCGTAAGCATATCATGTTTTAACTGGTCTTGTTTTACCGTTGATGGTGCAACTTGACCAAATTTTGTATATACGAATATTATATCTTTACTAAAAAGAAGAAAAAGAAAAAGAAAAATGAAGAGAAAAAGAAAGGAAAAAATATGTCAAATTATGCTTCTTCATCGAATGCAACCAGATCAAATTTTGTAGACATTGCCTCTTTGCAACAGATTAGTGTCATAGCAAGCCAAACTTATTTTGTCTCCTCCAACGGATCAACCTCAATTTTTGCTCTCTTCGACGAATCTCCTCATTCTGAAGATTTTACAAACAAGAGCGGTGGAGTAGAACAAGTTAAAGCTCCAGAAGAAAGAAGCGGTGCCCAAGAAGAACCTTAACCCTACCAAGAAGAACCCTAACATTACTAAAAAGAACTGCAACCTTACCTAAAAGAACCCTTACCATTCCAAAGATGAACCCTGAAACCATACCAAGTGAAATGGATTATTTTTTATCTTTGCTCTATTGTTGTTACACAACAATAAGCAAAGAGGGGGTAGCTGTCATAACCCATTTTCAACACAACAAACCCAACAAAAATAACCCACAACCAAACCCAATACCAAATCAGATCCAATAACCCAAACAAAACCCAATACCCAAAATTAAACCCTAAACAATTAACATAACCTAACCCTAGCCTCCCTAGTTGAGCCAGCCAACGCGTCTGTCATGGTTTCCGGCCATGCACGGCGATTGACCTCTCGCGTGACCGTCACGCGCTCCTTCATTGGTTCCCTCGACGACCACCACCCAAGAATCGCCCCACCGCCCATCGAATCTGCAGAATTAAAAGAAAAGCATATCAGATCTGGAAAAAGGATTGAAACATAGATATTTTTATGCTTTGATAATATTTTATAATGTAATATAGGGGTATATAAACCCTATTCAGATATTATAATGAAAAGAAAATTTTGAATGAAAAATCCAGAAACATTCGAACTAAAAACATTATCATAGATCCAAACACAAAAATAAGAGAGGAAACCAACACTACGACATTCCAAATAAAAAAGAGAGAAAATAGAGAGTGATCGAAAAAAGAAGAAGCAAATCGAAAAAATAAAGATTAAAATTTTCGAATACTTATCTCGTTAGATCTACGTTTTCCCTGGCCTCTTTTCGAAAATCGAACACCATGGTTGGCTTCAACACGTTAAGACGTTTCAGAAAATGATCTTCTTTCTACTTTTCGGCACCGACGATGGCGGCCGGCACGGCAACCGACGACTCCCACGGCGACTGATGGTGGTCCTTCATCGGCTAGAACAGGAAGACAAAGAGCTTTTGTTATTTCTCCTTCTGAGAGAAGGAAACAAATGATATAGTGAGCAAAAAAAAGGGGAAAGGGGATATATACCAAAACGGCACCTTTTGGTACCGGGTGTTATGGCTCAAAACGGTGTCGTTTTGAAACCTCAGACCTGCTTCCAGACCTGGATATCCAACCCGCACAAATACCCGCAAAAATGGGATAATCATACGAGTAGTCCCCGATTTTCCAGTGGCTTTGTAGTTCGACTCCAGTTCGCATATCTTCTCAAATTGGTCACTATTTTCGCTAATTTTTATCATATAATTTCTGTTTTCTTCGATTTTAGTCCTTAATTTTATTATTTTAACCCCAGGTTTTCAGGTTTTGCAGATTTGGTCCATGATTTTTCTAAAAATCATTATTATTATGTTTTATTATTATTTTTATTAAATATTTACTATTCATTTTCTTTTGGAACACATGTTATAATGTTGATTTTATAATTTCGATCATATAGAATATTTTGTAACCGATCGGTGCCGATTTTGAGCGTTGTGGAGGTGCTCACCTTTCCCCACGCGTAACAGACTCCCGATTCCAACTCTGGTTCGCAGACTTATTTTTGGTGTTCCAATCGCACTGCAAAAAAGATTGGTGACGACTCCCCGGACCAAAACCAGTGATTACAAAGATGATATATTATGGGCAAAGTCTTTCAACATTTTTGTAAAAACAAATATTATGTGGGTGAAACCATGCTCAACATCCTAGGAGTAACAAATTGTAATATGAACGAAGCTTTGTTCGATGGGTGTAAATTGTCTATCTCTTTTCTGTACTTTTATTTATACCTCTGTTTCAAATTAAAGGGTTTAAGGTTTAGGGTTTAATGTTAAAGGTTATAGTTAGGGTTTAGGGAATTAGGGGTAGAGTGTAGGGTTTAGAATATAGAAAATAAGGGTTAAGGTTTAAAATTCATTTTTTAAGAAATTTTTAATAAAAGGCATGAATAGAGACATGATAAAGAGATAGACAATTTTTATACCTTTGAAAAATAATTGCATATTATAGAATCAATTATAAATAAGACAAATATATTATTAAAAATATTTCAAATCCTAGAAATTTTTAATGATAATTTAAAAATATTGATGATATATTATGATGTATTGGGTTAGTAATACCTTAGCTTTTTTCTAAACTAATCAACCCATGCCTGTTGTTTTCATTTTCTTGTTGCTGCACAAAGCAGATAGATTTGACCCTTGCTTTGTTGAGACTTAAAAGGATTTGGGGAATAGATAGGGTTCAGCTGTATACAAATGACTGCTTGCCAGCTTCACCCCCTCACCATGCTTGTCAATTGGCACATGGGGTGGACTCGACTAGTGCAGACTGAGTGGGTCGAGCCTGGCAATCATTACCAATCCAACGAAGGCTTCAAAACTGAACACTAATGGAGGTCTGGGCACGAGTAAGTTGGATTTTTGGTTAAAATTTAATTCGAACATAAATATTTTAAATACAATTTTGATCTGATCGGAATATTTTAAAATAAAATTTGATCTGATCCGAAAATAAATATTTTAAATTCAATTTCGATTTAACCCGACTTGACTTATAGAAAAAAATAAATTTACGGACTAAATTGTTAAAAAATAATATTTGAAGACTTAATTATAAAAAAATAAAATTTTAAAAATTAAATTATAAATAAAAAATTAATTTTAAGGACCTAATTATAAAAAAATATATAGATAGAGGATCATTATTATAAATATTCCTAAAAAATTATATATTTAATCTCGGGCCGGATTAGATATTTTACACCTTAAACTCAAATCCAACCCAACTTGATACCACTTTAAAAAATCACTCGATCGAATCAGGTCAAAACCCAATCCTACTAGGTAGAATGCCCATCCCTAAGTAAGGGCAGCTCTTCGTTTTGCTCATGGATAAGTTTACTATGATTGCACTATAAATAAAAGGGTATATTTTATATTTACTCACTCAATTTTGTTTTTGTTTATGTTTTGATCACCTAATTTTTTATTTTATCATCAATTTTTTGAATCAAGTGTTTTGGTCACCCAATTGTTAATTATAAAATGACAATAAAAAAATATTACATTTTCTTTTATTTAAAAAATTAATCTAATATTTTCTCCTTTTTTATCTATGGTCGGTATTTCTTTCTATCGCCAGTCATCATTTATGACGTAATCAGGGACAAAATATTTTTCTTTCTCCTTTTATCTTTTTTTTTTCGTATTGAATTTTATAAACTTGATAAAACTTAAATCAAATGTTTGATTTTATCTTGAATCGTTTGATTATTATAAAATTGAGATATATTACTTTTTTCTTTATTCTCGACTTTATTACCATTTAAAGTTGAAAGAAAATGCTTTGATATCAATGATTCAAATGGAATCCGAAAATAAGTTTGTGAGAGAAAAAAATTCAAGGGCTTCTTGCATAAATTTAACCAAAAAATAATAAATGGCCTTAATGTTGGACAAAATATTAAAATTCAAAACTTAGAAAAAAATCTATTATTTTTAATGACACTAATCATATAGAGCAAGACACTTGCTTCCCCTCTGGACTGGACCATACATGTCAAAGGATCACCACGAGCATAGTGGAGCAATGGAAACCAATTGAATAGCAAGCCCGGTGGTTCCCAGGAAGAACACACAGGGACAGAACTATATGAAGGTGAGGAGGGATAATCGTCCCTCAATTTTCAATTTTTTTTTATTTTTATATCTTTATTTAAATTTTTTTTATGAATTTATTCTTTTACTTTTAATATTTATGTTTTATCCTTAACCCTAAATCGTGACTCTACCCTCGGCACACATGACACAGGATTGTGCTCACAAGTCACAAGTTATACATGTTCAGCTCCAAAAGAAGAATCAAATTTTGTTCGTCAGTATTGATCGTTGAGCTCGAGCAGCTCAAACTTGGACGCAAAAGTGTTGAGAAACTATATAAAAGTACAAGTCAAAATTTGCTAAAGTTTGATTTAGGTTGACTTCGACTCAAATTCAATTAGATATCTTAATAAGTTGAATCAAGTAAAATCTAGTTTGATTTGAGAAGTTCACGAGTAGTTCGTTATTTTTTTAAAAATATTTTTTAATATTTACTTTAAAATTATTTTATTTAAAAAATAAATTTAAATAATAATAATTAATCCGTTGCTTGTTACTTTAGTTTTAATATGTAAATTTAGTGTATTCGTAAATTATTAGTTTAAAATTTAATCAAAAGTGTTTTTACGCTATTAATCGTGTAATTTTTTTACGATTGATTTCTCTGGAGTAAAATTGAACCATCTGGCAATTATCTTGTGAAGCCAAACGTCTGTACTCGTGGAGTTTGCTGACATGCTTTGAGTGATTATTGTCACGTCCGTAAAGAGTAAAAGAATATTAATCCAGTCGAAAAAAAAACAAAGGTCTTGGTATATATGTACACACGATGATACTACATATTCTATCAAACATATCTTTTAAAAAGAGGGTAATAGTCTGTTACATCATGCACAGGTTCCTTTCCATCGTGGAAACAAGAATGCCCAAGAGCAGGCTGCACCGAACAATATTCTCCTCATACAGAATTTACCTCATGAGACAACATGCTGCTGCTGTTTTTCGAGTAGTACCCTGGGTTCAAGGAAGTCCGAATGATTGAAGCAAAGCCAGGTATTGCATTTGTGGAGTATAAAGATGAAGAGCAGTCATCCACAGCAATGCAGGAACCTCCAGGGTTTCAAAATCCCCCCTCAATATCCCATGGCTATCATATTCGCCAAGAAGTAACCTCTCTTTTATTTCTCTCCTCGGTAATGTTATGATGGTCATGTAGGTCTGGAAGAAACCAATGCCGGCAGGCAGAGTTCTCCGAAGTCGGCATGTCTGTCTGCATTAACTTTTTGAGATGCAGGGTTGAAGTGGTAAATGGTCGGCGGGTGGGTCATGCAGGCTGGTAAAAGGAAGTGGATCCGTGCTGGTGTAAGCTCAGTCAAATGATCTCAAATTTAATATTCGATTCAAATTTATGAATTTTATGTCGAGTTTTTGGATAAATTTATTTATAATTATTTATCGTATTTTAGTATAATTTGGTTTTAATTTAAATGATTTTCTTTTATCGTATAAGATATATATATATATATTGCATCATATTTTTTTATACGTGGAATATATTTTTTATATTAGAAAAATATATCCAAAAAAATTAAGAGATTCGACTCGAACTTAAAAAATCAATCAACTAATTAATAAAAAATTTAAATTATTATAATTACTCAAATTTTTATTTTACAACTCAAATATTATTTGAATTTTTTCATACCAAGTTGAGATTATATAATTTCAAATCAAATTAAAACAATTCAAAACTTTTATTTTGATATAAATAAAAGTTTTAATTTTTTTTAATTCGAATCAAATTTTGTCAACCTCGCTAGTCTATTCACAAAACGACACGGCTTACGGATTAAGATTCCATCTTATCCCCGTCTCAGTTCTAAATCGTAGGTCAAAATTTTGCCTTTCCTCAAACAGAAGATTGGAACACCAGAAACGAGAAATGGAGACAGCAAAACCGAAATCAGAACCAACTGTAATCGAGTTAAAGCCAATCGAAGCAACCCCAGAAAGCTTCAGAGAATTCGGACAAGTCATTGAAGCATCCCTAGATGGAGAAGAATTTGGTCCAAACGATGCACAGTTAGATCTTTCCAAAGGAATGCCCAGGTCTAATTTAACATTAATCCTTCTTTTCTCAATGTAACTTGTGTTAGAAATTTCTGTATCTGTCGTATATTTTCTGGTTTATGTTTCATGCTTGGGATATAGAGGAAAGTAAGATTTGTCTCTTTTTTGGGGGTGTCATGTTTCATCGAGAAATGATGAAATTAGAAGCTTTGGGTAAAATTAAATAAGAATCCATACAAAATGCATTTGAAGCTTTCTGGTTTTCAATCCCTTTTTCTGGGTAAAAATTAAATAAGAATCCATACAAAATGAAGAATTGGAAGAACATAAGAATTGACTGTACTAATTATCTAGTTGTTTACTATTTGCATGGAGAAATTACCCACTGCTTGCTTCGTTCATGTACTGGAGTCATTTGCCATTAATTGGTATTTTAGCTTAAATTTTGGTTCGTCCCATTCTTTGCATTATGGTGACCTGTCGATGCAATTGCAATAGGTTTTACATCATGAATCTTCAGAACCGATCTCTCAAGTTTTCGACAATTACACATCATGCAAGTGTGACTCAATGCCTTGGATCTATCGGAGCTCATGTTTGGTATCTCGGAGTTGCTAAGCCATCGTTCGTGGATTCGGAAGAAGTTAAGAAACACAAAGGGAAGATAGCGGTGCAATCTCGTTCTGGTCATTTCTACGTTCCTCCAGCTATTGATGATGTTCGTGTGTACAGAATTTCAGGTCCTAAGTTCATTAAACTTAATGTCGGAACATGGCATGCTGGGCCTTTGTTTAAAGCTGATGCAATGGACTTTTACAACCTAGAGCTAAGCAATACCAATGTGAGTTCTTTCTGTCTTAAACTGTTGTTTCTTCCTTTCTTTGATCTTTCTGCTAAAACTTACATGTTCTTTTAGCATTTGGTACAAGTCGAACTGAATAAATAACTTAGTAATCTTTCATTGAAATGAAACTGAACCATAAAAAATTGTTTGCAAATTCTTTTCATTATTCCGGTTTACCCATGGAGTCGGATTACTAGTTTATAAACATGCGGCATGAACTATGTTACTTGGGCAGGGTAACCATAGGATATATGTAATCTTATGCTATGTTATACATTTTTTATGGAAATGACAATGCCTTTGCCCAACATCTCTGTCCAACACATTCGTACATAGTAATGGGGATTGGACTTTCCCAGGACTCTCCAAATACCCATGAAAGACACATATATGCATCCGATACTTGAGCCGGAATCAAGTTTCGTATTACGTGTGTGTATCACTGAAAAATATAACTAAAACGTGATTAAATATTGCAAAATAATATGACTAACACTTTATGAACTATTATAACTCAAACTCGATATAAATGCATTGATTGACAGACTATTTGAAGACAATCTTTTTATTATAATAGGTGGTGGATCGTACAACACACTCCTTCAAGGAAAATGGTGTCATTTTTTCATTTGATGAGTAGCCATATACCTTTTGTTGTTGGCGATGTCATCATCAATGGAAACAACTGGTTCAAAAGGAATTATAGATGCCGGAGATGTCCGAAAATTGTCATCATCGTTGGAAGGTAGTTCTAAACTAAATAGAAATGCTGCAAATGTCCAGTCCTTTTCGGAGTCTGAACTTTTTCTTGCATTTTAATTTTTCATGCATTGATGTTGTACTTTTATCTACATTAATATCATGTGGATTTTGTGCATGTTCGAGTTCCATCCTATGTAAACCGAGTCTGAATTCTTGTTTGAACTTAATTTGATTTATGTTCCATCATGTGTGTGGTGGATAGATTATCAGTTTGTTTGGTTTGTTCTTTCTTTCTTTCTTTTTTTTTTTCTTCTAAATAACAACAGAAAGTGGTTAACAAACAAAAATGTGGCTGTGCGAAAAGCGGATGATGTGAGTTTAATTACTTTGTTTACGAAATATTTGTGTATGTATTATCAGAAGGTTAAGAATATATTCATCGACTCAAAAGATTTGACTTTTTTCGTATTCATGTGATGCTTCTACAATAATTTATTCTACCTTACAAAATTATTTGATTTATTATTTCTTAAAAGTTAAAATTAAGGATAAAGTACAAAAAAAATAGTAATTATTTTTTAATTTAATTTTAAAAGTTAGAAAATTACAATTAAACTCCATCTTTGTTATAAAACGGTATCTCAAACGTTAAAGGACATTAAATACTTAATGCGTTTATCATAAAAATTTGTATTATGTTATTATAAAATGGTAATTCAAACATTTAATCTTTTAAATTGATATATTCAATTAATTTAATCTCGACTAAAAATAATTTATTAAATTTAACAAATATTAGATATCCAACATCCAATATTAACTCATTACGCAAACAACATAAATCAACTCATTTGCCATAACCGATCTGATCTATAATTCATTAACCGAAAAAAAAAATCAAAACACCCTAATATGACCTAACGATAATCCTTAGCCACCATGGCCTCTGAAAATTGAGTCGTCACAGCTTGGCCACTCCTAAATTGTCACCGTCAATAATCAATCACCTAAATTAAATGACAAATCATTTTTGGCATAAAGATAATTAAATCATTTTAGTTTTTATTATTTTTTTTATAAATTTACAATTTAATCTATGTTTTTTTAATAAATATCTCATTTTTTAACTACTTTGATAACTGGACCGTTAAAAATTTAATACTGATAATATGTCATATATATTTTAAATAACTTAACATCTACTATATCAAATACATGCACGCGAAATATAGTTTTATTCTAATATAAAAATAAAACAATTAAAATTCAAATGAAATATTAAAAATTAATTAAATCTAAAACAAAAGGCTACTAAACATTCTCAACCCTAACAATGGTAGAATAAAAAATTTATCCAAAAAATATAAACATAATCAGAAAAAGAAGGGTTTTGTAAAGTTTGTTATCGGTGAATCAAAGATAAAGAATTTTGATACTAAATTGGATTTTTATTATTTTAGTTTAGAATTTAGGTATTTTAGTGTTTAATCTAAATTGGATGTTTAAGATTTTTATAGGGATCTTTTAGTTTAGTTTAGGGTTGAGAATGTTTAGTAGCCTTTTATTTTGGTTTTAATAAATTTTTAATATTTTATTTAAATTTTAATTATTTATATTATATATTGGAATAAAATTATAATATATATATGTATGTATATATTCAATTTTTTAGATTCTATGTCATTTAAAATATATTATCACATGTATATAACATGTCACAATCGTTAAATTTTTAACAGTCCAATCATCATACTAGTTAAGAAATGAGATATTTAAAAAAAACATTGGTTAATGGCTAAATTTATCCAAAAAAAAAAATAAAAGTCAAAATGATAAAAAATTATAAACGTTAAGGGTAAAAATTATCTTTATGTCATCATTTTTCTCTAACTAAATTAATCCCTAAATTCAACTTAATTAGATAAATATTTTTTTATTTTTTTATTTGAAAAATAACTCCCTTCAAACTTTATTTTGAAGAATAACCCTTATTCACACAAAGACATAATTCACATTTTGTAGAACGTGAAATTAGGCTGATATGTATTTTTTGTCGTCCTTTGTTTAAAAAAATGATTTAATATTTTTATAAAAAATTGCATGATGCATGATGCGAGTTTGGTGAGTTAATATCACGAAACGTTTCAATTTCTTATAAGTAATTCCAATGGTTGAAAATTATTGATTGTAATAAAAATTATTGAACTTCAAATCCTGCAAAATTCGAAGTACTATACTTCGCATCCTGCTGAATACGAAGTAACTTTATAACCGGTGCTTCGTATTCTACAAGATGTGAAGTTCCTTAACTATTTGTATTCGAACCGATACGAATTTCACTGTAAATAGGCTCACACTTCCCTCTTTTACTCACACCAAAGAATTCTAAACTCTCCTTTTTTTACTCATATCTTTCGGTTAAAATCTCAATTTCTACAGCGATGGAGGGTTTAATCAGATTAGATCACAAACATATTTTAACTATTTGCGTCGTAGTTTAAGTTATCTTTTTTATTTTTATTTTTTTATATCTACTTAATTTATTTTTTAATATTAATATCGGTACTAATACTTTTTTGTTTTAAATTTATTTTAAGATGAGATTAAACTCCGCTTGGATGCTTCTTATAATCGGTTGACTCAAGATCCAGACTCTCATTGTGAGGATTATATTTCTAGAGCTGACTTTGAACTAGTGTCTAAAATTATTGGGGGTGACAAACCTGACGTAGATCTAATTAATGCTTTAGTAGAGCGTTGGAGGCCAGAGATACACATTTTAACTTTCGCGCTATGAGGCGACAATAACTTTGAAAGACGTGTCTCACATTCTCGATCTTTCGATTGATGGAGATGTTATTACTGGTCACAACAGTGGAGACTGGCCTGACCTTTCTTTACGGTTTTTAGGTCCTGGTCCAGATAAGTTGGACGGTGAGTTGGTATGTCTACGGTGGCTAAATGAACGATTTAATGTTTTATCGGACGATACTAATGATAGAACGATACAAGTAAACTTTATCTTTTAAAATATTATTTAAATATATTTCAACTTATGTCATAATATTTTTTGTTTTTTTAAGCATATGCACGCATTCATATTTTAATAATAATCGACAGGATATTAATGTATTTACGAATAAAATTCAAACTGAATTAGGATCGGTTGTCTTAGTATGTCTCTTTAAGGAGTTGTGTAAGACCACTGATCCTAATAAGGATCCTATTTATTCTCAAATAAATAGATAGAAAATTAAATATAGTAAAAGAGAAGTAAGGATCGATCCCACAGGGACTAGAAACTTCCTGATTACTCTTGTTTGATCCGTGATCCAAGAATTCGATTTAATTGTGATTGAGTAGAAAAAAGGTTTTGTCGAATGTAATCAAACTAAATAATTGAAGAAAATAAAATAAAGAAATTTATTTAAATATAATAAAAACTAGCCTTAGACTTTCGCTTTGACTTGACTTTAATAGATCATTGGAAAAAGATTTTCACTTCGGGATTTTATGTCGATAATTAGCTTTCAAGGTTCAATCCTTGAAGCAAAACTTTTAAACCGAATACCCAAGTCTATCTTTGATATTGGTTTCATAGATTAACCCAACAACTCAATTTTTATAGAAAAATCATTTAAATTTCAAGACTGACTTGGATTATGTTATTTGAATAATAACTAATCTAATCTTTAGTTTTTGTTTTAGCAATCAATTTACTAAATGTGTTCCCAGGAAGTCAGATTACTTCAATAGCCGATCCTTCCTCCCACATAAATGATCAAATCAAAATTTTGACCAAAGTCAATCTTTAGTTTTGAAATCAACTTGAAAAAAATAAGTTCAAAAGAAAACTTTTAAAGAAATAAAAAGACGAAGTTATTTGTATGCTTTTCAATCCTCACATATGGACTGAGTCATCGCTTAAGCTCTTGGCTAATAAAAATTTAGCCGAGCATAATTATGATCGACATAAAAATAAAATAAAGTAAAAAAATAAAAACAAGAAAAATAAATAAAGAAGAAAAGAGATGAAAGAAAATTCTAGGATTTAGAATTAAAGATGAAATGAGAGATATTGTTCTAGGCTTACCCAAGGTGGGTATTTATAGCCTTTTACAAATATTAAAAATATTTAAATTCAAATTATAAAGAGATAAATCTAAGATAATCCTAAAAATATTTAAATTTAAATTACAAAGAGATAAATCCTAATTTATTTGGAACTCTGACAAAACGCTGACGTCATCTTCTAGAAGTCGCTGACAAAACGATGCGTCAGATTTCAAGCGCAAAATCGAGCCCATAAATTCAGACTCAATCCAGAAAATAAAAAAGCTTCAGAATTCGGCCAATTTAAGTGTATTTTCTAGATTCAGAGTCTTGCACAAAATCACACGAAAAACAACAAGATCAATAACATATTCACCAAACCATGGAGTAATTAAGCATAAACTAATAACTATTTTAAGCACTTATCAAATCACGACATTGGAGGTTTTCTTATTCTGTTGTAGTCTTGGGTATGATTTCAAATTCCCTTTTAAGCCCTAAACTAATCGTTTGTAGTCCATACGTTTTCCCACTCTACTCGAGACAAGTATCAATTTCTATATTTTAATTTTTTTGTTTTAATTATTAATATTTTTTATTTTTGTAGATGAGTTTCTAAATTAAAAAAAATGTTATATTGCCTAATGATCTGGAAACTATCAGACTTGTTATTAATAAAGAATCCAAAAATAATATAAATATTTATTTATAGTTTTAAATTTAATTTAAAATTTCAATTTTAATATTTATTTTTATTGATTTAAATTTTAATTGTTTGTTTTATAGTTATTATGGAATAAAAATTAAAAACAAATCGAGAGATTGAATAAAAAACAAAAAAAATCAAAAGTATTTTTTTTCATTTTTCAAATGCACAAGCCTATACTTTTTGTTTGAAATCTTAAATTAAAATATCATATTTTTTAGTTTAAATCTAAAATCAAATCAAAAAAGTTTGTTTTCTTTAAAATTATAGTCTCGGTGAATAAGAAAAAGAGAAAAGAGAATTAGAGTTTATATGCACTTTTAGGATCAAGAACAATAACTCCTCATTTTTCACCGTTTCGACCATTGGCATGAAGTTATTGTTGATGAATGGAGTAAGAAGATAAAAGATATGTCGTCCTAGAGTGATTAAACGAGAAAGGGGAGAATAAATTTTTTATGTTTTTTTTTTTTTTTATAAAAAAACACCTTTTATTTGTTTTAAAATTTAGCCAAAAAAACGATGTTATTTTGGCGTACCCGACCCATGCGGTAACTCAGATCTAGAGAAGATCTGTGCATTTTTTAAAGTTTTGGATAGTTAATCGCCTTATCTTTCTTGCCTCTCTTTTTCAACCTTTTCCTTTTTTCTATTTTCTCTAAAGCGATTTATATTTTTTATTAACTCACCAGTTTCTTATTCAATTTAATTTTTATATTTTAATTTAAATTTTTAAAAATTTTAACATATTTATTTTTTATGTATAGTATAGTATAGTATAGTATAATATAGTGTAGTGTATATATCATTTACTATGTTATTGATTAATATACGCAAAATATATATGTTATATTTGTAGAACTAATGTTTTGATATAATAATTGAAAAATAGTTTTGGACTAATTTGAAAAGATTTCAAAAATGGTTTTATGTCCAAACAACTTGAAAAATACTTTTAAGAAGTTTTTGAGAAATGTTAAAAGTGTTTTAAATGATTTAAAGAAACCAAAGAAGTGTTTTTAACCCAAACATTTCGATACCATTCAAAATGGTTTCGATACAACCATGTTTTCAAAGGCAAAATTGCACAGGTGTTTCAATACCTATTTCGATACCATTTTGTCATTGTGAGCTTTTGTTTCGATACCTGTTTCGATACACCCTCAACGGTGAAAAACGATTTAATGAAAAACCCCAATGGCTAGGAGCAATATCGAAACCCGTTTCGATACCCGTTCTTAAATGCAGGTTCAACGGCTATTTCCCAAAGTAGCTATATCGATAAGCTTTTACGTATTTCGATACCAATCATACCAAAAGCAGAAATAAGACTTGAAATCAGATTCAAACGGCTCCAAATCAATCGCAACAGTCACCAACGGCTAAAAGCTCACTTGGAATGATAAAAGGAAACCTCAAGCATCAAGAGAAGACTAATGCTTCAATTGTACCAATATTATGATGAAAAAATTGTTTTAAAGCTAAATTTAAATCTTTGGATAGTGTAACCCCCTTAGCTCGGTCTAGACAGAACCAGTGCTAATGGGTCACACGGAGAATATCAAACCAAACCCGTAGAGGTCCGATTCGATAAACAATCCTGAAAAACCGATATGTTTTTTTTATCCTTAACTAGATGCACAATTAAATTCCTATGTGAGACGGGTTCATGTAAATCATGAATAGAAGCTTACAATCCACAATCAATCGTTCAAATAATGCATACAGATCGAGGGACCAAAACGTAAATATTTTACTTCGATCACCAAACCAGAAATTCAATCCACCAAAGTTCAATTAAACTCACATAGCATACTCACAATAAAATTCAGAACTATCAAGGCATCATAGCATCATCAATTTCATGTTTCATTATTTAGGGACCTAATTGTAAAATGAGTAAAACTTAGGTACTACATCCAATCTTAGATTAATCGATATGTAATTGAGTTAATATCATCATGGTGACATTGCATCTCAAAAACAACATACATATCATCTTTGTTCGATTACGGAGAAGATCCGACCTAACATGCGTTTAAAACACTAAGATTACCATATTTTGGTCAGGGGTATCGATACCATTGGTACTGGTATCGATACCATGATGTTCATTATCCAAATTACTCGTTCGAAGGGCTATGGTATCGATACCACCTTGGATGGTATCGATGCCATGACCTCCAGTGGCGAAATGGCATCGAGCCGTGCTTCGATGCTCGCCCTCAAAATATGCCTTGGGTATCGATACTCCTTGTTCTGTTAACTAAAATCAAACATTTTGAAGGGGTTTCTTCCACTCAAACACAACCATTAGTCATCCACAGCTACATGCATAACTCCTAAACATAATAACCTATAAACCACACCAACATTAACATCAAGAACCTCAAATAACCTATAGACATGCTTCCTAAATTGCAACTAAAACCTAAGGATTTAAGCATACTTATCATCCATCCATAAACCAAAATAATTGCACCAATAAACAACAACCAACACCAAGCAAACTTAGTGGTTTTATTACATGTCTTGAATTGAAACAAATTCACATCTTACGAGATTGGTTTACACATTGCCAAGCCTTAATTTTATTTGTCGAAACATACCAAAAATGAAGACTTTTCCCCTTGGTTCCCTTGCTCCGAATGTAGCCTCGAATGTTCCTATTATTTTGCAAGGATGAAAGAGAGAGCTTAAGCAAACATGCTTAGTGAGGTAGCTCTAAACAAGATCATCAATGCAACAATTATAAATCATTTTAAAAGCCATGTATGCATCCTTCATTCTTAATTAAAATAGGTAAAATCAATTCATGTTCATCAAAATCATAAAACCATTTCATGTATCATGTATATGAATTCCAAATCATTTCATGTATCATGTAAATGAATTCCAAATCATTTCATGTATGCATATTGACTTTCTAGTGATCACTTAGTGTGGACCTTTTAGTTCATCGAATACACGAATCCTTTTTCCATATTTGGAGACTCTTGGTCTCAACATGCACCGGTCGGACACATGGTCACCCTTATATACATGTTACCCCCACTACGCACGGTTGGACACAATATCATCCTTGTTTATGTATGAGTCAACTATATGTACGGTCGGACAAAAAGTCACCCTTGTTTACATATAGGTAAACTCTATACGTACGGTCGGACACAAAGTCACCCTTGTTTACGTATAGGCAAGCACTATACGCACGGTCAGACACAAAGTTACCCTTGTTTACGTGTAGGCAACATCATCATTCTCATTGTTTTTATAGTGCACTCAATCCTAATGACATGTTATTTGTATTCGACTCTCAAGTTAGTGTCACTAAACCAATATCAAATCCAATCATGCATGTTAACTTGCTGCTCATAATGCATTCATTTTATGTTCATCATGTGAACCATAAATCATGCTCAACGGTATTATCAAATATAAGGCAATAACCACATATTATTCCAATTCATTTTCAGCTCATAATGCATCAATGATGTGTTCAACAAATGAACCAAAAGTCATGCCAAATGGCACCATTAATTGTAGGGTAAATAACCACATGTTATTCAAATTCATTTTCATGCTTCCATAATCCATGGATGTCTTTATAAACCATGCATTTCCAGCAATTAACACATGCATACATCATTTCAGAATCAAAGATATGCTATTTCAAAATCATATTAAAACATTGTTCATATATATGCCATTACCGAAATAGCCGAAACTTGAGGTAATGCATCAATATCATTTAAATCACTTACTCTTGAACTATGGAAAGTTTTCATACTATTCCATAGTACCAAAAACAGAACCTAACCAATGCGATTTGCTTTTAATCCGAAATCACTCACCGACAAGCGAAACGAACGCTTGTCGATACTCCGACGGTAACGCCAATGCACCAGCCACTTAAGAACCTTCTTTCACTTCCTCTACAACATTAAAAACAGAGCATATTCATATCATAACATATTGAAACCAGCAGCCACATCAAACCTCCACAAAACTACCGAAAACTTAGCCAAAAAGATCAAAAACTAAGTCGAAACGCATTCGAAACAACATCAGCCCAAAATCTAATGAATCTTACATCTAATACACTTCAATTATGAACCAAAAAAACATAAAAACCATCCTTATACCTCCAGCAATATTTAAACACCTAAAACAGACCATGAAACAACCAAAAACCACCTTAAAACAACACTGATTATATTATTCCGGGATTAAATTAATGTTTCATCGATTAAAAACTCATTTAATCATTAAATTGACATAATATCATAATTAAATCAACCTAATTACAATATTAATTGAAATATAAAAAGATTTCACAAAAACCTCCATAAAATCATTAGATCTAGAATTAAAAACATAAAATCAAGTTTTGTTTGATGATTAGCAAGCTAGTACTTGGGAATTTCAATAAACAAACTTAGAAAAAGATTAAAATTCAGCAAATTACCTTTGAGATTTACTCCACCAAAAAGATGAGAAATCCTCTCCTTGATTTCTTGAAAATGGATGTTGATTTTGCAAAATTGATGAGTAAGCTTTGTAGAGAATGAAAAGATGAGTAAAATAAAATAAATCTTGTTGAAAATGATGAAGAAATCAACAAGTAATTGAAGAAATTTGAAGAAGAAGATGGAGAGAAAATGGAGAGAAAAGATGAAAGAAAAGATGAGAAAATAAGTGGTTATGAGAGAAAATAAATTATCATCTTTTTAAAACTATTTATATACAATTTTGGTGGATAAATTATTAATTAAAAATTAATTGGGTTTATGGCCCTCTAAGGATTCTAAGCATAGCTTGTTTTCCAATTTAGTCACTAAAAATTCTCATTTTCAAAAATCACACATTAAATCCTTAAATCTTTTTCCAAAATTACAATTTGGTCACTAGTATATAATTAGGCTCAATTAAAAATGAATTTAAAGTTTAAATAACATTTCCTTAATTTTAAAACATCATTTTAATATTTCTAAACCATCTCACAAAATTATTAATTGTCCGATTAAAATATTATTATTTTAATTTCCCCAGAATAACGAACCGAAAAATCCAATTCGACCTGAACCGAATTCCCCTAAACCAATACCCAAACTACTAACCCTAAAACTGGGATGTTACAGATAGACAAAACACTTGTGAGCTTAATTGTCAATGTATGCTCAAGTGTATTAGGTTTGGGTGAGTGCTTAGATTACAAATATTAGCCTTATTAGAAGGATTAATAAGTTTTCTAAGTTTTACCTTTGTGAGTGAATTTCCAAAGTTCGGTTGTAAACTTTGGATGCTTGATTCGGTTTTGAATTAAGGTTGTAAGGTTATCCCTTTGTTCCTCAAAAGGTTGAAATTCTTAGTGAATTTGGGAAATCCTTAGTGAGAAGCTAAGATAGTGGATGTAGGTGCTCGTTCAAAGGCTGAACCACTATAAATCCCCGTGTTCATTGTCCATTTTTATTGCTTCCACAAGTAACACCCAAATTGTCACTTCTCCACCACTTGAAAAGGTTTAATCGGTTATCCATTGAGCACCTTCAAGCCCAACAATTTTATATCAGAGCGAGGATCAATTGAGATGGATTAACATTCTATTGAGAAGATCCAATGAGCTCGACCAATTATCGATCAACCGACAATTCATGGCTCAATCCATTGATAAGCCACCTTTCTTTCACGGGTCCAACTACTCCCAATGGAAGATTAGGATGAATTATTTCATCAACTCAAGAGACTACAAGCTTTGAGATATAGTTGAAGATAGACCGTTTGTGCCAAAGGGAACAAAGGCGGATTGGAGCGTGGAAGACCGCAAGAAGATGATGCTAAATAGCAAGACTTTGCATATTCTCATTTGTGCATTTCATCCAACTATCTATGAGAAGATGTCTTCTTGTGAGAGTGCCAAGGAAGTTTGGGACAAGCTAGAAGTCACATACGAGGGTAAAAATGAAGTAAAGGAGACCAAAATTGGACTCCTCAACCAAGAGTATGAGAACTTCAAGATGAATCAGGATGAGGACATTGCAAATATGTTTGATAGATTCTCCAACATCACCAATGGACTATCAAAGCAAAGAATTTAAAGACTCTTAAGCTTGATAAACTCATGGGGTCACTCCTCACACATCAAATTATGATGAAAAGAAGAGAAGAGGAGAAGAAGAATGAAGAGATTAGATCGATGGGGAAGAAGAAAATCCAAGAGCTTGGTGTAAATGTTAACATCATTGCTCTCAAGTCCTCCAAGTGCATCCACCTTGAAGATTCAAGTGAGGAGGATGACGAAGAAGATGAAGAGCTTGCCCAACTCTTCATAGACTTCGATAAATTCGTGAGGAAAAAAGTAAGAAATCCTCAAAGCATGAATCAAAAAAGAAGATGAACGACTCCCACAAGTCAACCATAAAGGGATCATCTTCAAATAAACAAGCATATGTGGCTACTTGGAGTAATGAGGACTCCACCGAAAATGAAGAAGTCAACCTATGCTTGATGGCCGACCCTCAATGAGGGGGAGGTAACTTCTAACTCATCTATTTCAAATTCATATACTTTTGATGAGTTACAAGAAGCCAATGACAAATTGGCTTTTGAGTTCAAGGCTTCATTTTCTAAAAACAAAAAGATGATTTCAAAGCTTAAATTAGAAAATGATTTGCCTTCAAAAACTAATTTTGAAATTGAAGCAATATTAAAAGAATTTAAACTTAAAGTTTTTAATTTACAAAATTTGCTTCAAAGGCTTCACATCCTCCCTTGAGTTCAAGTGTGGTAAAATCTAGTTTTAGCTTTAATTTTGTTTATCTTGTGTTTAAACTAGATTATCATATATGTTTAACTAAACTTAGTGATGTCTTAAGTAAGGGGAGCCTTTTGTTTTTAGAAACAAACTTTTGACATTTAATTTTAAAACAATTGGTATTTTTAACTCTCCTATGGTATGAGCTTTAAAGATTTTTAAACTTGGTTTGAACCATTTTTGATATAACAAAAAGGGGAGAATATTGTGAAAAATTGATTTTTCAAATGGTTTATTGAGTAAGGGGAGCTTTAATATTTTTAAAACATTATTCTCTTATTCAAAGTTTTATTTCACAAAGGGGGAGCAATTCAAAAATAATTTTTTCAAGTTGGTTTTATTATATCAAAAAGGGGAGATTGTAGAACTAATGTTTTGATATGATAATTGAAAAATAGTTTTGGACTAATTTGAAAAGTTTTCAAAAATAGTTTTTTGTCCAAACAACTTGAAAATACTTTTAAGATTTTTTTGAGAAATGTTAAAAGTGTTTTAAATGATTTAAAGAAACCAAAGAAGTGTTTTTAACCTAGGTGTTTCGATACTATTCAAAATGGTTTCGATACAGCCATGTTTTCAAATGCAAAATTGCACAGGTATTTTGATACCTATTTCGATACTATTTTGCCACTGTGAGCTTTGGTTTCGATATCTGTTTTGATACACCCCTCCGGTCATAAACGATTTTATGAAAAACCCCAACGGCTTTGAGTTTCGATACCTGGTCTTAAATGCAGGTTCAACGGCTATTTCTCAAGACATCTATATCGATACCACTTTTATGCGTTTTAGTATCGGTCATACTAGAAGCAGAAATAAGCCCTGTAATCTGCTCCAAACGGCTCCAAATCAATCCCAACAGTTACCAACGGCTAGAAGCTCACTTGAGATGATCAAAGGAAGCCTCAAGCATCAAGAAAAGACTATTGCTTCAATTGTACCAACATTATGAAGAGAAAATTGTCTTAAAGCTAGATTTCAATCTTTGGATAGACAAAAAACTTGTGAGCTTAATTGTCAATGTATGCTCAAGTGTATTAGGATTGGTTGAGTGCTTAGATTACAAACATTAGCCTTATTAGAAAGATTAATAGGTTTTCTAAGTTTTATCTTTGTGAGTGAATTCTCAAAGTTCGGTTGTGAACTTTGGATGCTTGATTCGGTTTTGAATCAAGGTTGTAAGGTTATCCCTTTGTTCCTCAAAAGGTTGAAATTTTTAGTGAATTTGGGAAATCCTTAGTGAGAAGCTAAGGTAGTGGATGTAGGTGCTCGTTCAAAGGCCGAACCACTGTAAATCCTCGTGTTCATTGTCCATTTTCATTGCTTCCACAAGTAACACCCAAATTTCCACTTCTCCACCACTTCGCAAGGTTTAATCGGTATCTATCGAGCACCTTCAAGCCCAACAATATTGCAACGTATGTTTACTATATTCATTTGTATATTAATTTTGTGTTATGTTATATATTTTTTTACATATATTTTATTATATTATATATAATTTTTTATGTTATAGTGTAGTTTCTTTATAATTTTTATATTTATATATTTATTATTTTTTGTTTTTTTATAATTATTTTATTTTTATTTGTGCACTTATATTTATTTTAAATTTAAATATATAAATTTTCAATGCAATATCCTTTTATTTGAGAATAATTGTGATCGGTTCCAGACATAATGGTGGTGGTTTATTTATTTATTCTCGATTAACAGGGTTCTTAAAATTTACTTGCATTTTTAAACGAATCTGAAATTAAATTAAAATTTGAACTCACAAATTTCCAATTAAGACAAATTGTATTCAACTAGTACCAATCTTTAAGCTGTGTGGAGATGTTAATCCTTTTTTATCCGTATCGACTCTCAAACCAATTTTCAAAAGAATCTTTGGTTTCATTTTAGGTGTCCGATATACCTTTAAAAAAATGATCAATCACAATTTTATTTTTAAATTATTTCTATTTTTCATATTACCCTTTATTTCAAAAAAATATTATTTTTTATTTTCAAGAAAAAACATGATGATATATGGCAATTGAATGGGGATAATTTTTTTTTTACAGATAAGAAAGTCAAGTCACGAGTCCATTACCCTTTACCTTAATTGGAGATTATGAGTTTAGTTTTAAATTAATATAATATCTTTTTAGGAATATCAGTTCATTTTAATACATTTTAAAATTTGACATATAAACTTATTAATGTGGTAGGGAAAAGTTAGTGTTTTCGTGAGGATATCATTCTTTCGTATAAACCTAATAAATACCTTCATTGCTTGAATACCCTACGTTTTTGTGGGAATATTATTTTCCCGCATGGACACAACGAATGATTCTTATTGAAATGATTCTATAACAAGTTATGATTGGGGCCTTACTACCTTTAGTTTGGGATAACAAAGATAATTTGAGTACCCTTTTAACATTAAACATGCATATATTATCCATATAATCCAGCCTCGTAAAGCCATTCGAACCTCTTCCCGTTAGCAGTTACCTTGATTAGGCTTTATTGCATTTATCTGATATTTGTGTATATCTTTTTACTCTATTTTTGTACCTTGATTATCATTTTTTATTTAATTATTTTACTCGATATTAACTCTTTTGTCCTTTTGTTTATATTACATACCATTTCATTCGCATTATAGTGCATTGTATCACCAAAATTTTATCTACATTATATCATCATGAGGTATTGACCAGAAAATAATGGATATATTGGAAATCATTCACTGTCGTGATCATTTTTAAATTGTGTTTGCAAATAGCATCACGATATGTTCTTTGAGAAATAAGGATTTGTCATTTAATTCATTAAATCTTGAAAACCATATTTTTTTAAGATTAAAATATGTTTTTCTTTAATTAAATACATGGTTTATCATATATTTGACTCCATATTAATTAAGAAAAATCATATTTTTATTATTTATTCGATTTGAAAACAATTTGGTGACGATATCGGCTATTTTGGTAAGTCGGACACGAAACAAAGAACCTATGATTCTTTTCTTGAAAAACTGGGTTCAAAATTTGATTATGCATGGGGAAAGATTAGAACTCCCACAAAAGTCCAATATCTGTATCTCGTATTTCATATGACATATTTGATAATTTTAATAATAACATTTCGAATATAATTTTATCCTTTATTAATCAAGCTTATATTCAAAATGGATATATTCATTCTATATATAAACTATTCTTTTGATTCAAATATAAAATAGAAATACAGTTGCATTAGGGTACTTCTATTTATATTCTAAAAGAATATCACCTATACAAAAGGATTTATATATGATTAATTATGATCTTGTATAAATTAAGTCTACAAACTAATTGGCTATAATAATTTATATTTATTTATTATTCAAATGTAACAACAGCCGGTTCTATTAGAGTATCATCAATATTAGACCTTGAATTTAATATTCGATTACATAACTTTATCTAATATTTTTAAGTTGTAGGCCAAATTAAGCTCTAATAATTATCTTAATTATTTAATTAGTTTTAATGTGATAATGTGTACCAAATATTATTTTAAAAACCCATTAAATAACATTCAGTTATATCAAAACACTATTAGAATACCAAATTTCTTATCTAACACTCATTAAGTTACTACAATTATCTCACTTATATTAATGATTGACCCTAATTAAAGAGGATTAACTGTAACGATTTTTTTCCTTTAAAAATGAAAATGATTTACATATAATGTTTGAGAAAACATTTGATACTACGATTTTTTCTTCTGAAATCATTTCTTTAAAAAAAATGATTTATTATGGTTAAAAATATGAAGATTTTAAAACTTTAATTCTTTTTAAAAAAATAAAATTTAAAGTTGCCACCGGTCACTTAGTTAGAGTAAACACTATAAAAATCAGAAATTCGTTTTAAAAAGGTTCGAGAGTTGGTTACGTGTGGGGAGGATTAGTACCCCATCACGTTCGAAAATCGATATCAAAAATATTTATAACCTTTAAAATAATAAAATTCTTTTGAAATTTAAATTAATTTTAATTCGACTTTCTTAATTCAAAAATAGACTTTAGTTAGATGGGCTTTCTTTAATTGGTGAATTCGAATTAATTGGATATTTAATTAATAAAATTGAAGATACAACGGACAATAGACTAAATCAACATCAAATAAAATTGATTTTCTTATTAGTTATGGTTTGGATCCCATACGTCACCTTTATACATTATGCATATATTTAAAAAATGATGTCATGATATTAGTAATTTTTAATTAAATATTTATCTTGGGATGATAAAAATTAATTCAAATATTTGGTCAATATCTGATAATCCAAACTATTGTGATACAAATATTAGAATTAATAAATACCTCTTATTAGTTGTTAGACTTAAGCTCATATTAGTTGCATAAGTAGGCATTCATGCATATTTTCATTATTTTTTCGTTGTTATGCTTGATTTTATAATTTAGTTAATTTTATGAAGAAAGATACCGCGGATGTATTTTCTTATATGCAAGATAAAAAATTAAAAATAAATCCTAGAAGAGTTGAAGTTCTAAAAAATAAATTATTAAAAGGAGATTAAAATCTAAGAGTTTTATGAGAAATTTTTGGAGGAATAAAAATATAATAATAATAATAAAGAATTATTTAATTCTTTTATTTCATATTTAATTTCAACTTCAATTCTTTTTTAATTCTTTTATTTTATATTTAACTCTAACTTAAATCCCTCTTCAATAAGAAATTCTTCTTCGATAAGGAATTCAACTTTAACTTAAATTTCTCTTCAACAAAGAACTCAACCTATCCATCTCTTATATAAATAGGCCAAGCCATCAATGTCAAAGAATCATTCAGAATTTGAAAGATGAAGATCGAGAAAGGACTGCTGGAATTTCTTTGTTTTTCCTAAAATATTAGTGAAAAACTTACTCTCATTATCACTTTTAAGAATCTTAATTCGACTATTAAATTGATTTTATACCACGAAGTAAAAGACTTTAAAGATATTTTTAATCTCATTTATTTTTTATCGAGAAGGTCCAAGTGAACCTAGTATCTATAAAGAAGACAAACCACCTAATCTTAATAACATTCTTAATAGTAGAAGGACCCCAAATGTCACTATGTATTAAATAAAAAAGTGTAAAAGTCTTATAAAGGAAAGTAGGGTAATATGATCGTTTATGTTTTACAAATTGGCATACATCACAAGAAAATGATAGAGAGTCTTTATGGATAAATAAATCTGAAAATAATTTCTGAAGATAAATAAAATTTGAGTGTCGATATCTAAAATGTCATAATAAAATATCACTATAACCTAAATTTGATGTATTTAAGGATAAAGAAAAATACTACTTGGTTTAACTTGTCTCTTAGGAGGAAGGCCTTCAATGATGTAAAGTCTACCACACAAACTAGCACTACCAATAGATTTCCTCAATTTTACTTCTTGAAACACATTCATCATTAAATATAGTGGAACACTTGTAGTCATTACACAATTTATTTATCGATAACAGATTACACTGTAGATTAAGATCATATAAGATAGTGGAAAGGATAATATTTTCATTCACACAAATTATGTCTATCCCATCAATTTTAGTGATTGACCCATCAGTTGTTTTAACACTTCTTGAACATTGTTATTGTATTGCCCAAAAAAATTATAAATAATTCTCCCAAGGCAGACAACAGTCGTATTTTCAAGGTAAATCCACTTTATTTTCATTAATTTTTGTTAAAATAATTATTTATAATTTTTTCTACTTCAAAATCTTATTTCTCATTCGTTTTCCTTCTAAAAAATCATGGAAGTTGGTTGGCTCAGAATTGGAGGTATAAGATATTCAATCCTTTGATTTTAAAAGGTTCTTTATTGAAATTTCCAAGTTATTGGCTTGGTGATATCGTTTTTATCCTTTGTTTTTAGAAAAAAAGATTTTTTGATAAAAAAATACAATTTTCGTTCAAGAGTTTTTACTCGTTTTCGGATCCTAAATACATGATTTCATATATTATAAGATGTTAGTAATGTGTTTTTAAAATCCCTAATCACGGACTATAGGTTTAGGAGAAGTTTGTTGGATTTTAGAAAGTTTTCTATTAAGGTTTTTAAGGGTTTTAATGGTTGCTGTGTCATGATCCGAATTAAGAGATGTTTGCGGAGTGGTGGACTATAGTGCCCAAAAATGAGCTTAGAAGTTAATGGATCGATTTAGCCTAGTTCGATATTAGATACTTAAAAATTTGTTTTTATTCGAAATAAATTATAGAAAATTATTCTAAAATCCTTATTTAATATGAATTTGACTTTGTTCAACTCAATTTTGAAAAATTAAGGGGCTTTGATCCAATTCTAATTTTAATTGACTTAAACTTCCATGGGCTTATTCAATTAACATTTAACCCAATGCTTTTAATTAATAACTTAAATAACATAATTTAAATCCTATAAACCTTATTTTTATATAAAAACCAAACCCTTTTTATAATTTTCGTTTTCCTTCTCCCAAGGCAGACAACAACCTTATTTTCAAGGTAAATTCACTTTATTTTCATTAATTTTCGTTATAATAATTATTTATAATTTTTCCTACTTCAAAAATCTTGTTTCTCATTCATTTTCCTTCTCAAAAACCATGAAAGTTGGTTGGATCAGAATTGGAGGTATAGATATTCAATCCTCTAATTTTTAATGGTTCTTTATTGAAATTCTCAAGTTATTGGCTTGGTGAAATCATTTTAATCCTTTGTTTTCAGAAAAAATAGTTTTTTTATCAAAAATATATAATTTTCGTTCAAGGGTTTTTACTCACTATTTTTTGATCCTAAAACATAATTTTGTATATGATAGTATGTTAGTAATGTGTTTTTAAAATCCCTAATCCCAGACTATAGGTTTAGGAGAAGTTTGGTGGGTTTCAAAAAGTTTTCTATTAAGGTTATGTGTTTAGGAGCACTAAATCCTTAGTTGTTAATGCTTGAAACAGGGTAAGAAGTAGATGATCAAATTTGAAGTGATCGAGTGAAGTTTCAATGACTTGTCTAACAAGAAACGATTATTGGTGAGTGGATTTGAGAGTGGGCTTCTATGGTAGTGTTTTAAATTCGTTTTATAGAGGTTTGGTGGTGTTGGGAAGGTGTGAGAAACCTTCCTATACTCAGAAGTAAGTTTTATGTATCTCTCGAAAAAAGGTTTCCCATATTATGCTTGTTTTACTATGTTAATTTTCATGCTCGTACAATATTTTGCATAATTGTCTATACATGTATTTTAAATGCACAATGGTCTGTTTACACATTGGTTTAATGCTCCCACAGTTTGTTTTCTAAAAATATGATATATATCGATTTACCGATTTATGAAATTAAAGCATAAGTTAGTTGGATGCGAGTAAATTATTTATTATTTTTAAATGAGAAACTTGAATACTGATACTGTTTTGTGTTGGTTATTAAGTGATGGTTAATAGGGATAAGATGGTCAATTATTAGGATGTAAGTGCACTATAATTACAAATACGTAGTGTATTTAAATGTCTTAGTGATGTAATAGAGTTGGTACTTAAACTATGATATATTTGTTGTAATATATTTAAGTAATGCTTATCTCCAATGCTAAGGTGAGTTTTCATGATTGGAATTAATCCTTCATGTGTGTGAATAGGCGGTTTAGCCTTCACACGTGGTATGGGTGGCGATTGGCCCTCATACATGGCATGTCGGAGATTTTGCTTCATGCCTGCCATATTGTACATGTGAGATCGTTTATCCCAACGATTAGAGGTAATACTAGTCGGTTCACTAATGCCAATACGAGAAAATGTAAGTGTTACATTTATACTGATTTTAATTGCAAATAGAGCTCGTGAGAGTTTAACCTTGTTTTCAAACATTTTATAAAGCCTTCCTAGGTGAAGCGTGTAAGACTTGATTTTTGTGGATTTTTTCCACGTGATAAACACTTGCTTAACTTTTTTTACCTTTGGTGGCATTATTAGTCACACATAATTGTTTTAAGAGCATGAACTTTTTTCTCTTATAAAGTTTTTAATATATTATGGGCTGCATTGCAAGTAGTTTAAACTAATTTTTATATCTCTCACTAAGCAATTGTTTAACTATTCTTTTTTTCTTACAATATAGAGAAATAAGTGACTTACTCGTCCGAAGAAGCAAGGGGTGTCTTATTTTATGCTTTTGATATCTTAGCTCGAAGTATGTTATTTTAAATTGAACCTTAGGTAGTAGAGTGCAATGGAGTTAGAGAACTTATTCTATTAATGTTTTGTTAATGAATGATGATGTTTTTGGGTTATTTAAATATGCGATTAGGTTTAGGACTTACTAAGTTTGGTATTTATACTTGAGCATTTGTTACCTAAGAGGTTATTGAAGTATTTGGTTTTGATTCAACATGCCTCTATGTTTATCTATGATGTTATATGGTATTTTTGGATGAATTAATATATTGAGTGAATCATGTTCTACTTGGGGTGAATTGCATCTAGAGAACTTATTACTTTATGTGTTTTGTGTCCATTAGGTGAAATTATGCATCTAGACCTTTGTAGGAACGTTATTATGCTTAAATCTAGAAAATTTACACTTTTGGGGCAAAAAGTTCTGATACACATTCATAGGGTATCGATACCTAGGCAAAACTATAACGGATTTTTAGAAAAATTAGCCTAGGTATCGAAACCACATGAATTGGTTTCGAAACTGTATAATGAACACAAGCAGGTGTTTCCATACACTTGACTTTGTTATCGATACAAAGTTTTATTATTTCAAATCGTATCAAAACGCAGGCTTATTATACAGGGCATTGATCGAGCTATCGAAGGATTATTGATACGCTAGGCTGACGTTTCGATACTATTTTGTACTGTGAACACAGGTATCAAAATGGGACTTAGGAGTACCGATACTCTTGTCTGTTAAAGTCGTTATAGGCTGCAATATAGCTTGAAATCTTTACATTTTAGTTACTGAATATCTAGTAAGCAATTAGGTGGTTTGTAAACCTTCTTTTAAGCTGAAAATTCAAAAGCATGCATGTAATGAACTTAATTAAATATTGGTAACTTTAAATTCACATATAGTCCTTAAAATTCTAGAAAATTATAATTAGGTCCCTAAAACTTGTTTTGTTAAATTAGGACTCGTCTCTTATCGAATTTTACTGCAATTAAATATAGTCCTTGCAAGAACATATAGGAATTAATTAAAGTATCTAGATAAGATAAAAAAGTAGTAGTTAATTTTTAGGATCGTTTATCGGGGCGAGTCTCTGTATTAGCCTCGATATTCCCCGTGTAGCTCGTTCGAGTCGGGTGACATCTAGACTGCGTCGAAGGGGTTACAACTTCTCTCTAAGTTGATAGAAAAGGTTTTTATCCCCTATCATATTGTTAGTAGCACCAGAATCTACTATCCATAAATATTTAGAAGAGGTTTGTAAACAAGAAACACTACTAATTTGAGTAAGAGAATCAGATGTTGGTGTCATCTGAGAGATAAATTTTTGCAAACTTGCAATCTGTTGCTTACCGGAATCAATTGAACTCTTTGTTGTCACTTTATTGGTTGTTGATTCTTTTTGTTGTTGTCGTAGCTTGTGTGGTTTTCATTCAACTGGCTTACCGTACAATATCTAGTAATATCCTCTAAGGTGTCTCACCTTTTTGCAATAATTACATCATGACTTTAGTTCTCTTTGTTTGCTAACAGATATTTTCATTTAGTTTAAAGATCGTAACCTACTGCTACTATGTAAGTTTTAGAGAAAAATTGCTTCCTTATTATGAAAAATAGTTACAGTAGATTGGTTCTTTATATAGAACTAATTATAGTAGTTGATTTAAATTTCAACTCTCTGGTTAAGTTGAACTCTATCTATTGGGAAAATAAAACTCAATAAAATTTCTAATACAATATAAATTCTTAGGTAAAATAGAACTCAAAATTCCTAAGTAAAATAGAACTTTAATGTCACGTATTTATTTACACAATTAATATCTTTTTGGTGTTATAATGTTTTGATAGACATCGATACTTGTTAGCTCTACTAAATTTGATAGTGCACGTGTATTAATTTGTCAATTAATGAAATATCCGAAAAGGAAAAGTCATTTTTTTAGGTTTAACTATCATAAAAATTAGCAAATTAGTGCAACTCGAAAGCTTCAAAACTTTAAGGCAACACATTCATTTGACATTCTAGGAAGATAAATATCAAAACTCTTTGTTGCGTGTAAAAAGAGCGCAATTTATGCAGTGTACATGTTGCAAGTAATAAATTGATCAGTATAATCGTGTATCGTCTCCACAGGGATTGACATACTTAATATGTCTTCTTTTGTCTTCTTGCTCTGTAAAGGAAATAAAGGAAAACACAGGTAATTTTGGTTTTGGAGTAAACTAATAACATGAATAAAGAAAACTAAATAAAAAGATGATATCAGATTAAGAAAAAGGGTAGGATCCAGTTATGTTGTATTGTGGATTCGATTGACTTGTTTCTGTCGAATAAAATTGCTCATTATTTCCTCGGTAGTACTGCAGATTACTACCTTGACAGAAATGATACTTGTCCTCTGTGGCAATCCCTTGCTCTTGGGTGGACTTTACCAAAGCTCGGTAAAGTATCCTTTGATGACTCCGCTTATTCCTAAGTCGAAATACTGTCGGTGATCAGTCTTTGATGATACCTCCCAGCGTGAGTCAATTATAATCATCAATCAATCTCACACTTCTTTTAGCCGCTGAAACTCTTAACCTATCCCTAGACCGAGTTAGTATTTCGCGATTGAAATACCGTACTTATCCCTTTCGTGAATCTAACTCTCTCGATTCTAGATAAATAGATTACTTACAAACTTCTCTCCCGAGCTTGAATGTAAGAACAAGGAATGACAAAGGATAAGCAAACCTTAATATTTTTATTGCATTGAAATAAGGAACAAAGTACAATCTCTTCTCACAAGTACTCGACAACCTTCACCTAAACCCTAAGAAAGCTTAGAACATAATATAGAGAAAGAAAACAATGAGTCTTAGGGTGAACTCTCTAAATCGTCCCTCCCTAATCAATGGCCGACTATGGTTTATATAGTCTTGTCTAGGGCAAACTTTTCCTAAGTATGAATACAACTTAGAGTAAAATACAAGTTAAGTACATGAATAAAAGATCTTTATTTTATTTCTTAATTTATTCCTATAGGGATTCTTTTCCATGTGACCTTTGACCTTGACTTTGAGTATGTTTTCCAGCTCCGATTTCCATGCTGCTTGTCTTGAAACAATCTCCTTATTTTTCTCTACAAATCACCTACAATATTGGTGCTGGTGCTTCAGATGTTGTTGCGGCTCAAGTTCTGCCTTGGCCTCGGTATTGCCTCGGCATGACTTTCTTACAAATACATAAAAGACGTCGTAAAGCCTGCATTTTCTATAAATATTATCTTTGTATATCATGGAAGCAAAACATGAATTATCATACATTGAGTACATGCATCAACTCAAGTTGGTGTATATTAAGTGCTTATTATCCATGAAAGGTGTAGAAAATAATAGCCTTTTAAGCACTTATCAAATACCCCCAAACTCGAACTATTGCTTGTCCTCAAGCAATGCAAAACATCAAATTGCCAAACCTTAATCTCTTTTGGTCTTACTTTTCCATCTATTCTCCCCACCATAACTATGCCTATTCTTTAGTCTTAGCCTTTTGTTTACTCAAGGATTTTACCTGGAAACAAGCTATAAGATTTGGTGAGTGTGTGGGTTTTTATAGACAAGGTTGATTAAAGCCTTTCTTAGACAAACTCTAAGATCAAGACAAATAGATTTGGAATGGGTATTTCTCTTCTAAAAACAATAATAACTTGAACCAATTTCGGGCACCTCAAGGATTGTGCTTCCTTTATGATATATTCTGTTTTTCTTATTTTATTTTTAAGGCATACTAGAGCCAATTTTGGGCACGTCTAGCATGAAGAAGAGTGATTCCTAGAGCCGGTGATAGGCACCTCTAGTCATATTCCCTAAAGTCTAAGTCTTTATCACCTAAGTTTATTAAAATAATTCCTAGAATCACACAAGTCCCAAAAGTGTTTATTAAACTTAACCTTATAACAAGCTTCTAAGTCTTCTTCCTTAAGTATCCTAAGGTTAATCCTTCTAAATAGGACCTAGTCATGGTAAGAAGAAAGATTTCTATAGCCTTAAAAGAATAAACTAAGGCAATATTGATGTAGAGAAGCGAAAGAGTATGGGCAATATTTCAAGTAAGTAGGAAAATTTTTCAAAAATAAGCTAAATTTACTCCCTTTTATGGTAATGCTGCGGCAGTGAATTACCTCGACAGTGCATCTACACCCCCAAACTCGAACTGAGCATTGTCTTCAATGCTAAAATTTCACACAACATACAAAATAAACAAGAAAATGAAACAAGTAAAGATATGAAAACAACATAGAAAAATAGGAATTAAATGGACTCCAAGGAGCTGCTGCTAACGATCTTTTTGCGAGGTCTTCCTACTGACTCTTTCATTCTTGATCCTTGTGCTGGTGATTGATGTATTTTTGATTGCCGAGGCGGCTGAACTCTGGTGGGTGTTGTCTTTTGCAATGGAGCATCCACTTTATCACCTTCGTCTTCATCATTGATTTCTTTTGTTCGCATAATGTTTATCCCTCCTTCTGCTTCGACATCTATTGCTTCTACCCTGACATGTTGGGTGCTAGGCTCGGGAGTGGATGAGCTTTGATGTACATAGGCATCTATTTCGGCCGAGAGGTTGCCCATATGTATGGGGGATCTTGGTGGAGTGATGAAGAATATTCTCCTTTTATATGGCCATCTGCTGGCAGATGATGCCGCGGAAGAGCCTGTTGGACGAGATGGACCAGCAGCATAATTGTGGTCCCGTGGGGAAGAATAGCCTCGGTCCTCCTAGGACTGTATTTTTTTTTGTGTAAAGGGTGCAGCTGTTACAAACATATTGGTAGGGAATTCTGAAAACTTCACACTTTGGTTGGGGAAATTCTGGATCATCATCTGGGCGAGTGTGTTGTTTAAGTCTCTCTGATATTCCATGTATCGTTGCTAGCGAAGGTCCATAGCTGTAATTCTCTGTAGTATCTCCTGGTAAGGGTCTGCTGCGGTAGTGGTGCGGGCAGTGTCAGGTATGTCTACCGTGTAATGCGCCCCGATAGTGAAGTCAGCAGTGTATTGCTGAGGAGTTGCCTAGACTGGTTCTACTTGTGTGATCTGCATAATTTTTTGGCAAAAGTCTCTAGTCCACCCTTGCCTATGGGCAATGAATTCATTTGTGTCTACCCTTGTTAGACCTACAGCAGTATAAATACCAATAATTAAACAAGGGAAATATAAAGGTCCTCTTTCCTTCTTACCACATTCGTATATCTCCCTTAAAATTATCTCTTCAACATTGATGCTTCGTTTGTTGATGATGGATTGAATGAGCACCAATCTCCTTCGGTCCACTGTGTTGTTATGGGAGGTGGGGATGAGGTGTCTTTTGACAAAAGTGTTCCATATCTTAGCCTCGGGCTTGAAAGTCTGCCTTGCCACTGTTCCTCTGTGGGCACCGGTTTCCCAAAAAGTATTATTGTAGCAAAGGTCATCTTTGATTAGATCATAGTCCTCGTTAGTGATATCTTCCAAAAATTTTGAGTGGATATCATGTTCGGGAGTTAGGCCGTAGAACTGGTTGATTGTCTCAGCATCAAGATGGATTGGCTTGCCTCGATAGTGGACATAGAGAGAGTCCTTACTCAGCCCATGAGCGTAGAATTCTTGCACGAAGGTGGTATTGGCCTGGGTAGGTTGTAAGCAAAAGACCTCCCACTTTTGATACTTTATCTTTTTGGACAAGTAATGTTCGATGCTGAAATTTTCCTCATCAGAGTGTTGGAACCCTTGTTTCTCCCACAATTTCCTAGCAATGAAAGACCTGTTGAAGCGGTCTTCGACAGTGGCGGGTGCAAATCTATTGTAGGTGGCCATGTATAAGTGTTGAAGATTTGAGGATCTTGGAGAATTTCTGAAAGAATTAAGAGAGATGTGAGATTGTAAAGAAATAGCAAGAGAGATTGAGTAAACAAGTCTAAAGAATCAAGAATACAAAGGTAAATAGTTTAAGAGGGAGAGATTGCTTATAAAGGCCTCAGCCTTGTAGCCGTTTGAACTAACTAGCTGTTAGCCTTTACTGCCGTTTAGCTTTCATTGTCGCAGCGAGAATCTCGGCAGACTAGCCGTTACACCACTCTACCCGTTGGGACTACTGTGGCCCTGACACTGTTTTCTGCCACAGCAACAGATCTTCTTCTATGAATTTCTTCACCTTTATTCTTTCTTATTATCCTAAAAAAATAAACATAAACAAGAAAATAAACAAAAACAAATATAGTAATAAAAATATATTCTAAACTAAATTAATCCTAATATAATAATAAAAATAAAAAGAAAGGGAAAATATTATGTCACTGGGGGAGTGCATACAAATGCATCTCCTAAGGTGATTGTCTCATGTTGGCCAGAATTATGATTCAGATGTTGGCCATTCCCTTTGAATTTATTCCTATACCTTGTTGAATTTTTCTTCATTGTTCCATTTGGTCATGACCAATTGGAATTGAATGTGCTTGGACACTATGTTTCCCTATTTGTTGCCTTCACTTCCGGTTTGATCTTCTTGCCAAATATTCTGTCGAGTATGCTGCCGAGCTAGTGTCTACTAAAACATGATATCTTGGTGCCTGCATCTGTGGTGTGGAGGACTTTGCACTCTTTTGCATCATCATATCTTTTCAAATTGTGAAAGGTATTGAGTTTGACTTGCTGTTCATTAACCCTCATTGTCAACTCTTTTTTTCCACATCAATTAAAGTGTGTCCAATGGTAAGGAAAGGTCTTCCAAGGATGATCGGTGCATTGTTATCTGCTTCACAATCAAGGACAAGAAAGTCAATGGGAAAAATAAATTTATCCATCCTTACTAGTATGTCCTCGATTTTCCCTTCAGGATGCACATAGGATCGATCTGCTAGTTGGAGCAGCACTGTTGTAGGTTTTGCCTTTCTTATTCCTAGCTTTTGGAAGACAGACTTCGGCATTAGGTTTATGCTTGCTCCCAAGTCACATAGGGCTTTTCCTTCGTAGTGATTTCCTATCGTACAAGGTATGGTAAAGCATCCAAGGTCCTTCAATTTAGGTGGCATGTGATTGTGAAACATTGTCATACATCCTTTGTTGTTGTCACTATTTCAAACTCACCGAACCTTTTTCTTTTAGACACAATGTCTTTCAAGAATTTAGCATAGTTAGGCATTTGTTCAATTGCCTCAACAAATGGCAAATTGATATGGACTTGCTTTAAAATATCTAGAAATTTTTTGAATTGGTGGTCCTGTTTTTGCTTTTTCAACCTTTGTGGGAAAGGTGGTGGTGGTCTCATCTCTTCCAAGGTCTCATTGGTTTGAAATTTTATACCTGATACCACTGGGTCTTTTGTTGTCTCAGCAGCTGGTTGAGGTGCTACCGAGCTTCCTACTTGGGTAGTGCTTTTTGCTGGGATTTCTGATATGATCTATTGGTGTAGCATCCAAGTCCTCTTTGTCTGATTCTTTCTGTTCTAGTTTTGGGACTTTGTCTGTTGGATTGCCTAGTGTCTCTTTAACTTGTAGGTCACTTCTAGTAGTTATTACTTTGCATTCCTCATGGTCCATTCCCTTAGTAACTTCAGTATTGCTGTGTAATCTTCCTTGTGGTCTAGTGTTCTGATTCTGAGCAAATTGTCCAACCTGAGTTTCTAGTGATTTAATGGTTGCCTTTTGATTTTGCAGCCTCATCTCAGTTCTGTTCATGAAACTGTTGTTCTCAGCCATGTATGATTATGTTTTCATCATGAAGGCCTTGAGAGAATTTTCCAGTGAATTGGCAGACTGATGTTGATGCATTCCGCTGCTGCGACATTGGTTGTTGAACTTGCTGCTGCAGTAGATGTTGCATTGGTTGCTGTAAACCTGAAGGTTGAGTAGTTGGATTCAAGGCATTATTAGGATTACTCCATGAAAAATTTGGGTGTATTATGGGTTATATTTGTTGGACAACATATTATTCCAATTTTAATTTTTAACATATAGGCTAGATTCCTCATCTTGCATACATTCAGAAGAATCTATTGCCTTAACCTCATGTGTATTTTGTTGCATTTATATGTTTTGAACCAGTTTAGTGAGAGAGGTCAATTGTGCTTCCATTGAGTTGGATGTCTCTAATTCATTCACTGTGGCTTGGCGTCTCATTCCTCCTCGCCTAGATGTAGGGAATTGAAAATCGTTCTTTGCGAGTTTGTGCAAAATTTCTATAGCCTCCTCAAGAGCTTTGTCAAGGAGTGTCCCACTGGCCGAGGCATCTAACATCATCCTTGTCGGGGCATTCGTGGCATCATAGAACATGGTCACTGTAACCCACTTAGACCGGCCTAGATGGAACCAACACTAACGGGCTACACGGGGAATATCGAACCAAACCCGCGAAGGTCCGATTCAATAAACAACCCTGAAAACCATTATATATATTTTTTTCTTTAACTAGATGCACAGTTATATTCCTACGTGTGACGGATTCACACAATTCAAGAATGAAAATATTCGGTCTACAATTAATCAGTCAACTATCACATACGTAACTAGGGACCAAAACGTAAATATTTTGATTTCAAACATCAACTGGAAATTCAATCTACCAAAGTTCATTTAAACATACATAGCATACTCACAACAAAATTCAGATAAATCAGAGCATTATAGCATCATCAATTTCGTATTTTATCGATTAGGGACCTAAATGTAAAACAGGTAAAAATCTTGGTACTACATCTATCCTTGTTTAATTGACGTAAAATTAAGTTAACATCTTCCTTTACGGTGTCATATCAGCTCAACATGGTATATATAGCATCTATATTTGATTATGTAAAAATATCCGATCTAACGTGCATTCACAATACTAAAATTATACTATTTGGACAAGGGTATCGATACCTTGACATTAAATAATTAAATAAGGCCTTTCGAAAACTGGTGGTATTGATACCACCTTGAGTGGTATCGAAATAGATGTGTCTAGTGGCATAATTGTATTGAATGGTGATTCGATGCTGCCCTTTTTTAAGCCTTGGGGTATCGATACCACCACAGGGTGTATCGATACCCCCTGTCTAGAATCACCATTTCGAACAACTAAAGGGGAAAAACACCCTTTTAAATCCGTCCATGTTAATACTTGACTATATGCAACTTTCCTAATAACATGTAACATCATTAACACTCAATTATCAACCTCAAACACCTCAAATTAGTCTATAGGCATGCTTCCTAAAATTTAGATAGAAACAAGGATGTTCATGCTTGTGCAAGTGTGCATGCTTTCCATGTTAATGCTTAAGACAAGGAACAATCATGTATAGACATGCTTTAAGCAATCAAAAGTAACCTCATAGTTCATCAACCAATAGTCAAGCATTATAATGTCTTATTACAAAGCTTCAAACTAACCAAACACACTCTCATATGGGGTTCGATTTACACATTGCCAAGCCCCAACTTATTTGCCAAAATCATACCAAAATTATGTAGTCTTTTTCCTTGATCCTCTTGCTCTAAATGAAGCTCCAAATGCCTCTAATCTTCTGCAAGGATGAAAAGAGAGCTTAAGAACAACATGCTTAGTGAGGAAGCTCTAGATAAGATCATCAATGCAACAATTATAAATCACTTTTTAAAAAAAATGTATGCATCCTTCGTTCTTAATTAAAATAGATAAAACCAATTCATGTTCACCAATATCATAAAACCATTTCATGTATCATGTATATGAGTTTCAAATCATTTCATGTATCATGTATATGAGTTCCAAATCATTTCTTGTATCATGCATATGAGTTTCAAATCATTTCATGTATCATATATATGAGTTCCAAATCATTTCTTGTATCATGTTTATGAGTTCTAAATCATTTCATGTATGCATATTGGCTTTCTAGTGATCACTTAGTGTGAACTTTTTAGTTCACCGAATACACGAATCCGTTTTCCATATTTGGAGACTTTTGGTCTCAACATGCATCCGTCAGACACGTAGTCACCCTTGTATACATGTTAACCCCACTACGTACGGTTGGACATAAAGTCACCCTTGTTTACGTATGGGTCAACTATATGCACGTCGGACACAAAGTCACCCTTGTTTACATATTGGTAAGCACTATATGCACGATCAGACACAAAGTCGCCCTTGTTTACGTATAGTCAAGCACTACACGCACGGTTAGACACAAAGTCACCCTTGCTTACGTGTAGGCATTATCATCATTCTTATTAATTTTATAGAACACTCAATCCTAATGACATGTCATTTGTATTCGATTCTAAAGTTAGTGTCACTAAGCCAATATCAATATCAATCATCCATGTTAACTTGCTGCTCATAATGCATTCATATAATGTTCATCATGTGAACCATAATTCATGCTCAACGGCATTATCAAATATAAGACAATAACCACATATTATTCCAATTCATTTTCAGCTCATAATGCATCCATGATGTGTTCAACAAATGAACCAAAAGTCATGCTCAATGGCATCATTAATTGTAGGGAAAATAACCACATCATATTCCAATTCTTTTTCATGCTTACATAAGCCATGAATGCCTTTACAAACCATGCATTTTCAGCAATTAACATATGCATGCACCATTTCAAAATCAAAGATATGCTATTTAAAAATCTTGTTGAGACATTGTTCACATATATGCCATTACCAAAATAACCGAAACTTAAGATAATACATCAACATCATTTAAATCACTTACTCTTGAACTATGGAAAGTTTTCATACTATTCCATAGTCCCCAAAATAGAACCGAACCAATGCGATTCGCTTTTAATCCGAACTCACTCACCTACAAGCGAAACGAGCCATCGTCGATGCTCCGATGACAACGCCAATGCACCAGCCACTTAAGCACCTTATTGCACTTCCTCTCCATTATTAAAAATAGAGCATATTCACATCATAACACGCTCAAATCAGCAGCCACATCAAACCTCCACAAACTACAGAAAGCTTAGTCGAAAAGACCAAAAACTAAGCCAAAACGCATCTGAAAAAACATCAGCCCAAAACCTAATATATCTAACATCTAATCCACTTCAATTATGAACCAAAAACACATCCAAACCATCCTTATACCTCCAACAACATTAAAATACCTAAAACAACCCCTAAACAACCGAAAACCATCTTAAAATAACATCGATTACATTATTCTGGGATTAAATTAATATGTCATCAATTTAAGAGTCATTTAATCATTAAATTGACATAATATTATAATTAAATCAACCTAATTACAGCATTAATTGAGACCTAAAAAGATTTTACAAAAACCTCCATAAAATCATTAGATCTAGAATTAAAAACATAAAATCAAGTTTCATTTGATGATTAGCAAACTAATAATTGAGAATTTCAATAAAGAACCTTAGAAAATGATTAAAATTCAGCAAATTACCTTTTAGATTTACTCCACCAAAAAGATGAGAAATCCTCTCCTTGATTTCTTGAAAACAGTTGTTGGTTTTGCAAAATTGATGAGTAGGTTTTGTAGAGAATGAAAAGATGATTAAAATGAAGTAAATTTTATTGAAAAAGATGAAGAAATCAGCAAGAAATTAAAGAAATTTGAAGAAGAATATGAAGAGAAAATGAAGAGAAAAAATGAGAGAAAAGATGAGAAAATAGGTGGTTATGAGAGAAAATAAAATTATCATCTTTTTAAAACTATTTATAAATAATTTTGGTGGATAAATCATTAATTAAAAATAAATTGAGTTTATGACCCTCTAAGTATTCTAAGTATAGCTTGCTTTCCAATTTAGTCACTAAAGATTCTTATTTTCGAAAATCACACATTAAATCCCCAAATCTTTTTACAAAATTATAATTTGGTCACTAGTATATAATTAGGCTCAATTAAAAATTAATTTAAATTTTAAATAACATTCCTTTAATTTTAAAACATCATTTTAATATTTTTAAACCATCTCATAAAATTATTACTTGTCCGATTAAAATATTATTATTTTAATTTCTTTGGAATAACGAATCAAAGAATCTGATTCAACCCGAATCAAATTCCCCAAAACCAACACACAAAATACTAACCCCAAAACTCGGATGTTACAGTCACTTGTATTCATAGGGGAAATCCATGCAACAGACACTTGTGTAGTAACTCTTTGTAGCGCTCTCATGTCTCGTACATAGGTTCATCATCTGCCTTTCGAAGAGAATTAATTTCATTTCGATTTCGATCATATAAATGTGTAGAATTAAAGTGTGTAATGAAATCTCGGCAGAGTTCACTCCAAAATCCTATTGATCCTGCTAGAATGCTATTAAACCAGGTTTTTGCCCTATCCCTTAGCGAATAGGGAATAAGTTTCAATCTCAAAACATCTTCATAGACTCCTTGAATTTTAAATGAGTTGCATATCTCTATGAACGACTTAAGATGTTGCCTGACATCATCAGTTATAGACCTACCAAACTGTCCCATAGTATTTAGCATATTGAACATGACAGGTTTGAGTTCAAAGTAGGTTGCTTTTATTTCTGGTGTGATAACTCCTGGGTTTAATCCATTCAAATCTTCCACCAGGAAGTCTCTAACAGTTAGCTACCGCGACAATAGTGGTTGCGGCAATAGTGGTTGCGACAATGGTTTCTGCGGCAGTGGTGGTGACAGAAGTCCTCCATTGCCGACAGGTATGCTTTGTTCTATTGGTGGATTTTCCATGGCTGCTCTGATTTATCTCCTCAACCTTCGTTGCGTGTGTTCGATCTCTGGATCTAGCTCATACAAATAATTTCTTTGAGTTGCCCTGGTCATACACCAATGAAAACTCAAGTAAAATAAAAAATTAAAAATTAACTAATAGCAAGAAAATAAAGAAAATAAAATTTAGTTGTCAAACCCCGGCAACGGCGCCAAAAACTTGTTGCGTGTAAAAAGAGGAAAATTCGTGCAATGTACACGTCGCAAGTAATAAAGTGATCAGTATAATCGTGTATCCCCTCCACAGGGATTGGTATACTTAATATGTCTTCTTTTTTTCTTCTTGCTTTGTAAAAGAAATAAAGAAAAGCACAGGTAATTTTGGTTTTGGAGTAAACTAATAACTTAAATAAAGAAAACTAAATAAAAAGATGAGATCAGATTAAGAGAGAGAGCAGGATCCAGTTATGTTATATTATAGATTCGATTAACTTGTTTTTGTCTAATAAAATTGCTCATCACTGCCTCAGCAGTACTGCAGATTACTTCTTTGGCAGCAACGATACTTGTCCGCTGTGGTAATCCCTTACTCTTGGGTGGACTTTACCAAAGTTAGGCAAAGTATCCTTTGATGACTCCCCTTATCTCTAAGTCGAAGTACTATTGGTGATCAGTTCTTGATGATACCTCCCGACGTGAGTCAATTATAATCATCAACCAATCTCACACTTCTTTTAGCCGCTGAAACTCTTAACCTATCCGTAGGCCGAGTTAGTATTTCGCGATTGAAATATCGTACTTTTCCCTTTCGTGAATCTAACTCTCCCGAGTCTAGATAAGTGGATTACTTACAAACTTCTCTCCCGAGCTTGAATGCAAGAACAAAGAATGACAAAGGATTTCTATAATAGCTCTAATGGAGATCCATCTCGAACCTACAATCTATATATTTTGGTACAGAAACTATTGTAGGGTTTATGTCACAACAAATGTCTATTTCATCGTATGCTACTTTCCCAGGTGATTTCTATAATAGCTCTGGTGGAAATCCATCTCACATTCAACATGTTATGCCAAGCACTATTCAAGCCTTTCTCTTATTTCTGCATTAGTTCAATCTAATCATGTATGTTCTAATTCTCATGTGTCATTTTCTGCAGTTCATTTTCTAACTACGGGTTCCAATCGTACTACTTCTACTTTAAGAGATGTCATTTGGTATCTTGATTCGAGCACGACTCATCATATTATAAATTATAGAAGTAATATACAGTATGATATGACATATACAAGTATAAACTCTTACTTATGGGTAATGGTGATGAAGTATATAGATTACATATATTGGTTTTGGTTCTTTATCTACAACATCTAGATCTTTAATACGACCCAATATGCTCTGTGTTTCAGATATTAAGAAGAATTTGTTATATGTGTCTAAGTTTGTTAATGATAATAATGTGTTCTTTGAGTTTTACGCTCATAAATGTTTTGTGAAGGATGTTCAGACTAGGGATATTCTGTTGAAGAAAGGCTCACTCCCGATGGACTTTATAAGTTACATGAGCATCCTTTTAATACGGATAATAAAATATACGGATATGATGTTATCGGTGGTCAACATCCTAAGGCATATAGTGTTTCCAAGTCTATTGTTCCTTTAGAATTGTGGCATAAACGTCTAAGTCATCCATCTATCAATGTTCTTAAGATGGCTTTACACTCTTGTAATATTGATGTGAGTGACACTAAAATGCCCAATGTTTGTGAACCTTGTTTAACGTAAAGCAAATAAACTCTCTTTCCAGTTATCTACTACTTAGTACGACTCTCCTTTTCAATTGGTAGTTTCTGATGTGTAGGGTCTTGAATATGAGGTGTCAGATGATTTTTTTTCTATTATGTATCGTTTATAGATATTCATAATTGATATAGCTGGTTGTATTTAATCAAGAGAAAATCAGATGTTTTTCAATGATTTGTTAATTTTCATAAAATGGTAGAAGTGCAGTTTGGGTGCAAGGTTCAAGCTCTACAAACCGGTGATGGTGACGAATATCAAGCATTAACATATTGGTTATGTTTGAATGGTGTTTTATATCACATTACTTGTCCTAGCACATCTAAACATAATGGAAAGGTTAAGTGAAAACATCGACATATAGTAGAAATGAGATTAACTTTGCTAGCTTAGTCTGGTCTGCCATTATAGTTTTAGAGTCACGCATTTATCACTTCTTTCTTCTTAATAAACAGGTTACCAACTTCGGTTCTGCGAGTAAATCTCTATATGAGGTATTGCATAAACATAAAGATAATTATGAATATTTACGAGCTTTTGGATATGCATATTATCCATTATTATGACCATTTAATCTACACAAACTTAATTTTCAATCGAAATAGTGTGTTTTTCTGGGTTATAGTCCACAACATAAGGGGTATAAATGCCTCAGTGATGAGAACAAAGTCATTATTTCACGACATGTTATCTTTAATGAGACTATTTTTTCTCGTTTAGGCAAGACTATCTCTCAACAATCGATGGTTGCTCCTATGTCTCAAGTCTCTTATGACTCGCAAGTTTTTTCGTCGATTGTTCTATCTACTCATTCTTCTTATAAACAATCAACAAATTCATCTTGTAAAGATACAATCTTCCATAGAACTCAACTGTAGTGAGTACCTCTGGTGACCCGTTTCCTAAGCAAAATTGTAATATTGAAGGTTTTATGGGACAACTTGTACCGCCTCTATCAAGTTTAGTTTATGTTCATATGGAATTTTATAGTAACCCATAAATTTGTAGCAATTCTCTTTATCGTTTGCATACTAGGCCAAGCTCAAATCAGGTGGTTGATACTAACTTGATAGGTCATGAAAATAATATGGATAATACAAACTTATATTGTTTGTTCCCTGATAATGCTATCAAATGGTTGAAGAAATAATTCTTCCTCGATCCAAATTGCAACCAGATCTTACACAGTCAGGGGTTGGGTTACCATGTCCTCTTATTGATATGGATGATCATCTTTATAATAATGGTCCATCAACAAACATACATCCCATGATAACAAAAGGAAGAATGAGATTCAAAAATCAAAAGTTTTTAGTACGAGTATTTCAAAATCTATTGTTGAACCACAGACGATCAAGGAAGTCATGAAAAGTGAGCAGTGGATGAAAGCGGTTCAAGTAGAGTATGATGTACTTGTAAAAAATAATACATGGACAGTGATTGAACTCCCTATGAATAGAAGAGTGATCAATTGCAAATGGATATTCAAGGTGAAACAAAATACGGATGGATCAATTTCTCGTTATATAGAGAGGCTAGTAGCAAAGGATATTCATAACAAGTTGGGTGTGATTTTCATGAAACGTTCAGTCCAGTAATTAAACCAGTTACTGTTTAGATGATAGTTTTAATAGTTGTTACAAAGAATTATATATTATGCTAGGTTGATATAAACAACGTATTTTTAATCGGTTTGTTTGTAAATTGAATAAAGCTATTTACGGACTAAAACAAGCACCTTGAGCCTTGTTTGAAAATTTTCAAGATTACTAAATTAATGTTGGATTCAGGTTGTCTAAACCAGATCTTTCCTTGTATGTAAAAATAATTGGAGACTCAGTGATGTATCTCTTAATTTATGTTGATGATATCATCCTTACTAGAAGTGATGATATTATTGTTTAACAGGTAATTGATGATTTTAACAGAACTTTTTCATTAAAGAATTTAGGTGCTTTGAATTATTTTCTAGGAATTGAATTTTTATATATAGATGGTGGTATTATCTTAAGTCAAAAAAATATATAGGTGACTTGTTGAGAAAGAGTGGTCTGAAAAATACAAAGAGTCTACCATGCTTATGGTGTCTAACTGTCATCTTTCGGCCATAATGGGGAGTTCCATTGTTAATGTAATTGAATATAGAAGTATAGTTGGAGCTTTATAGTATATAATTATCATAGGGCTTGATATAATATTTGTTAATCGTGTATGTTAATTTATGCAAAATATCACAATTGTTCATCTTTAATCAGTCAATAGAATTCTACGATATCTTCAAGACACAATTAAGTTTGGTCTCAAAATCGTTGTTGCATCTTGATTGTCCATAACAGCTTGTACTGATGCAAATTAGGATTTGGATTTGGATGATCGATGATCCACTACTAAATTTTGTATCTTTTTCGGTGATAATCCAGTTTCATGGAGATCCATGAAGCGATCTATTTTCTCTCGTTCTACAGCAAAATTAGTGTATAGGAGTATTGTTAATGCGACTACTAAAATTTTAATGCCTGAATCTTTACTTTCTGAGTTACACATTGTTTATGATGGCATAACAATTTTATGGTATGAGAATTCAAGCGTTGTGGCAATATCAGTTAATTTGATCTTACATTCTAAATTTAAACATGTAGAGCTTGATTTATATTTTATGCATGAAAAGTGATTTCTGAAAAGCTTGTGATAAATGAGAATTCATCTTGTGAACAGCTTGTTGATATGTTGACAAAATCTTTCTCTACAGTCTTGTTTCATCAGTTTAAAGATAAATTAGATGTGATACAATTGTCCGTTTGAACTTAATATTGTAGTTTAACAAGATTCTAGTGTGTTTGTTTTCTTTTTCATATCTTGAGTTGCAGGTAAGGTCAATGTTATTTTATTTTTGTATCAAATGATAGTCAAGTTATTATGAGTTAGTTTGAAATGATTAAAAGTTTCTGTTAGTTTACTATTCTCAAAACTAACCATTTAATTAATGTATAAATTCACTTGGTCTCTATTTTGAGATATTAAAGGTTTCATTAATAAAATCAGAGAGTACCGTCTCTTTTGTATATGCTCCTGTGCTTGCTTTTTAGTTGAAAGAATTTTTACAGCAATTCTTCTCTTAGCCTAACTAGCTTGTGATAAATGAGAATTCATCTTGTGAACAGCTTGTTGATATGTTGACAAAATCTTTCTCTACAGTCTTGTTTCATCAGTTTAAAGATAAATTAAATGTGATATAATTTTCCGTTTGAACTTAATATTGTAGTTTAACAAGATTCTAGTATGTTTGTTTTTTTTTTCATATCTTGAGTTGCAGGTAAGGTCAATGTTTGTTTATTTTTGTATCAAATGATAGTCAAGTTATTATGAGTTAGTTTGAAATGATTAAGAGTTTCTGTTAGTTTACTATTCTCAAAACTAACCATTCAATTAATGTATAAATTCACTTGGTCTCTATTTTGAGATATTAAAGGTTTCATTAATAAAATCAGAGAGTACCATCTCTTTTGTATATGCTCCTATGCTTGCTTTTTAGTTGAAAGAATTTTTACAGCAATTCTTCTCTTAGCCTAACTAGTTTGTCAACTACTACAATCAAATAGGAACGACAAATTTTATTATTTCTTTCATTTTCTCTATACAATTTTAAGTTGAAGAGGTTCATCAATGAATGATGTAATGTTGTTTATTCTTTTCCCATTATAATTGCATACTATAAGGGATTTATTTACATTGTGGTATATTCTTCGTATAGCTTATATGTATGGATGAAATCAAAAAATTTATATTAGGGTATCAATTATTTTTAAAATAGATTGATTTTTTATTAAAGAGTTATTCAATTTTATTTTTGTATTAAAGTTTTTTTTTTTAAAATGTTGACACCGTAAGACCCAATTGTCTCTACCATGCATTCATATAATTTAGTTTTGTACTAAGGAATGGGAAGTTTTAACTTCACTTTTATTCATCCCATTTATTATTAGTCTTTTTTTTCATTTAACTTTAAAAAATTACAAAATCATCATTAACAGTTTTGATTTTGTCTTTTCTTGAAGTCCTTTGTTAAGTAACTAAATGACTACATGGTAACTTCCCCAATTAGAATAATAACAAATTTAACTTGTGATCTTTACGCATTATATTAATTAAGTCCTTTGGTTACTCAGCATGGGCGTATAAGTGCTCCTTTCGAAGCAAAATTTAAGACTACATGGATAGCACCTTCTCATTGAATAAAGATCAATACCGATAGGGCGAGGAATACGGATTTAGGAATGTCCACGAGAGGTGTTTATCGAGCGAGTTGGTTACAAGTTGAGCAATGTTTATTAAAAAATTTATTGCTCGATTCGTTACTCGTTAAGTTCGTTAAAATTATGCTCGATCCGTGCTCGTTAAAATATTTTGTTACTTAATTTGACTTGTTACTCGTTAAGTTCAATAAAAATTTATCTTATTTTTAGCTAAAATTAAAATTTAATAATACTCTATGAGGCTTAATATTAACATAAATTAACAAATTTAACAAAAATATCAAAAGAGCGTATAAAACACTTTTAAAGTCTAAATTCAAAAGTAACAATTCATAAATACACCAAACTAGCATATTAAAATTAAAATAATAATTCATAAACTAATTATTATTATTTTGATTTATTTTTTGAATGAAATAATTTTAAAGTCATTACTAAAAAAATATTATAAAAAATTAACGAGTTGTTTGCGAACTTATCGAGTTAAATTAAACTTTGTCCGATTTAGCTCGTTAAAGTATCGAGTCAAATAAAAATTAAATCAATCCGAATTAAATATTTCTCGAATTTTGATCGAATATAGTTCGAACAGTTCACAAGTTGTTCAGGTCGTTAAGCACGCTAGTTTCAACTCCAAAGGATGCTTCAGATTTATGAAAGCTATTGTTGTCTGCGCTGTTTTGAAGGCTGAGTCGTGGGATGTTTATGGAGGGCTAACAACGACATGTAGACTAGGTTACCCTCAAGTTATTGTTGAGATGGATAGTTGTTAACTTTAGAAAAGAGGAATATTTCATTTCTTATTACTTGGATAATTACTTGACTTTAGGTTTAGTAACAAACGTATATTTTTTAAAATAAAATATTTAGTCATTCACGTATAATTTTGATAACAAAAGAGTTATTTAAAAAAAACAATATTTTAGTTATTCACGTATAATTTTAATAACAAATGAGTTATTTTTTTAAAAGCAATATTTTAATCATTCACGTATAATTTTGATAACAAACGAGTTTTTTTTTTCTTCTAAAAACATTATTTTAATCATTCAAATAAAATTTTATAATAAACATATCATTTAATTATAGGTTTAATATCAAATATGTATTTTTTTTAAAAAAGTAATAATTTAATCATTCAATAAAAATTTTATGACAATCAGGTCATAATGTCAATAAAATTAACATAAATGACTTTGTATAATTACCAGTTTAGTCTACAAAACATATATATTATAATAATTTGGTCCTAATTTAATAAATTTATTTTTTTATATTTAAATATATTATAATGAATATCCTATTAAGGTCAAATTGAGTACGTTCTATTGTTGGTATTGAAACTGTAAAATTAGGGCATTAACACCGACATGAATGAAAATAAAATAACTAACACAAAAGGTAAAATTGTGTCATAGATGAACCACTGTTTTAAAAATAAATTTGATCCAATCAATATAGTTGTTGTTATACACAAATTATCCTTTGAAATCATTGTGGACTTTCTAAAATTTATATATAAAATTTTTTAAGTGAATATCGATGATACTACTCATCTCTTTGGTAAACTTAGAAGAATTCAGAAAAAAATAAAATATATAAAACTATAGTAAAAAGTTTAGAAAATTTTTCATCCAAATAAAGATATTTGTATTAAGTTAGATAATTAAATCAGATTTAAAACCCAGGAAACAACCCAATAATTCCCTTGATATTTTCTATAATTGCATGTGTTTATAGCATTGAAAACAATCCAGATTCACTCCTTGCACAATTGTTTTATTTTAATTCAGGAATTAAAAAATTGAGTTACAATTTTCTCTAAAAAATACGAACTGAGCTAAACCGAACGACGACGGCAACGTGTATACAGGGGTCTAGTCCATCACTCTTCAATAAATGAAGCTTTCAAGGTCTCCTTATAAACCAACTATGTTTTCTCACTTCTTCTAGGATCAGCATTCTCCGACATCCATTAGTCTATCGTTTATGCAATAGTGAAATGATTTTGTTTGTTGAATTATCACATATATCAATTATCGAGTTGTGATAAGTGAACATAGGGTACAAAGTCGAAATTTTAAAATACGAAAGAATAAAATTATAAAATTATTTTTTAAGTATGATCAAATTAATAGAATATATAAGTTTTAGTTGTTTGTCTCAAAATTTTAATTGACTAAATTGTTACTTTTAAATAAAAGTGACATATTTATCATAAAATTTTAATTAAATAACTAAATCATAACTTTTAGAAGTAAAATGACTTGTTTGTTATTTACCCTATAATAAAAGATTTGAACCAGGAGTATCTGAATTAACCATGATTCTTTAAAAGCTTGGATTTCCTAGCTGAATTTGAAATACTAAATAAGGTCATGCTTGGTGATTTAGAATTATGTTAGAAAGGTTTTGTTATCTACAATACCTATGGATTTGAAATGGAACTTGGTACTATTTATCTTATACAAACAATTTTTTAAGAGATGATATATTTGAATTCCAACTTTGCAATGCTAAATAACTGATGAAGATTTAGGATAAACAGAAAATAGACTGGTAGGGTTTATTTCCATACAGAATGAATAAGAGAGACCCTTTAGAGCTCATCCTGCAAACCAAACAAAAGGACTTGTTATTTGATGATCAACCCGGTTCTGCATTTTCTTTAAGTTATGTTGTCTTCAATCATAGAGTAATCACATAAAATCGGAACCAGACTCGAATCTTAACGAGTGATGTCCGATAGAAAATAAATGAAAAAAGAGTTCTGGTTTACTTATTCAAGAAAATATGGGAGAGCTAGGAGTTGTTAGTAAAAAATAAGTCAAGTAGAGGTTGATACTTACATGGTTGTACCTGTAATCGTGCCGATGCTGCAAAGAAAAGCATATAGGTGAGAAGTGTTTCGGTTTTGTGCTAATGTCACATTATTAGCAGAAACTAGCAAGCTCCATGGCATTAAGGACAGAACACTGAAGTTAACACCAATATTTTCTAGAACCAAATGGACCCTTCTATATTTAGCATTGGTGGGAGATCTATGAATAAAGAAGGTTTAGTATGAAGAGAAGACATACCCTTCTATATTTGTCTCTATATCGGTCCCTATATCGGTCCCGGTATCGTCGATCATGGCCTCTGTCTCTTTTTCTTTTCTCTCGTTCCTCTCTTGCTCTTTGAGCTTCCTGAAAGTGTTTAACTCAAATCAATTCAAAAGCGTCATTCAAGCAAACGAATTACATAGTACAACTTATGGATGAATATGGAGAGCAAGGTTCCATTGGTAACCTCTTCCTCTCGAGCTTTTCTCACTTTGTCTGCTTCCTCAAATGCTTCTTTTTCCAACTGAAAAGCTCAAGCAATGAAAATCAGGGACCCCTATTTGAGAAACTATCTTCTAGTAAGGAGGAAAACATGGGGCATACCTCCCGGTTGGCAAATACTTCATCTACAACTTGTTTTGCGTACTCCGGATCATCACAGAGCAAAACATTGTCAAAAACCGAACCAGATTTCACCTACATGAACAGTATAGTTCAAATTGCATTATAAAGCAAGGCTATACCATATTAGTAAAAGGTGACATCCATGTTTGTTAGAACATAGAACTACCTGCCAAACTTCAATGCCAACATATTTGATTGGCTTAAACACGTACAGATCAGGATCATCTTCAAACTCTGGAGAGAGAAGAATATTATTCGAATTTTGTTGCAAATTCTTTAATTACAAATATCTTGGACATAAATAAGAAAATATGCATATGCATTGCTGAGTACCTGGATTGTCAATATAAGGAATCTTCCATTTCCCCTTATAGTTAGGATTCTTGATTTTCTGTAGTGTAAAAGAAAGACTGTACTGATGAGAAACTGCTGTCAAGAAATTAGGTCTCGTATTCACTTGTTAGCATTAGAACAAACCTTGGGTTTCCATGGTCCTCTGTATTTCGGATTCGGTATCTTTGGTGCTTTCCAAATACCATCCTCTTCTTCATCCCAATGATCAGGCTAACCAGTGAAAATAACATGAGTTGATTGTACAAACTTTTGAAATACGAGAAACGATGGTAAACGTGTGGCCACTACACTAAACATAACCAGGTACATGGCTAATGGCTTAATATTTTTTCTTCATAAGTTACAAACTAACCTCTTTAGCATCAGGATCAGGAATTTCTTTTGGAATCTTATCATAGCCCTGGAACATCAAAAGGGGGTCAAGCATATTTGACATTTGGAAACATATACGATTTGAAAATCATTGAGATGGATTAATGACATGATAAGTTACCTCAGGTTTAGTGGCATTCGGATCATCGATGTATTCTCTATCATCCCATTCAGCAGGCTGCAAAAGATGGAAATTTTAAGGTTTTAAATTTTGAAGCTTCAAAAAACAGACCTTATGGAAGGAGCCTGAAATCAACAGTCAATATCGGAAAACAGGCCTAACTGAGATGGTTGAAGAAAGAAGAAAGTAGTGTTTACTAGAGAAGGGCAAATTGTCACCTTTTTAGCTTCGAGATCTCTTATTTTTTGGGGAGGAAGAATATCCCAGTCCGTATACATGCTGCCGGAATCCCTTTCGCGATTATCGATGAGGATACTATAACTTGCATCTGGCCTAAGAATGAAAGTGTAGAAATGAGTCAACTTGTCTGTTTCACATTCTAATTCCTTCTTGATAGGGTAATTCTGGCCTTGGTAAGAAAGTATAACATGGAGCTTCTTTGTTTGTGTGCCACATATATCTGGCCCAAACATTAAGCTGCAGGGTAAATATAGTGAGGATTAGTCCAGACAAGATCTTGAACAAGTTAAACATTGGAATATTAGTCCAATATACCAAATTGCAGGTATATGCAGTGTAAACATAAGATAAACTAAGTTTGATACAAACCTATATGGGGTGTCCCCTCCAAATTTCTTTTGATTGACAAATCCGGAGAGAAGCTTGATGTAACCGCCACCGCATTCGATGTCCTGCTCGAACCTTATGGAGTATTGGAGGACCAATGTCCTGTTCTTATTTGTAAACTCGGGGATCTTTGCGGATATCGCAAAATGTTTTGCATCACCGGTCGTCTGAATACCTACAGAATTACATAGACATTGTTAAATCCAACATCCTTTGTTTTCTTGTTCAAAGAACACAATCCATTGGGAATATTAGCAGCAATAAGAGGATAGAGCATACCTTTATCATCCGGATCTCCGAACCATTTTCCGGTAGTGTGACTGAATGATCCTGCTTTTCCGTCCGTGCTTTTCCAATCAGAGTTCACCCAACGGTGTTGCCATCCGTCTGTTCACAGTTGAGGGTAAAACAAGCAAAAAGAAAACATATGAATTTCTTCGATTACAAGCTGATGCATACAGTTCGAATCCCGATATTTGTCTTGAAATATATTTACGAATGTATTGCTGCTATGGATTTCATTTCACTCAAGTGAAACAAGTGACATCTAGGACACTGGACTGGAAAGGTAAGAAAGACAGAACAACAGGCAATACAAAAAAACAGTTTTTTAACGACCTCCCAAAGATTTTCAGTTGATGACGTGGCAAAATGAATTTTTAAAATTCTCTTAATTTTCTCAGTAGCCAAACAACACATTCCCTTGTCCGAACAGTAACAATGATTTAAGAAGAAGCTTGAAGAGTGAAATAAATGTTGTTTCAAGTAAAACGCATGCAGCGTAGAGGAGTACCTTCGAAAGTCTCTTCGAAAATGATTTCTGAAACAGAGAAGCGAAACAAAAACACAAGTAGAAGCAGTTTAAGCGTGAGAATGGAAGCATGTGGCGCCATTAGAGGAAGATACCACGGCCTGGCCTGCCTTTCCTACCGGAAACCTTGAGCTATTTATGGAATTTTTCATAACTCATTCACCCTCATTTTTCTATTATTTACGGGAATGCCATACCTTACTTATTAAGGCTTAATAGTAATAATAAAATTTCAAATAAATGTTTAAAGGCATGTAGATAATTTTAACCTTTAACGTTTATAATTTTTGTCATTTTGGCATGACATGATAATATATTTTAAATGGTATGGCATCTAACCTATCAAATATATATATATATGTGAAATATAATTTTATTCCAATATAAAATATAAAATAATTAAAATTCAAATAAAATTTTTAAAATTAATTAATTTTAAAATAAAAGACTATTAAACATTCTCAACCCTAACTATGATAGAATCAAAGCCCTATCTTAAAAAATATGAACACAGTTCGAAATTAATTAATTTTTTAGGTAGGATTTTAATTCTATCGTAGTTAGGGTTAAGAATGTTTAATAGTATTTTATTTTAGAATTAATTAATTTTTTAATATTTTATTTGAATTTTAATTATTTTATATTTTATATTAGAATAAAATTATATTATATATATGTATTTGATAGGTTAGATGTCATGTTATTTAAAATATATTATCATATGTATATAACATGTCATCATTGTTAGATTTTTAACAGTCCAGTTACCATGGTGTTAAAAAATAATCTATTTGTCAAAAAGGTATAGGTTAAGGGCTAAGTTTATCCCAAAAAAAAGAATAAGGGCCAAAACAACAAAAATTATAAACGTTAAGGATTAAAATTATCTTTATGCCATGTTTAAACTATTTTACGATATGAGTAGATGTTTAACGTTTTTATTGTATTATTTTACGTGTCTTGTTATTAATGTTTGTTTAAATTTTTTTATTATCCAATAAAAAATTATTTTATTTTATTTTAAAAAATAAAATATTGAAAATATCATAAAATTCTCAAAAATTTATAAAATAGTCTCAAATCTCAATCCAAATTTTAGTCGTTATCATCGTTAATCACAACAAAGTGTTCATCATTTTTAATGTCAGACTCTTATGATCATTTTCTTTATTCTCCCATCATTAAAAATTAACCGGTGGTTTACATAATATCGAAACAAAGTTGAAAAGTGAGGGAAAAAAAGAAGAAACAATGGGAGTCAAACGATAGTTGGTTAGATGATGAACAACATAAAGATCTTACGACAAGAGGGAAGCTTCATTCTATCACCAACAGCGAGCTTAACGATGACGGTATTGGTCGAATTTGGAGATCTTAGAATTTTTAGTTTATTTTGTGAATTTTGAGATTATTTAAAATTAAGTTAAAAGAAATAAAACAAAAAAAATAAAATTAATATTAAAACTAAACAATGGAGTTATGTTTTGATCAATTAAATATTTTTTAAATAATCATCATTAACGATCAAACATCTAAAATATATAATTTATGTATTTTTTATTATTAGCCTTTAATTAAAGTGTAAATTTTCTATCACCATTCTGTTATTGTACTGTGATGAAATATTAGGTCCTTTAATCAAAGTTAATAATTCAAATTATGGTATTGTAAGAAACATAAATCAAGAGAATCAACCTTGTTGAATCTTTATAAAATTTAATTTAAATTAATCTATTAATAATTTAAAAATCAATAGTTAAACGTAAATTTTGGTGAGAATATTAGGTGATTGCCTTTTGAGAATCAGGGCTTGGGACAAAAGACGGGCATTACCCCAATTTTCACGTTGAATCGCGTCAAGACCCGACGTTCTGTGTAATCCTAGCCAATCACAAGTTGGGACGACGTTGCAATGCCCAATTGTCTTTCAAAACGCTTAGAATATAATTTGGAAATAAATAAAGAAAACATATTACTTTCAGTTTGATGTTTAAGGCAGAGTTATAAAGAAAATCATAAAAACAAAACAATAATTTTGAAAAAAAAATACAAATATCAGAAATATATTATTTAATTTCCTATCTTTTTTTAAAGTAATTGTTTAGTTTTTTTAAACAAGTCTTTGATATTTTCCAAAATTTCTCCCTCTCTTTGATACTTAGAAAAACAAAATTGAGTTTCTTTAGTGTCTCAAAATTATATTTTTGTTTATTAATTCCTGTAATTATCAAAGAGCATGAATCCAATGATGTGGAAAAGGATCAGATTGGAAGAACATGTCCAACGAGCATCACACCAGTCATCATGCAACTCATTTCTAGGAAACCACAACTTGGAAAAATAAATCTTATAGAGTTTAAATCACCCACAAACAGTATTTTAATTAAAATAAAAAATTAATGAAAAGAATGACAAACTAAAGATAATTAAAAAAAGAGTGAGAACTTAAATTGAAATTTTTTTAATCAGTTACAGTGATTACAGTAGTATCTATTTTAAAATATACTATCAATTATTAGAAATTAATTGCTCAATCGTTATATTACAATATTGGTTGCTCGACCATATGATCTTCAAAAATAACAATTGTTTTCTTATCCACTTAACTAACATGATTCGTACTAAACTAAGAACTAAAATAGGAATAGATTAATTAATATATATGATTTATTTTTAAATAAATAAATTATAAATATATCCTTTAAAATATCTTATGGTTTACCTTAAAGATTGATTTTTTTTTATTATTATGGGAAGCAGATTAATATATGTAAGATTAATATTTGAAGCATTGTTGGTATATTTTTTTATACAACCATGTTTATTAAATTTAATAATAAAATTTTTAAATTTTTAAAATAATTAAATTTAACCTCTAACCTTTATCTCTTAAATTATAATTTTAAATTTTATAATTAAATCTTTAAATCATAAATTAAATCCACTAGTAAAACACAATTTTGTCAAGGTGAAGACATGAAATATTTTGGGAAATTTCCTAAATCCCAACCCCCCTGGGGGGGGGGGGGGGCATTATTGAATATTGTTGTAATTCGAAAGGCAGAAGACATTTTGTTTGTTTGGTTCCTTGTGAAATGGGTTGTGTCTGGACAACAGACAATTGACTTGTGGAGCTTTTAAAAGTCAAAGTCTTCGCTTGGGTTGGGTCTCCAGTCCACTCTACTTTCCTACTCAGTGCTGGTGTAGGGAACAAATCATAAACACGATTGATAACGTTACCAACGGGTTTTAAAATCTTAAATAGATAGGTGATATTATTTAGGCATAAAGAAAAAAAATTGATTTAATAATTATTTTAATTTATATTTTTTAATTAATTTAGTTTTATATTTTATTTTAAATTAATATATTTTATCTGTAGATGAAAATTATTAATTAACTAATGATAAATAACTTGAAATGATTTAATAAATTGATACATCAATAAAAAAAAATTATATTTATATAATTTTATTATCGTATCTACTTTTAAACTGGGTAAAAAATAGTCCGACAATTATTTTTAAAAAATGATATTTTATCATTTTATTCGTTTGATCTTGAAAATTATGATTTTATGATTAAAATGGTTTTTATATTAATTAATTATGAAAAGTAATGTTAGTTTTAAAATTGATATTAATTAACCGAGAAAAATCCAATTTTACCTTTTATTCGATTTGAAAACAAACCAGAGATTCAATTTAAAAAAATGATTTCGAGAGTCAATTACACGTGGGAAAGGATTAACACCCTACAAGTACCCAATATCGGTACCTTAAATTTTATGTAGCATATTTGACAATTTTATAACAACAATTCGAATATAATTTTATTCTATAATTATTAATTGAGTTTGTATTAAAATTGGAAATATTCTTTACATATAAAAATATTCTTTCAATCCCAATAAAAATACCCAATTTTATTAGAGCATCTTTATTTATATTCTAAAAGAATATCGCCTATATAAAAAAATTATGCATGATCAATTATGACTCGGTTTATTTTAAATTCCCTAAACTACTTGGCTCTATAATTCATTAATTGGTAATCCTATCAAACATGTTTAATTCAATGTCTATATTTAGTAACACCCAATTACTTTTAAGGCATTATTTATTTCCTGTCTTGAATTTAATGTTTGATATATTAATTAAGTTGAGTGACACTTCTTACATGATGTTATGATAAAAATAGGTTTTGCACAAAGCTGAGTGAATTTGATTATGAATTGTATCTCATCTGTTTCTTATTGCTTTCGGATTAATGGTATTGTTTCTGAGTTTTTTAAATCGGAGAGAGGATTAAGACAAGGAGATCCTTTATCTCCTTTTCTTTTTCTCTTTTGCACTCAAGGATTATCTACCCAGTTATTGAAAAAAAGGAAACCGGGGACATCAAAGGAGTAAGAGCTAGTAGATATGGACCTAAAATTAATCATTTACTCTATGCAGACGATTGTTTGTTGTTCATTAAGAATTCTACTGCTGAAGCTCGATGCTTAAAGGACACTTTAGTCTCTTATAAAACTGTTTCAGGGCAGAAAGTTAATTTAGAGAAATCTTATGTTTATTTTAGTAGTGGAATGTCTGCAAGCTGCAAACATAATATCCTGGCTATTTTGAATATGAGAGAAGAGAAAGATGTTGGTAATTATTTGGGTCTACCTTTAATTGTCGAAAAAAATAAGTCAGATTCTTTTGGTTTTCTTAGAGATAGGGTGAGCAAAAGAATAGGGGGTTGGACAAACAATTTCTTATCTTTTGCTGGAAGGAAAATTCTTTTAAAATTTGTTGCGCAAGCTCTCCCATCCTATGTTATGATGTATTTTCTTCTCCCGGATTGTATTGTCGATCCAATTATTTATGCTATGAGAGGTTTCTGGTGGTCGGGGAAAATTGAACATAGAGGTTGGAATCATGTTGCTTGGGGAAAACTTTACAGGCCAAAAAAAGATGGAGGGCTTGGTTTTAGGGATCTTAAGCTTTTTAATATAGCTCTGCTGGGAAAGCAAGTCTGGAGGTTGATCGAAAATTCTAACTCTCTTTGTTTTCAGGTTCTTTCTGCAAAATATTTCATCTCAAGTAATATTCTAGAGGTCACTCTTGGTGATAAACCTTCATTTGTTTGGAGAAGTATTTACAATGCTAAAGAGGTCTTAAAAGAAGGTTTCATTGGAGTGAAGACATTGATAGTGAAGTGAACTTATTTACTGACAAATAGGGTGGAGATAATCCTATTCATCTAACTGGCAGTTACATGTCTGCTCTAAATCCAATTAAATGTAAGGAATTTATGATTCCAGGATGTAATGTTTGAAATGAAAGTAAAGTGCAACAAGTGTTTACAAATGAGGATGCAAGGATTATTCTACATTGTCCTATTGTTGGTGAAAGAAGAGACTTATTAGTTTGGGGACATCACTCATCCAAGAAGTTTATTACTAGGTCTGGTCACAAATGGTTACTTGATCAATCTGGAGTTTTAAGAGACTCATCTCCCATCTAGAAGTTAATTGCTAAATTCTCTACCCTCCCAAAGATTAAAATTTTTGATTGGAGGACTGGTCACGAGGTCCTTCCCACTGCACAGAAATTAGCAGCGACAGGGCTCGGTTCTGGTTTGTGTCCGATTTGCTCTACTGATGAGGAAACTCTGATTCATTGTCTTAGAGTTTGTAACTTGGTGTAGGATATTTATAACCTTTTTGGTTTGAGCACCATCTTACCACAAGGTCTCTTTTATAATTGTAAAGAATGGTTTGAATCTGTTATACGTGCTCTCACCAAGGATCAATTTTTATTCTTTCTTATTTTATTATGGAACATTTGGAATAGAAGGAATCATTGGCTGCATAATGGTACTCTACTTACTGCTCGAATGATTGTTGATAATTCTCAACTGCTTGCATCAGATTTTTTGCAGACAAACGAAATCATTTCTCCTGTAGTTCCATGTAGCAGAGCCTCGCGTTGGTCATGTCCTCTAACTGATGTAATTAAAATTAATATTGATGCTGCTTTTGTGGAGACCTCTAGACAAGCGGCTATTGGTGTTATTGCACGAAACAATTCTGGTTTGATGATTGATGGTTTGTCTTACAAACTGCAGGGAGCTCACTCTGCTGAAACATCAGAGGCTTGCGCTTTTGCTACAGGTCTAAAACTCGCAGTAGATAATGGATGAGAAAAAATTTTCATCGAAGGCGACTCAATATCTGTTATCAACAAGCTTAAAGCTCCTACACTTGATAGATCTTTGGCTGCATCACACCTTAAGGATTCCTTTTCATTACTACAATTAAAGCCTGAATATGCTATTTCTCATATAAGTCGTGTAGCGAATAGAGTTGCTCATTGAGCCCTCTCTTTATCTAGTCCTTTTTATTTTTCTTATGATGTTCCATCTTGTATTGAAAAGTTGGTGTTGGAGGATGTCATTTATGGCTAAATAATAATATTTGCTTTCCCTAAAAAAAATAATTTTATTTATCCTATATATTATTATTCAAAATTTATATACGTATCAACACTCAATCATTAAGGCATTACCGTGTTAAACTTTAAAATCAATATTTAATTAACTAATGTATCCTGATTAGTTATGTCATACATGAATTTTGGTCTAAGGCCTAGGTAAATATATGATATATAAATAAGTATAATATAATAATAATATAATAATAATAATAATTAAAATAAAAAAATAAAAAAATAAAATAATAAAAGAAGTTATCAATGCGTGGGGTCGTGGGAGGCTACAGTCGCTGGAGAAAAGGAAAAACTGAAGGGAGAGGGGGCGGTAGCATTGGGCAGTAGCATTGGGCAGTGGCATTCAGCAGGAGACGAGAATTAAAAAAAGAAAAGGAAAAAAGAAAACAAGAGAGGATTGGAAGGATAGAATCGAATTGGTTTGGAAACTTGAAGTTAGAAAACGAACGAAAAGGGGTGGTGATCGTTTTATCAAACGAAGTCAAAATTTCAGGTTTGTTTGAGAGGTAAATTCTCACTTTTATTTACTTTCATTCTTATTGGAGTTTTCCTTGTAAATGTTCTTGAAGTTTAGATTTTAGTTGGAGTTGAATATGATAGATTAAATGAGTTTTAGTTTCGATTTTCATGAATCCGGGTTGTGCATTTGAGTAAAATCCAGTGATTAGGAGTTACTTTAGGATCAATTTGGTGTGTTTAGATCAAAAAGTGAGATTTTCGGTAGTTTTAGAGTGTTTTTAAAGTTTCCGGTGAAGCTTCCGGCACCGGAAACGGTCACCGGAGAAGAGTGACGGCGGCCGGAAAGTTTTGGTGGTGACCGGCGAACTCGTCGGAGCAATCGGGTGCGGTGGTATTTTGGATTGGATGGTGGTGTTGGGTTGTGTTCTTGGTGTTCTTCCAAGAACATGAAGAACACCAAATAAAATGAGTGTTTGATCCATTTGATTTAAAATTTCTGGAAATATGGTGTTAGTGCAGGAAAATGGGAATATTATTCCCGTGGTCCTCAAGCTTTGAAACGCACTGCACTTTGGTCCTAACTCCTCAATTTACCCCTTAAAACTTTAATTTTCACTCAAATTAACCCCTAATTGAACCCCAAACTCAAAATTTAATTAAGTTAGATATTAATTAGATATTAATTTAATTTTTTTTAACACTTAGAAATAATTTAACTAGGTTCTTAATTGAATTTAATTTAATTTTTAAGTTGGATAAAAAATTAATTTAATCTAATTAAATCTAGTTTGGCCTAAATCGAACTCCAAATTCACAATTTGATTAATTTAGACTTTAATTAAGGTTAATTTAATTTTAAAGCTTGGAATTAATTTAATTAAATGCTTAATTGAATTTAATTAAAATTTTCTAAGTTTAATAATTAATTTATCTCAACATAATTAAGTCTAAAATTCACCCTTGATCAACTTTTTTATCTTTTTATTCTTGCCCTATGCCATGTAAGTCCTTTGTTTCAATGTACTTCCGATGTTGTTTCGAGCTCTTATATTTTAATCGAAAGTAATTTAGTTCCTTCATCTTTTGTTTATTTTATTATATTTATTTGTTGTATTTAATTATTTATTATGTTTGCATTTTTAAAGTCATGTAGTATGTATGTTTAGGTGACACTTAATTACACTTAGATTAATTAAATTAGAGCCTTTTTAGGATTAGTCACTTTAATTAAATAATTAATTAAATAGGGAGATAATTTAGTAACGACGACGTTCTAATCTTATACCTTGAATATACTAAGTGGTCAGTATTATGAAATGGCATTATGTTGGCCAAGGGTATACTTCGGTATCGTATTCGGCGCGTCATCGAAACGTAGAAAATGATAAATAATTTAAGGTTAGAATTTAATAAAATTAATTAGGTAAAGATTAGTAGCACCAATAGAATTATTAATTTTGTTTGGTGTCGAAATGGTAGTGTCCGTGCATTCGGATGTTATCATAATACACCCGGTGAAATTAATAATTTAATAGGATTTAAATATTTAAATTGATGGAGCCTTTTTAGGTTAGAACTTAAAATCGACAAGATAATAATTGATCATGCATTTTAAAACCTTTTGGGGCAGAACTTATATTTCTTTAAATACGAGTTAAGGTTTCCTATCTAGAGGACGTCTTATTAAGCTCGTATTTAAAAGAAATGTATTTTCTTATCCAAAAGGATATTCTTATTCGAACGATATTTATTTGCCAATAACGGATTAAATTAATATTTTTATTCGAAATACCGAAATGCCACGTGTAATTAAAAGGTACCGATTTTCGGGCGCTCGTAAGGGTCGTCCTTACGCGTAACCGACTCCCGAACCCAATGTTTTAAAAATAAATCTCTGGTTTGTTTTATGGTGTCTGGCCTACCAAAGTGGCCGGTGGCGACTCCAAATTCATTTTAAAATTCAAATGTTTTCAATAAAATTTGTTTTTTTACAATTAAAAACAACAAAACTCAATTTTTCAAAATCAACTCGCCCGGCTATTTTTTACGCTTTTTTGTTTTTAAAACGGTCGCGACAGCTTGGCGACTCCGCTGGGGATTAAAATTTCTTTTTGAGAGTCAGGCCTAATTATTAATTACACGTGGCATTTCGGTATTTTGAATATAGATATTAATTTAATTCATTATTGTCAGATAAATATCGTTCGGATAAGGGTAGTATTTTCATTTTGTGTGATATATCTGTCATCCATACATCAGCTCTCGACCCGAGCTTTTACCCTTGAGTGGGAGTTAGATATTGTCCGACGTGATGCTATCCAGCTCTGAGTTTCGGTTTTCTATCTACTTCCGGTATACTAACCTTATGCATCGTGAGGTCTTCACCTCCGTTGTAAGGGACCTATACTACCGAATCGATATCTTATCGTCGCAGTAGGCGGTAACGACAGTTCGAGAACCCCGAGTCTAGATCTAAACCCACATGTGTAGAGTAGAAACCTACCCTTAATAGAGCCAGACAGGGACCATAAGATAAGGCGGTATGCTATCGAAATGCCGCCGAAATTAGGATTTCTGTGTTAAACTGCTCTCTGGTTATTTTTAAGCAATTTAAACTGCTCTCTGGTTAATTTTAAGCACAGTTCCTTTTTGTGATTATTTTATTTAATTCTTGTATTCACTATACTAACACAAATTTTTTTTTTCTTTTATTATCTTGTTTATTTATTTGTCATATCATTTGCATTGGCATTAAATTCGAGAAACAGTAAAATTAAAAGTATCCAAAATGTCTGAAGTGTTCATTGTTGAAGAAGATAATACGAATGTTTGGGCATGGTCAGAGGCAGTCCAACACGAGAAAGGAGATAGCTTATCGCTAGAAAGCGTGTCGATAATGAAGGGTTATGTGAGAATCAATACGGCTCAGAATCCATGTCTTCAGGAAATCCGAGAAATCTGGGATCAATGGACTGATGGTATGAAGGAACAATTTAGGAAGGAATTTGGGGACATAGCGTTGCTACTGAAGGTACCTGTAGATAGACAACTACTCAGAGCAATGACGCAATTTTGGAACCCGACATATAACTATTTTACTTTTGGACGAATTGACATGACTCCTACATTGGAGGAGTATGAGGTTTTAATCAACAGTCCCGCGGTCAAGAGAGATAAGATCTATGTTAAGCCGAATAGTACTTCAAACTTCAAAAAGAAGTTGATGCAGGTTACAGGAAAAGAGAAAGAGTTTTAGAATGAGAAGCTCGCCAATCGTGATAGTACAGATATGAACGAGGATAAGCAGAGAGTCAATTGGAAAGTCTTGAAAGAGTTGATAGTGGACAGTCGCGAAGAGCCCTCTAAGATTAGAAGAATCTATGCCCTTTGCATTTATGGATTAGTGTTATTTCCGAGGACTCCGGAACACATAGACCCATCCACCGTTGGGCTTTTTGAGAGGTTATCTAAAGGCGTGAATCCAGCCCCTGCAATCTTGACGGAGACGTACAGATCTTTAACAGCATGCAAGAAATCAGGTGAAGGGAAATTTTGGGGTTGTGCACAATTATTAGAAGTCTGGTTCAGAGGTCACCGCTGGAATCCACCATATCATGCACTAAGGTATACCAATTCATATTCACCCATTTCGGAGCATCTGAAGGATTGCATCATAGAGAAGAAGGACGAGAGACAGTGGGAAGAACTTTTTCAGAATCTGATGGACGTAGATGTCGTTTGGAAGGCTTGCTGGTTGAGCAGAGGAACGATATTTCTGTACAAATGTGGGGAGTTAGATTGGGTCCCATTGCCAGGAGTTTGGGGTGGAACAGCTTATTGCCCACTTCTGGTTTCCAGACAGTTCGGATCTAGGCAGTTCATACCTGCTACAGCTGGAATGGCAGGTTTCGAATACGCACACAAGACAGATGGGTATAAATCTAAGAATGATACAATTTTGAAGGTATGGAAGACGCTCAGGAAAGTTTAACCTTATCAAAGTTTGGAGATTATGGCCAGGTATGATGAATGGAGAATACACAGGGTGAATGATAAATCCTTTCAGGAAATACCAAGGATTACTGGATCGACGAGCAGAACAGCACAAGAAGCACCGTCCGTAATAAAGAAATTAAAACATGATCGAGAGTTAGATTCGCAGAGGTATGAAAAGAGGATTTATGATTTTACGTAGGAATTAAATATGACAAAGTATCATGAGTCAACACATAAGAGAAAAGAGAATGAGCTGATTAGTCAAAATGAGAAGCTAAGCCAGGATTTGAAGGAAGCACAAGAGATGTACGAAGGACATAGAAAGAAGTTTCGAAAAGGAATCGAGAGTAGAAAGATTGAAGATTTGTCTGATCTCTTAAGTAGGATGGAGAAAGAAAAGGAAGAGTACAAGAGGCTCTATGAACGAAATTGTCATGAAGCAGGGGAAGCAAAATACAAGGCCAAGAAGAAGCTAGAAAACGAGCAAGCGAGGAATTTTGAATTGACGAACCAAGTGACGCAGTTGGAAGAGTTAATTACCAAATACCATAATGAAGACAAAGTTCGGATGGAAAAAGAAAAAGAAGGTCTACAAAAGAAGGTGATCTCTCTTGAAAAAAAGGTCCAAGAGTTGAGTGAGAAATTAACAAGGTACGAGGGAGCTTTATGCCAGGATACTAAAGGAGCGTGGAAAGCAAAATATGAAGCATCACAGAGCACCGTTCGAAATCAGAACAACGAGTTAGTCAATTTCAAAGGCCAGGTCAGAAGTATTGCCTCTTATGTACAGATTCTGTCGAAGGAAGCTACAATTCTCCTGAAGCAGCCAGATATTGAGCAAGAGCATGGAGAAGTGATTGTACGCTTGCTCCATGAGTTGACCAATCTAGGCATTAGAGCTAGCAGTTTTCTTTAAGCAGATAATTGATTGTCTTTCCTTTATATGAACTTTTTAGGTGAAACGGATGTTTTTAAATACTGTTCTTCGATTTTTTCTCGATTTTTTCTGTTCAACCACACCAACAACCTTCCTCCACCAAAACCAACCCTCTTTACCTTGTCTTGTAGATCTTCTTATTCTCTATAACTTAACATCAAGACTTAAAAAGGGATTCTTGAGTTTGACCAAACTCTGAAAGATAGCTCTTTTAACCTTTGATTTAGATGAAATGAGGGATGAATGAGAAGAGAGGAAGAGATAACTTCACCCAACAAACTTTTCTACAGAGAACATTACTCCCCTCTGTTCTCTTTGTCCTCAACTTATGAAAAAACCCATCTCAAAAACCATATTGGTCCAAAGACAACCCAACAACCCAAGCCTAAGGCCTAAAATTAGCCCAACAAATAAATCTAAGGCCCAAACATCAAAGCCCAATGCTTTGGGTTAACCTGACACTCAGATCCGAAATCTGGGTCATAACAAATAAGATTCAAAAATGGTTCTTTGAATAAAAAAAAATTTAAATCAAATTTTTAGAATAAAAAATAAATTGATAGAATTCTTAAATATTTATAAATTTATTGAATTATTTCAGAATATAAATAAATTGTTTAAATGTATAATTATGGAGGCTATACAGTCCTCTTAATTCAACTTTTGTCAGATTATAATACTTTAGGTTGTCGAACCTACAGGGACTGAGTCGATTTCACTACTTCTTATCACTGAACTAAGAAAACTAAAAACACAAATAAATTGAAGAGTTTGAATTATAACTAAGAAACTATAAAAACAGAAAATTAAATAGTGAAAAAAATAAGATAATAGAAGCGATGTTAAATTAAGTACTTTGTAGAGGAGAATTCAATTGTGTTAAGTATCCACTTATTAATGCAATGGGTTAAATTATCGCCTCGGTGGATCGCACAAAGGGTCATCGTAACTGCCTAGACAGGGTTATGCCTTATCGACAATTCAACATTTCATAGTTTGACAAACCATCCTTTTATGTCTTCTTCCTTATTCCTAAGTGAAGAGAACTGTTGAAACCCACGTCTTGATAATACCTTCCGGCATGAATCAAGGACGGACAACAACCAAACACATGCGTCTTGTTAGTCACGGAAATCCTACGCGGTTGATCTCTCAACCGGATCAGTCAATGTCCATGAGCAAAGACCGTATTCTCTCATTTCGTGAACCTATATCTCCCGATGCTAGGCAAATGGTTTTTTCTCACATACTTATCTTTCGAGCTCATATGCAAGAAGAGTAATTGCCAAGAGAGAATAAATTATGACATAAGTTTTACATTAATAAATATCAAACATAACATAACCTTCTTCCCTAACTACTTCATAAAAAATTTAAACCTCCGAAAAATTTAGAACATGATGTAGTCAGCGGCTAAAGGTATATAAAAGTGAGAATTCATCTCGACTCCATACTAAACGTAAACCTAATAAGTGCTTTATATAGGTCAAGCCCTAAGTTGAGCTTTCCATGCAAGGAAAGAGTTTTAAAAGGGAAAGAAATATAATTCCTAATTAAACTGTATTAATTTATTCTTATTTCCTAAAATATTTCTTCTTTCTCGCGGTTGACTTTGACAAAGGCTTGACCTCCTAACTGGGCTTATTCTTTCTCTTGCTTCTTTGTCTGTTAAGGTCAGTATGTTTTTTTCTCTCTGTTGAGAACCAATTGTTATCTTTTACGCTGTTGCTGCGGCCTCTAAAGTACTACCGTGGCGGGTGCTTTATCTGCAATTCAGCATCTATTTTCTCCTTTGACCATCTCTGTGATATATTTTTCTGTCTAAGAAAGAAAACTATCAACCCCATATGTTTTATGTCAAATAATAGATAAATTTATAAAATTAGTGCTCAGATGCTGAAATATGTAAAATAATCAGAAATATTCATTATTGCCTTTAAATTTGTCTTTATTAACAATAAAAGAGTGGGAAAATGATATAAAAATAAGGATTTTTGAGTACTCATCACACCCCCAAACTCAAACTATTGCTTGTCCTCAAGAATTGCAAAGGATAATCTTTAAGTCTGGAATTTTAAAGTAATATATCGTCCTGCCTATCGCGACAGAGTTCGTTTCTTGACTAGGTCTCTTCTAGATTCTAGGCGTTCATCGGAATTGGACTATAAGTCTTAGTGTGTGTGGGTGTAACTATGACAAGGCGGGTTTTCTAAGTTCTAATCTTTTTTTAGCTCAAGACTCCCGACTAAGATTTTTTTAGATTCTTTTTCCTCATTTCTCCCTAAATTGATGTATAAATATATATTGCTATATTATATTGCTTGAGCCAGTTTTTGGGCACCTCAAGTGTTTAGCTACTTCTTACTAGAGCCAATTTCGGGCACCTCTAGTAAGTTGGAAAAAACTAAGTGTTAGAGCCAGACATGGACACCTCTATGGACTAACTAGAGCCGATGATAGACACTTCTAGTTTAAAATCTAAACCTAAGTCCTTATTGTTTTTCAAATAAAAGAACTTTTAAAATCAACTAAGACTAGCAGTATTTATATGATTTTAGGCTCAAAGTCTAATCCTAAGTACTAAGCCTTGTAGACCTTTCTGAATTCAAGTATGGTGAATGGTGTGAACTGCTGCGGCGACTGGAGAATATATTGGTGCCAAGGCAGTTTCAATAAAATTTAACAGACTAAAAATATTTTGCAATGTATAAGGCAGGATAATAAGGCAAAATTTTAAAGAAATAATAAAATACTTTGATTACTTCCAAACATTTGGCAAACTATTATATTTTACAAAAATTAGACAAATTCTCCTCCAGACTCGAGAGATGCATTATCCTCAATGCATGGATTAGTAATAGAGAAAATAAAAAAACCCAACAATTAAAGGAAAATAAAAGAAAGAAAGAAAAACTATGGCCCTTAAAATTCTGCAGACCCGAAGGAATCTTCGGAGTAACTATTGATGAGGAGTTTGTGACGGGTTTTTGGTGGCCGTTCAGCGGTTATAACACCCACAAAATTTAATTAAGATAAAACCTAATTAAAATTTAGTTCCTAATTTCAAAACCCTAAGAATTAGGAATTTCTATTAATTTAAAATCTGATCAGAGGGTATTTTAGGAAAAACTTAATCAAAAATTAAAATTTATGAGTAGTAATTAATTAAAATTCCCCAATCCTGTAACAATTAGGATTTCTTTTCCTTTATTTGCCGTATACTTCTTTGTTTCTCTCTCTTTCTTTCTCGTTTCTGTTTTTCCAATTGTGGGAGTGACGACAATTTCATGATTGCTGTGAGTGGTAGTGGGGTTGGTCTGGTTTGGTCAATCTAGAGTTGTCCTTTTAGGAGTGGTTTTAAGATTTTAATTTGAATATTTATCTTTTCAGACGATATTGAATCTAAAGAGGACGAGTTGCCTCCACCGCCTACGACTCGTGTTCAATCGACTCCTGCGATCACCACTAATAATACGCGCTCTAACTCAGCTATAGTAGGACCTAGCTTAGACCGTGGAAAACGTCCGTGTCGGTAGTAGTACTTATACTTCGAGAGGTTTGTTCTTTAATGTGCTATATTTTGTAGAATATGCTTATCTGTTTAAATGAGACTATGTGATATTTTGAAATACTTTGCGTTACTGTGAATTTTGTGTTACTCTATGAATTTTGAGATCAAAGTTATTGAACTGTGTGATTCGTACTTTATGCAGGTAATTGTATTGTGACATTTTGATCATTTGCATTCATAGCATTACATGTACATGGGGTGGATTGTACGGAGGAAGGTTGTTTTTACCACAACTGTGTTTGACGAAATAAGGGGTGAGGGGTTCTGGGGAACTACCTCCATTGTGACCGGTTGACTTTGCCACCACTGTCATTGGCATTCAGAGTATGGGACTGCATTCTCTGTGACATTACATTCATCACTCATTGTGTTAATTACTATAAATATTTATATATTATATTTGTAATTGTGGATTGAGTGATAATGTAAATGTACTTCAGAGATACACTGGGCTTTATAGCTCACCCTTTTTATTTAACATTTTCAGATATTCATCTATAGGAGTTGGTACTCGGAGCTCTCAACCGGACAATTTATTTTCCTATTATTTACAGTATGTTAGTTACTAGAGATTTTACTTTAGTTATTTTGGGATCATTAGAGATTAAGAATTTTTATTATATTTCATGCATTGTTATGGATATTTAATTTCAATAATTTTATATAGAGAAATTTATTTTTAAATTATATTTTATCGTTTAAGATATAAGGTTGGTTTGAAACTACTTTTTCACCTTACTTGTTAATAAAGTTTTACAAATTTCAATTTAACCTATCGTACACCTCAAGTCGAATATAAGGGGTTACATTTTTGTATCAGATCAAGTTCAATACTCAGACTGTGAGGCCTGTAACCAAAGTTTTTACAAGTATTTGGAAAACATGCATGCATTAAATATTTTTGGTGATATGGAAAATTTTTGAAAACAAAATATTTTACTGAGATTTTGTTTGTATTTTGAGATTGAGACTCTGGTACCAAATCTAATTTAGGTTCTATTCTTGTATATAGATTCTATGCCTCCTCGCAAGAGCGTTAGAATCGTTGTTGTTAGAGGTCGAGGTCGAGGTCGAGGCTGAGGTCATGATGTTGCGGCTATTAGTGAGCCGCCACCTGCCGTTGATCATACTAATGATCAAGCTGAGATACAAAATCAAGATGTTGACCCTTAGCCTGAGGTACAACCTACTGTGAGTCGTTAGTCCGGGGATAGAGCCACTCATGAGAAAACACATCTTGAGGAGGAAGTGTTGGATTCTGATGATAGTGAGACAGTGGAACTAGATAGTACTATGGTTAACCGAAAGTTACTTTAATACTTCCGTGATCAGTCAGAAAATGCTAGGAAGTCGATATCTGTTATCTTCTTAAGTGCTGGGATGAGGGTATTTAGGGGTGTTTTAGATGAACATCCATCAGATGCTGGACTTTGGATGAAAGACCTTGAGAGATTATTTGAGAAGATAGAATACCCTACTAGTAAGAAACTGAGAGCTGTTGTTTCACTACTGCAAGGTGAAGCACAACGTTGGTGGAAATCTAAACTGAGACTGATGTTCGTTGATCAAGTGACTTGGGAAACTTTTCGTCAGGCTTTACAGAACCGTTATATGAGAGAATAATATTTAGCTGATCTACGTCAGGCCTTTATTGACTTGAAATAGGAAAACATGACAGTATCTAGGTATGAGATTAGTTTTGTAGATCTATCACAGTATGTACACGGTTAGTGGACACTGAAAAGGATAAGTGTCATGAATTTCTGAAAGGTCTTCGTTTTTCAGTCCGTGAGAATGTAGCTCCTTTCCAAGATAAGTCTTTTAGTGCTTTGGTTGATCGTACCAAGACAGTGGAGAGAATGTAAACTATCTTTGAGAGCCAATCAAAATATGAGAATATTCGGGGTAGAAAATATTATGAACCAGATTATCAACAGGGTACCCCGAGCTATTCGGATAAGAGAGCTAGAGAGGAGTCAGTTCAATAGAGTAATCAGAGGTCGAAACCGAATTTCTACTACTAGTGGAGAAGGATCAACAACTTCCCGACTGATATGTACTTTCTGTAATAAGAAACATGGAGGAAAATGTAGAAGAAAGATTTGTGCTTGTTTTAGGTGTGGATCTCTGGATCATTTCTTTAGCGCTTGTCCTGAACCACCTATAGCTTCCTTCTTAAGGAATCAGTCACAAGCTTCTGTTCAGACACCCAGTGTTGGGAGAGGACAAGGAAAGTCTATCGCCTCCAGTATAGGGGGGTAAGAGAGGATCTGTTCAGAGTGTAGCTGCTTCGGGAATTAAGAAACCAGTTCTAATTTATGCTACCAAGACTAATGATTACCGTAACCAAACAGGTGTTATAGCGGGTATCTTTTCGATCTTTACTAAACCTCACTTTGCTTTACTTGATAGTGGGTATATTTCGAGGCCGAAATTTCTTTTAAGGGGAGGAGAGTTGTAACACCCACAAAATTTAATTAAGATAAACCCTAATTAAAATTGAGTTCCTAATTTCAAAACCCTAAGAATTAGGAATTTCTATTAATTTAAAATCTGATCAGAGGGTATTTTTGGAAAAACTTAATTAAAAATTAAAATTTATGAGTAGTAATTAATTAAAATTCCCCAATCCTATAACAATTAGGATTTTTTTTCCTTTATTTTCCATATACTTCTTTGCTTCTCTCCCTTTCTTTCTCGTTTTTGTTTTTCCAATTGTGGGTGTGACGACAACGACTTGAGATCCTGTTTTGTTCGTATACTGGTTGTTCGCTGAGTTGCGTCACCTTGACTTCTCTCTATTATGTGGTAAGTGAGTGCAATATGGGGTTGTTGGGATTTACCGAATGGTTTAGTTTGTGGAAAGAGTTATCGGAAATAAAATCTAGGATAACGTGTATTCGGGAAGGATTGGGTTCAAATCCGAGTGAGGGTGTGTGATAGGTGTCGGGTGGGATGATAATTAAGGATATGGGTTTTATTTTTAATGGTCATCGGTAGTGTGGGTGAAGAGATAGGTTACGGTGGTTTTAGGTGGTGATCGGTAAAGGTAAATTTTGTAAAAAAAATTATGGATTTGAGTGGTGCAATTCCCACGTGGGTTATGATTGTAGTAAGGAGATTAGATTTGTTCTCCAAAGAAAAATGCAATGTTGGTGTGAGTGATAGTTGGGGGGTTTGATTCCATGATGCCATCGAATGGCCATTGACAGTGGATAGGTTGTTCGATGGTTTAGTGAAAAGGTGATGTGGCATAGCTTATTGTTTTGGAAATCCCCACATGTTTTGTAAGTTACAGTAAGAAATTGGAATGAAATTTCTAAAGCAATTTCATGATTGTTGTGAGTGGTAGTGGAGGTTGGTCTCGTGTGGTCAATCTAGAGTTGTCCTTATAGGAGTGGTTTTAAGATTTTAATTCGAATATTTATCTTTTCAAACGACGTTGATACTAAGGAGGACGAGTTGCCTGCATTGCCTCCGCATCGTGTTCAATCGACTCCTGCAATCACCACTAATAATACGTGCTCTAACTCAGCTAAAGCAGGACCTAGCTCAGACCATGGAAAACGTTCGTGTCGGCTGTAGTACTTGTGCTTCGAGAGGTGTATTCTCTTACTGTGCTATATTTTGTATAATGCGCTTATTTGTTTAATTGAGACTATGTGATATTTTGAAATGCTTTGCGTTACTGTGAATTTTGTGTTGCTCTATGAATTTTGAGATTAGAGTTATTGAACTATGTGATTCGTATTTTATACGGGTAATTGTAGTGTGACATTGAGATCATTTGCATTTATAGCATTACATGTGCATGGGGTGAATTGTACGGAGGAAGGTGTTTTTTACCACAACTGTATTTGGAGAAATAAGGGGTGAGGGGTTCTGGGAACTACCTCCACTGTGACCGGTTGACTTTGCCACCACTGTGATTGACGTCCGGAGTATGGGATTGCATTCTCTGTGACATTGCATTCATCACTCATTGTGTTAATTACTGCAAATATTTATATATTATATTTATGAATGTGAATTGAGTGATAATGTAAATGCACTTCAGAGACACACTGGACTTTATAGCTCACCCTTTTTATTTAACATTTCAGATACTCAGCTCTAGGAGTTGGTACTCAGAGTTCTCAACTGGACAATTTATTTTCCTATTATTTACAGTATGTTAGTTACTAGAGATTTTACTTTAGTTATTTTGGGATCATTAGGGATTGAGAATTTTTATTATATTTCATGCATTGTTATGGATATTTAATTTTAATAATTTAATACAAACAAATTTATTTTTAAATTATATTTTATCGTTTGAGATATAAGGTAGGTTTGAAATTACTTTTTCACCTTACTTGTCAATAAAGTTTTATAAATTTTAATTTTAACCTATCGTACACCTCAAGTCAAACATAAGGGGTTACACGGTCGGTTTCGGTGGGCTCACTATTGATTTCTTGGGTGAGCATGGTGGTTGGATGCGAACGGGAGTGGGGTCTTGCTGTGATTCCTCCGTATCCAGATTGATCGGAGAAGTTGCTGTAGCAGAACCAGGGGCTTTCTCTTCTTACTGGTTGCGGGTGCAATGAAATCCGTGATTGTTTTCATCAATGATTCCATGTCATTAGAGAAGCTGCTCCAATCAAGTGAGCTGGATTTTACTGGTGGGCAGCATGTTGGTTTGAAACTTGTTTCTTGGTTGTTGCTGCGGAGTCGACAAAGAATGGTTCGGTTGCTGTGGTTGCATTTGTGGCAGCGGGAGACAATGGAACCATGGCTGAGGCGGTTGGTGTAGTAGGGGGACGCTGGGAAATGGAGAGGTTGACTGTGAATTCTGGAAAGACAATCGTGCATGTGGGGAGTTCTTCTCGAATGGTTGTGATGATGGCGTTGTTGAACTCCCTGATGTATGTCATGAAGGTTAGTTTCCTTCTCTCTATCTTCTACAGGATTTTTAGGATTCTTGCTGGTGAATTTTCAGCTTGGTCTGCCTGTTAACCGGCCTCGACCGACGCTACTTCGGAGGTGTGAGGAATAGAAGCTTGTGGAACAACTTCCTCCACTTGTATTCTTTTGATATAGATATCCCTAGTCCATCATTTTCTCTCTGGGGTATATGTGTCGGTAGGCAGTATCGGTACACCTTCATACTTTGCCAAGTCAATAATTAAGCATGGAAAAATTAATATACCTCTATTTTTTCCAGAATATTCGAATATTTGTTCACTTATTATGCGGCCGAAATTGATCCTCCGGTTATGGATGATGAAATGGATGAGCGTTAAGCGTGGGTTATCTATTGTCTGGTTGTGAGAAGTTGGAAGTAGATTCCTTTTGATAAAGGTGTTCCAAAGCATTGCTTCTGGCCTTAAATCATGACGGCTAACAGAGCTGCGGTATTTTCCCGTGTTCCATTTTGCTCCCGGCATACAGAGTTCTGTTTTTATCATTTCATAGTCATTAGCTGTCAGGGCGGCTACGAACACAGCATGTTCGTTAGTTATGATATGGAGGCCAAAATGTGCATTGATGACCATATCGGTAATGAGAATTGCTCTTCCTCGAAGGTAGGATTATGGATTTTTCGCCACGGGTCTGTGTGCGTAGAATTCTCATACTTATTCAATGTTCGCCGTTGGAGGTTGCTTGGCAAACTTTTGCCAATTTTGAAAGGTAATCTTTGATGAGATGAAGTTATCCAGCCCCAGATCTTCTTCATTTGTATAGTAAAAAACTTGTTTTCCCAGATTTACCAATTCTAGAATACTTGGTGATATTCATGCTCAACATCTCTTGTAGCGAATATTCTGCAGGTTGTCGCTCTAGCGGGGTTTTGTTGTTGGTTGACCATTGGATATTGTGGAGTAGAAGATGAAGAATGATTTTTACTAAGAGAGAAATTATATTGAGCGTGAGAAAATGGTTACCCTTGCCCTTGTATTTAAATTGGTGGAGCGGCGCGGCTTTTGAGGGAGTGGCGTGATTAATGCCCTTAGGCGTGCACGTAACACAATTAAAGCTGCTATCTATTGGCAACGGGAACGAAGCGATTCTTGAATTGGGCAGCATAATTCCCGCCCGGAATTTCTTCTTGGTGTGGGTCGTGTTTTGGGCTTGGTCATCTCTATTTCTTTATTGCACCTAAAACTGAAATTCAAATAACATTAAAACTGTGGGAAAATTTTAAAATTTTAAAACTAAATTAAGAAAATTAAAATATAAATCCTAAAACTAAAAATAATACTCTAAATCCTAAAACATAAAAATAAATTAGGGACGAAGAGATAAAAATTTAGGTGCAGAAGTGCAATAAAATGCATCTTCGGCAGCAACCATCTTTCTCTTTATGGATGAAGGAGAAGCTGATGTCTCAGTTGCTATCTCCTCATCAGGTGGTTTGTAACCCCCTTAGCCCGGCCTAGACGGAACCGACACTAATGGGTTACACGGGGAATATCAAACCAAACCTGCGAGGGTCAGATTCGATAAACAATCCTAAAATTGTTATATTTTTTTATTTTATCTTATCTAGATGCGCAATCTTATTCCTACGTGTCAAGGTCTCATACAAAGTATTAGTGGTAACACATTAATCAAAGACAAAAGTTCGGTTAAACTCTTAAGTAAATTAAGGACTAAAACGTAAAACTTTTAAATCCTTTTAATTAAATATAAATTCTTTCCATCAATGTTCAATTAAACACTCAAGTGTTCTTCACAGCAAATTTCAACTCAAACGGATCATCCTAACATCACCAATTGCATGTTTCTCTAATTTAGGGACCAAAATGAAAATCTTTCAAAATACATGGACTTAATCCAAATTAGGTTAACCATCTTGAAATTAAATCAACTTTAAGCATGCATGCAAAATTTTAGCTCAAAATAACATCTTTAGGTACCCTAATCAAACCAAAGAAGATATCCGGGACTAAAATATAATTTCCAGTAACTTTCAATCATAGGTAGTCCAAGGTTTCAAAACTTTCCCAGAGGTTTCGAAACTTTTTGCAAAAGGTTTCGAAACTTTCCTGGAAAGTTTCGAAACTTTTCGCGTCCAGTAGCTTCCCAGAATTGAAACTGCCCACAAGGTTTCGAAACCTTCTGGGGGTTTCGAAACTATTTAACAAAGGTTTCGGAAACTTCATCCAAAGGTTCCGAAACTTTAGGTTTGGAACCAAAAGTTTCATTACACAAGTGAACACCAAATATCCAATACTCAACCATTAATTACTACCACTAAATGCATCAGTCCTAGGCATAATTAACAACTTTGACACATGATTTACAACGTCACGGACATCATTCAAACTATAGGCATGCTTCCTAGAAGATGATTAAAAACATAACAATCATGTAAGTACATGCTTCATCAATCCAAATAATTCCATGATCCAACAATTAACAATCAAACAATAATGGTCTTATTACAACATAAACCATAGCCTAAGTACACACTCCTCACATTGGTTGGGTTACACATTGCCTTGCCCAATTTATTTGCCAAAAAACATACCAAACTCAAAGTGATTCTTCCCCTTGGTTTCCTTGCCTCGAACGAAGCCCCAAGTGTCTTTATTTTTCTACAAGGATGAAAAGAGAGCTTAAGCAAACATGCTTAGTGAGGAAGCTCTACACAAAATCATCAATGCATCAATTTAAAACCATGATGAAACCATAATTTGCAATATATTGTCAAATCATGCATGCTAACATCTCATGCTCATATTCTTTAAACCATATGCATCCTTGAGTTTACATAACCTTGCCAAAACAATTTATAAATGATGCACAAAGTCCATTTCAAATTCATGTATGTATATTGGCTTTCTAGTGACCACTTAATGTGAATCTTGAGTTCATCGAATACACAGATCCATTGTTAGAGACCATTGTCTCGTCATGACACGAAGTCACCATTGACATGACACGAAGTCACCATTATAGCACTACCACGCACGATCGGATACATAGTCACCCTTGTTACGTGTAGGCGGCTCTACCACACACGGTTAGACACAAAGTCACCCTTGTTATGTGTAGGCAATATTCTGTATTCTCAATTTTGTTTATAGTGCACTTAAGACAATACTAATGACATGTCATTCGTATTCGAATCTAAAGTTAGTGTCACTAAGCCAATATCATAATCAAATATGCATGATAACTTGCTGCTCATAATGCATGCATAATATGTTCAGCAAATGAACCAAAAGCCATGCCCAACGGCACCATCAATTTCAAGGCAAATAACCACATAATATTTCAATTCATTTTCAGCTCATAATGCATCCATGATGTGCTTAACAAATAAACCGAAAGTCATGCCCAATGGCACCTTTAATTTGAAGGCAAATAATCATATTGTATTCTAAATCATTTCTCATAATTTTCCATAATCATGGATGCTAAATAAGCTATGCATTTCAGCAAGTATTTCTCATGTATGCACTAATTCAAATCATGCTCATGCATTTCCATAAATCTCATTGTATTACCAACATAATGCCTTTGTCGAATGAAGCCGAAACTCATATCAGTTTATCAAAAATATTTACATTACTTACTCTTGAACTATGGAAGGTTTTCACACTCTTCCATAGTCCCCAAAACAGAATCGTACCAAACGCGATTCGCTTTAAATCTGTAATCACTCACCAACAAGCGAAACGAGCTTTCGCCGCTATCCGATGATCGCGCCAATGCACCAGCACTCAAGCACCTTCTTGTACCTCTTCTACAACATTAAAAACAGAGCATTCTCACATCATAACATGCTCAAACCAACAACCATATCCGATCACCATAAAACTACCGAAAACTTAGCCGAAAAGATCGTAAACTAAGCCGAAACGCATCCGAACAACATCAGCCCAAAACCTAATGAATCTAAAATCTAATCCACTTCAATTATGAACCAAAAACACATCCAAATCATCCTTATACCTCCAGCAACATTAAAGCATCTAAAACAGCCCCTAAAACAACCGAAAAGCACCTTAAAACTACACCGATTGCATTATTCCAGGATTAGATTAATGTGCTATCAGATGAAGACTCAATTAATCATTTAATTAACATAAAAACATAATTGAATCCATCTAATTCCAGCATTGAATGAGATCCAAAAAGATTTCACAAAAACATTCACAAAATCACTAGATTTAACATTAAAAATATAGAATTAAGTTTTTATTCAAAGATTAGCAAGCTAATACTTGGGAATTTCAATAAAGAACCTTAGAAAAGAATAAAAATCCAAAAAATTACCTTCAAGATCTATTCACCAAAAGAATATAATTTTCCTCTTCTTGATTCCTTGCAATTTGATGTTGATTTGATAAAATTGATGCTTAGGTTTTGTAAAGGATGGAAACTTTAATGATGTAATCTTTGTTGAAAAAGATGCAAAAATCAGCAAGAAATTGAAGAGAAAAGATGAAGGGAAAGTGGAGAGAAAATAAGAGAAAAAGATGAGAGAAAATGAGAGAAAAATAGTTTTGAGAGAAAATGATTAAAATCTCTAATTAAAGTAATTAAAATACATTTTGGTGAATAAATCATTATTAAAAATTAAAAATGGGTTTATGGACCTCTAAGGATTCTAAGTTAGCCTGCTTTCAATTTAGTCACTAAAACATCAATTTTTCGAAAATTACAAAATAAGTCCTCTAATTTTTCCAAAAATTACAAATTGATCATTTATGCATAATTAAGCATAATTAAAAATCAATATAAAATCCAAATTATTTTCTTTTAATCTTGAAACATATTTTCAATATTGTAAATCATATTCCAAAATTATTATTTTCCTTAATTAAAAATATTCTTATTTTATTTTTCCCAGAATAATGAACCGGAGAACCCGATTCGACCTGAATCGAATTTTCCTAACTAAAGTCCAAACTATTAACCCCAAAATCGGGATGTTATATGGTTTCTTTCGAATATATTGTTGTTCAAGGGGCGTGCTGTCTCGGCAGAGGTTGCCTTGGCAGGGTTTGTTTAGGCAATTTATTTCTATTTTAAAGTTAAACTCAATTTAAGCTTCAATTGTTTGGCATTCATCTGATTTGTCCTGATGCCTTAGAGTTTTGAAAACATTGATCTTTACTTTTTTATCATTTACCCTTATGATTAATTCTTCTTTCTCGCAATCGGTCAACGTTCTTCCTGTGGCTAGGAATGACCTTCCCAATATGATTGGTGCATGTTCATCTGCTTCACAATCAAGAATTAAGAAGTCATCAAGAAAAATAAATTTATCCATCCTTACCAGAATGTCTTTAATTTTTCCTTTTAGTTGTACGTAAGAGCGGTGTGTCAGCTGCAGTATCACTGTTGTCGGTTTTGCTTGCCCAATGCCTAGCTTTTAAAATATTGACTTGGGCATGAGATTTGTGATGGCACCTAAGTCACATAGTGCTTTGCCCACGTATTGATCACCGATAGCACATGATATTATAAAACTACCAGGATCCTTTCTTTTGGTCATGGCCTTATTGTGCAACATTGCCACACATCCTTATGTTGCGGAAACTGTTTCAAATTCCCTAACTTTTGTTCTTTTGGATATAATATCCTTAAGGAACTTGGCATAGTTGGGCATTTGTTTTATTGCCTTCACCAAAGGTATGTTTATATGTACCTGTTTAAGTATGTCCAGGAATTTCTTAAACTGGTACTCCTGTTTTTTGCTGTTTCAACCTTTTTGGAAAAAATGGTGCTAGATGCAGATCCTCAATCTTTTCATCGCACTGGAACCTTATCTGCGGTGCGGCTATGGCATCATCTTCTGCGGTGGCATCATCGACAGTGTCTGCTGGTTCTTTTTCCTAAAGTTTTTCTTCAATAACTTCTTTTGGGGCTACTATTTCAAGGGTCTTACTTACTATTTGAGCAGGTATTTCGGGGTTCTTCAGTTGTAATCCACTTTTGGTAGATATGACTTTGCATTGTTCATGAGGACCGGTTCTAGCGACTTTAGTATCGCTAGGGAGACCTACTATGGGTTTGTTTTTCATCTGTTGTGCCATTTTTCCTACTGTAGTTTCCAACGTCTTGAGAGCAGCTTTGTTATTTTCTATTCTCATTTATATTCTATCCATGAAGATGTCGGCTTTTTGAATGAATTTGTTAATGTTTGTAATGTATGCACCAGTTTGAGCCATAAAGGTTTATAGTGTGTTCTCCAGAGTTTGGATATTTGTTGTCTGGGGCAGCGGCAGGGACTGCTACGACATTTGCTGCTGAGCAAATCTATTATTTTGCTGGAATCCCGTAGATTGCACTGGTTGATGTTGCGTATTAAATGTATTATTAGGATTGCTCCATGAGAAATTAGGGCACTTCCTCCATAATAGGTTGTAATTGTTGGACATATTATTTCTATTAAAGTTTCCAACATAGAAGGAAGATTCTAGATTGTGCGGGCATACGTTCGAGTCATGGTTATCACCACATGTTTCGCAAAGAACGGTGACTTCTTTTACTTCCCGAGCATGGATTGGTTTATGCAGATCTTTGACCATGTTGGTTAGGGATGATAGTTGTGCTAGGATAAAGTTTGCAGAATCAGAAGTTTCCATACCTCGCTTATTTATTCCTGTTCGGGTGGTTGGGCAGTCTAAGAGGGTGCCATTGGCAGAAGCATCAAGCATCATCCTCGTAGAGGTGTTAACTACATTGTAGAAGATGTATACTTGGGTCCACTCAAGCAAACCATGTACGGGTCATTTTCTGTATAGTTCTTTGTATCTTTCTCAAGCCTCATTCATTGATTCTTCTTCATCTTGCCTAAAGGATGTTATATCGTTTCTCAGCTTATCAGTCATATTGGTGTAACTGAATCTGGCAAGGAAGCTTCGACATAGTTCTGTCTATGATTTCAACGATCCCGGTTGAAGATTGTTTAACCAAGATTTTGCCTTATCCCTTAGTGAATAGAGGAACAATTTCAGCTTAAGAATATCGGTTGAGACTCCCGGCAGCTTAAACGAGTTATAAATTTCTAAAAAGGATTTAAGATACTATCGAGCATATTCATTGGTCAAACCCCTAAACTAGCCTAGAGTGTTGATCATGTTAAACATGACCGGTTTAAATTTGAAGTGTTTTGCCTCTATGTTAGGCATCACAACAGTAGGAGTTAACCCATCTAAATCTTCCTCTAAATAATCTCGAACGGTTCGTGTAGTTCTTTTCTTGGAATGTTTACTGGGTCAACAACTGCGAAAGCACCGTGGTTGTTTGCCGCCGCGACATTCATACCCGCGTTGTTTTGTTGGCCAGGTTCTACGTTCATTATTTGGCGTGACCTACATTTTAGATCTCGTGCTGTTTTTTTGATTTCTGGATCGTAAAGGTATTGATCAATAGTCCGATTGGACCTGGTCATACACACAACAACCTTTATAAATTAAGATAAAAACTAAAACTATATAAAATAAAAGAAAGTAAAATAATTAAAAAGGTGTAGAAATAATTAGTTATAAAATTGAGCGTCAATCCCCGGTAACAGAGCCAAATCTATTCTAAATCTTTAGCCGCCGACTACATCATGTTCTAAATCTTTCGGTGGTTTAAATTGTTTGTGGAGTAATTGGAGAAGAAGGTTATGTTATGTTTGATATTTATTAATGCATAACTTATTTCATAGTTTATTCTCTCTTTCTAATTACTCTTCTTGCATATTAGCTCGAAAGATAAGTATGTGAGAAAAACCCATTTGCCTAGCATCGGAAGATGTAGGTTCACGAAACGAGAGAATACGGTCTTTGCTCATGGGCATTGACTAATCTGGTTAAGAGACCAACCTCCCAGGTTTTCAGCGACTAACAAGACGCATGTGTTTGGTTGTTGTCCGCCCTTGATTCACGCCGGGAGGTATTATTAAGACGTGGATTTCAACAATTCTCTTCGCTTAGGGATAAGGAAGAAGACATAAAAGGATGCTCTGTCGAATAATAGAATTTTGAATTGTCGACAAGGCATAACCCTGCCTAGGCAGTTGCGGCGACCCTTTGTGCGGTCTACCGAGGCGACAATTCAACCCATTGCATTAATAAGTGGATACTTAACACAACTGGATTCTCATCTACAAAGCACTCAATTTAGCCTCATTTCTATTATCTTATTATTTTGTTATTTAATTTTCTGTTTTTATAGTTTCTTAGTTATAATTTAAACTCTTCAATTTACTTGTGTTTTTAGTTTTCTTAGTGCAGTCATAAGAAGTAGTGAAATTGTAACCCTAAAATTAACCTAATTTCTTAGATTACAAGTTAGGGTTTACAATATGAAAACTTGTTTTGTAAGTTAAGGTTTTTATAAAATTAAACATATTATTCAGATAAATTATTAAGTAATTAATAATTTAAAATATTAAAAATTAATCATTTAACAAATTGAGTTCAACCCACAATTTATCAAATAAAAACCAAAGTCCAAAGTTTACTACCAAATAATAATAACAATAATATCCAAAATTAAACATAGTTCCTGAAATCACATTAAAAATATGAATACTGAAAACATACGTATTATATCTGAAAACGGGATCCTCCAAGTACCGTACGAAGTCTAGAACTGAGATCTGAAACAGGAAACTAAAAGGGTGTAAGTTAAGGAGCCTAGTGTGTCTCTAGAGTACAGATAAACATGATTACAAAACAGTATATGCAGATAATGTGGTGTATGCATGATGTGCACCAAACTCCGAACACCAACAGAAGAGTAGGTCCCCCTAAACCACTCTAACTCCATCACACCAACAGAAGTGAAAACTCGACCCGTAGGTGGAGCCACTGATCAGAAGTGGTATCTCGACCCATAGGTGGAGTCAATGAACAGAAGTGATAAACCACTAACTTCCCCGTACTCAAATAATCTAACCAGATGTAATGTTTTATGCATAAACAAAATCAGAATACATGCCTTATAATCTAACAGGAGGTAAGCATGACAAATATCAGGATCAGAAATATAATGTCAGGATGATGCATGATCATATGAGTTTAACAGAAACCGAACATACTGAGTAACAGAATTAACGGAAGAGAACATACCTGAATCAGAAGGTTAACGCCTAGAATGATGCCTAATAGACTCACCTCTACCATTAGACCGAATAGGTGTAGAACCTACGATTAACAGAATATTAGAAACACTACTATAACACTAATAGATAAGTACACGTAACAGAAGTAATACGAAACTCACGTGCGGGTCCCGAAGACTGGTAAACAGGAGGTTGTCCAGGAGGAGGAGGAGTCAGTTGCTCAGGATTGGAGTCTACGTCACCTGAACCACACAAAAACTATTTTAGAATCCAGTACATATAACTTCCAGATAAGCTTCCAAAAATAAAAAACCTAAAAACGACACTTCGGGTTCGAATTTCAAAAAATGGACCGTGCCATCAAACTTAGAACTTCGAAAAACATAAAGTGGAATCGGGTAAAAAAAGTTAACACTGACGTCAGCAGATAACATCATCAGTCAATGCTGACATCAACAGATGACGTCATTAGTCAACACTAACATCAACAGATGACATCATCAGTCAACGCTGACGTCAGCAGATGACATCAGCATGGCGTCAATGGGTCATGGGTCGGGTCAAGTTTCAGGTCGAGTTTCGGATCGGTCGGGTTGGGTGTAGGGTCACTACCGGGTTCCAAGGATTTTCCTGGGAAAATCTGGAAAATTTCTAGAATTTTCTTAGTTCCCAAACATGGGTTTTCAGATAAAACTCCCCCCTTTTTGGCTTGATTCAGACTCCATTCGATCTGATACTGAACCAAAAACGATTTACAACCTTTCCACACTGAAAATCGAATAAAAAACACACCAAAACCAAACATAAAAACAAATCCCCTTACTCTGAAACTTATCTCCACTCAAGAACAAAAGTAAAACACAATCAACGAACGAAACAACAAGTCTTCTCACAAGCATTACCAAACCGAAACAGAAACGAAAAGGAAAAGAGTGAGGAAACAAGGCTTACCAAACTTACCCAACCAAAACGAAACGGAAGACACAAAAGAGCCACCAAACCCAAACACCAAACCGATACAAAGCAAGGATCAAAGAGGACAAAAGATACTTGTCGGTCAGACATTCTTTGATGAAAATGCCATTAATCCGGAGATTAATAGAATTTAATGGAGAAAATAAAATCTCCGAAACAAAACCGAAGCGGGAGATGAAGGTCAAAATTGATTCTCAAAGGAAAAAGTTCAAATTGTAGGATAAGGGCCCAAAGATTTTAAAGCCCTCTAAAAGAACCCCTCAACTTTCAGAAATTGCAAAAAGTTCATTGTTTTCAGATTCCTAAATCCCCAAAATCTAGGGTTTTGAATTAGGGATTTTGGATTTAATTTGGGAAGATTTTTGGGGTATTACAGAAGTCCACTTAGTTCCTGTGGGTTCGACAACCTAAAGTATTACAATCCGAAAAAGGTAAAATTAATACGACTCTATAGCCTCCATCAGATTTGACGTTGTTTTCTGGGGAAACTTTAATAGAAATAATATGTCCAACAATTATAACCCATCATGGAGGAAGCACCCTAATTTCTCATGGAGTAATCCTAATAATATGCTTAATACACAACATCAACGTAGCTGCCTAGGCGGGGTTATGCCTTATCGATAATTCAACATTCCATAGTTCGACAGAGCATCCTTTTATGTCTTCTTCCTTATCCCTAAGCAAAGAGAACTGTTGAAACTCACGTCTTGATAATACCTCCCGGCGTGAATTAAGGGCGGACAACAACCAAACACATGCGTCTTGTTAGTCGCAGAAATCCTAGGCGGTTGATCTCTCAACCGGATTAGTTAATACCCACGAACAAATACCATATTCTCTCATTTCGCGAATCTACATCTCTCGATGCTAGGCAAATAGGTTTTTCTCACATACTTATCTTTCGAGCTCATATGCAAGAAGAGTAATTAGCAAGAGAGAATAAACTATTAAATAAGTTTTGCATTAATAAATATCAAACATAATATAACCTTCTTCCCTAACTACTCTACAAATAATTTAAACCTCCGAAAGATTTATGATGCATGTTGAATATGCGCAATTGGAGTGCAAGTGTACACATCAAGTAATAAAGTGATAAATATTATCAAGTAAATCGTCTCCTTAAGGATTGGTGTACTTAATATGTTTCTCTTGATCGTCTTGCTCTGTAAAACAAAAGTAAAAACACAAATAAGTTTGAGTGCTGATTAAACTAAATAAACTAAACTAAATAAGGTGAGATCAAATTTGAGAAAGATGGTAGGATCCAGTTGTGTTGTATAGTGGATTTGATTGATCTGTTTCTGTCCAATGCAATTGCGCTACACTGCCTCGGCAGTACTGCAGATTACTGTCTTCGACAACAATAGTGTTTTCGGCCGTGACAATCCTTGCTCTTGGGTAGATTTATCAAAGTTCGGCAAAGTGTCCTTGAATGGCTCTGCTTATCCCTAAGTCAAAAAACTGTTGATGGTCAGTCCTCGATGATACCTCTCGGCGTTAATCAATTATAACAAACAACCAATCTCACACTTCTTTTAGCCGTTGAAACTCTAACCTATTTCTAGACCGAGTTAGTATCCTCCAATCAAGTCGAATACCGCACTTACTCCTTTTGTGAGTCTAACTCTCCCGAGTCTATACAAATAGATTACTCACAAACTTCTCTCCCGGGCTTGGATGCAAGAACAAAGAATGGCAAAGAGTAAGCAAACTTTTATATTTTATTGCATTGAAACAAGAAACAAAATATAATCTCCTCTCACTAATATTCAATGACTTTCACCTAAACCCTAAGAAAGCTTAGAACAATTTGGGAAGAATTGTTCCTAGGGTAAACTCTCTCAAATTTGGATCTCTCAATTTCGACTCTCTCAAATTCGGCTCCTTTAGTCCTTTGGACGACTATGTCTTATATAGGCTTGCACTAGGGCAAACCTTTCCTAATTAGAGTACAACTTAGAGTAGGGAACAAGTTATGTACATAGGGTAAATATTTCCAAGTTTAATCTTCTAGAAGGTTTCTTCCCGCGTGGACTTGTCCTTGGGCTTTTGATGTGTTGTTCAACTCCGGTCTTTGGGCTTTTTGTTTAGCAACGTTCTTCTCATTTTTCTCCTCAGTTTGCCTGCCATATTGTTTTTTATCCTCTACTGCCTCGGTATCAGGTCCTACCTCGGCCTTATTCTGCTATCTCGGCAATACTTGTTCCTGCACAAATATGAAAATGCAGTAAAGTATGCTTTTTCTACAAATATTATCTTCAATGGTATAATCCCTAAATATATCACATTAAGTACATGTATTGTTTCAAGTAGGTATAGATTTGATGATAAGTGCCCATGAAAAGAGTAGAAAGTGATAGTGAGTTGAGCACTTATCACACCCCAAAACTCGAACTATTGTTTGTCCTCTAGCAATGCAAACCATCAATTTATCAAACTCTATTCTCTCTTGGTCTTATGTTTCCATCTATTCTCCCCATCATAACTATTTCTATTCTTTTAGACTTAAACTTTAGGTTACCCAAGGGTGTACTTAGAAGACAAACTATAAGGCTAATGTGTGTGTGCGTTTTTATGGAAAAGTTTGATTAAAGTCCTTCTTAGATAAACTCTAAGTTCAAGACAAATAGACTTGATTTTAGTGTATTCTTCTTACAACAACAATTCCTTGAGCCAATGTCGGGCACCTCAAGTATTGTTTTTCTCATTCTTATCTCTATATTTCTTTTGCTATTCTTTTATGTATATTAGAGCCAGTTTCGTGCACCTCTAGCATGAAGAGGAGTATTTCCTAGAGCCGGTCATAGGCACCTCTAGTCAACTTTCCAAAGATCTAAGTCTTTATCACCTAAGTTCATTAAAAGAATTCTTATAGCTAAACAAGTCCCAAAAGTGTTTTAAAGTTCAACCTTATAGTAAGCTTCTAAGTTTTTCTCCTTAACTATCCTAGAATTAAGCCTTCAAAATAGAACCTAAATATGGTAAGGAGAAAGATTTTTATTGCCTTCAAGAATAAACTAAGACAATACTGATGATGGGCAGTGCAAGAATATGACAACAATTTCAAGTAAAGTGGTGGACATAAAATAAAACTAAAAACTTTCTTTTCATAGCAAGGCCCCGGTAGTAGATTGCCTCGGCAGTGGCTCTACACCCCCAAACTCAAACCAAGCATTGTCCTCAATGCTTAATTCAGGGGTAGGCAATAGGTAAAAAATATAAGTAGTAAAAAAACAATTATATGAGCAACAATGTAAGAAATAAGAGAAATTATAAAGATTCGGAAGAGCTTTCTTCCACAATTTGTTTTCTTGATCTAGCTGCTGATTATTATGCCCTTGGTGATGGTGATGGCTTTACTCTTCTTGGTGGCTGAACTCTCGTTGGTGTTGCTTGTTGCATTGGAGCATTGACCTCTTCTCCTCCTTCATCTTCAGTTTCTATTATGTTTGTGCCTCCTTCGTTCTCTGGATCTGCCTTGACATGTTGGATGCTTGGCTCGATAGTGTCTGAGCTCTAATTGACATAGGCATCTATCTCAGTCGATAGACTGCCCATTGGGATTGGGGATCTTGGGGGAGTGCTGAAGACTGTCCTTCGCTTGGAAGGTCTTCTTTTGGCAGATGATACGTCGACAGCATCTGCTGCCCTAGGTGGGCCAGCTACGTCGAACTATTGTTGCAGTCTAGAAGGGAAGAATGACCTCGACCCTGGGGTTGGAGTAGTTTCTGTGTAAGGCTCTTCCGTGAAGAATATGTTTGCAGGGAATTCTGGAAATTGTAGCTCTTGGTTGGGAAAGTTCTGCATCATCATATGCGCAAGAGTGTTGTTGAAGTCTCTCTGATATTCCATATATCTTTGTTGGCGAAGTTCCATAGCTTCTATCCTCTAAAAAGTCTCTTGGTAGGGGTCTGTTACGGTAGTGGCTTGGGCAGTGCCCGACATCTCTATCGTGTACTAGGCTCTAGCGGTAGTGTCGATTGTGAACTGCTGTGGTGTTGCATGGACAGGTTCTGCCTGTGTGATCTACATAACTCTTTGGTAGAATTCTTTTGTCCATACTTGCCTATTTGATGTATATTCATCCGTGTCTTCGACTGGTACTCCACAATCATGTATTTCTCGTAAAATAATCTCTCCAACATTTATGCTCCTCTTGTTGATGATGGATTGGATCAACATTAATCTCTTGCGGTCCATTGTGTTGTTGTGGGAGGTAGGGATGAGGCATATCTTGACGAAGGTATACCACAACTTGGACTCGGGCTTTAGACTTTGCCTTGTCACAGAACCTCTATAGGCACCAGCTTCCCAAGGGGTATTGTAACAAAGGTCATCTTTGATCAACTCGTAGTCTTGGGTTATGATGTCTTCCATGAATTCGGCATGAAAATCACGGATAGCGATGAGGCCATAGAATTTATTAATTGCCTCAGCATCAAGACGGACAGGCTTACCTCGGAAGTGGACAAAGAGATTGTCCTTGCTCGACCCATGTGTATAAAACTCTCGCACTATGGTGGCATTTGCTTATGGAGGTTGTAGATAGAAAATCTCTCATTCTTGATATTGAATCTTATTGAACAAGTAATGTTCAATACCGAAGTTTTCCTCCTATGATTGTTGAAATCCTTGCTCCTCCCACAACTGTCGAGCGACGAACGATTTGTTGAATCGATCTACAATAGTGGCGGGGGCAAATCGAGTATATGCTGCCATGGATGCGTTGTAAAGTTGAGAGTTCTGGAAAGATTCTGAAAATTTCAGGAAGACTTGTGAGAAGGTAGAAAGTATTGTGAGAGCAAGATTTAGTAGAATTCTAAAGAAGTCAAGAATGCAAGAGTGAATAGTTCAAAAGAAGGATGCTGCTTATATAGGCCTCAGCCTTGTAGCCGTTTAAACTACTAGCCGTTTCGTAGCCATTTTGAATTTACTGCTCGTTAGCATTTACTATCGCGGCGTAAAACTCAGTAGATAGCCGTTACACTTTTTCTACCCGTTGGGACTGCGATGGCTTCTGGCACTGTTTACTGCCTCGGTAGATATTTTGTTATGAACTATTTCTCAATTATTCTTGTTTTATTGTCCTAAAAAAACTTTAAATAAAAACATAAATAATAAAAGAAAAAGAAAAAGAAAATAAACACATAAATCCTAAATTAAAACTAATCCTAATATAATAGATAAAGTAGAAGGGAATAGATTATGTTACTGGTGGAGTGCATGTAAATGCATCTCCCAATTTGCTCATCTCTTGTTGGCCTGGATTTTTCTTCAAGTGTTGGCCTTTCCCTTCTGTTACGTGTCCATTCTCATTTTCTGCCTCCACCTTGGGCTTAATTTTCTTACCAAATAATCTGTCAAGCGTGTTGTCTGGGCAGGATACCTTGATGTCTACATCTATTGTGTGGAGAGCTTTTCACTCTTTTGGATCATCGATTTTTTCAATTTGTGGAATGCATTGAGTTTGAGTTGTTGTTCGTTGACCCTCATTGTCAACTCTCCATTCTCCACATCAATTAAGGTTCGTCCAGTAGCAAGGAAAGGTCTTTCTAGGATGATCGGTGCATTATCATCTTGTTCATAGTCAAGGACAAGGAAGTCGGTAGGGAAAATAAACTTGTCTACCCTTACCAATATATCCTCTATTTTTCCTTTAAGATACGCATAAGATCTATCCGCAAGTTAGAGAAGCACTATCGTAGGCTTTGCCCTTCCTATTCCAAGCTTTTGAAAGACTGATTTGGGTATGAGATTGATGCTTGCTCCTAAATCACATAATTTCTTTCCTTCATAATTATTAAAATCGCACAAGGTATGGTAAAGCATCTAGGATCCTTCAGTTTGGGTGGCATGCGATTGTGCAGAATTGTCATGCATCCTTCAGTTGTTGCCATTGTCTCAAACTCGCCTAGCTTCTTTCTTTTAGACACAATGTCTTTCAAAAATTTAGCATAGTTGGGCATCTATTCAATTGCCTCAACAAATGGCATGTTGATGTGGACTTGCTTTAGAATATCCAGGAACTTTTTAAACTGGTGATCCTGCTTTTGCTTTTTCAACCTTTGTAGGAAAGGTGGTGGTAGTCTCATCTCTTCCAGGGTTTCATTAGTTTGGAATTTAATACCTGGAACCACTGTGTTTCTCGCTGTCTCGGCAGGTAGTTCAGGTGCTGTCGAGCTCTCTATGGGGTAGTATTTTCATATTTAGTCTGTTCAGCATCCAAGTCCTTCTTGTCTGATTCCTCATGTGTTTCAGGTGGAACTTTGGTTGTTGGCTTGCCCATTGTCTCCTTAAGTTGTAGGCCACTTCTTGTAGTGATTGCTTTGCATTGTTCATGGCCTATTCCTTTAGCAACTTCAGTATTGCTAGGTAGTCCCCCCTGTGGTCTAGTATTTTGTCTTTGAGCAAATTGACCAACTTGGGTTTCCAGTGATTTTATAGTAGCTTCCTGGTTTTGCAGCCTCATCTTTGTTCTATTCATGAAGTCATCAGTTCTCTTCATGAAACTGCTGTTCTCAGCCATATATGATTCTGTTTTCATTATGAAGGCCTTGAGAGTATTTTCTAATGAGTTCATAGGTTGCTGTTGATGCATCTACTGCTACGACAGTTGTTGTTGTACATGCTGTTGCGGCAATGGATTTTGGTAACCTAAGGCATGGTTAGTGGGGTTCAAGACATTATTAGGATTGCTCCATGAGAAGTTTGGGTGCCTTTTCCATGCCGGATTGTATGTATTTGACATCATATTGTTGTTCCGGTTGTAGTTACCCACATAGAAACCAGATTCCTCATCTTGCATATACTCAGAAGAATTTACTACTTTTACCTCATGAGTATTTTGCTGTGCTTGTATGTTTTGAACCATCTTTGTTAAAGATGTCAATTGTGCTGCCACGGAATTAGTAGATTCTAGTTAATTCACTATGGCTTGACGTCTTAATCCTCATCGCCTAGAAGTAGGGAATTGAAAATCGTTCCTTGCGTGTTTGTTTAGAATCTCAATAGCTTCTTCCGGAGCCTTGTCAAGGAGTGTTCCATTTGTCGAGGCATCTAACATCATCCTTGTCGGGGAATTGGTAGCATTATAGAACATGGTTCTTGTGTCCATAGGAGAAATCCATGCAGTGGACATTTGTTTAGTAAATCTCTGTAGCGTTCCCAACCCTCGTACATAGGTTCTTCATCAGTCTGTCTAAAAGAAGTAATCTCATTACGGTTTCAATCATATAAATTTGTAGGGTTAAATCGCGTAATGAATTCTCGGCAGAGTTCACTCCAAGATCCAATAGATCCTGCCGGAATGCTACTTAACCCGGTCTTGGCCATATCCCTCAATGAATAGGGGAAAAGTTTTAATCTCAAAATGTCTTCATGAACTCCTTAAATTTTGAAAGAGTTATATACTTCCATGAAGGATTTGAGATGTTGCCTGGCATCTTCAGTTGTAGACCCACTAAATTGTCCAATAGTATTAAGCATATTGAATATCATTGGTTTAAGTTCAAACTTTGGTAGGTTTAGGGTTTAGGGTTTACTGCCTCATTCCACTAAATTGTCCATTGCCTGCAGGTAGGTTCTGGTTTCCTTGATTTACTGCCATGGCTCCTTGGATCTATCTTCTCAACCTTTGGTAGGTTTTCTCGATTTTTGGGTCAATCTCGTACAGTAGATTGCTAGGGTTGGCCCTGGTCAAACACAAGATCAAATCAAATAAAAATTAAAATAAAAAATTAAAATAACTAAAATAAAAGCAAGAAAATAAAGAAAACAAAATTTAGTTGTCAATCTCCGTCAACGGCGCCAAAAACTTGATGCATGCTGAATATGCGTAATTGGAGTGCAAGTGTACACGTCAAGTAATAAAGTGATAAATATTATCGAGTTATCGTCTCCTCAGGGATTGGTGTACTTAATATGTTTCCCTTGATCTTCTTGCTCTGTAAAACAAAAGTAAAAACACAAATAAATTTGAGTGTTTATTAAACTAAATAAGGTGAGATCAAATTTGAGAAGGTAGGTAGGATCCAGTTGTTTTGTATAATGGATTTGATTGATCTGTTTTTGTCTAATGCAATTACACTACACCGCCTCGGTAGTAATGCAGATTATTGTCTTCGGCAGCGATAATGTTTTCTGCCGCGACAATCCCTTGCTCTTGGGCAGATTTACTAAAGTTCGGCAAAATATCCTTGAATGGATCCGCTTATCCCTAAGTCAAAACACTATTGATGGTTAGTCCTCGATGACCTCCTGGCGTTAATCAATTATAACCAACAACCAATCCCACACTTCTTTTAGCCGCTGAAATTCTAACTTATTCCTAGGTCAAGTTAGTATCCTTCAACCAAGTCAATTCCGCACTTACTCCTTTTGTGAGTCTAACTCTCCCGAGTCTAGACAAATAGATTACTCACAAACTTCCCTTCCGAGCTTGGATGCAAGAACAAAGAATGGCAAAGAGTAAGCAAACTTTTATATTTTATTGCATTGAAACAAGAAACAAAATACTATCTCCTCTCACTAATACTCAACAAATTTCACCTAAACCCTAAGAAAGCTTAGAACATGATAGGAAGAATTGTTCCTAGGGTGAACTCTCTCAAATTCGGCTCTCTCAATTTCGGCGCTCTCAAATTTAGCTCCCTTAGTCCCTTGGACGGCTATGCTTTATATAGGCTTGGCCTAGGGCAAACCTTTCCTAATTAGAGTATAACTTGGAGTAGGGAACAAGTTATGTACATAGGGTAAATATTTTCAAGATTAATCTTCTAGAAGGTTTCTTCCCGCATGGACTTGTCCTTGGGCTTTTGATGTGTTGTTCAGCTCTGATCCTTGAGCTTTTTGTTCAGCAATGTTCTTCTCATTTTTCTCCTCAGTTTGCCTACCATATTGCTTTTTATCCTCTGCTGCCTCGGCCTCATTCTACTGCCTCGACAATACTTGTTCTTGCACAGATATAAAAATACAGTAAAGTATGTCTTTTCTATAAATATTATCTTCAATGGTATAATCCCTAAATATATCATATTAAGTACATGCATTGGTTTAAGTAGGTGTAGATTTGATGATAAGTGCCCATGAAAAGAGTAGAAAGTGATAGTAAGTTGAGCACTTATCAATTTAGAACATGATGTAGTCGGCGGCTAAGGGTATATAAAAGTGAGAATCCGTCTCGATTCCACACTAAACCTAAACCTAATAAGTGTTTTATATAGGACAAGCCCTAAGTTGAGCTTTCCATGAAAGGAAAGAGTTCTAAAAATGAAAGAAATATAATTCTTAATTAAATTATATTAATTTATTCTTATTTCCTAAAACATCTCTTCTTTCTCGCGATTGAGTTTGATAAGGGCTTGACCTCCTAACTGAGCTTCTTCTTTCTATTACTTTTTTTCCGTCAAGGTCGGTATCTTTTTCTCTCTCTGTTGAACATCAATTGTTATCTTTTATGCTGCGGCGACGGCCTCCAAAGTGCTACCGTGGCGGGTGCTTTATCTGCAATTCAACATCTATTTTCTCCTTTGGTCATCTCTGTGATATAGTTTCTTGTCTAAGAAAGAAAACTATCAACCACATATGTTTTATGCCAAATAATAGATAAATTCATAAAATTAGTGTTCGGATGCTGAAGTATGTAAAATAACCAGAAATATCCATTATTGCCTTTGAATTTGTCTTTATTAACAATAAACGAGTGAGAAAATGATATAAAAAATGAGAACTTTTAATTACTCATCATATAAATTTTGAGACTAGAATTATTATTATATCCTGTCACATCATTTTTTTGTCTAATATTTAATAGTCAACATATTTATAATATTTTTTAATTGACATGTTTGTAACTTTTAGGAAAAAGGAACTTGTTTATTACCAAACACATAATTGAGTCACCTTGGTGTTATCCTCTAAGTTTTTTAAGGTTTTGGCTTAACTAATCTGGACTAATCCGTATCATACATCTAGTTTTGATGGGTGAGTCCCACAATAAAGATTTTATGTATACACAAAACCTTGAATTTGAGACTTACTTAAGCGATACCAAACTTTTTACCACTTAGATCAACCCGTTATATTTTACTTAAAAAAAGTTGGATACTTTGTTTTCCTTGAAGTTTTAGTTATTTTTAAAATTTTACTTATAATGTTACAAATGAATATTAATTAATAAAACCTAAACAATTTGACTGCCCCCTTATAAAAATGAAGAGGATTAAAACTCGCTCTTCAACCTAGGTTTGCCTGTTGAAGTTTCCTAGTGAACTTACCATGGTCTGCCTGAAGTTTCCTAGTGAAATGGACTTTGAAGTTGTGATTTTCAAGTAGAGAAACCGCATGTTAATTGTATAGAGTAGGATGGACATGCAATAATTTCTGCTTCAGCTTGTTTGATGTTAAGAATGAATTTAACCTTTAATTTGTTTTGACATGCACATGGCAGTATAAATTGAAGTTACTGATAAACAGCAGCAGCTTGGTAATGATATTCGTGGTGAGGTGTTAGACAGTGTGCTTGGTAATGATGGAACATTGAGCTGAACAAGATGCGAGTTTGGTTGAACAAAGAGAGGGCACATGCATTTTACAGTGCTTATGGCATGCGGATGGGTTTAATGAACTATCAAAATCGACCTAAAATGGATGGGCTTGTTTCACGACGACCCCTTGTATGTAACTAGAGCTGGTTGCAAAGTAATGACCTCTGGTCGGAAAATCTGTCATTAGAGTACATTCATTCATCGAACACTGTGTTCCTTTACCTTCAAACTTGTGTCTTTTCATTGTACTCTCAATGTAGAATTGAAGCTGGGGGATCCAACCTTGTGTTGTATCTCAGGTAGTTTTCGTATTGCTGTGCAAAATATACATCTTTCCCCAAACTTCAAGTACAAAACGTCAATAAAACATCTATATAAAAAGAAACAATAGAAACTCGATCGAGTGAAATATATTTACTGCAACTTGATCACAATCATCAAACTTTCCTTCAAGGGAAAAAAGAAATGGACAAAGGGATGAACAGAAAAGTTTCTTGGCACAGCTGGGAAATTTAATCGGCGAAATACGCCGCTATCAACGGTTATGATACATTTCTAACCTTGCTCAAAACGTATCAATAGTACCAGAACTATAAGAGATGTAAAATACACTGGAAAAGAATTCCCAACCCAGTACAAGAAGTTCAAGTTAACTACCTAATTTAAAAGCATCAACGAAAAGACCTAAGCACACCCCAGCTTTCCAATAGTTAACCAATACCACAAACGACTGCAATCTTCCGGTTCTTAAAGAAGGGGGCTTTCTGTACATAAGCATACCAATCCCCTCAATAGCAGCAACAACCACCCCAGCAACTAATACATCCCAGTCACCTGTTTGGCCAAGAATAGTTGCCAATGCATTTGCAGTATAGAAGCCAAAAAGAAGGAGAAATGTCTTCATAGGGAAATTCTTTCGTGCTGAGTTCAACTTTTCAAGTAGCTGTTTGCCCCCAGCACTCACTATCCTGCCCAGTCGAGTACCACCAAGATTAGGGCTGTCACCATTTCCAGGAACCCCACCAGTGTCTAAGGCAAAAGCTATTTTCCAGCCACGTTTTTTTGTTTTACTGTTTGAAGGAAAGCAAAAACATATTATTTGTTTAAAAGAGCATCTATTAACTAGCTAACAATCAACCAGATATCTGCTTACAGTTACCAGAATCCTTAATGATTGGCCCTTCTGAGAGAATTGAAGGCCTTGAGAAGCTCAAAACTTTAATAAAGGTTAAAGTTACCTCTTTTGGGGAAACTTTAAAGACTTTAAAGCAATCTTTGAAGCTTGTCCACTTAAACTATGATCATTGCTACACCTCTGGATTGCACAAGGTGCAAGCGTCAAACACGAACTTTCAAGGACGTCGGTCTCCAATATCGATAAACCATAGATTCTTCCCACTTGACATGCCATAAACTTCAAACAGAGAACCTACAAAATCAGAGAGTTGAAGGCTCAAAGCATAATACATCCAATGTTTTCTGTGGTTAATTGCAAATCTCCAGTTCTGACAAGTATGAAAACTATAGTGTTCAAAACTAACAACACTGGAAAGAGATCAAAATCTCTGCAAAAACTATTAGATGTTAAATATCATTGCAGGTGACAAATTTCAAGTATATTAAAGAGTTAACTGGAAGTTAAAATAAGGCAGGAAATATGGAGTTGATGCATAATAAAATCAAAAGCAAGCTTAGGCCAGATAAATAATCTAGTCATGCAGGAAATTCAAGACTGTCTCCGCTCGCCATAATCATATATAAACAAGAAATGGAGAGTATTGCTTTAGGAACATGAGTCGGTCTCTACATGCTAATGCCAAATGGTGTTTAAATCTGAAAATGAAAATGGTTAAGCCAAGAGATTCTTCATTCAAAGGTCAACACTAGTCATTTAGCTCAAAAATTCTGTTGCTAATAACAAGTTACCAATCAAGAGGATCCCTTTAGTGGGCACCAGACATATTGAACCAGGTACTCAAGAGGCATAGCAAAGAAGCACTTGAGAAACACCCCAAACTTAAGATAAATGGTACAGGTTAATTCTATTTGGAACTCATGGATAATATAAAAGGTAAAACAAATTCAAAGAAAAAAGAACATCAATGATAGAACACCCTTTCAGATAAGAAAGGTTTTAAATGTTGATGAAGACCATCAGACCATCTTCCAGTTAATATAACACTTACAAATGACTCCCCTCTTCTCTTCCTTGGCATTTCAATCAACATAGAAAGGAAGCAAAACATGAATTCCTCTTTTATCTTAAGATTAAACAATGTTGTCAAAAATACTTATGCTAGACACGACAGCAGAATTAATCCCGGAAATTCAATTAAGTAAAAGGAAACGAAAATGAAATTAAATCAAAACCCAAACCTTGAATCTCTGTAAATGTTCCAACTTCGCAGTTTGTTAGCGGAGAGAAGCAAACAGAGTTTAGGCAATGGAAGAAAACGTAAAGCTAAAAACCATATTTTGTTTGGGGATAGCAAGAATTCGGGTACCGGGGGTATCATCGGTTGCTGGGTCAGTACTAATCGGGCTTTTGTTAGTTGGTTCCCTGGTGGTACTTACGGGTGTTCAAACGAGCGTTCGAATGAGTAATTTGGTAAGTGATCGATAATTATAGATTTAATCGAAATTTTTAAATTTTTAATAGTTAATGGAAATAAACTTTTTTTAAATACTAATCAAACAAAATTTGATAAAAAAATTTAGGTAAATTACACAAATGATCACTTAACAATGTTAAAATAGTCTTTTTAATCACCAAACTTTTAAAAATTACAAAATAACCATTAATCTTATCTAATTATTATAAATTGATCATTTGATTATTGATATTATAAACTATTGATAAATATTAAAAATTTTAATAAATATTTATTATATTCTCAAATTAGGATTGTGTACAATGCTTTCTCCAAAAGTCTATATTTATAGGTATAAGATGGAAACCTTAATTCCAATGGGTAATAAACTTTAATAATAAAGCACATTAAAGTTTAACTTAATATATGGATATCCACTATGAATAAAGATATTCATAACACTTCTCCTTGGATATCCATGAAGATAATGTGTCCCGTTAAAACCTTACTAAAATAAAAACCTTGTGGGAAAAAAATTCTTAGTGAAGAAAAAAGAGTACACACATCTTTGATACGCATAACATGTTGCCTCATTAAAAACATTCTAGGAAAACCCATTGGGACAAAACCTTGGTTAAGGGAAAAAGAGTGCAACGCGTATTTACTCCCCTCATGAAAATATCACATAAGATCTTTGAATCTTCATAATTCGATATTAAATACAATCTTCACATATTAAGGTAGATTATGCACTAGTGGATAAATATTTCAAATTATTACTTAAAATGAATCGCGAATATTATTCTTATAAATATCATGAGGGACGAAACTTGAAAGAAATATGTTTCGTTTTATCACATTTGATATATCCACCTTGAGATATAAATTTTGCATTATCTCTACACAAGATAGCTTGCATCTTATCTTATGAAAATAATTCACATATCTTCAGCATATATTTAGTCAAACATATATTTAGGCTTTGTCTCATGCATAATAATTATTTAAAGGTAATGATCTCGTAGCTCTTAAATAATGTTTCTAGATAGCTAAGATATGATGCTTCCTTATCAAATAATGTATATATTATGCTTTTATGCCAATAATACCATTACCCTTTTCTTGAGGCAAAAAGAATCTTTGTTTACATTAAGGGACTTAGCAACCATAAGGGTGATTAATGAATATGTGTTATGCATGTAAAGTATCTTTTAACATTTTTCTGTATGACGATTGATGCATAAGGATTTGAGGAGATCTCTTCACAAGTCTCAACGATATTCAAATCATCGACATACACAACAATAAAATTTAGAGCTAAACCTCTTAATAAAAATATTTGGGGAAATTAAACAATTCATATAACATTATGCTAATAAGTATTCAATGAGGCGATTATACCAAATACACCTAAATTGTTTCAAGTCATAAAAAGATATATTCAATATAATTGAATAATGTTCTTGAGAACTTAAATTAACTACTTATAACAATCAAAATCTTTCCGGAAGTTTCATATAAATATTACTATCAAGAGGACCATTCAAATTGGTTGTAATAACATCCATCAGACAGAAATTGAGTAATTTTATTTATTCTCAGACTGATCAAAATCTAAAAATAGTTGCATCCACTACCGAAGAATATATTTTCCCCATAATAAATTCCATGTCTTTGTGAGAATTCTTGCACAACCAAATGAGCTTATATCTCATGATTTCCCATTTTGATTTCTCTTTTTCATAAAGGCTCATTTATATCCACGAGCTTTACATATTTCAATTATGTGCTATAAGCCTAAATACTTATCTTTTCGAAAGAGATTTTAGTTTTGCCTCAATTGTTTCTTTCATGTTGGCCAATTATTTCTTTGTTCAATTTACAATGTTTCATGATCCACATCGTCAAATAAAATCTCTAGTGTTATATTGCTTGCAAATATATTAATAGCGTTGATTTAATTTTAGTTCCACTTACTATCAGACATGACATAATTTATCAAGATTTCTTTATTATCAAGTACTTGAGTCATGTCAATGTCTTTGTTAGAGACCTTTTAATCTCTTCTAGAGATTTTCATAATTTATTGATTCTTCGATCAGACCATCATAAAATATAGCTCATTTTCTTTTTCGAGGATTTCTTTATCTTTGGAACTTACTTGTGTACTATGTTTCAAGCATAAGTTAGACTAATTAACAACTAATGTTTGCCCTTTCAAGACATCACATTTAATCGGAACATTCATAGCTGGTATGCGTGACTTAGCCACACTTTTAGGGCCAGCAAAATCATCTGGCAATTGATTTGCTAAATGAATTATCCTTTGAACTTATAATTCACATTGTTGAATACGTGAATCAAACTAAGAAAATGATAATTTATTTCAACTTATTTCTTTTTCCATCTATTTTATTTTTCCCCCTAATATTGGGTAAACTAACTCATTAAAATGATAGCCAGTAAATCAAGCTGTAAATAAATTTTTTATTAGAAGCTCAAGATATTTAAATCTGATATATATTCCTAGCAAACTCATCTTTATGCATTGTGGTGAAACAATTAGAACATATATCGCACACCAACAAAATCTAAGATGATAAATATTTGGTTCCTGACCAAAAACCATTTGTAATGGGGAGAACTTATTATCATTTGTTGGCTTGATGCGAAGTGGTGATAGTACATGAAAAATTACATGTCATCAACATTATCAAGATAGATTGTCTTTATAAGATAATCTGAAAAATATGCTCGTAATTTTATAAACTGAGCAAATGGTCTCGCAAGCACCAAGTTGCGGGTTAATAACAAGGATACATATAATCATCTAATTGATGCATCGATAAAATCGTAAAATATCTAGATGGCCTGTAAAAAAGGTGTATGGTCCCACATATATTACCTTGTATCCGTTCTAGAAAATTAATAGATTTATACTTTATATTAACTGTTGATGATTGAATAATCAAATTGATTTCATAGCAAGTATCACATGAAAATTAACTTGAAGAAAATCTTAGTTCTTCAATAAGTGACCACATAAAAGTGTCAACATATTTTCACATCATAATTGAACCGGGATGACCTAACCGGTTATGCCCAATAAAATTATCATTAAACATCTGGTTTACAATAGCACGAGCTTCAATTTGTACTAATTCTTATGTAGTACAATATGAATGACAGTGCATGTAATTTTGTCAAAATTTTCTATTGCCTTGAGTTATACTCGTAATATTGAGATAATCATCATCCCTTTGACTGATATTCTCAATATATTTCTATAAATATCTTTAAAACTCAATAAGTCTCTTTGCGACTTTGACGAGTATAATGCATTGTATATATGGAATAAAGTTCTATTTGGCAATAACATATTTGCTCAGTTGGAGCCTTCTATGATATTATTACTTCCAGATATAATACTCATGTTATTCCCTTGTATTTAAAATGGGAAAATATGTATAATTATACATATTTTAATATGTGTTTTATTTCATTTACTTCGGGGAATGAAAAATATGTGCTTTGTACCATTTATTTCAGTGGAAAATATTAAATATAGCCCATTATATCAAATCGGTTATCTATCAAAGATAAACTCTCAAAAGCTCTTCTGAAGCATTGATATTTACTTTCAGATATAGTACTCACATTTTCCCTTGTATTTAAATGAGAAAATATTTCTTATGCTTAAGTAAAACATGAGTACTTGCATTGTCTGTTTCGCATAAATAGCCACAATTCATTTTAGATTTTATTCCGAAAGTGATAATATTCTTCAAAAGGATAAATTAACATAAAATATAAATAAATAATATGTAAAATAAATTAACATAAAACGTAAATAAATAATATGTAAAATAACTTAACGATAAAGTAAATAATAAAGAAAAATAAATTAACATACAAAATAAATAAAAGATCAAATTATTCCTTTTAGAGGTTATAAATGAAATAAAATAAATGACAAATTATTCCCTTCAAGGGTTACGAGAAAATTAACATTATCCAATTGAGTTAGATCAACAACACCATAACTATTTTCTCTATAAAGAAAATCTTTTTATATTTTCTTTTATTTATCATTTCATGATTATTGGATAAAGTCCATAATACTTCGGCGCTTGACAAGTACAAGGTCAATGGTTTGTACCATCGTATTGATATCATAAATATTTTGATATGATCTCTATCATTCTTGTCATCTTCATAATTCCACTACTGGTGGATATAAGCATTCTCAAAATAATCATCTTATCCATGTTTATTTTATGACCTCAATCGCAACCACAATTACTAATGTGGCTTTTATTCATTCCGCTATAGAATACCACATTCACTTCAGGGAATGGAGCGGAAACTAATAGGTATTTAAAACCTTTTCATGATATTGTGTCTGTAAGATAATATTAATATGTGAAAAGTGGAGTATGTTTTTCTAACATATTCTCATCACTGATACTCTTGCACATAATTGAGTTTTATTCACTAACCATATAGTGAATTATCATGTTTACATTCATTTCAAGGAATGAAACAAATTTAATAACCACATGGAATAAACTCATGCTTGCATAATGCATGGAATAAACATCATGCTTGTATAATCGCATGGAATAAACATCGTGTTTGTATTCACTTCAATGAATGACATAAATCCAATGAATGCTTAGAATGAGCATCATGCATGCATTCACTTTAGGGAATGCCTCCCATAAAAATTCTTGGATCAAGAAGATTTTTATAACTTGAACTTAGGAGAATTCTATAGTCGAGTTTTTTAACATAAAAATAATACTGCTTCTAAGTAAATATAAACTTTATAACATTCAAACTATTAAATAGTAATTGATCAACCAATATATATTCAATACATATAAGAAACAAAAAATTTAATCATTATACGCGACGTTGTTAAACCAGTCCACAAGGTCCTTTAAAAAGAACCTCCTTTGAGATAAGTAGCCTCGCAGAACGGGATGTCTAGTCAATATACTCGGATTAAACCAACATAACAAAGAACATATTAATTAATTAAATGTTTAATATTTGTTTCAATATCATGTAATACTTAGAACATGATTAAAAATATAAACTTTCATCGTAATAATAAAATAAACAAATATTGATTATAAATAAAGACAAAAAAATCTCAAATTAAATAAGTAAACATAGCGAATTTTCCATTAATTTGAATATATGGTAACTTTAGTTACTAATATCTTGTTAAAATATTTTTCTGAAATTGTCAACAAAAACCATGATAATTGAGCCACTTTATCGCTACACAAACACAAAACAACAAAAGATTTTTAATAAATTAAAAATCAAATCAAAGATCAAGAGAGAAAAATAACCGATAATTAAAATATAATTGAGGGAGAAAATTTTATCTTTGATTTATACTAGTAACAAATTCTTTTCAATAACTCCTTCAAGATTCAAACGACAAAAACCTCAGTTGGTTAGAGTCTCGTGCTCATAACGTATTGTGAATAAATTAAAGAATAAGAATAAAATAGGAGAACAAAGATGAGAGACAAAAGAAAGATTTTATTATATTCTGAAAGTAGGGTTGTGTACAATGCTTTCTCCAAAAGTTTATATTTATAGGCATAAGATGGAAACCCTAATTCCAATGAGTATTAAACCCTAATAATAAAGCTCGTTAAAGTTTAACTTAATATATGGATATCCACCATGAATAAAGATATTCATAACAAAAACAAATATATATATATAATATAAATATAAAAATTTGGTTAATTCGGTTAATTAATATATTTCGAATTGAATTAACCGTTAACCGAATTATAAAAAAACTTTAATCACTTACTGACCGAACAAAGTTCGGTGGGCAACCATTTAACCGAATTATTTCTGTTCGATCGATTAATTCGGTTAATTTAACTGTTTGAACACCTCTGGTACTGTTATTTTTTTCAATTCTGATTTTTTTTTTCTGAATAGATTAGGAGGAAATGATGAACTAAGTATTAAAATTGATAAAAAAAAAATAAATTTAAATCCCAAATATTTATGGTATTTTACTTGGATAATATCATTTTTAACTACTTATCATAATAGCATACAAAAATTATTTTATTTTTATACCCGTTATAAAAGTATATCACAACAGTTATTAAGATTTAATAGGAGTATTTTTTTCCTTAAAATTTTCTGCTCTCCCTTCTAAGTAAAAATAGAGAGTAAATTTTATTAAAAAAAATGTAAAAACTGCTTTTAATTTGTGTTATTTTAGATATAATCATAATACAAATCGTTTCGGCTTTTAATTTTTAAATTTTTGTATCTGATTAATTTTTAATTTCGTTCTCATTTAATTCATGGACTTATATATAAAAGGAATACAAGTAATTTTACTGTAAAATTTTGAAATTTTCATTTTGGTTCAAGTAATTTTAATTTCATTTCAATTTAATCTTTGTGGTGCAAAATAAAATTGCAGTCAAAACAAAACTTGCCAGCCGCAGCCATCGACATGAAAATGTCTCGGTTAGAACAAATGAAGTCATAGATTTAAAATTACCGATAAAAAACGTAATATTTAAATTTAGTAGCAGAGTTTTAAGGTTTTTTTAATGTTTAATTTTTAAATATTTTAAATGTAGTGTAAATACAATTTGTTAATTTGATCGAATAATTAAAATGAAATAAAAGGATGTAAATTAAAATTTTAAAAATATTTATAAAGATACAAAAATAAAAGTGCAAGAGAGATTCAGATTGATTTAGTTCAAGTTTATATCCATTATCTTATTTTTTTTAAATGATATATCCACTACCTTATTATTTTTTTTTGGAAAGGATATATCCACTATCTTATTTTTTTTTGAAGGTTATATCCACTACCTTAGTTTGGGGTAATTAGGGATGTAAAAAGCTGATATGGCCTGAAATCATGACTGACACCTGTTCTAGTCAGAACCTGATTTGATCCGAGGATGTAATGACCCAAATTCGATATGTATCCGACTGTTGTTGACCCGATTTGAACATGTTAATGTAGTAACTGAATCTGATCTGTATCCGACCGAGAATGACCCGAACACGATTTCAACCTGTTACTATGGAACCGAAACCCGACCTGAATCCGACTGAAACGAATCTGAAGCCGAATTTGACCTGACAGATAATCGATATTACCCAACTGAATTGATCCGAGACCTGATTTTACCCGACCCTTTTTGAACCCAACCTATTATTAACCTGAACAAATATAATCATAATGTTTACCTTGTTGAGAATATATATAATTTATTAACTTAATAATTTTAATATGTTAAATTTCAAATATTAAGTAATAATAAAATATATTATAAAAACTTATATAAAACGTATAACAATAATTGCTTATTAAATTTTAATTATTAATTTCTAGTTATATTATATTATATTTATAACATACTTATATTTATAATAAAACTAATACCACGCTTAATATTTAATAATCTTATATTACAATTATTTGTTAATTTTTAATTATATATTAAAAATACTTATATTATACTTATAACATATATATTTATAATGAAACTAATATAACATTTAATATTAATATTTAATTTTCTAATATAAATTAACATTTTAATTTACAGTTATAATTTGAAGTTATAATTTTCTAATACTACACTTAATATTTAATACAACAAAATTAATATACTTAATAGATAATAAAAATTAACATATTTTAATTTAAAATTAAAATTTTAAGTACCTTAAGTTCAATGACATACTTTAATTTCAGGTTTATATACTTTTATATACTTATAATTTTAAATATCACAAGTCCATAAATAAATTATTGTAATTTGATAATGTTCGGATTATATATTTTTATATTTATCCTTTTTGTCTGTCTATTATAAATTGTGATTGTTCTATACATTTAATATATACATATATTAATATATACATCTAATATATATGCATATATAAGTAATAAGTATACATATACTAATGTATACATCTATTATATACATATATTAATGTATACATATACATACATACGTATATATAAATATACATACAATATATATTATATACATACTTATATAGTGTTTGTATTTTTTAGAAGAACTAATTCTTCTGCAAGCTTGTTTTCAACCAATCTTAGGATTCCGATTAATCCTCAATTAAAAAGTCAATAAATAAGAAATTAACTATGAAAAATGTTTCTCAAAAAATTGATGATTGAAATATTCTAATCGTTTCAGTAAATCAAATTTACAAAAAGATAATTTTTAAAAATTTTAATGTCTTTTGTAACTACATTATCAATATAAAAAAATACATATCCAGAAAGAGTATCAAACCTTTTAATTATTAGATAAGTCTTTCATTAAAAGACTTAGAGACCAAAAAGATAGGCATATCCATTTTGGACTGTCCAATTTAGAATCAAACTTCTTAGTGTAGAAACCACTGAAAATACCTCAATATTAGTGGTTTTAAGAGACCAAAGATATATTATGTTTAATCATCCTTTAGTAGGAAAAATAAAAGTAAGTTTTTGTATAGAACCAATACATTTTATGTGTTATCCAAATTTTATAATCTCTGATAAAAATATCTTAAAATCTTTCTCTTCAAATTCATACTCATAATTATAAAATGCTTCATGGATCTGAAGTTTTGACTTTAGTTTATAGGTTACATTACAAAGCAGTGTATTCTGTAATAAATATTAAGACTTTAATCCAAAGTTCAAAAGGAGAAACCCTCCTAATAAAAACAGATACAACTAGATCTCACACCACAATACCAAAACCTATCTAATGGCATGAAATTAGCCTTTCCGATATATGAAAATTAAAAGGAGCCACACCTTTAGTTGAAGCGGATCCTATTAGAAACAATTCTCTAAGAGAAATTACCCAAGATAGTACTAGAACAGTTAAATTAATTTTTGATAGACCAAAAAGATTACCCCTAGATATTCACTTATATGACAAGTACAAGTGCAACCTTTTAAAGATTAAATATCGCATAATCAAGTGTAGAAAATAATGATTTTAGGACAGCTAAATCCTCTATTTCTTCTGTCTCAAACACATTAAAAATTAATTTATAAGGAATAGTTAATTCCTCAAATATTATTCAATCTATTTATAGGCAAGTTGACTGCCCAAAAATTCACCACATATGTCTCAACATATTCTCCTATGACTAATAATAGAGAAAATGAAAATTCTGAAATATATATTTTAGAAAATCTTTTCCAAATCAACAAAAAATTTAGAAAATGTTTTTATTCAAATAAAAACAAAGAGAAAAGAGAAAAATATTTTAAAGACCATGAAAAAGAAAAAGATAAAATACTTCGAGAGTATTATAAATTTATAAATATTCATAAAATTCATATAAAGTTCTTTCCATGGTTTAAGAAATATTTTTCAATTAATATAATAAAAATTGTACAAAACGACAAATAGAAAAATGGCAAGTTGAATCTCAACATCCTCTTTTCCAAATCTTTTAGGTAAAAAAATAGAAACAAAATTTATAAAAAAATAATTTCTGACGAAAAAATCATATATGGTGAATTAATTAGTTTTATAAAAAAAACAAAGATTAAAAATTTATCAAGATTTAAAATTAAAAAAAAATTAAAAAGGAAGATATATTTCTAAGAAAGAATTAGGATCATTTTTTTTCAACAATTTGACATATAGAAAGAATATTATTTTCAAAAAGTTATTGCCCAAAAGAAAAAAGAAAAAACAAACATATCCTTGTTGTGAATAAAGTAAATAAAAAGAATAAAATAGGAGAACAAAGATGAGAGACAAATGAGAGATTTTTATTATATTCTCAAAATAGGGTTGTGTACAATGCTTTGTCTAAACGTCTATATTTATAGACATAAGATGAAAACTCTAATTCTAATGGGTATTAAAAAATCATTAAAGTTTAACTTAATATATGGATATCTACCATAAATAAACATATTCATAACACTCTCTTGGATATACATGAAGATAGTTTGCCTCGTTAAAACCTTACTAAGACAAAAACCCTCTGAAAAAAAATTCTTGGTGAAGGAAAAAGAGTACACACATCTTTAATATGCATAACATGTTGCCTCATTAAAAAGATATATTCAATATGATAATGTTCGCAAGAACTTGAAATAACTACGTATGACAATTTAAATCTTTCTGAAAGTTTTATGTAAATATTACTATCAAGAGGCTTATCTAAATAGGATGTAACAAAATCCATTAGGCATAAACTAAGTAATTTTATTTATTGTCAGTCTGATCAAAATCTAAAAGTAGTTGCATCCACCATCGAGATATTTTCCTCATAATCAATTTAATGTTTTTTTGAGAATTCTTGTGCAACGAAATGAGTTTATATCTTATGATTTCCCATTTTAATTTCTCTTTCTCGCAAATGCTCAATTATATCCATGAGCTTTACACATTTCAATGTACGAGCTATAGGCCCACATATTTCTCTTTTCGAAAGAGATTTTAGTTTTGCCTTAATTGCCTCTTTCATGTTGGTCAATCATTTCTTTATTTACATTGCCCAATTGACAATGATTCATGATCCGTATCATCAGATAAAATCTCTAGTGCTATATTACATACAAATATATTATCAACATCGATTTAATTTCAGTTCTATTTACTAACAAACATGAAATAATCTATTGAGATCTCTTTATTATCAGGTACCTGATTCATGTCAATATCTCTGTTGGATACATTTTAATCTTTTCTTGAGATTTTCATAATTTATTTATTCCTCGATCAGACCATCTTAGAATATAGCTCATTTTCTTTTTTGAGAATTTTGTTATCTTTGGAACTTACTTGTCTACTACGCTTCAAGCGTAAGTTAGACTCATTAGCAACTAGAGTTTATCCTTTCAGGACATCAAATTTAATCGGATCATTCATAGCTGGTATACGTGACTTAGTCAATCTTTTAAGGTTATCAAAATCATCTGGCAATTTATTTACTAAATAATTATTCTTTAAACTTATAGTTCATATTGTGTAGTACGTGGATCAAAATATAAAAATGATAATTCATTTTAACTTATTTTTTTTCCTAGTTATTTATTTTCTCCCTCTAATGTTGGGTAAACTTACTCATTAAAATGATAGTCAGTTATATACGTTGGGTAAACTTACTCATTAAACTTACTCATTAAAATGTTGGGTAAACTTACTCATTAAAAAGGTATATGGGCTCACATATATCAACTTATATACGTTCCAGAAAATTAATAGATTTACACTCTATCTTAGTTGTTGATAATTGAATAATCAGATTGCTTTCATAGCAAGTATCATATGAAAGATTACCTTGAAAATTTTTTTAGTTCTTCAATAAGTGACCACATAAAAGTGTTAACTAATTTTCGCATCATAATTAAACCGGGATAGCCTAACCGATCATGCCAAATAAAATTATCAGTAAACATCTAGTTTACAATAGCATGAGCTTCAATTTATACTAATTCTTCTAGAGTATAATATGGATGATAGTGTATGTAATTTTGTCAAAAAAAATTTATTGCCTTGAGTTATACTAGTAATATTGAGATGGTCAGCATCTCTTCGATTGATATTCTCAATATATTTCTATAATTATATTTAAAACTCAATAAGTCTCTTCGCGACTTTGACGAGTATAATAAATTGTAAATATAGAATAAAGTCTCATTTGACAATAATATATTTGCTCAGTTAGAGCCTTTTATGATATTAGCACTTCCGGATATAGTATTCACATTATTCCTTTGCATTTAAAATGGGAAAATATGCATAATTATGTACATTTTAATATTTGCTTTATTTCATTCACTTCAGGGAATACAAAATATGTACTTTTTACCATTCACTTCGAATAATGGAAAATATTAAATATAGCACATTATATCAATCCGGTTATGTATCAAAGATATACTCTCAAGAGCTCTTCCGAAGCATTGATATTTCAGAACTTTGAGATATAGTACTCACATTTTTCCTTGTATTTAAATACAAAAATATTTCTTATGCTTAAGTATAGTATGAGTACTTGTACTGTCTGCTTAGCATAAATAGCCATAATTCATTATAGATTTTATTCTAGAAGTGATAATATTCTTTAAAGGATAAATTAACATAAAAAGTAAATAAATAATATGAAAAATAAATTAACGATAAATTAACATAAAGCGTAAATAAATAATATATAAAATAAATTAATATAAATAAATAATAAATAAAAATAAATTAACATAAAAAAATAAATAAAAGATCAATTATTTCCTTTAGATGTTATAAAGGAAATAAAATAAATGGCAAATTATTCTCTTGAAGGATTATGAGAAAATTAACAATATCCAATTGAGTTGGACCAACAACGCCATAATATTTACGCCACAAAGAAAATTTGTTTATATTTTCTTTCATTTATCATTCGTGGTTATGGATAAAGTCCATAATATTTCGACGTTTTACAATTACAAGACCAATGGTTTGTATCATCGCATTGATAACATAAAAATTTGACATGATCTCTATCATTCTTGTCATCTTTATAATTCCACTTCTGGTGGATATAAGTATTCTAAAAAAATGACATAAACATCATATTATTAAACAATAATCGCATGGAATAAACATCATGCTTGTATTCACTCCAAAGAATGACATAAATCCAATAAGTACATGAAATCATCATCATGCATGCATTCATTTCAATGAATGTCTCCCATAAAAATTCTTGGATCAAGACGATTTTCGTAACTTAAACTTGGAAAAAGTCTACAATCGAGTTTTTCAATACAAAAATATTGCTTTGAAGCAAATATATATTTTGTAACATTCATACTATTAAATAATAATTGATCAACCAATATATACAATACATATAAGGAACAATAATTTAATCCTCATATGCGACGTTGTTAAGCCAGTCCACAAGATCTTTTAAAAAGAACCTCCTTTGAGGTCAGTAGCCTCACAGAACGGGATATCCAACCAGTATACTCGGATTAAACCAACATAACAAAGCACATATTAATTAATTAAAGGTTTAATATTTGTTTTAATATTATGTAATACTTAGAACATGATTAAAACATAAACTTCCATCGTCATAAAAAATAAACAAATATTGATTATAAATAAAGACAAAAAATCTCAAATTTGAATGTTTGATTAAACCAACATAACAAAGCACATATTAATTAATTAACGATTTAATGTTTGATTATAAATAAAACATACCAGACTTTCCTCTAATTTGAATATATGGTGGGCTTAATCACCATATTTTGTTAAAATCTTTTTCAGGAATTATCGACAAGCACCACAGTAATAGAGCCACTTTATCATTACATAAACACCAAACAACCAAAGATTTTTTAAAAATTAAAAATCAAGTCAAAAATCAAGAAAGAAAGATAAATTGATAATTAGAATATAATTGAGGGGAAAGAACTTATGTTTGATTCATGCTAGTAATAAATTCTTTTCAATAACTCTTTTAAGATTTGAACGACAAATATATCCGTTGGTTAGAGTCTCATTTGATAACGTGTTGAGAATAAAGTAAATAACTAGAATAAAATAGGAGATCAAAGATGAGATATAAAAGAGAGATTTCTATTATATTCTCAAAGTAGGGTTGTGTACAATGTTTTGTCCAAAAGTCTATATTTATAGACATGAGATAAAAACCCTAATTCCAATGGGTATTAAAAGCTAATTAAAGTTTAGTTTAATATATAGATATCCACCATAAATAAATATATTTAGAAGATATAATTTTTGATACATATGAAAAAAGAAATAAATTTAGAATAACAAACAGAAATAAAAGAAATAGTTTAATCTATAGTCCTTCTCAAATGTATAATTTATAAGATATAATTTTTGATACATATGAAAAAAGAAAGCCTAAAAAGTTATAAATTTAGAATAACAAACAGAAATAAAAGAAATGAAAAAAAGAAATTTTTACAATTAAAAAATAACAACAAGAGATGAAAAATTATATACAAGATTTATGTCATAATGGTCTTCAAGAATCCTCTTCAGAAGATGAACATGAAACTAAAGAAATAATAAAAAAAAATATATGATAGTTCTGACTGAAGTTTCAATACAAAGATATTTAATAAAAATTAATTTATTAATAAATAATGAATTCTCTTTAGAAACAATAGTCCCCTTTGGTACTAGAGCAGACCAAAATTATTTAAGAGAAGATATAATTCTAACAAAATATTATGATAAAGCAACTGAAAGTCTCAAAGCGGTTAATGGTAAAAAATCAAAATTACTTACAAAATTCCTAATACAAAAATTTGTAATAAAGAAAAAATACCAAATATATTTTTAATGGTTAAAGATATTACACAAAATGTTATTTTAAGAACTCCTTTTATTTTTTACTTAAACTTTATAAGGTGATAAGTCATTCAATAACCTAAATGAATAAATAAGTGCTTGAATAAAAATATATTTCACATGTAAATAATGAAGTAAGCCTAAATGAATAAATAAGCAACATGAGCTAAAAAGAATATGTAAAACAACAGTAACGAAAAGGAAATAAAATAAATATAAGGAGCAAAATAAAAAGAAATAAAATAAAATAAAATAAAACAACACTGGAAGTGACTAGATTACAAAGACTCAAAAACATTCAGACCCTCGAACCGTTATTTTGAAACGGAGAGTGGTCTGAAAGTAACTCCAGATATACGGAGGGATTGAAATTTAATAAAACCATTTGAAAATGGTTATTAGAACAGAAGGAGTGATGAAATTAAAAGATTTTAGAAATATTAAGGGACCGAGGCCATGATTTCCCTTACGCGGAGGATTTTATGTTTGCGAATTGATCGTTTTTAAAAAAATCCCTCCACTATATAAGATACTTTAGAAACGAAAAAACCCTTCCTTAGCCATTTTCAAACCAGAAACAAGAAAAAAAAAGAGTTTTCTCTCTATTGTTCAAAACCAAAACCCAGAACACTATGAATGTAACCCCTAAAATTAACCTAATTTCTTAGATTACAAGTTAGGATTTACGGTTTGAAAACTTATTTCCCAAGTTAGGGTTTTTACAATACAATATGAATATAAAATTCGGATAATTTATTGAATAATTAATAAATTAAAATAATAATAAAAATTAAACATTTTAAAAATAAAGTTCAACCCATAATTTATATAAACAGTAAATGTCCCAAAAACCAATAAATAATTAATGTTCGTAATACAGAATCATTATTCAAATATAAAATAGTCCGGAATCCGAAACTGAAAACATACTATAAAGCAGTACTGAAACAGGATCCTCCAAGTATCGTACCGAGCCTAGGTCTGAGATCTGAAACAAGAATCTGAGAGGGTGTAAGCTGGGGAGCCTAGTGTTTCTCTAGAACAAATAACGGAATAACAGAACAGAAATATGCAGAAGATGCAAAGTATGCATGATATGCACCCATCTCTGAACACCACAGAAGAGTAGGTCCCCAGACTACTCTAACACCATCACACCAACAGAAGTGGTATCTCGACCCGAAGGTGGAGCCACTGAATAGAAGTGATAAATCACTAACTTCCCCGTACACAAATAATATCCCAGATGTCATGTTATATGCAGATACAGAATCATAATGCATGCCTTAAAGTCTAACAGGAGGCAAGCATGAAAGATATCAGAATCAGAAAGAATATGTCAGAATGATACATGATCATACGGTTAACAGGAATCAAATATACAGAATAACAGATTTACAGGATGAACGGGAGAGAACACACCTGTATCAGAAGACTCAACGATGACCCTGACGTCTAATGGACTCGGCTCTACCACCAGACTGAGCAGGCGTAGAGTCTACAATCAACGAAAATAAGTTAGACTTCCTACTATGCCACATAACCGAAAAAATAATCTAAACAAAATTTAATTCGTTACTCATGTGAAGGTCCCGAATGCGGATGTATCGGACCTCGTACAGGAGGAAGAGGAGGTAACTGCTCGGGGTCGGAATCCTCGTCACCTAAAGCAAACAGAAATTTATTCAGAAACCTTTATAGATAAATTTCTAGATAACTTATCGAACTTAAAACCCCCCAAAACAACACTTCGAGTTTGAATTCCGAAAAACGGATAATATCATTAGATTCAGGACGTCAAAAAACATAAAGTGAAACCGGGTCGAAAAAGTCAACTGCTGACGTCAGCATTGGTCAACGCTGACGTCAATAGTGACGTCATCAGTCAACGCTGACGTCAACAGTGACATCAACAATGACGTCAGCAGTGATGTCAGCAATGACGTCATCGATGATGTCAGCCGGGTCGGGCAATGGGTCAAAGATCGGGTCGGGTTCGGGTTTGGGTGGACGGTGGGGTCGGGTCGGGTTCGGGTCTGCTGGGCCGGTTTTCTCTGGGGTGTTTGTTTCCCAGGAAAATCTGGAAATTTTCCAGATTTTCTCCCTAGCCAAACACCACCTTTTTTCGACTTTTAAACCCCATTTGGTTCGATTCAATCCTAAAATTTGATCCAAATATATCTTACAACAATTTCGAACCAAACCAACATCCTATCTTGACTCAAATCCAACAAAACTCACTTAAATCATACCAGACCAAAAGCATAAATCAAGAAGGAAAAACTTACCCCAACAAGCCAAGAACAAAAGCAAAATCGACAGCAAAACAGAGTAGTTGGAGAGAGTGTTTCGAGCAATTTCAAACACCCAACAAGACCAATTATCTGGATTTAAAATTGAGAATTTAAGGAATTCATTTAATCCCCATTAAAGCATTCGGTTCGGTTTCAGAAGGAGGAAGGAGGAAACGTTTCAAACTAAAAATGGTATAATTACCATTCAAGGGCTCAAAATTTTTGAATTCTTACATTTTGACCCTTAAGTTTTTAAAATTCTTAATTTAGTCCTAAATTTTAGAAATTTTTAATCCCCAAAAATTAGGGTTCATTTTTAGGGATTTTGACTTTACTTTGGGGATTTTGACTCCGAATTTTTGGGTTATTACAACTCTCCCCCCTTACAGAAAATTTTATCCTCGAAATTTACCTGGATCAAAGAGATGCGGATACCGGGCTTTGATGACAGACTTAGGCTCCCACGTAGCCTCATCCAGACCTCGGTTACGCTAGAGAACCTTAACCATCTTAATGGTTTTCCTCCGAAGAACTCTCTGGTCCTGAGCAATGATCTCAACGGGCTCCTCCTTATAACACAGATTAGGCCGAATCTCGAAATCCTCCACAGACAGAACATGAGACGGATCTGCTCGATAACGTCTTAGTATAGATACATGGAACACATCATGAATTCGCTTGAGTTCAGGTGGTAACTCAAGCTGATAAGCTACAGGTCTGATACGTCTGATAATCCGGTAGGGTCTAATATATCTGGGACTGAGCTTGCCTTTATGACCAAAACGTAGTACCTTCCTCCACGGAGATACTTTCAGAAAAACCTCGTCGTCAACCTCAAACTCAAGATCTTTACGCCTCAAATCTATGTAAGATTTCTGTCTATCAAAAGCGGATTTGAGCCGATCCCGAATCAATCTAACAGTCTCCTCAGCCTCATGCACAAGATCTGGGCCCAATAAACGGTGCTCGGTAAGCTCAGTCCAACCAATCGGGGTACGACACTTACGCCCATACAGAGCCTCATATGGTGCCATCTTAATACTGGCCTGATAACTGTTGTTGTACGCGAACTCTGCCAAAGGTATGAAATCCTTCCAGCTACCTCTGAAATCCAGAATACATCATCTCAACATGTCCTTGAGGATCTGAATCACCCGTTCAGACTAACCATCGGTCTGAGGGTGATAAGCAATGCTGAAGTTCAGTCGAGTACCCAGAGCAGTATGCAGAGATCCCAGAACTTAGACGTAAATCTCGGATCCCGATCAAATATAATAGACAGAGGTACTCCATATAGCCGGACAATCTCAGAGATGTATAATTGGGCCAACTTACTCAGAAGATAAGTGGTCTTAACTGGAATAAAGTGAGCAGATTTGGTCAATCGATCAACGATGACCCAGACAGAATCCTTCTTTGACGGAGTCAAAGGTAAAGCACTGACAAAATCCATGGTCACACGCTCCCATTTCCACTGAGGAATCTCAATGTGCTGAAGAAGTCCAGATGGTGCTGATGCTCTGCTTTGACTTTCTGGCAAGTCAAGCACTTGGATACAAAACTTACCACGTCTCGCTTGAGACCTTTCCACCAGTACTTTTCTCGGAGATTCTTATACATTTTGTCACCTCCAGGGTGCATAGAATATGTACTATCATGAGCTTCTCGCAGAATAACCTATTTCAGTTCAGCGTTCCTCGGAACACAGATTCGACCCCGGAAGTACAGAACTCCATCCTGGTTCAGAGAAAAATCCTGAGAAGTCCCCTCCTGAACTTCCGCAATACGGTGAGCCAAATACGGATCATTAGGTTGTTCAGCCTGAATCTCAAAAATCAGTGTAGGAACCACCCGAAGCTCTACCAGTAAACTGCCATCCTCTAACAGACTCATCCGAGCAAACAAAGCTCTCAGGTCAGAGATGGTGTTGTGACTCAAAGCATCCGCAACGACATTTGCTTTACCAGGATGATGTTCTATCTCACAATCATAGTCCTTCAGAAGCTCTCACCAGCGACGCTGTCTCAGATTAAGTTCCTTCTAGGTGAAAAGGTACTTAAGACTCTTATGATCAGTGAAAATATAACACTTCTCTCCATAGAGATAGTGTCTCTAGATTTTCAGAGAAAAGATCACGACTGCTAACTCTAGATTGTGGGTTGGATAGTTATACTCATGCTGTTTCAACTATCGAGACACATAAGCCACTATTTTCCCATCCTGCATCAGAACACATCCCAAACCAGTGTATGAGGCATCACTGTAAACGGTATAGGGTTTCCCCGACTCTGGCTGTATCAGAACTGGTGATTGTGTCAGAACAGATTTCAGTTTATCAAAACTCTGCTACTGAGCCTCAGACCAGGTAAACGGAACATCCTTCCTCAGAAGCTTAGTTAACGGAGCGGCTATGGAAGAAAAGCCCTCCACAAACCTCTGATAATAACCAGCTAGTCCCAGAAAACTGCGAATCTCTGCTACATTCTTGGGTTGTTGCCAACTCATAATAGCCTCAATTTTCATCGGATCAACCTGAATACCCTTAGCTGATACCATATGTCCCAGAAAAACAACCTCTGAAAGCCAGAATTCACATTTGCTGAATTTTGCATACAACTGTTTCTCCCTCAGAGTCTATAGAACAATCCGGAGATGTCGCTCATGCTCCTCCTCAGACTTGGAGTAGACCAGAATGTCATCGATGAAAACTACTACAAACTGATCCAAATAGGGTCGAAACACCTTATTCATCATGTCCATGAATGCTGCAGGGGCATTCGTAAGACCAAAGGGCATTACTAGAAACTCGTAGTGACCATAACGAGTTCGGAAAGCTGTCTTGGACACATCAAAATCCTTAACCTTGAGTTGGTAATAACCAGATCTTAGGTCTATCTTAGAGAAAACCGAAGCTCCTCAGAACTGATCAAACAAGTTGTCAATACGAGGAATGGGGTACTTGTTCTTGATGGTCAACTTGTTCAGCTTTCGGTAATCAATACACAAGCGCAGAGAGCCATCTTTCTTTTTAACAAACAAAATAGGGGCTTCCCACGGTGAAACACTGTGTTGTATGAAACCTCTATCCAGAAGTTCATGTAGCTGAATCTTAAGCTCCTTAAGCTCCTTCGGAGCCATCCGATAAGGTGCCATAGATACTAGAGTAGTCCCCGTGTATAACTCAATACTGAACTCCACCTCTTCACGCTTAGGGGGTACACCCGGTAGCTCTTCTAGAAAAACATATGGAAATTCATACACCACGCGGATCTTATCCATTCCAGAATCAGATTACCTCCGGTCAAGGATGTAGGCAAGATAAGCTATACACCCCTTCTTGATCATCTTTTCAGCTTTTATGGCTGATATCAGATTGGACAAATAACCTCTACGCTCACCGATGAGAGTTACCTCGCGACCATTAAAAGTTCTCAGAATTACCCTCTTACGTTCGTAGTCCAGAGTTACTCGGTGAGCGGATAACCAGTCCATCCCCAGAATCAAGTCGAAGTCCACAAATGGTAACTGCATCAGATTAGCAGAAAAGATTTCCCCGTGAACCTCAAGGGGACAATCTCTGTAAACTTTGGTAATCTCTATATGGTGGCCTACAAGACTAAAAACTGAGACGGAACTACCAGTATCTTCTACTGGAATTTTCAGATACCCCGCTACAGAACTAGAAACATATGAATGTGTTGACCCATTATCTAACAGTGCAAAGAAAGGAACAGTATGTACAAAAAATGTACCAGCAATAACGTCTGGCTCATCCCGGTCCTCCTGTCTCCTCGTAGCATATATCATGCCATACTGAGATCCTCCTGATCTGGCTGCTCCTCTGAACTGACTGGGTCTGCCTCTATTACCAGTACCAGATGCGGCAGGTCTACCCTGTGCTCTTCCCCCTGCTGGGGTCTGAGCTAAAGCCTGTGATTGCCCCGGAGCATAACCAGACTGTGGTGCCACTGGACAGTCTTTAAGACGGTGATCAAGAGAACCACATCGGAAGCAGGCTCTACTCTGTATGCGACACTCTCCGGGGTGTCATTTCTTACAGAAGGTACACTGAGGTACAACTTGGGTACTAGTGGATCCAGCTCCACTAGTAGCAGGGATAGCTGATACTACAGGTCTAGACCGTGTCAAACTCTGCGACTCATACTCATCGCGACCTCTCTTCCGGGATTGAAAACCCTGACTATACTGAGTAGATGCGGCAGACTATCGTCTACCTCTATCCTGACCTTGGGATTCCATCTGAATCCTCAAAACCTCATTACACTCGGCTGTCCTGGCACGCCGAATGATCATCTTGTACTCCGTATCATGATGTGTGGCAACTACAATCTTCAGTGGTACCCGGAGTCCTTTCAGAAAGTGATCACACTTTTACTTCTTAATCGTCACAATACCAGGAGCATATTGTAGCAGTCTTAGGAACTCAATCTCATAATCCTTAATAGACATGTCGTTCTGCTGCAGGTTCAGGAAGTCTTCTCGGCATTTAGCCAAGTACTCAAGGCTCACATACCGATCCTCAAAACTCTGTTTGAAAAATTCCAGTTGATCCTTTCAGAAGCAGTAACCTTTTCTTCTACCTCCCACCAGTTTAGGGCCTCTCCTTGTAGCAATGATATAGCTGCCCTCAATTTCCTGTTAGAGTGGTATTCCATCTCGACGAATAGACGCTGAAGTTTCTTCAGCCAGTACTCTGCATCGGCTGGGTCAATACCGGTCTTGCCATCAAACATGGTCATCCCAGCTGCTAGAAGCTCAGTAGATATGGGTTTCCTGGAATCCTCATTCTGTCGCAAATATCTGAGTAATTCCCTCTATACGGTCACTGAGTCCAAACCGACAATCTCACTATCATCAGACACATAAGGTCCCTCACTCTGGACCGGCTGATCAATCTCGACTTGTTGAGCCTCGATCTATATCTCGGGCTGATCCTCCCTTCCTACATTCTGTGTCAGACTCTGATCTTGTGGCGGGTCCACAGGAGGCGGAACACCACTAGAAGATGCAACAGATCGTCCTCGGCCACGACCTCTACCGGTCGCTAAACGGGTACTTCGACGAGGTGGCATAGTAGAATATCTACAGAAAGACAGAAAGAATCCTACATTAGATTCGGTACTTGGAGTAATATTCGAAATAATTCAAAAAGTTTCAAAGTTTTAGTCAAAACAGAAATCCAGATTTTTAAATAATTTGACAAAACATTTTCAGATCAAAAATCATTTCGGACTTTACAGTCCATGGGTTGAACCGGGCTCTGATGCCACTAAATGTAACCCCTAAAATTAACCTAATTTCTTAGATTACAAGTTAGAGTTTACGGCTTGAAAACTTGTTTCCCAAGTTAGGGTTTTTACAATACAATATGAATATAAAATTCGGATAATTTATTAAATAATTAATAAATTAAAATAATAATAAAAATTAAACATTTAAAAATAAAGTTCAACCCATAATTTATATAAACAGTAAATGTCCCAAAAACCAATAAATAATTAATGTTCGTAATACAGAATCATTATTCAAATATAAAATAGTCCGGAATCCGAAACTGAAGACATATTATAAATCAGTACTGAAACAGGATCCTCCAAGTACCGTACCGAGCCTAGGTTTGAGATCTGAAACAAGAATCTGAGAGGGTGTAAGCTGGGGAGCCTAGTGTGTCTCTAGAACAGATAACGGAATAACAAAACAGAAATATACAGAAGATGCAAAGTATGCATGATATGCACCCATCTCCGAACACCATAGAAGAGTAGGTCCCCAGACCACTCTAACACCATCACACCAACAGAAGTGGTATCTCGACCCGAAGGTGGAGCCACTGAATAGAAGTGATAAATCACTAACTTCCCCGTACATAGATAATATCCCAGATGTCATGTTATATGCAGATACAGAATCAGAATGCATGCCTTAAAGTCTAACAGGAGGCAAGCATGAAAGATATCAGAATCAGAAAGAATATGTCAGAATGATACATGATCATACGGTTAACAGGAATCAAATATACAGAATAACAGATTTACAGAATGAACGGGAGAGAACACACCTGTATCAGGAGACTCAACGACGACCTTAACGTCTACTGAACTCGGCTCTACCACCAGGCTGAGCAGGCGTAGAGTCTACAATTAACGGAAATAAGTTAGACTTCCTACTATGCCACATAACCGAAAAAATAATCTAAACAAAATTTAATTCGTTACTCATGTGAAGGTCCCGAATGCGGATGTATCGGACCTCGTACAGGAGGAAGAGGAGGTAACTGCTCGGGGTCGGAATCCTCGTCACCTAAAGTAAACAGAAATTTATTCAGAAACCTTTATAGATAAATTTCTAGATAACTTATCAAACTTAAAACCCCCAAAAACGACACTTCGGGTTTGAATTTCGAAAAACGGACAGCGTCATTGGGGATTTTGACTAAATTTCAGAAATTTTTAATCTCCAAAAATTAGGGTTCGGTTTTAGGGATTTTGACTTTACTTTGGGGATTTTGACTCCGAATTTTTGGGTTATTACAATGAACATTCATAGTGTTCTTCCTTCATTTCAGAAACTTGCCACAATAAAATCGATAAAAACCCTTCTCTGTTGAAACCCAAAAATTTCTCAAAAACCTTCTTATTTTCGAACAACACAAAACCGAAAACCCCTCTTTTGTTTTGATAAAACGAGATTCAAAGAGATCTCACTCTTTTGATTCGGATGAAAAAAAACAAAGCGAAGCTCCTCTACTCTCTCTCGTTTGGAGCTCACCATCGAAGACTCAATGCCCCATATGTTTATTGTTGGATAGATCGGAGATGGGAGAAGAGAAGACGCGACCGACCCTCAAAGAAAAACTCAGGTAAAAAAACGGAACCCCTATTTTTTCTATGCCATCTGAAAACTAAAACCGTGGATACCTCTAAAACATCTGACTTTGTATTGATTTTTCGGATGGGGGGAACCCCTTAAACGTTGGTTTGATTCGGTTTATATAACCGATTACAAGGGAAAATAATATTATTTTTCTGATAATATGCTCAAAAATCTCTGAATGTTCATTCTACACTGATTTTTTGATATTGGTATTGAATCGGCCTCTGGTATTGTTGACTTGTCTTTGATTTAGCTACAAACCCTCTGATTTTCTCTAGAGTTGTCGGATCTGTCGATTATACCTCTGATATTCCTTGATTTTTTTGTTTATGTTTGTACAATTCTGACGAGTTTTTGTTTGTTTCGCATGTATGAATCACGGTCGAAGCAAGGTGGGGACTAATCGAAAATGCATCAGACGACAACCGGGGCGTCTGTAGAGTCACTGGGAATCGAAAGGCCGCGCGCGTGAAGTCCACGCGTGCGTGAGAAGGTGAAGCGCCATCGCGTGTGATGATCCAGCCGCTTCTTCTCCATGCTTCGGGACCGTTAGATCAAATTTTGATCTAACGGCCCACAGAGGGATACACAAAGATGATGAAGGTGGTATTAGGGTTTTATGTTATCTGGTTCTGGGCTCATTGTAAATGGGTTTGTAATTAAAATTCAATTCGGGCTTAAAAAGAATGTGGGCTTGTAACATTTATTGTTTGGATTATGAACACTTGTAAATGGACTATAAATAAACAAATGGGTTTATTTATTTATATTTGGTATGTAAATATATAATAATAATAAATAATAAAATATAATAATATAATATAATATAATGAAAAACGAATGAAATAAAATAATCCTAATAATGATAACAAAAATAATAATAATAAGTTAATAAATAATGATAATAACAAAAACGAAACAAAAGTAATAGTGAAGTAATATGTTTATTTATGTATATACTTTAATCATAAGAAAATATTAAAGTAACACCTATAATATATATATTAGCATTAAAGAAATAAGCCCCAAATTTAAAACGATAATGTATTTACAAATATATGAAAAAACCCGTTATTCAAATAAAAATAAAACACGGGTTTAGACCCGGATAAAATTAGTGATTACAGCTGTCCCTCTTTGCTTATCGTTGTAAAACAATGATGAAGTAAAGACAAAAAACATTAATTTTATCCAACTTCCCTGTTTGAAGAGTTCGATATGAAAGTCTGTTTTCCAAGAGTCTTGATAATCCTTCTGTTTCTTGATCCCCATATTCTTGATTAGCTCTACCATGTATGATGTTTTGACACGAGACCATCTGCACACAAAAAAAGAATTTTCAGAGGCGATATTTGATTCCATTTTGAGATTTCGAGGAACTTTGAACCTTCCACAGACATCTTAAGTCTTATAACCTCGAATACATCAAAACTTCCAAGTATTTTATTTTATTTCTTCGACGGAAGGAAACCCAACTTCAAACTCCAAGACATCAAATATTCAATTTCAAACTTCAGACTTCAAACTTCAAACTTCAAACTTCAAACCCAACTTGATGCGTGTAATATAAGCGCAATTTGAGTGCAAGTGTACACATCGTCAGGTAATAAAATGATAACTATATCGTGTATCGTCTCCACAGGGATTGGTATAATTAATATATCTTCCCTAGTTCCCTTGCTCCTAAAAAGAAAGTAAAAACACAAATAAGTTAATTTGTTTAACTAACTAAATAATTAAATAACAAAACATAAAATAAAAGGTTGAGAACGATTATAAAGAAAGTGGGTAGGATCCAGCTACATCAATTAGTGGATTCAATTGATCTTCTTCTTGTCCAATGCAATCACACAACACTGTTTCGACAGTACTATAGATACAGCCTCGGCAGTATTGGTGTTCTCTGCCGCGGCAATCTCTTGCTCTTGGGCAAAGGCATCAAAGTTCAGCAAAGTGTCCGTAAGTGACTCCGCTCATCTCTGAGTCAAAGTGCTGTTGATGACCAGCCCTTGACGATACCTCTCGGTGTAAATCAACGATAACCACCAACCAATCCAACACTTCTTTTAGCTGTTGAAACTCTTAACCTATCTCTAGGCCGAGTTAGTGTCTACAATACCGTACTTATCCCTTTCGTGAATCTATACCTCTCGATGTTAGATAAATAGATTACTTGCAAACTTTCCTCTCGATCTTGAATGCAAGAACAAAGAATGACAATAGGATAAGCAAACTTTGATATTATTATTGCATAAGAACAAAGATACAAGAATCAATCTCCTCCTACTAATATCGACAACCTTCACCTATCCCTAAGAAATTTAGAATATATTATCGTTTAGGTACAATTCTTAGAGAGAAGGGTTTTCTCTAAAAATCGGCTCTCCTCAACAATTTGGCCGGTTAGGGTATTTATAGTCTTAACCTAGGGTAAACCTTTCCTAAATAGACTTCAACTTGGAGTAAGGAACAAGTCTTCTTCAAGGAATCTGATATTTCCAAGTTTGCCGCCTTCTAGAAGGGTTTTCCCGCTTGTTCTTTGATTTGGGCTTTTAGTGCGCTAGCCTGGTCCAATTGATGCGTTGTATCTTCTAGAATGTTCTCTATATTTTTATCTTTCATTGCGCCTCCATTGTTGGTGCAGCCACACTGGATTCTGCTGCGGCCTTTTCTTCTGCCTCGGCCTCAACATTGCTTTACTACCGCTTCGGCCCTGAATATTCCTGCATGTACAGAATATGTAATAATATCTGCATTCTCTATAAATATTGACTTTGTAAGTGATGATAACGGAATATCCAGTATTTGCGTAAAGAGTCCATATTTCTGTTCAAGTTTGTGTATAATAGATGCATAAAGTACCATGAGAAGGGTAGTAAATAACTGCCTTTTAGGCACTCATCAAATACCCCCAAACTCGAACTATTGCTTGTCCTCAAGCAATGCAAAACATTAAATTGCCAAACCTTACTCCTCTTTGGTCTTACTCTTCCATCTATTCTCCCCACCATGCTCATGTCTATCTCTCCGTTTTAGACACTAGTTTACCCAAAGACTTTTACTAAGAAACAAACTATAAGGCTAGGTGTGTGTATGCGTTTTATGGACAAGGCTGATTCAAGGCTTTCTTAGATAAACTCTAAGTTCAAGACAAATAGAATCTTGGACTAAAGCTGTCTCCTTAAAACAACAAGTCCTAAGCCAATTTCTGGCACCTCAAGATATGCGTTTTTCTATTTTCTTCTTTTTCTTTATTATTTTTTTATTAACCACCTATTTAGCATACTAGAGCCAGTTTCGGGAACCTCTAGCATGAAGAAGAGCTAAACTAGAGCTAGTGATAGGCACCTTTAGTTATTTTTCCAAAAGGTTCTAAGTCTTTATCACCTAAGTTTATTAAAAGAACTCCTAAATCAAACAAGTCCAAAAAGTGTATTTTCTTTCTAACCCTAAAACAAGCTTCTAAGTTTTATTCCATGAGTATCCTATGGTTATCCCTTCAAAACAGAACTTGGCCATGGTAAGGAGAAAGATTTCTATAGCCTTAAAGGAGTAAACTAAAGCAAAGCTGATGTAGGGCAGTGCAAGATTATAAACAAAAATTCAAGAAAAGTGAATACTGTAAAAAATTTCAGAAAAGAAATTACTCCCTTTTCATGGTAATGCTGCGGCAGTGGGTAGCCTCGACAATGCTTCTGCACTTACAATCTCCCCCAAACTCAAACCGAGCATTGTCCTCAATTCTCAAAATATAAGGCAAATAGTAATTAAAATATGGAAAAAGACAAAGGGAGTAAAGGAAATATTTATAATGACTCCGAGGAGCTGCTTGTACGGAGCATTCTTCTAGGCCTTGCTACTGGTGCCTTTTGTCTAGATCCTTGTGCCGGTGATTGATGTTGTTTGGCCTGCTGATGTGGCTGAACTCTATTGGGCGGTATGCGGTGCATCAGTGCCGTAACCTCATCCCCTTCTTTTACCTCGTCCATATTTTTTGTGTCCATGATTTCCGTTTTACCCCCTACCGTGGCAGTGGGTATTACTGATTCTGCATAACTCGGTGGCAGAAATCTTTTGTCCATCCCTACCGAGTTGGTGTGTATTCATCTGTGTCTTCGACCGGAACTCCTACATTAATGCACAAGGCAAAGATTAAACATGGGAAGTAAAGCGGTCAACGTTCCTTCTTGCCGCATTCATGAATTTTGTGAAGAATGATCTCTCCAATATTCATGCTTCTCTTCTTGATGATGGACTGGATCAGCACCAGTCTTTTGCGATCCACTGTGCTATTATGGGAGGTTGGGATAAGTCGTCTTTTGACAAGGGTACACCACATCTTGTCCTTGGGTATTAGACTCTGCCGTGTTACTGAACCCTTATGGGCACCGTTTCTCATAAAGTGTTGCTGTAACAAAGCTAATCTTTAATCTCTTCATAGTCTTAAGTGGTGATGTTGTCTACGAATTCGGCATGATCATCCTATGTGGGTGTGAGGCCATAAAATTTGTTGATGACTTTGGCATCAAGTTGCATAGGCTTGCCTCGACAGTGATAAAGAGGGTGTCTTTACTCGGCCCATGTGCGTAAAATTCCCTCACAATTGTAGCATTCGCTGGTGGAGGCTATAGGCTAAAAGCCTCCCAATCCTGATGCTGAATCTTGTTGAACAAGTATGATTCAATGCCGAAGTATATTTCATTTTTCTGTTGAAATCTCTACTCTTCCCATAATTGCCAAGCAATGAATGAGCGGTTGAATCGGTCAGCAACAGTGGCCGGGGCAAATTGTGTGTAAGAAGCCATTGATTTGTTCGTGGAGAATGGTTTGAGAAATTCTGGAGTAAATAGAGATTGTTCTGAAAATTTCAATAGAATGGAAGGATAGTGAGAGTAAGATTGTTCAAGATAGCAAAAGTAACAAGAATGCAAGAGTAAATAATGTACAACAATGATTCTACTTATATAGATTGTAAAAATATGACTGTTAAAAATAATAGCCGTTTAGGCATTTACTGCCTTGATGCGCAGTTACGGCCGTGGCAGATTTTTCAGCAAAGAGCTGTTACACTGTTTTTGCCCGTTGGGAATTCTACGGCTTTGACACAGTGCACTGTTGCGGTAGTAGATTTTCTGCTGTAGCATAATTTTTCTGCATTTGTTGCTTTATTTATTTTTAAAAAAATAAGACAGAAAAACATGAAATATAACAACATAAAATATTGAAAATAATAATATATAAACTAATCCTAATATAATAACTAAAGTTGAAGGGAAGAGATTACGTTACTTGTGGAGTGCATGTAAATGCATCTCCCTCTTTCATTATCTCTTTCTGACCCTTATCTTTCTTCATGAGTTGGTCAGTCCCTTCAGTGCATTCGGCTTCTCCTTTGGGTTTTATTCATTTACCGAACAGTCTGCCGAGCGTGCTGCCCAAGCAAGATGTTTTAGTACCCTGATTTGGTGTATGGAGAGCCTTACATTCTGTTGGAGCATCTGAATATATAAGATTGTGGAAGGCGTTCAACTTGACTTGTTGATCGTTTATCCGCATTGTGAGCTTGCTATTTTCCACATCAATGATGGTGCGTCCAGTAGCAAGGAAAGGTTGACCCAATATGATCGGTGCATTGTCGTCGGCCTTACAGTCAAGGACAAGAAAGTTAGCAGGAAATATAAATTTGTCAACTTTTACCAGGATGTCCTTAATTTTGCCTTCAGGATGCACATAGGACCGATCCGCAAGTTGGAGCAGTACTGTTGTTGGTTTTTCCCGTCCTATTCTGAGTTTCTGAAAAACTGATTTGGGAATAAGGTTGATGCTTGCTCCCAAGTCGCATAAGGCCTTTCCTTTATAACCATCTCCAATTGCATAGGGGATTGTGAAGCATCCAGGATCCTTTAGTTTGGGTGGCATACGATCATGCAACATGGCCATGCAACCTTCAGTGGCTTCCACTATTTCAAATTCTCCTAGCCTTTGTCGTTTGGATACTATGTCCTTTAAGAACTTGGCATAGTTGGGCATTTGTTCAATAGCCTCAACTAGTGGCAAGTTGATATGGACCTGCTTTAATATGTCTAGGAATTTCTGAAATTGGTGGTCCTGTTTGTGCTTCTTTAGCCTCTGTGGGAAAAGAAGTGGTGGTCTGATATCCTCTAGGTTTCCTTGGATATTGAGTTTAATACCTGGGGTGAATTTATCTACAGCTGCCTCAGCAGGTGGTTCTGATACTGCTAGTTCTGCTACCTTGGCAGTGCTTTCGACAGGGTCCTGCTCAGCTTCTGAGTCCTCATGATGTTGCTTTTCTGGTTGGACTCTATCGGCTGAGGTCTCTTCTTTATCTTTCAATTTTAGTCCACTTCTTGTTGTGATTACCTTGCATTGCTCGTGGCCTAACACCTTAGCAACTTCAGTATTGCTAGGTAAAACCCCTGGTGGTCGAGTGTTTTGTCGTTGGGCAAATTAACCAATTTGGATTTCTAGAGATTTTATCGCGACCTCCTGGTTTTGCAGTCTCATCACAGTTCGATTCATGAAGTCATTAGTACGCTTCATGAAACGGCTATTCTCCATCATGTAAGCATTAGTCTTTGACATAAAAGCCGTGAGAGAATCTGTCAATGCATTCAGAGACTATTGCTGTTGTACCTGCTACTGTGGCATGGGCTTCTGAGTGTTCTGCTGCGGCAGGTTCTGGCTTTGATGTTGGAATCCAGGGGCTTGATTAATTGGATTTAAGGCATTGTTAGGGTTACTCCATGAAAAGTTTGGATGCCTTTTCCAGGATTGGTTGTAATTGTTGGACATCATTGGATTATTTCTGTTATAATTTCCAATATATAGGCTGGTCTCCTCATCTTGTATGTAATCCAATGAGTTAACTACCTTAACCTCATGTATGTTTCTTTAGGTTTGCATATTCTGAACCATCTTGATCAGAGAAGCCAATTGTGCTACCACCGAACTGGATGTGTCTAATTCATGGGTTGTGGCATGACGTCCCATTCCTCCTCGCCTTGACGTGGGAAATTGGAAATCGTTACTTGTGAGTTTATTCAGAATTTCAATGGCCTCCGCGGGTGCTCTATCCAAAAGTGTCCTATTTGCGGAAGCATCAAGCATCAACCTTGTGGAGGCATTGGTAGCATTATAAAACATGGAGACTTGCGTCCACAAGGGAAAACCATGTAATAGGCATTTGTTTAACAATTCTCTGTAACATTCCCATGCCTCATACATCGGTTCATTTTTATCTTACCGGAATGATGTGATTTCATTACGGATGCGATCATAGAGATTTGTCAGGTTAAACCTCGTAATGAATTCTTGGCAGAGTTCCTCCCAAGATCCTATGGATCCTACTGGGATACCATTCAACCAATTTTTCGCCCTATCCCTCAGTGAATAGGGGAACAATTTCAATCGTAAAATATCTTCATGGACTCCTTGAATCTTGAAAGAGTTGCACACTTCCATGAAAGATTTAAGATGCTGCCTTGCATCTTCAATAGTAAACCCACTGAACTGTCCAATTGTGTTCAACATGTTGAACATCACTGGTTTGAGCTAAAAGTGAGTTGCTTCGATTTTTGGTGTGACTACGCCAGGGTTGAGTCCATTTAGATCTTCCATCAGATAGTCTCTAACAGTGGGCTGCCTTAGCAATGGTTGCGGCAATAGCTGCAACAGTATTGCCGGTGGCAGTACATTATGATCAACAGGGGGAATTTGTCCTCTTGGTGGATTATCCATGACTTGGGACAGATTGCGTCTCAGATGATGTCTTGTGCGTTCAATCTCAGGATCCAACTCGTACAATGGACCACTCTGGTTTGCCCTAGTCATAAACCAAAAAAATCAAAGTTAGTAAATAAATAAATAAATAAATAATTAGAATTAAAGTTAGATAAAGAATAGTTAAAGAGCAAGAAAATAAAGAAAAACAAAATTTAGTTGCCAATCCCCGGCAACGGCGCCAAAAACTTGATGCGTGTAATATAAGCACAATTTGAGTGCAAGTGTACACGTCGTCAGGTAATAAAATGATAAGTATATCGTGTATCGTCTCCACAGGGATTGGTATAATTAATATGTCTTCCCTAGTTCCCATGCTCCTGAAAAGAAAGTAAAAACACATATAAGTTAATTTGTTTAACTAACTAAATAATTAAATAACAAAAAATATAAAATAAAAGGTTGAGAACGATTATAGAGAAAGTGGGTAGGATCCAGATGCGTCAATTAGTGGATTCAATTGATCTTCTTCTTGTCCAATACAATCACACAACACTGCTTCGACAGTACTGCAGATACAGCCTCGGCAGTATTGGTGTTCTCTGCCGTGACAATCTCTTGCTCTTGGGCAAAGACATTAAAGTTCAGCAAAGTGTCCGTAAGTGACTCCGCTCATCTCTGAGTCAAAGTGCTGTTGATGACCAGTCCTTGACGATACCTCTCGGTGTAAATCAACGATAAGCACCAATCAATCCAATACTTCTTTTTGTTGTTGAAACTCTTAACCTATCTCTCGGCCGAGTTAGTGTCTACAACACCGTACTTATCCCTTTCGTAAATCTACACCTCTCGATGCTAGATAAATAGATTACTTGCAAACTTCCCTTTCGAGCTTGAATGCAAGAACAAAGAATGACAATAGGATAAGCAAACTTTGATATTATTATTGCATAAGAACAAAGATACAAGAATCAATCTCCTCTCACTAATATCGATAACCTTCACCTATCCCTAAGAAATTTAGAACATATTATCGTTTAGTTACAATTCTTAGGGAGAAGGGTTTTCTCTAAAAATTGGCTCTCCTCAACAATGTGGCCGGCTAGGGTATTTATAGTCCTAACCTAGGGCAAACCTTTCCTAGGAATAGACTTCAACTTGGAGTAAGGAACAAGTATTCTTCAAGGAATATGATATTTCCAAGTTTGCCGCCTTCTATAAGGGTTTTCCCGCTTGTTCTTTGATTTGAGCTTTTAGTGCGCTAGCCTGGTCCAATTGATGCGCTGCATCTTCCAGAATGTTCTCTATATTTTTATCTTTCATTGCGCCTCCATTGTTGGTGCAGCCACACTGGATTCTGTCGCGGCCTTGTCTTCTGCCTCGGCCTCAACATTGCTTTACTGCCGCTTCGGCCCTGGATATTCCTGCATGTACAAAATATGTAATAATATCTACATTCTCTATAAATATTGACTTTGTAAGTGATGATAACGGAATATCCAGTATTTGCGCAAAGAGTCTATATTTCGGTTCAAGTTTATGTATAATAGATTCATAAAGTACCATGAGAAGGGTAGTAAATAACTGCCTTTTAGGCACTCATCAAAAACCTAACTATAAAAACTTCAACACTTCAAACATCAAAATTCAAATTTCAAATTTCAAACTTCAAACTTCAATCTTTAATCTTCAAAATTCAAACTTCATGCTTCATGCTTCAAACTTTAAACTTCAAACTTCGAACTTTCAAAATAGGATATTTCGCTTCTCCAACGAAAAAAAAACTAACTTCAAAACTTTAAAAATTCAAAGGTTTTAGATTTTATACTTTAAACTTTAAATTTCAAAACTACAAAACTTCAAATCTTTGAATTTTAAACTTCAATCTCCAAAACTTCAAACTTCAATCTTTAAAGCTTCAAACTTCCAAACTTCAAATCTTTAAATTTCCAACCTTAAACTTCAAAACTTCAAACTTCCAACTTTAAGCTTCAGATTTCCAAACTTCAAATCTTTAAATTTCCAACCTTAAACTTCAAAACTTCAAACTTCCAACTTTAAGCTTCAGACTTCGATTCTTAAAATGGAAACTTCACAACTTCATAACATCGGTTCTTGAAATGAAATTTTCAAACTTCATAACATCTGTTCTTAAAAATAGACTTCCAAATTTCATGACATCCGTTCTTGAAAATAAACTTTCAAACTTCACCATATCGAATATTTTAAATCTTCAAAGAGGAAAACTTCTTCACATCAATACATCTAAACTTTGAAATATGATATTTTGTTTCTTCAAATAACATCTCACAACTTCTGCATTTTCTTAGGCTGGTAAATTCAAACATCTTAACTTCTTCTATTTTTTCACGTGTTTGAAATCTCCCTTCTTCTTCTCGATATCTGCCAAAATAAACGAAAGTGTATGTATGCATGTGTTAGTATGTCCTTTAATTCTAGGGATGCCTAACTAAAATGATGTATGATTGCATGGACATGCCCCCTAATCTTTTGATGCCTGCCTACAAATTATGTATGACTTATGAATTTTTTGCTTGAGGATTAATCCTCAAATTTGGTCACTCTTGGACATGTCGATCATTCAACTTCACTGAATCTTCTTTCGTAAAAAGAGATTGTTGACTTCCGCTGACCAAGGTGAAGTCAAGGAAAATCAGACCACCTTCTGAAAGCTGACCTCTGGTAAAATTGTTCTGAATGAGCATTCTTCTACTAGGGTAAATACTTACCCCCGAACATCAAAGCCCAAATTTAGTTCAAAAATAACATATGAAGGACAACGTCGGTCTTGCCCCGAGTCGATAGGCTCTTATCTCTTAGACAGTGGATTTGGTTCAACTAAGATATCTCCTTAATTCTTTCGGCGGAGAAAACTTATCCTTGCGGGATGCCCCAAAATTTTTGCCCCAAAAATTTCTTTCAAAATTCTAACTTCTTCAAGCAATAGTCACTTAGTAATCTCTGAAGGGAGAAAGGTCCATTATTTAGGGGAGACCTCACATTATAAAATGACCTCACTCCTCTTGGGTTTAGTCGGAAATGACAAAATGCATCAATAGCCTTGCATTTTGAAAAATCATTTTGAATGAATGAAGTTTTCCACAAAAATAAGTTGTTGACGTTTTAAAAACATGTCTCTCAAAATAATTTTAAAGATTAAAACTTAATTTTGGAAAATAGTGAACAAAATCCTTGGATGTCGAATGTAGGAGTGTCTAAAACTCGATACTTGATGATTAATGGCATTAAATGTTGTGGCGATATTTGGAGCGTTAAGTCTTTTATTTAAGTCGCTCGGTTCACCCTTATGATTACCGTACTCACATGATCCGCTTGAAAACTACTCCTTCTAGTTCTCATATCTGTCTTTTCTTGTACTTCAGTTTGAGAATTCCAAGTATAAATATGTGCTTCGATTTTTAATGTATTAGGGTGTCAGTGTCTTCAAAGAGTCATCACTGACGCTTGTGTATCAAACTGGTGGAGATCTGACTCCTTATTAGACTCGTTCTCCCCCCACAGCTCCATCAGGATGCTCCGAGACTTATTGAACTGCTCGTTCATTTGAGGGTCTTCAACTCTCACCTCTTTTCCTTTTCTTCTTTTTTCTTCTTCTTTCCTTTCTTTCTCTTTTTCTTTCTTTTAATTTTTCCTCTCTCTTTTTCTTTTTCTTTTCCATTTTCTCCCTTTTTTGTTGTTGTTGTTTTACCTCTTGGAATTCTCAAACTCGGGTAGATTCTTTCTCTAAGGGATACTCTTATCATCGAACATTATCGAAGGAGTATTAGTCTTACTTCTCACGCTTTCTGACCAAAGCGGACTTAAAGTAGAATACTACATCGTTATCACAACATCAATTAGTCTTTATGTCTGAATTGATGACACAACAAACATTAAATATCCGAGAATTTTAGAAGAGTAAATATAAACATAAATTTAAAAAAATGCATCTCTTCATTGAATAATAAAAACAAAGGTGACATAGGTGCCCAATTTACAAAAAGTCGTTGCTACTTCGGGCCAAAAATAGCAAGATTGATTGAAAACATAAAAAAGGAAGAAAACTGAATTGCAAGAAAATTGATACAAACATGCATCTAAGAAAAAGTAATCTAAAGTGAGATGCATTAAACTTCTGACAACTCATGAGACCTCCCTCCTCTAAGCCTTGTCATGTGTAGGTAGAGGATTGTTCACCACGTCCGGTGACTCAAGCTTCAAAGCCCCACTGTTCAACAGGTTTTGCATAATCTTCTTGAATGCCACACAATTCTCAATTGTGTGCCCCGGGACTCCTCCGTGATACTCACAATTCACATTAGGATTGTACTAAGGCGGGTAAGGCGGGCTATAAGGAGTAACATGATAAGGTCGGACTAAATCCGCCTTGTGCAACTGAGAGTATATCTCTTTATACAAAACGGGCAAAGGGGTGAAAGGGACCTTCTCATGTTCCTTCTTAGGGGGTTTGCCCTCTCTCCTATTCAAAACTTTTGTATTCCTGAAAGCAGTTTGGGAAGAGGAGATAGTGAAATTGTTCGGATTCTAGTGCTGATTGGCGTAATTCACCTCGTGGTCCTTCCTCTTCTGATATTTTTGCAGATATTCACCGGTCTTAAGCTTGCCGCTCTTAAAAGCAATCTCGATAGATTTGGTTGTACTCACAAACTCGGAAAATCCTAAAGATATGTTGTTGATCATCTTCTCATACAGCGGACCTTGCAGTGAGTCCACGAACAGACGAGTGATTTCTTCTTCTAAGATCGTCAGTTGAACTTGAGCCGTAATATCTCTCCATCGCTGAGCATACTGTCGTATGGTCTCCTCTTGCCCCTAAGACAGGCTCTGAAGCATAGTTCGATTTGGGACCATGTCCTTCACATGCTTGTATTGCTCAATAAAAATTCTAGAAACATCCTTCCACGACTTCACGTTCGCCCGACTAAGCTGGGGTAGCTGCCCTAATCAAGCTATCCTAAAAGCAGTAGATAAGAAGCTTCTTGTTTCGTAAATGTGCTTCCATCTTACGGCAATACATGGTTAGGTGAGCAGAAGGACAAGTGGTCCCATCATACTTTTCAAATTCTGACACCTTGAACTTAGGCGGTATAATCAAATCAGATACCAAGCTTAACTCGTAGGCATCGATTCCAAAATCCTCGGTCGCTTACAACAGGTTGACTTTTTCCTCAACTTGGAGGCGTTGCTCCTCAAATTTCTTCTCAAATTCTTTCCTCAGCCTTGCTTCGACTTCATTCATCAAATCTAAATTCGGGACTTCAGTATTGACTTTATTTCCTTGACCTAAATCAATCGGGTGGCTAACAGATGCACCGGTAATGTGAACACTCTTTTCAACCGATCCCTCGGGCTGAACCCTAGTGTCGGGTAAGTTATCGTCTAGCTCATCCATATTAGAATGCTCATCAGAAACTTTAGCTTTTCCATGGTCGGGCTTTCTAAACAATTCGGTGAGCTTGGTGATGATGTCATTTTGAGACTTCTCAATCCTCGCCTCAATGTTAGTCAAACAATCCTCGATTTCTTTTTGTGACTTCTCAACGTTAGCTAGTCTATCGTCCATTCTTTTTGATTGAGAGCGGGTATTGTAAGAGTGCCGAATGGTTGCGGCTTGAAAACTGCCACAAGATATCCAAGGTTAATCTTCTTGTCTTATTCATGAATGCAAAAATGTATGCATGCTATGAAAATACATAAAATGCACAAATGAATGCAAGTGAAGGTATCAATCGTGCTAGTGATCACCCTTTGAGCAACTTTCATCGATCGAAAGATTTTATTTTTCTCTTTCTTTTTTCGTTTTCTCCATTGTTTTTTTGTCTTCTTTTTTTTTATTTTTCTTCTCTCTTTTTTCCACTTTTTTTTTATTTTGTGTTTTGAATCTATAACTGTGGTGAAAGCCTCTAATTGGATAAACCACTTAGACCAACACCTTCACGAAATGTCGATGCAAAACTGATGAAGCAAACAAGAACGGAGACAAAGCAACCCTATTTATCTCATCTAACAGAATCTAGGTTAACCGCATGGCTCTAATTAGGTAGGTTTTCTATGTTCTCTAAATGCAGTCTTTGGTTCTATGAGGTACCAAAATTGTCCTTGTTGTCCACTTCTAAGAGTAGCAAGGCCTCCGATCGTCACCCATTATAGGCTTATCTCGATCGAGTTCAATTTAGGGGACCCTTTCGCTATACCCATACAAGGGAACAATATCCTCACGAAAGCATAGGATAGTCGAGCCCCGAAGGTACTTTACTAGCCCATACGAAGGAACAATATCCTCACGAAAGCACTAGCGTTTTCCCCCCACTTAGAGAGACGGGTTGAAATGATATTACCTCGAATAAATAAACAAATGATAATTTAATTGCCACTTTAATTTCCAAAATTAGTTAAACGGTATTTTTAAAAACAAGACTTGACTCGTTTATTTTTTTAAACAAAACGTCCCAAGCGGAGTCGTCAACTATGCGACGCTTTCGCTTAAAAATTTAAAATTAAGTATAGTGAAAGCTGCTATTTTGAAAGAGTGAAATTGAAAATTTAAATGTCTCAAAAATTTTGAATTTTGAAAAAATAGATTGAAAATTAGGTTTAAATTGGAAATTAGGGTTTAGAATTAGGAATTCAAAAATCTAGGGTTTAAAATTAAAGTTAGGAATTGAAATGGAAAAATTAGGGATTTAGGGTTTGAAAAAAAATTGAAAATTAAAATATAAGAGGAGAATTTACAAATTAGGGTTAAAACTGGTTCAAGGGTTTTGAAACTTAGGGATTAAAACATTTGAAAGGGATTAAGAAAGAGGTGAGAAATAATTGAAAATTTATTTAAAAAAGGGGTGGAGTCGCCACCGGCCACTTTGGTAGGCCGGATACCGTAAAAACCAAAGATTCGAAAAAGACAAGTTCGAGAGTCGTTTATAGTTTAAAAATGGGTTTAGGGTTTAAAAATCGTTCAAAATTGACACCTTTATCAAAATAACCGCTTAATTAATTTTGAAAATTTTAGGTTTTAAAGTGACATTTAAATTACGATTTGTTTAAAGATTCGGATTAAGTTTTATTTTTTACCGTGTCTTTATTCGGAGGCAACGCATACACCGTGACCACTACGTTGGAACACGGGCCCGTTACAACTAAATAAAGACGTAACTATTAAGTTTGTTAATCAATAATGGATATGATTTAAATGACCAAAAAGAATAAAGCATATACAAAATATATATAAAGAATTAAAAAACATAAATAACATGACGTAAAAAAACAAGATATAATTAAATATGTACCAAATACACAAAGTAACATAATAAGATGAAATGTACAAATATATGAAAGTGTGCATGACAAATATAAATAAAATATAATAAAGCAACCATACAAATAAAACAACACAAAAAAAAGATATAAAAGTAAACATGCATATCATAAGATAAGGAACATGTACAGATAAATACCCATGAATGACAACAAAAAGACAATACGGTATAAAACTATATACAATATGAGTAATAGAATATAAACACACAATACAAATAAATGCTTGAATAAAATACATGTCACATGTAAATAATGAAGTAAGCCTAAATGAATAAATAAGCAACATGAGCTAAAAAGAATATGTAAAACAACAGTAACGAAAAGGAAATAAAATAAATATAAGGAGCAAAATAAAAAAAGAAATAAAATAAAATAAAACAACACTGGAAGTAACTAGATTACAAAAACTCAAAAATATTCAGACCCTCGAACCGTTATTTTGAAACGAGGAGTGGCCTGAAAGTAACTCCAGATATACGAAGGGACTTAAATTTAATAAGACCATTTGAAAATGGTTATTAGAACAAAAGGAGTGACGAAATTAAAAGGTTTTAGAAATATTAAGGGACCGAGGCCATGATTTCCCTTACGCGGAGGGTTTTATGTTGCGAATTGACCGTTTTTAAAGAAGTCCCTCTACTATATAAGACACTTTAGAAAGAAAAAAAATTCCTTAGCCATTTTCAAACCGGAAACAAGAAAAAAAAGAGTTTTCTCTCTATTGTTCAAAACCAAAACCCAGAACACAATGAACATTCATAGTGTTTTTCCTTTATTCCAGAAACCTGCCACAATAAAATCGATAAAAACCCTTCTTTGTTAAAACCCAAAACTTTCTCAAAACCCTTCTTATTTTCGAACAACACAAAACCAAAACCCACTCTTTTGTTTCGATAAAACGAGATCCAAAAAGATCTCACTCTTTTGATTATGATAGGAAAACAAAACGAAGCGAAGCTCCTCTACTCTCTCTCATTTGAGGCTCACCACCGAAGGCTCAATGCCCCATATATTTATTGCAGGAGAGATCAGAGATGGGAGAAGAGAAGACGCGATCGACCCTCAAAGAAAAATTCAGGTAAAAAATTGGAACCCCTATTTTTTCTACGCCATCTGAAAACTGAAACCGTGAATACCTCTAAAACTTCTGACTTTGAATTGATATTTCGGATGGGGGAACCCCTTACAAGTTGTTTTGATTCGGTTTATATAACCGATTACAAGGGAAAATAATATTCTTTTTCTGATAATATGCTCGAAAATCTCTGAATGTTTATTCTGCGCTCTGATTTTTCTGATATTGGTATTGAATCGGCCTCTGATATTGTTGGCTTGTCGTGATTTGGCTACAAACCCTCTGATTTTCTCTGGAGTTGTCGGATCTGTCGATTATACCTCTGATATTCCTTGATTTTTTTGTTCATGTTTGTACAATTCTGACGCATTTTTGTTTGTTTCGCATGTACGAATCATGGCCAGAGCAAGGAGGGGACCAATCGGAAATGCGTCGGAGGGTGACCGGGGCGTTTGAAGAGTCACTGGGAATCGAAGGGTCGCACATGTGAAGTCCATGCACGCGTGGGAAGGTGTAGCACCATCGTGTGGGCGTGTGTGATGATCCAAACGCTTCTTCTCCATGCTTCGGGACTGTTAGATCAAATTTTGATCTAACGGCCAATAGAGGGCTGCGTAAAGATGATGAAGGTGGTATTAGGGTTTCATGTTATCTGGTTCTGGACTCATTGTAAATGGGTTTGTAATTAAAATTCAATCCGAGCTTAAAAAGAATGTGGGCTTGTAACATTTATTGTTTGGGTTATGAACACTTGTAAATGGACTTTAAATAAACCAATGGGTTTATTTATTTATATCTGTTATGCATATATATCATCATAATAATAAATAATAAAATAATATAATATAATATAATAAAAAACGAATGAAATAAAATAATCCTAATAATGATAACAAAAATAATAATAATAAGTTAATAAATAATGATAATAACAAAAACGAAAAAAAGTAATAGTGAAGTAATATTTTTATTTATGTGTATACTTTAATCATAAGAAAATATTAAAGTAACACCTATAATACATATATATATTAGCATTAAAGAAATAAGTCCCAAATTTAAAACAATAGTGTATTTATAAATATTTTGTACTTCTCCTCTATTGATGAACTCTCTAGGGAATGACTAATGGTGGCTTCTATGGTTTCCTACCCCTTACCCCTACCTAACATATCGCTTTCTCGAGTTCTCTAGGATCCAACCAGGACCTATTTGCAGTCTAGAACCCATTGCTCACGTAGATCCTGCCTTAACTCCTCTCGGATGATCTAAGGATCTATAGCTACGCCTCTCTCGAGTGCTCTAGTATGTATCTAAACAATGGACACTCTCGTGCCTCTTACAATGTTTAAATAATTACCAACAATGAGAAAAGAAAATATACAAACATATAGAAGGCAATATATTAAATAGAAATAAAAGATAATCATCCACAAAAGCATCCACCAAATAAAGCTAACACATGATAGGTGAAAGAGTTTAAGAATAAATATTAACCACTAATATCATCCTTAAATCATCCACATAAAACCTCTTAAAGATACAAAATAAAGCAAAGGAAGAGGAAAGAAGACACCCTCGGTCTGCACCGTGGCCGGCTTCTTCGACCATCATGGGATACCTTAGCGTGCTAGCCCCTCTCGGGTGCCTAGCACACCACTCCCTTCAAGCTCTATAAATGGAGGAACCCTTCGATTGGACAAGAAAGGTGTAAACTTTCTTCACCACTTTTTGCTCTCTTTGTTCCTCAAAATCTAGTCCAAAGGTCCTCATTTTCTTGAATAAAGGTTGCTCTTTTATAAGAAGGTGAAAAACCCTAAAAAATAGGTAAAAATTCAGTTCTGCCCTCTTTGTCGTGGCATTTCTGCAAGACTGGTAGAGGTGGAAGTGGTCCCCTACTGAGGTGGCTCGCATACAGGCCATATTGGTTGTGGTCCCCTACCGAGGTGGCTATATCCATGTTGTAGTGGTTCCGACCGTCTTTGATGGTTGTAGCCAGGTTGTATTGGCTCCAGCTGGCACTACTCTCAAAATATCTTCTTTTCCTGTAGTGCAGCACAGGAGGTCTCCAAAATTGCCATGGCATTTTCCCTTTGCTATCCTTTTACGAATATCTGACATAGTGAAAGTGGTCCACTACTGAGGTAGCTGTAGCCAGGCTGTAATGGCGCCAACTGTCACTCTTATCAAAATATCTCCTTGTCGTTTAGCTCAGCATAAGAGTCCTCCAGATTTGCCATGGCATTTTCCCATTGCTATCCTTCTGCGAATTCCATGACAAATTTCCTCAACTTCCAACTTTGCTTTACTTGTACAACATCAACCAAAAGTATGACCTTTCCCGTAAAATAGCACCTATTTCCGCACTATAGATTCCAAAACATAAACAACCACCAAATGCAATGTTATGATCCTAAATGCAACTAAATGAACCTAAATGTGCTTGAAGACAATAAATAACTTAGTAAAAAGGCTCTAAATATAGCATTTTTACGGAGTTATCACACAGTAATCTACAATAATACCGAGGCAGTGTAGTGCAGTTGCATTGGACAGAAAACAAATCAATCAATTCTACTATACAACATAATTGGATCCTTCCCTCTTTCTTAATTTGACCTCAACCTATTTAGTCTTCTTTCTTTGTTTTATTTAGTTTAATCAAATAGCCAATTTACTTGTGTTTTTACTTTTATTTTACAGAGCAAGAAGACCAAAGGAAGCATATTAAGTATATCAATCCCTGAGGTAACGATAACTCGATAATATTTATCACTTTATTACTTGACGTGTACACTTGTACTTAAATCGTACATATTTAGCACGCATGAAGTTTTTGGCGCCGTTACCGGGGATTGGAAACTAAATTTTGTTTTCTTTATTTTTTTGCTTTTATTTTAGTTATTTGAATTTTTCTTATTTTTATTTTTATTTTTATTTGATTTATTTTTGGTGTATGACCAGGGCCAACCCTAGCAATCCATTTTACGAAATTGACCCAAAAATCGAGAGAACCTACTAAAGGTTGAGAAGACAGATCCAAGGAGCCATGGTAGTAAATCAAGGAAACCAGAACCTACCTGCTGGCAATGGAGGCCTTCAACAGCAACCACTATCGCAACCTCTATCGAGGCAGCTAACTGTCAGAGATTTTCTGGCAGAAGATCTAAATGGATTGAACCCTGGAGTTGTTACACCAGAGATAGAAGCAACCCACTTTGAACTCAAACCAGTTATGTTCAATATGCTTAATACTACTGGACAATTTAGTGAGTCTGCAACTGAAGATGCCAGACAACATCTCAAATCCTTCATAGAAGTATGCAACTCATTCAAAATTCAAGGAGTCCATGAAGACATTTTGAGATTAAAACTTTTCCCTTATTCATTGAGAGATAGGGCCAAAACCTGGTTAAATAGCATTCTGGCAGGATCTATTAGATCTTGGAGTGAACTCTGCTGAGAATTCATTACGCGATTTAACCCTACAAACTTATATGATCGAATCCGTAATGAAATTATTTCTTTTAGACAGGCTGATGACGAACCCATGTACGAGGCTTGGAAACGCTACAGAGAGTTACTGAATAAATGTCCACTGCATGGATTTCCACTATGGACGCAAGTAACCTTGTTCTATAATGCTACCGATGACCCAACAAGGATGATGTTGGATCCTCGGTAAATGGCACACTCCTTAACAAAGCTCCAGAAGAAGCTATTGAGATTCTGAACAAACTCGCAAGAAACAATTTTTAATTCCATACTTCTAGGCGAGGAGGAATAAGATGCCGAGCCATAGTGAATGAACTAAAAACTACCAATTTAGTGGCAGCACAATTGGTATCTTTAACCAAGATGATTCAAAACATGCAAGTATAGCAAAATACTCATCAGGTAAAAGCGATCAATTCTTCTGAGATATATGCAAGATGAGGAATCTGGTTTTTATGTGGGAAACTACAACCGGAACAACAATATAATGTCAAACACATACAATCCAGTATGGAAAAGGCACCCAAACTTTTCATGGAGTAATACTAATAATGCCTTGAACCCCACTAACCAAGCTTCAAGATATCAACATACACAGTCGCAGCATTATGTACAACAGTCACTACCGCAGCAGCAGATGCATCAGCAGCAACCCTTGAATTCAATGGAGAATACTCTCAAGGCCTTCATAATGAAACAGAATCATATATGGCCGAGAACAGCAGTTTCATGAAGAGAACCGATGACTTCATGAATAGAACAAAGATGAGGCTGCAAAACCAGGAAGCTGCTACTAAATCACTAGAAACCCAAGTTGGTCAATTTGCTCAAAGACAGAATACTAGACCACAGGGAGACTACCTAGCAATACTAAAGTTGCTAAGGGAATGGGCAATGAACAATGCAAAGCAATCACCACAAGAAGTGGCCTAGAACTTAGAGAGACAATGGGCAAGCCAGCAACCAAAGTTCCACCAGTAACACATGATGAACCAGACAAAGAGGACTTGGATGCTGAACAAACTGATCACGAGAACACTGCTCCAGCAGAGAGCTCGGCAACACCTGAACAAGCTGCGGAGATAGTGAGAAACAAAGTGGTTCTAAGTATTAAATTCCAAATCAGTGAGACCCTGGAAGAGATGAGACCACCACCACTGATGAGTGTTTAAAAAGGCTATTATTTGCTATTCTTTTCCTAAACAATATGTACTCATTACCCACTAATTCGAACTGATACATATACTTATTGATCAATAATCGACATTTTCCTGCCACATCATATAAAGATGATATTTGCGTGAAAAGAAGGCTTTATGGCTTATTTTGTGTAGTTGCAGGAATTACCTGCCGAGGAAGCAGCAGTGCCGAAGGCAGAACCAATGCCGAGGCACTAGCATTACCGAAGGCAGAAGTAATGCTGCGGTAGCAGAAAGTTATAGTGCTCACCAGGACAAGGGTCCAGAATAAAAGCATCGGTAAGAAAACCTACAAGAGCAGTTGTGCCCAGCAGCTCTTCAGAATCAAAATAAATTACTGCCTTGTTTTTATTACTTGCTGTGAGATTTGAGCATTGAGGACAATGCTCAGTTTAAGTTTGGGGGTATATGAGTGCACTACCAAGGGCAGCCCACTGTCGAGCGGTAATACCAGAAAAGGAAATAATTTGATGTCTTGATTCAAAATTTTTTTATATACCTGCCTTTACTTGAAATAATTGTTTTTACTTTTGATGCCTTACATCAACTTTACCTTAGTTTATTCTTTTAAGTCTTTAGAAATCTTTTTCCTTACAATGATTAGGTTCTGTTTTGAAAAAATTTCTTTTTCCTTACAATGACTAGGTTCTGTTTTGAAAAAAAAAACCTTGGAATACTTAAGGAGTAGAACTTAGAAGCTTACTATAAGGTTAGAATCAGCAAACACTTTTGGGACTTATTTGATTTAGGAGTTCTTTTAATAAACTTAGGTGATAAAGACTTAGATTATAAGGAATATGACTAGAGGTGCCTATCACTGGCTCTAGGAAATGACTCCTCTTTATGCTAGAGGTGCCAAAAACTGACTCTAGTATGCCTAAGGAAAAGAAAGAAAAATAGAAAGAAGCACAACTTTTGAGGTGCCCAAAACAGGCTCAAGAGATTGATATCTTTAAGAAGAGAAATAACCATTCTAAGTCTACTTGTCTTGAACTTAGAATTTATCTAAGAAAGCCTTTAATCAACCTTGTGTACAAAAACCCACACACTCACGTAATCTTATAGTTTGTTTTCGAGTAAAAATCCTTGAGTAAACTAAAGGCTAGGACTGAAAGATAGACATAGTTATGGTGGAAAGAATAGATGGAAAAATAAGACCAAGGGAAAATAAGGTTCGGTAATTTGATGTTTTGCATTGCTTGAGGACAAGCAATAGTTCGATTTGGAGGGTATTTGATGAGTGTTTAAAAAGGCTATTATTTACTATTTTTTCCTAAACAATATATACTCATTACCCACTAATTCGAACTAATACATATACTTATTGCTCAATAATTGACATTTTCCTGCCACAATATATAAAGATGATATTTGCAAGAAAAGAAGGCTTTATGACTTGTTTTTGTGTAATTACAGGAATCACCTGCCGAAGAAGCAGCAGTGTCGAAGGTAGAACCAATGCCGAGGCACTAGTATTGCCGAAGGCAGAAGCAATGCCGCGGCAGCAGAAAGTTCCAGTACTAATGTTGGGCGATTGAAAGAGGAAAATGAGTTGAGAATGCTTGGACTTGAAGCGTTTGGGTTGGAGCAGATTAGCACGTGAAAAGACCAAGTCAAAGGTCACGCGAGAATAGTCTTCTAGATAGAATTAAACTTGGAAATATTATATTTTTATTACTTGTTTCCTACTCCAAGCTATATTCTACATAGGAAAAGTTACCCCAGGTCTAGACTATAAATACATGAGCCGTCCAATGTATAGAAGAGAGTCAAATTAGAGAGAAAGCTTTACCCTAAGAATTGTGTTCTTCATTACAATATGTTCTAAGCTTTCTTAGGGTTAGGTGAAGGTTGTTGAATATTAGTGTGAGAAGATTGTATTTTGTTTCTTTGTTTCAATACAATAAGAATATCAAAGTTTGCTTATCTTATTGCCATTATTTGTTCTTACATTCAAACTCAAGAGAGGAGCTTGTAAGTAATCCATTTATCTAATATTGAGAGAGTTAGATTCACGAAAGGGGTAAGTGCGGTGTTGTAGACACTAACTCGACCTAAAAATAGGTTAAGAGTTTCAGCGGCTGAAAGAAGTGTAGGATTGGTTGGTGATTATAATTGATTCACGTTGAGAGGTATCATCAAAGACTAGTCATCAACAGTATTTCGACTTAGAGATAAGCGGAATCATTTAAGGACACTTTACCGAACTTTGGTAATTCTACCTATGAGCAAGAGGATTGCCGCGGCAGAGAACATTGTCGCTGCCAAGACAGTATCTGTAGTACTGTTGAGGCAGTGTAGTGCCATTGTATAGAACAAGAACAGATCAATCGGATCCACTATATGACATAAATGGATCCTACCTAATCTCTCTATTCATTCTCAACCATTTATTTAAGTTTTTATTCTTTAGTTATTCAACAAATCTTTTTACTTGTGTTTTTATTTTATTAACTTCAGGAGCAAGGAAGGAGAATGAGGTATATTAAGTATACTAGTCCCTGTGAAGAATGATATTCGATAAATACTTATAATTATATTACTTGACATGTACACTTGCACTTAAATACACTTTTTTATACGCGTCAACCACCATTCCTACAAAGGTTGAAAAAGCAAAAATAGGACCATCAGTTTAAAAAGTTCTTGGATATTTTAAAGCAAGTCCAAATCAACTTGCCATTTGTTAAGGCAATTGAACAGATGCCCAACTGTGCTAAATTCTTTAAAGACATTGTGTCTAAAAGAAAGAAGCTAGGTGAGTTTGAGACAATGGCAGCAACTGAAGGATGTATGGCCATGCTGCACAATCGTATACCACCCAAACTGAAGGATCCTGGATGGTTTAACATACCTTATGCGATTGGTAATTATTATGAAGGAAAGGCATTATGTGACCTAGGAGCAAGCATAAATCTCATTCCTAAATCAGTCTTTTAAAAGCTTGGAATAGGAAGGGCAAAGTCTACGACAGTTTTGCTCCAACTTGCGGATAGATCCTATGTGCATCCTAAAGGAAAAATAGAGGACATATTGGTAAGGGTAGACAAGTTTATTTTTCCTGCCGACTTCTTTGTCCTTGACTGTGAAGCAGATGACAATGCACCGATCATCCTGGGAAGACCTTTCCTTGCTACTGGATGAACCTTAATTGATGTGGAGAATGGAGAGTTGACAATGAGGGTCAATGAACAACAAGTCAAACTCAATGCATTTCACAATTTGAAAAAATTTGATGATCCAGGAGAATGCAAGGTCCTCCATACAACAGATGCAGACACCAAGATATCCTGCCTTGGCAACATGCTCGACAGATTATTTGGTAAGAAAATTAAGACCAAGGTGGAGGCAGAAAATAGAGAAGGGAAAGGCCAACACTTGAAGAAAAATCCAAGCCAACAAGAGATAAGCAATTGGGAGATGCATTTACATGCACTCCACCAGTACTATAATCTCTTCCCTTCAACTTTATCTATTTTATTAGGATTAGTTTTAAGTTTAAGATTTATGTTTTTATTTTTGTTATTGATATTTTTATTTTATGTTTTTTTAGGACAATAAAAGCAAGAATAAGGGAGAAATAGTTCACAGCAGGAATTCTGTCGAGGCAGTAAATAGTGTCAAAAGCCGCAGCAATTCCAACAGACAGAAACAATATAGGCTATCTGCCGAATTTTTCGCCGCGACAGTAATATCTAACGGGCAGTAAATTCAAAACGGCTACAAAACGACTAGTAATTTAAACGGCTACAAGGCCGAGGCCTATATAAGCAGCATCCTTCTGTTGAACTATTTACTCTTGCATTCTTGATATTTTTAGAATTCTACTAAATCTTGCTCTCATAATACTCTTCTTGAAATTTTCAGAATATTTCCAAAACTCTCAATCTTTATAACTAATCCAATGCATCATACAATTGATTTGCCCCTGCCACTATTGCAGACCGATTCAATAGATCTTTCATCGCTCGATAGTTGTAGGAGGAGCAAGGGTTTCAACAATCTGAGGAGGAAAACTTCAGCATTGAACATTACTTGTTCAACAAGATTCAATATCAAGAATGGTCCTTTTTCTAGCGTATATATATCCATTTTTCCAGCGCATATATATCCTCTTTGTTTAATTTTATTATATTTCAAACTTCTTTAATTAATGAACTTAATATATGCTTCTTTATTCAGTTGTAACGGTCCCGCCTTACCAAACGCAATCATGACGGTGTATGCATTATCTTCGGATAAAGATACGGTAAAAATAAAACAAATCCGAATCTTAAACAAACATCAATTTAAATGTCACTTTAAATCATAAAATCCAAAATTAATTAAGCGGTTATTTTGATAAAATTATCAATTTTTGGGCATTTTAACGCTGATATCGTTTTAAATCGTAACTGACTCTCAAACCCAAACCATTACGAATATCTGGTTTTTACGGTGTCTGGCATAACAAAGTGGCCTATGGCGACTCCAATCCTTTTATTTAAAATCTTTTTCCAATTATTTTCTAACCTTTCAAAACCAATTTTTTTAAAAAAATCCCTTTTTCAAATTTCAAAATTTCATTTTCCAATTTAAAACCCTTAATTCAAAATTTCAATTTTAAACCCTAAATTTCCAAATTCCCTAAATCCCTAAATTTTCAAATTAAACCCTAATTTTCTAATTTTAACCTAACCTCCAATTTTTTATTTTCACTAATGACCCCCTTTTATATTTCCTCCTTTTTTCACTCACACCTATTATTTTAAGAAAAAAAGATCGCTACAGAATCGTCTAAACTTTGTTGCTCCGGTAAAGGTCTGTCTTGGTGTTGTCATATTTTGTTTATAGAGAAAGGGAGGATAAATTTTTGGAGAGTAATTGTAGTAGAAAGAAATTGTGGAAGAGATGAAGCCTTACTTGCCTATTTATAGGTGAAGGTGTCCAACCGTTGGTACGACAGCAATGATGTCATTATTTATGGCATGCACGCTACGCAAATCCAGTTGGCCTGCACTGGGTGGAAGAAATGATACAGCTTCGAACTTGGGAGGCAAATTTTCCGTCGAGATATTTTTTTGTCTTTGAGTTGGGCCACGTTTTAGGCTTGGTCATCTTTTATTTCCTTTTCTTTATTGGACCTAAAAACTGGAAAAAAAATACTATTAGAACTGTAGGAAAATTCTAAAAGTTTGAAACTAAATTGCGAAAAATTAAATTTCATTCCTAAAACTAATAAATAAAAATCTAATTCCTAAAACATAAAAAATAAATAGGGGAAAAAAGATAGAATTTTAGGTTACTGCAGAAGTGCAATAAAATGTATCTTCTGCAGCAACCATCTTCCCTTTTTTGGATGAAGGAAAAGCTGATGTCCCGGTTGTTGTATCCTCGTCAGGTGGCTTCTTTTGAATGTAAAGTTGTTCAAGGGGAGTGCTATCTCGGCAGCCTATTTAGGCAGTTTGTTTTTGTTTTGAAGTTAAACTCAGTTATAGCATCAATTCTTTGGCATTCATCTAGTTCGTCCTGTTGCTTTAGAGTTTTAAATACATTGATCTTCACTTGTTGGTCATTGACCCTTATGACCAATTCTCCTTTTTCACAGTCGATCAATGTTCTTCCTGTGGCTAGGAACGATCTTCCCAATATGATTGGTGCATGTTCATCTGCTTCATAATCAAGAATTAAGAAGTTTACAAGAAAAATAAATTTATCCATCCTTACCAGAATATATTCAATTTTTCCTTCTGGTTGCACGTAAGAGCAGTCTGCCAGTTGCAACATTACTGTTGTTGGTTTTATTTGCCCAATGCCTAGCTTCTGAAATACTGACTTAGACATAAGATTTATGTTTTCGTCTAAGACACATAGTGCCTTGCCCACTTATTGATATCCGATAGAATATGGTATTGTGAAACTACCAAGATATTTTGTTTTAGTCATATCCTTGTTATGTAGCATTGCCACACACCCTTCTGTTGCAGCAACCGTTTCAAATTCCCTAATTTTTATCCTTTTGGATATAATATCCTTAAGGAACTTGACATAGTTGAGCATTTGCTTTATTGCCTCCACTAAAGGTATGTTTATATGTACCTGTTGAAGTATGTCCAGAAATTTCTTAAATTGGTATTCCTGTTTTTTCTATTTCAACCTTTATAGAAAAGGTGTTGGTAAACGCAGATTCTCAATCTTCTCATTGTATTGGAATCTTATCTACGGTGCGGCTACGACATCTTCTGTTGTGGCAGTGTCATTAGCAGTGTTAGCTGGTTCCTTTGCCTTAGGTATTTCATCAGTAGCTTCTTTTTTGGGTATTGTTTCAAGGGTCTTACCTACTGTTTGAGTATGTATTGCAGGGTCATTTAGTTTTTATCCACTCTTGGTGGATATCGCCTTGCATTGTTCATGAGGACCGGTTCTAGCGACTTCTGTATCGCTAGGGAAACCTCCTATGGGTCTGCTTTTCATCTGTTGTGCCATCTGTCCTACTGCGGTTTCTAGCGTCTTGAGAGTAGCTTCGTTATTCTGCATTCTCATTCCTGTTCTGTCCATGAAGGTGTCGGCTCTTTGAATGAATTTATTGGTGTCTGCAATGTATGCACCAGTTTGAGCCATAAAGGTTTGTAGTGTGTTCTCTAGAGTCTAGACATCTGTTGTCTACTACAGCGACAATACCTGCTGTGGCATCTGCTGCTGAGCAAATCTATTATTTTGCTAGAATCTCGTAGATTGCACTGGTTGGTGTTGCGTGTTAAGCGCATTATTAGGATTGCTCCATGAGAAGTTAAGGTATTTCCTCCATGAAGGGTTGTAATTGTTAGACATATTGTTTCTATTAAAATTTCCAACATAGAAAGAAGATTCTGGATCGTGTGGGCATACGTTCGAGTTATGGTTGTCACCACATGTTTTATAGAAAATAGTGACTGATTTAACTTCTCGAACTTGGCTCGGCTTTTGTAGATATTTCACCATGTTTGTCAAGGCAGACAATTGGGCTAGAATAGAATCTGAAGATTCATTATTTGTCATACCTCGCCTAGTTATGCCTCTTCTGGTGTTTGGGTGTTGATAATCATTCTTTGCCAACCTATCCAAAATCTCTAAACTCTCATGGGGCGGGTAGTCTAAAAGGGTGCCATTGATGGAAGCATCAAGCATCATCCTCGTAGGGGTGTTAATTGTATTGTAGAAGATGGATACTTGGATACACTCAAGCAGACCATGCATGGAGCATTTTCTGTATAGTTCGTTGTATCTTTCCCAGGCCTCATACATTGATTTGTCTTCATCTTGCCTAAATGATGTTATATCGTTTCTCATTTTATTAGTCATATTGGTGTAACTGAATCCGGCAAGGAAGCTTCGACATAATTCTGTCTTTGAGTTCATTGATCCCGGCTAGAGGTTGTTTAACCATGATTTTGCCCTATCCCTCAGTGAATAGGGGAACAATTTCAGCTTAACGATATCAGCTGAGACTCTCGGCAGCTTAAACGAGCTACAAATTTCTAAAAAGGATTTAAGATACTGTCGAGCATCTTCATTAGCCGAACCCCCCAACTGGCCTAGGGTGTTGATCATGTTGAACATGACTGATTTTAATTCAAAGTGATCTACCTCTATGTTAGGCATCACAACGACAGGAGTTAACCCATCTAAATCTTTCTATAAATAATCTCGAACGATTCGTGCACGTTCTTGTCTTGGGATGTTTATTGGGTCAACAACTGCGAAAGCACCGTGGTTGTCTGCCACGGCGACATTCATACCAACGTTGTTTTGTTAGCCAGGTCTTGTGTTTATTCTTTGGCATGCCCTATATTTCAGATCTCGTATTGTCTTTTTGATTTCTGGATCGTAATGATATTGATCAATGGTCAGATTGGACCTGGTCATACAAAAAATAATCCTTGTAAATTAAGAAAAAAACTAAAACTAAAACTAAGTAAATAAACTAAAATAATTAAAAAGGTGCATAAATAATTGGTAGTAAAATTGAGCATCAGTCCCCGATAACGGCGCCAAATCTGATAGAGGCTCTAGAGTCTTGTTAATTTCACCTTTGTCAGATTGTAATACTTTAGGTTGTCGAATGCACAGGGACTGTGTTGACTTCACTACTTCTTATGAATGCACTATGAAAACTAAAAACACAAGTAAATTGAAGAGTTTGAATTATAACTAAGAAAACTATTAAACATAAAACTAATTAACAAAATAATAAAGTTGATAGAAGCGAGGCTAAATTTAGTGCTTTGTAGAGGAGAATCCAATTGTATTAAGTATCCACTTATTAATGCAATGGGTTGAATTGCCGTCTCGATGTTTCGCACAAAGGGTTGTCGCAGCTACCTAGGGTGGGTTATGCCTTGTCGACAATTCAACATTCCATAGTTCGATAGAGCATCCTTGTATGTCTTCTTCCTTATCCCTAAGTGAAAAGAACTATTGAAACCCACATCATGATAATACCTCTCAGCATGAATCAAGGGCGGACAACAACCAAACACATGCATCTTTTTAGTCGTTGAAATCCTGGGCGATTAATTTCTCAACCGGATTAGTCAATGCCCATGAGCAAAGACCGTATTCTCTCGTTTCGTGAACCTACATCTCCCGATGTTAGGTAAATAGGTTTTTTTCACATACTTATCTTTCGAGATCATATGCTCGAAGAGTAAGTATCAAGAGAGAATAAACTATAAAATAAGTTGTGCATTAATAAGTATTGATGCGTGTAATAAAAGCACAATTGAGTGCAAGTGTACACGTCGCCAAGTAATAAAGTGATAAGTATATCATGTATCATCTTCACAGGGATTGGTATACTTAATATGTCTCCCCTTGTTCCCTTGCTCCTAAAAATAACGTAAAAACACAGATGAGTTGATTTGTTTAACTAACTAAATAATTAAATAACAAAACATAAAATAAAAGGTTGAGAACGTTATAGAGAAAGTGGGTAAGATCCAGTTGCGTCAATTAGTGGATTCAATTGATTTTCTTCTTGTCCAATGCAATTACACAACACTGCTTCGACAATACTACAGATATAGTCTCGGCAACATTGGTGTTCTCTGCCACAACAATCTCTTGCTCTTGGGTAGAGGCATCAAAGTTCAACAAAGTGTCCGTAGTCGACTCCGCTCATCTTTAAGTCAGAGTGTTGTTGATGATTGGTCCTTGACGATACCTCTCGGCCTAAATCAATGATAACAACCAATCAATCCAATACTTCTTTTATCTGCTGAAACTCTTAATCTATCTCTAGGTCGAGTTAGTGTCTACAATACCGTACTTATCCCTTTCGTGAATCTACACCTCTCAATGCTAGATAAATATATTACCTACAAACTTCTCTCTCGAGCTTGAATGCAAGAACAAGGAACGACAATAGGATAAGCAAACTTTGATATTATTATTACATAAGAACAAAAAAACAAGAATCAATCTCCTCTCACTAATATCTACAACCTTCACCTATCCCTGAGAAATTTAGAACAAATATTTTTAGGTACAATTCTTTGGGAGAAGGGTTTCTCTAAAAATCGGCTCGCTAAACAATGTGGCCGGCTAGGGTATATATAGTGTTGACCTAGGTCAAACCTTTCCTAAATAGACTTCAACTTGGAGTAAGGAACAAGTCTTCTTCAAGGGATCAGATATTTTCAAGTTTGCCGCCTTCTAGAAGGGTTTTCCCGCTTGGTCTTTGACTTGGGCTTTTAGTGCGCTAGCCTGGTCCAATTAGTGCGTTGTATCTTCCAGAATGTTCTCTATATTTTTATCTTTCATTGCGCCTCCAGTGTCGGTGCTGCTACTCTGGATTCTTCCGCGGCCTTGTCTTCTGCCTCGGCCTCAACATTGCTTCACTGCCTCTTCGGCCTTAGATATTCCTGCATGTATAGAATATGTAATAATATCTGCATTCTCTATAAATATTGACTTTGTAAGTAATGATAACAGAATATCCAATATTTGCGCAAATAATCCATATTTCCATTCAAGTTGGTGTATAATAGATGCATAAAGTACCATGAGAAGGGTAGTAAATAACTGCCTTTTAGGCACTCATCAAATACCTCCAAACTCGAACTATTGCTTGTCCTCAAGCAATGCAAAATATCAAATTGTCAAACCTTACTCCCCTTTGGTCTTACTTCTCCATCTATTCTCCCCACCATGGTCATGTCTATCTTTCCGTTTTAGCCACTAGTTTACCCAAGGACATTTACTAAGAAACAAGCTATAAGGCTAGGTGAGTGTGTGCGTTTTATGGACAAGGCTGATTCAAGGCTTTCTTAGATAAACTCTAAGTTCTAGACAAATAGAATTTTGGACTAAAGCTGTCTCCTTAAAACAAAAGTCTTGAGCCAATTTTGGGCACCTCAAGATATGTGTTTTCTATTTTTTTTCTTTTTTTATTAACCACCTATTTAGCATACTAGAGCCAGTTTCGGGCACCTCTAGCATGAAGAAGAGCAAAACTAGAGCCAGTGATAGGCACTTCTAGTTATTTTTGCAAAAGGTTCTAAGTCTTTATCACCTAAGTTTATTAAAAGAATTCCTAAATCAAACAGGTCCAAAAAGTGTTTATTTTCTTTCTAACCCTAAAGCAAGCTTCTATGTTTTTATTCCATGAGTATCTTATGGTTATCCCTTCAAAACAGAACTTGGCCATGGTAAGAAGAAAGATTCTATAGCCTTAAAGGAGTAAACTAAAGCAAAGCTAATATAGGGTAGTGCAAGTTTACAAACAGAAATTCAAGAAAAGAGAATATTGTAAGAAAAATTTCAGAAAAAAAAAATTACTTCCTTTTCATGGTAATGTCACGATAGTGGGTAGCCTCGGCAGTGCTTCTGCACCTACAATCTCCCTCAAACTCAAACCGAGCATTGTCCTCAATGCTCAAAATATAATGCAAACAGCAATTAAATGATAGATGCGGTGCCGGATCAGTCTTTGTAGATCTACTCGGAGATGTCTTCTGTGTTTCCCGATTCTGTCTAAAACACAACAAAAAGGAAAAGTAAAAAAGAAAATAAAACTAAAACTAATAATTAAATGTATAAACTTAAACCAGAGGAGGATGTCATGTAAGTGCATCGCCTAAAGTGATGGTTGGCATCGTTTTCGTTTCTTGATGTTCAGAGTAATGCTTCAACCGTTGGCTATTCACTTTGAATTCAACACCTTCTTTTTGTGACTTGATTGTGACTACTCCATGGGGATAAACCTTAAAAACTTCGAAAGGACCTGACCATCTGGAGTTGAGTTTCCTAGGGAATAACTTGAGTCCGGAGTTAAAGAGGAGGACCTGTTGCCCCTGTAGGAACTATCGCGGCAGCAGTTTACTGTCATGCCAGCATTTCATCTTCTTTTTATAGATCTTGACATTATCATAAGCTTCCGTCCTGAATTCATCTAGTTCATTCAGGTCCAGTAATCGTTTTTGTCTAGCTTTTTCCCATTCTATGTTTAGATTCTTTACTATCCAGTTAGCTCTATGCTTAATTTTCACGGGTAAATGACAACCTTTGCCGAATACTAATCTATAAGGCGATGCCCCCAAAGGCGTTTTGTAAGCTGTTCTATATGCCCATAAAGTATCGTCAAGCCGATGAGACCAATCCTTTCTAGAAATGTGTACTACCTTCTCAAAGATTTGTTTCAGTTCCCTATTTGCTAGTTCAGCCTGGCCATTTATTTGTGGATGATATGCCGTAGCCATTTTATGAGTGATACCTATTTTCTTTAGTGCTGCAGCAATGAGTCTATTGTCAAAGTGCTTACCTTCGTCGCTAATGATGGCTCTCGATACTTCAAATCTTGTGAATATGTTTTTCTTGAGGAATTTGTGTACTGTCTTGGCGTCATTGTGGGGCGTGGTGATTGCTTCAACCCATTTGGACACATAATCCACTGCTACTAAGATGTAGAGATTTCCTTGAGATGAAGGGAATGGTCCCATAAAATCTATTCCCCATACATTGAATAATTCTAATTCTAATATTGGCTTTTGTGGTATCTTGTTTCGTCTCGATATATTGCCCGTCCTTTGACATCGATCACAAGCCTTGCAATAGAGGTGGGCATCTTTGAAGAGCATCGGCCAATAAAATCCTGATTGAAGCACTTTTATTGCTATTTTGTTTCTGCCAAAATGTCCTCCACATGGTAAATCGTGATATTGTTGAAGAATTGCTTGTTGTTCCTCTTCTGGGACACATCGTCGTATAACCTGATCTGTACATTGTCGAAACAAGAGAGGTTCGTCCCAGAAATAATGTTTGGCATTATGATGAAACCTCTTTTTTCGTTATAATTAAGTTATAAGGAACTATGCCACTAACTAAAAAGTTAACAAGATCGGCGTACCAGGGAGTTGTCGTTACTGCCTGTATGTCTTCCTTCATAGATTCTGAAATATATTAAGCAGTGCATGGGCCTCATAATCATGTACTGTTATGGGTGCTGCCTCGGCAGCATCGACATCATTTGTTGCGACAAGCAATATTTGTTCATCTCGAAAGGTGTCTTGTATGTCCTCCAGTTTATAACCTTCATTCTCCAGTCCGGATAAATGACCAATTACTTGGTTTTTAGTACCTTTCCTATCTTTTATCTCCACATCGAACTCTTGTAGCAGAAGAATCCATCGTATCAATCTTGGTTTGGCATCATTTTTGGAGAAAAGTTACTTAAGTGCCGAGTGATCTGTATGGACTATAACTTTAGTGCCAATAAGATAGGAACGGAACTTATCAAAGGCAAACACTATTGCTAGTAATTCTTTCTTGGTTGTAGTGTAATTTATCTGAGCATCATTGAGTGTCTTGCTAGCGTAGTAAATAATATGGAAGATATTGTTTTTCCTTTGTCCAAGTGCTGCCCCGACAGCATGATCACTTGCATCACACATTAACTCGAAGGGTAAGGTCCAATCTGGTGGAACCACTATTGGTGTTGTAACTAGCTTTTCCTTTAGGGTCTCAAATGCTTGAGTACATTCATCGGTAAATTCAAATTTTCCATCCTGCTCAAGTAAGTTACAGAGAGGTTTAGAAATTGTAGAGAAGTTAGAGATAAACCTTCTATAAAAACCTGCATGACCCAAGAAGCTTCGAATTCCTTTCACAAAGATGGGTGGCGGTAAATTCTTTATCACATCAACCTTGGTTTTATCTACCTCAATTCCTTCGGATGATATTTTATGGACCAGTATTATGCTCTCGTTTACCATAAAATGACATTTTTCCCAGTTGAGGACTAAATTGGTTTCCTCACATCTTTGTAGTACTTTCTCCAAATTGTTGAGGCAGTGAGCGAAGTTATCCCCAAAGAATGAAAAATTATCCATGAATACTTCCATGAAATCTTCTATCATATCTGAAAATATTACCATCATGCATCTCTGGAAGGTGGTCGGGGCATTGCAAAGGCCGAATGACATTCTTCGAAAAGCATATGTTCCATACGGGTAGGTGAATGTAGTTTTTGCTTGATCTTCTGGAGCAATAGCAATTTGGTTATATCCAGAATATCCATCGAGGAAACAATAATAGGATTTGCCAGCCAGTCTGTCGAGCATCTCATCAATAAACGGTAGAGGAAAATGGTCTTTCTTTGTTGTTTTGTTCAACTTTCGGTAGTCCATATAAACTCTCCACCCTGTCACAGTTCTTGTTGGGATTAACTCATTGTTCTCGTTGGTTATGATGGTAATGCCACCTTTTTTTGGCATACATTGTACTGGGCTTACCCATTCAATTTTAGAGATAGGATAAATGATTCCGGCATCAAGTCACTTGATTATTTCCTTCCGAACTACCTCCTTCATGGCATGGTTAAGTCTCCCCTGGGCCTCCACAGTGAGTTTTTGACCTTCATCTAATATGATTTTATGCATACAAACGGCCGAGCTTATTCCCTTTATGTCATCAATTGTCCACCCTAGTGTTGTCTTATGCTGCCGCAGCACTTCTATTAAGCTTTGTTCCTGTTTCAGCTGCAACTTAGAAGAAATGATTACGGGCATTGTATGGTTGGGTCCCAAATAAACATACTTTAAATTAGCAGGCAAGGTTTTTAGTTCAATGATTATTGGTTCCGTACTAGTGGGCTCCTTTCTTGGATAATTCAGAGGTTCAAAGTGCTTACCTGGAAAGTGGGTTGTCCAGTTTGCTTCCTCGATTTCTTTTGCCTCAAGGCTATCAACTTCATGTGCTTTGTTCAGAGCATGGGTATAGCAATTATCCTTTGAACTGCCGAGGTAGTGATGTGTTGAATTGCTAATGGCGCTACCGAGGCAGTTATTTTCTAGACATGGTTGTATCAAGTTTTCGTCAAAGTTTTCTGATACTTGGCATTCTTCTGGATTATCATGATTTTTCAGCATACGAAAAACATTGAACTTGATTTGTTGATCATTTATCCTTATAGTCAATTATCCGTTTTCCACATCTATAAGAGTATGGCCGGTAGCAAGGAAAGGTCGTCCCAATAAGATCGATGCATTATCATCGGCCTCACAGTCAAGGACAAGAAAGTCGATAGAAAATATAAACTTGTCGACCTTCACCAGAATATCCTCAATTTTGCCTCCAAGATGCACATAGGACCGATCTGCAAGTTGGAGTAGTATTGTTGTTGGTTTTTCCCGTCCTATTCCAAGTTTTTGAAAGACTGATTTGGGCATAAGGTTGATGCTTGCTCCCAAGTCGCATAGGGCCTTTCCTTTATAATCATCCCCAATCGCATAGGGGATTGTGAAGCATCCAGGATCCTTTAGCTTGGGCGGCATACGATTATGCAACTTGGCCATGCAACCTTCAGTGGCTGCCACCGTTTCAAAATCCCCTAGCCTTCATCGTTTGGATACTATGTCCTCTAAGAACTTGGCATAGTTGGGCATTTTTTCAATAGCCTCAACTAGTGGAAGTTGATATGGACTTGCTTTAATATGTCTAGGAATTTCTGAAATTGGTGGTCCTGTTTGTGCTTCTTTAACCTCTGCGAGAGAGGAGGTGGTGGTCTTATGTCCTCCAGTTTTACTTGGATATTGAGTTTAATACCTGGGGTGAACTTATCTACAACTGCCTCGGCAGGTGGTTCTGATACTACTAGTTCTGCTGCCGGGGTAGTGCTTTCGACAGGGTCTTGCTCAGCTTCTGAGTCCTCATGATGTTGTTTTTCTGGTTGGACTCTATCGGTTTAGGTCCCTTCTTTATCTTTTACTTGTAAGTCACTTCTTGTTGTAATTACCTTGCATTGCTCGTGGCCTAACACCTTAGCAACTTCAGTATTGCTAGGTAAACCCCCTAGTGGTCGAGTGTTTTGTCGTTGGGAAAATTGACCAACTTGGGTTTCTAGAGATTTTATCGCGGCCTCCTGGTTCTGCAGTCTCATCTTAGTTCGGTTCATGAAGTCAACAAAACGCTTCATGAGGCGATTATTCTCGATCATGTAAGCATCATTCTTTGTCATAAAAGTCGTGAAAGAATCTGCCAATGCATTCAGAGACTATTGTTGTTGTTGTACCTGCTGCTGTGGCATGGGCTACTGAGTGTTCTACTGCGGCAGGTTTTGGTTTTGATGTTGGAATCCAGGGGCTTGATTAATTAGATTTAAGGCATTGTTAGGTTTACTCCATGAAAAATTTGGATGCCTTTTCCAGAATGGGTTGTAATTATTGGACATCATTTGATTTTTTCTATTGTAGTTTCCAACATATAAGCCGGTCTTCTCATCTTGCATATAATCCGATGAGTTAATTGCCTTAACCTCATGTATGTTTCTCTGGGCTTGCATGTTCTGAACCATCTTGGTTAGAGAAGCCAATTGTGCTGCCATCGAACTGGATGTATCTAATTCATGGGCTGTGACATGACGTCTCATTCCTCCTCAACTTGATGTGGGAAATTTGAAATCGTTCCTTGCGAGTTTGTTTAGAATATCAATGGCCTCTGCGGGTGCTCTATCCAAAAGTGTCCCGTTCACGGAAGCGTCTAGCATCATCCTTATGGAGGCATTGGTAGCATTATAAAACATGGAGACTTGCGTCCACAAGAGAAAACCATATAGTGGGCATTTGTTTAACAGTTATCTGTAGCGTTCTCATGCCTCATACATCGGTTCATCCTCATCTTGCCGAAATAATATGATTTCATTACGGATGCGATCATAGAGATTTGTCGGATTAAACCTCGTAATAAATTCTCGGTAGAGTTCCTCCCAAGATCCTATAGATCCTGCTGGGATATCATTCAACCAAGTTTTCGCCCTATCCCTTAATGAATAGGGGAACAATTTTAATCGCAAAATATCTTCATGGACTCCTTGAATCTTGAAAGAGTTGCACACTTCCATAAAAGATTTAAGATTCTGCCTTGCATCTTCAGTAGCAGACCCACTAAACTGTCCAATTGTGTTCAACATGTTGAACATCACTAGTTTGAGCTCAAAGTGAGTTGCTTCGATTTCTGGTGTGACTACGCCAAGGTTGAGTCCGTTTAAATCTTCCATCAGATAGTCTCTAACAGTGGGCTGCCTCGGCAATGGTTGCGGCAGTGGCTACTGTAGCATTGTTGGTGGCAGTACATTATGATCAATAGGTGAAATTTATCCTCTAGGTGGATCATCCATGACTTGGAATAGATTACGTCTCAAATGGTGTCTTGTGCGTTCGATATCAGAATCCAATTTGTACAATGGACCACTCGGGTTTGCCCTGGTCATAAACCCAATAAATCAAAGTTAATAAAAATTAAATAAATAATTAGAATTAAAGTTAGATAAAGAATAGTTAAAGAGTAAGAAAATAAAGAAAACAAAATTTAGTTGCCAATCCCCGGCAATGGCGCCAAAAAACTTGATGCGTGTAATAAAAGCGCAATTGAGTGCAAGTGTACATGTCGCCAAGTAATAAAGTGATAAGTATATCGTGTATCGTCTCCACAGGGATTGGTATACTTAATATGTCTCCCCTTGTTCCCTTGCTCCTGAAAATAACGTAAAAACACAGATGAGTTGATTTATTTAACCAACTAAATAAATAAATAAATAACAAAACATAAAATAAAAGGTTGAGAACGATATAGAAAAAGTGGGTAGGATCTAGCCGCATCAATTAGTGGATTCAATTGATCTTCTTCTTGTCCAATGCAATTACACAATACTGCTTCGACAGTACTACAGATACAGTCTCAGTAGCATTGGTGTTCTCTGCCGCGGCAATCTCTTGCTCTTGGGCAGAGGCATCAAAGTTCAGCAAAGTGTCCGTAGTTGAATCCGCTTATCTCTAAGTCAGAGCGTTGTTGATGACTGGTCTTTGACGATACCTCTCGGCTTGAATCAACGATAATCACCAACCAATCCAACACTTCTTTTAGCTTCTGAAACTCTTAACCTATCTCTAGGCCGAGTTAGTGTCGTCAACACTACACTTATCCCTTTCGTGAATCTAACTCTCTCGATGCTAGATAAATAGATTACTTATAAACTTCTCTCTCGAGCTTCAGTGCAAGAACAAGGAATGGCAATAGGATAATCAAACTTCGATATTAGTATTGCATTAGAACAAAGAAACAAGAAACAATCATCTCTCACTAATATTTATAACCTTCACCTATCCCTAAGAGATTTAGAATATAATGTCGATAATTACAAATCTTAGAGGAAAGGTTTCTCTAAAATCGGCTCTCCTTAACAATATGATCGGCTAGGCTATATATAGTCTTAACCTAGGGCAAACCTTTCCTAAATAGACTCTAACTTGGAGCAGGGAGCAAGTCTTCTACATGAGATCTGCTGTTTCCAAGTTTGCCGCCTTCTATAAGGGTTTTCCCGCTTGGTCTTTGACTTGGGCTTTTAGCGCGCTAGCCTGGTCCAATTAGTGCGCTGCATCTTCCAGAATGTTCTCTATATTTTTATCTTTCATTGCGCCTCCAGTGTTGGTGCTGTTACTCTGGATTCTGCTGCGGTCTTGTCTTCTGCCTCGGCCTCAACATTGCTTCACTGCCGCTTCGGTCCTAGATATTCCTGCATGTACAGAATATGTAATAATATTTTTATTCTCTATAAATATTGACTTTGTAAGTAATGATAACGGAATATCCAATATTTGCACAAAGAGTCCATATTTCCGTTCAAGTTGGTGTATAATAGATGCATAAAGTATCATGAGAAGGGTAGTAAATAACTGCCTTTTAGGCACTCATCAAGTATCAAACATAACATAACACAACCTTCTTCCCCAATTACTCTAAAAACAATTTAAACCTCCAAAGAGTTTAGAACATGATATAGTCGGCGGCTAAAGGTATATAAAAGAGAGAATCCGACTCAACTCCACACTAAACATAAACCTAATAAGTGTTTTATATAGGCCAAACCCTAAGTTGAGTTTTCCATGCAATGAAAGAGTTTTAAAAGAGGAAGAAATATAACTCCTAATTAAACTGTATTAATTTATTCTTATTTCCTAAAATATCTCTTCTTTCTCGCAGTTGACTTTAACAAGGGCTTAACCTCTTAACTGGGTTTCGTCTTTCCCTCGTTCTTTGTCCGTTAAGATTGACATCTTTTTCTTTCTCTGTCGAGCACCAGTTGTTATATTCACTATGTTGTCGCGATCTCTAAAGTACTACCGTAGCGGGTGCTTCGTCTACAATTCAGTATTTATCTTCTCACATGAATGTCTTTGTGATGTAATTTCTTGTCTAAGAAAGAAAACTATCAAATGCATATGTTTTATACTAAATAATAGATAGATTCATAAAATTAGTGTTCGGATGCTAAAGTATGGAAAATAACCAGAAATATCTATTATCGCCTTTAAATTTGTCTTTATTAGCAATAAACGAGTAAGAAAATGACATAAAAATAAGGACTTTTGAGTACTCATCACTTGCTTTAAACCCTTCAATGCTTCCATCTGAGTGGTAATTTACTGTAAAAATCCATTTACAACTATCATACTCGTATTTTGTTCAGGTATTAGTACTTATAAGGTCATAAAAAATAATTAGTTAAGAAATAAATTACACGTTTATGGGAATGAAAGTTACATACAATCATTCATTTTAGTGTAGGAATAAATTCCACATTGGTAGAAAATATTCATTACATGTAAACACATTTTAATTTAAGAAATAAATCCCCCATTGGTAGAAAATCTCACCTTCCCACCCCAAATGCCTATAAAAGGGTAGGAGGTTTACTTAGGAAGAGGAAAAGAAGAAAGAAGGAATGGAGAATCTTGGAGCAAATCAAAGTGTATTATGCTTGGCTCTACAACGCCAAACTTTGGTAAGTCATCAACTTTTTTCTTATTATGTTTGTTTAGTTTTTTTAGGCATTTAAAATTAATAATTAGTTTTTTTAAGAACTAAAATTAGTAGTTACAATATTTTATGCATTAGAATTTGTAGTTTAAATATTTTAGGCTTTAGAATTTGTAATTAGAATATTTTAATCCTTTTAACTTGTAATAGAGTTTTTATGTTTACAATAAAGTTCAATTTAATCCTTTGTCTTTTAATTAATACTTTAATTATTTAATTTATTTATATTCTTGCGTGATTTAAGTTAATACAGCATAATTGTTTAGGAAAATACTTAATTCACACTTATCTAATTAAATTAGAGTTTTTTAGGGTTAGTCACTCTAATTAAATGAATAATATTTTAAAAGAAAGAGAATTATAGTAATGAATGGTGTATTTAATTATATACCTCAGATGCACTAAGTCGGTTAGTGTTTTAACTTATCAAGATGTTGACCAAGGGTGTACTTTGGTATCACATTCGATATGTCATTCTAACTTAGAAAATGATAAATAATGTAAGACTAGAATAAAAATAAAATTAAGTATCTAGATGGTAATGTCCAATCGTTTAGATGTTACCATAAAACACTTGGAAAATTAAAAATTTAATAGGTCTTAATTATTTAATTAATAGAGCCTAATAGGATAGAACATAAAATTCACTAGATAATAACATGTCATGCATTTAAACCTTCTGGAGCAGAACTTATATTTCTTCAAAATAAGAGTTAAGGTTTCCTAACGTAACTGGACGTATTCAAGCTCGTATTTAAAAGAAATATATTTTATTGTCAAAAAGGATATTCTCATTCAAAGGATATTCATCTGAGATGACGAACTAAATTAATGTTATTATTCAAAATATCAAAATACCACGTGTAATTAATAAGGTACCGATCTCTGACGCTCATAAAGGTCGTCCTTACGCATAATCGACTCTTGAACCCAAATGTTTTAAAAAGAAACTATAATTTGTTTTATGGTTCCCGCCTACCTAAGTTTTCGATGGCAACTTCAAATTGTTTTAAAATTAAAATAATACATGATTTTAATAACACCCTAATTTTAATAATTAATAATTAAAAGTCATAAAAACTCTATTTTCCAAAATTTAATCGTCAGACTATTTTTACACCATCATTTTAAATATGGTCGCGACAACAACTCATTACCTTCTTCCTGTGATGAAAATCTATCATTACCCAGTTTTTTTTTGCCTCCAAATCTTGAATTTCATCCTCAATAACTTTCTTTCACTTAGGATCTTGTAATGTTTCATACATTGTTTTTAGAATCTGCACTTTGTCAATTTTGGCAATAAATACTTTAAAAGATGGCATTAATTTCTCAAAGACAACATATTTTTGGATTGGGTGACTTGTACATATCCTGACACCTTTTCTTTGGACAATAGGTAAGTCAGATGTATCAATCAGAGCATCAAGAGTATCATTAGAATTTTTGATACCTTCATCCTCCAAGGATAGTGGAATTAGTTCCATTTCTTAAGTAATTCTAGTTTGTGTATTTTCCTGAGTCGGATCCTTTTTTCTCCTTATATAGACACAAACTTCCTTTTAAGTTGTTTCTCTAAAAAACTTTAGGCACAGGAGGTAATGTTTCATTCATGGGTGTTGTGGCTTTTGAAATTTCAAGTGGTTTAGAACTTTTTAGAATTGATTTTGGAATAAAATTATTTTGAACTGATTTTGGTTCATCTAGTGGTAAAGTGATAGTATGGAACTGAAATTCATCACAACTTTTCCCTAAATTTCAGAATCTAAAAATTAAGGCAAATATTCATGAAATGTGACATCCATAGAAATAAAAAAAATATTTATTGGGAGTAACATTTAAAATCCTTCTTACTGTTAGAATATCCCAAAAAAACACATTTAACTACTCTAGGATCTATTTTTTCCCAAAACTGCTTATGAAAATGAACAAATATAGTTGAATCAAATACTTTAAGAGGCAAGTTACAAGAAAAAGTTTGACAGAAAGAAAGGTTTGAAGAAAAATTTCCTTGAGGTTTTAAATACTAGAATTCTGCTAGGCAACCTGTTGATAAAAAATATGGTATGTAGTAAAGCCTCTCTCAGTCACTCTATTCTGTTGAGGAGTATTTACATAAGAACTTATGTGAAGAATACTTTTATATTTAAAAAATTTCTAGGGTATTAGTGAAAAACTCACTCTCATTATCACTCTTAAAAATCTTAATTTGACTATTAAATCGGTTTTTTACCATGAAGTAGAAGGCTTTAAAGATATTTTCAACTTCAGATTTATTTTTCATCAAGAAGGTCTAAGTGATCCTAGTATGATCATCTATAAAGGAGACAACCACCTAGCCTCAGTAATATTGTTATCAGTAGAAGAACTCAAATGTCACTGTGTATTAAAGAAAAAGGTTTAGAGTCCTTATAAGATGAAGTAAGGTAGGATGATCTTTTATGTTTTATAAGTTGATATACATCACAAGAAAATAATAGACAAGTCTTTATTAATGAATAACTATGAGAACAATTTTTAGAGATAAATAAAATTTAGATGTCCAAGCCTAAAATGTCATAATATAACATCATTAGAACTTAAATTTGATTTATTTGAGGATAAAGAAAAAAATTGAAAATTGGTTGGACTTGTTTCTTAGGAGGAAGGGATGTAAAATCCACCACACAAACTAATATTATCAATCAATGTCCACAATTCCACTTTCTGAAATACACAACCAATAACATTAAATATAGTAGAACACTTATATTTTTTGCACTATTTGCTTACTGATAACAAATTGCACTATAAATTAGAAAAATATAAGATAAAGGAAAGAGTAATATTTTCATTCATACAAATTGTGTCTATCCCATCAACATTAGTATTGGTCCCATTAGTTGTTTTAACACTCCATGGACAATGTTACTCTGTAAGTTGATAAAAAAGGTTTTTATCCCCTGTCATATGGTCAATAGTATAAGAAACTACTATCTATAAATGTTTAGAAGAGGTTTATAGACAAAAAAAAGTACTAATATGAGTAAGAAAATTAATTGTTGATGTCATTTGATAGAGAAGCTTTTGCAAATCTGTAATCTTTGATTTACTAAAGCTAACTAAACTCTTTATTGTCACTGTATTTGTTGCTAGTTCTTTTTGTTGTTGTCGTATGTTGTGTGGTTTTCAATCAGTTGACTTCTCATGTAATTTTCAATAATTTTCTCTAAGGTGTCCCACCTTTTTGTAATAGTAACACCATGATTTTCTTCCTCATTGTTTGCTGACAAATGTTGTATGTGTAAGGAGTGCAGAATCATTTTTGGTAGGTGAATCTGTCAGCATAAACAATCGTCTATTTTTTTTTCTTCTTACCTTAGAGAAAACTTCTCGAATAGAAAAGAAGAGGTTTGATGCTCAAAATTTTTTTCTTTTACATCACTATCCCTTTGTTTATACCATTTAAGAACTAAAAAAATTTTGGTCGGTCTTTTTTTATAGAGAGCAATATTTTTTGGATTTATCCAATCATTGAACTTATAAAGTGTTGTAGTAGACGGTGACATTTACATCCTCTTGTTTTAGGTTGGAAACCTGACATTCAATGACAAACAATTCAGAAATGTTTTTTGAACTAGAATAAATTTCTTAGACCGCATCCCATACATCTTTTGCAGTCCAATAGTTGCCTCTAATAATTGGTTTCATTGTGTTTATCAACAACGACATCATCATACTATTTTTTTTACTGTAACTTTCCATATGTTGGATTTGTTGAAGAAGGCTTAATCACTTTCCCTGTGATATAGCCAAGTTTTTCTTTACAATGAGACCATTGAAAATAATTTGGACCCATTAGCTTATGGCATGTGATAGAGAAAGTATTAGAATCCTAGAGGTTATTATCTCATGAATTGATTTCTTCCCCTGAATCGACTTCATATGAAGAAGTATTTTTCATTTAGTTTAAGGATCAAAACCTACTGATACCATATAAATTTTAGAGAAAAATTATTTCTCTTATTTCCGATAGATTACAGTATTATAGTTCTTTTTATTGAACTAATTATAGTAGTTAATTTAAACTCCAACTCCCTATTTAAGTTATACTCTATCTACTAGAGAAAAAAAAACGAATAGAACTCCTAATGAAATCTCAATTCCTAAGTGAAATAAAACTCTAAATTCCTAAGTAAAATATAACTCTAGAGCATGTTCTTATCTACATGATATACCTTTAGTAGAAAAGAGTGTATTAGGAGAAAAAATATTTTGTATGCTTTTATCCTCCACGAGGGTAAAATTTGCTTCACATGTTACTGTCGAGCCTAGAATTACTTGAAAAAACTCTAATTCAGTCATCTACTTTGCTATGGGTAGCATCTCAGAGGTTGTCGAAAAGAATCCCATTAAGAATTAAGAATATGATCGATATTAGACTGATATCATGTAGAAAATCAATTTTTTTATTTTTTAGCCAAATATTCTCTTTGGGGAATTTATTGGAAAATACACCTACATAATAAGGTTTGAAAAAATATTCCCTTTCGGACAACATAAGTAGAACTCGCGTTCTTTCAGATATGTTTTTCTAGCTTGCATTCTGTAAAATATGAGTTTCATCCAATGTGAATTATATTATCTATTATTTGAATATTTTAAGAAATAAATGAAACCCACAAGACACAAGTTTTCTTTGATTTTCAAATGAATTGACGAGATTTTTAAACTAAACTCGTGGTCCATATGCCGCGAGTTATGTCATACAATTTTTTAAACAAGACTCAGTAGGCATGTTTAATATGAAATTTTATGGTGTTGGGATTAAATTTTTTTAGGTTTGTACTTTTACAGCATACTACTGATACATCTCTTGAAAATGGTATGAAAATTGACATGTATACATTATAAAGGCTGTAGAAATCACGTTAAAATACTGACGAGATTTTTAAACTAAAAACATGACCCACTTGACGCGAGTTTTGTGTCATATAATTTTTTAAACAAGGCTCGATATGCATGCTTAAAGTGAATTTTTATGGTGTTGGGGATAAATTTTTGTAGGTTTGTACTTTTACAGCGTACTACTAATATATCTCTTTAAAACGGTATGAAAATTGACATGTATACATTTTAAAGGCTGTAGAAATCATGTTAAAATGCTGACGAGGTTTTTAAACTAAACTTGCAGCCCATATCATGCGAGTTTTATATCGTACAGTTTTTTAAACAAGGCTTGATAGGCATGTTTAAAGTAAATTTTCATGGTGTTAGGGATTAAATTTTCGTATGTTTGTACTTTTACAGCGTTCTGATGATATTTTTCTTTAAAATGGTATAAAAATGACATGTATAAATAGTAAAGGTTGTAAAAATCACATTAAAAATGCTATATTGCCATGTTTCTTTGCATTAAGAACGTGAAAACATGGTTCGATAATCATATTTTAGTCGGTATTATGGTATATTGCGGGTTATTTGTCCTTGTTACTTAACTTTCACGTCATAGTACGGGAACACATGCTTATAATGTTTAGATAGTACTGCTGTTGAATATACAAAAGATTCCAAGTCTAGACCAAACATTGGATTGATCCCATATCTTTGCACCTTTATCTGAAATAATACATATCACGTCTTCTCTTAGCCGTAGAACCTGGCGACATGCGTACGTAGGTTGGTGAGAAAAAAATCCACAAAGTATATCTTCTTTTTCAACAACCATGAACGCTACAAGAATGTATTTTTTATTATTGTATTGTGTAACTGCAATAGAAGGATTTTGGTGTATCTTTCATACAAGAATATGTCATCGATCTACAACATCGACTTATAGTGACGAAGAGCCTTAATGTGTTGTGGGAATGTTTAGAAAAGGCAAAAAAAATAGTATTGCTCGACTACGACCCGATCATTGTTGTATTTTGGCTTTGTCTTTTGTTACACAACAATTTTTGAGTTGTATTTTTGCATCACTTTTAGCCACGTTCGCAACTTAATGTACGATTACCCCACTGCCCGTATATTTTTTGGAAGGCGCAATATCTTGCAAACTGACACGTGTTGTAAAGTATCAAAAATAAATTCCTTATTCTCAAATAAATAATAGGAAATTAAATATAATAAAGGAGAAATAAGGGTCGATCCCACAAGATTAGAAACTTCTTGATTATGCTTGTTTGATTGGTGATCCAAGAATATTTAATGATGTTTTAAGTAAAAGAGTGTGTTGTTGAATATAAAGAAACTGAATAATTGAAGAGAATAAAATAAACTGATTTAATTATAATAAAAACTAACCTTAGGCTTTCTCTTTAACTCGATCATAACGGATCGTCGAAAAAGAATTTTACTTCGAGATTTTACGTCAGTACTTAGCTTTCAAGGTTCAATCCTTGGAGCAAAACATTCAAATCGAATACCCAAGTACTATCTTTGATATTGGTTTCATGGATTACTCCACCAACTCTATGTTTGTAGATAAAAACATTTAAATCTCAAGACCGACTTAGATTATGTTATTTCAATAATAATTGATTCAATCTTAGTTTTCTTCTTAGCAATCAATTTACTAATGTGTTCTCAAGAATTCGAATTGCTTCAATAGCCGATCTTTTCTCACACATAAATGATCAAATCAACGTCTTGACCAAAGTCAATCTTTAGTTTTGAAATCAATTTGATTTATAAATAAGTTCAAAAGAAAAACTTAAAGAAATAGAAAGACGAAGTTATTGATGTACTTTTTCAATCCTCACGTTTGGATCGAGTCATTGCTTAAGTCCTTGGCTAATAAAAATTTAGCCGAGCATAATTATGGGAATAATTATGGGAATAATTATGCTCGACATAAAAAAATAAAGTAAAAAGAAATAAGAACAAGAAAAGAAAGAAAGAAAACTTTATAAAACATAAAACCTAGAACAAAGAGATGTAATGTGAGAGATGATGTTCTAGGCTTACCCAAGATAGGTATTTATAGCCTTTTACAAACCTAAAATAAAGACATAAATCTAAGATAATCCTAAAAATATTTAAATTCAAATTACAAAAGATAAATCCAAATTTAAAATTAAAAATGCGACTGATAAGCTATCTAGAACGCTGATAAGCTAACACGCGCTTGCTGAAGTCATCTTCTAGAAGTTGTTGACTGAGTGCCACGTCAGATTTTAATACCCAAAGTCGTGCCCACCAATCTAGATTCGATCCAGAAAATAAAAAAAAACTTCAGAAATCAACCATTAAAGTGCATTCTCTAGATTCAGAGTCCTGCACAAAAACATACGAAAACACTAATATCAGTAACTTAATTCATCAAATCAAGGAGTAATTAAGCATAAAATAATAACTATTTTCAACACTTATCACAAATCATGCCTTATTTTATTTAATCGTGTACATGAATTAAGATTTAATTAAAAGTATACATACTGATACAAATACGTGTGGATTTGCATCCATGAATGAAAGGATATGATTAACAAACACATGTACATCCAAGTCATAAATCGAGTAAGGGGTGTTATAAGCTTTATAAGGTTAAATTAGAATCTCGATCTTTTACATGGTTGAATTTTTTAATACAACTGATGAGTTTTCAAAAGTAATATTTTTATTATATTTTTTACTCATATTATTGTTAAACTTAGGCAAATTTTTAGTTTTATTGTTAGTCATTCATTTATATTTACATAATTTTCTTAATTATTGTATTTAATTCGTATTTTAGTTAATTTCGTGGAAAAATATATTATGGTTGTGTATTTCTTTATTTGTAGAATTTAATTCCTTGGAAATAAGATGTTGATCCCAATTAAATCAAGTTGATTTTAAAAGGCAAGGAAAGATTTAATTCCTTAGGTTATCTTTCTCATCTATAAGAATTGACCTAGCTTTCTCCTATAAAAAGGAAGCCATGTCGTCTGGAAATAAAGAGTCGAATTTGAGAGTTGATTTAGAAAGAGTACACATATTTTTATTTCATGATTTGAGATTATTCTTTGTATATCTTTTTAACCCAACCATAAATTGATGTAATTAGTTTGGGTTATTTGTTTTATGGTTGTGAGAAACAATTTGGATTTTATCTAAGTATTTGAGTTGTTCTTAATCAAGGTGATGAGTGCCTAAAAGGCAGTTATTTACTACCCTTCTCATGGTACTTTATGCATCTATTATACACCAATTTAAACTAAAATATGGACTCATTGTATAATATTGGATATTCCGTTATTACTACTTACAAAGCTTACATTTATAGAGAATGCAGATATTATTATATATTCTGTACATGCAGGGATATCCAGGACTGAGGCAGCAGAGAAGCATCATTGAGGCCGCGGCAGAGGCAAGGCCGCGGTAGCATCCTGAGTGGCAATATCAACATGATAGGCGACTGAAAGACAAAAATATAAAGAACATTCTGGAAGATGCAACGCACCAATTGGACCAGGCTAGCGCACTAAAAGCCCAAGTCAAAGACCGAACGGGAAAAGCTTTCTAGAAGGTTATAAACTTGGAAACAGCAGATCTCATGTAGAAGACTTGCTCCCTACTCCAAGTTAGAGTCTATTTAGGAAAGGTTTGCCCTAGGTTAAGACCATATATAGCCTAGTCGGCCACATTGTTAAGGAGAGCCGATTTTAGAAAAACCCTTCCCCTAAGATTTGTACTTATCGACATTATGTTCTAAATCTCTTAGGGATAGGTAAAGGTTATAGATATTAGTGAGAGGAGATTGTTTCTTGTTTCTTTGTTCTAATGCAATAATAATATAGAAGTTTGCTTATCCTATTGTCATTCCTTGTTCTTGCATTCAAGCTCGAGAGAGAAGTTTGTAAGTAATCTATTTATCTAGCATCGAGAGAGTTAGATTCACGAAAGGGATAAGTGCGGTGTTGGCGACACTAACTCGGCCTAAAAATAGGTTAAGAGTTTCAGAAGCTAAAAGAAGTGTTGGATTGGTTGGTGATTATCGTTGATTCACGCCGAGAGGTATCGTCAAAGATCAATCATCAACAACACTCTGACTTAGAGATAAGCGGAGTCAACTACGGAAACTTTGCTAAAATTTGATGTATCTGCCCAAGAGCAAGAGATTGTCGCGGTAGAGAACACTAACGTTGCCGAGATTGTATCTGCAGTACTGCCGAAGCAGTGTTGTGTAATTGCATTGGACAAGAAGAAGATCAATCGAATCCACTAATTGACGCAGCTGGATCCTACCCACTTTCTCTATATCGTTCTCAATCCTTTATTTTATGTTTTGTTATTTAGTTAGTTAAACAAATCCATTTATCTATGTTTTTACTTTATCTTTCAGGAGCAAGGAAACAAGGGGAGACATATTAAGTATACCAATCCCCGTGGAGACGATACACGATATACTTATCACTTTATTACTTGCGACATGTACACTGCACAGTTGCGCTATTATTACACGCATTAAGTTTTTGGCACCGTTGACGGGGATTGGTAACTAAATTTTTATTTTTTTTATTTTCAAGCTCTTTAATCATTCTTTATTTAACTTTAATTCTAATTATTTATTTTTTTTATTAATTTTGACTTATCTGGTGTATTACCAGGGCAAACCCGAGTGGTCCATTGTACGAATTGGATCCTGAAATCGAACGCACAGGACACCATCTAAGGCGCAACCTGTTTCAAGTCATGGATGATCCACCAAGAGGACAAATTCCACCTGTTGATCATAATATACTGCCATCAGCAATGCCGCAGCAGCCACTACCGCGATCATTGTCGAGGTAGCTCACTGTTAAAGACTTTCTGGTGGAAGACCTAAATGGACTAAACCCTCGCGTAGTCACCCCGGAAATTGAAGCAATTCACTTTACGCTCAAACACAATTGAACAGTTTAGTGGGTCTGCTACTGAAGATGCAAGGCAGCATCTTAAATCTTTCATGGAAGTGTGCAATTCTTTCAAAATCCAAGGAGTCCATGAAGATATTTTAAGATTAAAGTTGTTCCCCTATTCACTGAGGGATAGGGCGAAAACTTGGTTAAATAGCATCCCAGCAGGATCCATAGGATCTTGGGATAAACTCTGCCTAGAATTCATTACGAGGTTCAACCCGACAAATCTCTATGATCGCATCCATAATGAAATCACATCATTTCGGCAGGATGATGATGAACCAATATATGAGGCGTGGGAACGCTATAGAGAATTCTTAAACAAATGCCCATTACATGGTTTTCCCTTGTGGACGCAAGTCTCCATGTTCTATAATGCTATCAATGCCTCCACAAGGATGATGCTAGATGCTTCCGCAAATGGGAAACTTTTGGATAGAGCACCCGTGGAGGCTATTGAGATTCTGAACAAACTCGCAAGGAATGACTTCCAGTTTCCTACATCAAGGCGAGGAGGAATGAGACGCCATGTCACGGCCCATGAATTAGATACAACCAGTTTGGTGGTAGCACAATTGACTTCTCTAACCAAGATGGTTCAGAATATGCAAGCCCAGCAAAATACACATGAGGTTAAGGCAGTCAACTCATCTGATTACATGCAAGATGAGGAAACCAGCCTATATGTTGGAAATTATAATAGGAACAATCATATGATGTCCAACAATTATAACCTATCCTAGAAAAGGCATCCAAACTTTTCATGGAATAACCCCAACAATGCCTTAAATCCAGTTAACCAAGCCCCTGGATTCCAGCACCAAAGTTAGAATCTGTCGCAGCAGCACGCATAGCAGTCCATGCCACAGCAGCAGGTACAACAACAGTAGTCTCTGAACGCACTGGCAAATTCTCTTACGGCCTTCATGTCAAAGACTGATTCATACATGGCCGAGAATAGCCGCTTCATGAAGCGTACTGATGACTTCATGAATCGAACTAAGATGAGACTGCAGAACTAGGAGGCTGCAATCAAGTCTTTAGAAACCCAAGTTGGTCAATTTGCCTAAAGAAAAAACACTCGACCACCAGGGGGTTTACCTAGCAATACTTAGGTTGCTAAGGTGTTAGGCAACGAGCAATACAAGGTAATTACGATAAGAAGTGGCCTACAGTTAAAAGATAAAGAAAGGCCTTCAACCGATAGAGTCCAACCAGAAAAGCAATATCACGAGGACTTAGAAGCTGAGTAGGACCCTGCCGAAAGCACTGCCCCGGTAGCAGAACCAGCAGTACCCGAACATCCTGCCGAGGAAGCTGCAGATAAGTTCACCCCAAGTATTAAACTCAATATCCAAGGAAACCTGGAGGACATAAGACCACCACCTCTTTTCCCGCAGAGGTTAAAAAAGCAAAAATAGGATCACCAATTTCGGAAATTCCTAGACATCTTAAAGTAAGCCCATATCAACTTGTCATTAGTTGAGGCTATTGAACAAATGCCCAACTACGCCAAGTTCTTAAAGGACATAGTATCCAAACGACGAAGGCTAGGGAATTTGAAATGGTGGCAGCCACTGAAGGTTGCATGGCCATGCTACATAGTCACATGTCGCCTAAGCTAAAGGATCCTGGATGCTTTACAATTCCCTGTGCGATTGGGGATGGTTACAAAAGAAAGGCCCTATGCGACTTGGGAGCAAGCATCAATCTAATGCCCAAATTAGTTTTTCAAAAACTTGGAATAGGGCAGGCAAAACCAACGACAGTACTGCTCCAACTTACGGATCGGTCCTATGTGCATCCTGAAGGCAAAATTGAGGACATTCTAGTTAAGGTCGACAAGTTTATATTTCCTACCGACTTTCTCGTCCTTAATTGTGAGGCCGACGACAATGCACTGATCATATTGAGTCGACCTTTCCTTGCTAACGGACAAGATTTATCAAAGTTCGGCAAAGTGTCCTTTTTTGGCTTCGCTTATCCCTAAGTCGAAATACTGTTAAAGGTCAGTCCTTAATGATACCTCCCGACGTTAATCAATTATAACCAACAACCAATCTCATACTTCTTTTAGCCGCTGAAACTTTAACCTATCCCTAGGCCGAATTAGTATCCTCCAATCAGGTCAAATACCGCACTTACTCCTTTCGTGAGTCTAACTCTCCCGAGTCTAGACAAATAAATTACTTACAAACTTCTCTCCCGGGCTTGGATGCAAGAACAAAAAATGGCAAAGAGTAAGCAAACTTTTCTATTTTATTACATTGAAACAAGAAACAAGATACAATCTCCTCTCACTAATACTCAATAACTTTCACCTAAACCCTAAGAAGTTTAGAACATGATGGGAAGAATTATTCCTAAGGTAAACTTTCTCAAATTCGGCTCTGTCTAGTCCCTTGGAAGACTATGCCTTATATAGGCTTGGCCTAGGGCAAACCTTTCCTAATTAGAGTACAACTTGGAGTAGGGAACAAGTTGTGTACATAGGGTAAATATTTTCAAGTTTGATCTTCTAGAAGGTTTCTTTCCCACGTGGCCTTATCCTTGGGATTTTGATATGTTGTTCAGCTCCGATTCTTGGGCTTCTTGTTCAGTAACCTTCTCCTCATTTTTCTCTTTCAATTATCAGCCATATTGCTTTTTATCCTTTGCTGCCTCGGTATCAGGTCCTGTCTTAGCCTCATTCTGCTACCTCGGCAATACTTGTTCCTGCACAGATATGAAAATGCAGTAAAGTATACCTTTTATACAGATATCATATTCAATGGTATAATCCCTAAATATATCATATTAAGTACATGAATTGGTTTAAGTAGGTGCAGATTTGATGATAAGTGTCTATGAAAAGTGTAGAAAGTGATAGTAAGTTGAGCACTTATCACACCCCCAAACTCAAACTATTATTTGTCCTCAAGCAATGCAAATCATCAATTTGTCAAACTCTATTCTCTCTTGGTCTTATGTTTCCATCTATTTTCTCCACTATAACTATGTCTATTCTTTAGACTTAACCTTTCGGTTACCTAAGGGTGTACCTAGAAGACAAACTATAAGGTTTGTGTGTGTGTGCATTTTCATGGACAAGTTTGACTAAAGGCCTTCTTGGATAAACTCTAAGTTCAAGATAAATAGACTTGGACTTAGTGTACTCTTCTTAAAGCAACAAATTCTTGAGCCAATTTCGGGTACCTCAAGTATTGTATTTTCTACTTCTTAATTCCTTATTTCTTTTGCTATTGTTTTATGCATACTAGAGCCAATTTCGGGCACCTCCAGCATGAAGAACAGTATTTCCTAGAGCCGGTTATAGGCACCTCTAGTCACCTTTCTAAAGATCTAAGTCTTTATCACCTAAGTTCATTAAAAGAATTTCTATAGCCAAACAAGTCCCAAAAGTGTTTTTTAAAGTTCAACCTTATAGTAAGCTTCTAAGTTTTTCTCCTTAAGTATCCTAGAATTAAGCCTTCAAAACAGAACCTAACTATGGGAAGGAAAAAGATTTCTATTGTCTTCAAGAATAAATTAAGACAATCTGATGATGAGCAGTGCAAGAGTATAGCATAGTTTCAAGTGAAGTGGTGGACCTTAAACAAAAAATTTTATCACTAAAAACTTCTTTTTCATGGCAGGGCCGCAGTAGTAGAATGCCTCGACATTGAATCTACACCCTCAAACTCAAATCAAGCATTGTTCTCAATGCTTAATTTAGGGGCAAGCAGTAGGTAACAAAATATAACTTAAAACAAACAATTATATGAGCAACAAAAGAAAGAAGAAAAATTATAAAGATTTGGAAGAGCTTTCTTCCACAATTTGTTTCCTTTGTTTAGCTGATGATTGTTGTTCCCTTAGTGATGGCGATGGCTTTGCTCTTCTCGGTGGTTGAACTCTCGTTGGTGTTACTCGTTGTATTGGAGCATTTTGACTTCTTCTCCTACTTCATCTTCAGTGTCCATTATCTTAGTGCCTCCTTTATTCTGGATCTACCCCGGCATTCTGGATGCTTGGCACGGTAGTGTTCGAGATCTGATTGACATAGGCATCTATCTCAGTTGATAGACTGCCCATTGGGATTGGGGATCTTGGGGGGTGCTAAAGACTTCCCTTCGCTTGGAAGGTCTTCTGCTAGTAGAGGATACCTCGGCAGCATCTGCTTCCCTAGATGGGCCAACTTCGTTGAACTGTTGTTATGGTCTGGAGGGGAAAAATGGCCTCGGCCCTGGGGCTGGAGTAGTTTCTATATAGGGCGCTGCTGTGATGAATATGTTTGTAGGGAATTCTGGAAATTGCGCCCCTTGGTTGGGAAAGTTCTGCATCATCATCTTTACAAGAGTGTTGTTGAAGTCTCTTTGATATTCCATATATCTTTGCTGGCGAAGGTCCATAGCTACCATCCTCTGAAGAATCTCTTGGTAAGGGTCTGCTGTGGTAGGGGCTTGGGCAGTGCCAGGCATCTCTTCCGTGTACTGGGCTCCAACAGCAGTGTTGGCCGTGAACTGCTGTGGTGTTGCTTGTACAGGTTCTGTCTGTGTGATCTACATAACTCTATGGCAGAATTCTTTTGTTTATCCTTGCCTATATGGTGTGTATTTATCCGTGTCTTCGACTGGTACTCCTGCAGCAATACACAAACCAGAGATTAAACAGGGAAAATATAAAGGTCTGCGTTCCTTTTTACCACAATCGTGTATTTCTCGTAAGATAATCTCTCCAACATTTATACTCCTCTTGTTGATGATGGATTGGATCAGCACTAATCTCTTGCGGTCCATTATGTTGTTGTGGGAGGTGGGGATGAGTCGTCTCTTGACAAAGATACACCACAACTTGGCCTCAGACTTGAGGCTTTGTCTTGTAACAGAACTCTTATGGGCACCGGTTTCCTAAAGGATGTTGTTGTAAAAAAGATCATCTTTAATCAATTCGTAGTCCTGGATGGTGATATTGTCCATGAACTCGGCATGAACATCACGGATGGGGATTACGCCATAGAAATCATTAATTGCCTCAACGTCAAGTCGGACAGGCTTGCCTCGGCAGTGGACAAAGAGATTGTCCTTTCTCGGCCCATGTGCATAAAATTTTCGAGCTATGGTGGCATTTGCCTGTGGAGGTTGTAGACAGAAAATCTCTCATTCTTGATATTGAATCTTGTTGAACAAGTAATGTTCAATGCTGAAGTTTTCCTCCTCTGATTGTTGAAATCCTTGCTCCTCCTACAACTGTCGAGCGACGAACGATCTGTTGAATCGGTCTACAACAATTGCGGGGTAAATCTAGTGTATGCTGCCATTGATGAAGATTGAGAGTCTTGGGAAAATTCTTGAATAGATTCTGAAAATTTCAAGAATGCTTGTGAGTAGGCAGAAAGTATTGTGAGAGCAAGATTTAGTAAAATTCTAAAGAAATCAAGAATGCAAGAGTGAATAGATCAAAAGAAGGATACTTCTTATATAGGCCTCGGCCTTGTAGCCGTTTTGAATTTACTGCCCGTTAGCATTTACTGTCGTAGTGCAAAACTCGACAGATAGCCGTTACACTATTTATGTCCGTTGGGATTGTTGCAGCTTCTGACACTGTTTACTGCTTCGGTAGAGTCTTGCTCTGAACTAAATCTCCTTTATTCTTGCTTTTATTTTCCTAAAAAAAACTTAAAATAAAATTATTAATAAATAAAATAAGAAAAATAAAATAAACACATAAATCCTAAATTAAAACTAATCCTAATATAATAGATAAAGTAGAAGGGAAGAGATTATGTTACTGGTGGAGTGCATGTGAATGCATCTCCCAATTTGCTCATCTCTTGCTGGCCTGGATTTTTCTTCAAGTGTTGGCCTTTTCCTTCAGTATTTTCTGCCTCCATTTTGGGCTTAATTTTTTTACCAAATAATCTGCCGAGTGTGTTGCCTAGGCAGGATACCTTGGTGTCTGCATCTGTTGTGTGGAGGGCTTTGCATTCTTTTGGATCATCAAATTTTTTCAAATTGTGGAATGCATTGAGTTTGACTTTTTGGTCATTGACCCTCATTGTCAATTCTTCATTCTCCATATCTATTAAGGTTCGTCCAGTAGCAAGGAAAGATCTTTCCAGGATGATCGGTGCATTATCATCTACTTCACAGTCAAGGATAAGAAGTCGGCAGGGAAAATAAACTTTTTTACCCTTACCAATATGCCCTCTATTTTTCTTTCAGGATGCACATAGGATTTGGAGCAGCACTGTCGTAGTCTTTGCCCTTCCTATTCCAAGTTTTTGAAAGACTGATTTGGGCATGAGATTGATGCTTGCTCCTAGGTCACATATTGCCTTTCTTTCATAATTATTACCAATCGTACAAGGTATGATAAAGCATCAAAGATCCTTCACTTTGGGTGGCATGCGATTGTGCAACATTGTCATGCATCCTTTAGTTGCTGTCACTGTCTCAAACTCACCTAGCTTCTTTCTTTTAGACATAATATCTTTCAAGAATTTAGCATAGTTGGGCATCTGTTCAATTGCCTCAACAAATGGCAAGTTGATGTGGACTTGATTTAGAATATCCAAGAACTTCTTAAATTGGTGATCCTGCTTTTGCTTTTTCAACCTTTGTGGAAAAGGTGGTGGTGGTCTCATCTCTTCTAAGGTTTATGGGTTTGGAATTTAATACCTGGAACCACTGTGTTTCTCGTTGTCTCGGTAGATAGTTCAGGTGCTGTTGAGCTCTTTGTTGGGGTAGTATTCTCATGTCCAGTCTGTTCAACATCCAATTCGTCCTTGTTTGATTCCTCATGTGTTACTGGTGGAACTTTGGTTGCTGGCTTGCCCATTGTTTCTTTAAGTTGTAGGCCACTTCTTGTAATGATTGCTTTGCATTGTTCATGACCCATTCCCTTAGTAACTTCAGTATTGCTAGGTAGTCTCCCTGTGGTATAGTATTCTATCTTTGAGCAAATTGACCAACTTGGGTTTCCAGTGATTTTATAGCAGCTTCCTGGTTTTGCAGCTTCATCTCTGTTCTATTCATGAAGTCATTAGTTCTCTTCGTGAAACTGTTATTCTCAGCCATATATGATTTTGTTTTCATTATGAAGGCCTTGAGAGTGTTTTCTAATGAATTCATAGGTTATTGTTGATGCATCTGCTGCTGCAACAGTGACTGCTGTACATGTTGTTGCGGCAATAAATTTTGATAATCGGAGACTTGGTTAGTAGGGTTCAAGGCATTATTAGGATTGCTCCATGAGAAGTTTGGGTGCCTTTTCCATGCCGAATTGTATGTGTTTGACATCATGTTGTTGTTCCGGTTGTAGTTTCCCACATAGAAACTAGATTCCTCATCTTGCATATACTCAGAAGAATTGATCATTTTTACCTCGTGAGTATTTTGTTGTGCTTGCATGTTCTGAACCATCTTGGTTAAAGATGTCAATTGTGCTGCCACTGAATTGTTGGTTTCTAGTTTGTTCACCGTAGCTTGGCGTCTTAATCCTCCTCGCCTAGAAGTAGGAAATTGAAAATCGTTCCTTGCGATTTTATTCAGAATCTCAATAGCTTCTTCTGGAGCTTTGTCAAGGAGTGTGCCATTTGCCGAGGCATCCAACATCATCCTTTTCGGGCCATTGGTAGCATTATAGAACATGGTGACTTGCGTCCATAGTGGAAATCCATGTAATGAACATTTGTTCAGTAACTCTCTATAGCATTCCCAAGCCTCGTACATGGGTTCATCATAAGCCTGTCTAAAAAAAGTAATCTCATTACGGATTCGATCATATAAGTTTGTAAGGTTAAATCGCATAATGAATTCTCGGCAGAGTTCACTCCAAGATTCAATAGATCCTGCCGGAATGCTATTTAACCAGGTTTTGGCCCTATCCCTTAGTGAATAAGAGAAAAGTTTTAATCTCAAAATGTTTTCATGGACTCCTTGAATTTTGAAAGAGTTGCATACTTCCATGAAGGATTTGAGATGTTGTCTGGCATCTTCAGTTGCAGACCCACTAAATTGTCCAATAGCATTAAGCATATTGAACATCACTGATTTAAGTTCAAATTTGGTTGCTTCTATCTCTAGTGTAACTACTCCAGGATTCAATCCATTCAGATCTTCCACCAGAAAATCTCTGACAGTTAACTATCGCGGCAATGGTTGCAGCAGTGATTGCTGTTGAAGGCCTCCATTACCTGCAAGTAGGTTCTGATTTCCTTGATTCACTGCCATGACTCCTTGGATATGTCTTCTCAATTCTTGGTAAGTTTTCTCGATTTCTGGGTCAATCTCATATAGTGGATTGCTAGGGTTGGCCCTGGTCATACACCAAAAATAAATCAAATAAAAAAATAAAAAAAATAAAACTAAAATAACTGAAATAACAAGAAAATAAAGAAAACAAAATTTAGTTGTCAATCCCCGGCAACGGCGCCAAAAACTTGATGCGTACTGAATATGCGCAATTGGAGTGCAAGTGTACACGTCAAGTAATAAAGTGATAAATATTATCGAGTTATCGTCTCATCGGGGATTGATATACTTAATATGCTTTCTTTGATCTTCTGGCCAAAAGTAAAAACAAAAATAAGTTTGGGTGTTGCTTAAACTAAATAAGATGAGATCAAATTTGAGAAAGAGGGTAGGATCCAGTTGTGTTGTATAGTAGATTTGATTGATCTGCTTCTTTCCAATGCAATTGCACTGCACTACCTCGGCAGTACTGCAGATATTTTCTTCAACAGCGACAGTGTTCTCTGTCACGGCAATCACTTGCTCTTGGGCAGATTTACCAAAGTTCGGCAAAGTGTCCTTTTTTGGCTCCGCTTATCCCTAAGTCGAAACACTATTGAAGGTCAGTCCTTGATGATACCTCCCGGTGTTAATCAATTATAACCAACAACCAATCCTACACTTCTTTTAGCCACTAAAACTCTAACTTATCCCTAGGCCGAATTAGTATGCTCCAATCAAGTCAAATATCATACTTACTCCTTTCGTGAGTCTAACTCTCCCGAGTCTAGACAAATAGATTACTTACAAACTTCCCTCCCGGGCTTGGATGCAAGAACAAAGAATGTCAAAGAGTAAACAAACTTTGATATTTTATTGCATTGAAACAAGAAATAAGATACAATCTCCTCTCACTAATACTCAACAACTTTCATCTAAACCTTAAGAAAGTTTAGAACATGATAGGAAGAATTTTTCCTAAGGTAAACTTTCTCAAATTCGGCTCTCTCTAGTCCCTTGGACGGCTATGCCTTATATAGATTTGGCCTTGGACAAACCTTTCCTAATTAGAGTATAACTTAGAGTAGGGAACAAGTTATGTACATACGGTAAATATTTCCAATTTTAATCTTTTAGAAGGGTTTTTTCCCGCGTAGCCTTGTCTTTGGGCTTTTGATATGTTGTTCAGCTCCGATTCTTGGGCTTCTTGTTCAACAATCTTCTCCTCATTTTTCTTTTTCAATTGCTAGCCATATTGTTTTTATCCTCTGCTGCCTTAGCATCAGGTCCTGCATTGACCTCATTTTGCTGCCTCGGCAATACTTGTTCCTGCACAGATATGAAAATGCAATAAAGTATACCTTTTATACAAATATCATATTCAATGGTATAATCCCTAAATATATCAAATTAAGTACATGCATTGGTTCAAGTAGGTGTAGATTTGATGATAAGTGCCCATGAAAAGTTTAGAAAGTGATAGTGAGTTGAGCACTTATCTGAGCCCAATTAGAGGAACTATTGAGCGGTGCAAGCACTCATTTACAATGAAGAATTCAATTTAGACATAATTCCACAACTCAGGATAATCCAACCTCTTCTCTCACCTATTCGATTTCATTTATCTTTTCTTTTATTATTTATTTTACTTGTTTGTTAAACTCTTATTATCATTACTTGTGTTTTTATTTACAGTGTGATAACTTAAGCAAATTGAACCAAATCAATCCATGTGAAAACGATATCTAATCTATACTATTCTTACGACGTATACACTTACACTGTTTGCGTTGCACTAAAATCACGCAACAACAACAACAACAACAACTATATACACTATTTACAGGAGAAAATGAAAGAAAGAAGAATTGAACTTCTTCCTCTTGATTTTTAAGCTTAGATAGGTGTAGTAAGTGTTCTTGAGGTGTTTTAATAGTGTGAAATAAGTTTGTAGTTGTTTATAATTGTTGAGAATGCAACCTAGCCGTTTGATGATGAATTCTTCTATTTTAATATTATCTTGTACAAAAGTTTTGAAACAACTCAAAGAAACTCTTTGAATCAGATTTGAAAATTTAATCATTGGAATGCAAACTTTTAAAATTTATTTAAAAGTTTCGAAACTTGAAAATTATCTAAAATAAGAAGTATTGAAACTTTATCATAAGTACGAAAACTCTCGTACAAAAGTATGAAAAGTTTTGTAGAAGTTTTGAAACTTCTATAATAGTTTTCAAACTCCTTACGAAATTTGAAAATTTTACTTCAGAATTTTTAAGAATTAAGTAGTTTTTTTTAAATATTTTAAGTCGAAGAATGACCCGAAATATTTGCGTATATACCAAATATTTACGATATCTAATATTAAAATAAATAATTTAAAGCCAATTGAGCCTAAATATATTCTAGCTCAAAACTCAACACAAACCCGCGTTTAAACCAAACTCACTACTCAGTATTAAAACACTCACATCAAGCATTTGCATTTTTTAAATCATGTTGGTGTCATGTCCTTTTTCATACGTATGGTGGCATAATTACTATTTTATATTAGTAGTGTTATTGAACCCTTTTTTTTGAGATTTTTTTAGAGACAACATAAATTTTTAGGTACTAATTTTAGGAGCCGTGAGTATACTATAATCTCTTTAACAGGGCCGTTCCTGAGATTTTAGTGGCCTAAGGGCGAATTAAAATTTTAGGCCCTTAAAATATTTATTAAATAAATAATTTTAAAAATATATTAAAATAAATTAATTTATTTTTATTATTGTTGATAAATCATTTAAAAATATATCAAAATTTAAATAAAAACATAAATAAATTTTATTGAACATTCAAATAATCACACAAAACAATTTTTACGTGCATTTATAGATACAAAATCACTAATGATATTGTCTACATCAATATGGTCTAACATATTTTTCTCAATACATAAAATGGCTAGACCATTCAGCAGATGCAACTGTCACCGGCATAGTTAGAAGAATTCGATAAGCAATTGAAACATCTAGATAACAATCTACCATTTTGACAAACTTGAAAATTTCAAGTGCCTACATTAAATCATCCGGCAAAATCATCGGCAATACTTTCAGTTTCGAAAAAAGATAATATCATACTGTAAAAATTATGAAGTAAAAAGGTATAGAATGATAGTCTTGGAATTTTGTCGTTGAATTTATGCTTCAAATTCGATTGTAGTATATCAACAGCAAATCATGTAAACCGCAATCTCCTTGAATATATGAGTTCTTGTCCTCTTAGAGTATCAAATTAAAATAATAGATAAAAAAATTTTAATCAAAATGTAAGAATATAACATAAAAAAGAGAGAAAATATAAGAGAAATAGATATATAAAAAGTAAAAATATTATAAGGATTTTTTATAGGTGGTGTATTTGAAAATTTTAATCTTATTAAAAAATTAAAAAAATATTAAATTATTATTAAATTCAAAATGATAACCTAAAAACCTATTAATTTATAAATTAATAAAATATAAAAATAATTAAAAACTTTCGAACGGTTATATAATTGTTAGTGAACCCAAAAAAAAATTTCAAACTGTTAAACCGTGGCAGCGACAAAAATTGATTTTGTGGAACCACTATATTATATTTTTTATTTATTTCTTTATTATTTTTTATATTTTTATTTTATATAGAAGTGAGGCCCACATTAAATGTTAAAGATTTTAAACGGTCAACAGCAGGCAAAATATGATTTATTGGACCCACTTTATATTATATTTATTTATTTATTATTATTATTATTATTTTAATTAATATATTTTTATTTTATTAAAAGTGGGGCCCAGGCAATTGGAGGCCCTAGGCCGGCGGTATCTCGACCCTTAACTACTAAAGCATTGTAAATATTAGGCATCTTGCCCGGGGGAAAGGCTACATCCAGTACTGGACCGATGATTTGAGAAATACGTCCCAGATTTTCTTTTTCAAGCGTGGAAACTCCAGGAACAGAAGTAGTAGGATTTAGTCTCATAATATAATAAAGTGAAATATGTCAATTTTTTTTTTCGAAAATTATCTAATACAAAATAAATCTTCCCTTATTGCTCGGGCCCAGGTACGGGCCTGCTCTTTAATTGTAATTGAATTTTGAACTTGATGATGGATGATGATATCAATGTTGATGTAAATTAATCATTTTGAAATGTTTGATTATGTACAAAAATACTTTTGTAAATATATCAAAATATTTGAATTCAAACTTTAACCAATTCTGACTTTAACGATGTTATAACATGAAAGAATAATTTTAAAATTATTTATTTAATTTAAAATAATAATGTTTAAAAATAATTTACGTCAGATGTATCGTTACGTCATCAAACTTGATATGCCATCGTTTTGCAAAAGAATATTAATTTATTAAAATTAACATAAATATACTAACTCAAACACTAATAATTATTGACATAATAAATGATGGTCGGTGATAACACTTATGTTAATTAACGATAATTCAAGGACAAAATTAATCCAATTCGGGAGTTTAAAAGATAAATCAATGAATTGAAAAAGGAGTGAGCAACATTTTTAATTTGATATTAGTATATAGCCTAAACAAAGATAAAAGTTGGCACAAAGTCTTAACAACTAAGGAAAATATGAAAATATTTAAATAAATAAAACATAAACCATTCTGGAATCGAGAAAAATATAGAATGCTGAGAGAGCCATGGCTACATTATTGGAAAGTTTTTCCAACAAGAAAAACATGAGATTTCAGGACCTACACAGAACTCTTATAGAGTGAAGAACCTACACACTCGAGATTTCAGGACGTCAACCTTACTAATCCGAACAAAACATTAGTAATTATTTTAGTAAAAAAATAATTTTATAAAGCGAAGAACTTGAACATTAATTACATATACATGTTATCCAATATATAATCACACATTTTGAATATTTAAAAATATTCGATCACCTACTGTTAGTGACAATATCATCTGAGCTAAACTCGATTAGTTGAATAATTATTTTTTTATTAAATTATATATTTAAATCAATTAAATATACATTATTAAATTTTATTTAATAATGGTTTATTATACAAATCAGATATTTAATTTAGATCCAATTATAAGAGTGAGTCAAAAGTAGAGTTGTTCAAAATCTGCCGAGTCAAAAGCAGAGTTCAAAATCAACCCAATAGGTACCCAATAAATCTAATATCAATACTATATTATTATTATATTTTAATATTTTTTATATTTTTAACTTAGATTTAAACACTCTAATCGAAAGTGATGTTATTCAGTTCCATTTTGATTTTGATGGTTAGAGGAATGAGATTCGATAGCAAAACAAATCTTTTTGGCATCCAAAAAAATGTACAATGTGAAGAGAACAATAGTTGCCGAATGCAATCAACCATATCCATATGATTCCCAACAAAATAAACACACCTCAGGATCGACAACAACACTCCCACAAGCTGATAGTTTTGCAGTCAATATCATACACGCACTGAAAAGAGACATTAATCTCACCAATCTGACATTCCATCTACCCAACCTCGGTTAGAAAATGGATTTTACAGTCAAAAACTTTTAACTGTGACTAAAACAATTTAATATCATACATATAAACAATTCAGTTGAAGCAGTTTTCATCTGTGTTTATGTAACTTGTAAACATAATTCATGCAGGTATAGTACAATAGAATGTTCATTGAATAATCAGTGTCATTCCTTGTAAACAAATTTTTCCATTGCCCACATCAGTATGCAACCTGAACATATTAGCCTGGATTCAACCATATGATGCAAAACCAAGTTTTATACACTACATAATAACACCCAATTCCACACAGCAAATTGCATAACATCAAAACGTACAAGAGCTTCAACAGTGAGCTAATACTGCTATATAGCAATTGTATCCGGATGGAGCCAATGCTTTATTCGGTAGTTATATTGTTTTACCTTTGACAAAACATACCTTTTGGACCAGTAGTGCACATTTTCCCCTGGGTCTGTTTTGCCTCTACTTATCTAACTTTACATCAGCAGCCTTCGAACCACCATTCATTTTAGCACGTTTAGCTTCCGCATCTTTAACAGCTGCTTTAATTGCATCTTCTGCAAGCATACTGCAGTGCAGCTTAACGGGTGGAAGTGAAAGATGTTTCGCGATCTCACTGCAGTTTTACATGGAACATATTGACAAATTAGCAGTCCAGCATGAGTACATTTGAGTGAAAGGAAAACTTCTAAAAATAAATAAATGAGTTGAACCATTGGTACCAAAAAGACGAACAAAGACTCATCTACCCAGCACTTCCCTCAAAACTAGATGGGAACACACCAGCACCTGAGCATTAGGCTCAACAGCTGGTGGTACATGATACCCACATCCCCAACTATAAACAAAGGGAACAGACCAGTTGGCTAAAGATGAAAGGTATGCATTAGCTTCTCCATACTGTATGCAATCACCTTAAAACTTAACTTGGGATGTTCTTAACTTACCTATTTAGACAATCATATAATAACGATCTATGCATACATATGCTGCAATGAAAAACAATCACAACAAAAGCGAATATTTCTTCTCATGAATAACTGTATGTATTATATTGATCCCAACGATAGTTAAAATCATAATCTGAAGATCGAATAGACAAAAGTCTCACTAGAAAAAAAGTAACACAAGGCTTTAACCTTTTTGAACATAGAGAATAAAGAATTGATTGCCACAACTTAGCCTTAATATCATTGTCCACACACAGAGAACAAAGAATACCCTAGAATTACTAAAATAAACACAGTTATCAAGCATAATAGAAAAAAAAAATTACTCCCTTTGTTCCACTCAATATGTCCAGTATTAACATTTTAAAAGTCAATTTTTTGAACTTTGACCATAGTTATTTTAAATATTTTAACGCCTTCCCTTACCAAAAGCAATATGGTTAAATGAAAGACTGACCAAAAACTGTAAGAAAGGAAGTTAAAAGGATGAGAGAAAGAAGACTATCTATCCACAGTATTCTATGTTTCAAGAACCATGTTTAAATTAAATAAGTAACAAAATATGCGAACAAATTAATTAGTATTCAACAAATTTCACTTAACAAGGATTCAAAAATCAGATACCGAAGAGGAATAGGCAAACTATCTAGGAGAAGGTAAGAATTAAGTTCATATAAAAATTAAAGTTTGAGACAAGGATCATTATACTAACGTGTTTTTAATGGTAAGCACTTCATCCATGCTTTTTCCTTTCACCCACTCAGTAGCTGCAAAATGAAAAGGCCCCAAATTACCACATATCTCTTCCACAAAAAATGAAGTTCATTTGAAATGAACTCACAAGTACAGAACATTGAAAAAAACAGTAAAACAGATTAGAAATTTCAACATTACTGAAAAAATACATATTGTTCCATTGGCTTTTGATAATTGATTTCTTCTTTGCAAAATCAACAATAAATTAACAGATTAGTTCCATATTACAGTAAATCATGCATCTTCTTCATAAAAAGACAAAAAATTAACATGTGTATTTGCTTTTGTATAAATAAATACCATCTTTTACTTTCGTTTTGGAAAGGAAACACAATTCAAGTCTAGAAAAAACTATCCTTTCCCTTTTTCCTTTGGTGAATTTCCCACTGAAATTAGACATAATCCTATCCCACCGCATTCGAAATTTTAAATTTGGAATTTAGCTTGATTAAAGAAAACAACAATAACCTAACTGAATAATATTACAGAGCCAATTAAACAAATTACACCCAGATATCTCAATGCCCATAAGTATTAAAAGAAACAAAAAAGTGGCATACCAACAGAAGAAGACGCAATAGCCGACCCACAACCAAAGGTTTTAAAGCAAGCATCGACGATTTTCCCAGATTCTTCGTCAATTTTGATTTGTAGTTTCATAACATCGCCACATGCGGGAGCCCCGACCAAGCCTGTACCTACGTTGGGGTCGTTTTTATCGAAGGAGCCCACGTTACGAGGATTGTTGTAGTGATCGATGACATTCTCGTGGTAAAGACGCGGGAGATTCTGAAGGGGACGCGATGGGGCTACCCCAGACGCTGTTCCGATCAGCCTATTCGCCACCAGTCTCAGCATTTTGTTCGTCGATTTTGCAGTGAAAGAGCTACTTCGGATTGAGCTAGGGTTTGGGGAATTTGGAAATTGTACGCAGATGATGATAAATATAGAGGTTGAAAAGTAAACATATAGGACACGTGGAGGGTGAAGAACAGATTCTGGTTGTGGAGATTGAAACACGTCAGAGTTTATTTTTATTTAAAGTAATTCAATTTTCGTGCTGGAATTATTAGGATTAATAACAAGAGAAACGAACAACTAATGGCAAAACAAAACACAACTTTACAGCGGGGGTCAGTCCTAGGGGTGATATCGTTAGATATCAAGTAGAATTTTATTAGAATGTTTTAGATATTCGAATTTTTAGATCGATAATATAGTAACTTATATTCAAATTATTTTTTTGATATTTAATTTTTTGAATAATTAGATCGAATTTTTGGATATTCGATTATTTTTAAATTATTTTAGTTTAATTACTTTTAAAATTTAAAAGTTATATTTATAAAAAATTTAAATTTTCGAATATAACAAACAAAAAATTATTAAACATAACAAGATTCACATCTATAAAAAAATTTATTGTTTTAATTTTTGGATATAATAAGAATCAAATTATTAAAAAAAATTAGATTTTCGGATAATACAGAACTTGAAATATTATGACTTGTATATGATCCGAAAATTTTAAAATTATATCCAATATTCAGTTCAAAAATAAAAATTAAATCAAATCAATAAATTTTAAGATCGAATATTTTTGAATACTGCTAATAAGTACAAATGATAAATAGTTTAATATTATTAAAATAAATATTAAGTTTATTTTTTATATTTAAAAAATACTTGAATATCTTTTAAAGTTAAATGTAAGATATCAATCGACCTAAATTAATTAAGTTAAATTTATAAAAATAAAATAAAACACTGTTTGCTCAATAGAAATTCATTTTTTTATAATTATACAATTAAATTTATGGAGTATTACATTAATTTATGGTGTTAAATTTAGTTAGGAAATTTAATTAATATTTTTATTGTCTCTAATTAATTGATATTGACACCTGCACTAAAATAACTTTTTAATCTCTCAAAGAAACCTTTTAGCCATTATATTTAGTGTTGTAAATGAACCGAACGTTCGGTGAATCGTTCAACAGAAAGCTCGTTTATTTATTAAACGAACGAACATGGACAAGATTTTTCGTTCGTTTAATTAAGCGAACGAACACTAACAAAGAGCTCGTTCGTTTATTTATGTTCGTGAACGTTCGATAATCTGTTTGTTTATGTTCGTTCATTTATGTTCGTTCGTTTATGTTCGTTAAATTTATTCACATATATCTAAGGGTGAGCATTAAATCAAGTAAGTCGAGTTAAAATATTTTGAGTTACTCGAGTTGAGAAGTTTTATTTTATGACTCGTTAAAAACTTCCTTGTTATAGGTTAAGGGTGTTCATTGTTTTGTGAAACTGAGTTAATGGATCAAACCAAAACAAAATTGGTTAATCAATTAAATTTTAGGTTTCGTCTAATAATTAAGAGTTTTTTAATTTTAATTATCGATTAATTCAGATTAAAATCAGTTAATTAGCTGATCGAATTAATCCAAAATATTAAATATTTAGCATATTATATATGTTATTTATGTTCATTTGTTTATGTTCGTTTATTTATGTCCGTTCGTTTACGTTCGTTTATCATTTAAACTGTAACCCCTTCGACCCGGTCTTGATGTCACCCAACTCGAACGAGCTACATAGGGAATACCGAGGCTAATCCGAAGATTTGCCTCGATAAATGTGTTAGGATTGGAGGTGCTCGATTCACAACCGATTTAGTAAGCCAAGTGATGGAAAACACTTAATTTGGGTGCAGGTTGTGGAAGCAAAAAGATAAGAGTTGGACACAAGGATTTATAATGGTTCGGCCACGCCTACATCCACTATCTTAGCTTTCCACTAAGGATTTCCCAAATTCACTAAGAATTTCAACCTTTTGAGGCAAAAGGGATAACCTTACAATCCTAGACTCAAACTCGAATCTAGCATCCAAAGTTCACAACCGAACTTTGGGAATTCACTCACAAAGAGAAAACTTAACAAACTTGTTTAATCCTTCTAACAAGGCTAATATTTGCAATCTAAAGCACTCACCCAATCCTAATAGACTTGATCTTACATTGACAATTTAGCTCACAAGTGTTTGTCTACCCAAAAGATGAGAAATTAAGCTTTAAGATAATTCTTGAATCATAATGTTGTTTCTAATGAAGCATTTGCCTTCTCTTGATGCTTGATGCTTGCTTTTGTCATCCCAAATGAGCTTCTAGCCGTTTATGACCGTTGAGGATGTTTTGGAGCCGTTTGGAGCTGATTTCAAGGCATATTTCCTCTTCTAGTACAAGAGGTATCGATACCCCTAAAATCGGTATCGAGACAGTTGCTTTGAGAAATAGTTGTTGAACCTGCAATTATGAACAAGTATCAATATTGGTATCGATATCGCTCCTAGCCGTTGGAGTTTTTCATAAAATCGTTTATGACTGTTTAGGGTGTATAGAAACCAATATCGAAACCAAACATCACAGTGGTGAAAGGGTATCGATACTAGTATCGATACCACTATGATTTCTCCTTTTAAAACAAGGCGGTATCGATACCATTATGAATGGTTTCGAATCACCTAGGTTAAAAATATTTCTTTGGCTTCTTTAAATCATTTAAAACACTTTTAAAATCTCTCAAAACTTCTTAAATATATTTTCAATTTGTTTGGACAAAAGAAATTTTTTTGAAATCTTTTCAAACTAGTCAAAAATTATTTTTCAATTATTATATCAAAACATTAGTTCTACAATCTCCCCCTTTTTGATATAATAAAACTAACTTGAAAAATTGTTTTTAAGATTGCTCCCCCTTTGTGAAATACAACTTTGAATAAGAGAATAATGATTCAAAAGCATTAAAGCTCCCTCTTACTCAATAAATCATTTGAAAAATCAATTTTTCACAATATTCTCCCCCTTTTTGTTATATCAAAAATGGTTTAAAACAAGTTTGAAAAATTTTTAAACCTCATAACATAGGAGAATTTTTAAGATACCAATTATTAGAAAAATCAAATATCAAAACTTAATGTATGAAAACAAAAGACTTCCCTTTACTCAAGGCATCATTAGTGTTAGTCTAACAATTATGATAAATCTAGTTGAAATAAGAAATAAGCAATTGAAAAGAAAAAAAATAACTAGAAATTTTACCATATTTGAACTCAAGAAGGATGTGAAGTCTTCCTTCTTCAAGTGTCCTTCTTGTGTGTATGAAGCTCCCCCTTAATCTTGTACTTTGTTTCTCATACCTCCATCACACCTAAAATGAAATAATCAAGACATTTTTGATATCCAAAATGCTTTGGATCCTTTAGCATTAGAAGCACATAATTTAGTCCCCTTAGGAATCCATTTTTTAATTTCATCCCTTTTAGTTGAAGTGATTAGTCCTTTTGGGACCTAAACACTTCTAAAACATTTTTCATTTTCAAATCTAAGGGAACTAAATTGTTTCATGTAAAAGTTTGATTTTCCCAAAACATTTTTCCTATGAAGTTCTTTGAAAATCAAATCTTTTTCCTTCTTAGAATCATCTAAAACCATTTGATGATCTTTTTATATTGTTTGAAGCAAATTTTATAAATCAAAAATTTTAAGCTCAAAATCTTTCATTTTTGCTTCAAACTCCAAATTGGTTTTCAAAAGTAAATCATTTTCTATTTTCAACTTTGAAATCAATTCTTTTTTCTTTGAAAATATAATTTTGAAATAAAAAACCAATTTATCATAAGCTTCTTGTAACTCATCAAATAAATAAGAATTTAAAGTTTGAGAGTTAGAAGCTACCTCCCCCTCATTGAGGGCCATCTAGGTTGGTGTCTTCATTTTCGGTGGAGTCCTCATCACTTCAAGTATCAATGTATGCTTGCTTCTTTGAAGATACCTTCATGATAGACTTGTGGGAATCCTTCATCTTCTTCTTTGATTCGTGCTTTAAGGATCTCTTACTTTTGTTCCTCACGAATCGATCAAAGTTAATGAAGAGTTGGGCAAGCTCTTCATCTTCTTCACTATCCTCCTCACTTGAATCTTCAAAGTGGATACACTTGGAGGATTTTAGAGAAATGGTGTTAACATTTACACCAAGCTCTTGGACCTTCTTCTTCCCCATCGATCTAATCTTTTCCTTCTTATTCTCCTCTTGTCTTCATTTCATCATGATTTGATGTGTGAGGAAGGACCCCATGAGTTCATCAAGCTTGAGTGTCTTTAGATTCTTGGCTTCAATGATGGCGGTCCTTTTCGAATCTCATGACTCGGGAAGGGAATAGATGAGCTTACGAACAAGCTTCTCCTCCAGAATAATCTCTCCAAATCCTCTAATTCCATTGGTGATAGTGGAGAAATGATCGAACATCTTTGCTATGTCCTCTTCTGGGTTTATCTTGAAATTCTCATACTCTTGGTTGAGGAGTCTAATCTTGGTCTCTTTTACTTCATTAGTACCCTCGTATATAACTTTGAGCTTTTTCCAAACTTCCTTGACACTTTCACAAGAAGAAATCTTCTCATAGATGCTTGGATAGAATGCACAAATAAGAATGTGCAAAACTTTATGATTTAGCACCATCTTCTTGCGGTCTTCCATGCTCCATTCCATCTTTGTTCCTTTTGGTACAAATGGTCCATCTTCCACTATATCCCAAAGCTTGTAGTCTCTTGAATTGATGAAATACTTCATCCTTATCTTTCATTGGGTGTAGTTAGACCCGTCAAAGAAAGGTGGCTTGTTAATAGATTGAGCCATGGAATATCAGTTGATCAATAATTGGTTGAGCTCTCCGGATCTTCTCAACAGGATGTTAATCCCTCTCGATCGAGTCTCGCTCTGATACCAATTGTTGGGCTTAGAGGTGCTCGATTCACAACCAATTTAGTAAGCCAAGTGATGGAGAACACTTAATTTGGGTGCAGGTTATGGAAGCAAAAAGATAAGAGTTGGACACAAGGATTTATAATGGTTTGGTCACGCCTACATCCACTACCTTAGCTTTCCACTAAGAATTTCCCAAATTCACTAAGAATTTTAACCTTTTAAGGTAAAAGGGATAACCTTACAATCCTAGACTCAAACTCAAATCTAACATCCAAAGTTCACAACCGAACTTTAGGAATTCACTCACAAAGAGAAAACTTAACAAACTTGTTTAATCCTTCTAACAAGACTAATGTTTGCAATCTAAAGCACTCATCCAATCTTAATACACTTGAGCATACATTGACAATTTAGCTCACAAGTGTTTGTCTACCTAAAAGATGAAAAATTAAGCTCTAAGACAATTCTTGGATCATAATGTTGTTTCCAATGAAGCATGTCTTCTCTTGATGCTTGAGGCTTGCTTTTATCATCCCAAATGAGCTTTTAGTCATTTAAGACAGTTGGAGATATTTTGGAGCCGTTCGGAGCTGATTTCAAGACATATTTCCTCTTCTGGTATAGGAGGTATCGAAACCCCTAAAACAGGTATCGAAACAATTGCTTTGAGAAATAGTCGTTGAACCTACAATTATAAACATGTATCGATATTGGTATCTATACCGCTCCTAGCCTTTGGGGGTTTTCATAAAATCGTTTATGACCGTTAGGGGTGTATAGAAATCGGTATCGAAACTAAACATCACAGTGGTGAAAGGGTATCGATACCAGTATTGATACCACTATAATTTCTTCTTTTAAAACAAGGCGATATCGATACCATTATGAATGATATCAAAACACCTGGGTTAAAAATATTTCTTTGGTTTCTTTAAATCATTTAAAACACTTTTAAAATCTCTCAAAAAATTCTTAAATATATTTTCAAATTGTTTGGACAAAAGAACCATTTTTGAAATCTTTTCAAATTAGTCCAAAACTATTTTTCAATTATTATATTAAAATATTAGTTCTACAAAATGACCCTAAAATTTTTTCTTTTATCTTATCTAAATGCTTTAATTATATACTACATGTTCATGCAAGGACTGAGTTCATTTGTAATGGAAAGAGATGTGAAACGAGTAATAATTTAACCGAACAAGTTTAGGTTCTCTAGATGCATATAAGACCTTATAGGCGTAATCCACACTTTGAACATTATCCCTAGATACAAAGTCACCTAATTCCACACGCAAAACACATAATTTATAAGCATACTTCAACAATAACAAACATGGTATATCATACTTTAAAATTAACCTATAATGGATCTCAAAATACATCATTAACATAAATGTGTATCAATTATAGTAATCAAGCCAAAATAACCAAAAACACATAGGTTCACTAAGCCATATCTTAAGCAATAACAATGTTGATAAACGTCAAATATATATAAGCATACGAATACAACAAGTCTTATCATCATATCAATAATATTAACATGGTAACCCATCCTCATTACTCTCTCACTAGTACTAAAATTACAAAAAAGACATACTTGATCTCATACTTGACGATTACATGGAATCCTTACTTGCCCCTGCTGCCTCAACATCTATATCCTACATTGCAAGGTAAAAGAGAGGGTTAAGCATAAAGCTTAGTGAGGAATAAACACATTTAAACTCATTTGAAAACACCTTGCAATGCAGCCCATAATAAACCGACTTCATCAATTTAAAACACATGTCATACTCTTTATAAAAGAAAACATTCATGGCTAACAGTACCACTTTTAAAAAAACTTAGTAAGTGTCATCAAACCATGGCTTACAATGCCATCATTAAAATCTAATAAAAATATCTCTTTGAAGTCACATACTTTATAAATAAATACACAAGTTTTACATGCTACCCACATAGCAATGCTTACACATGCATCTCAATGCACAAATCTCAAGTCTTACATGCTAAAAACATAGAAGTCCTTAAATCTCATGCATACCAATGCACAAAACCGTATTAAATCACATGCATAATCTCATATGCAAACATGTATTACCATGACACCTTTAAAAAATAAAAATATATATTGGTTCTAATGATCCGATTTATACCACTCTAAATTGTTAGGATAAACGGGCAACCGCATATTAGTACCACTCCTAGAGCATGTGCATGTTGATACCACTCTCAACATAAATTATCTCACCTTGGTGTCCGGTGAAAGTACCACTCCCATCAACCCGGATGTGACAGTACCACTCTCATCACATAGCATTAGACTAAAAGCCAAAATGCAACACACAAGGAATTTAAACACGTACGAATTTTGAATATTTATAGTGCACTCTAGACCCTATTAATCGATCAACTTACCCCATAAGGTTCATCACTTAACTAGTCAATATATTATCAAAAATCAATGCTCAAAACTTAATTCAAATCACATGTATCCCACTTTTCACGCATCACTTGTAAAAACCGATAAAACTACTTTTATCTTATTTTTTAAAATAAAATCGTGGAAACATCGAATGCATATAAAATCTCTTTAAAAAAGTTTCATTAGCATTTATATACAAGCATAATCACATATGCACAACATAATAAGAACATGACAAATAACATAATAAAAATACGGTGTAATATGAGAACCTTTAAGAAAACGATACATAAAACTTACTTCGGAGTGTAGGGAGGTTTCTCAAACCTTCCCCATACCCCAAAACTTTTGAAAACACAAGTAAAACACTGTGGAAGCAGCCCACTCTCATAATCAACTCACCAATAACCGTTTCTTGTCCAACAAGTCATCGATTCGATCCAAAACATCTTCAAATATGATCACCAACTTCTTGTCCTGTTTCAACCATAAAAAATAAAGGATTTAGTGCTCCTAATAGAACACAACAAACCCCAAGTCGGATCCCCACACAACAGTCCTTAAAACCTATTAAAACCTTAACCGAAAACTTTTCAAAAACTACCAAACTTTTCCTAAACCTATATCTGGGATTAGGAAATTTAAAAATATATTATAAATATCATATCATGATTAAAATCAATAATTTAAGACCCAAAACAGTGAGTAAAACTCTTGAACGAAAATTATAGGTTTTGATCAAAAACTGATTTTTCTTAAACCAAAAGAGTAAAAACGTTTTACCAAGCCAATAACTTGGGAATTTCAATAAATAACCTGTTTAAAATCAGAGGATTGAATGTTTCTCACCTCTAATTCTGACCAACCAACTTCCATGGTTTTTGAGAAGAAAAACAAGTGAAAAACAATGTTTTTGAAGAATGAAAAATTATAAATAATTATTAGAACGAAAGTTAATGAAAAGAAATCAAGTTTACCTTGAAAAGAAGGACGTTCCCAGCCTTGGGAAGAGGGAAAACGAAAATAATAAAATAAGGTTTTAGGTTTTAATGTAAAATAGGTTTTCAGGAATTAAATATAGTAATTTGGGTATTAATTAAAATTTTGGGTTAAGTATTATTTAAATAAGATCATGGAATTTTGAATCAATTATAATTTGGATTGGATCAAAGCCTCTTAAAGATTCAAAGTTTTGGCTTAGTTTATAAAATTATCCTTAAGTTTTCAATTTTTACAAAATAGTCATTGGTTTCAAAATTCTAAAGATTCAAGGGTCTATTTTTGAAATTAAGTTTACCAAAGTCAATTTTATATTAAATAAGTATTTTAGGATATTTTTCCATAATTTATTTTGACTAAAAACTAATTTTTAAGTACTTAATCCCGAACTAGGCCAAACCGGCTAAACTGACTCACTAACTTCTAAGCTCAATTTTGGGGTGTTACACAAAAGAACGAATATAAACGAACATGAACAAGCTACAATTCTTAACGAACGAACACGAACAAGAAAATTTGTGTTCCTTTATATCGTGTTCGTTCATTTGTTCGGTTAATGTTAAACGAATGAACAAAAACACACCCTTATTCGTGTTCGTTCGGTTCGTTTATGGCCCTAATTATATTGTATATAAAATTTTGTTTTAATTTTTTTAAAAAAAATATTTTAGGGTTTATTTGATTTTAAAAATATTTTTTTAAATTTTTGAAAACAATTTTTAATTTTAGTTTTATTTTTATAAAAAGTAGAAAACATGTTTGATCGATAAGGATGAAAATTTATTTCTAAATATAAAATTAGTGATAATTATTTGTTATCTAGCTTTTCAAAATTTAAATAAAAGATTTAATTATTAAATAATTAAGTTAAAATATAGCTAGAAATTATTATTATTATTATAATAAATGAAATATAAATAAATAAATTAAATTTTTAAAAATGATATTAAAAGAATTCGAATATGATTTAATTAAAAACACTAATTTTCATATTTTCCATTTTCTTAAATATTTTCAATGCAAACAATATTTTTTTTTATGTTTTTAAAATTCCATTTGTTTTTGTTTTTATTTTAAAAATATTTTTTAATTTTACAATCAAATATATATTTTTCCTTACTTTTATTTTAAAAATAAAAAAGAACTTTATTCTTCAGAATCGAAAGGTGTCTAAGTTTTGAATTTTTGAAAATAATATATAGATGCATGAAAGAATACAAGAACGAAGAAGAAAAAAAAAATCCAAAATATATATTATTAATGAGGAGTACATAGTTTATTTATAAGAGAAAAAATCTAGAATTTATCAAGATTTTAACTACCTAACAACCTAGAACAGATTCTCACACATTCAAGACATAGTTTTATAGCTAATATACTTCATATTCTTCCTGTTTTTTCTTCTTTGTTTTTAAACAAAAATAATAAGGTTTAATTTCTTTGAGCCTCAATTCATCACTCGAAAAAACCTTCAATCTTTCCCTGAGCTGAACAAAGAACGCTACAGACAAAAATTTTGTAAACACATCAGTAATCTGATGAATGCAAGAACATGATTAACTTGAAACGATCTTTCCATGATTTTTCTCGAACAAAACTTAAATCCAACTCAACATGTTTGAGCTTAGCATGATGGACAAGATTAATTGAATGAGCAATGGAACTTGTATTATCTCACCATATAACTGTAACAATATCAAGCTGAACACCAAGTTCAATCAATAAGAATTTTGCCCACATAACTTCACACATGGTATTGACTAGGCTACTGAACTCAGTTTTCTATTGAAGATCTGATCATCACTCTTTGCTTTTTCAAACTCCATGCAAAAAAGATTATTTTTTCAAGAACAAACAATTTCCAACAGTAGATCTCCTATCAATAGACTTGGCATCCTAATATGAGTCTGATTATGTTGTTAGTTTAGTCACAGAGGGTGACATATCAAAGAACAAAACATGATCAACCGTGCCTTTAAGATATTTTAAATTTTTTTTCACAATTGTTCAATACAAGTTAGTAGGAGCTGATGTACACTAAAACATAGTTGTTTCTCCAACAAGTCAAGAATATGCTTCTTCTAACTAAAAATAATTTTTTTCTTGATATTTTGAATAGTCATACCTAGGAAGAAATTCAACTCTCCTAGGTCTTTTTAAGATAAGGCATCATTAATGGCTTTAACAATACCATTCATAATTTCTGAATCATCTCTTATTATAACAACATCATCTACATAAACCATTATGTATGTTTTGGATCCGTTCTTATCTCGAAAATAAATAGAGGCATCAACTAAAGAAGGAGTGAATTTAAGATCAAAAATTTGAAAGGATCTGAACTTTTTAAAGCAGGCTCGAGGGCTTGCTTGAGATCATACAATAATTTTTTAAGCTTGTAAACTAGTGTCTTTTTATTAGAACCAGATTATTGAAAGCCTGGAGGTTGATCTATAAAAACTTTTTTACATAGATCACCATTCAATAAAATATTATCCTCATCAATCTGTCTTAGAACATATTCTTTGCTTAAAGCCAAACTTAACAAAACTTTTACTATAATCTGTTTAACAACAAGGTTGTAATTCTCATTGTAATCAAATTCAGCTTGTTGAGAAAGCTTTAGCAACTAGCCTAACCTTATACCAAGCCACACTGTCATTAGGATTCTTTTTAATTTTAAACAACCACTTACAACCTACATGAACTCTATTTTCTGAATCTATAAAAACACTATTTTCTGATAACTCGATCAAATCCCATGTGCCTTTTTAACAAGGGCGATAACCTCATTTTGTACAGCTTTAGTCTACTCTTTTGATTGCAATGCTTCATGAATATCCCTAGGTTCAGACTGTAAAAACTAACACTCCTCGACAGAAAATATTTTGGATTTAAAAATACCATCTTTAGATCTGATTGACATGTGATGTGAAACTGTTGGAACTGAATCTTTCTTTAACTTTGAAACTTGTATCTCTAAAGAATGAATTTCTCCAGTAGAAGTTTCAGATGAAGAGTGCATAACAGACATTCTAGATTCATTTGGTTGAGCTTCCACTTGTGATGAACCTAGGATCAGACCAGTCGAACTAAGTGCGTCTCCACTAGACCTTTGAGAAGAATGAACATCGTGAGAAACTAGAACTATTGCTCCCTACTAGTTGTTGTTGTTGTTGTCCTCTAAACACTAACAGGAATAGTATCATCATGAGCACTGGTAGAAACACAAAAGCAAGTGTTGTCTCCCTATGATCACCAGCTGAAATTCTCAGAGTACCTTCTATTTCTTGACTAGAGACATCAACTGAAGTATTTGAATTTTTACTTCTTGCAAAACTGCTAAATCTCCTTAGTTTAAAAAACTTGACTTGCTTGAGACCCTCTCGATCAACATTATCCTGATCTATAACATCTTAAAATTGGGTTTAGATGTTGTCAAGGTCGGATCAAGGGTTCGATTGAACCGATCAAGTCAATTAGCCTAAATCTGGGAATTTAATTTTTATAAATGGTTTTCAAAGGAAATAAAATATGGAAAAATACTCTAAAATTTTTATTTGGATTCTATTTGAATTTGGTAAACTCAATTTTATAAAATTACACTATGAACCTTGATATTTTGGAAAATAGTGACTATTTTGTAAAAATGACTATTTTAGTGACTAAAATATAATTGGGTCAAAACTTAGAATCTTTAAGGAGCTATTTATCCAATCTTTCTCATCAAATCTAACCTTCTAAATATCACTTTTATAACTTCTTTTAATCACCAATTAAGATCTAATTGATGCATATTTCCCATTTATCACCAAAATCACAATTTCACATAACTTCTTATTTTCTCTCAACTTCTCTCAATTTTCTTGGTTTCCAATTGGATTTCTCTTCAATTTTATCAAGGTAAATCATATTTTTTTTATTCAATTTCGTTCATATTAATTTTCCTTGTTTCTCTTCAACTTTCTTATATTTTAGAACTTGTTTTTCATGAGTTTTTTGATTGGAAGGAGGTTGAATCTTGTTTGGAGGCAAGAAATCATTCAAACCTCTGAAATTTGGTTTCTTTATTGAAATTTCCAAGTTTTTTATCCATTGCATTGAGTTCTTGATTTGTTTTATGGTTTTAATTGATGATTTTTAGTTTTTATCGGTTAATTTTGATTGAATTGATGTAATCCCGTAATAAGGTGATACCTGATGGTTTTCAATGGGTAAATCAATGAATATTGATGTGTTTTAACATAGAATTAATGGTTCTTGGAATGGTAAACCTGGATCTTAGGTTTTGGTAGTGTTAATTGGCTTAAATCTTCGGTTTATGGCTTGTTTAGGTTGCTGAATGTTTTCTGTTGTTTTAGGATGATTAGATCATGGTTTTTTTGTTGTGTTTTTTTACTGAGAGGTTTTGGTTTTCGTTGGCTAAGGGCTGGAGGTTATTCGGATGAGTTTCAGTTGTGTTTTCAGTTTTCTTAAGTGTAGTTTTTGGGGTTGTTTGTTTGGGAAGTGTTGGAGGTTGATTGAATACATTAATATGAATTAATACCTCCGTTTTGATATGTTAAAAACAAGGCAAGATATTGAGATAAGTGTTGAAGGTGTTTCAGAAAAGGCGAGAATATCTGTTGGCTTCGGCAAGCTAGTTTCGGATAAGTGGTGAGTGGGCTTCCGTATCGGAAATGTTTTACTTGTTTTATCAAAGGTTTGGGGGTGTAGGGATTGTGTGAAAAATCTCCCTACACTCGGAAGTAAGTTAAATGGTTTCGCTCTCTTAATAGTTCTCATATCGTTTCATAATTTCCATATTTTAGATATGCTCTTAATGTAGTTTTTGCATATGTGATTTATGCATGAGATATGATAAGTGCTTTGGTTAAAAGATGTTTTTCATTATTTTCCATTGGTATTGGATATGTTTTGGTAATTGAACATTTCATGAGTTTCATTAATATTTATTCCTTTGGTAACATATCCAATGATTGGTAATGTTGCATTGGTTTTGTGAAAGATGCATATGAAGAAATGGTTTCCAATGGATGAATTGGATTTGATAATGATACATGCATGTGTGAGCTGCTGTATATGCATGGTTTATGATGGTTTCCATGACTTTTAAAGCATGAGAGTGACTTGGAATAAAGTATGGTTATTACCTTTTCCCCGAATTAAGCCGTTGAGCATGATTTGGGTTCAGTTTGATCAACATATGTTGAGTGCATTGTAAAACAACAAGCTACTGTTCATAATAAGAATGATATTGGCTTAGTGGCACTATTTAAGACCACGAATACAAATGACATGTCATTAGGATTAAGTTCACTATAATATTGAGTTAGTATGTTGTGTTGCCTACACGTAAACTGTTAAAGGCTCGAAAGTGTTGCTTTTATGATGAAGCATTCGTCCATCCACCTTTTGTCAAATTGTAGTATTTAAGATATCGATCCCACGAGGATTGACGTTACTTACGCAATTTATTCTTCCTACACAATAGAAAAGTAAAGACACAGATAATTGAGTTGAATTATAACTAAGGAAACTAATTAAAGCAATAAAGATAAACGATCAAGAAATCAAGGATGAAAAAGTGGGGCAGGTTAGAGTGCTTCGTAGTATGGATTCAATTGACTTGTTTCTGTCCAATGCAGTCACACAACACTGCCTTCGCAGCACTACAATTTTACTGCCTCAAAAGTGATGGTTTACGTCTGTCGCGACAATCTCTTGCTCTTGGGTAGACTTTACCAAGATTCGGCAAAGTATCCTCTGATGACTCTGCTTATCCCTAAGTCGAAGTACTGTTGATGACTAGTCCTTGATGATACCTCCCGGCATGAATCAATTATAATCACCAACCAATCTCACACTTCTTTTAGCCGCTGAAACTCTAACCTATCCCTAGGCCGAGTTAGTATTTTACGCTAGAAAAATACCATTCTTATTCCTTTCATGAATCTAACTCTCCTGATATTAGATAAATAGATCTCTCACAAAATTCTCTCTAGAGATTGGATGCAAGAACAATGAATGGCAAAGAATAAGCAAACATTGATATTTTATTGCATGAAACAAGAAAACAAAGTACAACTTTCTCCCACAACTACTACACAAACTAACCTAAACCCTAGGGAACGATGAAGGAGTTTAAGATTTTCTATGAACACTTGATTTCGAGATATCCTCCTCTCTACATAGGCTATGATTTATATAGGCTTGGCCTAGGGCAAACCTTTTCAAAGTAGGAATACAACTTTGAGTAAAACATAAGTTAAGTACATAAATAAAAGATCTTTATTTAATTTCCTAGTTTATTCCTATAAGGATTCTTTTCACGCGTGGCCTTTGACCTTGACTTTTTGTGTGTTTCCCAGCTCCGATTTCTATGTCGCTTGTCTTAAAACGTCCACCTTATTTTTCTCTTTAGATCGCCTATAATATCAATATTTGTTTTTCAGGTGCTGCCGCGGCCTCAAAGTGCTGCCGAGGCAGGTGTTTTTCTGCATTTCAACTTCAGCTTTCAGCATCCATCTTTTTGTTTGGCAATTCCTATGATACAGTTTTCTGTCTAAGAAAAAACCATCAAATGCATCTATTTTATGCCAAATAATAGATAAATTTATGAAGTTTGTATTTGGATGTTGAAATATAGAAAATACGCAGAAATATCTATTTTCGCCTCTAATCTTGTCTTTATTAATAATAATCGAGTGGGAAAATTATATAAAATATGAGGAATTTTGGGCACTCATCATAAACAAGGGTGACTTTGTTTCCGAGTGTGTGTGTAGAGCTTGCCTATACGTAAACAAGGGTGATTATATGTTCGATCGTGTGTTTATAGCTTGCCTGTATGTAAACTAGGGTGAGTTTGTATCCGACCGTACGTAGTGGGGGTAACATGTGTACAAGGGTGACTTCGTATTCAACCGATGCATGTTGAGACCAAGTGTCTCTAGATAAGGAATAAGGAATCCGTGTATTCGATGGGTATAAGGTTTAAATAAAGCTAGTCACTTAGTTGCCAATATGTATGATTTATGATTGAGACTTTTGTGTATTGTAAAGCATGAGATTGTGGAACATGTTGATTTAGAATTGTATAGAAAATGTAATGTTTTAAAGTCATAAGTTTCTCAAGCATGTGTTTTTGATCAAGTTTTGTACATAGAGATACATATGTATTAAAAAGGCCATATATTTTGTTGTTTTTTTGAAAGAATGAAAGTCTTGAGAATTTTAGTTTTGTATTGCATGAGATAATGGACACTTGGTAAGGAAATTGTTTTGGCTTTGGTACACATTGCTGAGACATTTATATTGAGCATGATATGGCATGATTTAAAGTTTTTTATTGATGGACTTATGGGCTGCATTGCAAAGGTGGTATTTTTATGTTTTACCCCTCACTAAGCTTATGCTTACCCTCTCTTTTACCTTGCAATACAGAGATAATAATAGAGGTAGCCAAGAGAAGCGAAATTCCGACTGCGTGTCGATGAAAAGCTCAAGTATGTGTTCCAAAGTGTGGTAGTAAGTAGTAGTAGTAAGAGAGCAATGGGGGTATAGTTTCTTGTTGCAAGAGTCGGTTTTGGGTTTATAAGTTTTACTTTGGTTATACAAATTTGGGTATGTATTGAATGTTGAACAAGTTGAATATTGATGCAATGTTGTGTTTTCTTGAAGCATGTTTGTTTGATTAGCTATTTGAATTGAGTAATGTTAGGAATCATGCCTCTAGTTGTTACGGGGTCTACGATATCTATAATCAATTGTATGATTTGCTCTTAATGTTTAGGAATTATGCATATAGTTGATGGTGATCAATGGTGGTATGTTGGATTGGTTGAATTCACTTAAATGATTGATTTTAGGTTCTGGGAATAAATGTTTCGAATACCTTTAAAGAAGGTTTCGAAACCTTTGTTAAATAGTTTCGAAACCTCTAGGAAGGTTCCGAAACCTTGCAAGCTAATTTGATTCTGGAACCTTACTGAACACGAAAAGTTTCCACACTTTAAGGAAAGTTTCAAAACATTTTCCATAATGTTTCGAAACCTATATTGAAGGTTTCGAAACCTTTAACTGCTAGGAATTGATAGTTGCCAGAAATTTCATTTTAGTCCCGAATATCTTCCTATATTCAATTATGGTTGCTACGAATGTTATTTTGAGTTGAAATTTTACATGGATGCATGAAGTTGACTTAATTTCAAGTTGGATAACTTAATTTGGATAAATTCCTTAGAATTTGAAAGATTTACATTTTGGTCCCTAATTAGTGAAGCATGAAATTGATGATGTTAGAATGCTCTGATTGGTCTAAAAATTATCATGAGTGCTATTTTTATGTTTAATTGAAATTTGATGGAATGAATTTCAACCTTGACAATAGAATTTAATAGATTTACGTTTTAGTCCCTGAATCTTATAAATGAATTTAAATGAGTTGTGGACATCATTTCGAGTTGAGATTTGATATCCAAGCATTTAATAGACTTAATTAAAGATTGGTAATGCTAATTTAATTTTTGGATACTTAAATATGGGAAATTTATAATTTGGTCCTTTTTACTTAAATGCTTAAATTAAGACTCGTTTCTCTTTCGTATTTGTACCATTGGAAATAAGCTATAAACAAATATGTAGGACTTAAGTGAATCATTTAGATAAGGTAAAAAAATAGGGTCGTTTATCAGGTTAAACCTTTATGGGTTTAGCTCGGTATTCCCCGTGTAACCCGTTAGTATCGTTTTCGTCTAGGCCAGGCTAAAGGGGTTACATTTGGTGGTATCAGAGCTAGGTTAAGAATCTTTTGAGGGAGTCGATGTTGATAATGGTGATTTATTTCGTTTGTGGTATAATATGGACTATTGTTTTGCTATGCACGGTGATTGATTACTGTTTAAATGCAAGTATGTTGCTAAGTATTGATGTTAGGTGCTTGTTCTATGGTATGGTATGGTAGAGATAGCCTCGTTGATAATTATGGTGTTTGCAAGTATGATCTAATCTTATAGCATTACTATGTTAGTAGTCTATAAAAGGATATGATCATTATCTTTTGTTGAAAAAAAGTAAATTGAGCATTGTATGGCTATTGTGTGGATAAACATGGTGATTGTTTTATGCTTTGATGAGATGGTGTGGATATCGTGGTATATGGTGGCTGTGCCATGTAATGGTTGAATTTATTTTGTTGGGGGACTATTCTGGGAGATTCATTGCTCTAACTACTACTAGAAAAAAATATTTTTATATTATACATGAACCACTTGGAACTTGCTTTACACTGGTCTTACTATTTTGTAAAAAATATTGTTATTTGTTGTAAAATTTTGATGTTTTCTGATATGGGACTGGTAAGAGAGCTGAGTTTCGTTAATATGAGAGTTGTGGAGGATCAACAAGTTTATGTTGTGTTGTACAATATGGTGTTGAGGTGATAGATTTTGAGTCGACTAGGTCCTCAATCGTGTTTGAGAGTGAAAGGGTTTTTTTGATCGGTTGGTTCTAAGAACCTGTTATGTTTCTGAGTAGCGGGAAACTACATCTCTAGGAGTACCTTAGAAAATTCCAGGGTATTGTGTGCAAGATAAATGGAATGTTCTATAAAACATGTGAGTGGTGGCAGAGTTGTGTATTCTATTAGTACCAGGCTTCGAAGGTTTTATATGTTGATGTGTGGGTGAGGTTTGCAAGTTAGTAGTTGAATTGTTGGAGTTGAGGATGTTACTTGTGAGTGTGAACAATAATCATGCATAGTGTAAGAGCACATATATGTATATATCTATAGAAATTATAGGACATGCATGCATTCTCGAGCATGACATTAGAAATTGAATTTACATGCACTCTAACAAGCATTTATGAGGGAATACAGGAAATCATGCATACATTTGTTCACACTTGCGAGTATCTCCTTTGAAGAAGAAAGTGGTACGTGGTTGGTTCTTTTTGGGTGAAGGTCAGGAGTTAAAAAAATTGTATGTTGAAAAAGCTTGTTGGTCCTAAGCATGATGTGTTGTGGAAGGATTACTCTTTTGGTTAGGTAATAATCTTGGATGAGGTATGGGTAATTGGACTCGAGGTTGTGAATGTTTGAACCCGAGGGGAATATCCCGAGTTATGATTAGTTTTGAATTGTTCATTAAGAAACGTAAGGTTGAGTTCTGCAAGTTCTCTTCGGTTAGAGTTTGGAGGTTGTGAGAGGGTTGTAGCATGTTGTGTGTTGTGTGGCGGTTTGGTGTTTTTCGGAGTAGTGTGGATTCGTTTTGTGAAAAAGATGTTGTTTTAGCGTTGTAATCACTAATTTTATTCGGGGTTCGAACCCAGATTTTATTTTCCACTCAAATATTGGGCTTGTAATTATTAATCAGAAAATACTATATGTATTATTTCCCTTTAGTTTTGTAAATATATGTATATTGATATATTTGTTATTTTGTTTATAAAAGAAAAAAAATCCAAATACATTTATTTTTAATTTTTTTAGGGTAAGTTTGTTTTTATTATTATAAGCCTTATTCCTTTTATTTTTATTATATTGTTACAATTTAATGTTTTTATCGTAACTGTTATATACATACTTCTTTTCTTTATTGTTGTTATTATTGTTAATTATTATTACTATATTTATTTTATTTTATTATATATTACTAATATGTTATTTATATTTATTAAAAGTTAAATAAATAAAAACCCATTTCAGATTAAGATAAATCAGCCCAAATATTCTATTATTTAAAAGTTCATTATACATCTTTTAAACCTAATTAATATATTACAAGCCCAAGAGAAATATTAATTACATCAGACCCAAGTCTAATTAAATACAAGCCTACATGTGATTTAAATTACAAGAGCCCAAGCAGAACCCAAACCCGGGTAACCGGTTAAAACCTTAGCCCTAACACTTTTTGTTCCTCGCGCAGCCCAACCAGGACCGTTAGATCTGACATGATCTAACGGTCATCAATGGAGATGAAAGAACCTTCGGGATGGCACACGCGTATCACGCGCCGGTGCTTCAATCACCCACGCACGCGTACGATCCACGCGCTCGACCATTCACATGTCTAGAGTCTATTCGTCTTTCGTCACCAGTATCCCGCCGTCCGATCATCGGTCACCGGTGGTCCCCTTGATGCTCCGATTGCCACGCATGCGCAAAACAACAAAAAGAGTCAGATCTATACCAAATTTCAGCCAAAAAATGCAAGAATCAGAGGCTAAACTTAAACTATCACATATATGCAAATCAAAGGCCAACAAAATTCAGAGGAGACAATTCGACAACGACAGAGCAAAATGCATCGAATTTCAGAACCAATAAACATTTCAGAGGGAATTGTACAACGAATTCGGAGGCAAAAATCGATAGATCAATAGATGAAATTAGGGTTTTTTTTTCCTTTTTCCATTCTTGTAACCGGCTATAAAGCCGAAACAAAAATACAATGTAAAGGGTTCCTCTCCCACCACTTCATCAATACAAACAGTAAGGATTCCAGAGAAAAAAATCTCTTTATTTTATTTTCGAAAAGAGTTTAGGATTAGAGTTTACCTTTGTTCGAGTTTCCCCCTCCTCTCATCCCTCTTTCGCCGGCGATGATCTAAAGGTCTTCGGACCGTCACCAGTGAGTTGAACGCGAAGGGGAAGGGTTTCCTTTTTGTTTCGGTTCGAAAAAGGGGAAAGCTTTTTCATTTTAGATTTAGAAAATGAGTTTTTAATCTTTTTGTTTCGAGTAAACAAATCGTGTTTCGAAAAGGGAAAGGGTTTCATCTTGTTTCTAGTTTTGAAAAGTAAAAGAAAGCTTTGGTTTTGCCTCGTTGGTCGCCGCGGGAAAATTTGATTCTGGAATCTTACTGGACGCAAAAAGTTTCGAAACTTTCAGAAAAGTTTCGAAACCTATATTGAAGGTTTGGAAACCTTTGGCTGCTAGGAATTGATAGTTGCCGGAAATTTTATTTTAGTCCCGGATATCTTCCTATATTCAATTATGGTTGCTACGAATGTTATTTTGAGTTAAAATTTCACATGGATGCATGAAGTTGACTTAATTTCAAGTTGGATAACTTAATTTGGACGAAGTCCTTAGAATTTGAAAGATTTACATTTTGGTCTCTAATTAATGAAGCATGAAATTGATGATGTTAGAATGCTCTGATTGGTCTAAAATTTATCATGAGTTCTATTTGTATGTTTAATTGAACTTTGATGCAATGAATTTCTACCTTGACAACAAAATTTACAAGATTTACGTTTTATCCCCTAAATTTTTTAAATGAAATTAAATGAGTTGTAGACATCGTTTCGAGTTGAGATTTGATATGAAAGTATGTAATAGACTTAATTAAAGATTGATAATACTAATTTAATTTTTGGATACTTAAATTTAGGAAATTTATAATTTGGTCCTTTTTACTTAAATGCTTAAATTAAGACTCGTTTCTCTTTCGTATTTGTACCATTAGACACAAGCTATGCATGAACATGTAGAACTTAAGTGAATCAGTTAGATAAGATAAAAAATATGGTTATTTATCGGGTTAAACCTTTACGGGTTTAGCTCGGTATTCCTCGTGTAACCCGTTAGTATTATTTTCGTCTAGGTCGGGCTAAGGGGGGTACACTTGGTGGTATCAGAGCTAGGTTGAAAATCTTTTGGGGAAGTCGATGTTGATGATGGTGATGTATTTCGTTTATGGTATAACATGGACTATTGTTTTGCTATGCACGATGATTGATTATTGTTTAAATACAAGTATGTTACTAAGTATTGATGTTGGGTGTTTGTTCTATGTTATGATATGGTAGAGATAGTCTTGTTGATAATTATGGTGTTTGCAAGTATGATATAATCTTATTGCATTACTATGTTAGTATTCTACAAAAGGATATGATCATTATCTTTTGTTGAAAAAAAAGTGAATTGAGCATTGTATGGCTATTGTGTTGATAAACATGGTGATTGTTTTATGCTTTAATGAGATGGTGTGGATATCGTGGTATATGGTGGTTGTGTCATGTAATGGTTGAATTTATTTTGTTGGGGGACTATTCTGGGAGATCCATTGCTCTAACTACTATTAGAAAAAAATATTTTTATATTATACTTGAGTCACTTGGAACTTGCTTTGCGCTAGTTTTACTATTTTGTAAAAAAATATTGTTATTTTTTGTAAAATTTTGATGTTTTCTGATATGGGACTGGTAAGAGAGCTGAGTTTCGTTAATAGGGGAGTTGTGGAGGATCAACAAGTTTATGTTGTGTTGTACAATATGGTGTTGAGGTGACAGATTTTGAGTCGACTAGGTCCTCAATCGTGTTTGAGAGTGAAAGGGGTTTTTGGATCGGTTGGGTCTAAGAACCTGTTGTGTTTGTGAGTAGCGGGAGACTACATCTCTGGGAGTACCTTAGAAAATTCCAGAGTGTTGATGTGTAAGATGAAATTCTAAAGTAGATGGTGATGTAAGAAAAAAAGAAGAAGCATACTTGTAAAGCCCATCACTCTTTAACCCCTATAAAATTACTTGGTGCGTTATGAGATCTTTCACAACATAAAAGTCAAGATAAAATTCTAAAAAAAATATTGTTATCTTTAGTAAACTTAGAAACAGACAATAACTTTTTTTGATTGCAGGCACATGTAATAGATTATTTAATACTAAGGGTCTTGATCTTGATTGTAAAGAGATAGTACCAATCTTTTTAATAAAAGTATTCATCCCTTTTGCAACAGATACTTTCCCGGATCCAAAATAAGTTTTAGAGATAAAAAATATACATGCACTCAAAGTGATGCACCAATTTGTAAGACTGCTGTCTGAAAGTTATCACATCAACAACTGATTCATATTTTGGTAAAAGACTAAAAAGAATCGCTGAGATATGTGTGGTCCCAATCAAAGGATTTTCAAAAGTCGCAAGGTTATCACAAATTGCTTGTATTTGGGCTAGTTACTCTTGCATAGTTTGGTCACGTTTATACAGACTCTTCAAAAGACAATGAAGATGCATTATCTTGGTAGTAGAAGAAACAGAAAAGAGTCGGTTTATCTTATTTTATATCTCAACTGTAGTTCTGTAGCTCACCAAAGAAGGTAAGATAAACACACTGATAGAGCAAAAAGTCAAGAAAACAAGGCACTATCTTATTGTCTATACATAACATTCTCTGGATTGAGAACCTTGACACTACCCTCGTCAAGGCATCGAGGAGGTATAACAACCGTCTCATTAACATGAGCAAGCAACGTGATAAGTGCTCAACTCATTATCACTTTCTACACTTTTTATGGGCACTTATCATCAATTTTACACCTACTTAAACCAATACATGTACTTAATATGATATATTTAAAGATTATACCATTGAAGATAATATTTGTAGAAAAGACATACTTTATTGCATTTTCATATCTGTACAAGAACAAGTATTACCGAGGCAGTGAAATACGGCCGAGGCAGGACCTGATGCCGAGGCAGCAGAGGATAAAAAGCAATATGACTGACAACTGAAGGAGAAAAATGAGGAGAAGGTTGTTGAACAAGAAAAACAAAAATCAGAGCTGAATAACACAAGAAAAGCCCAAGGACAAGACCACGCGGGAAAGAAACCTTCTAGAAGATTAAACTTGGAAATATTTACCCTATATACATAACTTGTTCCCTACTCCAAGTTGTAATCTAATTAGGAAAGGTTTGCTCTAGGTCAAGCCTATATAAGGCATAGTCGTCCTAGGGATTAAGAGAGAAGACCTAGAGAGCCGATTGTGAGAAAGTTTACCTTAGGAATAATTCTTCCCATCATGTTTTAAACTTTCTTAGGTTTTAGGTGAAAGTTGTTGAGTATTGGTGAGAGGAGATTGTATTTTGTTTCTTGTTTCTATGCAATAAAATATCAAAGTTTGCTTACTCTTTGTCATTCTTTGTTCTTGCATCCAAGCCCGGGAGGGAAGTTTGTGAGTAATCTATTTGTCTAGACTCGGGAGAGTTAGACTCACGAAAGGATTAAGTACGGTATTCAACTTGATTGGAAGATACTAACACGGCCTAGGGATAGGTTAGAGTTTCAGCGGCTAAAAGAAGTGTGGGATTGGTTGTTGGTATCATCAAAGATTGACCATCAACAGTATTTCAAATTAGGGATAAGCAGAGCCAAACAAGGACACTTTGCCGAACTTTGGTAAATTTGCCCAAGAGTAAGGGATTATCGCGACAGAGAACACTTTCGCTGCCGAAGACAGTATCTGCAGTACTGACGAGGTAGTGCAGTACAATTGCATAGGACAGAAGCAGATCAATCAAATCCACTATACAACACAATTGGATCCTACCCTCTTCTCAAATTGGATCTTACCTTATTTAGTTTATTTTATTTAGTTTAGTCAACATTCAAACTTATTTGTGTTTTTACTTTTGTTTTACAGGGCAAGAAGATCAAAGGAAGAATATTAAGTATACCAATTCCTGAGGAGACGATAACTCGATAATACTTATCACTTATTACTTGACGTGTACACTTGCACTCCAATTGCGCATATTCAACACGCATCACAACGCTAGACTCTTTATCGTAAAAAGAACATGTTGCTTCCAAAGGATAAAATTGGAGTCATCCAACCGAATGAAAATAAATTTATTGTTGAATGATTTATAGGTAGCATCTGTCATGTCTAGAGATTTCTAAGAAGATAAAATCTCTAATACTATGAAAGAATGCAAGATCGAAGGAGAGAAAATAAAAAAAGAAATCCAAAATGTATATATTATTAAGGAGGAGTACATATCTTATTTATAAGAGAAAAAGATACTTTTAGGGCTTACCAAGACTCTAACTACCTAACAACCTATAACAGATTCTCACACTTTTCAGATACAACTGTATAGCTAATAATGCAAAAATTAACAATTATAATTTTTTGACTTAAATATTTTAAACCAAAATAAATTTAGACACTTAAAATAGAAATATAATAATTTATATTTATTTATCTACTTCACTTAAGTACGGGTAATTTTCTAATCACACCCAGATCAAACATGTAACCAATCACATAATCTAAAGTACACATCCTTTTATATAAGTGTAATAGCACTAACTTTAAGATATTCGAATTTCTTTACTATAACACTTAAGATAATATATGCTCTTCGAGCATCCCACGTTTAATTAAGAGAGCATCAAATCAAGCCATTAAAAATGCTCCAAAAATATTTCTATTTTTTGATAATTTGAGAGAGAAACATATTGTCAAGTGCCTTATTAAAAAAGCCTCTTAAACTTAAATGAGGGAAAAAGAGCACACTTGATAATATTTACAAAACAATAAAAAAACACCTAAGTAAACATTAGAAACCCACACCCACATTAGGTTACAAGTCATCCTGAATCAAAGTCAAAATTGCATACGGTGGAAACATGAAGATATAAGATGAGAAGTTCAGTTCTCCAAATGAAGGAACATCATAGATTGAGCCATTTTGGCTAATCCATCAACAAACTTATAAATTCATTGTGATTATTTATTTATATCTTTTAAGTTCATGTCCAAAATTATTTTTTTTTTTTGGATAAATGTTTGTTTTCATTTCATCCAAAGAACCATCAAAATACAAAATCATCAATTCGCTTTACAACAAAATCAAAATAGAAAATAAAACTTAAACCAAATTCCAAGATGTCCAAAATTATTTTTATTCCTTATAAATTGACTAAATATCCATCCCTTCAAAATACAACAAGGACCCTAAATACCTCAAATCATCAATCAATCATGAGTTATTATTACAAGCCATTCATCTAATATTTATCAAATTATTAACCATTTATTATATAAATAAAGTATTATACACGATTTTTTTAATTTTATAATTCATTTTATACCTTTATAAAACTCTAAATACTAAATCGAATAAACAACTAGCTCGATACACGTTTCTCAAGTTAACAAGTAGCTATTCCTTAAGAAATGGACCTAAAGTAATTCGTTGGATATCTTCACTACTGATATGACGTGCGAATAATAATTAAAATAATCTATTATTAACATCATCGGAATTACTTAAATTATATATTTTTTTAATAATATTTTATTTATTATAACAAAAAAACATAAATTACATGCATAATTATATAAAAAAAATTCATGAGTCTAGCAAATAAAACATGGGTGCCAATAATGATATTGCATCATTCAATGAAGAAAAAAAGGTAAGTCATGTGAATAGTCTTACAAGTCTTAACGTCTTTGTGTCTTTTCATTGGAATGTTTCCCGGAAAATAGGTGTTTGGTTTCAAATCCAATGTCTAAATTTTTAGCAGTCTAACTTAAAATTTTCAGCAATTTTATATCATATAATCAAAAATTTTTAACATGTATTTTAAACATGCACTCCAACTAACTAAATTTTCTAGTAATAATAAAACTTTTAGCAATAATTAAAACTCTAAAAATTCATATCAATACTAAAATAAAAGGAAAATGAAGAACTTCCATGAATCCTTAAATCAATCTATTAATTTTCCTCTTCAAATTGCAAGAAATAAACTCAAATTCATATAGTTTTCATGAATTTTTCCTTTCTCCCCTTTTCCTATATCACTTTAATATGAAGAAGAAAGAAGAAATAATTTTTATCTTTCTCCACTTAGGTGGCCAGCCATGACACCTGATGCATACAATAAAAGCGCAATTAAGTGCAAGTGTACACGTCGTCAAGTAATAAAGTGATAAGTATATCGTGTATCGTCTCCACAGGGATTGGTATACTTAATATGTCTCCCCTTGTTCCCTTGCTCCTGAAAAATAAAAACACAGATAAGTGAATTTGTTTAACTAACTAAATAATTAAATAACAAAACATAAAATAAAAGATTAAAAATGATATAGAGAAAGTGGGTAGGATCCAGCTGCGTTAATTAGTGGATTCGATTGATCTTCTTCTTATCCAATGCAATCACACAACACTGCTTTGACAGTACTACAGATACAGTCTCGGCAGCATTAGTATTCTCTACCGCGGCAATCTCTTGCTCTTGGGCAGATGCATCAAAGTTCAGCAAAGTGTCCGTAGTTGACTCCGCTTATCTCTAAGTTAGAGCGTTGTTGATGACTGGTCCTTGACGATACCTCTCGGTATAAATCAACGATAATCACCAACCAATTTAATATTTCTTTTAGCTGCTAAAACTCTTAAACTATCTCTAGGATGAATTAGTGTCTACAACACTGTACTTATCCCTTTCATGAATCTACACCTCTCGATGCTAGATAAATATATTACTTACAAACTTCTCTCTCGAGCTCGAATGCAAGAACAAGGAATGACAATAGGATAAGTAAACTTTGATATTATTATTGTATTAGAACAAGAAACAAGAAACAAGAAACAATCTCCTCTCACTAATATCTACAACCTTCACCTATCCCTAAGAAATTTAGAATATAATGTCGATAGGTACAATTCTTAGGGGGAAGGGTTTCTCTAAAATCGGCTCTCTTAACAATGTGACCGGCTAGGCTATATATAGTCTTAACCTAGGACAAACCTTTCCTAAATAGACTCTAACTTGGAGTCAGGAACAAGTCTTCTTCATGAGATCTGATATTTCCAAGTTTGCCGCCTTCTAGAAGGATTTTCCCGTTTAGTCTTTGACTTGGGCTTTTAGTGCGCTAGCCTGGTCTAATTGGTGCGCTGCATCTTCCATAATGTTCTTTATATTTTTATCTCTCATTACGCCTACAATGTTGATGCTGCCACTCTGGATGCTGCCGCGGCTTTGTCCCCTGCCTCGGCCTTAACACTGCTTTACTGTTGCTTTGGCCCTGGATATTCCTGCATGTACAGAATATGTAATAATATCTGCATTCTTTATAAATTTTGTCTTTGTCAGTGGTGATAACGAAATATCCAATATTGTGCAAAGAGTCCATATTTCAACTCAATTTGGTTTATAATAGATGCATAAAATACCATGAGAAAGGTAGTAAATAACTGCCTTTTAGGCACTCATCAAATACCGCCAAACTCGAACTATTGCTTGTCCTCAAGCAATGCAAGACATCAAATTGCTGAACCTTACTCCCCTTTGGTCTTATATTTCCATCTATTCTCCCCACCATGGTCATGTCTATCTCTCCGTTTTAGCCACTAGTTTACCCAAGGACTTTTACTAAGAAACAAGCTATAAGGCTAGATGAGTGTGTGCGTTTTATGGACAAGGTTGATTCAAGGCTTTCTTAGATAAACTCTAAGTTCAAGACAAATAGACTTTGGACTAAAGCTGTCTCCTTAAAACAACAAGTCTTGAGCCAATTTCGGGCACCTCAAGCTATGCGTTTTCTATTTTCTTATTTTTCTTATTTTTTTTTCTTTTTAACACCTATTTAGCATACTAGAGCCAATTTCGGGCACCTCTAGCATGAAGGAGAGCAAAACTAGAGCCATTGATAGGCACCTCTAGTTAATTTTCCAAAAGATTCTAAGTCTTTATCACCTAAGTTTATTAAAAGAACTCTTAAATCAAGCAAGTCCAAAAAGTGTTTATTTATTTTCTAACCCTAAAGCAAGCTTCTAAGTTTTATTCCATGAGTATCCTATGGTTATCCCTTCAAAACAAAACTTGGACATGGTAAGGAGAAAGATTTCTATAGCCTTAAAGGAGTAAACTAAAGCAAAGCTGATGTAGAGCAATGCAAGATTAAAAACAGTAATTCAAGAAAAGAGAATATTGCAAAAAAAATTAGAAGAAATTTACTCCCTTTATGGTAATGTCGCGATAGTGGGTAGCCTCGGCAGTGCTTCTACACCTATAATACCCCCAAACTCAAACCGAACATTATCCTCAATGCTCAGTATAGGTAAAAAACAATTGCAATAAGGAAATAAACAAAAGTAGTAAATGGAATCATTTATAACGACTCCGAGGAGCTACTTGTACGGAGCATTCTCCTAGGCCTTGCTGCTGACGCCTTTCGTCTAGATCCTTGTGCTGGTGATTGCTGTTGTTTGGCCTACCGATGTGGCTGAACTTGACTGGGCTGTGTGCGGTGCGTTGGTGTAGTAACTTCATCCCCTTCTTCCACTTCGTCCATATTTTCTGTGTGTACGATTTCTATCCCTCCCCCTACCGTGGCACTAGGTATTGCTGATTCATGAGACGAATTATGGTATTCGTCAATCTCACGAGACAGCGTGTCTCTGCTGAGACTGGGCATAGAGATTGGTTCCTTTCAAGGAGAGTTAAAGACCGCTCAACTCTTGGACGGCCTTTGGCTGGTAGAGGATACTCCGGTAGACCTGGCCGGCCTAGAAGGTCCGACAGCATGAAACTATTGATGCGGTCGTGGCTGGAAAAACGGTTGTGACCCTGGGGCAGGTATTGTCTCTGTATAAGGGGCAGCAGTGAGGAATATGTTAGCTGAGAATTCGGGGAATTGCGCCCCTTGATGTGGGAAGCTTTGCATCATCATGTTGGCAAGATATGTGTTGAAGTCACGCCGGTACTTCATGTAGCGTTATTGGCGAAGGTTCATGGCTGTCATCATTTGCAGAATTTCTTGGTAAGGGTCCGCTACAGCAGTTGGCTCGGCGGAGGCTAGTGCTTCTGTTGAATACTTCCCTCCGGCAGTGAAGTTTGCAGTAAACTACTGCGGTGTTGTCTGGACAGGTTCTACATGTGTGATCTGCACAACTCGGTGGCAGAAATCTCTTGTCCATCCTTGCCGAGTTGGCGTATATTCATCTGTTTCTTCAACCGGGACTCCTGCATTAATACACAAGGCAAAGATTAAACATGGGAAATATAGAGGTCCACGTTCCTTCTTACCATATTCATGAATCTCGTGAAGAATGATCTTTCCAATGTTTATGCTTCTCTTTTTGATGATAGACTGGATCAGCACTAGTCTTTTGCGATCCACTGTGCTGTTATGGGATGTTGAGATAAGTCGTCTCTTGACAAAAGTACACCACATCTTGGCCTCAGGTATTAGACTCTGCCTTGTTACTGAACCTTTATGGGCACCGGTTTCCCATGAAGTGTTTCTATAACAAAGCTCATCTTTAATCACTTCATAGTCTTGAGTGGTGATGTCGTCTACGAATTCGACATTAACATCACGTGTGGGTGTGAGACCATAAAATTCATTGATAACCTTGGCATCAAGTTGCACAGACTTACCTCGGTAGTGGACAAAAAGGTTGTCCTTGCTTGGTCCATGTGCGTAAAATTCTTTCATAATTGTAGCGTTTGCCGGTGGAGGCTGTAGGCAGAATGCCTCCCAATCTTGATATTAGATATTGTTGAACAAGTACGATTCAATGCCGAAATATGCCTCATTGATTTGGTGAAATCCTTGCTCTTCCCATAACTATCGAGCAACGAACGATCGGTTGAATCGGACAACAACAGTGCCCGGGGCAAATCTTGTGTAAAAAGCCATTGATTATTCATGGAGAATGGTTTGAGAAAAGATTCCGGAGTAATAGAGAGGGTTTTGAAAATTTCAAGAATTTAGAAAGATAGTGAGAGAAAGATTGTTAAAGATAGCAAAAGTAGCAAGAATACAAGAGTAAATAATGCACAATAATGAAGTTGCTTATATAGGCTGTAAAAATATGACTGTTAGAAATTAGCCGTTAGGCATTTACTGCCTCGCTGAACAGTTACTGCCGCGGTAGATTTCTCGGTAGAGAGCCGTTACACTGTTTCTACCCGTTAGGAATTCTGCGGCTCTAACATAATACACTGCCGCGGCAACAAACTTCCTGCTGTTACATAATTTTTCTGCATTCATTGTTTTATTCAAAGCTTAAAAACATAAAACTAAACATAACAACATATAAAGCATAAGAGACTGAATATAAAATATAAAATACTGAAAATAACACATAACAATATATAAACTAGTCCTAATATAATAACTAAAATAGAAGGGAAGAGATTATGTTACTTGGGGAGTGCATATGAATGCATTTCCCACTTTGATTATCTCTTTTTGGCTTGTGTCTTCTTTCACGTGTTGGTCAGTCCCTTCAGTGTATTCGACTTCTCCTTTGTGCTTTATTCGCTTACCGAACAGTTTACCGAGTGTGCTGCCCAGACAGGACGTTTTAATACTCTGGTTTGGTGTATGAAGAGCTTTACATTGTACTGGAGCGTCTGAATTTGGTAGATTGTGGAAGGCGTTCAACTTGACTTGTTGATTATTTATCCGCATCGTGAGCTCGCCATTTTCCATATCGATGAGCGTCCAGTAGTAAGGAAAGGTCGACCCAATATGATCGGTGCATTATCGTTGGCCTCACAATCAAGGATGAGAAAGTCGGTAGGAAATATAAACTTGTCAACCTTTACCAGAATGTCCTCAATTTTGCGTTCGGGGTACACATAGGATCGATCTGCAAGTTGGAGCAGTACTGTTGTTGGTTTTGCCCGCCCTATTCCAAGTTTTTGAAAAACTGATTTGGGCATTAGATTGAAGTTTTCTCCCAAGTCGCATAGGGCCTTTCCTTTGTAACCATCCTCAATCGCATAGGGGATTGTAAACCATCCAGAATCCTTTAGCTTAGGTGGCATGCGATTATGTAGCATGGTCATGCAACCTTCAGTGGCTGCCACCATTTCAAATTCCCCTAGCCTTTTTCGTTTGGATACTATGTCTTTTAAGAACTTGTCATAGTTGGGCATTTTTTCAATAGCCTCAACTAATGGCAAGTTGATATGGACTTGCTTTAAGATGTCTAGGAATTTCTGAAATTGGTGGTCCTGTTTGTGCTTTTTTAACCTCTGCGGGAAAGGAGGTGGTGGTCTTATGTCCTCCAGGTTTCCTTGGATATTGAGTTTAATACCTGGGGTGAACTTATCTGCAGCTACCTCGGCAAGTGTTTCTGGTTCTGTTGGTTCTGCTGTCGTGGCAATGCTGTCGGCAGGGCCTGCTCAGCTACTGAGTCCTTATGATGTTGCTTTTCTGGTTGGACTCCATTGGTTGAGGTCTCTTCTTTATCCTTTAATTGTAGGTCACTTCTTGTTGTAATTACCTTGCATTGCTCGTGGCCTAACACCTTAGCAACCTCAGTATTGCTAGGTAAATCCCCTGGTGGTCGAGTATTTTTTCGTTGGACAAATTGATCAACTTAGGTTTCTAAAGACTTGATCACAATCTTTTGGTTCTGCAGTCTCATCTTAGTTCGGTTCATGAAGTCATCAATACGCTTCATGAAGCAGCTATTCTCTATCATGTATGCATCAGTCTTTGTCATGAAAGCCGTGAGAGAATTTGTCAATGCGTTCAGAGACTGTTGTTGTTGTACCTGCTGCTGTGGCATGGACTGCTGAGTGTACTGCTGTGGCAGGTTCTGAATTTGGTGCTGGAATCCAGGAGCTTGATTAATTGGATTTAAGCATTGTTGGGGTTACTCCATAAAAAGTTTGGATGTCTTTTCCAAGATGGGTTGTAATTGTTGGATATCATTTGATTGTTCCTGTTATAGTTTCCAACATATAGGCTGGTTTCCTCATCTTGCATAAAATCAGATGAGTTAACTGTCTTAACCTCGTGTATATTTCTCTAGGCTTGCATATTCTGAACCATCTTAGTCAAAGAAGTCAATTGTGCTGCCACCGTACTAGATGTGTCTAATTCATGGGTTGTGGCATGACGTCTCAGTCCTCTTCGCCTTGATGTGGGAAATTAGAAGTCGTTCCTTGCGAGTTTGTTCAGAATCTCAATGGCCTCCGCGGATGCTGTATCCAAAAGTGTCCCATTTACGGAAGCATCTAGCATCATCCTTGTGGAGGCATTGGTAGCATTATAAAACATGGAGACTTACGTCCACAAGGGAAAACCATGTAGTGGGCATTTGTTTAACAATTCTCTGTAGCGTTTCCATGCCTCATACATCGGTTCATCATCATCCTGCCGAAATGATGTGATTTCATTACGGATGCGATCATAGAGATTTGTCGGATTAAACCTCATAATTAATTCTCGGCAGAGTTCCTCCCAAGATCCTATTGATCTTGCTGGGATGCCATTCAACCAAGTTTTCGCCCTATCCCTCAGTGAATAGGGGAATAACTTTAATCGTAAAATATCTTCATGGACTCCTTGGATCTTGAAAGAATTGCACACTTCCATGAAAGATTTAAGATGCTGCCTTGCATCTTCAGTAACAGACCCACTAAACTGTCCAATTGTGTTCAACATGTTGAACATCACTGGTTTGAACTCAAAGTGAGTTGCTTCAATTTCTGGTGTGACTACGCTAGGGTTCAGTCCGTTTAGGTCTTCCACTAGATAGTCTCTAACAGTGGGCTACCTCGGTAATGGTTACGGTAGTGGCTGCTGCGGTATTGCTGGTGGCAGTATATTATGGTCAACAGTTGGGATTTATCCTCTTGGTGGATCATCCATGGCTTGAAACAGGTTGCGCCTCAGATGGTGTCTTATACGTTCGATTTTAGGGTTCAATTCATACAATGGACCACTCGGGTTTGCCCTGGTCATATACCAAATAAATCAAAATTAATAGAAAAAAGAAAAAAAAGTAATTAGAATTAGAGTTAGATAATGAATGGTTAAAGAGCAAGAAAATAAAGCAAACAAAATTTAGTTGTCAATCCCCGGCAACGGCGTTAAAAACTTGATGCGTGCAATAAAAGCGCAATTAAGTGCAAGTGTACACGTCGTCAAGTAATAAAGTAATAAGTATATCGTGTATCGTCTCCACAGGGATTGATATACTTAATATGTCTCCCCTTGTTCCCTTGCTCCTGAAAAATAAAAACATAGATAAGTGGATTTGTTTAACTAACTAAATAATTAAATAACAAAACATAAAATAAAAGATTGAGAATGATATAGAGAAAGTGGATAGGATCCAGCTGCGTCAATTAGTGGATTCGATTGATCTTCTTCTTGTCCAATGCAATCACACAACACTGCTTTGACAGTACTGCAGATACAGCCTCGGCAACATTAGTGTTTTCTGCCGCGAAAATCTTTTGCTCTTGGGCAGATGCATCAAAGTTCAGCAAAGTGTCCGTAGTTGACTCCGCTTATCTCTAAGTCAGAGCGCTGTTGATGACTGGTCCTTGACGATACCTCTCGGTATAAATCAACGATAATCACCAACCAATCCAACACTTCTTTTAGCTGCTAAAACTCTTAACCTATCTCTAGACCGAATTAGTATCTACAACACCGTACTTATCCCTTTCGTGAATCTACACCTCTCGATGCTAGATAAATATATTACTTACAAACTTCTTTCTCGAGCTTGAATGCAAGAACAAGGAATGACAATAGGATAAGCAAACTTTCATATTATTATTGCATTAGAACAAGAAACAAGAAACAATCTCCTCTCACTAATATCTACAACCTTCACCTATCCCTAAGAAATTTAGAACATAATATCGATAGGTACAATTCTTAGGGGGAAGGGTTTCTCTAAAATCGGCTCTCTCAACAATGTGGCCGGCTAGGCTATATATAGTCTAAACCTAGGGCAAACCTTTCCTAAATAGACTCTAACTTGGAGTAAGGAACAAGTCTTCTTCATGAGATCTGATATTTCCAAGTTTGCCGCCTTCTAGAAGGATTTTCTCGTTTGGTCTTTGACTTGGGCTTTTAGTGCGCTAGCCTGGTCCAATTGGTGTGCTGCATCTTCCAAAATGTTCTTTATATTTTTATCTCTCATTGCGCCTACAATGTTGATGCTGCCACTTTGGATGCTGCCGCAGCTTTATCCCCTGCCTCGGCCTCAACACTGCTTTACTGTTGCTTTGGCCCTGAATATTCCTGCATGTACAGAATATGTAATAATATCTGCATTCTCTATAAATTTCGTCTTTGTCATTGGTGATAACGGAATATCCAATATTGTGCAAAGAGTCCATATTTCAACTCAAGTTGGTGTATAATAGATGCATAAAATACTATAAAAAGGTAGTAAATAACTGCCTTTTAGGCACTCATCAACACCTAAATGTGGCTAATGGAATGACACCTTATTGTGTCATTATTTTCTTTAAAAATTACATGCTATTCCCATTGTTCCTTAAAATATTTGGTTTAGCCCTCAAAAATTAGGCATTTCATTTATTTTTTATTTTTAGTTTGGTCTTTCATAAACTCTGATTTTAATCCTATTGTAATTAGTCATTTTATTTAATTAACGATTCAATTTGATCCTTAGTCTTGTCTTCTTAACTAATAGTTCCTTCAAGACTTATAACTTAACTCTTTATTAACTAGTTAATTTGATTCAATTCTAATTTCTCCTTCGTCTCTATTAATTTATTCGATTGATTCTATTTAAGTCTTTAAAATCCCTAATTATAATCTTTCAAAATATCACATTACTCTGCAAATAACCTAGTTTTAAGGGTATTAAATGTATGACTTGAAATATTTTACTATTATTAAATTTAAAAAATTTAAATAAAATTTATATTTTATTTATTATTAAATACAAAAACTATAAAACTAAAACCCAAACACCTCAAAACCTTCCCACTCTTACCATCGTCACCTTCGCCAGCATCACTCTTAGTAGTTAGTAGCCTTACCACCCATTCATCTTCGTCGCCCATTGTCTCGAGCACCTTTTCCTAAAGACATAACAACTGCAATACAATCTCTGTTTGGTTGCCGCCATATATTCTTTTTCCAATCTTTCTTTCTTCCTCCATTTTAGATTAATTGATCCAACGATCAGTAATTTAATTTTTTAAAAATATTAGGAATAAATTCTTAGTGGATAATGGAGTATAAATTTAGGATGAACTAAATTAAAACTGAAATAAATTTATCTAGAAAATTATGAAATAAATGAAAGAATTAAAAGTATTCGTCCCTTCCTATAAAAAAGGATAAACTATATAAATGGTTCCCGACTATGAATTTTTTTTTTTGTCTCTTAACTATGATAAGTTATAATAATTCTAATCACGATTAATAAATTGATCTAATTTTATTAAAAAATGATAATTGATGACGTGATATTTAATAAAATCTATATAATAATAAATTTAACCCTTAATCTTTGTATTTTATTTTAATTTGCCATTAAATTTAAAATTTTAACTCTTAATATTTAAATATTATAATATTTTAATCCTTAAAATCATAAACTTCATATTCTTCTTTCTCAAAAATAAAAAACGTACACTTACTGATTAAGCAGCTCATCGTAGATGGTTATCGTAAATATCAATAGGATTTTAATTCTCTAATAACTTTTTATTACTCAAACAAATAGGATTACAGATAGACATCGTTAACATCAATAAAGTTTTTTAAAAGAAAGAATATGAAATTTCTGATTTAAAGTACTAAAATATTATAATACTTAAATATTAAAAAAAAATTTTAAATTTAATACCAAATTAAAATAAAATATAAAAATTAAAGGTTAAACATATTATTATATTGAATTTATTAATTCATTAACTATTTATTTTTAATAGAATTATATTAATTTGTTAGTTACAAAATATGATTATACTTTCTCATGATTAGAGGACTCAATAAATTTTGAATCATAATCAAAAGACTATTCTTATAATTTACCCTAAAAATAAAATTTCTAATTAAAGCCCCTAAAAGGCCGAAACTCTTGAACCGAGAGAAAACCAAACCCTAGAAAAAGTATCCCTTAGCTTTTACCTCCTACGGTAACAGAGACAAAGAGTGTTGTAGGTTAAAGTTCCCCTCATTCACTCTTCAAGAATCACAACGAAAATGGATGCTATAAGGAAACAGCTCGATGTACTGATGGGTGCCAATCGGAATGGCGACGTACGGGAAGTGAATCGCAAGTACTACGACCGAGATGTTTGCCGTCTCTTTTTGTCCGGTCTTTGCCCTCACGAGCTCTTCCAGTTAACGGTATTTCGATGAAAATTTAGCTATCCATTAACTGATTTCTTTACGCTTTATTAGTTTACCTGTTGTGGAGATTCTCTGACTTTTTAAGCCTGAATCTCTGCTTTCATTATATATAATTAGATTACTTCTTATTTAGAGGTTCATTTGATTTGTGGAGCGGTAGAATAAGGTAGACGAAGAATTTGAACTCTCTCTCAAAAAACTGAAGAGTTTGTGAAGTTCTTCAATTTCTGTGAAAATGTGATTTTAAGGAAAGAAAGGGAAGTTTCGTTCTACAGTTTTTCAATACTGTAATGGTTTAGGTTCCATTAGTTCGATTTCTCTTAGTTTTCTTATGAAAGGAAAATGTGTTAGTTCACTGAAGCAATAATGTTTATGAAAAATTAAAATTATAGCATCTTTTTTAAATAAGGAAAATGCATGATTTTACTTTTACATTGAATGGTTGTGTCGAGTTCTGTTGTTTTCTCTTGCTAAATATTAATATATATTTTTAGTTTTTAATAACTTTTGAGGAAGTGAAAAACACTAAATTCCCAAAGTAACTACCACAAGGAGCATTATTACTAGTAGCTAGGGAACAAACTGAGTGATGTAGTAAATCTAAAGAAAATGTGAAAAACAGGGGTGATCCATTTTTTTATTAGTAGAAAAGTAATAGTAAGCTTCATTAAAATTGTGTTGCTAAGTTTGTTTGCTTGAGATGTCTAGGGAAGAACAAAGGATTATGACTATACTATTTTGATTTGCCATTCGTTGGTAACTTGAAAAAAAATCACTATAAGCTTATTACTGTATTTCCAATTTTTCCCTTTTCTAATGTGATTTTTTATTCATGTCTTCAATTGAACAAATACACTTGTATGAGAGGATTTTGTTTAAACCATCCACTTAAGATTTACTTGTTTAGTTACATGATAGGTCAACAATGGACCAACATTATTAAGGTTTTGAGTTTGACTGTTGACTGTTAAGTTTAGTAATACACCAGATTAGGGTTCCTGATGCTTTTTATTTTTCCTCTCTGAAGTTCTTGTGATTTTAACATTATTGATCACATTTGTTTCCTATCTCAATTCAGAAAATGGATATGGGACCATGCCCAAAGGTCCACTATTTACAGCTGAGGACAGAGTATCCTTTTAAAGTTGTATTACTGACACTCTTCTATTGTATTCTAACTTAACATTTTCATTAATGGTTGAACTCTTCTTGAGACCTGGGGTATTCAGGAGGTACTATGTAGTTGTAAGTTTTCAAAACAAGGTGCCAACTAGGTTGGTCAGACTTTGGTGTAAGGGTTGGATGTGGTTGTGTTTTATTTTTATGAAATTTTCCATTTACTTCCATAATCACGTACTTCTATCTGTATGTAGCTTGACCTTTGAAGTATATGAAATGTTTTTTACATACAAGTATGTTAGAAGAAAAGAAGAGACTAAGTTACATGCTAATAGACCACTGGCTGATGTTTTATATCTTTATGCTATCTAGAAGTAAGGTATAGTGGCATATGTTTGGTCACTTAACTCTTCCTAGATATGAAGAAGCCAAGGCAAAAGGTATTGATAACTATGACAGAGAATTGGAAGATGCCATTGATAGACTCATTGTCGAGTGTGATAGGAAAATTGGCAGAGCTTTAAGGCGTCTTGAAGATGAGGACGCAAAAGCTGCTATTGCAATATCAGTTTCTGAGGTTACACAGGTAATGCCAAATATGTTGATCCACTTTCATTAGTTTCACCTGTGGTCATTCATGTTTTCCTTATATGGATATTGCAATTTTTGAATTTGCAGACACCTGAAATACTTGAGTTGTCGAAGCAGATAAAGGAGAAACTGAAAGAAGCTGATCAACATGGTAATGTGTTTTGAGTTGGCATATGAATTATTTCAGAGTTAAGATGTTTTTAGCTATTTAACTTTCTGCGAACGAAGAAAATATATTGAATTTTTTTTGTTTGTTCTTTCTATAAAAGAGAGTATTAAATTTGTTTCTTAAATTATTTATGGTTTATTTCTTTGTTACTTTCCACACTTCTTTCATTACGACTGTTATGAAACCATTTTATATAATCCCATACATGATTGCTAGCAAGTCTGTTAGGAATTTTCATTCATGTTTTTTATTATACAGATCTTGAAGGCAAGACAGATCTAAAGATTCGAGCTCTGGAAGAAGTAGAAGAGTTTAGAACCACAAGAGCAGACAAGCAGGTATGCCATAATTTTTGGAGGTTTAGAATTAAAATGAAAATATTAATGCCATGGCGCTGTATGTTAATTAACAGAATATATTTTCTGATATTTTGAAATTCTATAATAAATTACATCTTGTTACAGACTTCTATAGACTCTAGTATAGGACTTTTAGTACATTAAGGAGTCCTACTTAATAATAACTTTAATTCTAATCTACTAGGGAGATGGACATTAAGTAGAATAATAAATACTACTTACACTTTGATTACAACACTAAGACTTTCTACAGATAACTCACACTGTATTCTTGATTTAGCTGAGGTGAAGGTTTCTTGATTTTGTGATACCTGTTTGACCCTTGAACATGTGACATTTTCTTATTGTGATAGTCGATATTGCTTTTGGATGCATTCAATAAAGATAGAGCATCGCTGCCTCAAGCATTGCCAAATCCACCACCATTGGCTCCTTTGCCTGTAGCTGCACCTGATCCTCATATCCAGGAGATGATAAATGAGAAGCTAAAGAAAGCAGAAGATCTTGGTAAAGTATACTGCTTAATGATGCTTCAGCTTAAAAAGTTATGCTTGTATGTTAGTGAACTGATACATAAAATTAGCAATCAATGGCTAACCTCACTTCTCAAGCTAGTTGTTTCTGATATTAATAATTTTGTTGCTTTTGTTCTGAGCTACTTGTTATAGTTACAAAGCAAAAAAATAGTCTTATAAGTTGTTACTCGACTAATATATAGCCCCTCTCCAACCACATCCACAACCAAAAAACAAAAAACCTGATCCACCTCATTGATGAATTGTATTCATTGAGATTGTGTTATTTTGCTTTATTTTATTTTGTTGGTTACATAGTTTCTAATCTTTCTCTTTATTTTTTAGGTGAGAAGGGAATGGTGGATGAAGCACAAAAAGCACTAGAAGAGGCTGAAGCACTTAAGAAGGTTTCCTCTCAGTTTTACCTTATTCCTTTCTTCCTTGAATTTTGTCCTTTTTGTTTCCCAATATGTTCTTTAAATGATTTTCCTTTTTTGTTTCAGCTGCCCGCTAGACAGGAGCCTCTTCTGGACTCCTCAAAGTACACAGCTGCTGATGTCCGCATTGTGAGTCCGTTTTCTTTTCTTAACCAAAAATATTAAAGGCACCAAAGCCACAAGTTAATAAATTAAAGATGCATGTGCAAGCTCAGACTTCCTGAAATTCGTTTAATGCTTTGCTATAAGCAGCTCAAAATCTGTACAAATAAAAATATTTGAGTAATTAAATTATGAGTGTGGTCATGAACATTAACATTTTTAAGGTAGATCTGTGTTTGACTTCACTTTTGGTTAGGAAGAAGATTATACTAGTATATGAGATAGGTAATTTATGCATATTGGAATGCTTTTTAAGCCTGGCACTGTGTCCATCTGTGGCGAATTTTCTGGTTATTATTGGCTAATTTGTTTTATAAGCTACTTGATAAATTCTCTGTGGAAGCTGTAACATGATTTAGCTTTAAGATATTATAGGTTCATTGGCAGTTGCCTTGCATGATTCCTTACAGTTTGATGCTTCAATTTCCAAAGTACAATTGATGTTGGTTGTTTCATTTGCTTATCTGATCTGGCCTTTGCTAATTAATGGTTTGGATTTCAATGTTTGTACAGACTGATCAAAAGCTTCGTGTTTGTGACATTTGCGGAGCATTTTTAAGTGTTTATGATAGGTAAATCTTGATTCTCTCGTAGTTATTATCATGTTATTTTGGCTTTGTTTTGAAGGCTTAAAAAATCAGCATATGGGGTTTCAAGTGTTTAATCTTCTGACCCAATAATTATACGTCAATACCAGCAGCCTTTTGGGCCCAGTTTTACGAGGATAACTTTTGCAGCTACATATGTGCGTTTGCCCCCCCCCCCCCCCTTTTATGTGCTTGTTGTAGATCATGCTATTGCTAGATATAAATTATACGGAAGGTATACAATACTTGTCTGTTGTATATTTCTATCTTCTTGGTGAAGTATTTTACTTCTCTGTATTCCTTTTAGCGACCGGCGTTTAGCTGATCATTTTGGAGGCAAGCTTCATTTGGGTTACATGCAAATCCGTGATAAACTAGCAGAGCTTCAGGTAAGACAGTTTATCCACTCTCTATTGTCTTAGCTCTTATTTTTATTTTTTAAATACTAAGTAGGGATTCCCGAGATGTCTGATTTGCTGGTTCACTTGCAATGACTTCTGAACTTAGTGTTTACTGTTGTGTTTTAATTACTCATGTAATTTATGCTTGTGCCTAATTAATTGAAGTAATAAATCAAATAGATGCAGTTATGCTTAGTAGGGTAGACATTCTTTTATGTATCTTGTGTCGAGACTTTCTTAAATTGGTATGTCGATATGTTGGTTCAGGTGCTCAGGTATAATGTTTCACATGCTTCTATACCGATTCACAGTTAGTGAGCCATCTGTGAGTTTTTCTTTCCTCGGAGTGAATAATACCCTTCCATTTTCTGATCTGTGATTATAATCTAGACAATGAACTCTGAAAAGCAGAGTATTTTTCCGTAGATTCACTGTGCATATTGGACTTTGATGTGTAAGATATGAACACATAGTTAGGGGTGAGTAAAACTTGATTTGGCTTGAAAAAACCAATCTTTTAATCGAACTGAGTGTTATAAACTCGACCCAAAAAATTTTCAAATAATGTTTGAATGATAAAATCGGACTTGAATTAGTTGAATACCTATGTAACTTCAATTCCATTTTTTGAAAAATTTTTCCTTTTACAATTTTGTCTCTAGACTGCCTATATTATTCAATTTAGTCCTCTAATTGCAACTCTTTGCAAATTCTTTCTTTCCATTAGTTCTTTGACTCCTTCATACTCATCAATATTTTCCCTCAAAATCACTTCTTTAAAAATTAAAATAAAAGAAAAAGAGTGGAGGACAAGGATAATAAACTTGTCTTCTACAAATCAACCTATAACTCTTTGCTTATCTATATTCGTCTACTGAAAATGACCATAAGCTGCAAAAATAATATAAACTTGCATGCACACATATTTGCACATTGTTGCCATATGATCATGACATTTCTGATTCTCGAACTTATTTCTGTCATTCTGTTCCTTTTCACTACTGAGAAAATGCCGATGTTGGTGTGTGCATGGGCCTTGTTGGACAACTGATTATGTGAGGTATTTGGAGTAAGATGGTATTAGAATAGTCATTAATTCATTATCTGTTCTGCTTTCCTATCTTTGGCTTAGTGGTTTCAAGACTAAGGCTTACTTTCTTATTATGCCTAGCTTAGTTTATTGTCCTTGTGCCTGGCACATAAAAGTTTGAACGTCATTTCATGCTATTCAAAAATTGGTTTCAGTAGCACTTTCTTGGTAACTATTTTTGTCAGGAAGAGAGAAACAAGAGCCGCAAACTTGATCGAAATGATGACAGAAGGTAAGCTATACTGCTTGCTTTTTAATTGTGTTTTCTCCCTCAGTCTCTCTTATTTTGGAAAGGGCCCGTGAGATGGTTCACCTACTTCCATATTTCTCTAAATTTCTAATTACTGATGGAAGATCGAAGGAACGAATTCGGGATCGTGAAAGAGAACCCAGTCGGGATCGTGACCGAGGGGAGACGCGTGATCGAGGGAGGGATTATGATCGTAGGAGCAGGGATCGGGACAGGTATCATGATCGAGATTATGGATATGATCGGGACCGTGAGAGAGACTATGAGCGCTCACGCAGTTATGATTCAAGAAGTCGTCGCAGGTCACGTTCTCGGTCTAGGGAACGTACCAGAGATTATGATCGACACAGGTACAAGATTTCGTATCCCTTGTAAAGCATAATATCGTTTTTATTTTTATTTTCGAGCACACCGATAAAGTTACTTTGGAACGCATGGTCACAAGGGTGCATATAGACGGTTCAGATAATTTCTTTGGTCATCCTTCATTCATCCTCTATCAGGTGTCGAGGATGTTTTTCTTGGGTGAGATTCAAAATAATATCTAATTATTGTTTAAACCCGGTTTTTATATTTCAGAAGAGATCGATACTAGGATGGATGATGGTTGCAATCAAGGTAGATGGATAAATGGAATGATGTTCTTGATTAGGATTGTTGTGATGCTTTTATGCGTATGCAGGATTGATATCATCAACCTGTTGCTTGGATATTTGGTAGAGGTACGTGTAAGTATTTGAAAAATATATTTATTAATCACTGCTGCCTGGACATTTTCAAGAGTTCTTTGGATTTGTAAAGTTAAAAAATTAAAATGAATGTAGGGCTTTTTTTGCATTGCGTTTGGAAGAGAGTATTTTTGAAAAGTGACTTTAAAATTTATTTTTAGGTGGTTTGGTTTAAATAAGAATGTTAGATATTGGTGTCAAAAATGTTTTAAGTAGATAAAATGTATTTTAGATATTTTTAAAAATATAAATAGATAGTTGATATTAAGGAGGATAAATGTTTGAAAAAAATAACAAGTTCAAATTTTCAAGTTTTGAAAAGTATTTTTTCAAGCTAAACTAAAAGGTATTTTTTTCAATTCTGTGGTTTGTTCCTTAATATATTTGTTTCTCCCGTTCGTCTTTTATTTTTAATTTTTTTCTCCTGAAATCTCGATCACCGTAGAATATTTATGTAACTTCTATCCCATTTGAGATTATTTTTTAATTTTATTATCAATCTTGTATGTTACTTATTTCCCTTGTTTTAAATTTATTTTTATCAAATGTGAATGTCTTTTTAAGTTAACTGAAATAAAAATAGCAATAAAAATATTTTTTATATTAGAATAATAAATACAAAATTATAGAGACTGTATTCTTTTATAGATTTAGGATAAAATTTTAGGTATAATTAGGAGGTTTATTTACGATAGACTTTAAATTATATTTACATTAGGATTATAACTGTTCTCGAACCATACATAATGAATCAATCGAGTATTTTAAAGTGGATTTTTAGAAAAAAAAATTGCTTTGATTTTGGTTTTCTAAAGAGAAAAAGATAAGTAAAAAATGTTTTATTTTAATTTTTTTGAGTTTATTCACGTTGACGAGCGGACTGGCCGTCCTTGGGGTGGGTTATAAGGCGATGGCTCACGATCTATTCCTATATATGGTCTATCATTTATAATTACAGGCGTTTATTTTTTTAATTAAATATATTTAATTTTAATGGTAGTTTAATCTTAGTATAAAGATAATTTTAACCCTTAACGTTTATAATTTTTATCGTTCTGGTCTATTTTTGGGATAAATTTAGTCTTTAACCTATATTTTTTGACAAATAACTTATCTTTTAACTATCATGATAATTGAAATTAAAAATCTAACAATGATGACATATCATATGCATATGATAATATATTTTAAATAACATGGTATCTAATTTATCAAATACACATATATATATAAAATATAATTTTATTCTAATATAAAATATAAAACAATTAAAATTCAAATAAAATATTAAAAAAATAATTAATTTTAAAATAAAATACTATTAAACATTCTCAACTCTAACTACGATAGAATCAAAGTCTTATATTAAAAAAATATGAACATAGTTCAAAATTAATTAATTTTGTTAAGATAGGACTTTGATTCTTTTGTAGTTAGGGTTGAGAATATTTAGTAGTATTTTATTTTAAAATTAATTAATTTTTTAATATTTTATTTAAATTTGAATTTTTTATATTTTATATTAGAATAAAATTATATATATATGTATTTGATAGGTTAGATGCCATGTTATTTAAAATATATTATTATATGTATATGGTATGTCATCATTGTTAGATTTTTAACGGTTTAATTATCATGATAATTAAAAAATAAGCTATGTCAAAAAGATATAGGTTGGCTAAATTTATCCTAAACTAAGAATAAGGGTCAAAATGATAAAAAAAATTAAACGTTAAGGGTTAAAATTATCTTTATGTCTTTAATCTTTTAAAATTTATCATTAGGATTCAATTTTTAATACTACTTATTACGAATTCATTATTATTTTTTTAATACTTATTATTATTATATGAGTTTATTTTTTCGATGCTTGTTATTTAGGATTAAGTTTTTTTTTCCAATATTTAAATTAAACATACTCTTAAAATTTAATTTATTCGATATTTATTATCTTGAGTCTCAAATTTTGCAATGCTTGTTAGGAGTTTCTACACAAATATTGTCTCTAATTTTTTTCCAAAAATATAGTACCTCACAAATTATCTTCACTAATATAGTGGTTTATTGTGCAATTCAAAAGTCAAATTCTTTTCTCCACGTCTTCAAACAATGATCGAATAAAAAATTAAATATTATTCAAAGTTAGAGTGTTTTTCCTCCAACTTCAAACAATGGTTTTATAAAAACAATCTATAATTTTTTAAGAATGAGTTATTGAAAGAACAATAATTTTTTTTGAAAATCAATGTTTGAAGTCGGTTGGAACGCATTATGACTTTGAACAATGCTTAATTTTTTATTTGACAACTGTTTGAAGACAGAAAAAAAATTCAACTTTTGAATTGTACAGTAAACCACCATATTAGTGAAAATAATTTGTGAGACATCATATTTTTTTTCTTTGTGAGGCACCATATTTTTAGAAAAAAAATTGGAGACACAATATTTATATTGTAAAATCTCTTGCTTGTTGTTAAGGACCTATATTTTTTAATATTTATTATTAGGGGTCTACTTTTAAGAAGTATTTTTTAATATTTGTTAATATATACATACTATTAGATTTTTTTGTTACTTATTATTATAGTTTTGATTTTTTAATGCTTGCTATTAGGGGTTTAATTATTAGAGGTTTATTCTTAAAATTTATTTTTTTTCAATATTTGTTATTAAAGATTCAATTTCTTATTAATATTTATTATTAGGAGCCTAATTCCCCCAATATTTGTTATTAGGAGTCTAATTCCCCTAATATTTGTTAGTAGTCATATACTTAAATTTTTTTTTTCTTGAAGGGTCATATACTTAAATTTTAATCGTTCTTATTAGGGTTCTATTTTTTACGTTCTCTTTAGGACCACTAAAATTTCAAGAACGACTCTAGGAGCGGAGGCTAATTTACCCCATGGAATTTTAGATTCCATGGTATTTTTTGGGCTAAGTTTTTTAAGTTCATGATGAACCCGAAAAATAACGAGTTGTGTTGTATTTTTTTAGTTTTTAATCTTTTTTTAAAAAAATTATAAAGTGGATCGAACAATCAATTTTAGCCAAGAGGGGGTTGAATCGACACTTTTAAAATATTTTAGGAGTGGTTGGAAAGCTATAAGAAAAATGAAGACAAGTGATTTATAGTGGTTCAAGCTTCGAACAAGTTTTACATCCACTACATTAGCTCTCACTAAGGATTTGCAACCAATTAACTATGAATTTGTCTCCTTTTCTAGGCTTAGGAGGTAACCGTTGAAAACGAATAAATCTTTCTACCCAAAGATTGATTCAACCTCACCAAGGATTACAAGAACAAAAATTGTTAAATAATTATCTCTCTCAGAAATATATTTCCCCAAATACAATTGAACACTCCCCAAACTCAAGTGAAAGATTACAATGAAGAACAAAGAGTTGGGTGTACAAGATTTAATAATTTGAGTGCTTAAAGTTTGATTGGATGCTTGGATGATCAATAGTTGTTGTAGCTTTTGAGTCTTATTTTTATAACCCTCATTAAATTCTCATCTTCCCAACATAAATGCACTTCTGTAATTTGTGGTTTTGATACATGAAACTCTTGTATCGAAACGGTGTTAAAGTAGAAAGAGTCGTTATGTACATTTAATAAGGACGTATCGAAACACTTAGTTTGCGTATCAAAACGATAAGTCTTTAAAATACGGGTGTATCAATACATTTTAAATCTATCAAACTCCGTTCAAAACGCCTTCAATGGGTAACTAATTTTTAAAATTTTGGTTCCCAATAACTGAAAAGTAACGATCAAAATATTTAATGCTCGAAAAACTTTAAGAAAATAACCCACTTGTATCAAAATGATGCATAGCTGTATCGAAACACTTTTAAATATAATTTTAATTTTAAATGTATGCCAGTATCAAAAAAAATCAAAGGTTGTATCAATACCTTTTCTATTTATTTTGAAACCTAAAATCATACTTTCAAATCGTATCGAAACGATCCAAGATCGTATTGAAACGCCCGATGAACATCCTTTGAAAATAACCTAGCAATAATGAAATGCTTTAGAGCCGTATCGAAATGCTTGGGAAATCATTGATATTTTGTCTTTGAAAAATAACTTAGGAAAAATTAGTAGGTTACTTTTTAACTTAGAAAAATACATTGACTTGTCAATTATTAGTTTATAGACTTAAAAATTTATTTGCAAAATAATCCTTATACTTCTTTGTTATATCAAAATCAAATTAAGTTTTACAATCTCCCCTTCTTGATAGGACAAAACCAAAATATAATTTTTACGTAAAATTTCCCCTTAATATATGCATAGGTTTAAAAATTTAAGTTTTAAAGACTTCTTCCCTTTTTGTTAAATCAATTTCAATGAAATATAGGTATACAAATATAAAGCAAACAACATATATATAAAATTCAAAGTGCATAAAGCAATCTATAAAATAAAATTCAAACTTAGCAATCCAACATAAAAGAAACCAAAGCACAGGTTCTTAAACAAAAACATAACATAGGTTCATAAACTTAAATTCTAATATGATATGAAACCTACTAAACAATACAAACTACTCTTCTCTACTATCGTCTTCATCATCAACATGTGGAGCTTGAGATTAATGATATTCATCATGGAAAATACCAATCGACATACTCATGGAGAGATGTTGAGATTCAATGCTTTTTATACGAGAGAGGGATCAACAACTTGACCTTCAAGGTTGTCAAAACGAGTGTTGAGGGCCGCAAAGTCGTTGTTGATAGACACAAAGCCGATGTCCATACGGTTCCCATGTTTGCAAATTGATTTATGAGAAAGGTCATAAGGACATCGTTTGGAGTAAACATAACTTGGTGAACGGGATTGGGATCTTGAGGTTGAAGAGGAGGTGCCTCTTCACGAATCTATTCACCACCAAAGAATTGGAAGTGTGAATGATTCAGAGAGGTCTCACCTATAGATAGGCTCTTTAGCCGACTCCGAGATGTGTGAGCAATCGATCTCCAAGTAGTTTAAATGTCCACTCAAAGTACAAGCATAGGAGAAAGATTGATAAAACTTTGTATGGTGATTTTGAATTTATCACACAAGATCTACGAATATGATATTTTCTAGATTAGGACACTTCTCTTGGTTAAAGCAAGTGATCTAAAATTCATCAATTTAACGAATCCAAGAATACTTGCCATTGGAGGGACTAATCCACCATGAAACCATCAAATGAAGGAATCGATCATGCACATAAAGATTGATGACGGATTTGGTGAGAGTAAGCCCAAGAGATTCTTTATCTTTTAATTCCTCGTCTTTGAGTTCAAAAGCATCACAAAAAAGCTTTACGTCGACACGAAATCGACGGTCTATAAGATAGGACTCAATAGCTACGACATTTGACTTATCTTTCGAAAGGATACAAGTTGCATAAGCATAAAAGATAAGCACAAGGTTGTGATATAAGTTATCGGATAAAGAGATAAACTTCATAAACTTCTACCGTTAAAAAAGATGGAGATAGTGGAATTGAAAGCAGTCAAAATCCAAGAAGTAGATGGTAACACATCACTCTCGTTTGAGTTTGTGATTGCGATATTGCTGAAAATGCTCGAAACATTCATTGTTGACAAAGGAGCGTTGATAGATAATGTTAAGATTCGAACGATTTTGCTCCTCTTCAACATGAGCCAATCCACCTTCCTCAATTCTTTGTCTTTTCTTTGGTGTCATTGATCTAGATAAAAATATTAAGGTTTTAGTCACAAAAACCATATATCCATTAGTTAATCCTATTCAATCCAATAATAATCATCGAACGATTTTGCTCCTCTTCAACATGAGCCAAACCACCTTCCTCAATTCTTTGTCTTTTCTTTGGTGTCATTGATCTAGATAAAAATATTAAGGTTTTAGTCACAAAAACCATATATCCATTAGTTAATCCTATTCAATCCAATAATAATCAATACTCAAGGGTTTTAAAGTAAAATAAAATTTAAAACAAAAATTAGTTTAAGAAAATGAAAAACATATTAAAAAATACAAAAAAGGTTTTATATTTGAATAAAGAAATTGAGATTTTTGAAAAAAATGTGGGATTTTAAAAACCTATACATAAATATTGAATTTTAACTAAAGAAATTCAAACGAAAATAAAGATTTTCAAAAATTATCTTGAGTCGTGATTTGAAAGAATTTGTGGTTTTCTAAGTACAAATCTTGAATATAACCTTAGCCTTGAAGTTTTGTTGAAAAACTGTTAAAAAATTTTAGGTTTGGTGTAAAGAATTGAGAGATTGAGAGGGTTATTTATAGTAGAAAATCGGTTGGTTTTGTAAAGGAAGAGAGTTGTGTTTTAATTAGGTTTAGGTTAAAGTTTAAGCCCTTTAAAACACTTATGCCACCACGCGTATCGATATGCCTTGTTGGCGCTTTAAAACGCCTATTTCAGAACATGAGAAGACTATTTCAATACGGTGTTATTTCGATACAACCTTTACCCGTATTGGAACCTAAGGTGTATCGAAACGCGTTTTAGGCATTTCGATACCGGCTTGCCCAAAATACATCCTAAGAAAGATCCCTATGGGACAATATCGAAAGCGTTTGAAGGTTCTTTGATACCACTTAACTAGGATTTGCAACTTAGGCTTCTAAAGGTCAAGAAATGAGTTTCTAAAGCTCATATATGCATCTACATGATGTTTTAACATGATTTTAATGCACAAACAAGTTCATATTCCCCCTAAAAACATACATAGAAACATTAAGATGAAAAATAACATAGACATGATATTCAACGAGATTTAAGCATATTTGCATAAAATAGGACACAAAATTTTTAAGATAGACTAGTTAGAATTCTCTCCTAAGGGTCCAAAAACATTCTTTGTCTGAAAGCTTTATAAAATTGTCCGCTATTTGGTTCAAGATGTCCACTTATTCTAGACAAACATCAATTTTAGGCACATGATATCTTATGAAGTGATATCTAATTTCTATGTGTTTGGTTCTAGAATGTTGGATGTGATTTTTAGTAAGACATATAACTCTAATGTAATAATCTAAGAGTTGTTGCTTCATCTAAAAGACTTGAGCACAATAACTCCTTAAGGATATGTGCTCCGCTTTGGTGGTAGATAGAGCTAAGCTATTTTGTTTCTTAGAGAACCAAGATATAAGTATAATACTTAAGAATTGACATGTTTCTGAAGTATTTTTCTATCTATCTTAGATCTCCCATAATCCGTGTTCGAGTAAGCATTAAGATTAAAGGAGGAATCTTTAGGATATCAAAAACCTAAACAAAGTGTGTATCTAAGGTACCTAATATCTCTTAATGATTATAAGATATGGTTTTCTAGGATTATCTTGGAACCTAACACACAAACAAACACTAAACATTATATCCGATCTACTTACGGTAAAGTAAAATAAGAACCTATCATGAATCTATACAACTTAGAATCAACACACTTAACTCTTTTATCCTTGTCAAGCTTAAGTAATGAGTTCATAGGAGTATCTTGAGGCTTCACATTCTCCAAGCCAAACTTCTTGAGCATGTCCTTGATGTACTTAGCTTGATTGATGAATGTTTCATCTTTCATTTGCTTGATTTGGAGTCTCAAAAAGAGTAAGATCTCTCCCATCATTCTCATCTCAAATTCATCTTGTATAAGCTTTGGAAACTCTTGACAATATCATTCATTAGTAGAACCAAATATAATATCATCAACATAAATTTGAATTAATAAGATATCATTGTCAAATCTTTTTATAAAAAAAGTGTAATATCCATCTTTCCTTTCTCAAAACTTTTTTTAATCAAAAAAATTGAAAGTCTTTCATACCAAGCTCTAGGAGCTTGTTTTAAACCATATAAAACTTTTGTTAGTTTAAAGACACGGTTTGGAAAATTTGGATCTTCAAAGCCTGATAGTTGTTCAACATATACTTCTTCATTTATAAATCCATTTAGAAAAACGTTTTTTACATCCATTTGAAAAAGCTTAAAATTATGAAAACATTCAAATACAAGCAACAATCTAATGGCTTCTATTCTAGCTACGAGTGTATAGGTTTCATCGAAATCTATTCCTTCTCTTGAGTGTAACCTTGAGCAACTAATCTAGTTTTGTTTCTCACTATGTTACCACTTTCATCTAGTTTTTTTCTAAAGATCTATTTAGTTCCTATAGTAGATTTATTACTAGACCTATCAAATAATGTTCATACATTACTTCTCTTAAATTGATTTAATTCTTCTTGCATGGTCAATATCCAAAAATCATTTTCTAATGTTTCATTGATATTCTTAGGTTCTATACATGAAATAAAAACAATATGATTCATGAGTTTAAGAGAAAAATGAATAATTACCCCCTTGGATGGATTACTTAAGATTTGACTACTCTTGACATTGTTGAACTTCCTTGTATAGCTTACTTCCTTTTCATCAAGCTTTAAGTCTCCTAAAGCTTCTAGTGGAGGATGTTGTGTATCTTTTTCTTTGGATGGAACGCAATCCACTTTTGATATTTGTCCCTCATTAATGATTTTAATGATTCTTACATCATCATCACAAGAACCCTTCCTAGGAAGGAGGTTATCATCGAAAATTATATATAGATTTTTTTACAAATAAGGTTTTTTATTGAAAACTCTATACGCTTTAAAATTTTGTGAATAGTCAAGAAAATAGCTTCATCATTTTTTGTATCAAATTTACTTAACTTTTCTTTTTCATTGTTTAAAATAAAACACTTATACCCAAAAGGGTTAAAATAGCTAATGTTAGGCTTTCTTGATTTTTAAATCTCATAACGTTTTTTTAAATTGACCTAATTAGTACATGGTTTATAATGTAACAAGAGATGTTTGTGGCTTCAACCCCAAAATATTTAGGTAAATTGTTTTCACAAAGCATGGTTCTAGTCATTTCCTCTAAAATTTTATTTTTCCTCTCAACTACAAAAAATCTCGAAACCTAGATTTTGAAATTTGGTTACATGGTCATCAATACTAATATATGCATATGATTTTCCACCTAAGCTAATAGTCCTAATTAACCCAAAGAGATCCATATGGATCAATTGTAATGTTCTATTAGTTAAAACATCATTAATGGACTTAAACGAAACACACTTTTATTTACCCTTAGCACATGTATCACATATCTTATCTAAAGAGAACTTAAGTTTGAGTATACCTATAACTAGATTTTGGGAAATCATTTCTCCAAAACACTTATGCTAGCATGTCCTAGTTTCTAATGTCATAATCATGCATCATTTCATCACTAACAACTAAGCATACAGAGATAAATTTATGTCATTAAGATGTACCATGTAGATGTTCCCTATGCGATGACTAATGAGCATTTTTTTACTTTCAATGTCTATTATCTTACAACCACACCTATCAAAGAAGACATAGAAACCCATATCACATAATTGACTAATACTCAATAAATTATGCGTAAGACCTTTGACAAGCAAAACATTTTCAATGAGTATAGAGGAGTGATTACCAAGAAAGCTTATACCCTCAATGTGGCTTTTGAGTTATCACCAAATGTTACTACTTCATCACTTTTAAGCTCTAGCTCTTTGAATCGACTCTTGTATCTGGTCATATGCCTTGAGCATCCACTATCAAGGTACCACACGTTTTGGCTTGAAGCTTTAGCCTTGTAGCAATGCTCAACCTATAAACATGGAATCAAGTTTTGATTTTTGGTACCCAAACATATTTGGGTCCATGAGAATTATTTCCTAACAACTTGGTTCCCTTAGGAATCCAAGAAGCAATAGCAACAATATCATTAGAAGCAACAATATCTTTAGGTATCTAAATGTTCCTATTTCTCTTACCCTTATTGTGCCTAGGAAACCTTCCATGTCTATAGTTATTAAAGTTCTTCTTAACATGATTAGTTTTAGAGTTTTTACCTTTAATGATATTATTTGAACTAACCTTGCCTAGAGAACTTTTTAAGTCACCAATTTTTTTTGTGACCTTCCTTTATCTTAGAAAGTATGTTATGGATGTTAAGATTTTTTCTAATTCCTTAAACTTCTCATGCATTTTTTTCTATTTACTTTTTAACTCTAAGTTAGTCATAATGAAGGAATCATTCTTAATTTTTAAATCTAACAATATCTTTTTATACTTTTTAAGAGATTCCTCATACTCCAAAATTAACTCGTCATAACCATATTGCAATTCCTTATAAGCATCATGAAGTTCATTATAACATAAATTATTACATAGGTTGGCTACTTCTTGTTCCTCATTGGATGATGAGTGCTTATCGCTCCAAGTAGCAACATGAGCCTTTAGCTTCTTCTTCTTCTCGAACCCTTTTTTCTTGTATTGTGGGCAATCGATTCAAATGTGACTCGGTTTTTACACTCATAAAATATGAGTTGATCCTTCTTCTTATCCTAATTGTTTCCCTTGAAGTCCTTTTTTCTTTTGAATTTCCTATTCTGATTGGACCACATAAGATGGGTAAATCTTTTGGCTACCATAGTCAATTCTTTCAATTCTTCTTCTTCATTAGTATTCCCATCCTCTTATGGTAGAGAGGCCTTGAGGGCAATTCCTTGTTTCTTCTTTTCCAACTTGAGCTTTTCTAATCTTTTATCATTTTTTCTTTTTTTCTTCTTCCCTCCTTTTCTTCATGATCTCATGAGTAAGAAGAGATCCCACCAATTCATAGAGCTTTAGTGTCTTCAAGTTTTTTGCCTCAATGATAGTTGTTCTCTTCTTATCCCATGATTCGGTAAGGAAGGAGAGTAACTTTCGAACAAGTTTGTCTTCGGGGATGATTTCTCAAAATCCCTTGAGATCGTTAACAATGATCGAGAATTGGTCAAACATCTTAGAAACGCTCTCATCTAGCTCCATCTTGAAATTCTCGCAGCTCAAGTGAAGAATTCCGATTTTGGTCTCCTTAACGTCTTCTGTTCCTTCATAGGTTATCTTCAACTTGTCCCAAACTTTTTTTGCTCAAGACGACATTTTAGCATACATGTTGGGTCTAGTGCACAAAAGATCATGTGGAGAGCTTTGTTGTTTGTTTAAATCTTCTCCGTTCATCTCCCGTCTAGACTTTGGAACATACCTTCCTTTTTCATCTACTTTCATTGGGATTTTTGGTCCATCTTCTACCACACCCCAAAGGATGTAGTCATGAGATTTGATGAATAGCCTCATCCGGTTCTTTCAAAATGGATAGTTGTCTCTATTAAAGAATGAAGGCTTTATAACTGATTGAGACTCGTACATGCCAGAGGTAGATGTCATGTCTTTGATTTGTTGTAAGATCAACACTCTCTAGGATCGCCTCTTGTGGATGTTAAGTCCTTGAAGAGAGTAGCTCTGATACCAATTGTTGAGTGGATCAAACAATCGATTTTAGCCAAAAGGGTATGAATTGACACTCTTAAAATTTTTAGGAGAGATTAAAAAGATAAGAAAAATGAAGACAAGTGGTTTATAGTGATTCAATATGAATTTGTCTCTTTTTCTAAGCTTAGGAGGCAACCGTTACAAATGAATCAAATTTTCTACCCAAAGATTGATTCAACCTCACCAAGGATTACAAGAATAGGAATTGGCTAATAATTGTTTTTCTCTCAAAAATATATTTCCCCAAATATAATTGAACACTCCTCAAACTCAAACGAAAGATTACAATAAAGAACAAAGAATTTTGTGTACAAGATTTAGCAATTTGAGTGCTTGGAGTGGGATTGGATGCTTAGATTTTGCTTGGATGATCAATAGTTGTTGTAGCTCTTGAGTCTTGTTTTTATACACTATCATTGAATTTTAATCGTTTGAATGGTTGGGATCATCAATATAGTCATTGAGACACCATCTTCCCACCATAAATATACTTATGCAACCCGTTGTTTCGATACACGAAACCCCTATATTGAAACGGTGCTAAAATAGAAAGAGTCGTTATGTGCATTAAGGGCGTATCGAAACGCTTAGTCCGCGTATCGAAATGATAAGTCTTTAAAATAGGGGCGCATCGAAACCCCTTCAAAGGCGTATCGAAACGGGTAACTAATTTTTTAAATTTTGGTTTCTAATATCTAATAAGTAAAGGTCGAAATATTTAATGCTCGAAAGACTTTGAGAAAACAACCAACCTGTATCGAAATGGTGCTAAAATAGAAAGAGTTGTTATGTGCATTTAATAAGGGCATATCGAAATGCTTAGCCCGCGTATTGAAATGGTAAGTCTTTAAAATAGGGGCACATCGAAATGCCTTCAAAGGCGTATCGAAACGAGTAACTATTTTTTTAAATTTTGATTTTCAATATCTAACAAGTAACGATCAAAATATTTATTGCTCGAAAAACTTTAAGAAAATAACTCACATGTATCGAAATGGTGCATAATTGTATCTAAACGCTTTTAAATATAATTTTAATTTTAAATGTATATCCGTATCGAAACAGCCAAAAGCTATATCAAAACGCCTGGATCAATACTTTTTCTATTTGTTTCGGAATCAAAAATCATTGTTTCAAATCGTATCGAAATGGTCCAAGGTCGTATCAAAATGCTTGATGAAACATCCTTTGAAAATAACCTAGGCGTATCGAAACGCCTAAGAAATCTTTGATATTTTGGTTTTGAAAAATGACTTAGAAAAAATTAATGGATTAATTTTTGACTTAGAAAATACTTTGACTTGTGAATTGATTTATGAACTTGAAAATTTATTTGTAAAATACTCTTTATATTTTTTGTTATATTAAAATCAAATTAGGTTATATAAAAATAGTGTTTAAATCAAATGATTTTGGGTCTATAAAAAATTTATAAAAAATAGGAAAAAGTTCTATTTTAAAAAATAAAGTTAGTTTTATACTCCATTTCAAATTAAAAAAAAATTGATTTTTTTTCATAATAAACCTTCCATCCCATTTTATTTATACATGCAATTTTTCTCCTTTTATAATCATGACCACCATCCCTGATTTTTTAAATATTTTTCAATTTCGTTATTTTCGTGATTTCAATAAGCTTTTAATGTGTTAATATCCTTTAAATATTAGTTTCGATTTTAATTTGGTCCCTTTCTGTTGTTTATTCACCACTTTAACCCTTATTTTTTGTTTTGTTTAAAATTTGCATGTGTTGTTTCATACATCTTTAATTTTTGGCTTACATTTAAATTTTATTTAATTCTAATTTTTTATTACGCTCATTTATGTTTATGTACTTATTTATTCGATTTACTACTTGTTTGCTCCTGTTTGGTTTGGTGGTATACCTTTCAGGATAGTTTGATTTTTAAAATTAAATTTGATTAATTTAAACATACCTTTGACTTAACCAAGTGTGTGTTTAAATTAATTAAATAGAATTTAGGTCTTAGACCAGTTGGAACCTTTAGTTTAGATAAAAAATAATTTAGTTAATTTAAAATTTATCATTGACTTAATGGGATATATTAAATTAATTAATTTATTCTATCGCTCTTAATTATTTTAGGATAAAATTAATATCTAATTTAGCTTATAATATAAAGTATGATTACAAAACCGGGTTCGGTTAACTATTAACAAGTTATTTTAGGTCACCAGTAAATTCGGGTCACCCAATTGTCGATCCTAAACCGTAACCATTCAATCGGTTAACCGTTTATCCGGTTAACCAAAAACTTCATATCGGATCGGTTTGGGTATTGATTTTTTATTTTATTTTAGTTATTAATGATATAAACTTTAATAACATATTAGAAAATATATATAATTTTAAAAAATTATACACGATATTAGTATATTTTTTAATATTAGCAAGTTAAAAACTTAAATTTTATAAAATAAATTTATAATTTTACTTTTCTATAATTAGAAAATAAATTAAAATAAAGATTTTAATATAAAATATTAAAATAATATATAATATAATAATATATATATTATATAAACGATCGATTTGGTTAATCAATTTTTTCTAAAATCGTAAACCGTGATCGAACCAATTTCTATAAAAAGAATAAAAATCTGAATCTAAATTAGATTTTTCGATTCGAATAACTATTTTTCGGTTCGACTTTTCGTTTTCGAAATCAGTTTCGATTTACCATTTTTTTCACACCCCTAATATAAAGATCATAATTTATCTAGATTTATCTACATTTTCAAACCAAGAAAGAAAAAAGAAAAATAGTCTACCATTAAGTCTCTCATGCTCACAGAACCAAAAAAGTACAGGACCAACAATAAGGGTGCCTTTCCATTTCGCCTATAAGGCTCATCAGTCGACCTTCACCAAAAAAGATAACAATTCAAAAGAAGATGATCAAACTCGCAAAAGGTTGAGACATCGTCGCATTACAAAAAATAAAATCACAAAAAACAACATCAGTGCACATCATCTTTGTATTACATCACTATCACACATCAAATATACAATAGCATGTCTATTTTTATCACATATCATTCATGACACGTGTCATTCTTCTTATTATCATCATGCATACTCTAAAACATAAAGTATCTTCACCATTGCATGCTCTTCATAATAGCATCATAGCTAAATGCATACATCACCTGTTAAATCAAATCATCACATTCCCAACATCATTTCATATTAGCATTATGTCATACATTCAACTAAATGCATACATCATGCATAAGCGTCTCATCATACTCATGGCCCACTATATTGCATGTTATTCATATCAACATTATCACACTCATGCATCTATACCATGCATCACATACTAAGTCATAGCTACATTGCATCGCATTAGCATCATACATCAAGTTAGGTGCATCATGTATCAACTCCAAACAAAAAGAAATAATAGGTTCTAGACAAAGCTCTCAACCAAGAAGGGCAAATCGGCGAATCCTCAGCCAAGAAGAAAGTCAAATTCAGCAAGGGAATTGAAACCTCAAAATGGAGGACAACCACGCCCTAAAAAATGACAACAAAGAAAATACAAATTAAAATGAACAATTACTAACCATGGATTTCTCTTTCCTTTTTCGGTCTTGTCTCATCATCAGTGGTGCAGCGGACCAAATAATACCAAAAAACCCGATCATGCCTCTTCGTCGAAGTCGTATCTTGACCACCCAAAAATATCGGACCATGCCTCTTCATCGGAGTCATAGCTTGGTCCCACATAAACGATCATACCTCTTCGTCAGAGTCGTAGCTTGATCACCCCTAAAAAACGATCTTGCCTCTTCGTCGGAGTTGTAGCTTGACCACCCAAAAATATCGGACCATGCCTCTTCATCGGAGTCGTAGCTTGGTTCCACATAAATGATCACGCCTCTTTGTCAGAGTCGTTGCTTGATCACCCATAAAAAACAAAAAACCGATCATGCCTCTTTGTCGGAGTCGTAGCTTGACCAACCAAAAATATCGAACCATACCTCTTCGTCGGAGTCATAACTTGGTCCCACATAAATGATCATGCCTCTTCGTCAGAGTCGTAATTGACCACCATAAATCCAATCATGCCTCTTCGTCAGATTCGTAACTTTATCACCCGAGTCATGCCTCTTCGTCAAAGTCGTAGCTTAACCACCTCTAGCATCTCGATCATGCCTCTTTGTCAGAGTCATAGCTTGATCACCCCTAACACCTCGTTCATGCCTCTTCGTTAGAGTTGTAGCTTAACCACCTCTAACATCTCGATCATGCCTCTTCATTAAAATCGTAGCTTGATCATTACTAACAACCTGATTATGCCTCTTCGTCAGAGTCGTAGCTTGATCATCACTAACAACCTGATCATGCCTCTTCATCAGAGTCGTAGCTTAATCAACCCTAACTCCTCAATCATGCCTCTTCGTCGAAGTCGTAGCTTGACCACCATGCTCATCGGGCCATGCCTCTTCGTTAGAGTCGTAGCTTAACCCAACCAACAGATCTTGTCTCGTCATCAGGGGCGTAACAGATCACCCATATCAAAACTTTTCCCTTTACTCTTATCTTTTAAATTTTTGTAACTTTAAATAAATACATGGATATTGTGTTCTGAAACAATTTCCTTTTTATTCGTGCAGGTTTTGCCTTTCAATAAAACGAAGTGGTAAACAAATCAACCAAACCTTGACTCTTCGTCGGTGGTGTAGCGGGTTAATAGATGAGTTTATTTTTCAAACAAATTGAAAGATGAGCTAATGCAAGTGTGAAGAAATTGAGATATTGGTACTATTATTTGACAAGGAGTGAACAAGTTGACCAGATAACAGTGGCTTAACGTGTCGACAAGTCTACGTCTGGTGGAGTAAGATGAAAGACCAACTAGTTCAAATTCGAATGAGGAATCTGGCACGGACCGAACAAAAATGGTCATCTTATATCTTTGTTCTATCATTGTTTCACAACGAAGAACAAAGAGGAGCAACTGTAATAACCATTTTTTTTTCTAAGGTTGAACGAACCTTAAATCCCAAAACCAAAACCCCAAATTTCAATATTAAATATATAATAATAATAAATAAATAAACCGTAAATCAAAATTCAAAAAATATATATTACTCCCTCCGTCCCATAAATATTGTCTCTTATTGACTTTTTGGGGTCAAACTTTTTTAACTTTGACTCTTGATTACTTAAAAATTATTATTGATAAAAATATGAAAAATATTTAATATAATTTATAGAATTTAATTATTTAAAATATTTAATATAATTATAGTCAAAGTTTAAAAAATTTGATTTTCAAAAAGTCAATAAGGGACATTGTTTTTAGGACGGAGGGAGTATTATTAGTAATTATACTCCTAATCAGTCCATTATAAAAATTCATAAATGTCCATTTATATTAACCCAATTACAATCGGAGCCCATTTACACCATTTAAACCCATTCCCTTACAACCCTTAACACAATCGGTTAAGCTAATCCCCTTACCCAGCAGCATATCTAACCCACGTTCCATGCCCGGTAACCACCAAACCAAATACCCAAACCCATGATCCGGATTCAACCCGTGAACTTCTCCAGCTTCCTCGATGCCCGTTCAAATACCTAAGAGCAACTCTCCAAATTTTGGAAATTCTAGAACCTTTGGGAGATAGAGCATTCAGCTTCCACAACCTCTCATGTCGATTAGGAACGTCGGAGCCACCTCAGCACCATCTGGACACCACACCAGCATCCTCAGTGCCCCCGCAAGAAAGCCAGTTCGACGGCCCCTTTCATCACCAGCAAATTCAGCCAAAACACAATAAAGATGGTCTCCCTCCCTCGATCGTACATGCCAGCATCACCAGAAACAGACAAAACAGAGGGCAAATCAGTATTTCAGATCCAATCTCAGCATTTCTATTTTCTTTTTATTAATATAAAATGGCTATAAAAGCCACAACAATAGATTATAAACCCTAGACGGAGATATTCATCCAAATCAATGAAAATTAGTATTTTTCAGAGCAATCATATTTTACTATTTTGAATAATAAAAAAGCAAGCAAGGTTAGGTTTTACCTTCGAGTCGATCACCGGTTCTTTCTCGTCGGTTCGTCTCCTATTTTATCTCCTTTGGTCGTCGTTTCTTTCTTTCACTCTAAAATCAGATTTTGTAAACTCGGATTTTCAAGGTGGGATACTATTTTTGGGATTGCTGAAGAAAAGCTTTAAAAAAGAGGGATTCAAGTTCTATTTTTAATGATTTTTAAAAGATGGGTTGAGGTTTTGAAATATACAGTGTTTTGCTCTTAATTTTTTGGGTTTCAAACCGAAAATGAAGAACAAAGATGAGAAAAATACACTAGTGTCGTGTAAAAGCATTTATTTTTGAGTTTTATTTTTCTTTAAAATTTACAATAAATCTAATTCATTTCTTTATTTCTTTACTTTTTCAACAATATTTATTTGGTATTAATTTAAAAAAAAAAAAAATTCACTGCCGTGTGAAAAGAGAAATGAATTCATTTATTTCTTTCCTATTTTCCTTAAGTCTGGCAGTCGTATGTTAATTTATTTTTCAATGTTCATGTAAAATATATATTTTTATTATATTTATATACGTTATAGTATTTTATTTTGTTACATTTTCACATTTTTTTCCCTTATATACATGTTTTAGTTTTATACGATTTTGTATATATTATATACATTATGTTTTTATATTTATTATATAACATATTTTATGTATATATATTTTAAATTTATACGATGTACATATGTATTTCACTTTTATGTTATATTATATATATATATATTTTGTTTCTATCAGTTATATATTTATAATATTTTATAAAGTAGGTTGATTAGTTTCTATACGTATATATAAAGTATTATGTATGTTTGTATAAATTACTTATATATACTTAATAGTCATATTTTATTATATATTATAATGATTCATTTTATTTTATATCTTTTGATGATTCATTTGATTTATTTATTTTTTATTTATTCGATCGGTTTTAAGGTGACCCGCAATGGGGATGATCCGTATTATTTATAGCTCGTTTAGTGTAAATAACTAACATATTACTTTTAACTTATTGTATTTTATTTATCGTATTTAATTTTTCGCATTTTAATTTCTTGTAATTTATTTTCTCGTATCTAAATTCTAACATTTAATTTATCCATTTTATTTTCTCGTAATTTATTTTGTTGTAATTTATTTTTATGCATATTTAATTTTCTTGTATTTATTTTCTTGTAAATATGCGTACATTCAAATCATTTATTCAACATTTGTCACACCTCATTAATTAATGAACCTAATAAAAAAAATTTATTCAGTTGTAACGAGCCCGACACCAAACGTAGTGGTGGCGGTGTATGCGTTTACCTTCGAATAAAGATACGGTAAAATTAAAATGAATACGAATTATTGAACAAACCTTAATTTAAATGTCACTTTAATCCAAAAAATCAAAAATTAATTAAGCGGTTATTTTGTAAAGATGCTAATTTTGGACGGTTTTAAAACGCTAACACTGTTTTTTAATCGTAGCCGACTCTCGAACTCATTTTTTTAGAATCTCTGAGTTTAACGATGTCCGGTCTTCCAAAAGGACCGATGACGACTCCAGTCTTTTTTAAAAATAAATCCGATTTTACTCCAAATAAACCTAAATCGTTTTATTTTCAAAACCTATTTTAAATCCTATTTTCTAATTTTAAAATTATATACCTAATTTAAAATCCTAATTTTAAATAATCCCCAATTATTTTGAATAAAACTCCATTCTTTTTATCCTAAATTTTAAACCTATCTTCAATCCCTAATTTTTTTTCCAAAATTCTCAATTTTTAATTTTGACCTAATTTGAAAACCTAATTTTTAAATCTACCTTAAAATACACAATTTTAAATAAATCTCTAATTTTAACAATACCCCAATTTTTCACAAATAAACAAAGTTTTTCTAACGATAGCCACCTACACATTATATAATTATACCTTTTAATTTTTAGGGGTCGTTACAGAGTGCTAAGTCAATTTCAAGTAATGAACAATCAAAAATCTATATTTCTTTAAACCAAGTAACATGTAACAATTCATAAGTAGCATAACAAGACATGTATCAAACATGAATATCAAACAATATGTCAAGTAATAATTGTCATTCAAGTTGTGCCATGAACCAAGCAAGCATGAGATATTAAACATATAGATTAAGTAACAAGAGTGATCATATTCAAGTCTCATAACAATTCAAGTATACCATATTATCAAATTTAAAGAATCAAGTTTCAATTCATGGCAGCATGTTATTCAAGTTGTTTATCTCATATCAATCATATAAATTTCATAACAAGATTATTACAAGTTGCTTTTTCTTTTACTCTTACATTAGGTCATGGAACATAGTTTGGGGATAGATAATTAAGTTAACAAGATGGTACACACAGTATCAAACAAGAAGGTGTCCATAACACTATAAGAGTACACAAAGTACTATCAAGATGATACCCAAGGTATCTAAAAAGAAGGTGCACTAAACACCAATCATGATGGTACAAAGTACCTAACAAGAGAGATCAAACTCTAAAGCATGTCATTCTATTATGACCAACTAAGAACCAAGGCTTACATATCCATTAATCATCAAGAGTTGACAAGTATATCATATCAATTTATCTATTATCCCAAGTGAACAAGTATCATGCGTATTCAATCACAAAAACCATGAATACAAAACATGCATCCAAGAAAGAAACATATTATTCTTACCTTGGTAGTTCAATTTATACAAATATGAGCAAGCAATTTATAAGATATCATGACAAGATACAATATAAGGTAGCACTTAAACATATCACAACAAAACAACCAATGTTGTCACTCAATTTAATCTTCCTTTCCTTAATTGTTACCAAGTATACATTAGTTATTTTACATGGTAATTCATCAATTAAAGAGTTTCATAACCCTAACGACAGTCACACTCGTAATACTCCAAGATTGAGACTTAAGGACATCATATGACAATCCCCTTGTTCTTCTTTTTGGCTAGATCAAGTTGTCTCTCTTCTTCTGAGTCTTCCTCTCTTAACTCCTCTAACATGTCATACAAACATATCAAGCCATTAAAATTCATTCAAACCAAGCATCACATAATTTCATATGCACGTAAGCACACACACCAAAATTGTTTTTCTAGGCAGATTTTATAGCTCACTAATTTAGTCATATCTTTTAACATACTTATCCAAAATTTACCAATTAATATAGTTTTTATTATGATTTCATGACATACATATTTTTAGGATAATTTGCACTACCTAGACATTTCATCTCCAGTTTTTTACTCACAACTTCAAATGACATGTCATTTTTTCCTAATGAAAATAGACATATAAAAGTATAATATATCAAATTTTTAGTTCAAAATTCTAAGCATAAAATTTATGGTGAATTTTTGAAGTTACTGCCTAAAATAGTGCATTCTGGGCAAATTGCACCTATTATGCTCTTAAGCTCATTTCCACCAATTTTTACACTATTTTCATTCAATCAAGATCACCATTCATACTAAAAACACAATTTTCAGTAACTTTATCTTACAAGACTAAAAGACTTGATGTGGAAGCTCGAATCGATCACCGAAAACTATCAAGAAGGTTATTTTTGGTTCTTGGTTGAATTTGCTAAAATTGAATTTTTGAGACAAATGACACAATAATTTTAGAGTGGTTCGACCACGCCTACATACACTACCTTAGCACACAACTAAGGATTTCAATTAATTTCACTATGAATTGACACCTTTTTATTGGTTCAAGGGATAACTGTTATAACCCTATCTTTTGGACTTGGCTAAGATAGAACCAACTCTAGTTTTTCCTTAGGCTAAACTAGAACCTCTTTTTTTACAAGATAATTTATGCAAACAAAAAAAATTTCACAGGGTGGGTGTTTACAAGAAATAAGCTCATAAGAGTGTAAAGAATAAAAACAATTAAAACACTCTCTATACACTACATACAAGAGAAATGAAGAAATAAGACTTGAAAGCTAATTTCTCTTGATCATGAAACTTGGATGTTGTCTCTAACTATCTTCAAGTGTCACAAGCTTGCCTTTATAGTGTGAAATCATATTCTAGTTGTTTATGACCGTTAGGGATGTTTTGAAGCCGTTGGGAAGTCATAAAGTTGAATATTAAATTTTCACATGCACAAAGGTTTCAAAACCTTACAAAATATAACCGTTATAGGATCAAGGTTTCGAAACCTTTACCAGAGGTTTCGAAGAAAAGGCCATTCTGCCTGACAGGTTTCGAAACCAGGGAAGGTTTCAAAACTTTCATTTAAAAAACACAAGTTTGGCTATTTTAAAACGTTTCAAACACTTCTAAAATCTCTCAAAAACTTTACAAACTTATTTTTAAGTTGTTTGAACATAAGAATCATTTTTGAAATCTTTGTAAATTAATTTAAAACATTTTTCAATTATTATATCAAAATCAATATCTCCCAAAGACTTTCTCTGATTTTGCATATATCGTCATCAATTTCGTCAACAAAGCCATTAAGCCCTATTATTATGGTTTCCTTAAGCAATTAGCTATCATATGTTAATCCAATTTAAATTCCCATTTTTTTTTAGCAATATCACTTGAATTTTTCAGAAAATTAACATAATAAAATCAAGGATTTCAACATGTATTTCAAATACCTAAATTATCCCAACATTTTGAAAAATTATATCATGGGTCAGTCCCACCACGTGTCTATGAGACCGACCAATGATAACTACCCACTTCATCAACTTTTCCATGTCATATTTTTTTCCCAAGTGAATCTTCACTTTAAAAATTAAAAAATAATGAGGTGGATGATTATTATTGGTTGGTCCCATGGATGACATAGTGGGACTGACCCATGATATAATTTCTCCAACATTTTAATGTCTAACCTATTAAATGCGTTTTTCCGTAGGATTTTTTTTTTAATTTTTAACGTAAAGATAATTTTATCCTATTTATAATTTTTTTATCATTTTATATCTTATTTTCTCAAAGATAAATTTAGCTCCAAATTAATATATTGTTAAATTGCTGATTTTTTAACTAGCATATTACCCTTTTATTTGATTAAGATATTTTATTTAAATTTTAATTGTTTTTATATTTTATATTAAAATAAAATTATAATACACATGTAAGCATATGATACGTTAGATGTATTGTTGCTTAATGTAACATGTACTAATCATATCATTACAATTAAGTTTATAACGGTCTAATTTATATACTAGTTAATTACTTAATTACTTAACAAAAGCATATACAAGGACTAGGGTTAAAATGCTATAAATTATAAACACCAAGTGAGAGAATTATCCTTATCAGTTTATTTATTTACTAAAGGTGTTACCTTTAGCTAAAAAGAATTACAGTCAAATACCTACGGAGGAAACTTCCATCGTTAAAATTGGACATTTCGCTAGTATAAATTCCACATCAGAACCAAATCCAAAGTACAAGAGACTATTTGGCAGACTAATAGTTAAAGAAAGTTTTTCAAAAGTACATTTAAGGTTTAGGATTTAGGAGTTAAATTTTAACTTTTTCTTTGTTAGGTTCAATAATAGACTGGCCATTTACTATCCGTAAGAGTATACTAACTGCCGTGGGTGTTTTGGGTCAATTCCTTTGCTTTGTTTGGAACAGTGAAGAAGTGGCAAAGGAACCAAGATTGCAAATCCTAAACATGGATACAAAGGCAGAGCTACTCGGTTCAATAAACAAAAATAGAGTCCAATTGGGTTTCAAGCATCCCAAAGTCCTGTGCATCATTCGGCTTCAAGTTCAGCCCCAAACTGTTCCAGTCGAGCAGCATCCTCATCCAAATCCCGGACCAATGCATGATTAACCACTCCATCATCTTCACTTGCATGGATCTGTCTCCCACCAAACCTAAAACAAAACAAAACAAAAAAAAGCATAAACAATAATGGAAATAAGAAAATACTGACAAAGAACACATTACTCGTTATTAGACAGATACACATTCAAGTTCAATGAAAATCAAAAGAATTTAGGTTCCATTGCCATTCTACCCCCCACCCCCCACCCCTTTTGGTTTCTTGATGTTTAGTTCTTTGACGGAAATATCATACTATAACTGCTATTTTTTTATATAAAAAAGTAAAACTTTCCAAGCTACAACATACCATCGCCCATTCATCAACTCTATGCACTTTTGAGCATCCTTCCTATCCTTAAATTTGACCAAAACAACACCTTGGGGATGGTTCTCACAAACCTGCAGGACAAAAGAAGCCAAAACATATAAAAGAGAGAACACAATTAAATATGGAATAATCACTCAGCAGTCTGCATGGTTAAGTTAATAATCATTTAGAGGAAACTAAATACATAAGTAGCTCAGCTAAGAAGACGGATAGATGAACAGACAGATCAATTCATGAGACATAAATATGTAGATCATGACTTATCACACACTAAAAAGGAAAGGGAATACAAAGTGAGAAGTTAGCCATTGGGATTCACAAAAATGAATCAGCTTGTAGAATACAGGAAAACCATGTCTTGAAATTGTTAAGCTAAAGGATAAAAGTGAAGGGCAGAGAACTTTTCCTTCTATGGGGGATGTAAGTGAGGGTCAAGAACGTCATCAATGACATTCTGTATCCACAGCAACAGCATGCGAGAGTGATATGGCATTCCTAGTAGTAGCAATATACCTTTCACTTCAGTGAAAATACTTTTTAACCGGTTTCCATCCCTTTTGTACAAGATCTCTAGTTGACTTTACGTGGAGGAAGGATTTTGATCCCATTTACACATTGAAAGTTAAAAAAAATAACATGTAAAAGAGAACAAATCAGTAATTGCAGCCCTAGAAGCTTCTAGTCAAGCCAACCAGGGAAAAGAAAGTAGGGGCTAACAGCTCACCACAGGGAGTATAAAAGGAAGCAAGATCTATCATATCAAACACCACATTTAAAGCGTCAGCAAACAATTCAATCATAGTTCTCCATCAATGCCTACATGCAGGAATAATAATCCCAGACCTACAAGTATGGCTATTTATCATGCATGGCCTAGAACAGAACATGTAATTAAGGTGTGCCACACATGACGTAAAACAGAACAAACGTATCAAAATTATTCAGATTTGATAATGGTAAGGGATTAATATATTACCTTGACTGAGTCCAGCGGACCAAGCTTTAAGCATTCCTCTTTAACATCTTCCTCTAGCTCTGAACACAAATTTTCATCTGCCTGCAGAGATGGGAGGAAAGTCAACTCAGAACACCATGTCATATAAATAAGGAATAGCTGTAGGGACCTGATATTATTCATACTATTTGTAATAACACATTCGGGGAATGCTGTCATGCATTTTTTAAGCATGGTTTCAAGCATACCCTCATTTCAGCAGGTGTGAACATGTAACGAAGGACAACAGTCGCCGGAATTGTCACCTTTGCATCATCACGGCCACCTGCATCGCATATAAAATATCATTCAGGACACAAATGTTGCACGAAAGATGACATGTGAAACTATTTGAAAAAAAAAAAGTTTCTTAGGACCAATGCCGAAAAGCCACTCAAATCCAATAGAAAGTATTGCACAAAATTCTGAATCATTCAATCTCATGATTTGTGCTAATTTATTTACTAACATTGTTCATTCATACTAGCAGGCTGGCGTTGACTACAATGTAGAGTAGGTAAACTTTTAGTAGTACTAAATTCAGCAACAAAAGAACATAGAACTTTTAAAACAGAGAATTTCAGATGACACAAAATAAAGGAGAAAGTTTCAAGTACTAACCATTGGAAGAAATATAAGCAAAGAATAAACAAATAACCAAAAAAAAAAAAAGAACAAGGGAGTGAGCTTCTTAAGGATAATTTGGTCAGCATCCTAAATTCTTTCCATCTAAAAGCAAAATGGAAAGACAAATATTACCATATAAAATCTACACATTGTTTCCTGTAATAAATTTTAAAGGGAAAATGAATGGGAAAGTAGGAAGACCAACTTTACGATCATTTAAAAATTAAAATACATCACTATAAATATGCAAGATGAGAACCTACCCCAGCTGAGCATCCTCTCCTCAACTTTCTTCAGTTTCTTTTTCTTCCTGCTGTCCGCTTGCTTGGCTATAAATTTATCCCCTGCATTATAGCAATATAAGTTTATTAGCATGCAAGACTGTATAAGAGCTCAAAAATAGTTCTATAACTTGACTAAACGCAGAAAATTTTATTCAGTCACTCAATGTTAAGTAAAAAGACAACTACAAAAGTAATTCAAAAGGACACAATCAAAAGTGAATGTAACAGCACAAATTATTGCACCTTTCTGCTCAAATTTAGCTTGGCAGACAGACATAGGGATCTTTCCTTCAGGGCGTAAAGGTGTTCCATCCAAAATTTGAACTGCTAAGGCAACAGAGGGCTCCTGTCACAGATGCAATAAAACTTGAAAGTTAGCAAAAATTTAAATGTTACACATCAGAAACACAATATGAAGAAGGAAACTACCTTTAGATACGTAACAAGTGCATCCCCTTTTTTCCTTCCAGTCTCCTTGTCAACATAGATCTTTACACGAGGTCTTTTTGATTCAGGATCCTATACAACAACCATACAGATTCATGACGTGTGCAACAGAAATTACTAGTTATTCATGGATACAATCACTATGTTATTTTAGGTGAAATTTAGATTAAGTCCCCCAACAGTTTAGATACCTAAAACAGTGCTAAACATGTAAAGGTAAAATTTAATAATTACAATAATCTCACACTTGTTAGAGTGTTTTGCACAATGTACCCAAATCAGTGACTGGGGTAACGTCCACAAACAGAGATCAGGCAATACAAAATTACACTTCAGATATGAATGAAAAATGTCATGAAATTCTGATTTTCGTTGAACCTTTTGTGACACAAATATAATGTTCAAACATCTAGTGACAACACTAAGCAGTAATACAACAAGATCTAACATGCAAACATTGGCAACCACCTACAAGCTATTCAGATATATAGGACAGAAAATGTGCACAACAGTAAGAAGAAAAAACTGTATAGTAGTACCTGGAAACTTAGATGAATAAAATAGTAAACCACTAAATCAAGTCTATGCACCTTAGGGAAGGCCTGTGATTAACTATTGTTAAAGCATCCAACCTAAAACCAATTGGTTATATGTGAACACCCAACTTCAGAAAAAACCCATAGAAAATACCTAACTAATATGGAATAACACCGCTAAAACACTTCCTTTGTGTTGTTCACAAGGCATCCACATTGACAACCTGCCTAGGCCTCTTCAACCTCGCATGAGATTAGGCAGGAGGAACATAATTAGACCTGGACTCTGATATAATGTTGTGGTGTTGAATCTAAAACCAATTGGTAATTGGTGGAAGGCCAACTTTAATATAAAACACAAGAAACCCAAAACTTAACCAATATAAAACATATAAACTTTATATGTACGGTAACACTTCCACGTGTGTCGTCATTACTTTGTATAACAAAATAAGTAATTAAGTTATCCAACAAGATTATTCTTGGTCATTTTCTCCTTCATACCCTTTGTTGCTAAGAACTTCAAGTTGGGATAAACACAAAAAAGAAAATCAGCTAAGCACTTGGAAAATTTAAACATCTTTCTTAGATTCAATATGCAACGGATATAAGTCAAAAGTACATAAAGTTGGGAAATAATGCATGGATTAACAATGTTTATCCATTACTGTCCTCTGTTTTGCAAAGGGAATATATCATGTATCCAGAGAAAGGTTCAACTGTTTTAACAATGCAGAACAAAATCTAATAATTAATGAACTTTGCAAGACTGAAATTTGCCTAGTTGTTATCCCATATTACAGCTCTGACAACTAATCTTTAGACAATTTTCTTTGAATAATTTTCATCTTCCTTCACTTCTTATGTTGCCAAGGGTTTCATTTAGTACACTAAAATAACCAGTAAGCACTTTGAACAATGCTACTGATCATCATATCATATTGATCCAGTCAATCAATATTCAGGCAAAAATGTTACTCAAAACTCCTGAAGTCAAGATGCTGTTACGCCGAAATATATGTAGTTTGTTAGTTGACTTTCTAAGGATATGCTTATCTTTGTGGTGGAAAGAGCACTATGTATTTGAAGGCAAAAAACTGAGGACTTCAATCATTAAATCATTCACAAATAAAGTAAAAATAAAAATAAAATATGAATAGCAGGTGTTTACCTCTTTGATTATTCCGCACTTGGAAAACACCTCAACCAACTGCCACATGTTTCCAAAATTAGAGATTAGCTAAGAGTGAAGAGGAAAAGGAAGAAGTGAAGACATTAAGGTCCTAAAGGGAAGATTACTTCTTCAGTAGTAACATCATCGGGCAGTCCAGTTACATAGACATGTGTATTTACTTTCAATTCAAACCATGAATCGGGAGGTTTATTAGCTTCCTGCAAAAGTGGTTTAAATAGTAAGGAATACAGCAAACTTGGCTTATAGCATATGTACAAACAATTGGTATTTCAGTCCAATTAACACACCTATATCTATACTTCATATTCAATATCATTCTTTTCTTTGTCGTGCAATCCTACTGATAGAAATGAGTCACTAAATAGCTAATGCATCAAGAGAACTTCACCTAACCATTTGTTATTTTTAGAGGGCACAAAACATAGCACCAAAAGGACATTATGGTAACAATGGTACAAAAAGATTGAGGATTATGACTGTAATGCAACTTGGGAATAGCATGTAAGATGAAGAATTGTAACTAGGATCAGTTAAAAAAAAACTCCAAATATAGAAAGGATACCTTCTTATCAACAGGTTTTTCCGACAGTTTTCTCTTGGAATTACAGCTTGCTTCAATTTGCTCACCAGTTCCAGTAACATCTTCTCGAACAGAGGCATTAGCATCAGCATCGGTAGCAATTGAAGTTGGAAAAACTTCATCTTCTTTCAAGAATGTCATCTCTTCTACTCCATAGTCCCCATTTTTTGTTGATGTGCCATCCTATTAGTCATTATCAGTAATCGCACATGTGGTGTTGATTATATACATAATATCACTCCCTTGCACACTAATTAAGACCATGTCCTCAATAATCTTTGAAAATCAGGTCTTTTTTTATTAATATAGTTTTCACTGTTTCCAGTTTAATCTTCATCACAACTTAAAATGGATGCCCTCCTTATATAAAATCTTCATGGGATATTAAATGCATCCATTTATGCGCAAACCACATTAAAAATGTGTTACTTGTTGTCTTTAATGGGGAAACTCCTTTTCCTTTGTGAACGCATTTGTTGTATTCTTAGTTCTAAAAAGCGCGCCTCAGGTGAGAGGAGGCGCTGGAAAAAACGCATCCGGTGGTCCAGGCGAAGCGTTTTACAGGAGGTGCGCGCTTCTAACGTGAGTCGCCGGAGGCGAGAGGCGCTCGCCTCAGGCGCTCCAACAGGAAGAACAATAGAGTCTTCTCTGATTTCAGCCTCTCTGCAATTGTTTGCACTTTTCATTTTGGGTCGCGTTGAAGAAGAAGATAGGAGAGAAGAAAAGGAGATTTTTGTCATTATATCATTTTATTTATTTTATTTACATCACATCACAGCTGGCACTGGCAGCCTATTTTGTAATTTTTTATGGGGCCAAAATACTTTATTAACAAATTTAAAATAGTAAAGTAAAAATAAATAAAGCACTTTAAAATAATTAAACTATTTTTCTCCTTTAATTAATAATTTAAAAAAACAAAAGTAAATTTTCTTAGTATTTTAATTTATTATTAATAAAATAAAATAATAAAATAATATTTAATTTAATAGTATTTTATTTTATAATTAAAAGACTTAATTCAAATTAAAAATAATATTTTAATAATAATTAATTTAACAAAATAAAATTTATTTTAAACATTTAGTAAATTAAGTAAATGGTTAAAATCTCTTATTCAAATAATATGAATTTATTATATTAAAATATTTAGTTTAATAGTTTTTAAATATGCATCTATAAATTATTGTAAGGTTATACTTTGATACACAAATTATATAAAAAATATTTTAAAATTTATTATAGGATTTTGTTATTATTATTTTCTTATTTTTCATTAAGATTTTGTATAAAAGCACCTTGTTATTATTTAAATATCTGAACAATAGATACATTATAAAATAGTATTTTTCGAAATAAATTAGAATTATTTTCTTATTTTTCATTAGGATTTTGTATTATTATTAATTTTGTTATTTAAATAATTATTTAGATTAAAAAATTAATATTAATATTAATTTAATATATTAAAATAATTTTTAAATATATATTTATTTAAATGAAATATTATAATTAAATATTTAAATAATATAATTCATTAATATTTTAATATATTTATTTTTATAATTTCAAATTTTAAATATAATTTAAATATAATTAAAATATTTTAATCTTTTAGCATTTATAAGTTATAGAAGTGATCTATAAATTTTTTTATATAAAAGGACGCTTCACCTACAAAAGGCGAGCGCCTCCGCCTCTCGCCTCGGCTCCGAAGGCCTTTTTCGCCTCGGAGAGCCTCACGCATTTTAAAGCCAAGGTTGTATTATCTGTAAGAATCTAAGAGTTTTAGGAGAAAAGTAGTTTATCCGTATTGGAATTAATCTAGAGAATAATTACAGAAAGATTAATTCTTTTAAAGAACAAATTGCAATGTCCTAAGGTTAACTCTACCTTTATCTCTAGTTCTTAGGAATTTGTTTTCTACTACATTAAAAAACTTCTAATGTTTGTTATGGTCAATGTTGGTTGTTGAATGCCCAAATATTACAAAGTATAAGTTAGATATTATCCTATTCTTACTAGTAAAGGTATGTCAAATATATTAAAAAAAGATAAAAGAAATTAAAGAGATTCAATCAGGTAGACTTTTCTTATGCCTATCACTTTCTAATAAAGGAGTCTGGTCAAATAGGCTAGGTCTAAAAGGGTCTGAGGCGCTTTTGTTGAATAATGCCAAGGCGCAGGCGCACCTGGGTGCCTGCCTTAACAAGATTGTTCCTCAGAATAATTTCAATATAAAATTGCTGAAAATATTGAGTTAAATGCTACTTATTGTATTCAATAATCCTATTTGAGGAAAGCTGTCATTAATTCCATTAGCCCTATATTTTTTTTCCTTTTAACAATTCTTCTCTACTTTATAGCTTTACCAACTTATTTAAGTAATGAAAATTTTCATTTTATAAAACAACAATTTATTTAGACGAAATAAACATGTTAAATGAAGTCCCAATATATTAGAAATAATGAACGTAGAGACAAATGATATAAATCAACTAAAGAAAATCCTAGTTTAACCATGCAACTTATCAGAATGACCAAGGCACCAACCTGAGGAACCCATGCTCGCAGATCTCTATCCCACTTGTACCTGGTTCCATCATCATCAGTGAATTCATCTTCACCTTCTGGTGGTGTTAGAGGCCTATCCTGTTCATCAAAACTGAAGTCATCAGCAGTACTTCTAGAAACAGATCCATTTTTCAAACGTTCCGACTCAGCCTCTGCCTCTCTAATCTCTCTCTGCCACTTCTCAAATTCATCACAGCCATCGGCATCATTGGATGGTGCTGCAAAACACATTCAGGGTCAGAAGCCCTCATAAGATGGTGACTATTTTGCAATCTAACATAAAATATATATCAACCTGCATTGGAGTTATCACCCTTCGTAGCAACACCATCGCCTGAGGACACTGTAAACATCAAAACTGAAAAACTCATTAGGAGATAAAGGTTCTAATTATTTATACATCATAAATAGGGCAACCAGTAGATAATTTAACCTGTAGCAGAAAAATTGTTAGCTTGATGAGAAATTACAGAAACAAACTCCGGAATCGAGGACAATGGTTGCCACTGACTTCTCCCTTCAGACCATGCAAGTGTACTTTCAGAGAGGTATCCGTTTAAAAAATGCTCTGCGCAGGCGAAGCAAATAAGCAAAGCAGATGGTTCAGTAGCTCATTAGACCAATTGAACATGTTACAGATGGAACAAGTGTCCTGAAACCATGCTATTGATTACTGGAACTGAAATTCAAGGAGAGAGAAAACCACCAGTAAAATTGCAGTACTCCAAACCGAACAACTTCATAGAACTCATAAATTATTACAAACAACAATTAGAAAAATGTTCTGTTTTTTTATCTAATGAAATCTATAATACATTGGCACAGAGCACAAGACAATGATTTCATACTTTGAATGCTCATAATAACTTAAAAACATGGATTAAACACAAACTTACCACGTAACTCAGAAATTGCATAAGGGCCAACGTTTTGTTGATCTTCACCAAGAATATACCAACCTACATCAGCAACTGCGTCCGTACTATTTTCAGTCTCAGTGCCTGATAGGCCAGACATGCTATTCATATTAACAAATCTCATCAAAATATCAATGACAATAAGAAGGCTATGTACTGATATTACTGCCTCAGACACTATTCTTAATTAAACAATAAATTAAGACGGAGAATTCATTTTCCGCGAAGAAAAAACATCATTTTTTCTGACAATCAAAAGCGAATAAAAGTTATTTCGGCGTGTAAGACATGTTTTTGACACAAAAATAAAAACTAAATTAAACTAAGGAACTAACCGGGTTGTTGATGGTTGTCTGAGCCATCGGAAGACAACATCGTCTCTAGCAATGCAAACAGAAAGAGAGAATATGTGACGAGACAGAGGGGAAAAAACAGTATGAATGAAAACAGACAAGCAAATATAGAAAAGTGATGCAGATGCAGATTCAGGGACCAGAATACACAAGCCGAGCCATAAATCAAAATCTCATGACTGACTGAAGTATAAATGTTCAAGTTAATCTTAGGGTTTCGAAAATTACCTTATATAAATTATTGGTCTTTGGTTTCGTCAACCGGATACTTGACGGAAAGAGAGGGCTTGGATCAGAGACCGGCACAAGAGAAGAGGAATGTATAGGATTGTGCTGAGTGGATAAAATAGGAGGAAGTGAGAGACGAGCCTGACAGAGGGGAAGAGCGATATGCAAAAGAGGGAAGAGTGGGTCTGGATTTTTCCAGGGTAACTACACAAATGCTCAGAAGGTACCGACGGCCAAGTGTATCTATTTTTTTTAGGATAAACTACTTAAATAATCTCTCAATTAATCGTAATTTATAAATTAGTCCATTTCCATTTAAATAAACGGACTTAAGATCTGAACGTTAATCTGATGCCTGGGATTAGATTAAATATTTTTTAATTATATTTATTATTCATGTTATATTGATTGAAAAAATAAAAATATTTTTTAAAAAAACTAATCGGTTGAGCTCAAAACTCCATCCTCTTGTACTTTATATTTTCTTAAAACAAAACCATTAAAGTAAAAAAAAAATCTTAAAGTATCAATTACGGTAGTTATAATAGAATATTTATTTTAGAGTATATTCTTAATCACTAAAAATTAGTCGTTCAATTACTGTGTTTAATGTTAATGTTCGAACTCATGACCTTCAAGAATAACAATCATTTATTTAATCACTGAGATAAAGATGATTCCTGTGAACTAAAGATTTTTTGAGTGCTCTAAGTATGAGGTTGATCATAGCTATAATTATTTTTAACGATGCCATATAAAAGTTGAAAATCCAGGAGGGTTGTTCTTGTCCTTAATCAACTTGGTATTATAGGCCACTTGAGTATTTAGGTCTTTGGACGAATCTAAAGACTCTAAGGTATAGTTAGACCTTTTAAAATTTTTAATTTCTTTTATATTTTATATTTTTAATAATTTATTTTACATCCTCTAAATTCTTATAATTTTATACATCCTATATTTTTAATATATATCAAAGATTTTAAGGTATAGTTATACCTTTTAAAAATTTTAATTTCTTTTATATTTTATATTTTTAATAATTTATTTAATATCCCCTAAATTCTTATAATTTTGTACATCCTATATTTCTAATATGTATTTTTAATAGTTTGTATTTACTTATATAAAATTCAGTTTTTATCCTTGTTTAGATCAACACCTTCTTTTATACAGTAAAAAACAACCAACATTTACCGTCCAATACCCAGTAAACACTCAGTAATAAAACTCATAAAATTATAACGACCTTAAAGCAACAAATATTATAAAAACAAAAATAATTAAATCAAATCTTTACCTCCAAATTAGACAAACTACTAAAAATCAACTCTTACGGTTTTTAACTAATTTGTAAATTTTTAAAACAAGCATAAAACAAAAAAAAAAAATATATATATAAATATGGGCGTGAACAATTTTGAATTAAAAATCGACTAATTTAATCTAAAAGAAATAAAAAAATGAACATATATAAAAACATTTAAGGTCCAATACAATGAAATGAAACTCATGAAATGATCGTAAGATTAAATTTATTTACCTCTTTAAAAGCTCAATCGATAACTCTTGGACATATATATTTTTATCCCACTTTTACTTATGTTTTTATTCTTGCTTGTATATATTTTGTCTTTATATAATTTTTTTATATACATTTATGTAAATATATTTCTATTAAAACATAATTGTCTTAGTTCTACACTAGCCCGCACAGAAATGATAGAAAATAAAGGAGCTGCCTTCCTTATATAACAATCACAACACCATTGTTCATATGAGAGTTTGGGATCGATTAGGATCACAAAGACATTCAGATTTCATGGTTTCCTCAATACAATTAATATAAGATCTATAATGTGCATATATGAGCTTGGAACACAATTAATATAAAATGAATGTACCGGATAATATCTGAAGACACAATTTAGATGATACATCAAGACAGTATGACTTATCGAAACAGACAATAAAAAAGAGCAACCAAATGTTGCATTCGTATTAATTGCCACATTTCTTCATTTGCTTATGTCATAACCCATTTCATAACAAATAATACCAATCTCACAACCCAATAAAAAACCATTAACCCATCAACAAAATACCCAATAATCCATAATAAAATTCAATATCCAGAATGCAATCAAACCCTAAAATATGATAAACCCTAATAGCCTCTCCTTATCCTTGCCAACCGCCACTTTTCTTGTGCCTGACAGCCTCAGCACGTGGCCGCCACACGCGGCGTTTAGCCTATCGCGCGGTGGCCACGCACTATATTATTCGCTCGTCTAGTCAGCTATTGCCCCATCACTTGCAGTCACCGTCCTCGTCACTTCACCTACAAAAGGACAATGATTAGATCTAAGATTTTAAATTAAAGACAAAGATTTTATAACATTTCATGCATGATGTTTGGTTATAAATACCAAAGAAAATTCTATGTAATGATCGGTTATCATTTTTGAATAAAAAAGAAAAAAAATCAAACCAGAGATCCAAGAAAAAAAACAATAGTGCATTATTCAAGACAAAAGAAGAGAGAAATATTCAAAAAAGAAGGTGAAAAATCAAGAGTGATTCACTTATGTTTTTCAAATCTACATGTGTACATCTACGTTTTCGAGAATCTAAGGTCGAAACCGTCTTCCCAACATTGAAAACCTCTAAAAAATATAAGCTTTTCATCTTCGGCAATCTCTTGCGGCGACAGTCGTTGCCGCTCGTCACGGGTTGCCCTTGACTGATGATCGGATGCTTGGGAGTTTAGAGATGTACAATCTCATGTTTTGTGGCTGATTTTAAAATGACAGAGAATGAATTTGAAGACCAAAAATTAGAATATAAAGAGGACCCTATATGACATTGTTTTAACCTAGAGACCTGATGTCTGACCCACTACCAAGCTCGGATCCATGCAATAACTTGAAAAATGGGGAAACTACACCCCAAGTCCCTAGCATATGTATCCTTACGATGTGGCTTTCCAGTTTGCATTTCCTTTTAAATTGGCCATTGTTTTTATCATTTTCGCTCTAGAATTCTATTTTTTCTTTTAATTTCGTCACTGTTTTAATTTATTATAACTATTATATTCTTATTATTATATATTATTACTATATTTTTATTATCTTTATTTTTATTATTTATTAATTTATTATTTAATATTATTATAATTTTTATTGTTACTTAACTAACCTTTTATAATTTTTGCATATTAGGTTTCTAAAATATGAGATCACAACGTTAAACTTAAAACCGAATTTATATTTTTTATCATATGAAATATTTCCTAACCGATAGGTACCAATTTTAGACGTTGTGTGTGTGTGTAGTGTTCCATTCCCTACACGTAACAGACTCCCAGACCCGACTCTGATTGCGCACTCATTTTTGGTGTTTTCATCCGCACCCGAAAAGATTAGTGGCGACTCTCTGGATATTTTTTGATGAGTACGATTGACGACTCCACTGAGGATATTTTTTTATTGAGAGTTAAACCTCAAATCGGTTACTTTTTATTTAATAAACAGAAAATATAAGTTCAATTTAATTTAATTTTGTTATCCCTATTTATGTTACTTTATTTTATTTTAACATATTTTTCTAATATGGTTTTTAATGATTTTTAGGACCTTAATTCCATGAGCTCTTGACCCGGGCTTTGTCCGCTTTGGTAGGAGCATGAAACCACTTCTTCGTGAGGCTCCACCTCCGTGTAGGATGGTGAATTGCTTTCGAAAGATTTTTCCCTTTATCTTTGTAAGACCTACATCTCCGCATAGACTTAGAGAAATGTCCCCCTGAATTATTCTTACTACCTTAGTAAGATAGTAAGTACCGTTTGGGTACCTTTTAGAACCATACCGCATGTAGTGAGACATAGAAGCCTACCCTAGAACTATGCCAAACCTCTTTTCGTTTAAAGAGTCACCTTGTAGGGTGCATTTTAGAAAGAGAGTGAGGGAGTTACGCTCTTTATTTCTTGTTAATTATTTCAATTTTTTAAACAGAGATCCACTAATTTTATTAAACAAGAATATATCCGAAATTACAATGAAAGTTTACATCCAGTAAACAAAACACCTCAAAACAAGCATATACCTAGTAAACAAAACTAGCGGATATTAGATCATAAGAGGACCAAATAAGAAAAAGATAAGAACCTAATCCAAGGACTCGAAATAAAAGAAGGATACAAACATCACCAAAATTCACGATGCTACAACATAAAGCATATTGTTAATTTTAGCAAAAATAGTTGTCATGTTTATATTTATATTTATATTATTTCATTTTTTATTTTAGCAAAATAATTGCCATGTTTATATTTATACAACATAAAACACATTAGTCTTGTTTATTATTATATAATCTAGTATTAATATTTTTTTTTTTGCATTTACATTTGCACTTTATTTTTAATTTTAAAAAGGTATTGACACAAGTCCAACCGTTAAAATGGACCAACCATGAAGAACCGTTTTCTTGATAAGGTGGAAGGCTACCTTGAAATTTGAAGATGGTCTAAAGAGTCACAGTACCAAGATGGAGACATTTTGTTCTAGCGACAAGAGAACTCGCTACTTGTTAATTTCTTTATAAGGGCAAAGATTACACGAAAAATATCGCCACAATTGCTAAGGCGTGGAAGCATCCCTTTAAAATGGAGTCATTTGATTAAAGCCCTAGAGCAAATCCAAAAGATGGTCGAATCTCTACAAACTCTAGTTGTTCAAGTCGAGGTTGAAGGTAAAGGCCAAACAACACATGTAAAACAAGGCCCACCTTATGTAGAGAAAACTTTGTTCTAACGCGAGCTTCCTTTTCAAAGTTGTACTGAGTCAAAAATTTTTTCTAAAAATACTTTATAGTACTTTATATATACATTACATCATTTTTGTTGCATCAAGCATATCATATTGCATCATTTCCACCATGATTCTAACATCAAAGGGGCATTACCATTGCAATTATTCTAAGCTACAATATCTTTATCTCGCCAAAAGTAGAGCCAAAGGTACGAAAGAAAGATTGGCAAGAATTGAGAAAGCATATAAAGACATCAAGAACAAAATCGAGAGTAAGATGGAAATGATACAGCTAGATACTCATACACATATTTCACAGTCACAGGATGACCTGATAGAAAAAAGTGGCCAAGATATTGATCGAAAGGGATTTCGAAAAACAGAAGGAAGAACCAAATACAATAGTAAAAGGCTTATATAATCCCCTCAACAAGACCCATGTGTCAGTTGAAACTCTTACAACAAAAATAGAGATGACCAAACAAGATTTTAAAGGATGATACACCGACATAAAGATACGAATATCGAGGTTGAAAAAAGAACCAATTGAAGTTTGGGATATAATTCAAGGAATAGGAAATGAAATGGCTACGAAAAGGACAAACAAATTCGAAGAAGGCTTGAGTTATCTGCAAGGCGATCATAAAAGGTTTCAAGAATCAACAAAATATGTGGGTATCAGGAAGTCCTCTGTTGATCGAAAATTTGAAGTCCATAAAGAACAGAAGAAAGTTGGTTACTGAGAGAAAAAACTTAAAGATTCACAGGCACAACAAGCTCTTATGTAAGAAAAGTTAGTTTGTAGTAGGTCGAGAATATCAGTCGAGGGATCAAATTATTGAGCTGAAAGAACCCCTAAAAAGGCACCACAAGTAAGACTTTGCATTTGAGGTGAAAGCAAGTAAGAAAGAGGATAAGGTCAGCAATACAAGTGTTCGTAATGTCGGTTATCTAAAATCTTCAACAATTAGACAAACCAAAGACGTAACCTTAAATACTCAAAATTGCCCAAAAGCAAGATCAAACTAGAAGATGAAAGTAGAAGAGAAGAAATTTACCCCTATCACCATCTCCTACGGTGAGTTATATAAGAATATTTATAACGTACATGTAGTCTCCCAATTTTATACAAAGATATTTCAATCTCCTTACACAAAATGCTATGACCCTGACATTTAATGTGAATACCATGCCAAGTTGTAGGACATTTCATTGAGAATTGCGTTGGTTTCAAAAAACTCGTGGAAAAGCTTATGAAGATGGGTTATAAGATTTGACAAGTAAGCGAGATCTAGTACAACTAGGAACCCTTGATTTTTCCCTTTTTTTTGAAATTTTTTGTTTGAAGGATTCATCCAACTTGCAACTGCCCTAAACAATAGGGCAGCTAAAGAGTTCCCTACAGTTTTTGGAATATTTCAAAGTTATGTACAAAACATTCTTGTCATTATTGCCCATGAGTAACAAGAGTCTTTTTATAAAAAGGGCCTAAGTTTGCTATATGTATGAAATGAAAATTTTTGCGCTACATCTGAAACATTTTTCTTTTTAATACACAAATTTTGAACAAATTATGCATTCTTATGGCCAAACAAATGTTTCAAGTCCTCATATATCAACTCATCAAGTGATGCCGAGATTGATCTATAAATCTTTTTCGAGAAAGAAGTGTGTCTAGGGGAGATTTTTGAATACGAGGATGAACAAGACTATGATCTACCTTCTGATCTGCTAAGGCTGATAAAACAAGAAGAGAAACAGATCCAACCCCACAAGGATTCTGTAAATATTTTGAGTATGGAGAATAAAAAATAAAACAAAGAAGTGAGAATCGACACATGCATCACGGTAGAAATAAAATGTGACCTGATTAATTTGTTCCTAGAACTCAAAAACATCTTTGCTTGGTCATATTGAGACATGCCTGGGCTAAGGAGGATTAAAAACCAGTTCAACAAAATTTATAGAGAATGAAACCTAATGTATTGCAAAAAATAAAAGAAGAGGTGAAAAGCAATACAATGTCTATTTTCTCCAAGAGGTCAAGTACTCAAAATGAGTAACAAATAAAGTACATATACTCAAAAAAGAAGGTAAGTTCCGTATGTGTGTCGACTATTATGACCTGAATAAAGCTACTATGAAAGATAATTTTTTGTTGCCTCACATCGACACCTTGGTCGATAACATAACAAAGCATTCTCTATTTTCCTTCATGAATGGATTTTTAGATTACAGTCGAATAAAGATGTATCATGATGATATGCATAAAATAACATTTATGATACAATAAAGAACTTTTTGCTACAAGATGATGTATTTTGGACTAAAAAATGATGGGGCAACATATCAGAGAGCCATGGTTGCCTTATTCCATGAAATTTGAGGTCTACGTCGATGAAATGATTGCCAAATTGAGAAATGAAGATGAATACAAAAAAGTCTTAAGGAACTATTCCCCAGACTAAGAAAATTTCAACTAAAGTTGAATCACGCCAAGTGCACATTCGGAGTCGTATTCGGGAAGCTGTTGGGTTTCATAGTTAGCGAGAGGGGCATCGAAAAGAATCCCGACAAAATTAAGGTCATTCAAGATCTATCACCCCCACACACTCAGAAACAAGTGAGAGGTTTCTTAGAAATACTAAATTACATTACTCGGTTCATCTCACAACTAACCAAAAAATGTGAATCCTATATTTCGACTTCTAAAGAAACCTGATCCTGGTGAATGGGACAATAATGTTAGGAAGACTTCGATAGAATTAAATACTACCTAACAAAGCCTCTAGTTCTAGCCCAAATAGACCATAATTTATATATTTAACGGTCTCTAAGAAGTCTATAAGATGTGTACTTGGTCAATACGACGACCCTGGTAAGTAAGGGAGGACGATTTACTACCTCAATAAGAAATTCTTAGACTTTGAAATAAGATATTCCTTAGTTGAAAAACCCTGTTGTGATTTAGTCTGAACCACTAAAAGATTGAGCCAGTACATGATATACCATACGACTTAACTAATTTCAAGACTCGATCCCCTCAAATACCTAATAGAGTCAATTGCATTGACCGATAGGATGGCCAGATGATAGATCCTATTGTCTAAGTTTGATATTGTTTATGTCAAAAAAAAGGCCATAAAATAAGTGTCATAGCTGACTTCTTGGCCAGTTGAACTTTAGAGGACTATAAACCTCTAAATTTTGACTTCTAGAATGAGAACTTGTTAAAAGAAAATACCATAGATGAATGACCTATCATCACATCCATTTTGAATCACCATCGTAGAAGAAGAGAAAGAAGATGACAACTCAACGCCCAACACTCAACACACGTTAAATGATGAGATTGACAATAACACAACAACCATCAGGGGAGTCCCTCTCCCACTAAATTCCCTAACATCACATCCATTTTGCATGCTTTATATTTTTTGCTTCTTTTATTTTTATTTATTTTGTCATGCATTAAGGTCAATAAACTAGGTAAAAAAAATAAAAGTTCAGAAAATAACATAATTTCTCATATGACGTAGAATCCATGAAAAATAACATAATCCATATCAAGCACAGACTCGATTGATGAGGCTTGCGACGAATAATATTATAACTCATCAATCTAGGAAGCTTCTCGGCATTCTTTCTCAAATTCTGGCATATTTGTAACCTCTCGACCCGGTCCAGATGCCACCTGACTCGAACGAGCTACACGGGGAATACTGAAGTTAATCCGAAGATTCTCCCTGATAAACGACCCTAAATTTTTTTTCTTTTATCTCATCTAAATGTTTTAATTAGATCCTATATGTTGATGCAAATGTTGAGTTCATTTGCAGCGGAAAAAGATATGAAATTAGTCCTAATTTGGTCGAACAAATTTCAGGAACCTAGTTGTAATATTCAAGATTATTATGATATAAAAGTGAATTTAAGGTTACCAATATATAGTTAATTATATTTCATGCTTGCACGTAAATTTACAATTTAAAATAATATCTACGAGTCATCTAATTGCTTACTAGATGTTTAGTGACTAAAATGTAAAGATTTCAAACTATACTTCAGCCTATAACGACTTTAACAGTTAGGGGTATCGATACCCCTAGGTCCCGTTCCAATACCTACATTCACAGAAAAGAATAGTATCGAAATATCGGCCTAGCATATAGATACTCCTTCGATAACTTGAACGATGCTTCACGTGACAAGCCGGCGTTTCAGTACAACTATGACCCGTATTGATACCATTTGAAACTTAAAGATTGGTATCGATACTTAAATCAAGCGTATCAAAACACTAGTTTGTGTTCATCACACCGTTTCGAAACCAATTTGTGTATCGATACTTAAATAAACAAGGATATCATGCTTCTCATGTCAATCATAAGTCTAGTATACTATTCAAATTCATATTCTATATGCTAAGCATTCACTAGCATGTATTCAATGCATGTTTCTCATTGATCAATTTTCACTCTCAAGGTTACATTAAACAATTCATTTCAAGGGCTACTTATAGCCATATGTCCATTCTCAATATCAATAGCCATTTCATGTTAAAGTGCTACTCATAGCATCAATTACATTTCAATATTTTATAACAATACATGATCGAGTACCAATGCTTCTCAAGCTAATACAAGCACATATAGTTCACATTTAATCTTTTAGTCTTTCGTTTATGTTCATGTGATGCCTTGGTATAGTTAGACAAGGTAAGCGAGTCAACATGAGTGTCACGAAGACACTAACAAGAGTACCAAAAAGGTACTAACAAGAGTATCATATAGATAATAACAAGAGATACCCATTGTATCTAACAATGGTGACTAACCACCAATCAATGGTACCCATAGTACCGAACAAGAATACCGAAGTACTAAACAAGAGTGCCGAAGTACTAAACAATGAGCTCAGACTCTAGGCATGCCGTATTACCTATGACCAACTATCGACTAAGGCTTAATAATATTTTCATTAATAATTGATCATTCAATTCATATAAGACAAGTTCACATCATCAAGTGTAAGTATTTATAACATGCTAATCACAAGAGCATCCATCATGCTATTATCTCATTATTCACATCATGTAAACATATAAACATGCATATCATGTTATCAGTTCAATGCTCATTTCATTATATACATACTTCATGCATGATTCACATACCTGGCATCCACTACCGCGTGCCATTACTTACCTTGGCATTTTCGAGCTATGCAAATGCTAAGCTAGTACTAACAATCTAGCTAGCAACTCATATCGTCAAACAAGTCATTTAACATTATGCCTCCTTCCCTTATTTACCGAATTTATATTAGTCCATTTACATGACATATTAATTCAAATAAAAAAAGATGGTTAGGACCCTAGATCCTAACCCTAAGGTTTGCCACACTCACAAATGGTTCCGAGCAACTACGGGTTGTAGATGGTGATCTCTTTGCCTCTTTTCCTTGCTATTTCGAGCCTTCCCTCTTCGTTTTCCTCTTCTCTCGGATTCTCTATTAGACCATATTCATATAATAACTCATTAGGATACATTCAATCATCTAATTCAAGTCATCTTAAGCTTATCAAATGTAAACATGTGCACTTGTTCATTACGAACAGTTTTGCTACCCTTTCGTAATTTGATCATATCTCCTAGGTCCCATATCCAATTTTAGCCCATTTTAACTCCTTGGAAATCTAAGAGAATCCTATACAAGTAAAATTTAACCTTACATTTTAATTCCTAATCGATCAACTCTAGATTTCATTCAAAACAGACCCGTCCGGATTTCGGGACTGTTCGGACAATCCTTACGGAAATGCTTATATATTTCTCTACCAAACTTGGATTGATGTTCCGTAAATTTTTACTTAAACTAGGTATATAGGAGTATCACACTTTAAAATTTCAGCTTCTAACTCCTTAAATCACGTCCTAGGGAATTTTCTCAAAAGTGCTACCCGGGATTACACTTCTAGACAATTTCAACTAAATTTTTATTTCATACTTTAATCTCCTAATTCCAAACTTATTTCATGAATTTCCATCATTTCCAATATGAATTTAACATCATCTAAATCACCTTCTCAACAACTATTTCCATGCATGTTCAACATTGAATCAATTACTATACATAATATTCTCAAAATCCTAAACCCAAATCTTCAAATCCACTTTCTCATGTTCTAACATCATAATCTCAAATATATATATCAAAGGAACAAGAACTTTACCTTGATTTCTTAGAAATGTTAAATAGCACTAGTGACCATTTTTTCAAGCTTTCTTTGCTCTTTTAGTCTTGCATGGCCACTATAATCACTCAAAATCTCACAAATTATATGGGTACAAGATGGAATGCTCTCAAATATGAACTCTTATCTCCCCCTTTCTTTCCTTGTTCACGTGAGAATGAGAAGGGAGAAGAGTTGGGGCTGATTTTGTTTCTCATTAATTGAAGGTGAAATGACGTGTTTACCCTTTTAGTTATAACTAGAGTTAGTCAATTGCAAGGGTAGTCTATGGAATTTCGTCTTTTATCATGCAATCACCAAGCTTTTCGTTTAATTCAATTAAACCCCTTTCTTCTAATCTAATTAATCATGTAATTCGATTTAATTTAAAATTCATTTAAATTATTTACTAACCCAGTTTTTGGGGTGTTATAAGTTCATATGGTTTCGATACCAGGCTAATTTTTCCAGAAAACCATCATATTTTTGCCTAAGTATCGATGCCCTATGAACAAGTATTGAAACCCTCTGCTCAGAAAGTACAGATTACACAAGTTTCATGCCTTAGACGAAAAATAAAGGTTTTCTAGATGCATATTAGACCATATAGGCATAAACCACACTTCAAACATTATATCTAGATGCATACTCACCTAATTTTATACGTAAAACACATAATTCATAAGCATATTTCAACAATAACGAGCATGGTATATCATACTTTAAAATTAACATATATTGAATCTCAAAATAACTCATTAACGTAAAAGTATATCAAATATAATATTCAAGCCAAAATAGCCAAAAGCACATAGGTTCACTAAGCTATCTTTTAAGCAATAACAACGTTGATAAATAATAAGTGCTCAACTCACTATCACTTTCTACACTTTTCATGGGCACTTATCATCAAATCTACACCTACTTGAACCAATGCATGTGCTTAATGTAATATATTTAGGGATTGTACCATTTGAGATTATATTTGTAGAAAAAGCATACTTTACTATATTTTCATATATGTGTAGGAACAAGTATTGTCGAGGCAGCAGAATGAGACCGAGGCAGGACCTGATGCCGAGGCAGTAGAGGAGAAAAAGCAATATGACTGACAATTGAAGGAGAAAATTATGGAGAACATTTCTGAATAAGAAGCCCAAGAATCGGAGCTGAACAACACAAGAAAAGCCCAAGAACAAGGCCACACGGGAATAAACCTTCTAGAAGATCAAACTTGGAAATATTTACCCTATGTACATAACTTGTTCCCTACTATAAGTTGTACTCTAATTAGGAAAGGTTTGCCCTAGGCCAAGCCTATATAAGGCATAACCGTCCTAGGGATTAGGAGACACATACATAGACCTTGAGAGCCGAATTTTGAGAGCTTTTACCTTAGAGACAATTCTTCCCATCATGTTCTAAGTTCTCTTAGGGTTTTGGTGAAGGTTGTCGAGTATTTGTGAGAGGAGATTGTATCTTGTTTCTTGTTTCTATGCAATAAAATATCAAAGTTTGCTTACTCTTTGCCATTCTTTGTTCTTGCATCCAAGCCCGAGAGGGAAGTTTGTAAGTAATCTATTTGTCTAGACTCGGGAGAGTTAGACTTACGAAAGGAGTAAGTACGATATTCGATTTGGTTGGAGGATACTAACTCGGCCTAGGAATAGGTTAGAGTTTTAGAGGCTAAAAAAAGTGTGGGATTGGTTGTTGGTTATTATTGATTAACACCGGGAGGTATCATCAAGCACTGACCTTCAACAATGTTTCAACATAGGGATAAACGGAGCCATTCAAGGATAGTTTTCCTAACTTTGGTAAATCTGCCCAAGAGCAAGGAATTGCCGCGGTAGAGAACAATGTCGCTACCGAAGACAGTATCTGCAGTACTGCCGAGGTAGTGCAGTGAAATTGTACTGGACAGAAATAGATCAATCGAATCCACTATACAACACAAATGGATCCTACTCTCTCTCTCATATTCGATCTTTCCTTAATTAGTTTAGTTTATTTAGTTTAATCAATACCCAAACTTATCTGTGTTTTTACTTTTATTTTACAGAAGCAAGAAGACCGGAGGAAGCATATTAAGTACATCAATCCCTGAGGAGACGATAACTTGATAAATACTTATCACTTATTACTTGACGTGTACACTTGCACTCCAATTGTGCATATTCAACACGCATCAAGTTTTTGGCGCCGTTGCCGGGGATTGACAACTAAATTTTGTTTTCTTTATTTTCTTGCTTTTAGTTACTTTTACTAATATATTTTCCTTTTCTTTACGTGTGTTTCACATTGAAGGATTGACAATATAATCCTTCTCAAGAGTATCCAAATTCATTTGAGGAAACATTGAAACCATCAATGGCTAGAATTGAAAAATTAATGACAGAGCAATCAAGGTTCATGGATGCACATATAGATTAGATTGAATGCACCCTTGAAGGTTTAAGAAAATCAATTGCAGAAATCCGAATATGCCAGGGATAACATAACCCAACAATCAATCCTTAGGGATACTGAAATCCCAATACTAGAGGACAAAGAAGAAATTTCGGAATATCTGAGTCTAGAACATGTTGATGAGAAAGACTGTCAAACATTGGATGAGTCTACAAAAATAACTGTTGCGGTAGTAGAGAAGCCTGAACATGACAATGTCACAATACCAATCAACGAGGCCGATTTGAGTAATGCTCTAAAAAATTCTGAGGAGTCTGATTCCCAGGATGTTACGACATCAATGATGCTGAAAAAGAAGTTTGAGGATCACTCTCATTCACAGTTGCCGGGGCATTTACATAACGACATGCTCGATCAACAAGATGGCAATGTCGTGATAATGGAATACGAGGTGGTAATGATTGAACCTTGTGAATTCTTTAAAAACTCATCTCTTCCATTGTAGTTATCTTTCAAGGAGTCAACGTTACAAGATTTGAAGCCATCACAAATAGGATATGATTATTTGGAAGATGATATTTTATTTGTGATAATTCCATCTAATAGTAGCTCTAAACCAAAATCTCTACTGATGGAGATTTTTGAGAAGCATAAAAAACAATGTGGGTTGATTCTTGAAGACTTCAAGAAAGATAGTTCTTCACTTGACTTACACCAAATTTTGGGCAAAAGATTGCCACGACAATTGGCTATCACAACAATTGCTACAACAACGAAGGATATATCCAACTATGATGGAAGTCAACAAGAATGAGGTAATTAAATGGTTTGATATTGATATAATTTTTTCTAATGAGATATTCATGTCTTCAGGAATAGTATCAAGTTGGAGGATAGGCATGGACTACAAAAGAACACGAACGGAATACACCTCCACCTTGATAGCATAAATGGGAGTATCCGTACCCATATTATCCCATATCTTTTTGAGTAGAATTGTCACTCGATGGAGGGTACGGATGGGCTATAAGAAATATCAAAAACGATACTCCATAAGTTTTCTTTATATTGTTATTTTATATTAATTTTCTCTTTTATTTTATTTGGTATTTTCATAACTTCTGTTCATTATGGTGTTTAGGAATAATTATCTTCTCATTACTTGAATGTTTCTTTCTTTATGTTTATCTTTTTAGGTTAGGACAATAAAGCAAGAATAAAGGAGAAAAAGTTCACAACAGGAATTCTGCCGAGGCAGTAAATAGTGTCAGAAGCCATAACAGTCCCAACGAGCAGAAATAGTGTAACGGTTATCTACCGAGTTTTCCGCCGCAATAGTAAATGCTAACGGATAATAAATTCAAAATGGCTACAAAACTGCTAGTGGTTAAAACGGTCACACTGCCGAGGCCTATATAAGGAGCATCCTTCTATTGAACTATTCACTCTTGCATTCTTGATTTCTTTAGAATTCTACTCAATCTTGCTCTCATAATAATCTCACAAGTCTTCTTGAAATTTTCAGAATCTTTCACCAAGACTCTCAATCTTTACAAATCATCAATGACAACATACACTCGCTTTGCCCCCGCCACTGTTGCAGACCGATTGAATAGATCTTTTGTTGCTCGGTAGTTGTCGGAGGAGCAAGGATTTCAACAATCCGAGGAGGAAAATTTTGGCATTAAACATTATATGTTCAGCAAGATTCAACATCAAAAATGGCAACTCTTCTGCCTACAACCTAACCAGGCTAATATAACCATAGTGCGTGAATTTTATGCACATGGTCTCAGCAGGGACAACCCCTATATACACTATCGAGGCAGACTTGTCCGCCTTGATGCTGAAACAATCAACGAGATCTACGGCCTAGCACCAAAATGAGATAGACATGCCGAATTTATAGACGACATCACCATAGAGATTCTGTAACAACAACACTCCTTGGGAAACTGGTGCCCATAAAGGTTCTGTAACAAGGCAAAGCCTCAAGCCCGAAGCCAAATTGTGGTGCACATTTGTGAAGAGACGACTCATTCCTACCTCCTACAACAACATAGTGGACCGTAAAAGATTAGTGTTGATCCAATCCATCATCAACAAGAGGAGCATAAATGTTAAAGAGATCATTCTACTCGAAATTAATGATTATGGTAAGAAGTAACGTGAACCTTTATATTTCCCCTGTTTAATATCTGGTTTGTGTATTGCTGCAAGAGTACCGATCGAAGATACGGATGAATACACACCAACTCGGAAAGGATAGACTAGAGAATTCTGCCATAGAGTCTTGCAGATCACGCAGGCAGAACCTGTCCAGGCAACCCCACAGGAGTTCACTACTAACTTCACTGCCGACACTCAATACACGGCAGAGATGCCTGGCACTGCCGAAGCCCTTGCCGCAACAGACCCTTATCAAGAAATTCTTTAGAGGATGGAAGTTATGGACCTTCTCCAGCAAAAATATATGGAATACTAGAGAGACTTCAACAACACCCTTGCCCTGATGGTGATGCAAAACTTTCCCAACCAAGGGGCACAATTTCGGGAATTCCCTGCCAACATATTATTAACGACAACAAATTACACAGAGACTATTCCATCCCCAGGGCCAAGACTATTTTTCACATCCAGACAACAACAGTTCAATGTAGCTGGCCCATCTAAGGCAGTAGACGCTGCCACGGCATCATCAACAAGCAGAAGATCTTCAAAGCGAAGAGGAGTCTTCATTACTCCACCAAGATCTTCGATCCCAATGGGTAGTCTATCGGCTGAGATAGATGCCTATGTTCATCAGAGTTCATCCACTGCCGAGCCTAGCATCCAGCATGCTGGGGCAAATCTAGAGAACGAAGGCAGTACAAAGATCATGGACACTGAAGATGAAGGGGGAGAAGAAGTCAATTCCCCAATGAAATGGGCAACACTAACGGGAGTTCAGTCACCGAGAAGAGCAAAGCCATCACCAAGGGCCCAGCAATCTGCAGCTAGACCAAGGAGACAAATTGTGGAAGAGAGTTCTTCCGAATCATCATAATCTTTTCTTCTTATTGCCCATATAATTGTTTTTTTTTCTTATAATTTTTACCTACTGCCTACCCCTAAATTAAGCATTAAGGACAATGCTTGGTTTGAGTTTGGGGGTGTAGAGCCACTACCGAGGCAATCTACTGCCGCGGCCTTGCCATGAAAAGGAAGTTTTTAGTGGTAAAATGTTTTTGTTTTATGTCCACCACTTTACTTGAAATTGTTGCCATACTCTTGCACTGCTCTTCATCAGTTTTTTCTTAGTTTATTCTTGAAGGCAATAAAAATCTTTCTCCTTACCATAGTTAGGATCTGTTTTGAAGGCTTAATTCTAGGATACTTAGGGAGAAAAACGTAGAATCTTACTATAAGGTTGAACTTTAAAAATACTTTTGGGACTTGTTTGACTATAGGAATTCTTTTAATGAACTTAGATGATAAAGACATAGATCTTTGGAAAGGTGACTAGAGATGCCTATGACCGACTTTAGGAAATACTCTTCTTCATGCTAGAGGTGCCCGAAATTGGCTCTAGTATGCATAAAGGAATAGCAAAAGAAACAAGGAGATAAAAAGAAGAAAACACAATACTTGAGGTGCCCGAAATTAGCTCAAGGAATTGTTGTTAAAAGAATAGTACACTAAATCCAAGTCTATTTGTCTTGAACTTAGAGTTTATCTAAGAAGTCCTTCAATCAAACTTGTCCACAAAAACGAACACATACACTAATCTTATAGTTTATCTTCTAAGTACACGCTTGGGTAACTGAAAGGTTAAGTATAAAGAATAAACATAGTTATGGTGGGGAGAATAGATGGAAGCATAAGACCAAGAGAGAATAGAGTTTGACAAATTAATGGTTTGCATTGCTTGAGGACAAACAATAGTTCGAGTTTTGGGGTGTGATAAGTGCTCAACTCACTATCACTTTCTACACTTTTCATGGGCACTTATCATCAAATCTACACCTATTTGAACCAATGCATGTGCTTAATGTAATATATTTAGGGATTGTGCCATTTGAGATTATATTTATAGAAAATGCATACTTTACTGCATTTTCATATCTGTGCAGGAACAAGTATTTCCTAGGCAGCAAAATGAGGCGTAGGAAAGACCTGATGCCGAGATAGCAGAGGAGAAAAAATAATATGGCTGGCAATTAAAGGAGAAAATTGTGGAGAACATTGCTGAACAAGTAGCCCAAAAATTGGAGCTGAACAACACAAGAGAAGCCCAAGGACAAGGCCACGGGGGAAGAAACCTTCTAGAGGTTCAAACTTGGAAATATTTACCCTATGTACATAACTCGTTCCCTACTATAAGTTGTACTCTAATTAGGAAAGGTTTGCCCTAGGCCAAGCCTATATAAAACATAGCTGTCCTAGGGATTAGGAGACACATACATAAACCTTGAGAGCCGAATTTCGAGAGCTTTTACCTTAGGGAAAATTCTTCCCATCATGTTCTAAGTTCTCTTAGGGTTTTGGTGAAGGTTGTCAAGTATTTGTGAGAGGAGATTGTATCTTGTTTTTTGTTTCTATGCAATAAAATATCAAAGTTTGCTTACTCTTTGTCATTGTTTGTTCTTGCATCCAAGCCTAGGAGGGAAGTTTGTAAGTAATCTATTTGTCTAGACTTGGGAGAGTTAGACTCAAGAATGGAGTAAGTACGGTATTCGACTTGGTTGAAGGATACTAAGTCGGCCTAGGAATAGGTTAGAGTTTTAGAGGCTAAAAGAAGTGTGGGATTGATTGTTGGTTATAATTGATTAACGCCGGGAGGTATCATCAAGGACTGACCTTCAATAGTGTTTCAACATAGGGATAAGTGGAGCCATTCAAGGACACTTTGCCGAACTTTGGTAAATCTGCCCAAGAGCAAGGGATTGCCGCGACAGAGAATATTGTCGATGCCGAAGACAGTATCTACAGTACTGCCGAGGCAATAGAGTGAAATTGCATTAGACAGAAACAGATCAATCGAATACACTATATAACACAATTGGATCCTACTCTCTCTCTCTCATATTCGATCTCTCCTTAATTAGTTTAGTTTATTTAGTTTAATCAATACCCAAACTTATCTATGTTTTTACTTTTATTTTACAGAATAAAGAAGACGAAAGGAAGCAAATTAAGTACACCAATCCCTGAGGAGACGATAACTTGATAAATACTTATCATTTATTACTTGACGTGTACACTTGCACTCCAATTGCGCATATTCAACATGCATCAAGTTTTTGGCGCCGTTGCCGGGGATTGACAACTAAATTTTTTTTTTATTTTCTTGCTTTTAGTTATTTTTACTAATATATTTTGTTTTTCTTTACGTGTGTTTCAAGTTGAAGGATTGACAATATAATCCTTCTCAAGAGTATCCAAATTCATTTGAGGAAACATTGAAACCATCAATGGCTAGAATTGAAAAATTAATGACAGAGCAATCAAGGTTCATGGATGCACATATAGCTTGGATTGGATGCACCCATGAAGGTTTCAAAAAATCAATTGTAGAAATCCGAATATGCCATGGATAACATAACCCAACAATCAATCCTTAGGGATACTGAAATCCCAACACTAGAGGACAAAGAGGAAATTTCGGAATATCTGAGTCTAGAACATGTTGATGAGAAAGACTGTCAAACATTGGATGAGTCTACAAAAATAACTATTGCGGTAGTAGAGAAGCCTGAACATGACAATGTCACGATACCAATCAACGAGGCCAATTTGAGTAATGCTCTAGAAAATTCTGAGGAGTCTGATCCCCAGGATGTTACGACATCAATGATGCTAAAAAAGAAGTTTGAGGATCACTCTCATTCATAGTTGTCGGGGCAGTTACATAACGACATGCTCAATCAATAAGATGGCAATGTCGAGATAATGGAATACGAGGTGGTAATGATTGAACCTTGTGAATTCTTTAAAAACTCATCTCTTCCATTGTAGGTATCTTTCAAGGAGTCAACGCTACAAGATTTGAAGCCATCACAAATAGGATATGATTATTTGGAAGATGATATTTTATTTGTGATAATTCCATCTAAAAGTAGCTCTAAACCAAAATCTCTACTGATGGAGATTTTTGAGAAGCATAAAAAACAATGTGGGTTGATTCTTGAAGACTTCAAGAAAGATAGTTCTTCACTTGACTTACACCGAATTTTGGTCAAAAGATTGCCACGACAATTGGCTATCACAACAATTGCTACAACAATAAAGGATATATCCAACTATGATGGAAGTCAACAAGAATGAGGTAATTAAATGGTTTGATATTGATATAATTTTTTCTAACGAGATATTCATGCCTTCAGGAATAGTATCAAGTTGGAGGATAGGCATGGACTACAAAAGAACACGAAAGGAATACACCTCCACCTTGATAGCACAAATGGGAGTATCCGTACCCACATTATCCCATATCTTTTTGAGTAGAATTGTCACTCGATGGAGGGTACGGATGGACTATAAGATATATCGAAAATGACACTCCATAAGTTTTCTTTATATTGTTATTTTATATTAATTTTCTCTTTTATTTTATTTGGTATTTTCTTAACTTCTCTTCATTATGGTGTTTAGGAATAATTATCTTCTCATTACTTGAATGTTTCTTTCTTTATGTTTATCTTTTTAGGTTAGGACAATAAAGCAAGAATAAAGGAGAAATAGTTCACAACAGGAATTCTGCCGAGGCAGTAAATAGTGTTAGAAGCCATAACAGTCCCAACGAGCAAAAATAGTGTAACGGTTATCTACCGAGTTTTCCGCCGCAACAGTAAATGCTAACGAGCAGTAAATTCAAAACGACTACAAAACTGCTAGTGGTTAAAACGGTCACACTGCCGAGGCCGATATAAGGAGCATCATTCTTTTGAACTATTCACTCTTGCATTCTTGATTTCTTTAGAATTCTACTCAATCTTGCTCTCACAATAATCTCACAAATCTTCTTAAAATTTTCAAAATCTTTCACCAAGACTCTCAATTTTTACAAATCATCAATGGCAGCATACACTCGCTTTGCCCTCGCCACTGTTGCAGACCGATTCAACAGATCTTTTGTTGCTCGGTAGTTGTAGGAGGAGCAAGGATTTCAACAATCTGAGGAGGAAAATTTCGACATTAAACACTATTTGTACAAAAAGATTCAACATCAAAAATGGCAACTCTTCTGCCTACAACCTAACCAGGCTAATGCAACCATAGTGCGTGAATTTTATGCACATGGGCCGAGCAGGGACAACCCCTATGTACACTGCCGAGGCAGACCTGTCCACGTTGATGCTGAAACAATCAACGAGTTCTACGACCTAGCACCAAAATGATATAGGCATGCCGAATTCATGGACGATAACACCATCCAGGACTAAGAATTGATTAAAGATGACCTTTGTTACAACAACACTCCTTGGGAAACCGGTGCCCATAGAGGTTCTGTAACAAACTTATCTGTGTTTTTACTTTTATTTTACAGAAGAAAGAAGACCAAAAGAAGCATATTAAGTACACCAACCCCTGAGGAGACGATAACTCGATAAATACTTATCACTTATTACTTGACGTGTAGACTTGCATTCCAATTGCGCATATTCAGCACGCATCAATAAACATCAAATATGTATAAGCATACGACTACAACAAGTCTCATCATCATAACAATATTCTTAACATGGTAACCCGTTGTAACATCCTGATTTTGGGGTTAGTAGTTTAGAGAATTCGATTCGGGTCGAATCGGGTTCTCGGTTCATTATTCCGGGGAAAAATGAATAAGAATATTTTAATTAGGGAAAATAATAATTTTGGAATATGGTTTAAAATATTGAAAATATGTTTCAAGATTAAAAAAAAATAATTTGGACTTTATATTGATTTTTAATTATGCTGAATTATGCATAAATGACCAATTTATAATTTTTGGAAAAATTGGAGGACTTATTTTGTAATTTTCGAAAAATTACATGTTTTAGTGACTAAATTGAAAAGCAAGCTAAACTTAGAATCCTTAGAGGGCCATAAACCCATTTCTAATTTTTAATAATGATTTATTCACCAAAATGTATTTTAATTATTTTAATTAGAGATTTTTAATCATTTTCTCTTAAAACTAATTTTTCGTCATTTTCTCTCATCTTTTTCTCTCATTTTCTCTCTACTTTCTCTCATCTTTTCTCTTCAATTCCTTGCTGATTTTTGCATCTTTTTCCATAAAGATTACATCATTTTCATCATCTTTCCATTCTTTAGAAAACCTAAGCATCAATTTTATCAAATCAACATCAAATTGCAAGGAATCAAGAAGAGGAAATTACATCTTTTTGGTGAATAGATCTTGAAGATAATTTTCTGGATTTTTATTCTTTTCTAAGGTTCTTTATTGAAATTCCCAAGTATTAGCTTGCTAATCTTTTAATAAAAACTTAATTCTATGTTTTAATGTTAGATCTAGTGATTTTGTGAATGTTTTTGTGAAATCTTTTTGGATCTCATTCAATGATAGAATTAGATGGATTCAATTATGTTTTTATGTTAATTAAATGATTAATTGAATCTTGATTTGATAGCACATTAATTTAATTCTGGAATAATGCAATCGGTGTAGTTTTAAGGTGCTTTTCGGTTGTTTTATGGGCTGTTTAAGATGCTTTAATGTTTCTGGAGATATAAGGATGGTTTGGATGTGTTTTTGGATCATAATTAATGTGGATTAGATGTTAGATTCGTTAGGTTTTGGGCTGATGTTGTTCGGATGCATTTCGGCTTAGTTTACGGTCTTTTCGGCTAAATTTTCGGTAGTTTAACGGTGATCGATTATGGTTGTTGGTTTGAGCATGTTATGATGTGAGAATGCTTTGTTTTTAATGTTGTAGAATAGGTACAAGAAGAAGCTTGAGTGCTGGTGCATTGGTGCGATCATCGGATAGCGGCAAAAGCTCGTTTCGCTTGTTGGTGAGTGGTTACGGATTTAAAGCGAACCACATTTGGTACGGTTCTGTTTTGGGGACTATGGAAGAGTGTGAAAATAGCATGATTGCTTGTTAACCAACAAGGGCATGGGAGGTTGTTTAGCTTGGCTATCGAAATGTTAAATGCTAATAAAATAGCATGATTGCTTGTTAACCAACAAGGGCATGTTTAGCTAAGCCTTAAAAAAATAGTAAAAATCATTTACCTTTTTATCATACATCTTTTTATGTTTTTTATTTTTTTTATTTTTTTTAAGTTAAATTTTAAACCCTAATTCTTAGTTTTATATCATAAATCCTAACCCTACACCTTAAAAAATACACACTATCCCTAATTTTTAACTTCGAAGTAACTTAGGACGTTTGAAGTATTTGATCAGTTTATAGTTAACAACCCTCACTACTAAAAGATACCTTTGAGATAAAAATAAAATCCCTGTTTGCACTCGAATCGATATTTTAATTCACACCATGCTTATGTTGATGTCAAGAAACTGATCAAATCTTTGACTGGTGTGTTGTTAGGTTGTTAAAGTGTACACAAAATATTAAACTTGGTCTGAATGATGCCTTGTAGTACAGCTCATTTTTTTTGCATTATTCTTTGTCATGAATGTTGCAGAAATTTTATGTATAGATTATTCAATCGTAAAATAAAGAAGTTTGTAATTATTTGGTAGAGTTGCACAATAGCCTTTTTAATATTTTAAACTTTCATGGGAGCTTGGAATTGAATGTTGTAAAGCTATACCACTCTGCCAGAAAGAATGCTTTTGTTGGAACTTAGAATATAGCTAATTCTTCTCTTCTTATGTATTTGTTAAGTATGAACATATGATTGAGATTTTGCATTTTAGGACAAAACATGGTTTTATGAGTCATGAACTATGTTGCCATATGGAGTTTGAGGCTTTGAGCTAAAGAGTAAAAATGGTTCATCATTAACCTTTTTTCCCTTTCTCCTTTTATTCCCATTCTCAGGTCGTAAGCATGTTTCTATGCAATTATCCAGATCCCTTTCTGGTTTAACCAATCTCTTATTTAATCGAAGGTATGGTAGAGAACTCTCAGATTCCACATGTTTGCTATTTGATTCGTGGTTTCAAGAAGCAACATCTTACCCCCTTAGATTTTACATTTTTCTTTAGCTTTAACAGTTTCATTTGTGATGAAATTGAAATAAAGTTATCTATTTTATCTGTTGGTCTTGTTTTTGATATCACAAGTCAGTGTTTTCCCTCCAACAGTGGAAAGATCTCGTTCTTTGAGTAACAAATTTCTAGGCCACAGTCCCCAAAGTTGTACGGTAACTTTGTCTCAAACAATAAAATAATTTTCAGTGTTTGAATTTTTGGAACAAAACTCTACTGGTCCGAACAAATAAATGGTAGTGTAGTTACTATTACTAGGTGACCTGTATGTCATAAGGTATGGTTTAAAATGTAGTTGCAATCGTATGGTTGTAGACATCACAAATATGATTATAATATACAAATATTTACAATGGTTCACCACCACCATTGTACTATCAGATAGCTATTTACATCTCTGATCATAAGCTGAGGCAAGGAAACTTCCCAATGCCAAAGCTTGGAAAGGAAGTTAAAAATTAGGGATAGTGTGTATTTTTTAAGGTGTAGGGTTAGGATTTATGATATAAAAATAAGAATTAGGGTTTAAAATTTAACTTAAAAAAATAAAAAAAATAAAAAACATAAAAAGATGTATGATAAAAAGGTAAATGATTTTTACTATTTTTTTAAGGCTTAGCTAAACATGCCCTTGTTGGTTAACAAGCAATCATGCTATTTTATTAGCATTTAACATTTGGATTTGTATTACAGAAATACCAAATGGATAGAAGTTGGATGAATTTTCTATAGTCTATGAGGTGGCACTATGATGAACGAACCGATGATGGATTATTAAGGCACCCTGTGGATTGTTTAGCTTGGAAGTCATTCGACCAAAAGTTTCCAAGTTTTGCAGGAGATCCTCGAAATGTTAGACTCGGTCTTGCTTCTGATGGGTTTAATCCTTTTAAAATCATGAGTACTTCGTACAGTACTTGGCCTGTTGTGCTTGTTCCTTACAACTTTCCCCCATGGATTTACATGAAACAATCTTCTTTTATCTTATCCATGATAATCCCCGGTGAGAAAGGTCCTGGGAATGATATTGACGTATACTTGCAACCTCTTATTGAAGAGTTGAAACAATTATGGGTGGGTGTTGAAACATATGATATGTTGAAGAAAGAGAACTTTAATTTGCGTGCAGCTTTATTATGGACTATTAATGACTTTCCTGCTTATGCAAATTTGTCTGGTTGGAGTACCAAAGGTCGATATGCTTGTCCTTGTTGTGCCGCACAGACCTGTTCCAAGTGGTTGTATAATGGAAAAAAGTTCTCTTACATGGGTCATCGACGGTGGTTAGACGAAAATCATCGATTTAGATATCAGAAGGATATGTTTGATGGTACCGAAGAGTTTAGAAAAGCTCCTGAGCAAACAATTGGTTCTGATATCATGTCAATGTTAAAAGATATCAAGTTCACCTATGGAAAGATGATCCAACCACATAACCCACGATCAAAGAAAAAGGCAAAAGAGGTGTGTGATCGTGAGGTTGATCATCTTAGTGATAATGAGTCTGATGAAGAGGATGATCCAAATGAGGCAGAGTTGTGGAAAAAAGAAGTATTTTCTTTGAGTTGCCTTATTGGAAACATAACCTTTTGAGACATAATCTTGATGTCATGCACATTGAGAAGAATGTTTGTGATAATATTATCGGAACCATTCTCAATGTTGATGGAAAAACTAAAGACAATCTAAAGAGTCGACTTGACTTAGTTGACCTCGGAATTCGGCATGAGCTTCATCCTCAAATGCTTTCTAATGGAAAATCTTCATTACCGCCTTCTATTTTTTTAATGACAAAGAGAGAAAAAGAAATGTTCTGTACGGTTTTGAAAGATATAAAGGTTCCAGATGGATATGCTTCCAATATATCTCGATGTGTCAGTATTAAAGATCGCAGACTATATTCTTTAAAGTCACATGATTATCATATATTGATGCAAGATCTAATGCCAGTTGCATTACGTGATTGTATGTCGAATGAGGTTACATCTTGTATAATTGAACTCTCCAATATAATGAAAGGTATTTGTGGAAAAGTTCTGGTAGTTGAAGAACTAGAGAAATTGCAAGATCGAGTAGCCTTGACTTTATGTAACTTGGAGAAGATATTTCCACCTTCATTCTTCACAATTATGGTGCACTTATTGGTCCATCTCCCTCACGAAGCTAAAGTTGGTGGACCCGTTTTCTATCGATGGATGTATCCTATAGAGAGGTAGAAGTTTATAACCTCCAAATATTTGTTAACCTCTTAAAGTTGATAGAATTATATATAATATTGTGTTCATTACATGTCTAGGTATTTGTGCAAGTTGAAGTCTTATTGTCGTAATAAGCGTTATCCGGAAGGATCAATTGCTGAAGGATATTTAGCAGAGGAATGTATGACTTTTTGCTCCAGATATTTGGAAGATGTTGAAATGAGATTTAATAGACCAAATAGAAATGAGGTGTGCAATACTAATAACGTTGCTGAAACTTATTTGTTTGGAAGCTATGGTGAACCACTCGGCAAAGTTGAAATTGCACAGTTAGATGACAAGTCTTGGGTACAAGCACATCGATATGTTCTTTTGCATCATGAGTCAATAGAGCCATTACGCGCCTAAGTTTATATTTTCATGTATAAAATATTTACTTTATCTTTTATATTTCTCATTCTTTAACCACATAATTTTTTATAGTGAGTTTAAAGAAGAGTTACAATCTCGTGTACGCTCCCGAAGATTACATAAACGCGAGAGTCATAAGTTGTTTGCAGAAAATTTTCATGAATGGTTAAGGAAGACGGTAAGTAACTAGATCTTTGTACGACAATGATTTAATGTATAAATTTTATTGTCTTAATATATCAATATGAAGGTTAACAAAATTTGAATTTGACGTATAATAGGTTTGGGCTGGAAGAGAAGTTAGTGAGGAGGTCAAATGGCTTTGTCAAGGCCCGAATATAATTGTAAAGAGATATAATGCCTACCTCATTAACGGATATAGGTTCCATACGAAATCTCGAGAAAGATTACGGAAAACACAAAATTGTGGGGTTGTTGTTACTTCTTTAACTACAAGTTATGCTAGTGCCAGAGACAGTCATCCTGTGGAGGGAGATGTAGAATATTATGGAATTGTTACAGATATCATTGAGTTGGATTATTATGGTAAACGAAAGGTTGTGCTATTTCGATGTGATTGGGCTGATGTAAATAGTGCTCGAGGCGTTAAAAAAGATAAATTTGGTTTTACAATGGTGAATTTCTCTCGACCCATTCATACTGGCCAACAATTGATGGACGAACCATATGTTTTTCCTTTTCAAGTTAAACAAGTTTTTTATTGTCGTGATCCAACGAAAGAGGGTTGGTATGTTGTACTCCGTAACACTCCTAGAGACTTGATTGACATTGGGGATGGAAGTAGAGATGACAATGAAACACGATCAACAACTTTACCATTTGCTGCACAAAACTTAGATGAAACATGTTGTAGTTCAAGTTCGCAGTTCCAATGGGTTCCAGATCGAGAAAACATGGATGGAGATTTTAATGAAGATTAACTGCATAATGTAATCAGATTTATATTAAAATTAACTGCATAATATAATTGTTAGTAGTATTGTTTTCACTATAATTGTTAACTTAGATTTTTTTATATTGCAGGTATCATCATGCCTAGGAGGAAACTTAATAGCCTGAATATTATTCAAGTTCCTCGTATGGAGGGTGTAACAAATGATGATGATTTGTCTGGTGTTGATTCTTCACAAGTACCTGAAACAGTTGAAAACATAGAAATTGAAGGTAATGTTTAAAAATTTTATTTCAATCATTGGTTTTATTATTGGTTTTATTTTAACAATTTAGACTTGAGATATTTGATATGTAGGTGGAAATGGTCGAAGGCGCAAGACTAGAGGGCGTACAACATTGACTGAATTATACGATCTTCCAGTTGGAGAACGTGTGAAAGTTTCAAGAAATGAAGCAGGACAACCTATCAGGGCAGAAGCAAGTGTTCTGGCTAGTTATTTAGGCATTGTTGCACGAAATGCTTCAATTTTGCCGATCAATTATGAGTCATGGCGTCAGATGCCTAACAGTAACAAAAACCAAGCTTTGGATCTTGTTAAGGTAATAATGTTGTAGTAGCTGATCAATTATAGTTAAATACTAATATTTATATCTTCTTTTAATTGTGTGATTTTCAGGATAAATTTTCTTTGGAGGTCTCAGATGATTATGTCAAGCATGCCTTAGGAAAGAAATGGAGAGACCATAAAAGCGTTTTGAAAAAGTCATATTTCAAGAATAATTTGAGCCTTCAAGAGAAGCTTCAAAATGTACCACCAGGTATACTACGGTATCAATGGGAAGGTGCTGTTAGATTTTGGACTTCAACAAAAGGAGAGGTAATATCGATGTAATTAAAAAATAATACATCATTATAATATTAATTTCATACGTAATTCAAACTAGAAATTATACAGGATCGAGAGCGTATTGGAGTTTCTAGCAGACAAAAACAAAAGTTCACTCATACAGTTGGGACGAAGAGCTTTGCTTGTATAGCTAATGAGGAGGTATTATTTATTTTAATTAATTATAATTTTTTAATGAATTATACTAAAGTTAGTTTTAATTTCTATTATTTTGTGTAGCAAATTGCGACTGGTGTTAGCATTGGACGGCTAAAGCTCTTTGATATTACGCACACAAAAAAGGATGGCTCTCCAATAACTCCGGAAGCTGGAGAAATTATGGTAAATTTATTGCATATATAAATTATATTATATATTCTTTTAAATATAGAATTTCATTCCATATACATTCTTTTAAATGGTTATCAGATGAAAATGAAGGGAAAAAGGACAGAGTATGAAGCAACAATTTCAACTAATGGTTCTGTTAATATGGATGATATTGACAATCAAGTTTTTGCTGATGTTCTGGGTCCTGAAAGATATGGTAGGGTGCGGTGTCAAGGATCATTTGTTACCCCAACCAAATATTTTGGAACAAACTCATCTCAATACATGCCATCGCAAAGCCAGTCTTCTCAAGCGGAAGTTAATCGTTTAAAACAACAATTAACTCAATTTCAAGCCGAGATGGAAGCTAAGGAAGCTGAGAGAGAAAGGAGAGAAGCTGAGAGAGAAGCCGAGAGAGAAGCAAGAGAAGCAGAAAGAGCAGCAAGAGAAGCAGAGAGAGAAGCTGCATATCAAAATCTTCAAGTATAATTTCAGGAAATGATGGCAATGCTAAAGAAGAACCAAGGAAATAGTTCGTTACCTTAATTAATTTTAAGTTCAATCAAGTTGTTGTTGCTACTTTATTTCACTTTAACATAGAATTTTATTTTACATTAAGGTTCTAGACTTGTAAGATTTATTTTCGTTTTTAGTATTTTGATATTAATGTTACTTTATTTTATATTAATGTTTTGAACTATTTGTTTTTATTATTATTATTATTATTATTCTGTTTTCATATTGGATTTAAGCAGAAAAATTTTGGTGAGCATAAAAACGGCAGAATTTTGGGTAATACATTACCAGCAGCGGTGTTTGTGGTCCAAACGCCACAGAAAAATAATTCAACAGTGGCGTTTCTCAATAAAAGCGACACTAATATAGGGAAATATTGCGGCGTTTATAGGAAAAAACGCCGCAATAATACATGGCAATTGCGGCGTTTTGTTGAAAAAATGCCGCTGTAGTACATCATTTTTAGCGGCGTTTCTTATATAATGCCACTATAGATGAAGAGAAACAGCGGCGTTTGGGAAGGAAACGCCGCTAAAAATGATGTACTATAGCAGCGTTTGTGAAGGAAACGTCGTTCAAGATAACGAACTATAGCGACGTTTGTAACATAAAACGCCGCTAAAAATATATACTATAGCAGCGTTTAGAACTTAAAACGCCGCTAAAGATACTGTACTATAGCGGCGTTTAACGGGAAAAAACGCCACTGTCATTTGTGGCGCTTGTTTCGGCGGCGTTTCTTCTGGCGTTTTTTTATGCGCCACTGAGTCTTTTAGCGGCGCTTATAAACGCCGGTATAGACCTAAAAAAACGCCGCTGTAGAACTGTTTTGCTGTAGTGCTATCTGGAGATTCCCAGAAGAACGTTTGAACGTTCTTGCTTCTGGGTTCTCAGATGAACAAGCAGAGAGGATTTTGGTTTTTTTGTTTCGGCTTAGAGAAAGGAATGAGAAAAAGAGGGCGTTTTATTTTCTTGTTATCATTTATACTAGAGGGACCTTTTAAAAATGGCCTTATTAAATTTTTGAACCCCTCCGTCCCTCGCTATTAACTCCATTGATCCTCCAAGCTTTTAAAAATCTTTCAATTTCGTCCAGATTTCGAAGTTAATCACCTTTTCAAAACGGGATTTTTATTTGGAAGTCCTTCCGCGTCTGCATGTTTATTTTCAGGTCCTCCCTCATCCCAAAATAATATTTTGAGGGTCCAAAATTTCTTTAATCGTTTTAATATGGTCACTGTACGAGAACAAAAGTGGTTTTTCTTTCTTTTTGACCCTAAAATTTTATTTTGTTTCATCTTAGTCCGTTTTCTAGAATCTAAACATGCTCATTTGTGTTATTTATTTTATTTATATTAGTGTTTTTATTTATTATTCATATTTTTTTTATTACTTGTATAGTTGCTTTATCATGCTTCTGTATTCATGCATTTTATATTATTATATATTTGTTTTTGTCCTTTTATTTTATTTTGCATTTATTTATCATATGTTTTATTATTGTACATATTTTTATTTTATCCATTCATCCTAATTATTGTATTTTATTTTATTGCATTGTAGGTATTTATTTTGTTTTATATTAGGTTCATTATTCATTATTAAAATTATTGCATGTTTTCCCTATTTTATTATATTGCCATGAGTATTCATTTTCCTTTCATCTCATATGTTATTTTTGGTATACATTTTTGTCATTTATTTTGTTCTTTATTTTGTTTAAATTATATTTTATTTATAGCTAGAATTGTAATATGCGTATTATTCCTATATTTGTGTTATTTTATTTTTAATGCCATGTATATTTTAGTCATGTAAATATTTTTGACCATATTTTTCATGTAATATTTAATCTTGTTCTTATTTTGATAATATTTAGGTCAATGAGCTTTATTTAATTTTGTCTTATTACATGCATGTTTACTCTTTAAATTAATTACATTTTATCTTGCTTATTTATTTATACTCATGTTTATAGTTGTTATTTATGTTGCATTTCTATTTGAGCATATTATGTCTTTTATTATGTCATATTTTATACCTTTTCTCATTTTGTTTACCTTACATTTATTTACGTCTTGCATATTTATTTTTGTGCATTTTAGTTTATTATTTATATGTTTTGCTCATATTTATTTTGTTGTATGGCATGTTGTAAATGTTTTGTATTTATTATGCTTGTATATTTTGTTTATATTTTGCCCAACTCACATCTCACCACGATAATTAATGAACTTAATTAAATACGTCTTTACTCGGTCGTAACGGGCCCGTGTTCCAACGTAGTGGTCGCGGTGTATGCGTTGCCTCCGAATAAAGACACGGTAAAAATAAAATTGATTCGAATCTTTAAACAAAAATTAATTTAAATGTCACTTTAATCTAAAAAATTCAAAATTAATTAAGCGGTAATTTAATAAAGGTGCCAATTGTGGGCGGTTTTAAACCCTAAACCTGTTTTTTAACCGTAACCGACTCTCGAACCCAAATCATTTCAAATCTCTGGTTTTTATGGTGTCCGGTCTACCAAAAGTGACCGGTGGCGACTCTACCCTTTTTTAAGAATCCCTAATTTTAAAATTTCCCTTTTCAATCTAAAATTCTCTTTTTTTTAATCTCAAATCCCTAATTTCAACTTTTCAATTCCTATTTTTTTAAAGAATCCTAGATTTCAAATTTCTTTCAACATTCCAAAATTTCCATTTTTTGTACACAATTTAAAAACCTAATTTTTTTTTAAATCTTAAATTTCCCCAAAATTTTATTTTAAACCCAAATCCCTAAATTCCACTTTTCAAACCCTAATTTCAATTCCACTAGTGACCCTTTCTTCCCTTTTTTACTACGCACGCCTATTATTATTTTCAAGAATTTTATTAGGGTCGCTACAGTTGGCGACTCCGCTGGGGATCAATTTTTCAAATAAGTCAAGCCTTGTTTTTAAATACCGCTTAATTAATTTTGGAAGTTTGAATTAAAGTGGCAATTAAATTATCATTTGTTTATTAATTCGAAGTTATATCATTTCAACCCGTCTCTCTAAGTGGGGGGAAAACGCTAGTGCTTTCGTGAGGATATTGTTCCTTCGTATGGGCCTAGCAAAGTCCCTTCGGGGCTCGACTATCCTATGCTTTCGTGAGGATATTGTTCCTTCGTATGGGCATAGCGAAAGGGTCCTCCCGGATTGAACTCGATTGAGATGAGCCTATAATGGGTGATGATCGGGGGCCTTGCTACTCTTAGAAGAGGTCAGCAAGGACAATTCGGGTACCTCATAGAACCAAAACTGCATTTAGAGAACTAGTAAACCCACCCCATTAGAGCCATGTGGATAACCTAGGGTTTTTTAGACGAAGTAAGTAAGGATGTCTTTTGCTTTGTTGGCGCAATTATTTGTCTATTTTTCTAACCTTCTCATGAGTTTTCTTATTTGTATAGACATTTCATATTTAAAGGTGTTGATTTAAGTGGTGTTTCCAATTAGAGGCTTTCATTCTAATGAAAAATAGAAAAATAAGAGAAAGAAAGGGAAAATAGAAAAGAAAGAAAGGAAGAGAAACAATAGAGAGAGGAAGGAAAGAATAAAACAAGGGAAGATTTGAAAATAGGAAGAAAAAAGAAAAGGGATGAAAAAGGAAAAAATGAGAGAAGATAAAAAAAGCAATGAGAAAATAAAATTAAGAAAAAGAAAATATTGAGAAAAAAAGGGAAAAGAAAGAAAAAAGAAAAAAAGAAGAAAAAAAGAAAAAGAAGAGAGAATCGAGAGAAGAAGAAAGAAGAGAGAAAATAGGAAGAAAAATAACAAAGGGGCATTGAGACCTCTTAATTGATGAAAGCTGCTCAAAGGGCGATCACTAACATGATCAACACCTTTAATTGCATTCATGCATCTCATGCATTTATTCATGCATTTTCATCTCATACATTTTCAAGCATATAATTTGCATTAATTAATAACGTAAGAGGAATAATCATGGGCATCATGTGGTAGCTTTTCAAGGACTATGCCAACCAAATGGATAAGGATTTTGCTAGGCGAGGAGTGGTCCCAAAGGGGGGATTCATATCTGACGCTAGGGAGAACAAGGGGACGACCTCGGAGCAATACGATTTCAAGAACATAAACAATCTTGTGGCAAGGGTGAGCAAACTCGAAGGACTGCATGAGTTAGTGATCAAGAATCAGAATGAGATACTGTTGAGCATGAAAAGTCTTCAAGATGAAACTAGGGCATAATTTAGGGAGTTAAGAGACATGTTGGCCGCTCCGATTAAGGGAAAAGGTCCGATAGAAGGTCCCTTCATGCAAGGAAGCAAGAGTCAGGATTGTGAGGAGATGACTCTATCGAAACAAGATCAAGCTATTCTTCGCCAATATGAGGTAGCTTGTAATGCCACTGTCTACCCCACTGAACTAGTGTTGGACAAGGTTGAAGTCGCTCTCAGGAAAATTTTAGCTTCATCGGTGGGTGGGAGCTTCGAAGGATGTTTTAAGGGCCAAGAACGTCAGGTGAACTATGAAGTTTCCCACCTAACTCCTGAGACCTTCAGGAGTTTCCCACCGCACGCAAGAAATATAGCTCAGGTTCCTAAGAGAGAGAAACCAAAGAAGACCTTTACCCCTCTGCCATTTTCCTACAAGGAGATGTACTCTATTTTGTATGAGGCAAATCTGGTTCGACCCACTTATGTCACTCCCTTCATGCCTCCATATCCTGCTTGGTACGATGTTAACGCACATTGCGAATACCACGCCGGCATAATAGGGCACTCAATAGAGAACTGCATGATGTTCAAGAAAACAATGCAAAACCTGATTAACACCGGGGTGATAAGACTTGATTCCTCAGGCTTGGGATCCAGCTCCTCATCTAATTATGGTGGACGTTGAGGAGACAGAACGATCAGGGTGGTTCAAGAGTAATAGAAGGGGTATTAGGCGCATCTCAGTCTTTCTCGTCCTAGATGATAGCTTGCATTAACAAGTCTTGCATTTTTTTTCTTTCTTTCATGTTTTAATCAATCTTGCTACTGTTGGCCTAAAAGTAGCAATGAATCTATGTGAAGGCCACATGTTTTTAATTTTAATTAAGAGATGCCTTTTGTTAAAACGTTTGTATATATTCCTTTATCTTTAAATTTCCTTGGATGTCACGTACTTATGACTCAATTACAAGATGGTTGGAATATTGTGATTACGATGAATTATGTTTCCTTTCTCAGTAGCTTCGGTCAGTAACGCACGAGAGATAAGATTACTACTCCTTCAGTGATGTTCAATGATAAGAAAATCTCCTAGAAGGACCCAATGATATTAGGTGATCTTGAGAATTTCCCCAAAGAGCATAAAGATTGCATCTAAAAGAAAGAATGATAGGAAAAATAAAGAAAAAGAAAAAGAATAAGAAAAAGAAAGAAAAAAAAGAGAGTTTGAGAAAAAGAAAAAGTAGAAAAAGAGATGAGAGAATAATTATTAAATAAAAAACACTCCAATATTCGAAACCTGATAATAGGTATATCCGAACAAGAGTGTGGAAGTATTCGGGGCACTCCGCTGAAGTGATAGACCTAATAAGGTAGCAATGCACCATTCATAATATTTTGCTTCATGAGTGATGGTAATATTTTCAAATTCATGACTATGCCGAGTAAGTCGGAGATCAGTTGTATGCTCCATCTTGATCTCTGAGATAAAGGATTGTGATGAGTTGACTTCTCCGAAATAAAAATAAGGAAAATAGAAAATAACAAGAGAGAAAAGAAAAAAAGAAAGAGAGAAATATTTAGATGCATTTTGAAGCCATATCGAATTCTCGAGAAAATACTAGTAGGGGCAAGTAGGAAAAGCTTGAATATATAAGAGGAGAAAAGTATTGAGAACTAGAAGGAGTAGTTTTCGAATAGATCGAGCAAATACGATAATCATGAGGATGAACCAAGCAATCTGAAAGGATCTCAAAATCTTCAACTATCGCCACAGCTTCCAAAGATTAAACTTCCATGGTTGAGTCTAAAGCACTCGATATCCAAGAAACTTCTTTTTTGTTATTTCCTTTTAAAATTTTTATTTAAACCCACTTAAATTTTGCTTCATTTATAAATTATTTTATTTTTGTCCAAAAGTTTACAAGCAAGACCATTAATGCAAATGATCATCTCTGATATAAGTCGAGAAGAAGGGCCAATGTGTGATATTAAGTGTTGTCGGAAAAGATCACTTTGATTGAAAAGTGATACATTTCAAGAGGTCAGGACAGTGTGAATAAGTAAGGATTACTCGAGCCTTCTAGGATTACAATTTGAGCAAAGATAAACATCAAGCCTTAGGTACAAGAGTATATTGGGGGCAATAAAGAGGGTCAATCAGAAGGCCCAGAGATAGAATCCAAGAGGGAAATCTTAAATGAACAAACTGAAAATGAACGTTAAATAACCCGGGCCCGAGAATTGAGAGCCATTACCACAAGCAGGAAATAAGAGCATTCCGTGATCAATACTTCAGAATCTTATAGTGGAATAAGAGTAAGAGGATAACCGTGTTTATTCGAGAAGAAAAGAATATAAAAGAAAAAGAAGGAAAAATGCCAAGTTTCAAATGCTAGCTAGTCTTCTACCATAGTGTTTTGAATGTTTTCAGATATACAGATCGAGTCTTAATTGAAGAAGCAGACTCTAGAATTTGGGGGTACGTGTCTATCCTAACATTGCAATCTAAGACTTGTCACAAAGACTCAATGAAAAACTATGGTTGGGACAAAATTTTAAAAAAAATGAGGTATTTTTGAATAGAAGGTTTTGACCATCGACGCAAGTCGGTTTTAACCTTTCGAAGAGTCAAAAAAAAGAAAGAAAAAAAGAGGGAAGAACAATAAAGATAAAGATGATCTTTTGTCCAAATTCGAACTATGGGTAGTTTGGGGCATGTATCCACCTTAGTCCTTGAGAAAGAGAAAAAGAGAAAGAAAAAGAAGAAAAAAAACAGAAAAAGAAAGGGGAAGAAGAGAAAGAGAAGGAGAAAAAAAGAAGACCCTTAAGTAAGTGTTGAACCTATATCAGAAGAAGATAATTAAAGCGTAAAATGAGAGATCTATTCTGACCAACACACGAAGAATAAACCCCTTTCTAGACAGAGAAGGAAAATCTAGAAGAGATGGAAGCCCGACGTGAGAGAAAGCAAGAATCCATCCTCTAAGAAAGAAGAAAAAAGAAGAAAAAAGAAAAATAACATTCATGCATCATTTAGAGTAAATATTCATGCATCATGCATCATATAGGTTAAATGTTCATATATCATTTAGTTTAGGTATTCATGCATCATCGACATCCCCATTTCATTTCATGATCACATCTTATGCATTTTAAACAGGAATTCTGAAGATTAATTAGAAGCTCGATCTATAGCCCTAGAGAATAAACAAAATCAGAAAAACCATGAGTCCTTGGAGTTGTTTGAAGATGGACGATGTGCGGTTGAGATACCTCGTTTGATAAAAGAAAGAGAAAATGAGAAAGAGAACGAAAGAAAAAGAAGAAAAAAAAAAGAAAAAAAGAAAAAGAAAAACAAAAAGAAAAAGAAGAGAGAACAGAAGAAGAGAAAGAGAAAGAGAAAAGAAGAACGAAAAGAAAGGAAAAGGAAAAGAAAAAGAAAAATAATACTCACGCATCATTTAGTCACACGAGAAGAAAGATGAACCTCAGCGAAGAATTAAAATTCGTGGCTTTCCAACTTTTGGGGTAACGAGCTTTCTATGTCGAGGCGATCAAATAACGATACATCGTAGGTGAGACATTAGGTTTTATCTAGAGTGAGATACCGTATTTTTTATGAGATATTCAGGTATACCGCTTCATATTTGAACTTCAGAGTTGCTGAACTTAATCCTTCCTTAAGGATGTCTACAAAAAAAAGAGACAAAAAGAAAAAGAGAAAAAAAGAAAAAGAGAGAAAAGAGAAAAAAAGAAGAAAACAGAAAGAAAAAGAAAAATATACGAGAGAAGACTATAAAAAATTGACATTTTTATGATATTCAGATATTATTAAAAGAAAGAGAAAGAGAACAAAGAAGAAGAAGAAAGAAGAAAAAGGAAAAAGAAAGAAGAATAGAAAAAAAAAGAAGAAAGAGAAAGAGGGAAAAAAAGAGAAAAGGAGAATGAAATAAAAAAGAAGAAAAAGAGAAGAAGAAGAAGAAGAGCGAAAAGCAAGAGGAAAAGAAAAAAGAAGAAGAGAACGAGAAAGAAAAAGAAGAAAGAAAAAAAGAGAGAGAAAGAAAAGAAAAGGGAAGACGAAAAGAAAAAGAAGAAGAAAGAAAAGGAAAAAAGAGAAGAAAAAAAAAGAGAGAAAAAGAGAGAAAGAAAAAGAAAAAATATATGAGAAAAGATTATCAGAAATCGATATTCAGACATTGGAGAAGATAAAGAGAAAGAAAACAAAAAAAGAAGAAGAAGAAAAAAAAAGTCAAGAGACAGTCGAGGTTGACTAATTGAGAATATGTAGAGATAAACAAATGATTTTTTTAATACCAAGACGGTATACGCTCGAAGAGGGGGACCGTCAGATGCTGCAATGATCAAAAATCAGAGCATCTCGAAGATGTGGATTCTATGGAGAAGGGATCAACATTATTTTTGCGACATACACTCGAAGAAAGGGGTCGCCTACCACGGTATACGCTCGAAGAGAGGGACTGTCAGATGCTGCAATGATCAGAAATCAGAGCATCTCAAAGATGTGGATTCTATGGAGAAGGGATCAACATTGTTTTTGCGACATACACTAGAAGAGAGGGGTCGCCCACCACGGTATACGCTCGAAGAGAGGGACCGTCAGATGCTGCAATGATCAGAAATCAGAGCATCTCTATGATGTGGATTCTATGGAGAAGGGATCAACATTGTTAGAATTCTAGATTTAGGGTTTCATATAGGAGAGACTCAGATCGAAGACTATTGCGAAGGGTTTTATATAGGAAAGACTCGAAGCTTTTTCAGAAGTTGGTTCTATATAGGAAGGATCAACTTCTTCAACAGTTCAGAGCTTAAAGTCTCATAGAGGGGAGAGCCACAGCTCATAATCTTTTAATTTGTTCAAAATAGTTAAATAAGGGAATCAAAATGTGCTTCTGATAAACCTCTTTTGATATGTTCAGGTAGTCAGCATACCAGTTATGGATCAGGGGATAAAAGAGTAAAAGAGCTATTAGAGTTGTGGAAAAAGGGCTTTCAGATCAGAGTCTCCAAACAGGGAAGTCGGATAAAATTAGTGCTTTTTGTCTTTGCTTCATCATTGTTTTACAACGATAAGCAAAGAGGGGCAACTGTAATCACTAATTTTATCCGAGGTGTTAAACCTGGTTTTAATTTTCAATTTAAATTCGAGAAATGGGCTTGTAATTATTGATTAAAAATGCAAAAAATACTATACATATTATTTCCCTTAAATTATATAAATATTATTACTTTTTACATATTTTTATTACAAACTAAAAAATCCAAAAAAATGTTACATAATGTTTCTTTTCTATTTGCGTTACCATTTTTATTTTAACATCCGTTTCCTTGACTTTGTGAATAAATATGTATATTTGTAGATATATTATTTAGTAAAAAAATCCAAAAAAGGTTTTAGCTATAAATATTATCGTTTTTCTCTTTTATTATATTAAAATATGATTAAATAAGATAAAACCTATTATTAAATAAATAAACTCAAATACTTTATTACAATCTGTATATATTTTGTTATGTTTTCTTATGACTTATTATTATTTTTGGTTTTTATTATTACTATTACCTTTTATTATATTATCATTTTCTTGTTATTATATTTTAATATTCGTTCTAGTTATATATTTCTTACTTATTGTTTTTATTTTTATTAATTATTATCATATTATTTTCATTCAGTTATTTTACTATGATTTTTTTTATATACTATTATTATTTACTTTATTTGTCATTTTAAGTTATTCGGTTTATATTATTATTAGTTGTTATATTATTATTATTATTATTATTATTATTATTATTATTATACATAACTAAATAAACAAAACTCAATATATATCATCAACCCAAATCTAATTACAAGCCCAGAGATAATTAAAAAACCCACACATTACACACAACCCATTTAAATTACAAGCCCAAGTTAGATTTAATAACAAAACCCTAATTAGGCTTATCATCCATGCGCAGCCAGCTCCCCGCCGTTGGATCCAATCTAGATCCAACGGTCCAGATCGATGCTGAGAGGGAAGCTTCCAGATGACGACGCGCCCACGCGCGATGCTTGAACTCCCCCCACGCGCGCGTGTATCCCACGCGCGCGACTCTTCGATGCTCAGAACGCCCCTGTTGCTTCTCTTGCTGTTGCCGGTCATCGTCCGGCCCCCTCGGTGGTCCCCTCATTTTTCGGCATCGTACATACACAACACAACAAAAAAACAATGAAGATGTCAGATTTGGTACCAAATTCAGAGGCCAAAAACGCCCAAAATACATAAGATTATCAACCAAAATCCAGAGACAAGATCAACAGTGATTACAGAGGGATAATCGGCCACATTATTCAGAGAATATCAGAAGTAATAAGACAAAAACCGGAAGCCAATAGGAATTTAGAATCGATTATTGTAATCGGTTATTTAAACCGAATCCATGCATTGTAATAGGGGTTCCCCCACCCATTCGAAATCAATCCAAGAAACTTTCCGAGGTATATCCTCGAATCTCTTTGCATGCATCGTTTTTTTAAAAAAACAAAAAAAGGAAAAGCTTTTTTTACCTTTCGAATCTACTCCGTCTTCTCCGATATTCTTTCTTCAACGATAAACTGTGGCCTTCGCGCCGTTTTGGTGAGCCCAAATGAAAGAGGAGAATAGGGGTTACGTTTGTTGTTCATTCGAAAAAGAGGGACTCTTCGGTTCTGTTTTATCAAAGCAAAGAAGGGGTTTTTGATCTTTGATCGTTTAAAAACTGAGGGTGTTGAAGTTTGGGATTTTCAAAGGTAGGAGAAAGGGAGCTTTTTTTAACGTTTTTAAACTCGTTGGCCACTATCTGGAGATTCCCAGAAGAACGTTTGAACGTTCTTGCTTCTGGGTTCTCAGATGAACAAGCAGAGAGGATTTTGGTTTTTTTGTTTCGGCTTAGAGAAAGGAATGAGAAAAAGAGGGCGTTTTATTTTCTTGTTATCATTTATACTAGAGGGACCTTTTAAAAATGGCCTTATTAAATTTTTAAACCCCTCCGTCCCTCGCTAATAACTCCATTGGTCCTCTAAGCTCTTAAAAATCTTTCAATTTCGTCCAGATTTCGAAGTTAATCACCTTTTCAAAACGGGATTTTTATTTGGAAGTCCTTCCGCGTCTGCATGTTTATTTTCAGGTCCTCCCTCATCCCGAAATAATATTTTGAGGGTCCAAAATTTCTTTAATCGTTTTAATATGGTCACTGTACGAGAACAAAAGTGGTTTTTCTTTCTTTTTGACCCTAAAATTTTATTTTGTTTCATCTTAGCCCGTTTTCTAGAATCTAAACATGCTCATTTGTGTTATTTATTTTATTTATATTAGTGTTTTTATTTATTATTCATATTTTTTTTATTACTTGTATAGTTGCTTTATCATGCTTCTGTATTCATGCATTTTATATTATTATATATTTGTTTTTGTCCTTTTATTTTATTTTGCATTTATTTATCATATGTTTTATTATTGTACATATTTTTATTTTATCCATTCATCCTAATTATTGTATTTTATTTTATTGCATTGTAGGTATTTATTTTGTTTTATATTAGGTTCATTATTCATTATTAAAATTATTGCATGTTTTCCCTATTTTATTATATTGCCATGAGTATTCATTTTCCTTTTATCTCATATGTTATTTTTGGTATACATTTTTGTCATTTATTTTGTTCTTTATTTTAATTAAATTATATTTTATTTATAGCTAGAATTGTAATATGCGTATTATTCCTATATTTGTGTTATTTTATTTTTAATGCCATGTATATTTTAGTCATGTAAATATTTTTGACCATATTTTTCATGTAATATTTAATCTTGTTCTTATTTTGATAATATTTAGGTCAATGAGCTTTATTTAATTTTGTCTTATTACATGCATGTTTACTCTTTAAATTAATTACATTTTATCTTGCTTATTTATTTATACTCATGTTTATAGTTGTTATTTATGTTGCATTTCTATTTGAGCATATTATGTCTTTTATTATGTCATATTTTATACCTTTTCTCATTTTGTTTACCTTACATTTATTTACGTCTTGCATATTTATTTTTGTGCATTTTAGCTTATTATTTATATGTTTTGCTCATATTTATTTTGTTGTATGGCATGTTGTAAATGTTTTGTATTTATTATGCTTGTATATTTTGTTTATATTTTGCCCAACTCACATCTCACCACGATAATTAATGAACTTAATTAAATACGTCTTTACTCGGTCGTAACGGGCCCGTGTTCCAACGTAGTGGTCGCGGTGTATGCGTTGCCTCCGAATAAAGACACGGTAAAAATAAAATTGATTCGAATCTTTAAACAAAAATTAATTTAAATATCACTTTAATCTAAAAAATTCAAAATTAATTAAGCGGTAATTTAATAAAGGTGCCAATTATGGGCGGTTTTAAACCCTAAACCTGTTTTTTAACCGTAACCGACTCTCGAGCCCAAATCATTTCAAATCTCTGGTTTTTATGGTGTCCGGTCTACCAAAAGTGACCGGTGGCGACTCCACCCTTTTTTAAGAATCCCTAATTTTAAAATTTCCCTTTTCAATCTAAAATTCCCTTTTTTTTAATCTCAAATCCCTAATTTCAACTTTTCAATTCCTATTTTTTTAAAGAATCCTAGATTTCAAATTTCTTTCAACATTCCAAAATTTCCATTTTTTGTACACAATTTAAAAACCTAATTTTTTTTAAATCCTAAATTTCCCCAAAATTTTATTTTAAACCCAAATCCCTAAATTCCACTTTTCAAACCCTAATTTCAATTCCACTAGTGACCCTTTCTCCCCTTTTTTACTACGCACGCCTATTATTATTTTCAAGAATTTTATTAGGGTCGCTACAACGAGACAATGGTCTCTAACAATGGATCCGTGTATTCGGTGAACTCAAGGTTCACATTAAAGTGGTCACTAGAATGCCAATATACATACATGAATTTGAAATGGACATTGTGCATCGTTTATAAATTGTTTTGACAAGGTTATGTAAACCCAAGGATGCATATGGTTTAAAGAATATGAGCATGAGATGTTAGCATGCATGATTTGACAATGTATTGCAAATTATGGTTTCATCATGGTTTTAAATTGATGCATTGATGATTTTGTGTAGAGCTTCCTCACTAAGCATGTTTGCTTAAGCTCTCTTTTCATCCTTGCAGAAAAATAAAGACACTTGGGGCTTCGTTCGAGGCAAGGAAACCAAGGGGAAGAATCACTTTGAATTTGGTATGTTTTTGGCAATTAAATTGGGCAAGGCAATGTGTAACCCAACCAAAGTGAGGAGTGTGTACTTAGGCTTTGGTTTATGTTGTAATAAGACCATTGTTGCTCGATTGTTAATTGTTAGACTATGGAGTTGTTTGGGTTGTTGAAGCATGTACTTGTATGATTGTTATGTTTTTAATCATCTTCTAGGAAGCATGCCTATAGTTTGAATGATGTCCGTGACGTTGTAAATCATATGTTATAAGTTGTTAATTATGCCTAGGACTGATGCATTTAATGGTAGTAATTAATGGTTGAGTATTGGGTAATTGGTTTTCACTTGTGTAATGAAACTTTTGGTTCCAGACCTAAAGTTTCGGAACCTTTGGATGAAGGTTTCGAAACCTTTGTTAAATAGTTTCGAAACCTCTAGAAGGTTTCGAAACTTTGCGGGCAGTTTCAATTCTGGGAAGCTACTGGACGTGAAAAGTTTCAAAACTTTCCAGGAAAGTTTCGAAACCTTTTGCAAAAAGTTTCGAAACCTCTGGGAAGGTTTCAAAACCTTGGACTACCTATGATTGAAAGTTGCTAGAAATTATATTTTAGTCCCGGATATCTTCCTTGGTTTGATTAGGGTACCTACAGATGTTATTTTGAGCTGAAATTTTGCATGCATACTTAAAGTTGATTTAATTTCAAGATGGTTAACCTAATTTGGATGAATTCCATATATTTTGGCAGATTTATATTTTGGTCCCTAAATTAGAGAAACATGCAATTGATGATGTTAGGATGATCCGTTTGAGTTGAAATTTGCTATGAAGAACACTTGAGTGTTTAATTGAACATTGATGGACATAATTTCCACTTTACGAATTGAATTTAAAAGTTTTACGTTTTAGTCCTTAATCTACTTTAGTGTTTAATCGGATATTTATTTTAATTAATGTGTTACCGATAATGCTCTATATGAGACCTTAACACGTAGGAATAAGATTGTGCATCTAGGTAAGAATAAATAAAAAGAATATAACGGTTTTAGGGTTGTTTATCGAATCGGACTCTCGTGGGTTTGGTTTGATATTCCCTATGTAACCCATTAGTGCTGGTTCCGTCTAGGCCGGGCTAAGGGGGTTACACCCGTCCCCATTGCTCTCTCACTACTACTAATGTTACAAAAAGACATACTTTAGCTCATACTTAGCGATTACCTAAAATCCTTGCTTGGCATTGCCGCCTCATCATCTTTATCCTGCATTGCAAGGTAAAAGAGAGGGTTAAGCATAAAGCTTAGTGAGAGAATATAACACATTTAGAACTCATTTGAAAATACCTTGCATTGCAACCCATAATAAATCGATTTCTTTAATTTAAAACACATGTCATGCTCTTTATGAAACAAAATATTCATGGTTAATAATGTCAGTTTTAAAACTCAATAAGTGTTATCGAACTATGGCTAACAATTCCATCATTAAATTCTAGTAAATATACCTCTTTGAAATCACATATTTTATAAATAAAAATATAAGTCTTACATACTAGTCACATAGCAATGCTTACACATGCATCTCAATCCACAAATCTTAAGTCTGATATGCTAACAACATAGAAATGCTCAAATTATATGCATACCAATGCACAAAATCGTATTAAAAACACATGCATAATCTCATATACAAACAAGTAATTACCATGAAACTTACCTTTGAAAAATAAAAGCATATATCGGAGCTAGTGATCCAATTTGTACTACCTCAAATAGTTAGGATAAACGGGCAACCGCATGATAGTACTACTCCCAAAGCATGCGCATGCTAATACTGCTCTCAACATAATAAGTCTCATATTGGTGTTCGGTGACAGTACTACTCCTATCAACCCGAATGTGATAGTACTACTCCTATCACAGAGCATTAGTCTAAAAGTCAAAATACAACACACAAGGAGTTTTCACACGTACGACTTTTTAATGTTTATAGTGCACTCTAGACCCTATTGATCGATCAACTTATCCCATAAGGTTTATCACTTAAATAGCCAATATATTATCAAAAATCAATGCTCAAAATTAATTCAAAATAGAATTCAAATCACATGTATCCCACTTTTTACGCATCACTTGCAGAAACTGATAAAACTACTTTTAACTTATTTTACAAAACAAAACCGTGGGAATATCGGATGCATATAAAATCTCTTTAAAATAGTCTCATTAGAATTTATATACATGCATAATCATATATGCACAATACAACAAGAACATGAAAAATAACATATTAAAAATACGACATAATATGAGAACCTTTAAGAAAGTAATACTTTAAACTTAGTTTTGAGTATAGTGAGTTTTTTCACACCTTCCCTACAACCCAAACATTTGAAAAATAAATAAAAACACTGTCGTAGCTGCCCACTCTCATAATCCACTCATCAATAACCGTTACTTGTCCGACAAGTTACAGAAACTTCACCCGATCACTTGAAACTTGACCCTCTAGTTCTTGATCTGTCTCAAGCATAAAATCCAAAGGATCTGATGCTCCTAAATGTACATAAACATCCCTTAATTTGGATCAATACACAACCCTTAAAATCCTTACAAACCTTAATCGAAAACTTTCCGAAAACTATCAAACTTCCCCTAAACCTATAGTCCATATTAGGGAATTTAAAAATACATTATAAACATCCCAACATGTTCAAAATCAAAAATTTAAGACCCAAAATCAATGAGTAAAACCCTTGAACAAAAATTATAGGTTTTGATCATAAACCGATTTTTCTTAAACCAAAAGAGTAAAAACATTTTGACCAAGTCAATGACTTGGGAATTTCAATAAAGAAACTTTTAAAATCAGAGGATTGAATATTTCTTACCTCCAATTTTGACCCAACCAACTTCCATGGTTTTTGAGAAGGAAAACGAGTGAAAAATAAGGTTTTTGAAGAAGGAAAAAATATAAATAATTATTCGAACAAAAATTAATGAAAAGAAATCAAGTTTACCTTGTAAAGACGATCGTTCTTTTCCTTAGGAAGAGGGAAAACAAAAATAATAAAATAAGAGTTTAGGTTTTAATATAAAATAGGTTTTTAGGAATTAAATATAATAATTTGGATTATTAATTAAGATTTTGGGTTAAGTGTTAATTAAATAATACCACGAAAGTTTAAATCAATTAGAATTTAGATTGGATAAAAGCACCTTAAAGATTCAAAGTTTTGACTTAGTTTATAAAATTGTCCTTAAGTTTTCAATTTTTACAAAATAGTCACTAGTTTTAAAATTCTAGAGATTCAAGGGTTAATTTTTGAAATTAAGTTGACCAAAATCAATTTTATATTAAATAAGGATTTTATAATATTTTTCCATAATTTATTTCGATTAAAAAAAAATTTTTAAGTACTTAATCACGAACTAGTCTAAACCGGCTAAATCAACCCACTAACTTCTAAGCCTAATTTTGGAGCATTACAAGATCTTACCACTTTGTCAATGTAGTGTAGTAGATCAATGTTTTTTCGATCATGACACATCTTCATATTTGTACGGACCAAACGCTCTGGATCATGTCACTTCGTTAAAGTTGCATTGATCGAAATTATCTTTTTCTGTAAATCATGTCGCATTACTAGTTTTATGTATTAAATTTTATTTATAAAATATCTTAGTAGATACATCTTTTTAGAAAAAAAGAATAAGTTGACCAAGCTGAAATACAAGGATGAAGCTGATGCCGACATGCCTCATCGGAGGATACAGATGTTGAAGGTAACAAGATGGAGGAAGTTGACCAATCCTGATATGTTCCTGTATAATCAAGAAAAGAGGGAGGAAAAATGAAACAAGGAGCAATTCAAATGTCCATTGAAATCCATTCTCGCGAATTGTCAAGGGTATCAACTGATTATACCAGAGTAATGGAATAATTAGCCCAGAGTAAATGATTACCGATAAAGGCAATCTAAATCCATTAATCCTTGTGCATTTAGGAAAAATGCATTGATAAGGACCATTCAAATGTCCATTGAAATTATTCTCACGAATGGTCAAATGGAATAAATCTTTTAAGGAAATCCAATCTTATAATTGGTACCAACTGATTGTACCAGATAAATGGTATAACTAGCCCGAAGCAAATGACTAATGGTAAAAGCGAGTCAAATTCTTTAATCACCATGCATTTGGAAAAAAAATCATTGATAATTGTTAGGTGTTCAATTGTGCTTTTTTATTACCCTTTTTACTCTTGATTATTGTTATACTTAAGTAAATAATTAGTTGTGTTTTATTAATTTCATGCATTTTCATTTAATTTCCTTGGTTGTCATTTTATTTCTTGTGTTGGTTGAATTATGTGAAAGAGGATACTACTTTGGTGTATTTTCATATTTGCAAGATTTATTCCTTGATGAGGAGATACCGATTTGGGAAAGAAATTAGTAAATAAAAGGTCAACGAGAGAAGACATGAAAAAAATTGGAGAATAAAGCAAAGAAGGAAAAAGGTGATGAAAACCAAATGAAGAATGAAAATATTCTTTATGAATATTTCCAATTCAACCTTACCTTCGTTAAAGTATGCCCAAAGATCAATCATATGATGATTGTAAGGATACTTTTATTTATCAATTTTATTGAATAAAGGCATTACCATTGTTGTTTTCAGATATATGTGTCAATGTATAACATAATCTGAGAAATAATAAGGTCTATATAATAATGTATGTATGTATTATTAAAAGATCCTTAGTCAAGTATTATTATGGGTAAGGACAATCATAATACACTTAATACTAACGTATGATTAATTGATGACATGAGTTGTCATTGACATAGAGATATCAAAATTAATACATGAATATATTAATAGCGAATAATATATTAGATTGACCCACTATGAGCATATATCTTGGATTATCATGTGACGGTCACAATATTGCTCATAGTGACAACTATATTTATGATCCTTAGACATGAGATTATTACTATCTCAACATATGTTGTTTTATGTTTTGATGCAGTTAAACGTGTCTAATAATTAGTTACACTATAAAAACCAACATTGGACATATTATAATGTATGTAGGGAGATATGAATGATCAAGATAGGATTTGTCCTTCCTACATAATAGGAAAATATATCAAAGGCCAATTGATTGTGTGAGACTAGAAATACATGATCATGCTTGAATACGTTGATATGAGATATCCCTGATGGAGTCTCGAAAGCCTTTTTGATTCTACCTTTGTTAGATTGTAATACTTTAGGTTGTCGAACCTACAGGGACTGTATCGATTTTAGTACTTCTTAAAGATGTACTATAAAAGTAAAAATACGAATAATTTTGTTGAGTTTGAATTAACTAAATTAACTAATAGAAAAAGCTAAATAACGAAAAGATAAGTATAATAAAAGCGAGGCTAAGTTGAGTGCATTATAGAGGATAATCCAGTTGTATTATTTATCAACTTATCAATGCAATGGTTGAATTGCCGCCTCGGCGGGTCGCATTAAGGGTCATCGCAACTGCCTATGCGGGGTTATGCCTTGTTGACAATTCAACTTTTCATAGTTCGACAGAGCATCCTTATATGTCTTCTCTCTTATCCATAAGCGAAGAGAACTATTGAAATCCATGTCTTGATGATACCTCCCGGTGTGAATCAAGGGTGAACAACAACCAAACACATGCGTTTTGTGAGTCGCTGAAATCCTGGGTGGTTAATCTCTCAACTGGATTATTCAATGCCCTTGAGCAAAGATCGTATTCTCTTGTTTCGTGAGCCTAACTCTCTCGATATTAGACAAATAGATTTTTCTTCACATACTATCATCTCGAGCTTATATGCAAAGAAGAGTAAATACCAAGAGAGAATAAACTATGAAATAATTTTTGCTTTAATAAGCATCAAGAATAATATAACTTTCTTCTCCAACTACTCCACAAATAACATAAACCTCCAAACAAGTTTAGAACATAATGCAGTCGACGGCTAAAGGTATATGAGATGTAAGATTCGACTCCTTTTTAAACCTAGACCTAAGGATGGTTTATATAGTATAAGCCCTAGGTTAAAGTTTTCTATGCAAGGAAAGAGTTCTAAAAGGGAAAGAATTACAACTCCTAATTAAACTATAATACTTTAATCTTATTCCCTAAAATAACTCTTCTTTCCCGCATTTGAATTTGATCAAGGCTTAACTCCTTAAATCGTCTCCGTCTTTCTCTCGCTCTTTGTTCGTTAAGATCAACATCTTTTTCTCTCTTTGTCGAGCACCAGTTGTTATCTTTATGCTGCTGCCGCGGCCTCCAAAGTGTTGCCGTGGCGGGTGCTTCATCTGCATTTCAGCATCTATCTTGTAATTTTTCCATCTCTATAATATAGTTTTATGTCTAAGAAAGAAAACTATAAAATGCATCTAATTTATGCCAAATATTAGATAACTTCATGTTTTAAGTGTTTGGATGCTGAAATATGGAAAATAAGCAGAAATATCCATTATTACTCTTAATTCTTTCTTTTAGTGGCAATAAACGAGTGGGAAAGTGGTATAAAATTTAGGACTTTTAGGCACTTATCAAATACCTCCAAACTCGAACTATTGCTTATCCTCAAGCAATGCAAAATATAATTTTAAATCAGGAATTTTAAAGTAATATATTGTCTTGCCTGCTGCAATAGAGATCCTTTCTTGACTCGGCCTCTTCTAGGTTCTAGGCGTTCCTCGGAACTGGACTATGAGTCTTAGTGGGTGTGTGCGTAGCTGTGTCAAAGCAATTTTCTAAGTTATAATCCTTTTCTTAGCTCAAGACTTCTGACTAAGATTTTTCCTTGATCCTTTTTCTTTCTCCCTGATTTGGTAGATAAATATATATTTCTATATACTTATACTACTTGAGCCAGTTTTGGGGCACCTCAAGTGTTTTAGCTATTTCTTACAATAGCCAATTTCGGGCACCTCTAGTATGTAGGAGAAAATCTAAGTCCTAAAGCCAGTCATGGGCACCTCTATGACTAAACTAGAGCCGACGATAGGCACCTATAGTTAAAATCTAAGCTTAAATCCTTATTGCTTTTCAAAGAAAAGAACTTTTAAAATCAACTAAGACTAGCAGTGTTTAAGATGTTTTAAGGCTCATAGTCTAATCCTAAGTACTAAGCCTAGCAAACCTTTCTGAATTCAAGTTTGGTGAATGGTGCAAACTGCAACTGGAGAATATATTATTGCCGAGGCAGTTTTAATAAAATTCAACGGACTTAATTTTTTTACAGTAATTGAAAGTAGAATATTAAGACAGAAATTAAAGCAATAGTCAGATATTTTGATTACTTTCATATATTACAGCTTTACATATTACAAAATCACACAAATGCTCCCCCAAACTCAAGAGATGCATTGTCCTCAATGTATGAACAAGTAACAGAGAAAAGAAAAGAAATAAAAAAAATAAAAAAAAAACAAAAGAAAAGAGAAATACTACCCCCTTAGAATTCTGTAGACCTAAATGAATCTGATGCGTGACAAATATGCGCAATTAGTGCAAGTGAAAACGTCACAAGTAATAAAGTGATAAGTATATTAGATATCGTCTCCATAGGGATTGGTGTACTTAATATGTTTCCTTTGGTCCTCTTGCTCTGTAAAGAAATAAAATAAAAATACAAGTAGTTGAGTTTTGATTAGACTAAATAAAATACTTAAAGACAACTAAGTAAAAGGAGATCAAATTGAGAAAGAGGGCAGGATCTAGTTGTGTTATATAGTAGATTTGATTGATCTATTTCTATCCAATGCAATTGCACTACATTGCCTCGGCAGCACTACAGATTACTGTCTCGGCAGCGATAGTATTCTCTACCGCGACAATCCCTTGCTCTTGGGCAGATTTTACCAAATTTCGGCAAAGTTTCCTTTGATGGCTCCACTTATCCCTAAGTCGAAACACTGTTCATGACTAGTCCTTGATGATACCTCCCGACGTTAATCAATTATAACCAACAACCAATCCCACACTTCTTTTAGCCGCTGAAACTTCAACCTATCCCTAGGCCGAGTTAGTATTTTCCAATTAAGTCAAATACTGTACTTACTCTTTTCGTGAATCTAACTCTCCTAAGACTAGATAAATGGATTACTTATAAACTTTCCTCCCGGGCTTGAATGCAAGAACAAAGAATGGCAAAGAGTAAGCAAACCTTGATATTTGATTGCATTGAAAACAAGAAACAAGATACAATCTTTTCTCACTAATACTCAACAGCCTTCACCTAAACCCTAAGAAAGCTTAGAACATAATGGAAAGGAGAACAACAATAATTCTTAGGGTGAACTCTCTCAATTCGGCTCTCTTATTCCCTTGGACAGCTATGCCTTATGTAGGCTTGGCCTAGGGCAAACCTTTCATAAGTAGAATATAACTTGGAGTAGGGAACAAGTTATGTACATAGGTCATATATTATTCTTCTAGAAGGCTTTCCCGCGTGGCCTTGTCTTTGGGTTTTCCTTGTGTTATCCAGCTCCGATCCTTGGGCTTTTTGTCCAGTAACGTTGTACTCATTTTTATCCTTATTTTTCCTATCACATCGCTACTTATCCTCTGCTTCCTCGGCATCAGGTCCTGCCTTGGCCTCAGTTTGCTCCCGCGACAATATTTTTTCCTGCACAGACATAAAATGCAGTAAAGTATGCCTTTTTCTAGAAATATTATCTTTAATAGCATAATCCCTAAATATATCATATTAAGTATATGCATTGGTCTAAGTAGGTGTAGAATTGATGATTAATGCCCATGAAAAGTATAAAAAGTGATAATATCACACCCCAAACTCGAACTATTGCTTGTCCTCAAGCAATACAAATCATCAATTTTTCAAACTCTATTCTTTCTTGGTCTTATTTTTCCATCTATTCTCCCCACCATAACTATGTCCATTCTTTAGACTAAACCTTTCGGTTACTTAAGGGTGTACTTAGAAGACAAACTATAAGGTTTTGTGAGTGTGCGTTTTTGTGGACAAGTTGGATTAAGGACCTTCTTAGATAAACTCTAAGTTCAAGACAAGTAGATTTGGATTAGTGTACTCTTCTTAAAACAACAAACTCTTGAGCCAATTTCGGGCGCCTCAGGGATTGTGTTTTCTCCTTATTTTTTGATTTCTTTTTCTATTTTTTTAGAACATACTAGAGCCAATTTTGGGCACATCTAGCATGAAGAAGAATATTTCCTAGAGCCGGTTATAGGCACCTCTAGTCACTTTTCCAAAGATCTAAGTCCTTATCACCAAAGTTTATTAAAAGAATTTCTATAGCCAAACAAGTCTCAAAAGTGTTTTTAAGTTCAACCTTATAGTAAGCTTCTAAGTTTTTTTCTTAAGTATCCTAGAATTAAGCCTTTAAAACAGAACCTAACTATGGTAAGGAGAAAGATTTCTATTTCCTTAAGAGAATAAATTAAAACAATACTGATGATGGGCAGTGCAAGAGTATGGGCAACAATTTCAAGTAAAGTGGTGGATATAAAATAAAAGTTTATCACTAAAACTCCTTTTTCATGGTAAGGCCGTGGCAGTGGAATGCCTCGGTAGTGGCTCTACACCCCCAAACTCAAACCAAGCATTATCCTCAATGCTTCAATTAGGGGCAAGCAATAGGCAACAAAATATAAAAACAAGTAAACAAATATAAAAGAAGCAAAAAGATAGAAAAATTAGATGGATTCAGAGGAACTACTGATAACTATCTTCTTTTTAGGTCTCCCTACCGACTCTTTCATTCTAGATCATTATGCTGGTGATTGTTGTGTTTTTGCTTGTTTTGGCAGTTGAACTCTACTCGCTGGTGTCCGTTGCAAAGGAGGGTTAACTTTATCCCCTTCTTCATCTTCGGCGACTTCTTCAGTGAGCACTATATTTGTTCCTACTATTTCGGTATCTGTTGCTTCTGCCCTGGCATGCTGGGTGGTAGGCTCGGTAGTGGACGAACTTTGATGTACGTAAGAATCAATTTCTGCCCAGAGGCTGCCCATAGATCTCGGTGGTGAGCTGAAGACTACCCTTCTCTTTGAAGGTCTTCTACTGACAGATGATGCCGCGACAGAGTCTGCTGCCCTAGATGGGCCAACGGTATCAAAAGGTTGCTATGGTCCAGTATGGAAGAATGGTCTCGGCCTTTCTAGGGCTAGGGTCGTTTTGGTGTAAGGTGCTGCTGTGATAGATATGTTGGGAGAAAAGCTAGGAAACTGCACCCATTGGTTTGGAAAGTTGTTGTTCATCATCTAGGCTAAGGCAGTTTTGAAGTCCCTCTGGTATTCCATGTACCTTTGCTGTCGAAGGTCCATGAATTCTATTTTCTAGAGGATCTCTTCGTAGGAGTCTATTGCGGCAGCAGTGCGGGCAGCACCAGGTGTGTCAGCCGTGTATTGGGTCCTGGCAGAAGTCTCGGCAGTGTGGGTCTGCGGTGTTGCTTGAACAGGTTCTACTTGAGTGATTTGCATCACTTTGTGGCAAAAGTCTTTAGTCCATCCTTTCTTCTGAGTTGTGATTTCATCATTATCTTCTATTGTTACACCTGCAGCAATACACAAATCCGTGATCAAACATGGAAAATTTAAGGGTCCTCTTTCTTTCTTACCGCACTCGTATATTTCATGTAGAATGATTTCTCCCACGTTGATGCTCCTTTTGTTGATGATGGATTGGATTAGAACCAATCTTCTTTGGTCTACCGTGCTATTGTGTGATGTGGGGATGAGGCATCACTTGATAAATGTTGTCCACATCTTTGCCTCGGGCTTGAGGTTCTGCCGAGCCATCGATCCTTTATAGGATCTTGTCTCCCAATTCGTGCCTTCGTAACAAAGGTCATCTTTGATCAATTCGTAATCTTGGTCCGTTACTTCCTCCATGAATTCTGAGTGGATATCTCGATAAGAAGTTAGGCTGTAGAACTGGTTGATTGTCTCGGCATCAAGGCAGACTGGCCTGCCCTGATAGTGGACGTGGAGTGAGTCTTTGCTTGGCCAATGTATGTAGAACTCTCGCACAACTGTGGCATTGGCTTGTTTAGGTTGCAGGCAAAAGATTTGCCATTTTTGATACTTGGTTCTGTCGAACAAGTAATGCTCGATGCCAAAATTCTCATCATCACTGTGTTGGAACCCTTGTTCTTCCTACAATTGCCTAGAGATGAAGGATCTGTTGAAGCGTTCTTCAACGGTGACAGGGGCAAAGCGGTTGTAGGTGGTCATGTGTTGTTGAAGAATTTATGATCTTGGAGAGTTTCTTGAAAGAAGGTTCCTGGAAGTGCTAATAGATCTTGAAAAGAGCAAAGAGTATTGTGAGAAAGATTAGCAAGTAAATTTAAAAAAAACAAGGATGCAAGAGTGAATAGTTCAAGAGAAGGAAGGTGCTTATATAGGCCTCGGCCTTGTAGCAATTTGAAAAAGCTAGCTATTAGCTTTGAATGTCGTTTAGATTTTACTACCGTGGCAAGAATCTCGACAGACTAGCTGTTACACTGTTTGCCCGTTACGACTATTGTAGCTCTGACACTATGCACTACCTCGACAGTAGGTTTCCTGCTGTGAACTACTTCTCCTTTATTCTTGCTTTATTGTCCTAACCTAAAAAGATAAACATCAATAAAGAAAGAAACATTCAATTAATGAGAAGATAATTATTCTTAAACACCATAATTAAGAGAATTCATGAAAATACCAAATAAAATACAAGAGAAAATTAATATAAAATAATAATATAAAGAAGACTTATGAAGGGTCGTTTTTGATATTTCTTATAGTCCATCTGCACCCTCCATGGAGTGCCAATTCTACTCAAAAAAATATAGGCTAATGCGGGTACGGATAATCCCATTTGTGCTATCATGGTGGAGGTGTCTTTCGTTCGTGTTCTTTTGTAGTCCATGCCTATCCTCCAACTTGATATTATTCCTAAAGGTATGAATATCTCGTTAGAAAAAATTATATCAATATCCAACCATTTAATTACCTCATTCTTGTTGACTTTTAGAATGGTTGGATATAGCCTTTGTTGTCAAGGCAATTGTTGTGCTAGCCAATTACCGTGGCAATCCTTTGCCAAAATTTGTTGTAAGTCAAGTAAAGAACCATCTTTCTTGAAGTCTTCAAGAATCAAGCCACATTGTTTTTTATGCTTCTCAAAAATCTCCATCAATAAAGACTTTGGTTTGGAACTAATATTTGATGGAATTACCACAAAAATATCATCTTCTAAACAATCATATCCTATTTGTGATGTCTTCAAATCTTGTAACGTTGACTCCTCGGAAAATACCTGCAATGGAAGAGATGAGTTTTTGAAGAACTCAAAAGGTTCAATCATTACCATCTCATACTCCATTATCACGACATCGCCATCTTGTTGATTTAGCATATCGTCATGTAATTGCCCATGCAACTGTGAGTGAGATTATTCATGAGATTCTTTCTTCAACATTATTGCTGATGTAATATCCTAAGAATCAGACTCCTCAGAATTTTCTATAGCATTACTCTCATCGGCCTTGTTGAGTGGTATCATGACATTGCCTTTTTCAGGCTTATCCATTGTCGTGGCAATTATTTCTGTAGACTCATCCAATGTTTGACAGTCTTTCTCATCAACATGTTCTAGACTCAGAGGTTCCGGAATTTCCTCTTTGTCCTCTAGTGTTGGGATTTCAGTATCCCTAAGGATTGATTGTTGGGTCATGTTATCCATGACATATTCGGATACCTGCAATTGATTTTCCGAATCCTTCAAGGGTGCATCCAATCTAGCTATATGTGCATCCATGGACCTTGATTGCTCTGTCATTAATTCTTTAATTCTACCTATTGATTCTTTCAATGTTTCCTCAAATAAATTTGGATACTCATGAGAAGAATTATATTGCCATTACATATCTGTAGCATCAACAAAATTGTCATGGTAAAATTTTTTTTGAGTGTTTTAATCATACCATGAAGGATTTTGTTGTTGGTTCCATCTATGGTCCTCTTTGTGGCCAAATGTTTCAGTACGGTATGGGAAATTTCTAACCAAATGATCATCTCCACAATTAAAACAAAAATTTGCCTAGGCATGAACTTGTTGGGATGCTCTTGGTTTGCATAGATAATCATCATGTAATCTAGGAAATTCTTGATTGGTTCGATTCATATCTTCCAACATCAACTCCCAAATAGATTTCTTTTTTTCTCCTTGCATCTTGAACCTTCAATTTGAAACACACCTAAAAGAAAAAGAAAATATATTAGTAAAAATAATAATAAAAAATTGTAAGAAAATAAAGAAAACAAAATTTAGTTGCCAATCCCCGGCAACGGCGCCAAAAACTTGATGCATGTCAAATATGCGCAATTAGTGCAAGTGAACATGTCGCAAATAATAAAGTGATAAGTATATCATATATCGTCTCCACAAGGATTGGTGTACTTAATATGTTTCCGTTGGTCTTCTTGCTATGTAAAGAAATAAAATAAAAACACAAGTAGTTGATTTTGATTAGACTAAATAAAATACTTAAAGACAACTAAATAAAAGGAGATCAAATTGAGAAAGAGGGTAGGATCCAGTTGTGTTGTATAGTGAATTTGGTTGATCTGTTTTTGTCCAATGCAATTGTATTACACTGCCTCGGCAGTACTGCAAATTACTATCTTGGCAGCGATAGTGTTCTCTGTCGCAGCAATCCCTTGCTCTTGAACAGATTTTACCAAAGTTTGACAAAGTTTCCTTTGATGGCTCCGCTTATCCCTAAGTCGAAACACTATTGATGACTAGTCCTTGATGATACCTTTCGGCGTTAATCAATTATAACCAACAACCAATCTCACACTTCTTTTAGCCGCTGAAACTCCAACCTATCCCTAGGACGAGTTAGTATTTTCCAATCAAGTCAAATACCGTACTTACTCCTTTTGTGAATCTAACTCTCTCGAGTCTAGATAAATAGATTACTTACAAACTTCCCTCCCGAGCTTGGATGCAAGAACAAAGAATGGCAAAGAGTAAGCAAACCTTGATATTTTATTCTATTAGAAACAAGAAACAAGATACAATCTCTTCACACTAATACTCAATTGTCTTCACCTAAACCCTAAGAAAGCTTAGAGCATAATGGAAAGAAGAACAAGAATGATTCCTAGGGTGAACTCTCTCAATTCGGCTCTCTTATTCCCTTGGACGGCTATGCCTTATGTAGGCTTGGCCTAGGGCAAACCTTTCGTAAGTAGAATATAACTTGGAGTAGGGAACAGGTTATGTGCATAGGTCAAATATTTCCAAGTTTAATTCTTCTAGAAGGCTTTCCCACGTGGTCTTGTCTTTGGGCTTTCCTCTTGTTATCCACCTTCGATCCTTGGGCTTTTAGTCTAGCAACGTTGTCCTTATTTTTATTCTTATTTTTCCTGCCACATCGTTATTTGTCCTCTGCTTCCTCGGCATCAGGTCCTGCCTTGGTCTCAGTTTGCTGCCGCGGCAATACTTTTTCCTGCACAAACATAAAAATGCAGTAAAGTATGCCTTTTCTAGAAATATTATTTTTAATAGCATAATCCCTAAATATATCATATTAAGTATATGCATTGGTCCAAGTAAGTGTAGAATTGATGATTAATGCCTATGAAAAGTGTAGAAAGTGATAGTGAGTTGAGCACTTATCAAAATCTTCGGAGTTGCTATCGATTAGGAGCTTGCGGCGGGTTCTCAATGGCTGCTCGACGGCCGACTTGGTTCTTTGAAGTTTATGAAGAAAACCTAAAAATTTAAAGAAAAACTTAAGCTTAATATATATAGTAATACCTATATAGTAGAAGAAAAATAAGAACTTAGTGCATAATAGGAGAGGATGTAGATCCGTCTTCTAATATGACTATTTCCTTGTGTTCCTGAGAATTTGGTCCTTTGTATGGTTTGAGACATTATCCGTTGACTTGGAATTCATCAAATGGTCTCAGTTTGCTTAGTAATACCTGGAATTCATATTCGTCTTGTTGTGATCTGATTATGACTTCTCCGTAGAGATGTACATGAAAAACATCAAATGGTCTAGACCATCGAGATTTTAGTTTTCAAGGAAAAAACTTTAATCGAGAATTATAGAGTAAGACTTGTTGCCCTGATAGTATCTGTCATGGCAGCAGTTTTTGGTCATGACATCTTTTTGTTTTTTCTTTATATATTTTGGCATTCTCATATGTTGTTGTTCTGAATTCGTTGATTCCATTAAGATCCAATAATCTTTTATTTCCTACTTTTTCCCAATTCATGTTGACCATTTTTAACTCCCAATATGCTTTATGTTCTATTTCCACTGGTAGATGGCACGATTTACCGTATACCAGTTTTTAAGGGGACATTTTCAGTGGAGTTTTTAACGTTGTTCTATATGCCCATAGTGTGTCATCCAATTGTGTGGACCAATCTTTTCTCGTTTGATTGACAACTTTTTCCAGTACTGATTTGAGTTCTCTATTCGAAACTTCTGCTTGGCCATTTGTTTGTGGGTGATATGTTATGGCTATCTTGTGTGTCACTCTCAATTTCTTTAAGGCCGCGACAACCTGTCTATTATCAAAATGTTTACCTCTATCGCTTACTATGGCACGTGGTACACCAAAATGGGTGAAGATATTTTTCTTTAAGGATTTTTGCACTGTTTTGGCATCATTCCTTACCGTTGCTACTGCTTCTACCCATTTAAATACATAATGTATTGCTAATAAGATATAGAGGTTATCGTATGATGAGGGAAAAGGTCCTATGAAGTCAATCCCCCATGCATCAAACAATTCCACTTCGAGAATGTTTTATAGGGGGATTTCGTTCTTTTTGATATGTTTCCCATCCTTTGGCATCAATCAAACCTTTGAAAATATTCCTGTGCATCTTTATATAGACTCGTCCAGTATAATCTTGATTGTATTACTTTTGCCGTCGTTTTGTTTCTGCGAAAATGTCCGCCATAGGGGGATGCGTGACATTGTGCCAGTACACTTTCCTATTCATCTTCCGGGATGCATCGCCTTATTATTTGATCTGCGCATTGTTTAAACAGGAAAGGATCGTCCCAAAAATAATGCTTTGCATGATGTTTGAACCTTTTCTTTCCTTGATGGTTAAGGTGATGAGGAAGAATGCCACTAATGATATAATTGACAATATCTGCATACCACAGTGTTGTAGTTACGGCTAAGGCAGTGTGGTGGATATACTCAGATAGTATAGAAGCAATTTTGTCTATCGTTAAGTCATGATATTCTGTTGATACTTTCCACATAGCCGTCGTGGCGACAAGTAATTGTTCATCAGGGAATGTATCTTTGATTTCTTGTTTCGGGTTGATTGCTTTGTTTCCTTCTACACGTGATAGATGATCTACTTCTAGATTTTTATTCCTTTTCTATCCTTTATTTCGACTTCGAACTCCTAGAGCAGTAGTATCCATCGTATCAAACGTGGTTTTGCATCATTTTTTTGACAATAGATATTTTATAGCAGAATGATCTGTGTGTACAATTACCTTAGTGCCAATAAGATATTACCTGAACTTGTCGAATGCGAAAACTATTGCTAGCAATTCTTTCTCAGTTGTGGTGTAGTTGACTTAGGCATCATTTAATGTTTTTCTTGCATAATGTATGACATGGAAGGTCTTGTTCTTTCGTTGCCCAAGTACTTCCCCGATAGTGTAATCACTTGCATCGCACATTAGTTCAAATGGTGTATCCCAGTCAGGTGGAACTACTATAGGTGTGGATATCAATTTCTACTTTAATGTTTCGAAAGCCTTGGTGCACGATTCATCAAAATTGAATGGTTTATTCTGTTTCAGTAGTGTAGATAGAGGTTTGGTGTTCTTGGAAAAATCTTCAATGACTCGTCGGTAAAAGTCAGCATGTCCAAGGAAACTACGTATTCCTTTTACCGATGTTGGCAGTGGTAGTTTTTCTATCACGTCTATTTTGGCATTGTCAACTTCTATGCCGCAGCAGGAAATCTTGTGGCCGAGCACTATCCCTTCATCAACCATGAAATGACATTTTTCTCAATTTAAAATTAGGTTCGTGTCTTCACATCTTTGCAGTACCTTCTCCAAGTTTCCTAGGCAGTTATCAAAATCATCTTCGAACACAGAGAAATCATCCATAAAGATTTCAAGGTGATCCTCAATCATATCAGAGAAAATTGTCATCATGCACCGTTGGAAAGTGGCAGGTGCGTTACATAATCCAAATAACATTCTTCTAAATGCATATGTTCCATATGGGCATGTGAAGGTTGTTTTGGCTTGATCTTCAGGGGCTATGACAATTTGATTGTATCCTGAATAGCCATCTAAAAAGCAATAGTAAGGTTTACCGACTAACATGTCAAGCATTTGGTCAATGAATGGTAAGGGGAAGTGATCCTTCCTTGTTGCTTGATTAAGTTTCCGATAATCCATACATACTCTCCATCCGGTTATTGTTCTTGTTGGAATCAATTCATTGTTCTTGTTTGAGATTACCGTCATCCCAACCTTTTTTGGCACACATTATACTGGACTTACCCATGTACTATCAGATATGGGGTAAATAATCCCTACATCAAGCCATTTAATTATTTCTTTTCTTACCACTTCCTTCATTGCATGATTTAATCTTTCTACGCATTAATTGTGGGTTTATGCTCCTTCTGCAGTAAAATTTTGTGCATGCATAATGATGGGCTAATTCCTTTTAGATCCACAATTGTCCAGCCAATTGCCCTTGTGTTCTGCCGTAGCATGTCGGTAAGCCACTTTTCCTGTTCAGGCTGCAACTTAGAAGAAATAATTACTGGCAGAGTATCATTTGATCCCAAGTAAGCATATTTTAATTGATCAGGAAGTGGTTTTAATTGTAGCCACCCAATTCCCTTTTTCTGTTTGTTGATCCTGCGTTTCAGTATTCTGACTGTCTATACATGGTTCTCCATAAAAATAGCGACCTCAACATTCATCATCATTGCTCTGGCGGGTTATGTTGAACAGTCTGTTTCAACATCAAGATGGAATTCTTCTGGTTCATCTGGTTTCTTGGGAGCTTTGAATACACTGATCTTCACTTGTTGGTCATTGACCCTTATGACAAATTTGCCTTTCTCGCAATCGATCAATGTTCTGCCCGTGGCTAGGAACGGTCTTCCCAATATGATCGGAGCATTTTCATCTGCTTTACAATCAAAAATTAAGAAGTTAGTAGGAAATATAAATTTATCCACTCTTACCAGTATATCTTCAATTTTTCCTTCTGGTTGTACGTAAGAGAGGTCTTCCAGTTATAGCATTACTATTGTAGGTTTTTCCTGTCCAACGCCTAGCTTATGGAATACTTAGGCATGAGATTTATACTAGCACCTAAGTCGCATAATGCTTGCCTACGTATTGGTCACCGATAGAGCAAGGTATGGTGAAGATACCAGGATCTTTTGTTTTGGTTGTGGCTTTGTTGTGCAGCATAGCCACACACCGTTCTGTTAAGATAACTGTTTCAAACTTCCAATTTTTATAATTTTGGATATGATATCCTTAAAGAACTTATTGTAGTTGGACATTTGCTTAATTTCCTCTACCAAAAGTATATTTATATGTACCTGTTTAAGTATGTCGAGGAATTTCTTAAACTGGTACTCCTGTTTTTTTTATTTGAACCTTTGTGTAAAAGGTGGTGGTAAACGCAGATCTTTAATCCTTTCATTGCATTGAAATCTTATCTGTTGTGCGGCTATGGCATCTTCTGCTGCATCACCGTTGACAGTGTCTACTTGTTCCTTATTCTCAGGTTTTTCTTTAGTAGCTTCTTTTGGGGCTACTATCTCAGGTGTTTTACCTACTGTCTGGGTAGGTACCCTAGGGTCCTTCAGTTGTAAACCACTTCTGGTAGATATGACCTTGCATTGTTCATGCGGACCGAATTTAGCGACTTCAATATCGCTTGGTAGACCTCTTATAGGTAGGATTTTCATCTGTTGTGCCACCAGACCCACTGTGAATTCTAGCTTCTGGAAAGCAGACTTATTGTTTTGCATTCTCATCTTTGTTCTATCCATGAAAGTGTTGGCTCTCTAAATGAACTTATTGGTGTTGACTATGTATGCACCAGTTTGAGCTATAAATGTTTGTAGTGTATTTTCCAGGGTCTGAACATCTGTATGCAACGGCGGCGGTTGTAACATCCCAATTTTGGGACTAGTAGTTTGAGTATCGGTTAGGGAGGATTCGATTCAGATCGAATCAGATTCCTTCGGTTCATTAATTCTGGGAAAATTTAAAATAGTAAATTTGTGGAAAAGTTTTGAAAATGTTAATATAGTGTTTTAAAGTTAAGGAAATAATATTTGAGTTTTAATTGAATTAATTGGATTTAATTAAGACTAATTATCACATTAGAGACTAAATTGTAAATTTTGGAAAGTTTAGGGATTTAATTGTAATTTTTGGAAATTTAGTATTTTTAGTGACTAAATTGGAAAGTAAGCCAAAGCTTAGAATCCTTAGAGGGCCATTAATCTAAATTATTTTAATTAAAGATTTTCTACCAAAATAAGTTTTTAATTAGTTTTTAATTTGTGATTAATTTCATATTCTTTTCTAACTTTCAATTTTCTCATCTTTTCCCCTAAACTTTATCTCCATTTTATCTTCATAATTTCTTCAATTACTTGCTGAATTCTTCTCTATTTTCATCAAGATTTATCTCATTCTACTCATCTTTCCATTGTCTACAAAACCTACTCATCAATTTTGAAAAATCTTAAAGGTAATTTCTGATTTTTCTTTATTTTCTAAGGTTCTTTATTTGATATTCCCAAGAATTTGGCTTACAAATGAATAATCTAAACTTAATTTCATGTTTAATTCAAGATTTTGAAGTTTTGGGGGAATTTTCAAGAAACTAGGTTAGATCTAATTCAAGACTGTAATTAGGATGATTCATTATGAAATTAAACTTAATTTGATGATTAATTGAGTCTTGAACTGATGACACATTAATTTAATCTTGAAATAATTGAATCGGTGTTGTTTAGAGGTGGTTTTCGGTTGTTGTATGGGCTGTTTTAGGTTCTTTGCTTTTACTGGAGGTATAAGGATGGTTTGGAAGTGTTTTTAGTTCATAATTGATGAGGTTTAGAGGTTAGATTCATTAGGTTAGGGGCTGGTGTTGTTTCGGATATATTTCGGTTTAGTTTTCGGTCTTTTCGGCTAGGTTTTCGGTAGTTTTATGGAGGTTTGATGTGGCTACTGTTTTGAGCATGTAATGATGTGTATATGCTCTGTTTTTAATGTTGTATGGTAAGTACAAGAAGTCTCTTAAGTTGTTGGTGTGTTTGCGTTGCCGTTGGAGCGTCGGCGAAGGCTCGTTTCGCTTGTCGGTGAGTGAATTTGGGTTAAAAGTGTTTCGCAATAGTTCGGTTCTGTTTTGGGAACTATGGGATAGTGTGAAAAGTTTCCATAGTTTAAGAGTAAATAATTTAAATTGTATCGATGCATTTTCTTAAGTTTCGGCTATTTTGGCAATGACTTTAATAAAGATGATTTCAATGAGATTTGGAAATGCATATCTTGGATTTTGATATTATGCATGAATGTGTTACTTGCTGAAAATGCATGGTTTAGAGTATCATTCATGGCTTGTTGAAGCATGAAAATGTGTTGGAATAATATGTGGTTATTTGTCTTACATTTGATTAACCCGTTGAACATGATTTTGGTTCACTTGATGAACATATTATGAGTGCATTATGAGCAGCAAGTTAGCATGCATAATTGGAAATGATATTGGCTTAGTGACACTATCAATAGTTACGAATACAAATGACAGACAATGGAGGCCTTCCGCCGCCACCACTATCGCGACAGCTCACTGTCAGATATTTCCTGGAAGAGGATTTGAATGGCTTAAATCTTGGAGTGGTTACACCAGAAATAAAAACAACCCAATTTGAACTAAAACCTGTCATGTTCAATATGCTCAACACTATTGGACAGCTTGGTGGGTCTATGACAGAAGAAGCCAGGCAACATCTCAAGTCATCCATGGAGATCTATAATTCATTCAAAATCCAAGGAGTCCATGAATATGTCTTGAGATTGAAATTATTCTCCTATTCACTAAGGGATAGGGCAAAAACCTGGTTAAATAGCATTCCAGCAGAATCAATAGGATCTTGGAGTGAACTTTGCCGAGATTTCATTACACGCTTTAATCCCACTAATTTATATGATCGTATTTATAATGAAATTACTTCTTTTTGACAGGCAGATGATGAACCTATGTATGAGGCATGAGAGCACTATAAGGAGTTACTACACAAGTGTCCTTTACATGAATTTCCATTATGGACAGAAGTGACCATGTTTTATAATGCCACCAACGCCCCAACAAGGATAATGTTAGATACGTCTGCAAATGGAACTCTTCTTGACAAAGCAGTTGAGGAAGCTATTGAAATCTTAAATAGACTCGCAAAGAACGATTTTCAATTCCTTTCATCTAGGCGAGGAGGAGTAAGATGCCAAGCCATTGTGAATGAGTTGGAAACATCCAATTCAGTGGAAGCACAATTGGCTTCTCTTACTAAGATGGTTCAGAATATGCAAATGAAGAACAATACCCATGAGGTCAAGGCAATAAATTCTTTCTGTAATTTATGTGGAGGTAACCATAGCTCTTCTAAATGCATGCAGAATCAAGAATCTAGTCTTTATGTGGGAAACTACAACCGGAACAATAATATGATGCCCAATACATACAATCCAGCATGGAAAAGACATCCCAATTTCTCATGGAGTAATCCTAGCAATGCCTTGAATCCAACTACTCAACCCTCAGGTTTCCAGCAACCAATGCAAATACAACCTCCGCCTCAGCAGCAGGTCCAACAACCATTGTCGCAGCAGCAAATGCATCAGCAACAAACTACAAGTTCATTGGAAAATTCTCTTAAGGCCTTCATGATGAAAATAGAATCATACATGGATGAGAATAGTAACTTCATTAAGAGAACTGATGTATTCATAAACAGAACTAAGATGAGGTTGCAAAAACAAGAGGCTGCCATTAAATCAATGGAAACTCAAGTTGGGCAGTTTGCTCAAAATCTGAACACTAGACCACAAGGAGGATTACCCAGCAATACTGAAGTTGCAAAGGGAATGGGCCATGAGCAATGCAAGGCAATCACTATAGGAGTGGTCTACAACTTAAGGAGATACTAGGCAGTTCAGCAGACAAAGTCCTACTAGTGGAACAAGAAGAATCATATACAAAGGATTTAGATGCTGAACTAAGTGATCATGCCACAACAATTCCACAAAAAAGTATTACCTCAACATAGCAATCAACAGTCCCATGCCAAGCGGAATGCAAAGTTATCCACAATGAGGGTTAACGACCAGCAAGTCAAACTCAATGCTTTCCATAATTTAAAAAGATATGATGATCAAGAGGAATGTGAAGTTATCCACAACACAGATACAAGAAGCAAAATATCCTGTCTCAGCAACTACTGCCTCGGCAGTATCCTCGGCAGAGAAATTAATGCTTGTTACAATAGAATACTGGACAATACTGATACATCAGAGGTGGATAAAGCCAATTGGACAGTACATTATCCAGGCACATTCAGGTCCAAATGGTCAGAACCATATGGTGCAATAAAGATCAAATCAAGAAGGAATGAGTATGAATCCAAAGAAAAGGGCCAACATTTGAAGCATTATTCGTGCCAACAAGAGACAATAACCTTAGGAGATGCACTTGCATGCACTCTGATAAGTGCTCAACTCACTATAACTTTTTACACCTTTCATGGTCAATAATCATTAAATCTACACCTACTTGAACCAGTGCATGTACTTAATGTGAACTATTTAGCGATTTTGATGTTAAAGATAATATTTATAGAAAAGGAAAACTTTACTGTATTTTTATAGGAAAAAGTATTACCGCGACAGTAATTGAGGCCGAGGTAGGACCTGATGCCGAGGCAGCAGAGGACAAGTAGTGATACTATAGGCGAGCTAAGGAGAAAAATGAGGAGAACGTTGCTGGACAAGAAGCCCAAGGATCGGAGCTGGATAACACGTGGAAAGCCCAAGACAAAGGCCATGCGGGAAAGCCTCCTAGTTGGAATAAACTTGGAAATATTTTATTTATGTACATGACTTGTTCCCTATTCCAAGTTATATTCTAATTAGGAAAGGTTTGCCCTAGGCCAAGCCTATATAAGGCATAGCTGTCCAAGGGGAAAGAGAGACTAGACAATTAGGAATTAGAGAGTTTAGACCTAGCCGATTTCATCTTTTAGTTTTCTTTCTTTTACATTATGTTCTAGTTTTCTTTAGGCTTAGGTGAAGGTTGTAAAGTATTAGTGTGAAGAGATTAAACTTTGTTTCTTGTTCTCAATGCAATAAAAGATCGAAGTTTGCTTATTCTTTGTCATTCATTGTTCTTGCATTCAATCTCGAGAGAGAAGTTTGTGAGTAATCCATTTATCTTATATCGAGAGAGTTAGATTTACGAAAGGCATAAGTACGATGTTTCAATTGGGAAAAACTAACTCGGCCTAGAGATAGGTTAAGAGTTTTAACGGCTAGAGGAAGTGTGAGATTGGTTGATGATTATAATTGATTCATGCCGAGAGGTATCATTAAGGACTGGTCATCAACAGTACTTTGACTTAGAGATAAGCGAAGTCATCAAAGGACACTTTGCCAAACTTTGGTAAAGTCCACCCAAGCGTAAGAAATTGTCGCGACAGACGAGCATCGCGACTGTCGAGGCAATAATCTGCAGTACTACCGAGGCAGTATTGTGCAATTGCATTGGACAAAAACAAGTTGTTCAAATCCACTCTACAATACAATTGGATCCTGACCACTTTCTTTATTTAATTTATCTATATTTATTTAGTTAGTTTATTCAAAACTCAATTCACTTGTGTTTTTATTTTATTTCTTTACAGAGCAAGAAGACCAAAGGAAGCATATTGAGTAGACCAATCCCTGTGGAGACGATACACGATTTACTCATCACTTTATTACTTAGCGACATGTTCACTTGCACTAAATTGCGCATATTCCACACGCATCAAGTTTTTGGCACCGTTGTCGCGGATTGACAACTAAATTTTGTTTTCTTTATTTTCTTGCTTTTTAGTTATTTTTTTTACTTTGGTTTATTTTTTGTGTATGACCAGGGCCAACCCTATAAATCCTTTGTACGCGTTAGATCCAGAAATCGAACGTACACATCAAAGGTTAAGGAGACAAATCCAAGGAGCTATGGAAGGACATCAAGGAAATCAAGCAGATCAAAACTTACCTACCGGTAATGAAGGCCTTCCGCCACCACCACTGCCGCGGGAGATCATTGTCAGAGACTTCCTAGAAGAAGATTTAAATGAGTTAAATCTTGGGATGGTTACACCAGAAATAGAAGCAACCCACTTTGAACTAAAACCTATCATGTTCAATATGTTAAACACTATTGGAAAATTTGGTGGGTCAATGACAAAAGATGTCAGGCAACATCTTCAGTTATTCATGGAAATATATAACTCTTTCAAAATCCAAGGAGTCCGTGAAGATGTCTTAAGATTGAAATTGTTCCCTTATTCACTGAGGGATAGGGGGAAAACCTGGCTAAATAGTATTCCAGTAGGATCAATAGGATCTTGGAGTGAATTGTGCTGAGATTTCATTACGCGCTTTACTCCTACCAATTTATATGATAGAATTCGTAATGAAATTACTTCTTTTCGACAGGCTAACGATGAACCTATGTAAGAGGCTTGGGAGCGCTATAGAAAATTACTGCACACGTGTCCTTTGCATGGATTTCCTTTATGGACACAAGTGACAATGTTTTATAATGCCACCAATGCCCCGAAAAGGATGATGCTAGATGCCTCAACAAATGGAACACTCCTTGACAAAGCAACAAATGAAAGCTATTGAGATTATGAACAAACTCGCAAAGAACGATTTTCAATTACCTACATCTAGGCGAGGAGGAGTAAGACGCCAAGCCACGGTGAATGAATTAGAAAATCAAATTCAGTGGTAGCACAATTGGCCTCTCTTACTAAAATGGTGCAAAATATGCAGCTACAGCAAAATACCTATGAGTTTAAGGCCATTGATTCCTTTTGCAATTTATGTGGAGGTAACCACAATTCTTCTGGGTGTATACAGAATCAAGAGTCTAGCTTGTATGTCAGAAACTATAACTGAAACAACATGATATCCAACACATACAACCCCTCATGGAAGAGGCATCCAAACTTTTCATAGAGTAATCCGAACAATGCCTTGAATTCTGATAAGTGCTCAACTCACTATTACTTTCTACATTTTTCATGGGCATTAATCACCAATTCTACACCTACTTGAACCAAAGCATGTACTTAATGTTATATATTTAGGGATTTTGCTGTTATAGATAATATTTACAAAAAAAGCATACTTTATTACATTTTTATATATGTGTAAGAAGAAGTATTGCCACGACAGCAAACTGTGGCCGAGGCAAGACCTGATGCCGGGGCAGCATAGGACAAGTAGCAATATGGTAGGCAAGCTAAGGACAAAAATGAGGAGAACGTTGCTAGACAAGAAGTCCAAGGATCAGAGATGGATAAGCACGTGGAAAGCCCAAAGACCAAGACACGTGAGAAAGCCTTCTAGAAGGAATAAACTTGGAAATATTTGATTTATGTACATGATATGTTCTGTACTCTAAGTTGTATTCTACTTAGGAAAGGTTTGCCCTAGACCAAAATTATATAAAACCTAGCCGTCCCAAGGAGAAAGAGAACTTGACTTGAGAGACAATTCGGTTTATAAATAGTTTAGATTTCATCTTTTAGTTTTTCTTTTCTTTTACATTATGTTCTAAGTTTGTTAGGCTTAGGTGAGGTTGTAAAGTATTAGTGTGAGGAAGTTAAACTTTGTTTCTTGTTTCCAATGCAATAAAATATCAAAGTTTGCTTATTCTTTCCCATTCCTTGTTCTTACATTCAAGCTTGGTAGAGAAGTTTGTAAGTCATACATTTATCTAATATCAGGAGAGTTAGATTCAGGAAAGGAATAAGTACGGTGATTCAATCAGGGAACACTAACTCGGTCTAGGGATAGGTTTAGAATTTCAGCGGCTAATAGAAGTGTAGGATTAGTTGGTGATTATAATTGATTCACGCCGGGAGGTATCATCAAGGACTGGTCATCAACAATACTTCGACTTAGGGATAAGAGGAGTCATATAAGGAAACTTTGTCGAACTTTGGTAAGATTTGCCCAAGAGCAAGGAATTGCCGCGGTGGACGACTACCTTCACTGTCGAGGCAGTAATCTATAGTGCTGCCGAGGCAGTGTTGTGCAATTGTATTGGACAGAAACAAGTCAACTGAATCCTCTATACAATACAACTGGATCCTAGCCACTATCTTTATTTGATTTTTCTATCTTTTAGTTTTCTTCATTTAGTTAAATCAAAACCCATTAATTTGTGTTTTTACTTTATTTCTTTACAGATCAAGAATATCAAAGGAAGCATATTAAGTAGACTAATCCTTGTGGAGACGATACTTGATACTTATCACTTTATTACTTGTCGACGTGTTCACTTGCACTAAATTGCGCATATTTAGCACGCATCAAGTTTTTGGCGCCATTACCGGGGATTGACAACTAAATTTCGTTTTTTTATTTTCTTGCTTTTTGAGTTATTTTATTTTACTTTGATTTATTTTTGGTGTATGACCAGGGCCAACCTTACCAATCCTTTATACGCATTAGATCCAGAAATCGAACATACTTATCAAGGGTTGAGGAGACAGATCCAAGGAGCCATGGTAGGAAATCAAGGAAATTAGAACTTACTTGCCGGTATTGGAGGCCTTCTGCCGCCACTACTGCCGCGAAAGTTAACTGTCAGAGAGTTCCTGGAAGAAGATTTAAATGGGCTAAATCCTGGAGTTGTTATACCAGAAATAGAAGCGGTCCACTCTGAGGAGAAACCTGTCATGTTCAATATGCTAAACACTATTGGACAGTTTGGTGGGTCAATGACAGAAGATGTCAGGCAACATCTTAAGTCATTCATGGAAATTTGCAATTCCTTCAAAATCCAAGGAGTCCATGAGGATATCTTAAAATTGAAGTTGTTCCCCTATTCACTGAGGGATAGGGCAAAAACCTGGCTAAATAGCATTCCAGTAGGATCAATAGGATCTTGGAGTGAATTATGCCGAGATTTTATTACGCGTTTTAATCCTACCAATTTATAAGATAAAATTTGTAACAAAATTACTTATTTTCGATAGGCTGATGACGAACCTATGTACGAGGCATGGGAACGCTACAGAGAGTTATTGCACAAGTGCCCATTGCATGGATTTTCATTGTGAACACAAGTGACAATGTTTTACAATGCCACCAATGCCCCGACAAGGACGATGTTAGATACCTCGGTAAATGGAACACTCTTGGATAAAGTACTTGAGGAAGCTATTGAGATACTGAATAAACTCGCAAAGAACGATTTTCAATTTCCTACATCTAGGCGAGGAGGAGTAAGACACCAAGACACAGTGAATGAATTAGAAACACCAAATTCAGTGGCAGCACAATTGGCCTCTCTTACTAAGATGGTGAAAAATATGCAGTTACAACAAAATACCCATGAGGTTAAGGCTATTGATTCTTATTACAATTTATGTGGAGGTAACCATAATTCTTCTGAGTGTATACAAAATCAAGAGTCTAGCATGTATGTTGGAAACTATAACAGAAATAATATGATGTCTAACACATACAACCCCTTATGAAAGAGGCATCCAAAATTTTCATGCAGTAATCCAAATAATGCCTTGAATCCAACTACTCAATCCCCAGGATTCCAGTAACAAATACAACATCTGTCGTAACAGCAAATCTAACAGGCTATACTGCAGCAGCAGATGCATCATCAGCAGCCTATAAGTTCTCTAGAAAATTCTCTGAAAGCATTCATGATGAAAACTGAATTATACATGATAGAGAGCAGTAACTTCATCAAAAGAATAAATGCATTTATAAATAGGACTGAGATGAGGTTACAGAACCAAGGGGAAACAATAAAGGAACTAGAAACCTAGGTTGGGCAGTTTTCCCAGAATATTAATACTAGACCACAAGGAGGATTACCTAGCAATACTGAAGTTGCTAAGGTAATGGGCCATGAACAGTGCAAAGCAATCACTACCAGAAGTGGTCTACAGCTGAAAGAGAAGGTAGAAAACCCAACAGACAAAGTCCCACCAACAGAACCAGAAAAAAAGGAATTGGATGTTGAATCAACTGATAATGTCCTAGCAGATAACACTACCCCAATAGAGAGCTCGGCAGCACCTGAACAAGCTGCTGAGACAGCGACAGACACAGTGGTTCCAGGTATCAAATTTCAAACTAAAGAAACCCTAGAAGAGATGAGATCACCACCACCTTTCCCACGAAGGTTAGAAAAGCAAAAACAGGACCATCAATTTAAGAAATTTCTTGATAGTTTAAAGCAAGTCCACATTAACTTACCCTTTGTAGAGGCAATTGGACAAATACCTAATTATGCTAAGTTCTTGAAAGACATTGTGTCTAAGAGAAAGAGGCTAGGTAAGTTTGAAATAGTGGCTGCTACAGAAGGATGCATGGCAATGCTACACAATCGCATGCCACCAAAATTGAAGTCCCTGGATGCTTTATAATACCTTGTGCAATTGGTAACCAATATGAAGGTAAGGCTCTATGAAACCTTGGAGCAAGCATCAATCTAATGAACAAATCTGTCTTTCAAAAGATTGAAATTGGAAGGGCAAAACCCACTACTGTGATGCTCCAACTTGCGGATCGATCATATGTGTAACCCGAAGGAAAAATTGAGGACATACTAGTAAGAGTAGACAAATTTATTTTTCCTATTGATTTTCTTATCCTTGATTATGAAGCAGATGAGAATGCACCGATCATCCCAGGGAGAACTTTCCTTGCCACTGGACGAGCGCTAATTGATGTGAAAAAAAGGAGAATTGACAATGCGGATTAATGATCAACAAGTCAAACTCAATATTTTCCAAATTCTGAAAAGACATGATAATCCAGAAGAATGTCAAATGCTGGACAATACAGATGCAGTTAGTACAATACCCTGTCTTAGCAACAACTGTCTCGGCAACAATCTTAACGATATACCACAAATCTGCCTCAGTAGTGACATAGATGACTGCTATAGCATAACTTTGGACAGTATGAAAACACCAGAAAATGAGGAAGCTAACTGGACAATACATCTTCCAGGTAAGTATTTCGAGCCCTTAGATTACCCATGGAAGAATGAAAAATATATAAATAAGGAACCATTGGTCACTAAATTAAAACCCTTACCTGAAAAACTAAAATATGCTTATTTGGGAGTCAACCAAACAATGCCCGTAATTATTTCTTCTAAATTGCAGCCAGAACAGGAACAAAGCCTGATAGAGATACTGCAGTAGCACAAGAAGGCAATTGGGTGGTCAATTGATGATTTGAAGGGGATAAGTCCAACAGTGTGTATGCATAAAATCCTTTTCTAGGAAGACCATAAGCCCACTGTTGAGCCCAAATAAGACTTAACCATGCTATGAAGGAGGTAGTACGAAAGAAAATAATCAAGTGGTGTAACCCCCTTAGCCCGGCCTAGACGGAACCGACACTAATGGGTTACACGGGAAATATCAAACCAAACCCGCGAGGGTCCGATTCGATATAACCCTGAAAATCGTTATATATATATATTTTATTTTTATTTATCTTAAACTAGATGCACATTTATATTCTTATGTGAGACGGGTTCAAGCAAAATGAAAATGAAGGTAATTGGACCATAATTTATCATTCAATTAACGCATACATAATTATGGACCAAAACGTAAATATTTTGATTACAAACATCAACCGAAAATTTAATCTACCATAATTCAATTAAATATACATAGCATACTCACAACAAAATTTAGATCAATCAAAGCATCATAACATCACCAATTTCACATTTTATTGATTAGGGACCTAAATGTAAAACAGGTAAAGATCTTGGTTCTACATCTATCATTGTTCAATTGAGGTGAAATTAAGTTAATATCTTGCCTTACGGTGTCATAATAGCTCAACATAGTTTACATAGCATCTATATTTGATTATAATAAAATATCCGGTCTAACGTGAATTCACAATACTAAAATTATACTATTTAGTCAGGGGTATCGGTACCTTTATTCCTGGTATCAATACCTTTACGTTAAATAATCAAATTAAGCCTTTAGAAAGTTAATGGTATCGATACTATAACATCCCGGTTTTGGGGTTAGTAGTTTGAGTGTTAGTTGGAGAAGTTCAATTTGGGTCGAATCAAATTCTTAAGGTTCGTTGGGAAAATTAAAATAATAATATTTTAACCAGACAAGTAATAATTTTGAGAAATGGTTTAGAAATATTCAAATGATGTTTTAAAAATTAAAGGAATGTTATTTGAAAATCAATTTGATTGATAATTGAGTTTAATTATGTACTAGTGACCAAATTGTAATTTTGAAAAAAGATTTGATGGTTTAATTGGTGATTTCGAAAATGGGCATTTTTAGTGACTAAATTGGAAAGCAAACTATACTTAGAATTCTTAGAGGGCCATAAACCCAATTTATTTTTAATTAATAATTTATCTACCAAAATTGTTTTTAAATAGTTTTAAAAAGATGATAATTTTATTTTCTCTCATAACCACTTATTTTCTCATCTTTTTGCTCATGATTTTCTCTTCATCTTCTTCTTTAAATTTCTTCAATTACTTGCTGATTTCTTCATCATGTTCAACAACATTTATTTCATTTTATTCAACTTTTCATTCTTTATAAAGCCTATTAATCAATTTTGCAAAATCAATATCCATTTTTAAGAAATCAAGGAGAGGATTTCTCATCTTTTTGGTGGAGTAAATCTCTAAGGTAACTTGCTGAATTTTAATCTTTTTCTAAGGTTCTTTATTGGAATTCCCAAGTATTAGCTTGCTAATCATTAAGTGAAACTTGATTTCATGTTTTTAATACTAGATCTAATGATTTTTTGAGGATTTTTGTGAAATCTTTTTAGATCTCAATTAATGTTATAATTAGGTTGATTTAATTATTTTATTATGTCAATTAAATGATTAAATGAGTCTTGAATTGATGTACATTAATTTAATCCCAGAATAATGTAAGCGGTGTTGTTTTAAGGTGATTTTCGGTTGTTTTAGGGGCTATTTTAGGTGTTTTAATGTTGTTGGCGGTATAAGGATGGTTTGGATATATTTTTGGTTCATAATTGAAGTTAATTAAATGTTAGAATCATTATGTTTTGGGTTGATATTGTTCAGATCCGTTTCGGCTTAGTTTTCGGTCTTTTCGACTAAGTTTTCGGTAGTTTTGTGGAGGTTTGATGTGGCTGTTGGTTTGAGCAGGTTATGATGTGAATATGCTCTGTTTTTAATGATGTAGAGGTAGTGCAAGAAGATTCTTAAGTGGCTGGTGCATTAGCGTTGCCGTTGGAGCATCAGCGAGGACTCGTTTCGCTTGTCGGTGAGTGTTTTCGGACTTAAAGTGAATCGCACTTGTTCGGTTCTGTTTTGGGGACTATGTAATAGTATGAAAATTTTCCATAGTTCAAGAGTAAGTGAATTAAATGATTTTGATACATTTTCTTAAGTATCGACAATTTCGGTAATGGATTTGATGATGATTATTTAAAGAGATTTTGGAGATGTAAAACTATGGTTTTGAAATGAAGCATGCATGTGTTAAATTGCTGAAAGTGTATGGTTTATAAAGACATCCATGGATTATGAAAACATGAAAATGAATATGAATAATATGTGGTTAATTGCCTTACAATTAAAGGTGTCATTGTGCATGACATTCGGTTCATTTGTTGAACACATTATGGATGCATTATGAGCTGAAAATGAATTGGAATATGATGAGGTTATTTGCCCTATGTTGATAATCCGTTGAGCATGATTTATGGTTCACATGATGAACATGATATGAATGCATTATGAGCAGCAAGTTAACATGCATGATTGGAAATAATATTGGCTTAGTGACACTAACTTTAGATTCGAATACAAATGACATGTCATTAGGATTGAGCGTACTATAAAAATAAAGAGAATAATGATGATGCCTACACGTAAACAAGGGTGACTTTGTGTCCGACCGTGCGTGTAGAGTTTGTCTATATATAAACAAGGGTGACTTTGTGTCCGACTGTGCATATAGTTGACCCATACGTAAACAAGGGTGACTTTGTGTCCGACCGTGCGTAGTGGGGGAAACATGTATACAAGGGTGACTATGTGTCCGACCGATCCATGTTGAGACCAAGAATCTCCAATTATGGAAAAAGAGATTCGTGCATTCGGTGAACTAAAAGTTCACATTAAGTGATCACTAGAAAGCCAATATGCATACATGAAGTTAAATGGTATTCTTGTGCATGACACATAAAATATTTTGACAATGTTGATGAGCATGATTTGGCTTTACTCATTTTAAATAAGCATGAAGGATGCAAACATGACATTTAAAAATGATTTTGTTTTATGCATTGATGATCTTGTGTAGAGCTTCCTCACTAAGCATGTTTGCTTAAGCTCTCTTTTCATCCTTGCAGAAAAATAAAGACACTCGGGACTACATTCGGAGAAAGGAAAACAAGGGGAAAGGTTATCTCAAATTTGTTATGTTTTGGCAAATAAGTTGGAACTTGGCAATGTGTAAACCCAACCTATGTAAGGAGTGTGAATTTTGGCTTTAGTTTATGTTGTAATAAGACCTATGTTGCTTTGATTGTTAATTGATGAACCATGGTATTGTTTGGATTGTAAAGCATGTACTTGCATGAACGTCATGATTTTAATCATGTTCTAGGTAGCATACCTATAGTTTGTTTGATGTTCTTGACGTTGATAATCATGTGTTATATGTTATTATTTATGCTTAGGATTTATGCATATAGTTGGTGGTAATTAATGGTTGTGTATTGAGTCGATAATATTCACTTAGTTTGACAGAATTTTTAGGTTCCAGACTCAAAGTTTCGAAACCTTAGGGAAGGTTTCGAAACCTTTGCCAAACAATTTCGAAACCTTCAGAAAGGTTTCTAAACCTTGCGGCCAATTTCAATTCTGGAAAGTTACTGGACGCGAAAAGTTTCAAAACCTTTAGGGAAGTTTCGAAACCTTTTACATAAAGTTTCGAAACCTTTATGGAAGGTTTCAAAACCTAGAAATTGATAGTTATTGGGAATTGTATTTTAGTCCCTAATATCTTTCATTGTTCAATTAGGGTATCTACAGATGTTATTTTGAGCTAAAATTTAACATGAATGCATAAAGTTGATTTAATTTCAAGAAGGCTAGATTAATTTGGACGAAATCCTTATAATTTGAAAGATTTACATTTTGGTCCCTAATTTGGTGAAACATGCAATTGATGATGTTAGAATACTCCGTTTGACTTGAAATTTACCATGAGGGATATTTGTATGTTTAATTGAACTTTGATGGAATGGGTTTCTACTTTTTCTTTAGAATTTAAAAGTTTTACGTTTTAGTCCTTAATTTACTTAAGTGTTTAATTGAATGCTTGTTTATGATCGAATTGTTTCCGTTAAGGCCTTGTATGAGACCTTGACATATAGGAATATAATTATGCATCTAGAAAAAAATATATCAGTTTTAGGTTTGTTTATCGAATCGGACCTTTGCAAGTTTGGTTTGATATTCCCCGTGTAACCCATTAGTGCAAGTTCTGTCTAGGCCGAGCTAAGGGGATTACAGATACCACCTTGGGTGGTATCGAAACAGATGTGTCCAGTGGCATAATTGCACCAAATCACCATTCAATGCTGCCCCTTTTTAAGCCTTGGGGTATTGATACCACCACAGGGTGTTTCGATACCCCTGTCCAAAAAAACTAATTCGAACATTTTAAAGGGGTTTCTTCCACTCAAACACAACCATTAATCACCCACAACTACATGTGTAATTTCTAAGCATAAAATCAACATAAAACACACCAACATTAACATCAAGAACCTCAAATAACCTATAGGCATGTTTCCTAAAATATGGTTAGAAACAAGGATGTTCATGATTGTGCAAGTGTGCATGCTTTCCATGTTAAGGCTTAAGGCAAAGTACAATCGTGTATAGGCATGCTTTAAGCAATCAAAAGTAACCTCATAGTTCATCAACCAATAGTCAAGCATTATAATGTCTTATTACAAAGCTTCAAACTAACCAAACACACTCTCATATTGGTTTCGATTTACACATTGTGAAGCCCCAACTTATTTGCCAAATCATACAAAAACTTTGTAGTCTTTTCCCTTGATCCTCTTGCTCCAAATGAAGCTCCAAATATCTTTAATTTTCTGCAATGATGAAAAGAGAGCTTAAGCATAACATGCTTAGTGAGGAAGATCTAGCAAGGTCATCTATGCAACAATTTTAAAACCATATTTAAATCATAGTTGCAATGCAACGCTAAATCATGCATGCTTAATATTTCATGTTCATGTTCATAAAACCGAAGTTTTTTTTCTTGAGTATGTTCAACATTATCAATACATTTCATGAATGTTGCACAATGTTCTCTTTTAATCCATGTATGCATGTTGACTTCTAGTGATCACTTATTTTGAATCTTAAGTTCACCGAATACACGGATCGATGGCTAGAGACCATTAGTCTCGTCATGACACAAAGTCACCATTGACATGACACGAAGTCACCATTGACATGACACGAAGTTACCATTATTAGCTCTACCACACACGGTCTGACACAAAGTCACCCTTGTTACGTGTATGCAATATTCTTTATTCTCAATAATATTTATAGTGCGTAATATTCTTTATTCTCAATAATATTTATTGTGCACTCAAAGACAATCTTAATGACATGTCATTTGTATTTAAGTCTAAAGTTAGTGTCATTAAGCCAATATCATATTCCAATATGCATGATAATTTGTTGCTCATAATGCATGCATAATGTGTTCAATAAATGAACCAAATGTCATGCCCAATGGCACCATCATATGTAAGGCAGATAATCACATTATATTCCAATTCATTTTCAGCTCATAATGCATCCATAACGTGTTCAACAAATGAACCGAAAGTCATGCCCAATGGCACCATTAATTGTAAGGCAAATAACCATATATTATTCCAATTCATTTTTCTTATTTCCATAACCATGGATGCCTTTATAAACCATGCATTTCCAGCAAGTATCACATGCATGCATCATTTCAAAATCATACTTATGCATTTCCAAAAATCTCTTTGAATCATCAACATAATGCCATTATCGGAAATAACCGAAACTCATAATAATGCATCAAAATTATTTACTTTACTTACTCTTGAACTATGGAAAGTTTTCACACTATTCTATAGCCCCCAAAACAGAACCAAACCAATGCGATTTGCTTTAAGTCCGAAAACACTCACCAACAAGCGAAACGAGCCCTCGCCGATGCTCCGATGGCAACGCCAATACACCAGCCACTTAAGCACCTTCTTGCACTACCTCTACATCATTAAAAACAGAGCATATTCACATCATAACATGATCAAACCAACAGCCACATCAAACTTCCACAAAACTACCAAAAACTTAGCCGAAAAGACCAAAAACTAAGCCGAAACGCATCCGAACAACATCAACCCAAAACCTAATGATTTTAACATCTAATACACTTCAATTATGAACAAAAAACACATCCAAACCATCCTTATACCTCCAACAATATTAAAACACCTAAAACAGCCCCTAAAACAACCAAAAATCACCTTAAAACAACACCGATTATATTATTCCGGGATTAAATTAATATGCCATCAATTCAAGACTCATTTAATCATTTAATTGACATAATAAAATAATTAAATCAACCTAATTACAACATTAATTGAGATCTAAAAAAGATTTCATAAAAATCCTCATAAAATCATTAGATCTAGAATAAAAAACATGAAATCAAGTTTCAATTAATGATTAACAAGCTAATACTTGGGAATTTTAATAAAAAACCTTAGAAAAAAAGATTAAAATTTAGCAAGTTACCTTTGAGATTTACTCCACCAAAAAGATGAGAAATCCTCTCCTTGATTTCTTGAAAATAGATGTTGATTTTACAAAATTGATGAATAGACTTTGTAGAGAATGAAAAGATGAATAAAATGAAATAAATCTTGTTTAAAGTGATGAAGAAATCAACAAGTAATTGAAGAAATTTGAAGAAGAAGATGAAGAGAAAATCATGAGAGAAAAGATGAGAAAATAAATGGTTATGAGAGAAAATAAAATTATCATCTTTTTAAAACTATTTAAAAACAGTTTTGGTAGATAAATCATTAATTAAAAATAAATTGGATTTATGGCCCTCTAAGGATTCTAAGTATAGCTTGCTTTCCAATTTAGTCACTAAAAATGTCCATTTACGAAAATCACCAATTAAACCACCAAATCTTTTTTCAAAATTACAATTTGGTCACTAGTACATAATTAAACTTAATTATAAATCAAATTGAAGTTCAAATAACATTCCTTTAATTTTTAAAACATAATTTTAATATTTCTAAACCATTTCTCAAAATTACTACTTGTCTGATTAGAATATTATTATTTTAATTTTCCTGGAATAACGAATCGAAGAACCCGATTCGACCCAAATCGAATTCCCTAAACCATCAGTCAAACTACTAACCCCAAAATCGGGATGTTACAAGTGGCTTGATGCTGGAATTATCTATCCTATTTTTGACAGCACATGGATAAGCCCGGTACAATGTGTACCCAAGAAAGGTGGTATGACTGTTATAACCAACGAGAACAGCGAGTTGATCCCAACCGGGACTGTGACCGGTTGGAGGGTTTGTATGGATTATCGCAAGTTGAATAAGGCAACAAAGAAGGATCACTTTCCTTTACTCTTTATTGATGAAATGCTTGATAGACTTGCTGGTAAACTTTGTTACTGTTTTTTTGATGGCTATTCAGGCTATAATAAGATTTTCATTGATCCAGAAGACCAAACAAAAACCACCTTCACCTGTCCATATGGGACATATGCATTTAGAAGAATGTCGTTCGGCCTTTGCAATGCCCCGGTAACCTTTCAGAGATACATGATGGCAATTTTTTCTAACATGATAGAAGATTCCCTGGAGATATTCATGGATGATTTTTCAGTCTTTGGAGACAGTTTTAATCACTGTCTCGGCAATTTAGAAAAAGTGCTTCAAAGATGTGAAGAATCCAATTTAGTCCTAAATTGGAAAAAATGCAACTTTATGGTGATTGAAGGCATAGTATTGGGCCACAAAATATCATCACAAGGAATCAAAGTTGATAAAAAAAGATTGATGTGATAAAGAATTTGCCTCCACCAATTTCTGTGAAAGGAGTTCGAAGCTTCTTAGGCCATGTAGATTTTTATAAAAGGTTTATTTCTAATTTTTCTAAAATTTCTAAACCTCTTTTTAACTTGCTTGAACAAGACAAAAAATTCGAATTCAACAAGGAATGTCTCGAAGTATTCAAAGCTCTCAAAGAAAAGCTGATTACTGCACCAATAGTGGTCCCACCAGATTGGTCCCTGCCATTTGAATTAATGTGCGATGCAAGTGATCAAGCTATCGGGGTAGTACTTGGGCAGAGAAAGAGCAACTTGTTCCATGTCATTTACTATGCTAGTAAAACGCTTAATGATACCCAAATTAATTACACTACAATAGAGAAGGAATTACTAGTAGTAGTATTTGCTTTTGATAAATTCCGATCATATCTTATCGGAACAAAAGTAATTGTTCATACTGACCACTCGCCAATTAAGTACCTATTCTCAAAGAAGGATGCCAAGCCCAGACTGATTAGATGGATCCTTCTTTTGCAAGAGTTTGATGCTGAAATCAAGGATAGAAGAGGTACAGAAAATCAGGTAGCTGATCACCTCTCCAGATTGGAAAACGAAGATAACAATAACTAACTAGAAGAAATACAAGATGCATTCCTAGATTAACAAATATTGCATATTACGGCAACTACAGAGGACACTGCTAAGACAAAGGCCACAGCAGCGTATAACTGTGTTGCCGAGGCATTGACTGAATACATCACGACAACCTTAACAGAAGATCTCGATGCAATAACAGCCACCCCCTGGTATGCTGATCTTGTTAATTATTTAGCTAGTGGTGTTCTCCCTTATAACCTTAACTATAACGAAAAGAATAGGTTTCAGCATAATGCAAAGCATTATTTCTGGGATGATCCTCACTTGTTCAAGCAATGTGCAAATCAGGTTATAAGAAGATGTGTTCCAGAAGATGAACAACAAGAAGTGCTCCGGCATTGTCATGATTCACCTTGTGGAGGATATTTTGGAGGAAACAAAACAACAGCTAAAGTGCTTCAATTAGGCCTTTATTGGCCCACACTCTTCAAAGATGCCCAACACTATTGCAAAAACTGTGACCGATGCCAAAGAACGAGTAAGATTTCTAGGCGCAATGAGATGCCTCAAAAACCTATATTGGAAGTAGAATTATTTGATGTTTGGGGAATAGATTTCATGGGGTCATTCCCATTATCTAAAGGTAATCTCTACATCCTAGTAGTGGGGGACTATGTATCAAAATGGATCGAAGCAATTGCCATACCTCACAATGACTCCAAGACTGTACAAAAATTCCTCAAGAAAAACATCTTCACTAGATTTAGAGTCCCGAGAGTAATAATTAGCGATGAAGGTAAACACTTCGACAACAAACTCATTGCCGCGACCCTAAAGAAACTAGGTGTCACCCACAGAATTGTCGCGACCTACCATCCACAGACAAATGGGCAAGCTGAAATATCTAATAGGAAATTAAAACAAATCCTTGAAAAGATGGTAAATACATCTAGAAAGGATTGATCTCATTGTCTTGACGATGCCCTATGGGCATATAGGACAACCTACAAAACCCCTTTGGGAATATCTTCATACAGTCTGGTATTCGGAAAAGCATGCTATTTGCCAGTGGAAATTGAACACAAAGCTTATTGGGCGATAAATAATTTGAACAAGGAATGGGAGACAGCTGGCCAGAAATGACTCCTAAACCTCAATGAAATAGAAGAATTCAGAGTGACAGCCTATGAAAATGCCAAGATCTACAAGGAAAAGACAAAACGGTGACATGACAGTAAGCTACTATCGCGACAGTTCCTACCAGGGCAACAAGTTCTCCTTTTAAACTCTAGACTCAAATTGTTCCCAGGAAAACTTAGATCCAGATGGTTAGGCCCATTTAAAGTTTTTCAGGCCTATCCACATGGCGGAGTAATAATAAATCAAAAAAGGATAGGCATGAGTTCAAAGTGAATGGTCAATGGTTGAAGCACTATTCTAGTCAACACGAGATGAAACTATATAGAACATCACTTTAGGAGATGCACTTAAATGCACTCCTATCATAGATTAATCCTTTGATTTATCTTTATTGCACTTTAGGATTAGTTTTAGTCTAGATTTTTTATTAATCTTTTCTTGTTATTTATTTTAGGGAAAAAGGTGAAGACGCTCTCAACATCAAGACCATCACAACTGATTGTCACCAGCAACCCCTCGAAGACCCTTTAATATTTCATACTGCTTTGATATTATTACTTACTTCCTTTTTATATTTTATTGCCTACTGTTTGCCCCTAATTTAAGTATTGAGGACAATGCTTCATTCAAGTTTGGGAGTGTAGAACCACTATCGAGGCAATCCACTGTCGCGGTCTTCCCATGAAAAGGGAGTTTTTAAGTGATAAATTTTTTATTTTATGTCCACCACTTTACTTGAAATTGTTGCCCATACTCTTGCACTGCCCATCATCAGTATTGTTTTAGTTCATTCTTTTAAGGCAATAGAAATCTTTCTCCTTACCATAGTTAGATTCTGTTTTGAAGGCTTAATTCTAGGATACTTACGGAGAAAACTTAGAAGCTTGCTATAAGGTTGATCCTAAAACACTTTTGGGACTTGTTTGGCTACAGAAATTCTTTTAATAAACTTAGGTGATAAAGACTTAGATCTTTGGAAAGGTGACTAGATGTGCCTATCACCGGCTCTAGGAATTACTCTTCTTCATGCTAGAGGTGCCCGAAATTGGCTCTAGTGTGCTTAAAAGAATAAAAAAGAAAGAAAGAAATAATGAAGAGAAAAACACAATCTTTGAGGTGCCCGAAATTGGCTCAAGAATTCGTTGTTTAGAAAAAACGAATACACTAAATCCAAGTCTATTTATCTTGAACTTAGAGTTTATATAAGAAGGTCCTTAATCAAACTTATCCATAAAAACGCACAAATTCACAAAATCTTATAGTTTGTCTTCTAGGTAAACCCTTAGGTAACCGAAGAGTTAAGTCTAAAGTATGGACATAGTTATGGTGGGGAGAATTGATGGAAATATAAGACCAAGAGGGAATAAGGTTTGACAAATTGATGGTTTCCATTGCTTGAGGACAAGCAATATTTCGAGTTTGGGTGTGTGATAAGTGCTCAACTCACTATCACTTTATACATTTTTCATGGGCATTAATCACCAATTCTACACCTACTTGAACCAAAGCTTGTACTTAATATGATATATTTAGGGATTTTGCTGTTATAGATAATATTTATAGAAAAAGCATACTTTACTGCATTTTTATATCTGTGTAGGAAAAAGTATTATCGCGACAACGAACTATGGCCGAGGCAGGACCTGATGCCGAGGCAGCATAGGACAAGTAGCAATATGGCAAGCAAGCTATGGACAAAAATGAGGAGAACGTTTCTGGATAAGAAGCCCAAGGATCAAAACTGGAAAAGCACTTGGAAAGCCCAAAGACAAGGCCACGCGGGAAAGCCTTCTAGAAGGAATAAACTTGGAAATATTTGATTTATGTACATGACTTGTTCCCTACTCCAAGTTGTATTCTACTCAGGAAAGGTTTGCCCTAGGCTAAGCCTATATAAGGCCTAGCCGTGCCAAGGAGAAAAAGAACTCAACTTGAGAGAAAATTCGGTTTATAGATAGTTTAGATTTCATCTTTTAGTTTTTCTTTTCTTTTACATTATGTTCTAAGTTTGTTAGGCTTAGGTGAAGGTTCTAAAGTATTAGTGTGAGGAAGTTAAACTTTGTTTCTTGTTTCCAATGCAATAAAATATCAAAGTTTGCTTATTCTTTGTCATTCCTTGTTCTTACATTCAAGCTCGATTGAGAAGTTTGTAAGTCATCCATTTATCTAATATCGGGAGAGTTAGATTCACAAAAAGAATAAGTATAGTGTTTCTATCATGAAATACTAACTCGGCCTAGGGATAGTTTAGAGTTTTAGCGGCTAATAGAAGTGTGGGAATACTTGGTGATTATAATTGATTCACACCGGGAGGTATCATCAAGGACTGGTCATCAACAGTACTTCGACTTAGGGATAAGCAGAGTCATCTAAGGACAGTTTGCCGAACTTTGGTAAAGTCTGCCCAAGAGCAAAGGATTGTCGCGGTGGGCGAGTATCATCACTATCGAGGTAGTAATCTATAGTGCTGCCGAGGCAGTGTTGTGCAATTGCATTGAACAGAAACGAGTCAACTAAATCCTCTATACAATACAACTGGATCCTAGCCACTATTTTTATTTGATCTTTCTATCTTTTAGTTTTGTTCATTTAGTTAAATTACAAACCAATAATTTGTGTTTTTACTTTATTTCTTTATAGAGCAGGAATATCAAAGGAAGCATATTAAGTAGACCAGTCCCTGTGGAGACGATACTTGATACTTATCACTTTATTACTTGACGACGTATTCACTTGCACTAAATTGAGCATATTTAACACGCATCAAATCCAACTACTCAACCACCAGGATTCTAGCAACCAATGTAGATATTACAGTCGTCATCGTCGTAGGATCAGTAGCCTATGTCGCAGCAGCAGATGCAGCAGCCTGTAAGTTCTCTAGAAAATTCTTTGAAAGCCTTCATGATAAAAACTGAATCATACATGGCAGAGAATAGTAACTTCATCAAAAGAACAAATGCATTTATAAATAGGACTGAGATGAGGTTACAGAACCAAGAGGAAACAATCAAGGCAATGGAAACTCAGTTTGGGCAGTTTGCTCAAAACATAAACACTAGACCATAAGGAGGACTACCTAGCAATACTGAAGTTGCTAAGGTAATGGGCCATAAACAGTGCAAGGCAATCACTGTTAGAATGTGCCCAAAGACCAATCATATGATGATTGTATTTATACTTTTATTTACCAATTTTATTGAATAAAGGTATTGTCATTAATGTTTTCAGATATATGTTTCACATAAACTGAGAAACAATAAGGTCCATATAATAATATATGTATTATTATTAAAAGATCCTTAGTCAAGTATTATTATTGGTATGGACAATAATAATACGCTTAAGACTAACATGTGATTAATTGATGACAATGAGTTGTCATTGATATAAAGATGTCAGAATTAATACATGAATATATTAGTAGAGAAAAATATATTGGATTGACCCACTATGAGCATAAATCTTGGATTATTATGTGACGGTCACGATATTGCTCATAGTGACAACTATATGTATGATCCTTAGACTTGAGATTATTACTATCTCAATATATATTGTTTTATGTTTTGATGTAGTTAAACGTGTCTCGTAATTAGTTATGCTATAAAAACTGGCATTTGACATATTACAATGTATGTAGTGAGATATGAATGATCAAGATAGGATTTGTCCTTCCTACATAATAGAAAAATATATCAAAGGCCACTTGATTGAGTGAGACTAGAAATGCATGGCCATGCTTGATACGTTGATATGAGATATCACAAATTATTCATTAAAAGTAGTTCACTCTAGATATCAAGAAACATTAAAATAGGCTATACAAGTGTGACTATTCCAAGACTTGTGTCTATTAAAGATATAAAAGGACAAAAGGATATAATACATTAAAAGAGTTGGTCACGGACATGATACATCGAATCATGATCTCTTGTAACTTAGATGACAATGATATATTGCGAGATGTCACTCATTGTTTGTAATATTAGAATTGTTCTAGTATTATAACTAACGTTACAATGAGCCTATAGGGTCACACCCAATGGTTGAAAATGAGCATATATATATATGTATAAGTAGATTATATTTAATCCTAAATTTTAAATATAAAGGATATAATTAAAGTAATTATACCTCTTTTCAAATTAAAATTAAATATAGATTCCAAAATTTAAGGAAATAATAATATTAATTATTTCCTAAACAAACTCGGAATCAAACTCTTATACCTAGGGTTACACCTATATAAAGGATCTTTTGGTCTAGCAGCCTACATTAGAGAATTCTGAATTCCCAAACCCTAGAATCACGAAAAATAGTTTTTCGAGATTTTGCTATATCAATCGGGTGAGTTGAGTAGAGTCCGAGATGATATTCATGGAGGCTAAAGATTCGAATTGTCGAACGATCGTGATTGTCGCAAATCCAATTATTGTTTTTTACTGCTTATCAAGGAACCTAATGTAAGCTATCGTAACTGTTCCTCACGATTTCAGATTAAACGTACATGGATCACAGGAAAGACCATTATAATTTTGTTCCGCTACATCATGGGGTGTACTGGTGGTCCCAACAATCACTACTAGAAGTGGTCTACAACTGAAAGAGAAAGTAGGAAATTCAACAGAAAAAGTCCTACTAGTGGAACCTGGAGAAACAGAAAAAGAGGACTTAGATGCTGAATCAAATAATCATGACACATCAGAAATTATTGCCCCAACAGAGAACTCGGCAGTACCTGAACATGCCATCGAGACAGCAACAAACCCAGTAGTCCCAAGTATTAAATTCCAAACTAAATAAACCCTAGAAGAGAGGAGACCACCACCGCCTTTCCCACAATGGTTGAAAAAGCAAAAATAGGACCATCAACTTAAGAAATTTCTTGATATTTTAAAGCAAGTACACATCAACTTGCCATTTGTAGCGGCTATTAAACAAATGCTTAATTATGCTAAGTTATTGAAAGGCATTGTGTCTAAGAGAAAGTGACTAGGTGAGTTTGAAACAGTGGCTGCTACCGAAGGATGCATGGCAATGCTGCTCAATCGTATGCCACCAAAATTGAAGGATCCTAGATGCTTTACAATACCTTGTGCAATAGGTAACCTTTATGAAGGAAAATCCGTATGCGACCTTGGAGCAAGCATCAACCTAATGCCTAAATCCGTCTTCCAAAAGCTCAGAATAGGAAGGGCAAAACCTACAACCGTAATGCTCCAACTTGCGGATAGATCATACATGCAACTCGAAGGAAAGATTGAGGAAATACTGGTAAGAATGGATAAATTTATTTTTCCCGCTGATTTTCTTGTTCTTGATTGTAAAGCAGATGATAATGCACCGATCATCCTTGGGAGACCTTTCCTTGCTACTGGATGAACACTAATTGAGGTGGAAAAAGGAGAGTTGATAATAAGGGTCAATGACCAACAAGTTAAACTCAATGCCTTCCACAATCTGAAAAGGTATGATTATGCAGAAGAGTGCAAAGTCTTCTATACAATAGATGCAAGCACAAAGATATCCTGTTTCAACAGATACTACCTTGACAGCATGCTCGGTAGAAAAATGGATATTTGTTATGGCCGGATTTTTGGCAGGAAAGTTAAGGTAGAGGAGCCCAACAGGACAATATATCTTCCAGACATGCAGGGTGCAGTGAAGATCAAAACGAGAAGGGATGGACATGAAGTCAAAGAGAATGACCAACATCTAAAGAATACTTCTGGCCGACAAGAGATAATCACCTTAGCAGATGCATTTGCATGCACTCTCTTAGAGACAATCTCTTACCTTTCTTCTTATAATTATATTAGAATTAATTTAGTTTAGATTCAATTTTTTTATAATTATATTTTTCTTTAATTATTTTTCTTGATAATGTTTAATTTTTTTAGGACAGTAAGCAAGAATAAAAGAGAAAAGTTCACAGCAGGAAAAGAGCTACCGAGGCAGAAAATAGTTTTAGAGTCGCAGCAGTCCCAACGGGCAAAATAGTGTAACGGTTAGTCTGTCGATATTCCTGTCGCAGCAGTAAATGCAACGACAGTAAAAGTTAAACGGATACAAAACGACTAGTGGTTTAAACGGCTACAAGGCCGAGACCTATATAAGCAACTTCCTTATCTTGAACTATTCACTCTTGCATTCTTATTTTCTTTAGAATATTTGCTAATCTTGCTCTCAAATTACTCTCTACCTACTCACAAGCCTTCTTTCAATTTTCAAAACTTCTCAAGAAACTCTACAAGATCCTCAATTCTCCAATACTCATCCATGGCCGCCTACAACCGCTTTGCCCCAACCAATGTTGAGGATCGTTTCAATAGGTCTTTCATTGCTAAGCAACTATGGGAGGAACAAGGTTCCTAACATTCTGATGATGAAAACTTTGGCATCGAGCACTACTTGTTCGACAAAATCAAGTATCAAGATTGGGAAATCTTTTGCCTACAACCCACCCAGGACAATACCACCATCGTGCGGGAATTTTATGCGCATGGGCCAAGCAAGGACTCTCTTTATATCCACTGTCGAGGCAGGCCTATCAAGCTCGATGCCAAGACAATCAACCAATTCTACGGTCTTACACCTATACGTGATATCCATGCTGAATTCATGAGGATGTCACAACTGAAGATTATGAGCTGATAAAGGACAACCTTTGCTACGAGAATACTCCTTGGGAAACCGGTGCCCATAGAGGATCATTGGAAAGGCAGAACCTAAATCCCGAGGCCAAACTTTGGAACACCTTTGTCAAGAGATGCCTCATCTCAACCTCTCATAATAGCACGGTGGACCGAAAGAGATTGATGCTCATCCAATCTATCATCAACAAACGGAGCATTAATGTTGGAGAAATTATTCTAAGGGAGATTTACGAATGTGGTAAGAATGATAGAGAACCTTTATATTTCCCTTTATATCCCTACCAGGAGATATTATAGAGGATGAAAGCTGTGGAACTTAGGCAGTAACGATATATGAAGTATCAAAGGGACTTCAACAACACACTTACCCAAATGATGCTCCATAACTTTCCAGACCAAGGGGTGTAGTTCCCAGAATTCCCTTCCAACATGTTCGTAATAGCTGGACCCTACACAAAGACCACTCCAGCTCTAGGAGAACCGAGACCATTCTTCCCTATAGGCCCTCAGCAACAATTTCATACTGTTGGCCCATCTAGGGTAGTAGACTTTGCCGCGGCATCATCTGCTAGCAGAAGACCATCCAAGAGGAGGGTAGGTTTTAGCACTACCCCAAGATCACCCATCATCATGGGAAGTCTATCAGCTGAGATAGATTCCTATGTACTCCAAAGTTCAACCGCTACCGGCCAAGCATTCACCATGTCCGGGAAGATATAAAGAATGATGGAAGGACGAATGTCATGGTCACCGAGGAATTTGCCAAAGATGAACAAGGAGAAGAAGTAAACGCTCCAATAAAGCGGACAACACTAACAACAGTCTAACCACCACGACAAACCAAAGCTCAGCCGACACCATCGCCAAGGTTGATGCAATCAGCAGCACAACCTAGAAAACAGATTGTCTCTAGGAGCTCTTCGGAGTCTCTAATTTTCTTATATAATGTTGTTTTTATCTTTACTTGTTCATTATCTTATTTTTTTGTTTTGTTGCCTACTGTGTGCCCATATTATAAGCATTGAGGACAATGCTTGGTTCGAGTTTGGGGGGTGTAGAGCTACTATCGAGGCATTCCACTACCGCGACCTTGCCTTGAAAAGGAAGTAATTTTAAGTGATTTTTAAAATTTTTATGTCCATCACCTTACTTGAATTACTCCCCATACTTTTGCACTGCTTTTCATCAGTATTGCCTTAGCTTATTCTTTTAAGGCTATAGAAATCTTTCATCTTACCATGGTTAGGTCCTGTTTAGAAGGCTTAGCTCTAGGATACTTAAGGAGAAAACTTAGAAGCTTGCTATAAGGTTGATCTTATAAACACTTTTGGGACTTGTTTGACTATAGAAATTCTTTTAATAAACTTAGGTGATAAAAACTTAGATTTTTGGAGATGTGAGTAGAGGTGCCTATCACCGGCTCTAGAAATTACTCTTCTTCATGCTAGAGGTGCCCGAAATCGGCTCTAGTATGTTTAAAAGAATAGAAATTGAAATAAGGAAAATTGATGTGAAAACAAAATCCTTGAGGTACCCGAAATTAGCTCAAGAAATTATTGTTTTTAAGAAGAGTACACTAAATCCAAGTCTATTTGTCTTGAACTTAGAGTTTGTCTAAGAAGGCCCTTAATCAAACTTGTCCAAACGCACACACTCATAAACCTTATAGTTTGCTTTCTAGAAAAATCCTTAGGTAACCGAAAGGTTAAGCCCAAAGAAGAGGCATAGTTATGGTGGAGAGAATAGATGAAAACATAAGACCAAGGGAGAATAAGGTTCGGCAAATTGATGGATTGCATTTCTTGAGGACAAGCAATAGTTCGAGTTTGGGGGTGTGATAAGTGCTCAACTCACTATCACTTTTTACACCTTTCATGGGCAATAATCCTTAAATCTACACCTACTTGAACCAATGCATGAACTTAATATGAATTATTTAGGGATTTTGATTTTCAAGATAATATTTGCAGAAAAGGCAAGCTTTAACGCATTTTTATATCTGTGTAGAAAAAAGTATTGCTACGGTAGCAACTGAGGCCGAGGCAGGACCTGATGCCGAGGCAGCAGAGGACAAGTAGCGATACTATAGGCGAGCTAAGGAGAAAAATAAGGAGAATTTTGCTGGACAAGAAGCCCAAGGATCGGAGTTGGATAGCACGTGGAAATCCCAAGACAAAGGCCACGCAAGAAAGCCTCCTAGTTGGAATAAACTTGGAAATATTTTATTTATGTACATGACTTGTTCCCTACAACAAGTTGTATTCTACTTAGGAAAGGTTTGCCCTAGGCCAAGCCTATATAAGGCATAGTCGTCCAAGGGGAAAGAGAGACTAGACAATTAGGAATTAGAGAGTTTAGACCCAGCTGATTTCATCTTTTAGTTTTCTTTCTTTTACATTATGTTCTTGTTTTCTTTAGGTTTAGGTGAAGGTTGTAAAGTATTAGTGTAAAGAGATTAAACTTTGTTTCTTGTTCTCAATGCAATAAAAGATCGAAGTTTGCTTATTCTTTGACATTCCTTGTTCATTCATTCAAGCTCGAGAGAGAAGTTTGTGAGTAATCCATTTATCTAATATCGAGAGAGTTAGATTAATGAAAGGGATAAATATGGTGTTTCAATCGGGAAACACTAACTCGGCCTAGAGATAGGTTAAGAGTTTCAGCGGCTAAAAGAAGTGTGAGATTGGTTGATGATTATAATTAATTCATGCTGAGAGGTATCATCAAGGACTGGTCATCAACAACACTTTGAATTAGAGATAAGCGGAGTCATCAAAGGACACTTTGCCGAACTTTGGTAAAGTCCATCCAAGAGCAAGAGATTGCCGCGGTGGCCGAGCATCCCCACTGTCGAGGCAGTAATCTGCAGTATTGCCGACGTAGTGTTGTGCAATTGCATTGGACAGAAACAAGTTGATCAAATCCACTCTACAATACAACTGGATCTTGGCCACTTTCTTTATTTAATTTATCTATCTTTATTTATTTAGTTTAATCAAAACCCAATTCACTTGTATTTTTATTTTATTTCTTTATAGAGCAAGAAGACCAAAGGAAACATATTGAGTAGACCAATTCCTGTGGAGACGATACATGATTTACTCATCACTTTATTACTTGGCGACGTGTTCACTTGCACTAAATTGCGCATATTCCACACGCATCACACTTCTCCCTTGACATAATCATTTTCTGTTATTTTTATTTTTATTTTATTTTTAGGATTAATTTAGTTTAGAGTTAATTTTTATTATTATATTTTTTATTCAATTATTTTTCTTGTTGATGTTCAATTTTTTTAGGACAATAAGCAAGAATCAAGGTGAAGAAATTCATAGCAGGAGATTTATTGTCATAGCAGAAAACAGTGTCAGGGTCATAGCAGTCCCAACGGGCAGAACAGTGTAACGGCTAGTCTGCCGAAATACCCACTGCGATAGTAAAAGCTAACGACAGTAAATGTTAATGGCTTGTTTATTCAAACGGTTACAAGGCCATAGCCTTTATAAGCATCATCTCCCTCTTGAACTATTCACTCTTGCATTCTTGAATCTTTAGAATTATTTGCTAATCTCTCTCCTACAATATTTTCTACTTATCTCCAAGCTATCTTTACACTTTCAAAAACTCTCCAAGACTCTCTCAAAGATCTTCAGAAACTCTCCATTGCTTCTTGATAAGTGCTCAACTCACTATCACTTTTTATACCTTTCATGGACAATAATCACTAAATCTACACCTACTTGAACCAATGCATGTGCTTAATGTGAGATATTTAGATATTTTGTTTTTGTAACTTATAAAGATAATATTTATAGAAAAGGACAAGCTTTACTACACTTTTGTATCTTTGCAGGAAAAACTATTACCGCGGCAATAAATGGGGCCGAGGCAGGACCTGATGTCGAGGCAGCAGCTGAAAGACAAGTAGCGATATTATAGGCGAGCTAAAGAGAAAATGAGCTGGACGTTTCTAGACAAATAGCACACGGATCGAAGCTGGGAAGCGAGTAGAAAGCCCAATTCAAAGGCCACGCGAGAAAAGCCTCCTAGTGGGAATAAACTTGGAAATATTTTATTTATGTACTTGACTTGTGTCCTAGTCTAAGTTGTATTCCTACTTAGGAAAGATTTGCCCTAGGAAAACCCTATATAAGCCATAGCCGTCCAAAAAGAAGAGAGAACTTAGACTTAGCATCATAAAGAGACGACTTCATCTTAGTTTTTAGAGTTTTCTTTTACTTTTCATTATGTTCTAAGTTTCTTTAGGATTAGGTGAAATTTGTAGAGTATTAGTGAGAAAAGATTGAACTTTGTTTCTTGTTTCAAAGCAATAAAATATCAAGTTTTGCTTATTCTTGCCATTTATTGTTCTTGCATTCAAGCTCAAGAGAGAAGTTTATGTGTAATCTATTTATCTAATATCGAGAGAGTTAGATTCATGAAAGGAATAAATACGATGTTTCAATCTGGAATACTAACTCGGCCTAGAGATAGGTTAGAGTTTCAGCGGCTAAAAAATGTGTAGGATTGGTTGATGATTATAATTGATTCACGCCGAGAGGTATCATCAAGGATTGGTCATCAACAGTACTTTGACTTAGGGATAAGTAGAGTCATCAAAGGAAACTTTGCCGAACTTTGGTAAAGTCCACCAAAGAGCAAGGGATTGCCGTGGTGGACTAAGCCCATCATTGTCGAGGCAGTAATCTATAGTACTATCGAGGTAGTGTTGTGCGATTGTATTAGACAGAAACAAATCAATTGAATCCACTATACAACACAACTGGATCCTGGACACTTCTTTAATCTATTTTTTCTTTTTTATTTAGTTTTCCTTATTCAAGTTATCAAACCCAAAATTTACCTGTCTTTATTTTATTCCTTTTACAGAGCAAGAAGATAAAAGAAGACATATTAAGTAGACCAATCCCTATGGAGACGTTATCTGATTATACTTATCACTTTATTACTTGCGACGTGTTCACTTGCACAATTTGCGCACTGTTGACACGCAACAAGTTTTTGGCGCCGTTGTTGGGGATTTGCAAGTAAATTTTGTTTTCTTTATTTTCTTGCTTTTATTTATTATTTTTTACTTTTATTTTACTTTGAATTGTTTTTGGTGTATGACCAAAGAAAACCCAACCAACCTTTTGTACGAATTAGATCCGAAGATTGAACGCACGCATCAAAGGTTGAGGAGACAAATCCATGGAGCTATGGATAGAAATCAAGGAGATCAGAACTTACCTGCTGGCAATGGAGGCCTTCCATCGCCACCACTGCTGCGACAGCTCACTGTTAGAGATTTCCTGGAAGAGGATTTGAATGGGTTAAATCCTGGAGTGGTTACACCAGAAATAGAAGCAACCCACTTTGAACTAAAACCAGTCATGTTCAATATGCTCAACACTATTGGATAGTTTGGTGGGTCTATAACTGAAGATGTCAGGCAACATACTATATCATTCATGGAGATTTGTAACTCTTTCAAAATCCAAGGAGTCTATGAAGATGTCTTAAGATTGAAATTGTTCCTTTATTCACTGAGGGATAGGGCAAAAACCTGGTTAAATAGCATTCCAGCAGGATCAATGGGATCTTGAAGTGAATTATGTCATGATTTCATTACCCGTTTTAATCCTACAAATTTATATGATCGTATTCGTAATGAAATTACCTCTTTTCGACAGGCAGATGATGAACCTATGTATGAGGCATGGGAACGCTATAGGGAGTTACTACATAAGTGTCCTTTGCATGGATTTCTATTATAGACACAAGTGTCCATGTTTTATAATGCTACGAATTCCCCAACAAGGATGATGTTAGACACCTCTTCCAATGGAACACTCTTTGATAAAGCACCTGAGAAAACTATAGAGATCTTAAACAAACTCGCAAAGAACGATTTTCAATTCCCTACGTCTAGGCGAAGAGGAGTACGATGCCAAGACACAGTGAATGAATTAGAATCATCAAATTCAGTGACATCACAATTGGCCTCTCTTACTAAGATGGTACAAAACATGCAAATACAGCATAATACCTATGAGGTTAACGCCATAGATTCTTTCTGCAATTTATGTGGAGGTAACCATAGTTCTTCTGAATGTATGCAGAATCAATAATCTAGCCTATATGTTGGAAACTACAATAGGAACAATATGATGTCCAACACATACAACCTGATGCGTGCTGAATAAGCACAATTGGAGTGCAAGTTTACACGTCAAGTAATAAGCGATAAGTATTTTATCGAGTTATCGTCTCCTCAGGGATTGGTATACTTAATATGCTTCCTTTGGTCTTCTTTCTTCTGTAAAAAATAAAAGTAAAAACATAGATAAGTTGGATATTGATTAAACTAAATAAACTAACTAATTAAAGAGAAATTGAATATGAGAGAGATAGGGTTGGATCTAGTTGTGTTGTATCATGGATTTGATTGATCTGCTTCTGTTCCAATGCAATTGCATTGTACTGCATCGGCAGTACTACAGATACTATCTCATTAGCGACAATGTTCTCTGCTGCGGCAATCCCTTTCTCTTGGGCAGATTTACCAAAGTTGGGCAAAGTATCCTTGAATGATTTTGCTTATCTCTAAGTCGAAACACTGTTGATGACCAATCCTTGATGATACCTCTCGGCGTGAATCAATTATAATCACCAACCAATACCACACTTTTCTTAGCCTCTGAAACTCTTAATCTATCTCTAGGCCGAGTTAGTGTTTCCTGATTAAAACACTATACTTATCCCTTTCGTGAATCTAACTCTCTCAATATTAGATAAATGAATTACTCACAAACTTCTCTCTCAAGCTTCAATGTAAGAACAAGGAATGACAAAAAACAAGAAAACTTCGATATTTTATTATATTAGGAACAAGAAACAAAGTACAATCTCTCAAAAATACTCAACAACCTTCACCAAACCCTAAGAGAACTTTAGAACATGATGGGAAGAATTGTCCCTAAGGTGAAAACTCTCTCGGTATTGGTGTATTGACCGACTCTTCTCTCCTCTAACCCCTAGGACGTCTATGCCTTATATAGGCTTGGCCTACGACAAACCTTTCCTAATTAGAGTACAACTTGGAGTAGGGAACAAGTTATGTACATAGGGTAAATATTTCCAAGTTTGATCTTCTATAAGGTTTCATCCCGCGTGACCTTGTCCTTGGGCTTTTCTTGTGTTGTTCAGCTCCGATTCTTGGGCTTCTTGCTCAGCAATGTTCTCCTTATTTTTCTCCTTCAATTGCCAGACATATTACCTTTTTCTTCTTTGCTTCCTCGGCCTCGGGCCTTGCCTCGGCCCCATTCTGTTGCCTCAACAATACTTGTTCTTGTACTGATAAGAAAATGCAGTAAATTACGCCTTTTCTACAAACATAATCTTTAAAGGTATAATCCCTAAATATATCATATTAAGCCCATGCATTGGTTCAAGTAAGTGTAGAATTGATGATAAGTGCCCATGAAAAGTGTAGAAAGTGGTAGTGAGTTGAGCACTTATCACACCTCCAAACTCGAACTATTGCTTGTCCTCAAGCAATGCAAACCATCAATTTGTCAAACTCTATTCTCTCTTGGTCTTATGCTTCCATCTATTCTCCCCACCATAACTATGTCCATTCTTTAGACTTAACCTTTCGGTTTCCTAAGGGTGTGCTTAGAAGACAAGCCATAAGGCTAGTGTGTGTGTGTGTGTTTTTGGACAAGTTTGAATAAAGGCCTTCTTAGATAAACTCTAAGTTCAAGACAAATAGACTTGGTTTTAGTGTTATCTTCTTATAACAACAATTCCTTGAGCTAATTTCGTACACCTCAAGTATTGTGTTTTCTATTTCTTAACTCCTTATTTCTTTTGTTATTCTTTTATGCATACTAGAGCCAATTTTGGGCACCTCTAGCATGAAGAAAAGTTTTTCCTAGAGCCGGTCATAGGCACCTCTAGTCACCTTTCCAAAATCTAAGTCTTTATCACCTAAGTTTATTAAAAGAATTCCTATAGCCAAACAAGTCCCAAAAGTGTTTTTAAAGTTCAACCTTATAGCAAGCTTCTACGTTTTTCTCCATAGGTATCCTAGAATCAAGTCTTCAAAACAGATCCTAACTATGGTAAGGAGAAATATTTCTATTGCCTTCAAGAATAAACTAAGACAAAACTGATGAAGAGCAGTGCAAGAGTATGGCAATAGTTTCAAGTAAAGTGGTGGACATAAAACAAAAAATTTTATCACTGAAAACTTCCTTTTCATGGCAAGACCGTTGCAGTAGATTGCCTCGGCAGTGGCTCTACACCCTCAAACTCAAACTAAACATTGTCCTTAATGCTTAATTTAGGGGCAGGCAGTAGGTAAAAATTATAAGCAGTGAAAAAACAATTATATGAACAACAATGAAAAGAAAGAAGAGAAATTATAAAGATTCAAAAGAGCTTTCTTCTACAATTTGTTTCCTCTGTCTAGCTGCTGATTATTGTGCCCTTGGTGATCGTGATGACTTTGCTTGTCATGGTGGCTGAATTCTCATTGGTGTTGCTCGTTGCACTGAGGCATTGAAATCTTCTTCTCCTTCATCTTCTGTGTCCATTATCTCTATGCCTCCTTCATTTTGTGGATCTACTCCAGCATGCTGGATGCTGGCTCGGCTGTGGATGAGCTCTGATGGACATAGGCATTTATCTTAGTAGATAGACTGCCCATTGAGATTGGAGATCTTGGGGGAGTACTAAAAACTCCCCTTTGCTTTGAATGTCTTCTGCTTGCAGATGATGCCGCGGAGCTTCTACTGCCCTAGATGAGCCAACTGCGTGGAATTGTTGCAGCGGTCTGGAGGTGAAAAATGGTCTCGACCCTGGAGCTAGAGTGGTCTTTGTGTAAGGCGCTGTCGTTACAAATATGTTTGTAGGGCATTCAGGAAATTGTACTCCTTGGTTGGGGAAGTTCTGTATCATCATCTGAGCAAGGGTACTATTGAAGTCTCTTTGGTATTCCATGTATCTTTGCTGGCGAAGGTCTATGGCTTTCATCCTCTGAATAATTTCCTGGTAGGGGTCTACTGCGGCAGGGGATTCAGTAGTGCCTGACATCTCCGTCGTGTACTGGGCTCCGACATTGAAGTCAGCAGTGAACTGCTATGGTGTTGCCTTGACAGGTTCTGCATGTGTGATCTGCATCACTTTGTGGCAGAATTCTCTCATCCATCCTTGCCTCGTTGGTGTGTATTCGTCCGTGTCTTCAACTGGTACTCCTGCAACAATACATAAACCATATATTAAACATGGGAAATATAACGGTCCACGTTCCTTCTTACCACAATCATGAATTTCTCGAAGAATGATCTCTCTAACATTGATGCTGCTCTTGTTGATGATTGATTGGATCAACACCAATCTTTTGCGGTCCACTGTGCTATTGTGGGAGGTAGGGATGAGGCGTCTTTTGACGAATGTGCACCACAAGTTTGCCTCAGGCTTGAGGCTTTGCCTTGTTACAGAGCCTCTATGGGCACTATTTTCCCATGGAGTATTGTTATAGCAAAGATCGTCCTTGATTAATTTGTAGTCCTGGGTGGTGATGTCATCCATGAATTCGGTATGCCTATCTCGTTTTGGTGCTAGGCCATAGAACTCATTAATTGTTTCAGCATCAAGGCGGACAGGTCTGCCTCGGCAGTAGATAAAGAGACTGTCCTTGCTTGGCCCATGTGCATAAAACTCGTGCACTATGGTTGCATTAGCTTGATCAGGTTGTAGGCAGAAGAGTTGCCATTTTTGATGCTAAATCTTGTTGAACAAATAGTGTTCAATATCGAGATTTTCTTCCTCAGATTGTTGAAATCCTTGTTCTTCCTATAGTTGCCGAGCAACAAAAGATTTGTTAAATCGGTCTGCAACAGTGGCAGGGGCAAATTTGTTGTATGCTGCCATTGATGATTTGTAGGATTGAGAGTCTTGGTGAAGTATTCTGAAAATTTCAAGAAGAATTGTGAGAGTATTGTGAGAGCAAGATTGAGTAGAATGCTAAAGAATTTCAAGAATACAAGAGTGAATAGTTCAAGAGAGATGCTACTTACATAGGCCTCGGCAGTGTGACCGTTTTAACCACTAGCCGTTTTGTAGCCATTTTGAATTTACTACCCGTTAGCATTTACTGCCACGGCAGAAAACTTGGCAGATAGCCGTTACACTATTTCTGCCCGTTAGGACTTTTGCGACTTCTGAAACTATTAATTGCCTCGGCAGAGTTTTTGCTCTGAACTAATTCTCTTTTATTCTTGACTTTATTTTCCTAAAAAAATTAAATAAACATATTAATAATAAAAAAATATTACTAAGGAAAAAATATTAAAGAAAAATACTGGAAATAGAATAAACACATAAATTCTAAATTAAAACTAATCCTAATATAATAAATAAAGTAGAAGGGAAGAGATTATGTTACTGGTGGAGTGCATGTAAATACATCTCCCAATTTGCTCATCTCATGTTGGCCTGAATTTTTCTGCAGGTGCTGGTCAATCCCTTCTTTATTGTCTGCCTCCACTTTGGCTTTAATTCTCTTACCAAATAGTCAGTCGAGCGTGCTGCCTAGGCAGGATATTTTGGTATCTGCATTTGTTGTCTAGAGGGCTTTGCACTCTTCTGGACCATCAAATTTTTTCAAATTGTGGAATGCATTGACTTTGACTTGCTGATCATTGACCCTCATTTTCAACTCTCCATTCTTCATATCTATTAAGGTTCGTCTAGTAGCAAGGAAAGGTCTTCCTAAGATGATCGGTGCATTTTCGTCTGCTTCACAGTCAAGGACAAGTAAATCGGCAGGGAAAATAAACTCGTCAACCTTTACCAATATGTCCTCAATTTTTTCTTCAGGATACACATAGGATCTATCCGCAAGTTGGAGCAGCACTATCGTAGGTTTTGCCCTTCCTATTCCAAGCTTTTGAAAAACTGATTTGGGCATGAGATTTATGCTTGCTCCTAGGTCATATAGTGCCTTTCCTTCATAATTGTTACCAATCGCACAAGGTATGTTAAAGCATCCAGGATCCTTTAGTTTGGGTGACATGCGATTGTGTAGCATTGTCATGCACCCTTCAGTTGCTGCCACTGTCTCAAACTCACCTAGCTTCTTTCTCTTAGACACAATGTCTTTCAAGAATTTAGCGTAGTTGAGCATCTGTTCAATTGCCTCAACAAATGGCAAGTTGATGTTGACTTACTTTAGAATATCAAGGAACTTCTTAAACTGGTGATCATATTTTTTCCAACCTTTGTGGGAAAGATGGTGGTGGTCGCATCTCATCTAGGGTCTCATTAGTTTGGAATTTAGTACCTAGAACCACTGTATGTCTTGTTGTCTCGGCAGTTAGTTCAGGTTCTGTCGAGCTCTTTGTTGGGGCATTGTCCTTGTCTTCAGTTTGTTCAGCATCTAAGTCTTCTTTGTCTGTGTCCTTCTATATTGCTGGTGGAACTTTGATTGGTGACTTGCCCATTATTTCCTTCAATTGTAGGTCACTTCTTGTTGTGATTGCTTTGCATTGTTAATGGCCCATTCCCTTAGCAACTTTAGTATTGCTAGGTAATCCCCCCTGTGGTCTAGTATTTTGTCTTTGAGTAAACTGACCAACTTGGATTCTAGTGATTTTATAGCAGCTTCTTGGTTTTGCAGCCTCTTCTTTGTTTTGTTCATGAAGTCATCAGTTCTCTTCATGAAACTACTGTTCTCAGCCATATATGATTCAGTTTTCAGGATAAAGGCCTTGAGAGTATTCTCTAATGAGTTCATAGGCTATTGATGATGATATATCTGATGTTGCGGCAGTGACTGCTGAATTTACTGCAGCGACAGTGAATGTTGATAACTTGAGGTCTAGTTGGTGGGGTTCAAGGCACTGTTAGGATTGCTCCATGAAAAGTTCGGGTGCCTTTTCCATGCTCGATTGTATGTATTTGACATCATGTTGTTGTTCCGGTTGTAGTTACCCACATAAAAGCCAGTTTCCTCGTCTTGCATATACTCAGAAGAATTTATTGCTTTTACCTTATAAGTATTTTGTTGTACTTGCATGTTATGAACCATCTTGGTTAAAGATGCCAACTGTGCTGCCACTGAATTGGTGGATTCTATTTCATTCACTGTGGCTTGGCGTCTTAATCCTCCTCTCCTAGAAGTAGGAAATTATAAATCGTTCCTTGCGAGTTTGTTCAGAATTTCTATAGCTTCTTCCGAAGCTTTATCAAGGAGTTTGCCATTTGCCGAGGCATCCAACATCATCTTTTTTGGGGCATTGGTGGCATTATAGAACATGGTTACTTGCGTCCATAGTGGGAATCCATGTAGTGGACATCTATACAGTAACTCTCTATAACGTTCCGAAGCCTCGTACATAGGTTCGTCATCAGCCTGTCTAAAAGAAGTAATCTCATTACGGATTCGATCATATAAATTTGTAGGTTAAATCGCGTAATAAAATCTCGACAAAGTTCACTCCAAGATCCAATTGATCCTGCCGGAATGTTATTCAACAAGGTTTTGGCCCTATCCCTCAGTGAATAGGGAAAAGTTTCAATCTCAAAATGTCTTCATGGACTCTTGGATTTTGAAAGATTTGCATACTTCCATGAAGGATTTGAGATGATGCCTGACATCTTCTGTTGTGGCCCCACTGAATTGTCCAATAGTATTAAGCATATTGAACATCACAGGTTTAAGTTCAAAGTGGGTTGCCTTAATCTCTGGTGCAACAACTCCAGGGTTCAATCTATTTAAATCTTTCACCAGAAAATCTCTGACAGTTAGCTGCCGCGGTAGTGGTTGCGGAAGTGGGTGCTGTTGATGGTCTCTATTGCCTTCAGGTAGGTTCTAATTTCCTAGATTCACTACCATGGCTCCTTGGATCTGTCTTCTCAGCCTTTGATAAGTTCTTTCGATTTCTGGGTCAATCTCGTGCAGTGGATTGCTAGGGTTGGCCCAGGTCATACACCAAAAAAGAAATCAAAATAAAAAAAATAAAAATAACTAAAATTAAAGCAAGAAAATAAAGAAAACAAAATTTAGTTGTCAATCCCCGACAATAGAGCCAAAAATTTGATGCGTGCTAAATAAGCGCAATTGGACTGCAAGTGTAAACGCCAAGTAATAAGTGATAAGTATTTTATCGAGTTATCATCTCCTCAGAGATTGATATACTTAATATACTTCCTTTGGTCTTCTTGCTTCTATAAAATAAAAGTAAAAACACAGATAAGTTGGATATTGATTAAACTAAATAAACTAACTAATTAAGTAGAAATTGAATATGAGAGAGATAGGGTTGGATCTAGTTGTGTTGTATCGTTGATTTGATTGATCTGCTTATGTTCCAATGCAATTGCACTAAACTGCCTCGACAGTACTGTAGATACTGTCTCGGTAGCGATAATGTTCTCTGTCGCGGCAATCTCTTACTCTTGGGCAGATTTACCGAAGTTCGGTAAAGTGTTCTTGAATAATTTTGCTTATCTCTAAGTCGAAATACTATTGATGACCAGTCCTTGATGATACCTCTCGGCGTGAATCAATTATAATCACCAACCAATCCCACACTTCTCTTAGCCGCTGAAACTCTTAACCTATCTCTAGGCCGAGTTAGTGTTTCCCGATTGAAACACCATACTTATCCCTTTCGTGAATCTAACTCTCTCGATATTGGATAAATGGTTTACTCACAAACTTCTCTCTCGAGCTTCAATGTAAGAACAAGGAATGGCAAAGAACAAGAAAACTTCGATATTTTATTATATTAGGAACAAGAAACAAAGTATAATCTCTCACAAATACTCAACAACCTTCACCAAACCCTAAGAGAACTTTAGAACATGATGGGAAGAATTGTCCCTAAGTTGAAAACTCTCTCGGTATTGGTGTATTGGCCGAATCTTCTCTCATCTAACCCCTAGGACGGCTATGCCTTATATAGGCGTGGCCTAGGGCAAACCTTTCCTAATTAGAGTACAACTTGGAGTAGGGAACAATTTATGTACATAGGATAAATATTTCCAAGTTTGATCTTTTAGAAGGTTTCATCCCGTATGGCCTTATCCTTGGAATTTTCTTGTGTTGTTCAGCTCTGATTCTTGGGCTTCTTGCTCAGCAACGTTCTCCTTATTTTTTCCTTCAATTGCCAGCAATATTGCCTTTTTCTTCTCTGTTGCCTCGGTATCAGGTCCTGCCTTGGTCCCATTTTGCTGCCTCGGTAGTACTTATTCCTGCACAGATAAGAAAATGCAGTAAAGTATACCTTTTCTACAAACATAATCTTTAAAGGTATAATCCCTAAATATATCACATTAAGCCCATGCATTGGTTCAAGTAGGTGTAGAATTGATGATAAGTGTCCATGAAAAGTCTAGAAAGTGATAGTGAGTTGAGCACTTGTCACAACCCATCATGGAAGAGGCATCCAAATTTTTCATGGAGTAATCCCAGCAATACCTTGAATCCAACTACTCAACCCCCAGGTTTCAAACAAATACAACATCTGCCGCAGCAGCATGTCCAACAACCGTTGCCGCAGCAGCAGATGCATCAACAGCAGCCTGTATGTTCACTAGAAAATTCTCTTAAAGCCTTTATGATGAAAACAGGATCACACATGGCAGAGAACAACGACTTCGTCAAAAGAATAGATGCATTCATAAATAGAACTGAGATGAGGTTAAAGAACCAAGAGATAGCAATTAAAGCATTGGAAACTGAAGTTGGGCAATTTGCTCAGAATATAAACACTAGACCACAAGGAGGATTACTAGCAATACTGATGTTGCTAAGGTAATGGGCCATGAACAATGTAAAGCAATCACTACTAGGAGTGGTCTAAAACTTAAAGAGAAGTTATGAAACTCAGCAGACAAAGTCTCACAAGTAGAAGAAGAAGAATTAGACAAAGAGGACTTGGTTGTAGAACCAAAAAATCATGTCATAGAAATCCCAGCAGAAAGCACTGCCCCAGTAGAGAACTCGGCAATACCATGACCAGCCGCCGAGACAGTAAAAGACCAAGTGGTGTCAGGTATTAAATTCCAAACTAATGAGACCCTGGAAGAGATGCGACCACAAAGGTTGAAAAAGCAAAAACAGGACAACCAATTTAAAAAATTCGAAGATGTCTTGAAGCAAGTCCATATCAACTTGCCATTTGTGGAAGTAATAGAATAAATTCCAAATTATGTCAAATTCTTAAAAGACATTGTGTCTAAAAGAAAGAGGCTTGGTGAGTTTGAAATAGTGGCTGCTACTAAAGGATTCATGGCAATGCTACATAATCGCATGCCTCCTAAATTGAAGGATCTTGAATACTTTACCATACCTTGTGCGATAGGTAACCACTATGAAGGAAAGGCCTTATGCGACCTTGGAGCAAGCATAAACCTGATGCCTAAATCTATCTTCCAAAAGCTTGGAATAGTGATCCGTGCTGAATATGCACAATTAGAGTGCAAGTGTACACGTCAAGTAATAATTGATAAGTATTTATCGAGTTATCGTCTCCTCAGGGATTGGTGTACTTAATATGCTTCCTTCGGTCTTCTTGCTTCTATAAAATAAAAGTAAAAACACAGATAAGTTTGGGTATTGATTAAACTAAATAAACTAAACTAATTAAGGAGAGATCGAATATGAGAGAGAGAGGGTAGGATCCAGTTTTGTTGTATAGTGGATTCGATTGTTCTATTTATGTCCAATGCAATTTCACTGCACTGCCTCGGTAGTACTGCAGATACTGTCTTCGGCAGCGACAATGTTCTCTACCACGGTAATCCCTTGCTCTTGGGCAGATTTACCAAAGTTCGGCAAAGTATCCTTGAATGGCTCCGTTATCCCTAAGTCGAAACACTATTGAAGGTCAGTTCTTGATGATACCTCCCGGCGTTAATCAATTATAACCAACAACCAATCCCACACTTCTTTTAGCCTCTGAAACTCTAACCTATTCCTAGGCCGAGTTAGTATCTTCCAACCAAGTCGAATACCGTACTTACTCCTTTCGTGAGTCTAACTCTCCCGAGTTTAGAAAAATATATTACTTACAAACTTTCCTCACGGGCTTGGATGCAAGAACAAAAAATGGCAAAGAGTAAGCAAACTTTAATATTTTATTGTATAGAAACAAGAAACAAGATACAATCTCCTCTCACAAATACTCGACAACCTTCACCAAAACCCTAAGAGAACTTAGAACATGATGGGAAGAATTGTCCCAAAGGTAAAAGCTCTCAAAATTCGGCTCTCAAGGTCTATGTATGTGTCTCCTAATCCCTAGGACGGCTATGCCTTATATAGGCTTGGCCTAGGGCAAACCTTTCCTAATAAGAGTACAACTTGGAGTTGGGAACAAGTTATGTACATAGGGTAAATATTTCCAAGTTTGATCTTCTAGAAGGTTTCTTCCCGCGTGGCCTTGTCCTTAGGCTTTTCTTGTGTTGTTCAACTCCGATTCTTGAGCTTCTTATTCAGCAACGTTCTCCATAATTTTCTCCTTTAATTGCCAGCCATATTGTTTTTTCTCCTTTGCTGCCTCGGCATCAGATCCTACCTCGGACTCATTCTACTGCCTTGGCAATATTTGTTCCTGCACAGATATGAAAATGCAGTAAAGTATGCCTTTTCTACAAATATAATCTCAAATGGCACAATCCCTAAATATATTAAATTAAGCACATGCATTGATTGGTTCAAGTAGGTGTAGAATTGATGATAAGTGCCCATGAAAAGTGTAGAAAGTGTTAGTGAGTTGAGCACTTATCAAATAGGAAGGGCAAAACCTACAACAGTGATGCTCCAACTAGCAGATAGATTATATGTACAACCTGAAGGAAAAATCAAAGACATATTGGTAAGAGTGGATAAATTTATTTTTCCCGCTGACTTTCTTGTCCTAGATTATGAAGCAGATGACAATGCACCGATCATCTTGGGGAGACCTTTCCTAGCCACTAGACGCACTCTAATAGATGTGGAAAAAGGAGATTTGACAATGAGGGTTATTGACCAACAAGTCAAACTTAATGCTTTCCACTATTTGAAAAGACATGATGATCCAGAGGAGTGCAAAGTTATCCACAACACAGATGCAAGCAAAAAAATTTCATGTCTCAGCAACCAATGCCTTTGTAGTAAGCTCAGAAGAAAAATTGATGCTTGTTACAGCAGAATACTGGGTAGTAAGATTAAGCCAGAAGTGGAGGAAGCCAATAGGACATCACATTGTCCAGGGACATTCAGGTCCAAATGGTCAGAACCACAAGGTGCAGTAAAGATCAAATCGAAAAGGGATTAGCATGAGTTCAAAGAAGATGGCCAACATTTGAAGCATTATTCTGGCCAACAAGAGACAATCACCTTAGGAGATGCACTTGCATGCACTCCACCAATGACATAATCTCTTTCATTTATCTTTATTATATTTTTAGGATTAGTTTAGTTTAGAGTTAACTTTTATATTTGTATTTAATTATTTTTCTTGTTTATGTTTAATTTTTTTTAGGACAATAAGCAAGAATGAAAGTGAAGAAATTCATAGCAGGAGATTCTCTACCGTGGCAGTAAATAGTGTCAAGGCCGCCGCAATCCCAACGGGCAGAACAGTGTAACGGCTAATCTGCCGAAATTCCCACTGCGGCAATAAATGTAACATCTCGATTTTGGGTTTAGTAGTTTGGGTATTATTTAGGAGAATTCGATTCGGGTCGAATCGGATTCTTCGGTTCGTTATTCCAAGAAAATATAAAATAAAAGTATTTTAATTAGAAAAATAATAATTTTGGAATATGGTTTAAAAATATTAAAAAGATGTTTCAAAATTAAAAGAATGTAATTTGAACTTTATATTGATTTTTAATTATGCTTAATTATGCATTAGTGACCAATTTGTAATTTTTGGAAAATTATGGAAGATTTAATTTTTAATTTTTGAAAATTATTATTTTTAGTGACTAAATTGGAAAGCAAGCTATACTTAGAATCCTTAGAGGTCCATAAACCCAATTTAATTTTTAAATAATGATTTATTCACCAAAAATGCTTTTTAATTAGTTTAATTAAAGATGATAATCATTTTCTCACTTAACTACCTTTTTTCTCTCATCTTTCTCTCTCATTTTCTCTCCATTTTCCTTCATGTATTTTCTTCAATTCCTTGCTGATTTTTCTATCTTTTTACACAAGAATTACTTCATTTTAATCATCTCTTCATTCTTTACAAAGCCTAATCATCAATTTTACTAAATCAACAACAATTTGCAAGGAATCAAGAAGAGAAATTCTTATCTTTTTGGTGGATAGATCTCAAAGGTAATTTGCTGAATTTTAACTATTTTTCTAAGGTTCTTTGTTGAAATTCTCAAGTATTAGCTTGCTAATCTTTAAATGAAACTTGATTTTATGTTTTCAATGCTAGATCTAATGATTTTATGAATGTTTTTGTGAAATATTTTTAGATCTCATTCAATGCTATAATTAGATGGATTTAATTATGTTATTATGTCAATTAAATGATTAATTGAGTCTTCAATTGATAGCACATTAACTTAATCCCGGAATAATGGAATCGGTGTTACTTTAAGGTGATTTTTGGTTGTTTTAGGGGCTGTTTTAGGTGTTCTAATGTTTCTAGAGGTATAAGGATGGTTTAGATGTGTTTTTGGTTCATAATTGAAGTGGATTAGATGTTAGATTCATTAGTTTTTGGGCTGATATTGTTCGGATGCGTTTCGTCTTAGTTTTCGTTCTTTCGACTAAGTTTTCGGTAGTTTTGTGGAGGTTTGATGTGGCTGTTGGTTTGAGCATGTTATGATGTGAAAATGCTCTATTTTTAATGATGTAGAGATAGTGCAAGAAGGTGCGTAAGTGGCTGGTGCATTAGCGTTGCCATCGGAGCATTGGCGAAGGATCGTTTTGCTTGTCGGTGAGTGTTTTTCTGACTTAAAGCGAATCGCATTAGTACGGTTCTATTTTGGGGACTATGGAAGAGTGTGAAAACTTTCCATAGTTCAAGAGTAAGTAAAGTAAATGTTTTTGACATATTAACATGAGCTTCGGCTACATTCGGTAAAGACATTGATGTTGGTAATGCAATGAGATTTTTGGAAATGCATAAACATGATTTTGAATTGGTGTATGCATGAGATAATTGCTGAAAACGCATGGTTTAAATAGACATACATGATTAAGGAAAACATGGAAAATGAATTTAGAATATATGTGATTATTTGCCTTCAAATTAAGGGTGTCATTGGGCATGACTTTCGGTTCATTTGTTGAGCACATTATGGATGCATTATGAGCTGAAAATGAATTGGAATATTATATGGTTATTTGCCTTGAAATTGATGGTGCCATTGAGCATGACATTTGGTTCATTTGTGAACATATTATGCATGCATTATGAGCAGCAAATTATCATACACATTTGATTATGATATTGGCTTAGTGGCACTAACTTTAGATTTGAATATGAATGACATGTCATTAGGATTTTCTTAAGTGCACTATAAACATTATTGAGGATAAAGAATATTGCTTACACATAACAAGGGTGACTTTGTGTCCAATCGTGCGTGGTAGAGCCGCCTACACGTAACAAGGGTGACTATGTGTCCAATCGTGCGTGGTAGTGCTATAATGGTGACTTCGTGTCATGTCAATGGTGACTTTGTGTCATGTCAATGGTGACTTTGTGTCATGACGAGACTAATGGTCTCTAACATTGGATTCGTGTATTCGGTGAACTTGAGGTTCACAATAAGTGATCACTAGAAAGCCAATATGCATACATGGATTAAAAGAGAACATTGTGCATCATTCATGAAATGTATTGATAATGTTGAACATACTCAAGAAAGTGTTTTGATATTATAGACATGGACGAGGAATGTTAACCATGCATGTTTTTAATAATGCAATGTAAACTATGGTTTCTTTATGGTTTTAAATAGATGCATTGATGATCTTGTGTAGAGCTTCCTCACTAAGCATGTTTGCTTAAGCTCTCTTTTCATCCTTGTAGAAAAATAAAGGCACTCGGAACTATATCCGGAGCAAGGAAACCAAGGGGAAAGGTTACTTTAAATTCGGTATATTTTGACAAATAAGTTGGGGCTTGGCAATATGTAAACCCAACCTATGTGAAGAGTGTGAACTTGACTTTGGTTTATATTGAAATAAGACCTATGTTGCTTGATTGTTAATTGATGAACTATGGTGATGTTTGGATTGTTGAAGCATGTACTTGCATGGTCGTTATATTTTTAATCATGTTCTAGGTAACATGCCTATAGTTTGCTAGATGTTCTTAACGTTGATAATCGGGTGTTAAATATTGCTATTTATGCATAGGATTAATGCATATAGTTAATAGTGATTGATGATTGTGTTTGAGTCGATGATGTTCACTTAGTGTGATGGAATTTTTAGGTTCCAAACCTAAAGTTTCGAAACCTTTGTCAAACAATTTCGAAACCTTCAGGAAGGTTTCGAAACCTTTTACAAAAAGTTTCGAAACCTTTATGAAAGGTTTCAAAACCTTTGGCTGCTAGAAATTGATAGTTGCTGGAAATTGCATTTTAGTCCCAAATATATTTCTTTGTTCAATTAGGGTATCTACAGAGGTTATTTTGAGCTAAAATTTCATATGGATGCATAAAGTTGATTTAATTTCAATATGGCTAACTCAATTTGGAAGAAGTCCTTATAATCTGAAAGATTTACTTTTTGGTCCCTAACTTAGTGAAACATGCAATTGATGAAGTTAGAATGCTCTGTTTGACTTGAAATTTTCTGTGAGCGATACTCGTATGTTTAATTGAACTTTGATGAAACGAATTTTTACTTTGTTATTAGAATTTAAAAGTTTTACGTTTTAGTCCTTAATTTACTTAAGTGTTTAATCGGATGTTTGTTTATGATCGGATTGTTTCCGTTAATTCCTTGTATGAGACCTTGACATGTAGGAATACAATTATACATCTAGAAGAAAAAATATAACGGTTTTAGGGCTGTTTATCGAATCGGACCTTCATGGGTTTGGTTTGATATTCCCGTGTAACCCATTAGTGCCGGTTCCGTCTAGGCCAGGCTAAGGGGGTTACAGTAAAGGCTAATGGCTTGTTGATTCAAACGGCTACAAGGCCGAGGCCTTTATAAGCACCCTCTCCTTCTTGAACTATTCACTCTTGCATTCTTGATTCTTTAGAACTATTTGCTCAAACTCTATCTTTTTGTATTCTTTGCAATCTCAAACTTCTCTTAATTCTTTCAGAAACTCTACAAAATCATCTCCAAGATATTCAACTCTCCACTACTTATCCATGGCCACTTACAACCGATTTGCACCTGCCACTATTGAAGACCGTTTCAACAGGTCTTTCATTACTCGACGGCTATGGGAAGAACAAGGATTCCAACACTCTAATGAGGAGAATTACGACATCGAGCATTACTTGTTTGACAAGATCAAGTACCAAGAATGACAAATCTTTTGCCTACAACCTACCTAGGCCAATGCCCAATCGTACGGGAATTCTATGCTCATGGGCCAAGCAAGGAATCTCTTTATGTCCACTATCGAGGCAGGCCTGTTAGACTTGATACCGAGACAATCAATCTATTCTACGGCCTAACCCCTGATCGTGATGACCATGCTATATTCATGGAGGACATCATCAATGAAGATTATGAGCTGATAACAGACGACCTTTGCTACGACAATACTCATTGGGAAATCGGTGCCCATAGAGGATCGGTGGCAAGGTAGAATTTTAGGCCCGAGGCCAAGCTATGGAACATTTTTGTCAAAAGATGCTTCATCCCAACTTCCCACAACAGCACAGTCGACCGAATGTACGAGTGCTTCCCACCCAGAAATCTTTATGACCGCATTCGTAATGAAATTACATCATTCTGGCAAGATGAAGATGAACCGATATACGAGGCATGGGAACGTTACAGAGAACTATTAAACAAATGCCCCTTACATGGTTTTCCCTTGTGGACGCAAGTTTCCATGTTCTACAATGCTACTAATGCTTCCACAAGGATGATGCTAGACGCTTCCGCAAATAGGACACTTTTAGATAGAGCACCCGCGGAAGCTATTGAAATTCTGAACAAACTCGCAAGGAATAATTTCCCATTTCCAACATCGAGGCGAGGAGGAATGAGACGTCATGCCACAGCCCATGAATTAGATACATCAAGTTCGGTGGCAGCACAATTGGCTTCTCTGACCAAGATGGTTCAGAATATACAGAACCAAAGAAGTACACATGAGGTTAAGGCAGTTAACTCATCAGATTATATGCCAGATGAGGAGACCGACCTATATGTTGGAAATTATAACAGAAATAATCCAATGATGTCCAACAATTATAACCCATCTTGTAAAAAGCATCCAAACTTCTCTTGGAGTAACCCTAACAATGCCTTGAATCCAACTACCCAAGCCCCTGGATTTCAGCATCATAACCAAAACCTGCCGCAGCAGAACACTCAGCAGCACATGCCGCAGCAGCAGGTATAACAACAACAGTCTCTGAATGCACTGGTCGATTCTCTCACAGCATTCATGTCAAAGACTGATGCCTACATGATGGAAAATAGCCGCTTCATGAAGCGTACTGATGACTTCATGAATAGAACAGAGATGAGACTGCAGAACTAGGAGGCTGCAATAAAATCCCTAGAAACCCAAGTGAGTCAATTTGCCCAACGCCAAAGTACTCAACCACCTGGAGGTTTACCTAGCAATACTGAAGTTGCTAAGGTATTAGGCCACGAGCAATGTAAAGTAATTACCACCAGAAGTGGCCTACAGATGAAAAATAAAGTGGGAACCTCAACAGAAAGAGTCCAACCAGAACAACAACCACATGAAGACTCAGAGGCTGAGCAAGACCCTGCCGAAAGCTCTACCACGACAACAAAACTAGCAGTATCAGAACCTACTACCGAGGCAGTTGCAGAAAAACTTACCCCAGGTATAAAACTCAATATCCAAGAAAACCTGGAGGACATCAGACCACCACCTGCTTTTCCACAGAGGCTAAAGAAGCAAAAATAGGACCACCAATTTTAGAAGTTCCTAAAAATCTTGAAGCAGGTCCATATTAACTTGCCTTTAGTTGAGGCGATTGAACAAATGTCCAACTATGCCAAGTTTTTAAAGGACATAGTATCCAAACGACGAAGGCTAGAAGAATTTGAAACAGTGGCGGCTACTGAAGGCTGCATGGCAATGCTACATAATCGTATGCCACCCAAACTAAAAGATCCTGGCTGCTTCACAATTCCCTGTGCAATTGGAGATGGTTATAAAGGAAAGGCCCTATGCGACTTGGTAGCAAGCATCAACTTAATGCCCAAATCAGTTTTTCAGAAACTCGAAATTGGACGGGCGAAACCAACAATAGTACTGCTCCAACTTGCGGATCGATCTTACGTACATCTTGAAGGCAAAATCGAGGACATTCTAGTGAAAGTTGACAAGTTCATCTTCCCTGCCGACTTTCTTGTCCTTGACTCTAAAGCTGATGACAATGCACCGATCATATTGTGTCGACCTTTCCTTGCTACTGGACGATGCACTATCATTGATATGGAGAATGGCGAGCTCACAATGCGAATAAATGATCAACAAATCAAGTTGAACGCCTTCCACAACCTGCCAAATTCAGACGCTCCAGCAGAATGTAAGGCTCTCCATACACCAAATAAGGGGACTAAAATATCCTTCCTGGGCATCATGCTCGGCAGATTATTCGGTAAAAGAATAAAACCCAAAGGAGAAGCCGAATGCACCGAAGGGACTGGCCAACTCATGCAGACAGATACGGGCCAGAAAGAGATAAAAAAAATGAGAGATGCATTCACATGCACTCCACAAGTAACCTAATCTCTTCCCTTCACCTTTTATTATATTAGGATTAGTATATATAATATTATTTTCAGCATTTTTTATTTTTAAGTATTTTTCCAATATTTTATTATTTTACATTATGATCAGTATTTTTTTTATTTGTATTTTAGATTCAGTGTTTTAATTTTCAATAAAGTAATGAATGAAGGAAAATTTTGCCACAGCAGTGCTATATCAGAGCCGCAGAATTACCAACAGGCAGAAATAGTGTAACGACTATCTACCGAGAAATCCGTCATGGTAGTAACTGTGCATCCAGGCAGTAAATGCTTAACGGCTAGTATTTTAACAGTTATATTTTACAGCCTATATAAACAGATTCACTGCTGTGCATTATTCACTTTGTGTTCTTATTATCCTTACTTACTTTCACAATCTTGCTCTCACTACTTCGTGCAATTTTCAGAACAATCTCTATTCAATCTAGAGCAAGGTCTGCCGGAGTATCATCTACTAGTCAAAGGCCATCCAAAAGGCGAGCTGTCTTTAACTTCCCCCAAAGAGAACCGATTTCTATGCCCAGTCTAAGCAGGGATACGCTATCTCACGAAATTGATGAATACCATATTTCATCCCATGAAGCAGCAAGATCCACAGCCACGGTAGGAGGAGGAACAGAAATCATGGACACTAACTACGAAGGGGATGATGTTACAGCATAGATGTACCGCACACCGCCAAGAAGAGTGCAACCGTATCGGCAGGCCAAACAACAATAATCACCAGGACAAGAATCCAGGAGAAAGGCACCAGCAGCAAGGCCTAAAAGAATGATCCGTACAAGCAGCTCCTCGGAGTCATTATAAATAATGCCTTACTACTCTCATCTTTTTCTATATTTTAATTGTTGTTTATTTTATATATTTTGAGTATTGGGGACAATACTTGGTTTGAGTTTGGGGGAGATTAAAGGTGCAGAAGCACTGCCGAGGCTACCCAATGCCGCGGCAATACCATAAAAGGGAGTAATTTTTTTCTTTTCTGAAAATTTTTCTTTTATCTCTTTTCTTGAATTTATGTTTGTAATCTTGTACTGCCTTATGTCAGTTTTGCTTTAGTTTACTCCTTTAAGGATATAGAAAAATTTCTCCTTACCATGGCCAAAGTACTGTTTTGAAGGGATAACCATAGGATACTCATGGAATAAAACTTAGAATCTTGCTTTAGGGTTAGATAAGAAAATAAACACTTTTTGGACTTGTTTGATTTAAGAGTTCTTTTAATAAACTTAGGTGATAAAGACTTAGAACTTGTTGAAAAATAACTAGAGGTGCCTATCACCGGCTCTAGTCTTGCTCTCCTTCGTACTAGAGGTGCCTGAGATTGGCTCTAGTATGCTAAATAGGTTTTACAAAAAAAAAAGAATAAATTAGAAAAAGAAGAAAATAGAAAACACATATCTTGAGGTGCCCGAAATTGGCTCAAGACTTGATGTTTTAAGGAGATAGCTAATCCAGGATTCTACTTGTCTTGAACTTAGAGTTTATCTAAGAAAGCCTTGAATCAGCCTTATCCATTAAACGCACACACTCACCTAGCCCTAGAGTTTGTTTCTTAGTAGAAGTCCTTGGGTAAACTAGTGGCTAAAACAAAGAGATAGACAAGACCATGGTGGGGAGAATAGATGGAAGAATAAGACCAAAGGGGAGTAAGGTTTAGCAATTTGATGTTTGGCATTGCTTGAGGACAAGAAATAGTTCGAGTTTAGGGGTATTTCATGAGTGCCTAAAAGGCAGTAATTTACTACCCTTCTTATGGTACTTTATGCACCTATTATACACTCACTTGAACCAAATCATATACTCTTTTTTCTCAAATATTGGATATTATGTTTTCACCACATACAAAGTTAATATTTATAGAGAATGTAGATATTATTACAATTTCTATACATACAGGAATATCTAGAGCCGAAGCGACAGAAAAGTTGTGTTGAGGCCGAGGCAGAAGATCGGCCGCGGTAGAATCCAGTGTGGCAGCACTAATAATGGAGGCGTATCAGAAGATAAAAATATGGAGAATATTCTAGAAGACACAGCACATCAATTGGACCAGGCTAGCGTGCTCAAAGCCCAATTCAAAGATCAAGTGGGAAACCCTTTCTAGAAGGCGACAAACTTGAAAATATCAGAATCCTTGAAGAAGACTTATTCCCTACTCCGAGTTGAAGTCTATTTAGGAAAGGTTTACCCTAGATTAAGACTATAAATATACTAGCCGGCCACATTGTCTAGGAGAGTCGATTTGTAGAGGAAAACCTTCCTCCCTAAGAATTGTACTTCCACGATAACATGTTCTAAATTTCTTAGGCATAGGTGAAGGTTGTTGATATTAGTGAGAGGAGATTGATTCTTGTATTCTTGTTCTTATGAAATAAAATCAGAGTTTGCTTATCCTATTGCTATTCCTTGTTCTTGTATCCAAGCTCGAGAGGAAAGTTTACAAGTAATCTATTTATCTAGCATCGAGAGGTGTAGATTCACGAAAGAGGTAAGTACGGTGTCGGCGACACTAACTCGGCCTGTACTCCGGTGGAGGTATTCGGAGATGGGTTAAGAGTTTTAGCAGCTAAAAGAAGTGTTGGATTGGTTGGTGGTCAGCTTTGGTTTAGGCCGAGAGGTATCGTCAAGGACCAAGCATCAACAGTACTTTGACTCAGAGATGAGCGGAGTCACTTACGGACACTTTACTAAACTTTGATACTTCTTCCCACGAGCAAGAGATTGTGTAACCCCCTTAGCCCGGCCTAGACGAAACCAGCACTAATGGGTTATACGGAGAATATCAAACCCGTGAAGGTTTGATTCGATAAACAACCCTAAAACCAATATATTTTTTTATTTTATCTTACTAGATGCACAATCTTATTCCTACGTGACAAGGTCTCATACAAAGTATTGTCGGTAACACATTAATTAAAATCAACCATCCGATTAAACACTAATATAGATTAAGGACTAAAACGTAAAACTTTTAAATGCTATTAACAAAATATAAATTCTCTTCATCAAAGTTCAATTAAACATATAAGAGTTCCTCACAGCAAATTTCAACTTAAACGGATCATTCTAATATTGTCAATTGCATGTTCCTCTAATTTAGGGACCGAAATATAAATCTTCCAAAATACAAGGACTTCATCCAAATTAGATTAACCATCTTTAAATTAAATCAACTTTATGCATGCATGCAAAATTTCAGCTCAAAATAACATCTGCAAGTACTTTAATCGAACAAAAGAAGATATTTGGGACTAAAATATAATTTCTAGCAACTTTCAATTCTTGGTGGTTAAAGGTTTCGAAACTTTGGGTTTGGAACCAAAAGTTTCGTTACACTAAGTGCATACCAATTACTCAATATTCAACCATTAATTAGATCCACTAAATGCATCAATCCTAGGCATATTTAGTAACATATGGCACATGATCAACAACAACACGGACATCAATCAAGCTATAGGCATGCTCCCTAGGAAATGATTAACAACATATCAATCATGCTAGAACATGCTTCAACAATCCAAACAATTTCAAAGTTCAACAATTAACAATCAAACAATAATGGTCTTATTACAACATAAACCAAAGCCTAAGTACACACTCCTCACATAGGTTGGGTTACACATTGCCTTGCCCAATTTGTTTGCCAAAAACATACCAAATTCAAAGTGATTCTTCCCCTTGGTTTTCTTGCCTCGAACGAAGCTCCAAGTGCCTTTATTTCTCTGCATGGATGAAAAGAGAGCTTAAGAAAACATGCTTAGTGAGGAAGCTCTACACAAAACATCAATGCATCTATTTAAAACCATGTTAAAACCATAATTTGTAATACATTGTTAAATCATGCATGCTATCATCTCATGCTCATGTTCTTTAAATCATATGCATCCTTGAGTTCACATAACCTTTTCAAAACAATTTATAAATGATGTACAATCTTATTCTCATATTCATGTATGTATATTGGCATTCTAGTGACCACTTTAATGTGAACCTTGAGTTCACCGAATACACGGATCCTTTTTCTCAACATGCATCGGTCGGACACTTAGTCACTCTTGTATACATGTTATCCCCCACTACGCACGATTAGACACAAAGTCACCCTTATTTACGTATGGGTCAACTATATGCACGGTCGGACACAAAGTCACCCTTGTTTACATATAGGCAAGCTCTACCATGCACGGTTGGACACAAAGTCACCCTTGTTTACGTGTAGGCGGCTCTACCACGCACGGTTGGACACAAAGTCACCCTTGTTTACGTGTAGGCGGCTCTACCACGCACGGTTGGACACAAAGTCACCCTTGTTTATGTGTAGGCAATATTCTGTATTCTCAATGTTTTTATAGTGCATTTAAGACAATCCTAATGACATGTCATTCGTATTCGAATCTAAAGTTAGTGTCACTAAGCCAATATCATAATCAAATGTACATGATAACTTGTTGCTCATAATGCATGCATAATATGTTCAACAAATGAACCAAAGCCATGCCCAAAGGCACCATCATGTATAAGGCAATTAACCATATTGTATTTCAAATCATATAACTTGCTGCTCATAATGCATGCATAATATGTTCAACAAATGAACCAAAAGCCATGACCAAAGGCACCATCATATATAAGGCAAATAACCATATTGTATTCCAAATCATTTCTCATAATTTTTCATAATCATGGATGCTAAATAAGCTATGCATTTTAGCAAGTAATTCTCATGTATGCACCATTTCAAAACATGCTCATGCATTTTCATAAATCTCATTGCATTATCAACATAATGCCTTTAACAAATGTAGCCGAAACTCATATCGGTTTATCAAAAACAATTACTTTACTTACTCTTGAACTATGGAAGGTTTTCACACTCTTCCATAGTCCCCAAAACAGAACCATACCAAACACGATTCGCTTTAAATCCGTAATCACTCACCAACAAGCGAAACGAGCATTCGCCGCTATCCGATGATCGCGCCAACGCACCAGCAATCAAGCACCTTCTTGTACCTCTTCTACAACATTAAAAACAGAGTATTCTCACATCATAACATGCTTAAACCAACAGCCATATCCGATCACTGTTAAACTACCGAAAACTTAGCCGAAAAGACCGTAAACTAAGCCGAAACGCATCCGAACAACATCAGCCCAAAACCTAATGAATCTAACATCTAATCCACTCCAATTATGATCCAAAAACACATCCAAACCATCCTTATACCTCCAGCAACATTTAAGCATCTAAAACAGCCCATAAAACAACCGAAAAGCACCTTAAAACTACACCGATTGCATTATTCCGGGATTAAATTAATATGCTATCAAAAGAAGACTCAATTAATCATTAAATCAACATAAAAACATGATTGAATTCATCTAATTTCCAGCATTAAATGAGATACAAAAAGATTTCACAAAAACATCACAAAATCACTAGATCTAACATTAAAAACATAGAATCAAGTTTTTATTCAAAGATTAGCAAGATAATACTTGGGAATTTCGATAAAGAACCTTAGAAAAGAATAAAAATCCAGAAAATTACCTTCAAGATCTATTCACCAAAAATGTGAGATTTTCCCCTTCTTGATTCCTTGCAATTTGATGTAGATTTGATGAAATTGATGCATAGGTTTTGTAAAGGATGGAAAGATGATGCAAGTGATGGAATCTTTGTGGAAAAAGATGCTAAAATCAGCAAGGAATTGAAGAGAAAAGATGAAGAGAAAGTGGAGAGAAAATGAGAGAAAAAGATGAGAGAAAATAAGAGAAAATAATTAAAAACCAAATTAAAGTAATTAAAAATACCTTTTTGGTGAATAAATCATCATTAAAAATTAGAAATGGGTTTATGGCCCTCTAAGGATTCTAAGTTTAGCTTGCTTTTCAATTTAGTCACTAAAATGCATTAATTGCCGAAAATCACCAAATTAGTCCTCCAATTTTTCCAAAAATTACAAATTGGTCATTTATGCATAATTAAGCATAATTAAAAATCATTATAAAATCCAAATTATTTTCTTTTAATTTGAAACATATTTTTAATATTTCAAACCACCTTCCAAATTATTATTTTTCTTAATTAAAAATATCCTTATTTTATTTTTCCCGGAATTAATGAACCAGAAAACACGATTCGACCCGAATCGAATTCCCCTAACTAAGCCTAAACTAATAACCCCAAAAATGGTATGTTACAGATTGCCACGACAGAGGAGCACTACAATTACCGAGGTAGTATCTGAAGTACTATCGAAGCAGTGTTGTACGATTGCATTAGACAAGAAGGAGATCAATTGAATCCACTAATTGACGCAACTAGATCCTACCCGCTTTCTCTATAATCGTTCTCAACTCTTTATTTTATATTTTGTTATTTACTTATTTAGTTGGATAAAACAATCCATCTAAATTGTGTTTTTATTTTATTCTCAGGTGCAAGAGAACGAAGGAAGATATATTAAATATACCAATCCTTGTGGAGATGATACACGATATACTTATCATTTTATTATTTGACGACATGTACACCTGCACTCAAAATAGCGCTTATATCACGCCTATCACTTAAGAATAAGCATAGTTATGGTGGGAGAATAGATGAAAACGTAAGACCAAGAGAGAGTAAGGTTTGGCAAATTGATGTTTTGCATTGCTTGAGGACAAGAAATAGTTCGAGTTTGGGGGTGTGATAAGTGCTCAATTCACTATCACTTTTTACACCTTTCATAGACAATAATCACTCAATGTACACTTACTTGGACTAATGCATGTGCTTAATGTGAGATATTTAGATATTCTGCTATTGTAACTTATAAAGATGATAATTACAGAAAAGGCAAGCTTTACTACACTTTTGTGCATTTGCAGGAATATCTATTGTCGCGGCAGCGATTGAGGCCAAAGCAGAACCTAAGGCCACGGTAACACATGAAGGACAAGTACTGATATTCTAAGCGAGCTAAAGAGAAAAATGAGGTGAACGTTTCTGGACAAGCAGCACAAGGATAGGAGCTGGGAAACAAGTAGAAAGCCCAAGTCAAAGACCACGCGGGAAAAGAATCCTAGTGGGAATAAACTTGGAAATAAAACAAATATTATTATTTATGTACTTGAGTTTTGTTTTACTCCAAGTTATATTCTTACTTAAGAAAGGTTTGCCCTAGGTCAAGCCTATAAAAACCATAAGCCACCCAAGGAAAAGAGCACTTAGCATCAAAGAGATCGGAGACTAAAGAGCCGACTTCGTCTTAGATTTTTAAAGTTTTCTTTATTTTTCATTATGTTCTAATTTTCTTTACGCTTAGGTAAAAGATGTAGAGTATTGAGAGAAGGGATTGAACTTTGTTTCTTGTTTCAATGCAGTAAAATATCAATGTTTGCTTATTCTTTGCCATTCTTTGTTCTTGCATTCAAGCTCGGGAGATAAGTTTGTGAGTAATCTATTTATCTAATATCAAGAGAGTTAGATTTACGAAAGGAATAAGTACGATATTTTTCTATTCGGAAAATACTAACTCGGCCTAGAGATAGGTTAGAGTTTCAGCGGCTAAAAGAAGTGTAGGATTGGTTGGTGATTGTAATTATGCATACCGGGAGGTATCATCAAGGACTGATCATCAACAGTACCTCGATTTAGGGATAAGCGGAGTCATCAAAGGACACTTTACTGAATCTTGGTAAAGTCCAACCAAGAGCAAGGGATTGCCGCGACGGATGACATTTATCGCGTTCAAGGCAGTAAAACTGTAGTTCTACCGAGGCAGTGATGTGTGATTGTATTGGAAAGAAACAAGTCAATTGAATCCACTATACAACACAACTGGATCCTGGCCATTTTCTTAATCTATTTCTATTTCATTAATTAGCTTTCTTTATTTAAGTTATTTAGTTTACTTCAACCCAATTAATCTGTGTTTTTACTTTATTTCTTTTACAAAGCAAGAAGACGAAAGAAGACATATTAAGTAGACCAATCCCTATAAAGACGATACACGATAATACTTATCACTTTATTACTTGCGACATGTACACTTGCACTATTTGCGCACTTTTTACACGCAACAACCACTCTCGTTCCAGGAGGACCGCGACCATTCTTCCCTACTAGACCACAACAACCATTCTATGTTGCTGCCCCATCTCAGCCAACAGAGCCCGACGAGGAATCTTAAGCCAGTCGAAGGTCGTCCAAACGGAGAGCATTCTTCAGTACTCCACCAGGCTCGCCTATCATCATGGGGAATCTCTCGGCAGAGATAGATGCCTACATGCAACAAACTTCAACCTCTGCCGGGCCAAGCACTCAACATGCCGGGGTAGAGGCAATGAATGTTGAAGATGAGGGCAGGACGGATATAATGCCCACTAAAGAAATTGCCGAAGAAGAAGAAAGAGAAGAAGTCGATGCCCCTTTGCAAAGGACACCACCTACTAGAGTTCAACCGCCCAGACAAGTCAAAACTCAGCCGTAACCAGAACAAGAATTAAAAATGAAACAGTCGGCAGCAAGGCCACGAAAACTGATCGTCACTAGCAGTTCTACGGAGTCTATTTAATTTCTATACCTTTATGTTAATTTTCTTGCTTTACTTGTTCATTTTCTCTTTTTGTTTCTTGTTGTGTGCCATGGTTATAAGCATTGAGGACAATGCTCGGTTCTAGTTTAGGGGTGTAGATTCACTGCCGAGGCAATTCACTCTTGCGGCCCTGCCATGAAAGGAAGTACTTAAGTTGTTTTTGAAAATTTTTATGTCCACCACCTTACTTGAAATATTGTTCATACTTTTACACTGCTCTACATCAGTATTGCCTTAGTTTATTCTTTTTAGGCTATAGAAATCTTTCTCCTTACCATGATTAGGTCCTGTTTGGAAGGCTTAACTTTTTGATACTTAAGAAAGAAAACTTAGAAGCTTGCTATAAGATTGATCCTAAAAACACTTTTGGGACTTATTTGATTATAGGAATTCTTTTAATGAACTTAGGTGATAAAAACTTAGATTTTTGGAAATGTTGGCTAGAGGTGCCTATCACCGGCTCTAGGAAGCACTCTTCTTCATGCTAGAGGTGCCCGAAATTGGCTCTAGTATGCTAAAAAAAGAGAGAAATCTTAATGAGAAAACACAATCCTTGAAAGCCCGAAATTGGCTCAAGTAGTTGTTTTAAGAAGAGAACATTAATTCTGTCTACTTGTCTTGAACTTAAAGTTTGTCTAAGAAAGCCTTTAATCAAACTTGTCCACAAAACTCACACACTCACAAAATCTTATAGCTTGATTCCGGGTAAGTCTTTGGGTAACCGAAAGGTTAAAGCTAAAAATTGGGTATAGTTATAGTGGGGAGAATAGATGAAAACGTAAGACCAATAGAGAATAAGGTTTGGAAATTTGATGGTTTGCATTGCTTTAGGAAAAGCAATAGTTTGAGTTTGGGGGTGTGATAAGTGCTCAAAAGATTATCACTTTTACACCTTTCATGGACAATAATTAATTAATCTACACCAACTTGGACTAATGCATAAATTTAATGTGAGATAATTGGGTATTTTGTTTTTGTGACATACAAAGATGATATTTATAGAAAACGCAAGCTTTAATGCACCTTTGTGCTTTTGCAGGTAGATCTAATGCCGTGGCAGCACCTGAGGCCGCGGCAGCACCTGATGAACAAGTATCGATATTGTAGGTGATCTGAAGAAAAAAATAAGGTAGACATTTTAAGAAAAGCATCATAAGAATCGGAGCTGGGAAACATAGAGAAAGGCAAAGTTAAAGACCACGTGGAAAAATAATCCTTGTGAGAATAAACTAGGAAATAAAACAAATATCTTTTATTTATGTACTTAACTTGTATTTTATTCCAAGTTGTATTCCTAGTTTGGAAAGGTTTGCTCTGGCCAAGACTATATAAAGGAGGTGCCGCCCAAGGAAGAAGGAGAGACGGCGATTGAGAGAAGAGTTCACCTTAGACTTTAGAATTTTCTTTGTTTTTCGTTATGTTCTAAATTCTTTAAGGCTTAGGCGAAAGTTGTAGAGTATTTGTGAGAAGATATTGTTCTTTGTTTTCTTGTTTCATGCAATAAAATATCAAGGTTTGCTTATTCTTTGCCATTCATTGTTCTTGCACTCAAGCTCGGGAGAGAAGTTTGTGAAAAATCTATTTATCTAATATCGGGAGAGTTAGATTCATGAAAGGAATAAGTACGGTATTTTTCTAGTCGAAAAATACAAACTCGACCTAGGGATAGGTTAGAGTTTCAGCAGCTAAAAGAAGTGTGAGATTGGTTGGTGATTATAATTGATTCATGTCGGGAGGTATCATCAAGGACTAGTCATCAACAGTACTTCGACTTAGGGATAAGCGGAGTCATCAAAGGACATTTTGTCGAATCTTGGTAAAGTCCACCAAAGAGCAAGGGATTGCCGCGGCGGACGAAATCCTTCACTGTCTAGGCAGTAAAATTGCATTATTGTCGAGGCAGTGTTGTATAATTGCATTAGACAGAAAAAAGTCAATTAAATCCACAATACAACACAACTGGATCCTGACCATTTTCTTAATCTGATTCTTTTCTCTTTATTTAGCTTCCTTTATTATTCAAGTTATTTAGTTTACTTAGGAATACTCAAATTCATCTGTGTCTTTATTTTATTTATTTTACAGAGCGAGAAGACGAAAGAAAACATATTAAGTTTACCAATCCCTGTGGAGACAATACTTGATATACTTATCACTTTATTACTTGCGACGTATACACTTGCACAACCTATTTTACACACAATAAAAGGATCTTTGGGTCTAGCAGCCATGTCAGACAAACTCGAGTCCCCAAAACCCTAAAATCACGAAAAATAATTTTTCAAGATTTGCTCTCAACCAGGTGAACTGAGTAGAGGTCGAGACGATATTCGTGGAGACTAAAGATTCGAATTATCGAATGATTGCAATTGTAGCAAATCCAGTTTCTATTTTAGCTATTTATCAAGGAACCCAATGTAAGTCATCACATATCTTTCTCCTGATTTTGGATTAAACATACATGAATCACTGGAAAGATCATCGTAATTTTATTTCGCTATACCATAGTGTGTGCCGACAGTCCCAACAACCTTGTCACCTAAGTCAACCGAGAAAGCCATTAAAAAGAGAACTTGTCGTCTACAACAAGGGGGCGTGATCGTAGGAGAGAAAGAGTGATGAAGGGATGTCGATTTTCTTCTTTGCTTTTCTTTATTATTTGAGTGATGGGATTATTGGATATTTTGTCCAGTCATGAACTAACTTAAAGTTGGCTTAGGTTATTTTGTTTTTTGGGTTGATTTAGTTTGAATTTTATCTAAACATTTAAAATATTCTTAATTAAGGTTTGTCTATTCTTGGTGCTTATTTGGTTTACGAGTGAATTGAGAAAGGACCTCGATAAATAATTCATTTATCTAGATTCGGGAGAATTAGATTCACAAAACGAATAAGCATGGTTCGTTCAAATGCGTGAGAACTAATCCGGCTTAGGGATAAGTATAGTATTTCAACGGCTAATAGAAGCGCAGGATAGTTGTTGGACACTTTTGATTAATGTATGGATGTATCATCAAAGGTTGTGCAATTAATAGAGTCTCGGGTTAGGAATAATAGGGACCATTAAAAAACACTTTACCGAACCTTGAAGATAGTCTCTCAAATTGCCTAAGCAATTGCCTTAGTTGCATTTGCCCAAGCATTCGGGTGAACTGACTAGGCAATCTGACTAAGCCCAATTGTCGGAACAATTGAGTGGTGGGAACACCCACTTGCAAGAAAGAATTATTTCAACCATAATTCTATAATTCAGGATAACCCAGACTAATCTCACTAATTGATTATTCAATTTATTTTACTTACTTATTTTGTTATTTAATTTCATTTAAAAATCAATTTCCTAAACCATTTGTGTCTTTAATTTCAATGCAAGAAATTAGATTCCAAAAGGAGCATCAATCCTTATGGAGACGATAACTATCTATACTATATCTTGAAATATGTACACTTGTACATATTTACGAAGCACTTAAAATACGCAACAACAATGATCATTCAAATGTTTATTGAAATCCATTCTCGCAATTGGTTGAGGAAATAAATCTGTTAAGGAAATCCAATCTCATAATCGGTACCAACTGATTATACCCATAGAAATTGTACGACTAGCTTGGATCAAACGGCTACCAGTAAAGATCAAATCCGTTGATCCCTGTGCATTTAAAAAAATACAACTAAACCAAGGTCATTACTTCTTCTTCAGCATTACATGGGAATCAAATTATTGCAGCTGGGTTAGACACCAGAGCCTCCGTCATTCGATTTTGTCTTATCAATGTTATAAATGGATTATGATTTGTAGACGTTGCCTCCATATCAGTTTTGTAGCTGGATCAAACATTAGTATTGTAGTTGAATCAAATTGTTGCAGCTAGATCAAATATAGTACTCCATCTCATTGTCAGTGTTATAAATGGATGGTTTATTATCTTTATTATTATATATTATTTTTATATTTTTATTATCTTTAATTTTATTTATTTGATGTTTAATATTATTATATTTTTTATTGTTAAGTGTTTATCTAACCTTTTATAATTTTTGTAGATTAGGTTTCTAAAAATATGGGATCAAAACCTTAAACTTAAAACCGAATTTATATTTTCTACCATATGAAATATTTTGTAACCGTCAAATGTTAATTTTGAGCGTTGTGGGGGGTAAGTTCCATTCCCCACATGTAGCAGACTTCCGGACCCAACTCTAATTGCGCACTCATTTTTGGTGTTTTCAATCGCACCCTAAAAGATTGGTGGTGACTATCTGAACATTTTTCAGTGCTTACAACTTATATATAGAGGGGCCTATATTATAAGGAAAGAAGGCCTATTTGGAGAATTTTTAGAGAAAGATTTTTTTTAAAAAATAGCTATTGTCATAGAATCTTAAAGAGCTTGAAGATCTTGTTGATGAAGGAAGCAAGAAGAAGATCGAGAGGGTTCCTAGATTGATGAGTTATAATAGTAGTCGTCGCAAGCCTCATTAATCGAGTCTATGTGCTTGATATAAATTATGTTATTTTTCGTAGATTCTACGTCATATGAGAAATTATGTTGTTTTCTGAACTTATATTTTTTTACCTAGTTTATTGTCCTCAATGCATGATAAAATTATGAAAATAAAATAAAAAATAAAAGAAGCAAAAAATATGAAGCATGCAAAATAGATGTGATGCTAAAGAATTTAGTGGGAGAGGGACTCCCCTGATGGTTGTTGTGTTGCTGTCAATCTCATCATTCAACTTGTCTTGAGTGTTGGGCGTTGAGCTGTCATCTTCTTTCTCTTCTTCTACGGTGGTGATTCAAAATGGATGTGATGCTAGGTCATTCGTCTTCGGCCTCTTTTTTTAACTGGTGGTATATCTCCAGTTAGTTGATTAATGGGTTTATCTTTTTCAAATTTTAATTGGTCCGATGGTCATTTGTCTCTGGCCTCTTCTTTAAATATCTTCTACAATGGGCATTTTCTCCATGACATCAGAATCATCATCATACTCATATCCTGTTATAATCATTAATTTTATTTGAAGTACTAACCCGATTTAATTTTGTTAATTTATAAATAATAGACTATAAAAAGAAAAACACACCAATATTAATATTATATATATATATATATTACTGTTATAAATTTTATATTCTTATCTTATTTGTAAAAATATTATTATTACTTTTTATTACGTTAGCTTTATATAAACTTCCTTTGTCATTATTAAATTATTTTTGATTTTACACTTTGAAAAAATCAAAACATTTTATAATATTATTAATATTATTTTAATTTATCAATTATTATCGATCTTTATATTTAACTTTATAAATATGCATCTTAGATAATATTATTTATCATAATTAATATAGTAAAAAAAATAAAAGCTCAATATTTTATTTAAATTCTATTTACAATATTAAATATCTAAAATACTATCACAACACTAATAAAGTTTAAAAAATATATTTTTTTTTTCTTTTTGCAGAAATTAAACCATCAACAATCTTGTCATGCTTCAACAATAATGTAACATGACCGAGAGATCTTGATGCTCTTGTGCATACACCTGACCCTAATCAAGCAACCCTTATTTGCTACAAACTAACACCAAATGATCTTTTTCTCTATTTAAGACACTTGCAGAAAACAACAAAACAATCAGAATTTTAATAGAAATTTAGACTTTTTTATCTTTATTTTGTAATTACTAAAATGAAGGCTTTAAAAGCGATTAGAAACAAATTGTAAGGGGATTTTCTCCTCATTCAATTTCAGAAATCAAAGAGACCAAAACTTTTGGGTATTTCTTCTTTTCTCTTCTTTTTATAAAATTTAGAGGTTTTTTTTAAAAATATGATTTTGTTTTTAAAGAGAAAATTTTAACGTATCTTAGGGACGATTCAAAGTCAAAGAGGTTTTTATCAGTAAAAATCAATTTTTTTAAGAAAATAAAACGGCTTCAAATTTTCTCAAAAAGATTTCATTTTAGAATCTTTAAAATTGAAGGGTGGCTTTTAAACGTAGGTTTATTTCAAAACAAAAGATTTGAATCTTTTTATCATCGAAATAAAAGAGACAAAGTTTTAGAATACATACTTTAGTTGTTGAGAGTATCAGATCCATATTATCCATCGTTCAAGTTAGTGGGGATGAGCCATAATAGTTATTTGATTGTCGGTTTGGGAGATAACTTCTATAATCTCGTTTTTATTGTAGTTAGAAGAACGACTTAAAATCATTAACGTATCTTGATATTTAGAGAAAAAACATTTAGGTTTTCTTGTGATTTTAATTGGAAAAAGTTTTACTAAGCGTTTTTAAATTATATATTTTTCCCTTTAATTTTTCTTTAATAACGTGTTCTCATTTATTTTATTTTATTTTATTTTACATTGATTATCGTGCCTTATTTGGCAAAAGAACCCTAATATTATCTTTTATATTTTTCTTTTAAAATAGGGAACCTCAGAAATTATTTCTCAATCTAGGGATGCTTACTGTGCAGGACAGGGAAATCAGGGTCCTTTCACCCTATTTTTGAAAAGTAAATACCATTTGGGTATATTATTTGAAGACGAGTTATAAAGCTAATGAGTTAAAAAAATTGAAATTCACTGTTTAAAGTTGGGTGGATTTCTCACTGACTTCAAACAATATTTTTAATGGTGTTGGGTGGTAGTGGTATCCTTGCAGTGTTGCATGTAGACTCAAAAACCATTTTTTTAGTTTAGATAAATTTATTTGACATGCATGCAGGCCTCGAGAAAGGTAAAATTTAATCGGCTGAGAACCTTAATATGCATAGATAAAACAAATAGGGTTGCAGTGATTTGATTTGTTAGTGATATGTATTTATAATAATATTTTTTAATTTTTAAATTGTATAAGGGTATTGTAATATTTTTTATTTGAAAGCTATTAGTGTCTATTAATCTATTTTGTAGGGATATTATAAGAAAAAAATGTAATTTTTTAAAATAAGGTGTAGTGTTGATTTTGAAGAAACAAATCTGCTAGAAATCATTTGAGTTAGGAGGGAGAAGAATAAAAGTGGAGGAAGAAAGTTATGAGATAATTGTAAGTTCGTTTATTTTTTTATTTATATAAACTTTGATGTTGATTTGAAATTATTTGTTATGTTTGAACCATGTAATCTTTTTTAGGATTTAGTATTGTGGAAGAAAATATAACTTTTGAAAATATATACGAAACACTTTATGTTATGAATATTATTTATGTGGATGTCTATCATAATAAGAACTCTATCATTAGAAATATTATCTTCGTTAATTAGAGTTTAATACATTATGTACTTTTTATGCCTATAAATAGATGAGTTTGTGAAAGTATTATACACAAGTCAATATTGAGAATAATACAAATATATTTCTTTCTATCTTCTCTTTGTTCTTTCATTCTTGTTCTTTATTCTTGTTTTAGTTCTTCATTATTTTATTTACAACACTTTCAAAATTATTATTTTTTATTTGTATAACTTTTAAATATATATATATGAAATAAAATTAAGTAGTTTGTTTTAAAATTATCATTATTTATAGTTTAAAATTTGTGTATTATTTATGGTATTTTTTTCTAACATGCAAAGAAAATGAAGAACAACAGCTTTGTGGTGATTGTACATTACAATGGACAAATGTTAAAATCTGATGTGGGTATCATATTTGATTCGGACATCCCTACGAAGTTAAGATTTAACAAATATATCACACTTCTAGTATTGAAAAAGAAGATATCGAAAATAATATGACCTTAGATTCATTATTTATGGTATCAATGGATGATATGTCCGAATCTAGTCAGATATTCTACAATAGCACTTGAATATAATACACTTTTGGGAATAATGATCGTTGAGCATGATTCATGGGGATTCGAAATATCGACTTGTTTGCTGAGGTATATGATATTCCCAGGCCCTCTAGAAATGCAGTTGAGGAATTAAGTCAAATGTTTTTCGGTAACGAATTCGATATGTCTTAAGGAAGTTTTGTTACAACGTTGACAATTGGGACATCTATTGTTTCTCATGAATTTGGGTTGTCAAATATTGATGCTAATATTGATAAAATACGAGGTCCATGGAGAGATTCTCTTAAAGATATTTGAAATCCTGATTTGTTCCCTGATGACGTTGGTGCAACCCCTGATTTTGGTGTTGGAGAATTTGTTTTGACCTAGGCGACATTACATTATATGAAGCTCACGTTCACATGAACTCTGCTGATTTCGATTTGATGATTGCATCGTGATTCCCAGATCTACCCCAATTAAATTTGAGTCAGCATGATAAGTTGTGTGAGGGGCTATAATTTAATGAAAATGATGAAGCTATATTGGTTAATTAAAGAGTATAACATCCTGCACCATGTGGACTAAGCCTTGCAAAATCTTACACGAGAATTTTCTTTGCGAAGTATGTGAAATATGGAGAAGGGTACAACTAGAAGATTCGTGTAACCAAGTACAAGAAGATAGATCGTTAGGAGGTCACAAAGTATAACGGAGATCACATATTTCTGTGAATATCCATCGACAAGGACCACACCAAATTGGACTTAAGTGTAATAAGCCATCACGTGATGAAGTTGGTCAAAACCATTCCAAGAGTTCAAGTTTCAAAGATTTAAGAAATTATTGCGCAAGAATTTGAATATCAAATAAACTACAACAAAAGGTGGCATGCAAGGGATAATGCATTGCATTCAAAGATTCAATGACGGTGATTATGATAAATCGTATAATGAGCAACATGCTTTATTGGTTTCAATGACACAGTTCATCTCGAGCACCATCGTTAGATATCAAAACAAAAGGTAAAGTCGATCGACAAGCCCAAGTGAGAGAAGGTTATAAATTTTTCTATTGACTATTTTAGGCTTTCAAGCCATGCATTGACAGTTTTCTGAATTGTAAACGTATGATCCAAGTCGATGAAACATGGTTTTACGAGAGATAAAATCACATCTAATGGTTGTCGTTGAACAAGATGGTGAGATTAATGCATTCTATTTGCATTTGCAATTATTGAGGGGAGACCTCTGAAGCTTGAAATTTCATTTTTACCAATTTGCGTGAGCATGTGATCCGAGAAGATGGGGTTTGCATTATTGTTGATCGAGGGATAGGTCTCTATGTATTAATTAATCGAGAGGGAAGTCGGTGGACACCCTCATGCATACCATGTATATTGTGTTCATTGATGCGTGTCAAATATGCGCAATTAGTGCAAGTGAACACGCCGCAAGTAATAAAGTGATAAGTATTATCGAATATCGTCTCCATAGAGATTGATGTACTTAATATGTCTTCTTCGGTCTTTTTGCTCTGTAAAAAGAAATAAAAACACAAGTAGTTGAGTTTTTGACTAAATAAAGTAATTAAAGAAAACTAAATAAAAAGAGGTCAAATTGAGAAAGAGGGTAGGATCCAGTTGTGTTGTATAGTGGAATTGATTGATTTGTTTCTGTCCAATGCAATTGTACTACACTACCTCAGTCGTACTGAAGATTACTGTCTCGGCAGCGGTAGTGTTCTCTGCCGCGGCAATCCCTTGCTCTTGGGCAGATTTACCAAAGTTTGGCAAAGTGTCCTTTGATGGTTTCGCTTATCCCTAAGTTGAAACACTGTTGATGATTATTCCTTGATGATACCTCCCGACGTTAATCAATTATAACCAACAACCAATCTCACACTTCTTTTAGCCGCTGAAACTCCAACCTATCCCTAAGCCGAGTTAGTATTTTCCAATCAAGTCAAATACTATACTTACTCCTTTCGTGAGTCTAACTCTCCCGAGTCTAGATAAATAGATTACTTATAAACTTCTCTCTTGAACTTGGATGCAAGAACAAAAAATGGCAAAGAGTAAGCAAACCTTGATATTTTATTGTATTGAAAACAAGAAATAAGATACAATCTCTTCTCACTAATACTCAACAACTTTCACCTAAACCCTAAGAAAGCTAAGAATATGATGGAAAAAATAACAATGATTCCTAGGGTGAACTCTTTCAATTCGGCTCTCCTCTTCCCTTGGACGGCTATGCCTTATATAGGCTTGACCTAGGGAAAACCTTTCCTAATTAGAATACAACTTGGAGTAGGGAACAAGTCATGTACAAAGGTTAGATATTTCCAAGTTTAATTCTTCTAGAAGGTTTTCCCGCGTGGCCTTGTCTTTGGGCTTTCCTTGTGTTGTCCAGCTTCGATCCTTGGGCTTCTTGTCCAGCAACGTTCTCCTCATTTTTCTCCTCAGTTTGCCTACCATATTGCTATTTATCCTCTGCTGCCTCGGCATCAGGTCCTGCTTCGGCCTCAGTTTGCTACCATATTGAAGTTCCTTGGTTTGGGAAGTTGTTGCTCATCATCTGGGCTAAGGTAGTGTTGAAGTCCCTTTGGTACTCCATGTACTGTTGCTGTCAAAGGTCAATGGCTGCTATTTTCTAGAGGATCTCCTAGTAGGGTTCTGCTGTAGCAGTAGAGCGGGCAGCACCAGGTGTGGTTGTCGTGTATTGGGCTCTGGCAGAAGTCTCGGTAGTGTAGGGCTGTGGTGTTTCTTGGACAGATTCTGCCTGAGTGATTTGCATCACTTTATGGTAAAAAAGTCTCTAGTCTATCGTTTCTTCTGAGTTATGATTTCATCATTATCTTCTGTTGGTACACCTGCAGCAATACATAGACCTCTAATCAAACATGGAAAATTTAAGGGTCCTCTTTCTTTCTTACTGGACTCGTATATTTCTCGTAGAATTATTTCTCCCACATTGATACTCCTTTTGATGATGATGGATTGGATTAAAACCAATCTTCTTCGGTCTACTGTGCTATTGTGTGATGTGGGGATGAGGCATCTCTTGACAAATGTTGTCCACATCTTTGCCTCAAGCTTGAGGTTCTGCCGAGCCACTGATCCTTTATGGTCTTTGGTCTCCTAATTTGTGCCTTCGTAACAAAGGTCATCTTTGATCAATTCGTAATCTTGGTTCGTTACCTCCTCCATGAATTCTGAGTGGATATCTCGTTCAGAACTTAGGCCATAGAACTAGATGATTGTCTCGGTATCAAAGCGGACTGGCCTGCCTCAACAATGGACGTAGAGTGAGTCTTTGCTTGGCCAATGTACGTAGAATTCTCACACAATCGTGGCATTGGTTTGATCGGGTTATAGGCAAAAGAGTTGCCATTTTTTATACTTGATTTTGTCGAATATGTAATGTTCAATGCCGAAATTCTCTTTATGACTGTGTTGGAACCCTTTTTCCTCCTACAATTGCCTAGAGATGATGGACCTGTTGAAGTGTTCTTCAACGGCGGCAGGGGCGAATCGGGTGTAAGTTTCCATAGATGAGTAGTGGAGATTTTCTTAAAGATTTTTGGAGAGAAACTTGTAATTTTTTTGAGAAAAATAAGAGAGCAGTAAGATTGCAAAGAATATAATAAGAGAGAGTAATCAATTCTAAAGAAACAAGATTGCAAGAGTGAATAGTTCAAGAGGGACAGATTACTTATATAGGCCTCGGTAGTGTGACCGTTTTAACCACTAGCCGTTTTGTAGCCGTTTTACTTTTATTACCCGTTCGAATTTACTATCGCAGCATAAATCTCAGCAGATAGCCGTTATACTGTTTTTGCCCGTTGCGAACTACTGCGGCTTCTGTCACTATTTACTGCCTCGGCGGAATTCCTGTATTGAACTATTTCTCCTTTAATCTTGCTTTTATTGTCCTAAAAAAATAAACAAAACAAGAAAATTAATTAAAGATAAAAATAATTATAGTAAATAAATCTAAACTAAACTATTCATAATATAATAAGAAAAGTAGAAGGGAAGAGATTATGTTACTGGGGGAGTGAATGCAAATGTATCTCCCAATCTGATTATCTCTTGTTAGCCTGAATTATCATGTAAATGTAGGCCATTGGCTTTAAGTTCATCCCTTTTTATTCTGATCTTTACTGCACTCTGTTTGTCTGGATAGTATGTTGTGCCGTTGGTTTCTTTCACCTTTGCCTTACTTTTCCTGCCAAAAATCCTGCCATAGCAGATATCTAATTTTTTGTCGAGCATGCTTCCCAGGCAGTGACTGTTGCAGTAGGATTCCTTTGTGTCTGCATCTGTGGTGTGAAGGATTTTGCATTCTTCTTCATCATCATACCTTTTTAGATTGTGGAAGGTATTGATTTTAACTTGTTCGTCATTGACCCTCATAGTTAACTCTCTTTTTCCACATCAATTAGTGTTCATCCAGTGGCAAGGAATAGTCTCCCAAGGATGATCGGTGCATTTTCATCTGCTTCACAATCAAGAACAAGAAAATCAACGGGAAAAATAAATTTATCTACTCTTACTAGTATTTCCTCAATCTTTCTTTCGGGTTGCATGTATGATCTATCCGCAAGTTGGAGCATCACGGTTGTGGGTTTTGCCCTTCTTATTCGAGCTTTTGCAAGACGAATTTAGGCATTAGGTTGATGCTTGCTCCAAGGTCGCATAGGGTTTTTCCTTCGTAAAGGTTACCTATTGCACAAGGTATTGTAAAGCATCCAGGATCCTTCAATTTAGGTGGCATATGATTGTGTAGCATTGCCATACATCCTTCAGTTGTTGTCACTATTTCAAACTCACCTATCATCTTTCTTTTAGACATAATTTCTTTCAATAATTTAGCATAATTAGGCATTTTTTCAATTGCCTCAACAAAGGGTAAGTTAATGTGGACTTGCTTTTAAATATCTAAAAACTTCCTAAATTGATGGTCTTGTTTTTGATTTTTTAACCTTTGTGGGAAAGGTGGTGGTGGCCGCATCTCTTCCAGGGTCTCATTGGTTTGGAATTTAATACTTGGAACCACTTTGTTTATCACTGTCTCGGTAGCTTGCTAAGATGTTGTCGAGCTCTCTACTAGGGTAGTGTTTTCTTGATCAGTTTGTTCAACCTCCAAGTCCTCCTTGTCTGATTCTTCTTGTATTGCTGGTGGGGCTTTATTTGCTGAACTGCCCAATGTCTCTTTAAGTTGTAGGCCACTTCTTGTAGTGATTGCTTTGCATTGTTCATGGCCCATTCCTTTAGCAACTTTAGTATTACTAGGTAGTCCTCTTTGTGGTCTAGTATTCTGTCTTTGAGCAAATTGACCAACTTGGGTTTCTAGTGATTTAATTATTGCCTCTTGATTTTGTAGCCTCATCTCAGTTCTATTCATGAAGTCATCAGTTCTCTTCATGAAACTATTGTTCTCAGCCATATATGATTCTGTTTTCATTATGAAGACCTTGAGAGTGTTTTCTAATGAATTCATGGGTTGCTGCTGCATCTGCTGTTGTGACACTGACTGTTGTACCTGTTGCTGCGGCAGTGTATGCTGATAACCTGAGGTTTGGTTAGTGGGGTTCAAGGCATTATTAGGGTTACTCCATGAAAAATTTGGGTACCTTTTCCATGCCGGATTGTATGTGTTGGACATCATATTATTATTTCGGTTGTAGTTTCCCACATAAAACCCAGATTCCTCATCTTGCATATACTCAGAAGAATTGATCGTTTTAACCTTATGAGTATTTTGCTGCAATTGCATATTCTGAACCATCTTGGTTAAAGAGGCCAATTGTGCTGCCACCGAGTTGGTAGTTTCTAGTTCATTCATAGTGGCTTGGCGTCTTACTCCTCCTCGCCTAGAAGTAGGGAATTGAAAATCATTCCTTGTGAGTTTGTTCAAAATCTCAATAGCTTCTTCTAGAGCTTTTTCAAGGAGTGTTCTATTTATCAAGGCATCTAACATCATCCTTGTCGGGGCATTAGTGGAATTGTAGAATATGGTTACTTGCATCCATAATAGAAATCCATGCAATGAACACTTATTCAGTAACTCTCTATATCGCTTCCATGCCTCGTACATAGGTTCGTTATCATTCTGTCGAAAAAAAAGTAATTTCATTACGGATTTGATCATATAAGTTGGTAGGATTAAAACGCGTAATGAATTCTCGGCAGAGTTCACTCCAAGATCCTATAGATCCTGCCGGAATGCTATTTAACCAGGTCTTAGCCCTATCCCTCAGTGAATAGGGAAAAAGTTTTTATCTCAGGATATCTTCATGGACTCCTTGAATTTTGAATGAATTGTAAACTTCCATGAAGGACTTGAGATGTTGCCTGACATCTTCAGTTGTAGACCCACTAAATTGTCCAATAGTATTAAGCATATTAAACATCATAGGTTTGAGTTCAAAGTGGGTTGCTTCTATTTCTGGTGTAACAACTCCAGGGTTCAATCCATTTAGATCTTCCACCAGAAAATCTCTAACAGTTAACTGTCGCGGTAGTGGTTGCGGCAGTGGTTGCTGTGGAAGGCCTCCAATGCCGGAAGGTAAGTTCTGATTTCCCTGATTTACTTCCATGGCTCCCTTAATCTGTCACCTCAACCCTTGATAGGTTCGTTCAATTTTTGGATCAATCTCGTACAATGGATTGCTTGGGTTGGCCCTGGTCATACACTAAAAATAAACCAAGTAAAATAAAAATTAAAAATAAAATAACTAAAAACAAACAAGAAAATAAAGAAAACAAAATTTAGTTGTCAATCCCCGCAACGGCGCCAAAAACTTGATGTGTGTCAAATATGCGCAATTAGTGTAAGTGAACACGTCACAAGTAATAAAGTGATAAGTATTATCGAATATCGTCTCCACAGGGATTGGTATACTTAATGTCTTCTTCGGTCTTCTTGCTCTGTAAAAAGAAATAAAAACACAAGTAGCTGAGTTTTTGACTAAATAAAGTAACTAAGGAAAACTAAATAAAAGGAGGTCAAATTGAGAAAGAGGGTAGGATCCAGTTATGTTGTATAGTGGAATTGATTGATTTGTTTCTGTCCAATGCAATTGTACTACACTACCTCAGTCGTACTGAAGATTACTGTCTCGGCAGCGGTAGTGTTCTCTGCCGCGGCAATCCCTTGCTCTTGGGCAGATTTACCAAAGTTTGGCAAAGTGTCCTTTGATGGTTTCGCTTATCCCTAAGTTGAAACACTGTTGATGATTATTCCTTGATGATACCTCCCGACGTTAATCAATTATAACCAACAACCAATCTCACACTTCTTTTAGCCGCTGAAACTCCAACCTATCCCTAAGCCGAGTTAGTATTTTCCAATCAAGTCAAATATCGTACTTACTCCTTTCGTGAGTCTAACTCTCCCAGTCTAGACAAATAGATTATTTATAAACTTCTCTCCTGAGCTTGGATGCAAGAACAAAGAATGAAAAAGAGTAAGGAAACCTTGATATTTTATTACATTGAAAACAAGAAACAAGATACAATATCTTATCACTAATACTTAACAATTTTCACCTAAACCCTAAGAAAGCTTAGAACATGATGGAAAGAATAACAATGATTCCTAGGGTGAACTCTCTCAATTCGACTCTCCTCTTCCCTTGGACGGCTATGCCTTATACAGGCTTGACCTTGGGCAAACCTTTCCTAATTACAATACAACTTGGAGTAAGGAACCAGTCGTGTACATAGGTTACATATTTTCAAATTTAATTCTTCTAGAAGGCTTTCCCACGTGGCCTTGTCTTTGGGCTTTCCTTGTGTTGTCCAACAACGTTCTCCTCATTTTCTCCTCATTATGCCTGCCATATTGCTATTTGTCCTCTGTTGCCTCGGCATCAGGTCCTGTCTCTGCCTCAGTTTGCTGCCGCAGCAATACTTGTTTCTGCACAGACATAAAAATGCAGTAAAATATGTCTTTTCTATAAATATTATCTTTAACAGCTCAATCCCTAAATACATCACATTAAGTATATACATTGGTCTAAGTTGGTGTTAAATTGATGATTAATGCCCATGAAAAGTGTAGAAAGTGATAGTGAGTTGAGCAGTTATCATTCATCACATTGGGATGAACAACTATGAGATGTTCAAAAATAAGTACCTTCGCAGTAAGATTTTAAGCATGGATAAATATTATTTTTTAAAAGTCAATTCTATATGCGTATGTTTGGGCTTATTACACTTAAGTCCTTTGATTTTGGTAGATACTAAGTCAAACAAATATTATGTCATAAGTTATCAACTACTATGACTGAAATTTGAAAGGAAGATGGCTAATTTACAGAAATACAACAAGGATGTTTGGGCTTGGATCAACAATATCGAGAGAGAGGTGGGCTCAATCATTTGATGAAGGTGGTTGATGATACGGGCTGATGTGTAATACCTTCGACCCGGATGTCACATTGGGCCTCCGATCCAAACCCGTATTACAAAATATTTTCTTCAAAAACCCATTAAACAGTTCAAGTCCAAAATAAATCCATTAAATTCAAGTCCAAATAAGTCAAATAATTTAAAAGAGTAACAAGGAGCTCCAAAATAGTACAAAACCATTTAAAAGCATTCGACCCAAAATCCAAATTAAATAAGAGTTACAAATTATAACATAATATTCGACAAGTAATAGCCCATTACATCAAATAACTTATAATCTGACACTAAGTCAATGATGAAATCGAACCTCACCCAAAATCCAAATTAAATAAGAGTTACAAATTACAACATAATGTTCGACAAGTAATAGCCCATTACATCAAATAATTTATAATCTGACACTAAGCCAATGATGAAATCCAACCTCGATGGTACTCCTCTGGTCCATGACTTCACCTAACTTATTCACGGAAACACATTTTTAAGCATTGAGCTACTGAAGCTCAGTGGGTGCACCGCCACTCGACCAACATCGCACATATCATGAATAAAACAATGCAACATATGTATAATTTACATTATATGATGGTGCTACCATAATTGCCTAAACACATGGCATCATGAAGGTATACTATCGCATACAACACATCTATATCAACCAAAAACCACAAAGTAGTAAGGCTCGCGTCCACATAATATCGGGATCCTACACTACGAGTGAGGCCCGCGTCCAAACAGCATTGGCATCCTATATTCCAGGATTAAGGCCTACATCCACACAGCCTTGGGATCCTTAAAATCCTATGCTCAGAATGTTACATTGAACATCTTCGAATAATGCTCGAATCCACATAGCATCGGGGTTCTCCATTCGGAATAGTCTTCAATACATTACCCGGAATGTTATATCTGATGGCTTTCATTGTGTTGTAACTAAGGATGGAAATGAATCTTGGACCAGACCTGAATCCATAGATCTAGATTGTTTTTATAGGGTCTAGATCCTAAATTTTAGACTCGACGGATCTAGGTCAGATCTGGATCTTCTGATTAAAGTACAGATTTGGATCTAGATCCGGCACTAAGAACCGAACCTAGAACCAGACCCATTTACCTATTTATTAAAAAATTTACCTTTGGTTTTAAAATATATATAAATATATAATAGTAGGTTTTATATTTCATATTCTTCTCTAATTTAATTTTTATTTATTTATGACAAATAGACTTTTTGAAATAATACATGCTTATTCCTGAAGATTGTGATGATGATACGAAAATAATAAATATCATTGATATGTTATATAACAAAGTTATTATATTCCATAAACTTAAACATTAATATTTAAATTTCACAAATATTATTTTCATAAAATAAAATTTTCTCTTTGGTTGATTGTTTCTTGTTTGTTTTAGGATGTTTATGATTTAAGTAGTGATGAAGACTAACACTCTAAGAGGTAGAATTACGGTACTTGGTTTGCGACAATAGAATATTTCATGATCTACAATTTTTAATGTTTATGTTATTCAAAAGATATTTGTGTAGTTGTTGAGTTTTTTTTAAGAGTTTAGTTTTTTTATTTTTATACTAGTTAATTGAAATTAATCTTACCTCCATTAACGTTATAATGTGAAATTAATTAATGATGATTTTAGTTCATTAAAAAATAGTTCAAATGGTCTTTTTAATAGATCTATTTTGGATCCGAATTTGTAAGATCCATTGGATCTGAATCTGGTATCAATTTTCTAGATCATAAATCTAGGGTGGATTTAGATCTATGATATAAAAATGGATATGGATCCGATTCAGATATGACCCGTTGCCATCCCTAGTTGTAGTACTATTCTTGGGTATTTGGATCATATCAAAGTTCTAGCTATCACAAAGCATTAAACCACCAAGGATCCCTATAGATTCTACCATTCAAATAAATCAACCAAAGCTTACCAACTATTTCAGTCCAATTATTCACGTACAAAGTTTAATTTATCGGTATCTCAATTTTAGTATTTGTTTTATATCATAAGAGACCCTTAGAACCCATTACAAATTATAGAGCCCCCAAACTCAAACACTAATTTTTGGATAGATTGCACAATGAGTATCGATACATCTTATGAGGTATTTGTACGCCACCTAGTATCTATACGCCCCTAAGTCGTACCGATACCCTATAGCCTTATAAATCCCCAAGGTGCCTACTCATACTGATACAACCCAACCCCATATTGGTACCGATTCCTACCATTATCGATACTTCTATATAGCATATCGATACGAATGCCTATTCTAAATCAATACAATAATGATATCAATATGCCCTTGCGTACCGACACCTAAAAAGTCTCTAGAATTTGAATTAAGCAAAGGGTATCGGTACTCGGGATTAATGTATCGGTATGCCTGCTATTTAAGCCCTTAATTTCCCTCTAAGGTACTGATACGCTTCCAACCCGTATCAGTACGCCTGTACGAAAATACAAGTATGAACCTAAAATTTGCTAAGAATACATCCCAAACCATTTCCAATGATTCCCAAAACTTTCCTATATATTATTGAAGTGTTAATTGATGTGTTTCTATTCAATTTACAACAGTTCATCAACCAATCAAGAAATCACCATTAAAGGCTCCCTAAGCTATTAAACCAATCAAACATGAAAAATTACAAGCAATGTAGCCTAATTTCATGAGATGTATGATGCATTAGGAGTTAGAAGGTCACCAACCTTAAGCGACAACAACTAAAAACTTCCTCCCTACTCAGTGTAACCCCCTCGACCCAGTCTAGACGCCATCCGACTCGAACGAGCTACACGGGGAATATTGAGGCTAATCTGGAGACTCGCTCCGATAAACAACCCTAAAAATTCTTCTTTTATCTTTTCTAAACGCTTTAATTAGATCCTATATATTCATACAAGGATCGAGTTCAATTGTAGCGGAAACTAAAGAGAAATAAGTCCTAATTTAATCGAACAAGTTTTAAGGACCTAATCATAATTTCCAGAATTTTATGCCCTGATTGTGAAATTAAGGTTATCAATATTTAATTAAGTATATTTCATACTTGTACGTAAAATTTTAGATTAAAATAATTTCTATAATTCATTTAATTGCATGCTTAAAGTTTAGGGATTATTTCCAACCTCCAAAGGTTTCATGACATTCTCTATATGCAAATTTACCTAACACGTGCATCAAATGCTCAAGAAACATTCTTACATTAAGCTAATTTCAACATAAGGCTAATGAAATTCAAAACATTCTTACATTAAGCTTTCAATCAAGAAACATCAAAATTGAATATCATTAATATGTATAAGCATTGATGAGTGCCTAAAAGGCAGTTATTTACTACCCTTCTCATGGTACTTTATGCATCTATTATACACCAACTTGAACTGAAATATAGACTTTTTGCGCAAATATTGGATATTCCGTTATCATTACTTACAAAGTCAATATTTATAGAGAATGCAGATATTATTACATATTCTGTACATGCAGGAATATCCAGGGCTGAAGTAGCAGTAGAGCAATGTTGAGGCCGAGGCAGAAGACAAGGCCGCGGCAGAATCCAGAGTGATAGCACCAATATTGAAGGCGCAATGAAAGATAAAAATATAGAGAACATTCTGGAAGATGCAGCGCACTAATTGGACCAGGCTAGCGCGCTAAAAGCCCAAGTCAAAGACCAAGCGGGAAAACCCTTCTAGAAGGCGACAAACTTGGAAATATCATATCCCTTGAAGAAAACTTGTTCCTTACTCTAAGTTAGAGTCTATTTAGGAAAGGTTTTCCCTAGGTTAAGACTATATATACCTTAGCCAGCCACATTGTTTAGAGAGTCAATTTTTAGAGAAACCGTTCTCCCTAAGAATTGTACCTAACGATATTATGTTCTAAATTTCTTAGAGATAGGTGAAGGTTGTAGATATTAATGAGAGGAGATTGATTCTTGTTTCTTTGTTCTAATGCAATAATAATATCAAAGTTTGCTTATCCTATTTTCATTCTTTGTTCTTGCATTCAAACTCGAGAGAGAAGTTTGTAAGTAATATATTTATCTAGCATCAAGAGGTGTAGATTCACGAAAGGGATAAGTACGGGGTTGTAGACACTAACTCGGCCTAGAGATAGGTTAAGAGTTTCAACAACTAAAAGAAGTGTTGGATTGGTTGGTGGTTATCGTTGATTTACGCCGAGAGGTATCGTCAAGGACCAGTCATCAACAACACTCTGACTTATAGATAAGCGGAGTCAACTATGGACACTTTGCTGAACTTTGATGCCTCTGCCCAAGAGCAAGAGAGTGCCGCGGCAGAGAACACCAATGCTACCGAGGCTGTATCTGCAGTACTGTCGAAGCAGTGTTGTGTAATTAAATTGGACAAGAAGAAGATCAATTAAATCCACTAATTGACGCAGCTGGATCTTACCCACTTTCTCTATATCGTTCTCAACCTTTTATTTTATGTTTTGTTATTTCATTATTTAGTTAGTTAAACAAATCCACTCATTTGTATTTTTACTTTATTTTCAGGAGCAAGGGAACAAGGGGAGACATATTAAGTATACCAATCCCTGTGGAGACGATACACGATATACTTATCACTTTATTACTTGGTGACGTGTACACTTGCACTCAATTGCGCTTTTATTACACGAATCAAGCATACAACTATTTCAAGTCTCAATAGCATAGACAATATTCACTATATGATAAATCCATCCCCATTGCACTCTCACTACTACTAATATTATAAATACATATTTGAGCTTTCACTTGGCGGTTACCTAGATCTTTGCTTCTCTTTGCTACCTTTACAATAAATAATCTGCATTGCAAGGTAAATGAGAAGGTAAGCATAAGCTTAGTGAGTGAATAAAAACAAGTAAAAAACACCTTGTAATGCAGCCCACATTAAACCAATTTCATCAATTTAAAAACCAAGTCATGCTCTATAAAAAATAATCACTCGTGGCTAACAATGCCGCCATTAGTAAAAAAATCAGCAAGTGTTTCATCACGTGATGTTAAGCCACAAAAATCAAGTCTTACACGCTTCACTTAGCAAGGCTTATAAAACGTTTGAACTCAATATCAAACACTCACAAACTTTGTTTGTAATAAAATAAGTACAAACATTACACTTGCGTTTTTTCGTGTTGGTATTAATGATCCGTTTAGTCTTACCTCTAATCGTTGGGATAAACGAAAACTTACATGAAGACATAAATGCCAAGCCATGCCACGTATGGGACTAAACCGTGACCATACCACGTATAAGGGCTCTATCACCTACTCATACCGCACACGAGTCTATATCATGCACACGAATGGATTAAATCCAAACATGTTTCCCACCTTAGCTTACAGGATAAGCTACTCTTAAATACAATACAACACATATATCACAATTCAAGCAATAACTCTAATGCATCACTAAGGAATTTACCCACGTATACGAATTTTATAAATAATAAAGAGTGCACTAACATCCTATCTATCAATCAACTTATCCCTATTAACATCATGTCAATATCTAACACAAAGCAAAATCAATGCTCACGTTTTAAGTCAAAAACAGTAAGTAATCCACATACATGCCATTAACACATGCATCAAATGCATAAACCGATAAAAACTATTTTTCTCATGTTTTCAAAACAAAATCGTTGGAGCATCATATGCATATAAAAAATTATAAAAATATCTCATGAGCATTGAAACACATGCATATTCACATATGCACAAGTATAACACGAGCATGACTAAACATGGTAAAAACAAGGCATAATATGAGAACCTTTAAGAAAACAATACTTAAAACTTACTTTCAAGTATAGGGAGTTTTTTCACACCTTTCATACACCCCAAACCTTTGAAAACACATTTAAAACCATGGCAAATTGGCAGCCCTCATAGTCCACTCACCAATTTACCAAAACTTGCTCGATAAGTCACCCGAAAACGTGATTCGGCTTTCCGATCTCCCTCAAACTTGTTCCTCTATTTCTTGACCTAATTCAAGCATCAAAACCAGAGGTTTTAGTGCATTATAACACACCCAAACATCCCTCAAGTCGGACCAATACATGGAAGCCCCTAAAAACACCATAAAACCTAACCGAAACTCACCGAAAACCTCTCTAAACACCCCCTAAACCTTAGGTCCGGGATTAGATACTTAAAAGTCATGTTAATTATATCTAAAAACTTCAATATTCATGTATTTAGGTAAATTTAAATTTTTTATTCAAAATATTTTATTTTATCTTATTATTTCTTTATAATTTAAAAAATATAATTAAAATCTTAAAATATATGCCAACATGAAAGTTGTGTTTCTAACAAACTAACAAAATCAAAATTATAGTTGAGAAAGTGGTATTGACATTTCTTTTAATTTTTTTGAAATACCATGAAATTATTTAATTTATTTAAATTAATTAATAATAATGAAAGGGATTTTAAATTTAACATATTTATCTAATAAAAAATAAAATTAGAATCTAGTTTAGTAATGGTGTTGAAAAAATTGTATATTGTCAAAGTTTTTACTAATAAATTAAAATTAGTAATACTATTTTTCATGAATGAAAATTCTAAGAATAAGAGTTTTTGTTATAATAATAGTGACTACATCAATCGAAAAATGAATCTGACATCAATTTATTGATTTTATAGTGATAAGTATATTTTATTTTTATCATAACAAAACAACTATAATATATAGGTAAATTTTATAGTGTAATATAATTTTATCGTTTCAATCGTGAACTATAATAGCAACTCCTATCATATTATAATTATGTATGTAAAATCTATAATTATTAACCTTAAACCTTAAATCTTAAACCCACAATAAAAAGATAAAAAATTTACGTACTTAAAATCTATAATTCACATAATACTTTTGTAGTCTAAAATACAAATCCTCTCCCCCAAATACCATTCATTAGTCACCGTTATCCACAGATTAAAAGTTGACAATATTAAAAGTTAGAAGATTACAATAAAGTGATGCTCGTAAATCGTTTCGTCTTATCCATGAAATCTCTTCCTCACCAGTAACATCATCGATGATAATTGGACATACGTCTCTATGGTGTAGGCAAATACCACACATGATCATGTAATTGTCGTGTTTAGACAACACTATTACTTGAAATGAGGAAGTTGAAAATCCCAGGATTGTACGATTAGAATTAAAGCTGAGAATCGTTAACCGCAAAGCTGAAAATTGAATTAAATCGAGGTATTATGGTTCATAAATTTACGAACTATAGTTAATCGCAGTTAACTGAATTAAACCGAATTTAATTTTAAATTAGTTTTCTAAGATAAAAATATATATGTTTTATACTTAAAATACTATAGATATATTTTTATTTTTAATTAAAAATAATTTTTTAATAAATAATATCTTAACATTTTTATCTTTTAATGTTTAAAATTTATAAAATAAAACTATTTTGTCAAGATAAAATATAATTTTTTAAAATTAACGTTAACATGAAAAAACCAAAAACTAAGGTTAATCGAACCGAAAACCAATAGTTACTAAAATAACTTAATAAATTAAATTAAAATTAAACCGAATACACCCTAATTAGAATTAGTCATATAAAGTGAAAGCAGATGAACGTTCATTACTACTTTAATAATTAGAAGATCTTAACAATAGCTGGACTTTTCTTATAAATTATTATTAAAAATATTATTACAAAACAAAAAATTAATATTGATTATCAAATAATAAACTTCATGAAATAAAATGATTTTTTATGTCACATAAATCATTATCTTATATGTAAATTTGTCCAGATTACTGTAATCACAAATATAGATGTTGCCCCCCAAAGATCAACACAATCTTCTAAATTTTCTAAAACTGAAATGAAAAAGTGAAACTCGAATAGCATTATTCTTTAGAAAATAAAAAATCGAGGGCCTAAAGAGAATATAGAAAAGAATAAAGGGAAAATGAAGATCAAGTCGTTTAAAAGTGAGAAGGAGGCTTCATTTTATAGAGAAAAGTTTAGGGGGTAATTTTATAAAATAGGATGAGACAGATACTAAAATATTTGAAGTCCTTAAACATTTGAAAATAAAAGCAATTACGTATTTTAAAGTTTTTGTCTAATTAAACTCTCAAATCAATAAATTTAATCAATTAAAATTGTTGACTAATTTTGACTTTTTATTTTTGATATTTTCTTTTTATTAAAAATTCTTAATAAATAATCAGGGATTAAAGTTTTTAATGTCCTTAAACTTTTGAAAATGAAAGTACTTAAGTATTTAAATGGTTACACCCAATTAATTTTTCGAATCAATAAATTTAATTAATTATTTTTTATTAATTTTAACTTTTAATTATTGATGATATTTTAAGATATTACTGTCTTGTGACACACTACAATTTATATCATGTGATATTTACGTATTTCAAAAAATTATTATTTTTTACTTTTAAAATTTTAATTTAAAAATAAATAAATTAATTAATTAAAATATAGGTGACATTACTATAACAAGACATGCTGCACTAACTTCGATTTAAGAGCTTATAATACCTTTATGTCAGTAATCTTTACATTACTAACATCTTCCAGGTGTGAAATACCTTAGACTTCAAGTGTTAGTGTCTAATTTGTAGTCTTGGTATTGAAGCTTAGAAATCACCAAACATGCATGATGATGATTGTTTTTACTTCAAACCACTCCAACCTTTATTTTTAAGTCTCATACGTATCTTTTTTTTAAAAAAAATAAAGTCTCGTACTCAACCAAAACATCGTAGTATTAATTAGGAATGATAAAAATTATTTGATTTTGTTCGATCCAAGATACCTGATTCAATCATATTTTTTAAAATTTTAGGGATCAGGGTATTATAACCAGGCTTAAAAATCATAATGATGAGTTAGGGCAAGTTAGAGTATATGTTAAAAAAAAAATTGCCATGCCCCGTATATTTTTATTTTTTTATATATATATGTTACTATATTTATAAATATATATATTTATGGGTTTTAGCTTTTTTTTTTTGTTTTTTGAGATATGTTCTTATCGTAAAATTTTGTTAGATGTTGTTTGAGTTTTAGCATATTCGATTTTGTCGGTCGATAATTCAAGTTTATTTTTTAAATATATAATTTAACATATTAGTAATTTAAAATTTGCTTCATTTTACTTTATATAGGTTTAAAGTCACTTGAAAATCATAATTTATGATTGTGGTGGATAATTAATCGAATCTAATATTTATCGTTGACAAAAATTATTTTTTTTTAATTTTTGGGTCAAATTTGATCGAGATCGAATTTAAAAGATAATATATTGAGGAATAACAAGTTACATAAAATAATATTTTAATCCAAAACAGAACAAAATCAAATTTAAAAATTAATATATTAGGATAAAGTCGAGACGACAAAAAATCTATCATGTTCTGTTATCTACGTAACATCAGTAACAAGCTTTCATATGCAATAAAACACTTATTTATCAATTAAAACATATCATAAAGCATTGTAGTATCTACATGTCACAAAAATGCCTTCCAACTATCTTACAAACCCAACACGCACTTACAAACCTAATAAACAACTCTTAACCCTAATTTTAAGGATTAAGAAGTATTTTCGCCATAGTATCTCAAATCAATAATGGTTTTCTTTTTTTAGTTTCATTAATAAATCTTCAAACTTTTGAATTGTATCAATCTTTTGATCCGATTGATATGCAAGTATACTATGACCACATGTGGCAACTTTAATAAGACGTAAGAGGAATTCAGTTAAGATATTACGTTTGGAAGATGGCAGTTGGTGCTCAAACACTAATACACTAAAGGAGAATGCCCATAATTTCTTTATGAAGCTTTTTTTGACTGAGACAAGAGATACAAGTATGTTAGGTTTTTCAACATCATTTTATTGTTTTTATGAGGCCGAGATGAGACCGTTACTCAATCTTGTTTCTATGGATGAAGTTCAATAATTAATTTTTAATATGGACCCTCTTAAGTCTCTAGATGTTGATGGTCTTTCTGTTGCTTTTTATCAACGTAACTAGGCAGTGGTAGGTCATTCAGTCTATTGACTTTGTGTGCGAATTTTTTGATTCAGAGAATCTTGAGGAATGGGTGAATAAAACGCTGCTAGTTCTAATTCCCAAAAGTTGAAGGGCCTGAATTTATTTCTTAGTTTCGACGAATTAGTCTTTGTAATGTGTTGTATAAGGTTATATCTAAACTTTTGGTTTGTCGTCTTAAACCTTTATTGCATAGTTGAATTTCTCATTCGCAAGCCAATTTTATTTCTGAGCAACAAATTATTGATAATATTGTTATTGCTCAAGAGGATATGCATTCAATGGCTACTAAATATGGGAGAAAAACTTGGATGGCGATTAAAGTGGAGTTGGAGAAGGCTTACGATCGTTTAGAGTGGGACTTCATAGAAAAAATCTTGGGTTTAAATGGAATTTCTTCAAAACTAGTTACACTCATTATGGTTTGTATACGATCAATGACTGCAAAAATTTTATAGAATGAAGAGTTAATTGAAGATTTTAAACCAACTAGGGGGATTCGTCAGGGTTACCTCTTTCACCGTATATCTTTGTGTTGTGTATGGAATGTTTGTCGAAATTATTGAACAACATGTGGGTACTGTACATTGGAAACCTCTTCGCCTAGGTTGTGGGGGCCCAAATTTATCATATTTATTTTTTACCGATGATCTTATTCTTTTTGTAGAAGCTCGAATGTGCCAAATGAGAATAATCAAGAGCATTAGGGAGATCTTTTATGCAACATCTAGTCACAAGTATTGCAAAAACCCAAATCCATTTCTCGAGAAACTTTCCTAGTCATGTTTGAATATCAATTAATCCAATTTTGGTTTTGAAGAGGCTTCGAATTTTTGGAGATATCTTAGAGTTCTTCAATTATATTCAAGGGTCACTAAGGCTATTTATGCTTATCTCCTTGAGCGGATGAGAAATCTTCTATCAGGGTGGGCTGCGAAAACACTTTCATTACCAGATCGTATTACTCTTGCTAAAGTCGTTCTGCAGTCGATCCCTATTTATATCATGCAATACACTTGGGTGCCAAAAGATGTTTGTGACGCTATGGAAAAATTAATTTGTAGGTTTGTATGGGGTTCTGATTTAAGTGATTCTGCTTTGCCTCTTATTTGATGGGTAACAATTAAAAGACCTACAGATAACAGTGGACTAGGCATTAAAAATCTCTCTATTCAGAATAATGCTTTTATAATGAAGCTCGCCTACAAATTTGTCTCAACCACGGATAAATCATGGATTCAGGTTTTGAGGGCTAAATATAAAATATATGAAGAGGTGCCGATTGATATAAGAATATCAAAATGTTCAAGATTGTGGCATGGTTTAATGAATGTGTGGGACTAATTTTTGGAGAATATTAATTGGAATATAAGAGATGAAAAGATAATGATTTTTGGTATGATAACTGACTTGATTTAGAAGGTAAATTGTCATTTTAAATAAAATACATTACCTGATGATTCGCGTCCATGTTCTATTTCGGATATTATAACTTCTTCCGGGAATGAGATTGACGTCTGATTTCAAGGTCTTTACCACTAGAGATTGTACAGAAAATTACAGTAATATTGTCCTAAAAGTTAGACTTTGGCTCAGATGTGGTGGGTTGGAGATGGAACCTAATCAACTGTTATCGCTTGGTGACGCAAGTGTAAGAGATCCGATTTGAAAAAAAAACTTGGGGATTAAAAATTCAAGAAAGGACTAAAGTTTTCTTATGTCTTGCTTTTCATGATCGATTACTAACTAATATGGAGAGAAGTAAGTGGTATTTAACGAATTCTGAGTTGTGTCATCTTTGCAAACGTGAATCGGAATCTGTGGACCATGTATTAAGGCATTTCCCTGGTGCACTAAGAGTGTGACGACAAGTGATAGTTCTTGATAAACTTAACGACTTTCTATCTATGTCTTTTATGGATTGGTTGCCTTTTAATCTATATGGTTTGGGTACAATGGAGCTTTATACATTAAATTAGGATGCTCGCTTTGCAATCATATGTTGGCTTATTTGAAAATGGAGATGTAACCTTATATTTTTATGAAGATTTTATTAATAAAAAAGATATTTACCCTCGTAGTATCAGCATTCTAGAAGAATATTTTGGTTGTTTTGAATCTACACAACAAAAATTTGGTTTCTAATGGTTCAGAGGTAATGGTTTGGCAAAGACCTCCAATTGGTTGAGTGAAAGAAAATTGTGACGGCGGAAGAAGATCTAGTGATGGAATGCTTCATTTGATGGATCATTCAAGATGATCAAGGTCAATGGTTAGTTGGTTTTGCTCGTAGAATAGGTTGATGATCAGTTTTGTTCGCTGAATTATGGGATGCTATTGATATTTTATCTCATGCTTAGTGGATTGGATATCGTAAAGTTATTCCTAAAACTGATAATGTGGAGGTGGTCAAAATATTGAACCGTTCATCAAAGAGCTTAGTTGGAACATCTTTGGTGGTTGTTGCACATGAGTTAATTTCGTATTCTTGGCTAGTTAAAGTTTACAAAATAGATCGTCGTGTTAATTGGATTATAGATTGGTTAGTTGGTTACTATATAGGAGGCCCTATTGCAGTTTCAATTTTTGAGAATCCACCGATTGGCATAGTTGATCTATTACAAGAGGAGATTGAGCATTAATTTAGATATTTTTATTCTTCTTCATCAAAGAAACAACAACAATCAAAATATAAAGTTGATATAACAGTTAATTTAATAAGATTAAAAAAAGATATAATATTATTAATTTGAGATTGCAGTAGAGATTAACTATGACATTATCAAAAACTATAACAAAAGATGTAACTCTATTGAGATGTCTTTTGAATGAAAATACTTTTTCCTTGGTTTTCCAAACGTTACGAAAATAACCATATAAATTACCACAATTATTAGTGAAAGATAATTAGGGGTGGTTTAAACATTTTGAAGGCTCTATGCAATTTATTAAAATGAGACCTTATTTTATTGAAAATATTATAACCTTCAAGGATTTAGGGTCTTGTGCAATTTATTCAAAGATATAATTTTTTTCTTCAAAATATTATTTTAAAAATTATTAGTAAATTACCACCTTAAGTAATTGTGATAAACATTTTTATTCGAGTTAAAAAATCCCCTAAATAAAAACCTTAAAATTGAATTTCCTAAATCGAAACTATATTATATATTATATAAAAAAATATAATAAATAAACCATAAAATTAAAAAATATTATACATATTAAATAAATTTCATTATTACAAAAGTCCACTTACAATAATCAACCCATAATACAAATCTGGCAGCTCACATCTAATTAATTATTTCCTAGCCCATTACACATAAACCCAATTACAATCCAAACCTAAACTGGTAGACTAATAAATACATCCAATTACCTGAAGCCCAATAATTAAACTCATTTTCTAATTATACCTAAACCCGAACACCTATTGACCTGTTACCCAACCCGGTTCATAACCCGACTCTTTCACTCCCTCAATTGATCGTTCATGTCCCAGAAAACTCTATAAGATTCTAGAATAATGACCCTCCGACTTTCAACCGTTCAAATCGCCTCCACGTTGATAGCCACGTCCACGCCATCGCAACAGAACACCAGCACCATGAATGCTCCGCTAAAGCCACCACCGAATCGCTTGGCCCTTTCTCTCTGCCACAATCAGCCAAAATAGGGGAATGATCCCCTCTTTCCTTTTATAAGATGCTAGAAGCACAAGAAAACAAATAGAAATCAGAGGACAATCATTAGCCAACCATACAATTTTAATCTTTTTTATTTTGTTTGTTGTAATTAAATGACTATAAAAGCCAAGAAACAAAGCAATGTAATTTTTCAGACGGGATAGAATAGAAAATTCAAATACAAAGGTAGATATTCAAGATCAATTTCTTTACTTTTCAAATAGAAAATATAGGGTTTAAAAGTTTTACCTTTAAAGTTGGAAGTCGATCGCCCATCGCCATTCTTCCATTTCGCCTTCTCTATTTCACTTTTTCACTTGGATCTTGAAACGGTGGAGAAGGGATTTTGTTTTTTTACTCTGAAGGTCGATTTTAAGAGTTTTTAAAAGCAAAAGGAGGTTTTGTTTTTGATTTGGGTGTTTTGGTTTGATTTTTCTAAATGAAAAGAGGTTTTTTAGGGTTTTCATCGTCGGAACTCTCGTTGGATTCTGGGTAAGGGTTCTGTTCTTCAAAACATTTTTCGCTCTTTATTTTGCTTCTAAGAAGACCATGGCTATTAGGCCTTCTAATTTTAATTTTATTCATTTTATAAAACGACATCGTTTTGGTCCTTTTAACCCGCACGGTGACCCAACCCAGAGGGAAGGGTACACACACTCTAAAAAAAGTGGTTAATTATCTAAATGGTCACTTAGTTTTTTGTCTATTAGACTTCAGACGCGGTTTAATCCACTTTCTGGTCCCTCAAATTTATTTCCTCATTTCAATTTCGTCCTTTTTTATTTTGTTTTGGTTTTAAATCGATCTCTATGTTTTTGATTTTAACCCTTTAGTCCGTAGCTTGTATAATACATATTTACATGGTATATATTATGTAATAAAATATTTAATATAATAGGTTTTATTTTTTATCTTATATAAATTGTTTCTTATACGTTATATTTATTTTATATAAACTATATATTACATAGCTTTATAACTTTATTACTTTTCACGATCCGAATTTAGGATCCGAGTGTCGGGTTAACCCGAGGGGTTGGGCTTTGGTTTTAGGCCCTGGGTTTAGGTAGTTTGGGCTTTGTTGTGCCTTAAGTTGTTGGGCTTGTTTTAGAGGGGTATTTTCGTAAATACCTTTTTATTGAGGAGAGAGGGGTGGGGTTTTAATTTCCTCTACATCTTTTGGGAGAAAGAAAAGAAAGGTAAAGGTTAGAACTTTGAGTTTTATGTTGAATCTCATTTTTAGGTTGGAAAGGTTGTTGTAGAGCTGTAGAAAATTTATAAAACAAGTTAAGGAAGAGCTAGTTTGGTGGAGAGAAGGGTTTTATGGGGGTTTAAGCTTGAGCTCGGGAATGGACTTTTAGGGGCTTAAATCTATGTTCTTTTAGTGTTTTAAGCTTCTAAAATCTTCCCTAAAGTGTGTCTAATCCGTTCTTCATCTTTGTCTTGTAGAGAAAGAGGCTTGTGAGCCATCATCAAGCTTAGGAGGGAGAAAAAGCTTGAAGGGGTGTGGAGCTTGTTTTATTGTTGTTGCTTGTTAAGGTTGTTATTTCCAACTCCTTCTCACGTCATTCATATCATTTAGTTTGCATACATGTAGATATTGTTCTTGTATGCTTGGTTTTAAGTTTGAAAGACATTAATGGTGAAATCTGTGTTAATGTGTTAGATGACTGGAAAATGATATTAAAACATCCTAAACATCTTAAGGAACGAGTAAGAACACTTTATGATCGAATAGATTGAGTTTGGAGATGAATCTCTAGAATTTCTAAGTACAGACCTACATTTCATAGGGGGTATCGATACTGGTGGCCCGAGTATCGATACTCTTGAGTGGAATTTGGCTATATAAGCAGGGGTATCGAACCATGGTTCGATACCGAAACCTCCAGTGGCATCTCCGGTTTGATGCTGGTATCAAATCTAGAGGGCCTCCGTGGTTGACCTTTGAGTTGGTCAAAGGGTATCGATTCTAGTATCAATACCCATTTTTTGATGCCCTCTTTGGGTGGGCAACGATGCAGGGTATTTCGATACCCCATTTAAGGGTATCGATATCCCTGTGTAATCTTGCCAAGTTTGAGTAGAGAATTGGGGCTCAGTGATTTTAATAGATGGTTCCATTAATCTAAAAGCTGTGAAACTAATTATTGAACTAAGATTGATGTTATAACCTTGAAAGACTAATTTGAGATGATTTTAATATGTATTGTTGTGCTAAGATCCTAGGTGGATTGTTTGTGTGACTTGAGTCCTTGTATGTTGGAAATCTGAATATCCATAAATGTTGCAACACATCGAAGGCCATCCGATGTAATATGTCGGGTGATGTATTGAAGACTTTTATTCCGAGTGTTGGGCGGCCTCACTCGAACATGTTCGATGTAACATTTAGAGCATGGGGTTGATTGGGCTGCCTGTAACACCTGCAAAATGAAAATAAAAATAAAATAAGGAAAATATGGTTGTTAGGTGTTAAACCTACAACCTCGTGGTTCATGGCTTAAATACCTAACCAATTGAGCTACCAAGCTCTTGTGTATTAAACTCCATCTCCCTACTCTTAACCTATATCTGTATCAGTTCTGATAAAATAAAAAAATAATAATAATTGAAATAATAAAATACCCTTACCATATTGGATCACATATTAGAACTAGAACCTTCTCATATTCAAACCAAAATAAACCTTCTCATATTCAAACCAAAATAAACCTCTTATCTCCCTCACCTAACCCATCTCAGATCCATCGCTGATATCTTTCTCCGGCCGGCCGTCAGTGTCACTGCCAACACCATTGAGTTCACTACGGCCTCTCGAGCAAAACCCCTTTATCGACGCGCCTAACCACCGCTGCGATTATCGATAATCGTGGTTCAAAGCTTGCGCGACCTAGAAGGAAACCGAATCGTTTTTTCATCAATTTCGGCCATCCCCAGCGTCCTTCCAACGCGTCGCCTGCTCTGTTGTTCTCACCATCGAAGGCCGAGCAAAACCCCTCCCTCATTGCCTCCTATCGTCATCATTAGGTCCCTCATAGGAGATCATAACCGTTTAAGGTTAGTGAGGTATGCTTCTTGCTTTCCGATCTGTTTCTGGGTTTTTGTTGGTTAAATTTGTTGTTTGGTTGAATCTGGAGGTGATTCCGAGCCTGAAAATGTGTTTTCCAGCCGATTAGGGTCGCGCGTGGCCTCTACATGTCGTCGGAGCCGATTTTTGGCAACCATGGACGGATATCGAGTGTAAACCAGTCCAAACTGGTCTACACCCGTCCTAAACCAGGCTAAACCTACCCAACCCAAACCAAACCGGTCTAACCCGAATCAAACCGAACCAACTTGGACTGAATCGGTCAACCGTTGACCTGACCTGTTGATCGACCCAACCCGTTGACCAATGATGTCAACGTTGACTTCTAACGTGGCTGCTAACGTCAGCATTGACTCTGCTGGCGTGGCAACTGACGTCAGTGTTGACTATGCTGACATCAACGTTGACTGTGACCAAAAAGCCAAAATTTTCAAGAAACCCTATTTTATGTTTTTCGATGTCTTGAGTCTATCCGTGAAGTTTGTTTTTCAAAATTCAATCCCAAAAGCCTCCAAATTGGACTTTAAAGTCTCGAATCAAACTTTTTTTCTCAGTTAAGTTAAGTTTAGAGTTTTAATTTGGGTTTAATATCGATACATGTTTAATTATAAGATCTCATAGTCCTCCCGATCGAGTACCGACCCAGCCCAGCTCATCCCATTTTGACCAATCTTGAGATATGATCATGACTCTTATGTATTTTAAACCTATTAAATAAATAATCCAGAATTTAAACACTGGTATTAATATAAGCTTATCTTTTATCTTTAGGGTCCAATAATACTACAGAGCGAGGCTCGAATGCCCAGTAGAGCACCTGTCTATTTTTACCCACTATATACTACTGTTTTCTATTTTAAACGAACCTAACATGTGCACATGACTGTTTTCCCAAATTTTATATAGATATTTATTTTAAACTCTAAGCATGGTCATATTCTATTTTTACTATATGTCTGACATATCCTGTATGATAATTCCTGATTTGGTACATACGTAATATCTGTTTATTTCCTGGTACTGCTATCATCATTCTTGCTATTATTGCATGCTTTTCACTTTAGGATTGGGATGATACGTAGTGTCTGAGATTCGGTTCAGCCTTGATCCAGCTAGTAATTCCGCATGTTTACAATTCCTAACTTTGGTTGGGGTAATTCCACCTATTATCGGTTCTCGTGCTACAGCCAGGATAATTCCACCTATTCCCTAAGGTAATTCCTTAGGCCGGTACCTTTGCCCTATCAGGCTTAGGTTAATGTCTATATTAGATATTGTTCTGGGGAACCATATATAGGAGTTCGGTTAGAGGGTAGCATATCATGCATATACATGACCTGATTTTTTATTAATACTATTTATTGATCTTACCCGTGATTTGTATGCATTGTTGGAACACACTGGGCTCCATAGCTCATACCTATTTTCTTTCCCCTTTCAAATATCCATAGATAGGCATCCCAAATTTGGCACTTGGAGGATCTACACCTTTCCTATTATATTTTTATGTAATGATTTAATCTTTTGGATTTTAGTTAGGGTGACATGTGCCTCTATTTTGTTACTGATGTGCTAATATTTTGTTACAGATTAGTTTAAACTTATTATATTTTGTCATCAAAAATATGAATTATTTTTGAACAATGTTTTAGACGTATTCTATTTTAAGATTGACAGTTTTATATTGTCATATTGATTTTTGGTTGAAACAATTATTATGATGGAATTATCATCTTCATAGGTTATTTTGATTGCACTTGAAACTTGTATATGTTTTTTATTCGATTGAGAAAAAATGTGATTACTCTAGGCCGGGCTTTCCGCATAGGCCGGTCTAGGGGGTTACACGGCCTCCACCCCTTTTTGAATGTTGGACGGCCTTGTTCGAAGTTGTCCGATGTAACATTCCGGGTATAAGATTTGAAGGCAACCTCAATCCTGAGTGTAGGTCCCGATGCTATGTGGATGAGAGCCTCACTCTTGTGTGTTGACTTGATATAATTTGTATATACTGTGAGCAATAATATACATTCATTTATGCAATGTGATAGGCGAGCATGATAGACCATCATATCATGCACAAGATTTTATGTCATGCTTTACTGGTTATGATATGTATGATGTTGATCGAGTTCGGCTTACCCACTAAGATTTCGTAGCTCAGCGTTCGAAAAGTGTTTTCATATGTATGTTAGGTAGAGCCGGTTCCATGGACCACCATCGAGGTTTACATTTCATCATCGATCGTGTTGTCAGAGTACATTTATTAGATAGTGGGTTAGTACTATGTTGGACCCTATATGTATTTTATAACTGTCTATTTTAAATTGGTTTGAATGTTTTAAATGGGTCTGTTATATTTGGAGCTTCGGTTATTTTAAACTATTTTGGGCTTTTGTTTTAATTTAAATGAATTTTATAGATCATACTCAGACTTGAAAATGGATTTACTTATTGGACTTTAAAAGAAATTTTGAAATATAGGTTTTATGCCGGAGGCCCAATGTGACATCTGAATCAGAGTGTTACATTTAGTGGTATCAGAGCCCAGGTTGAGTCGATTCTAGGAAGTCCCAAGGGGAGTCTAGTGTGTTATATAGGTATCAGACAAGTACTTGCCCACGAGTCGATACAATACTTCTTTTAAAAGTTGAAACTTCGATGGTGTAATCCTGTTTGTTGTTGTTGTTTGTGCAGAAGTGGTAAGTATGTCGAGGCGTGTTAGAGATTAGGAGGAGAGTCGGGTTCTCATGGAGAATACTTTGACTATGAGTATGAGCCCGATGAGGAGTTGTCATCGGATGATGTAGTTGGTCAATGGGGATAGTGAGAGCTATACCGAGGCCATTTTCTACGCCTCGTGAGGCACCAGTTGAAAGGGTGCGGAGATAGGGAGCTGTCGACTTCTTTGGTACGGGTAGGATAATCTCGTACAGCCAGATCAATGGTTACATTATACAAGGTGGATAATGAGATAGTTGAGGCTGAGATCATAGGATAAGCTATTGTATGTGTTGTCTCTTCTGAAGGGAAATACGAGAGAGTGGTGGAAGATTGTTGAGAAGGGTTGGTATCCTCATCGTCCCAAGTGGGAGAACTTTCTTGAGGAGTTTGAGAGTAAGTATATGGGTGAGACTCATATCGATACCTTGAGGGAGCGATTTACCCATCTTGTTCAGGGGAACCGTTCGGTCTTTGCTTATGAGTAAGAGTTTCTGCAGTTGAGCAGGTACGCCCAAAAGCTTGTTGCCATAGAGGAGATGATGTACAAGAGGTTCTTGAGAGGTCTGAGGAAGGAGATCCAGACTTATCTCACTACTAGACCACCCATAGTGTTTTTAGAGTTAGCTGCTAGTGTTAAATCTCCTGAGCAAGTTCAGGGTTTGACCTATGGGTCATCTGTTGGCCAGGGAGTCTCTGGTGGAGCTATTTAGAGTCATGCGGGTAACTCTCAGTCTCACTCCAGTAGGAATAGGAACCATTGGAACCAGAACAGAGGAGCATCGATTTAGGGTTCGGGGTTGAACCAAAGGTCAGAGTCCGTGGGACATAGGAGGCAGTCTGTGTCTTCTTCTGTTAGGGGCCAAAGAGTTTACAGAGGAATACCATTGTCACTGTTCATACCTGTATGCATTATGGCCGGAGCCACCGAGGAGAGTGTTGGGGTAATTCCAGAGTTTGTTTTAAGTGTGGGTCTCTGGATCATCTTGTGAGGGACTATCCTGAGGCTGTGATGTCTTCTCCAGTCAGGCTCAGAAGTTTATGTTCCAGGCTTAAAGGGGTCATGGGTTTTCGCATGGCGGAGCTAGCAATGCTTCAAGAGGCCCCTTTCAGTCTACTACTAGAGCACCGGTGAGACAGTATGCGGTGAGGGCACAGGACGACTGTACAGCTACAGATGTGATCTCAAGTACATTCAGTTTGTTTTCAGTACCTATAGTTGCTCTTGTAGACTCGAGGTCTACCTACTCGTATATCTGTAGTGGGATATCTCAGCAGTGGGGTTACCAGCGGTGGATCTTGAGGTAGGGGTCCGTGTGACAAGCCCTTTGGGGTTGGATGTGTTAGTGGATAAGGTGTATCGGAGGTGTCCGATCGAGGTGCAAGGTTCTATCTTCCTGGACGATCTTATGGTCTTTTCGTTTCAGGAGTTCGACGTAATCCTAGAGATGGATTGGTTGTTCAAACATGATGCAAGTTTGGGGTGTAGGACTAAGAGTTTGAAGTTCAGGGTGGCATATGGTTCTAAGCTCGTGGTGAGGGGTGAGAAAAACTTGTGCTTACCGAACGTGGTGTCAGCGTTGTCATCTCAGAGGTTGCTCTAGCAAGGTTGTGAGGCTTTCTTAGCTCACGTGGTGGATGTAAGTGTTGAGAGTCCAATGTTGGAGAGTTTGATGACAGTTTATGAGTACCCTGATGTGTTTTCGGAGGAATTGTCTGGTTTACCTCCCAACCGTGAGTTGGAGTTCCGGATAGAGGTGTTTCCAGGGAAGACACCAATTTCCATAGCACCGTATCGTATGGCACCACAGAGAAGAGAAAGTTAAAGCAATAGATCCAGGAGTTGCTTGAGTAAGGTTTTATCAGACTGAGTGTGTCACAGTGGGGAGCACTGTTTTTTTTTGTTAAGAAGAAGGATGGATCGATGAGAATGTGTTTCGACTACCATCAACTCAATAAGTTCACGATCAAGAATCGTTACCCTATGCCTAAGATCAATGATATGTTTGATCAGTTGAGGGGTGCCCGTGTGTTTTCTAAGATTGATATGAGATCTAGGTACTATCAGTTGAAGTTGGTGGATGAGTATGTCCAAAAGACTGTTTTTAGGACGTGGTACGGACATTATGAGTTTCTAGTGATATCGTTTATTCTCACGAATTCACCTGTAGCTTTTATGGACTTGTTGAACCGGATTTCAGCCTTATCTAAATCAGTTTGTGGTTGTGTTTATTGATGATATCCTGGTGTATTGACGCTCAAAGGAGGAGCATGATCATCACCTAAGAGTGGTTCTTTAGGTGTTGAGAGATAGGTGCCTGTATGCCAAGTTCAGTAAGTGTGAGTTCTGGTTATCGGAGGTAGTGTTTCTAGGCTACATAGTTGCAGAGGATAAAATCCGAGTAGAAAATCCAAGCTGTGATGGAATGGAAACCATCAAGGAATGTATCGGAAGTCCATAGTTTTCTTGGACTTGCCGAATACTACAGAAGGTTCGTTAAGGGTTTTTTGATCATAGCGGCACCTTTGACCAAGTTGTTTTAGAAAGGTATTCCTTTTGTGTGGAATGAGAGAAGACAACAGAGTTTTGAGTAGTTGAAAGCTTATCTGACATAGGCATCGGTCTTGACGCTACCAGAACCGGGAAAAGATTAAGTGGTGTTTAGTGATGATTCCTTGAATGGGTTAGGTTGTGTGCTTATGCAAGAGGGTAAGGTGGTTGCTTACGCCTTGAGGTAGTTGAAACCCCATGAGAGGAACTATCCTACACATGATCTTGAGCTTGCAGCTATGATCTTCGCTTTGAAGATATGGAGGCATTATGGGGAGAAATGCTACATCTATACCCACCACAAGAGTTTAAAGTATCTGCTTACCCAGAAAGAGTTAAATCTGAGATAGTTTCGGTTGATAGAGTTGTTAAAGGACTATGACTGTGTCATAAAGTACCATCCCGGCAAAGTGAATGTGGTCGTCGATGCCTTGAGTCGAAAGTCTATATCGAACTTGAGAGCTTTGTTTGCTCATTTGAGGATGACCGATGATGGTGGTCTTTTGGCTGAGTTGCGTGTGGAACCACACTTGTACAGGAGATAAAGAGAGCACATGTGTTAGATGAGGAGTTGGTAGCTCAGTTAGAGACTATTCAGAGAGGGGAGTCGTAAGACTTTAAAGTACGAGATGGTGGATTCTTGTACTTTCAAGGTCAGTTGTGTGTTCCAGCTTTAGAGTATTTGAGGGATCGTATCTTGAGGGAAGCTTACTGTAGTCCATTTTCTGTGCATCCGAGTAGTAACAAGATGTACCAAGATCTTCGTCCTTTCTTTTGGTGGTCGTGCATGAAAAGAGATGTGTCATAGTTTGTGACAAGGAGTTTGGTATGTCAGCAAGTGAAGGCAGAACATCAGGTTCCTGTAGGGTTGCTTCAATCTATCCAGATTCCACAGTGGAAGTGGGATCGAGTGACCATGGACTTTGACATCGGGTTACTGATGACATTGAGGAAGCATGATGTTTTATGGGTTATAGTTGACCGGTTGACCAAGTCAGATCACTTCTTATCGGTGAGGATGAACTTCAGTTTGTAAAAGTTAGCTTGGTTGTACATCAAGGAGATCATGAGGTTGCATGGTGTACCTTCATCGATCATATCGGATAGAGATCCGAGGTTCACAGCAAGGTTGTGGAGGTCTATCCATGAAGCTTTAGTACAATTTTTCATCCTCAGACCGATAGACTGTCTGAGAGGGTTATCCAGATCTTAGAGGATATACTTCGATGTTGTGATGTGGACTTCTCTCGTAGTTGGGAGAAGCAGTTACCGTTGGTAGAGTTTGCTTACAAAAACAACTATCAGTCAAGCATCAAGATAGCTCCTTTTGAGGCCTTATACGGCTGTAGCTGTAGGACACATTTGTGTTGGACAGAGTTCAACGAGAGAAGAACAGTGAGTTCAGAACTTGTTAAGGAAACTGAGGAGAAAGTTCAGATCATCAAAAAGAGGTTACAAGCAGCTTTTGACAGACAAAAAACTTATGCAAATAAGAAGCGTAAGCACATCGAGTATGAGCTTGGGGAGAATATGTTTCTCAAGGTATCTTCGTGGAAAGGTATCATCCAGTTTGGTCGTAAAGGAAAGTTGAGTCCAAGGTATATCAGGCCTTATGAGGTTCTTTAGAGGGTTGGATCGGTAGCTTATCGGCTAGCTCTACCTCCAGAGTTGGAACGTATACACGATGTGTTCCACGTGTCTATGTTGAGACGTTACCACTCCGATCCTTCTTATTTGGTTCAGCTTGAGGAAATCGAAGTCAATATGGACTTTACTTACAAGGAGAGGCCTATTGGAATCGTGGATAGGGGAGTCAAAGAGCTTAAGAAAAAGTGTATACCTTTAGTAAAGGTTTTGTGGAGGAATCATGGAATCAAAGAAGCTACGTGGGAACCAAAGAAGGACATGAGAGCCCTGTATCCTCATCTTTTCCTAACAGGTAAATTTCGAGGACAAAATTTTATTTTAGGAGGGAAGAGTTGTCACAACCAGAATTTGAGATCCGAGTGTCGGGTTAACCCGAGGGGTTAGGCTTTGGTTTTGGGCCCTAGTTTAGGTAGTTTAGGCTTTGTTGGGCCTTAAGTTGTTGGGCTTGTTTCAGAGAGGTATTTTGGTAAATACCTTTTTGTTGAGGAGAGACGGGTAGGGTTTTAATTTCCCCTACAGATATGAGCTCATCTTCTCTTTTTATCTTCATCCCTCTCCATCTTTTGGGAGAAAGAAAAGAAAGGTAAAGGCTGGAATCTTGAGAGTTTTGTGTTGAATCTCGTTTTTAGGTTGGAAAGGTTGTTGTAAAGCTGTAGAAGATTTATAAAACAAGTTAAGGAAGAGCTAGTTTGGTGGAGAGAAGGGGTTTATGGGGGTTTAAGCTTGAGCTCAGGAATGGACTTTTAGGGGCTTAAATCTATATTCTTTTAGTGTTTTATGCTTCTAAAATCTTCCCCAAAGTGTGTCTAATCCATTCTTCATCTTTGTCTTATAGAGAAAGAGGCTTGTGAACTATCATCAAGCTTAGGAGGGAGAAAAATCTTGAAGAGGTGTAGAGCTTTTTTGGTTGTTGTTGCTTGCTAAGGTTGGTACTCCCAACTCATTCTCACATCATTCATATCATGTAGTTTGCATACATGTAGTAGATATTGAGTTTATATTCTTTGTTTTAAGCTTGAAAGGCATTAATGGTGAAATCTATGTTAATGTGTTGGATGACTGGAAAATGATATTAAAACATCTTAAACATCTTAAGGAACGAGTAGGAATACTTTAAGATCGATTAGAATGAGTTTGAGGATGAATCTCTAGAATTTCTAGAAGCAGGCCTGCATTTCGTGCAGGGGGTATCAATACCGGTGGCCCGAGTATCGATACCCTTGGGTGGAATTTGGCTATATAGGCAGAGGTATCGAACCATGGTTCGATACCGAAATCTCTAGGGGTATCTCCGGTTTGATGCTTATATCGAATCTGGAGGACCTCCATGGTTAACCTTTGAGTTGGTCAAAGGGTATCAATTCTAGTATCGATACCCATTTTTCAATACCCTCTTTGGGTGGGCATCGATGTAGGGTGCTTCGATACCCCATCTAAGGGTATCGATACCCCTGTGTAATATTACCAAGTTTGAGTAGCGAATTTGGGCTCTTTCTGTGAAACTAATTATTAAACTAAGATTGATGTTATAACCTCGAAAGACTAATTTGAGATAATTTTAATGTCTTTTTGTGCTAAGATCCTAGGTAGATCGTTTGTTTGATTTGAGTCCTTGTGTTTTGGAAATTCGGATATCAATAAGTGTTGCATCACGTCGAAGGCCATCCGATGTAATATGTAGGGTGATGTATTGAAGACTTTTATTCTGAGTGTTGGGCAGCCTCACTCGAAGATGTTCGATGTAACATTCCGAGCATGGGGTTGGTTGGGTGGCCTCCACCCCTTTCCGAACGTTAGGCAGCCTCGTTCGAAGATGTCCGATGTAACATTCCAGACATAGGATTTGAAGGCGGCCTCAATCCTGAGTGTAGGATCCCGATGTTGTTTGGACGCAGGCCTTACTTGTGACACCCTCACCCCGATTAGGAGACGGAGGTGTCGACCGAACATTTAAACTTGTAAGTTAGAGCAATCTTGAGTTTAATTCTAAAACATTTCGGTAATTTGTAAGTTAATTCAAGACAATTAAATGTAATACTTACCAATTTTGGGGCCAATTTAAAACTTTTCTATATTTATTCAATTAACCAATTCGATTCTCAATTTTCGTACGTATATCAATTAAAATCTCCATTGAACTTGTATTAATCCTTTAACCATATTTTATTCATTTAATCATCACCCATATTGCCTTATTAATCAAGCTTATCTTTGATTTTTAAGTTGAACCAATTTAGTTAAGGAGGTATAGATGATACCCCTATAGTGGTGGTATCGGAACCGGTATCGAACTGGGGTTCAATACTGGTCATAGACATTCACCATTTGACTTGTTGACTTTAGGGTAAGACATCCTGGTTCGAACCAGGCTTCGATACCTTTTTGCCACTAGAGGCCCCAATACCGAACCATATTGTTGAGTTGATCAAACTTTGGAAGATGGCCAAAGGGGGGGTGAATTGGCAAATTTAAATTTGTGGAGTAAATTTTTGGTAAAAATTGCTAGAAATGAAGAACAAAGAATTTATAGTGGTTCAAGCTTCGAACAAGCTCTACATCCACTACCTTAGCTCCCACTAAGGATTTTGAAACCAATTCACTATTGAATTCAACCTTTTTCTAGGTTCAAGGGATAACCTTTACAAGCAAATCAATTTTCTACCCAAAATTGATTTGGAACTCACAAGAAGTTACAAGAGATGAAAGAGGGCTAAAAGAAATTCTCTCACAAGAAATAAATTCCCCAAATACAATTTAACTCTCCCCAAACTTAAAATACAAGAATCAAATTTAAGATCACAAGTTGCGAGGCTAGAATATGCAATAAGTGCTTGGAGTTGGATTTGATTTGCTTGGATGTTTGCTTGAGGTTCAATTGTCCTTAATGCTATTGAAAAAGCTTCTTTTTATACCTTCTCATTGATTTCTAACCATTGTAGTTGTTGGAAATGTAAATAGGGACGTTGGAGCTTCATCTTTCCATCATAAATGCTCTCTCCAGCAGGTGGTATCGAAACACGGGGTACCTGTTTCGAAACATACCAAGAATAGAAAGAGTCGTTGTGCATTTAATAAATGGTGTATCGATACTTGTTTCGATACCAACAGTGTCTATGAAGCTTGGTATTGAACCTTGTTTCGATACAAGCTAACCATCAATCAAATTTTAACTGTCACCAACGGTCGACTCATTTAATGTTTGAAAATAGCCGTTGGGGATTAAGGGTGTATCGATACCAGGAGTCATATTTTTAAAAATTTAAAAATAATTGAAAATCAACCAAGTTGTGACAATAAGTTTTGGTATCAAACCCTGTTTCAATACCTGTTCTTGATCTCAAGAACAAGCCTGGAAAAATCCCAGTGTATCAATACTTGTCCTTATGGTATCGATACCCTCGTATGAAAACTGTTTGTAAGTGTATTTCAAAGTTCTTGGTTTTGACTTAGAATTAAAAACTTTGTCTTAAGGACTTAAAAATTTATTTCAAAATAGTCCTTAAACTTATTTGTTATATCAAAATCAATTTTAGTTTTACAATCTCCCTCTTTTTGATATAACAAAACCATTGAAAAAAATTTAAAGTTTGAAACAAGATTTTTGAAGACTCCCCCTTAATATGTTCACTTTAAAAAAAAAGAGTTGAACACAAGTGATGGATGGTTTCCTAAACTTAAAAAGCCCAAAACTTTTCTCCCCCTTTTTGTTAGATCAAAATCAATGATAGCCAAGGCAATAAATAAAGCAAACATAACATTAAACAGAATGCGTTTATAACATAATCCATACCAAACAAAATACTTAAAACCAAATCCAAAAAAAAAAACAAAGCATAGGTAAATAATAAAGTGCATAAGTTCTAATATGAATGCAACATAACTAGTCCTAAGAGCCAATAGCAAATCATAAGAAAGATCAACGATCAATTATCGGTCATGTCATCACCATCAAGTCCATCATCATCATCCTCATCTTCTTCTTCTTCTTGATCTTGATTACCATCATTGTTGAGTCTTTGTCTTTTACGAAGAGCTTCAGGAGATACTCTCAAGGAGTGTCCTTGAGTCTCTAGGCTCGTCATCCTTGTGTTGATGGCATCGAAACTCGATTGGAATTGAGTGGATAAGATGTCAAGTTTTCCATCCATGGAATCCAAACGAGCGTTTAAAGAGTCGAACCTTGTGGTGAGAAAAGTCATCATATCAACTTGATGAATAGGTTCCGGATCAACAGGAGCATGAGGAGGAGGAGGAGCACCTCGAACCCACTTACCATTTGCAACATAAACAAAATGGGCACGGTTGAGAGATGTCTCACCTATGAGTTCTTTCAAGGATATCACCTTGTCAAAAGAACAATCTATTTTCAAATGCAAAAAGATAGTGCTGAGAATGCATGCATATGGAAAAGATTGAACAAGTATGGTAGCATAGTTTTGGATATGCCACACAATGCTCGAGAAGACGATCTGAGCAAGGTTGGGTTGAATACTATCACGGAAGCACGTGATCCAAAAATTATCAACTTGACGGATCCGAGAATACCTACCATTTGATGGATGAATCCACCAAGAGATGATAAGATGGAGAAAGCGATCGTGCGCGTCAAGAGATATGACTGAGCCAGTGAAAGGACCAAGAGAATCTTCATCCTCAATACCCTTGTCCTCAAGACCAAGAACATCAACAAAGGTAGAGACATTAATGGTAAAGGACTTTCCCATGAGGTAGGACTCAATTGCCACTACTTTGCTCTTGTCCGAAGATAAAATACATTTGGCATTAGAGTAAAAAATAAGGACAAGAGTTGGAAAGAACTTGCCGGTGTGAGTGAGAAACCTCAAAAATTTCCATTCGATGAGTTTGTCATAGTATCGGAAAGGAAATTTGTGTGAGATGATGAATTAAACGTTCACACATCGTTCCTTTTTGAGAGGGTGGTTGCGGAAGAGATTGTAATTGTCCAACCTACGATTGGTGTCCAAACTTTTGGCGAAGATTTTCTCAAAATCAACTCGTGCAACACGAGAAGATGATGAAGATCCGGCTTCGGTACGAGATCGTTTCTTTGATACCATGATCTAGGATAGAGAAAAGAATTTTGGATTAGTTTAATAAAACATGTATGCTTATATAATCAAATTCAATCCTATGCAGTAATCTAACAATTCAAGGTATTTGAGAATTTTAACAAAAACTTTGAAAAACCATTGAAAAGTTATATAAAAAGGATATTCGATTAAAAAAATTAGGATTTTGAAACAATTTTGTAGGATTATCAAAACTCATACGATAAACATTTAAAATATGTTCAAAATCTAAATTTTAACAATCTAAAACCAAACGAAAATAAGGTTTTTCGAAAATATACCTTGAGTATAGATTAGGATGAATCGATTGATTGTGAAGCATAGATTGATGATAGAGTGTAGGAGTTGATGTTTAGATTCAAAACCCTCAAAGAAATCGTTGAGATATTGAGTTAAGAGCAACAAATTTGAGAGGATTTATAAGGGGAGGCCGACTAGGGTTTGAAGAAAATATTTAGGAAGTGTTTAAGGGTATTAAAATTAGGTTTAAAGTGTTTTAAAACAACCTGTGTCCTCGAGTATCGATACCAATATCGAAACACCCTATTTTGATGCTAGTATCGGAACGCAGGTATCAAAACTGGGATCGATACCTGTTCTTCGCAAACACAAACCCAGATGGGCTGATGAACAGGTATCGAAACAGGGGTTCACTGTATTGATACCTACAACCTTTGCTTTGTATTTAGGCTACTAAAAGTACTAGAAATGAGTCTTTAAATCCCCTAGAAGCATGCATATGATATAATGACATGTTTATTATGCATGAACAAGTTCATACTCCCCCTAGCAACATGCATAGAAGCATCAAGATGAAAAAACAACATAAGCATGATTTAAATCAAGATTCAAGCAAGATATACAAAAAGATGACACTTAGGAAGTCAAGGTAGGCTAGTTAGACCTAACTCTCTCCTAAGGGTCAAAAAACGCTCCTTATCCAAAGGTTCCGTAAAGATGTTCGCTAATTGATTCAAGGTGTCAACAAACTCTAAAATAACATCGTTTTTAGACACATGATCTCTAATAAAGTAGTGTCTAATTTCTATGTGTTTGGTTCTAGAGTGTTGAATGGGGTTTTTGGTAAGACATATGACACTAGTATTATCACACTTGAGGGGAATGGTTTCTACCTTAATGCCATAATCTAAGAGTTGTTGTTTCATCCATAAAACTTGTGCACAACAACTCCCTAAGGATATGTACTCCGCTTCGGTCGTAAATAGAGCTACACTATTTTGTTTCTTAGAGAACCAAGATATGAGCATACTACCTAAGAATTGACAAGTTCCGGAAGTAGTTTTCCTATCTATCTTACAACCTCCATAATCCGCATCCGAATAAGCATGAAGATCAAAAGAAGAACCTTTAGGATACCAAAGACCTAAACAAGGTGTATCTCTAAGGTACCTAAAAATTCTCTTAATGGCTACAAGGTGTGATTCTCTAGGACTAGCTTGAAACCTAGCACACAAGCAAACACTAAACATGATATCCGGTCTACTTGCGGTAAGGTAAAGCAAAGAACCTATCATGGATCTATATAATTTAAAATCAACACACTTACCTCATTCATCCTTGTCAAGCTTAGTAGATGAGCTCATAGGAGTGGCTTGAGGTTTCACATGCTCCAAGACAAACTTCTTGAGGATATCCTTGATGTACTTGGCTTGATTGATGAAGGTGCCATCCTTCTTTTACTTGATTTGGAGTCCCAAAAAGAATGAGAGTTCTCCCATCATGCTCATCTCAAATTCACCTTGCATAAGCTTAGAAAATTCTTGACAATAACATTTATTAGTAGATCCAAAAATTATATCATCAACATAAATTTGAACTACTAAGATGTCATTTTTAAATCTTTTTATAAGAAGTATAGTGTCCACCTTTCCCTTTTCAAAACCCTTTTCTATCAAAAAGTTTGAAAGTCTTTCATACCAAGCTCTAGGAACTTGTTTTAAACCATATAAAGCTTTTGTTAATTTAAAAACATGGTTTGGAAATTTTGGATTTTCAAAATCCAGTGGTTGTTCAACATACACTTCTTCATTTATAAAACCATTTAAAAATGCACTTTTGACATTCATTTGAAAAAGCTTGAAATCACGATAAATACAAACACAAGTAGCATCCTAATGGCTTCCATTCTAGTTACGGGTGCATAAGTTTCATCGAAATCTATTCCTTCCTCTTGAGTGTAACCTTGAGCAATTAATCTAGCTTTGTTTCTCACTATGTTACCACTCTCATCTAGTTTGTTTCTAAAGACCCATTTAGTCCTTATAGTAGATTTATTACTAGGCCTATCAACTAAAGTCCATACATTACTTCTCTCAAATTGATTTAACTCCTCTTGCATAGCCAAAATCTAATAATTATTATCTAGGGCTCCATTGATATTTTTGGGCTCTATGCAAGAGATAAATGCAAAATGATTCATTAATCTAAGAGAAGAACGAGTAGTTACCCCCTTGGATGGATCACCCAAGATTTCACCACTTTTGACATAGTTGAACTCCCTTGGCTAGCTCACTTCCTTTTCTTCAAGCTTCACATTTCCTAAAGCTTCTATTGGAGGATCTTGTGCTTCCTCATTGTTTAGAACCCCATCCACCTTTGATGCTTGTCCATCATCAATGGTTTCAATGATTCCTACATCATCATCATCACAAGAATCCTTCCTAGGAAGGAGGCTGTCATCGAAAACCACATGTATCGATTCTTTTACAACTAAGGTTCTTTTGTTGAAAACTCTATAAGCCTTAGAATTTGAAGAATATCCAAGAAAAATAGCTTCATCACTTTTTGCATCAAACTTACCTTAATTGTCTTTTCCATTACTTAAAACAAAACACTTGTACCCAAAAGGATGAAAATAGCTAATGTTAGGCTTTTTAGATTTTAAAATCCCATAAGGAGTTTTCTTTAAAATAGGCCTAATCTTTACTCGATATATAATATAACAAGAAGTGTTTGTGGCTTCCGCCCAAAAATACTTAGGTAAATTATTTTTACAAAGCATGATTCTAGTCATTTCTTTTAAAATTCTATTTTTTCTCTCAACTATCTCATTTTGTTGAGGAGTGCGAGGAGCCAAAAAATTATGTCTAATCCCATTTTCATTACAAAAATTCTCAAAACCTAAATTTTGAAATTTCATTCCATGATCACTTCTAATATCAGAAATTCTTTGATCAAGGTCATTTTGATAAATGTTTAAAAATATGATGAATTTTTCTAAGGCTTCATCTTTAGTACTCAAAAATAGAACCCAAGTGTATCTAGAGTAATCATCAACAATGACAAAGGCATATGATTTTCCACCCAATCTAGTAGTCCTAATAGGTCCACAGAGATCCATATGGATCAATTGTAATACTCTACTAGTTGAGACATCATTAATAGACTTAAAAGAAACTCTCTTTTGTTTACCCTTAGCACATGTATCACAAATTTTATCTAGGGAAAAATTGAGCTTAGGTAAACCTCTAACTAGATTTTGGGAGGCTAGATTCTCTAGAACACTTATGCTAGCATGCCCTAATTTTCTATGCCATAACCATGCATGATTTTCATCATTAGCAACTAAGCATGCATGAGAAAAGTTAATGTCATCTAGATGCACCATGTAAATGTTTCCTATGCGATGACCTATTAGCATTATTCTATTGGATTCTATGTCAATTATTTTACAACCACTTTTATCAAAAGAAACATAAAAACCCTTGTCACACAATTGATTAATGCTCAACAAATTATGCTTAAGACCATCAACAAGCAAGACATTTTCAATAAGAATAGAGGAGTGATTACCAATAGAGCCAATATCCTTAATTTGGCCTTTGGAGTTGTCACCAAAAGTCACTACTCCACCCTTTTTGATCTCTAAATCCTTAAACCGTCCCTTGTCTCCGATCATATGCCTTGAGCATCCACTATCAAGGTACCACATGTTTTAACTTGAAGCTTTGGCCTTGAAGCACTTGTCACACCCCGCCACCACATGATCGAGGAGGCCGCACACCAAGGGGCCAACATGACCGAGGAGGCCGCACCACTAGGGGCCAAGACGGACACCATAGTTTCTGCCCAACACCATGGGGCGGAAGTCAGCACCCGACGTGCACACCAAGGAGCCGAGGACAGCACCCGACGTGCACACCAAGGAGCCGAGCACAACACCCGCACCACTCGTCCACCCGTGCGGGCCGATAGCAGCACTAGTCATGCGCAACCAAAGGGCGAGATCCGCGCCCACACCATCCCACCGAGGGGCGAACCCATTGCTCGCATCTTCCAGCAGCATCTAGGGTCCGAGGGCCTTGCCACCCAGACCGAGCCCGAGCCCGATACCTTACGAGCTGCCCAAGTGTTTCTGTCCGAAGTCTTGGGCCTTTCTCAAGCCCATCCAGCCAATCCACTTGGAGAATGCACATTTGACCGAATTACACAAGGAAAGAAGGAGCCACCAACCAAATCCCCTGATTCAAGGAAGGTGTCTCCCAGCACTTATGGAAACAATCATCATTCATCCATGCATTGAAGGAAAGCTCACCAACCATGATTTTCCTTCCTTTATTACTTGTCTTAAATTAATCTTAGCCATCGATTTACTTCTTTTGTAACCGTTAGATCATAGCTAGCCATCCTATAAATAGTGGCTTCATTTTCATTTGTAACTCACTTCATTCTTCACTTTTCTCTTAAGTAATAGAAAGCAACACTTTCTCTCATCTTTCTTTTGCCTTGCTTTTATTTCCGCTGTGCTTATCCAAGCATTTCTCTTGGATTTTTAGGCTGACTTAGCCGCACCATCAAAGAGATTCGCGACTAAGGCCGCACGTTTCCGCTAGTAGAACCCTAGCCCCGTGACACACTGCTCAACCTATAAACAAAGATTTAGTGTTTGATTTTTGGTACCCAAACCATTTTGGGTTCATGAGTGTTAGTCCCTAAAATCTTGGTTTCCTTGGGAATTCAAGAAGCAATGACATTTAAATTATTAGAAATAATGAGTTCCTTGAGAACCCAAACACTCCTAATCTTTCTATGTCTAAAATGCCTTTGAAAATTTATTTGTTTGTGGTCATAAAAATTCTTTTTCACATGATTGGGTTTTGAAGAGCTTCCTTTTTCAAAAGTTGAACTCCAACCACTTTTATTTGATCCTTAAGCTCATTCACCACCTTGTGGTGATTCTCACTCAAGCTAGAAATAAGGTTGTTCAAATTAACATTTTCCTTTTGAAAAAATTTTAACTCATTATTTAAATCAACAACCTTTTCTTCTAAATCCAAAATTGTTTTTGTCAAAGAATCATTTTTCATTTCTAAATCGAAAATGGTTTTCTTGCTTTTCAAAATCGATTCTTTGAATTTTAAAACCAACTCATCATACACATCTTGTAATTCATCATAAGCATCATAAAGTTCATCATAAGATAAACCATTACAAGATGGTTGGAGGGTTACCTTAGGCTCACCAAGAGCCATGAGACACAAGTTGGCCACTTCGTTGTCCTCATCGGATGATGACTCCTCATCACTCTAAGTTGCAACGTGAGCCTTTTGTTTCTTCTTCTTCTCAAAACCTTTCCTTTTGTATAAAAGGCAATTGGTCCTAATATGACCGGGCTTCTTGCATTCATAGTAAATGATTTGATGTTTCTCATCTTCTTTGCTCTTTGCTTTGAAGTCTCTCGTTCTTTGGAATATTCTATTCCTATTTGCCCTCATAAGCCTAGTGAATCTTTTGGCCACCATGACCAATTCCTCTAGCTCTTTTTCTTCACTTGTATCCACTTCTTCTTGTGAACATGAAGCTTTAAGAGCAATCTCTTGCTTCTTTTTCTCAACTTCCCTCTTTTCAATCTTCACTTCTTCCTTCTTTTTTTCCTCTTCTCTTCTTTTCTTCATGATCTCATGGGTCAGAAGAGATCCCACAAGAGCATCAAGTTTGAGAGTCTTGAGGTCCTTGGCTTCAATGATAGTCGTCCTTTTGCTATCCCAAGACTCGGGAAGAGAATAGATAAGCTTTCAAACAAGATTTTCTTCTGGAATGATCTCACCGAAGCTCTTTAGACCATTGACAATCACTAAGAATCTATCGAACATTTTGGTGATGTCTTCATCCGGCTCCATCTTGAAGTTCTCATAACTTAAATTGAGTAGACCAATCTTGGTTTCCTTAACATCATTGGTGCCCTCATAGGTGGTCTCCAAAGAGTCCTAAACTTCTTTGACACTTGTACATAAAGACATCTTGGAGTAGATGTCGGGCCCTAATGCACAAAAGAGGATGTGGAGAGGTTTATCATTTATGGACATCCTCCTTCTTTCTTTATCGGTCATCTCGTTCCTTCTCTTTGGTACTTGCCGGTCTCCTTCTTTCTTCATTGAGATTGAGGGTCCATCATCGATTATATCCCAAAGGACATAATTATTTGAGTTGATGAATAACCTCATCCTATTCTTCCAATAAGGGTAGTTGTCCCCATTGAAGAAGGGTGGCTTGGTGATGGAGTACGATTCATTCCATGAACCGGAGGTGGAGGCCATTGAATCTTGACTTGTAGATTTGATCAAAACGCCTTGGATCTTCTTTGGTAGATGTGAATCTCTTCAAAGATTAGGCTCTGATACCAATTGTTGAGTTATTCAAACTTTGGAAGATGGCCCAGAGGGGGGTGAATTGGCAATTTTTGGTAAAAATTGCTAGAAATGAAGAACAAAGAATTTATAGTGGTTCAAGCTTCAAACAAGCTCTACATCCACTACCTTAGCTCCCACTAAGGATTTTGAAACCAATTCACTATTGAATTCAACCTTTTTCTAGGTTCAAGGGATAACCTTTACAAGCAAATCAATTTTCTATCCAAAATTGATTTGGAACTCACAAGAAGTTATAAGAGATAAAAGAGGGCTAAAAGAAATTCTCTCACAAGAAATAAATTCCCTAAATACAATTTAACTCTCCCCAAACTTAAAATACAAGAATCAAATTTAAGATCACAATTTGGGAGGCTAGAATATGCAATAAGTGCTTGGAGTTGGATTTGATTTACTTGGATGTTGCTTGAGGTTCAATTGTCCTTAATGTTGTTGAAAAAGCTTCTTTTTATACCTTATCATTGATTTCTAACCGTTGTAGTTGTTGGAAATGTAAATAGGGACGTTGGAGCTTCATCTTTCCATCATAAATGCACTCTGCAGTAGGTGGTATCGAAACACAGGGTACCTGTTCCGAAATATGTCAAGAATAGAAAGAGCCGTTGTGTATTTAATAAAGGGTGTATCGATACCTGTTTCGATACCAAAAGTGTCTGTGAAGCTTGGTATCGAACCTTGTTTTGATACAGGCTAACCATCAATCAAATTTTAACTGTCACCAACGGTCGACTCATTTAATGTTTGAAAATAGCCATTGGGGATTAAGGGTGTATCGATACCAGGAGTCATATTTTTCAAAATTTAAAAATAGTTGAAAATCAACCAAGTTGTTTCGATACCAGTATCGAAACATGGGTTGACAGTAAGTTTTGCTATCGAACTCTGTTGCGATACCTATTCTTGATCTCATGAACAAGCCTTGAAAAATACCAGGTGTATCGATATCTGTCTTTATGGTATCGATACCCTCGTATGAAAACTGTTTGTAAGTAATTTCAAAGTTCTTGGTTTTGACTTAGAATTAAAAATTTTGTCTTAAGGACTTAAAAATTTATTTCAAAATAGTCCTTAAACTTATTTGTTATATCAAAATCAATTTTAGTTTTACACATATATCAAACTGGGCCTTCTTGTTGACTCGTTGACTATGGATGGATAGCCTAATTCGATACCAGTATCGAACCAAGGGAACTTGAGGAGCTCACTGCCAAGGGTGGTATCGATACCCAAGCTAGTGGTATCGATACCCCTACTAGTGGTCTCGATACCCCTGCTTGAAATTGGCAAATTTCAAGCCTTTCAAGCACTTAGACATATTTCTATAGGCTTTCATTTAATCTCATTTCACCCCTAGACCTTAAGGGACCATTTTAACATGTTTAGGCTTCAACTAACATCCTAACCATTGCATCTATTGTCCAATTCAATGTACATACCATTATCTAGTCAAATTTTACTTTACCATGTCCATGGCCCTTAGTCAATCATACCTTAGCCTTATGACCTACATGTTAAACCACATGGCTCATCATTTTCATATTAACACACAATACCCTAGCTAAGGTTCCATGAGCAATTCTCAACCATACCAAAAGCTAGCCGATGTATGATGTTGCCTTATGGCTTACAAACCAAGTCAATTAACAAGTCACATATATATATACAAATCATGGGATATGCCCTCAATGCATAGTCTAAACAAAACATGCTCACTAATACCACCATAACTAGGAGTTAATCAAAATACAAATACCATACTTTAGCTTGCTTTGTGTTCTTGCTCCGGTTCAATCTCGATCTAACTCTTTAACTCGTGAACCTGTTGTTTGGGAAGGAGGAAACAAAAGAGTGTAAGTACTAAGAAGTACTTAGTGAGGCAGCCCTAGTCTAACCAGATTAGACATAAAACATATAGCAATTGACATGCTTAATTCAATCATCATATCAAGATCATGGCATTAAACATGACATGTTTCAATTAAGCAAATGAATCAATTCATGACATTAGTTCTTACAATGTACAAGTTCAACAATAACCAATATCATAGGCATCATGCTTACATTTCTATCATACCTATTAATGTCATGATTTATATACTCAAGCTAGCATAGAATCAATGCACCTATCTCATTACTCATTTTCATTTCTCAAGTTATTAACCATTCACAACAAGGGCTACACTTAGCCATGTATTCATTTCCAATGTCAATAATCATTTTTCAATCAAGTGCTACTCATAGTAAAAATCACATTCCAATGCTCAATATCAATGATCAAGTGTCAATGTTTCCCAAGTCAATGCATGTAAATGTAGTTCCCTTTTTAACTTTTATTCTTTCAATTACGTTCGTGTGATGCCTTGGTATAGTAGGACAAGGTAAGCGAGTCATCAAGAGTGTCACGAAAACACTAAATAAGAGTAAAACAAAGGCACTAACAAGAGTATCATAAAGATACTAACAAGAGATACCCATGGTATCTAATAATTGGTGACTAACCACCAAATCACGGTACCCATAGTACAAACAAGAGTACCGAAGTACTAAACAAGAGTGTCAAGCACTAAACAATGAGCTCAAGACCCTAGGCATGCCGTACTACCTATGACCACTATAGATCAAGGCTCAATAACATTTCAATGTCCATTTGATTATTAGTCAATTCACATAATCAAATTCATATTACCAAGAGCAAGTATTCAATACATGCTAATACAGGGACAATTATCATGCTTGAATCATTTCATTTATAGCAATCCAATTCATATTATCAATGACAAGTACTCATAACATGTTACCAATACATGTACATTATAATAGCAATAATACGCATACCATGCTATTAAACCAATGTTCATATCATTACATTCATGCTTCATGCATGGTTTACGTACCTGACATTCGTAGCCGCGTGCCGTTACTTACCTCGGCATTTCCAAGCAATGCATATGTACTAAGCTAGCAACAACAATTTAACAATCAATCAAGTATCAAATAAGTTGTTTACGTTTAATCCTCCTTCCCTTATTATCGTATATGTGATTAGTCCATTTACATGGAATATCAATTTCAATTAAAAAAAGATGGTTAGGACCCTAGGTCCTAACCCTAAGGTTTGCCACACTCACCAATTCTCTGAGCTATCAAGGGTTGTAGATCGCAACCCCTTTGCCTCGTTTCCTCGCTACGTCGAGCCTCTCTTGATCTTTAATCTCTTCTCTCGGGTTATCTAACAATCCATATACAATAGCTATGTATCAAGACATTTCCAATCATCTAATTCAAGTGTTCTTAAGCTTAACAAATATAAACATGTGCATTTGTTCGTTACAGATAGTTTTGCTACCCTTTAGCGAAACGATCGTATCTCCTAGCTCCGATGTCCGATTATAGTCCATTATACCTCGTTGGAAAGCTATAAGAATCCTATATAAGGATAAACTAACCCCACATTTTAATTTCTATTTGATTATCCAGATTTCATTCAAAACAGACCCGACCGGATTTCTAGGACTACTCGGGTAGCCCTACGGAAATGCCTATATCTTTCTCTATCGGACTCGGATTAAGGTTACGTAAATTTTTACTTAAACTAGGTATACATGAGTATCATTTTTTAAAATTTCAAATCTAAATTCCTTAAATCCCGACCTAGGAAAATTCTCAAAGATGACTACCCAAAATGCACTTTCTAGGCAATATCGATTAACCTTAATTCCATGGTTTTGATTCCGAATTCTTCTTGTTCCTATAATTTCCAGCACCTTAAGAGTAAAATCTAACATCAACTAATATCCAAGTTCATCATTCTATGAAACCAAATACCTCATTCAACATCTTTGTGGAAGTCTAGAATCCGATCTTCCTAACACATGGCTCATGCTTTCAAGACCAAACCCAAGCAAACATAATCTTTAAATTAGGCTTCCATCAACTTATTTAGCTTATAAACATCTTAAAACACTCAAACCCCAAAATTTCAAAACCCTAAAATCTTCGGTTTAGGGAAAAATGCACTTACCAAGGTCTTTAGATTCAATTCCCTAGTGTATTAATTCCACCATGCAAGGCTTTGAGCTATCCCCTTCAACTTCTATGAAATTTCTCTCCTCCCCCTTTCTTTGTTGTTGTCGTGAGAATGAGGAAGAATGGATCAAATTTTGGCCACTTTTGCTTGTTTAATATTAAGGGCGAAGGGACCACTTTGCCCTTAATGAGTTATCTAGTGTTAGCTAATTACCAAGGGTAGTTTAGGGAAGTTAGACATTTATCATGCAACCTTCTAGTTTCCTTTTTAATTCAATTTGGTCCCTCACTTGAGATCCTATTAACAATTAATTCGATTTAAGTCAATATTTATTCGAACCATTTTATCAATCCGATATTTAGGGTGTTACATCACTCTTGTGTGTTGACTTGATATTATTTGTATATGTTGTGAGCGATAATATACATTCATTTATGTCATGTGATAGGCAAGCATGCTAGACCATCATATCATGCACGAGATTTATATGTCATACTTTACTGCTTATGATATACATGATGTTGGTCGAGTTCGGCGTACCCATTGAGCTTTTGTAGCTCAGCGTTTGAAATGTATTTTCGTACGTAGGTTAGGTGGAGCCGGTTCCGTGGAGAACCATCGAGGTTTGGATTTCAACATCGACCGAGTTATCAGAGTACATTTATTAGAATAGTGGGCTAGTACTTTGTTGGACCCGATATGTATTTTGTAACTCTGTTTATTTTAAATTGAGTCAAATGTTTAAAAAATCTCTGATTTCAACGGTGTCTGATCTACCAAAGTGACCTGTGACGACTCTACTCTTTTTAAAGTAAATTATCATTCCTAATTTTCCAAGTTTAACTTAAAATCCTGATATTTTTTAAATAAATCCCTAATTTTCTAAATTGACCCCTAATTTCGAGAAACCCCAATTTTATAATTTAAACCTAACTTTTTAAATCCCCAATTTACCAATATTGAACCCTAAATGTTAAACCTATTTCAAACTCCCACTTTTCTTAAAATTCTCAATTTTCCATCTAACCTAATTTTGAGCCTTTATCTATTAAGTCTCTAATTAAAGCAACAAATAATTTTTTAACGACTCCAATTTCTACCTCATCTTGACTTTACTTTTAATTTTTTAAAGAAGGGGAAGTCGTTATAACTGGCGACTCCGTTGGGGATATACTTTACAAATAGAGAGTCAAGCCTTAGGATGAATATTTTTGCCCTAATTGGAAATTGGAACTTTATTTTTTGAATTAATTTATCATCCTTTTAGGAATGTGAATATTATTTTTAACGCATTTTAAAATTTGACATATAAACGCATCCGTTTAAGTGAGGGGAAATACTAGTGCTTTCGTGAGGATATTGTTCCTTCATATGGGCCTAGTAAGCACCTTTAGTGCTCAACTACCCTATGTTTTCGTGGGAATATTGTTTTCCCGTATGGACATAGTGAAAGGATCCCCTCGAATTGAACTCGATTGAGATGAGCCTATAATGGGTGATGATTGAGTGTCTTGCTACTTTTAGTAGGGGACAACAAGAAAAATTCGAGTACCCCTTTAGCACCAAAACTACATGTAGAGAATCTAAGTAACCCACGATTTTAGAACCAAGCGGTAACCATAGAAATTAAAATATAATGTGATTAGGGTTTATTTTTGTTCTAAGACATGTCGGGTTTATTTTTGGTATTTATTTATAAATATTTTGTTATACACTAACCATTGTTTTCTTGTGACATTTTGCATCACAACATCTTCTAGTGTTTAGTTTCATCACATCATCATATTTCTCATCGCATTAAATCATCACAACATTCATTTATATAATGTGTGCGTCATATTTTCATGATTTAGGTAATAATTTCTATTTACATGCATTCATTTTGAAAACCTAAAGACTAACTTTTTTGAGGTGTCCCATGATAGTGATTCTAGATCGAAAGAAATCTCAACCGATTCAACACCACTACGGTACCCGATGCGAAACCAAGATGGTGAACGAAGAGCGATTAGAACGAATTAAGTAAAACCAAAAATACTTGCAAGCAGATATGGTCCGACGGTTAGCTAAGGCCCAACAAGACATGATGGAAAATTTTCAAAAAACCCAATAATACATGTTAGGTCAAATGACCCAAATGCTAGGGTTTAAGCTTTCTGGTCTCGAGGAAGCATCCTCTACAAAACAAATAGTGAATCCTAATCTCACAGAAGAAAATGAATATCCCGCATATCCTCTGGGATCTACCCCAGTTCTGAAAAAAGTTTAGATCAATCCTTAGGTAATCTTGTCTAAAGAAAAGTCTATGCTTCATTAAGCCAACACCTCAACCCCTATAAACCTACCCATTGCCCCAAAAATGAAACCCGATGAGGATGAGGACGAAAATTTTGTCTCAAAGATGGATCAATTGATGAGAATTGAAAAATCCAAGATGAAAACCTCTAAAGAAATAGAGGACAGATGTAAGCGACTTGAGGAAAAATTGAAAGCAGTGACAGTAGGGGACACTTTCAGTGGGTTTGATGCGCATGAGCTCAGTCTTGTCCTTGATTTGGTACTACCGCATAAGTTTAAAGCCCCAAAATTTGAAAAATATGATGGAACAAGTTGCCCCATGCACATCTCACTATGTTCTACCGTAAAATGATGGGATACGGAAGAGATGACAAGTTGCTAATCCATTATTTTCAGAACAACATTTCTGGATCTGCTACTAGATGGTACAACCAGTTGAATCGACATCAGATTAAGTCATAGAAGGATTTGGAAAAATCGTTCCTCGGACAATATATACATGTGAATGACATGATACCCGACCGCTGGATTTTGCAACACATGAAGTAAAAATCTAATGAAGGTTTTAGATAGTATGCATAGTGTTGGAGGGATATGACAACTAAAGTTCAACCCCCACTTAGTGAGAAGGAAATAATGGTCATGTTCGTCCAAACATTGGAGGGCCCAATTTTAGATCGCTTGATAGCTAAAGCTACCACCAATTTCGCCGACCTTATACTATCCAGTGGGCTCATTGAAAATGCCATAAAAAATGGCAATATTGAAAGCGGGGGTGGTTCATCTCATAAGATGGCCCAATATACCAAGAAAGACCACGATGTGAATTATTCGAATGCCTACAATGCTGAATATGCAAAACCAGTAGTTGTAGTGCAATCTAAGGTCGTGCCAAGCACCTAAGATTCCTCCAACCAAGATTCAGGTTAGAGAAGGAACAATGAAAGGATGGAGTTCACCCATTACCCTCACCTATGATGAACTATACAAGCAATTGTTTGGTGCTCATATAGTGATACCCTTTTACCAAGCTCCACTACAACCCCTATTCCTGAAGTGGTATGATCCTAGTGCAAAATGTATATTCCATGGAGACCAAGTAGGGTGTAGCGATTTCTTTTAAAAAAACAATAAAATAATAATAATTATGATGAAAGGTATGTGATGAAATGAAGGTCACTATTTTGAAAAGAGAGAAAAATTGAAATTAGGTTAAAATTAGTTTTTGAAATTTATGAAATTGGGAATGATTTGAAAAAAAGGGAAATTAGTGATTTAAAGTTAGAATCAAAATGAAATTAGGTGTGTTAAAAAATTGAGAATCTAATTTAGGGTTAGAAATTGAAAATAAAATTTAATTTTAGAAAGTAAAAATCTAGAGTTAAGGATTAAGAAAAGGGAATTTGGTAATTTAGGGGAAAAATTAAAATTGATTGAAAATATTTAAAAACAATTTAAAAGATTAAAAAATGGAATCGCCACCGATCACTTTGATAGAACGAACACCGTAAAAATCAGAGATTCGATTAAATATGAGTTCGAGAGTCTGTTATGACTAAAAACGGTGTTAGCATTTAAAATCACCCAAAAATTGACACCTTTATCAAATTACCGCTTAATTAATTTTGAATTTTCTGAATTAAAGTGGCATCTCAATTAAAATTTGTTTAAAAGTTCCAATTTATTTTAATCATATCTTTATTTAAAGGTAAACGCATACACCGCCACCAATATGCCTGGTGTCGGACCCGTTACGATCGAATAAAGATGTATCGAATTAGGTTTATTAATTAAGTTCGTTACGACTTAAACAAAATAACATGAAATAATACATACCAAACATATATACAAAAACATAACATGATAATGAAAACAACAATAATAACATTATATAAAAAAATAACAAGCATGCAAGCATATAATAAAGAATACAACAAGAATAAATATGCAACATCATGGAAACAATAAGAAATAAAACTATACACAAAATATAAATTATATCATGGCAAATAACAATTAAGCATGCATGTAAGACATTAATTAAAACTAAACATACTAATTAAAACAAATAATAATAATTTAAAGAAACAAGAATTGGTAAACAAGCTACTGAAAATAGGATCAGGTTGAAAGAAAACAAAAATGTTAGGGTAAAATCGAAAGGAAAAGAAAAAAAAACTTAGATCAGTGGGTCTGATCGAAAATGTTCGAAAACACTGAGGCCCTCAAAAGGCTATTTTGAAACGAGGAAGAGCTTAAAAAGAAATTTTAAAACACAGAGGGACCTAAAATAATTAAACCTATTTGAAATGGATGGTTATGATTGAAATTAGTGGTGAAATTGAAAGTTTTCAGAAATGTTGGAGGATTGCGAGACTGAATAACAAGGGACAGAGGTTTTTATGTTGTTAATAAACTAATTTTAAAAGAAGGTTCTCGTATATAAGTCATTTTTTATTTTAAAACCCTTTTCTCATTTTCTCCTTCCGAAGATAATCAAACTCCCCCTATCCTCTGTTTTGTTCATCCAATACCCAGAAAAATAAGAACATCAAGAGTGTTCTTCGTGAACCCAGAAAAACGCCAAGAAACCTTCGCGCTTTCCAGATTCCTGCCACCAACCCCCTCTTTTTCGTTCTTTGAAACTGAAAACACCAAAACAACTTCCTTTTTATTTTGCAATCGAACTCGAGTCAAAAACCCTTCGTATCTAAAGAAAATATGAACCAAAATCCTTTGTTTCGATGAAGAAAAAAGAAGAGAAAAGAAACCTCTCCTCTTTTTCATTGTCTCACCACCGAAGGATCAAGGCCCCTAAGTTTATCGCCGGTTTGAAGAAGGAAGAAGAGGGAAGATTCGACGAAAGGTAAGACATGGATCCTAAATTTTATTTCGGTTCTCCTTTGCATGCAATCGAAAAGACAAAGGTTATTACCTCTAAAATGCTATAGTGTATTGATTTCTGGAAAATAGGGAGAACCCTTTACATGATGGTTTCGATTCGGTTTTATAACCGAAATTACATGAAATTTGAAAGAAAGAAAAAAATCCTATTTTGTTATTGGTTCTGTCATTTGCTCTCTGCTGAAATTTGTTTACATCTAAAATCCGTTGTAATTTGGCTGCGAATTGCTGCATTTGTCTCTACATTTCTAATTATAATCCTCTGAAATTGTTGGTTGTTTTTTGTTATACGTTCTGACATGGATTTTTGGTTGTTTGTGCATGCGTGGACGCTGGAGAAATGAGGGGACCACAAGTGAAGAACGACCGACGATGACTATCGGGCGCCGAAGAGTCTGATGGGTATTCGAACAGCCAGCGCATGGTCGTCACGTTTGCACATGGGATTCTAACAGTAGGCGCATGGCACGTGCCAGATCCTGAAACTTCATCTTTCTTTTATCTTGATCGTTGGATCGCAGATCATATCCAACGGTCTTGGGGCGGTTGCGTAGATGGAAGATGAGAGGGTCAGCTAGGGATTTTGTTATAATTAGGGTTAAGGTTTTAATTCGGTTTGGGCTTAAATAACGGGCTTTGTAATTAAATTAAGGCAGATTGGGCTTGGATATTTATTAAGTGTAAATGAAATTTTAATTAATTAAATATGTGTCCGTTATTTATTACCTACTTGGGTTTCTTATTTATAAGTTTAATAACATAATAATATAATTAATAATAATAAATAAATAGTAATAAAACATAATAAAAATAAAAACAACAACAATAATAACAAACAAAAATTAAAGCAAAAGAAAAACAAAAGAAAAACATATATGGATAGATAAAGAAACCGGAAATGAAAATTTATAATAGTAAACTAAAATAAAAAGAATATATATATATATATAAACAGAAAAAAGACAATCAAAAATTAATTAGAAAGAACAACAAAGGTTATAGATCAAAATAAAAGAAAAAGTCTAAAGGGTCAAAACAAAATGAAAAATACATATATATACAGTGTTTTTATTACAAACTAAGCCCCTTATTTGAATAAAATTAAAAATTAAAAACTGGGTTTTCACCCTAGATAAAATTAGTGATTACATAGGGCACTCGATCGAAACCTATGTCAGCTTTAAGAGGAATGTAGAGAAACTCATCAAACTCGGGGTTATAAGCTTTGACAAGCCTAGGTTCCATCCACAACTACCAACCCACTACCAAACATACCGATGGAGTAACTATTATATTCGAAGAGAACAATCGAAAGACCAAGTGTAAGGTAGCAGAAATTGAAGCACCTCTCAATTGGGTTTGGAAGAAGTTGGTTGATGTGGGCCTGATCGACAAAGGGACGTTGAAACCCAAGGAGCATGTTGACCTGTATTGTGAGTTTCATGCCAAATAGGGGCATGTCATTCAAGACTATTGCGAGTTTAAGGATGTGGTTTAGGGCCTGATGGACTGCAAAGAGCTTGAGTTCTTCGAGTAAGGTCTGTTGGAGGTCTCTTTCTACCTATCAAGTTAAATTTGGTTTACTTTTACTGTTTGTTTTTCTTTCTAAGTAATGCATGAATCAAACCCCCACTTGATTTAGCCCGAAAGTAGTAGTGATCTTTTGTAAGGGCCTAAGTCTGCATGTTTGACTTTTAATGAAAGATGCATTTTCTTCAAATATTTCTCCACTTTATATATATATATAATGGTATGTTGGATCCCCGTATGTCAATTGTATAAGGGCCATTGATGTTGTCCTCGACTAACACTGAGCAACTTGTGTCTATTAGAACTTTAAAGTTGCGGAGATTAAGAATATGTGACTCGCATTTCACATTAAAGACCACATGAACTAATGCAAAAAAAAAATCAAAAGAAAAAAGAGAAGAAGAAAAAACAAAATAGAAAAATGGAAAAGAAAAGAAAACATGAAAAATTTACACTCAAAGCCTAATAGTAGGCCTCGACCAAAAAGAACTCCAACATTCGAAACCTAGTAATAGGCTTTTCCGAATAAGGGTGTGGAACTTTTTGGGCACTCCGCTGAAGCTCATTCTAATCGAATACTCTTCACTTCATGAGTGATGGTAATATTTTCAAAGTCATGACAATGTCAAATAACTTGAAATTTTATTGTTTGCTCATCATTTATTTCAAGCCAAAGAAATGTGATGAATTGGATTCCCAAAATAAACAATACAGAAATGAATCAACCAAAATAAATGGCCTCGAACGGAAAAAGCAAAAAGGCACATCATATATTCAAACATTAATTCAACTATAGAGGTATCCTAGGAACATGTTTTATTAGGGCAATCTTCGGTAAGTTTTAGTGTCATTTGTGTACTTGACATCTAGGGCATTCAATATCGTATAATATACCCATATTTTCAATAAACATCTCACATTGAAGTTTGAACATGTAGTCCAATGATTTGGAATAAAACAAAGATTTTTCTGTATTACTTATAAAGATACTCAAAAAGTATAGGGACTAATAACAATTTTGCTCTCCGTGCTCACCAGACAAAACAATTTCGACCAAGCAAAGCTCATTAGTTGACTATCTCTTAAAAAAAGACAATATGCTAGAAGAACATGTTCGAACTCACAATATGTTGGGGCATGAGTTCACAAAGGAAAAGTCACATAATCTTTCCATAATACAAAACGTGTGCAGAAATAGGACCAAGGAAAGTCATAGGGCATCCCTTTAAGATCAAACATCATTTAGCGTCATTAATTTCACTATCATGCATTCATATCATGCATCATATACTAAGTCATAGCTAATTGCTTTGCATTAACATCATACATCAAGTTAAGTGCACCATGCATCAACTTCAAATAAAAGAAATAGCAGATTCTAGACAAAGCTCTCAACTAGGAAGAACAAATCGGAGAATCCTCAGCCAAGAAGGAAGACAAAATCAACAAAGGAGTTGAAGCCTCAAAATGGAGGAAAATCATGCCAAAAATGACAAAACAAAGGAAGATAATTAAAAAAATACAATTTTAAATGAACAACTATTAACCATGGGTTTCTCTCTTCTTTTCAGGTCTTGTCTCATTGTCAGTGGTTTAGCGGACCAACCAACCTTATCATATCGGTCATGCCTCTTCATCAGAGTTGTAGCTTGACCTCATCATACATCGGATCATGCATCTTCGTTAGAGTGGTAGCTTGATCTAATAAACCTGATCATGCATCTTCATTAGGGTCGTAGCTTGATCACCCCTAACAAAATCGTTCATGCCTCTTCGTCGGATTCGTAACTTGACCACCTCTAACACCTGATCATGCCTCCTCATCAAAGTCGTAGCTTGATCACCCCTAACAAATCTGATCATGCCTCTTCATCAGAGTCGCAGCTTGATCACCCCTAACACCACGATCATGCCTATTCGTTAGAGTCGTAGCTTGATCACTCTTAACTCCACGGTCATGCCTCTTCATCAGATTCATAGCTTGAACACCACACTCACAAAACCATGTCTCTTCGTTAGAGTCGTAACTTGACCCATCCAACAGATCTTGTCTCGCTATCAGTGGCATAGCAGATCACCCATATCCAAACATATCTTTACTCTTATCTTTTAATTTTGCAAGTTTTAAATAATTATATGATATCTTGATCTGAAATACTTTTTTTTCTTTGTGCAGGTTTAATCTTTCAATGAAACGAAGAGATGAACGAATCAACCAAACCTTGACTCTCTATCGATGGTGTAGTGGGTTAATAGACAAGTTTATTTCTCAAGTAGTTTGGAAGATGAGCCAGCTCGAGTTTGAAGAAATTGAGATGCTGGTGACATCATTTGACAAGGAGTGGAAGAATTGACCAGATTTTGACTTGTTAACAGTGGCTAAACGTGTCAATAAATATGTTGTTGGTAGAGCATGTTCAAGCTGAAAAGAGAGATCCTGGTGTGGACTGAGTGGCAGCTGGACCGAACAAAAATGATCATCTTATGTCTTTGTTCTATCATTGCTTCACAACGAAGAACAAAAAGAGACAACTATGATAACCATTTTGTATTTGGGTTGAAAAATCCCCTAAACTGAAACCTTTAAACCAAAACTTTTAAACATAATTTCCTAAATCAAAACTATATTATATAATATAATCCAAAAATATAATAAATAAATCATAAATTAAAAATTGAAAACAAATATTATACATATTAAATTAAATAAAATTTTATTATTACAAAAGTTCACTTACAATAGTCAAACCATAATACAAATCTGGTAGCCCACATCTAAATAATTATTTCCTAGCCTATGGGTGGACAAGACTGGGTATCTAATCAATTTGAATAGAAATGATCCCGGTTCTGGTAACCACCGGTTCTTGAAAATTGGAACCAGTCCCAGTCCCGGTGACATCAGGTACTAAATTTTAAGAATCAATCCCGTTACTGATGGGTACCGATTCCAATACTGGGTACTAGGTCAATTTTATCCGTTGATATTTATTTTGGTAGTCAGTAGGTTTCTATTTTATTAACTCTCAACTTTTAAATAAACACAAATTTGTCCTTAAGCCTTATCCTTTTAAAAAGAGTCGAATCATTATTTTTTAACAAGATTTCTAACGAAAATATAATTAAAAAGAGAAGAAAATTATAATAGGAGAAGATAGCAAAAATATGGCCAAAAATATGGCCAAAATAACTTCTACTATTTTGAAATGATTGACAAGAAGAAACATGTGTAAATGAAACTCAGATGCAAACTGATACTGGGTTTATATGAGAATCACTTGTTTTAGAAATGAGAATAAATTGAGCTTCAACTATCAGACTATCTTTCACCATATATCCCTCGAAGAAAAATTGCAATTTGCGTTTATCGTATATCCTTTAAAAACAATCTTAAATAGTCATATTCTTTAACTCTCATTTGATAGTATCCCGACTTTAAATCAATCTTGAAAAGTATAATAATATCTTAAAATTGATCGAATAAATCGTTAATTTTTTATAAAGGATACTTAATGTTTTTAATTATCTTGTTCAATTACCGATATTCAATGTACACTCTCATGAAACCATTATTTTTCTTTACAAAGAAGATCGAAGCTCCCCAATGTAAAATACTCTATCGAATGAAACCTTTATCAAGAAGTTTTTGAATCTTAGCGTTCATCTCTTTAAGTTCATCTACATCCATTTGATAACGTGAAATAGAAATTATGGTCATTCTAGATTGCACTTCAAGGTCGAATTGTACTTCACAGGATTAGAGGTAAGCTAGAAAGTTCATCAGGAAATCACACACGATGTCTATATTGTGCAGTCAAGTTTTATGTTTGTCTTGTAGAAAGGGTTTTTCTCTCGTTAAAAAAATTATTTTTTATTATCGGTTTATTAAGTATTGAGTTTTGTTTTTGTTTTTGATTTTGATTATTAAAAATTATTTAAAAATTTAAGAATATTTGAAAGATTAGAAAATTGGAAATTGGGAAAATGTTTAAAAATTGGTAAGAGACTGGAGTCTTCGTCAATCACTTTGGTATGTCGGATATCATTAAAATTAGTGGATTTTTAAAATAGATTCGAGAATCGATTACGAATAAGGCATAATTAACACCACATACCGTTCAAAATTGGTATCTAATTGAATACACTTTGCCGAAATTAGAAATCTACAAGTTTAAATTTTTATTAATTTAATATTCATATAAGAATACGAATAAATTTTAAAGACCTCATTATTCAATAATAAACTAAAATCCAACACTACTACGATTAGTACCGCCAGGTTTAATATAGAATAAAAGGGTACTCATTTGCAAATTAATTAATATGTCAAGCGTAAATAAAATAAATTAATTAAATATTATATAAAAATAAAACAAATAAATAAATATGTATTATGAATATCTTTATTTATGTTGGATATCCATAGATTAAATAATACTTTAATTTACTTCATTATTAAAGTTTAATTCCCATTGAAATTAAGACCTTCATCTACTTTATTATTAGAGTTCAATTCTCATTGAAATTAAGACTTTCATCTTATGCCTATAAATAGACTTTTGAAGAAAATATTATATACACTACTTTGAGAATATAATACAAGTAACTCTCTTTTATCTCTCATTTTTGTTCATCTATTTTGTTATTGTTCTTTACTTTATTTATAACAAGTTATCTGCACGAGACTCTAACCAACTGTGGTGTTTGTCATTCGAATCTTGAAGGAGTTATTGAAAAAATTTGTTACTAGCATGAATCAAAGAGTGGTTCAATTACCGTGGTTTTTGTGTACAATTCTCGAAAAAGATTTTAACAAGATATTGATAACTACATCTATCATATATTCAAAATAGTGGAAAGTCCAGTATGTTTTACTTATTTAATTTGAGATTTTTTGTGTCTTTAGCTATAACTAATATTTGTTTATTTTATTTTGATGATGAAAGTTTATATTTTTTTAATTATGTTTTAAATATTACATGATATTGAAATAAATATTTAACCTTTAATTAATTAATTAATTAGTTAATGTATTCTCCGTTATGTTGGTTTAATCCGAGTATATTGGTTGGACATCCCGTTATGCGAGGCTATTGGTCTAAAAGAGGTTCTTTTTAAAGGACCTTGTGGATTGATTTAACAACGCCGCGTATGAGAATTAAATTTTTGTTCTTTATATGTATTGTATAAATATTGTTTGATCAATTACTATTTAATAGTATGAATATGATAAAGTTTATATTTGCTTGAAAGCAATACTTTTTTTGTCGAAAAACTCGACTATAGACTTCTCCCAAGTTCAAGTTACGAAAATCGTCTTGATCCAGAATTTTTATGGGAGGCATTCTCTTAAGTGAATGCATGCATGATGCTTATTCCATGCAATTGTTGAATTTATGTCATTCCTTGAAGTGAATACAAGGAAGATATTTATTCTATGCGATTATTGGATTTATGTAATTTCCTAAAGTGAATGCAAGCATGATGTTTATTCCATACGATTATTGAATTTGTTTCATTCCTTGAAATGAATGCAAACGTGGTAATTCACTATATGGTTAGTGAATAAAAACTCAGCTATGTACCAGAGTATAATTGATGAGGATATGTTAGAAAAAAAATACTCCACTTTTCACACATTAATGTTGTCTTGCAGACACAATATCATGAAAATATTTTAAATATCTATTAGTCTTTACTCCATTCTCTAAAATGAATATGATATTTCATAGAGAAAAGAATAAATATCATATTAGTAATTGTGGACGCGGTTGAGGTCATAAAATATACATGAATAAGATAATTCTTTTGAGAATGCATATATCCACCAGAAGTGAGATTATAAGGATGACAAGAATGATAGAGATTATATCAAAACCATTATGTTATCAATGCGATGGTACAAACCATTGGTCACGTACTTGTCAAACGCTGAAGTATTATGGACTTTATCCTTGGTCATGAATGATAAATGAAAGAAAACATAAATATATTTTCTTTGTGGTATAAATAATTATAGCGTTTTTAGTCCAACTCAATTGGTTATTGTCTCATAATCCTTCAAGAGAATAATTCACAATTTATTTTATTTACCATGTAACCACTCAAGGGAATAATTAATCTTTTATATATTTTGTTTTATGTTAATTTATTTGTATTTACTATTATTTATGTTAATTTATTTTATATATTATTTATTTACGTTTTATGTTAATTTACTTTAAATGTTATTTATTTATGCTTTATATTAATTTATCCTTTGAAAAATATTATTACTTCCGGAATAAAATATACAATAAATTGTGACTATTCATGCTAAGCAAATAGTGCAAATACTCGTATTATACTTAAGCATAAGAAATATTTTTTCCATTTAAATACAAGGAAAATATGAGTACTATATCTCAAAGTACTAAAATATCAATGCTTCGGAAAAGCTCTTGAAAGTTTATCTTTTATATATAAATGATTTGATATAATGTTCTATATTTAATATTTTTCTATTCTCCGAAGTGAATGGTACAAAGCACATATTTTTTCATTCCCCGAAGTGAATCAAATAAAGCACATATTAAAATGTACATAATTATGCATATTTTCCTATTTTAACTTCAAGAAAATAATATGAGTACTAGATCCGGAAATACTAATATCATATAAGGCTTTGATTGAGTAAATATATTATTGTAAATGGAACTTTATTCTATATTTATAGTGCATTATACTCATCAAAATCGTAAAGAAACTTATTGTGTTTTAAAGATATTTGCATAAATATATTGAGAATATTAGTCAAAGGGATGTTGACTATCTCAATATTACGAGTATAACTCAAGGCAATAAGAAAATCTTGACAAAATTACATGCACTATCATCCATATTGTACTACAAAAGAATTAATACGAATTGAAGCTCATGCTATTATAAACCAGACGTTTACTAATAATTTTATTTGGCATGATTGGTTAGACCATCCCGATTCAATTATGATACGAAAAATTATTGACACTTTCATGTGGTCATTTATTGAAGAACTAAGATTTTCTTCAAGGTATTTTTATGTGATATTTTCTATGAAAGCAATTTGATTATTCAATCATCAACAACTAAGATAGAGTGTAAATCTATTAATTTTCTAGAACAAATACAAGGTGATATATGTGGGCCCATACACCTTTCTTACAGTCAATCTAGATATTTTACGATTTGTATTGATGCATCGACTAGATGATTATATGTATCCTTATTATTAACCGACAACTTAGTGTTTGCGAGCCCACTTGCTCAGTTGATAAAATTACGAGCACAATTTTTAGATTATCTTATAAAGACAATCGATCTTGATAATGTTAATGATATGTCATTTTACATGTAGTATCACTAATTCGTATCAAACCAACAAATGATCATAAGTTCTCCCCATTACAAATGGTTTTTGGTTAGGAATAAAATATTTCTTATCTTAATTTTTTTTTGTGTGCGATATATGTTCTAATTACTCCACCGCAACGCACAAAAATGATTTTTGTTGGGAATATATATCAGATTTAAATATCTTGAGCTTTTGATAGGGAATTTATTTACAACCCGATTTATTGACTATAATTTTAATGAGTCAGTTTACCCAACATTAAGGAGAGAAAATAAATAGTTGGGGAAAGAAATAAATTAGAATGAATTATTATTTTTCTCATTTTGATCCACGTACTACACAATGTGAACTACAAGTTCAAAGGATAATTCATTTAGCAAATCAATTACTAGATGATTTTGTTGACCCTAAAAGAGTGACTAAGTCACGTATACTAGCTATGAATGCTCTGATTAAATTTGATGTCCTTGTTGATGAGTCTAACTTACGCTTGAAGCTTAGTAGACAAGTAAATTTCAAAGATAGGAAATCCTCAAAAAATAAAAGGAGCTATATTTTATGATGGCCTAACCGAGAAATCAATGAATTATGAAAATATCTAGAAGAGATTAAAAGGTCTCCAATAAAGACATTGATATGAATCAAGTGCCTGATAATAAAGAGATCTAAATAGATTATGAAATGTTTGTTAATAAGTGGAACTGAAATTAAATTGACGTCGTTAATATATTTGCATGCAATATAGAACTAGAGATTTTATTTGATGATGTGGATCATGAATCATTGTTAATTGGGGAATGTAAATAAAGAAATGATTGGTCAATATGTAAAGAGGCAATTGAGGCGAAACTAAAACCTTGTAAGAAGCTTGATTGGCTGACATTCTTTTACTTTTGTTTTTGTGCAATGTTCGTATACGAGCAAGGAGGAGACCAACATTCTTATCTTAGTAAGATTTATACATGTCAAAGACAAGTGATATGACAAGGCTATTGATGTTGCTATACTTAGGTGAAAAATGATCAACAACATGGCACGAATGTGGCCGGTGACATGGCGGATGAAGTGGGCGTTCGAGGGGAGATGAAGAGTTATCTTCTAGAAGATTCCAAAATTTCAAGGGTTTGTTGAGAAACTAAAATAATTGAAAAGAGGAAAAGTCGGGTCCGTATTTGTGTTGGGTAGGTCGGGTCATTGGTTGAATATCCGAGTTAGATGGTCCAATTAGTGAGAGAACTAGGTAGAAAATTGGGTTTGAGCTTATGGATTATTGGAAGTTTGGGTATTGATTTGGGCTAAGGATAATGGGTTTAATAGATTGACAGTAAGTGTAGTTGGGCTAATTGTTTTAGGCTAGGGATATGTTGGGTTTATGTAAAATGTAAATGGACATTTAAATGGACTTTTTTGTATTTTTTGTTATAATATATTTTTTAAAATTTTAATTATGGTTTATTTGGGTTATATTTTTATGGGGTCTGGTTTAGATTGATTTATTCAAATAGAGTAGGACTAAAATGATGATTACAAGTCTTCCACTATCAAAGCATATAGAGATGAGTTCCTTGAATGCATCAGAGTGGCGTTATCCTTGCCAATGCCTCAAAATTACTTCTTATTGAAACAATCCACCAAAGTTTGATGTTCATTGAATCAATCCAATCTAGTATAGCATTTGGCAATGCTAGTAAGTTTGCCACAAAAGAATCATCTTGGATTATGAAGAGACAAACCATACATACTAAGTTTATAGTGACATAATCATCCAATGGATTGATTACGATAATCTTCGATACTATAAATTCAAAGGACATCTTGTAACTCTTAACTAACAGGATACTAATAAATGAATATGTAGAACCAGGATCAATCAATGCATAAATAAAATGATAGTACAACTTGATGGTACTTATAATGATATAAGGATCCCCATCATCTTCTCGACTCCTTACATGATATGTTTGGGTAGAGATGCCTTTGAATCATGCTTGTTTGAAGCTTTAGTTGATCCAATATGTCTTTCTGTAGCTCTCAAAGAATTATGTTTCGATCCTTTTCCTTTTTAAGATTGAGTAGGAGATGATATAGGAGTTGGTGTAACAACATGCTTGTTGGTATTCAATGGACAGTCTCGGATAAAATATCCATGTTCTCCACAAAAATAGCAAGCTTTAGATCACTTGCGACACTTCCCAACCATATGCTTATTCTAACAATAATTATAAACTAGATATTATGTTTCTCATCCAGAACCTTTAGTGCTCTTCACTGATACAATCTTAGAAATGACTGAATTATCGTCTTTAGTTTAACAATGTTCTCAGATTGGAAAGGCTAAAGATATAATATTTTACCGATACAAGTAGTGCCTCTAAATCTTAAATGTAAAAATAACCATCAACATCTCTAAATCATGTGTGAATTAATTATACTCAAGTAGATTAAATTGTTTCAAGATGTAGTAAGTAAAAACTTATTTTTTTTCTTGAGAACATATCCAAACCATTTAAAGATGTATCATTGAATACAACATAGACTCAACTCGATTCTAGTTAAGTTAAAACTGGTACCTCTGTCTTAAAGGTCTTGAGATGCTCAAGACTATGTTACCTTATTTTGTTTCACTCAAAAGGGACTCCATTAGACATTAACTTGGTTACACATGTCATTATCATGAAAAATCCCTTAACAAAACGTTAATAATACTTGACAAGTCCTATGAGAATATGAACACCAAAGACAATCCTAGGTGATTATCAATCTGTAATTTGCTACATTTTTATAAATTAAGACAAATATCATCTACTTACAACTAATATGGTTGAAGAATATCATATGTGTCAACCAAACTCATATTACTAAACTTAGAAAAAAGGCATCTTTCGAAGGGTCTAAAGTATAATACGAATGTGTTGACCATGGTCATCCTATGAACTATTCTATAATAAAATACCATTAATGAAGGTTATTACAAATTGATCTAGGTAAGATCGAAAATATTCATAAGGTTTATTAGCACGTTTCAATAGCAAAGGCCACAAACAAAGTAGAAAACTCATCAATGACAAAGGTGGAAGGGAAATGAAGAAACAAAGGCAAGAAAATGGTCGAGCAAGCAAGAGAAAATGAAAGCTGACTAAGGAGGCCAACTACCGGTGAAGGGAGCAACTGACCGCCCCAAAAAATTGTGACTATTTAGATTTTTTTAAGAAAATATTTCTATCATATATTATGATACAATTATATATTAGTTTTTGAACTTTAATTTGGTTGATTTAAATTTATCTACTTTTTAAATTTTAAAATTTTAATCTTGATATGAATGATAGTTTTTAAATATGTTAAGTAATTTTTTAGTCAATTTGTTATACATAAGTTTTGTTGTAAATAAAGAAAAGAACAAGAACAGAATAGATGAACAAAGATGAGAGACAAAAAGATAGATACTTGTATTATATTCTCGAAGTAGGGTATACAATATTTTCTCCAAAAGTCTATATTTATAGGCATAAGATGAAAGTCCTAATTCCAATAGGAATTAAACTCTAATAATAAAGTACAATAAAATATTATTTAATATATAGATATTCATCATAAATAAAGATATTCATAACACTCCCCTGTGGGAAAAAATTCTTAGTGAAGGAAAAAAGTACACACATCTTTGATATGTATAACATGTTGCCTTATTAAAAACCTTACTAGGAAAACCTAGTGGTACAAAACCTCGGTTAAGGAAAAAATAGTGCAATACGTATTTACTCCCCCTCATGAAATTATTACATAAAATCTTTGAATCTTCATAATTCAATATTGAATACAATCTTCAAATGTTCAAGTACATTATGCACTAGGGGATAAATCTTCCAAATTATTGCTTAAAATGATTCATTGAATATTATTCTTCTGAATATCATGAGGGACAAAACTTAAAGAAATATGTTTGGTTTTATCACATTTGATGCATCCACCTTAAGATATGAATTTTTATCATCTCTACAAAATATAGCTTACATCTTATCTTGTGAAAACAATTCACATATCTTCTTGATATATGATGCATGCTAAATATGCGCAATTGAAGTGCAAGTGTACACGTCAAGTAATAAGTGATAAATATTATTGAGTTATCGTCTCCTCAGAGATTGTTATACTTAATATGCTTCCTTTGATCTTCTTACCTCGTAAAACAAAAGTAAAAACACAAATAAGTTTGAGTATTAATTAAACAAAATAAACTAAACTAAATAAGGTAAGATCAAATTTGAGAAAGAGGGTAGGATCCAGTTGTGTTGTATAGTAGATTTAATTGATATGTTTTTGTCCAATACAATTACACTACACTGCCTCGGCAGTACTGCAGGTACTGTCTTCGGTAGCGACAATGTTCTCTGCCGCGGCAATCCATTGCTCTTGGGTAGATTTACAAAAGTTTGGGAAAGTGTCCTTGAATGGCTCCGCTTATCCCTAAGTCGAAACACTATTGAAGGTCAGTCCTTGATGATACCTCCCAACGTTAATCAATTATAACCAACAACCAATCCCACACTTCTTTTAGCCGCTAAAACTCTAACCTATTCCTAGGCCGAGTTAGTATCCTCCAACCAAGTCGAATATCGCACTTACTCATTTCATGAGTCTAACTCTCCCGAGTCTAGATAAATGGATTACTTACAAACTTTCCTCCCGGGCTTGGATGCAAGAACAAAAAATGGTAAAGAGTAAGTAAACCTTGATATTTTATTGTATAGAAACAAGAAACAAATACAATCTCCTCTCACAAATACTCGACAACCTTCCCCAAAACCCTAAGAGAAATTAGAACATGATAGGAAGAATTGTTTCTAAGGTAAAAACTCTCTCAAAATTTGACTCTCTTGGTCCTCTCCTAATCCCTAGGACGGCTATGCCTTATATAGGCTTGGCCTAGGGCAAACCTTTCCTAATTAGAGTACAACTTGGAATAGGGAACAAGTTATGTACATAGGGTAAATATTTCCAAGTTTGATCTTCTAGAAGGTTTCTTTCCCACGTGGCCTTGTCCTTAGGCTTTTCTTATGTTGTTCAGCTTCGATTCAGGGGCTTCTTGTTCAGCATCCTTCTCCTCATTTTTCTCCTTCAATTGTTAGACATATTGCTTTTCATCATCTGCTACCTTGGCATCAGGTCCTGCCTCGGCCTTATTATGCTGCCTCGGCAATACTTGTTCCTATGCAGATATGAAAATGTAGTAAAGTATATCTTTTCTAAAAATATTATCTTCAATGACATAATCCCTAAATATATCACATCAAATACATGAATTGGTTCAAGTAGGTGTAGAATTGATGATAAGTGTCCATGAAAAGTGTAGAAAGTGATAGTGAGTTGAGCATTTATCAATATGTTAAGCCAAACTCATATTTCGGCTTTTCCTTATGCATAACAATTATTTAAAGATAATGATCTCGTAGTACTTAAATAATATTTTTGGATCAACTAAGATACGATGCTTCCAGATCAAATAATATATATATGATGCTTTTAGAAAAAAAAATGTCATTTTCTTTTTTCAAGGGTGGAATAGATCGTTTATATTAAGAGACCTAGCAACCAAATAGTGATCAACGAATATTCATTATGCATGTAAAGTCTCTTTATACATTTTTCTGTATGCCGATTGATGCACAAGAATTTGATGAGATCTCTTTCGAGTCACAACCATATTGAAATCATCGACATAAAAGTAACAAGTTCAGAGATAAACCTCTTAAAAATTGCTCGAGAAAATTAAATAATTCATATAACATTATGTTAATAAGTATTCAATAAGGCGATTATACCAAATACGCTTAAATTGTTTCAAGCCATACAAAGATATATTCAATATGATTGAATAATGTTCTCGAGAATTTGAATTAACTGCTTATTGTAATTTAAATCTTTTCGGAAGTTGCATGTAAATATTACTATCAAGAGGCCCATACAAATAGGATGTAACAACATCCATTAGGTAGAAACTGAGTAATGTTATTTATTGTCAGACTGATCAAAATCTAAAAATAATTGCATCCACCATTAAGGAATATATTTTCCTCATATTCAATTTTATGTGTTTGTGAGAATCTTTGTGCAATCAAATGAGCTCATATCTCGTGATTTCCCCTTTTGATTTATCTTTCTCACAAAGGCTCATTTATATCCACAAGTTTTACACATTTTAATGTACGAGCTATAGGCCCAAATACTTCTCTTTTTGAAAGATATTTTAGTTTCGCCTCAATTGCCTCTTTCTTGTTGCCCAATCATTTCTTTGTTTATAATATCCAATTGACAATGGTTCATGATCTACATCATCAAATAAAATCTCTAGTGCTATATTGCATGCAAACATATTAATAATATCGATTTAATTTCAGTTCCACTAATTACCATACATGATATAATCTATTGAGATCTCTTTATTATCAAGTACCTGAGTCATATCAATGTCTTTGTTGGAGTCCTTTTAATATCTTCTAGAGATTTTATAATATGTTGATTCCTCAATCGGACCATCAAAAAATATAGCTCATTTTCTTTTCTGAAGATTTTTATCTTCGGAACCTACTTGTCTAGCACGCTAAAGGCATAAGTTAGACTCATTAGTAACTAGAGTTTATCTTTCTAAGACATCAAATTTAATCGGAGCATCCATAGCTGGTATACGTGAATCAGTCACTCTTTTAGGGTCAGCAAAATCATCTGGCAATTGATTTGCTAAATAAATTATCCTTTGAACTTATAGTTCACATTGTTGAATACGTGGATCAAACTAAGAAAATGATAATTTATTCTAACTTATTTTTTTTAGCTATTTTATTTTCCCCCTAATGTTGGTAAATTGACTCATTAAAATGATAGTCAATAAATTGAACTGTAAATAAATTTCATATCAAAAGCTCAAGATATTTAATTATTAAGGGGAATTTTAATCTGACATATATTCTCAACGGAACTCATCTTTGTGTGTTGTGGTGGAGCAATTAGACATATACTACACACAAACAAATCTAAGATGAGAAATATTTGGTTCCTAACCAAAAACCATTTGTAATGGAAAGAACTTATGATCATTTGTTTGCTTGTTGTGAATTAGTGATACTATATGTAAAATGACATGTCATCAACATTTTCAAGACCGTTTGTCTTTATAAGATAATATGAAAAATGTGCTCGTACATTTATCAACTGAGCAAGTACCAGATCTACCTAACAGCGAAGCCACCGTCCACCTTTTTTAGCGTTGGTGTCTAGTGCTATGGCGTTAAAGCAAGTGGGTGGTACTTGGCTCAGGTAAAACAAGGGCAATGGCTTCTAGCGGAAGAACCCCGAACTTCTCTTATAGTTATTCTTAGTCTTCATCGAAAAGGAATCAAGGTATTGGAGGTTTCAGAGGAGTGGAAAACAGAGTGCAATGTTTGAAACCATGAATCTATGTCCTTTTATCGATTTTTTAATGGATTTGGCTAATGAGCCTTGTTTTAATCTTGGAATTTATTTTGAAATTTTGGACTCGGGTTGGGCTTGAGGATATCACCCAGAATCGAGAGTGTTACATTAAATTTATCATATTTATATTTTAGGTTCTTAATTTTAAAAATCAAACGTTATGGTCACTACTGAAAAGATTTATTTTTGATTTTACCATTGAATTTTTATAAATTTATTTTTAACTCTAAAATTTTGTTGGACATATTTTTATACTCTCTAATTTTTAATTTGAGGTTTCTAAATATTCTTTTCCATACTCAAATTTAAAATAAAATAATAATAAAATATTTTTTTATATAAGTATAAAATTAACTAAAAATAATTTAAGCACCAAAAGTGAACTATAAATATAGTTTAAAAACTTATTTGACTATTAAATCTATTTTAAACTATACTTACAAGTTACAACCAACACATGTATCACACGAATAGTCAATTAATATATAATAAATTCGATATTATTATTTGGATTAAAAATGAATTAAACATAAAACCTAATATTATATGAAACAAAAATTAAAAATTTCATAATATTTATATTTATATCCATTTTCACATTATTCTTCGTTTCACACGCACAAAAATTAATTACCAAATGTGAATTTGGATTAAGAGAAATTATTTTTAGAAACCTCAAATTAAAAATTAGAGAGTAAAAAAATAAAAAATAAAGTTTTAATATTAAAAATTAATTTTTAAAAAGTTTAAAGATAAAATTAGAAATAAATCTTTTTATTAGTGATAATAACGTTTAATTTTAAAAGTTTAGAATAAAAATATACATATGATAAATATAAATGATAATTACAATAATTTATTTATTTATTATTAATAAATTAATAAATAGTTAATATTTACAATAACAAAAAATTATACCTCATAAATATAAATAATTTTATTATTAAATCAATAAATCGTTAATATTTACTTTTAAAAATTATCAATTAACTCTGTACTAAAAAAATACATAAATAGCTATTCCAATATCACAAATCAACTTTGAGAAATGACACCAACTTTGACTGATCGGCGCCAACTTCTAAAATTTGAGGCGCCAATTTTCATTTCGGGAGCAATCTTGGCGGGAAGAGAACATTTTGAGTTCTTATCACCGCTTATCCTAAAACAATGAAAAGCAAAAAAAATAAAGAAAAAAAAAAGATTGGCGTTTCTTCTTTACTGCCTTTTGTTCTCTCTTCATCTGCAAATATCAGTCTCCATCCTCTTTTCTAGGGTTAGCATTGGATCCTTCTTCTTGGTTATAATGGCGGATCCAGTACATGTGATAGGCGTGGTTGATGATCTGAAAGTCCCCAAAATGGTTGACCATGATCAACCCAAGGAGACCAAGAAGCGAAAGAGAACATCCTGGGTTTCGGAGACCTTGACCGATGAACAGAGAGAGGCAAAGATCAAGGGATTGAAGCAGGAGATAGAGGAACTCTTTCGGTATTATAAAGAAGTGATGGAGCAGGAATCCGGTTTTGTAATCGGCTTACAGGAGTCTGGTTGTTCATTGAATTCACTGGTTGCAGCGCTGATTGAGGAGAGCGACTTGCCGCTGTTGACATTGGTTGAGGCAATTCATGAAAAGGTCAAGGACAAAATAGGAAACGTGAGTGTGGCCGCGGTGAAGAGTGCTGTGCTATTTGTCGGGCAGAGAGTGAAATATGGATTGGGTAACGAAGATGCTGATGTTTTGGAGGATAATTCTCAATCTTCTCTCTGGTGTTGGGAGGTGATTCGTTTTATTTCTTTTTTGGCCTTTCTGTTGTTTTATGCGTTTACATTCTCCTATACATTTACCGACTTGTTTACATTATGATGTGATAGACCAGAGATTTAAAGTTGATGCCCAAATCTGCGCGTGCCGAGCTAAAAATCCGGCGTACTTATAGGAAGAAGATTAGTGAGAGGATTGCTGCTGTTTCCGGTACGGACAATTTCATCTTATTTCATGGTTGAATCTGTTCTGGTGCTATTGAATTCCCCTTATTACTGAACTGAATTCATTACGTAAGGTGAAGCAATTCCTGGGTGTTTGTTTTTCTTTTGATCTTGTAATTCAGATTTGTCTCATCAGGTTTTTCTAGTTTTTTTCCATCTTTATTTTACAAATTAGATATTTCTGTTGCTAGGTGACAACTATTTTACACAGGTTTTGAAGAAATCACCATGCTGATGTTTCCTTTTGTTCCCTCAAGTTATTGGTTCCTTCAACATTCTTTCTTCATTGATGTAATGCAAGGGTTTCATACTGATTAGGAATGAGAATAGATGTGTCACTCTTTGGTTTGTGATCTGCACGGATCATGATGAGAAAGTTTTCAATTGTAATGCTCCTAATTTATGCTCCACGTGTGTTGCTTATCATGTCTATGGCTCATTTCAGAAATGCTAACTCTTTTAGAGGAGTCTGCATTTTTTATTGCAGTGCTCCTAATTTATGCTTCAAATAGTGTACTTATCATATTTCTGGCTCATTTCAGAGATGATAACTCTTTTAGAGAAGTCAGGGGATAATCAGAAATACAAGCATGATTTCATGAAAGCATCAGAGAGGCTTGTCAAAGTATTAAACGAGGCAGACATTCGCTTCTTAATGTGTAACATGTCACAGCAGAGTAGTGCTGAAATGTATGTATCTATAACAGTTCAATTGGTTTTGACCTTTAATTATTTTATTTACAGTAAAAGTTTTATCTGTTGCAGCAAGGGTGAGAAGGAAGCTAAGAAAGAAGAAAAATTGTTAATAATGCAATTAAAGAGAAATAAAAGAGAAATAGAGAAGGAGAAAAAGAAAATGGACCGTGAGCTCCTGAAAGAAAGGTTGCAAAATGTATGTCCAAATTTCCAAAGCTTTTGGACTGTTCTATTAGCATTTTTCATTAATAGAATTTGCTATATATGTGTATATTCTGTTTACAGTGAATGGTCCTATTGCAGGAAAAGGAGAGAAAGCGGTTGCAGGAAGAAGCAGAAAAATCTCAAAGGCGTCGTGAAAAAGAGGAGGCTGAGATGAAGAAGCAGCTGCGGAAGCAGCAAGAGGACGCTGAGAGAGATCAATTGATGCGTGAGAAGAAAGAGGCAGAATTAAAGAAGAAACTTTTGATTCAAAAGCAAGCTTCTGTAATGGAGCGCTTCCTCAAAAAATGTAAAAAATCACCATGTCAAATGGAGGAACTAACTAAGCCAATTGCACCATGCGCATCCAGCCAAAATAGTGAGAAACTTCCTGATGCAATTACTCTCTCCATGGACAGTGCTCTTCTATCCAATGAAGAAACAAACACTCATTATCTCCGCAAGTGAGTTTCTCTGTTTCTTTAATTTTTATAATTTTATTGGGTTGAAGTGCGAGTCATAGATATGCCTATATGTATGATATTATATTATGTTTTTATAAAGTTTTCTTCTTTTTCTAAGTATATATTTGGATTTTTTGTAGAGTCATCCATGGTTATTGAAGGTTAAGCCTGAACAATATAGCTTTTATGTCTTGGTTTCATTTTGTTTAAAACTAAATGCTAGAATTGCACTTTTCAGGTTACACTTATCTTCTTGGCGTCACTTAGCTCATTCTCTCCGTTCAAATCAAAAACAGTGTTGGGGCATGCGGAAGAAACCTAAGATCAAATTGTTTAAGGAGCTTAAGTTAACTGCTAATAAAAGGTTATCTCATGATGAATTGAGTGTTGAAGGGCTAGCAGATGGATGGGAAGAACAGAATCAAGATGTTAAGAATTGCTGTGTAAGGAAGCAGTTGTTGCAGTTTGATAAGAGCTATAGACCTGCATTTTATGGTATTTGGCCCAAGAAAAGGTAGGCTCCTATTTCTTGCATTTGCACCTTTTTCCTTTAAGTTAAGCTATACTCAGTCTAAAAGTTCAGCTTATAGTTGAAAGGTGCATTGATAAATAGAAGGTAATTAATTAGCTATGAATTAATATTGAATTCAACTTCCTGAACTGTATTCTTAGTTATCCTCGAAATTACAAAATAGCTTCCCTTAAATGACAAAATTTAATCATTCTGCACTTGGGTTAGATTTTCTGATATGTATGATTTTATGTAAGGATCTAGTATCAAGCGTGTTCCTTCAATGCTTTTAACTTAAGATGAGCTAGATTTGGAAACACTTTCTTAACATCGGGTTGAACTCAACAATTATACGAGCTGACTTGAAGTTAGTTGATCAAAGCGCAGATGAAGAAAAACTTGTGCATGGATCTCTTTGCAATCATTCCTTTTTTTTTTCTACGGTCTTTAATGAACAAAATAGGACCGTGAGTAATTCATTTACATTTCTAAGGATGCGTTTAAATAGAACAATATTAAAAGCCAGTTTTAGTGTTATTTGGTTTGTTTTCATTGATGTGAAGGTGTTAATTTGATGCTTGCCTTGCTTAGAATATCACCAATACATTGATAATTTGAGGTTTTGTTGTATCTTCAGCACTGTTGTTGGACCTCGCTGCCCATGGAGGAAGGACCCAGATTTAGACTATGATGTTGATAGTGATGAAGAATGGGAAGAGGTACTGTAAGCTTACTGTTCAGACTGAAAATTAGATGTAAACCTGAAAATAACAATCTCATTTCACAGGAGGAGCCTGGTGAAAGCCTCTCAGATTGTGATAAAGATGATGATGAAGAATTTTGTGAGGGAGACTCCAAAGCTGATGATGAAGATGAAGATGAATTTTTCGTACCAGATGGTTATTTGTCAGAAAATGAGGTAAAAAAACTAACTTGGAAGATAAGTATTACTCGAAGATACTAGGCTCAAAGTGCTTATTTGTGGCTTGCGTGCAGGGGGTGCAAGTTGACAGGATGGTAACTGATGTTCATGCTGAGGAGACTCAAAGTTCCCATAATAGTGAGCGAGATGTTCAAAATGAGGAGTTTGGTACTTTGCTTCGGCAACAGAAGTACCTGAACAATTTAACTGAGCATGCACTTCGAAAATCTGAGCCATTCATAATATTAAATTTATTGCATGAAAAAGTGTCGCTGTTAACTGTTGAAGATCCTAATGGTAATCCTAAATTAGAACAGACATGCTTGCAAGCTCTAAGCATGCGGGTATTTCCTGGTGGCCTACCTGTAGAGATATCGAATGATAGCATGGAACATGACAATCAAGAAGCTTGTTTGTCGGGTGAGAAGACTATTGCAACACCGGTATTATCTGTAGCATCAATTCCTGAATCAGATTTGCCTCTAATAGTAAGCTGCACTTCTAGCTGAGTTTATTGTGAAATGTCCTCAATTTTAACTTGTATCAACTATCAAACATGCTTGTACTAATCTGAAATGTTTTGGTGCTAACAATGTTTTTTTTTTCTGGTTTTAGGTATCTACAATTCAGTCATGCACCCATGGTATCAATAGATTGGTAGAGTCTTTGCAGCAGAAGTTTCCTTCAGTTCCAAAGTCTCAGTTAAGGAACAAAATTCGTGAGATATCAGATTTCTTAGACAACCGGTGGCAGGTCAGTGACTTATTTCCTGATTTTTTGTCACTGCAGGTATCTCGTTGTAGACTTTTTGATTATTTTGATTTGTGAACAAAGCTGATGGTTACACGCATACATTCAACATTGAGCAGCGACTATAGGGCTTCTCACAAGTAATATGTTCTGATATGCGGTGTTCCTTTCTGCAGGTCAAGAAAGAAATCTTATTGAAGCTTGGCATGCCAATATCTCCAGGTATTTTATTTTATGCACCCATCTCAACCTCAACTAGATTAAGCGATCATTCCCTTTGATGAATATCTACTCTTTTAACTCAACTGACAGATAAGGGTGGTGGACGAACTAAAACTATTGCTTCATTTTTCACGAAAAGATGCTTGCCACCTCCTGATAAGAGTATGAGCGGCAGCAGCCCCGTTGAAACTTCTCCCCAGCAATTAATGAAGCCAGGTAAGGGTGGACAGGGGCAGGAGCAGGAGCGAAACATTGATACATACAACCACCAAACATAGCCGGCCTAACCTTCGCGTAATGTAAAGATATAAACGAAATACATCTGACATGATTGTTCGTTTTAACCTTGCCCAATGATTAAAACTATTGTTCGCTTTAATTAATAACCTAATAATTGTTGCCTCTCTTTCATCTTCATCAATCATGTCTAATGTAGTTACAATTCGAATCTTTGACACAGAAAGCACTCCAATAAGGATTTCAATTTGTTGCTAGAATTCTGCTTGCGTTGATTTGTTGATTACAGGTAGATGGGAATTTTGTGATGAGATTTGGCGGTCATCTGTTCATTGTCATGTGATCGATCTTTTTATATTCTGTGTTACGCGGTATATCTAGCATTGAGTTTTTAAAAATTAAATTTTTTAAATTTTAATTATAGTTATCTTTTCTTAGGTGTATTTTCTCTAAAGATTGAGGTGCACTGAGTTTTATTATTATTTTTTTAGTTTTTATAAATCTTGTTATTGTTGATTATATTTTATGTAACCCCTCGACCGGGATACAAAATATTACACTTGAGTCTCTTAAATTCAATCCATTAAAATTTCTTTTTAAAATATTTGTTTGCAAAATTTGAAATATCTCTTATTCTATAAATCCATAAAGACATTAATAATAAAAGAGTTTACCCACAAAGCTATTAATAATAAAATTTACGAAATATGAATTTTAACTTCAAATACATCGACCGACCAATAATGTTACTTATAGACTTCATTTGTAATGAGGTTTTATGAATATAATAAATTCAAACTAAAATAAAAAATATTGTACTCTTAAGTTGGCTCGATTCTAAGAAGTCCTTCACAATGTACTCCTACTAAAGTAACCTATTAACCTATGCATAGAAAATATCACAATTTTGCATGTTGAACTAATAAGGCTCAATGGTATAAAAGTTACGGTTAAAATAAACATGCATGATAAAATAACCAAGAGTGTACAAAATGATTTTCAAATTAAGGATATTTTCTAGCTTGTCCTAATTAAAGTTTACAAATAACCTAACTCAAGCCTTCATGATATAAAATCACATGCCATATAAGGCTTATCATATTCGATATCAACGGAGTTACTGTCTAATGAGAGGGAAAGGTGTGATCGGTTTCGGTTTGGTTTTGTGAAAGATGTGAAGATGTATATGTTGGCCATCGATTACACGGACTTTGATGTTTTGGTTACTCAGGCCAAAGATATTGAACAAAGCTTAGGGTTGGGATAGATGTTGTGAGTTCTAGCTCGGGGAAACGAGCAGTATAGGTTGATGCTGCCAGAGATCGGTCGAAGAGATATAGAGATAACCCTCATCATTAAGATTAAATACGTGGTGGTGGTGATGGTAGTGCTGGGAGAGAATCTTTTGGTTAGGGAGCAACAGTTTAGACACCTGAATGTAACCGTTGTGGAAGATGACACGACGATAAGTGTTAGGGGTAATGTTGACACTTTTTGGCACTGTGGTATGCAGGGGACATAAAACGAGAGTTTCCGCAGCATAGCGGAGATTGACAGACACCGATTTGGAGAGGTGACCAGCATAGAGGTCGCAGGTGCGGCCATGGTAACTTTTAGAGGAGACAAGAGGCGTGTGCCTCAAGGGCTTTTCGCTTGAGGAGTAAGGCGATAGCTTTAGTGCCTCAGGTAGTTAGTGAAAAAACATGAAGAAAAGGAAGATAAGATATCGTCTGGTTTGAAGTTTTGTTGTTGAAGAAGAAGACAATGATAGAAAATATCACGAGAAACGAAGACTGATATTTTAAAATTTACTTTAAATTTTTATCTTCCACGTGTCAGAAATTATTTTGAAAGTTAGATCCTTAAATTTAATTAATGAACAAAAATAACCCTTTGTGAGAAAGTATTTTTCATTAAATCTATAAGTTTGTGCTTTCATATTTAAAAATAAAATTATTTTTATTTTTTTATTTATCAAAATATCGTAATACTTTCCACAATAATTTATGATTTATAAGAATAAAATGATATTTTTATTTAAAATAAATTAAGTTTTTTAATCTAATTATTATTATTGTTCATATATTTATTCTAGGTCAATAATTACTATTAGTATCAATTATAATATAAAATAGTATAATAAAATAAAATTTATTTTTAAATATTTATTTATTTAAATAAATATTAAAATTTTATATTCAAATAATATAATTTATTAGTATTTTAACATTTATGATATAAGTCCAATATTATCCTTTCATATTTAAAAATAAAATTATTTTTATTTTTTAATTATCAAAATATGTTAATACTTTCTATAATAATTTATGATTTATAAGAATAAAATAATATTTTTATTTAAAATAAATTAAATTTTTTTAATCTTATTATTATTGTTCATATATTTATTCTAAATCAATAGTTAGTTTTGATATCAATTTTAATATAAATAAAATAATATAATAAAATTTATTTTTAAATATTTATTTATTGATTGATTTAAATATTAAAATTTTATATTCAAATAATGTAATTTATTAGTATTTTAACATTTATGATATAATTATCATATTTTTATGTTATATGATTGATTTATAATTTTTTAAAATAAAAGAGTGCCTCACCTACGGAAGACGTGCGCCTTCGTCTAGCGTCTTACGCCTCGGCTTCAGAGACCTCTTACGCCTTGGAGCGCCTCACGCCTTTTAAAACCAAGGGTTCCAGGCATTCTTACATTCTTAGGGAGCATGCACGGTTACTTGATGTACCTTTTGAGATATTGGATGTTGGCATGCATGTTACTAGTTCTTTTGGTGAGACAATGGTTGCTAGACGCATGTATAGGAGATGTCCATTGATGGTTCAAGGGCATGTTTTTGTTTTGGATATGATGGAGTTGCCATTCTATGGTTTTGATGCCATTTTGGGCATAGATTGGTTGGTGGAGCATATGGTTTTGGTAGACTTTGAATCTAAGCAGGTGATGCTTAAGCTTGCCGATGACTATGAGGTTGTGGTTGTAGGTGAGAATCTTAAGTTCTTGTCAAATATTATATCGGTTATAGAAGCTCAGAGGTTTCTTGAGTTGGGAGGTCGTGCATACTTGGATTATGTTATGAACCCAAATATGAAAGAGGCACGATCACAGGATATAAGAACTGTTTGAGACTTTCAGGGTGTTTTTTCGGAGGAGTCGGGTTTACCACCGGATAGAAAGGTAGAGTTTTGCATACGTACTCGGATACGACACCCGTTTTTATAACATTGTATCGTATGGCACCAAAGGAGTTAAAAGAGCTTAAGACTCAGTTGCAAGAATTGTTGGATCATAGGTTCATCCGGCCTACTGTATCGCCTTGGGAAACACCAATTTTGTTTGTAAAAAAAAAGAACAATATGATGAAAATGTATATAAACTAATGTCAGTTAAACAAGTTAACAATCAAGAATATGTATCCTTTACCACGGATTGACGACTTATTTGATCAATTCTGAGGTGCGACAGTGTTTTCTAAGATCGATTTTAGATCGGGATACTATCACTTAAAAGTGAAGGAGCAAGATGAGACAAATACAACGTTTCGCACATGTTATAGGCATTATGAATTCCTTGTGATGCTGTTTGGATTGACTAATGCTTCTGTCGCGTTCATAGATGTGATGAACTATTTTTTTCATGAGTTATTGGATCATTTTGTAGTGGTGTTCATCGACGACATCCTTGTATACTCTTGGATTGAGGAGGAGCATGATCGACACCTTCGGTTGTTTTTCAAACTTTGTTGGACAATCAGTTGTATGCCAAGCTAAATAAATGTGAGTTTTGGATAAAAGAAATGTTTTCTTTAGACATGTGATGTCAGTCGAAGGTATCTATGTGGATCTATAGAAAGTGGAGGTTGTAGTGGGTTGGAAGCGACCAAGGTCAGTAATGGAGGTTCGTAGTTTCCTGGGCTTGGCAGGATACTTCTGGTGGTTCGTAGATGAGTTTTCGAAGATTGTTGCCCCTTTGACGAAGTTATTACAAAAGGGAGTACCGTTTGAGTGGACTAAGACAAGGCAACATGCTTTAGAGAATCTTAAGAAAGCTTTGACACAAGCTTCAATCTCAACAGTTAAAAGTGCATGAGCGCAATTATCCTAGCCATGATATCGAGTTGGCCGCAGTTGTGTTTGCCTTGAAAATCTGGAGGCATTACCTTTATGAAGAGCGGTGTGTTGTGTACACAGACCACAAAAGTATAAAATATCTAATGTCTCAAAAGCAGTTGAATCATAGACAACGGAGATGGTTGAAATTGCTTAAGGACTATGATTTGACCATAGAATATCACCCCGAAAAGGCTAATATAGTGGCTGATGCTTTGAGTAGAAAACTGGCAGTCGAGTTGATAACTATGTTTGCACGTTTGAGCTTGTACCATGATGGTGGCTTGTTAGCCAAATTACATGTGAAACCTTCACTAGTGGCGTTGATCAAGGAGAAACTGTTGCTAGATGAGTCTTTGGTAGCTCATGTTATGGATAATTTTGAGGGCAACCCAACAAACTTTTGTTTCAATGGTAATGGTGTTTTTTATTTTAAGGATCGGATCTTAGTATCGAGTGATGTAGAGTTGAGACGCATCATCCTTAAGGAGGCTTATGATAGTCCTTTTGTCATGCACCCGAGTAATACTAAAATATATCGAGGGTCGAAAGGCAAGTACTTTTGGGTTGGATTAAAGAAAGATGTAGTTGAGTATGTAAGCAAGTGTATGGTTTGTCAACGGGTAAAAGCCGAGCATCAATTTCCTTCCGATTTGTTGTAACCGTTTAAAGTGTCGGAATAGAAATGAAAGAGAATCACCATGGATTCTGTGACTGGGCTACCTTTGACTCCATTGAAGAAAGATTCCATCTGGGTGATTGTTGACTGTTTTACCAAGAGTGTACATTTTATCCCCATGCACACTAATTTTTCTTTGGATCGTTTGGCGGAGTTGTATGTTTGTTGAGGTAGTGAGGCTTCACAGAGTGCCTAAATCTATATTGTCGGATCAGGATCCATAGTTTACATTGAGGTTTGGGGGATCTTTTCAGGGGGTTTTGGGTTCCAGTTGAGTTTTAGCACTTTGGATCATCCACAAACAAATGGTCATTCGGAGTGAGTTATTCAAGTGTTGAAAGACATGTTAAGCGAGCATCGGTATGGCTCCGTATGAGGCTTTGTATGGGCGAAATTGTTTGAAACCTTTGTGTTGGGCCGAAGCAGGGGAAAAGTTTGTTTCTTTTCCTAGTGTGCTTGAGGATACTAATGATAAGGTTAAGCTCAATAGTGATCGGTTAAAGATTGCCTCAGATAGATAAAAATTCTATGCAGATTTGTAATGTAAAGAGATCGAGTTCATGGTTGGTGAGAAAATGTTCTTGAAAGTGTCCCCGTGGAAGAAAGTGATAAGGTTTGGTCAGAAGGGCAAGTTTAGTCCTAAGTTTACAAGACCATATAAGGTGGTCGAGAGAATGGGTCCAGTGGCTTATCGGTTGAGGTTGACTCCCGAGTTGGATAGGATCCACGATTTTTTTCATGTTTCGATGCTCTAGTGGTATCAGTTGGATCCTTTGTATGTTATGTATTTGAAGGAGGTTGAGTTGAATCTGAACCTATCTTATGACGAGGAACCAGTAGAAATCTTGACATCGAACAATAAGTTTTTTTTTGGAAAGAAAATAGATTTGGTCAAGGTGATGTGGCGACATCGTGGAGTCGAGGAAGTCACTTGGGAGTGAAGGAAGTACATGAAGGAACAATTTTCTCATCTCTTTCCATTAGGTAAATTTTGAGGAAGGAATTTCTTAAGAGGAGGAGAGTTGTAACACCCTGATTTTTAGGCTTGGAAATTAGCCGGGTCATGGTAGGGTTCAATCGAACCGGTTCTAATTAAGTTAGACTAGTTTTGAGATTTAATTGATAATAAATATTTTTGAAATGGATAAAATTAAGGGAAAATATTTAAAAATCATTATTTAGTTTATATTTGACTTTGGTCAAACCAATTTTAAAAACTTAAACCCTGAAGGGTGAGATTTTGAAAACTAGTGATTGTTTTGTAAAAATTGAAAACTGTATATGTTTTAATGACTAAAATGTAAAAGAGTCATAACTTTAAATCTTTAGGGAGAATTGAATCCAACTTTTTCTAGAGGATTCCACATGTTAATCATCATCTTTTAATTGTATTTTGAGTGGCCAATTAATCATATTTGGTTCTCATAACTATATTTCTTCTTTTTTCACTATTTTACGTAAAACTACTTTCTCTCAAATTCTCCCACTTCCTAAACAGAGAATTCTTAGATTTCTTTCAATAGTCTCTTATTTTCCACAAGGTAATTTAGGTTTCTTTCAATATCTAATCAATCCTCTTTGATTTTAATGATTTCTTATTGGAAATCCTTTATTTTACCTATTTTTCAACAAGGTTGAGGGTGAAATCTGATATTAACAGAGAATTCTTAGATTTCTTTCAATAGTCTCTTATTTTCCACAAGGTAATTTAGGTTGCTTTCAATATTTAATCAATCCTCTTTGATTTTAATGATTTCTTATTGAAAATCCTTTATTTTACATATTTTTCAACAAGGTTGAGGGTGAAATCTGATATTAGAGATAAGGATTCGTTCTTCTCCTCTAATTACATTTTCTTTATTGAAGTTCTCAAGTTAATGACTCTTCTACATTGTTTTCTAATGTGTTTTGTAGTTGATTTGATATTTAATTAAAGTTTGAGTTAGATCTTAATAGTTTTTTAAAAAAAATTTTATGGATCTAATTCTAGGGATTATATTTATGTTAAGAATTTTGATTTTATTCAAATGAAGTTTTAAATGATAGATTAAATCAATGTATTCCTGAAATTGAGTTGTTAGCTTAAGATTTAGGATGAAATCTTGTTGTTTTTGGAGATGTGAGTGAGTTGTAGTAACCTGGCGGCTTAAGAGTGTTTGTGGAAGGTTTTTAGATGAATCTTTATCACGTTTATGAGTTGATCTCGTGAGAGTTGGGTAGAGATGGAAGTTAAGGTGATAAAATGGTGTTTTAGTGTTGTTTCGGTGTTGTGAAGAGAGTTTTGGTATAGCCGAGTGTTGAAAGGTGTTTGTAAGAGGTTGTTTGTGCAAGAATGCATTAATGCCTCTGTTTTTGTGGTTGAAAGGGTGCATCGTTGAGGTTGATCAGTGATCATCGAGATTTGCGTGAAAGTCTTCGGCAAGGAAGCGAAGCTAATTGATGAGTGGAATATAGCTTTAGTGCACATCATTGATTAATTTTAGATGTTTGGGAGTATAGATTTGGTGTCAGAAACCAATGTATGCATGGTTTCCTGTATGCCCTCATAAATGTATGTGCAAGTGCATGTAAATGTAATTTTTAATGTCATGCTCGAGAATGCTTATATATCCTATAATATCTATAGATATATACATATATGTACTCTTACACTATGCATGATTATTGTTCAAACCCACAAATAACATCCTCAACTTCAACAATTCAACTACTAACTTGCAAACCTCTCCCACGCCTCAACATATAAAACCATCAAAGCCTGGTACTAATAGAGTACACAACTCTGCCACATCTCGTACATTTTCTGAACATTCAATTCATCTTTCACATCATCACTCTGTAACTTTCTAAGGTACTCCCAGAGATGTAGCCACCCGCTACTCACAAACACAACAGGTTCCCAAACCCAACCGATCCAAAAAACTCTTTCACACTTAAACACGATTGAGGATCTAGTCGACTCAAAATCTGTCACCTCAACACCACACTATAAAAACAACAACGTGAACTTACCGATCCTCCACAACTCCTCTATTAACAAAACTCATCTTTCTTATCAGTCCCATATAAGAAAACATCATAATTTTACAAAAAACAACAACATATTTTTACAAAATAGTAAGGCCAACGCAAAGTAAGTTCCAAGTAGCTCAAGTATAATATAAAACAATTTTCTAGTAGTAGTTAGAGCAAGGGTCTCCCGGAATAAACCCCCAACAACACAAATTCAACCATTACATGACATAACCAGCATATACCATGATATCAACACCATATCAACAAAGCATAAAACAATCACCATGTTTATCCACACAATAGCCATATAGTGCTCAATCCACTTTTTTTATCAACAAAAGATAATGATCACACCCCTTTATAGGCCACTAACATAGTAATGCAACGAGATTAAATCATACTTACAAAATACCATAATTGTCAAAACCATAACATAGATCAACACCAAACATCAATACCTGACAACATACTTGCATTTAAACAATAATCAATGACCGTGCATAACAAAACAATAGTCCATATTATAAAACAAAGAAAATACATCATCACCATCAATATCAACTCCCCAAAAGATTCTAAACCTAGCTCTGATACCAATAAATGTAACCCCTTAATCCGACCTAGACGAAACCAACACTAATGGGTTACACGGGGAATACCAAGCTAAACCCGTAAAGCTCAACCCGATAAACAACTCTATATTTTTTCTTTTATCTTATATAAATGCTTCACTTAAGTCCAACATGTTCATACATAGCTTGTGTACAATCATAACAAAAACGAAAGTGAAACGAGTCTTAATTTGATCATTTAAATAAAAAGGACCAAATTGTAAATTTCCCTAATTTTAGGGTCCAAATATTAAATTGGTATTACCAATCTTTAATTAAGTCTATTACATGTTTGTATATCAAATCTCAACTCAAAATAATGCCTACAACTCATTTAATTGTCATCACAAGATTTAGGGACTAAAACATAAAAAATCTAAACTTGCATTTCAACCTTTAACTACCATAACTGATAGGGGTATCGATACAACCCTTGGTGGTATCAATACCCTTTTGACACTGCTAAGGGTGGTATCGATACCATGGGAAACGGTATCGATACCTAGGCTAGAAATGCAAAGGGTGGTATCGATACCATAGGAAACAATATCGATACCTAGGCCATTTTTCACTCGATTCACCCTTTTCAAGCCCATGTATCAAAACAATACTCCCCTATTTCGATACCACTAGGTAATTTTTCCAGAAAATAGCCTCAAAGGCACTCTAAACACATTCACAAAGATTATTAAACATGTTTAACATCAACCAAATATAATTAAACTCAAAGAGCATGGCATCATCAACCAAATTACCATGCTTAAACTTAACCATTTGGCATCCAAGCTAAATGCATCATAATCTAATATCAACATAAGATTCAAGGAATTCAACACATTTTCTTTAGATGCGTATAGTTACAAGACATCAACATTGTTCAACATCCAATACAAGCTCAAGTTCAAATAGCCAAAGTAATCCTCGTCAACCAAAAGCCAACTCTTGCAACAATGAAACTATACCCCTATTGCTCTCTTACTACTACTGTACTTTAGAACACATACTTGAGTTTTTCATCGACACGCACTTGGAATCTTGCTTCTCTTGGCTACCTCAGTTAATATCTCTGCATTGCAAGGTAAAAGAGAGGGTAAGCATAAGCTTAGTGAGGGGTAAAACATAGAAATATCACCTTTGCAATGCAACTCATAAGCCCATCAATAAAACAATTTAAATCATGCCATATCATGCTCATTAAAAGTGTCTCAAATATGGTTTACAAAATTAAACAATTTCCTTGTTAAGTATCAATTATCTTATATATTTCAAAGTTAAACTCTCAAGACTTTTATGCTTTTAAACAAAAAAGCTGATGGCCTTTTTATACACATGCATCTCTATGCATTAGTCTCAAGTCTTACATGCTATTCACCTAGCAAAGCTTAAACCATATGCACTTTAATGTGCAAATCACAAGTTTTATATGCTAAACACATAGCTACGCTTAGGCTATTCTCTCGTACTCATATCATTACACAAAACTTAGTTAAAACACATGCTTGTGAAACTCACGACCTTAAAACATTATATTCTCTAAACAATTCTACATCAAAATGTGCCACAATCTCATGATTTTCAATACACAAAAGTTTTAAATCATAAACCATGCATATTGGAAACTAAGTGACTAGTCTTGTTCAAACCGTATACCCATCAAATACTCAGATTCCTTATTCCTTATCTAGATACACTTGGTCTCAATTTGCATCGGTTAGACACGAAGTCACCCTTGCATAAATGTTACCCCCACTACGTATGGTCAGACACAAAGTCACCCTTGTTTACGTATGGGTCAACTATATGCAGGGTCAGACACAAAGTCACCCTTGTTTACATATAGACAAGCTCTACACACACGGTCAGACACAAAGTCAACCATTGTTTACATGTAGGCAACACAACATACTAACTCAATATTATAGTGCACTTAATCCTAATGACATGTCATTTGTATTCGTGGTATTAAAATAATGTCACTAAGCCAATATCATTCTCATTGTGCAAGGAAGCTTGTTGTTTTACAATGCACTCACCCTATGTTCATCAAAGTGAACCCAAATCATGCTTAACGACTTTATTTGGGGAAAAGGTACTAACCATACTTTAATCCAAGTCATTCTCATGCTTTAAAAGTCATGAAAACCATCATAAACTATGCATATACAACAACTAACATATGTATGAATCATCATCAAATTCAAATTCATGAATTGGAAACCCTTTCTTCATAAGCATCTTTCATAAAACCAATGCAACATTACAAAATTATTGGATATGTTCTTAAAATCATAGAAATTAATAAAACTCATGGAATGTTCAATTGCTAAAACTTATCTGATACCAATGGACAACAATGAACACAACTTGTAGCCAAAGCACTTATCATTTCTCATACATAAATCAAATATGCAAAAACTACATTAAGAGCATGACTAAAACATGGCAACTATAGAGCGACATGAGAAACGTTAAGAGAGCAAAACCATTTAACTTAATTTTGATTGTAGGAAGATTTATCACACCATCCCTACACCCTCAAACCTTTGATAAAACAAGCAAAACCTTACCAACATGGTAACCCACTCACCACTTATCCGAAACTCGCTTGCCAAAGCCAACCGACACTCTCGTATTTTCTGAAACACTTCCAACACATAGCTCAACATATTGACCTATTTTAACACACAAAAAATAGAGGGATTAATGCAGATTAATGCATTCAATCAACCTCCCACACTTCCTAAACAAATAGCCCTAAAAAACTACACTTCAAAAAACCAAAAACATATATGAAAACTCATCCGAAAGACTTCCAACCTTTAGCCAACGAAAACCAAAACTTATCAACAACAAAACACTTCCAGTCTTCAGCACTCCCCAAAGATCGCCAATCCCAATGGTAAGTCTTTCAAGGGAAATTGATGAATACGTCTACCACGGTTCATCCGATGCCGAGCTAAGCATCCAAAATGTCAGGGTAGATCCAGAGAACGAAGGAGGCACATAGATAATGGACACAGACGATGAAGGAGGAGAAGAGGTTAATACTCTAATGCAACAGGAAACACCAACGAGAGTTTATCCACCACGACGAGCAAAGTCATTGTCACCAAGGGCACAATAATCAGTAGCTAGGAAATAAATTATGGAAGAAAGCTCTTCCGAATCTTTATAAGTTCTCTTCTTTCTTTTCATTATTGTTCATATAATTGTTTTTTTACTGCTTATAATTTTTACCTACTGCCTACCCCTAAATTAAGCATTGAAGATAATGGTTGGTTTGAGTTTGGGGGTGTAAAGCCACTGCCGAGGCAATCTACTGCCGCGGCTTTGCCATAAAAAGGAAGTTTTTAGTGATAAAATTTTTTGCTTTATGTCTACCACTTTACTTGAAATTGTTGTCATACTCTTGTACTGTCCATGATCAGTATTGTCTTAGTTTATTCTTAAAGGTAATAGAAATCTTTCTCCTTACCATAGTTAGGTTCTGTTTTAAAGGCTTAATTCTAGGATATTTAAGGAGAAAAACTTAAGAAGCTTACTATAAGGTTAAACTTTAAAAACACTTTTGGGACTTGTTTGGCTATAGGAATTCTTTTAATGAACTTAGGTGATAAAGACTTAGATCTTTGGAAAGGTGACTAAAGGTGCCTATGACCGGCTCTAAGAAATACTCTTCTTCTTGCTAGAGGTGCCCGAAATTGGCTCTAATATGCATAAAAGAATAGCAAAAGGAATAAGAAGTTAAGAAGTAGAAAACACAATACTTGAGGTGCCCGATATTGGCTCAAGGAATTGTTGTTGTAAGAAGAATACACTAAAACCAAGTCTATTTGTCTTGAATTTAGAGTTTATCTAAGAAGGCCTTTAATCAAACTTATCCATAAAAACGCACACACACACTAGCATTATAGTTTTTCTTCTAGGTACACCCTTAAGTAACCGAAAGGTTAAGTCTAAAGAATAGACATAGTTATGGTGGGGAGAATAGATGAAAACATAAGACCAAAAGAGAATGAAGTTTGACAAATTGATGACTTGCATTGTTTGAGGACATGCAATAGTTCGAGTTTGGGGGTGTGATAAGTGCTCAACTCACTATCACTTTCTACACTTTTCATGGGCACTTATCATCAATTTTACACTTACTTGAACCGATATATGTACTTAATATGATATATTTAGGGATTATACCGTTGAAGATAATACTTGTAGAAAAGGCATACTTTACTGCATTTTCATATCTGTGTAGGACAAGTATTACCAAGGCAGCAAAATGAGGCTGAGACAGGACCTGATACCGAGACAGCAGAGGATAAAAAACAATATGGCTGGCAATTGAAAGAGAAAAATGAAAAGGAGGTTATTGAACAAGAAGTCCAAGAATCGAAGCTGAACATCACAAGAAAATCCCAAGGACAAGGCCACGCGGGAAGAAACCTTCTAGAAGATTAAACTTGGAAATATTTACCTTATGTACATAACTTGTTCCCTACTCCAAGTTGTACTTTAATTAGGAAAGGTTTGCCCTAGGCCAAGCCTATATAAGGCATAGCCGTCCTAGGGATTGAGAGAGTAGACCTAGAGAGCCGAATTTGAGAGAGTTTAGCTTAGAAATAATTATTCCCATCATGTTCTAAACTTTCTTAGGGTTTAGGTGAAAGTCGTTAAGTATTAATGGGAGGAGATTGTATCTTGTTTCTTGTTTCTATGCAATAAAATATCAAAGTTTGCTTACTCTTTGTCATTCTTTGTTCTTGCATCCAAGCCCGGGAGGGAAGTTTGTAAGTAATCTATTTGTCTAGACTCGGGAGAGTTAGACTCACGAAAGGAGTAAGTACGGTATTCACCTTGATTGAAGGATACTAACTCGGCCTAGGGATAGGTTGGAGTTTAAACAGCTAAAAGAAGTGTGAGATTGCTTGTTGGTTATAATTGATTAACGCCAAGAGGTATAATCAAGGACTGACCATCAACAATGTTTCGACTTATGGATAAGCGAAGCCATCAAATGATACTTTGTTGAACTTTGGTAAATCTGTCCAAAAGCAAGGGATTGTCGCGGTAGAGAACATTGTCGCTGCCAAAGTCAGTATCTTCAGTATTGCCGAGGCAGTACAGTGTAATTGCATTGGACAAAAGCAGATCAATCGAATCCACTATACAACACAACTAGATCCTACCCTCTTTCTCAAATTTGATCTCGCCTTATTTAGTTTAATTTATTTAGTTTAAGCAACACCCAAACTTATTTGTGTTTTTATTTTTGTTTTATAGACCAAGAAGATCAAATGAAGCATATTAAGTATATCAATCCCTGAGGAGACGATAACTCGATAATATGTATCACTTTATTAATTGACGTGTACACTTGTACTCTAATTACGCATATTTAGAACGCATCACTTAATACCATGTGTTTAGCGGTTATAGTAGCGTCAATCACTCTTCCACCATGTCTTGTTATATAATAGGTATGTATAATTACGAAGTCCTACTATATGTTGATGGGACACCAATGAACTTATGAGGCTTTAGTTAATGGAATAAATCTAATGAGGATCCTGTAAGTGAACTAATAGATTAGAAATGCTAAGCCTCAATTATCGATAATGTGTCATGGTCATTTAAATTAATAGGAGGGGTACTTATTTTGTGTGAGTAGGTAACCCGATGGTTAGGTGAGTACGGGTAAAAGTAGGGATATGATGTCCAATAGGTATGGATGTCATGTGCATATATGTACGTTGTATAGATTAATGGATTATAACTTTTATACCCGAGGGATATGTGTTAGGGTATAACATTTATAACTTAGTAGGCTATGTAAACTCAAGTAGTTTGATAAACTGTGTTTAATTAAATAGGTAATCCTATTACGACATTCAATCTTCATATATAATGTTGCCCTGATATAAGTATTTGAGAACTCTAAATAAGGTAGGCTAGAAGATCAACCTTAGTTTAGAAGTCTTTCTATACACTATTGACTATCTTATCATGCATGTTTGTTTTTATGATATTCATGAACCGCGATAGAGTAGAAATGTACCATTAAGCTTTGTTAGCTCAACATGCGGAATTATGGTATTTTCCATGCATAGGGGACAAGTAGATTTGGAGGAGCACATCGAGGAGGACTTCCCAACATCAGAACGGTAAAAGTGTACAATACTTGACATTTTAGTTTATACTTACTGTATTTATAGGACCTTACCACAAATTGAGTCCGTATCATTATTTTGGGTTTTATTTTGGGTGGAATTATGTATTTTGAAAAGGAGCTCTTATTTGTAAAATCTTTTAATTTATTTCTTTTTATCTACTTGAATTTATCAAAACTATTTGATGGTTGGGATTTTGTGACTTATGGTATTTATAAGATCTTACTATAAATCGAGTTTGTATCTTTATTTTGGATTTTATTTTGAAGCGGATGATAATGTATTCTAAAATGGAGTTCCTACTTATAAACATTTTATTTTATTTTGATTTATATGGATTTATGAAACATGACATTTTAGAGATTTTGCAACATGTGTTTTAAAGGATTTTGATGGGTTAATTTTTGGGTGACTCGAATATATCACTTCGAATCCAGATTGGGATTAGGATGTTACATCCTCTTTGTTAGAGATGAAGCTTTAAATGAGAATAAGGAGATGAGTATAAAGAGGTGATAGACATAGGTGATCTCATTCTCTTACATTCTGTAGAAAACATCAAGATTTGCAGACCCTTTCCTTTCCCATGGAGAAAATACCACTTTGCCCTTCAACCTTCATTCTTTGTCCACTCACAAGCCCAATTACCCACTAACATAGCAAGCCCACCGAAACCGAAATTGAAACCCAACACGGCCCATTAAACTCGAATATCTAATCCGACTCAACGGTTCATAACTCGGGTCAACGCCCAATATTGACTGAAAAAAATCAGGTCGTTTCAAGACCTTTCAAGAACCACCTACACTTTTTCTTCTTGTTTTTACTAACCCATTTTTATAATGATCCAACCTAAAATATTCTATCTTAAAATCATGAACGAATAAATTGTTTTGATTAAGATCCATGAATTATTGTCTAATGTCTACTAGATACTATTTTTACAAATAATGATTTTAGAATGCATCTTAGAAATACTTCAATGTTAATTAATCAATCGCAACTAGTCTTTATTCCACTTTCCATCAATGTTATGCTTTACCATGTGTAACACCCCTTCTTAGCCTGGTAGAGAACCAAGATAGAACGTGTTACCGGAGGATAGTTCGGTGATTGGTATATGTTCTATTTAATATTCTACATTTCAATAAAGGCTCAATGTTCAATGTGGTTTAATATTAACATGGTGGGAATAAGGGATCCATATACTATTGGAATTTATTCAATTTGTTCTAATTTAAAACTTTTCCAATTTTTAAGGACTAAACTATAAATCTTATAAATTAAAGGTCTTTAAAAATTTTATTTGACCAAAGTAAAATTAAACCTATAAAGAATGGTCCTACAAAATTTTAGTATATTTAGAGGTTATTTACCTATCTAATTTAATCTATATTTATTAAGGGACCAATTTGTAAAACATAAAAATTTATTTTACAAGCAAGTTAACAAAATTAACTAACCTTTTACTGATAGACCTTATATTCTTACAAATAAGACTTAGAAAAGTTTGGTAAGTTATGGATAGAGTGGTTGTACTGATACAGGTCCCACCATATCAATATGCTAGACTCAATATCAATATTCAAGGATTTCAATAATATTTTATCGTACCAATATGATATAGACCGTATTAATACATTTATCATGATTGTTAAAGTTTTTGTGCACGTACCAATAATGGGTATTAATACGCGAGGATGACACAATCTCATATTTTTAAGTTTGATAAGGTGTATCATTATACCCCTAGTCGTATCAGTACGAAGCTACAATAAAATTTTAATGTTAAATTCTCGTATCAATACGCATGTACAACATCAATATACCTTTTGACATATGTCCAATTATACAAACACATACCGATATATCATCACCTATACTGGTACAATGAGTCTATAATAACAAATTTCTTTATTTTTAACCAAATTACTCAATTAAATCCCGAATAAACTTAGTAAAATTTTACCAACAAATTATTGATGATCATTTTTAATAATATACAAAGTTTTATAATATTTTAAGTTTTTTATTATGTTTTCACCTTTTAAGCCCATTATGTATATTTTAATCACTCTTTACAAATTTTAAGAAGTTTATTTTAGGTATTTTAAGCATAGTAATAACACATATATCATACATGCAATCATGTGGCTAAAAATGATTTATACAAAAGTATACCACTATTTTTGGAGTATGTAGGATAGATATACATTAGAACAACCTTTAGTAACTTGACAAAATCCTTAAAAAAATGTCTAATCTCCGATCCAATTTGCTTAACCTAAAAATGTATACAGATGAATGCATTAAGTATACGTTCTCTAGTGAGGTAATCATAATCAATGTTAATAAAAAAAATATACATTTTAATTTATTCTTCATCAATAACAATATTATAATTCAATGATCAATGATAATATATCAATGTTCAATAGTAATATGTCAATGACCAATAGCAATATGTTCAATGTTCAATAGAAATAAGTTCTTAATTCATTAATAATACTTGGATCAGTTTAAGATAATAGATATACGAATTTATATGCCTTGCAAAAACAATAATGGTTTAATCCTTTACCTCGTCAGTTTTGTAATTGGTTTTAAAATTAAATTTCATATTGAGATTTACTAATTGGTTTAGTGTTCAAGGATGTTCATCATGTCCCATCTTATATAGGTTCAAATCTTAGTATAAGAAAAAATCTAATCTCCTTTACTTAATAAAAAAGAAATTACATTTCACATTATCAACTTATTGCATTGGATCACTTATATTATATTTTTCTTGAACAAATACTTATATTATTTTCGTCAAAAAAATCACGTATATTATTAATTTGTTATATTTTGATTATTGATTCTTATTAATTTGACCACATGACACATTTATATAAAAGATTAATTTTTATTTGATCTATAACTTTTTGATGCAATGCCATTTTTAAATATAAACTTTATTTAAATGTCAACGACCATTGTTGTTGACGATCGGTGGAAAATTTCTAGCACCCTCAATTTTGGCTTCTTGAAAGCGAATTCAATATTAGTTCATTTGGAAAATGTCTCAAACTCAACAAATCTAATCTAGAACTATTCGATTCTATTTAAAAATAAATCATACTAATAAATTTATCATTAATACCCCTTTAAAAATAAAAACACCAAAAATATATATCTATATTATAACAAATTCATAATTTTTTTATATTATTGTTATGTTATAGTTTTTTTGTTATGTTTATAATATTAATTGTATTTTTTGAAAGATAAATTATAATTTTTTTAATATTTATAAAATATTTAATTCAAATATATTTAGACAACTAATTGTTATATTTCCATAATAAGACACCTTTAAATATATTTTTACTTTAGAATAATATGAAAAAATGAAAGAAAAAAATCGGGGCATACGGGCTTCAAGCCCACTATCTCAACAACTAAAACACACCCTTAACTATTATTGATCATTGGCCTAATTACTAGACCAAAATGACCAATTTGGAGAATTTAACCTTATCAAAATCATCGTCAAATTGAGATGAATTAGTTTAACCTTTTTACGCATAATGAAATAAATCATTTTCAAGTGATATTATTATAAATAAGAATTTTAAGTATTTTAAATTTTTTATTTAGATATTTAAAATATTTTTATTAAAATATATTTTATTATTAAATAAATATTTAATAATATTTTTTATCAAAATAAATATTAAAAGTATATTTTTTATCAAAAGATGCATAAAATATATATTGTCAAAATAAGTAGATAATATATTTTTAATTATGTCACATTTAAGTTTTAAAAATCTAAATGAAAATAAAACATATAATTTAAATGTTTATTTCGAAAAAAATATCTTAAGTATCTGTTTTAATAAAATAAATACTTTAAATATTTATTTTTAAAAAAATGATTTTTTTCAAAAATATTACCGAGTTTTTTTCAAAAAATATATTTTTTTTATTTCTAAATCTATAACATTTATTATATTAAAAATAAGATAGATGGGAATCCATTTTGATTTCACTGTTTTTCTTATTTTTCTAATTCAAGACGATAAGAATATATTTTAGCTTCAATATAAAATATTATTAAAGTCAATATTTATATTTTTTGATTTTAATTTTTCAATTCCCTAAAAATAAATATTATTTAAAGATAATAAAAAATTGTATTATCTTCACTTTCATTATAAAAAGTGATATAGTTTAAGAAATAATCGAGTTGATGTCCTATTTTAAGGAAAAAGTACTAATAGAACAATTGCTTAATTAGAGAAATATTTTTTTTATTTATAAAATAGTTCTCTTTAAACTTTAATTTGAAAAATACTCATTTTTTTTATATATGTAGATCTAATTCGCGTCCTGCACAATACGAATTCTTATTTTATATCTTGTAAAATAAAAAATTCGATTAAAATATACTTACTTTATTTTTAAGAGTTAAAAAATTATGTTTAACAAGATAAAATAGAAGTTCATATCGTACACAATACAAATTACATTTACGTACGCAAAAAAAATTATTCTTTAAAATAAAATTTAAAAAATATATTTTTAAATAAATAAATAAATAAAGATATTCTTCTCATTAAGCCTAGAATAATATTATTGTTATTTTGCCAAAATATAATGAAAAGTTTGTATACTTAAATATCTTAAGTTTGTATACATATAAGAAGCTTCAAATGATATTTAAAGATCTAGACTAAAATGAACGGTGTAAGTAAAAAATATTATCTGTAAATAACGTCCTCGTTTAAAATCGTTACCTACAAGTGACGTTCTCCTATCACCGTAGCTTTTAACAAATAAATTTTAAATATTTTATTTTACATAAATAAAAATTCTAAATGACTTAAAAATTCAAACGTTCAAAAAAAAAAAAAACAATACAATACAAGAGACAAAAAGGTAAAGGGCATCGCGCGATCCCTTGCGAGTCATCTCTACTGAAAACTCGCGCGTCCTCAGTTTTGTGGTCAGTCTATATATAATGCTTTTGAGTAAAAACGCATCTTTATTGCTAAAACAAATCTATGGAAGATATCTCTAAATTTTTTGCAAGCTCTGATGATGAAGAAAGTGTAAGCATTTCTTATTAAAAGCAGATTATATTCGATTCTTCTGTTTGTTTTTCTAGCCTAATTACTTTGTATAGTTCCTCAAATTATCTTGAACCTACTCGTTCTTGTTACATAGATCGATGTTAAAACTCAAGGATCTTTAGCTTTTACGGTAACCCAGATATGTAAAGATTATTTAGGGTTTGTAGAAATTGAAGCTATACTTGAATTTGTTAGCGTTGATGTTTATGTTTGAGGTCAAATTTGTTTGCTTTCTAGGATTGGAGATCAAAATCGCAGATGCTACAATGGGGAATTCCACACCTCCCTAGCTGGCCTCAAAGCAGTAATCAACCCGGAACAAGAAATGGGGTAGTCTCGAACCAGATTAATGCAAGTACGACCCAAGCGTCTCATTCTTCAACCATTTCCAACCCATCTCTTTCGAAGATGAACTTATCGAATTCATTGGATTCGGAAAGTGCTATGAAAAGGAATAAGGATAGGGCATATCGGGAAAGATGTAAGGTGACTGTACTAATCCTTTACATCTCATTTCTCTTGCAAGAATTCAGGTCTGGTTTAATATGTTTTATGGATAAGGGACTGAATTTCATTCAATTTTCGTTCTTTTTTTGTTTTTGTTTTTCATAACCAAAATAGAATGTGAACAAGGCTAAAGTTGAACTCATCTTTAACTATATCAGCTTGTATGGAATTTAACTTTTTGATTTTCATAATCTAAATATGCCAAATGCCAGATCTTAAGAGTTGTATTCAAAGTGTTGTTTAATAAAAGTAGAAATTACTAGATGAATTGAAACAGATCATAAATATTCTAGTTAATTTTGTTCACTATGGTTTTTTCATTCGAAAGTCGTATCTATCATGAGTTTTCTATAAATATTTTTTTCCTTTTTGCTTCTAGAGTTGGTCAAGAAAGAAGCCTCAGAGTCTAGAAATAAAGTGAGAGATTAAGAAGGGAGTTCTAAAAGTTGAATCTCAATATGTACATGAAAATTTTGTTCCACCTTTTCTATGGGAATTGAGGAGTAGAGATCACTAGTTTCATTAAGGAATGATCATTTTCCCTTTTGTTCTTTCTACACAGAATCAGAAGGTGGAAATGCAATGTCGTTTGGAGATGCTTGCTGGAGAAAACGAGTCTTTAAAGAAAGAGAATGAATCCTTAAAGGAGAACAATGCCTTGATGAATCAAACTTTGAGAGATCAAGCAAGAGAGATTGATTGCTTGAGGAGGAATCTTTTTCAGTTGAAGCGCGAGAATGAGAAACAAAATGTTCTCGTGCAAACACTTTCAGACCTTTTAGTAAGTCTCTACACTCTACTTCCAGTTAGGACCGTAAATGAACCGATCTTGAACGAACAAACTTCTATTCATGTTTCTTTATTTGTTTATTCTTATGTCTGTTCGTGTTTGGTTCATATACTTTAAGAATTTCAAATTTGGGTTCGTGTTCGTTTAGTTAAAATCATGTGTGCTCGTGTTTATTTGTTTGATGTTCGTGAGCATGTTTATTTATTGTTTACAAATACAGTAAATGAGCATGTACACGAACACTAAATGTACATATTCACTTGCATAAATGAACATGTTTCTAAATCTGTTCATGAACATATAATTAAACATATTCGCAAACTACTAAAAGTATGTTCATGAATGATAAACATCAACCATAATTGAACATATTTTTTATTTTAAAATATAAAATAATTAAACATAAATATTGATACATACACTATAAATAAATAAACATAAGCATTTTAAATATCTTTTATTGGAAGAATATTATCTTTAGATAAATGAATTTATAAACAAACTAATAAGTAATAAATGACTTTGTTCTTGAACATAAATGAACTAAACACACCTCTATTCAAAGTCGTTTGTTTAGTAAATGAATATAATCTTTTTGCTCATACTTGTTTGTTTAGCTTAATACAAAATCATAAACAAATAACATACGTACGGTTCATGAGTAGTTCTTACATTTTGTTCAGTTACGTACGAACGGTTCATGAGTAGTTCATCTAACATTTTGTTCAGTTACAGTCCTACGCTCAACATATATATCATTCTTTTGTTTACTCTTTTTAATTAATGTTTATTCTCCTTGGTGGTTATAATAGTTAGGAAATGCATTATTGACTTTTGAAGTATTTATATTAAAATACTATCTATGTTGTTGCAACTTCATTTTTACTCAAGTATTTATGGGCACATTTATTTCCAAGTCCAAATAGATATAGTAAATATGGAAAGAATTGAATACCTCAATGCAGGAGAAATACCCATATACTGTCAACCATTATACCCAAGAAAGGTATAGTTATAGTGATTGTTTGACTGGTTCAATTTAAAATTTTAAGTATTTATACTATCCATAATGTGTCTGAGTTGATCTCATGAGTCAGATGATCTTCAAGCATCCAAGAAACAGACAGTACAAGTGATACTAGAAGAATGGTTTCACTTAAATTGTGTATTAATACTATTTACAGTGTGTTAGTTTAGATTGGTGTCATGATTCAAATGTCGTCAGTTCAGTTGATAAATTTACTAATAGATCAAATGAATTTATAAAATGTTTATTGAATTAAGACTGGAAATGTTTTTTTTTTGCTTTTTCAAGTTAGAATTGAATACAAACTACTACTATAATAACATTTGTTTCTCTCTTACATGTAATAGCTTGAGTATGAATCTATGACAGTATAGTTTTTTAACATAGTTTTTTTTTTTTTTTTTGGAGGCTAATCCGGTGCGGCTTGAAAATGAGAAGCTGAAAGATGAAAATGCTGCATTGAGGAAGAATGTTGATCTTAACAGTAACCTAACACAACTTGCGGAGGAAAATGCAAAACTAAGAACTGAAAATAAGGTACTCAAGGTGCAGAATGATGCTTTATGTGGGAAAATTATTAGTGACAATGAGAAGCTGCATGAACAATAAACCTAAACTAAAATACCAATTTTAGATTACAACTTTGAGGCTCAATTGCGTTATAGTGTGGAGATGGTTAGCAAGGAGTTAGTTTGTTGCTCCCTTAGTTCGGTTTGATTCGATTCAGTTTAGTTCAGTTCAGTTAAGGTATTTGAATCTGACATTGAAATTAATGTGCCACGTCCTACTGTTGTATGTATCAATATCATCATGTTATACGTACGTAGTGGAATTTACAAACTTTAGCTTACCCCAGTAAACCAATTCTTGTATATAGAAATATAGATGCATATTTTATTTTTCTTACAAGCTGTCAGCAGATTGAAAATTGAAGAGATTTCAAGGGTTCGGGTTCTGGAACTTGAACTTGTTAAATGTCATTTTCAAGGGTGATTGTAGGGGTAATTGAATTTAATTCGTTGGTGGTTCAAAGTACCAGAATCCTTTGATATCAAGAGAAGTAGAGTATATTGCAGTGATAATACAGTAAGTACAACAGAATTTAAGTTTGAATTTTGGAGATTGTTGGAAAGAACAGATACAAATTTCAAATGTACAATAAAACAGACATCGCAGGAAGAGATGGGCATCGATTCGGACTTGATGGATTTTGATTTGATGTGCTCTTATGGGGTTAGATATTTTATTAAAAAATTAAGTTTGAGTTAAATTCAGATTTATGATAAAAAATTATTTGATTTGATTTAAGATAATTGTGCAGTTCACGACTATTTAAGAGTGATTACTATAGTGTCCCTTTCTTTGTATATTTTTCAATTAGATTCTTAATTTGGTAAAATAAAAATATTGGAGTGATTCAGGGTGAAACCTTTAATTTAAGACAAAAACATGATTGACATGTTCTATAAGTAACTAATTTGTACATAATTTCTTATGAGTTTATACATAAATAATTATAATAATTGTAACGCTATATACATAATATAAGAATTTATATACATACATATTTTACTACGAGAAATATTATTTATTATAAAAATAATAATAATTTTAGTATATACATAAATTATTATAAATTGTACATAGTTTTTTACTAAACACGTAATCAAAACGGTAAATACCAAATTTTTTACGCGAGATCACCAAAACTGAAAGATCTAAACTTAAGATAAGCATTTTTGTACATACATATTTGCATACGAGAAAACACAATTTATTACAAAAACATTGAGAATTTTAGTAGGTATAAAAATTATTACAAATTATACATAGTTTCTTACGGAAAACGTAATAAAAATGATAGATACTGAATTTCTTACACGAGATCATTAAAATTAAAAGGAGCTCAACTTAGGGTAAATATTTTTGTACATACATATTTTTCTACGGTAAAACTTAATTTATTATAAGAACGTTGAGAATTTTTGTAGGTACAAAAATTATTATAAATTATACATAGTTGCTTATAAAAACTATAATGAAAAACATAGGTACCAAAATGCTTAGCAGCGAGCACCCAAGCTAAAAGGAGCTTAACTTTTGATAAGAATTTTTATACATATTTTTCTACGAGAAACTATTTTATTATAAGAATGATGAGAATTTGAGTAGGTATAAAATTATTATAAATTATACATAATTTGTTATAGAAATAGTAAGAAAAATGATAGGTACCGAATTTCTTACACGAGATCACCAAAATTAAAAGGAGCTAAGATTAAGGTAAACATTTACGTATATATATATTTTCCTACTAGAAAATCTAATTTATTACAAGAATAGTGAGAATTTTAGTATGTATCAAAATAATTATAAATTATACATAACTTCTTATCCAAACCATAAGAAAAAATAGGTATCGAAATTATTATACGAGATCACCTAAACCTAAAAGAGCTAAACTTTAGCTAAGCATTTGTGTACAAAACGTATTTTTCTACAAGAAAACCTAACTTATTACAAGAATGATGAGAGTTTTAGTATGTAAATAAATTATTATAAATTATACCTAGTTTCTTACTTACACCGTAATAAAAAAAAGTAGGTACAAAAATTATTACACGAGATCACCGAAACTAAAAAATGTTAAACTTTGGGTAAACATTTGTGTACAAACATATTTTTCTAGGATAAACCCTAATATATTACAAGAATGATGAGAATTTTAATAGGTACATAAATTGTTATAAACTATACATAGTTTATTATGAAAACCATCGTAAAAGCGGTAGGTACTGGATTTATTACACAATATCACCTAAACCAAAAAGAGCTCAACTAAGGGTAAGAATATGTTTACAAACATAATTTACTAGGAGAAAACCTAATTTATTACAAGAATAGTGAAAATTTTAGTAGTTATAGAAATTATTACAAAGTATCCATAGTTTATTACCCAAAATGTAATAAAAAATATATGTACCAAAATTATTACATAAGATCACCCTAACTCAAAAAAGCTAAATTTTGGGTAAGCATTTGCGTACAAACATATTTTTCTATGATAACATCTAATATATTACAAGAATTGTGAGAATTTTAGTAGTTACAAAAATTATTAAAGTATACATAATTTATTACCCAAACCACAATAAAAAATAGGTATCGAAACTATTACACATGACCACTCGAACCAAAAAGAGCTCAACTTTAGATAAACATTTGTATACAAATATATTTTCTTAAAAATCCCAATTTATTATAAGAATATTGAGAATTTTAGTAAGTACTTAAATTATTGCAAACTATACATAGTTTATTATGAAAATCGTAAGAAAAAAATAGGTACCAAAATTATTATACGAGATGACCAAACCAAAAAGATCTCAATTTTGGGTAAGAATTTATGTACAAACATATTTTACTAGGAGAAAACCTAATTTATTACAATAATGGTTGAGAATTTTAGTAAGTATAGAAATTATTATAAACTATACAAGTTTCTTACAAAAAACATAATAGAAAAAGTAGGTACCAAAATTATTACAGGAGATCACCCAAACCAAAAAGAGCTCAACTTTAGGTAAACATTTTTGTACAAGCATTTTTTCTTACAAGAAAACCTAATATATTATAATATTGATCAAAATTTTAGTATGTACATAAATTATTATAAGGAAAATTCTACAACGGGCGTCGAACATTGTTGAACACCATTAAACTAATTAATAAATATTAAAAATTTTAATGATTCAATATATAATTAATAAATATTTAAAATAAAAATTCAATTAAATTATTTTCTATAAGGAAAATTAAACAAATAGTCATCTAACTATCACTTATTTTTAGGGTTGATCACCAAACTAATTTTTTTTTTCATCAAAATCATTGTTAACATTTTATTTTATTATTATTTTGGTCATCGACTATTAAATATTTAACAAAATTTTTGACATGACATGGTTTAATAATATGGATGGTCATCCAACTATCATTATTTTCTTGTGTTGGTCACCCAATTAATTTTTTTCATCAAAATCATCATTAAAATTTTATTTTGTTATATTTTGGTCATCAACTGTTAAATATTTAACGGAGACTATGATATGGTATGGTTTAATAATAATTTTAGTTCTTCAAATTATTACATTATATCAAATTAATCGAAATAAAAATAACTCATCAAATAATTTAACTAAACCCCGAAATTTTCATCCCTTTTCTTCTTCCTCTTGCAACGCTACTTTAAAAATTAATTTATCAATTCTCTCTCTTTTTTTTTGTGCCTTTGAACAACTTATTAAGTTTCAGATTATAAAAAACCATTTTAATTTTATAATTTATTCTTTTAAAATCTATGTTAAAAGAATAGTTTCTTTTTCTTCGAATTGGGATAACGTTTTTTTCCAATAATTTCTTTTTCAATTCAAAGAAGGTTGTGTTCCGATATTTGAAAAGTCACTGATGTCCAATTTGTGTGAAGTTGTAGGAGTATCCATACAAAGATCGAAAAGTTGGGTTGCTCAATGAAAATTTAAGTGAAACCAAATTTTATTTAATCCCAAGAAAAATTTTACGACATGCGTCGAATTAATCTATATTCACATGTTAAAGATTTTATGACTATTGATCTATATAAACTTTTATGTGAATTGATAAATCAATTTTTTATAGATTCGATAAACATAAAAAATGATAGAAAATACATATACTAGTAGTTTGGGTAAAGTTAAAGAAACTAGATTAAATTTTAAAAGAATAAATCATAAAATTAAAGTGATTTTATATAATCTAAAATTTAATAAATTGATCAAAGACACAAGAAAAATAAAGAGAGTTGACAAATTAATTTTTTAAAGTAAAAATTATTATTAAATCATGTCATGTAACAATTTTTGTTAAATATTTAACGGTCGATGACAAAAATAATAATGAAATAAAATGTTAACAATGATTTTGATATAAAAAATAGTTTCGTGACCAACCCAAAAAATGAGTGATAATTGGATGACTATTTGTGTAGTTTTCCTTATAGAAAATAATTTAATTGAAATTTTATTTTAAATATTTATTAATTATATATTGAGTCCTTAAAATTTTTAATACTTATATATTAGTTTAATGGTGTTCAACAATGTTCATCATTAGTGGTGTTCATCAATATTCGACGCACGTTATAGACTTATCCTTATTACAAATTATATATAGTTTCTTATGAAAATCGTAAGAAAAACAATAAGTAACGAAATTATTACACGAGATCACTCAAACTAAAAAGAGCTCAACTTAGGGTAATAATTTGTATACAAACATATTTTACTAGGAGAAATCTAATTTATTACAAGAATATTGAGAATTTTAGTTGGTACAAAAACGATTACAAAGTATATGTAGTTTATTACCCAAAGCGTAATAAAAAAATAGGTACCGAATTTATTACATGATATCACCCAAAACTCAAGGAGCTCAATTTTGGGTAAGCATTTCTGTACAAACATATTTTTCTACGAGAAAACCTAATATTTTACAATATTGTTCATAATTTTAGTAGGAACAAATATTATTTTAAATTATACATAGTTTCTTATAAAAACTGTAATAAAAAAATAAGTATCGAAATTCTTACACGAGATCACGAAAATTAAAAGGAGCTCAACTTAGAGTAAATATTTGTTTACATACATATTTTCTTACTTGAAAACCTAATTTATTAAAGAACAATAAAAATTTCAGTAGGTACAAAAATTATTGCAAATTATACATAATTTCATACTAAAACTATAAGAAAAAAAGTTAGGTACTGAATTTCTTATATGATATCACTAAAACTAAAAGGAACTCAACTTAGGGTAAGTATTTTTATACATACATATTTCCCTAGGAGAAAATCTAATTTATTATAAAAAATGTGAGAAATTTTATATGTATAAAAATTATTATAAATTATACATAATTTATTACAGAAAATATAAAAAATTAAGGTACTGAAATTCTTACCCTATCTTATTTTTTACCCTAAGTTTAAAAATATCAGTTAACCGAGTAATATCCGAATAATTTTTTAATCGAACGACTATTAATTACTTAGTTGAATCCAACGGTTAAAAATCCTTGATTTTCTTTTAACCTTATATTAGGCCGTTTTCTTTTAGAAATACAAAAATAAGAATAATAAATATAAATACATATTTTATAATTTTTTATTATTCTTTGTTTTTTAAATAATAATATAAAATATATATTAATTATTTCAGTCGGGGCCAAATTTTAATCTTAAAATTTGGGTTTGGTGTAAAGTTACCACATATCATATTGTTTTGTTTTCAAATAGAAACTATAAATTTTTACGTTAGGTTTAGATTAGTTAAAAGTCTGATCTGATCCATGTTCATCCATAATCACTTATTGAATAAAGAAAGTGAATGCCAAAGTTATTTAAACATGTAAATTGAGTTATTTATATTTTAAATCATTAAATATAACATTCACTTTCATTTACGTCACATACCTTTAATGTAATTAAATTATATTATTCAATTATTATTATTATAAATTAAGTCACGGTATCATTAAATAATTTTAATAAAAAATTGATAATTTTATTCAATATATTTTTTATATAACATCAATAATAATATTGCATTGGCAATTTAAAGATTTTTTTAGGATTCACAAAATTTAATTATTTTTCTTTAAATTTACTTAATGATTTTTTTCAATTTTTTTAATAAAAAATATTAAAATTATCAATTTGTTGTGAATAAAGTAAAGAACAAGAACAAAGATGAGAGATAAGAGAGAGACTTGTATTATATTATCAAAATGGGAGACTTGTATAATATTCTCAAAGTAAGGTACACAATATTTTCTCCAAAAGCCTATATTTATAGGCATAAGATGAAAGTCTTAATTTCAAATATGGAATTAAACTCTAATAATAAAGTAGATAAAAGTCGTAATTCCAATAGGGATTAAACTCTAATAATAAAGTACATTAAAATATTATTTAATATATGAATATCCACCACAAATAAAGATATTCATAACACCCCTTGGATATCCATAAAGATAATGTGTCTCATTAAAACCTTACTAAGATAAAAACCTTGTGGGAAAATAATTTTTAGTGAAAGAAAAAAAGAGTACACACATCTTTGATACGCATAACATGTTGCCTCGTTAAAAACCTTACCAGGAAAACACATTGGGGCAAAACCTCGCTTAAGGGAAAAAAGAGTGCAACGTGTATTTAGTCTCCCTCATGAAAATATCACATAAGATCTTTGAATCTTCATAATTCAATATTGAATACAATCTTCAAATGTTAAAATAGATTATGCACTAGTGGATAAATCTTCCAAATTATTGCTTGAAATGATTAATCAAATATTATTATTCTTAAGATCATGATGGACGAAACTTGAAAGAAATATGTTTTGTTCTTTCATATTTGATGTATCCATATTGAGATATAAATTTTGTATTATCTCTACACAAGATAGCTTGCATCTTATCTTGTGAAAGCAATTCACATATCTTCTAGATATGTTTGACCAAACACATATTTTTGGTTTTACCTCATGCATAACAATTATTTAAAGGTAATGATCTCGTAGTACTTAAATAATATTTCTGGATCAGCTAAGATCTGATACTTCCAGATAAAATAATGATATATGATGATTTTAGACCAAAAATATCATCACCCTTTTCTCGATGGTGGAATAGATCGTTTACATTAAGATACCTAACAATCAAATAATAATCAATGAATATGCATTATGTATGTAAAATCTCTTTAAACATTTTTTATGTCGATTGACGTACAAGGATTTAAGGAGATCTCTTCACGACTCTCTACGATATTCAAATCATCGGCATGCACAACAATAACAAATTCAGAGCTAAACCTCTTAATAAAAATGCTCAAAGAAATTAAATAATTCATATAGCATTATGCTAATAAGTATTTGATAAGATGTTTATACCAAATACGTCTAAATTTTTTCAAGCAATAAAAAGATATATTCAATATGATTGAATAATATTCTCGAGAACTTGAATTAACTACTTATGACAATCTAAATCTTTTCGAAAGTTTTATGTAAATATTACTATCAAGAGGCCCATACAAATAGGATGTAATAACGTCCATTAGGCGGAAACTAAGTAATGCTATTTATTGCAAGACTGATCAAAATCTAAAAGTAGTTGCATCCACCACTAAGGAAATATTTTCCTGATATTCAATTTCATGTCTTTGTGAGAAACATATTCAAGTTCCGATAATGTCACAGAATTATTTAAAATTGACAACAAAATCAACAACCTTTGCCAAGATGACACGAGTGTTACACAATATTATAACACCATTGTGAGATATTGGCAACAATTGGATCTATTTAATAATCATAGCGGGTCGACTGCTACTGATGCAACATTATACAAGCAGATTATAGTACAAAGAAGGGTATTTCAGTTCCTTTATGGTCTCAATAGCAATCTTGATGCAGTTAAGGGAAGAATTATTGCCATGAAACCTTTCCCCTCTCTTCGTGAGGCTTTTACTAAAGTTAGAAGAGAGGAGAGCGGAAGAGTGGTGATACTACCACAGCCAACACAATTTGAAGGATCTGCCTTAGTTACTCACTCCACAAATATACAAAAAAATAACAAACCCTGATGTGAACATTGTACAAGGGTTGGTCATGTTAAAGAAAAATGTCGAAAACTTTATCAAAAACCAACAAATTGGAAATCAAAAAAATAAAAATAAAATATTGAAGAAGCTGTTCATCTAACAGAAACTACTGCCCCTAATTTCAACAAATAACAGATTGCGAATTTGTAAAAATTACTAAGCCAAATGACAACTTCCAGTGATTATAATCTTGCCTCTACAGTCCCTAAAGGTAGTTCTACTTTTGTTGCTTTAGCTGATCATACTAATTTCTCGACTTGGATAGTTGATTTAGGGGCCTAGACGGAATCGACACTAATGGATTACACGGGGAATATCAAACCAAACCTGCGAAGGTCCGATTCGATAAATAACCCTAAAACCAATATCTTTTTTCCTAGATGCATAATTATATTCCTACATTTCTTGGTCTCATACAAAGCATTAACGAAAACAATATGATCACCACAAGCATTCGATTAAACACTTAAGTAAATTAAGGACTAAAACGTAAAACTTTTAAATTCTAAAGACAAAGTAGAAATTTGTTCCATCAAAGTTCAATTAAACATACAAATATCGCTCACGGTAAATTTTAAATCAAACGGAGCATTCTAACATCATCAATTGCATGTTTTACTAATTTAGGGACCAAAATGTAAATCTTTCAAATTATAAGGACTTCGTCCAAATTAAGTTATCTATCTTGAAATTAAATCAACTTTATGCATCCAGATGAAATTTCAGCTCAAAATAACATTTGTAGATACCCTAATTGAACAAAGAAAGATATCAGGGATTAAAATGCAATTTCCAACAACTATCAATCTTTAGCAGCCAAAGGTTTCAAAACTTACCTAAAGGTTTAGAAACTTTTCGCTTCCAGTAAGGGTCCAGAATCAAAATTGCCCGCAAGGTTTCGAAACCTTCCTGAAGGTTTCGAAACTGTTTGACAAAGGTTTCAAAACCTTTCTTAAGGTTTCAAAACTTTGGGTCTGGAATCGAAAAATTCTGTCACACTAAGTGAATATTATTGACTCAATACACAACCGTTAATCACCACCAACTATATGCATAATTCCTAAACACTAAGAACAAATTATACAATCTAGTATAACCATCTTAGATCACGTAACAACTAGAGGTATGCTTCCTAACATTAATCAATTCCAATGGCAATCAAACCAACATGCATCAAACAAATACAACATAGCATCAATCAACCAAAGAAATAAAATAATCTATCAAGCAACAACCTAAGCAAAATTAGAGGTCTTACTACAAATCTTTAGCTAAACAACACACACTCTCTTATGGGATTGATTTACACATTGCCAAGACCCAACTTATTTGTCAAACATACCCAAAATATGTAGACTTTCCCCTTGGTTCTCTTGCTCCAAATGTAGCCCCAAAATGTCTCTAATTTTCTACAAAGATGAAAAGAGAGCTTAAGCATAATATACTTAGTGAGAAAGCTCTAACAAGATCATCTATGCATCAATTTAAAACCATATTTAAACCACAGCTTGGGATGCATCACTAAATTATGCATGCTTAACATTTCATGTCTATGTTCATAATACCAAAACATTTCCTTGAGTATGCATAACATTATTGATACATTTCATGAATGATGTATAATGTTCCATTTTAATCCATGTATGCATATTGGCTTTCTAGTGATCACTTATTGTGAACCTTAAGTTCACTGAATACACGGATCCATTGTTTTAGAGACCCTTAGTCTCGTCATGACACAAAGTCACCATTGACATGACACGAAATCACCATTGACATGATACAAAGTCACCATTATTAGCTCTATCATGCACGATTAGACACATAGTCACCCCTTGTTACGTGTAGGCGGCTCTACCACGCACGATTAGACATAAAGTCACCTTGTTACGTGTAGGCAATATTCTTTATTTCCATAATATTTATAGTACATTCAATCCGAATGACATGTCATTCGTATTCGAGTCTAAAGTTAGTGTCACTAAGCCAATATCAAGTTCCAATATGTATGCTAATTTATTGATCATAATGCATCCATAATGTGTTCAATAAATGAACTAAAAGCCATGCCCAAAGGCACCATTGTGTATAAGGCAAATAACCATATCATACACCACTTCATTTTTCATATTTCCATATCCATGGATGTCTTTATAAACCATGTATTTTCAGCAATTTACATATGCATGCATCATTTCAAAACCATACTTATGCATTTCCAAAATCTCTTTGAATCATCAACATAAATGTCATTACCGGAAATAGTCGATACTCATGATAATGTATCAAAATTATATACTTTACTCACTCTTGAACTATGAAAAGTTTTTACACTATTCCATAGTCCCCCAAACAGAACCGAACCAATGTGATTCGCTTTTAGTCTGAAATCACTCACCGATAAGCGAAACGAGCCTTCGCCGATGCTCCGATGACAACGCCAATGCACCAGCCACTTAAGCACCTTCTTGCACTTCCTATACAATATTAAAAACAAAGCATATTCACATCATAACATGATCAAACCAGCAGCCACATCAAACCTCCGCAAAACTATCGAAAACCTAGTTGAAGAGACCGAAAATGAAGCTGAAACGTATTTGAAACAACATCAGCCCAAAACCTAATGAATCTAAAATCTAATCCACTTTAATTATGAACCAAAAACACATCCAAACCATCCTTATACCTCCAGCAACATTAAAACACCTAAAACAACCCCTAAAACAACCGAAAACCACCTTAAAACACTACCGATTATATTATTACGGGATTAAATTAATGTGCCACCAATTCAAGACTCAAATAATCATTTAAATAACATAATATCATAATTAAATCAACCTAATTATAACATTAGTTGAGATCTAAAAAGATTTTACAAACCCCCCATAAAATCCATAGATCTAGAATTAAAAACATAAAATCTAGTTTTAATTATTGATTAACAAGTCAATACTTGGGAATTTCAATAAAGAACCTTAGAAAAATATTAGAATCAACAAATTACCTTTGAGATTTACTTCACCAAAAAGATGAGAAAACATCTCCTTGATTTCTTGAAAATAGATGTTGATTTTGCAAAATTGATGAGTAGGCTTTGTAGAGAATGAAAAGATGAGTAAAATGAAATAAATCTTGTTGAAAATGATGAAGAAATCAACAAGTAATTAAAGAAATTTGAAGAAGAAGATGGAGAGAAAATTAGAGAGAAAAGATAAGAAAATAGGTGGTTAAGAAAGAAAATGAAAATTTCATCTAAATAAAACTATTTAAAAAAATTAATTTTGGTGGATAAATCATTAATTAATAAATTGGATTTATGATCCTATAAGGATTCTAAGTATGGTTTGCTTACCAATTTAGTCACTAAAATCCATATTTTCCGAAAATTGCTAATTAAATCCCATAAATCTTTACAAAATTACAATTTAATAACTAATACATAATTAAATTTAATTAAAATCAAATTAAGGTTCATATAATATCTTCTTAACTTTAAACCACCATTTTAATATTTTTAAACCGTCTTACAAAATTATTACTTGTCCGATTAAAATATTATTATTTTAATTTCCTCGGAATAACAAACCAAAGAACCCGATTTAACCCGAATCAAATTTCCCCTAAACCAACACACAAACTACTAACCCCAAAACTGGGATGTTACAATTCAGGGGCATTAGATCACATGACTAGAGACCATTCCTTATTGAATACATTACAGTCTTTAGTTATTCCTTCTCAAATTAAAACTGCAGATGAGATCTTATCATCAGCTTCAAGAAGTGGTTCTGTTAAAACTTCTAAGACTTTTACGTTACCTAATGTCCTATTTGTTCCAAACTTGCTTGTAATCTCATTTCAGTTAGCAAGTTAACTACTGATCTGAAATGTAATACTAAGTTTTCTTCACTTATGTGTGTATTTCAGTCTATGAACTTGGAGAAGGTTTTGGCAATGCTAGATTGTGTGGTGGACGCTATATTCTTAAAGGATAACATAATCCAAGTACACAAGTAGTTTCAAATTGTTTTTCGTGTTTTCCTTCTGTTTCTAATCCATCCAATAATGTGTTATTATGGCTCTATAGATTAGGACACCCGAACTTTCATTAATTAACAAGAATGTTTCCTAATTTGTTTTCTAATAAAAAGACATTCCTCTACTTGTGATATTTGTCCTTTAGCTAAACAAACAAAGAGTACTTACCCTTTTACATCCTGCAAAGCAACTCAGCCCTTTGTAACTATACATAGTGATATTTAGGGCCCTTATAAAGTAAAAACATAAATGGTTCTAGACGGTTTATCATATTCATAGATGATCATACTAGGATCACATGGAATTTTCTCATGAAGGAAAAATCTAAAATACATAGAGTGTTTAGAAGATTCAATAGTATGTTGGAAACTCAATTTAAAACCCAAATTCAAATACCCCATAGTGACAATGGAAGTGAATATTTTACAAAAAGTCTACGATCATATCTTAAAGAAAGGGGGATAGTTCACATAACTTCTTATGTAGAACCTCCCCAACAAAATGGAATTGTCGAGAGAAAGAATATACATCTTTAAGTTGCTAGATCCTTGTTATTTTCAACAAATTTTCCAAAATTCTATTTGGGGGAAACAGTTCTCATAGTCACCATTCTCATAAATAGCCTGCCAAGTAAGCCCTTAAATTTCAAATCATTGAGAAACTTATTCCTTCAATTTTTTCCTAATTTTCAACCTTTGTCATCTACCATTCCAGCAAAAATATTTGACAACACTGTCTTTGTTCATTTACATTCCAACTCTGGGTTCAAACTTGATCCTAGAGCTATAAAATGTGTCTTCATAGGATATTCCTCTACAAAGAAAGGTTACAAATGTTACTCACTTTCCACAAAAAGAACATATACCTCTATGATGTAACCTTCTTTGAAAATAAACCTTTTTACCCCAAACTAAAATTTAGGGGGAGTACTTAGATAAATTCCAGTCCTTTCCTGAGTTAAATCTATCTCCCACTGTCACTAATGATCATATTTTTTTAGATACTTAGAAATTTCCAACAAAAACATTCACAGTTAAACTATCCCCCATTGATCAAACTCATAAAAATCTTCAAAATTTGCCTAAAAATGTATCCATATCACCTACTCCTCAAAACACCCAACCTATCCAACCTGAGAATAAACAGCTTAGTGTTTACAAAAGAAGGAAAATGAATACTAAAGAGGTTGTTGCACAACCTGAAGATTGCCAAGAGCTGGAAACCAATCCTATTTCCTTATAAAGTTTGCAAGGTAAGGAATTATTATCAAATGAAATTCCTATTGTTGGTACTTTTGAATTACCTATTGCGCAAAGAAAGAGTGTGAAGAAATGCACAAACCATCCAATTGAAAGATTTGTGGCATATGGAAACTTGAAGCCATCATTCCAAAAATATAGAAGAAGCATTGAGAGATTCAAGGTGGAAAAGGATGTAGAAGAAGAAACCAGTTGACAAGCGTCATTTAACTTATTAAAGCCTCTTCGAAAATAAAATAAATAGAGAAAGGTAGAATAGTGGAAAAGGATCGATCCACAGGAAATTTTGTATTTTCTAATCTAATTGATCGTCGTTTTTAATCCAGAATCTGCAAAAATAAATAAAAAGGGGGAGATAGTTGAAATTTAAAATAATCAAAGTGAAATGAAGAAATTAATTAAAAAGTATAAACAAATAAAGAAAGAAAATAAGTTGAGATGTCGCAAATTATAAAATCGCCTCGAGCTAAATTTGATTGGATTCTTTCGATCATTGAAATATATTTTCCTTCGGGATTCATGTCGGTTACAGTCTACAAGGCCCAACCCATTGTAACTTGATTTTCTCACATGTAACCGATCTTCCCAAGTCTATCTTCGAAAACTGATTCTTAAGTAAACTAGCCACGTCTATCGCCATTAAAATACTTAGTTTTAAAACTAGAAAAGCCCGACTTGGAAGTTGTCTCATCGAGAATCATTTTCGATCTCGTTTTTCCTTAACGGACCGCTGCTAAGTGTGTTCACAAGAAGTCGAAATACCACAGGCAGATCCTTCCTCTAAATTATATTTTTAAATAACTTACAAACCAACGACGTCTTTTTGATAAGAAATAATTTAAAAAATATAAACGAGGTCGATTGCCAAGCTTTTACGTTTAGAAAAATGAGAATATATCCCAGAAGGGAATTTAGTACTTTATTCGAATCTCACGATCGAATCGTTTTATTGCTAGCTCTTTGGCTTGAGAAAATTAGCCAAGCATGATATTATTTATCATGCTTGACATGTTTTGAAAATAACTTATAAACATAAAATAAAAGAGAATAAAAGTGAAAATAAAACTTTATTTGGAACAAAAGTACTTAAAACAAACTAAGCAAAACACAAAATAAAAAGATGAAAAAAATGAAAGATGACCCTCAAGCCTCTCCCAAGAGTTGGTACTTATAGGCTTAGGAATAATAAAGATAACAAAGACAAAAAGATAAAATCCCGAAAAATAAGTTTGTAAATTGAAAACACATCCCGGAATTCACTCCATTTGCATAAATACCTTATCCATTCAAATTTTCCAGCTAGCCACTCCAAAAGATGTTGATTATCATCATGTCAACAGTCATCCCGGAAGTCATGCCCATGAATCCAGTCATGAATCCAAAAAAATGAGAAATCTACAGAATTTTCACCTTTTAAGCTGGATTACTTATCTTCAACGTCCTGCATGGAAAATGTACGAAATGATCCAAATTAGCAATTTATAACAATCAATCAAGGAGCAATTATTAATAAAATAATGTGTAATTTAAGTACCAATCAAATTCTCCCTCACTTATTCAATGCTTGCCCTCAAACATTTCTCAATTATCATGCTAAAAACCTTGAATTGTCAACTCCAATTTCATAGAATTTCTAAGATTTCTTATGTAAACTAATTCAAGTAAATGTCGATATTAAAAATCAATCAAGAAAGACATAATCAATTAAGTGTATTTCTACCAAGGCATATCAATCTTCTATCAATTTCGAAGAATACAAGACTTAGCTTCTCACATTGGTTCACTCATTTTGCTCAAGTGCTTCGGGTGAAAGAATCGCTCAAGCCTAAACTAATCAGTCCAATACCATAGGCTTGTAACTCAATCTAGTTTCCACTACTTAATAAGAAAATGATGCAAAAATCAAGAGGACTTTCATATGGGTTGTAATGTGGTTAAGGTTTGGGTAGGATAAAGGCCGAAAATAGGGTTTGAAAAATTCAAGACAAAGAGAAAATTATTCCAAAGATTTATTCAAAGGGAAATAAAAATGAAAGAGAAGAAAGATTTTTTTTTCATTTTTGTACAGTTTATTCGAATAATTCTGCTTTATTTTTCTGTATTATACTGTTTTTTTCCTGCATTGTTCGAATCAAACTTCTTTTTTTTTCGTATTACACTTTTTTATTGTTGTTGTTTGAACAGTGTAATTTTTTATAGACTATTTTATTTGATTTTGTATAACTTTTTTTCCTTTTGAAATAAGTTCACCTTTGTCTTGAAAAAGGGGACAAAAAAGAAAATATAATAAAATTGGTTTGAATTTAAAAATATGGTGAACAAAGAAAAGTCTAAGGATTAAAAATGGTTTACTAAGGGGTAAATAAATAAAATGGGGATTTTATTCAGGAAGAAAAAAGATTTTAATCCTAATGCCTTTATCATATTAAAGCGTCATAATCAAAATACGTAGTCTCAACAAGTATCAGAAGTCTTGAGCTAGAAAAAAAGATTAGAACTTATAATATCAACTTTGATACAGCTACGCACAAACTCACCAAGACTCATAGTCCAGTTCCGAGGAATTCATAGAACCAAGAAGTGACTGAGTCAAGAAAGGAATTCTGTCGCGGCAGGCAGGACTGTATATTACTCTAAAATTCCTTACTTAATTTTATCTTTTGCATTGCTTGAGGACAAGCAATAGTTCGAGTGTGGGTATGATGAGTACCTAAAAGTCCTAATTTTTATATTATTTTCTCACTCGATTATTGCTAATAATGGATAAATTTAACGGCAAAATTGGATAAATCTGATTATTTTTCATATTCGAGCATCTTAATATAGATTTTATGAATTTATCTATTTTTGGCATAAAATAGGTGCGGTTAATGAGTTTTTTCTCTTAGACAAGAAACTACCATACAAGTAATGCTAGATAGCATAATGCAGGAAACCAAAGCTGAAATATAGATAAGCACCCGCCACGGCAGCAGTTTGGAGGCCGCGATAACTGATGCCAAGGCAGCACCTGGAGAACAATTTTGATATGATAGGCGATTTGAAGAAAAAAATAAGGTGGACGTTTTAAGACAAGTGGAATAGAAATCAGAGCTGGAAAACGCATGAAAAGTCAAGGTCAAAGGTCACGTGGGAAAATAATCCTTATAGGAATAAACTAGGAAATAAAATAAAGATCTTTTATTTATGTACTTAACTTGGGTTTTACTCCAAGTTGTATTCCTACTTTGGAAAGGTTTGCCCTAGGCCAAGCCTATATAAACCATAGCCTATGTAGAGAGGAGAGTATCTCGAAATCAAGTTTCATAGAAAAACCTAAATTTTCTTCATCGTCCCCTTGGGGTTTAGGTTAGTTGTGGAGTAATTATGGAAGAACATTTGAATTTATTTAGTTCTTATTAATGCAATTTCAGAATTCATAGTTATTCTCTCTTGATATTTACTCTTCTTTGCATATGAGCGCGGGATGATAGTATGTGAAGAAAAATATATTTGCCTAGCATCATGAAATATAGGTTCACGAAACGAGAGAATATGGTCTTGGCTCAAGAGCATCGAATAATCCGATTGAGAGATTAACCGCTCAAGATTTCAGCGACTAACAAGATGCATGTGTTTGATTGTTGTTCACCCTTGATTCACGCTGGGAGGTATCATCAAGACGTGAACTTTAATAGTTCTCTTCGCTTAGGGATAAGGAGGAGACATACAAGGATGCTCTATCGAACTATGAGTTGTTGAATTATCGACAAGGCATAAACCCACCTAGGCAGCTACGACGACCCTTAGTGCGATCCACCGAGACGTCAGTTCAACCCTATTGCATTATAAGAACGAGAAAATTACATTCTGATTCCACACTACGAAACACTCTAACTTATCCCACTTTTCCATCCTTGATTTCTTGATCATTTATCTTTATTGCTTTAATTAGTTTTCTTAGTTATAATTCAAACCTCATTATCTGTGTTTTTACTTTTCTATTATGCAAGAATAATAAATTGCGTAAGTAACATCAATCCTCGTGGGATTGGCATCTTAAATACTATAATTTGGCAAAAGGTGGATGGTTGAATGCTTCATCATAAAAGCAGGACTTCCGAGCCTTCACCACTATGAATCTTCATTGCTTCATAGTTTAGGATGGATACCTGCAAACTGGGGTGTAACTAAAGAACAATTGTTGGAAGCAAACACAAATTTATTCATGCATCAGACAAAAGACTTAATTGAGGACAAAGATATTAGTTTTGTCTATATAAGTCAACATAAAGTTTGACCATCTTTATATTTACTTATTGGATTTAAGGAATTAAGGGTTGCTGGACTTTATCGTGAAGGTTATGAGGTACCCTTGTTAAAGTTTAAAAAATGTTAACTCCTAGTGAATGAGGTAACATGATACAAGGGCTTTATGCTGAAAAATAATGTTAAATTGAAGTAGTAAAACTAACTATTGTTTAGAAAATTAGATCAAAACAATGTTACTTCAGTGATATAAATACAACTAAAAGAATGACTGCTATGATTCATGAAAATGATAGCTTTAATGTTCAAAAAAGTTAGAGCTTAAAGTTCATATTTGTGGTATTAATGATTTAGCTCTTCTCGCACTCATCAAGCAACTTAATTCCCACAAGAAAAATGTTAGTAAGAAAATTGTGGACCCTTGGTTTGGCCGAGTGAGGGAATTGGTTGATAATGGCACTAGAATACAAGAAATTTTGTTATTCGATGGAAGGCTGTCACAAATCAATAGTGTTTTCATGACCATCAAAAAATTTGTTCATGTGATTAGCTGTGTATTTGATCGAGGTATTGTTGATGCAAAATGTTGATTCAAATGGATCTTATGAAGTTGAATTGGGATAATCGATTCTTACGATAAAAAAGTGTTCATACTTCACTGTTGATCAAGACAAAAAATATAGGAACACGTTTGGTCCAATCACCAAAAAGAAGATCAAGTTCAAATCCTTGAGAATAAGAATTTATTTAAGCAAATAGTATTGTAATGGTCTATAATTAAAGAAGCAAAATATTGTCATTTAGTTCCTTATTAATTTTAATATTTTGGTATATGTTAGTCAAACGGTAAGTTATAGTGTTTTGTAAGGCTTCACAAATGTTACCGTTTTTGTGATTCTAGGGTTATATAATTGAAACTCTAGTATAGGTTCTTTTATCGATGAAAATGAAATAAAATTTTGTCTTTACAATTTCTTCTTCTGCTCTGATCTGCTTATACTTTTCTATCCTTGTTCTAATAATTTTTCGTCTCTTTAAAATTTTGTTCTTTTGATTCGTGCCGTTACACCATCCAAGAAGATTCAAAGATTCCGTCAAAAAAAAAAATTCAAAGATAATTTTTATCTCATTCAATTTAAATTCATATATACTAGATGAGTTATAAGATATCTATGACAAGTTAGTTTTTAGAATTTAAAGTAATGATTTTAAAATATAAAAAGTTATTTCAAAATTAAAAAAAGATTTATTTTTAAAACTAATCTTGAACTTGAAGAAAAACTTAATGAAATGCAAGTGAAACTTAAAGATTTTGAATAAAGGAATTTAAATTTACATGATCTTCTTACAAAAGTTCAAGAAAACTATTAAAAATAGGAGTAAGAAAAACTTGAATCAATTCAAAAAACTAAATAACTCGATTCAAAATTTTATAAACTCGACTCGAAAAAATTTGAAATAAAGTTTGAGTTATAAAATGGAAATTCGAATAACTTAAAATTTTTAATAATTAGAGGATTTTTTTAAGTTCGAGATGAGTTTCTAAATTTTTTATGATATATATACACATATATAAAAAAATGAAGAAATATTGTCCCATGAAAAATATGAAGAAATATATGTATATATTATATGATAATAAACATTATTTAAATTAAAATCAAATCATATTATAATAAAAATAAATAATTATAATTAAATTTTTATAATAACTCAAAAACTTAAAAAAATATGATTCAATTTTATTGAACGCTCACCCCTAATAAAAAGGAAATTAATAATCTTAAAAAAATCGTTTAACAAAATTCTTGAAAGAATAGTTAAAATTAATTTAGTAACTCACCTAGGTTTGAATTCCCTTGATATTAACTTTCCATTAAAAATATAATTTTTCGTAGTAGTCGAGCGGTGAATTTTTCTAATGCGAGACACCTTAAAATAAAGTTAAAAATGAGGCTTAACTGAAATTGTTACAAAAATTATAAAAATTTTAGTATCAACTTTTCGTTATATACCAAAATTCTTACACTTTTTACTAGAAATTCGGTATGTAACGAAATTCCTACCCTTTCAAAACTTTTAAATTTTTTATAAAAAATTCAATATAAACTAAAATCCTTTCACTTTTTATAAAAAGTTCGGTACATATCAAAAAAATCGATACCAAAATTCTTACAATTTTTATAACAATTTCGGTTCTTCCTCTATTTAGCTTCGCTTTAACCTGCCTCACCTTATAAGTTCCCGCCAAGCAGCAAGCGTTTTGCTCGCAGTATTCTTGGGTTAGATTGCTTGATGTTACTATTTAAATAAGTGATGTATTTGACAAAATTCATAATAAAGTGCCCAAAATATAATTAACACTATAGTTAAGTCTCTATACAGGTAGTTTACCCGTCTTAAATGAATAGTAGAAACCGGGTAGTGTCGGTGATTTTAGTAAATTGATAGTTTTTTTTTTTTTTTTTTCCTGGGGGAAAATTGATAGTCCACTCCTGTTTTTATTCTGGTGCCTTTTTACTTGCTGGAACTCTAAACCTGTGGAAGGGGATCGAGTGCAGGGTTTATTTTCTGAACTCCAGGCCGAAGCTCAAGGAACTGAGATCTGAATCTTCAAGGCCTTCTCGGGGTAGAAAAACGAGCTAAAGAAAGAGGAAATGGGAGGCTACGTGCTAGGCTCAGCGTTTGATTCGAAATCAGGGCAGATGATAATGGTGGCATTGCTTTTAATGTTTGGATCTTTCTTCCTCGGTAACCTTTTCGGCAACAATGCTCCCATTTACATCTCTCAAGTTTCTGAAACATCTTCCTCAGCCGCATCTTCATCTTCGTCTTCCCATGGTACCTTTCGGTCTTTTCCATATTCTTGAAAACGGCTAATACTCACTTCCAATTCGATGCTTCACACAAAGCAATTGCCTTTAACATTATTTATTTTGTGCCTTTTGGTGTGGTTTTCGTTTTCTTTTATTGCTAGCTTAAACTGAAAGGAAAGAATGATTTTTTTTGTAATTTTATAAATTATATACTGGATGTTCGATTTAGCAAAAGTTAATCTATAGGGAAAACGACAGCATTTTCCTAATTAAGTTCTAGGTTCTGTTTTTATTGGGTGAAGTCACATAAGATCGTAATTTCGTTGAAGGGATTGTTAACTTTTTGTGGTTTTATTTTTTTCCTCTGATTTTTAGAACTCATAATGCAGATTGAAGTTTAATTAGGTCTGAGTCTCGATGTGCAAATTCTTGCTATATTGGCTTGCTTATTGATTCGTTCAATTTGCATTACCAAATGATGGTGACGAACTTTTATCACTATATCCGTTGTATTGTTTACAGGCATGTGCATCAATATATCGAACTATTGTTAATGATCCAAACAGTAGGTCTAATCAAAGTGTATGTATAATTCAGTATGTCAAAATTCTTCTTCCCTTGTAAAGGAGAATGAGGAGAATTAAAGTTAAAATGCCACAAATAAAACTAGCCAAGGTCAACTGTCTGCTAATCTACATGGTGTAAAGCACTAGGTTCACTGTGGGGGACCATTTGAATTTCAACATCTTTACCGATTTCTTGTTGTAATTCTCATGTTAAACTTTTAATAACATATAAGTTTGTTAGGTATGCTACTGAAAATTTTAAACCTTTTCTCGGCACTGACATGGGTTTATCTTTCTACGTTTGCAGCTATATCTACATTTATTAACAAAGTTTCTCTTACTTATCGAGAATCACCACTTGTAGTCCCAGCAAATGGGATGAATATATGTCCATTGAAGTTTAATGAGTATATCCCTTGTCATGACATCTCTTATGTGAAGAAATTGGCTCGAAACTTGAATCTTTCCAAAAGTGAAGAGCTAGAGAGACACTGCCCTCCACTTGAAGAGCGTTTATTTTGTTTGGTTCCCCCACCTTCTGATTATAAAATTCCCATAAAGTGGCCACTGAGCAGGGATTATGTTTGGCGAAGCAATGTGAATCATACACATCTCGCTGAAGTTAAAGGAGGACAAAACTGGGTGCATGAGAAAAATCAGCTGTGGTGGTTTCCAGGTGGTGGCACTCATTTCAAGCATGGTGCAGCTGAATATATTCAAAGGTATGGACATAGTATTATTTCATAAATAATCTATGTATTTCTTACAATTGCCTTGAGATAGGTAGGCTTTATCTTAACAAAATTCATTATTACTTCTCAAATTATTTTAACCTATAACATAAAGTAGAAACTATTTAGTGTAGCATTGGGGAAGTTTTGGATGACATCCATTTTGCTGGTCTTCTACTTTTTATAGTTCAATAGCTTCCAAAGTAATTCTTCTTTAAAAAGTGGGAAATCTGATCGGCATGTAGAAAACATATTCAAAAAATTGTTCTAGTGATATGGGAAGAACATATAGATGTGAATTGCAATTGATTTAAAACATATGATGAAATAATTAGATGAATATTTTCTCCCAACTCTCAGTTCTCAGATTGTGGCAATTGTTTTTCTGTTTTTGGGTTTCTAGTTACTAGTTGCTATCCCCTTTGTTTTCTTTCGTTACATATCACCAAGCCCTAGACGGGAGCAGGGTTTTAGACCTTGGACCTTATCTCTGTTTGGTAGCAGTCACTATGTCAAGCTTTGGTTGTTTATTGTTAAGTATGGAAATATATAAAGTGAAATTTATTAGAATATTATGTGTAGGTTCTACCTTTTATATTAATTAGTTATCTAGAGTATTAAGTTAATTCTTGTATATAATAGCTAGTCACCCTATGAATGAAATTAAAGATAATTTTATTCTACATGGTATCAGTTGTCTAGGTTTCTCTATAATTTTTTTTGGGTTGTTTGGATTTGAAAAGAAAATTCTTTTTTTTTCCGGTCTTTGGTCGTTCTTACCCGACCATCTTCAGAGTCTCTTCTGTCGACACTTCCTTCATCCCAGCTGCCGGTCCTTGCATTCAGACTATTTTTGGGTTGGGTATTTGATTTTTTTGGTAACAATAGTTTTTTTGGGTATTTTTTTCCTATTTTTTCGGTTTTGGGTTGTTTTTTATTTTTTGGATTTTGTTTATTTAATCCTATGGTTGACAAGAAGGTTGATATTATGTCTGACATTGTTCCGATTACAACTAAAATTATCGATTACAATTAAATAGCTTTAATTTTCTCGATTGGAACCATACAATTGAGTTGTATTTGTGAAGCCTTTCTATGGACAAACATTTGACTGATGATCCTTCTATGGATGACTCTCGCCTTCCATGGATGCGTAAAGATGCTTGTCTTTATATCCATATTCGAAATTCTATTAACAGTGAGGTGGTAGGTCTGGTTAACCATGGTTGAACGGTGAAACAGTTGATGAACTATTTGCAATTTCTATATTCAGGAAAAGGGAATTTCTCACGAATCTAGGATGTTTGTCAGAATTTTTACAGGGCTGACAAAGAAGATTGAACTTTAACTAGTTATTTTATGAATTTTAAGATGACGTATGAAAAACTTAATATGTTGCTTCCCTTATGTTTGGATATCGAGGTTTAACGAAGTCAACGTGAACATATGGTAGTTGTGAGTTTTCTCACTGGTCTTCCACCAGAATTTGAGACTGCAAAATCACAGATTCTCTCTTGTTCCGACATATTCAGTCTCGATGATGTTTTTCGGAGGGTACGTCATATTGAGAATTTTTTGTCTTCATCTCCGCTACAAATAACTCTCTAATCAGTCATGCTCCTTCTTCCGGCCCTAGTAAGCAACACTTCAAGACTGGTGGTCCTAGTCGTTCTTTTGGATCCATGCTCAACAAAATTGATCCATAGTTTAGAGCTCGTAGTTAGGATTACAACACTATTATCTGTCAATATTGTCACAAACCAGGACATACCAAACGTGATTGTCGAAAACTATAGTTTAAGAAAACTTCGTACGCTCATATTGCTTCTACTAAGACACTTCTTCATCGACTGTTACGATATCTGTGGATGGGTATGCCAAGCTTCTTCACCTTCAAGACACAGTAAAGCCTACTTTAGATTTTGTTTCTGCCCTTGTTGAGTCAGGTACACCCAATACATGTCTTGTTTTCACATCTTCAAAATGGATTATTTATTCTGGGGTCGCAGGTCACATGACAGGTAATCCAAATCTTCTTTCTCATTATACAACCCAACCTTTCATCAATACTGTTACTTTAGTCGATGTTTCTGCATCTTCTATTATTGGCTTTGACACTTTGTGTCCAACTCCATCTTTTCCTTTGTCTTCTGTTTTGAGTTTATAAAATTTATCCTTTAACCTGATGTCTGTTAGTAAACTTACTTGTACCTTTAATTGTCGTGTCTCATTTTTTCCTGGTTATTGTGTGTGTTTCAAGATCTTTGACGAAGAAGATTATTGGTAAAGGACATGAGTCTGACGGTCTCTACATCCTTGACACTTGTACTCCGGAATCTGTTGCTTACACTAGCAATGTCAATTCTTTTAAAGAACATTGTCGATTGGGTCATCCCTCCCTACCTTCTTTGAAGAAATTTTGTCCTCAATTTTTTACTTTGAATTTGTTAGATTGTGAGTCTTGTCATTTTGCTAAGCATCATCATCTTAACTCCAATCCTAGAGTCAATAAACGAGTTTCTACTCCTTTCGAATTAGTTCACTCTGATGTTTGGGGTCATAGTCCTGTTACTTTTAAACCTGGTTTTCGTTATTTTGTTACTTTTGTTGATGATGATTCTAGAATGACTTGGCTTTATTTAATGAAATCTCGTTCTAAATTATTTACTTATTTCTCTTCTCTTTGTACTGAGATTCGTACCCAATTTGGCAAGTCTGTCCAAAATTTGAGTAGTGATAATGCCAAAGATGTTGGTTATACGATTAGGATAAATCTCTCATTTTATAGGATTTTTTCATCTAAAGATAAAGACCTATTTTTTAGGAGGTTTGTTAGTTAGTTTATTTATTTTAAAATTGTTTTAGATACCTATTTTATATAGGTTGTTTATTCTACTGTAAACTCCTAATATTGAAGTCTATTTATTAGACTTCTCTACTTCTAATAAAGTTAAGACGACGAAGAATCAATTAGTCTCTATTTCAACAGAAGAATATGTTTTTGGTCCTTTCCAGAAATGCATGATTGAAGACGATATTATCCATCAAACTTCTTGTGTTGACACTCCTTCTCAAAATGGTGTCGTTGACCGCAAAAATAAACATCTCCTGGAAATTCCCGGGCTCTACTATTTCACATGTAGGTTCCAAAATGTTTTTGGGCTGATGCCGTCTCCACGGCTTGTTTTTTGATCAACCGTATGCCCTCTTCTATTTTGTTAGGTAACATTCCCTTTCTTACCCTTTTCTTAGGTAAAAATTTGTTTTCTATATCCCCGAAATTTTTTTGTTGTACTTGTTTCGTTCTAGATGTCCGTCCTCAAGTCACCAAATTTGATCCTAAATTTTTAAAATGTGTGTTTTCGGTATTCTTGTGGACATAAAGTATCGTTGTTATTGTCCAAGTTTGGGTAGGTATCTTGTGTCTGCTAATGTTTCTTTTCCGGAACATAAACCTTTTCTTTTTTCTTCCGTATCTATCGAATATAATGACGATGATTTATTGTTTTACCAAATCAACTCCTCTTTGGAGTTATCCTCACCTCCTTTGTCAAGCCCCCATTATTACTGATTTGTGTATGCATGAATGTTCTTGCTCATTCTGGTTGATAGTGATATATTTCATTAGGATATATTTGACTGCTTAGTTTTGTCTGAAGAAAAGGGATTTGTGTAGCCAAGCTCACCCAGATTGAGGTTAAGACTTGGCTGATTTTTGTACCAATGCATGGACACCAAATAATATTCTTTATAGTGGTTCTGAAGGAATTGAAATTTCCATTTGCACCTCGAATCATTAACTGACTTTTCCTTGGGCCTGGGTGAAAATTGAGGGTGTTGTATTTTACTGTTAATGAGTGGATTTCATTTAGGAATTACATAATCTAGTTTATCCATATTCGTTGTCCATGCTTTAGGATTTGAACTACTTTTAACAATTTCTTTTGTAACATGCTGTTAAGCACCTTTTTTTAGTTTCGTGAGACATTACTGATTCTTTTTTGGCAACATTCCTGCCTTTTGTTGGACATCCAGGATAGGAAATATGACTACTGATGAAACAGGTGACCTGCGTTCAGCAGGGGTAGTTCAAGTTCTTGATGTTGGATGTGGAGTGGCCAGCTTCTCTGCTTATCTTCTTCCCTTGGATATACAAACAATGTCCTTTGCACCCAAAGACGGTCATGAAAATCAGATTCAGTTTGCTTTAGAGCGAGGAATTGGTGCAATGATCTCTGCCGTAGCCACAAAACAGTTGCCGTATCCAAGTAACTCTTTTGAGATGGTTCATTGTTCTAGATGTCGAATTGATTGGCACGAGAATGGTACATTTCTGCTCTCTACTGCACACTTTATATTCAAGTTAATTTTTGTTTCTGTTCATTACCAAAATGCTTAAATATTAGATAACTATAGCTTTCTGAACAACTTTGCTATCTGAAAATCTATTCTGGATAACAATCACCATATATAAATAAGGTCTTTATCCTGTTTGTATTCATTCATGTAATTAACAGTGATTAACACCTTATGCTATCTGATTAGATAGTTTAGGAAGTTTCTTTATCATTGCACCTTGCAAGTTTTTTTTCAAATCTCTGGCATAAATCTCCACCTATGGATCTAATATTTCCTAGTCACATATTGTTTGTAGTTCTCTCCCTTTTAGTTATCTTCCCCCAAATTGAACAAATATACTAAATATGCGAGCAATCTTCCTGGAACTTAAGTTGTTTAAAAAAGATAACTAGCATTTGTAAGTCTGAACATGACTTCGATTTACTTGAACACAATGAGTTTCACTGCTTAAAGTTGGTGGTTGGAGGGGAGCTATCTGATGAGGTGCAACTTTTCCTATGATGTGGATTTTATTCATTGCTTTCCTATGTTTTCTGAAGTTGGTAGTCAATTCATGATTTGCAGGTATTCTAGTTTCTTTTGTGTCTGTTATGTTTGGTAGACTACTAGTTAGGTTAAAATGAAAATTACTTTAATATATGCTGCTGAATTCTTTCTGTGAGAGTGCTATGCCCATGATAGGAAAAAGAAATTCCTGTCAGTTTAATTACAAATTATAGTCCTCTGATGTTGTGGTCCTTAAATATTTTTAAGCTTTGATATCGTGAGATAAAAATGATCATGCTGGAGGTAGCTGCTCTCACTCACTACTCTCCTTACTCTATCCTTTTCTTGCTTTAACGTGTATTTCCCGTTCTTTTTGTTATAGGTGGTAATATGTTATTAAAATGGGTAAATATATTTTTTGTTATCTGAACTTGGTTTCAAGATTCAAATTGGTATATATGTTTCTTTTTGGTCCAAATTGGTACCTGAGTTTTTCTACAAGGGTCACACTTGTACCTATACCATTTTTGGTCAAAATTAGTACATGAACTTGGTTTTTACACCCATTTTGATACCTGAACTTACTTTTGAGTTCTGTCACACATTTTGACATGTTCAACTGATGACGGCGAAGCCAAGTTTAGGTGTCAAAATGTGTGCAAGAAGCCAAGTTTAGGTTCCAATGTGGACCCAGAAAAACCAATTTGAACATTGAAGCTAATTTCAAGTACCAAAAAGCATATTAACCCTATTAAAATATATGCTTGTATGTTCGACACTAGGTTTCAGATATTACATTGTTAGCTTTTTTCTGTATATTATTCTATCCAGATTTGAGTTTCCTAATTTCAATTTGTATCATATTGTTTCCTTAGATGGTATTTTACTCAAGGAAGTGAGCCGCCTCTTGCGACCTAAAGGATATTTTGTTTATTCGGCTCCACCTGCTTATAGGAAGGATAAAGATTATCCAGTAATTTGGAACAAGTTGGTTGATCTGACTACAGCAATGTGCTGGAAACTTGTTGCTCGAAAGGTTCAGACTGCTATCTGGATCAAAGATGAAAATCCATCATGCATTCAGCATAATGCAGAGTTGAAACTCATTGATATTTGTGATGCTGTGGATGAGACTAAACCATCATGGAAGACTCCTCTTATGAATTGTATACGACTAGCAGATGAAACAACAGCTACACAGAAGCTCCCTCCTAGACCTGAGCGTCTGTCGGTCTATTCGGAGAGCCTCAGTAGAATTGGTGAGTTCAGCTTGCATTTGTATAATTTTTTTTTTCAGATCATTCGTTTGTTTCCTCATTTGGTACCTAACCCGAAATATATTCAAGTGGTCATTTTTTGTCTTCTCAAGTTTAAAAGTCTATGATTAGGTATTTGAACTTTACTTCAATTTATCAATTAGGCTAACATTTTGTAGTCGATGGATAATTAATCCTAAAACAAATTAATATCATAGAAAGTGTCTAAAATATGGCACTTTTTGACCTAGATTTTTTTTATTCCTGAAATTAAAAGATAAGAAAGTAAAGAAGGGAAGAGAGAGAAAACAGAGGGAGACAGATTAGTGCAAAGGGACAACCAGCTAATAGGATTAGGGATGCTAGTTTCATCTGAACCCAATGGGGGACCTGATTACCCATTCTGATGGACTCTGGGATTATTTCCTGGACAAGGGCAGGCATGGGGAGTATTTGAATTCCCCGCTGCATTTATTATTTAGATGCTCAGTATATCTTGTGCTAAAATTTGTCCTTGGATCTAATTCTTATCAAGATTATCTCTTTAGATTGCTTCCAAGATGATAGTTTATATTCTTCCCTATACCTTGTACCATATAGAACATAGTGGGATAAAATTTGCTTTCATTCGATGTGGGGGTTATATATATATATCTATATATATATTTTTCTTCTTTGATCATTGCCTAAATTACATGCAAGAGCAAACTCATTGGAAACTAAATAAAGTACCAATAGAAAAGGTACTACTACTTCACATATGAATTACCTTTTGTTATATATACAACTCCTATGAATTTTATTTGATGATTTTAAGTAATTTAGATCTTTTTTGTCGTTTCTGTAACTTTTAGTTAGTTTAGATTTTATTTTTAAATTTTTATTTTATATTTTTATGAGATACATTAATAAATAGTTAAATACTATATGTATATATATTTAATTATGTGGAGTGGGAATAACCTTTGCAAAATCCTCGTGGGGATGGGGAGAAGATTCTGTCACTGCACTAAACAACAGAAAGTAAAAGAAACAGAGAAGAAGCTTAGAGAAAGGAAGATGCACAGAGATCAGATAAGAAGAAGAAGAAGGGAGGCGAGAGAAAAATTTTCTTCAATTCATCGATAAGGATAACCAAACAGAAACCTAACCCTTAAAAGCCTTAGGGAGTAAAACGACCTCGTTTCACTCTCATACAAGGCCACAATGAAACTCACCATTTCATTAGAACACTACTAACTACTAACGGTCATAAACTAAATTCAAACCCCCCAATTTATTTAGTCTAATGACAATTTGATTCCCCCTCTTCACCATCCTTCTTTCCAGAATTCGTATCGGTTCCTTAAAGATAGTTCCATCTTCTCCCATGATAGGTAACTCATCTTGACAATTCGCTGATCCTATGTGCCTTTTTAACTGGGATACATGGAATATAGGATGCACCCTGGAAAACCATGGGAAGTTGTAATTTGTAGGTCACCTTTCCAACTTGAGCTACCACCTGAAATGGATTGAACCATTTAGGAGCAAGTTTCTGGAAGCTCCTGCTCTTTACAAACTGTTGACTGTGTGGTTAAAGCTTAAGATGCACCCACTCTCCCAATTGAAACTCACAATCCAATCTGCCCTTGTCAGCTTGTTGTTTCATTCTCCCTTGAGCCCTCTATAAATAGAATTTTAGCATCTTAACAACTGCTTCTCTCTGCTGCAGACCTGATCAACAACATACACCTTGGACTCACCAATTAAATACGGAAAATGGACTGGTGGTTCTTGCCTATACAAAGTTGTCTATGGAGTAGTATGGATTATGGAATGGTATGAAGAATTGTACCACCATTCTGCTAAATGCAACCAACTGGTACACTCCTTTGGTTTCTCCCCCGTCTTACAACGTAAATACGTTTCCAAACATTGATTCACCCTTTCTATTTGACCATTAGTTTGGGGATGGTAAGCAGTCGAGGGTGTCACTATCACTCCCTACTTCTGACGAAGTTCCTTCCAAAAGGTGCTCATGAACACTTTGTCCTTATCACACACGATCGTCTCGGGTAGCCCATGCAATTGAATACATGCTCCATAAACATTTGAGCTACATCCATAGTCGAAAAAGGGTGTTTCATGGAAATGTAATGAGCGTATTTGGTTAACCTGTCCACCACAACTAAAATTACATCTTTTCCTCTGGAAACCGGTAAGTCTTCAATAAAATCCATGCCTATCGAGTTTCAAACTAATTCTGATATGGGTAATGGTTGCAGAAGACCTCTTGGATGATGCAAATCCCCTTTATTGTTTTGACAAACCGAACACTCCCTGATCATTCTTTTGAAATCCTTCATCATGCCCTTCCAATACAAATCAACTGTTGCCCTCTTCACACTAACGTGTGCACCAGAATGTCCACTTATAGGACTCCCATGGAAGTACTGTATCAACTAACCAACTTCCCTTTTCTCCTCAAGGACCTCCCATCACACAAATATTTTGGGTATTTGGCAGTTCCGGCTTGTAAAGCATCAATGATTTTCACCAATTTTGGATCATGGGACCTAGTCTTCTTAATTCTGTCAAACAGATCAATAGTCACACTACTAACCCTCAAATTATAGCACTCTTCAAACTGGGGATTACGTGATAAGGTATCTTGTAGAAAATCAACTTCCAATTTTGTGGAAAAATAAAATAATGTTGAAAAAAAAAGAAAATTTAAGCTTTTTGTGAAAAGGAAGAAGAAACTTAATTAATTTTCTGTTGTTGAATGAATGATTTTGTTTATACAAGCTAATGCCTTTTTATAGGCTTTAGAATAAGACTTTGAATAGGATTAGAAGTCCTAATTACTTTAGGTTTTTAATCCTATTAACTTAAGACTTTTAATTCTACTAAAATTATCTTTAAGTAATAGATCCTAACTCAAATTCCTACCAGTACTATATATATAATCTCACACTCCCCCTCAAGTTAGAGAATATATATTGTATATTCCCAACTTGAATAGAAACTTGTCGAATGAAGCTTTTGGTAATGCTTTTGTAAACACGTCAGCCACTTGTTCTTCTGTAGGAACATAAGATAAAGAAGTTGTCCCATAAGTAATCTTTTCTGAGATAAAATGTCTATCAATCTCTACATGTTTCGTCCTATCATGATGAACTGTATTTCGAGCAATTTGTATGGCAGACTGATTATCACAAAAAATCTCGAACTTTTCCTCTTGGTTCACATCTAGCTCTTTCAGTAGCTTTAATAACCAAATTCCTTCACACATTCCCAATGCTAAAGCCCTATATTCTGCTTCAACGCTGCTTCTAGATACAACTATTTGTTTCTTACTTCTCCAAGTCACTAGATTCCCTAAACAAAGGAACAATAACCACTAGTTGATCTTCTTTCTGTCAGTTCACCTGTCTAGCTTGAAGCTGAAAAAACCTGAATAGAACTTTCTTGAGTCTTTTTAAATAGCAGTCCATGCCCAAGTGTCCCTTTCAAGTATCTCAAAATTCTAATTGCAGCTTCGATGTGATCCTCCCTTGGATCAGTCATGTGTTGATTAATAACATTAACTGAAAAGGCAATATCTGGTCTGGTTAATTTATGAAGATCTGTAATGGTCCAAGTATCATTCTTTTCAAGTGCTTCAATCTCCTCTTCAATAGCTCTTCTCCATTTAGAATCATTTAGAGCCTCCTCAATAGTGTCAGGTATTTGTTCTTTATCTAAGTAAGTTGTAAAAGCCTTGAAAGATGACATTAGATTACCATAAGCAACATACCTCTGAATGGGATGCTTTGTACATTCTCTTATCTCTTTCCTTTTAGCAATTGGTAAATCATCAACCTCAGGTAACGAGGAAGGAATCTCAGTTAGAACATTACCTTCATCATTCTCATTGGCAACTGAACTCAAGTCCAATTCTTGGCAAGTGTCAGATTGTAAAACAGTCTCTGAAATAGTTTTCTATTTTCTGGTGTAAACTTTCAATTACTTAGAGGGTTGAGGAGTTTGTAAGGGAGGTTTAGGTGAGAATTGAGGAGTAACAATAGGTGAAGGATGAAAAGTTGTAGGTGTAGAAGTGGAAGAGTTATCAGGTTCAAATGACAAAGGATTATTAATAAATAAATCTGAAGAATAAACTTGATTTCTGAGAGCTGAAAAATATCACTATTCTTCCCCTAATTTTTAGTCGAGTGGAAATAAGGTTCATGTTCAAAAAAGGTGAGATCCAATGAAATAAAAAATTTTTGAGAAGGAGGATGGTAACATTTGTAGCCCTTCTTAAGTGAAGAATACCCTACCAAGACACACTTCAAAGATTTAGGGTCTAATTTTGACATAGAGGGAGCAAAATCTTTTACAAACACAGTACAACCAAAAACTTTAAAAGGAAGAATAGATGACAATGGTTTAAAATTTGGGTAACACTCTAAAAAAATAGCTCTAGGTGTTCTATGTTGTAAAACCTTAATAGGCATTCGATTAATGAGATAGATTGCAATTAATAAAGCCTCACCCCACAAATACTTAGGAGTGTTACTGGTGAACATCAAAGACCTAATAACCTCTAACAAATGTCTATTTTTTCTTTTTGCAACCCCATTTTATTGTGGTGTATCCACACAAGTGCTTATTTGTAAAATTCTTTTTTTGTTAAAAATTCTCCCAATGGCTTGGTAAAATATTCACTCCCATTATCAGATTTGAATATCTGAATTTTACATCCAAATTGAGCTTCTACCATATGATAAAATTTTTCAAAAACAGAGGCTACTTCAGATTTATCCCTTAACAAATATGTCCAAGTTATTCTACTATAGTCATCAATGAAAGTGACAAACCACCTACTACCAGTTACATTCTTCACTCGAGAAGGACCCCAAACATTACTATGAATCAATGAAAAATGGTGAGATGGTTTGTAGAAAGATGGTAAATAAGATGCTTTTGTCTGTTTAACAAGAGGACATATATGACATTTAAAAGAACTTGAATTTTTATTAACAAACAATTTAGAGAATAATTTAGCAAGATAATGGAAATTAGGATGCCTTATCCTAAAATGTCATAACATTATATTATCAATTTGTCCTAAAGAAGTAAAGGAACAAGAAGTATTTGGTATGACAGTTGGTTGATTATCGAGAAGGACATAAAGACCATTTTGTAAGCTAGCATTGTCAAGCATTTTTCTCGAATTCATTGCCTGTAAAAAACAATCAGATTCAGTAAACTGTAATGAACACTTCAAATTCTTGGAGAGTTTACTAACAGAGATAAGATTGCAGGCAAGATTAGGCACAAACAGAACATCTTTAAGCAACAAGTTATCATTAATGAAGACCGAGCCACTTCCTTTGATAGGAGAAAAAGAGTCATCGACTATTTTAATAGAACTTATAGAAGATGAATCTAAAAAATTAAGGAATAATTCTCTGTTACCAGTCATGTGATCAGATGCTCCAGAGTCGATGATCCATGTTGATGTACTTTTAGAAGAAAAGAGTGCAGTAGGAGAACAAATATTTTGTATGCCTTTATCCTCCACGAGAACTAAATTTGTTTTACAGGTTACTGTCGAACCTGGAATTGCTTGAAAAAATTCCAATCCAACTGTTTGTTTTGTTGTGGGTAACATCTTAGAGGTTGTCGAAAGGAATCCCATTAAGAATTTGAACTAGGATCGATATTAGATTGATACCATGTAAAAAATCAACTTTCAACTTTGTGAAAAAATAAAATAATGTTAAAAAAAAAAGAAAATTTAAGCTTTTTGTGAAAAGGAAGAAGAAACACAATTAATTTTCTGTTGTTGAATGAATGATTTTGTTTACACAAGCTAATGCCTTTTTATAGGCTTTAGAATAAGACTTTGAATAGGATTAGAAGTCCTAATTACTTTAGGCTTTTAATCCTATTAACTTAAGACTTTTAATTCTACTAAAATTATCTCTAAGTAATAGATCCTAACTCAAATTCCTACCAATACTATATATATAATCTCACATATCTGTCACTCTATTATGAATCCCTTGTCAATAACATACTTCATAGTCGAACCACATCATCTTATTTACCCATTTTTGCTGAGCTGGTGTGATAGCTTGTTGATTGGTCAAGAACTTTAAGCTTTGATGACCGATTTTAATTTTGAAACGCCTCCCCAAAAAATAAGCTGACCATTTCTTCACTGCTATTAACACCGCTAGCATCTCTTTATCACAAATATACAATTTCTAATGCCTCGCTCCCAGCCCTTTACTGAAGAAGGCAATAGGTTTTCCCCTTTGGCTTGACATTGCTCCTACACCCTTATTCGATGTATATGTCTCTACTGTGAACTCCTGGAAATTTGGTAAAGTTAACACAAGATCTGAACTCATTATTGTCTTAAGCTTATCGAATGTTGCATCAAAAATTGGTAAGAGGTCGAGCAATAATTCCATAACCCTTAATAAATTGTCGGTAATAACCTGAAAGCCCCAAAAATCCTCTCAGTTCCCTAACATTCTTTGGTTTTGGCCAATCTGTAACAATTTGCACCTTAGACTTCTCCATAAAAATGCTTCCTCCTGAAATGACATAACCAAAATACTCTACTTCGTTAGCCCTAAAACTACGTTTACTTTGCTTAGCAAATAATTTATGTTCCCTCAAGACTTTCAACACTTCTTCGAGATGCATCAAATGAGTCTCCCAACTTGGAGAGTATATCAATATGTCATCTAAAAATACCAAAATTGATTTTCTCAAGTACCTTTTAAATAATTGGTTCATTAAGCCTTGAAAAGTTGTCGGGCATTGGTGAGCCCAAAAAGCATCACGAGATGCTCATAGTGACCCTCATGTGTTTTGAAGGTTGTTTTAGGTATGTCTTCCTCCCACATTCGGATTTGGTGGTACCTGAACCTCAAATCTAGTTCGGGAAAAAATTATTCAATAATCAGCATTGGGAATTTATCTTTGATGGTCAATTGATTCAACTTGCGGTAGCCCACACATCTTTCACGAGCCATCTTTCTTTTTGACTGTAGAAACAAAGGAATCGATATTCTTTGTTGTAATTATTTCGATAGTAAAAGTCTAAATATATAGACTTATTTACAAGACTTCAAAACTAAGAAGTCTTTCTAAGAATAAACTCTTATTTTTTAAGAGATAAGATAAACTAATAAAGATCCCTAAAATATCTCTTCTTAAGATAACTCCTAATATAACTCTTCCTAAGATAACTCCTAACAAATAAATAAATAATACTCCTATTCGATAGATTTCTATTAAATAGAAATTTATCTTCCTAAACTAATATCCAACACTCCCCCTCAAACTGGTGTATATATGTTGTATATACCCAGTTTGGATGAAAGTTCATCAAAAGTTATTCTAGGTAGAGCCTTGGTGAAGATATCTGCTATCTGCTTCTTTGTAGGAATGTACTTCATCTTGGCGACTCTATTATTGACTTTCTCATAGATGAAATGTCGATCTATCTCAATGTGTTTTGTCCGATCATGTTGAACTGGATTTTTAGCTATACTCATAGCTGATTGACTGGCTATCACTGAATACCTCAAACTCTTTTTCCTGATCCAATTCGAGTTCTGAGAGTACCTTTTTAATCCATATTCTTTCACAAATTTTAAGTGCCATTGCTCTAAATTCACCTTCAGCACTACTTCGAGATACAACTGTCTGTTTTTTACTTCTCCATGTGACTAAATTTCCCCAAACATAGGTACAGTAGCCACTTACAGACCTTGTGTCTGTTAATTCACCTGCCCAACTAGCATCTGTATCCACCTTCACACTCCTATCTTCATTTTTTCTGAAGATAAGTCCAGCTCCAGGTGTAGATTTTAAGTACCTCAGAATCCTGTTGACAGCTTCCATGTGTTCTTCTCGTGGATTACTCATGTATTGTCTAACAATACTTACGGAGTATGCAATGTCAGGTCGAGTAAGTGATAGATAGATTAACTTACCAACTAGTCTTTGGTAGGTCTCTTTATGTGTAGGATCTTTTGTATCTTCTTTGTTAAATTTTAATCCTGATTCCATTGGAGTGTCACTTGGTTTGCAACCCAGCATCCTTGTTTTAGTGAGTAAATCCAGCACATATTTTCTTTGATTAATTACTAATCCATCTTTGGATCGTGCTATTTCCATACCCAGAAAGTATCTCATATTCCCGAGATCTTTGATCTCAAATTCTTTTGCTAGATCTCTTTTCAGACTTTTTACTTCTTCATCATCATCTCAGTAACATTGATATCATCTACATATACAATTAGAATAGTGATTTTACCCTTTGAAGCTATCTTTTTGTGTGAGTATGATCTGTCTGACTCTGTTGAAATCCACTTTGAATAACAACTTTAGCAAACCGATCGAACCAAGTTCTGAGAGACTGTTTTAACCCATATAAGAATTTTTTAAGTTTACACACAGTGTCCTTGGTAACTTTTCCTTCTAATCCTGGTGGAACTTCCATATAGACACCATCTTCTAAATTTTCATTCAAGATTGCATTTTTAATGTCCAATTGATGTAGCTTCTAGTCCATATTGACAACTATTGATAATAGGATTCTGATTGTATTTAATTTTGTCACTGGAGCAAATGTTTTCTGGTAATCAATATCATAAGTTTGAGAGAATCCTTTAGCAACCAACCTTGCTTTATACCTTTCTATGCTCCCATCTGAGTGATATTTAATGGTGAATATCCACTTGCAACCAACATCTTTCTTTCCTTTTAGTAGATCAATTAGCTCCCATGTATCATTCTTTTGTAAGGCTTTAATTTCCTCTTCTACGGCCTTTCTCTATGTTGGTGATTGTAAGGCTTCTAAAATATTCTTTGGTATCTTTTCTTGATTAATATTAGCAGTAAAAGCCCTAAAATCAGAGCATAATTTCCCATATGCAACATATCTGTCTATAGGATGAAAAGTACATTTTCTTACCCCTTTTCTAATGGCAATAGGAAACTCATCAAGGTCAACATTGACTGTCTCTTTGAGCTCTTCATTTACAGTCTCATTCACATTTTCAGTCTCTTTAATCTCTTCATTTCTCTCGGATTCAATATCACAAGTTTCTGTTTCAGTGGCAGGAATCAAATCTGGTTGGTTGACCTTGCTAGATTAACAAAAGTCTTCGGCTAAAGCTTTCTTTTTCCTGAAATATACTTTAAGTTGAGGTGTCAAGGTTTCAAGATTATTGGTAGGTAGATCTCCTAAGATCGAAGGTGTTTGATGTGAATTGGATTGTGGGAATATGATGGAACTTGGTACTTTGTTATTAGGAGATTCAGGATTAACACTCAGGATAGAAACCATAACCGACTGCAATGTGGGACTTTGTATATGAATGGGTTGAAATTCCATAAGGTTCTCCCCTTGAATTTCTGCCCGAGAGAAATAGGATTGATCTTCAAAGAAGTTAACATCAAAAGAAATATAAGTTTTTCGAGTAGATGGGGAATAACACTTATACCCTTTTTTAGTGGAAGAATACCCAAGGAATATACATTTGACTGACCTATGATCTAATTTTCCTCGATTAGGACAGTGAATATGAACAAATGCAGTGCAACCAAATACTCTAGGAGTTAGATTTGAATGGAATGGTTTAAAGTGAGAAAACTGTTGAAAAAGTATCTCAGTAGGAACCTTAAAACCAATGGTTGTACAGGGCATTCGATTTATAAGGTATGTGGCTGAAAGGATGGCTTCCCCCAGAAGTATTTAGGCACATTAGATGTGAACATGATAGACCTGGTAACTTCAAGAATGTGCCTGCTTTTTCTTTCAGCAACTCCATTTTACTGAGGAGTATTTACACAAGATGTAAAGTGATGAATCCCTTTTTCCTCAAAGAAAGATCGAAGTGATTGACTCAAGTATTCACTCCTATTGTCACTTCGGAAGACTTTAATTTTAGAATCAAATTGAGTAAGGACTTTCTGATAGAAATTTCGAAAAATATATGCCACTTTAGACTTATCCTTCATAAGGTAAACCCATGTAGTTCGAGAAAAGTCATCAATGAAAGAAATAAACCATTTATACCCAGAAATACTCTTAACAGAACAGGGTCCCCATATATCTGTGTGTATGATCGAAAAAGGGTGAGTAGGTTCAAATTTTGTAGGATTGTAAGTTTTTCGAGTATGTTTGGCAAGTTGGCAATAATCACATAAAAGCTGGGAAGAAATTTTATTAGTAAATAAATTGTGAAACATTTTTGACAAATAGGAAAAACTAGGATGTCCTAACCTATAATGCCATAATAAAATATCATTTGAACCTAACACTGGTTTCCTAAGTTGAGTAGAGAGAGCCATGTTCGAAGGTGTTGTATTTTTGAGAATGTAGAGACCTTTGTCAAGGCTAGCACTGTCAATCACCTTCATTGATTTTTGTTCCTGAAAAATACATCCACCAACACCAAACAAAACATTACAATGTGTATGTTGAACCAATTTATTAATTGATAATAAATTGCAAGTAAGCTGAGGAACATAAAAGAACATTATGAATAACAAATCCTTTATTTAAAGTCACCGAGCCACTCCCTTTTACATTGATTAGGGAACCATCAGCAATACGAATGGATGTAGGGAAATTACTCTCACCATAATTTTCCAAAACAACAAAGTTGCTTGTCATATGATCTGTGGCCCCTGAGTCCACAATCCATTGTACTGATCTATTAGAGATATCAGTACCTGTAGCAGCAGCATGGGCTTCTGTAGTTGATTTTGCTGCCATAGATTGAAGTAGTTGCTATAAATCTTTAATCTGCTTTCGACTGAAGGTACCAGTCACAGTCTCATGAACAGCTTGATGAGCCTCTCTCTGAAATTTTGTTCGATTAAAAGAACAAGTTTACAGACTCCTATATAGCCTAAGAATAGAACTTCTAATTGAATTAGGAGTCCTAGATATCCTAAACTTAAAACTCTTAAGTATAAAAGTTTAAATATAACTAAGACTCTTTTACCAAGATAAACTCTTGATAAACTAACTATAAACTCTTAACATAATCTCGACAACTAACAAAGTCTTGGTGCCTAACTGCACATATTTGAACTATTGGTGTCAATCAAATATTTGATGATGTTTCTGATATCCAGTGAGTAATAAACACAAAAAAACTTCACAAAGAAACTACATGTGTGATCTTCCAAAAAATCTTGATACTATTTACTTGTTATGCTTTTTGTTCTAAATTGGACGTGAATCAAAACACAGGATGTAGAGATAATTCATCTAGTGTAATATTTGAATTTTACTATCAACAACTTCTCTCTTATTATTTATTTGATTAGCAGATCCTAATTGATGCTTCTTCTCTATTATTATTTACTTACAAACAACAATCCCTCGGGCGAACAGTGTCATACCAAAGTTACCGCTTGTTCCGCACGATTGCAAGTGGGAGACACAATCTCTGGCTTTGATACCAAGTTATCAAACAATGAAATTGAGATATAAAAGATTGTCCTTACTAATATTAACAATACTCTTATATACTAATTACAATAGATCAACTATGGTAATTAAATCAAACATATTTCTAAGATTAAGCCGTATTATAGGCCTAAAATATAGTTATAATATATTACAGCTTATAACAATTCAGAACTTTATTAAACGAATGGTTAAACATTTAGGAAAATGTGTGCTTAATAGTTAATTTTATACACGATGCATAATTATTAAGCTTAAAATTTATGAATCATAACTATTCTCATTTTAACCCGTTTCGATGGTACTGATAGATTCAAGTTGATTGATGTGATGTGTCTCAAACTTGTATACATACACATATCCCAAACCAATCCAAAGTCCGAGCAATTTAGTCTTCTTTCTGCCAAAGGAGACCCTACACACTGTCAAAGTACAACAATATAAAAATTTTAATTTTTGGTAAACAAGAAGGATTTATGGACTTGGAAGGTTTGGACTAGATCACATCTTGCAATATTTCACTTTTTTATTATTATTATTATTATTATTATTATTATTGTTATTATTATTATTATTTGGGGCTATATTACTAATAGATCTTAGACACTGGGAGATGTTTGATCCAACATGATGATTTATCATATATTGATAACAGGCATCAGTAGAGAGGAATTTAGCTTGGATTCTAATTTCTGGCAAGACCAAGTTCACTATTACTGGAAGCTGATGAATGTTAGCAAGGAAGATATACGAAATGTGATGGACATGAATGCCTTTTATGGTGGTTTTGCTGCCGCTTTGAATCAATATCCTGTTTGGGTAATGAATGTAGTCCCTTCAAGCATGCAAAATACCTTATCTGCAATTTTTGATAGGGGTCTAATCGGTGCTTTTCATGATTGGTAAGAAAGATTTTATATCATTTCTCAGTTAATTGCTAATATCTATAGGAAGTATGATAGCTCTTGTTGACTACTTTAGATCTTACTAGTAACCACTGATACATATATGATTTTTCAGGTGTGAACCATTTTCAACATATCCACGCACATATGATTTACTGCATGCAAACCATCTTTTCTCTCAATATAAAAATAGTGGAAAAGGTTGCCTGCTTGAAGATATTATGCTTGAGATGGACCGTGTTTTAAGACCTCAGGTACTTGCTTTCAATGTTTCAATGAGACAGTGATGATATTTGTGTCTGTTGGTCCATTTGAGACTTCTCATTTTGAATCATTCAGAAGTCCATGAGTTAGTATCATTCACATCCAACATAAAAGTATAATCAGTCATTTATTTTGACATTTTTCTATTTTAAGCGCCTAAATCTTTGGGAAATTATTGAAAGTGTTATGTGATTTTGATCTAGTTCAATTAATGCTGCCATCTATTTTATTAAACCTCTACATGTTTGGCATTACACAGTTTGATTGAATGTTATGGATACGAGAAAATTATCCATAAGTTAGGGACTCATTAAATGTTTCTTTTTCGTGCTGATTTGTAGTGAACATTGATCTCTTGTTTGTTTTGGCTATTTAAATTAGTTGGTATCATTTACTTGCCAAGTATTTTGGTCAGGTAGTTGGCTGGTGGTATCTTGTTATTTTAGTTTATTGTAGCTTCCATTTATTAATATGCTATGGATTAGATTTGGATTTGACATTTAAGTACAATACTTCCGCCTGCGGTTCTCGTCTATCAGTGTTTTCTGTTTACCTTGTTTCTTATATTTATCTGTCACCAGAGTTCCTCAATCTCAGCCTTTTATGTTCTATATTGTCTATCCTATTTCATTGTTTTTCCCTTCCTTTATTCACCATCAGCTAATACCTGATCTAGTCAGGTTGATGAGTCCCAAAATAAAGATTTATGCTATATTTTGCTTGTGTTCCATGTTACGGTTACTATATCTAGTGCAGGTGGATGGAGACTGACATCTAACATCTTCTCTGCTAGTTTGGTTCCTTGTTCTATAATCCAAGTTGGTTATTATGATTTCAACTCTCATTATACATTTTTGTCTCAGGGATTTGTTATAATTAGAGATGAGGATTCTATTACATCAAGAATCCAAGATCTTGCTCCGAAATTCCTTTGGGAGTTTGAATCGCATATTCTGGAAAACAGGGATAAACAAAGAGAAACTGTGCTAATTTGCAGAAAGAAGTTCTGGGCAATTCTTTAAGACGTGTTTCTACAAAAAACAAGTGGTAATGCAACAACTGTATGTATTTCCTGCCCTCTCTACTAGTGTTGTTACTTATTTAACCATGAGTGTAGGTTCTTGTTTTTTCAGTCCTGTACTTATAATATTAACCTTTCCACCGGAGAAAAGAGAGAATACATATATTTGTGATTTATTCAGTGCACCACCCTATTTCTTGTATTAAATTTCCTGTTGAAGAAAGATCTTGGAGATCAGTGTTAAGTAGATTAACAAGACCTCAAAATTGAAGTGCTTTTTATCAGCTGCAATGGCCTTAACTAAGGTCAATCTCAGAGCTTAGCTCTTTTTATAACAGCTCGCTCATACAGCACTTGAGACTAGGAGAAACATCGAAGTTAACTTGATAACTCCCTAATTGTGGCCATCCATTCCTGCACTACTATAGCTTTTCGCCACTCCACCGGCTGCCTTGTTGATACTATGAAAGGCAGTTAGCTGTGGTTTGTGCACTTGATTCTCTATGTATAAAAAGTTGCTCATATTCTTTGTGTACCAGAATCCCCATATCATGCTTAGGTGTTATGGTCTTAAAAGAGAGTCATGAATCCCATGCTAGTTGTGTGATAGAGTTGGTTTTGCGTTAACACCATTTTTAACCTGTGAAGCACTTATTTCGATACAACCATGAGGCCCAATAGGTCGAATGTAGGTTTGCAGGAACTGTTATGATTTCTGTGTACTAAGATGTTGTGGCCTTGGGAAGGAGTTTTGAATTCTGTGTACTAGAATTGGTTTGTTTATATAATTTTTCTAACCTGTAAGGTGTTTCTTTTCACAAAACCCTGAGAGACGCAGACAATAAATAATAAGAGTCTAAACATGAAGGGTAAACTATATTGGAGGTCACTCGATTATTAATAAAGTTATGAAGAGGTCAAACAATTCTTAGAAGTTATAATTGGCTAATAAAAATTTTAGTTATAATTGGGTGATTTCTCTGTTACAATACAAATAAACATCAAACAAAGGTTTGGTACAATAATAATAGGCATAAAGATAATTATAACCCTTAGCGTTTATAATTTTCGTTGTTTTGGCCTTATTCTTTTTTTGGGATAAATATAGCCCTTAACCTATATCTTTTTGACAAATAACTTATTTTTTAACACCATGGTAACTGGACAGTAAAATATAAAATATAAAATAATTAAAATTCAAATAAAATATTAAAAATAATTAATTCTAAAATAAAATATTATTAAATATTCTTAACTCTAATTACGATAAAATTAAAATGCTACCTAAAAAATTAATTAATTTCGAATTATGTTTTTATTTTTTTAAGATAAGACTTTGATTCTGTCATAGTTAGTGTTGTTAATGTTTAATAGTCTTTTATTTTAGAATTAATTAATTTTTAAATTTTTATTTGAATTTTATTTATTTTATATTTTATATTGGAATAATATTATATTTTATATATATATGTATTTGATAGGTTAGATGCTATGTCATTTAAAATATATTATCATATCAATATGACATGTCATCATTGTTAGATTTTTAACGGTTCAGTTATTATAGTAGTTAAAAGATAAGCTATTTGTTAAAAAGATATAGGTTAAGGGTTAAATTTATCCAAAAAAAAAAAATAAGGGTTAAAATGATAAAAAATATAAATGTTAAGGTTAAAATTATCTTTATGCCGTAATAATATTCAACGAACTTAGTCTTAATTAAACCCATTGGAATATTTGAAAATTATTTATGAATATTATCAAGATGTAATTACTGCTACCACTTATTTTCTACAAAAGTTTCTATATTTTGTATTATTAAATAGTTTTCTTATTAATTTTGAATATTTCAAATAAATTCATTATTATCCTTTTATTTTTAAAATAAACCAATAATGTGGAGGTAAAAATAGTAGTAATGAATAATAGGTAGTTTCTTAATTTTAAAGGGCACCAGGTGCAAAAGGTTATGGGAGCTTAATAGCAGGTACTAACATTTCGTAGGTAAAGTATCATAAATTAATTTTATAATATATTTTAATACAATAAAATTTATCTCCTTGATCTTTCACTTGATCATTCATTAATTTATCTACGTACAGTTAGGGGTGAGCAAGACTCGACTCAAAAAAACCGAATAACTCGATTCGAGGCGAAAATATTTGACTCGTTTTGACTCGACTCAAAATTTTATAAACTCGATTCAACTCAAAAAAATTTCAAATAAAGTTCGAGTTATAAAATGAAAATTTGAATAACTCGAAATTTTTAATAATTAAAGGATTAATTTTTAAGTTTGAGATGAGTCTATCATTTTTTTATGATATATATACATTGATATATAAAAATATAAAGAAATATTGCTACATATGAAAATATATATATATACATATCTTATATGATTAGAGAAAGTCGTTTAAATTGGAATCAAATCATAATATAATATGATAAATAATTACAATTAAATATTTATAGGAATTCAAAAACTCGACTCGAATCGAAAAATTTTAAATAAAATTTGAGTCGTAAAATATGACTTATCAACTCGAATAATTTAAAATTTTTTGACTCGATTCGACTCGATCGAATATTCACCCTTACCTACAGTCAATTGCTAAGCTTTTTCTTATCCTAAAATCAAATAATTTGTCAAACTTTTTTTTAAAGAATTTGCCAACTTTTGTAAAATAACTTAAAGCTACACTCATTAATTATTAACTTAAAGAGATGAACATAATTTTGAACTTGGGAAATGAAAAATGAGAACTTTTCTTAACGCATATATCTAAAACAACGATCTTTGCATCGGTTAACATTACGTTATATATTATATTAAAAAAAACAAAAAAATAATCTATAAGAAAAAATAAATATAAAATTTTTATCACTATTTATATTTAGGGGTGAACAAAACTCGACTCGACTCGAAAAAAATGAATAACTTGACTCAATTCGAAGCGAAAATACTCGATTCGGAACTTCATAGACTCGTGTCGACTTGAAAAAATTTTAAATAAAGTTCGAGTTGTAAATGAAAATTCGAATAACTCAAAATTTTTAGTAATTAAATTATTAATTTTTAAGATTGAAACGAATCTCTTAATTTTTTATAATATATATGCATTGATATATAAAAATATAAAGAAATATTGTTACATACAAAATATATGCTTATTTTATATGTTTAGAGAAAATTGTTTAAATTGGAATCAAATCATACTATAACATGATAAATGATTATAATTAAATATTTATAAAAACTCGAAAACTCGACTCGACTCAAAAAAAAATCCAATAAAATTTGAGTTGTAAAATATGACTCGTCAACTCGAATAACTCAATTTTTTACTCAACTCGATTAGATTGAATACTATCCCTGTTTATACTCACCCGGTAGTCACTAGTTAAAAAGATAAATAATTAAAGGAGATGGGAGTGAGGAGACGTGGCTGAAACTATAAAGTGTAAACCATAAAACAAAGTATAAGTCAAATAGAAAAAAAAATCGTAGGAGGCAGTCGATGTTGAAGCAAAGTTGAACCGGAGAAGAGAGGGAAAAAAAGGTAAGAAACTGAAAGCATGCATGTTTTAGCAAAGTTGGATTGAAAATCAAATCCCAATCAGTTGTCGTGGGTGAGAGCCGAATAAGAGAGAAAAAAGGGTCAACATACCAAAAAAATAAAAAATAAAATTATTTAAGCATTATTTTTTTCTTAAAAGACATATCTACTAGAATGTGTAGCGTTACTATTTATATATCTCAAGATCTTCCTTTTTCTTTTTATCTGTAATTAATGTTTCTTATCTCTTTCAAGGCGTGACACATACGATATATTTGGACTAGAGAATTCAAGATACATAAGAAAGCTTTTGTAGATCATGATTTTTAATCTCGATCAATTTGGGGAAGTGAATGAGATGAAATTTGTAATTTAGGGTTAGATTTAACTCAAGAATATTTTTTTAAGGGTAAACTATTGCATTAGTCATTTTTGTTTACCCTCAGTATATTTTTAGTTATCGATTTTGAAAAACGACCAATAAAGTTACTATCATTTTCGAGGTGTAAAGTTTTGGTCACTCCAACGTTAAATATCGTTAAATTCACGAAAAAATGATCTGACACAATAAAAAAAATGATAAATTATTTAAATAATCTTTGAACTATTATTATAATTTTGTTTCATCTTCAATTTGACTCTAAAGAACGTAAGATTTTATATTTTTATCCATTTTCCCTAAAGCCTTCGGTCCTTGTTGGCATCTATCCTTGCCCCGTAGCTGTCGGCTATCGACCACGAGCCATAGACAAAACCATCACCTAACAGGCATTGTAAGTTCATGACCCATCCTTCTGTTTTTGTATAAGTTTGCTCCTACTGTCATTTTGTTTGTTAAGCTTTCATGGTCTTTTTTCTTTTTTTTTCTTGTTGTATTGGTTGAGAATATCAATGCTAACAGATTTTGTATTGGTTGTGAAAGCTATTATATTTTGCTTGTTTAGTCACCCTGTTGATTGGTGAATTTGAGAGTATCCTTATTTTAATTGAATTATTGAAAAGAAAAATTGAATTTGTTTGTACTTTAATTAGCTGTGAATATTCGTAAGTAAAGAAATTTGTATTCTATCGAACGAACAAAAGAGAAATTGTGTGATCTATATTTCTTTTCTTGTTATTAGTCCATGGCTGTGAGTTTGTTTTTCAGTTTTTATTATTGTAGCTTTGTGTTCTTTTTGATGTTTATTAATATTTTATGTTTCTGTAATGTTTCGCTTGTTTTCTAACATCCCACAATTTTTATCTATGATAATATTATTGAAGATTTCTAGTTTTATGTAAATTCTACACTTGGGGATAAGTAAACAAGATAGTTTAATTTATTTAATCGGTCATTTTTTCTTTGTGAACTTTGTTTACTGTAGCTTGGCATCTAAAGTTTCAAAAATGTTTAAACATTGTGGACAATACCAGTTGACCCGAAATCGTTCTTGAACAATTTGACTGGAAAGACTATTATAGTGAAGCTCAGTGGGGGATGAAACACAAAAGTAATTCGAGGGGTTTCTTTATTTTTATGTTAAACTATCTGACCTTTTCTTTTCTTTATAGTTGGTATTCTAACTTTGTGATTGATGGTTTGAGATAAGGGTTAGAGTTAGTTTTTTTTTAGAAGATGATAAAAATATAAAGTTTTAGAGATTTTAGAGTCAAATTAAAGATGAAACAAAAGTATAATAAAAGTTTAAGAACTATTTAAGTAATTTATCATTTTTTTATTATGTCAGATCATATTTTCGTCAGTATTTAACGGCACTTAACGTTGGAGTGATCAAAACTTTACACCCCGAAAACAATAGTGACCTTACTGGTTGTTTTTCAAAATCGATGACTAAAAGTGTACTGGTATACGAAAGTGACTAACACAGTAGTTTATCCATTTTTAGAAAAATCCACATACAATTTATTTTAACTTCATTAAGCGCTAAAGGCGCAACGCCTAGTGCCTTGACAGAAATGCGACTTGAATAGAATTTTAATACCATAAATATCACCACAACATTTCATTAAGTGCCGAATTTAAGACTCTCTTGCATTTGATATCTAAAGATTTTGTTCCTTTATTTTCTAAATTAAGTTTTTAATATTTTAGCTTGTTTTAAAAAGGAGTCATGCATTGAAACGTCAATAATCCATTTTTATGGAAAATTTTATTTTTTATTCTTTAAAATACAAGGTTATTGATGCATTTTATCATCTTTTATTAAGCTCAAAAAGAGTGGGGTCATTTTACTATGTGAAGTCTCCTCCGAAAAAATAGGTCATGTTCCCTTGTGAGATTGTTAATTGAAGGTCGCTTGAAGAGGTTGGAGTTTTGGAAAAACAAAACTTTAGGGATAATTTTTTTTGAGGGGGGGCATGATAACAATCATTCAATTTAATAATATTTTTTAAACATGAATTGAAAGAGATATTTTGGTTAAGCTAAACCAACTGTCCAAGAAATAAAAATCTCTTGTTGTTCGAGGCAAGATCATTTGGTGAAGTTTTAGATTTTGTTTTTAAGCTAAATGTGTACCGTGATGTTTCGGGGGCAAGTGTTTACCGCACCTTTGAGATGGAAGAATACTCATTGAAAATAGTTTTATCAGAGGTTTGTTTTCGCATCCAAGTGAGGGTGGTATGAATTTTTTAACTCTATTTCATGAGTAAAAGTCAAATATTCCTTTAAAGAAGAAGATCCAACAAAATCAAAAGCTTGAAATATCCAAGAGTGACCAAAATTTGAGGATTTATCCCCAAGCAATCAAGAAAAAAAGACATTCATAAATCATACTTCATTTGTAGGTAGACATCCTTAGGATTAGGGGCACGCTGACACAAGCATTAAGTCATACATCATTTTGAGTTGGACATCCCTAAGATTATAGAGCATGCTAACGCACATTCATACATATTTACCTATTTTGACAGGTGCTGAAAAGGAGATAAAATGAAAAGAGGTTCTGAATATGTGGTACTTTTAGAACTAGGTTGAAGAATAATTTTATGAAATATTGAATCATTCCTTAGTGAAGTATTGAAGTATTGTTTGGGGAAGAATTGAATTTTAACTCCAAGGCATCAAAATTTTGAGATATTCACTTTTTTGAGGTGTTGAGATATTCGTCTTTGAAATATTAAGGTTCGATTCTTTGAGGTATTGATGTATTTAAGGTTATGAGGGGACGAGATTTTTCTCTTTGAAGGAATAAAATATTCTATTTAAGGTTTCGAAGTATTGAGGTTATGTTCTTTAAGGTAAAAGGTTTTCCTATTTGAAGAAATGAATTATTCTGCTTTTGAAGTATTATATATTTGAGGTTACGAGGTTGTGAGGTTTTCTTGTTTGAAGAAATGAAGTATTTTATTTTGAAGTATTGAGATATTAGAGGTTATGAGATTTTGAGGTGTTCTTTTAAAGTTATCGTCTCCAAAATATTGAGGTTACAAAGTTTTCTTCATTGCAAGAAATGAAATATCTCGTTTGGAAGTATTGATGTATTCTAGGTTATGAGATTGAGAGGTTTTCTTCCTTGAAGAAATAAAATATGTTATTTTGAAGTATTGAGATATTTGAGGTTATGAGGTTTTGAGGTGTTCTTTTGAAGTAATCGTCTCCGAAAGTATTGAGGTTGTATTATGTGAGGTTGTCAGATTTTTTTCGTCGAAGAAATGAAATATTCTGGTACTTGTGTAAGGTTTTATTCTAATTTGAAGTATTAAGAGGTTCAAGGTAAGGTTTCTTATCCAAGGTAGCGAGGTGTTCTATTAAAGATTTTGAGGTATTTCCTTATAAGATGTTTAGGATATTTATTTTCGAGGTATTGAGGTATTCTTTCATAATGGATTAAGGTTATGAGGTACTAAAGCATTGTTTTCAAGATGTTGAGATATGATGTTGTGGAGGGTCTCAGTTTCAAAATACCATTTAAGGGGTAAGCTTAATCAAAAATAAAGTGTTCAAAGGGGAGAATTGTAACACTCCAAATTTGGGCTAGAAGTTTAGAGGTCGGTTTAGAGTTCTAGTGGACCGGTTTTCTCGGTTTAGTCTAGTTCGGGATTAAATACTTAAAAATTGATTTTTAATCAAAATAAATTATGGAAAAATATTATAAAACACTCCAAATTTTTTTCGTTCATCAAGTTTTCAAGGTAAAAATTCATTCTTTTCAATAAAAATCGTTTACAATAATTATCTAAACTTTTTTCCTTCAAATTTTCTTATTTTCTTATCGTTTTCTCATTTTAAAACTCGGAAAGCAATTGGATCGGTTTTGGAGGTGAGATTTTATCAATACTCTAAAAAAATAAAGTTTTTTTACTGAAATTCTCAAGTTCTTGGCTTGGAGAAATTGTTTTAATCCTTTAATTTCATAAAAGTCGATTTTTCGGTTAAAAATCTCAATTTTCATTCAAGGGTTTTTACCCACTGTTTTTGGGTCCTAAATGGATTATTTTTAATATGTTAGGATGTTTATAAAGTGTTTTTAATATTCCAAATCCCAGACTATAGGCTTAAGTGAACTTTGGTGTGTTCCGACAAGTTTTCGGTTTAAGTTTTGGTAGGTTTTAAGGGCTGTTGTGTAGGGATTCAACTAGTTGGTTTCTTTTGTGAGTTTATAAGCATTAAACCCCTTGGTTTTGATACTTAAAACAGGACAAGAGTTAGGCGATCGCGTTTAAAGGCGTTCTGGTTTGTTTCGGTAGTTTAGCGAGCAAGTATCGATTATCGGTAAGTAGATTATGAGGTTTGCTAATTTGGCATAGTTTTAAATGTTTTTCAAAGGTTTGAGGGTGTAGGTAAGGTGTGAAAAACCTCTCTATACTCTGAAGTAAGTTTAAAGTATTGCTTTCTTAAAAGTTCCTGTAACATCCCATTTTTGGGGTTATTAGTTTAGGCTTTAGTTAGGAGAATTCGATTCAGGTCGAATCGGGTTCTCCGGTTCATTATTTCAGGGAAAATAAATTAAGAATATTTTTAATTAGGAAAAATAATAATTTTGGAATATGGTTTAAAAATATTTTTTCAAGATTAAAAGAAAGTAATTTGAACATTATATTGATTTTTAATTATGCTTAATTATGCATAAGTGACCAATTTGTAATTTTTGGAAAATTGGAGGACTTAATTTGTGATTTTAGTGACTAAATTAAAAAGCAAGCTAAACTTAGAATCCTTAGAGGGCCATAAACCCATTTTAATTTTTAATAATGATTTATTCACCAAAATGCTTTTTAATTACTTTAATTAAAGATGAAAATTATTTTCTCATAAAACTACCTTTTTCTCTCATCTTTTTCTCTCATTTTCTCTCCATTTGCCTTCATCTCTTTTCTTCAATTCATTTCTGACTTTTGCATCTTTTTCCACAAAGATTACATCATTTTAATCATCTTTCCATTCTTTACAAAACCTAACCATCAATTTTATCAAATCAACACCAAATGGTAAGGAATCAAGTAGAGGAAATTGCATCTTTTTGGTGAATAGATCTTAAAGATAATTTTCTGGATTTTTAATTCTTTTCTAAGGTTCTTTATTTAAATTCCCAAGTATTAGCTTGCTAATCTTTGAATAAAAACTTAATTCTATGTTTTTAATGTTAGATCTAGTGATTTTGTGAGTGTTTTTGTGAAATCTTTTTGGATCTCATTTAATGCTGAAATTAGATAGATTTAATTAAGTTAATATGTTAATTAAATGATTAATTGAGTCTTCATTTGATAGCATATTAATTTAATCCCGGAATAATGCAATCGGTGTTGTTTTTAGGTGTTTTTCGGTTGTTTTAGGGGCTGTTTTAGGTGCTTAAATGTTGTTGGACATATAAGGATGGTTTGGATGTGTTTTTGGTTCATAATTGAATTGTATTAGATGTTAGATTCATTAGGTTTTGGGCTGATGTTGTTCGGATGCGTTTCGGCTTAGTTTACGGTCTTTTCGGCTAAGTTTTCGGTAGTTTTATGGTGATCAGATATGGCTGCTGGTTTGAGCATGTTATGATGTGAGAATAATCTGTTTTTAATATTGTAGAAGAGGTACAAGAAGGTGCTTGAGTGCTAGTGCGTTGGCGCGATCATCAGATATCGGTGAAAGCTCGTTTCGCTTGTCGGTGAGTATTTTCGGATTTAAAGCGAATCACGTTTGGCACGGTTCTGTTTTGGGGACAATGGAATAGTGTGAAAACCTTCCATAGTTCAAGATTAAGTAAAGTAAATGTTTTTGGTAAATCAACATGAGTTTTGGCTACATTCGATAAAGGCATTATGTAGGTAATGCAATGAGATTCTTGGAAATGCATGAGCATGATTTTAATTGGTGCATACATGAGAAATACTCGCTGAAATACATAGCTTATTTAGCATCTATGATTATGGAAAATTATGAGTAATGATTTGGAATACAATATGGTTAATTGCCTTATATATGATGATGCCTTTAGGCATGGCTTTTGGTTCATTTGTTGAACATATTATACATGCATTATGAGCAGCAAGTTATCATGCACATTTGATTATGATATTGGCTTAGTGACACTAACTTTAGATTCGAATACGAATAACATGTCATTAGGATTGTCTTAAGTTTACTATAAACAAAGTTGAGAATACAAAAAATTGCCTACACGTAACAAGGGTGACTTTGTAATCAACCGTGTGTGGTAGAGCCGCCTACACGTAACAAGGGTGACTATATGTCCGGTCGTGCTTGGTAGTGCTATAATGGTGACTTCGTGTCATATCAATGGTGACTTGGTGTCATGTCAATGGTGACTTGGTGTCATGACGATACAATGGTCTCTAACAATGGATTCGTGTATTCGGTGAACTCAAGGTTCACATTAAGTGATCACTAAAATGCCAATATACATACATGAATTTGAGAAGGACATTGTGCATCATTTATAAATTGTTTTGATAAGGTTGTGTAAACTCAAGGATGCATATGGTTTAATGAACATGAACATGAGATGTTAGCATGCATGATTTAGTGATGCATTGCAAATTATGGTTTCACTATGGTTTTAAATAGATGCATTGATGATTTTGTGTAGAGCTTCCTCACTAAGCATGTTTTCTTAAGCTCTCTTTTCATCCTTGCAGAAAAATAAAGACACTTGGGGCTTCGTTCGAGGCAAGGAAACCAAGGGGAAGGATTACTTCAATTTGGTATGTTTTTGGCAAATAAATTGGGGCATGACAATGTGTAACCCAACCTATGTGAGGAGTGTGTACTTAGACTTTGGTTGGTGTGTACTCAAACTTTGGTTTATGTTGAAATAAGACTCATGTTGCTTGAATGTTAATTGATGGATTATGGAATTGTTTGGATTGTTGAAGCATGTGCTTGCATGATTGGTATGTTTTAATCATCTTCTAGGAAGTATGTCTATAGTTTGATTGATGTCCGTGACATTATTAATCACGTGTTATAAGTTGTTAATTGTGCTTAGGAATTATGCATATAGTTGGAAGTGATTAATGGTTATGTATTGTATTGTTAGTATTCACTTAGTGTGACGAAACGTTTGGTTCCAGACCTAAAATTTCGAAACCTTTGTCAAATAGTTTCGAAACCTTCAGGAAGGTTTCAAAACCTTGCGGGCAGTTTCAATTCTGGATAGTTACTTGACGCGAAAAGTTTTGAAACTTTCAGGGAAGTTTCGAAACCTTTTTTCAAAAAGTTTCGAAACCTTCTGGAAGGTTTCGAAACCTTTGACTATCAAAAATTGAAAGTTGCTGAAAATTACATTTTAGTCCCGGATATTTTTATTTGTTCGATTAGGGTACCTACAGATGTTATTTTGAGCTGAAATTTTGTATGCATGCATAAAGTTGATTTAATTTCAAGATGGTTAACCTATTTTAGATGAAGTCCTTGTAATTTGGAAGATTTAAATTTTGGTCCCTAAATTAGAGAAACATGCAATTGATGATGTTTGAATGTTCCGTTTGACATGAAATTTACCGGGAAGGACACTTGAGGGTTTAATTGAACTTTGATGAAAAGAATTTATACTTTATTAATAAAATTTAAAAGTTTTATGTTTTAGTCCTTAGTTTACTTAAGTGTTTAATCGGATGATCGTTTATGATTGGTTTGTTTCCGTTAATGCCTTGTATGAGACATTTACATGTAGGAATAAGATTATGCATCTAGAAAATACAAAATAAAAAAATATAACGGTTTTAGGGTTGTTTATCGAATCGGACCTTCGCGGGTTTGGTTTGATATTCCCCGTATAACCCATTAGTGTAGGTTCCGTCTAGGCCGGGATAAGGGGGTTACATTTGGTGGTATCAGAGCCAGGTTTGTAAAGTGTGTAGTTGGTTGTCAAAGTACGTGTTGGTTTGCTATGTTTTGTGGTTGGTATGTTAAAGTGTAAGATTGAACGCGATATGTTGTTGTTGTGTGCATACCTATATATTGTGAGTGTACCTAGAATGATTATGGGTAAAAGGGGTGGTCAGTTACACATTGCCAATGCCAACATGTTTTTAGATGCTCTTTGGCTACCTTTGGATCTTGCTCGAATATAAGTTTATTATGTCTTAATATTATGTTTTAAAATTGCATGTTTGAAGTATTTGGATAATGCCTCCGAGACGAGAGACACGTGCTAGTGCAAACTTGATCACCGATGGTGAGGCAAAGGGAGAGACAACTGTTAGGGAGGAACCGCTTCCACCTCCTCCATCAGCTGGTGTGACACCCGCTGGTGTGCCCCCGGTTCCAGTAGGAGGCCAGTTTAGAGAGTTTTCCCTATTTATACAGGCTATGACGGGTGCGTTTCAAGCAGCTATGGCTGGAGTGCATGTACCGGCTCCTGCACCTACCGTTGTAGTTACCCAGGACTACCGTTAGAGCGACTACATAGCTTGGGTGGTGTTGAGTTTCGTGGGTCTAACCCAAGTTCAACTGAGGAGTGGTTGGCTAGCACTAAAAGGATTTTGGATCAGATAGACTGTCAGGATGCTCGAAGGTTGGGTTGCATGGTCTCTCTACTTCAGGGAGATGCTTATAGGTGGTGGACTACCACGAAAGCGGGTGTAGCAGTTGCTAACCTGACTTGAGAATATTTCAGGACCGCCTTTGTGCAGAAGTTTTTGGGTCCGCAGTACGAAGATGTACGAAAGAGGGAGTTTATGTCCCTGGTGCAGGGTACTATGAGTGTGGCTGACTATGAGATACAATTTATCAGATTGAGTCACTATGCTCCTGAGTTGGTTCCTACGGAGCGTAAGAGATGTGATAGGTTCCGATATAGGTTGGATCTTGAGACCAAGACATATTTGTTGGCTGCGGAGTACACTAAGTTCGATGTGCTTGTTAATAGGGCTAAGAATGTTGAGGAGTCCCTGAGGGAGGCTAGGAAGTCTTCCGATATCGAAAAGAGGCTTGCTGAGGCTAGCATCCAAGGTAATAAGGGTAAGAGGTTTCGGGACAACCGATACAGAGTCGAACGAGAGTGTTGGTTGTAACTTGTGTTCTAGGTGCCAACTGAGAGAGTGTTCTAGGTGCCATCCGAGAGAGTGTTGGTGGGCCACTGGTGCTTGCATTGGTTGTGGATCTAAGGATCACAAGAAGAGGAATTGCCCGAGGTTTTCTGGTGAGGTTGGTAACCGAGCTGAGGCTGTTGTGGTACCTGACAGAGGATGCGGTGGAGGTCCTTTTTAGAGGCAGGGTGATGGCCGTAGAGTTTATGCTCAGCGTGGGACCCGTAATGCTACGGATGTGGTTACAGGTACTATTTCTTTGCAAAATGTACCGTAGTTTTCTTTGATAGATTCGGGATCTACGCATTCTTATGTTTTGAGTGAGCATGCATATTTGTTGGATATCCCTGTTGATGTTTTAGATGTGGGGGTTGTGGTTACTAGTTCTTTGAGTGAGACGGTGACCGTAAAAAGGTTGTATAGGAGGTGTCCGTTGGAGGTGCAAGGGCATGTCTTTGAGGTTGATTTGATGGAGTTGCCGTTTCATGGTTTTGACCTTATCTTGGGGGTTGACTGGTTGACGAAGTATAGAGCTGTGGTGGATTTTGAAAAGAAACGGGTTACCTTGAGGTTGTTAGATGGTAGCGAGGTTGTGGTTAAGAGTGAGTATACCGGATTCTTATCCAATGTGGTTTCGGCCTTACAAGCGGAAAAGTTGATGCAACATGGTGGTATGGCATATCTAGCATATGTAATGAACCTAGGGATAAGAGAGGTTCGAGTGCAGGACATTCGAATGGTGCGTGATTTTCTGGAAGTTTTTCCTGAGGAATTATCGGGATTACCTCCCGATTGTGATGTGGAGTTTAGTATCGAGACTTATGCTGGTACTAATCCGGTGTCCATTGCTCCTTATCGCATGACACCTAAGGAGTTAAAGAGTTAAAGATGCAGTTGCAGGAGTTGCTTGATCGTGGTTTTATACGACCGAGTGTATCAACTTGGGGTGCACCGGTGTTTTTTGTGAAGAAGAAAGATAGCACGATGAGGATATGCATTGATTACCGACAACTGAATAAGTTGACCGTGAAGCATAAGTATCTTTTGCCGAGGATTGATGATTTGTTTGATCAATTTCGAGGAGCAAGTGTGTTCTCGAAGATTGATTTGAGATCGGGGTACTACCAGTTGAAAGTGAAAGAGGAGGATGTATTGAAAACGGCTTTTCAAACAAGGTATGATCATTATGAGTTTTTGGTGATGTCGTTTGGGTTGACAAATGCCCCTGCTGCTTTTATGGATATGATGAACCTAGTGTTTCATGAGTACTTAGATTAGTTTGTGGTGGTGTTCATAAATGATATCCTTGTGTATTCATGTACCGAGGAAGATCATGATCGGTATTTGCGGATAGTGTTGCAAGCGTTGAAAGAGAACCAGTTGTGTGCTAAGCTAAGTAAGTGTGAGATTTGGTTAAAGGAAGTGGTGTTTCTTGGTCATGTGGTGTCGGAAAAGGGTATTAATGTTGATCCAAAGAAGATAGAGGCTGTTATAGGTTGGAAGCAACCGAGATCGGTGTTAGAAGTTTGGAGTTTCCTAGGCTTGGCTGGGTATTATTGTAGGTTCGTTGAGGGTTTTTCGAGCATTGCTGCTCCTATGACCAAGCTGTTGCAAAAAAAAAGTTCCTTTTGAGTGGAAAGAAAGTCAACAAAAGATTTTGAGAAGTTGAAGGAAGTGTTGACTAGTGCACCGGTGTTGGTTCAACCCGAGTCCGGTAAGGATTTCATGGTTTATAGTGATGCGTCATACGTAGGTCTCGGGTGTGTTTTGATGCAAGAGGGAAAAGTTGTAGCTTATGCTTCTAGACAATTGAGGGTACATGAAAAGAACTATCTGATTCATAATTTGGAGCTGGCGGCAGTGGTTTTTGCTTTGAAGATTTGGAGACATTATTTGTATGGAGAGAAGTGTACTATATACGGATCATAAGAGTTTGAAGTATCTCATGTCACAAAAGGATTTGAATCTTAGGCAACGAAGATGGATGAAGTTGCTTAAGGATTATGATTTATCTATTGAGTATCATCCGGGGAAAGCCAATGTAGTGGCCGATGCTTTGAGCCGTAAAGCGGCTGTTAAGTTGAGAGAAATGTTTGCTAGATTGAGTATTTCTAAGGAAGGTGGTTTGGTAGCGGAGTTGCAAGTAAAACCTATTTTGGTTGAGATGATCAAGGTGAAACAGTTAGAGGATGAGGCTTTGGTACCTTTCGTGGAGGATATTGCTGAGGGTAGACCGACCGAGTATCATTTTGATGATGATAAGGTGTTGTGTTTTAGAGGTCGGGTTGTGGTTCCGGATGATTAGGAGTTGAGGCAAGCTATCTTGGTGGAAGCTCATACTAGTCTGTTTGCTATGCATCCGGGTAGTGTGAAGATGTATAGAGATCTCAAAAGTGTGTAATTTTGGGTTGGTTTAAAGAAAGATGTGACGGAGTTTGTATCTCATTGTATGGTGTGCCAGCGAGTGAAAGCTAAACATCAGTTTCCTGCAGGATTGTTGCAGCCGATTCAAGTTCCGGAATAGAAATGGGAGAGAATTACCATGGATTTTGTGACGGGGTTGCCATTAACACCGTCCAAGAAGGATTCTATTTGGGTGGTTGTGGATAGATTTACGAAGTGTGCAAATTTTCTTGTTGTGCATACAACGTACTCCATGGATAAGTTGGCGGATTTGTATGTTTCTGAGGTGGTAAGGTTACATGGTGTGCCTAAGTCGGTCATATCAAATAGAGATCCGCGGTTTATATCTAAGTTTTGGAGGAGGTTGCAGACAGCTTTGGGTACGAGACTTAGCTTTAGTACAGCTTATCATCCACAGACGGATGGACAGTCTGAGCGTGTTATTCAGAATTTGGAAGATATGTTGAGGTGTTGTGTCATCGAGTTTCAAAGTTCTTGGGAGAAGCAATTGTCGTTGGTAGAGTTTGCTTATAATAATAGTTTTCAGACAAGTATACAGATGGCACCGTTTGAGGCGTTATATGAGCGTAAGTGTCGTACACCTTTGTGTTGGAAGGAAGATGGACAGAAGTATGTTTCTTTGCCTCAAGTGTTGAAGGATACTGATGAGAAGATTAAGTTTATATGTGCTAAACTTAAGGAAGCTTCGGATACGCAGAAGTCCTATGCCGATTTAAAGCGTAGGGAGATAGAGTATGATGTTGGAGACAAAGTGTTTCTTAAGGTTTCTCCGTGGAAGAAGGTGATGAGGTTTGGACGAAAAGGTAAGTTGGGTCCTCGTTTTATTGGACCATATGAGGTGTTGGAGCGTGTTGGTCCTGTTGCTTATAGATTGAGGTTGCCAGAGGAGTTGAGCAGGATGCATGATGTTTTTCATATATTAATGCTTCGTAGATATAGATCGGATCCTTCTCATGTTGTTCCGATTGAGGAGATTGAGTTAAGGGAGGATATGAGTTATGAGTAAGAACCGGTGAAGATTTTGGATGTGGATACAAAGGTTGTTCGAGGAAAGACCATAGATTTGATTAAGGTGCTTTGAAAACACCGAGGTGTTGAAGAAGCAACTTGGGAGACAAGGAAAGCATGGAGGAGCAGTTTCCTCACTTGTTTACTTCAGGTAAATTTCGAGAACGAAATTTTCTTAAGAGGGGGAGAGTTGTAACATCCCGTCTTTGGGGTTATTATTTTAGGCTTTAGTTAGGAGAATTCGATTCGGGTCAAATCGGGTTCTCCGGTTCATTATTCCGGGGAAAATAAAATAAGAATATTTTTAATTATGAAAATTAATAATTTTGGAATTTGGTTTAAAAATATTAAAGATATGTTTCAAGATTAAAAGAAAGTAATTTGAACTTTATATTGATTTTTAATTATGCTTAATTATCATAAGTGACCAATTTGTAATTTTTGGAAAATTGGAGGACTTAATTTGTGATTTTTGAAAATTGTGATTTTAGTGACTAAATTGAAAAGCAAGCTAAACTTAGAATCCTTAGAGGGCCGTAAACTCATTTTAATTTTTAATAATGATTTATTCACCAAAATGCTTTTTAATTACTTTAATTAAAAATGAAAATCATTTTCTCATAAAACTATCTTTTTCTCTCATTTTCCTTCATCTCTTTTCTTCAATTCATTGCTGATTTTTGCATCTTTTTCCATAAAGATTACATCATTTTAATCATCTTTCCATTCTTTACAAAACCTAACTATCAATTTTATCAAATCAACACCAAATGGCAAGGAATCAAGAAGAGAAAATTGCATCTTTTTGATGAATAGATCTTAAAGGTAATTTTCTGGATTTTTAATTCTTTTCTAAGTTTCTTTATTGAAATCCCCAAGTATTAGCTTGCTAATCTTTGAATAAAAGCTTAATTCTATGTTTTCAATGTTAGATCTAGTGATTTTGTGAATGTTTTTGTGAAATCTTTTTGGATCTCATTCAATGCTGAAATTAGATGGATTTAATTAAGTTAATATGTTAATTAAATGATTAATTGAGTCTTCATTTGATAGCATATTAATTTAATCCCAGAATAATGAAATCGGGATTGTTTTTAGGTGTTTTTCTGTTGTTTTAGGGGCTGTTTTAGGTGCTTAAATGTTGCTAGAGATATAAGGATGGTTTTGATGTGTTTTTGGTTCATAATTGAAGTGGATTAGATGTTAGATTCATTAGGTTTTGGGCTGATGTTGTTCGGATGCATTTCGGCTTAGTTTACGGTCTTTTCGGCTAAGTTTTTGGTAGTTTTATGGTGATCGAATATGGCTGCTGGTTTGAGCATGTTATGATGTGAGAATGCTCTGTTTTTAATGTTGTAGAAGAGGTACAAGAAGGTGCTTGAGTGCTGGTGCGTTGGCGCGATCATCGGATATCAGCGAAAGCTCATTTCGCTTATCGGAGAGTGTTTTCAGACTTAAAGCGAATCACATTTGGCACGGTTCTATTTTGGGGACTATGGAAGAGTGTGAAAACATTCCATAGTTCAAGAGTAAGTAAAGTAAATGTTTTTGGTAAATCAACATGTGTTTGGGCTACATTCGATAAAAGCATTATGTAGGTAATGCAATGAGATTCTTGGAAATGCATGAGCATGAATTGAATTGGTGCATACATGAGAAATACTTGCTGAAATGCATAGCTTAATTAGCATCCATGATTATGGAAAATTATGAGTAATGATTTGGAATACAATATGGTTAATTGTCTTATATATAATGGTACCTTTGGGCATGGCTTTTGGTTCATTTGTTGAACATATTATACATGCATTATGAGCAGCAAGTTATCATGCACATTTGATTACGATATTGTCTTAGTGACACTAACTTTAGATTCAAATACGAATGACATGTCATTAGGATTGTCTTAAGTGCACTATAAACAAAGTTGAGAATACAGAAAATTGCCTACACGTATCAAGGGTGACTTTGTGTCCAATTGTGCATGGTAAAGCCGCCTACACGTAACAAGGGTGACTATGTGTCCGATCGTGCGTGGTAGTGCTATAATTGTGACTTCGTGTCATGTCAATGATGACTTGGTATCATGTCAATGGTGACTTCGTGTCATGACGAGACAATGGTCTCTAACAATGGATCCGTGTATTCGGTGAACTCAAGGTTCACATTAAGCGGTCACTAGAATGTCAATATACATACATGAATTTGAGAAGGACATTGTGCATCATTTATAAATTGTTTTGATAAGGTTGTGTAAACTCAAGGATGCATATGGTTTAATGAACATGAACATGAGATGTTAGCATGCATGATTTAGTGATGCATTGCAAATTATGGTTTCATTATGGTTTTAAATAGATGCATTGATGATTTTGTGTAGAGCTTCCTCACTAAGCATGTTTTCTTAAGCTCTCTTTTCATCCTTGCAGAAAAATAAAGACACTTGGGGCTTTGTTGGAGGCAAGGAAACCATGGGGAAAGATTACTTCAATTTGGTATGTTTTTGACAAATAAATTGGGGCGCGGCAATGTGTAACCCAACCTATGTGAGGAGTGTGTACTTAGACTTTGGTTAGTGTGTACTTAAACATTGGTTTATGTTGAAATAAGACTCATGTTGCTTGAATGTTAATTGATGGATTATGGAATTGTTTGGATTGTTGAAGCATGTGCTTGCATGATTGGTATGTTTTAATCATCTTCTAGGAAGCATGCCTATAGTTTGATTGATTTCCGTGACGTTATTAATCACGTGTTATAAGTTGTTAATTGTGCTTAGGAATTATATATATAGTTGGAAGTGATTAATGGTTGTGTATTGTATTGTTAGTATTCAATTAGTGTGACGGAACTTTTGGTTCCAGACCTAAAGTTTCGAAACCTTTGTCAAATAGTTTCGAAACCTTTAGAAAGGTTTCGAAACCTTGCGGGTAGTTTCAATTCTAGATAGTTACTAGACGCGAAAAGTTTTGAAACTTTCAGGGAAGTTTTGAAACCTTTATCAAAAAGTTTTGAAACCTTGTGGAAGGTTTCGAAACTTTTGACTACCAAAAATTGAAAGTTGCTGGAAATTATATTTTAGTCCCGGATATTTTTATTTGTTCGATTAGGGTACCGACATATGTTATTTTGAGCTGAAATTTTGTATGCATGCATAAAGTTGATTTAATTTCAAGATGGTTAACCTATTTTTGATGAAGTCCTTGTAATTTGGAAGATTTACATTTTGGTCCCTAAATTAGAAAAACATGCAATTGATGATGTTTGAATGTTCCGTTTGACTTGAAATTTACCGAGAAGGACACTTGAGGGTTTAATTGAAATTTGATGAAAAGAATTTATACTTTATTAATGGAATTTAAAAGTTTTACGTTTTAGTCCTTAGTTTACTTGAGTGTTTAATCGGATGATCGTTTATGATTGGTTTGTTTCCGTTAATGTCTTGTATGAGACATTGACATGTAGGAATAAGATTATGCATCTAGAAAAGATAAAATAATAAAATATAACAGTTTTAGGATTATTTATCGAATCGGACCTTTGCGGGTTTGGTTTGATATTCCCTGTGTAACCCATTAGTGTTGGTTCCATCTAGGTTGGGCTAAGGGGGTTACAGTTCCCATATTACACCGTGTTTTTATTATGTTATTTGTCATGCTCTTATTGTATTGTGAATATGTGATTATGTATGTATATAAATGCTCATGAGACTATTTTTAAAGAGATTTTATATGCATTCAATATTCTCACGGCTTTTATTTTGAAAAATAAGATAAAAGTGGTTTTATCGGTTTTTGTAAGTGATGCCTAAAAAGCGAGATACATGTGATTTGAATTCTGTTTTGAATTAAATATTGATCATTGGTTTTTGATAATATATTGGCTAGTTAAGTGATGAACCTTATGGGATAAGTTGATCGATCAATAGGTTCTAGAGTGCACTATAAATATTCAAAAGTCGTACGTGTATAAATTTCTTTTATGTTGCATTTTGCCTTTTATTCTAATGCTATATGATGGGAGTAGTACTATCACATACGGGTTGATCAGAGTAGTATTGTCACCGGACACTAAGGTGAGATAATTCATGTTGAGAGTAGTATCAACATGCGCATGCTCTGGGAGTAGTACTAACATGCGGTTGCCCGTTTATCCTAACGATTTGTAGTATAGCACCAATATATGTTTTTATTTTTCAAAGGTAAGTGTCAGGGTTTTCACTTGATTGCATATGATGTTATGCATGCGAGGTTTTATGCATTGGTATGCATATGATTTAAGCATTACTATGCTGATAGCATGTAAGACTTGATCTTTGTGCATCGAGATGCACGTGTAAGCATTGCTATGTGAGTAGCATGTACGACTTATGTTTTAGCTTGTAAAGCATGTGATTACAAAATAGTTTTTACTAAAATTTAATGATGGCGTTCTTCGCCTTGGTTTGATGACACTTACTGAGTTTTAAAAGTGGCGTTGTTAGCCATGTGTGTTTTGTTTTATAAAGAGTATGACATGTTTTTAAATTGATGAAATTGGTTTAATATGGGCTACATTGCAAGGCGTTTTTATACTTGTTTTATTCACTCACTAAGCTTATGCTTACCCTCTCATTTACCTTGCAATACAGAGTATTTGATGTGGAGGCAGCAATGAGAAACAAAGATCCAAGTAACCGTCAAGTGAAAGCTCAAGTGTGTCTTTATAACATTAGTAGTAGTGAGAGAGAAATGGGGATGAGTTATCATATTGTGAATAATGTCTATGCTTTTGAGACTTGAAATGATTATATGCTTATACTTATTTGATAAATATCAAAGTTGATGTTAACTCGTGACTTTAACTTGAATTTCGCATTGATATTCCTTTAGTTATAATATAATTATTTTGAAATTTGGTTCTTGATATCCTATGTGTGAATTTGAGTATTATTGATAATGAAGTATGACTACTTATGAGTTGAATCTATGATGTTTTTATTTAGGTTAGAATACATCTAGAAATCATGTTGAGAATATTGAGGTAGTTCTTCCGTGTGTTTATAAGATTGGTTATGTTGAAGCATACTCTTAGAAGTTGAATATTATTGCTAACTAGGTTGAATTGCATCTAGCTAATATGCCATGATATGTGCTTAAAGTGTTTTTAGGTGAATTTGCATATAGAGAATGTCCTGAAACCTTTGGAAGCTGAAAATAGCCCCTAAACTTTGAGCATGTAATTAAAATAACTGGTAGATATTATTTTAAGTATTAAATTTACGTTCAAGTATGAAATATACTTAATTAAATATTGATAACCTTAATTTCACAATTAGGGAATAAAATTCTAGAAATTATAATTAGGTCCCTAAAACTTGTTCGATTAAATTAGGATTCGTTTCTCTTTAGTCTTCGTTGTAATCAAACTCGGTCCTTACATGAACATGTAGGATCTAGTCAAAGCATTTAGAAAAGATAAAAGATAATTTTTTTAGAGTTGTTTATCAGGGTGAGTCTTAGATTAGCCTCGGTATTCCTCGTGTAACTCGTTCGAGTCGGGTGGCATCTAGACCAGGTCGAGGGGGTTACAAGAATGAATATCAGACTTCTGAAGAAAAGGCTTTCAAATTAGAGACTCTAATCAGGGGCAATTATAATCACTAATTTTATTTGGGGTCTAAACCCGGTTTTAATTTTTTTTCATTAAAATAAAAGGGCTTGGTAGGTAATTTTGTTATCTATAACAGACACAATTTTTAAGACTTTTATTTATTTTTTAATTTATTTTTGTTTCTTTTCGGTTAATTATTCTAAAAATCCAAAAAATTTATGTCTTTGTTAAAATTTAGTTACTTTTTCATCTTGTTCGTTTTAAATACTTTTCAATAATTCATAAGTTTTATTATATTAGAATTTATCTTTTTAATTAGTTTTTTTAAGTTAGCATTTTTCTGCTATTTATTTTTAGCATCATTGTTTTTATCTATTCATTATTATATATTTACTTATATATATAACATATCTAAATTTAAATAAATAAAAATCCAACGTTTATTATAATAACAATCTACAAATTACATCTGTCCATTAAAACCATATCAAGCCCGTTTACAAAATAATAATTTTACATCGACCCATATCCTTTTGAGTTCACATCAGATAATTTTATATATGTCCCTTCTTTTCCTTACGCATCCCTCTATGGGTCATTAGATCAGATATTGATCTAACGGTCCCAAATCAATTAAGGAAGATTCTGGAACTCGCCACGCGCCCATGTGCCGCTGATCCAGCTCCCCATGCACGAATGACACACACGCTCGAGACTCTTCTGCTTTCCCTCGCCTCATCAGTTCTCGGCTGGTTTCATACTACAGTTGCGGTGGTCACCAATTATCTTTCCACGGTGTTCGACCGTCTCTCCAATTCTGGTTATACCAATGCAAGCCACATGTTCAAACAAACAAAAGATTATGTTGGTCCTGTATGAATTCTACAGCTAAGAAAACCAACAATAATAACAAATTTACAAAGACCTATACGAATGGATTTCAGGGAATTATCAGCCAATAAATCCAAATTCCAAGGAATATACATGAATACAATCAATTTTCTAGCGGAACCAATAAGAATATTTTAGAGTTTTTATTCGTTTCTGAAATATTTGTTACTCTCACTTATAAAAGAAAACTGAAACCATAAGAAAAGGGTACTCCTCCTAGAAAATCAATACAAAGAGAGCATTCGAGGTATTTGAATGGTTCTCTTCCGATTGCATGTAATAATCAAAATAAAGTTAGGATTTTCATTTGTTACCTTTGAATCCTTCGGGCTCTTCATTTGTTCTCCTTCTCCTTCTCGGTGATAAACCACCGACTATCACACAAATGGGGTGAATCGATGGAAGAATCAGGCGTCCCTTTATTTGTTCAGACAATTTGAGAAGAGGACCTCTTCCTTTGGGGTTTAAAAATTTCTTATTCGAAAAATGGGTCTTTTGCGGATGTTTTATGAAATAGGGAAGGATTTGGTTTTGTTTTTTTAAATCGAGGGTTCAAATTGAATAAGATTTCGAAAAATCTTTAAAAAAAGATTTTTTTTGAGGTTTTGGGTTTGTCGGCCACCGCTAGGTTATGACAGTGATTTCTGGAAATGGTGGAGATTTTTTGGGTTTTGATTATGAACATGAAATAGGGAAGAATTTGGTTTTGTTTTTTAAATCAATGGTTCAAATTGAAGAAGGTTTCAAAAAGTTTTTAAAAAAAGAATTTTTTGAGGTTTTAGGTTCGCCGATCACCGCTCGTTTCAGGACGGTAGTTTTTGAAAATGATGGAGATTTTCTGGGTTTTGATGATGAACATGAAGAATGTTCATATTCTTCTAGTTTTTGGATGAATTTTCAGAGAACATGAGAAGCTTTTGGTTATGGAAAATAATGAATTTGGTTTTGTTTTAAAATTTGTTTATGTTTTATACTCTCTTTTATTTCAAAAATGATTTTATTGTTTAATAAATTCCTCCATATTTTTAAAAATACTCCCACAATCCTTATAAATTTTATGTGTTTTGTAATCCAACCACCATTTTTGAATATCAAATTTTTTCTTTTCAATTTGACCCTCAAATTTCAATTTTCTTTTATTTCTATCATTGTTTTCCTTTTATGTTTTTATTTACTTCTTGATTTGTTTCGAAAGATTTGTTTTTCATTTAATTTAGTCCATTTTCTAGAATCGAAATACATTTTTATTTATTTGTTTATCCAACTTTATATCATGACTTGTATAGCATATGTATGTTTATTTCTTTATGACATATTGTTCATTATTTGTATGTTTCATATTTTTGTATATTTGTACGTACCATTTGACATTTATGTTTCAACACTAATTAATTGATGCGATGTCTCGGTATTCGATCGTAATGGGGCAAATATCATACATAATGGGGGCAGATTATGCGTTTACCTTCGAATATTGATACATTTAAAATATATTCGAATTTTTAATCAAATCTTAATTTAATACCACTTTAATTCAGAAATTTTAAATTAAGCTAACACCATTTTTAATCGTAACCGACTCTCGAAACCAATTGATTTCGAATCTTTGGTTTTACGGTGCCCTATCTACCAAAATGAATAATGGCAACTCCAAATCGTTTTCCAATTTTTCAAATTGTTTTCTTTTTTATTTCAAAATCTTATAAAAATTCATCGTTTAAAATTATTTTCAATTTTTTAATTCCACTTTTAAAATTAGTGATTTTTTTAACATTTTCCTAATTTTCCAAAATCGTTTCACAAATCTTCTAAATACAAAATCCCTAATTTTAAATACCAATTTCTTTTTTTTAAATCCCCACTTCCCCTTTTAAATCAAAATCCCTAAATTTCAATTTTGCTTTCTAAATTCCCTTTTTCAACATTTAAAGAGAATTCTCCATTTTCCCTAAATCTTTAAAACCCCTAAATTTTCTAATTTTATTTCATCTTTTTTTAAAAAAAATTCTTAAACCTTTTCTAGTATTTTTAAATTTTTCATAAATTGTTCATTTCATTTTAAACATTCATCTTTTTAAACATGTCAAGACATTTAAATTTTTATTTTTTAAAATGGGTCGGTACGCTCATGTAACAAATACATGGAGTGATATCCGATGTCATACAATCTTAGAAACATACACTCATGCTCGAAATCTCACATTGAGTATCATAAGGCTAATATCACATAAACTCAGAAATATACATTTGGCAACACATTATCATGTGTTGCAATACTCATACTAAGTATCTGGATCTCACCAAATAAAGACATATAACGAAACAAGTACTTACACATGTCACAACCATATATTATCCACCAAATAAGATGAGAAATGTATTTCCTTTTTATTAAATCACATTATGGGTCAATTAATTTAAAAAAGAGGTTAAAAATATATTATTCTAGTTTTATTATTGATTTTACCTTTTAAGAGACCTATTGATCCCATATTTTCAAATTATAAAATATACAAACTCAAAATATATTTTTTGGGGTAGATTGCTTTGTATGTATTGATACTCACACATGAATATCGGTGTGATGCGTGTATAAAGATGCACAATTAGTGCAAGTGTACACGTCAAGTAATAATGTGATAAGCAATTTATCGAGTATTATCTCCACAGGGGTCGGTATACTTAATATATTTTCTTCAGTCCTCTTACTTCTATAGAAGAAAAATAAAAACATAATTTAGTTTGATATCGAATTAACCAATAAACTAAACTAACTAAAGTAATAAAAATTATGAGAGAGAGGGGGTAGGATCCAATTGTGTCGTATTGTGGTTTCGATTGATCTACTTCTTGTTCTAATACAATTTCACTGCACTGCCACGACAGTACTGCAGATACTGTCTCGGTAGTGACAATGTCCTTTACCGCGTCAATCCCTTGCTCTTAGGAAGATTTTCCAAAGTTCGGCAAAGTGTCCTTGTATGGCTCCGCTTATCCCTATGTCAAAACGCTTTGAAGGTCAGTCCTTGATGATACCTCCCGGCGTTAATCAATTATAACCAACAACCAATCTCATACTTCTTTTAGCTGTTGAAACTCTTAACCTATCCCTAGGCCAAGTTAGTATCCTCCAATCAAGTTGAATACCGCACTTACTCCTTTCGTGAGTCTAACTCTCCCGAGTCTAGACAAATAGATTACTTACAAACTTTCCTCCCGGGCTTGGATGCAAGAACAAAGAATGGCAAAGAGTAAGCAAACTTTGATATTTTATTGCATTGAAATAAGAATCAAGATACAATATACTCTCACAAATACTTAACAACCTTCACCAACACCCTAAGAAAGCTTTGAACATGATGGGAAGAATTGTTCCTAAACTCTCTCAAAGTTCGGCTAGCTAAATTTCTCTCTAATTTTCGCCTCCTCTAAACCCTAAGACGGCTATGCCTTATATAGGCTTAGCCTAGGGCAAACCTTTCCTAATTAGAGTACAACTTAGAGTAAGGAACAAGTTATGCACATAGGTTAAATATTTCCAAGTTTGATCTTCTAGAAGGTTTTGTCCCGCATGGCCTTGTCCTTGGGTTTTCTTATGTTGTTTAGCTCCGAATCTTGGGCTTCTTACTCAGCAATGCTCTCTTTAATTTTTGCTTTTAGCTGCTATCCATATTGTCTTTTTCTTCTCTGCTGCCTCGACCTCATTCTGCTGCCTTGGCAGTACTTGTTCCTGTACAGGTAAGAAAATGCAGTAAAGTATGCATTTTCTACAATATATAATCTTTAATGGCATAATCCCTAAATATATAACATTAAGCCCATGCATTGGTTCAAGTACGTGTAGAATCGATGATAAGTGCCCATGAAAAGTGTTGAAAGTGATAGTGAGTTGAGCACTTATCACAACCCAAACTCGAACTATTGTTTGTCCTCAAGCAATACAAACCATCGATTTGTCCAACTCTATTCTCTCTTGGTCTTATCCTTCCATCTATTCTCCCCACCATAACTATGTTTATTCTTTAGACTTAACCTTTCGGTTTCTCAAGGGTGTACCTAGAAGACAAACTATAGGGCTAGTGTGTGTGTGCGTTTTTATGGACAAGTTTGATTAAAGGCCTTCTTAGATAAACTCTAAGTTCAAGACAAGTAGACTTGGTTTAAGTTTACTCTTCTTATAACAACAATTCCTTGAGCCAATTTCAGGTACCACAAGTATTATGTTTTCTATTTCTTACTCCTTTATTTCTTTTGCTATTTTCTTATGTATTCTAGAGCCAAATTCGGACACCTCTAGCATGAAGAAGAGTTTTTCCTAGAGCCGGTCATAGGCACCTTTCCAAATTCTAAGTCTTTTTCACCTAAGTTTATTAAAATAATTCTTATAGCCAAACAAGTCTAAAAAGTGTTTTTTAAAATTCAACTGTATAACAAGCTTCTAAGTTTTTCTCCTTAAGTATCCTAGAGTCAAGTCTTCAAAACAGATCCTAACTATGGTAAAGAGAAAAATTTCTATTGCCTTTAAGAATAAACTAAGACAATACTGATGAAGAGCAATGCAAAAGTATGACAACAGTTTTAAGTACAGTGGTGGATATAAAACAAAAATGTTATCACTAAAAACTTCCTTTTCATGGCAAGGTCGCGGCAATAGGTAGCCTCGACAGTGGCTCTACACCCCCAAACTCAAACCAAGCATTGTCCTCAATGCTTAATTTAGGGGTAGGCAGTAGGTAGAAAAAGATATATGCAAATAAAAAAAGTTTATATAGGCAACAATAATGAAGAACAATTAATATGATTCGAAAGAGCTTTCTTCCATGATTTGTCTTCTCGGTCTAGCTGCTGATGGTTGTGCCCTTGGTGATGGTGATAGCTTTGCTCTTCTCGGCGGATGAACTCTCGTAGGTGTTGCCCTTTTTATTAGGGCATTGACTTCTTCTCATCCTTCATCGTCTGTATCCATGATCTCTGTGCATCCTTCGTTTTCCGGATCTACCCTAGCAGGTTGGATACTGGGCTCGGAAGTTGATGAGCTCTGATGAACGTAGGCATCTATCTCAGCTGATAGACTGCCCATTGGTATCGGTGATCTTGGGGGAGTGCTGAATACTCCCCTTCTCTTCGAAGGTCTTCTACTTTCGGATGATGTCGCAATAGCGTCTGCTGCCCTAGATGGGCCAACTGCAAGGGTGCTACCATTAAAAATATGTTTGTAGGGCATTCTAGAAATTGTACTCCTTGGTTGGGGAAGTTCTACATCATCATCTAAGCAAGGGTGTTGTTGAAGTCTCGTTGGTATTCCATGTATCTTAGTTGTCGAAGGTCCATGGTTTCCATTCTCTGAAGAATTTCCTCTGCGGCAGGGACTTTGGCAGTGCCTAGCATCTCGACTGTGTATTATGCTCCGGTAGTGAAGTTAACAGTAAATTGTTGTGGCATTGCTTGGACAGATTCTGCCTGTGTGATCTGCATCACTTTGTGGCAGAATTCTCTCATCCATCCTTGTCTTGTTGGTGTGTATTCGTCGGTATCTTCTACTAGTACTCCTACAACAATGCATAAAGCAAATATTAAACATGGGGAAATATAGTGGTCTATGTTCCTTCTTACCACAATCATGAATTTCTCGAAGAATGACCTCTCTAACATTGATGCTCCTCTTGTTGATGATTGAGTGGATCAGCACCAATCTCTTGCGGCCCACTATGTTGTTGTGGGAAGTAGGAATGAGGCGTCTGTTTACGAATATGCACCATATTTTTGCCTCAAGCTTGAGGCTTTGCCTTGTCATAGAACCTCTATGGGCATCGGTTTCCCATGGAGTGTTGTTGTAACAAAGGTAGTCCTTGATTAATTCGTAGTCTTGTATGGTGATGTCGTCCATGAATTTGGCATGCCTATCACTGATGGGGATGATTCTATAAAAGTCGTTAATTACTTCTGCATCAAGACGAACAGGCTTGCCTCGGCAGTGGACAAAGAGACTGTCTATGCTTGGCCCATGTGCATAAAATTCCCGCACTATGGTTGTATTAGCCTGGCGAGGTTGTGCGCAGAAGAATTCTCATTCTTGGTATTTAATTTTGTCCATCAAGTAATTGTAGATGCCGAAGTTCTCCTCCTTATTGATTTGAAATCCCTGTTCTTCCTACAGCTGCCAAGCGGCAAAAGATCTGTTGAATCTTTCTACGATAGTGGCGGGGGCAAATTTGTTGTATGCTGCCATTGATGATTTTAGAATTGAGAATTTTGATCGAGAGTTCTGAAAAATTTCAAGAATAATTGTGAGAGTATTGTGAGAGCAAGAATAGAATTCTAAAGAAATTCAAGAATGTAAGAGTGAATAGTTCAAGATATGAATGCTGCTTATATAGGCCTCGACAGTGTGACCGTTTTAATCACTAGCTATTTTGTAGCCATTTTGAATTTTCTGCCCGTTAGCATTTACTGTCGTGCGGAAAACTCGGCAAATAGTCGTTATACTGTTTTTGTCCGTTGGGATTTCTACAGCTTCTGATACTATTTACTGCCCTCGGTAGAGTTTCTGCTCTGAACTATTTCTCTTTTATTCTTGATTTTATTGTCCTAAAAATAAAATTGAAATAAGCTTAATAAAAAAATATCACTTAAAAGAAAATACTGAAAATATAATAAGCATATAACTTCTAAAGTAAAACTAATCATAATATAATAAGGTAGAATAGAAGGGAAGAGATTAGGTTACTGGTAGAGTGCATGTAAATGCATCTCCCAAATTGCTTATCTCTTATTGGCTTGATTTTTTCTACAGTTGCTGGCCAATTCCTTCTTTATTTTCTGTCTCTCTATTGGTTTTAATTTTCTTACCAAATAATCTATCGAGCGTGCTGCCTAGGCAGGATATTTTGGCATATGCTTCAGTTGTTTAGAGGGTTTTGCACTCTTCTGGACTATCAAATTTTCTTAATTTGTGGAATGCATTGAGTTTGACTTGCTGATCACTAACCCTCGTTGTCAACTCTCCATTTTCCATATCTATCAAGGTTCGTCCAATAGCAAGGAAAGGTCTTCCTAGGATGATTGGTGCATTTTCATCTTCTTCATAGTCAAGGATAAGGAAGTCGGCAGAGATAATAAATTTGTCAACCCTGACCAATATGTCCTTAATTTTTCCTTCTGAATGTACATAGGATCTATCTGCCAATTGGAGCAGCACTGTCGTAGGTTTCGATTTTCCTATACCAAGTTTCTGAAAAACTGATTTAGGCATGAGATTTATGCTTGCTTCTAGGTCACAGAGTGTCTTTCCTTCATAATTGTTACCAATCGCACGAGGTATGGTGAAGCATCCAGGATCCTTCAGTTTGGGTGGCATGCGATTGTGCAGCATTGCCATGCATCCTTTAGTTGCCGCCACTGTCTCAAACTCGCCTAATTTCTTTCTTTTGGACACAATGTCTTTCAAGAATTTAGCGTAGTTGGGCATCTGTTCAATTGCCTCAACAAATGCCAAGTTGATATGGACTTGCTTTAGTATATCAAGGAATTTCTTAAACTGGTGGTCATGTTTCTGTTATTTCAGCCTTCGTGAGAAAGGTGGTGGTGGTCGCATCTCATCCAGGGTTTCATTAGATTAGAATTTAATACCTGGGACCATTGTTTGTCTCGTTGTCTCGGCAGGAAGTGCAGGTGCTGCCGAGCTTTCTGCTGGGGCATACTCTTCGTGTTCAGTCTGTTCAGCATCCAAACCCTCCTTATCTATATCCTCTTGTATTGCTGATGGAGCTTTGGTTGTTGACTTGCCCATTGTTTCCTTCAGTTGTAGGCCACTTCTTATTGTGATTGCTTTGCACTGTTTATGGCCCATTCCCTTAGCAACTTCAATATTTCTAGGTAATCCCCCTTGTGGTCTTGTATTTTGTCCTTGAGCGAATTAACCAACTTGGGTTTCTAGTGATTTTATAGCAGCTTCTTGGTTTTGCAGCCTCATCTTTATTCTGTTCATGAAGTCATCAATACTCATCATGAAATTGTTGTTCTCAGCCATATATGTTTTAGTTTTCATAATAAAGCCTTGAGAGTATTCTCTAGTGAGTTCATAGTCTGTTGTTGCTGATGCGTTTACTGTTGTGGCAGTGACTGCTGCACTTACTGTTGCGGCAGTAGATGATAATTAGAGGTCTGGTTGGTGGGGTTTAAGGGATTGTTGGGGTTGCTCCATGAAAAGTTTGGGTGCCTTTTCCAAGCCGAATTGTATGTATTTGACATCATGTTGTTATTCCAGTTGTAGTTTCCCACATAAAATCCAATTTTCTCATCTTGCATATACTTAGAAGAATTTATAGCTTTCACTTCATGAGTATTCTGTTGTACTTACATGTTCTGAACCATTTTTGTTAAGGATGTCAACTGTGCTGCCACTGAATTATTGGTTTCTAGTTCATTTACTGTGGCATGATGTCTTAATCCTCCTCTCCTAGAAGTAGGGAATTGAAAATCGTTCATTGCGAGTTTGTTCAGAATCTCTATAGCTTCTTCCGGGGCCTTGTCAAGGAGTGTTCCGTTTGCTGAGGCATCCAACATCATTCTAGTCGGGGCATTGGTGGCATTATAGAACATGGTTACTTGCATCCATAGTGGGAATCCATCTGTAAACGAAGTGATCTCATTACGGATTCTATCATATAGATTTGTAGGGTTAAATCTCATAATGAATTCTCGGCAGAGTTCACTCCAAGATCCAATTGGTCCTGCCGGAATGTTGTTCAACTAGGTTTTGGCCCTATCCCTCAGTGAATAGGGGAAAAGTTTCAGCCTCAAAATATCTTCATGAACTCCTTCGATTTTGAAAGAGTTGCATACTTCCATGAAGGATTTGAGATGTTGCCTGACATCTTCTGTTGCAGCCCTACTGAATTATCCAATAGTATTAAGCATATTGAACATTACAGGTTTAAGTTCAAAGTGGGTTGCCTCAATCTTTGGTGTAACAACCCCAGGGTTCAATCCATTTAAATATTCCACTAGAAAGTCTCTGACAGTTAGCTGTCGCGGTAGCGGTTGCGACAGTGGTTGCTGTTGATGGCCTCCAATGCCTTCAAGTAGGTTTTGATTTCCTGGATTCACTACCATGGCTCCTTGGATCTGTCTTCTCAGCCTCTGATAAGTCCTTTCAATTTTTGGGTCGATCTCACGTAATGGAGTGCTAGGGTTAGCCCTAGTCATACACTAAAAAACAAATAAAAAAATAAAAATAACTAAAAATAAAAGCAAGAATATAAAGAAAACAAAATTCAGTTGCCAATCCCCGGCAACGGCGCCAAAAACTTGATACGTGTATAAAGATGCGCAATTAGTGCAAGTTTACACGTCAAGTAATAAAGTGATAAGCAATTTATCGAGTATCGTCTCCACAGGGATTGATATACTTAATATGCTTTCTTCAGTCCTCTTGCTTCTATAGAAGAAAAGTAAAAACACAATTTAGTTTGATATCGAATTAACTAATAAACTAAACTAACTAAAGTAATAACAATTATGAGAGAGAGAGGGTATGATCCAGTTGTGTTATATTGTGGATCCAATTGATCTGCTTCTTATTTCAATGCAATTGCACTGCACTGCCTCGACAGTACTGCAGATACTGTCTCGGCAGCGACAATGTTCTCTGTCGCGACAATCCCTTGCTCTTGGGTAAATTTACCAAAGTTCGGCAAAGTGTCTTTGTATGGCTTCGTTTATCCCTAAGTCGAAACGTTGTTGAAGGTTTGTCCTTGATGATACCTCCCGGCGTTAATCAATTATAACCAATAATCAATCCCACACTTCTTTTAGCCGCTAAAACTCTTAACTTATCCCTAGGCCGAGTTAGTATCCTCCAATCAAGTTGAATACCGCACTTACTCCTTTCGTGAGTCTAACTCTCCCGAGTCTAGACAAATAGATTACTTACAAACTTTCCTCCCGGGCTTGGATGCAAGAACAAAGAATGGCAAAGAGTAAGCAAACTTTAATATTTTATTGCACTGAAATAAGAATCAAAATACAATCTACTCTCACAAATACTTAACATCCTTCATCAACATCCTAAGAAAGCTTAGAACATGATGGGAAGAATTATTCCTAAAACTCTCTCAAAGTTCGGCTAGCTAAATTTCTCTCTAATTTTTGCCTCCTCTAAACCCTAGGACAGCTATGCCTTATATAGGCTTGGCCTAGGGTAAACCTTTACTAATTAGAGTACAACTTGGAGTAGGGAACAAGTTATACATATAGGTTAAATATTTCCAAGTTTGATCTTCTAGAAGGTTTCATCCTATGTGGCCTTGTCCTTGGGCTTTTCTTGTGTTGTTTAGCTCCGAATCTTGGACTTCTTGCTCAGCAATGCTCTCTTCAATTTTCTTTTTCAACTGTCAGATATATTGCCTTTTTGTTCTCTGTTGCCTCGACATCAGGTCCCGCCTCGGCCTCATTCTGCTGCCTCAATAGTACTTGTTCCTGCACAGATAAGAAAATGCAGTAAAGTACGCCTTTTCTACAAATATAATTTTTAATGGCATAATCCCTAAATATATCGCATTAAGCCCATGCATTGGTTCAAGTAGGTATAGAATCGATGATAAGTGCCCATGAAAAATTGTAGAAAGTGATAGTGAGTTGAGCACTTATCACGGTGCTCTCTCTATGTACTAATACTCTTCATCGAGTACCAATACATATTTTATGTTCGAAAAGAATTTATTGTCAAACTTGTATCGATACGTTACTCAATGTATACCCAATATCGGTTTGTAAGCGCCCATACAAAACCTCATCTATTATTAGTACACCCTTAGCTTCCTGATACTTAAAGGTGTTACATATAACACCCTCGACCTTGTGTCACATTGTGTCATCGGTCCAAAACTCGTATTTTAAAATTTTGTCCCTAAGCCCATTTAAAAAATCATTTCAAGCCTAAATAAAACAAACTCAATCCATTTAATTCAAATCCAAATCGTAACTTAAACAAATATTTCAAAATAGTAGGAGCTCCAAACTAATACAAATTATTTAAAACATTCGACTCAAAATAAACAAGAGTTACAAATTACATAAGGTTCAACAAGTATTGGCCTACTACGTCTAATAATTGTACTATGACAAATAGTTGATGCTAAATTTCAAATCTTGATGGTGCTCCAAAAAACCGACTTCACCTAACCTACACACGAAAACACATTTTGAAAGTTGAGCAACAAAAACTCAATTGATACCCCACCACTCGACCAGCATCATACATATCATAAATAAGTAAAGCAGGATGTACAATATCATGCATGAAATGATGGTTCTAGCATATTTGCCTAATACATGGTATAAATAAGATGTATACTTTCGCACACAACATATACATGTCACAACAATCCACATAAGAAATTGAGGCTCGCATCCAAACAGTATCAAGATCGTACACTCAAGATTGATACCGCCCTCAAGTCATATGCTCAAAATTTTACATCGAACATCTTCAAATGAGGTCGCCCTATATTCATAAAATACGAGATGGAGGCCGCCTAACCAATCTCATGCTCGGAATGTTATAACGAACATCTTCGAATGTGGCTAGCCATAATTTAGAAAAGAGTCTTCAATATATCACCCAAAATATTATATCGGATGACATTCTTCGTGTTGCAACACTAGTTTGGGTATCCAGATCCCATCAAACAAGACTCAATAAAACAAGATGATCCACCTAGGAACTCACATCATACTTTACCAAAAACTCAAGCCAAAACCAATCCTAATAACATAAGTTATTGTATTAGAGTTCATATCACAATTTCCAAGTTTTAATTCCGTTATATGATTTAAATAACCCTTAGGGACCTATTCTATAATTTTTGAAACTCGCAAGATTCATTCTTACATTATAGGGCAGATTTCCCAGGCGTATTGATATGTGTGTAAAGAGGGTATCAAAACACCACTTGTATCGATACGCTACCCTTGTTTATCGATATGCTACTAAGTTGACTTAAGGCCAAGGGAACCAGCCTGTATCGATACACCTATATGGGGTATCGATACAAACCCCTATTTCAATATGCCTGAGAGGGGTATCGAACTAAAACACTACTGGAAGGTTTGGTTCCAACACAGGGGAAAGGTGTTTAGATACGCCTGCCTTAAAAACCTAAGGTTTCTCTTTGGGTATCGATACACCTATAAGGGAGTATCGATACAATTTACTACGGAAAGTCCTAGTATTGAAACACGGGCTAGGCGTTCCAAAACGCCTGCCTTTCTCTCTAAGGTATTGATACCCCTGCATGAAAATGCAAAACTGAACCTAAAACTTCCTAAGAACCCTTCCTAAAATTTATCCATTCGATCTTAAAACATTCTGACACATTCATGGAAGTTTCTAAAGTGTTTTCCAATTAATTTTAACACGTAACACAACCTAGTACAAGAATCACCATTAAAGACCTCTACTTAGCAACCAAGCATTCATACAAATTTTTCACATGCAATGCAACCTATCATGATTTGAATGATGAAAGGAAGAGTTGGGAGTACCAACCTTAGCCAAAGTACAAAAAAAACGCTCATTCTTCCCTCTCTAGCTTTCTGCTTTCCTAAGCTTGTATTTGGATCTCTAACTTGTTTCTCTACAAGAGGAAGATAACCCAACCATTAGGCATCATTTGAGAAGATTCTCAAAACAACAAGGACACAAGAAATTGAGACTTAATCCCTTAAAACCTCAATCTCGTTCTTGCCACAACCCATACTCGTAAACTTTTTTCCTCCCCAAACCAATACATTTTTACCTCTTTTTATAGATCTTTAACAACCCTAGAACTTACCTTTCACCTCTTGAACGTGATTCACAAGCCTTACAACAAAGGTTTCAACTTTAGCTACTCTCTTCTTCTTGCTAAAAAAAGAAAGATGAAGGAAAAAAATAGATGAAAGTAGCGTGATATCACTCTACAGAGAAATAATTCCAAACCCCTCTCTTTCATCCTTTTTGGCATTTAATAAAATGTGCCCAACATAAAATCTTAAATCCCCAAACCACACAAAATCAGGGCCCAAAATTGAAGCCCACTCTTTGGGTTAACCTGACACTCATATCCAAAATCTAGGTCGTGACAACTCTCCACTCTGTAAAAAAAAATTCGTCCTCGAAATTTACCTATCAAGAAGAGATATGGATACTGAACTCTCATGTCCTTTTCCACTTCCCACATTGGTTCTTCGATTTCATGGTTTCTCCATAACACTTTTACCAAGGGAAAACTCTTATTCCAAAGCTCTTTCACTCCTCTATATAGGTTCCTAATGACCTATCTTCATAAGTCAAATCCGTATTAACTTTGATTTCTTTAAGATGGACTACGTGCGAAGGATCAGAACGGTAATGTCTCAACATAAACACGTGAAACACATCGTGTATACGTGCTAACTCCGGAGGTAGAGCTAGCCCATAAGCTACCGGACCCACCATCTAAAGAACCTCATAAGGTCCGGTGTACCTTGGACTTAACTTCCCTTTGTGACCGAACCGAATGATCCCTTTCCACGGGGATACCTTGAGAAATACCTTCTCACTAAGCTCATACTCGATGTGCTTATGCGTGCTTATGCTTCTTATCCGCATAAGCCTTTTACCGGTGAAAAGCTGCTTGCAACCTTTCTTTTATGATTTGAAATTTTAATTTGGTTTCCTTAACAAGCACTGAACCCACTATCTTTCTCTCGTTAAGCTCGGTCCAACATAAAGGTGTCCTACACCTACCCCTGTACAAGCCTCAAATTGAGTCATCTTGATACTCAATTGTTAATTGTTATTGTAAGCGAACTCTACCAACGGTAACTGCTCATCCCAACTACGCAAAAAGTCCATAACACAACATCTAAGCATTTCCTGTAACCCCCTCGACCCGGTTTAGATGCCACCCAACTCGAACGAGCTACACGAAAAATATCGAGGCTAATCTAGAGACTCGCCCCAATAAACAACCCTAAAAAATCTTTTATCTTTTATAAATGCTTTAATTAGATCCTACATGTTCATGCAAGGACCGAGTCTAAATACAGTAGAAACTAAAGAGAAACGAGCCCTAATTTAATCGAACAAGTTCTAGGGACCTAATCGTACTTTCTAGAATTTTATGCCCTGATTGTGAAATTAAGGTTATCAATGTTTAATTAAGTATATTACATTCTTGCACGTAAATTTTCAACGTAAAATAATATCTACAAGTCATTTAATTGTATGCTCAAGGTTTAGGGACTATTTTCAGCCTCCAAAGGTTTCATGACATTCTTTATATGCAAATTCACCTAAAAACACCTTAAGCACATATCATGGCATATTAGTTAGATGCAATTCAACCTAGTTAGCAATAATATATTCAACTCCAAGGAGTATGCTTCAACATCAACAATCTTATAAACACACGAAAGAATCACCTCAATATTCTCAACATAATTTCTAGATGCATTCCAACCTAAATAACAACATCATAGAATCAACTCATAAGTAGTCATGCTTCATTATCAACAAAACTCAAATTTACACATAGGGATATCAAGAATCAAACTTAAAAATAACTATAATATAACTAAAGGAATATCAATGGACAATTCAAGTCAAGGTCATAAAGCTAATATCAATATAGATAAGCATCAAACATGTATAAGCATACGACTACTAAAAGTCTCATCAATATAACAATGTTCTTAACATGATAACTCATCCTCATTGCTCTCTCACTACCACTATTGTTATAAAGACATACTTTAGCTTTCACTTGGTGGTTACCAAGATCATTGCTTCTCTTTGCTGCCTCAACTTGATTTACTCTGCATTGCAAGGTAAATGAGAGGGTAAGCATAAGCCTAGTAAGTGAATAAAAATAAGTATAAAAACATCTTGCAATGCATCCCATATTAAACCAATTTCATCAATTTAAAAACATGTCATGCTCTTTATAAAACAAAACACACATGACTAACAATGCCACTTTTAATACCCAATAAGTGTCATCAAACCAAGGCTAACATCGCCATCATTAAATTTTAGTAAAAACCATTTTGTAATCTCATGCTTTAAAAGCTAAGACACAAGTCTTAGATGCTACTCACATAGCAATGCTTACACGTGCATCTCAAAGCACAAGCTCAAGTCTTACATGCTAACAACATAGTAATGCTCAAATCACGTGCATATCAATGCATAAAACCTCACATGTATAATACCATATGCAATCAATGAAAACCATGACACTTACCTTTGAAATGTGAAAACATATATTGGTGCTAGTGATCCGATTTGTACTACTCCAAATCGTTAGGATAAACGGGCAACCGCATGTTAGTACTACTCCCAGAGCATGCGCATATTGATACTATTCTCAATATGAATTATCTCACCTTGGTGTCTGGTGACAATACTAATCCGATCAGCTCAGATGTGACAGTACTACTCCCATCAGATAACATTAGAATAAAAGCCAAAATGCAACACAAAGGAATTTAAACACGTACGACTTTTGAATATTTATAGTGCACTCTAGACCCTATTGATCGATCAACTTATCCCATAGGTTAATCACTTAACTAGACAATATATTATCAAAATTAATGCCCAAAACTTAATTCAAACAAAACTCAAATCACATGTATTCCACCTTTTACGCATCACTTGCAAAACCCGATAAATTTACTTTTATCTTATTTTTCAAAAAAAAAACTGTAGGAACATCAAATACATATAAAATCCATTTAAAAACAGTCTCATGAGCATTTGTATACATGCATAATCATATATGCACAACACAATAAAAGCATAACAAATAACGTTGTAAAAACAATGCATAATATTGAAACTTTAAGAAAAGAATACTTTTAACTTACTTTTGAGTATAGGGAGATTTTTCACACATTCCTTATACCCTCAAACCTCTGTAAACACATTTAAAACCATGCCAAATTGGCAACCCTCATAATCCACTCACCGATTTACCGAAACTTGCTCGACAAGTCACCTGAAAACATGATTCGACTTTCCGATCTCTCTCAAACTTGTTCCTCTACCTCTTGACCTAATTCAAGCATCAAAAACAGAGGTTTTAGTGTATTAAAACACATCCAAACGCCACCTCTGACAATCAGAACTCATACTTACTGAACTTGGCTTACAGACGCCTATCCCTCAACAATTGAAGAACCACTCTTAGGTTATAGTCATGCTCATTCTCTGAGCATGAATACACGAAGATGTCATCAATGAACACAACCACAAACTGATCTAGATATGGTTGGAAGACCCGGTTCATCAAGTCCATAAAAGTTGCGTGTGTATTTGTGAGCCCAAACGGCATCACTAGGAACTCATAGTGTCCGTAACACGTCCTAAAAGGGTTTTTTAGACATCCTCTTCGATTACCCTCAGCTGATAGTACCCTGATCTCATATCAATCTTAGAATACACACGGGCACCCTTCAACTAATCAAACAAGATATCAATCTTAGACAAAGGATAACGGTTCTTGATCGTGACCTTATTAAGTTGAGGATAGTCGATGCACATCCGCATCGATCCGTCTTTTTTCTCAACAAACAAAACCGATTCTCTCCACGGTAACACACTCGGTCTGATAAAACTTCTCTCAAGCAACTACTGGATTTGCTGCTTCAACTCCTTCATCTCTACATGTGACATACGGTACGATGCTATAGACACCATTTTTATTCCCGATAACACATCTATACGGAACTCCAACTCACGATAGGGAGGTAAAATGGATAACTCCTACGGATACTCACAAACTACCCTCAAACTCTCTAACATTGGAGTCTCAACACTTATGTCCACCACGTGAGCTAAGAAAGCCTCACAACCCTGCTGGATCAACCTCTAAGCTGATAAAGATGACACAACATTCGGTAAACATGGGTTCCTCTCACCCCTCACTACAAGCTTAGAACAATTCGCTACACGAAGCTTTAAACTCTTAGATCTACACTTGAAACTTGCATCATGTTTGAACAACCAATCCATCCCAAGGATTGCATCTAACTCTTAAAACGGTAAGACTATAAGATCAGCCGGGAAGATACCCTTGTACCTCGATCGGATACCTCCGATATACCTTATCCACCAACTCTTAACTCTAGATTTTCCACTAGTAACCTCCACTGTTGGGATTTTCCACTAGTAACCTCCACTACTGAGATATCCTACTACGGATGTATGAGTGGGTATACCTCGAGTCCACAAGAGCAACTAATGATACAAAAAACAAGGAGAACGTACTTGAGATAATATCTGATGCAGTACATTCCTCATGTGCTCTCACTGTATACTGTCTCGCTGGTGCTCAAGTAGTGGACTGAAAAGTGCCTCTTGATGTATGCCTGGCTCTGCCCCGTGAGAACCCACGACCCCTCTAGGCTTAGAACATAGTCCTTTAAGCCTGACCTGGTGGAGATGTCATAACCTCGGGATAGTCTTTCACAAGGTGATCCGGTGACCCACACTAAAAGCAAGCTTTGGCATTTCTCTAACACTCTCCTCAGTGGCTCCGTCCACAACGTCTATAAGTCAAAACACTGGCACTACTTTGCAAACCTTCTAGGCCCTCAACAGAAGAAGATAAAGATTGTCTCCTACGTCCCACAGACTCCAACCTTTGGTTCGACCTTGAACCCTGATTCGATACTCCTCTATTCTAGTTTCAATGGTTCCTTCACCAACCGAAGTAGGACTGAGAGTTACCCGCATGACTCTGACTAGACCCACCAGAGCCTTCTAGGCCAACAGATGGCTCATAGGTCAAACCTTGAACTTTCTCTAAGGACTTGGCACTGACAACTAACTTTGAGAACACACTAGGTGGTGTAGCAGTGAGATAGGTTTGGATATCCTTCCTTAGACCTCTCAAGAACCTCTTACATTTTATCTTTTTCGTAGCAACAAGTTCTAGAGCATACCGGCTCAATTGAAGAAACTTCTATTCATAAGCAAAGACCAAACAGTTCTTCTAAATAAGGTGGGTGAACCTCTCTCTCAAGGTATCGACGTGGGTCTCTATTAAGCTTGATATGCAAGCTCGAATCGAGCATCGAAAACCGTCAAGAGGGTTGTTTTTGGTTCTTGGTTGAATTTGCTAAAATCAAAAGATTAAGACAAAGAACACAATGATTTTAGAATGGTTCGGCCACGCCTACATCCACTACCTTAGCACACAACTAAGAATTTCAACCAATTCACTATGAATTGACACTTTTTTAGCGGTTCAAGTGATAGCCGTCACAACCCTATCTTTTAGACTTGGCTAAGATAAAACCAACTCTAATTTTTGTCTAAGGCTAAACTATAACCTCTCCTTTTACAAAGGAATTTATGTAAACAAAGAAAACCTTATAAGGTGAGTGTTGACAAGAATTAAGCTCACAAGAGTGTAAAGAATAAAAACAATTAAAACACTCTCTATACACTATATACAAGAGAAATAAAGAAATAAGAGTTGAAAGCTAATTTCTCTTGATTATGAAGCTTGGATATGTTCTCTAACCATCTTCAAGTATCCCAAGCAGGCTTTTATAGTGTTGAATTATATTCTAGCTGTTTATGACCGTTGGGGATGTTTTAGAGTCGTTGGAAAGTCATAATGTTAAACATTAAATTTTCACCTACACAGAGGTTTCAAAACCTTTTACCAATGGTTTTGAAAACTTTAAGCAATTTAAATAAAACTAGCCGTTATAGGACCAAGGTTTCGAAACCTTTACCAAAGATTTCAAAACCTTTGCTAAGGTTTCAAGAAAAATGCCATTTTGCCTGAGAGGTTTCGAAACCTTAAAGGAGATTTTGAAACTTTCATTTAAAAACACATTTTGGACTATTTTAAAAATGTTTTAAACACTTCTAAAATCTCTTAAAAACTTTTCAAACATATTTTCAAGTTGTTTGAACATAAGAATCATTTTTGAAATCTTTTCAAATTTGTTCAAAACATTTTTTAATTATTATATTAAAATCAATATCTCAACAGTCTCACCCACATACTTCTTCTCAAACTCATCGAGGAAGTTTTCCCATATAGGGCAAAGAGGATACCAACCTTGTTCGACCATCTTCCACCATTCTCTCGCGTTGCCTTTCAGAAGCGATAACACACATGATAGCTTGTCCTTCAACCTCAACCTCATCTGTTGCATTATCCACCTTGTATCATGCAACCACTGATCTGCTAATACGTGATTATCCTAACCCATCCTAAAGAAGTCAATCGCTCCTTGTTTATACACCCTTTCAAAAGGTGCCTCATGAGGCATAGAAGATGGCCTCGGTATAGCTCTCACTATCCCACGTAAGGTACGATTCAACTGAGCAAAGTAGTTGGCTCTTTGTTCAACTGCATCGTCCGCTGACACCTCCTCATCAGGCTCATACTCAGAGTTGGAGTCTCCTCCTCGAGAACCTCGACTTTCCTCACGGTATCTTATACGCCTTGGCATACATAACACTTCTGCACAAAAAAAAAATAAGATTACACCATCGAAATTTTAGCTTTTAAGGAAGTATAATATCGACTCATGGGGATGTACTTGTTTGACACCTATATACCATACTAGACTCCCCTGGTAACTTCCTAGAACCGACTAAACCTACACTATGATACCACTAAATGTAACACCCTCGACCCGGTGTCATATTGGGCCACCGACAAAAAACCTGTATTTCAAAATTTCAGCCCTAAGCCCATTTAAAAAATCATTTCAAGCCCAAACAAAACCAAGTCAATCCATTTAATTCAAATCCAAATTGTAACTTTAACAAATAGTTCAAAATAGTATGATCTCCAAATTAATACAAACTATTTAAAACATTCGACTCAAAATAAACAAGAGTTATAAATTATATAGGGTTCAACAAGTACTAGCCCACTACGTTTAATAATTGTACTCTAACAAATAATCGATGCTAAAATTCCAACCTTGATGGTGCTCCATAGAAACCGGCTTCACCTAACCTACACACGAAAATACATTTCGAATGTTGAGCTAAAAAAGCTCAATGGGTATGCCGCCACTCGGCCAACATCATGCATATCATAAATAAGTAAAGCAAGACATGCAATATCATGCATGAAATGATGGTTCTAGCATATTTGTCTAACACAAGGCATAAATGAGATATATACTATCGCACATAGAATATATATGTCACAACAATTAATAGAAGAAACCGAGGCCCACATCTATACAGCTTTGGGATCCTATACTCAAGATTGAGGTCGACTGACAAGCATCGAATTGTCAAATAAATAATTCCTATTTCTCAAATTAAATAAAAGAATAGTATAGAAAAAGTAGGGTCGATCCACAGGGACTAAGAAATTTCTAACATTTAATTGAATTGATCCTGATCCAAAAAAAATAAATTAGAAAATGAGGGTTTGATATTATAAAACTAAAAGTAAATTTAATCTAATAATAACTGAAATTAAATAAAAATAAATATTTGAAGTAATAAATTTAAAGGATATAGCCTCAAGCTTCGCTTCGCCTCAAATCTCAATTGATCATCGAAATAGATTTTACTTCAAGATCCATGCCAGTTACAGTCTACAAGGCCTAACCCTTGTAACTTGCTTCTCTCTTCGGTGAACCAATACTCCCAAGTCTATCTCCGGAATTTGGTCTTTGCTGGACTAACCACGCCTATCGTCGTTAGCGCCAATAAAACTTTAAGCACTGGAAAACCCTGACTCGAGTTATAGCGTCTCACAGAGAATCAAAACCGATCTTGATTTCCCTTAGTGGACCGCCACTAAGTTTGTTCATAGGAAGCCAAATTTGCTACCAGCCGATTTTTCTTCTCAACGATAGATCTAAACAATCTTCAAGGCAACGTGCACTTTTTGAAATCAAGGCGTCGAGATCATTAAACGAAAAGCCGATTGCCAATCTTTGATTTCAGAAAATCAAGAATGTTATCCGAAGGAATTAAGTACTTCACGATTCTCACAATATGGATTGAGTCGTCACTAGCTTTCGGCTAAATGAAAGTTTAGCTAAGCATGAATAAGATCATACTTAGCATTTTCTAGAAGAAAAGAAATAAGAAAACTCAAAGAAAAATAAAAAGAACTAGAGAACTTTTATAACCCAAGGGAAAAGTGAAAATTGAAGTACATCTCAAGCTTTACCTCTATGGATATTTATACTATTCTAAAACCCTAAAAATGTAACAATTCAAAATTTAAAAAAATAAAAAAGATAAAGATAAAGATAAATATTCTAAAATTTAAAATTTAAATTCCTAAGATAAATCTTCAGGATAATTCCAAAATAATTCATTCATCCTTCTTGAATATGCTGACTGGACTATGTTCTAGAAACTTTTGCTGACTGGATAATCCAAATCTGCCAGATCGAAAAGCGTCGTGCCCATGACTCCAGCCATAAAAAAATGCAGAATTCACTATTTTCTGTTGGTTTTAAAAAATAAGTTCCTACACTGAAAATGATCAAAATAGAACCAAATTAGTAATATCAAATCGATAATGGGAAATAATTATTAATAAAAAATATATAAATTCGAACACTCATCAAATTCCCCCTCACTTATTCAATGCTTGTCCTCAAGCATACTCAAATTCTCATTTTCGTCACTTATCAAAATTCACTCAAAAAGTTTATGTCAAATCCCATGTACATGCATGAATTAAAGAAGTTAGACAAGACAATCAAATAAAGGTGACATGATATTTCAATAAACAATAATTAACCAAATGAATAAAAGATAGATATGCAGAGCTTTTGCTATTTGCTTGTGAGACGAAATCAAATCAAGTTTAGATCCTTCATGATAAACGATTGGCGGAGTGTGAGTTTTATTTTCCTCCCCTTTTATATCACTCTCTTTTTTTCTTTTTTTTGAAAGAGATTGTTTTTCTCTTTTTTTATTTTTTTTCAAGCGCTTAATTATTTTCTTTTTTTTCAAAAGACATTTTCCTTTTTTTCTTCACTTTTTTAGCGCTACTCTCATTAACTCTAACTCTGTAGTCTCGACTCGTCACCAAATCTTTGAACTGGAAACGAGATGACAACTCAAGCACCTCGCCCCGATTCTCCAATACGGTCATATTCAAACGATCTACCACTCACAATCGTCTCAAAAAAAAATCATGCACCTGAAGATAACATCATTATTAGCAAAACAAGCACAAACTCATATTTAAGCAACACTAACAATTATACCATAAGGTTAAAATTTTCACCAAAACATCTAATCATCTCAAGTTAATTATCCATACATAACAAAATCAATTCAAGCTTGTAAACAAGGGATTATGATAAAACTAACAAGTCAACCAAGATAAACAACAATCATAAGAACTTAAAATATACCTTCAAACTAACATGAACAAGTAAGGAGAAATATAACCACTCCCCCCCACTTTAAGCATATTATCTCAATATGAAAATTAAAGTACAAGAGAAGGAATAAAGATACTCCCCGTGTCTAAAGTAAGTTTTGTTGTCGAAAACTTTGGAGGTCATTTGCAATTTTTTCAAATCTGGGGAAAATCTGTGTAAATTTATTTGAAAATAGATTAGATGAAAAAAAATAAATAGAGAAAATGGGTTGCCTCCCATTCAGCGCTTTGTTTAACGTCAATAGCTTGACGACCTAATTCAGACTACAGGTTCTGAGAGAAATTCTTTTTCCAATTCATGTTCTTTATCCAACTTAGAATTTCTCTATGAAAAATTTTTCGGTTATGGAGTTCCTTCATTTTCGACAAAATTTCTTCTTTAATTTGCAACTTATCTGGTGACAATTTTAATTCTAACTTTAGTTCCTGTAAGACAAATGGAAAAAAGTTAGTTTGAGAAGACATCAAATTTAAATTTTTACTTAGCTCTTTGCAAAATAAGCGTGATTCCACATCAGAAGAGATATCCATTTTTACTTCTTTAATAGTTTTAGCATTCAGATTCTTGCATAACTCATCAGAAAGATTATGTTTAACATATTCATTCATAGAAGAATCAAATATATTAACACAACTGACATTAGGAATAGAGTTAGGATATTTCATAGCCTTATACACATTAAACTTTTTGATGAGTGTTCGAATTTATATATTTTCTATTAATAATTATTTCACATTGTCGATTTGATATTACTAATTTGGTTCTATTTTGATCATTTTCAGTGTAGGAACTTATTTTTCAGAACCAACAGAAAATAGTGAATTCTGTATTTTTTTTATGGCTGGAGTCATGGGTACGATGCTTTTCGATCTAGCAGATTTGGATTATCCAGTCAGCAAAAGTTTCTAGAAGATAGTCCAGTCAGCATATTCTAGAAGGATGAATGGATTATTTTGGAATTATCCTGAAGATTTATCTTAGGAATTTAAATTTTAAATTTTAGAATATTTATCTTTATCTTTATCTTTTTTATTTTTTTTAAATTTTGAATTGTTACATTTTTAGGGTTTTAGAATAGTATAAATACCCATAGAGGTAAAGCTTGAGATGTACTTCAATTTTCACTTTTCCCTTGGGTTATAAAAGTTCTCTAGTTCTTTTTATTTTTCTTTGAGTTTTCTTATTTCTTTTCTTCTAGAAAATGCTAAGTATGATCTCATTCATGCTTAGCTAAACTTTCATTTAGCCGAAAGCTAGTGACGACTCAATCCATATTGTGAGAATCGTGAAGCACTTAATTCCTTCAGATAACATTCTTGATTTTCTAAAATCAGGGATTGGCAATCGGCTTTTCCTTTAATGATCTCGACGCCTTCATTTCAAAAAGTGCACGTTGACTTGAAGATTGTTTAGATCTATCGTTGGGAAGAAAAATCGGCTGGTAGCAAATGTGGCTTCCTGTGAACAAACTTAGTGGCGGTCCACTAAGGGAAATCAAGATCAGGTTTGATTCTCTATGAGACGCTATAACTCGAGTCAGGCTTTTCTAGTGCTTAAAGTTGTATTGGCGCTAACGGCGATAGGCGTGGTTAGTCCAGCAAAGACCAAATTTCGGAGGTAGACTTGGGAGTATTGGTTCACCGAAGAGAGAAACAAGTTACAAGGGTTGGGCCTTGTAGTCTGTAACTGACATGGATCTTGAAGTAAAATCTATTTCGATGATCAATTGAGATTTGAGGCGAAGCGAAGCTTGAGACTATATCCTTTAAATTTATTACTTCAAATATTTATTTTTATTTAATTTCAGTTATTATTAGATTAAATTTATTTTTAGTTTTATAATATCAAGCCCCCATTTTTTAATTTATTGTTTTTTTTTGGATCATAATCAATTCAATTCAACGTTGGAAATTTTTTAGTCCCTGTGGATCGACCCTACTTTCTCTATACTATTCTTTTATTTAATTTGAGAAATAGGAATTATTTATTTGACAATTCGACGCTTGTCAAATTGGTGCCGTTGCAGAACTAGTGGGCCTCAAATCCTATGCTTGGAATGTTACATCGAACATCTTTGAATGAGGCCACCCTATATTTGGAAAATACGGGATGGAGGCCTCTCAACTAATCCCATACTCGAAATGTTATATCGAACATCATCGAATGTTGCTAGCCATAATTTAGAAAAGAGTTTTTAATACAACATCTGAAATGTTGCATCAGATGACATTCTTCGTATTGCAACACTAATTTGGGTATCCGAATCCCACCACACAAGACTCAACAAAACAAGATGATCCACCTAGGATCTCACATCGTACTTTACCAAAAACTCAAGCCAAAGACCAATCCTAATAACATAAGTTATCGTATTAGAGTCCATATCATATTTTCCAAGTTTTAATGTTCATTATATGATTTAAATAACCCTTAGGGACCTAATATGTAATTTTTGAAACTCTCAAGATTCATTCTTAAAATCTAAGGCAGATTGCCCAGGTGTATCGATATGTGTGTAAAGAGGGTATTAAAACACCACTTGTATTGATACGCTTCCCTTTTGTATTAACACACTACTATGTTGACTTAAGACCAAGGGAACCAACCCGTATCGATACACCTCTATGGGGTATCTATACAAACCCCTATTTGGATATGCTCAGAGGGAAATCAAACTGAAACACTATTGGAAAGTTTGGTTTCGATATAGGGGTAAGGCGTTTCGGTACGCTTGCCTTAAATGCCTAAGGTTTCTCTTTGGGTATCGATACACCTATAAGGGAGTATCGATACGATTTGCTACTAGGAGTTCAGAAACGGTTGCCTTTTCGCCTAAGTTTTCTCTCTGGGGTATCGATACCCTTACAAGAAAATGAAAAACTGGATTTGAAACTTCATAAGAACCCTTTCTAAAATTTATTCATTCGATCTTAAAACATTCCTACACATTCATGAAGTTTCCAAAATGTTTTCCAATCAATTTTAACACGTAACATAACTTACTACAAGAATCACCATTAAAGACCTCTACTTAGAAACCAAGCATTCATACGCATTTTTCACATGCAATGCAACTTATCATGATTTGAATGTGAAAGGAATAGTTGGGAGTACCAACCTTAGCCAAAGCACAACAAAAACGTCCTTTTTCCCCTCTCAAGCTTTCTCCTTTTCTAAGCTTGAAGATGGATCTCCAACTTATTTCTCCACAAGAGGAAGAAAACCCAAACATTAAGAACTGTTTGACAAGATTCTCAGAACAACAAGGACACAAGAAACTGAGACTTAAGCTCTAAAAACCTCAATCTCATTCTTGCCACAACCCACACTCATAAACCTTCTTCATCAAACCAACATATTTTTACCTCTTTTTATAGATCTCCAACAGCCCTAGAACTTACCCTTCACCTCTTGAACATGATTCACAAGCCTTACAACAAAGGTTTCACCTTTAGCTATTTTTTTCTTCCTACCAAGAAAGAAGGATGAAGGAAGAAAAGAGATGAAAGTAGGGTGATATCACTCTATATAGAAATATTCTCAAACCCCTCTCTTTCATCCTTTTTGGAATTTACTAAAATGCCTCCAACACAAACTCTTAAAGCCCCAAACAATCAAACTCAGGACGCAAAACTAAAGCCCACGGATAACTCCGTAAAAATGATATACTTTGAGCCCTTTTACTTAAGTTATTGAGTGTCTTTAAGTGCATATAGAAATTTAGATACATTTAGGATCATAACATTGCATTTAGTGGTTAGTTATGCCTTGACATTTATGGTGCGGTGGTAATAGGGAGAATTTTATGGGGAAGGTTGTGTTGTTGACTGATGATGTGCAAGTAAAGTGAAGCTGGTAGCGAGAGAGATTTTACATGACATTTACAGAAGGACAACGAAAGAAAATGTCATAAGAAATAGGGAGACATCTAGTGCCGCAGAAAAGACTCAATAAGATATTTTGAGAGGATTGTCAGTTAGTGTTGTACGTAAGGCTGGACATAACCACCTTGGAGGGAATCATTGTCACCTTGTTAGATTTGCTATCACGTGAATAGGGGTGCAAAGAGAATTTCCCTAAAACCTAGGGTATTCCCCCCCACTTTATAAGGAATGATGATATAAGAGAAAAGGAAGGAATGGTGATCTTGTACCCAAACCTGTGAATAAAGAGACTGTAATGCATGAACAAGTTATTGAGGAAAAGAACAAGGATGAAGGTTTGACAAGTGAGTCTGCTGATGGAGCTAGCAGAAATATCACGGCAAAAGTAGCTCTTACACCACCAATGGAAGAAGTTAGACCCCCACCACCCTTTCCCTAGAGGATGAAGAAGCATAATGATGAGGTTTAGTTCAAGAAATTTGTTGACAAATTGGATCAATTGTATATCAATGTCCCACTCTTGGAGACAATTGAGCAAATACCTACTTATGCTAAATTTTTCAAGGAGATAATTACGAAGAAGAGGAAAGTAGAGAAGTTTGAGATAATTGCCACGATAAAAGATTATTGTTCTGCCATAAGGATGTAAAAATGAGTAGATTTAGAATCTAACAAAGCAAACAAAGATAAAGATTATAAGGAAAAGGTACCTGCAACTAAACCGATATCGTACTAGACCTTCATGTGTCCATAAACTATCACTTGACCCTCGCCACGATGTTATTATCCCTGATTCTCGTCTCGATGCTGAAAATTCCATCTTCCTCTATTTTGATCGCCATCGCGACCATAGCCTTGATAAACTTCTATCAACTGAGGATAATCTCTCCTAGTGTGACCAACTACACTACAATGCCAACATGTTTCAATATCCCAACACTAACCTGAATGTTGTCTCCCGCAATTGTTACACTTAACACCACAAGCCTGAACTTCCTGATTACCACGGCCAGCTCCTACTCTATAATGATTTCAACCATATCGCCCATCTCTCTACCTCTTGGACCTATCTCTATCATTTCCATTATCTTATTGTCTCTTACCCGAACTAGAACCAAATGATTCAAAATCCAAACTTTGCTCTATATCCTTTGCCTAATCAACTAATACATCAAAATCTGTATAGTCATTAACCAACATATAAGTCTTGAGTTCTCTCACCAAACCAAAACGAAAATGCTCATAACGCGTTCTTTCATTAGGCAGTAAATTAGGTTTATACTGGCTCAGTCTAACAAATTGTACCTCATACTCAGATACCGACATATTATCTTGAACCAGAGTTAAGAACTCACGTTTCTTCTCATCCAAGTAACGAACGCCCAGGTACTTACGTCTAAAGACCTCACCAAAGAACTCCCAAATAATCTTAGTAGTTTTCATACCATAGATCGTGGTAGTCTACCACTTATAAGAATCTCCTTGGAGCAAATCAATTGTGCATCCAAGTTTTCTTTCATTTGAACATCCCATCTAAACTAGAATTTTGGGGAGTTACACTTTTTTTCAAGATCAAGAAATAGCTATCACAATCCTTAATCTATACCACAATCAAGTATTCAAAGCTTATACACCAACACCTTGAGAACACTCTCTTACTAAGAAAAAATTAAAACAAATAAAAAAATTCTTACAAGGTACATGTTTGTACAAATGAAGCAGTTCTCTAAATCGTAAACACTTAAACAAATAATAAAAATTTGAGCTCACAAGTGTTGTCTAATAAAAGAATGAAAAAGCTAAGAAAAAACAACCATATAATCATTTGTTGTTGACTTGATGGTTCATTACTTTCAACTAATGTTTTTGATGTATTTTAAGCTCCCAAATGAGTTAGTATTATTGGTAATCGTCAGGATTGATTTGAAACCATTGTGAAAAAATTTCAAACAAACTTACTATTTCTGTACAATCAATATTGACACACGAATGAGAATATCGGTACCGTCCTAAAATAGAAATAGTTATTAGAGTTCAATTTTACACAAAAAATTTTGAAACCTCTTGCATGGTTTCAAGACCACATTTTCAGTACCGGTACTGCCAAGCAGTATCGATACGCAAAAATAATTTTAAGAATTTATTTCTAATATGTATATCGATATGAAGAGTTAAGTACTAATATATGCCTTTCGGTATCAATACTAAAGGTTTGGTATCGGTACTAAAGTTCTACTTTTGATTATTTTAAAATTAAGAATCATATATTTGATAAAAAAATATTCTAAAACTATTTTAAACATATTTGTCAAGTTATTTGGATTTAAAAATATTTTAAAATTTTTAATTTAATCCAAATATATTTTTATATTATATTAAAATAAAAATTATAATAATTTCTTTTTCCCTCGAACCACTTGATGGTTTTAATTTTTAATCTTATTTACCAACTGTATTTTTTTAAAATAGTTAAAAATTAATTTTATAAGTCAGTATCTATTGATGTATAATTTTAATTCTTTAATAGTATATATGTACACAACAAATAACTAAAACTTAAATTTTTTATGATGAATATTATTTATTTTTCAGCCAAAAAAATAATTATAATAACAAATGGAAATTATGATTAGTGTAATCGATTAAAATTAGGGGTGTTCAAAAATACCCGACCTGAATGACCTGATTCGATTACCCAAACATAAAAAATTGGGTATTTTCTCAATTTTTTTGTTCTGGGTCGGGTACCCAATCCTCATTTTCTGGGTTGGGCTTGGGTCAAAATTCTATAAAAAAATTGAGTACCTGGTTACTTTCGAGTACCCAGTTTCTAACTTTTTTATCTTTTTATTTTAAATATAATAATTATTTAAATAAAACACACTTATATTCATTATATTTCCAAATTAAATAACATAATTTCTAAATCTTGATCTCTAAGAATGTTAATTTTAAAAAATAATTAGAGATTCATTGTAAAAAAGAAAATTAAGAATCATTGCAAAATTATAAATTTAGTTTTTTGAGTTGATAAAATTTGAACTTTATCCGTTTAGATATGCACTATTTTTGTACGTGCATTAGCCAATACGAAAATCAACTTAAGATTCATTAATACTTAAATCATTAATTTTTATATATTAAAGTAAATTATACTAATTAAGAATATTTAAAAAAAATATTAAAAAAACTTTATTTAGACCTTATGTTTTGTTTTGAATTAGATTATATACTTTGGGTCTTAAAATTTATGTTTAGATTATGTAATTAGGCATTAAAATTTTATATTTTAATGTTGAATTGTGTAATTTAAACTTTTAATTTTATTTATTTTTTTAAAAATTAAATTTAAAATTTATAAAAAATTAAAAAACCAAATACTGGATTACTCGAATTTTCAGGTATCGAATATTCGGATAACTGAAATATCAGATATCAGAAAAACACAGATCAAAACAAAAACCGATTATTTCACTACCCGAAAATTTAGATACCCGAATTTAAACGGCCAAAATAAGGCGTGAGAGAACAATAAAACCGAGATCTGAAGCAGAAGTATGAGTATGTGTTTTACAAGTATGTCAACTCCCAAATCCCTAAAATCTATACCCAGAATAGGATCCCCAATTCGACTCCTACTATTGGGGTTCATTACCGCCAATACATTGCTTCTCCTATGCTCCTACATGAATTCTACGACTGGGTTCTCCCTCTTCTCTGCCAGAACCCGTTTGAAAAAGAAACCAAGGGAACACTCTCTCCATGACAAGTATTTGTACTGGGGTGGCCGAATTGACTGCCCTGGCAAGCATTGTGATTCATGTGAAGGCTTGGGTCATCAAGAATCTAGCCTCAGGTGTGCTCTTGAAGAAGCCATCTTCTTAAACAGGTAATCATCAGTTGCCTTCATTTACATTTCCCCCCTAAGAAAAACCAAGATTTTACTACTTTCAGATGTTGATGGCTATGGTATTACAGAGTAATATTTGTAATCTTTCTTTTATAAGTTATGGTTCAATGGAATGAAGAGTCGATTTTGATTTCACCATAAACAAATATGAAGAGTCAGTTTTGATTTACAAAAATGCGTCTCCATTCTAACTTTGCATTCCTTATGCTGCCTTCTGATACATACATATTTAATATGCAGTACACGAAGTTAAAGATGCAACTTTCTTATGATTTCATCTGGTGTTGTGTTGCGTATTGCAGAACTTTCGTCATGCCTTCTAGAATGTGTATCAACCCAATTCACAATGACAAGGGAATCCTCCATAAGGTTGACAATGTAACGGCAGAGGAAAGGTTACCTTTATGAAGTTGTCTTTTTTGGGAACTGTTTTAGATTTTATTTTTTAAGTTTTATTTTACTTCTTTGAATTAAATCCTACTGCATGATTAATGCGAAGGTGAACTGTATCAATTTGCCTTGTTCGTGTAAACTCAGCAGTGATGAAGAGAACTGGACAATCTGAACTTGTCTTTCTTATTTGGCAGGTGGGCTGCAACATCTTGTGTGATGGATTCTCTATATGATATTGATCTCATATCTAAAACTGTACCTGTAATCTTAGACAATACAGATGAATGGCATCTCATACTATCAACAAGTATGAAACTGGCAGCTAGAGGGGTTGCCCATTTGGAAGGACTTACACGAGTGGATCTCAAAGAGGATAGTCGTTACTCAAATCTCTTACTCATTAACCGAACTGCAAGCCCTTTGTCATGGTATTTAATGGCATTTGATTCCATATTAAGTTATTGATTGGTTAATTCTCTTTTCCTTATGTTCGAATGGTTGACCTACAGCTCTATAGAACCTCAGAGGGCAGACAGAGAGGCTGTAGGTTAAGTAAACTTGTCTGTATGCATCCATGAATAGTCATAAAACAAACTTTGAGTAGTTATATAATAATCAGTTAGATATCATATTTGCTAAAGTTATCTACTACACTAATCTGCTATAATTACTCAGGTTTGCAGAGTGCAAGGATCGAATGAACCGCAGTGCCATTATATTGCCATATTCCTTTCTTCCTTCAATGGCTGCAGAAGAGTTACAAATTGCAGCTGACCAGGTTTTTGTTAATCCTCTTTTCCATGTTGTAGCGACCCTTATAAAATTCTTAAAAATAATAATAGGCGTGTGTAGTAAAAAAGGGGAGAAAGGGTCACTAGTGGAATTGAAATTAAGGTTTGAAAAGTGGAATTTAGGGATTTGGGTTTGAAATAAAATTTTGGGGAAATTAGAAAATTAGGATTTAAAAATTAGGTTTTTAAATTGTGTACAAAAATTGGGAATTTTAAAATGTTAAAAGAAATTTGAAATCTAGGGTTTTTTTTTTTTTTAAAAATAGGAATTGGAAAGTTAAAATTAGGGATTTGAGATTTTAAAAAAATTAGATTGAAAAGGGAAATTTTAAAATTAGGGATTTTAAAAAAGGTGGAGTCGCCACCGGCCACTTTGGTAGGCTGGACACCGTAAAAACCAGAGATTCGAAATAATTTGGGTTCGAGAGCCGGTTACGGTTAAAAACGGGTTTAGGGTTTAAAACTGCCCAAAATTGGCACCTTTATAAATTACCGCTTAATTAATTTTAGATTTTTTGGATTAAAGTGACATTTAAATTAATTTTTGTTTAAAGATTCGAATCAATTTTATTTTTACCGTGTCTTTATTCGGAGGCAACGCATACACCGCGACCATTACGTTGGAACACGGGCCCGTTACGACCAAATAAAGACGTTTAATTAGACTCATTAATTTAATGTGGTGTATGTAATTTACAAAATTAAAAAAAAGTAATATATATATAAACATTTACATGAATAAAAAACCATAAAATGCATGACATATATACAAAGCATGTAACAACATTAACAAAAATAAATAAATAAATATCATGAATAAAAAGGTACATAAACACTTAAGAATATTATACAACACATGATAACAAAGATTAAAATAAATAGACCAACAAACAAATAACATATATAAATAAACAAAACAAAACATATAATAAACAAATAAAAAAACAATAAAAGATACCAATAAAAATATTCATATTTTCATTGAACCATAAGAATGGAATACACAATAAATATTTCAAAAAGAACTATATACATCTAAATATGCTCGATTAAAATCAATCCACAAATTAAACTAAACGGTAAAAGTAATGATTGGATTAGGGCATAACTTGAAAAATAACCAACCAAATGGGTGAAGTGATTCAATGAGAGTAAAAATATAAATAATGGAGGCTACCAATTTACCAATGGAAATGGAAATGGAAAAATGGAAATGAAAATTTTGGAATCGGCAGAGGCAGTGAGTCATGCGGCTGTGTGAATGGAAAACTATGGTTCTTTTTTTTGGGTAAATGTTATATATATAGTTAGGGTAAAGGGTAACATATGAGAATAAAATAGGTTTAGGTTTTAATATATAAGGGTATCTATAATATGATGAAGGGTATTTTAGGTTTATCCCTTTAAAAATAATAACCAATTAAAAACAAGACTTTGGGCACTAAGTAGGGATTTTTATTATATTTTTTATATTATAAAACTATATTTAATAGGTCAAATTTATTTATGGTTTGGGCTTATAAAAGTGGGCTCTAATAAAAGGCTTTTATTTATATCATATATTTATATTTTTGGATTTTTGGTTTTAATTAAGAGATAATAAGGATAATAATAATTATAAAATAAGTGATAAAATTAGGGTAAGTTAAGGTGATTTGGGTATTAAAAAGGGATGTGGATTGATTTAATTCGAGCATAAACCCGGATAAAATTAGTGATTACAGTTGCCCCTCTTTGCTTATCGTTGTGAAACAATGATAAAGCAAAGACTACAAGCACTAATTTTATCCGACTTCCCTGTTTGGAGGTACTCTAATTTCTGATCATTGCAGCATCTGACGGTCCCTCTCTTCGAGCGTATACCGTGATGGGCGACCCCTTTCTTCGAGCATATGTCGCAAAAAACAATGTTGATCCCTTCTCCGTAGAATCCACGTCTTCGAGATGCTTTGATTTCTGATCATTGCAGCATCTAACGGTCCCTCTCTTCGAGCGTATACTGTGGTGGACGACCCCTCTCTTCGAGTGTATGTCGCAAAAACAATGTTGATCCCTTCTCCATAGAATCCACATCTTCGAGATGCTCTGATTTCTGATCATTGCAGTATCTGACGGTCCCTCTCTTCGAGCGTATACCGTGGTGGGCGACCCCTTTCTTCGAGCATATGTCGCAAAAAACAATGTTGATCCCTTCTCCGTAGAATCCACATCTTCGAGATGCTCTGATTTCTGATCATTGCAGCATCTGACGGTCCCTCTCTTCGAGCGTATACCTTGGTGGGCGACCCCTCTCTTCGAGCGTATGTCGCAAAGCATGACCTCCTTCTTCAAGCGTATGTCATAGAGAATGATCTTGTTGACAAGTGATGTCTTGCCTAAAGGCTTTTGAGGTTGTTGGTTGCCTTGACTTCTGGTTCTCTTGGCATGAAAAAAATCTTTGTTGGTCTTTGTATATTCTCGATTGGTTGACCTCGATCGTTTCTTTACTTTCTTCATCGTCTTCTTCTTCTTCATCTTCTTTGAGAAAAGCATCCTTAAGAAAGGATCAAACTAAAAAGTTTGTTTTGAGGAAAATATCCTTAAGAAATGATCAAATTAAGAAATTTGTTTTAAGAAAAGCATCCTTGAGGAAGGATCAAATTTTCTTTGAGGAAAGCAACCTTAAGAAAGGATAAAATTTGCTTTGAGAAAAGCATCATTGAGGAAGGATCAAATTTGCTTTGAGAAAAGCATCCTTAAGGAAGGATAAAATTGAGAAATTTGCTTTGAGAAAAACATCCTTAAGAAAGGATCAAATTTAAAAATTGGCTTTGAGAAAAACATCCTTAAGGAAGGATTAGATTAAGAAATTGGCTTTGAGAAAAGCATCCTTAAGAAAGGATTAGATTAAGAAATTGGATTTGAGAAAAGCATCCTTAAGGAAGGATTAAGAAATTTGGGTTTTAAGAAAAACATCCTTAAGAAAGGATCAAATTTGAAGTTCAAATATAAAGTGATATCTTGCTTAAAGAATACCTGAATATCTCATAAAAAGGTGGTATCTCCCTTTAGAGAATACCTAACATCTCATCTAGATGTTTCGATATTTGATCGTCTTGACACAAAAAGCTCGTTGCCCCTAAATAACCAAAGGTTGGAAGGCCTTTAAAAACCACGATCGTGTAATTTGAATGATTTTTGATCTTTGCTAAGATCTATCTCTGTAGATCAAATCTTTAACCAATCTTCAAAATTCCTGTTTAAAAAGAGTAAAATGCGATGATGACACGAATTAGAATGCTCATGATGCTTGGATATCTAACATAGATGCATGAATATTTAATCTAAATGATGCATAAATGTTCTTTTTCTTTTTCTTTCTTCTTGGAGGATAGACTCTCGCTTTCTATTTACTAAACTCATCGGGCTTTCATCCTTCACCTTGTCTTGAAAGGAGATCATCGTCTTATGCCGATCGGAACAAAATCTTTCGCCTTCTGTAATTCAACAGCTCATGCTTGGTTGAAAATGACACATCTGAACCAGTTGTCTCCGAATTCAGTTGCATTCAGTTTATGGTTGTAGCTCTCAATCTCATATTCAGGCTTAGATCACTTAAGGTCTATCTTCAACATGTACATTGGGGGTTATTCTCTTGTATTTTTCTGTCTTTGGGTCATCTGATTGACTCTCTTTAGGCCCTCAATATAACTTTTGCCCCAAAGGCCTGATGTTCATCTCTGCTCAATCTGTAACCACAATAGGCTCGGGTAATCTTTGTTTATTTATGCTAACCTGAATTCTCAAAGAATATCATCTTTCAAACGAAGTGGTATTTTCAAGAGACATCTTGTATCATACATTGCTCCTTCTCGGGTCATATCAAAGATGATCATTTGCATCAACGACCTTGCATTTTGTAAATCTTTTTGAACAACACTTTTATTAAAAAATAATCTGCTAATTGTAAGTAAAACAATATATACATGTTTTGGAAAATCCAAAAATTAGAAAAGAAAAGAAGAAAAAAACATGGGTTCCTTGGATATCAAATGCGAGAGTGCCTTAGACTCAACTCTCTGTGTTCGGTTTTCAACCTTTGAACGTTGCGGCGATATTTGAAGTTTTGGAATTCCTTTCAGATTGCTCGGTTCATCCTCATGATTATCGTATTTGCTTGATCTATTCGAAAATTACTCCTTCTAGTTCTCAATATCTTTCTCCTTTTATATATTCAAACTTTTCGTACTTGCCCCGCTAGTATCTTTTTGAGAATTCGAAGTATGCTTCAGACTGCATCTAGTTATAGGAGCATTTTCTTTCTCATTCTATTTCTTCTTTTTATTTTTCTATCTTTTTCTTTCTTTTTCTTTCTCTTTTTTCTCTTTCCCTTTCCTTTTTCTCTCACATCTGTTAATTTTCTTCTTTCTTTTAAATTTCGGGGAAATCAACTCATTACAATCCTTTGTCTCGAAGGTAATGATGGAGCATACAACAAAACTCCGAGTTACTCGGCATAGTCATAGATTTGAAAATATTACCATCACTCATGAAGCAAAAGATTTTGGATGGTGCATTGCTACCTTATTAAGTCTTATTGCTTCAGCGGAGTACCCCGATACTTCCACACTCTTGTTCGAATGTCTATTATTAGGTTTCGAATATTGGAGTGCTTTTGTTTAATCTTTGTTCTTTCCTTTCTTTTTTTTATTTTCTCTCTTTTTTCTTTTCTCTTTCTTCTTTATTTTTCTTTCTTTTTTTTTCTCTGGATGCAATCTTTTTACTTAGAGGAATTCTTGAGATCAATCAATTTCACCGGGCCTTTTCTAGGAGATTTTCTTATCATCGAACATCACTGAAGGAGTAGTAGTCTCATTTCTCGTGCATTACTGACCAAAGCTGCTGATTAATAGACCATACTTCATCGTAATCACAATGTTCCAACCATTTCTGAACCCACGTCACAACAAGCATGTGACATCCAAGGAACTCTGAGAGAAAAAGGAAAACACATATGTTTTTAAAAATATGCATTCTTTCATTGAAACGAAAAAAAAACAAACATAACATAAGCCCTTACAAAAAAGTATTTGTTACTTTCGGGCAAATAGTAACAAAATTAATTGATGCAAAACTTAAAATGCAAGGAGGCAGAAAATGAACATCTGAACTCGAAGATTAGAATCTTCCCAAAGATCATGTCCTCTACTCTTTCTTAAAACTTCAGAATACCGGCCTCAATCAGTCCTTGAACCTTGTTCCTCAAAGCTCCACAATTCTCTGTTGTGTGGCCTGTGCTCCCCATATGATAGTCACATGTGGCATTGACATTATATCCTTCAGGGTAAGGAGGATCCTTTGGCTTAGACTGCACCAAAGTCAAAAGTTTCTTCTCAACGAGAATTGGGAGTAACTTGGTGTAGGTCATAAGAATTGGGTGAAGAACCTTTGTAGGTCTTGTATGAGTATGATTGGTTGAGTGAGAACTCACCACATAGACATGAGAATCTTCCTCTTTCTGAGAAATTGTGCTATAAGGGTCCTTCATCTTTCCCTTCTTAATAGCATACTCGATGCGTTCTCCGGTCATAACCAACTCCGCAAAACTACTGATAGGGTGACTTATCAAGTGATCGTACAACACTCCCTCTAGCGTATCCACAAACAATTGAGAAAGTTCACTTTCATTGAGCGGAGGTTGTACTTGTGCTGCAGCATCACGCCAACGTCGAGCGTACTCTCGAAGGCTTTTGTTATGCCCTTGTTCCATACCTTGTAGCATGAGCTGATTTGGAATCATATCGGTTACGTGCTTATACTGGTTTGTGAAAGCTTTGGCCAGATCCTTCCACCACTTAATTTGAGCACGGGTTAACTGATTATACCACCTTGTGGCAGATCCCACCAGACTATCCTGGAAATAGTGGATTAACAACTTCTCATTTTTAGTAAAGCCCGCCATTTTCTGATAAAACATAGTTATATGTGCGATAGGGCAAGTCGTCCCATCAAACTTCTCAAAATCTGGGGTCTTGAACTTATAAGGGATCTCTAGACCTGAAACCAGACTAAGCTCACCGGCATTCAACCCATACCATTCTTCTTCATCCTCTTTTATCTGAAGCTTCTCTTCAAACTCGTTTTTGGTTTTCTCTAATTACTTTGAAAATTCAACCTTTAATTTTTCTAGCTCATCGAAGTCTGGAATGTCATCCCCGACATCTTCTACATTAGTGAAAGTCACACCTGGTGGGGATTGGGTAGAGGCACCGGCTTGAAGAGATGATGTTACTACTCCTTGTGGAGGTCTAGAAGTGTTAGCAATAAAAACGGGAGGGCCCGAGGGGTCTTCAACAGAACATTTCCTTTGTTGATCTTTCACTTTTCTTAGTCTCAACGAGTGAGCAATTTGTTTTATCATGTCTTGTTGAGACTTGATCATAGAATCTCCTAATTCTTTTCGAGTATGCTCTAACTGTCCCATGAGATTGGCTTCTAACTTGGCAAAGTCTTCTTCCATTAGCCCTTCCCGGTGTTGGTTGAGTGCAAGCGAGAAACCTTCAATTACGGATACGAGATCCCATAATTAACCTCCTTGTTTAATTAATGCATGATATATGCTATGAGATGCATGAGATGTATGTATGAATGCAAGTAAAAGTGTTGATCCCGCTAGTGATCGCCCTTTGAGCAACTTTCACCGGTTAAAATCTTAATGCCCCTTTTTATTTTTTATTTTTCTTTTCTTTTTCATCTTTTTTTTTCTCTTTTTTTTTCTCTCTATTTTCTTGCTTCTTTCTCTATTCTTTCGATTTTCTTTTCTCTTTTTTTTTCATTTTCATTGTTTTTTCCTCTCTCTTTTTCTTATATTCTAAATTTTCTTTTCTTTTTTCTTTTTATTTTCTCTTTCTCTTTTCAATTTTTTTTCTCAACCTTTTCTTTTCCTTAGTTTTATTTCCTCATTATTTTTTCTTTCTTCCTTTTTATTTTTCTTATCTTTTTCTCTTCTTTTTCCTCTCTTTCTTTTTCTTGTTTTGACTCTCTAACTATAGTGAAAACCTCTGATTGAACAAACCACTTAGTTCAACACCTTCATGAAATGTCGATACAAAAATGATAAAACAAAAATGCAAGCAAGATAGGAGACAAAACAATCCTATTTATCCCATCTAAAAGAACCTAGGTTAACCGCATGGCTCTAATCGGGTAGGTTGACTAGATTCTCTAAATGCAATTTTGGTTCTACGAGGTACCCAAATTGTCCTCGCTGTCCTCTTTTAAGAGTAGCAAGGCCCCCGATCATCACCCATTACAGGCTCATCTTGACCGAGTTCAATTTAGGGGGACCCTTTCGCTATGCCCATACGGAGGAACAATATCCTCACGAAAGCATAGGATAGTCGAGCCCCGAAGGTACTTTGCTAGGCTCATACGGAGGAACAATATCCTCACGAAAGCATAGCGTTTTCCCCCCACTTAGAGACGGGTTGAAATGTGTTGAAAGTTCGAATTAATAAACAAATAACAATTTAATTGCCACTTTATTCCACAACTTTCAAAATTAATTAAGCGGTATTTAAAAACAAGGTTTGACTCGTTTGAAAAATTGGTTCCCAACGGAGTCGCCAACTGTAGCGACCCTTATAAAATTCTTAAAAATAATAATAGGCGTGTGTAGTAAAAAAGGGGAGAAAGGGTCATTAGTGGAATTGAAATTAAGGTTTGAAAAGTGGAATTTAGGGATTTGGGTTTGAAATAAAATTTTGGGGAAATTAGAAAATTAGGATTTAAAAATTAGGTTTTTAAATTGTGTACAAAAATTGGGAATTTTAAAATGTTAAAAGAAATTTGAAATCTAGGGTTCTTTTTTTTTTAAAAAAAAAAATAGGAATTGGAAAATTAAAATTAGGGATTTGAGATTTTAAAAAAATTAGATTGAAAAGGGAAATTTTAAAATTAGGGATTTTAAAAAAGGTGGAGTCACCACCGGCCACTTTGGTAGGCTGGACACCGTAAAAACCAGAGATTCGAAATGATTTGGGTTCGAGAGTCGGTTACGGTTAAAAACGGGTTTAGGGTTTAAAACCGCCCAAAATTGGCACCTTTATAAATTACCGCTTAATTAATTTTAGATTTTTTGGATTAAAGTGACATTTAAATTAATTTTTGTTTAAAGATTCAAATCAATTTTATTTTTATCGTGTCTTTATTCGGAGGCAACACATACACCGCAACCATTACGTTGGAACACGGGCCCGTTACGACCAAATAAAGACGTTTAATTAGACTCATTAATTTAATGTGGTGTATGTAATTTGCAAAATTAAAAAAAAGTAATATATATATAAACATTTACATGAATAAAAAACCATAAAATGCATGGCATATATACAAAGCATGTAACAACATTAACAAAAATAAATAAATAAATATCATGAATAAAAAGGTACATAAACACTTAAGAATATTATACAACACATGATAACAAAGATTAAAATAAATAGACCAACAAACAAATAACATATATAAATAAACAAAACAAAACATATAATAAACAAATAAAAAAACAATAAAAGATACCAATAAAAATATTCATATTTTCATTGAACCATAAGAATGGAATACACAATAAATATTTCAAAAAGAACTATATACATCTAAATATGCTCGATTAAAATCAATCCACAAATTAAACTAAACGGTAAAAGTAATGATTAGATTAGGGCATAACTTGAAAAATAACCAACCAAATGGGTGAAGTGATTCAATGAGAGTAAAAATATAAATAATGGAGGCTACCAACTTACCAATGGAAATGGATATGGAAAAATGGAAATGAAAATTTTGGAATCGGCAGAGGCAGTGAGTCATGCGGCTGTGTGAATGGAAAACTATGGTTCTTTTTTTGGGGGTAAATGTTATATATATATAGTTAGGGTAAAGGGTAACATATGAGAATAAAATAGGTTTAGGTTTTAATATATAATGGTATCTATAATATGATGAAGGGTATTTTAGGTTTATCCCTTTAAAAATAATAACCAATTAAAAACAAGACTTTGGGCACCAAGTAGGGATTTTTATTATATTTTTTATATTATAAAACTATATTTAATAGGTTAAATTTATTTATGGTTTGGGCTTATAAAAGTGAGCTCTAATAAAAGGCTTTTATTTATATCATATATTTATATTTTTGGATTTTTGGTTTTAATTACGAGATAGTAAGGATAATAATAATTATAAAATAAGAGATAAAATTAGGATAAGTTAAGGTGATTTGGGTATTAAAAAGGGATGTGGATTGATTTAATTCGAGCATAAACCCGGATAAAATTAGTGATTACACATGTCATCTTTAGAATCTTCTAGATGGCATTTAACTATTATTTGATTCACCAATATAATCTCTTTCGCACAGCATTTATTGGTAGGTAGAATGTGCTTTTGTCTTTTTAATATAGAGAAAAACATAAACAAGTTTGTCAATCAAATGCTGAATATCTCATGTATAAACACCAATGAATTTCAGATGGATAAAGGGTATACTCATGATTGTCTGTGCAAGATGGTTTATCCATATATTCTTTAGCACCTTCAATAGAAAAATCTAGTTAACATTTTGTTGATACTGAAAGTAGTTTACATCACCTCTTTCTATACGATCTTTCTTGTAATTCTAGTTTGTCACATAGACTATTTAGTTTGGTGATGAATTGAAAGCATCTATTTGAAGGTTTAATTATCTAGAATTCTTTTATGTTTATTATATTTTACGGAGTTAATTGTAAATTATATATATATTATAGGGTATATGGATATTTAGGTTATTCTATTTTGATTTATATTTCACTTATGTTTCAAGTGCCAAGGTTTAAGGATTATATTTGCTCTTTTCTGTTTCTATTAGTGTAGAAATTAGAGTATTTCTCTGTTTTTCTTGATGAATTTCAATAGAACATAGTGCATATTTGTATACAAAAAATATCTCTAACTTAGGAAACTAAAGATTAAGAAACTAATCCTAGATAATTAATCCCTTAGAATAAGGGTTTATTATAATAAAAAATATTTACAAAATCTCTTAATTGAAGGGATGAAAACGTTTATGATCTTTCCATAATTCCTACAATTGGAGCTTATGGTTTAGTGCAAAACCTTTGTTCATTCAGCTTGTCTAAATGCTAAGGATTAAATCTTTAACAAGTGTGTTATTTAACTCCGAGACAGTACAAATCTTTCTCTTCTTTTCCACAAGTTGCATTTTCCACACCGATGCACTTGTCTACTTCTATAGTTGTTGTTGGTATCCAACAAATTTCCTTTTCTTTTTTTTTCTCCACTTGAAACACCAAGCATACCTTTTTCTATCATAGCTTTCCTATCCACACCAAAAGCCTCTTTGTTATCCTAATCATGTGGCTCCTTAGCTATCACCATGTTCGTTAGATCGCTAAAAGACTGACATTCTTTTTTAGTCTCTTCTGGGTTTCCTTTATTTTGTCTAATGACTCATTCTCACTTTGCATTTACTTTCTCTTTGATAAACCCTTAATTCTCTCTTTGAACCTTAAACTCCTTACAACAAATTTACACATACTACTGAATTTAGCTTTCATCTTTGAGTTTTCCTTTTTATGGATATTTTAGAAATTGTGGGTTGCATGAGGTAGTGTTCATAGTTTAAAAAAGCGTGCCCAGGCGCGCCTAAGGTGCTGGGCGAACTGAGGCGATAAAGAAAACACCTCTACCGACAAAAGCGAAGCGAGGCATGAGAAGCGTTGTCGGACGCTCTCTTTTTACAAGGCGTAAAGCGTTTGTAACGACCCAAACAGAGATTTAAAGAATCAATAGAGGTAGAGATGCAGACAGAATAAAGGAAGACTAAGAACAAGAATTAAGGGAAGAAGAAGACAATTTTCATTCAATTTCTCGATACCCAGAAAACATAGTCAATTGGGATATAAACCCAAAATACAAAGAAACGACGTAGTATAATAAAAATAGTAAAACGACATCGTTTAATTATCCTAAGCTTAATCTCCAACACCCAAAACTACAACGTTTTGAATGTGAAGAAACAGTCTATTACAATACTCCCTGCTTTAAATAATCCTTGTCCTCAAGGATTTGACCATGATTTTTTTTTTCCGATGATTAGACCAAATATAACCCATGCTCTCTTAACCTTGATTGAAAATGAAGTATGAACCAATAATAGTTCCATGTTGATGTTGGCAAGTTTAATACCTCCAGGATCAAAAACACCTCTAATTTGTTTACCATGGAAGAACAGAAAAGATGATCCAAATTGAAAATATTGAACTAATTTGGATGTAACAATATGTCTCTCCCTGTTGATTTCATCCACATTCCAACTTCGTTCCAAAAACAAACGCTCGCCGCACCACCTCAACCAAACTATGTCCTGCAAAAACTTTGATAATTTCTTTATAACATCTAATGTTCCGTCAAGACAACGTGATTGTTGGGCTAAAACCCATCCGACCAACCAATCAACATCGCTTTTGTGATTGCATATGACCAAGGCATGTATCATACCCATTAAATTGAAGTTTCCACAAACTGTCAACATTTTAATTTGAACTTCTGTCCAACAATCAACAAACCAAAGCAATTGCAGCCACAAATCTGCCAATTCCCTGTTACTCTTTCTATACATGTACATGGGCAGTGGTCTAATGACAACCAAACAAATCGTCTCTTCATAAATTTCATTTGAGTATTCAACACAATACAATATCATATTCGATGCAAAAATTATAGCAATATTTTTATCATCGACAACAAAACTCCCATACTTGAATGAATTCTTGTCCTCAAGAATTACAGGAAAAATTCTATGGTAACACTCCTTGAAAACCAGAACCTTATCCATATCCCATATTTTCTGTTGAACACCAGAATCGTTCTTTGAATTAAAATAGTTTCTAGTGCCATTGATCATCTCTTTCTTCAGATCCATTAGTAACAATCTAAATCCATAAGGGTCATCCCACAATGGAATGCAGAATGTCAAGGCCAACACTTTTTCAGCAGAAAAAATATTTGAACTGCTATCAAATTTAAGGTATTTTCCACCAAACCTTTCACAAACATATAACTCACGACTAATCCAAATCTTTTCAATCAGCTCATTCTCCGTTAACAATAATCTAAGTCCATATAAACCATCATCAACAACAATTTGAGATAAAAAGCTATCATCGTTGTAAGGTGTATATAGCCATACGCAAACAAGAAATTCTTTGATTATCAAAATACTTATGGTCATCGAAAAATTCACCAAACTTATCAAGTAATCATTCCAGATAATTTCCTCATAAGGCTCCATCTTATTGTCTTTAACATTGTTTTGCATTATCCGAACCCTTCCAATTACTGATGTATCTTTCTTACTAGCAACATCTTCCTTACTAGAATTAAGTTGCTTATGCCGGCACCATTGTCTATAAGTCTCTATTCTAACATCATACATAACAGTGAAAGGGGTGTCACTTCCTCCAGGATCAAAATTTTTTTCCAGGACTCTAAGAAAATCGTACTCACTAACCCATTCACCATTAAACACATTTGAAGACACATTCAAACAGTTACTTCTATCAAATGAACAATCGGTAAATATAAAATTACTTACTCCATGAATAAGATTCGAAGAAGTCGATAGTGCTTTTTTGATTTGCAAGAGCCTTTCACCAGGACCGATTCCCTTTATCTTCATAACTGGATTCAACCAAATACCTTGAATCATCGACCGTTCTAGAAAATTTCTATTCAAAATATCAGACCCCCTGTCTTGTGGAACTTTCAGCAATCCATTAAATGGGTCATCAAAATTATCCAACTTCGCTTCTGTTATCACGGACAAATCATCGAACACCTTGAGTTCGATAGAATCCATCAACAATAGTTCTTGTTCTATTCTTGTCGAGTCTGTCGATACTACGCTTTGAACCAATGGCGGTTCCAACAGGCTGTCATTGAACTTCGCCACTGTTGAAACTACAGTTACCGGAACTTCAGCCTTCGGTTCTGTAAAATCAATCGTTAATGACTCCTCCGATTTCTCGCATTGATCAAACACTTCCCGTTCACTCGAGTCTTTCAACCGAGATTCATGCTCAAAATCAATTACCCCTGGATCATCCCAAAACTGAATGTCAAGCTGACAACAGCCGTCATAAATGTTACGGCTTTGAAGAGAACGACTAGCAGCGACAGCCCCATAACCTAGATATTGGATTAAGAATTGAACGCCCAGTGAATTTTGAAATGGAACAATTTTCTGCACTAACCCGTAAGGTGAAAAAACCTTATGCAACACTTCTTAAGTGATAGGGAAACTCACATTACGGATGGTAACTAGTAGCGTTCGATTTGCAAAATACTTATCAAACAAAAACTTCAAATCATCTCCAAACCTGGTTACATCCATGCTGAGAACCTGGCTCTGATACCTTTGTAACGACCCAAACAGAGATTTAAAGAATTAATAGAGGTAGAGATGCAGACAGAATAAAGGAAGACTAAGAACAAGAATTAAGGGAAGAAGAAGACAATTTTCATTCAATTTCTCGATACCCAGAAAACATAGTCAATTGGGATATAAACCCAAAATACAAAGAAACGACGTAGTATAATAAAAATAGTAAAACGACATCGTTTAATTATCCTAAGCTTAATCTCCAACACCCAAAACTACAACGTTTTGAATGTGAAGAAACAGTCTATTACAGCGTTGCTCTTCGGGTGCTTTCTATCATGCTAAATTCTGGATCTAGGAACAATGGTGGAGAAGACGATGAACAGTGTAGAAAATATTATGTTTACATAAAAAACCCAGGGAAAAAAGAAAATATGACGATGAACAGTATGAAAACACGTGATTATAAGAAGTTAATTACCCCACAAAGAAAACATGTGATGTTAAAAAAATTACTTTTTGTTAGTGGAGTCCAATCAACTGTACTATCATTATATTGTATTTGAAATTAAAGATTATTTTTCATTTGAATTTTATTATTACTATTATTTATTAAATTATATTATTAAAATTTTATTATTATTATTTGTGAGAAAGGACTCTAATTACAATATTTATTACTCTATTTAAAACGACCTCATTTTAAATTTAAATTTTAAATCATTTTATTTATTAGATAGATAATTAGGTTTGTATCTTAATTTATTTTGCTTATTAGATAATTGAATTATATTTTAATTTATTTTATTTATTATAAAATTAAGCATGTATGACATTATTTTTAAAGAAAAAATATTAAATCTCAATTTTTTATTGTATAAAATTTCTATTTTTTATTTTCTATTTTAAAATAAGATCTTGATAAAAAAAATATTAATTTATTTTATATTTTATTTTTAATTTATTATTAATATTTTTTTTTTATTTTGTGAGACCCAATTTATTAAAGAATGATTTTTTAATAAAGAATAAATTTTGTAATTCAAACAAAAGTTAAATATGGTTTATCAAATAATGAATTTTTTAATTTAATTTTTATTAGTATTTTATTTTTATTAATTTTATTATTATATAATTTTATTTTATATTTATAACATCTTTTGATAGTTTGATGTATCTGTATTTTATAACTTTAAGAATTATCATTCTTCGTCTTGTTCTTGTATATGTCTCCTTAACTATATCAGTACAATATAAAATTTTGATAAAGATTAAAAACATAAAAAATATAATTGAATAATAGAAATTAATTGATTCATAAGAATTAACTCACAATGATATGAAATATTTTAGAACAATTTTATCTTTATCATAATGTTCTAAATACAAAATATAATATAAAATTAATTTATAGCGTCTTGCCTGCAAAAAGCCTTCGCCTAGCGCCTCTTAAAACTAAGATAGCTTTTATATGTGATTTAGAAAGTGTGTACTATCATGAATTTTGATGTTTTTTTTTTTTGCTTACACAAAGTCTTGTTGAATAAATCCTTGAAGAAATAAGGAACTTTGGTTGCATTATTAATTTTCAAATTAATTATTTGACGAACTAGAATTAGCTGATTGAACAACAAATTTGATTAAGTCTCCATTTTAATAAGAGAAATTATTCTTTAGAAGTAATTTCTGCAAAACTGTTTTAATGGGTTATGTTTATCTTTTTGGACATACTTATTTAATTTGAAGACCATGGCCTCTAATTATTATTTTCATGTCCACAGATTAAAAATCTCCTTGGTGACTATGATGCTATCCATGTTCGCCGAGGTGATAAAATAAAAACAAGGAAGGATAGGTATGGGGTTAAAAGGAGTTTACATCCTCATTTGGATAGGGACACCCGTCCGGAATTTATCCTTCGCAGGATTCATAGGTGGGTACCATATGGACGAACTCTTTTTATTGCTTCAAATGAGAGGACACCTGGATTTTTTTCGCCTCTTTCTTTCAGGTAAAATGATTCTCGTCTTATGACATACTCCATCTTTAATGTAGATTCAATTTTTCCTTTAATATTTCCAGTTCATCTGAATTGAATGTATATTGTGCCAAATTTGTTCTTTAAGAATTCCTACATTGTATGAATCACAAGGTATCTTGCTGGGAGGATGATAGGCATGTCTTTATCATGGCAAATGTTTATTCTGATATTATTGCTTCACACCTCATATTTACTTATGGCTTATATATAATCACATCCTTTGTTATTTGCAAATAATAGCCAATGATTTATTTTAGGCATTGATACCTTGAGGATATCCATCATTTGTGGTTTCCGTTGTTAGCTTCACTCAATAAGATTACAAAAGTAACGGGGAAAGAAAATCGGAGAGATATAGAATTGAACAAGGAGAAAAGTGGAAAGATGAAGTATATATATATATATGTTCCCATTTATGTGCTTGGTTTAAAAGATTGCTCGATAGAATGAAAATCTAAAAAAAATAACACTTGCATCTTTCTTATTTTCCCTCTATTATGTGTTATCTTTGTAGCCAATATTATTATTAAGCGTCAATTATTAGATTGTTATTAGGAATCAGTTTATTAGTATTTTATTAGGAGAAGTTAGTGTTTTATCAGAAGTATTAGATCTTATTTATGAGTATCTTATCCTATTAGATGTCTCTCCTTAGTTGGAGTCCTTGGTTTTTGTTAGCTACTAAGTATTTCAATTGAACTATGAAAAGTAAGAATTTAAAAAAACTACTATGAGATTTATGATTCTCTTTAACGAGTCTTTTTTGAATTCCCTTTGAGGAGTTCCACTATCATTCGAAACACACGATTGTAACAATTTGGTCCAATTCCAACATTTGGTATTCAGAGCCTATGATCCTCGACCATGTCGAAACAATGATTGACAGAGCAATGAGTAGAAACATGCAAGGAGATGCAACAAATAATAGATCTTATGTTCCAGCAGAATGATGCATTCAAAACCCAAGTAGATGAAATACGTAAAGGAAGGGATAAAGTAATTGGAGCTAAACAGGTTAGTGACACTAAGGCTGATACAAAGGACCCTTCACCTGAACAAAACCAAACCATTGTGGCCTCTGTCAGTGTCTTTTCCTTGTCCCGTGCATCGAACACTTCTAAACCCATAGTGACAAAAATTTTGCACACTTCTAAACCCATAGTGAGAAAATTTTTGCAGGAACAACCAAATTTGAACCCTAGTTTTATTCATCCACCCTTCCCAAACTAACATCCTATAATCAGACTTTTACTTTATACTTGATCCAATAACCCTTCAATGCCATGTCAAAAAAATTAATGAGCCTAACCTTGCTGAGTTACTTTTGAAAATATTCAATGCTAGTGAGAAGCTTTGGATTTTATGAATGCCAATGAGAAGTTTGAAGATATTTACTTATTCGATGGTGCTACCAAATGAAAATTGTAGAAAACAGAGTAAGAGTATTCTCTGTTACTTATTTTATTACTGAGCCGAATGGCTTTTTATATAGACTCTTGTTTGCAAGAGTTTTACAATAACTAAAAGCTTAAACAAATAGGACTCCTAATCTCTTAATGAGATAAAAGTTTCAACATACTAATAACTCCTAAAATATAGGAGTTAGTCCTAATCGATTTATTCCTATTAAATAGATCTTTATCCTAATAATAATATTATTATTCTATCTAACACTCCCCTTCAAACTGGTGTATATATGTTGTATATACCCAGTTTGAATGAAAGTTCATCAAAGGTAACTCTTGGAAGAGCTTTTGTGAGGATGTCTGCCAGCTGCTCCTTTGTATACACATACTTCAAATTTGCTACTCCACTATTGATTTTCTTATGTATGAAGTGTCGATCTATCTCTATGTGTTTAGTTCTGTCATGTTGTACAGGATTTTTAGCTATACTCATAGCTGACTGACTATCACTGAAAATTTCAAAGCCTTCATCATTATCCAGTTCTAGCTCCCTTAGTAATTTTTTGATCCAATTCCTTCATAGAGTCTAAGGGACATAGCTCTGAATTCTGACTCAGCACTGCTTCGAGAGACAACAACTTGTTTCTTGCTCCTCCATGTGACCAGATTTCCTCATACATATGAACAATAGCCACTAACAGATCTTCTATCTGTTAACTCTCCTGCCCAGCTAGCGTCAGTGTAGATTTTCACATTTTTGTCTTGCTTTTTTCTGAATATAAGCCCAGCTCCAGGAGTATATTTCAAGAACCTTAGAATCCTGATCACTGCTTCTATATGTTCTTCCTTAGGATCAGTCATATGTTGGCTGACAATACCCACAGAGATGTAATGTCTGGTTTTGTGAGAGACAGATAAATCAATTTACCTACCAGTCTTTGATAGGTCTCCTTGTTTGCTGGACATCCATTCTTCTCTTGGCCGAACTTTAAGCCTGGATCCATAGGTGTATCAGCAGGTTTGTATCCCAATATTCCTATTTCAGCAAGAAGATCTAGTACATATTTTCGTTGGTTGATAACCAATCCTTCTTTGGATCTTGCAACTTCCATACCTAGAAAATATCTCATGTTTCCTAGGTCCTTGGTTTCAAACTCTTTTGCAAGATTCATCTTTAAGTCTTCTATCTCTTCTTCATTATTTCCAGTGATTATAATATCATCTACATATACAATTAATAATGTGATCTTACCATTTGGCCCAACCTTCTTGAATAGAGTGTGGTCAGCATGACTTTGTTTAAATCCACCTTGTATCATTGCTTTGGCAAATCTATCAAACCATGCTCTTGGTGATTGCTTCAAGCCATATAGTGATTTCTTGAGTTTACATGCACTGTTCTTGGTGAATTTTCCTTCCAGCCCTGGTGGGACCTCTATATATACATCTTCTTCAAGATCTCCATTTAAAAAGGTATTTTTAATGTCTAATTGATGTAATTTCTAGTCCATATTGACAGCCACAGATAGTAAAATTCTAATTGTGTTTAACTTTGCAACTGGAGCAAATGTTTTTTTGATAGTCTATCCCATAAGTTTGAGAAAAACCTTTTACAACCAGTCTTGCTTTATACCTTTCTATATTTTCATCAGAGTTGTATTTAATGGTAAACAACCATCTGCACCAAACAGCTCTTTTTCCAATTGACAATTCTTTCAAGCTTCATGTGTTATTCTTTTATAAAGCTTGTATCTCTTCTTCCACTGCCCTTCTCCACTCAGGAAATTGGAATGCTTCTGCTACATTTTTGGGTATTTTTTCTCCATTAATGCTGGCAATAAAAGCTCTAAACTCAGGTTGTAATTTTTCATATGCAACATACCTATTTATTAGATGTGCAGTGCATTTTCTCACTCCTTTCCTAATGGTAATGGGAAAATCATCAAGTTCCACTGCTTCATTTCTCTGAGTTTCTTCATTATCTCCTGGTCCAGCATTATCACTTTCAGTTTTAGTAGCAGGAGTCGATTATGGTATTTGGCTAATGTTAGGTTGTTCTGCAGTAGTTTTCTTTTTCCTTGAATAAACCTGAAGTTGAGGTGTCATGTCTTCATTGTCAGGTTGTTTTTCAAAATTGGAAGGATCAGGTTGTTGAGGTAAAAGAGAGTATAACTCTGTAGGATTATTAATTTCATGATTGGACCTTTGAGTTTCTGACTGGGGAAAATTAAGGATAGGGGCTGGTAGAGTAGTTTGTATTGGCAGAAAGGTTTGCACAGGCTGAAATTCTTTAGGACTCTCCCCCTGAATTTCTGCCTTAGAGAAATAGGGTGTATCTTCAAAAAAGGTGACATCAAAGGAAACATAAGTTTTCCTTGTGGATGGAGAATAACACTTGTAGCCTTTTTGACTGGAAGAGTAACCTATAAAAACACATTTTATAGATTTAGGATCTAATTTAGTTCGATTCTGTTGATGAATGTGAACAAAAGCAATACACCCAAAAACTTTAGGAGGAAGTCTGTTATTCAAAGGTTTAAAATGAGGGAATTGAGTGAGAAGAACTTCAGTGGGAATTTTGAATCCTAGAATTCTATTCGGCATCCTATTTATGAGATAGGTAGCAGTAAGAAGTGTTTCTCCCAAAAGTACTTAGGAGTAGAAGCAGAAAACATTAGAGAACTAGTGACTTCTAGGATGTGTCGATTTTTCCTTTCTGTAACTCCATTTTGTTGGGGTGTATTGACACAAGAGATAAGGTGGATAATTCCTTTTTCCTTAAAGAAAGAACTAAGAGAGTTACTAAAGTATTCACTCCCATTGTCACTTCTTAGGATTTTAATTTTTGTATCAAATTGGGTTGCAATTTTATGATAAAATTCTCTAAAGATAGTTGCAATTTCAGATTTTTCTTTCATAAGATATACCCAAGATGTTTTAGAATAATCATCAATAAATGAAATGAACCACCTATACCCAGAAATTGTTTTGATAGAAGAAGGACCCCAGATGTCACTGTGAATGATGGAGAAGGGTGATGTGGGCTCATATTTGACTAAAGTATAAGGTTTCCTAGTGTGTTTGGCAAATTGACAAAATTCACAAGAAAAAAATTTGGTAACATCTTAGATAAATAAAAGAAACTAGGATGGCCTAGTCTATAGTGCCATAGTAAAATATTTTCTGTACTAAAAATGGACATAAAAGCATGCTTCCTAAGGTTGATGGAAAGGGGAACATGAGGAGAGACACATCCTTCAAGTATGTATAAGCCCTTGATTAGCCTAGCATTGCCAATCATCTTCCTCGAGTCTTGTTCCTGAAAAAGACAGCCACCAGATCGAAATAGAACATCACAATTGGATTCTTGATTTAACTTGCTGATAGATAACAGATTACATGCAAGTTTTGGAACATAAAGCACATTATGAAGGACTAAATTGGTGTTTAATGTTATTGAGCCACTCCCTTTGACATGGGTATGGGTGCCATCTGCAATTCGAATGGAGGCTGGAAGAGTGGTAGTACCATAATTTTCTAAGAGGTTCAGATCTCCTGTCATGTGGTTTGATGCCCCTGAGTCTATTATCCAGTGAACAGATTAGTGGGATAAAAAAGTACCTGCAGTTGTAGCATGAGCAATGTTTGAAGATTTGGATGTCATATTACTGAAGATTTGTTGTAGTTCAGCAATTTGTTCTTTATTAAAGCTACTCGATGAGTCTTCCTGGGTAGCTACATTAGCTTCTTTCTGAAATCTCGATCTAATGGGTTTCCAATCAGGGGGTTTCCCATGTAGTTTCCAGCATTGGTCTACCAAATGACCAAGTTTTTTACAATGCTCACACCAAGGTCTACTCCTTCTTTGATGATTCTTAGGAGTGGAACTAGTAACAAGGGCTGAAGCATCTGGTTGAGTAATTGCTGGAACCATTAATGTTCTTCTACTCTCTTCTCTCCTTATATCAGAGAACACCTCTCGAACCAAGGGAAGAGGTTTTGTTGCTAGAATTCTTCCTTTTGCTCCATCAAATTCACCATTCAACCCAGATAAAAACTGAAACACTCTCCCCTGATTTTTCTTTTGACCATAAAAGGCACTATCTTCTTGGCACTTCCACTCATTTTTTCATATAAATCAATTTGTTGCCAATATTTGTTTAGTAAGCCATAATATTGTATTACTGTAAGTTCTCCTTGTCGAAGATCCTTAAGGAGATTCTCTACTCGAAAGAGCTCAGAGGTATTATCAGTACTTGAATAGGTGTCTCTTGCTGCATTCCAAATCTCTATTGTTGTCTGGTATAGCATGAAATCTTCTCCTATTTCAGGCAGCATGGAGTTGATTAACCCTGACATGATCATGGTATTTTCACTCATCCATGTGCTATACTTAGGGTCTGTTGGTTCTGGGATCGGCATAGAGTCAGAGAGGTACTCGATCTTTCTTCTACCAGTGATGTAGAGTCTGACGGATTGGGACCATGGCAAGTAGTTATTGCCATTTAGTTTGTAGGTGGTTATCGGAGAGGGAGATGAATCAAATAATAGAAATTCTTATTGAGGGGAATTGTTATTCTGAGAACTAATCTCAGACGAAGTTGACCAGGATTAGTCATGAAAAATAGGATCGCTCTTAACCTGATACCATGTAGAAAACAGAGTAAGAGTACTCTCTGTTACTTATTTTATTACTGAGTCGAATGGCTTCTTATATAGACTCTTGTTTGCAAGAGTTTTACAATAACTAAAAGCTTAAACAAATAGGACTCTAATCTCTTAATGAGATAAGAGTTTCAACATACTAATAACTCCTAAAATATAGGAGTTAGTCCTAATCGATTTATTCCTATTAAATAGATCTTTATTCTAATAATAATATTATTATTCTATTTAACAAAAATTGAGTTTGCACAGGTCCAAGATCTCTATTGGTTTTGACTATTAATAATGGGATGGAAAGGAGCATTCGCCAAGTTGATCCCAGCTTTGAGCTTGAGGACAAGCTCTTTTTCTGGGATGGAGTAATGTTACAGGTTACCTCTGTAGCCGATAAAATGAGAAGTGTCAATTATTAGATTATTTTTAGGAATTCAATTATTAGTATGTTATCAGAAGTAGATCTTATATATGAGAATCTTATACTATTAGAAGTCTTTTCCTTAGTTGGAGTCCTAGTTTATAATTACTTGCCAAGTATTTCAATGGACTTATGTAACCTCTCTCTATAAGAAGCAAACTGAGAATTGAATAAAACAAGTATGAATTTTTAAAAATTGCCTACAAGATTTAAAATTCTCTGTTATGGGTCTAAGGTCAAGGATTCCCTCTGATCTGTTCTATTACCTATCGAAACATGGGATCTTAAGAATTTGGTACGATTGTATCACTCTTTTCTTATTCCAATTTGGAATGATGTGTTTTTATGTATTAGGGGAGAAAATTGATGGTCTTTGTTGTTTTATACTCTCCTTTTCCCGTCCTTTGATTTTCTACTCTACCATAAGTGAGTAGAAGGTATTTTTGTGCCAAGGACATCATAAGATGCTAATCTTTGGCTTGCGTATGTCTGCGAGTCGAGCGTGAAGACAATTGAAATCATGGTAGTTACAATTCCATACGAAAATTAAATTAAGAAAGTAAGAACATTTGAGCGTACCCTGATTTTTTTGGAATCTTTCAGGTACAAATTGGCTTATTCATCAAATTATAGTCATATTTTGGATCCTTTGATCAAGAACAATTACCAGTTATTCATGATTGAGAGGCTTGTCTTGATGGGAGCCAAAACATTCATTAAGACTTTCAAGGAAGATGATACGGATCTCAGCCTAACGGATGACCCGAAGAAGCATATGAAAATGTGGCAAATTCCCGTTTATACTTTGTATGGAGAGGAAAGCTAATTTTTTCTATTATAGTTCAAATTCATTCTGTAATCCTCCGGTCAACATGTAGATTAGTCGATCCGCTCGTTGGGAACAGTTCGATTGTTTAGATGAGTTGCATTTTCAGGGTCTTGCAGCTACAGAGTCCTGGGAAAAAGGAGGGGATTCAGGGTTCAGCAAATGTAAATTGTTTTGTCGAGTAAGATAAATGATTGTGTTCCGAAATATGTATTTCACAAGCATATATGCACTTGAAGCAGTTGGATCAGCTTTTTTCTTTTATTTATTGGGAGTATATTTCAAGCATATTCGCCCACAAGTTTGAAGTTGTGCAACATTTGGATTGTGCTTGTAATTTGCATTTTGCAAATCTACTCATCAATTATTCAGTGTTCTAATCTAATTTCGAATCGGTTTGTCACTCCTAAAAATATTTCCATGAATCATTCAAATTAAGTTTCAGATCGTTCTAATGTTACATTGTTTCATTTTAAGTTCCTAGACTAAAAGGCTTTAATATTTTATAATTGATCTAAATAGACTTAATTGGTCTAATCTGAAAACCCCAAAGCCCAAATACAATGACCCAAGTGACTTAATTGCTAAAAACTCTAAAAACTATAACCTTTTAAAAGAAAACCAAAATAGAGTTCAACTCAAGAGATTTTTGGACCTAATTAAATAAAATAAAAATAAGAGGCTCGAATTGAGGGAGTTTTGGACCAATTTGAACGTTGAGAGGCAAACTGATGAGGACTAAACATACAATAGACTACTTTTTTAAAAAAATATACAGATCCTATAACCCGTCTCGCTTATCGACCCAAAGAATCGGTGCCAAAATGGCTCCGTTTTGAAAATATTATAAAACCCCTCACTTTGGCTTTTTCCTCAATTTACCTATTACCCAATCTTTCATTTATCTTTGTTTCCCTCTTCTCTCTACACAAACGCAAAATAAACCCAAATTATACTTTAAAACAGATTAAAAACATGGGTTTCCTTTAGTATTCTTTGATGAACTTGAAGAACATCGACACCAAAACGTCACATTTTTTGCCGCTAGATCTTTTGCCACCACCTTCCGATGAACCTTCATTGTTCGTTGATCACCATCAATCATCCTTCTCGTTGTCGGCCGCTATTTTTCTGTCCCGAGCCTAGAAAATCCTATTCGAGCCCTAAAACCTATTTCTAATCCTAGATTTGACAGAAGTAACCCATCTTTGACCATCTAAACTATCTACCTGCTTAGATCTCTCATTTTTAACTCCGATGACCTATAATACCCCGAACTTGGATGTTACATTTGGGCCATAAGCCCAACCCATTACCATAAAATTTTTCTCTTTTTAAATTCAAATAAGCAATGTCATATGACAAGTCATAAATAATAAAAAGAGTTATCAAAATATGAAAGTGATTAAATCATTTCAAAATTGTTAAGAACTCCAAATACAATTGATAAAATAATTGACCAATACAAATTAATTAAATAGAGTTACAATTATACAAAAGGGTCTACGAATACAGATCCAACTATATCTAGCAATTATACTCTACCAACTGGTCCATGTCGAATATCCTCGATTATGGTGCTCTGCCTCGCTCAACCTCTTCCCTACCTATGCATGGAAACATATTCCGAACGTTGAGCTACAAAAGCTCAGTGGATACACAACCTATAGACTATGCTTTAAGTGAATCATAACTATACACAAACTAGATGAGATATGACAATATGGTATGAAGTAGTGGTACTACCGTGATTGTGTAAACACATGATATGGCAAGCAATAACCAAAGCATAAATATAAACAATCCAGAAGTGAGGCCCAATGTAACCCAACATTGGGAAACCCACACATGCTTAGAATCTCAAATTGGGATGCTCGAAATCTTGCATCGAGTTAATATATTCAGAATCTCACATTGAGTCTTCAATCGAAATCTCACATCGAGTGGGGCTCAAAATCTCACATTGAGCAAAGTCATCATTTAGAATCTCACATCGGATGACCTTCAATTTACCACCCAGGATCTCACATTGAATGACCTTCATTGTGTTGCAACACTCACTCACTAGGCATCTAGATCTCACCATACGAAGACTCAAACCTCAGTGATCCACCAAGGACCCCTAGACCATACTATTGCAAAGCATCACCATAAGTCAACCATCACAAGGCATAAACATCATACCAACATCATAATCCCTTTTAGTTTCTCTTACAAATCTTTAGACTTTAGGCGATGCGATACCTGAAGAAACTCATATTTTATCTAGTTATTTTTTTATTATAGAGACTTTGATGTAATAGAGAATTAAGGTTATTTTTAGTATACATAAATAATTTTTTTACATTCAAATATTTTATTTGAACCATTAGACTATAAACTTATTTTTAACAAGTTTTTGATATAATGTATTTTGGGGAATTTTAACTCTTTTCAAGTTATCAATTCTTAGTTATAATTTTAACTTTTGGTTTTGATGAATTTTTAAGTATTTAAATATTTTACGGTTATTATGAAATAATATAATTAAATTGGTTATGAGGGTAAAGTTTTCAACGTTAACTTCTTAAATTGAACTTATTTCTTATTGTGTTAAATGTGTATTTCTTTTTGTACTATTGTTAAATAAAGTCAAATGTGTTTTTTTCTTGTGCTAAATATGTGTTTCTTTTTGTGCTATTGTTAAATAAATTCAAATGTGTATACTCTTCTTGTGATAAATGTGTGCTTCTTTTTGTATTATTGTTAAATGAATTTAAATATGTGTTTTTTTCCTGTGCTAAATTCTTGTGTTCTGTGACTAACTGTTCGTTGTGATACTGTGATTTTGGAATACTCTATGATATTGTGATCGAACTATTTGAATTGTGTGTTTCATATTTTATACGATTGGCTGAGATGAGACATTTGAGATCATTTGCATATATTACATTACATGTGCATGGGGTGGATTGTACGGAGGAATGTGGTTTTACCATACTGTGTTTGTGCGAAATAAGGGGTGAGGGGTTTTGGGAAACTATCTCTACTGTGAACGGTTAGCTTTGCCACCACTGTATTTGACGTTCGGAGTATGAGATTGCATTCTCTGTGACATTGTATTTTCTGTGACATTGCATTTATTAGTATTTGTGTTTATTTACCACAAAAAGTTAAACTATAATTGTGATTGTGAATTGAGTGACATTGTGATGTTTGACTGCACTTTAGAGATACATTGGGCTTTGTAGCTCATTCTTTTAATTTATTTTTTCAGATATCTGGCCCGAGGAGTTGGTACTTGGAGATCTCTATCTGACAACGTTTTTTATTACAGTTATTTAAAAACATTTTTATTTCATTTATTTTGGGATTATTAGAAATCTAAAATGTTTTTAAACGTCATGCATAAAATTATTTTATCCAATTTTTTTCTATTTTTAATCAGAATAATTACTTTTAAATTATTTACTTAATATTTGGTTTACAAATTTCTATTTTGAATTACTTCAAGCGTTTACATGACGTTAAAGTTTTAAAATAATGATTTTAACCTACCGTACATGTCAAGTCAAAATTAAAGGGTTATATTTTTTATAAGAGCCGAGTTCAACACTCGGACTGTGAGTTTCATCACAAGTGTTTTTACAAAAATTTTGAAAATCATGCATGCATTAAATATTTTTGGGATATGGGATGTTTTTGAAAAAATATATATATTCATGTGTTTTAAATCTGAGACTCCAATATCAAATCTTACTTTAGGTTTGCTATTTATTTACACACTACTTTATGTTATCATCTTTAGTAGATAGATTATTATGTCACGTTGCATGAGTTTTTGACTTGTGTATGTTTCATATAGATTCAAATCTAGGAAGATTGTGTACCACTTAGTTAGTGATTACTACTCACCTTGCATGGGTTTTTGATTTGCCACTACTGTGTTTGGTATTCGGAGTATGAGATTGCATTCTCTATGATATTGCATTTTCTGTGACATTGCATTCTTTGTGACATTACATTTATCGGTATTTATGTTTATTTACCACTAAAAGTTAAACTATAATTGTGATTGTGAATTGAGTGATAGTGATGTTTGACAGCACTTTAGAGACACACTAGGCTTTGTGAAAATGTACTTATGATAGCTTATGATAGCTCTTGGTGCTCTAAACCTTGTGAAAATGTACTTATGAAGGAATTTAAGTATTGTCATGGATTCATTCATAGGCGTCACAATTGCTTCAACCCACTTGGACTCGTAGTCCACTGCCAATAAGATGTATATGTCTCCAAATGAGGATGAGAAAGGTCCCATAAAGTTTATGCCCCACACATTAAACAGTTCAATGTCCAAAATATTTTGTCGCGACATTTCATGACTCTAAAGATGTTCTCAGTCCTTTGACATCGATCGCATGCTTTGTAAAATTTTTGGGCATCTTTGAACAAGGTAGGCCAATAAAAACCTGATTGGAGAACCTTTGCAGCAGTCCTCGTCCCTCCGAAGTGACCTCTACATGAGCTTGTGTGACAATGATGTAGAATATCTCTTTACTCCTCTTTAGGTACACATCTTCAGATAATTTGATCTGCACAACGCTTGAACGGGTATGGCTCATCCCAGAAATAAAATTGTGTGTCATGCCTAAACTTCTTCCTTCTCTGACTAGTCATGTCAAAAGGCAAAACACAATTAAGAAGAAAATTAACAAGGTCAGCGTACCAAATAATTGTCGTGGCATAAAAAATTTTATCGTCAGAGGGTTCATCATCAATTTCCATTTTGTCATGACATTCCTAGTTAACTTCTAGCCTAGATAGATGATCAACAACTTGATTGTCTGTGCCCTTCCTATCTACCACCTCTAAATCAAATTCTTGCAGCAGTAGTATCCATCTAATAAGTCTAGGTTTGACATCCTTTTTAGTCACTAAGTATTTAATAGCTGAGTGATCAATGTGAATAATAACTTTAGTGCCTATCAAGTATACCTTAAACTTGTCAAGTGCAAATACCATGGTAAGTAGCTATGTCTCTATTATAGTGTAATTAAATTATGTGTCATTTAATGTACGGCTAGCATTGTAAATAACATGAAAGATCTTAGCTCGATGTTTCCCCAAGACTGCTCCGACAACGTAATCACTAGCATCACACGTCAGCTCGAACGATATTGTCCAATCCGGGGGAACAACAATAGGTGCAGTGATAAGGCTTTACTTCAAGTCTATGAATGCGACATGACATTTTTGGTTGAACACAAAAGGTTGGTTTTGCTGTAACAACATGCACAAGAGCTTGGAGATTTTAGAGAAATCTTTGATAAATCTCTGATAGAATCCTGCGTGTCCGAGGAAACTTTTTATGTCCTTGACATTTATTGGTGATGGTAGCTTCTCGATCACCTCGATTTTAGCTTTCCACCTTAGTGCCTTTGTGTAAAATTTTATGGCCCAACACAATACCTTCTATCACCAAGAAGTGACATTTCTTCCATTTCAGCACAAGTTCAACTTCTTCACATCGCTTCAGAACCTTTGCTAAATTGCCAAGATAATTTTGAAAATTGTATCCAGAAATAGAGAAATCATCTGTGAATATTTCAAGAGAGTCCTCAACCATATCAGAAAAGATAGCTTGCATGCAACGCTGAAAAGTTGTCAGGACATTACACAATCTAAAGGGCATCCTCTGAAAAGCATAACTGCCATAAGGACATGTTAATATGGTTTTGTCCATGCAACGCTGAAAAGTTGTCGGGGCATTACACAATCCGGGTATCCTCCGGAAAGCATAACTGTCTTAAGGACATGTGAATGTGGTTTTTTCTTGGTCCTCTGTTGCTATGGAAATTTGGTTATAACCTGAATATTCATCCAAGAAATAATAATAAGCTTTTCCCGCCAAACGATCTAACATTTGATCGATGAAGGGTAGAGGAAAGTGATCCTTCTTTGTAGCCTTGTTAAGCTTGTGATAGTCCATATAGATCCTTCATCTGGTCACTACGTGCGTAGGCAATAACTCATTGTCTTCATTGCTTACCACGATTATGCCTCCCTTCTTGGGCACACATTGAACAGGGCTTACCCAGGAACTATCCGATATTGGGTAAATAACTCAAGCATCAAGCCATTTGATGATCTCCTTCTAACAACTTTCTTTATAATAGGATTGACTTTACGTTGTGGCTCTATGGAATTATCATGACATTCTTCTAGAAGTATCTTGTGCATACAGATGGTTGGACTAATCCTTTTTAAATTTGCCACAATCTATCTTTTTACTCGTTTATGTTGTGATAAAACAGCAAGTAGACTTCTCTCTTGAGCAGAATTAAGACTTGCAAAAATAATAACAGGCAATGTTTCATCTTCACCCAGATAAGCATATTTAAGATGTTGTGGCAAAGTCTTCGGCTCCAGCTTGGGTGCGTGTAGTAACGAAGGCTTAGGAGAAATAAATTCCTCAAAATCAAGAGGTCTGAAGCTCGAATATTGTCTAGCCAAAAACATACTAGATTATTGTACCTCCAATGGAGATTTTCCAGCTTCCTCTTTATCTTCTTTTATGAACTCTTCATAGTCATCTAGTTGCACGAAATTGCTATGACATAATTGATCAACTTCCTTTGATAGCTCAGAGTCTGCTTCCAAAATGCTTCGTCATTCTTCAAAATTATCCACGTACTTAAGAGAGTTATTGACATTCATGGTCACACTTTGATCTGCTACTGGTATAGTAAACTCACCCTTCTCCCAATCAATGAGAATACGATCGGTTGCTAAGAAAGGCCTCCATAAGATGATGAGTGCATTAGCATTAACCTGGTAATCAAATATAAGGAAGTTGAATGGAAATACGAATTTTTCCACCCTTACTATGACAACGTCGATCTTCCCCTCGGGTCTAACATGAGAACGATCAGTTAGTTGCAATATGACGGAGGTGGGTCTCATATCTCCCATGCCAAGCTTCACAAAAATTGATTTGGGCATGAGATTCACACTTGATCCAAGATCACAAAGTGCATTTCCAATAAACTTGTCTTCAATAACACATGGGATGACAAAGCTGCCTGGATCCTTTTTCTCCGTCGACAATTTGCTCAAGGCAGAGCAGTACTCTTTTGCCGTGGCAATTGTCTCAAACTTCTCCATTTTTTTCTTCTTCGTAACTATCTCCTTAAGAAATTTGGCGTAAGTGTGCATTTGCTCAATTACCTCCAAGAGTCGGATATTGATATACAACTGATCCAATTTTTCAATAAACTTCTTAAACTAAATCTCAACATAGTGCTTCTTTAGCCTCTTGGGAAAGGGTGGTGGGATTCTAACTTCTTCCATTATTTGCGTAGGAACTGCTTTTGTCATGATATTTCTGCTAGCTCCATCATCTGGCTCCTTTGTCAAACCTTCCTCCTTGTCCTTTTTTCTCGAAAACTTGCTCAGGCATTTATGTCTCTTCTTGCACAGGTTCGGGTAAGGAATCATCACTCTTCTTCCCCAAATTTATCTTGCTGATTAATTTGAGTATCACTCCTCAGTGTGATTGCGCTACATTTCTCCTTACCATGTGGCTTAGTGACTTAAGTGTCACTTGGCAGACGTCCTGGCTGACGTTCTTATAATGTCGTAGGAATTTGGCCAACCTGAGTTTATAAAGTTAGCAATGAAGCATTGTAGCTTTGTAATAACGTACCCTGATTCTTGATGGTTGTAATATGTTCTTGAAGCATTGTTTTTATACTTAGAATAAATTCTTGCATGGTTGCTTCCAAAGAATTGTTGTTAGATGATGATAATGTCCCCTTGTTCAAATTATGCCAAGGGATATTCGACTGAAAATTTTGGGGCTCATTAATATTCTGATTCTGAGCTTGTGGATTATGATTGTTGGTTCCTTGATTTCCCTATGAGAAATTTGGATACTGACGCTATCTTGGATTATATGTGTTGGAGTATGGATTACTGTTACTTCTATTGAAATTGCTCACATAATTAGTTGTCTCATGATTTCTTGGGCACTCACTCTTATGGTGATTGCCATGACATAATAGACAAGCTGAAATGGCCATCTTTATACTTTCTTCACTTTATTGGAACGTTGGATGTTCTTCAACATATTGGTGATAGATGAGGGTTGAGCGGATAGCAAGTCCTTAGCTTCAAGCTCAAAATTTTCTTGTGCCTTTCTCCCGGTAACAAGTCTTGTAAAAGAAAATTGATAGTCATTGTTGACAATTCTATCAAGTATATTGAATGCCTCTTCGAGTGATTTGTCTAGTAAAGTTCCATTTGTCGAGGCATCCAACATCATTCTAGTAGGTGCATTGACTCCGTTGTAGAACATCACAACTTGAGTCCAATCTTGAAAACCATGATTTGTACATTTCTGAAGCAATCCCTTGTATCGATCCCAATATTCACACATAGAGTCATCATCTTCTTGTCAAGAATAAGCAATATCATTTCTAAACTGAGTGTTGAGATTTGGTGGTTTATACCGCAGCAAAAAACTCTTGCATAGATCGACCCATGACTCTATCAAACCGGATAGTACTCCACTCAATCATTCCCTTGCTCGGCCACATAGGGAATAAGGAAATAGTTTAAGTTTCAAAACATCCTCATGCACTCCTTGTTGTTGAAATGAATCATAAGCTTCTAAGAAAGCACAAATATATTGTCTTGCATCTTCATGCGACATATCTTCAAATTGCCCAATAGAATTCAACATATTAAACATGACAGACTTTAACTCGAAGTGAATTGCTTGAATATCTGGTGCAACAATGCCACAATTAAGATCATCCAAGATAGGATTTAGGTGATCCCGAATAACCCTTGGTCGAGGTGCAACAACATTCTGATTTGCCACGACATTTGGAACTACTGGGTCTTGCATTGGTGATGCGTCCACAGCTCTACGCTGAGTATGTCTTCTTTGTCGAAACAGTTGCTCAATTCAGGCACTATAGGATAGAGAGTTCCTTCAGTAGACCTTCTTGTCATGCACTGAGAAAAACCCTAAAAAGTAAAACAAATAAAACAAGTAAAACTAACTAGAAAATAAACAACGTAAACAAAAATGTTAAGGTAAAAATAACTTTACTCGTCAGATCCCCGAAAACGGTGTCAAAAACTTGGTGTTGTTCGTGTAGTGCTATAAATTATGCGAACATATATGCAAGTATACACAGTCATGCAAGTAATAAAGGGTGAGTGAGTATCGTTCCCACGAGGATCAGGGTAAAATGTAAAAAAAATTGTTAAAGCAAAAAAGTGTCACTAGCTAAAATGAAAATAGAGACAATGGTATGAATAAATGAAAATGTATATGTACGGTGAAGGTGTAATGGTGAGATACTATGACAATTTTAGAATGTAAGCAACCAAAATATGTCAAGGCAAAATGGAATGAATGGCGATGGTACGATAGATGTATGGAAATAGTGTGTGAAGAGTATAGTAATGTGATTGCAAGTAATCAAATAAACAAAGGAAATAGAGGAAACACTTTGTAAATCTCAAGGCAAAAGTGAGATACGAAAACACGAGTAAACAATATGATGTATTAACCCTCGATTGATGAGCTCTCCTGGGAATGATTGATGGGGGTCTTATGGAGTTCTTAACCTCACTCCTATGAACATCTAGATACTATGTGATCTATTTACTCAACAGAGGTTTCTAATATGCTCTCGCTCTCTCAATTCGAAGGAACCTGACAGTCTAAAATGTCATGGCATCTCCTCTTAGTCTCACTAGTGACAACTAGCCCATTGATAAAGAACATTCCTTTTAGCCGTTGAAACCCTTACTTAAGTCTCTCTCGAGTACCTAAGGTCAGATTAGGCTCTATTTGCAGTCTAGAACTCATTGCTCACGTAGATCCTTCCTTAGTTTCTCTCGAACACTAAGGATCTATGGCTATGTTTCTTTCAAACACCTAAAGTGCATCTAAACAAAGGACACTTTCATGCCTCTTACAATGCTTAAATGATTAAACACAATGAGCAAAGCAAATAAACAAACACATAGCTTGCTAAACATTCATAAAAAGATAAAGTTAATCATCCACAAAAATATCCACCAAAATAAAGCTAAACATGATGGTGTGAATTTTAAAGGCAAATATCATCCACAAAATCATCCATAAACATTCACATAACCTCTCAGGTATATGAAATAAAGCAAAGGGGAAAGTTGGAAGACACCCTCAGTGTGAGCTACTGTCGGTTTCTTCGACCACCATATAGTCGCCTTAGCGTGCTAGCCCCTCTCAGGTGCCTGGCACGTCACTCCCTTCAAGCTCTATCAATGGAGGAACCATTCGGACGATTGTTGGGGAAGAAATGTGGAAGCTTTCTCTGCCACTTTTTGCCCTCCTTGTACCTCGAAAATAGCTCTAAAGATCTCCCTTTTTTCTTGTGAATGTTTCTCCTTTATTAGGTCACCACTCCTTATAAAATGGGGGTGAAAACCCTAGGGCTTAATGGAAATTCTATTTGCATCTCCATTCACGTGATGATATTTCTGACATGGTGACAATGGTCCCCTCCAAGTTGGTTACAACCAGCTTGTATAGCATCAGCTGACACTCCTTTACAAAATATCTTCTTTTCTTTTTGTGCAGCACTAGATATCTCCGCATTTGCCATGACATTTTTCCATCGTTAGCCTTCTGCGAATGTCATGACAAATTTCCTTTGCTCCCAACTTTGCTTTACCTACACAATATCAACTAAAAGCATGATCTTGCCTATAAAATAACATCTATTGTCACACCATAAATGTCAATGCATAACTAGAAACTACATGCAATGTTATGATCCTACATGCATTTAAATCCTCCTATATGCACTCAAGGACACTCAATAACTTAAGTAAAAAGGCTCTAAATATAGTCTTTTTGTGGAGTTATTAATGTGAACCTTCGATCCCTATCTGACACAATGAACTTGGACACCCCATGCAAACGCATAATCTCCATAATATAAAGATTTGTCAACTTATCCAAGTTATACATGTATGCACTAGCACAAAATATGCACTCTTCATAAGTCGATCAACAATTACCCAACTAGAATCTTTTATGGTCAACATCAAAGCTAACTCAAATAAAAAATCCACGGTAATTCTCTCTCACTTTTATTATTGTATCATAAACGGTTGCAAAAACCCAAACGAAAACTAATGCTCAACCCAGAAAAAATTGATGAGGACTAAACATGTAATAAAACCTTTTTCTTTTAAAATACATGAATCCTATACCCACCCGAATCCTTAAACGCAGATCCTTTTTATACTCGATACCAAAACGACATCATTTAGGGAGGCTATAAGATCTCAGAATAAAGCTTCAAGCTTTATTTTTCCCTTCTTCCCCTCTCATCTCTCTCTCCTCCAAAAATTCTTTCTACAATAACATCTCCTACCCAAAAATATGATCATCAATCGGTCATCTCTAAAAGTCGATGCTTATCGTTGTCGATTGCTGCAAGTGATAGTCAAAAATTCTAAACTACCCAAAATTTCCAAAAAATCATATTCAAAACCCTAAACTCAGCCCTTCCTAATTTCTCGCTTTTCAATTCTGACATTGTGAAATGAACTCCGACCATTATAAACGAAGTAAGTACTCCAATCAACTTATTTGATTTTCTTGATTTTCAATTTTACTTTTTTTTTCTTTTCTTTAATCTAACATATTTGTAAGTATGAAAAAGAAAATTACCTCATTGATCGTTGAACGAAGATTCGATCCCCCATTCAAATAGTCGTTCGTGAATCTAGCGAACTCCCGACGTCCTTCAGTTCTTCGTCGACTATTTAGTTGCTCCGAGTAATACCTCTAACTTTCTTTATTTTCTCAAATTTTCGGTCATAATTATGTCATTATTACCTAACATAATTGTTGTATCATTAATGCCCCTAATTAATTTTCTCTTTCTATATCAATAGGCCTAACAATATGACTTCAACAATCCATGGCTAAAGGAATGAACCGGTCAAGTTGTGCGGCGTAGCTTAATTTGGCGGGGTAAGAAAACACACTTATGTTTGTTGGGCTGGTAACCAAATTTGAGAGAGAAAATGAGATTATTTAGTGTAAAATAAAATTTGACCTTGTATTTGAATTTTAAGGTTGTAAATAGATATTGAACATGCAAATGAATATTTTGGACTTTATTTATTTATGGGTTAATATTTTTTTATTTAAAATTTATTTATTTATTTATGGTCTTATTATATATGAACACCTTGATAAAATTTGGGTATGACAGAACAAGATAGCTTTGTCCTAGTATTCATACATAAATAAAGATTTGAAATGTGTTACAATTTCTTACTCGAAGAAAGGTGTACCCAAAAATGTTTGGTACCTAATTGCACAAATAAACACTTTGCATGTTTTGAAACGTTCTTTAATTAAATAGATTATATATGTTACAAATTCAAAAATTAAGTTTTAGAGATCTAAAAAGCTTGTTTGGTATTTTTATTCAAAATTTATAATAGTTAGAAAAACCTAATTCTCTCTCAATTCCCTAGCTGTCGTTCTTTTTTCTCAAAATTTATCTTTTTTAGTTTTTTGTTTTGATCGTTTCTTTTGATCGGTGATCGACAATCAATTTTAGTGTTGGTTGTCGACCACCGAATCTATTTCTTTTTTTCGTTTTATTTTAATAAGGATCTTTTTTTTTCTATCTTTGTGACACGCTTTTCTATGTTCTTGTGACATGTTTTTATTTTTGTTTTGGGATTTGATTCATCTGTCTTTATGGCATGTTACAGCATACCCTAGAAATCGGTTGTTGTTCGCACATAGATTCAACCAATGCTAGTTTTTTGATTTATTGTTTTGTCGGTGGTCACTTGGAAAGACTTATCCCCACTCGGTTGATGGTTGTTTGCCGATAAAATCAGTCCTGGATAGCGGTGCTTTTTGCACGACAGTTTGAATCGCCTACAACTCCTTCTTCATTCACTATGCGTCTTGTTTGGACAAAGACAAGGAGATTCAGAAAGCTGTTGAATTTTATCGATACCTTATTACCATAGGAACTTTATTTTTTTTTGTTTTGGGGTTGTAAGAATTTTTGGATTTTTTAATTTAATATTTTGCTTATTGATTACATTGTAATTATAATTTTCTATAGATTTAATAAAAATTCAGTAGCATTTATCAAAAAAAAAGTTAAGTTTTAAAATTCTAACTATGAACTTGTTTAATCTTTAAAAAGTTAGTACCTAATTGTCGGGGTGGAGCATAGGGGAGTTTAGGGGGTCGGTTCTCGCCAATCGTTGTTTTTATATATTAAGTAGAGATAATTTTTTTTAAAATATATTATTTTTTAAAGCAATTGTGTTTAGGTCTCGACCAATCAATAAAATATTTAAAAAATATATTTTGGTCTCCTCTATAATAAATTTTTGTTTCTACCCTGCTGTTACAATATAAAAAAGTTAGGTACTAAAAAGTTATATTTTCGTTTTGAACGAATACTAATGATTTTCTTTTACGAATACTATTAAATTTTTATTAAATTTAAAAAAATTTTAATTACATCATAATCAAGAAGTAAAATAATTGGATTAAAAAAATAGTAGTGATTCATATAACGCAATTTAATTAAAATAGTAATGACTCATATAACGCAGGATTCATCATTTGATAACTGTTTTATAATAATAGTAAAAATAAATATTTCCAAACGGAGAAAGGAAATGAAATTTAATTAAACATTTATTCAGTTCACACAATTACAAACCAAAACTAGTAAATCACTCGTTAGTAAATTCAGGAAATGGTTTCAAATACCTTGTTTTTTTACGTAATTAAAAGCTAAATATTAAATTCTAACACCAGTTCTTCCGTTGCGAACCTTTCGAGGAAAAAAGGAAGGTCAAAGTCATTTACTTTGGACTAAGAAACAGGACGAACAATGACATCATCCAACACAGGGCCACACATATGCCCATAATCTTCCAACTTGGTATGGTAATATGCACTGTAAAACGAAATCCTGGTCCTAGCAGAGATGGCTTGGAATCTGAAACTTGCAGTCTTGAAACCACCTTTTCCTTTAGATACGTACGGGACCTTGAGAGTTTGCTTGCCCGCAAATGCTTGGACCATCATGGATCCATGACACCCGTTCTTGGCATCTCCGATGGTGAACTTGAGAGTGTAGAATTTGTTAGGCACTGTTCTGATGATTTGTGCAATGGCACTCTCTCTTCCGGCGACCATTTCCATGGCGAAGAGACCCGATGGAACTGAGAAGTGCTTCTTGTCGATGTATTTGACAGGTTTTAGGGACTCTATGATCCATCCAGGGAGTGGAGAGATTCTGTCTAACTTCTTCGGGGGCAATAGGACCCCTGTTGAGAAGTTGTTAAAGGTAAGTGGACCGGTCTCAAATCCACTATTTTTAACAAGGTTACCTGCTTCAAGGGCAACGGACATGAGCAAGATTTTATGTTAGGGTGTGAACAGTTAAGAAGTTATATTATAATTGTAGGGATATAAATTTAGATAGTCAATAAAAAATATAAAAAAAATGCATAAACCATATGAGAATTTGAAATTTTCAGGGTACGACTATTTCAGCACCACTCGGTTCATCCATCTATGAAATCACTTGAAGGAATTACTACAGGTTAAATTACCTTGGGTATATCTTGCTGGAGACATTTGCTTGATTGCAACGGCATCCAAGAGAGGTCCACAAGTGGGATCTTCTTGAATCCCAGGGTTATGGAATGTGACCCTAACCACATTAGCTGTTGCATTGAAAGCCAAAGCGATGGTATCCCCTCCATCAGAACTGTATAAGGTCTGAATCGAGATGTCAGTGGTCTGACCAGGGACCGAGATCCTCAGCACCTCGTCTTGAGCGCAAGTCCTTGTGACACCAAATGTGAGAGAGTAAATGTACCCAGGCTTCACTCTCACTTTCTGTGAGATGGAAGCCTCGTTGCCCAGCCTAGCAGCGTGTGATCCACGAGGGATTGCAAAGTAAAACCCTCGTGGCTGTGGACCACCAGAGACAAACTCCACAAGGCCCTCAATTTCCCATCCTGGAAGAGAGTATTTCCCCACAATCACTGTCTTCTTTAGATTCTCTTTCTTGGGTGCTTGTTCAAAGTTACCATTGTTTAAAAATTCTAAAAAATAAACACCATAAAAATAGTTAATTAAGTAAAGTATCGGTTTTATATATTTTTAAAAAAAGTGTAAAAAGAACTTAAAATAGTAAAGTTGAGCATTCACCATCGTGATACGGGGGAGTAACTGGAGTGTGAGAGCCATTACTGAGAGAGAAAATGAGTGCAAAGCAAATGGTGAGTAGCCAAGCCATTGTTTTGGTGTGGAATTGTTTAAAGCCAAAGTATGCAGTGAAAAAGGTTACCGAAAGTTGTTTTTATACGCAAAAATGGCAGGGATCTCAATCTCATGTAGCAAGTGAGGAAGAGAGGCCAGAAAGGATATCAGAAGCCCACGTTAAAGTGGCATCAAATTAGCCGTCAGATGTGTTGCCCTGTCTAGGTATTTGAAAGCCTAAGTTTCATTTTTTACGCATTTCTAAATGCATGCATGGGTTGGACCCCATGTGATATGCTTCTTAGATTCGCGTGATTTGCTAAAAAACTTCCGGCACTCAAAATAAGACTGGTTAACTTGAAGATTTGCAGTAGTACTTCATTATAAAAGTGTTGATTTGCCAAATAATCAGTCATTGTTGAGAAATTTGCAGCAGTACTTCATTATTATAATGATGTACTGCATAGCGATATGGGTACTGTTTGATTCTACTGTGTATTTTGTGTTTTTGTATCTTGCTTGTATGTAATATCAATACGGGTACTCTTTTTTCTCCAGTTTAGGATTAATTTTTTTTTAATGAGATCCGTGTTGGTATCCCTTTTCTAATAAAAAAAAGCTACAAAGGATTATATATTAGTAGGTGAGATTAATGGATATTTTTCGTCCACAGCAGAATCATCATCTATGATACGAGAAGCCAACAACCAAGTGCTATTTAATAATGATTCAAGATTTTAGGTTTAAGTTTAAGATTTAGAATTTAAAATTTTATTTTTAAAATTGGTAAATATTTGTATTTAATTAAATTATTTTATAAAAAAATTAAAATATATAATATATAAAAAATAAAGGTATAATTATAAGTTAGTATCTGTTATATTTTTTCAATCCTTTAATATCATATGCATCATACATATATATAATACTCGAATTTGGTTACTTAAACAAATTACATCATTATTTATCACTATAAATGTTTCATATATTCAAAATTATCACACTATTAAATTTAATTAAGGACGAAGTTCTAATTTTTTTTAAATATCAATCTAATTTAAAATAAAGACAGTGCAGTTGTGCCTGGCACTGTGTATGAATGATTCCTTTTGTTTCTCTTGTATTGGAAGAATCAACACACTGGGTTTTGATTATGGAGCAGTACAGGTTTTCGTACGAGGTTTGACTTATTGATAAACCCATGTGTTGATCTCCGAGCTACAGATAAGGACACAGTATTTAGACTGCTATCATTAATTAACTTATATTAAATAAACTGATTAAACATTAAATCATATGGAATCTTTTTAATGATCCAATCACTGATTTAATTGAAAACAATTACCTAATTAAATATTAACTTTGTGAGTTTTAATTAACATATATTAAAATTTAATTAATATGTTTTTAAAGAAATAAATAAAAATATTTATTTAGCTTGATAAAAATATTTTTAATTTTATTTTATTATTACATGTTTATCGAAAACCTTAAACTTAATATCGAAAAAAATGTACATTATAATAAATTATAAAATCATACAAGAGACAATCCCATCAAAATATTATAATCAATAAAACAATCGAACCAACTGAGACAAGCACGGGCCAAATATTATGCAAAAAGTAATAATCCTGATGTAGTTATTGCAAGGCCCTAGAGGAGATGCAACGAATTGTAATAGCTCTAATATTGTGCAATCAACCATCTTTGTTATTAGGTCTTATTTTACTCGATACGATTGAGTTTTAATCGGGTTCAATTTGATTGAGTCAAATTTTTTAATAAAAAAATTATATTCAAGTCGAGTCGAGTTTTTATGGAGGAAGAAATCAGGTCGGAATAGGTTCAAATTTAAGGTATAAAATCTTAAACCCGATTCAAAACTAATAATGTAATTTTTTTAAATATTTTCAGGATATTTATAATAATACTAATGTCTATTTTTATAAATATGTCCTTGGAATTAAATATTTTATTTATAATTTAGTCTTTAAAATTATAATTTTTTATAATAAAATCCCTTTAAATTATTTTTATATACATCGGATCGGGTTAAGGTCAGTTTTAATTTATTTATTTTAGGGTCAGTTTGGGTTGAGTTTTTTTTAAAGAAAATGTTTGGGTCAGGCAGGTCAGATATAAAATATTTATGTTTGAATTGTGTTTAAATGGATTAAAAATCTGATCTAACTCGACACGTGCCCATCTTTACGTGTTCCCCTCGCAGAATATGCCGAAACAAAATCCTCCAATCTCGGCCACAAAATTCTCGTATGTACAATAGTAAAGCCAACGAACTTGCATCACAAAACTTTATTTAATCAATGAAAATATATCAATAAAAATGCATCCATCAATCAGGCTAGAATGTGATCCCCATACTTCAACCTCGACCACTGAACAAATACATATGAAATTAGAAAAAAACCTTAATCACAAGCCAAAATGATCACGAAGTACACTACCACACGAAGAATGCTCATTGACATCTCTTTGGGAATCATCCGTACCAACTTTGTCCTATCCTACTGTTTGAAGGGAACCACGAACAAAATTCTAATGATGGGTGATGAGTTAATTACATCCAAGTGGTCATTCACCATCACATTACAAGAAATCAAAAACAACCACTTACTACGTTCAAGCATTAATTCTCAATCATTATTATGGCTATAAAAAAACATGAACACTCCTTTGATGTAAGAAATTTCATAAAAGCTCACCAAACATCAAACCTAAATTAATTCTTTCTCGATCAAATGAATCCACCAAATTAGAGTGGTTGAGTTCAATACATTTCTTAAAGGGTAACACTATGAATTTATCAAACATTTTTGTTTTACTAATAAATCGGTCAACAATCACCAAAATGAAATCTTTCTTCAATAGAACCAAAGGTAATACGATTATGAAATCTATGATAATTTTCTTCCATTTTCACTTAAGAACTTTTAACGTTTCAACAAACCAAAAGAAAACTAGTCTTTAGCCTTTACCCATTGACAAACTATACATTTACTTACGTACTCAGCCACATCCCTTTTCAGTTGAACCCAAACGTACTCATTTGTTAACCCTCGATACATCTTAGTGCTACTTGGATACATGTCAAAAGAACTATCATGTTCTTCCTTAAGAATGATACGTCTTAACTCCATATCATTCGACACCACGATCCAATCCTTAAAACACAAAAGATCATCATCATTAAAGCAAATTCCATCGGATTACCCTCAATAATGTTTGTAACATATACTATTAAGGACTCATCTAATAACTACTTGATGGTTTCATCTACAACTCAACCATCAAATCTCCGTCTCGTGTCAAATTCAACCATGCAAATATGGCTCGCAACTCAAATGTCACTTTTCTACTCAAAGCATCGACTACCACATTAACCTTTTTCAGGTGATATTAAATGGTCAAGTCATAGTCCTTAAGCAAACCCAACCATCTTTGTTGCCTAAGATTCAACTTCTTTTGAGTAATTAAATATTTTAGGCTATAATGATATGTGTACACAACACAACACTCACCGCAAAGGTAATACCCCCAGATTTTCACGAAAACAACAGCGGACAACTTGATATCGTGGGTAGGATAGTTGCGTTCATGAACCTTTAACTGACGAGACACATAAGCCATAATTTTTCCCTCCTGCATTAACACACACCCAGGGCCAACGTATGAAGCATCACTATAGATAACAAACTTATTCCCTTACTCAAGCTAAATCAAGATTGGAGCTTTTGTTATAGCTTCTTTAATCTTCTCAAAAGCATGTTGTCTTGCCTCTGTCCACTCGAACGAAATACCCTTTTATAATAACTTCTTTAAAGGGGCAATAATCTTCAAAAACCCATCCACAAACCATCGATAGTAACTTGACAAACTCAGGAAACTACGAACCTCCATCACTGACTTTGGTTGCTTTCAACACACCATGACTTTTACTTTTTGTAAATCCACTCGGATACCTTCGGTCGACACCACATATCCAAGAAAAACCACCTCTTTTATCCATAACTCACACTTTCTTAACTTAGAATACAACTGATTATCCAATAAGGTCTTTAAAACTATCTAAAGGTTTCTATCATGCTCCTCCTCGGTAATGAGAATATAAAGGATGTCATCAATGAACATCACAAAAAACTAATCCAAAAACTCATGAAAAACTCGGTTCATCATATCTATAAACGCAGCAAGAGCATTAGTCAACCCCAATGGCATCACAAGGAACTCATAATGCCCATGAGTGCGAAATATTGTTTTTGACACATCTTGTTCCTTCGCTGTCAACTGGTAGTATGCTGACTTTTGATCGATCTTAGAAAACACTATTGTACCATAAAATTGATCAAACAAGTTATAAATCCGCAGTAGTGGTTACTTATTTTTTATTGTTAACTTTTTTAACTAATAGTAAGTTATACACATTCTAATCATACCGTCCTTTATTCTCACAAATAAAACCGATTCTCCCTATGGTGACACACTAGGTCGGATAAACACATGATCCAATAATTCTTGCAATTGTGTCTTAAGATCTTTTAATTCCTTTAGTGTCATACGATACGGTTTTATAGAAATGGGTTTCGTATCCAAATATATTTTAATACAAAACTCCACCTCCCTATCTGATGGTAAACCTAACAACTCCTCTAGAAAAACACCTAGAAAGTCACAAACGGTTCTTATATCTTGAGATCTTGCCTCTTTCATATTTAGGTTCATTACATTGGACAAGTATGCATGGCTCCTCAACTCAAGCAACCTTCATGCTTTCATAACTGACACAACATTCGACAAGAACTTGATATTCTCGTCTACAACCACTACCTAATATGTAACACCCTAAAAACTAGGTTAGTAAATGATTCGAATGGATTATAATTAAATCAAATTTTATGATTAATTGGGTTAGAAGAAAGGGACTTAATTGAATTAAAGAGAAAGCTTGGTGATTGCAAGATAAAACACGAAATTCTATAAAATACCCTTAGAATAAAACAAGCCTAGACAATTCATTAAGGGTAATTTGGTCATTCCCACCCATAATTAATTAAACAAAACTAGCCAAAATTTGGCCTCTTCATCATTCTCACGGCAACAACAAAATAGAGGGGAGGGAAAAGCTTGAGAGAGAAATTCCATAGGAGGTTGAGAAGGAGAGATCTAAAGCTATTGCATGATTGAGATTGGGTTAGAAAAATCAAGCCTAAGTATCTCGGTAAGTATTCCTTTCCATAACCGAAACCTTGAGAAGTTAGATTCTTAGATCTTGAATGTTTTTATGGTATTTTCAATATTAACCTAGGTTGTTAGAAACTTGATTTTGGGGGTTGAATTTGCTTGGGTTTAATCCTAGAAGCATGAACAAGTAAAGAGCTTAGAATTGGGAATTTTGGAATTTGCCACATATGTGTCGTTTAATTTGATAAGGTGATTTAAATAAGGTTTATTTCATGTTAATGGTGCTAGAAATTCATGAAGATAATGTAGGGATTAAGAATTGAATGTAAAGAATGAGAATTAGCCGAAATTGCTTAGAAATACTATTCTAAGTAGCTATCTTTGAGAATTTACCAAGGTCGGGATTTAAGGAATTTGGAGCTGAAATTTTAAACCATGATACTCATGTATACCTAGTTTAAGTGAAAATTTACGGAACCTTAATTCGAGTCCGATAGAGAAAGATATAAGCATTTCCGTAGGGCTACTCGAGTAGTCTTGGAAATCCGACCGGGTCTGTTTCAAATGAAATCTGAAGCTAATCGAATAGAAATTAAAATGTTTGGTTAATTTATCCTTTTAGAGGATTCTTCTAGCTTTCCAATGAGGTAAAATAGACTAAAATCGGACATCGGAGCTAGGAGATACGATCATTTCGCCAAAGGGTAGCGAAACTGTCCGTAACGAACAAATGCACATGTTTATATTTGTTAAGCTTAAAGACACTTGAAATAGATGATTGAAAATGTCTTGATACATAGCTATTGTATGTGAATTGTTAGATAACTCGAGAGAAGAAGCTATCGAAGATCAAGAGAGGATCGAAGTAGCATGGAAAAGAGGCAAAGGGGTTGCGATATACAACCCTTAATAGCTTAGAGAATTGGTCAGTGTGGCAAACCTTAGGGTTAGGACCTAGGGTCCTAATCATCCTTTGTTTATTTAAATTGATTTTTCATGTAAATGGACTAATCTATATTCGGTAAAAAGGGAAGGAGACTTAATACTAAATGACTTGTTTGATTATATAACTTGCTTGCTAGAGTATTAGAACTAGCTTACCACATATGCATTGCTTGGAAATGCCGAGGTAAGTAATGGCACGCGGCTACGAATGTCAGGTACGCAAACCATGCATAGAGCATGAATGTAATGATGTGAACATTGGTTGATAGCATGATATACATGTTATTGTTATTATGATGTACATGTATTGGTGACATGTTATGAATACTTGACATTGATAATGTGAATTGGATTGTTTTAAAGGAAATGATAGAAGCATGATAATTGCCTTTGTTGTAGCTTTTATTAGATACTTGCTCATGGTAATAAGAACTTGATTACATGAATTGAATAATGATCAAATGGATATTAAAATATTATTGAGCCTTGGTCTATAGTGGTCATAGGTAGTACGACATGCCTAGGGTCTTGAGCTCATTGTTTAGTGCTTAGCACTCTTGTTTAGTACTTCGGTACTCTTGTTTGGTACTATGAGTATCGTGATTTGATGGTTAATCACCAATTGTTAGATACCTTGGGTATCTCTTGTTAGTATCTTTATGATACTCTTGTTAGTGCCTTTGTGGTACTCTTGTTTAGTGTCTTCGTGACACTCTTGATGACTCGCTTACCTTGTCCTACTATACCAAGGCAATACACTAAACTAAAATGAGAAATTAAAGATTAAATGTAAAATTGTATGTACATACATTGGCTTGGGAAACATTGACACTTGATCGTTGATATTGAGCATTGAAATATGATTATTGCTATGAATAGCACTTGATTGAGGAATGATTATTGACATTGGAAATGAATATATGGCTAAGTGTAGCCCTTGTTGTGAATGGTTATTGAACTTGAGAAATGAAAATGAGAAATGAGATAGGTGCAGTGATTCTATGCTAGCTTGAGCATATTGAACATGACATTGATAGGTATGATAGAAATGTAAGCATGAAAGCATGTTGCCCATGACACTGGTTATTGTTGAACTTGTACATTGTAAGAACTAATGCCATGAATTGATACATTTGCTTAAATGAAGCATGCCATCTTTAATGCCATGATCTTGATATGATGATTGAATTAAGCATGTTAATTGCTATATGTTTATGTCTAATATGGTTAGACTAGGACTGCCTCACTAAGTACTTCTTAGTACTTACACTCTCTTGTTTCCTCCTTCCCAAACTAACAGGTAATCAAACTAAAGAGTTAGATCAAGATTAAACCGGAGCAAGGGCACCAAGCAAGCTAATGTATGATATTTTGAACTCTTGTTAACTCCTAGTATGGTGACATTAGTGATCATATTTTGTTAGCTTATGCATTTGAGGGCTTGTCCCATGGTTTTTATATATATATGGCCTGGTACTTGGTTTGGTATGTAAGCCATAAGGCATAATGCTCTTGGTAGGCTAGCCTTGCAAATTTTGAGTTCTTGGCCATGGTTGGTATGTTGGCCTTGGAAGCATACATTCGGTAAATGGTTCAATTATCTTGGTGTTTAGGACATGTGAACTTATGATACTAACATGATTTTCTTATGTAGCCCTAGTAAAGATAAGGCAAGAAGATTGTCCTAACTGAGGAATGGTTCAAATATTGGAATGTATAATGAATTGGCTAAAATGAATAGGTTTAGTGAATTGTTATATGTTGTCTAAGCATGTCTAATGTCCCTTAAGGTCTAGGGGTGAATCGAGAATAAATGAAGGTCTTTAGAAATGTGTCTAAGTGTTTAAAGGCTTGAAATTTGCCAATTTCGAGCAGGGGTATCGATACCACTAGCTTGGGTATCGATACCACCCTTGACAGTAACATTCAATATCGATACCTGGTTCGATATTGGAGCTTCCAGTAACAAATGGTATCGATACCAGTATCGAACCAGGCCACCCAACCTTGGTCAACGAGTCAACGTAGACAACCTGTATCAAACCCCGGTTCGATACCCCTATTCCGATACCTTTCTATAGGGGTATCGATACCTATAGCTAATGTAGTTAAATTTGAAAATGAAAATTGACTTGATCGATAAGATAATATTAGGGGATGATTAAACTAATTAAATTAAGATCTATATTGGGACTTAAATGATAGTACGTTAATATTGAATGGTAAGATCGAATTGAAATGATAGTTAATTTAGAATAGACGAGCATAATCATAATTGAAAAAGTTTTAAATTGGACCCAAAATTAGTAACCATTACATTCATTTGACTTGAATTAACTTACAAAATTAACGAAACATTTTAGAATTAAACTCAAGATTGGTCTAAATTATAAGTACGAATGTTCGGTTGACACCTCCGTCTCCTAACCCGGGGCGAGGGTGTCACATAATAATCATCAACCAGTTTAAGCATCACCCACTTGGATTTAAAGTCTACCACAACTCTATGCTCCACCAACCAATCAATGTCCAGAATGACATTATTAACATCATATAATGGCAACTTCATCATATCCATGGCATAAACATTCCCCTAAACAATCAACGAACATCTCTTATTCATTCGTCTAGCAACAACTGTCTCACCAAAAGAACTAGAAAAATGCATACCAACATCTAAGATTTTAGCATATATATCAAGCAACTTTGTATGCTTACTAAGAATGTAGGAATTCATGGAACTAGAATTTATCAAAGAAAGTAAAGACAAGGACTGTAAGATAAAAGTACCTGCCACCATGTTCGTATCCTTCATCTTATCCCGATGTGCATACACCCTGGCCTGACAACCACCCTCATGCCTCAAAACCACGACATGAGAAACCCCTCGTTACACATCCTTCCATTTCTAGAAGTTACCTTGGCCATACCCATGACCTCTTTGTTGGTCACCATCCCGAACCGGTGACTTTTGTCCCTCGAATAGCTGTGGACAATCTCATTTAGCATTCCCCTGGGCTTCGTAATTCCAGCAAGTATCTACATTATCCCAACACTCACCACTATGGCACCTCTCACAACGGTTACACTCTAGTGTATGAATTGATACAACCCAACCAAAAGAATCTCTACTTTTTTACCACCACTACCACAACCATGTCGTTGATCTTGATGGTAACAATTATCTCTATGTCTCTTCGACCAATCCCGGCTAGAATCAAACTTAGCTCCTTACTTTCTCGAGCTACAACCCTTAGATTTTTGCCCTAACCCTAGACTTTGCTCAATATCCTTATCCTTTGTAATCAACACATTAAAGTCTACATAGTTTGTGGCTAACATATTGGTCTTGACTTCCTTTAACAACCCGAAATGAAAACAGTCACACCTCACACTCTCGTTAGGTAATAACTTCAATGCATAATTGCTTAGACGTACAAATTGTATCTCATACTTTGACACTATCATATTGCCTTGTACCAAGACCATAAACTCTTATTTCTTTTCATCCTCATATTTAGTACCCAAGTATTTCCTATAAAAGGTTATATGGAAGAAATTCCATGTTACAACCTCAAGGTCAACTCCAACCTTTATGGTAGTCCACCACGTATATGTATCACCATACATCAAAGAAACGATGCATCCCAACTTCCTCTCATATGAGCACTTTATATGAACGAGGATATACTAGGTGATCACAAACAAAGTCTCGGAATCCTCCGGGGACAAATATCTAAACTCAACTTCTCCCAAGCAGTGCAACGTTTGTAACATCAAATCAACTCTACATACAATCGATGATGGTTCCCCTACATGTATCCTTGCTATGGCAACATGAAAAGCCTCTCACGATTGCCTGGATCAAGGGTGACATATCCTCTATAACGGGTATCCCCTATGGTGCAACTGATGGCGGCGGTGGCAAATCCTCCCCACACTCGGGTCTATCCTTCTCAGCCCTTCAAGAATCCTTAATTCTCGTCTACAATCCAAGTTGCTTAAGAATTTTACTAAAAATTATTCTTTGAAAAACATATTAGTCTATGGAAATGGTTACCCCAATCCTCAGCCCCAAACATCACATATATCTCATCCATATCATAAATCAAACACCGTACATCAAAGCATAACAACCATAGCCATATCATACATAAGTCATTCATCGTGCTTTGCACAATCACATAACGAACCATATACATCAATATCATCAACACCTCAAAAGATTCTAAACCTAGATATGATACCAAAAAATATAACCCCTTCGATCTGGTTAGATGAAACCCGACTCGAACAGGCTATGTGTTAATACTCTAAAATGCGTATATTTTATACCTTTTACTTAAGTTTTTGTTTGATTTCAAACTCATTTTCATTGCATTTAATTACATTTCATATGCATTTGCATTTAATTTAGGTTTTTATTTTATTTTCTCTTTTATTTTAAAAGATGTTGCTTTGAAGGGTATTTTTGTTGGTTTTGATGTGCAAATTGTTGGGGCAAAGTTGAAAGATTGGAAGAGATGCTTTAGCATAATTTCAAGTATTGGATCGAACTTCAAGATGCTAGAGCATTGTGGGCGAACAAAATAAAACGGAAGAAAGGACATACATGCAAGGTACGATTTTGGGACACAAAATCTCAAGCAAGGGAATTGAAGTTTACAAATCAAAAGTGGTAGTACTTTATCAACAATATGAGTGTTAGGGTTGAGACTGAGAGGTAATGCATTCACATTTTCGAGTGTTAGGCCTTCTAACTAGGGATAGTGGAAGCATTTTTAGTAAATTCTGTCGAGCACTAGTAAACCAATGGAACAGTAACATTCAGGAGAACAGTGAGGTCATACCATAGCAAGCCTAGCCTGTCTTAAGATTGAATATCTTCTTTGTATTGTGTTTGTGTAGCTTTATTTATTTCTCTAATATTTGTTTTAATTGCTACTGCATTTTTGTGACAACCTTTGTTTTGCTCTACCATCACTAGTGACATCTTTATTTTGCTAAAGCATTTTGGTGACACTTGCAGAATTGCTTTAGCATATGTTAATACAAAGGATTATTTTATCTTTTGTGTATGTTAACTATTTTTGAAACAATCTACTCAATCCTCGTGAGAACGATCTCACTCAAACACTTTATTACTTGTTCGATGTGTATACTTGCACGAGAATTAATCAGCTTTCAAACATCACATCAAACTCAATACTATACGGGAAATACTAATACAAATTCGAGAAGATTTGTACCACTGATAAACGATCCTATTTTTTATTTTATCTTGTCTAAAGGATTTAGATTTCCTACATGTGCATGAATTCTTCAACTAACTTCACACTCAAAATGGATCACAAAACAAGAATCGATCACACTAAATTTGTGAAAAGGACCAATTTGTAATTTTTCATAAATGTAGGTTCCAAAATAAAAAATAATGTTACCAACTTGCAATTAGGTTCATTATATACTTGTATGTCAAATTTCATATTATTTCGAGGTTTCTAAGTCATCCAATTGCGTACAACGTAATTAGCAACCAAAATGCAGACATTTTAAAATTGTAGATTCTATTATCTAACTATAACAACCATGTGTACCAATATAGGTCTTAGGCGTTCTAGTATACTTAAATATGGTTATATTAATAAATTATGGTTAATTAGCCACCCAAATTATGATTACAAGATGATGATCGATAGGTGAAAGCCTCTGAAAAAAGTTGGATTTAATGATCCTTAAGGATTTAAAGTTATCACCCTTTTATATTTTAGTCACTAAAATAGAAATAATTTTCAATTTTCACAAAATAGTAATTAATTTTCAAAATATCACCCTTTCAGTTTTAATTTCCCAAAATAGATTGACCAAAGTCAAATATAAATCAAATAATTATTTTTAAACATTTCCATAATTTTTTCCCGTTCAAAAATATTTATTATCAGTTAATTTCCGAAACTAGTCAAACTTATCTAGAACTCATTCAAACAAACCATACCTTGAATTGAATAACTTCCGAGCCCAAAACTTGGGAGTTAAATAAATTCATTTTTGATAATTTTTTGGAGTTTTTTTACATGGAAGTCTAAATGAGCCTCAAAATGGACTTGTTGGAAATTTAACCAGGTAAAAAATTTTGGAATTGATGTTTTTCATCGTAATTGGTTTGAATTGATAGAAATGAAATATAAGAACACAAAATTTAATTTAACCATCTATTTGGGTCATTTTTGTAGAGAATTTTTTGAAGTGTAGTTAAAAATAGGCATCAAAATGGACCCGTTGTAATTTTATTGAGTAAAAAGTTCAGAAATTAATATTTTCAATATAATTAGTTTACAATGCCTGTAGTAAAATATATCAACTCATAAAATTATATTTAAACAAATTTTTGGATTTTTTGGAATTTTTTTACTTGTCAGTCTAAATGGGTCTCAAAATAAACCTGTTAGAATTTTAATCGAATAAAAAATTCTAAAATTGATGTTTTACTTTATAATTAGTTTGAATTAACCGTTATAAATATATAAACTCATAAAATAATATTTAAACACCTTTCTGTTTCTTTTTAAAGTGTTTTTTTGAAGTGTAGTTTAAACTAAACTCAAAATGGACTCGTTAAAAATTTAATCGGGTAAAAAGTTCTGGATTTAATTTTTTCAATATAATTTGGTTTAAATTCCCACAATAAAAATATAAAATCATAAAATATGATTCAAATATCTTTTTACTTTATTTTCTAGAAAATTTTTATGTGCAAGTCTAATTGGGATGAAAAATGGACCCGTTGGATATTTAATTGAGTAAAAACTTCTAAAATTAATGATTTTAAACATAATCAGGTTAAAATTTATATAGTTAAATATATGAACTCATAAAATTTGATTTCCAAATCTTTTTAGGTTGTTTTTTTAGAGTTTTTTGACGTGCAAATCTTAAATTAATATTTTCATTATAATTAGTTTGAACTGACCATAATAAAAATATATGAACCTATAAAATTTGATTCAAAAAATTTTTTTGATCGTCTTTGTAGAGATTTTTGACATATAGGTCTAAATGGGCTTCAAAATGGACCAATTGAAATTTAATCAGGTAAAAAGTTTTAGAATTGTTTTTCTTCATCATAATTATTTTGAATTGACTGTAGTCAAATATATCAATATATAAATTTTGATTTAAAAATTTTTTATGGTCATTTTGATATAGATTTTTGACATATAGTTCTAAGTGGGTCTAAAAAAGAAACCGTTAAAAATTTATTTGAGTTAAAAGTTCCAAAATTGATGTTATCAAATATAATATGGTTGCAATGTCTTTTGTCAAATATATCGACTCATAAAATTAGACGTAAATATCTTTTTGGATCATTTTTGTAGAGTTTTTTGACGTGCAGGTCTAGATGGGCTTTAAAATAGACATGTTGGATATTTGACCAGGTAAATAGTCCTACTATTTTTTTTCAAAATTAGTTTGAATTGATCTTAATCAAATATATGAACAAATAAAATTTAATTTAAAAATCTATTTGGGTCATTTTTATAGAGATTTTTGAAGTCTAGTTCTAAATATGCCTCAAAACTAACCCATCAAAATTTTACCGAGTAAAAAGTTTTGAAATTGATGTTTTTCAATATAATCAAGTTACAATGCCTCTAGTCGAATATATCAACTCTTAAATTATATTTAAACATCTTTTTGGGTTATTTTTCAAGAATTTTTTGACGCATCGGCCTAAATGAGCCTCAAAATGAACCCATTAAAAATTTAATTGAATAAAAAATCTGAAATTAATGTTTTTTATAATTAGTTTGAATTAACCGTAATCAAATATATAAAATCATAAAATATGATTTAAACATTTTTTGGTTTGTTTTTTTAGAGATTTATTATGTGTAGATCTAATTGGGTTTCAAAATGGATCTGTTACAAATTTAACTGAGTAAAAAGTTCTAAAATTGATAATTTTCAATATAATCAAGTTAAAAATCATAAAGTTAAATATATGAACTCACAAAATTCGATTTCTAAATCTTATTAGGTCATTTTGTAGAGTTTTTTGAAAGAAAAATCTAAATGTATCTCAAAATAAACCCATTGGAAATTTTACCAGGTAAAACGCTCTGGAATTTATATTTTTCTTCATAATTTAATCCAATTGACTGTAATGAAACATATGAAACCATAAAATTTGATTCAAAAATCTTTTTGGTTCATTTTAGTAGAGATTTTTTATGTGTAGATCTAAATTAGGCTCAAAATGGATCAATTGGAAATTTAACCGGGTAAAAAGTTTTAGAATTGATGTTTTTCTTCATAATTATTTTGAATTTGACTATAATCAAATATATGAACACATAAATTTTGATTTAAACACATTTTTGGGTCGTCTTTGAAGAGATTTTTGACGTATAGTTCTAAATGAGTCTCAAAATGGAACCGTTGGAAATTTAATTGAGTAAAAAGTTCTGAAATTGATGTTTTTCATTATAATAAGGTTGCAATAACCGTAGTCAAATATATCAAATCATAAAATTAGATATAAACATCTTTTTTCATCGTTTTTGAAGAGTTTTTTATGTGCATGTCTAAATCGACCTCAAAATTGATCCTTTTAAAAAATTAACCAGTTGAAAATTTATAAAATCAATGTTTTTCTTTATAAGTAGTTTGAATTGACCATAATCAAATACATGAACATATAACATTTGATTTAAACATCTATTTGGGTCATTTTTGAGGAGATTTTTGATGTTTAGTTCTAAATGGGTCTCAAAATGGACCCGTTAGAAATTTAACTAAGTAAAAATTTCTAAAATTGATGTTTTTAAATATAATAAGGTTGTAATACTCGTAGTCAAATATATCAGTAAATAAAATTAGATGTAAACATCTTTTTGGGTCGTTTTTGAAGAGTTTTTTAACAATAAGGTTTAAATGGGTCTCAAAATGGACTCGTTAGATATTTAACCAGGTAAAAAGTTTTGGAATAAATATTTTTCTTCATAATTATTTTGTATTGACCATAAAAAACTATATAAACACATAAATTTTGATTTAAACAAAATTTTGGGTCATTTTTATAGAGATTTTTGACGTGTAGTTGTAAATAGTTCTCAAAATAGACCCATTAAAATTTTAACTGGGTAAAAAATTTTATAGTCAAATAATATCAACTCATAAAATTATATGTAAATTTCTTTTTGGGTTATTTTTGAAGAGTTTTTTAACGTGTAGGTATAAATGAGCCTCAAAATGGACCTGTTGAAAATTTAACCAGGTAAAAAGTTCTAAATTGTTGTTTTTCGTTATAATTAGTTTAAAATAACTATAATCAAATATATGAATAAATAAATTTTTATTTAAACATCTATTTGGGTCCTTTTAATAGAGATTTTAGAAGCGTAGTTTTAATTGGGTCTCAAAATAGACACATAAAATTAGATTAAAATGCTTGTAGTAAAATATATCAACTTATAAAATTAGATTTAAACATTTTTTGGGTTGCTTTTGAAGAATCTTTTGACGTGTCGATCATAATGAACCTCAAAATGAATTTGTTAAAATTTAATCAAGTAATTTTTCAAAAATTAATGTTTTAATTTATAATTAGTTTGAATTAACCGTACTCAAATATATAAACTCATAAAATAAGATTTAAACATCTTTTTAGTTTGTTTTTAAAGTGTTTAATCGGGTAAAAGGTTTTGAAATTAATATTTTTCAATATAATCTGGTTGAAATTCGCGCAACAAAAATATGAAATCATAAAATTTTATTTAAATATCTTTTAAAATCATTTTTAGAGTTTTTTTACGTGAAAATCTAATTGGATTTTAAAATGGACCATTCAAAATTTAATCGAGTAAAATATTCCGAAATTGATAATTTTTAATATAAGCGGGTTAAAATTTATACAGTTAAATATAAGAACTCATAAAATTTGATTTCTAAATCTTTTTAGGTCATTCTTGTAGAGATTTTGATGTACAGACCTAAATGTCTCTCAAAATAAACGTATTGGAAATTTTATATGCTAAAAAGCTTTGAAATTGATATTTTTTTCATAATTAGTTTAAATCGACCGTAATAAAATATATTAACACATATAATTTGATTCAAAAATTGTTTTGGTTCGTTTTTGTTGAGATTTTTGATGAGTAAGTCTAAATGGGCCAAAAAATTTCAACTATAGAAAAATGACTCAAAAAGACTTTTGACTCAAATTTTATGTGTTCGTATAATTCATTATGGTCAATTCAAACTAATTATAAGGAAAATATCAATTCTGGAGCTTTTTACTTGGTAAAATTTCCAACATGTCCATTTTGAGGCCTTTTAAATCTACACGTCAAAAAACTCTACAAGAACGACCTAAAAAGATTTAAAAATCAAATTTTATAAGTTCATATATTTAACTACATGAATTTTACCCTGATTATGTTGAAAATCCTCAATTTTAAAATTTTTTACTCGATTAAATTTAAAATGAATCAATTTTAAGACCCGATTAGAGAAGAACCTAAAATAATTTGAGCACGGACACTTATAACTTGGATGCCATTTTTTTATTTATTTAGGAAAATATTTATTTATTTTATTATTTATTATTACCAACTACTATATGTTGGAAAAAATATTTTACCCGTTGTGCATAATTTTTCCTTATTTTATTTTTTTGAAAATATCCAAAAAAGAATGTTAATTCAAACTTACTTTGAATTAAATTAGCAGTTGACTGCTCTTGTTATTTGAAGAAGTAATTGTCAAATATGGTATTTAAATTTAAATTAAAATACCGTATAAATGGCAATAATCTCTGATTTTCCCGGATATTGAAAATAAACGTTAAAATATTCCTAATTGAATTTTAATCCCAGATTTTTCGGATTGAAATTAAATCCCGGATTTTCCGGATATTAAATTAGGAAATTTCAGACCACTGTTTGCCCTAGAAATCCACTATATAAAGGAGTTGATTTCCTCCGTTTTCAATCATCTAAAACACGATTTCTCTCTCAATTTTCTCTCTCGGTGATAGGCAAAGATAAGAGCGGTTTGAAAACTCGACAGAAGTGCTATTGTTCGGAGTTCTTCCAGTTGTTGTATCTTGGGAGACTGACTGCCAAATAACTCGGCACCTTCAGAGTGGTTGCAAATCAGTCTTAAGGAAACTGCTGAACGTAGGCCTTAACTTCATCCGTTTTTCAAACAAAATTTGTTTTGATCTTTATATTTCAAAGTTTCAATTTTGGTTTTGTTTTATTAACTATTCTCTCTTATAATCGTTTCAGAACGAAGATTGTATAACAATCTTAAGACTGAGCTTTCAATATATATACCGTCTTCAGACCGAAACGATCAAAGTGTAAAAGAGATTGCAAACAATTTGTTTTAGGATTTATCCTGTCATTCTTAAACGGGTTTGCAGAAAATCTCAAAAAGCTATGACAAATCTGTTCGCAGAAATTATCAGTTTTTAAACAAGAAATTCTTTATTTCTGTTTAACGAAATTAATTGAATTTCAATTGTTCTTTCGCAGAAAGAAATGACTACTGGAGAATCTGAGCATTCGAAGGTCTCTACACCTACACAGAGCTCCAAACAAGTCCAGAATACGAATGCACCGGCTGTGAATGTTAATCACAATGAAAAGCCGCCAAAATTCACTGGACAGAACTTCAAGACATGGAAGCAAAAGATGATGTTTTATCTTGCCATGTTGAGCTTGAGGAATTACTTAACGGCCGATCCTCCAGTCATTAATGTAGGAGACAGAGAAGGGCAAGTTAACACGGTCACTGCCATAAAGATGAAAGAAGAATGGGATAACAACGACTATATGTGCCGGAACTACATCCTAAACAGATTACAAGATTCTTTGTATCCGGTATACAATGTATACGAAACTGCTAAGAAATGTGGAATGCTTGGAAAATAAGTACAAAGCAGATGATGCTGGGGCTAAAAAGTTTTTAGTCGCAAGATTCTTGAATTTTACTATGGTTGATTCAAAATCAGTAGTAACTCAAGTTGAAGAACTCCAACTAATTATTCATGGAATTCTTGCAGAAGGAATGGTTATCAACAAGCCTTTCCAAGTAGCTTCCATCACGGAAAAATTGCCTCCCGGATGGAATGATTTCAAGAGTTACTTGAAACACAAAAGGAAGGAGATGATTGTGGAAGAACTGATCTCCAGGCTTCAAATTGAAGAAGACAACAGAGGAAATGTCGGGAAATCTCACAGCAGAGAAACCAAGGCAAATGTTGTCAAAACCAGGAAAGGGAAGCAACCGCAAAGGGCCCAAACTAAACCAAAGTTGGGACCAAGTGACGGGATCTTCAAAAACGAGAAGTTCAAAGGATCATGCTTCAATTGTGGAAAAATGGGGCATAGATCCATAGAATGTAGGCTTCCAAAGAGAGTGAAAGCCAAAGAGGTCAACATCGTGCAAGATGAAGACCTAGTAGCTGTGATATCTGAAGTCAACATGGATGAATCAAACCCAAGAGAGTGGTGGCTGGAAACAGGAGCCAAACGTCATATCTGCTGTGACGAAAACTCTTTTCATGAGCTGACACCATGCGATAATAGAGAGAAACTCTACATGGGTAATGCTGCAACTTCCATGATAAAGGGGAAGGGAACCGTGGTGTTGAAGATGACTTCTGGAAAGGAACTCAAGCTTCAAAATGTGTTGTATGTACCTGACATACGCAAGAACCTTGTTTCTGGAACACTTCTAAGTGTTCACGGATTTAGGAGGGTTTTTGAATCCCAGAAGTTAATTTTAACTAAGGGAGGAATGTTTGTGGGTAGGGGATATGTACTAAATGAAATGTGGAAACTCAATACTATCTCTGTAAAATCTCATATGAAGAATAAGAATGCAACTTCTTCTTCTGCTTATATGCTTGAGTCATTTAATTTATGGCATGATGGACTTGGACATGTCAATTATGATACCTTACGAAGGTTAATTAAAATAGACCACATTCCCTCATTTCACATTGATTATAAGTTAAAATGTGAAATATGTGTTGTTGAAGCAAAATCAACAAGAACTTCATTTCAAACTATTGAAAGAAGTACAATGCCGCTTGATTTAATTCATAGCGACGTTTGCGACTTAAAATTTGTCCAAACAAGAGGAGGAAATAAATTCTTTATTACTTTTATCGATGACAGTACAAGATATTGCTACATATACTTGTTAAAAAGCAAAGACGAAACTATAGATAAATTTATAATCTATAAGCAAGAAGTCGAAAACCAAGTTAATAAGAAAATTAAGATGGTAAGGAGTGATCGTGGTGGAGAATATGTTAATCCATTTGGTGAATATTGCACCCAACATGGTATTATTCATGAGGTAACACCACCGTATTCCCCTCAATCTAATGGAGTAGCCGAACGTAAGAATCGGACTCTGAAAGAAATGATGAATGCTTTATTAGGAAGTTCTGAGTTACCTCAAAACATGTGGAGGGAATCCATTCTTTCGGCAAATTACCTTTTAAATAAGGTCCCACAGAAAAGAAAAGACAAGACACCATATGAACTATGGAAAGGTTGAAAACCTTCCTATCAACACTTAAAAATGTGGGGGTGTCTTGCAAAGGTAATGGCTCCACCACCGAAATAAATGAAAATAGGTCCAAAAACAGTGGATTGTATTTTCATAGTCTATGCTGAACATAGCAATGCTTATCGGTTTCTTGTGTATGAATCGAAAAATCCAGAGATTCACAAAAACACGATAATGAAGTCAAAAAATACATCTTTCTTTGAGAATATATTTCCCTATAAAACTAGTGAAGTTGATCAGTTTGTTAAGCAAACATTGGACGATATATCCTCAAATGATCAACAAGAGGATGGATCTAAACAAGAGCCAAGAAGGAGAAAAAGGGCTAGGATAGAAAAATCCTTTGGATCTGACTTCCTAACTTATATGCTAGAGGATGAACCTCTAACGTATAATGAAGCTATACGTTCCTCTGAAAGCATTTTTTGGAAAGATGCCATAAAAAGTGAAATTGATTCCATCTTGCAAAACCATACTTGGGAATTAGTGGATCTTCCTCCGGGAATTAAACCACTAAATTCAAAATGGATTTTCAAAAAAAAAATGAAAACAGATGGAACAATTGATAAATACAAGGCACAGTTGGTAATAAAAGGATACCGACAAAAGGAAGGTCTTGATTACTTTGATACGTTTTCCCCCTGTACCAAGAATAACATCTATTAGGATGATACTTGCCATTGCTGCATTAAGAAATCTCGAAGTGCATCAAATGGATGTTAAAACAACTTTCCTAAATGGAGAACTTGACGAAGAAATATACATGGAACAACCTGAGGGTCATGTAGTTTCAGGTCAAGAAAGGAAAGTCTGTAGATTGGTCAAATCTTTATATGGGCTTAAACAAGCACCAAAACAATGGCATGAGAAGTTCGATAATGTCATGATAACAAACGGCTTCAAAATAAATGAGTGTGATAAATGTGTATATGTCAAAACTACGGACATTGGATACGTCATCCTATGTTTATATGTAGATGACATACTCATTGTAGGAAGCAACAATAAGATGGTACACCGTACCAAGAACATGTTAAATTCAAACTTTGACATGAAAGATATGGGATTAGCTGATACAATTTTGGGTATCCAAATAAAACGATCAGCAGAAAGTCTCATATTAACTCAATCACACTACGTGGATAAGATTCTTGAAAAATTTGGCAAGGATGATTGTGGTACAACTACAATTCCTTTAGATCCTTGTTTTAAATTATCCAAGAATAAAGAAGAAAGTATCAATCAAGTGGAATATGCAAGGGTCATAGGCAGCTTAATGTATCTTATGAGCTGTACAAGATCAGATATAGCTTTTACTGTAAGCAGTCTAAGCAGATTCACGAGTAATCCAGGAAAAGATCACTGGAAAGCAATAGTAAAGGTACTGAGATACCTTAGATATACTCGGGACTACGATTTAAGGGATACTCCGATACGAGTTGGATATCTGACATATAAGATACCAAAGGCACAAGCGAATATGTGTTCACTCAAGGAGGAGGAGCCGTATCATGGAAATCCTCAAGACAAACGATTATAACCATATCCATAATGGAATCTGAGTTTGTAGCTCTAGATAAAACTGGAGAAGAAGCCGAATGGTTAAGGCAATTTCTTGAGGATATCTCTGAATGGGAAAAACCAGTGCCCACTGTGTGCATATACTGTGACAATCAAGCAACGATTGCTAGGGCACAAAACTTTATATATAATGGTAAATCTCGACATATGCATCGACGGCACAACACCGTTAGAAAACTTGTCTCAAATGGAGTTATTTCTATTGATTTTGTAAGATCAAAGGATAACATTGCGGATCCGCTAACCAAAGGGTTAAATCGAGATCAAGTTGAGAAAACATCGAAAGGAATAGGACTAAAGCCCATGAAAAATAAAGGCGCTATGTGAAGGAAAACCCTACCTAGTTGACTGGAGATCCCAAGATCTAGGTTCAAAGGGACAACCTAATTGCATAGACCTGTGCGGTCACTGTGGGGGTTCCCTCCCAGGTCCATTCCTATGATGTGAACAGTGACAAAAATTTGGAAGAGGTTAAGCAAAAGCTTTTAATGACCATTATGTGCTTCGGTGAGCCGAGAAACATAAGTCACCTATGTGAGAGTGAAGTGGGGCCGCTTCAAGAAGACTATTGGGCATAGTTCTTTCATACTCTTGCAGAACCAAGAGATGTCCACGGCTTTAAGGACATAACCACGATAGTTGTATCTCTTGTCAGAAAGATAGATGTGTGAAGTATGTCATCATTTTACACCAACGGCTGACAGTTCAAAGACATCGCGTCTACTGATTAGCTAGTAAAGTAAATATACTTTCACAAGGGAAGGTTCAAAGGAGGAAACCTACCTATCCTATGCATCTATCAATCATAGAGCCTATCACCATAATGTGCCAAAAATGTTTTGATAAAATCATCAATTTTATTCATGTGGGGGATTGTTGGAAAAAACAATGGTATGTGGCCATCTTTGGAGCATATTTTGAACAAGTAAAGATAAGGTTTTGAATAAGGAAATGGTTGATTCCTATTCTACGCCGTAAGATCTTTACAACGGTAGCTCATACGCTCAATATCGTTGAGTGGTAAATGAGAAGTTGATGCTCAAAGTAGGAAGGTCAAGAACAAAATAAGGAATGAAGAACCCCTTTATCCCACATTGGTTGGATAAATGAGATGAAAGTTGTTTATATACAACTAATCATAATGAAGTCATTGAATGACTCTAGATAACATTGTGCCTCGCGCGCAGAGGGGGTGCGAATCCAATTCCATTCGGGTTGGGGCGCACCCGCACGACGTAGGCAACGCGAATGTCCGGACCGGTCAGGCCTTTCCTAGGCCTGTGGATATTTTACCCGTTGTGCATAATTTTTTCTTATTTTATTTTTTTGAAAATATCCAGAAAAAAGAATGTTAATTCAAAATTACTTTGAATTAAATTAGCAGTTGACTGCTCTAGTTATTTGGAGAAGTAATTGTCAAATATGGTATTTAAATTTGAATTAAAATACCGTATAAATAACAATAATCTCTGATTTTCCCGGATATTGAAAATAAACGTTAAAATTTTCCTAATTGAATTTTAATCCTGGATTTTCCGGATTGAAATTAAATCCCGGATTTTCCGGATATTAAATTAGGAAATTTCAGACCACTGTTTGCCCTAGAAATCCACTATATAAAGGAGTTGATTTCCTCCATTTTCAATCATCCAAAACACGATTTCTCTCTCAGTTTTCTCTCTCGGTGATAGGCAAAGATAAGAGCAGTTCGAGAACTCGGTAGAAGTGCTACTGTTCGGAGTTCTTCTAGTTGTTGTATATTGGGAGACTGACTGCCAAACAACTCGACACCTTCGGAGTGGCTGCAAATCAGTCTTAAGGAAACTGCTGAACGTAGGCCTCAACTTCATCCGTTTTTCAAACAAAATTCGGTTTGATCTTTATATTTCAAAGTTTCAATTTCAGTTTTGTTTTATTAACTATTCTCTCTTATAGTCGTTTCAGAATGAAGATTGTATAACACTATAGTCCTTATTTATATTAATATGATCCTAACAAAATACGGGTGTAACATTTACTCCTCTTTACTTATTGTTGTAGAACTGAAAGTGGGTAAAGACTGAAAAGACACATTTTATGTGGACCATTGGTTATCTTCTATATTATCAAAGCTCGAAGTTGTTCTTCTCAATTCATATTCTTTAATCTTTCGTTAAACTATAAAATTTGAATTAGTTATTCTCATTTTGAAATTCTTCATCATCTAAGGCTTGAAATTATTCTTGAAATTATTCATCCTGCACCTCTCTGCAAAGGTGTTGAATACATAAGCTCTTTTTATTATAAACTCTTTCATTCTTTCAAAAGTTTCGCTACTTCTTTACAAAAACGCTGAAAATCAAATTCTTCTCAATATGAATTCTCCATTATTTGTTGGTCCACCTCTTTGTAAAGGCACGAATAAGTAATCTTTTTAACTCTTTATTCCTCGACTGATTGACTGTTCATATATGAAGTCTTTAGATTTTTGTTAGTCCACCTCTATGCAAAGATAGAAATAAATGATTTCTTTATCTCCTTTTTCTACAATAAATGAATTATTCTCATAAAAAATTCTTCATTATTTTCTCAGCGACACTCTGAAATCTCTACTATGTCCTGTCAAGATAAACTAACATAAATGCATCGACCATGATGCTTGTATATCACACAATTTGAAAATATCAATTAATGAACATATTAGAGACTCTTTCTGATTTTTATATTCTTTCCGCAAATCCTAGCCATATCGCAACATTATATCTTACATTTAAGGACAATCTTCAACACCCATCTTCACCTCTCCAAGTGTTGGAAATCTCGTTAGAGATGATTTTGATGATGGCAAAAGATTTTAAAATAATAGAGAAATGCATAATAAATTATTCTAAGAGTCTCTTTTGCGTGCAAGTTTACACGGTCCGCAAGTAATACAACTTTAAAAAGTTGAGTTATCGATTTGAAGACCATTGTTTGTTCTACATGTGCTCTTTTATTATGTATAGCCTTAAAACCTGTCTATCTTGAGGTAAGCCTTCAGCCATTATGTTGTAAATATTCTTAAAAACATGATAGAATGGCTTGCAATATTTATTTGCACATATTCTATTAAAGAAAGATTTATTTTATTATGCCTTCAATTTTGATCTTTAAGTTAATATCAATTTTTTTTTTTTACAGATGTGCCACAATCATGGGGTGATGCATAGAGATCCCAAACCTGAGAATATTATGTTTTCAAATAAAAAGGAGATAATGGCTTTGAAGTCAATTGACTTTGGTTTGTTAGTTTTTTTTAAACCAATATTCACGAACATGGTATCATAATTTTATGTCATCTTGACTAATTTTTCACTATCTATGTTTGTTCAATTGTTGAAGTTTGAATCTTTATTGTTTTAGGTGAAATATTTACTAAGATAGTTGAATGTCCTTACTACATGGCTCTTGAGGTGCTGAAAATAAATAATGGCCCTGAAGTTCATATTTGTATTCAATTGGTTAAAGAGAATTGTTGTTCAAGTAATGATAGTTATGTATTCTTGAGCATTCGTACTTAAGAACTAAAATAAACAAAAGATGATTTTTATTATTGTCCTCCCCATCCCAATTGAATTTATTCTTAACACAATTTTCACTTTCTTTTTTAGTATTATTTTCGCCTTTTAAGATAAATAATGATGGAAATTGATACATTTTTAATATATATCATTTTTATGAGAATCAAACAGCAGAGAGTTGTTGAAACAACTCAACTATAGTCATTAGATTGTTAAATTTGTTTAGGTAGTTAAGCTGAATCAGCATGGCTAATTACTCTTGCTGTGTAAGTGTATAAATACATGCAACTATGTACATTGTATGGTGTAACGAGCCCTCCCGCGACGGAGGTCGTAAAAAAATACTTTATTATTGTAAAATTTAAGGATTTGTTCAAAGAATTAGGGATTTAAGATAAAATTAGGTATTTGGGTTCAAAATTGGTAAATTAGGAATTTATGAAAAATTGAGGTTTAAATTGATAAATTAGGGATTTAAAAGTTGAATTTGAGTTAGAAAATTGAGATTTTTGAAAATAGAGACCTTATTTAAAAGTTAAGGTTAAAATTTGTTAAATTGGTGAATTAAAAATGATTGGGGATTTTATTTTAAACATTAGGTTTTAAAAAGAATGAAAATTATTTTAGAATAAAAGGGGGAATTTATTTTGAAAAATATGGAGTAACCATCGGTCACTTTGGTAGACTGGACACCGTTAGAACCAGAGATTCAAAAGAATGGGTTCGGGAGTCGGTTACGGATGAGATACAAATACCCCACACCGTCCAAAAATTGGTATCTAATCGAATATAATTGTCCAAATTAGAAGTTTGCAAGTTCAAATTTCTATTAATTTATTATCTGTTTAAGAATACAAACAAATTTTAAAGACCTCGATATTCGAAGGTAAACACATATACCGCACCACTACGCCTGGTGTCGGGCCCGTTACGACCGAATATTGAGATACCGTATTTTTTATTAATTAAATTAGTGTGTTTGAATGTTGAATAAATGAGTAAAAATATTTACAAACATAATTAAAGGTACAACATTATAAATTACAAGAAATAAAAGCAAAGAATTAAATTTCATAATTTAAATAAAAAAAATTAAATACGAGAAGGTAAAAGCAATAATTAAAGTGTGAAAAATTAAATGTTAGATGTTAGATATTAGAACAAACGGGCTATAAATAATATGGATCATTTTCTATTGCGGGTTACCGTGAAACCGATCGAATAATTAAAGAAATGAACAAACAATAATATATATATATATATAAATTATAATATATCTAATATAATATATCATATAATATAAATAATAATATAGTATACATAATATAAAGATATAATATATTAATATATACCGAAAACTATATACAATACATAACCATAATTAATACATATAAATTAATATATATAAAGTAAATGGAAAGTCATGGTATTAAATAAAACGATGGAAAGAAAATAATCAAAGGAAAAAGAAATAAATAATATAGACATTTGATAATTTTAACCCTTAGCGTTTATATTTTTTATCTTCTTGGCCCTTATTCTTTTTTTTGGGATAAAATTAATCTTTAATCTATATCTTTTTGACAAATAACTTATTTTTTAACTACAATGATAATTGGACCGTTAAAAGTTTAACGATGATGACATTTCATATGCATATGATAATATATTTTAAATGACATGACATCTAGTCTATCAAATATATATATGAAATATAATTTTATTCTAATATAAAATATAAAACAATTAAAATTCAAATAAAATATTAAAAATTAATTAATTCTAAAATAAAAGTCTACTAAACATTCTCAACCCTAATTACGATACAATCAAAGTACTATCTTAAAAAATATGAATACAGTTTGAAATTAATTAATTTTCTAAGATAGGATTTTGATTTTATCGTAGTTAGAGTTGGGAATGTTTAGTAACATTTTATTTTAGAATTAATTAATTTTTTAATATTTTATTTGAATTTTAATTATTTTATATTTTGTATTAGAATAAAATTATATTTCATATATATATATATATGTATTTGATAGGTTAGATGCCACGTTATTTAAAAGTATTATCATATGCATATGACATGTCATCATTGTTAGATTTTTAACGGTCTAGTTATCATGGTAGTTAAAAAATAAGCTATTTGTCAAAAAGATATAGGTTAAGGGCTAAATTTATTCCAAAAAAAGAATAAGAGACAAAACAATAAAAATTATAAACATTAAGGGTTATCTTCAACATATTTGTTATAGTAGAAAGTTGTGCTGAAACATAATCATTGGCATCGAGCTCCAGCTTTCCTTGAGTTCGTCGTCCTGTTCCAAGTCTGGTAGTTAGAAACTAATAATCATTGTTGGATATTTTATCCAAAATACCAAATGTTTTTTCTGGCGACTTGTCCAGCAGTGTCCCATTTGCTAAATCATCTAACATCATCCTTGTGGATGCATTGACTCTATTGTAAAACATCACGATTTGAGTCCAATCTTGAAAACCATGATTGATACATCTTCTTAGCAAGCTCTTGTACTGATCCCAATACTCGTACATCGACTCGTCATCCCCTTGTCTGAAGGATGCTATCTCATTTCGCAATTGAGTATTCATGTTGGGTGTATTGTATCTCGCTAAAAGCTTTTGCACAAAGTTGCCCACGACTCAATAGAACCGTCTGGAATACCATTCAACCACTCTCTAGCTCGGTCTCTCAAAGAGTATGGAAATAGCTTGAGCTTCAACACATCCTCGTGCACTCCTTGCTGGCGAAACGAATAGCAAACCTCCAAGAAAGCACGAATATGTTATCGAGCATCCTTGTGAGGAGATCCTCTAAACTGTCTGATCGAGTTGAGCATATTAAACTCACAGGTTTGAGCTGAAAGTGTGTTGCTTCTATTTTAGGTGTTACTATCCCAGAATTAGGGTCATCCAAGATCGGTGTCAAGTGATCTTGAATTGCCCTTGGTCTTGCTACAACTACAGGATTTGTTGTAGCATTTGGATTCTAAAATCCCTGAGCGTTCAACATGGTTCTTCTTTGCTATTGCCTCCTTTGTCTAAAATACCTTTCGATTTTCAGAATAAATGGTTCAAAACCTTTCGATGATACACTCTAGGCATCCAATAACCAAAAACCTAATAAGAAAAACAAAGAAAACAAAGATTAAACCTAACAAAAAGAAACAAAATAAACAAAAATAAAAGTATGGAAACTATGATTGAAATAGCCTATTGCTTCAATCCCAGGAAACAGCTGCAAAAACTTGTTGCTGACCAAAACTTGTTAAGTGCTGCAATATGTTAATGATTTGCGTGAAAGTATACACATCAAACAAGTAATAAAGTGTGTGAGTGAGATCGTTCCATGAGGACTGGGTAGGTTATTTAAAAAATAGTTAATATACACAAAAGATAAAATAATCCTTTGTATGAACATATGCTGAAGCAATTCTGCAAATGTCATCAAAATGCTTTAGCAAAATAAAAATGTAACCAATGATGCTGGATCAAAGTGAAGAGTGTCACCATAATACAGTAGAATCAAACTGATAACGGAGTAATAGATAAAGTTGCACAAACACAATATAGAGAAGATATTCAAGCTTAAGACAGGCTAGACTTGCTATGTAATGACTTCACTGTTCTCCTAAAAGGCTATTGTTCCACTGTTTTACAAGTGCTCGGCAGAGTTTATTAAAAATGCCTCTATTATCCCTAGTCAGAAGGCCTAACACGCAAAAATATTAAGGCATTACCTCCCGGTCTCAACCCTAACACTTCTAATGTTGATAAAGTGATACCCTTTTTAGTTGTTGAAACTCTACTTTATCCCTAAGGTGAGTTAGGATTTTGCTCCCGCAGTAACCCCATTGTCCAAGTTGGTCTAGCTTTGTCTATCCCTAGATCTAAGCTTCTCGAACCCCTTAGCTATGGCTATCTCCCGATGCTCTTACAAACCAAGGTTTAGATGGAATAGGTATTAGCTTTATTGAACAAAACACTAATATAAACACTGAAAAAAGTAAACATTCATTAAAACAAAGTAAAAATCATCCAAAATAAGCCTTAGCCATACTAAGTTAGTTCATGGCTAGGTAAGGAAAACTATTCAACTTGCATCGTTTGAAATACATTTTCAACGGTAAGAAAAGAGGTAAAACAAAGTGAAGAGGAAGAAAGTCCCAAACGCATGTTACGTGAAGCTTTCCTCGCTTGTCGCTCCTCCCGGAGTCACGCAAATCCCTTGCTCGAAGCTCTCCAAAAATGGTGGCTTGGCTTGAAGTTGAAGATGAAGGAAATTGGCCCCCTTTCTTCTTTCTTCTCCCTCATGCTCTCATAAAGTTCGCTCCTTTTTGTGGCTCTTTTAGATACTGTTTTTGCTCTTCTCTTGCTCCACCATGCTTGTGGAAGGAGGGTTGCCCTTGTATTTATAGGAGGCTTCTAGGTTTTTGTACCCTAAAAATGCCAAGGAATATTCCTGACATTTGCTGCAGAAAATGACAACAAAATGCAAGTTTGCAGGTATGGTGCAACATCTGCAAAGGAGGCCCAACGTCAGCAGAGGAGGTGCAGCTGGTCTGGAAAAATGCGTTAGGATAGTGGGCTACAGGTATGTCATTTCTTCCGTTCTATTTTGTCCGCCCATAATGCTATAGCATCTTGAGGTCCAATCTAACACTTGAAAATATGGTATAACATCTCTTCTAATCTTTCAACTTTGCCCCAACAATCTGTATGTCACCACCAACAAAAATATCATTCAAAGCAATATCCTTTAAAATAAAAGAGAAAATAAAATAAAAATCTAAACTAAATGCAAATGCACAAGAAATGCAACTAAATACAATGCAAATGAACTTGAAATCAAACAAAACCTTAAGTAAAAGGATATAAAATATACGATTTTTAGAGCGTTAACACATGATCGGGGTGATCAAGCTATAACTCTGATAAAGATGCATGATCGTTTATGTTGGACCAAGCTACAACTTTGACGAAGAGGCATGGTCTGATTTTTTGGGTGGTCAAGCTACGACTCCAAAGAAGAGACATGACCGAATTTTTATATATGGGTGATCAAGCTATGACTCTGATGAAGAGGCATGATCAATTATGTGGGACCAAGTTATAACTCTGACGAAGAGGTATGATCCGATATTTTGGGGTGGTCAAGTTACGACTTCGACGAAGAGGCATGATTGAATTTTTATATATGGGTGATCAAGCTAGTGTAAAAAGAAGTGCTTTGAATCATTGCTATTTGACCCGGACCTATTCTAAAAGAGTCGAGGCATTTCGAATTGTTTGTTTACACGAACAAAGTCAGGGAAAACCTTTAAAATTATTTCAATATTGGATCTTAGGCATATAATAGTTCCAAATCGAATCTCTTTAGAAAGAAGATCTATTGTCTCATGGTAGACTGTTCCAGTCCCCTTATAAAACTTTCGGTATTGGGTTATCCATACACTTCACATGTTTCCAGCGGTTCACATGGCATCATCAAATGATACAAGTCTTGGATAAGAATCTACAACGCACTAAAATACCCTTGTTGACGATCCTTTACACTAACAACATCTATGGTTCCTCGAATAATGTGATATCTCACTCCAGGTAAATCCTTAACCCTTCCCCCTCTTACTAAGATTCTTGAATGTTCTTGTGAATTATGGCCAATACCAAGTATATAATCAATGATTTCAAACCAAAGGTTAATCGTACTCTGGCAACTTTACATAAGGCAGAGTTTGGTTTTTTGGGGTGATAGTGGAAAAGTTGACAAATAAGTCACTCTTACTGCCACTCTACAGAACCATACATGAGATTTTCACCTCATACGGCTCTTCGTTCAATTCTTTCGAACGACTCTGACGAAGAGGCATGATCAATTATGTGGGATCAAGCTACAACTCTGACGAAAAGGCATGACCTGATATTTTTGGGTGGTCAAGCTACGACTCCGACAAAGAGGCATGACCGAATTTTTCTATATGGGTGACCAAGCTATGAATCTAACGAAGAGGCATGATCAATTATGTGGGACCAAGCTACAACTCTGACGAAGAGGCATGATCTGATATTTTCAGGTGGTAAAGCTACAACTCCGACGAAGAAGTATGAACGGATTTTTATATATGGGTGATCAAGCTACGACTCTATCGAAGAGGCATGATCAATTATGTGGGACCAAGCTACAACTCTAACGAAGAGGCATGATCCAATATTTTTGGGTGGTCAAGCTACGACTCCGACGAAGAGGCATGACCGAATTTTTATATATGGGTGATAAAGCTACGACTCTGACGAAGAGGCATGATCAATTATGTGGGACCAAGCTACAACTCTAACAAAGAGGCATGATCCAATATTTTTGGGTGGTCAAGCTACGACTCCGACGAAGTGGCATGACTAAATTTTTATATATGGGTGATCAAGCTACGACTCTGACAAAGAAGCATGATCAATTATGTGGGACCAAGCTACAACTCTGATGAAGAGGCATGATCCGATATTTTTGGGTGGTCAAGCTACTACTCTAACGAAGAGGTAAGACTGAATTTTTATATATGGGTGATCATAGTCGTGTCACATTGGTTTCTTAGGACTACTTGTTACAAATGATACAAAATAAATTATTTGGGTCGACAACCAAAAATCTCTCTAGAACATATCTTATTAACAAAATTTGTTCTTGCGGCTCTCTCGATTTATACAATACCATCAATGATGCTCTCTAAAAAAATATGTATCGAGATGGAACTATTGATCAAGCACTTTGTGTGGGATATATCATAAGAGGATACATGTATTCATCTTGTTTGATGGGAGGAGGTGTACCAACTTACCACCCAATGTGGCCTTGTTTTTTTTAGAATTTGAATACTCAAAACGTTACATTGTTAATGAAACTTGCTTTCTTTTTTGTGTCGAGGAAGAATGCTTTATAGGTTCGTTTTTTATATGCTAAATATAAGTGTTATGCTTTGGTACTGTGAAGGATTTATAATCCTAGTTGTTCACGTCTATGAAAAACGTCTTGTTAGGAATGATGTATGAGATAATATTATTCATTGTATTGGAGATGGTTATTCCATAATTTTTTTGTATAAATCGTTAATTACCCAGAGCTGATCCTTTAATTACGTATGTGCTTTCGAATCTAGTTCACCTAGTGAAGCATTTTAATGTAGTAGGAATGGTTGATGGTTTTGGTAACCGAAATCGGGAGAGGTTCCAAAGTTTTCTACCTATGAAGATTCTCTTTAGACTTACATCAACAAAGGATCCTTTAGCGTCAACCAATGAGACATGGTTAGTTGAAAAATATGTTTGAATTTTAATTTTTCTTTTAAATCTGTATACTTAATTCAACGTGAACCATTTGTACTGAATGATAATAAAATATAAAAAGTTATTCATAGCTATCGTAGCTTAAAAAAATTGAAAAACTTCTTATGGTTATATATAAGCAAAAAATATTAGTGTATAAACAAAAAATTATAATAAATAAACAATTGATTTATCAAAATTTTTCAAATGATGACAAATACCTTATATGTTTTAGAAAAATGGAGAGCATAAACCATGTTTTTTATGACTGTCCAAAAATCTAAACCATTTGGGTTGTTTTTAATCATGTAACAATATTAAATGATTTTTTTGAATGTCTTTTGATGAGTGGCTTCTGATGAATTTATCAAATGCTTCACACTTTGCAATGGTTAACGATGATGATTGAGACATTTTGTTTTGATTGCTACTATGATATATTTAGTTGGATCGAAATGGAATAGTCTTTCAAAATAAATCTTTTCCAAATAGCTCAATCTTGGAGATGAATAAGAGGCTTCAATTATTATATTGTAAAGCTCCATAATTAGCCGAATCGGGACAATTAAGTTCAAGTTCATATCTTACCACACATGTTTCATGGTGTCTCTCTTTGATAGGGTGATATAAAATTAATACGGGTCGTAGCCGAAATATTATTGATGATGATCTCTCGTGTTGGAGTTGCCCGGGATGCTAGTGATAATTAGATAATTGGATTTTACAAGTATGTTGGCATTTGTACAACACTAGAAATGGAGCTATGGGGTGTTTTCATTGGTTTATCGAGTGCATGGATAGGGGTATTCGCCAAGTTAAAATAAAAATTGACTCGCATGAAGCTTTTCACTTATTGCAAAACGTCCGAACCCATAGAGGGTCCTTGTCTATTCTTCTTCATATTCGTGAATTGGTTAGGAGAGCAAAGATCATCCGTTTTAAATATGTTTACATATTTAGTAATATGGTGGTTGATTATATCACCAAATTAGCTTTTCCATGCTTTTTTATGTATTACAATCTATATTGTCTTTTCCTATTTAAGTTTAAAAAAGCTTTTAACGAGACACACTAAATTTTATCTTGTGTATGGTTTATTCTAAAGATATAAAATTCACCTGACATATATTATAAAAAAATAATTATTAAGAAAAAATAAAAAATAATTAAAAGATGAATCGAACATAAATTACTTTTGGATGTATAAAATCATACAAACAAATTAAATCAAGTGATATAATTTAAAATAAAAAAATTGATTTAAAATGTTTAACTTTCTTATTTAAAATATTTAAATATTTAATATTTAAATTAAATTGTTCGGTTTAAAGAAAATAAATTTATATATTTTCGGTTAGATATTTTAATTCTAATATTTAATACTTAAATAAATATCTAATTAAAATTAAAATAAATTTGATTTAAAATATTGAGTATATTATTTAAAATATTAATTTAAATATAAAATATTTTAAATCAAATATTTTAATTGAAATATTAAATATTTGAATATTCTAATTTGTATATCTCAATTCATCTCCAAACATTTATTCTTTTAGGTTCAATTATCTCCTGATGGTGATATGCTTCGTCTTCTGATTGGATAAAAATAAATATATTAAGTATTAAATAAAAATAAAATTTAAAATTAATCATCTAATTGGGTGATGACACATGTCATCATTCAATTGGATAATTAATTTAAGGGTAAACTACTCCAATGATCACCTAAGAAATTGGGGATACCTATTTTGACCACTCAACTAAAGAATTCGTCGATCAAGTTACCCAACTTTGAAATCTACCTATTTATTATACGGATTTTTTTATTTGTATATTTTTTATTTAAATATTTTTATTCATATATTTAATATCAAGTATGTTTTATTTTTCTTAAAATTGTATTCAAACCCTTTAAACTATATTTACTCTATTATATTCGGACCCTTAAATATATTATGCTACAATTTTATTGCATAAATGAGAGCTTGGCCTAGTGTTTAGCATGCTTGCTTTTCATACTATGAACTTAGGTGTAAATACCCCAAGATCAAAACTTGTTTTTTATTTCTTCCTTTCTTTCTCACCAACCACTTGGTGACACGTGTCACCACCTGATTGGAGAGAAAATATATTAAATAATAAATAAAAATAAATTAATAAATAAAATTAATCATTTAATCCAGTGGTGACATGTGTTATCAATCGATTGAATGATTAATTTTATTTATTAATTTAAAATTAGAATTAAATTAAAATAATAAATAAATTAGAAGGATTAAATGTATAATTTTACATATTTTAATTAACAGCCACGTCATCACCGTTAACTTTTTCTGTTAAATTTTAACAGCAGTGGCTCAAATAGGTAGGGTTTCAAAGTTTGGTGACCTGATTGACGAGTTCTTTAGTTGGGTGGCCAAAATAGGTATCCTCAATTAGTTGAGTGGTCACTGAAGTAGTTTACCTTAATTTAATTTAATTAAAATTAAGATCAAATTGATATATTAAGTAAATAATATGAATTTAATATGTAATTTTATAAATTTCTATTAACTGTCACACTATTTCTTCATCATTTTTCTGTTAAGATTTTAATGATAGTGACTGAAATAAGTCAATTTAATAAATTTAATAGTTTAATTAACGAGTTTTTTAATTTAATGATCAAAATAAATAGGCTTATCTCAGAAATAAGTATCTAAACTATACATTTTTTTTAAAAATAGGTGCTAATGTTTATTTTTATTGAAATAAGAGCCTAAACTATACATTTTTTTTCTGAAATATTTGCCTAATATTTTTTATGCTAAAACTGATGCCTAAAGTTTCATTCCGTTTATGTTTTAAGGTAATACTGTTAAAAAAGATTGTTTAACTTATAAATAGATGCTCAAACAATTTACTTTTTAAAGATAAGTACCTAATATTTTTTTAACTGAAATAAATATTTAAATTTTATTCGATTAATGTTTTAAGGTAACACTTAAAAAAATTATAAACATATTAAAAAACTTATGCACATTAGGTCACTGAAATTTTCAAAATGCAAGGAATGGTGTCAATCTGATTACAAATGAAAATACAGTGCTGAAATGACAGGCACGTCGGCATTTAACTCGATGCCAATGACTAATACGATATTCTTTCTTTTCCGATTTGTTCCCTCGCTATTCTATACAGATCACACAAACTTAACTAAAAATATGCATGTGAAATAGAAATCTTGCTCAATTGCTTGTGATTCTTTTAAAAGTTTGCTATGATTACCGGAGGTGTATGAGCTAGCAGACTCAAATCGCATTTAATTTTGCCAAATTGAGCAGAAACTATAAGTTTTCTAGAGATGGTTGGTAGAAATCAAGAGTAATTTTTGAAACCCCAATGACAATCGATAAACTGCCCAAATTTTAAGTATTTAAGGCTTACCTGAAACCTGTATTAGTGATTAGGACGACTATAATACTTGCAAACAATATTTAGGATCATCTTAATCCCATTTAGGATCATTTTAGAAAAAATATATTGTTTGAGTATCTATTTATAAATTAAACAAATTCTTTTAATAGTATTACCTTAAAACACTGAAATAAAATTTTAAGCATCTATTTTAATATAAAAAACATTAAGTACCTATTTTAAAAAATTATAATACAAATACTTATTTCAACGAAAATAAATATTGAACACTTATTAAAAAAAATATATAATTTAAACATTTATCTTTAAATTAAACCAAATAAATATCCCAAATAATTTGGTGTAGCCATACATAGTTTACCCTAAATTTAATTTACAATTTCTTAAAGATTTCCTACCTTCCCAACCCTCATGGACCGAATAACTTCTAGGAAGCCTGAAATTTAGACTGCAAACCTCCCTCCCTCACTGTAACTGCCTCCTGGCCTCTCTGTATCGGTTGAAGAACGCACAAACAAACTATCTGAGAATGCACCCAACGCCCAGGTAATACACCATAACTTGAAACATTTCTGCTTGTAAAGCTTTTTCCTTCCTCTTGTTTCTATAACCATTGTTAAGTTAGCTTCATATTTGACCAAACGAATCATGACCCATTTTCAAAAACTTGGAAATCCATCTATTATCAAATGGGTGCCTTCTTATTTTCTTGAAAACCAACTACAAATGTGTTCATTTATCATCGCACAAAGGCAAAACCCTAGGTTTTATAGGACGAAGAGACCACTGGTAACAAAAGACGGCGCTCCAATCTCCCGTGCCACATTGAAAGAAGCTCAAGCTGCGTTGTTGGAATATCTGCATTCTACTAGGAGTATTCAGTTTATATATGCAGAGACTATGAGCAAAAACTCACCCAATTTCTTAAGAAAGCTTTTAAACAAGGTTGAGATTGTGAATGATGTTAGAAGGTCTATGTCAAGGTTTTTGCGTTATCACCCCATTAATGAATTTGAACCTTTCTTTGAGAGCTTGGGACTGAAACATTGGGAGTATGCTCCTTTACTTCCAAGGGATTTGATGTTTCTGAGTGATGATTGTTTGTTGCTGGAGAATTATAGGGTCTTGTGCGAATTCGGGATTGAACCAAAGAAGATTGGTCAAATATATAAGAAATCAGTTCAAGTGTTTCAACTTGATTTTGGAGTTTTGCCGTTGAAGCTTCAGGCGTATCAAGAACTGGGGCTTAGCCGGTCATTTATGGCCAAGATTATTGTGTGTAGCCCATATGTTTTGATTGGGGATGTAGATATGAACCTTATTAAGGTATTAGAGATTTTGAAGAGTTCAGGATTTGATCATGTGTGGATTGAGGAGCATTTGATAGAACAGGAGTCTTGTAATTGGAGCATGAAATTTCATGTTTTGAGCTTTTTAAGGGAGACATTCTGCAGCAGTGAGTTTCATAGCTTACTAAGCAAGCATTCAAGGCTTCTGTTTGAGGGCTCTGGGGATGGATTGCTTTCTCTAATTGCATTCCTGTTGAAATTTGGACTCCGAGTGGATCAAATATCTTCTATGTTATTACAATTTCCGAAAATCCATGTTTCATTGTTTGTTTCAAATTTTATCAGATGCATTATGTTTTTCCATGATATAGAGATGGAAGTGGATGTGATTGGGAAAATTGTGCGTTCTTACCACATATTACTTGGTTCATGTAGGTTGAAAAAAACTAATAGTCTGCTTAATGATTTGAATGTTGGAAAAAAACGACTTTGTAAATACATCCAAGAGAACCCCGGAGAATTGAGTAAATGGGGTATGGGAACAAGAGTTGGGTCATTACCAGACTCAGGAGAGGACACAGAGTCACAAAATTTGAAGATGAAGTTTTTCCTAGACTTGGGATATGCAGAAAACCCGGGAATGATGAATAAAGCATTCAAGGTGTTTCGAGGCAGGGGAGGAGAGCTTCAGGAGAGATTTGATTCTATTGTGAATGCTGGTTTGGAGAAAGAAGATGTTCGTAATATGGTCAGGGCATCCCCTCAAATCTTAAATCAATCAAAAGCTGCCATCCAGTCTAAGATTGATATTCTAGTGAACGAGTTAGGTTTCCCTTTATCCTCTTTGATTTTATTCCCCTCGTATCTTTCGTATACGACACAGAGGGTCAGGCTTAGATTGGCAATGTACAATTGGCTCAAAGATCAGCAAAAGGTAGAGCCTGACCTGGCCTTGAGCACCCTTGTTTCATGTTCTGACAAATTATTCCTTAGCCGATATGTACATAACCATCCTACTGGCCTGCAAGTTTGGCAGGATTTGAAAAGCAAAATTTACCCTGATAAATGAATTTATTTGCACTTTTGTGGGTTATGCCATTGTAGTTGCTACTGCAGGTGTTTGAGGATACTTGATTTTGGTTCTCCTAGCCTGTTTCCTTCAATTACCATTAGTCTATATGATGTGCATCAGGTAGTAAACTTTTAGATTCCGGTTCTTCCTTTATCGTTTTTTTTATTCGAGTGCTAGGCATCCGTAAGCATTACTGATTACCGAGTGACTTCAAAGTGAGGCCATGATACTAGTGACTGTTACCAGTTGTAGCTGATTATTTTTTTGCAGAATTGGTTAGCATAAACTATACTTCAGTGTTTGAGATGAAAATAGATATGAAGTTTGTGTAGGACAAACCATTTTATTAATTGAAGCGTTGGAAAATTTTATATGAATTTCTTGTTTAGTTCATACTAATCTTTTGTTCATAATCTTTTGTTGAAAAGACTGTCTGCACATATCTCTTATCATCCCAATTCGGATTACCATCAACTTCTTTTGAAGGCAATCGCAAGGAAATAACATTGTGAGGTCTCTGTTTGTTTCCCGGCAAAAATCAGGTTTGTAAATTCATTCTCTGATCTGTAATTTTTTTTGTTTGATAATTTTTTAGAGATTATTCAACAAATACAATAAATAATATTATTCATTACAAAAAACTTAATGTTATTTTTAAAATATTATAATAATTTATTCAATATTATTTGTACTGAATATTATTTTTAAAATTTTATAAACAAAAATATTATGACTAGTTTATTTTATTAAAATAATAATTAGTATTAATTGTATTAATTACTTGTTAAAATAATATTATTAAAAATGTTTAACTATATGTTAAATGGTTTAAAAATTAATATTTTTTAAAAATAATATTACAACATTTTATTAACCATATACATAAATAATGTTATTGAATATTAAAATGTCAATAATATTATTTTTAAATATTATGATAATTATTAATTTTTAAAATATTATAATTATTAAATACCATGTCAATTAATAATTAAAATATTATGTTTTATAATTTTATAAAATTTTATTAATTTTATTAATTTTATAATTATTAATTTTATTAAAATGTCGCGGCATCGGTTGTCACGGCTTCCAAAGTGATGCTGAGGCAAGTGCTCATTTGCAATTCAGCTTTTGTTTTCAGCATCTATCGTGCTATCTGGCATTACCTGTGTGGTAGTTTCCTGTTTAAGAGAAAAAAACCCATTAACCGCATCTGTTTTATGCCAAAAATAGATAAATTCATGAAATTCGTGTTGAGATGCTGGAAAATGGAAAATAAGCAGAATTATCCAATATTGTCGTTAAATCTGTCTATTATTAGCAATAATCGAGTGAGAAAATGATATAAAAATGAGGATTTTTGAGTACTCATCACCTAGCTACTAAAAATTTCACAATTAATTTATATATTTTCTTTATTTTTTAAGAGTGAATCTTCACTTTTTTATGCCATATAAATAAGTAGTGAGTGGGTAAATAGAGATTAATTAGGAAAGAAAAATGATATTAAAAATATATAAATTAGTTGACAAATTTTTAATAGTTAGGGACCATAGATGACGTGATAGAATCGATCCATAGAATAATCTTTCCAATTTAAGGACATAACTCCCTCTATGACCTTCTTTGTCGTGTCTCATGTCCCCTAATCAACTATCCTAAACCGCATTATGAAGCTGGTGATTCATTATTCCTTTTCACCAAAGGTTTAGTTCTCTCAGAACCTCGAAGATTCTAACATGACTCTTACCACCCCAAGCTAGCTCGTGATCGAACAATTACCCAATGACCAAAATGAAATCAATTTCTTTAAAAGAACTACTTCATTGAATCTGTCTTAAACGCATCCTCAAGCCTTACTCGAGTATTGCCCTATACAAAACAAATAATATCCTTCCAACAACAGTTAAAATCAATTTGCAAGAAGCATACTTTCCTCGAGACCTCAAAGCATTCAGCTTACTAAGAGTATACTTGGGATCTCAACATTAACGAAAATCCACATCTGCTAGTTATACATCTCCAATACATGATATACTACCATCAGGGATCCCTTACCATGGATAAAGGTATTCCTTGGATAACACTTCACCAATGTCGAAAGAAAGCATGCATTCTTCCTTTCATACCGTAAAGGTCATCCACCAGCACATGAAGTCTTACCGCTTCAAATTCTCACTATGAATTCAAGGTAGCTTTGGCGCATAACCACGATTATTACTTAAATGATGGGAGGAAGGCACACTCTTAACTTCTCCATTTTTCATGATCCAAAGCTTATTGTCTAAGATAACCCTGATTGCAGAAACATCTTCTAATATTTAGCCATTATCATGACCCTCACGATAGAAATTATAAATTATTGTTGGAAAAAATAGTAAGAAGTGACAAATTTTGAGTCATATTTTGAAATAATAAAGATGGAGATTTGAATTAGAAAATTATTGGCTTTTATTATCTATTCCATGAGATCTTTATAACGGTATCTCATATGCTTAAAATAGTTGAGTGGTGAATGAGAAATTGATGCTCAAAATAAGGTCTTGAATAGAGTAAGGAATGAGAAACCCCTTATCCCACATGGATGGGATAAATGAAGTGGGAGGTATTTATATACAATTACCCACATAATTATTATTAAATGACTCAACTCTTGGATTGGGGTATGTGATGTGGGTGATAAAAATGTTTGGATTAGTTAAGCTTTTTGTGTGATTGTGGATATTTTACCTATCGGGATTAAATTTTTTTCTTAAATTGTTGTACTATAGGAGTGGTAAAAAAAATCTGTTTTAAGGAAACTGTATTGGTGTAGGCCTCAACACGTTTGTAAAATCTAAAATATTTATTTATTTTATATCGTTTATTATTTTATTTTGTTCTTGTAAATAATAATTTTTATTTTATTATTATTTTTTGAATTAATAATTATTTTTTAACGATCTTAAAATAAATTTTAGTTAAATCCAAAACCAATGAGAAAAGATCTAAGTAAGACGGCAAAAGCACATGATTTGAAATCATATTTATCACTTTCATCGAGTTTGATGACACTTGAGGCAGAAAACATATTTTATATGTTCGAAATTATATTTTATATAACCTATAGGTTCAATTTTGCAAAAGGAATCAATTAATGGTTCTATCGCACAATAACATGCAAAGGAAGTTGAATTAGACAACTATAATTCAGTGAGTTTGCTTCTTCTTTAGAATAAAGTGAGAAAGAAAATAATTTATTTCAATAATTATTCTCCGTTTTTAAACGGGTTTGTTAAAATCTCAAAATTGAAATAAATCTGTTTTACAAAAATTGTCATAAAAAGTAACTAAGGTTACGAATTTTGTGAAATATCAAAATCAATAAGTGAAAAATTTAATTTTTGATTTATTAGAATTATAATTAATTTCGGGTTTGTTTCCTTTATTAAAAGAGAAACAATGAACATGACAAACTTTGATTTTTGCCTTATGTGAATACATGCTTGCATGTATTCGTAAAACCTTATTCATGGAAATAAAAGTTTCGCTTTTGACAATATTGTCTATTGATGGAAAATATCGAGAAAATATAGCATTTATTCAGTATATGATTAAATTGCTTATTTGATATAAAATATGATAATGTTAAAATCATATATGTAAATTTAAGGTAATTGTGAATTCCTTAAATAAGTTTTATGACATGTTTATGATAATACCATAAATGTGAATATTTCATTAAGGTAATATTCTTTAATGGTCTAATAGATACATGTGTGCATGTATTATGGTAATTTTAATATCATAAATTATGATATTAATTCGATAATAATATTTTGATATTATTATGTTTAAGATAATTTTATTTATTCCAAAAATAATATTGACCTTAATATTGCATGAAAAAAAGGAAATATCCTTTTTGTGTGAAATAATAATTATTGAGGTAATTATTATTTGTTAGAGTATGCCTAAAGATCAAGCATATGATGATTGTAGGGATACTTTTATTTACCAATTTTATTGAATAAAGGCATTACCATTGATGTTTTCAGATATATGTTTTCAGATATATGTCATAAACTGAGAAACAATAAGGTCCATATAATAATATCAGTTTTATTATTAAAGGATCCTTAGTCAAGTATTATTATGGGTATGGACAATAATAATACGTTTAAGACTAACATGTTATTAATTGATGACAATGAGTTGTCATTACATAGAGATGTCAGAATTAATGCATGAAGATATTAATAGAGAATAATATATTGGATTGACCCGCTGTGAGCATATGTCTTGAATTACTATGACCATATGGTTGTCACTATGAGCAATCCAATATATTATAAGGATTATACATATGGTCATAGTGAATTATTGCTCATAGTGACGGTCATAGTAATAATCTCACATCTAAGGATTATACATATAATATATTAATAGAGAATAATATATTGGATAGCTCATAGTGACAAGCATATGTATAATCCTAAGACTTGATATCATTACTATCTCAACATATGTTGTTTTATGTTTTGATGCAGTTAAACATGTTTCGTAATTAGTTACACTATAAAAACTGACATTGGACATATTATAATGTCTGTAGTGAGATGTGAATGATCGAGATAGGATCTACCCTTCCTACATAATAGGAAAGTATATCAAGGGCCACTTGATTAAGTGAGACTAGAAATGCATGTTCATGCTTGAATATGTTGATATGAGATATCACAAATTATTCACAATAGTCCACTCTAAATATCAAGAAACATTAAAATAGGCTATACAAGTGTGATTATTCCAAGACTTGTGTCTATTATAGATATAAAAGGACAAAAGGATACAATACATTAAGAGAGTTGATCACGGACATGACACATCGAATCATGATCTCTTGTAACTTAGATGACAATGATATATTGCTAGATGTCACTCATTGTTTATAATATTAGAATTATTCTAATATTATTACTAATATTATAATGAGCCTACAAGGTCACACCCAATAGTTGAAAATGAGCAAAAATATATATGTATAAGTAGATTATATTTAATCCCGAATTTTAAGTAAATGATATAATTAAAGTAATTGTATCCCTTTTCAAATTTGAATTAAATATAGATTTTTAAATTTAAGGAAATAATTAAAGTAATTATTTCCTATAACAAATTCAGAATAAAACTCTTATACCTAGGGTTACACCTATATAAGAGATCTTTTGGACTAGCATCCGTATCAGAGAATCTCAAATTCCCAAACCTAAAATCACGAAAAATAGTTTTTTGATATTTTCTCTCTCAATCGAGTGAACTGAGTAGAGGCCGAGACGATATTCGTGAAGGCTAAAGATTCAGATTGTTCAACGATCATGACTGTAGCAGATCCGGTTGTTGGTTTTTGCTGCTTATCAAGGAACCCAATGTAAGTCATCGCATCTCTTCCTCCCGATTTTAGATTAAACGTACATGGATCACTGGAAAAACTGTCATAATTTTATCCCGCTGCGCCATGCGGTGTGCTGACGGTCCCAACATTGTTTTTGTTTGAAAACACTTTGGATTATTATTTTAACTAATATTTTTTTCTTGAGAAAATGTAAACACAAAGAAAGTCTTGATTGTTATGGAAACAAAGGTTTCGTAAATAATTCGTTTGAGGAATCATTTCCTATTGTTTTAACAAATTTACTTGATCTTCCAAACAATAATTAATGAAATTTAAAATGAAGAATTAATTCTTTTTGAAGAATTAAGTTGCTTTGATATCTTTGTTTGGGTTTTGGTGCCACTAATTCCAATATTTAAATGAAGATGTAAGAGAATTAAATCAATGAATTTATTTCTTTGATAGAATCTTGTGTTGATTCTATTTTTATAAGGAAAATAAACCAAAAATTTATTTTCGAAGAGTCTTATCATTAGATTTATTTTCATGAAAATTTTTCATGATTTTAACTTGGAAAGTAAATCAGTGAATTTATTTCATGTGAAGTTGGAAATTAAGATACAGTAAATAATTTTTTTAGGAATTTAATTCTTTCCAGTATAACAGATTTACTTGATCATTTTTTCACACAAAGTGAAAAATCGATTTTAACAGAATTTGTTAATATAATTAACATTGACTATTAATTCTGTAACGTTGATTCAACTAAGGTTTCGAATCATAGCATAAAAGAAAGTTGTTATCTATGTTAAAATTCTTAAAGCCTATTCCGATGTATGTTATAAAATACATAGTGTTTAAAATTGGTTTAAGAATTATGAGGATCATTAAAAGGAAGATTTTTTGCTAAGAAATTCTTAGTTACTAAATTCTTAATGATTAATTCTAAATTATGGTGAATCAAAGACAATGACTTAATTGATCACTCATACTTGACTGATTTCAAGAACTTCCATAAATGGGTGATTGAAAGAAAATTTGAAAGTGTGTGTCTAGGTTTGATTTTTTGAAAAGACTTGGTTCTTAAGTGTGCCTAGTGCACCATTTCTCTTATCATAAGTTTTCTACCTAGTGCACTGTTCACTATTGTTCTTTCTATTAAAATTGTGTGAACTTTTGTTTTAAGGTTCTAGTTTACTAAAATCTTACCGTTTAAAAAAAGTTAAGAATTATAATTTTGTTTCTGATTTTTAGTCTTTAACTAAATTTATGATGTTTAACAAATTTATAATATTTTTTGTGACTGTGTGACACAATCAATGAGATTCATGTGGAAGAATTTCAAAAATTGACAATAAAGATATTGTATTTCTTATCATGATGAATTTGGTCAAAAGAAGATCTCCTAATTCTAAAGAGGGTGTGGTAAATATGATTAGAATCTTTTGGTAAGCAAATATTACTATGAAAGTATTGTTAAAGAAAATATATTGAAAATCAAAAAATGACTTTCAACCGCAAATTAAGCAGTGCATCTCAAGAAGTTAAATTTCATGAGAAAATGTTTCAATTGTTATGAGATATGAAATAAGTCTTTGAAGTTTATACTTCCAAATAAGATGAATATTATGATAAAATTTTGTCATAATAATTAATATGGCAAACAATTATTTGAAGGAAATTTATTACCTACATGATAGAACAATTTAGATTTGCTTAAAAACAAAGTTGATATAGGGAAATTATTCCTTATAAGAATGATTTTGAAACTCAAATTGATTAATTTGAGGAGAAACTCTATGTTAGTAATGTTGCAACATCCAAAGGTACAATAATTTTGAAGAAAACTTCTAAAAGAATAAAATCTTTAGAATGTGCCTAATATATGAGAGAGTTGTTCTATCAACTAAGTGCGAATCATATGAGTTATGGAAGGAAAATAAACCTTCTTACAACTACATAGAAATGTGAGTGTGTCACACCAATGTAATATTTCATTACCAAAGAAAAAGAAAATAAGTGGACTTTATTTTTATTGGCTATGTAAAATATAGCAACGAATATCAATTTGTGTAGAAAAACATGATAATGAAAAAAAGAATGAATCTTTCTTCAAAAATGTACTTCCCAGAAAAGTTGATCCAAGTTTCATAAAATGAATTATGGATATGGGAAAGTTTCCACATGAAATGATCCTAATTAGCCTCATCATTTCACATATACTTATCATACCTTGGACATTTTCCATGAATGATTCAAAGGGAGTTCTACCATATTTCATTCTCTATTAACTCATTTATGAACAATATCTTAAAATTCATTTGAATGATTTTTATTAGTTGCATGACATTAAATTGCATGAGCAAATAACCATGCTACTTTATTTAAGCATGTATTGAATCACGAGTTCATTTAAGCATGTAATTCATTTAGTTATACACTTCTTTAAGTTAGTTTATTCAATAAAGTTGGTTTATTAATTAAATTAGTTCATTCATTTTACTAGTTCATTAATCAAACTAGCTCTTAAGTTTTTTAATGAATGTTCTTAATTAAAATATGATTAAATTTTACCTTTGTATTAGGTAAATGAAGGAAGATGAATAGTTACATCAAACACAATAATATAATCTAGCTTGATCTCCATTTTTGAACTACATCTGGACAGATTTGAGTCTTGAATTCTTTTTAAAGTTTATTCCTCTATCTCTTAGCTTTCTAAGGCCTTTTGAATTACCTTAATCCGATATCGGAATCTTGAGATATGATCGATTTATCGAAGATAATACAAGTTGGTATTTTCATTACGAGAATTTTGTGCAAGGGTGATTTGGATGAGTTTGATTCAAGGAAGAGTCCCTTGATCTTCATCCAAGAGACAAGTCATTGAAGGTCTTCTGTATTCACATATTCATTTCAAAGCTTATTTTTATTCATACAAATAAAGGTCATCATTATGCAAATAATTAAAGCATTCAAGTCACTTCATCATCTTTTGGAGGCTATTTATATTCTACATGAAGATAAGTAATGAAGGCCCTCTTAATGCAAAATATTATGACATTCGAGAAGGATAATTAGCTTAAGGATCAACATGGAATTGGAAGAGACACTCCCCTTTTTGCTACCAAAGCGTCTACATACATCAATTGTCCATTTTCAACCTTTTTTCTCCATGAAAGAGCAAGGCAAGACAGTCCAAGAGTCCTTCCTCCATTTGGAAGAAAATAAATCTATATTCAGCCTAAATTAAGTCTACATTCATTATATATAACCTTGAACATTCAGTCACTTAAAGATACAATAGAAAACAAAGAATTCATTAGTATTCATCACCGTAAAGATGAAACCTTCATCTCTTGTTGTAAGACTCTTCATATAGTTCCTATGAACACTATAAATAGGAACCTTTCTTTCATTTGTATAACACCACTTTGATATAAGAAAACTCTTTTTGAAAGGTTGCTTTCAACATTGTTCTTGCGAGAACTCTATCGGCTTCAAGTTAGGCTTCTAGTCTTCATCTATTCCATCTTATTTTCGTATTGGTTCCTAGCTCTTTATAGCTAGTGGATCACGTGCCAGACTCTTTCACTTCAACTCATAAAGTTATATTGTTGGTTCTTAGCTCATTATAGCTAGCGGGTCATAATTCGCCATCCTTACAACTTACAAAATCCATGTCACCTTCACCATTACTTCCATCATTTTTTCACCACTTATTCATTCATTTCATATATTCACAATTCCATCACAGTTCCATCATTTTTAATATTCTTGTTCGTTCTTATGATTCATGTTTATGAAATTATAACATACTAATTCTTGAGGAATCTATTTTTAATAGAATCACGATCGGGTAACATAATATGACTCAAACTATACTACCGGATTTATATCACCACATGTTCAACAAACGGTTGAAAAAAAGATATTGTCATGATGACAAGTGTGGCAAATGATGGTATGTCAAACCTACTAGGATATATGGATCCTATATTGATAACATAAAATGAAATGGTAAATATACCAACAACCTGTCAATTCAAGATTGATATGAAAAATATGAGATTGATAGGTTTGATTCTAGGTATCCAAATCAAACAATCACTTGAAAGTCTCATATTGACACAGTCACACTACATGTAAATGTCATATACAATCTAAGTGAATTGTATTAGAAAAAATAGTGTTTTCACTGTGAGCAGTTTAAGTAGATTCACAAAAAAATACAATGTCAAACCTAGAAGATAATTGTGAGAATTTTGAGATATCTCATAGATACTGAAGATTCTAAAGTATTATTCCATAAAGATTCTTCGATATAAGTGAATATATTCATATCGAATTAATAAGCTATGTCATGTGTTTTCTCAAGACAAATGTTTACAATTAGATTCAAAATAAAATCTGAGTTTGAGATCCAAATAACTCTGAAAAAAGTAAAAAATGACTTTAGAATGTCTTGGAGGATATTCTTGAATGACCTTAACATGTGCCAAAAATATTTATTGGTAGAGCATATAATTTTATGAGCAACGATAATTTGAGACATATGAGTCATCAATATAATACCGTTAGACAACTAATTTCAAATAGAGTTATCGCTATTGATTTGATAAAATCAAAGGATAACATTATGGATCCACTAACCTAAGGTTTAAATCGAGATCATGTTGAAAAAACATCGAAAAGTATGAGACTAAAGCCCATAAAAAATAAAGGCGTTATGTGAAGGAAAAACTCTACCTAGTTGTTTGGAGATCCCAAGATCTAGGTTCACAGGGATAACCTAATTGCATAGACTTGTGCAGTCACTGTAGGGGTTCTTCTCCTAGGTCTATTCCTACGATGTGAACAATGAAAAAAATTGGTATAGGTTAAGCAAAGCTTTTAATGACCATTGTATGCTTTTGTGAGTCGAGAAACATAAGTCACTTATATGAGAGTGAAGTGAGGTCACTTCAAGAAGACTATTGTGCATATTTGTTTCAAACTCTTGCAGAATTAGGCGATGTCCATGGACATATGGGCATAACCATAAGAGCTAAAATTATTGTTAAAAATATATATGTGTGAAGTATGTCATCGTTTACACCAACAACTAACGGTTCAAGGACATCATGTCTACTGATTATGTAGTAAAGTAAATATACTATCACAAGGCAAGGTTCAAAGGAGGAAACCTACCTATCCTATGCATCTATCAATTATAAAGCCTATCACCACATCGAGCCAAAATGTTTTGATAAAATCATCAATTTCATTCATGTGAGAGATTGTTGAAAAAAATAATGAGAAGTGACCAACTTTGAGCCATATTTTGGAATAGTAAAGATGACGATTCTAATAAGAAAATTATTGGCTCTTATTTTACTTCATGAAATATTTACAACGATATCCCATATGCTCAAAATAATTGAGTGATAAATGAGAAATTGATGCTCAAAGTAATAAGGTCGTGAGTAAAGTAGGGAATGAGAAACCCCTTATCCACAAGAATGGGGAAAATAAAGTGAGAAATGTTTATAGACACTTACCTACATAGTTTTCATTGAATAACCTGACTCTTGGGTTGGGGTGCACGACGTGGGTGATGCAAATATCCGGAACGGTAGAGCCCTTTGTGGGTTTTCAAATATTTTACTTGTGATTAAATTTTTTCTTAAATTTTTTATCTTTTTTTAATATTCAAGAAGAGTTTGTATTTTACTTAAATATAAATTTTTTTGACGAATAAGGGCCTCGTTAAAAAACCCTAACACTTCTAACCCCAAAGAAGGGTTAGAAGCCCCTATGGGGAAAAGAGTACCCCTAGAATTTTATTGAAAATGAGAGTTAAATCTCTCAGAGTTTACAAAAGCCCTTATCAAATCGGGCATGTCTGAATCAAAGTGAAGAGTACATAGGGTGCGCATGACCCTAGAAGCAAGAGTATGGGCTACATTATTGGCCCCTCTAGGTACATAAGGTTGTAGTGTTGAGAGATCTGGTCCGTCTTGGTTGACTTTATTTGCAATAGAGGTTGAGTCTGTCTCGAAGGTAATATTCGTCCAGCCTTTCTGGGATGTAAGATGAATTCCAGCTAGGATTGCTTGTGCTTCAGCCGAAGCAGCATCCAAACATCCTATAAGGGGAAGAGAAGTCCCTCCCAAAACAACACCATCTGAGTTACGTGCTACTACACCAACTGCAACACTTCCAGAAATGGGATCAAAAGCCCCATCCGTATTTATTTTAATTGATCCAGGGTTTGGTTTTTGCCAAGTTTGGTTTTGAATAATGAGATTTTATGGATTGTTAGTGGTAGAAGTAAGATTTGCATTTTGATAGTCATTCAATAATGATTTTGCGTTTGCAAATGTTAACCATGGTAGCTGAAGATGACAATTGTGGATCCAATCATTTTTTCTATTCCAAATATTCCAGAGGATTGTTAGAAAAAGAGTAAAGTTTTATTTATTTAGTTTAGCAGCTGCGGTCTCCATCCAATGGAGTGTCAATGTAAAATTACCTGATTGGATTAAAGCAGGAAAGCCTGCTAATCGAATAGTTTCATGGGCACCAGGACAGTCACGCAAAGCATGTATTGGTGTTTCAATTGTAGTTACACAAATTGGACATATACCATTACCTAGGTTAGCATTTAGTAATTTGGATCCCGTAGGAAGGGCGTCATGTCCTAGTCGCCATCCAAAGGTTCTAACCTTTGGTAAGGCTGGTAGCTTAGAAATAGTTTTCCAAATACGTGTTGGTCTATTTAGAGGGCCACGTGGTTTTTGTAGGAATAAATAGCCCGATCTGACTGAATAAAGTCCACAATCGTTATGCATCCATATGATCATATCTCTATGGTCATTAATTATAGGGATGTTTAAAATAGCGTTAGCATCCTCTATAAAAAATGGAACGTATTTTAGGCTCGTCCCACTTTGGTTGTCCATAAATCATAAAATCTCGAGCTCGTTTGGGAAGTTCAGTGGAAATTTTATATTCTCCAAAAAGTTGAATCGGAAAGAAACCTCCCCATAGATCATAGAAAATGTTAATCTTGCTATTGATTCCTAGCCTTGTAACAAAACCAGGAAGAAGTTTTTTCAGGGACGTGCATAGACCTTTCTAAGCAAAAGAGGATTTTGTAGGGGAAGTTGCATCGAGGATGTTGCCAGATGGGTAGTATTTAGCCTGATATACCTGACCAAGGGGGTTAGATGGTTCGCATAGTAGTCTCCAAATTTGTTTTCCTAATAGAGAAATATTAAGGTGGTGGAGATCACTGAAGCCCATGCCCTATACTGATTTTGGTTGGTATACAACTTCCCAAGGAAGCATGTGCCAGCCTTTTCTATTATCTTTCTCAGACCACTAATATCTGCGAATAGAAGTGGTCATATCATCGATAATGTTATGTGGAAGAATATAACAAGACATGACATATTGCGGAAGAGATTGAATAACGGATTTTATGAAAATTTCTCTATCACTAAAAGATAATAGATGTTTATCCCATTTGGAGAGACTCGCGTTAACTTTGTATCTAGTAAATCCTAACGAAGTTGTTTTGTTTTTTCCAATCAGGAGAGGGACACCTAGGTAAATCCCTGGGTCATGAACCTCTTGGACATGGAGAATATCATTAACAGTTGATCTTTGAGATATAGGGTTTTTTTCGGGAAAAGTAATTTATCGATTTTTCAAAATTAATTGCTTGGCTTGAAGAGGTAGCATATTTGTCTAGAGCATTTTTGAGGTGATTAGCTTCAGTGTTTTTTTTTTATGAAGACCAAACAATCGTCAGCGAAGAGAAGATGGTTTGTTTTTGGGCCGTAAGAATATTAGATAAGATAAAATTGACTATTCATAGTAATTTAGAATTTAATTCAGATTAGAACTCTTACTTATTTTGAACTAATTTTTCCCTATATATAAGAATGAAATTCTCAATTTCAAAACATACTCTCAAATCATTTTCTTCTTTTGTCTTCTTCTAGTGATTGGCAAAGGCAAGAAAAAGCCTAGGATCTCTGCAGTTGTGCTACTGTTGAAGATTCTCTTGTTGTTGTATGTCTAAAGACAGACTACCAACGAACTCAAGCACCATAGAAGTGGCAAAAAATTTGTCTTAAGAAAACTGCGTTGGTGCAGGCCTCAACATGTTTTCAAAATCGGTTTGATCTAAAATATTTATTTATTTTATATCATTTTATTTTGTTCATGTAAATAATAATTTTATTTTATTATTATTTACTCTTAGATTAACCACATGTTTCTAACAATTATAAATATATGAACATCACACACAATGCCATACAAGAAACATGACACAATATCCAAATTTTAGTCTTGAAAGAGTACAACTTAGACAGAAGGGCCGATATTCGTTAGACCCTTATCATCAACTCCTAATCACTTTAGGTCTTTCTTAGAATTTGATATCACTAATGTAACACTCTCGATTCGGATGTAATATTTTAGCCTCAAGCCTAAAACCTAACCATATAATTTGTCTCTAATTTAGCCCAATCCACAAACAATTTCCAAAACTAATTTGATTTCAAAACAACGAAACATAAATCTTATTTGAAACATATATAATAGAGATCTTTTTCAAAATTATATTATAAAACATTTGAATCAATCATTTAAAAATTCAAATATAACTTTCGATATATAATAGGTTCTTATGAATACATAGCCCAAAGTTCTAAGTATTATACTCAGGAATGATCAGGTGTTGGAATCTTTCACTAATAACGCTTTTCCAAGCAACGTATCGAACCTACTAATCTGGGAACATAAATAATGATTTTGAGCATTAAGTTAACAAAGCTCAATGGATAGACAATCATTCAACCATGTTTCATGTAAATCATAAACAAGAATAATACATGTAAAGATATCATGACAAGATAACAATGATGCTACCATAACCGCCTAAACATATACTCTAAACCATAAATAAAATATCATACATAGCCCACAAGGTCCAATCATACTCGAGATTCCACTGGATCATCCAAGTGAAACACACAAAATCATTACCAAAAAACCTAGAATAACGCATGCATTCACACAATATTGGGATCGTACGCTTTGAGTAAGGCTTACGTCTATATAATATTGGGATCCTACACTCGTGTAAGGCTCACATCACATAATATTAGGATTCTATACTCATAAGAATGAAGCCTGCATCCATATAACATTGATATCCTACATCCATGCTCGACATCTCTCATCGAGTATCTTCGAATGAGGCCTACATCTACATAACATATGGATCATACACTCGAAAATCTTTAACGTATTGCAATACTTTATCTGGGTATCTGGATCCCACAAAAACAAGGACACAATTAAGTGGGTGTCCCATTAACATACAATAAGGACTCCATATCCACGTAGCATCGACATAAATATCATACTGCACATAGCTTTAACCCAATTACGATAAAAAATAGTTTTTATCAATTAATATACCACCGCATTAAGCTTATCAATTTATTAACAAGTTATAAAAGTGCACATTAACCATTTTTATTAATTTATCTCATTAATTCAAGGTTATTCAACTATATAGCTGTACTTTTAGGACATTGAATGGACTATTACACCACACAACATATAGTATTTATCGATCCATATAGGATCCTTATGGGTTACTATTCAAGTTATTCAGCCAATATTTACTAAGTTATTATCCATTTATCTCACATATGAAGTTTAACCATCAATTTCTCTCTTTTACGATTCATTTTATACCTTTAGAGACCTATTGAACCCTTTACTTCAAATTGGGGAACCCCTAAGTACAAAGTCTAATTTCTTGGGTAGATTGCCTAATAATTACCAATACTCTTATATGGGCATTAATATGTCTCTTTAGGTATTGATACTTCCCACGAGTATCAATATATAATTTAGGTTAAGAAATGGTTCTTCAACCGATACCAATACACTTACCTCCATATCGGTATAGATTATCGGTATATGCACCATTCTGTACCAATCTTTACCAATACTAATACTCCCACCTTTGCATAACAATTTATATAAGCCTTCATTAGGCAATAAAATAGTGATATTGATACGCCCCAAACATACTAATACGCAAAAATGCTATTAGGATTTCCATCTAATGAGGGGTACCAATATGCAACCCACAATACCAATACACCCCACACAAACCATCCTTCATATTACATACATGTACTAATATTGGACACCAGTATCAGTATGCAAGCCCATAATTCATTTTTTTTATGTTCAGATTTCCCTTGAAATCTCACCTAATTACATGTACGATTAAGTGGCAAATCAATCCTATAAAATATGAGGAATTGTATAAGAAGATTGTTTTTATCAATTTTAAGCTTTACTAACACCAATTATGTAATCTACCATTAAAAAGCAATCAAGGTTTATCTTAACCAACAATATCAAAAACATGCACAAAGTTTAATTTTATGATTTTTAGGAAACAATAAGAGTTAGTAGTGTACTAACCTTGGATTTCAACTAATGAAGAAGCCCTCAAAGACCCATTCTCGTTTTTCCTCTTTAAACCCCAACTAAACCTCTTCCACCACCATTCCATGTAAAGTTTACCTAAAAATAAAGGTTCGTTGATGCTGAACAAACCCTCTTCAACATCCAAAATTATATATTTACACAAAAGTTCAAAGATTTACCTTGAACTTCAAATCCTTGGTTAAAAAGATGAGGATGGTTGTAGAATAAAACTCTCCTTAATTTTATTCATAGGGCAACTAACTATTATATACAAGAATTAACCTAATATTCTAGGTAACTAATTAATAGAAAAGACAAAACAATAGACATAATATTCTATTAAAGTTCACTTTATATATTTCTATACTTAACACTCCCCCTCAAGTTGGGTCATAGATATTGATCATACCCCAAGTTGGATCATAGATATTGATCATGAATAACTTTTTATATAGATAACTTATTCGAACTCCACTGAGAGTTTTGGTGAAGATGTAGACTAGTTGTTCTCTGGGTTTAACATGTAGATATCAAGCCTTATGGTATTTTTTTTGCGTACAAAGTGACAATCAATCTCAATAGGTTTTTTCCTTTCATGAAATACCGGATTCGTAGCAATGTGTATTAGAACCTGATTATCACACCAAAGTTTTGTCGGTATTAGGACTTTCATTTTAACTTCATCAAGGAGCTGATATATCCATATAATCTCAAATACGAACTTGGCCATCCCTCTATATTCTACTTTCGCACTAGACCGTGAGACAACATTCTACTTCTTACTCTTCCACGAAATCAAGTTTCCTCCAACAAACACACAATATCCTGAGGTATATCTTCTATGTTCCTTGCATCCCCTCAATCTGAGTCAAAAAAAATTCAATTCTAGTATGGACATGATGGCCATATAAAATTCCATGTCCAGAACATATATTGACTCAAAACACTTACCGAAAAAGATATATCAGGACGTGTCACTATAAGATATTTTAATTTACCGATAAGTCTTCTGTATCGTTCAGGGTCATCAAATAATTCACATTCTTTGGTTAATTGTAGATTAGGGACCATTGGTTTACTACAAGGTTTGTCTCCCAATTTTCCTAATTCCAATAAAAGATCAAGCATATACTTTCTTTGAGATAGGAAGATCCTTTTTTTACATCTATTTACCTCAATCCCCAAGAAATATTTTAACACCCCAAATTTTTTGTATAAAACTAAGTGTGGAGGAAAGGATTTGGTAAGGAGATTCCGCTAGTGTCAATACCAGTGAGTAGAATATCGTCTACATATACGAATAGTAGAATAATACCCCCATCAGATTTTCTAAAGAAAACAGATTGATCTGATTTGCTTTTCTGCATCATGAACTTTTCAATAGCTTGACTAAGCTTACCAAACCAAGCCCGAGGACTATTTTTAAGATCATATAAAGATTTCTTAAAAAAAAACATACTTTTCTAGACTCCCTAAGCAACAAACTCATGTGGTTGCTCCATATATACTTCCTCTTGAAAATCACCATGAAGGAAAGCATTCTTGATATCTAACTGATGCAAAGACCAATCAAAAGTGGTTGCAAGAGAGATAAATAATCTGATAGGAGCAAGCTTAGCAACAGGAGAGAATGTATCCGAATAGTCCACACCATAGGTTTGAGCATATCCCTTGACAACCAAGCGAGCTTTCAATCGATGAAGGAAGCCATCAGGTTAAATTTAATAGTAAAAACTCACTTACATCAAATAGCTCGTTTACCAGCGGGCAAAGGAACCAATATCCATGTTCCATTAACATCCAAATCAGTCATTTCCTTAAGCATAGTCGCACGCCATTCAGGATGAGATAATGCATCGCTAACAATTTTAGAGAGAAAAATAGTATAGAAGGATGACACAAGAGCACGAGAAGAAGAAGATAAACAATTATAGAAAACAACAAAAGAAATGAGATAAGTATTTTTACGTTTACCTTTCTAAAGTCAATAGAAAGGTCAAGATCATCTAGAGGAGGTGGATCCAATGATGAAGAAATTGGTTCATCAGGACATGAATCTGGAATATCCAAAACATGTTGAATTGGATCATAAGGAGATGGTGGTGGTCGACGGGTGTAGATATTCTTAATGGAGGCTTGACAAAGGAGTGAGAGGATAACTCCAAAGAATAGTTGATTTGGTAAAACAAGAAATCATCATCATTATGTTCGATATATTCTAAAGAAAACAAAAAAGGTTTGTGTTCTAAAAAAAACATCAGTAGACACAAGATACCTACCCAGACTTGGACAATAACAACAATGCCCCAAAACACACATTTTAAAGTTTAGGATCAAGTTTGGTGAGTTGAGGACGGATAACCCGAACGAAACAAGTACAACCAAAAACTTTTGGGGATGGTTTTAGAGCCAATAATAAAAGATGGGGAACCATCGGCTAAAGTAACAATATTGATAGAAAGTTGGGTTGTATAATGAAAAAGAAGATTTAGGTTACCTGTCATATGATCTGTGACCCCCAAATTAATAATCCGTTTTGATAATATAGAAACAAGACATGTATTTGGTGTACCTGACTCAACAAGGGCAGAAATAGGATTGGAAGTAGGCTTTACTATGTCTTGAAGGTGAAGAAGCTTGGAATACTCATCCACAAATATTGTAACAGCCGGTGAAGAAGTGTATATAGTAGCAGCAATATGAACGGATGAAGTTTTCTTAAACTATAATTTTTAACAATAATATTGTCGTGATTCTGACTACGAGGTCCAAATTGTTGATTAGTTTTGTTAGGCCTGGACCCAAAAATGACTAAGACCACTAGTCTTGAAGTATTGCTTACTAGGTTCAAAAAAGGGAGCATGACTAATTAGAGCATTGTTTTGTAGCAAGATGAAAAAGGCAAAAAATTCTTAGTACGATGTACCCTCCGAAAAAAATCATCGAGACTGGAGATGTCAGAACCAAAGACAATCTAAGATTTAGAAGTCTCAAATTTCGGTGGAAGACCAACAAGAAATCTCATAATTGTCATCTACTCCCGCTGACTTCGTTAAACCTCGATATCTGAACTAAAGGGAAGAAACATATTAAGTTTTTCATGTCTTCTTAAAATCCAAAAAAATAACTAGTTAAAGTTCAATATTCTTTTTCAGCTCTGTAAAAATTCTAACAAACATCATAGATTTGTGAAAAATTCCCTTTTTCTTGAATATAGAAATTGCAAATAGTTCATTAACTGTTTCACCATTCGGTAGTGATTAACCAAGCCTACCACCTCACTGTCAATAGAACTTCGAATCTGGATATAAAGATGAGCTTTTTCACGCATCCATGGAAGGCGAGATTCATCCGTAGGAGGATCATCAGTTAGATGTTTGTCCATAGAAAGGCTTAACAAATACAACTCGATTGTATGGTTCCAATCGAGAAAATTAAAGCCATTTAATTTGAGATCGATAATTTTAAATGTAATCGGAACAATGTCTGACATAATATCAATCTTATTGTCAGCCATAGGATTAAATTAACAAAATTCAAAAAATAAAAAATAACCCAAAATCAAAAAAAAAATATTAGGGAAACCCCTATCAGTACCAAAAAATCAAATACCCAATCCAAAAACTGTCTGAATGCAAGGACCGTCAGATGGGATGGAGGCGGTGTCGATAAAGAGACTCCGAAGGTGGCCGGGTAAGAACGATCAAAAACCAAAAAAAAGAATTTTCTTTTCAAATCCAAACAACCCAAAAAATATTTTAGAGAAACCTAGACAACTACCATTTAGAATAAAATTCTCATTAATTTTATTCATAGAGTGACTAGCTATTATATACAAGAATTAACCTAATATTCTAGGTAACTAATTAATAAAAAGGTAAAACCCTAGACATAATATTATAATAAAGTTCACTTTATATATTTTCATATTAACAATGGTAAAAGGGGAAACAAAAAGAGAATGGTGATCTCACCCTATAATTTTTCTATGGAAAACTATTAAACCCCTCCTATACTCCCTCTACTAATTATGCTTTTACAAATCTACCCTCCAAAAACTCATCCTAACTCAAACCCCAATCAACATGTTCAAGTTCAACAACACTTAAAAGCCCATAAAGTTTTTTAAAGCCCTATCATCTTAACCCAACATGAAACTTATGCTTCGAATAAACCCGACTCTTAAATTCCAAAATTTAGGTCATCGTATAAGAAGTAAGAACGGTTGCTGATGAATGGCAAACGTGGTAAATGCCACCTTACATTAGATGCTACTTGCCCAATATGTTTGCAAGGGGAGGAGAGTGTGTACCATGTTCTCCGTTAATGCGCGAGAGCTAAGCAAGTTTCTACTCGTATTATTCATCATGAGCTTCTGCATGCATTATTTTCTGTGCAATTTACGTCTTGGTTGAAAGATAATCTTTTTGAGAATGGTTATTTCTCAATAGTTAAGTAGTGATTGAAATTTTTTATTCATTGAGATGTGTAGGGCCCTTTGAAAATATCAGTGCTCAATTGACTTAAATGGAAATAATAATTGAGTTAGTGATGTTGCTAGATATTCTTATCGTATATATGAGGCGATTGTTGGGAACCATGTTTCTTAAAACCCAAGTGGCGGTCGTGGGGAGTTGGTGGTTGACTGGCATTGTCCAATTCCGAGGTGGGTGAAAGTGAACGTAGATGGGTTTGTTGGTGTCTCGGGGAGTATGGCATCGATAGAGGGTGATACAGGATGCAACTGGTGCTTGGATTTTTGGTTTTGCTTCGAGTTTAGGGTTTCCTCGATTCTTACTGTTTATTTATGGGCAACACATGACATTTTGTTAGATGTTTGGCGCTTTAGATTCCGTAAGATTAAGTTAGATCTGGATAATAGGACGATGGTTCATATTTTATGTGTCGAGTCCGTGGTTTTAACTGATAGTACTCTGGTTATGCAGATTTGTATTTTGTTTAATAGAAATTAAGAGGTTCAAATTACCCATATAGGTCATGCTGGGGATGGCGTCGTAGATGGTTTAGCTCAAATTATGGGTATTCAAACACCAAAACCATCGAACTGAAATTTTAAAATTCATTAACATTTTTTTTATATTAATCGTTAACTAAATTATTTTTTTAATTATTAACTGAACTAGAAAAAGTTCAATTAATTTGGTTGATTAATAGAATTAATTAAAATTTATTATAAATTTTTGGTAAATTACATAAACAATCACTAAGTTATATTAAAATAATCTTTTTAACTTCTAAACTTTCAAAAAGTTATAAAACAAACCATTAAGTTTATCGTATTATTATAAAATGATCATTGATTCATTAAACATTATAAATTATTGCTACATATTAAAATTTCTAATGATTATTTTTTAATAATTAAAAAAAATATCCATCATTTTATAACTTTTGAAAGTTTAATTACAAAAAATAAATATATAAAATATATAATATAATTTTTAATTAATTCCATTAAATAATTAATTTTAAAATAAACTATTCAATAACTAAAATTTAAAATATTATTAACCGTTAATCGAATAAATTTAAAATTAATCGATAGATTATTTCGATGAACTAAAATTTTGAATGCCCCAGCTCAGATGGCTAGAGGCCGGAATGTTGGTGTGGTCACTTATGCTCATCCACCGCCTGAGGTTGTACCTTTGATTGTTGTTGATCAAACCAATGTTTTGTTTTTTCAATTTCTTATTCTTGCGCATTCTGTTTTAATATTTTGAGTATTCTATGTCTCCGTATAGGCTTATACAAGTTTTTAATGAGGTTTATGGTGTTAATCTATTCTTATAAAAAAATTATTAATATTCTTGTTGAGAGACATGGACAGCAAAGTTAAATGTGTGAAGCCGGTTGGTTTAAATTAATTAAGAGTAAAATTTTAAAATCGAAAGGTTAAAAAAATCATTAATATTATTATAAAATATTATAAGAATCAGAAAATATTAATTATGCCAATATAATTATTATTAAAAATGTTAGTTTATATAATTTTGAAACTGAACTATTAACCATTGTATTTATTATTAAATAGTAATATATATATATATATATATAAATGATAAATATACTATAATATTAAATAATATATTGATAAAATTAATATATAGCATTAATTGTATTAATAACGAACTATATAATGTTCAAATAAGAATATTGGATTATATTATATTTTAAAAATATTAATAAATATTTTAAAAAATAATACCAAAAAATTATATTAATATTAAGGATGAGTCGAACATCATTGAAAATTATTATTGTTAAACATCATTGAATACCATTAAATCCATTAATAAAGATTAAAAATCTAAAATACTTAATATATAATTAATAATTAGTTAAATTAAATTTTTAATTAAATTATTTTTCATAAGAAAAATTATACGAATGGTCACCCAACTATCATTTTTTTTTGTTTTGGTTATCCAACTAAATTTTTTCATCAAAATCATCAATAACATTTTATTTTACTATTGTTTTGGTCACTTATCGTTAAATATTTAACATAGATTATGACATAGAATGATTTAATAACAATTTTAATCCCTAAAATTATTACATTATATAAGTTTAATATTAATAAAAAATAACTCATCAAATATTTAGACTAATAAAAAAATAAATCAAATATTAAAGAATTTTCTCCATATCAACCTCACTCTTATAAACATGATCCGACTAATTTTGAAGTTGATAAACATTCAGATTCGTATTTCTTATATCTTTTACAACATGAAAAAAAAATCATTGATAAAGATCTCAAATTTTACTCAGCAATAAAAAATAGGATGAGTCTACCGCATGCGTCAAAAATTGTTGAACACTATTAATGATGGATAAGTCTACAATGTGGGTCGAACATTGTTAAACACCATTAACGATGAACATTGCTGAACACCATTAAACTAATTAATAAATATAAAAAATTTCAAGGACTCAATATATAATTAATAAATATTTAAAATAAAATTTTAATTGAATTATTTTCTATAAGAAAAACTACACAAATGATCATCCAACTATCACTCATTTTTTGGCTTAGTCATCAAATTAATTTTTTATTAAAATCATTGTTAACATTTTACTTCATTATTATTTTGGTCATCGACTGCTAAATATTTAATAAAATTTATGACATGACATGGTTTAATAATAATTTTAGTCCCTAAAATTATTATATTATATCAAATTAATTTTAATAAAATATAACTCATCAAATATTTGAACTAAACCTCAATTCTTTTTCCTTTTTTCTCTTGCAATATTATTTTAAAAAATTAATTTGTCAACTCTCTTTATTTCTCTTGAGTCTTTGAATAATTTATTAAATTTTAAATTATATAAAATTACTTTAATTTTATGATTTATTTTTAAAAAATTTAATATAGTTTTTTTTAACTTTTCACAAACTATTCATATATATATTCTATCATTTTTTTATGTTTATGGATCTATAAAAAAAATTGATTTATCAATTCACATAAAAGTTTATATAGATCAATAGACATAAAATCTTTAACACGTAAATATAGATCAATTCGACGCGTGTCGTAAAATTTTTTTTTCGGATTAAATAAAATTTGGTTTCACTTAAATTGTAATACCCCCAAAAATTATAAAACCCCTAATTTTAAAATTCCTAATTAAAAACTCTTTTCAGATTCCAAATTTCTGAAACCCTAATTTTTTAAGGTTTTAAATTGATTTTCTATATTTAAGGGAAAATTTTTGAGATAAGATTATAAAGTTTTGAAAGTTTAAATGTGAATTTAAAGATTAAAAGTTAAAGTGATGTTTTAAAATCAGATGACTTTTGGGATAACTAATTTGCTTTTAAACTGAGATGAATTATTTTTCTATTAAGAGTTTTTCTACAATCAATCTTTTTATTAAAAATATTATTTTATTTAATTATTATTTTATCAAAACTCTTTGTTTAATATTATATATATTATATAAAGTCTCAGATAAAGATAAGAAGCTCATTTGAAATTATACAACTTTATTTTTTTATTATTATTATATTTATAATGTGATCTAATAGAATTTTAATTCTACTTAAGCTCAGTTATTTTTCTCACTATAAATACATATTATGATCTAAGAGAAATCACTACATTATTTTTCCTCCATCAAGATTCTCTAAAGACTCTGTTCTCACTCTTTATTTCTGTCCGAGATTAAAACTATGTTATGCAATAATTTGAGTCGCTTTGGATAAGGTGTGTTCACTTACTAGTGCTATATGTTTTTTTTAAATATACTTTCCTGTGATATGCTTTGAAAATATTCATGTTTTGTTGTCATGTTTAATTTTTGTATTGTGGCTTTAATTGTGTATTTGTGTTTGAGATCTTACACTTTTGCGAGTAATTATGATTTTAAATCCTGTGAATTTGTGTTTTTGAATAAATTAAGATTTCAGATAAATTATGATTTTGGATTAAACTATGATTTAAATATGTAGTGATTTGTGTTGTCTGTACATCATATTTTTGCATTGTTTTTTTTTTCTAAAATATTACTGTTGAGAAATAATTTTATGAACTTTATTTTATTGTTTTTATCTTCATCTTTAAGATACGCTAAATTCTTTAGGTTACTCCATTTAGTTTCCTCTTATAAATCTTTAAACTTTAGGCAATACGGTACCGGAAGAATCTCATATTTTATCTGTTTTTATTATTCAATATAAAACAAACTATTAGATTTTCAAATTATTATTATTATTTTGGAAACTTTGATGCATTTGGAAATTAAGATTATTTTCAGTATACATAAATATTTTCTTTAAATTCATATATTTAATTTGAACCATCAGATTATAATATTAATTTAATAAGTTTATGAGATAATGTATTTTGAGAATTTTAACTATTTTTAAATTATCAATTCTTAGTTATAATTTTAACCTTCGGATGTGATGAATTATTAAGAATTTAAATATTTTACATTTATATGAAATAATATAAATTAAATTAGTTTTGAGTTTAAAGCTTTTTACGTTAACTTCCTAAATTCGACTTATTTCTTCTTGTGCTAAATATATATTTCTTTCTGTGTTATTGTCCAATAAATTCAAATGTGTCTTTTCTTCTTGTGCTAAATGTGTATTCTTTTCTTGCGTTAAATATGTGAGTTTCCACGTGCTATTGTTAAATGAATATAAATGTGTGTTTTTCTCTTGTGCTAAATGTGTATTCTTTTCTTGCGTTAAATATGTGAGTTTTCACGTGCTATTGTTAAATGAATATAAATGTGTGTTTTTCTCTTATGCTAAATGTGTGTTTCTTCTTGTGCTATTATAAAATGAATTTAAATGTGCATCCTCTTTATGTGCTAGATTTTCTGTGTATTGTACTTATCCGTTACTGAGATTTTACGGTATATCGACATGCTAAGTGATATTGTGAATATTGTATTACACTATGAGATTGAGATCGGATTTACTGAACTGTGTGATTCGTATACTATACGGATATCTGTGTTGTGACATGAGATCATTTGTATTTATTGCATTACATGTGCATGGGATGGATTGTACGGAGGAAGGTGGTTTTACCACACTGTGTTTTGGCGAAATAAGGGGTGAGGGGTTTTGGGGAACTACCTCCACTGTGATCGGTTGGCTTTGCCACCACTGTGTTTGGTGTTCGGAGTATGGGACTGCATTCTCTGTGATATTGCATTTTCTGTGACATTGCATTCATCACTCTTTGTATTTATTTACTACGGAAGTTATATTATAATTATGATTGTGATTTAAGTGATATTATGATTTTTGACTGCACTTTAGAGGCACACTGGGCTTTATAGCTCATTCTTTTAGTTTATTTTTTTTCCAGATATTTGGCCCTAAGAGTTGGTACTTGGAGATCTCTATCGGACAACATTTTTTTCAGTACGGTTTTTCACAACCATTTTTATTTCAGTTATTTTGGGATTATCAGGGATCTAAGATGTTTTAAAACCTCATGCATAAAATTGTTATATCCATTTTTAAATCAGAATATTTACTTTTTAATTATGTTTTTATCTTTTGGTTTACAAATTAGATTTGTATCACTTTTTAAAATTTCTTGACATAAAAGTTTTAAAAGCAACAATTTTAACCTACCAAAATTTTTTTAAGTTAAAATTAAGGGGTTACATAAATTTCATTGAAAAACCCAAATTTTCGATCTTTATTTGGATACTCCTACAATTTCACACAAATTTGGAATCATTGACTTTTCATATGTCGGAACACAACCTTTCTTGCACTAAAAAAGAAACTATTCTACGAAAATGTTATCCCGATTCGAAGAAAAAATTATTCTTTTAACTTAGATTTTAAAAGAATAAATTATAAAATTAAAATAATTTTTTATAATTCGAAACTTAATAATTTGAAACTTTTAAAAGATTATATTTATACTATAATTAATATATTATTTTCTAAAAGAATATATTTATAGATCCTTATTTCCTTTTTATTTTTTTGTGAAGAATAAATGTTTAATAGGTTTAGATTTTTATTATTTTTTTATTATATTTGATTATCTATCAAACAAATTAAATTAAATAAACAAAAATAAAAGTAATAAAAACTAATAAAAATAAAGTAAATTACTAAAGTTTAATATAAAACATCGTAAGTACAGTATTAATAAAAGTATATTATTAAATGTTATAACATTATTTAAATATATGTAACACCATTTATATATTAAAATATTATTAAATAAATATATTTAATAAATTTATATCATAAATAATTATTCATTTAATTAAATATACGATTAAGGATCAACACAAATATAATTTATTATTATAAGGATAATATTGCAAAAAAAGAAAGAATCGTATAATACCAAAAAAAAAAAGGTGAATAACATTCTTACCATTTGAAGAAAAATAACTATTATTGAAAAAATAATACCTAATGAAAATTCTCTTAAATATGAAAATATAAATCTCGAAAAGATTATTACCTCTGACGATTATTTTTTTATAAATCAAACGCACCGTAATAATCTAAAATTTTCATCCGATGCTCTCACAGACACTTGTAGGATCAAAAGTCCAGTTCTATGATAAACTGACCTGTGCATCCTCTTGCATGTGTCCTATAAAAGGATATCTACAACACAAGAAATGGAGTAAATACCTTGATCATTCAACCCACGGCTGAAAGAAAGCATATGTCGAGCTCGTTTCCGTCTTCGTAACGTATAAGAAAATGATTTATGTTCTTTATGGGGTCATAATTAGGAGAAATTATATCATTAGTAAGTTTTACAACGTCATTTATGAGATCAACCATTAAAAATCATCAATATCATCATTTTTTTCATGTCATATATTTTTTAAAGTGAATCTTCACTTGGAAAAACTGAATTTAAAATGAATTAACAATAAATATGAGCAAAAATTCACTTTGAAAAATGTATGATATGAAAAAAATGATGATATAGTAATTTTTAGTGGTTGATCACATGAACACGTGGTGGTAGGGGTGTAAATTCGGTTAATTCGATCGGTGGTCGAATCGAATTAACCAAAACCGAATTAATCAAAAATTTTAAAATCTTAACCGTTAATCGAACCAAATTTTCTTTAAAAGAATTAATCGAACAAAAATTATTTCGGTTAAATAGCTGAATTAACTAAAATTTATTATAAATTTTAGTTAAATTACATAATAGGTCACTAAATTATACTAAAATAAATTTTTAGTCACTAAAATTTTATTTTATACTAATTTAATATAAAATTTAATAATCATTTTATAATATATAAAAATTAATAAATATTTTGTAATTTTTTAAAAGTTAATTAACTAAATTATATAATATAATATTTAAGATATATAATTTCTGTTCGGTCGATTAATTCGGTTAAAACATAATAATGCACACTACTATATAGTAAAACTTACCCATAATATAATTTTTTCATAATTAGGGACCTTACGATTTTAATAACTAGCTGCACCTCATAGTAATACATTTAGTTCTCGATATTTTTAGTAAATTTATTAATAGATGATAGGGAAAATGGTATAAGCCCTTGTGCTCCTAAATCATAGAAACATCATACAGAGATAAGGGACAACAAAAAGCATTTTTGGTTTATTTCCACTACGGTCAAAAACTACAATGAATACTCTATTTTATCAACTAACATAATGATGGCTAACCAGTAATCTCAAAAGACCGTTGATTTGGTAAGATTGATTACAACTTTATTAGTACAAGCAAGTAAAATCTTATCTTGTCTAAGAAAAGATATACAAAAGGTTATATAACTAATTAAATAACCCACAAAAAAAGAACATGCGTGACATAAATACAGCAAAACTTTAATCTGCCAATAATACCATTTTATTCTAGTTTTTCTAAAGAGAAAAAGACATTAATGTAAATTATACTAACCTCGGGATTACGAGATGGTCCAGTGGGAAGACCAGGACAAAGGGATGTCCAAAGCAGATAATCTACCAAGGAGTCTATGGTAATGTAGTTGGTGAGAAGTGGAGAATACAAGAAGGGAGTCAAATGGAACACATTTTTCTGAAGAGACAATCCACCAGTCATCCGGATTGTGGCTCCAAGTCTCTTCCTCTAAAAACCCCTACCATTTTCTACTATAAATAATACCCTCAATCTCTCAATTCTTCGCACTAAACCTAAAATTAATTGAGGGTTTTTCAACAAAACATCAAAGCTAAGGTTATATTAAAGATTTGTGGTCAGAAATGTTGGATTAAAATTCAATAATAATGGGCACATATGTATAATGTATATTGTTATTATAAAGTTTAACACGTAATTAAGTAACCACTTATGTTACACGTGTTATAGGTATTAAATTATCATGGAATTAAAAGTGTAGATACCATAAGGTGTATTTATAATTTAATGAGGGGCAGAGTTATAAATACTTAATAGTTGATTATTAAATCAACTATATCAAGGGGTTATGATCTCAAGAATTAGGTTAACTTTCATATCTCTTTTCCCCGTCTAAGAGTTGTGTGGCAAGAGATAACCTAACTTCTTGGAAGATCAAACCCTTTTTGAAAAACTCTATCGATTAATTTAGGTACGCTTCCACATTTAGTTTATTTATTTTATTGTTCTTGATGATTTGACATGTATAGATTTTGGGTTTATATTCGTATTGAATATATTTTAATTCTTACAAGAAAATCACAAATTCTTCCAAATCACAACTCAAGGTAATTTTCAAAAATCTATATTTTTGTTTGATTATCTTTAGTTAAAATTCAATATTTATGTATATAATGTTGATTTTATATATGAGTTTTTAAAATCCCACAAAAATTTTCAAAGATTTAAATTTCTTGATTTGAATATAAAACCCTTTTCATATTTTTTAATATGTTTATTTATTTTTTTTACAAATTTTTATTTTTAAATTTATTTTTTTCAAAATCCTTGAGTATTAATTATTATTGGATTGAATAGAGTTATCTAATGCATATATGGTTTTTGTGCCTAAAACCTTAATGAATTTTATCTAGATCAATGATATTTAAGAAAAGACAAAGAAACGAGGAAGGTGGTCCGTCTAATGTTGAAGAGGAGCAAAAATGTCCAAAAATTAACATCATCTATCAACGATCCGTTATCAACAATGAACGTTTCGAGCAATTCCAACAATACCGTAATCACAGTCTTAAACACAAGCATTGTGTTGTCATCCATTTTATGGATTCTGACCTCCTACGATTTTGTTATTTTTATCTTTTTTAGTGGTGGAAGTTCATGTAGTTTATCACTTTTATCGGTATCTTCTACCCCAATTTTGTGCTTATCTTTTATGCTAATGTGACTTCTATCATCTTAAAAGATATGTCAAAGCTCGTGGATATTGAGTCCTATCTCATGGATCATCGATTTCGTGTCAATATGAATCTTCTATGTTATGCTTTTAGACTCGAAGACGAGGGTTTAGAAGATAAATAATATTTTGGGCATACTCTATCCGAATCTGTCATCAATTTTGATGTGCATGATCGATTCCTTCACTTGATCATCTCACGATGAATCCGTCATTTCAATGGCAAGTATTCAAAGATCCGTCAAGCGGATGAAATTTGGACCACTTGTTTTCACCAAGAAAAGCATCCCAGTCTAGAAAAGATCATCTTTGCAGATCTTATGTAGTAAGTTTAGAATCGCCATACCAAGTTTTGTCAATCTTTCTCTTGTACTTGTGCTTTAAGTTCACTTCTCAACTACTTGGAGATTGATTTCTCACATGACATCACGAAGTCGGTCAAAGAGCCTATCGGTGAGACCTCTCTCAACCATTCAAACTTCTATCATTGGTGGTGAATAAATTCATAAAGAGTCACCTCCTTAGCCGATAGATTCCGAACCTGTCCACCAAGTGTCTTTTTCTCCGTCTTTATGATCTTTCTCACCGATCAGTTTGTAAACATGGGAAATTGTATGGAAATCGGTTTTGCAGATATCATCAACGACTTTGCGGCCCTTAACACCCGCTTTGACAATCTTGAAGGTCAAGTTGTTAATCTCTCTTCTCGGATAACAAGCATTGAAGCTCAACATCTTTCCATGAGCATGTCTATTGAAGCCTTCCATGATAAATAGAGTAAATCTCAAAATTCTCATGTTGATGATGATGATGAAGACGATGATGAAGAAGAGTAGTTTGTATCTCATAGCTTATTAGATTTCGTATCATATCATATTAGGATGTAAGTTTTATGTAGCTATGTTATGCTTTTGCTTAAGAACCTATGTTTTGATTTCTTTTAAGTTGGATTGTTTAAGTTTAAATTACTATGGATTTCTTATGAACTTTCAATTTTATATATGTGTTACTTGTTTTATCATTTTATCATTTTATCCCTATATTTAGTTGATTTTGATCTAATAAAAAGGAAAAGAAGTCTTTCAAACTTAAATTTTTAAATCTATGCATATATTAAAGAGGAGTTTACTTAAAAATTTATTTTTGGTTTTGCTAAATCAAAAAGGAGAGATTATAAAATATAATTTGATTTTAATATACCAAAGAAACACAAGGACTGTTATGTAGATAATTTTTAAGTCCATAACCCAATTGACAAGTCAAAATATTTTTTCTAAGTCAAAATTAACTATCAATTTTTCCTAAGTCAATTTTCTAAGCTAAGTATTGAAATTTTCCAGGTGTTTCTATATGCCTCTCAGGCGTATCGATACTGTTAGCTTATTTTCAAAGGATGTTCATCAAGCGTTTGGATACGGTCTTAGATAGTTTAGATACGGTTTGAAACTACGATTTTGGGCTTCGAATCAAATAGAAAAGATATTGATATAGGCATTTTGATACAACCTTTGGTTGTTTTGATACATGAATTCATTTAAAATAAAAATTATATTTAAAAGCATTTCGATAAAGCCATGCATTGTTTCGATAAAGTGGATTATTTTTTCAAAGTATTTCGAGCATTTAATAATTTTACCATTACTTGCTTATTAATCCTCAAATGGTAATTGACTTGTTTCAATACACCCCTCAAGGTGCTTCGATACGGAGTTTGACAGATCCAAAACATATTGATATGTCTTTTTAAGCGTTTTGATACGTTCCCGTTTTAAAGACTAATATGTTTTGATGCACGGGCTAAACATTTCGATACGTCCTTATTAAATACACATAACAAATTTTTCTATTTTTAGCACCGTTTTGAGACATGGGTTTCGTGTATCGAAATGACAAGTTACAGAAGCGCTTTTATGGTGAGAAAATGGTGTCTCAACGATTATATTAGTGATCTCAATCACCCAAACGGTTAGAATTCAATGAGAGGATATTAAAACAAAATTTAAGAGCAGCAACAACAAATATTGATCATCAAAGCAAAATCCAAGCATTCAATCAAACTTCAAACACTCAAATTGCTAAATCTTGTACAATTGAGTTTGAGATTGTTCAATTGTAATTTGGGCAATATTTTTTGGGGAGATAAACAATTATTTTTCAATTTCTTTTCTTGTAATCCTTAGTGAGGTTGAATCAATCTTTGGGAAGAAAGATTGATTCAGTTGTAACAATTGCCTCCTTAATCTAGAAAAGAGGAAAAATTCTATAGTGAATTATTGGAAAATCTTTAGTGGGAGCTAAGGTAGTGGATGTAGAGCTTGTTCGAAGCTTTAACTACTATAAATCACTTGTCTTCAATTTTCAATCTTTTCAATTACTCCTAAAATTTTTAAAAGTGTCAATTCACCCTATCATGACTAAAATCTATTGTGTGATCTAGTCAACAATTAATGCACATACAAAAAATAGTGTATATCTAAATGAATAAAATTCAAATTTTTCCAGCTCGAAAAACTAAATCTATATTTTTATAATGAATCTTATTTTTTACAATAAATTTCTAATTCTTTTTGAAAATAAAGTTTGAGAGATCGTGATTTCGAATTTAGATTGTTTATTTTAGGAATATAGTGAATATAAATATATTTTGTTTAAAAAATAATTATATTTAAAATAAAAAATTAGAAACTGGATACCCGAAAGTAATCAGGTACACAAAAATTTACAATTATGTAACCCGGTCCATACACAAAATGACGGGCCAACAAGTTCCATTATTTAGTGAAATCAATTATGCATATTGGAATAATTGAATAATTATTCATTCAAGTATTTGATCTTGATTCATGAAATCGTGAGTGATTACACCACATCAACTAGTTGTATAAGGCTTAAGCAATGACAAAAACAAGATATTCGTTATAATTGCCTAGAAAATGCATTTTTATTAATGTTCTTGTCCTAGACAAATATGAAAAAGTTTTCATCATATTTCAATTCTAAAGAAATGTAGGCTAAGCTTAAAATAGCAAATGAAGGAACTAATGAAGTTTAAGAGATCAAAATCGGAGTTATCAACCTCAACTACAAAAACATCATAACGAACGCAAATGAAGACATTAAGTTTATGTCTGTTAATTTCTCTATAATCGTGAATAGATTAAAGGACTATGGATAAGTGATTCTAGAAGACAAGATTGTGAACAAGATAATCTACTTTTTTCCTGATTCATGTGATTTAAAGATAAAGAAGATCATCGAAAAATAACAATAAAAAATAAAGATAAAAAAGATCATCGAAAAAAATAACCTCAAAACCATCAAACAAGATGAGCTCATTAGTTCATTTTACCCATAATATGATGTGAAAACGAAAAATGATTAAGAAAAAAACTTAAAATTCCTCGCAAATCAACAAAAGAATAGAATGATTCTAGTTAAAAAGAAGATAAGAAAATAACTATGTTCGTCAAAAGATTTAAAAGATTCATGAAGTTCAACAAAGAAAAATAATTTAAAGAAAAAAAAGCTTCAAGAATCAGACCAAAGAAAATGATCTATCATTTCATATGACTACAGAAGTTAGATTATATCAAGTTGGGATACAAACAAAAATGCCCCCTATATTTTCCTTAGTGTTTAGTGTGATGTTCGTACTTTCTAAATGTTCAACATGCCCCTATATGTTGCTTCCATCTTCTAAAATACCCACAAGGCTAATCATATTAACTGATTACGTGGTATGGACACGACTCTAACTGATCTCTAAGTTTTATAGTTTGTAAAGGGTTTTTCAGCAATTGTTGCGTGTATGGGTAATGGAAAATAGAAACTAAAACCCACATCTCCAAAACTTGATCTAGATACAACCAAATCACGGAACATGTGTTTTAACTATATAACACACAACTCCACACTTCAATTTAACCAACGTTATTTTCAAGCAGTTACTTCGAGCCCGAAACGCTTTGACTTAGACCAAACAAAAAAAAACAAAAAGGCTTTAGCTTAGATTTACGAACATCAAGGTGTATTTCAATGAAACAAACATTAGATTTTTTTTTTCAAGAAAAAAAGGGAATTAACGATGAAATAAACTTACGGAGATTGAATTTTGGAGTTGGGTAGTCTTGTTGTTGCCTTCAATTAGATTTTTTTTCTTTCGCAACAATTCATTGATTTTTTTAACTTTTACGTATCTTGAAAGGTGTTTTAAAAATATAAAATATGAGATAGACAAAGGGAAAGAATAAGGTCATTTTAGTGGTATCAATGATTGCATAATGACAATCCCGACAAAAGTAAAAAGAGATGACAATGTTCAGAGTTGAGTAGAATAAAAGCTTTTACAAAGAAATTAAAATGGTAGGAAAAAAAAATACTAAGTACGATTTTTAATTTGTTTCTTTGGAAAAATATAAATTTGTTTTCATTCACTAAGTGTTGTCATTTTTTCTTAAAAAAAAGGTTAAATTGTTTGAAAGCCCTTTGGCCCTAAGTGTTTTTTTTAAAATAACATATGGTATCACAAGAGAGTAACACATATCCTTGTCATATCACTTAATACTGTTACTCTCAAGGGCATTTTAGAACAAAAAAGCAAAGTATAAGATGCACATTGAACATTTACAAAGTACAACAATATAATTGAATAGTTTTAACAAAGTAAAAGGGTATTTGTGTCATTATCCTTATCAAATTTGATTTTCATCTATTGAAAAAGAACAAAAGAAGCACAAGAATCATATGGATACATTGAAAATAAAGACTTATCCGATGAGATAGAGCAAGAAGCATCTAACCTATGCCTTATGGCAATGGAGGATTATTCTAAAGTAACTTTTAATTTATCTATTTCAATTGAATTTATATTTGACGAATTATAAAATATATACAATGAATTAGCTTAAGAATTTGATATTTTTGAAAAACAAAAAAATCATTTTAAAATTTTAGAAATAAAAATGACTCACATCCAAATCTAACAATGGATTTTGTTGTGTAATAATCGGTCGATATAATTCAAGAATGGAGTAAATTGAAATTTTTAAAGATTGATTAACATTAATTGAATAGATAAAATTGCAAGGGTGTTTATAATAATTCAACTCACTTAATGGAGTCTACATCCACTATCTTAGTGATCATACTAAGGATTTTTTAAAAATCCATTAATTTATTCTTCATTTAGGATAAAGAGTAATATTACACAATTCTATAGACTTATACCTAAAATCTATTAAATTCTTTCCCCCAAAAAAATACAAATAAACAAATTAGAAAATCCTCGCAAGGAAGGTATTTGCAAAGTTAAAACTGTCTATAAGTTAAAATTTGATTGCTTGAAAATTTTGATAATCTTTCTTGTTGCTTCATTATTGTTTGGAGATCTATTTTATATACTCTTGATCTTTCCTAACCGTTTGTAACCGTTGAGGGTATTTTGAAGTCATTGTTGCCACTAAAATTGAGCATTAAATACCTAACTACACAATGGTTTTAAAACCGATATCGCGGGTTTCAAAACCAACATGTAATTTGAAATAAAAATTTAATCATTATAATTATTGATTTGGAAACCACTGAAAGGGTTTTCAAAATGTTTAATGTGACAAAGCCTTCTCTCAATATCTAGCAGTACTGCCAAATCATGTTGTTTTTTAGGCAAACTTTGATATTTAGGAAAGAACATCTTGGGAAGCTTGTTGTACATGTGTCTCAATTATGAACTCACAAACCGTGACATTTTCCCTACCTAATCTAGTGATACCTTTATCGTTGATTAAAAACGAACTTGTCTTGGTTAGATCTTTCTCAAAACTTTGTCTTGCTCACTTGAAATTGGGCTAGGTTTGTTAGAGATGCCCAAAGACCAATCATATGATGATTGTAAAGATACTTTTATTTATCAATTTTATTGAATAAAGGCATTGTCATTGTTGTTTTCAGATATACGTATCAATGTATAACATAAAATAAGAAACAATAAGGTCCATATAATAATATATGTATTATTATTAAAAGATCCTTAGTTAAGTATTATTATGGGTATGGACAATAATAATACGCTTAAGACTAACATGTGATTAATTGATGACAATGAGTTGTCATTGACATAGAGATGTCAGAATTAATACTTGAATATATTGGATTGACCCACTATGAGTATATATCTTGGATTATTATGTGACGGTCACGATATTGCTCATAGTGATAACTATATATACGATCTTTAGACTTGAAATTATTACGATATCAACATATGTTGTTTTATGTTTTGATATAGTTAAATGTGTCTCGTAATTAGTTACACTATAAATATTTACATTGGACATATTACAATATATGTAGTGATATGTGAATGATCAAGATAAGATTTATCCTTCCTACATAATAAGAAAATATATCAAATGCTACTTGATTGAGTGGGACTGAAAATGCATGGCCATGCTTGAATACGTTGATATGAGATATCACAAATTATTCATTAATAATAGTCCGTTCTAGATATCAAGAAACACTAATAATAGGCTATACAAGTGTGACTATTCCAAGGCTTGTGCCTATTAAAGATATAAAAAGACAAAAGATATAGTACATTAAGAGAGTTGATCACGGACATGATACATAGAATCATGATCTCTTGTGACTTAGATGACAATGATATATTGCTAGATGTCACTCATTGTTTATAATATTAGAATTGTTCTAATATTATTACTAATGTTACAATGAGCCTACAGGGTCACACCCAATGGTTCAGAAAGAGCATAAATATATATGTATAAGTAGTTCATATTTAATTCTAGATTTTAAACAAAGGATATATAATTAAAGTAATTATATTCCTTTTTAAAATTTGAATTAAATATAGATTCCGAAATTTAAGGAAATAATTAAAGTAATTAATTCCTATAAACAAATTTGGAATAAAACTCTTATACCTAGGGTTACATCTATATAAAGGTTTTATTTGATCAAGCAGCCATACATCAAAAAATTACGAATTCTAAAAGCCTAGAATCACGAAAAATAGTTTTTCAAGATTTTGCTCTATCAACCGAGTGAACTGAGTAGAGGCCGAGACGATATTCGTGGAGGCTAAAGATTTGAATTGTCGAACGATCGTGATTGTAGCAAATCCAGTTGTTGCTTTTGGTTCTTATCAAGGAACCCAATGTAAGTCATCGCATCTCTTCCTCCCGATTTCGGATTAAACGTACATAGATCACTGGAAAGACCGTTATAATTTTTTTCACTGCACCATGGGGTGTGCCGACAGTCCCAACAAGGTTTTCCTCCCATAAGGACTACTTGTCATGGTTTCTACCTCTATATAACATCATCTCGCTCACCATTATTGGTACATATTAGCGCGAACCCTCAAGATTTTTGAATAAAAGCTTGGACGACAATATCACTATGTTGAACACTAGAACTCTCAAAACTCTAAAAAGCCTCATGTGTCTTTGAACTTTCGCATCTTGATAAGATAGGTCTTAATCACCCTGTTGACTCTTAAAACTTTTAACCAAGTTTGTCGACAACTTTCTTGTACATGAAGTGAGAATCTCCTTTCTCCATAGGAGCACTTCTTTGACCCACAATGTTTATGCCTACAAACATTATCTTTTCTTCTTATTTCCCTACCACGTCATGATAGAGCTCAGTAACATCAAATCAAGCTTCAAAGACTCATTATACTCTAGATTGTCATCTCTTTACGGGCAAATTGATTCAATTTAGGCAATCTCACAACAAATGTGCCCCTTATATCTATAGAACTCCAATGGCTTCCCCTCTATCCACGACTTGATTGTCTTTGATTTTCTTGTATGAAGCAATTATGGAAAGTTTCAGCTCCTCATTTGATTTATTATCTTTTGTGGCATTGAGACAATTCTTCATTAGATAAACTTTGATCAAATGTGGACCATTACAATGGTAACACTTCAATGGTCCTCTTATTTATTTTTTTACGGTTAGATTTGGACTTGTCTCGCCCACTCAATGACTCTTCCTCGCCATCACTAGACTCATGCTCCTCGTTGTCTCCCCCACCTTTAGTCTTGTCACTCCGGAACATACTCCAAAATTTATCTGTCATGCTTATGTCTCCTAAGCTTGGAAGTCCTCTCATGTTAAATAAATTCTCGTAGTATTATCTTATCGTTATCCTTTAGCCACAACATGACTCAAAAATACTACTTTATGCCTATAAGAAGTTGTTTACATTTTGTGTTGATTGAGTCCCCTTAAACTGCTTCGGCTTTAGAACGTCTCACTTGGACTTGGACGCAATAAATGTCACTCATTTTGACGAAAATATTTACACAAACAAGTCCACCTTGAGACCCTCACCTCCAACTTTAGAGCCTTTGCCTTGGTTTCAAGCGCAATGCTACTCTAATTTCGATTGTTGATAACCTGGTCGAGTTTGTCAACTCTTTTTTAATTTAAACACGATATCCCTCAAACTTGCTCTTTTGGATTGCTAAGGTGCGGTCTCTAAACCTTTTTTTGTAAAGTCTCATTCATTGAGATTAATTTCAACCTAATGAATCATACAATTTTTATCGATGTTCTCGAGACAAATAACGAAGTCAACCTTAAAATTCTATTCGAAAGATAAAATTCCTCTTAGGAACTAAAAATTAGTGTCTTGCTCTCATAGAGTGACTCGTGGTTTGTTTTGTGTAGTGCTATAAATAATATATGTGAACACACATATATGTGCAAGTATACATAGTCATACAAGTAATAATAGGGTGAGTGAGTATTGTTCCCACGATGATCTTTGGTAAAGTGGTGATGATGATGATGATGATGATGATGGCACGATTGATGTATGAATGTGGTGTGTGAAGTGTAAAGCAGTGTGATTGTAAGATAACAAGTAAAGAAATCAGTTTGTAAATACGGAGGCAAAAGCAAGATTAAAGAAAGAATACGTTTAAAGTATATGTTGTACTAAACCTCTATTGACGAACTCTCTCGGGAATGACTGGTGGGAACTCCTATGGACTTCTTACCTCTCACTCTTACGAACATAAAGCTACCACAGTGTATATCTACTCGACAGAGGTTTCTAAAGTGTTCTCGCTCTTCCGAGTCATAGGAACCTGACAAACTAAAATGCCATCGTATCTCGTGTCACTCGAGTAGCACTAGTCTATCGGTAAAGCACACTTCTTTTAGTCGTTGAAACCTTCCCCTACACCTCTTTTGAGTGATCTAGGTTTAGATAAGGCTCTATTTTCAGTCTAGAACTCATTGTTTACGTAGATCCTCCCTTATCTCCTTCTGGATGATCTAAGGATCTATAGCTATGCCTCTTCCGAGTGCTCTATCAAGCATCTAAACACGGGTCACTGTCGTCCATCTTACAATGCCTAGATGATTATCAACAATAAGCAAAGCAAATACACAAACAAATAGAAGACAATATATTAATAAAAGTAAAAGATAATCATCCACAAAAGCAACAACCTAAACAAAGCTCACATGGTGGTGCTAAATGTTAAAGTAATATCATCCACTTAAAACCTTAAACATTCAACAATCATCCTTATAAAATATGAAAAATAAATCAAAGGAAGAAGGAATAGAAAACACCCTCGGATGCGCAGGCCACCAACTTTTTCAACCACCACGAGACGCCTTGGTGTGCTACCCCCTTCTGTGTGCTTAGTGTCACGGACCTATCCCTCGCACACCTAGGTGGAGGGTCTTATCCCTCATACCCTTGGGTGGTTAAGCCGTGCGGCACTTGAAAAGGAACACATCCTAGACAAGTCAGCCTTCAACACGTCCTTCACCAAGGACCAATAACGAAAGCGTCATCCGATTAACATCGGGTAATATAATCAATCCGACACGGAATCCCGCAGCGCCTAGCGAATGCTAGAAGGCAACCCCATGGTTCCAAGTCGAGCGCAATATAGGGCATTAAGGCCCCAAAACCGTCCCTAGGGACACCCCTTAGAGAGGCGTTCTGCCATCCACTTGGCCCCAACGTCCGTACACCTAGGCCCCACGTGGGCCTAGAAGAAGGTCACTTACACCATGGTAGCTCCACTGCTAGCCTACGGCGAGGGGGCTGGTGGCGACCCAACACCAGTTCACTTCCCCCTAAAGAGCTAATAAAACTTACCAAGTAGACGTTGCTTCGTCCCAACCGGGGACACTTTCTGAATAGGGCCTTCAATGCCTTCCAAAAGCATCCCGACTCGACTCCTTACTTGGTTGCTCCTTAGGGCTCGCTCATATCAACTCTGAGGCTCGCATCTGCTCGGTCTCGAACGGGTTCATCACGATGGGATCTCGATGCAACATGAGACAATCGTGACATTTCCCCCCACTTCCTCGTATCGATGACCTCATCAATGTAGTCCAAGACGGGTTAGCCATAACAGTCTCCCCCGTCGACAATAAAACTTGAGCATCTAACGAGGTGACAAACACACAGGAGAAGTCATCTTCAAACCCAACTTGGTTTAAGCTCCCCCCCCCCACTTTTACTCTGATTCAGGCTTGAGCAACATATCCTTAAACCCAACGATCCACTCAAACAAGGGCCTTTTCCAACTCGCTTGTTCCTATCAGATTTGGCTTAGACACAGCTTCACGGCTATTGCCGAGGAAAGAGGACGGCCATAACACTCTCCACCACCCAATTTGTCGACGTCCTCGTTGACTCAGCAAGTTTCAGCTCCATCGTTTGGTTAGTGTTCAACTCCATCTTGATCAATGGCCCTGAACATGATAAGTGCCCCATTGTGTAGACACCCGAACATCCCATAAGGACCCTTTTCAAAGGAAGCCATTCGAACCCAACAAGCTCAGTTTCGCTTCCCCTATCTGACATTTCTTTAATGCTATCCCACAAGACGTTTGTAGCTCTAGCTGTCTTCCCCCACTCAGTTAGTCGGAGTCCTCGTCGGCTAACCAGGGTGAGCTTCTTGATTAAGATCCACTGGAACATAACCAATCCGACACGAAATCCCGCAGGGCCTAGCGAATGCTAGAAGGCAACCCCATGGTTCCAAGTCGAGCGCGATATGGGACACTAAGGCCCCAAACCGTCCCTAGGGACACCCCCTAGAGAGGCGTTGTGCCATCCACTTGGCCCCAACACCTGCGCACCTAGGCCCCACGTGGGCCTAGGAGAAAGTCACTTACACCATGGTAGCTCCACTACTAGCCTACGACGAGGGGGTTGGTGGAGACCCAACACTAGTTCACTTCCCCCTAAAGAGCTAATAAAACTTACCAAGTATGCCACGAGTAGACGTTGCTTCGTCCCAACCAGGGACACTTTCTGAACAAGGCCTTCAATGCCATCCAAAAGCATCCTGACTCGATTCCTAACTTGGTTGCTCCTTAGGGCTCGATCATATCAGCTCCGAGGCTCGCATCTGCTCGCATTTGCTCGATCTCAAACGGTTTCGTCATGATGGGATCTCGTTGCAACATGAGACAATCGTGACACTTAGCATACCACTCCCTTTGAGCTCTATCAATAGAGGAGTAATTGGTTGGAGTTTAGAGGAGAAAGGTGGAAGCTTTGCTCCGCCGAAAATAGCTCCAAAGGTCCCTCTTTTCTTGTGTTTTTTCTCCTCTAAAAGGCCTTCTTTTTCTTCTAGGTCACCATGTCTTTAAAAAGGGTGAAAAACCCTAAAAGATAGGCAAAAATCCATTTTTGCCCCCTTTACGTGATGGTATTTCTGTAGGGCTGGCAGTGGTGACAGTGGTCCCCTACTGAGGTGGCTTACATTCAGGCAATATTGGATATGGTCCCTTACTAAGGTGGTTGTGGCCAAGCTGTAGTGGTCCCGACCGGCTGTAATGGCACCAGCTAACACTCTTATCAAAATATTTTCTTGTCATCTAGCTTAGCACAAGAGTCCTCTAGCTTTTCCATGACATTTTCCCATTATTGTCCTTCTGTGAATGCCATGACAAATTGCCTCAACTTCTATTTTTGCTTTACATGCACAACACAACTCAAAAGAACTACCTTTCTTGTGAAATAACACCTATTATCACCTGAAAATGCCAAGGCATAATTATAAAACTATATGCAATGTTATAAACCTAAATGCAACTAAATGAACCTATATCAGCCTAAGGACACTCACTAACTTATGTAAAAAGGCCTAAAATATAGCCTTTTTGCGGAGTTACCACATCCTCAAACTTAAGCTATTGCTTGTCCTCAAGCAATGGATAGCAACTAGCAGAGAATAAATGTCATGACAAAGTTCAAGATCCAGGCAAGCAAAAGGTCAGACTTTCAGCCCTCAGAAAATGTCATGGCATAAACATGTAAGACTCAAGGAAATTTCAATAATACTACTCTAGGATAAGGTCGAATGCGAGTGTGTGAGTGAGTATATCTAATCTATGATTAGTTAACTTAGAAAAATTCTAAAGAATGTTTACTATCCTAGCAAGGCATGTTTGTTTATTAAAGCATAATTTACTATTCCCCATATATATATTTAATTTTTATTAGAAATTCTAGCAAACTGCTACGAGGGGAGCCAACTTGTCACACTATCTTCTACTCATGCCATGGCTGCCATTTATTTAAATGGAGCATTCCTCTACGGAGTATGCCATGGTGTCACCCTATGCCTCTTTTAGTAACTCAAATGCACATGGATATGCCATGGCATAACAGAGTATCCTTCTACATATATGTCCAAGAATTTATTCATAACTTCTAATACTAACTAATGGGGTTTTCTATTAATAAACAACTCATTAAACATGCAAGGTTGTTCAAGTTTACATTCTATAAAATTTTTCTAATTTTCCTAATCATGGAGAATATACACTCGTGTAGCAATAAAATAAACACAACAAACCAAATCCTAAAGCAAGTTCTATTCAAATCCTAAGTCATGCATATTCAATTCAATACTAGCCATATAAGGAATATCATCATCGGGTATCACAAACTATAATCCTATAAACTTATCCTAAGACTTGCACAAATGTCATGGCATAATTCTACAACTACTACTGTCATGCACATGAAGTAGAGGACGAAACCTCCCCCAAAATTAAGGCAAGCATTATCCGCAATGCAACTAAAACTTAAACTAAATGCTATGAAATGGAATGGAATGGAATACAATTTACCTTGGCTATGTTGGTGGTGTTGTGATAATTCAGCACGAGGTTCTTCGCTTCGACGGGGGTGGACTAACTTCAGGATCAATCTCATCGTCTGCTCCCCGTAGTTTGGATTTTTCAGTAGCTGATGGTGGGTTGGATTGTTTCCCGGCTATCATTTTGAGCCAGGGTTTAAGTTTCTTCCTCTTGGGAGAGGGCATTGGTGAATCCTCTTGTGGGGCTGCTAGTTGCAGTTCTTCGTGTTGTGTTGGCTGGGCGGGTGGATCTTCAAACAGTGAAGAAATAAAGTGGCTTCATGTTCCTTTGCAGCAGAAAGGTCTAGTTGATCTTGTGACTAGGCTTGCTCCTCTGAAAATGTCGTGACATTTTCAGGAGTTTGTTCTCGTGCAGGTGAATGGGCTTTCTAAGCTTGCTCCTCAGTTTTTGATTCCATGGGCCTAACTTCTTCGAACGGTTCAACTGGGGATGGTACCTGATTTAGATCAAGTGTAGCTAGCCTAGTCAAAGTTGAGACAGCTATAAATGCCGAGGCATTTCCTGATGTAGTGGGTAGAATAGACTTCGGGAATGCAGGAAACTCTTGATCTAGTGGAGGAAGCAACTTTGTCAAGTAGGCTTTGATGATCTCGTCTCTCTTCTTGTTATAGAGGAAAAATTCCTTAAGATTTCTTGACAAATCATCAACTTTTGCCATGGCATTTTTGGATAGCTCTAGTGCATCATCTTTTTCTATCGGGTTTTTTCCTTTAGCCGAGGTAGCATGTGATGCCTCTGGCTGCTCTTCGATGTTGCCCATAAGTGCAGTCACTTTTTCAGCAGATAAACCTTTCATTCCTTCCACTATTTCATCATAATCATCTTTTGGAATGACCTTCTTCTGACAAAGTGTGGTGATTAGGTTTGGAAATATGAAGGGGGCTCTTGGGGCGTTTCCAACAAGCATGCATCTCATGCACGATTATTCTTCCTATGTCCATTAGGCAGCCAAAGAGAATGGAATGTAACAACATAAGTTGAGGTAAACTCATAGTAGTGTGATGCAAAGTGGGCATTAGCTTATATCTCATAGAGTGGTTCTACAACCGGGCGTTGGAAAGCAAAAACTCTCGGTTCACCGTTTGTCTCGATGTTTATTGACCGTTCCACTCGGTCTCTAGCAGATAAAGGTCCTCCTTCACGCCTTGATATGTTTCATAATTAACATATTCTTCCTTCTTCGCGTATCTATCCACTCCTTGAGGGATTTTGAAGAAGCGGTTGATAGCCGTGTTTGTGAAGTGAATATTTTGCCTAAACATATACAGATTTTTGGTCAAGGTTATGAATGTTGGAATAAAACTCACACACCAGCGTTGCGTGCTTTGACTGCTCCCAATGGTGGCGCGCCATCATATCCTTCACCATAGAGCCCAACTCGTCGGAGAGGATGAAGCAAAGTTCAAAGAAAAGTCTTCTATTTTTGAGAGTTTTAAACCTCTCTTCCACCGCATCTTGCACAAAAATGACAGGAGGTGGTGGTGCGGATCCTAGGGGTCTGGTTCGTACCATTTTGGAGTTGAAAGAGAGGAGAAAGAGTATGAAATCTTGAAGCTTTTGTCTAATGGAGGAAGAGTATTTCGGCTACGGAGGTGGAAGATGAGGAAGAAGATGGGGAATAAAGATGAAAGAGAAAAGGAAAGAAATAAAAGTGAAGCCTTTATTTTTTTTAGTGGGGGGGTGGGAATAAAACGGCTAGAGGGGGTTGATTAGGTGTCAGGTAATTAAAGAGAAGAGGGAGGGTTTCCTACTTTTCTCCTTTTCCTTTTAGCCGTCAGTTTCCAAGGGTACATTTTTAACCTAAAAATGTTTAAAAGAAAATATTAAAAAGGCTAAGCATATTAAAGCATATAAAACAAACTTAAAAACAATTTATTTATGAACAAGAATAAACTGAAAATGCCGTGACATTTCAATATGTCAGGCATCTATAAGATATGCGGTAGGTTTATCTCGCATCATGTGGGCTCCAGTATAGATCTTCAAGCGCTGGCCATCGACTTTGAAGATTTTCCCACAATGTTCTTGATGTCTACAACTACATGGGGATACACGTGATGTATTTCAAATGGTCCTGACCACCTCGATTTAAGCTTCCTAGGGAAGAGCTTCAGCCTTGAGTTGAATAGGAGCACTTGTTGTCCAACTTGAAGATGTCGTGGAAAAATCGCTTGGTCATTCCATCTTTTGGTTCGCTCCTTGTAGAGTTTAGCATTTCATAAGCTTGGATCCTGAATTCCTCCATTTTATTCAACTCTCGAAGCCTTTTTTCACCAGCTAGCTCGACATCAAAGTTAAGCTTCTTGATTACCCAATAGGCCTTATGCTCTAGCTCGACTAGGAGGTGACTTGCTTTGCCATAAACTAATTTAAATGGAGACATCCCTAGTGGGGTTTTGAAAGCGGTTTGGTACTCCCACACTGCTTTATCAAGCTTGGGTGACCAATCCTTTCTTTTTAAATTCATCACTTTTTTTAGAATTTGCTTGATTTCACGGTTTGAAACCTCGACTTGCCTATTGGTTTGGGGATGATATGCCGTGGTAATTTTGTGTCGCATCACATATCTTTGTAATGCCTTGGCAATCAACTTGTTGTCAATGTGGGTGCCTTCATCACTGATGATAGCCCTTGGCACGCCAAATCTTGTGAAGATGTACTTATGAAGAAACTTAATCATTGTCTTTGAATCGTTCCTCGGCTTCGCAATGGCTTCATCCCACTTGGATACGTAGTCCACTGCCAAAAGGATGTATAAATCTCCAAATGTGGATGGGAAAGGTCCCATGAAGTCTATGCCCTACACATCAAATAACTCAATCTCCAAGATATTTTGTCGTGGCATTTCATAGCGTCTCGACATGTTCTCAAGCTTCTAACATTGATCACAGGCTTGGTAAAATGCCTGGACATCTTTGATAAGGTAGGCCAATAAAAACCTGATTGAAGGACCTTTGTAGCAGTCCTCATTCCTCTGAAGTGATCTCCACATGGTCTTGTGTCACTATTTTGAAAGAATAAAAATTGAGATTAAAATGTCTCAAAATAAAAATTATGGTTTAATTTCAAAAAGGGGAAATTGGGAAACTAGGGTTTAATTTGAAAAATTGAGGATTTAAAAATTAGGGATTTAAAATTTATAGATTAAAAATATTTGGAAAGGGATTAAAAAGGTTTTAAAAAAAGTTGGAGTCGCCATCGGCCACTTTGGTAGGCCGGACACCGTAAAAATCAGAGATCTAAAAAGATTCGGGTTTGAGAGTCGGTTACGGTTTAAAACGGGGTTAGCGTTAAAACCGATCAAAATTTACCTTTATCAAAACGATCGCTTAATTAATTTTTGGAAATTTTATTTTAAAGTGACATTAAAACTAGGATTTGTTTATGGTTCGAATTCATTTTATTTTTAACGTATCTTTATTCGAAGACAAAGCATACACCGTCACTGATATGCTAGGAAGACGTGCCCGTTACGACCTAATAAAAGACGTGATTAATTAAGTTGATTGATTAAGATGGTGAAATGATTTAGCAAAAACAAATAAATCTCATAAAAAACAAAATACATACAATATATTAAAATAAACATGTACATAATAAATAAAAAAATTGCAAAATAAATGAAATGCAACATAAATATATACAAAATTCATGTAACAAAAGGCATGGCATAAAAAATGAATATATGGCATAATAAAACAAATGTATACAAGGATGAATGCAACAACTAAATAATAATGCGAGTATCTATATCAACATATATGAAAAAAAACATAAGCATAAATAAATAAATGAACACATGATAAATTAATTAAAAAAGAAACCAAAAAAAGGAAAATTAGCCACTGGAAAGGGTCAAAACGAAAGACAAATAAAGTTTTATGATAAAATCGAAAGAAATAAAAGCTTTGTTTTTGGACAATGACCAAATTGGAAGAGTTTGAAAACATCCGAGGACTCCGGGGTGATTTAACTAAGGGGAAGGGTTTAAAATTAAACCTCCAGACACAGAGGGACCCCAAAATAATTAAACCAATTTGAATAGCTGATTATAACTTCAATCAGGTTTAAATTGAAAAACCAGAAGAAATGAGGAGGACTACGGGCATGAATATTGAAGGACGGAGGGATTTAAAAAATAATTTTCCTATTTCTTAAAATGGGGTACATAACATAACTAAAACAGAAAATCATTCTCCTTTCTTCATTTTTTTGAAACCGAAAGAAATTAACACTCAAATCCTCTAAAATATTAATCCTCAAACCTGAAAGTTTTTGAAGAACATTTACATGTTCATTATTTTTTATAGAAAACGTAGCGACTTGTCGGCGGCCGACGAAGCAAAACTCAAGCTTTTTTTCTTTTTCTGACACCGAGACCCTTTTAGAAACCTTGAAAACAAAAGATTTAAGAGCTAATCCCATAAAAAACACCCTCCTTTTGAAGAAACTGAGAAAGCCGAACCCTTTTTAAAATCTAAAAAACAAAAGGCGATCTCCCTTTTATTGGCTGACCTTGATAACTGAAGGCTCTTAGGCTTATCGCCGGTTACGGAAGAACACGATCCAAAGAAAAAACCCAAACGACGTTGGATTCGAAAATAAAAAGTTTAAACCCTAAATTTATTTCAGTTCTCCTTTGTATACACTCGAAAAGAAAGAGTTTATTATCTCGAAAAGCTTCTCTTGTATTGATTTTGATCGTGGGGAGAACCCATCTACATGTTCATTCTCTCGGTTTAAATAACCGATTATAAAGGGGAGAAATAATCCTATTTTTCTAATTGGTTTCTACTTTTGGTTTGGCTGAAAATTGGTTCTATTCGGATTCCTCTTGCTCTGATTTGGTTACATTGCTTTTGATTCCTCTGAAAATATCTGATATATGGTTGTAATGCTCTGAAATTTGGTTGATTTGTTGGTATTGTACGAATTATGCATTTGGATCTATTGTGTACCATTTCTGACATGGTTGTTTGCTTATTTATGTTGCATGTGATGGCCGGAAATCGAAGGGGAATCGGAGGAACGAACGGTCGGCCAAATGGCGAGGGCGATCGAACGCTTCGCTGGGCAGCTGAAGGGGCGCGTGCACGCGACGCGCGCGTGAGTTGAATGAATGGGCGCGCGTGCGTCGCGTGGAGATTTGCTGGAAGCTTCTCTTCTTCATCCGCAATCATTGTATCAGATCTTGATCCAACGGTTATGCTTAGCTACACATGGAGATGAATAAATGTTGTTAGGGTTTTCTCCTATAATCATATCAGGGTACACGGGTTTGGGATATTGTAGTGGGCTACGAATTATTTATTTAATTTGGGTCAGATAACAATATATATGGGCTTGATTTAATATTTATATTCCGGGCTTGTTTATTTATTTGGATTTAGTATTAGATATGGACTGTTTAAATTTAAAAAATGGACTTATTAGTATTTTTTGGGGTTTAGTTATTTACTAGTTTTATAATATAATAATAATAACATAACAAAATAAGATGAAAATAATATTATAATAATATATATAATAATAATATTTAATATTAAAACGGAAAAAATATATAATGTTTTTGGTTTTTTTTAGTTATTCATTTATATATATTCTGTTACATAATAATAGTAAAGATAATAAACAAAATAATTACAAAAATAGTAGTATATAAGTAATATTTTGGAATTTTGTTTTATATTATATATATATTTAAATGATGATTTTTTGGTTTTAATAAAATTATTAAAAGAATAAATAACATATCAATAATATTTTTGTATTTACATTTTTTTAATTTTTGATAATAACAAACCCGTTATTTGATTAGAAAATAAAATCGAAGTTAGACCCCAAATAAAATTAATGATTACAATAATCATCCACAAAAACAATCACATAAACAAAACTCACATGGTTGTTTACATGCATGTTCTCTCTTGACACAATCTGCATCTCCTCTAGATCCCTTGTATAGTTAATAACCTGGACATACAAAAGTGATGAAATATAATATATCCTTTTGTGCTAAACCAGTTCTGTCAACAACACTCCCTCTTCCTCAAAAGGCACGAAACTCACCCAAACAAAATTCAGAGAATTGCGGAAGAAAAAAAAGAAATGTGAAAAGTGGTTTACATTTCAGGTCCCCTAAAAGGTGAAACATAAGTTTCAAAATCCCATATTTTAATATCAACACTAGGAGTAAGAAGTGAGAACTGTAAGGCAAACAACATATTACTGTTAGGCAAAAGTTTAAATCTTAAGAAAAGAACACATCTTTTCATCAACTTTTCAACATATATATTTATATTATACATATATAATGCCAGAAATAGCAATTTGATGTTATAAAAAAATATTTTTCAAAATTTTTAATTTTAAAATGATTATTTATTTTTTGATTTAAAAGCTAGTTTAAAAAATTCTAAATAATATAACAAGTAGTACTTTTTTTCAAAAAAGAATGACACTTTATTTATTTAATATAGCTTCCAACTTCAACTTTTAATCATCTCTAATAGATAGGAATTAGGATATCAATTGCAAACCACATAAACCTATTTTATCTAATAATACAAAAAGCTTTAATAAATGCATTTTTTATTCTAGGCCTAGTCTGATAACCTTAAGCTTAAACTCTTTCCTGCAGATTATTACTCCAATATATGCTAACAAAGGTAGAAGAAGAGAACTAAACCAATAAAATATTGAAATTTGAATTAACCTTTCAGCTAGTTCTAGGTCTTTCAGTCACCAAGTTGTGTACCTAAGAGGAAATATGTTGATTTTTTTCTCCAAAACATTTTTTGTATTATGCTTTTCAAAAAGCTGGAAGACTATGCTATTGTCATGTCCCGCACATTGCAGTCCGTGACAGTCGTGCACAAGTCCGACAACAAGGTTCCATCGAGCTTGTCAAGACCACCAGACTTGACCCACACTTGGAGAATACTAGAGAGCTCATTGCAAATATGAAAAGAGATAACTTATCATATAAGGATTTAGGAAAATCTTGCTATATCGGGAGAGATCAACTATCCAGGGAAACTTTCCTATGAATTGATGTAATTTGATAGAATTTAATAGAATTTTCTTTAGATAATTGATTTTGTATTTATTTTGGGCTAATCTTGGACATTAATGTAAAATGATCTTGACCGTTGATTGAGTGAGAGTTCAACTATAAATAGAGAGCTCTCACCACCATTTTTAATCATCAAATACATTTCATCCTCCTTTGAGAGAGAGTAATAAAGCTCTGAGGCATTTACTCGAATTTTTCTCCTCTCTTGTTCTTTCTTTAAGCTTTTCGTTCTTGTTGTCTCTCGAGTAGCTAAGAGTAGCCACCATAGGGCTAATAGGTTCTGTATCCATCGAAGGATGAAGGTTGACTTAGTCACTGAGATCGGGACCAAGTAGCGTCACAAAGCGTTTAAGGTCGCACGTTACGGATGAGTAATCGAGTTCTATGGACGTGAAACTCTAGAGATGTGACAAGGCTTTGCGGATCGAGGTGGATGAGCTCAAGAATAAGTTGCTCAGTTGCAAGACCGCATTGAGTGAATGGAGTGTGCTCATGACCTTCTTAGATAGACTTAGATCAAGGGTAGAACATGCGGGAGATGAGTCAACCAACATCAAGACATCCAATCCCATAAAGAAAGACAAAGGGAGTGGCGAGACTAAGTCCGTGTGAGAAAAGAAGGCGAGCAGAAGATTGAAGTGCTACTTCTATGATGCCCACATTTCATAAGGAATTGTCCAAAGAAAAATCACCTTGCTACCATCATTAAGGAACCAGACGAGCCACAAGTAGAAGTAGTGTGACTTGGTGCGATTGCGTATTCTAGAAAGCCAAGTAAGAACCAAGGTGCAACTACGAGTGCTAAAGTAGCTGAACCAAGGTTGACACCCGATGCGATAGCAAATGAAAAAGCAGTCAAGCCAAGGGTAAATAGGAAGCAACTGAAGTGCCACCAATGCAAGGGGCCACACAAGTTACGAAATTGCCCATTGAATTATGCTACAACTTACATTATTAGAAGGCTAAAAGAGCTAGCTGATGGAGGCTATGGAGTCCTTGTTAAATTCCATCTTTGTCGAATTGTAATATTTAAGATATCGATCCCACGAAGACTGAGTCAATTCTACTACTTATAACCGCACTTAAGAAATTAAAAGCACAAGTGATTGGATTGGTTTAATTGCATTAACTAAACTATATTAAATTATAGAAAGATAAAAATAAGAATAATGAGGTTAGATTGAATGCTTTGTAGAGGAGAATCCAATTATATTTCTAATCCACTTATTAATACAATAGGTTGAATTGCCGCCTTAGCTGATCGCACAAAGGGTCGCCGTAGCTGCATAGGCGGGGCTATGCCTTATTGACAATTCAACTTTTTATAGTTCGACAAAGAAGCCTTATATGTTTCTTCCTTATCCTTAAGAGAAGAAAACTGTTGAAATCCCTGTGTCTTGATGATACCTCCCAGTGTTAATCAAGGGTAGATAACAACCTCACATACGTCTTGTTAGTAGCTGAAATCCGACTCGGATTAGTTAATGCCCTTGAGCAAAGACCGTATTCTCTCGTTTCGAGAGCCTAACTCTCCTGATATTAGACAAATGGATATTTCTTCACATAATTATCATCTCAAGCTCATATACAAAGAAATTTAAGTACCACAAAAGAATAAACTATAAAATAAGTTTTGCATTAATAAATATCAATAATGATAAGTACTCAACTCACTATCACTTTCTACACTTTTCATCGATATTAATCACCAATTCTACACCTACTTGAACCAATTTATGTACTTAATATGATATATTCAGGGATTTTACTGTTAAAGATAATATTTATAGAAAAGACATACTTTACTGTATTTTTATATCTGTGCAGGAAGAAGTATTATCGCGGCAACAAACTGTGGCCGAGGTAGGACCTGATACCGAGGCAGTAGAGGACAAGTAACGATGTGGTAGGCAAGCTGAGGAAAAAAATGAGGAAAACATTGATGGACAAGAAGCCTAAGGATCGAAGCTGGATCGCACAAGGAAAAGCCCAAGACAAGGCCACGCGGGAAAACCTTCTAGATAAATAAACTTGAAAATATTTTATTTATGTATATAACTTATTCCCTACTCCAAGTTGTATTCTACTTAAAAAAGGTTTGCCCTAGACCAAGCCTACATAAGACCTAGTCGTCCAAAGGAGCAAGAGCACTAGACTTTAGAGACAATTCGATGTATAGAGAGCTTAGCCGATTTCTTCTTATATTATGTTCTAAATTTATTAGGCTTAGGTGAAGGTTGTAAAGTATTAGTGTGAGGAAGTTAACATTATTTCTTGTTTCTAATGCAATAAAATATTAGAGTTTGCTTGTTCTTTGTCATTCCTTGTTCTTGCATTCAAGCTTGAGAGAGAAGTTTGTAAGTAATCCATTTATCTAATATCAAGAGAGTTAGATTCACGAAAGGAATAAGTATGGTGTTTCAATCGGGAAACACTAACTCGGCCTAGAGATAGGTTAAGAGTTTCAGTGGCTAAAAGAAGTATGGGATTGATTGGTGATTATAATTGATTCACACCGAGAGGTATCATCAAGGACTGGTCATCAATATTACTTTGACTTAGAGATAAGCAAAGGCACTAAAGGATAGTTTGTCGAACTTTGATAATGTCTTCCCAAGAGCAAGATATTGTCGCGGCGGGTGAGTATCTTTACTGTCAAGGCGGTAATCTATAATACTGCCGAGACAGTGTTGTACAATTGCATTAGACATAAATGAGTTGATCAAATCCACTATACAACAAAACTAGATCCTGGCCATCTTCTTTATTTTATTTTTCTATCTTTATCTAGTTTTCATTATTTAGTTCAATCACAACTTGATCACTTGTGTTTATTTTATTTTCTTTACAGAGTAAGAAGATTGAAAGAAGCATACTAAGTAGATCAATCCCTATGGAGACGATACTTGATACTTATCACTTTATTATTTGGTGACGTGTTCACTTGCACTAAATTGCACATATCTAACACGCATCAAATAACAATATAACCTTGCTCTCCATCCACTCTACAACATTCTAAACCTCCAAGGGAGTGTAGAACATATTATGGTCGACGGTTAAGGATATGTTATATGTGTAAAACCGACTTCTCTTCCTCTAAACCTAATAAGTGACTTATATAGGCCAAGACCTAAGTTGATCTTTCCATGCAAGGAAAGAATTTAAATAGAAAAGAAATTTAATTCCTAATTAAATTATATAAAATAAATCTTATTTCCTAAAATATCTTTTCTCGCGATTTGGCTTGGACTCGACCTCCTAATTGAGTTGTCTTCTTTCTTTTGCTCTTTGTCTTTTGGTTTCTTTTCCTCTTCATATTGAGCATCACTTATCGTCTTCCATGTTTCCGTGATAGTCTTAAGAACGCTGCCTTGGCGGATGCTTCTTCTGCAATTCAGCATCCATTTTCTTCTTTAACTCTTTCTTTGATCTAGTTTCCTGTTTTAGAAAAAAAACTATCAAACATATATGTTTTATGCCAATTAATGGATAAATTCATAAAAAATAGTATTCGAATGCTGAGATATGGAAAATAATCAGAAATATATTATTGCATTTAATTTTGTCTTTATTAGCAATAAATGAGTGGAGAAATGATGTGAAAATTGAGGATGTTTAGGCACTCATCACACCCCCAAACTCGAACTATTGCTTGTCCTCAAGCAATGCAAAAGATAAGTTTAAGTAGGGAATTTTAAAGCGATATATCGTCCTGCCTGCCGTTGTAGAGTTCCTTTCTTGACTCGGCCTCTTCTTGGTTCTATGCGTTCCTCAGAATTGGACTATAAGTCTTAGTGTGAGTTTGCGTAGCTGTGCCAAAGCTGATTTTCTAAGTTCTAATCCTTTTCTAGTTCAAGACTTTTCGACTAAGATTCCTTTGCTTTCTCTTTCTTTCTCCCTGAATTTGATGTATAATTATATATTGCTATATAGTTATACTTGCTTGAGCCAATTTTAGGCACCTCAAGTATTTAGCTATTTCTTACTACAACCAATTTCGGGCACCTCTAGTAAGTGGGAGAAAAACTAAGTCCTATATCCAGTCATGGGTACCTCTATGGACTAACTAGAGACAATGATAGACACCTCTAGTTTAAAATCTAAACATACGTCCTTATTGCTTTTCAAAGAAAAGAACTTTTATAATCAACTAAGACTAGCAGTGTTTTAAGATGTTTTCAAGCTCATAGTCTAATCCTAAGTACTAATCCTAGCAAACCCTTCGGAATTCAAGTCTAGTGAATGGTGCAGATTGCAGCGACGACTGGAGAATATATCACTGCCGAGACAGTTTCAATAAAATTCAACAGACCTTTAAACAAAATTTTGCAGTAATACTTAAGTAACTACGACAATATTTTAAAGCATTAATGAGATACTTCGATTACTTCCATACAATGCATTTATATATTACAAAATAGAAAAATGCTCCCTCAAACTCAAGGGATGCATTGTCCTCAATACATGGACATGGATATAACCGAAAATAAAATAAAAGAAAAGAAAAGAAAAAAGAAAAAAGAAAAAATAAAATAAGAAAAACTATCACCCTTAGAAAGATGTGGAGGATCCAAATGAATCCTCAGAATCATTGTCGATTATCAGCTTGCAACGAGTGTTCGGTGTCTGCTGGGTGATTGGCTTCGGCGATTGTTGGGCCACTGCCTTTGGCGGGCTCACCATCGGCTTTTTGACAGAACGATATGGCCGGACCCGGATAGGAGTTGGGTCTCGTAGCTGTTCTTCTTTTGGATCCAGGTTGATTGGGGATGAAGTGAATGCCTTTCTCTTCTTTCTCCTTGTGTTGCAGCAATGAATTCATCGGCAACTCTAAGTTGGCTTGTTAAACCTTCTTCTGAATTACTTCAAGTGAAAGTTGTTGACTGCTCTAATATCGCTCCTCTATTGGTGGAGTCCATTCGGAGGAAATCAACTACTGAGTCTACTGAAATTGGTTTAGTTGCAGCTGCAGCCGCTGTGGTGACAGGGGAGACTAGGATAGTAGTTGAGACAGATGGTGCCATCGGTGTTGGTTGTGGCATGGAGAGATCGACTGTGAAGTCTGGAAACAGAGTTGTGCATGTAGGGAGTTCTTCTCGAATGGTGGAGATGATAGCATTGTTGAACTCCTTAATATATCTCTTGAAGGCCAGTTACCTTCTCTCCATCCTCTACAGGATCTCCAGGAGTCATGCTGGTGTAGTTTCATCCTTTGTTGGTTCTTCGGCCATGGTAGGTTCGGCCTCAGCCGTCGGAGGAATGTAAGCTTGTGGAGTCGCTTCTTCCACTTGCATTCTTCTCATGTAGATTTCTCGTGTCCAACCCACACGTCTTGGTGTGTAGGTGTCTAGGGGCATATTTGGGACTCTTTCTAAATTTCCTAAAGCGATAATTAAGCAAGGGAAGATAAGGATACCTTTTTCCTTGGTGTCGCATTCAAAGATCTGCTCGCTGATGATGTTGTCGATGTCGATCCTTCGGTTGTGGATGATAGAGTGGATGAGCGCTAATCGTGGTCTGTCCACTGTCTGGTTATGAGAGGTTGGCAGTAGATTCCTTTTGATGAAGGCATTCCAGAGTTTAGCTTCTGGGCGAAGATCATGGCGGCTAACTGATCCGCAGTGCTTCCCTGTATTCCATTCAGCTCTGGGTACACAGAGTTTGGCTTTCATTGCTTCGTAATCACCCGCTTTCAAGGCGGCGGCAAACTCTACATGTTCGTCTTTTTTTATGTGGAGGTTGAAGTAGGCGTTGATGACGACGTCGGCCATTAGAATTGTGCTTCCTCTGAGGTAGGCATATGGGTTCTTCGCCACTGGTCTACGGGCGTAGAATTCCCATACCCATTCAATATTTACTGGATCTGGCTGCCCGGCAAACTGCTGCCATCTCTGAAAATTTATTTTTGAAAAATAAAGGCTTTCAAACCTAAATCCTCTTCTTTTGTATAATGAAAGCCTTGCTCCTTCCAGATCTGTCTATTCTTGAAGTTTCGCTTATATTCATGCTCCACTACCGGTGTGGAGAACCTTTTGAACTTTGTTGCTCCGGCAGGGTTTTCTCGTGGAGTTGTCATATTTTTGAAGAACTTAACATAAATTTTGCAGAGTAATTGTAATAGAGAGGAAGTATGGAAAAGATGAAACTTTCTTCACTATTTATAGGCGAAGGCGGCCAACCGTTGGAAACAACAACAACGTCACCATTATTCTTGGCATGTACGTTACACCATTCTAGCTACCCCACACTGGCGGAAGAAACGATGCGGCTTTGACTCGGGCGGCAAGTTTCCCGCCAAGATATTTTTTTCTTGAATTGGGTCGCATTTTTGGGTTTGTTCATCTTTTTATTTTATTTTCTTTATTGGACCTAAAAACTGAATAATAAAAGATGTGAGAAATTAAAATTTAAAACTAAATTGTGAGAGTTAAAGTAAAATTCTAAAACTAAAAATAATTTTCTAATTCCTAAATCATAAAAACTAAATTAGGGACTAAGAAATTGAAATATTAGGTTACTGCAGAAGTGCAATAAATTGCATCTTCAACAGAAACCATCTTCCCCTTTTTGTCTAGAGGAGAAGTTGATGTTCTAGTTGTTGTCTCCTCATCTGGTGGTTTCTTTTGAATGTGTTGTTGTTCAAGGGGTGTGCTACCTCGATAGAGGTTGCCTTGGTAGATTTTGTTCAGGCAATCTTCTTTTGGATTGAAGTTGAACTCAATTTTAACTTCTATTCTTTTGCATTCATCTGGTCCATCCTGATGCCTTAGAGTGTTGAAAACATTGATCTTTACTTGTTAATCATGACCCTTAAGATCAATTCTCCTTTCTCACAGTCGATCAATGTACTTCCTTTAGCTTGGAATGACCTTCGTAATATGATTGGAGCGTGCTCATCTGCTTCACAATCAAGAATTAAGAAGTCAGCAGGAAAAATAAATTTATTCACCCTTATCAAAATATCTTCAATTTTTCCTTTTGGTTGTACATAAGAGCGGTCTACCAGTTGCAGCATAACTGTTGTTCGTTTTGCTTGATCGATGCCTAGATTTTGAAATAATGACTTAGGCATGAGATTTATGTTGATGCCTAAGTCACATAGTGCTTTACCCACGTACTGATTTTCGATAGAACATGGTATGGTGAAGCTACCAGGATCTTTTCTTATGGTGGTGACCTTGTTATGCACATTCTCACACATCCTTCCGTTGCGGCAACTGTTTCAAATTCCCTAATTTTGTCCTTTTGGATATAATGTCCTTAACGAATTTGGCGTAGTCGGACATTTGCTTAATTGCCTCCACTAAAGGTATATTTATATGTACATGTTTAAGTATATCCAAAAATTTCTTAAACTGGTTCTCCTGCTTTTGTTGTTTTAACCTTTGTGGAAAAGGTGGTGGTGGGAGCAGATCTTCGATCTTTTTATTGCATTGAAATCTTATCTGTGGTGCGATTATGGCATCACCTGCTACGGTAGTATTTTCGGCAGTGTCTGCTGGTTTTTTTGCTTTAGATGTTTCATCAGTAGCTTCTTCAGGGACTACTGTTTTAGGGGTCTTACCTACTGTTTGACCAGGTATTTTAGGGTCCTTCAGTTATAATCCACTTCTGGTCGATATGGCTTTACATTGTTCATGAGGACCAATTCTATCGACTTCAGAGTCACTTGGGAGACATCTTATGGGTCTGTTTTTCATCTGTTGTACCATTTTTCCTAATTTGGTTTCCAACGCCTTGAGAGCAGCTTCGTTATTCTGCATTCTCATTTATGTTCTGTCTATGAAAATGTTAGCTTTTTGGATAAACTTGTTTGTATTTGCAATGTATGCACCAGTTTGGGCCATAAATGTTTGCAGTGTATTCTCCAAAGTCTGGACGTATGTTGTTTGCTGCTGAGCAAATCTATTATTTTGCTGGAATCTCGTAGATTGCACTGTTTGATGTTGCGTGTTAAGTGTATTATTAGGATTTCTCCAAGATAAATTAGGGTGATTCCTCCATGATGGATTATAGTTGTTGGACATTGTTTCTATTAAAATTTCCAACATTGAAGAAAGATTCTGGATTGTGCTGGCATGCATTCGAGTCATGATTGTCACCACATGTTTCGCAGAGAATGGTGACTACTTATACTTCTCGAACGTGACTTGGCTATTACAGATCCTTCAACATATTTGTCAAGGCCGACAGTTATGTTAAAATGGAATCCGAAGAATCTGATTTTTTCATGCCTCATTTACTTATGCCTCTTCTGGTGGTTGGGTGTTAATAGTCGTTCTTTACTAACCTATCCAAAATTTCTATACTATCATGGGGTAGACCTGGCAAACTTGATCCGGGAACCAAAAACCGAACCGATTTACCCGAACCGAAACAGAAATTGATGATTTAGCGTGACCTAAAACCCAAACCGAAACCGAAACCGATCCGAATTCTAGAAGAACCGATATAGACCCGTAACTGATTTGACCCGTAACCGAATTGACCCAAACCGATTTTCACCCGAACCGAAAGTAACCTGAATCGAAAGCAACCCAAAATTAACTTGCTCAAAACCGAACATCAATCCGATTTTAACCCGAGAATTGAGTCAAAGTGAATGAATAATATATTTTTACTATTGTTTATTTTTTAACAATATGATAAATAATTAAATAACATATATTTTATAATCTTTTTGTATTATGATAATACTAATTAATCACTACATCTGATAATAATTTAATTTTGAACATTACATTTCTTTCCTTAAAAATCAATTTATTTTTTGTTAAAATTTGGGGTGTTATAAAAATGACCAAAATGTTATTAATGAATCATCCTTGTTCTTTGACAAAGATAAAGCTCTGAGGCATTTAGTCGAATTTTCTCCTCTCTTGTTCTTTCTTTAAGCTTTTCGTTCTTGTTGTCTCTCGGGTGTATAAGACTAGCCACCCTAGTGCTAATAGCTTCCACATCCATCAAAGTCTTAAGGGCTTTTCCAGGCTTTTGTCGAGCTAGAGTTCTCGCAAGACTAGTTGAAGGCTGACTTAGTCACTGAGATCGGGACCAAGTAGCGTCACAAAGTGTCTAAAGCCGCACATTTTGGACAAGTAGCCGAGTACTACAGACGTGAAACTCTAGAGACGTGACAAGTGATATCGAGCGAGTTGAGGGGACTTGTTTTCGAACCTACTTGCAGTCAAGTTAGTTCGTGAGAAATGATCGAGATGGCAAGACAAAGTGATAGTGTTATGATGCAGACATTGGAGTCCTTTAAGAATGATATCTTAGAGGAAGTTCAAGTCGATCTTAAAAACATGTATTTTGACTTGAATAACTAGGATTGCATCCATAAGACCACCACAAAGAGCATAAAGGAGACTCAAGGTGTCTTGGAATCTCGCCTGATCCAGATGGAGTCCATGGAGGATAGTTTCAAGGAAGAAACTCAACGTGTTCTCAATGAATTGAAGAACACTCGAAGAAGTAATACTTGTGAAGCCGAGGTCAAAGCTTTGCAAATAGAGATGGATGAGCTCAAGAATGAGCTACTCAGTTACAAGACTGCATTGAGTAAATGAAGTGTTCTCAAGATCTTCTTAGATAGACTTATATCAAGGGTAGAACTTGCGGGAGACAAGTCAACTAGCATCGAGACATCCAATCCCATAAAGAAAGACAAAGGGAGACAAGACAAACTTCGTGCGAGAAAAGAAGGCGAGCAGAAGATTGAAGTTCTATTCTATGATGGCCCACATTTGATAAAGAGTTATCCCGAGAAGAACCGCCTTGCTTCCATCATCAAAGAACTAAACGAGCCATAAGGAGAAGTAGTGCGACTTGGCGCGATTGCGTATTCTAGAAAGCCAAGTAAGAACCAAGGTGCAACTACGAGTGCCAAAGTAGCCGATCTAAGGTCGAGACCCGGTGCGATAGTAAATGAAAAAGCCGACAAGCCAAGGGTAAAGAGGAAGCAACTGAAGTGCCATCAATGCAAGGGGCCACACAAGTTGCAAAATTGCATATTGAATTATGCTACAACTTACAGAATAGAAGGCTAAAAGAGCTAGCCATGTTCGAGAAGGCTATGAAAGAGATTGTCGAGGGTGTTCGAGGGAAGAACACTTTTTTAGAGACTAAAATAAAAAAATAGTTGAATAGATCCAAGACGAAGAGGGACATAGAGACTATGGAGACACCACGATTGAGAAGGTGGAAAATAAGAAGAGGAATTCAAGAAAGAAACACCAACGCTAGAGGAAGCACCGATCTTGATAAAGAAGTGTCGATGCAAGAAAAGACCTCCAAACATCAAGTCAGATGGGAGGATGCGACCGAGGGTAACGAACTTCGTAGAAGGGCCGATACAACATTGTGAAAAGAACTTTGAGGCTGAAAGTTTGATCCAAAGGGGGGTAGACTTCGTGGAAACAGAAAGGTTGATCCATTTTAGAGTAAATGCGACCAAGAGAAAGGCACATCTCAAACATAATACTTGTACATTTGATTTTAATTTGCCGTCACTTTGGGTTATAGGTCAGGTTTGACCTAACTCATATTGCTTAGAAGACAAAGCTTGGAAGGGAACTTTCAGAATCCTAAGGAGCCAAGCAGATATGCTGACGAGTCTGAAAGTTTGTCTAATGTTTGAGTCTTAGCACATCTCAAACATGACTTAGCAATCGTTATTTGGGAAAAGAACAAGCTAAGACACTGAGAAGCCACCAAGATGATGCGAGGAATGATGCAGAGGATCATAGTAGTCGATGAAGACAGGAGCCAATGTAAGTAGTTCTTATGGAGAAACCGCATCAAGCTAATGCATCGATTAGTAGCATCCAAGATGGACCAACCCAGGATTGTTCTAGTAGAGCGACGAGGGCGTCGCTAAGTTCAGTGAGGGAGAATGTCTCGTCCCGCACATTGGGGCCCGTGACAGTCGTGCGCAAGTCTTTCAATATAGTTCCATCGGGCTTGCTAAGATCATCAGACTTGACCTAACACTTGGAGAATGCTAGAGAGCCCATTTCAGATATGGAAAGAGACAACTTATCATGTAAGGATTTGGGAAAATCTTGCTATATTGGGAGAGATCAACTATTCAGGGAAACTTTCCTATGAATTGATGTAATTTGATAGGATTTCCTTAGATAGATGATTTTGTATTTATTTTAGGCTAATCCCTTGCCATCCATGTAAAATGATCCTGATCATTGATTGAGTGAGAGCTCAAAAATAAATAGAGAGCCTTCACCATCATTTGTAATCACCAAACACATTCTATTCTCCTTTGAGAGAGAGTAATAAAGCTCTAAGGCATTTACTCTAATTCTTCTCCTCTCTTGTTCTTTCTTTAAGCTTTTTATTTTTTTGTCTCTCGAGTGTCTAAGAGTAGCCACTCTAGTGCTAATAGCTTCCGCATCCATCGAAGCCTTAAGGGCTTGTTCAGGACTTTCTCTAGCTAGAGTTCACACATGGCTAATTGAAGATTGACTTAGCCACTGAGATCGGGACCAAGTAGCGTCATGAAGCGTCTAAGGCCACACGTTCTGGATGAGTAGCCGAGTTCTACGGATGTGACACTATCATTTTGTGTCCTCACATTGGTTACACAAAGACGACCTTTCATACCATCCCGTTTAGTTAATCAAAGTCATATTTCGAACTTCATCTTTCCCTCCAATGTTTTCTTCACATGACTTCTAAGGCTGCACGTTCCGGACGAGTAACATTGTTTTCTTCACGCCTGTCTCAAGCACTAATTATCAAATACATTAAAGTAATCAACCGTGCCCATTGATGAATTTGATTGTTAACTTCAGTTATAACTTCCAGCAACAATTAGAAAAGCTCAAAGCTAAATCCCTTTGAATCAATATCAAATCCATCAAAATATCATTTGAAACGGACACCTTTTTCCCATCGATTAATCTACGGGTAAACTACATAAATAATCTCTCGATTATGCTCCAATTATCTTTTACATCACTCGACTATAATAAGTTATAAACTGGTCTCATGATTTTAAAATTATAACAAATTTGATGTAATGCATCAAAATTTAAAGGTTTCGGAGGAATGCATCAGATACAACCAAATTTTTGTAACCATATCGTTAGGATATCACTCAACTATAGATTAAAATATGAGTGGTACCTTATCCGTCCAAGTATTCCTCATTCCATCTAAAAATTTTGGAAGACACTCGTGGATATTCGGATCGGCGAAAAATGCCCACAAAAACAATACATCATACAATTTAAATTTAAATCGAAAAAATTAAATTTAAAAATTGAAATTTAATTTTAAAATTAAAACTACAAATGGTTTCCTTGCCACTAATTCATTATCAATATCAAGTATGATACCTTTCAGATCTTATGTCAACCTAGTATGAAATAAATTAGAAATCCAACTTTAAAAATAAAAATAATTAAGTTAAGATTTAAAAAAATAAAAATAAAAAATAGGGAACTAGTACTTATCTCCGATATAGTAAAAAATATATAGACTAGAAATGACAAGTTGAGGATGAAAATGGCATCAAAATCATGCCTAAGACTATAAAAAAAAGAGACAACCTCCAGTATCTTGTTTCTTCAGATCGAAGTTCTTGCACAACTCCCTAAAAAGACATGGTAGTACTGTCGGTCGCTAGCTCAGTTTACCGGCTTCGTCAAAATCCCGTAGCTGTTGCATGAACTTTATTGTGAGTTTTATTTGACATCAATATCCCATCTATTATTTATAAAATATAAGTACAAGTTTATGCCTAAAACAAAACACAATCATATTAGTATATAAAAATTGAAATATTTTAATAATATTAAAAAAGTTTATCATCATCATTTCTTCATTGGCATCATCGGGTAAAATGCTAAAATTCTTCTTAAACCAATGTAATAACATCAACCCGCCATCTATGTGGTTTGGTGTAGCACTCAATAAGCGTAAAGAAAGGTCAAACTAGTCTCCACTACTGTGACCTATAATAACGTTGCTATCAACTCACAAACCCAAAATATATAACACGCCCTCAAAAGTTATTGTCACCTTATCGTACGAAAGATGAAATATGTGTGTCTCCGGTCTCCACCTCTCTACAAGACCATTAATTAAATCAACGTCCAATTTGGCACCACAAATAATTCTTGAGACGTTTCAAAATCCGACTCTAAAAGTATACTCCTCGAGACAAGGGTTCGATCCTTGAGTCAACCGAGTGTAAGATACCTTCAAGCGCATTCAGTACCATTTTTAAAAAAATTAAACAAAAAAATTATATTAGTCCTGACATTAGTATTAAAAAATAAATTTTAAAAAATAGAAACATTATCTAAAAATAAAAATTTAAAATAAAGAAAAAAAAACTTTCATTTATCCTCCAGTAGTCGAAAACATGTTGGTTATTAAATCTAATTAATCCTACCATTACTACAAAATCGAGATTTTAATTTAAAAAATTTAAGGTTAAAGTAAGAAAGAAGAGAAATGAGAGATTTTAGTCTAAATCGATATTTTAATTAAAAATTTTAAGGTTAAAATAAGAAAGAAGAGAATTGAGAGATTTTAGTCTGAAGAATAAAAGGGGTTGCGGACCTATTTATAACAAAAATCGCATCGGTCTGGATGCGAACATTTAAGGTAATTCGCGTTCTGCTGAAGAAAATTATGGTATAATCGGTAACTCGTATTTTGCAAAACATGAATTAATTTTAAATTCAACTGTTAGAATTTAATACGATAAATAAGTCGTTTCATAAGATTAACTCACCGAATTCGTATCCTGCAACTGCAAGACACGAGTTACATAAAAAATATTTTTAAAAAATAAAAGGATATGATATTCCATGTAACATCCCAAAAATAGGTCTAAATATTATTAAGGTCGGATCAAGGATTCGGTTGAACCGATCAAGCCAATTAACCTAAATCCGGAAATTAATTTTTATAAATGGTTTTCAAAGGAAATAAATTATGGAAAATATAATCTAAAATTATTATTTGGATTCTATTTAAATTTGGTAAACTCAATTTTTTAAAATTACATTATGAACCTTGACATTTTAGAAAATAGTGGTTATTTTGTAAAAATGACTATTTTAGTGACTAAAATGTAATTGGATCAAAACTTAAAAAATATTTAAGTTATCCAATCTTTCTCATAAGATCTAAACTTCTAAAAATCACTTTTATAACTTCTTTTAATCACCAATTAAGATTTAATTGATGTATATTTCTCATTTTTCACCAAAATCGTAATTTTACGTAACTTCCCATTTTCTCTTAACTTCTCCCAATTTTCTTGGTTTACAATTATATTTTTCTTCAATTTTATCAAATTAAATCATATCTTTTTTTATTCAATTTTATTGACATTAATTTCTCCTTGTTTCCCTTCAACTTTCTTATATTTTACAACTTGTTTTCAGGGGTTTTTCAATTAGAAGGAGGTTGAATCTTGTTTGGAGGTAAAAAACCATTCAAAACTCTGAACTTTGAGTTCTTTATTGAAATTACCAAGTGTTTGATCCATTGCATTGAATTCTTGATTTGTTTTGTGGTTTTAATTGATGATTTTCAGTTTTTATCGGTTAATTTTAATTGAATTGATGCAATCCTATAATAAGGTGATACCTGATGGTTTTTAATGGTTAAATCAATGAATTTTTATGTGTTTTAACATGGAATTAATAGTTCTTGAATGGGTAAACCCGGATCTTAGGTTTTGGTGATGCTAATTGGCTTAAATCTTCAGTTTATGGCTTGGTTGGGTGGCTGAATGTTTGTTGTTGGTTTAGGATGATTAAATCATGGTTATTGGTTTTGTTTTTTTTTTCTAATAGGTTGTGGTTTTCGTTGGCTAAGGGCTGGAGGTTGTTTGGATCTATTTCGGATATGTTTTCGGTTTTCTTAGGTATAGTTTTTGGGGCTGTTTGGTAGGAAAGTGTGGGAGGTTGATTGAATGCATTAATCTACTTTAATACATCTGTTTTTGATATGTTAAAACAGGTCAAGGTGTTGAGCTAAGTGTTGGAAGTGTTTCGGAAAAGGCGAGAATATCGGTTCGCTTTGGTAAGCTAGTTTCGGACAAGTGGTGAGTGGACTGCCGTATCGACAAGGTTTTACTTGTTTTACCAAAGGTTTGAGGGTGTAGGGATGGTGTGAAAAACCTCCCCACACTCGGAAGTAAGTTAAATGGTTTTGCTCTCTTAATGATTCCCATATCATTCCATAATTGTCATACTTTAGACATGCTCTTAATGTATTTTTTTACATATATGATTTAAGCATGAGAAATGATAAGTGATTTGGTTAAACGATGTTTTCCACTATCTTATATTGGTATCGGATATGTTTTGCAAATTAAATATTTCATGAGTTTTATTAATATCTATGCTTTTAGTAGCATGTCCAATGATTGGTAATGTTGCATTGGTTGTTTGAAAGAAGCATATGAAAAAATGGTTTCCAATGCATGAATTGAATTTGAAAATGATGCATGCATGTGTTGGCTATTGTGTATGCACGATTAATGATGGTTTCCATGACTTTTTAAAGCATGAGAAAGATTTGGATTAAGGTATGGTTATTACCTTTTCCAAGAATAAAGCCATTGAGCATTATTTGGGTTCACTTTGATGAACATATGTTGAGTGCATTGTAAAACAGCAAGCCAACATGCATAATGAGAATGATATTGTCTTAGTGACACTATTTAAGACCACGAATACAAATGACATGCTATTAGGATTAAGTGCACTATAATGTTGAGTTAGTATGTTGTGTTGCCTACACGTAAACAAGGGTGACTTTGTGTCCGATCGTGCGTGTAGAACTTGCTTATATGTAAACAAGGGTGACTTTGTGTCCGACCGTGTATATAGTTGACCCATACGTAAACAAGGGTGACTTTGTGTCTGACCGTACGTAGTGGGGGTAACATGTATACAAGGGTGACTACGTGTCCAACCGATGCATGTTGAGACCAAGTGTCTCTAGATAAGGAATAAGGAATCCGTGTATTCGATGGGTATAAGGTTTGAACAAAGCTAGTCACTTAGTTGCCAATATGCATGATTTATGATTGAGACTTTTGTGTATTGTAAAGCATGAGATTGTGGAACATGTTGATTTAGAATTGTATAGAAAATGTAATGTTTTAAAGTCATGAGTTTCTTAAGCATGTGTTCTTGACCAAGTTTTGTGCATACAGATGCATATGTATTAAAAAGGCCATATGTTTTGTTGTTGTTTTGAAAGCATGAAAGTCTTAAGCATTTTAGTTTTGTATTGCATGAGATAACGGACACTTGGTAAGGAAATTGTTTTGGTTTTATAAACATTGTTGAGACATTTATATTGAGCATGATATGACATGATTTAAAGTGTTTTATTGATGGACTTATGGGCTACATTACAAATATGGTATTTTTTTATGTTTTACCCCTCACTAAGCTTATGCTTACCCTCTTTTTTACCTTGCAATACATAGATAATAACCGAGGTAGCCAAGAGAAGGAAAATTTCAAGGGTGTGTCGATGAAAAGCTCAAATATGTGTTCTAAAGTGTAGTAATAGTAGTAGTAGTAGTAGTAGTAGTAAGAGAGCAATAGGGGTATAGTTTCTTGATGCATGAGTTGATTTTTGGTTGATAAGTTTTACTTTGGTTATATGAACTTGGGTATGTATTGATTGTTAAACAAGTTGAATATTGATGATGTTGTGTAAACCTTGACTTTAGAGAGGTCGTTCTGATTTAGCAAGAAGGGTTGTATAAATAACCTATGAACATGTTGCTTGTTGATTTGGTGGATTGATATGTTGTTGAGCTTGCTTGATGCATGTTTGATCTTGAGCAGCTATTTGAATTAAGTAAAGTTAGGAAACATGCTTATAGATGTTACAGGTCCTAGGATTGCTATAATCGATTGTATAATTTGCCCTTAGTGTTTAGGAATTATGCATATAGATGGTGGTGATCATTGGTGGTGTTTTGAATGAGTTAAATCTATTTAAAATGGTTTATTCTATGATTCTGGACACAAAGTTTCAAAACCTTCAAGGGAGGTTTCGAAACCTTTAGCATATAGTTTCGAAACCTACAGGAAAGTTTCGAAACTTTGCGGGCTAATTTGATTCTGGAACCTTACTGGACGTGAAAAATTTCGAAACCTTCAATGGAGATTTCGAAACCTTTGGCTGCTATGAGTTGATAGTTGCCAGAAATTGCGTTTTAGTCCCTGAATCTTGTAATTGCAATTAAATGAGTTGTAGGTATTACTTTGAGTTGAGATTTGACATGTAAGCTTATAATAATTTTAATTAAATATTGGTAATACTATATTAATATTTAGACCCTAAAATTATGAAAATTTACAATTTGGTCCTTTTTACTTAAAAGTCTAAATTAAGGCTCGTTTCACTTCCGTTTTTGTTACAATTGCACACAAGCTATGTATGAACATGTTAGACTTAAGTGAAGAATTTAGATAAGATAAAAAAAATAGGATTGTTTATCGGGTTGAGCCTTTACGGGTTTAACTTGGTATTCCTCGTGTAATCTATTAGTACTGGTTTCGTCTAGACCAGGCTAAGGTGGTTACATTCCACATCAGACTTATTACGTGTTTCTCCATATGCGAATTACTACTTCGCGTTTTGCATAATTTGAAGTCTGTTTACGTGTGCAAAAAAGAATTATTCTTTCAAATAAAATTAAGAGTTATTCTTTCAATAAAAAATAAAAATAAATATTGGTCCAATATTGCCATCATAAAAGTTTCATTGAATAAAATATAAAATCATAATTTTATAATTTGAGTCTTTACCTTTACCTAAATGTTTCCAAAATTTTATAATTTTCCAACATCATCTCCTGAAAATTTTGTTTATCTTTTCCAAAATGAACAGAGAAAGAACAAGAAGAGTGGCATCGATCTTTCTGTGTTATGTAATGCAATGGAAAAAACAAAATGGCTTCCCATGTAGAGCATTTGGGTTATGCTCTAAGAATGGACACGAAATAAAGAGAGAGTCGACAAAGAAAAATGAAAGAAAGAAAAAGAAACGACTACATGTACTGTAGTCATGAATTAAATTGTGTGCATGAATCAACTAGTCTCATCGGTTGAAGGAACAGTTGTTGTTTCTAGAGGGTCACGGGTTCGAGCATCAGTACTAGTTTATGCTATTTTGTGAATAACTATAGCTGAAATTCATAAATATTTATTTATTTATTTAAACATGCTAATAGTGATTACCTCCATCATTTGACATTGATCGTGTTTAAACAACAAATGTTCCATTAACCACTTGAGTTAGACTGATTGTTCTTATAAATATTTATTGAATAACTAACCAAGAATTTTTCAATCATTAGAAATTGTCAACACAAATTTCTTATATATAATAAATAATATAAATAATATATAATAATAAAGTAATAATATAATAAAATATTTAAAAAAAAGAGAAAAATCTGAAAAAAAAAACGAAATCAGAATCGTGGGGGAGTCCTTTTCGGTTTGTGGAGATTAGATTAGGTTGTTGAAAATTAGATTAGGTTGTTAGGATAGAGTTTAGGTTAGTTTTGGATTCTGATTTGAATCCCTTAAAAGGATTCAATCGAATCAGAAGGGGACTTCAAGGGGGCAGGGGCTGGAGACTGAAATCGAAGGGAAAAGAGGAGCTTTCAGATTGAGCTTGATCCGCAGTTGAGAAGAGAGTAATCGAATTTTTGGGTCACTAGAGGTAAGTCTTCAGTTTGATTCTTCAAATTCCTCTTCATCTTGATGGTTAAACTTGTTAGGTTTAAGTTTTAGGGGTGTTCGGCCGGGTGTTTTTGTGCCTAGGTTTGTTTCGATCGGTCCTTTAGGGTTCTTAGATCCAAAAAATGGTTTTTTAGTAGTTTTTAGGCTTTTGGGTGTCACCGGACTGTTCGCCGGCATCGGCAGTCGTGTCCGGCGGCGGAAACGACGTTGGAGGAGTGGTCGTAGTGCTCGTCACGGTGGCCGGAAAACTGACCGAAATACTTACCTGCGGCAGCGACTCGGATTCAACGGCGGAAGACGCGGCGGTTCCCTATCGTGTTCTTCATGTTCTTCATGTTCTTCAAGAATACTGAAGAACACCATGCAAAAGCATGGTTTTTGATCCGTGTGGACCCTTGCTTCTGGGTTTAAAGTGTTACGCCCAGAGGATTTGTTTAAGCCAAGTTGGCACCGAGTTGGTGAGGGCAAGAAATGGCCGAGTGGACTCAGTCTAAAGGGGGTATACCCCCTCCCATACGACACTGTTTTGAACAGTGGGCACGCGTTTTAGCTCTTCTTGGGCTATTTCCTTCCTAGGCCCTCCTAGGATTGAAATGTTGTTCAATTTAGCCCCCACAAACCCAATTAGGTCCTTAGAGCTTAGATTTCATACAATTAGGTCCCTAGACTCCTAATTAGACCCCCTAGGATTAAATTAAATTAATTTTAGACTTAATTAGGATAAAAAAATAATTTTAAAACTAAAAATTATTAATTAAGTTCTAATTTAGGATTTAATTTAATTTTTTTAGAAACTTTAAAATTAATTTAATCTAATTAAATCTAATTTAAAATTAATTTGACTCTTAAAACTTAAAAATTAGACTTAAATTAGGTTTAATTTAATCCTTAAAAGTTTTGGAAATTATTTTAATTAATTATTTTAATTAATTTTAATTAATTTCTAATAGTAAAGTTTTAAAATTAACTTACCTTAATTAAGTCTAGTTTAGCTTTTAACCTTAAAACATTCACCCAAATTAGACTTTAATTAGGATTTTTTAATTCTTAAAATTAGAAGATAATTTTAATTAATTATTTTAATTAATTTTAATTAATTTCTAAAAGATAAGATTTAAAACCAATTAGGTCTAATTAGCCCAAATTTCACCAAACTAAACTTTAATTAGGTTCAATTAAATTCTTAAAATTTTAGAATTATTTTTAATTAAATCCCTTAATTATTTTTAATTTTCTAAGATAAAGACTTTAAAAATTAACCTAATTAAGTTTAATCTAACCCTAATTAAGCCTTAAGAACTTAGAATTTACCAAGTTAGATTCTAATTAGGTTTTAATTAAGATTTAAAGTTAGGAAGATTTAATTAATTAATTTAATTAAAAGATTTCTAAAACTTTAAGATTAATTTTACACTTAATTAAATCTAATCGATCATTCAAGGTTTGCTTCCGAGTCCCTTTTGATCTTTTTCAATACAAGTCCCTTTGTACCCATTCATGATGATATTTTTGATGTAATATTGTACGCCCATGATTCTAATAAAATTGATGAGTTCCTTTATTTTATTTATGTTTTATTTTATGTTGTCCTGCATAGCATATTCTAGGGAGGTCACCTAATAAGCATTTAAGTTAATTAATTTAGAGCCCCCTAGGAATAGTCGCTTTAATTAATTAATTAATTTAATTAGGGAGATAATTTAGTAACATAACATTTGAATCTTATCTCTCGGATACACTAAAGAGGTTGGTGTTTTGACGTACCATGATGCTGACCTAGAGAGTGTACCTTGACATCGAATTCATGTGTTATTAAAACCTAGAATTTTGATAAAATAACTTAGGTTTAGAATTAAATAAAATGTATAGGTAAGTAACTAGTAACATTAGTAACTTAGGTTTTAAACACTTAAGCAATAGAGCCTTTTTAGGATTAGAACTTAAAATGAACAAGATAAAATTGGTCATGCATTTCGCTTTAGCCCTTTTGAGGCGGAAGTTACATTCCTTTAAATTCGGGTGAGGTTTCCTATCTAGAGGACGTCTCGTTCAACTCGAGTTTAAAGGTGGTGTAACTTCTAAATCAAAAGGATATCCAAAATTCAAACAATGTTCAATTAACAATGAAAAATTAAATTAATGTCTATCTTCAAAGCATCAATGCCACGTAATATTTTTTCAAGGTACCAATTTTGGGAGTTTGTAAGGGTCGTCCTTACACGTAACTGACTCCCGAACCCAACGTTCTTAAAATGAATCTCTGGTTTATTTTTATGGTGTCTGTCCTACCTAAGTGGTCGGTGGCGACTCCAAATCATTTTTTTAAAATTAAATTATATACGCTTTCAATAAAATCGGGCTTTTCAAGATTAAAGTGATAAAAATCAAATTCTTTTCAATTACTCGTCAGGCTATTTTCTACACCTTTTCGTTTTTTAAGAGGTCGCGACAGCTTGGCGACTCCACTGGGGACTTAAAATTTTTATTTTTTTTGTGAGTCAGGCCTAACTTTTTTAAAACTTTACGTGGCACTTTGGCATTTTGGAGATACATATTAATTTAATTTTTTATTGTTAAGTGAACATTATTTGAATGAGAATAGCTTTTTACTTTCATGATATATCTTGTCATTCATGCATAAGCTCTCGACCCGAGCTTTCACCCTTAAGTGGGAGTTAGATATTATCCGACGTGATGGTCTCCAACTCCGAGTTTTGGATTTTTATCTGCTTTCGGTATACTAGCCTTACGCATCGTGGGGTCTTCACCTCTGTTGTAAGGGACCTATACCACCGAATCGATGTCTTATCATCGTAGTAGACGGTAACGATAGTTCGGGAACCCAGTGTCTAGACCAAAAACCGCATATAGAGTAGAAACCTACCCCTTCTAGAGCCAGACAGGAACCATAAGATAAGGCGGTATGCTGTCGAAATGCCGCCAAACTTAGGACTTCCCTGTTAACATGCTCTCTGGTTATTTTAAGCATTTTAGCATGCTCTCTGGTTATTTTATGCAATTTAGCCTGTTCTCTGGTTACTTTTTTAACTGCTCTATGGTTATTTTTTTTTCATGCACCTCTTTATTATCTTGTTTTATCTTTATATTTATCCTACTAACACATTTCTTTTTTGTTTTCGCTTTTTTTGGTCCTTTTATGCATTTTATTTTACTTGGCATATCATTTGCATGAGTATTAATTCGGGAAACAATAAAGTTAGAAGTATCCAAAAATATCAGAAGGGATCATTATAGGCGAAGATAATACAGAAGTCTGGACATGTCCAGAAGCAGTTCAGCATGAGAAAGGTGATAGCTTGTCGTTAGGAGGGGGAGCGTGAAAGACCAAGTATGAAGCAACGCAGCGTTAGAGTTGGTCAATTTTAAAGGTCGGAAGCGTCGCATCTTATGTACAAACGTTATCGAGAGAAGTTACAACTCTTCTGAAGTAGACGAACATTAAGCAAGAGCATGGAGAAGTTATCATACGCCTGCTACATGAGTTGACCAATTTGGGGATTAGGGCTAACAGTTTTCTGTAGACTATCTTTAATTTATAGTGAATCCTTTTTGGACAAACGGATATTTTTAAGAGATTGTTTTCCGAATTTAATACCCTCTTGCATTCATGCATTATAAAGTAGATTTATATTTAGGTTGTTGTACATAATCGTGCTGATTTCTATTTTATTTTATTTTGTTTTTGCATCATCTTAACATGTTGATATTTTTGTATCACATCACATAAAGGTATTGATCCAAAAGTGATAATCGAGATAGAAGGCGATCATAACAGTTAAAGGGATTTGTAGGTCGAAGACGAGGTTGAGTCAGAACTTAAGAAGCATGGACAATTTACTTCAAGATTACTCATTAGACTCTAGAGACGCTGAAATGCAAGAGTTTAAAAGACAGATGAGTGAGCTGAAGACCATGATGATGAACATGACTAAAGGGAAGAGGCACATGGAAGAAGAGCCGGAAAAGGATCGGTACACATACAAACCACCACTTATAATTGGTGTGGGCAAGCCAACCAAAAATGTACCAGGCCTAAAACCTGAGAAAGTCACAGCGGTCCATGGAAAATCAAAAATGAAAGAAGTGTTTCGCCCGATAAAGTCGGTCGAACATCCAGAGCAAAATTCAGGTTCCAAGATCCTTTTTCTTAGTTCTCAGAAGACAGAAAGTCGCAAGAATCAGTTTGACCCAGTTCCCATTTCATACAAAGAATTATATCCTCAGTTGCTAGAAGCTCGGCTAATAACTCCGTATTTTATCTCACCATTACAATCGTCGTACCCAAAATAGTATGATGCCGATGCTTATTGTGAATTTCATGATGGAGTACGAGGACACTCGGTTGAAAATTGCATGGCTTTGAAACGTAAAGTTTAGAGCCTGTTGAAATGCGAGAAGTTAAAGTTTGAAGAAAAAAGTCAGCCTAATTCAGGGGGCAGACATGAAGTCCGAGATGAAAATATTTTGAAGAAAAAACATCAGTCCGAGTACAAGATTCAGGTAATGCAAGAGAGAGATAACTTGGAAGTAGAGTTACAAACCTTGCGATCGGACTACCAAGATCTCGTTAAGGATGTTAAGAAGAAATGCGTAGAAAGTGAAAAAAAAACAGCGTGTTCAGCCACGGGGTTTAAGGGTAAAGTCACAAGAAAGAGATGATGACATAAAAGCTGCAGCACGAGAGATGACTCAAGAAATAGCAAGTTTAGCGGATATGGCGGCAAAATTGAGTCAAAACATCAACCCGGTGATAGATCACAATAAGAAGTTAACAGGGTTCTTAGAGAAAGTTAAGAAATTAGGGGTTTAGACTCGCAAATACCTTTAACGTTTGATATTTGATGTAATAGATTTTTTTACCTGAAATGAAAGTTATTCTACGATAATCACTCTTGGGATCAATACCTTATCGCATTCATGCATATGTTTATTTTATATCATGCCATTATTATTTTATCAACATTGCATTAGCATACACGAATCTAAGGTGGTTGAGGGTTCCGATGATAGTTGTCATACATTAATAAAAGTTCGAGAATCAGACATCATGGATGAGAACGTGAGAGAAGTTGCAAGTATCCAAGAAAGATTGCAAGAGCATATGACAAAGCCTCAACCAAAGGCAAACGATCAAATCTCGAAGCCATGTCTAACTATCTACCCGGGAGTATCAAGTTCGAGCATGAATACGTTTTCCTTAGAATGTGTTGACCAATTGACAAATATGTGTACAGAACTCCAGAAGAAAATTGAGGCAAATGAAAAAGGAGTGGACTCCGAGTTTAGTGCAAGGGAGTTTTGTCTGGTCCTTGATTTGGTTATTCCACCAAAATTCAAGATCCCTGTTTTTGAGAAGTATGACGGATCTAATTGTCCTAAAATTCACTTGACGATGTATTGTCGGAAAATGGAAGGATATCTAGATAATGACTAAATGATGATTCACTACTTTCATGATAGCTTGACTGGGCCTGCTGTAACATGGTACAATAGATTGAGTCGAGAGCAGATTCGAACATGGGTTGATTTGGCGAAAGAATTCTTGGGGCAATACAGGTATGTCATAGACTTGGCTCTAGATCGTCGGACTTTACAGAGTATGAGAATGAAAGATGATGAGAGCTTTAAAGACTATGCATTGAGATGGAGGGTGCTAGCATCTCAGGTGCAACCACCCACGATAGAAGAGGAAATGTCTGAAATGTTTCATCAGATTTTGTCGTCTCCTTTCTTTGATAAAATGCTTACGAACTCAAGGGGCAACTTTAAAGATTTTATGGCCCTTGGTGGAGTAATAGAAGCTGGAATCCAACAAGAGAAAATTGAACCCAGGCTCAAAAGTTCCACAGAAGATAAGAAGCCGAAAGAGATAAATGAGTGTAATGTTCAAGGTTCCCGAAGACGTAAAAGGAAAATATCACTCAGTTCTTCAGGGCGACAACAAAAGATTCCCCGAAGAAATGCAGATCGGGAGATATTTGGAATGTCTATTGCCAATTTATTTCCTTATCTTGTTGAAGTTCAATATATTACTCCCAAGCCAATGAAGAAAGCACCAAGTCCTTTCGCTCAAAGCTATGATCGCAACAATGTTTGTGAGTTTCATATGGGATTGACAGGTCATGCTACTAATAAATGTAGGTCTTTACTGGAAGAAATCAAGAAATTGATTGATAAAGGAATTTTGACAGAGGAGTTGGTGCAACAATGGAAGACCAAAGAAAATGTTCAAGATGATATACTCGTTGAAGATTCAGAGCGTCGAGACTAGCTTTTCCAAGATGGTTTAGAGCTATGGAAAATCTATCTTGTTCATGTCTAAATGTCAAGAAAAAGGGTGTTTTAGGGATCGATTGCGAAGTAATGCCCTGAATCATCCCAGTTGCTTTTGCCTGTGAGCATTGAGTGTCTTTTGTAAGGGAGTTTTTTTAAATTCATTTGTCAATGATGCTTGTTTCATGTGTGTTTTTTTTTCAAGTGGTAAACATGTCATATTCTTTGATTCTTTGATTCTTTAAATATTTATTTTTTTTAATTCTTTGATTCTTTGTTATGGGTTAATTTTTGAGCACCCATACATATATCATTGATTTCATTCTTTCAATATTGAATATCAATTGCGAAATTGATATTAAATCAAATTCGGAGATCAACTTCACTAATGTGACTCGTTACCATTTTACTTAGGCCAAAAGGATGACATTAATGAGTGTTCAGGAATCATAGGAAAATCTTAGATAAGTTTTGAGTGAGTTTCCTCTCAAGCATTGTTGAATAAGGTCTTTGAATGAAGTGATAACCCAAAACATCATCCAACTGAAGTCTGCTTTGCTTTAAAGACATCCGAGTATGGGATATATTTGGCATTCCTTGATTTCCCTTCTCAAAGAAAGAAAATAAGAAAAACATCATTTGTTGTCCCCTTTGAGCCTAACGTTATTTTTCTTTCGATTCAACCCAAATCAAGGGTCACCCCTACGCTGTGGGCAAAAGAGGATGAAAATATGTTTCAAAGTGAAATACAAAACCAAGAAAAGAAGCCAAACTCAAATTGTTGGCACAAAACAAAAAACGAACATAAAGTTCAATGAAATATTTTGATGAGATAAACCACTGGAAAAAGTAGTGGTGAAAAGGAAATGACCTCTAGGGTGAAAGTCCAACAAAAGAAAAAGGGTCAACCTAGAGTGATCCGCAAAGAAAAAGTATTTCATCAGAGCATGTTCAGACCAGTGTGACAATGATCCTTGATTTTATCACCCTTGAATTATTTGAGCCTATATATCCTTTCTTTGGTAGCCATAAACCATAGCCCACATTACAAGCCACAAAAGACCATTTTGACCATATACAGGTATTGAAACAAGGAGAGTTAGTCTTCAGAATATATCCCGCTTACCAGGGTTAACCTTTCTTCAAGAATTTTTAGTCTTCTAATACTTGTTCGAGATCAGAAAAAAGAGGAAAATTGGGTATGGTGAGCTAGTGAGAAAAAGAGTGTCACCTAAACGGGGTAGAATTAGAAAAATGGGAATGTTTCTCCTGAAAGTCTAATAAATTGAAAAATGTTCATATCAGAGTTGATCTTCGCAAATTTGTTCGAAGGCTTTGTTGCACTTGATATTCAGAGGCCTAATTTTTTGTTTTTGTTTACCATGACAATCAAAATTTTTCAATGTTTTTAAAATACTATTTTGAGCATTTTTTGCTTATCGCTTAACAAGCATCTTGCAGATGAATTGATTAGATACAAAAAGTAAAGGATTTCATGGGAATTACTATGATGCAATTAGTCCTTTAAGCACAGGCAGAACAAGAGGTGAATGATGAATGCTATGACGAGGAATAAATGAAGCTTTGAAATGCCAAAATATCGAACAGCGAAGATGATACAAGTAAACATGGGGCATTTACATACGGACTGTGTCATTGCCGAGTTCCGTAGTTGTAATGATGAATATTAGTCCAGCTTGGTGAAAGTTCAGGGACTAGGAAAGGTTTAGGGATCAGGAGAAAATTCAAGGACCTATGATATTTTGCACACCCTAAATGGTGAAAGTGGGGCAAACTCAGCATGATAAAAGATCAGCAAAGCATTATTGCACATGAGATTTCATATCAGAATAGAAAAGAGAGGAACAGAGTTCATAAACTTATTGCTTCGAGAAACTGATAGCCCATGAGATGTGGGGCAGAATCCAAACTGATTGGGAAAATCAATGATGTTAATGTCAAATTGAGAAATAGAGCTCAAAAAGTTCAACTAGAGTACAAAGTTATCGATGTGAGATGTCTTCATGACAGAAGAAGGTCCAATGAAGAAGACTAATGTACATTCAAGTGTCCCTCAATGAACACGGTTCATGCATCATATGGTTAGGCATCCATAGGGTAAAACATGTTAACCCATGCATTCAAAATATTTTTGGTTAATTTAACAGGAATTTACAAGATTTGCAAAGCAATCCAGATCAGGACAAGCAAAGATCTCAAAGGAAGAAAATTTAAAAACAGACATTTTAAAAGGTCAAAAGAGACCAATACAGATTTCTATTTGAGGAAAAAGATCTCAACAAAGAAGATGAAGTTAAACAAGATTTTCCGCTTGAAGATGGGATTTCAACAAAAATCTTTATTTACCAGATGTTCGAGAGAATTCAGATGAAAAGAACAACTTTGGATCTCAAGATTTTTTTGAAGGAATTCAACAGGATTTAAAGAAATCAACTACAACAAACATTACCGGCAGCCTTTTGGCATGAGTCCAGAAAGAAGTGGTGTAGCGTGAGGAATTCCGTAATAAGAAGAACAGCCTCAAGTTTCACCGCTTACGTCTGAAGAATTTTGAAGTGAGAAGAACAGCTTCAGACTCTTCAGTGGAGATGGAGAATTTCGTAATAAGAAGAACAGCCTCATATTCCACTATTAAAACCTCCGGGTCATCAGTAAGTCCTCCGGGCATGATGTTAAATCCTCCGGATCATCATTAAGTCCTTCGGGAATGATGTTAAGTCCTCCGGGCCATCACCTTCGGGAGTGATGATATCGTTTGCACAATCTAGGAGGCAATACGATCCTAAATCCTCCGGGTCATCATTATGTCCTCCGAGCATGATGTTAAGTCCTTCGGGCCATCACCTTCAGGAGTGATGATATCGTCTACACAATCGAGGAGACAATACGATCCTAAATCCTTCGGGTCATCATTAAGTCCTCCGGGAATGATGTTAAATCCTCTGGGTCATCATTAAGTCCTCCGGTCATGATGTTAAGTTTGAGGAATTTCGAAGTGAGAAGAACAGCCTCAAGCTCCATCATTTGACGAGTCTAAGGAATTCCATCTGAAGAATTTCGAAATGAGAAGAACAACTTCAGACACTGGAGAATTTCATGATATGAAGAACGACTCCAGTTATTCCAAAGATGAAGGATTTCAGAAAGAATAGCAACCTCAAGTTGCGTCACAAGGTTTCTCTTGAAGAATTTCAAAATGAGAAGAACAGCTTCAAGCTTTAGAGCTTTAACAAAATTCGTGTTTTTCAGTCTTTGCCCATCTCCTGCTCCGCAGAATTGAGCAAAGAGGGGCAGCTATCAACACGAATTTCTTATATATAATAAATAATATAAATAATATATAATAATAAAGTAATAATATAATAAAACATTAAAAAAAGAGAAAAATCTAAAAAAAACGATATCAGAATCATGGGGGAGTCCTTTTCGGTTTGTGGAGATCAGATTAGGTTGTTGAGGATTAGATTAGGTTGTTAGGATAGAGTTTAGGTTAGTTTTGGATTCTGATTTGAATCCCTTAAAAGGGATTCAATCGAATCAGAAGGGGACTTCAAGGGGGCAGGGGCTGGAGACTGAAATCGAAGGGAAAAGAGGAGCTTTCAGATTGAGCTTGATCGTTAGTTGAGAAGAGAGTAATCGAATTTTTAGGTCACCGGAGGTAAGTCTTCAGTCTGATTCTTCAAATTCCTCTTCATCTTGATGGTTAAACTTGTTAGGTTTAAGTTTTAGGGGTGTTCGGCCGGGTGTTTTTATGCCTAGGTTTGTTTTGATCGGTCCTTTAGGGTTGTTAGATCCAAAAAATGGTTTTTTTAGTAGTTTTTAGGCTTTCGGGTGTCATCGGGCTGTTCGCCGACGCCGGTAGTCGTCTCCGGCGACGGAAACGACGTTGAAGGAGTGGTCAGAGTGCTCGTCACGGTGGCCGGAATACTTACCTGTGGCGACGCCTCGGATTCAACGGCGGAAGACGCGGCGATTCCCTGCCGTGTTCTTCATGTTCTTCGTGTTCTTCAAGAACACTGAAGAACATGCAAAAGCATGGTTTTTGATCCGTGTGGACCCTTGCTTCTGGGTTTAAAGTGTTAAGCCCAGAGGATTTGTTTAAGCCGAGTTGGCACCGAGTTGGTGAGGGCAAGAAATGGCCAAGTGGACTCGGTCTAAAGGGGGAATACCCCCCTACAATACGACGCTGTTTTGAACAGTGGGCACGCGGGTCGGGTCCGGGTTCAACCCGAATCTGTGCATTTTAGCTCTTCTTGGGCTATTTCCTTCCTAGGCCCTCCTAGGATTGAAATGTTGTTCAATTTAGTCCCCCCAAACCCAATTAGGTCCTTAGAGCTTAGATTTCATACAATTAGGTCCCTAGACTCCTAATTAGACCCCCTAGGATTAAATTAAATTAAATTAATTTTAGACTTAATTAGGATAAAAAATTAATTTTAAAACTAAAAATTATTAATTAAGTTCTAATTTAGGATTTAATTTAATTTTTTTTAGAAACTTTAAAATTAATTTAATCTAATTAAAGCTAATTTAAAATTAATTTGACTCCTAAAACTTAAAAATTAGACTTAAATTAGGTTTAATTTAATCCTTAAAAGTTTTGGAAATTATTTTAATTAATTATTTTAATTAATTTTAATTAATTTCTAATAGTAAAGTTTTAAAATTAACTTACCTTAATTAAGTCTAGTTTAGCCTTTAACCTTAAAACATTCACCCAAATTAGACTTTAATTAGAATTTTTTAATTCTTAAAATTAGAAGATAATTTTAATTAATTATTTTAATTAATTTTAATTAATTTCTAAAAGATAAGATTTAAAACCAATTAGGTCTAATTAGCCCAAATTTCACCAAACTAAACTTTAATTAGGTTCAATTAAGTTCTTAAAATTTTAGAAATTATTTTTAATTAAATCCCTTAATTATTTTTAATTTTCTAAGATAAAGACTTTAAAAATTAACCTAATTAAGTTTAATCCAACCCTAATTAAGCCTTAAGAACTTAAAATTTATCAAATTAGATTCTAATTAGGTTTTAATTAAGATTTAAAATTAGGAAGATTTAATTAATTAATTTAATTAAAAGATTTCTAAAACTTTAAGATTAATTTTACACTTAATTAAATCTAATCGATCGTTCAAGGTTTGCTTCCAAGTCCCTTTTGATCTTTTTCAATACAAGTCCCTTTGTACCCATTCATGATGATATTTTTGATGTAATATTGTACACCCATGATTCTAATAAAATTGATGAGTTCCTTTATTATATTCTAGGGAGGTCACCTAATGAGCATTTAAGTTAATTAATTTAGAGACCTCTAGGAATAGTCGCTTTAATTAATTAATTAATTAATTTAATTAGGGAGATAATTTAGTAACATAACATTTGAATCTTATGTCTCGGATACACTAAAGAGGTTGGTGTAGAGAGTGTACCTTGACATCGAATTCATATGTTACATTCCTTTAAATTCGGGTGAGGTTTCCTATCGGGTGAGATTTCCTATCAAGAGGACGTCTCGTTCAACTCGAGTTTAAAGGTGGTATAACTTCTAAATCAAAAGGATATCCAAAATTCAAACAATGTTCAATTAACAATGAAAAATTAAATTAATGTCTATCTTCAAAGCATCAATACCACGTAATATTTTTTCAAGGTACCAATTTTTGGGTGTTTGTAAGGGTCGTCCTTACACGTAACCGACTCCTGAACCCAACGTTTTACTCCCGAACCCTAAAATGAATCTTTTATGATGTCTGGCCTACCTAAGTGGCCGGTGGCGACTCCAAATCAATTTTTTTAAAAATTAAATTATATACGTTTTCAATAAAATCGGGCTTTTCAAGATTAAAGTGATAAAATTCAAAAAAAAAATTCAATTACTCGTTAAGCTATTTTCCACACCTTTTCGTTTTTTAAGAGGTCGCGACAGAACTATAATAAAATTCAATTTAATTACAAATTAGAATTTGTGTGCGTTTGTCGAAGATATCCGATCATGACATTTGTTAGTGTTTGTTAAGACATGCACCAGTAGTTCTTTCTGAGGAACAAAACTAATACAAAGATTGGACTTCAAATTTAGATAAAAAAGCGAATTGGACTTCAATTCTATTACTCTCTGAGGTTATACATAATTGCAGATGAAAAAGGGGGAAAAAAAAAATTAAAAAATCTCCCACAAGTTAACGTTAGGGCTTTCCAGCAAGTTGTGTGGTTGAAACTTTTACAACCCAAATTTCCTAATGACGGGATTTAATAAAAAGAACCCCCAGATTTTGAGAAGCTCGCTTTAATCAACGATCAACATCTGCTATAAAGTGCAACAACAGTTAGAACGATAAACTTTTAATTTCGTAATTAGGAATATAATTTCCGCAACCCATATTCTCAAATATTTCAAAATCAGAAGCAATTAATGTTTTGGGACAACTTACGTGATCAGAATTTAGTTCCGAAAACTACAAGTACCTAGAAAAAATCAACTAAATATTAATGTTGAGAATATAAATTATCATAAATTTGCTGTATTTAAAAATTGGCCAACAAAAAAATATCAATGATTAGAAAAGGGTGTAATTGTTATTTTAAAAGGTTACCTTCCAAATAAACTGAAAAAAAAAAATCCCAATTCCTTAATCATGAATCATGAGAATATAAACAACAGACAATTAAAAAAAACAGTAAAAAAAGGAAGAGATTTATCAGATAATTATGAGGTTTGAAGAGGATCCCAATCCGATATGTAGTAATCAATAACAAGTTATTTGCATACATTCTTGTGTATCAAACTGTATCGTCTCCAAAACATCCCAATTTCACAGGGCGGAAAAGAGGAAATATACAGGGGAAAAAGAAAGAAAAACTACCCAGACAAGTGCAAAACGGAGCGGAAGATCCGAGAAAATCCGATGCGAATACGAGGAAAAGCGCTTAGCGTGTACAAGGTTGTCTGCCGAAGCATATCTTCGATTGTCTCTACGAAGAGATTGAGGCTCCGAATCGGAGGCACGTAAAGCGTCAATGGCACTGCCGAGAAAGCCACCGCAAAATACAGTTCCAGCATTTGGGTATTTTGACTCCATTTTATTTTCTTTCAATTTTTGTTATGATTTTCAACAGAGAAGGGCAAGAGGGGAGACTAGATATATAGAGAAATTTTAATGAATGGAGTGGTGAATCACGTGAGGTGGGACCTTGAATTATATTAGTAAGTGTTTGCAGCGGTTTAGGTTTCTATAGGTTAAATTAATAAAATTATATGATTATAATATTATTAATTTATAAAAAATTTAGGTATAAAGATAATTTTCACCCTTTAACGTTTATAATTTTGGTCATTTTAGCCCCTATTCTTTTTTGGGATAAATTTAGCCCTTGACCTTTATCTTTCTCACAAATAACTTATTTTTTAACTACTATGATAACTGAACCGTTAAATATTTAATAATGATGACATGTCATATATGTAATAATATATTTTAAATGACTTAACATCTAGTATATCAAATACATAAACGCATGATATAGTTTTATTCCAATCTAAAAATATAAAATAATTAAAATTTAAATAAAATATTAAAAATTATTTTTTTATTTATTAAAAATTAATTAAATCTAAAACAGAAGGCTACTAAACATTTTCAACCTTAATTATAGTAAAATCAAAATTTTATATAAAAAGGTATGAACATAATCTGAGAAGAAAGTGTTTTGTATAGTTTATAACCGGTGAATCAAAGATAAAATTTTTTGAAAATAATCAATTGGATTTTTATTATTTTAATTTAGAATTTAGGTATTTTAATTTTAATCTAAATCGGAGTTTTAGGGTTTTATAAAGATATTTTATTTTAGTTAGGGTTGTGAATATTTAGTAAATTTTTGTTTTGTATTTAATTAATTTTTAATATTTTATTTAAATTTAAATTTTTTATATTTTATACTGGAATAAAATTATATTCTATATATATGTATATATTTAGTAGGTTAGATTATATGTATTTAAAATATATTATCACATATATATATATGATATGTTATCATTATTAAATTTTTAACGGTTCAGTTATCATGATAGTTAAAAAATGAGTTATTTGTTAAAAAAACATAGCTCAAGGACTAAATTTATCCCCAAAAAAGAATAGGAACCAAAATAACAAAAATTATAAACTTTAAAGGTAAAAATTATCTTTATGCCAAAAATTTATTGTATTTGGTAAAGTAAATCTGTATTTTTAATTGTAATTAAAATTAATTATATTTATTTTTATAAAAATACACTAATTAAAACTTAATTTTTTTTAACTTTTCTCCGATTAATAGCCAACAAAAAATTTCATAAAAGGAATAATTGATCTAAATCCTAAAAATAACGATGATTTTAAACATGTATGATTACCCTAGTAAGGGCAAAATTTGTGAAATATTATAGTTTTAAATATGTAAGAGAGTTTTTTATATATATTAATTATTTTTTTCTTTTATTTGATTTTGCAATAATGTTAATTTTTTAAATATATTTTTATTGAACGAATCTTATAAATAAAGTTCTTTATATATGAACAAGAATGTCACATGCAGAGATCGTTCTAGGAAACGAACGTTAAAAGGCAACTAAAAAGAGGCATACCGGTTTATCCGGTCATTTATGTACATAAATGGTTACGAAGTATGTACACAATTTCTTACAAATTCTGTAAGCAAAAAGGTATATACATAAATTGTTACAAACGTAAGGATTTGTGTACATTCACAAATCCTTACAAATATTGTAAGAAATACGGTATATAAATAAAATGTTATAAAGTAATAATTTGTGTACATACACAATTTACTACGAGAATACATAAATTGGTACAAAAATTGTAAGTATTTGTGTACATACACAAATCCTTACATTGTATACACAAATTCTTACAAAAACCGTAAGGAAAAAGGTATATACACAATTCCATACAACTTCGAAACTATAAGGTAAAGGAGGTCTCTAAGGATAAGGATTTGTGTACATACACAATTGACTACGAGTATACATAATATATCACAAAAATCGCAAGGATTTGTGTATGTACATAATTCCTTACAAAGCATACGCAATGGTTTGCAAAAAACGTGAGGCAAAATGTATGTACACAAATCCTTACGTCTTCGAAACCATGAGCTAGAGGAGGCATCAAAGGGTAAGAATTTGTGTACATACATAATTGGCTATGTGTATACATAATATGACAAAAAAATGGTAAGGATTTGTGTATGTATACAAATCCTTACAAAGTATACATAAAGGCCTATAGAAACCGTAAGAAAAAAAGGTATGTACATAAATCCTTATGACATAGAAACCATGAGCTAAAGGAGGCATCCAAGGGTAAGGATTTGTGTACATACACAATTAGCTACGTGTATACATAATATGGTACAAAAATAATAAGAATTTGTGTATGTATATAATTCCTTATGATATATATACAACGGCTTACAAAATTCGTAAGAAAAAAAGTATGTACACAAATCCTTACGACTTCGAAACCATGAGCTAAAGGAGGCATCCAAGGGTAAAAAATTGTGTATATAAACAATTGGCTACGCGTATACACAATATTCCATAAATGGTAAGAATTTGTGTATGTACATAATTTCTTACAAAATATAAACGACTTACAAAATCCGTAAGAAAAAAATATGTACACAAATCCTTACGACTTCGAAACCATATGATCTAAATGAGGCATCCAAGGGTAAGAATTTGTGTACATACACAATTGGCTACCTGTATATATAATATTTCACAAAAGTGGTAAGAATTTATGTATGTACATAATTCCTTATAAAATTTACACATCTTACAAAAATCGTAAGAAAAATGTATGTATACAAATCCTTACGACTCTGAGACCATGAGCTAAACGAGGCCATCCAAAGGTAAGGATTTGTGTACATACACAATTGGCTACGCGTATACATAATATACCACAAAATGGTAGAATTTATGCATGTACATAATTCCTTACAAGATATACATAACCGCTTACAAAAAACATAAGAAAAATTGTATGTACGCAAATCCTTACGACTTCGAAACCATGAGCTAAAAGCGGTATTCAAGGGTAAAGATTTGTGTACATACACAATTGGCTACGCGTATACATAATATGCCACAAAAATAGTAAGAATTTGTGTATGTACATAATTCCTTACAAGATATACACAATAGCTTACAAAAACCGTAGTAAAATAGGTATGTACACAAATCTTTACAACTTCGAAACCATGAGTTAAAGGAGGTATCCAAGTGTAAGGATTTGTGTACATACACAATTGGCTACGCGTATACATAATATGGTACAAAATTGGTAAGAATTTGTGTATGTACATAATCTCTTACAATATAGACACAATGGCTTACAAAATTCGTAAGAAAAAAAGTATTTGCACAAATCCTTACGACTTCGAAACTATGAGCTAAAGGAGGCCATCCAAGGATAAGAATTTGTGTACATACATAATTACGTACGAGTATACATAATATTTCACAAAAAAACTCGGATTTGTGTATGTACACACTGGCGAAAATAATTGTTTTTACTTTGAAAATGCTTACGAAAACTTGTGCGGGGTTATTGTCTTAACTTAAAAAAATTGGTTGAGTTGTCAATAATTAACTTTTATTTATTTAAAAATTATGCAAAAAATCTGAGTTTAACACCGTGTCCATGTTTTTAATGATATATACATACCAATCCGTTAGTAGTAGTATCCTAAACCATGTAGCATCCTCTCTGTTGTCAAGCATATGGAGTATTCTTAATTAATCATAGGCAACTCAAGTGCTCTTATCTTCAGCAGAATATGATAGTAATACCACTTTGCATATGTAAATAATCAAACGCATAATTCATACCATTAAATATGAAATTAGTATCCATCCTTCAACAATGAAGAAAAATACGTAAACATGAAATGAGTAACCAACTAGAAATTAAAGAAAAGTACTTAAACATAAAAAGTTTAATAAGTTTTACATCCTATAACATAGAATGAACTACTACTTTTCCCCCCGTCGTTTTCATCATCATCATCATCAACATGTGGTGCTCTAGATTTATGTCAGTCATCTTGAAATGCTCCAATGGACATAGACATAAAAAGACGTTTGGCTTCAAGGTTTGTCACACGAACTATCAAGTATATATATTGTACAAGCTAAAATCATAAATATGAAAGGTTAGTGGCCGAGATGGTGATCCAAACACCATATTAATCTAAAAACATAAATATATATTGTCACACAAGCTAAAAACATAAAGATGTTGATCATCAATATTGGGGCAAATCGGATTATCAATCGGGAGTATACATATTGTACAAGCTAAAAACATAAATATGAAAGGTTACACAACTATATACCCATTATCTTGATGTTTCAGTTTACCCACTGTCACACGGAGTTCGGTTAATGATCGAGATGGTGAGCCAAACACTTGTACAAACTTGGCATCCGAAATACATTCACCTAACACATTAAACTACATATATCTTTTTCTAAGAAATTTAAATTATGTGTACAGATAAACATAGAAGGTTGAATTCTATCAAAATGGCATGTTTTACCATCTTCTTCACTATCGACACCCTTGAATTATTCTCTCTAGTTAATGCCAAGCTATCAAGTATCTTAGCTTTCCCATCCTCAAAATCCAAAACACATATGAACCAATGGTTTTCTTTGTCATTGATGGGTATAAAGACCTACACCAATCATTTAGATCAATAGTAATAACTTAATTAATGCCTTCAAATATACTAATAACCCCAAGTGCAGTAAACAGATTTATCAAACTACAAGCATTTGGGTATACCGTTTGGCACACCCAATTTACCATAGGATTTGAAAGTACCACGCCAATAATCAGCCATCTGTGCATCATTTAACAATTCGCGTACAAGTTGATACTACAAGAATACACAATTAGCATTACACATCATTATTCCTACATGAAATAAGTTGAATATATACCGACTTAGACGTAAGTTAACATACACTTAATGCACATGGGAGTTACCTCTACTTGTTTTACATGCAGCCCTAGCATCTTCAACAGTTATTGACCATCCAAAAACATCGATAACCATCGATCCTACCCAACTTCTGGGTCTTAAGGTATCAACATCAGTAACGCTACATCAGTAACGCAGAACTTGATGCAGATTAAAATATATTAACACATTGATCCAAATGTAACACTTTGCATTATTTTACCTTTTTCTATTTTAACCCACCAACAATGTGGTCTTGTTTAGATGGGATAACCTCATCTACCAATTGTATACAATCACCACCAATCATATCTTCTGGATTTGACTCCTCAAATTCTGGTTTATACTCTATCGTCTCTTCTTTATCGAGGTCGATGTCAAACTTTGAATCTATTATGCGCAGAGCTCTCTTCATGTACATCATATTTGCATTCAACCCGACAACTTGATCAATAACGCTTTTACATTCAACGGTTAGATTCTTGAAACTCTCTTCAATTTTATTTTCCTTTTCCAAACGACTATTGAGATTCTCTTTAATTTCACCCATTTCATAAATTACATTCTCTAACAGCTCCGTAACCATAGTAGTACTACTCTCCTTCCTTTCACCTTTATTTCTCTCCTCAAAACAATCATCATCAGAAGCAAGTACCTACAAATATTCAAAATATTTCAATTCATGACATTACAAACCCTATACAATACTTAATTTAGGTGGAGACTTACTTTCATTTTTTTGGATGGTCTTTCTCCTTCGTCCCCCAAGCATGAATTTGGGCACGACCATTGACAATAACATATCCTCGATTGGGAATGCTACTCTAATAATCAAATAATTGAACCTGTATTGAAAAAAATAATAAGACTATGTCACTTATCAAGCTTGCAGGAATAACATAAAGTAAAACACTATATATGAACCATAAGTAAATAATATATTACCTTGAGGATCACAATGCAACTAGTCATAGATGCCAAGCCAGCACGAAATTGGCATTTCGCTATTCGATCCAATAACCTCTCATAGGCATATTTACACCAATTCAATTTGCACCCAATCCAAAGTCACACAATAATTTAAATTATTCAATGGAGGAAACAAGGTTGGCATTCGGGTATAAGAAGACACCTACAATGTATAAAAGAATACGAGCTTTTAGGTCATCTCCCTCGAAAGCTCCACTAATTATCTCACCCAAAATTTCTTGGTAGGTGACCTTCAAACTGATTTTGAACTTTTTAGCTTGTTCTCATCCACTTTCGGTGCTCTTCTCCACATCCAACCCTTCATTTTTTAACCCCAACACAGCTTTAACATCTTCTAGTATAATAGGAATCTTGTGTCCGTTAAAGTCCATTGTACATATATCAAGATCAAACTTCTCAACTAAATTACGACACAAATCACGATGAATTGCTTGCAATTCCAATCCAAGTAAAGGCCCAAAGCCTAAATCTTTAACAACACCATCGATCTTTAGCTTATGTATCTCTTTAAACAGAATACACAACTTTTTCAAACTACATCTTGAGGACATATCCTACAAAATTCAATAAAACAGAAAATAAGATTTCCTAAAACTAAAATATATCATGTTAGGACATGTATCAACCCAAAACAATCTTTAAAAAGAAGTATATACATTCATGTACCTTTTGAGCTTCTTTCTTGTTACCGAAATCCTTTGACTTGCATTTTGATATCCATTTAGATTTAGTAAGCTTCTGCTCCTCATATTTATTGATATAAGACTTCTTCTCAGTAGTACACATTTCAGCCCACTGAAAACCAAGGGCGTTCATCACCTTTATCAATCAAACAATTATTTAGTTCGAAGGACATGTAAACATTACAAAATAAAAAAAAACACAAAATCATATTCTTTTTTTCTCACTTAAATCATTGTTGATTTTCTTCTTCTCATCTTTAAGTCTTGAACATTCACTGACACTATACAAGAATAATTTTACAGTTAGAGTACAAAAAAATACACTAAACAAATAATAATCTCAAAGATGTAATGTGTATTCAAAGTTAACTTAATAGAACTGCAGATATGGTGTTATGATTTTCGGTGCCTCCTCTACACTATCTAGATCTCCCTCGCCATGATGCTCTATGTACTTTTTTGTTTGTCACACCTATGAATTCAATTTCAAATAATTTAATCACAAGTCAAGGAAGATTGTTACTCTAGTGTACTATAATGGGAGAACTCAAGCAATAATTGAATTAAAATTCACATATAGAAGAGTATAAAAATCATAAACAAATTCATAAAAGTTAGAAAATATAGTTTATAAAGAGAGATTTTATTAAAAAATAATGTTTTAGAATCAAAACATAAATTACATCAAACAAACTAAACATATGGAAGTTATGTTTATTTATCTTGTTTGTATCATCCGGATTATCGATCGACTTATAAGCCACCAAGATTAACTATGCCACATACATAGCAAACAAGCAGGAAAGAAATAAAAAATCCAAGATTTAGATTCATGACAAATGTATGAAATAACAGACCTTAAGGATTAACCTAATACACTACAAACTCAAATTAATTGAGCTTGTCAAGAAAGTCATTAATAAAGGAAAGACAACTCTGCATCAACAAGATTTTTATATCAAACAAATTATTCTGCCTAATGTCAATAAGACATTTATTTATTTCGAAATTATAATTGAATCTCAACAACTAATCTTTATTACTAATAGTTCATGCTATAAAACATCTATCAAACACTAAAAAATAGCATTTTATAAGAACAAGGTAAACATTCAATAGTGCAATGCAAATAAACCATGGAAAAGTGGGCTTTAACAAGTATCCAGTAAATCTTATTTGCTTTCAGATATTAATCCCAAACTATAGAAACTAAGAACATAATATTTAGTTTGCATTCCAACTTAAGTTTTAAACCAACTTGTCTACCTCCTTTTATTCAACTTTGGAGTGAAACCTTCATTAATAATATTTCATATTATACTATCATGGTGATAATTTAGAAAATTAGTTATCGTTTGATTTTTCATTTATTCACTAAAATTGCTCTATATTGTTCTTCCATTCTTCTTGTTAGTCTATCAAACAAATAAAGTAACTCAGTGGAACCATACCATAATTCTAAACCATTAAACCTAAACACTAAATAAAGAAACCCTAAACCATTACTAAAATAAAATACCAACCATTACATCAAAATCAAGCTTTCTTCTGAAAAAATAAAATACAAACCCTAAGCAAAGAAACTCTAAAATATGACACAAAATTGATATTCAAACAAGAACAAAAATAAACTCGTAAGGAAAAAATCAAAGAACAAACCATAAGAATTTACCAAACCCTAAAATTTGAAAAAAAATAAACAATGAGATTTTGAATCAAAAATTTACTATATGAAACTTACCTAAGAATGGATCTTCCTTTCAACGATATAGTCTAATTTTAAGTTAAAAAAAGAGGCCCTACTGGAGAAACGTTTGATTCAAAGCTTGGAGAGGAAGGGTTTGGGAGAAGGGGGTATCGTGTGCTAAAGGTCGGTCCTTGGAAAGAACTTGTTTTGTAATTTTTTTAGATTGAAACCGGTTTACCAGGTCTGTAAACCATTTTCTATGGCTTTTTACTTTAATCGAACGATTAAAAAAAGGGGGTTGAATCCTACAGTTATAAATGTTTGGCCGTTTCTCATACATTTTTTAAGGCGCTTGTTTTTAGAACTGGACCACCTACGGGAGAAATTTATTACTACTCCATCAGGTGATGTTTATTAAAAAAATATTAAAAAATATCACTTTTATAAGGTCAAATCAATATATATATATATATACTTCAACTTTTTTGGAAGGAGAAGTTTTCTAGTATAACTATAAAAACTTTCATAGAAATCAGAATAAATTTCACTCAACTTTATTTATTTAATTTTCATTCAAAATAATAGTATTTTTATAATTTTCCCAAATAAATAAATTTATCACTTTATTTTGTTAAAATGGAAATCAATTTCAACTCAAGATGCTTTCTCTGGTAAACAATTGATTACTATAAAGATGAGACCGACCCTTTAGTATGTTGATTTTTCTCTTCATATCTGGATATTCAAAGGAGAAAAAAATAATCCATCAAATTAAATTTTATTATTAGGATGACACAGTCATTTTTAAGTAATGTGCTGATGAAATTATAAGGAGGTGTGTCCTTGAAGAAGAAATTCAAAGTATTTTACATCAATACGATTTATCTTCTTTAGGGGACGTTTTGGAGGAACAAAAACTATATTACCATGATACAGGGATCTATAGTTTTTCTAGAAAATTTATTAAATGAACTTTATTTATTACGTCATGAGTGATCGAATTAATCAAACTCGTTCATTTTAAAATATTTAATTAATAATTATTATTTTTTATTTATATGTAAAAAATATGATGATTCACCTTAAAGAAAAATGAGATGGTGGAAAATTCTGGACGTATATGGGTGTGTTTTGTTTCTCGCCTCTCTCGCCTCTCTCTTCTCTCCCATGTTCCCTTCTCTTCCCCACTTCCCCTCCGCTGCAGCCACCATCCCCTCCTTCCTCTACCGTCGCCATAAACCTGTAAATGGATGAACCCTTTCCATCAACAACACACTCTCACCCCGAGGAGAGGAAGACACAAAAATACACTATGCTTTTATACAAAGGTACTATCGATATTTTTTCATTACTACCTTTTCTACTATTTCGTTTTTTGCAGAGTTACATGTCAATAATACAACATCTGAATCACGTATCCAAACAGTTTACTTCTCTCTTCTGTTTTTGCGAGAAAACGGTTTAGCTAAGGATCTCCAAACGATCGCTAATTGGGTACATGGCAAAAGCTTACCAAACCGACATAGTCATTTAGAAATTTCAAGGAACGTCTGTCTTCTTATATGCCTTGGCTCTAGGGGAAAGATCAAAGCTTGGTTACATGGAAAAAGCTTACCAAACCGACATTGTCATTTAGCGACTTCAAGGTATAACTCTCTTCTTAGATGCCTTGGCTCTGAGGGAAAAATCAAAGCCGGGTTTAAACGACAAACTGTCGACCATCGAACTACTAATCCTTGAGGTAAAATATTGACCAATCTCTTTAGGTTTCCTGATACATTAGTTTTTGCCTACTTCGAACTCTCTTTTATGTGGTTTACCCCTACCAATCCTATCCTCCACTCTCTCCCCTCCTGGTCTATGGAATTTTGATCCATCTGCTTTAGTTTTTCTTCTGTAAAGAACAAGATGTTGTTAGTTTATACTACTATCTCTCATGGTTACCGTTATACAAATTATGCTTTTTCTGTAATTAGTTGTTCGATCCTCTATCATACTGATGACTATTTCAAGTCAAATTGTTATCAAACTCTTATACCACCCTCCGAGAGGGATCTGTCAAACTTCTTTTATGGAGTATTCCAATACATCAAGACCTCTAGTGTTGTTCCTTTTGAAACAATTCATAATAGTGTAAAACTCCGACAACTTTCATCCTACTCAGGAATACTTATTAGTAATGGCCTTCGTCGGATTGTTCTTTGTTTGAGATTCATATGGTCTCTATTTCTTAGAGTTCTAATAATTATCAAGTTTATTGATTTTTGGCTTTTTATTAATAGCCTAAGTATAAGCTCTTTCCATGCTTGTTTCTTCTAGTTTGCAGTCAAGACTTTTATCGGTGTCTTAATACCAAACATGGCTACGCAACTTATGACCTTTGGACATCCAAGATAACGAGACAATGCAACTTTTCTCTATTTTTTTGTGCCAATATGGTGACTAAGAGCTTAATCATTACTGTTATTTTCTTCTTTTCCCAATCACTAGGAGATCAAGACTTGACAATAACTCGCTTAGTTTCTATGAACCAGTTTCGGAATCCCTTCCGAGGCCAGGGTTCCATTCATGATACCTTACTACTATACGCAAGTCACTATGATCAACTGCGGACTCTATTCCAAGGCCAGGGTTCTATTCACGACACATGTTGTTTGTATTCTTCTATCTTTACCTCTTCGGTTCCTTGACACATTAGTGATCTAATATATTTTAAATATTCTAATGATATTATACCACCTATTGCATAGGGATCATTCTAACACTGATTATAGTGTATTCTCATCAACCATAGTTACTCAATATGTTGAGTCACAACATAATACTAATTACACCACCGGATTATATCGAAGGCAACACTTACTAGAGTATTTTCTTCACTATAATAAGGTTTATACTCTATTTACAACTAGGACGTTTTTTTTTCTCTTTAGCTCCAATTTTTAACAATGTTAGTCATCATGATAAAGGGTTTGCCACTGTTCTTGTGCCTCGTGACCATTTGAATGAAACCTTTGTCGACTTCCTTAGGCAATCTGGAACCACGTTTTCATCCCAGTTCGATTATCTAGTTTTGGGCTGGTTTGGTCTGTGATTGCTCTCCCCCTCGGCCGTGAGGTTATCTTTTGGCTCGTTCTCTTCATACAAGATATCCATATTGATTGCCTTTGCTTACCCCGGAACATCTCAAGTTGAACCTATTGAATCAACGCGATACAGATTAGTTACACATAATATTATACTATTGTCTGCTCATACTTGTTTTATTTACCTTATAATCGATATCTTCTGCCATATCTTACTTTTCCTAATTGTTATTATTATATTCTTACCACCCTTACAAAGGGGCTTCTCCAACACCGACTATGGTCTATTATCTCCAAACACAATACATTATTTTTCTTCACCATCCTTTTTCAATGTTATTAGCAACCTTCTCCTTTCCTATCTAAATCTTTATCTTGCATCACAAGTCTCATTGCACAGGCACAATCCGATTTTTTCATGATTTTCTGTTGGCCTTTTAACTAAATTAACATCACAAACTTCTTGGCCTATATATACTTCTTACAAGATTTCTACTTCAACTAACTCTTCTTATCAAGAGTTTCCTAGTTGTAATACTTCTCTTACATACTTTTTTAAAGACTCTTTTTTTCTAAACATGTTGTAATTCAATCTCCTTATAGTCCTCTTGAATTCCAAACTCTTTATTCTCTCCTATATCTTATTCAAACTTTATTATTATTTCTTATATCTTTTCATATTAATAAGTTTTTCGCTTGTTATCAAATTCCTATAACTTTTTCTATAGTAAATTGTTATCATAATCCTTGTCTATATCAAAATCTCTCTCCAATCCTATATATAGCCATACATTTCTCCCATATTTCTTCACATATAATACCAACCAGACGCCTATCCCTCTTCTTTTCTCTCAACTATCCCTTTACTTTCACCAACCAACTATTAATAGACTCCAAAACTTTTCTTTAACAACTTAGAAATTTTCAGTTCACCGATGATGAGCAGATTGCCATATTTCAACCAAGTGTTTCTTGGGATTCTTCTGAAGAAGAAGCACAATCCACCTAATTGGGAATCTCATATCCTCCAAGGATATCGATGACCAGGTGATTATCAAAGCTTTTACTGGAATCTGGACTCCGGTAAAACTAGTGTCTATGCGAATCATGAAACCTCATGTGTTTCTCATCTGGTTTAAAGATGAGAAGATTAAGGAGGATATAATGGACAGAGGACCTTGGACCTACAAGGATGATGGTTAGCTTTAACCCAATATAACCCCACCATCAGTCTTGACGAGCACTCTTTCACATTGATGAATATCTGGATGCGTATCTATAACATTCCCCCCATCCTTGTTGCTTCGGAGGAATTTTCCCATAACACTAGTGAATCCCTTGGGACCATAATTGGAACAGTAACGAAAATCGATACAAGGAAAATTGATTTCAATATGATTGACTATCTCCGAGTCGAATTAATAATAGATACTACCAAACCAATTAGGCGTTGTGTTGCTATAGACGAGGGGCCTTCTACAAGGTTCTGCCTACTTCAATACAAACATCTTCTTACCATATGTCACTGTTGTTGCAAAGTTGGTCATTCCACGGATTTTTGCCCTATCCCGGTTGAAACTCGACCTAAACAAGTCCAATATGGCGACTGGCTTCACTATGTTTCTAAAAACAAGGCTGCACAACCTACACAAAAGGTCGTATCCGTTATATTAACAATGCCCCTAACACTAAACCAACGCCAACTTCCTCCTAAACCTCCAATACCAATGACAAAGGTAAAGCCCCTATTCCATCTCCTCTAGTTAATGATCATGAGTTTGTTCTGAGTAACGAATCTCCCAGACAAATGATTTTTCGTAAACCTGGCTCTAATATTACTACACGGTAAAAGACTAATAACGACACCAGGGAGGTGAGCTTGCTGGAACCCGAACTCCAAGACTTCGAGGCTGAACTTGCCAATGAACAAGCCTCCAGGGGGCAGCCGAATGATTTGATACTGCGTTGACTCCTAAACGAGTTGTCCGTCCAACTTCGAGCAGAGGTTCCAAAAGAACCCCACCTTCTGATGAGGGTAACAAGCTTAAACGACCCAAACCAACAAGCAAGGTTTCTACTAAAAAAGTTAGGATGAGCAACGCAAAAAAATCTTCGGCGATGGTTAATGTTGATCAACCCCGCCGAGCAAAATGAAATTTTATGTTAGATCTGCCAGAGTCTCAGCAACACCCAGGCAGTTCACACTTTACAACGTGCTGTTTACAAGCATGATGTCGATTTTCTTTTCCTCTATGAAACTAGGTTAAACAGATATAACATGGATCATATTAGGATCAAGTTAGGAATGCATGGTTGCATAGCTATTGAATCTAGCCCCACTTGTACAGGGCTTTCTATCATTTGGAATAATAAATTTTTTATTGATTTGCTTTCTTACTCGGATCACCATGTTGATGTTATTATTTCTTTCGAGCAAACACAATTCCATTTTTTTGGTATACTGGATTTCCTGAAACTGCGAACAAATACAAAACTTGGCAATTAATAAACACTTTATATTTGCATCTTCCTTTCCTTGGATTTTAGGGGGACTTTAATGAAATACTATGTGATAATGAAAAGTTAGGTGGAACCCGTCGTGCGAGATCACAAATTAATAACTTTAGAGATTGTCTTTCTAAGAACAATATCTTTGATTGTAAGCCAAATTCAGGATGGTTCACTTGGACTAGATCTGGACGTAATATGGATACAATTATGGAAAAAATTGATCGATTCCATGGGAATTCTGATTGGTTTACTACCTTTCCAAACTATCAAACTATATCTTTTTTCAAGCACGCTCGGATAATTGCCCTATCTTAATGGACACTAACTCGTATGAGGCTCTCAGACCCAAACACTCTAAAACACTTTTTCGCTATGAGAATTTTTGGGTTGATAACCAAGAAGTGTCATCTCGAATAAGAGAGATCTGGTCTAAACACTCTCGCTCGACCCTTGATAAAGTTAAGGACATTGGGAAATTCCTAACCTCTTGGAAAATTAGCAAAAGTATTAAATCCAATGAACGTATAACTCAACTTAATGATTTCAATAATATGTGTCTTAAATGACATCTCTATGATGCGGGCATCCAAAACTTTATTTTCGCTAAAGGTGAGCTTGATAGTTTATTAAATGCGAAAAAATATATTGAGCTCAACGAGCTCGGACACAATGGTTAGAACACGATGACAAAAACACTTCTTTCTTTCACGCCAAAGTAAATAGGTGACGATGGAAAAATCATATCGTTGGGCTTCTAAATAACTAGAATGTATGGCAAACGCATACAACATATATCATGTCTACTACTATTGACTATTTTCGAAACTTGTTCTCGTCCTCATCCCCTATTATAGCATCTTCCATTATGGAAAACATTCCTATAATTGTAACTGATGCGATGAATAAAGACCTCGTTAAGGACTTCACAGCGGATGAAGTAACTATTGCTTTTCGCGATATTAACCCGTGGAAAACTCCAAGCGTCGATGGATTCCCAAGTGGCTTCTTTAAGAAGCACTAGTAGACCTTGGGCCAGGATTTTATAAACCTCTATCTTGGACTCTTACGAGGGTCGGTTAATATGGAAGAGGTCAATCTTACTATTATTGTTCTTATACCCAATATCAGTGAACCCACGACTATGCGTCATCTCATACCTACTAGCCTTTGCACTATCCTTTATAAGACCGTTGCGAAAGTTCTTGTTAATCGTCTGAAATCTATTATACCTTTATGTATAAGTGGTAATCAAGCTGCTTTTATTCAAGGATGGAACAATACTGACAATATTATCATTGCACATGAGCTTATTCACACCCTAAATACCGATAGGACCTCACTTGCCAAAGGTGTTAGCTTAAAGCTAGACATGGAAAAAGCTTTTGGCCGTATTGAGTGGCCTTTTCTTGAAAAAATTATGCTCAAGCTAGGGTTTAATATCCACCGAGTTTCCATTATCATGAGATGCATATCCTCTGTTTCCTTTCAAGTACGTGCCAATGACTCTCTTTCACGATCCTTTAAACCTCATAGAGGTTTGCGGCAAGGGGACCCTCTGTCTCTTTTCCTTTTTTCTGTACCCAAGGCCTTTTAGCTGTGTTCAATGCTGAGAAAGCAAGTGGAAATCTTCCTAGGCTCTATGCTAGCAGGAATGGACCATGCATTAACCACCTCCTTTTCGTGGATGGTTGTATTGTATTCATTAAGAATACAACTATAGAAGCTCAACGTCTTAAGGATGTTTTACATACATATGTTATTTCGTATAGACAGGTGGTGAACTTTGAAAACTCTACCATTTTCTTTTCTTAGAAAACTATCACGTCGCTTTGATTAGAAATTAATGATATTCTCTACGTCAAGGAAGTTGATGATCCAGGTATTTATCTAGGAGTGCCTCTCTTAATAGGGAAGAACAAGAAAATGACTTTGGGGTTTACCAGGGAGAAAATAAATGACTACCTTAGTAAATGTGATAAACATTTTCTATCCTTTAGTGGTAGGAAAACATTCATTAAATCAGTCATACAAGCTATGACGTAGTATGTTATGTCTTGCTATCTTTTACCAAAAAACATCATTGAAGATATGACCACTTCGATATGTCGATACTGGTGGTCTGGCAAAACTAACAAACGAGGTTGGCATATGCTTCCTTGGGATACTATCTGTTTTCCAAAATTAGCAGGAGGTGTAAGATTTCGTGATCTATACCACTTCAATGTTGCTTTACTTGGCAAACAATTTTGGCATTTGATTTGTGATCCTGATAATCTCCTTAGTCAAGTTTACAAATGCAAGTATTACCCATTGGGATCTATTCTTGAATCTGATCATACTCGGGTTTCATCTTTTGCATGGAAAGGTCTTAGTATATCTATATCTAAACTTTGCAATGGTTTCTTTAAGCGGCCAGGTATGTCCAGTCAAGTTCAGATCCACTTTGACAAATTGGGAGGTTCTCAGCCTGTTAACCTTTATGGTGATTATGAGATGAATGATGAAGTCCCTCTTCGAGCAAGTACTTTCAAGTTGCCTAACCTACCCCGATGGGATGAATCAAAAGTAAAAGATTACTTCTCCAATGAAGATGCTAACACCATCCTTAATGTATCAATTATTAAAGACAAAAGACACCACCCTTTGGGGTCACCATGACTCTGGTATGTACAGTTCGGTCTATTACCAATATTTGCAATTACAGTTAGGGTCAGTTAACAGGTCATCCAAGCTTTGGAAAAATCTTTCTAAACTGCCTACTCTACCCAAGGTTCATACCTTTAGATGGCGTTTATGTCATGACACACTCCCATATGGCTATAAAATCATGTAGGCCAATCTTGGTATGGGGGTGTGCCCGATCTGCAACATGACCATCGAAACCACCCTTCATGCTATGAGGGATTGCCCTAATGCCAAGGAGGCGCTCTAGTTGGGAGGGTTCCCTACACGAATTTTCTCCAATACTTTTTTTTCCCCCAACTAGTGGCTTTCTAAAGTAGATGATTTTCTTTTCTTACATCAATTTTCACTCCTTATCATGATCCTTTGGAATTTATGGAATCTCCGAAATGACTTTATCCATAATAGCCGTCTTCATCTAGTTTGGTTAACTATCTCCAATGCACAACAACTTCTTAATGAATTAATGATGCCTCCCATCTATGTTCTCAGCTAGCTGAGCCCACTTTTGCTCAAGCTAGATGGACAAAACTAGACCATGTTTTCATCAAGATTAATACGGATGACTCCTTTGACCCTGTGTTACGGGTTGCTGTTGCTAATTTCATTGCCCGGGATTCTTCTAGCGTTGTCCTTGGTGGTTGTTCTAAGCCACTCTTTTGCCCGGATTTCGCTTCCATTGAGGCTTTTGCCATTTTGGAAGGTTTAAAGTTTGTTGTTGCTAATGGTTGGACTCGTGTGGTCTTTGAAACTGATTCAGCTTCAATTGCCAACAAGGTTAACAACTCCCATCATCAAGATCTCTCCAAGGTGGAACATTTGGTTTCCCGTATTCGCTCCACTCTTACTACCTTGCCTGATTATAAGTGATGACTCCGCAAAAAGGCTATATTTTAGGCATTTTTACTTAAGTTATCGAGTGTCCTTAGTCTTATATTGGTTCATTTAGTTGCAATTAGGTTCATAACAATGCATATAGTTTTATAATAATGCCTTGGCATTTTCAGGTGGTAATAGGTGCTATTTCTCGAGAAAGGTAGTTCTTTTCAGTTGTGTTGTGCAGGTAAAGCAAAAATGGAAGTTGAGGCAATTTATCATAACATTCACAGAAGGACAACAATGGGAAAATACCATGACAAAGCTAGAGGACTCTTGTGTTGAGCTAGATAATAAGGGGATATTTTGATAAGAGTGCCAGCTGGTGCTACCACAGCCGGTCGGGACTACTACAGCCTGGTCACATCCACCTCATTGGAGACCACAACCAATATGACTTGTATACGAGCCACCTCAGTAGGAGACCACTGTCACCACTGCCAGTCCTGCAGAAATACCATATTGTGAAGGGGGTAGAAATGGATTTTTGCCTATCTTTTAGAGTTTTCACCCTCTTTAAAGACATGGTGACCTAGAGAAAAAATGAGGCCTTTTAGAGGAGTAAGACACAAGAAAAGAAGGACCTTTGGAGCTATTTGTAGCGGAGGAAAGCTCCCACCTTTACCTTTCAAATTCCGGTCAGAGATTCCTCCATTGATAGAGCTCGAAGAGAGTGGTGTGCTAAGCACCCGGAAGAGGCTAGCACACTAAGGCGTCTCGTGATGGTTGAAGAAACTGGCGGCCTACTCATCCGAGGGAATCTTCTAGTCCTCCTTTCATTTCCTGTATTTTTCATATTTTTTAGAGGATGATTTGTTGAATGTTTAAGGGTTTATGTGGATGATATTACTTTAACATTTAGCACCACTATGTGAGCTTTATTTAGGTGGTTGCTTTTGTGGATGATTATCTTTTGCTTTTATTAATATATTATCTTCTATGTGTTTGTGTATTTGCTTTGCTCATTGTTGATAATCATCTAGGAATTGTAAGAGGCACAATAGTGTCTCGTGTTTAGGTGTATGCTAGAGCACTCGGAAGAGGCATAGTTATAGATCCTTAGATTACTCGGAAGAGGCTAAGGGAGGATCTACGTGAGTAATGTGTTGTAGACTGAAAATAGAGCCTAATCTAAACCTAGCGCACTCGGAAGAGGCGTAGGAGAGGGTTTCAATGACTAAAAGGAGTGTTCTTTACCGATAGACTATGGTGTTATTCGCGTGATAGGCGAAATACAATGGCATTTTAGTTTGTTAGGTTCCTAGGACTCGGAAGAGCGAGAACACTTAAGAAACCTTTGTCGAGTAGATATGCACTATAGTTGCCTTATGCTAGTAGAAGTGAGTTGTAAGAAGTCCATAAGAGTTCCCACCAGTCATTCCCGAGAGAGTTCGTCAATAGAGGGTCAGTATAACATATAGTTTAAACGTGTTCTTGCATCCTGCTTTTGCCTCCGCATTTATAAACTGCTTTCTTTACTTTACTTGTTATCTTGCAATCACACTGCTTTACACCTCACACCTACTTCCACTCATCTATCCTACCATCACAATCATTCACATTTTGCCTTGGCATATTTTAGTTGCTAGCATTCTAGAATTGTCATAGTATTTATACCTTACACCTTCACCGTACATATCCATTTTCTCTTATTTATATCTTTATCTTTGTTTTTTTTGTTAGTAACACCAACTTGCCTTGAAAAATTTATTGTGCACTTTACCTGAGATCCTCGTGGGAACGATACTCACTCACCCTATTATTATTTGTATGACTGTGTATACTTGCACATATATGTGTGGTCACATACATTATTTATAGCACTACACAGAACACACCAGTAAGATATGTTATGTACCTAGAGACGTAAATGTTGTAGCCCATGTCTTGGCTTCTAGGGCTTTACGTTCTTTTCTTTCTTGTTCTTTTGATTGTAATTTTTCCGATTTTATTCGAGCTACTATAAACTCGGAGAGGTTTTCCTCTTTTTCTCAATAAAACCATGGGTACTCTTTTTTCCCATAGGGGTTGACTCACCTCTTGAGGTTACTGGCTATAGGTTTTTTTAATGAGAAACTTTCCTTAAAAAGATGAGATGGACGAATATGATTGATCTAGATCACGAATAACGTGATAAATAGAATTCATCTAATATTTTTTATTTTTTGAGTTCGGCAATAAAAAATGTTTTTTAATAACTAAAATATGAGTTTTAGATAAATGTTCAACGAATTGAAGTTTATTCAATTAAAAATGATTTGAATTTAGAATAGATTGGAAAACTTAAAGTGAAATTGAAGATTAAGAACTAAATTGACTAGAAAGCAAAATTGAAATTTGCGTGTTATTAATCCAAGGAAAATATGATGGTTTAATTGCTTAATGAGCATGCTAGTTGTCATCAAGCGGTGTAAATAATGCCAAATAATTGATAAGTATCTTAACAGTTAACATAATCACATGTGTGTGTTATTCGGTTACAATAAAGTAGTGACTTAAGTATCGTTTTTATAAAGATTAAATGAGTTTGTTTTATGATTATTATTGTTATAAAAATTGAAAAAACAACAACTAATTATAACTTGTTTTTAGAGAATGGGTCTTAACTTGTTTGATATATGATGTTCAAAATTTTTGATTTTATATATGAATATTTTTGTTATTAACAGATTTGTCTATTTTTATTACAGAATTTGATGTGAATTCTTTGAACATTTAAAAATAACACAAATAACCTATTTATTTATAATATAATAATAAAAACTTTTAATAAAAATTAAATATCTGTTTCTTAAAAATAAAATTATATTCACTGCAATAACCAATTGACACGTGGAATAAAAATTTAAAAAAATATTCTTAATTCTTATTTTTAATTTCTAATCCATTTCCCTTTCTCACCCACATCCATTTTCCCATTTCCCTCGAAATCATTGCTATTTCGGTGTCGGCTCTCAGATTGTTGTCGTTGTTAAGATTGTTTAAAATAATCTTATCAAGTATAAAATAGACAGATAATTTTAAAAAAATTATTTTTATCGAGATTGATATTTATTTCGATAATTTTTCAGGTGTTTAGGTTGGATTTGAGTCAAAATTTATCCCTTAATCGGTATTTGATCTTACATTTTTAAAATATATTTTTATATTTTAACTTATATTTTTATTTTAGGGTTTTTCATATTTTACTCAAGAATTAAATTTTAATAGTTAAAAAAATTATGTTTGTATTATATATTTTTAAGTTTTAAGTTTAAATTTTTTAAAAATATTTTTATTAATTTGTCAGTATGATATTTAAGGGAAAATCACGATCGAGATTAATCTTTTAATCATATTCTTTTAGCAATAAACTTTAATATATATCTAAATATTTACCCTTTAAAGTTAAAATTAACTTTGTTTTATGTATTATAAAATTTAAAATTTTATGTATCATAAAATTTAAAATTTTATATGTTTATTATATATATATTTAATTCTAACGTTTAATATAGTATATATGAATCAAGTATTTATTACTAGATTAATCAAATACCCGAATTCTATATGTATCCAGTTACAAGTACTCAATTTAAATTTAAATAGGTTGGGAGTCAGAATATAAATAAAAAAAATAAATACTCGCGAGAATCAAATACTCGATCTCTTCCCATCTTAAATAGTATAATACTCTCTTCTCTTTCTCTAACTCTAAAGAAAGGAAAAATTATTTATCAAGTATCATCATATCTCAAGTCATCCCCATTAATCTAGCATCGTTCTGATAAGTCAATCTTAGAAAAATGAAGCAAATATCAAGACATCATATTTTATTAAAACAATCTAAACATAAACTGGATGCATGCAAATGTAAATGTAAATTTGGACACAAAACACCTCAAAATTTCATAGGTGATATGAAGAATCTAATCTTAATTTTTATAATTAAATTTGAAGCTAGTGGATTTAATAGATTTTAGTTAAGTGTTCTTGAAGAGAATTTGTGAATTCTTGGTTACTGGGTTTCCTAAGAAAAGATACTATAATGGAAGATTAAGTAGTGATGTTTAAAGTTGATTTGAGATTAGAACTGAAGCATTAATAATGGTTTGGAGTTAGGATGAAGAAGTTCATCACTTTGGTAAGTTTTGGGGTTTTAAGGGAAATATGAGTAGATGATTAGCTTGTGATGTAGTTATAATAACCCATTTACCTAAGCTCAGATTTAATCTTATAACCCAACAAAATACCCAATAGCCTAGACCCAAATAAAATTAAAAACCCTAGCCCCTAATCAACCTTACCCCATTCAGCATTGTTGTAGCCGCCAGCCACCGAACCACCATCCTTCAGCCACTTTGTTCCCACGTATCTCTTCCTTATTAGACTGATCGATCGGCCACCGCCCATACTCTGTTCCACCGTCCAATCGCCTTCAATCCTGCAAAAACAGAAGGATTAGATAAGATATATGTATTTTTATCATAATTTCGGCTGCGTATATAACCCAAACAATCTATGTAATCGGGACTTCCCCCTGATTTTGAATAAAAAAGGAGAAATTTTTGAAGAAAATAAAAAAAAAGAAAAGATTCAAACAAAAAAAATTACAACTCTAAATCGGAAATATTAGAGTGCAAATCGGAAAGGAAATATTTGAAATAAGAGAAAAAAAAATTACATTTGAAACTTATATGTTTTCTTCAGATATACTCCAATCCTAGCCTTTTCTCAAAAATCTGACACCGTAGCTGGCTTTAGTACGTCGAGACGCTTCGGAAAGTGGTCTCCTTTTCTTCATCCGAACACCGCGAATGCCGGCACCGGCGTCGACAAGAGGCGGCTTACGATGGCCGGCGGTGGATGTTTGACCGGGCTTATAGAGGATTTGAGGGTTTATTGAAAGCTGTAATGGAACCAGTTTGAAGAAAATAAGACAAATGAAGTCTTCTTTTAATTTTGTGGTATTTAAACATAAACCAAAAGGACGTCGTTTTGGTATAGAAGGATGTTGCCCAAAACGACATCGTTTTGACATTGAAGCTCCATATCCGACTCGCGTAACTGATCCTACCCGTGAGTTACCCAGAAATATGGTAAAATCACGCGAGCAATCCCTATTCTTTTAGAATGTTTGCGTTTTGGCATTCCAATTAGTTTTCCCTTCAGATTTGGTCACCAATTTTCATAGTTTGGCCTTAAACTTTTATATTTTATTTAATTTCATCCTTATTTTCTTTATTTTTGGCCTAATGACTTTGTTCTTTTTGCAGGATAGTACCTGTATTTTTTTATTATGTTTCACCATATTTTACTAACCTTTTTTTTAATATTTAAAATTATGGGATTACGTTATTAAAATTTAAATCAAATATATAATTTCGTTCATATAAAATATTGTGCAACCGATAGGTGCCAATTTTGGGCGTTATGGGGTGCTCATCCTTCCCCACGCGTAACAGACTCTCGAATCCAACTCTGGTTCACAGATTTAATTTTGGTGTTCCAATCGCACAAAAAAATGATTGATGGCGACTCTCTAGACCAATTTCGGTGATTACAGCTGGCGACTTCAGTGAGGATATTTTTTCGAGAGTCGAGCCTAAAATCGGTTACATTTTATTTATTGAATCAAAAATATAAATTTGTTTTATTTTATTTTTTTGATCCTTTATTTTATGTTATTTTAAAATATTTACTAATGTTTTTAAATTTTTTTTAGGTCTCCCCTTTTTATGAGCTCTCAACTCGGGCTTTGTCCATTTAAGTAGGTGCATGAAACCACTCCTTCGTGAGGTTTCGCCTCCGTGTAGGATGGTGAATTACTTTCGGGATATTTTCTCTTTATCTTCGTGAGACCTAAGTCTCCGTATGCACTTAGAGAAACGTATCCCCCTGAATCGTGTTTATTATCCTTAGTAGGATAATAAGTATCGTTTGGGTACCTTCTAGAACCAAACCACATGTAGTGAAACCTAGAAGTTTACCCTTAGAGTGTCATGAGAAACTATGCCCGTTTAGAGGTAACCTTTTTAGGCTTGAGTGACTTTATATACCATTTATGTACAGTTTTCTCATCTGTTTTACTTTATTCGACTTTTTTAATGTGAACTAACTCTTTTTCTTTTTTTGATTGCATCATGACATATCATAATCATCCATTTTGTATCAATTGTAAAATACCACGATCATGTTTTAATTTTTGTATTTCACGATCATGAAGTATTGATTCACGAATGGTTCTTAAATTGAAATATCGGGAGAAAATATAGAATCCTAGATATCAATGCAACATTCAAAGTTGCGAACAAATCCTGTGAATTAGAAATTATGGTCACAAGAACCATTTTTGAATCAATATCTTCACATTCAGGACTTACATCTTGTATTTACATGCATACATTTTAGATTTTAAAGTCGTCCTGGGAATGTCCCGTGCCAACAATATCAGATAAATCAAAGGTCGGTCCGTCTAATTTAGGGGCAATTTTAGGAATGACCTCTATATCATGCCTTTATAAGACTCCACGACCATGGACATTTTTCGACGGATTTCAAAAGGTAAGATTTGTTGAACTAGACTTCTATATCCCAAGAGACTGCACCAACATGCGAACTAGACTGAGGGGCAACATAACACATTTATGAAGTTGATAAAAGCCATACGAGAAAAGACAAATATCTAAGTTTAAATCTAGATCTACCAGAAGCAATCTCAGACAAAGACGTTGAAGCATACTTCTTGAAATATAGACTAAAAAATTATCAAACCCATGAAAAGATTTGGGCATCATTAGATCGAGCATTGATCAGACTAGCATATTCTGGGGCATCCCTTTGAGACGAAAAAATCATGTCACATGCATACATTAAAGTCATTTTGCATCTAGGTTCAGATATTGTACGTTAAAAACATCATGCATTTAGTTTAAGTATGCATCAAGTTAGGTGAACCCTTTGAAAAATAATGTAATTCATGCATTCAGACATTTTGCATTTAGACACCATGCATTTAGACTTAACATGCATCGAGCATCAAGTCAAGGAAATTCATGATACATATATTTTTACTTGTACATACAAACAGGTCCAGGAAAGAAAACAAATGACCTCAATCATAGGGGCAACAACGTGATAACCAATCTTTGACCCCAAGAAGGCTATATACGTAGAAAAGCATAACTTTTTTTAGGTTATAACTCCAAAATTTTGAAAAGTAACTAACGAAGGTTTTTATTTTCCTTTCAGGCCCTAATTACCCATTATGGAGTAGCAGAAACAACGTTTTCTCAATGTTGCCTCCATCAATAATGGTGGGTTAATTTTGTTATAATCTTGCTCTTTAGACAAGCTATATTGGAGATTAAACCTTCATGCATATCTCATTTTTCCATAATTTTACTAATGCTACATGTGAATCAAAATTATTTTTGACAGAAAAACAAATGAAAAAACAAAAAAATAATGATGAATAAAAAACAGAAAAAATAAGAAATGCAAAAAAAATAAAAAGTGAAATGAAAAATCCAACAAAGATGTGCAAAAATAAGACAATGGATTATTCAAGTGTCCTTTAAAATCCATTTTCGCGAATGGTCGAAGAAAAATAAACCCTTTGAGAAAATTCAATCTTGTGATTGGTACAAACTGATTGTACCTAAAGAAATGATACAGTTAGCCTGGAGCAAACGGTTACCGGTAAAGGCAAAACAAATACGTTAATCTCTGTGTATTTGAGAAAAATGCATTGATAAGGACCATTTAAACATCCATTGAAATCCATTTTTATGAATGGTCAAGGAATTAAATCCTTGGTACCAACTGATTGTACACAGAGTAATGGTACAACTAGCTCGGAGCAAACGACTACTGGTAAAGGCAAATCAAATCTATTGATCCCTGTGCATTTGACAAAAATGCAAAGAAGATACACGATGTCAATTGAAGACCTTTTGAATTAGATATTAAAATATTTTATACTCTGATCTTATCCCCATTGATGGTGTGGCTAAATCCGAATCAATGAAGTTCAGTTCGGCTCCTCCATTGATGGTGTAGTAGGATCTAAATTGCTGAAATTCAATCTTATACCTATTGATGGTGTGTCCAGATCCAACTCGATCATGCTTCTTCGTTGATGGTGTAGTATGATCTAAATTGCTGAAATTTGATTTTACCCCTCCGTTGATAGAATAGATAGATCCAACTCAGTCCTGTTTCTCCGTTGATGGCCTATTAGGATCTAAATTATTAAAATTTGATCTTGACCCATTGATGGTGTGGCCAGATCCAACTCGATCATGCTTCTCCGATGATGGCGTAGTATGATCCAAATTGTTAAAATTTGATCTTACCCTTCTGTTGATGGAGTGGATAGATCCAACTTGGTCCTGTTTCTCTGTTAATGGCGTAATAGGATCTAAATTGTTGAAATTTGATCTCGTCCCCGTTAATGTTTGATGCGTGAAATAAAAGCGCAATTGAGTGCAAGTGTACACGTCGTCAAATAATAAAGTGATAAGTATATCGTGTATCGTGTCCATAGGGATTGGTATACTTAATATGTCTCCCCTTGTTCTCTTGCTCCTGAAAAATAAAGTAGAAATACAGATAAGTGGATTTGTTTAACTAACTAAATAATTAAATAACAAAACATAAAATAAAAGGGTGGGAACGATATAGAGAAAATGGGTAGGATCCAGCTGCGTCAATTAGTGGATTCAATTGATCTTCTTCTTGTCCAATACAATTACACAACACTACTTTGACAGTACTGCAGATACAACCTCGGCAGCATTAGTGTTCTCTGTAGCGGCAATCTCTTGCTCTTGGGCAAATGCATCAAAGTTCAACAAAGTGTCCGTAGTTGACTCCGCTTATCTCTAAGTCAGAGCATTGTTGATAACTGGTCCTTGACGATACCTCTCGGCGTAAATCAACGATAATCACTAACCAATCCAACACTTCTTTTAGCTGCTGAAACTCTTAACCTATCTCTAGGCCGAGTTAGTGTCTATAACATCGTACTTATCCTTTTCGTGAATCTACACCTCTCGATGCTAGATAAATATATTACTTACAAACTTCTCTCTCGAGCTTGAATGCAAGAACAAGGAATGACAATAGGATAAACAAACTTTGATATTATTATTGCATTAGAACAAAGAAACAAGAAACAATCTCCTCTCACTAATATCTACGACCTTCACCTATCCCTAAGAAATTTAGAACATAATATCGTTAGGTACAATTCTTAGGGAGAAGGGTTTCTCTAAAAATCGGCTTTGTAAACAATGTGGCCGGCTATGCTATATATAGTCTTAACCTAGGGCAAACCTTTCCTAAATAGACTCTAACTTGGAGTAAGAAACAAGTCTTCTTCATGAGATCTGATATTTCCAAGTTTGCCGCCTTCTAGAAGGATTTTCCCGCTTGGTCTTTGACTTGGCTTTTAGTACGCTAGCCTGGTCCAATTGGTGCGATGCATCTTCTAGAATATTCTTTATATTTTTATGTTTCATTGCACCTACAATATTGATGCTGCCACTCTGGATTCTACCGCGTCTTTGTTCCCTACCTCGGCCTCAACACTGCTTTACTGCTGCTTCGGCCCTGGATATTCTTGCATGTACAAAATATATAATAATATTTGCAATCTCTATAAATATTAACTTTGTAAGTAGTGATAATAGAATATCCAATATTGTGCAAAGAGTCCATATTTCAATTCAAGTTGGTGTATAATAGATGCATAAAGTACCATGAGAAGGGTAGTAAATAACTGCATTTTAGGCACTCATCAATGTTGTACCTAGATCCAAACAGATCATGCTTCTCGTTTTATGGCGTAGTATGATCCAGACTTGATCTTACCCCTCCGTTGATGAAGTGGATAGATTCAAATCAGTCCTGCTTCTCCGTTGATGGCATAGTTGGATCTAAATTGCTGAAATTTGATTTTTTTCCTCGTTGATGGTGTGGCCAAATCTAAACCAATCATGCTTCTCTGTTGATGGTGTACTATGATCTAAGACTTTATCTTACCCCTCCGTTGATGGAGTGGATATATCCAATTCAGTCTTGCTTCTCCGTTGATGTCGTAGTAGGATCCAAATTGCTGAAATTTGATCTTGTCCCTATTGATGGTGTGTCTAGATCTAAATCACCGATGTTCCATCCTATTTTTCCGTTGATGGAGGAGTAGGATCCAAGTTGTTGAAATTTGATCTCGTCCCCGTTGATGGTGTGGCAAGATCCAATTCAATCATACTTCTCCATTGATGGGGTAGTATGATCCAGACTTGATCTTACCCCTCCATTGATGGATTGAATAAATCCAACTTAGTCCTGCTTCTCTATTGATGGCGTAGTAGAATTTAAATTGCTGAAATTTGATCTTGTCTCCGTTGATTGTATGACTAGATCCAACCCAATCATGCTTCTTTGTTGATAGTATAGTATGATCCAGACTTAATCTTACCCCTCCGTTGATAGAGTGGATAGATCCAACTCAATCCTAATTCTTTGTTGATGGCGTAGTATAATTTAAATTGCTGAAATTTGATCTTGTCCCTCTTGATGGTGTGGCCAGATCCAACCAATCATGCTTCTCCGTTGATGGCGAAGTATGATCTAGAGTTGATCTTACCCCTCCATTGATGGAGTGGATAGATCCAACTTAGTCCTGCTTCTCCGTTGATGGTGTAGTAGGATTTAAATTACTGAAATTTGATCTTATCCCATTGATGGTATGGCCAGATCCAACCCAATCATGCTTCTCTGTTGATGGCTTAGAATGACCCAGCCTTGATCTTACCCCTCAGTTGATGGAGTGAATAGATATAACTCGGTCATTTTTCTCCTTTGTTAGCGTAATAGGATATAAATTGCTGAAATTTGATCTTACCCCTCCGTTGATGGAGTGGATAGATTCAACTCAGTCCTGCTTCTCCGTTGATGGCGTAGTAGGATTCAAATTGATGAAAATTGATCTTACCCTCAATTGATGGTATGGATAGATCCAACTTTACGCTTCAGGTTCTGCCTTTTCGACCAAATCAAATAAGTTCTCTCTATTATTGATGGCGTAACCATATCATATTTTGACCGATCTCGTTTTACCGTTGATGGTATAACTAGACCATATTTGTATTTGTGAATATTATATCTTTATTAGAAAAATAAAAAAAAATCAAAAATATGAAAGAAAAAAGTGAAATGAAAAAAAAAGAAAAGAAGAAAAAAGCAAAAAATAAAGAGAAAGAAAAAAGAAGAAAAGCAAAGAAAAAGAGAAAAATGAAGAAGAAAAAACAAATAAATATATACGTTAGATCATGCTTCTTCATTGGATGTAGTTGGATCAAGTTTTGCAGATCTTGCCTCTTTGTCAATTTTACACATAGATCAAGTTTTCTTCAAAGATGGCAACATTATGAGTGTTAATGCAGATCAAGCATATTTTGTCTTCTTCAACAAGCCGAGCTTATTTTGTCTCCTTCAATGGATCAACCTCAGCTTTTGTTCTTCTCAACGGATTATCATTTTGAAAATTTTGCTGACAATGACGGTGGAGTAGATCAAGTCAAAGCTCTAGCAGAAGAAACGATGGCCAAAAGAACCCCAACCTTACCAAAAGAACCTCGACTTTACCAAAAAGAACCTCAACCTTATCGGAAGAAGATCAACCTTACCAAAAAGAACTCATACCTTACCAAAGATAAACCCTAAAACCATACCAGGTGAAATGGGTTATTCTTTATCTTTTCAATATTGTTGTTATACAACAATAAGCAAAGAGGGGTAATTGTAATAACCCATTTACCCAAGCCCAGATCCAATCATATAACGCAACAAAATACCCAACAGCCTAGACCCAAATAAAATTAACAAACCCTAGTCCCTGATCAACCTTATCCCATTCAGCATTGTTGTAGCCACCAACCACCGAACCATCACCCTTCAGCCACCTTATTCCCACGTGTCTCTTCCTTATTGGACTGATCGATAGTCCACCACCCATACTCTGTTCCACTGCCCAACCGCCTTCAATCTTGCAAAAATAGAAGGATTAGATAAGATATATATATTTTTATAATAATTTCTAATGGGTATATAACCCAAACAATCTATGTAATCAAGACTTCCCCCCGGATTTTGAATGAAAAAGAGAAATTTTCAAAGGAAATAAAAAAGAAGAAAAGATTCAAACCAAAAAAACTAAACCACTAAATCGGAAATATAAAAGTGCAAATCGGAAAGGAAATATTTAAAATAAGAGGAAAAAAAATACAATCGAAACTTATCTATTTTCTTCAGATCTATTCCAATCCCAACCTTTTCTCGAAAATCCGACATCGTAGTTGGCTTCAATACGTCGAGACGCTTCAGAAAGTGATCTCCTTTTCATCATTAGAACACCACGGATAACAGCACCGGCGAGAGGTGGCTCACGATGGCCGGCGGTGTTTATTTGACCGAGCTTACAGAGGATTTAAGATATTATTGAAAGCTCTAATGGAACCAATTTGAAGAAAAGAAGACAAATGAAGTCTTCTTTCAATTTTGTGGTATTTAAACATCAACCAAAACGACGTCGTTTTGATGCAGAAGGATGTTTCCCAAAACAACGTCGTTTTGACATTGGAGCTCCATATCCGACCCTTGTAACTGACCCTACCCGTGAGTTACCCGAAATATGGTAAAATCACGCGAGCAATCCCTATTCTTTTAGCACATTTGCGTTTTGGCATTTCAGTTTGTTTTCCCTTCAGATTTAGTCACCAATTTTCATAGTTTGGCCTTAAACTTTCATATTTTATTTAATTTCATCCTTATTTTCTTTATTTTTGACCTAATGACTTTGTTCTTTTTGCAGGATAGTACCTGTATTTTTTTATTATTTTTATTATGTTTTACCACATTTTACTAAACTTTTTTTTATATATTTAAAATTATGGGATCACGTTATTAAAATTTAAACTGAATCTATAATTTCGTTCATATAAAATATTGTATAATCGACAGGTGCTAATTTTAGGCGTTATGGGGTGCTCACCCTTCCCCACGCGTAACAAACTCCCGGATTCAATTCGGTTTCGCAGATTTAATTTTGGTGTACCAATCGCACAAAAAATGATTAGTGGCGACTCCCCGAACCAATTTCGGTGATTATTGTAGTTAAGTAATTTTGGACTTGATTTTGATAAAGAACTATGATGTTAATTGTTGGCGATATATTACTGCAAACAATGTCGTTAGTATTAATTGGGTAAATAAAATAATCAAACATAATAAATGAATAATCATGTCGTGGAGATTTCACTGCGCTAGAATTAAGTTCGTCCCGATGTGCAATCGTTGCTAAGTATAAAATATTATATTTTATTTTTTCTCTGAAGTATTGTTGGATTTAAGTTTATATTAGTCGCATAATTAGACATTTATGTTTGATTTCATAATTTGGTTAATTTTGTTAAAGAAAAGATATTGTAGATGGTTTTTTATGTGTATGATCAAAAACTAAAGATAAATTCAAGAAGTGTTAGTTTCAAAAAGATATTAAAAAAATTAAATTCCCATAATTTTATGAGAAATTTTTGGAGGAATAAAAATATAATAATAAAAAATACAATTAAATAATTCTTTTATTCTATATTTAATTTCAACTTAAATTCCTTTTGATTTATTTTTATTTTATATTTAACTTCAACTTAAATTCCTCTTCAACACGAAATTTAACTCTAACTTAATTTTTTCAATAAGGAACTCAATCTAACTACTCCTATATAAATTAGTCAAACCATCAATCTCAGAGAATTATTTGAATTCAAAAGAGAGAGACAAATGGGTTGTTCGAATTTATTAAATTTTTCTCTTCTTTATTTCAATTAGATTCATGTTTAGAGATTTTATTTTTATTATTAGTTTGTGCCCAATCATGAACTAAATATATTTAGCTTGAGCCATTATATATAGGTGCTTATGAGAATGATTAAAATTATTTAGATTTTTTATTGTAATATCAATTCAAAGTTTGTCATCCTTGATTCTTAATTTTATTGCGAGTGAATTAGGAAAGGATCTTATGAATTCATTCATTTATCTAATATCGGGAGAGTTATGTTTAAAAAACAAATGAACATGTTTTTCATTGTTGATGAAAACTAGTTCGACATAGGAATAAGTTACGAATTTCAACAACTAAAATAAACACAAGATTTATTATTTGTTTACCTTTGATTCACGCAAAGATGTACCGTCAAGGCATGTACGATTAACAATGTTTCATGTTAAGAATAACGGAAACCATTGAAGAAAGATTTGATGAATTTTGAACATTATCGTTCAATTACCTAGGAAATAACTTCATTGTCTATTACCTAATCAATAGTCAAATTGATCAGATAATATCGACCGAAATCAATTGAAGGAATGATTGAGTGATACGCGTAATCAATTGCCAAGACAACCCATTCAACTATCACTCCACGACTCACATAATCATACCTATTTCTCTTATCCGATTACTCTATCATTTCTTTCTATTTCTTTTATTTTATTCAGTTTATTTTATTTGACATCTTTCACCTTTAATATTATTCCTTTAAGGTATAATAACTTAAGTAAAGTTGTCAAAACCAATCCATTCGAAAACGATATTTTACTATACTATTACTTGCAACTTGTATTATTTGTGTTGCACTCAAATAACACAAAAATCTCTACGTAAACAGTTTATTCCCTCGAGGTTAACATGGAGGCTCTGAATTCTATACACCCAAAATTTTAGTGGACTATTGTGTAATGCTCCTCTAATCACCAAATTTTTTTAGAGCTGTAAAAGCTATCAATTTGCTGTTGAAGTGAGAATTGAGAGTGAGTGTGAGTTAAGAAGTGTAAAATGATTCTCAATTTATAAGCTATACGTAGGGGACAAGGCATAAGATGAGCCCTTGTTATCTATCACTCAAGCAAAGAAAGAATGAACACTATAAATATCATACACATAGTACTTTTTCAACCAATACGGGATAATGTTTAAGCATTACCAACATTATTGAGATGTAGATGTTTTGAAACCATTATAAAAGATTAAAACTCGATTGAAGATTTCAACTAAGTGGAGAAAAACTATCGACATTGAAGATTTCAAAATGAGACATTAACATTGATTAAAAAACATTAAATAAAACATATTCGTAATATACTTTTATCATCAGCTTATGTACAGTCACTTAAACATCACAAATCTCATAACAAGCAATCTAGAAGCTTAGAGATTCTTAGTGATATAAGATTTTAATGATAAAATCAAATTATCAGCATTATTAAGCGATTAAAGTAACGATTGTTGTTTTTAGAGGTTACGGGTTCTAGTACCATCTATACCAGCAGAGTGATTGAACCATCAATGTCAAATGGTGAAAGATTATATTCTAAAACAGATACTACTGTAATCACCTTTAGCTTATTAAAAAACATTAAAATTAGATCCAAATACATCTCTAGTCCCATCAAAATAGATTCAATACAAAAATATATCAAAACTATAACTGATACCTCGATTAAATCAAGATTAATAAGTAGAATCATAAAAAAATAATTATTATTTACAAAAGGTTAAATGTTTAGGAATTTTAGTAAAGATCCATAAGAAGAAAAACAAACTCATCTCTAATTCGAACCTTTTCCCTTAATCGGATAATTTTTCTAAGTAAAACATGAGAAAAGTAATAAGGTTTTAATGTTATATAATCAAGAAACCTTTTGAAAACAAAAGGATTACAGAAATCTTGAAAAACATCTAAAGAAATTAATGAAAACTTAGTGTTTGTTTGATGAGAAAATAAAAGAGGAGTTGGTTGTAAATGTAGTTACGTCAAATTATTTTTTGGTGGTTAATAGTCCAATGATTAATTAAATTATTTTATTAATTTAAAAACACTTTTAAAATAATTAATTAAAAGGAAATAATCAGGCATTAGGATTTGGAAAAATATCTATTTAATGATTCTAAGGTTTGACTTTTTAAAAATAATTATTAATTAAAATTAATTTTTAATTTTTATATTTCGGTCACTGAATTTATAATGTTCATCTTCCAAACCTCATTTTACAAAATTGTTTTCGCCAGATTCAAATATATTATACTTAATGATTTTTAGATATTTCCCATAATTTTATCTTGTGCAAAACTTTTTTTTCTTAAATTAATCTTGAATCAACTCGAATTCACTAAACCAATCCAATGCCCAACTAACTGATTTCTCTAACTTTTAAGATCAAAACCCAACGAATTACATGGGAGATGAAAAACATATCTTTTCATTTTGTAAAATACATTAGATAATAGATTTCCCAAGAGATTTTCTCAAATAACATAACACACATTCCTAACTGGAGCAATAATACCTTCACAAATCTTCAACAGTTATGATGTATAATATCTTCCAATAGAAGATACGATATAATTACAACTCTTCGACCATTGTAGTTGTCATAGTGGAGAAACGATACCTTTCCTACCTCCAACAGACATGAGTAACTTATTATTTTGTACTTTAAACCCTACGGCATTCTAATTGTATAAGATAACATTTAACTTTTGACACTTGTTAATATTTTTTTTTATTTAAACATATTACCTCATTGTTTTCATATGCATCAACAAATCCATTTTTTAATGTAATTGTAATTGTAACACCCTCGCCCGGTGTCATATTGGGTATTCGGTCCGAAACCTATATTTTAAAATTTTGACTTTAAGCCCATTTAAAATCTATCCAAATCCAATAAAAACCATGACAATCCATTAAATTCAAAGCCAAGATTCTAACATAGACCAAAGAGTTCAAAATAGTTGAAGCTCCATTTAAATACAATTCATTTAAAAGCATTCGATCCAAAATAAGTAAGAGTTAGAAATTACAATATAAGGTTTGACAAGTACTAGTCCACTACATCCATAATTTGCACTCTGACACTAAATTGATGCTAAAATCCAAACCTTGATGGTGCTCGCCCGATGCAACTTCATCTAACTTACGTACAAAAATACATTTCGAATATTGAGATACAAAAGCTTAATGGTTACACTGCCACTTGGCTAACATCATGCATATCATGAATAAAGTAAGGCAAAACATGTAATATCATGCATGATATGATTCGCTACCATAATTCGCCAAAACACATAGAATCATGAGATTTATAATAACGTACACAATATATACGTGTCAAACCAAAATCAAACCACAAGGTAGTGAGGCCTGCGTCCACACAGCATCGAGATCATACACTACGAGTAGCGCCCGTGTTGACACAACATCAGGAACCCATATTCAAGGATGAAGCCCGCGTCTACACAACACCGGGATCCTACATCCAAGGATTGAGTCCTGCATCCACATAGCATTGGGATCCGCCAAACCATATGCTCGGAATGTTACATCGAGCATCTTTGAATGAGGATCGTGTTCGTACAACATTGGGATTCTTTATTTGGAATAGTCTTTGATACATCATACATAATGTTACATCGGATGACCTTCTTTGTGTCGAACACTATTTTGGATATATGAATTTTCATTACACAAGAACTCAACCATACAATATGATCCACTTAGGATCTCCATATAAAAGCATGCTATGACTAAGCCAAAGACTAAGACTTAAGCATTTATCCTCAAAATAGAGTCATTATCACCAAAACCGAGCTTTAATATTCATTTTGTGGCTTAATTAACCCATAGGAACCATTACCATAATCTATAGAACCCCCAAGATCATCCCTTAAAAACTTGGGTAAAATTACACAATGATTTCAATACACCTATATGGGGTATCAAAACGCCACTGTATCGATGCGCCTACAAAGAGGGTATCAAAAGACCTTGGTATCGACATGCCTCCTTGGCATATCGATACGCTTTGACGATCCCTTCGAAATAACCAATGGGAAATTTACCCATTTTTATACACCCTATATGGTGTATCAGAACATTAACATTAGAAGATTTGGTATCGAAACACAAGGTTGACTTTTTAAAATTCCTGTATCCCAAACCTTATTTTCCTCTATAGGGTATTGATACGTGACCTCCCAGTATCGATACGCCTATATTAAATACAGGTTTGTACCGAAAATTTGCTTAGAACATTATCTAAACTTAAACCATTCGATCCCAATTTATTCCTACACATTATTGAAAGTATTTAGAGTGTGTTTCTATCAGTTTTAAGCCATTAATCATCAGATTACGAAATTCACCATTAAAGATCTCTAAACTATCAAACAACAGACATGCATGCATACCACATACACTGAAACATACTCATGAGGTATTTGATGCAAGGAAGAGTTGGAGGGGTACTAACCTCGAAAATACAAAACATAACCCGAAAAAACTCTCCTTCAAGCTTTCTCCTTGCCAAACATTTTTTATGAGGGTCCAACTTCTTTGTCTATAAGAAAGAATTAAGACAAGCTATTAGGCTTTGTTAGGGATGTTTTTAGGAACTAAAAATATCAAAGAACAAATAAAAGAACCCCTTAAAAACCCTTCTCCCGTTCTTGCTTCTCCAAGCTCTCACAAAACCTTCTTATACCAAACTTCAACCCTTTTACCTTATTAGATAGATCCCACACAATACTACAACTTTTTCTCAAGCTGCTAAACGAGATTCTCAAACTAACACCGCAAAGATCAAGCCTTTCTATCGAGATTTTCTCTCTAAGAAGATGGAAGAAAGAATGAAGAAGACAACCATCACCTCACCCACATTAATTCTACAGAAAGCTTTTCCTAATTTTTTTTTTCATCCAAATATGAAAAGACCAAAAAGCCTTTCAAGAAACACTTTGGGCCAAAGACAACCCAAGCCAAACTCTCAAAACCAGCCCAATACTCAAACTTGAGGCCCAAATATCGGAGCTTAATGTTCTGAGTTAACCCGACACTCGAATCCAGGCCGTTATAGTAATCACTCATTTTTAACCCACTTTAGCTTTTAATTTTCAGAAAAAAAAAATTGAATAAGGACTTATTGCGTTTGTTTTATTTTGTTGCATGTGCATGTACATTTTTGTGTTTAATTTGTATTATGTATTAGATATATTACTATTTAATATGTATGCACTATGTTATGTATCATGTATCATTTTATGTGTTTAATCCATGTGTTTATGTGTTTAATATGTATGTGTTTAATTTGTATCATGTATCATTTTATGTGTGTTGTACCCTTTGTATTTTTGTATATATGCGTGTCACGTGTCATACATATTGTATGTATTAATTTTATGTGTGTTTATTATTAATAATATTATTATTTAAAAAATTATTATTATTAATATTATTTTAGCAAGGCCCAAATTAAATCATAATTTAACCTAATATATATATATATAACAGTCCATTGTTAAGTCCAACAGTCCAAAAAACCCAAAATCCAAATAGATTGCATGGCCCGAAACATGAGCCCAAATTGAAATATTATACAACCCAAACATTTCAAAACCCTAACTTTTCCTTATATCAGGTTGATGCAACCGCCACTTACGAGCCCACGCATCACACGCGTAAATTTCACGCACGGTCTCTTTGAATTCACCCGTGACTCTCCGAGTTTCAAGAACATCCTTTCTCTTATTGCCAAAGCCGTTGCCACCACATGAATCACCGCTACCACCGTTTGAATCACTACATGACCCGCCGAATCTATCCAGAAACCCTGCAAAAATAGTCAAAGAAAAAAATATTAGACTTGTAAAATTTGGATATCAGAAGGAGAGACATGTTTGGAAATTTGAAGGGACTAAACCAAGGCCATCAAATCAGAAGAAAACCCAGGAAAAATAGAGAAACCAACAATGTTTTATAACCAGTGTAATATTAACAGAGAGAGAGAGCATACCCCCATAAGCATTGTAAACGAAATTTTACCATTAATCAAAGAAAACCAAAAACCCCAAAATTTTCTGGTAACCGTCCTCTTCCTTTTCATTTCCCATTCCATGCATGCATTTTAAATCAAAAAAGAAACTAGAAAAGGAATTTTTGAGTACTCTCTGATCAGTTCTTTGAGTTTAACCACTAACGATGAGCCGTCCAAAAGGCGAGCCTTGACAAGAAAAAAGAACAGAAGGGTGGATTTTTCAAATCACCCTTCTTGGTGTAGGATTAAAAAACAAAAGATTTCCTCCTCCGAAGCTCGTGAGAAAGACTTATGGCCGAGACTCTACCGAAGCTCGTGTTTCCATGTAAGATTAAGAAAAATGGTGGTCGGATCTTTTGATTTTTAGGATTTGAATGTTTCTTGACAATGTTTAGAATATGTTTCAGGTGTTAATTCATTTTTGGAGAGAAGTAGGAGTTTAAGAATATTTTTGAGAGAAAACAAATTTTAAAATAAAAAAATTGGCCTTTGTGGCCAATTGGATGTTCAAAAAGGATTTTCTTGTTTAATTTTTGGTTTATTGGTAGTTTTAATCCTTCCGCTCCTGGATATCCATTAAAATGGGGTCGACGCGTGGTCAAATACTTCATCTGGTCCTCGTTTATCCCTTCAATTTTACAATTTGTTCCCCGAATAAGATTTTTACTTAATTTTTATATGAGCATCTTATACCCGAAACCCCTTGGGTTTTATGTCTTTTGTGTCGGTATTTGATATATTTATATATTTATATCAATACATTTATGTTACTAAGGATTTGTGTGCTCGTGCATAAAAATACAAGTACTTGATATCGATACAGAGCAATCTAATTTGTGTGCTCGTGCATACAAATAAGTTAGAAAATAAAGGAGTTATATTTATATTACAAGGATCACAACATAGTTGGTCACAAAAGAAAGGTTCATGCCACTCAGAACTATAAAGACAAGATGCCTTCAAAGGTCCCCCAATATAACTAATCAAGAGCCACATTGTACATCTATGAGCCAGAAACACGAAGGTGGTTAAGGCTACATACGCCTGATGTATCAAAAAATATCCAAGGAAGGGCTATGAAACAATACCTGAAGGCGTAGTCTATCCGTTACATTAAGATAAAAAGTATTTGTCTGGAAGGACCATAAGAGAAAGTCGAAAGTATTGTATTCTTATTGGTTGATCGTTTCTTCCTCATTCGCCTATATACAGAGGCCCTCATCTTGTAAGAAAAAAAAATTATTTTAGAGAGTTTTTTTAAATAAATTTTTCCGAAAAAATAGTCGTGGTAATGAAAGACCCTATGTATCGATGAGTTATAGTAATGGTTACCACAAGCATCGCTAGTATTAGTTAATTTACTAGATACAATATGTGTTGTGGATCTTGTAGGATATGAGAATATTGGTGTGTGTTTTCAAAAAAAAAAATGAGAACCAGATAATTTTGAACCATAATTCAAAGAGTAAAGATAGAGACTTGAATAAAGAATTTATTGGATTTTATTCTACTCCATGATATCTTTACTATGGTATCTCAATTCTTCAAAATAATTGTTTAATTAATGATAAATTAATGCTTAAAGTAAGACGGTTGTAAACGGAGTAAGAAAATAAAATCTTTTTATCTCACATGAATGAGATAAATAAAATAAAAAGTGTTTATATACACTTACCCACCTTGAGATCATAAATTACTTAAGTTGATATTGTACCTTATGCTTATGGTTGGCGTAAATCTTATCTCGTTTGTGTACCTGCATAAGTTTACAATGTGAATGTTCAAAATATATTTGTATTACTTGTTATGATTAAATTTTTTCTTAAAAATAGATTTTGTTTTTGAATATTAAGAATTTAATGGATACTATTCCATCTGTCCCAAAAATAGTGTCATTTATTGACTTTTTTAGGGTCAAACTTTTTAAACTTTGACTAATGATTATTTAAAGTTTGACTATCGAGTGAATTTCAAATATATATTTTATAAAATTTAATTATTTAAAAATTTTAATATAATTATAATTAAAGTTTAGAAAAATTGACTTTCAAAAAGTCAATAAAGGACATTATTTGTAGGACGGAGAAAGTATATGTTTTTTTTAAATCGAGTATAAAAATGGTAATGCTCGTTATTCAAAAAAATATATGACTAAAACACGGAGTTGTATCCAAATTAAATAAGAAAATATCACAACCATTAACTCAAAATCTTTATCTCCCATATTTTGACATAACATTTATCTATAAATAGAATAAGGTTTTAAGTTTTTAAGCAAATCAAATTTTTTTTTCTCACAAAACTGTATAATCTTTTCAATGGTAGGCGAAGTCAAGTGTTCAGTTCATGATTTGTACATTTTTGTTGTTGTAGAAGGTCATCTGTTATCATACTCTAGAAGACCAACAACTCGAGAACTTAAGTATCTAATAGTGGTCATATTTCTTTTAAGGCCTCAACAACTTATTTTGAATTGAATAAAGACATTTATATAAAGGAGATTAAAAAATTTACGAGAACGATTAACAAATAAATTTATTTTTAGGATTTAATCTTGTCATTTCAATGAGTTTACTAAATATCATAAACGGGACAAACCTATTTATATAAATTTTCGTTAGAAGTAAATAAGGTTATAAATTTTGTGAAAAATCAAAAGTAACAAAGAATTGTTTTAGTTGTTGGAATTATTACTAATTTTCTATATTGTTTTCTTTGAACAGAAACAGTGAGTATGAGAGATTATATTGATTCACCCAACTTGACTATCTAGATGAGGCAATGATTGTGACAATGAATCATAATGATAAGATGACAAAATTTTATGGATAGAATTTCAAGAATATTTGAATAATTTTTGGTTATAGTAGTATTTATTCTATAATATAATCTTAATTATTGACATTAATAGCTCAATTACTCAATTACATTGTTGATGTTTGAACCCATAACCTCTATGAACAATAACAATTTCTTTTAACCACTTGAGCTAGAGGGCTCATGCTTTTCTTAAATAGATTATAATTTTGAATATTCATAATTTAATGGATAATATATGATTTTCTTAAATATGAGTATTAAAATGGTAATGCTTGTATTAATAAAAATATTTTACTTATAAACGATATCGTTTCCAAATTAAACAGGGAAGTCTGAATGTCCATTAATTCAGAAATTTTCTCCCACATATTTTACCAAATATTTCTTTATAAATATAATTAGGTTTTAAGCTTTTAATCACATGAATTTTACTGCATATTATTTTCGGTGATCTGCAAAGTCAAGAGTTCGGTTCGTAATCTCTACATTTTTAATGTTGTAGAAAGTCATATGTTGTTATATCGTGGAAGACGACGATCATAGAACTTAAGTACCAAAGAGTCGTCGAATTTGTCTTAAGAAAACTGCATTTGTATAGGCCTGCAAATGAACCGAACGAATAAGAACGAGTGTGTGTTCATGTTCGTTCGTTTAACTTTAACTGAATAAATGAACGCACACAAACATAAACGAATGAAAAATTTCTTGTTCATGTTCGTTCATTAAGGATTGCATCTTGTTTGTGTTCGTTTATGTTTGTTCGTTTAAATGATAAATGAACGTAAATGAACGAACGTAAACGAACAAACATAAATAAACAAACGAACATAAATAACGTATATAATATATTTACTATTTTGAATTAATTCGATTAATTTAGTTAATTTATTGATTTTCAATTGAATTAATCAATAATTAAAATTAAAAAACTCTTATCATTAGACGAAACCTAAAATATAACTGATTAACCAATTTTATTTTGGTTCGATTGGTTAGATCGATTTAACAGAATAATGAACACCCCTAACCTATAAGAAAAACTTTTTAACGAGTCATAAAATAAGACTTCTTAACTCGAGTAACTCAAAAATTTTGACTCACCCCTTGTCATAACCCGAGTTTCGGGACTCAGAGTCGGATTAACCCAAGGTAGTGGGTCTCGTGTTTGAGCCTTGGGGATCTTGTTGGGCTAAGGGCTTTTTGGTAATTCATCTTGGGGATGAAAAATGAGAGGGGAGGATCTTGGTCAGTCCATCCCTTTCTCCTTCCTTTTTCTTAGCCCTCTCCCACCCAAACACCATCATGAAAGGTTTGATCTTGAAGCTTAGCTTGGTGTTTCACGTTTCAAGGTTAAAGGAAAGTGTGTTAGTCCACTGAGATCTATTTAACAATGTGAGTTTTGTTTCAAGTGGTGGAAGTTGAGGTTTTAGAGGGGTTTTATGGGTTGAACGAGAATAATTTTTTGGGATAGTTTTAGTGTGATTAAAAGATCATTTTAGCTTCATTGAATCACTTAAATAGAATGGTAACTTGTTGGTAGCTTATCTTGTAGTGAGGGAGCAAGGAAAACCATCATCAAGCTTGGGAAAGGAAAAGGCCTAGGTAGGTTGATGTTGAAGTTTCAACAACTTGCTTGAGGTCGGTAAACTCCCTAATCATGTAGTTCAATTGCATCATCACTATGACATGCTTGTTTGATTGGTATGTGATAAGTGCTGAAAATAGTTAATATTTTATCTTTAATTACTCTTTGATTTGATGATTTATGTTACTGATTTAGTTGTTTTCATGTGTTTCTGTGTTGGACATTGAATGCTGGAAATTGTATTTAAATGTTTGAGTTTTGAATTTTTTTTTTATTTTCTAGGATTGTGGCTAGATTAGTGGGCATGACTTGGGCATGAAGGATGATGTGGCATTTGTACAACAACTTCTAGAAGATGACATCAATAGCGCTTGATAGCTTATCAAACGTGTTCTAGATAGCTTATTAGCAGAGATTTAGATTTTAAATTTGGGAATTATATTTTTTATTTGAATCTATATATTTTTAGATTTATTTTATCACTTAGGATTTATTTCTTATTATTTTAGGGTTTGTAGAAGGCTATAAATACCCACCTTGGATAAGCTTAGAACTCATCTCTCATCTCTCATTCTAAGATTTTTCTATTTTTATTTTATTATTATAAAATTCTTCTTTGTTCATTATTTTTCTTAAGTCTTTTTATTTTAATTTTATTATGTCGAGATTGATTCTTTCCATAGTTATGCTCGGCTAAATTTCTTATAGCAAGGGATTTAGCAATGATTCGATCCAAACGTGAGGATTGACCTTGGTCAGGATGTTGTTTTGAATATTTGTGTGGGAGGAATGATCGACTATTGAACCAAATTCGAATTCTTAGGAACACACTTATAGCAAATTATTTTCTAAAAGATAATTGAGATTAGACTAATTATTATTGCAACAACATAATCTTAATTGATCTTAATAATTTACATTTTTTACATAGAAATATTGTGTTGGTGGATTAATCCATAAAACCAATATCAAAGATAGTATTTGTGTATTCGGTTTGCAAGTTCTGCTACAAGTGTTGAACCTTGAAGGCTAGTACCGACGTAAAATCCTGAAGTGAAAAATATTTTTTTCGATGATCTTGGAAAATCGAGTCAAAACAAGAGCCTAAGGCTAGTTTTCATCATATTTAATCACTCTCTTTACTTTCTACGATTACTTAGTTTTATTTGATAACATGTTTTACTTAAACACCATTGCACTTTTTCTTAGATCATCAATCGACAAGCATAATCAGAAAGTTTCTTAGTCTTTGTGGGATCGACCCTTATTTCTCCTTTACTACGTTTAATTTCCTTTATTATTTTAGAATAAGACATTTTATTTTGGCACTATACAACACTTGTCAAATTGGCGCCGTTGTTGAGAACTACAACAAGATACTAAATTATTTTGTTTGATTTTTTACTAGGAAAATCTGGAAGAACAAGGTACAATAGGAGACAATAATCGAACCATTTGAAAACTAACTGTGACTCCTGATGATAACCATCCGATATGCATAACATTTTCGAATGGAGAGACGTCATTCACTCTCAAGACAGACTTGATACACCTCTTATCAACCTATCATGGTTTGCTGAGCGAAAACCTACATAACCTAAGATTGATATAAAACTCACGTCAACATGAGTACAAAACCTCAGATAGTTTCTAAAGACCAAATAAAACTCACGTCTTTCCTTTTTCTCTAGTTGATATAAAAAAGACAGGTTATTTGATTTACCTTCCAATTCTGTTACAACTAAGATTGATATGGCTCGCCTCTTTCTTGATAGGTTTTTTCTAGCAACTAAGGCAAGCGGCCTAAGGCGAAAAATCTTGAGTATCCGACAAAAGGATATCGAAACTTTATATGATTACTGGGAGCATTTCGAGAAGCTATGTGCAAACTGTCCATAACACGTTTTAACCAAAAAAACGCTTCTCCGATATTTTTTAGGAAGTATTAATGCCTATGAATATGAAGATAATTGACGCAGCAAGTGGAGGAGTACATGTCAACATGACTCCGATTGCGGCTAGAACATTAATATCTATTAAGTCCGCCAACTCGCAACGATTTCACTCTATAAGTTAGCTATCTCGACAGGATCACGAGATAAGTACATTTTTATTGGAAAATAAAATTGATAAAATATATGAGATTGTCCAATCCCTTGTTGCAGATAAAATAAACATAACCAACAGTAAGCCATTTGATAATTTCCTTCATAACAACTTGCTTCACAATAGGGTTGAGTCTCAGTTGTGGCTCTACGGATTTGCCATTGCATTCTTCTAGAAGTATCTTATGCATACAGGTGGTCGGACTAATCCCTTTTACATCTACCATGGTCCATCATATTGCTCGTTTATGCGGTGATAAAGCAACAAGTAAACTTCTCTCTTGATCAGAATTGAGATTTGCAGAAATGATGACAGACAATGTTTCATCTTCACCCAGATAAGCATATTTGAGATGTTGTGACAAAGTTTTCAGCTCCAACTTGAGTGTATTTTGTAGAGATGGCTTAGGAGAAATGAATTCCTCAAAATCAAGAGGTTCAAAGCTTGAATGATGTCTAGCCAACAGTAGACTAGATTGTTGCTCTTCTAATGGAAATTCACGAGCTTCCTCTTCAATTTCTTTTATGAGCTCTCCATAGTCATCCAGTTGTACGAAATTGCTGTGACAAAATTGACCAACTTCCATTGATAGCTTAGAGTCTGCTTCCAAAATGCTCCGACATTCTTCAGAATCATCCACGTACTTAAGAGAATTGTTGATGTTCATGGTCAATCTATGATTTTCTACTCGTATACTAAGCTCACCCTTCTCACAATCAATGAGAATGTGGCTAGTTTCTAGGAAAGGCCTCCCTAAGATGATGGGTGCATTAGCATCAACCTCGTAATCATGTATAAGGAAGTCGAGTGGAAACACAAATTTTTCCATTCTCACTATGACATTTTCGATCTTTCCCTCGGGTCTCACATGGGAACGATCGTCTAATTGCAATATGACGGATGTGGGTCTCGTATCTCCCATGAGAAGCTTCACAAAAATTGATTTGGGCATCAAATTCACACTTGATCTAAGATCATAGAGTGCTTTCCCAATGAACTTGTCTCCAATTGCACACGGAACAATGAAGTTGCCTAATTATTCTTCTTTAATGGCAGTTTGCTTAAATCAGAGCAGGACTCTTTTGCCGTGATAATTGTCTTAAACTTCTCCACTTTTTACTTTTTCATGATTATCTCCTTGAGAAATTTGACGTAAGTGGGCATTTGCTCAATTTCCTCCAAGAGTGGGAAATTTAAGTACGACTGATCTAGTTTATCAACAAACTTCTTGAACTGAATTTCGTCATTGTGCTTCTTCAACCTCTAGGGAAAGGGTAGAGGTTTAACTTTTTCCATTGTTGGCGTAGAAACTGACTTTGCCGTAACATATTTGCTAGCTCCATCAACAGGTTCCTTTGTAAAACCTTCCTCCTTATCCTTTTCCTCGAGAACTTGCTCAGGCATTTCTTCTTGCACAAGTTTGGGTAAGGAATCACCATTATCCTTCCTCCAAACATATCTTATTGATTAATTTGAGTGCAACATCTTAGTATGATTGTGCTACATTGCTCTTTAGCATGTGACTTAGTGACTTCAATATCAATTGGTAGACGTCTAGGCTGACACTCTTGTAATCATGTGGCAATTTGGCCAACCTGACTCTCTAGAGTTTGCAATGAAGCACTATGGCTTTGTAATAACGTGCCTTGATTATTGATAGTAGTTGTATGCTCTTGAAGCATTGTCTTGGTACTTAAAATAAATTCTTGCATGGTTGCCAATGAACTAGTATTAGATGATGATGACGCCCCCTTGTTTGAATTATGCCATGACATATTCGGCTGAAAATTTTGGGGCTTATTCTGATTCCTAGCTGGGGGATTAGGATTGTTGGCTCCTTGATCTCCCCATGAGAAATTTGGATGTTGTCACCATCTTGGATTATATGTGTTGGAGTAGGGATTGTTGTTGCTTCTGTTGAAATTGCTCACGTAATTGGTTGTCTTATGGTTTCCTAGGCACTCACTCTCGTGATGATTTCCATACCATAATAGACATGTTGTACTGGCTATCTTTACTTCCTTCACTTCATTGGAACGTTGGATGCTCTTCAACATATTTATGATGGCAGATAGTTGGAAGGATAGCGAGTCCTTATCTTCGAGGTCAAAAGTACCTTGTACCTTCCTCCCGGTTCCAATTCTTGTAGAAGGAAATTGATAGTCATTATTGGCAATTCTATCAAGAATGTCGAATACCTCCTCGGTTGATTTGTCTAGCAAAGTTCTATTTGCCGAGACATCTAACATTATTCTAGTAGGCGAATTGTCTCCGTTGTAGAACATCACAATTTGTGTCCAATCTTGAAATCCATGATTTGTACACTTTTCAAGCAATCCCTTGTAATGATCCCAACATTTGCACGTAGACTCGTCATCATCTTGTCAAAAAGAAGCAATGTCATTTCTCAGCTGATTGTTGAGACTGGGAGGATTATACCGCAGCAAAAAGCTCTTGCATAGATCATCTCATGACTCCATCGAACCGGATGGTACTCCACTCAACTATCCCCTTGCTCGGCCACATAGGGAATAAGGAAATAGTTTGAGCTTCAACACATCCTCACGTACTCCTTGTTGTCGAAATGAGTCACAAACTTCAAGGAAAGCTGGAATATGTTGCCTTGCGTCTTCGTGCTCCATACCTCTAACTTGCAAAATAGAGTTTAGCATATTGAACATGACAGACTTTAATTCGAAGTGAGTAGCTTGAATTTCTAGTGCAACGATGCAAGGATTAAGATTATCCAAGATAGGATTTAAATGATCCTGAATAGCCCTAGATCGAGGTGCAACAACATTCTGATTTGCCACGACATTTGAAACTACTGGATCTTGCATTGGTGGTGGGTCCATAGCTCTTCATTGTGTACGCCTGCTTTGTAAAAACAAACGCTCAATTTGAGGCACTATAGGATAGAGAGGTCCGCCAGTAGACCTTCTTGACATACACTGAGAAAATCCCTAAAAATAAAAATAAGAAAAACAAGTAAAACTGAACTAGAAAAATAAACAGAGTAAAACAAAAATACCAAGGTAAAAATGACAAATTTTACTCGTTCCAGATCCCGAAAATGGTGCCAAAAACTTGGTGTCCGATCTATGCTACTATAAATTATGCGAACACGTATGTGCAAGTATGCACAGTCGTGCAAGTAATAAAGGGTGAGTGAGTATCGTTCACACGAGGATTTAGGGTAAAGTGTAAGTTAATTTTGTCAAGGCAAAAAGGTGTCACTAACTAGAAAGAAAATAAAGATAAAAATATAAACAAATGAGATATGTACGGTGAAGGTGTAATGGTAAAATGCTATAGCAATTTCAGAATGCAAGCAACTAAAATATACCAAGGTAAAATGGAATGGATGGTGATGGCACGATGGATGGAATCAGCGTGTGAAGTGTATGGTGATGTGACTACAAGAGAATAGTTAAAACAAAGAAACACTTTGTAAATGTTGAGGCAAAAACAGGATGCAAGAATACGATTAAACAATAACTTGTACTAACCCTCTATTGATGGGGTCTCCTAGGAATGATTGGTGGAGGTTCCTATGGATTTCTTAACCTCACTCTTAGCTGCTATGGTGTCTATATACTCGACAGAGGTCTCTAAAGTGTTCCCTCTCTCTCGAGTTATAGGAACCTGACAGTCTAAAATGCCACGACATCTCCTCTCGGTCTCAGTAGTGACATTTAGCCTATCAATAAAGCACACTCCTTTTAGTCGTTGAAACCTCACTTAATCCTCTTTTGAGCACCTAAGGTTAGACTAGGCTCTATTTATAGTCTAGAACTCATTGCTTATGTAGATCCTCCCTTATTTTCTCTCGGACACTAAGGATCTATAGCTAGGTTTCTCTCGAACACCTAGCATTCACCTAAACACGGGACACTCTCATGCCTCTTACAATACTTAAATGATTAAGAACAATGAGCAAAGCAAATAAAAAAACACATAATATGCTAAATATCCATAAAAGTAAAGAGTTAATCATCCACAAAAATAACCATCGAAATAAAGCAAACACATGGTGGTGTAGAAGTTAAAGAGTAGTATCATCCACATACATCATCCTTAAACATCCACAATAATCCTCTCAAAGATATATGAAAATAAAGAAAAGGAAAAAGGATAGAAGACACCCTCAGTGTGCACAACCTCCAGCCTTTTCAACCACCATGGGACGTCTTAGCATGCTAGACCTCTCGGGTGCCTAGTACGCCATTCTCTTCAAGCTCTATCAATGGAGGACTCTTCGGCCGAATATTAGGGTAGAAAGGTGGAAGCTTTCCTCCATCGCAAACAACTCTAAAGGTCTCTCTTTTTTTGTGTTCAAGCTCCCCAAAAGGTCCTCAAAGGTTGCTCCTTTATTAGGTCACCATACCTTATAAAAAGGGGGTGAAAAACTATAGGGTTTGGTGAAAATTCCATTTTTCACCTTATTTGCGTGATGTTATTTCTGACATTGTGACAGCGGTCCTCTACTATGGTGGTTGTGGCCAGCCTATATTGGCACCAACTGACACTCTTCTCAAAATATCTTATTGTCTTTTAGTGTAGCACAGGAGGACTCCAGATTTGCCATGGCATTTCCCATTACTATCCTTCTGCGAATGCCAAGAAAAATGTCCTTCACTTGTCACTTTGCTTTACCTGCACAACAACAACCAAAAGCACAACCTTTCCCGTCAAATAGCACCGATTGCCACACCAAAAATGCCAAGTCATAACTAGAAACTATATGCAATGTTATGATCCTAAATGCATCTAAATATTCATAAATGAGCTTAAGGACACTCAATAACTTCAGTAAAAAGGCTCTAAACATAGCCTTTTTGCGGAGTTATCATATAGCAACCAAAGCAAGCATATAACCTTTAATATTACAGACCAAGGGCTTTAAAATAAATTTATATACAGACTAAATCAAATGCGTGATCTAAGTGCCACCGTCTAGGAGTATTACAAGAGTTACCCAAACATGCTTTAGTCTTGATTGTGTCTTGCTTCTAGCTCAATAAACGTTGTCACTGTTCTATTAGGACCTGTGGGTTGGGAAGAAGTAAAGCAAGAGTGGTAAGTACATAATTTACTTAGTGAGAAAGCAACTATAACTAACAATTTTATCAAGTTAAATCATTTATTATACAAGTGAGAGCATAACAATCAATCAATACATTTAAATTAACATTAGTATATTTTTATCTATCAATTTTGAGATCAATTTTGTGTAATACATATATCAATCTCACTCAATTTTATGTCATGTTATTGGGCTGATATACTAAGCAAGGAATCTCATCTATCAATTCAAGTTGATTTACTAAATAATAATAACAACAAGCCAAGTATAACATTTCATTCTAACAAAATGGCAAGTAAGGAATGTAATTTCCAATTCAGATAAGCATGACCATAAAAGTTTCATAGGATCTCAAGTGTCTTAATTCAAGTGAACTTATTTATGTATACATGTAATTTATAAAGCAATTATCAATGACTACATATAGTCGATATATCAAGTAGAGCTTACAAATCAAGCAACAAGCATTCAAGCAAGCAAGATTACCATATTAAGCATATAGTTCCACGTAACAAGGGTGATCACTATTAAGATCTAGATTTTAGATTCATTGTTCAAGTGCTTGTCTTTTTCAAGTTTGGCTTTTCAAGGTACATTATCACCAATTCATGACTTTCAACCATGTTATGGCTTATTAAAAGACTAAACAAATATTTATGTAACATTTCATGTAAGGTGATAAGTACTTAATTCACTATCACTTTTTATACCTTTCATGGACAATAATCACTTAATCTACACCTACTTGAACTAATTGTCACGGGGCTAGAGTCTTGACCTAGCTGAACCGCGCGGCCTTAGTCGATGTTCTTAGACAAACGATTAAGTCAGCCTGAAAACTCGCTCCGGAAGATCAAACTTCCCAAGGCACTAAGAACACTGAATCGTTCTGGCGGAAAGCAAACTATGAGTATGGCTACTCAAGAACGAAAAGAAGAACGCGAAGAACACAAAGAACAATTGAGAGAGTTTTTTAGAGTGAATGCCGCTTGATTACTCAAAGATGAGATGATACAAATGAGACTGGGGAGGTCTCTATTTATAGTTGATTCCCCTTACATCCGACGGTTCCCACTGATTTACATCGATGGCTAGGATCATTTCCTACCAACCACATTGGCACAATCCTAAGAATATTCCATGTTAACTAAGGAAACAAATCCTAAGAATACAAGGAAAGTTTACAAGGCCAAAATGGCTATCTTCTAGAATCCTCCATGGAACGGGCTAAGTCTGGTGGTACCTTTAGGCCCAAAATCTCCCTAAGAACCTCTTGGGCAGCAATATGCGCATGTGGCACGGGCTCGAACTGACGGCCCGTGACATTCTCCCCCACCAAACATGGCGACGCCCTCGTCGCCGCCTCGGAACGAAGATAGAACCGATCCTGGGAATTCCTTGTCACCTCGGCTTGCCCCAAACTCTGAATCGGGCTGGATGCTCTTCTCATAAAGAGCACTCGACTCTGGCTCAATTGTCCACCCAAATGGACTGCTTGCTTTGGTACTCGTCGCCATCTAACATCAGTCACCGTCCCTCCAAGCGCATCTCGATCGTAGGAGTTAGCTCCTACCAGTTGTGATTTGCCCCCATTCGGACACACATGGTCCTTGCACAATGACTTGGACGCCACAACATTGAACACTGAGCGGTCTCTCAAGATCGTCGGCAACCCTCGTTTGCGCCTAAGAACTCTGAAAGGTGGCTTGTGCTCTCGCCAAGTATCGACAACTCCATTTGAAGGGTTAGGTTTTTGCTGGCCTACACCCGACAAACAAGGCAAATCAAACTGTAAAACACAATCATTGTGTTCGGGATGTACCTCAATCAACTTTTCCGCATTCACTCTAACTCGCATCAATCTTTCTTCACTCGTGAAGTTTGATGCTCCCATCGATGCTCCGTCTTCATTGAAGCTCGATGCCTCGTCCATCTCCTCAATGGATGGATCTCCCACGGGTTCACTATCATATGGCTCAGGCAACTCTTGCCCCACCAAGGTGTCCACTCCAATAGCCTCCAAAGCGATGCCTCCTTCCCTTGGAGCATCCTTGGTAAGCTGAATGGATGTCAGCTTCTCGATCCTCCGTCCCTTGTCTCGATACACGGGCACAACACAATGTTGTTTCGGATCCAAAATGCATATAACATCGGCACAAGGGATGATAAGAGCTTGAACACGGTCAAGGAAGTTAAGCCCCAAAACGAAATCAAAGTCATCTAAGTGAATTACCTTGAAATCTTCCTTGGCCTTCCATTCACCAATCTGCAGCTCTACCTTCCGCACTGTTCCAACAACTGGAACCTCCTTGGCATTAACGGTCTTGATCTTTTTGGTTGAACCTTCAACTTCGAGACCAAGCTTCTCAGCAGCCATCTTTGACATGAAGAGATCGGATGCTCCGGTATCCACTAGAGCACTCCTCGATCGTCCCGCCACGTTGATGTTGACAAACATCAACCCATTCTGCTTTGGGCCCTTCTTCGCCTTTGCAGAATTTAGTATCATTGCCCCAAGCTTACAAGCCTCACTTGACTCGGGCTTGTCCCTTTTGGGCTGCTTGGCTCGATCCGGGTGCTCACGAACTACGTGAGGTCCCTTGCTCTCGTAACATTGCTTCCCCACCCTTGGCTTGATTGCTCTAACACTAGCAATCGTACCAAGCATACATTCCTCGTCCTCTTGCTCGTCATCCGCATCATTGATCGTATCGGGGCGCTTCTTCTTGGGACACTCTTTCACCAAGTGTGAACCATGGCAATGGTAGCACTTCAAAGGCCCTCGATCCTTTTTCTCCGATGGTTTGACAAACTTGTTGACCCTCTCATCATTATTGCAAGAATGATTATCCTCCTCGTCTCCCCCACCAAAGCTCTTACCTCGGGGCTTGGAAGACTTGGACATGTCAACTTCGAACTGAGCTATGGACTCGGCTGCGGTAAAGGCTTTGGAAAGCTCCTCGACTCCCCTCCGCTCTAGCTCCATTTGAGCCCATCTTTGGAGTCCATCCATGAAGTAGGAAAATCCCTCCGCTTCACTCAAGTCCTGGATTTGGAGCTTGATTTCAATAAACTTCCTGACATAGTCAGTGATGGAACCCTCATGTTTCAATTGCCGCAACTTCTTACGAGCCTCCCGTTGAGCATTCGTCGGATAGAATTGTTCTTTGAACTCAACTTGGAACTCCTTCCATGTCTCAAAAGGAATGTCTCCACTCGGCTCCTCCGAGCATCTGCGTCGCCACCACAAAAGAGCGACATCAGTTAAATACATCGAAGCAACGTTTACTTTCTCCGCATCATCCTTGATGCCCATGGCTCGAAAATACTGCTCCATGCCCCACAAGAAGTTCTCAACATCTTGGGCCGATCGGTTCCCCTTGAACACCTTTGGCTTTGGAATGTCCTTCTTCGACTTGGATGCAGTGGCCATCTTTCCATTCATCAAGGCAACTTTGTAAATATACAAGTCTGCCTTCATCTCCTCCATCTCAATCTTCACAGCCTGCAATTCGGCCTCAAGCACCTCGCACCTCTCTTCCGCACCGTTGGCCACCTGGCTGAGTTTATCAACTCGCTCCTCCAGCGTAGCTACAGCATCCCTCGAACTTGCTCTTTGGCTTTGCCCAGCAACGATCTTCACACCCTTTGCTGCAACGTCTTCTTCTCCACGTGCCATAATCACTAGCGCCTTGCTCGAACCACGCTCTGATACCACTTGTCACGGGGCTAGAGTCTTGACCTAGCTGAACCGCGCGGCCTTAGTCGATGTTCTTAGACAAACGATTAAGTCAGCCTGAAAACTCGCTCCGGAAGATCAAACTTCCCAAGGCACTAAGAACACTGAATCGTTCTGGCGGAAAGCAAACTATGAGTATGGCTACTCAAGAACGAAAAGAAGAACGCGAAGAACACAAAGAACAATTGAGAGAGTTTTTTAGAGTGAATGCCGCTTGATTACTCAAAGATGAGATGATACAAATGAGACTGGGGAGGTCTCTATTTATAGTTGATTCCCCTTACATCCGACGGTTCCCACTGATTTACATCGATGGCTAGGATCATTTCCTACCAACCACATTGGCACAATCCTAAGAATATTCCATGTTAACTAAGGAAACAAATCCTAAGAATACAAGGAAAGTTTACAAGGCCAAAATGGCTATCTTCTAGAATCCTCCATGGAACGGGCTAAGTCTGGTGGTACCTTTAGGCCCAAAATCTCCCTAAGAACCTCTTGGGCAGCAATATGCGCATGTGGCACGGGCTCGAACTGACGGCCCGTGACATAATGCATGTACTTGATGTGAGATATTTAGATATTTTGCTTTTATAACTTATAAAGGTGATATTTATAGAAAATGTAAGCTTCACTGCACCTTTTTGCATTTGCAGGTAATTCAATTGCCGTGGCAGCATCTGAGGCCGTGACAATATCTGCGGCCGTGTTAGCAACTAGTGAACAAGTATTGATATTGTAGGCGATCGAAAGAGAAAAATGAGGTGGACGTTTCTGGACAATCAACACAAGATTCGGAACTGGGAAGAGCATGGAAAGTCAAAGTCAAAGATCACGTGGGAAAAGAATCCTTGTGGGAATAAACTTGGAAATAAAACAAATATTTTTATTTATGTACTTGACTTGGGTTTTACTTCAAGTTGTATTCCTACTTAGGAAAGGTTTGGCCAAGGCCAAGCCTATATAAACCATAGTCGCCCAAGAAAGAGAGGACATCATCGACACAAGAGACTAGAGAGCCAGATTCATCTTAGATTTTAGAGTCTTCTTTACTTCTCAATATGTTCTAATTTTCTTTAGGCTTAGGTGAAAATTGTAGAGTATTAGTGAGAAGATATTGAACTTTTTTTCTTGTTTCAATGCAATAAAATATCAAGGTTTGCTTATTTTTTACCATTCTTTCTTCTTGCATTCAAGCTTGGGAGAGAAGTTTGTGAGTAATCTATTTATCTAATATCGAGAGAGTTAGATTCATGAAAGGAATAAGTACGGTATTTTTCTATTCGGAAAATACTAACTCGACCTAGGGATAGGTTAGAGTTTCATCAGTTAAAAGAAGTGTGAGATTGGTTGGTGATTATAATTGATTCATACCGGGAGGTATCATCAAAGACTGGTCATCAACAATACTTTTACTTAGGGATGAGCAGAGTCATCAAAGGATACTTTACCGAATCTTGGTAAAGTCCACCCAAGAGTAAGGGATTTCCGCGGTGGATGACACTTATCGCTGTCGAGGCAGTAAAACTTCAGTGCTATCGAGACAGTGTTATGTGATTTTTGGACAGAAACAAGTCAATTGAATCCACTATACAACACAACTGGATCTTGTCCACTTCTCTAATTTGGTTATTCTCTTATTATTTAGTTTTTTTATTTAAGTTATTTAGTTTACTCCAACCAAATTAATCTGTGTTTTTACTTTATTTCTTTTACAGATCAAGAAGACGAAAGAAGACATATTAAGTAGACCAATCCCTGTTTAGACGATACACGGTAATACTTATCACTTTATTACTTGCGACGTGTATACTTGCACTATTTGCGCACTTTTTACACACAACATAAGGCTTATAATAACACCACCATCATGTCAAAAAATCAAGTTCATCATTGAAAAACTTGTAGTTTCAACCAACAAGTGTAATTATGTACATAACATTTCAACCCTTTTTAAGCTAACTAATAAGTGTTACTAGTAAATGAAAAAAAGTCTAAAGTAAACACATTTCCAGAATGTAAGACTTTCAATCAACCACAATAATCAAATGAAGTAATTCATCATTTAGATATCAAGCATGTGTATTCATGTAATAAGATTGGATCATTATCGAAGATCATATTTAAGCCAAGTATTAAGTATTAAACAATACATTGCTTTGGAAATCAGTTTAACAAACAAACATGCATCTTAACAATTCATGATAATCTAGTTCACTATACATGCAACTTATAAATCAAGTAACGAATTATTCATTTTAACCAAGGGTTCAATTAAATTCAGATATAACTTATAACTTATCATGCAAGCCACATAAGATTTAAGCGTGAAAGGCATCAAGTGAATGTATAATTCAAGTGGAACACATTTTCAAGTAAACACGGTTATCAAGTAAGGGCATTTAAGTATCATGATCCAAGTAATAGCATAACAACCAAACAAGCATGTCATATTAAGCATGTAATACAGGTAGCAAGAGTGATCATGGTCAAGGCTCATTTTAAGTCAAGCATATCATATTATCCAATTGTAATATCAAATGAGGAACCAAGTTCTAATTATAGGTAGCATATAATTTAAGTTACTCATACAATGTTAAGCATATAATTTCAATAACAAGTTTTATACAAGTTGTTTTGCTTTTTCTAATACTTTATGCTTGGCACATAGTTTGGGATAAGTAATCATGTCAACAAGATGGTACACAAAGAATCTAAAAGATGATACATAAAGTATCCAACAAGAAGGTGATCAAGACACCACAAGAGTACACAAAGTACTATCAAGATGTTACCCAAGGTATCTAACAAGAAGGTTCAATAAACACCAAACAAGATGGTACATAAAGTACCTAACAAGATAGCTTAGACTCTAAGGCATGCCCTTCTACCTATGACTAACTAAGAACCAAGGCTTATAAATCCTATTTCTAAAGTATTATCAAGTGTTCAAGTACTATGATCAAGAAATAAAGCTTTCAAGTATGAAACATTCAAGCTTCCAAGTATTGAATTATCCAAGATGTCAATATCAAGTGTTCAAGTTCATGTATTTAAGCATACAAGCTTTAGCTATTAAACTTCATGTAACATCCCGTTTTTTGGGTTATTAGTTTAGGTTAGTTAGGAGAATTCGATTCGGGTCGAATCGGATTCTCCGGTTCATTAATTCCGGGAAAAATAAAATAAGGATATTTTTAATTAAGAAAAATAATAATTTGGAAGGTGGTTTAAAATATTTAAAATATGTTTCAAAATTTAAAAGAAAATAATTTGGATTTTATATTGATTTTTAATTATGCTTAATTATGCATAAATGACCAATTTGTAATTTTTGGAAATTTGGAGGACTATTTTGGTAATTTTTGGAAATGTCAATGTTTTAGTGACTAAATTGAAAAGCAAGCTAAACTTATAATCCTTAGAGGGCCATAAACCCATTTCTAATTTTTAATGATGATTTATTCACCAAAATATATTTTTAATTACTTTAATTAGATTTTTAATCATTTTTCTCAAAAACCACTTTTCTCTCATTTTCTCTCATTTTCTCTCCACTTTCTCTTCATCTTTTCTCTTCAATTCCTTGCTGATTTTTTCATTTTTTCCCACAAAGATTACATCATTTACATCATCTTTCCATCCTTTACAAAATCTAAGCATCAGTTTCATCAAATCTACATCAAATTGCAAGGAAGCAAGAAGGGGAAAAATACATATTTTTGGTGAATAGATCTTGAAGGTAATTTTCTGAATTTTTATTCTTTTCTAAGGTTCTTTATTGAAATTCTCAAGTATTAGCTTGCTAATCTTTGAATAAAAACTTGATTCTATGTTTCTAATGTTAGATCTAGTGTTTTTGTGATGTTTTTGTGAAATCTTTTTGGATCTCATTTAATTCTGGAAATTAGATGAATTCAATCATGTTTTTATGTTAATTAAATGATTAATTGAGTCTTGATTTGATATCACATTAATTTAATCTCGGAATAATGCAATCGGTGTAGTTTTAAGGTGCTTTTCGGTTGTTTTATGGGTTATTTTAGATGCTTAAATGTTGCTGGAGGTATAAAGGTGGTTTGGATGTGTTTTTGGATCATTATTGAAGTGGATTAGATGTTAGATTCGTTAGGTTTTGGGCTGATGTTGTTCGGATGCATTTTGGCTTAGTTTACGGTCTTTTCGGCTTAGTTTTCGGTAGTTTAATGGTGATCGGATATGGCTGTTGGTTTGAGCATGTTATGATGTGAGAATACTCTGTTTTTAATGTTGTAGAAGAGGTACAAGAAGAAGCTTGATTGCTGGTACGTTGGTGCAATCATCGGATAGCGGCGAAAGCTCGTTTCGCTTGTTGGTGAGTGGTTACGGATTTTAAAGCGAATTGCGTTTGATACGTTCTGTTTTTGGGGGCTATGGAAGAGTGTGAAAACCTTCCATAGTTCAAGAGTAAGTAAAGTAAATGTCTTTAATGAACCAATATGAGTTTCGGCTATTTTCGACAAAGGTATTTTAATTGTAATGCATGAGATTTATAGAAGTGCATGAGCATGTTTTGAATTGATGCATACATGAGAGATACTTGCTGACATGCATAGCTTATTGAGCATCTATGATTATGGAAAATTATGAGAAATGATTTGGAATACAATGTGGTTAATTGCCTTATACATGATGGTGCCTTTGGGCAAGGCTTTTGGTTCATTTGTTGAACATATTACGCATGCATTATGAGCAACAAGTTATCATGCACATTTGATTATGATATTGGCTTAGTGACACTAACTTTAGATTCGAATACGAATGACATGTCATTAGGATTGTCTTAAGTGCACTATAATCAAAACTGAGAATACAGAATATTGCCTACACGTAACAAGGGTGACTTTATGTCCAACCGTGCGTGGTAGAGCCGCCTACACGTAACAAGGGTGACTATGTGTCCGATCGTGCGTGGTAGTGCTAATGGTGACTTCATGTTATGTCAATGGTGACTTCGTGTCATGTCAATGGTGATTTCGTGTCATGACGAGACAAATGTCTCATGGATCCGTGTATTCGGTGAACTCAAGGTTCACATTAAGTGATCACTAGAATGTCAATATACATACATGAAATTGAGAAAAGGTTTGAGCATCATTTATAAATTGTTTGATAAGGTTATGTGAACTCAAGGATGCATATGATTTAATGAACTTGGGCATGGAATATTAGCATGCATGATTTAACATAGTATTGCAAATTATGTTTTCTTCATGGTTTTAAATTGATGCATTGATGATTTGTGTAGAGCTTCCTCACTAAGCATGTTTGCTTAAGCTTTCTTTTCATCCATGCAGAGAAGTAAAGGCACTTGGAGCTTTGTTCGAGGCAAGGAAACCAAGGGGAAGTTCACTTTAAATTTGGTATGTTTTTGGCAAATAAATTGGGCAAGGCAATGTGTAACACAATCTATGAGAGGAGTGAGCATTTAGGCTTTGTTTCATGTTGTAATAAGACCATTAATGTTTGGTTGTTAATTGTTGAACTTTGGATTTCTTTGAGTTGTTGAAGCTTGACTTAGCATGTTTGTTATGTTGCTATTCATTCTTTAGGAAGCATGCCTATAGGTCTTCTTGTGATCTTTTCTAATGTTTTGAGGTGTGGTTATGTTGATGGTGATGCCTAGGAATATTGCATATAGCATCGGGTTATTAATATTTATGCTTGGGTGGTTTAAATGAGCTTAATACGTCTCACTCAGTCCAGAATACAGGGGGTATCGAAATACCCTGTGGCAGTATCGATACCCCTATGCCTATTTGGACGCCTGTATCGAACCAGGGTTCGGTACCCAATGCTACTAGACATGTCTGTTCCGAAACACCCTATGGCCTGTTTCGGAACAGATGGCCATAGTTCGAACCATGGGTTCATTGGGCACATGTGTTTCGAATCACACCAAGGCCGTTTCGAAACACATGGCCTAGAAAGAGCAATTCAAGAGTTTTGAATGCATGAAACGTAGGACTTAATTCATAAATGCTAGAACGTAAAATCGATTAACTAAGATACCTCGTTTGATCTGAATTGTATGATGAATGTTTTAAGCTTGCTTAATTGTTATCCGGTGGATTGATTGTGGATATAGTGATGCATATTAGTTTCTTATATTTTGGTCTCTAATCACGTATGCGTCTAATTAATTTACTTATAATGTTTGAACTGCGACCGTCTCTGTCTTACTTGAGTTAATTACACATAGGAGATTAATCGTGCATCTAGGTAAGATAAAATAAAAAAAAGTTACGGTTTTCAGTGTTGTTTATCGGATCGGACCCTCACGGGTTTGGTTCGATATTCCCCGTGTAACCCATTAGTACTGGTTTCGTCTAAGCCGGGCTAAGGGGGTTACACTTCAAGTTCACACTACTAAATTTTTCAAGTTCACAAGTTATCAGCCTAAGGCTACAAGTTTAAATATCAAGCTTCCTTTATACATATCAAGTTCAAGTTTCTTTATCAAGTCTCAATCTTGTAGATTCAACTTTTTAAGGGTTCAGGGTAACAAGTTCAAGCATATACAACTTTAAAAACTGTTAGATCTGGGAGGAACAAAGCTTCCACTAAACCAACACCGACGACCTCAACATCGAGGCCTTCATTCTATCAAAAATAGCGTTCCAATAGTGGTAGAAGTTCGCTAAGCAACAAGAACCGACGAAAATCGTATGGGTAAGGGAATTTTATGCCTACCGAATAGTATCAAACAAGCCATACAACCATCTCAGAGGCAGGGCGATTCCCATAGTAGACATTACAATCAATGCCCACTTAGGCCTCCATATAGAATACCACTAACATTTTAACTTCATCACTGCCCTGACTACCGCCAACTAGAACTGATGAAGGCGTAACTTTACATTTCGTGAGCATAATGGAACACTAGGAAGCATCTCTGTACTATCAGCCATCGAGATCTTCGACTAGAGGAAAAGATCTGGAACACTTTCATTAAGAGGAACTTGTTGCCAACTTCGCACAACCAAACGGTCAATCGGCCAAGGCTAGCAGACATCCACTCAATAATCCATAATCGTAAGATTGATGTTGGTTGCATTATCAACGAACAAATTTTTGAGTGTGTGGCCAAGGACATAGGTATGTTGTATTTTCCGTGTTTAATTACGTCCCTTGTCCATCTGAAGAGAGTACCAATTCTACCAACTGATCTCTTCACACCTACAAGGAAAGGCTGGACAAAGGACATATACATGAAGAGAATGCAAATCCAAGATGTTGTCCCTCAGGCCTTTGTAGCCCAGATGATGCAGCAAACACTGTCAAAGCAGCTGCTCCAGCACCCACAGCCCCAGTAGAGGAGGTAATCATATCAATATTGTAGTGCATGGAAAAAAGGTAGTTGGCCTTCATGAAGTATGTTTGAGAATTTAATAGTTTAATAGCGTCATCTTAGCAACCATTCAAGAAATATTCCCTGACTATTCGACTATTTTATCGAACTTCACAATCAACACTTCCATGCCATAACATCCTCCATCAACACCTGCTAAATCAACTTTTGCATCTACCATAGTCCCACTACACACTTCTCTTATTGCCACCACCACTACTGCTACAATCGAATCATTCTCAGTAGACTCGGTGACAGAATTTTTAAGGATTGACTCCACCAAAAAAGGGGCCACACCAGAAGACTCTAACTATAATGCCCCAAAATTGGGCTTAGAAGTTAGTGGGCCGATTTAGCCTAGTTCTGGATTAAGTACTTAAAATTTTAATTTTTAATAAAAATAAATTATAGAAAAATATTCTAAAATCCTTATTTAATATAAAATTGACTTTGTTCAACTCAATTTTTAAATTTGACCCTTGAATCCCTAGGATTTTGAATCTAGAGACTTTTTTTGTAAAAATTGAAAACTTAAGGATAATTTTATAAACTAAGCCGATTCTTTGAATATTTAAGGGGATTTGATCCAATCCAAATTCTAATTGATTTAAACTTACATGGGATTATTTAATTAACATTTAACCCAAAATTTTAATTAATAACCCAAATTACCTCATTTAATTCCTAAAAACCTATTTTATATCAAAACCTAAACCCTTAATTTATTATTTTTCGTTTTCCTTTTTCACAATGTGAAGAAAAGTCGTTTTTTAAAAGTAAAATTGATTTCCTTTTATTAATTTTCGCTCTAATAATTATTTATATTTTTTCCTTCTTCAAAAATCTTATTTTTCACTCATTTTCATTCTAAAAAACCATAAAGTTGGTTGGATCAGAATTGGAGGTAAGAAACATTCAATCCTCTAATTTTAAAAGGTTCTTTATTGATATTCCCAAGTTATTGGCATGGTAAAAAGATTTTTACTCTTTTGGTTTAAGGAAAATCAGTTTTTGATCAAAACCTATAATTTTCGTTCAAGGTTTTTACTCATTATTTGTGGGTCTTAAATTGGTGATTTTGAACATGTTGAGATGTTTATAATATATTTTTAAAGTGCCTGACCCCAGACTATAGGTTTAGGTGAAGTTTTGTAGTTTTTGGAAAGTTTTTGATAGGTTTTAAGGGTTGTTGTGTTGGGAATGTTTTTTATTTGTGATGTTAGTTGTCTTTTATGTCTATAAGGTGCGTAGTTGTGTTGTATGATGTTGAGTTAGAATGATATCTTGATCAAAGTTTATGATAATCTTTTGCTATGTATCTTGAGGTAAAAAGTTGTGTCAAAAGTTTGAAAGCGGTTGCCGTTTGATGGACTTGTTTTAGATGTGGTTGAGTTGAAAGTGAATATTTATTTTGTAGGTAAGTTGAGCTTCAGATCCAGAATTCTTTGAGAATGTTTTTTTTCATCAAAGGTTCTAGAATAGAGGTGTATGAACAAATCTCCATAAGTTTTATGACGTGGTTTCTCGGCAGTTAAAAGAAAGTGTTTCCTTTGAGAACGGTTGGAATTGCTGAAGCAATATGTTTAACATGTTAAGATTTTGAGACAGATATTGGGTTTCCGATTGAGTTTATGGATATGTAACCGGTATAAGTGAGTTATCCATGTGTGGAATGGTATGTTAAGGTATTGTGACATGAATCTTTCGGGTTCTTGGTGAAGACATTGCCATTAGTGGATTTTCTTATAGTCGTGTTTGTAGTTGGGTGTTCGAGTAGTACCGTTTAAGGTTTTTGTTGGTGAAAGTTATTATGTGTTGTTGTGTTGAGCGAGACTCGGTGGAAAGTTTGATTCTTGCCTTTTGTGTTAGAATACGCTTGAGGAAATTAAGCTTGTTAGAGACAGCTGGAAGTTGTGACAGTTTTTCAAAAGTCGGTTACCAACTTTGAATATGGAGAGGTTAGGCCGTCGGGGAAAAGAAAAAGGGTTTTACTTTTGTTTTAAGGGTGTAATGAGTGTTTAGAAGGACCATGATGTTTTTGGTGTACCGTTTTTCTCTGAATCGTTACAAGTTGTGATGATATATGATGTTAGGAAGAGACTAAATCTTTTCTTTGCGAGATGTATGCTGAGATCTTGGTTTGGTAGCAATGGTCCTTGTGATAAGGTGATCATATGGATCAGAGTGTTTTAAGTGGTATCTTGGTGTTTGGAAAGTCACGTGGGAGTGAAAGGAAATTGTGAAGAGCAATTTCCTTACCTCTTTCCACAGTGAAAATTTCGAGGACACTTAATCCAAAATTTTAATTAATAATCCAAATTAATTCATTTAATTCCAAAAAACCTATTTTATACCAAAACATAAACCCTTATTTTATTATTTTTGTTTTCTCTTTTCCCAAAGCGGAGAATAACAGTCTTTTCAAGGTATAATTGATTTATTTTCATTAATTTTATTCTAATAATTATTTATAATTTTTTCTCCTTCAAAAACCTTATTTTTCACTTGTTTTTGTTCTCAAAAAAACAAGAAAATTGGTTTGGTCAGAATTGGAGGTAAGAAACATTCAATCCTCTGATTTTAAAAGTGTAATCACTAATTTTATCCGGTCTGAACTTGTGCTTTAATTTTAGTTTTAATTCGAATAACGGGCTTGTATTTGGTAATCAAAAAATGCAAAAAAAAATGTATAATACTTGTTTACCCTTTAAACCTTGTATTACTTCAATTTTATTGAAACAAAAGCAAGAGTATTAACTTGTTATTTTGTAAATAACACATATATATATAGTTTATTTTTAGTCTTTTTTATTATTCTTTTATTTCATTATTATTATTATTATCTTTACTATTATTATCTTTTTTATTATTATTATTACTATTATTATTTTATCATTTTTATTATTATTGTTATTGTTATTATTATTATTTTTATTATCATCTCTATTATTTTATTTATTATTACTATTACTATCTTTATTATTTTTATTATTATTATTATTATTTTTATCTTTTTATTATTACCATTATTATTATTATTATTATTATTTTTATTATTATTATTATTTTATTATTCTTATTATTCTTATTATTCTTATTTTTATTATTAGTATTAGTATTATTATATTATAATTATCTAAACCCCAAAACAAATAATATACAAGCCCAGAAATTAAGTATTACAAAGCCCGAATCAATTAACTCAGCCCGTTTACAAATAAAACACAAGCCCGAATATCATATTACAAGCCCATTTCTCTAACCCAAATCGGGTAACCCTAATTAACCCTAACCCTCTCTCATCATGCGCAGCTGACTGTGGGCCGTTGGATCAGATCTTTGATCCAACGACCACGATCGAGCAGGAAGCTTCTGGATACTTGCACGCGCCCCACGCACAACGACTGTTCGCCTCCCACGCGCGCGTGTTGAACACGCGAAGGACCTTTCGGATTCCCAAACGACCTTTTGCCTCTCCAGCAATCGTCCGTTCGTTTCCGATCATCGGCGACGGTTCTCTGGTGATCTCATCACTCGTCCAGGAGCCACATATACACAAACAAACAAAACCATGTTAGGATCGTACAATTTGCAGAACAAAAAACCAATGGATTTCAGACTTTTCAGGAAAAAAAAAGGACAATCCCTAGCCGCACCAGTACATGACAGAAAAGCATAGAGAAATTCAGAGGTAGACATCAAGAATAAAGCAAAAAGGCAGCAAATATTATTATTTTTCATCTTGTAATCTGACTATAAAAGTCAAGAACAAAAGATATTGTAAAGGGGAGGATTTTTCAAGAAAACAGAATCGACCTTGAATCAAAAAGCAAGAACATTACAGTGGTATATTTTCTTTTTTCTTTGCATATAATAAAAAACAAAGGGGTTGAGGATTTACCGTTTTTTTCTTTTTTCCTTTCCAAAATCTTTGAGTCTTCTTTTCCCTTCGAATCTTCTGTCTCCGGTGATAAGCCGCGGCCTCTGCGCCAATGGTGAACCGAGAATCAAGGAGAGAGGGGCTTCGCGTTTTACGCTTTAGCTTTCATGGGTTTCCAATATTGCGTTGCCAAAATAATAAGAGGTTTCTGGTCTGGATTTTACTAAACTAAGGACGTTCAGAGGTTGGGGTTTTCAAAGAAGAGTTTTTTTTAGTTTTCAAATTCGCCGACCACCGTGAGTGGTGGCCGGCGTGGTGGTTTTTTTGATAACTCACCGGTTTCTGGGTATTTTAGGATGAACACCATGGTGTTCATCTTTGGTATTCAAGTCCAGAGAGAAAAAAGGGTTTGGGCTTTCGAAGATGATAAAAAAATGAATTAAAGGGACGTTTTTCTGCGAAATAAGTGAGTTTTATACTCACCTATATTTTTTTAAAATGGGTATTTCACGCAATAAACCATTCCGTGTCTATTTAATTATTTTAATAGTCCCTTAGGCTTTATCGTGTTTTATAATCTGGTCACTGATCTGATGAATATCATAATTTTAAATTGGTTTTATTACAAACAGGTCCTTCCGTGGTTTTATTCTTCCTTTTTTACTCTTCCCCTTGGTTAATTTCTTTATCCACTCCCTCATATTATGGTTTGTTTTATAATCCGGTCCCTTCCAGTGATCCTTGTAGTTATCTTGGTTTATTTTTATTCATTTATCTATTTATTTTTGCACTCCTTCTTTGGGTTATTTGCTTTTGTATAATTTTCATTATTGGGACATTTTTATATCTGAATATGCCTTTAAGTGTTATGTTACTTATCTATATTTTGATACATCATCTTTATTTACGGTATCATGTATTATTTATTTGCTCATTGAGTACATGTACAATATGTTTACATTATATTAGGCCATGCTTTATTAGTTTACATGCATTTCACATATACACTTATGTTACATATTTATCTTTGTGTCATTTGCATTATATTACATTAGGAATATATATTTTACTATGTTTTACTTACTTATGCTTTTTGTTTATCATTCATGTGCATGTATGTATTTATTGTTTATTCCATTTTGTCATATTATTTATTTACTTTGCATTTCGATTCTTTATTTATATTGTTGCTTATGTATTTCGCTCATGATCATAGTAGTTATTTATGTTGTGTGTCTTATCCATTCTTGATTTGGTTCGTGTCAATATTTTCGTCATGTTATTTTATTTATTCATACATTTGATATATGTGTTTTATTATGCTTTAGCGTATTGTGTCGCACATTTATTTTGTGCCCTTACTTTATTTTGTTATGCATGTTACTTCATGTTTGTATATGTATTTATTTACTTATGCTACATTATGCATTTGTGCATGTTTCTTCATTATGCTTTTTTGTTTATCATGCTATATGTGTTTTTATCTTATGTTTCTATATTTTTGTAAATATTTTATATTGTTTATGTCTCTTTTGTTTTTGTTCAATCACATCTATTAATTAATGAATTTAATTTCGAATATCTTTATTCGGTCGTAACGGGCCCGTGTTCCAATGCAGTGGTCGCGGTGTATGCGTTGCCTTCGAAAAAAGACACGGTAAAAAATAAAATTGATTCGATTCTTTAAACAAAAATAATTTAAATGCCACTTCAATTCAAAAATATCCAAAATTAATTAAGCGGTAATTAATTTATAAAGGTACCATTTTGGGGCAGTTTTTAAACATTAAACCTGTTTTTAAACTGTAACCGACTCTCGAACCCAAATACTTCGAATCTCTGGTTTTCCGGTGTCCGGTCTACCCAAAAGTGACCGGTGGTGACTCCAATATTTTTAAATATCCCAAACATTTTTCAAATCCCTAATTTTTAATAAAATTTTCAATTTCCTTTTTAGGTTTTCCAAACCCTAATTCCCAAATTTTAAACCTTAAATTTAAAAGTTCTATTTTTTAGCCTAATTCCTAATTTTCAAACTAGTGACCCCTATTTTTATTTATATTCAATAATAAACATTTTAAAGGGTCGTTACAGTTGGCGACTCCGCTGGGGACCAATTTTTCAAACGAGTCAAGCCTTGTTTTTAAATACCGCTTAATTAATTTTGGGAATTTTGAATTAAGGTGGCAATTAAATTATCATTTGTTTATTAATTCGAAATTATATCATTTTAACCCGTCTCTTTAAGTGGGGGGAAAATACTAAGGCTTTCGTAAGGATATTGTTCCTTCGTAGGGGCCTAGTAAAGTACCTTCGGGGCTCGACTACCCTATGTCTTCGTAGGAATATTGTTTCCTCGTATGGGCATAGCGAAAGGGTCCTCCCGAATTGAACTCGATTGAGATGAGCCTATAATGGGTGATGATCGGGGGCCTTGCTACTCTTAGAAGAGGACAGCAAGGACAATTCGGGTACCTTCTAGTACTAAAATTGCATATAGAGAACTAGCAAACCCACCCCATTAGAGCCATGCGGATAACCTAGGTGAATTAGGTATCTAGATTTTGTTTATCTTTCTCTTCTTCTGTGTCATTTATTTGTGTAATTTATTTATGCTTCTGTTATCTATGTTATCCTTACTAACACACTTCCCTTCTCCTTTTGTTTGTTTTGTTTTCTTCTTTTTTGCATTCTTTTTACATTCCTTTTTAAAGGTGTTGATTCGAGTGGTTTGCCCGCATTGAGAGCTTTCATTATGGATAAAAGTCTTCTAGGTGACCAAGGTAAGAACTCAGCAATTCGACATTGGTCTGAAGTCAACCAAAAGGCCTTTGGAGACAGTCAACCAAGTGAACGCATTGTGCCCGGTTAAACATATGTCAGTTTACAACAGAACGATTTGTATGAGCTAAAGGAAATATGGGAAAGTTGGGAAGCGAGAGTACAAAACTTGTTCCGTGAGAATTATGGGGATATAGCTCAGTTAATATATGTCAGAATTAATCAGCCTTTGCTCAGAGCCGCTTTTCAGTTTTAGAATCCCGCTTTTTGCTGTTTCACCTTCAACGGAAACGATTTGATGCCAACAATAGAAGAATACACAGCTTTGATAAACAGAAGGAATGTCAACAAGGATTGGATCTATTCGAAGCCTCCTAAGTCTCAGAACTATCATTCGAAGTTGAGTTCTCTAGCCGGAATAAGTGATGCGTGGGATAAAGGAATAATTCAGGTTCGGGGAGAAAGTATTGCATTTTCATGGGAGAGCATCCGGGACATAATACCCGTGCATCCAGATAAGGAAATGAAGATGGATTTGTTTGCCATAGGCATATACGGATTGATGATTTTTCCCCGAGTGTTGGGCAATATAGATGTGGTCATTCTCGATTTGTTCGATCGTTTAAAGAAGAAGGCTAATCCGGTAATGGCCATATTGACAGAAACCTTCATTTCTTTGAATGCTTGTCGGAAACATGAAGAAGGACGTTTTAGAGGGTGTGCACAGCTTCTTCAGATATGGATACAGAGTCACTTTTGGAAGGAGCCAACTCAGGTCTTGTCTGGTATATTTCAAGGAAGTTTCTCCCCGGTGCGAGAATATTTAGCTAGAGAATGGCGAGAGGACCTCGATAAAAGAAAATGGTCAGAAATCTTCAGGAATCTGCGGGATGATGATATTGTGTGGAGAGTCCCGTGGATGGGTCATGAGTTTCATTTCCTTTACAGAATCGGAGACTACAATTGGATCATGATGATTGGCTTACACGGAGGAATTGCCTGTGCACCTCTTTTGGTATCTAGACAGTTTGGATCTCGTCAATTTGTTCCTTTTACGGCAGGTTTGAGTGAAGCCGAGTTCCCTTTTAAGAATAAGTATCGACCTAAGGTCCAGAAGATAACAAGGGCGTGGGGCTACTGTTACCGCATTCGAGTAGAAGGAAGTAATCAAGGAATGACCACACCGGACTATGACCTTTGGAGACGTATCAGGGTTAATGACAAAATCCCGATATCCGACCACGAGCCTACAATGACGTTGGAAGAGCACATGCGCATCGTCCCTTCTGAAGCTGATATACTAAGGAGGGAGATGGATGAAGTCAGGAAACAGATGGAGGAGATGAAAGCCCAGTACGCGGAAGAACTATACAAAGTAAGTTTGGATCTCGATGTTAAGGATGGGACAATTAAACAGCTAAAGAAGGATAATGAAGATTTGAGTGAGAAAAATGCCCTCTATCAGAAAGATACCATCAAGCTGTATACTCAGGTGCAAACTGCTAACCGAAAGAAATTTCTCGCTGTAGAAAAGGAAAGGATGAACGGGATTCGTATCCTAGAGGAAGAAAAGGAAAGGGGTAGGCAAGCCATGAATAAGGAAATAGAGACCCGAGAGGCCGAAATTGAGAAAGAAAAGAGGGATGCTAGGAGAGCAATCAGTCAAGAGAGGGAAAAATACCGGGAAGAGAAAGAGAAAGGAAAACAAACTGTAGTGTGGGAAAGGGAAAATACTAATGCATGGAAGAGAAGGGCTCAGGAAAACAAGAATCGTTTTTATGAGATGCAAGATCTGTATGTCTCTACTTCTGAAATCCTAAAACAGTGTCAAGCTCGGAATACTCTGTTGGAACGCAAGGTTGAGGATTTGGACCATTCTTTAGGGAAATATGTGGCCAGAAATGGGTTTTTGGAATTACAGCTCAGTCAACAAGAGAACACATCGCTTCAAGCACGGATAGGAGAGTTAGAAGCCAAGGTTCAAGACTATTTGGGATGACTAATGGTCCTCGAGGGGGCTGCACAAGGAGGAGACAGTTATTGGTTGCGTTGCCTTCGTGATGCCACTCGCATGATACAAGATCGAGATGATTATAACACCACTCTAATGGTGCGAGTACAAGAAGTAGCCCAATATGTGAAAAACCTAGCCGCGGAAGCTGAAGCCTTAACGCCCTTTGTGACATAGGACATGAAAGAAGCAGCTCGTTTCGCTCAACTACTCAAAGCAATTCAAGATTTAGGAACTAGGGCTGATGCCTATCTGTAATTTCTATTTCCCTTTGTAATGAAGACTTTTTAGAATTTAATGAAAGTTGGTTCAAGGACGATCACTAAATGAGTCAACACCTTTATTTGCATTGCTTATCTTTTTGAAGCATTTCGTCATTCACATGCATCCATTCATGCATTTTATATGCATTAATCATGTATACAATTAAATTAATTTAGAAAATATTGTAAAACAGAATCTGCAATCATTCCGCATCAATATTGCACTCGATCTCAAGTGAGGAAGATGGAGGAACAATTCAGTAAGTTAGAAGAAGATCTGAGAGCCCAGATAGAAAGATCGCAGTTGGAACTGAAAGAAACTATGTTGAAAGCTCAGCAAGATATGTTGGAACAGCTCACCCAAATGTTAGGGCTTAAGCCATCAGATGATGCGAAAGGAAAAGGAAAGGTGGAGAATCCGCTTCAAACTGGGATAGAACCGGCATATTCCCCCATTGTTATTGGCTCAGCCCTTGTCCCACAAAAGGGAGCAACGTTTAGCTTCCGAGCCGGAACATCGATTCAGAATCCATTATTTGGGACGGCTGAAAGTGATGAGAATGCGGGCAAAAATGTGCCTGATTTGGATGAACTCGAAAAGTTCAGTAGAGTAAAGGCAAAATTCTCTAAACAGCTTGAGGAGACTAGGACAGACCTTGAAGAAAAGCTCCGGGTTAGAGAAGTAGAAGAGGATTCTCTTGGTCTGAATGCGGGCGACCTTAGCCTAGTCCCCGATGTAGAAATTCCCCCGAAATTCAGAACGCCTGAGTTCGAAAAGTACGACGGCACAATATGTCCCACTGCACATGTGACCATGTTTTGTCGGAAGATGGCAGGATTTACTAGCAATGAAAAGCTTCTCATTCATTGCTTCCAGGACAGCCTGATAGGATCTGCGGCGAGGTGGTATAATCAGTTGACCCGTGCACAGATTAAGTCATGGAAAGACTTAGCAAAAGCTTTCATTGATCAGTACAAGCATGTCACTGATATGATTCTTAACAGACTTATGCTGCAGAATTTAGAACAGAAGAAAAGTGAAAGCCTTCGCGAATATGCTCAGCGATGGCGAGATCTCGCGGCACAAGTACAACCGCCGCTTCGTGAAAATGAAATCGCTCCTATGTTTGTGGATACTTTGAGAGGAGTGCTGTATGACCGACTCATCAGTAATCCGATAAGTAACTTTGCCGAATTAGTCATGACCGGAGAGCGCATTGAGGCCGCCATCAAAAGTGGTAGGATTGAGGGAGGTGAATCGCTCAAAAAGCAATTCAAGAGAAAGGAGCATGAGGTAAATGCTTTCGAAACATGTCAGAATTTAACAATATCGCAACCACAACCGGCCAGTAATATTCAGGGAGGCGGTAGAAGAGATGATAGGAAGCCAAAGAAGGAATTTGAGAAGACGACCTTTACCCCTATCCCAATCCCGTACAAGGAGTTGTACGCTCAGTTACACAAAGCTGATTTGGTACGACATTTTCATGTGACTCCTTTCAGTCCACCATATCCAGCATCGTATGATGCGAAAGCACACTGCGAATATCATGCCGGCGTTCCGGGTCATAAAATTGAGAACTGTATAGCCTTCAAGAAGGTTGTTCAGAATTTGTTGAATACGAGAGTCTTACAATTGGGAGAACCGAGTACCACTAGTAACCCGCTTCCTACCCATGGGAATCAGGGGATTAATAATATCGAAAAAGAATCCCCTAAAAAGGCCATATCTATGGTATCAGATATACGATCCCCTTTGAGATGGGTGTTCCGACCTTTGTGCATGGCACGTTTGATAGACCGAGGGATGGTAATTGTAAAGGAGGGGTGCGGTCGATACTGCGAGTACCACCAGTCTAGTGATCATGACATTCAGGTTTGCACGGAATTTCGGGATAAGGTGCAAACACTCATGGATATCAAAGAAATTGAGTTCTTTGCAAAATGTGAGGAGGAAAAGCCAGAAATCTGTATGAAAGATATTCCAAGCAACAAATACACATCTCAGAGACCCTTTATCATCAGTCGTAGGGTGGACGAAGAGGGGCCGTCTAGCCAAAATACTCCGAAACTCATAATTTCCCCTCCCTCGACCTTTCCTTTTAAAAGCACACAGAGGGTGCCCTGGAATTACGCCGCCAATATCTCTACACCCGGAAATCTAGGAATGTAAGAAGCCGTTACACCAGAAGAGGGGAGGCCAGTTCAGGAAGGTGATGCGTTGGGGCAGAATTCTAAAATAGTGAATGAAGTGGGGCACTTTACAAGGAGCGGGAGATGTTATTCCCCTCAAGAGGAGAAGAGACCCGACGAACAAAAGGGTAAGGGCAAACTCGTTGAGCCAGAGGCAGTAAAAGTATTCGGGGATGATCCTCCCTCGAAGATTCTCGAGCCCATAACTGAGGCTCAGGCCCAAGAGTTTTTAAGGTTCCTGAAGCACAGTGAATACAATGTGGTTGATCAACTTCGAAAGCAATCGGCCAGAATCACTGTCAAGAAACTTGATCAGATTGTGAACCACATAGCTGCTGATAATTATATCACTTTTAGTGATGATGAAATCCCAGAGGAAGGAAGAGGGTCAACTAAAGCCCTCAATATCACAACCCACTGCAAGGGGCATGTTTTGCCCGGAGTACTTATCGACAATGGGTCTGCCCTTAATGTTATGCCCATGGCTACTTTACAATGACTGCCTATTGATAACTCCCATATGAAGTTTTGTCAGAACACTGTCCGGGCATTTGATGGCACTCAGAGGGAAGTGGCCGGGAAGATTGAGATACCTTTGCTTATAGGCCCAGTTGAATATGTCATAGAGTTCGTGGTTATGGATATCCGACCGTCATACAATTGCTTATTAGGGAGGCCGTGGATTCATGCAGCCGGGGTTATCCCTTCTTCTCTTCATCAGAAGCTGAAGTATGTGATGGAAGGAAAACTTGTGACAGTCAACGCGGAAGAAGACGTTATGGCTGCTGTAACTTCGGATGTTCCCTATGTGCCCCCTACTGAAGATGCCCTAGAATGCTCCTTCCGAGCCTTGGAATTCATCAATGCCACTTTTGTGGCGGAGGGAAGTCGGATTCCGACCCCGAGATATTCGAATTGCACTAAGATGGTGGTGATTGAGACTGTTGGAAAAGGGGCTAGGAAAGGGAGAGGACTCGGAAAGAATTTGCAAGGGTGTCTGAAAGTCAGAAGTGTTATTGACAAGAGGGACAGGTTTGGGTTAGGCTTTCACCCTACCTATCTGCAAAGGAAACAAGAAAGAAAGAGGAAGGAAGAGCAAAGAAGAGCCCGACTCAGGGGAAAAGACATCCCATGGAAACCAATAGTCAAAACTGATCTCAAGAATAGTTTCACCTTTGGAGGGATTGAGAATTTTGGGGAGAAAGTGCACCAAGCCAATTTAGAAGGACAGAAGTTTTATGAGGCTGAGCTCATGAGTGAAATTTTCGAAATGATGGATGTAAATATGATCTCTCAGAATGCCAAGGGAAAGTCTGCTCTGTTTGCCATTCGTCCATGTCTCCCGGATGAAAAGCTCAACAATTGGACCAGCATCGATCTACCTGTAGTTGTTGAGAATGAATCAAAGTAATGTCTAAAAAACACTTACCATTCGCTTTCGCCCCAAAGTAATGGGATTTCTTTGTAAAGGGCATCTATGTTAATGTGCATTTCAATGAAAATAAAGGGCTTCATGCTCTTTTTCTCAAATGGAAAACAATCTCCTTTTCATACATTTTGTTCCTTGCATTCTTTATCTTTTTATTCTTTATTTGTAAAATATGTATACTATTTCCCAACATAGGAAATTTAAATTCTTGCAGGTTCGATAATATCGATTGTATGAATGATACTGAACTTAATCCTGTACCGAATTTTGAACAACCCGTACTTGTCACAGAAGCCGAAGAAGAGGAAGATGAGTTAGAGATCCCCGATGAGTTAATAAGGTTAATGGCCAGTGAAGAAAAGCAGATACTGCCCCATCAGGAGGATCTAGAAATAATAAATCTCGGATCCGAAGAAGAAAGAAGAGAAGTAAAAATAGGCACCACTTTAGCATCAGACTCAAGGGAAAAATTAATTGGGTTGCTTTTAGAGTTCAAAGATGTTTTTGCTTGGACGTATCAAGATATGCCAGGTCTAAATACAAATATTGTTGTACACAAGCTACCCACACGACCGGAGAATAAGCCCGTCCAACAAAAGCTCCGTAGGTTGAGAACGGATATGTTGTTGAAAATTAGAGAAGAAGTAAGAAAGCAATTCGAGGCCGGGTTTTTGAAAGTAGCAAAGTACCCAGAGTGGGTTGCGAATATCGTGCCGGTGCCCAAAAAGGATGGGAAAGTACGCATGTGCGTAGATTATCGCAATCTCAATAAGGCCAGTCCCAAAGACAATTTTCCTCTCCCGCATATTGACACCCTTGTTGATAATACTGTGGGGCATTCATGGTTTTCTTTCATGGACGGTTTTTTGGGTTATAATCAGATCAAGATGTGCCCTGATGATATGGAAAAAACCACCTTCGTGACACTATGGGGCACGTTTTGCTATAGAGTAATGCCTTTCGGATTAAAGAATGCCGGGGCCACGTATCAAAGAGCAATGGTGACTCTTTTTCACGACATGATGCACAAAGAAATTGAAGTGTATGTGGATGACATGATCGCCAAGTCCAAGACAGAGAATGAACATATTCAGAATCTGCAAAAGTTGTTTCTGAGGTTAAGAAAATATCAGTTGAAGCTCAATCCCGCCAAATGTACTTTCACAGTAACATCCGGAAAGCTCCTCGGGTTCGTAGTTAGCCGAAGAGGGATAGAAATTGATCCAGATAAAGTCAAGTCCATAAGGGACCTCCCGCCACTGCAAACACAAAAAGAAGATCGAGGTTTCTTAGGGAGGCTAAATTACATCTCCCGTTTCATATCTCAGTTAACGGATAAGTGTGACCCCATTTTCAGACTTCTCCGTAAAAATGACCCGGGAACCTGGGATGAAGATTGTCAGGCAGCGTTTGAGAAAGTTAAGGAGTATCTAACTAAAGCCCCAGTTTTAGTGGCTCCAGTGCCTGACCGACCATTGATTCTATACTTAACAGTTTTCGAGAACTCAATGGGCTATGTTTTGGGCCAACAAGACGAATCGGGCAGGAAGGAAAGAGCAATCTACTATTTGAGTAAGAAGTTCACGGAAGGCGAATCTCGATATCCGCAAACACAAAAGTTGTGTTGTGCCCTGGCTTGGGCAACTAAAAGGTTGAGACAGTATATGTTGTATCACACCACCTATCTGATATCACGGTCTGATCCCTTAAAAGCCCTAATGGAAGCACCGGCGTTGACAGGAAAAATGGCTCGATGGCAGGTGCTTTTGTCTGAATTTGATATTGTGTATGTGAATCAAAAGTCTGTAAAGGGCAGTGCGGTGGCCGACTTCTTGGCAAGTCGGGTTGCGAAGAATTATGAACCCCTGAACTTTGATTTCCCAGATGAGGACTTAATATCCGCCACAGTCGAGGGAGGAATAACCGAGACTGCATTGCCATGGAAATTATATTTTGATGGAGCTTCTAATGCCCTCGGGCACGGCATAGGGGTAATGTTGGTCTCTCCGGAAGAAGTTCATTATCCGCTCACGAGCAGGTTGAATTTCTTTTGCACTAATAATATGGCAGAATATGAAGCTTGTATAATGGGTCTGTACGCAGCTATCGAACGGAAGGTTCGTGTCCTTCAGGTGTTCGGAGACTCTTCGCTAGTCATCTATCAGTTACGGCAAGAGTGGGAAACCAAGGACCCTAAGTTAATCAAGTATTATAATCTGATTCAAGATTTGATTCAAAATTTTGAAAGAATCAGTTTTGAATATCTGCCGAGGGAGGATAACCAAATGGCTGATGCTTTGGCCACTCTGGCTGCAACTTTCAAGACAAACATGAAGGCTCAAATGAGGTCACTAGAAATGCAAAGCATCAAACTGCCTGCTCACTGCTATGGAGTGGAAGAGGAGAAAGATGAGAATCCTTGATAAAAGGACTATTAGAAGAATGGCAACAGGGTACGTCCTCGATGGGGATATCTTGTACAAGAGGGGGAGTGATCAGGTGCTAATGAGATGTGTCGATGCCCAAGAATCTAAAATCATAGTGACATAAATACACGAAGGCATATGCGGGACTCATGCTAATGGTTTTGCAATGGCTAGAAAAATCATGAGATGTGGCTACTATTGGTCAACGATGGAAGGAGACTGTATTAATCATGCCAAAAGATGTCATAAATGTCAGATTTATGCGGATAAAATTCATTCCCCACCATTGCCGTTACATACTTTGAACGCACCTTGGCCTTTTGCCGCTTGGGGGATAGATGTCATCGGACAGATTCATCCTAAGGCATCTAACGGACACCGTTTCATTTTAGTAGCAATTGATTATTTCACTAAATGGGTAGAGGCCGCCTCCTACGCCAACATCACGCGAGCCACGGTTTGTAGGTTTTTGAAAAAAGAGATTATCTGTCGTTATGGTTTGCCAGAAAGAATCATTACCGATAACGCCACAAATCTGAACAACAGGATGATTTCTGAGGTGTGTGAACAGTTTAAGATTACGCATCACAACTCTACCGCATACCGACCCAAGATGAACGGAGCAGTTGAGGCTGCTAATAAGAACATTAAGAGGATCATAGCGAAAACTACAGATACTTTCAAGGATTGGCATGAGAAGTTACCTTTTGCATTGTTTGCTTATCGAACCTCAATACAAACCTCGACCGGGGCAACCCCATACTCACTGGTTTACGGTATGGAAGCAGTCCTACCGCTCGAAGTCGAAATACCTTCTCTCCGAATTCTGAGTGAATCTAAATTGGAAGATGCTGAATGGATACGAGTCAGGATAGACAATTTGAATCTGATAGAGGAAAAGAGGCTGAACGCCATCTGTCATAGCCAGATGTATCAGAAAAGAATGATGCGAGCCTATAATAAGAAGGTTAGGCCTCGTGAGTTTCAGGAAGGGGATATGGTGCTAAAAAGGGTTCTACCTATCCAAAGGGATTTCCGAAGAAAATGGATGCCTAACTGGGAAGGGTCGTACGTTGTAAAGAAGGTCTTTTCATGGGGAGCTGTCATTCTGACAAAAATAGACGGGAATGAGTTGAGTAATCCTGTGAATTCTGATTGGATCAAGAGGTACTATGCTTGAAAAAGGAAGAAGAAAAAAAAAGAAAAAGAAAAAGAAAAAAAAAACAAAAAAAAAAAACGGAGGGTCCAGGGTGAAAACCCGGAAAGGGCACCTTAGGACCATAGGAGGGTTTAAGGTGAAAATCCGAAAAGGACGCCTTAGAACCAAAGGAGATTTTAAGTTGAAAACCCGAAAGGGCGGCTCAAATATTTGCAGGGTCCGGTGCTTCATCAACTCTCTCGGAGGCTACTGTGATCAAGTCGGGAAGTGAGATCTTTGATGCGGTTGATGAGTTCTCGTATCATTCATACCTTCAATATTGTGAAGTCTGTTTAGAGTTTAATTCTCCTCCTTTTCTTGCATATTTCGTGTTTGCCATGACTTTTGGAATATAATAGCTATATTAGATATTTCTTATTGCATCATATTCATTCCTTTTCGGTATATTCATAAATAAATCAACCCGGAACATCAATGAACAAAGTTTTTTGAAGTTGCTATGATTTATCCCATCAGCTACAGGTCGGAGAGGAGCGAAGTCCAAATCGATCCGCAGTAACCAATAGAGATCACCGAAGATTCAATTCTACAAGGTGAAAACCCGACAGGGCGCCTAAAAAAAAGGGAAAAGGAAAGAAAGAAAAAGAAAAGGGAAAAGAAAGAAAAAGAAAAAGAAAAAGAAAAAGAAAAAGGGGGAAAGAAAAGTCATCAAAATGAAAAACCGCAAACAGGTGCCCCGAAAGAAGTAAATTTAGGAATCCCGTTGTTGGAGGCAGAAAACAATGTCAGAAGATGGCTTGGGTCCTAACATAGGGAGCGATTGCAGAAAAGACGTGAAATCAAAGAGACTAGATCCGAACAACTTTTGGTTGTGACCTAAACATGCATCATGTAGAATAGGAACATGCTAACCCATACCATGTCATATCATATGCATTTACAGGAAAGAAGAAGACTAGCACTTCAATGCTCGCCCACCACGGTATACGCTCGAAGAGAGGGACCATCAGATGCTGCAATGATCAGAAATCAGAGCATCTCAAAGATGTGGATCCTACGGAGAAGGGATCAACATTGTTTTTTGCGACATACGCTCGAAGAGAGGGGTCGCCCACTACGGTATACGCTCGAAGAGAGGGACCGTCAGATGCTGCGATGATCAGAAACCGAAGCATCTCGAAGATGTAGATTCTACGGAGAAGGGATCAACATCGTTAGAATTCTAGATTTAGGGTTTCATATAGGAGAAACTCGGATCGAAGACTATTGCGAAGAGTTTTATATAGGAAAGACTCGAAACTTTTTCAGAAGTTGGTTCTATATAAGAAGGATCAACTTCTTCAACAGTTCAGGGCTGAAGTCTCGTAGAGAGGGGACCCATAATTCAGAATCTATTAATTTGTTCAAAATGTCTAAATAACGGGATCAAAATTGGCTTCTGAAATCTTTTTATGTGTGCAGGTGGTCTTAAGTTGGGATGTCGTTCACGGCAAAGCAGATTAGGGGATCAGGGATAAAAGGGCTATCAGAATCAAGGAAAAGGGGCTCCCAAAGCAGTCTTCAAACAGGAAAGTCGGATAAAATTAGTGTTTTTCTATCTTTGCTTTATCATTGTTTTACAACAATAAGCAAAGAGGGGCAACTGTAATCACTAATTTTATCCGGTCTAAACTTGTGCTTTAATTTTAGTTTTAATTCGAATAACGGGCTTGTATTTGGTAATCAAAAAATGCAAAAAAAATGTATAATACTTGTTTACCCTTTAAACCTTGTATTACTTCAATTTTATTGAAACAAAAGCAAGAGTATTAACTTGTTATTTTGTAAATAACACATATATATATAGTTTATTTTTAGTCTTTTTTATTATTCTTTTATTTCATTATTATTATTATTATCTTTACTATTATTATCTTTTTTATTATTATTATTACTATTATTATTTTATCATTTTTATTATTATTGTTATTGTTATTATTATTATTTTTATTATCATCTCTATTATTTTATTTATTATTACTATTACTATCTTTATTATTTTTATTATTATTATTATTTTTATCTTTTTATTATTACCATTATTATTATTATTATTTTTATTATTATTATTTTTATTATTATTATTATTATTTTATTATTATTATTATTATTCTTATTATTATTTTTATTATTAGTATTAGTATTATTATATTATAATTATCTAAACCCCAAAACAAATAATATACAAGCCCAGAAATTAAGTATTACAAAGCCCGAATCAATTAACTCAGCCCGTTTACAAATAAAACACAAGCCCGAATATCATATTACAAGCCCATTTCTCTAACCCAAATCGGGTAACCCTAATTAACCCTAACCCTCTCTCATCATGCGCAGCTGACTGTGGGCCGTTGGATCAGATCTTTGATCCAACGACCACGATCGAGCAGGAAGCTTCTGGATACTTGCACGCGCCCCACGCACAACGACTGTTCGCCTCCCACGCGCGCGTGTTGAACACGCGAAGGACCTTTCAGATTCCCAAACGACCTTTTGCCTCTCCAGCAATCGTCCGTTCGTTTTCGATCATCGGCGACGGTTCTCTGGTGATCTCATCACTCGTCCAGGAGCCACATATACACAAACAAACAAAACCATGTTAGGATCGTACAATTTGCAGAACAAAAAACCAATGGATTTCAGACTTTTCAGAAAAAAAGGACAATCCCTAGCCGCACCAGTACATGACAGAAAAGCATAGAGAAATTCAGAGGCAGACATCAAGAATAAAGCAAAAAGGCAGCAAATATTATTATTTTTCATCTTGTAATCTGACTATAAAAGTCAAGAACAAAAGATATTGTAAAGGGGAGGATTTTTCAAGAAAACAGAATCGACCTTGAATCAAAAAGCAAGAACATTACAGTGGTATATTTTCTTTTTTTCTTTGCATATAATAAAAAACAAAGGGGTTGAGGATGTACCGTTCTTTTCTTTTTTCCTTTCCAAAATCTTCGAGTCTTCTTTTCCCCTCGAATCTTCTGTCTCCGGTGATAAGCCGCGGCCTCTGCGCCAATGGTGAACCGAGAATCAAGGAGAGAGGGGCTTCGCGTTTTACGCTTTAGCTTTCATGGGTTTCCAATGTTGCGTTGCCAAAATAATAAGAGATTTTTGGTCTGGATTTTACTAAACTAAGGACGTTCAGAGGTTGGGGTTTTCAAAGAAGAGTTTTTTTTAGTTTTCAAATTCGCCGACCACCGTGAGTGGTGGCCGGCGTGGTGGTTTTTTTGATAACTCACCGGTTTCTGGGTATTTTAGGATGAACACCATGGTGTTCATCTTTGGTATTCAAGTCCAAAGAGAAAAAAGGGTTTGGGCTTTCGAAGATGATAAAAAAAATGAATTAAAGGGACGTTTTTCTGCGAAATAAGTGAGTTTTATACTCACCTATATTTTTTTAAAATGGGTATTTCACGCAATAAACCATTCCGTGTCTATTTAATTATTTTAATAGTCCCTTAGGCTTTATCGTGTTTTATAATCTGGTCACTGATCTGATGAATATCATAATTTTAAATTGGTTTTATTACAAACAGGTCCTTCCGTGGTTTTATTCTTCCTTTTTTACTCTTCCCCTTGGTTAATTTCTTTATCCACTCCCTCATAGTATGGTTTGTTTTATAATCCGGTCCCTTCCAGTGATCCTTGTAGTTATCTTGGTTTATTTTTATTCATTTATCTATTTATTTTTGCACTCCTTCTTTGGGTTATTTGCTTTTGTATAATTTTCATTATTGGGACATTTTTATATCTGAATATGCCTTTAAGTGTTATGTTACTTATCTATATTTTGATACATCATCTTTATTTACGGTATCATGTATTATTTATTTGCTCATTGAGTACATGTACAATATGTTTACATTATATTAGGCCATGCTTTATTAGTTTACATGCATTTCACATATACACTTATGTTACATATTTATCTTTGTGTCATTTGCATTATATTACATTAGGAATATATATTTTACTATGTTTTACTTACTTATGCTTTTTGTTTATCATTCATGTGCATGTATGTATTTATTGTTTATTCCATTTTGTCATATTATTTATTTACTTTGCATTTCGATTCTTTATTTATATTGTTGCTTATGTATTTCGCTCATGATCATAGTAGTTATTTATGTTGTGTGTCTTATCCATTCTTGATTTGGTTCGTGTCAATATTTTCGTCATGTTATTTTATTTATTCATACATTTGATATATGTGTTTTATTATGCTTTAGCGTATTGTGTCGCACATTTATTTTGTGCCCTTACTTTATTTTGTTATGCATGTTACTTCATGTTTGTATATGTATTTATTTACTTATGCTACATTATGCATTTGTGCATGTTTCTTCATTATGCTTTTTTGTTTATCATGCTATATGTGTTTTTATCTTATGTTTCTATATTTTTGTAAATATTTTATATTGTTTATGTCTCTTTTGTTTTTGTTCAATCACATCTATTAATTAATGAATTTAATTTCGAATATCTTTATTCGGTCGTAACGGGCTCGTGTTCCAATGCAATGGTCGCGGTGTATGCGTTGCCTTCGAAAAAAGACACGGTAAAAAATAAAATTGATTCGATTCTTTAAACAAAAATAATTTAAATGCCACTTCAATTCAAAAATATCCAAAATTAATTAAGCGGTAATTAATTTATAAAGGTACCATTTTGGGGCAGTTTTTAAACATTAAACCTGTTTTTAAACCGTAACCGACTCTCGAACCCAAATACTTCGAATCTCTAGTTTTCCGGTGTCCGGTCTACCCAAAAGTGACTGGTGGCGACTCCAATATTTTTAAATATCCCAAACATTTTTCAAATCCCTAATTTTTAATAAAATTTTCAATTTCCTTTTTAGGTTTTCCAAACCCTAATTCCCAAATTTTAAACCTTAAATTTAAAAGTTCTATTTTTTAGCCTAATTCCTAATTTTTAAACTAGTGACCCCTATTTTTATTTATATTCAATAATAAACATTTTAAAGGGTCGCTACAAAAAGGTTATTTATTGAAATTCCCAAGCTATTCACTTGGTAAAAACGTTTTTACTCTTTTGGTTTAAAAAATTGGTTTTGATCAAAACCTATAATTTTTTTCAAGGGTTTTACTCACTTTTTTTAAAGTCTTAAATTGTTTATTTTGAACATGTTGGGATATTTAAAATTTGTTTTTAAATTCCTTAATTCCAGACTATTGGTTTAGGAGAAGTCTCGAAGTTTTTGGAAAGTTTTTGATTAAGGTTTTGATAGGTTCTAAGGGTTGTTGTGGGGGGGTCCGAATTAAGGTTTTTTTTGTGTGCGATTAGGAGTACTAAATCCTTAGTTTTTATGGTTAAAATAGAACAAGAAGTTGGTGATCACGTTGAAGAAGTTTTGGATCGAATCGATGGCTTGCTGAGCAAGAAATGATTATCGGTGACTGGATTATGAGAGTGGGATGCTTCGACAGTGTTTTATAATTATTTTAAAGAGGTTTGGGGTGTATGAAAGGTGTGAAAAACCTCTTTATACTCGGAAATAAGTTTAAAGTATTGCTTTCTTAAAGGTACCAATATTATGCCTTGATTTTACTATGTTATTTGTCATGCTCTTATTGTGTTGTGCTTGTTTCATTATGCATGTATATAAATGCTCATGATATTGTTTTTAAATAGATTTTATATGCATTCAATGTTCCCACGGTTTTGCTTTGAAAAATAAGATAAAATTGGTTTCATCGGTTTTTACAATTGATGCGTGAAAAGTGCTATTCATGTGATTTGGAATTCTATATTGAATTAAGTTTTGAGCATTGATTTTTGATAATATATTGGCTAGTTAAGTGATGAACCTTATTTGATAAGATGATCGATCAATATGGTCTAGAGTGAACTATAAATATTGAAAATTCGTACGTGTATAAATTCCTGGTGTGTTGCATTTTTGCTTTTAGTCTAATGATATGTGATGGGAGTAGTACTGTCATATCCAAGTTGATAGGGGTAGTACTTTCATCGGACACCAAGGTGAGACTTATTACGTTGGGGGTAGTACCAACATGTGCATGCTCTAGGGAAATACTATCATGCGGTTGTCCATTTATCCTAACGATTTGAGATAGTACAAATCGACCACTATCACCAATATATGTGAATGTTTTTCAAAGGTAAGTTTCATGATATTTACTTGGTTGCATATGGGGTTATGCATGCATTTGTTTTAATATTGTTTTTTACGTTAGTATGCCTGTGATTTGAGCATTGCTACGTTGTTAGCATGTAAGACTTGAGATTTGTGCATTAAGATGCATGTGTAAGCATTGTTATGTGAGTAACATGTAAGATTTGTGTTTTTACTTATAAAGCATGTGATTTTATAAAGGTATATTTAATTGATTTAATGAATGGCATTGTTAGTCATGTTTGATCACACTTATTGAGTTTTAAAAGTGGCGTTGTTAACCATGGAAGTTTTGTTTTATAAAGAGCATGACATGTGTTTTTAAATTGATGAAATCGGTTTATTATGGGCTACATTGCAAGGTGCTTTCAAATGACTTTTAAATGTGTTTTATTCCCTCGCTAATATTTATGCTTAACCCTATCTTTTACCTTGCAATGCATGATAAAGAAGTTGAGGCAGTAAGGGCAAGGAAGGTTTCCATGTAATCTCCAAGTAAGAGCTCAAGAATGTCTTTTTGTAACATTAGTAGTAGTGAGAGAGAAATGAGAAGGTTTACCATGTTAAGAATATTGTTATGTTGATGAGACTTTTAGTAGTCCTATGCTTATACATATTTGATGTTTATCAACACTGGTGTTGCGTGAAAGATAGATTAATGAACCTATATATTTTTTGTTATTCTGTCTTGAATATTATAATTGGCATATTTTTACGTTAATAAGGTATTTTGAGATTCATTGTATGTTAATTTGAAGTTATGTTATACCATGTTTCCAAAGATGAAGTATGCTTATGTATTGTGCATTTCGCTTATGGAATTAGGCGATGTTGCATCTAGAAATGTTGCTAGAATATGAGCTTTTTGCCTTTAGGTACTTGTATGCATTTAGAAAGTCCTTGAATTTTGTCTAAGGCACAAAACCTGAGAAATCTGCACCTTCTGGGCAGAGGGTTCTGATACCTCTTCATAGGGTATCGATACCTAAGCAAAAACATAAAGGATTTCTCGAAATAGCTTGGTTATCGAACCCACATAAACTAGTATCGAAATTGAAGTATGAAAACAAGCAGCGTATCGATATGCATGGTCAAAGTTTCGAAACCCATCTTTACAAAGAAAAATATATTATCGGAATAGGTACCAAGCTGTATCAAAACACGGGCTTTCTATGCAGATCATCGATCGAGTAACGGTCTTAGTATCGATATGCGAGGTTGGCGTTTCGATACCATCCTTTATATTTTAAAATGGTATTTAAACGAGGTCTTGGGATATTGATACCAGTGGTTGTTAAATTTGTTATAAGCTGGAATATAGTTTGAAACCTTACGTTTTAGTCACCAATCTTTGAGCATGCAGTTAAATAACTTGTAAACCTCTTTTAAACCTGAAATTTGAGACTTAAGCATGTAATGAACTTAATTAGGTATTGGTAACTTTAATTTCACTTTTAGTCCTTAAATTTTTGGAAAATTACAATTATATCCTTAAAATTATTTGTTTAAATTAGGACTTGTTTCTTAATGACTTTCGCTGCAATCGAACCCAGTCCTTGCATGAATATGTAGGATATAATTAAAGTTGGTCATCAAGAGCAACTCCAAGGATTCCTTTGAATCCTCACAATTCTAAGGGCGATAGACTTTTTCTATTTTTCTTCTTTTTTTATTTTTATCGACTAATCTTTTGTTTTCTCTTATCTATTTTCCATGCACTAAGGATAATGTATCTCTCGAGTTTGGGGAGCATTATTCCAATATAAATGTAATGAAACTACAATGAATGGAAAATGTATAATTATCTAAATATTGTCTTAATTTATGTCTCTACAGTTTGATGATTTCTGTCTTTACAGTTTGATGCAAAAAAAAATTAAGTCTTTTAAATTTTATAAAGTCTGCCTTGGTAGCAATATACCATCTAGCTGCTATAGAAACGTGCACCATTCACTAGACTTAAAATCAAATAGGTATCTTAGGATTAGTACTTAGGATTAGACTATAAGTTAGAATTTATATTAACATTGTTGGACTTAGTTGATTTTAAAATTTATTTTCTTTGAAAAGCTATCAAGACTTAGAATTTAGATTTTAACTAGAGGTGCATATCATCGTCTCTAGTATAGTCCATAGAGGTGCCCATCCCCGACTCTAGGATTTAGTTCTTTTCCCACTTACTAGAGGAGCCCAAAATTGGTTGTAGTAAGAGTAGTTGAACACATGGATGCCCAAAATCGGCTCAAGCAGTATAAGTATATAGTCATATATATTTATAAACAAAATAGGGAGAAAGGAAAAGATTGAATAAAATCTAAGTTTAGAGTTTTGAGGTAGAAAAAGGATTAGAACTTAAATAATCACCTTTGACATAACAATGCACACACTCACAAAGACTTATAGTCCAGTTTCTAGGAAATCCTAGAACCTAAAAGAGGTCGAGTCAAGAAAGAAACTCTATCATGGCAGACAGGAAGGTATATTACTATAAAATTTCATACGCAAGGATATTATTGCATTGCTTGAGGTTAAGCAATAGTTTGAGTTTGGGGTATTTGATAAGTGCATAGAAGTCCTATTATTTTTATCAATTATCCACTCAATTATCATTAGTAATGAACAAGATTTAATGGTAGTAATAGATAATTCTGTATATTTTCTATATTCTACTATTCAAGTACTTAATTCATTATTTCATATATTATTTGGTGTAAAACAGGTACGGTTAATTATTTTCTTTCTTAGACAGGAATAAACCGACAAGTAATGCCAAATAATATTGATGGATGCCGGAAGCTGAAGCTGAACTACAGATAAGCACCAGCCACGGTAGCACATTAGTGGCCGCGGCAACAGAATAAAGATGACAACTGGTGTTTTATAGAAAAAGAATAAAGTACCGATTTCGGTTAGCATAATTAGAAAAGGAACAAAAGCAAGGAAAGAGATTCAAACCGTGGTCAAAATCAACGGAAGTTAAGAATTCAAAATGAGTAAAATTAGAAAATAGAATAAAGAGTTGTAATTCAATATGGATATTATTCTTTTCCTTTTAGAACTCCTAATTCTTATGGGAGACTTTAACCTAGGCTTGGCCTATATAAAGCAAGCTCTTAGGTCTAGAGAAGTAAGTCGTTTCTCATAGAATAAATTCTTAGCCGCCGACAAGCACATCATGTTCTAAACCTTCCTCGAGGGTTACGTTATTTGTGGAGTAGTTGGGGAAGAAAGTTGTAATTTATTTGATACATATTAATGCAATCACGTTTTTCATAGTTTATTCGCTCTTGATTTTCATTCTTTCTTGCATACGAGCTTGGAAGGTAAGTTTGCGAGGAAAAATCTATTTGTCTAGACTAGGGATAATTAGGCTCAGGAAATAAGAAAATACAGTCTTTCCTCATGAGCATCGACTAATTCGTAAGGGTTTTAGTAACTAAAAGGAAACATATCATTGATTGTTGTTCATCCTTGATTCACGCCGAGAGGTATTATCAAGACGTGAATTTCAATAGTTCCCCGAATTAGGGATAAGGAGGAGACACTTAAGGATGCTCAGTTGAACTATGAAAAGTTGAGTTGTCGACAAGGCATAACCCCGTAGAGGCAACCAAGGCCCTTCGAGCGACTCGTCGCGGCGGAAATTCAACCCCATGCATAAATAAGGGGATAATATTTACAATCGGATTCCCCTCTACAAAGAAATCAACCTGGACTTACTTCTTCTATCGTAATCTCTATTAATTACTTAGTTTATTTTCTTAAATCATTCTTCAACGATTACTTATGTCTTTTATTTTCCAAGTGCATGAATAGCATGTCATGTAGACAAACCAACTCCTATGGGATCGATATCTAAAATATTACAACTTGGAAAAAGGTATAAACTTCAATTAAAAACACAAGACACCAAAGTTGTCACCAATGGTGAGTGGATTGTAACTCACCATGGCAATCCCCTTGGCTGGCCGTATGATAAAATTTAGGGTAAAATTACTTAAAATGGCAACTTATATTTTCCTTGTTACATGCAAGATACTATTTATATTATTTATGTCAATTTGGTCCTCCAATTGACTAATTAATTCTCCATAGTTTCAAATTTTATCCTAAGGTCCTTCAATCTATTTATTTTAATCACTAATTTTAATCAATTTAATTTAATTCAAAATTAGTTTGAACAATTATTTCTAGTTACTTTTGTGTCAAGTAACTAGGCCTAGATTTGGGGTATTACACTTGTGTTGGTACTCATTAACATCTTTACCGATACACAAGTTTTGTGAGAAAAGATAGACTTTATAGACCCATCGACTCGTACTAATATGCTTGTCCAAAATTAAATGGTTGTACCAATATGCGAAGCAGGTTTACCAATATGCCTACTTTATTCAAGCATGCCGTACCAATATTGACCCTTCATATTGATACCTACACTAATCACAAAATTAAAAGCAGCCAAGAGCACCCTAAACCAGCCCATATCAATCTCTAACACCTTTAAGCATCTAATAAATATAATTGAGGACCTTAACACAATCAATTAGCCATTTCAAATACATCCAATACAAGCATACCGTCAAGGATCTCCAGATGCATAATTTTTCCTAATCAACACCATGTAATCATTAAAGCATCAAATATAAGACATATTTCAAGTTTATAAGGACCAAAACAACAACAACATTATAACTCAATAGCATGCCTTTTTATCATAGCAACAACATATATCAAACCAAGCCCCAATAAAAAATTTAAAGCATTAAATGAATTTTTACAAATCAATCACATGTCTCAAAACTCAACAATATGAGTCGAAAGGGGGATACTACCCATTTCCATACCAACTACTATTTGAAATCTATCTAAAACTTGAGATTACACCTTGAATCTTGGATTGTTTGACTTCTTTTTGGATGTCCCAACCATGGTAAAATCACTCTGCATTGTAAGGAAATTAGTGAGAGCATAATAAAACATACACAATGCAGTCTCATAAATTATTTTTAAATTAATTATCATTTGTCATGATCAATTCTTTACATTCATTCAAAATTTCATGGCTTAAAGCAAACTTACATGTGGATTTATTCTCATGCATTCAATGCATCAATCATCTCAATTCTTATAAGCAATGCTCAACAAATCTCATGTTCAAAATCTCATATACAAAATCAAGTTCAAGTATAATATAATGTATTCAATCTTTTTTAAATAAGTCACATTTAATTACATATATTGTCTTCTAAGTGCCACCATATAGAACTATCTTTATTCGTTGAATGGTACTACCCCCATCCTTAAGAGTATGTGCAGATATGCAGGCACCTGATGGATCTACCTCACCAAGTCAAATGATAGAACTACCACTATCATGAATTCTATACCTTGTCGGGATGGCACTACCCCAATTTCTCAGATATGAAAGAACTATCCCTACCACACAGTAATAGAACTACCTCTATCACACAACAATGGAACTACCCCTATTGGATCTTAAGAATTTAGTCTCACGTAAGAATTTTATAATATTTATAATGTACTCTAGACCCTATTGATCAATCAATATATCTAATATTTTTAGTCTCATCACTTATCCAATATATAAATCAAAAGCAAGTTTAATTGCTCCCATAATATATAAAAAAAGTTCAAGTATCATTCTAAATTTTCAAACATAAACCATGCAAATATCTAAGATCTTTCAATGCATCTCATAGCATTGCATAAATATAAATCTCATGGGAGGTTTAAAGAGAAATCTCAACATTTCAAAACCATGTGAACACAATTCAAAAATCATATACAAACATAAGTATTACATGCACATCCATGGGAAGGTTTAACCGATAAAAGAGAGCAAAATAAATTAACTTACTTTTGAGCATAGGATGGATTTTCATACCAATCCTATACTATCAAACCTATATTTTAAAGTATCAAGAGCATCAAAATAATTTTTCACTCACTGACTATGCTTCGTCCTCTTACCAAAGCCTTTATCGCCAATGTCGGTCGTCTATCATTTAACTACAAGGTTATCCCCTATTTTTGGCTAATAAGAACATAGGAATTAGTGCACTATGGGCACATAAAACCTCTACAAAAAATCTCACAACATCAAGGCATCCAATTGCCACATATTCAACACCGATACAATCTTTATAACCTAGATTCATTTTCACAAATCAAATCCATACAAAATTCAATAAGAAAACATTAAAATTCACCTTAAAACCCAATTGCATATCCATAAATCAATAAAATCAATTAGAAAATCATATAAAAAGCCATTAACTTGGTAGTTTCAAGAAAAAAATGTAATTAGAGAAAAAGAGCGAATCCTTACCTCTAATCTCAGATTCCACCTTCAACCATTTCTAAAAGCATGAAAAAACCAAATGATTTGAGAAAGAAAATGATTAAATCAAGTAGAAAATATTAGGAAATCAAAAGGAGATAAATAAATTGCAATTATCTTATTAAAATTGAATAGAAACTGAGAGTGAAATGAGAGAACTTTATTCTTGAGAGTTTAGATAAAATAGTGAGAAGATTTTATATGAAATTTGTGACTTTGAGAAAATAGGGTTATCTAAATCAATTATGGTTAATTAATCTCTTAAAAACTTATTGAAATATATTAAATGAAGGGTTGAATCATATAAAAAGTTGGATTTAATTCTCCCTAAAGATTCAAAGTTATGAACTTTTATATTTTAGTCACCAAAATAGAATTAATTTTCAAGTTTTACAAAATAATCACTAACTTCCTAAATGTCATCATTTTGGGTTTAATTTCCTAAAATTGATTTGAAAAAATTCAAATATAAATCAAATAAAGATTTTAAAGAATTTTTCCAAAATTTTCTCTCGCCTAAAAACATTTATTATCAACTATTTCATGAAACTAGTCTAGCTCGACTTAACCAGTTTGACCGAACCTTATTCTCGCACGGTTAACTTCTATAATTAAATTTGGGGTATTACAACTCTCTCTCTTAAAAAATTTTTTCCTCAAAATTTTTCTTGGTAGAAAGAGATGATGAAATCGTTCCATCATATCCACCTTTCTCCCTCATGTACTTTTCTCGACTCTACAATATCGCCACAAGACTTTGATCAACTCTATGGTCTTCCCACAAAGAACCTTTCTATCTGATGCTAAGACAGCCACCGACTCCTCGCCATAGGTTAGGTACGGATTCAACTCAATCTCTTTTATAGGCATAACATATGACGGATCTGATCGATACCTTCAAATCATCGAAACACAAAAAACATCGTGAGCCCTTACCAACTCGAGAAGAAACCTCAACTGATAAACTAACCAACCTACTTGCTCAAGAACCTCAGAAGGTTTAATAAACTTAGGACTCAACTTGCCCTTTCGACCAACACTTATCACCCTCTTCCATGACGATAGTTTTTTAAAATACTTTTCCTCGACGACAAAGTCTATCTCCTTACGCTTATGTTCTACATAATATTTTTGTCTATTCGATGCTACTTTTAACCAAGCACTAATGGGATTAAACTTCTCATTAGTGTCCTCAAGCACACAAGGCAATGTAACAAACCTTTTCTCCTGATTTAGCTGAACACAAGGGTGTAGCGTACTTTCTACCATACAAACATCATATAGAGTCATTTTGATTCTTACCTGATAATTATTATTGTACTTAAACTAAACCAACGACAAGAGCTTTTCCCAAGATCCTAGGAAATCTATGATACCGCACCTCAACATATCTTCCAACATTTGTATAACACTTTCTTCCTATCCACCCGTTTGTGGATGATACGAATTGCAAAAACTCAACCAAAAACCTAGTGTTTGTTGTAATGATCCACAAAACCTCAACATTAAACGTGGATCCTGGTCCAAAACTATAGACTAATTCAGTTCATCTTACCTCACTGTCTCAGTGATGTAAAACTTAGTTAAGCAATCCAAGGAAAACTTAGTATGGATAGGAAGAAAATGTGCACACTTAGTGAAGTAATCCGCGATCACATAAATAAACTCCTTCTTTGATGGGGTCAAAGGAAACCCGGTAATGAAATCTATGGTGATCCTCTCTTATTTCCATTCTGATACTTTTAATGATCGTAACATCCTGGTTGGCAACAGATGCTTTGCTTCCACCCACTAACATATCATGGATTTGCTCACATACTCAGCCACATCTTCTATAAGACCAACCCAAAAGTATTGATCTTTCAACCCTCGACGATGCTCGTAACATGACATATCAATGACTCATCCAAGATCTTGTTCTCTTTGATCACCTCAATCAAGGAAGGTTTCACTTGCAACTCAACTTATAACCATCACCCCTAGACAAACTCAAAGAAGCAAACATCGTTCGCAACTCAACAATCATCTTCCTGCTCAAGGCACCCTCAACAATATTAGTTTTCCCTCGGTGATACTCAATTATAAAGTCTTAATCCTTAAACAATTTCAACCATCTTCGTTGTATAAGTTTCAACTCTTTTTAGGTCACTAAGTGTTAAGTGCAGAATAGTCCTATATTTTATACCCTATTCAACTCAATTATTGCTTATATTTAATAGAATTAGATGGTAATAATAGACCATTCTTTAGATTTTCTATATTTTAGCATCCATGCAGTTATTTATTGATTTTATACAATAATTGGTAGAAAAACAAGTACAATTATAGTTTTCTTTCTTATACAAGATTTATGTCATCTAAATACCAGATATTACTGAGAGATACTGAATGAAGGAAGGTGTAAATCGAACCAAGATACAATCCAACACCCGACATGGCGATAGATCTTATCGTTATTGTATTACTAGAACAAACACAAATAAAGTGTAATAAAAAAGAATAAAAAGCTAATTCATTTGAGATAAGTCCAAAGGAAAAAAAAGAATGAGGAAAACCTTGGTCAAAGCCACATGGGAAAAAAATCATCACAGGAATAAACTAGGAAAAAATAAACATTTTTTTATGCACAAAAATTTTATTTTCTTTCAAGTTTATTTCCTACTATGGAAAGGTTTGACCTAGGTTTAGCCTATAAATATCTTACCCTAGGCATAGGATGAAACAATCAAGGATTCCAGAATAAAAACCTAGTTGTCATGTCCATCAATATGTTCTAATTCTTCCTAAGGTCTAGCTTATTTTGTGGAGTAGTTGTTGAAGAAGAATATATTTTGTTTAAGTCTTTATTAATCCAAGTTTAATTCAGAGTTTATTTGCTCTTGGTTTGTATTATGTCTTGCACTCAAGCCCGATAGAGTTAGACTCATGAAATGAGTGAATACGATCTTTACTCTTGGATATTGACTAATCTGGCTTAGGGATAAGTTTGGGTTTTAGCGACTAAAAAGGACATAATATCGGTTGGTGTTCATCCTTGATTCACACTGGGAGGTATCATCAAGACATGGTTGTCAATAGTAATACGAATTAGAGATAAGGAAGATTCATCAAATGATGTTCTATCAAACTATGAGTTGTCAACTTGTCGCTGAAGCATAACCCCACTGAGGCTGCCAAAACGACCCCTTAGTGCCCCACCGAGACGACAATATTGACTTTGTAATAATAAGATGAAGATAATTTACATTAAGAATCTATGCTATGAAGCAATCTAACCTGGCCAAACCATAAATTCTTTACTTCTTCGATTCTTCATTTTATTGCATTAGTTAATAAAGTAGTTAAATACAAATCACTTGAATACTTGTGCAATTTAATTTTTTCAAGTACAAGATCAAATAAGTTGTGTAGGTAAACCAATATCTATGGGAGACGATATTATTTATATTGTAAGTTGGCGAGGTGTGCACTTGCCCCAAAAAAGGTGTAGAACATTCTACGCCACACCAAGTATTTCAAACTCTTGTGATCCGTGTATATCAACCGCTGCTCTCCATAAAGATAATGCCTTCATGTTTTTAAATCAAACACTATAGCAACCAACTCGATATCATTTTTAGAAAATTTCCATTTATGCACCTATAACAAAAAATACAAAACGCCACAATGGTGTGTTCTGTGTAGTTCTATAATTGATATATGTGAACACACATATATGTGTAACTATATACAGTCATACAAGTAATAATAGGGTGAGTGAGTATCGCTCTCACAAGGATCTCAGGTAAAGTGCACTATAAATTTGTCAAGGCAAATTGGTGCTACTAACAAAAAGAAAACAAAGATAAAGATATAAATAAGAGAAAATGGATATGTACGGTGAAGGTGTAAGGTGGAAATGCTATGGCGATTCTAGAGTGCTAGCAACTAAAATATGTCAAGGCAAAATGAAAATGATGGTGATGGAAGGATAGATGAGTGGAAGTAGGTGTGAGGTGTAAAGTAGTGTGATTGCAAGATAACAAGTAAAATAAATAAAGCAGTTTATAAATACAGAGGCAAAAGCAGGATGCAAGAACACATTTAAACTATATGTTGTACTAATCCTCTATTGACAAACTCTCTCGGGAATGATTGGTAGGAACTCCTATGGACTTTTTATCCCTCACTTCTACTAGCATAAGGCAACTATGGTATGTATCTACTCGACAGAGGTTTCTTAAGTGTTCTTGCTCTTCCAAGTCATAGGAACCTAACAAACTAAAATGCCATGGTATTTCGCCTGTCGCGCGAATAACACCTTAGTCTATCGGTAAAGCATACTCCTTTTTGTCGTTGAAACCCTCCCCTACGCCTCTTTCGAGTGCTCTAGGTTTAGATTAGGCTCTATTTTCAGTCAAGAACCTAGTTCTCACGCAGATCCTCCCTTAGCCTCTTCCGAGTGATCTAAGGAGCTATAGCTACGCCTCTTCCGAATGGTCTAGCATGCACCTAAACGCGAGACACTATCGTGCCTCCTACAATGCGTAGATGATTATCAACAATGAACAAAGCAAATACACAAACACATAGAAAACAATATATTAATAAAAGCAAAAGATAATCATCCACAAAAGCAACCACCTAAACAAAGCTCACATGGTGGTGCTAATTGTTAAAGTAATATCATCCACATAAAACCTTAAATATTCCATAAATCATCCTCTTAAAAATATGAAAATTAAAGCAAATAAAAGGAGGACTAGAGGACACCCTCGGATGCATAGGCCGTCGGTTTCTTCAACCACCACGAGACGCCTTGGTGTGCTAGCCCCTTCTGGGTGCTTAGCACATCACTCCCTTCGAGCTCTATCAATGGAGGACTCCTTGGACGGAGTTTGAAGGAGAAAGGTGGAAGTTTTCCTCCACCGCAAACAGCTCCAAAGGTCATTCTTTTCTTGTGTTTTTCTCCTCTCAAAAGGCCTCTCTTTTTTCTCTAGGTCAACATGTCTTTAAAGAGGTCGTGATGTTACAAGGGTGAAAACAATAAAAGATAGGCAAAAATCCATTTATGCCCCCTTCACATGATGGCATTTCTACAGGGCTGGCAGTGGTGATAGTGGTCCCCTACTGAGGCGGCTCCATACAGGCCATATTGATTGTGGTCCCCTACTGAGGTAGCTTTGGACAGGTTGTAGTGGTTCCGAACGGCTGTGACAGCACTAACTGGTACTCTTATAAAAATATCTCCTTTTCGTCTAGCTCAACATAGGAGTCCTCTAGCTTTGCCGTAGCATTTTCCCATTGTTGTCCTTCTGCGAATGCCATGACAAATTGCCTCAACTTCCATTTTTGCTTCACCTGCACAACACAACTGAAAAGAGCTACTTTCTCTTGAAATAACACCTATTACCACCTAAAAATGCCAAGGCATTATTATAAAACTACATGCAATGTTATGAACCTAAGTGCAACTAAATGAACCTATATGAGCCTAAGGACACTCAATAACTTAAGTAAAAAGGCCTAAAATACAGCCTTTTTGCGGAGTTGTCATACAACCTTTCCCTCTTACATCTACACACATTCAAGACCTACATACGAAGTATCACTATAAATAACAAACTTTTTTCCCGACTTAGGCTAAACCAAAATCAAAGCTTGTGTCAAACCCTCATTCAGTTTATCAAAAGCTTGTTACCTCGCGTCCATCAACTCAACCATAACATCCATTTTGCACCAACTTTGTCAAAGGAGAAATAATTTTCGAGAATTCATTCACAAAACATTGATAGTAAACCCGCTAAATCTAGGAAACTAAGAACCTCAGTCAGTGGCTTTAGTTACTTCCAACTCACCACGGCCTCCACCTTTAGTGGATCCACACGAATACCTTCCACCGATACGACATGTCCAAGTAAGATTATCTCTTTAATCCATAACTCACACTTACTAAGCTTGGTATTCAACTAGTTATCCAACAAAGTCTGCAAAACTATATGAAGATATTTATCATGCTCCTCAGTACGCAAATACACAAGGATATCATCTATGGACACCACAACAAAGTGATCTGAAAACTCATGAAAAGTTGTCCTTGGTGTATCCTTCTCCTTTAGCTTCAACTAATAATATCCCGACCTTAGATCTATCTTTGAAAACACCACCGAACCTCAGAACTTGTCAAAAAGATCATCAATCTGCGACAAAAGGTACTTATTATTGATTATTAACTTATTCAACTTTTGATAGTTGACACACATCCTCGTTATGCCATCTTTGTTTTTCACAAACAACATTGGCGTTCACTAGGGCAAAGCACTTGAACGGATAAAATCATGATCTAACAACTTTTAAAAATACGCTTTATTCTCCTTTTACCCCCTTTGGTGACCTCCATTATGAAAGAGGAGTTTCCAAATTTATATGTTCACACAACACGACAAAAACTTCAACACCTCTAATTGACAGCAATCACCCTTGTAGAAGAAGATCCAAAACTTACTTATTTCTTGATTATCCAGAGGACGTACCTATTCCAACTCTGATTCATCACTCACCCACAGATGTATGACATGGAGATGAAAGCGATTAGAGAAGCACAAAAGCTTCATATTCAAGAATTAGAGGAAATCAGACAAAACGCTTATGATAATGCTCAAACATTTAAAGTGAAAACAAAAGAATTCCATGATCGAAGGATATCCTTTAAATCATTTAATATTAACCAAAATATTTTGTTGTTTAATTAAAAGCTTATACTTTTTATAGGCAAACTTCAATCAAAATAGCTCAGAACATTTATGGTCACTCAAACTTTTTCTCATGGTGCGATGGAGATAGAAGACAATTATGGAGCTCGTGAAAATGTCATGTTCGGATTAGCCGAGGAGATCAAAATAGAAAAACCTACACTTTAAAAATTTAGTTCGTCGAGCTAACAACGTTAAATAATAACGCTTGATTGGAGGCAACTCATTTTTCTTTTCTTTTGATTTGTTTTCAATTTTTATTTCATATTTATTTTACATTTTAAATTTCTAATTTAAATTTTGTAGGTACCCCGTTGATCAAAATAAAATATGGATAAAGCCACGGAAGAGAACCAAATGAATTAAAGCAAGAATCGACCGAATTCAAGGTCATTTCAAATAAAAATCTTGATTTCAGATATTAAGAGAGTTCGGTGGAAGTTAACACAACCAAGACCCTTATTTATTTATTTATTTATTTTGATTAAATATAGGTTATATATTTTTCTCATACCACGATTCGAACCCATACAAGATGGGACAGGATAAGCATCCTTGATCACTATGCCAATTAATGGATCACAACCAAGACCATTATTCCCTTACCATCAAATTGACCAAATCCTTTTGGGATTTGAGAAATTCTCTCCCCTTATCACTCCTATTACAAAGCCAAATAACTCAATCATCATATAATTAAGAACCCATCTCTTAACCTTTCCCTCTTTTTCTTACATCTCCCATCACCCATCTCTTCTTTTACGATTACAACACAAGAACATTGGTGACCACAAGAACATTAGGAGATGTTAGAATTTTGAGTTTTTCCTTGAATCCTGGACATTAGGATACGTTAGGATTTCGAGTTTTTTTGTTGAACTTGGGAATAAGGGATTTGCAGTCCGCCGCCTTATCGCTCGGCTATATCGCCAAAAGCTACAAAAAAAATGAGTGTATCCCTTTTTTATTTTTAGATCAGATCCATGCCTTCAATTGGTTATAATATCTCAAGACACACAATATCTAAAAACTTTCCCTTTTTTCTATTGAAAAAGAAAATATGGATTCTCAGTGAGAAAAGTAAAAATTTAGGACAAATAAATTGGAACCATTAACTATTAATTGTTAACTGCAAATTTATGGACGATTCTTCTTCACTTATCTTTTTCTAATGGTATAAGAAAATAAAACTGGATAAATAACCAACCAATATTGATTTTTTTCAATAAAAAAAACTTTCTGAATTTCAATTATATTATAATAATATAACAGCAATTATGCATCTATGTAAACCCCAGAGCATAAGTTGTTACACAGTTATAGTTATCTAATAATGTATTTTATCTATCTAGATATGATGTTCATAGGGAATCAACAAGAAATTATCGTTTTTCAATTTTTCATTGAATAGATTAAAAGAAAATTTGAATTTTTGATAGAGCACGCCATGTCTTGTCTCCACCAGAGCATTATAATGGAAGAAAAGAAAGACATATATAAATAGAAGTGCTATATCTGCACATGTTTAATAAATACAAGTCCTCTTTTCGTACGCACTTTAATCATATTCTAAATATTCTACTAAAAAAAACTAAATAGTGGGTAAAAACATCTCTCTTCTCTATGAACCATTGTTTGAACAATGGAGTCCATGAAAATATTAAGCGCTAGAAAAATCAACTCTCCTTATATCCTATATATATTATATATTTATATATTTTAAATATTATAATTATATTTTATATGTATTATTATATTTTATATATATTTTATGTAAGAATATTGGTGACCACAAGAAACTAATCAGGTAATCCAACATAGTCGTGGCTGAAATTAACTTGGGAGCATTTACACCCTCTCTTTTGTATTTTATTTTCTTGGTTAGACTTGTTGGTAATCTTGGTTGCTAATCTTTAGTTTGATTTAATTTCTTTGAGTTTCGTTGTTAATTCAATCTTGTTTTTATTGAACTTAGGATGCATGATAGTATGACATGACTAATTTATGTAAATTTTCCTTGATAATTTTATAATTTATTGATTAAATTGGATGCATGGTTTAGTACAATAAATTTTTCATGTGACTTTTAAGTCTAAAGCATATATTTTTATTCTTGCTCTTTGTTTTAAATAAGTGTGTCGAATAAATTGATTACATCTGAGAACTTGTAACTTGATGCTTGTTAAGACTATGCATTTTAATTACGATGCTTTATTGAGATAAAGGCATTATGATTAAACCAATTTATCTTCTAAAATAAAATAGCATATCTTTTTTTTATCTTAGGAACCATTTTTTATATGATCCTAATTGGAACCTATTTTCTCCATAATTTAATCACATCATTAAAAATCTTCTAGACTGATTCTAAGGGAGTTCTACCTTACTTTATCTTCTATTATCTAATTTATACATTCTATAATTTGACAATCATGCTTTTTCTATTTAAGTGATGCTTCGTGGTTGCATAACTACATCTTTATAATTATTCTAAGTTAGAGTATTCTTAATATTAGCTAAACTATATTATTTTTTAGCTCATTTTAGCTTATTTCAATTCGTTTTAGTTTACACATTGTTTACTTATTGTTTCAGTTATTTTAAGTAAAGATAATAATCTGAGGAAGCTTAAAGACATCAAGGGTAGCTCAACTTTGCTTGAAAAGGATTATGGTAGCTCGTAGTAGCTCAAGAATAACTAAAACACAAAGGAATGGAAGGAGCTCAAATCGAGGACTATTTCAGCTCGTGAACTTAAAAGGACTATGAAGAGGAGCTCACGAACTTAAAGGCCTAGCTCAACCAGCTAAAGTCAAGTCCAGAAAGATCAAATTGGAAGCAAAATTTGATCTAGCTAAGTTAGCTAGCTAGCTCAACTCAAGTCAGCTCATTCTCAGCTCATCCTACAACCTTCAGCTCAACCATGGAAGGACATGTTCCCTCCCCAAGGGACACAATCGACCAGCCATGGAGGTAAACATGTTTAGGTACCACTCCTTGGAGGGAAATATGAATTTCACGCCAAAACAAAGAGGCATCACTCTTCATTGGACAGATTCATTATGGTCCACTTGTTTGCAAACTTCGAGAAGGATACAAGAATAATTGGATTTCTGTGTCTTCATAAAAGTTGTTCTTCTATCTCTTATCTTTCCAATGCATGTTGAATCGCATCAATCCGATATTGGGATATCGAGATATGGCCCAATTACTGAAGACTGCTGTAGGCTGGACCGAATAGTTACAACTCTTCTAATAAATTTGGATGGAGACACCATTCAAATGAATGGTTATCCGAATAGTAAAAGCCATTTAGGCCAAACCTCTTAGAAAACTATAAATAGGACTTGGATTTCATTTTGTAAAGACAACATTCAGATTATATAAAATTACTTATGAGATTTTTCTCTCGTTTAGTTCTTCTTAAACTTTATCGACTTATCAAGTACTTTTGTACTTGTGGCGTCAACTTCTTTCTATTCATCTTGATACTTCAGGTTCTTTTATTTTAATATACTAAAATGATCAAAGTTCATTTATCACCACCCCTTAAAGATCAATATAAGATTCGAGATTAGGTTTTCCTATAACTTAGTTTCTTCCTTGAGTATTTTTAAGATACTATTTCCATTTCACCATTCCTTTTCACTATATCGCCATCCTTACATATCATCTTATTTCATTCACCATTCTCATCCTTTATCATCATCATAAACATCCTAAACATCCATTCACCCTTATCAACACCACATATCCTTCTGCCTCCAAATCAGTCCCTAAACTATTCCCTTCATTTATTTCACCTATTCCTTTCATTGATTATCCTTAATTATTCACTTTTATAGCCACTTCTTGCAAGAGACTTGCTTCCTTCCTAATTCCTACAATCAAAGTTTGTCGTTCAACATCTTCAACAAGATCGACATATCAATTTTTGTACCCTATCATTTTTTTATTCACCATATTTTAAACCCATGACTGATTTTATTCTATTTTCTTCTTTTTTTGTTCCCCTTCTTGAAGAAGGTTGTTCCAAAAAAGATCCAACGAAAAAATATTGTTTAAAACAATTCATAAACGAACAAAACAATCCAAAAAATTACTATTCAAACAAAAGAAACAAAAAATAGTGTAGTTTGATTCGATTGATGTACAAAAATATAGTACAGAAAAATAGTACAGAGCAGTTTGAATAAATTGTTTGAACTCTAAAAAAGATTAAAAAAAAGAAAAGTAAAAAATAATTGTAGAAAGCTCTGATATTTTTCTTGTTTTGTTATCTTTTAATTTTACTTCCCTTTGAATAAATATTTAGAATAATTTTCTCTTTATCTTGAACTTTTAAAATCCTATTTTTCGGCCTTTATCCTACCCGAACGTTAGCCTTGTTACAACCTATTTTAAGTTCTCTTGATTTTTGCATCATTTTCATATTAATTAGTAGAGATTATATTGAGTTACAAACCTATCGTAATGATTTGATTATTTTAAGCTTGAGCAAATCTTTCACTTGAAATTGTTAGACGAATGAAATAATTTGGTAGATTTACACTTAGTTGATTATGCCTTACTTGATTAATCATGAATTTTAACATTTACTTGATTTAATTTACTTAAGAAATCTTGAAAATTCTATGAAATTGGAGTCGGTAACTTAAGGTTTTTAGCATGATAATTGAAAAATGCTTGAGAAAAAGCATTGAATAAGTGGTAGAAATTTGATTATTACTTAAATTATACATTATCTTATTAATAATTAGTCTTTAATTATTTGTTTTAAGTTACAAATTTTGGCATTTACGTTCATTTTCAATGCAAGACAATAAAATCAAGAAATGTTTCTAAAACTTATAAAATGATGGAGGCTATGGAGTCCTGTTAATTCCACCTTTTTTATATTATAGTATTTAAAATGTCGGTCCCACAAGGATTGAGTCAACCTTGCTACTTCTTGTGACTGCACTAAGGAAACTAAAAACACAAGTAAAGTGAAGGGTTGAATTATAACAACGATAACTATAAAAGCATAAAATTAAATAACGAAATAATAAGATAAAAGCGAGGCTAGATTGAGTACTTTGTAGAGGAGAATCTAGGTATGTTAAGTATTCACTTATTAATGCAATGGGTTGAACTTCCGCCTTGGCGGATCGCACAAAGGGTCACTGCAGTTGCATAGGCGGGGTTATGCCTTGTCGACAATTCAACATTCCATAGTTCGACAGAGCATCCTTGTATGTCTTCTTCCTTATACCTAAGCGAAGAGAGATGTTGAAACCCACGTCTTGATGATACCTCCCGACGTCAATGAAGGGAAGACAACAACCAAACACATGCATATTGTTAGTCGCTGAAATCCTTGACGGATTAGTCAATGCCCATGAGCAAAGACCGTATTCTCTCGTTTCGTGAACCTACATCTCCTGATGCTAGACAAATGAGTTTTTCTCACATACTTATCTTTCGAGCTCATATGCAAGAAGAGTAACTACCAAGAGAGAATAAACAATGAAATAGGTTTTGCATTAATAAATATCAAACATAACATAATCTTTATCTCCAACAACTCCACAAACAATCTCAACCTTCGAAAGATTTAGAATATGATGTGTTGACACTAAATTTTTACCATAATTTTTTTAATTTAAACTCAATAAAATAAGGGTCCATTTAATTTTTAATGAGGTCCCTTTAACCTAATAAAATAATGGTTTATTTAATTTTAAATGAGATCCATTTAGCCCAAATAAAAACTCTAACTATTTATTTTATCTTCATGTGCAGCCAATTATTAACCATTGGGTCCAAATAAGATTCAATAGTCCAGATTGGATCAAAAAAGGAGGGATGGTCAACACCTAGTGCGTGGGCCTCACGCACCACACGTGAGACCCATGCGGGTTGCCTTCTCCTCCCCAGAATAACGCACACTGCAAGCAAAACATGGAAAGTTTGGTTTCAATTTGAAGAAGGAAATCAAAGAAATCAAGTTTGGTTCGAATATGGAAAGGAAAAGGGGAAGATTCAACCTCAAATTGGCTCGGATTTGGACGAAAATTAAGAAGGAATCAACCCCAAATCACTTCTAATTTTTTACCAATTGGAAAAGGAAAGAATCACACATATTTGGGGATTTTTTATTCCGAATTTCTTGTATTTTGGGTAGAATTCCACTATAAAAACCCATCTCCATCACTTGTAAACACACACCACAATACCTGCACAAGAGATTTCACTTGAAAATTCTCTAGAGAATACTTCGATTTTTGTACTTGGATTTGACTTGGAATAAGAACTTGAAGGCTTTTTTGAGGTATCTCTTTCTTGTTTATTTATTTTTATTTTAGATTTGATTTTATTTGGTTATTATTTGATGTATATTAAAAAAATAATAAAATTTACCTTGTTCAAGATTTTTTAAATATCATCATTATCGTCGGATTTTTTGTTATTTTTATTTATTCGATTTTAAGTGAAATTTTTATTTAAAGTTTAAAACAAAAAGATTTTTTTCTCTTTCCCACCATCGACAATGACGGTCGGCGCCGGTGGAAGGTGGCCGGCACTGTGGTTCGTTCCCGGTGTTCTTCAAGAATGAGGAACACCAAGAACTTTTGAAAGAATTTTTAAAGATGATGTTCTGATCTATTTTTTATTGGAATAAAGTTTTTGAGTTGTTTTACTAAAACCATTTTATTTATTTTTGTTTTAAAGACCTTTTATTAATATTATCATCCTTTTTAAAAATTTTAACCTTTATTAAAAGAATGATAAAAATAAAGAATAAATTTAAATCTTGTTCTTAATATCTTTCTTTTATCTTTATTACCTTCTTTATTTTTTTATTTATTTATTTGTTTTTTTATAATCCATTGTAATACATGTTACTTTTTATCAATTAAAATAAAATCCTTAGGATTAGGTACTTAAATGTCATAGTTAGATCCTTTTAAAATGAAAAAAAAACTCCTCACTTCAATTAATAAATTACACTTAATTAAACTTTAACTTCAATAGGTAAAACTCTCTTAGATATTTTTTAGGTTAATAATCACGAACTTAAATTCAATACACCTAATTTTCTTTGCTTTTGTAATTAAAAAGTGGAAATTAATTAATACGGTGTCTTACCAAAGGGAGGTAATGGGATAGCGCCAGGAATGTTAGCGGTGATTAAAGTTTACTCTCTTCGCGGTGGGACCGTTAAGATAGAATCAAATTCATAAATGGACAATAATTTAAATTTTATACGAACTTGTAAATTCTGACTTTAAAACATTTTATAATCGGCTAGATACCAATTTTTGGAACTGACTCTCGAACCCGTTTTTGTGTTTTCGTAGACCAAAATTGTTGTTTTAATAAAACAAAATGATTTTATTTAAATAACCCGTTTTTAGGTGATCCAATCACACTTTTAAAAGATTGGTGGCGACTCCATTGTTTTTGTTTTTAAAGAAAAAACCGTCGAACCGCATGAAAAAGCGATTGCGACAGCTTGACGACTCCGCTGGGAACTTTTTTTTACAAAAAAAGAGTCAAGCCACAAGACAATTAAAATTTGTTTTAATGTCTGGAATTTGTAAGTTTATATAAAATTTAACTTAATTGTCTATTTATGAATTTGATTCTATTTTGCGCATTTAAGACTTATTTTAAAGCTTTATACCCGACCTTTGTCCCGATCGTTTAAGTGAAGGGAACACGCTATTGCTCTCGTGAGAATTTAATTCTCTGCATGGGACTAGTAAGTACCTTAGGGGCTCATATGTCCTAAGTCTTCGTAAAGATATTATCTCTGCATAGACCTAGGAAAATGAGTCCTTCTAAGTTGAAATTGATTCGTTGGAAGCCTAAAATAGGTGAGAATCAGGGTCCTTGCTACCCTTAGTAGAGGATAGCAAGGACAGGTTGGGAAACTTTTCTAGAACAAAACCATGTGTGTGAATCTAGAAACCCACCCCTTAGAGCCATGTGAAAAATCTTAGAGTTAGAATTTGGTCAAAATGATTTTGTAGGAATAGTTAGTGGAGACATATCCTAAAATGTTGGATGCGCTGCCCAGTTATTATTCATACAATGAAATTATTTTGGGCCTTTTCAGTTTTATTTTTGTACTAATTAATTTTATTTTATTTGTTTTACATATTTTATTCCTTGCATCATCATATTAGAAGGGGTTGATTCTCAAGGTATTTTCTCAATTAGAAAACAACTTTTGAAAATGGATGGGAGGTACCTAAGAAAAGAAGAAGAACGTAGAAAAGTGTGTCATTGGTTTGAGGTCAATCAACGTGAGTTTGGGGATAGTTTGACTATTGATCATATGACAGAAACATCGGAGGAATCTCACTTCAGTGTCAAACAAAACATGATACATGATTTGAGAGAGATATGAGATCATATGGATTATGCCACTAAGAAATTATTCTTTGAAACTTATGGAGGCATAGCTTACTTGTTGTATGTGAAAGTAGACGAACCCTTCCTTAAAGCTTTAGTTCAATTCTGGATTCCTAGGTATTGTTGCTTCACTTTCAATGGGAGGACATGATGCCAACGTTCAAAGAGTATTTTATATTGTTCAATCTGCATAAGGTCAATAAGAACTGGGTTTATGCTAAACCACCCAAGAATAAGAATGCTCACCAAAGGCTCATGTCTTTTACTGGTATGAGTCATGGGTGGGTTAAAGGTTAGATATGAAAGAAATGAGGTAGCTTTTATTTTCCTTGGTCTCGTATTCGAAACAAAATTCCTACTCATCCAAATGAAGAAAAAAGGGTAAATCTTTTAGCTATAGCGATCTACGGCTTGGTCATACTTCCAAGAGTCCTTGGGTATATTGATGTGGCTTTATTAGACTTTTTTTGAGCAGTTGAAGAGGGGAGTTAACCCAGTACTAGCAGTACTAGCAGAGACCTTTATTTCTTTGAATGCATGTAGAAAATTAGAGGGTGTACGCTTTAGAGGATGTGCTTCATTGCTTCAAGTTTGGGCTCTTAGTCATTTATAAAAGTGCCCAACGCTAACATTACCTAATAAGTCCTTTCCAAACTTCTCTCCGCTCTGAGAGTTTCTCGCCAAAGAATGGCCAATACTTAAGAAGAATAAGTGGATTGATATATTTAGAGACCTTCGTGATCAGGACATCGTATGGAGGGTTCCTTGGATGGGTCATGTTAAGGTATTGTACAAGTGTGGAGACTACAATCATCTGATGTTGTTAGGTTTATGAGGTGGAATTGGTTGCTCTCCTTTGTTAGTCTCACGATAGTATAGCTCAAGACAATTTGTCCCCTTCATTGCAGGTCTTGATTCATCTGAATTCGAGTTTCAAGGGGAGTTTCGAGAAAAAATCCAAACTATCTATGATTCATGGAAGTATTGTTATATCATGAGGGTAGAGTATGACAGTGAACACATGCTTACCCCTGACTACGAAGTTTGGAGATGGGTAAGGGTAAATGATCAGATTTTACTATCCACTGGACAATCCAAGCCTATAGAAGAGCACTTGAAGGTTGTCCCATCCCAAGTTGATATTTTAAGAGCTGAACTAGAAAGAGATAAGGCTAATATAGAATCTTTATAGGAATAGCACGCGAGAGACCTGTACGAAGCAAGTTTGGATGTAGAAAAGCAAAAGGGGGAGACAAACCGAATACTAAAGTTATATAATAACTTGGAAGAGAAATTCGAGATCCAGAAAGTTGATTTCCTCAAGTTCCAAATAACAGTCCAAAATGCAGATCTGAGGAAGACTCTTAAGGAGTGGAAGGAAGAGATTGAGCAAGCTATAGAAAATGAAAGAGAGCGTGGCATAAAAGAAGTTGAAAAATACAAAAAAATGTTGATAAATAAGAAAAAGAAGGGAAAAGAAGTCGGTAGTAACAAACGAGTCCGCGAAGGAGAGAATAAGATTGTAACTGCATGGAAGAGAAAGGACAATGACAATAAAATCCGCGTGTGAGAGTTGCAATATCTGTGCGATACAACTAGTGAAAAGTTAAAGCAAAGCTAGATTATTGTGTCTGAGCTGCAAGCCAAGGTGGCAGACTTAAATCAATCTCTTCGAAAGCTTCGAAATCGTCACACTTACACTGAACTTCAGGCTAGCCAAAATGAGAATGAGATGCTGAAGAAGCAAGTAGAGGCTATGGAAAATATTATGTAGGAGTACAGAACGAAGATTTTGTTTCTTGAAGATATCAACGAGGGAGGCAATGATTACTGGTTCACTCGACTCAAGGACAATGCTAGGAGGTTCCGAGAAAGGGATGAGTTCAATAGGCATGTCATGACCCAGGTTCAAGATGTAGCCAAGCACATGATGATGTTGGCCAAGGAAGCCATATGTCTTTGCCAATATATCAAGACAACAGAGGAAGTGGGACCAAGACTCGTATGGTTGATAGAGGAGATAAAAGAATTAGGTGCCCGAGCTAAGATGTATTCGTAGACATATTAGACTTTTATTTTGTAATAAGGACCTTTGACATTCAATAAAAGCTTGTTTTATGAGCAACTATTTATGGAATTGATGGCCCTTCATTTGCATTCATGTATCTGTATATTGTTTACATTTGTTTGTTTTTGCGTCATTACATGCATATAACAAGAGATTAACCAAAAAATCATATGACAAAAATTTCAAAATAGATAAAACTTCACACAAGTACGGTACCCGCTCTAAAACAAAAGCCATGGAAGAAAGAGTGGCCACGCTTGAAATCAATCATAAGAATACCCAGGATAGATTGGACAAGATAGAGAAGGATTTGAAAGAAGAAATTGCTTTGGCATAGAAGAATACGGTCAACCAGATAGCAACCATGCTTGGGTTTAAGGATCTACAAAGGGGAAGGACAATTGAAGGTATATATGCGTTACCACAGTATCCAGGGATTGCTTACTCTCTTTCCGGAGCTCCGGATGAATCTATTCCACCCAAGACTAATTTTCAACTTAACCTTAACGGAGCTTCAGCTAGCGCCCAAAACCAATAAATAATTAATTACGAAGAGACCCAAGATTATGAGGTGCCTAACCTCGATGAAGTTGCTGACAGGGTCAAGAATGATAAAAAATAGGAAGACCGTTATGAAAAGTTGGATAGGATGCTCAAAGCCTTCCAAGAAGGGAACATCCAAGGTGGTATGGATGCTAAAGACCTTAGTTTGGTGACCGACTTGGTAATTCCTCCAAAATTCAAGGTTCTAGAGTTCGAAAAGTATAATGGAACCATTTATCCTTCGGTACATTTAACCATGTACTGTCGAAAGATGTCAATGCATTTGGACAATGAGAAGTTGTTGATCCATTGTTTCCAAGATAACTTGACAGGGTCTGTATCCCGCTGGTATACTCATTTAAGCTGAGCAAATATACGAACATGGAGGGATTTATCAAGGGCTTTTACTGAACAATACAAGCACATAACTGACATGGTACCAAATCGGCTTGTCCGACAGGGTAAGGAACAAAAGCATAATGAGAGTTTTCGCCAATATGCACAGAGATGGCGAGACATGGCCGCCCAAGTTCAATCTCCATTGTTGGAAAATGAAATTTCGCCAATGTTTATGGAAACTCTCAAGGTTCCCTTTTATGATCGCATGATACATCACGCTACCAAAAGTTTTACGGATATGCTGATGAACGGGGAATTGGTTTTAGCAGCCATAAAAAGTGAGAAACTTGATGGGGGTGACACGAAGAAACCTTACAAGAAGAAGGATAATGAAGTTAGTATGACAAGTATTTATAATCCCAATTACTCAAAAGGGGTAGTCTTTAATAAGCCTAGTGTTCCAGTCCCGAGTTCAAATCCGCTCAAAGAGGAACGAAAGTATCAAGGAAATAGAAAGCCCTATTTTTCTCCTATTCCCATGACATATGCAGATTTGTTCACGCAACTACTTGAAACACGTATGGTGCTACCACGATATGTTCCTCCTTTCTCACCTCCATATCCATTATGGTATGATGAGAAGGCGCAATGCGAGTATCATGTTGGAGTTAGTGGATATACCATTAAGAATTGTACTGCTTTTAAGAGAGTAATAGAGGACTTACTGAAATCGGGCATGTTATCATTTGATACACTTGAAGAAAAAAGGAATCCCTTGCCAAATCACCAAAAGGTCGGGGTAAATGTGATAAGTCAGGAAGATGATAGATTAGTCAAGAAACGCATCTCGGAGGTTAAAGCACCATTAGAACGGGTATGGGCCAAAATGGTTGAGGTTGGAATGCGAGAGGAGGGAACACAAAAGGTGAAATCAAATGACAAGATCTACTGTGAATACCACGGAAAAGAAGGTCATGAAATCCAATTCTGCCCAGATTTAGACAACTGGTCCAAGTCATGCTGGATAGCGGAGAATTTGAGTTCTTAGAGAAAAGAAACATGAACCATATATCGGATATACGTGCATCAGAGGAGTTTCCACTTAGGAAAGATCTTACGAAGGTTAAGCCTTTAGTGATCAAGCCCAAGGTGAGACTCAACGAATCTTCATAAAATACAATCCCGCGAGTAATAATAAGGACACCAGCTCCTTTCTCATATAAGGATAACAAGCAAGTACCCTGGAACTACGCTTGCACAGTAACAACCCAGGAAATACTTCAACCGATGAAGAGTCAGGAGAAAAACCGGTTAGTGAAGTAGATCATCTCATAAGGAGTGGGTGATGTTATTTACCCCCAAGCAACGGAAGATAGAGATGCAGCCCAAAGAAGGGCTGCAGCTAATGAACCAAAAAAAGAAATAAAAAAGGATTTCTTTTTAGAATGACCACCAATGTATCATGAGCCGGTGAAAGAGTCTGAGTCTCAAGAGTTCCTAAAAATATTGAAGCACAATGAATATAGTGTGGTTGAACAGCTTCATAGGCTCCCAGCACGAATCTCTATGTTATCCTTGTTGTTAAGTTCTTATGGACACCGTGATGCACTTTTAAAAGTTTTAAATCAAACATTTGTGCCTAAAGAAAAAAATGACAAGATGGATAGGTTTGTTAACAATATCGCTATGGATAACTTTATCTCATTCAATGATGAAGAAATCCCAGAAGGAGGGAGAGGGTCATACAAAGCTCTCCATATCACTAGTGACCCGGTGCAAGGGGCATATGTTGCCAGGAGTCCTTATCGATAATGGTTCAGCCCTTAATGTCTTACCATTGGAAACATTGAAAAAGTTACCAATTGACAGCTCTCGTATGAAAGCTTATCAGAATACTGTGAGAGTGTTTGACGAAACCTAAAGGGATGTGTTGGAGAAAATAGAAGTGTCTTTACAAATCGGACCGTCTATCTTTGATGTAGACTTCGTGGTAATGGACATCAAACCCACTTATAGTTGTTTGCTTGACGCCCTTGGATACATGTGGCTGGCGCAGTCCCTTCTAGACTACATCAAAAGTTGAAGTTCATGGTTGAGGGTCAACTGGTTACTGTCGGAGCAGAGGAGGACATAATTGCTTTGATAACTACTGATTCACCATATATGAAGGTTGACGAGGGTACATTTGATTGTCATTTTAGAACACTTGAGCTGATCAATGCCACTTTTGTTATGAAGGGGGTAAGGTCCCTAATCCAAACTTGTCCAAGTGTGTTAAAATGTAAGTGAAAGAAACGTTCGGAAAGGGAGCCAAGATTGGTAAAGGCTTTGGAAAGCAACTTCAAGGAAGGCTATACCCTGTAATCATCCCAGAAAAGAGGGTTCAATTTGGATTAGGTTTCAAGCCCAATGCCCAACAAAGAAAGACTACAATGAAGAGGAGACAAGAAAGGAGGACTGCTAGGTTAAATGGGGAAGAAATTGAGTGAGACAAGATGACATTCCCACCTTTGAGCTATAACTTTCGGTCGGGAGGATTCATTAATCTGGAGAAAATGATTGATGTAGAGGAAAAAGGAAAGAACGAATTTGAGAAGATATTCAGGGATTTAAACATTAATGTTATAATGGATGAGGAGAAAGATAATGTGTACCTGTCCAAGATTCGTCCCTACCCTGAGCTGAATAATTGGACTGCTGAAGAAATTCCTATAGTCTTTAAATCATTCATAGAGTAATTGTTACACCCTCGCCCCGGGTTAGGAGACAGAGGCATCGACCGAACATTCAACTCACATTTAAATCGATCTTGTATTCAATTACAAAACATTTTATTCATTTGTACGACTTTCGATTACTTTGTAAGACATTACGAGTTAATCTATTATAACACTTATCATTTTCGGGTCAATTTAAAACTTTTTCCAAATTCAATTTACTTATTAATCGACCTTGAGTTCATTTTATTTCTCGATCATTACTCATCTAACGTTCGATCTCAACGAACTCAACTAAGGCTCATAACCAATTTTATCCATTTATCGATCTCTAATATGTTCATATTATCCAATAAATTTTAAACTCAAATTGAACTCAAAAATGTCTATGGGTATCGATACCCCCTAAAGGATTGTATCGAAACAGGGGTATCAAACCCCAGTTTGATACTGGTCACAAGTGTTGACTCGTTGACCGAGGCAGAGTAGCCTAGTTTGATACTGGTATCGATGCAATTTCGTTACTGGAGACTCCAGTATCAAACCAGGTATCAATACTGGTCTACTTCGATGGCTCATGGACTTAAGGTTATGGTAGTTTGGTTCGATAATGGTATCGAACCAGGGTGCCTACATGAAGGCTTGGTATCGAACCAAGCATCGATACCATTATACCCCTACCCCAATTGGCAGGTTTCAATCATTTTAAACACTTAAACACAAATCAAAAGACACCACTTTAATCTCATTTTATCCCTAAACCTTAAGGGGCCATTTTAGCATGATTAAGCAACCAATAACAACCTAATCATTCTATCTAATTGTCCAATTCAATACATATACCAATATCTAACACTATTCTACCTCGCCATCTCTAGGGCTACTAGTTTAATCGTATCTTAGCCTTATGGTCTACATGTTAGACCACATGGCTCATCACTAGCATATCAATACATAATACCTTAACTAAGGTTCCATGGGCAATCTCAACCATACCAAATGCTAGCCAATTCATGATGTTGCCTTAAGGCTTACAAACCAAGGTCTCAATGACAATATGTACAAAACATTAACCATATTTAAAATGTATAAACTAACCAAACATGCTTACTATGCCACCATAAACTAGGAGTTAACCAAAAATACAAAATACCATACTTTCGCTTGCTTGATGCCTTTGTTTACAATCAGTCCTGATTTAGCTCCTTGGCTCAAAAACCTGTTGTTTTGGGAAGGAGGAAACAACGAGTGGTAAGTATTATGAAGTACTTAGTGAGGCAGCCCTAGTCTAACCATATTAGACATAAAACACATAGCAAAAAACATGCTTAAATCAACATTATATCGAGTTCATGGCAATAAAGATAGCATGCTACAATTAAGCAAATAAGTCAATTCATGGCATTAGCATCAATCAATATACAAGGTTATCAATGTTAAGTATCATGCTTATCACAATTCTAGCATACCATTTAATTCGTAATCTATATGCTTATGCCATAGCTAACATATAATCAATGCATGCAACTCATATATCCTTTTCTATTTCTCAACTTCATAGGTCATTTCATATCAAGGGCTACTTATAGCCATATGCTCAATTCCATTTTTCATTAACCATTTCCTATACACGTGCTACTCATAGCATCAATTTCATTACAAGGCTTTATAGCACTTCACATTCGATTCCAATGTTTCATAAGTAATCACATGTACATATAAATCACAATTAAACTTTAGTTTTTCAATTCGATTTCGTGTGATGCCTTGGTATAGTTAGAAAAGGTAAGCGAGTCAACAAGAGTATCACGAAGACACTAACAAGAGTACCACAAAGGCACTAACAAGAGTATTATAAAGATACTAATAAGAGATACCCATGGTATCACAAAGGCACTAACAAGAGTATTATAAAGATACTAATAAGAGATACCCATGGTATCTAACAATGGTGACTAACCACCAATCAATGGTACCTATAGTACCGAAGTACTAAACAAGAGTGCCGAAGCACTAAACAATGAGCTCAGACTCTAGGCCTGTCGTACTATCTATGACCAACTATCGACCAAGGCTCAATAACATTTCCTTTATTCATTTAATCATTTAATTCATATTAACAAAGTTCATGTCATCAAGAACAAATATCCAAAACATGGTGTCAATCAATAAATTTATAACATATCAACAAGGGTACATGCATATCATGTTACCAAACAATTAATCATATCACCTTAAACATGCTCCATGCATGATTCACGTATCTGGCATCCAAAGCCGCGTGCCATAACTTACCTCAGCATTTTCGAGCTATACATATGTATTAAGCTAATGCTAGTAACCTAGCAATCAACATGTTATCACACAAGTCCTTTAACATTTAAACTTCCTTCCCTTTTTACCAAATATGTAATTAGTCCATTTACATGACTTATTAAATGAACAAAAGATGGTTAGGACCTAGGTCTTAACCCCTAAGGTTTGTCATACTCACAAAGTTTTCCAAGCAATTTAGAGATTGTAGATCGTGATCTCTTTGCCCTCTTCCTTGCTACTTCGAGCCTTTCTTCTTCGTTTTCCTTGTCCCTCAGATTATCTAGTAAACCATATTCATATAATAATTTATTAGGACACATTCAATCACCTAATTCAAGTGATCTTAGACTTATCAAATATAAATATGTGCACTTGTTCATTAAGAACGGTTTTGCCATCCTTTAGCGAATTGATCATATATTATAGCTCTCATATCCGATTTTAGCCCATTTTAACTCTTTGGAAAGATAAGAGAATCCTCTACAATTATAATTTAATATTTCATTTTAATTCCCTACCAATCGATACTAGATTTTGTTCGAATCAGACCTATCTGAATTCGAGACTGCCCGAACAGCCCTTACGGAAACTCTTATATCTTTCTCTACCAAACTCGGATTGAGATTACGTAAATTTTCATTTAAAGTAGGTATATGAGGGTAATCTACTTAAAAATTTCAGCTCCTAATTCCTTAAATCCCTACCTAGGGAATTTCTCAAAGATGGCTACTCGGAATAGCATTTCCTAGGCAATTTTGGCTAACTTTCACTCCATGTCTTTAATTCCTAATCCCAACTTATTATCATGATTTTCCAGCACTTTAGGAATGAAATTAAAATCACTTAATTCCTTTATCAACAATTATTTTCATGCATATTAAACATTGATTCAATCCATACACAACATTTCCAAAATCCTAAACCCAAGCCTTCAAATCCACTTTTTCATGCTTCCAAGACCCTAACCAAGCCATAGCTAACTTTAATTTGATTTCTAATAACTTAACCTCAAATTTTCAGGAACTATAAACATTCAATCTTATGCCAATTAACAATCTAAAGAGGGTTTATAAGGCTTACCCAATTCTTCTTAGCTTCTAGCTTCTATATTCACCAAATTTCTCATGAACCCAAACTTACCCCTTTAAGCTCCCATGGAGTTTTCTCCTTCTCACTTTAGTGTTCACGTGGAAATGAGGGAGAATGAAGCATTTTTGGCTGATTTGTTTGTTTATTAATGAGTGTGAAAAGATCATTTTACCCTTAATGATATATTTAGATTTATTATATTACAAAGAGTAGTCTAGGGAACTCTAATATTCCCACGCAATATTCTAGCTCCTCATTTGATTTAATTTAGTCACTTTCTACTAATCCAATTAGTCATGCAATCCGATTTAATTTAACATTTATTCAAACCGTTTTATCAACTCAATTTTTAGGGTGCTACAGTAATTCTCAGAACCACCCTTTTGTCTCAGGCCCAAAGGCAACAAGGGATCTTTTGTAAAGGGCCTATGTTAAACCTCTATGGTTCTATTTTCAATAAAGATGCTTTTCAAATAAATCAATTATGGTGAACATGTACCCATAAATAGAAACATTAAAAAAATTGATTCATTACATTCATTCATTCTTTTCATTTGGTATCCTTGTATGTATCCTTTCGATCATTTCCTTTGCAGGTCTCCAGATATCAATGGTATAAATGACCCAGAGTCAGACTCAGAAATTGATTTTGAATTGTCCATGTGTTTAGAAGAAGTTAAGAACTACGAAAATGAAGAATAATACGATCTACCTACTGATCTGATCAAGATAATAAAAAGTGAAGAAAAACAAATTTTACCTCATAAAGAAGAATTAGAGGTGTTAAATCTTAGAACCGAGAAAGAAAGACGAGAAATAAAGATTGGCACCACGGTCACTAAAGAAACACGAGAAAAATTGATAAAGCTTCTGCAGGAATACAAAGATATTTTTACTTGGTCATACCAAGACATGCCTGGCTTAGATACAAACATTGTTATGCATCGACTCCCCATAAAATCGGGATGCAAGCCAGTACAACAAAAACTCAGAAGAATGAAGCCAGAAACCCTTTTGAAAATCAGAGATGAGGTGAAAAAACAGTTTGATGCCGGATTCCTCGAGGTAGCAAAATATCCAGAATGGGTAGCTAATATTGTCCCAGTCTCGAAGAAGGATAGGAAAGTGCGAATATGTGTCAATTATAGAGATCTCAACAGGGCAAGCCCTAAGGACAATTTCTCACTTTCACATATTGATACCCTAGTAGATAACACAACAGGTACCTCTTATTTCCCTTTCATGGATGAATTCTCTGGATATAAACAAATCAAAATGTGCCCCGAAGATATGGAGAAGACCACCTTCATAACGTTATGGGGGACATTCTGTTATAAGATGATACCTTTTGGCTTGAAAAATGTAGAAGCAACTTATAAAAGAACTACGGTGACGTTCTACGATATGATTCACAAAGAGATAAAGGTATACATAGACGATATGATAGCTAAATCTCTATCAGAAGAAGAACACATAGTAAATTTACAAAAGCTTTTCCAAAGGTTGAGAAAATTTCAATTAAAACTCAATCTGGCCAAGTGCACATTCGGGGTTACATCTAGGAAATTACTGGGCTTTATAGTAAGTAAAAGAGGAATCGAGATTGACCCTGATAAGGTCAAAGTCATACAATAACTCCTTACCCCTCAAACACCAAAAGATGTTCGAGGATTTCTAGGGCGATTGAATTATATTACTAGATTCATTTCCCAGATGACAGACAAATGTGATCCGATATTTTGATTACTTCGTAAGAATAATCCAGAGACATGGAATGAGGAATGCCAGACAGCCTTAGAAAAGATTAAGATGCAGTTAACGAACCCTCTTGTTTTAGTACCACCAGACTTAGGAAAACCGCTAATCATGTACCTAACAGTGTATAAAAACTCGATGGGCCGCGTGTTGGGGCAACATGATGAGACTAGGAGAAAGGAAAAGGCCATATATTACTTGAGTAAGAAGTTCACCGATTGCGAGATTAGGTACTCCTCTATTTAGAAACTATGTTGTGCGTTGATATGGGCCGCTAAAAGGCTTCGACAATACTTGTTATACCATACTACCTGGCTAATTTCAAAGATGAATCCGTTAAGGTTTATGATAGAGGCACCAGCCCTTTGGGGTAGGCTAGCTCGTTGGCAAATTTTACTCTCAGAATTTGACATCCAGTATGTAAGTCAAAAGGCAGTAAAAGGGAGTGTCATAGCAGACTTTTTGGCAAGTTGGGCATGTGACAATTATGAGGCATTAAATTTTGATTTTCATGATGAAGACCTTATGCGTATTTCAGTCGATGGAGATAATGACTCAATAGGCTCATGACAGATGAATTTTGACGGTGCAGCAAACGCATTAGGACGAGGTATTGAGGCGGTCTTAATCTCTCTAGAAGGGAATCACTACCCTTTTTCTAGTCGATTGAAGTTCTTTTGTACTAATAACATGGCTGAGTATGAGGCGTGCATCATGGGACTTCGAGAAGCCACTAAGAGAATGATAAAGAAATTATAGGGTTTGGGGGATTCTGCATTGGTTGTCTATCAGATTCGGGAAGAGTGTAAAACAAAAGATACAAAATTGATCAAATATCACAAATTAATCCTCAAACTAATTGAAAAGTTCGATGAGATCACGTTCAAGTATCTCTCATGAGAGGACAACCAAATGGCTGATGCCCTAGCTATCTTAGCTGCAATGTTTAAGACAAATGAATACTCTAAAATGGTGACCGTCGAGATGCAAACTTTTGATTCCCCAGCCCATTGCTATCACATGGAAGAAGAAGAAGATGGTCTTCCAAGGTATCATGACATCATGCAGTACATAAAGTGATAACAATACCCTTTAGAGGCAATAGAGAATGATAAGAAAACAATTAGAAGAATGGCCTCATGATATGTCCTTGACGGAGAAGTTTTGTATAAAAAAGGACGAGACCAAATACTGTTAAGGTGTGTGAATGCCAAGGAGGCCCAAACGATCATGGAGGAGGTTCATGAAAGGGTGTGTGGAACCCACCATAATGGTTTCACCATGGCAAGATGAATCATGCATTTTGGGTACTTTTAATCCATAATGGAAAGCGATTGCATCCGTTATACTCGGAAATATCATAAATGTCAAATCTATATTGATAAGATCCATACACCTCCATATCCTCTTCATGTTTTGACATCCCTTTGGCCTTTTTCCATGTGGGTATATATGTAATTGGCCAAATCGACCCTAAAGCGTTAAATGGGCATAGGTTCATTCTTGTAGCCATCGATTATTTTACCAAATGGTTGGAGGCAACCTCGTATGTAAATGTCACTAGGTCAACAATTTGCAAGTTCTTAAAGAAGGAAATTATCTGCAGATATGGTCTAGCTGAAAGGATTATTACAAACAACTCCTCTAATCTGAATAATAAGATAATAACAGAATTTTGTGAATAATTCAAGATCAAGCATCACAATTTTGTAGTTTATCGCCCAAAAATGAATGGGGCTATAGAGACCGCTAATAAAAATATCAAGAAAATAGTGGCGAAGATGACTAAGACGTACAAGGATTGGCATGGGAAGTTGTCATTTGCCTTATATGCTTATAGAATCGCAATACAAACATCCACTAGGGTAACGCCATTTTCATCGGTATATGGAATAGAGGCTGTGTTACCAATCGAGGTAGAAATTTCATCTCTTCATGTTTTGATGGAAGTTAAGCTAGAAGAAGCTAAATGGGTCGAAGCAAAATATGACCAGTTGAATTTAATGAAAGGAAAAAGGTTGAAAGTCGTTTGCCATGGTCAGATTTACTAAAAGAGGATGATGTGGGCCAATGATAAGAAGATTCGATCAAGAGAATTTCGAGAGGGGGACTTGGTATTGAAAAAAATATTGCCTATCCAAAAAGACACTCGAGGAAAGTGGTCGCCTAATTGGGAAGGGTCGTATGTCGTAGCAAAGGCATTTTCTGGAGGAGCGTTGATTTTAGCTGCGATGGATGGAAAGAAACTCAAAAATTCGTCGAATTCAGACTCAGTAAAAAAGTATTATGCCTAGAGAAAGAAAAATAAAGTATCTAAAGGTGAAAATCCGTCAATGGAGCCTTAGATAAAATGAAAAGGAAAAGGTGAAAACCCGAAAGGGTATTTTTCTTTAAAGAAAGGAAAAAAGAGAAAAGAAAAAAGGGGGTTCAAGATGAAAATCCGCAAAGAGCGTCTTGAAACCAAAGGAGGATCTGAGTTAAAAACCCGCAAAGGGTAGCTCAGATAGTTTGTGGATTAGGCATGCAAGAAAAATTATCTCAAAGACCTGGTAGTTAGAAGGAGTTTCGATTCTTCGTACATCTTCGTCATTTCTAAAATCTACTCAATAAAGGCAGCATTCCAAACATTTCCTGATACTTGGACATGGGAAGTTTAGGCTATTGATATCTAGACATCTGTGTTTTCCTACCATTTTTGTAACCTTTCTTTCTTTTACCTCAATATCAATAAAATAATTGTCTCGAAGAAGCTTTTCTCATTTTTTTTACCCATATAAATGTCTTGAATTGAAAAGAGAACCTATGAGATTGAAATTATTAAAGATGCAAAAGATTTTTGTGTATTACTCTGAAAATGGCTTGAAAAGTATAGGAACTATGACACAATCCATTTTGTTTGATGAAAGGGTATCACAATTAGGACTAGTCGTGACGATTTAAAATCCCCGATAAATATGGGACATTGAAAAAGAAGATCAAAATACGGATGTCATTTGAGAAGGAGATAAACTTCGTTGCAAAGGGTTTACACATAAGCGCATCAAAATGTCCAACGTGAGGCAAGAATCTTAGAATTTTCAAGACATTCTTAAATACTTAGCATTACAAGGTAGAAGTTACCACCAATATTGTAGATATCGGAAGAAACACTTCATGAGAATTGGTATTTACAATCATGAACGCAAAAGCAATGGGTTTGAGTAAATATGAATGGTAAAGCATAGTTGTATATCTAAGTGGAACAAGAAAAAGCACTTGAATGTAAAGTAGAAAATCTCGAAGAAAAAAATAGACCCCCTCAAAAAAAATAATAATAAAAAACACAGAAATGCATTTTAAGCATCCGTAGGGGCATGTTCATTGTATCTTTTATTCAATTTGAGGTATAAAAAATACTCTTAACAAAGAGAACCTGCTTATCCATCCGAGCATGAGGAGGATGGAACCATTTTTTTCTTATCTACTCGAGCATGAGGAGAATGGAACCCTTTCTTTTTTTTAACCTGCTTATCTATTCGAACATGAGGAGAATAGAACCTGCATATCTATTCGTGCATGAGGAGAATAGAACCATTTTTTTCTTATCTACTCGAGCATGAGGAGAGTAGAACATGCTTATCTATTAGAGCATGAGGAGAATAGAACTTGCATATCCATTCGTGCATGAGGAGAATGGAACCATTTTTTTGCTTATCTACTCGATCATGAGGAGAGTAGAACAAGCTTATTTATTCGAGCATGGGGAGAATAGAACCTGCATATCTATTCGTGCATAAGGAGAATGGAACCCCTTTCTGAAACCTGTTTATCTACTCGAGCATGAAGAGATTAGAACATGCTTATCTATTCGAGCATGAGGAGAATATAACCTGCATATCCATTCGTGTATGAGGAGAATGGAACCCCTTTTTGAAATCTGCTTATCTACTCGAGCATGAGGAGAGTAGAACCTGCTTATCTATTCGAGTATGAGGAGGATGGAACCTTTATCTTCAACACATGCTTATCTATTCGGGCACGAGAAGAATAGAACCTACTTATCCGTTCAAGCATGAGGAGAATTGAACCAGCCTATTCATTCTCGTGTAAAGAGAATGGATCCGCACGACGAGCTTGTCATCGGTGAAAATTATTGTGTTTGTTCTTTGCTCTATTCCTTGTTTCAACGAAATAAACAAAGAAGAGCAATTGTTGACACTAAATTTTTACCATAATTTCTTTATTTTAAACTCAATAAAATAATGGTCCATTTAATTTTAAATGAGGTCCATTTAACCCAATAAAATAATAGTTCATTTAATTTTAAATATGATCAATTTAGCCCAAATAAAAACTTTAACTATTTATTTTATCTCCTTGTGCAGCCAATTATTAACCATTGGATCCAAATAAGATCCAATGGTCCAGATTAGATCAAAAAAGGAGGGATGGTCAACACCTAGTGTGTAGGCCCCATGTACCACACATGAGACCCACGCGGGCTGCCTTCTCCTCCCAGAATCACACACACTGCAAGCAAAACATGGAAAGTTTGGTTTCAATTTGAAGTAGGAAATCAAAGAAATCAAGTTTGGTTCGAATATGGAAAGGAAAAGGGGAAGATTCAACCTCAAATTGGCTTAGATTTGGACGAAAATTAAGAAGGAATCAACCCCAAATCAATTCCAATTTTTCATCAATTGGAAAGGGAAAGAATCACACATATTTGGAAATTTTTTATTCCGAATTTCTTGTATTTTGGGTTGAATTCCACTATAAAAACCCCTCTCCATCACTTGTAAACACACACCACAATATTTGCACAAGAGATTTCACTCAAAAATTCTCTAGGAAATACTTCAATTTTTGTACTTGGATTTGAGTTGGAATAAGAACTTGGAGGCTTTTTTTGAGGTATTTCTTTCTTGTTTATTTATTTTTATTTTAGATTTGATTTTATTTGGTTATTATTTGATGTATATTATAAAAATAATAAAATTTATCTTGTTCAAGATTTTTTAAATATTATCATTATCGTTGGATTTTTTGTTATTTTTATTTATTCGATTTAAAGTAAAATTTTTATTTAAAGTTTAAAACAAAAAGATTTTTTCTCTTTCCCACCGTCGGCAACGACAGTCGGCGCCGGTGGAAGGCGGACGACATGGTGGTTCGTTCCCGGTGTTCTTCATTCTTGAAGAACACCAAGAACTTTTAAAAGAAATTTTAAAGATGATGTTTTGATCCATTTTTATTGAAATAAAGTTTTTGAGTTGTTTTACTAAAACCATTTTATTTATTTTTGTTTTAAAGACCTTTTATTAATATTATCATCCTTTTTAAAAATTTTAACCTTTATTAAAAGAAGGATAAAAATAAAGAATAAATTTACATCTTCTTCTTAATATTTTTCTTTTATCTTTATTACCTTCTTTATTTTTTATTTATTTATTTGTTTTTTTATAATCCATTGTAATACATGTTACTTTTTATTAATTAAAATAAAAGCCTTAGGATTGGGTACTTAAATGTCATAGTTAGAGCCTTTTAAAATTTAAAAAAAAAATTCTCACTTCAATTAAAAATTACACTTAATTAAACTTTAACTTCAATATGTAAATTTCTCTTAGATATTTTTTAGGTTAATAATCACTAACTTAAAATAAAACTTTCAACACACCTAATTTTCTTTGCTTTTGTGATTAAAAAGTGGAACTTAATTAATGCGGTGTCTTACCAAAAGGAGGTAACGGGTTAGCACTAAGAATGTTGGCAGTGATTAAAGTTTACTCTCTTGGCGGTGGGACCGTTAAGATAGAATCAAATTCATAAATAGAAAATAATTTAAATTCTATACGAACGTGTAAATTCTGACTTTAAAACGTTTTATAATCGGCTAGGTACCAATTTTTAGAACCCACTTCTGAACCCGTTTTTGTGTTTTCGCAGAGCAAAATTGTTGTTTTAATAAAAACAAAATGATTTTATTAAAATAAACTGTTTTTAGGTGATCCATTCACACCTTTAAAAGATTGGTGGTGACACCGTTGTTTTTTGTTTCTAAAGAAAAAACCGTCGAACCGCATGAAAAAGGGGTTGCGACATGATAGAGGCGGCGACTAAAGGTATAATAATGTGAGAATCCGTTTCGACTCCATACTAAACCTAGACCTAATAAGTGTCTTATATAGGCCAAGCCCTAAGTTGATCTTTCCATGCAAGGAAAGAGTTCTAAACAGGAAAGAACTCTATTTCCTAATTAAACTATATTAATTTAATCTTATTTCCTAAAATATCTTTTCTTTCCCGCAATTGACTTTGACATGGGCTTAACCTCCTAACTGAGCTTCTTCTTTCTCTTGCTCTTTGTCCGTTAAGATCAGTATCTTTTCCTCTTTCTGTTGAGGACCAGTTGTTATCTTTTACACTACTGCTGCGACCTTCAGAGTGCTGTCATGACGGGTGCTTCGTCTGCAATTCAGCATCTATTTTCTTCTTTGACCCTCTCTGTGATATAGTTTCTTGTCTAAGAGAAAACTATCAAATGTATATGTTTTATGCCAATTAATAGATAAATTCATAAAGTTAGTGTTCGGATGCTGAAATATGGAAAATAACCAGAAATATCTATTATCGCCTTTAATTTTATCTTTATTAGCAATAAACGGGTGGGAAAATGATATGGAAAATAAGAACTTTTGAGTACTCATCATAAAACTATGTAATTTTTTATTTTCTAAATCATGATTTGATTAATGGGTATGAAAGTCAAATGTGGCATCTAGTTACAAGCTTCTAAAAGGCAACGTTAATGGCTTCTAAAATATGACATTGACAATAGCTAGCAAGATAAAATCTAATTTAAAATTCAAAATTTCGAAATTTTCTTTAGGGTTTTATTTGAATTATTTTTAAAAATTATCTTTAGGATTTTATTTGAATTATCTTTAAGGATTAGTTTTATAACTTGAATGTTTGCTTTAAGATTTTTGTGGGTATAAATACTCGATTAAGGTAAGCCTCAAATCTTTTCATCTTTCATTTTCTTCTTAATTGTTTCAAACTTTTGGGTTTTATAAAATTCTCTTCTTCTTTATATTTTTTATTATTTTTATTTATTTTATTTTACATGTTACGTATTATTTTTTATCGTAATTATGTTAAGCTAACCTTTTTGCAGCCAAAGGCTAAAATATAACTCAATTCAATTTTTGAGAAACGGAAAGCAATTCATACTCTTCAGGGTTATATTTTTAATTTTCGGAAATCAAGAATCGATAATTGATATCCATTCACAATCAATGCGATTTAATTTCAAAAAGTAAATGTTGGAAACAAACTTCAGTTTTGATTAATAGTTGGAATGAAAGATTGATCTGTGACAGATTCGACTTCCTACGAACACAATTAGCAGTGATCTACTAAGAAAAACTAAAATCAAGTTATATTTTTAATTAAGACGGTATAATTTGAGTTTGTTTGTTTTTTTATAATTTAAAGGTATTAAATTAGTAAACGATTGTCGTGATTAATTTATAAAGAGTTATAATCTAAAAATTGATTTTAGATGTTCGATTTTAGATGATTAATTTATAAAGAATTATAATCTAAAAATTGATTTATAAAATGAGCATCGATACTCCCAATTCATACTCATACTCTAATAGTTTATTTTCACTTTGATACAATGAGTATTTGTACTAATGTAGACGTATTGATACTCTATAAGGCTAATATCTTAAACCCTTCTATTATGTACTAGTATGGTCCCTTTGGTGTACCGATACGGCATCGCCTTGTGAAATTATAGTGAGCAATTAGCGTACCAATACAAGCTTTCACATATCGGTACCCTTGATTTTTGTACTAAAACTCTTTTTTAAGATCAATACGCCCGGCTATGTAACGACTATTTCTATATTCAACGAATATTAATATGGCGATTCACATATCGATATTAAAGGCTTCAAAATAACATTTAATACGAGCAAAGTATTCTCTGATGATTTTATCCAAGTTCACAAAAACTCCAACAAACAAAATTGATGGGATAATCATCCAAAGCTATTCAATCATACATTCAATTTTATTGAGCTCAAAAGTTAAATTCTTGTGACCAATTGAGTGTGTTTTTGTTGTAATCATCTTTATTCAAGTTTAGGGGTTGTGGGTGAATTTAGAATTATGAAATCATATTTCCTAGCGAGAATTTTAAGTTTGCTATTTGTATTATTCTCTTTGTTAGTAAACTTAAGATTTTGAGTAAAAATCTTAAGTATTTTGTAAGGCTAACCTTTTGTCCTCAAAAAAGAATTTAATAATGAATTATTAAAAATCCTTTATTGAGTTAAAATAGTACATGTAGAGTTTGGTTAGAAGCTTTAACCATTATAAATCTGTGTCTCGTTATTTATTTCAATTTTTATTTAGTCTATAATCCTTTTATTGTCAATCCACCCACGTTCTTGGTCATTTACATTGATTGAACATCCCAACAAAAAAAGAGTAAAGACCAAAAAAAAATTACAGATTATTTCCAAAAACAACAATAAAAATGACTTCAAAAAATATCATAATTCATATGAGTATATTATAAGAAGTAATTATATGTTTGGAAAGATTATAGAATTTAACTTCTCTTAAAAAAAAATAGATCCTGATTTGGAATTGTACATTATTGGTTACATATTTTATTTCAAAGATAGTGTAGGATGTAATGTTTTAATAATTTCAAAATAATATGTTTATTGTTGGTGAAATTTAATTATTATTTACGTTTATAATTTTAAAGATTTAATATTAAAAATTTATTTTAATATATTAAATTTTGTAATTTTTTTAGTTACACGAATTCACCAAAAACTATGGGGATTTCTAATAGACGAGTATTGGATGAAAAAAACTCAAAACACTTAATAAAGATTTTTTAAATTGTATATACAAATGTCAGAGATGAAATAAAAAATAAAAAACTATAGCCTTCCTATTGCTACTCTTAATTTATGTATAAAAAATAAATGATATAATTTAAATAAATTAAATATTTATAATATAAATTAATAATTTAAAATATAAATTATCCTGAATAATGGTATGCCATCTAATTTTAAGCACCGTAATCAATCGTCATTCACTCACTTGAGCCATCTTGTACGCTCTTCCCTTCTCTCTTACTTTTTTCCCAATCTTTATCGTCTATAAAAGCAAATCAATCAAAACCCAAACAGTTTTTAATTTCTATCTTTTCCAAAAAAAAAATCTACATTGATTTGTTTTGCTTTGTGTTTTCAACCATGAGTGACTACCCCTTTCACTCCAATTTCTTTTCAGGTTGGTTGAAGTTCAAACCTCCGACGCCAAATAGTAATCCTTTCTTCCACTGCCAAACCAGCTGCACATCATCCTCGTCACCGCCTCCGCCTCCCGTTAGGGAAGCCTTGCCACTATTGAGCATGAGTCCCACAAGGCAGAATATTGAAGATCAGTGTTGTTGGAGCACTCCCATGGATGTGGACAACACGAGAAGGAAAGAGGAAGCTCGGCGGCTGCTTTTTACAAATACCAGTGCTGCAGAAGAAGAAGATGAAAGTGTTACTGTAACACTGCATATAGGGTTACCAAGCCCTAGTGCTTCAGAGTTGGCTTCAGTTTTATCATCTCCCTCAGAGATAACCGACAAACATGGGGATGGTGGTGATGATTCAGTTAACAAGCTCAACAAGGGGCAGTATTGGATCCCTACCCCTTCTCAGATTCTTATTGGCCCGACGCAGTTCTCTTGTCCTGTTTGCTGCAAAACCTTCAATAGATATAACAACATGCAAGTAAGCTTTCTCATTACTTCAATTATTGTCTCCTTTACTTTCTTCATTTCTTCTCTTTTTAAAAAAAAAACAACATAAAAGAAGATAAATAGCAGTATAAACAAATTACACCTATCCCAAGTCTTTTAAATAATGATTTTTTGCCTGATTCACAATTTAAATTAAGCCCCCTTTTTTTTGCTTTCTTTTGGATTCTTAACAGGAAATAAAAGCAGATTTTCCATGGGGTATATTTCTTTTTTAAAAAATCCATTTTCTTATACGAATATCTTCTGGTTCCTTGTTTTTGCTGCATGGCCAGTGTGTTTTGTGGTTTGAATAACTTGGATCAGATCTAACTTCGATATCTCCCACTATAAATGATGTGTTTGAACCTTGAACGAACAAGGTGTTCTTCATGTTTTGCTTATTCAATTTGAGCTTACTAAATTTTTTAAAATTTATTTTGAACTCAACTCATTTGATAAAGAGAGTTTCATGCTCGATTTAGACTCAATTTTTAAATTTAAAATAACTTTGTTCGTCCAACTTAAAATTCTGGCATATTTAGGGAGGGAAAGATAGCTCAAATTGGAGTTCAAAGTTGGGCATGTATTAATATTTGGTTCGAGTCATCAAATAATCTCATAGTCGGTGAAAGACTTTTAATTATATTAATAAATTTACGTAATTAGCCAAATAATTAAAATTGTTTATGGAATTTGTGGGGAAGGAGATGAGAGTAAAGGCACCGCTTGATCTTGATAAAGACATGAAAAGAAAACAAGAAATTAGGGTTTTCCACGTTTATTCTACAAAATAAAATAAACCCTACAATAATGATATTATCAACTTAAAATGGAGACAAAAGACACTTTAAACACATTTGAACTCCGTTTATTTGATAAATAGATATTAAATCTGTACTCACAGTAACAAGAAAAAATCTAACTGTTTGCCCATACTGATATCAATGGTTTTTTCCTTCATGTGATAGAACAACAGAGTCATTGTTGTTTATGCCTATGGTACTTTGAAGTTTGTGCTTTAAAGATATGGTACAACTGAAAATGTTGCAGGGTGTTTTTTTCTTAAACGAAGCAACCATTTTATGTGATTGAACCTTCAGTTTAGGAACAAAGCATTGCAGACTGACACGATCTAAATCCCATATCAGGGAGATATCTTTTCTCCATCATGTACATCGAGAAACACAGGCACCTACTTTCCACACCTTAACATCGGGATGAGATCCAAAACTGCGGTTCAGCTAAGGAATGACTTCTGCTTACTAAACAAAAATTATTTTCTTTTAAAGAAAGCCCAAGGCTGGTTTATGCTGACTTTCTCATTTTGTATCGAATAGACTCGTATACTTAATTGAGTGAACGAATCTTTCTACGGGATTTGAACTCGAGATTTATTTATACACCGTTACAGTTTTTGCCAAAAGATGTTTTGTTAGGTTGCATTGATGTTTTTTTTTACTGAATTGCTTATAGATGCATATGTGGGGGCATGGATCTGAGTATAGGAAAGGGCCTGAATCCCTTAGGGGAACCCAACCAACAGGAATGTTGAGACTTCCTTGCTATTGCTGTTCACCGGGGTGTAGAAACAACATTGACCATCCAAGAGCCAAGCCACTCAAAGATTTCAGAACCCTACAAACTCATTACAGGAGAAAGCATGGTCTGAAGCCATTCATGTGTAGGAAATGCGGCAAGGCATTTGCTGTGAGAGGAGATTGGAGAACCCATGAGAAGAACTGTGGGAAGCTCTGGTACTGCAGTTGCGGATCAGATTTCAAGCACAAAAGATCTCTAAAAGACCACATCAAGGCTTTTGGTAATGGCCATGCTGCTTATGGCATCCATGCGTTGGAAGAAGATGATGACCCTGACCCTGACCCTGCATCTGAAGTGGAACAAGATCATGACTCCATGCACTGATTGGATCATTTGAAAATACTTCTCTTATTATAACTTCTATTTTCCAGGCTTCTATTGTAAGAACTAAAAACTTTATATATATGAATAAATTTACGTGGGGGAGCGACTTCAATACTTCTGATTCTTATTTCCTTATTAATGTAGGGTAGGCTCCCTTAACACATAGGCATAAACATTTTAGTATATCTTTAAAGATAACACAGGGTTTAATGTCACCTTAGAAATGAACAACATTTTCGTTGTGAGTTTAAGGTTTAGGGTTTAAGGTTAAAGTTAGGATTTAAAAAATTATAGATAATATAGTTTTTAGTATACAAGATTTTAGAGATAAAAATTAGGGTCGGAAGTTAAAGTTTAATTTTTAAATATTTTATAGGGTTACGAGACATAATTAGGGTAGTAAGGATTTATATAAATTTGTTTAATATAGTTTCAAAAGTAGAATTATTGTTATACAAATTCTCTTTGATTTGTAATCAAGTTATTTCCTCTCTAAATAGTTAATGTGGTTTATAATTTAGTAAGTCGACGTAAAATTATTTCACTGCACAAATTCATACTTTAATAATTTTTCCATATTATAATGAATATTTTCTTCTTTTTCCGAGTAGTTTCCGTCGAAAGGGTATTTCACATAAAATCATAATTATTTCTCCCTTTTGCTATTATTATTTGTATAAAAGAAAATTCTACGACGGACGACGAACACCGCTGAACATTACTAGCGTTAAACACCGTTGAACACTATTAAATTAATTAATAAAGATTAAAAATTGTAAGGACTTAACATGTAATTAATAATTATTTAAAATTTTTAATTAAATTATTTTTCATATAATTTTTTAATTTTTAATAAAGATAAATTACATATTTAGTACTTTACCTATTTCTATATTTTTATTGTGATACTCAAACTAGTTTTTTAACAAAATAATAACTAATTCTAAATTAAATTAATTTTTTATAAGCGTCTAAAACCGAAATCAATTTAATGTCATGTTGAACATCATAATGTGAGGCAATTTTTTTTAAAAAAATTAATCTTTTGTTAAAATATTATTATTTATTTCTTTTAATAATCTAAAAACTATTACAGATTAATATATGTTTATAAAAATTACTATTTATTATTAATTTTTTTATAAATAATTAGTTAAATGATTAAAAAAATTGAATAATTGTGATTATATTGCCAAAGAAACAAATTATTGTGAATAATTATAATTTTTATCAGTTAGTTTAATAATGTTCAACGATATTCATCGTTAGTGATGTTCACCAGTGTTCGTCGCACGTGGTAGACTCATCTTTATATAATACATTGTAGTTCATAAATGCATCCACTGTTAATGAATCATGATAAAACTTTAAAATGAAATTCTTCATTATAAACTTAAAGTTATATGTGAAATTTTCACCGGCCCTATGTTTAATAAAATGATGAAGTTGATGGAGAAAAGTTAATTATCTAATATGGTACGTAAAATTAATTACCAAATTTTAATATTGCATCATTATTTATATATATAAAAAGAAGTAATATTAAAATAAGGGTAAATTACACGGATAGCCACAATACTATGAGGTTAGTATCGATCTGATCACAATGCTTTAAAAAGAATTAAATACACCGATAAATTATTAATTTGGTATTAAAATAGTCATCTGCCGTTAAGGAATTAACAGACTAATGACGTGACAGTTAAAGATAAAATAAAATAATTATTTAATTAGGTGTGTCATCACTGGAAGAGAAAATAAATCAAGAAGATATGCAACCTAAGGAATTTGAACTTAGATGATGTTGAATCCATCATATGGTCTAACCATTCGGACAAAGCCATCAGATTGATATAAAATGCTAACACATTATATATAATTTTTGTTTCTGATATTTGTTCCTTTACACGCGAATTAAAAATAATAATTAAATTATTATATAGTAAATTAAAATTTTAAAATTAATAATTTTTTTTTACAAAACCTAAATCTTATTCTAATATTTTTAAATTTAAATATTCGAATAAAAAATTTGATTTTAAATATTTGAATAAAAATATTTGAATAATCGAATAAAAAACATAAATATTTTTATTCAAACATATTTTGTTCGTATATTTATTATTCAAATATTTTTATTTGAATATCTGAATTTTTTTATTCTAATATTTAAAATCCAAATATTTTATTTGAATATTTTTAAATCCAAATATTCGAATATTTATGATTTTATTTGAATACTTATTATACAAATATTTTTATTTGTATATTTATTATTCAAATATTTTTATTTGAATATACGAATTTTTTTTATTCGAATATTTAAAATTCAAATATTTTATTCGAATATTTTTAAATTTAAATATTCAAATAATTATGATTTTTATTTGAATATTTATTATACTAATATTTTTATTCGTATATTTATTATTCAAAAAATTTTAAAATATCTGAAAAATTTTATTCAAATATTTATTAATTTTAAAATTTTAATTCATTATATAATAATTTAATTATTATTTTTAATTAACATGTAAAGGAACAAATATTAGAAACAGAATATATATAATGTGATAGCACTTTTTACCAATCTAACGGCCTTGTCTTAGTGTTTAAACCGCATGCATCTTCATGGTTTCAGCTACTCCCATGTTCAAATCTCTTATAATAAAATTACCTAATTAAATAATTACATAATTTTATTATATTACGAATAAATTATAAAAATGTATGAATAACAGAGATTAGATGTATAATTATTTTATTTTATCTTTAATTATCACGTCATCAATTTGTTAATCTCTTAACGGTAGATGATTATTTTAATACCAAATTAATAATTTATCGGTGTATTTAATTCTTTTTAAAGTATTATGGTTAGATCGATACTAACCCTATAGTATTGTGACTATCCGTATAATTTATCCTTAAAATAATTGTTCAAATTATATTTGAGATAAATGATTAAATTTTTTGACTGAAATAAATATTTAAGATTTTATTTTTAGAATATTTGAAAGTCTTTTTAAATATACATTTTTGGTAAGAAAAAACTTTATACATCTATATCATAAAAATATAAATATAGTTTAAACACTTATTAATATTAAACCTTTATAAATGCAAATATAAATGTTAGTAAATGTTTTTTTTTTCATTTAATATTTTGCACTTAATTCCACTATTTCATTTCTAATAAATTAAATTATGAATGATGTATTTTCGTTTGAGTATAAAACATGTGATGTTTATCATAAAAGATATGAGTTCAATTATAACTATAAAATATATATTATTAAATAATTAAAAATATTTATAAAAAATATTATTTTATAATCACTTTAAATTATTATAAGGAATTTAAAATTTTTGAAATTAAAATAAAATTTGACCGGATATATTCTAAATTGATCGATATGTAACCCCTGTTATACATATATTTATCATTTTTTTATTGAAAAACAATAAAATGAGTTTTTTTAGTATCGTATGAAAAACATTTAAGAATTAGACGACTCCAGATTTTAATTTTCAATTATTTAATTTTTTTAGTTAGTTAAATAAACCTCAATTATAAATTTAGACCGGCATTAGTAGAGGAATTTTGAAAATAATTTAATCTAAATTTTTATTTATAATATAGGTGATCTTTATCTATATTTGAATTTTAGACAATTTTTATAATGCATATAGAGCAACATGTGTAGCTGGTGTTTTCTCTTCAAATACAATAAAAAATATTAAAAATAAATAACGTCATGTACGGATGACGTCCTCCCCAAATCGTCAGGTGACGATCTCGTACTTGCACCGTAGTTTTTAACTTAAATTTTAAATATTTTATATTTTTAAATAAAATTTCTAAATTAACCATATATCTAACGGAATCGGCATTAATCTATTCTCACCTTTTAATCGCGTGAAATATGTGCCCCTATTTTCTTTAACATCTTTTCCGATTTTAGTAGCGTTCGTTCAACCCCATTTTAATTCGAAAGGTACCTTTCATGAACAACGAGAAGGCATTATACAAATAACCATACCAGTTTGAAGCATGTACATTCCTATACATTATTTGAACAATAGAAATCATATATTAGATGATTGTACGGGTCAAAATAAATACTTGTGATTAACGATAGTAAACAATTTTTTAATTAAGAATTAAAAAATTATGATTAATTTATATTTTTAATTAAGGATGCATTCGGTTCGATTTCGGTTTAATTCAGTAATTATTTTAGTAATCATTAGTTTTCAGTTTGGTTAACCTCGATTTTTGGTTTTTTCATATTAACGTTAGTTTTTAAAAATTTATATTTTATCTTGACAAAATAGCTTTATTTTACGAAGTTTAAACATTAAAAGATAAATATTATAAGGTATTTTTCATAAATATTTATTAAAAACTTATTTTTTAAGTAAAAATAAAAATACATTTATAGTATTTTAAGTATAAAATATATATTTTTATCTTATAAAAATAATTAAAACTTAATTAAAAAATTAAATTTGATTTAATTTAGTTAACCGTAATTAAATTCTTAAATTTATGAACAATAATACCCTAATTCGATTTGATTTTCGGTTTTACGATTAACCATGTTTAACCTTATTTTTAATCTCAGTTGTTTATTTTCATTTCTCTAACTATATATAACCAAAATACAGAAATGTCAGCTTTAGTGTGTGTGTATATGTATATAAATGAAGTCGATCTTGTACAAGAAGACAGTTGAGTACCTTTTGTTGGCAATGTAATTGAGATAGGCTTTTCATCCTGCAAATAAATCAGCTTTATTGGGGCGGGGTGACCTTATGGTGCCTTTTTTGCTTTGTGTAGTGGAGAAATGTGTTTGTTGATGGATTGGATGGAACATATACCATATGACAGCTTCACTGTGACTTCAAGTTTCAGAAATATTTTTAAAGATAAGAACGGAACGGGATAGTTGAGGTGCAGACCAAAAACATTTGTTTTAACAGGATACCAAGAACGGAACGGGATATTTTAACCTTCATTTCGTATTTAAGATTATTATATCTTTTTGAATGATCTGTGAAGAAGATGAACAGTGCAAATAATATCCAACGTTACAAAAATTATAATACCATGGTGATTTTTGATCATTGGTTCCAGCCTTTGCGTTTGTTTTTATTTTGCTTTGCTCTCTCGCTTTTGGTTAAGGGTGAAAAAGATGAACAGTGTTGGGATTTTTTTAACTTATTATATTAAATGGTATCGTTTATAAGGTTTGTGTGGTTAATAAAATATATTATAATTTTTGTAAGGCACTAGTATTATTATTTGCTGTATATTTAATTATAATTTTTTATTGTTACTTTATATTAATATCTTATTTTTGTTGTTTCTATTATAATTTTACTTTTTATTATATATATCAAATTATATATTTTTATTTGTCGTACTTTTATAATATTCATACTCTATAATTTTAAAAAAATTTGTTTTTTATTTTTATTTTTATACAACCTAGCATAGTTGTATTAATTCGAAAAATCTGCAGCATTCACTGATGCCCCCTACAGTGCATACACACCCTCTGCCAATGGATACACTGAAACGACATTTCAAGGAGTTTTGACCACATCTATCTCAAACATCAGGATTTCAGATTTCCAGACACTGCAATACTTGGCATTTTTAAACCAAACCCCCTTTATTACTTGATTAAAAAATAATTCTCATCTAGGGTTGTTTAGAAATAATCTCCTCTCGATTCACTTAAGATAAATTTATATTTGATAAAAAATAATTTTTGGATTTTATTCTATAAAAATGAGTTTTATGTTAAAAAGGAAGGAAATTAATATTTTTCTTATAAATTTATTTAACATCAAACAAATATTTTATTAAAAAAATGAAATTTAGATTTACGTTTTATAGAAGGCGATTTCGCTTTACATGTGTGATTTAAAGTTATTTTTCAAAATAATGTTGACTGAGGATTATTTTTGTAATAAAATAATAAAAGGAGTGTTATCTAATAATACCACAATATTTAGTGTTCTACTGTATAGTGAATGCGTGTATATGCATCCAATACTAGCAAGTGTTCCCAGCACCAATACTGATAATGAGAAAAATCATGGTGGGTCCTTCCCTGAAAGATTTGGGGACAAAATGTAGTGATTTTCCCTTTCATCTTCGGCAATTTGTATGCCTATGTCCCTCGCTGAAAGAGCTTTGTCAGTCGATGAGGATCACTCTTTACTGTATTTGTTGAGTATAATTCTAGAGGTCAACGGGCGACCGGTTCTTAGGCAAAGCAACACTTTCTTTGGGGGGCATTTTTGTCCCATTAGGCAATTTTTTTTATAGAGTTGATTAAATTTACTTAAAATATTTTACATTATTTGATTTTTTATGAGTTGAATTTTTCGAATTGAGTTATGTTTATAAAATTTAAATTTAATTGAATTAAATTTTTAAGTAATTTTAATGATTAAAATAAAAATAAAATAATAGTTTAAAAATTATTCAAATCAGTCTTATATTTACATTTAGTGATAACAAACATCCTATTAATCATTATTTGAAAGTAAAGAATATAAATAATCATAATGAAAGAATCTAAAAATAATAATTAAAATTATACAAACTTTATACATAAATGATCATTAAATTAATTAATCCTAATAATAAAAGGTAAAAAAAAAAACCTACGAAAGAAACATATTCGCGCGTCACATGCTGGTTCACAGAAGCTCATTATTCTTCTCCTTTCCCCCTGTATAACAGTTGAACGGAGTTTTATACGCTGTCCTCTCGATTTTTTAAAATTTTATTTTAATTAGTTATGTTATATATTTATTTTGCTAGAGTAAATTTTTTAACAAAATTTATATATAAAATTCTAAATTTAAAATTATTTAAATAATAATATTAAATTATTTATCATTTGAATTAATTCATTAATCATACGAAGTTTTTTTCCTGGGAATCTCAAGGCAACCGTCACAAATCTTAAACGTGTTACGGTATTTTCCCATTATCTACGTTGTTTTTTTTTTCAACATTATTTTAAATAAATTAATAAATACTCCATACCCCATGAATTTATTTGCCCCGAAGATCACGCATCCTACATAAGAGAGTATATATAATATTTTATTTGTCCTTGTATTCATATTCGAATACACAAAGTAGACACCTTTTGTCTCCCCTCGCAAGAATCCCCATCTTTTTCACCATATTATCTCAATTGGATACCGATCTCTTCTAAATAATTAAGAAAACATATTATTATATAAAAATTCTGGAAATAATTTAAATTTAAATAAAATATTAAAAAGATAAATTATATTCTAGGTTTATTTTTATAATTTATATAATAGAATATCATATGTACATAATATTATTTTATAAAATTTTTAAAAAATATCAACTGTATTTCAAATTATATATGTAGATGACGTTTCTCACGTGCACCGTAACTTTTGATTTAAATTTTTAAAATAAAATTTAAATAACTTATTTTTTCTAATAAAATCCATAAATATCATACGGAACCATATGCTCCCCTTTTTGTTTGTGAAATTCAAGGTATACTGCCACAAGAATACCAACTTTTCTGAACTCAATAAATGATTTTCGTAAAAAAAAATCATGTTCAATCATAATATTTATAAGGTATATATATTATCAAAAATAAAAAAATATTTATAAATAGTTACTACATTAAAATTACTTTTATACTATTAAAAGATACCCCTCCCTCCTATGAAGATTATCTACTATTGTTAAAATTTTTGATATTTATTATAATTATATTAAATATTTTAAATAATTATCTTTTTAATAAGATATATACTTTAAAAAATTCAAAGATTTTTAAAAATATATATATTTATATAATAATAAAATTTAATTAATCATGAATGATGTTAAAAAACTGATATAAAAAATCAATAAAAAACAATTTTCTTAGGATAGAGAAAATATAATTTTTTTATATAATCATAATCCATTAAAAGTAAAAATATTTAAGTTGTCCAGCTAAATTTATTTTTCGACGAGTGCTGATGTATCACCTCAAACATCATACTTTGGCCTAGTTAAAATTTTTGATATTTTGCTTGTTATTATAAATGACAAAATTAAGTAATCATTATTAGGCAAAGCACAAAATTGATCGCTTTAGCAAAAAATAATCTTTAAAAGAATATAAATAAAAACGAAGTACATCTTTCACAATTAATATTTAAATCTAATGCTAGAATAAACAAGGGTGCATTGTGGAAGGTGACCCATGTCAATATGCTTGCGTCTTGAAAAAGTTATGGACATCCAAGGGCTGATAAATTATTTTTTTTTAACGATAGCATCTAAATTTCATAATCATTAAAAAAAAATATAACTATAATATATTAAAGAAATTATCACTAAAAATTTCATACAAAAATCAAAGAAAAATAATCCTTCAATGGATATTAACATATCATCAATGTTAACATTTTTCATAAATCTATTTGTCTTTAATCGAACGAGACGTTTTACAAGATAAAAAAAGAAGTGGTAAACAAACTAAACCATCAAACAAATTATTTCGTTATACAATTCTAATTACATTGCTTAATAAACCATCAAACAAGTGGGGATTAATCTTTTCTATAACCATCAACAAAACAAAATCAGAAAGCTAACATCGTGATGATCTCTATACAAACATCAAATAACCGTTACAATATATTAAAATCGTATCAAACAATAAAAATCAATAAAACATATAGCACAAAGTCAGAGGAAATATAAGCCACAAAATCAAAAATTATTATTAAAATTGACGAAATAAAACATAAAAAATAATAAACTTTGATGATCGAAAATATATACTTATATTAATTCTCGCTACCCACTAAGAAAAAATAACTTGAGGCGACTCTAGATTAAAAACTAGATTTTAGAGGAAAACTAGTTTTTTCAATGTATTGATGAGCAACGTACCAAAAACAACTATATGAACCTAAAAATATAATCTATACCAAATTGAAAGAAAGTGACTTTTAAGGTAGGTCTAACCTTCGAAGTATATGAGACAACTTTATTTGATAGGCCCCCCAAAAGTAAACTGGATAAAGGGAAAAAATAATTTTGACTCATAATTAATCACATTCACCTTTGAAAAAGAGGAAAATAATTATAGAAAAACAAAATTTTAAAAGGCATATAAGTGGAAAAATAATAACAATAAAAAAGAATCCTACTTTTGGAAAGTAGCTAGAGATTTATACCAAATCATCATCCACGAACAAAATGTTTTTTTATCTAAATTCAGAATTCAAAATTCAGATCAATTAACTCATGCAATCAATTTTATAAAATAACATATAATAAGAAAAATAAAGATCAAATCCCGATTCTTTTCTCTAACAGAAAATTATTATATGAAACTTATTCATCACGTCAGCTATGGTTCAAGTAATTAAGACCGTTCATCTTTAAATAATTACCTAATAACTGTTCACCTACTAATTACTAAGGGTGTTTATCACCGGGTACCCGAAAAACCGAGTATCCGGTTCTTTCGGGTCATAAAAATTCGGCCCGTGTCCCGGCCCATTTAAATCGGGTATTTGTTATCGGGTACCCGTAAAACCCAGGTATCCGGCTAATCGGGTAATGAGTACCTGGTTCACAATTATTATTTTTTATTTTTTATTTTAAAATTAAAAAGAATTATATATTAAACATATAAATTTTTAAATTTTATAATACATAACCAAATATAAAAATGAATGATTTAAAGTTCATTTTAAAATATTTGGATGTATATAAATATCTATATTTATTAAATTTTATCACTAAAATAACGTAAAAACTATTAATCTCGTTTTTTTTCGATATTAGTAAATTAATAAAAATATATTTAAAAATTTTAAAACTTAAAATATATAACACAAACATAAAACTAATTTAGAGATTTAAATTTAATTTTATGTATAAATATTAAAGAAATCTAAAATAAAAATATAATTTAAAATTAAAAAATATATAATAAAACTAATTAAATTGGGTACCTGAAAATTAAAAAATTTTGGATCAAGCTTGGCCCACTAATTCTCGGGTTGGGTACCCGACCCGGTCGAGTAAATTTTTTTTCGAGAATTACCCGCTATTTTTATTTCGGGTCGTCGGGTCGGGTAATTTTGAACACCCCTACTAATTACATATAAGAAAGAAGTGATGATTCACCTTAAAATAATTGAGATAAATGATCCTAATTAATTAAAACTATAAATGACATGATAAACATGATTCACCTAATAATTTTTCTCTCTAACATACTCTTACTTCAAAACTCCTTATAAAAAAGAGATTACATTTTTAAGTTTTAGTTGCTTTTATGTGTTGGAGATTGTTCAAGTTGCGTGTATTTTGCAATTTGGGGAGTATAGAAAAAAAAAACATAAAAAATAATAAATTATATTATGAGTCATTTCCGTCACGTCATCTATAAGACTAAACAATTAAATGTATTTATTTAATTATTTTTTCACTTAATTTTTTTATTAAGTGAGTATTCATTAATATTTATAAAATTAAGTTTAAAAACAATTTTTACCAAATGTAAATTCAATTAATAAAAAAATGTGAAAAAATAAACAAATACTTTTAAGTGATTGATTTAATAAATAACGTAACAAAAATGTTTCACGATATAATATCTTATTGAGAAAATAGAGAAAAACAACATGGTGAATAAAATATGAGAGAAAGGGAATTCAAAGAGAGAAAAAGAGAGCATATCAAGGCTTTTGTTTTGCTCAGCTTTAGGGATGGAGAAAAACAAAAGGTAAGTTTAAGGTTTGGTCCACGCCAATAAAATCAAAAATAAAAAAGAACATAAAATCCAATTTGTATTTTGGTGAATCTTTCAATTTTATACCGGAAAAAAATTAAATTATTATCGAAAAAATAAATCATTAACGAAAGCAAGACATAAAAATGCAATAATATGGTCTATTAACTTATAAAATAAAATAATATAATTATAATTCTTGTTAGAAATGGACTTAACTTATAAAATAATATAATTATAATTCTTGTTAGAAATGTGATGGCAAAGAATACCACAAATAAAAATTAACCACATTTAAAGAAAATATTTAACGTAGTTTAACAACTCCTCTAATGGTGTAGATTTTATTCGGCAATTTTCAACTCAAAATTAGCTCAATTAAATTTTATGATTTTTCTTTTTTTTTTTTTTTGAATTTTCACCTAAAAAACAAAATTCTTATCAAGAATCGTCCTAAATCTGATACCAAATGATAGAGTAGAGGTAACGGTATGGTTGATGAAATGATGATGTAACCCCCTCGATCCAGTCTAGACGCCACTCTACTCGAACGAGCTACACGAGGAATACCTAAGCTAATCCGGAGACTCATCTCGATAAACAACCATAAATTATTATCCTTTATCTTTTCTAAATTCATTGATTATACCCTACATGTTCATGCAAGGATCGAGTTTATTTGCAACAAAAATTAATGAGAAAAAATCCTAATTAAACCGAACAAGTTTTAGGGATCTATTTGCAATTTTCTAAAAATTCATGATTCAACATGCTTAGGCACCATCAATGTATAAATCAAATCCAAAAAACTTCATTAACTTAAAGGCAAGTATACCAATATGCAAAATTCATTATCCAAACTCATAATTCATAAGGTTCTTCATCACCATTGCTCCCTAAACTACCTAAGGTTCAAACTTAAAAACAACATACTTGAGCTTAAAAAGCACCAAGAATTTTCCTTGTTTTCCCAGATGACTAACTCACTTTTATCTGCATTACAAGAAAAAGAGAGAGGTTAAGCTTACGCTTAGTGAGTGAATTATAAAATAATTTAACTACTTGTAATGCAACCCATATTATACGGAAAAAATAATTTAAAAATAAGTCATGCTCAGGAAAATCATTTGTGACTATCAAGTCACTAGTATAAAAATCAACAAGTGTTTAACACATGACATACGCCACAAAACAAGTCTTACATGCTTAACATGCAATGCTTTAAAACATTTGAGCTCTTTTATAAAACACATGTAATTTATAAATTGCACAAAAATCAATAAAACGTTTACACTTGCGTTTTCACATGTTGGTTAGTGATACGAATGGACTTACCTCCGAACGTTGGGATAAACGGACACATGCGAATGACATTGTTCACCAATTCATGCAGATTGACTATCACAATCTAAAGATCCCACCTTGGTGTCTGGGATAGTTCGCCATACCCGAATGAGACAAGGTAACAATTATACCATACAACACTAGGCTAACCTAACCGAATCTCACCGAAAACCTTTCCAAACACAACTTAAATCTTAGGTCCGAAATTAGATACTTAAAATCCATCTTAATTACATCTAAACACTTTAAATTTCATACACTTAGGTATCATGTAACACCCCAAAATTGGGCTTATTAGTTAGTGGACCGGTTTAGCCTAGTTTAAGATTAAGTACTTAAAAATTTGAATTTTAATCGAAATAAATTATAGAAAAATCTTCTAAAATTCTTATTTAATATAAAATTAACTTTGGTGAACTCAATTTTGAAAATTGACCATTGAATCCCTAAAATTTTGAAACTAGTGACTATTTTGTAAGAAATGAAAACTTAAGGATAATTTTATAAATTAAGTTAAAATTTTGAATCTTTAAGAGACTTTGATCCAATACAAATTCATATTGAATTAAACATCCATGGGATTATTTATTTAACTCTTAACCCAAAATTTTAATTAATAACCCAAATTATTTTATTTAATTCCTAAAACATATTTTATATCAAAACCTAAACCCTTATTTCATTATTTTTGTTTTTCCTCTTCTCAAGGTAGAGAACGACCGTCTTTTCAAGGTAAAATTGATTTCTTTTCATTAATTTTTATTCTAATAATTACTTATAATTTTTCCTTCTTCAAAAACCTTGTTTTCATTTGTTTTCCGTCTCAAAAACCATGGAAGTTGATTGGATCAGAATTGGAGGTAAAAAACATTCAATCCTATGATTTTATTAGTTTCTTTATTGAAATTACCAAGTTATTGGTATGATAAAAACTTTTTTACTCTTTTGGGTTAAGAAAAATTGATTTTTTTGATAAAAAACTATAATTTTCGTTCAAGGGTTTTACTTACTATTTTGGGTCATAAATTGTTGAATTTAAATGTATTGGGATTTTTATAATGTGTTTTTAAAGTACCTGATTCCGTACTATAGGCTTAGGAGAAGTTTGATAGTTTTCAGAAAGTTTTCGGTTAAGGTTTTGATAGGTTTTAAGGGTTATCGTATGGACGTCCGACTTGTTTTTTTTGTGGTATTAGAAGAACTAAATCCTTAGTTTTTGATGGTTCAAATAGGGCAAGAAGTTGATGATCACGTTTGAAGAAGTTTTGGATCAAATTGGTGGCTTGTCGGGCACGAAACGGTTATTGGTGAGTGGGTTATGATAGCGGGCTATTTTGATAGTGTTTTTCTTGAGTTTTCAAAGTTTTGGAGGTGTGGGGAAGGTTTGAGAAACCTCCATACACTTCGAAGTAAGTTTTATGGATTGCTTTCTTAAAGGTTCCCATATTACGCTGTGTTTTTATTTTGTTATTTGTTATGCTCTTGTTTTTTTTGCATATGTGGTAATGCATGTATATAAATGCTCATGAAATTGTTTTTAAAGAGATTTTATATGCATTCGATGTTCCCATGGTTTTGTTTTGAAAAGTAAGATAAAAGTGGTTTTATTGTTTTTTGCAAGTGATGCGTAAAAAAGTGGGATACATGTGATTTGAATTCTGTTTTAAATTAAGTTTTGAACTTTAATTTTCGCTAATATATTGGCTAGTTTAGTGATAAACCTTATGGGATAATTTGATCGAATAATAGGGTCTAGATTGTACTATAAACATTAAAACGTCGTACGTGTGAAAATTTCTTGTGTGTTATGTTTTGGCTTTTAGTCTATGTAACATCCTGATTTTGCGGTTAGTAGTTTGGGCTTTAGTTAGGAGAATTCGATTTGGGTCGAATCGAGTTCTCCGGTTCGTTATTTCGGGGAAATATAAAATAAAAATGTTTTAATTAAAAAGGTAACAATTTTGGAATACGATTTAAAAATATTAAAAAGATGTTTCAAAATTAAAAGAATGTAATTTGAACTTTAAATTGATTTTTAATTATGCCAAATTATGTATTAGTGACCAAATTGTAATTTTTGGAAAATAATGGAGGATTTAATTTGTAATTTTCGGAAATTGCTATTTTTAGTGACTAAATAGGAAAGCAAGCTATACTTAGAATCCTTAGTGGGCCATAAACCCAATTTAATTTTTAAATAATGATTTATTTACCAAAATGATTTTTAATTAGTTTATTAAAAGATGATAATCATTTTCTCACTTAACTACCTATTTTCTCTCATTTTCTCTCCATCTTCTTCATCTATTTTCTTCAATTTCCTTGCTGATTTTTCCACCTTTTTCAACAAGAATTAATTCATTTTAATCATCTCTCCATTCTTTACAAAACCTAATCATCAATTTTACTAAATCAACAATAATTTACAAGGAATCAAGAAGAGAAATTCTCACCTTTTTGGTGGATAGATCTCAAAGGTAACTTGTTGGATTTTACCTCTTTTCTAAGGTTCTTTATTGAAATTCCCGAGTATTAGCTTGCCAATCTTTGAATGAAACTTGATTTTATGTTTTCAATGCTAGATCTAATGATTTTGTGAAATCTTTTTAGATCTCATTCAATGCTGTAATTAAATGGATTTAATTATGTTATTATGTCTATTAAATGATTAATTTAGTATTCAATTGATGGCACATTAATTTAATCCCAGAATAATGCAATCGGTGTTGTTTTAAGGTGTTTTTTGGTTGTTTTAGGGGCTGTTTTAGGTGTTGTAATGTTGCTGGAGATATAAGGATGGTTTGGATGTGTTTTTGGTTAATAATTGAAGTGGATAAGATGTTAGATTTATTAGATTTTGGGTTGGTGATATTTTGGATATGTTTCGGCTAAGTTTTGGTGTTTTCGGCTAGGTTTTTCGGTAGTGTTGTGGAGGAATGATGCGACTGATGGTTTAAGCATGTTATAATGTGATAATGCTCTGTTTTTAATATTATAGAGGTAGTGAAAGAAGGTGCTTGAGTGCTGGTGCGTTGGCGTGGTCATCGAGATATCAGCGAAAGCTCATTTTACTTGTCGGTGAGTGTTTTCGGACTTAAAGCGAGTCGTATTTGGTACGGTTCTGTTTTGGGGACTATGGAAGAGTGTGAAAACTTTTCATAGTTTAAGAGTAAGTAAAGTAAATGTTTTTTATATATTAACATGAGCTTCGGCTACACTCGGTAAAGACATTGATGTTGGTAATGCAATGAGATTTTTGGAAATGTATAAACATGATTTTGAATTGGTGCATGCATGAGATAATTGCTGGAAATGCATATTTTAAAAAGACATCCACGGTTAGGGAAAACATGAAAAATGAATTTGGAATATATGTGGTTATTTGCCTTCAAAATTAAAGGTGCCATTGGGTATAATTTTCGGTTCATTTGTTGAGCACAATATGGATGCATTATGAGCTGAAAATAAATTGGAATATTATATGGTTATTTGCCTTGAAATTTATGGTGCCGTTGGGCATGACTTTTGGTTCATTCGTGAACATATTATGCATGCATTATGAGCACCAAATTATCATGCACATTTGATTATTATATTGACTTAGTGACACTAACTTTAGATTCGAATACGAATGATATGTCATTAATAATTGTCCTATGTGCACTATAAACATTATTGAGAATAAAGAATATTGCCTACACGTAACAAGGGTGACTTTGTATCCAACCGTGCGTGGTAGAGCTGCCTACACGTAACAAGGGTGACTATGTGTCCAATCGTGCGTGGTAGAGCTATAATGGTGACTTCGTGTCATGTCAATGGTGACTTCGTGTCATGTCAATGGTGACTTCGTGTTATATCAATGGTGACTTTGTGTCATGACGAGACTAATGGTCTCTAAAAATGGATCCGTGTATTCGGTAAACTTAAGGTTCACAATAAGTGTTCACTAGAAGCCAATATGTATACATGGATTAAAAGATTATATTGTACATCATTCATGAAATGTATTGATAATGTTGAACATACTCAAGAAAGTGATTTGATATTATAGACATGAACGGGGAATGTTAAGCATGCACGTTTTTAATGATGCATTGCAAACTATGGTTTCATTATGATTTTAAATAGATGCATTGATGATCTTGTGTAGAGCTTCCTCACTAAGCATATTTGCTTAATCTCTCTTTTCATCCTTGCAGAAAAATAAAGGCACTTGGGACTACATTCGGAGCAAGGAAACCAAGGGGAAAGGTTACTTCAAATTCGGTATGTTTTGACAAATAAGTTGGGGCTTGACAATGTGTAAACCCAACCTATGTGAGGAATGTGAACTTGAATTTGGTTTATATTGAATTAAGACCTATGTTGCTCTTGATGAACTATGGTGATGTTTGGATTGTTGAAGCATGTACATGCATGATCGTTATGCTTATAATCATGTTCTAGGTATCATGCCTATAGTTTGCTTGATGTTCTTGACGTTGATAATCGTGTGTTAAATGTTGCTATTTATGCTTATGATTAATACATATAGTTAATAATGATTGACAATTGTGTTTGAGCCGATGATGTTCACTTAGTGTGATGGAATTTTTAGGTTCCAGACCTAAAGTTTTGAAACCTTAGGGAAGGTTTCGAAACCTTTGCCAAACAGTTTCGAAACATTCAAGAAGGTTTCGAAACCTTACGGGCAATTTCGATTCTGAAAAGTTACTGGACGCGAAAAGTTTCGAAACCTTCAGGGAAGTTTCAAAACCTTTTACTTAAAGTTTTGAAACCTTTATGAAAGGTTTCGAAACCTTTGGCTGCTAAAAATTGATAGTTGCTGAAAATTACATTTTAGTCACACATATCTTTCTTTGTTCAATTAGGGTATCTATAGATGTTATTTTGAGCTGAAATTTCACATGGATGCATAAAGTTGACTTAAATTTAAGATGGCTAACTCAATTTGGATGAAGTCCTTATAATCTGAAAGATTTACATTTTGGTCTCTAACTTAGTGAAACATACAATTGATGAAGTTAGAATGCTTCATTTGACTTAAAAATTTCTGTGAGGGATACTCGTATGTTTAATTGAACTTTGATGAAAAGAATTTCTACTTTGTTATTAGAATTTAAAAGTTTTACGTTTTTGTTATTAATTTACTTAAGTGTTTAATCGGATGTTTGTTTGTGATCGAATTGTTTCCGTTAATGCCTTGTATGAGACCTTGACATGTAGGAATACAATTATGCACCTAGAAGAAAAAAATAACGGTTTTAGGGTTGTTTACCGAATCGGACCTTCGCGAGTTTGGTTTGATATTCTCCGTATAACCTATTAGTGCCGGTTCCGTCTAGGCCGAGCTAAGGGGGTTATAGTCTAATGTTGTGTGATGGGAGTGGTACTATCATATCCAGGTTGATAGGAGTCGTACTGTCACTAGACATCATGGTGAGATAATTCATGTTGAGAGTGTTAGAATATTCCCATAGACCAATAATATGATGATTGTATGGATACTTTTATTTACCAATTTTATTGAATAAAGGCATTGCTATTATTATTTTCAGATATATGTTTCACATAAACTGAGAAACAATAAGGTCCATATAATAATATATGTATTATTATTAAAAGATCCTCAGTCAAGTATTATTATGGGTATGAACAATAATAATACGCTTGAGACTAACATGTGATTAATTGATGATAATGAGTTTTCATTGACATAGAGATGTCAGAATTAATACATGAATATATTAGTAGAGAATAATATATTGGAATGACCCACTATGAGCATATATCTTGGATTATTATGTGACGGTCACGATATTGCTCATAGTGACAACTATATGTATGATCCTTAGACTTAAGATTATTACTATCTCAATATATGTTATTTTATGTTTTGATACAGTTAAACATGTCTCGTAATTAGTTACACTATAAAAACTGATATTGGACATATTATAATATATATGTCCATGTAGTTAGTTCATTGACTTGGTTTGTAAGCCATAAGGCAACATCATGCATTGGCTAGCTTTTGATATGGTTGAGAATTGCTCATGGAACCTTAGTTAGGGTATTGTGTGTTAACATACAAATGATGAGCCATATGGTCTTCACTTGTAGGTCATAAGGCTAAGGTATAATTGATTAATGGTCATGGACATGGTAAAGTAGAATTGAACTAGATAATAGTATGAGCATTGAATTGGACAATAGATGCAACGGTTAGGTTGTTAGTTGAAGCCTAAACATGTTAAAATGGTCCCTTAAGGCTTAAAGATGACATAAGATTGCATCTAGAGTGGTTCTTGTCATTCGTATATGGTAGGTGTGCATGCTTTTAAGCTAAGAGGTGTTAGTTTGATTGCCATGGAGAAAAATGAAATAACATAAGTGTTAGCTTGATCAATGGCTAGAACTAGGGAATCTAGACTTGGTAGGTGGTCTAGGTAAGTTGCCAAGGATGCCTAGTGTGTTAGATATGTCCCTTAAGGTCTAGGGATGAATTGAGACTAAATGAAGGCCTTTAGAAATGTGTCTAAGTGTTTAAAGGCTTGAAATTTGCCAAGTTCGAGCATGGGTATCGATACTACTAGCTTGGGTATCGATACCACCCTTGGCAGTAACATTTTGTATCGATGCTTGTTTCGATACCAAGCCTTCATGCTTCCCAACCTTAAGCCTTGAATTCATGAAGAAGAACAGTATCGATACCTGGTTCGATATTGGAGCTTCCAGTAACATTTGGTATCGATACCAGCATCGAACCAGACTACCCAACTTTGGTCAACGGGTCAACATAGGCAACCTGTATCGAACCTAGGTTCGATACGCCTGTTTTGATACCTTCCTATAGGGGTATGGATACCTATAGCTAATGTAGTTAAATTTGAAAATGAAAATTACCTTGATCGATAAGATAATATTGGGGGATGATTAAACTAATTGAATTAAGATCTATATGGGGACTTAAATGGATAGTACGTTAATATTGAATGATAAGATCGAATAGAAATGATAGTTAATTTGGAGTGGACGAGCCTAATTGTAATTGAAAAAGTTTTAAATTGGACCTAAAATTGATAACTATTACATTCATTTGACTTGAATTATCTTACAAAATTACGAAATGTTCTAGAATTAAACTCAAGATTGGTCTAAACTACAAGTACAAATGTCCGATCGATACCTCTGTCTCCTAACCCAGGGCGAGGGTATCACATTTTGTTGGTATCAGAGCTTTCGGTTGCATGATTCTCAGACCGAAAGAAATGTGCATGCATCATATAGGATTGAACTATGTCACCTAGGAGTTTTTTATACCGTACTTGCTTGTGTTCTTGCTTAATTAAATAAATTTTGTCTATCTTTTGTAGTATGGTTGACACGAGACTGGACTTGAGGGATGAAAGTCCCGAAGGTTCGTCTAATGAGAATGAAAGCTTGAGGATGGAACAGAATCCTCCAATAGAACAAGAGCAACCGCCGGTAGAGGCTACCCCTGAGCCGGTAGCTCCGGCTGTGCAAGATGTTCAAAGGGAATATCTCCTGAGTATGAAGGGGATGTTCGACCAGATAGTGTCTGATATGAGGCAGGGTCATCCTAATGATCCTGTTGATGCTACCCCAAGTAGGGTCATCCTAATGGTCCTTTGCGGGTGTTAGTGAGCAAAAGCCCGAAGAGCCTGAATAGTGGTTAGAAAGGACCACCCATATCCTGACTAAGCAATTATAGTACTCTGATGAGCACAAACTCGAATGTGCAATCTCGCTTCTAGACGATGAAGCCTTGAGTTGATGGGAGACCACAACCTTTACTGTTCCTACCGATTCTGTCACATGGGACTGATTTGTAAAAGAGTTCAAGAAGAAGTATATTAGTGAGAAATATCTAGCCGAAAGAAGGAGACGATTCTTGTATCTAAAGCAGGCTAATAGGCCTATTGAGCAATATGTGGCAGATTTTTGTATGTATTGTAAGTACGGAGCCGAGTACATAAAAACCGAGAAGCAAAAGTGTCAGATGTCTATCGATGGGCTAAATGATGAGATGAGCCCCATGTTTACTGCTTTGGGAATTACTGACTTCCAGATTTTAGTCAACCGAGCCATTGCTACCGAAGCTAAGATGAAAGCTTCAGAAAAGAGAAAGGGTGAAAACAGAGATGATAAGAAACAGAAATGAGAGGATAGATCAGATTAGAAGGTGAAGAGAGTCAAGCATCAGAAAGAGGGCTCCTCAACCTACCGTAATGAGTCCAAAAGTAACTATGTGCCGAGACCTTAGTTGGCCAATAGACCATCTGCCCCGGTTGCTTCTGTTCATAGCATGGGGAATTTTGGAAAAGCTTCTGCTTGTCAGTATTGTCATAAGTTTCATGCTAGCCCTTGTCGATTCCAGAGGAAGCTGTGTTATGCATGTGGTGGGTCAGACCACTTTGTTAGGGATTGCCCTCAGAACCCAAATAGAGGCACACCTCATTCTCGTACCTATCAGAGTCCTCCACCTCAGAACCGAAAAAAGGGCCCAGGACAGGCCCATTCTAGGAATCAGAGTAGAGGAAGAGACCGTCAATCAGCCCCTCCTTGTCAAGGGTCTCAAGCTCCTGCTAGAATGTACCATGTTCGTGGTAGAGAGGAGGAAGAGTCTCCCGACGTGATTGTAGGTACCATTGAACTAAATTTAAGCCCTGCATATGCTTTAATAGATTTAGGATCTACTCATTCCTTTGTATGTTCTAGAATGCCTGTAAAGGATAAGTTAGAGCCTGAAAATGTTGATAGGGGTCTTGTAGTATCAAACCTAATAGGATGAATAATGAATGTTAATCTTGTTTGTAAATACTCTCCGATCATAATTCGAAACATTCCTTTTCGAATTGATCTATTTGTGCTACCAGAATGTGAGTTCGACCTAATATTGGGGTTAGACTAGTTGACCAAACATGAAGCTTGGATCGATTGTCAAAATCGAAGATTGTATCTTCGGGGATTGGGAAAGGAATTGATTCTCCTAATTGATAAGAAGCCAACTTCGATTATTGCTGCAATGGTTATGCAAGATGAATACGACTTCGGATTGCCGAAGATCCCTGTGGTATCTGAGTTTATTGATGTTTTTCCGGAGGAACTTCCTGGTCTTCCTCCAACTAGAGAAGTGAAATTCAGGATTGAAGTCCAGCCTGGGACTAATCCGGTGTCGATTGCTCCATATAGGATGACACCTATTGAGTTGAGAGAACTTAAGAAACAACTCAAAGAGCTACAAGATAAGGGATTTATACGTCCTAGATCTTCTCCATGGGGCGCAACTGTTTTGTTTGTAAGGAAGAAAGATGGTACAATGAGGCTTTGTATCGACTATCGATAATTGAATCGGGTGACTATTAAGAACAAGTACCCTTTGCCTAGGATTGAAGATCTATTTGATTAACTCAAGAATGCTACGATATTCTCTGGATTGATCTTCGATCGGGGTACTATCAAATGAGAGTGAAAGAGGAAGATGTTCCTAAAACGGCTTTCAGAACTCGATATGGCAATTTTGAATTCTTGGTGATGCCATTTGGGCTAACCAATTCCCCAACTGCATTCATAGATCTAATGAATCAAATGTTCAAACCTCATCTTGATAAGTTTGTGGTCGTCTTTATTGATGACATTCTGGTGTATTCTCGAAACAAGGAGGAACACTCAGAACACCTTCGGATTGTCTTGCAGGCACTTCGAGAACGACAGATGTTTGCTAAGTTCTCCAAGTGTGAATTTTGGTTATCGGAAGTGTCATTCCTTGGCCATGTTATCTCGGCAGAAAGAATCAAAGTTGATGCTAAGAAATTACAAACTATTCTGGATTGGAGACCTCCGAGAAATGTTACTGAGGTCAGAAGTTTCCTTGGTTTAGCCGGGTATTATAGGAGATTTGTTATAGGATTCTCCACTATTGCCTTGCCTTTAACTAAAGTTCTAAGAAATGATAAATTGTTTGAATGGTCAGAGGACCAACAAAGAAGCTTTGATCATCTTAAGCAAGCCTTGACTCATGCTCCTGTCCTTATCCAACCGGAATGCGGTAAAGAATTTACTGTGTATAGTGATACTTCACACTCGGGACTAGGTTGTGTCCTAATGCAAGGAAACAATGTGGTTGCTTATGCATCAAGGTAGTTGAAGCCTCATGAATTGAACTACCTGACTCATGATCTTGAGTTAGTTGCTATTGTTTTTTCCCTCAAGATATGGAGGCATTACTTATATGGTGAAAAGTGTTACCTATACACCAATCACAAGAGTCTTAAATACCTCTTGACTCAGAAGGATTTAAATATGAGACAAAGAAGATGGATGAAATTGCTAAAAGATTATGACTTGGTCATTGATTACCATCCTGGGAAGGCCAACATGGTGGCCGATGCTCTTAGTCGTAAACCGACCTTGGGTAAGCCATTTAATAATTTTGAAATGTTATAAGCTTCCTTTGAGTAATCGTATTTGATTTAAGGATTTTCTTGTAGCCCCAAACTCGATTAATGCTCACCTTCGAGTGTATCGAAAGCAAGGATATTTGTCTGAACTTCAGGTTCAATCTGATCTGATTATAAGGATCAAAGATCTTCAACAATCTGATTCTGAGCTTCAGGCTATTGCTTCAAAGATTGATTCGAAAGCTAATATCGAATTCTCCCTCAATTCGAATGGATTGCTCTACTTTAGAGATAGAGTATGTATTCCAAATAATGAGGAATTGAAAAGAGATATCCTACAAGAAGTACATCAAGGCTCGTTCTCGATCCATCCTGGTTCTGTTAAGATGTATAAGGATCTGAAATCCTTGTATTGGTGGCCTGGCATGAAAGCAGCCATCACAGACTTTGTGTCTCGATGTTTGACTTGTCAGAAAGTTAAGGCTGAGTATCGAGCTCTTATAGGATTGCTTCAGCCTATTGAATTGCTTGAGTGGAAATAGGATCGAGTGACAATGGGTTTTGTTATTGGCTTATCGATTACACCGAGAAAGAATAATGTTGTTTGGGTGATTGTGGACAGATTCACCAAGTCTACACATTTTATTCCGGTTCGAAGGAACATGAACTCGGAGATCTTAGCCGAGCTGTACATCTATGAGGTGATTCGGTTACATGGTGTACCGACATCCATTATTTCTGATAGAGATCCGAACTTCACGTCTAGATTTTGGAAGTCTTTGTAAAAAACTCTTGTGACTAAAGTGCACCTTAGCACTGCTTTCCATCCGCAATCTGATGGTCAATTGGAAAGAGTGATACAAGTATTGGATGATATGCTATGTACTTGTGTTATAGACTTTGGAAAGAATTGAGAAAAGTCCCTACCCTTAGTGGAATTTGCATACAACAATAGCTATCAAGCGTCGATTCAAATGGCCCCCTTTGAAGCTCTATATGGGAGAAAGTGTAGAACTCTATTGTGTTGGTCTGAATTGGGAGAGAACAAGGTTTCGGGACCCAAAATGATCCGAGAAACTGAGGAACAAGTTCGAATTATTCATGATCGATTGAAACAAGCCTTCGATAGACAAAAGGCTTATGCAGACTTGAAACGAAGAGACATCCAGTACAATGTAGGAGAAAAGGTCTTCCTAAAAGTTTCTCCTTGAAAGAAACTCTTCAGGTTCGGGAAGATAGGAAAGCTTAGCTCTCGGTTTATTGGACCTTTAGAGATTATTGAAAGGATTGGCTCTGTGGCCTATCGTCTTGCGCTCCCTAGTGAGTTCGATAAGATACACAATGTGTTCCATGTTTCCAAGTTAAGAAGGTATCGGTCCGATCCTTCTCATGTTCTGGAACCGGAAAAGTTGGAATTGAACCCCGACTTGTCCTACAAAAAAGAACTGGTTCAGATCCTTGATCGAGAAATTAAAAGACTTCGAAACAAGAATGTTCCTTTAGTGAAATTCCTTTGGAGGAATCACAAGAAAGAAGAAGCTACTTGGGAACCCGAGGACATGATGAAAGCAAAGTATCCACAATTGTTCATTTCAGGTAAATTCGAGGGGGAATTTCTTTTAAGGAGGGAAGAATTGTAACACCCTCAAAAGGGGCTAAGAGATAGCATGACCAATTGATAATTAAATTGACTAGTTGAAGGTCAGATTGTGTAGTTAAGGGACTTAATTTAAATAAAGGAAAAATCAAAAGGACTAAATATAGATGACTAGAATGAAATAAAGATAAAACAATAGGATTGCATGCTAAATCTAAATTTCCCTTGGTTACCCTTAGTCATCTAATTGCTCAAAAGATTAAAGTAAGGGGCAAATAGACTTTTTATACCCAAAAATGATCAAACAAAATTGGGTAAAAATTCCTTCCTCCTCCCTGATTCTCACGTGAGAAAGAAAAGAAGAAGGGAGAGGAAACTTCACCTCCTTCATTGCTCCATTCTTATAACCAAAAGAAAGAAGGCCTAAAATTCTTGCATGGATAGGAAGACTTGATAGGAAAGCAAGTTTAAATAGCTTGGTAAGTCCCTCTTTCCATAGTTAAGATTTTGAAAGCTTACGTTTTTGGAATTTTCATGCTTCTAAGATATTCTCATGTCAAGGTTAGGGATTATGTATGATTTGGTGTAGTTCTTGAAGCATGAACATAATGTTAGAGAACTTGAATTTGGAAAATTTATAAGTATCAAATAGGTATTGGTTAATTAGATATGTTGATGAAAAAGATGATTAAATTGGTGTTAATTTTTATGGTTTTGATGCTAGAAATTGTGAGAACAAGAAAATTGGAAATTAGAGCCATGGGTTATAAGTTAGTCAAAATTGCCAAGAAAATACCACTTTGGGTAGCCAACTTTGAGAATTTCCCTAGGCTTGGATTTAAAGAATTTGGATCTGAAATTTTAAACCATGATACTCATGTATACCTAGTTTAAGCTAAAATTTACGAAATCTTAATCCGAGTCCGGTAGAGAAAGATATAAGCGTTTCCGTAGGCTACCCGAGTAGTCCCGGGAATCCGGCTATATCTGTTTCGAATGAAATCTGGAGCTAATCGAATAGAAATTAAAATATGGGATTAATTTATCCTTATAGAGGATTCTTCTAGCTTTCCAACTAGGTAAAATGGACTAAAATCGAACATTGGAGCTAGGAGATACGATCGTTTCGCTAAAGGGTAGCAAAACTGTCCGTAATGCACATGTTTATAATTGTTAAGCCTAAGAGCATTTGAAATAGATGCTTGAATATGTCTTGATGAATGACTATTGTATATGAATTGTTAGATAACCCGAGAGAAGAAACTAACGAAGATCAAGAGAGGATCGAAGTAGCGAGGAAACGAGGCAAAGGGGTTGCGATCTACAACCCTTGATAGCTCGGAGAATTGGTAAGTATGGAAAACCTTAGGGTTAGGACCTAGGGTCCTAACCATCTTTTGTTAATTGAAATTGATATTGCATGTAAATTGATTAATCCATATTCGGTAAAAAAGGGAAGATGACTAATGTTAAATGACTTATTTGATTGTATAACTCGCTTACTAGAACTTGCTTGCTAGAGTATTAGAACTAGCTTAGCACATATGCATTGCTTGGAAATGCCGAGGTAAGTAACGGCACACGACTACGAATGACAGGTACGTAAACCATGCATGAAGCATGAATGTAATGATATGAACATTGGTTGAGAGCATGATATGCAAGTTATTGTTATTATAAAGTATATGTATTGGTGACATGTTACGAATACTTGACATTGATAATATGAATTGGATTGCTTTAAAGGAAATGATAAAAGCATGATAATTGCCTTTGTAGTAGCTTGTATTGGATACTTGTTCTTGGAATATGAACTTGATTGCATGAATCGAATAATGATCAAATGGATATTGAAATGTTATTAAGCCTTGGTCTATAGTGGTCATAGGTATTACGGCATGCCTAAGGTCTTGAGCTCATTGTTTAGTGCTTAGCACTCTTGTTTAGTACTTCAGTACTCTTATTTGGTACTATGGGTACCCTGATTTGGTGGTTAGTCACAAATTATTAGATACCTTGGGTATCTCTTGTTAGTATCTTTATGATACTCTTGTTAGTGCCTTTGTGGTACTCTTATTAGTGTCTTCGTGACACTCTTGTTGACCCACTTACCTATTTCTACTATACCAAGGCAACACATGAACTTAATGGAAAGACTAAATGATTAAACATGAGTTATATGTACATGTATTGTTATTGAGAATTGAAATGAAATTGATGCTATGTGTAGCACTTAATGAGAATTGGCTATTGATATTGTAAATGATCATATGGTTATAAGTAACCCTTGAAGTGAATTGTTTATTGAAAGCTCGAGAAATTGAAAGTGACAAATGTGTTACATGCATTGATTTTTATGCCCGTTAAAGCATGATCAAATAGATTATAACATTGATTCATATAAATGAAAAGATACGCAAGAGAAGCATGTGAACTATGATACTTGGACACTGCTAAACTTGTACATTGCTTGCACCATTTCCATATTGAACTATTATCATGAATTAGAATTGCTTGCTTGGTTAAAGTATGTTATACTTGTTATTGCATCATGTCTAACATGGTTAGACTAGGGCTGCCTCACTAAGTACTTCTTAGTACTTACGCTCTCTTGTTTCCTCCTTCCCAAAACAATAGGTCCTCGAATTGAGAAGCTAGATCGGGATTGAGTTCGTTTGCAAGCAAGGACATCAAGCAAGCTAGAGTATGGTATTTTGTACTTGATTAACTCCTAGTTATGGTGACATTAGTGAGCATGTTTTGTTTAGACTATTCATTGAGGGCATGTCCCATGATTTGTATATATATGTGCATGTAGTTTGTTCATTGACTTGGTTTGTAAGCCATAAGGCAACATCATGCATTAGCTAGCTTTTGATATGGTTGAGAATTGCTCATGGAACCTTAGCTAGGGTATTGTGTGTTAATATGCAAATGATGAGCCATATGGTCTAACTTGTAGGTCATAAGGCTAAGGTATAATTGATTAATGGTCATGGACATGGTAAAGTAGAATTGAACTAGATAATAGTATGAGCATTGAATTGGACAATAGATGCAATGGTTAGGTTGTTAGTTGAAGCCTAAACATGTTAAAATGGTCCCTTAAGGCTTAAAGATGGCATAAGATTGTATCTAGAGTGGTTCTTGTCTTTCATATATGGTAGGTGTGCATGCATTTAAGCTAAGAGGTGTTAGTTTGATTGCCATGGAGAAAAATGAAATAACATAAGTGTTAGCTTGATCAATGGCTAGAACCAGGGAATCTAGATTTGGTAGGTGGTCTAGGTAAGTTGACAAGGATGCCTAGTGTGTTAGATATGTCCCTTAAGGTCTAGGGATGAATTGAGACTAAATGAAGGTCTTTAGAAATGTGTCTAAGTGTTTAAATGCTTTAAATTTGCCAAGTTCAAGCAGGGGTATCGATACCACTAGCTTGGATATCGATACCACCCTTGGCAGTAACATTTTGTATCGATGCTTGTTTCGATACCAAGCCTTCATGCTTCCCAACCTTAAGCCTTGAATTCATGAAGAATGGCAGTATCGATACCTGGTTCGATACTGGAGCTTCCAGTAACATTTGGTATCGATACCAGCTTCGAACCAGGCTACCCAACCTTGGTCAACGGGTCAACATAAGCAACCTATATCGAACCCAGGTTCGATACCCCTGTTCCGATACCTTCCTATAGGGGTATCGATACCTATAGCTAATGTAGTTAAATTTGAAAATGAAAATTGCCTTGATCGATAAGATAATATTGGGGGATGATTAAACTAATTGAATTAAGATCTATATGGGGACTTAAATGGATAGTACGTTAATATTGAATGGTAAGATCGAATAGAAATGATAGTTAATTTGGAGTGGACGAGCCTAATCGTAATTGAAAAAGTTTTAAATTGGACCTAAAGTTGATAACTATTACATTCATTTGACTTGAATTAACTTACAAAATTATGAAACGTTCGAATTAAACTCAAGATTGGTCTAAACTACAAGTACAAATGTCCGGTCGACACCTCCATCTCCTAACCCGGGGCGAGGGTTTCACACTACTACTATATGCACAAGTCCTAAGCATAATTAACAACATATAACACATGATTTTCAACGTCAAGAACATTAAGCAAACTATAGGCAAGCTACCTAGAACACGATTAAAATCATAACGATCATGCAAGTACATGCTTCAACAATCCAAACAATACCGTAGTCCATCAATTAACAATCAAGCAACATAGATCTTATTTCAACATAAAGCAAAGTCAAAGTTCACACTCCCCACATAGGTTGAGTTTACACATTGTCAGGCCCCCAACTTATTAGTCAAAATATACCGAATTTGAAGTAACCTTTCCCCTTGGTTTCCTTGCTCCGAATGTAGTCCCGAGTGCCTTTTTTTTCCTACAAGGATGAAAAGAGAGCTTAAGCTAACATGCTTAGTGAGGAAGCTCTACATAAGATCATCAATGCATAAAATAAAATCATTTTTAATGTTATGTTTGCATCTTTTATGCTTAATTAAAATAAGTAAAACCAAATCATGCTCATTAACATTGTCAAATCATTTCATGTGTCATGCACAAGAATACCATTTCACTTCATGTATGCATATTGGCTTTCTAGTGATCACTTAATGTGAACTTTTAGTTCACCGAATACACGGATCTTTTTTTTTTCATAACTGGAGACTCTTGGTCTCAACATGCATCGGTCGGACACATAGTCACCCTTGTATACATGTTACCCCCACTACGCACGGTCGGACACAAAGTCACCCTTGTTTACATATGGGTTAACTATATACACGGTCGGACACAAAGTCACTCTTGTTTACATATAGGTAAGCTCTACACGCATGGTCGGACACAAAGTCACCTTTCTTTACGTGTAGGCATCATCATTATTCTCTTTATTTTATAGTGCACTCGATCCTAATGACATGTCATTTGTATTCGAATCTAAAGTTAGTGTCACTAAGCCAATATCAATATCAGTCATGCATGTTAACTTGCTGCTCATAATGTATTTATATAATGTTCATCATGTGAACTATAAATCATGCTCAACGATATTTCAAATATAAGACAATAACCACATATTATTCCAATTCATTTTCAGCTCATAATGCATCCATGATGTGTTCAACAAATGAACCAAAATTCATGCCCAATGGCACCATTATTTGTAGGGCAAATAACCACATATTATTCCAATTCATTTTCATGCTTCCATAATCTATGGATGTCTTTATAACCTTGCATTTCCAGCAACTAACATATGCATGCATCATCTCAAAATCAAAGATATGCTATTTCAAAATCTTATTGAAATATTGTTCGCATATATGCCATTACCAAAATAGCCGAAACTTGAGGTAATGCATCAAAATTATTCAAAACACTTACTCTTGAATTATGGAAAGTTTTCACACTATTCCATATTCCCTAAAACAGAACCGAACTAATGCGATTCGCTTTAAGTCCGAAAACACTCACCGACAAGCGAAACTAGCCTTCGCCGATGCTCCGATGGCAACGCTAATGCACCAGCCACTTATGCACCTTCTTGCACTACCTCTAAATCATTAAAAATAGAGCATATTCATATCATAACTTGCTCAAACCAACAGCCACATCAAACCTCCTCAAAACTACCGAAAACTTAGCCGAAACGCATCCGAACAACATTAGCCCAAAACCTAATGAATCTAATATCTAATACACTTCAATTATGAACCAAAAACACATCTAAACCATCCTTATACCTCCAGAAATATTAAAACACCTAAAATAGCCCCTAAAACAACCAAAAATCACCTTAAAAAAACACCGATTGCATTATTCTAAGATTAAATTAATGTGCCATCAATTGAAGACTCAATTAATCATTTAATTGACATAATAACATAATTAAATCCATATAATTACAGCATTGAATGAGATCTAAAAAGATTTCACAAAAACATTCATAAAATCATTAGATCTAGCATTGAAAATATAAAATCAAGTTTCATTTAAAGATTAGCAAGCTAATACTTGGGAATTTCAATAAAGAACCTTAGAAAAAGAGTTAAAATTCAGCAAATTATCTTTGAGATCTATCCACCAAAAAGATAAAGTTTTCTCTTCTTGATTCCTTTCAAATTGGTGTTGATTTGATAAAATTGATGGTTAGGCTTTGTAAAGAATAAAGAGATGATTAAAATGAAGTAATTCTTGTTGAAAAAGGTGGAAGAATTAGCAAGGAATTGAAGAAAATAGATGAAGAAAAATAGAGAGAAAATGAGAGAAAAAGATGTGAGAAAATAAGTGGTTAAGTGAGAAAATGATTATCATCTTTTAATAAACTAATTAAATATCATTTTGGTGAATAAATCATTATTTAAAAATTAAATTGGGTTTATGGCCCTTTAAGGATTCTAAGTATTGCTTGCTTTCTAATTTAGTCACTAAAAATAACAATTTCCGAAAATTATAAATTAAATTCTTCATTGTTTTCTAGAAATTACAATTTGGTCACCAATGCATAATTAGGCACAATTAAAAATCAATTTAAAGTTGAAATTACATTTTTTTTAATTTTGAAACATCTTTTTAATATTTTTAAGTCATATTTCAAAACTATTACTTTTCTAATTAAAAATATTTTTATTTTATATTTCCCCAGAATAACGAACCGAAGAACCCGATTCGATCCGAATCGAATTCTCCTAACTAAAGCCCAAACTACTAACCCCAAAATCGGGATTTTATATATCATGTTGGCCAGAGTAGTGCTTTAAATGTTGGTCATTCACTTTGAATTCATGCCCATCCCTTTGTGATTTGATTATTACTGCACCATATGGATAAGCCTGAACAACTTCAAATGGGCCTGACCATCTGGACCTGAGTTTGCCTAGGAAAAAGTTTGAGCCTGGAATTGAAAAGGAGTACTTGTTTCCCTGGTAGGAACTGCTTCAACAGTAGCTTACGGTCATCCCATCGTTTAGTCTTTTCCTTGTAGATCTTGGCATTTTCATAGGTTGCTGCTCTGAATTCTTCTATCTCATTGAGGTCTAGCAGTCTTTTTGGCCAGCTTTTTCCCATTCCATGTTCAATTTCTTTACTTTCCAATAGGCTTTGTGCTCAATTTCCATAGACAAATGACATGCTTTTCAAATACAAGCCTATATGGATATGTTCCCAATGGGGTCTTGTAGGTTGTCCTATATACCCACAGTGCATCGTCAAAACGATGAGACCAATCCTTTCGAGATAGGTTTACCATCTTTTTAAGGATTTGCTTTAATTCCCTGTTTGATATTTCAGCCTACCCATTTTTCTGTGGATGGTAGGCTATAACAATTCTGTGTGTGACGCCTAATTTCTTCAAGGCCGCAACAATGAATCTGTTGTCAAAGTGTTTACCTTCATCACTAATTATCGCTCTAGGGACTCCAAATATGGTGAAGATGTTTTTCTTAAGGAATTTTTGAATAGTCTTTGAATCATTGTGTGGTGTAGAAATTGCTTCGACCCATTTTGATACATAATCCACCGCTACTAGGATGTAGAGATTGCCTTGAGATGATGGAAATGGTCCCTTGAAGTCTATGCCCCAAACATCAAATAGTTCTACTTCCAATATGGGTTGCAATGATATCTCATTACGTCTAAAGATATTGCCCATTCGTTGGCATCGATCACAGTTCTTATAATAAAGTTGGGAATCTTTGAATATTGTGGACCAATAAAGGCCTGATTGAAGCACTTTGGCGGCTGTTCTGTTTCCTTCAAAATTTCCTACATAAGGTGAATCATGACAGTGCTGGAGTACTTCTTTTTGCTCATCCTCTGGAACACATCTTCTTATAACCTGATCTACACATTGCTTGAACAAAATAGGGTCGTCCGAGAAATACTGCTTTACATTATGCTGAAACCTCTTTTTTTCATTATGGTTAAGGTTATAAGGTAGAAAACCACTAGCTAAATAATTGCCAAGATCAACATACCAGGGAGTGGTTGTGACTGCGACAACATCTTCTATCAATGTTGCCGAAATGTACTTAGTTACTATTGTAGCGGCACAGTCGTATACTGCCATAATCTCTGCCTCGGCAGAAGCTTCTTCTACTACCGATATGTGCAGGATGTGTTCGTCTGAGAATGTATCTTGTATTTATTCTTGTGGGTTGTTATCTCCCCAGTTTCTATTCTGGAAAGATGATTGGCTACCTATTTTCCGTACCTATTTTGTCCTTGATTTCTACGTCAAATTCTTGCAAAAGAATGATCCATCTAATCAGTCTGGGCTTTGCATCCTTCTTTGAGAATAAGTACTTGATTGTCGAATGGTCAGTATGGACAGTTACTTTTGTTCCAATAATGTATGATCGAAACTTGTCAAAGGTAAAGACTACAACTAGTAATTCCTTCTCGTGATGGTTTAATTGATCTGGGCATCATTGAGGATTTTACTAGCATAGTAGATGACATAGAATAAGTTGTTTTTCCTCTACCCAAGTGCTGCCTCGACAGCATATCACTTGCACCACACATTATTTTACATGGCAGGGCCCAATCTGGTGGGACTACAATTGTTGCGGGGATCAACTTGTCTTTGAGAATCTCGAATGCTTCATTGCATTCCTTGCTAAATTCAAATTTCTTATCTTGTTCAAGCAAATTACACAGAGTTTTAGAATTTTTTGAAAAATTAGAGATAAACCTCCTGTAAAAACCTTCACAACTCAAGAAACTTCGGACTCCTTTGACTGAAATTAGTGGAGGCAATTTCTTTATCACATCTATGTTGGCTTTGTCAACTTCAATTCCCTGTGATGAGATTTTGTGTCCCAAAACTATACCTTCATTCACCATACAATGGCATTTTTCCTAATTAAGAACTAAATTGGGTTCCTCATCTCTTTGCAGTACCTTTTGTAAATTGTTGAGACAATGAGTGAAGTTGTCTCCAAAGACTGAAAAATCATCCATGAATATCTCCAAGAAATCCTCTATCATGTCGGAAAAAATTGCCATCATGCATCTATGAAAAGTTGTCGAGGCATTATAGAGGCCGAACGAAATTCTTCTAAATGCATAAATCTCATACGGGCAGGTGAAGGTTGTTTTTGCCTAGTCTTCTGGGTCTACGACAATTTAATTATAGCCTGAGTAACCATCAAGAAAATAGTAAAAATGTTTACCAGCAAGTCTATTAAGCATTTCATCAATAATGGGCAATGAGAAATGTCCTTCTTTGTTGCCTTATTTAACTTGCGGTAATCCATACAAACCCTCCAACCAGTCACAATCCTGGTTGGGATCAGCTCATTGTTCTTATTGCTTATTATGGTCATGCCATCTTTCTTGGGTACACATTGTACCGGGCTTACCCATGCACTGTCAGAGATAGGGTAGATGATTCTGGCATCAAGCCATTTGATTATTTCCTTACGTACTACCTCCTTCATGGTATGGTTAAGTCTCCTTTGGGCCTCAACAATGGGCTTACGATCTTCCTCTAAAAGAATTTTGTGCATGCAAATGACTGGACTTATTACCTTCAAGTCATCAATTGACTACCCAATTGCCTTCTTGTGCTGTCGCAACATCTCTATGAAGCTTTTTTCCTATTTTGGCTGCAGCTCAGAAGAAATAATTATGGGCATTGTGTAGTTGGTTCCCAAATAAGAATATTTTAATTTGTCAGGTAAGGGTTTTAATTCAATAACTAAGGGTTCTTGATTTGAAGGTTTTTCATCATTACCTGGGTAATTTAGTGGTTCGAAGTACTTATCTGGAAGGTGTGTTATCCAATTGGCTTCCTCAACCTCTTGTATTTCAACACTTTCCAAGACTCTACTGTAGCAGTCGTCAATTGTACTGCCGAGACAGATCTACGATATATTGTTAAGATTGCTGCCGAGGCAGTGGTTGCTGGGACAGGGTATTGCATTGCCTGCATCTGGGGTGTAAATCATCTAGCACTCCTTTGGATCATCATGTCTTTTCAGAATCTGGAAAACATTGAGTTTGACTTGCTTATCGTTAACTCTAATTGTCAATTCTCCCTTTTCTACATCGATAAGCGTACGTCCAATAGCTAGAAAAGGTCTCCCCAAGATGATCGATGCATTGTCATTTGCTTCACAATCGAGGACAAGAATGTCAGCTGGAAAAATAAATTTATTCACCCTTACCAATATATCCTAGATCTTTCCTTCATGTTGCACATACGATCTTCTGCTAATTGAAGCATCACAATTGTGGGTTTTGCCTTTCCTATTCCAAGTTTTTGGAATACGGATTTTAGCATAAAGTTTATGCTTGCTCCAAGATCGCATAGAACCTTTCCTTCATAGTTATTTCCTATCGCACATGGTATAGTAAAGCATCTAAGATCCTTCAATTTGGGGGGCATACGATTATGAAGCATTTCCATGCATCCTTCGGTTGCGGCAATAGTTTCAAACTCACTAAATCATCTTCTTTTTGACACAATGGCTTTTAATAATTTGGCATAATTCGGCATCTGTTCTATTGCCTCAACTAATGGTAAATTAATGTGGACTCGCTTTAGGATGTCTCGGAACTTTTTAAATTGATAATCCTGCTTCTTCTTTTTCAGCTTCTGTGGGAAAGGTGTTGGGCTCGCATTTCCTCTAGTGTCTCATTAGTCTGAAATTTAATGCCTGGTACCACTGGTACTTCTTCTGTCTTGGCCGCTTGGCGTGGGACTACCAATTTCTCTACCGAGGTAGTTCCTTCTACTAGGAATGATTTGTCTGCTGCGGCATGAGCACTTAGTTCCACATCTAAGTCCTCTATATCTGATTCTTCTTGTTCCACTAGTGAGACTTTGTCTACCAAACTGCCTGATATATCTTTAAGTTTTAAGCCACTCCTAGTGGTGATTGCCTTACATTGCTCATGGATCATTCCTCTTGCAACTTCAGTATTGTTGGGTAATCCTCCTTGTGGTCTAGTGTTCAGATTTTGAGCAAGCTACCCAACTTGAGTTTCCAGTGTTTTAATGTTTGCCTTTTGGTTTTGCAACCTCATCTTAGTTCTGTTTATGAAAGCATCATTTCTCTGAATAAAGTTACTATTCTCAGCCATATATGTTTCTGTTTTAATCCTAAAGGCCTTAAGAGAATTTTCCAATGAACTTGTATGCTGTTGTTGAAGCATCTGCTACTGCGACAGTGGTTGTTGTACCTGCTGCTACGTTGGATGTTGCATTGGCATTGTTTGCTGGAAACTTGAGGGTTGAGTAGTCGGATTTAGAGCATTGTTAGGATTACTCCATGATAAATTTGGATGCCTCTTTCTGTTGGATTATATGTATTGGACATCATATTGTTGTTCCGGTTGTAGTTTCCTACAAAAGACTAGATTCTTGATTCTGCATGCATTTAGAAGAGCTATGGTTACCTCCACATAGATTACAGAAAGAATCTATTGTCTTGACCTCATGAGTATTATTTTGTATTTGCATATTCTGAACCATCTTAGTTAGAGAGGTCAATTGTGCTACCACTGAATTGGATGTTTCTAACTCATGTACTGTGGGTTGGCGTCTTACCCCTACTCGCCTAGATGTAGGGAATTGAATATCATTCTTTGCAAGTTTGTTCAAAATTTCTATCACTTCCTCTGGTGGTTTGTCGAGAAATGTCCTATTGGCAGAGGTGTCTAACATCATCCTTGTTGGGGCATTGGTTGTATTGTAAAACCTAGTTACTTGTGTCCATAATGGAAATCCATGCAAAGGACACTTACGTAATAGCAACTTATGTCGCTCCCATGCCTCATACATCGGTTCATCATCTGTCTGCCGAAAAGAAGTAATTTTATTATGTATACGATCATATAGATTAGTAGGATTGAAATGTGTAATGAAATCATGACATAGTTCACTCCAAGATCCTATAGATCCCGCTGGAATGCTATTTAACAAGGTTTTTGCTCTATCCCTCAGTGAATAGGGAAACAATTTCAGTCTCAAAACATCTTCATGGACTCCTTGGATTTTGAATGAATTACAGATCTCTATGAATGATTTGAGGTGTTGCCTGACATCTTCAGTTAAGGACCCACCAAACTATCCAATGGTATTGAGCATATTAAACATGATAGGTTTTAGTTCAAAGTGGTTTGCTTCGATTTCTGGTGTAACAACTCCTGGATTTAACCCGTTCAAATCCTCTTTCAGGAAATCTCTAACTATGAGCTACCGAGGCAGTGGTGGCGGCAGAAGTCCTCCATTTTCAGCGGGTAAGTTCTGCTCTATTGGGTTATTTTCTATAACTACTCTGATTTGTCTTGTCAACCTTTGACGTGTGCATTCAATTTTTGAATCTAGCTTGTACAAAGGATTCCTTGGGTTTGTCCTGGTCATACACCAATAAAAACCGAAGTTTAAATAAATAACTAAAAGCGAGAAAATAAAGATAACAAAAATTTAGGTTCTAATCCCCGGCAACGGCGCCAAAAACTTGTTGCGTGTAGAAAGAATGCACAATTTGTGCAAGTGTACACTTCGCGAGTAATAAAGTGATGAATATAAATGATACATGCTAAATATGCGCAATTGTAGTGCAATTCTACACGTTAAGTAATAAGTGATAAGTATATTATCGAGTTATCATCTCCTTAGGGATTGGTGTACTCAATATGCTTCCTTTGGTCTTCTTGCTTCTGTAAAATAAAAGTAAAAACAATGATAAGTTGAGTGTTGATTAAATTAAATAAAATAAACTAACTAAAGTGATATCAATTATGAGAGAGAGGGTAGGATCCAATTGTGTTGTATTGTGGATTTGATCGATCTGCTCCTGTTCAATGCAATTGCATTGCACTATCTCAGCAGTACTACAGATATTGTCTCGGCATTGACAATGTTCTCTACCGCGGCAAACCCTTACTCTTGGGCAGATTTACCAAAGTTTGGCAAAGTTTCCTTGTATGGCTCCGTTTATCTCTAAGTCGAAATACTGTTGAAGGCCAGTCCTTGATGATACCTCCCAGCGTTAATCAATTATAACCAACATCCAATCCCACACTTCTTTTAGCCGCTGAAACTCTTAACCTATCCCTAGGCCGAGTTAGTATCCTCCAATCAAGTTGAATACCACACTTACTCCTTTCGTGAGCCTAACTCTCCCGAGTCTAGACAAATAGATTACTTACAAACTTCCCTTTCAGGCTTGGATGCAAGAACAAAGAATGACAAAGAGAAAGCAAACTTTGATATTTTATTGCATTGAAACAAGAATCAAAATACAATCTCCTCTCACAAATACTTGACAACCTTCACCCAAACCCTAAGAGAACTTAGAACATGATGGGAAGAATTGTCCCTAAAACTCTCTCAAAATTCAGTTCTTAAGACCTATCCTCTATATTCTAACCCATAGGACGACTATGCCTTATATAGGCTTGGCCTAGGGAAAACCTTTCCTAATTAGAGTACAACTTGGAGTAGGGAACAAGTTATGTACATAGGATAAATATTTCCAAGTTTGATCTTCTAAAAGGTTTCATCCCGCGTGGCCTTGTCCTTGGGCTTTTCTTGTGTTGTTCAGCTCCGATTCTTGGGCTTCTTGCTCAACGACGTTCTCCGTATTTTTCTCCTTCAGCTGACAGCCATATTGCCTTTTTCTTCTCTACTGCCTCAACATCAGGTCCTACCTCCAACTTATTCTGTTGCCTCAACAATACTTGTTCCTGTATAGATAAGAAAATGCAGTAAAGTATGCCTTTTCTACAAATATATTCTTTAATGGCATAATCCCTAAATATATCATATTAAGCCCATGCGTTGGTTCAAGTAGTTGTATAATTGATGATAAGTACCCATGAAAAGTGTAGAAAGTGATAGTGAGTTGAGAACTTATCATACCCCCAAACTCGAACTATTGTTTGTCCTCAAGCAATGCAAATCATCAATTTGTCAAACTCTATTCTCTCTTGGTCTTATGCTTCCATCTATTCTCCCAATCATAACTATGTCTATTCTTTAGACTTAACCTTTCGGTTTTCTAAGTGTATACTTAGAAGACAAGCTATAAGGCTAGTGTGTGTGTACAAATATACTCTAAGTGTATACTTAGAAGACAAGCTATAAGGCTTGGTGTACTCTTCTTATAACAACAATTCCTTGAGCCAATTTCAGGCACCTCAAATATTGCGTTTTCTATTTCTTAACTCTTTATTTCTTTTGCTATTCTTTTATGCATACTAGAGCCAATTTCGGGTATCTCTAGTATGAAGAAGAGTTTTTTCTAGAGCAGGTCATAGGCACCTCTAGTCACCTTTTCAAATTCTAAGTCTTTATCACCTAAATTTATTAAAAGAATTCCTATAGCCAAACAAGTCCCAAAAGTATTTTTAAAGTTCAACCTTATAGCAAGCTTCTAAGTTTTTCTCCTTAAGTATCCTAGAATCAAGTCTTCAAAACAGATCCTAACTATGGTAAGGAGAAAGATTTCTATTAAATTTAAGAATAAACTAAGACAATACCGATGAAGAAAAGTGCAAAAGTATGACAACAATTTTAAGTATAGTGGTGGATATAAATAAAAAAAATTTATCATTAAAAACTTCCTTTTTATGGCAAGGCCGCGGTAGTAGATTGCTTCGTCAGTACCTCTACACCCCAAAACCCAAACCAAGCATTGTCCTCAATGCTTAATTTAGGGGCAGGCAGTAGGTAAAAAATTATAAGCAGTAAAAAAACAATAAAAATAAAGAAAAGAAATTATAAGGATTCGGAAGAGCTTTCTTCCATAATGTCTCCTTGGTCTAGTTGCTGATGGTTGTGCCCTTGGTGATGGTGATGACTTTGCTCTTCTCGGCGGATGAACTCTTGTAGGTGTTGCTCGTTGTATTGGAACATTGATCTCTTCTCCTCCTTCATCGTCTGTGTCCATGATTTCTGTGCCTTCGTTTTTTGGATCTACCCCGGCATGCTGGATGCTAGGTTCGACAATTAAAGAGCTTTGATGTACATAGGCATCTATCTCAACCGATAGACTGTCCATTGGTATTGGAGATCTTGGGGGAGTGTTGTAAACTCCCCTTCTCTTCGAAGGTCTTCTGCTTGCGGATGATGTCGCGATAGTGTCTGCTGCCCTAGATGGGCCAGTTGCGTGGAATTGATGCTGCGGTCTGGAGGTGAAAAATGGTCTCGACCCTGGAGCTGGACTGGTTGATGAGTGTTTAAAAAGGCTTTTATTTACTATTCTTTTCCTAAACAATATGTACTCATTACCTACTAATTTGAGCTGATACACATACTTATTATTCAATAATTGATATTTTGCTGCCACAACATATAAAGATGATATTTGTGAGAAAAGAAGGCTTTATGGCATATTTTTGTGTAGTTGCAGGAAATACCTGCCGAGGAAGCAAAAGTGCCGAAGGTAGAACCATTACCGAGGCAGCAACATTGCCAAAGGCAGAAGCAATACCGCGGCAGCAGAAGTTCCAGTACTGATGCTGGGTGATTGAAAGAGAAAAATGAGTTGAGAATGCATGGACTTGAAGCGTTTTGATTGGAGCAGATTAGCATGTGAAAAGACCAAGTCAAAGGCCATGCGGGAATAGTCTTCTAGATAGAATTAAACTTGGAAATATTATATTTTTATTACTTGTTTCCTACTCCAAGTTATATTCTACTTAGGAAAAGTTACCCTAGGTCTAGACTATAAATACATGAGCTGTCCAATGTATGGAGGAGAGCCAAATTAGAGAGAAAGATTTACCCTAAAAATTGTGTTCTTCATTACAATATGTTCTAAGCTTTCTTAGGGTTAGGTGAAGGTTGTTGAATATTAGTGTGAGAAGATTGTACTTTGTTTCTTTGTTTCAATATAATAAGAATATCAAAGTTTGTTTATCCTTTTACCATTCTTTGCTCTTGCATTCAAACTCGTGAGAGGAGCTTGTAATAATTCATTTATCTAATATCGAGAGAGTTAGATTCACGAAATGGATAAGTGCGGTGTTGTAGACACTAACTCGGCCTAGAGATAGGTTAAGAGTTTTATCGGCTAAAAGAAGTGTAGGATTGGTTGGTAATTATAATTGATTCATGCCGAGAGGTATCATCAAGGACTGGTTATCAACAATATTTTGAATTAGAGATAAGCGAAATCATTCAAGGACACTTTGCCGAACTTTGGTAAGTCTGCCCAAGAGCAAGAGATTGCCGCGACAGAGAACATTGTCGCTGCTGAGACAGTATCTATAGTACTGTCGAGGCAGTGCTGTACCATTATATTGAACAAGAACAAATCAAGTGAATCCACTATATGACATAACTGGATCCTACCCATTCTCTGTATTCGTTCTCAACCTTTTATTTAAGCTTTTTGTTCTTTAGTTATTCAACAAATCTTTTTACTTGTGTTTTTATTTTATTAACTTCAGGAACAACGAAGTAGAAGGAGGCATATTAAGTACACCAGTCCCTGTGGAGAACGATATTCGATAAATACTTATTATTATATTACTCGACGTGTACACTTGCACTTAATTACGCTTATTTTACACGCATCAAGTTTTTGACGCTGTTGCCGGGGACTTACAACTAATTTTTGTTTTCTTTAATTTTCTTGCTTTTAAGTTGTTATTATATAAAAATAATGTATATATATATATAATTTAAAGAAATTTAATCTATTTTATCTTTGGTGTATGACCAAGGTTAACCCTAGCACTCTCTTACGTGATATCGACCCAGAAATCAAAAAGACTTATCAAAGACTGAGGAGACAGATCCAAGGAGTCATGGAAGTGAATCCAGGAAATCAGAACCTACATGAAGGCATTGGAGGCCAGCAACAACAACCTCTACCGCAACCACTGCTGCGGCAGCTAACTGTTAGAGACTTTCTGGTGGAAGATTTAAATGGATTAAACCTTGGGATTGTTACACCAGAGATTGATGCAACTCACTTTGAACTTAAACCAGTAATGTTCAATATACTCAATACTATTAGACAATTCAGTGGGGCTGCAACAGAAGATGCCAGACAGCATCTCAAATCCTTCATGGAAGTATACAACTCTTTCAAAATCCAAGGAGTACATGAAGATATTTTGAGGCTGAAACTTTTCCCCTATTCACTGAGGGATAGGGCCAAAACCTAGTTAAACAGTATTCCAGCAGGATCAATTGGATCTTGTAGTGAACTTTACCGAGAATTCATTACGAGAATTAACTCTACAAATTTATATGATAGAATCCGTAATGAGATCACTTCATTTAGACAGGTTGATGACAAATCTATGTACGAGGCTTGGGAACGCTACAGAGAGTTACTGAACAAATTTCCACTACATGGATTCTCATTATGGATGCAAGTAACCATGTTCTATAATGCCTCCAATGCCCCGACTAGAATGATGTTGGATGCTTCAGCAAACAGCGCACTCCTTGACAAGGCCCCGAAAGAAGCTATAGAGATTCTGAACAAACTCGCAATGAACGATTTCCAATTTCCTACTTCTAGGGAAGGAGGATTAAGACGCCATGCCATAGTAAATGAATTAGAAACCAATAATTCGGTGACAACAAAATTGGCATCTTTAACAAAAATAGTTCAGAACATGCAAGTACAACAGAATACTCAAGAAGTGAAGGCTATAAATTCTTCTGAGTATATGCAAGACGAGGAAACTGGATTTTATGTGGGAAATTATAACTGGAAAAATAACATGATATCAAATACATACAATCTGGCTTGGAAAAGGCACCCAAACTTTTCATGGAGCAACCAGAACAATGGCTTAAACCCCACTAACCAGACCTCCAATTATCAGCCACTTCTGTAGCAGCAAATGCAGCAGCCACTACCGCAGTAGCAGATGCATCAATAGCAACAGCCTATAAGTTCACTAAAAAAATACTCTCAAGGCCTTTATTATGAAAACTGAATCATATATGGCTGAGAATAGTAATTTCATGAAGAGGACTGACGACTTCATGAACAGAACAAAGATGAGGCTACAGAACCAAGATGCTGCAATAAAATCATTAGAAACCCAAATTGGTCAATTCGCTATAAGACAAAATACAAGACCACAAAGGGGGTTACCTAGCAATACTGAAGTTGCTAAGGGAATGGGCCATGAATAGTGCAAGACAATCACAAAAAGAAGTGGGCTACAACTGAAAGAAACAATGGGGAATTCAGCAACAAAAGCTACTCAAACAATACAAGAAGATACAAATAAGGAGGACTTGGATGCTTAATAGACTGAGCACGAAGACAGTGCCCCAGCATAAAGCTCGGCAGCACCTACACTTCCTGCTGAGGCAGCAAGACAAATAGTGTCCCAAGTATTAAATTTCAATCTAATGAAACCCTAGATGAGATGAGACCACCACCACCTCCTACAAAGGCTGAACAAACAGAAACAAGACCATTAATTCAAGAAATTTCTTGATATTCTAAAGCAAGTCCACATCAACTTGCCACTTGTTAAGCCATTCCTCATACATCGGTTCATCATTATACTTCCAAAATGATTTGATTTCATTACAGATGCGATCATAGAGATTTGTCGAATTAAACCTCATAATGAATTCTTGGTAGAGTTCCTCCCAAGATCCTACGAATCCTGCTGGGATGCCATTTAACCAAGTTTTCACCCTATCCCTTAGTGAATAGGGGAATAACTTTAATCGTAAAATATCTTCATGCACTTCTTGGATCTTGAAAGAATTGCATACTTCCATGAAAGATTTAAGATGATGCCTTGCATCTTCAGTAGCAGACCCACTAAAGTGTCCAATTGTGTTCAACATGTTGAACATCACTGGTTTGAGCTCAAAGTGAGTTGCTTCAATTTCTGGGGTGACTGCGCCAGGGTGTAGTCTGTTTAGGTCTTCCACCAGAAAGTCTCTAATAGTGGGCTGCCTCGGCAATGGTTGCGGCAGTGGCTGCTACGACATTGTTGGTGGTAGTACATTATGTTCAACAGGTGGAATTTGTCCCCTTGGTGGATTATCCATGGCTTGAAACAGGTTGCGCCTTAGATGGTGTCCTGTGCGTTCGATTTTAGGGTCAAATTCGTACAATGGACCACTCGGGTTTGCCACTGGTCATACACCAAATAAGTCAGAGTTAAAAAAAATAAATAAATAATTAGAATTAAAGTTTGATAAAGAATGGTTAAAGAGAAAGAAAATAAAGAAAACAAAATTTAGTTGCCATTCCCCGACAATGGCGCCAAAAACTTGATGCGTGCAATAAAAGCGCAATTGAGTGCAAGTGTACACGTCGTCAAGTAATAAAGTGATAAGCATATCGTGTATCGTCTCTATAGGGATTGGTATACTTAATATGTCTCCCCTTGTTCCCTTGCTCCTAAAAGATAAAGTAAAAACATAGATAAGTGGATTTGGTTAACTAACTAAATAATTAAATAAAAAAACATAAAATAAAAGGTTGAGAACGATATAGAGAAAGTGGGTAGGATCCAGCTGTGTCAATTAGTGGATTCAATTGATCTTCTTCTTGTCCAACGCAATTACACAACACTGTTTCGACAGTATTGTAGATACAGCCTCGGCAGTATTAGTGTTCTCTGCCGCGACAATCTCTTGCTCTTGGGCAAATGCATCAAAGTTCAGCAAAGTGTCCGTAGCTGACTCTGCTTATCTCTAAGTCAGAGCACTGTTGATAACTGGTCCTTGACGATACCTCTCAGCGTAAATCAACGATAATCACCAACCAATCCAATACTTCTTTTAGTTGCTAAAACCCTTAACCTATCTCTAGGCCGAGTTAGTGTCTACAACACCGTACTTATCCCTTTCGTGAATCTACACCTCTCGATGCTAGATAAATATATAACTTACAAACTTCTCTCTCGAGCTTGAATACAAGAACAAGGAATGACAATAAGATAAGCAAACTTTGATATTATTATTGCATTAGAATAAGAAACAAGAAACAATCTCCTCTCACTAATATCTACAACCTTCACTTATCCCTAAGAAATTTAAAACATAATATCGTTAGGTACAATTCTTAAGGAGAAGGGTTTCTCTAAAAATCGGCTCTCCAAACAATATGATCGGCTAGGCTATATATAGTCTTAACCTAGGGCAAACCTTTCCTAAATAGAATCTAACTTGGAGTAAGGAACAAGTCTTCTTCATGAGATCGGTTATTTCCAAGTTTGCCACCTTCTAGAAGGATTTTCCCGTTTGGTCTTTGACTTGGGCTTTTAGTGCGCTAGCCTGGTCCAATTGGTGCGCTGCATCTTTCAGAATGTTCTTTATATTTTTATTTTTCATTGTGCCTACAATGTTAATGCTGCCACTGTGGATCTTGCCGCGGCTTTGTTCCCTGCCTCGGCCTCAACATTGCTTCACTGCTGCTTCATTGCTGCTTTGGCCCTGGATATTCCTGCATGTACAGAATATGTAATAATATATGCATTCTCTATAAATTTCGTCTTTGTAAGTAGTGATAATGGAATATCCAATACTATGCAAAGAGTCCATATTTTAGCTCAAGTTGATGCATAATAGATGCAGAACGTACCATGAGAAGAGTTGTAAATAACTGCCTTTTAGGCACTCATCACCTGCAACAATACATAAACCAGATATTAAATATGGGAAATATAACGGTCCACGTTCCTTCTTACCACAATCATGAATTTCTCGAAGAATGATCTCTCCAACATTGATGTTCCTCTTGTTAATAATAGATTGGATCAACACCCATCTTGACGAATATGCATCATAATTTTTCCTCGGGCTTGAGGATTTGCCTTGTCACAGAACCTCTATGGGTACCGGTTTCCCATGGAGTGTTTTTGTAACAGAGGTCGTCCTTGATTTGTTCGTAATCTTGAGTTGTGATGTCACCCATGAATTTTGCATGCCTTTCTCGTCTCGGTGCTAGGCCATAGAACTCATTAATTGTTTCAACATCAAGACGTACTGGTCTACCTCGGCAGTGGACAAAAGGACTGTCCTTGCTTGACCCATGTGCATAAAACTCGCACACTATGGTCGCATTAGCTTGCTCAGGTTGTAGGAAGAAGAGTTGCCATTTTTGATGCTGAATCTTGTTGAACAGATAGTGTTCAATGCCAAGATTTTCTTCCTCACTGACTTGAAATCCTTGTTCTTCTCATAGCTGCCGAGCAACAAAAGATTTGTTAAATCTTTCTACCTCAGTGGCGGGGCAAAGCGAGTGTATGCTGCCATTGGTGATTTTTAGGATTGAGAGTCTTGGTACAATTTCTAAAATTTTTCAAGAAGAATTGTGAGAGTATTGTGAGAGCAAGATTGAGTAGAATGCTAAAGATTGCAAGAATGCAAGAGTGAATAGTTCAAGAGAGGGATGCTGCTTATATAGGCCTCAGCATTGTGACCGTTTTAACCACTAGCCGTTTTGTAGCCATTTTGAATTTACTGCCCGTTCGCATTTACTGCCACGATAGAAAACTCGGCAAATAGCCGTTGCACTATTTCTACCCGTTGGGACTTCTGCGACTTCTGACATTGTTTACTGTCTCGGTAGAGTTTCTGCTCTAAACTAATTCTCTTTTATTCTTTATTTTCCTAAAAAAATAGACATAAAAATATTACTAAGAAAAAATATTAAGGAAAAATGCTTAAAATAAAAATAGATACATAAATTAGAACTAATCCTAATATAATAAAATATAATAGAAGGGAAGAGATTATGTTACTGATGGAGTGTATGTAAATGCATATTCCAAATGACTCATCTCTTGTTGGCATGGATTTTTCTGCAGGTGCTGGCCAATCCCTTCTTTATTTTCTGCCTCCACTTTGGCTTTAAGGCTTTTACCAAATAATCTGCCGAGCGTGCTGCCTAGGCAGGATATTCTAGTATCTGCATCTGTTTTCTAGAGGACTTTGCACTCTTTTGGACCATCAAATTTTCTCAAATTGTGGAATGTATTGAGTTTGACTTGCTGATCATTAACCCTCATTATCAACTCTCCATTCTCCATATCTATTAAGGTTTATCTAGTAGCAAGGAAAGGTTTTCCTAGGATGATCGGTGCATTTTTGTCTGTTTCACAATCAAGGACAAGGAAGTCGACAGGGAAAATAAACTTGTCAACCCTTACCAATATATCCTCAATTTTTCCTTCTAGATGCACATAGGATCTATCTGCAAGTTGGAGCAGCACTGTCGTAGTTTTTTCCCTTCCTATTCTAAGCTTTTAAAAAACTGATTTGGGTATGAGATTTATGCTTGCTCCTAAGTCACATAGTGTCTTTCCTTCACAATTGTTACCAATCGCACAAGGTATGGTAAAGCATCCAAGATCTTTCAGTTTGGGTGGTATGCGATTGTGAAGCATTGCCATGCATCCTTCAGTTGCTGCCACTGTCTCAAACTCGCCTAAATTCTTTCTGCTGGGTTCACTCCAAGATCCAATTGATCCTACCAGAATGTTATTCAACCAGGTTTTAGCTCTATCCCTCAATGAATAGGGGAAAGTTTCAGCCTCAAAATGTCTTCATGAACTCCTTGGATTTTGAAAAAAGTTACATACATCCATGAAGGATTTGAGATGCTGTCTGGCATCTTCTATTGCTGTAACATCCCGATTTTGGGGTTATTAGTTTAGGCTTTAGTTAGGAGAATTTGATTCGGGTCGAATTGGGTTTTCCGGTTTATTATTTCGGGGAAATATAAAATAAGAATATTTTTAATTAGAAAAAATAATAATTTTAGAATATGGTTTAAAAATATTAAAAAAATGTTTCAAAATTAAAAAAAGGTAATTTGAACTTTATATTGATTTTTAATTATGCTTAATTATGCATAAGTGACCAATTTGTATGTTTTGGAAACAATGGAGGACTTAATTTGTGATTTTCGAAAATTGTAGTTTTAGTGACTAAATTAAAAAGCAAGCTAAACTTAGAATCTTTAGAGGGCCATAAACCCAATTTAATTTTTAAATAATGATTTATTCACTAAAATGCTTTTTAATTACTTTATTAAAGATGATAATCATTTTCTCACTAAACTACCTTTTTTTCTCTCATTTTCTCTCCATTTTCCTTCATCTCTTTTCTTCAATTCCTTGCTGATTTTGCATATTTTTCCACAAAGATTACATCATTTGAATCATCTTTCCATTCTTTACAAAACCTAACCATCAATTTTATCAAATCAACATCAATTTGCAAGGAATCAAGAAGGGGAAATTGCATGTTTTTGGCGAATAGATCTCAAAGGTAATTTTCTGGATTTTAACTCTTTTCCTAAGGTTCTTTATCGAAATTCCCAAGTATTAGCTTGCTAATCTTTGAATAAAACTTAATTCTATGTTTTCAATGTTAGATCTAATGATTTTATGAATGTTTTTGTGAAATATTTTTAGATCTCATTCAATGCTGAAATTAGATGGTTTTAATTATGTTAATATGTCAATTAAATGAGTAATTGAGTTTTCATTTAATGGAACATTAATTTAATCCCAGAATAATGCAATTGGTGTTGTTTTAAAGTGTTTTTTCGGTTGTTTCAGGGGCTGTTTTAGGTGCTTTAATGTTGCTGGAGATATAAGGATGGTTTGGATGTGTTTTTGGTTCATAATTGAAGTGGATTAGATGCTAGATTCATTAGTTTTTGGGCTGTTGATGTTTCAGATACATTTCGGCTAAGTTTCGGTGTTTTTGGCTAGGTTTTTCGGTAGTGTTGAGGAGGTTTAATCCGGCTGATGGTTTAAGCATGTTATAATATGAGAATGCTTTGTTTTTAATGTTGTAGAAGAGTTACAAGAAGGCGTTTGAGTGCTGGTGCATTGGCGTTATCATCAGGATATCGACGAAAGCTCATTTCGCTTGTCGGTGAGTGTTTTCGAACTTAAAGCGAATCACGTTTGGAACGGTTCTATTTTGGGGACTATAGGAGAGTGTGAAAACTTCCCATAGTTCAAGAGTAAGTAAAGTAAATGTTTTCATATATCAACATGAGTTTCGGCTACATTCGATAAAGGCATTATGTTGGTAATGCAATGAGATTCTTGGAAATGCATGAACATGATTTGAATTTGTGCATGCATGAGAAATACTTACTGAAATGCATAGTTTATCAAGCATCCATGATTATGGAAAATTATGAGAAATGATTTGGAATACAAAATAGTTAATTGCCTTACATATGATGGTGTCTTTGGGATGGCTTTTGGTTCATTTATTGAACATATTATGCTTGCATTATGAGCAGCAAGTTATCATGCACATTTGATTATGATATTGGCTTAGTGACACTAACTTTAGATTCGAATACGAATGATATGTCATTAGGATTGTCTTAAGTGCACTATAAGCAATGTTGAGAATATAGAAAATTGCCTACACGTAACAAGGGTGACTTTGTGTCCAATCGTGTGTGGTAGAGCCGCCTACACATAACAAGGGTGATTATGTATCCAATCGTGCGTGGTAGTGCTATAATGGTGACTTCGTGTCATGTCAATAGTGACTTCGTGTCATGTCAATGGTGACTTCGTGTCATGACGAGACAATGGTCTCTAACAATGGATCCGTGTATTCGGTGAACTCAAGGTTCATATTAAGTGGTCACTAGTATGCCAATATACATACATGAATTTAAGAAGGACATTGTGCATCATTTATAAATTGTTTTGATAAGGTTTGTAAACTCAATGATGCATTTGGTTTAATGAACATGAACATGAGATGTTAGCATGCATGATTTAGTGATGCATTGCAAATTATGTGTCCAATCTTGTGTAGAGCTTTCTCACTAAGCATGTTTGCTTAATGTCACCGTCCATCTCTTTTTTCCACAAGTCCAACCAAGGTTTTGGCTATCCTTGGGCCATTTTGTAGCAACCAAGCACCAAGGAAGGCACTAGAAGGAGCTAGGACGGCCAAGCACAACCCACATTGTTCTAGAAAGGTCTGGGATGTTTTACACTAGTTTAGACTCACCTGGGAGGACCCAGAAGGCTCGAGAAGGTTTGAGACTACTCCAGAAGATCCTGGAGTTCTCTAGAACAATTTGGATCCTTATAGATATGTATACACATATGTAGACTTCTCTAGAATCTTGTTGATAGGCTAGATATTTCTAGAGGCAATATTGTAGCCGTTGGATTAGATCAATCCTAGCCGTCCATTTAGGAGGAGGGTGCCTATAAATAGGGCCACCCCATTCATTTTCACATCACTTAGCATTTGTAAGCATACTTGTAAAGCACTCTTAAAGCTTAATACAAAAGCTCTCTTTATAATTCCTTTGCCTTCTCTTGTCTTTCTCAAGCCAATCCATCAAGTAAATATAAGCAAGGCTTGCTAACATTGCTCGGGAGTTGTTAGCGCCGCACGGATCGAGTTGGGTGAAAGTAAGTCCGTGACAGTTGGTATTAGAGCGTGTTCGATCTCATTCGGGACATGGCCAAGACCGGGAAGATGTAACATCCCATTTTTGGGGTTGTTAGTTAGGCTTAGTTAGGGAAATTCGATTCGGGGCGAATCGGGTTCTCCGGTTTATTAATTCCGGGAAAAATAAAATAAGGATATTTTTAATTAAGAAAATTAATAATTTGGAATATGGTTTGAAATATTAAAAATATGTTTCAAATTTAAAAGAAAATAATTTGGATTTTGTAATGATTTTTAATTATGCATAATTATGCATAAATGACCAATTTGTAATTTTTGGAAAAATTTGGAGGACCGATTTGGTGATTTTCGAAAATATGATGTTTTTAGTGACTAAATTGAAAAGCAAGCTAAACTTAGAATCCTTAGAGGGCCATAAACCCATTTCTAATTTTTGATGATGATTTATTCACCAAAATATATTTTTAATTACTATAATTTGGGTTTTTAATCATTTTCTCTCAAAACCACTTTTCTCATCTTTTTCTCTCATTTTCTCTCCACTTTCTCTTCATCTTTTCTCTTCAATTCCTTGATGATTTTTGCATCTTTTTCCACAAAGATTTATATCACTTGCATCATCTTTCCATCCTTTACAAAACCTATGCATTGATTTCATCAAATCTACATCAAATTGCAAGGAATCAAGAAGGGGAAAATCTCATATTTTTGGTGAATAGATCTTGAAGGTAATTTTCTGGATTTTTATTATTTTCTAAGGTTCTTTATTGAAATTCCCAAGTATTAGCTTGCTAATCTTTGAATAAAAACTTGATTCTATGTTTTTAATGTTAGATCTAGTGATTTTGTGATGTTTTTGTGAAATCATTTTGGATCTTGTTTAATGCTGGAAATTAAATGAAATCAATCATGTTTTTATGTTGATTTAATGATTAATTGAGTCTTGATTTGATATCACATTAATTTAATCCCCGAATAATGCAATCGGTGTAGTTTTAAGGTGCGTTTCGGTTGTTTTATGGGCTGTTTTAGATGCTTAAATGTTGCTGGAGATATAAGGACGGTTTTGATGTGTTTTTGGATCATATTTGAGGTGGATTAGATGTTAGATTCATTAGGTTTTGGGTTGATGTTGTTCGGATGCGTTTCGGCTTAATTTTCGGTCTTTTCGGCTAAGTTTTTGGTAGTTTAATGGTGATCGGATATGGCTGTTGGTTTGAGCATGTTATGATGTGAGAATGCTCTGTTTTTAATGTTGTAGAAGAGGTACAAGAAGAAGCTTGATTGCTGGTGCGTTTGGTGCGATCATCGAAAAGTGGCGAAAGCTCGTTTCGCTTGTTGGTGAGTGGTTTTTGGATTTAAAGCGAAACGCGTTTGGTACGTTCTGTTTTTGGGGGCTATGGAAGAGTGTGAAAACCTTCCATAGTTCAAGAGTAAGTAAAGTATTTGTTTTAGATGAACCGATATGAGTTTCGGCAATTTTGACAAAGGTATTTTATTGGTAATGCAATGGGATTTATGGAAGTGCATGAGCATGTTTTGAATTGATGCATACATGAGATACTTGCTGAAAATGCATGTTTTATTTAGCATTCATGATTATGAAAAATTATGAGAAATGATTTGGAGAACCACATGGTTATTTGCCTTATATTTAATGGTGCCTTTGGGCATGGCTTTTGGTTCATTTGTTGAACAATTTATGCATGCATTATGAGCAGCAAGTTATTTGATTTGGAATACAATTTGGTTATTTGCCTTATACATTATGGTGCCTTTGGGCATGGCTTTTGGTTCATTTGTTGAACATATTATGCATGCATTATGAGCAGAAAGTTATCATGCACATTTGATTATGATATTGGCTTAGTGACACTACTTTGATTCGAATACGAATGACGTCATTAGGATTGTTTTAAGTGCACTATAATCAAAACAGAGAATACAAAATATTGCCTACACGCGTAACAAGGGGACTTTGTGTCTGATCGTGCGTGGTAGAGCCGTACAGAATATTGCCTACACGCGTAACAAGGGGACTTTGTGTCTAATCGTGCGTGGTAGAACCGCCTACACGTAACAAGGGTGACTATGTGTCCGATCGTGCGTGGTAGTGCTAAAGTTGACTTAGTGTCATGTCAAAGTTGACTTAGTGTCATGTTAATGGGGACTTTGTGTCCTGACGGGACGAATGTATCAAAGATCCGTGTTTTCGGTGAGCTCAAGGTTCACACTAAGTGTTCACTAGAAAGCCAATATACATACATGAAATTGAGAAAAGGTTTGAGCATCATTTATGAATTGTTTTGACAAGATTATGTGGATTCAAGGATGCATATGATTTTAAGAACATGAGCATGAGATTTTAGCATGCATGATTTAATAAGGAAATGCAAATTATGATTTTCCTCATGGTTTTAAACAGATGCATTGATGATTATTTATGGAGCTACCTCACTAAGCAAGTTTGCTTAAGCTCTCCTTTCATCTTTGCAGAAAAATAAAGGCACTTGGAGCTTTGTTCGAGGTAAGGAAACCAAAGGGAAAATACACTTTATATTTGGTATGTTTTTGGCAAATAGGTTGGACAAGACAATGTGTAACACAATCTATGAGAGGAGTGAGCTTTTAGGCTTTGTTTCATATTGTAATAAGACCATCATTGTTGGTTATTAATTGTTGAACTTTTGTTTTGGTTAAGTTGTTGAAGCATGTACCATCATGATTGCTATGTTGTTAATCTCTTCTTAGGGAGCATGCCTATAGCTTGAATGATGTCCATGACGTAGTTAATTATGTGCCATATGTTGTTAATCATGTTTAGAATTGAAAATTGCTAGAAATTACAATTTAGTCCCGGTTATCTTCCTTTGTTCGATTAAGGTACTTGTAGATGTTATTTTGAGCTGAAATTTTGCATGCATGCTTAAAGTTGATTTAATTTCAAGATGGTTAACTTAATTTGGATGAAGTCCTTGTATTTTGGGAAATTTACATTTTGGTCCCTAAATTAAAGAAACATGCAATTGATGATGTTAGAATGATCCGTTTGAGTTGAAATTTTCTATGAGTAACTCTTGTATGTTTAATTGATTATTGATGGAAAGAATTTCTACTTTACTAATTGAATTTAAAAGTTTTACGTTTTAGTCCCTAATCTATGTTAGTGTTTAATCGGATGTTTGCTTTTAATTAATGTGTTACCGACAATGCTTTGTATGAGATCTTGTCACGTAGGAATAAGGTTATGCATATAGCTAAGATAAAATAAAAAAAATAATGGTTTTAGGGTTGTTTATCGAATCGAACCTTCGCGGGTTTGGTTTGATATTCCCCGTGTAACCCGTTAGTGCCGGTTTCGTCTAGGCCGGGCTAAGGGGGTTACAGAAGACTCATGTTTCTAGCTCAACCGAGGCCAAGTTCACACAAGAGCAACAACGAGGGCGCGAGGAGGAAGTTGATCCCGTAACGCCTAGGCCATGAGCCAAGTCAAGGGACATCATTTCTAGCTTGGAGTCACGCTTGACTTATGTGGAGGATAGCATCGGGGGAGTGGGAGCCCATGTGAACGACCTTCATCAAAGAGTGGAAGGCCTTGAGGCAGAAGATGCCGAGATCCACAGGGCCATAAAGTCCATGATGCTCAAGCTAGAAGGGACGCTGCTCGGGGAGATAGGCAAGGTTCAAGACGATCTCATGGAAGAGCTCTCAAAGGTAAGTGCTTCTCTCGACCAAGAGCTAGATAACATTCATGCTAAACTCGAGGCCCTACCAGACGATGTGGCTTTATGTAAACGTGCTATGGTTGCCGGGCCAAGCACATCTTATGAAGTTAGGAAGGTCAAGGTAACCAAGCCAAAGACTTTCTCCAGAACACGCAATGCTAAGGAAGTAGCAACTTCCTTTATGGCTTGGAAGAGTACCTTGAGGCTGTTGGCATTGTGGACAAGGCCTCCAAGATCAAAACCGCCACCTTGTATCTCACCGACACCGCCATGCTATGGTGGAGGAGAAGGCGCCAAGATGTTGAAAAAGGTACGTGCACCCTCTCCACTCTCGATGATTTTAAAAAGGAGCTTAAAAGGCAATTCTACCCCGAAAATGCCGAGGATGAGGCAAGAGCGCGCTTAAGGAGACTCAAGCAATCGGGGAGCATTCGGGGCTATGTCAAAGAATTCACCAATCTTATGCTCGAAATCCCTGATCTCTCTGACAAGGACTCACTCTTCAACTTTATGGATGGGCTCCAACAATGGGCTAAAGCCGAGCTTCGACATCCGGGAGTCCAAACCCTTGTCGATGCTATTGCTGTGGCCGAGAGCTTAATCGATTACTCTAGCCATAAAGAGTCCCACAAGCCGAAGGATAAGAAGAGTGGACAAGCCAAAGGTGGGGAAGAGAAAAGCCAACGCAAGGAGAGTCATGATGATCACCCACCTAAACACAAAGACTCATCCTCGTGGAAGACCAAAGATAAGGGCAAGTTCAAGGACAATCGAGGATCAAAGAGGACACCCTCAAACAAATGCTTCATCTGTGATGGGGACCATTGGGCCCGAGAGTGACCACAAAGACAAGCCCTTAACTCGCTCCTAGCCAAGTATCGAGACGGTAATGACACCGACAAGGAAGAGGAAGGTGTCCAGATGGGGCCCTTACAACTCCTCAACGTGCTTCAGTCTACCCCTAAGACCGAAGCCAAAGGTTTGCTCTACGTGGACATCACCATCAATGGAAAGCATCGAGGGCCATGCTAGACACAGGTGCGTCCCACAACTTTTTCTCCCTTGATGAGGCCAAGAGGTTAGGTCTCAAGGCATCGGGAGGAGGAGGCTCCATCAAGGCAGTTAACTTTGCCGCTCGACCCATTCATGGTATAGCTCGAGGGGTCAAAACCAACGTGGGATCATGGTCGGGTCATTTAGATTTCAAAGTCTTGCCCATGGACAACTTCAAAGTTGTATTAGGACTCAAGTTCCTCGATCGAGCCAAGGCGTTTCCCATCCTATTCGCCAACACGATATGCATCATCGATGGCAACCAAGCTTTTGTGGTGCCAACGACTAGGGCCACCAAGCAAGACACCAAGGTGCTCTCGGCACTTCAGTTCAAGAAGGGCATCAAGCGCAACGAGGAGAGCTATCTCGCTATCCTTAGTGAGTACAATGACGAGGAGATCAAGCTCGATGACGATATACCCAAGGAGGTAGCCAAGGTGCTTGATGAGTTTAGGGACGTTGCACCACCGGAGCTACCCAAGCAACTATCACCAAGGAGGGAGGTGGACCATAAGATCAAGTTGGAACCGGGCACCAAGCCACCAACCGTGAGTGCTTACCGCATGGCACCCCCTGAGTTGGAGGAACTTAGGAAGCAACTCAAGGGTCTGCTCGATTCAGGGTTCATCCGCCCATCTAAGGTACCACTAAGGATGTGCATCGACTATCGAGCGCTCAACAAGGTAACCATCAAGAATAAGTAATCCATTCCTTTGATTTTCGATCTCTTCGATCAGCTCGGTCATGCTCGTACTTCACCAAGCTTGACCTGTAACATCCCGTTTTTAGGGTTATTAGTTTAGGCTTAGTTAGGAGAATTCGATTCGGGTCGAATCGGGTTCTCCGGTTCATTATTCCGGGGAAAATAAAATAAAAATATTTTTAATTAGGAAAAATAATATTTTTTTGGAATATGGTTTAAAATATTGGAAATATGTTTCAAGATTGAAGGAAAGTAATTTGGATTTTATAATGATTTTTAATTATGCTTAATTATGCATAAATGACTAATTTGTAATTTTTGGAAATATTGGAGGACCTATTTTGTAATTTTTGGAAAATTGATGTTTTAATGACAAAATTGAAAAGCAAGCGCAACTTAGAATCCTTAGAGGGCCATAAACGCATTTCTAATTTTTAATAATGATTTATTCACCAAAATGTATTTTAATTACTTTAATTAGAGATTTTTAATCATTTTCTCTCAAAACCACTTTTCTCTCATTTTCTCTCATCTTTTTCTCTCATTTTCTCTCCACTTTATCTCATCTTTTCTCTTCAATTCCTTGCTGATTTTTGCATCTTTTTCCATAAAGATTACATCATTTTCATCATCTTTCCATTCTTTACAAAACCTAAGCATCAATTTCATCAAATCAACATCAAATTGCAAGGAATCAAGAAGAGGAAATTACATCTTTTTGGTGAATAGATCTTGAAGGTAATTTTCTGGATTTTTATTCTTTTCTAAGGTTGTTTAATGAAATTCCCAAGTATTAGCTTGCTAATCTTTGAATAAAAACTTAATTCTATGTTTTTAATGTTAGATCTAGTGTTTTTGTGAAAGTTTTTGTGAAATCTTTTTGGATCTCATTTAATGCTGAAATTTGATGGATTCAATTGTGTTTTTATGTTAATTAAATGATTAATTGAATCTTTATTTGATAGTACATTGATTTAATCCCGGAATAATGCAATCGGTGTAGTTTTAAGGTGTTTTTCGGTTGTTTTAGGGGATGTTTTAGATGCTTTAATGTTGCTGGAGATATAAGGATGGTTTGGATGGGCTTTTGGTTCATAATTTAAGTGGATTAGATGTTAGATTCATTAAGTTTTGGGCTGATGTTGTTCGGATACGTTTCGGCTTAGTTTACGGTCTTTTCGGCTAAGTTTTCGGTAGTTTAATGGTGATTGGATATGGCTGTTGGTTTGAGCATGTTATGATGTGAGAATACTCTGTTTTTAATGTTGTAGAAGAGGTACAAGAATGTGCTTGAGTGCTGGTGCGTTGGTGCGATCATCGGATAGCGGCGAAAGCTCGTTTCGTTTGTTGGTGAGTGATGATGGATTTAAAGCGAATCGCGTTTGATACGGTTCTATTTTGGGGACTATGGAAGAGTATGAAAACCTTCCATAGTTCAAGAGTAAGTAAAATAATTGTTTTTGATAAACCAATATGAGTTTCGGCTACATTTGATAAAGGCATTATGTTTGTAATGCAATGAGATTTATGAAAATGCATGAGCATGATTTGAAATGGTGCATACATGAGAATTACTTGCTTAAATGCATAGCTTATTTAGCATCCATAATTATGGAAAATTATGAGAAATGATTTGGAATACAATGTGGTTAATTGCCTTATACATGATGGTACCTTTGGGTATGGCTTTTGGTTCATTTGTTGAACATATTATGCATGCATTACGAGCAGCAAGTTATCATGCATATTTGATTATGATATTGTCTTAGAGAAAATAACTTTAGATTCGATACAAATGACATGTCATTAGGATTGAGTGCACTATAAAATAAAGAGAATAATGATGTTGCCTACACGTAAACAAGGGTGACTTTGTGTCCGACCGTGCGTGTAGAGCTTGCCTATATGTAAACAAGAGTGACTTTTTGTCCGACCGTGCATATAGTTGACCCATACGTAAACAAGCGTGACTTTGTGTCCGACCGTGCGTAGTGGGGGTAACATGTATACAAGGGTGACTAAGTGTCCGACCGATGCATGTTGAGACCAAGAGTCTCCAGTTATGAGAAAAAGGATCCGTGTATTCGGTGAACTCAAGGTTCACATTAAAGTGGTCACTAGAATGCCAATATACATACATGAATTTGAGAAGAAGATTGTGCATCATTTATAAATTGTTTTGATAAGGTTATGTGAACTCAAGGATGCATTTGGTTTAAAGAACATGAACATGAGATGTTAGCATGCATGATTTAATAATGTATTGCAAATTATGTTTTCATCATGGTTTTAAACTGATGCATTGATGATTTTGTGTAGAGCTTCCTCACTAAGCATGTTTGCTTAAGCTCTCTTTTCATCCTTGCAGAAAAATAAAGACATTTGGGGCTTCGTTCGAGGCAAGGAAACCAAGGGGAAGAATCACTTTGAATTTGGTATGTTTTTGGCAAATAAATTGGGCAAGGCAATGTGTAACCCAACCTATGTGAGGAGTGTGTACTTAGGCTTTGGTTTATGTTGTAATAAGACCATTATTATTTGATTGTTAATTGTTGAACTTTGGAATGGTTTGAATTGATGAAGCATGTACTAGCATGATTGTTATGTTGTTAATCTATTTCTAGGGAGCATGCCTATAGCTTGATTGGTGTCCGTGACGTTGTTGATTATGTTCCATATGTTGCTAATTATTTCTAGGACTGATGTATTTAGTGGTTCTAATTAATGGTTGAGTATTGAGTAATTGGTGTGCACTTAGTATGATGGAACTTTTGGGTTCCAGAACCATAGTTTCGAAACCTTAGTGAAGGTTCCGAAACCTTTGACAAATAGTTTGAAAACCTTCAAGAAGGTTTCCAAACCTTGCGAGGAGTTTCAATTCTGGAAAGCTACTGGACGCGAATAGTTTGGAAACTTTCAGGAAAGTTTTGAAACCTTTTACAAAAAGTTTGGAAATCTTCTAGAATGTTTCCAAACCTTTGACTACCAAGGATTGAAAGTTGCTGGAATTATATTTTAGTCCCGGATAACTTCCTTTGATCGATTAAGGTACTTACCGATGTTATTTTGAGCTGAAATTTTGCATGCATTCATAAAGTTGATTTAATTTCAAGATGGTTAATCTAATTTGAATGAAGTCCTTGTATTTTGGAAGATTTACATTTTGGTCCTTAAATTATAGAAACATGCAATTGATGATGTTAGAATAATCCGTTTGAGTTGAAATTTCCTGTAAAGAACGCTTGAGTGTTTAATTGAACTTTAATGGAAAGAATTTATATTTTATTAATAGGATTTAAAAGTTTTATGTTTTAGTCCTTAACCTATTCAAGTGTTTAATTGGATGTTTGTTTTTAGTTAATGCGTTACCGATAATGCTTTGTATGAGACCTTGTCACGTAGGAATAAGATTGTGCATCTAGGTAAGATAAAATAAAAAAAAATATAATGGATTTTAGGGTTGTTTATCGAATTGAACCTTCGCAGGTTTGGTTTTATATTCCCCGTGTAACCCATTAGTACCGGTTCCGTCTAGGCCAAGCTAAGGGGGTTACATTTGGTGGTATCAGAGCCAGGTTTGTAAAATGTGTTGTTGGTTTGTAAAGTGCATAGTTGATTTGTCAAAATACGTATTGGTTTGCTATGTTTTGTGGTTGGTATGTTAGAATGTTAGATTGAACATGATATGTTGTTTTTGTGTGCATACCTATATATTGTGAGTGTACCTAGAATGATTATGAGTAAAAGAGGTGGTTAGTTACACATTGCCAATGCCAACATGTTTTTAGATGTTCTTCGGTTTCCCTTGAATCTTGCCCGAATGTAAGTTTATTATGTCTTGATATTATGTTTTAAAATTGCATGTTTGAAGTTTTTGGATAATGCCTTCGAGATGTGAGACACGTGCTAGAGCAAGCTTGATCACTAATGGTCAGGCAGAGGGAGAGGCGACTGTGAGGGAGGAACCGCTTCCACCTCCTCCACCAACTGGCATGCCACCTGCTGGTGTGCCTCTGGTTCCAGTGGAAGGCCAGTTTGGAGAGTTTTCACCATTCATACAGGCTATGACGGGTGCGTTTCAGGCAGTTATGGATGGAGTGCAAGTACCGGCTTCTGCACCTGCCGTTGTGGTTACCCCAGGGCTACCGCTAGAGCGTTTGTGTAACTTGAGAGGTGTGGAGTTCCGTGGATCTGATCCGAGTGTAGCTGAGAAGTGGCTGGCTAGCACCGAGAGGATATTAGATCAGATGGACTGTCAAGATGCCCGTAGGATGGGTTGTGTGGTCTCTTTGCTTCAGGGGGATGCTTATAAATGGTGGACTACCACGAAAGCGGGTGTAGCAGTTGCTAACCTGACTTGGGAGTACTTCAGGACCGCTTTTGTGCGGAAATTCTTGGGTCCGTAGTACGAGGATGCGCGGAAGAGGGAGTTTATGTCACTGGTGCAGGGCACTAGGAGTGTGGCTGACTATGAGATACAGTTTATCAGATTGAGTCACTATGTGCCTGAGTTGGTTCCTACGGAGCGTAAGAGATGTGATAGGTTCTGATATGGTTTATATCCGGAGATCAAGACGTACTTGTTGGCTGTGGAGTACACTGAGTTTGATGTGCTCGTGAATCGGGCTAAGGATGTTGAGGAGTCCCTGAGGGAGACTAGGAAGTCTTCCGATGTTGAAAAGACGCCTGCTGAGTCTAGTACCCAAGGTAATAAAGGTAAAAGGTTTCGAGACAACTGATACAGAGCCGATCGACACCGAGGTGACTTTAGACATAGCGGTCGTGCTCAGCAGTTTGGTAGAGGTGGTGGTGATATAGCAGTTTGTAACTTGTGTTCTAGACGCCATCCGGGAGAGTGTTGGTGGGCCACTAGTGCTTGCATGGGTTGTGGATCTAAGGATCACAAGAGGAGGGATTGTCCAAGGTTTGCTGGTGAGGTTGGTAACCAAGCTGAGGTTGCCGTGGTACCTGGTAGAGGACGCGGTGGAGGTAGAGGTCCTTTCCAGAGATAGGGAGATGGCCGTAGAGTTTATGTTCAGCGCGGGACCCGTAATGCTACGGATGTGGTTGTAGGTACTTTTTCTTTGTGAAATGTACGGTTGTTTTCTTTGATAGATTTGGGATCTACGCATTCTTATGTTTTGAGTGAGCATGCATATTTGTTGGATATCCCTGTTAAGGTTTTAGATGTGGGGGTTGTGGTTACTAGTTCTTTGTGTGAGACGGTGACCGTAAGGAGGTTGTTTAGGAGGTGTCCGTTGGAGGTGCAAGGGCATGTCTTTGAGTTTGACTTGATGGAGTTACCGTTTCATGGTTTTGACCTTATCTTGGGTGTTGACTGGTTGACGGAGCATAGAGCTGTGGTGGATTTTGAAAAGAAACGGGTTACCTTGAGGTTGTTAGATGGTAGTGAGGTTGTGGTTAAGAGTGAGTATACCGTATTTTTATCCAATGTAGTTTCGGCCTTACAAGCAGAAAGGTTGATGCAACATGGTGGTATAGCATATCTAGCTTATGTGATGAACCCGGGGATAGGAGAGGTTCGGGTGCAGGACATTCGAACAATATGTGACTTTTCGGAAGTTTTTCCTGAGGAGTTGCCAGGATTACCTCCCGATCGTGATGTGGAGTTTAGTATCGAGACTTATGATGGTACTAATCCGGTGTCCATTGCTCCTTACCGCATGACACCTAAGGAGTTAAAAGAGTTAAAGATGCAGTTGCAAGAGTTGCTTGACCGTGGTTTTATACGACCGAGTGTATCGCCTTGGGGTGCAACGGTGTTGTTTGTGAAGAAGAAAGATGACACAATGAGGATGTGCATTGATTATCGGCAACTAAATAAGTTGACCGTGAAGAATAAGTATCCTTTGCCAAGGATTGATGATTTGTTTGATCAGTTTCGAGGAGCAAGTATGTTCTCGAAGATTGACTTGAGATCGGGGTACTACCAGTTGAAAGTGAAAGAGGAAGATGTGTTGAAAACGGCTTTTCGGACAAGGTATGATCATTATGAGTTTTTGGTAATGCCGTTTGGTTTGACAAATGCCCCTGCTGCTTTTATGGATATGATGAATCGGGTGTTTCATGAGTACTTGGATCAGTTTATAGTGGTGTTCATAGATGATATCCTCGTGTATTCACGTACCGAGGAAGATCATGATCGATATTTGCAGATGGTGTTGCAAGCGTAGAAAGAGAACCAGTTGTATGCTAAGCTAAGTAAGTGTGAGTTTTGGTTAAAAGAGGTGGTGTTTCTTGGTCATGTGGTGTCGAAAAAGGGTATTAGTGTTGTCCCAAGAAGATAGAGGTTGTTATGGGTTGGAAGCAACCGAGGTCGGTGTCGGAGTTTCAGAGTTTCCTAGGCTTGGCTGGGTATTATCGTAGGTTCGTTGAGGGTTTTTCGAGCATTGCTGCTCCTATGACCAAGTTGTTGCAAAAGAAAGTTCCTTTTGAATGGAAAGAAAGTCAACAAAAGAGTTCTGAGAAGTTGAAAGAAGTGTTGACTAGTGCAACGGTGTTGGTTCAACCCGAATCCGGTAAGGATTTCATGGTTTATAGTGATGCATCATACGTTGGTCTCGGGTTTGTTTTGATGCAAGAGGGGAAAGTTTTAGCTTATGCTTGTAGATAGTTGAGGGTGCATGAAAAGAATTATCCGATACATGATCTGGAGTTGGCAGCGGTAGTTTTTGCCTTGAAGATTTGGAGACATTATTTGTATGGAGAGAAGTGTACTATATATACGGATCATAAGAGTTTGAAGTATCTCATGTCACAAAAGGATTTGAATCTTAGGCAACGAAGATGGATGGAGTTGCTTAAGGATTATGATTTATCTATTGAGTATCATCCGGGGAAAGCCAATGTAGTGGCCGATGCTTTGAGCCGTAAGACGGCCGTTGAGTTGAGAGCAATGTTTGCTAGATTGAGTATTTCTAAGAAAGGTGGTTTAGTGGCGGAGTTACAAGTAAAACCTGTTTTGGTAGAGATGATCAAGGTGAAATAGTTAGAGGATGATGCTTTGGTACCTTTTGTGGAGGATATTACTGAAGGTAGACCGATCGAGTATCATTTTGATGATGATGAGGTGTTGTGTTTTAGAGGTCGGGTTGTGGTGCCGGATGATCAGGAGTTGAGGCAAGCTATCTTGGTGGAAGCTCATACTAGTCCGTTTGCTATGCATCCGGGTAGTGTTAAGATGTATAGAGATCTCAAAAGTGTGTACTTTTGGGTTGGTTTAAAGAGAGATGTGACGGAGTTTGTTTCTCGTTGTATGGTGTGTCAGCGGGTGAAAGCTGAACATCAGTTCCCTGTAGGTTTGTTACAACCGGTTCAAGTTCCGGAATGGAAATGGGAGAGAATCACTATGGATTTTGTGACGGGGTTGCCTTTAACACCTTCTAAAAAGGATTCTATATGGGTGATTGTTGATAGGTTTACGAAGTGTGCACATTTTCTTGCCGTGCATACGATGTATTCCATGGATAAGTTGGCAGATTTGTATGTTTCTGAGGTGGTAAGATTGCATGTTGTGCCTAAGTCGATCATACCGGATAGAGATCCGCGGTTTACATCCAAGTTTTGGAGGTGTTTGCAGATAGCTTTGGGTACGAGGCTTAGCTTTAGTACAGCTTATCATCCATAGACGGATGGACAGTCTGAGCGTGTTATTCAGACTTTAGAAGATATGTTAAGGTGTTGTGTCATCGAGTTTCAAGGTTCTTGGGAGAAGCAATTGCCGTTGGTAGAGTTTGCTTATAATAATAGTTTTCAGACAAGTATACAGATGGCACCGTTTGAGGCAGTATATGGGCGTAAGTGTCGTACACCTTTGTGTTGTAAAGAAGTTGGACAAAAGTATGTTTCTTTGCCTCAAGTGTTGAAGGATACGGATGAGAAAGTTAAGTTGATATGTACTAAACTTAAGGAAGCTTCGGATAGGTAGAAGTCCTATGTCGATTTGAAGCGTAGGGAGATAGAGTATGATGTTGGGGACAAAGTGTTTCTTAAGGTTTCTCCGTGGAAGAAGGTGATGAGGTTTGTACGTAAGGGTAAGTTGAGTCTTCGTTTTATTGGACCATATGAGGTGTTGGAGCGTGTTGGTCCTGTTGCTTATAGGTTGAGGTTGCCGGAGGAGTTGAGTAAGATGCATGATGTTTTTCATGTATCAATGCTTCGTAGATATAGATCGGATCCTTCTCATGTTGTTCTGGTTGAGGAGATTGGGTTAAGGGAGGATATCAGTTATGAGGAAGAACCGATGAGGATTTTGGATGTGGATACAAAGGTTCTTCGAGGGAAGACCATAGATTTGGTTAAAGTACTTTGGAGACACCGAGGTGTGGAAGAAGCCACTTGGGAGACAAGGAAAAGCATGGAGGAGCAGTTTCCTCACTTGTTTACTTCAGGTAAATTTCGAGGACGAAATTTTATTAAGAGGGGAGAGTTATAACATCCCATTTTGGGGGTTATTAGTTTAGGCTTAGTTAGGAGAATTCGATTCGGGTCGAATCGGGTTCTCCGGTTCATTATTCCGGGAAAATAAAATAAAAATATTTTTAATTAGGAAAAATAATATTTTTTTGGATTATGGTTTAAAATATTGGAAATATGTTTCAAGATTGAAGGAAAGTAATTTGGATTTTATAATGATTTTTAATTATGCTTAATTATGCATAAATGACTAATTTGTAATTTTTGGAAATATTGGAGGACCTATTTTGTAATTTTCGGAAAATTGATGTTTTAGTGTCAAAATTGAAAAGCAAGCTAAATTTAGAATCCTTAGAGGGCCATAAACCCATTTCTAATTTTTAATAATGATTTATTCACCAAAATATATTTTAATTACTTTAATTAGAGATTTTTAATTATTTTCTCTCAAAACCACTTTTCTCTCATCTTTTTCTCTCATTTTCTCTCCACTTTCTCTCATCTTTTCTCTTCAATTCCTTGCTGATTTTTGCATCTTTTCCATAAAGATTACATCATTTTCATCATCTTTCCATTCTTTACAAAATCTAAGCATCAATTTCATCAAATCAACATCAAATTGTAAGGAATCAAGAAGATGAAATTACATCTTTTTTGGTGAATAGATCTTGAAGGTAATTTTCTGGATTTTTATTCTTTTCTAAGGTTTTTTATTGAAATTCCCAAGTATTAGCTTGCTAATCTTTGAATGAAAACTTAATTCTATGTTTTTAATGTCAGATCTAGTATTTTTGTGAAAGTTTTTGTGAAATCTTTTTGGATCTCATTTAATGCAGGAATTAGATGGATTCAATTGTGTTTTTACTTTAATTAAATGATTAATTTAATCTTTATTTGATAATACATTGATTTAATCTCGGAATAATGCAATCGGTGTAGTTTTAAGGTGTTTTTCGCTTGTTTTAGAGGCTGTTTTAGATGCTTTAATGTTGCTGGAGATATAAGGATGGTTTGGATGGGTTTTTGGTTCATAATTGAAGTGGATTAGATGTTAGATTCATTAGGTTTTGGGCTGATGTTGTTCGGATACGTTTCGGCTTAGTTTACGGTCTTTTCGGCTAAGTTTTCGGTAGTTTAATGGTGATTGGATATGGCTGTTGGTTTGAGCATGTTATGATGTGAGAATACTCTGTTTTTAATGTTGTAGAAGAGGTACAAGAATGTGCTTGAGTGCTGGTGCGTTGGTGCGATCATCGGATAGCGACGAAAGCTCGTTTCGTTTGTTGGTGAGTGATTACGGATTTAAAGCGAATCGCGTTTGATACGGTTCTATTTTGGGGACTATGGAAGAGTATGAAAACCTTCCATAGTTCAAGAGTAAGTAAAGTAATTGTTTTTGATAAACCGATATGAGTTTCGGCTATATTTGATAAAGGCATTATGTTGGTAATGCAATGAGATTTATGAAAATGCATGAGCATGATTTGAAATGGTGCATACATGAGAATTACTTGCTTAAATGCATTGCTTATTTGGCATCCATAATTATGGAAAATTATGAGAAATGATTTGGAATACAATGTGGTTAATTGCCTTATACATGATGGTACCTTTGGGTATGGCTTTTGGTTCATTTGTTGAACATATTATGCATGCATTACGAGCAGCAAGTTATCATGCACATTTGATTATGATATTGTCTTAGAGAAAATAACTTTAGATTCGATACAAATGACATGTCATTAGGATTGAGTGCACTATAAAATAAAGAGAATAATGAGACCAAGACATGTAGGATCATAATGAGTCCTTAATTTATTTAAGTGTTTAATCGGGTATTTGTTTATGATTTGTGTTAATGCCTTGTATGAGACCAAGACATGTAGGATCATAATTACGCATCTAGGAAGGGGAAAGAAAAAAATATATCGGTTTTCAGGGTTGTTTATCGAATCGGACCTTCGCGGGTTTGGTTCGATATTCCCCGTGTAACCCGTTAGTACCGGTTTCGTCTAGGCCAGGCTAAGGGGGTTACATTTGGTGCTATCAGAGCCAGGTTTATAAAGCGTGTAGTTGGTTTATCAAAGTATATGTAGGTTTGCTAAGTTTCTTGATTAGTATGTTAAAATGTAAGATTGAACGTGATATGTTGTTGATGTGTGAATACCTATACATTGTGAGTGTACCTAGAGTAATATTAGGTAAAAAGGGATGGTTGGTTACACATTGCCAATTCTAATATATATTTAGATGCTCTTCGGTTTCCCTTGGATCTTGCCCGAATATAAGTTTATTATGTCTTAATATTATGTTTTAAAATTGTATGTTTGAAGTATTTGGATAATGCCTCCGAGACGAGAGACTCGTGCTAGTGAGAGCCTGATCACTGGTGGTCAGGCAGAGGGATAGGCGACTGTTAGGGAGGAACCGCTTCCACCTCCTCCACCAGTTGGTGTGCCACCTGGTTCATACAGGCGACTTTAGAGAGTTTGCCCCATTCATACAGGCGATGACGGGTGCGTTCCAGGCAGCTATGGCTGGAATGTATGTATCGGCTCCTGCACCTACTGTTGTGGGTACCCCAGGGCTGCCGCTAGGGCGACTACATAGCTTGGATGGTGTTGAGTTTTGTAGGTCTGACCCGAGTTCAGCTGAGGAGTGGTTGGCTAGCACTAAGAGGATTTTGGATCAGATGGATTGTCAGGATGCCCGAAGGTTGGGTTGTGTGGTCTCTCTGCTTTAGGGAGATGCTTATAGGTGGTTGACTACTACGAAAGCGGGTGTAGTTGTTGCTAACTTGACATGAGAGTATTTTAGGATCGTTGTTTTGCGGAAGTTTTTGGGTCCGCAGTACGAGGATGCTCGAAAGAGGGAGTTTATATCCCTGGTGCAGGGCACTATGAGTGTGGCTGACTATGAGATACGGTTTATCAAATTGAGTCACTATGCTCCTGAGTTGGTTCCTACGGAGCGTAAGAGATGTGATAGGTTCCGATATGGGTTGGATCCTGAGATCAAGACATATTTGTTGGCTGCGGAGTACATTGAGTTCGATGTGTTTATTAATAGGGCTAAGGATGTTGAGGAATCCTTGAGGGAGGCTAAGACGTCTTTCGATTCGGTGAAGAGGTCTGCCGAGACTAGTGCTCAAGGTGGTAAGGGTAAGAGGTTACGGGACAACCGATACCGAGCAGATCGATGCCGAGGTGATTTGGGACACGACGGTTGTGCACAGCAGTTTGGGAGAGGTGGTGGTGACATCGCAGTTTGTAACTTGTGTTCTAGGCACCATTCGGGAGAGTATTGGTGGGCTACTGGTGCCTGCATTGGTTGTGGATCTAAGGATCACAAGAAGAGGGATCCGAGGTTTACTGGTGAGGTTGGTAATCGAGCTGAGTCTGTTGTGGTACCTGGCAGAGGACACGGTGGAGGTAGAGGTCCTTTTCAGAGGTAGGGTGATGGTCGTAAAGTTTATGCTCAGCGTGGGGCCCGTAATGCTACGGATATGGTTGTAGGTACTTTTTCTTTGCAAAATGTATCGTTTTTTTCTTTGATAGATTCGAGATCTACGCATTCTTATGTTTTGAGTGAGCATGCATATTTGTTGGATATCCCTGTTAAGGTTTTAGATGTGGGGGTTGTGGTTACTAGTTCTTTGTGTGAGACAGTGACCGTAAGGAGGTTGTTTAGGAGGTGTCCGTTGGAGGTGCAAGGGCATGTCTTCGAGTTTGACTTGATGGAGTTACCGTTTCATGGTTTTGACCTTATCTTGTATGTTGACTGGTTGACGGAGCATAGAGTTGTGGTGGATTTTAAAAAGAAGCGGGTTACCTTGAGGTTGTTAGATGGTAGTGAGGTTGTGGTAAAGAGTGAGTATAGCGGATTATTATCCAATATGGTTTTAGCCTTACAAGCGGGAATGTTGATGCAACATGGTGGTATAGCATATCTAGCATATGTGATGAACCCGGGGATAAGAGAGGTTCGAGTGTAGGACATTCAAACAATACGTGACTTTTCGAAAGTTTTTCCTGAGGAGTTGCCAGGATTACCTCCCGATCGCGATGTAGAGTTTAGTATCGAGACTTATGCTGATACTAATTTGGTGTCCATTGCTCCTTATCGCATGGCACCTAAGGAGTTAATGGAGTTAAACATGTAGTTGCAGAAGTTGCTTGACCGTGGTTTTATACGACCGAGTGTATCACCTTGGGATGCACCGGTGTTGTTTATGAAGAAGAAGGATGGCACGATGAGGATATGCATTGATTATCGACAATTGAATAAGTTGATTGTGAAGAATAAGTATCCTTTACCGAGGAATGACGATTTGTTTGATCAGTTCCGAGGAGCAAGTGTGTTCTCGAAGATTGATTTGAGATTGGGATAGTACCAGTTGAAGGTGAAAGAGGAGGATATGTTGAAAATGACTTTTCGAACAAGGTATGGTCATTATGAGTTTTTGGTGATGCCGTTTGGGTTGACAAATGCCCCTGCTGCTTTTATGGATATGATGAACCGGGTGTTTCATGTATACTTGGACCAGTTTCTGGTAGTTTTCATAGATGATATCCTCGTGTATTCACGTATCGAGGAAGATCATGATCGACATTTGCGGTTAGTGTTGCAAGCGTTGAAAGAGAACCAGTTGTATGCTAAGCTAAGTAAGTATGAGTTTTGGTTGAAGGAAGTGGTGTTTCTTGGTCATATGGTGTCGGAAAAGGGTATTAGTGTTGATCCAAAGAAGGTAGAGGCTGTTATGGGTTGAAAGCAATCGAGATCGGTGTCCAAGGTTTGGAGTTTCCTAGGCTTGGTTGAGTATTATCGTAGGTTTGTTGAGGGTTTTTCGAGCATTGCTGCTCCTATAACCAAGCTGTCTCAAAAGAAGGTTCCTTTTGAGTGGAAAGAAAGTCAACAAAAGAGTTTTAAGAAGTTGAAGGAGGTGTTGACTAGCGCTCCGGTGTTGGTCCAACCCGATTCCGGTAAGGATTTTATGGTTTATAGTGATGCATCATACATAGGTCTCGGGTGTGTTTTGATGCAAGAAAGAAAAGTTGTAGCTTATGCTTCTAGACAGTTAAGGGTACATGAAAAGAATTATCCAACTCATGATTTGGAGCTAGCGGCGGTGGTTTTTTGTTTTGAAGATTTGAAGACATAATTTGTATGGAGAGAAGTGTACTATATACACGGATCATAAGAGTTTGAAGTATCTCATGTCACAAAATGATTTGAACCTTAGGCAACAAAGATGGATGGAGTTGCTTAAGGATTATGATTTATCTATTGAGTACCATCCGGGGAAAGCCAATATAGTGGCTGATGCTTTGAGCCATAAAGCGGCGGTCGATTTGAGAGCAATGTTTGATAGATTGAGTATTTCTAAGGAAGGTGGTTTGGTAGCAAAGTTGCAAGTAAAATCTATTTTGGTTGAGATGATCAAGGTGAAACAGTTAGAGGATGAGGCTTTGGTACCTTTTGTAGAGGATATTGCTGAGGGTAGACCAACCGAGTATCATTTTGATGATGATAGGGTGTTGTGTTTTGGAGGTCGGGTTGTGGTGCCGGACGATCAGGAGTTGAGGAAAGCTATCTTGGCGAAAGCTCATACTAGTCCGTTTGCTATGCATCCGGGTAGTGTGAAGATGTATAGAGATCTCAAAAATGTGTACTTTTGGGTTGGTTTAAAGAAAGATGTGACGGAGTTTGTAACTCGTTGTATGGTGTGCCAACGAGTGAAAGCTGAACACCAGTTCCCTGCAGGATTGTTGCAGTCGGTTCAAGTTCCGGAATGGAATGAGAGAGAATCACCATGGATTTTGTGACGGGGTTGCCATTAACACCGTCCAAAAAGGATTCAATTTGGGTGATTGTTGATAGATTTACGATGTGTGCACATTTTCTTGTCGTACATACGATGTACTCCATGGATAAGTTGGCAGTTTTGTATGTTTCTAAAGTAGTACGGTTGCATGGTATGCGTAAATCGATCATGTCGGATAGAGACCCGCGGTTTACATCTAAATTTTGGAGGAGTTTGCAAACAACTTTGGGTACGAGGCTTAGCTTTAGTACAACTTATCATCCACAGACGGATGGTCAGTCTGAGCGTGTTATTCAGACTTTGTAAGATATATTGAGGTGTTGTGTCATCGAGTTTCAAGGTTCTTGGGAGAAGCAATTGCTGTTGGTAGAGTTTGCTTATAATAATAGTTTCCAGACAAGTATACAGAAGACACCGTTTGAGACGTTATATAGGTGTAGGTGTCGTACACCTTTGTGTTGGAAGGAAGTTGGACATAAGTATGTTTCTTTGCCTCAAGTGTTGAAGGATACGAATGAGAAAGTTAAGTTTATATGTGCTAAACTTAAGGAAGCTTCGGATAGGCAGAAGTCCTATGCCGATTTAAAGCGTAGAGAGATAGAGTATGATGTTGGAGACAAAGTGTTTCTTAAGGTTTCTCCGTGGAAGAAGGTGATGAGATTTGGACGTAAGGGTAAGTTGGGTCCTCATTTTATTGGCCCATATGAGGTGTTGGAGCATGTTGGTACTGTTGCTTATAGATTGAGGTTGCCAGAGGAGTTGAGCAAGATGCATGATGTTTTTCATGTATCAATGCTTCGTAGATATAGATCGGATCCTTCTCATGTTGTTCCGGTTGAGGAGATTGAGTCAAGGGAGGATACGAGTTATGAGGAAGAACCGGTGAGGATTTTGGATGTGGATACAAAGGTTCTTCGAGGAAAGACCATAGATTTAGTTAAAGTACTTTGGAAACACAAAGGTGTTGAAGAAGCAACTTGGTAGACAAGGAAAAGCATGGAGGAGCAGTTTCCTCACTTGTTTGCTTCAGGTAAAATTTCGAGGACGAAATTTTCTTAAGAGGGGGAGAGTTGTAACATCTCGATTTTGGGGTTATTAGTTTAGACTTTTGTTAGGAAAATTCGATTCGGGTCGAATCGGGTTCTCCGGTTCATTATTCTGGGGAAATATAAAATAATAATATTTTTATTAGAAAAAATAATAATTTTGGAATATGATTTAAAAATATTAAAAAAATGTTTCAAAATTAAAACAAGGTAATTTGAACTTTATATTGATTTTTAATTATTCTTAATTATGCATAAGTGACCAATTTGTAAGTTTTGGAAACAATGGAGGACTTAATTTGCAATTTTCGAAAATTGTAGTTTTAGTGACTAAATTGAAATACAAGCTAAACTTAGAATCCTTAGATGACCATAAATCTAATTTAATTTTTACATAATGATTTATTCACCAAAATGCTTTTTAATTACTTTAATTAAAGATGATAATCATTTTCTCACAAAACTACTTTTTTTCTCTCATCTTTTTCTCTTATTTTTTCTCCATTTTCCTTCATCTCTTTTCTTCAATTCCTTGCTGATTTTTACATCTTTTTCCATAAAGATTACATCATTTTAATCATCTTTCCAATCTTTACAAAACCTAATCATCAATTTTATCAAATCAACACCAATTTGCAAGGAATCAAGAAGGGAATATTACACCTTTTTGGTGAATAGATCTCAAAGGTAATTTCTAGATTTTAACTCTTTCTCTAAGATTCTTTATCGAAATTCCCAGGTATTAGCTTGCTAATCCTTGAATAAAACTTAATTGTATATTTTCAATGTTAGGTCTAATGATTTTGTGAATGTTTTTGTAAAATCTTTTTAGATCTCATTCAATGCTGAAATTACATGGATTTAATTATGTTAATATGTTAATTAAATGATTAAGTCTTCATTTGATGGACCATTAATTTAATCCCGGAATAATGCAATCGGTGTTGTTTTAAGGTGTTTTTTGGTTGTTTTAGGGGCTGTTTTAGGTGCTTTAATGTTGCTGGAGATATAAGGATGGTTTGGATGTATTTTTGGTTCATAATTGAAGTGGATTAGATGCTAGATTCATTAGGTTTTGGGCTGTGGATGTTTCGGATACGTTTCGGCTAAGTTTCGGTGTTTTCGGCTAGGTTTTTCGGTAGTGTTGAGGAGGTTTGATACGGCTGATGGTTTAAGCATGTTATAATATGGGAATGCTCTGAATTAATGTTGTAGAAGAGGTACAAGAAGGCGTTTGAGTGCTGGTGCGTTGGCGTGATCATCGGGATATCGGCGGAAGCTCGTTTCGCTTGTCGGTGAGTGTTTTTGGACTTAAAGCGAATCGCGTTTGGTACGGTTCTGTTTTGGGGACTATGGGAGAGTGTGAAAACTTCCCATTGTTCAGGAGTAAGTAAAGTAAATGTTTTGATATATCAACATGAGTTTCAGCTACATTCGATAAAGGCATTATGTTGGTAATGCAATGAGATTCTTGGAAATGCTTGAACATGATTTGAATTTGTGCATGCATGAGAAATACTTGCTGAAATGCATAGTTTATCAAGCATCAATGATTATGGAAAATTATGAGATATGATTTTGAATACAAAATGGTTAATTGCCTTACATATGACGGTGCCTTTGGGCATGGCTTTTGGTTCATTTGTTGAACATATTATGCATATATTATGAGCAGCAAGTTATCATGCACATTTGATTATGATATTGGCTTAGTGACACTAACTTTAGATTCGAATACGAATGACATGTCATTAGGATTGTCTTAAGTGCACTATAAACAATGTTGAGAATACAGAAAATTGCCTACACGTAACAAGGGTAACTTTGTGTCTAATCGTACGTGGTAGAGCCGTCTACACGTAACAAGGGTGACTATATGCCCAATCATGCATGGTAGTGCTATAATGGTGACTTGGTGTCATGTCAATGGTGACTTCGTGTCGTGACAAGACAATGGTCTCTAACAATGGATCCGTGTATTCGGTGAACTCAAGGTTCATATTAAGTGGTCACTAGTATGCCAATATACATACATGAGATGTTACGTGTAAACTCAAGGATGCATTTGGTTTAATGAACATGAACATGAGATGTTAGCATGCATGATTTAGTGATGCATTGCAAATTATGGTTTTATTATGGCTTTAAATAGATGCATTGATGATCTTGTGTAGAGCTTCCTCACTAAGCATGTTTGCTTAAGCTCTCTTTTCATCCTTGCAGAAAAATAAGGGCACTTGGGGCTTTATTCATGGCAAGAAAACCAAGGGGAAAGAATACTTCAAATTTGGTATGTTTTTGGTAAATAAATTGGGGCATGACAATGTGTAAACCCAACCAATGTGAGGAGTGTGAACTAGACTTTGGTTTATGTTGAAATAAGACCTATGTTGCTTGATTGTTAATTGATGGACTATGGAATTGTATGGATTATTGAAGCATGTACTTGCATGATTGTTATGTTTTTAATCATGTTCTAGGAAGCATGCCTATAGTTTGATTGATGTCCGTGACGTTGTTAATTATGTGTTATAAGTTGTTAATCATGCCTAGGACTTATGCATTTAATGGTAGTGATTAATGGTTGAGTATTGAGCAATTAGTGTTCACTTAGTGTGACAAAACTTTTGGGTTCCAGACCTAAAGTTTCGAAACCTTAGTGAAGGTTCCGAAACCTTTGTCAAATACTTTAGAAACCTTCAGGAAAGTTTCAAAACCTTGCGGACAATTTCAATTCTGGAAAGTTACTAGACGTGAAAAGTTTCGAAACCTTCAGGGAAGTTTCGAAACCTTTTTCAAAAAGTTTCAAATCCTTATGGAAGGTTTCGAAACCTTTGACTACCAGGAATTGATAGTTGCTGGAAATTATACTTTATTCCCGAATATCATCCTTTGTTCAATTAGGGTACCTACAGATGTTATTTTGAGCTGAAACTTTACATGAATGCATAAATTTGACTTAATTTCAAGATGATTAACTTAATTTGAATGAAGTCCTTATAATTTAGAAGATTTACATTTTGGTTCCCAAATTAGAGAAATATGCAATTGATGATGTTAGAATGATCCGTTTGACTTGAAAAATATTGTGAAGGATACTTGAGTGTTTAATTGAACTTTGATGAAAAGAATTTATACTTTATTAATAGAATTTAGATATTTTATGTTTTAGTCCTTAATTTACTTAAGTGTTTAATCAGATGTTTGTTTATGATTGGTTTGTTTCCGTTAATGCCTTGTTTGAGACCAAGACATGTAGGATCAGAATTATGCATCTAGGAAGGAGAAAGAAAAAATATATCGGTTTTCAGGTTTGTTTATCGAATCGGACCTTTGCGGGTTTGGTTCGATATTCCCCGTGTAACCCGTTAGTGCCGGTTCCGTCTAGGCCGGGTAAGGGGGTTACAATTGCAGTCCCACTGAATTGTCCAATAGTATTAAGCATATTGAACATTACAGGTTTAAGTTCAAAGTGGGTTGCCTCAATCACTAGTGTAACAACTCCAGTGTTCAACCCATTTAAATCTTCCACCAGAAAATCTCTAACAGTTAGATGCCGCGGTAGTAGTTGCGGCAATGGTTGCTGTTGATGGCCTCCAATGCCTTCTGGTAGGTTCTGATTTCTTGGATTCACTGCCATGGCTCCTTGAATCTATCTTCTTAGCCTCTGATTAGTTCTTTCGATTTTTGGGTCAATTTCGTGTAGTAGATTGCTAGGTTTGGCCCTGGTCATACACCATAAAACAAATAAAAATAAAAATAATTAATATTGAAATAAAAGCAAAAAAATAAAGAAAACAAAATTTAGTTGCCAATCCCCAGCAACGGCGCCAAAAACTTGATGCGTGCTAAATATGTACAATTGTAGTGCAAGTGTACACGTCAAGTAATAAGTGATAAGTGTATTATCGAGTTATCGTCTCCTCAGAGATTGGTGTACTCAATATGCTTCCTTTGGTCCTTTTGCTTTTGTAAAATAAAAGTAAAAAATATAAATAAGTTTGAGTGTTGATTAAACTAAATAAACTAACTAAAGTGATATCAAATATGAGAGAGGGTAGGATTCAGTTGTGTTGTATTGTGGATTTGATTGACCTGCTTCTGTTCAATGCAATTGCATTAAACTGCCTCGGTAGTACTACAGATATTGTCTCGGTAGCGGCAATGTTCTCTGTCATGGCAAACCCTATCTCTTGGGCAGATTTCCCAAAGTTCGGCAAAGTGTCCTTGTATGGCTCCTCTTATCTTTAAGTCGAAACACTATTGAAGGCCAGTCCTTGATGATACCTCCCGGCATTAATCAATTATGACCAATAACTAATCTCACACTTCTTTTAGCTGCTGAAACTCTTAACATATCCCTAGAACGAGTTAGTGTCCTCCAATCAAGTTGAATACCATATTTACTCCTATCATGAGCCTAACTCTCCCGAGTCTAGACAAATAGATTACTTACAAACTTCCCTTCCGGGCTTCGATGCAAGAATAAAGAATGACAAAGAGTAAGCGAACTTTGATATTTTATTGCATTAAAACAAGAATCAAAATACAATCTCCTCTCACAAATACTTGACAACCTTCACCAAAACCCTAAGAGAACTTAGAACATGATGGGAAGAATTATCCCTAAAAATCTCTCAAAATTTGGGTCTTAAGATCTATCCTCTATATTCTAACCCCTAGGACAGCTATGCCTTATATAGGCTTGGCCTAGGGCAAACCTTTCCTATTTAGAGTACAACTTGGAGTAGGGAATAAGTTATGTACATAGGATAAATATTTCCAAGTTTGATCTTCTAGAAAGTTTCATCCCGCGTGACCTTGTCCTTGGGCTTTTCTTGTGTTGTTCAGCTCCGATTCTTGGGCTTCTTGCTCAGTGACATTTTTTGCATTTTTGTCCTTCAGCTGCCAGCCATATTGCCTTTTTTTTCTCTGCTGCCTCGGCATCAGCTCCTGCCTCGGCCTCATTTTGCTGCCGCGGCAATACTTGTTTCTGCACAGATAAGAAAATACAGTAAAGTATGTATTTTCTACAAATATATTCTTTAATGGTATAATCCCTTAATATATCATATTAAGTCCATGCGTTGGTTCAAGTAGATGTAGAATTGATGATAAGTGCTCATGAAAAGTGTAGAAAGTGATAGTGAGTTGAGCACTTATCAATAGAGTATCGTCTCAACTGGGATTTGTGTACTTAATTTGTTTCCTTTTCTCTTCTCGCTCTGCAAAAGAAAATAAAAATACAGATTAATGTGATTGTTCTGAATTTAACTAAAATAAAAAAGAATAGAGAATGAAAATAAAATCAGATTTAGAGAAAGGTCAGGATCCAGTTGTGTCGTATTGTGTATTCAATTGATTTGTTTCTGTTTAATGCAACTACACAATACTGTCTTGGCAGAACTGCAGTTTTACTGCCTCGACAATGAAGGATTTCGTCCGTCGCGGCAATCCCTTGCTCATTGGTGGACTTTTTTTAGGTTCGGCAAAGTGTCCTCTGATGACTCCGCTTATCCCTAAGTCAAAATATTGTTGATGACTAGTCCTTGATGATACCTCCCAGCGTGAATCAACTATACCAATCAACCAATCTCACACTTCTTTTAGTCGCTAAAACTCTAACTTATCCCTAGTTGGATTTAGTATTTTCCAGCTAGAAAAATACCGTACTTATTCCTTTCGTAAATCTAACTCTCCCTATATTAGATAAATAAATATCTCACAAACTTCTCTTCCGAGCTTCAATGCAAGAACAATGAATGACAAAGAATAAGAAAACCTTGATATTTTATTGCATGAAACAAGAAAATAAAGTACAATCTCCTCTCACAAATACTCGACAACTTTCACCTAAACCCTAGAAGAATTTAGAACATTATGAAAACAAAGAAAACTATAAGATCTATGATGAACTCTCTCTTTCTCGTGTGCCTTGTCTTCTTGAGAGGCACCTCCTTTGTATAGGCTAAAATTAGGGCAACATCATCCTTGGAGAAAAAGAAAAGTTGTTTTGGACGTTTCCTTCCTTAAAAAGGTACGTCCCTTTAATTTGACTCTTTCCATCTTTACACCGTCTTCTCGAACGCCAATTGCCATGCAAAGTGTCTAAAACAATCCAGCTTTTTATGTTCTTCAAATCGATCACCACTTTGACTTTTGGTATTTATGGGATTCCCCGCCTCGGCGGGTTGCATCTGCTGCCCCGACGGAGGTCTAACTCTGTGACTGCTCAATTTTCATCAGTAGAAGCTCTCTTTTTTGGCTGGTTCGATCAGGGTCTGCTTCATTACCCTATTTTCGGCCATTTTCTGTTGCTGCTTTCCAAGTTTCCTTATCATGCTGCCGTGACTTTAGAGTTTCATTACTGCCCCGGACCAAGTCTACTTGCAAATGCACAAAGGTGCATTAAAGCTTACATTTTCTATAAATATCATCTTTATATGTCACAAAAGCGTTAATGAAGGGTAGATAACAACCTCACATGCATCTTGTTAGTTGCTTAAATCCTAACCTCACATGCGTCTTGTTGGTAGTAGATTTCTTTTTAGAAACGTTTCCATAATTTAGCTTTCGGTTGTAAGTCTTTACGGTTAACAGAACCACGATGCTTCCCTGTATTCCATTTAGTTCCAGGCATGCAGAGTTCCTATTTCATTCTTTCATAGTCTTTGGCCGTTAGGGAGGCTTCGAATGCATCATATTCATCAGTTTCGATGTCAAGAACGAAATAGGTATTGATAACAACGTCTGCTATAGGTATTACTCTTCCCCTGAGGTAGGTGTATGGATTTTTTGCCACTGGCTTATGTGCATAGAATTCTTGTACCTATTCAATGTTTGCTGCTAGAGGTTGTTTTGCAAACATTTTCCATCTTTGAAAGGTGATCTTAGATAGAATGAATTTGTCTAACCCGAGATCATCATTACCTGTGCACTAAAAGCCTTGTTCCTCCCATATCTGTCGATTTTGGAAAATACGATGATATTCGTACTCGACTTCTGGTGTAGAGAATCTTTTAAATCTTATTGCTCCGACTGCGTTTTTTGGCTGATTTGACATCAGTGATTTGGGACTGCTAAGTAGAGGATGTAGAAGAATGTTTAAGATTGAAGATAGATTGAAGGATGAGAGAGATGGTTGCCCTTTGTCCTTGCCTTTATATTTAAAGGAGTAAAATGGCGCGGCGATTGAGGGAGCGGGATTAATTAATGCCTACTAGCGTGCATGCGACGCTTCTACAGCTAGTGTTTGTTGGCAGTGGAAACGACATAATTTTTAACGGGCGGTGAATTTTTCCGCCGAGAGTTTGGACCATATTTTGGTCTTGGTTATCTTTATTTTTCTTTATTGGGCCTAAAAGATGAATAATTAAAAATATGAGAAAAACTAAATTGTGAGAATTTCAAAATCTAAACTCTAAAACTAAAAATAATATTCTAATTTTTAAAACATAAAAAGTAAATTAAAGACTAAGAGATAGAAATTTTAGGTTACTGTAGAAGTGTAATAAATTACATCTTCAACAATAATCATCTTCCCTTTTTTGTCTGGATGTGAAGCTGATGTTCCAGTTGTTATCTACTCATTTGGTGGTTTCTTTCGAATGTATTGTTGTCAAGGGGAGTGTTGCTTCGGTAGAGGTTGCCTTGGTAGATTTTGTTTAGGCAATCTGTTTCTGGATTGAAGTTGAACTTAGTTTTAACTTCAATTCTTTTGCATTCAACTGGTTCATCTTGATGCCTTAGATTTTTAAATACATTGATCTTCACTTTTTGATCATTGACCCTTATGATCAATTCTTCTTTCTCATAGTCGATCAATATTCTTTCTGTGGCTAGGAAAGACCTTCCTAATATAATTGGAGCGTGCTCATCTATTTCACAATCAAGAATTAAGAAGTCAACAGGAAAAATAAATTTATCCACCCTTACAAGAATATCTTCAATTTTTCCTTCTGGTTGTACGTAAGAGCGATTTGCCAGCTCCAACATAACTATTATTGGTTTTGCTTTCCCGATGCCTAGCTTTTGAAATACTGACTTAGGTATGATATTTATGCTGATGCCTAAGTCACATAGTGTCTTGCTCACGTATTGATCTCCGATAAAACATGGTATGGTAAAGCTACCATGATCTTTTCTTTTGGTGGTGGCCTTGTTATGCAGCATTGCCACACATCCTTCTGTTGCGGCAATTGTTTCAAATTCCCCAATTTTTTTCCTTTTGGATATAATGTCCTTAAGGAATTTGGCGTAGTTGGGCCTTTGCTTAATTGTCTCCACTAAAGGTATATTTATATGTACTTGTTTAAGTATATCCAGGAATTTCTTAAACTGGTACTCATACTTTTGCTGTTTTAACCTTTATGGAAAAGGTGGTGGTGGGCGTAGATCTTCGACCTTTTCCTCGCACTGAAATCTGATTTGTGGTGCGACTATGACATTATCTGCTACGGTAATGTGTTCAGCAGCATCTGCTGGTTCCTTTGCCTTAGATTTTTCATTGGTAACCTCTTTATGGACTACTGTTTCAAGAGTCTTTCCTACTGTTTGAGCATGTATTTCAAGGTCCTTTAGTTGTAATCAACTTCTGGTCGATATAGCTTTACATTGTTCATGAGGACCAATTCTAGCGACTTCAGTATCGCTTGGGAGACCACCTATGGGTTTGCTTTTCATCTGTTGTGCTATTGTCCTATTATGGTTTCCAGCGTCTTGAGAGCAACTTCGTTATTTTGTATTCTCATTTTTGTTCTATCCATGAAAGTGTCAGCTCTTTGGATGAACTTGTTTGTATTTGCAATGTATACACCAGTCTGGGCCATAAATGTTTGCAGTGTATTCTCCAAAGTCTGGACGTCTGTTGTTTGCTGCGGCGGCGACATCTACTGCGGCATTTGCTGCTGAGCAAATCTATTATTTTGCTGGAATCACGAAGCTTGCACTGGTTGGTGCTGCATGTTAAGTGTATTATTAGGATTACTCCATGAGAAATTAGGGTGTTTCCTCCATGATGGATTATAATTGCTGGAAATGTTATTTCCATTAAAATTTCCAACATAGAAGGAAGATTCTAGATTATGCGGGTATGTGTTCGAGTCATGATTGTCACCATATTTTTCACAGAGAATGACGATTGCTTTTACTTCTCGAACGTGACTTGGCTTTTGCATATCCTTCACCATATTTGTCAAGGCGGACAGTTGGGCTAGAATTGAATTCGAAGAATCTCAATTTGCCATGCCTTGTCTATTTATGCATCTTCTGGTAGTTGTGTAACCTCCTTAGACCGGCCTAGACGGAATCGGTACTAACGGATCACATGGGGAATATCGAACCAAAGCAACGAAGGTTTCATTCGATAAACAATCCTAAAAACTGATATATTTTTTTCTTTATCTTTCCTAGATGCATAATTATGTTCCTACATGTTTTGGTCTCGTACAAAGTTTTAACAGAAGTATTCTGATCACAAACGAGTATCTGATTAAACATTTAAGTGAATTAAGGACTAAAACGTAAAACATTTAAATTCTATTAATAAAGTATAAATTATTTTCATCAAAGTTCAATTAAACACACAAGTATCCTTCACAGTAAATTTTAAGTCAAACGGATCATCCTAACATCATCAATTGCATGTTTCTCTAATTTAGGGACCAAAATATAAATCTTCGAAATTACAAGGACTTCATTCAAATTAAGTTAATCATCTTGAAATTAAATCAAATTTATTTATTCATGTGAAATTTTAGCTCAAAATAACATTTACAGATACCCTAATTGAATAAAGGAAGATATCCGGGACTAAAATATAATTTTCAGCAACTACCAATTCCTGGTAGTCAAAGGTTTCGAAACCTTTCATAAAGGTTTCAAAACTTTTTGTAAAAGGTTTCGAAACTTCCCTAAAGGTTTCGAAACTTTTCGCGTTCAGTAACTTTCCATAATTGAAATTGCACGTAAGGTTTCGAAACCTTCCTGAAGGTTTCGAAGCTATTTGACAAAGTTTTCGAAACCTTCACTAAGGTTTCGAAACTTTAGGTCTGGAACCCAAAAGTTCCCTCACACTAAGTGAACACTAACGACTAATACACAAACATTAATCACTACCAATATATGCACAAATCTTAAGCATAATTAACAACATATGTCACATGATTTTCAACGTCAAGAGCATCAAGAAAAAACTATAGGCATGCTACCTAGATCACGATTAAAATCATAACGATCATACAAGTACATGCTTCAACAATCCAAACAATACCATAGTCCATCAATTAACAATCAAGCAACATAGGTCTTATTTCAACATAAACCAAAGTCTAGGTTCACACTCCTCACATTGGTTGGGTTTCCACATTGCCAAGCCCCGACTTATTTGCCAAAACATACCAAATTTAATGTAACCTTTCCCCTTGGTTTCCTTGCTCCGAATGAAGTCCTGAGTGCCTTTATTTTTCTGTAAGGATGAAAAGAGAGCTTAAGCAAACATGCATAGTGAGGAAGCTCTACACAAGATCATTAATGCATCTATTTAAAACCATAGTGAAAAAATAATTTGCAATGCATCACTAAATCATGCATGCTATCATTTCTTGTTCATATTCATTAAACCAAATGCTTCCTTGAGTTTGGTCAACCTTGTTAAAACAATTCATGAATGATGCATAGTGTCCTCTTTAAATTCATGTATGTATATTGACATTCTAGTGTCCACTTAATATGAACCTTGAGTTCACCAAATACACGGATCCATTGTTAGAGACTATTGTCTCGTCATGACACGAAGTCAGCATTGACATGACACGAAGTCACCATTATAGCACTACCACGTACGATTGGACACATAGTCACCCTTGTTACGTGTAGGCGGCTCTACCACGCACGATTGGACACAAAGTCACCCTTGTTACGTGTAGGCAATATTCTGTATTCTCAATGTTGTTTATAGTGTACGTAAGACAATCCTAATGACATGTCATTCGTATTCGAATCTAAAGTTAGTGCCACTAAGTCAATATCATAATCAAATGTGCATGATAACTTGCTGCTCATAATACATGCATAATATGTTCAACAAATGAACCAAAAGCCTTGCCGAAAGGCACCATCATATGTAAGACAATTAACCATATTGTATTCCAAATCATTTCTCATAATTTTCCATAATCATGGATGCTTGATAAACTATGCATTTCAGCAAGTATTCCTCATGCTTGCCCCAATTTAAATCATGTTCATGCATTTCCAAAAATCTCATTGCATTACCAACATTAATGCCTTTAACGAATGTAGCCGAAACTCATGTTGTTATATCGAAAACATTTATTTTACTTACTCTTGAACTATGGAAAGTTTTCACATTTTTCCATAGTATCCAAAATAGAGCCGTACCAAATGCGACTCGCTTTAAGTTCGAAAAACACTCACCGGTAAGAAAAACGAGCTTTCGCCGATATCCCGATGACCACGCCAACGCACCAGCACTCAAACACCTTCTTGCACTACCTCTACAACATTAAAAAAATAGCATTCTCACATTATAACATGCTTAAACCATCAGCCACATCATACCTCCACAACACTATCGAAAAACCTAGCCGAAAACACTAAAACTTAGACGAAACGTATCCAAAACATCAACAACCCAAAACCTAATAAATCTAAAATCTAGTCCACTTCAATTAAGAACCAAAAACACATCCAAACCATCCTTATATATCCAGCAATACTAAAACACCTAAAACAACCCTTAAAATAATCGAAAACACTTTAAAACAACACCAACTGCATTATTTCGGGATTAAATTAATGTGCCATCAATTAAAGACTCAATTACTCATTTAATTGATATAATAACATAATTAAATCTATCTAATTTCAGCATTGAATGAGATCTAAAATGATTTCCCAAAAACATTCGCAAACTCATTAGATCTAGCATTGGAAACATAAAATCAAGTTTTATTCAAAGATTAGCAAGCTAATACTTGGGAATTTCAATAAAGAACCTTAGAAAAAGAGTAAGAATCCAGAAAATTACCTTTCAGATCTATCCACCAAAAAGATGAGAATTTCTCTTCTTGTTTCCTTGCAAATTGTTGTTGATTTAGTAAAATTGATGATTAGGCTTTGTAAAGAATGAAGAGATGATTAAAATGAAGTAATTTTTGCTGAAAAAGGTGGAAAAATCAGCAAGGAATTGAAGGAAATAGATGAAGAAAAATGAAGAGAAAATAAGAGAAAAAGATGAGAGAAAATAAGTGGTTAAGTGAGAAAATGAAATTATCATCTTTTAATAAACTAATAAAAATCATTTTGGTGGATAAATCATTAATTAAAAATTAAATTGGGTTTATGGCCCTCTAAGGATTCTAAGTATAGCTTGCTTTCTAATTTAGTCACTAAAAATAGCAATTTCCGAAAATTACAAATTTAATCCTTCATTCTTTTCAAAAAATTACAATTTGATCACTAGTGCATAATTAAAAATCAATTTAAAGTTCAAATTACATTTTTTTAATTTTGAAACATCTTTTTAATATTTTAAACCTTATTCCAAAATTATTACTTTTCAAATTAAAATATTTTTATTTTATATTTCCGCAGAATAACGAACCGAAGAACCCGATTCGACCCGAATTGAATTCTCCTAACTAATATCCAAACTACTAACCCCAAAATCGGGATATTACAACTCTCTCCCTCTTAAGAAAATTTCGTCCTCGAAATTCTCACCTAAAGCGAACAAGTGAGAAACTGCTCCTCCATACTTTTTTCTTGTCTCCCAAGTTGCCTTTTCGACACCTTGGTGTTTTCAAAGCACTTTAACCAAATTTATGGTCCTTCCTCGAACAACTTTTGTATCCACATCCAAAATCCTTACTGATTCCTCCTCATAACTCATATCCGCTCTTAACTCAATCTCCTCTACTAGAACAACATGAGAAGGATCTGAACTATACTTACGAAGCATCGATACATGAAAAACATAATGCATCCAACTCAACTCCACCGGCAACCTCAACCGATAAACAACAGGACCAATTCGCTCTAACACCTCATTCAGCCCAATAAAACAAGGACTCAACTTACCCATACGTCTAAACCTTAACACTTTCTTACACGGAGAACCTTAAGAAACACTTTATCTCCAACAGCATACTCTATCTCTACGCTTTAAATCGGCATTGGACTTCTGCCTATCTGAAGCTTCCTTAAGTTTAGCACATATAAACTTAACCTTCTCATCCGTATCCTTCAACACTTGAGTCAAAGAAACATACTTCTGTCCAACTTCCTTCCAACACAAAGGTGTACGACTCTTACGCCCATATAACGCCTCAAACGGTGCCATTTGTATACTTTTCTGAAAACTATTATTATAAGCAAACTCTACCAACGGAAACTATTTCTCCTTAGAACCTTGAAACTCAATGATGCAACATCTTGACATATCCTCCAAAGTCGGACTAACACGTTCAGACTGATCATTTGTCTGAAGATGATAAGCAGTACTAAACTAAGCCTTGTACCCAAAGCAACCTACAAACTCTTCTCAAGACATAGAGATAAAACGTGGATCTCTATCCGATTTGATCAATTTAGGCACACCACTCAACCTTACCACCTCAGAAACATACAACTCTACCAACTTATCGATAGAACACATTGTATGCACGACAAGAAAATGTGTACACTTTGAAAACCTATCAACAATAACCCATATAAAATCCTTTTCAGACGGTGTCAATGGCAATCCCGTCACAAAATCCATGGTAACTCTCTCCCATTTCCATTCCGGAACTTGAACCGGCTGCAACAACCCTGCAGGAAACTGATGTTCAACTTTCACCCGCTGGCACACCATACAACGAGATACAAACTCCGTCACATCTTTCTTTAAACCAATCCAAAAGTATACACTTTTGAGATCTATATACATCTTCACACTACCCGGATGCATAGAAAATGGACTAGTATGAGCTTCCGCCAAGATAGCTTGCCTCAACTCTTGATCATCTGGTACCAAAATCCGACCTCTAAAACACAACACCTCATCATCATCAAAATGGTACTCGGTTGGTCTACCCTCAGCAATATCCTCCACAAAAGGTACCAAAGCCTCATCCTCTAGCTGTTTCACCTTATCATCTCAACAAAAATAGGTTTTACTTATAACTCCACCACTCAACCACCTTCCTTTGAAATACTCAACTTAGCAAACATCACCCTCAACTCAACTGTCGTCTTACGGCTCAAAGATTCAGCCATCACATTAGCTTTCCCTGGATGGTATGCAACAGACAACCCGCACTTATCCTCTTCGGACAACTAACAGATTCTTTCCTTACACGAAAGAAACAATGCACAACCCACTACAATATCTCAACCTTTATAGAAAATATAACTCAAAAGGAAACTTCCTTTCTCTTACCTAAGATTGATAACCAACTCTTGATAACCGCAACGGTTCCCATACCATCACCATCGAACTAACCTGATTTTCGACATCCTCCCACATACCAGGTAACCAACTAAGTCTTTCACCAACCTCCACCCACACAATGATGCTCCACGAACAAGCTTCAAACTAACTTTGCACAAAACAGTCAACACTGTCTCACACAAACCTACCACCAACAACAACTTCATTATGAGTCATATTAACCATATCACAACATCACAATATATCATCCATTTACCTATGAATGATAAAACCCAACATCCAAACGACAATCTATGTAGGTCTACAAAAAAACTCTTAAATCTTAACATATTATAGATGCACCACTCACACATCTTTCCAATGGGACTTAGAAACCCAAGAAAACCGTACTCAAACAAACGATTGATCTAACAACCCTCATAAGAAAACTCCATACCATCCATAGAACTTACTACCAAACTTATGATGATTCTTTCCGAATTCAACCTTGACACCTTTACTATTACTAATAACCCAAAGAAAATTGATACTCACTCTTACCTTATCAGCAAGATAAAAATCCACACATGATTCAAACATAATCCAAACAAGCTCAATCAAAAACACATGTTTTCCCCAACTTCTACCACAACACTTACCACTAATCACACGGAAAAAGATTACCATAAACCCTGATCAAGATACCATTCCATCTCGGCACTTTTCAAAATAATCATGCGTCTCACATAACACAAAAAGATTCTCAACACAGAACCAAACCTTGCCAAGCACATCCTTAACTACACCCTCAACAAACACCTGACCACGACTTGTACCTGATCAACCTACCAAGGTAGAGTCCCGCTCATAGCTCCACCATTTTACTAGGTCTCCCCATAGATTAACCGAACATCTTCCCTCGTAACTCCACAACAACCCTGGCTTACCCCACATAACAAACTCCCATTACAAGCATCCTTATGTAAGCCAAGTCATCCCCGATAGCTAACATTCTACAAACATACCATACAAGAAACTTACCAACTTTGTGTCAAACCCAACATTGTACTCATCTCAACGATAATATCTTCACTTAAGGTTTAGCCACCAAATCAACTCAACACCATGGTTCAACTTTAAGATCCACACATCGTTAAGTGCCTTGACACTTAACTCAAAACTCCTACCCAAAACCAACTCATCGATAAACCAACACTTATCCCACGTATACCACAACAAAATCCAATCTTGTAGAACTATTCCTTCCACTTGCTCCAACATCTCTTATTTTATAACCTTGCCAAAGCAGTAACCATATTGGTGAAACATCCACAAACATGAACCCATCGAACACAAACCCTCACAAAACTTTTCAATAAAAGCAAACCTACAAGACTGAACAACCGATACAAACCATAAATTGCACAGTGGTCCTCGATACACCACTTCAAACATCATCAAAAACTAACTTTACCTGAGGTATATCCAACTTAATATCCTGTAAACCCAACATGTACACTTTCCTCCTTTATAGTACAACCAAACCTCTCACGGTCATAACAATCTATGATTCAAACACCCGATACCACAACTCCCATACCAATATATATCTCATATTTTAATTCCATCCTAACTCCATTATTCTGAATGGAAAAAACACATACCAGATCGGTCACAACCCCCGATCTAACCGTACACTAACCACACCACAAGGAATTCCATGTAATTTCCAAAAAAAATAATTTCACATCACTCAGAAAAACACCAACCCGTCTTACTCTACAAAACATGCTGCAACCTTGTTACAACCTCCAAACCCTAACTAGAAAGAATCCGCAAAACTCAGCCTTACCTTTAGTAATGACTAACTCAAACTAACCATAAAATCAAGGTATTTACCTCAATTTCAAACATTCACAATTTTGAGACCAACCACTCATTCTTCATCCAAGACTATTCCCTAACCTAAAGGGTAGCTTGCCCGCTACACATTCAGCTCAACACTACAAGAAAGTCCTTTCAACCCCTTTTTTCCACACCTTCACTGTAACCCCCTTAGCCCGGCTTAGACGGAACTAGTACTAATGGGTTATACGGGGAATATCGAACCAAACCCGTGCGGGTCCGATCCGATAAACGATCTTAAAAACCGTAATACTTTTTTTTATATTCTATCTTACCTAGATGCACAATAATCTCCTACGTGTAATTAACTCAAGTAAGACAGAGACGGACGCAGTTCAACCATTATAAGTAAATCAATTAAACGCATACATGATTGGGGACCAAAATGTAAAGAACTATTTTGCATCACCATATCCACAATCAATCCACCGGATAATAATTAAGCAAGCTTAACACATTCACCATACAATTCAGATCAAACGAGGTATCATAGTTAAACGATTTTACGTTCTGGCATTTCTGGTCTTAATTGCAAAGTATGTAATATTAGGTATTCATCCATCTTAAATCATTCGATGTGTGTTCGGGTTTAAATATGAATCATGGTGTCACAACGTCCCCTAAAATACTCATAAATCCACTATATTAGCTTACTAAATTAAATCCTACGTTTCATGCATTCAAAACTCTCAAATTGCCCTTTTTAGGCCAGGTGTTTCGAAACAGCCCTAGAGTGTTTCGGAACACATGTGCCCAGTGAACCCATGGTTCAAACTATGGCCATCTGTTTCGAAACAGGTAATAGGGTGTTTCGGAACAGACATGTCCAGTAGCATTTGGTACCGAACCCTGGTTCGATACAAGCATCCAAAAAGGCATAGGGTATCGATACTGCCATAGGGTGTTTCGATACCCCCTGTATTCTGGACTGAGTGAGACGTACTAAGCTCATTTAAACCACCCAAGCATAAACATTAATAACCCGATGCTATATGCAACATTCCTAGGCATCACCATCAACATAACCACACCTCAAAACATCAAAAAAGATCACAAGGAGACCTATAGGCATGCTTCCTAAAGAATGAATAGCAACATAACAAACATGCTAAGTCATGCTTCAACAACTCAAATTAATCCAAAGTTCATCAATTAACAATCAAACAATAATGGTCTTATTACAACATGAAACCAAGCATATATGCTCACTCCTCTCATAGATTGTGTTACACATTGCCTTGCCCAATTTATTTGCCAAAAACATACCAAATTTAAAGTGAACTTCCCCTTGGTTTCCTTGCCTCGAACGATGCCCAAAGTGCCTTTATTTTTCTGCAAGGATGAAAAGAGAGCTTAAGCAAACATGCTTAGTGAGGAAGCTCTACACTAATCATCAATGCATCTATTTTAAACCATGAAGAAGACATAATTTGAAACACATTATTAAATCATGCATGCTAACATCTCATGCTCATATTCTTAAAATCATATGCATCCTTGAATTCACATAACCTTTACAAAACAATTTATAAATGATGCTCAATCTTCTTCTCAAATTCATGTATGTATATTGGCATTCTAGTGACCACTTAATGTGAACCTTGGGTTCACCGAATACACGGATCCTTTTTCTCAACATGCATCGGTCGGACACGTAGTCACCCTTGTATACATGTTATCCCCCACTATGCACGGTTGGACACAAAGTCACACTTATTTACGTATGGGTCAACTATATGCACAGTCGGACACAAAGTCACCCTTCTCTACATATAGGCAAGCTCTACACGCACGGTCGGACACAAAGTCACCCTTGTTTACGTGTAGGCAATATCAATATTCTCTTTATTTTATAGTGCACTCAATCCTAATGACATGTCATTCATATTCGAATCTAAAGTTAGTGTCACTAAGCCAATATCATAATCAAATGTACATGATAACTTGTTGCTCATAATGCAGGCATAATATGTTCAACAAATGAACCAAAGCCATGCCCAAAGGCACCATCATGTATAAGGCAATTAACCACATTATATTCCAAATCATTTCTCATAATTTTCTATAATAATGGATGCTAAATAAGCTATGCATTTCAGCAAGTAATTCACATGTATGCACCATTTCAAATCATGCTCATGCATTTACATAAATCTCATTGCATTATCAACATAATGCCTTTATAAAATGTAGTCGAAACTCATATCAGTTTATCAAAAACAATTACTTTACTTACTCTTGAACTATGAAAGGTTTTCACACTCTTCCATAGTTCCCAAAACAGAATGTACCAGACGCGATTCGCTTTAAATCTGAAATCACTCACCAACAAGCGAAACGAGCTTTCGCCGCTCTCCGATGATCGCACCAACGCACCAGAAATCAAGCACCTTCTTGTACCGCTTCTACAACATTAAAAACAGAGCATTCTCACATAATAACATGCTCAAACCAACAGCCACATCCGATCACCATTAAACTATCGAAAACTTAGCCGAAAAGACCGAAAACTAAGTCGAAACGTAACCGAACAACATCATCCCAAAACCTAACGAATCTAACATCTAATCCATCTCAATATGATCCAAAAACACATCCAAACCATCCTTATATCTCCAGCAACATTTAAGCATCTAAAACAGCCCATAAAACAACCGAAAAGCACCTTAAAACTACACCGATTGCATTATTCCGGGATTAAATTAATGTGATATCAAATCAAGACTCAACTAATCATTTAATTAACATAAAAACATAATTGAATTCATCTAATTCCACCATTACATGAGATCCAAAAAGATTTCACAAAAACTTCCACAAAAACACTAGATCTAACATTAAAAACATAGAATCAAGTTTTTATTCAAAGATTAGCAAGCTAACACTTGGTATTTTCAATAAAGAACCTTAGAAAAGAATAAAAATCCAGAAAATTACCTTCAAGATCTATTCACCAAAAATATGTATTTTTCCCCTTCTTGATTCCTTGCAATTTGATGTAGATTAAAACACATTTTGGTGAATAAATCATTATTAAAAATTAGAAATGGGTTTATGGCCCTCTAAGGATTCTAAGTTTAGCTTGCTTTTCAATTTAGTCACTAAAATATTGACATTTCCAAAAATTACCAAAATAGTCCTCCAAATTTCCAAAAATTACAAATTGGTCATTTATGCATAATTAAGCATAATTAAAAATCAATATAAAATCCAAATTATTTTCTTTTAATTTTTGAAACATATCTTTAAATATTTTAAATCACCTTCCAAATTATTATTTTTCTTAATTAAAAATATTCTTATTTTATTTTTCCCGGAATTAATGAACCGGAGAACCTGATTCGACCCGAATCGAATTCCCCTAACTAGGCCTAAACTAATAACCCCAAAAACGGGATGTTACATTCACCTTAAAAGAACCAACCACACTCCACTTACACCCTCAAGAAGCTACTCGCAAGTGTGAACAAATGTATGCATGATTTCATGTATGCCCTCATAAATGCCTACGCAAATGCATGTGCATGTAAATACAATTTCTAATATCATGCTGAAGAATGCATGCATGTCCTACATTATTTATAGATATATACATATATGTGCTCTTACTCTATGCATGATTATTATTCACACTCACAAATAACATCCTCAATTCCAACAACTTCAACTACCAACTTGTTGACAACTCCCAAGTCAAATTAGCAACAGTCGTACCAGCTTTAGCAGACTAAAACACTCTCGAAAGAATGGTGCAACACCCTAAACTGACCTCCCTACATAACCGAAGGCACACTCACCGAGAAGGAAGAAATTACTCTTCCCTAGTACTTGTTTCATCCCCAATCTTGACCATCAATGTTCATACAAGCACTAGCTAATGACTTACATCTTAGAAATATATTCCAAAAACTTTAAACATGTAATTTAAAACATAATATTAAAACAAAACAAACTTACATTCGGGCAAGATCCAAGGGAAAAGAGAGAGTATCTGAAAATATGTTGGCATTGGCAATGTGTAACCGATAACCCCAGTTTAACCATCATTACTCAAAGTACAATCATCATAAATAGATTTTCACACACCAAAAACATATCATGCTCAATCACACATATCATGATCAATCGCACATTTAAACACACAACTTAGCAATCCTACACACACTTTGACAAACCTAGATCTGATATCACCAAATGTAACCCCTTAGCCCGGCCTAGACAGAATCGGCACTAATGGGTTATACGGGGAATATCAAACCAAACCCGTAAAGGTCCGATTCGATAAACAACCCTAAAACTGTTATATATTTTTTCTAGATACATAATTGTATTCCTACATGTCAAGGTCTCATATAAGGCATTAACGGAAACAATCCGATCATAAACAAACATTCGATTAAATACTTAAGTAAATTAAGGACTAAAATGTAAAACTTTTAAATTCTAATAACAAAGTAGAAATTCTTTTCATCAAAGTTCAATTAAACATACGAGTATCCCTCACGGAAAATTTCAAGTCAAACGGAGCATTCTAACTTCATCAATTGCATGTTTCACTAAGTTAGGGACCAAAATGTAAATCTTTCAGATTACAGGGTATTGATCCAAATTAAGTTATCCATCTTGAAATTAGATCAAATTTATGCATATATATGAAATTTCAGCTCAAAATAACATTTGTAGATACCCTAATTGAACAAAGAAAGATATTCGGGACTAAAATGCAATTTCCAGCAACTATCAATTTCTGACAGCCTAAGGTTTCGAAACCTTTATGAAAGGTTTCGAAACTTTTTATAAAAGATTTCGAAACTTTCCTGAAAGTTTCAAAACTTTTCGCTTCCAGTAACTTTCCAGAATCAAAATTGCCCGCAAGGTTTTGAAACCTTCCTAAAGGTTTCGAAACTATTTGGCAAAGGTTTCAGAACCTTCACTAAGGTTTCGAAACTTTGGGTCTAAAACCCAAAAGTTCCGTCATACTAAGTGAACACTAACGACTCAATACGCAACCATTAATCACTACCACTATATGCATAAGTCCTAAGCATAATTACCAACATATAACACCTGATTATCAACGTCAAGATCATCAAGCAAACTATAGGCATGCTACCTAGAACATGGTTAAAATCATAACGATCATACAAGTACATGTTTCAACAATCCAAACAATACCATATTTCATCAATTATCAATCAAGCAACATAGGTCTAATTTCAACATAAACCAAAGTCAAAGTTCACACTCCTCACTAAGGTTGGGTTCACACATTGCCAAGCCCCAACTTATTTGTCAAAACATACCGAATTTCAAGTAACCCTTCCCCTTAGTTTCCTTGCTCCGAATAAAGTCCCGAGTGCCTTTATTTTTCTGCAAGGATGAAAAGAGAGCTTAAGTAACATGCTTAGTGAGGAAGCTCTACACAAGATCATCAATGCATAAAACAAAATTATTTATAAATGTCATGTTTGCATCCTTCATACTTATTTAAAATGAGTAAAGCCAAATCATGCTTATCAACATTGTCAAAACATTTTATGTGTCATACCTAAGAATACCATTTCATTTTGTGTATGCATATTGGCTTTCTAGTGATCACTTAATGTGAACTCTTAGTTCACCGATACACGGATCCTTTTTTTTATAATTGGAGACTCTTGGTCTCAACATGCATCGATCGGACACTTAGTCACCCTTGTATACATGTTTCCCCACTATGCACGGTCGGATACAAAGTCACCTTTGTTTACGTATGGGTCAACTATATGCACGGTCGGACACAAAGTCACCCTTGTTTACATATAGGCAAACTCTACACGCACGGTCAGACACAAAGTCCCCCTTGTTTACGTGTAGACATCATCATCATTCTCTTTATTTTTATAGTGCACTCAATCCTAATGACATGTCATTCGTATTCGAATCTAAAGTTAGTGTCACTAAGCCAATATCAATATCAGTCATGCATGTTATCTTGCAGCTCATAATGCCTTCAAATAATGTCCATCATGTGAACCTTAAATCATACTCAACGGCTTCATCATTATAGGGTAAATAACCTCATCATATTCCAATTCATTGTCATGCTTTCATAAGCCATGAATACCTTTATAAATCATGCAATTTTTCAGCAATTAACACATGCATGCATCATATCAAACCAAAGCCATGCTATTACAAAATCTTATTGAAACGTTGTTCATCAATGCCATTATCGATATAGCCGAAAATTCAAGGTAATGCATCAACATTATTTAAAACACTTACTCTTGACCCATGGAAAGTTTTCACACTATTCCATAGTCCCCAAAACAGAACCGAATCAATGCGACTCACTTTTAATTCGAAATCACTCACCGACAAGCAAAACAAGCTTTTGCCGATATCCCAATGACCACGCCAACGCACCAACACTCAAGCACCTTCTTGCACTACCTCTAGAACATTAAAAACAGAGCATTCTCACATTATAACATTCTTAAACCATCAGCCGCATCATACCTCCACAACACTACCGAAAAACCTAGCCGAAAACACCGAAACTTAGCCGAAACGTATCCAAAACATCAACAGCCCAAAACCTAATGAATCTAACATCTAATCCACTTCAATTATTAACCAAAAACACATCCAAACCTTCCTTATATCTCCAGCAACATTAAAGCACCTAAAACAGCCCCTAAAACAACCGAAAAACACCTTAAAACAACATTGATTACATTATTCCAGGATTAAATTAATGTGCCATCAATTGAAGAATCAATTAATCATTTAATTGACATAATAACATAATTAAATCCATCTAATTATAACATTGAATGAGATATAAAAAGATTTCACAAAAACATTCATAAAATCATTAGATCTAGCATTGAAAACATAAAATCAAGTTTCATTGAAGGATTAGCAAGCTAATACTTGGGAATTTCAATAAAGAACCTTAGAAAAAGAGTAAAAATCCAGTAAATTACCTTTGAGATCTATCCACCAAAAAGATGAGAATTTCTCTTCTTGTTTCCTTGCAAATAGTTGTTGATTTAGTAAAATTGATGATTAGCTAGTGCATAATTAAAAATCAATTTAAAGTTCAAATTACATTCTTTTAATTTTGAAACATCTTTTTAATATTTTTAACCTTATTCCAAAATTATTACTTTTCTAATTAAGTTATTTTTATTTTATATTTCCCCAGAATAACAAACCGAAGAACCTGATTCGACCCGAATCGAAATCTCCTAACTAATACCCAAACTACTAACCCCAAAATCGGGATGTTACAAGAACTAATCCCCTTTAAGTCTGCCATAGTCCATCCTCTCGCTCGTTTATGTTGTGACAAAACAGCAAGTTGAATTCTCTCTTGGTCAGAATTTAAGTTCGCAAAAATAATAACTGGCAGGGTCTCATTTTCACCCAAATAAGCATATTTAAAATGTTGTGGCAAAATTTTTAGCTCCAACTTCGGTGCATCGAGTAATGAAGGCTTGGGAGGACTGAATTCCTCGAAATCAAGAGGTTCGAAGCTTGAATTGTTTCTGGCTATCAGTAGACTAGATTGATGTTCCTCCAATGAAGGTTCACTAGCTTCTTCCTCTTCTTCATTCATGATCTCTTCATACTCATCCAGCTATACGAAATTGCTGTGAAAAAATTGATCAGCTTCTGTAGATTGCTCATAACCCGCTTCCAAAATGCTCCAGCATTCTTCAGAGTCATCCATGTACTTGAGAGAATTGTTGATGTTCACAGTCAATCTTTGATTTGCTACACGCATTGTAAGCTCACCCTTCTCGCAATCAATGAGAATGCGACTGGTTGCTACGAAAGGTCTCCCTAATATGATAGGTGTATTAGCATCAGCCTCACAATCAAGTATGAGGAAGTCGGCTGGAAAAACGAACTTTTTCACTCTCGCTATGACATCTTCGATCTTCCCCTCAGGTCTCACATGGGAACTATCGGCTAGCTGCAAGATGACGGATGTAGGTTTCGCATCTCCCATGCCAAGCTTCACGAAAATTAACTTGGGCATCAGATTAACACTTGATCCAAGATCACAAAGTGCTTTTCGGAAAAACTTTTCTCCAATGGCACAAGGAATAATGAAGATGCCTGGATCCTTCTTCTTTGATGGTAGATTACTCAAGGCAGAGCAATATTCTTTTTTCTTGGCAATTGTCTCGAACTTCTCCACTTTACGCTTCTTCGTGACTATCTCCTTCAAAAATTTAGCATAAGGGGGCATATGGTCAATTGCCTCCAATAGTGGGACATTTACGTATAGCTGATCTTGTTTGTCCATAAACTTTTTAACTTGAATTTCATCGTTGTGCTTCTTGAGCCTTTGGGGAAAGGGTGGGGGGGTCTAACTTCTTCCACTAGTTTTGCTGTGGCATTTCTGCTCATTCCTTCGGTAGGTTCCTTTGTTAAACATTCCTCCTGGTCCTTTTCATCACGATTTTGCTGAGACATTTCTTCTTGCACATGTTCTTGCAAGGAATCTTCAGACTTCTTCCCCCCAAACTTATCTTGCTGATTAAGTTGAGTACCACTTCTGAGTGTGATTGCGCTGCAGTGCTCCTTACCATGCGGCTTAGTGACTTTAGTATCACTCGGCAGACGTCCAGGTTGATGCTCCTATAATGTCGTGGCAATTTGGCCCATCTGACTCTCCAGATTTCGCAACGAAGCACTGTGGCTTTGCAGTAAAGTACCTTGGTTCTTGATGGTAGTTGTATGCTCTTGAAGCATCTTCTTGGTAATTAGAATAAAATCTTGCATAGTCGCCTCCAAAGAACTGGTATTAGATGATGATGCAGCCCCCTTGCTCTGATTATGCTAGGGCATATTCGGTTAAAAAATTTGGGGCTCTTGCTGATTTTGGTTCCACACTGAGGGATTAGGATTGTTGGGTCCTTGGTTTCCCTATGAAAAATTCGGATATTGTCTCCATCCTGGATTGTAGGTGTTCGAGTAGGGATTGTTGTTTCTTTGGTTGAAGTTGTTCACGTAGTTTGCTATCTCATGGGTTCCTGAGCACCCACTCTCGTGATGATTGTCATGGTATATCAGACATGTTGAACTGGCCATCTTCACTTCCTTCACTTCATTAGAATGTTGAATGCTCTTCAACATGTTAGTAATAGCTGAGAGTTGGGCAGATAGTGAGTCTTTCACATCAAGATCGAATGTCCCTTGTGCATTCCTCCCGGTTCCAAGCCTTGTAGAAGGAAATTGATAGTCATTGTTGGCAATTCTATCAAGAATGTCAAATGCCTCCTCGGGAGATTTGTCTAGCAAAGTTCCATTAGCCGAGGCATCTAGCAACATCCTTGTTGATGCATTGCCTCCATTGTAGAACATTACAACTTGAGTCCAATCTTGAAATCCATGATTTATAAACTTGTGAAGCAGTACCTTGTATCGATCCCAACATTCACACATTGACTCATTGTCACCTTAGCAAAAAGAAGCAATATCATTTCGAAGTTGAGTATTGAGATTCGGAGGATTATACTATAACAAAAAGCTCTTGCATAGATCAGCCCATAACTCTATCGATCCGGATGGTACTCCGCTCAACCATTCCCTTGCTCGACCACATAGAGAATAAGGAAATAATTTGAGCTTCAACACGTCCTCGTGAACTCCTTGTTGACGGAATGAGTCACAAGCTTCTAAAAATGCCCTGATATGTTGCCTTGCATCTTCATGTGCCATACCTCCAAATTGCCCAATCGAGTTAAGCATGTTGAACATAATTGGCTTAAGTTCGAAATGTGTAGCTGTAATTTCTGGTGCCACGATGCCAGGATTAAGATCATCCAAAACAGGGTTTAAATGATCCCTAATAGCTCTCGATATAGGTGCAACAGCGTGCTGATTTACCCCCACATTTTAAATTACTGGGTCCTGAACTGGTGGTCCATAGTTGTATACTGAGTACGCCTTCTTTGACGAAATAAATGCTCAACTTCAGGCACTACAGGATAGAGAGGTCCGTCAGTAGACCTTCTGGACATGCACAGAAAAGAAAAACAAATAAACAAGTAAAACTGAACTAGAAGAATAAACTAAGCAAACAAAAATGCAAAAACAAAATTGACAAACTTCAAATAGATAGATCTCCAGCAATGACGCTGTAACCCCCTTAGCACGGCCTGGACGAAACCGGCACTAATGGGTCACACGGGGAATATCAAACCAAACCCGCGAAGGTTCGATTCGATAAACAACCCTAAAAACCGTTATACTTTTTTTTTATCTTATCTAGATGCACAATTAATTCCCTATGTGTAATTAACCCAAGCAAGACAGAGACTCACGTAATTCGACCATTATGAATAAGTCAATCGAATGCTTACTTGAATTTAATTGCAAAGTATGTAATAATAGATATTTCATCCATCTTAAATCATACGATATGTATTCAAATTATAACATGAATCAAGGTGTCACAACATCACCTAAAGTTACATTTAAATCCACTATATTCACTTACTAGTTGAATCCTACGTTTCATGCATTCAAAACACTCGAATTGCCATTCTAGGCCAGGTGTTTCGAAACAACCCTGGGGTGTTTCGGAACAGGTCACCTGTTTCGAAACAAGCCAAAAAGTGCTTCAGAACAGGCTATTCTAGTAACATTTGGTACCGAACCCTGGTTCAATACAGCCACGTCTAGTAGCATAATGGTATCGATACAGCCACAGGGTGTATCGATACCTCCTGTGTCCGGGTCTGAGGTGTGACATTTCAAGCTCATTGAACCATCCAAGCCTAAACATTAATGACCCGAATATATATGCAACATTCCTAGGCATATTCATCAACATAATCACACCTTAAGCCATTCAAAAAGATCACAAGGAGACCTATAGGCATGCTTCCTAAGATTGAATAGCAACAACATATCAATCATACTATTACATGCTTCCACAACTCAAGCAAAACAAAGTTCAACAATTAACATTCAACAATAATGGCTTTATTACATCATAATCCAAAGCCTAAGTACATATTTCCCCTATAGATTGTGTTAAACATTGCCTTGCCCAATTTATTTGCTAAAAACATACCAAATTCAATGTGATTTTCCCTTTGATTTCTTGCCTCGAACGAAGCTCCAAGTACATGCTTGAGTTCATTAAAACATATGCATCCTTGAGTTCACATAACCGTATCAAAACAAATAATGATTGATGCTCAAACCTCTTCTCAATTTCAAGTATGTATATTGGCTTTCTAGTGATCACTTAATGTGAACCTTGAGTTCACCGAATACACGGATCTATGAGACATTTGTCTCGTCATGACACGAAGTCACCATTGACATGACTCCAAGTCACCATTGACATGACACTAAGTCACCATTGACATGACACTAAGTCACCATTAGCACTACCACGCACGATCGGACACATAGTCACCCTTGTTACGTGTAGGAGGCTCTACCATGCACGGTTGGACACAAAGTCACCCTTGTTACGTGTAGGCAATATTCTGTATTCTCAGTTTTGATTATAGTGCACTTAAGACAATCCTAATGACGTCATTCGTATTCGAATCTAAAGTTAGTGTCACTAAGCCAATATCATAATCAATTGTGCATGATAACTTGCTGCTCATAATGCATGCATATAATGTTCAACAAATGAACCAAAGCCATGCCCAAAGGTACCATCATGTATAAGGCAAATAACCATGTTGTAGTCCAAAACATTTCTCATAATTTTCCATATTCATGGATGCTAAATAAGCTATGCATTCAGCAAGTATCTCTCATGTATGCACCAATTCAAAACATGCTCATGCACTTCTATAAATTCCATTGCATACCAATAAAATACCTTTGTCGAAAATAGCCGAAACTCATATCGGTTCATTAAAACAAATACTTTACTTACTCTTGAACTATGGAAGGTTTTCACACTCTTCCATAGCCCCCAAAAACAGAACGTACCAAACGTGATTCGCTTTTAAATCCGTAACCAACAAGCGAAACGAGCTTTCGCCGCTCTCCGATGATCGCACCATCGCACCAACAATCAAGCTTATTCTTGTACCTCTTCTACAACATTAAAAACAGAGCATTCTCACATCATAACATGCTCAAACCAACAGCCACATCCGATCACCATTAAACTACCGAAAACTTAGCCGAAAAGACCGAAAACTAAGCCGAAACGCATCCGAACAACATCAGCCCAAAACCTCACGAATCTAACATCTAATCCACTTAAAATATGATCCAAAAACACATCCAAACCATCATTATACCTCCAGCAACATTTAAGCATCTATAACAGCCCATAAAACAACCGAAGAGCACCTTAAAAGTACACCGATTGCATTATTCCGGGATTAAATTAATGTGATATCAAATCAAGACTCAATCAATCGTTAAATCAACATAAAAACATGATTGAACTCATCTAATTTCCAGCATCAAAGAAGATTCAAAAAGATTTCACAAAAACATCATAAAAACATTAGATCTAACATAAAAAAAACATTGAATCAAGTGTTTATTCAAAGATTAGCAAGTTAATACTTGGGAATTTTAATAAATAACCTTAGAAAAGAATAAAAATCCAGAAAATTACCTTCAAGATCTATTCACCAAAAATATGAGATTTTCCCCTTCTTGATTCCTTGCATTTTGATGTAGATTTGATGAAATCAATGCATAGGTTTTGTAAACGATGGAAAAATGATGCAAGTGATGTAAAAAGATGCAAAAATCAACAAGGAATTGAGAAGAAAAGATGAAGAGAAAGTGGAGAGAAAATGAGAGAAAAAGATGAGAGAAAAAGATGAGAAAAGTGGTTTTGGTAGAAAATGATTAAAAACCAAATTAAAGTAATTAAAAATATATCTTGGTGAATAAATCATCATTAAAAATTAGAAATGGGTTTATGGCCCTCTAAGGATTCTAAGTTTAGCTTTCTTTTTTAAATTTAGTCACTAAAATAATGTAATTGCCAAAAATTACACAATAAATCCTCCAATTTTCCAAAAATTACAAATTGGTCATTTATGCATAATTAAGCATAATTAAAAATCATTATAAACTCCCAATTATTTTCTTTTAATTTGAAACATATTTTTTTTAATATTTCAAATTACCTTCCAAGTTATTACTTTTTCCTAATTAAAAATATCCATATTTTATTTTTCCCGGAATTAATGAACCGGAGACCCGATTCGACCCGAATCAGATTCCCCTAACTAAGCCTAAACTAATAACCCCCAAAACGGGATGTTATAACTCTCCCCCTCTTAAAAAAATTTCGTCCTCGAAATTTACCTGATGTAAAGAAGTGAGGAAACTGCTCCCTCCATGTTCTTCCTTGTCTCCCAAGTTGCTTCTTCAACACCTCAGTGTTTCCAAAGCACTTTAACCAAATCTATGGTCTTCCCTCGAAGAACCTTTGTATCCACATCCAAAATCCTCATCGGTTCTTCCTCATAACTCATATCCTCTCTTAACTCGATCTCCTCAACCGGAACAACATGAGAAGGATCCGATCAATATCTACGAAGCATCGATACATGAAAAACATCATGCATCTTACTCAACTCCTCCGGTAACCTCAACCTATAAGCAACAGGACCAACACGCTCCAACACCTCATATGGTCCAATAAAACGTGGACTCAACTTCCCCTTACGACCAAACCTCATCACTTTCTTCCATGGTGAAACCTTAAGAAACACTTTGTCCCCAACATCATACTCTATCTCCCTACGTTTCAAATCGGCATAGGACTTCTGCCTATCCGAAGCTTCCTTAAGCTTAGCACATATCAACTTAACTTTCTCATCCGTATCCTTTAACACTTGAGGCAAGGAAACATACTTCTGTCCAACTTCCTTCCAACACAAAGGTGTACGACACTTACGCCCATATAACGCCTCAAACGGTGCCATCTGTATACTTGCCTGAAAACTATTATTATAAGCAAACTCTACCAACGACAATTGTTTCTCCCAAGAACCTTGAAACTCGATAACACAACATCTCAACATATCCTCCAAAGTCTGAATAACACGCTCAGACTGTCCATCCGTCTGTGGATGATAAGTCGTACTAAAACTAAGCCTCGTACCCAAAGCTATCTGCAAACTCCTCCAAAACTTGGATGTAAACCGCGGATCCCTATCCGATATGATCAACTTAGGCACCCCATTCAACCTCACCACCTCAGAAACATACAAAGCTGCCAACTTATCCATGGAGTACGTTGTATGCACGGCAAGAAAATGTGCACACTTCGTAAACCTATCAATGAATACGTGTATAGTATGTTTGCTATTTTTAAAATTCACTGCCATAAAACCTTTATTATTAAACTTTATTTTTAATTAATAATAATGCACATGATGTATGAATGCATGAATGCAAGCGGGTATTAAATTCAAAAAACAATCTCTTAAAAACATTCGTTTATGCAAAAAGGATTCACTACAACTTTAAAGATAACTACAGAAAACTGTTGGCCCTACTCCCTAAGTTGGTCAATTCATTAAGTATGCGGACGATGGCTTTTCCATGTATTTCCCCGACGTTTGGCTGGTCCAGAAGAGTTGTCGCTTCTCCTGATAATATTTGTACATATGATACGATAGTTCTAACTCGTCCCTTGAAGTTGACTAACTCACTGTTCTGACTCTGAACTGTGCGTTGAGCTGCCTCATACTTAGCCTTCCATGCTTCTACGGCGTTTTGACTCAGAGCTCCCTTGAAGTCGGCTAACTTTCCTCGCAACTCTTATACTTGGCCCTCGAGTGAGATAATCTTTTGCTGAAGTTCCTCCTTCTTTTCTTCCATTTTGACCTTATCTTCGTTGTGATACTTAGCCATCAGTTCTTCTAACTGCGTTACCTGGGTTGTCAACTCGTGGATCGTCGCTCGGTCTTTGTCTGATGTCTTCTTGGCTTTGGAGCTTACTTCTTTCACTTCACGGTATTTCTTTTCGTAGAGCTTCTTGTACTCCTCCTTTTCCTTTAAAGCCTTGTTCAAACGGTCAAAACTGTCCCCGACACTTTCCCTTTTCCTTTTATCCCCCCTGGACATTGGTATTGCTTGCGCTTCCCTCAACTCTTGACGTAGCTTCTCGATCTGAATTGCCATATCCTTTTCTCTCCTCTCGTGGGTTTGTAATTGGTACTTCGCAAGGTTCAACTCCTGTGTGAGCTCGTAGATCTGCTTATCTCGCCTCTGAGAATCCAAGTCCCGGTCCTCCTTGAGTTTTTCTAAAGCTGACGGTGCCTCTAGGGTTACCTTGCTTGAAGACGGTCCCTCATCCCTCGGTACTCCTTGGAAGACTCCATCATTCGCCCTTCGTTCTCTCCACTCGTTGTATCGTTCTCTCCACCCCATATACCTGCTAATGGGATCCAGTCGCAATCTCCGCATCGGTATCGAAAAGTCGATCCTCTATTCAACCAACAGGCCTTCCAGACGATATCCAAGTCTGTCAAATTTTGGAAAAGCTCACTCCACTGGGCTTTAGTCTTCTTCTCCACAATACAACTCTTTAAATGTTCCTCGATAGGTGAGTAGGTAGTCCTGAACCTTAAGGCGTTGTACGGAGAGTTCCAACGGTGGCCTCTGAACCAAACCTCTAAAAGCTGTGCGCATCCCCAAAATCTTCCTTCACCGACCCTCTTACACGCGGTGAGTGATCGATAAGTCTCGGCTAGTATGGCTGGCACCGGATTTACTCCCTTGGACAACTTCTCGAATAAACCAACCGTGGATGGGTCTATGTGCTCGGGAGTTCTAGGAAATAGCACTAACCCATATATGCAAAGGGCATAGATCCTTCTTACTTTAGTGGGCTCCTCGCTGCTCGAAGCTATCAAATCCTTAAAGACCTTCCAGCTCACTCTCTGTCTCTCTTCGCTTGGATCCTCGTGACCCGTTACCTTCCGGTCCTAAAACTCTTTATCCTTACCGGTGATTTGCATCAGCTTCTTCTTAAAGCCCGAAGTGCTATTGGGCTTGACATAGATCCTATCATACTTAATCACTGGACAGTTGATCAGAACCTCGTATTCTTCTAGCGTGGGTGTCATGTCTATCTTCCCGAAGGTGAAACAGTTGTAGGCTGGATTCCAGAATTGTACCATCGCCCTCATTAGATGTCTATCAACGGGGACCTTCACTAACAAGGCGATATCCCCAAACTCCTTCTTGAACTGACTCTTCATGTCGTCACTCCATTGTTCCCATACCTCTTGGACCTCGGAGAGACAAGGACTTTGATTCGTGCTCATTCTGACATACCCATTTAATGTGGAGACACTCCCTATCGGCAAACTGTCACCTTTCTCGTACTGAACTGATTCAGACCAAGTCCAGACTTTTGTGTTATCTTCGCCTATAATGATCCCTTCTGACATTATTGGACACTTCTAACTTTATTGTTTTCCAAATTAATACCCATGTAAATATGCCAAGCATAAATAAATGCATAAAGGAAAGAAAAACAAAAATGAAAGTGTTAGTAGAATAAAGACAAAGATAAATCAATGATTAAAGTGCCTGAGTAATAAAAAGCGAAAAAAGTTAACCATAGAACAAGATAAAAATGCGTAAAATAACCATAGAACATGCTAAATTGCATAAAAAATAACCAGAGAGCATGCTAAAGTACGCAAAATAACCAGAGAGCATGTTAACAGAGAAATCCTAAGTTTGGCGGCATTTCGGCAGCATACCGCCTTATCTTATGGTCCCTGTCTGGCTCTAGAAGGGGTTGGTTTCTACTCTATATGCGGGTTTTTGGTCTAGACACTGAGTTCCCGAACTGTCGTTACCGTCTACTACGACGATAAGACATCGATTCGGTGGTATAGGTCCCTTACAACGGAGGTGAAAACCATACGATGCGTAAGGTTAGTATACCAGAAGCAGATAAAAATCCGAAACTCGAAGCTGGAAAGCATCACGTCGGATAATATCTAACTCCCACTTAAGGGTGAAAGCTCGGGTCGAGAGCTTATGCATGAATGACAAGATAAAAGTAAAAAGTTATCATTGTTCAAATAATGTTCATTTAACAATAAAAAATTAAATTAATATCTAACTCCAAAATACCAAAATGCCACGTAAAGTTTGAAAACATTAGGCCTGACTCACAAAAAAAATAAATTTTTAAGTTTCCAGCGGAGTCGCCAAGTTGTCGCGACATCTTTTAAAAAACGCGATTTTTAGGGTAAAAAAAAAGAATGTTCGGCGATTGGATTTTGAAAAATTCAAATTTCGTCATTTTTAATCTTGAAAAACTCAAATTTTAGAAAAATCTATAATTTAATTTTAAAAGGTTGACTTGGAGTCGCCACCGGCCACTTAGGTAGGCCAGACACCGTAAAACAAATAAACCAGAGATTCATTTTAAAAACATTGGGTTCGGGAGTCGGTTACGTGTAAGGACGACCCTTACAAACGCCCAAAAATTGGTACCTTGAAAAAAATTACGTGGCATTGATATTTTGAAGAGAGATATTAATTTAATTTTTCATTGTTAAATGAATATTATTTGGATTTTGGATATCCTTTTGATTTAGAAGTTACACTACTTTTAAACTTGAGTTGATCAAGACGTCCTCTAGATAGGAAACCTCACCCAAATTTAAAAGAATGTAACTTCCGCCTCAAAAGGCTAAAGTAAAATGCATATTTTTTTTTATCTTGTTCATTTTAAGTTCTAACCCTAAAAAGGCTTCATTACTTAAGTTTTTAAAACCTAAGTTACTAGCGTTTACTAATTATTTACCTATCCATTTTAAATTCTAAACCTAAGTTTTTATCAAAATTCTAGTTTTTTAATAACACGTGAATTCGATGCCAAGGTACACTCTCTAGGTCAGCATTATAGTGTGTCAAAACACCAACCTCTTTAGTATATCCGAGACATAAGATTCACATACTATGTTACTAAATTTTCTCCCTAATTAAATTAAATTAATTAATTTAGGTGACTAATCCTAAAAAGGGCTCTAAATTAATTAATCCTAAGTTTATTAGGTGTCCTTCCTAAAATATGTCATGCAAAACATAAAATAAAGTGTACAGAAGATAAAGGAACTTCATCACGTTTATTATAATCATGGGTACATAATATTACATCAAAAATTCTATCTCATGAGTACAAAAGGGACTTGTACGAAAAATAAATTACAAGGGACTCGAGAACAAACCTTGAACAAAAAGGATTAGACTTAATTAAATATGAAATTAAACTTTAAAGTTTTAGAAAATTTTAATTAAAATTAATTAATTAAATTTTCTTGACTTCAAATTTTAACTAAATCTTAATTAAAGTCTAACTTAGTGAATTTTAGGTTCAAAGGTTGGATTGAACTTAATTAAGTTGATTTTTAAATCTTAACTTAGAAATTTTAGATTAATTAAAAGTCTTTAATTAAAATAATTTCTAACCCTTTTAAGAATTTAATTTTAACTTAATTAAAGTTTAGTTTTGGTGACATTAAGGCTTACTAGACTTAATTAATTTTAAATCTTATCATTTTAGAAATTAATTAAAATTAATTAAATAATTAATTAAAATTATTTCTTAAATTTTAAGAATTAAAAAGCCTAATTAAAGTCTAAGTTGGATGAATGTTTTAAAGTTTTAAGGCAAAACTAGACCTAATTAGGTTTAACTAAAAACTTTAGAAATTAATTAAAATTAATTAAAATAATTAATTAAAATTATTTCCTAATTTTTAAGAGTTTAAAAACCTAATTAAAGTCTAATTTGGTGAGTGTTTTGATGTTTAAGGGCAAAACTAGGCCTAATTTAGTCTAATTAATCTTAAAAACTTATTTCCTAGAAATTAATTAAAATTAATTAAAATAATTAATTAAAATTATTTTCTAATTTTTAAGAATTAAATTAAACCTATTAGAGTCTAATTTTTAAGGCTTGGGTTAAATTAACTTGTATTAGATTTAAATTAGATTGAACTAATTTTAAAGTTTGTTAAAATTTTAATTAAACCTTGAATTAAGACTTAATTAATTTTTAAAGTCTTTAAAATTAATTTTTTAACCTAATTAAATCTAAAATTAATTAATTTAAGTCTTAAGGGTTTAATCTAGGGGCTTGAGGACCTAATTGAAAGTTTTTAGGGACCTAATTGCAAGAAACTAAGGGTTTAGGGGTCTAATTGAGGTTTCTAGGGACCTAATTGTAAAGCACCTAAAACCTAGGGGGCCTAAAGTGTAATTAAGCCTAAAAATTTAAAAGAACGCGGATCCAGGTTAAACCCGGATCCGTCCCGCCCCAACCCAGCTGCCAAAACGACAACATTTTGTGCCACAACAAAAAGGGTTCAAACCGAGTGGGCTCCGTCATTTGAACCGAGACCCAACTCGGTCTCCACTCAGTTTCTCTGAGAGAAACAACCTATGCCCAGAAATCATCCTCAATTTGGATCAAAGCGCTTGGAACAGCATGGTGTTCATGCGTGTTCATCCCAAGAACGGATGAACACGAAGAACACGGCCGCATGCCGCCACCCGAGCCGCCTCTCGATCCAAGTCGCCACCGTACAGCGCCGCTCCAGCGTGTTCGCCGACCACCGCGAAATACGCCAGCCGTCGCCCAGAAGCCGCCGGCCATCGTTCTCGACACCGGTGAGGTCACCGGAACCCTAAAAACACTCAAAAATCACTTAGAAAGCTCAAATCTTACGTTCTGAACCCCTAAAATCAATCGAAACTACCCCTAAACATCAATAAACTACCGGCCGAGTACCCTAAAACCTTAAACAAACCCAGAAAAAACCCAAAACCGAAGCAAGAAAAAAAAAGTTCAAATCAAAAAAACCTAAAACCGACTTACCTCTTGTGCACCGGTGACGTTCTGATCGAATTCCTCGCCGATTCAAACCTTTGATCTCCTACTCTCAGTCTAGTACCAACTTGAAAACCCAGCAAAACTTCCCCCCCTCACAACCGATCCACTGAATCCCTTTAAAGGGATTCAAACGAAAAACCTTATCCAACTCAAACTCTAACCCACTCCTCCATTAACTAAAATTCTATCCAAATCCCATAAAAGCCGGCCGAAAACTCCCCCAACCTAATCCCTGAAGAATCGGCATTCAAATCCCTTGTTCCCAGATTCATCACGTCTCAAATTTTCGTTTTTTATTTTTTTTTGATTTTTAACGTTTTAATATTATTATAATTTAATTATTATTATTATATTAATTATATTAATTAATTATTTATTATATTATTATTATTTTCGTGTTGACACATATACATATATAATATAATTTTATTCCAGTATAAAATATAAAATAATTAAAATATAAATAAAATATTAAAAATTAATTAAATTCAAAACAAAAATTTAATAAATATTCTCAACCCTAACTAAACTAAAATATCTTTATAAAACCCTAAAAATCTGATTTAGATTAAAACTAAAATAATAATAATCCAATTGATTATTATCAAAATCATTTATCGTTGATTCACCGGTAACAAACTCTACAAAACCATTTCTTTTCAGATTATGTTCATACTTTTTAAGATAAATTTTTGATTTTACTATAGTTAAGGTTGAAAATATTTAGTAGTCTTTTATTTTAGATTTAATTAATTTTTAATTAATAAAAGATTAATTTTTAATATTTAATTTTAATTTTTTTATATTTTTAGATTAGAATAAAATTATATTCTATATATATGTATATGTTTAATAGGTTAGATTCTATGTCATTTAAAATATATTATCACATATATATGACAGGTTATCATTATTAAATTTTTAACGGTTCAGTTATAATGATAGTTAAAAAATGAGTTATTTATTAAAAAGACATAGGTTGACTAAATTTATCCTAAAAAGAAATAAGGGCCAAAATGACAAAAGTTATAAACGTTAAGGGTGAAAATTATCTTTATACCAAAAATAAATAAAAAAACTTCGAACCTCATCATTAAAGAATAAAATAAGTAACCACTATATCACATATCATGATTATCATACTAATTATTTTAATAACGACAAATATCAACTAATGATTTAATAACCATTTTCTAATAAATTTAAAATATAATACTTATTTTAAAAATCCTACAACTAAAATTATCATTTAATTTAATAATGATGAAATTTATATATACAAAAAATTCTTATCCGCAAGGCATGAGGCTAGAGATAGATGACTTGGAAGTCCACTTTTTAAGACAAAAACTGACTTCGGTTTTGGCTTTGGTGTTTTTCTCTTACAAATAATATTTGTATGGTCTGAAATCGAATGGCTCCTTCTCCCAACTTACGAATCGGAATCCCAATCTCTTCCACCCACCCCGGTCTTCCTATGTCCACTCTCTCCCACCCTCTCTTCTTCTACTACTCTTCGCCTCCTCGCGCTCTCCGTTTCCACTCTTCCCCCACGCGCCCTCGCCTCCTCTCTCTCCGCCCCAGGGCCTCCCTCGAACCCCCCGCCGCTTCAGGTCTCTCGCACTACTCCCTTTGCATTTGTTTTATGATTTTCTTTTCTAAATTCAAATGGTAACTCACTGACAGCTTTCTTTGTTTACTTTTCTTATGTATATGTTTAGTTTGGAATATTGAATTAAGAAAAATACTGTTATTGCTCAACTTATTTTCAAGATGACATGAAAATACTTAAGCTTTTCTACTTCTTTTCACAATGTGAATACTGAATGAAACTGAAATACGCTGAGTGGCGTATGCTGTTGGATATAGATAATCTTTTCTCTCATAGATACAATAATAATCAGTTTTATGTTTGGTTGTTGCTTTTATTTTACTTTCCCAAATTTAGTCAAGTGTTTGGATAAATGGACATAATATATTTTTCGTAATTTAAGATTTAGTTTTATTAGTAGCAAAATATGGATTAAATAGAGAGGTATTACATTCCTACGTTGGGATTCGAAACCATATAAGATGGCACAACATGAGCATCCTTAACTTCTAGCCAATTAGTTGATCTCCAAAATAGTTTTCTTTAACTTTATAGAATTCTTTTTGCTCTATGGAAAACTAATATTTGATTGCCTACCATTTACTTACTGCACATAAAATAGTGTAGTTTCAATTTTTAATATATATATATATATATTTGTAATTTTTAAGGTTTCTTATGGTTGATACTTTTTCTATTTTCCTTCTCATTTCCTAATATAAAGTGCAAGCAGTAATGCAGTGGACTGAATGGGCCATTGGAGCCAGGGCATTACACGCCCAACAGATTTTCAAACACCTTGAATATATAGTTAGTTATATGCATATTTCGTGCATAGCTTTAAGCTTGTGATTAGTTGATTTATGAGCCACTCTGTTGCTTTGGAAATATATATTTAATATTTTTATTGGCACAAAACGCAAATTTCAAGACATGCCTTTAAAAAAATGAAATGAAATTGAAATTCAAAAGAAACAAGAATAAAAACAAAAGTAGATAAATAAGCATAAGAAAAAGCACCAACAAGAGCCTAAGAAAGCAAAGGCAATTAGAGAGACTAACAATCAAATGGAAAATAAGTTTATGACAAGTATAATTTGTCAATTGCAGCTATGAATTGAAAAAATGTACATTGAGTATTGAGGGCAAGGCTCTGTTTTTCATCTTTATAACCAAATAACATTGGGGGCATGAGATGGATATGTTTTTCTTCTTGCAGATAAATCAGTAGAAAATGTGGTGATCATAGGTTCCGGTCCTGCTGGATATACAGCAGCAATATATGCAGCTCGTGCCAATTTGAAGCCTGTAGTGTTTGAGGGATATCAGGTTGGTGGTGTTCCTGGTGGCCAGTTGATGACTACCACTGAAGTCGAGAACTTCCCTGGTTTTCCTGATGGAATAACTGGTCCAGATTTGATGGATAGGTATTTAAAAGAAAATGAATGTCTTTCTTGTTTGTTGATTTTATCAACAACTATTGTTTCAACTAGAATTGTATAATTAGAGTCGTGATCATGCTTTAACTAGGATGCGACGGCAAGCTGAGCGTTGGGGAGCAGAATTGTTCCTAGAAGATGTGGAACACATTGATGTTAAAAGCAATCCTTTTACAATACGAAGTAGTGAACGTGAGGTGATATACTTTTCTGCTGCTACCTGCTTTGTTATGTTGATGTGGTTAAATTATTATTATGGAAGATTATTGAAACATATTTAATTATTTTATAACTTGAATTGAAATTATGCCTGCTAATGATCCTTTTGTTGAACTCATCTAATTAATTTTCTGGTTGAATGTTATGCTACTTGATGTGATATAAGTTTTTTTCTTTGGAACAACATTTTGAGTTGGAAACTCTTACTTTCTTGCTATGGTTACCAATAGGAATAAGTTTTCAGTTACATGATGCTACCATCACCAAGAGGAGAATGTTTAGTTTAAAATTTTCTTTCTTCCTATCTTGAACATTTGGAACTCAATTATCATAGTCCTTAAATAATAATATTATGATGCCTTATTTGCGTTATTCATGCTTGCCTCTTACATTTGTATTTCAGGTTAAGTGTCATAGCGTGATTTTTGCTACTGGAGCTACAGCAAAAAGGCTCAGGTTACCTCGTGAAGATGAATTTTGGAGTAGAGGGATTAGTGCTTGTGCAATTTGTGATGGAGCATCGCCATTGTTTAAAGGACAAGTACTTGCTGTGGTGGGAGGAGGTGATACTGCTACCGAAGAAGCAATATATTTAACTAAATATGCTCGTCATGTTCACTTGCTTGTCCGTAGGGACCAACTAAGAGCATCAAGAGCAATGCAAGATAGGTGAGCTTTACAAACTCTTATTATGTATCAAATTTTATGGCCAATATTTTACATCATAAATAAATGACTGGTTTGTGAAGTTGCCTAGATGTGTGTGTGTAATATTTGTGGAAGGTGTTGGTATTCTTGCTTGTGAGATATCTTTCTAGAAGTTCTGGATGCTTGACATTTTTTCCTTCCATCCTATGTTACATAGTGTTTTGAACCCTTTATGGAGTATTTTTTATTTTTCATTATTTTTCTCTTCGTATAATTACATATCTTTTGCTTTTTCTTGCACAAGTTAAATACCTTAGAGGATGTCCAAACTGTTGACAAATAATATGCCTGCTGTAAAGGTTCTCAATTGCTTGTAGAGCTTATTTTTTATGCTCATATGTGGACCATTTTTGGAGTTGAGACTTGAGGGTTTCTGGTTGGTTTTCTAGTATTCCTTCTAGAGGAGAGTCAGTTTTCAATATCGGTACCATGTAGAAATTGAGAGATCAAAGATAAAAAGAATTTGAGATTTATATTTTAGAGAAAAACTCTATGATAACATAAACTTCCTAGGATATATAAATTGTATTATGACCAGAACCTACTAATTTCTCCTAAATTCTAATAACAATCAAATTCCTCAAATTGAGGACAATAAAATTGGCAATCAAATCATTCAAATTGAGGCACCATAAAACCAAAGAGATTCTAGGATACAATCATCCCGATCTCTTCATTCAAACATGGGATCTACCTTACCAAGTAAATATCAAATTAAAATCTCAAAACTTCATCAATGTCTCAATAGCACTATGATTTAGAGGACCTTGGTAATAATTTTTTTTAAAACTAATTAAGCAAAACTTTTGGTACACTTTTTTGAAACATGAAAAACAACTTCAAGAAAGTGTCTGTTTGTTCTTTCAACAATGCCATTTTGCTAGGAAGCCTCAATGCAAGTTGGTTGATGTGGAATTCCTTCATTTGATAAGTATGTCATTATCTCTTGGTTAGAATATTCTCTCCCATTGTTAGATCACAAGGTTTGAATGTTAACTCCAAATTAATTCTTGATAAACCTATGAAATGTGTACAATATAATTTGAACTTCAGACTTGCTTTTCAACAAATAGATCCATGTGATCCTTATACAATCATCAATAAATGTTAACAAACCATTGAGTGCCTAAAATATTGCTAATACTAGATGTCCCCCATATGCTTGAATGAATCAAATCGATTGGAGTTAGAATATTGAATTCTTTTGTTGGAAAAGAGGTTGGTGATGTTTATGCTAACTATGGTGGGAAATTCCTAAAACAATATGGTGGGGAAGTTAAAGCTAAATTAAAGAAGTTGCTTCTATCGTTTTATAATCATTGCCATCTTCATAGAAGCTTATGCTATATCATATCTGCTTGACCTTACAAGTTGTTTCTTTGGTGCTAGCTGAAATCTCTGGTGGTCATTCTAATTGCCACCTTGATTGTGGTGCATTGTGTACTAATGAACTGTTTGTTTGTCGAGTTTTCAACTCCCTGAATGTTTGTTTAACAGGTTAATTATCGCGAATGTTTCAGAGTTTACAACAATCCAAATATCACCTTGCACTTCAATACAGAGGCTGTGGATGTTGTTAGCAATACAAAAGGTCAAATGTCGGGCATATTAACCAGAAGAATTGATACGGGGGAGGAATCTGTGCTCGAGGCAAAAGGCTTGTTTTATGGTATAGGGCATTCACCAAATAGCCAGCTGTTGCAAGGTCAAGTAAAACTTGACAGCTCTGGATATGTGCTAGTTGAGGAGGGCACTGCTAAAACTTCTGTTGAAGGTGTCTTTGCAGCAGGAGACGTGCAGGTAATCTTCTTCTTATATCATATTAGTTTGGGACCGGTTAGCAAATGTCTCATCTCCTCAAAACCTTGACATGTGTGTCAGCAATGCCCAAATTAGTGGTTTGATCACATTAGCATTTCAGAAGTATATTATTCCGACAACAGAAATGCTTGTGTTTCAAACAATTTCTTAATACCTTAGTACAAGCATCTTAAGAATCTAAGGATTGCTCTAGCATCATCAGTTGGAGTAGAGACAATATAGGGACATCAAGGAAAATGATAATGCGGTTCTCTCATATGCTGCTTTTTAATTGTTGATGGGCAAGAGTAACCCAATTATAATAATAAAAGAGTGAAACTTGTCTTTTTTCTCTTCAGTGTTTGAGATTCAAACTGGTTATGAACATAACAAGTTTCCTCTTATAGTCTGTAATATTTTGGATGGGAATTTTGCAATAATGCGTATTAAGCGACATTATGGCATTTGAAAATGATAAAACTAGAATGATATGTTGGCTTCCGTGAATTTGGTAGAACTTTTAGATTTCAGAATTGTGAAAATAATAAGATATATATTATTCTAATTTTTATAATAAAGAATTTTGATTAATTTGGATTGATCCTAGTCCAATACCATCTATTTGGTAGAATATTTATAGTATAAAGTTCTTTCAAGGAGGTTCCTTGAACCTAAATATTTTTTTGATATAAATGTTTGATGCACATTAATTGATCGTTCCTAGTGTCCATTTATCTTTCATGGTGAATATGATTTCTGGTCCATGTATAAACTTCTAGATTCAGAAAATAGTGTTTTTAGGTTTAGGATGTTGCTTCTGTTATATGTTGTGGGACAGACAATCCAAATCTATGTTTGTTAGGATAAATGTTGGGCACGGACATTTGTCCGACATGAGCATGTTCAAATTTCTTAAGTTTTCCCTTATGTTTGGAGTCAACCTCCCATTTATCCATATTCACTTTGTAGTGTTGAATATGTGTATGCCTGTGCAACAAATGATCTTACTGATGACTTAAAAGCACATAAATATAACCATGGCAGGTTACATATTTTCCTTTGACGGTTTCCATGCATGAAAAGGAATATTAATGAGCTCTTGAAGGCTTCATGCATTCTGTTCCTGATATGAAACATGATGATGCCTGACTTGCCTCATAAAAGTTCAAACTATCATCCGGCTTCATATCTTTGAAGAAGTCCACATTATTTTCTTGCTACTCCATTGTTTTATTTCTTTAACAGGATCATGAGTGGAGACAAGCAGTAACTGCTGCTGGATCTGGATGCATTGCAGCTTTATCTGTTGAACGATACCTTGTTAGAAATGATCTTCTTGTTGAGTTTCATCAGGTATTTTTCTTTCTAAAATTTGCCAACTCCAGCGTTCTTATTATATCTTGCAAGTACTTTTATACCATACTTGGTCATCTGCCTTTTCTTGCCCAATGTGTTCATTATCAAACTCCTTCAGAATTTACATCACACAGGCTTTTATTAATCTTCATCGTGGTTATATTTTACAGCCTCAAACTGAAGAGGTCAAGAAAGAACTGACAGATAGAGATGTTCAAGAAGGTTTTGACATTACACTCACCAAACATAAGGGACAGGTTTGGACATAATTGGCTTAGATTTGTTTTTGTTTTCCGTTTTCAATATAATGTTACCTCTAAACCAGGTTTTTTCCCTCCTTATTTCAGTATGCTCTACGAAAGTTGTATCATGCCAGCCCAAGGCTTCTATGTGTATTATATACTTCACCAACTTGTGGTCCATGTCGGACTTTGAAGCCAATTCTTAGCAAGGTATATTAGTTCTAATTGGTTCAATCCTTCATGCTTTTTAGCTTACACTGTTAATGTTGGTGTAATATTCGACCCTTCGTTGGCACGAGGCGTTTCGAGGCGTGAAAAGTCCTTAGAACCGAGGCGTGAAAGGTCCTTAGAACCGAGGCGTGAAACGCTAAGCGAAGGCGCTAGTGTTTCTTGGGTGACGCCTTATTATTTTAAAAATTTATAAATAAAACCTATAATATATTTTATATTTAAAAACATGATAATTATTTTATAAATATTAAAATGTTAAAATATTTTAATTATATGTAAAATATAAAATTATTAAAAATAAAAATATTAAATTATTAATAAAATATATTATTTAAATTAATATATAATTTTAATATATTATTTAAATAAATTAATATTTTAAAAATTATTTTATTATATTAATTTATATTAAAACTAATATTAATATTAGTTTTTTAGATTTAGAATAAATATTTTAGTAACAAAATTAATAATAATAAAAAACAAAATATTAATAACAAAAAAATATTCCTAAATTATTTAAATTAAAATACAAATTTACCTTATAAATTATGGTTATTTTACCTTTTTTTTATCTAATAAAGGTATTTTAGTCCATTAAAATAAATTTAACTTTTTAAATCTTTTCATGTGTTGTCGGTTTACATGTGATTTTAGGAGAAGCCCCTTAAAAAAAGCCTGAAAAAGTCTTAACCGGTTTATCCGGTCATTTTATGTACATAATTGGTTATGAACAATATACACAATTTCTTACAAAAACGGTACATACATAAATTGTTACAAACGTAAGGATTTGTGTACATACATAAATCACTACGAGAATACATAAATGGGCACAAAATGGTAAAGATTTGTGTATGTACATAATTCCTTACAAAGTATACGCAATTGCTTACGAAAACCGTAAGGAAAAATATACGTACATAAATCCTTACGACTTCGAAACTATGAGCTAAAGGAGACCATCTAAGGGTAAGGATTTGTGTACATACACAATTGGTTAGGAGTATACATAATATGACACAAAATGATAAGGATTTGTGTATGTACACAAATCCTTACAAAGTATACACAATGACTTACGAAAACCGTAGGGAAAAATGTATATACACAATTCCTTACGACTTCGAAACCATAAGCTAAAGGAGGTCATCCAAGGATAAGGATTTGTGTACATACACAATTGGTTAGGAGTATATATAATATGACACAAAAATGGTAAGAATTTGTGTATGTACACAATTCCTTAAAAAGTATACACAATGACTTACGAAAACTGTAAAGAAAAAGGTATCTACACAAATCCTTACGACTTCGAAACCATGAGCTAGAGGAGGCCATTCAAAGGTAAGGATTTGTGTACATACACAATTGGCAACGAGAATACATAATCTTGCACAAAATAATAAGGATTTGTGTATGTACACAATTCCTTACAAAGTATACACAATGGCTTACGAAAATCGTAAAGAAAAAGGTATGTACATAAATCCTTATAACTTCTCACCATGAGTTAAAAGAGGTCATCTAAGGGTAAGGATTTGTGTACATACACAATTGGTACGAGTATACTTAATATGACACAAAAATGATAATGATTTGTGTATGTATACAATTCCTTACAAAGTATACACAATGGCTTACGAAAACCGTTAGGAAAAAGGTATGTACACAAATCCTTATAACTTTTCACCATGTGTTAAAGGAGGCCATCCAAGGGTAAGAATTTGTGTACATACACAATTGGCTACGAGTGTACATAATATGACACAAAAATAGTAAGGATTTGTGTATGTATACAATTCCTTACAAAATATACACGATAGTTTACGAAAACCGTAAGAAAAAAGGTATGCAAATAAAACTTTACAACTTCTCACTATGAGCTAAAGGAGGTTATTCAAGGGTAAGGATTTATGTACATACATTTTTCTTACAGTTTTCGTAAGAATTTGTGTATATTTTGTAAGGATTTGTGTACATACATAAATCTTTACATTTCTTATACCAATTTATATATTCTCGTAGTAAATTGTGTATGTACACAAATCCTTACCCTAAGATAGACTCATTTAGCTCATGGTGAGAAGTTGTAAGGATTTGTGTACATACCTTTTTTCTTACGGTTTTCGTAAGCCATTCTGTATACTTTGTAAGGATTTGTGTACAATATTTTTATTCGAATATTTTTATTCGTATATATTTTATTTGAATATTTCTATTAGAATATTTTTATTCGAATATTTATTATATGAATATTTTTACAAATATTTATTATACGAATATTTTTATTCTTATATTTTTTATTCGAATATTTTTATTTAAATATTTATTATATGTATTTTTATTCGAACATTTTTATTTGAATATTTATTATATGAATATTTTTATTCGAATATTTATTATTCCAATATTTTTATTCGAATATTTATTATACGAATATTTTTATTATATAAATATTTTTATTCAAATATTTATTATATTAATATTTTTAGTCGAATATTTATTATATTAATATTTTTGTTCGTATATTTTTTATTTGAATATTTTATTAAAATATTTATCATTTGAATATTTTTATTCGAATATTTAAGAATGAATTGGGTAACTATTGGAATCGGTTACTAAGTGCTATGGTAACCGGTGGAACAAGTTACCCATCGCTGCCTATTAGAGGTTTTCTTTAGGCTTTTTTAGTGAGTGTTTTTAGACACACCCATCGGTTTACATTAAATAAAAATTAAAATTAAATAAAGGGTCCAACTTCCCATTTATAAATAAAAAATTAAAATAAACAATTTAATATGCACCTCTTCGTCTTCTTATTCATGTGTTCTTCTTCAAGATCTAGTTCATCTTTTCTTCTTTATGATTTTTTTAATTTATTTTCTGGGTAAAAGCTTCATCGGTAAGAGGCGCCTGAAGCACTCGTCTCCTGCAAACCGCTTTGTCTGGGCCGTCCGATGCTTTTTCTTCCGACGCCTGACTGTACCTCGCGTCTTTAAACTCCTAAGACGCGCCTTTTATAACAAAGATTCAACCATAATTTGTAGTGAGTTTATATGATTCAGGGTTACATAGTAAACTACTAAGCTCGTGTAAATCTCATCGATTCTTTTGTCATGCGATTATGGTGGAAGTTAAAAATTCTATCATATTTCTTCACACTAAAAGCTTGGCATGCATCCAGCTTTTGAGGAAAACACCGAGACACCAGAAAGTCGATGCTGCTGAGTACGAAGATGCATCCAGTTTATATGATTCAGAGTTCCTTATATTCTACTACTTTTGTGTATTTACAGGTGATTGATGAATTTGATGAGAATGTACATTTTATCGAAATTGATATCGAGGAAGATCCGGAAATTGCCGAAGCTGCTGGAATTATGGGTACCCCATGTGTGCAGTTTTTCAAAAATAAAGAGATGCTCAGGTTGGCTAAACTTGTTCTTTCCATGTATCTCCAAACTAAACTTGTTCCATGGTTAACTGATGACTCAACTTGTTCGTTTTTCGTACCCGGATTTGCAGGACTGTCTCTGGTGTCAAAATGAAGAGCGAATACAGAGAATTCATTGAAGCAAATAAATGAGAGTAATCTGGTTGTTTCTTGATTGTTATCATTTTGCGATTCAATTTTGTTTCTACTCAAAAAGTTAGTTTAAGAACACTGCCTTCATTTTTAAGATGATATCATGTATCCATCACCTACATTGTGAGTTGCCATTGCATTATAATTTTTTGTTCCAATGTATGAGCAATTTTTATTTTTAGTCATTTTGATTTTTGAACTTATTTTACAAGGTTTGATGAACTGCATGTTGTTCCTGCATTTGGTTTATATCGAGTGAGCTTCAGAGTACCGACCGATCTGATTATAATTCAATGGTTATATATCGACTCGCCATTACATTATCCGTCAATCCAGTCTAAAAATTCAGATAGTTGATTTAATTTTTATTTTCTAATCAAATATCCAATTTGATTTTAAATTTTCTGAATTAGATACGTATCATAATATTTTAACTTCCGAATTTTTCAAAAATTCCAAAATTTAAAATTTTATCAATATTTTCTTATTTATAATAATTAATGCTTGTTATATTTAAAAATTAAAACAGTTGAAATTTTTATAGACGTGAATCTTGTTAAAAATCATTTGTTTCTTTATCACGTCTCTTTACATGCCTCCTATTGAAATTTTTTAAAGAATTGAATTTTAAACCCTAACCTTTATTTTCTATATCTTAAACTATACACCCTAAAAATACACTCTACCCTTAATTCTCTAAACCTTAACCACAACACCTAACTTTGAACCTTAAACCCTTAATTTAAAACAAAGGCATAGAAGGAGAGACATAAGAAAGAGGTAGACGATTTTTGAAAGAATTGGATCAAATAAAGATCACTATATTATTGATATGAAGAATTGAATATTCAAAAAACTCGGATCCAATCCGATTTGATATCCGATAATGAACACCCCTACACACAACACATTTGCCTTTTAGCGTACGAGAAAAAATGAGAAAATTATCAAAAGTCCCTAGACTTTCATGGAATCTAAAATTTTATCTAAAAAACTTTGATTTGATCGTCAAAATAAAAAAAAAAAAAGCTTTTATCCTTGAGTTTGAGTTGCAACACAAAGAAATTCTAAAAATCAAGAAATTCTAAAAATCAATGGCTTAAAAGACAACTAAAATGACGATTAAGGTTTTAGGCCCCTAAATGAAGCCAAATTAGTGTGAACCATTAGATTAGATTAAATAAATAAAATTAAAAAATTAATTGATTGTCTAAGTATAAAAGAAAAAAGAATTAGGGGCATAAACCTAAATCGTTGGAACGAGAATTACAATCTTATCTTTGGTTGAAAGGTGAAAGCTTACTCATAAATCCAGATTTTCAATCTCGATAAAGGAAGAAAGGTTTTGAGGTAAGATACATATTATTTTAGGTTCAAAATCTGAAGATATTATAAAAGATTTTTGTATAGTTTTGAATTAAGGAGTTTTATAATGGTGGATTTTTTATTTGGTTGGAAATCTTGAAGGAAGTTGTTGCGTGTAGAAAGAGTGCGCAATTTGTGCAAGTGTACACTTTGCAAGTAATAAAGTGATAAATATAGAGTATCGTCTCAACAAGGATTGGTGTACTTAATTTGTTTCCTTTTATCTTCTCGCTCTACAAAAGAAATAAAAACACAGATTAATGTGATTGTTCTGAATTAAACTAAGACAAAATAACAAAATAATAGAGAATAAAATTAAAATCAGATTGAGAGAAAGGTTAGGTTCTAGTTGTATCATATTGTAGATTCAATTGACTTGTTTCTGTCTGATGCAACTACACAACACTGCCTCGGCAGAACTGCAGTTTTACTATCTCGACAGTGAAGGGTTACGTCCGCCGCGACAATCCCTTACTCTTGGGTAGACTTCTTCAAGGTTCGACAAAGTGTCCTTTGATGACTCCGCTTATCCCTAAGTCGAAGTACTGTTGAAGACTAGTCCTTAATGATACCTCCTAGCGTGAATCAACTATAACCATCAACCAATCTCACACTTCTTTTAGCCGCTGAAAATCTAACCTATTCCTAGGCCGAGTTAGTATTTTCCAACTACAAAAATATCGTACTAATTTCTTTCGTGAATCTAACTCTCCCGATATTAGATAAATAAATCTCTCACAAACTTCTTTCCCGAACTTGAATGCAAGAACAATGAATGGCAATGAATAAGCAAACCTTGATATTTTATTGCATAAACAAGAAAATAAAGTACAATCTCCTCTCATAAATACTCGATAACTTTCAACTAAACCCTAGAAGAATTTAGAACATGATGAAAAAAAAGAAAACTCTAAGATGTATGATGAATTCTCTCTTTCTCGTTTGTCTTGTGTTCTTGGGCGGCACCTCCTTTATATAGGCTAAAATTACGGCAACATCAGCCTTGGAGAAGAAGCAAAATTGTTTTGGACGTTTCCTTCTTTAAAAAGGTGCATCTCTTTAATTTGATTCTTTCTATCTTTACACTGTCTTCTCGAACTCCAATTGCCATGCAAAGTGTCTAGAAAAATCCTGCTTTTTATGTTCTTCAAATTGGTCACCACTTTGACTTTTGGTATTTATGGGATTTCTCGCATCGGTAGGTTGAATCTGCTGCGCCGGTGGAGGTCTATCTCTGCGTCTACTCAGCTTCCATCAGTAAAAGCTCCTATCTGTGGCTAGTTCGATCAGGGTCTGTGATGCGTGCTAAAAGATGCACAATTAAGTGCAAGTGAACACGTCGTCAAGTAATAAAGTGATAAGCATTTATTGAATATCGTCTCTACAGGAATTGATATACTTAATATGTTTCCTTTGGTCTTCTTGCTTCTATAAAAGAAAAGTAAAAACACAAATTAATTTAATATCGAATTAACTAATAAACTAAGTTAACTAAGGTAATAACAATTATGAGAGAGGGGTAGGATCCAGTTGTGTTGTATTATAGATTCGATTGATCTGCTTCTTGTTCTAATGCAATTGCACTGCACTACCTCGACAGTACTGCAGATACTGTCTCGGCAGCGACAATATCCTTTGTCGCGACAATCCCTTGCTCTTGGGTAGATTTACCAAAATTCGACAAAGTGTCCTTGTATGGTCTCTCTTAACCCTAAGTCGAAATGCTATTGAAGGTCAGTCCTTGATGATACCTCCCGGCGTTAATCAATTATTACCAACAACCAATCCCACACTTCTTTTAGCCGCTGAAACTCTTAACCTATCCCTAGGCCGAGTTAGTATCCTCAATTAAGTGAATACCGCACTTACTCTTTTCGTGAGTATAACTCTCTCGAGTTTAGACAAATAGATTACTTACAAACTTTCCTCCCGTGCTTGGATGCAAGAACAAAGAATGATAAAGAATAAGCAAACTTTGACATTTTATTGTATTGAAATAAGAATCAAAATACAATCTACTCTCACAGATACTTAACAACCTTCACCAACACCCTAAGAAAACTTAGAACATGATGGAAAGAATTGTTCCTAAGACTCTCTCAAAATATGTCGATCTATTTCTCTTTAACTTTTCACCTCTCTAACCCTAGGACGGCTATACCTTTATATAGGCTTGGCCTAGGGCAAACCTTTCCTAACTAGAGTACAACTTGGAGTAGGGAACAAGTTATGCACATAGGTTAAATATTTCTAAGTTTGATCTTCTAGAAGGTTTAATCCCGCGTGGCCTTGTCCGTGGGCTTTTCTTGTGTTGTTCAACTCCGAATCTTGGGCTTCTTGCTCAGCAATGCTCTCCTCAATTTTCTCTTTCAGCTGTCAGCCATATTGCCTTTTTCTTCTTTGCTACTCGGCATCAGGTCCTGCTTCGGCCTCCTTCTGCTGCCTTGACAATACTTGTTTCTGCACAGATAAGAAAATGCAGTAAAGTACGCCTTTTCTACAAATATATTCTTTAATAGCATAATCCCAAAATATATCATATTAAGCCCATGCATTGGTTCAAGTAGGTATAGATTTGATGATAAGTGCCCATGAAAAGTATAGAAAGTGATAGTGAGTTGAGCACTTATCACACCCCCAAACTCGAACTATTGTTTGTCCTCAAGCAATGCAAACTATCAATTTGTCAAACTCTATTCTCTTTTGGTCTTATGCTTCCATCTATTCTCCCCATCATAACTATGTCTATTCGTTAGACTTAACTTTTCGGTTTCTCAAGGGTATACCTAGAAGGCAAACTATAAGGCTAGTGTGTGTGTGTGTGTTTGTGGACAAGTTTGAGTAAAGGCCTTGTTAAATAAACTCTAAGTTCAAGACAAGTAGACTTGGTTTTAGTATACTCTTCTTATAACAACACTTCCTTGAGCCAATTTTGGGTACCTCAAATATTGTGTTTTCTATCTCTTAACTCCTTATTTCTTTTGCTATTCTTTTATGCATACTAGAGCCAATTTCGGGCACCTCTAGCATGAAGAAGAGTCTTTCCTAGAGCCGGTCATAGGCACCTCTAGTCACCTTTCCAAAATCTAAGCCTTTATCACCTAAGTTTATTAAAAGAATTCCTATAGCCAAACAAGTGCCAAAAGTGTTTTAAAGTTTAACCTTATAGCAAGCTTCTAAGTTTTTCTCCTCAAGTATCCTAAGTCAAGCCTTCAAAACAGATCCTAACTATGGTAAGGAGAAAGATTTCTATTACCTTTAAGAATAAGCTAAGACAATACTGATGAAGAGAAGTGCATAAGTATAGCAACAATTTTAAGTACACTCGTGGATAAAATAAAAAATGTATCACTAAAAACTTTCTTTTCATGGCAAGGCCGCGGCAGTAGATAACCTCGACAGTGGCTCTACACCCCCAAACTCAAACCAAGCATTGTCCTCAATGCTTAATTTAGGGGTAGATAGTAGGTAAAAAATATAAGCAGATAAAAAATCAAAAAATAGTTTATATGGGCAACAATAAAGAAAAACAATTAATAAGATTCAGAAGAACTTTCTTCCATAATTTGTCTTCTCGGTCTGGCTACTGAAGGCTGTGCCCTTGGTGATGGTGATGGCTTTGCTCTTCTTGGTGGCTGAACTCTCGTAGGTGTTGCCCTTTTTATTGGGGCATTGACCTTTTCTCCTCCTTCATCGTCTATATCCATGATTTTAGTGCATCCTTTGTTTTCTGAATCTGCCCTGATAGGCTAGATACTAGGCTCGACAGTTGATGAGCTCTGATGTACGTAGGCATCTATCTCAGCTGATAGACTGCCCATTAGTATCGATGATCTTGGGGAAGTGTTGAATACTCCCCTTCTCTTTGAAGGTCTTCTACTTTCGGATGATGCTGCGGTAGCGTCTGCTGCCCTAGATGGGCCAGCTGCATGGAATTGCTGCTGTGGTCTGGAGGTAAAGAATGGTCTCGGCCTTGGGGCTGGAGTGGTCTCTGTGTAAGGTGCTGCCGTTACAAATATGTGTATAGGGCATTCTAGAAATTGAACTTCTTGGTTGGGGAAGTTCTGCATCATTATCTGAGCGAGGGTGTTGTTGAAGTCCCGTTGGTATTCCATGTATCTTTGTTGGCGAAGGTCCATGACTTCCATCCTTTGAAGAATTTCCTGGTAGGGATCTGCTGTGGCAGGGGCTTCGTCAGTGCCTGGCATCTATGCTGTGTATTGTGCTCCGATAGTGAAATCAGTAGTAAATTGCTATAGCGTTGCCTGGACAAGTTCTTCTTGTGTGATCTGCATCACTCTGTGGCAGAATTCTCTCATCCATCCTTGCCTTGTTGGTGTGTATTCGTCGGTATCTTCTACTGGTACTTTTACAGTAATACATAAGGCAGATACTAAACAGGGGAAATATAATAGTCCACGTTCCTTCTTACCACAATCATGAATTTCTCGAAGGATGATTTCTCCAATGTTGATGCTCCTCTTGTTGATGATTGAGTGGATCATCACCAATTTCTTGCGGTCCACTGTGTTGTTGTGGAAAGTAGGGATGAGGCGTCTCTTGATGAATGTGCACCACATTTTTGCCTCGGGCTTGAGGCTTTGCCTTGTCACAAAACCTCTATGGGCACCGATTTCCCATTGAGTGTTGTTGTAGCAAAGTTCCTCCTTGATTTGCTCGTAATCTTGTGTGGTGATGTCGTCCATGGATTCAGCATGTCGATCTCGTCTCGGTACTAGGCCGTAGAACTTATTAATTGTCTCAGCATCAAGGCATACAGGTCTGCCTTGGCAGTAGACAAAGAGGTTGTCCTTGCTTGGCCCATGGGCATAGAACTCGCGTACTAGTGTCGCATTAGCTTGATCAGTTTGAAGGCAGAAGAGTTGCCATTTTTGATGCTGAATCTTATTAAACAAATAATGTCCAATGCCGATATTTTCTTCCTCAGATTGCTGGAGTCCTTGTTCTTCCCACAGATGCCGAGCGACAAAAGATTTATTGAATCTTTTTGCAACAGTAGTGGGGGCAAATCTGTTGTATGCTGCCATTGATGATTGTAGGATTGAGATTTTTGATCGAGAGTTCTGTAAAATTTCAAGAATAATTGTGAGAGTATTGTGAGAGCAAGAATAGAATTCTAAAGAAATTCAAGAATGCAAGAGTGAATAGTTCAAGAGATGAATGATGCTTATATAGGCCTCAACAGTGTGACCGTTTTAAGTACTAGCCGTTTTGTAGCCGTTTTAAATTTTCTACCTGTTAGCGTTTATTGCCGCGGCGTAAAACTCGACAGATAGCCGTTACACTGTTTCTGCCTGTTAGGACTTCTGCGACTTCTGACACAGTTTACTACCCTAGGCAGAGTTTTTTACTCTGAACTATTTCTCTTTTATTCTTGATTTTACTGTCCTAAAAAGAAAACTGAAATAAACTTAATAAGAATAAAAAAAGTATATCACTTAAAAGAAAATAATAAAAATAAAGTAAGCATATAGAATAAAACTAATCCTAATAGAATAGAATAAAATAGAATGGAAAAGACTAAGTTACTGGTGGAGTGCATGTAAATGCATCTCCCAAATTGCTTGTCTTTTGTTGGCCTAGTTGTTTCTGTAGTTGCTCGCCAATCCCTTCTTTCTTTCCTGCCTCTCCATTGATCTTAATTTTATTACCAAATAATCTGTCGAGTGTGCTACCTAGGCAGGATATTTTGGCATCAACTTCTGTTGTTTGGAGGCCTTTGCACTCTTTTGGACCATCAAATTTTCTCAATTTGTGGAATGCATTGAGTTTGACTTGCTGATCATTGATCCTCATTGTTAATTCTCCGTTTTCCACATCTATCAAGGTTCGTCCAGTAGCAAGGAAATGTCTTCCTAGGATGATCGGTGCAATTTCATCTGCTTCACAATCAAGGACAAGGAAGTCGGCAGGGAAAATAAACTTGTCAACCCTTACCAAGATGTCCTCAATTTTTCCTTCTGGATGCACATAGGATTTATCCGCAATTTAGATCAGCACTGTCGTAGGTTTCACTCTTCCTATACCAAGTTTCTGAAAAACTAATTTAGGCATGAGATTTATACTTGCCCCTAGGTCACAAGTTCCCTTTATTCATAGTTGTTACCAATCGCATAAGGTATGGTGAAGCATCTAGGATCCTTCAGTTTGGGTGGCATGCGATTGTGCAGCATTGTCATGCATCCTTCAGTTGCTGCCACTGTCTCAAACTCACCTAGCTTCTTTCTTTTGGACACAATGTCTTTCAATAATTTAACGTAGTTGGGCATCTGTTTAATTACCTCAACGAATGGCAAGTTGATGTGGACTTGCTTCAGTATATCAAGGAATTTCTTAAACTGATGGTCCTGCTTCTGTTTTTTTCAGCCTTTTTGAGAAAGGTGGTGGTGGTCGCATCTCATCTAGGGTTTCATTTGATTGGAATTTAATACCTAGGACCACTGTTTGTCTTACTGTCTCGACAGGAAGTGCAGGTACTACCGAGCTTTTTGTTGGGGCATCGTCTTCGTGCTCAGTTTGTTCAGCATCCAAGTCCTCCTTACCTGTATCCTCTTATATTGTTTGTGGAGCTATGGTTGTTGACTTGCCCATTGTTTCCTTCAGTTGTAGGCCATTTCTTGTTGTGATTGCTTTGCACTGTTCATGGCCCATTTCCTTAGCAACTTCAGTATTGCTAGGTAATTGGTATGTTCTGTGTAGTGCTTATAATTCATGTATGTGAACGCACATATATGTGCAAGTATACACAGTCATGCAAGTAATAATAGGGTGAGTGAATATGGTTTCCACGAGGATCTAGACTGAAGTGTGCAGTCAAATTTGTCAATGCTATAAAAATTCTAGAACTCAAGCAACTAAAATTTGCCAAGGCAAAATAAAATGGATGATGATGGCAAGGTGGATGTAAGAATGTGGTATGTGTAACCCCCTTAGCCCGGCCTAGATGGAACCGACACTAATGGGTCACACGGGGAATATCGAACCAAACCCGCGAAGGTTTCATTCGATAAACAACCCTAAAAACTGATATATATTTTTTCTTATCTTTCCTAGATGCATAATTATGTTCCTACATGTCTTGGTCTCATACAAAGTTTTAACGGAAGCAATCTGACCACAACAAGTATCCGATTAAACATTTAAGTGAATTAATGACTAAAATGTAAAACTTTTAAGTTCTATTAATGAAGTAGAAATTCTTTTCATCAATGTTCAATTAAACATGCAAGTATCCTTCACAGTAAATTTCAAGTCAAACGGATCATTCTAACATCATCAATTGCATGCTTCTCTACTTTAGCGACCAAAATGTAAATCTTACAAATTATAAGGACTTCATTCGATTTAAGTTAACCATCTTGAAATTAAATCAAATTTATGCATTCATGTGAAATTTCAGCTCAAAATAATATCTGTAGGTTCCCTAATTGAACAAAGGAAGATATTCAAGACTAAAGTATAATTTCCAACAACTATCAATTTCTAGTAGTCAAAGGTTTCGAAACCTTCCATAAAGGTTTCGGAACTTTTTGAAAAAAGGTTTCGAAACTTCCCTGAAAGTTTTGAAACTTTTCGTGTCCAGTAACTTTCCAGAATTGAAATTGCCCGCAAAGTTTCGGAACCTTCCTGAAGGTTTCGAAACTATTTGCCAAAGTTTTCGGAACCTTCACTAAGATTTTGAAACTTTGGGTCTGGAACCCAAAAGTTCCGTCACACTAAGCGAACACTAACGACTCAATACACATCCATTAATCACTATCACTATATGCACAAATCCTAAGTATAATTATCAACATATGACACATGATTAACAACGTCATGGACATCAATCAATCTATAGGCATGCTTCCTAGAACATGATTAAAATTCATAACAATCATATAAGTACATGCTTCATCAATCCAAGCAATACCATTGTCTAACAATTAACAATCAAGCAACAGAGGTCTTATTTCAACATAAACCCAAGTCTAGTTCACACTCCTCACATTGGTTGGGTTTACACATTGCCAAGCCCCAACTTATTTGCCAAAAACATACCAAATTTGAAGTTATCTTTCCCCTTAGTTTCCTTGCTCCGAACGAAGTCCCAAGTGCCTTTATTTTTTTGCAAGGATGAAAAGAGAGCTTAAGCAAACATGCTTAGTGAGAAAGCTCTACACAAGATCATCAATGCATCTATTTTAAATCGTAATGAAACCATAATTTGCAATGCATCACTAAAACCATGCATGCTATCATTTCATGTTCATGTTCATTTAACCAAATGCTTCCTTGAGTTTACACAACCTTATCAAAACAATTTATAAATGATGCACAATGTCCTTCTTAAATTCATGTATGTATATTGGCATTCTAGTGACCACTTAATATGAACCTTGAGTTCACCGAATATACGGATCCATTGTTAGAGACCATTGTCTCGTCATGACACGAAGTCATCATTGACATGACACGAAGTCACCATTGACATGACACGAAGTCACCATTATAGCACTACCATGCACGATTGGACACATAGTCACCCTTGTTACGTGTAAGCGGCTCTACCACGCACAATTGAACACAAAGTCACCCTTGTTACATGTAGGCAATTTTCTGTATTCTCAACATTGTTTATAGTGCACTTAAGACAATCCTAATGATATGTCATTCGTATTCGAATCTAAAGTTAGTGTCACTAAGCCAATATCATAATCTAGTGTGCATGACAACTTGCTGCTCATAATGAATGCATAATATGTTCAACAAATGAACCAAAAGCCATGCCCAAAGGCACCATCATATGTAAGGCAATTAACCATTTTGTATTCCAAATCATTTCTCATAATTTTCCATAATCATGAATGCTTGATAAACTATGCATTTCAACAAGTATTTCTCATGCATGCACCAATTCAAATCATATACATGCATTTCCAGGAATCTCATTGTATTACCAACATTAATGCCTTTATCAATATAGCCGAAACTCATGTTGATATGTCAAAAACATTTGCTTTACTTACTCTTGAACTATGGAAGGTTTTCACACTCTTCCATAGTCCCCAAAATAGAACCGTACCAAACGCGATTCGCTTTAAGTCCAAAAACACTCACCGACAAGCAAAATGAGCTTTCACCGATATCCCGATGACCACGCCAACGCACCAGCACTCAAGCACCTCCTTGTACCTCTTCTACAATATTAAAAATAGAGCATTCTCACATTATAATATGCTTAAACCATCAGCCGTATCATACTTCCACAACACTACCGAAAAACCTAGCCGAAAATACTGAAACTTAGCCGAAACGTATCCGAAACATTAATAGCCCAAAACCTAATGAATCTAACATCTAATCCACTTCAATTATTAACTAAAAACATATCCAAACCATCCTTATATCTCTAGCAACTTTAAAACACCTAAAACAACCCCTAAAACAACCGAAAAACACCTTAAAACAACACCGATTGTATTATTCTGGTATTAAATTAATGTGTCATCAATTGAAGACTCAATTAATCATTTAATTGACATAACAACATAATTAAATCCATCTAATTACAATATTGAATGTGATCTATAAAGATTTCACAAAAACATTCACAAAATCATTAGATCTAGCATTGAAAATATAGAATTAAGTTTTATTCAAAGATTAGGAAGCTAATACTTGGGAATTTCAATAAAGAACCTTAGAAAAGAGTTAAAATCCAACAATTACCTTTGAGATCTATTCACCAAAAAGATAAAGTTTTCTCTTCTTGATTCCTTGCAAATTGGTGTTGATTTGATAAAATTGATGGTTAGGTTTTGTAAAGAATGGAAAGATGATTAAAATGAAGTAATCTTTGTTGAAAAAGATGCAAAAATCAACAAGGAATTGAAGAAAAGAGATGAAGGAAAATAGAGAGAAAAGGAGAGAAAATGATTAGAGAAAAAAGATAGTTAAGTGAGAAAATAATTATCATCTTTAATTAATCTAATTAAAAAGCATTTTGGTGAATAAATCATTATTTAAAAATTAAATTGGGTTTATGTCCCTCTAAGGATTCTAAGTATAGCTTGCTTTTCAATTTAGTCACTAAAACAACAATTTTTGAAAATCACTAATTAAGTCCTCCATTGTTTTCTAAAAATTACAAATTGGTCACTTATAAATAATTAAGCATAATTAAAAATCAATTTAAAGTTCAAATTACATTCTTCTAATTTTGAAATATCTTTTTAATATTTTTAAATCATATTCCAAAATTATTATTTTTCTAATTAAAAATATTCTTATTTTATATCTCCCCGGAATAATGAACTGGAGAACCTGATTCAACCCGAATCGAATTCTCCTAACTAAAGTCCAAACTAATAACCCGAAAATCGGGATGTTACAATATGTGAGTGTATGGCAGAGTGATTGCAAGATAGCAAGCAAAGTAAAGAAAGTAAATTGTAAATGCGAGGGCAAAAACAGGATGCAAAAACATGTTAAACAATATATTGTACTTCTTCTCTATTGATGAACTCTCTAGGGAACGACCGATGTTGGCTTCTATGGTTTTCTACCCCTTACTCCTACCTAACACATAGCTGCTATGGTGTATACTTGCTCGACAGAGGTTTCTAAGGTATTCCCGCTCTCTCGAGTCATAAGAACCTGACAAATTAAAATGTCATGATAATTTCGCCTGTCACGCGAATGACACCTTAGCCTATTGATAAAGTACCATCCTTTTAGTCGTTGAAGCCTTCACCTACGCATCTCTCGAGTGCTCTAGGATCCAACTAGGACCTATTTGCAGTCTAGAACCCATTGCTCACATAGATCCTCCCTTAGCTCCTCTCGGATGATCTAACGATCTATAGCTACGCCTCTCTTGAGTGCTCTAGCATGTATCTAAACCATGGACACTCTCGTCCCTCTTACAAACCTTAAATAATTACCAACAATGAGAAAAGCAAATATACAAACCCTTAGCATGCAATATATATTAAATAGAAACAAAAGTTAATCATCCATAAAAGCTACCACCGAAACAAGGTTACATGGTGGAGCTAAATGTTAAGAGTAATCAACCACATTAATCTTAAACATCCAACATTAATCCTCATGAAAATATAATGAAGCAAAGCAAGGAAGGAGGACTAGAATACACCCTCGGTATGCACCGCCACCGACTCTTCAACCACCATGGTCGCCTTGGTGAGCTTGCCCCTTTCGGGTGCTTAGCTCACCACTCCTTTCGAGTGCTATCAATGGAGGTCTCTTTGGCCGGAAGTTGGAGGAGAAAGGTGGGAGCTTTCCGCCGCAAAGACCGCCGCAAAGGTCTCTCTTTTTTATGTTTTTCTCTCCTGAAAAAGCCTCTTCTTTGTGTAGGTAACCATGTCCTTTAAAGAGGATAAAAAACCCTAAAAGATATGCAAAAATTCCTTTCTGTCCTCATTTTTGGCCTGACATTCCTGTAGGACTGGCAGAGGTGACAATGGTCCCCTACTGACGTAGAATGTATATAGGCCATATTCTCTATGGTCCCCCATTGAGATGGCTGTAGCTAGCTGTAGTGGTCCCGGTCGGGTGTGGTAGCACCAGCTGGTACTCTTATCAAAATATCTCTTTGTCATTTAGCTCAGCCCAGGAGTTTTCTAACTTTGCCATGGCATTTTCCTTTTGCCATCATTCAGAGAATGCCATGACAAATTGCCTCAACTTCCGTTTCTGCTTCACCTGCACAACACCACTAAAAAGAACTACCTTTCCCATTACATAGCACCTATTACCACCTCAAAATGCCAAGGCATGTTTAAATGACTATATGCAATGTCATGAACCTAAATGCAACTAAATGATCCTATATGAGCCTAAGGAAACTCAATAATTTAAGTAAAAAGGCCTAAAATATATCTTTTTTACGGAGTTATCACACCCCCAAACTTAAGTTATTGCTTGTCCCCAAGCAATGGATAGTAGCTAGTAGAGAAAGAATGTCATGACATTGTCAAAATCTAGGTAAGTAATAGGTCAGAGTTTCAGCCCTTAGAAAATATCATGGCATAAACATATAAGACTCAAAGAAATTGCAAGAACTTTGCCCTAGGACCAGGTCAGATGCGAGTGCGTGTGTGAGTGAGTGTATCCTTTCCATGCTTAGTTAACTTAGAAAAATTCTAAGGAATATTCACTATTCTAGCAGAGTAGACCTGTTCATTTAAGCACGTTTTTAATACTCCCCTTGTATATCTCCCTCTTTTTTTGTATAAATTCCAACAAACTGCTATAAGAGGAGCCAACTTGTCACACTATCTTCTACTCATGCCATATTTGCCATTTATTTAAACGCAGTATCCAAGCAATGCCATGGCAAGTTAAAAGTGTAGCGTCAGCCTGTGCCTCTTTCAGTAATTCATATGCACATGGAAATGCCATGGCATAGCAGAGTATCCCTCTACAGATATGTCCGGGCATTTATTCTTAACTTTTAATACTAAACTATTGGGGGTTCTCTATTTACAATTCACTAAAGCATGCTAAGCTATTCAAGTTTACATTCTATAAAAATTTTCTAACTTTCCTAAGCATGGAGAACATATACTCGTGTAACAATAAATTAAACACAAACAACCAAATCCCTAGGCAAGTTCCATTCAAATCCCAAGTCATGCATTCAATTCAAGCATTGTCCATATAAGGTATATCATCATCGGGCATCACTAACTATAAAACTGAAAACTTAACCTAAACTTTCACAGATGTCAGGGAATATTTCTACAACTACTGCTATCATGCACATGAAAAAGAGTAAAAAACGATACCTCCCCCAAACTTGAGGAAAGCATTATCCTCAATGCAACTAAAAAAAATAAACTATATTAAATGCAATGCAATGCAATGATATGTACCTTGGCTACTTGGGCGGTGTGGTGGCAATTCGACGTGATTTTCGGCGCTTCGACGAGGGTGGTTGACATCAGGATCAGTCTCAGCATCGGCTCCCCGTGATTTGGGCTTTCTAGCAGCTGAAGGTGGGGTAGGTTGCTTCCCAGCCGACATTTTGAGTTTACATTTGGACAGTATTTTATATTTTTATGTTTTTGTTTTATGAATAAAGCAGTGAATGCAGGAAAAATTATACCACAGCAGGAAGTCTGCAGCTGCGGCAATACTGTGTCAGAGCCACAGAATTCTTAACGGGAAAAAACAGTGTAACAGCTATCTGCCGAGAAACCCGCCACGGTAGTAACTGCGCATCAAGGCAGTAAATGCCTAACGGCTACTTTTTTTAACAGTCATATTTTTACAGCCTATATAAGCAGACTCATTGATGTGTATTATTTACTTTTGCATTCTTGTTATTTTTACTTTCGTGAACAATCTTGCTCTCACTATGTCTTGCAGTTTTCAGAACAATCTCTATTCACTCCAAAAATTCTCAAACCACCCTCCACGAACAATTCAATAGCTTCTTACACAAGATTCACCCCAGCCACTGTTGCCGACAGATTCAACTGATCATTCGTTGCTCGGCAATTATGGGAAGAGCAGGGATTTCAACAGAATAATGAAATATACTTCGGCATTGAATCATACTTATTCAACAAGATTCAACATCAGGATTAGGAGGCTTTCTGCCTACAGCCTCCCTCGGCGAATGCTAAAATTGTACGAGAATTCTACGCACATGGGCCGAGCAAGGACACACTCTTTATCCACTGTCGAGGCAAGCCTGTGCAACTTTATGCCAAAGTCATCAATGACCTTTATGGTCTCACACCCACACAGGATGATCATGCCGACCACGTAGACAGTATCACCACTCAAGACTATGAGGAGATTAAAGATGAGCTTTGTTACAGTAACACTTCTCGGGAAAGTGGTGTCCAAAAGGGTTTAGTAACACGGTAGAGTCTAATATCCGAAGCCAAGATGTGGTGCACTTTTGTGAAGAGACGACTTATCCCAACCTCCCATAACAGCACAGTGGATCGCAAAAGATTGGTGTTGATCTAGTCCATCATCAAGAAGAGAAACATCAACGTTGGAGAGATCATTCTTAATGAAATCCATGAATGTGGTAAGAAGGAACGTGGACCACTTTACTTCCCATGTTTAATCTCTGCCTTGTACATTAATGTAGGAGTTCCGGAAGAAGACAGGGATGAATACAAGCCAACTCAGCAGGGCTGGACAAGAGATTTCTACCACCGAGTTATGCAGATAACACATGTAGAACCTGTTCAAGCAACACCGCAGCAGTTTCCTACCGACTTCACTGCCGGAGGGCAATATTCAACAGAAGCGCCAGCTTCTGCCGAGACAACTGCCGCAGTAGACCCATGCCAAGAAATTCTACAAAGGATGGCAGCCATGGACCTTCGCCAACAACGCTACATGGAGTACCAGCAGGACTTTAACACATCGCTAGCCAACATGATGATGCAAAACCTCCTACACCAAGGGGCACAATTTCCTAAATTCCCAACTGATATGTTCGTTACTACAGCCCCTCACACCGATACAAAACCTGCCCCAGGTCCGCAACCATCTTTCCAGCCACAGACGCACCAACAGTTTTATGCTGTCGGACCTTATAGGCCAGTAAGGTCTGCTAGAATATCATCTACTAGCCAAAGGCCATCCAAGAGGCGAGCTATCTATAACTCTCCCTAGAGGGAACCAATCCCTATGCCCAGTCTTAGCAGGGATACGCTGTCTCGCGAGATTGATGAATACCACAGTTTATCCCATGAATCAGCAATACCCACTACCACGGCAGGAGGTGGAACGAAAATCATGGACATAGACAATATGGACGAAATGGAAGAAGGGGACGAGGCTACAACACCGACATACCGCACACCTTCCAACAGAGTGTAGTCGCAATGGCAGGCTAAACAACAACAATCACCGGCACAAGGATTCAGGAGAAAGGCACCAGCAGCAAGGCCTAGGAGAATGCACCGTACAAGCAGCTCCTCAGAGTCATTATAAATATTTCCTTTACTGCCCTAATTTTTTTCTTTTTGCTATATTTTTAGCATTGAGGACAATGATCGATTTGAGTTTGGGGAAGATTAAAGGAGTAGAAGCACTGCCGAGGCTACCCACTACCGAGGCATCATCATAAAAGGGAGTAAATTTTTCTGATTTTTTTTTCTCTTTTCTTGAACTTATGTTTGTAATCTTGCATTGCCCTATATCAGCTTTGCTTTAGTTTACTCCTTTAAGTCTATAAAAATCTTTCTCCTTACCATGGCCTAGTTTTATTTTGAAAGGATAACCATAGGATACTCATGGAATAAAACTTAGAAGCTTGTTTTAGGGTTAGAAAGAAAATAAACACTTTTTGGACTTGTTTGATTTAGGAGTTCTTTTAATAAACTTAGGCGATAAAGACTTAGAACCTTTTTGAAAAATAACTAGAGGTGCCTATCACCGGCTCTAGTTTTGCTCTCCTTCATACTAGAGGTGCCCGAAATTGGCTCTAGTGTGCTAAATAGGTGATCAATAAGAAAAAGAATAAATAAGAAAAAGAATAAAATAGAAAACAAATATCTTGAGGTGCCCGAAATTGGCCCAAGACTTATTGTTTTAAGGAGACAGTTTTAGTCCAAGATTCTACTTATCTTGAACTTAGAATTTATCTAAGAAAGCCTTGAATCAGCCTTGTCCATTAAACGCACACACGCACCTAGCCCTATAGCTTGTTTCTTAGTAAAAGTCCTTGGGTAAACTAATGGCTAAAACAGAGAGATAGACATGACCATGATGGGGAGAATAGATGGAAGAGTAAGACCAAAGGGGAGTAAGGTTTGGCAATTTGATGTTCGGCATTGCTTGAGGACAAGCAATAGTTCGAGTTTGGGGGTATTTGATGAGTGCCTAAAAGACAGTTACTTACTACCCTTCCTATGGTACTTTATGCATCTATTATACATCAAATTCAAACGAAATATAGACTCTTTTCTCAAATATTGGATATTCCATTATTATCACTTACAAAGTCAATATTTATAAAGAATACAGACATTTTTACATATTCTGTACATGCAGGAATATCTAGAGCAGAAGCGGCAGAGAAGCAGTGTTGCGGCCGAGACAGAAACAAGGTCGCGGCAGAATTCAGTGTGGCAGCACCAACAATGGAGGCGCAACGAAAGATAAAAATATAAAGAATATTCTAGAGGATGCAGCGCACCAATTGGACCAGGCTAGCACACTAAAAACCCAATTCAAAGACCAAGTGGGAAAACCCTTCTAGAAGGCGGCAAACTTGGAAATATCAGATACCTTGAAGAAGACTTATTCCCTACTCTAAGTTGAAGTCCATTTAGGAAAGGTTTACCCTAGGTTAAGACTATAAATACCCTAGCCGGCCACTATGTTAGGAGAGCCGATTTAGAGAGAGCCAACTTAGAGAGAAACGACTTAGAGAGAAACCCTTTAAGCCGACCCTTCTCCCTAAGAATTGTACTTAACAAAAATATGTTCTAAATTTCTTAGGGATAAGTGAAGGTTGTTGATATTAGCGAGAAGAGATTGATTCATGTATCTTTGTTCTTATGCAATAATAAATCAAAGTTTGCTTATCTTATTGTCATTCTTTGTTCTTGAATTCAAGCCCGAGAGAGAAGTTTGCAAGTAATCTATTTATCTAGCATTGAGAGGTGTAGATTCATGAAAAGGATAAGTACGGTGTTGTTAACACTAACTCGGCCTATACTCTTGTGGAGGCACTAAGGGGTAGGTTAAGAGTTTCAGCAACTAAAAGAAGTGTTGGATTGATTGGTGGTTATCTTTGATTTACGCCAAGAGGTATCGTCAAGGACTGGTCATCAACAACATTTTGATTCAGGGATGATCGGAGTCACTTATGGACACTTTGCTGAACTTTGATACCTCTGTCCAAGAGCAAGAGATTGTCGCAGCAGAGGACCACTAATGTTGCTAATGCGGTATCTGCAGTACTGTCGAACCAGTGTTGTGGGATTGCATTAGACAAGGAGAAGATCAATTGAATTCACTAATTGACGCAACTAGATCCTACCCACTTTCTCTATATCGTCTTCAACCCTTTATTTTATGTTTTGTTATTTAATTATTTAGTTAGATAAAACAAATCAACTTATTTGTGTTTTTACTTTCTTTTCAGGAGCAAGGGAACAAGAGGAAACATATTAAGTATATCAATCCCTATGGAGACGATACACGATATACTTATCATTTTATTACTTGACGACGTGTACACTTGCACTCAAATAGCGCTTATACCATGCCTATCAACACTCAAAATCTAAATTTTACCATTCTGAAAATCAACGAAAATAAAGTTTTTCAAAAATTACCTTGATTATGGATTAGGATGAATTTGTGGTTATTAAAGCATCAATCTTTGAAATAGTCTTGGATTTGATATGATGATTAAAAACCCGCAAGAAATTCGTTCGAATTTATGGTGAAAAGTGATGGATTGAGAGATTTTTAAAGGAGGATTTTGGTTAGGGTTTAGATGAAGTGTTTGGGTATATTTTAAATAAGATTAAAATTAGGTTTAGGTGTTTTAAAATTATTATGTTGTCTCGTATATCAAAACCGGTATCGAAACAACATGTTTTGATACTAGTATCAAAACCTAGTACCGATACAAGGTTCGATACTAGTTCTATCCAGAAACTTCCCATATGATCACGATGAACAAGTATCAAAACCAGTCTTACCTATTCCGATACCACTTAGTAGAGCTTTGCATGTTAAGCTTCTAAAGTACTAGAAATGAGTCTCTAAAGTCCCTAGAAGCATGCATATGATGTTATGATATGATTAAAATACATGAACAAGTTCATACTCCCCTAACAACATGCATATAAGCAATTAGATGCATAACAACATAAACATGATTTTAATCAAGATTTAAGCATATATAGCACAAAAATGATAGATAAGAGGTCAAAAAAAAGGCTAGTTAGACCTAACTCTCTCCTAATTGTGCAAAAACTTTCTTTGTCTAAAGGTAAAGTAAAGATATCCGGTAATTGGTTTAAGGTGTCAACAGACTCTAAAACAACATCATTTTTAGACACATGATCTCTAATGAAGTGATATTTAATTTCTATGTGTTTGTTTCTAGAGTGTTGAATGGGGTTCTTAGTAAGACATATGACACTAGTATTATCACATTTTAGAGTTGTTGCTTCATCCCAAGGACTTAAGCACAATAACTCCCTAAGGATATATACTCCGCTTCGGTGGTAGATAGAGCTACACTATTTTGTTTCTTAGAGAACCAAGATATGAGCATACTATCTAGGAATTGGCATGTTCCGGAAGTATTTTTTTCTATCCATCTTACAACCTCCATAATCCGTATCCGGAAAAGCATGAAGATTAAAGGAAGAGTCTTTAGGATACCAAAGACCTAAACAAGGTGTGTCTCTAAGGTACCTAAAAATTCTCTTAATGGCTACTAAGTGTGATTCTCTAGGACTAGCTTGAAACCTAGCACACAAGTAAACACTAAACATAATATTCGGTCTACTTGCAGAAAGGTAAAGCAAAGAACCTATCATGGATCTATACAATTTAGAATCAACACACTTACCTCCTTCATCCTTGTCAAGCTTAGTTGGTGAGCTCATAGGAGTGGCTTGAGGTTTCACATTCTCCAAGCCAAACTTTTTGAGCATATCCTTGATGTACTTTGCTTGATTAATGAAGGTGTCATCCTTCCTTTGCTTGATTTGCAGTCCCAAAAGAATGAGAGCTCTCCCATCATACTCATCTCGAATTCACCTTTCATTAGCTTAGTAAATTCTTGACAATAACATTCACTAGTAGTGTAACATCCCGATTTTGGGGTTAGTAGTTTGGGTATTAGTTAGGAGAATTCGATTTGGGTCGAATCGAGTTTTCCGGTTTATTATTCCGGGGAAATATCAAATAAGAATATTTTTAATTAAATTATTTTGGAATATGGTTTAAAAATATTAAAAAGATGTTTCAAAATTAAAAGAATGTAATTTGAACTTTAAATTGATTTTTAATTATGCCTTAGTGACAAAAATTTGTAATTTTTGGAAAACAATAGAGGATTAAATTTGTAATTTTCGGAAATTGTTATTTTTAGTGACTAAATTAGAAAGCAAGCTATACTTAGAATCCTTAGAGGGCCATAAACCCAATTTAATTTTTAAATAATGATTTATTCATCAAAATGATTTTTAATTAGTTTAATAAAAGATGATAATCATTTTCTCACTTAACTACCTATTTTCTCTCATTTTCTCTCCATTTTCCTTCATCTATTTTCTTCAATTCCTTGCTGATTTTTCCATCTTTTTCAACAAGAATTACTTCATTTTAATCCTCTCTCCATTCTTTATAAAGTCTAATCATCAATTTTACTAAAACAATAACAATTTGCAAGGAATCAAGAAGAGAAATTCTCATCTTTTTGGTGGATAGATCTCAAAGGTAATTTGCTGGATTTAAACTCTTTTTCTAAGGTTCTTTATTGAAATTCCCAAGTATTAGCTTGTTAATCTTTAAATAAAACTTGATTTTATGTTTTCAATGTTAGATCTAATGATTTTATGAATGTTTTTGTGAAATCTTTTTAGATCTCATTCAATACTGCAATTAGATGGATTTAATTGTGTTATTATGTCAATTAAATGATTAATTGAGCCTTCAATTGATGAAATATTAATTTAATCCCAGAATAATGCAATCAGTGTTGATTTAAGGTGATTTTTGGTTGTTTTAGGGGTTGCTTTAGATGTTGTAATGTTGCTGGAGGTATAAGGATGGTTTAGATGTGTTTTTGGTTCATAATTGAAGTGGATTAGATGTTAGATTCATTAGTTTTTGGGCTGATGTTGTTCGGATGCGTTTCGGCTTAGTTTTCGATCTTTTCGGCTAAGTTTTTGGTAGTTTTGTGGAGGTTTGATGTGACTGCTGGTTTGAGCATTTTATCATGTGAATATGCTCTGTTTTTAATGATGTACAGGTAGTGCAAGAAGTTGCATAAGTGGCTGATGCATTGGTGTTGCCATCGGAGCATCGGCAAAGGCTCGTTTTGCTTGTCGGTGAGTGTTTTTCGAACTTAAAGTGAATCGTATTGGTACGGTTCTGTTTTGGGGACTATGGAAGAGTATGAAAACTTTCCATAGTTCAAGAGTAAGTGAAGTAAATGTTTTTAATATATTAACATGTGTTTCGGCTACATTTGGTAAAGACATTGATGTTGGTAATGCAATGAGATTTTTGGAAATGCATAAACATGATTATGAATTCATGCATGCATGAGATAATTGCTGAAAATGCATGGTTTAAAAAGCCATACATTGTTAAGGAAAACATAGAAAATGAATTTGGAATATATGTGGTTATTTGCCTTCAAATTAAAGGTGCTAATGGGCATGACTTTCGGTTCATTTGTTGAGCATATTATGGATGCATTATGAGCTGAAAATGAATTGGAATATTATGTAGTTATTTGCCTTGAAATTGATGGTGCCATTGGACATGACATTTGGTTCATTTGTGAACATATTATGCATGCATTATGAGCAACAAATTATCATGCACATTTGATTATGATATTGGCTTAGTGACACTAACTTTAGATTCGAATATGAATGACATGTCATGAGGATTGTCTTAAGTGCACTATAAACATTATTGAGAATAAAGAATATTGCCTACACATAACAAGGGTGACTTTGTGTTTAATCGTGCATGGTAGAGCCACCTACATATAACAAGGGTGACTATGTGTCCAATCGTGCGTGGTAGTACTATAATGGTGACTTCGTATCATGTCAATGGTGACTTCGTGTCATGTCAATGGTGACTTTGTGTCATGACGAGACTAATAGTCTCTAACAATGGATCCGCGTATTCAGTGAACTTAAGTTTCACATTAAGTGATCACTAGAAAGCCAATATGCATACATAAATTAAAAGAGAACATTGTGCATCATTCATAAAATGTATCGAAAATGTTGAACATACTCAAGAAAGTGATTTGATATTATAGGAATGAGCGTGGAACGTTAAGCATGCATGTTTTTAATGATGCATTGCAAACTATGGTTTCATTATGGTTTTAAATAGATGCATTGATGATCTTGTGTAGAGCTTCCTCACTAACCATGTTTGCTTAGGCTCTCTTTTCATCCTTGTAGAAAAATAAAGGCACTCGGGACTATATTCGGAGCAAGGAAACCAAGGGGAAAGGCCACTTCAAATTCAGTATGTTTTGACAAATAAGTTGGGGCTTGGCAATGTGTAAACCCAACCTATGTTAGGAGTGTGATCTTGACTTTGGTTTATATTGAAATAAGACCTATGTTACTTGATTGTTAATTGATGAACTATGATGATGTTTGGATTGTTGAAGCATGTACTTGCATGGTCGTTATGTTTTTAATCATGTTCTAGGTAGCATGTCTATAGTTTGCTTGATGTTCTTTACGTTGATAATCATGTGTTATATGTTGCTATTTATGCTTAAGATTAATGCATATAGTTAATAGTTATTGACGGTTGTGTTTGAGTCGATGATGTTCACTTAGTGTGATAGAATTTTTAGGTTCTATACCTAAAGTTTCGAAACCTTTGCCAAACAGTTTCGAAACCTTCAGGAAGGTTTCGAAACCTTACGGGCAATTTCAATTTTAGAAAGTTACTGGACGCGAAAAGTTTCGAAACCTTCAGGGAATTTTCAAAACCTTTTACAAAAAATTTCGAAACCTTTATGAGAGATTTCGAAACCTTTGGCTGCTAGAAATTGATAGTTGCTGGAAATTGTATTTTAGTCCTAAATATCTTTCTTTGCTCAATTAGGGTATCTATAGATGTTATTTTGAGTTGAAATTTCACATGGATGCATAAAGTTGATTTAATTTCAATATGGATAACTCAATTTAGAAGAAGTCTTTATAGTTTGAAGGATTTACATTTTGGTCCCTAACTTAGTGAAATATGCAATTGATGAAGTTAGAATGCTCCGTTCGACTTGAAATTTTCTGTGAGGGATACTCGTATGTTTAATTGAAATTTGATGAAAATAATTTCTACTTTGTTATTAGAATTTAAAAGTTTTACGTTTTAATCCTTAATTTACTTAAGTGTTTAATCAGATATTTATTTATGATCGGATTGTTTCTGTTAATGCCTTGTATGAGACCTTGACATGTAGGAATACAATTATACATCTAGAAGAAAAAATATAACTGTTTTAGGGTTATTTATCGAATTGGACCTTTGCGGGTTTGGTTTGATATTTCCCGTTAACCCATTAGTGCTGGTTTCGTCTAGGCTGGGCTAAGGGGGTTACATTTGGTGGTATCAGAGCCAGGTTTGTAAAGTTTATAGTTGGTTGGTTAAAGCATGTGTAGGATTGCTAAGTTATGTGTTTAAATGTGCGATTGATCATGATATGTGTGATTGGGTATGATTTGTTGTTGATGTGTGAAAATCTATTCATGATGATTGTACTTTGAGTAATGATGGTTAAACTAGGGTTATCGATTACATATTGCCAATGCCAACATATTTTCAGTTGCTCTTAGTTTTCCCTTGGATCTTGCCCGAATATAAGTTTATTTTATTTTAATATTATGTTTTAAATTGCATTTTTAAAGTTTTTGGAGTATGCTTCTGAGACGTAAGTCACTAGCTAGTGTTGGTATGAACATTGATGGTCAAGATTGAGGATGAAACGACTGCTAGGGAAGAGTAATTTCTTCCTCCTTAGTAAGTTTGCCTCCGGTTATGTAGGAATGCCAGTTTAGGGTGTTGCACCGTTCTTTTGGGTGTATTTTAGTCTGCTAAAGCCGATACGGCTGTTGCTAATCTGACTTGGGAGTAGCTAACAAGATAATAATTGAAGTTGTTGGAATTGAGGATGTTATTTGCGAGTGTGAACAATAATCATGCATAGAGTAAGGGAACATATATGTATATATCTATAGATAATGTAGGACATGCATGCATTCTTGAGCATGACATTAGAAATTGCATTTATATACACATGCACTTGTATAGGCATTTATGAGGGCATACAAGAAATCATGCATATATTTATTCACACTTGCGAGTAGCTCCTTCAGGGAGTAAGTGAAGTATGGTTGGTTCTTTTAGAGTGAAGGTGTGGAAAAATAAAGGTTTAAAGGATTTTCTTGTGGTGTTGAGATGAATGTGTAGTGGGCAAGCTACCCTTTTGGTTAGGGAATAGTCTTGGATGAAGAATGAGTGGTTGGTCTCAGAGTTGTGAATGTTTGAATCCGAGGTAAATACCCTGAGTTATGGTTGGTGTGAGTTGGTCATTACTTAAGGTAAGTCTGAGTTTTTTGGATTCTCTCTAGTTAGGGTTTGGAGGTTGTAACAAGGTTGCAACATGTTTTGTAGAGTAAGGTGGGTTGGTGTTTTTCTGAGTGATGTGAAATTATTTTATGGAAATTACATGGAATTCTTTGTAGTGTGGTTAGTGTGCAGTTAGATCAGGGGTTGTGACCGATCCGGTATGGTCATGATGGAAGTAAAATATGAGATATATATTGGTATGGAAGTTGTGGTATCGGGGGTTTGAATCATAGATTGTTGTGACCGTGAGAGGTTTGGTTGTACTATAAAGGAGGAAAGTGTACATGTTGGTTTTGTAAGGTGTTAAGTTGGATATACCTCGGCTAAAGTTAGTTTGTAATGATGTTTGAAGTGGTGTATCGAGGACCGCTGGACAATTTATGGTTTGTATCGGTTGTTCAGTCTTATTGATTTGCTTTTATCGAAAAGTGTTATGAGGGTTTATGTTCGGTGGGTTCATGTTTGTGGATGTTTCATCAATATGGTTATTGTTTTGACATGGTTCTAAAATAAGAGATGTTAGAGCTAGTGGAAGGAATAGTTCTACAAGCATGGATTTTATTGCGGTTAAGGTAAGAGTTGGTTTGTCGATAAGTTGATAATGGGAAGAAGTTTCAGGTTAAGTGTCAAGGCACTTAATGATGTGTAGATTTTAAAGTTTGGACCATGGTGTTGAGTTGGTTGTGGTGGTTAAACCTTAAGTTGGCGGTATTATGGTTGAGATGAGTACAATGTTGGGTTTGACACAAACTTGGTAAGTTTCTTGTATAGTATGTTTGTTAGAATGTTAGCAATTGGGGATGACTTGGCTTACATAAGGATGCTTGCAATGGGAGTTTGTTATGTGGGGTAATCTAGGGTTGTTGTAGAGTTGCGAGTGAAGATGTTTAGTTAACCTATAGTGAGATCTAGTAAAATGGTGGAGCTATGAGCGGGACTCTACCTTGGTAAAGTTGATCGGGGGACAAGTCGTGGCAAGGTGTTTGTTGAGGGTCAAGTGAAGAATATGGTTGACAAGGTTTAGTTTTGTGTTAAGAATCTTTTTGTGTTATGTGAGCCGCATGGTTGTTTCAAAAAGTGCCGAAATGGAATGGTATCTTGATCAGGGCTTGTGGTAATCTTTTTTCGTGTAACTGGTGGTAAGTGTTGTGGTAGAAGATGGGGAAACATGTGCTTTCGACTGAGCTTGTTTGGATTATGTTTGAATCATATGTAAATGTTTATCTTGATGATAAGGTAAGAGTGAGTATCAATTTTCTTTGGGTTATTAGTAGTAGTAAAGGTTCCAAGGTTGAAGTCGGAAAGAATCATCATAAGTTTGGTAGTAAGTTCTATGGATGGTATGGAGTTTTCTTATGAGGATTATTGGATCAATCGTTTGCTTGAGTACGGTTTTCTTGGGTTTTTAAGTCCTATTGAAAAGATGTGTGAGTGGTGTATCTATAATATGATAAGATTTGAGAGTTTTTAAGACCGACATAGGTTGCCGTTTGGATGTTGGGTTTTATCATTCATAGGTAAATGGATGATATGCTGTGATGTTGTGATATGGTTAATATGACTCATAATGAAGTTGTTGGTGGTGGTGGAGTTGCGTGAGACTGTGTTGACAATTTTGTGCTAAGTTAGTTTGTAGCTTGTTGGTGGAGCATCATTGTGTGAGTGGAGGTTGGTGAAAGGCTTAGTTTGTTACGTGGTATGTGTGAGGATGTCAAAAATTAGTTTAGTTCGATGGTGGTGGTATGGAAACCGTCACGGTTATCAAAAGTTGGTTATCAATCTTAGGGGGTTTCCTTTTGAGTTATGTTTTTTGTAAAGGTTGAGATGATGTGGTGGGTTGTGCATGGTTGATTTGGTGTGAGGAAAGAATTTGTTGGTTGTCCGAAGAGGGTAAGTGTGGGTTGTCTGTTGCATACCATCCGAGGAAAGCTAATGTGATGAAGAGGGTAAGTTTTTAAGACCGACATAGGTTGCCGTTTGGATGTTGGGTTTTATCATTCATAGGTAAATGGATGATATGCTGTGATGTTGTGATATGGTTAATATGACTCATAATGAAGTTGTTGGTGGTGGTGGAGTTGCGTGAGACTGTGTTGACAATTTTGTGCTAAGTTAGTTTGTAGCTTGTTGGTGGAGCATCATTGTGTGAGTGGAGGTTGGTGAAAAGCTTAGTTTGTTACGTGGTATGTGTGAGGATGTCAAAAATTAGTTTAGTTCGATGGTGGTGGTATGGAAACCGTCGCGGTTATCAAGAGTTGGTTATCAATCTTAGGGGGTTTCCTTTTGAGTTATGTTTTCTGTAAAGGTTGAGATGATGTGGTGGGTTGTGCATGGTTGATTTGGTGTGAGGAAAGAATTTGTTGGTTGTCCGAAGAGGGTAAGTATGGGTTGTCTGTTGCATACCATCCGAGGAAAGCTAATGTGATGGCTGAATCTTTGAGTCGTACGACGACAGTTGAGTTGAGGGTGATGTTATTAAGTTGAGTATTTCAAAGGAAGGTGGTTAAGTTGTGGAGTTGTAAGTAAAATCTATCTTGGTTGAGATGATAAGGTGAAACAGTTAGAGGATGAGATGTTGGTACCTTTTGTGGAGGATATTGTCGGGGGTTGACCAACCGAGTATCATTTTGATGATGATGAGATGTTGTGGTTTATGGGTCAGATTATGGTGCTGGATGATGTTGAGTTGAGGTAATCTATTTTGGCAGAAGCACATACTAGTCCTTTTGCTATGCATCCGGGTATAGTGAGGATGTATAGGGATCTCAAAAGTGTTTACTTTTGGATTGGTTTAAAGAAAGATGTGACGGAGTCCAAGAAGGATTTTATATGGGTTATTGTTGATAGGTTTTCAAAGTGTGCACATTTTCTTGTCGTGCATACGATGTTTTCTATGGATAAGTTGGTAGAGTTGTATGTTTTTTGAGGTGGTGAAGTTGCATAGTGTACCTAAGTTGATCATATCGGATAGAGATCCGCGTTTTATCTTTATGTCTTGAGAAGAATTTGTAGGTTGCTTTGGATACAAGGCTTAATTTAGTACTGCTTATCATCTTCTGATAGATGACCAGTCAGAACGTGTTATTCAGTCTTTGGAGGATATGTTGAGGTGTTGCATTATGAGTAGCAAGTTAACATGCATGACTAATATTGGCTTAGTGACACTAACTTTAGATTCGAATACAAATGACATGTCATTAGGATTGAGTGAACTATAAAATAAAGAGAATAATGATGATGCCTACACGTAAAAAAGGGTCACTTTGTGTCCGACCGTGCGTGTAGAGCTTGCCTACACGTAAACAGAGGTAACTTTGTGTCCGACTGTGCGTGTAGAGCTTGCCTATATGTAAACAAGGGTGACTTTGTGTCCGACCGTGCATATAGTTGACCCATATATAAATAAGGGTGACTTTGTGTCCGACTGTGCGTAGTGGGGGTAACATGTATACAAGGGTGACTATGTGTCCGACCGATGCATGTTGAGACCAAGAGTCTCCAATTATGAAAAAAAAAAGGATCCGCGTATTCGGTGAACTAACAGTTCACATTAAGTGATCACTAGAAAGCCAATATGCATACATAAAGTAAAATGGTATTCTTGTGCATGACCCATGAAATGATTTGACAAGGTTGAGGAGCATGATTTGGTTTTACTTATTTCAATTAAGCATAAAGGATGCAAACATGACATAAAAAATGATTTTATTTTATGCATTGATGACCTTATGTAGAGCTTCCTCACTAAGCATGTTTGCTTAAGCTCTCTTTTCATCCTAGCAGAAAAATAAAGGCACTCAGGACTACATTCGGAGCAAGGAAACCAAGGGGAAAGGTTTCTTCAAATTCGGTATGTTTTGGCAAATAAGTTGGGGCTTGGCAATGTGTAAACCCAACCTATGTGAGGAGTGTGAACTTGACTTTGGTTTATATTGAAATAAGACCTATGTTGTTTGATTGTTAATTGATGAACTATGATGATGTTTGGATTGTTGAAGCATGTACTTGCATAATCGTTATGTTTTTAATCATGTTCTAGGTAGCATGCCTATAGTTTGCTCGATGATCTTGACGTTGATAATCGTGTGTTATATGTTGCTATTTATGCTTAGGATTATTGCATATAGTTAATAGCGATTGACAGTTGTATTTGAGCCGATGATGTTCACTTAGTGTGATGAAATTTTTAGGTTCCAGACCTAAAGTTTCGAAACCTTAGGGAAAGTTTCGAAACCTTTGTCGAACAGTTTCGAAATCTTGCAGGCAAATTCGATTCTAGAAAGTTACTGGACGCAAAAAGCTTCGAAACATTCAGGGAAGTTTCGAAACCTTTTACATAAAGTTTTGAAACCTTTATGAAAGGTTTCGAAACCTTTGGCTGCTAGAAATTGATAGTTGCTGGAAATTGCATTTTAGTCCCGAATATCTTTCTTTGTTCAATTAGGGTATCTACAGATGTTATTTTGAGATGAAATTTCATATGGATGCATAAATTTGATTTAATTTCAAGATGGCTAATTCAATTTGGAATAAGTCCTTATAGTTTGAAAGATTTACGTTTTGGTCTCTAACTTAGTCAAACATTCAATTGATGAAGTTAGAATGCTCCGTTTGACTTGAAATATTTCGTGAGGGATACTCGTATGTTTAATTGAACTTTGATGAAAAGAATTTTTATTTTGTTATTAGAATTTAAAAGTTTTACGTTTTAGTCCTTAATTTACTTAAGTGCTTAATCGGATGTTTGTTTAAGATCAGATTGTTTTCGTTAATGCCTTGTATGAGACCTTGACATGTAAGAATACAATTATGCACCTAGAAAAAAAAATATAACGGTTTTAGGGTTGTTTATTGAATTAGACCTTCGCGGGTTTAGTTTGATATTCCCCGTGTAACCCATTAATACCGATTTCGTCTAGACCGAACTAAGGGGGTTACATTTGGTGGTATCAGAGCCATGTTTGTAAAGTGTGTAGTTGGTTGGTTAAAGCATGTGTAGGATTGCTAAGTTATGTGGTTAAATGTACGATTGATCATGATATGTGTGATTGAGCATGATATGTTGTTGGTGTGTGAAAATCTTTTCATGATGGTTGTACTTTGATTAATGATGGTTACACTGGGGTTATCGGTTACGCATTGCCAATGCCAACACATTTTCAGGTGTTCTACAGTTTTTCCCTTTGATCTTGCCCAAAATTTTCTTAAGAGGGGGAGAGCTGTAATATCCCGATTTTGGGGTTAGTAGTTTGGGGGTTAGTTAGGAAAATTCGATTCGGGTCGAATCGGGTTCTTCATTTCGTTATTCCAGGGAAGTATAAAATAAAAGTATTTTAATTAGAAAAGTAATAATTTTGAAATATGGTGTAAAAATATTAAAAAGATTTTTCAAAATTAAAATAATGTAATTTGAACTTTAAATTGATTTTTAATTATGCCTAATTATGCATTAGTGACCAAATTGTAATTTTGGAAAACAATGGAGGATTTAATTTATAATTTTCGGAAATTGTTATTTTTAGTAACTAAATTGAAAAGCAAGCTATACTTAGAATCCTTAGAGGGTCATAAACCCAATTTAATTTTTAAATGATGATTTATTCACCAAAATAATTTTTAATTAGTTTATTAAAAGATGATAATCATTTTCTCACTTAACCACTTATTTTCTCTCATCTTTTTCTCTCATTTTCTCTCCATTTTTCTTCATCTATTTTGTTCAATTCCTTGCTGATTTTTCCACCTTTTTCAACAAGAATTACTTCATTTTAATCATCTCTCCATTCTTTACAAAGCCTAATCATCAATTTTACTAAAACAACAACAATTTGCAAGGAATCAAGAAGAGAAATTCTCATCTTTTTGGTGGATAGATCTCAAAGGTAATTTTCTGGATTTTAACTTTTTTCTAAGGTTCTTTATTGAAATTCCCAAGTATTAGCTTGCTAATTTTTAAATGAAACTTGATTTTATGTCTTCAATGCTAGATCTAATGATTTTATGAATATTTTTGTGAAATCTTTTTAGATCTTATTCAATGCTGTAATTAGATGGATTTAATTATGTTATTATATCAATTAAATGATTAATTGAGTCTTCAATTGATGGCACATTAATTTCATCTCGGAATAATGCAATCGGTGTTGTTTTAAGGTCATGTTCGGTTGTTTTAGGGGTTGTTTTAGGTGTTCTAATGTTGCTGGAGGTATAAGGATGGTTTAGATGTGTTTTTGGTTCATAATTGAGGTGGATTAGATGTTAGATTCATTAGGTTTTTGGCTGATGTTGTTCGGATGCGTTTCGGCTTAGTTTTCGGTCTTTTCGGCTAACTTTTCGGTAGTTTTGTGGATGTTTGATGTGGCTGCTGGTTTGAGCATGTTATGATGTGAGTATGCTCTATTTTTAATGATGTAGAGGTAGTGCAAGGTGTATAAGTGGCTGGTGCATTGGCGTTGCCATCGGAGCATCGACGAAGGCTCGTTTTGCTTGTCAGTGAATGTTTTTCGGACTTAAAGCTAATCGCATTGGTACGGTTCTATTTTGGGGACTATGGAAGAGTGTGAAAACTTTCCATAGTTTAAGAGTAAGTAAAGTAAATGTTTTGATATATTAACATGAGCTTCGGCTACATTCGGTAAAGATATTGATGCTGGTAATGCAATGAGATTTTTGGAAATGCATAAACATGATTTTGAATTAGTGCATGCATGAGATAATTGCTGAAAATGCATGGTTTAAAAAGGCATACATGATTAAGGAAAACATGGAAAAATGAATTTGGAATATATGTGGTTATTTGCCTTCAAATTAAAGGTGTCGTTGGGCATGACTTTCGATTCATTTGTTGAGCATATTATGGATGCATTATGAGCTGAAAATGAATTGGAATATTATGTGGTTATTTGCCTTGAAATTGATGGTGTCATTGGGTATGACATTTGGTTCATTTGTGAACATATTATGCATACAATATGAGCAGTAAATTATCATGCACATTTGATTATGATATTGGCTTAGTGATACTAACTTTATATTCGAATATGAATGACATGTCATGAGGATTGTCTTAAGTGCACTATAAACATTATTGAGAATAAAGAATATTGCCTACACGTAACAAGGGTGAATTTGTGTCTAATCGTGCATGGTAGAGCCGCCTACACGTAACAAGGGTGACTATGTGTCCAATCGTGCGTGGTAGTGCTGTAATGGTGACTTCGTGTCATGTTAATGGTGACATGGTGTCATGTTAATGGTGACTTCGTGTCATGTTAATGGTGACTTCGTGTCATGACGAGACTAATGGTCTCTAATAATAGATCCGTGTATTCGGTGAACTTAAGGTTCACAATAAGTGATCACTAAAAGTCAATATGCATACATGGATTAAAAGAGAATATTGTGCATCATTCATGAAATGTATTGATAATGTTGAACATATTCAAGAAAGTGATTTGATGTTATAGACGTGGACATGGAATGTTAAGCATGCATGTTTTTAATGATGCATTACAAACTATGATTTCATTATGGTTTTAAATAGTTGCATTGATGATCTTGTGTAAAGCTTCCTCACTAAGCATGTTTGCTTAGGCTCTCTTTTCATTCTTGCAGAAAATTAAAGGCACACGAGACTATATTCGGAGCAAGAAAACCAAGGGGAAAGGTTAATTCAAATTCGGTATGTTTTGACAAATAAGTTGGGGGCTTGGTAATGTGTAAACCCAACCTATGTAAGGAGTGTAAACTTGACTTTGGTTTAGATTGAAATAAGACCTATGTTGCTTGATTGTTAATTGATGAACTATGGTGATGTTTGGATTGTTGAAGCATGTATTGGCATGGTCGTTATGTTTTTAATCATATTCTAGATAGTATGCCTATAGTTTGCTTGATGTTCTTGACGTTGATAACCATGTGTTATATGTTGTTATTTATGCTTAGGATTAATGCATATAGTAATAAGTGATTGACGGTTGTGTTTGAGTCGATGATGTTCACTTAGTGTGATGGAATTTTTAGTTTCAAGACCTAAAATTTCGAAACCTTAGGGAAGGTTTCGAAACCTTTGCCAAACAGTTTTGAAACCTTCAAGAAGGTTTCGAAACCTTGCGGGCAATTTTAATTTTGGAAAGTTACTGGACGCGAAAAGTTTTGAAACCTTCAAGGAAGTTTCGAAACTTTTTATAAAAAGTTTGGAAACCTTTATGTAAGGTTTCGAAACCTTTGGCTGCTAGAAATTGATAGTTGCTGGAAATTGCATTTTAGTCCTGAATATCTTTCTTTGTTCAATTAGGGTATCTACAGATGTTATTTTGAGCTGAAATTTCACATGGATACGTAAAGTTGATTTAATTTCAAGATGGCTAACTCCATTTGGAAGAAGTCCTTTTATTTTGAAAGATTTACATTTTGGTCCCTAAATTAGTGAAACATGCAATTGATGAAGTTAGAGTGCTCCGTTTGACTTGAAATTTTTCGTAAGGGATACTTGTATGTTTAATTGAACTTCAATGAAAAAAATTCTACTTTGTTATTATAATTTAAAAGTTTTACGTTTTAGTCCTTAATTTACTTAAGTGTTTAATCGAATATTTGTTTATGATCGGATTGTTTCCGTTAATGCCTTGTATAAGATCTTGACATGTAAGAATACAAGTATGCATCTAGAAGAGAAAAAAAATATAATAGTTTTAGTGTTGTTTATCGAATTAGACCTTCATGGGTTTGGTTTGATATTCCCCGTGTAACCCATTAGTGTCGGTTCCATCTAGGCCGGGCTAAGGGGGTTACACATTTGTTCACACTTATGAGCATCTCCTTGAGGGTGTAAGTGGGGTGTGGTTGGTTCTTTTAAGGTGAAGGTATGGAAAAGAAAAGAAAAGAAAAAGAGGGTTGAAAGGACTTTCTTGTGGTGTTGAGCTGAATGTGTAATGGGCAAGCTACCCTTTTGGTTAGGGAATAGTCTTGGATGAAGAATGAGTGGTTGGTCTCAAGATTGTGAATGTTTGAAACCGAGGAAAATACCCTGAGTTATGGTTAGTTTGAGTTGGTCATTACTAAAGGTAAGTTGAGTTTTGCGGATTCTTTCTAGTTAAGATTTGGAGGTTGTAAGAAGGTTGCAGCAAGTTTTGTGGAGTAAGGCGGGTTGGTGTTTTTCTAAGTGATGTGAAATTATTTTGTGGAAATTAAAAGGAATTCTTTGTAGTGTGGTTAGTGTCCAGATAGATCGGGGGTTGTGATCAATCTGGTATGGTTAGGATGGAAGTAAAATATGAGATATATATTGGTATGGGAGTTGTGATATCTAGGGTTTGAATCATAGATTGTTGTGACCTTGAGAGGTTTGGTTGTACTATAAAGGAGGAAAGTGTACATGTTGGGTTTACAAGATGTTAAGTTGGATATATCTTGGGTAAAGTTAGTTTTTGATGATGTTTGAAGTGGTGTATCGAGGACCGCTGGACAATTTATGGTTTGTATCGATTGTTCAGTCTTGTGGGTTTGCTTTTATCGAAAAGTGTTGTGAGTGTTTGTGTTTGGTAGGTTCGTGTTTGTGGATGTTTCATCAATATGGTTACTGCTTTGGCAAGGTTATAAAATAAGAGATGTTGGAGCTAGTGGAAGGAATAGTTCTACAAACTTAGATTTTGTTGTGGAATAGTTAAGGTTAGAGTTAGTTTGTCGATGAGTTGATAATGGGAAGGAGTTTTGGGTTAAGTGTCAAGGTACTTAATGATGTGTAGATTTTAAACTTAAACCATGGTGTTGAGTTGGTTATGGTGGCTAAACCTTGAGTTAGAGGTATTATCGTTGAGATGAGTACAATGTTGGGTTTGACAGAAAGTTGGTAAATTTCTTGTGTGGTATGTTTTGTAGAATGTTAGCTATCGGGGATGACTTGGCTTACATAAGGATGTTTGCAATGGGAATTTGTTATGTGGGGTAAGCTTGGGTTGTTGTGGAGTTACGAGGGAAGATGTTCGGTTAACCTATAGGGAGACATAGTAAATGGTGGAGCTATGAGCGGGACTCTACCTTGGTAAAGTTGATTAGGGACAAGTCGTGGCAAGGTTTTTGTTGAGGGTTTAGTGAAGGATATGTTCTTGGAAAGATTTAGTTTTATGTTGAGAATCTTTTTGTGTTAGGTGAGCCGTATGGTTGTTTCGAAAAGAGCCGAGATGGAATGATATCTTGATCGGGGATTACGGTAATCTTTTTCCGTATGGTTGGTGGTAAGTGTTGTGGTAGAAGATGGGGAAATATGTGTTTTCGACTGAGCTTGTTTGGATTATGTTTGAATCATGTGTAGATGTTTATCTTGTTGATAAGGTAAGAGTGAGTATCAATCTTCTTTGGGTTATTATTAGTAATAAGGGTGTCAAGGTTGAAGTCGTAGAGAATCATCATAAGTTTGGTAGTAAGTTCTATGGTTTGTATGAAGTTTTCTTATGAAGGTTGTTAGATCAATCGTTTGTTTGAGTATGGTTTTCTTGGGTTTTTAAGTCCCATTGAAAAGATGTGTCAGTGGTGTATCTATAACATGATAAGCTTTGAGAGTTTTTAAGACCGACATAGGTTGCTGTTTTGATGTTGGGTTTTATCATTCATAGGTAAATGGATGATATGCTGTGATGTTGTGATATGGTTAATATGACTCAAAATGAAGTTGTTGGTGGTGGTGGAGTTGCATGAGACAGTGTTGTCAGTTTTGTGCAAAGTTAATTTGAAGCTTGCATAGTGTACCTAAGTTGATCATATCGGATAGAGATCCGCGTTTTATCTTTATGTCTTGAGAAGAGTTTGTAGGTTGCTTTGGATACAAGGCTTAATTTAGTACTGCTTATCATCTTCTGACAGATGACCAGTCTGAACGTGTTATTCAGTCTTTGGAAGATATGTTAAGGTGTGGTATCATTGAGTTTCAAGGTTGTTGGGAGAAACAGTTGCCTTTGGTGGAGTTTGCATATAACAATAGCTCCAAGCGAGTATACAGATGGCACCGTTTGAGGCTTTATACGGGCGTATGAGTTGTACACCTTTGTGTTGGAAAGAAGTTGGGCAAAAGTGTGTTCTTTGCCTAGAGTTTTAAAAGATACGGGTGAGAAAGTTAAGTTTATTTGTGCTAAACTTAGGGAAGCTTCGGATTGGCAGAAGTCATATGCCGATTTAAAGCACAGAGAGATAGAGTATGTTGTTGGAGATAAAGTGTTTCTTAAGGTTCTCCGCGGAAGAAGGTGTTAAGGTTTGGACGTAGGGGTAAGTTGAGCCCTCGTTATATTGGGCTGAATAAGGTGTTAGAGCAAATTGGTCTTGTTGTTTATCGGTTGAGGTTGCCGATGGAGTTGAGTTGGATGCATTACGTTTTTATGTATCGGTGCTTCGTAAGTATAGTTTAGACCCTTCTCATGTTGTTCTAGTAGAGGAGATTGAGTTGAGAGTGGATATGAGTTATGAGAAGGAACCAGTGAGGATTTTGGATGTGGATACAAAAGTTTTTCGAGGAACGACCATAGATTTGGTTAAAGTGCTTTGGAAACACCGAGGTATCGAAGAGGTAACTTGGGAGACAAGAAAAAAAAGTATGGAGGAGCAGTTCCTCACTTTTATGCTTTAGGTGAAAATTTCGAGGACAAAATTTTCTTAAGAGGGGGAGAGTTGTAACATCCCGATTTTGGGGTTAGTAGTTTGAGTATTGGTTAGGAGAATTAGATTCGGGTCGAATCGGGTTCTTCAGTTCGTTATTCCGTGGAAATATAAAATAAAAGTATTTTAATTAGAAAAGTAATAATTTTGGAATATGGTTTAAAAATATTAAAAAGATGTTTCAAAATTAAAAGAATTTAATTTAAACTTTAAATTGATTTTTAATTGTGCCTAATTATGCATTAGAGACCAAATGGTAATTTTTAGAAAATAATGGAGGATTTAATTTATAATTTTCGGAAATTGTTATTTTTAGTGACTAAATTGGAAAGCAAGCTATACTTAGAATCCTTAGAGGGCCATAAACCCAATTTAATTTTTAAATAATGATTTATTCATCAAAATGCTTTTTAATTAGTTTATTAAAAGATGATAATCATTTTTTCACTTAACTACCTATTTTCTCTTATCTTTTTCTCTCCATTTTCCTTCATCTATTTTCTTCAATTCCTTGCTGATTTTTCCACCTTTTTCAACAAGAATTACTTCATTTTAATCATCTCTTCATTTTTTACAAAACCTAATCATCAATTTTACTAAATCAACGACAATTTGCAAGGAATCAAGAAGAGAAATTCTCATCTTTTTGGTGGATAGATCTCAAAGGTAATTTGCTGGATTTTAACTCTTTTTCTAAGGTTCTTTATTGAAATTCCCAAGTATTAGTTTGCTAATCTTTAAAAGAAACTTGATTTTATGTTTTCAATGCTAGATCTAATGATTTTATGAATGTTTTTTTGAAATCTTTTTAGATCTCATTCAATGTTATAGTTATATGGATTTAAATGTGTTGTTATGTAAATTAAATGATTAATTGAGTCTTCAATTGATGGTACATTAATTTAATCCCGGAATAATGCAATTGGTGTTGTTTTAAGGTGATTTTCGGTTGTTTTAGGGGCTGTTTTAGATGTGTTTTTGGTTCATAATTGAAGTGGATTAGATGTTAGAATCACTAGGTTTTGGGTTGATGTTGTTCGGATGCGTTTCGGCTTAGTTTTCGGCTAAGTTTTCGGTAGTTTTGTGGAGGTTTGATGTGGCTGCTGGTTTGAGCATGTTATGATGTGTATATGCTCTATTTTTAATGATGTAGAGGTAGTGCAAGGTGTATAAGTGGCTGGTGTATTGGCATTGCCATCGGAGCATCGGCGAAGGCTCGTTTTGCTTGTCGGTGAGTATTTTCGGACTTAAGGTGAATCGCATTGGTTTGGTTCTATTTTAGGGACTATGGAATAGTGTGAAAACTTTCCACAGTTTAAGAGTAAGTGTTTTGAATAATGTTGATGCATTACCTCAAGTTTCGGCTATTTTGGTAATGGCATATATGTGAACAATGTTTCAATAAGATTTTGAAATAGCATATCTTTGATTTTGAAATGATGCATGCATATGTTAATTGCTGGAAATGCAAGGTTATAAAGACATCCATGGATTATGGAAGCATGAAAATGAATTGGAATAATATGTGGTTATTTGCCCTATAATTAATGGTGCCATTGGGCATGACTTTTGGTTTATTTGTTGAACACATCATGACTGTATTATGAGCTGAAAATGAATTGGAATAATATGTGGTTATTGCCTTATATTTCAAATGTCGTTGAGCATGATTTATAGTTCACATGATGAACATTATATGAATGCATTATGAGCAGCAAGTTAACATGCATGACTAATATTGATATTGGCTTAGTGAAACTAACTTTAGATTCGAATACAAATGATATGTCATTAGGATTGAGTGCACTATAAAATAAAGAGAATAATGATGATGCCTACACGTAAACAAGGGTGACTTTGTGTCTGACCGTGCGTGTAGAGCTTGTCTACACGTAAACAAAGGTGACTTTGTGTCCGACCGTGCGTGTAGAGCTTGCCTATATGTAAACAAGGTTGACTTTGTGTCTGACCGTGCATATAGTTACCCATACATAAACAATGGTGACTTTGTGTCCGACCATGCGTAGGGGGGGTAACATGTATACAAGGGTGACTATGTGTCCGATCGATGCATGTTGAGACCAAGAGTATCCAATTATAGAAAAAAATGATCCGTGTATTCGGTGAACTAAGAGTTCACACTAAGTGATCACTAGAAAGCCAATATGCATACATGAAATGAAATGGTATTCTTGTGCATGACGCATGAAATGATTTGACAATGTTGATGAGCATGATTTGGTTTTACTTATTTCAATTAAGCATAAAGGATGCAAACATGACATAAAAAAAATGATTTTGTTTTATGCATTGATGACCTTATCCAGAGCTTCCTCACTAAGCATGTTTGCTTAATCTCTCTTTTCATCCTTGCAGAAAAATAAAGGCACTCGGGACTACATTCGGAGTAGGGAAACCAAGGGGAAAGGTTACTTCAAATTCGGTATATTTTGGTAAATAAGTTGGGGCTTGACAATGTGTAAACCCAACCTATGTGGGGAGTGTGAACTTGACTTTGGTTTATATTGAAATAAGACCTATGTTTTTTGATTGTTAATTGATGAATTATGATGATGTTTGGATTGTTGAAGCATGTACTTGCATGATCGTTATGTTTTTAATCATGTTCTAGGTAGCATGTCTATAGTTTGCTCAATGATCTTGACATTGACAATCGTGTGTTATATGTTGCTATTTATGCTTAGGGTTATTGTATATAGTTAATAGCGATTGACGGTTGTATTTGAGCCGATGATGTTCACTTAGTGTGATGAAATTTTTAGGTTCCAGACCTAAAGTTTCGAAACCTTAGGGAAGGTTTCGAAACCTTTGCCAAACAGTTTCGAAACCTTGCGGGTAAATTCGATTCTGGAAAGTTATTGGACGTGAAAAGTTTCGAAACCTTCAGGGAAGTTTCGAAACCTTTATGAAAGGTTTCGAAACCTTTGGCTGCTAGAAATTGATAGTTGCTGGAAATTATATTTTAGTCCCGAATATCTTTCTTTGTTCAATTAGGGTATCTACAGATGTTATTTTGAGCTGAAATTTCACACGGATGCATAAATTTGATTTAATTTCAAGATGGCTAACTCAATTTGGAATAAGTCCTTATAGTTTGAAAGATTTATGTTTTGGTCCCTAACTTAGTGAAACATGCAATTGATGAAGTTAGAATACTCCGTTTGACTTGAAATTTTTCGTGAGGGATACTCGTATGTTTAATTGAACTTTGATGAAAAGAATTTTTATTTTGTTATTAGAATTTAAAAGTTTTATGTTTTAGTCCTTAATTTACTTAAGTGTTTAATCGGATGTTTGTTTAAGATTAGATTGTTTCCGTTAATGCCTTGTATGTGACCTTGTCATGTAGGAATACAATTATGCATCTAGAAAAAAAATATAACGGTTTTAGGGTTGTTTATCGAATCAGACCTTTGCGGGTTTGGTTTGATATTTCCCGTATAACCCATTAGTGTCGATTCCGTCTAGGCCGAGCTAAGGGGGTTACAGAAGCTCTAGGAGCTTGTTTCAAACCATATAAAGATTTTTTCAATTTAAAATCATGGTTTGGAAATTTTGGATCTTCAAATCCCAGTGGTAGTTCAACATACACTTCTTCATTTGTAAAACCACTTAGAAAAGCACTTTTGACATCCATTGAAAAAGCTTGAAATCATGATAACATGCAAATGCAAGAAACTTCCTAATAGCTTTCATTCTAGCTACGGGTGTATAAGTTTCATTATTCTTGAGTGTAACCTTGAGCAACTAGTCTAGCTTTATTTCTCACAATGTTACCATTCTCATCTAGTTTGTTTCTAAAGACTCATTTATTTCCTATAGTAGATTTATTACTAGGCCTATCAACTAATGTCTAAACATTACTTCTCTCAAATTGATTTAACTCTTCTTGCATAACCAATATCCAAAAATCATCGTCTAAAGCTTCATTGATATTTTTAGGCTCTATGCATAAGATAAATGCAACATGGTTCATTAATCTAAGAAAAGAACGAGTAGTTACCCTTTTGGATGGATCACCCAAGATTTCACCATTATTGACATAGTTGAACTCCCTTGGATAGCTCACTTCCCTTTCTTCAAGCTTTACGCCTCCTAAAGCTTCTATTGGAGAATCTTGTGTTTCCTCATTAGTTGGAACCCTATCCACCTTTGATGATTGTCCATCATCAATGGTTTCAATGATTCTTATATCATCATCATCACAAGAATCCTTCTTAGTAAGGAGGTTATCATCGAAAACCATATGTATAGACTCTTCTACAACTAAGGTTCTTTTGTTAATAACTCTATAAGCCTTTGAATGTTGAGAATATCTAAGAAAAATGGCTTCATCACTTTTTGCATCAAATTTACCTAAATTATCTTTTCCATTATTTAAAATAAAACACTTGCACCCAAAAGGATGAAAATAACTAATGTTAGACTTTCTAGATTTTAAAATCTCATAAGGAGTTTTCTTCAAAATTGGCCTAATCATTACACGATTTATAATGTAACAAGAATTGTTTTTAGCTTCCGCCCAAAAATACTTAGGTAAATTGTTTTCACAAAGCATGGTCTTAGCTATTTCCTCTAAAGTTCTATTTTTTTCTCTAAACTACCTCATTTTGTTGAGGAATGAGAGGAGCCAAAAAATTATGGTCAATCCCATTTTCATAACAAAAATTTTCAAAACCTAAATTTTGAAATTCGGTTCCATGATCACTTCTAATATTAGAAATTCTTTGATCAAGATTATTTTGATAATATTTGAAAATGTGATGAATTTTTATAAGGTTTCATCTTTAGTGCTCAAAAATAGAACCCAATTTTATCTAGAGTAATCATCTACAATAACAAATGCATATGATTTTCCACCTAAGATAGTAGTTCTAATAGGCCCAAAAAGATCCATATGAATCAATTGTAAAACTCTACTAGTTGAAACTTCATTAATGGACTTAAAGAAACTCTCTTTTATTTACCTTTAGCACATTCATCATAAATTTTATCTAAATAGAACTTGAGCTTAGGTAAACCTCTAACTAGATTTTGGGAAGCTAGTTTCTCTAAAATATTTATGCTAGCATGTCCTAGTTTCCTATACCATAACCATGCATCATTTTCATCACCAGCAACTAAGCATGCATGAGATAGGTTAATGTCATCTAGATACACCTTATATATATTTCCTATGCTATGACCTATGAGCATTGTTCTATTTGATTCTATGTCTATTATTTTGCAACCACATCTATCAAAAGATACATAGAACCCTTTGTCACAGAATTGACTAATGTTCAACAAATTATGTTTAAGATCATTAACAAGCAAGACATTTACAATAAGAATAGAGGAGTGATTACCAATAAAGTCAATACCCTCAATTTGACCTTTGAAGTTGTCATCAAAAGTCACTACTCCACCACTTTTGAGCTCTAACTCCTTAAATCGTCCCTTGTCTCCGATCATATGCCTTGAGCATCCACTATCAACGTACCACATGTTTTGACTTGAAGTTTTGACCTTGAAGCGATGCTCAACCTACAAACAAAGATTTAGTTCTTGGTTTTTGGTACCCAAATCATCTTGGGTCCATGAGAGTTAGTTCTCAAAAGCTTGGCTCCCTTATGAATCCAAGATGTAATGGCATGAATATCATTAGAAATAATTAGTTCCTTAGGAACCCATACACTCCTAATCTTCATATGTCTAGTATGCCTTTGAAAATTTCTTTGTTTGTGGTTTTGAAAATTCTTTTTTCACATAGTTGGGTTTTGAAGTACTTTCCTTTTCAAAATTTGGACTACTAACCACTTCGATTTGTTCTTTGAGATCATTCACCACTTTGTGGTGATTCTCACTCAAGCTATAGATAAGGTTGTTTAAATCAACATTTTATTTTTGAAAAAATTTTAAATCATCATTTAAAACAACAAACTTTTCTTCAAAATCCAAAATCGTTTTTGTCTAAGAATCATTTTTCTCTTTTAAATCGGAAATGATTTTCTTGTTTTTCAAAACCATTTCTTTGAATTTTAAAACTAACTCATCATAAACATCTTGTAATTCATCATAAGCATCATAAAGTTCATCATAAGAAAGATCATTACAAGATGGTTCCAGGGTTACCTTGGGCTCATCAGGAGCTATGAGACAAAGGTTGGCCACTTCATTTTCTTCATCAGATGATGACTCTTCATCACTCTAAGTGGCAACATGGGCTTTTTGTTTCTTCTTCTTCTCGAAACCTTTTCTTTTGAATTGTGGATAATTGATCCTAATGTGATTGGGCTTCTTGCACTCATAACAAATTATTTGATCATTTTTATCTTCCTTGTCCTTTCCTTTGAATTCTTTCTTCCTTTGGAATCTTCTATTTCGGTTTGCCCTCATGAGCCTAGTGAATCTTTTGACTACCATAGCCAATTCTTCTAGCTCTTCTTCTTCACTTGTATCCAACTTTTCTTGGAAGGATGAAGCTTTGAGAATTCCTTGCTTTTTCTTTTCAACTTCTCTTTTCTCTAGCTTCACGTTTTTCTTCTTTTTCTCTTCTTCTCTTCCTTTCTTTATGATCTCATGGGTGAGAAGAGATCCCACAAGAGCATCAATTTTGAGAGTTTTGCGGTCTTTTGCTTCAATGATAGTCGTTCTCTTGCTATCCCAAGACTCGGGAAGAAAGTATATGAGCTTCCATACGACCTTTTCCTCCGGTATGATCTCATCGAAACCTTTGAGACCATTTATAATCACTGAGAATCTATCAAACATCTTAGTGGTGTCTTCATCTGGGTCTATCTTGAAGTTCTTATAGTTGAGATTGAGAAGACTTATCTTTGTCTCCTTAACATCATTTGTGCCCTTGTGCAAGATGACATCTTGGCACTTATACAAGATAACATCTTGGAGTAGATGTCGAGACCAAGTGCACAAAAGAGGATATGCAAGGCTTTATCATTAGTGGACATCCTTTTTCTCTCTTCATCGGTCATCTCATTTCTCCTTTTTGGTACTTGTCTATCTTCTTCCATTTACATTGGAATTGAGGGGCCATCTTCAATTATATCCCAAAGGACATAATCGTTGGAGTTGATGAATATCCTCATTCTATTCTTCCAATATGGGTAGTTGTCACCATTGAAGAATAGAGGTTTGGTGATGGAGTGAGACTCGTTCCAACTTCTGAAAGTAGAGGCTATTTGATTTGTCTTTAGGAATTGTTCAACTATCTTCAGATCTTCTTTGGTGGATGTTAATCCCTTCAAAGATCTAGCTTTGATACCAATTATTGAGTTGATCGAACAATAAAATTGGCCAAGAGGGGAGTGAATTGGCTATTAAATAATTGATAGAAGATTTTCGATAAAAATGAGAAAAATAAGGACACAACATTTATAGTGGTTCAAGCTTCAAAACAAGCTCTACATCCACTACCTTAGTTCCCATTAAGGATTTTCAACCAATTCACTAATGAATTCGTCCCTTTTCTCGGTTCAAGGGATAACCATTATAAATTGAATCAAACCTTCTACCCAAGGGTTGATTCAAACCTCACAAGATAATAAAAGAAAGAAAGACAAATTGAGATATCTCTCAAAAGACAAATATTGCCCCAATTACAAAATTACTCTCTCCAAACTCAATTACAAGGAATTAAAATGAAATACAAGAGTTGAGAGTAAGGATTTATAATGAAGTGCTTTGGAGTTAGATTTGTGTGCTTGGATATTGCTTGAGGTTCAATAGTTGTTAATGCTGCTTCAAATGCTTTAATTTAAACCTTTTCATTGATTTCTAACCATTGTGGTTGTTGGGAATTAAAATAAATATATTAGAGCTTCATCTTCCATCATAAATGCACCTCTACAGACTTTGGTATCGAAACACATGGTACTTGTTTCAAAACAAACCATAAGAAGAAAGAGTCGTTGTGCATTTAATAAGGGTGTATCGAACCATGTTTCGATACCATTACTAAACTGTGAAGATTGGTATTGAACCATATTTCGAAACATGTTAACCACCATTTAAAGCTTTAACTACCACCAACAATCGACTCATTAAATGCTAAAATAGCCGTTGAGGATTTTGAGGATATTGGTACTGGTATCGAAACATGTTCTTATAATTTTAAAATATTTAAAAATTAAAGACTGGTTCAATACCTGGTTCGAAATAGATGTTGGCAGTAATGTTTTGGTGTAAAAAGGTATCGATACTGGTATCGATACTTGTTCATAGTCTCAAGAACATTTTTTGAAAAATGAGAGGCGGTATCGATGCCTGTTCTAGGGGTATCGATACTCTCATGTAAAAACACTTAGAAAATTATTTCAAAGTTTTTGGTTTGACTTGAAAACAAAAAGTTTAACTTAGGGACTTAAAAATTTATTACAAAATAGTCGTTGAACTTAATTGTTATATCAAAATCAATTTTAGTTTATAGAGTCGTTACAGAATAAGTTGATGATAAAGAATAAATATACTCTCCTTCATATTAATGATCTCTTAGATCAGTTTTGGGGGGGTTAAAGTTTTTTCTATGATAGACTTGAGATTTGGTTATTACCAACTAAGAGTTAAAGATTCCGATGTCTTCAAGATATCTTTCCAGACACGTTGCGACCTTAATGAGTTTCTCGTAATGCCTTTCGGATTTACCAATGCTTATGCAAAATTCTTAGACTTGATGAATAGAGTATTTCAACCCTATGTCGACTAGTTCATGGTTGTTTTCATCAATGACATTTTGGTCTTATCTAAATCTAAGAACGAACAAGATAGATGTGAATTTTGTCTTAGTAATGTTATGTTTTGGGGACATATAGTTTCCATCGGAGGTATCAAGGTAGATCCAAAGAAGTTTGAGTCTATAATGGGCTGGAAGTAACCTAAGAATATTTCTAAGATACATAGTTTTCTAGGTTTACATGGTTACTATCAGAGGTTTATGGAAGGGTTTTCAATCATTGCAGTTCCTTTAATAAAACTTCTGAGGGAAAATGCCCCATTTGTTTGGATTGAGGCCCAACAACCCAGCTTATAGAAGTTGAAAATGGTGCTGACCCAAGCATCAATTTTGATACAACCCGAGTTTGAAAAACCTTATACCGTTTACAGTGATGCTTCCCAGTCTGGTTTAGGTTGCGTACTTATGCAGGATGGTAGGGTGGTAGCTTATGCATGCCGTCAGTTGAAACCGCATGATTGTAACTACCCTACGCATGATCTTAAATTAGTTGTTGTGATTTTTGCTCTCTAAATTTGGAAGTACTATCACTTTGGGGAGAATTGTTACATCTTTACTGACCATAAAAGTTTAAAGTATTTGCTTACTCAAAAAGAGGTTAATCTGAGACAACGTCATTGGTTAAAACTTTTGAAGGATTATGATTGTGAGATTGAGTATCACCCCGAAAAGGCTAATGTGGTGGCCAATGCTTTGAGTCCTCGTGTGATTACAGATCTAGCAGTTCTCTTTGCATATACGAGTTTATATGAGGATAGTAGTATCTTAGCGGAACTTCAGGTTATCCCCACTCTAATCTCTGAGATTCGTTTGGAATAACCGAATGATGTGTTCTTGATGCATCTTAAGAAATAGGTTGAGGAAGGGATTTCTAAGGACTTTACCATTGATCAGAATGATATTCTTTGTTATTAGGATCGATATTGTGTTATGAAGAACTCTTAGTTGAAACAAACTATTCTGCATGAAGCCCATGATAGTCCCTACTTCATGCATCCTGGTGGGGATAAAATATACAAAAATCTTCGAGAATGGTATTGGTGGAAAAGACTCAAGAAAGATGTTGTGGATTATGTGGCTAAGTGTATGACTTGTAAGAAAGTGAAGGCGGAACACCAAAGACCATCTGGGATTTTACAACATATCGAGATTCCTCAATAAAAGTGGGAACAAGTGACTATGAAATTTTTTAGTGGTCTTCCTTTGACTCCATCGAAGAAAGACTCAATTTGGGTAATTGTAGACCGCCTCACTAAGTCAATATATTTTATTCTTGTTCGAGTTGACTACTACCTTAGTAAGTTAGCTGATTTGTACATATCTGAGATAGTGCAGCTTCATGGAGTGTTAGTCTCTATAAATTCTAATCGTAATCCGATATTTATATAGCCAAGTTCTAGAAATCTTTTCACACTACTCTAGGTACTCGACTTAATTTCAGTACTACTTACCATCCATAGACCGATGGTCAATCTGAGCGAGTTATTCAGATCCTTGAGGACATACTGAGAGGTTGTTCTTTTGACTATCCGGGCAGTTGGGAGAATTTTCTACCTCTAGCAGAGTTTGCTTATAATAACAATTACCAGTCTAGTATTCAAATGTCAACTTATAATGCTTTGTGTGGATGTATGTGTCGTACACCCATTGGTTGGACTGAGTTGACTAAGCATACGATTTCGGGTCCAAATATTACTCAGGAAGTAGAGAAAATAGTTAGTATGATCATAGATAAACTTAAGGTTGAATTTGACAAAAAAAATCATATATAGATCTGAAACGTCAGAATATTGAGTATGATGTGAGTGAAAGAGTTTTCCTAAAAGTATCTCTGTGGCGGAAGGTAATTTGTTTTGGTCGAAAAGGTAAAATGAGTCCTCGTTTTATCTATCCTTATCAGATTTTACGGCTAGTGGGACCTGTTGCCTATTAACTTGAGTTATTGCCTAAGTTATAGTGTATTCATGATGTGTTCCACATTTCTATATTGAGATGTTATAGGTCCAACACATCCTACATAATTTCGGGTGAGGATATTAAGATTTGACTAGGTATAAGTTTCAAAGAGGAATCAGTTAAAATTTTAGAAGATGATAGAAGAATTCTTGAAAGAAAAACCATTAAGATGGTTAAGGTTTTGTGGCGTCATCATGGCTACGATGAATCTATGTGGGAGCCTAAGTTTTTTATTAAAGCTTAGTATCCGCAACTCTTTTTCCATCAGTTAAATTTCGAGGACAAAATTTCTTTATGGGAGGGAGAATTGTAATACCCTAAAATCTTGGATTAAATGGGAAACCCTAATCGACTAAAATTCCTAATTTCAAACCCTAGGAATTAAGGATTTGAATCAGATCAAAGTGTATTATTGAAATTACAAGGGTATATTTCTAATTCTAATTCAAATAGAATTAAAGTTGATTTAGGTTATATTAGATGGTTTTCTCTTTCTTCTTATCCCTCTGAGTTTTCTACCAATTTTTTTTTATTACACCTCTCTACAGCTAGTCTTTCTTTTGTTTCTTTCCCAGTTCAGCGATGTTCGCCTTAAAGATCGGTAGCCGTTTGTAGGTAGTCTCTCTTCTCCCGCTTAGGTTGCTAGAGGAAGGGATACAATGTGGTTAACGGGACTATGTCGTTGGTTTCCGAATAGTGGCTATGGGTTGAGGTATTTCGCTCGGTTATAAATCAATTGTTGGCTATGGTGGTGATTTCGGTTGGGTGGTTGTTAGCTATTAGAGTGTCATCAGAATAGTACTTGTCATCGGAGCCTTCGGTCGCTGTAGATATTGATCATCGATAGTGGCTATGGTAGTGGGTGGTTAAGGTGGATTAGGGTTTGGTTATTTTAGCATTGCGGGTTTGTGGGGAAGAAGAAGTGAATCAAACCGAACTGAATTTTACTTGTTCTTGTGACCCAGAACTCGACTCGAATCGTACCCAACCATGACCTAAATCTGGACTTGTGATGGCGTCATCTATGATGTCAGTGATGACATCATCCATGATTTTACTGATAACGTCATCGATGACGTCAGTCGTGATGTCAGACCGTTAACTGTTGACTTATGATTAAAGTTGATTTTTTTAAAAAATACTTTATCTTAACCTTTTCGGCATCCTAAGTTCGTTTTTATAGTCTTATTAGCAAAATTTGAACCTAAAGGCCCTATTTTGATCCTTTTAAGTTATAACTTAAGTAAGTGGACTCGAATGAGAATTTAATTGGAATTTTATGGTCTTTTTAAGACGACATGGACTCTGAAGAGGATGTTTTACCTACACTGCCTCCGTCTCCAATTCGACCGACTCTTGCGAGTACCGCTCAAGATACACGTATGCGTTCTTTTAGTTTTTAGGTGGCATGGTATTATTTTAGAAAGAGATTGTTTATTAGAACTTTATTTGTAGAATATGATTCAGCTAGATCATGACCTAGCTCAGACTGTGGAAAACATCTATTTCAGCATTAGTACTTGTGCTACGAGAGGTGTGTTCACTTCTTGTGCTAGATTTTTGTCTTCTATGATTAACCTGTTATTTTGATATTGTGATTTTGAGATACTCTTTGATACTGAGATCAGATTATCTGAATTGTGTGTTTCGTATTCTATACGATTGTCTATGATGAGACATTTGAGATCATTGACATTGATTGCATTAAATGTGCATGGTATGATATTTTACGGAGGGAGGTGGTTTTACCACAACTATGCTTGGTAAAATAAAGGGTGAGGGGTTTTGGGAAACTACCTCCATAATGACCGGTTGGCTTTGCCACTACTGTGATTGGCGTTCGGAGTATGGTACTGTATTTTTTGTGACATTGCATTTATCACTCATTTTGTTTATTTACTGCGAATATATTTATATTAGGCCTGTGATTGTGAACTGAGTGATATTGAGATATATGACTGCACTTTAGAGACACACTGCTTTATAGCTCATTCTTTAAATTAAACTTTTTAGATACCTGATCCTAGGAGTTGGTACATGGAGCTCTCAATCAAACAATAATTTTCGTATTATTTTCAGTACGTTTAGTTTTCAGTATTTTTACTTTATTTATTTTTGGGAATCATCAGGGATTGAGATATTTTTAAATTTCATGTATGAATCATTTGTTTAAATTATACTATTTTATAATCAGAATATTTGGCTTTTATATTACATTCTTATCATTGAGTTACAAGTATCATTCGTTTTCTTGAATTTAAAGTTTATAGGTTTATAATTTTAACCTATCGTACACCTCAAGTCAAGATTAAGGGGTTACATTGGGTATCGATACTCATAATCACATATCGATACTCATAAGTGAGTATTGATACTTTCTAAACACTTTACCTGAAAATTACATTTTGAGTTTAGGGGCTAATTAAATCGAATAGTAGGACCAATAAAATTACAAAGTGGTAAAATGAATAACAAAATGAGAAAACAAGATTTAAACATCGTATATGGGCTATATAAATAATAGTGATAAATATTGGATGAAATACTTGTAATACCAACCATATGGATCTTTCATGAATCATGTGATAATGTGACAAGTAAAACCACTTGTGTGGTTGAGTCGTCGTTGGTTATGGGATCCAAATTTCAATGAGAATATTGCAATCTGGCGAGATGAGATTTCAAATATATGTTTCTGAGGTTGTATGATATCGGACCTCACCCAAAGATAGTATATGTTCTCAAGGCTATATATAATATTAGGCCTCATAATCTCGAGGTTGTGTGACGTCAGGTTATGATTACTATGTGAGATTTGATATATCCCTTGATTGTTAATTTTCATGTGTTTAGTGGCTATAGAGTGTGTTATGTTGATATATATTTATATCTATATGCTCATGTTTATGATTTTTATGAAACATAGTTGAGTAAAAGTATATCCACTAAACTTTGTTTGCTCAACGTTTAGAAATATTTTTTTCGTTTGCACGTTTGTAGGTTTGACACATTGCTTGGAGGAACACCATCAATGAAGGATTCTAGTGCATCGTCCTACTAAAGTATAATACTTAAGTCTTTGAATTATGTATTCATAATACCTATCGTATGTTATAACTTGTATTAGAATTAAAATAATTAAGTCAAACATTTTTATTATGTATTTCAAAAGGAACTTCCTTATTCGATTGAAATCAAATGTGTTTGAAAATTGGTTAAAAATTAGGCCAAACTTAATTAAAATTTTATGATTATGTTTTGTGTTTGAGGCTCAAATATAATATTTGGTCCGATGGTAGTATTTAGACTTTGTTTTTATAATTATATCCTTAAATTTCACATATAGTAAATTTAGTTATTGATGTCCGATTGAACTAAATTTTTTATAATTTGTATAAAATAGGTTTGATTTTGACTTATTACTATTTAGATGTAATTAATTATATGATAGAATTATTTTTTTAATTTTTACAATTTAGTTGCCAGTAATAATAAACAAGAAATTGATGATGATTCGTAAGTCTGATTAGGATGGAGAAATTGTATCATGGGACAATACCACCACGTCATCCATGAGACTAACCACTAAAAATTACCCACCTCATCAATTTTTAATTTTTCAAGTGAAGGTTCACTTGGAAAAAAAATATGACATGGAAAAATTGATAAGGTGGGTAGATTTTAATGGTTGATCCCATAGACACATGGTGGGACTGACCATGATATAATTTTTCGATTAGGATGATATTTTGCATTTGGCCTAATTCAACTGTGAGGAAAACATGGACGTATAGTTTTATTTATGTTTTGACATGTTGGTTTTCTATGTGTTTGTAAAATTATGATTTTTTCCATTGCATGTTTTGTGACATTGTTCGATACTAGATTGATATGTTTAGCTTGTGTGCTCACTTGAATATGATTTTATAATGTTATTAATGTTTGCTTGCTCAAAATAGTATTAATTGTATGATATGCTCTAATAAAGTTACAAGTAACCTTGTGATTTGATACGATTTTTAATATTTAGATTTGTCTGTCTTAATAAGTATCGACGTCACAATAATTTTATTGTATCTCTTTAAAATTTAATATTTATCAATCCAATGATCTATTTACAAAAATCGATTAATTAAGTAATTTGTTTGTAATATTTTGAAAATTGAATGACCCAATTTTAATCTTGCTAATAAACGGGTAACAAGTGTAATTCAGAAAGAAAATACAGAAAATGGAATACTACAAATTAAATATAAAATAATAAAGCTGAGTTTAACCTAACAAGTTTTTCTGCTTCAATGTCTTGAAAAAGAATAGCAAATTTAAGAGCGAAAAAGGAAAAAAAGAAAGAAAGAAAAACTGTTAGCTTTTAAGATATGGGGGACGCGTTTTGCTCCGACTGCAAGAAGCACACGGAGGTGGTCTTTGACCACTCAGCGGGCGACACGGTGTGTTCTGAGTGCGGGTTGGTGTTAGAGTCTCACTCAATCGATGAGACATCGGAATGGAGAACATTCGCCAACGAGTCGGGCGATAACGATCCCGTCCGTGTCGGTGGTCCCACCAACCCACTTTTGGCCGATGGCGGTTTATCCACCGTTATCGCTAAGCCTAATGGTACTTCTGGAGAGTTTCTCTCTTCTTCATTGGGTCGTTGGCAGAATCGTGGGTCGAATTCGGATCGCGGGTTGATTCTCGCCTTTAAGACTATCGCTACCATGTCTGATAGGTATTTTATTTGTTGTTGGTTTTTGGATTGATTTCTTGGAATCCGATTTTATTTGGCATTGTGGACTATATTTGTATGGTCAGAAATTGTCGGAAACCAATGGGGAAAATGGATATTGAGGTTTTGGATCTTATTGATCGTCGTGGTGGGGGAGGATTTCAGAGATTTGTTTCATTGATTTGAATGAATTATCTGAGTTTAAGATCTCCATTGTTTCTGGAGAGAAATGAATTAATGTTAGCATGTCTATTTGTTTGTACTGGAGAAAAATGTTGACAAAGTTTTGATGGCCGATGCTAGGAAGTTTGAATCGATTGGTATCTAATTATATCAATTAGATGGATATGATGTTCTGAACTCTGTTGAATTTAGCACAATTCAATCAAAATATTAAAACTGCATTTCTTAGAAGGCATTGTTTTCTGATCAATCTGATTACTAATTGTAAAGATTTACATATTTATCACTCTCTTTCCTTTCTCTATGAACGTAAAGTATTATGCTTGTAATGTAAGATGATAATTTACTACCAAATTTCACTTATTTGGATAAGTTTATATTTCAGGTTGGGTCTTGTTGCAACGATCAAGGTATGCTACCATTTTTTTAATATTACTCAAATATGGGTTTAACTTTTTGAGATTTTAATAGTTGTATGTGAAGCTTTAAAGAAAAGGAAAATAATCTGCTAATAACGTACTGTACCAGAATTAATTCTTATTTGATGTTTTGAATTGGAAATTTAATTTTCCCCACTCTTAGAAATTATTTATTTTTAATTTTTGAAGATAAAATTTTTAAAATCAGTTGCATCTTCATTTATTTTTTTCTTCATTTGGCATCTGAAACCCTTGTATGCATTTCAATAATCGTCTTCAAATATACGACATATAATTTTTTGCATGTTTATGCTTCTAATGGAAAATAATTTGTAAGTATTTGTTTGAGTTAATTTGCAAGATTCCGTATTCATAGGAGCATCTTGTTTGTGCGTTACACTTAAAATGTTAGCGTGATGGCCTTTTGATTCTTTTTTACGCTTTTTTATTATCATTTTTTAAATGCATGTGATTTATGGTGCTTTTGGCATTGACTGAAGGATCGAGCCAATGAGATATTTAAGAAGGTGGAAGACCAAAAATCTAGTAGAGGAAGAAATCAGGATGCGTTATTGGCTGCTTGCCTATACATTGCTTGTCGACAAGAAGACAAGCCACGCACTGTCAAGGGTACAGCCTAAGATTTTTTTAACATATTGATGCTTCATGATTTATCTTTCCTAATGTGTATGAGCTTCCCTGAACCTGTGGATTTCAAATAGAAATTTGCTCTGTTGCCAATGGAGCTACAAAGAAAGAAATTGGCCGAGCTAAAGAATACATAGTGAAAACACTGGGATTGGAGACTGGTCAGTCTGTGGAGATGGGAACCATACATGCTGGTGATTTCATGGTGAGTTCCCTATTTTCATTAAAGAGAGAAAACAGATCTGTAACGATCCTTTCTGTTAACAACTTTGTTGTTGCTGCAGTTCCATTCTTGAACATTGTATTGTTCATTTATAACCTTTATGGTTTTCACTAACATTAATTTCTTTAACTGTCAGAGGCGTTTTTGTTCCAATCTTGGCATGAACAATCAAGCTGTTAAAGCTGCTCAAGAAGCAGTTCAGAAATCAGAGGAGTTTGATATAAGGTAGTTATTATTCTAGCTTCATCATGAATTTCTGAAACTAAATCAAAATTTCTTTCTATGCCTTTTACCCCAAACAAATTTTAATTCAGTGTCCTACTTGGCTTGGATTATTATCCATGGACCACTTCAGTTCACAGAATTTGTAAATTAGGAAGTGGGAGATGTAAGAAATTGACATAATGAGAAAGAAGCTGATCATGAACTAAATGAGAATTGTGCTCTGACATCTTGCAGTCGTTGCAATTAGTTTTTAAAGACGATTATAATTGAGGAGGATTATATGCTAAACCTTTTATAGACCTAGAAACTTTGGATATAACATGATTATACTACAAGAATATGACACGAGAATAACTAAAACACGACAAAAAAGAATAGTATGAATGTGTCAAGATCTATATAGCATGTATTATTATTATTTATATATAACATGTATTATTAACTTACTGATAGTTATATATATATAATATATGTAATACCTTAAACAAGATTATTACAAGTGAAAATATCCAAACATGATACAATGTGGATTTTGAAGTCTTCCTTTGGGGATAGGAACGTTACTTAGGAACTTGGTTGTAGTAGTTTTTTAAAAGTCATTCTCCATGTTCATTACAAATTTGTATTCCATGTTGCTGAATAGTTAGCTCCCCAACTAAATTGTTAGTTTAAGCTGGTCATTTGGCTTTTGCATGTGTTAGACAGTTTGACGATTCTGAAAGGAATTTAATTTGATTAGCCTTACTTATATTATTCCATTGACTTATCACATCAATCATGTTGCTTTGCTGCTGTTTGTTTCTTGCAAAGTGTTTTTCAGCATAATAGTAACATCTTGCTTGTTTGCTGTACAAAATAAACTTTCTTTATCATGTCATAAAGTGCATTCTCGGAATGATTGAATGCTAAACTTTCTTTTTTGCTTGTAAGCTATGGAGCTAATAATTCCAAAAAAAAGGAAAGAAGTGGCCAATCTTTTGGAACACCTGCAAACATGATATAAGTGGTCTAGCTTTCTGGAATACGCCCATCCCACCCTTTCCTTGCCTTCCGCCTTTCCTTTTTTTTTCCCCATCTTTGGTTTTTGGACTAGGTTTTAGATGCAAGGAAGATGAAGTTACTAACTTTGACTTAAGGATTTCTTAGTTTTCTTTTTTTGTGTATTTTCTTATAAAATCTGTTACTTGAGCACTGGGATTGGTGCATCGAGACTTCTATCATCTTTCACGCATCAATGCATATATCTTCTTTATTGGTTTTGTTCACTTATGGTTTATAACTTTGTCTAGGTATTAGCTAACAATTTATGGGCCTTTTGCAGGCGAAGCCCTATATCAATTGCAGCAGCAGTCATTTATATTATAACACAGCTTTCAGATGATAAGAAGCCTCTCAGAGGTTTGGCGTTTACCATCTTTCTTGTTAAGCAATGATAAATTTGTTTTTGGAAACTACTTTTGTGTGCCTATATTTCTTTTGGATAAATGCAGTTTAGGTTCTGACATTGAATTATGCGACATGGGTGCATATTTTTCCTTTAAAAATTATAAATGTGTTCAAATTCTTTTAGTTGCTTCCATCATTCTATGAAAATGCACACTTTTAATAGAAAATAATGTATGGGGTGCAGATATTTCACTTGCCACAGGAGTTGCCGAAGGGACTATACGAAATTCGTACAAGGATCTTTATCCCCACTTGACAAAGATAATACCAAACTGGTATGCCAAGGAAGAAGATCTCAAGAACCTATGCAGTCCTTGAAAAATGAGAACTTGCAAAGAAAAAATCCAGTTTGAAATCCTCAAACTGGCTGAGTTCTCTTTGGAACCTGTGAAAATGTCTTCTTTTTTTTTTTATCTTTACCTCTTTTAGTCTTTACAAGTAGAGACAGAAGAGGGAATATGGTATTAAGTGATAAAATTTAGTTAATATTTAAAATTTTTTGAGGGAATACTGATGAAGTTATTGATATAAAGTGTGTATGTTATTGACTGGAACTTGTCCACACAGCTCAATACTGCCTCTCCAATTCTCAAGATTGGATGTTTCACCTTCCAGTTGTAATTGAACTTTATATTATTTTTGGTGATTTTGATTTATTTTCTCTCAAACATTTAGCAATATACCTAAGAAAAGAACACTTTCATATCTCTTACAAACTTAGATAATTAAACACAATTAGTAAAGCAAATAGCAACCAAATAAACAACTAATATATTCATAAAAGCAAGGTTAATCATCCCAAAAAATATCCATCAAATAAAACATAAACCATGATGTGTGAAAATATTTGAATATGTTCAACTACAACCCTCCATAAATAAAATAAATTTTTTTTTATTAATTATTATTAATATTTTCTATTTTTATATGTTATATATGTTATTTTATCTTATTTTTTTTTATCTTATTTTATGGTATTTTAAAAAATAACATATTTAAAAAAATACAATTACTTCATTTATTCAATTGATCTTTTTTTTCTATATTTTATATCAATAAAATTAGCTCCATAAAATCTGGTTTTGTTGTTATAGAACACGTTATTCTATAGAATATATTCTATAGTAGAGTAGCAATATTCTATAGTAGCATAGTAATAAGAAATACGAATAATAAATTTATTAGTATGAATAGAACAAAAGAGGAAATAAAATAAATCAAAGCAAAAGGGTTGGAAGGAAGGCCCTCTTGGTGCACGCTATCGTCGGCTCTTCTATCACCATGGAGAAATAAAATAAACCAAAACTTTGAAAACACATTTAAAACCCAGTCAAATTGGCAGCCCTCATAATCCACTCATCGATTTACCGAAATTTGCTCAACAAATCAACCGAAAATGCGATCAGCTTTCTGATCTCCCTCAAACTTGTTCCTCTACCTCTTGACCTGATTTAGGAATCAAAACCAGAAATTTTAGTGCATTATAACACATCAAAACATAGTCATATCAATACATGGCAGGCCCTAAAAATATCATAAAATTTAACTGAAACTCACCGAAAACCTCTCCAAACACACCTAAATCTTATGTCCAGGATTATATAATTAAAAGTCATCTTAATTACATCTAAAAAATTCAATATTTATTTATTTAGGCATAAAAAACATTCATGTAAAATTCCTGAATGAAAATCTAGAAAACAATGGAATTTTTATCAAGAAATACGATCTTATTGATTCAATACTTTAAAGATTATTTCAATCATCCAAGAACTTACGAATTTCATTAAAGAATATTTACCTTGGAAAGATGATGAAGAATCTGCCTTGGATAAGAAGAAATCAAAATTTAAAGAAGAGTTATTTTTAAAAAGTGAATTTTTTTGGTTTTGGATCAAAATTAGGGAATTTTGATTACTTAGGTTAAAACAAGGGACTAAAGATTTTTTATATATGCTCTTGGACGATTTAGATCATCTAGGATTAGGATTGGATCAAATCCCCTTTAAAGATTCAATGTTTTGGTTTAGTTTATAAAATTATCCTCAAGTTTTTAATTTTTTAAAAATAGTCACTAATTTTAAAGTCTTAGAGATTCAATGGTCAATTTTTGAAATTGAGTTGACCAAAGTCAAATATATATTAAAGAAGAATTTTATGATATTTTTCTATAATTTATATTGAGTTAAAACTAATTTTTAAGTATTTAATCTTAAACTAGGTTATACCAACAAAACTGGTTCACTAACTTCTAGCCCATTTTTTGAGTGTTACACCACTTGATTGAGTGAGACTAGAAATGCATGGTCATGCTTGAATAAGTTGATATGAGATATCACAAGTTATTCATTGATAATACTCTATTTTAGATATCAAGAAACAATAAATAGGCTACACAAGTGTGATTATTCTAAGACTTACGCCTATTATAGATATAAAAGGACAAAAGGATACAATACACGCTAGGTGCTCGAGAGAAACGTTGCTATAAATCCTTAATGTTCGAGAGAAACTAAAGGAGGATCGACGTGAGCAATGATTTTTAGAATGCAACTAGAGCTTAACCCGACTTTAGGTGCTCAGGAGACACTTAAGTTGAGGGTTTGAACGACTAAAAGGAGTATTTTTTGTCGATAGGCTAGATGTCATTACTGAGACCGAGAGGAGATGTTGTTACATTTTAGGCTATCCGTTTCCTTTTTGTAACATACCGTTTTGGGGGTTATTAGTTAGGCTTTAGTTAGGAGAATTCGATTCGGTTTGAATCGAATTCTCCGGTTCATTATTCCGGGGAAAATAAAATAAGAATATTTTATTTTGGGAAAAATAATAATTTTTGGAATATGATTTAAAGAATATTAAAATATGTTTCAAAAAAATTAAAAGAAAGTAATTTGAATTTTATATTAATTTTTAATTATGCTTAATTATACATAAATGACCAATTTGTAATTTTTGGAAAAATTGGAGGATTTATTTTGTAATTTTCAAAAATTGTGATTTTAGTGACTAAATTGAAAAGCAAGCTAAACTTAGAATCCTTAGAGGGCCATAAACCCATTTTAATTTTTAATAATGATTTATTCACCAAAATGCTTTTTAATTACTTTAATTAAAGATGATAAATTATTTTCTCTCAAAACTATTTTTTTCTCTCATTTTCTCTCCATTTTCTTTCATTTTTTCTCTTCAATTCCTTGATAATTTTTGCATCTTTTTCCACAAAGATTACATCATTTTAATCATCTTTTCATCCTTTACAAAACCTAACAATCAATTTTATCAAATCAACATCAAATTACAAGGAATCAAGAAGGGGAAATTGCATCTTTTTGGTGAATAGATCTTAAAGGTAATTTTCTGTATTTTTAATTCTTTTCTAAGGTTCTTTATTGAAATTCCCAAGTATTAGCTTGCTAATCTTTGAATAAAAACTTAATTCTATGTTTTCAATGTTAGATCTAGTGATTTTGTGAATATTTTTGTGAAATCTTTTTGGATCTCATTAAATGCTGGAGTTAGATGAATTCAATTATGTTTTTATGTTAATTAAATGATTAATTGAGTCTTCATTTGATAGCACATTAATTTAATCCCGGAATAATGCAATCGGTGTTGTTTTAAGGTGTTTTTCGATTGTTTTAGGGGTTGTTTTAGGTGCTTAAATGTTGCTGGAGATATAAGGATGGCTTGGATGTGTTTTTGGTTCATAATTGAAGTGGATTAGATGTTAGATTCGTTAGGTTTTGGGCTAATGTTGTTTGGATGCATTTTGGCTTAGTTTACGGTCTTTTCGGCTAAGTTTTCGGTAGTTTTATGGTGATCGGATATGGCTGCTGGTTTGAGCATGTTATGATGTGAGAATGCTCTGTTTTTAATGTTGTAGAAGAGGTACAAGAAGGTGCTTGAGCGCTGGTGCATTGGCGCGATCATCGGATATCGGCGAAAGCACGTTTCGTTTGTCGGTGAGTGTTTTTCGGACTTAAAGCGAATCGTATTGGTACGATTCTGTTTTGGGGACTATGGAAGAGTGTGAAAACTTCCCATAGTTCAAGAGTAAGTGAAGTAAATGTTTTTGATATATTAACATGAGCTTCGGCTATATTCGGTAAAGACATTGATGTTGTTAATGCAATGAGATTTTTGGAAATGCATAAACATAATTTTGAATTTGTGCATGCAGGAGATAATTGCTGAAAATGCATGGTCTAAAAAGACATACATTGTTAAGGAAAACATGGAAAATGAATTTGGAATATATGTGGTTATTTGCCTTCAAATTAAAGGTGCCATTGGGCATGACTTTCGGTTCATTGTTGAGCACATTATGGATGCATTATGAGCTGAAAATGAATTGGAATATTATATGGTTATTTGCCTTGAAATTGATGGTGCCGTTGGGCATGACATTTGGTTCATTTGTGAACATATTATGCATGCATTATGAGCAGCAAATTATCATGTACATTTGATTATGATATTGGCTTAGTGACACTAACTTTAGATTCGAATACGAATAATATATCATTAGGATTGTCTTAAGTGCACTATAAACATTATTGAGAATAAAGAATATTGCCTACACGTAACAAGGGTGACTTTGTGTCCAATCATGCGTGGTAGAGTCGCCTACACGTAACAAGGGTGACTATGTGTCCAATCGTGCGTGGTAGTGCTATAACGGTGACTTTGTGTCATGTCAATGGTGACTTCATGTCATGTTAATGTTGACTTAGTGTCATGTCAATGTTGACTTTGTGTCATGACGAGACTAATGGTCTCTAACAATAGATCCGTGTATTCGGTGAACTTAAGGTTCACAATAAGTGATCACTAGAAGCCAATATGCATACATGGATTAAAAGAGAACATTATGTATCATTCATGAAATGTATTGGTAATGTTGAACATACTTAAGAAAGTGATTTGATATTATTGACATGGACGTCATGCATGTTTTTAATGATGCATTGCAAACTATGGTTTCATTATGGTTTTAAAAAGATGCATTGATGATCTTGTGTAGAGCTTTCTCACTAAGCATGTTTGCTTAGGCTCTCTTTTCATCTTTGCAGAAAAATAAAGGCACTTGGGGCTTCGTTCGAGGTAAGGAAACCAAGGGGAAAGATTACTACAATTTGGTATGTTATTGGCAAATAAATTGGGGCATGACAATGTGTAACCCAACCTATGTGATGAGTGTTTACTTAGACTTTGGTTTATGTTGTAATAAGACCTTTGTTGCTTGATTGTTAATTGTTGGACTATGGAATTGTTTGGATTGTTGAAGCATGTACTTGCATGATTGTTATGTTTTAATCATCTTCTAGGAAGCATACCTATAGTTTGGAGAATGTCCGTGACATTGTAAATCATATGTTATAAGTTGTTAATTATGCCTAGGAATTATGCATTTAGTTGGAAGTGATTAATGATTGTGTATCGTAATATTAGTATTCACTTAGTGTAACGGAACTTTAGGTTCCAGACCCAAAGTTTCGAAACCTCTGGGAAGGTTCCGAAACCATTGTCAAATAGTTTCGAAACCTTTAGGAAGTTTCAAAACCTTGCGGGCAGTTTCAAATCTAGAAAGCTACTGGACGCGAAAAGTTTCAAAACTTTCTAGGAAAGTTTCAAAACCTTTTACAAAAAGTTTCGAAACCTTCTGGAAGGTTTCGAAACCTTTGACTACCAAATATTGAAAGATGCTGAAAATTATATTTTAGTCTCGGATATCTTCCTTTGTTCGATTAGGGTACCTACATATATTATTTTGAGCTGAAATTTTGCATGCATGCATAAAGTTGATTTAATTTCAAGATGGTTAACCTAATTTGGATGAAGTCCTTGTATTTTGGAAGATTTACATTTTAATCCCTAAATTAGAGAAACATGCAAGTAATGATGTTAGAATGATCCATTTGAGTTGAAATTTACCGAGAAGGACACTTGAGGTTTTAATTAAACTTTGATGAAAAGAATTCATACTTTATTAATGGAATTTAAAAGTTTTATGTTTTAGTCCTTAGTTTACTTAAGTGTTTAACCGGATGATCATTTATGATTGGTTTGTTTCCGTTAATGCCTCGTATGAGACCTTGACATATAGGAATAAGATTATGCATCTAGAAAAGATAAAATAAAAAAATATAACAGTTTTAGGGTTGTTTATCGAATCAGACCTTCGCGAGTTTGGTTTTGTAACCCCCTAGACCGGCCTATGCGAAAAGCCCGACCTAAAGTAGTCACATTTTTTTCTTCCAAACGAACATAAAACAAATACAAGTTTAACCAAAATCAAGATATCCTGTAAAGATGAGATTCTATCAAAATCATAGTTTCGACCATAAATCTAAGTGATCATATAGATCATCAATCTCAAAGTAAAGTATGCTTAAAACGTTGTTCATGAAACATCCCATGTCACAATAATAAAACAGGATAAGTTAAAACCAATCAGTAACAAAATATAGGCATATCAGTTGCAAAATAAAGACACATGTCACCCTACTAAAAACCCAGAAAATATAAGTATTACATCAATAGATAATCTGGAAGGTGTAGATCCTCCGAGTGCCAAATCCGGGATGCCTATCTACGGTTATCTGAAAGGGGGAAGAAAACAAGTATGAGCTATGGAGCCCAGTGTGTTCCAACAGTGCATAAAAATCACAGGTATAACAAATATATAATGATATTAGAAAATAATGCATGAAATGTATGGCATGATATACAACCCCCCCAACCGATCTCCAGGATATGGTTCCTCAGAACAGTATCTAATACAGACATTAACCTAAGCCCGATGGGGTAAAGGTACCGGCCTAAGGAATCACCTTAGGTAACATACGGAATTACTCCGGCTGTAGCATGGGAACCGACATCAGGACAAAATTACCTTAACCGTAGCTAGGAACCGTAAACAAGACGTAATTACCAGCTGGATCAAGGCTGAACCGAATAACAGGCACTACACATCATCCCCAAACCTAAAGTGATAGGCATGCAGTAATAACAGGTATAATGATGGCAGTGATAGTAATTATCCAGATATCATGTAATGCTAAATCAGGACATGTCATGTAAAATATATCAGGCATACAACAAAACAGAATATGATCAAGTTCAACATGTGTGTCTAGGTAAAATCCGGAAATAGTCATGTGTACATACTTGGTTTGTAAAAACGGGAAAGCAATAACATACAACATATAGCACGTAAGGGAACACACCTCAAAAGAGTAGAAGCACACAGGTAGTCTACTGGGCGGCTGAGCCTCGCTCTGCAGAAGTACTAGACCCTATAGGTACACGATCAAATTTTATATCAATACAGGAATCTAGATATTGGATTTATTCACTAGAGATGAGAATACATACGAGTCACGATCGGATCACGAGTCGGGTCGAATTGGGAGGAACCGGGCTGGGTCGCTACTCGATCGGGAGGACTATGAGATCCTACAAGTAAACAAGTATCGATATTAGATCCAGATTAAAACTCTAAACTTAACTTAACTTAGAAGAAAAGTTTAACTCAAGACTTTAAAGTCCAATTTAGAGGCTTTCGGGATTGAATTTCAAAAAACGGACTTCACGGATGGACTCAGGACGTCGAAAAACATAAAATAGGGGTTTTTGAAAATTTTGACTTTTTGGTCAAAGTCAACGCTGACGTCAGCAAAGTCAACGCTGATGTCAGCTGCCACGTCAGTAGCCACATCAGCTGCCATATTAGTAGTTAATGCTGACGTCAGCTGCCATATTAGCAGTTAATGCTGACGTTAGCAGCCACGTCAGCAGTCAACGCTGACGTCACTTGTCAATAGGTCGGGTCGGTCAATGGGTCGGGTCAACGGGTCGGTCAATGGGTCGAGTCAATGGGTCGGGTCAACGGGTCGAGTCTGGTTCGGGTTGGACCGGTTTGGTTTGACCGGTTCAAGGCCGATTTGACTCAGGTTGACCGGTTCAGACCGGCTGGCTCCCGGCAACCGTCCACGGTGGCCGGAAATCGCCAGCGACGGTGCATGGAGGCCATGCACGGCCCAAAACCGTCAGAAAATACCCCTTCAGGCCAGAAAAACACCAAAAACTAGTTTATATCCAACATATAAACATCCAATACCCAGAAAAACCTTAAAACGGCCTAAACTCACCCCCTTTTTTTCGAACGGAAAGTTCCTTCGGTGAAGGCTTGAACGGTGACGAACGGGTGCGGGATTGGGGGTGTCTTTCTCGCCTCGACACGGTGGTCATGACAACGTTGATGACGCGCCGGTGCAACATCGTACGACGACCAAATCAAGCGAAAAAACCGAAAGAGATTACCCTAGGTTCGTTGAACCTTCCGACGGGGATTGCCGGCGGTGTAGACGACCAACCGGAGAGTGGCTTGAGAGGTTTTGCTCAGGGGAGAGAGGCGGTCACGGCGGCGGTGGCGGTGTAAGGCACGGTGTGGCGGGAGGCGAGTTCAGGCGATGATCGGAGATGGGAGCTGGAGAGGGGTATTTGAACAGTCGGGGAAGGTTATTTTAGATCTAAAAAGGATCCAACATGATCCAACAAATATATTTCAAATATTATTATTATTATTATTATTATTATTATTATCCGAAATAGGGATAAATTAAAAGCAAGCGGTGGAAGATTAAAACCTAAGAGCTATCTAGCTCAGTTGGTTAGGTCTCAAGTCAAGTAGGCTGAAGGTTGTAGGTTTGAAACCCCACAACCCCACTTCCATTTCTTTTTTTTTTACTCAAGTGTTACAGGTTTGATATTCCCCATGTAACCCATTAGTGTCGGTTCCGTCTGGGCTGGGCTGGGCTAGGCTAAGAGGGTTACATTTGGTGGTATCAGAGCCAGGTTGTAAAGTGTGTAGTTGGTTGGTTAAAGCATGTGTAGGATTGCTAAGTTGTGTGTTTAAATATGCGATTGATCATGATATATGTGATTGAGCATGATATGTTGTTGGAGTGTAAAAATCTATTCGTGATGATTGTACTTTGATTAATGATGGTTAAAATGGGGTTATCGGTTACACATTGCCAATGCCAACACATTTTCAGGTGCTCTACAGTTTTTCCCTTGGATCTTACCCGAATGTAAGTCTAATATGTATTGATACCATATGTTTAATTTCATATTTAAAGTTTTTAGAATATGTTTATGAGACGTAAGTCATGAGCTACTATTGGTATGAACATTGATGGTCAAGATTGAGGATGAAACGACTGCTAGGGAAGAGTAAATTCTTCCTCATCGGTGAGTGTACCTTCGGTTATGCAGGGAGGTCAGTTTAGAGTGTTGCGCCATTCTTTTGGGTGTATTTTAGTCTGCTGAAGCCAGTACGACTGTTGCTAATCTGACTTGGGTGTAGTTAACAAGATAATAGTTGAAGCTGTTGGAATTGAAGATGTTATTTGCGAGTGTGAACAATAATCGTGCCTAGAGTAAGAGCACATATATGTATATATCTATAGATAATGTAGGACATGCATGCATTCTTGAGCATGACATTAGAAATTGCATTTACATGCGCATGCACTTGCGTAGGCATTTATGAGGGCATACAAGAAATCATGCATATATTTGTTCACACTTGTGAGTAGCTCCTTGAGGGTGTGAGTGGAGTGTGGTTGGTTCTTTCAAGATGAAGGTATGGAAAAGAAAAGGGGTTGAAAGGACTTTCTTGTGGTGTTGAGCTGAATGTGTAGTAGGCAAACTACCCTTTTGGTTAGGGAATAGTCTTGGATGAAGAATGACTGGTTGGTCTCAGAGTTGTGAATGTTTGAAACCGAGGTAAATACCCTGAGTTATGGTTAGTTTGAGTTGGTCATTACTAAAGGTAAGGTTGAGTTTTGCAGATTCTTTCTAGTTAAGATTTGGAGGTTGTAAGAAGGTTGCAGCATGTTTTGTAGAGAAAGGCGGGTTGATGTTATTCTAAGTGATGTGAAATTAATTTGTGGAAATTACATGAATTCTTTGTAGTGTGGTTAATATGTAGTTAGATCGGGGGTTGTGACCGATCTGGTATGATCAGGATGAAAGTAAAATATGAGATATGTATTGGTATGAGAGTTATGATATCGGGGATTTAAATCATGGGTTGTTGTGACCTTGAGGGGTTTGGTTTTACTATAAAGGAGGAAATTGTACATGTTGGGTTTACAGGATGTTAAGTTGGATGTACCTCGGGTAAAGTTAGTTTTTGATGATGTTTGAAGTGGTGTATCGAGGACTGCTGGACAATTTATGGTATGTATCGATTGTACAGTCTTGTGGGTTTGCTTTTAGCGAAAAGTGTTTTGAGGTTTTGCGTTTGGTGGGTTTGTGTTTACGGATGTTTCATCAATGTGGTTACTGCTTTGGCAAGGTTATAAAATAAGAGATGTTTGAGCTAGTGGAAGGAATAGTTTTACAAGTTTGGACTTTGTTGTGGTATAGTTAATGTAAGAGTTGGTTTGTCGATGAGTTGATAATTGGAAGGAGATTTGGGTTAAGTGTCAAGGCACTTAATGGTGTGTAGATTTTAAAGTTTGAACCATGGTGTTGAGTTGATTATGGTGGCTAAATATTAAGTTGGTAAGTTTCTTGTATGGTATGTTTTGTGGAATGTTAGCAATCAGGGATGACTTGGCTTACATAAGAATGCTTGCAATGAGAGTTTGTTATGTGGGGTAATCCAGGGTTGTTGTGGAGTTACGAGGGAAGATGTTCGGTTAACCTATAGGGAGTTCTAGTTAAATGGTGGATCTATGAGCGGAACTCTACCTTGGTAAAGTTGATCGGGGACAAGTCGTAGCAAAGTGTTTGTTGAGGGTCTAGTGAAGGATATGTTCTTGGCAAGGTTTAGTTTTGTTTTGAGAATCTTTTTCTGTTATATGAAGCCTTAACAATTTTAATTGCTTGCCTCTTTGCATTCTTTAATTGTCATTGTAATACCCGATTTTCATCCGGGGGTCTAAGTAAATACGAATAAATATAGATAATAATAATAAAAATATTAAATAAATAAATAATATATAAATAAATAAATAAAACCCATAAAAATAAATAATAAAGAATAAATAAAAAAGGAGTGGGGATATTTTGTTATTGGGAAGTTACAAGGGAGTGCAAGTTATTTAGAGGATTTTGAGGAGATAAGGGTGTTGAGAGATTTTAGGGGGAGTTGGAGTTTGTTGGAGTTGCCTACAATGATAGGAGCGTGCGTTTTGATCCTTTTAAAAGGAGAAGAAAAACACAACAACGGGGGAGTGATCGGAAGGAGGAGAGACCAGAGGAAAATCAGAAGGAGCATTGACGAGAAAGCAAGAAGAGGTTGGATTTAATTTCAAAGGTTTCATCAGACGTGGAAGGTCCCTTTGTATCAATTTAATTTCCCACATATTGTAATTCGAGCTCTTATTTCTTTAATAAAAATAACTTAGTTCCTTTAATTTATTTATTGCTTTATTGTTTATTTAATGTTTTATTTATTTTATTGATTTTTGCTCATCTTAAAGAAAACATATAGTATATTTGTGTTGGATCATTTAATTTTCATTTAGTTAATTAATTTAGAGCCTTCTAGGATTAATCGCTTAAGTTGATTAACTAAATAAGGAGATAATCTAGTAATGATAACATTTTAATCACATACCTCGGATACACTAAACGGTCGGTGTTTTGACGTACCATGACGTTGACCTAAAGAGTGTACTTTGGTATCGAATTGACGTGCTATCGAAACCTAGAATTTGATAAAATAATTTAGGTTTAGAATTAAAATTCATTAGGTAAATAATTAGAAACACCAATAGCATTATTAATTTTGTTTCGTGTCAAGATAGTAGTGTCTGTGCATTCGGATGTTATCATAATATACTTGGTGAAATTAATAATTTAATAGGATTCAAATATTTAATTAATGGAGCCTCGTAGGTTAGAACTTAAAATGAACCAGATAATAAACCGGTCATGCATTTAAAACCTTTTAGGGTAGAACTTATATTTCTTTAAATACGAGTTAAGGTTTCCTATCTAGAGGACGTCTTATTCAAGCTCGTGTTTAAAAGAAATATATTTTCTTATCCAAAAGGATATTCTCATCCGAACGATATTTATTTGTCAATGATGGATTAAGTTAATATTATTATTTGAAATACTGGAATGCCATGTGTAATTAGTAAGGTGCCGATTTCGAGCGCTCGTAAGGGTCGTCTTTACGCGTAACCAACTCTTGAACCCATTTGTTTTCAAAATGAATCTCTGGTTTATTTTATGGTATCTGACCTACCAAAATGGCCGGTGGCGACTCCAAATTATTTTTAAAAGTCAAATAATATACGTTTTCAATAAAATTTGATTTTTCATAATTAAAAACGGTAAAAATTTGATTTTTTCCAAATTAATTCGCCAGACTTTTTTCACACTTTCGGTTTTAAAATGGTCGCGACAGCTTGACGACTCCGTTGGGGACTTAAAATTTCTTTTTGTGAGTCAGGCCTAACTTCTTTTTAAAATTACACGTGGCATTTCGGTATTTTGAATATAGATATTAATTTAGTTCATTATTGTTAAATAAATGTCATTCGAACAAGGGTAGTGTTTTCATTTGTGTGATATATCTGTCATTCATGCATAAGCTCTCGACCCGAGCTTTTACCCTTGAGTGGGAGTTATATATTATCCGACGTGATGCTCTCCAACTTCGAGTTTCAGATTTCTATCTAATTTTGGTATATTAACCTTACGCATCGTGAGGTCTTCACCTTCGTTGTAAGGAACCTATACTACCGAATCGATGACTTATCGTCGCAGTAGACGATAATGATGGTTCGAGAACCTAGAGTCTAGATCAAGACCCACATATGTTGTAACATCCCGTTTTTGGGGTTATTAGTTAGGCTTAGTTAGGTGGATTCGATTCGGGTTGAATCGGGTTCTCCGGTTCATTAATTCTAGGAAAAATAAAATAAGGATATTTTTAATTAAGAAAAATAATAATTTGGAAGGTGGTTTGAAATATTAAAAAAATATGTTTCAAATTAAAAGAAAATAATTTGGATTTTATAATGATTTTAATTATGCTTAATTATGCATAAATGACCAATTTGTAATTTTTGGAAATTTGAGGGACTATTTTTGTAATTTTCGGCAATTGAGTTATTTTAGTGATTAAATTGAAAAGCAAGCTAAACTTAGAATCCTTAGAGGGCTATAAACCCATTTCTAATTTTTAATGATGATTTATTCACCAAAATATATTTTAATTACTTTAATTTGGTTTTTAATCATTTTTCACCTAAAACCACTTTTCTCATCTTTTTCTCTCATCTTTTTCTCTCATTTTTTCTCTACTTTCTCTTTATCTTTTCTTCTCAATTCCTTGCTGATTTTTGCATCTTTTTCCACAAAGAATACATCACTTGCATCATCTTTCCATCCTTTACAAAACCTAAGCATTGATTTTATCAAATCTACATCAAATTGCAAGAAATCAAGAAGGGGAAAATCTCATATTTTTGGTGAATAGATCTTGAAGGTAATTTTCTGGATTTTCATTCTTTTCTAAGGTTCTTTATTGAAATTCCCAAGTATTAGCTTGCTAATCTTTGAATAAACACTTGATTCTATGTTTTTAATGTTAGATCTAATGTTTTTGTGATGTTTTTGTGAGATCTTTTTGGATCTTTTTTAATGCTGGAAATTATATGATTTCAATCATGTTTTTATGATGATTTAATGATTAATTGAGTCTTGATTTAGCATCATATTAATTTAATCTCGGAATAATGCAATCGGTGTAGTTTTAAGGTGCTTTTCGGTTATTTTATGGGCTGTTTTAGATGCTTAAATGTTGCTGGAGATATAAGGATGGTTTGAATGTGTTTTGGATCATAATTGAGGTGGATTAGATATTAGATTCATTAGGTTTTGGGCTGGTGTTGTTCGGATGCGTTTCGGCTTAATTTTCGATCTTTTCGGCTAAGTTTTCGATAGTTTTATGGTGATCGGATTTGGCTGTTGGTTTGAGCATGTTATGATGTGAGAATACTCTGTTTTTAATATTGTAGAAGAGGTACAAGAAGAAGCTTGATTGCTGGTGCGTTGGTGCGATCATCGGAGAGCGGCAAAAGCTCGTTTCGCTTGTTGGTGAGTGGTTACGGATTTTAAAACGAACCGCGTTTGGTACGTTCTGTTTTTGGGGGCTATGGAAGAGTGTGAAAACCTTCCATAGTTCAAGAGTAAGTAAAGTATTTGTTTTAATGAACCGATATGAGTTTCGGCTATTTTCAACAAAGGTATTTTATTGATGATGCATGGAATTTATGGAAGTGCATGAGCATGTTTTGAATTGATGCATACATGAGAGATACTTGCTGAAATGCATAGCTTATTTAGCATCCATGATTATGGAAAATTATGAGAAATGTTTTGGAATACAATATGGTTATTTGCCTTATACATGATGGTGCCTTTGGGCATGGCTTTTGGTTCATTTGTTGAACATTTTATGCATGCATTATGAGCAGCAAGTTATCATGCACATTGATTATGATATTGGCTCAGTGACACTAACTTTAGATTCGAATACGAATGACATGTCATTAGGATTGTCTTAAGTGCACTATAATCAAAACTGAAAATACAGAATATTGCCTACACGTAACAAGGATGACTTTGTATCCAATCGAGCGTGGTAGAGCCGCCTACACGTAACAAGGGTGACTATGTGTCCGATCGTGCATGGTAGTGCTAATGGTGACTTCGTGTCATGTCAATGGTGACTTCGTGTCATGTCAATGGTGACTTCGTGTCATGACGAGACAAATGTCTCATGGATCCGTGTATTCGGTGAGCTCAAGGTTCACATTAAGTGTTCACTAGAAAGCCAATATACATACATGAAATTGAGATGAGGTTTGAGCATCACTTATGAAATTGTTTTGACATGGTTACATGAATTCAAGGATGCATATGACTTTAAGAATATGAGCATGAGATTTTAACATGCATGATTTAATAAGGAGATGTAAATTATGTTTTTCCTCATGGTTTTAAATAGATACATTGATGATTATTTGTGGAGCTACCTCACTAAGCATGTTTGCCTAAGCTCTCCTTTCATCTTTGCAGAAAAATAAGGTCACTTGGAGCTTCGTTCGGGGAAAAGTAACCAAGGGGAAGATCACTTGATATTTGGTATGTTTTTGGCAAATAAGTTGGGCAAGGCAATGTGTAACACAATCTATGAGAGAAGAGAGGTTTTAGATCTTGTTTCATGTTGTAATAAGACTTCTAATGTTTGAATGTTAATGGTTGAACTTTTGTTATGTTTGAAAGGTTGTAGCATGAACTTGCATGTTTACTATGTTGCTATTCATCTTTAGGAAGCATGCCTATAGGACTTCTTGAGATATTTTCTGGTGTTATGAGGTGTGATTATGTTGCTGGTGATGCCTAGGTGTGTTGCATATTGTTTTGGTTTATTAAAGTGTATGCTTGGGTGGCTTAAATAAGCTTATCATGTCACACTCGAACCAGGACACAAGGGGTATCGATACACCCTGAGGCTGTATCGATACCATTTTGCTACTGGACGTGCTTGTATCGAACCAGGGTTCGGTACCAAATGTTACTGGAATTGTCTGTTCCGATGCACCTTAGGTTCTGTTTCGAAACAGGTGATGTGTTCCGAAACACACTAGGGCTGTTTCGAAACACCTGACTTTAAAAGGGCAATTTGAGTGTTCTAAATGCATGAAACATAGGATTCAACTTAGTAAGTGTATATAGTGGATTTATGTGTAATTGTAGGAGATGTTGTGACACCTTGATTCATGCTTTAACCCGAACACATATCGTATGATTTAAGATGGATGAAATATCTAATATTACATACTACGCAATTAAGTCCATAAATGCTTGAACATAAAATCGATTAATTAAGACATCTCGTTTGATCTCTTATTGCATGATGAATGTGTTAAGCTTACTTAATTGTTATCCGATGGATTGTTTGTGAATATGATGATGTAAATTAGTTCCTTACGTTTTTTGCTTCTAATCATGTATGCGTTTAATTGATTTGCTTTTAATGGTTGAACTGCATCCATCTCCGTCTTACTTGAGTTAATTACACATAGGGAATTAATCGTGCATCTAGATAAGATAAAATAAAAAGAAAAAAAAAGAGTTACGTTTTCTTAGGGTTGTTTATCGAATCGAACCTTTGCGGGTTTGGTTTGATATTCCTCGTGTGACCCATTAGTGCCGGTTTCGTCCAGGCCGGGCTAAGGGGGTTACATATGTAGAGTAGAAACCTACCCCTATTAAAGCCAGATAGGGACAATAAAATAAGGCATTATGCTGCCGAAATGCCGCCAAAATTAGGATTTCTCTGTTTATTTTTTTTTGCGTAAATAATATCCTCTTTGGTTATTTTTATGCAACTTAACGTTCTCTCTGGTTAATTTTCATTACGATTATAAACTGCTATCTGGTTAATTTTCATTACGATTATAAACTGCTCTCTAGTTATTTTTTGGCATAGTTTTATTGTTTTTATCTTGTTTAATTCATGTATTCACCATAATAACACAATTTTTGTTGTGTTTCTTTTATATATACCTTTGTTTTATTATTTGTCATATCATTTGTATTGGTATTGATTCGGGAAACAGTAAAGTTCGAAGTTTTCAAAAATGTCAAAGAGATCATTATAGGAGAAGATAATACAGAAGTCTGCACGTGGTCGGAAGCAGTTCAACATGAGAAAGGGCATAGTTTACTTCTAGGAAGCATGTCAGCAATGAGAGGGTACGTAAAAATCAACAAGAATCAAAACCCGTGTCTTCCCGAACTCCAGGATATATTGGATCATTGGACCAATGATATGAAGGAGCAATTTAGAAAGGAATTTGGATATATTGCACTGATAGTAAAAGTTTTGATCGACAGACAATTAATTAGAGCTATGACGCAGTTCTGGAACCTAACGTAGAATTGCTTCACTTTCGGGAAGGTCGACATGACGCCTACGTTAGAAGAGTACGAAGTATTGATCGATTGTTCAGCAATCAAGAGTAATAAGATATACGTTAAGCCCAACAGTACTTTGGGTTTCAAGAAGAAGCTGATGCAGATCACTAGGAAGGAAAAGGAATTTTGGGATCAGTGGATAATGGGTCACGATGGTATCGACATGAGCGAGGATAAACAAAGAGTAAGTTGGAAATTTTTATAGGATTTGATAACTTCTAGCAGTGAAGAGCCTACCAAGGTAAGAAAGATTTATCCCCTTTGCATTTAGGGGTTAGTGTTATTTCCGAGAACCCCTAAGCACATAGATCCGTCCATTGTTGGTTTGTTCGAAAGACTGTTTAAGGGTGTAAGTCCAGTCCCTACCATCTTAGCCGAAACTTATAGATTATTGACTGCATGCAAAAAGGACGGTGAAGGAAGATTTTGGGGTTACGCACAACTACTAGAGGTATGGTTTAGAGGCCATCGTTGGAGCATGCCGTATAACGCACTAAGGTACAAGACTACCTATTCGCCTATCGAAGAGCATTTGAAGGAATATGTTTTAGAGAAGAAGACTGAGACCCAATGGGGAGAGCTCTTTCAGAACTTGATAGATACAGACGTTGTTTGGAAAGCTTGCTGATTGAACAGATGAACTACTTTTTTGTATCGGTGTGGAGATAAGGATTAGATTCCTTTGGCATGAAAATGGGGTGGAATAACTTATTGTCCGCTTCTAGTTTCAAGGTAATTCGGGTCTAGACAGTTCATACCGGCTACAATAGGCATGACAAGCTTCGGGTATACACACAAAACTGAGGGTTATAGATCAAGAATAGCTCAGATTGTGAAGGCATGGGATACACCTTGAAGAGTTCAACCTTATCAGGAGTTAGAGGTTATGGCCAAATATGATGAATGGAGGGTGTAAAGAGTGAACGACAGAACTTTCCAGGAGATACCGAGGAGTGTTGCATCATTGAGAAGAGGAGCCCAAAAAGCACTATCAGCGTTAGAAAAATTGAAATCGGACCGAGAGCTGGATTTACATAGACACGAGAAGAAGATTTATGACCTTACCCAAGAGTTGAACATAACGAAGTATCAAGTGATGACACAAGAAATGAAGGAGAAAGAGTTGATGCTCCAGAATGAGAAATTAAGTCAGGATCTGAAAGAAGCACGAGAGATGCATGGGGAACATAGGAAGAAATTTAAGAAAGAGAGTGAAAGTAGAAGGATTGAGGATTTATCTGATCATTTAGATAAGATGGAAAAAGAAAAGGAAGACTACAAGAAGCTCTATGAACGGAAATATCGTGAAGCAAGAGAAGCGAACTACAAAGCAAAGAAGAAGTTAGAGAAAGAGCAAGCAAGGAACTTAGAGTTGACAAACCATGTGACACATTTAAAGGAGTTGGTTACCAGGTATCATAATGAGGACAAGATTCAGATGGAAAGAGAAAAAAGGGTCTACAACAGAAGATTATCTTGCTTGAGAACAAAGTGCAAGAGTTACGTGAGAAGCTAGTCAACTTCGAAGGAGCTTTATGTTAGGATGCTGGAGGAGCATGGAAAGCAAAATACGAAGCAACACAGTATACCATTCAGAATCAGAACAATGAATTAGTCAACTTCAAAGGACAGGTCGGAAGCATCGCCTCCTATGTACAAATATTTTCAAAGGAAGCTACAACCCTTCTGAAGCAGCCGGGCATTGAGCAAGAGCATGGAGAAGTCATCATATGCTTGCTGCATGAGTTGACTAACTTGGGGATCAGGGCTAGCAGTTTTCTATAGTTAGTTATATTTAATTTGTAGTGGACCCTTTTGGAAAAATGGATGTTCTTAAGACGATGTTTTTCTGAATTCAAAACCTTATTGTATACATGCATTCATGTATTCATACATCATATGCATTGTTAATTATAAAATAAATTTTAATAATAAAAGGTTTTATGGCAGTGAACTCTTCAATTTGCAATCATACCACACTCATACTCAACACGTTCGCGTACAAAAAAGTTGGCAATAGAAGAAATACTAAAGAAATTAAAGGAGGATCGTGTAGAGTTTCAGAATTGACTAGATAGAATACAAAATAGTATGAAGGATAGTATTGCCAAGGCACACGCAGATATTATCAATCAATTGACAACTTTGTTGGGACCAAAGCAATCTGAGAAAGACAAAGCGCCGGTGGGAGGATCGAATGAGACCGAGGGTCAGACAGATACTACATCTCACATAAGGGGGCAATCTGAGGTGTAGTCAACACCGACAAAAGTGCAATTCAATTTAGAAACAACATCTACAAGTCACCAAGTGGAAGTTTGTAACATCCCGATTTTGGGGTTAGAACTTTGGGTATTAGTTAGGGAAATTCGATTCGGGTCGAATCGGGTTCTTCGGTTCATTATTTCAAGAAAATCTAAAATAATAATATTTTAATCGACTAAGTAATAATTTTGTGAAATGGATTAGAAACATGAAAATGATGTTTTAAAATTAAAAGAATGTAATTTAAACTTTAAATTGATTTTTAATTGAGCTTAATTATGTATTAATTATCAAATTGTAATTTTGGAAAAAAAATTTGGACTAAATGTGTGATTTTTGAAAATTTCTGTTTTTAGTGACTAAATTGGAAAGCAAGCTATACTTAGAATCTTTAGAGGGCCATAAACCCAATTTAATTTTTAATTAATGATTTATCCACCAAAATGATTTTAATTAGTTTATTAAAAGATGATAATTTTATTTTCTCTCTTAACCACTTATTTTCTCATCATTTTCTCTCATATTTTCTCTCTATTTTCTCTCCATCTTCTTCATCAATTTCCTTCAATTACTTGTTGATTTCGTCATCTTTTTCAACAAGATTTATTGCATTTTGTTCATCATTTCATTCTCTTCAAAGCCTACTCATTAAATTTTACAAATGAACATTAATTTTCAAGAAATCAAGGAGAGGATTTCTCATCTTTTGGTGGATCAAATTCCTAAGGTAACTTTGCTGAATTTCAACTCTTTTTCTAAGGTTCTTTATTGAAATTCTCAAGTATTAGCTTGTTAATCATTAAATAAAACTTGATTTTATGTTTTCAATGCTAGATCTCATGATTTTATAAATATTTTTGTGAAATCTTTTTAGATCTCATTCAATGATGTAATTAGATGGATTTAATTATGTTATTATTTCAATTAAATGATTAATTAAGTCTTCAATTGATGGCAAATTAATTTAATCCCAGAATAATGCAATCGATGTTGTTTTAAGGTGATTTTCGGTTGTTTTAGGGGTTATTTTAAGTGTTTTAATGTCGCTGGAGATATAAGGATGGTTTGGATGTATTTTTGGTTCATAATTGAAGTGGATTAGATGTTAGATTCATTAGTTTTTGGGGCTGATATTGTTTGGATGCGTTTTGGCTTAATTTTCGGTCTTTTCGGCTAAGTTTTCGGTAGATTTATAGTGATCGAATATGGCTGTTGATTTAAGCATGTAATTATGTGAATATGCTCTGTTTTTGATGTAGAGGTAGTGCAAGAAGATTCTTAAGTGGCTGGTGCATTGATATTGTCATCGGAGTATCGGCGAGGGCTCGTTTCACTTGTCTGTGAGTATTTTCGAACTTAAGGCAAATCGCATTGGTACGGTTCTGTTTTGGGGACTATGAAAGAGTGTGAAAACTTTCCATAGTTCAAGAGTATGTAAAGTAAATTTTTTTGATATATTAACATGAGTTTCGGCTACATTCGGTAAAGGCATTCATGTTGGTAATGCAATGAGATTTTTAGAAATACATAAGCATGATTTTGAATTGATGCATGCATGAGAAATACTTGCTGAAATGCATGGTTTATCGAAGCATCCATGGTTATAGAAATGTGAGAAAAGGTTTGGAGTACAATATAATTAATTGCCTTACATATGATGGTGCCTTTAGGCATGTCTTTCGGTTCAATTGTTGAACATATTATGCATGCATTATGAGCAGCAAATTATCATACACATTTGATTATGATATTTACTGAGTGACACTAACTATAGATTCGAATACGAATGACATGTCATTAGGATTGTCTTAAGTGCACTATAAACATTATTGAGAATAAAGAATATTGCCTACACGTAACAAGGGTGACTTTGTGTTCAATCGTGCGTGGTAGAACCGCCTACACGTAACAAGGGTGACTATGTGTTCAATCGTGCGTGGTAGTGCTAAAATGGTGACTTCGTGTCATGTCAATGGTGACTTGGTGTCATGTCAATGGTGACTTCATGTCATGACGAGACTAATGGTCTTTAACAATGGATCCGTGTATTCGGTGAACTCAAGGTTCATAATAAGTGGTCACTAGAATGCCAATATACATATATGAATTTATTGAGGACATTATGCATCATTCATGAATTGTTTTAATAAGGTTGTGCAAACTCAAGAAAACAATTAATTTAATGGTCATGAACATGAAATGATAGCATGCACGATTTAGAGATGCATTGGAAATTATGGTTTCATTATGGTTTTAAATAGATGCATTGATAATCTTGTGTAGAGCTTCCTCTCTAAGCATGTTTGTTTAAGCTCTCTTTTCATACTTGCAGAAAAATAAAGGCACACGGGACTATATTCGGAGTAAGGAAACCAAGGGGAAAGGTTACTTCAAATTTGGTATGTTTTGACAAATAAGTTGGGACTTGGCAATGTGTAAACCCAACCTATATGAGGAGTGTGAACTTTAACTTTGGTTTATGTTGAAATAAGACCTATGTTGCTTGATTGTTAATTGATGGACTATGGTATTGTTTGGATTGTTGAAGCATGTACTTGCGTGATCATTATTATTTTAATTATGTTCTAGGTAGGATGCCTATAGTTTGTTTGATGTTCTTGATGTTGATAATCGGGCGTTATATGTTGTTAATTATGCTTAGGACTTATGCATATAGTTGGTAGTGATTAATAATTGTGTATTGAATCGTGAATGTTCACTTAGGGTGACGAAACTTTTATATTCCAAACCCAAAGTTTCGGAACCTTAGCGAAGGTTCCGAAACCTTTGCCTAATAGTTTCGAAACCTTCAGGAAGGTTTCGAAACCTTGCGGGCAATTTTGATTTTGAAAAGTTACTGAACGCGAAAAGTTTCGAAACCTTTTACAAAAAGTTTCGAAACCTTTATGAAAGGTTTCGAAACCTTTGGCTGCCAAAAATTGATAGTTGTTGGAAATTTTATTTCAGTCCCGGATATCTTTCTTTGTTCAATTAGGGTACCTACAGATATTATTTTAAGTTGAAACTTCACATGGATGCATAAAGTTGATTTAATTTCAAGATGGCTAACTTAATTTGGACGAAGTCCTTATAATTTGAAAGATTTACATTTTGGTCCCTAAATTAGTGAAACATGCAATTGATGATTTTAGAATGCTCCGTTTGACTTGAAATTTACCGAGAAGGATACTTGTATGTTTAATTAAACTTTGATGAAAATAATTTCTAATTTATCATTAGAATTTAAAAGTTTTACGTTTTAGTCCTTAATTTACTTAAGTGTTTAATCGGATGTTTGTTTGAGATCGGATTATTTCCGTTAATTCCTTGTATGAGACCTTGACATGTAGGAATACAATTATGCATCTAGAAGAAAAAAATATAATGATTTTAGGATTGTTTATCAAATCGGACCTTCGTAGGTTTGGTTTGATATTCCTCGTGTAACCCATTAGTGTCGGTTCCGTCTAGGCCGGGCTAAGGGGGTTACAAAGTTACGAACTTTACTACTCCAAATGTTGAAGAAGTCCCGAATCTTAATTTTATGAATGAGGTAGACAAGATGCGCCAGGACATGGAGAAAAAGTACGCTAATCATTTCAAAGCACTAGAGGCAAAGATACAAGAGATACAGGACAGAATTGATAAAAGCACTAAGACATTTGATTTGGGGTTGTTAATCTGATTTGGTTTTACCGCCAAAGTTTTAAATGCTTGATTTTGAGAAGTATGATGGAACGACATGTTCAAATGCTCATATGACAATGTACTGCCGGAATATGGCCGCTTTTATTAAGGATAAAAAGCTACTGATTCACTATTTTCAGGATAGTTTGTCAGGTTCTGCGATCTGATGGTACATACAGTTGAGTCGGGAGAATATAAAGACGTGGAAGGACTTACATCGTGCTTTTATGGAAAACTACAAGCATGTATAAGAGATGGAACCTACTGGAATTATGCTGCAACAGATGAGACATAGATTGAATGAAACATTTCGACAGTACGCTCACAGATGGAGGGATTTGGCTTCCCAAGTACAACCTTCATTGATTGTATGACCGTTTGTTTACTAGTACTTTGATGCAAAGCTTTTCTCAGATTGTTGCTACAGGAGAGCTTGTGGAAGTAGCCATCAAGAGTGGGAAAATAGAAGGATCTGACAGTTCTAAAAAGAATTTTAAAAAGAAAGATAATGAAGAGAATAACGTCGTTGTGTATGATGCACCGAGAAATATGACAATTTCTAAGCCAAGGCAGGAGCAAGTAGCTTGCAGAGTTCAAACAAGAAGGATTTGAAATGGGAAAGGCCAAGTTTTACACCTATTCCGATAACATATGCCGAGTTGTACACTCATCTCCATGATGCGGATATGATACGTCCGTATTTCATTGTACCACTTCAACCTCCATATCCATATTGGTATGATCATAAGGCTCAGTGCAAATATCATGCTAACGTTTAGGGGAATAACATTGAGAATTGTATTGTATTTAAAAGAATAGTTCAGAACCTGATCAATACTAGGGTTTTGAAATTTGATGAACCCAGTATATCTGCGAACCCGTTGCCAAATCATGGTGGTCAAGGTGTGAATGTGATTGAGGAAGACCAGATGAAGCAGGTAAAGATGAGTGTATCAGAAACCAGATCACCATTAAAGTGGGTTTTCAAACAGTTGTTTGAGAATGGGCTTATATGCTAGGGGATGATGATGAATGAACCAGTTGTGACAGATTTATCCTGTGAGTATCACCAGGAACAAAGACATGAGATTCAACATTGTGTTGAGTTTAGAAGTTTTCTAAAGAGAATGATGGATAATGGTGTGTTCTGTGTAGTGCTTATAATTGATATATATAAACACACGTATATGTGCAAGTATACATAGTCATGCAAGTAATAATAGGGTGAGTGAGTATCGTTCCTACGAGGATCTAGATTAAAGTGTGCAGTCAAATTTGTCAAGGCAAAAAGGGTTATCACTAAAAGAAAACAAAGATAAAGATATAAACACAAGAAAATGGATATATACGATGAAGCTATAGGATGGAAATGCTATGACAATTTTAGAATGCAAGCAACTAAAAATTGCCAAGGCAAAATAGAATGGATGATGATGGCTAGGTGGATGTATGAAGGTGGTATGTGAGTGTCTGGCAGAATGATTGCAAGATAGCAAGCAAAGTAAAGAAAGTAAATTGTAAATATGAGGGCAAAAACAGGATGCAAAAACACGTTAAACAATATATTGTACTTCTCCTCTATTGATGAACTCTCTAGGGAACGGCCAATGTTAGCTTCTATGGTTTTCTACCGCTTACCCCTACCTAACATATAGCTGCTATGGTGTATACTTACTCGATAGAGGTTTCTAAGGTTTTCCCGCTCTCTCGAGTCATAGGAACTTGACAAACTAAAATGCCATGGTATTTTCGCCTATCACGCGAATGACACCCTAGCCTATCGATAAAGTACCCTCCTTTTAGTCGTTGAAGCCTTCACCTATGCCTCTACCGAGTGCTCTAGGATCAAACTAGGCCCTATTTGCAGTCTAGAACTCATTTCTCACGTAGATCCTCCCTTATCTCCTCTCGGATGATCTAAGGATCTATAGCTACGCCTCTCTCGAGTGCTCTAGCATGTACCTAAACCATGAACACTCTCGTGCCTCTTACAAAGCTTAAATAATTACCAATAATGAGCAAAGCAAATATACAAACACTTAGCATACAATATATATTAAATAGAAACAAAAGTTAATCATCCATAAAAGCTACCACTGAAACAAGGTTACATGGTGGAGCTAAATGTTAAGAGTAATCAACCATATTAATCTTAAACATCCAACATTAATCATCATGAAAATATAACAAAGGAAAACAAGGAAGAAGGACTAGAAGATACCCTCGGTGTACACCGCCACCGGCTCTTCAACCACCATGGTTGCCTTAGTGAGCTAGCCCCTCTCGGCTGCTTAGCTCACCACTCCCTTCGAGTGCTATCAATGGAGGTCCCTTTGGCCGGAAGTTGGAGAAGAAAGGTGGGAGCTTTCCGCCGCAAAGACCGCCGCAAAGGTCTCTCTTTTCTGTGTTTTCTATCCCAAAAAAGCCTCCTCTTTGTGTAGGTCACCATGTTTTTTAAAGAGGGTGAAAAACCCTAAAAGATATACAAAAATTCCCTCATTTTTGTCCTGACATTCTTACAGGACTGGCAGAGGTGACAGTGGTCCCCTACTGACATGGAATACATATAGGTCATCTTCTCTGTGGTCCCCTATTGTGGTGGTTGTAGCCAATTGTAGTGGTCCCGATCGGCTGTGGTAGCACCAGCTGGCACTCTTATCAAAATATCTCTTTGTCGTTTAGTTCAACCCAGGAGTTTTCTAGCTTTGCCATGACATTTTCCTTTTTCCATCCTTCTGAGAATACCATGACAAATTGCCTCAACTTCCGTTTCTGCTTCACCTGCACAACACCACTAAAATGAACTACCTTTCCCATTAAATAGCACCTATTACCACCTCAAAATGCCAAGGCATGTTTAAATGACTATATGCAATATCATGAACCTAAATGCAACTAAATGATCCTATATGAGCCTAAGGACATTCAATAACTTATGTAAAAAGGCTTAAAATATAGCCTTTTTACGGAGTTATCACACCCCCAAACTTAAGCTATTACTTATCCCCAAGCAATGGGTAGTAGCTAGCAGAGAAAGAATGTCATGACATTGTCAAAATCTAGGTAAGTAATAGGTTAGAGTTTCATCCCTCAAAAAATGTCATGGCTTAAACATATAAGACTCGAAGAAATTGCAAGAACTTTTCCCTAGGATTAGGTTGGATGCGAGTGCGTGTGTGAGTGAGTGTATCCTTTCCATGCTTAGTTAACTTAGAGAAATTCTAAGAAATGTTCACTATTCTAGCAGAGCAGGTCTGTTCATTTAAGCATGTTTTTAATACTCCCTTTATCTCTCTCTCTCTCTCTTTTAACAAAAATTAAAAAAAACTGCTACGAGAGGAGACAACTTGTCACATTACCTTCTCCTCATGCCATAGTTGCCATTTATTTAAACGCAGTATCCAGGCAATGCCATGGCATGTTAAAAGTATAGCATCACCCTGTGCCTCTTTTAGTAACTCATATGCACATGGAAATGCCATGGCATAGCGGAGTATCCCTCTACAGATATGTCCGAGTATTTATTCTTAACTTTTAATACTAAACTATTGGGGGTTCTCTATTTAAAATTCAGTAAAGCATGCTAAGCTATTCAAGTTTACATTCTATAAAATTTTCTAACTTTCCTAGCATGAAGAACATACACTCATGTAACAATAAATTAAACACAAACAACCAAATCCCTAGGCAAGTTCCATTGAAATCCCAAGTCATGCATATTCAATTAAAGCATTGGCCATATAAGGTATATCATCATCGGGAATCACTAACTATAATATTGAAAATTTAACCTAAACTTTCATAGATGTCATGGCATATTTCTATAACTACTGCTATCATGCACATGAAAAAGAGTAAAGAACGATACCTCCCCCAAACTTGAGGAAAGCATTATCCTCAATGCAACTAAAAAAAATAAACTATATTAAATGCAATGCAATGCAATGAAATGCAATGATATGTACCTTAGCTACTTGAGCGGTGTGGTGGCAATTCGGTGTGATGTTCGACGCTTCGACGGGGTGGGCTGACATCAGGGTTAGTCTCAGCATCAGCTCCCCGTGATTTAGACTTGCTAGCAGCTGAAGGTGGGGTAGGTTGCTTCCCAGTCGACATTTTGAGTTTACGTTTGGATTTAATCCTCGAAGGAGAGGGCATTTGTGGTTCAACTATCGGTGCTGCTGGTTGGTGCTCTTCTTGTTGTTGTGTTGGCGGTGTGTAATATCTCGATTTTAGAGTTAGTAGTTTGGGTTCGTTATTCCAGGGAAATATAAAATAAAAATATTTTTTTTATTAGAAAAGTAATAATTTTGAAATACGGTTTAAAAATATTAAAAAAATGTTTCCAAAATTAAAAGAATGTAATCTGAACTTTAAATTGATTTTTAATTGTGCTTAATTATGCATTAGTGACCAATTTATAATTTTTGGAAAACAATGGAGGATTTAATTTGTAATTTTTAGAAATTTTTATTTTTAGTGACTAAATTGGAAAGCAAGCTATACTTAGAATCCTTAGAGGGCCATAAATCCAATTTAATTTTTAAATAATGATTTATTTGCCAAAATGTTTTTTAATTAGTTTATACAAAAGATGATAACTACCTATTTTCTCTCATCTTTTTCTCTCATTTTTTCTCCATTTTCCTTCAACTATTTTCTTCAATTCCTTGCTGATTTTTCCACCTTTTTCAAAAATAATTACTTTATTTTAATCATCTCTTCATTATTTACAAAACCTAATCATCAATTTTACTAAATCAACAATAATTTGCAAGGAATCAAGAAGAGAAATTCTCATCTTTTTGGTGGATAGATCTCAAAGGTAATTTGCTAGATTTTAACTCTTTTCTAAGGTTCTTTATTGAAATTCCCAAGTATTAGCTTGTTAATCTTTGAATGAAACTTGATTTTATGTTTTCAATGCTAGATCTAATGATTTTGTGAAAGTTTTTGTGAAATCTTTTTAGATCTCATTCAATGTTGTAATTAGATGGATTTAATTATGTTATTATTTCTATTAAATGATTAATTGAGTCTTCAATTTATGGCACATTAATTTAATCCCAGAATAATGTAATCGGTGTTGTTTTAAGGTATTTTTTCGGTTTTTTAGGGGCTGTTTTAGGTGTTTTAATATTACTGGAGATATAAGGATGGTTTAGATGTGTTTTTGGTTAATAATTGAAGTAGATTAGATATTAGATTTATTAGGTTTTGGGCTGGTGATGTTTTAGATACGTTTCGGCTAAGTTTCGGTGTTTTCGGCTAGGTTTTTCGGTAGTGTTGTGGAGGTATGATGCGGCTGATGGTTTATGCATGTTGTAATGTGAGAATGCTCTGTTTTTAATATTGTAAAGGTAGTGCAATAAGGTTCTTGAGTGCTGGTGCATTGGTATGGTCATCGGGATATCAGCGAAAGCTCGTTTTGTGTATCGGTGAGTGTTTTCGGACTTTAAGCGAGTCGCATTTGATACGGTTCTGTTTTGGGGACTATGGAAGAGTGTGAAAACTTTTCATAGTTCAAGAGTAAGTAAAATAAATGATTTTGATATATCAACATGAGTTTTGGCTACATCCGGTAAAGGCATTAATGTTGGTAATACAATGAGATTTTTGGAAATACATGAACATGATTTGAATTGGTGCATGCATGAGGAATACTTGCTGAAATGCATAGTTTATCAAGCATCCATGATTATGGAAAATTATGAGAAATGATTTGGAATACAATATGGTTAATTGTCTTACATATGATGGTGCCTTTGGGCATGGCTTTCGGTTCATCTGTTGAACATATTATGCATACATTATGAGCAACAAGTTATCATACATATTTGATTATGATATTGGCTTAGTAATACTAACTTTAGATTCGAATACGAATGATATGTCATTAGGATTGTCTTATGTAACACCCTAACATTGGACCTAGAAGTTTAGAGGCCGATTTAGAGGTCTAGTGGACCAGTTTTGTCGGTTTAGCCTAGTTCGGGATTAAATACCTAAAAATTAGTTTTCTATCGAAATAAAGGGAGGAAAAATTATCCAAAATCCTTAAATAATATATATTAGACTTTGGTCAAATCAATTTTGAAAATTGACCCTTGAATCATTAAGATTTTGAAATTAGTGACTATTTTGTAAAAATAGAAAACTTAGGGATAATTTTATGAAACAATCCAAAACTTTGGATCTTTAAGGTAATTTGATATAATCCTAATCCTAGTTGATATAGGTTTTCCAAGAACCTATATAAACAACCTTTAATCCCAAGTTTTAACCTAAGTAGTCAAAATTCTCTTATTTTGATCTAAAACACAAAAAAATCATTTTTTTAAAAAATATTTCTTCTTTAAATTTTGGTTTCTTCTTCTCCAAGGCAACTTCTTCATCATCTTTTCAAGGTAAATAACCATTCTTTTTAAAAATTTCATTGGTTTATTTTCCTATATTTCTCTTCATCAAAATCTTGTCATTTTTCTACGGGTTTTCTAGTTTTTAAACCTTCAAAAGGATTAGATTAATTTTGGAGTTGAGAATCCTTAAAACCTATGAAACCTAAAGTTCTTTACTGAAATTCCCAAGTTCTTGACTTGGAGAAATTGTTTTAATCCTTTAATTTCATAAAAATGGTTTTTCGGCTAAAAACTCAATTTTCGTTCAAGGGTTTTTCATGACTATTTTTGATGCCTAAATACATGAATCTTGAATTGTTTAGATGTAATTAAGATGGATTTAAAGTATCTAATCCCGGACCTAAGGTTTAGGGGGGTGTTTGGAGAGGTTTTCGGTGAGTTTCGGTTAAGTTTTATGGTGTTTTTAGGGCTGCCATGTATTGGTCCGACTTGAGGGATATTTGGGTGTGTTTTAATACACTAAAACCTCTGGTTTTGATGCTTGAATTAGGTCAAGAGATAGAGAAATAAGTTTGAAGGAGTTTGGAAAGCCGAATCGCATTTTCGGGTAACTTGTCGAGCAAGTTCCAGTAAATCGGTGAGTGGATTATGAGGACTGCAAATTTGGCTTGGTTTTAAATGTTTTTCAAAGGTTTGAGGGTGTAGGGAAGGTGCGAGAAACCTCCCTATACTCCAAAGTAAGTTTAAAGTATTGCTTTCTAAAAGGTTCTCATATTACGTCGTGTTTTTATTATGTTATTTGTCATACTTTTATTGTGTTGTGCATGTATACAAATGATCATGATATTGTTTTTAAAGAGATTTTATATGCATTCAATGTTGTCACAGTTTTTATTTTGAAAAATAAGATAAAAGTGGTTTTATTTGTTCTTGTAAGTGATGCATAAAAAGTGGGATACATGTGATTTGAATTCTGTTTTGAATTAAATGTTGAGCATTGTTTTTGATAATATATTGTCTAGTTAAGTGATGAACCTTATGGGATAAGTTGATCGATCAATAAGGTCTAGAGTGCACTATAAACATTCAAAAGTCGTGCGTGTATAAATTCCTTGTGTGTTGCATTTTGCCTTTTATTCTAATGCTATGTGATGGGAGTGGTACTGTCACATACGGGTTGATCTGAGTGGTACTGTCACCAGACATCAAGGTGAGATAATTTATTTTGAGAGTGGTATCAACATGCTCATGTTCTGGGAGTGGTACTAACATGCAGTTGCCCGTTTATCCTAACGATTTGGAGTGGTACAAATGGGATCACTAGCACCAATATATGTTTTTACTTTTCTAAGGTAAGTGTCATGGTTTTCACTTGATTGCATATGATATTATGCATGCGAGGTTTTATGCATTGGTTTGTATGTGATTTGAGCATTGCTATGTTGATAGCATGTAAGACTTGAGCTTTGTGCATTGAGGTGTACGTGTAAGCATTGCTATGTGAGTAGCATGTAAGACTTGTGTTTTAGCTTTTAAAGCATGTGATTATAAAATAGTTTTTACTAAAATCTAATGATGGCGTTGTTAGCCTTGGTTTGCTGACACTTACTGAGTTTTAAAAGTGGCGTTAGCCATGTGTGTTTTGTTTTATAAAGAGCATGACATGTTTTTAAATTGATGAAATTGGTTTAATATGGGCTGCATTGCAAGGTGTTTTTATACTTGTTTTATTCACTTACTAAGCTTATGCTTACCCTCTCATTTACCTTGCAATGCAGAGTTTTTGATGTGGAGGCAACAAAGAGAAGCAAGGATCCAGGTAACCGTCATGTGAAAGCTCAAGTGTGTCTTTATAATATTAGTAGTAGTGAGAGATCAATGGGGATGGTTTATCATATTGTGAATAATGTCTATGCTTTTGAGAATTGAAATGGTTATATGCTTATACTTATTTGATAAATATCAAAGTTGATGTTAGCTTGTGACTTTAACTTGAATTTTGCATTGATATTCCTTTAGTTATAATATAGTTATTTTGAAATTTGGTTCTTGATATCCTTATGTGTGAATTTGAGTATTTTTGATAATGAAGCATGACTACTTATGTGTTGAATCTATGATGTTGTTATTTAGGTTGGAATGCATCTAGAAATCATGTTGAGAATATTGAGGTAATTCTTCCGTGTGTTTATAAGATTGTTGATGTTGAATCATACTCTTTGGAGTTGAATATATTATTGCTAACTAGGTTGAACTGCATCTAGCTAATATGTCATGATATGTGCTTAAAGTGTTTTTAGGTGAATTTGCATATAGAGAATGTCATGAAATCTTTAGAAGCTGGAAATAGTCCCTCAACTTTGAGCATGCAATTAAATGACTTGTATATATTATTTTAAGTCTTAAATTTATATTCAAATATGAAATATACTTAATTAAATATTGATAACCTTGATTTCATAATTAGGGTATAAAATTCTAGAAATTATAATTAGGTCCCTAAAACTTGTTCGATCAAATTAGGACTCATTACTCTTTAGTCACCGCTGCAATTGAACTCGGTCCTTGCATGAACATGTAGGATCTAATCAAAGCATAAAGGAAGATAAAAGATAATTTTTTTAGGGTTGTTTATCGAGGTGAGTCTTCGGATTAACCTTGGTATTCCTCGTGTAACTCGTTCGATTCGGGTAGCGTCTAGACCGGGTCGAGGGGGTTACATCTTAAGTGCATATAAACAATATTGAGAATAAAGAATATTGCCTACGTGTAATAAGGGTGACTTTGTGTCCAATCGTGCGTGGTAGAGCCGCCTACACGTAATAAGGGTGACTATGTGTCTAGTCGTACGTGGTAGTGCTATAATGGTGACTTCGTGTCATGTCAATGGTGACTTGGTGTCATGTTAATGGTGACTTCGTGTCATGAAGAGACAATGAACTCTAACAATGGATCCGTTTATTCGGTGAATTCAAGGTTCATATTAAGTGGTCACTAGAATGCCAATATACATACATGGATTTAAAGAGGACATTATGCATCATTCATGAATTGTTTTGATAAGGTTATGCAAACTCAAGGAAGCATTTGATTTAATGAAAATGAACACGAAATGATAGCATGCATGATTTAGTGATACATTGCAAATTATGGTTTCATTATGGTTTAAATAGATACATTGATGATCTTGTGTAGAGCTTCCTCACTAAGTATGTTTGCTTAAGCTCTCTTTCATCCTTCTAGAAAAATAAAGGCACTTGGGACTTCATTCGGAGACAGGAAACCAAGGGGAAAGGTTACTTCAAATTCTGTATGTTTTGGCAAATAAGTTGGGGCTTGGCAATGTGTAAACCCAACCTATGTGAGGAGTGTGAACTTAGACTTTGGTTAATGTTGAAATAAGACCTATGTTGCTTGATTGTTAATTGATGGACTATGGTATTGTTTGGTTGTTGAAGCATGTACTTGCATGATCATTATGATTTTAATCGTGTTCTATGTAGCATACCTATAGTTTGCTTAATGTTCTTGACGTTGAAAATCATGTGTTATATGTTGTTTACTATGCTTAGGACTTGTCCATATAGTGGTAGTGATTAATGGTTGTGTATCGAGTCGTTAGTGATCACTTAGTGTGACGGAACTTTTGGGTTCCAAACTCAAAGTTTCAAAACCTTAGTGATGGTTCTGTAACCTTTGTCAAATAGTTTTGAAACCTTTAGGAAGGTTCCGAAACCTTGCGGGCAATTTCAATTCTGGAAAGTTACTGGATGCGAAAAGTTTCGAAACCTTCAGGGAAGTTTCGAAACTTTTTCCAAAAAGTTTCGAAACCTTTATGGAAGGTTTCAAAACCTTTGACTACCAGGAATTGATAGTTGCTGGAAATTATACTTTAGTCCTGGATATCTTCCTTTGCTCAATTAGGGTACCTACAGATGTTATTTTGAGCTGAAATTTCACATGGATGCATAAAGTTGATTTAATTTCAACATGGTTAACTTAATTTGGATGAAGTCCTTGTAATTTGAAAGATTTAAATTGTAACCCCCCTTAGCCCGGCCTAGACGGAACCGACACTAATGGGTTACACGGGGAATATCAAACCAAACCCGTGAAGGTCCGATTCGATAAACAACCCTAAAACCGTTATATTTTTTTTTATTTTATCTTACCTAGATGCATAATCTTATTCCTACATGTCAAGGTCTCATACAAGGCATTAACGGAAACAAACCAATCATATACAAACATCCGATTAAACACTTAAGTAAATTAAGGACTAAAACGTAAAACTTTTAAATTCTATTAATAAAGTATAAATTTTTTTCATCAAAGTTCAATTAAACACTCAAGTGTCCTTCACGGTAAATTTCAAGTTAAACGGATCATTCTAACATCATCAATTGCTTGTTTCTCTAATTTAGGAACCAAAATATAAATCTTCCAAATTATAAGGACTTCATTCAAATTAAGTTAACCATCATGAAATTAAGTCAAATTTATGCACTCATATGAAATTTCAGCTCAAATTAACATCTGTAAGTACCCTAATCGAGCAAAGGAAGATATCCGGGACTAAAGTATAATTTCCAACAACTATCAAATCCTGGTGGTCAAAGGTTTGGAAACCTTCCAGAAGGTTTCAAAACTTCCCTGAAAGTTTCCAAACTTTTCGCGTCCAGTAGCTTTTCAGACTTGAAATTGCCTGCAAGGTTTCAAAACCTTCTTGAAGGTTTCAAAACTATTTGTCAAAGGTTTCGGAACCTTCACCAAGGTTTCGAAACTTTGGGTCTGGAACCCAAAAGTTCCATCACACTAAGTGAACTCTAACAATTCAATACTCAACTATTAATCACTTCCAACTATATGCATAATTCCTAAGCATAATTAACAACTTATAACATGTGATTAACAACGTCACGGACATCAATCAAACTATAGGCATGCTCCCTAGAAGATGATTAAAACATAACAATCATGCAAGTACATGCTTTTACAATCCAAACAATTCCATAGTCCATCAATTAATAAACAAGCAACATAGGTCTTATTTCAACACAAACCAAAATCTAAGTACATACTAATACAAAGTCCAAGTACACTCTCTGCAAGGATGAAAGGAGAGCTTAAGCAAACATGCTTAGTGAGGTAGCTCTACAAAAGGTCATCAATGCATAAAACATAAATCATACTTAATGTCATGTTTCCATCCTTTATGCTTAGTTGAAAAAGTAAAACCAAATCATGCTCATCAACATTGTCAAATTACTTCATGCGTCATGAACAAGAATACCATTTCACTTCATGTATGCATATTGTCTTGCTAGTGATCACCTAATGTGAACTCTTAGTTCACCGAATACACGGATCCTTTTTCTCATAATTGGAGACTCTTGGTCTCAACATGCATCGGTCGGACACTTAGTCACCCTTGTATACATGTTACCCCCACTACGCACGGTCGGACACAAAGTCACCCTTGTTTACGTATGGGTCAACTATATGCACAGTCGGACAAAAAGTTACCCTTGTTTATATAGCTCTACACGCACGGTCGGACACAAAGTCACCCTTGTTTACGTGTAGGCAACATCATTATTCTCTTTATTTTATAGTGCACTCAATCCTAATGACATGTCATTTGTATTCGAATCTAAAGTTAGTGTCACTAAGCCAATATCAAAATCAATCATGCATGTTAACTTGCTGCTCATAGTACATTCATATATTGTTCATCATGTGAACCTTAAATCATACTCAACGGTTTCATCATTATAGGGCAAATAACCTCATCATATTCCAATATATTTTCATGCTTCCATAAGCTATGAATGTCTTTATAAATCATGCAATTTCCAGCAATTAACACATGCATGCATCATATCAAAAACATAGTTATACATCTCCAAAATCTCAGTAAAAATATTGTCCATGGTTGTCAACGTTACTATTTTGAAAAGACAACAAGCGTAAATAACCATGGCTCACAAGTCACAAAACCTTTCAAAAATACCTTTTCGAAATCACATGATTTCTAAGCATAACTGTAATGACCCGGATTCTCGGTTTTGTGTGTCTGGTTGACCCGAGAGTTTGGGCTTTGGTTTTAGGCCTAGTTGGGTCTAGTTGTTGGGTTTGGAGTGGTTGTGTGTGTGGGTTTAAGATATGGGCTGAGGGCACTTTGGTAAATGCCAAAATAGGTTGTTTTGAGGGGGGTTTAGAGTTGTTTCTGTAGAGGTGAGGTCATAGTGCAGGGGGGTTTCTTCCTCTCATCCTCTTCATCTAAGTTTAAGAGAAAAAGGTAAAATCTTGTTGAGTTGGGTTTAGAATCTCGTTTTCATGATTAAGAGGAAGTGATAGTGCTGAAATGGATCTATAAAACAATGGTTGGTTTGCTAAGTTTGGTAGAGGAAGAGGTTTATATAGGGTTTTAGTTGAGTTAGGGAATAGGTTTTTGAAGAGCTTAAATCCCTATTCTTTTAGTCTTTTAAGCTCCTAAAATCTTCCCTAATATGTGTTTAATTTGTTCTTCATCTTTCTCTTGTAGAGAAAGAGGCTTCTGAGCCATCATCAAGCTTAGGAGGGAGAAAAGCTTGAAGGGGTGTGGAGCTTGCTTTGTTGCTATAACTTGCTAAGGATGGTACTCCCACCTCTTTCTTCATCATCCATCCATGGTAGAGTGTATAGCATATAGAGAAAACATGTATGTGTGTTGTCTTGCTTGATTTGCTTGAAAATGGGTCATCAATGGTGAAATCCGAGTCTATGTGTTTAAAGGTTGGAAATTGATGTTAAAATGGGTCATCTATGTGTTTAAAGGTTGGAAATCGATACAGGGTGTTCCGATACCCTGCTTAAGGGTATCGATACCCCTGTGTATTTTGGCTAAATTGAGTAGAGTTTTGGGGCTCGGTGATCTTAATAAATAAATACCTTAATCTAAAAACTATGAAATGAATTGTCGAACTAAGATTGATAATCATAACCCCGGAAGACTTAAGTATGGTAAGGATTAATATGTCTTGTTGTGATAGATCCTAGGTGGATCATTTGTGTGGTTTGAGTCCTTTGAGTTGGAAATCCGGATATCCATAAGTGTTGCAACATGTCGAAGGCCATCCAATGTAACATTCTGGATGATGATTTGATGATTATCCCGAGTGTAGGATCTCGATACTGTGTGGACACAGACCTCATTCAAAGATACTCGATCTGAAATTTCGAGTATGGGATTTGGAGGATCCCGATGCTGTGTGGACGCGAGCCTCAATCTTAGATGTAGGATCTCGATGCTGTGTGGACACGGGCCCTACTCGTAGTATAGGATCCTGATGTTGTATGGATGCGGGTCTCACTATCTTGTGTGTTTTGATTGATTTGTATATGCTGTGTGCAATAATATACATCTCATTTATGCCATGTGATAGGCAAGCATGCTAGACCATCATACCATGCATGTGATTTATATGCCATGCTTTACTAATTTGATATGCATGATGTTGGCCGAGTTTGGCGTATCCACTGAGCTTGTGTGACTCAGCATTTGAAATCTGTTTTCGTGCGTAGGTTAGGTGAAGCGGGTTTCGTGTAGCACCATCAAGATTTGGACTTTCAGCATCGACCGTGTTGACAGAGTATATTTATTAGATGTAGTGGGATTAGTACTATGTTGAATCCTATGTGTTGTAACTCTATTATTTTTATTGGGTCGAATGTTTTTAAATGGTTTGTAATATATTTTGGAGCTCCGAGTTACTTTGAATTATTTTGGGTTTGTTTTAATTTAAGTGGACTATGAAATTGGTTTTGGACCTTACGTGATTTTTATTATTAGACTTTTAAAGGAAATTTTGAAAAATGGGTTTTGGGTCGGAGGCCCACTGTGACATCCAGGTCGGGTATTATATTTAGTGGTATCAGAGCCAAGGTTGAGTCAGTTCTAGGAGTCCCCGGGGAAGTCTAGTATGTTATATAGGTGTTAGACTAGTACTTGCCCACGAGTCGATATAGTACTTCTTTTAAAGCTGAAATTTCGATGGTGTAATCCTGTTGTGGTTGTTGTACAGAGGTTGCTAAGCATGCCTAGACGCGTGAGAGATCAGGAGGAGAGACGGGGTTCTCGAGGAGGAGACTCCGACTATGAGTATAAGCCCGATGAGGAGGTGCCATCGGATGACGCAGTTGGTCAAGGGGATAACTACTTTGCTTAATTGAACCGTACTCTGTACAGGATAGTGAGAGCTATATCGAGGCCATCTTCTGCGCCTCGTGAGGCACCGGTTGAGAGGGTGCGGAGACAGGGAGCTATCGACTTCTTTGGTACGGGACAGGATAATTCTGTATAGGCAGATCAGTGGTTGCATGACACAAGGTGGATCATGAGATAGATGAGGCTGAGGTCAGAGGATAAACTATTGTGTGTGTTGTCTCTTCTCAAGGGAAACGCGAGAGAGTGGTGGGAGACTGTTGAGCAGGGTTGGTATCCCCATCGTCCTAAGTGGGAGGACTTTCTTAAGGAGTTCGAGAGCAAGTATGTGGGCAAGACTCACATCGACACCTTGAGGGAGCGGTTTACTTATCTGGTTCAGAGAAACCGTTCGGTCTTTGCTTATGAGCAGAAGTTCCTTCAGTTGAGCCAGTATTCCCCGGAGCTTGTTGCTACCGAGAAGATAAGATGCAAGAGGTTCTTGAGAGGTTTGAGGAAGGAGATCAGACTTATCTTATTGCTAGACCGCCTACAGTATTTTCTGAGTTAGCTGCCAGTGCTAAATCGTTGGAGTAGGTTCAGGGTTTGACCTATGGGCCATCTGTTGGCCAGGGAATCTCTGGTGGAGCCAATTAGAGTCGTGCGGGTAACTCTCAGTCCCATTCTGGTAGGAGTAGGAACCGTTGGAACCAGAACAGAGGAGCATCGAACCAGAGTTCGAGGTCAGACTAGAGGTCAGAGTCAGTGGGACGTAGAAGACAGTCTGTGTCTTCTTTTGCTGGCAGTCCCGAGAGTTTACAGAGGAGTTTCAGTGTTCAAGTTTGTAATCAGTGTGGCCGGAACCATCGAGGATCGTGTTGGGGCAATGTTAGAGTTTGCTTTCAGTGTGGGTCTTTGGAGCACTTTGTGAGGTATTACCCCGAGGTTGTGACATCACCACCGGGTCAGGCTCAGAGGACTATGTTTCAGGCTCAGAGGGGCTGCGGGTTTTCGCATAGTGGAGCTAGGCATGCATCAAGAGGCACCTTTCAGTCCACTATTAGAGCACCCACGAGACAGTATGCTGTAAGGGAACAGGAGAACTGTGCTGCTACCGACGTGATCGCAGGTACATTCAGTTTGTTTTCTGTACCTATAGTTGCTCTTGTGGACTCGGGGTCTACCCACTCGTATATCCGTAGTGGGATATCTAAGCAGTGGGGGCTACCAACGGAGGATCTTGAGATAGGGGTTCGTGTGACAAGTCCTTTGGGGTTGAATGTGTTGGTGGATAAGGTGTATCGGAGGTGTCTGATCGAGGTGTAAGGATCTATCTTCCCGACCGATCTTATGGTCTTTCCGTTTAAGACGTTCGACGCAATCCTAGGGATGGATTGGTTGTTCGAACATGATGCTTCCTTGAATGGGTTGGGTTGTGTGCTCATGCAAGAGGGTAAGGTGGTTGCTTACGCCTCGAGGCAGTTGAAACCCCATGAGAGGAATTATCCTACACATGATCTTGAGCTTGCAGCAGTTATCTTCGCTTTGAAGATTTGGAGGCATTATCTCTATGGGGAGAAATGCTACATCTACAGCAACCACAAGAGATTGAAGTATCTGCTTACCCAGAGAAAGTTGAATCTGTGACAGCGTCGGTGGATAGAGTTGTTAAAGGACTATGACTGTGTCATAGAGTATCATCCAAGCAAGGCGAATGTGGTCTTCGATGCTTTGAGTAGGAAGTCCATGTCAGACTTGAGAGCTTTGTTTTCTTGGTTGAGGATGACCAATGACGGAGGTCTTTTGGCTGAGTTACGTGTGGAGCCTACGCTTGTTCAGGAGATAAAGAGAGCACAGGTGTTAGACGAGGAGTTGGTAGCTCAGTTAGAGGCTGTTCAAAGAGGTGAATCGTCAAACTTTGAAGTACGAGATGGTGGTTTCTTGTACTTTCAGGGTAGGTTGTGTGTTCCCGCCTTGGAGGATTTGAGGGATCGTATCTTGAGGGAAGCTCACAGTAGCCCGTTTTCTGTTCATCCGGGTAGTAACAAGATGTACTAGGATCTTCGTCCTTTCTTTTGGTGGCCGTGCATAAAGAGAGATATGTCAGAGTTTGTGACGAGGTGTTTGGCATGTCAGCAAGTGAAAGCAGAACATCAGGTTCCTTCAGGTTTGCTTCAGTCTATCCAGATTCCACAGTGGAAGTGGGATCGTGTGACCATGGACTTTGTCACCAGGTTACCGATGACGTTGAGGAAGCATGATGCTATATGGGTCATAGTTGACCGGTTGAACAAGTCAGCTCACTTCTTACCTGTAAGGATGAACTTCAGCTTAAAAAAGTTGGCTCATTTTTACATCAAGGAGATCGTGAGGTTGCATGGTGTACCTTCATCGATCATATCGGATAGGGATCTGAGGTTCACAACGAGGTTGTGGAGGTCTATCCACGAGGATCTAGACACCAAGTTACACTTCAGTACAGCTTTTCATCCTCAGACCGACGGACAGTCTGAGAGAGTTATCTAGATTTTGGAGGATATGCTTCGGTGTTGTGCGGTAGACTTTACTCGTACCTGGAAGGAGCAATTACCGTTGGTAGAGTTTGCTTACAAAAACAATTATCAGTCAAGCATCAGGATGGCTCCTTTTGAGGCCTTGTACGGGTGCAGGTGTAGGACAGCTTTGTGTTGGACAGAGCTCAATGAGAGAAAGATAGTAGGTTCGGAACTTGTTAAGGAATCTGAGGAGAAAGTTTAGATCATCAAGGAGAGGTTACAAGCAGCTTTTGATAGATAAAAGGCTTATGCGGATAAGAAGCGTAAGCACATCGAGTATGAGCTTGGTGAGATAGTGTTTCTCAAGGTATCTCCATGGAAGGGTATCATCCGGTTTGGCCGGAAAGGAAAGTTGAGCCCAAGGTATATCGGGCTGTATGAGGTGCTTTAGAGGGTGGGACCGGTAGCTTATAGGTTAGCTCTACCTCCAGAGTTGGCACGTATACACGATGTGTTCCACGTATCTATGTTGAGACGTTACCATTCCGATCCCTCATATGTGGTCCAGCTTGAGGAAATCGAAGTCAATACGGATTTGACTTACGAGGAAAGGCCCATCGAAATCGTAGATAGAGGAGTCAAGGAGCTTAGCAATAAGTGTATACCCTTGGTAAAGGTTTTGTAGAGGAATCATGGAATCAAAGAGGCCACGTAGGAGGCAGAGAAGGACATGAGAGCTCAGTATCCTCATCTCTTCCTGACAGGTAAATTTCGAGGATGAAATTTTCTTTAAGGAGAGGAGAGTTGTAATGACCCGGATTCTCAGTTTTGTGTGTCGGGTTAACCCGAGAGTTTGGGCTTTGGTTTTGGGCCTAGTTGGGTCTAGTTGTTGGGTTTGGAGTGGTTGTGTGGGGGGGTTTAAGATGTGGGCTGAGGGCATTTTGGTAAATGCCAAAATAGGTTGTTTTGAGGGGGGTTTAGAGTTGTTTCTACAAAGGTGAGGTCATAGTGTAGGGGGTTTCCTTCCTCTCATCCTTTTCATCCAAGTTTAAGAGAAAAAGGTAAAATCTTGTTGAGTTGGGTTTAGAATCTCGTTTTCATGATGAAGAGAAAGTGATAGTGCTGAAATGGATCTATAAAACAAGGGTTGGTTTGCTAAGTTTGGTGGAGGAAGAGGTTTATGTGGGGTTTTAGTTGAGTTAGGGAATATGTTTTTGAAGAGCTTAAATCCATGTTCTTTTAGTGTTTTAAGCTCCTAAAATCTTCCCCGATGTGTGTTTAATCCGTTCTTCATCTTTCTCTTGTAGAGAAAGAGGCTTGTGAGCCATCATCAATCTTAGGAGGGAGAAAAGCTTGAAGGGGTGTGGAGCTTGCTTTGTTGCTGTAGCTTACTAAGGTTGGTACTCCCAACTCTTTTTTCATCATCCATCCATGGTAGAGTGCATAGCATATAGAGAAAATATGTATGTGTGTTGTCTTGCTTGATTTGCTTGAAAATGGGTCATCAATGGTGAAATCTGAGTCTATGTGTTTAAAGGTTGGAAATTGATGTTAAAACATCCTAAGCACACTTAGAAATGATTAAGAAAACTTTGGAGTCGCTTAGTTGAGGTTTGGGGGTGAAACTCTAGAATTTCTAAGTGCAGACCCGTCCTTAGTGCAGGGGGTATCGATACTCGGGCTACCGGTATCGATACCCATTAGAGCATTTTTGGCTTGTTGTTCAGGGGTATCGAACCTTGTTTCGATACCTAGGATTCCAGAAACATTTTGTATCGATACCTATATCGAAACGGGTTCTTCCTTTTTGTTGACTTTGACTTTGGTCACGAGGTATCGATACTGGTATCGATACCTGTGTGTTTCGATACCCTCTTTGGGTGGGTATCGATACAGGGTGTTCCAATACCCTACTTAAGGGTATCGATACCCCTGTGTATTTTGGCTAAGTTGAGTAGAGTTTTGGGGCTCGGTGATCTTAATAAATAAATACCTTAATCTAAAAGCTATGAAATAAATTGTCGAACTAAGATTGATAATCATAACCCCGGAAGACTTAAGTATGATAAGGATTAATATGTCTTGTTGTGATAGATCCTAGGTGGATTGTTTGTGTGGTTTAAGTCCTTTGAGTTGGAAATCCGGATATCTATAAGTGTCGCAACACGTCGAAGGCCATCCGATGTAACATTCCGGATAATGATTTGATAACTATCCCGAGTGTAGGATCCCGATGCTGTGTGTACGCGAGCCTCATTCGAAGATAATCGATGTGACATTCTGAGTATGGGATTTGGAGGATCTTGATGTTGTGTGGACGCGGGCCTCAATCCCGGATATAGTATCCCGATGCTGTGTGGATACGGGCCTTACTCGTTGTGTAGGATCTCGATATTGTGTGGACGCGGGCCTTACTACCTTATGTGTTTTGATTGATTTGTATATGCTGTGTGCGATAATATACATCTCATTTATGCCATGTGATAGGCAAGCATGCTAGACCATCATACCATGCATGTGATTTATGTGTCATGCTTTACTGCTTTGATATGCATGATGTTGGCCGAGTTTGGCGTATCCACTGAGCTTGTGTGGCTCAGCGTTCAAAATCTGTTTTCGTGCGTAGGTTAGGTGAAGCGGGTTTCGTGGAGCACCATAAAGGTTTGGACTTTCAACATCGACCGTGTTGATAGAGTACATTTATTAGATGTAGTGGGATTAGTACTATGTTGAACCCTATATGTGTTGTAACTCTGTTATTTTTATTGGGTCGAATACTTTTAAATGGTCTGTAATATATTTTGGAGCTCTGAGTTTCTTTGAATTATTTTTGGTTTGTTTTAATTTAAGTGGACTATGAAATTGGTTTTTGACCTTACGTGATTTTTATTATTAGACTTTTAAAGGAAATTTTGAAATATGGGTTTTGGGCTAGAGGCCCACTGTGACATCCGGGTCAGGTGTTACAGTAACCAAGTCTTACATGCTACTCATAGCAAGTCTTATAAATCATTTAAGAACAATAAGAAAAATCATGCAATCCTCAAATTATACCAAAATAATAAGTAGTTTACATTTTGTATTTTCATATGTTGGTTAAGTGACACGAATGGATTTACCTTCAATCGTTGGGATAAACGAAAACATGTGAATGACATTATACACTAATCCAAACAGATTGACTATCATAATCTAAAGATCTCACCTTGGTGTACGGGATAGTTCACCATACCCGAATGTCATAAGGTAATTTTTATACCACACAACACTAGACTAACCTTTAATGCTTCACTTAAGGAATTTAAAATACGTACGAATTTATTTTTATAGTATACTCACATCCTATTGATCGATCAATTTATCATATGTCCATCATCTTAATATCACATACAAAACAAAATCAATGCTCAATTTTTAAAGTTGAAACAGTATGTAACCACACTTATCCCACTATCTTTTGCATCAAATACATAAATCGCTAAAAAACACTTTTCTTATGTTTTCCAGAATAAAACCATGGGAGCATCATATGCATATAAAACCTTTGAAAAACATCTCATGAGCATTGAAATACATGCATATTCACATATGCACAAGTATAACACGAGCATGACTAAAACACATAGTAAAAACAAGGCATAATATGAGAACCTTTAAGAAAGCAATACTTAAAACTTACTTCCGAGTATAGGGAAGTTTTTCAAACCTTCCATACACCCCTAAACCTTTGAAAAAACATTTAAAACACTATCAAATCAACAACATCATAATCGACACATAGATTCACCGAAACTTACTCGACAAGTCACCAAAAAACGTAATTCAGCTTTTCGATCTCCCTCAAACTTGTTCCTCTTCCTCCTTACCTAATTCAAGCATCAAAAATAGAGGTTTTAGTTCATTATAACATACCCAAACATCCTTCAAGTCGGACTAATACATGGAAGCCTCTAAAAATACCATAAACCTTAGGTTTAGGATTAGATACTTAAAACACAACTTAATTACATCTAAACACTTCAAAATTTATATATTTAGTCATTAAAAACAACCATGTAAAACCCTTGAATGAAAATCAAGTAAACAATAAAACTTTATCAAGAAAATTGATTTTATTGATTCAAGAATTTAAAGATTGTTGCAATAAGCCAAGAACCTAGGAATTTCATTACAGAATTTTAGGTTTTAGAAGTTTGAATAATTATCAACTCCAAAATTGATCCAACCTCCTTTCAAGGTTTAAAAATAAGTAAAATCAAAGAAAAACGAAGAGATTTTGAAGAAGAAAAATATAGGAAAATAAACCAATGAAATTTTATTAGAAAGAATGGATATTTACCTTGAAAATATGATAAAGAATATATCTTGGTAAGTAAGAAACTGAAATCCTGGAAAATAGTTTAAAGCTTGATACAAAAATAGAGTTTTTCAAGTAAAACCGATGAAGTAAATTATAAAGAATCAACCAAACAGATTTTTACTGAAAAGATTAATGTTTACATTTGAAAATATGATGGAATGACTTCCAAGAAGATGAAAAGTCAGAATTTTAAAAATAGGTTTAGGTTTATGACATAAAAATAGGTTTTTATGATTAATATTAAGTGATTTAGGTTATTAATTAAAATTATGGTTTATTAAAATAGACCTTTGGAAGGCTTAGAATAACTAGGATTACAATTTGGCCAAGGCCCCTAAAAGATTCAAAGTTTTGGCTTGGTTTTATAAAATTGTCCTTCAGTTTTCAATTTTTACAAAATAGTCATTAATTTTAAAATCTTAGGGATTCAAGGGTTAATTTTCAAAATTGAGTTGACTAAAATCAAATATATATCAAATAAGGATTTTAGGATATTTTTCTATAATTTATTTTCATTTAAAACTAATTTTTAAGTATTTAATCCCGAAATAGGCTATATAGGTAAATCGATTCACTAACTTCTAGGCCCATTTTTAGGGTATTACACGGACTCTCATTCGGTCCCTTGAACGAGGTTACATGGAGGTCTAGTTACACCATGACAAAACTCACCTTAGTGTCCAGGCTAGTTAGCAAACCCGAATGCGATAAAGTCTCTTATACCGCGGAGCATTAGCTCCCCTTAATGCATCACTAAGGAATTTCACATGTACGTATTTTATATATTTAGTGCACTACCATCTTATTAATCGATCAACTTATCCCTTTTAATCATCACATAATAATCCAATACAAAACATATAAATGCTCAAGTTTCAAGTTAAAAGCAATATTTTAAAAACATGCATCCCACTATCTCATGCATCAATAATGCATCAATTTTAAAAACCAATAAAAACCACTTTCTTCATGTTTTCAAAAAAAACCATGGTAGTATTAAAACCTTTATAAAAAAATCTCATGAGCATTAAAACAAATGCATAATCACTTATGCAAAACGCGATATGAGTATGACTAAAACACATAGTAAAAATAAGGTGTAATATGAGAACCTTTAAGAAAGCAAAAAGTTAAACTTATTTCCGAGTTAAGGAGTTTTTTCATGCCTTCTCTAAACCCTCAAACATTTGAAAACACATTTAAAACCAACTCACTGATTTACTGAAACTTGCCTGACAAGTCAGCCGACTTTTTGATCTCTCTCAAACTTGTTTTTATACCTCTTTACCTGATTTAGGGTTTAGTGCATTATAACACACCAAACATCTCTCAAGTCGTACCAATACATGGCAGACCCTAAAAAGATCATAAAACCTAATCAAAACTCATTGAAAACATCTTCAAACACCACCTAAACCTTATGTCCGAGATTAGATACTTAAAATGCATCTTAATTACATCTAAACTCTTCAAGATTCATGTATTTAGGCATCAAAAATATCCATGTAAAACCCTTGAGCAAAAATCAAGAAAATAATGGAATTTTTATTAAGAAAATCAATTTTATTTATTCAAGATTTTAAAAATTGTTTTAATAAGCCAAGAACTTAGGAATTTCATTAAAGAACTTTAAACTTTAGAGGTTTGAATGATTCTCACCTCCAAAATTTATCCAACCTCATTCCAAGGTTTAAAAACAAGAAAATCCGTAGAAAAACGAAGAATTTTTGAAGAAGAAAATTATAGCAAATTAAGTCAACGAATTTTATTAAAACGAATGGATATTTACCTTGAAAATATGGTGAAGAGGTTGTCTTGAAGAACAAGAAACCAAAATTTATAGAAGGTTTATTTTTAAAAAGTGAATTTTTGCATTTTGAATCAAAATTAGGGAATTTTGATTAGTTTGGTTAAAACAAGGGATTAAAGGTTGTTTATATAGTCTCTTGAAGATTTAGATCAAATAGGATTAGAATTGGATCAAAATCCCTCAAAGATTCAAAGTTTTGGCTCAATTACAATTTAGTCACTAAATTTTAAATTTTATGTCATGGGAGTTTTAGAATATTTTTCCATGATTTATTTTCATCAAAAACTAATTTTTAAGAATTTAATTTTGGACTAAGATTAACCGACTAAATTGAATCACTATACTTTTTAACTGACCTCTAAACTTCTAGGCCCATTTTTGGTATTTATGTATTGAGCACTGAAAAAAAATTTGAAGAGTATTGAAATAGTCTATTAATTTTAACTTTGCAAAATTTAAAAGTTACCATATGAAACAAAAATAATCCATTAATTTTATTGAACCCTCTTATCACGTGCATAAAAATCTATCAGTTTAGACTTCAATAACCTTTTCAGGCTTAGTGTTCGTACGCACAAGTCTAACACTTCAACTTCACTCTACAACTTCAGTTTCTTAGAACTTCACCTTTACACTTATGACTTTAGTTTCTTGTATAAACATGATTAGTTTTATTGAAGCGTATTAAGTCAAGCACAGATTGAAGATGAGTTAATATAGTTGTTTATATTGATTTATTTGTTGGTTTAAATATAATGTAGCTATCGATAAGGATATCAATAGAAGAAATAAGGAAGAATATTGAAATTCTTTTGTGTCAGTTTATCATCTCACCTTAACAAACCCATTATAAACTATATAGAAAATATCTATAGAAGTTGTAACACCCTCGACTCGGTGTCACATTGGGCCTCTAGCCCAAAAATCGTATTTCCTAATTTAATAACCCCAAAAGAATGTTCAAGTCCAAAACCATAAATAGTCCATATTTCAAACCATAATACGTTGATAAATTCAAAAGTAAGAAGCTCGAAAATTACAATCTTTAAAATCATTCGACTCAATTTAAAATAAAACAAAAGTTCAGTGGGTACTCAACCAACCGGTTCACATCAAAAATATCAGAAATAAGCATATGAGGCATGAAATGATAACATGGCATGATTATGATGGCGTTACCATATCCGCCTAAATATAGGATATCATGCATGCATGAATATCGACACATAGTATATGCATATCAAGAGAAATCCACACAACATCTCAAGTCCTATATCTCATATATATATATATATATAACTTATATATATAGGGTGTTTGTAATACCTCGTAATAATATAGTAGGAGGAGACCCATCAGCACTAAGCTAGATCCGCGGCATGCCACTACACCTAATATCCTCTAAGGAAACCATCAACAATAAGCAAGGTCCTAACTTGTCATCCACATAATATAACACCGGTAACCTATCAGCACTAAGCAAGGTTACCAGTTTACTTTCCATGTAGTATTTTACTCTAGTAACCCATCAGTACTAAGAAATGTTAGTAAGTTATCATATCTCATAAAAATAATATACTTCAAGGTAATCCATCAACACTAAGCAAGGTTCCTTGTAAACAACCTAACTCATGTGCACCGCATCCAACCTTCAATGGTTTCAAATACCAACTTACACCACTAGATTTCAAATCATTATCTGATTATCTCGTAAATGGGGTTAAAAGCAAATTTATTGGTTTTAATATTCATCTTATTAGTTGAACTAACCCATAGTAACCCCTAGTATAAATTTATGAAACCCCTAACTCAACCTTTAAAAATATTGGGTAGATTATCCAAGGACATCGATATTCCCGTAGGACAGCATTGGAACATCCTTATAGAAACACTTCTCTTGTGTTTTGATATGCTAAGGCGATGGCTTAAGATCAAGATAAACAAACCCATATCGATACACCTACATGGAGTATCGAAACACACAGTAATGATACGCCTTCTTCGCGTATCAATGCGCTAAGCTAAATAGCTTAGCATAACCTAAGAGAAAAAACCCTTTGTATTGATACGCCTATATGGAGTATCGATACGCCCTTCTATTCTGATACACCCTGAAGGAGTTATCAAAACTATTTGATACTAGAAGTTTTGGTATCAAACACGGACTAGATGTTCTGAAACATCTACTGTTCTAGCCCTTATTTAGTCTCTAGGGTATTGATATGCCTGCTAAGGGTATCGATACTCTTGTACAAAAATACAGGTCTGGACCCTCAAAGCTCTTAGAACACTACTCAAACTTAAACTATTCGATCTCAAGTCATTCCTACAAATGGGATAACTCTAAGCATGTTTATACCCTAAATATGAAGGTTCATCAACAGTTCATGGATCTACCATTAAAGGATTTCTCAAGCATCCAAACACTCAAACAAGTTATCTAACAAGCAATATATGACATAGATATGAAATGCATGATGTTTAAGAGTTGGAGGAGTACCAACCTTAAGCAAAAAGTACAAAAACCATGACTGGACCCTACACCTCGATCGGACACCTCTAATACACTTTATCCACAAACACATCTAGGCCCAACGGGCTTGTCACTTTAACTTTTATTTTTAGATTCTCAGTCGAAAATCCCCATTGCCGAGATATCCTACTACGAATATAGGAGTGGGTAGACCCCGAATCCATAAGAGCAACTATGGGAACTGAAAAAATAGAAACCAAGACTTTAGGCAACTATCTCATAAAAAATGTATAGTTTGGATACTAAGACTAAAATCGGGTTTCCAATCCTATACAACTTCCATCTGTTACTTCAGAAAATAGGATTAAGGTTTTAATCGAGTCAAGAACATAACACTTTAAGTAATTATTTCAGTAAAAAAACATTAGGCACCTATCTCATAAAATGTATAGTTTTGATATCTATTTATAAGTTAAATATTTTTTTAATGGTGTTTCCATAAAACACTAACATAATAGAACTTTAGACACCTATTTTAGTAAAAAAAAAACATAAGATACCTACTTCTAAAAAAAATGTATAGTTTAGACACTTGTTTCAAAAAAATATTAATCTGTAAACTTTATTTTTAATGTTCTTTATATTTCTTTTCAACATATGTTTGACATTTATTGAATTATTTCATTATATAGACATATTGAGATACAAAATAAAATAACTTGAGTTATACATATGATATTGTCCCTAAGGATATTTTAACATAAAATGTATTGTTCGAGATTTAACAATTTTTTCGTAGGAAAATGAATTTTAAGAATCAGCTATAGTTTTCGACAAGAAAACAAACTCAAGAAGGGTGAGAAAAACAAAAAGGGAAAAAGATGTTTTTATATTTTTAGACATTTAGAATGAAAATAAGTCTTGGTATTTATATATCGAGCACCGAAAAATAGGTGAAGAGGATTGGAATAATCTATTAATTTTAACTTTTCTAAATTTAAAAATTACCGTATAAAATAAAATAATCCATTAATTTTATTGAACCCTCTTATCATGTGCTTGAAAATCTGTCGGTTTAGACTTCACTAACTTTTTCAGGCTTAGTTTTCATGCGCACAAGTCCAACACTTCAACTTCACTCTTACAACTTCAGTTTCTTAGAACTTCAACTTTACTCTTACGACTTCAATTTCTTGTATAAACAGACTTAGTTTTTTTGAAACGTATAAAGTCGAGCATAGATCGAAGATGAGTTATTATAGCTGTTTATAATGATTTATTAGTTGGTTTAGATATAATGTAGATATCGATAAAGACATCAATAGAAGAAATAAGGAAGAATATCGAGATTCTTTTGTGTCGGTTTATCATCTCACCCCAATAACCCATTATAAACTAGATAGGAAACATTTATAGAAGTTGTAACACCCTCGACCCGGTGTCACATGGGACCTTCGGCCAAAAACTTGTATTTTCAAATATTTTAATCAAAAGCCCAAAAGAAAGTTCAAGTCCAAAACCATAAATAGTCCATCATATTTTAAACCATAATAAGTTGATAAATTCAAATGTAAGGAGCTCCAAATATACAATCTTTAAAAGCATTTGACTCAATTTAAAATAAAATGAGAGTTATAATTACACATATAGGGTCCTACAAGTATATGACCCACTACATCTAGCAAAAGTACTCGGACAACATCAATGCTAAAACCCACCACGATGATGCTCCTCTTCCAAAAACTTTTCTTCACATACGTACGAAAACACATTTTGAACATTGAGCTACAAAAGCTCAGTGGGTACTCTACCAACCGGTTCACACCACACATATTAGAAATAAGCATATGAGGCATTAAATGATAATATGGTATGATTACGATGGCGTTACCATATCCGCCTAAACCCAGGATATCATACATGCATGAATATCGATACATAGTATATACATATCAAGAGAAGTCCACATAGCATATGTATATCAAGAGAAGTCTACATAATATATCAAGTCCTATATCTCATATATATATATATATATATATGTATATATATACCTTATATATATAGGGTGTTTGTATCACCTCGTAATAATATAGTAGGAGGAGACCCATCAACACTAAGCTGGGTCTGCGGCATGCCACTACACATAATATCTGCTAAGGAACCCATCAACACTAAGCAAGGTACTATCTTATCATCCACATAATATAACACTGGTAACCCATCAGCACTAAAAAAGGTTACTAGCTTACTTTTCATATAGTATTTTACTCTAATAATCCATCAACACTAAGCAAGGTTAGTAAGTTATCATATCTCATAATAATAATATACTTCTAGGCAACCCACTAACACTAAGCAAGGTTTCTAGTAAACAACCTAACTCATGTGCATCACACCAAACCTTGAATGGTTTCAAATACCGACTTACACCACTAGATTCTAAATCATTATCCGGTTATCTCGTAAACGGGGTTAAAAGTTAATTTATCAGTTTTGATATTCATCTTATTAGCTGAATTAACCCATAGGAACCCCTAATTTAAACATATGAAACCCCTAACTTAACCTTAAGAAACATTGGACAGATTACCTAGGGGAATCGAGACGCTTGTAGGGAGGTATCAAAACGACAGTATCAAAGCACTTCCCTTGCGTTTCGATATGCTAAGGCGATGGCTTAAGACCAAGATAAAATAATCATATCAATACACCTACATAGAGTATCAAAACACACAGTATCTATATGCCTTCTTCGCGTATCGATACGCTAAGCTATATAGCTTAGCGCAACTCAAGAGGAAAAAACCTCGGAATCGATACGCCTACATGGAGTATCGGTACGCCTCTAAGGAGTTATCGAAATAATTTGCTACTGGAAGTTTTGGTATCAAAACACGGGCTGGACATTCCAAAACGCGTTCTATTCTTACCTTTATTTACTCTTTAGGGTATCGATACGCCTGCAAAGGGTCTCGATACTCTTGCACAAAAATGCAGGTTTGGACCCTCAAAGCTCATAGAACACTACTAAAACTTAAACCATTCGATCTCAAGTCATTCCTACACTCTAAGGGGATAACTCTAAGCATGTTTATACCCTAAAAATGAAGGTTCATCAGTAGTTCATGAATCTACCATTAAAGGGTTTCTCAAGCATTCAAACACTCAAACAAGTTATCTTACATGCAATATATAACATAGCTATGAAATGCATGAGGTTTAAGAGTTGGGAGAGTATCAACCTTAAGCAAAAAATACAACCACGACCTCTCTCTTCCTTCAAGCTTTCTCCTTCTCAAAGCTTTTAGAAGGTTCTCCTAGTTGTTTCTCTACAAAGGGAAGATAACTAGTGAATTAGATACCACGAAGAAAGCTTCTTAGAGTATAAAAATAGTGGAAAACCGAGATTAAAGCTCCTAACATAACTACTCCCGCTCAAGGCTCAACCACCACTCTTAAACTCTATTTTCTCCAACCCAAATATTGTTTACCTTGCTTGATAGTTCTCTCTGATCCCTAAACTTCACCTTTAGCACCAAAATGAGTAGGGGTGAGCAAAACTCGACTCGATTCGATTTGAAAAACCCGAATAAATCGACTTGAGGCGAAAATACTCGACTCATTTTGACTCGACTTGAAATTACATAGACTTGACTCGACTCGAAAAAATTTCAAATAAAGTTTGAGTTGTAAAATGAAAATTCGAATAACTCGAATAACTCGAACTTTTAATAATTAAGGGATTAATTTTTAAGTTTGAGACGAGTCTATCAATTTTTTAATGATAGATATATTTATATATAAAAATATAAAGAAATATTGCCACATATGAAAAAATATATATACACATATCTTATAAGATTAGAGAAAGTCGTTTAAATTGAAATCAAATCATACTATAACATGATATATAATTATAATTAAATATTTATAGGAACTCAAAAACTCGACTCGATTCGACTCGACTCGAATTTTTTAAACTCGACTCGAACCGAAAAAATTTCAAATAAAGTTTGAGTTATAAAATATGACTCGTCAACTCGAATAACTCAAAATTTTTTGACTCGACTCGACTCGATCGAATACTCACCCCTAAAAATGAGTTTCTCAAACCACCACCACAAAGGTTGAACCATTTTCCACTTTTTTTCTTGCAACAATGGAGGAAGGGAAGGAAGACAAGATGATCTCCCTAAAATCAACTTTCTATAGAGAAATCAATTCTCTTTCCCCCAATTTGTCCTCAATCAGAGGATTACCATTTTTCCCTCACTCAACAAGGTCCAACTCACAATCCAACTCAACCACTTAAGCCCAAGGCCCAAAACTCAAACCCGGAGACCAAACACTAGAACCTAACTTTTCGGGTTAACCCGAATCTAGATCGTGACAGAAGTAATGAAGAATATCGAAGCATTAAAGATATAATTTAGTTACTTTGGTATCTTTTAAACTATTAACCATAACTAATGAGACATAATTATAGAATAACTCGTGAATTAGTTTTTTTTGAACAATATTTTTTTGGTAAATTAAAGATCTTACTAATCATATTGTACTACACTCTCGTTGTTCAACGCTATTAAGGACATTCATGATGTGTGTGCGTAGTTTTTCATGAGTGCACTAAAGATCTTGTCATGAATCTCATAGAAATTATCCCATTTCAGACTCATTAAGGACATTTAGGATACTGAAATACATTATTGATGATTCTAGATATATTAGATCAAGGAAATATGAAATGTCGTTTTGAGTAATGAAAAGTTTTATCAATTAAGAATTAAGAATTTGTGTAAATTATATCTTAAGTAAAAAATTATATAATTATGTATATTCTTATATTATAACTTTAATTATTATCATTTGAGTAGGAATTTCTGTAGATTATAAAAATTACATAATTACATAAAATTTTATTAAATAAGTAAAAGTTTGTACCATGTCATCTCATTTTAACAGCACCATAAATGTGTCTCACTCAAAAACTGCTCAAAATTTTTTTTTCCAATAAATACTTCTAATAACAAGGTCTTGTTTGTAATATTTTATTTTTTAAAAAAATATCTTGCTCGTAATAGATTAATATTTCATATCGTTTATTTGAGCATATTTATAAAGACTCATTCATCAAACACAAATCTGACAAATGATATTGATAGAGTTTCTTACCTTTTTATTTATATTTTTTGCTTACCATTTTTTTTTTGTTAAAGATCAACAACACACTCCTTTCACTCTTTCTCTAGGCATCCATTGAAATTTTTATTAAAGTTTTTGGTATAAATTTAAACAAATTTAAACAATAAACTATATAAATGTCACTTTTGTTAACAATGGCTTCACGAGTTAACAACTCGTCGTGGGTATTTTGTTATGGTTGTGCAATTTGTATATTTTGTTTATGGGTGTTAGACGTAAAATTATATAGTCAAATAATCGTTTCGGTATCATTTATTACGAGACTATAATTTTTTATTAAAAAATATATTTAATTAAATAGACAACATTATTATTTATATATCTAAAAATCTCTTATTTTATTTTTGATATAAGATTATTCTCTTCGTCTCAAGCAATAGGATATCCTGATCCCAATAAAAGCAGTCGGGCCTCAACTACAAACATAGTAATGCGCCACTTGTGTAATCTGCAAAGAGAGCATTGAATAAAATAAATGTTCCCCGCTACGTATGCTTTCTTGCAACTTAGCTGAACTACCCTCCTATGGTTTGCTTTGTTCCATGTTATTAGGTTTAAGCCGGTTAGACATTTAAACCAAAAATTAACATCCTCCGTTGACTCACAATTTATCATCTTACCGAAAAATTATTAGGTGAACCCTGTTCACCACGTCATCCATGGTCCCAAGTAATCAGGACCGTTGATCTTAATTTTTTTCAAGTGAATCATTATCTCTTTCCTACATGTACTTAGTGGGTGGGTAGTTATTAGGTGGTTATTTAAAGATTAACGGTCCTAATTACTTGGAACATGGATAACGTGATGAAAAGGGTTCACCTAATAAGCTCTCCATATTACCATAGATGTTTTTGCCTACATTGAAAATTACATGTCAAATAAGCAACCTAACACAAATAGCTTTTATATTATGATATGGTGTTTGCCTTTATCATTTTACCAGAATTGAACCCTGATTCAAGAAGAAAGCATAGTAGTTATTATGACAGATCACCAGCAAAAAATTCATCCAGTGGTGGATGTAGAAGCACAGGCTCCGTCGGAGCCTTTGGTACCTCTTGGCTCTGCTATATCAGAGAAAGGAAACCCGATTCAACAGCATCAACAAACACGTGCGGTTCCTGTGATTCAAACAAGGCCACTAAAGAAGAGGAGTTGTTGGTGCAAGTGCATATTGTCACGGGCCGTCAGTTCGAGCCCGTGCCACATGCGCATATTGCTGCCCAAGAGGTTCTTAGGGAGATTTTGGGCCTAAAGGTACCACCAGACTTAGCCCGTTCCATGGAGGATTCTAGAAGATAGCCATTTTGGCCTTGTAAACTTTCCTTGTATTCTTAGGATTTGTTTCCTTAGTTAACATGGAATATTCTTAGGATTGTGCCAATGTGGTTGGTAGGAAATGATCCTAGCCATCGATGTAAATCAGTGGGAACCGTCGGATGTAAGGGGAATCAACTATAAATAGAGACCTCCCCAGTCTCATTTGTATCATCTCATCTTTGAGTAATCAAGTGGCATTCACTCTAAAAAACTCTCTCAATTGTTCTTTGTGTTCTTCGCGTTCTTCTTTTCGTTCTTGAGTAGCCATACTCATAGTTTGCTTTCCGCCAGAACGATTCAGCGTTCTTAGTGCCTTGGGAAGTTTGATCTTCCGGAGCGAGTTTTCAGGCTGACTTAGTCGTTTGTCTAAGAACATCGACTAAGGCCGCGCGGTTCAGCTAGGTCAAGACTCTAGCCCCGTGACAAGTGGTATCAGAGCGTGGTTCAAGCAAGGCGCTAGTGATTATGGCACGTGGAGAAGAAGACGTTGCAGCAAAGGGTGTGAAGATCGTTGCTGGGCAAAGCCAAAGAGCAAGTTCGAGGGATGCTGTAGCTACGCTGGAGGAGCGTGTTGATAAACTCAGCCAGGTGGCCAACGGTGCGGAAGAGAGGTGCGAGGTGCTTGAGGCCGAATTGCAGGCTGTGAAGATTGAGATGGAGGAGATGAAGGCAGACTTGTATATTTACAAAGTTGCCTTGATGAATGGAAAGATGGCCACTGCATCCAAGTCGAAGAAGGACATTCCAAAGCCAAAGGTGTTCAAGGGGAACCGATCGGCCCAAGATGTTGAGAACTTCTTGTGGGGCATGGAGCAGTATTTTCGAGCCATGGGCATCAAGGATGATGCGGAGAAAGTAAACGTTGTTTCGATGTATTTAACTGATGTCGCTCTTTTGTGGTGGCGACGCAGATGCTCGGAGGAGCCGAGTGGAGACATTCCTTTTGAGACATGGAAGGAGTTCCAAGTTGAGTTCAAAGAGAAATTCTATCCGACGAATACTCAACGGGAGGCTCGTAAGAAGTTGCGGCAATTGAAACATGAGGGTTCCATCACTGACTATGTCAGGAAGTTCATTGAAATCAAGCTCCAAATCCAGGACTTGAGTGAAGCGGAGGGATTTTCCTACTTCATGGATGGACTCCAAAGATGGGCTCAAATGGAGCTAGAGCGGAGGGGAGTCGAGGAGCTTTCCAAAGCCTTTACCGCAGCCGAGTCCATAGCTCAGTTCGAAGTTGACATGTCCAAGTCTTCCAAGCCCCAAGGTAAGAGCTTTGGTGGGGGAGACGAGGAGGATAATCATTCTTGCAATGATGATGAGAGGGTCAACAAGTTTGTCAAACCATCGGAGAAAAAGGATCGAGGGCCTTTGAAGTGCTACCATTGCCATGGTTCACACTTGGTGAAAGAGTGTCCCAAGAAGAAGCGCCCCGATACGATCAATGATGCGGATGACGAGCAAGAGGACGAGGAATGTATGCTTGGTACGATTGCTAGTGTTAGAGCAATCAAGCCAAGGGTGGGGAAGCAATGTTACGAGAGCAAGGGACCTCACGTAGTTCGTGAGCACCCGGATTGAGCCAAGCAGCCCAAAAGGGACAAGCCCGAGTCAAGTGAGGCTTGTAAGCTTGGGGCAATGATACTAAATTCTGCAAAGGCGAAGAAGGGCCCGAAGCAGAATGGGTTGATGTTTGTCAACATCAACGTGGCGGGACGATCGAGGAGTGCTCTAGTGGATACCGGAGCATCCGATCTCTTCATGTCAAAGATGGCTGCTGAGAAGCTTGGTCTCGAAGTTGAAGGTTCAACCAAAAAGATCAAGACCGTTAATGCCAAGGAGGTTCCAGTTGTTGGAACAGTGCGGAAGGTAGAGCTGCAGATTGGTGAATGGAAGGCCAAGGAAGATTTCAAGGTAATTCACTTAGATGACTTTGATTTCGTTTTGGGGCTTAACTTCCTTGACCGTGTTCAAGCTCTTATCATCCCTTGTGCCGATGTTATATGCATTTTGGATCCGAAACAACATTGTGTTGTGCCCGTGTATCGAGACAAGGGACGGAGGATCGAGAAGCTGACATCCATTCAGCTTACCAAGGATGCTCCAAGGGAAGGAGGCATCACTTTGGAGGCTATTGGAGTGGACACCTTGGTGGGGCAAGAGTTGCCTGAGCCACATGATAGTGAACCCGTGGGAGATCCATCCATTGAGGAGATGGACGAGGCATCGAGCTTCAATGAAGACGGAGCATCGATGGGAGCATCAAACTTCACGAGTGAAGAAAGATTGATGCGAGTTAGAGTGAATGCGGAAAAGTTGATTGAGGTACATCCCGAACACAATGATTGTGTTTTACAGTTTGATTTGCCTTGTTTGTCGGGTGTAGGCCAGCAAAAACCTAACCCTTCAAATGGAGTTGTCGATACTTGGCGAGAGCACAAGCCACCTTTCAGAGTTCTTAGGCGCAAACGAGGGTTGCCGACGATCTTGAGAGACCGCTCAGTGTTCAATGTTGTGGCGTCCAAGTCATTGTGCAAGGACCATGTGTGTCCGAATGGGGGCAAATCACAACTGGTAGGAGCTAACTCCTACGATCGAGATGCGCTTGGAGGGACGGTGACTGATGTTAGATGGCGACGAGTACCAAAGCAAGCAGTCCATTTGGGTGGACAACTGAGCCAGAGTCGAGTGCTCTTTATGAGAAGAGCATCCAGCCCGATTCAGAGTTTGGGGCAAGCCGAGGTGACAAGGAATTCCCAAGATCGGTTCTATCTTCGTTCCGAGGCGGCGACGAGGGCGTCGCCATGTTTGGTGGGGGAGAATGTCACGGGCCGTCAGTTCGAGCCCGTGCCACATGCGCATATTGCTGCCCAAGAGGTTCTTAGGGAGATTTTGGGCCTAAAGGTACCACCAGACTTAGCCCGTTCCATGGAGGATTCTAGAAGATAGCCATTTTGGCCTTGTAAACTTTCCTTGTATTCTTAGGATTTGTTTCCTTAGTTAACATGGAATATTCTTAGGATTGTGCCAATGTGGTTGGTAGGAAATGATCCTAGCCATCGATGTAAATCAGTGGGAACCGTCGGATGTAAGGGGAATCAACTATAAATAGAGACCTCCCCAGTCTCATTTGTATCATCTCATCTTTGAGTAATCAAGTGGCATTCACTCTAAAAAACTCTCTCAATTGTTCTTTGTGTTCTTCGCATTCTTCTTTTCGTTCTTGAGTAGCCATACTCATAGTTTGCTTTCCGCCAGAACAATTCAGCGTTCTTAGTGCCTTGGGAAGTTTGATCTTCCGGAGCGAGTTTTCAGGCTGACTTAGTCGTTTGTCTAAGAACATCGACTAAGGCCGCGCGGTTCAGCTAGGTCAAGACTCTAGCCCCGTGACAAGATGTTGGACCAGGAACGAAACTATGATTTAGGGTTGAAGGGCAAAAACATAAATATTTAGAAGTAAGAGGGACAAATCCATAAAAATATATTTTAAAAAATTTAAATAAAAGAAAGAAAGTGTAAAAAAAAATTCTTCAGGTGAGGTGGGGCAACGTGGCTTCATCACTGCGTTGGACAATTAGCCTCATTGTCCTCCTCCATATAATCCTTGGTGCCGCCGTAGGGTTCCTCTATCTTGCCTTCCGCCCCAAACTCCTCAAATACTCCACTGATAGCCTGAGAATAAGTGATTTGAGGCTCATCTTCGATACGACCCTGTATGGGAAATTCAACGTAAAGATCACGACGAATAATCCAAACAAGAAAATCGGGATATACTACAAGGAAGGATGTCGATTGAGCGTATGGTATACGAACTCAAAGCTTTCTGAAGGGTCGTTGACAAAGTTCTACCAAGGTCCCCAAAACATAACAAAGTTGGATGTTGTGTTAACCAGACAAACAGAGTAGGGAAGCACTTTGATGTCGGCCTTGAAACAGCAGCAGCAGACAAGACAGATACCGTTGGATCTTAAGATTCATGCGCCTGTGGTAGTTAAATTTGGCAAGTTAAGTATGAGGAAGGTGAAGATCTTGGGAGAATGCAAATTGGTTGTTGATAGTTTATCTGCTAATAACATCATTAGCATTAAAGCTAGTAGTTGCATATTCAGAGTGAAGCTTTGAATTCAACTTTCATTAGTTTATTTTGTACCTACATATTGTGTTATAAAGATCTTCATTTTTCTGATGAGATCTTTCGCGCATTCTTTACTTTTTTCTTTTTTTTTTATGGGTCAAGATTAATTTTGCACTATTGATTAATATTGAGTTAGAAAAATTATATCATAGACGTTACTTACCATATAAATTATGATTTCAATCAATAAAAATTACTTATAATATTATTTTATTGTCTTATTATTTTTAACTAGTTAATTTTACTGATACGTTTTTCCGTATCTTTTGAAAAACTGTTTTTGGAAGACAGTATATAATAGGAAAATTGTTAAGTGACTAGTATAAATAATGAGTCAACTAGAAAGTCAATGAGTACAGATAAACCTTGGTATATTGTATCATTTAAGAATGGTTAGGGAGTCTGTTAAAAATATTATTCTCAACTGACTCTAACCTCAAGATCTGGCAGATATCTTTCGTTGATGTTATTGTTCGATTAATGATGGTGCCTCAAGTTTCTTTCGTTATGCTCTCTATCTAGTGTAAATTATCGAAATGGTGCAGAAATTGATTCAGAAGAATTGGTGTTTTGTGATTTTGTTCTTTATAAGTGTTTTGTTTCTCCTTACTTGAAGAATGTATAACATGAAGATAAATTGTCAATAATTCTCCTTTTGAGTGAATCAATGTATGTTTCATGCATCGACACTAGGTTTCTAGTTTCTCTTAAGAATGCATTTTTTATCGTAAGAATGTTTGTTTCATGTTGTGTAACCAAACCAATCGAACCAGAAGAAAATATAGAGAGAAGAGAAGAAATTAGGTAGAGAGAGTAGAAAATAAAGAGAGAAAGACCAGAGAAATATTCATTCATTCGACAGGCCCGTACCTGGGCCCGGACAATAAGGGCACCGGCCTAGGGCCTCCTAATTGCCTGGGCCCCATTTTTAATAAAATAAAAATATATTAATTAAAATAATAATAATAATAATAAAAAATAAATATAATATAAAGTGGGCTCGATAAATCATATTTTGCCTGCTATTGACCGTGTGAAATCTTTAACATTTAATGTGGGCCCCACTTTTATATAAAATAAAAATATAAAAAATAATAAAGAAATAAATAAAAAATATAATATAGTGGGTTCCACAAAATCAATTTTTGTCGTTGCCACAGTTTAACAATTTGAAAAAAAAAATTAGGTTCACTAACAATTATATAACCGTTCGAAAGTTTTTAATTATTTTTATATTTTATTAATTTATAAATTAATAGGTTTTTAGGTTATCATTTTGAATTTAATAATAATTTAATATTTTTTTAATTTTTTAATAAGATTAAAATTTTCAAATACACCACCTATAGAAAATCCTTACAATATTTTTACTTTTTATATCTCTATTTCTCTTATATTTTCTCTCTTTTTTTATGTTATATTTTTACATTTTGATTAAATTTTTTTATCTATTATTTTAATTTGATACTCTAAGAGGACAAGAACTCATATATTCAAGGAGATTGCGGTTTACATGATTTGTTGTTGATATACTACAATCGAATTTGAAGCATAAATTCAACGACAAAATTTCAAGACTATCATTCTATACCTTTTTACTTTATATTTTTATAGTATAATGTTATCTTTTTTCGAAACTGAAAGTATTGCAGATGATTTTGCCGGATGATTTAATGTAGCTACTTGAAATTTTCAAGTTTGTCAAAATGGTAGATTGTTATCCAAATGTTTCAATTGCTTATCGAATTCTTCTAACTATGTCGGTGACCGTTGCATCTGCTGAATGGTCTAGTCATTTTATGTATTGAGAAAAATATGTTAGACCATATTGATGTAGACACTATCATTAGTGATTTTGTATCTATAAATGCACGTAAAAATTGTTTTGTGTGATTATTTGAATGTTCAATAAAATTTATTTATGTTTTTATTTAAATTTTGATATATTTTTAAATGATTTATCAAAAATAATAAAAATAAATTAATTTATTTAATAAATATTTTAAGGGCCTAAAATTTTAATTCGCCCTTAGGCCACCAAAATCTCAGGAACGGCCCTGTCATTCGATAAAGAGGAAGAAGATAAACTCCCTGTCCAAATAGCCTCTCAGCCAAACTAAAACGGTCTCGTTTTATGTATTTATCAGACCCTTTCATGAAATTCACCGTTTCATTAACAGCTACAAGCCAGCTGTCAAAACCAACCTAACAAACATTTAAACAGTCATAAAAAATATTCTAACGGCCAAAAATAACAAACCATATGACAAAACTCCCTTCTTTAGAGGATTCTTGTCCTCAAGTATCGAAATTTGGAAATTGCTGCTTCAAATGATGGAGGATCTCCCAAGTTGCATCTTCTGGGAATGAATTTGTCCACTCAACAAGTACCTCGGTCACAGCTAGGTTGCCTCTCTTCCTTATCCTCCTCTCCAAAATCTTCAATGGCTCCTTGTTAATGCTTCTATCTTCATCCATCAAAAGTAGTGTTGACTGAGTCGAATCATTTCCCACTGTCTGCTTCAATTGTGACACATGAAATACTAGGTGAATTTTCGACCCATCTGGCAGCTTCAACTTATAGGCTATTGCTCCTATTTTTCCAGTAATCATAAAAGGACCATACCACCTAGGTGACAATTTTTGATTCATTCTTGCACTTACAGAGTGTTGCCTGTAAGGTTGTAACTTCAGAAATACCCAATCCCCCTCCTGATACTCGCACTCAATCCTCTTCTTATCAGCCTGGTTCTTCATCCTATCGTGTTCCCTTTGAAGATGAAACTTAAGCATTTTAATGGTTGTCTCCCTAACATGCAAACTTTTGTCTATTGCAGCCACTAGAGACTCCCCAACCACATATGGAATATGAATTGGTGGTGGTTGGCCATAAAGATCTTGATATGGAGTCGTGTGAATGACTGAATGGTAACTAGTATTATACCAATACTCAGCAAAATGAAGCCATTCAGTCCACTGCCTTGGTTTTTCTCCAGTCATGCACCTAAGGTAGGTCTCTAGATATTGATTCATTCTTTTTGTTTGGCCATTTGCTTGAGGATGGTAAGTTGTTGAAGCAGTGATCACCACCCCTAATTTTCCAAACATCTTCTTCCAAAAATTACTCATAAAAACCCTGTCTCTATCACATACAATGATACTAGGCAATCCATGTAATTTAAAGACTCCCTCTAGAAATAATTGAGCTACTTTACTTTTTTAGCAGTGAAAGGGTGACCTAAAGTCAGGAAATGACTGTATTTGGTTAGCCTGTCAATGACTACTAAAATACAATCCTTACCCTGAGATTTAGGTAGGCCTTCCAAGAAATCCTTCCCTACTGAGGTCCAAATTGTGTCTGGTACTGGTAATGGTTGCAGCAATCCCCTGGGATGATGCAAGTCTCCCTTACTTCTTTGGTATACCATACATTCTCGTACCAAGTTTTTGATCTCCTTCTTGAGCCCCTTCCAATAAAAAACAGCAGCCATCCTCTGTGTAGTTGCATGAACTCCTAAGTGTCCACCAGTGGGACTTCCATGAAAAAACATCATTAGTTCTTTCCTCAATTTAGGAACCATCCCCACCATAATTTTATCTTTTTCTCTTGAGGATTCGACCATCCTATTTTTACTTAGGATGTTTATCAGAAACCTTCTCCAATTCCTGAATAATTTTCTTCAACTTATCATTTGTTTGCCATGAAGCAGCTACCTTCTGGAACATTTCAGAACTCACATGGCTCACTCGCAGTGTCTGACAACAAATCACAGGGTCCCTTCTTGACAAAACATCAGCCACTATATTGTTTATCCCCTTTCGATATTGAACCTCATAGTCCATCCCCATCATTTTAATCACTCACTTCTGTTGGAAGAGTGTGATGGCCTGGTTTTCTGCTAGGAACTTAAGACTGTGATGATCAGTCTTAATAATGAAGTGTCTTCCTACCAGGTAGGCATACCATTTTTTCACTGCCATAAGAACTGCAAGCATTTTTTTTCATAGACTGACAAATTCCTATGTGTCACTTCAAGTCCCTTACTGAAGAATGCTATAGGTTTATTGTTTTGAGTGAGTACTGCTCCAACACCAATGTCACAAGCATCCGTTTCAACTATGAAAGTCAAGTTGAAATCTAGTAATATTAATACTGGGGCAGAACAAACAACATTCTTCAAGGCCTCAAAAGTCCTCTTCTCCTTCATTCCCCATTTTCATCCACCTTTTTTCAGAATATTAATCAGAGGCCTAACAATGCTCCCATATCCTTTGATAAACCTTCTGTAGTAACCAGATAGGCCAAGCAATCCTCTCAACTCTTTCACAGAAACAGAAGCTGGCCAATTCTTAATACACTCGACCTTGAATGCATCCATAGACAATGTTCCTCTAGTGATCACATAGCCCAAATAATCAATTTTCCTTGAAGTAAAACTATATTTGGACTTTTTAGCATATAATTGGTTGCTCCTCAAAGTGTCTAGAATCACTCTCAAATGCTGCACATGAAAATCCCAATCTACTGAATATATAAGGATATCATCGAAGAATACCAAAACAAACTTCCTTAAGTAAGGCTTAAACACCTTGTTCATTAAGCCTTGGAAAGTTGTAGGGGCATTGGTTAAGCCAAAAGGCATGACCAAAAACTCATAGTGCCTCTCATGAGTACAAAATGCAGTCTTGGGAATATCAGATTCCCTCATCCTGATTTGGTGATAACTAGACCTCAGATCCAGTTTTGAAAAGAAGGTTGCAGATCCTAACTCATCCAGCAGCTCCTCAATAACAGGCATAGGGAAACTATCCTTGATAGTAAGTTGGTTCAGCTTTCAATAGTCCACACACATCCTCCAAGAGTCGTCTCTCTTCTTTACCATGACTATCGGGGATAAGAAAGCACTATTATTGTCATTGATGATGCCTGTCTGCAGTATTTTCCTGACCAATCTTGCTATTTCATCCTTTTGGTTAAAAGGGTGTCTGTATGACTTGATTTTAACCACTTCTTTTTCATCCATTAACTCAATTTTGTGGTCATGACCTCTTTTAGGAGGCAACCCCACTAGTTCTGCAAACACTTTCACATACTTTCTCAAAATCTGCTCCACTATTGATTGTGAACCTTTGATATTTTTCACTTTCAATTGAGCATTCAGTAACCAGATACTAGAAGTGCAGGGTCCCTTATTACTTCTCAATAATTTCCTATATTCCTTGTATCCAATTACTCCCAAAGGTTGTTGCTGACATCCATGAAAGTTTATAGTAGCCCCCTGAAAATCAAACTTCATACTTAAGGCACCAAAATCCCATTGTAATCTTTTCAGTTGTGTCAATCATTGTATCCCCAAGACCATCTTGCAATTCTTCATAGGCAATACCAAAAAATCAAAAATGAAACTCATACTTTGGCTGCTCCAATGAACTCCCTTATATTCACCAAAAATAGTCATAAAATTCCCATCAGCTACTGTGACTCTCAATTGATTCTACTGAATCATGCACAACTTCAATTTCTTTACCACTATTAGACTAAGGAAGTTATGTGTACTTCCAGATTCCACCAGAGCTGTGCATTTAAACTGGCCAAACTCCACCAAAATTCTCATTGTCTCCTAATGAGCTAACCCCCACAGAGCTTGTAAAGACAAGATTAGTTCTTCTATCTTTTGTCCCTCAACACTTCCCATGACTCCTTCCTCACAGTCTAAGAAAACTTCAGCTTCAGCTTCTTCTTCCACTCCTTCTACAATTATTTGATACATCTGTGTCTTAGCACATCTATGCACAGGGGTGTATTTGGCAGCACACCAAAAACACAATCCCTTCCTTGTCCTTTCTTCAACTTCAGCAACTGAAATTTATTTCTCACCATTCCTCAATCCATTAGCAACACTTTTCACACCCAATGGATTGGAATTCCCAGGTGTGAACCCTTTTGAAGATCTTGGGCTCAAGCTTGGGTGCCCCTAATAACACTTCCTGTGGTTCTCGAGGGCATACTCACTGTCCAAGGGTAGGAAGCCTTTTGGAACCCAGATATAGGTTTCAGAATCTGAGGTGCATTCATATTTTTCACTTACCTGGCCAAATGGAAAGCTTCAATCTGATTCTTTGGCAGCAATAACTTTACTATCTGTCTGATTTCCACCCGCAAATGATTTTTAAACATGCTCGGGATGTACTGATCTGGCAACTGCACTTGGTTTACCAAATGGATGAAATTATCATAAAATTTTTCAACTGAATCCTTTTGTCTCAACTCCACTAAATCTGCAAATGGATCATCGAACCCTCCTAGGCAAACCTCTCTCTCATAAGCTTCAGGTATTCTAGCCATTCCATCCTTCCCAAGTCACCATACGATTTGGATAAAAACTGGTGCCATTGCAAGGCTTTACCATCCAAGTGAAGCATAATCACTCTGATCTTAACCGAATTAGGAACAGATTCGACCTTAAAAAACTACTCCAACTTACACACTCATTCTCTATAATCAACTCCATCAAATCTAGGACACATCATTTTATAGGCTATATTCATTGGTGCTACCGTACCCATAGCAGGGGATTCATTGTCCTCATTCAAATCATCAATAATGATGTGTTCCTTCTGGGCTAAATTCACAACTATAGGGTGAGAAGTACCTGCCGATTGAGGTTGTGGATGAGAGCCCAATATTCCAGCTTATTTCCCCAAAATAGCTTCTGCATCTATCTTCTACCCCAGACTAACCTCCATTAATCTGTGCAAGTTTACCATCATTGTTGCCTGCATGTCCAAAAATCTGGAATTAATTGTGTCCTCCAAACGCTGCACCTGAGATTGAATGCGATTTGTCTGCTGTTTCCATTCCGGCAAAGGAGCCTCAACATTTGTTGCTCCAATCGGTTGAGAAGAAGCTTCAATGGCTGCCAATGCTTCCTGACTGCGAGTCTCCACCATGATTGAGGATCTGTAGTAGCTTTGATACCCTTGTAACCAAACCAATCAAACCAGAAGAAAATATAGAGAGAAGAGAAGAAATTAGGTAAAGAGAGTAGAAAAGAAAGAGAGGAAGACCAGAGAAATATTTATTCATTCGATAAAGAGGAAGAAGATAACCTCCCTATACAAATAGCCTCTCAGCCAAACTAAAAAGGTCTCATTTTATGTATTTACCAAACATTTCCATGAAACTCACCGTTTCATTAACAGCTATAAGCCAGCTGTCAAAACCAACCTAACAAACATTTAAACAGTTATAAAAATATTCTAACGGTCAAAAATAACAAACCATATGACATGTTGACTCATAGTCTAAAAGAATAAACAAGTGATCCATTGTGCGTTCTTTGAAACCTTGGGTTGCTTTTCTAATAATTTCTGAGTTTTCAGAATTGTTTGCATCAAATAGTTTCTGGTTCTACTTTTCTTTGAATTGGTGTGGTTTGATCTAGCTTCTCTCTACAAAGTATCTCTTGTTACATTAATTATCTTGTACATCAAGTGCTTGTGTTGTTTCCTCTTAAAGCTCTACAGTTGGTCTTATTTCACTCATGGCTCATAATTTTCATGTACCTGATAGTTGATACAATTCATCTCAAACTATATTTCGTGTGGGAGCTATAAAACATTTTCCTAAATATGATACTGTGAAGTTAACCGAGATAATTTATATTCTTTGGAAGCGTCAGGTGCTTCTCATTATTGATGGCTATGGAAGCATCAGGTACTTCTCATTATTGATGGCTATGGTCTCTTTCCTTATATGTTGGATAATCTCTTTCCTCCAAATCAGTTTATCTTTGATGGCTATGAGCTTATTTTGGTCCAATGAAGATGAAGAATTATTAATCGATCCAATTCATTATTGGTCTCATCAAAGCGGTAGAAAAATTTCGGGTGAGAATTATGCCGCACAGATTGAAATTCACGTTGATTCAGCTGCTAATATCTGCCACCTGGAGTTGCGTCGCGTGCACGCCATTAGGCAATAATCACACCTCTTCCTCAAACGTCGTGCCCTCTCACGCCTTTAAATGCCAAGGCCATCGATGAACATTTCTTATTTTTTCTTCTCTAAGTTTTTTTCTTTTTCGTTTATTTCTTTCTTCTTCTCCATCTCCACAAATTATGGAAAACAGAAGACAACAATCTGCTAAATCGGTTACGCCTAAATATCGTCGATTCGCGACACCGACGGTCGAACAAGAATATCAACACAACTTCAAGGGTTGCCAAGTCCGAGAATACCAAGGTTTCCACTACACCGATGCTAACGACCTTGGCATTGAAGCCTTCATTCTGTAAAAGATAAAGTTCCAACGAAGGTAGAAATTTACCATGTAACCAGAACCGGAGAATATTGTGTGGGTCAGAGTGTTCTACGCTCATCGACCGATGTCGAACAACCCATACATACATCTCCGAGGACGGGCAATCCCGGTGACCGACATCACAATTAATTCCCATTTTAGCCTACACATAGAGGATGTCGAGTATGCCGAGTTCGTCGATGCACTCATCACTGCCGAATACGAGATGATGAAAGTAAAAATTTGCAGAGTAGGAGCAGAGTGGAATATCGGTAAGCACCGCGGTTCTGTTAGCTACAAGACCTCCAACCTGAGGCGAAACTGTGGAATACCTTAATCAAGAGAATTTTGTTGTCAACTTCTCATAATTAAATAGTCGATCGACCGCGACTGACACTTATCCATTCAATCATACACAATCACAGAATTAATGTCGACCACATCATCAATGAATAAACTTTTGAGTGCGCAGCCAAGGATAAAGGTATGCTTTATTTCCTATGTTTAATTATATTTTAGGGCTATTTGGATAGAGCACCTACGCTGCCCACCGATTTGTACACACAGACAAGGAAGGGTTGGACCAAGGAAGTATATAAGAAGAGGATACAAATCCAAAATGTTATCCCTCATCCCTTTGTAGCACTAGATGCTGCAAGAAAATTCTTACGAATGAACTCCACCATTAGAGGGGTCATACTAAAGAACTCTAATCCCTTTGATTGGAGTAGCTCATTGGGAGGTATGGAATCCCCAATTCAAGCAATGAAGGAATACTTAGAGGCAATGCATACAAGCAAGAAAAAGAAGGCCTCTGCTTCTACCACAGCCCACCATCAACATTGACTTCGTGGAGAAGGTCAGCAAGCAACCCACACCCATTCGAGTCTAATCACCCAGATCTTCCAAAAAGCATTCTGTCAGCCCATTCAAGGTAGCACAACCACCACCTAAGAGCCACTGCAAACTGATCATCGATAGCGATTCAGAGGATTCATTTGCATCCTCCCAATTCTAAGGGCGATAGCATTATCTAATTTTCTTTCTCTCTTTTGTTTATATTTTTGTTATCGTACTAATCTGCTTTTTATCTTATCTATTTTGTCCATGTATTTGGGGATAATGCATCACTCGAGTTTGGGGAGCATTAGTCCATTTTGTAAAATGTAAAAATCTACAATGTATGAAAAATATATGAATTATCTAATTATTAGCTTAATTTCAGTCTTTATAGTCTAATGCAAAAAAAATTAAGTTTGTTAATTTTATAGAGTCTTCCTCAGCAACAATATGTCATTAAGTCGCCACCATCGTGTACACCATTCACCAGACTTAAAATCATAAAGGTATCTTAGAATAGTACTTATGATTAGACTATGAGACTGAATTTATATAACCACTGCAGGACTTAGTTGATTTTAGATGTTCTATTCTCTAAAAAAGCAAAAAGGACTTAGAATTTAGATTTTAACTAGAGGTGTCTATCACCGGCTCTAGTACATTCTATAGAGGTGTTTATCACAGGCTCTAGGACTTAGTTCTTTTTCCCACTTACTAGAGGTGCCCGAAATTGGCTCTACTAAAAATAGTTGAACACTTGAGGTGCTCGAAACCGGCTTAAGCAGTATAAGTATATAGTCATATATTTATATACAAAATAGGGAGAAAGGAAAAGATTGAATAAAATCTAAGTTGGGAGTCTTCAGTTGGAAAAACGATTAGAAGTTAGAAAATCATCATTTGCACAACTATGTACACACTCACAAAGACTCATAGTCTAGTTCCAATGAAATCCTAGAATCTAAAAGAGGACAAGTCAAGAAAGGAACTCTTCCGCAGTAGGCAGGAAGGTATATTACAATAAAATTTCATACTTAAGGTTATCATTGCATTGCTTGAGGACAAGCAATAGTTCGAGTTTGGGGTATTTAATAAGTGCATAAAAATCATATTATTTATATCAATTCTCCACTCAATTATTGTTAGTAATGAATAGATTTAATGACAATAATGGATAACTTTACGTTTTTTACATTCCAACATCCAAGCACTTAATTCATTCTTTTATATATTATTTGGTATAATACAGGTATGGTTAATGGTTTTCTTTCTTAGAAAGGAAATAACCCTACATGTAATGCCAGATAATATCAATGAACGCTGGAAGCTGAAGCTAAATTATAGATAAACGTAGCACTTTGGTGGCCACGACAGTAGAATAAAGATGACAAGTGGTGCTCGATAGATAGAGAATAAAGTGCCGATTTCAGTGAGCATAACTTGAGAAGAAACAAAAGTGAATAAATAGAGTCAAACCATGGTCAAAGTTAATGGAATTCAAGAATCTAAAAAGAGTAAAATTAGGAAACAGAATAAAGAGTTATGATTTAATATGGACATGTATTTTTTTTCCTTTTAGAGCTCCTACTTTTTATGGAGACTTTAACTTATGCTTGACCTACATAAAACAAGCTCTTAGGTCTAGAGAAAAACAAGTTGGTTCTCATAGAAAAAACCTTAGCTGCCGACAAGCTCATTATATTCTAAACCTTCCTCGAGGCTTAGGTTATTTGTGGAGTAGTTGGGGAAGAAAATTGTACTTCATTTGATACTTATTAATGTAATTTTGTTTTTCATAGTTTATTTTTTCTTGGTTCTCACTCTTCTTTGCATATTAGCTCAAAATATAAGTTTGCATGGAAAAAATCTATTTGTCTAGACCAAGGATAGTTAGACTCATGAAACGAGAGAATACAGTTTTTGCTCATGAGCATTGACTATCCAAAAGGGTTTCAGTGACTTAAAGGAAGCATATCATTGGTTGTTGATCATCCTTTATTCACATCGGGAGGTATTATCAAGACGTGGATTTTAACAGTTTCCTAAATTAGGGATAAGGATGAGACATTTAAGTATACTCTGTCGAACTATGAAAAGTTGAGTTGTCAACAAAGAATAACCCCATCAAGGTAGCCAAGGCGACCCTTCGAGCGACCCATCGCGGCGGTAATTCAACCCTATGCATTAATAAGTGGATAATATTTACAACTGGATTCCCCTCTACAAAGCAATCGACCTGACCTTACTCTTCTATTATGATTTTTATTTAGTTAGTTTGTTTAGATATTTTCTTTACTTCAAATCAACCTTCAACCGATTACTTGTGTCTTTTAATTTTTCTATGTGCAAGAATAACGTGCCACTTAGGTAATTCAGTCCCTGTGGGATCGATATCTAAAATATTACAACTTAACAAAAGGTAAAAGTTTAATTACAAATACAAGACTCCAAAGTCGTCATCAGATGTCAGGACAAAATTATTGTCTACTCCGATATTTTAGAGACATAAAAATAGATTGTCTGTGGTTTCTATAATTTCCGGTTAGCATTCATGCTCATGTATTGTTTCAGTCCTTCAATAGTTTTTTCTGGTTCTATGTATATTTTGTTTGTGCTTCGTTTTCTTACAGGTTTTTTCTACAATAAGTTAAGAAGATTTGAAGATGTTTTAAATGTACAAATGCAAAGTGAATGTTAAATGACTAGTATAAATAGGAGTCGCGTAGAAAGTCAATGAATATAGATAAACCTTGATGTACTGTATAAATAAGTTAGTCGTTGAAAGAGGATATTACAATTATGAAATCAATAAATAAAACGAGAGTATTTCCTCTCTTTCTCTAAAGGTTTATACTTAACAAAAATGATATAGAAAAAATAGAGGAATAGGTGATTTTTGTTGATTTAGACTATAACTAATTTGATACATTAGATTTATAATATATTTTCTCTTATTACTTTTAAGATAAATTATTATACATCTCATTCTATTATCGGTATATTTATAATTAAATCATATTTTTACAAAAAAATACAACATTATCATTCTATTTATCGATTTTGAAAATTAAATCACTTTGTTGTTAAGTGTATAATTAATATTAAATTTTTTTATTATAATCAAGTGATTCAATTATCAATCGTACAAATTAAATCACTCAAATGTAACAACAAAGTTAATTCAAATAGAGTGAACCGATTGAAATATTTTGAAATTCAATAACCTAATTACAAATTTACTGATAATGCAATAACTTGCTGTACATTTACCTATAAATTTGTTCAGAAATAAAAATATCAAAAAGATTGCTTTCTATTTTAGTGTATTAGGTTAACATAAGATAATATAATTTATTAATATTTTTGAATTTACTTTTAGTTGGTATATTAAATACATAATAATTGATCAATTCTTTGACTACGGCATATATATATATATATATATATATATATATATAAAAGAACTTTTATAAATTAATACTCGATAAATTAATAATTTTTAAAATAATATTTTTCTGTTTTGACTCGTGTTTAAAGTTTAAATTAATAATTTTAATAAATTAATAAAATAATAATATTTTAGGAGACCCTTATATAAATTTATAGTCCTTTCAATGTTATAAATTAATAATTTCGTAAAATTATAAATATAACCGGAACAACTTAGTAAAATATGATTATATTACAGTTTTTTTTTTTAAATTTAAATCAAATTATATTTTATCTCTATTTTTTTTTTACTAGATTAGAAAGTTCTAGTATTGTATTCTGGTATTGCAACAAAAAAATTGTGAAGAGTTATCCCTCTATAAGTGCTTCCTTCTACGTAATTGATTGCAAAAGCATTGTATGATCTTCAATTTCATCCTCAATAGGATTTTCAATAACACTGGCTACAGTTTCTTCTAAACTTTGGACATCCTAACATGTATCATTTTCACCTGGTAATCAAATAGGCGATGGACATCCATTTTTTGTGGTACACAAGGCCGAATGTACATTTTAAATATGTTTCACATTATTTTTTATTCATGAAAAATAATATATATTCGTTGAATAAATAATCTCTTTAAATTAATAAATTATCAATTAATTATTACCGCTTTAAATTAAAAAAATGTGGTTAGGATATTATTAATTTTAGAGGTTTTGTTGCGTATATATAATTAATGCTATTTTATTTAGGGTGAAAAAAAATTGAATCAACTCAAAAAAATTAAAAAAAACAATTTTGAGTTATTTTAATCGGCTCGAGAAACTAAAAATAATTTGGTGTTTGGCTCAATTTGAATTTTCCTAACAAAAAAATCAAAAAATTAAATTTTATAATTTTGTGATTTACATTATTTGTTGGAATTTTGTACTAATGGTGTTTCTCGAACTCACAATCCAACGATCATCCTACACACAAGAAAAACGACTCTGAACACGAAACCTACAAAGCTTAATGGTACATGTAATAACTATTTTTTTCCGTGTTCGAATAAACTCTAAATCAAATATCCTAAATCCTAAACCAAAACAATTCTAAAATATACCATAATTCAAAAAATATATTATTAAACCAAACATCCAAATATTTAAAAATCCAAAAAGTCCATAATAATTGTTCATATTTAAATCCCATTATATTTGAACCTTAACCTATTTTACAAATCATAGCTCATCACATTACATAGAACCAAATCTGGTCAGACCCAACAATCAAAACCCGTGGCCCATATCTGCCTAATTCATTTACACCAGAACCCAACAGCTTAACCTCATGTCCGATTAGAACAACCAAACCCATCACAAATATAACCCACACCCATATCCGGTTGACTCGGATTCAACCTGCGACCTCTCCAATTCCCAGAATTGACATTTCCTCTCCTCTCAGCATCCCCTTGAGCTCCTTGGAAATTCCAGAAGCATCAGGAATTCGTCCTTGCACCTACGCCGATCAGCACAGCATTCGGCCACCTCAACGCATGATAGCACCAGCTTGACATCAGTAGCCACGCAGCAAGATGGTCCCCTCTTCTGCTCAGCAGAATCACCCAAAACAAAGATACAACGGTCCTTCCTCCTCCATCATACGGTGCCTAGAGATGCACAAACAAACAGGGAAAAATCAGTATTAGAACTCCTTTTTTCTTTTATTTCGAATGATGTAATATAGAGTATAAAAACCGAATTAAAATCAGTCTAACCCTAGACGGGATTAATTTCAGAAAGCAATACAAAAATTCAGAGCATTTCATTTTTGGTTTTTTCTACATTCGAATAAGAAACGTTAGGGTTTTACCTTGTGGAGAGGAGCTTGGTTGACCATCGTCAGTCTCTTCTTCGTCGATTTTAAACCGTGTTTTTCTTTTCCCTCAAATCTCGAATAAAAACAGTTTTGGTTTCGATTTCGTGAGAGATTTTAAAACGAAAGGGTTATTTTTATTCGAAGTAATTTGAATCTGATTTTTCAAACAAAAAAGAGCGCTTTTCTGTGTTTTCCGCCGCCACTAACGGCGCCCGAGGCAACGACTTGATTGCTGGATTTTGAGAATATTAAAGGGGCTGGATTTTGAAGCTAAGAGAATTTTTTTCTCTGATAATTAAAGATGAGAGTAGAAAGAAATGAGGACTTCAGGCATTTGTTGTCTTAGCCCTTGGCTTTTATACACCAACCAAAACACTGTCGTTTTAGCAGTTCTTGACCCGCGTGGGGACCTGACCCATCGGGAATGGTTCGTATATTATGATCAATGAGCTAATTACAAGATTGATCCTTCAAAACCTGGGACGTTTAGTTTTCAGTTACGGTCTAAGATCTATTTCAGTCCCTTGTACATGTTTTAATCTTTTAATCTCATCCATTTAGTTTAGTTTTTATTTTAAATCGGACTTTAAATTTTGTTTTTTTTTAATTCGATCCATAATTTTATTCTATTTATTTTTGGTTCAATTAAAAATGTAATCAGTACACTAATTTAAATACCATATATTATATTAAGTTATATACATTAGATTTTTACTTTTATATATCTATATACATAGAAAACAAATAATATTTTTTATCTTATTTTTTCATCGATATTTAATGTCATATATATATATTATTATTGTACATATTGTTATATATATTATTGTGGCTTACGTAATTTATACATTCCTTTAATTTACATATTTTATATTTATACATTATTATTAATCCACCATGTGTTATGCATGTGTTATACATATTTATTTATACCTTTTTTACTTTACATTGTTATATTGAATATATCTATTGTCACGTTATGTCTATTACATCTTTTTTTGCCTTTGTTTTATTTGCTTTTCGTACGTTATTTTATTTATTTATTTATTCTTTATTTATTCGTTCGCTTAATCGGTTTTATGGTGACCCGCAACGGGAAGTGATCCGTAATATTTATAGTCCATTTTGTTCTAACATCTAACACCTAACATCTCACATTTAATTTAGCGTATTTAGTTTTTTGTATTTAATTTCTCGCAATTTAATTTCTTGCATATATATTTGTTGTAATTTAATTTCAGTTTCCTTTCTCATATTTATTTATTTATTTGTATATTTGATTAATTTATGCTTGTACATTTTTGCTTAACCTGTGGCATCTAATATAAATTAATAACAATTGTGGTATCTCAATATTTAGTCGTGAGCGAAACCGATATCAACTGTAGTTGTGGTTGTTCGCATGCTTATCTTCGAATATTGAGGTCTTTAAAATCTATTTGCATTCTTAAACGAATGATAAATTAATAAAAATTAGAATAAGCAGATTTTTAATTCGGGCAATTATATTCGATTAGGTATCAATTTTTGGGCGGTGTAGGTTATTTTTATATCCCATCCATAACCGTCTTCCGAACCCATTTTTTTTAAATCTATGATTTTAACGGAACCCGCTTTACCAAAATGACTGATGACGACTCCATTTTTATTTCAAAATAATTCTCAATTTCTTTATTTGTAAACTAATTATTTTTTATAATCCTCAATTTTCTAATTAAAATCTAATTTTAAATAAAATCCCCCATTTTTCTTAAAATTCTCAATTTTTTTATTGTAACCTATTTTCGAGTCTTTATTAATTAAACCCATTTTTTAATTCTCTCTTTAATTAAACCCTAATTTCCTAATAAATAACAAATTCATCAAAATTTTCAAAATAAATCAATTTTTTACTTTTTCGCAAAGTTTCCCTAATTTTAAAATTTATTTCTAATTTTTTCAAATGAATCCCTATTTCAAGCAACAAATAAATTTTTAATGACCCCAACTTCTACGTTATTTCTAATTTTAATTTAATTTTTAAGATTTTTAGTAAGGTGGTTACAGTAGACATATACTCTATTATGCTTCATGCTAATTATAAAAATAAATATATAAGTTAGTACAAACAATAAGAAGAGATAAATAAACATATGATGCTATCACTAGTCGCCTAAATACATACTTATCATCAAAGAAATCATCATACATTACACATAAATCTCAACCATAAATAAAATCTCACTAAATCATCTGAGCCAAAGCACACAAGGTTTTAGCCACAAACAAAGGAAGTCAACATGTTTACTTAAACACCCTCGACATTGGGTCCTTCCATTGACTGTATACCAAAGATACACTACCATCGGGCAGCAGAAATGACCATCTACTGAAAAAGAAACAGCCATCGAGTAAAGGATAAAACATACTCAAAATTACACAACCATAGAGTAAAGATCTTTGTATACTTAGAAACACATAGCCATTGAGCATAAGGTGTCATATACTCGGAAACATACAATAATCAAATAATGAGTGTCAATCAGAAATACATAGCCATTCAACGCACGCAACGAAAGAATTAAGTATTATAATACAAATGTTGGGTATTTGAATCCCGCTGATCATTATCTTAACCAATTAAATACTTACTCGACATGCAAACAACGCGATACTAAATATCTTTCTATTATTTCTAATCCTCAACACATAATTTAGTTTACATTATCAAATTATTAATACATTAGGGAAGAGTACATTAATTATTCTCGTTAATTATCTCCATTTATCTATATTATCTTTGTACTTGAATATTAATATCAATATGATACCCTTGATTTTCAATACTCACACAGGTACCAATAATGAAATGGATTACTAAAATCTTAAATTTTCTCCGAGTACTGATATGGTCGATTTGTATTGATACGACATCGAATAACATTATCCGACTCACAAATCATACCAACTTAGCGAATTATGGTATTTACAAGACTTAAATTAATCCCTAAAATTTATAAAAGTCATCGAAAATTTATTGTTAACAATTTATCATTAAATTAATTTAATGATATTTATTCACTTAACTTGATTTTTATCAAAAATATCAATTCATTCAAGCTAGCAATCATGCCGTAAATTATCAATAGATAAATCAATCGTCAAATAATCATATGAGTATTTCAAATAACCTTACATGATATATAATACCTTTATGAGTCTTATTATATTCACAATATCACCATGTATCTCTTAAATATCATTTATCATAATTATTGGTCTCTAAACATGATTATTTCTCATATACTTAGTTTGCAATCTCTAATATGCAAGCTAAGCATATTTATAATGCTCATGAAGCATTCGAAGTTTGAAGTACAGTAACCTTAACTCAAAGCAATAAATACTTATCCAAGCTCTTTCAATCATTTCTTTAATTCTAATATTTAAATAAAAAATCCTTAAATAAAACAAAAGTAACTTTACATTATCAGACAACTTTAAGGATAAAATGCGTAAAATAGCTTATTGGATTCAAAATCGGTGAAATGGACTACACCAACAGACTTAAAACATTGAGAAACCCTTTGGTAAGATTCCCCGATAAAATCAATTACTGATTAACCCTAGTTAATACCGGTCAACAACTCATTGATTCCTAGTGCGATAGTGTAACTTATCCACTTAGTCTAGACACTATTTAACTCGAACGAGCTATAATGAAAATATTGAGACTAATCCAAAGATTTGCCCCGGTAAATGACCCTAAATTTTTACTGCTATTTTTTTATCTTGTCTATATACTTTATTTAGATCTTAAATTTTCTTTCAAGGACTGGGTTTAATTACAATGGAAAACGATAAAAAACAAGTCTTAATTTAACCGAATAAGTTTTAGAGACCTAAATGTATTTTTCTAGAAATTTAAGGACTAATCGTAAAATTAAAGTTATCAATCCCTAATTAAGTTCATTATATGCTTGCATGTCAAATTTGTGCTTAAAACAAGGTCTACAAGTCATTTAATTGCATGTTCAAAGTTTAGGGACTAAAAACATAAAAAATCTAATGTATTAACAACATATAATCAACTGAACGGTCGGGGGTATCGAAATGATTTAGCCCTATTTCAATACCAAAGTGAATTTTAAGTCAGGTATCAAAACGGGTTTTAAGTGCTTCGGTACACCTTTGATAACTCGCTTGATACCTTACGCGATAAGCCCGCATTTCGATACAGTAGGGAACCTGTTTTGATATCATTTGAAACTGTAAAAATCGGTATCGAAATGATGGTTAAACGTATCGATACGCCTGCTTCTGTTTATGTTTCTATTTCGATATGGAATCATATAGTATCGATACCCAGGCTAAATTTCCTAGATTTCCATCACGTTTATGCTTGTGTATTGATACCCTATGAAAGGGTATCGAAACTTTCTACCCAGAAACTACAAATTTCTCAAGTTTTATGCCTTAAACGAAATTCAAAGTCTATCTAGATACATATTTTCACCTTAGAGAAATAATTCACATAACACAACATATTCATTAGATGCAATCCATCCTAGTTCCATGAGCAAAATATAAGTTTGTAAAAGCATTCTTCAATATCAACAATTGACACAATTATGCACAAGAGAGGTATGAATCAATTTCAAAAACATACTTCATTAATAGCCAAAATACCAAATATGCAAATTAAATGACATAACTTAAATATTATGGAATCAATTGTTCAAGAACAAAACTTAATAACCATAGCTTCCATAACTCAATTTACTAAAGGTTTTATATATTCATTGCTCTCAACTACCTAAGGTTGAAACTTAATAATAACACACTTGAGTTTAAATATGAAATAAGGTACAAAAAGATTTCTTTGCTTCTTCAGACGATCGTCACACTATTTTTATGCATTGCAAGGAAAGAGAGGGGTTAAGTCAAATCTTAGTGGGTGAAATATAAAACATTTAACTACTTGCAATATAACCCATAATATAATAGAAACTTTAGCAAAATTCAATTAATTTAAAAACCATGTCATTTAAAAATATATCATGCTCAAAGGAAAATTACTTGTGACTACCAAGGTCACTAATATAAAATCAGCAAGTGTTTTATCACATGGAGTAAATTACAAAACCAAGGCTTATATGATTCACTTAGAAAGATTTTAAAAACATTTTAGCTCGTTAACCAAAAACACATGTAATTCTCGAATTGTACCAAAACAGTAAATATTTTACACTTGCATTTTTCAAATGTTGGTTAAGTGACATGATTAGACTTACATCCAATCGTTGGGATAAACGAACACACGTGAATGACATCATATCGCCAAGTCATGTTGATTGACTATCATAATAAAAAGATCTCACCTTAGTGTCAGGGATAAATCATCATACCCGAATGCAATATGAATATCATACCATATAACACTAGGCTAACCTCTAATGCATCACTCAAGGAATTTAAACACATGAATTTTGTGTTTATAGTGCAGTGTATATCCTATTGATCGATCAACTTATCCCTTTAAACATCATCTTAATATTCAATACAAAACAGACCTAATGCTCAAGTTTCACAATAAAAATAGTAAGTAAATCACATGACCTTCCTCTAACTCATACCTCAATTTGCATAAACCGGTAAAATTCATATTTAACGTATTTTGAAAAAAAAGGAAGCTTTAAAATCAATGTAAAAATAGTCTCATGAGCATTTAATCACACGTCTAATCTCATCTGCGCAAATATATAACGAGCATGACCAACACATGATTCAAGCATCAAAACCACATGATTTAATGCATCCAAACGCACTTAAACCACCCTTATCTCAGATTAATACATAACAATCCTTAAAACCTATCAAAACTATAAATAAGGTATTAGATACATTAAAGACACTTTATAAAAATCCTAACACTTACAAAATTGTGATTACTATTGGATCAAATCCCCTTAATGATTCAAAGTTTTGACTAAATTTATAAAATTATCCACAAGTTTTCAATTTTTACAAAATAGTCATTAGTTTCAAAATATTAGGGATTCAATGGTCAATTTTCGACATTATATTGACCAAAGTGAAGCATATGTCAAATAAGTATTTTAGCATATTTTCCAAGATTTATTTTCAATAAAAACTAATTTTTAACTATTTAATCCTAAACTAGGTTAAACCGACACAACCGATTCACTAAACTTTTAGGCTCAAATTTTGGCGTTACAAATAGCTATGGTGCAAGGTAGTTATGGTGCATCTGCATGACGAAATCCTTTGTGATAGGGTGTACATACATTTAGGAGAGTTATCTAGTGCAACATAACGCCTAGATGTGCACTCGCCATACAAATGTATACACCCACCTATGGCGGTGGCGAGTGAAGCCTTTTATAATCATTAAACGGTAGTGATGAGATTCAGTCCCACTGGCTCAATGTCGTTAAACATAGTGGTGCTCTTCATTTCGTAATTTGGGCACCGAAAATACCTTCTTAATGCAACCCAAAACTATTTTTTTTCTTTTTCCACTAACAAACTATAGTGATAATGACTTGTTGGATACTGATCGACTTGTCTTGAAAAGATATTTACAATAGTATCAATAGTGTTGTGAATGAATACTTAGAGGGTGATATATCATATTTTAAAAGTCTGTATTCACTTTCTCTCCCATTATTCACCTTTTCTCACTCTCTAACATATCATCTTTTCTTTTTTCACTACTCACTCTTTTTTTAAAAATTTAAAAAAATTTAAACATCACTATCCCTAATAAAAATAAAACATAATTGCATATTTAACACGCAACTTATTCTTGTATTATTATTTTAGTAACTCAACTATTTCTCTGGTAAAATAGTACATGATATTATGGGTTTTTTTTGGTATGTCATCATTAAAAATTAATAAAAGACCCAATAGAAGAGAATAAACGACATGTGATAAGAAACACATAATTTTCTCCCTCCTAATCGGCATGCTATGTAAACTAAAAGAATAAAAAATACTTAACATGATGACTTGGAGAAAGAAAATAATATGATAGTCTATCACATATGTTTTTCTCTCTTCTAGTTAGTATGTCAAGTGTGTTTTTTTCTATCATATTCAGCATATTGTTATTTTTACGATAAGGTACCAAAATAAAAGCAAAACGTAACATTAAATGTCATTTTATAAAAAAAATAAATACTAAAACAATAATCACAAGTCATCCTCCTTATTTTTACTCTAAACTCAACTTAAAATTCTTATTCAAATTACTCTCAAAATCCATTTAATGATCTTCTAAAATAATTTTTCTTATTTTAATTACCAACTTAAAAGTTTGAAGCCCGGATCTGAGACCCTTTTAGGTAACCCGAAATTTGGGTTGTTACATTGAATTCTTTATACTCCATCAATAATTTATTTTCAAAAAGTTTCTTATTTAAAAATAAAATTATAATTATATTTTAGTTTAGATGATTTTTTTATTAAATAACATTATAAATCTTATATATACATGTAAAAAATTATATATAGATATGCATTCAAGGATATGATCCAATTACATAATATAAAACTCTTTAAGATTTCAAATTTTTTGGATCGTTGAATGGGTAAAATGAATGGTTGAGATTAACCATAGAATATGTGAATATTATCACTTAGAAAAAAAATAGGGTAAGGAATTAATTTAAGTCATCTATTTCTTAATCCAATGATCCAAAATACATGCAAAACTTAATAGAGTTTTACATAATGTAAGTGAATTCTTACTCATATATGCATATATTATATGATTAAAAAACTCTTTATAATGTAAGTTAGGTGGTGCGAGCACCCACTCACGAAGAATGAATCATTCGACAGTCATTCATAATTCAGAATAACCAAGTCTCATTTCTCTATCATTATCTCAACTACTTTATTTGCTCACAAATTTTGGGTGCCGTTGTCGGGGATTGGCATTAACGACTTTGCTTTTAGTTTCTCGCTTTTTATTCTTTTAAGTTTTTTATTCTTTTTCGGATTCAAGGAATTTACAAAATTTGGTTTTGTTGTTGTGTATGAATAGGGAAAGACCATCATCAGAAGAACATTCATTTGAACCCAAAATTGAACAAGTTTTTTCTAGGAGGAGGCATGAACAACAAGCAATAATGACAGATCCTGTTCCTCTTATCAGTAGTCAACATGCCGCGACAATAGGAGATGACATAGATGGTCAGCAATCAATTTGTATGGAATGAAGATCTATTAGAAATTATTTGGAAGAAGATCTCAATAGATTAAATCCAGGAGTTGTTGCACCTGAAATTGAAGAGACACATTTTGAGTTGAAGCCAGTAATATTTATTATGATCAACACGATTAGGCAATTTAGCGGATCGGCAACTAAAGATGCTCGACAACATCTCAAGTCTTTCCTTGAGATTTGCAACTCATTCAAAATTCAGGGAGTTCATGAGGATATTTTGAGATTAAAATTATTTCCTTATTCATTACGAGATAGAGCTAAAACATGGTTCAATAGTATTCAATCCAGATCTATAGTATCTTGGACTGAATTATGTCTTGATTTTCTTGGTAGATTTAGCTCTACAAGTCTGACTTATAGATTACGTAATGAAATTACCTTTTTTCGACAGGGTGATGACGAAGCTATGTACGAAGCGTGGGAGCAATATAGAGAACTTTTATGCAAATTCCCTATGCATGGATTTCCATTATGGACACAAGTGACAATATTCTATAATGTTGTGAACACGCCAACTAGAATGATGCTAGATGCCTCGGTAAATGGCATATTCTTGGAAAAATCGGCAGAAGAAGCAATGGAAATTTTAAGTCGCGTGGCAAAGATTGATTATCAGTTCCCAAATGCTAGACAAGGCGAAAGTAGAAGGAACAACACTGAAAATGATGCATCAAGTTCAATTGAGTCACAAGTGGCTAATTTGATGAATTTGGTTATGAATTTGCAACGCCAAAATAACACAAATGAAATCAAGGTATTGAATTCTTTTTATGAAATATGCGATGGTAATCACGATCCAGAGTCAAGTTTTTACGTAAGAAACTACAATCGGAACAATGCGATATCAAATACTTACAATCTTGCCTGGAAGAAGCATCCTAATTTTTCTTGGAGCAATCCAAATAATGCTCTCAATCAAGGAAGTTCGAGCACACAAGTATCAGGATTCCAACAGAATTTGCCTCGGCAACAGATGCCGCAGCAAACGACACAGTCTAGTTCCTTGAAAGATGCTTTGAAAAACTTTCATTACAAGATCTAACTCAATGTTTGCTAGTAATGAGAAAAAAACTAATTCTTTTATAGAAAAAACTGATGCTTTCATGAACAAGACTAAAGCTTTCATGAACCGGACTAAGATGCGGTTGCAAAATCAAGAGGCAACACTCAAAATGCTGGAAATACAATTCGATCAATTTGCACAAAGTGTGAATACAAGACCACAAGACGGTTTACCTAGCAACACTGAGATCACCAAAGGAATTAGCCATGAACAATGTAAGGTAATCACTACTCGTAGTGGATTAAGGATTAACGGTGAATCTGTGCAGGAAAAAGAACATCCAGTGAAACCGACACCGAAACAAAAAGATGATGAAAAGAAGGAGGAATCGGAAAATGTCGCGGCAAGTCCTGATGCCTTGGTATTACCCTCTCTCAAATTCCAAACGAATGAGAAGATAGAGGATATCCGATTGCCATCATCTTTTCCATAGAGGCTTCGACGGCAAAAACAAGAATATCAATTCAAGAAGTTCTTGGATATTCTAAAGCAAGTTCATATCAATTTGTCGTTGGTTGAGGTAATAGAACAGATGTCGAATTACGCCAAGTTTCTAAAAGATATTGTGTCTAAGAGAATAAGGTTAGGCGAGTTTGAGACCATTGCTATGACGGAAGGATGTATGACTATGTTGCACAACAAGATGCCACCAAAGTTAAAAGATCCAAAAATTTTAACAATTTCATGCTCAATTGGAAATCACTATGCAAGGAAAGCACTATGTGATCTTAGTGCGAGTATCAATCTTATGCCAAAATCGTTTTTCCAACGATTAGGAATCGAAAAGGCTAGACCCACTACAGTGATGTTACAGCTTGCCAATAGATCTTATGTGCATCTAAAAGAGGAAATCAAAGACATATTGGTAAGAGTTGATAAGTTTATTTTTCCTGCTGATTTTATTGTTCTAGATTGTGAAGCAGACGAATTTATACCCATCATTCTTGGGAGACTGTTTTTAGAAACGGGAAGGACGTTAATCGATTTCGAAAAGGTAGAACTCACGATACGAGTCAATGGTCAACAAGTCAAGCTCAACATTTTTCACACGCTTAAGCATGCGGATGATCCGGAGGAGTGCAAGATCATACAAGCAACTACCGAATTTAATTTTAGAGTTGATGATATTCTAGAAGATTGCCTCGGTAATTCCATTGTCAAACCTGAAGAACATGAGGAACTTGCTGAACCAAAAGACGAAGAATACCCTAAAGCCAATTGGATAGTAAGTCGACCCGTTAAGTTTTTCGAACCAATTGATTTCAGGTAAGGGAGGTAAGATTTTAAAACTATCTATTGAGCAATCTCCAATTCTTGAATTGAAACCATTGTCAGAGCAATTAAAATATGCCTATTTGGGAAATAACAATTCATTTCCTGTTATAATTTCTTCTAAGTTGCAGACATAACAAGAAGAGCAATTGATCAACATGTTGAAAAGGCATACGAGAGCCTTAGGATGGAAAATTGTCGACTTAAAAGGGAATTAGTCTAGCAATGTGTATGCACAAAATTATTTTGGAGGAAGATCACAAGCCATCAATTGAGGCGCAAAGGAGACTTAATCCAACTATGAATGAGGTTGTTATGAAGGAAATCATCAAATGGCTTGATGCCAGTATTATATACCCTATCTCCGATAGTACGTGGGTAAGTCCGGTACATTGTGTACCAAAAAAGGAAGGAATGACTATGGTAAGCAATGAGAATAATGAATTGATTCCAACTAGAACTGTTACAGGTTGGAGAGTTTGCATTGATTACTGTAAGTTAAATAAAGCAATAAAATGAATCATTTCCCTTTGCCCTCTATTGATCAGATGCATGATCGTCTTGCAGGAAAACCATTTTATTGTTTTCTTGATGGATATTCAGGGTACAACCAGATTGCCATAGCACTAGGCGATCAAGAGAAAACAACATTCACTTGCCCATATGGAACATATGCGTTCAGGAGAATGTTGCTTGGCTTATGCAATTCTCCGGCAACCTTTCAAAGGTGTATGATGGCTATTTTCTCGGATATGGTGGAGGATTTTTTTAGAAATTTTCATAGATGATTTTTTTGTATTTGGAGACAGTTTTGAAAATTACCTCGGCAATTTAGAAAAAGTCTTCACAAGATGTGAATAATCGGATTTAGTCTTCAATTGGGAGAAATGTCATTTTATGGTGGATGAAGGAATTATCCTCATTCATAAGATTTCATCCAAGGGAATTGAATTTGATCGGGCAAAAATGGAAGTTATAGAGAAATTGTCACCACCAACCTTGATCAAAGGAATTCGAAGTTTTCTTAGTCATACAGGTTTTTACGGAAGGTTTATTTATAATTTTTATAAAATATTTAAACCTTTGTGTAATTTGCTTGAACAAGATAAAACTTTTGACTTTGACGAATCATGTAACACGGTGTTAAGCAACTTGCCTCGGCACCTACTGTTGTACCACCTGATTGGTCTTTACCATTTAAAATAATATGTAACGCAAGTGATTTTGTCATAGGTGCAGTATTAGGCCAAAGGAAAGGTAATATCTTTCATGTGAATTACTATGCTAGTAAAACCCTTAGTGACGCCCAATTAAATTACACAAATACGAAAAAAGAATTACTAACAGTAGTATTTATATTTTATAAATTTTGTTCCTATTTAATTGGTACTAAGTAATTGTCCATACTGATCATTCGATAATTAAATATTTGATTACTAACAAAGATGTCAAACCTCGTCTAATTCGTTTGATTTTTCTTTGGCAAGAATTTGACATTGAGATTAAGGACAGGAAAGGAACGAAAAATCAAGTGGCCGATCATTTTGTCAAGGTTGTAAGAAAGAAACAAAGAAGATAATCTATGGGAGATTGATGATGCATTTCCAGATGAAAATTTGATGATTGCCTCGGCAACATCATGGTATGCCGATTTTGTGAACTTTTTAGTTAGCGGTGTTATACCTTATGATCTATCTTATCATGGAAAGAAGCGGTTCCTACATAATGTTAAGCATTATTATTGAGATGAACCTCTTTTGTTTAAGAAATGTGTAGATCAGGTTATTAGAAGATGTGTTCAGAGGAAGAACAACAAAATGTACTTCGGCAATGTCATTCTTCGCCATATGGAGAACATTTTGGTGGAACACGAATAGCTTTTAAAGTGTTACAATCCGGTTTATATTGGCCCACTCTTTACAAAGATGCTCATGAATTTTACACGCAATGCGATCGTTGTCAAAGAACGGGAAATATTTCCAAAAGATATGAGATGTCACTTCAAAATATCCTACAAGTCGAATTGTTCGATTTGTGGGGTATAGATTTCATGGGACCTTTCCCATCTTCTTTTGTTGATATTTATATTTTACTTGTTGTCGACTATGTTTCTAAATGGGTTGAAGTTGCAGCTTGTCAAAAAGACGATGCCAGAACCATTCGGAAATTTCTCCATAAGAATATTTTCACGCGGTTTGGAATGCCAAGGGCAATAATTAGTGATGGAGGTAATCATTTTGGTAATAAGTTGATTTCCAAAATGTTGCAGAATCTTAGAGTTACACACCGAATTGCCACGACATATCATCTCCAAACCAACGGGCAAGCAGAAATTTCTAAACGAGAATTGAAGAGCATCCTTGAGAAAGTGGTAAATCCTTCTAGGAACGATTGTTCTCTTCGAATTGGTGATGCACTCTGGCATATAGCACTACATTTAAAACTCCTTTAGGCATGTCACCTTATCAACTTGTCTATGGAAAATCATGTCATCTTCCGGTTAAAATTGATCATAAGGCATATTGGGCTATTAAAACCATGAACATGGATTGGGAGAGTGCTGGACAGAAATGTTTGCTGGACCTGAATGAAATTGAGGAATTTCGTGCTATGGCTTATGACAATGCAAAGATTTACAAGGAGAAAACTAAGCGTTGGTATGATAAGAAATTGATGCCACGATATCTTATGCCTGGGCAACTAGTTTTTCTTTTCAATTCTCGACTGAAGCTTTTTCGAGGAAAGTTTAAGTCAAGATGGTCCGGACGGTTTGAAGTTGTTAAGACGTTTTCACATGGTGTAGTGATAATCAAGTCCACAATTGATGGAAAAGAATTTAAGGTCAATGGGCAACGATTAAAGCATTACACCAATGCTAATGTGGAAGAGGAAAAAGATAGGGTTACATTAGAAGAAGCATAATTATGCTCTTCTTTAGTATTTTTTAATTTTATTACATTTTATTTGGACAATTTTTATTTATGATATTTAATTAATAATTTAGTTTTTATTTTTATTTATTTCTTTTTATGAATAATTATACTCTCAATATTTAAATAATTCTTGTTTTGATTTTTTGAATTTTAGGAAAAGATTCTATGATCAATGAAGATTTGAATGAGATTTGGAAAGATTTTAAGAAGGGTCAACTTGGAAAATTTTCATAGTTGACTACAAAAGTCTTCACCAAAACTTTCTAAAACCCCCACACCAAAAATTTCCCTCCTTTTAAACCTAAAAAATTTGCTCTTTCCTTTTTTACTAATTGTCGCCACCCATACCCAATCACCACACTTTCCATCATTATTTTGCTTTATTGATTCCATACACAATCTATCACACATCCTTTCTTTCTCTTACACCGATCACCACCCTTCACCTTCACCTTTTCTTTTTTTTTCTGTCATACTTTCACAATTTATTTTCTTAAAATCTCAACACTTCTCAACATGGCGATGAAGATCAAGAAGCTTCCACATCCAAGTTCTTCAACAGGACCCCACTACCGACGGTTTGCAACAAAGAGCATTGAGAAGCGATTTCAGAAAAAGTTTGCTAATCGCAAGGTATGAGAGGAACAAGGTTTCGAATATGATATGTCATGCAAATACTATAGGCTCGGTTCCGGCATCTATGACATTATCAAAGACCACAAGTGAAAAATCTTTTGCCAACAACAAGAACCACCAAACGTCACGTGGGTAAGAGAATTTTATGCCCATGTTACAAATAAAGATAACCCATATATTTTTGTTCGTGGAAAGACAATTTTCTTATATGCCATAGCAATTAACAACTTCTTTGGCACGCATATTGAGACTGATGAACACCAGATTTTTGTCAAAAAGATGACGGGGGATAAGGCAGAGGAGGTCTCACGTGACCTAAATATTGAAGGAAACGAGTGGAACACAGGATATCTCAAGGGAATGGTCAATTAGATTTTGCTCAAACCTGAAGCGAAGCTATGGAACAAGTTTGTACAAACTTGTTTAATGCCCACGACACATAACTCAACTGTATTGTATTCTTGTTTATTGCTAATTCATTCTATTTTGCAGAGACGTTCCATAAATGTGGGACAAATCATTTATGAAAATATTTACGCTTGCCGACAAAAGGATGTTGGTGCATTGTTCTTTCCTAGCTTGATTACGCAGTTGTGTATGCAGGAGAAGGTGCCGCGAGAGCCGACTGATGAGATTTTATCTTTTCGTCAAGGATGGAACAAAAAACGTTGCTCGAAAATCATGGGAGAGGATAAGGCGATTGAGGAAGGACAAATGTCGAAGAAAGGAATGCCATCAACGATTGCCCAAGCAACGAAAATTGCCTCGGCAGGTCCTGATGCCCCAACAATTGGAGAAGCAATCGTATCTGGTGTTAGGGAGCAAGTTACTAAACTCTTACGTCATATAAAGGCACAATTGGCCCAAATTGCTCTGTGTCGTTCCCAATATTTTCAGCAAATTTGGTTGTCAAGGTAACCACTCCTACCAAGGCAACTGAAACTGCCAAAGCAATTTCCACTGCTCCAGCAACTACTGTTACCAAAGAAACGGATATGTTTGACAAAGGGAAGAAACCACTAGTGGAACCTAGCCACATTGATTCGTTGCAGAGTTCAAGGGATTCAGATGATACGATTTCCGAATCAATAATATCTCCACCGACGGAACCAAAGAAATCAAAATGCAGAGCCAATATAATTTCCAAGACCGACGAGGAGAGTCCCTCGAGCGATGATGAAAAAAGGGAGAAGGTTCAATCGATACCATAAGCGGTCCAAACTTAACCACCTAGAAAGGGAAAGAAAGCCAAATTTATTAGAACGAGAAAATTATTTGCTAAAGGTGAAAACTAACTCTTTTACATTTTTTTATTTTTTATTTTTGCATGCATTGAGGACAATACTCGTTTTGAGTTTGGGGAGGAAATTTACCTTTAAATTAGTTGCATTTATTCTTCATGTTGCATATAGTTTGCATATATATTAGTTACAAAGAATTTCAATTTGATTTACTTGCTTTAAATTTGATGGATAATCGATGATGAGATTTATGTCATTGCACTTAATTTAATTTACCCTTGGTTTTAGAATTGCATAGGAAGAATTTAGAATCTCATTATGATGCTGAAATTTTTTTTACACGGTTGTGACTAGTTGATTGATAGAAACTTTGTGATTTTAGGTTGCTAGAATTTTGGGCATATGATTAAAAAAAGATAAGAAATATCATTCTAGAGGTGCCCGAAACCGACTCTAGTTTGTGTGCGTCAATGAATCGCTAGAGGTGCCCGAAATCGGCTCTAGTCGGTAGCTTTAAATGAATTTCTTAAGTGCTAGAGGTGCCTAAAACCGACTCTAGTAAGATTAATGCCCAAACAATTTTTTGTTAAAACGTTTTGTCACATAGAATCTTGAAAATCAATTTGTTCACAATCATACACTTTTTTCATCACGAGCATCATAGTTTACTGATTTTAGTTAATCATACTTTGTGCCCCGGTTCTAAGGTAGGAAGTTGTATTTAGAAGCATGTATTTGTGGATTGAATGCCTTGGCAATTAATTTTAGGTTTGCATTTGCTTGAGTACAAACAACAACTCAAGTTTGGGGGGTGTTAGATGGTATAATTTACTGATTTATTACCCTTTTTACTCATATTTATTGTTATTCTTAAGCATTTAATTAGTTGAATATTAATATTTTTCATACATTTTCATTAGTTGTCACCTTATATTCTTGTTTGGTTATTTTTGGTTAATTTTCGGTGGAAAAGATACTATTGTTGGTTTGTTTCTTTGTGTTGCAGAAGGAAATCCTTGATGGAAATCTATCCATGGAAAGAAATTATGAAAGATAGAGTCAATGGAGAAAAATATGGAAAGCTTGGATGAATGGACAAAGAAGGAAACAAAGGATTTGAATAATATATAATTTGGATTTATTCTTTACAAATTATTTCCAATTATATATTATTTCATCATCATCTTTATATAAGGAGTTGGCCGATCACCATAGAAGGAGAACTGGTTTGTTGGGTTGAAGAGACAAAGTGGTGTCGACATCTTCTTTATTTATTCATCTTGTTTTATTTTGAGTGATGAGAGGAATGTTTACTAGATACTTTATCCCAGCCATGAACTAATTTTAGTTGGCTTGGTGTTAACGCTCTAAAAAGCGTATATTTTCTACCCTTTTACTTAAGGTTTTGTTTGGTTTCAAGTTTATTTGCATTTCATTGCATTGCATTTAGTTGCATTTCATGTGCATTTGCATTTAGTTTAGGTTTTTATTTTATTTTCTTTTTATTTTTAAAAGATGCTTCTTTGAAGGGTATTTTGTTGGTGATGTTGTGTAGATGCTGAAGCAAAGTTGAAAGAACGGAAGAGATGCCGTAGCATATTTCTCAAGTGTTGGATCGGACTTCAAGGATTCTACAGCATTATGGACAGAACGGGAGAAAGGACACACTTACAGCCTACTGTCTCCATGCATTTTCCAGGCCAACTATACCCCCTCTGCAAATTTTGCAGATATCGCACCGCCCCTGCACCCTGCCACAGTCCCCTGCAGACCCTACATTCCTGCCACCTATTGCAGCAAATGTCAGGGGATATTCCCTTGGCACCTTTAGGGCACCAAACCCTAGAAGTCTCCTATAAATACAAGGCCAAGCCTCCTTCAACAAAGGAGCCGGATGCATAGCAAAGAAAAAATCAGTAGCTAAAGAACACAAAAAAGAGAGAGCTTTAAGGAAGCACGAGGGAGAAGAAAGAAGAAAGGAGGCCACTTTTGTTCGTCTTCAACCTTTAGCCAAGCCACCATTGTTGGAGAGCTTCAAGCATGGGATTTGTGCAACTTCGGGAGGAGCGGCAAGCTAGGAAATGTCACGGCACAAGCGTTTGAGACTTCATTCCTCTTCACTTTGTTTACCTCTTTTCTAAGTTGTTGAATATGTATTTCAAAGGACGAAAGTTGAATAGTTTTTCGTTCCTAGCCATGAACTAAACTAGTATGGCTAAGGCTTGTTTTGGATGATTGATGCGTGCTAAAAAATGCACATTTAAGTACAAGTGAATACGTCGTCAAGTAATAAAGTGATAAGCATTATCGAATATCATCTCCACAGGGATTGATATACTTAATATGCTTTCTTCAGTCATCTTGCTTCTATAAAGGAAAAGTAAAAACACAATTTAGTTTGATATTGAATTAACTAATAAACTAAGGTAACTAAAGTAATAACAATTATGAGAGAGATATGGTAGGATCTAGTTGTATCGTATTGTGGATTCGATTGATCTGCTTCCTGTCTTAATGCAATTTCACTATATTGCCTCGGTAGTACTACAGATACTGTCTCGTCAGTGACAACATTCTCTACCGCGACAATTACTTGCTCTTGGGCAGATTTACCAAAGTTCAGCAAAGTGTCCTTGTATAGCTTCGCTTATCCCTAAGTTGAAACGCTGTTGAAGGTCAATCCTTGATGATACCTCCGGTATTAATCAATTATAACCAACAACCAATCTCATACTTCTTTTAACCGCTGAAACTCTTAACCTATCCCTATGCCAAGTTAGTATCTCCAATTAAGTGAATTCCGCACCTACTCCTTTTGTGAGTCTAACTCTCCCGAGTCTAAACAAATAGATTACTTATAAATTTCCCTCCCGGGCTTTGATGCAAGAACAAAGAATGGCAAAGAGTAAGCAAACTTCGATATTTTATTGCATTGAAATAAGAATCAAAATACAATCTACTCTCACAAATACTTAACAACCTTCACCAACACCCTAAGAAAACTTAGAACATGATGGGAAGAATTGTTCCTAAGACTCTCTCAAAGTATGTCTAGCTAATTCTCTCTAATTTTTGCCTCTCTCTAAACCCTGGGACGGCTATGCCTTTATATAGGCTTAGCCTAGGGCAAACCTTTCCTAATTAGAGTACAACTTGGAGTAGGGAACAAGTTATGCACTTAGGTTAAATATTTCCATGTTTGATCTTCTAGAAGGTTTAATCCCTCGTGGCCTTGTCCTTGGGCTTTTCTTGTGTTGTTTAGCTCCGAATCTTGGACTTCTTACTCATCAATGCTCTCTTTAATTTTCTCGTTCAACCGCCAGCCATATCGTTTTTTCTTCTCTGTTGCCTCGGCATCAGGTCCTATCTCGGCCTCATTCTGTTACCTCAGCAATACTTGTTCCTGTACAGATATAAAAATGCAGTAAAGTATGCCTTTTCTACAAATATAATCTTTAATAGCATTTTCCTAAATATATCACATTAAGTCAATGCATTGGTTCAAGTAGGTGTAGATTTGATGCTAAGTACCCATGAAAAGTGTAGAAAGTGATAGTGCTTTGAGCACTTATCAATAATCTTTAATTTGTTTTAATGGGTGGTTATTGTTTCCTGTTTACTTAGTGTTTTGTTCAAGAATGCTAACAGTTTTTCACTCTAAACCTTGGTTTGTAAGAGCACCGGGAGGTAGCCATAGCTCAAGGGGTTTGGGAAGCTTAGATCTAGGGATAGGCAAGGCTAAAACAACTTGAACAATGGGGTTGCTGCGGGGGCAGAATCCTAACTTGCCTTAGGGATAAGGTAGAGTTTCAACGACTAAAAGGGATAGCACATCATCAACATTAGGAGTGTTAGAGTTGAGACCAAGAGGTAATGCCTTAGCATTTTCGAGTGCTCAGACTTATGACAAGGGATAGTGGAGGCATTTTTAGTAAACTCTGTCAAGCACTAGTAAACCAGGGGAACGGTAACATCCAAGACAGCAGTGAAGTCATGCCACAGCAAGCCTAGCCTGTCTTAAGCTTAAATATCTTTTCAGTGTTGTGTTTGTGCAACTTTATTTATTTCTCCAATATCGTTTTATTTGCTACTGCATTTTCGTGACAACCTTTGTTTTGCTCCAGCATCATTGGTGACATTTTTATTTTGCTAAAGTATTTTTGGTGACACTAGAAGAATTGCTTTAGCATATGTCCATACAAAAGATTACTTTATCTTTTGTGTATGTTAACTATTTTTGAATTAACCTACTCAATCCTCGTGGGAACGATCTCACTCACACACTTTATTACTTGTTCGTTGTGTTTACTTACAAACTCTTGCACGTAAATCAATCACATATTTTAATCAATCTATACTGCTGTGCAACACCCCAACAAGTTTTTTGCGTCGTTGCCGGGGATTGAGGCAGTAGGTTATTTCAATCATAGTTTCCATACTTTCTATCTTTTTATTTTTGTTTTGTGTTTTGAGTCTTTTTATTTGGTTTAATCTTTGTTTTCTTTGTGATCTTTTTAGGTTTTTGGTTAGTGGATGCCCAGAGTGAATCGTAGGGAAGGCCTCGAACCATTTATTCCTGAAATTGAAAGGTATTTTAGATAAAAGAGGCGAGAGCAAAGAACAAGAGCCATGTATTAGGATCCACAAAATCAAAATACTAGAGCAATACCTACAGCAAATCCAAATGCTGCAGCAAATCAGGAGATAGTAGCAAGACCAAGGGCAATTCGAGATCACTTGACACCGATCTTGGATGACCTAAATTCAGGGATAGTGACACCTGAAATACAGGCAGCACACCTCAAGCTCAAGCCTGTGACGTTTAATATGCTCAACTCGATTGGATAGTTTGGAGGATCTCTACACGAGGATGCTCGACAATACATCCGTGCTTTCTTAGAGGTTTGAGATTCATTCCGCCAACAAGGAGTACACGAGGATGTGTTGAAGCTCAAGCTATTTCCATACTCTTTGAGAGACCAAGCAAGAGAATGGTTGAAAAGTATTCCAGCCGGTTCGATGGAGTCAAAGACAGCTTTGTGCAAAAGCTTTTTAGCGAGGTACAACCCACCCAACATGAACACTCAATTGCGAAATGAGATAGCATCCTTCAGACAAGGGGATGATGAGTCGATGTACGAGTGATGGGATCGGTATAAAAGCTTGCTAAGAAGGTGTATCAATCACGGTTTTCAAGATTGGACTCAAATCATGATGTTCTACAATAGAGTCAATGTATCCACTAGGATGATGTTAGATGCTTTAGCAAATGAGACACTGCTGGACAAGTCACCAGAAGAAGCATTTGATATTTTGGACAAAATAGCCAACAATGATTATCAGTTTCCAACTACTAGGCTTGGGATAGGACGACGAACTCAAGGAAAGCTAGAGCTCGATGCTAACGATTCTGTCTCAGCACAACTTTCTGCTATCACAAATATGTTGAAGAATCTTCAGCAGGCTAGTGAAGTACTAGATGCTAAGGCATTATGTTGTGTGCACTGTAGTGGAAACCACTTCGATAAAGACTGCCCAACTCATCTAGAGGCCACTCATTACGTTGGAAACTTCAACAAAAATTCTAACAACCCCTACTTCAACATGTACAATCTAGGGTGGTGACAATATCCTAATTTTTCTTGGGGTAATCAAGGATCAAATCAAGCTAGCAGCTCGAATATGCAGCAACCCATGGAAACAAACCAAGGAGTCCAAGGTTTTCAAGGAAATATGCCATGGCAAAATGAACACAAGGGAACAGTTCATCATCAAAGTCACAACAATTCTTTGGAAGCTTCGCTGCAAGAATTCTTGGCTTCGACTAAGGAGTTCATGACATCAACAAAAACATTATTGCAGGAGCATTCTATCACCATCTCTAATCAAGGCAATCTGTTGCAGATTCAAGGCGCATTGCTGCAAAGTCACAACGCTTCACTTAGATCGTTGGAGACTCAAATGGTTCAAATTGCTCAAGCATTACAAGTAAGACCAAGAGGTAACTTGCCTAGTAATACCGAAGTCACTAAAAGTCATGGCAAAGAGCAATGCAACGTACTTACCTAGAGGAGTGGAAGACAAATCAACACGGGGGAACAACTCAAACGAAAGGAGAAGGAAGAAACCCCCATTCAGGAGCAAAAAGAAGCTGAACAACAAGAAAAAAAATCTACTCAAAAAGAAACTGAAGAAAACTTAAATACTGAGGCATTTGGAGAAAAGCTAGCATATACTGCAGCAAAAGAAGCAGCACCATTGCAACCTTTGGAGGACGCAAGACCACCACCACTATTCCCTCAGCGATTGAAACAACACAAAGAGGATCTACAATTTCGAAAGTTTGTAAGTATGTTGGACCAGTTTCATATAAATATTTCATTTTTAGATGTTATTGATCAAATGCCCTCATATGCAATGTTTTTGAAAGACATTGTTACAAAGAAAAGAAAAGCTGAGAATTTTGAAGCAGTTGCTATAGCATCTGAGTTCTATTCTGGGAGGATTGAGCTTCCCATGAAAAGGCAAGATCTTGGCAGCTTCATCATTCCATGTTCAATAGGAGACAATTTTATGGGCAGAGCATTATGCGACCTAGGGTCGAGTGTGAATCTGATGCCCAAGACAATATTCAAGAAGCTTGGTATAGGAAGTACACGACCTACCACTGTCATCTTGCAATTGGTGGACCATTCTCATGTCCGACCAGAAGGCAAAGTAGAAGATGTGATAGTAAAAGTGGGTAAGTTTGTGTTTCCTGTGGACTTTCTGATTTTGGATTGTGAAGTGGACTACAAAGCACCCATCATCTTGGGGTGACCATTCCTTGTGACCGGTCGGATTCTCATCGACTGTGAGAAAGGAGACTTCACAATGCGAGTAGCAGATCAGTCAATGACCATCAATATCTTCAACACTCTCAATTATATGGATAATAATGAAGAATGTCACTGTATAGCCGGGATAAATACTGCAGCAATTGAAGAAGATGCAGATTTTTGCTGTGACAATTCTCCACAAATGAAGGACTTTGCAAAAATGATGGAGGAGCATGATCAGGATGAAGAAGAAGCTCATATGGAGCTACAACAAATTGTCCCCTTCAAGCTAAGACCAGGTACAAAATTCAAATCAATTGATTTCTCTGAATTTGTTCCTCCTAAACCATCACTTTTATATACACCATCTCTAGATTTAAAACCATTTCCGTCACATTTAAGGTATGTTTATTTGGGATCTCACAATACTTTGCCAGTAATTATTTCTTCTAGCTTAAATCCTAACCAAGAGTTTAGTCTTGTGAATTTGCTGTCGCAATATAAGAAAGCTCTAGGGTGGACTATAGCCGATTTGAAGGTCATCAGTCCTACGATCTGCATGCACAAGATCTTGCTGGAAGAATGCCACAACAATTCTGTTAAGCCTCAAAGAAGACTAAACCCAGCAATGAAGAAGGTAGTGATAATAGAGATTATCAAGTGGTTGGATGCAGAGATAATACACCCAATTTCTGACAGCTCATGGGTTAGCCCTGTGCATTGTGTTCCTAAGAAGGGAGGCACGATAGTGATCACAAATGAGGACAATGAGTTGCTCCCTACAAGGACAGTCATAGGCTAGCACATTTGTATGGGCTATAGGAAGTTGAACAAAGCAACTAAGAAGGACAATTTCCCCCTTCCTTTTATCGATCAAATGCTGGATCGATTGGCGGGAAAGGCTTACTATTGCTTCCTCGATGGCTATTCTGGGTACAACCACATTGTCATAGCACCAGAGGACCAGGAGAAGACAACCTTCACCTACCCTTATGAGACTTATGCTTTTCGAAGAATGCCATTTGGGTTATGTAATGCTCCAACAACTTTTCAACGTTGCATGTTGGTAATTTTTTCAGACATGGTTGAAGAATTTTTGGAGGTATTTATGGATGATTTTTCCATGTCTGGAGAAACTTTTGAAAAATGCCTAGGCAACCTGGCCAAGGTACTAAAACGCTATGAAGAAGCCGACCTTGTACTCAATTGGGAAAAATGCAATTTCATGGTGACTTAAGGTACGGTTTGGGGGCACAAAATTTCAAGCAAGGGAATTGAAGTTGACAAAGCAAAAGTAGAGTTGATAGAGAAGCTACCACCTCCCACCACCGTGAAGGGAATTAGAAGCTTCCTAGGACATGCTGGATTCTATAGGAGGTTCATCAAGGACTTCTCAAAAATTTCTAAGTCACTCTGCAATTTGCTATAGCAAAATCAACCCTTTATCTTTGATGAAAAATGCCACAACGCTTTTAATGAACTGAAGAAGTAGCTTACCTCAACTCCAATAGTAATACCACCCGATTGGACTGAGCCATTCGAGTTGATGTGCGACGCAAGTGACTATGCAGTTGGTGCAGCACTAGGTCAAAGACGAGGTAAACTCTTCCATGTTATTTACTATGCAAGTAGAACTCTTAATGATGCTCAAATCAACTATACCACTACTGAGAAAGGGTTATTTGTTGTAGTATTTGCCTTCGATAAGTTTAGGGCATATCTTATAGGCACTAGGGTGATAGTACAAACTAATCATTCTGCCATCAAATACCTAGTGACTAAGAAAGATGCTAAGTCGAGACTTATTAGGTGGATACTTTTGCTTCAGGAATTTGATATTGAAGTAAAGGATAGGAAAGGCACTGAAAATCAAGTTGCAGACCACCTATCTAGGCTAGAAAATCCTGATAATTTAGGAAGAGATTTTGAGATCAAGGAAAATTTCCCTGATGAGAAAATTTTATATGCTACAGCATTACCTTGGTATGCCGACATTGTTAATTTTCTTGTTAGTGGTATTTTGCATTATGATTTATCTAGCTAGGATCACAAGAAATTCAAACATGATGCAAAATTTTTCTATTGGGATGAGCCATATTTGTTTAAGCAATGTGTTGATCAATTGCTTCGAAGATGTGTACCGAAAGAAGGACAAAAAGATATCCTATTCCATTGCCATGCAGCATCGTATGGTGGGCACTTTGGTGGATCAAGGACTGCTGCAAAGGTCCTTCAATCTGGATTCTATTGGCCCTCACTCTTCAAGGATGCTCAAGCATTTTACAAGGGATGCGATAGATGTCAAAGAATCGGTAATATCTCGAGGAGGAATGAAATGTCATTGCAAAATATTCTGGAAATCGAGCTTTTCAATGTTTGGGGAATTGATTTTATGAGACCATTTACATCCTCCTATGGTGATTTGTGTATCTTGCTATCAGTGGACTACGTGAGCAAATGGGTAGAAGCAGTGGCAACACCTCACAATGATTCCAAGACAGTCCTGAACTTACTGCACAAGAATATTTTCACAAGCTTTGGAATCCCTAAAGCCATAATCAATGATGAAGGAACCCTCTTCGACAACAAGCTCATTGCTAAGGCATTACAACGTTATGGAGTCAAACACAAAATTGCTACATCATATCACCCGTAGACAAATGGCCAAGTTGAAATCTCCAATATAGAAATCAAGCAAATCCTAGAGAAAACAGTCAACACAAAGAGAAAAAACTAGTCTCCAAAGTTGGATGAAGCTTTATGGGCATATAGGACAGCTTACAAGACTCCTTTAGGGATGTCCCCATTCAAGCTGGTTTATGGGAAAGCATGTCATTTGCCCGTGGAGCTCGAACACAAAGCTTATTGGGCCATCAAAAATCTCAATATGGATTTCAAAGAAACTGAAGAGAACAAGCTTTTAGAGCTAAATGAAATGGATGAATTTCGATCACATGCCTATGAGAATGCGAGGATTTACAAAGAAAAGACAAAAAGGTGGCATGATAAACATCTCTTGCCGCGGCATTTCTCCGAGGGTCAACAAGTGTTACTCTACAACTCAAGACTCGAACTTTTTCCTAGAAAATTGAAGTCTCGATGGTCAGGACCATTCCTGATACATCGGGTTTATCCTTATGGAGTTGTGGAGATCAATACACTTTATGGAGATCGAGCATTCAAGGTCAATGGTCAAAGATTGAAGATCTATAATGGAGCTCCCATTGTGCGTGACAAGGACGACCATAATCTGCAAAATACCTGAGCATTTCTATCCCTCTCTTTTATTTTACTTTAGCATTTAAATTTCAGTTCGAATAAAAAGTAGAGGTTTTTATTTAGTTTTCTTTTAAGATGATTTTATTTTCTTTTTGTCTCTATTTAGCTTTTAATTCTTGAAAGTACAAGCTCAAACCACTGTGCGTCCTTGCAACAGTTTGTATGAGACCAGAGGCGTGGCATGCCAAGGCAGGACAGTGTGCAGTGCACAGTCTGTGCAAGGGAGGCCTGGGAGCTAAAAAGGATTGTACGGTTACTAGTCTCGAAGGAAAAAAATTTGGAGTTATTTGTTTTGGGCCACCAAGGGAGGAATATAAGGAGCCCATAAAGGTGTAATCGATTGGTTTTTAAAGGGAAAAAAGAGAGTTTGGTTCAAATTCAACCATTCTTTAACCCATAATTACTTTTCATTAATTACAAAACCCTTTTCTCTCTCCAACTTACCATCCATTTAAACCCCTATCACACCTTTTTACTTTCCCAAGAACCCTAGCCGTCCAACCCTTACACAATCCGTCATTACTTTTTCTCTTTCATCTTCCTCTTCCCAAGCAAGTAACTGTCCATCTCTCTCCCCCCACTACTCCATCTTCTTCTCCAAGATAAACAACCCCCATTTTCACAAAACTCAATCTTCCTTCAAGAACACCGAGTGGATCTAACCAAAAAAAATTTTTCTATCACAATGGTCCGTTGCAAAAACATTGAGAAGTCTTCAAGGGCTACTGCTGAGGCTCGGCCGATTAAAATCCAGAAATTCAAAGATGATGTTGCAAAGGATCATTTCCAAAAGCTTAAGACAAGAACGGTTCACCAAGAGGAAGGTTTCCTCTACAACCGCAACCTTCCAGAAGTTGCAGGAGCAAGTTGCCCTCAGCATAAAACGCCACAAGTGGGAAGATTTGACTCGACACTTCGCAGCAAAGAAGGATGCCAAACCACTCAGCATCTCACTGGTCAAGGAGTTCTACACCCACTACACCAGACCAGGACAACCAACAGTGTATGTCCAAGGAGATGCTATCCCATTCACTGCCCAAGACATAAACCAGTTCTATGGAATGGATGAAGACGACCAGCACTCCATCTTTGTTGCATCTATGTTGGGGCAAGATCAAAACTTCTTACTTCAAGAACTCTACATCGAAGGAACCATTTGGGACGAAGCAAACACCACTGTAGACCATACTTCCCTGAAGCCGGAGGGGAAATCTAGATGCACTTCATCAAGCAAAACCTGATGCAAACAACTCACACAGCCACTATCAACTTGGGCCGCCTACAATTACTACACTCAATGCTGAGGACTAGAAAGATTAATATGGGGAAGATCATTCTCAAAGAAGCATATGCTGCACTCAAGAGGAAGCAAAGCCCTCTTCCATTCCCCTACCTCATTACATCCCTCCGTAGGAAAGAGAGAGTGTTCGAAAATGATGAGGACTTCAAGGTGAAAGGACAACAAGGAATAGCTTTGAAGAAGATTCCTGAGTTGATGGGATTAGAGAAAAATGCTCCAGCATCTACTGAACCTTCAGTCAAGCCAAGAATGCTACAGCAAATTTCAATACATTACCTGCTACTGTTCAAGGAATGCAACTACAGCTTACAGACCTCCAAAGCAAATTCATGTCATACATGAGTTATGTCCAATAAAGGGACTTAATCCTCCAGCTGAATTTTCGAGATTTTCTGCAAGATGGTGGCTACACATTTCCCAGCTTCCCAACCCACATCTTTGGCCCAGTTGAGCCTGAGCAAGCCCCAAAGGAATAGGCCCCGCCACAGCAACAACATATCCAGACTACTCCGCCAAGGCATGCACATAACATTGTCCACCAAGAGAATAAGCCAAAAACAACTGTACCAGCATCTAAACCATCTCCCACCGTATCTGCTACAGAAATCAAATAAGGTCCCTGTCGGTCCATCAGAACCACCACAGGACAAAGGTAAGGAACCTACAATTGAATCATCAACCTCTAGGCAACGCACAGTTGAAATCAGCAGTGATGACTTTGATCTCAACTCATCACCACATGAGGAGGTGCCTCCTACAGGCTACAGATCAATTAGTCAAATTCGTCCCACGCTGTAAGATAAAGCGTACTGCTGGTAGACACGCTTCTTTCAGGCTGGATGAGAACTTGATTCCCATTGCAGTAGTAGAAACAGAGCAACCATCACCACTAGATAGGCCATGGAAGCGCATCGAGATGGCCATCCACAAAACAAGACCCGTTGAGAAGTAAGCATCTTTTCTTTTTCTTTTTTATGTTTGCATATAGTTTCATTTTTTACAACATTGAGGACAATGCTAACCTCATGTTTGGGGGTAGCAAAGTCTTTGCCTTAGCATTTTCATTTTATTCTTCATACATATGAATTTGCTATAGCATTAGATTCAATTGAAGACAATTATTAGGTTAGAATAGATGATATTCGATGATAAGAATTTTGATGCTTTTAAACTGAATTAATGAATATATTGAGAATGAATTGAACTAAATTAAGACTTGATGCTTTAGAATTTTATTGACACGATTGTATGTTTTTTATGCTTGAGTGGTAGGAACTTTTTAGAAAACTTAGGATCTATGCCTTAGTTAGTTTGGAAAGAAAGAAAAACTCCTTTTTGCAAGAGTATATAAATAAAAAATAAATGCTTTAGCATAAAACTGTAGAAGGACGCTCCTTTATGCAAAAGTTAGCTTATACTCTAAACATAAATAATGCTACAGCATATGAGCGAATGAAAGTTGTCACGGGATGACTCTACCTACTGGATCGAGAATAAGATGTTTGCTCCATACTCATCTAGAGTTAAGGATGGTAGGTGTGATGAGATGACACCCTTCGAAGCAGTTAAAAAAAATAACTAAGCAATGGAGTAGATTTTTAGGAAGTAGGGTATAGTGATAAAGGAAAACTAAAATTTTTCTAACAATTAAACATAAGTTAGATACAATCCAGCTGAGGATTGATGATTTTCCTGAACTACTATCAAGGATTGAAAGTAATGTCATAGAATCTTTATATGTCATTGCTTGAGCACAAGCAATATCTTAAGTTTGGGGGGTGTTAACGCTCTAAAAAGCGTATATTTTCTACCCTTTTACTTAAGATTTTGTTTGGTTTCAAGTTCATTTGCATTGCATTTCATTGCATTTAGCTTCATTTCATGTGCATTTGCATTTAGTTTAGGTTTTTATTTTATTTTTTTTTATTTTTAAAAGATGCTGCTTTGAAAGGTATTTTGTTGGTGATGCTGTGCAGATACTGAAGCAAAGTTGAAAGAACGGAAGAAATGTCGTAGCATATTTTTCAACTGTTGGATCGGACTTCAAAGATGCTATAGCATTGTGGGCAGACAAAACAGAACGGAAGAAAGGACACACTTACAGCCCATTGTCTCCACGCGTTTTCCAAGCCAGCTGTACCACTCTACAAATTTTGCAGACGTCGCACCACCCCTACACCTTGCCACAGTCCCCTGCAGACCCTACATTCCTGCCACCTACTATAGAAATTGTCAGGGGATATTCCCTTGGCACCTTTAGGGCACCAAACCCTAGAAGCCTCCGATAAATACAAGGCCAAGTCTCCTTCAACAAAGGAGCCGAATGCTTAGAAAAGGAAAAATTAGTAGCTAAAGAATACAAAAAGGAGCGAGCTTTAAGGAAGCACGAGGGAGAAGAAAGAAGAAAGGAGTCCACTTTCGGTCGTCTTCAACCTCTAGCCAAGTCACCATTGTTGGAGAGCTTCAAGCAAGGGATTTGTGTAACTTCGGGAAGAGCGGCAAGCTAGGAAGTGTCACGGTACAAGCGTTTGAGACTTCCTTCCTCTTCACTTTGTTTACCTCTTTTCTAAGTTGTTGAATATGTATTTCAAAGGACGAAAGTTGAATAGTTTTTCATTCCTAGCCATGAACTAAACTAGTATGGCTAAGGCTTGTTTTGGATGATCTTTAATTTGTTTTAATGGATGTTTATTGTTTCCTGTTTACTTAGTGTTTTGTTCAAGAATGCTAACAATTTTTCACTCTAAACCTTGGTTTGTAAGAGCACCGGGAGCTAGCCATAGCTCAAGGGGTTTGGGAAGCTTAGATCTAGGGATAGGCAAAGCTAGAACAACTTGAACAATGGGGTTGCCGCGAGAGTAGAATCCTAACTTTCCTTAGGGATAAGGTAGTGTTTCAACGACTAAAAGCGGTAGCACTTCATCAACATTATGAGTGTTAGGGTTGAGACCGGGAGGTAATGCCTTAGCTTTTTCGAGTGTTAGGCCTTCTGACTAGGGATAGTGAAGGCATTTTTAGTAAACTCTATCGAGCACTAGTAAACCAGGGGAACAGTAACATATAGGAGAGTAGTGAAGTCATGCCATAGCAAGCCTTGCCTATCTTAAGCTTGAATATCTTTTCAGTATTATGTTTGTGCAACTTTATTTATTTCTCCAATATCTGTTTATTTGCTATTGCATTTTCGTGACAACCTTTGTTTTGCTCCAGCATCATTGGTGATATTTTTATTTTGCTGAAGTATTTTTGGGGACACTTGCAGAATTGCTTTAGCATATGTCCATACAAAAGATTACTTTATCTTTTGTATATGTTAATTGTTTTTGAATTAACCTACCCAATCCTCGTGGGAATGATCTCACTCACACACTTTATTACTTGTTCGATGTGTATACTTGCAAACTCTTGTACGCAAATCAATCACATATTTTAATCAATCTATACTGATGTGCAACACCCCAACACTTGGGTTATTTTTATGTTATGAATATTTAGTTTGATTATTATCAAGTGTTTGGTGTGTTCTAAATTGAGGTTTACCTACTCTTGGTAATTAAATCTGTTTGCGAGAGAATCGGGAGAGGACTCGATAAACGATTTATGTATCTAGATTCGGGAGGATTAGATTCACGAAACGAGTAGGCATGTTCGATCCAAGTGTGAAAGAACTAATCCGGATTAAGGATAAGTGCAGAATTTTAACGGTTAAGAGAAGTTATGATTTGCCGAACCTCAAGGATAGTCGCCCAAATTTCCAAGACAATTCCCTCATCGCAATTGCCCAAACAATCTACGAACTGACAACTCAAAGAAATGCGATAAGCAATCGATTGAGCCCAATTACCGAAGCAAGTTAGGTGGTGCGAGCATCCACTCACGAAGTAGGAATCATTCGATAGTCATTCATAATTCGGAATAACCCAGCCTCATTTCTCTATCATTATCTCAACTACTTTATTTGCTCACTTATCATTTAAGTTTATTTCAATATAAATTTCTAAACAAATTGTGTTTTTCTTAGTACAGTGCAAAAGATTAAATTCCATAAGATGCACCAATCTCTGTGGATTCGATACTTTTATACTATAACTTAAACGTGTACACTTGCACGCAATCGCGAAGTACTTTTACACGAAACAGTGCTACCTTGTAAATTTAAATCCGAATAAAATATATTTGTTTCAATAAAACCAGATTCGATTATTTTTCTAAACCAATACCAAAACATATTCAACTGGCTTCCTTCTTCACTTCACCCACGTGGGTTCCAACCTGGGAAAAGTGAAATCCATTTGTCATAATTTCCCAATGAATTTCCCTTCAATTCTCATGAGTTTCTAACAAATTTCCATGAGTTCCATACAATTTCTCACGTTATTAACACCCAAGAATTATAGATTACGGCAGATCAATGCTTTTACAATCCCATACCCATGAATTCCATTACGGCATCACCTCTAACCAACAATAGATATATCGAAGTATGGGTTTACACTTAATTATCTCAAACCTCGAGTTAGGATCATTGACCTAAAAAAAATAAAAGCGATAGATTTGGGGTGACACGTATCTGATTATCGTTTGAAAAAAAAAAGAAAAGATGATTGTGAGAAATAGGAAGCATTTGTAACAATCTGATTTTAGAGTCAAAATTTCCCAAAATAAAAGTCAAAATCCCTAGATTAAAACCCTAAAATTTTGGGGATTAAAATTCTGAAAATAAGGACTAAATTGAAAGTTTTAAAAACTTTAGGGCCAAATTGAAAGAATTCAAAATTTTCGAGCCCTTCAATAGTAATTGTACCATCTTTTTGCTGAAACGTATCCTTCCCCCTCCCGATCTTCCGTTTCAGTTTCAGGGATGGAATTAATTTCTGGATTCATTTGATCTGTATTTATTTCATCATTTGAAATCATTAGATAAGCAAAAATAACGTTGTTCTCCTTTTTGTTTCCTTGAACGTGCAAGCACTCCGATTGTTTGGTCATAATTTTTGAGTAAGTTTCGAATCCAGTTTATTCCTTTTGTTTTTCGTTTTGAATTCGGTTTAAAGGATTTTTGGTTGTCTAATTATGGTCGTGGTTTGAAGTATTTGATTCGAATGAAAAAGAAAATAAAGGGGGAAAAAGGTTCATGGTTTAGGTTCTGTTTTGGTCGATTGAAAGGTGAGAAGATGTTGTTTTTAATTCGTTTTAAAATATGGGTTTGGTTCGAATCAAGTAAGAAATTGTTAGGATGTATTTTGGATCGAATATAGGTTTGAATTGGATCGAATAGGGGGTAATTTTCTGGAAAAATTCACCGTTTGGCAGCCGAGAAAATCTGGAAAAATTCCCAGATTTTCCTGGGAGCCAAACAACCCCTGGAAACCGGTCCAAGCCCAGACCGAACCAGCCCAGGCGTGAACCGACCGGCCCAGACCGGCCAGGCCGAACCGCTGAACCCAGACCCGAACCGAACCGAACCGCAACCCGACCCGACTGCCCGACCTGACCCGATAACCCGACCCGATCTCCGACCCGGCTTCCGACTCGGCTGACGTCATCGCTGACGTCACTGCTGACGTCAGCGTTGACTGATGACGTCACCGCTGACGTCAGTGTTGACCAATGCTGACGTCAGCAGTTGACTTTTTTGACCCGGGCCCACTTTATGTTTTTCGACGTCCTGAATCCAATGGCGCAGTCCGTTTTTCGAAATTCAAACCCGAAGTGTCGTTTTGGGGGGTTTTATGTTTGATAGGTTATCTGGAAAATTTCTGTAAAAGTTTCTGAACACGTTTCTGTTTGCTTCAGGTGACGAGGATTCCGACCCCGAGCAGTTACCTCCTCCTCCTCCTGTACGTGGACCGATACATCCGCATTCGGGACCTTCACGTGAGTACGAATTATTCTGTTTAGTTTATTTTCGGTAATGTGGCATAGTAGAAAGTCTAACTTGTTTTTGTAAATTGTAGACTCTACTCCTGCTCAGCCCGGTGGTAGAGCCGAGTCCAGTAGACGTCAGGGTCGTCGTTGAGTCTTCTGATATAGGTGTGTTCTCTCCCGTTCAGCCTGTAAATTCTGTTGTTCTGTATATTCGATTCTGTTATCCGTATGATCATGCATCATTCTATTTTATCATATCTGTTTCTGTTATCCGTATGATCATGCATCATTCTATTTTATCATTTCTGTTATCTGTCATGCTTGCCTCCTGTTAGATAATAAGGCATGCATTCTGATTCTGTATCTGCATTTATCATGGCATCTGGGATATTATCTGTGTACGGGGAAGTTAGTGATTTTATCACTTCTGTTCAGTGGCTCTACCTTCGGGTCGAGATACCACTTCTGTTGGTGTGATGGTGTTAGAGTGGTCTGGGGACCAACTCTTCTGTGGTGTTCGGAGATGGGTGCATATCATGCATACTCTGTCTTTTCCGCATATTTTGTTCTATATTCTGTTTATTTGTTCTAGAGACACACTAGGCTCCCCAGCTTACACCCTCTCAGGTTCTTGTTTCAGATCTCAGACTTAGGCTCGGTACGGTACTTGGAGGTTCCTGTTCCAGTATCTGATTTATAGTATATAATCATTTTCGAATTCCGGATTATTTATAGTATTTGAACAATATTTCTGTAATTAAATGTTTATCGGTTTTTGTTACATTTACTGTTTATAAATTATGGGTTGCACTTTATTTTGTAAATGTTTAATTTTATTATCATTTTAAATTATTATTTATTTAATAATTTATCTGAATATTTTTATTTTATTTTTGTAAAAACCCTAACGTTCGGAATAAGTTTTCAAGTCGTAAACCCTAACTTGTAGCCTAAGAAATTAGGTTAAATTTTAGGGGTTACAGCATTGGCTGCCACAGAATGAAAATAAGAAAAGTGTTTTGCCAACAAGAGACTTAAATACCCAACTTAGTGGGTAAATCACCCAAAGTACCATCTAAGAAGTTGGTACTTCTTACATTGACCCCTAGACTTATCCTGATATATAAGTAGCTCACTAAATTTTTAATCTTAAGAAATAGGTCACTAATTATAATTAATTATTACTTAACAAATAGGATTTCCAACTTAAATTCTCAAATTCTAGGGTTTTAAATTAGGGATATCAAAAATTAGAAAATTGTAAATTGGGAATAAATTGGGGTGTTATAACTCTCCCACCCTAAAAGAAATTTTATCCTCGATATTTACATAGAGCAAAAAGATGGGGGGTATTGTGCTTTGGTAATTGCCTTTGGTTCCCATGTAGCCTATTCATAACCTCTTTTGCTCCATCTTACCTTAACCATTTTAATAGTTTTCCTTCTAATGACTTTCTTATCTTGCTCGATGACTTCTACAAGCTCATCATCATAACTCAAATCTGATTGAACCTCGATTTCCTCAATAGGGATGATATGGGATGGATCCGATCTATACTGTCTCAGCATATAAACATGGAAAACATCATGAATACGCTAAAGCTGAGAGGGTAACTCAAGGTGATAGGCAACTGGTCCCATTCGACGTAAAATTCGATAAGACCCAATAAAACGTGGACTCAATTTACCTCTCCGATCAAACCTAAGTACTTTTCTCCACGGAGATACTTTCAAGAAAACCTCATCCCCCACATCATACTCAATCTCTCGACGCTTTAAGTCAACATAAGACTTTTGTTTGTCAAAAGCAACCTTAAGCCGATCTCGAATCAATCTAACGTTTTGCTCAGACTCATGAATAACATCTAAACCCAATAATCTTTGTTCAGTCAACTCAGTCCAACCTATAGGAGTACGACACCTACGTCCATAAAGTATCTCAAATGGTGCCATCTGAATACTAGCCTGATAGCTATTATTATATGCAAATTCAGCAAGTGGTAGAAATTACTCCCAACTACCTCGGTACTCCATTACACAACCTCTCAACATGTCTTCCAAGACCTAAATTACACACTCAGATTGGCAATCAGTCTGAGGGTGGTATGACATACTTAAGCTCAATTTAGTACCCAAAGCAGTATGAAGAGACTTTCAAAACTTAGATGTAACCTTGAGTCACGATCAGGAATAATGGAATATGGCACCCCATGAAGTCTCACAATCTCAGCAATACATAAACGAGCCAACTTACTCAAGGAATAGTCATCTCGAACTGGAATAAAGTGTGCAAACATGGTGAAACGGTCTACAATAACCCAAATAGTCTTTCTTCTACGGAGTAGAAGGAACACCACTAACAAAATCTATAGTTATCCTATCCCACTTCCATTGAGGAATCTCAATATGCTGAAGTAACCCAGACGGACGTTGATGTTCAGCTTTCACTTTTTGACAAGTGAGACACATCGAAACAAAATCAACCATATCACGCTTAAGTCCCTTCCATCAATAACATTCACGTAGATTTTTATACATCTTATCCCTACTAGGATGCATAGAATAAGGACTATCGTAAGCCTCCCAAAGAATAACTTGTTTCAATCCAGAATCTCTCGGAATACAGTACCGCCTTTGAAAACAAAGAACACTATCCTGATCAATAGAGAAATCCCCAGATGTTTTTTCCTTTACATCTTGTATACGGTGAGGTAAAAATATATCAGTAAGTTGTTCAGTTCTAATCTCATAAATCAAATTAGGGATAACTTGGAGCTCGGCTAAAAGACTGTTGTCCTCAAACGAACTCAAAAGAGAAAATAATGCTCTCAAATCCAAGATAGCACTATGACTAAGCGCATCTACAACAACATTAGCTTTACCTGGATGATACTCGATCTCGTAGTCGTAGTCCTTTAAAATTTCTAGCCAATGCCAATGTCTCAAATTAAGCTCTTTTGGGGTGAAAAGGTATTTTAGACTCATATGATCTGTGTAAATGTAACACTTTTTTCCATAGAGGTAGTGTCGTCAGATCTTGAGCAAAGATAACTGCGGCTAACTCAAGGTCATGGGTCGGGTAATTACACTCATGCGGTTTTAATTATCAAGATGCATAAGCTATTACCTTACCATCCTGCATGAGCACATATCCCAAACCAGAGTGAGATACGTCACTGTAAATCGTAAAGGCTTTTCCAAATTCAGGCTGAATTAAAACTGGTGCTTCAGTCAAAACTGTCTTTAACTTCTCAAAACTAGCTTGTTGGGCCTCACCCCAGATGAAAGGAACACTCATCCTTAAAAGCTTGGTTAACGAAGCTGCAATGATCGAGAAACCCTCTACAAACCTTCGATAATAACTAGCTAAACCCAAGAAGCTACGAATCTCAGAAACATTCTTAGGTTGCTTCCAACCCAATATAGCTTCAATTTTGTTTCGGTCAACCTGAATCCATTTGGCAGAAACTATATGCCCAAAAAATGTCACCTCTCTCAACCAGAATTCACACTTGCTGAATTTTGCATAAAGTTGGTTATTTCTTGGAGTTTGTAATGCAACCCTAAAATGTTCCTCATGTTTAGTCTCAGATTTTGAATAAACAAGGATGTCAAAATGAATACCAAAATAAATTGATCTAAGTAGGGTTGAAACACTCTATTCATCATATCCATAAATGCGGCTAGAGAATTAGTCAATCCAAAAGGCATTACAAGAAATTCGTAATGGCCGTAACAAGTTCGGAAAGCTGTTTTGAAAACGTCAAAATCCTTAACTTTAGTTGGTAGTAACCAGATATCAGGTCTATCTTAGAAAATATTGTAGCACCCCAGAATTGATCGAAGAAATCATCAATCTGAGGAAGAGGATACTTATTCTTTATTGTTAACTTATTCAACTTTCGGTAATCAATGCACAGACGAAGTGTCCCATCCTTCTTCTTAACAAAGAGAATAGGAGCTCCCTAGGGTGAAACGCTAGGGCGGATAAACCCTCTATCTAACAACTCTTGCAAGTGAATCTTTAATTACTTGAGTTTTTTAGGAGCCATCTGGTAAGGTGCCATAGACACAGGAGTTGTGCCCGGATAAACTTTAATTCCAAACTCCATCTCAGCACGTCTTGGCGAAACACCAGACAATTCTTCTGGAAAAACATTTGGAAAGTCCCTCTGTATTGGAATCTTATCAATCTCAGAATTACCCTGTCTTGGGTCAAGGATATAAGCTAGATAGGCTATAAAACCTTTCTTGATCATCTTCTCAACTTTGAGAGCTGATATCACATTAGACATAAAACCTCTAAGCTCACCCACAAGAACTACCTCTCAACCCTCGGTAGTTTTCAAGGTTGCTCTCTTTTTCTCATAATCTAGGTTAATTCAGTGTAGGGATAACCAATCCATACCGAGAATAAGGTCGAACTCCTTGAATGGGAGTTCCATTAGATTAGCCAAAAATATCTCCCTTTGAACTTCAAGATGACAGTTTCTATAAATTCTACCAACCTTAACCGGTTCTCCAATCAGACTCTGGATAGTTACCACATAATCAATTTTCTCAACTAGAACCTCTATCCCACTAGACATTGCACTCATAATATACGAATGCGTAGAACTAACATCAAGTAAAGCAAAGTACGATATAGAATGTAAAAAGAAATTACCCGCTATAATATCTGGCTGATCATGATCTGCATAAGCTCTAGTAGCATAAATTAATCCTGATTGTCTAGCTCCAGATCCAGCTGCACCACCATTCTGAATGGGTTTACCCCTACTAGCTACACTCTGAGTGGCAGGTCGTCCCTGTCCTCTACCACCACTAGATGACTGAATCGTAGCCTGAGATTAACCTCCACCAGTAGCATTTGTACAGGGATAAGGGCACAATCTGAAAAGATGGTCATGAGAGCCACACCTAAAATATGCAGTAGACTTCTTGCGACACTCTCTAAAATGTTACTTGCTGCAAAAGGAACACTTTGGTGCAGGGTGAGAAACTGTAGAACCAACTCCACTGTTAGAAGAACCTGTCTGTCTCACCCTCTAAGAACCCTACTGACTGGACTCATCTCTCACTTTGTTCCCAATATATCATGTATAACCAGTCTGAGCTACCGAGTATGGTTGTTTCCTACCTCGATCCCTATCACGAGTGCTTTCATCCTCATAACTATTTTGGCTTGGTTAACCAGTCAATTAAATGTAATGTCTTCATGTGGAGCATCTTGACTCTAGATCGGAATAGAAAGATCCCTCAAGAAGCAACGTCACTTTTTTTTCTCTATATCAATAACCCCTAGTGCATACTGAGCCAACTCTAGAAATCGTATCTCATACTCAGTCATTGACATATTATGCTGCTTGAGATCTAAACACTCCTGATGACGGTCTACAAGATAATTCTCACCCATATAGCGACTTTTAAATACCTCTCTAAAAGTTTTCCAAATTAATCGGTCAGTCGAAATCAACCTACGCTCATCTTTGTACCAACGTTGTACTTCACCGTACAATAGAGAAAATGTAATCTCATCTTATTTTCAGTATGATAGTCCATTTCCTCAAACAACCTCGCAAGATCCTCTAACCATAACTCATCCATGGATGGGTGTGCACTGGACACCCCCTCAAAAACCTTCATACCAGTACGTAAAAATATAGTAAAAATAGGCTCTCTAGCATCCTCTGATTGTCTCCGTAAATAGTTCAAGGGCTCTCGATTCACAATGGTACTTTCATCTCTACTGTTTGACTATCGTCTGAACCAAGCATATCCTCACCAAGATTCTGGTGATCTTGAGGAACCCCACTAGTGGTTTGTTGCCCTTTACAATGATGTTCTTCCACCTCAACAACAGGTAATTCCTCATGATTTTCCATGTGGTGAACAACAGGTGGTGGTTCACTAATCGTGGCAGTAGTATGGCCTCGTCCTCGACCTTGACCATTATCCGAAGCAAGTCTAACACTCCTACGAGATGGGATTATCAAGAATCTATAGAAATAATAATCTAAGGTAAATTTTGGTACCAGAGTCTCAGATTTAAAACTCAATAAAAAAAATAATAGATAAAAAATAACATAGAAATTCGTAATGTTACCCAAAAATATTTAATTCATACCCAAAAATAAATAATAAAAATTATAAAATTTCATAATAAATCTCACTGTCCGAGTGTTAAACCAGGCTCTGATACCAATAAATGTAACCTTTAATAACAGGTTACAAGGTCTGACCGGAATTTAAAGATCAACATAGAAATTTATTTCAGAAAACAATTAAAATATTATCTCTATAAAAAATATCCTCCAAAAATTGAAAATAATAATATTTTAAGTCCAACTATAACAAATTCCGAATAAAATATTATAAAATGATTAAGATGACTAAATTTGATAATAATAATAACAATAATAATAATCTATACTAAAATATAACAAAAATCTGAAAATCTGAGATAATATCCTGGTACCGAGGCGTCAAAGGATTGGAAGTATTTGTAAGGAGAACTAGAGGGGAGTGAGTCATAAAACTCAATGTCTCTAAGGTGCAATAAATCAAAATAAATAAATAAGTAAAAATAATATTCTTCTTGTAAATAGTTTCTCAAATAAAACATATCAAATAAGTGTGAGTCATGATGCGTGTAATGATGTCATGCTTAGTGCACAAATCTCAACTACATCGTTACCAGTTCGAATGGAGGAGTTCCTAAAACCTCACCTACATCGTCACCAAAATCCGAAAGTGGTCTTAGGTCTTCCGAATTGGAAGGCTGACACAACTTCCTCCGTACATAAATATCACCCCATGCACACATGATGATGCATCATGATTTGAAAATCATTAATTCCACAAGATCTGATATCAAATATTCGAAATTATAATATATCCGAAATCTCATTTTCACAAGATACTAAAATCACAAAAGTTCATAATTTGAATATCTAAAAGTTTCCAAAATTTTCCTAAATCATAATGACATGTATGCTTGGTAACACAAGTATATAATCAGAGTCACATACCGAAATCATACATGTTATAAACCAAAAATATTCTCATAACAAAATGTCAAGCATGTAACAAAAAATATATATGTAATTTCAAAACACATATAGCACCAAATAAGAGAACACACCTCTAATGATCACATCTCTAAAGTTGACGGTGACGTTTCCCTCGATCCGAATTATCTCTAGCTTTAACGGGGTTGAATCATACGGATATTTCTAAAATTAATATCGAAATTCTAAAACTTAATTATATTGAAAACATAAATCTAACAAAACTCACGGGTATCTCGTGGAGTATTTTCCGGAGTGTTCTGAGCAAGTGGTAGTAAAATCTCGTCTTCGGTATTGACATTGTCTTAGAAAAACAAAAATATTCAAATTAATATATTATTTTAACTTGAATATTCTCAAAATCGTAAAGTGACATTATCTTGTAATTTTAAATCCGAATAAAATATATATGTTCCAGTAAAACCAAATTTGATTATTTTTCTAAACCAACACCAAAACAGATTCGATTGGCTTCCTTCTTCACTTCACCCATGTGGGTTCCAACCTGGGAAAAGTCAAATCCATTTTTCACTATTTCCCCATGAATTTCCCTTCAATTCCAATGAGTTATAACAAATTTCCATGAGTTTCATACAATTTCGCACGTTATTAACACCCAAGAATTATAAATTACGGCAGATCAATGCTTTTACAGTCCTATACCAATGAATTCCATTACGACATCATCTCCATCCAACAATAGATATATCGAAGTATGTGTTTACCATACATTTAATTATCTCAAACTTCAAGGTAGGATCATCGACTTAAAAAAATAAAAGTGACAGACGTGGGGTGACATGTACCTGATTAGTGTGTGAACAAAAAGAAAAGACGATTGTGGGAAATAGGAAGCATTGGCTGTCGCAGAATGAAAATAAGGAAAGGGTTTACGCCAACAAGAGACTTAAATACCCAACTTAGTGGGTAAATCACCCAAAGAACAATCTAAAAAGTTGATAGTTCTTACATTGACCCCTAGACTTATCCTTATATATAAGTAGTTCACTGAACTTTTAGTCTTAACAAATAAGTCACTAATAATTATTTATTACTTAACAAATAGGATTTCCAATTTAAATTCTCAAATTCTAGGATTTTAAATTACGGATATCAATAACTAAGAATTTTTAAATTAAGTATAAATTAGGATGTTACAATCTCAAACTTAATGGGAACATAGATTTGAAAAACTTTATATATATAAGCTCTTTATATTATTGTTAGAAACAAGACAAAGGCTTGGACTAGACGTCTTCGGTGTACCTAGCCTATGACTAGGATGATAGATTTTTTTCTTACTTTTTTGACATAATTTCCAACATAAACTATATAATTAAATCACATTTTTATGGTATTGCAGACCCTTTAACTAGTTGTAACCTCTAATTTATTCTGGATTAATTCTGTGATAATTTTTTTAATTTAATTTACAAAAATTATTCTTTTAACATATTATTACCAGGTTTGATCGAGAGTAATATTTATTTATATCTATCCTTTCTTTTAGTTGTTTGCTTGAAATTTTAACCAATAACTTGATTGATGCTATGTATTTAAATGATAAGTTCGTACACTATAATTATTTTAGTAAAATATGTTCCATTAGTCTATTTTTAAGAACTTTTCAATGATTTTAAATATTTTACTTTTACAATGAAACTAACTACTACTATTATTTAAAAATTAAATTTTATAAATTACATAATATTCTTCAAAATTTAGATAAATCATGTATAGATAAGACAGTCAACAACTCATATTCTTCATCTATAATAGTAATACTATCTTTTAAAATCAATTTTTCATTAAGAAAAAAATAAATTTTATTTTTAATAAATATTAAACTCACAATCAGACATTCATCATTGACGTAATAATAGCACTTTCGAAAGGTTAGCATATACCTAAATTTAGTACAACAATATAATGTTATACTTGTTTTAATACTAAAAATGTATAATATCTAAACAATAAGAGGAAAAAGCAAGAATTTCAAATAGCTTTGATTGACAGAGAAACTAGACCCGGCAGAAGGAGATGCTAAAACAAAGATACGAATGTAACAAGTACAGGAATATTAATTCTCTATGCAACGGCTCACCTACACTCAGTTGATTGTGATCATACTATACTTCCTTGCTTGGAGAATGACTCACTTCAAACTTAATTTATGAGTTTAAGAAGGTATCAACCTTAGCATTTGTAGCCCTGGATAGAAATTTCATGCAAATTGGTGGTTTAACTCCTGCAAGTGCTAGTATTGAACTCGGCAAAGTCCATATGCCGTCCCCGCAGATGAGACCGGAGGCGACTGCTGGTGCGAATGCGTCTGCCTTTGCCTTGTTTAGCTTTTCCCAGACGAATAAGATCACACTTCCGGCACACATGTCGATGGCAAAGTATGGGCCGATGTAGAAAGGTATTGCCATTGCCATGGGAAGTGGTATGAAGGATCCCCATTTCTTACCAATCATGTCCTTAGTGAAGTTTATCAAGATGGCTGCAGCAAAGAATCCGTAACAGAGGGAGAGACAGTTTTTTGGTAGAGCAGAGAAGCCCTGAACCCCTAGTATAGCCATGTTACGGTACACGACGGCGAAGGGAGCGGGATATTGACTTTCCGGCATACCAAAATCATCGAAGGCCTTGAAGAACAACCAGAAGACGCACGGTGAAATTATGCAGCCCATGGTAGTGCCAATCACTTGGCTGATGAACATGGACTTGGGAGAAGCCAGGGTGAGGTATCCGGTTTTAAAATCCTGCATCAGGTCGGAGGCTGTCGAAACAATGTTCATCATCACACCACATGCCGCGAGGCCTGCAAGGACTCCACCGTGTGAACCTGCCCAAGCTCCAATCGTAAAGATGGCTAGCTTACCGTAGGTAGAGGCAAGCGACCAGTCAGTCAGTCCACATCCGTATGCATTACAGAAAGCCAGCGTTGGTGCAAATATGTAGATGACCAATATGTGATACCATTTCAGGTCACGAAAGAGGTGTGGGAGAAGGATAGTAGAGATGATAGCAATGGTGATATAACCTGCAACGGAAAACCACATAGGAATCTGATCTTGGAGAAAGATTTGGGTTCGGCGTTGGTCATCATAAGATAGCCTCTTCGATACATCAGGAGTTACGGGTTGGTTTACGACGGGGAGAGCTTGTTTGCCTCGGACTTGTCGAAACAAGCCTGTAATGGTTCTACTAAAGACTTTGAAAAAGTTGTATAGCCCATCACCTAGAATCATTGCAATGGCAATAAACACCTTGTAACCTTGTAGGCCATGCATGTTGCTTGAGGAAAGACCTGCAGGATACCAATCGCCCTTTCTTTCTTCAATCAGAGGCCACATTAGACCCCATGAAAGTATTCCTCCAAGAAGCACTGATATGTTAATTATGTAGGGACAGATCATCCCTACTCCAACATATGTTGCTGAGAAATCAAAGTAAAACCTGAACAATAGTATATATTAGCCAAATAATCCCAAACCAGAAGCAAAAAACAAGTATCAAGTGCAGTAATTAGAAAAGTAATTATATTTACTCACTTGTTCTGGTATGCTTTAAGTCCAAACGTAGGGAAGCTAACAAATCCACAATCATCTCCAGCAGTAAAAAACCATTGGAAGAAACCCCAGAGGAAACTGAAAGAAAAGAACTTGCCCAATGCCTTTACTTGTTTCCTACAAGTTTGAAAAGCATGAAACAATTAGCTAGGCCTAGAACTAGAAATTAATGACAAGCGTGAGAATGACTTACTTTGCTAGCTTGGCTCCTTGAGGAGTATGGAAGCTATTGATAAGATGTGCAGTTGCAGTACCACTTGGATATGTCAACTTGAAGTCTATGACCATTATCTGATAAAATGGAGGGAAAAAAGTTTAAAAAAAACATCATTTCTTTGCAAGAACATTACTCAATATCATGCAAATGATCATAACCTTTCGAAGAGGCAGCACAGAGAAAAGACCTAGAAAGCTGACAACAAAGAGGAAGGCAACAATCCATCCTAGTGAGGGGTTCTTGAAACCATCACCAGAGTCCTCTGATTGCTTGGCTATGCGTTCACTCATTCCAAACAGGTAACTCCCGAATCCACCTGTGGGAAAACAGATGATTTTAAGATAATCGGTTCCAGTTGTAGAGTAATGAAAAAGGAGACGAATGTTCAATCTTAGCCATTTCATTCAATAATTATACATGTATTTAACACATATATAACCGTTGACACATCTATGTGTACCGGATCATGCGTTGTATCACCTTAAATGTTTTAAAATTCATATATTTATCTTTAAATTTTTAAATTTTATAAGTTAATACTTAGAATTTTTATCACTCAAATTTTAAAATTTTATTTTTACTCACCATCAAATAATTTATTTTAAAATTCATCACTGTATATAACGATCCATCACATTCATACGTATTGCATCCACAAGATCTATGCTCTCAATATATTTTTTTCTTTGTCAAAACACATAAGAACAAATCTACCTCAGGTGATTTAGTCTAAAACAGATAATTATATATAAAAATATTTTGGGTAGGCCTTTTTGTTGTATAAAATTCCAAAGCTTAATATTTTTCACACAAACTAAACTATGGCTGTCCTTTTTGGAATATTTGAAAAAAGAAAGTCAGAATAATTGAGGGGTCCCAATTTTCCAGCATGACTTTTTTGGAGGGATCTTGATAATAGAATTCGGGGGAATTTACTTGAAATTTACAAAAAAAACAAACAAACTATAGGTCTAAATTTAAAATTTTGAAGGTTTAATTTTAAGTTTTAAAAAAAGTATTTTAACTAAAATTTTAGAAATTTTGAGACTTAGTTTTAGATTTTATATAAAAAATTAAAAGAATATTTAATTGAAAATATTCAAAAATTTGGGGTTTGAAAAGTTAAAGTTTTCCAGGGATCAAACTAAAAATTAAAATTTTAAAAATTTGGAGAGCAAATCTTCCCTGACCACCAAATGCATCCGCCCCTGACGATGGTTACAAGGGATACTACCCAAAATGATCTAAAACCTGAATCATGTTAATCTATGACGAAACACCACAAAATAAGTCCATATTAATGGTGTGCATGACGTTTTTCGAGCACACAAAAAGGGCAATTTCCATTCCCACTTCTAACCATGCATCAAGGCTACGTTTAGGAAAAATTATTAAGTCAACTGTGCGTATCCGTGATTCTAAGTAATCAGAACTTTTATTTCAATTTTTTTTAAAGGGAATCATCACCTCTTTCCTATATGTAATTAGTGGGTGGGTAGTTATTAGGTAGTTATTTAAGGATGACGATTCTAATTGCTTGAAATATGAATAACGTGGTGAACATGATTCACCTAATTATCTCTCTAAACTTAAGTTCAAACAAATCCTAGTTCGGTACAATAGAAACTAAATAAAATCAATTTTAAAATTTTATAATCATAGGTAACATTTAACTTATTAAATTTTTCAACCCACCATGACCCGTATATACAGTTTTCGGACACTGAGTGGTCTAAACTGGGACAATTGGGGTTGTTTGAACCATAATATTCAGAACTCAAAGAGATAACCTGTGATAAAAAGAGTTTTACACTAATTATTAACGTACCGCTGAAGGCTATCCCAGAGGAGGCAACGACACAGGTCTGTATAACGGTGTTCTCCTGCCTGGTAAACGACTGTTTGAGCAGACCTGATTTCTGTAGCATCTTGGTCCACGTCTTCACAAAGAAGAACCCCAACAATCCTGCAGAGACATTAAGCGACGGTATAATCCCCGTCGTCAAGTTGAGCTTCATCACTATGAAACTGAACATTATGCTCAACACGAAGCTGACGACAAACGCCCTGACCGTCAGCTGATTCTTCCACGACGGCACTTCCTGGCTCTCAAATATCTCTTCCACCGACATTTCATCTCCCTTCCTCTCTTTCTTCCTTTCTCCTTCTCCATTCTCTACCCTATCCTCGTCCATTCTGTAAAGGAATGAATCTTACGAGTGAGAAATGGTGGGAGTTTTTATAGCAGTGAAAAGACAGGCTGTTGCTTTCACTTGTTCACATTGTGAGCGTGAATCTTATTATTAAACCCGACCAAATTGTCATTTGATTTCGAACAGGGAGATTCTTGGTTGGTTTAAGTGTCTGCGATTTTAATGATCTGTTGTTTAGCGCGTGGCTGTGGATTAGAGTTGTATTAATAATGACAATCTTAATAAGCGTGTGAGTGTGAACGAGTACTCCAACAAACTCTTCATGGAAATTGCCGCAATTTAAGTATCACTACAAGTCGGTCTTAACTCAAGTGTCCGACGCCGTGTATGTAGGGTATAAAACGAGTTATTAATTATCCACGGTTGACTTCATAATCCATTTTTAAGTTTTATAATAGTCTCTCTCTTTCAAGAAAATTATTTATTATTAACTTTTTTTATTTTAAAACTTTGTTTTTAAAACTTAAAATATAATCGCTTAATAAAGCATAAGTCCCTTCATTTAAAAAAATCATTTCCTCCGACACTCGTTTGTTTTGTTAATATATCATTTGATATTTTTGGGTACAACGTATAGAAGAAAATAAATGTTTAGATCCGGCGATTAAAGAATGTGTTTAAGATTGACGATCAATGATAAAAGCGATAGTAATTTAGGGTTTGGATTTAAGAAATTTTAAGAATTTGGTGATTGTTTTATAAAATTTATATAAAAATAAGATTTCATGAAAAAAATGAAAATATTTATTATCCTTTAATTATTAATATTTTTAAGGCCCTTTAACTATTATGTATCTAAAATTATAATACTTAAAATTTTAAAAACCTATTTTTATAAAAAAAAAAAATATTTCAAAAACTTAAAATTTTGAAAATATACTGTAAACATTTATTATCCTTTAATCCCGTTAAAGAATAATATTTGGATATGTAAAATCTGAATCCACTATTAGGCTGTTGACTTTGCACGCAGCTTCACACAACGATACTCACAAGTGAAAACGATGGTCTAGGCCATACAACAAATTTAAAACAGCCGAATGGAATTGGCAGCAACCTTTGACCCAAACGTATGCAACAAATAGAAAATACAATATTTTTATTTTATTTTTCTTAAAAAATCAAAATTGAAAACGATGTAGAGAAAATAATAAAACAAGTGTGTCATCATATTCACATCATATTTTATATTTTAATTTTAATTAATAATTAAGTTAAATATTATTATAATTCAGTAGTTAAATATTTGATATTTGTTTTAGTGAATAAATATTTATTTTAAGCAACAAATTCTATTAAATAAAATTTGTAGCGATCAAATATTTGGGTTTATATAAATTGAATTTAATTTTTATAATTAAGAGGGACAATTACTTTAGAGAGAAGTAACTATTTTTAGAAATTATAATTGTTAGATCTTAGAGATGTGTATCGTAGAAATGTCGAGAAAAATGTTCTGTATACTTGGTTCAGAGATAAATTTTAAATTTTAAGATACGTGAAAAATCATATATTTATACTATCTTCTTACCTTGATAATGAATCTCTCACTTATCTCATTAGTGGTGATAGATAAAATTAACCACATTAAATTTTATTTTTTTATATAATTTATTTTATTATTTTAATTATTTGTCACGTATCAAATTCTTAAATCGATTGGATTGTGTGTTTATAATACACCACCTAGTGAGGTTATTCAACTAGTCTAGGTTGATTTGGTCCCTGATTAATGTCCTGTTTTCTTGTAACCGCTTGTGGTGTCGATCTTGTAAGTACTAGCTTGTGCACTCTTTTTCTTCCATTTAGGTTTAAGGAGGTTTTTTAACGAGGCACAAACGTGTACGCTTCTTTACCTATAAAAAAAATCTTAAATATCAAAATCTCACTATTCTAATACAGTTGACCTTTGTGATATATCAATGAAATCAACGTTCACAAACTTGTTTTTCCAACCCATGGGTTAAGTTGTAGTTTTATTTTGAATTCAAAGAAGAAAGAAACGTTTCCTTTTTCTAAGTTCCAATCTCCACGTCAACGAGTGTGATACATCGACTTTTACCACTACAACTCAGCTTCACATTGGATTGGGTCAACCATAACATTATATTAACTAACGTTCAATTTGTATAATATTTATGTGGACATACGTTACGTATACGTATAAAATCCTGCTATAGATATTTGTTGCTTGAAACAACCTGTTTTGTTAAATTTAAGTAAAAGAAGAAGATAATCGTGTGTTGCTATGATCGAGGGATAATTTTCTTTCTTTCTTTCTTTAATTCTCAGTTAACGTAACGTTTGTCTTTGACCTTCATATTTTGGTTATCCGTTAAGATTCGACAGAGTGGGCACAATTAAAAAAGTATTATCATATGATATTTTTTAAAGGTATAAAGATAATTATAATTATTAACGTTTATAATTTTTATCATTTTAGCTCTTATTTTATTTTTGGCATAAATTTAACCCTTAACTTATATTTTTTGACAAATATATCATTTTTAACTAGCATGATAATTAGATAGTTAAAAAATTAATGATAATGATATGTTATATATATATATTAAATGATATTTAAGATTTAAGAATGCTTAGTACCCTTTTGTTATAGATTTAATTAATTTTTAATATTTTATTTGAATTTTAATTATTTTATATATTATGTTAAAATAAAATTATATTTTTATATATGTGTGTTATTATCGTAAAAAAATAACTATAACACCCTGAACCTGGGTGTCACATTTGGGCCATAAGCCCAACCCGTATCCATAAAATTTTTCATATTTCCAAATGTACCATCAAATACGACAAGAATTTAAAATGACATTAAATATCAAACGGAGTTTGACAAATTCAAAATATCTATGGAGCTCTAAAATACAAGTTTAATAAAAGCATTTGACCTTAACAATTTAAAGTAAAATAAAGTTACATTTACAACAATGGTCCTACGAATACATAGCCCAATAATCTAGTAACTATACTCTTCCAACCGGTCAATGTTGATGTCCTACGATGATGATTCTCTGCCACGTCCACACGATCGCTGCCTACTTACCTACTCATGGAAACAAATTCCAAAATGCTGAGCTATAAAAACTCAGTATGTACACAACCTATCGACTGTGCTTTCAAGTGAATCATAACTATAACCAAAGCGTAAAGTAAACAAATCAGAAGTGAGGCCCACTACCAAATCGACACTGAGGAACTCACCCGACTCGGAATCTCTTATCGGGTTACTCGGAATCATACACGAGATAGTATACTCAAAATCTCGTATTGAGTCTTCACTCTGAATCTCACATCGAGCAAAGTCATCACCTGGAATCTCACATCGGATGGCCTTCGATACATCACCTAAAATCTCACACCGGATGGTCTTTAATTGTGTTGCAACACTATCACTCACTGGGTATCCGGATCCCATCAAATAATGATTCATACTATACAAGGTGATCCACTTAAGATCTCATATCAACCAATACCATAATCAAGCCAAACCAAGCATACAAGGCGATTTCCATCATATTAAAGTCCACATTACCAATTACTAGTTTCATTAGTCATTTTATGCCTTAAACGATGATGCGTGTAATAATAGTGCAACTGTGTAGTGTACACGTCGCAAGTAATAAAGTGATAAGTATATCGTGTATCGTCTCCACAGGGATTGGTATACTTAATATGTCTCTCTTTTGTTCCCTTGCTCTTGAAAGATAAAGTAAAAACACAGATAAGTGGATTTGTTTAACTAACTAAATAATTAAATAACAAAACATAAAATAAAGGATTGAGAACGATATAGAGAAAGTAGGTAGGATCCAGCTGCGTCAATTAGTAGATTCGATTGATCTTCTTCTTGTCCAATGCAATTACACAATACTGCTTCGGTAGTACTGTAGATACAACCTTGGCAGCGTTAGTATTCTCTGCTGCGACAATCTCTTGCTCTTGGGAAGATACATCAAAGTTCAGCAAAGTGTCCGTAGTTGACTCCGCTTATCTCTAAGTCAGAGCGTTGTTGATGACTGGTCCTTGACGATACCTCTCAGTGTAAATCAACGATAATCACCAACCAATCCAACACTTCTTTTAGCTGTTGAAACTCTTGACCTATCTCTAGGCCGAGTTAGTGTCTACAATACCGTACTTATCCCTTTCGTGAATCTACACCTCTCGATGCTAGATAAATATATTACTTACAAACTTCTCTCTCGAGCTTGAATGCAAGAATAAGGAATGATAATAGGATAAACAAATTTTGATATTATTATTGCATTAGAACAAAGAAACAAGAAATAATCTCCTCTCATTAATATCTACAACCTTCACCTATCTCTAAAAAATTTAGAACATAATATCGATAGTACAATTTTTAGGGGGAAGGATTTCTCTAAAATCGGCTCTCTTAACAATGTGGCTGGCTAGGCTATATATAGTCTTAACCTAGGGTAAACCTTTCCTAAATAGATTCTAACTTGGAGTAAGGAACAAGTCTTCTTCAAGAGATCTGATATTTCCAAGTTTGTTGCCTTTTAAAAGGATTTTCCTGTTTGATCTTTGACTTGGTCTTTTAGTGCGCTAGCCTGGTCCAATTGGTGCGCTGCATCTTCCAGAATGTTCTTTATATTTTTATCTTTTATTTCGCCTACAATGTTGATGCTGCCACTCTGGATGCTGCCGCGACTTTGTCCTCTACCTCTGCCTCAACACTGCTTCACTGCTGCTTCGACCCTGGATATTCTTGCATGTACAAAATATGTAATAATATTTGCATTCTCTATAAATTTCGTCTTTGTAAGTAGTAATAACGAAATATCCAATATTATGCAAAGAGTCCATATTTCAGCTCAAGTTGGTGTATAATAGATGCATAAAATACCATTAGAAGGGTAGTAAATAACTGCCTTTTAGGCACTCATCAAATACCCTCAAACTCGAACTATTGCTTGATCTCAAGCAATGCAAGACATCAAATTGCTGAGCCTTACTCCCCTTTTGGTCTTACTTTTCCATCTATTCTCCCCACCATGGTCATATTTATCTTTCCATTTTAGCCACTAGTTTACCCAAGAACTTTTACTAAGAAACAAGCTCTAAGGCTAGGTGAGTGTGTGCGTTTTTATGGACAAGTTTGATTCAAGGCTTTCTTAGATAAACTCTAAGTTCAAGACAAATAGAATTTGGACTAAAGCTTTCTCCTTAAAACAATAAGTCTTGAGCCAATTTCGGGCACCTCAAGATATGCGTTTTCTATTTTCTTTTTTTTTTCTTATTATTTTTTTAACCGCCTATTTAGAATACTAGAGCCAATTTTGGGCACCTCTAGCATGAAGGAGAGCAAAACTAGAGCCAGTGATAGGAACCTCTAGTTATTTTTCCAAAAGGTTCTAAGTCTTTATCACCTAAGTTTATTAAAAGAACTCCTAAATCAAACAAGTCCAAAAAGTGTTTATTTTCTTTCTAACCCTAAAGAAGCTTCTAAGTTTTATTCTATGAGTATCCTATGGTTATCCCTTCAAAACAGAACTTGGACATGGTAAGGAGAAAGATTTCTATAGCCTTAAAGGAGTAAACTAAAGCAAAGTTGATGTAGAGCAGTGCAAGATTAAAAACAGTAATTCAAGAAAAGAGAATATTGCAAAAAATTTCAAAAAAATACTCCTTTTTTCATGGTCATGCTGCGGCAGTGGGTAGCCTCGGTAATGCTTCTACACCTACAATATCCCAAACACAAACTGAGCATTGTCCTCAATGCTCAAAATATAAGGCAAACAACAATTGCAATAAGGAAATAGACAGATGCATAAAAATATTTATAACGATTCTGAGGAGCTGCTTGTACATAGTAGTCTCCTAGGTCGTGCTGCTGACGCCTTTTGTCTAGATCCTTGTGCTGGTGATTATTGTTGTTTGGCTTGCCGATACGGCTGAACTCGATTGGGCGGTGTACGGTGCGTTGGTGTAGTAACTTCATCCCCTTCTTTCACTTCGTCCGTATTTTCTGTCTGCATGATTTCTGTCCCGCCCCCTGTCGTGATAGTGGGTATTGCTAATTCATGTGACGAACTGCGGTATTCGTCAATCTCGCGAGACAACGTGTCTCTACTGAGACTGGACATAGGGATTGGTTCCCTTTTGGGAGAGTTAAAAATAGTTCGCCTCTTGGACGACCTTTGGCTGGTAGATGATACTCCGGTAGACCTGGCCGGTCTGGAAGGTCCGATAACATGAAACTGTTGATGCGGCCATGGCTGGAAAAATGGTTGCGACCCTAGGGCAGGTGTTGTCTCTGTATAAGGGGCGACAGTGATGAATATGTTAGCTGGGAATTCTGGGAATTGCGCCCCTTGGTTTGGGAAGCATGTTATCATCATGTTGGCGAGAGATATGTTGAAGTCGCGTTGGTACTCCATGTAGAATTTGTTGGCGAAGGTCCATGGCTGTCCTCCTTTGCAGAATTTCTTGGTACGGGTCTACTGCGGCAGTTGGCTCGGCAGAGGCTGGTGCTTCTACTGAGTACTTTCCTCTGGCAGTAAAGTCTTCGTTGAACTGCTGCGGTGTTGCCTGGATAGGTTCTGCATGTGTGATCTGCATAACTGGTGGCAGAAATCTCTTGTTCATCCCTGCCGAGTTGGCGTATATTTATCTGTCTTCGACCGGAACTCCTGCATTAGTACACAAGGCAGAGATTAAACATGGTAAATATAGCGGTCCACGTTCCTTCTTACCACATTCATGAATCTCGTGAAGAATGATCTCTCCAATGTTTATGCTTCTCTTTTTGATGATAGACTGGATCAACACTAGTTTTTTGCGACCCACTGTGCTATTGTGAGAGGTTGGGATAAGTCGTCTCTTGACAAAAGTACACCACATCTTGGCCTCTGGTTTAAGACTCTGTCTTGTTACTAAACCTTTATGGGCACTGGTTTCCCATGAGGTGTTGTTGTAACAAAGCTCATCTTTAATCACTTCATAGTCTTGAGTGGTGATGTCGTCTACGAATTCGGCATGAACATCACGTGTGGGGGTGAGACCATAAAATTCATTGATAACCTTGGCATCAAGTTGCACAGGCTTGTCTCGGCAGTGGACATAGAGGTTGTCCTTGCTCGGCCTATGTGCGTAAAACTCTCTCACAATGGTGGCGTTCGCTGGTGGAGGCTGTAGGTAGAATGCCTCCCAATCTTGATATTGGATCTTGTTGAACAAGTATGATTCAATGCTGAAATATGCCTCATTAGTTTGGTAAAATCCTTGTTCTTCCCATAACTGCCGAGCAACGAATGAGCGGTTGAATCAGTCAGCAACAGTGGCCGGGGCGAATCTTGTGTAAGAAGCCATTGATTGTTTGTGGATAATTGTTTGAGAAAAAATTTCAGATTAGTATAGAGGGTTCTGAAAATTTCAAGAATTTGGAAAGATAGTGAGAGCAAGATTGTTAAAGAAAGCAAAAGTAGCAAGAATGCAAGAGTAAATAGTGCACAACAATGAAGCTGCTTAGATAGGTTGTAAAAATATGACTGTTAGAAATTAGCCTCTAGGCATTTACTACCTTGCTGAACAGTTACTGCCGCGATGGATTTCTCGGTAGAGAGCCGTTACACTGTTTCTGCCCGTTAGGAATTCTGCGGCTCTGACACAGTGCACTGCCGCGACAGTAGAGTTTCTGCTATGAAATAATTTTCCTGCATTTGTTGCTTCATTTATTCAAAACTTAAAAACATAAAACAAAACATAACAACATATAAAACATAAGATACAGAATATAAAATATAAAATACTTAAAATAACACATAATATATAAACTAGTCCTAATATAATAACTAAAATAGAAGGGAAGAGATTATGTTACTTGTGGAGTGTATGTGAATGTATCTCCCACTTTGATTATCTCTTTCTGGCTCGTATCTTCCTTCACGTGTTGGCTAGTCCCTTCAGTGCATTCGACTTCTCCTTTGGTCTTTATTCGCTTGCCGAACAGTCTGCCGAGCGTGCTGCCTAGGCAAGATATTTTAGTACCCTGGTGTGGTGTATGGAGAGCCTTACATTCTACTGGAGCGTCTGAATTTGTTAGATTGTGAAAGGTGTTCAACTTGACTTATTGATTGTTTATCCGCATCGTGAGCTCACCATTTTCCACATCGATGATGGTTCGTCCAGTAGCAAGGAAAGGTCGAACCAATATGATCGGTGCATTGTCGTCAACCTCACAATCAATGACGAGAAAGTCGACAGGAAATATAAACTTGTCGACCTTAACTAGAATATCCTTAATTTTGCCTTCGAGGTACACGTAGGACTGATCCACAAGTTGGAGCAGTACTGTTGTTGGTTTTGCCCGCTCTATTCCAAGTTTTTGAAAGACTGATTTGGGTATTAGATTGATGCTTGCTCCCAAGTCGCATAGGGCCTTTCCTTTGTAACCATCCTCAATCGTACAGGGGATTGTAAAGCATCCAAGATCCTTTAGCTTAGGCGGCATGCGATTATGCAGCATGACCATGTAACTTTCAGTGGCCGCCACCGTTTCAAATTCCCTTAGCCTTCGTCGTTTGGATACTATGTCCTTTAAGAACTTAGCATAGTTGGACATTTGTTCAATAGCTTCAACTAATTGCAAGTTGATATGGACTTGCTTTAAGATGTCTAAGAATTTCCGAAATTGGTGATCCTGTTTGTGTTTTTTTAACCTCTGCGGGAAAGAAGATGGTGGTCTTATGTCCTCCAGGTTTCCTTGGATATTGAATTTAATACCTGGGGTGAACTTATCTGCAGCTGCCTCGGTAGGTGTTTCTGGTTCTGCTAGTTTTGCTGGTTCTACTGCCGTGGTAGTGTTTTCGGCAGGGTCCTGCTCAGCTTCTGAGTCCTTATGATGTTGCTTTTCTGGTTGGACTCTATCGGTTGAGGTTCCTTTCTTTATCCTTTAATTGTAGGCCACTTCTTGTCGTAATTACCTTGCATTGCTCGTGGCCTAACACCTTAACAACCTCAGTATTGCTAAGTAAACCCCCTGACGGTCGAGTGTTTTGTCGTTGGGCAAATTGACCAACTTGAGTTTCTAAAGACTTGATTGCAGCCTCCTGATTCTGCAGTCTCATTTTAGTTTGGTTTATGAAGTCATTAGTACGCTTCATGAAGTGGATATTCTCGGTCATGTATGAATCAGTCTTTGTCATGAAAGCCGTGAGAGAATCTGCCAATGCATTCAGAGGCTGCTACTGTTGTACCTACTGCTGTGGCATGGACTGTTGAGTATGCTGCTGCGGCAGGTTCTGACTTTGGTGTTGGAATCCAGGGGCTTGGTTGATTGGATTTAAGGCATTGTTGGGGTTACTCCATGAAAAGTTTGGATGCCTTTTCTAGGATGGGTTGAAATTGTTGGACATCATTTGATTGTTTCTGTTATAATTTCCGATGTACAGGTTGGTTTCCTCATCTTGCATGTAATCAGATGAGTTAACTGCCTTAACCACATGTATATTTCTCTAGGTTTGCATATTCTGAACCATCTTAGTTATAGAAGCCAATTGTGCTGCCACCGAACTGGGTGTGTCTAATTCATGGGCTGTGGCATGACGTCTCATTCCTCCTCGCCTTGATGTGGGAATCTGGAAGTCGTTCCTTGCAAGTTTATTTAGAATCTCAATGGCCTCCGCGGGTGCTCTATCCAAAAATGTCCCATTTGCGGAAGCATCTAGCATCATCCTTATGGAGGCATTGACAACATTATAAAACATGGAAACTTGTGTCCATCAGGGAAAACCATGTAGTGGGCATTTGCTTAACAATTCTTTGTAGCGTTCCCACGCCTCATACATTGGTTCATCATCCTCCTGCCGAAATGATGTGATTTCATTACGGATGCGATCATAGAGATTTGTCGGATTAAACCTCGTAATGAATTCTCGGCAGAGTTCCTCCCAAGATCCTATAGATCCTGCTGGAATGCCATTTAACCAAGTTTTCGCCCTATCCCTCAGTGAATAAGGGAACAACTTTAATCGTAAAATATCTTCATGGACTCCTTGGATCTTGAAAGAATTGTACACTTTCATGAAAGATTTAAGATGTTGTCTTGCATCTTCAGTAGCAAACCCACTAAACTGTCTAATTGTGTTCAACATGTTGAACATCATTGGTTTGAGCTCAAAGTTAGTTGCTTCAATTTCTGGGGGTAACTACTCCAGGGTTTAGTCCGTTTAGGTCTTTCACCAGATAGTCTCTAACAGTGAGCTGCCTCGGCAATGGTCGCGGCGGTGGCTATTGCGGCATTGCTGGTGGCAGTACATTATGACCAACAGGTGGAATTTGTCCTCTTGGTGGATCATCAATGAATTGAAACAAGTTGCGCCTTAGATGGTGTCTTGTGCGTTCGATTTCAGAATCCAATTCGTACAATGGACCACTCGGGTTTGCTCTGGTCATATACTAGATAAGTCAAAGTTAGTAATAATAAAAATAAATAATGAATAATTAGAATTAAAGTTAAATAAAGAATGGTTAAAGAGCAAGAAAATAAAGAAAACAAAATTCAGTTGTCAATCCCCGACAACGGCGCCAAAAACTTGATGCGTGTAATAATAGCGCAACTGTGCAATATACACGTCGCAAGTAATAAAGTGATAAGTATATCGTGTATCGTCTCCACAGGGATTGGTATACTTAATATGTCTCCCTTTTGTTCCCTTGCTCCTGAAAGATAAAGTAAAAACACAGATAAGTAGATTTGTTTAACTAACTAAATAATTAAATAACAAAACATAAAATAAAGGACTGAGAACGATATAGAGAAAATAAGTAGGATCTAGCTGCGTCAATTAGTGGATTCGATTGATCTTCTTCTTGTCCAATGCAATTATACAATACTGCTTCGGCAGTACTGCAAATACAACCCCGGTAGCGTTAGTATTCTCTGCCGCGGCAATCTCTTGCTCTTAGGCAGATACATCAAAGTTCAGCAAAGTGTTCGTAGTTGACTCCTCTTATCTCTAAGTCAGAGCGTTGTTGATGACTGGTCCTTGACGATACCTCTTGGCGTAAATCAACGATAATCACCAACCAATCCAACACTTCTTTTAGCTACTAAAACTCTTGACCTATCTCTAGGCCGAGTTAGTGTCTACAACACCGTACTTATAACCCCCTTAGCCCGGCCTAGACGAAACTGGCACTAACTAGTTACACGGGGAATATCAAACTAAACCCGCGAAGGTCCGATTCGATAAACAACCCTAAAACCGTTATATTTTTTTCTTCTAGATGCATAATCTTATTCTCACATGTCAAGGACTCATACAAAGGTGTACAACACCTATGCCCATATAAAGCCTCAAACGGTGCCATCGGTATACTCACTTGGAGCTACTGTTATATGCAAACTCCACCCAAGATAACTGTTTCTCCTAAGAACCTTGAAACTCAATGATGCAACACCTCAACATATCCCTCAAAGTCTGAATAACACGCTCAGACTGACCATCCGTCTGTGGATGATAAGCTGTACTAAAGCCAAGCCTCGTACCCAAAGCAACCTCCAACCTCCTCCAAAACTTAGATGTAAACCGCGGATCTCTATCCGATATGATCAACTTAAGCACACTATGCAACTTCACCATCTCAGAAACATACAACTCTACCAACTTATCCATAGATCATATTGTATGCACGGCAAGAAAATGTGCACACTTTGAAAACCTATCAACAATAACCCATACAGAATCCTTCTTGGACTCCGTCACATCTTCCTTTAAACCAATCCACAAGTACACACTTTTAAGATCCCTATACACCTTCACTCCACTCGAATGCATAGCAAACGGACTAGTATGTGCTCCTGCTAAAATAGCTTACCTCAACTCAACATCATCCGGCACCACAATCTGACCCCTAAACCACAACATCTCCTCCTCATCAAAACGATACTCGGTCGGTCTACCCTTAGCCATAACCTCCACAAAAGGTACCAACATCTCATCCTCTAACTGTTTCACCTTATCATCTCAACCAAGATAGGCTTTACTTACAACTCCACCACTCCACCACCTTCCTTTGAAATACTCAACTTAGCAAACATCACTCTCAACTCAACTGCCGTCTTACGGCTCAAAGATTCAGCCATCACCTTAGCTTTCCCCGGATGGTATACAACAGACAACCCACACTTACCCTCTTCAGACAACTAACAAATTCTTTCCTCACACCAAAGCAACAATGCACAAACCACCACACCATCTCAACCTTTACCGAAAACATAACTCAAAAGGAAACCCCCTTTCTCTTACCTAAGATTGATAACCAACTCTTGATAACCGCAACGGTTTCCATACCACTACCACCAACATCTTCATTATGAGTCATATTAACCATATCACAACGTCACAACATATCATCCATTAACCTATGAATGATAAAACCCAACATCCAAACAACAACCTATGTCGGTCCTAAAAACTTTCAAATCTTATCATGTTATAGATACACCACTCACACATCTTTCCAATGGGACTTCGAAACCCAAGAAAACCGTACTCACACAAACGATTGATCCAACAACCCTCATAAGAAAACTCCATACCATCGATAGAACTTACTACCAAACTTATGATGATTCCTCCCGACTTCAACCTTGGCACCTTTACTACTAATAATAACCCAAAGAAAATTGATACTCATTCTTACCATATCAGCAAGATAAACATTTACATATGATTCAAACATAATCCAAACCAGCTCAGTCGAAAACACATGTTTTCCCCAACTCCTACCACAACACTTACCACCAAACTCATGGAAAAAGATTACCATAAGCCCTGCTCAAGATGCCATTCCATCTCAACACTTTCCGTAACAACCATGCGGTTAACATAACACAAAAAGATTCTCAACACAAAACTAAACCTTGCCAAGACATATCCTTCACTAGACCCTCAACAAACACTTTGCCACGACTTGTCCCCGATCAACTTTACCGAGGTTGAATTTCGCTCATAGATCCACCATTTAACTAGGTCTCCCTATAGGTTAACCGAACATCTTCCCTTGTAACTCCACAACAACCCAGGCTTATCCCACATAACAAACTCCCATTGCAAGCATCCTTATGTAAGCCAAGTCATCCCCGGTTGCTAACATTCTACAAAATATATCATACAAGAAACTTACCAACTTTGTGTAAAACCCAATATTATACTCATCACAACGATAATATCTCCAACTTAAGGTTTAGCCACCATAACCAACTCCACCAAGGTTCAAAATTTAAAATCTACACATCATTAAGTGCCTTGACACTTAACCCAAATCTCTTTCCTATTATCAACTCATCGACAAACCAACTCTTACATTAACTATACCACAACAAAATCCAAAATTGTAGAACCATTCCTTCCACTAGCTCCAACATTACTTATTTTATAACCTTGCCAAAGCGGTAACCATAATGATGAAACATCCACAAACACGAACCCACCGAACACAAAACCTCAAAACACTTTTCGATAAAAGCAAACCCATAAGACTGAACAATCAATACAAACCATAAATTGTCCAGCGATCCACATTACACCACTTCAGACATCATCAAAACTAACTTTACCCGAAGTATATCCAACTTAACATCCTGTAAACACAACATGTACACTTTCCTCCTTTATAGTACAACCAAACCTCTCAAGGTCACAACAATCTATGATTCAAACCCCCGATTTCACAACTCTCATACCAATATATATCTCATATTTTACTTCCATCCTAACCATACCAGATCGGTCACAACCCCCGATCTAACTGCACACTAACCATACTACAAAGAATACCTTGTAATTTCCACAAAATAATTTCACATCACTCAGAAAAACATCAACCCGCCTTACTCTACAACACATGCGGTAACCTTGTTACAACCTCCATATCCTAACTAGAAAGAATCTGCAAAACTCATCCCTTCCTTTAGTAATGACCAACTCAAACTAACCATAACACATTGTATTTACCTTGGTTTCAACCATTCACAACTCTGAGACCAATCACTCATTCTTCATCCAAGAATATTCCCTAACCAAAAGCGTAGCTTGCCCACTACACATTCAGCTTAACACCACAAGAAAGTTCTTTCAACCCTTTTTTCCCATACCTTCACCTTAAAAGAACCAACCACACTCCACTTACACCCTCAAGGAGCTACTCACAAGTGTGAACAAATGTATGCATGATTTCCTGTATGCCCTCATAAATGCCTATGCAAGTGCATGTGCATGTAAATGCAATTTCTAATGTCATGCTTAAGAATGCATGCATGTCCTACATTGTCTACAGATATATACATATATGTGCTCTTAATCTAAGCATGATTATTGTTTACACTCACAAATAACATCCTCAATTCCAACAACTTCAACTACCATCCTATTGATAACTCCCAAGTCAGATTAGCAACAGCCGTACCAGCTTCAGTAGACTAAAACACACCCGAAAGAATGGTGCAACACCACAAACTAACCTTCCGGCCTAACCGAAGGTACACTCACAGAGGAGGAAGAATTTACTCTTCCCTAGCAGTCGTTTCATCTTCAATATTGACCATCAATGTTCATACCAACACTATCTAGTGACTTACGTCTCAGAAACATATTCAAAAACTTTAAACATGCAGTTTAAAACATAATATTCAAATAAAACAAACTTACATTCGGGCAAGATCCAAGGGAAAACTGAGAGCATCTGAAAATATGTTGGCATTGGCAATGTGTAACCGATAATCCCAATTTAACCATCATTAATCAAAGTATAATCATCACGAATAGATTTTCACACTTCAACAACATATCATGCTCAATCACACATATCATGATTAATCGCACATTTAAGCACATAAATTAGCAATCCTATACATGCTTTAACCAACCAACTACACACTTTACAAACCTGGCTCTGATACCACCAAATGTAACCCCTTAGCCCAGCCTAGATGGAACCGGCACTAACTGGTTACACGGGGAATATCAAACCAAACTCGCGAAGGTCCGATTCGATAAACAACCCTAAAACCATTATATTTTTTTTTCTAGATGTATAATCTTATTCTCACATGTCAAGGACTCATACAAAGCATTAACGGAAACAAATTAATCAAAAACAACCGTCCGATTAAACACTTAAGTAAATTAAGGACTAAAACGTAAAACTTTTTAATCCTTTTAATAAAACATAAATTCTTTTCATAAAAGTTCAATTAAACACTTAAGTGTTCTTCACGGCAAATTTCAACTCAAACGGATCATTCTAACATCATCAATTGCATGTTTCTCTAATTTAGGGACCAAAGTGTAAATCTTCCAAAATCCAAGGACTTTATCCAAATTAGGTTAACCATCTTGAAATTAAATCAACTTTATGCATGCATGCAAAATTTCAGCTCAAAATAACATCGGTAAGTACCCTAATCGAACAAAGGAAGATATCTGAGACTAAAATATAATTTCTAGCAACTTCCAATTCATGGTGATCAAAGGTTTCGAAACCTTACCAAAGGTTTCGAAACTTTTTGAAAAAGGTTTCGAAACTTTCCTGGAAAGTTTTGAAACTTTTCGCGTCCAGTAGCTTCCCAGAATTGAAATTGCCCGCAAGGTTTCGAAACTTTTTAAAGGTTTCGAAACTATTTGACAATGGTTTCGGAACCTTCCCAGAGGTTTCGAAACTTTGGTTCTGGAACCTAAAGTTCCGTTACACTAAGAGAACACTAACAATACGATACACAACCATTAGTCACTTCCAACCATATGCATAATTCCTAGGCATAATTAACAACTTATAACACACGATTAACAACGTCATGGACATCATTCAACTATGGGCATGCTTCCTAAAAGATGATTAAAAACATAAGAATCATGCAAATACATGCTACAACAATCTAAACAATTCCATAGTCCAACAATTAACAATCAAGCAACAATGGTCTCATTACAACATAAACCAAAGCCTGAGTACACACTCCTCACATTGGTTGGGTTACACATTGCCATGCCCAATTTATTTGCCAAAATCATGCCAGATCTAAAGTCATCCTTCCCCTTGGTTTCCTTGCCTCAAACGAAGCCCCAGGTGCCTTTATTTTTCTGCAAGGATGAAAAGAGAGCTTAAGCAAACATGCTTAGTGAGGAAGCTCTACACAAGATCATCAATGCATCCATTTAAAAAACCATGATGAAACCATAATTTGCAATGCATTGTTAAGTCATGCATGCTAACATCTCATGCTCATGTTCTTCAAACCATATGCATCCTTGAGTTTACATAACCTTATCAAAACAATTTATATATGAAGCACAATGTTCTTCTCAAATTCATGTATGTATATTGGCATTCTAGTGACCACTTAATGTGAACTTTGAGTTCACCGAATACACGGATCCATTGTTAGAGACCATTGTCTCGTCATGACACGAAGTCACCATTGACATAACACGAAGTCACCATTGACATGACACGAAGTCACCATTATAGCACTACCACGCACGATCGGACACATAGTCAGCCTTGTTACGTGTAGGCGGCTCTACCACGCACGGTTGGACACAAAGTCACCCTTGTTACGTGTAGGCAATATTCTGTATTCTCAATTTTGTTTATAGTGCACTTAAGACAATCCTAATGACATGTCATTCGTATTCGAATCTAAAGTTGTGTCACTAAGCCAATATCATAATCAAATGTGCATGATAACTTGCTGCTCATAATGCATGCATAATATGTTCAACAAATGAACCAAAAGCCATGCCCAAAGGCACCATCATATATAAGGCAATTAAACATATTGTATTCCAAATCATTTATCATAATTTTCCATAATCATGGATGCTAAATAATCTATGAATTTCAGCAAGTATCTCTCATGTATGCACCAATTCAAATCATGCTCATGCATTTCCATAAATCTCATTGCATTACCAACATAATGCCTTTTTCGAATGTAGCCGAAACTCATATCGATTTATCAAAAATATTTACTTTACTTACTCTTGAACTATGGAAGGTTTTCACACTCTTCCATAGTCCCCAAAACAGAACTGTACCAAACGCGATTCACTTTAAATCCGTAATCACTCACCAACAACCGAAACGAGCTTTCGCCAATATCCGATGATCACGCCAATACACCAACACTCAAACACCTTCTTGTACCTCTTCTACAACATTAAAAACAGAGCATTCTCACATCATAACATGCTCAAACCAACAGCCATATCCGATCACCATAAAACTACCGAAAACTTAGCCGAAAAGACCGTAAACTAAGCCGAAACGCATCCGAACAACATCAGCCCAAAACCTAATGAATCTAACATCTAATACACTTCAATTATGAACCAAAAATACATCCAAACCATCCTTATATCTCTAGCAACATTAAAGCATCTAAAACAACCCATAAAACAACCGAAAAGCACCTTAAAACTACACCGATCGTATTATTCCGGGATTAAATTAATGTGCTATCAAATGAAGACTCAATTAATCATTTAATTAAGATAAAAACATAATTGAATCCATCTAATTTCAGCATTGAATGAGATCCAAAAAGATTTTACAAAAACATTCACAAAATCACTAGATCTAACATTGAAAACATAGAATTAAGTTTTTATTCAAAGATTAGCAAGCTAATACTTGAGAATTTCAATAAAGAACCTTAGAAAAGAATTAAAATCCAGAAAATTACCTTCAAGATCTATTCACCAAAAAGATGTAATTTCCCCTTCTTGATTCCTTGCAATTTGATGTTGATTTGATAAAATTGATGGTTAGGTTTTGTAAAGAATGGAAAGATGATTAAAATGATGTAATCTTTGTTGAAAAAGATGCAAAAATCAGCAAGGAATTGAAGAGAAAAGATGAAGGAAAGTGGAGAGAAAATGAGAGAAAAAGATGAGAGAAAAAAGTAGTTTTGGGAGAAAATGATTAAAATCTTTAATTAAAGTAATAAAAATGCATTTTGGTGAATAAATCATTATTAAAAATTAAAAATGGGTTTATGGCCCTCTAAGGATTCTAAGCTTAGCTTGCTTTTCAATTTAGTCACTAAAACATCTAATTTTCGAAAATTACAAAATAAGTCCTTCAATTTTTCCAAAAATTACAAATTGGTCATTTATGCATAATTAAGCATAATTAAAAATCAATATAAAGTTCAAATTACTTTCTTTTAATCTTGAAATATATTTTCAATATTTTTAAACCATATTCCAAAATTATTACTTTTTCTCTAATTAAAAATATTCTTATTTTATATTTCCCCGGAATAACAAACCGGAGAACCCGATTCAACCCAAATCGAATTCTCCAAACTACTAATCCCAAAATCGGGATGTTACATTACTTATCCCTTTGGTGAATCTATACCTCTCGATGCTAGATAAATATATTACTTACAAACTTCTCTCTCGAGCTTGAATACAAGAACAAGGAATGAAAATAGGATAAGCAAACTTTGATATTATTATTGCATTAGAACAAAGAAACAAGAAACAATCTCCTCTCACTAATATCTACAACCTTCACCTATCCCTAAGAAATTTAGAACATAATGTCGATAGGTACAATTCTTAGGGGGAAGGGTTTCTCTAAAATTGGCTTTCTTAACAATATGGTCGGCTAGGCTATATATAGTCTTAACCTAGGGCAAACCTTTCCTAAATAGATTCTAACTTGGAGTAAGGAACAAGTCTTCTTCAAGAGATCTGATATTTCCAAGTTTGCCACCTTCTAGAAGGATTTTCCCGTTTGGTCTTTGACTTGGTCTTTTAGTGCACTAGCCTAGTCCAATTGGTGTGTTACATCTCCTAGAATATTTTTTATATTTTTATCTTTCATTGCGCCTATAATGTTGATGTTGCCACTCTGGATGCTTCGCGGCTTTGTCCCCTACCTCGGCCTCAACACTGCTTTACTACTACTTTGGCCCTAGATATTCCTGTATGTACAAAATATGTAATAATATTTGCATTCTCTATAAGTTTCATCTTCATAAGTAGTGATAACGGAATATCCAATATTATGCAAAGAGTCCATATTTCAGCTCAAGTTGGTGTATAATAGATGCAGAAAATACCATGAGAAGGGTAGTAAATAACTGCCTTTTAGGCACTCATCAAACGATACTTAGGAATCTATATCATGAATTACAGGACCCCAAACTCAACCCTTAAAACTTGGGTAGATTTGCCCAGGCGTATCAATACACCTGTATAGGTGTATCGAAATGCCCAAAGTATCTAAACACCTCCCTCGCGTTCTGATACTCTATGACAATGATTCAAGGCCAAGGGAGACCAACTTGTATCGATACACCTATATGGAGTATCGATATGACTCCTTGTTTTTTTTTCCAAAGAGGGTATCGAACAAAAATGTTATTAGAAGTGTTCATTTTGATACACGGGCAAGGCGTTTCAAAATGTCTACCTTAAACAACCTATTTTCCACTCTATGGTATTGATACCCATACTGGAGGTATCGATACCCTCTACACAAAATGCATGTCAGCAATATAAAAAGCTTAAGAATCCTAACCAAAACTACACCAATTAACCTCCAAACATTTCTACTTATTATTGAAGTAGTTTAAGTGAGTTTCTAATCAATTATACTCAATTTCATCATCTCTAAATCAAGACACCATTACAAAATACAAATGCTCTATCCTAGACAAACCATCACACAATCAATCAAGCATGCCAAAACGATGATGCACATGAAAATACAAAGGGTTTGAAAGTGTACCAACCTCCAAAACAAGCTAAAGAAGCTCACAATAAGCTCTTAAGCCTTCTCCTTGCCCAAACACCCTGATGTCTCTCCTTGCTCTCCAACTACAAGGAAGATGACCAATAGATTATTACTCTATCTAGGCGATTTAAGGAAGCTAAAACAACCTTAAAATCACTAAACATTCCCTAAAACCTAATCCCAGACAACCCACAAAACCCTCTAAAAATCTTATCTCTATCATTTTAAACCAAATTTACCTTACTAGAAAGATTCTCCAAGGTTAAACAAACTTCCTTCTATAAGTAAAACATGATTCTCTTAGTTAACACATAAAAAACTCATCTTGGTTGATGGATTTGAGAGAGAAAGATGAGAGAAGAAGGTGAACAAGACAATAAAGATGGTGATGAAATCATCCTCTACATAATGCAAAGAAAACTCTCCTTTTTCCCCTCCTTTTCTTCCTAATAATCCATTTACCAAAACAACCTAGGGCCACCATCCAAAACCAAACCCAACTCTAAATAATCCATTTTTAACGGTTTAGTCATTATGTTAGTTAAAAAATAAGATATTTATCAAAAAGTCATAAGTTAAGTGTTAAATTTATTTCAAAAAAAGATTAAGGGACAAAATGATAAAATTATAAACGTTACGGGTTAAAATTATATTTATGCCTTTTTTAAGTTAAAAATAATTATTTTGTCGGGTCAAAATATATTGTTTTAATTTTATTTATTTTAAATAGATAGATTCATCTATAAGTCAGATAGGAGAAATGATTAGATGAACTTAGTTTATTACGTCATTTATGATACATCCAATAACATTATGTGATTTAAGTATAATTTTCAAGTAACTATCCACTCCTTAGTTAATTCTAGGAAATATGTAAAAAATTTATATTCAAAAAAGTTTTTTTTATTAAATGTGACCATGAATGATATGGTAAAAAATTCATCTAATAATTATTTGCTAATGGAATAAAGAGATTTTTAGCATAAGATCGACTCAAATTATATTTAATCTTATTTATATAATTTTAATAAAAAAATATATAGATATTAAAAAATTATAATTTTAATATTTTATTACTTTATAATAGATTTCTTGAGTTTGGATTTTTTTTAAAATTGGGTATATTTGTTTATGGTTCAAATAGCCTGACCCGATCAGGTTCTAATAGGATATGCATAGAGATTTTTTTGCCCACAACTCGACCTGATTTTGTGTAATTTAAATAATTAAAGATAGATATTTTATTTGAGTCTGTTGCAAAATATATAGTTATTAATATAAAATTATATAATTTGAATATTTTATTATTTTAAATAAAAATGGGTTCTTTGTGTGTTTGGGCTTATCCCCACAACGCCCGAAATCGGCACCTATCGGTCACAAAATATTTTATACGATCGAAATTATAACTCTGATATCGAATCTGTAACGAAAATGGTTGATAAATATTTTTATAATAATAAAATAAAGAAAATAAATTTTCCAGATAATTAACAATGGCTAATCTACAAAAAACAGAAAGTTTAGGGTTAAAATATAATAAAATAAGGATGAAATTGAAAGAAATATAAAATAAATGACTTGATTGGATGAAACCAGTGACTGAAATCGAAGCCAGAACAAACTGGAGGGACGAAGCAAAAACATGCTGGAACAATAGGGACTTTGATTGCAATTTTCTTATTTTTCTGGGTAAAGCTCGGGTACATGTATGGTTCTCGGATCTGATTGCGGGTTTGGACCGTGAAACGGCTCCGTTTTAGGCCTATGAACCGGCACCAAAACGATGTCGTTTTGCCATATATATATACCCTTTATATTTTTTTTATGCCTTTAACCTTCATTTCTCCTCTCCTTCAGATAACGAAGAAATGAGAGTTTTAATTTTCTTTGAAGAGCTGGCCACTCCCACGACCTCTGGCCACCGCCTACGACTGTCGGCCATCGCACCGGTGGTCGAAAACCTGAAAAGAGGCCACCTTTTCGATTCGTCTAGACGAGAGGAACAAGGATATGGCTTCGAATTTCAGAAAAAAAGCCCCTATCAACGTAGATCTAAAGGATATGTTTCGAATCTTTTTATTTTTTTACCTCTTTTTGTTTTTCTCTTGACTTCCGATCACTCTGTTATTTATTTTCCTTCGAATATTGTAATATTGCTTTACTTTGGATTGTTTTTTTGTATCTTGGAAACGTTATTTTTGATTGATCTGTTGATCGGTATTGTGTAACCGGTGTTACATGCCATGCTCATGGGTTTTATACCCATTTTTTCAAGTATATAATAATGCGAAAATAGGAATTTTATCCTATTTCAGTTTAATCCTAGATCTAATCATCTTTCTTTTTCTTTAGTAGGTGAAAGGACGAGGGCGGTGGAGGTTAGTTCCGGTCAGATCGGGGCGGTGGCCGGCCAGAAGAACAAATCAGAGGACGTGTGGCCACCATGCGCGAGTCGAATAACCGCACGTGGCGGCCACACGCAGACAACTGACAGGACGTGGGAACCAAGGGCGGCGGCAGGTTAGTTTTAGGTATTAGTTTAGTTAGAGTTTGGTTAGGGATATTAGGATTTATTATTATTGTTTTTAATCATTAGATTGGGTTTGTATATGGTTCTGGGCTTCTAAATGGGTTTACATGTGGGCTACAAGGTTTTATGTATGGGTTTGTATTAAGGGTTAATGTATTTGGATTAAATTTTAATATATGGACTGGGTTTTTGTCTGATGGGTTATTACAGAGTAAAAAAATAAGTTATTTGAGTTTACAAATCATATTTTACCATTCAAGCTTTATTTGAAGTTTTTTTTTCGATTCGAGTCGAGTTTAAGAAGTTCAAGTCGAGTTTTTGAGTTATTATAAAAATTTAATTTTAATTATTTTTCATGTTATAGTAAATTTTAATTTCAATTTGAACGACTTTGTCTAATCATACAAGATATGTATGTATATATTTAAACAACTTTCTCTAATCATACAAGATATATATGTATATATCTCTAATCATAAAAAATTGAGAGACTTATCTCGAACTTAAAAAAAATCTTTAATTACTAAAAATTTTGAGTTATTCGAATTTATATTTTATAACTCAAACTTTATTTGAATATTTTTTTGATTCGAGTGCATAAAATTTTAAGTTGAGTCATAACGAATTGAATCGAGTTATTCGATTTTTTTGAGTCGATTTTTTGTTCGCACTTACTTTCAATTGTTTATAAATGCATATCAACGTACTAACTTTAAGACTACAAACTAGATCAAATGACTCAAATGTATAAAGCTTAGGGAGGTAAGGGAAGAGTCTAGGATGATTTTCTTTTGTTTTAGTCTGTTATTAACATTTACTAGTATGATTTTAATGAAATTTTTATTAAATATTTTAGAGATTTTTTATTAATCATATTCATTCTTTATAGATTCTAATAATTTTTATTAATCCTTATACTCAAGTTATAAATAAAATTTAATACATTAAAATAAATATTTAATCTTAACTCTCTAAAATTATAAATTTAATTTTATCAACAATAAATAAACCATTCCAAACTATAAAACATGAGTAAACTATTAAATATTAAAACATGTTAATTTTTACCACCTTTAAAAGAAAACATATAAGCAATAATGTGTGTTAAAAATATATAACCAATAATCTGTAATTTCAAATCATGATTCATTTGTTCTAAAAGAAACTAATTTTAATAATGTTTTCGATCATATAAATTATCCCTTTTAATTTTACTCATAAGATTTATAGTGAAATTCTAAAATTGTCATTATTTTTTATGAAAATAGTTTATAGTCTTTTTTTTTTGACTTTTGCTTACTCAAAAATTAATGACTCTTAATATATAACTAGAAATCAAAAATCATTTGTTTTAAATAAACTAGACTTTCGTATATTTATATATGACTCACTTCTTGATTTATCTTATAGAATTTTTGATAACTTTTTAAAGTTAGTACTAAAATTATTTTTTAATTAATTTATAGCCAACTTTTTATGACATTTCAAAATTTAAATATTCTTATCTTTTAAAATACAAATTAAATTAAGATATCGTGTGCTCGAAATAAAACTAAACTAAATTATGTTTACAATACTTTATAGATAATTTTAATTATTTTTATCGAATTTACAAAAAATATAAACTTATTCGATTCAGTCATACTCAAGTTATAAAATATTAGATTTTTGTTGAAAAATAGGTAAATTACTTTTATGACTTGGTTCCAACTTTAAAAAATATTAGGATCCCTACGGATATTTTTTGGGGATTCCTATATTAATTTATATGGGTACGATTCGGTTAACCACAATTTGGATGTATCAATCCTTGTCCTCATCTTTATTCGAGCTTTGATGATAAAACTTTCACGTCCTTGTTCCATTGGTGAATATTTCAGTTATTGTCCATATATATAAGTTTGAATTCCCGTATTTTTTTATTATTCCCCTCAATATTGTCTCCGCTAATTGAATTTTGAAAATCAATTTTATAGAAATTTCATATAGGTCCAAAATTTTGTTTAGTTTGCAAGTTAGACTTTATCCTATTAAAAGATTGTAAGATGAGTTGATGATCTCTAAATGTATTTCGATATAAAACCGCATTAATAATAGATGATAGCTTTATACATTGGGTTGTTTGAAAGTTTGAGCAAATGTTAGGAAGAACAAGGTTAAACTCTCAAACTTAAATCAATTTTTGATTTAGTCCCTAAGCATTGAAAATTTTATAATATGGTATTTGACTTCAAAGAAAGGTAATTAATACGATTAAATGCGACTAAGTTTGAAAAGGGTAATTGGTTGTAACCCCTTTGACATAGTCTAGATAAATCTCGATTCGAACGAGCTATATGGGAAATATCGGTATAAGTCCGAAAAGACTTGTACTGATAAACAACCTTATTTTTTTCTTTTATTTTTCTAAAGAAATTATTGTCCTATGTGTGCATGCATTCACCTAGCAGCTTTGCATTCAAAATAAAAATCGAATCGAGCACCGATTGTACCAAAATACGTAAAAAATCAATTTGTAAATTTTCATAAATTCAGGGACACACATGAAATTAATGTTATCAATCTTCAATTAAGTTCATCACATACTTGCATGTCAAATTTCATCTCAAAGTAATGTTTACAACTCACTTAATTACAATTTCAAGATTTAAGGATTAAATTACAAAGAATCAAAACTTGATTTTTAGCTTGTAACAGCCATAATTGTGGGGCGTACCGTTACGGTATGGACCTTGTTTCAATACGTTTTGCCACTTTCATTTCCCTTTTTGATCCCCAAGGTCACCATTTCGATACGTATGCCAAAATATAACACACTCGTATCGAAACACGATCTTGATGTATCAAAACTCTTGGATAAAACACACCAATAACTGTTTCAAATCCGCGTATTGATACAACTGACCTTTTTTTATACGCATGGCATAAAACACACTCAGCTGAAGCGTAAATCATACCAAACACACTCTTATCATAATCAAAAAACTTAACCACCTACTTATCCACTAAAGCACATGAAACACTACATAATTAGGCAACTTAAGCATCATGATAAACACAACTCCTAAAGGCAAATCAACCTATATTTCATCATCATTAAGACTATCAATTTTTACATTTATCAAACATCAAATCTCATATTAAAACATAATCCAAACACAACATGCCAAAACCAATTAACCAAAATATAGAATGACCATTTATATCTCAAAATCATCATCAACAATCCATGTAAATCAAAAGGGAAAACAACTACCCATTGTTAACTAAACTACTCTCAAAATATACTAATGCTTGAGTAAGAACCTTGTATGAGAGAGCTTTAATTCTTTTTGCCGATTAAGATTTATAACCTTCAATAATTAATCTATATTAAGTATCAATTAAAGAGCGTAAGCTACATGCTTAGTAAGGGAAAACTCATGTGGAACACACACTCAATGCAACTATAAACATAAGTTATGAAATCACTTTTTTCATTTTATGCTCATCAATTCTCATGCCTTTAAATCATCATGCTCTCAAAGTAAATCATACAACATCATGTGCCACAAATCTCATGCATTCCTATACAATAAATCTCAAGTCTTACGTGCATCTCAATATGCAATGCTTATTGTGTCTCATGTAAAAAATCCCATGTACAAATATCTCATACTCAATACCATGACATCATTTAAATATAGTGGCACTTAACATAAATCATATATATTGGCTTACAAGTGACACCGGATGACACTACCATATCCTTATAAAAATAAATAAATAATATTTGGATAAACAGGATCTTGATGGATCTATCTCACCAAGCATCATAACAATATTACCCCTATCATAGAATATATCATCTCTGTCGGGATGATACTACTCTCTTTCCCGAATGTGATAGAATTACCCTTATCACATATCAATATCACTACCCCTATTGTATCTCGAGGAATAACACATGTACGAATTTTGTATATTATAATACACTTATACCCTATTGATCGATCAATATTCGTCACCTCTAGACACATCATTTAGCCAATATATAAATATCAAATCTTTTTTCAATGTTGTCCAAAATGTACATCACATGCATCATATAAAATCATCTCAAAATCTCATGCATTTACCAATGCAAATTCTCAATACATGTTTCAATGATATATAGGCATTTAAATCAATAATCTCACGAGATGTTCATGTCATAAATCTCATTTCAACATCCATTGACAACAATGAATGCACAATTTTTAAACATGAGCATGACAATGCAAAATCATGAGATATCAAACAGATAAAAGAGGATTTCAAGCCATTCACTTACTTCCGAGAATATGATAGTTTCTCACATCAATCATATACTCTTAAACCCTTGAAAATAATACAGATCTGCATTAAAGTAATCATCCACTCACCAACTATGCTTCGTTTCCTTGCCAAAGTCTTTTTCGCCAAAGTCAATGATCACAGATCAATTTTAATGTTTTCTCCTATTTCTCAACCATAAAACATAGAGATATTAGTTCACTCTTTCACATAAAACCTCCTCTAAACACCTAACTCTCAGCTATAAAATAGCTCCCAAAACGTTACCAAAACACTACTATTTTACCTCAACATTTAACCTTAACCAAAATCAACGAGATCAAACCTTAAACATGATAAGATACACTCTAAAAACTCCTTCAAATATGCATATACCATCATGTTTACAACAACCCACTAACAACTCTAAAGACAACATATTTCACACTAGATTTTAAGCTAAAATCCTAATTTTGGGATTGTATTGTATAATCCATCAATATACATCTTATTTGATCAAAAAAATCATTAATATCATCAAATTAAATGCAGAAAACTAGAACCATATGAAAATTACAAAGATACTTTAAGATCTCACCAAATCTTGATTTGATCATCAATTAAACCAACAAAATACATTAGAAAACATTGTAGAAGAATCATCAACTTGGGGATTTTAATAAAGAATATGTAATTGTAGGAAAAGAACGAATCATTACCTCTAACCTCAAATTCGACCTTCAACCTTGTTGAAAAGCATGAAAAAATTGATTTTCAATAAGAAAACATTAAAATCGAAGAGGATTGATAAAAGATGATTATAAAGCTTTATTACCTTGTTGAAATTGAGAAAAGATTGAGAGTATTCTGTTTGAAAAAGAAGAGAACGAAGAGAAAGCTATTTTACGTAAAATGGTGATTTTGAGAGAAAAATTAGTTATGATCACCAAAGGTGATTAACCACTTAAAACACACTTAAAAGATGATGATTGATAGGTGGAATCTTCTGGAAAAAAATTAGATTTAATACTCCTAAAGATTCAAAGTTATAACACTTTTACATATTAATCACTAAAACAAAAACAATTTTCATTCTTTATAAAATGGTCACTAGTTTTCAAAATATCACCTTTCCGGGTATAATTTTTCAAAATTGATTTGATCAAAGTCAAATATAAGTCAAATAATGATTTTTAAGCATTTCCCTCAAATTTTATCCCACTCAAAATTATTTATTATCAATTAAACCCTGAAACTAGTCTAACTTATCTAAAACCGGTTCAAATGGATCCCCAAAAGTCTCGGTTAATTTCCAATCCCAAAACTGATATGTTACGTTGATATAGCTGAATTAATTGTTTTATGGTTGTTTTAAAATTTTAATTATATATTTTTGTTTATTGTTTTTCGATAGAAATCTGATCCGATATTCGATTAGACCGGGTAGGAGGTGTAAGCTTAGGAGAATGAATTATTGTTGACTTGTAAATATTAATTTCTTGGAAAGTTGTTAGTAAATTTGTTAGTTTGTTAGATTAGCCGGTTAGTAGTTAGATTGACTAAGTCTTTTGTATAAATACATTGCTTTGTAAGTAATAAATCAGATTGGAATGATTTCAGAATTATATTCTTGTTAATTTCAATATGGTATCAGAGCCAATTTTTGATTCCTTTCAATCAGTCAATTAGCCTTCTTGTTATTGGGCTTAGTTTTGTTATTAGGCTCGTTCTTTCTTTGTTTGTTTTTCTTGGTGCCGTGGGGTAAATTGAACTCGCGACCTTTTGTTGTATTGTTTTTTTTCCTTTTCTTCTTTGGTGAGCGATTGTTGCATAGATGTCGCCACTCATGGAAACTCCAGAGGTTGATTTTAATCATCCTCTATTCTTGCATCCATCCGATACTCCAGGTACGATGCTGATTTCTTATCAACTTATTGGTATGGAAAATTATAGTGTTTGGAGTCGATCTTTGCGAACTGAACTTCTAGCGAAGAACAAACTTTGTTTTATCAATGGCGAGTACACGAAAGAGAGTGTCGTTGTTGTTCTTCGACCTCAGTGGGAGCGTTGTAATGCGATTGTGTTGTCATGGATTTTGAATACCGTGAGCAAGGAATTGTCTGCTGGAGTGGCATTTGCTTCCAGTGTTGCGTCTGTTTGGGAAGACCTCAAGGAGCGCTTTGGTCAAAACATCAGCCAATTGTTCCTTTAAAGACGCATGTTCCACAGCCAAAAAATCAGCTTGCATCTTTTCGCGAATAAAGTGGCAATCAATCTCTATGGTGAACCTACCACATATGGTGAAGCTTGTCAATACTCTCATTGGATCACAACTATGAAAGGGGAAATTCATGCACTTGAATTAAATTTTACATGGTCTTTGGTACCTTTACCACCCGATAAAGTGGCTATTGGATGTAAGTGGGTTTATAAAGTTAAGTATAAAGCTTCTGGTGAGATTGAAAGATTCAAGGCTCGCCTTGTGACCAAAGGGTACACTCAACAAGAAGGTGTTGATTATTCTGAAACCTTCTCTCCAGTGGTCAAGCTTACCACTGTTCGGTTAATTTTGGCCCTTGTTTTTATTCTTGATTGCCCATTATGGCAAATAGATGTTCACAATGCCTTTCTTCAAGGTGATCTTTCTGAGGAAGTTTATATGTTGTTGTCAGAAGGTTTTTGCAGTCAGGGGGAGAATATGGTTTGTCGAATGCAAAAATTTCTTTATGGGTTAAAACAAGTATCTCGACAGTGGAACAAGAACCTTTCTGAAGCACTCATATCAGTTAGTTTCCAGCAAAGTAAGCATGATTATTCAATGTTTACAAAGCATGAAGGTTCCAAGATGGTTCTTATACTTGTATATGTTGATGATTTGCTCATAACTGGAAATGATGCTGAGATGATAGAAGAGTTAAAAGCTTTCCTACATTCTAGTTTTAAAATGAAAGATCTTGGAGAATTAAAGTATTTTTTAGGACTTGAGATTTTGAGGCCTAAAGAAGGCATAATTGTGAATCAACGCAAGTATGCATTGGAATTGATAGAAGATACATGGGAAGGGGGAGCGAGACCTGCTCTAACACCTCTAGAGCAAAATAATAAGTTCATTTCAAGTGATAGAAAAGAACTTTTGAGTCAAGATGAGAATGAAAGCAACTTAATCGACAAAAAACGATATCAAAGGCTTATAGGTAGACTCATTTATTTAACCTACACGAGGCTAGATATCATATTTTCAGTTCAGCATCTAAGTCAGTTCATGCATCAACCTCAACAGATGCATCTTGATGCTACCATTAGAATTGTTCGATATATAAAGAAAAATCCAGGACAAGGCATACTTTTGAAAGCTGCAAGCAATTGTCAACTGGTTGCTTTTTGTGATTCTGATTGGGCTTCTTGCTCTTTGACAAGAAGGTCAGTTACAGGCTTTTGTATAAAATTGGGTGATTCCTTGATTTCTTGGAAATAAAAAAAACAGAACACAGTAACTCGATCTTCAGCTGAGGCAGAATATCGAAGCATGACAACAACAACAGCTGAGTTGGTTTGGTTGAGTGGATTGTTGAATGAGTTGCGAATAGATCAAGAACAACCTGTGAAACTTTTTTGTGATAGCAAAGCAGCGTTGCAAATTGCTTCAAATCCTGTTTTTCATGAAAGAACGAAGCATATAGAGATTGAGTGTCACTTTATTCGCGAAAAGATGCAAGCTGGTTTCTTGGCTGCGGAACATGTGTCTTCAAAGGAACAATTAGCTGATGTTTTGACCAAAGCGCTCCCAGTTGCTCAACATGATTATTTGATAGGCAAGTTGGGGGTTAAGGATGTGTTTACCCCTCGAACTTGAGGGGGAGTGTTGACTTGTAAATATTAATTTCTTGGAAAGTTGTTAGTAAAGTTGTTAGTTTGTTAGATTAGCCGGTTAGTAGTTAGATTAGCTAAGTCCTTTGTATAAATACATTGCTTTGCAAGTAATAAATCAGATTGGAATGATTTCAGAATTATATTCTTGTTAATTTCAACAATTATTAAACCAGATGTGCATGATCACATAATATTGCAGAAAGCATGAACATTATCATCACTAAAGAGATGAACAGTTTGATCAGGAACGGTGGTGTAAGCTTGGTCAGGGAAGTATCCATGCACGCCTTCATTAAACCCATGCCTGTAATAGTTATATGAAGAATTGTACGTCGATTCGTCCAAATACACGGCGGCATATGGATAGTATTCACTGTCGTATGGAAATGGCCAAAATTCTGCTTTCCTTCCGGTTCTTCTCACCACTTTCAGCACTTTCTTCTCGTCCACATGGCCCGTCACTGTTACCTTCTGCATATCCATGTCGATTTCCAAGCTGTCCACCCCTGCATTTGTTTCGGTTTAACATCAGACAAAGCGGTTCATTCGATATCGACTTTTATATTAAATCTACCTTTCATGTGTTTTGCACGTGTTAGACACATTTATATCCGATATGCATGCAGAAAATGTACATTAAGAGAAAAAGAATGAAGTCTTGCACCGTCTAATTTTGAGATAGCTCTTCGGATCCGTTTTTCGCATCCTTCACAGTCCATATGTACAGAAAGCTCAACAATCTATGTACCAAAAGAAAACAAAATGAAAATATGGAAATCAATATATTATGTATATTGAACTAACATAGGTGGAAGAGCATGCACTTACAGACATGGCATTGGAAAATTTTGTCTTTCCATTGAACCTACCAAACATTTTATATAAAACTTGAAGGCTTTTCTATATTTCCGCCCTCCCTCGAGACTATATATATCCTTAAAAAAATCTGTCTTAAAGCTATCCTACATGTGCCTTGTACTGGCATATTATTTTAATGGTGAAACATTAAACATGGCTTCACTGTGAAGCTAAATCCAGCTGCAAAATGTGTTTTTTTGGGTTGATTTCTAACCTTCCATTTTATATTTTATTGTTTTTTATATGTTGATTGATATCCAAGATCACATCTACAGAATACTGACAAAATTTAGTGGATAAATGGAAAAGAATATCAAGATGGACATTGGTGTATAGGATGAAATCGATATCGATATCGGAATCGATACTTAGTTTGATTCTTTCTCCTTCTTGTCTGAAAATTTTTGTTTCCAGTAGAAACAAAAGCAAGTGTTCTCAGTTAAAAGATTTGGAATAACAAGTTTATTGTCTTCCAAATATGCTCAGTCAAACAAAACGGATGCCATGCTCCTTGATTAATTTCTGCACGTATAGATGGAATTGAAGGGTGAAGTTTTATGTAATGAAGCAAACTAAAGAGTGTAAGAATGAGCTACAGTATCTTATCATGCAATTCAAGTAATGAGTTGAGTATTTTCTAAGGGGCTTGTTTTTTTTTTCAGCTTCTGGTTGGCTTGGGTCTTAATCTACATTGCTGTCTTTTAGTTGTAGCATAATTGCTGGTTTATGAATGAATACTTGGAATGGAAAACAAAACTAGTTGAGGAGACTAAGAATATTACAACAATGAAAGCAATTGGTAGATGGGTGTTTTGTACTAGCTATCTTAACTGTCCTAACTACATAAGAGAATATGCTGTGCTAGTGTGTCCATTGATGTGTTGCAGCTTTCTTGTCTTTGGAATTTGAGGTAAGAGTAGAGGGTAATTTAAACAAAAATTTTTAAAATTTTTGAAGGAATAGCTAAAATTTTTAAATAATTTTAAAAAATTTAATAAGAATTTAAAATTTAAAAAATTAATGAAAAATATTTAAAAATTTAAACTTTAATATGATTTTAAAAAATTTGATGTGCCATATTTTAATTTTTCCCTGATTTGAGGCATGCTTCTTTCCTGACCCAACCATTATGTTCTGCCGAAAAGTCGATACCTATTACCTGATGACGATGGAAGATGCCATTGCAGGGCTTGGCTGTTAGATTAAAATATACAGGTGTGAACAGATATTTATAATGTGTTATGTGTGATGCTTTGAATACAGAGTATGTATTCTTGTACTCTTTCACATTTAAAATTTTAGATAGTTTATTATGTCATATTTTCAGTTAAATATCATGTTAAGTTATATTTTGGTTCTATTATTAGTTTTTTCAAACCGCTTGCATCATTGAAAAATTATAATTTTCACAGATCAACTCGAATCCATTGGCTATTGCCGGCGTATGAGTAAACAAAATTATAATTCAACGTAAAAAAAAATTAAAATTCTCTGTACTTTAATCGTATCCCCTTTTATGTTTCTGTTATAAAATTTTAAAAAATTCAATTTTAAACCATAATTTTAATTTTTCATATCTTAAACCTTAAACTAGGGGTGAGTATTCGATCAAATCGAGTCAAAAAATTTCGAGTTATTCGAGTTGACGAGTCATATTTTACGACTCAAACTTTATTTGAATTTTTTTTGGTTCGAGTCGAGTTTAAGAAATTTGAGTCGAGTCGAATCGAGTCGAGTTTTCGAGTTTCTATAAATATTTAATTGTAATTATTTATCATGTTATAATATGATTTGATTTTAATTTAAATTACTTTCTCTAATCATATAAGATATACATATTATATATTTCATATGTAGCAATATTTCTTTATATTTTTATATATCAATGTATATATATCATAAAAAAAATAATAGACTTATCTCAAACTTAAAAATTAATCATTTAATTACTAAAAATTTCGAGTTATTCGAATTTCCATTTTACAACTCGAAGTTTATTTGAACTTTTTTCGAATCGAGTCGAGTCTATGAAATTTTGAATTGAGTCAAAACGAGTCGAGTATTTTTTCCTCGAATCAAGTCTAGTTATTCAGTTTTTTTCGAGTCGAGTCGAGTCGAGTTTTGCTCACCTCTACCTTAAACTTTACACCTTAAAAGTAACTTTGCCTCTCATTTCCTAGATTTTAATCATAATCCTTAACCTTAAACCTTAAATCTTAATCTTATAAATTTAAAATAAAAACATTAATAAAAATATAATTAGAGTACAAACGATTTAAATTGATCTCCAATATTCCAATACAACAATGTTTGAGAGAATCTATGACAACCTTTTGCCGGATAACACTTACAAACACAAGTTTTTAGCATAAGAGTTAGTTGAATCATATCCTTAAATTATGATATTTATTTGAAATTAATTTTTAAAATTTTATACATTTTAATTTTATTTTTAAACTATAAGATTTATTTTAAATTGATCTCCAATATTTTGAGTATTCGATTTTATCCTAAAATTATGATTTTTATTCTAAATTAGTCTTTATACTTTTTTTCTAATATTCTACGTTTATCCTAAATTATTAGTATACGGTAATCATATCTTACGTTAAATAAAACTATTATAAAAATTATTAACTATCATGAAATACCAATATTTAATATGTAATAATATGATACGATATAAATGATTGTTTAAAGATAAAATGAAATATTCAAAAGTATAAAGAACAACTCAAAACGATAATTATAATTTTATGATAAAATTAAAATATTTAAATATTAATTTAAATAAAAATCATAATCTAAGAATGTACAGTAGAATTAACTCTTCACATAAACTTGAGCAAAGTGAATGAAACAACAATTTTGAAACCTCTCCAATTCCTATACATGGTAGAGCAGGAATAGTTGGCAACAGAAGGGCCCACTGCAACTCCTATACTAGCATTTATCCCCTGAAAGATTTGAGTACTGGCAATTTGGAAACACAAGCATGCAGGGATCCACAAGAAGAAGGTTGGAGTAGGGCATTCTCTAAAAGATTAAACTATTTATATGATTTAGATATATTTTAAAAATATATATATATTTTATTAAAAAGTATTTCATTTAAAATGTATAAATTTATCTCCTCTAAAATTTTATAGGTTTGTCTCTGAAACCATGGACAAAATATTAGTATAATTCCATGACAATCATAACAGATTTTTGGGGTATATTATTGTACGAAGCATACATGAAATTGATATTCAAAACGAATCTCTATTAGATGTAGGTAATACTTAAATTTCATACTTTATATTTATAAGATACATAGGAATAATTTGGTTAATTTAATTTTTTTTAAAATTTTAAATGTGTAACCAATTAGATTTAATAAATATCAGAGATTTGATTTAATATTATCTGTTATTAAATCTAATCTTGAATAAATATTATATGATATTATCCGAGATTTTAAATGAATATTATTTGATATTATTCGAGATTTGATTGAATATAATGTGTTATTAAATTTTAAATTTAAATCAGATTTTTTTTGATTCTAGGATATATTTGCTCTTATTTTCAACCAATAAATAAGAGTTTCACTTCTCATTTTTCAATGTTTTCTTTGTGAAATTTGAGAGTTTTATTCACAGAGCTTGAGTTCTTCATTTTAGATTAAACGATCACTACCGTTGTAGTCTAGTCCACTCGAAACTTTGGGTGTACATCGTTTGTAGCGACCATGATACAATTTATTTATTTATTTATTTGTTTATTATTATTACCGCAGCACATGCACTCATCCTCCACATATTTCCTACAATGTGCTATGAGCCACACTGACGGGGTACGTACCACCGGCCACTTCAATAAAGTTTATATATATTTGTAAAGGCCTTATCCCTTCAAACAAGTCGTGGTGATATATACTTGTTGCTTTCAAACAAAATGGTTCATTTGCCATCAACTTTTATGTTACATCAACTTTATTTTGAGGGTAAATCATATATTTTTCAATTGTGTCTTTGTGGTGTTTTTACCTTAAATTAATAGGTTTAATGTTTAAGATTAGGGTTGTTAGAGTTTAAAGAATTAGAGGTAATGCATATTTTTTATAGTGTAAGATTTAAAGTTCAAGGTGAGGGGTTGTGATTTCGGTTTAAAGAATTAAGGATAAGTTATATTTTTAGGGTTTAAGATTTATGATATAAAAGTTAGGATTAGGGTTTAGAATTTAAATTTTTAATAAGGGCACAAAAGAAAGCACGATTAGAGACAAATGATTTTTACTCCCTATGTTTTTAGTTTACTTGTTTCCTTTGAGCATATATGTATAAGTTATATCCTGATGGGAGTCTAGAAAGCTGTAGAAGGAGCTGCATTGGTTGTGTCAGTTGGTTGGTTAGGAGGTTAGAAGTTGGTTACCGAAACTGTAAACAGCTACGGCTATCAGCTTAGGTGTTCTCAAGTTGTATAAATAAGGGTTGTGTGTAAAGCTAATATTGTATCTCTGAATCAATAAAGTTCACAAAGTGATTTCTTAATATAGTATCTTCGTTGGGGTCTTGGAGCCGTTTCTGAAAGTTTTTTTTGGGGCGCATCTCTCGTCTTCTTATGCTCTTTTCTTTTCTTCTTCGATTGTGTGTTGGGAGCTTCTGATCGGCATAATGTCCTTCACTAACAAGAAGGTTAATGTGGTTCTTGACGAGTTCAATTTTCTCCTCTGGAAGCAACAAGTTCTCTTGACTGTGAGGAGCCATCGTCTAGAAAAATTGATGACTGGTGCTCTCCAACCTCTACCCGAGAAAACCACTGGACCTGATGGTTCACAGATTGAGAATGAGAAGTTTGAGGATTTTGTGGCACAAGATAGTGCACTTGCTTCGTGGTTATTATCCACCATTAGTTCAACTTTGTTACCTCAGTTTGTTTGTGCCGAGACAACTACTGATGTTTGGACCACGATGATGAAGATTTTTGCTCGAAAATCTACGACGTAGGTGATGAGTCTTCACTATAAGCTACGTGCTTTTAAGAAAGGTGATAGTACTATTTGTACTTATCTTGCTCAAGTTAAGGAGGTTTGTGATGCTTTAGCCTCTTGTGGAAATTTAGTTCCTGAAGTGGAATATGTTGCTAGTATTCTTAATGGATTACCTAGAGAATATCAACCATGGGTGACTCTTATTATTGCTAGTAAAGATGCTCATTCGGTGGATAGCGTACGGTCGATGTTGATGGATGCAAAATACCAATTAGCTGAGTTTGGTAGTCAGAATGAGGATGCGTTAATGACTGCTAATATTGCTTAAACACTTGGTGAGCATATTGGTTTTGTTCGAGGAGGTTATGGCTTTAAGGGTCATGGTGGACCTTCGTTTCACGAAGGTAGGTTTCCTGATCGTGGTAGAGGTCGAGTTAAGTTTCAATGCCAGCTATATGAAAAGCTTGGGCATCTTGTTGACATGTACTGGTACAGGTTCGATCAATCTTTTCCTGATGTGACCGTTGGGGCTGTACCTACAACAGGTTCTGATTCAGCTAATATCAATATGGGGATCTTTGATGAGTTGGCTTTACTAGAAGATTCTAAGGAACCTCAAGTAAACATGGTTGTATCTGGAAGTCCCTGGGTTGTTCAGATGCCACTCACCATGTGACACCTGAAGCAACAAATCTTCTTCATTCGTCTTCCTACAATGGTCCAGGTAAGCTGATTATTGGTAATGGTGTCCCTCTCGATATTAATCATAAAGGTTCTTCTTTACTTAGCACAACTTTTTCTTCACAAAAGTTGTTATTAAATGAAGTGCTACATGTACCAAACGTGACCAAGAATTTGATTTCCGTGTCTAAGCTTGCTAGAAACAATGAGGTCTTCTTTGAATTTCATACTCAAACGTATTTAGTTTGGGATGAGCATACTAGTGCTGTGTTACTCTAAGGTCGAGAGTATGGTGGTTTATACAAGTTTGATGCTTTGGTTGATCAAGCAAGAGTGTATGCTGAAGCAAATCTAGCTAAGGATGTTAGTACGTATGAATTGTGGTATAAGAGAATTAGCCACCCTAGTCATGAAAGTCTACTTAAAGTTTGTAATAATATGGATGTAAGGTTGTTGAACAATGTTAATAAAGAGTCTTTGCCTACATGTGTTGCGTGTAGAATGGGCAAGAGCCATAAAATTCTGTTTGTTGCTTTGAATACAAAATATACTAAGCCATTTCAACTTGTTTATCAGATCTATGGGGTCCTGCTCATGTTGTTTCCAATGGATATAAATACTGTATAACGTTTATTGATGCTTGTACTCGATATTCCTGGTTATATTTACTGTGTGACAAGTCTCAAGCAGCTCATGTGGTTTAGTTATTTCAAAAGATGGTTCGTACTCAAATTGGTTGCTCGATCAAAGTGTTACAAAGCGATTGGGGAGGCGAGTTTTAAGCTTTGTCCAAGAGGCTAGCTGAAGAAAGGGTTATTCATCGTGTCACATGTCCTCACACCTCAGAGCAAAATGGTGTGGTTGAACGAAAACATCAACATATGATTGAGTTAGCGTTAGTATTGTTAGCTCAAGCCTCGTTGCTTTTAAAGTTTTGGACATGTGCAGTGTGTACTGTAGTATATCTAATTAACAAATTGCTAACGAGGGTTTTGTCAGGCAACTCGCCCTTTGAAGAATTGTTTAAAACGAAGCCAGATTACACGTACATGAGGGTGTTTGACTGTAGATGTTTTCCTTATCTAAGGTTGTTTCAGCAGTACAAGTTGGATTTTAGATCCCAACCTTGTACTTTTCTTGGTTACAACCCACAACATCGTGGTTTTCAATGCCCGACTCCTAATGGTAAAATTTATGTCTCACGTCATGTGGTGTTTGATGAATTGGTTTTTTCTTTTGCAGATCAAAGTAAGGTTTCCTCAGGGCTAGGACGTGTCCCTTATAGGTCAACTGCTATTCCATTAGTTCCGTCTTCTACCACTCTAGTGGCTCAAAGAGTTCGTTTGACTCGACCTCCTGAGCAAGCTCCTGACAATCAACGTGAGTGTGGAGCTGTTCCTGGCTCTACAGGTGAGCTTGTTCCAGAAGGTGGTGTTCTTTCTGATACTCCTGCCAGTCAATGTCAGCATGAAGCTATTCCTGGCTCTAGAGGTGAGCCTGTTCCAGAAGATGGTGTTCCTCCTGATACTCCTGAGGGTGTCAATGTGTGTGGTGGTAATAACAAGGCTCGAGTAACTAAAGCTTGTTCTGGGAATGAATCTGCTCCAGTAGGTGATGCTGGTACTTACACTCAGGATGTTGGTCATTGTTCTCAGCAAGGTTCTTCTAAGTCACAGCTTCTTGATGAGGAGGCTGGTACCAATCTTACTGGTATCAATTTTACTAATGATGATAATACTACTAATGGTGTCGATGTCAGTGCTAGTTCAGTTCAACGAATTCATTCTATGGTCACACGAAGCCGAAATGGTATATTCAAGCTAAAATTATATTTGATGGAGGGAGAAAGTGATGAAGTGGAGCCTGTCTCTATTTAAGAGGCCTTGGCATCTCCAAAATGGAGAGAAGCAGCGCTTGCTGAGTTTGATGCGTTATGTAGTAATGGGACTTGGTCCTTGGTTAGCTTGCCTGAAGGTCGGACACCAGTAGGCTGCAAGTGGATATTCAAGCTTAAAAGAAATTGAGATGGCACTATTCACAAACATAAGGCTCGGTTAGTGGCCAAGGGATTTTCACAAATTCCTAGTTAGGATCTTTTAGATACATTCAGTCCGTTGATTAAGATTTCTACTCTAAATGTTGTGCTTTCTCTTGTCGTGTCTAAGGGTTGGGTATTGAGGCAGGTGGACATAAATAACGCCTTCCCCATGGTGATTTGTTGGAGGATGTCTATATGATTCAACCACCTGGGTTCGAGAAGGTTGTAGTTGATGGATCATAGTTAGTTTGCAAGTTACAAAAAGCGTTGTATGGTTTAAGGCAAGCACCTAAAAACTGGCATACCATGCTGAAGGCTTATTTACTTGAGATTGGGTTCAGCGAGACACGAGCTGATGCATCTTTGTTTGTTCGCAATAGAGAAGGAGTTCAAATGTTGATACTTGTGTACGTCGACGATATTATTATCACTGGGGAGTCTAGTCAAGAAGTTGATAAAGTGGTAACTCAGTTAGGGGATCGGTTCACTTTAAAAGATTTAGGGTCATTGAATTTTTTCCTGGGCATACAGGTTGTTCGAAATCAAGGGTCCTTGTTGCTCAGTCAGCGCAAATATGTCATTGAATTGTTACAAAAGGTTGGTATGTATGGGGCTAAGCTGTTCCTACACCTATGGTGAGTTCGTCGGGATTGGCAAAAGAAGCTGGTAGTCCCATATTGGATGCTCGAGAATACAAAAGTTTTATGCGGGCTTTGTTGTATGTATGTCATACAAGACCAAATATAGTGTTTTGTGTGAATCGTTTGGCTCAGTTTATGCATGAGCCTCGTGAACAACATTTGGCTGCTATAAAAAGGGTTCTCAGGCATCTAAGTGAGACGTTAAATCATGGGTTAGTGTTTCATCCAGCAGCTTCTAATGAGGAATTATTACTTGAAGCCTTTGCTGATGTTGACTGGGGTGATAGCTTTGAAGATAGGAGGTCGGTCATGGGCTATGCTGTGTATTTAGGGGGCAATTTGGTAGCGTGGAACTCAAAGAAACAGAAAATTGTGTCTCGTTCGACAACAAAGGCTGAGTATAGGAGCATTGTGGATGTTGTTGCAGAAGTAACCTGGGTAACTTCCTTGCTTGAAGAGTTGGGACAGACACCACAATCTGTTCCTATTATATGAAATGATAATTCTAGTGCTGTAGCACTAAGCGCAACTCCAGTGTATCATGCTCAAACTAAGCACGTTGAGTTAGATATACATTTTGTTAGGGAAAAATTTGTTGTTGGTCGATTAAAAGTCAATTACATACCAACGGTTTTTCAAGTGGCTGATGGTTTGACAAAGGCATTAACGAGGATGTACTTTCTGGAGTTTCGACAGAAGGTTTGTGTGTTGGATTCTGAAGAGCTGAAAGATCAAAAGGTAGGGAAAATGATGAGAGTCTAGAAAGCTGTAGAAGGAGCTGCATTGGGTTGTGTCAGTTGATTGGTTAGGAGGTTAGAAGTTGGTTACTGAAACTGTAAACAGCTACGGGTATCAGCTTAGGTGTTCTCAAGTTGTATAAATGAGGGTTGTGTGTAAAACTAATATTGTATCTCTGAATCAATAAAGTTCACAAAGTGTTTTCTTAACATATCCTATATGCATGAAGAAATACTTTTTAAGAAAAAGAATGAAGTCTTGCCCCAAGACTATATTACATACTTTAAAAATATCTATCAAAGCTATCCAACATGTGTCTTGTACTAGCAATTTATTTTAATAATGAAACATGGCTTCCGTGTGAAGCTGAATACAGACTAATTTTAGTGGATAAATAGAATAGAATCTCAACATGGGTCATGGCTATTGGTGTATATATATAGACTAATTTTAGCTGAAAATTTTTATTTTCAAGAGAAAAAAACACTAAGGTACTAAAAACAAAAACATGCGTCTTGAATTAAAACATGCTATTCTCGTGCAAAAGTGTTGAAACATGAGTCAAAATGGATGCCATGGTCCCTTCTCCCAAGTTAATTTCTTCATTTTTCAAACAGTATCACTACATTTATAATATCTTAAAAAGCTACAAACGCAGACCTACAGACTGTTGAAGATGCTCTAGTGACACTTCGATGATGTATGGTATAAGGGATTAGGGCATAATTGAAGGAGGAAGAGGAAAGACCCAGAGTAATTTGGGAAAATCTAACTTGAATAATTCTAGATCACTTATTTTATTAATCGTGAACAAATGCACAATGTGGGTACAATCCAGAAAGAAAACTTTATCTTGGGCTTATTAACCCAACTTTTATTCAGTCGAAAGACCAATCCTTAATAGATTAACGAATTTAGCAAACTGACTTAACAATCTAAAACTCATGACGATAATAAAAAGACAATAATTTTTTTATCAGTTGGATAGTCAATCAACTAACAACCTGGAGAGACTCTGAATTTATGTCAACATTCACCATTCTTTTTCAGCTCCCAAGCTTGTGACTGACACTACATGTAGTTTGTTTCTGAATCCAACAAACTATTGTGTTGTAAGTGGTATAGCTACAGCAAAACAGGTTTATAGCGGTATTTTTAAGATATATAGTAGTGTTTATTAGCATCGCTAAAAATATTAATGCTTTGAACAATGCGCCGCAAAAAACGCCACTAAAACTTGCACTGCAAAAAGTAGTAGCATTTATCTTTTAAAAACGCCACTAAAGTACATGATCAATAGTGGCGTTTTATACGTCGAACGTCGCTAATTTACAATCTATACAGGCGTTTGCTTTTTACTAACGTTACTATAGTTAATGTACTTTAGTGGTGTTTGTATCTACAAACGCCGTAGTTTTCGTACTTTATAGCGCGTTTTGTTTCACAACGCCGTAATTATCTTGTTGTGGCGTTCTTTTTACTAACGCCACCCTTTTAATTAATTTTTAGTGGTGCTTTTTTCAAACGCCGCTATAGGTATTGTATTGTAAAAGCATCATTTTTAAATTATTATTATTTCCAAAATATTCCCTATTATATTCCAACAATACAATTGAAAAATAATATATCAACTAAATAAAAATACTTAATCACCAAAATAAAGTGAAGTCTAAAATATTAAAGTGAAATATAATTCAATGTTTAAGTGAAATAACAATTAAGTAACAAGTACAAACCAAATGAACCTAAAATCAACTAAGGTGACAGATTCTTTTGTTGGTTCTATTTAACATCACCATCATATCTTGAAATTGTTTTTGAAGATTCTAATATGTTGTTTCTCTCAACTTCTCTTACTGCTCTATCGGCTTCTCTTTCAGCTTCTCTCCTTTCTTTCTCAGTTTCTCTAGCTTCCATCTCTACTTGAAATTGAGTTAATTGTTGTTTTAAACGATTAACTTCCACTTGAGAAGACTGTCTTTGTGATGGCATTTACTGAGACGAGTTCGATCCAAAATATTTTATTGGTGTTACGAATGATCTTTGACAGCGCACTCGTCCATTTCTTTCAGGACCCAAAATATCAACAAAAACTTGATTTTCGATATCACTAATATTAGCAGAACCATTAGTCGAAGCCTTAGCTTCATACTCTGTCCTTTTTTCCTTCATTTTCATCTGATAGTAATTTATGAAAACCTAATAAATGAAAATATTATTTAAAACATAATACAATTTTAAGGGCAATGAATATACCATAATTTCTTCAGCTCTAGGATTTGAAGAACCATCCTTTTTTGTGTGAGTAATATCGAAGAGCTTTACTCATCCAATGTTAGTACCAGTTGTAAAAAGCTAAAAATATAATAAAAATAAATATTCACTTTAATATAATATAAGTAAAAATAATCTTTAAGAAAAAAATACCTCTTCATTATCTATACAAGTAAAGCTTTTCGTCCCTGTTGTGTGAGTAAATTTTTGTTTTTGTCTACTAGAAACTCCTATGCGCTCTCGATCCTATTCAATTTCCAATTTTTATTATGTTTAAAGTTCAAATTATACTGATATAGTGTTATTTTTACAAATTGTAGATGTTACCTTTTCTTTTGTTGAACTCCAAAACCTGATTGCATCTTCCTATTGATACCATAGTATTCTTGAGGGAACATTTTGAAGTTTGTCTTGAAGGCTAAGATCATTCTTGAAATATGTTTTATTCAAGAAGCTATTATGGTCTTTCATTTCTTTCCTAATGCATGCTTCACATAATCGTCTGACACTTCTAAAGAAAATTTATCCTAAAAATTACACAATCAAAACAAATAGAAATATTATCATTTTTAAATGTAATGAATTAACTACTATAATAATATTATTACTTTAACAAGATCAAAACCTTGGTTTTTGTTACTATTTGGACTCTGATGTCATGACTCATAATTGATTGACAAAATTGAAACATTATGTATAACAATGACTAAATAACTTGTCAAAACACTTGCTTCTGCCCTAATAGGTTGGCCGACATTGTTTCTTAAAACTTTTACACGTTCTCCAACTAGGATATCATATAGCTCCGTCAAGGTCTTCCACCCTCTAGTCTTGCGCCTTCGACCATTTCCACCTATATATCAAATACATCAAGTAAAAAATTATTAAAATAATTTCAATAATAACAAATAGGTATAATTCAAATAAAGTTTTAAAAAATACCTTATATTTCTATATTTTCAACTGTTTCAGGAACTTATAAAGATGCAAAACCAGACAAATCATCTTCATTTGTTTCTTCCTCTATTCGAGGAACTTGAACAATATTTAAGCTATTTAATTTTCTCTTAGGCGTAATACATGTAATAAACAGAAAAAAATAAGTAGTGACAACAATACTATTAATGCATGTATGTATTTTTCAACAAGTATAAATCTCCACCCATATTAATATAAAAAGTTAATAATGCTCAATAGAAATCTTACTACAATATGTAGTTAATTTTCATTAAAATTTATTTGGTCTATTAAATCTCGTATCAACATCTTCCAAATATCTAGAGCAAAAAGTCATACAATCCTCTGCTAAATAACATTCGACAATTGATCCTTCTGGATAATGCTTATTAAGACAATAAGACTTCAACTTTACACAAGAACCTAGACACGCAACAAACACAACATTCTAAAACTAGTTGAAATAAAAAAATATTAAATAACTACAAAAAACATATACCTCTATATAGGATACATCCACCGATAGAAAACTGAGGGAGATGAACCAACAAGTGTAACATAATTGTGAAGAATGAAGATAAAAATATCTTCTCCAAATTATATAAAGTCAAGGCTACTCGATCTTGTAGTTTCTCGAGTTCTTCAGCCACCAAAATTTTTCCACAAAGAGCTTTCATTATATTGGAAAGTTCAATTATACAATATATAACATCATTCGACATACAAGCATGTCAGACAACTAACATAAGATCTTACATCAATATATGATAATCATGTGACTTTAGAGAATAAAGTCTTCGATCTTTCATACTGACACATCGAGATATATTTGATGCATACCCATCTGACACTTTTATATCTTTCAATACCTTGCAAAAGATTTCTTTTCTCTCCTCGACATCACAAAAATAGGAGGCAATAATATGATTTTCCTTTAGTAAGTATCCGAGGATGAAGATCATGCCGAATTTCAAGGTTAGCTAAGTCAAGTCGAATCTTTAAATTATCTTTAGATTTTCCATCGATATTGAGAATGGCTTCGATAATATTGTCACAAACATTTTTCTCAATGTGCATGACATCAAGATTATGTCTCAAAATGTTATGCTTTGAATAAGTCAATTCAAAGAAAGCACTTCTTTTTTCTATAACTTTGCCTCAGTTGGATCATCCTCTTCATCAGATTCATTATCACTAAGTTGCTCAGCATCACCTTCATACACCTATTTTATCTTTTTCTTTGATCGTTGGTTAGGTGGTTGGTTCGTCTTTTTGTAAGTGAAATTTGTATCTTTCAACATCGATAAGATATCAGATCCGATTGTTTGTTCAAGAGTGTTTCCAAACTATTCAGTATCATCAAACATATTCGTTTGATATCTAAACCTATTATTTTTATCTAACCATCGTCGATGCCCCATTTAAGCAAACTTTATTCCATTATACAACCACTTTGTAGGGGTGTTCATTACCGGATACTTGAAATTCCTGGTACCCGGTTCGTTCGGGTACCTCATTCATCGGCCCATGTCCCATCCATTAAATTCGAGTACCCATTCTTGGGTACCCTCTAAATCCGAGTACTCGAAATTTCAAATACCGGGTACCCATTAATTTCTTTATCAATACAATTATGGTAAAGAAATATATTTTACTTTCTCACAAAACAATTGAAATGAAAATTATTTTCCTACAAATACAATCAAGCAAATTAACAATAAACAAAAGAATAAAATACCCAGTTTGATATATGATCAAAATCCATGTCAGGATGATTAGATATTGAGGCCTTTCATATTTTTATCGTGGTTCTATTGACTATTGAGGTTGCTGCTGAGAATCCTTTTTGGAGACAGAAATCAGCGTATGGCGAGAGAGACAGAGAATGACAAGAGTTGAGAGGGTCTAGTGAGTCAAAGAGATTGATTCAATCTCTTGATTGTTTTAGTTAGGTACTTCAAGAGGATTTGTCAAAGAATTTCAAGAGAATGGCGAGAGACAAGAGCATCCAGAGAGTCGATTTGTGGAAATATGGGAGAGAGACAAGGAATGTCGTATATCGATTTGGTATTTTTATTTTTAATTAATAAATAAATATTTATTTATTATAAAATAAAATATTATATATGTAATCTGGTCATTGGCTACCCGACATAAACTATTTTTGCGGCCCAAGCTTGCCCATGTACCCGAGAAATTAACCAGGTCGGGTACTTGACCCAATAAAAAATAAAAATATAAAAGATACCCGTCTATTTTAAACCTGATTATCGGGTATTTGGGCTGGGTCAATCAAACTAGGTAATTTTGAACACTCCTACCACTTTGAACATGTCTGAGCAACATAATAAGGACAAGCATAATGACCTTTCGTACTCCATCCAAATAAATTTGAATAAGTTGGAAAATCATTAATCGTCCACAACAAAGCTACACACAAATTAAAGTTCTCTTTATTTAACATATCATATGTTTTGATACCTACCCATAATTGTTTCGACTCTTCAATTAGGGGTTGCATATAGATGTCAATATCATTCTCGGGGCCTTTCTCACCGGGGTTTATCATAGATAAGATAAAAGATGATTGTTTCATGTAAATCTAAAATGATAAATTATATGAAATAAGCAAAACATGCCAAGTACTATACGAAATGGTGATGATTTTAAAAGGATTAAACCCATCAGATGAAAGACTGAGACTAACATTGTGAGGATCTCCTACAAAACTTAGAAATTTTTGGTCGAATGATTTCCAAGCTAAACAATCCGCAAGATGCCTTAAAAATCCATCATCGGTTAGTCCATCATAATGCCACCTCATAGACTCAGCAGTCTTTGAAAACATAAATAACTTTTGAACCTAGGTATGAGAGGAAAATATCATTAATTTTAACTATTTTTTTTCTTGATCATGCTTCCATATCTTCCTCACTCACATTTTCTGTGTCCATATTCATCCACCGAGATTTACCGCATACATGACATAACGCATGGCCTTTTTTATCACCACAACACAACATGCAATCATTCGGGCTACTATAAATTTTCTAATAACCAAGGCCCAAATCTTTCATCATTTTCTTCATATCTTTTCCAGATTGAGGAATTTTTGAATAAGAAAACATTTCTCTTAAAAACTCTAATAATTGCATAAAAGATTTACTGGTTCATCCTCCCAATCAATTTAAGTGGAAAAGACAAATACAGAAGGAGAGTTTTGAATGTTCTGATCCCTCATAAAGCAGTTCATTCATTTCATGAAGTAAATTGTAGAACTTTGATGCGTCTCCATTTGGCTCTTCATCATATTCATTTCTTCTCATCTCAAGAAAATGCTCAACACTAATATCACAATCTTCTCTAACAAATTGTTGATAATTATGCATATTAAATGTATTTCACTGCATACCCTCCATGCCATCTTCTCTAACAGATCGATGATCAGAAGTAGGAGGAAAAGACACATTACTCCTCGACGAAGAATTACGAGATGCCAACTCTCCATGAAATAACCATTTTCTATAGCCCGAAACAAAGGCATAATCAATTAAATGATCATTGACAACTTCACGACTATGCCAATTAATATTAACACACTTCTTACAAGGGTAAAGAATCATATTCTCTTAGCTTGCATTCGTAAAAGCTATATTTAGAAAAGTTTATACTTCATTTTGGTAGCCAACGCTTACCCTTGACAGATCTATCCAACTCGTATTCATTTCGTATTTCTGTAAAATAAGAGATTATTATGACTAAATTGAATGAAAACTGAAAACTGAATAAACACATAAACACAAAAACTTAATCCTAACACATAATACCAATGACTTGCAACATATGACTGAATTCAAAGCTAATGTAGACTTTTCTCTCATCTGTAATAGCACCGACATACAAATCCATTTGACAATATAGACCATATTCAAAGCTTCATCACAATTAGGGTATGATAAAAACCCAGAATATTAAATAACAATAAAAGGTATGATATCTGTCTTAAATGATGATTAAAATAAGCCTTTTGTCAATATATACCATATTTAAAGCTTTATCATTGTATTCTTACTCCCCATCTCTTGTTTTCAAACATGTCGTAAATACCTACATCAACTAAAATACTATTAAGCAAAGATAATAGGTAGAAGCAACCAAGTATTATAAATTTTGTTCCAATTACTAACAAGCCATAATCATCTAATTTACCATTCAGAGACTTAAAAAGCAACACAGTTGAATTTCTCTGATTATTACAAGCAAACACTCAAGTGTATGAATAATTAGAATAATATTAAAAAGTACTAATACTTATCACCGAAGCCCACATATTAATCCAATGAGAATTAACAACAAAATAAATAAATAATAGAACATCTTGAATCACCCTTTAATTATTTTTGTTACCAAACAAGGAAAATCATAAATTCTTCAACAAGCAAAACATACTTAATTTCATGTTTTAATATCTAAGAAACATAATACAAATTTAAAAACACACATTCAAGTAAAAAATAAACATTAAAAATACTACATGAACCGTAATAATACCTAAATTAGCAAATCCATCGAATTTTAATATTAATTTTTCTAGAGAATATCGATCAACAAAAATAAACTCAAAAATGAGAAAATCATTATGGAAAAACAAAATCAATAACAACAAGAATAAGAGGAAAACCTGGAATGCAAAGATTCTCACAATCTCAAAAACAAAAAATCAAAACCCACACCGTATTCATGCAATCATTTTCAATCCATATTAACCCTCGGAAAAATGAATTGTTCTAACTTGTAGAGAAGGTATGGGACGAAAATGTTGGACAGACCAACGACCAATGGCAGGGTGAGACAAACGATGATGAAAGATGATTGTAACCCCCTTAGCCCGGTCTAGACGGAATCGACCTTAATGGATTACACGAGGAATACCGAACCAAACCCGCGAAGGCCCAATCCGATAAACAACCCTAAAAACCGTTATATATATTTTTCTTATCTAAAGTCATCATTATGTTCCTATGTATTTTGATTTCATGTAAAACAAGTAAGGAAGTAATTCAACCATATTGGAGTACTCGATTAAACACATGAGTATGTTAAGGGCTAAATCGTGAATCTTTTAAATTCTATTAGCAAGGTAGAAATTCATTCCATCAAATTTCAATTAAACATACAAATATCACTCACGATAAATTTCAAACCAAACAGAGTATTCTAACATCATCAATTACATGCTTCACTAATTAGAGACCAAAATGTAAATCTTTCAAATTCTAGGGACTACATCCAAATTAAGTTAGCCAACTTTAAATTAAGTCAACTTTATGCATCCATGTGAAAATTCAGCTCAAGTAACATCCGTAGCTACCATAATTGAACATAGAAATATATCAAGGACTAAAATGCAATTTCTGACAACTATGAATTTCTAGCAGTCAAAGGTTTCAAAACCTTCAATATAGGTTTCGAAACTTTATGAAAAAGGTTTTGAAACTTCCCTTAAAGTTTCAAAACTTTTCGTGTCCAGTATGGTTCCAGAATCGAAATAGACCGAGGGGTTTCGAAACCTTCTTGGAGGTTTCGAAACTATTTGGCAAAGATTTCGAAACCTGAAGGTTTCGAAACTTTTGTACCCTGAACCTAAAATCAGTCATTTTAAGTGGATTCAACCAATTTAACACACAATCATTGATCACCATCAACTATATGCATAATTCCTAAACATTAAGAGTAAATCATATAATCGATTATAGCTATCATAGACCCCGTAACAACTAGAGGCATGCTTCCTAACATTACTCAATTCTAATAGCTAATCCAAACAAACATGCTTCAAGCAAACTCAACAACACATCGATCAACCAAATCCACAAGCAAAGCATGTCCATAGTTTGCTTATACAATTCTTTTGCTAACTCAAAACACACTCTAAAGGAAAAGTTACACATTGCCAAGTCTTATTTATTTTGCCAAATCATACCAAAATGAACAAGGTTTTTCCCCTTGAACCACTTGCTCCAAATATTGTCCTAAAAGCCTTTATTTCTCTGCAAGGATGAAAAGAGAGCTTAAGCAAAATATGCTTAGTGAGGTAGCTCTAAATACAAGTTCATCAATGCAACATTTAAAACCAATTTAAAACCATAACTTGTACTTTTCATGCTAAACTAAAGTATGCTTAAACAAATCATGCTCATGTTCGTACTCAAATCAATTCATGAATCTTGGATATTGGCGTTCAAGTGACAACTTATTGTGAACCTTAAGCTCACCGAATACTCGGATTCCTTATACCATAATTAGAGACACTTGGTCTCAATATGCATCGGTTGGACACATAGTCTCCCTTATATACATGTTACCCCACTACGTATGGTCGGACATAAAGTCACCCTTGTTTACATATGGGTCAACTGTATGCACGGCCAGACAAAAAGTCACCCTTATTTACATATAGGCAAGCTGTACACGCATGGTCGTACACATAGTCACCCTTATTTACGTGTAGGCAACATCAGTATTCTTACAATTTTCATAGTGCACTTTATCCTAATGAAATGTCATTTGTATTCCTAACTATAGTTAGTGTCACTAATCCAATATTATTACAATTATGCATGTTAACTTGCTGCTCACAATGCATTCACAATATGTTCATCAAGTGAACCAAAATCATACTCAACGGCTTAATCCAATATAAGGCAAATAACCACATATTGTTCCAATTCATTTCATGCTTCCACAAGCCATGAATATTATTCTAAACCATACATTTATAATAAATAACACATGCATGTATCATTTCAAAATCCAAGTTATGCATTCCCAAAATCTCTATGAAAACATCTTTCTCAAAGCCATTGCCAAATTGTCAAAACTTAAGAAAATGCATCAAAACCATTGTAATCACTTACTCTTGAACTATGGAAAGATTCTACACTATTACATAGTTCCCAAAACATAACCAAACAATTGCAAGTCAATTTTAACCCAAATTCACTCACCGACAAGCAAAGCAAACCTTCACAGATGCTCCAACTGCAAAGCCAATGCACCAGAAACTTAAGAGTCTTCTTGCACTTCCTCTACATCACCAAAACAGAGAATATACATATTAAAATATTATCAACCCTGTAGCAATACTAAACCTCCATTATCTCTATCGAAAATAAACCGAAAAGACCGAAAACTAAGACGAAAACACCCGAAACTACACCAACCACTAACCTAACGAATTGAACACCTAAACCTCATCAATTATGAACTAAAAGCACCTTCAAACCATCTTTATACCTCAAGTAAAAACAGAACATCCAAAAACAACCCATAAAACCATCCAAAAATCACTTATAACAACACCGATTCATTTATTCCAGGATTAAAACCATGTGAGATCATTATAGAACTTTAACCATCCAAATAAGTATAATTTCATATAAAATCACCCTAATTACAACCTTGAACAAGATCTAACTTATTTTCTTGAAACTTCCATAAAAACTCCAAAATCTTGAATTAAAACACAAAATCAAGTTAAGAGTAATGATTTGTAAGCCAAATGCTTGGGGATATCATTTAAAAAACCTTAGAATTAAAAAAGAAACAATAAATTACCTTTGAGATGCTTTCACCAAAATTGACGTGAATTTTCCTCTTGATTTTGCTTGAAATTGGCTTAGGATTTTGTAAAACAAATAGAGAGGTTTTGATGAGGATGAAATGCTAATTAAAATGAGATGAATCTTGATAAAATTGGAGAAGAATTCAGCAAAGAATTTGGTAAAACCATGGAGAGAAAATTAGAGAGAAAATAATGAGAAAATTGAGTGAAAAAGGAAAATATGATTAACTGTCAAATAAACACTAATTTTGGTGAATGATCTCTAATTAAAATATTTTGAGTTAATGGACCTCTAAGGATTCTAAGCTTTGGCTTATTTTTCAATTTAGTCACAAAAACCAAATTTTCGGTAAAATTACAATTTTGCCACTAACTTTTCAAATTTGCATTTTAGTCACTAAAATAAAAGTTAATCTTAATTAAACCAAATTAAGACTCAATCAACATTTCATTAGCCTTAAAATATCATTTTAACATATTTAGAACTTTTCTAGATATTTACTATTTACTCGATTAAAATATTAATATTTTAATTACCTAGAATTAATGAACCGAAGAAATCTGATTTGACCCGAATTGAATCTCCCTAACTAGTACCAAAAATTCTAGACCCAAATTGGGATGTTACAAATCTCCCCCTCTTAAGAAATTTCGTCCTAGAAATTTATCTAAAGCAAAAAGTGAGGAAACTTCTCTTTCATACTTTCTCTTGTCTCCCAAGTAGCTTCTTCAACACCTCGGTGTCTCCAAAGCACTTTTACCAAATCTATGGTCTTTCCTTGAAGAACCTTTGTATCTATATGTAAGATCCTCACCGGTTCTTCTTCATAAGTCATATCCGCCCTTAACTCAATCTCCTCAACTAGAACAACATACGAAGGATCTGACCTATACCTATGAAGCATCAACACATGAAAAACATCATGCATCCTATCCAACTCCTCTGACAACTTCAACCGATAAGCAACAGGGATGACATGCTCTAACACCTCGTACGGCCCAATGAAATGAGGACTCAACTTACCCTTACGTCCAAACCTCATCACTTTCTTCCATGGCGAAACCTTCAAAAATAATTTATCCCTGACGTCATACTATACTTCTCTATGCTTCGTATCGACATAAGAATTCTGTCTATCTGAAGCCTCCTTAAGCTTAGCACATATAATCTTAACCTTCTCATCGATGTCATTCAACGCTTGCGGTAAAGAGACATACTTCTGTCCAACCTCCTTCCAACACAAATGTGTACGAAACCTACACCCATATAAAGCCTCAAACGGTGCCATCTGTATACTTGCCTAAAAACTATTATTGTAAGCAAACTCCACTAAAGGAAATTGTTTCTCCCATATACCTTGAAACTCAATGATGCAACACCTCAACATATCTTCCAAAGTTTGAATAACACGTTCAGACTGACCATCCGTCTGAGGATGATAAGCTGTACTAAAGCTAAGCCTCGTACCCAAAGCCACTTGCAAACTCTTCCAAAACTTAGAGGTAAAACATGGATCTTTATCCGATATGATCGACTTTGGCACACCATACAACTTGACCACCTTAGAAACATACAACTCCGCTAGCTTATCCATCGAATACGTCGTATGCACAATAAGAAAATGCGCACACTTCGTAAACCTGTCAACAATTACCCATATAGAATCCTTTTTGGATGGGGTTAACGGTAACCCCGTCACAAAATCCATAGTCACTTTCTCCCACTTTCATTTTAGAACCTAAACCGGTTGCAAAAAACCCATAGGAAATTGATGTTCATCTTTCACTCGCTGACACACCATACACCGCGCCACAAACTATGTTACATCCTTCTTCAAACTAACCCAAAAGTATACACTTTTGAGATCCTTATACATTTTCACACTACCCGGATGCATAGAGAACAAACTAGTATGAGCCTTTGTCAAGATAGCCTATCTCAACTCGACATCATCCGACACCATTATCCGACCTCCAAAGCAAAGAACCTCATCATCATCAAAATAATACTCGATCAGTCTACCCTCAACAATGTCCTCCACAAGAGGCACCAAAGTTTCATCCTCTAACTGCTTCGCTTTTATCATCTCAACCAACACAGGTTTTACTTGCAAATCCGCCACTAAACCACCTTCCTTTAAAATACTCAACTTAGCAAACATAGCCCTCAACTCCACCGCTGTCTTACGGCTCAAAGCATCTGTCAACACATTCACATTTCTTGGATGGTACTCGATAGTCAAATCATAATCCTTAAGCAACTTCGTCTATCTTCGTTACCTAAAGTTTAGATCCTTTTGTGACATGATATATTTCAAACTCTTGTGATCCGTGTATATGGTACACTTCTCACCATACAAGTAGTGTCTCCAAACTTTCAAAGCAAAAATTATTGCCGCAAGCTCCAAATCATGCATCGGATAATTTAACAAACCCCTTTACTTATAGTTTGTGGATTGGGGAAATAAAAAAACCCCTTTACTACGTTTGTAAAAAGAAAATGTCACTAATAGTCTTAGTTTATTGCGGCGTTTATATAAAAACGCTACTGAGATCAGAGACACTGTGATATTTAACAAAAGAACGCCATTGTATTTGAATTTTTCGGTATTTTTATACAAAACGCCACTAATATACTTGTTTATTTTGGCGTTTTTTGTAAAAAAAACATCACTAATATCAGGTTTTTTGCGGTATTTAACAAAAAACGCCACTGATATTTGACTTTTATTGCGTTTGACTATAAAACGCCACTAATTTATTAACTGTTGGGGCGTTTGTTAAAACGTTGCAATATTCACTACTATATATCAAGCCTGTTGTACTGATTTCATTAGCAGTTTACGAATTTACTGTTATATATATGCCACTTGCTATGGTTCACCTAGAACTTTTTCACGAAAGAAGTTAAATCTAAATCAACGTATATCGTCTTAGCGTCCATAGCCAAATTTGCAGCCATAGTTATAGTGCTGATGTTTTTGCACCAAACTATAAGAGTGTCCAATGAATGTGTCATAACCCATTTTAAATCTATAATCACTAATTTTATCCAGGGTATAAAAACTGATTTTAGTTTTCATTCTGATTTCAAATAAAGGGTTTTAATTTTATAGTTCTAAAAAATTTCAAAAACATTAGAGATATACAAACGATATCTTGTTAATTTTATATATTATTTAGCACTACATAAAATTAATAATATATATGATATTATTATTAGCTTAAAAATCAAAAAATACATTTTTCCTATTTCAATTTTCAGTTGTTTTTATTTATTTATTTTTCTATTTTATTATTATTAGTAATTATTGTTATTATTATAACATCCCAATTTTGGGGCTAGTAGTTTGAGTGTTGGTTAGGGAGGATTCGATTCGGATCGAATCGAATTTCTTCAGTTCATTAATTCCGGGTAAATTAAAATGATAATAATTTAATCGGATAAATAATAAATGTGGAGAAAGATTTTAAAAATGTTAAGAAGATATTTTTAAATTAAGGAAAAGTTATTTGAGTTTTTAAGTTGATTTAATTAAACTTAATTAAAATGCAAGTGACCGAATTGTAAATTTTTGAAAGTTTATGGATTAAATTGCAATTTTTGGAAATTTAAGATTTTTTTGAGGTGATTCTCGGTTGTTTTATGGGCTATTTTAGGTGCTCTACTTTTGCTGGAGGTATAAGGATGGTGATGAGTGTAATAAAAGTGCAATTAAGTGCAAGTGTATACATCAAGTAATATAATGATAAGTATTTATCGAATATCTTTCTCCACAGGGACTGGTGTACTTAATGTGCCTCTGTTTCCTTGCTCATGAAGTTTAATAAAATAAAGAACACATGTAAAAAGGTTTGTTTGAATAACTAAAGACCAAAAGCTTAAATAAAAGGTTGAGAACGAATAGAGAGAATAGGTAGGATCCAGTTGTGTCATATAGTGGATTAGATTGAATTGTTCTTGTTCAATACAATATTACAACACTGTCTCGGCAGTACTGTAGATATTGCCTCAGTAGCGTTAGTGTTTCCTACCGCGACAATCTCTTGCTTTTGGGTAGTTTAATCAAAGCTCGATAAAGTGTCCTTAGGCGTCCCTACTTATCTCTAAGTCGAAGTACTATTGATGATCAATCCTTGATGATACCTCTCGGCGTGAATCAATGATAATCAACAACCAATCCCACACTTCTTTTAGCCTCTGAAACTCTTAACCTATCTCTAGGCCGAGTTAGTGTCTACAATATCGCACTTATCTCTTTCATGAATCTAACTCTCTCGATATTAGATAAATAAATTACTTACAAACTTCTTTCTCGAGTTTGAATGTAAGAACAAAGAATGATAATAGGAAAAACAAACTTTGATATTCTTATTGTATTGAAACGAAGAAACAAAATACAATCTTCTCGCACTAATATTCTACAACCTTTACCTAACCCTAAGAAAATTTAAAATATATTATAATGAATAACACAATTCTTAGGGTAAAGCTTTCTCTTCTATTCGGCTCTCTCCTATACATTGGACGACTCATGTATTTATAGTTTTGACCTAGGGTAACTTTTCCTAAGTAGAATATAACTTGGAGTAGGGAACAAGTAATAAAAATATAATATTTCCATGTTTAATTCTATCTAGAAGACTATTCTCGCATGCCCTTTGACTTGGTCTTTTCATGTGCTAATTTGCTCCAATCCAAACGCTTTAAGTCCAGACATTCTCAGCTCATTTTTCTCTTTCAATCCCCGAGAATCAGTACTGGAGTTTCTACTGCCACGGTATTACTTCTGCCTTCGGTACTACTGCTACCTCGACTATGTTTCTACCTTCGGCACTACTTCTTCTTTGGCAGGTATTTCCTGTAACTACACAAAAACATGCCATAAAGCCTTTTTTTCTTACAAATATCATCTTTATATGCCGTGGCAGCAAAATGTCAGTTATTGAATAATAAGTATATGTATCAGCTCGAATTAGTAAGTAATGAGTGCATATTGTTTAGAAAAAGAATAGTAAATAATAGCCTTTTTAGGTACTCATAAAATATCCCCAAACTCGAACTATTGCTTGTCCTCAAGCAATGCAAAACATCAAATTGTCGAACCTTATTCTCCCTTGGTCTTATTTTTCCATCTTTTCTCCCCACCATAACTATGTCTATGTTTCAATCCTAGCCTTTAGTTTACTCAAGGATTTCTACGCAAAAACAAACTATAAGATTATGTGTGGGTTTTTGTGGACAAGGTTGATTAAAGGCTTTCTTAGATAAACTCTAAGTTCAAGACAAGTAGATTTGGAATGGTTATTTCTCTTCTAAAAATATTAATCACTTGAGCTTGTTTTGGGCACCTCAAGAGTTGTGCTTCCTTTTAAGATCCATTTTGTTTTTCTTTCTTTTCTTTCCTCAGGCATACTAGAGCCAGTTTTGGGCATCTCTAACATGAAGAAGAGTAATTTCCTAGAGCTAGTGATAGGCACCCCTAGTCGCATTCCTTAGAATCTAAGTCTTTATCACCTAAGTTTATTAAAAGAACTCCTAAATCAAACAAGTCCCAAGTCTTTATCACGTAAGATTATGTGAGTGTGTGGGTTTTTGTGGACAAGGTTGATTAAAGGTTTTCTTAGATAAACTCTAAGTTCAAGACAAGTAGATTTGGAATGGTTATTTCTCTTCTAAAAACATCAATCACTTGAGCCTGTTTTGGGCACCTCAAGAGTTGTGCTTCCTTTTAAGATCCATTCTGTTTTTCTTTCTTTTCTTTCCTTAGGCATACTAGAGCCGGTTTTGGACACCTCTAGCATGAAGAAGAGTAATTTCCTAGAGCCAATGATAGGCACCTCTAGTCGCATTCCTTAGAATCTAAGTCTTTATCACCTAAATTTATTAAAAGAACTCCTAAATCAAACAAGTCCCAAAAGTGTTTGTTGATTCTAACCTTATAGTAAACTTCTAAGTTCTATTCCTTAAGTATTCCAAGGTTATTTCTTCAAAACAGAACCTAGTCATGGTAAGAAAAAAGATTTCTATAGCCTTAAAAGAATAAAATAAGGCAAAGCTGATGTAAGGCAGTGAAAAAGTAAAGACAATTATTTCAAGTAAAGGCAGGTATATAAAAAAAATTCAATTAAGGCATCAAGTTACTTCCTTTTCTGGTATTGCCGTGGTAGTGGGCTGCCTTTGGCAGTGCACTCATATACTCCCAAACTCAAACTGAGCATTATCCTCAATACTCAAATCTCACAGCAAGTAAAAGAAAATAAATAAAGAACAAGGTAGTAAATTATTTGGATTCTGAATAGCTGCTGGAAACAGCTGTCCTTCTAGGTTTTCTTACCGATACTTTTAATCTGGACCCTTGTCCTGGTGAGTGCTGTATTTTCGCCTTTCGGGGCGGCTTCACTCCTTTGGGTGTTGGCTTCGATCTTGGGGAAGTAACTTCCTCGCCTTCTTATTCGTCACTAATTACTTTTATCTACATCATGTGCATTCCTCCTTCAGCCTCGGCATATGGGACTCCTTGCTGAGCATGTGGTGAGTTATGATGGATATATTCATCAATATCCCTAGAGAGATTGTCCCTAGAGAAACTGCATATTGGGATAGGGAGGTTTGGTAGAGAGTTGTAAACAACTCTCCTTTTTGATGGTCGCCTGGTGATGGATGATGCCGCGACAGTATCTGTTGGTCTGGGTGGTCCGATAATGTGGAATTTTTGTTGTGGTCTTGTAGTGAAGAATGGTCTTGGCCCTGGGGCAGGGGTAGGTTCTATGTAGGTTGTGGTAGTGACAAATATGTTTGCTGGGAATTCTGGAAACTATATTCCTTGAATGGGGAAATTTTATGTCATCATGTGTGCAAGAGTGTTGTTGAAATCTCTCTAGTACTCTATGTATCGTTGCTGTCAAAGATTCATGTCTGTCATCCTTTGTAGAATCTCCTAGTATAGATCTGCTGTGGCAGGGGCTTCAGTAATGCCTGGAATCTCGGCTGTGTACTGCCCTCTGACAGTGAAGTCAGCAGTGAACTATTGAGGTGTTGCTTGCACTGGTTCTACTTGTGTTATTTGTATCAATCTGTGGCAGAAATCTCTGGTCCAGCCTTGCCGTTGATTTGTGTATTCATATGTTTCTTCTATTGGGACACCTGCAGCAATGCACAAGGCAAAGATTAAACAAGGGAAATATAAAGGACCTCGTTCTTTCATACCGCAATCATAAATTTCTTGAAGAATGATCTCTCCAACATCTATGGTCCGCTTGTTGATGATTGATTGGATAAGCACCAATCTTCTTCTATTAACTGTGTTGTTGTGAGATGTAGGCATGAGGCGTCTTTTGACAAATATACCCAAAGCTTAGCTTCGGGTTTTAGGTTGAGCCTTGTTACACAACCCCTATGGGCACCGGTTTCCCATGGAGTGTTGTCGTAGCAAAGTTCATCCTTGATTGCTTCATAATCCTCATTAGTTGCTTCTTCATAGAATTCACCATGTTCATCGCGTATGGGGGTAAGGCCGTAGTGCTGGTTGATTGCCTCGACATTAAGGGCGATTGGCTTGCCCCGATAATGAACAAATAGGTTGCCCTCGCTCGGCATATGTGCGTAAAATTCATGTACAATTGTTTCATTTGCTGGGGGAGGCTGTAGGCAGAAGATTTCCTAATCTTGATATTTGATTTTATCAATCAAGAATGATTCAATGTCATAGTTGTGTTCATTCAAATGTTGGAAACCTTGCTCCTCCCATAACTGCCGAGAAACAAATGATCTGTTGAATCGTTCAGCAACAACGATAGGATAAAAACGGTTGTATGTAGCCATGGATGATTCTTGAATATTTGGGATGTTGATGAGAGATTCTTTGAAAAATGATCTTAGAGATGCAAGAATGCAGATAAGATTGCAGAGAGTATTGTGAGGAAGATTAGAATTCTAAAGAAATTTCAAGAATGCAAGAGTGAATAGTTTCAACATGGAAGCTGCTTATATAAGCCTCGGCAGATATAGCCGTTTGATTTCTAGCCGTTAGGCTTTTCTGCCGTTTCAAATAGTAACTGCCTGTTGGCATCTACTGTCGTGGTAGCAAATTTGGCAGATAACAGTTACACTGTTTCTGCCCGTTAGAACTACTATGACTCTAACACTATGTACTGTCGCGGTAATAAACTTCCTGCTGTGCATTGTTTCTCTGTTATTCTTGCTTTATTATCCTAAAAATAAATAAATGAGATAAAAATATTTTAAAGATAATTGTTGATATACTTAAATAAATAAATAAAGATAAAATTTTGAAATTGTTAACCTAAATTAATCCTAATATAATAATACAAAGAGTAGGAAAGAAATTAAGTTGCTGGGGGAGTGCATGAAAATGCATCTCCCAATTTGTCCCTCTCTTTATGGCCAAGATGATGTTTCTGTGATTGTTGGCCATCCTTATCAGGTTCTTCTTTGTGTGCGGCCTCTATTATGGATTTAATTCTTTTTCCAAACATTCTGCCAAGTTTGCTGCCAAGAAAGGATATTTTGGTGTTTATGGAATAGATGGCCTTGCACTCTTCTGAATCATCAAATTTGTTTAGATTGTGGAAGGCATTGAGTTTGACTTGTTGGTCATTGACCCTCATATTCAACTCTCCATTTTCTACATCAATTACGATGCGTCTAGTAGCAAAGAAAGGTCTTCCCAGAATGATCAGTGCTTTTTAATCTGCTTCACTATCAAGGACAAGAAAGTTAGTTGGAAAAATGAATTTATTGACTCTTACCGGTATGTCTTCGATTTTTTCTTCGGGGTGCATATATGATCGATCCGCAAGTTGGAGCAGCATTGTTGTTGGTTTAGCCCTTCCAATGTTAAGTTTTTGGAAAACTGATTTGGGCATTAGGTTGATGCTTGCTCCAAGATCACATAGGGCCTTTCCTTCATAGTTATTCTCAATCGCACAAGGTATGGTGAAACAGCCAGGGTCCTTCAGTTTGGGAGGCATACGATTATGCAACATTGCCATGCACCCTTCAGTTGCTGCTACTATCTCAAACTCACCTAGACTCTTCCTTTTAGATACAATGTCCTTTAAGAATTTAACATAGTTGGGCATCTGTTCAATTGCCTCAACAAGTGGTAAGTTGATGTGGACTTGTTTCAGAATATCAAGAAATTTCTTGAACTGATGGTCCTCTTTCTGTTTTTTCATCCTTTGTGGAAACGGTGGTGGTGGTCTTATCTTATCCAGGGTTTCATTAGATTGAAATTTAATACCAGGGACTACTAGGTTGTTTACTGTATCGGCAGGAAGTGTAGGTGCTGCCGAGCTTTCTACTGGGGCATCGTCTTCGTGCTCAGTCTGTTCAGCATCCAAGTCCTTCTTATCTGTATCCTCTTGTATTGTTTGTGGAGCTTTGGTTGTTGAATTGCCCATTGTTTCTTTCAGTTGTAGGCCACTTCTTGATGTGATTGCTTTGCACTGTTCATTGCCTATTCCCTTAGCAACTTCATTATTGCTAGGTAATCCCCCTTGTGGTCTTGTATTTTGTCTTAGAGCGAATTGACCAACTTGGGTTTCTAATGATTTTATTGCAACATCTTGGTTCTGTAGCCTCATCTCTGTTCTGTTCATGAAGTCATCAGTCCTCTTCATAAAATTACTGTTCTCAACCATATATGATTCAGTTTTCATAATAAAGGCCTTGAGAGTATTTTCTACTGAATTCATAGGCTGTTGTTGTTGATGCATCTGCTGCTGCGGAAGTGGTTGATAATTGGAGGTCTGGTTGGTGGGGTTTAAGGCATTGTTCGGGTTGCTCCATGAAAAGCTTGGGTGCCTTTTCCAAGCCGGATTGTATGTATTTGACATCATGTTGTTGTTTTGGTTATAATTTCCCACATAAAATCCAGTTTCCTCATCTTGCATATACTTAGAAGAATTTATAGTCTTCACTTCTTGAGTATTCTGTTGTACTTGCATATTTTGAACCATTTTTGTTAAAGATGCCAACTGTGTTGCCACCGAATTGTTGGCTTCTAACTCATTTACCGTGGCATGGCATTTTAATCCTCCTCGCCTAGAAGTAGGAAATTGGAAATCGTTCCTTGCGAGTTTGTTCAAAATCTCTATAGCTTCTTTCGGGGCCTTGTCAAGGAGTGTGCCGTTTGTTGAGGCACCCAACATCATTCTAGTCGGGACATTAGTGGCATTATAGAACATGGTTACTTGCGTCCATAATGGGAATCCAGGTAGTGAACATCTGTTCAGTAACTCTCTATAGTGTTCCCAAGCCTCGTACATAGGTTCGTCATCAGCCTGTGTAAATGAAGTGATCTCATTACGGATTCTATCATATAGATTTGTAGGGTTAAATCTCGTAATGAATTCTCGGTATAGTTCACTCCAAGATCCAATTGATCCTGCCGGAATGTTGTTTAACCAGGTTTTGGCCCTATCCCTCAGTGAATAGGAAAAAAGTTTCAGCCTCAAAATATCTTCATGTACTCCTTGGATTTTGAAAGAGTTGCATACTTTCATGAAGGATTTGAGATGTTGCCTGACATCTTATGTTACGGCCCCACTGAATTGTTCAATAGTATTGAGCATATTGAACATAACTAGTTTAAGTTCAAAGTGGGTTGCCTCAATCTCTGGTGTAACAACCCTAGGGTTTAATCCATTTAAATCTTCCACCAGAAAGTCTCTGACAGTTAGCTTCCACGACAGTGGTTGCAGCAGTGGTTGCTGTTGCAGGCCTCCAATGCCTTCATGTAGGTTATGATTTACTGGATTCATTGTCGTGGCTCCTTGGATCTGTCTTCTCAGTCTTTGATAAGTCCTTTCGATTTTTGGGTCGATGTCACGTAAGGGAGTTCTAGGTTTAGCCCTAGTCATACACCAAAAATTAAATATATTAAATTATATATATAATTTAAGTAAACTTTAAAAGCAAGAAAATTAAAGAAAACAAAATTTAGTTGTCAGTCCCTGACAACGGCGCCAAAAACTTGATGCTTATAATAAAAGCATAATTAAGTACAAGTGTACATGTCAAGAAATATAATGATAAGTATTTATCGAATATCGTTCTCCACAGGGACTGATGTACATAATATGCCTCTTCTATTTCCTTGCACCTGAAGTTTAATAAAATAAAGAACACATGTAAAAAAGTTTGTTTGAATAACTAAAGAACAAAAGCTTAAATAAAAGGTTGAGAACGAATAGAGAGAATAGGTAAGATCCAGTTGTATCATATAGTGGATTTGATTAAATTGTTCTTGTTCAATACAATGGTACAACGCTGTCTCGGCAGTACTACAGATACTGCCTCGGCAGCGTTAGTGTTTCCTGCCGCGACAATCTCTTGCTCTTGGTCAGTTTAATCAAAGCTCGACAAAGTGTCCTTAGGTGTCCCCGCTTATCTCTAAGTCGAAGTACTGTTGATGACCAATCCTTGATGATACCTCTCGGCGTGAGTCAATAATAATCAACAACCAATCCCACACTTCATTTAGCCGTTGAAACTCTTAATCTATCTCTAGGCCGAGTTAGTGTCTACAACACCGCACTTATCTCTTTCGTGAATCTAACTCTCTTGATATTAGATAAATAAATTACTTACAAACTTTTCTCTAGAGTTTGAATGCAAGAATAAAGAATGACAATAGGATAAGTAAACTTTGATATTCTTATTGTATTGAAATGAAGAAACAAAATACAATATTCTCGCACTAATATTCTACAACCTTCACCTAACCCTAAGAAAGCTTAGAACATATTATAATGAATAACACAATTCTTTGGGTAAAGCTTTCTCTTCTATTCGGCTCTCTCCTATACATTGGACGGCTCATGTATTTATAGTCTTGACCTAGGGTAACTTTTCCTAAGTAGAATATAACTTGGAGTAGGGAACAAGTAATAAAAATATAATATTTCCAAGTTTAATTCTATCTAGAAGACTATTCCCGTGTGGCCTTTGACTTGGTCTTTTCATATGCTAATTTACTCCAATCCAAACGATTTAAGTCCAGACATTCTCAGCTCATTTTTATCTCTCAATCACCCAGCATCAGTACTGGTTCTGCTGCCGCGACATTGCTTCTGCCTTCGACACTATTTCTGCCTCGGTAATGGTTCTGCCTTCGGCACTACTGCTTCCTTGGCAGGTGATGAGTACCTAAAAGGTAGTTATTTACTACCCTTCTCATGGTACTTTATGCATCTATTATACACCAACTTGAGCTGAAATATGGACTCTTTGCACAATATTGGATATTCCGTTATCACTACTTATAAAGTCAAAATTTATAGAGAATGCAGATATTATTACATATTCTGTACATGCAGGAATATCCAGGGCCGATGCAACGGTGAAGCAGTGTTGAGGCCGAGGCAGAGATGAGGCCGAGGCAACATCCAGAGTGTCAATATCAACATTATAGGCGAATGGAAGACAAAAATATAGAGAATATTCTGGAAGATGCAGAGCACCAATTGAACCAGGCTAGCGCACTAAAAGCCCACGAAAAAGACCGAACGAGAAAAGCTTTCTTGAAGATTGCAAACTTGGAAATATCAAAAGACTTGTTCCTTATTCCAAGTTAGAATCTATTTAGGAAAAGTTTTCCCTAGGTTAAGACTATACATAGCCTAACCGGCCATATTGTTAGAGAGAGCCGATTTTAGAGAAACACTACCCCTAAGATTTGTACCTATTGACATTATGTTCTAAATCTCTTAGGGATAGGTGAAGGTTGTAGATATTAGTGAGAGGAGATTGTTTCTTGTTTCTTTGTTCTAATGCAATAATAATATCAAAGTTGTCTTATCCTATTGCCATTCCTTGTTCTTGCATTCTAGCTCGAGAGAGAAGTTTGTAAGTAATCCATTTATCTAGCATCGAGAGAGTTAGATTCACGAAAGGGATAAGTATAGTGTCGACGACACTAACTCGGCCTAGAGATAGGTTAAGAGTTTCAGAAGCTAAAAGAAGGGTTGGATTGGTTGGTGATTATCGTTGATTCACGCCGAGAGGTATCGTCAAAGACCATTCATCAATAGTGCTCTGACTTAGAGATAAGCGGAGTCAACTACGGACACTTTGCTGAACTTTGATGCATCTAGCCAAGAGCAAGAGATTGCCGCGACAGAAGACACTAACGCTACCGAGGTTGTATCTACGGTGCTGCCGAAGCAGTGTTGTGTAATTGCATTAGACAAGAAGAAGATCAACCGAATCCACTAATTGGCAAAGCTGGATCCTACCCACTTTCTCTATATCGTTCTCAATCCTTTTTTTATGTTTTGTTATTTAATTATTTAGTTAGTTAAACAAATCCACTTATCTATGTTTTTACTTTATTTTTCAGGAGCAAGGGAACAAGGGGAGACATATTAAGTATACCAATCCATATGGAGACGATACACGATATACTTATCACTTTATTACTTGCGACGTGTACACTGCACAATTGCGCTATTATTATACGCATCAGCAGGTATTTCCTGCAACTACGCAAAAACATGCCATGAAGCCTTATTTTCTCACAAATATCATCTTTGAATGCTGTGGTAGCACAATGTCAGTTATTGAACAATAAGTATATGTATCAGCTCGAATTAGTGGGTAATAGGTACATATTATTTAGAAAAAGAATAGTAAATAATAGCCTTTTTAGGCACTCATCAGATGGTTTAAAGGTGTTTTTAGTTCATAATTGAGGAAGTTTAGGCGCTAGATTCATTAGGTTAGGGGCTGGTGTTGTTTCGGATGCATTTCGGCTTAGTTTTTGTTTTTTTTGGCTTAGTTTTCGGTAGTTTTGTGGAGGTTTAATGTGGCTGTTGTGTTGAGCATGTTTTGATGTGTATATGCTTTGTTTTTAATATTGTATAGGAAGTGCAAGAAGTCTCTTAAGTGGCTGGTGCGTTGGTGTTGCCGTTGGAGCATCGGTGAAGGCTCGTTTCGCTTGTCAATGAGTGAATTTCGGTTAAAAGCGATTCTCAATCGTTCATTTTTGTTTTGGGGACTATGGAATAGTGTAAAAACTTTCCTTATTTCAAGAGTAAGTGTACAAAGGTTTTGATGCATTTCTCCTAAGTTTCGGCTATTTGATAATGGTTTAAGAAAGGTGTTTGCATAAATATTTTGTTGAAAATGCATAACTTTGATTTTGAAATGATGCATGTATGTGTTAATTGCTGAAAATGTATGGTTTAGAAAGATATTCATGGCTTATGGAAGCCTAAAAATGAATTGGAACATTACGTGGTTATTTATTTTACATTTGATTAAGCCGTTGAGCATGATTTTGGTTCACTTGATGAACATATTATGAGTGCATTATGAGCAACAAGTTAACATGCATGATTGGGAGTGATATTGGCTTAGTGACACTAACAATAGTTACGAATACAAATGACATGTCATTAGGATTAAGTGCACTATAAAGATTATGAGAATAATGATGTTGCCTACACGTAAACTGTAACATCCCATTTTGGGGTTAGAAGTTTGAGTATTAGTTAGTGGAATTCAATTCGGGTCAAATCGGATTCTTCGGTTCGTTATTCCGGGAAAATATAAAATAATAATATTTTAGTCGGACAAGTAATAATTTTATGAGATGATTTAGAATATTAAAATGATGTTTTAATATAAAAAGAATGTAATTTGAACTTTAAATTACAAGGGTGACTATGTGTCCGACCGATGTATGTTGAGACCAAGAGTCTCCAATTATGGAAGAAGGGATCCATGCATTCGGTGAACTAAAAATTCACATTAAGTGATCACTAAAAAGTCAATATGCATACATGAAGTGAAATGATATTATTGTACATGACACATGAAATGATTTGACAATGTTGATGAGCATGATTTGGTTTTACTTATTTCAACTAAGCATAAAGGATGCAAACATGATATTTAAAACGATTTTGTTTTATGCATTGATGACCTTATGTAGAGCTTCCTCACTAAGCATGTTTGCTTAAGCTCTTTTTTCATCTTTGCAGAAAAATAAGGGCACTCGGGACTACATTCTGAGCAAGGAAACCAAGGGGGAAAGGTTATCTCCAATTTTAGTATGCTTTGACAAATAAGTTGAGGCTTGGCAATGTGTAAACCCAACCTATGTAAGGAGTGTGAATTTTGGCTTTAGTTTATGTTGTAATAAGACCTATGTTGCTTTGATTGTTAATTGATGAATCATAATATTGTTTGGATTGTTGAAGCATGTACTTGCATGAACGTTATGATTTTAATTATGTTCTAGGTAGCATGCCTATAGTTTGTTTGATGTTCTTGACGTTGATAATCATGTGTTATATGTTGTTATTTATGCTTAGGATTTATGCATATAGTTGGTGGTGATTAATAGTTGTGTTTTGAGTCGATAATGCATACTTAGTGTAACGGAATTTTTAGCTTCCAGACACAAAGTTTCGAAACCTTAGGGAAGGTTTTGAAACCTTTGCTAAATAGTTTCGAAACCTTCAAGAAGGTTTCCAAACCTTGCGGGCAATTTTGATTCTGGAAAGTTACTGAACGCGAAAAGTTTCAAAACCTCCAGGTAAGTTTCGAAACCTTTTACATAAAGTTTCGAAACCTTTATGAAAGGTTTCGAAACCTTTGGCTGGCAGAAATTGATAGTTGATAGAAATTGCATTTTAGTCCCGAATATCTTTCTTTGTTCAATTAGGGTATCTACAAATGTTATTTTAGTCCCGAAACCTTTATGTACAAAGTTGATTTAATTTCAAGATGGAAAATTTAATTTGGAAGAATTCCTTGTAATTTGAAAGATTCATATTTTGGTCCCTAAATTGGTGAAACATGTAATTGACGATGATAGAATGCTCCATTTGATTTGAAATTTACCGAGAGGGATATTTGTATGTTTAATTGAACTTTGACGAAATGAGTTTCTACTTTGTATTTAGAATTTAAAAGTTTTACGTTTTAGTCCTTAATTTACTAAGGTATTTAATCGAATGCTTGATTGTGATTGAATTGTTCAGTTAATGATTTGTTGGAGACCAAAACACGTAGGAACAAAAGTATGCATCTAGAAAAAAAATATATCCATTTTTATGGTTGTTTATCGAATCGGACCTTCGCGGGTTTGATTTGATATTCCCCGTGTAACCCATTAGTACCGGTTCCGTCTAGGCCGGGCTAGGGGGTTACATAAATAAGGGTAGCTTTGTGTCCGACCATGCGTGTAGAGCTTGCTTATATGTAAACAAGGGTGACTTTGTGTCCGACCGTGCATATAGTTAACCTATACGTAAACAAGGGTGACTTTGTGTCCGATCATGCATAGTGGGGGTAACATGTATACAAGGGTGACTATGTGTCCGATCGATGCGTGCTGAGATCAAGTTTCTGCAATTATGATAAGGAATCAGAGTATTCGGTGAGCTAAAGGTTCACAATATGTTGTCATTAGAATGCCAATATACATGATACATGAAATGATTTGGTTATATAGATGAGAATGATTTGATCAAGCATACTTTGATTTAGCATGAAAAGTGCAAGTGATGGTTTTAAATTGGTTATAATGTTGCATTGATGAACTTGTGTTTAGAGTTACCTCACTAAGCATGTTTTGCTTAAGCTATCTTTCCATCTTTGTAGAAAAATAAAGGCATTAGGGGCGGCATTTGGAGCAAGAGGTCCAAGAGGGAAAACTTTATACATTTTGGTATGATTTGACAAAAATAAGTAGTACTTGGCAATGTGTAAACAACCTATAGAAATGTTTGCTTATTGGTTTGTTTGAACAATATGATGATGAACTTCTTTGAACCATGTTCGGCTTTGTATGGTCTATGGTTTGAGTCAAAGTTAGGGTGCATGCCTCTAGATGTTATGGGGTGTTGATGGTTGTAATTGAGTGTTTAAATAATACATAATGATTAGGGGTTATGCTTTTAGCTGATAATGATCATTGATTAGGTTTTGGTTGGGTACAAATAACTCAAAGTGTCCGAATTCTATTCTCGGCACAGGGGGTATCGAAACACCCTATGCTGCTATCGATACCCCAAGGAAAAAATATGGTGGCATCAAATCATGGTGCGATGCAATTACCTCATTGGTCATCTGAGTATCGATAATGCCTAATGCAGTATCGATACCCCTAAGATTTGGTAAGTAATATGGTTACTACCACGTCACGGTATCAATACAGGGCTTGGCTGTATCGATACCCCTGATTGAATAATGGGTTTTAGGTGTTGAAATTACATGTTAGTCCTGAATATCTTTCTTTGTTCAATTATGGTAGCTATAGATGTTATTTTGAGTTGAAATTTAACATGAATGCATAAAGTTGACTTAATTTCAGTTGGCTAACTTAATTTGGACAAGTCCTTATAATTTGGAATATTTATGTTTTGGTCCTAAATCAGTAAAGCATGTAATTGACGATCTTAGAATATTCCGTTTGGTTTGAAATTTACTATGAGTGATACTTGTATTCTTAATTGAACTTTGATGGAACAAATTTCTACCTTGTCAATAGAATTTAAAAGTTTTATGTTTTAGTCCTTGATATACTTATGTGTTTAACCGAATGCTCGTTTGTGATTGGTATGCTTCCGTACTTGCTTTGTTTAAGACCAACACATGTAGGAATTTAATTATGAATCTAGAAAGAAAAAAATATGTCAGTTTTCAAGGTTGTTTATCGAATCGGACCTTCACGGGTTTGGTTTGATATTCCACGTGTAACCCATTAAAGTCAGTTCCGTCTAGGACGGACTAAGGGGGTTACAATTATTATTTAAAATTATTTATTATTATTATTATTATTTTTATTATATTATAATTATTATTATTATAAGATAAATAAATAAAAAAATATGATATTAATTAAATAAAAGCCCAATCTAAATTTTATTAAGAACCCAAAATATTAAAAATCAAACAAAAATTAATTATAAGCTTATTTCCCAAGCCCAACCGGGTAACCTATACCCTTGGCCCGTGATTTCAAGGAAACCCTAACTAATGCCTCTTTTCTCCTTGCGCAGTCGACCGCCATCTGGATCCAACGATCCATTTTGAAGCATGAAAAATATCCAAATTCCCCACGCGATCCACGTATGACCGTTGGAGAACCTCACGTGTGCCCGCTCGTTCCCCACCATTATTCGAATCAATAGAAATAAGAGAAAAATTTGGAGATAACCGAAACCTCTTTTAGATCTCGCATAAAAAAATTAAGGTTTAGTTGTTTTTACCTTTTGAAGTTGGTCGAGTCACGTCTCTTCAAATCCCTTTCTGGCAAAAATTCTTACGCTTTCGGGCGGTCGATGGTGTGCCACAGGGAGAAGTATGATATTTGGCCTTTGAATCTGAGTTTTCTCTTCGGCTTCATGTTTTTTTTAGAATCGAATGATTTTTTTCGAGTTTAGGGGGTTCAAAGGGTTTTAAAAAGTGGATTTTTGAATCATGTTTTTGAAAAGGGAATTAAAGTTTTCTATGGGGAGAAGCATGAGATTTGGCCTTCGAATTTGAGTTTTCTCTTTGGTTTTTCTCTTGCGGTCGATTTTCTGGAAATAAAGGAGTTTTTTGGTTTTTTGTTCTTGATTCTAGATTTTTAAAATGAGCACCCACGGTGTTCATCCTTGTTTTCTGAAAAATTTTGAAGGATGCTGAGAGAACTCTTCTTTTTTGTGTGTGTGTGTGTCGAAAACTTTAAAATAGCTAAAGTGGGAACCAATCAGTTACAAGTGTTTTATAGCTGGTGTGCTCTGTGTAGTACCGATATAGAGTATGCGAACACACATATATGTGCAAGTGTGCGCAGTCGTACAAATAATAAAGGGTGAGTGAGTATCGTTCTCACGAGGATTGGGGTAAAGTATGCAGTCAAATTTTCCAAGACAAAAAGGTGTGACTAAGTAAAAGGAAAATAAATATAAAGATATAAATAAGTGGTAATGGATATTTACGATAAAGATGTAATGGAAAAATGCTATAGCAATTTCAGAGTGTAAGCAACTAAAATATGCCAAGGTAAAATGGAATGGATAGTGGTGGTTTGATAAATGTATGAATGTGGTGTGTGAAAGGTGAAGAAATGTGATTGAAAGTGACAACGAAAACAGAGAAAATAGAGGAAACAGAGGAACACTTTGTAAATGCCAAGGCAAAGGCAAGATAAGAGAACACATGTGAGCAATATGTCGTAATGATCCTTAATTGATGAGCCTTGCTGGGAATGACTAGTGACTTCTATGATCTCCTACTCCTTACCCCTACCTAACATATAGCTGCTACGGTGTATACCTACTCGATAGAGGTTTCTAAAATGTTCCCGCTTTCTCGAGTCATAAGAACCTGACAGACTAAAATGCCATGGTATTTTCGTCTGTCACGCGAATAACACCTTAGTCTATCGGTAAAGCACACTCCTTTTAATCGTTGAAGCCTTCACCTACGCCTCTCTCAAGTGCTTTAGGACCCAACTAGGCCCTATTTGCAGTCTAGAACCCATTGCTCACGTAGATCCTCCTTTAGCTCCTCTCAGATGTTCTAAGGATCTATAGCTATGCCTCTCTCGAGTGCTCTAGCATGTACCTAAACACAGGACACTCTCGTGCCTCTTACAATGCTTAAATAATTATCAACAATGAGCAAAGCAAATACACAAACACATAGAAGGCAATATATTAAATAGAAATAAAAGATAATCATCCACAAAAGCATCCACCAAATAAAGCTAACACATGGTAGGTGAAAGAGTTTAAGAACAAATATTAACCATTAATATCATCCTTAAATCATCCACATAAAATAACTTAAAGATAAAAAATAAAGCAAAGGAAGAGGAAAGAAGACACCCTCGATCCGCGCTACCACCGGCTTCTTTGACCATCATGGGACGCCTTAACGTGCTAGCCCCTCTCGGGTTCCTAACACACCACTCCCTTCAAGCTCTTTCAATGGAGGAACCCTTCGATTAGGGAAGAAAGGTTGAAGCTTTCTTCACCACTCTTTGCTCTCCTTGTGCCTCAAAATCTGCTCCAAAGGACCTCCTTTTCTTGAATAAAGGTTGCTCTTTTGTAAGAGGATGAAAAACCTTAAATGATAGGTAAAAATCCATTTCTGCCCTCTTCTTGTCGTGACATTCTTGCAAGACTGACAGAGGTGACAGTGGTCCCCTACTGAGGTGGCTAGCATACAGGCCATATTGGTTGTGGTCCCCTACTGAGGTGGTTGTGGCCAAGATGTAGTCGTCCCGAACGGTTGTAATGGTTGTGGCCAGGCTGTATTGGCACTAGCTGGCACTCCTCTCAAAATATCTTTAGGATTCCTCTAGATTTGCCATGGCATCTTCCCATTGTTATCCTTCTATGAATGCCATGACAAATTTCCTCAACTTCCCATTTTGCCTTACCTACACAACATCAACCAAAAGCACGACCTTTCCCATAAAATAGCGCCTATTTCCTCTCTATAAATTCCAAAACATAAACAACCATCAAATGCAATGTTATGGTCCTAAATGCAACTAATTGAACCTTAATGTGCTTGAAGACAATAAATAGCTTAAGTAAAAAGGCTTGAAATATAGGCTTTTTGCGGAGTTGTCAATAGCGGAGTTTTTAAAAAAAATGTTAAACCTTCTCATTAAATCCCTCAGTCACGCAAATTCCATCCGAGGTCCTTCAGATTTTGCTTTGCTTTTCAATATGGTTGCTAATTCCATATTAGTTTTTCATTTGTTTTAATTTGGATTTCCAATTTTGTTCTTTATTTTAATTTAGTCCCCTTTTTCTTTTTAAATCAACACTGTAATTTTGTTCATTTATTTTAATTTATTTTCTTATTTCCTTTCGAATTGACCCTACAACTTTGTTTTATTTGAATTTGGTCCTTTCTAGTTGTTGAATTTCTTTTTATTTTGGTTTTTTCATTTTTATTTTATTTAATTTACTCTATATTTATTTACTTATTTATTTATTTACATGTTCGATCGTGTACATATTTATTTCTTATTTGTACCACGTAAATATGTTTACGCATTTTATTTTATTGTTTATGTATGTATTTATTCTTGTATATTTTGTTCCATATTTAATTTGCTTAAATTACATTCAAACGTAATTAAATACCTAATGCAAAGTCTATTTATTCGGTCGTAACGGGCCTGACACATGGTGTAATGATGACGGTGTATGCGTTTACGATATCCGGTCTATCAAAGTGACCGGTGGCGGTTCTAATTTCTAAAATCATTTTTCAAATATTTTTCCAATTATTTTTCAAAGACCTTTTCAACCTTTTTTTATTTTGTTTTTAAATTATTTAACAATTTTCAATTTCAAATCCCTAATTTTTAAATTTCCTCTTTTCGAGATAAATTCTCAATCTTTCAATTTCCAGTTTTAAATATCAAAATTCTCCTTTTAATAAAATCTATAATTTTTAAATCTATTTGTCAATTTAATTTTTCAAATTAATTTTCCTAATTTTCAATTAAACTCTAAAATTTTGAATTCCCAATTCCATTTTTAATTCTTTTTTCAAGACCTAATGTTTTCAATTTAAATCTTAAAATCCTAATTTCTATTTTCAAAATTCTAAACCATTTTTGAACTTCTAAATTTTAAATTTTGAGACATTTTTAATTTTTAAACATTCCTAATTTTTAAATTTTAATTTGAGAGATTTTTTTAAAATTTATTTCATTTTTAGATGTTAGACTTTTAAATTTTTTAATTAGCGAGAGTGTCGTTACAAAATCCAATATGACAACCAATTAAAAAATTCTTAACCTAATTACATAACCAACAACCCAAACCCAATAAAAATATAACCTAATACCCAAATAATCTAAAACCCTAATATTCAATTAACCTTAACTTTTCCCATTTCCCAGTGATATTGCCGCTGCCTTGGACATGTATACGCCAGTTCACCGCGCGTGGCCATCACACGCTCACCTATTAGATCATCCTCCACCCTCATCTTTGAAAAATATTAAAACGAAGATATAATTAGATTTGAAAATAGTGATCTAAGACGTATTTTATGTATTTTATATTGTAAAAATTCTAGGTGTAAATATCCAAAAGCAAACGATGTACCGTTCGGACAGGATTTTGAAATAAAAAACATTCAAACAAAAATTGAGAGAAAAATACCACAATAACATAATCGAAAATAAAAGTAAAAGGGGAAAGCAAAATCAAAAAAGAAAAAAACTAAAAAGAAAAAAAATATAATGAAAGGGTGTCGATCAGATATACTTACATAGAAATTGTTTTAGCCTAATCCAACCTAAGATTCGAGTTCTTTGTGTTGAAAGCAGTTAGAAAGTTATCTCTTTTACTGATTGCCCAGGAGTATCGATACGCCTATATGGGGAATAAAAATGCCCTAATATCAAAACGCTCCCCTTTGCCTTTCGATACGATAAGACGATGACTTCCCAAAGACCAAGGGAAACTTACCCATATCGATACACCTATGTGGTGTATCGATATGCCCTATAGTTTTGATATACCCCTAAGGAAGTACCGAAATGATTCTTTACTAGAGTTTCTGGTTTCGAAACACGGGCAGGGTGTTCTGAAATGACTACTATTCTAGCTCTTTTTTCCTCTGTGGTATTGAAACGTTAACCAATTGGTCTCGATACACCTTCACGAAAGTGCAGGTCAAGACCTAAAAATGCCTAAGAACATCGACCTAAACGTTCCTAAACATTATTGGAGTAGTTTAGTTAAGTTTCTAACCGATTTTACAAAATATCATCAACCATAATTAAATCCATCATTGATAACTCCACAAAAAGGCTATATTTTAGGCCTATTTACTTAATTTATTGAGTTTCCTTAGGCTCATATAGGTTCATTAGTTGCATTTAGATTCATAACATTGCATGTAGTTTTACAATTATGCCTTAGCATTTTCAGGTGGTAATAGGTGCTATTTCACGAGAAAGGTAGCTCTTTTCAGTTGTGTTGTGCAGGTAAAGAAAAAATGGAAAGTTGAGGCAATTTGTCATGGCATTCGTAGAAGGACAACGATGGGAAAATGCCATGACAAAGCTAGAGGACTCTTATACTGAGCTAGACGACAAGGAGATATTTTGATAAGAGTGTTAGCTGGTGCTACCACAGTCGGTCGGGACCACTACAGCCTGACCACAACCACCTTAGTAGGGGACCACAACCAATATGGCCTGTATGCGAGCCACCTTAGTAGGGGACCACTGTCACCACTACTAGCCCTACAAAAATGTCATCACGTGAAGGGGGCAAAAATAGATTTTTGCCTATCTTGTAGGTTTTTTCACCTTCTTTAAAGAGATGGTGACCTAGAGAAAAGAAGGGAGGCCTTTTAAGATGAGCAAAACACAATAAAAGAAGGACCTTTAGAGCTGTTTGCAGCGTAGGAAAGCTTCAACCTTTCTCCTCCAAAATTCGGCCAAGGAGTCCTCCATTGATAGAGCTCGAAGGGAGAGGTGTGCTAAGCACCCGGAAGTGGCTAGCGCACCAAGGCGTCTCGTGGTGGTTGAAGAAACCGAAAGCCTACGCATCTAAGGGTGTCTTCTAGTCCTCCTTTCATTTGCTTTAATTTTCATATTTTTAAGATAATGAATTGTTGAATATTTAAGGTTTTATGTGGATGATATTACTTTAACATTTAGCACCACCATATGAGCTTTATTTAGGTGGTTGATTTTGTGGATGATTATCTTTTGCTCATTATTGGAAATCATCTAGGCAGTGTAAGAGGCACGGTAGTGTCCCATGTTTAGGTGCATGCTAGAGCACTCGGATGAGGCGTAGCTATAGATCCTTAGATCACTCGGAAGAGGCTAAGGGAGGTTCTACGTGAGCAATGAGTTCTAGACTGAAAATAGAGCCTAATTTAAACCTAGAGCACTAGGAAGAGGTGTAGGGGAGGGTTTCAATAACTAAAAGGAGTGTGCTTTACTGATAGGCTAAGGTGTTATTCGCGTGACAGGTGAAATACCATAGCATTTTAGTTTGTCAGGTTCCCATGACTCGGAAGAGCGGGAACACTTAAGAAACCTCTATCGAGTAGATATGCACCATAGTTGCCTTATGCTAGTAGAAGTGAGTGGTAAGAAGTCCATAGGAGTTTCCATCAGTCATTCTTGAGAGAGTTCGTCAATAGAGGTTCAGTACAACAAATAGTTTAAACATGTTCTTGCATCCTGTTTTTTACCTCCGCATTTGCAAACTGCTTTCTTCACTTTACTTGTTATGTTGCAATCACTCTACTTTACACCTCACACCTATTTTCACTCATCTATCCTTCTATCACCATCATTCCCATTTTGCCTTGGCATATTTTAGTTGCTAGCATTCTAGAATTGCCATAGCATTTTCACCTTACACCTTCATCGTACATATCCATTTTCTCTTCTTTATATCTTTATCTTTGTTTTCTTTTTATTAGTAGCATCAACTTGCCTTGACAAATTTACTATGCACTTTACTTGAGATCCTCGTGGGAATGATACGCACTCACCCTATTATTACTTGTATGACTGTGTATACTTGCACATATATGTGTGTGTTGATGCGTGTAAAAAGATGCGCAATTAAGTGCCAGTGAACACGTCGTCAAGTAATAAAGTGATAAGCATTTATCGAGTTATCGTCTCCACAGGGATTGATATACTCAATATGCTTTCTTTGATCTTCTTGCTTCTATAAAAGAAAAGTAAAAACACAGATAAGTTTGGGTAATGATTAATCTAAATAAACTAAATTAAATAAGATAAAATATTAAGAAAGAGGGTAGGATCCAGTTATGTTGTATAGTGGATTTGATTGATCTGCTTATGCCCAGTGCAATTGCACTACACTACCTCAACAACACTGCAGATACTATCTTCGGCAGCGAAAAATTTTTCTGTCGCGACAATCCCTTTCTCTTGGGAAGATTTTACCAAAGTTCGACAAAGTGTCCTTAAATGGCTCCGCTTATCCCTAAGTCAAAACACTGTTGAAGATCAGTCCTTGATGATACCTCCCGGCGTTAATCAATTATAACCAACAATCAATCCCACACTTCTTTTAGCCGTTGAAACTCTTAACCTATCCCTAGGCCGAGTTAGTATCCTCCAATCAAGTTGAATACCACACTTACTCCTTTCGTGAGTCTAACTCTCCCGAGTTTAGATAAATAGATTACTTACAAACTTCCCTCCCGGGCTTGGATGTAAGAATAAAGAATGGCAAAGAGTAAGCAAAATTTGATATTTTATTGCATTAAAACAAGAAACAAAATACAATCTCTTCTCACAAATACTCGACAACCTTCACCAAACCCTAAGAGAACTTAGAATATGATGGGAAGAATTATCCCTAAACTCTCTTGGTGGATTTGTATAAGTTGAATCTAATATGTCTAACCCCTAATATGGCTATGTCTTATATAGGCTTTGCCTAGGGCAAACTTTTCCTAATTAGAGTACAACTTGGAGTAGGGAACAAGTTATGTACATAGAGTAAATATTTCTAAGTTTGATCTTCTAGAAGGTTTCATCCTGCGTGGCCTTGTCCTTGGGCTTTTCTTGTGTTGTCAGCTTTGATTCTTGGGCTTCTTGTTCAGCAACAATCTCCTCATTTTTCTTCTTGAATTGCCAGCCATATTGCCTTTTCTCCTCTGCTACCTCGGTATCAGGTCCTGCCTCGGCCTCATTTTACTGCCTCGGCAGTACTTGTTCCTGCACAGATAAAAAAATACAGTAAAGTACGCCTTTTCTACAAATATAATCTCTAATGGAATAATCCTTAAATTTATTACATTAAGTTCATACATTGGTTCAAGTGGGTTTAGAATTGATAATAAGGGACCATGAAAAGTATAGAAAGTGTTAGTGAGTTGAGCACTTATCATGTGTTCGCATACATCATTTATAGTACTACACAATATACACCAAGTCTTTGGTGTCGTTGTCGGGGATCTACTTAGAGTAAAGTCAATTATATTTATCTTGCATTTTTGTTTTGCTATATTTACTTTTTCTAGTTTCTTTTTACTTGTTTTATTTGTTTTTTTAGTGCATGACAAGAAGGTCTACTGATGGACCTTTCTATCCTATAGTGCCTGAAATCGAGCGTTTGCTTCATCAAAGGAGGCGTACTCAGTATACAACTATGGACCCACCAATTCAGGACCTAGTAGTTCAAAATGTTGGGGCAAATCAGCATGCTGTTGCACCTCGACCGAGAGATATTAGGGATCACTTAAATCCTATCTTGGATTATCTTAATCCTGGCACCAGAAATTCAAGTTACTCATTTCGAACTAAAGTCAGTCATGTTCAATATGCTAAACTCTATTGGGCAATTTGGAGGTATGCCGCATGAAGACGCAAGGCAACATATTCGAGCTTTCTTAAAAGTTTGTGACGCATTTCATCAACAAAGATCAGGTTATTCCCTTATTCTCTATGTGGTCGAGCAAGGGAATGGTTGAGTGGAGTACTATCCGTATCGATGGAGTCATGGGCCGATCTATGCAAAAGCCTTTTGCTGCGATATAATCTTCCGAATCTTAATACTCAGCTTAGAAATGACATTGCTTCTTTTCGACAAGGTGACAACGAGTCAAAAGAAGTGGCTAGGATCCAGTTGTGTTGTATAGTGGATCCAATTGACTTGTTTCTGTCCAATGCAATTGCAAAACACTACCTCGGCAGAACTGCAGTCTATTGCCTCGATAGTGGTGGGCTTCGTCCACCGCGACAATCCCTTGTTCTTGGGTGGACTTTACCAAAGTTCGACAAAGTGTCATTCGATGACTTCTCTTATCCCTAAGTCAAAGTACTGTTGATGACCAGTCCTTGATGATACCTCCCGGCGTGAATCAATTATAATCATCAACCAATCCCACACTTCTTTTAGTAGCTGAAACCCTTAACCTATCTCTAGGCTGAGTTAGTATTTGCCGATTGAAATACCGTACTTATCCCTTTCGTGAATCTAACTCTCCCAATATTAGATAAATGGATTACTCACAAACTTCTCCCCCGAGCTTGAATGCAAGAACAAAGAATAAGCAAACCTTGATATTTTATTGCATTGAAACAAGAAACAAAGTTCAATCTCTTCTTACTAATACTCTACAACTTTCACCTAAGCCTAAAGAAATAAAAACAAAGAAAACTCTAAATCCTAATCCGGCTCTCTAGTCTCCAGTATCGATGATCTCTCTTCCTTGGGCGGCTATGTTTTGTATAGGCTTGGCCTAAGGCAAACCTTTCCTAAGTAAGAATACAACTTGGAGTAAAACATAAGTTAAGTACATAAATAAAAATATTTGTTCTATTTCCAAGTTTATTCCTATTAGGAATCTTTTTCGCGTGGCCTTTGACCTTGACTTTTTGTGTGTTTTCCAACTCTGATTTCTGTGCCAATTATCTTAAAATGTTCACCTTATTTTTCTCTTCAGATCGCTTATAATATCAATATTTGTTTTCTCGGTGCTTCCACGGCATCAGGGGCAGCCGCGGCCTCAGGGGTTGTCGCAGCCTCAGGTGCTGCCGTGGAGGGTGTTTTTTTGCATTTTCAGCTTTAGCTTCCAGCATCCATCTTCTTGTTTGGCAATTCCTATGATGCAGTTTCCTGTCTTAGAAAGAAAACCATCAAATGCATCTGTTTTATGCCAAATAATAAATAAATTCATGAAATCCGTATTCAAATGGTGAAATATGGAAAATACACAAAAATATCTATTAGCGCCTCAAATTCTATCTTTATTAGCAATAATCGAGTGGAAAATGATATAAAATATGAGGACTTTTGGGCACTCAACACACCCTCAAATTCAAACTATTGTTTATCCTCAAGCAATACAAAAGATAAATTTAAGTAAGGAATTTTAAAGTAATATATCGTCTTGCCTGCCGCGGCAGAATATCTTTCTTGACTTGGCCTCTTCTTGGTTCTTTAGAATTCCTCAGAACTGGACTATGAATCTTGGTGAGTGTGTGCGTAGCTGTGTCAAAGATGATTTTCTAAGTTCTAATCCTTTTTCTAGCTCATGACTTTCGTCTAAGATTCTTCTTTAATTTTTTTTTCTTTTCTTCTCCCAACAGTGGTATATAAATCTATATTGCTATAAATTTATATTGTTTTAGCCAGTTTTGGGCAGCTCAAGTGTTTAGCTATTCTTACTAGAGCCGGTGATAGGCACCTCTAGTAAGTGGGAGAAACCTAAATCCTAGAGCCAATCATGGGCACCTCTATGGATTAAACTAGATCCAGTGATAGGTACCTCTAGTATAAAATCTAAGCCTAAGTCCTTATTGCTTTTCAAAGAAAAGAACTTTTAAAATCTACTAAGACTAGCAGTGTTTATGTGATTTCAGGCTCATAGTCTAATCCTAAATACTAATCCTAAGAGACTTTTACGATTTCAAGTAAGGTGAATGGTGCATACTACTGCGGCGGCTGGAGAATATATTGCTGCCGAGGCAATCTCAATAAAATTTAACAAATTTAAAAAATTCTGTACGTAAAACTATAATTACTGTGAAGACAAAAATTAAGGCAGTAGTAAGATAATTCGAAAAATTTCCATGCATGAAAGATATTTTTATAAGGCATAAAATAGGATCAATACTCCCCCAAACTCGAGGGATGCATTATCCTCAATGCATGTATCTGAACATAAGGCAACAATAAAAGACAAGATAATAATTAAGAGACAAGGAAAAGATAAATCAATATTTATATGTCGCATCTTTGCCTCTTCTATATCCTGAGGGTCATCAGTTTGTGTGGAGTTTGTTGAGAAAGAAACTAAAAATAGCACTGAAAAAACAATAATGAAGAAGTATGAAATAAAACGGGGAAATTAAGTTTTAGGGACGTAAACCTGTCATTATATGTTCTTGGGTGGCCAATCCTCCTTCACATTTTTCTGCCGAGGCAACCTTCCGCCGTGGCAACCTACCGCCGAGGCAACCTCCTTGGGCAGGACGACAAGCTCGATTTCAGGGGTTTTTTTTTGCTTCATGGCTTCTCCTTCTTGAAATTCCTTCCTAAAAGAAATAACTCAAACATAATTAAACTTATTTTCTAAGAAAAATAACTCAAAAATAATTAAATTAATTTTCTAAGATAGTAGTGCAAGAAAATAAAGAAAACAAAATTTAGTTGTCAATCCCCGGCAACAGCGCCAAAAACTTATTGCGTGTCAAAACTGCGCAAATTATGCAAGTGAACACGTCGCTAGTAATAAAGTGATAAGTATAATCAGATATCGTCTCCATAGGGATTTATCTACTCAATATGCCTTCTTTTGTCTTTTTTCTCTGTAGAAATAAAATAAAAACACGGGTAATTTGGGTTTGAGTGAACTAAATAACTTGAAAACTAAATAATAAGAAAATAAGCAAATTAAAGAAGTGGACAGGATCCAGTTGTGTTGTATAGTGGATTCAATTGACTTGTTTCTATCCAATGCAATTGCACAACACTACCTTAGCAGAACTGTAGTCTACTGCCTCGATAGTGATTGGCTTCACCCGCCACGGCAATCCCTTGCTCTTGGGTGGACTTTACCAAAGTTCGACAAAGTGTCCTTTGATGACTCCGCTTATCCCTAAGTCGAAGTACTGTTGATGATCAGTCCTTGATGATATCTCATAGCGTGAATCAATTACAATTATCAACAAATCCCAAACTTCTTTTAGCCGTTAAAATTCTTAACCTATCTCTAGGTCGAATTAGTATTTCTCAATTGAAATACCGTACTTATTCCTTTCGTGAATCTAACTCTCCTGATATTAGATAAATGGATTACCCACAAACTTCTCTCTCGAGCTTGAATGCAAGAACAATGAATGGCAAAGAATAAGCAAACCTTGATATTTTATTGCATTGAAACAAGAAACAAAGTTCAATCTCTTCTCACTAATACTCTACAACTTTAACCTAAGCCTAAAGAAATAAAAATAAAGAAAACTCTAAATCCTAATCCGACTCTCTAGTCTCCAGTATCGATGATATCTCTTTCTTAGACGGCTATGTTTTATATAGGCTTGGCCTAGGGTAAACCTTTTCTAAGTAGGAATACAACTTGGAGTAAAACACAAGTTAAGTACATAAATAAAAATATTTGTTTTATTTCCAAGTTTATTCCTATTAGGATTCTTTTCTCGCGTGGCCTTTGACCTTGACTTTTTGTGTATTTCCAGCTTCGATTTCTGTGTCAATTGTCTTAAAATGTTCACCTTATTTTTCTCTTCAGATCGCCTATATATCATTTTTTGTTTTCCTGACGTTGTCTCGCCCTCAGGTGCTGCCGCAGCCTTAAAATGCTACCGAGGTGGGTGCTTTTCTACATTTTAGCTTTAGCTTCCAACATTCATCTTCTTGTTTGGCAATTCCTATGATTCAGTTTCCTGTCTAAGAAAGAAAATCATCAAATGCATCTGTTTAAAGCCAAATAATAGATAAATTCATGAAATCCGTATTTGGATGGTGAAATATGGAAAATACGCAGAAATATCTATTACCGCCTCTAATATTGTCTTTATTAGAAATAATTGAGTGGGAAAATGATATAAAATATAAGGACTTTTGGGCACCCAACACTAGCCAACACAGAAAGAAAAACCACAACCAACAGCCCCGCAAGTCGATTCATCTATGCCCTTTCCCAAGAGGAAGAAATCTAAACGCCCACTCAAAATGACGGCCGGAAAATAATCCACCCCACCACCAGCTACTGACAAATCCAAACGACGAGGAGCATATGACGAGACTGATCCTGAAGTTATTCCACCTCCATCGAAGAGAAGAACATCACACTGAATTGCCACAACAACACCAACATAGCCAAGGTATATTGCATTCTATTTCATTGCATTGCATAGCTATATAGTTTAATGATTTTTTAGTTGCATTGAGGATAATGTTTGGATCAAGTTTGAGGGAGGTATCATCCTCTACTTCGTTTGCATGTGCATGATAGCAGTAGTTGTAGAATTATGCCATGACATTTGTGCAAGTTTTAGGATAAGTTTATAGGATTATAGTTTGTGAATCTCGATGATGATACAGGTATCATCCTCTACTTCGTTTGCATGTGCATGATAGCAGTAGTTGTAGAATTATGCCATGACATTTGTGCAAGTTTTAGGATAAGTTTATAGGATTATAGTTTGTGATGCTCGATGATGATATTCTTATATGGCCAGTACTAAATTGAATATACATGACTTGGGATTTAAATAGAACTTGCTTTAGGATTTGGTTGGTTGTGTTTATTTTATTGCTACACGAGTGTATGTTCTCCATGCTTAGTAAAGTTAGAAAATTTTTATAGAATGTAAACTTGAATAGACTTACATGTTTAATGAATTGTTATATTAATAGAGAACCCCATTAGTTAGTATGAGGAGTTATGAATAAATGCCTGAACATATCTGTAGAGGGACACTCCGTTATGCCATGGCATATCCGTGTGCATATGAGTTACTAAAAGAGGCACGGGGTGGCGCTATACTTTTAACTTGTCATGGCATTGCCTGGATACTGCGTTTAAATAAATGGCAGCTATGGTATGAGTAGAAGGTAGCGTGACAGGCTGGCTCCCCTTGAATCAGTTTGTTAGCATTATCTAAATATATATATATTACATGGGAGTAGTAAATTATGCTTTAATGAACAAACATGCCTTGCTAGGATAATGAACATTCCTTAGAATTTTTCTAACTTAACTAAGCATAGATTAGATACACTCACACACAATTAAACTTTATAAAGTACATGTATCAATACACGAGAAATGTGTATCAAAACAATAAGGCATTTTTATATAGGTGTTTTGATATACGGGACAAGTGTATTGAAACACGAAGGGTTATTTTACAAAAGCATTTTGATATATGGGTTTGTCATTTTGATACACTAAATTTTAGTAGCCAAGTGCATCGATACGAGTTAGAGGCGTATCTATACACCTAGCAAGTAAGTTAGTTAAAGGCTTGAAATGAGTTTTTGATTCATCAAAGATTTGTCACTAAATTTATATAATTAAATAAAGGGTGCTAGAGATGGTATTTTATTCTGAAAATTGACATGCAAGCATGAAATGAACTTAATTTCAAGTTGGTAACCTTAATTTTAGTTTTAGACCTTGGATTTATAATAATTTACATTTTGGTCCTTTTCACCTAAATCATGTAATTGAACTTGTTTTTAAGTTTTGTTTTGAGTGTGACGCTAGGAGACAAATATATACACATGTATGAACCCTAAAGCATCTAGAAAATAAAGGTTTTGTTGTTTATCGGTGCAAATCTTCTCGGGTTTATTTCGGTATTTTCTTTGTAGCTCGTTCAAGTCAGGTTTCGTCTAGACCGGATTGAGGGGGTTACATATTACCTTTGATATGTTCTATGCTCTATTTAAGAATCAATTTGGTAAGAATCTTCTTACTATCCATACCGATGGCGAAGGAGAATTTCATTTTCTTGAGCGAAAACTCGCACAAATGGGCATCCAACATAGAATCAATTATCCTCACACCTCACAATAAATTAGGTATGTAGAGAGAAAACACAAATATATTATCAAAATTGACTTAACACTCTTGGATCAAGCTCCCATGCCTTTAAATTATTGGTCTTACGCCATGCTCAACGCAACTTATTTGATCAACATATTTCCATCTCGAACATTTGGTGGTCGGTCTTTTTACCAAATACTTACGGGTATGTACTTACCTAATTATAATTTTTTGAAAATATTTGGTACTCGTTATTAGCCATATCTAAGTAGAGGTGTTAAAAATTATTCGAATCGATTGACCCAACCCGACGACTCAATGACCCAAAATAAAAATACCCGGTAGTTCCAGAAAAAAATTACCAAACCCAAGAATTAGTGGGTCGGGCTTGGGCTGAATTTTTTTTAATTCTCGGGTACCCGAACCGACCTGACTAGTTTTACTATAAATATTTTTAGTTTTAAATTATATTTTTATTTTAGATTTCTTTAATATTTATACCTAAAATTAAATTTAAATCTCTAAACTAGTTTTATGTTTGTATTATATAATTTTATGTTTTAAAAATTTTAAATATTTTTTTATTAATTTACTAATAATACCAAAAGAAAAACTATATTAATAATTTTAACGTCATTTTAGTGATAAAATTTAATAAATATAGATGTATATATAAATTAAAATATTCTAATGTATACTTTGAATCACTCATTTTTATGTTTGGTTATGTTTTAGAAAATTTTCAAATTTATATGTTGAATGCGTAATTCTTTTTTAATTTTAAAATAAAAAATAATAATTATGAACCGGGTACTCATTACCTGAGTAGTCGGGTATCTGATTTTTTGGGTACACAAATATCGGGTATCCAATAATGAACACCATTATATCTAAGACCATACAATAAGCACAAATTTGATTTCTGATCTAAACCATTTGTGTTCATCAGTTATTCTCCCAAACACCATGACTATCAATGCTTAGATTATAATGGAAGGATTTATATTTTAAAACACATTATTTTCAATTAGTGAGAGTGTCTATTTGCTCGTAAACCAAAAAATATCTCATACATCAGTTGTTTTCAGTTTTCTTCTTATATTATCGTATTCAACATTACCAACTCTTTTTGAAGCTCAAAACCATGTAATGATGTTGCTACTCTTTCTATTGGATACACTTTTGATGCTAATACTTTTGATGTTGTTGAAATCAACGTTCAAATGGTATTACTAGAACGAGCATCACTAATAATGTACAGTCATCAACAAAACACATCAACCACAAAGCCTTGCTCAAAACTCTCCCTCTATGGTCATAAGGAGTAAGGTTGGGATTTTTTATCCTAAATTTCACCAACTTTCGTACTTTGAGGTTTCTACCAATATTCATACTATAATAGAATATTTCGAATGAAAGACAATAGTTATACCTGATTATAATGTTCTTCTCACCAACAATATACCGGTCTTGTCGAGTTACCAATCGATAAATACGTCATTCGTTGCAAATGAATTTTTAAAGTCAAGCAAAATGCGAATGATATTGTTTTCGCTACAAAGCTCACTTAGTAGCTAAAGGGTACTTTAAGATTGTCGAGTGTGACTTTATTGACACCTTTTAATCCTATTGTGAAAATACTCACTATAATTATTTTATTTTCCTTGATTATTTCGAATCATTGGAAGGTGAGACAAGTTGACATCGATAACGTCTTTCTAAAATTTGATCTCATTAAGGATGTATACATGAGCCAACCTCAAGGGTTTGGAAAAAGGAAGGTCAATGGTATTCCTCTTGCATGAAAACTCAAAAAGACATTGTATAGCCTTCAACAAACTCCTCACAATTGGTTTGCTAAACTTAAACAATTTTTAGAAACTATAAACTTTTAATGTTTGAAAACAGATCCATATTTGTTTGCTTCCACATTTCTGGGTGTAACCATGTATGCAGTTGTCTAAGTCAACGATATTTTAATGAAAGGTTCTTCCGAAAAATTAATAGATCAAGTAGTTCAAATGTTTAATGAATAATTTCCTTAACAGATATTTATCTAATAGATTATTTTAAGAACAATGAGGCTAAAAAAAATTGGTCAGTGGATACTTATAAATCAAAGGAAATACATCTTTGAATTGCTTCATAAAGTTAAAATACACTATAAAATCAACTACAATGACAATATCTATGTATCCTAAGTCGCACGAAGATGACGGTGTTCTATTCTATAATGTCCACAAATATCATAGTGTTGTTGGTCCTTGATAAGTGCTCAACTCACTATCACTTTCTATACTTTTCATGGGCACTTATCATCAATTCTACACCTACTTGAATCACTGCATGTACCTAATGTAATATATTTAGGGATGATGCTATTAAAGATGACATTTGTAGAAAAGGAATACTTTACTGCAGTTTCATATCTGTGCAGGAACAAGTATTATCGAGGCAGCAAACTGAGGTCGAGGCAGCAGAGGATAAAAATCAATATGGCTGGCAAGTTGAGAAGAAAAAGAAGAAGAACGTTGCTGATCAAAAAAACCCAAGGATCGGAGCTGAACAACACATCAAAAGCCCAAGGACAAGGCCACGCGGGAAAAAGCTTTCTAGAAGAATTAAACTTGGAAATATGTAACCTATACGCATAACTTGTTCCCTACTCCAAGTTGTACTCTATTTAGGAAAATTTTGCCTTAGGCCAAGCTTATATAAGGCATAGCCGTCCAAGGGACTAGGGAGAGCCGAATTTGAGAGAGTTTACCCTAGGAATAATTCTTCCCTTCATGTTCTAAGTTTTTTTAGAGTTTAGGTGAAAGTTGTTGAGAATTAGTGAGAGAAGATTGTGTCTTGTTTCTTGTTTCAATATAATAAAATATCAAAGTTTGCTTACTCTTTGCCATTGTTTGTTATTGCATCCCAGTTAGGGAAAGAAGTTTGTGAGTAATCTATTTATCTAGACTTGGGAGAGTTAGACTCACGAAAGGAGTAAGTGTGGTATTCGACGTGATTAAAGGATACTAACTCGGCCTAGGGATAGGTTAGAGTTTTAGCGGCTAAAAGAAGTGTGAGATTGGTTATTGGTTATAATTGATTAACGTCGGGAGGTATCATCAAGGACTGATCGTCAACAGTGTTTCGACTTAGGGATAAGCAGAACCATCAAAGGACACTTTGCCGAACTTTGGAAAATTTTCCCGAGAGCAAGGGATTACCGCAACAGAAAACACTATCGTTGCCGAAGACAGTAATCTACAGTACTATCGAGGCAATGTAATGCAATTGCATTGGATAGAAACAGATCAATCAAATCCACTATACAACACAATTAGATCCTGCCCTCTTTATCAAATTTGATTTAATCCTATTTAACTTCTTTTATTTAGTTTAAACAACATCCAATTTACTTGTGTTTTTACTTTTGTTTTATAGATAAAGAAGATCAAAGAAAGCATATTAAAAATATCAATCCCTGAGGAGACGATAACTCGATAATACTTATCACTTATTACATGCGACGTGTTCACTTGCACTAAATTGCGCATATTTAGCATGCATCAAGTTTTTGGCGCCGTTGCCGGGGATTAGCAACTAAATTTTGTTTTCTTTATTTTCTTGCTTTTATTTTAGTTTTTCTTATTTGAATTTTTATTTTTATTTGATTTATTTTTTGTGTATGACCAAGGCCAACCCAAGCAATCCACTTTACGAGATTGATCCAAAAATCGAGAGAACCTACCAAGGGTTGAGAAGACAGATCCAAGGAGCCATGACAGTAAATCAAGGAAACTAGAACCTACCTGCTAGCAATGGAGGCCCTCCACAGCAGCCACTACCGCAACCACTGTCGCGGTAGCTAACTATTAGATATTTTCTGGTGGAAGATCTTAATGGATTGAACCTTGCAGTTGTTACACCAGTGATAGAAGCAACACACTTTGAAATTAAACCTGTGATGTTCAATATGCTTAATACTATTGGACAATTTAGTAGGTCTGCAACTGAAGATGCCAGGCAACATCTCAAGTCCTTCATGGAAGTTTGCAACTCATTCAAAATTCAAGGAGTTCATGAAGATATCTTGAGATTAAAACTTTTCCCATATTAATTGAGGGATAGGGCCAAGACCTGGTTATATAGCATTCCGGCAGGATCTATAGGATCTTGGAGTGAACTCTGCCGAGAATTCATTACACGATTTAACCCTACCAATTTATATGATCAAATCCATAATGAAATTACTTCTTTTAGAAAGGCTGATGACGAACCTATGTACGAGGGTTGAGAACGGTACAGAGAGTTACTAAACAAGTGTCCACTACACGGATTTCCACTGTGAACACAAGTAACCATGTTCTACAATGCTACCAAATCCTCGACAAGGATGATGTTAGATGCCTCGACAAATGTAACACTCCTTGATAATGCTCCGGAAGAAGCTATTGAAATTCTGAACAAACTCGCAAGAAATAATTTTTAATTCCCTACTTCTAGGCGAGGAGAAGTAAGACGCCAAGCCAAGGTAAATGAACTAGAGACTACCAATTCAGTGACAGAACAATTGGCATCTTTAACCAAGAGGGTTCAGAACATGCAAGTACAACAAAATACTCACGAGGTAAAAGCGATCAATTCTTCTGAGTATATACAAGATGAGGAATCTGGTTTCTATGTGGGAAACTACAACCGGAACAACAATATGATGTCAAAAACATACAATCCAGCATGGAAAAGACACCCAAATTTTTCATGGAGCAATCCTAATAATGCCTTGAACCCCACTAACCAAGCCTCAGGATATCAGCATACACTATCGCAACAGCATGTTCAGCAGTCAATGTCGCAGCAGCAGATACATCAGCAGCAACCTATGAATTCATTGGAGAATACTCTCAAGGCCTTCATAATGAAAACAAAATCATACATGGCTGAGAACAACAGTTTCATGAAGAGAACTAATGACTTCTTAAATAGAACTGAGATGAGACTGCAAAACTAAGAAGTAGTTATTAAATCACTAGAAACCCAAGTTGGTCAATTTGCTCAAAGATAGAATACTATACCACAAGGGAGATTTCCTAGAAATACTGAAGTTGCTAAGGGAATAGGCCACGAATAATGCAAGGCACTCATCACAAGAAGTGGCCTACAACTTAAAAAGACATCAGGCAGTAAAGCAACCAAAGTTCCACCAGCAACACATGATGAATCAGACAAGGAGGACTTGGATGTTGAACAAATTGATCATGAGAACACTGCCCCAGTAGAGAGCTCAGTAGCACCTGAATAAGCTACCGAGACAGTAAGAAACACAGTAATTCCAGGTATTAAATTTCAAACTAATGAGACCCTAGAAGAGATGAGACCACCACCACCTTTACCATAAAGGTTGAAAAAGCAAAAATAGGACCATCAGCTCAAAAAGTTCTTGGATATTTTAAAGCAAGTCCACATCAACTTGCCATTTGTTCAGGCAATCGAACAAATGTCCAACTATGCTAAATTCTTGAAGGACATTGTGTCTAAAAGAAAGAAGCTAGGCGTGTTTGAAACAGTGGTAGCAACTAAAGGATGCATGGCAATGTTGCACAATCATATGCCGCCCAAACTGAAGGATCCTGGATGCTTTAACATGCCTTGTGCGATTGGTAATATTTATGAAGGAAAAGCATTATGTGAAAAAGATCGAACATCAATCTCATGCCTAAATCAATCTTTTAAAAACTTAGAATAGGAAGAGCAAAACCTACGACAGTACTGCTCCAACTTGCAGATAGATCCTATGTGCATCTTGAAGGAAAAATAGAGGACATATTGGTAAGGGTAGACAAATTTATTTTTCTTGTCGACTTCCTTGTCCTTGACTTTGATGCAGATGATAATGCACCGATCATCCTGGGAAGACCTTTCCTTGCTACTGGACGAACCTTAATAGATGTGGAGAATAGAGAGTTGACAATGAGGGTCAATGACCAACAAGTCAAACTTAATGAATTCCATAATTTGAAAAAAATTTGATGATCTAGAAGAGTGCAAAGTTCTCCACGCAACAGATGCAAACACCAAGGTTTCCTGCCTAGGCAGCACGCTCGGTAGATTATTTGACAAGAAAATTAAGCCCAAGGTGGAGGCAGAAAATGAGAATGGACACAGAACAAAAGGGAAAGGCCAACACTTGAAGAAAAATCCAGGCCAACAAGAGATAAGCAAATTGGGAGATGCATTTACATGCACTCTACAAGTAACATAATCTCTTCCTTATACTTTATTATATTAGGATTAGTTTTAGTTAGGATTTATGTTTTTATCTTTTTAATTTTTTTATTGATATTTTTATTTTAAGTTTCTTTTTTTAGGATAATAAAAGCAAGAATAAGGGAGAAATAGTTCACAGTAGGAATTCTACCGAGGCAGTAAACAGTGTCAAAAGCCGCAGCAGTCCCAACGGGCAGAAATAGTGTAACGGCTATCTGCCGAATCTTACGCCGCGACAGTAAATGCTAACGGATAGTAAATTCAAAACAGCTACAAAACGTCTAGTTGTTTAAACGGCTACAAGGCCGAGGCCTTCTTTAGAATTCTACTAAATCTTGCTCTCACAATACTCTCTTTCTACTCACAAGTCTTCTTGAAATTTTTAGAATCTTTCCAAAACTCTCAATCTCTACAACTCATCCATGGCAGCATGCAATCGATTTGCCTCTGCTACTGTTGTAGACTGATTCAATAGATCTTTCATCGCTCGGCAGTTGTAGGAGGAGCAAGGGTTTCAACAATCTGAGGAGGAAAACTTCGGCATCGAACATTACTTGTTCAACAAGATTCAATATCAAGAATGGGAGATTTTCTGCCTACAATCTCCCTAGGGAAATGCCACCATAGTGCAGGAATTTTATGCACGTGGGCCGAGTAAGGACAATTTCTACGTCCACCCGAGGCAAGATTATCCGCCTTAATGTCGAAGAAATCAACGATTTCTATGGACTCATCCCCATTCGTGATGTTCATGCCGAATTCATGGAAGATGACACCACTCAGGACTACGAGTTGATTAAAGATGACCTTTGTTACAATAATACTCCTTGAGAAATCGGTGCCTATAAAGGTTCTGTAACAAGGCAAAGCCTCAAGCACGAGGCTAAGCTGTGGTGTACCTTTGTCAAGAGACGCCTTATCCCCACCTCCCACAACAGCATGGTGGACTGCAAGAGATTGGTGCTCATCCAATCCATCATCAACAAGAGGAGCATAAATGTTGGAAAGATTATCTTACGCGAAATACACGAGTGTAATTAACCATATTGTATTCCAAATCATTTCTCATAATTTTCCATAATCATGGATGCTTGATAAACTATGCATTTCATCAGGTATTCCTCATGTATGCACCAATTCAAATCATGTTCATGCATTTCCAAAAATCTCATTGCATTACCAATATTAATGCCTTTACCGAATGTAGCCGAAACTCATATTGATATATCAAAAACATTTACTTTACATACTCTTGAACTATGGAAAGTTTTCACACTTTTCCATAGTCCCCAAAAATAGAGTCGTACCAAATGCGACTCGCTTTAAGTCCGAAAACACACACCGACAAGCAAAACAAGCTTTCGTTGATATCCCGATGACCACGCCAATGCACCAGCACTCAAACACCTTCTTGCACTACCTCTACAACATTAAAAACAGAGCATTCTCACAATATAACATGCTTAAACCATCAGCAGCATCATACCTCCACAACACTACCAAAAAACCTAGCCGAAAATACCGAAACTTAGCCGAAACGTATCCGAAACATCAACAGCCCAAAACCTAATGAATCTAACATCTAATCCACTTCAATTATGAACCAAAAACACATCCAAACCATCCTTATATCTCCAGAAACATTAAAGCACCTATAACAGCCCCTAAAACAACACTGATTGCATTATTCCGGGATTAAATTAATGTGCCATCAATTGAAGACTCAATTAATCATTTAATTGACATAATAACATAATTAAGTATATCATTTTTAGGGTTGTTTATTGAATGAAATCTTTACGGGTTTGGTTCGATATTCCCCGATCCGTTAGTACCGATTTCGTTTAGGCCGGCTAAGAGGGTTACATTTGGTGGTATCAGAGCTTAGGTTTACGAAACCTTTTGGGATGCTTGGTTTGGTATGTTGTAGAGTTAAATTTGTTTTAAATATTGATTATGCACGGTGATTGTTTGAAAATTCTATGTTATTGTATGATATGCACGGTGTTTGCTCTATGTGATTGATTTGTGTTGTGACATAGTAACTGAGATTTTTTGTTTGTTTGTCAAGCACGATGTTTGCAAGCATGATTAAAATTTTCAAAATTGATTTGACCAAAGTCTAATATATATTATTTAAGGATTTTATAATATTTTTCTATAATTTATTTTGATTAAAAATCATTTTTTAAGTATTTAATCCCGAAGTAGGCTAAACCGATAAAACCGGTCCACTCAAACTCTAAACCAGCCTCTAAACTTCTAGGCCCAAATTTGGGGTGTTACATACCTCATGGGAAACGTTTTCGTGTGGACATTGAAACAATTTGTGAGGTATTTAGATTTGAAGATGAGAGCATCGAGGATGATAACTCTCTTGACACTTTTACCGGATCTATTATGAACCTTGACGTCCATGATAGGTTTTTGTACCTAATCATCACATGGTGGATTCGTCCATCCAATGGTAAGTACTCTTGGATTCGCCAACTTGATGGGTTTTGGATCAATTACTTTCATCAAGCTAGACAAACTAATCTTGCTCAAATCATCTTTGCCGATCTAGTTTGGCAAGTTAAAAACCGTCATACCCCTCAGGTTTTCTCATTCTCCTATGCTTGTGTTCTAAGTGTAATCTTCGTGCATTTGAGAATTGATTGCTCTTACGACATCGTGGAGTCGATCAAACAACCTATTGGTGAGACTTCTCTCAATCGTTCCTATTTTTAATACATTGGAGGTGAATGGGTTCATGGTGAGGAAGCTCATCCTCCTCAACCCGTTGATCCAGAGCCGATCCAACAAGTAGCTCCTAATGCCGAGATGATGACTTTTCTCACTACTTAATTCGAAGGTTTGGGCACTCACATGGATACGAGGTTTGATACCATGAATGCTCATTTCAATACTCATTTCAATGTTATGGATACAGGGTTGACGAGTCTTGAAAATCAAAAGCTTTCAATGAGGCTTACTCTTGAAGCTCTTCATGATCAACGGCGTCTTCACAATGCTCCCACCAATAGCAACGATAAAGAAGATGGTGGTGAGGATGGTAATGATGGTGACGGAGAAGAGTGACTTTAGCTATCTCTAGCTTTTGCTATGGCTTTTAGGAGCAGTTATGTTTTTTTAGGATTAAGTTGTAGTTCATATTTTCATATCATGTTAAGCACCTATATTTTTTCTTTTAAAAACTATGTTATGACTTTGTTTTAAATTGGATTTAAAGTTTGATGTTATGCTTGAATTTTATTTATTTGCTTGCTTCTTCTTCTCTTTACTATGTTGTTATTGATTTTGATCTAACAAAAAGTAGAGAAAAGTCTTTAAACTAAAATTTTAAACCTATGCAAATATTAAGGGAGAGTTTTTGAAACCTTTTAAACTTAAAATTTAATTTGTTTTTGTTATATCAAAAAAGAGGAGATTGTGAAACTAAAATTGATTTTGATATAACAAAGATGTTAGAGGACTGTTTTGAAATAAATTTTTAAGTCCCTAAGTCAAAAACATAACTTCAAGTCAAATCAAGAATATCAAAATAACTTTTGAAATGTTTTTACTCTAGGGATTTTGATACCAGCAGAACAAGTTTCAAAACCAAGTTTTATTTTCGATGAATGTTCTTGAGTTTTTTCTAGGCGTTTCAATACACGTAGAAATGGTTTCGAAACGACCTTCAAATTATAACTAAAATTCTCAAGTTTTACCATACGTTTCGAAATAGCCCTAAGAGTGTTCTGGTACGATTTTAAACTACCATGTAACTCCCTTAGCCCGGCCTAGACGGAACCGACACTAACTGTCATACGGGGAATATTGAACCAAACCTGCGAAGGTCAGATTCAATAAACAACCCTGAAAACTGATTTATTTTTTTCTATATGCATAATTATGTTCTTACATGTCTTGGTCTCATACAAAGTATTAACGGAAGTAATCTGATCACAAACAAGCATCCGATTAAACACTTAAGTGAATTAAGGACTAAAACGTAAAACTTTTAAATTCTAATGACAAAGTATAAATTCTTTTCATCAAAGTTCAATTAAACATACAAGTATCCCTCACGGAAAATTTCAAATAAACAGAGCATTCTAGCATTATTAATTGCATGTTTCACCAATTTAGGGACTAAAATGTAAATATTTCAAATTACAAGGACTTCGTCCAAATTAAGTTAGCCATCTTGAAATTAAATCAACTTTACGCATTCATATGAAATTTCAGCTCAAAATAACAATTGTAGGTACCCTAATTGAACAAAGAAAGATATTAGAGACTAAAATACAATTTCTATCAACTATCAATTTCTGGCAATCAAAGGTTTTGAAACCTTACATAAAGGTTTCGAAACTTTAAGAAAAAGGTTTTGAAACTTTTCTGAAATTTTCAAAACTTTTCATGTCCAATAACTTTCCAGAAACGAAATTGCCTGCAAGGTTTCGAAACCTTCCTGAAGGCTTCAAAACTGTTTGGCAAAGGTTTCGAAACTTTGGGTCTGGAACCTAAACGTTCCGTCACACTAAGTGAACATTATCGAATCACTACCCACCGTTAACCACCAACAACTATATGCATAAATCCTAAGCATAATGAACAACATAAACCACACTAACATTAACATCAAGAACCTCAAATAACCTATAGGTATGCTTCCTAAAATATGGTTAGAGACAAGGATGTCCATGCTTGTGCAAGTGTACATGCTTTCTTTGATAAGGTTTAAAATAAAGAACAATCATGTATACTCATGCTTTAGGCAATCCAAAACATTATTACATTCCAACAACAATAGCTCAAGCAAAATATAGTCTATTTACAAGTCTAAAACCAAGTAGTACACTCACTCTACCATAGGATTGGTTTACACATTGCCAAGCCCCAACTTATTTGTCAAAACATAACAACAACTATGTAGCTTTTCCCCTTGTTGCTCTTGCTCCAAATACAGCCCAAAGATATCTCTATTTCTCTGCAAAGATGAAAGAAGAGCTTAAGTATAACATGCTTAGTGAGGAAGCTCCAACAAAATCATCTATGCATCAACTTAAAACCATATTTAAACCATAGTTTGCAATGCATCACTAAAAACATGCATGCTTAACATTCCACATTCATGTCTATAATATTAAATCACTCTCTTGAGTATGTTCAACATTACCAAAACAATTCATGAATGATGCATAATGTTCTCCTTAAATTCATGTATGCATATTGGCTTTCTAGTGATCACTTATTGTGAACCTTAAGTTCACCGAATACACAGATTCATTGCTAGAGACCATTAGTCTCGTCATGACACGAAGTCACCATTAACATAACACAAAGTCACTATTAACATGACATAAAGTCACCATTATAGCACTACCACGCACGGTTGGACACATAGTCACCCTTGTTACATGTAGGTGGCTCTACCATGCACGATTAGACACAAAGTCACCCTTGTTACATGTAGGCAATATTCTTTATTCTCAATAATGTTTATAGTACACTCAAGGTAATCTTAATGACATGTCATTCGTATTCGAATCTAAAGTTAGTGTCACTAAGCCAATATCATAATCAAATGTGCATGATAATTTGCTGCTCATAATGCATGCATAATATGTTCACAAATGAACCAAATGTCATGCCCAACGGCACCATCAATTTCAAGGAAAATAACCACATAATATTTCAATTCATTTTAAGCTCATAATGCATCCATAATGTGCTCAACAAATGAACCGAAAGTCATGCCTAATGGCACCTTTAATTTGAAGGCAAATAGCCACATATATTCCAAATTCATTTTTCATATTTTCCTAACCATGGATGTCTTTTTAAACCATGCATTTTTAGCGATTATCTCATGCATGCAACATTTCAAAATCATACTTATGTATTTCCAAAAATCTCATTGCATTAACAAATCAATGCCTTTACCGAATATAGCCGAAACTCATGTTAATATATCAAAAACATTTACTTTACTTACTCTTGAACTATAGAAAGTTTTCACACTATTCCATAGACCCTAAAACAGAACCGAACCAATGTGATTCGCTTTAAGTCCGAAAACACTCACCGACAAGCGAAACGAGCCCTCGTTAATGCTCCGATAACAACGCAAATGCACCAGCCACTTAAGCCCCTTCTAGCACTACCTCTACATCATTAAAAACAGAGCATATTCACATCATAACATGCTCAAACTAGTAGCCACATCAAATCTCCACAAAACTACCAGAAACTTAGCCAAAAAAATCGAAAACTAAGTCGAAACGCATCCGAACAACATCATCCCAAAACCTAATGATTCTAACATCCAATCCACTTGAATTATGAACCAAAAACACATCTAAACCATCCTTATACCTTCAACAACATTAAAACTTCTGAAACAACCCCTAAAACAACCGAAAATCACCTTAAAACAACATCGATTGCATTCTTCTGGATTAAATTAATGTGCCTTCAATTCAAGACTCAATTAATAATTTAATTGATATAATAACATAATTAAATCAACCTAATTATAGCATTAATTGTGATCTAAAAAGATTTCACAAAAATCCTCATAAAATCATTAGATCTAGAATTAAAAACATAAAATCAAGTTTCACTTAATGATTAGCAAGCTAATACTTGGGAATTTCAATAAAAAACCTTAGAAAAAGATTAAAATTTAGCAAGTTACCTTTGAGATTTAATCCACCAAAAAGATGAGAAATCCTCTCCTTGATTTCTTGAAAATGGATGTTGATTTTGCGAAATTGATGAGTAGGCTTTGTAGATAATGAAAAGATGAATAAAATGAAATAAATCTTGTTGAAAATGATGAAGAAATCAAAAACTAATTGAAGAAATTTGAAGAATAAGATGGAGAGAAAATGGAGAAAAAATCATGAGAGAAAAGATGGAAAAATAAGTGGTTATGAGAGAAAATAAAATTATCATCTTTTTAAAACTATTTAAAAACAATTTTGGTGGATAAACCATTAATTAAAAATAAATTGGGTTTATGTCCCTCTAAAGATTCCAAATATAACTTCTTTTCCAATTTAGTCACTAAAAATGCTCATTTTCAAAAATCACCAATTAAACCACTAAATCTTTTTCCAAAATTACAATTTGGTCACTAGTACATAACTAAACTTAATTATAAATCAAATTGAAGTTCAAATAACATTCCTTTAATTTTAAAACATCATTTTAATATTTCTAAACTATTTCCCAAAATTACTACTTGTTCGATTAGAATATTATTATTTTAATTTTCTCGGAATAACAAATCAAAGAACCCGATTTGACCCGAATCGAATTCCCTAAACCATCACTCAAACTACTAACCCCTAAATCGGGATATTACATGCCAAGTTTTGTTTCGAAACATTTATCGGAAGAGTATCGATACCGTGCTTTATTTTTTAAAATAATTTAAAAATGACAAGGTGTTTCGATACGCTAGGTTATCATTTCGATACTTTTGAAATTTTCTCAACGATTATCTCTATTCAAATTTTTTGATTGTTGATGACAGTTAAAGCTTTAAATGTTAGTTGACCCATTTCGAAACGGTCCCAAGGGCGTTTCGATACATTGGGTCATAGTTTCAAAATGTTTTGATACAACCTTCTAGCCGTTTTAATACACCCCTTTGTTTAAACAGTAACTATTTTGAAACCATGATATATGGTTTCGAAACCCCCGTAATAAATGTACAACGTCACTTTCTATTTTTGTACTATTTCGAAATAGGTATCCCGAGTTTCGATACCGATAGTTGCAGAAGTGCATTTATGGTGGGAAGATGAAGCTCCAACATCTATAATTACATTCCCAGTAACCCCAACGGTTAGAATTCAATGAGAATGTATAAAATCAAGCCTTTCAAGCAGCGTTAACAACTATTGAACGTCAAGCAAACATCCAAGTAATCCAATCCAACTCCAAGCACTCTATTGCAAATCTTTGTCACTTAACTCTTGTAATTTCATTTCAATCCTTTGTAATTGAGTTTCAGGAGTGATTTAGTTTTTATTGGGGTAAATATCTATTTGATAGAAACATTTTCATTTTCTTTATCTTTCTTGTAAACTTTGTGAGGTAAAAATTAATCTTTAGGTAGAAAGATTAACTAGTTTGTAAATGTTAGCCCTTGAACATAGAAAAAGGTTAAATTATAGTGTATTGGTTAGAAAATATTTAGTGGGAGCTAAGGTAGTGGATGTAGAGCTTATTTTGACGCTTGAATCATTATAATTCTTGTATCTTCAATTTTTCATTTTTCACCAAATCTTCCAAACAAAAATTTTAATTGTCAATTCACCTTTTCTTTGCCAATATAATTGTGTGATCAACTCAACAGATGTTACACCAGAACTGATATCGCCTTTGTTGTTAACAAAGTTGCTCAATATATGCAACAACCTAATGTGACACATTGGTTAGCTGTTAAAAGAATTTTTCGATATTTAAAAGGTGCGCTCTCCTTTATCTTATGGTTCTCTTATCGTCAGCATGAAATTCCTAGATTGATGTCCTTTTCTGATGCCGAGTAGGACATCACTGTCGATGATCGGCATTCAGTTTAGTGATATTGTGTTTACTTTGGTTTGCACCTTGTTGCTTGGAGCTCCAAGAAGCAAAAGTTTGTCTCTCGTTTCGCTACAAAAGCCGAATATCATAGTCTTGCCAATACTACCTCAGAGGTGATGTGGGTCAACACTATTTTGACTGATTTAGGGGTTTAACTTCGTATTGTTTTCGAAGTTTTGTGTGAAAATACCAACACTGTTGTAATGACAGAAAACCATGTGATACATGCGAAAAACAAACACATGGATCTTAATCTTCGTTTCATTCGTGATAAAGTTATGAGTCAACTATTACAAGTCAATTACATTCCATCACAGTATCAAGTAGTCGATGTTCTGACTAAACCTCTTATTGTTAATCAGTTCGAATATTTTCACTGGTAGCATTATGTATTCAGCTTGTAGGAAGTACAAGAAGACAAAGATGAAAAAAAAGGGTTGAATGTTTAAAAAAAAATTATCTAGATTTTCAATATGTTACTTTGAAATTTAAATCACCTTATCAACTGAGTTGTTAGGCGAACAAGAATATGTTACTTGTTTAGTTTCTTAAGCTAGTTTGTTACCGAACTATATATATATATAAAGTGTATGGTCTAAACAGAAACAATAAAACGTGAATAACAATAATGAATTCTATTCTTTACTTCTTTAAATATTGTTTAACCAAAATAATGATGATCTCATACATTTAGTTATTATAACGAGAAATGTTGTGAATGTCACCCAATGATACAAATAACATACTCATAACGAGTTAATTCAGCATGTCATTCTCTAACACATATTTATGTATTGATCGTATTATTTATAATATTTTATCATTAATTAATTATATATTAGTCTTGATGCATTATTTTGTTCATTAATTATATATTGTTTAACCAAGAATCTATCGAACATTTTAGTGATGTCTTCATCCGGCTCCATCTTGAAGTTCTCATAACTTAGATTGAGTAGACCAATCTTGGTTTCCTTAACATCATTGGTACCCTCATAGGTGGTCTCCAAAGAATCCCAAATTTCTTTGGCACTTCTATATGAAGACATCTTGGAGTAGATGTCGGGCCCTAGTGCACAAAAGAGGATGTGGAGAGCTTTGTCACTCTTAGACATCCCCCTTCTTTCTTCGTTGGTCATCTCATTTCTTCTTTTCGGTACTTGTCGGTCTCCTTCTTGCTTCATTGGAATTGAGGGTCCATCCTCGATTATATCCCAAAGAACATAATCATTTGAATTGATGAATAGCCTCATCCTATTCTTCCTATAGGGATAGTTGTCTCCATTGAAGAAGGGCGGCTTGGTGATTCATTCCATGAACCGGAGGTGGAGGCCATTGAATCTTGACTTATAGATTTGATCAAAACGCCTTGGATCTTCTTTGGTAGATGTGAATCTCTTCAAAGATTAGGCTCTGATACCAATTGTTGAGTTGATCAATCTTGTAAGATGGCTAAGAGGGGGTGAATTGGCAATTTAGGTAAAAATGCTAGAGTTGAAGAACAAAGAATTTATAGTGGTTCAAGCTTCGAACAAGCTCTACATCCACTACCTTAGATCCCACTAAGAATTTTGAACCAATTCACTATTGAATTCAACATTTTTCTAGGTTCAAAGGATAACCTTTACAAATAAATCAATTTTCTACCCAAAATTGATTTCAACCTCTCAAGAAGTTACAAGAGAAAAAAAAGACTAAAAAAAATTCTCTCACAAAAGATATATGCCCCAAAATACAAATTAACTCTCCCCAAACTTAAGAATTACAAGAATCAAATTAAGATCACAAGTTGGGAGGCTAGGATATGCAATAAGTGCTTGGAGTTGGATTTGATTTGCTTGGATGTTGCTTGAGGTTCAATTCCTACTTAATGTTGTTGAAAATGCTTCTTTTTATACCTTCTCATTGATTTCTAACCGTTGAGGTTGTTGGGAAAGTAAATAGGGACGTTGGAGCTTCATCTTTCCATCATAAATGCATTCTGCAGCAGGTGATATCGAAACACGGGGTACCTGTTTCGAAACAAGCCAAAAATAGAAAGAGTCGTTGTACATTTAATAAGGTATGTATCGATACCTGTTCGATACAAAAACTTTCTATAATGCCTGGTATCGAACCTTGTTTCGATACAGGCTAACCATCAATCAAAATTTAACTGATACCAACAGTCGACTTATTTAATGCTTGAAAGTAGCCGTTGAGGATTAAGGTTGTATCGATACCTATATCGATACAGGAGTCATATTTTTAAAATTAAAAAAATAATTTGAAAAAATGACCAAGGTGTTTCGATACTAGTATCGAAACATGGGTTGGCAGAAAGTTTTGGTATCGAACCCTGTTTCGATACCTGTTCTTAATCTCAAGAACAAGCCTTGAAAATCCCAAGTGTATCGATACCTTTCCTCATGGTATCGATACCCTCGTATAAAAATGGCTTGTAAGAGTATTTCAAAGTTCTTGGTTTTGACTTAGAAATTAAGCTTTGACTTAGGGACCTAAAAAATTTATTTCAAAAATATTCCTTACACTTATTTGTTATATCAAAATCAATTTTAGTTTTACAAACTTCGTATTATTTTCGAAGTTTTGTGTGACAATACCAACACTGTTGCAATGACAGAAAACCATGTGATACATGCGAAAAACAAACACATGGATCTTAATCTTCGTTTCATTCGTGATAAAGTTATGAGTCAACTATTATAAGTCAATTACATTCCATCACAGTATCAAGTAGTCGATGTTCTGGCTAAACCTCTTATTGTTAATCAGTTCGAATATTTTCACTGGTAGCATTATGTATTCAGCTTGTAGGAAGTACAAGAAGACAAAGATGAAAAAAAGGGTTGAATGTTTATAAAAAAATTATATAGATTTTCAATATGTTCTTTGAAATTTAAATCACCTTATCAACTGAGTTGTTAGGCGAACAAGAATATGTTACTTGTTTAGTTTCTTAAGCTGGTTTGTTACCGGACTATATATATATATATATAAAGTGTATGGTCTAAACAGAAACAATAGAACGTGAATAACAATAATGAATTCTATTCTTTACTTCTTTAAATATTGTTTAACCAAAATAATGATGATCTCATACCTTTAGCTATTATAACGAGAAATATTGTGAATATCGCCCAATGATACAAATAACATAGTCATAGCGAGTTAATTCAGCATGTCATTCTCTAACACATATTTATGTATTGATCATGTTATTTATAATATTTTATCATTAATTAATTATATATTAGTCTTGATGCATTATTTTGTTCATACCCATAATAATACTCAACTCAAGATATTTAAGAATAATCATATTATCCTAAAAACTTTGTTATAATTCAGTTTATTTATGCACATAAAAAAATTAACCGCAAATAATACTAACAATACCTTTATATAAGTAAAACAAATATCATTTACAATCATCTTATACAGGTCTTTGAGCATATTCCAATAGTGGAATTACTATTATTTTTCTGGTGCAAATACAGTATAAAAATAGGATTAATGCAGACCTAATAGTATTTAAACTAGAAAACCAGAGAGTAAAATTAAATTTGATATTATTCAAACGGTAAGATACAGGAAGTATGCTACGCTGTCTAATGTACTTTGCTCGTATTCAGTAATTGCCTGGGGGGACCAACAGATCAAACAACCGTTTTTCATCAAATTTTACTGTAAAAAAGATTACACAAAATAGGATTGAAACTTGTAAAATGACTTGAATCCAGCATAAGGAGACTACAATTATAATTTATTTGAATTTGATTTGATCCAAATTTGAAATAATCCGGATTCAAGAACTATTCGAATCTGGAAAAGATCAAACTCTAAATGATTTGAGCCTGACATAACTCGTACATGAAATGATCCTGCGCTGAAATCAACTGAAATCTGAAGTGATCCCACTATGAAATCAACTTGACCTGAATCTGCCCAAACCAAACCTTTGGTCACATCTGCTGCACATGCATCACCTAGGTTCCTTTTAAAGCTTCTTAGGACGCCCCCTGTGAGCTCTTGTAATCCATTCTTCAGTTTAATCAAAGCCTTCTTAGTCTTCAATGCCTCTGCAATCGTTGGAACGGCAATCGACAATTCTGCACATTTCTGGCCCACTTCATTTGTTGTACAATACAAGTTGTATCTTTCAAAGATGTCACAAGCCATGTTTCTAAGCAGGTCCCATGCTTCTTCCTTGTCGAAAATATTGATGGCAAAAGGTTTTCGAACACCCATCGACGATAAAACATCGGACTTTCTCGATGTCAACAGGAACTTGCAACCCATGTCTTCACCTCTTGTGGGAATTCCAAGGGCCTTCAAATCAAATGGCACCCAAATGTCATCTAAAATAACAAGAACCTTCTCTTGCTGGAGTCTCTCACGTAGCTTGATTCTCTTTGCATCCGGGGGCAGGCTTGGGTCGTCTAAGTTGAGGCCTAAACTGTCCGCAATCTCGATCAGGATTTTTTCAATGTTGGGAGTTTTTGGTATAGGGGCGACGACCACATTATCAAACAATTTCTCCCGGGCATGTCTAGCAATATCCTTGACCAATGTCGCCATGGGTACTCTACGTGCTCCAAACACCCCAACTATGGCAGAATTATCATTTTTGAAGGCCTCCATGACTCTATTGAAAGCATTAACAGATCTGGTACATACCCTTTGTGGAGCAGGAAGATAAAATACGGTGTCGAATTGGCCCTTCTCCAAGAGTTGAGCAATGGTGCCGGCCTCTTTCTCTGCTTTCTTGCTGAGCAAGTAACGGGACTTGAAGTTCGGACAGAGTCCGACCAAACGCCTTTCATCTGCTCTCTCTTCATCCTCCTTTAATTTAGTTCCAGCAATCTCGGAGATCACGTGATCGACCTTAGCCAACCATCTGTCGACATCTTTGTAGATCTTCCCACCGCGCCTTTTAGCAGCATCTACAGATTGCAGCACTCTGTGCCTTGCATCTTTAAGGTCGTCAATTCCATCCTTGAGATTCTCAACGTAGGTTTTGTAGTTAAGAACGTAAGCTATCTCTTGTCGGATGACATCGAATGCCAACTCCCCAGCTTTTCCAGCAATCGAAGTAATAACAGCTTCCATTTCTGTCTTTCTCAACTTCTGCTGAAAGTAGAGAAATGCAGAGCCAATGCATTGAAGTGAATGTTGTAAAATAAGAGTAAAGATAGAGTCAACGGTCCATAAATTGTATAATTATTGTTGCAAGTGATGTGTGTGAACAGAAGAAAGTTTTCAAACTTTGGCTCACTTTAAAATATATTTTAAAACATGTATTGTAGATCTTTATCAAATAAAAATATAATTTCTGACAATATATTTTTAGACTTTGCTGGTTAGGTACTGTAGATCTAGAACCTAATCCCAACAAGATCTAGAAACAAAAAATGCATATGTACCCATTAAACTTGTCTAATTTCCAATACACCGTCCTTTTACATTAAACTAAACGTCAATTTATTATTACAATAAAAAAAATATAGTAAAAAAATATAATAAAAAAATTCTTTTAAAATTTTTGATTCCACATATATATGTTTAGTATTATTGTCAAAAAATGCTTTTTAAGAAAATAAATAATTATTTTATATATGATACTATAAATTAAAAAAATATATATTTAAATGATAATTAAATTTTTATATTATAATATTAACTTAAATTATGATAAAATATAAAAATATTAATAAATGAATACTTCAATTATTTTTGAGAAGTGCTTTTGAGAAAAATACTTTTCAAAAGTATTTTGTTAAAAATTTGATATGAATATATAATTTTTAAATTAAAAAATAATTTATTTTAAATATTAGGCATAAAGATAATTTTCACCCTTTAACGTTTATATTTTTATCACTTTGACCCTCATTTTTTTTTTTGAGATAAATTTAGCCCTTGACCTATGTCTTTTTAACAAATAACTTATTTTTTAACTATCATGGTAACTGAACCATTATAAATTTAATAATGATGACATGTCATATATATATAGATAATAATATATTTTAAATGATTTAACATCTAGTATATCAAATACATACAGGCGGAATATAATTTTATTCTAACCTAAAAATATAAAACAATTAAAATTCAAATAAAATATTAAAAATTAATTTTTTATTCATTAAAAATAATTAAATCTAAAACAAAAGACTACTAAATATTCTCAACCTTAACTATAGTAAAATCAAAATTTTATCCAAAAAGGTATGAACATAATCTAAAAAGAAAGGGTTTTGTATAGTTTGTTACTGGTGAATCAAAGATAAAGGATTTTGATAATAATCAATTGGATTTTTATTATTTTAGTTTAGAATTTAGGTATTTTAGTTTTAATCTAAATCGGAGTTTTAGGGCTTTATAAATATATTTTAGTTTAGATAGGGTTGAGAATATTTAGTAAATTTTTGTTTTGGACTTAATTAATTTTTAATATTTTATTTAAATTTTAATTGTTTTATATTTTATACTGGAATAAAATTATATTCTATATATATGTATATATTTAATAGTTTAGATTCTATGTCAGTTAAAATATATTATCACATATATGTCATGTTATCGTTATTAAATTTTTAACGGTTCAGTTATCATGGTAGTTAAAAAATGAGTTATTTGTTAAAAATACATAGGTTAAGGGCTAAATTTATCCAAAAAAAAGAATAGGGGCCAAAATCACAAAAATATAAACGTTAAGGATGAAAATTATCTTTATGCCTAAATATTATTACGTATTTGTAAAAATTATTATAATAAAACATAGTAAATGAAGATTAAAATTGTAATATGACTCTTAAAATCACTTTTTCAATCGCAAAAACTAAAAAATTTAGCTTGGCGTTTGCGTTGAAAAACACTTTTCAAACACATTTTTTTCTCCAAAAGTTAACTGTTTAGCATACCTTCTGCTTTCTAAACCAACTTTTGGCCCAAAAGCTGGTTTAGAACGTAATGTTAAACGCAGCCTAAGAGTGTGTATTTGGTCTTTAAAAAAAGTATATGTTCAGTTAATTTGGTTGGTGGCCGAACCGAGTTAGTCATAATCGAAATAATTAAAAGATTTAGAATTTTAACAATCAACCCAACCGATACCTATAATTGAATTAACCAAACTGGATTATCTATCACTGAATTAACTGAAACGAAATTATTTCGGTTAATTAGATTATTTTTTTAATTAACCGAATTTTGTTAAGCTTTTTGGTTAAATTACATAAAAGGTCACTAAATTTTGCTAAAATAATATTTTTAGTCAATAAACTTTTATTTTATACTAATTTGATCATTTTATAATATATAAAAAATTTAACTATTATTTTATAATTTTTAAAAGTAAAATGACTAAAAATAAATATATGTAATATATATAATATTTAATATATAATAATTTCGGTTAATTCAGTTAAATAACCGATTTCAAACTGAACTAATCGATAATCGATTTTTCAAAAATATCTATTAATTGAACTTATATAAAATTAACCAAAATAATTTTAATTCGATCGATTAATTTGATCAAAATCGAATAATGTGCAAAAATAACGAGCCAATCAAAATGTAACAAAATAAGAAATTCTAAATATTTTAATATTGTTCAACTCTTATTGTAAAACTTTTCCATATAACGTAACAAAATAAGAACTTCTAAATATTTTAAAACCTAAATAAATCAATTAGGTGGCTTTGACGCTATTGCTAAACGTTGGGTCTTCGGACTAAACGTTAAATTGCCTGTAATTACCTAGATCATTGAGACGTCTGTACTATGTATATAGCATCGTTTTGCCAATGTTTTTAACTTGTGGTGATTTTATTCTCTTCAATCTCAACTTTAATTATCTATTTAAAATATACAAATAAAAATAAATAAATAGATAAATATTCAATAAGTTATACATCAACAATAAATCTGATAATAATTTACATCAAAAAAAAATCTGATAATAATACATTATTAAGAATAAAATTGATTAAATCTAATTTTAAATTCTGTTATATTGTTATTTGATGGGAAAATTACAAAGATAATCTATCTAAAATTAAATTTTAAAATATAATAGATATTTATCTATATTTTAAATTATAAGTTAATTTTCCGTGTTTACAGTAGAACACCATATATACACGGTGGAGTTCCTAAAATTTTTGAATAATAAAAATGAAAAATGAAAAACTTCATTTGCAAGTGACTTCTTCTCAAATTACCATTTGTAAGTAGTGTTTTCTTACATATAACGTAACTTTTGATATAAATTTTAAAATAAACTTTAAAAATATTATTTTTTTCAAATAAAAACTCCAAACACTTTGTTTATCTAACAAAACCTATTTTATTCACTAACAAAGTTGAAGAATACGAAGTCAAAAATTCATTATAAAAATATATATTGTATATCTCCTTAACTAAAAATGTATGTTCTATCCTTTACAGATTTATAGTCAGTTAAGCTATGAATTCAACGATATCAATTAAAGGACAAATACAATGTCTTTTTTTTACGTATGTTTTAACGAACAAAAATTAAATTTATGGTTAAGAGTAAAGTTTAAAGTTAAATTTAAGAGGTATAATTTAAAATCTACAATTAAAATATTAGGTTAATTTTTAGTTTTTGACGTATAAATAAAAACACTAAAACAATAGAGAACTTTTGTTCATTAAACACCATATAATTAGTGGTGATGGCAACTTAGGTTTTAAGGTACCAGTTAACGCCCATTTTTATAAATACTTTATAAATTTTAATATAAAAGTATAAAAATAAAATTATACCTCTTTTAAGTCGTATGATACTGTAATAACCTATTTCACCCTTTACCTATCTAACCCATATCTAATATATAAACTCAACCAACCAAACCACTACCCCACACAACCGTTAGCCCAACAATAAAGCCCAATACCTATATTAAACCCAAACCCAACAAATTAACCCTAATGCTAAACTAAACTCTAATCATTCCCTGATATTTGAATTTCAGGTCGACATGCAAAAACATAAATAATAGTATCAGATAATAGCATTATTAGATCTAAAAATTTAAGATCTCGAATACACAAAACTTCTCACAATAGAAGCAAAATCAAAATCAAAAGGCAAAGATAAAATTCACGTTCTTCCCGATATCTTATGGTGAATTGTACAAGAATTTGTACAATACACATGTGGTATCGCCATTCTACAAGAATCCGATACAACCACCATATCTCAAGTGGTATGATCTCAATTCCTAATAAGAATACTATGCTAGAGTCGTGGGGTATTTCATTGAGAATTGCATCGATTTAAACAAACTCGTAAAAAAGTTTATGGAAATGGAAGTTATACGATTCGATGACCCTACTGGATCTAATACCACTAGGAACCATTAACTTTTCCCTTCTTGAAACTTTTTGTTCGAGGGATTCATCTCCGCTGCAACTACTCTGAGTAGTCAGATTTTAAATAGTTTCTTACAGTTTTTGGAAATTTTCTAAGCTTTGTACAACAAAACATACTTTGTTAAATTTGCTTGGGAGTAACAAAAGTCTTTTTGTAAAAGGGGCTTAAGTTTGCTATCTGTATGAAATGAAAATTTTTGTGGTGCATCTGGTAAACCTTTTTCTTTTAAATACATGAATGTCAAACAAATTATGCACTATCAGGGCTAAACAAATGTTTCAAGTCCTCAAGTATTCACACAACCAATGACGTCGAGATTGATCCAAGACTCATTTTTAAAAGAGTGCCTAGGGGAGTTTCCTAAATCCAAAAGTGTCCAAGACTATGATCGACCTCTTGATCTACTAAGGCTGGTAGAAAAAAAATAGATCTAATCCTACAAGGAGTTTGTAAATATTGTGAGTTTTGGGAATGAAGAAGAGAAGAAGACATGCCTGGATTAAGCACGAATATCATGTTACAAAAGCTTACGATAAAGAAGGATTATAAATCAGTTCAACAAAGGTTACGGAGAATAGACTTGATGTATGAAGAACCTTTTGCTACAAGATAATGCCCTTTTGACTAAAAAATGATGGAGGCAACATATCACTGATCCATAGTCGCTTTATTCCACATCATGATGCATAAAGATTATTGAGGTATTTGTGGATTACATGATCGCCAAGTCGAAAACTAAAGATGAGTACTTTAAAGTCTTAAGAAAACTATTATTAAGACTACGAAAGTTTCTATTGAAACTGAATCCCGCCGGATACATATTCATAGTCGTGTTCGAATGCTATAGGGTCTCATAGTCAGCGAAAAGAGGCCATAGATGATGAAACTATTATTAAGACTAAGAAAGTTTCCATTATAGCTTCAGTACTTTTAATTTCCATATCCTTCCATTCGAGTTTTCTAGTTCATTTTTTTAATTTAGTTATCGTTTGTACTATTTTTGGCCCTATATTTCCCGTTTATTTGATTTTAGTCATTATTTCTACTATATTGACCATATAACTTTTTTGTTTTATAGATTAGTCAATGATTTTAATATTTTTATTAGTTTTTTATTATTACTGTCTAATAAGTTTTATTATTATTATTATTATTATGAATTGAAATTTTAGGATCACGAGATTAATATTAATATCGAATTTTGTATTTTATCATATAAATTATTTTGTAATCGGCAGGTGCCAATTTTGGGCGTTGTGAGGATTCTTCCTCTTTCCCACGCGTAACAGACTCCCGGACCTAACTCCGTTTTCGCAAACACAATTTTAGTTTTCTAATCACACCGCAAAAAATATTGGTGGTGAATCATATGACCATTTTCGATGATTACAAATACAATTTTAAAATGGTTCAAATAAACTGATATTGCCGTGTGCCATTCAACAAGATACGATATCATGGAGTCCGTCGAAGAAAGGGTTGGTGAAATTGAATACTAATGGTTCCCGGCATGATAATTGTAATGTTGCATCGTGCGATAGTGTTTTACATAACTATATGGATGATTGAATTTTAGTTTTTTTAAATTTATAGGGTTTGTTCATTTATTAATGTTGAGTTGTGAGGCGTGCTTATTGGATTGTAGAGTATTTAGAACTGAGGTTTTGGCGTGTAATTCTTAAATATAATAGCTAGGATGTCTTGTGCTTATTTCATTTTGATCTAGCAGTTCATCGCAACTTCTCTTTATTGATGCATTTAAATCAGTTGTGACAATGAGAGTGAACTTGTCGAATCCAACATGTGTGTCATGATGGCAATAAGGTTGCAAATTTTCTTGCCAAGGAAGCAAATTTTAATAGTTTTGATATAGTTTATTATTTGATACTTCCTCCTGAATTTTGGGATAGAGGGACGTGGAGTGGGGAAGGGTGGTAATTCTCCTACCCTAGAGATATTTTTACCTTTTTACCCCTATTTAAAATTTTTAAAAATTTGGTTTATTTATATATTTGTTTCCTCACCTTTTATCATTTATATTTTGTCCCATCAACCCTAAATCCCAACGTCGTCTTTACCAACAATTATGTAATTTTTCTCAAAGGATATAATAGCTTAAATTCAAAGATTCTCGATTGTAAATATCTCTTATTATTCTCATGTGTACTCTTTTTTGTTCTATTTAGAATTAAGGATGTTTTTTGACGAGAAATGTGAGAATAATCCATTCTCGCATAAAAATAATTCAAATAATTCATCTATTATATACTTTTAGAATTTGTAAATCGTAAAGTTTTAATCTTATTTTAAAAATAAATAATATTTTTAAATTTAAATAATGATGACACTAACAAGAACTATAAAATAACAAGTAAACAGAAAAAATATATATCATCTTAAAATAAATTAACCCTTAACAAAAAAATTCAAAAAAATAACTTAATCCCATGAACTTTTTACACTCGATTTAAACTTTACAATTTAATTTATGACCAAATCAGTCTTTCTGTAATATTGACCATAGACCTACGTTCAATGAGATAAACATTATAGAACATTGATTTGATCGTAATTTGAAGAGTAAGGTTAAATTGGGTGTAAAAAAATAATGAGAGCTTAATTTATATTTTTTTTCAGAGGTTAAAATTGATTTGTTTTTGTTATGGTATGATTTTTTATGTTTATTTGATTTGATATAATTTTATAAACAAATCGAATGAATCTCATTATCATTAAAAAATTCAAACCGAAATGTTTTCTTATCTATTCTATTAGATGTAATCTAAATAAAGAGGAACCATGTTTTAACTATAGTCACCCATCAAATATGATATCGATAGTGTCTTGCATGGTTATTTGAAGCTCCAAATACTTTATTCTCTAAATTTGTTTTATCATTTTAAAAGGAACGTGGTGTAAACAAGAAATTTATATCACATTTATTTCTGTTATATTTTCTATTATACCAATCAATCAAATCTATTTTTTAATTAAATTTTTACCTTATCTTTTTTATCAAGTAAATCTATGTTTGATAAAATCATTTTTAAACTTAATCACAATAAATATTAATAAAGTTTCACTTGATAAAAAAGATAGGGTGAAAATTAATTAAATTACTATGTTTGATTGGTTGGTCTCGTAGATGACATGGTGAAAATAACCTATGATATCATTTCTTGGTGTAAACAATTGATTCGAAAAACATAAAGCTAATTATTCAGAGAAGGGTCTCGTAAAGGAGAAATTATACCATGGGTCATTCCCGCAACGTTATCCATGAATCTAACAAATCAAATGAATCTATTTAAATATTTTTTCACTTATTTTTTTTACTAAGTGAATCTCTACTAATATTTACTGTAAATCAAGTCTAAAAATATTTTTTATTTAGTGAAGAATCACTTGGTAAAAATGATGAGGTGAAAAATAATTAAATAGATGCAAGATTTACGGGATTTGATTGAATATGATGACACAATGATTTCAGTAGGTACTCTATCAAATGTTGAACTACGACGAAAATGGATGATCAAGTGAGGCAAATCTTTATTTTGTTTACAAACATCGATATACAAGAAGTATATAAATATATTTAAAATTTGAAATCACCAAAATAAATGTAAGAGACTTTTCAACAGCTATTTACTAAAAAAAAAATACAACTAGATTATAATTTCCTGATAATGAGTTAACCATGGTAAGTCAAGGTAATCTTTCTATTGAAGAATATTTTTTGAAAGTTAAAAATTTGTGTTATGAAATTTCATAATTACACATGGAGGAGCCAGTGAGTGATACAGGGTTGTGTCATTATCTTATTTGTGGGCTGTGAAAAGATCTTATGTTGTTTGTTTCTTCAATACAAGGGTAGGCAAATTAACTTTCAAAATTTTGAGTTAAAAAATTTACTCTTTAATTAAAAAACTTTGATAAAATAAATGAAAATCGTCAAGTTTCTTTCAAGTCAGATAATGTATTGTTCGCCAATGTCAAATGAGAAAATTTTCTACTCAAAGTTTTCCTCAAGTGACAGAAACTATTCTAAAAGCAAGAAGCAACCCAAAGGATCTATCAGATCTTGCTACAGATGTGAAAAACTTACACATATTAAATGAGATTGTCGAGTAAAAAGAATATGTGATCAATTTAAAAAGCTAGATTATTTTAAGACAAATTATCACCTCAAAATATAGGAAAAAAAAACAATGTTGTACTTGACAATAATATATTTCAATGACGAAATTGAATGTAATGCTTATCTATTAAAGTATTTGATCAACCAACAAATATGATTTTTCTTGTGCACCAAGATGATATATCAATTGATGCTCATACTTTTATCAATTATAATAAAGAGTGGATTGTTGATTTTGGTTCCTCTTATCATGCTAATCGAGAATAATACTCCTTTTCAGATGTTTGTTCACGTCATATAAAAAAATTATAATAATGGATTATAAATCACTACATCATATGAAAAAAGGTGATTTAAATGATATAGGTGTTTTCTAAGGATGTTTATTATGTTCTTGGATTAAATAAAAAAAAAATTGTCTCACAGATAACAAATTATAAAAGATATATATTTTTATCTTAATGGTGCAGATTCTTTCAATTATAAAATATATTTCTATTGATATTTTAGTTTGTGGAAAAAAAATCTTTTTATGTTCTATCTATAAGTGATGAATATGTTAAAAATCTTGGTCATAATAAAAGTTCAATGCTTTGGCATACTCGTTTGGGTCACTTGAGTTTTCAGTTATTGCAGAAGATATTAAAAAAAAATTCATCTTTTTGATAGTGTTCATGTTTTAAAAAACATTTATTTGTTCAGGATGTCAATACAAACAATCTCACTATCTTTTTTTCAGTTCAAAAAGTAAAGCATTGTCGACCTTATAATTGCCTCACTCCGATCTTTTGAGGCCAAGGAGAACACCAAATTACATTTATCTTCATTATGTGATAGTGACTGTGGATGACTTCTCTCATTTAAGTTGGGTATATTTTCTAGAATATAAAAATGAGTCCTTTTTTAAGTTTTTCTAGTTTAGCATGAAAAGGAAATGTTTGGATTCAAAATCAAGTGTTTGTGTAAGAATAATAGAAAAAAAATTATGTCAAATCAATTTATGGATTACTATAGAGAGCATGCAATTAAAAATCAAATGACTTGTCCGGACATCCTACAATAAAATGGGGCTGCAGAGCGTAAATTAACTCATCTTACATCAATTTACATGTCTTGGTTAATCTTCCAAGAGAATTATGAGTAGCAACTTTTCAAGCAGCATGTTAGGGACAGAGCCATCTCCTTTTGAGTGTGTACTATCGTAAATCTAATGTGAGTTACTTATATATTTTTGGATCTATCTGTTATGTTCACATATTTAAAACAATCGATCTAATTTTGATTTAAATACCAAAAAATGCAATTTTATTGGTTATCATACTAATATAAAGGGGAGGGTATGTATGGATTCGGACATAAAGGTCATCTTATCTCGTGATATAGTGTACAACGAAGTCTGTTATCATAAAGATGATAAAAATAACATCAAAGATACAATTAATTTTTTACTCTTTTTGAATGATGTTTCATTATTTGAGAGATGCACTCAATTTAAAAAAAATATCCATATCCCGACGCTTACTTATACCGATAGACAAACTTTGTCGGTATATATAATATATACTGACGGAATCCAAAACCATCAGTAAAGGTTTTTTATAATTTACCGACAGAAAACAATCCGTTAGTGTTTATAATAGTTATACCGATGAATATTAAGAAAGCGTCGGTATAGATTTATTTTATATTGATGGTTATTTTTTTGTCGATATAGGTGTATGATTTACCGACGATATATTTAATGTATCGTTGAATACGTAATGTATACCGACAGATGTTATTGTATTCGTCGGTAAATGTTTTGGCTATAGTGGCGGCTTATATTGTCCGTTGGTATATATATAATTTTAATGTTTGAGATATTTAATTGAAACTCACCGTTTTATCCTCTACCACGATCACTCAAACTCTCACCCGATTTTAATCCCTAATTACTAAGTTCCGATTCACTTCTATATCGAATCCGTCGATGAGATTTGGTGCAAGTTTGCCTCTTCGTCCTCTTTTTTGTCCTAGCTTTCCTTTGTTTTTTACTTCTTTAATTAGTCTTAAAAATCCAACATTATCTAACATTTTGCTTGTCTCTTTCATGTCGAAAGCATGTTGTAGAAAGACCAATGAAATAATATAAAATCTTAGGCCAAGTCACAGTTTGTCAATAAACAAACCATAATATTATCTTAGCCTTAATCTTTTCTTGGCCTTGGATTGCTCTCCTTTGAAGCCACATTAAAACATGTTAAGAAATGGGTTCTCTCAGATATGAATACGAAATGGAGGCAATGGAAAAATGAATTAAAATCTTAAATATTTGATGAGAACCAAACTGCTGAGCAAATCATTGAAAATTGCAAAGATCCACAAGTGAATTTGGATCAACTGAAGACACTTGTTGTATATTAGTTGTCCTCAAAGACGATGGTAAAATACTATAATTTCATAATTTCTATAAGACTCCACGTTTTAATTTTTATTAATTGTTTTATACTTATAATGGTGAATAGGAACAAAGTGCTAAAAATAGATCAAATAGGTCAAAGTTAGAAGAACTAAATTGTACAAGAACAAGATCTTTCCCTAGGATTGTTGAAGACTTGATACGTATAATTTTATTTATTATTATCATTGATTAGAATAATAACATGTGTTTCTAATATCTTACATTGTTTTGATGTTAGACTGCAGAATCTAATGGAATCCCACTAACATGAGCGGATGTCTATATTCGATCTCGTACACGCAAAGATGGGAGTATCGTTAGTTCTGCGATTGTTATGCTAATTGATTTTTATAAAATCTTATTTATGTGCTTCAAAAAATACAATATAGTTATAATATTATTTTTTAAACTTTCTTATATTTTAGGAACGTATTCAAGAAAAGAGAAATGAAGGTTCTTCTTTTGATAGTATATCACAAACTTCATGGTCAAATGATATGTTTGCTAAAGTTAAGGGACCGAAAACAAGAGGGTGTGTTCATTGTGTAGGGGCAATTCCCACTCATTCTTGAGAATCTGGACCTTCACGATCAATCCAAAATACTGAAGAGGTGGAAGAGTTGAAATCTAAGGTTGCCAAATTAGAGAAACTTTTTGAAACTTGTTTTCTACCCTACTTTCAACAACAATGTCCAGATTTACATGTGCCTGATATGAATGCTTTGCTTCGTATGGTTGATACAGAGGTATACAAAACATTTTAATTTTTTTATTTCTTCATTCATTTTTTTTATTTAAAGCAATTGTTTTTGTTACTTTTAATAGGCAACCCCTGATGTTGGTAGTGCTTCAGCGGCAATTAACTGTACCAGTCGATCCATGCCTTCAACTAATTAACAGAATACTGATGGAAATGATCCGATTTAGGGTATAAAAGATGTTTGACTTTTTGAAGTTTTTAAGAAACACGAGTATTTGCTTGCTTATTTAACCATTTATAACAGACTCAAACATGTATTAGATACTTATTTTATTTCAAGTTTAAATTTATTATTTTTCTCTTTACACAGAAGAAACATTTATTATTCTGCTCGTATTAGTAAATTTAATAATTAAACTAAAAGAATAAAAGTATTAAAATAATTATTTAATTAAATTTAATGTCAACTAAATCTATACCAACGGACAGAGCGTCGGTAAATGTGTATTAAAAAAACACATCTACATTCTTTCTATACCGACGGACACGCCGTTGCTAAAGATAAATATTGTAACTATAGATTTCCCGTTGCTATAGGCATATAGATTTGTTAGGATAGTCAATACTTGTGAGTGGATTTGTATGTATCATACATCCCGTTAATAATGGAAAGATACGATAGTAGAAGAAATTTCAGCACTCAACAAAAATATAACGTAGGACCTGGTACCAAAGTCTATTGATGCTGACTTAATTACTTGTGAGTGGGTTTACAAGTTGAAGAGAAAGGGACCGGAAAGAATTGTATCTTTTAAAGCTTTTTCTTCATTTGTAGCTAATTTGAGATTCAGTTCTATGGGATTTGACTTTGATTTTCAATTCTCTATATGAAACCTTTGTAACAAGCTTGTTAATACCCTTTTTGAGAGACAAAATAACTGTCACATTTTTCAATTTCTAAATCAAGAAAACAAATAGCTTCACCTAGACTTTTCATTTTAAAATGAACCATCAAAATATTTTGAATATTGCTAATTTCAGCACTATCGTTATCCATAATAATCATAACATCCACCTAAAGTAAAAATAAAGTGCACAAAATAGATATTTTCCTAACAAACAAACTTGAATTAGTACTTGAAGATTTAAAACCGTAAAAATTAAGATATTGAGAATTCTTACCAAATCAAGTGCGAGGAGCTTGCTTGAGGTCATATAATAATTTCTTATGTTTGCACACATGATTAGGATATTCTTTATATACAAATCCTAGTAGTTGTTCCATAATTATATCGTGATCCAGTTCACCGTGGAGGGAAATATTTTTCACATTTAATTACCATAAATTTAGGTCTTTACAACTAGCTAGAAAGATAATTGCTCATATGGTTGTCATTCTTACAACGGAACTAAAAGTATCATCATAATCTCGATCGTATTATTGAGAAAACCCATGAACAATGAGACGAGCTTTAAATCTATTAATGGAATCATCAACCTTTTTCTTCAACTTGTAAACCCACTCACAAGTAATTAAGTCAGCATCATTAGACTTTGGTACAAGACCCTACATTATATTTTTGTTGAGTGCTGAAATTTCTTCTACTGTTGCATCTTTCCATTATCAAACTCCTTTAACTTTGTTATAAAATTTGGGCTCACTTCCACGTGAATTTCCCATGGAAAACAAGACATAGCAGAAAAAAGATTCATATCAACTATATATCAGACAAATATGATAGAGGTCTTTTCTATCTTGGTAGCTTCTTTCGGATCTTACCTTCAATACTTGGGAAAACTTTAATATTCACTACAAATAATATAACCTATAGCTACGAATAAAAATACAAACAATATGACAAAAGACAAATTTCGACAAATAATATGTCGTTGGTAAAACGTTAGTCGGTATAAACTTGTACCGATGGATACAAGTGTCGGTATAGGTTTAGTAAGATATACCGACGGATAAATCTGTAGGTAAATATATGGACTAACCTGACAAATATATATCCCTATAGCGACGGACTATCTGTAGCTACAATATTTATCTTTAGAAATGGCCTGTTCGTCGGTATAAATAGCATGTAGATATGTAGGGTTTAGTAAGATATATTGATGGCCTCGTTTATAGGTATATATTGACTATCCCTACAAATCTATATACCTATAGCGACAGGCAATTTGTAGCTACAATATTTATCTTTAGCAACGATGTGTCCGTCGGTATAGAAAGAATGTAGAGGTGTGTTTTAATACACATTTATCGACGCTCTATTCGTCAATATAGATTTAGTTGACATTAAATTTAATTTAATAGTTATTTTAATACTTTTATTCTTTTAGTTTAATTATTAAATTTACTAATGCGAGCAAAATAATAAATGTTTCTTCTGTGTAAAGAGAAAAATAACAGATTTAAACTTGAAATAAAATAAGTATCTAATACATGTTTGAGTTTGTTGCAAATGGTTAAATAAGCAAGCAAATACTTGTGTTTCTTAAAAACTTAAATAATAAAAACTTCAAAAAGTCAAATATCTTTTATACCCTAAATCGGATCATTTCTATTAGTATTATGTTGATTACTTGAAGGCATGGATCGACTGGTACAGTTAATTGCCGCTGAAGCACTACCAACATCAGGGGTTGCCTATTAAAAGTAATAAAAATAATTACTTTAAATAACAAAATGAATGGAGAAATAAAAAAAGTTAAAATGTTTTGTATACCTCTGTATCAACCATACGAAGCAAAGCATCCATATCAGGCACATGTAAATTTGGACATTGTTGTTGAAAGTAGGGTAGAAAACAAGTTTCAAAAAGTTTCTCTAATTTGGCAACCTTAGATTTGAACTCTTCCACCTCATTATTTTGGATTGGTCGTGAAGGTCCAGATTCTTGAGAATGAGTGTGATATACAATCAGAAGAAGAACCTTCATTTCTCTTTTCTTGAATATGTTCTTAAAATATAAGAAAGTTTAAAAAATAATATTATATGTAACCCTCTTAGCCCGGCCTAGACGAAATCGGCAATAACGGGTCACACGAGGAGTATCGAACCAAACCCGTGAAGGTCTGATTCGATAAACAACCCTGGAAACTGATATATTTTTTTCTAGATGCATAATTACGTTCCTAAATGTCTTGGTCTCATACAAAGCATTAACAGAAGCAATCTAATCACAAAAAAGCATCCGATTAAACACTTAAGTGAATTAAAGATTAAAACGTAAAACTTTTAAATTTTAATGAAAAAGTAGAAATTCTTTTCATCAAAGTTCAATTACACATACAATTATCCCTCACGAAAAATTCAAATCAAATGGAGCATTTTAGCATCGTCAATTGTATGTTTCACCAATTTAGGGACCAAAATATAAATCTTTCAAATTACGAGGACTTTATTCAAATTAAGTTAGCCATCTTGAAATTAAATCAACTTTATATATCCATATGAAATTTCATCTCAAAACAACATCTGTAGATACCTTAATTGAATAAAGAAAGATATCTGGAACTAAAATGCGATTTTCAGCAACTATCAATTTCTGGCAGCCAAAGGTTTTGAAACCTCCCATAATGGTTTTGAAACTTCCCTGAAGGTTTCAAAACTTTTCGCATCCAGTAAGTTTCCAAAATCGAAATTGCCTGCAAGGTTTGGAAACCTTCGTGAAGGTTTCGAAACTATTTGGCAAAGGTTTGAAAACCTTCACTAAGGTTTCGAAACTTTGGGTCTGGAACCTAAAAGTTCCGTCACACTAAGTGAACATTATCGACTCAATACACAACCATTAATCACCACCAACTATATGAATAAATCCTAAGCATAAATAACAACATATAATACATCAACATTAACATCAAGAACCTCAAATTACCTATAGGCATGCTTCCTAAAATATGGTTAGTAACAAGGATGCCCATGCTTGCGCAAGTGTACATGCTTTCTTTGATAAGGTTTAAAATAAAGAACAATCATGTATACTCATACTTTAGGCAATCCAAAACATTATTACATTCCAACAACAATAGCTCAAGCAAAATATAGTCTCTTTACAAGTCTAAAACCAAGTACTACACTCACTCTACTATGGGATTGATTTACACATTGTCAAGCCCAAACTTATTTGCCAAATACCAACAACTATGTAGCTTTTCCCCTTGGTGCTCTTGCTCCAAATACAGCCCAAAGATGTCTCTATTGCTCTACAAAGATGAAAGAAGAGCTTAAGCACAACATGCTTAGTGAGGAAGCTCCAACAAAATCATCTATGCATCAACTTAAAACCATATTTAAACCATAGTTTGCAATGCATCATTAAAAACATGCATGCTTAACATTCCACGTTCATGTTTATAATATGAAATCACCTTCTTGATTATGTTCAACATTACCAAAACAATTCATGAATGATGCATAATGTTCTCTTTAAATCCATGTATGTATATTGGCTTTCTAGTGATCACTTATTGCGAACCTTAAGTTCATCGAATATACGGGTCCATTGCTAGAGACCATTAGTCTCGTCATGACACGAAGTCACCATTGATATGAGACAAAGTCACCATTGACATGACATAAAGTCACCATTATAGCACTACCATGCACGGTTGGACACATAGTCACTCTTGTTACGTGTAGGCGGCTCTACCACGCACGATTGGACACAAAGTCACCCTTGTTACGTGTAGGCAATATTGTTTATTCTCAATAATGTTTATAGTGCACTCAAGACAATCCTAATGACATGTCATTCGTATTCGAATCTAAAGTTAATGTCACTAAGCTAATATCATAATCAAATGTGTATGATAATTTACTGCTCATAATGCATGCATAATATGTTCACAAATGAACCAAATGTCATGCCCAACAAAACCATCAATTTCAAGGCAAATAACCACATAATATTCCAATTCATTTTCAGCTCATAATGCATCATAATATGCTCAATAAATGAACCGAAAGTCATACCCAATGACACCTTTAATTTAGAGGCAAATAACCACATATATTCCAAATTCATTTTTCATGTTTCCCTAACCATGGATGTCTTTTTAAACCTTGCATTTTCAACAATTATTTCATGCATACATCATTTCAAAATCATACTTATGCATTTCCAAAAATCTCATTGAGTTATCATCATAGATGCCTTTACAGAAAATAGCTGAAACTCATGATAATGCATCAAAATCATTTACTTTACTTACACTTGAACTATGGAAAGTTTTCACTCTATTACATAGCCCCTAAAACAGAACCGAACCAATGCGATTCGTTTTAAGTCTGAAAACACTCACCGACAAGCGAAACGAGCCTTCGCTGATGCTCCGCTGGCAACGCCAATGCACCAGCCACTTAAGCACCTCCTTGAACTACCTCTATATCATTAAAAAAAGAGCATATTCACATCATAACATGCTCAAACCAACAGCCACATCAAACCTCCACAAAACTACCGAAAACTTAGCCGAAAAGACCAAAAACTAAGCCGAAACGCATCCGAACAACATCAGCCCCAAACATAATAATTCTAACATCTAATCCACTTCAATTATGAACCAAAAACACATCCAAACCATTCTTATACCTCCAGCAACATTAAAACACCTAAAACAGCCCCTAAAACAATCGAAAATCACCTTAAAACATCACCGATTATATTATTCCGGGATTAAATTAATGTGCCATCAATTCAAGACTTATTTAATCATTTAATTGACATAATAACATAATTAAATCAACCTAATTACAAAATTAATTGAGATCTAAAAAGATTTCACAAAAATCCTCATAAAATCTTTAGATCTAGAATTAAAAACATGAAATCAAGTTTCACTTAATGATTAGCAAGCTCATACTTGGGAATTTCAATAAAGAACCTTAGAAAAAGATTAAAATTCAGCAAGTTACCTTTGAGATTTACTCCACCAAAAAGATGAGAAATCCTCTCCTTGATTTCTTGAAAATAGATGTTGATTTTGCAAAATTGATGAATAGGCTTTGTAGAGAATGAAAAGATGAATAAAATGAAATAAATCTTGTTAAAAAAGATGAAGAAATCAGCAAGTAATTGAAGAAAATTGATGAAGAAGATGGAGAGAAAATAGAGAGAAAATATGAGAGAAAATGATGAGAAAATAAGTGGTTATTAGAGAAAATAAAATTATCATTTTTTTAAAAACTATTTAAAAACAATTTTAGTGGATAAATCATTAATTAAAAATAAAAATTGGGTTTATGACACTCTAAGGATTCTAAGTATAGCTTGCTTTCTAATTTAGTCACTAAAAATGCTCATTTTCAAAAATCACCAATTAAACCACCAAATCTTTTTTCAAAATTACAATTTGGTCACTAGTACATAATTAAATTTAATTATAAATCAAATTAAAGTTCAAATAATATTCCTTTAATTTTAAAACATCATTTTAATATTTCTAAATCATTTTCCAAAATTATTACTTGTCCGATTAGAATATTATTATTTTAATTTTCCTGGAATAACGAACCAAAGAACCCGATTCGACCCGAATCGAATTCCCTAAACCATCACTCAAACTACTAACCCCAAAATTGGGATGTTACAACTCTCCCCCTCTTAAGAAAATTTCGTTCTCGAAATTCTCACCTGAAGCAACAAGTGAGGAACTGCTCCTCCATGCTTTTCCTTGTCTCCCAAGTTGCCTCTTCGACACCTCGGTGTTTCCAAAGCACTTTAACCAAATCTATGGTCTTCCCTTGTAGAATATTTGTATCCACATCCAAAATCCTCACTAGTTCCTCCTCATAACTCATATACGCTCTTAACTCAATCTCCTCAACTAGAACAACATGAGAAGGATCTGAACTATACTTACGAAGTATCGATACATGAAAAACATAATGCATCCAACTTAACTCCACCAGCAAACTCAACTGATAAACAACAGGACCAATTCTCTCTAACAGCTCATTCGGCCCAATGAAATGAGGACTTAACTTACCCTTACGTCCAAACCTCACTAACTTCTTCTATGGGAAACCTTTAGAAACACTTTATCTCTGACAACATATTTCACCTCTCTATGCTTCAAATCGGCATAGGACCTTTGCCTATCTAAAGCCTTCTTAAGCTTGGCACAAATAAACTTAACCTCCTCATCGGTATCCTTCAACACTTGAGGTAAAGAAATATACTTTCGTCTATCTTCCTTCCAACATAATAAAACTTCAAACGGTGTCATTTGTATACTTGCCTGAGAATTATTATTATAGGCAAACTCTACCAATGGCCACTGTTTCTCCCAAGAACCTTGAATTTCAATGATACAACATCTCAACATATCCTCCAAAGTCTGACTAACACGTTCAAACTAATCATTTGTCTGAAGATGACAAGTAGTACTGAACTAAGCCTTGTACCCAAAGCAACCTACAAACTCTTCTCAAAACTTAGATGTAAAACGCAAATTTCTATCCGATATGATCAACTTAGGCATACTATGCAACTTCACCTCAGAAAACATATAACTCTACCAACTTATTCATAGAACACGTCGTATGCATGGCAGGAAAATGTACACACTTTGTAAACCTATCAACAATAACCCATATAAAATCCTTCTTGGATCCCGTCACATCTTTCTTTAATCCAACCCAAAGGTACACACTTTTGAGATCCCTACACATCTTCATACTACCCGGATGCATAGCAAACGAACTAGTATATGCTTCTGCCAAAAAAAACTTGCCTCAATTCAACATCATCCGGCACCACAATCCGACCTCTAAATCACAACATCTCATCATCATCAAAATGATACTCGGTTGGTCTACCCTCTACTATATCCTCCACAAAAGGTACCAACGCCTCATCCTCTAACTGTTTCACCTTTATCATCTCAACCAAGATAGGTTTTACTTACAACTCTGCCACTCAACCACCTTCCTTTGAAATTCTCAACTTAGCAAACATCACCCTCAACTCAACTGTTGTCTTACGGCTCAAAGATTCAGCCATCACATTAGCTTTCCCCAGAAGATTCACAACAGTCATCCAACACTTACCCTCCTCGGACAACCAGCAGATTCATCCCTCACAACAAAGCAACAATGCACACACCACCACACCATCTCAATTCTCACAAAAAACATCACTCAAAAGAAAACCCTCTTTTTCTTTCTTAAGATTGATAACCAACTCTTGATAACCGCAACAGTTTCCATACCACCCCCATCGAACTAACCTTATTTTTGACATCCTCCCACATACCAGGTAACCAACTAAGCCTTCAACCAATCTCCACTCCACACAATGATGCTCCACCAACAATCTTCAAACTAAATTTATACAGCTGTCAACACTGTCTTAAGCAAACTCCATCAACAACAACTTCATTATGAGTCATATTAACCATACCATAACATCACAGCATATCATCCATTTACCTATAAATGATAAAACCCAACATCCAAACAACAACCTATGTCGGTCTTAAAAACCCTCAAATCTTAACATATTATAGATACACCACTCACCCATCTTTTCAATGGGATTTAGAAACCCAAGAAAATCGTACTAAAACAAACGATTGATCCACCAACCCCCATAGGAAAACTCCATATCATCCATATAACTTACTACCAAACTTATGACGATTCTTTTCGACTTCAACCTTGGCACCTTTACTACTAATAATAACCTAAAGAAAATTGATACTCACTCTAACTTTATCAGTAAGATAAACATCTACACATGATTCAAACATAATCCAAACAAGCTTAGTCGAAAACACATGTTTCTCCAACTTCTACCACAATACTTACCACCAATCACACAAAAAAGATTACCATAAGCCCTAATCAAGATACCATTCCATCTCGATATTTTTCGAAACAACCATACGGCTCACATAACACAAAAAAATTCTCAATACAAAACTAAATCTTGCCAAGCATATCTTTAACTAGACCCTCAACAAACACCTGACCACGACTTATCCCTGATCAACTTAACCAAGGTAGAGTCCCGCTCATAACTCCACCATTTTACTAGGTCTCCCCATAGATTAACCGAACATCTTCTTTCATAACTTTACAACAATCTTGGCTTACCCCACATAACAAACTCCCATTGCAAGCATCCTTATATAAGCCAAGTCATCCCCGATAGTTAACATTCCACAAAACATACCATACAAGAAACTTACCACTTTGTGTTAAACCCAACATTGTACTCATCTCAATGATAATATCTCCAACTTAAGGTTTAGCCACCATAATCAACTCAACACCATGTTTCAATCTTTAAAATCCACACACCGTTAAGTGCCTTGACACTTAACTCAAAACTCCTTCCCAATATCAATTCATCGATAAACCAGCTCTTATCTCACCTATACCACAACAAAATCCAAGCTTGTAGAACTATTCCTCCCACTTGCTCCAACATCTCTTATTTTATAATCGTGCCAAAGCATTAACCATATTGATGAAACATCCACAAACATGAACCCACCGAACACAAACCCTCACAACACTTTCCAATAAAAATAAACCCACAAGACTAAACAACCGATATAAATCATAAACTGTCCAACGGTCCCCGATACACCACTTTTAACAACAAGTTAAAAGAAATGATTATTTGATAATAGAAATAGACAAAGATATGTTGCTTTCAAGAGGGAAATACTAATAGTTATCTATTTCTAGTGACTATGATGTTCATGGTTATCCTATTTTGTCTTTTAATTTTTCTTGTTGATATTTTTTTTTTCTTTTTCATTTTGAATAGGTTTACGAAATTAAGGGTAAATTTAGTCTTAAGATAAAAACAAAAAGCATTTAAAATTATATTTTTTACACCTAATTTAACCCTCATAATTTAAATTACAATTTAGTCTTAAGATATTTTTTTCAATTTGAATAGGTTTATGAAATTAAGGGTAAATTAATCTTAAGTTAAAAAAAAAAATTTAAAATTATATTTTTTACACCTAATTTAACCTTCATAATTTAAATTACAATTAAATCATCCCTTTTATAATGTTGATCATGTTGATTGCACTGACCGTTAGTGAACACGGATGCTCAGCGTATTCAATATTACAGAATGGTTGATTTGATCGTACTTCAATTATGATGAATAAATTAAATGAAAAAAAAAACTTATAAGAAATTAAATAATTTTTGATTTTTTATTGAGGATAATTTATATTTTAATCTGATTATATTATTAAATTATAATAAATTAATAACGTTTTTTTAATTTCAATATTAGTGATGGGGATTATACTATATTTTAGGGTTATAAAGTTTGGAGTTTAAAGTTTAGAAATAAGTGTTATATGGTTTATGGTATATAAAAAATGAAAAATAAAAGAAAATAATATATTAAATAAATTACATAAATAATCCCTTACTTACAAGACGATACATGTTAAGTTCATTACTATAAAATAAAAATAATAAATTAATTTAATTTCATTAAAAATTAACTGATGATATGAAAATTAATAAAAATAAAATAATAAAATTTTAGCCTCGCATATTTATACATTTAATTAATTTACTCTTAATTAAAAAATTAATAAATTTAATATACTTTATTGATTCATTTTATTAATTTAACCCTTCACAAGACACTACCTCCCTGCTTTGACGACCCTGCCTTTTTGGTTTCTAGTGGCATTCATAATTAACTATAATTATTATCTGTAACTATTAATTGATATAACTATCACATTTTATAGGTTAATTAATTGAATTATTAAAATTAAATGATTTCGGTTAATTAAATTATTAAAAATAATGGTTAATGGTTATTGTTACGGTAACGAATTTTGATTAATGATTAATATATAAGTTAACGTTTATTAAATTATTTATCTATATTTTAAATAAAAAATAACTTTTTAAAATTTAATGATGTTTTTATGTCTTGAAGTTTGATTATTATATGATAATTAATCATTTGTGTTAAAAATTTGATAATAATCTTTATATATTGACTTTGATGGTGTATTGATATAATGTTATGTGTTTCAAACTTTTAAACCTTTAAAATATTATAAAGTTTGTGTGTTTTGTCTTATGTCGAAACTTTATAGTATATAAATATAAGTATTTTTTTTAATTATGACATAAGTGATTAGAATATATTTATATAAGTATTTCTATAAATGTTTTAATATATTATTTATCATAGAGATAATTATATTATTTTTTAAAAAATAATAAACATTTGGAAAAAATTTGTAATAGGTTATAGGTTAACCTTAAACGAATCATCGATTAATCGTATCTTAACGGTTAACCGTTTTTTAATAGTTAAGTTAGGATTAATAAAATTTAATGACCATTATAATGATTAATCGTCCGTTTAAATTAAATGGTATGATTAACCTACAATGAACACCCCTACTATTTCCAATTGTCCTCACTCGTTCAACCAACTCGCACCCTTTAGAAGGGTCGATGGACAGAAAAAAGTCCCGATGGAGGATCATCGGTAAGGTGTGCATTCGGTTAATTCAGTCGGTGGCCGAACCGAATTAATCAAAACCGAATTAACAAGAATTTTTAAAATCTTAACCGTTAATCGAATTACCTTTAACCGAATTAAATGAAACATAATTATTTTGGTTAATTAGCCAAATTAACCAAATTAACTGAAATTGATTATAAATTTGGTTAAATTACAAAATAGATCACTAAATTATACTAAAATATTTTTTTAGTCACAAAACTTTTATTTTACTTTGATTTAATAAAAAATTAGTGACTATTTTATAATATAAAAAATTAATAAAGATTTTATAATTTTTTAAAAGTTAAATGGCTAAAATAAATATATATAATATACATAATATTTAGTATATAATAATTTTAGATAATTCAATAAATTAACCAATTTTGAATCGAACTAACTGATAACTGAATTTTTAAAAAAATTAACCATTAATCGAATTTATCAAAAATTAAATAACCGAATTAACCAAAATAATTTTAATTCATTCGATTAATTTGATTAAAACCGAATAATGCACTCCCATAATCATTGGACTATAAAGGTTGTGCCAGTAGAGGATTAAATAAAATGGTTTAAATAATAATTGATAAAAGGCGTAAATAAAAGAAAATAAATTTATTTATTTTTAAATTTAATATTAAATTAATTAAATACGTAAATATAAAAAATAAATGTGTATTATAATATATTTTATCAATTGACACATCATCGACAATTAAACTTTTAATAACATCAAGTTAATTTGTTAATTGTTCTAAATTAATGGACCCTTTTATAATTTTATATAATTGGAGAATCAATAAAAACACTTTATAAAAAAAATATTTATATATTTCATCTTAAATATTTAATCATTTCTGTTGCTTACTTGACTCAGTAACTGGCTATATGATTTTAGTAAGTCTAATTTAGTTCACATCTGGACTCTTCTTTCTGTATTCTTCGAAAAATGTGGACAAGTTTATATTGGTTACCAATACTTTACTTGCGATAATTTACGAGTCTCTTAATTATAAATAAAATATATATTAAATATATATTTTAAGAAGATAATAAAATAATCGACAAGCTCATTATTTAAGTCGTAGTACTCCTGTTGATTCTTTTGAGTTTATTAACATACCTATTGTAATGGTAGATTTAATAAATATAAAAACTGATATTAGTCATTTAACTTAGTCTCCCAATCTATATTAAAAGAATATATATTTCATTTAATATTCATTTTCACACTATTAGCATGTGATCTGCGTCTGCGATACGGGGACCGACAAGGAAGTTGTTAATATTGTTTTCATTTACTTTTCAGGGTAAATACACATTGTAGTACTTGTTTTCAAGAGAGTTTTCATCTCATTAATCAAGGTAAAACATATTTCTTGATTTGATTAAATTTTAATTAATATTTATTTGAGTTTTCGTTAAATCTTATTGTTTTCAACTTAATTTACAAATTTTCTTTCAATTGGAAGAAAGTTGGATCAGGTTTAGACCTCTGAACTTATAATTCTTTTTGAAATTTCCATGTGTTTGATCCATTATAATGTTTATCAATCTTGATTTAATGTTTGATTGCTTTTTAATTAAGTTTCTTGAGGTGTTTTGGGAGAATTTCGTAATAATATAATAGTTGTTTGTTTTGATATAGAAAACCTATGTTTCTTGAAGAGTTTTGATGTTTAATGGCTTAACTACAGTTCTTGAAGGTTTTACATTTCTCTGTTGTTTTTGGAGATTTAAGAGCCTTAGATATGAGTTTTTAGGGGTGTTTTGATGTGGAAGAGAGTTTGATTTTGTAGTTTAGTGGTTGGGAATAGTTTGGTAGCTTTTAGGTGAGTTTTTGGTTGTTTCGGTTGTATACAAGGGTTTGTTGTTAGAGGAAATGGTAGAGGTTTAATTGATGCATCTCAAGGCATTAATTATTTTGTTTTTCTTGTGCGGAAGTAGGGCAAGTTGGAGAGTACACTCTTGAAGGGTTTCGATAAGAGCCAAGAAGTGTCGATTGGCCTCCGCATGTTGCGTTTGGTTAAGTTGTTAGTGTTTTGCCTTAATGACAAGGTGTTATTTTGTTTTTCAAGAGATTTAGGTGTTTTGGAAAGGCGTTAAAAACCTCTCTTGACTTAAAAGTAAGTTGACATGTTACGCTCACTTATTGATAGATTTGTCCCATGTCTATAAGATAATTCTCTTTCTCTTAATGTTGTTTTGCATACCCGTTTATGTAGGAGAAATAATGCTTTATAATGCTATTTTATGCTCTCATGATTTTGGCTTTGAAAGAATTAAGCCTATGCCAATTTATTGAACATGACTATTGATGCATGAGATTGATGGGGTGTATATGAGAAAGTTACTGATTTGAACAGAGATTTTAAGTATTGATTTTGAGATTTTGTTTGCTTAAATGTGATTGTTGAGTCCGAGATATATTGATAAATTAAAAGGATCAAAAGTGCACTATAAAAATAAAAAGTCGTACGTGTTTAAAGTCTTATATAAAACTATACTTGGTAATAAGAGTACCGAAAGCCTATTGCTTTCGATTGGAGTACCACAAGTCAATTCGGACACCAAAATGTATAGACACTATAGAGTACCGCAAGCCATCACGAGTGTTAGAGGATCGTAAGCCAACATATACCCGTTTATCCCATTTGATTAGGAGTACCATAAGCCTAATCTAATCCCAATGGCAATTTGTTGAACATGGTTTACAATTTCAAGTGTCATGATATTTAATGTTGCATATGGTTTTTATGCACGGAAAGATGTTGATTTTTTTATAGGTGATGCGCATAAGAATTGGCCATCAACTCTGTTTGGTTTGTAGCATGTAAGACTGACATAATGCATGAGATGCATGGGATATGTAATTGACACTTGTTGATTTTAAAATGGGCTTTGAGAAACCATGGATGTGATTTTTGAATTGAGAATGACATGTTTTAAAGAACTATGTTTTGACGATCATTTGTGGGCTGCATTGAAATGGTTGTTATTTTTGTAACGCCTAAAAATAGGTTTAAAAGTTAGTGAACCGATTTTGTTGGTTTAGCCTAGTTCAAGATTAAATATTTAAGAATTGGATTTTTATTGAAAATAAATTTTAGAATAATATCCTAAAATTCTTAATTGATATATATTTGACTTTGGTCAATCCAATTTTAAAAATTGACCCTTGAATCCCTAAGATTTTGAAATTAGTGACTATAAAATTAAAAATTTGAGAATAATTTTATAAAATAAGCCAAAACTTTAAATCCCTAAGGGGCTTTGATCTAATAGTAACTATAGTTGATCTAAACTTTTCAAGAGTTTATTTAAATAGCCCTAACATATATTTTAAATCAATTAATTAAATAAACATAAATTTTAATCCTAAAACCCTTTTTTCACATTAAAAACAAAACTTATTAACTTTATTTTCATTTTCCTTCATTCAATGCATCCACTCCATCAATTTTTTAGGTAAAAACATTATCTTTCCAATAGATTTTCGTTTGGGTTAATTCTTTAAACTTTTCTTCCTTAAAATTGTTAGTTTTTCTATCGTTTTCTTATTTCAAATCTTGGAAAGAGATTAGATTAGTTTTGGAGGTGAACTTTCTTCAAACCTTTGAAACCCTAAAGTTATTTATTGAAATTTCCATGTTATTTGTAACCCCCCAAAATTGCACTTACAAGATTAGTGGGTCGATTTAGCTGGTTTAGCCTAGTTCGGGATTAAATACTTAAAAATAGTTTTAACTCAAAATAAAATATGAAAAAATATTCTAAAATCCTTATTTAATATATATTTGACTTTGGTCAACTCAATTTCAAAAATTGTCCCATGAATCTCTAAGATTTCGGAATTCGTGACTATTTTGCAAAAATTAAAATCTTAAAGACAATTTTATAAACTAAGTCAAAACTTTAAATATTTAAGGGGCTTTGATCCAATCCAAATTCTAATTGATTTAAACTTCTATGGTCTTATTTAATTAACACTTAACCCAAAATTTTATTTAATAACCCAAATTACTTCATTTATTTCCTAAAAAAACTATTTTATATCAAAATCTAGACCCTTATTTTATTATTTTTGTTTTCCCTCTTACCAAGGTAGAGAACGTTCGTCTTCTCAAGGTAAAATTGATTTCTTTTTATTAATTTTTGTTCTAATAATTATTTATAATTTTCCTTTTTCAGAAACCTTGTTTTTCACTCGTTTTCCTTCTCAAAAACCATAAAAGTTGGTTAGGTCAGAATTGGAGGTAAAAAACATTCAATACCCGGATTTTAAGAGGTTCTTTATTGAAATTCCTAAGTTATTGGTTTGGTAAAAATGTTTTTACTCTTTTGGTTTAAGAAAAATAGGTTTTTGATCAAAACCTATAATTTTTGTTCAAGGGTTTGACTTTCTATTTTTTGGTCTTAAATTTTTGATTTTGAACATGTTGGGATATTTATGATGATGTTTTAAATTCCCTAATCATGTACTATAGGTTTCGGAGAAGTTTAGTAGTTTTTAGAAAGTTTTCGGTTAAGGCTTTGATAGGTTTGAAGGACTGTTGTGTGGGGGTCCGACTTGGGGTCTATTGTGTGTGCTTAGGAGAACTAAATCCTTATTTTTTGATGGTTGAAATAGGACAAGAAGTTGGTGATCACATTTGAAGAAGTTTTGGATCGAATTGGTGGCTTGTCGGATAAGAAATGATTATTGGTGAGTGGATTATGAGAGTGGGTTGTTACGACAGTGTTTTACTTGAGTTTTCGAAGGTTTGAGGGTGTGGGGAAGGTTTGAGAAACCTCCCTATACTCTGAAGTAAGTTTAAAGTATTAATTTCTTAAAGGTTTCCATATTACGTCGTGTTTATATTATGTTATTTGTCATGCTATTGTTGTGTTGTGTATATGTGATTATGCATGTATATAAATGCTCATGAAACTGTTTTAAAGAGATTTTATATGCATTTGATTTCCCACAATTTTGTTTTGAAAAATAAGATAAAAATGGTTTTATTGTTTTTTACAAGTGATACGTAAAAAATAGGATACATGTGATTTGAATTCTATTTTGAATTAAGTTTTGAGTATTGATTTTTGATAATATATTGACTAGTTAAGTGATGAACCTTATGAGATAAGTTGATCGATCAATAAGGTCAAGAGTGCACTATAAAAATTAAAAAGTCGTACTTGTGAAAATTCCTTGTGTGTTACATTTTGACTTTTAGTCTAATATTGTGTGATAGGAGTAGTACTATCATATCCGGGTTGATAGGAGTAGTACTATCACCGGACACAAAGGTGAGACTTATCATATTGAGAGTTGTATCAACATGCGCATGTCTTGGGAGTAGTACTATCATGCGGTTGCTCGTTTATCCTAACGATTTTGGGTAATACAAATCGGATCACTATAATCAATATACGTCTTTATTTTTCAAAGATAAGTGTCATGGAAGTTACTTGTTTGCATATAGGATTATGTATGTGCTTTAATACGGTTTTGCACATTGGTATGCATGTGATTTGAGTATTGCTATGTTGTTAGCTTGTAAGACTTGAGACTTGTACAATGAGATGCATGTGTAAGCATTGCTATATGAGTAGTATGTATGACTAGTGTTTTTACTTATAAAACATGTAATTTCAAAGAGGTATTTTTACTAGATTTTAATGATGCCATTGTAACCATGGTTTGATGACACTTACCGAGCTATTAAAAGTGACGTTGTTAGCCATGAATGTTTTCTTTTGTAAAGAGCATGCTATGTGTTTTGAATTGATGAAATCGGTTTATTAAGGGCTGGATTGCAAGGTGTTTTCAAATAAATTTTAAATGTGTTTTATTCCCTAACTAAGCTTTACGTTTAATCCTCTCTTTTACCTTGCAATACAGGATAAAGATAATGAGGCAGCAAGGGCAAGCAAGGATTTCATGTAATAGCCAAGTATGAGCTCAAGTATGTCTTTTTGTAACATTAGTAACAGTGAGAGAGCAATGGAGATGAATTACCATGTTAAGAATATTGTTATGATGATGAGACTTGTTGTAGTCGTATGCTTATACATATTTGATGTTTATCAACGTTGTTATTGCTTAAAAGATAGCTCAGTAGACCTATGTGTTTTTGGCTATTTGGATTGAATTCTATATATGATATACTTTTAGGTTAACAAGGAATTTTGAGATTCATTATATGTTAATTTTAAAGTATGACATACCATGCTCGTTATTGTTGAAGTACGCTTATGAATTATGTGTTTTGCGTATGAACTTAGGTGACTATGCATCTAGAGATAATGTTTGAAGTTTGGTTTATGCCTATAGGGTCTTATATGCATCTAGTGAACCTTTGTTTTTCGTCTAAGGCATGAAACTTGTGTACTTTGTACTTTCTGAGTAGAGGATTTCGATACCTGTTCATAGGGTATGGATACTTAGGTAAAAATGTGATGGTTTTCTGGAAAAATTAGCATGGGTATCAAAACGATATGAACTGGTTTTGAAACGGTATGATGAAAACAAACTAGTGTTTTGATACGCTTGATTTAAGTATCATTACCTATCTTTACAGTCTCAAATGGTATCGATACGGGGTCATAATTGAAATCAAAACGCAGGCTTGTCGCGCGAGGCATCATTCGAGTTATCGAAGGAGTATCTATACGCTAGGACAATGTTTCGATACCATTCTTTTTTGTGAACGCAGGTATCAAAAAGGGACCTAGGGGTACCGATACCCCTGATAGTTAAAGTCGTTATAGGCTGAAGTATAGTTTGACATCTTTGCGTTTTAGTTACTAAACATCTATTAAGCAATTAGATGACTTTTAGATATTATATTAAGTTGTAAATCTACGTGCAAGAATGAAATATACTTAACCATATGTACTGGTAACCTTAATTTCACAATTAGAGTACAAATTTTTGAAAAATTACAATTAGGTCCCTAAAACTTATTCGTTTAAATTAAGACTCGTTTCTTAAAAATTTTTGCTATAAACAAACTCAATCCTTGTATGAACATGTAGGATCTAATTCAAGCTTTTAGATAAGATAAAAAGAATATTTTTTAGGATCGTTTATCGGGCTGAGTCTCTACATTAGCCTTGGTAATGCTCCTGTAGCTTGTTCGAGTCGGGTGATGTCTAGACCGGGTTGAGGGGTTATATTATTGGCTTGGCATAATTATTTCTACTCTTTTATTTCAAGACAAATCGATTTTCGGTCAAAAACCATAAATTTCGTAAAAGGGTTTTAACTCACTATTTTTGGATTCTAAATCCATGATTTTGGATGTATTAGGATGTTTATAATATGTCTTTAACGTATATAATCCCTTAATATAGGCTTAGGTAAAATTTGGTGAGTTTTGGAAAAATTTTGGTTAAGGTTTTGATAGGTTTTAAGGGCTAATGTGTAGGGATCCGACTCAGGGGATGTTAGGGTGCGTTTTGGTATAGTAAATTCTTTAGTTTTGGTGCTTGAAACAAAACAAGAGTTAGGAAGTCAAGTTTGAAGAGGATCAGATCTTGTTGGTGGCATATCGAAATGGGTCACATATTGTATCAAAACGCGGGCTTGTCACGCATGACATCGATTGAGTCATCGAAGGTGTAGAGAAAAACTTAAGAACCATTTCAATACCTTTTTTAATATTACCTTGGTATTAAAATAGGGTCAGAGCGTTTCAATGCCCTTGACTGTTAAGTTCTTTATAAGTTGGAAAATAGTTTGAAACTTTACGTGTTAGTGCCTAAACCTTGAGCATTCAATTAAATGACTTGTAAACTTCGTTTTAAGCTGAAACTTAAAACTTAAGAATATAACGAACTTAATTAAGGATTGATAACTTTAATTTCATGATTAGTCCCTACATTTCTAGAAAATTACAATTAGGTCCCTATATCTTATTCGATTAAATTAGGATTCCTTTCTAATTGGTTTCTGCTGCATTTGAATTCAGTTCTTGTATGGATATGTAGGATCTAATTAAAGCATCTATATAAGTTTTAAAAAAGTGGTAGTAAAAATTTTTAGTATTATTTACTAGGGTGAGTCTCCAGATTACCTTGATATTACTAGTGTAGCTCGTTTGAGTCGGGTGGTGTCTAAACAGGATCGAGAGGGTTACATTTATTGGTATCAGAGTCAGGTTTTATGTGAATTTTGGGATACTTTGATTGATAATGATGTTATATCATGATATGTTTTTTATGTAATAAAATATATATGCATGATGTTTGTTTATATGTTAATGTTATCGATAAATCATGATTTACATAGGTTCTCATTGATCCACTACATTTAGTTTAGGTTTTGTAAAAACTTGAGCTACTTGACACTTTGCTTTTGGTTGACTCATTTGATTTTAAATGTTATCGTGTTTTTATAAAATAAGTAATACGAGACCCCGTAGAGAGCTTAGAATAAACATTCGACCGATTACTAATGAAAGGCAAGTACCTAAGGAGGAAGAGCTACCACCTTCACCACCAACATTGGTTGTACCACCAGTTGAACCGCCAGTATTCCACCTATTGTGGCGGCTATCGGTGACATGTCTCAACTAGTCTAGGCGATAGGTGGAAGATTTCATGCTGCGGTAGCTGGAATGTAAGTCAGGATTGCTCCACTGGTAACAAATCCTTGTTTACATTTAGAGAGGTTACGTAGTTTAGGAGGTGTTGAGTGTAAGGGACTATCCCTAGAAGACTCTTAAGCTTGGTTAGAGATCATTAACCAGATTCTGGTTCAGGAGTTGTTCTGATGAAAGGAAACCTAGTTGCTCTGTTGCCTTACTTTAGGGAGATTCTTATAAGTGGTGGACTACCACAATTTATGGTTTGGAGGAAGAGGATATAATCTAGTTGTTTTCAGTGAAGCTTCCAGGCGTAAGTACTTGGGTATGTGTGTTACTAGTTCTTTTGTTGAGACTGTAGTAGTGAAGAAATTTTATCGGGGGTGTACTTTAACTGTTCAATGCCATGCTTTTGCTACTAACCTTATGGAATTATCGTTCCAAGGTTTTGACCTTGTATTAGGTGTGGACTACTTAGTTGAACATAGAGTTGTTGTGGACTTTAAGACTAAGAGAATTTCCCTAAGGTTAGCCGATGACTCTAAGGTAGTTATGGTTGGTGAAGGTATGAAGTTTTTTTCTAATGTTGTGTCGACCTTGGAGGCTCAGAAATTTTTGGTTAGTGATTGTGATACATATTTGGCTTATATTATGAATCTGAATATGAAGAAAGTTAGGCTTTGTGACATACACACTGTTTGTGACTTTTCGGGAGTTTTTCCTGAAGAGTTACCTGGTTTACCACCTAATCGAGAGGTTGAGTTCGGTATTGAGTTGATCGAAGGATATTTACCCATTTCCATCACTACTTATCAAATAGCACCGAAAGAGTTGAAAAAGTTAAAGGAACAGTTGTAAGATTTGTTAGATCATGGTTTTATCCAACCGAGTACGTCACGTGGGGTGCGTCGTTCTTGTTTGTAAAAAATAAGGATGGTACCATGCGTATGTGTATCGACTATCATCAGTTGAATAAGTTGACGGTAAAGAACAAGTATCCCCTGCCTAGGATTAATGACTTGTTCGATCAATTTAGTGGTGCACCGGTGTTTTCTAAGATTGATCATTTTTCTGGGTTGTTCTACAGACTTTGTTGGATAATCAACTATATGCTAAGTTGAGAAAATGTGAGTTTTAGATCAAGGAGGTTGTTCTTCTTAGGCATGTAGTCTCAGCTGAAGGCATTAGGGTTGAGCCATATAAAGTTGAGGCTAATGTGTGTTGGAAATTGCCTAGATCTGTGACTGAGGTACGTAGTTTTCTAGGTTTAGCAAGTTATTACCGCCACTTTGTGGAGGATTTTTCCTGTATCGAAGCACCTTTAACCAATTTGTTACAAAAATATGTTAAGTTTGAATGGACCATGAAGAGACATGAAGCTTTTGAGAATTTAAAGGATGCTTTAACTCAAGCTCTGATCCTAGTTCAATTGGAAATGGTGAAAGATTTTACAATTTACCGTGATGTATCATATGTTGGTCTTGGTTGTGTACTAATGCAAGAGGAAAGAGTGGTAGCTTATGCATCTTGACAGTTGAAGGTGAATGAGAAAAGTTACCCGACCCATGGATGATATGATTGCCAAATCTAGAACGGAGTCAAAACATATTCAAATCTGCGAAAGTTGTTCGTAAGGTTGATACAGTATTAGCTAAAACTCAATCCAGCTAAATGCACCTTTGTGGTGACTTTCGGGAAACTTCTCGGTTTCATAGTTAGTCAAAAAGGGAAAGAAATTGACATATACAAGGTAAAAGTAATAAGGGACCACCAACCACGTCAAAACCAGAAAGAAGTCCAGAGTTTCCTACTAAGGTTGAACTATATTTCCCGCTTTGTATCCCGGTTGACAGATAAGTGTGACCCCATCTTTAGGTTGCTTCATAATAATAATCTAGGGACTTGGGATGAAAATTTTCAGGAAGCGTTTGAGAAGGTTAAGGAATATTTGACTAAAGCCTCGATTTTAGTAGCCTCAGTGCCTAACCAACCATTAATTCTGTATTTAGCAGTTTTTGAAAATTCAATGGGGTCTATATTAGGCCAACAATATCAGTCAGGGAAGAAAGAAAGAACAATCTATTATCTGAGCAAAAAGTTCACAAACGCGGAGCACGATCCCCTCAAACCCAAAAATTATGTTGTGCCCTAGTTTTGGCTACCAAAACGATTGAGATAGTACATGTTATATCACACCACTTACTTGATATCCCGCTCAGATCCTTTAAAACCCAGAAAAATTCCTTTCCCTCGTGTTTACAAGGACTTCTCACTATTAATTTACGAATTACAAAAGGAATAGGAAAACAAAGATTCAAAATTGATTAAGTATTACGATTTGATTTAGGAGTTAATTTAGGATTTCGAAGAGATCAATTTTGAATACTTACCAAGGTAAGAAAACCAAATGGTTGATGCTTTCAAAATAAACACAATGGACAAAATGACATCAATAGACGTGCAAAGCATCGAGTTACCGACTCACTGTTACGGTGTGTAAGAAGAGGAGGATAAGAATCCATGGTATTACGATACTCTTTAGTACATTAAATTTTAAACTTATCCTAAGAAAGTTAGTGATTTTGAAAGAAGGTGTATGACAAGCGTCGTTTTACTCGTCAAAAATAAAATAATTCTCTTTAAATTAAATAAGTAAATGATAGTATAGTAAAGAGGGTCGATCTACATAGAATTTGGAACTTTTGATGTAATTCTGTATTGATTTCAGTCCAGGATGCTGCAAACAATTAATTAAAAGGGGGGATTTGATGGGATTGTGATGAAAATTAAAGAAACTAAAATAACAAATAAAATGTAAAAATAAAAATTGAGAGAAAGAAATAATAGTTGAAAATGACAATGAAGAAATCGCCTCGAGCTAACTTTGTCTCAATTCTATCGATCATTGAAATGGATTTTTACTCCGTAATTCATGTCAGTTACAGTCTACAAGGACCAACCCATTGTAACTTGCCTTTCTCTCTTGTAACCAATCTTCCCAAGCCTATCTTTGAAACATGATTCTTGAGTGGATTAACCACAACTATTGTCGTTAAAACAATCAGATTAAGTACTGGAAAAACCCGACTCGGATTATTTTGTCTTGTCGAGAATCGAATCCGATCTCATTTTTCCTTAGCGGACCACCGCTAAGTGTGTTCACAGGAAGTCAAACTTACCACAGGCAAATCCTTCCTCCCACTGTATATTAAAACAACATCCAGACCAACGAGCTCTTTTTGGTTTGAAAATGTTTTAATTTTATAAGTAAGGCCGATTGCCAAACTAATAAAATAGAAAAATAAGAATGTTTCTCGAAGGGAATTAAGTACTATTCAATTCTAACGCTTTGAATTGATTCATTGTTAGCTCTCGGATTAAAAGAAATTAGCTAAGCATGATATCAATTATCATACTTAGCATATTTTTGCAAAATATAAAAAGACGTAAGAATAAAAAAAATAAATTTTATAGGCTAACAAAGTAACAACACAAGAATTCAAAGATGGAATGATAGATGATCTGAAGCCTTACCCATGAAGGGTATTTATAGCTACTTATAACATCCCGATTTTGGGGTTATTAATTTAGGCTTTAGTTAGGAGAATTCGATTTGGGTCGAATCGGATTCTCCGGTTCATTATTCCGGAGAAAATAAAATAAGAATATTTTATATTAGGAAAAAAATAATAATTCTGAAATATGGTTTAAAAATATTAATAATATGTTTCAAAAATTAAAAGAAAGTAATTTGGACTTTATATTGATTTTTAATTATGCTTAATTATGCATAAGTGATCAATTTGTAATTTTTGAAAAATTGGGGGATTTAATTGGTGATTTTCGAAAAAAAATGTTATTTTAGTGACTAAATTGATAAGCAAGCTAAACTTAGAATCCTTAGAGGGCCATAAACCCATTCTGAATTTTTAATAATGATTTATTCACCAAATTGCTTTTTAATTACTTTAATTAAAGATGATAAATCATTTTCTCTCAAAACTACTTTTGTTTCTCTCATCTTTTTCTCTTATTTTCTCTTCATTTTACTTCATCTCTTTTCTTCAATTCCTTGCTGATTTTTGCATATTTTTCAACAAATATTACATTATTTTAATCATCTTTTCATCCTTTACAAAACCTAACCATCAATTTTATCAAATCAACACCAAATTGCAAGGAATCAAGAAGAGGAAATTGCATCTTTTTGGTGAATAGATCTTCAAGGTAATTTTCTGGATTTTTACTTCTTTTCTAAGGTTCTTTATTGAAATTCCCAATTATTAGCTTGCTAATCTTTGAATAAAAACTTAATTCTATGTTTTCAATGTTAGATCTAGTGATTTTGTGAATGTTTTTGTGAAATCTTTTTGGATCTCATTCAATGCTGGAATTAGATGGATTCAATTATGTTTTTATGTTAATTAAATGATTAATTGAGTCTTCATTTGATAGCACAATAATTTAATCCCGGAATAATGCAATCGGTGTTATTTTAAGGTGTTTTTCAGTTGTTTTAGGGACTGTTTTAGGTTCTATAATGTTTCTGGAGATATAAGGATGGTTTGGATGTGTTTTTGGTTCATAATTGAAGTGGATTAGATGTTAGATTCTTTAGGTTTTGGGCTGATATTGTTCGGATGCGTTTCGGCTTAGTTTACGGTCTTTTTGGCTAAGTTTTCGGTAGTTTTATGGTGATCGGATATGGCTGTTGGTTTGAGCATGTTATGATATGAGAATGCTCTGTTTTTAATGTTGTAGAAGAGGTACAAGAAGGTGCTTGAGTTCTGGTGCATTGGCGTGATCATCGGATATCGACGAAAGCTCGTTTCGTTTGTCGGTAAATGTTTACGGACTTAAAGCGAATCGTGTTTGGTACGGTTCTATTTTGGGGACTTTGGAATAGTGTGAAAACCTTCCATAGTTCAAGAGTAAGTAAAGTAAATGTTTTTAATATATTAACATGAGTTTCGGCTATATTCAATAAAGACATTATGCTGGTAATGCAATGGTATTCTTGGAAATGCATGAGCATGATTTGAATTGGTGTATACATGAGATTTAGTTGCTGAAATGCATAGCTTATTTAGCATCCATGATTATGGAAAATTATGAGAAATGATTTGGAATACAATATGGTTAATTGCCTTATATATGATGGTGCCTTTGGGCATGGCTTTTGGTTCATTTGTTGAACATGTTATCCATGCATTATGAGCATCAAGTTATCATGCACATTTAAGTATGATATTGGCTTAGTGACACTAACTTTAGATTCGAATATGAATGACATGTCATTAGGATTGTCTTAAGTGCACTATAAACAAAGTTGAGAATACAAAAAATTGCCTACACGTAACAAGGGTGACTATGTGTCTGATCGTGCGTGGTAGTGCTATAATGGTGATTTCGTGTCATTTCAATGGTGACTTGGTGTCATGTCAATGGTGACTTCATGTCATGACGAGACAATGGTCTCTAACAATGGTTCCTTGTATTCGGTGAACTCAAGGTTCACATTAAGTGGTCTGCCAATATACATACATGAATTTAAGATGGACATTGTGCATCATTTATAAATTGTGTTAAGGTTGTGTAAACTCAATGATGCATATGGTTTAATGAACATGAACATAAGATGTTAGCATACATGATTTAACAATGCATTGAAAATTATGATTTCATCATGGTTTTAAATAGATGCATTCATTGATGATTTTGTGTAGAGCTTCCTCACTAAGCATGTTTGCTTAAGCCCTCTTTTCATCCTTGTAGAAAAATAAAGGCACTTGGGGCTTCGTTCGAGGCAAGGAAACCAAGGGGAAGGATTACTACAATTTGGTATGTTTTTGGCAAATAAACTAGGGCATGGCAATGTGTAACCCAACCTATGTGAGGAGTGTGTACTTAGGCTTTAGTTTATGTTGTAATAAGACCATTGTTGCTTGATTGTTAATTGTTGGACTATGGAATTGTTTGGATTGTTGAAGCATGTACTTGCATGATTGTTATGTTTTAATCATCTTCTAGGAAGCATGCCTATAGTTTGATTGATGTCCGTGACGTGTAAATCATGTGTTATAAGTTGTTAATTATGCCTAAGAATTATGCATATAGTCGGAAGTGACTAATGGTTGTGTATCATATTGTTAGTATTCACATAGTGAGACGGAACTTTTGGTTCCAAACCCAAAGTTTCTCAACCTTTGGGAAGGTTCCGAAACCATTGTCAAATAGTTTTGAAACCTTCAGGAAGTTTTGAAACCTTGCGGGCAATTTCAATTCTAGAAAGCTACTAGACACGAAAAGTTTCGAAACTTTCCAGGAAAGTTTTAAAACCTTTTCCAAAAAGTTTTTAAACCTCTGGAAGGTTTCGAAACCTTTGACTACCTAGGATTGAAAGTTGCTGGAAATTATATTTTATTCCCGGATATCTTCCTTCATCCGATTAGGGTACTTACAGATGTTATTTTGAGCTGAAATTTCGTATGCATGCATAAAGTTAGTTTAATTTCAAGATGGTTAACTTAATTTGAATAAAGTCCTTGTAATTTGGAAGATTTACATTTTTGTCCCTAAATTAGAGAAACATGCAATTGATGATGTTAGAATGATCCGTTTGACTTGGAATTTACTATGAAGGATACTTACGTGTATAATTGAACATTGATTAAAAGAATTTTTACTTTACTAATTGAATTTAAAAGTTTTATGTTTTAGTCCTTAATTTACTTAAGTATTTAATCGGATGTTTGTTTTTGATTAATTTGTTTCCGTTAATGCCTTGTATAAGACCTTGACATGTAGGAATTAATTATGCATCTAGGTAAGATAAAAAAATATAACGGTTTTAAGGTTGTTTATCGAATCGGACCTTTGTGGGTTTGGTTTGATATTCCCCGTGTAACCCGTTAGTGCCAGTTCCGTCTAGGTCGGGCTAAGGGGGTTACATTTTGTGGTATCAGAGCTAGGTTTATAAAGTTTGTAGTTGATTTGTCAAAGTACGTGTTGGTTTACTATGTTTTATGGTTGGTATGTTAAAGTGTAAGAATGAGTGTGATATGCTGTTGTTGTGTACATACATATACATTGTGAGTGTACCTAGAGTGATTATGGGTAAAAGGGGTGGTCAGTTACATATTGCTAGTGCCAACAAGTTTTTAGATGTTCTTCGGTTTCCCTTGGATCTTGCCCGAATGTAAGTTTATTATGTCTTGATATTATGTTTTAAAATTGCATATTTGAAGTATTTGGATAATGCCTCCGAGACGAAAGACGCGTGCTAGTGCGAGCTTGATCACCGATGTTTAGGCAGAGGGAGAGGCGACGGTTAGGGAGGAACCACTTCCACCTCCTCCACCAGCTAGTGTGCCACCCGTTGGTGTGCCTCCGGTTCCGGTAGGAGGCCAGTTCAGAGAGTTTGCCCCGTTCATACAGGCTATGACGGGTGCATTACAGGCAGCTATGGCTGGAGTGCATGTACCGGCTCCCGCACCTGTCGTTGTGGTTACCCCAGGGCTACCGCTAGAGCGATTGCGTAGCTTGGGTGGTATAGAGTTTCGTGGGTCTGACCCGAGTTCAGCTGAGGAGTGGTTGGCTAGCACTAAGAGGATTTTAGATCAGATGGACTGTCAGGATGCCAGAGGTTGGGTTGCGTGGTCTTTCTGCTTCAGGGGGATGCTTATAGATGGTGGACTACCACGAAAGCGGGTGTAGCAGTTGCTAACCTAACGTGGGAGTACTTCAGGACCACCTTTGTGCGGAAGTTTTGGGGTCCGTAGTACGAGGATACGCGGAAGAGGGAGTTTATGTACCTAGTGTAGGGTAATATAAGTGTGGCTGACTATGAGATACAGTTTATCAAATTGAGTCACTATGCTCCTGAGTTGGTACCTACGGAACGTAAGAGTTGTGACAGGTTCTAATATGGTTTGGATCTAGAGATCAAGACATATTTGTTGGCTGCGGAGTACACTGAGTTCGATGTGCTTGTTAATAGGGCTAAGGATGTTGAGGAGTCTCTGAGGGAGGCTAGGAAGTCTTCCGATGTCGGGAAGAGGCCTGTTGAGGCTAGAACTCAAAGTGGTAAGGGTAAGAGGTTTCGGGATAATCAATATAGAGCCGATCGATGCTGAGGTGATTTTGGACACGGCGGTCGTGTTCAGCAGTTTGGTAGAGGTGGTGGTGACATTGCAGTTTGTAACTTGTGTTCTAGACGTCATCCGGGAGAGTGTTGGTGGACCACTAGTGTCTGCATTGGTTGTGGATCTAAGGATCACAAGAAGAGGGATTACCCGAGGTTTGCTGGTGAGGTTGGTAACCGAGCTGAGGCTGCTGTGGTACCTGGCAGAGGACGCGGTGGAGGTAGAGGTCCTTTTCAGAGGTAGGGTGATGGCCGTAGAGTTTATGCTCAGCGTGGGACAAGTAATGCTACGGATGTGGTTGCAGGTACTTTTTCTTTGCGAAATGTACCGTTGTTTTCTTTGATAGATTCGGGATCTACGCAATCTTATGTTTTGAGTGAGCATGCATATTTGTTGGATATCCCTGTTGACGTTTTAGATGTGGGGGTTATGGTTACTAGTTCTTTGAGTGAGACGGTGACCGTAAAAAGGTTGTATAGGAGATGTCCGTTAAAGGTGCAAGGGCATGTCTTTGAGGTTGATTTGATGGAGTTGCCGTTTCATGGTTTTGACCTTATCCTGGGTGTTGACTGGTTGACGGAGCATAGAGCTGTGGTGGATTTTGAAAAGAAACGGGTTACCTTGAGGTTGTTAGATGGTAGCGAGGTTGTGGTTAAGAGTGAGCATACCGGATTCTTATCTAATATGGTTTCGGCCTTACAAGCGGAAAAGTTGATGCAATATGGTGGTATGGCATATCTAGCATATGTAATGAACCCGGGGATAGGAGAGGTTCGGGTGCAGGATATTCGAATAGTACGTGACTTTCCGGAAGTTTTTGCTAAGGAGTTGCCAGGATTGCCTCCCGATCATGATATGGAGTTTAGTATCGAGACTTATGTTGGTACTAATCCGGTGTCTATTGCTCCTTATTGCATGTCACCTAAGGACTTAAAAGAGTTAAAGATGCAGTTACAGGAGTTACTTGACCGTGGTTTTATACGACCGAGTGTATCACCTTGGGGTGCACCGGTGTTGTTTGTGAAGAAGAAAGATGGCACAATGAGGTTGTGCATTGATTATCGACAACTGAATAAGTAGACCATAAAGAATAAGTATCCTTTGCCGAGAATTGACGATTTGTTTGATCAATTTCGAGGAGCAAGTGTGTTCTCGAAGATTGATTTGAGATCGGGGTACTACCAGTTGAAAGTGAAAGAGGAGGATATGTTGAAAACGGCTTTTCGGACAAGGTATGGTCATTATGAGTTTTTGGTGATACCGTTTGGGTTGACAAATGCCCCTGCTGCTTTTATGGATATGATGAACCGGGTGTTTTACGAGTACTTGGACCAGTTTTTGGTGGTGTTCATAGATGATATCCTCGTGTATTCACGTACCGAGGAAGATCATGATCAACATTTGCGGATAGTGTTGCAAGCGTTGAAAGAGAACCAGTTGCATGCTATGTTAAGTAAGTGTGAGTTTTGGTTAAAAGAGGTGGTGTTTCTTGGTCATATGATGTCGGAAAAGGGTATTAGTGTTGATTTGAAGAAGATAGAGGCTGTTATGGGTTGGAAGCAATCGAGATTGGTGTTAGAGGTTCGGAGTTTCCTAGGTTTGGCTAGGTATTATCGTAGGTTCATTGAGGGTTTTTCGAGCATTGCTGCTTCTATGACCAAGTTGTTGCAAAAGAAAGTTCCTTTTGAGTGGAAAGAAAGCCAACAGAAGAGTTTTGAGAAATTGAAGGAAGTGTTGACTAGTGCACCGGTGTTAGTTCAACCCGAATCCGGAAAAGATTTCGTGGTTTATAGTGATGCATCATACGTAGGTCTCGGGTGTGTTTTGATGCAAGAGGGGAAAGTTGTAGCTTATGCTTCTAGACAGTTGAGGGTACATGAAAAGAACTATCCGACTCATGATTTGGAGTTGGCGGTGGTGGTTTTTGCCTTGAAGATTTGGAGACATTATTTGTATGGAGAGAAGTGTACTATATATACGGATCATAAGAGTTTGAAGTATCTCATGTCATAAAAGGATTTGAATCTTAGGCAACGAAGATGGATGAAGTTGCTTAAGGACTATAATTTATCTATTGAGTATCATCCGGGGAAAGCCAATATAGTGGCCGATGGTTTGAGTCATAAAGCGGCTGTTGAGTTGAGAGCCGATGTATTTCTAAGGAAGGTGGTTTGGTGGCGGAGTTGCAAGTAAAACCTATTTTGGTTGAGATGATCAAGGTGAAACAATTAGAGGATGAGGCTTTGGTACCTTTTGTGGAGGATATTGCTGAGGGTAGACCGACCGATTATCATTTTGATGATGATGGGGTGTTGTGTTTTAGAGGTCGGGTTGTGGTGCCGGATGATCAGGAGTTGAGGCAAGCTATCTTAGTGGAAGCTCATACTAGTCTGTTTGCTATGCATCCGGGTAGTGTGAAGTAGTATAGGGATCTCAAGAGTGTGTACTTTTGGGTTGGTTTAAAGAAAGATGTGACGGAGTTTGTATTTCGTTGTATGGTGTGCCAGCGAGTGAAAGATGAGTATCAATTTCTTGCAGGATTGTTACAGCCGGTTCAAGTTTCAGAATGGAAATGGGAGAAAATTACCATAGATTTTGTGACGGGGTTGCCATTAACACCATCCAAAAAAGATTCTATTTTGGTGATTGTTGATAGATTTACGAAGTGTGCACATTTTCTTGTCGTACATACGACGTACTTCATGGATAGGTTAGCAGATTTGTATGTTTCTGAGGTGGTGAGATTACATGGTGTGCCTAAGTCGATCATATCGGATAGAGATCCGCGGTTTACCTCTAAGTTTTGGAGGAGTTTGCAGACAGCTTTGGGTACGAGGCTTAGCTTTAGTACAACTTATCATCCACAGACGAATGGTCAGTCTGAGCGTGTTATTCAGACTTTGGAAGATATGTTGAGGTGTTGTGTCATCGAGTTTCAAGGTTCTTGGGAGAAGCAATTGCCGTTGGTAGAGTTTGCTTATAATAATAGTTTTCAGATAAGTATACAAATGGCACCGTTTGAGGCGTTATATGGGTGTAAGTGTCGTACACCTTTTTGTTGAAAGGAAGTTGGAAAGAAGTATGTTTCTTTGCCTCAAGTGTTGAAAGATACGGATGAGAAAGTTAAGTTGATATGTGCTAAACTTAGGGAAGCTTCGGATAGGCAGAAGTCCTATGCCGATTTAAACGTAGGGAGATAGAGTATGATGTTGGGGACAAAGTGTTTCTTAAGGTTTCTCCGTGGAAGAAGGTGATGAGGTTTGGACGAAAGGGTAAGTTGAGTCCTCGTTTTATTGGAACATATGAGGTGTTGGAGCGTGTTGGTCCTGTTGCTTATAGATTGAGGTTGCCAAAGGAATTAAGCAGGATGCATAATGTTTTTCATGTATCAATGCTTCGTAGATATAGACCGGATCCTTCTCATGTTGTTCCGATTGAGGAGATTGAGTTGAGGGAGGATATGAGTTACGAGGAAGAACCGGTGAGGATTTTGGATATGGATACAAAGGTTCTCCGAGGGAAGACCATAGATTTGGTTAAAGTGCTTTGGAAACACCGAGGTGTGGAAGAAGCAACATGGGAAACAAGGAAAAGCATGGAGGAGCAGTTTCCTCACTTGTTTACTTCAGGTAAATTTTGAGGACGAAATTTTCTTAAGAGGGGGAGAGTTGTAACATCCCGATTTTGGGGTTACTATTTTAGGCTTTAGTTAGAAGAATTCGATTTGGGTCGAATCGGATTCTCCGATTCATTATTGCAGAAAAATAAAATAAGAATATTTTATAATAGGAAAAAATAATAATTTTGGAATATGGTTTTAAAATATTAATAATATGTTTCAAAAATTAAAAGAAAGTAAATTGGACTTTATATTGATTTTTAATTATGCTTAATTATGCATAAGTGACCAATTTGTAATTTTTGGAAAATTAGGGTCTTAATTGGTGATTTTCGGAAAAAATGTTATTTTAGTGACTAAATTGAAAAGGAAGCTAAACTTAGAATCCTTAGAGGTCCATAAACCCATTTTTAATTTTTAATAATGATTTATTCACCAAAATGCTTTTTAATTACTTTAATTAAAGATGATAAATCATTTTCTCTCAAAACTACTTTTTTTTCTCTCATTTTCTCTCTATTTTCCTTCATCTCTTTTCTTCAATTCCTTGCTGATTTTTGTATCTTTTTCAACAAAGATTACATCATTTTAATCATCTTTCTATCCTTTACAAAACCTAACCATCAATTTTATCAATTCAACACCAAATTGCAAGGAATCAAGAAGAGGAAATTGCATCTTTTTGGTGAATAGATCTTAAAGGTAATTTTCTTGATTTTTAATTCTTTTCTAAGGTTCTTTATTGAAATTCCCAAGTATTAGCTTGCTAATCTTTGAATAAAAACTTAATTTTATGTTTTCAATGTTAGATCTAGTGATTTTGTGAATGTTTTTGTGAAATCTTTTTGGATCTCATTCAATGTTGGAATTAGATGGATTCAATTATGTTATTATGTTAATTAAATGATTAATTGAGTCTTCATTTGATAGCACATTAATTTAATCCCGGAATAATACAATCGATGTTGTTTTACGATGTTTTTCAGTTGTTTTAGGAGCTGTTTTAGGTGCTTTAATATTGTTGGAGATATAAGGATGGTTTGGATGTGTTTTTGGTTCATAATTGAAGTGGATTAGATTTTAGATTCATTAGGTTTTGGACTGATGTTGTTCGGATGCGTTTCGGCTTAGTTTACGGTCTTTTCAGTTAAGTTTTCGGTAGTTTTATGGTGATCGGATGTGGCTGTTGGTTTGAGCATGTTATGATGTGAGAATGCTCTGTTTTTATTATTGTATAAGATTTAAAAGAAGGTGCTTGAGTGCTGGTGCATTGGCACGATCATCGGATATCGGCGAAAGCTCGTTTCGTTTGTCGATGAGTGTTTACGGACTTAAAGCGAATCGTGTTTGGTACGGTTTTGTTTTGGGGACTATGGAAGAGTGTGAAAACCTTCTATAGTTCAAGAGTAAGTAAAGTAAATATTTTTGATATATTAACATGAGTTTCGGCTATATTCAATAAAGACATTATGTTTGTAATGCAATGGTATTCTTGAAAATGCATGAGCATGATTTGAATTGGTGCATACATGAGATTTACTTGTTGAAATGCATAGCTTATTTAGCATCCATGATTATGGAAAATTATGAGAAATGATTTGGAATACAATATGGTTAATTGCCTTATATATGATGGTGCCTTTGGGCATGGCTTTTGGTTCATTTGTTGAACATGTTATGCATGTATTATGAGCAGCAAGTTATCATGCACATTTGATTATGATATTGGCTTAGTGACACTAACTTTAGATTCGAATACGAATGACATATCATTAGGATTGTCTTAAGTGCACTATAAACAAAGTTGAGAATACAAAAAATTACCTACACGTAACAAGGGTGACTTTGTGTCTAACCGTGCGTGGTAGAGCTGCCTACACGTAACAAGGGTAACTATGTGTCCGGTCGTGCGTGGTAGTGCTATAATGGTGACTTCGTGTCATGACGAGACAATGGTCTCTAACAATAGTTCCGTGTATTCGGTGAACTCAAGGTTCATATTAAGTGGTCACTAGAATGCCAATATACATACATGAATTTGAGATGGACATTGTGCATCATTTATAAATTGTTTTGTTAAGGTTGTGTAAACTCAAGGATGCATATGGTTTAATGAACATGAATATGAGATGTTAGCATGCATGATTTACCAATGCATTGCAAATTATGATTTCATCATGGTTTTAAATAGATGCATTGATGATTTTGTGTAGAGCTTCCTTACTAAGCATGTTTGCTTAAGCTCTCTTTTCATCCTTGCAGAAAAATAAAGGCACTTGGGGCTTCTTTCGAGGCAAGGAAACCAAGGGGAAGGATTACTACAATTTGGTATATTTTTGGCAAATAAATTGGGGCATGGCAATGTGTAACCCAACCTATGTGAGGAGTGTGTACTTAGGCTTTGGTTTATGTTGTAATAAGACCATTGTTGTTTGATTGTTAATTGTTGGACTATGGAATTGTTTGGATTGTTGAAGCATGTACTTGCATGATTGTTATGTTTTAATCATCTTCTATGAAGCATGCCTATAGTTTGATTGATGTCCGTGACATTGTAAATCATGTGTTATAAGTTGTTAATTATGCGTAGGAATTATGTATATAGTCGGAAGTGACTAATGGTTATGTATCGTATTGTTAGTATTCACATAGTGAGAAGGAACTTTTGGTTCCAGACCCAAAGTTTCGCAACCTTTGGGAAGGTTCCGAAACCATTATCAAATAGTTTTGAAACCTTAAGGAAGTTTCGAAACCTTGCGGGCAATTTCAATTCTGGAAAGCTACTAGACACGAAAAGTTCGAAACTTTCTAGGAAAGTTTCGAAACCTTTTCCAAAAAGTTTCGAAACCTCTGGAAGGTTTCGAAACCTTTGACTACCTAGGATTGAAAGTTGTTGGAAATTATATTTTAGTCCCGGATATCTTCCTGCGTCCGATTAGGGTACTTACAGATGTTATTTTGAGCTGAAATTTTGTATGCATGCATAAAGTTAGTTTAATTTCAAGATGGTTAACTTAATTTGAATAAAGTCCTTGTAATTTGGAAGATTTACATTTTTGTCCCTAAATTAGAGAAACATACAATTGATGATGTTAGAATGATCCGTTTGACTTGGAATTTACTATGAAGGATACTTACATGTATAATTGAACATTGATGAAAAGAATTTCTACTTTACTAATTGAACTTAAAATTTTTACGTTTTAGTTCTTAATTTACTTAAGTATTTAATCGAATGTTTGTTTTTGATTAATTTATTTCCGTTAATGCCTTGTATGAGACCTTGACATGTAGGAATTAATTATGCATCTAGGTAAGATAAAAAATATAATGGTTTTAGGTTTGTTTATCGAATTGGACCTTCGCGGGTTTAGTTTGATTCCCCTTGTAACCCGTTAGTGTCGATTCCGTATAGGCCGGGCTAAGGGGGTTACACTACTAATAACCTAAAATTAACTCAAAATAAAATAAAATATAAAAAGATAATTCTTGAATTTAAAATTTAAAAACAAAATATCTTATCCTAAAGATCTTTCGCAAATCTTGTTGCTGAACCGTCTCCTGAATCCTCTCAGATTTCGCTGACTAGACTATCTCTAGAATCTTCTAGAATCTTCTAGAAACTGCCACATCAGTATTTCATCGTGCCCGGTGTCGTGCCCATGTCTCCAGTCGCGAAAAAAAATGTAAAAATTGTCTTTTTAATCACTAATTATAGAAACAGGTCACTGCACATAAAACATATGAAATTCACTCAAACTAGCAGTGATAAATTCATGAAAATAAGATAATTAGCAATTAAAAAGTAACTATTTAAATCACCAATCAAATTCCCCCCCACTTGTCTCATACTTGCCCTCAAGTATGCCTTAATCAAATCAATCAAACACCTAGTTTGCAATCCAATCCATCTCATACTTAAGCAATTTATGAAAATCAAAGCTTACAATAACTAATTGAACCAAAGCATCTATCAAGGAGAATAAATATAAGTAAAAATAAATCAAACATCCTTGTAACTTCCTATCCTTCATCAATAAAAAATTCAACCTAGCTCAATTCCTCACAAGGTTTCACTCAATTCACTCAAATGTGTTTCGGGTACAAAGTTTCGCTCAAAGTCGCAATTAAACAAGGATTTCCATAAGCTTGTGACGTAATCAATTCTCCACTACTTAAAAGAAATAAGATGCAAGATCAATGTGTCTTTCAAAAGGGTGTAACGAGGCTTAGGTAAAGGTAGGGAAAAAGACTTAAAATGAGGCTTGTAATCAAGACAAAGAATTCTGAAATAACATAACCAACGTCCACGAGCAAAATAAGGTGCATAAAAATATTTACATCAAAAATAAAATAAAAATCGAGCAAACTATTTTTTTTCTTTTTTTCTACTTCCTTTTGATTCTTCTTTTTTCTTTCTTTCCTTTGTTTCTTTTTCTTTTTCGCATTTTTCTTTTTTTTGCATTTTTCCTTTTTTTTCTTTCATTTTTCATGGAACAAGACGTTCATACAGTTCAATTCTTTGTCCTGAAAAAGGTTAAGAAAAGAGATGATAAAAAAAGGCTTAAAGGCTAAAGTTGAGGTTAAAGAAGAAAAAAAGGATATAGGCTCAAAATTGGTTCACTAATGGAAAATTAAAAGGGTAGGTTTTTTTCTTGGGTAAAAATAGGGTAAATCCTATGCCCAAATCATATCAAAGCAACAAATTTCATGTGTAGTCTCAAAATGTATTCATGCCACAAGTTCTAGATTTTCAATATTTAATTCGACACACTCAAACAAGGAAAACGAGCATAAAAATGGAGGAAAAATGCTCAAGGCTCAAAACCTTACCAAAGTGTGTTTCATTAATCAAATTAGGTGAAAATTCAATAGATAAAATCAAGGCATGTTACAAAAAAGTCGAATTAAATTCCTACTCATGCAATTCAACTATCAAGAGTGTTCATCATCCAAAATAATTAAAAGAGCTTAGATAATCATAGCATTCTTAAGATATTTGATGAAAAGGAAGGAAATTTAACTAAGCATTCGACCAATTCAATCAATGCATTCAATCATGGAAATGATAAAACAAGTAAGATGGAACTTGATTCAATCTTTACCCCCCTCACTTAAAGCATATTGTCTCAATATGAAAATTAAGTACAACAAAAGGAATAGAGATACACCCCGTGTCTAAGGTGAGTTCTGTTGTCGGTTTATGGGGAGAATGACGTCTTTTGAGGCTTTAAGGAGTATACAATTCTTCGTTTATATTTTTCAAGTTTCGTGTACAACCAAGCCTTTTGAATCTAAGAAAAAATATGTGCAAATTTATTTGAAAATAAATTAGATAAAAATAAAAAAATGAAAATAAATAAATAATTAAATAAATCAAAACAAAGAAAATGGGTTATCTCCCATTTAGCGCTTTGTTTAACGTCATTAGCTTGATGATCTGATTCAGACTACAGATTCTGTGAGAAGTTCTTTTTCCAATTCATGTTCTTTGTCCAACTGAGAATTTCCCTATAAGAATTTTTTCGACCATGGCGTTCCTTCATCTTTTTTGACAAAGTATCTTCATTAATATACAATTTGTCCGGTGGTAACTGTAACTTCATCTTTGATGCCTGTAAGATTGGTGGAAAAGATTTATTTTTTGAAGACATTAAATAAAAATTAGAAGTAGAGTAAATGGTAGAAATAATTTTTTTCAAGCCTCCTATCTTTAAATTCCTCTTTTTCTAATTCCCTACAAAAATCAAGTAGCAAATCAGTCTCAAAAAATTCATTAGCAAATGGATTAACAATATCAACGAAATTCAAGCTTGCTACATTATCTGAATATTTCATAGCTTTATATACGTCAAACTTGACGACTTCTCCATCAAATTCCATAGTTAAAATGTCACTACGAACATCAATCTTCGTGTGTGCTGTGCTCAAGAATGATCGCCCAAGAAGTATTTCAGATCCAATATTACTGCGATCATTTTCCATGTCAATTATATAAAATTCAGTAGGAAATATTAAATCATTTACCTTCACGAAAACATTTTCTAGAACTCCTTCGGGGTATATGATTGATCGATCAGCGAGTTGTACTGTCACCTTCGTCTCTTTCAATGGTTCATTGGTAATTTTGTTATAGACAAAAAATGACATCACATTGATAGATGCGCCTAAGTCGCACATTGCACGCTTGATTCCAACATTACTAATTTTGCACGGTATGGCGAACATACCTTGATCTTTGTATTTTGCTGGAAGCCTTTTCTGAAAGATAGCTGAAATATTTTCACCAAGGTTCACCTTTTCATTCCTATTCAATCGCCTTCGGTTTGTGCAAAGATCCTTCAAGAATTTTGCATACTTGGGTATTTTTCGGATTGCATCAAGAAAAGGGATGTTAATTTCTATCTTCCTAAAGATGTCGAGGATTTCTTTCTCTTACGTTATCTTGTCGCGTTTCATAAGCCTAGAAGGAAAAGGAGCCAAAGTTTCGTAAGGAGAAGAAAAAGAAGATGTGAAAGCAAATTTATCAGAAATGTATAAAGACGAAGGATCTTTTTCTTGTTTCTTTGACGATGCATCTTCTTTTTGTTTATCAGACTTGTTTGAAGCTTCAGGTGAGATGATGGTGCCATTTCGTAGAGTGATCGAACTTACATTTTCCCTAGGATTTGTTTCGGTTTATGATGGTAATCGACCTTGAGATTCTAGGCGACCAACTTTTTGTGCTAATTGACTGATTTGTTTGTCAATTTCTTGAAGATGGGCATGTGTTTGAGTTTGGAACTTCTCTTGTGATATAGACAATTTCTCTACAATTTTTTCAAGGGAGGATATCTGTGGCGTTTGGGTTGGAAAAGTAGAAGCCCTCGCTTGATAATTTTGGTTGTTACCGTAACTCAGGTTTGGATGATCCCTCCATCCTTGATTGAAAGTATTACTATATAGATTGTATGCTCTTTGAGGGGGTCCCAAAAAATTTCCTACGATATTAACCTGTGTTTCGGATATATCTCGTAGTAATGGACAATAGTCTGTCGGATGATCTGTCATTGTGCAAACTCCACAATATTTCGCTATTCAAATTTTTCCTGAAACAAGAGAATGAACAATATCAGTTAATTTATCTAATTTGCTTTCAGTTGAAACAACACTTACCTCGTGAACCCGTCGGCTAGGTTCACTCGAGCCAAATTGTTGTGAGTTTGCCGCCATAGTAGAAATTAACGTTCTTGCCACCGTGGTTGTCATGTTAATGAGAGCGCCGCCACTAGCGGTATCAACCATTTTTCTATCAACTGGAAGCATTCCTTCATATAGGTATTAAAGGAGTGTTTGCTCGGAAAGACCATGTTGCGGACAACTGGCGCATAATTTTTTAAACCTCTCCCAGTAATCATAAAGAGTTTCGCATTCTTTTTGTTGAATTCCCAAAATACATCGCCTTAACTCACTTGCTTTTTCCATTGGAAAAAAACCTGTCAAGGAAAACACGTGATAGTTCAACCCAAGTAGTAATTGAATTAGGCGGTAAATAAAATAGCAATTCCTTATCCGTTTTGGCTAAAGAAAAAGGAAATGCTCTAAGTTTGATTTGATCCTCTGAAACTCCTTGAGGTTTCATGCTGCTGCAGACCATATGAAATTCTGTGAGATGTTTATGTGGGCTTTCACTAGGCAAGCCGTTATAGGTAGGAAGGAGATGGATCAATCCCGTCTTAAGTTGAAACGGGGTTTCGCCATTAGGAAAGGTAATGCAAAGTGGTTGTTGTATCTCGGGGGCTACATTTAATTCTTTAATCGTTTGGTTGGTCATCAGTCTAGGTTCAAGATTTGCGTTTGATGAAGATGGATGAGTGTCTAGATTTGAATCTTCGCAAGATTGAGTTTAATATAATTCAGAATTGGATTCTGAGTTTGATTGCTTGTCTTGCTCTCGTTGTTGTTTTTTCTTTCGAAGTGTTTGGCCGTGAGTTCTACGAGCTCTTGCTTTGATTTCCGAGTCAAGTTCAACAAGATTTCCCGGTTTGCTCCTGGTCATAAAAATAAGACAAAATTTAATCATTAATTTGCCAAAAATTCCCCGGCAATGGCGCCAATTTTGACAAGCATCGTTTTACTCATCAAAAATAAAATAACCCTCTTTAAATTAAATAAGTAAAAGATAGTATAGTAAAGAGGATCGATCCACAGAGAATTTGGAACTTATGTAATTTTATATTGATTTCAGTCCAGGATGCTGCAAATAATTAATTAAAAGGGGGGATTTGATGAGATTGTGATGAAAATTAAAGAAACTAAAATAACAAATAAAATGTAAAAATAAAAATTGAGAGAAAGAAATAATAGTTGAAAATGAAAATGAAGAAATCACCTCGAGCTAACTTTGTCTCAATTCTATCGATCATTGAAATGGATTTTTACTTCGGGATTCATGTCGGTTATAGTCTACAAGGACCAACCCATTATAACTTACCTTTCTCTCTTGTAACCAATCTTCCCAAGCCTATCTTTGAAACATGATTCTTGAGTGGATTAACCATATCTATTTTCTCTAAAACAATCAGATTAAGTACTAGAAAAGCCCGACTCGGATTATGTTGTCTCATCGAGAATCGAACCCGATCTTATTTTTCCTTAGTGGACTGCCGCTAAGTGTGTTCACAGGAAGTCAAAATTGCCACAGGCAAATCCTTCCTCCCACTGTATATTAAAACACCATCTAGACCAATGAGCTCTTTTTGGTTTGAAAATGCCTTAATTTTGTAAGTAAGACCAATTGCCAAACTAATAAAACAGAAAAATAAGAATGTTTCCCGAAGGAAATTAAGTACTATTCAATTCTCACGCTTTGAATTGATTCATTGTTAGCTCTCGACTTAAAAAAAATTAGCTAAGCATGATATCAATTATCATACTTAGCGTATTTTTGCAAAATATAAAAATACTTAAAAATAAAAAAAAAGAAAAGAAATTTTATAGACTAACAAAGTAACAAGACAAAAATTTAAAGATGGAATGATGGATGATCTAAAGCCTTACCCATGAAGGGTATTTATAGGCTACTAATAACCTAAAATTAACTCAAAATAAAATAAAAGATAAAAAGATAATTCTTGAGTTTAAAATTTAAAAACAAAATATCTTATCCTAAAGATCATCTCAAATCTTGTTGCTGAACCGTCTCCTGAATCCTCTCAGATTTTGCTGACTGGACTGTTTCCAGAATCTTCTAGAAACTGACACATCATCATTTCGTCGTGCCCGGTGTCGTGCCTATGTCTCCAGTCGTGAAAAATAATGCAGAAATTGTCTTTTTAATCACTAATTGTAGAAACATGTCACTGCACATAAAACATACAAAATTCACTCAAATTAGCAGTGATAAATTCATGAAAATAAGATAATTAACAATTAAAAAGTAACTATTTAAATCACCAATCAGTGTAACACCCCAAAAATAGACCTAATAATTTAGAGGTCGATTTAGAAGTTCAGTGAATTGTTTCGTCGGTTTAGCCTAGTTTGGGATTAAATACTTAAAAATTGATTTTTAATCAAAATAAAATAAAAAAAATATCCTAAAATACATATTTAATATATATTTGACTTTGGTCAACTAAATTTTGAAAATTGACCCTTGAATCCCTATGATTTTGAAATTAGTGGCTACTTTGTAAAAATTGAAAACTTGAGGATAATTTTACAAACTAAGCCAAACTTTGAATCTTTAAGGGGCTTTGATCCAATTTTAATCCTAGATGATCTAAGCCTTCCAATGGCCTTTTTTAATAACCCATAACCCATAATATTAATTAATAACCCAAATAACTTAATATTAATCCTAAAATTCTATTTTTCATCAAAACATAAACCTATTTTTTAGTAAAGTTTGACTTCTCCTCTTTTGTAAAACCACTCCATCATCTTTTCAAAGGTAAACACCAATCTTTTCAATAGAAATTTGTTTGGTTAATTTTTTATATTTTTGTACTCCAAAATCTCTTCGTTTTTCTTTGGTTTTACTTGTTTTTAAACCTTGGAAGGAGGTTGGATCAATTTTGGAGGTGAGAATTGATAAGTGTTTAACTCACTATCACTTTTTACACTTTTTATGGGTAATAATCACTAATTCTACACCTACTTGGACCAATGTATATACTTAATATGATATATTTAGAGGTTATGCTTATAATGTTGATATTTACAGAAAAGGCAAGTTTTACTGCATTTTTGTATCTTTACAGGAAAAGGTATTGCCGCTACAGCAAATGAGGCGAGGCAGGAGCTGGTGTCAAGGCAGCAGATAGGAACAAGTAACGATATTGTAGGCAAGCTGAGGAGAAAAATTAAGAGAACGTTGCTGGACAAGAAACCCAAGGATCGGAGCTAGATTGCACGAGGAAAGCCCATGACAAAGGTCATGCGGGAAAAGCATTCTAGTTGGAATAAACTTGGAAATATTTTAATTATGTACTTGACTTGTTCCCTACTCCAAGTTATATTCCTACTTAGGAAAGGTTTGCCCTAGGCCAAGCCTATATAAGACATAGCCGTCCAAGGAGGAGATCATCATAGAATTCCAAAATAGAGAGTTTAGACCTAGCTGAATCATCTTTTAGTTTTCTTTCTTTTGCATTATGTTCTAATTTTCTTTAGGATTAGGTGAAGGTTGTAGAGTATTAGTGTGAAAAAGTTGAACTTTGTTTCTTGTTTTCAATGCAATAAAATATCGAAGTTTGCTTATTCTTTGCTATTCCTTGTTCTTGCATTCAAGCTCGTGAGAGAAGTTTGTAAGTAATCCAATTATCTAATATCGGGAGAGTTAGATTCACGAAAGGAATAAGTATGGTGTTTCAATCGGGAAACACTAACTCGACCTAGAGATAGATTAAGAGTTTCAGCGACTAAAAGAAGTGTGAGATTGGTTGATGATTATAATTGATTCACGCTGGGAAGTATCATCAAGGACTGGTGATCAACAATACTTCGACTTAGGGATAAGCAGAGTCGTCTAAGGATACTTTGCAAACTTTGGTAAAGTTCACCCAAGAGTAAGGGATTGCCGCGGCGGGTGAGTATCGTCACTATCGAGGCAGTAATCTGCAGTTCTGTCAAGGCAGTGTTGTGCGATTGCTTTAGTTCAATCATAACCCAATTACTTGTGTTTTTATTTTAATTCTTTACAAAGCTAGAAGACTAAAGGAGACATATTAAGTAGACCAATCCATGTGGAGATGATACATGATTTACTCATCACTTTATTACTTGCGACATGTTCACTTGCACTAATTGTACATATTTGACACGCACTAAGTTTTTGGCGCCGTTACCGGGGATTGACAATTAAATTTTGTTTTCTTTATTTTCTTGCTTTTTAGGTATTTTATTTTTATTTTACATTGGTTTATTTTTGGTGTATGACTAGGGACAACCCTACAAATCCTTTGTACGCATTAGATCTAGAAATCGAACATACACATCAGAGGTTAAGGAGACAAATCTAAGGAGCTATGGCAGACCATCAAGGAAATCAAGCGGATCAAAATTTACCTGCCGGCAATGGAGGCCTTCCGCCGCCACCAATGCTATAGCAGCTAATTGTTAGAGACTTCCTAGAGGAAGATTTAAATGGGTTAAATCCTGGAGTTATTACACCCGAACTAAAAGCGGCCCATATCGAATTGAAACCTGTCATGTTCAATATGCTAAACACTATTGGAAAGTTTGGTGGGTCTATGAAAGAAGATGCCAGGAAACATCTTAAGTCATTCATGGAAATTAGTATCTATTTCAAAATTCAAGGAGTCCATGAAGATGTCTTAAGATTGAAATTATTCCCCTATTCACTAAGGAATAGGGAAAAAATCTGTTTAAATAGCATTCCAGCAGGATCAATAGGATCTTGGAGTGAATTATGTCGAGATTTCATTACGCGCTTTAATCCTACAAATTTATATGATCGAATTCATAATGAAATTACTTCTTTTCGACATACTGATGATGAACCTATATACAAGGCATGAGAGTGCTACAAAGAGTTATTGCACAAGTGTCCTTTGCATGGATTTCCCTTACGGACACAAATGATAATGTTTTATAATACCACCAATTCCCCGACAAGGATGATGTTAGATGCCTCAGCCAATGGAACACTCCTTGAAAAAGCAGTTGAGGAAGCTATTGAAATTTTGAATAAACTCGCCAAGAATAATTTTCAATTCCCTATATCTAGGCGAGGAGGAGTAAGACGCCAAGATATAGTGAATGAATTAAAAACATCAAATTCAGTGGCAACACAATTGGCCTCTCTTACCAAGATGGTGTAAAACATGCAGCTACAACAAAATACCCATGAGGTTAAGGCCATTGATTCCTTTTGCAATTTATATGGAGGTAACCATAATTCTTCTAAATGTATGCAGAATCAAGAGTCTAGCTTGTATGTTGGAAACTACAACTAAAAAAATATGATGTCCAACACATACAACCCCTCATGGAAGAGGCATCCAAAATTTTCGTGGAGAAAACCAAACAATGCCTTGAATCCAACTACTCAACCACCAGGTTTTCAGCAACAAATGCAACATCTGCCGCAGCAGTAGGTAAGCAGCCTATGTTGCAGTAGCAGATGCACCAGCAGCAGCCTGTAAGCTCCCTAGAAAATTCTCTGAAAGCATTTATGATGAAAATTGAATCATACATGACAGAGAACAGTAATTTCATCAAAAGAACATATGCATTTATAAATAGAACTGAGATGAGATTACAAAACCAAGAGGCAGCAATAAAAGCACTGGAAACTCAGGTTGGGCAGTTTGCCCAGAACATAAACACTAGACCACAAGTTGCTAAGGTAATAGGTCATGAACAGTACAAAGCAATCACTACTAGGAGTGGTCTATAGGTGAAGGAGAAAGCAAGAAACTCAACAAATAAGGTCCCCATAGCGGAACAAGAAGAAAGAAAAAAAGGACTTAGATGCTAAACAAACTAATCATGTCCCAATAGAAAGCACTGCCCCAACAGAGAAATCGGTAGTACCTCAACAATCTGCCGAAACAGCAACAGACCCAGTGGTCCCATATATTAAATTCCAAACTAAAGAAACCCTGGAAGAGATGAGACCACCACCACCTTTCACACAAAGGTTGAAAAAGCAAAAACAGGACCATCAATTCAAAAAATTTCTAGATATCATAAAGCAAGTCCATATCAACTTGCCATTTGTAGAGGGAATTGAACAAATGCCAAATTATGTAAGTTCTTGAAAGACATTGTGTCTAAAAGAAAAATACTAGGTGAGTTTGAAACAGTGGCTGCTACCGAAGGATGCATGGCAATGCTGCACAATCGCATGCGACCTAAATTGAAGGATCTTGGATGCTTCACCATACCTTGTGTGATTGGTAACCATTACGAAGGAAAGGCCCCGTGTGACCTTGGAGCAAGTATCAACTTGACGTCCAAATCTGTCTTCCAAAAGCTTGGAATAGGAAGGGCAAAACCCACAACCGTGATGCTCCAACTTGAGGATAGATCATATGTACAACTCGAAGGAAAGATCGAAGACATACTGGTAAGAGTGGATAAATTTATTTTTCCTGCTGACTTTGTTGTCCTTGATTGTGAAGCAGATGATAATGCATCGATCATTCTTGGGAGACCTTTCCTTGCCACTGGATGAACACTAATTGATGTGGAAAAATGAGAGTTGACAATGAGGGTCAATGACAAGTAAGTCAAATGCAATGCTTTCCACAATTTGAAAAGATATGATGATGGAGAAGAGTGCAAAGTCCTCCACACCACAGATGCAGGGACCAAGACATTTTGTTTCAGCAGCAACTGCATCGGTAGCATGCTCCACAGAAAAATTGATACTTGCTACAGCAGAATAATGGGTAGAAAAATTTAGCCAGAAGTGGAGGAAACCAACAAGACAACGCATTGTCTAGACATACAGGGTGCAGTAAAGATCAAAAGAGATTGACATGAAATCAAAAACAATGACCAACACCTGAAGCATTACTTTGGCCAAAAAGAGACATTCACCTTAGGAGATGCATTTGCATGCACTCCCCCAATGATATAATCCCTTTCCTCCATTATTATTATATTAGGATTAGTTTAGTTTAAAGTTAAAAATTATATTTTCTTTAATTATTTTTCTTGATAATGTTTAATTTTTAGGATAATAAACAAGAATAAAGGAGAAATAGTTCACAACAGGAAGAATGCTACCGGGGCAAAAAATAGTGTCAGAGCCGCAATAGTTCCAACTGGTAGAACAGTGTAACAGCTAGTCTGCCAAGATTCCTGCCACGACAGTAAAAGTAAAACGACAGTAAAAGCTAATGGCTACAAATCGGATACTGGTTTAAATGGCTACAAGGCCGAGGCTTATATAAGCAACCTTTCCCTCTTGAACTATTCACTCTTGCATTCTTGTTTTCTTTAGACTTATTTACTAATCTCTCTCACAGTACTCTTTGCCTATTCACAAGTTTTCTTGCAATTTTCAGAACTCCTTCAAGAAACACTCCAAGATCCTCAACTCTCCATTTCTTAATCGTGGCCACCTACAACCGATTTGCCCCAGCCATTATTGAAGAACGTTTTAACAAGTCTGTCATCGCTCGGCAACTATGGGAGGAACAAGGGTTCCAACATTCTGATGAAGAAAATTTCGGCATCGAGCACTACTTGTTCGACGAGATAAAGTATCAAGATTGGGAGATCTTTTGCCTATAACCCACCCAGGCCAATACCACCATCTTGCGAGAATTCTATGCGCACGTTCCAAGCAAGGACTCTCTTTATATCCACTGTCGAGGCAGGCCTGTCAAGCTTAATACCGAGACAATCAACTTATTCTACGGCCTTACATCTAAACATGATGTCCATGCAGAATTCATGGAGGACATCACCAATGAAGACTTTGAACTGATAAAAACGACCTATGCTACGAGAATACTCCTTGGAAAACCGGTGCCCACAGAGGATTGGTAGTAAGGCAAAGTCTTAAGCCCAAGGTCAAGCTTTAGAACACCTTTGTCAAAAGACGCCTCATCCCAATTTCCCACAATAGCACGGTGGACCGAAGGAGATTGGTTCTCTTCCAATCTATCATCAACAAACGGAGCATCAACGTTGGAGAAATAATTATAAGGAAGATATACGAGTATGGCAAGAAAGATATAGGACCTTTATATTTCCCTTGTTTAATTACTGGTATTTGTACTGCTGCAAGTGTTCCAAGGGAAGAAACGGATGAATTCACAACCCATAAACGAGGGTGGACTAGAGACTTTTGCCACAAAATCATGCAGATCACACAATCAGAGCCAATACAGACAACTACTCAGCAGTTCACTGCTGACATAGATGCTAGGGCCTAATACACGGCAGACATGCCTAACACTGCCCACACCACTACCGTAGCAGACCCGTACAGGAGATACTAAAGAGGCTGACAGCTATGGATCTTAGGCAACAACGATACATGGAGTATCAGAAGGACTTCAACAGCATACTTGCCCAAATAATGCTCCATAACTTTCCCATCCAAGGGGTATAGTTTCTAGAGTTTCCAATCAACATGTTCGTAACGGCTGCACCCTATACCGAGACGACTCCAGCTCTAGGAGGACCGAGGCCATTCTTCCCTATAGACCCTCAACAACAATTTTATGCTACTGCCCATCTAGGGTAGCAGATTCTGCCGCGACATCATCTGCCAGTAGACGACCATCCAAAATGAGGGTAGTCTTCAGCACTCCACCAAGATCCCCCATCATCATGGGCAGCCTATCAGTTGAGATAAATGCCTATGTACATCAAAGTTCAACCGTTGTCGGGCCAAGCATTCACCATGCCCGGGCAGATACAGAGAATAATGGAGGAACAAATGTAATGGTCAACGAGGAAGTTGTCGAAGATGAAGAAGGAGAAGAAGTGAATGCTCCTATGCAAAGGACACCACCAACAAGAGTCTAGCCACCATGACAAGCAAAAATTCAGCCATCGCCATTACCAAAGATGAAACAATCAGCAGCAAGACCCAGAAAATTAATTGTCGATAATAGCTCTTTGGAGTCTCTCTAATTTTCTCATATTTATGTTGTTGTCATATATATATACTTGTTTCCTTTTCAAATTTTATTGTCTACTATGTACCCCTAATATAAGCATTGTGGATAATGCTTGGTTCATGTTTGAGGGTGTAGATCCACTATCGAGACATTCTACTACCGTAACCTTGCCACGAAAAGGAAGTATTAAAGTTATTTTTCAAAAATTTTCTATGTCCATCACCTTACTTGATTTATTGCCCATACTTTTGTGCTGTTTTTCATCAGTATTGCCTTTGTTTATTCTTTTAAGGCAATAGAAATCTTTCTCCTTACCATGGTTAGGTCCTGTTTAGAAGGCTTAACTCTAGGATACTTATGAAGAAAACTTAGAAGCTTGCTTTAAGGTTGATCTTATCAACACTTTTGGGACTTGTTTGACTATAGGAATTCTTTTAATGAACTCAGATGATAAAGACTTAGATTTTTGGAATTATGACTAGAGGTGCCTATCACCGGCTCTAAGAATCACTTTTCTTCATGCTAGAGGTGCCCAAAATTGGATCTAGTATGCTTAAAAGAATAGCAAAAGAAAGAAGGAAATTTTGGATGAGAAAATACAATCCTTGAGGTGCCTGCAATTGGCTCAAAAGAATGTTGTTTTAAGAAGATAAAATCCAAGTCTATTTGTCTTGAACTTAGAGTTTGTCTAAGAAGGCCATTAAATCAAACTTGTCCATAAAAACGCACACACTCACAAAATCTTATAATTTGTTTTCTAGGTAAACCCTTGGGTAACTGAAAGGTTAAGTCTAAAGAAGAGGCATAGTTATGGTGGGGAGAATAGATGAAAACATAAGACCAAGAGAGAATAAGATTTGGCAAATTGATGGTTTGCATTGCTTGAAGATAAGCAATAGTTCGAGTTTGAGGGTGTGATAAGTGCTCAACTCACTGTCACTTCTTACACTTTTTATGGGCAATAATCACCAATTTTACACCTACTTGGACCAATGCATATACTTAATTGAGATATTTAGAGGTTATGCTTATAAGGTTGATATTTACAAAAAAGGCAAGTTTTACTGCATTTTTGTTTCTTTGCAGGAAAAGCTATTGCCGCGGTAGCAAATGAGGCCAAGATAGGACCTGATGTCGATGCAACAGATAGGGTCAAGTAGCGATATTGTAGGCAAGCTGAGGAAAAAAATGAGGAGAACATTTCTGGACAAGAAGCCCAAGGATCGGAGCTGGATAGCATGAGGAAAGCCCATGACAAAGGCCACGTAGGAAAAACATCCTAGTTGGAATAAACTTGGAAATATTTTATTTATGTACTTGACTTGTTCCATACTTTAAGTTGTATTCCTACTTAGGAAAGGTTTGCCCTAGGCCAAGCCTATATAAGACATATGTAACATCCTGATTTTGGGGTTAGTAGTTTGAGTGATGGTTTAGGGAATTCGATTCGGATCGAATCGGGTTCTTTAGTTCGTTATTCCGGGAAAATTAAAATAATAATATTCTAATCGGACAAGTAGTAATTTTGGGAAATGGTTTAAAAATATTAAAATGATGTTTTAAAATTAAAGGAATGTTATTTGAACTTCAATTTGATTTATAATTAAGTTTAATTATGTACTAGTGACCAAATTGTAATTTTGGAAAAAGATTTGGTGGTTTAATTGGTGATTTTCGAAAATGGGCATTTTTAGTGACTAAATTGGAAAGAAAGCTATACTTAGAATCCTTAGAGGGAAATATACCCAATTTATTTTTAATTAATAATCTATCCACCAAAATTGTTTTTAAATAGTTTTAAAAAGATGATAATTTTATTTTCTCTCATAACCACTTATTTTCTCATCTTTTCTCTCCATCTTCTTCTTCAAATTTCTTCAATTACTTGTTGATTTCTTCATCATTTTCAACAAGATTTATTTCATTTTATTCATCTTTTCATTCTCTACAAAGCCTACTCATCAATTTTGCAAAATCAACATCCATTTTCAAGAAATCAATGAGAGGATTTCACATCTTCTTGGTGGAGTAAAACTCAAAGGTAACTTGCTAAATTTTAATCTTTTTCTAAGGTTCTTTATTGAAATTCTCAAGTATTATCTTGGTAATTATTAAGTGAAACTTGATTTCATATTTTTAATTCTAGATCTAATGATTTTATGAGGATTTTTGTGATCTTTTTAGATCTCAATTAATATTTTAATTAGGTTGATTTAATTATATTATTATATCAATTAAATGATTAAATGAGTCTTGAATTGATGGCACATTAATTTAATCCCGTAATAATACAATCGATGTTGTTTTAAGGTGATTTTCGGTTGTTTTAGGGGATGTTTTAGATGTTTTAATGTTTCTGGAGGTATAAGGATGGTTAAATGTGTTTTTGTTTCATAATTGAAATGGATTGGATGTTAGAATCATTAGGTTTTGGGCTGATGTTGTTCGAATGTGTTTCGGCTTAGTTTTCGGTCTTTTCGGCTAAGTTTTCGGTAGTTTTGTGGAGGTTTGATGTGGCTGCTGATTTGAGCATGTTATGATATGAATATGCTCTATTTTTAATGATGTAGAGGTAGTGCAAGAAGGTGCTTAAGTGGTGGTGCATTGGCGTTGCTATCGGAGCATCGAAAAGGACTCGTTTTGCTTGTCGGTGAGTGTTTTCGGGCTTAAAGCGAATCGAATTGGTTCGATTCTATTTTGGGGGCTATGGAATAGTGTGAAAACTTTCCATAGTTCAAGAGTAAGTAAAGTAAATGTTTTTGATATATTAACATGAGTTTCGGCTATATTCGGTAAAGGCATTGATAATGTTAATGCAATGAGATTTTTGGAAATGCATAAGTATTATTTTGAAATGATGCATGCATGAGATAATTGCTAAAAATGCATGGTTTAAAAAGACATACATGGTTAGGGAAACATGAAAAATGAATTGAAATATATGTGGTTATTTGCCTTCAAATTAAAGGTGCCATTGGGCATGACTTTCGGTACATTTGTTGAGCATATTATGGATGCATTATGAGATGAAAATGAATTAGAATATTATGTGGTTATTTGCCTTCAAATTAAAGGTGCCATTGGGCATGACTTTCAATTCATTTGTTGAGCACATTATGGTTGCATTATGATCTGAAAATGAATTGAAATATTATGTGGTTATTTGCATTGAAATTGATGGTGCCGTTGGGCATGACATTTGGTTCATTTGTGAACATATTATGCATGCATTGTGAGCAACAAATTATCATGCACATTTGATTATGATATTGGCTTAGTTACACTAACTTTAGACTCGAATACGAAGGACATGTCATTAGGATTGAGTGCATTATAAACATTATTGAAAATATAGAATTTTGCCTACACGTAACAAGGGTGACTATGTGTCCAATCGTGCGTGGTAGAGCCGCCTACATGTAACAAGAGAGTTTGTGTCCAACCGTGCGTGGTAGAGCCAGTAAGTTGACTTTGTGTCATGTAAAGGTGACTTTGTGTCACGATGAGACTAATGGTCTCTAGATCCGTGTATTCGGTGAACTTAAAGTTCACAATAAGTGATCACTAGAAGCCAATATGCATTCATTGATTCAAAGAGAATATTATGCATCATTCTTAAATTGTTTTCATAATGTTATGCATGCACAAGGAAGTGTTTTGGTTTATGAACATAAATATGAAATGACAAGCATGTATAATTTAGTGGTGTATTACAAATTATGGTTTCATTACGTTTTAAATAGATGCATTGATGTTTTTGTTAAAGCCTCCTCACTAAGCATGTTGTGCTTAAGCTCTACTTCCATCTTTGCAGAAAATTAAAGACATTTGGAGCTTCATTTGGAGCAAGAGGATCAAGGGAAAGGATTACAACATTTTTGTATGATTTTGGCCAATAAGTTGGGGCTTGGCAATGTGTAGATCGAACCCCATATAAGAGTGTGTTTGGTTAGTGAAGCTTTGTAATAAGACATTTTCTTCGGTGTTTTGCCTATTTGGTTGATAAACTTAGAGATTACCTTTGATTACTTAAAGAATGTATATACGTGATTGTTCTATGCTTAAAGCATGCACACTTACACAAGCATAAACACTCTTGTTTTCAATAAAATATTAGGAAGCATGCCTATAGACTCTTTGAAGTTCTAGATGTTAATGATGATGTGGTTTATGATGTTAATATGCTTAAGATTTATGCATGTAGTTGTGGGTGACTAATGGTTGTGTCTTGAGTCGGTTGAATTCACATAGTGTGACCCATAAATAAAAGTTGCTGGAAATTGCATTTTAGTCCTGAATATCTTTCTTTATTCAATCAGGGTATCTACAGATGTTATTTTGAGCTGAAATTTCACATGAATGCATAAAGTTGATTAAATTTCAAGATGGATAACTCAATTTGGAAGAATTCTATATAATTTTAAAGATTTATATTTTGGTCCCTAAGTTAGTGAAACATGCAATTGATGATGTTAGAATGCTCCGTTTGATTTAAAATTTTCCTTGAGGGATACTTGTATGTTTAATTGAACTTTGATAAAAAGAATTTCTACTTTGTCATCAGAATTTAAAAATTTTACGTTTTAGTCATTAATTCACTTAAGTGTTTAATCAGATGTTTGTTTGTGATCAGATTGCTTCCGTTAATCCTTTGTATGAGACCAAGACATGTAACAACATAATTATGCATCTAGAAAAAATATATAACGGTTTTCAGGGTTTTTTATCGAATCGGACCTTCGCAGGTTTGGTTCGATATTCCCCGTGTAACCCATTAGTGTTTGTTCCGTCTAGGTCGGCCTAAGGGGGTTGCAAAATAGCCGTCCAAGGAGGAGATCATCATAGAATTCGAAAATAGAGAGCTTAGACCTAGCCGAATCATCTTTTAGTTTTCTTTCTTTTACATTATGTTCTAATTTTCTTTAGGATTAGGTGAAGGTTGTAGAGTATTAGTGTGAAGGAGTTGAACTTTGTTTCTTGTTTCCAATGCAATAAAATATCGAAGTTTGCTTATTCTTTTCCATTCTATGTTCTTGCATTCAAGCTCGGGAGAAAAGTTTGTAAGTAATCTATTGATCAAATATCGGAAGAGTTAGATTCACAAAAGGAATAAGTATGATGTTTCAATCGGGAAATACTAACTCGACCTAGAGATAGGTTAAGAGTTTCAGTGGCTAAAAGAATTGTAGGATTGATTGATGATTATAATTGATTCACACTGGGAGGTATCATTAAGGATTGGTCATCAACAGTACTTCGACTTAATGATAAACGGAGTCATCTAAGGATACTTTGTCTAACTTTGGTAAAGTCCATCCAAGAGCAAGGGATTGCCGTGATGGTCAAGTATCATCAGTATTGAGGCAGTAATCTATAGTTCTGCCGAGGCAATGTTGTGCGATTGTATTGGACCGAAACAAGTCAACTGAATCCTCTATACAACACAACTGGATCCTAGCCACTTTCTCTATTTGATTTTTCTATTAATATTTAGCTTTCTTTATTTAGTTCAATTACGAACCAATTACTTGTGTTTTTATTTTAATTCTTTACAGAGCAAGAAGACTAAAGGAGACATATTGAGTAGACCAATCTTTGTGGAGACGATACACGATTTACTCATCACTTTATTACTTGTGACGTGTTCACTTGCACTAATTGTGCATATTTGACATGCAACAAGAATCATTGAAACCTATGAAATTTAAAGTTATTTAATGCAATTCTTAAGTTTATGGCTGATCGCAACAATCTTTAAAGTCTTGAATCAATAAAATCGATTTACTTGATAAAAATTATATTTTTTTATTTTCATTCAAGTGTTTTACATGGTTGTTTTTTATGCCTAAATACACGAGTTTTCAAGTTTTTATATGTAATTAAGATGGCTTTTAAGTATTTAATCTTGGACATAAGATTTAGGTGGGGTTTGGAAAGGTTTTCGGCGAGTTTCAGATAAATTTTATGGTGTCCTTAGGGGTTGTTTGGTATTGGTCCGACTTGAGGGATATTTGTGTGCATTTTAATGTACTAAAACTTATGGTTTTGATTCTTGAATTTGGTCAAGTGATAGAGGAACAAGTTTGAGGGAGATCGAAAAGCCAAATCACGTTTTTGGGTGACTTGTGAAGCCAGTTTTGGTAAATCGGTGAGTGGATTATGAGAAACAAGTACTTAGCTTAGTTGCAGCGAAAATTAATGAGAAACAAGTCTTAATTTTAACTAAACAAGTTTTAAGGACCTAATTCTAATTTTCTAGAATTTCATGAACTAATCATGAAGTTAATGTTACAATATTTAATTGTGTATTTCTTGATTGCACGTAAAATTTTAACTTAAAATAATATCTACAAGTCAACTAATTGCATGCTTAAAATTTAGAGACTAAAATGTAAAGATGTTAAACTATGGTTCAACTTCTAACGACCTTTATAGATAGGGGTATCAATTCGATATCTATGCAATATTTAAAATAGGTATCAAAACGGTACCTTAGTTGTAACATCCCTATTTTGGGGTTAGAAGTTTGGGCATTAGTTAGGGGAATTCGATTCGGGTCGAATCGGGTTCTTCGGTTGGTTATTCTGGGAAAATATAAAATAATAATATTTTAATTGGACAAGTAATAATTTTGCTAAATGGTTTAGGAATACTAAAACTATGTTTTAAAATTAAAATAATGTAATTTTAACTTTAAATTAATTTTTAATTGAGCTTAATTATATACTAGTGATCAAATTGTAATTTTGGAAAAGATTTAGGGACTAAATGTGTGATTATCAAAAATTGCTATTTTTAGTGACTAAATTGGAAAGCAAGCTATACTTAGAATCTATAGAGGTCCAGAAACCCAATTTATTTTTAATTAATGATTTATCCACTAAAATTGTTTTTTTAATTAGTTTTAAAAGATGATAATTTTATTTTCTTCTATAACAACTTATTTTCTCATCATTTTCTCTCATATTTTCTCTCTATTTTCTCTCCATCTTCTTCATCAATTTTCTTCAATTACTTGTTGATTTCTTTATCTTTTTCAACAAGATTTATTGCATTTTTTTACCATTTCATTCTCTTCAAAGCCTACTTATTAATTTTTACAAATCAACATCAATTTTCAAGAAATCAAGGAGATGATTTCTCATCTTTTGGTGGATCAAATTCCTACGGAATTTTGTTGAATCTTAACTCTTTTTCTAAGGTTCTTGATGACTGCCTAAAAGGTAGTTATTTACTACCCTTCTCATGGTACTTTATGCATCTATTGTACACCAACTTGAGCTGAAATATGGACTCTTTGCACAATATTGGATATTCCGTTGTCACTACTTACAAAGTAAAAATTTATAGAGAATGCAGATATTATTACATATTTTGTACATGCAGGAATATCCAGGGCCAAAGCAGCGGTGAAGCAGTTCTGCCTCGGCCGCGGCAGCATCCAGAGTGTCAACATCAAAATTGTAGGCGAATGAAAGAAAAAAATATAGAGAATATTCTGGAAGATGCAGCGCACCAATTGGACCAGGCTAGCGCACTAAAAGCCCACGACAAAGACCGAACGGGAAAAACTTTCTAAAAGGTTGCAAACTCGGAAATATCAGAAGACTTGCTCCTTACTCCAAGTTAGAATCTATTTAGGAAAGGTTTGTCCTAGGTTAAGACTATATATAGCCTAGCCGACCACATTGTTGAGAGAGTTGATTTTAGAGAAACCCTTCCCCTAAGAATTGTACCCATCAACATTATGTTCTAAATTTCTTAGAGATAGGTGAAGGTTTTATATATTAGTGAGAGGAGATTGTTTCTTGTTTCTTTGTTCTAATGCAATAATAATACCAAAGTTTGCTTATCCTATTGTCATTCCTTGTTCTTGCATTCAAGCTTGAGAGAGAAGTTTGTAAGTAATATATTTACCTAGCATCGAGAGGTGTAGATTCACAAAAGGGATAAGTACGGTATTATCAAACACTAACTCGGCCAAGAGATAAGTTAAGAGTTTCAGTAGCTAAAAGAAGTGTTGGATTGGTTGGTGATTATCGTTGATTTATACCGAGAGATATCGTCAAGGACCAGTCATCAACAACGCTCTGACTTAGAGATAAGCGGAGTCAACTACGGACAATTTGCTAAAATTTGATGCATCTGCCCAAGAGTAAGAGATTGTCGCGGCAGAGAATACTAACGCTACCGAGGTTGTATCTGCAGTACTGTCGAAGCAGTATTGTGTAATTGCATTGGACAAAAAGAAAATCAATCGAATCTACTAATTGACGCAACTGGATCCTACCCATTTTCTCTATATCGTTCTCAAACCTTTATTTTATGTTTTGTTATTTAATTATTTAGTTAGTTAAACAAATCCACTTATCTGTGTGTTTTACTTTATCTTTCAAGAGCAAAGGAACAAGGGGAAACATATTAAGTATACCAATCCCTATGAAGACGATATACGATATACTTATCACTTTATTACTTGTGACGTGTACACTACACAATTGCGCTATTATTACACGCAACAAGTTTTTGGCACCGTTTCTAGGGATTGACAACTAAATTTTGTCTTCTTTAATTTTCTTGTTTTTATTTTATTATTTTTACTAACATATTTTCTTTTTCTTAAAAAAATAAAAATAAAAATTATAGGTGTGTTTCAAGTTGAAGGCTCAAGATGCAAGAAGAAAGAAAGAAATCTATTCGGGAGTTTATGTTGGCAAATATGAATCGAGCCAATCAAGAATTTCCTAGATTAAATGATGATTATCTATGCCAACCAATAGCAACCCAACAAGTTTATGCCTGGGCAAATTTTTGTTTTAATTGTGGAGATGATCATTTGGTTAACAATTGCCCATACAATACTGAATCATATGGCCACAGAGAAGACCATAGATGGAACCAACAACAAAATTCTTCATGGTATGATCAAAACGCTCAAAATTTTTTGTATCATGACAATTTTATTGGTGTTACAGATATGCCATGGCAATATAATTTTTCTTAAGAGTATCCAAATTCATTGGAGGAAACATTGAAAGCATCAATGGCTAGAATTGATGAATTCATGACAGAGCAATCAAGGTTCCTGGATGCACATATAGCTAGACTGGATGCGTGCCCTAGAAGGTTTCGGAAAATTAATTGTAGAGATCCAAATATGCCCTGTATAACATAACCCAACAATCAATCCTTAGGGATACTGAAATCCCAACACTAGAGGACAAAGAGGAAATTCCGGAACCTCTAAGTCCAGAACATGTTGATGAGAAAGATTGTCAAACAGTGGATGAGTGCACTGCCGAGGCAATTATCGCGGCTGTAGAGAAGCATGAACAGGGCAATGTCACGATACCATTCTACGAGGCCGATGAGAGTAATGATCTAGAAAATTTTGAGGAGTCTAATTCCCAGGATGTTACGGCAGCAATGATTCTAAAAAAGGAAGCTGAGGATTACTCTCACTCACAACTGCCGGGGCAGTTACACGAAGACATGTTTGATCAACAAGATAGTAATGCCGTGATAATAGAAAATAAGATGGTACTAAATGAACCTTTTGAATTCTTTAAAAACTCATCTCTTCCATTGCAGGTATATTTCGAGGAGTCAATGTTACAAGATTTGAAGCCATCACAAATAGGATATGATTGTTTTGAAGATGATATTTCTGTGGTAATTCCATCTAATGTTAGTTTTAAGCCAGAATCTCTACTGATGAAGATTACTGAGAAGCATAAAAAACAATGTGGGTTGATTCTTGAAGACTTCAAGAAAGATGATTCTTCACTTGACTTAAACCGAATTTTGGCAAAAGATTGCCACGACAATTGGCTATCACAACAATGGCTACGACAATAAAGGCTATATCCAACGAATGTTTCTTGATGTTTATATTTTTAGGTTAGGACAATAAAGCAGGAATAACAAAGAAGTAGTTCACAGCAGGAAGTCTGCTGTCGTGGCAGTACATAGTGTCAGAGTCACAGCAGTCCCAACAGGCAGAATAGGGTAACAGCTAGTCTACCGAGATTTTCGCCGCAACAGTAAATGCAAACGACAGTAAAGACCAAACGGCTAGTAGTTTAAACGGCTACATAGCCAAGGCCTATATAAGCACCTTCTTTCTCTTGAACTATTTACTCTTGCATTCTTGTTTCTTTAGAATTGTTTACTCAATCTCTCTCTTGTTATATTCGTTACAATCTCAAAACTCTCTTATTTTTCTCAGAATCTTTCCAAGAAATTCTCCCTTTACTATCTTTACTTGTTTTATTAATTTTATCTGTTGTGTGATTTGAGTATTGAGGACAATGCTCAGTTTGAGTTTTGGGGTATTGTAGGTGCAGAAGCACTGCTCTACATCAGCTCTACTTTAGTTTACTCCTTTAAGGCTATAGAAATCTTTCTCCTTACCATAGCCAAGTTCTGTTTTGAAGGAATAACCAAAGGATACTCAATGAATAAAACTTAGAAGCTTGCTTTAGGGTTAGAAAGAAAATAAACACTTTTTGGACTTGCTTGATTTAGGAGTTTCTTTAATAAACTTAGGTGATAAAGACTTAGAACCTTTTGGAAAAATAACTAGAGGTGTCTATCATTGGCTCTAGTTTTGCTCTCCTTCATGCTAGAGGTGCCCGGAATTGGCTCTAGTATGCTAAATAGGTGGCTAAAAAGAAAAAAATAAGAAAAATAAGAAAATAGAAAACGCATATCTTGAGATGCCCGAAATTGGCTCAAGACTTGTTGTTTTAAGGAGACAGGTTTAGTCCAAATTCTATTTGTCTTGAACTTAGATTTTATCTAAGAAAGCCTTGAATCAACCTTGTCCATAAAACGCACACACTCACCTAGCCTTATAGCTTGTTTCTTAGTAAAAGTCCTTGGGTAAACTAGTGGCTAAAACGGAGAGATAGACATGACCATGGTGGGAAGAATAGATGGAAAAGTAAAACCAAAGGGGAGTAAGGTTCGACAATTTGATGTCTTGCATTGCTTGAGGACAAGCAATAGTTCGAGTTTGGGAGTATTTGATGAGTGCCTAAAAGGCAGTTATTTACTACCCTTCTCATGGTACTTTATGCATCTATTATACACCAACTTGAACTGAAATATGGACTCTTTGCGCAAATATTGGATATTCTGTTATCATTACTTACAAATTCAATATGTATAGAGAATGCAGATATTATTACATATTCCATACATGCAGGAATATCCAGGGCCGAAGCGGCAGTGCAGCAATGTTGAGGCTGAGGCAGAGAGGAGGCCACGACAGCATCCAGAGTGTCAACATCAACATTGTAGACGAATGAAAGATAAAAATATAGAGAACATTCTGGAAGATATAGCGCACCAATTGGACTAGGCTAGCGCACTAAAAACCCACGACAAAGATCGAACGGGAAAAGCTTTCTAGAAGGCTGCAAACTTGGAAATATCAGAAGACTTGCTCCTTACTTCAAGTTAGAATCTATTTAGAAAAGGTTTGCCCTAGGTTAAGACTATATATAGCCTAGCCGACCATATTTTTGAGAGAGCCGATTTTAGAGAAACCCTTCCCCTAAGAATTGTACCTATTGATATTATGTTCTAAATTTCTTAGGGATAAGTGAAGGTTGTAGATATTAGTGAGAGGAGATTGTTTCTTGTTTCCTTGTTCTAATTCAATAATAATATCAAAGTTTGCTTATCCTATTGCATTCCTCGTTCTTGCATTCAAGCTCGAGAGAGAAGTTTGTAAGTAATATATTTATCTAGCATCGAGAGGTGTAAGTTCAAAAAAGGGATAAGTATGGTGTTGTCAAACACTAACTCGGCCTAGAGATAGGTTAAGAGTTTCAACAACTAAAAGAAGTATTGGATTGGTTGGTGATTATCATTGATTTACGCTGAGAGGTATCGTCAAGGACCAGTCATCAACAGCGCTCTGACTTAGAGATAAGCGGGGTCAACTAAGGACACTTTGCTGAACTTTGATGCATCTACCCAAGAGGAAGAGATTGTCGCGGTAGAGAACACTAACGCTGCCGAGGTTGTATCCGTAGTACTGTCGAAGCAATGTTATATTATTGCATTAGACAAAAAGAAGATCAATCGAATTCACTAATTGACGCAACTGGATCCTACCCACTTTCTCTATATCGTTCTCAATCCTTTATTTTATGTTTTGTTATTTAATTATTTAGTTAGTTAAACAAATCTACTTATCTGTGTTTTTACTTTATCTTTCAGGAGCAAGGGAACGAGGGGAGATATATTAAGTATACCAATCCCTATGGAGACGATACACGATATACTTATCACTTTATTACTTGCGACGTGTACACTGCACAGTTGCGCTATTATTACGCGCAGTAGTTCTTTATTGAAATTCCCAAGTATTAGCTTTCGAATCATTAAATAAAACTTGATTTTATGTTTTCAATGCTAGATCTAATGATTTTATGAATGTTTTTGTGAAATCTTTTTAGATCTCATTCAATGCTGTAATTTGATAGATTTAATTAAGATATTATGTTATTTAATTGATTAATTGAGTCTTCAATTGATGGTAAATTAATTTAATCCCGGAATAATGCAATCGGTGTTTTAAGGTAGTTTTTGGTTGTTTTAGGGGTTATTTTAGGTGTTTTAATGTTGTTGGAGGTATAAGGATGGTTTAGATGTGTTTTTGGTTCATAATTGGTATGGATTAGATGTTAGATTCATTAGGTTTTGGGCTGATGTTGCTCAGATGCGTTTTGGCTTAATTTTCGGTCTTTTTGGCTAAGTTTTCGGTAGATTTGTAGTGATCAGATATGGCTGCTGGTTTGAGAATGTAATGATGTGAAAATGCTCTATTTTTAATGTTGTAGAGGTAGTGCAAGAAGGTGCTTAAGTGGCTGGTGCGTTGGCCTGGTTATTGGAACATCAACGGAAACTCGTTTCGCTTATCTGTGAGTGTTTTCGGACCTAAAGTGAATCACATTGTTTTGGGGACTATGGAATAGTGTGAAAACTTTCCATAGTTCAAGATTAAGTAAAGTAAATGTTTTTGATATATTAACATGAGCTTCGGCTACATTTGGTAAAGGCATTGATGTTGTTAATGCAATGAGATTTTTGGAAATGCATAAACATGATTTTAAATTGGTGCATGCATGAGAAATATTTGCTGAAATGGATGGTTTATCAAAGCATCCATGGTTATGGAAATGTGAGAGAACACAATGTGGTTAATTACCTTACATATGATGGTGCCTTTGGGCATGGCTTTCGGTTTATTTGTTGAATATATTATGCATACATTATGAGCAGCAAATTATCATACACATTTGATTATGATATTGGCTTAGTGACACAAACTTTAGATTCGAATACGAATGACATGTCATTAGGATTGTCTTGAGTGCACTATAAACATTATTGAGAATAAAGAATATTGCCTACACGTAACAAGGGTGACTTTGTATCCAATCGTACGTGGTAGAGCCGCCTACACGTAACAAGGGTGACTATGTGTCCAATCGTGCGTGGTAGAGCCGCCTACACGTAACAAGGGTGACTATGTGTCCAACCGTGCGTGGTAGTGCTATAATAGTGACTTTGTGTCATGTCAATGGTGACCTTGTGTCATGTTAATGGTGACTTCGTGTCATGATGAGACTAATAGTCCCTAGCAATGGATCCGTGTATTCGGTGAACTCAAGGTTCATAATAAGTGGTCACTAGAATGCCAATATACATAAATGGATTTAAAGAGGACATTATGCATCATTCATGAATTGTTTTGATAAGGTTGTGCGAACTCAAGAAAGTGTTTTGGTTTATGAACCTGAACATGAAATGATAAGCATGCATGATTTAGTCATGCATTGCAAATAATGGTTTCATTAGGGTTTTAAATTGATGCATTAATGTTTTGTTAGAGCCTCCTCACTAAGCATGTTGTGCTTAAGCTCTACTTTCATTTTTGCAGAAAATTAAAAGAAATTTGGAGTTTCATTTTGAGCAAGAGGATCAAGGGAAAAGATTACAACATTTTGGTATGATTTTGCCAAATAAGTTGGGGCTTGGCAATGTGTAGATCGAACCCCATATAAGATTGTGTTTGGTCAGTTTGAAGCTTTGTATTGAGACATTATAATGCTTGGTTATTGGATGTTGAACTATGAGGTTGCTTTTAATTGCCTAAACCATGTCCATACATGATTGTTGTTTGTTTAAAACCTTATCAAGAAAGCCTGTACACTTGCACAAGCATGGACACATTTGTCTCTAACCAAATTTTAGGTAGCATGCCTATAGATGGTTTAGGGCTTTGGATGTTGGTAATTGGGTGTTAAAATATGTTAATTATACTTAGGAATATTGCATATAGCTATGAGTGTCTAATAATTATTCATGGGTAGAATTTAATCATCTTAGAAAGGCTTAATTAACTTTCGAGTACAGGGGGTATCGATACACCCTGTGGTGGTATTGATACCTTTTGCCACTGGACGATCGGGTATCGATACGACCCAAGGTGGTATCGATACCACTTTCATTCGAATGGAATAATATGCTAATTATTGCCAAGGTATCGATACATCCTTGAATTTAAAACTCATGCTAAGTAGGGTTTAACCCCGTTATCGAACATAGAAGACTTGTGTGCTATTCTTGGGATGCAAAGACACCATGATGCGTAAATTTTATACGGAACACATATCAAATAATATAAAATTGAGTGATGTGCTTATGTGTTACTTGTTTTACAATTAGGTCCCAACTTAATGAATCATGAAATTGACGATGCTATGATGTTCCGTTTGGTCTGAATTTTATTACAAGTATGCTATGCATGTTTAATTGTGTTTTGGTGGATTGAATTTCCAGATGATGTTAGAAATACAAATAATTACATTTTGGTCCCTAGACATGTATGCATTAACTGGATATTTGAATGTAGAGTTTAATCTTCCATTCTCGATTTGCATGAATCAACTCACATAGGAACCTAATCATGTATCTAGTTAAATAAAAAATATATATATATTGGTTTTTAGGGTTGTTTATCAAATCGGACCTTCGCGGGTTTGGTTCGGTATTCCCAGTGTAACCCATTAGTGCCGGTTTCGTCTAGGTCGGGCTAAGGGGTTATATTTGGTGGTATTAGAGCCAGGTTGATAAAAGTGTGTATAGGTTTATAAAGTGTGTAACCATGTTTGCTAAGTGTGCGGTTGATTTGATATAGTGTGTGGTCAGTTCGTTAAGTGTGTGATTAATCATGATGTGATGCTAGCTTATTGAACATCTAAACATGATTATTGTGTTTTGAGTAGTGATGGTTAATTTGGGGTTTCCAGTTACACATTGCCAAAACAAATATATTTTAGATGCTTTTCGGTTTTCCCTTGGATCTTGCTCGAATATAAGGTTATTTTGTTTTAATATTATGTTTTAAATTTCATGTTTGAAGTTCTTGAGATATGCCTCCGAGACGTGAGACTCGTGATAGTGCGAGCTTGATCACTGATGGTCAGGCAGAGGTGAGGAGACTACTAGAGAGGAGCCGCTTCCACCCTCTCTACTTGTTGGTGTTCCTCCGGTTCCTTTGGGAGGACAGTTCAGAGAGTTTTTCCCGTTCATTCAGGCGATGACGGGAGCGTTCCAGGCTGCTATGGCTGGGGTGCACATTCCGGCTCCTACTCCTGCCGTAGTGGTTACCCAGGGCTACTATTGGAGCGTTTGCATAGTTTGGGCGGTGTCGAGTTTCGTGCGTCTGACCCGAGCTCAACTGAAAAATGGTCGGCTAGCACGAAGAGGATTCTTGACCAGATGGATTGTCAGGATACCCGGAGGATGGGTTGCGTGGTCTCTCTGCTCCAGGGTGATGTTGGGACCGCCGGCACACCCCATGGCGCAGCGGAACAAAATTACGACGTACTTTCCAGTGATCCATGTACGTTTAATCCGAAATCAAGAGGAAGAGATACGATGACTTACATTGGGTTCCTTGATAAGCAGCAAAAACAACAACTAGATTTGTGATAATCATGATTGTTCGACAATTTGAATCTTTAGTCTCCACGAATATCGTCTCGGTCTCTACTCAGTTCACCCGGTTAAGAGAGCAAATCTTGAAAAAATTGTTTCTCGTGATTCTAGGGTTTGGAATTCGAAATTCTCTATCTTGGCTGCTAGACCAATTGATCCTTTATATAGGTGTAACCCTAGGTATGAGAGTTTGATTCTGATTTGGTTTATAGGAAATAATTACTTTAATTAATTTCTTAAATATCAGAATCTATATTTAATTCGAATTTAAAAGGGATATAATTACTTTAATTATATTCTTTATTTAAAATTCGAGATTAAATATAATCTACTTATATTTTTGCTCTGTTTCAACCATTTGGTGTGACCCTGTAGGCTCATTGTAACGTTAGTAATAATATTAGAACAATTCTAATATTAAAAATAATGAGTGACATCTAGCAATATATCATTGTCATCTAAGTTACAAGAGATCATGATTCGGTGTATCATGTCCGTAACCAACTCTTTTAATGTATTATATCCTTTTGTCCTTTTATATCTTTAATAGGCACAAGTCTTGGAATAGTCACACTTGTATAGTCTATTATTAGTGTTTCTTGATATCTAGAGTGGACTACTATTAATGAATAATTTATGATATCTCATATCAACATATTCAAGCATGGCCATGCATTTTTAGTCTCACTCAATCAAGTGGCCTTTGATATATTTTCCTATTATGTAGGAAGGACAAATCCTATCTTGATTATTCACATCTCATTACATATATTGTAATATGTCAAATGTCAGTTTTTATAGTGTAACTAATTACGAAACACATTTAACTGCATCAAAACATAAAACAACATATGTTGAGATAGTAATAATCTCAAGTCTAAGGATTATACATATAATTGTCACTATGAGCAATATCGTCACCGTCACATAATAATCCAAGATATATGCTCATAGTGGGTCAATCCAATATATTATTCTCTACTAACATATTCATGTATTAATTCTGACATCTCTATGTCAATGACAACTCATTTTCATCAATTTATCACATGTTAGTCTTAAGAATATTATTATTGTCCATACCCATAATAATACTTGACTAAGGATCTTTTAATAATAATACATATATTATTATATGGACCTTATTGTTTCTCAGTTTATGTGACCCATATATCTGAAAACAACAATGACAATGCCTTTATTCAATAAAATTGGTAAATGAAAGTATCCATACAATCATCATATGATTGGTCTTTGGGCATACTCTAACAATCTCCCACTAGCACTAAGACCAATCACTCACATATCTAATACCGAGTGACTCTGTGTGACGATCACGCTTCTGTTGTGTTAGAGGCTTCGTCAAGGGATCAACAATATTATCATCCGTGTGTACTTTACATATCTCCACATCTCCTCGATCTATGATCTCTCGAATAAGATGGAAGCGTCTAAGAATATGTTTGGATCGTTGATGAGATCTGGGTTCCTTTGCTTGTGCAATGGCTCCATTGTTGTCACAACGGAGTTCTATAGCATCTGATATGCTTGGAACAACCCCTAGTTCGGATATGAACTTTTTGATCCAAACAGCTTCCTTTGCTGCTTCACTGGCTGCAATATACTCAACCTTTGTCGTAGAATCAGCTACTGTATCTTGCTTAGAACTTTTCCAGCTTACAGAACCTCCGTTAAGGCAAAACACAAATCTAGATTGCGATCTTGAGTCATCCTTATCTGTTTGGAAACTAGCATCAGTATAACCTTTTATACTAAGCTCTTCTTTGCCTCCATAGACAAGAAATGTATCCTTAGTTCTTCTCAAGTACTTAAGTATGTTTTTGACTGCTACCCAGTGACTTTCACCAGGGTTTACCTGATATCAACTTGTCATGCTTAAGGCATACGATACATCTGGTCGAGTACATATCATGGCATACATGATAGAACCAATAGCCGAAGTATATGGAATCTTACTCATTCATTCTCTTTCTTGTGGAGTTGAAGGACACATTTTCTTCGAAAGAGATATACCATGTCTCATAGGTAAGAATTCTTTCTTGGATTCTTCCATACTGAATCTCTTTAGAACTTTGTCTATATATGTACTTTGACTCAGACCTATAAGTCGTCTAGATCTATCTCTCTAGATCTTAACCCCTAAGATATATGTTGTCTCACCCAAATCTTTCATTGAGAAACAACTACTTAACCAAGTCTTAACTGACTGTAAGGTAGGTATGTCGTTTCCTATAAGAAGTATGTCATCTACATACAAGATTAGGAAAGAAACAATGCTCCCACTAGTCTTCTTGTAAACACAAGGCTCATCTTCGTTCTTGATAAAACCAAACTCTTTGATCGCATTATTGAAACGAAGATTCCAACTTCGAGAAGCTTGCTTTAGTCCATAAATGGACCTTTGTAGCTTACAAACCTTTCCAGCATTTCCTGGAGCGACAAAACCTTCTGGTTGTGTCATATACACATCCTCTTTAAGTTTTCCATTAAGGAAAGCAGTTTTGACGTCGATTTGCCAATTTTCATAATCATGGAATGCAGCTATAGCAAGCAAGATCCGGATGGATTTAAACATAGCTACAGGGGAGAAAGTTTCGTCATAGTCAATACCATGAACTTGTCGAAAACCTTTAGCGACTAGTCGCCCCTTGTATGTTTGTACATTTCCATCCATGTCGGTTTTCTTCTTGAAAACCCATTTACACCCTATAGGTTTTATCCCTTCAGGTGATTCAACCAAAGTCCATACTTGGTTGACTGACATGGATTTCATCTCAGATTTCATGGCCTCAAGCCATTTCTCAGAGTCTTGGCTCGATATTGTCTCTTGATAAGTTCTTGGCTCATCCTGATCCATAATGAGAACATCTCCATGCGTGGTAATGAGAAATCCATATCTCTCAGGTGCATGGCATTCTCTTGTGGACCTACGCAGTGGTTGTGTTTCTAAATCTGTTGACTGTTCCTCAATAATTTGTGGAACATGTTCAATCTCAGGTTCAATGAATTGTTGTTCTTGAACTTCTCCAAGTTCAATGTCTCTACCCCTTCCTTTCTTATTAAGAAATTCTCTTTCGAGAAAAACTCCTGTTCGAGAAACAAACACTTTGTTCTCTTTGGGGTTAAAGAAATAATATCCCTTAGTTTCTTTGGGATATCCAACAAAATTACACTTATGAGATTTGGGTTAGAGCTTTGTAGACATCTGATGTTTGACATATGCTTCGCAACCCCAAATCTTAATAAAAGACATACTAGGACGTTTTCCGGTCCATATCTCATATGGTGTCTTTTGAACAGATTTAGACGGAACACGATTTAAAGTGAAAGCAGTTATTTCTAGTGCATGTCCCCAGAAAGAAGTCGGAAGATCACTATGACTCATCATTGATCGAACCATGTCTAACAAAGTTCGATTTCTCCTCTCAGAAACTCCATTCCACTGTGGTGTACCTGGTAGAGTAAGTTGTGAGACAATCCCACATTCTTTAAGGAGTTCATCAAATTCTATGCTTAAGTATTCTCCATCTCGATCTGATCGAAGTGCTTTAATACTCTTTCCTAGTTGATTTTGTTCTTCATTCTTGAATTCTTTAAATTTTTCGATAGCCTCAGATTTATGGCGCATAAGGTAAATGTAACCATATCGACTGAAGTCATCAGTGAAAGTGATGAAGTACTAAAATCCACCTCTAGCTTGTGTGTTCATTGGTCCACATACATCACTATGTATTAATCCCAATAAATCACTTGCTCGCTCACTTTTACCATTAAAAGGAGCCTTAGTCATTTTTCCTAATAAGCAAGATTCACATACATCCAATCGTTCGAAAACAAATGAATCTAAGAATCCATCTTTATGGAGTCTTGATATGCGTTTCTCACTTATATGGCCTAAACGACAATGCCAGAGATAAGTTTGATTTGAGTCATTTGTTTTTGATCTTTTGGTATTTATGTTATAAATGACATTTTCTAGATTTAAAATATATAAGTCATTAACCAATTATGCTGAACCATAAAAAACATTATCGAGATAAAAAGAACAACAATTATTCTTAATAATAATCTCAAATCCAATCTTGTCCAAACAAGAAATAGAAATAATGTTTTTAGTCAAACTAGGCACAAAATAACAATCTTCTAAATGTAAATCAAGTCCACTAGGTGAAGATAAAACGTATGTTCCTATAGCTAATGCAGCAACTCTTGCTCCATTTCCCACTCGTAGGTCCACGTCTCCCTTAGCTAGATTCCTTCTCTTTTACAGTCTCTGTACAAAAGTACAGATGTGAGAACCACAACCGGTATCTAATACCCAAGAAGAAGATGTTGACAGATTCACATCGATAACATAAATACCTGAAGCAGATGCACCATCTGTTTTTGCCTTCTTGACCTCTTCAAGGTAAATGGGGCAATTTCTTTTCTAGTGTCCGGTCTTATTGCAGTGGAAAAATTTTCCTTCCTTGCTAACTCCCTCTTTGGGTTTCAATGCATCATGTCCTTTGGGTATAGGCTTACCTTTACCCTTGTACTTTGCCACTGCCTTTCCCTTTCCTTTGTCCTTGCGGACCATCAGAATGGGCTTAGGTCCACCTTTAGACATATTTTTCTCAGCAGTTCGTAACATGCCAAGTAACTGTGGCAAATTTTTGTTAATTTCATTCATGTTGAAATTAAGGACAAATTGATTGAAGCTATTTGGCAACGATTGCAGAATAACATTAGTAGCCAATTTATCCTTGAGAGGAAAACCTAGCTTTTCCAACGTTTGGATATAGCCTATCATCTTAATGACATGAGCTCCTATAGGAGATCCCTTTACCATTTTGCACTGAAATAGAGCTTTAGAGGTCTCATACCTCTCTTGACGTGCTTGCTCCTCATATATTTCTTTGAGGTTTTGAATCATATCATATGCAACCATGTCCTCATGTTGCTTCGGAAGATCAGGAGTCATGGTAGCAAGCATAAGACATCCAACATCTAACATGTCATCCATATGTTTCTTAAACTTGTCTTTGTCAGCTCTAGAAGCATTAGTTGCCGGTTCATCTGGAACGGGTTCTTCAATGACATATTCCTTTCTTTCCTGTTTGAGAATAATTCTCAAATTACGGAACCAATCAAGGAAGTTTACGCCATTGAGTTTCTCCTTCTCAAGGAGTGATCGCAATGATATAGTATTGTTTGCTATTTAGATCTACAACAATGGAAATACATAATATGAATTTACCGATTTGAAATATTATAAATAGGACTTTATTTATAAAATACTCCCACTATTTCGTTCAAAATTAAAAAACCCTCTCGTTTTTAATTTCGGAAAAATTTGACGAAAATTTTTCTAGTGAGTGAGGATCCATAATTTACCAATTTCCTAAATCAGCTTTGGCTTTTCTTTTAGGATAGAGGTTATTTAGGTAAGTAACCCTTTACTAATTACATCTCATGTAACTCCTCCATTTGGTGAACAACTCTTGTTCAGTCATCTCATGACTTAACCAAATACTTAGCCTTTAGGTTTCTAATCCTATTAGAACAACCTAACTAAGTTATTATCAATATTTTGACCGACGAATATCACTTGTTTATTCTTCGCGTTTAACCAATATGGACTTATGTGTTAATGCTTTGGCAAAACCCACATAAGATCGATCAAGGACTTAACGAGGGCAAATATTGGACGACTAATTTTAACTTATACTAATTTGAGGGAAAACATTGAATATCTCATCGTTACCTTTTTTTTTAATTTGGCCCTTATTGATCTCATCAATATATGCGAGTAGAAGATATATATCATACATTGCATCACATACATGATAGATGTAACATTCCGTTTTGGGGGACGAAATTTCGGGGACGAAATTTTCTTAAGAGGGGGAGAGTTGTAACATCCCGTTTTTGGGGTTATTAGTTAGGCTTAGTTAGGGGAAATCGATTCGGGACGAATCGGGTTCTCCAGTTCATTAATTCCGGGAAAAATAAAATAAAGATATTTTTAATTAAGAAAAATAATAATTTGGAAGGTGGTTTAAAATAAATAAAATATGTTTCAAAATTAAAAGAAAATAATTTGGATTTTTTTAATGATTTTTAATTATGCTTAATTATGTATAAGTGACCGATTTGTAACTTTTGGAAAATTGGAGGACTATTTCGTAATTTTCGGCAATTATATGTTTTTAGTGACTAAATTGAAAAGCAAGCTAAACTTAGAATCCTTAGAGGGACATAAACCCATTTCTAATTTTTAATGATGATTTATTCACCAAAATATATTTTTAATTACTTTAATTGGATTTTTAATCATTTTTCTCAAAAACCACTTTTTCTCATCTTTTTCTCTTATCTTTTTCGCTCATTTTCTCTCCACTTTCTCTTCATCTTTTCTCTTCAATTCCTTGTTGATTTTTGCATCTTTTTCCACAAAGATTACATCACTTGCATCATCTTTCCATCCTTTACAAAACATATGCATTAATTTCATCAAATCTACATCAAATTGCAAGGAATCAAGAAGGGGAAAATTCCATATTTTTGGTGAATAGATCTTGAAGGTAATTTTCTGGATTTATATTCTTTTCTAAGGTTCTTTATTGAAATTCCCAAGTATTAGCTTGCTAATCTTTGAATAAACACTTGATTCTATGTTTTTAATGTTAGATCTAATGTTTCTGTGATGTTTTGTGAAATCTTTTCGGATCTCATTTAATGCTGGAAGTTAGATGAATTCAATCATGTTTTTATGTTGATTTAATGAGTAATTGAGTCTTGATTTGATATCACATTAATTTAATCCCGGAATAATGCAATCGGTGTAGTTTTAAGGTGCTTTTCGGTTGTTTTAGGGGCTGTTTTAGATGCTTAAATGTTCCTGGAGGTATAAGGATGGTTTGGATGTGTTTCTGGATCATATTTGAGGTGGATTAGATGTTAGATTCGTTAGGTTTTGGGCTGATATTGTTCGGATGTGTTTCGGCTTAGTTTTCGGTCTTTTCGGCTAAGTTTTTGGTAGTTTAATGGTGATCGGATATGGATGTTGGTTTGAGCATGTTATGATGTGAGAATGCTCTGTTTTTAATGTTGTAGAAGAGGTTCAAGAAGAAGCTTGATTGCTGGTGCGTTGGTGCGATCATCGGAAAGCGGCGAAAGCTCGCTTCGCTTGTTGGTGAGTGGTTACGAATTTTAAAGCGAATCGCGTTTGGTATGTTCTGTTTTTGGGGACTATGGAAGAGTGTGAAAACCTTTCATGGTTCAAGAGTAAGTAAAGTATATGTTTTGTTAAATCGATGTGAGTTTCGGCTACATTTGATAAAGGCATTATGTTGATAATGTATGAGATTTATGCAAATGCATGAGCATGATTTGAAATGATGCATACATGAGAATTACTTGCTGAAATACATAGCTTATTTAGCATCCATGATTATGGAAAATTATGAGAAATGATTTGGGATACAATTTGGTTATTTGCCTATTATATGATGGTGCCTTTGGGCATGGCTTTGGTTCATTTGTTGAACATTTTATGCATGCATTATGAGAAGCAAGTTATCATGTACATTTGATTATGATATTGGCTTAGTGACAATAACTTTAGATTCGAATACGAATGACATGTCATTAGGATTGAGTGCACTATAAAATAAAGAGAACAATGATATTGCCTACACGTAAACAAGGGAGACTTTGTGTCCAACCGTGCGTGGTAGTTCCACTTACACGTAAACAAGGGTGACTTTGTGTCCGACCGTGCGTGTAGAGCTTGCCTATATGTAAACAAGGATGACTTTGTGTCCGACCGTGCATATAGTTGACCCATAAGTAAACAAGGGTGACTTTGTGTCCAACCGTGCGTAGTGGGGGATAACATGTATACAAGGGTGACTAAGTGTCCGATCGATACATGTTGAGAAAAGGATCCATGTATTCGGTGAACTTAAGGTTCACATTAAGTGGTCACTAGAATGCCAATATGCATACATGAATTTGAGATTAAGATTGTACATCATTTATAAATTATTTTGTAAAGATTATGTGAACTTAAGGATGCATATGATTTAATGAATTTGGACATGTAATATTGGTATGTATGATTTAACAAAGTATTGCAAATTATGGTTTTTATATGGTTTTAAATAAAAGCATTGATGATCTTTTGTGGAGCTATCACACTAAGCATGTTAGCTTAAGCACTCTTTTCATCTTTACAGAAAAATAAGGGCACTTGGAGCTTCGTTCGAGGCAAGGAAACCAAGGGGAAGATTACTTTAACTTTGGTATGTTTTTGGCAAATAAATAGGGCAAGGCAATGTGTAACGCAATCTATGAGAGAAGTGAGGATTTAGGCTTTGTTTCATGTTGTAATAAGACCATTATTGTTTGGTTATTAATTGTTGAACTTTTGTTTAATTTGAATTGTTGAAGCATGACTTAGTATGGTTGTTATGTTGCTATTCAATCTTTAGGAAGCATGCCTATAGATCTCCTTGTGATCTTTTCTGAAGTTTGAGGTGAGGTTATGTTGATGATGATGCCTAGGAATGTTGCATATAGTTTCGGGTTGCTAATGTTTATGCTTGGGTGGTTTAAATGAGCTTAACATGTCTCACTCGGCCCAGGATGCAAGGGGTATCGAAACACCCTGTGGCAGTATCGATACCCTTATGCAACTGGACATGGTTGTATCGAATCAGTGTTCGGTACCAAATGCTACTGGATTTGTCTGTTCCGAAACACTTTATGGCCTATTTCGAAACAGGTGACGTGTTCCGAAACACCCCAAGGGCTGTTCCGAAACACCTGGCCTAGAAAGAGCAATTCGAGAGTTTTAAATGTATGAAACGTAGGACTTAAATTAGTAAGTGAAAATAATGGATCTATGAGTAGTTTAGGAAATGATGTGACACCATGATTCATGTTTTAACCCGACCACACATCGAATATTATAAGATGGATGAAATACCTAATAATATATACTATGCGATTGAGTCCATATATGCTAGAACGTAAAATTGATTAATTAAGTTACCTTGTATGATCTGAACTGTATGTTGAATGTATTAAGCTTGTTTATTTGTTATCCGGTGGATTGGTTATGAATATGGTGATGTAAAGTAGTTCCTTACGTTTTTGGTTCCTAATCATGTATGTATTTGATTGACTTACTTATAATGGTTGAATCGCGTGTGTCTCTGTCTTACTTGAGTCAATTACACATAGGGAATTAATCGTGCATCTAGGTAAGATAAAATAAAAAAAAAGTAATGGTTTTCAGGGTTGTTTATCGGATCGGACCCTCACGGGTTTGGTTCGATATTCCCCGTGTGACCCATTAGTACTGGTTCCGTCTAAGCCGAGCTAAGAGGGTTACATTTGGTGGTATCAGAGCCAGGTTGAGTAAAATATGTTATTGGTTTATATGGTGCGTTGTTGGTTTGTCAAAGTATATGTTGGTTTGCTATGTTTGCATTGGTGTGTGTTAGAATGTTAGAATGAACATGATATGTCGATGTTGCATGCATACCTAGACATTGTGAGTGTATCTAGAATGACTGTGAGTAAAATAGGTGGTCAATTACATATTGCCTATGCCAATATGTTTTTAGATGTTCTTCGGTTTCCCTTGGATCTTGCCTGAATGTAAGTTTAATATGTTTTAATATTAAGTTTTAAAAATTGCATGTTTGAAGTTGTTAGACGATGCCTCCGAGACGTGAGACTCGTGCTACCGCAAGCTTGATCAGTGATGGTCAGGCCGAGGAAGAGGCTAATGTGAGGGAGGAACCGCTTCCACCTCCTCCACCAGTTGGTATGCCACCCGTTAGAGTGCCTCCGGTTCTAGTGGGGGGCCAGTTCGGAGACTTTGCACCGTTCATACAGGCTATGACGGGTGCATTTCAGGCAGCTATGATTGGAGTGCATGTACCGGCTCCCGCACCTGCCGTTATTGTTACCCCAGGGCTACCGCTTGAGCGTTTACGTAGCTTGGGAGGTGTTGAGTTCCGAGGATTTGACCCGAGCACAGCTGAGGAGTGGCTGGCTAGCACCGAGAGGATTCTAGATCAGATGGACTGTCAGGATGCCCATAGGATGGGTTGTGTAGTCTCTCTGCTTTATGGGGATGCTTATAGATGGTGGACTATCACGAGAGCGGGGGTAGCAGTTGCTAACCTGACATGGGAGTACTTCAGGACCGCCTTTGTGTGGAAGTTTTTAGGACCGAAGTACGAGGATACGCGGAAGAGGGATTTCATGTCCCTGGTGCAGGGCACTAGGAGTGTGGCTGACTATGAGATACAGTTTATCCGGTTGAGTCACTATGCTCCTGAGTTGGTTCCTACGGAGCATAAGAGATGTGATAGGTTCCGGTATGGTTTGGATCCGGAGATTAAGACATACTTGTTGGCTGCGGAGTATACTGAGTTTGATGTGCTCGTGAATCAGGCTAAGGATGTCGAGGAGTCTTTGAGGGAGCTAGGAAGTCTTCCGATGTTGGATAGAGGTTTGTTGAGGCTAGTACTCAAGGTGGTAAGGGTAAGAAGTTTCGGGACAACCGATATAGAGCTGATCGACACCGGGGTGATTTTGGACACGGCAGACGTGCTCAGCAGTATGGTAGAGGTGGTGGTGATGCGGCAGTTTGTAACAAAGTTATATAGAAGGTGTCCGTTGGAGGTAAAAGGACATATATTCGAGGTTAATTTGATGGAGTTGTTGTTTCATGGTTTTGACCTTATCTTGGGTGTTGACTGGTTGACGGAGCATAATGTTGTGGTGGATTTTGAAAAGAAGCGGGTTATATAACATCCCGATTTTTGGGTTAGTAGTTTGGGCTTTAGTTAGGAGAATTCTATTCGGGTCGAATCGGGTTCTCTAGTTCGTTATTCTGGGGAAATATAAAATGAAAATATTTTTTTAGAAAAGTAATAATTTTGGAATGTGGTTTAAAAATATTAAAAAGATGTTTCAAAAAATTAAAAGAATGTAATTTGAACTTTATATTGATTTTTAATTATGCTTAATTATGCATTAGTGACTAATTTGTAATTTTTGAAAAACAAAGGAGGACTTAATTTGTAATTTTCAAAAATTGTTGTTTTAGTGACTAAATTGAAAAACAAGCTATACTTAGAATCCTTAGAGGGCCATAAACCCAATTTAATTTCTAAATAATGATTTATTCACCAATATGATTTCTAATTAGATTAATTAAAGATGATAATCACTTTCTCACTTAACTACCTTTTTCTCTCATCTTTTTCTCTCATTTTCTCTCCGTTTTCCTTCATCTATTTTCTTCAATTCCTTGCTGATTTTTCCATCTTTTTCAACAAGAATTACTTCATTTTAATCATCTCTCCATTCTTTACAAAACCTAACCATCAATTTTATCAAATCAACACCAATTTGCAAGGAATCAAGAAGAAGAAATTTCATCTTTTTGGTGAATAGATCTTAAAGGTAATTTGCTGGATTTTAACTCTTTTCTAAGGTTCTTTATTGAAATTCCCAAGTATTAGCTTGCTAATCTTTGAATAAAACTTAATTCTATGTTTTCAATGTTAGATCTAATGATTTTTGTGAATGTTTTTGTGAAATCTTTTTAGATCTTATTTAATGCTGAAATTAGATGGATTTAATTATGTTATTATGTCAATTAAATGATTAATTAAGTCTTCAATTGATGGCACATTAATTTAATCCCGAAATAATGCAATCGGTGTTGTTTTAAGGTGTTTTTCGGTTGTTTTAGGGGGTTGTTTTAGGTGATTTAATGTTGCTGGAGATATATGGTTGTTTTGGATGTGTTTTTGGTTCATAATTTAAGTGGATTAGATGCTAGATTCATTAGGTTTTGGGTTGTTGATGTTTCGGATACGTTTCGGCTAAGTTTCGGTGTTTTTGGCTAGGTTTTTCGGTAGTGTTATGGAGGTATGGTGCGGCTGATGGTTTAAGCATGTTATAATATGAGAATGCTCTGTTTTTAATGTTGTAGAAGAGGTACAAGAAGGTGCTTGAGTTCTGGTACTTTGGCGTCGTCTTCGGCTACATTCGGTAAAGGCATTAAGATTGATAATGCAATGAGATTTATGGAAATGCATGAACATGATTTGAATTGATGCATGCATGAAGAATACTTGCTGAAATGTATAGTTTATCAAGCATCCATGATTATGGTGAATTATAAGAAATGATTTGGAATACAATATGGTTATTTGCCTTCAAATTAAAGGTGCCATTGGGCATGACTTTCGGTTCATTTATTGAGCACATTATGGATGCATTATGAGCTGAAAATGAAATGGAATATTATGTAGTTATTTGCCTTGAAATTGATGGTGCCGTTGGGCATGACATTTGGTTCATTTGTGAACATATTATGCATGCATTATGAGTAGCAAGTTATCATGCACATTTGATTATGATATTGGCTTAGTGACACTAACTTTAGATTCGAATACGAATGACATGTCATTAGGATTGTCTTAAGTGTACTATAAATATTATTGAGAATAAAGAATATTGCCTATACGTAACAAGGGTGACTTTTTGTCTAATCGTGCGTAGTAGAGCCACCTACACGTAACAAGGATGACTATGTGTCCAATCGTGCGTGGTAGTGCTATAATGGTGACTTCATGTCATGTCAATGGTGACTTCGTGTCATGTTAATGGTGACTTCGTTCCATGTCAATGGTGACTTTGTGTCATGACGAGACTAATGGTCTCTGACAATGGATCCGTGTATTCGTTGAACTTAAGGTTCACAATAAGTGATCACTAGAAGCCAATATGCATACATTGATTAAAAGAGAACATTGTGCATTATTCATGAAATGTATTGATAAGGTTGTACATACTCAAGAAAGTTATTTGATATTACAGACATGAACGTGGAATGTTAAGCATGCATGTTTTTAATAAGGCATTGCAAACTATGGTTTCAATATGTTTTTAAATAGATTCATTGATGATCTTATGTAGAGCTTCCTCACTAAGCATGTTTGCTTAAGCTCTCTTTTCATCCTTGCAGAAAAGTAAAGGCACAAGGAACTTCATTTGGATCAAGGAAACCAAGGGGAAAAGTTACTCAAATTCGGTATGTCTTGGAAAATAAATTGGGGCATGACAATGTGTAAACCCAACCAATGTGAGGAGTGTGAACTTAGACTTTGGTTTATGTTGAAATAAGACCTATGTTGCTTGGTTGTTAATTGATGGACTATGGTATTGTTTGGATTGTTAAAGCATGTATTTGCATGATCGATATGTTTTTAATCATGTTCTAGGAATCATGCCTATAGTTTGATTAATGTCCGTGACGTTGTTAATCATGTGTTATAAGATGTTAATTATACCTAGGACTTATGCATATAGATGGTAGAGTTTAATGGTTGTGTATTGAGTCGTTAGCGTTCACTTAGTGTGATGGAATTTTTAGGTTCAAGACCTAAAGTTTCGAAACCTTAGGGAAGGTTTCGAAACCTTTGCCAAACAGTTCTGAAACCTTCAGGAAGGTTTCAAAACCTTGCGGGAAATTTCAATTCTGGAAAGTTACTGGATGCGAAAAGTTTCGAAACCTTCAGGGAAGTTTCGAAACCTTTTACTAGAAATTACATTTTAGTATCGAATATCTTTCTTTGTTCAACTATGGTATCTACAGATGTTATTTAGAGCTGAAATTTCACATGGATGCATAAAGTTGATTTAATTTCAAGATGGATAACTCATTTTGGAAGTAGTCCTTATCGTTTGAAAGATTTACATTTTGATCCCTAACTTAGTGAAACATGCAATTGATGAAGTTAGAATGCTCCGTTTGACTTGAAATTTCTCGTGAGGGATACTTGTATGTTTAATTGAACTTTAATGAAAAGAATTCCGACTTTGTTATAGAATTTAAAAGTTTTACGTTTTAGATCTTAATTTACTTAAGTATTTAATCGGATGTTTGTTTAGGATCGGATTGTTTCCGCGAATGCCTTGTATGAGACCTTGACATGTAGGAATACAATTATGCATCTAAAAAAAATGATTTTAGGGTTGTTTATCGAATTGGACCTTCGCGGGTTTGGTTTGATATTCCCCGTGTAACCCATTAGTGTCGGTTCTGTCTAAACTGGGCTAAGGGGGTTACAGGTTAGCTTGAGGTTGTTAGATGGTAGCGAGGTTGTGGTAAATAGTGAGTATACCGGATTCTTGTCCAATGTGTTTTTGTCCTTGCAAGCAGAGAAGTTGATGCAACATGGTGGTATGGCATATCTAGCTTATGTGATGAACCCGGGATAGGAGAGGTCGAGTGCAGGATATTCAAACTGTATGTGATTTTCCGGAAGTGTTTCCTGAGGAGTTGCCATGATTACCTCCCGATCGCGATGTGGAGTTTAGTATTGAGTTGCATGCTGGTACTAATCTGGTGTCTATTTCTCCTTATCGCATGACACCTAAGGAATTAAAGGAGTTAAAGATGTAGTTGCAGGAGTTGCTTGACCAAGGTTTTATTCGACCGAGTATGTCACCATGGGGTGGACCGGTGTTATTTGTGAGGAAGAAAGATGGCACTATGAGGATTTACATTGATTATCGACAACTGAGTAAATTGACCATGAAGAATAAGTATTCTTTGCCAAGGATTGACGATTTGTTTGATCAATTTAGAGGAGCAAGTGTGTTCTCGAAGATTGATTTGAGATCAGGGTATTATCAGTTAAAGGTGAAAGAAGAGGATATGTTGAAAATAACGTTTCAAACAAGGTATGGCCATTATGAGTTTTTGGTGATGCCGTGTGGGTTAACGAATGCCCATGTTGCTTTTATGGATATGATGAACAGAGTGTTTCATGTGTATTTGGATTTGTTTGTAGTGGTATTCATAGATGATATCCTCGTGTATTCACGTACCGAAGAAGATCATGATCGACATTTGTAAATAGTGTTGCAAACATTGAAAGAGAACCAGTTGTATGCTAAGCTAAGTAAGTGTGAGTTTTGGTTAAAGGAAGTAGTGTTTCTTGGTCATTTGGTGTCAGAAAAGGGTATTAGTGTTGATCCAAAGAAGATAGAGGCTATTATGGGCTGGAATCAACCGAGATCGGTGTCAGAGGTTTGGAGTTTTCTATGCTTGGTTGGGTATTATCGTAGTTTCATTGAGGGTTTTTTGAGCATTGCTGCTTCTATGACCAAGCTGTTGCAAAAGAAGGTTCCTTGAGTGGAAAGCAAGTCAACATAAGAGTTTTGAGAAGTTGAAGGAGGTGTTGACTAGTGCTCCGGTATTGGTTCAACCTGAGTCCGGTAAGGATTTTGTGGTTTATAGTGATGTATCATATGTTGGTCTCAGGTGTGTTTTGATGCAAGAAGGGAAGGTTGTAGCTTATGCTTCTAGACAGTTGAGGGTGCATGAAAAGAATTATCTGACTCATGATTTGGAGCTTGATTTGGAGACATTATTTGTATGGTGAGAAGTATACTATATACACGGATCATAAGAGTTTGAAGTATCTCATGTCGCAGAAGGATTTGAATCTTAGGCAACGAATATGGATGGAGGTGCTTAAGGATTATGATTTTTTTATTGAGTATCATCCGAGGAAGGCCAATGTGGTGGCTGACGCTTTGAGTCGTAAGGCGGAGGTTGAGTTGAGGGCGATGTTTGCTAAGTTGAGTATTCTAAGAAAGGTGGTTTGGTAGCAGAGATGCAAGTAAAACCTATCTTGGTTGAGATGATCAAGGTGAAACAGTTAGAGGATGAGGCTTTGGTGCCTTTTGTGGAGGATATTACAGAGGGTAGACCGACCAAGTATCATTTTGATGATGATGAGGTGTTGTGTTTTAGAGGTCGGATTGTGGTGTCGGATGATCAGGAGTTGAGGCAAGCTATCTTGGCGGAAGCTCATACTAGTTCGTTTGCTATGCATCCGGGTAGTGTGAAAATGTATAGAGATCTCAAAAGTGTGTACTTTTGGGTTGGTTTAAAGAAAGATGTGACGGAGTTTGTATCTTGTTGTATGGTGTGTCAGCGGGTGAAAGTTGAACATCAGTTTCCTGCAGGGTTGATGCAACCGATTCAAGTTCCAGAATGGAAATAGGAGAGAGTTACCATAGATTTCATGACGGGGTTGCCATTAACACTATCCAAAAAGGATTCTATATAGGTGATTGTGGATAAGTTTACGAAGTTTGCACATTTTCTTGTTGTACATATGACATATTCCATGGATAGGTTGGCGGAGTTGTATGTTGCTAGAGTGGTAAGATTGCATGGTGTGCCTAAGTCGATCTTATCAGATAGAGTTCCACGGTTTACATCTAAGTTCTGAAGGAGTTTGCAGGCTACTTTGGGTACGAGGCTTAGCTTTAGTATAGCTTATCATCCACAGACGGATGATCAGTCTGAGCGTATTATTCAAACATTGGAAGATATGTTAAGCTGTTGTATCATCGAGTTTCAAGGTTCTTGGGAGAAACAGTTGTCGTTGGTAGAGTTTGCTTATAGTAATAGCTTTCAGACAAGTAAACAGATGGAACCGTTTGATGCTTTGTATGGGCGTAACTGTCGTACACCTTTGTGTTGGAAGGAAGTTGGGAAAAAATATGTTTCTTTGCCTCAAGTGTTGAAATATATGGATGAGAAGGTTAAGCTTATTTGTGCTAAGCTTAAGGAAGCTTCGGATAGGCCGAAGTCCTATGCCAATTTAAAGCGCAGAGAGATAGAGTATGCTGTTGGAGACAAAGTGTTTCTTAAGGTTTCTCCGTGAAAGAAGGTGATGAGGTTTGGACGTAAGAGTAAGTTGAGTCCTCGTTTTATTGGGCCATATGAGGTGTTGGAGTGTGTTGGTCCTGTTGCTTATAGATTGAGGTTGCCAGAGGAGTTGAGTAAGACACATGGTGTTTTTCATGTATCAATGCTTCGTAGATATAGATCGGATCCTTCTCATGTTGTTCCGGTTGAGGAGATTGAGTTAAGAGCGGATATGAGTTATGAGGAAGAACTAGTGAGGATTTTGGATGTAGATATAAAGGTTCTTCGAGGAGAGGCCATAGATTTGGTTAAAGTGCTTTGGAAACACCGAGGTGTTGAAGAAGCAACTTGGGAGACAAGGAAAAGCATGGAGGAGCAGTTTCTTCACTTATTTGCTTCAAGTAAAATTTCGAGGACAAAATTTTCTGAAGAGGGGGAGAGTTGTAACATCCCAATTTTGGGGTTAGAAGTTTGGATATTACTTAGGGGAATTTGATTCGAGTCGAATCGGGTTCTCCGGTTGGTTATTCCAAGAAAATATAAAATAATAATATTTTAATTGGACAAGTAATAATTTTGTGAAATGGGTTAGGAATATTAAAATGATGTTTTAAAATTAAAAGAATGTAATATGAACTTTAAATTGATTTTTAATTGAGCTTAATTATGTACTAGTGATCAAATTGTAATTTCAAAAAAGATTTGGGGACTAAATGTGTGATTTTTGAAAATTGCTATTTTTAGTGATTAAATTGGAAAGCAAGCTATACTTAGAATCCTTAGAGGGCCATAAACCCAATTTATTTTTAATTAATGATTTATCCACCAAAATTGTTTTTTTAAATAGTTTTAGAAGATGAAATTTATTTTCTTCCATAACCACTTATTTTCTTATCATTTTCTCTTTATTTTCTCTCCATCTTTTTCATCAATTTTCTTCAATTACTTGTTGATTTCTTCATCTTTTTCAACAAGATTTATTGTATTTTGTTTATCATTTCATTCTCTTAAAAGCCTACTCATTAATTTTTACAAATCAACATTAATTTTTAAGAAACCAAGGAGAGGAAACAAGGGTGACTTTGTGTTGCGTGGTAGAGCCGCCTACACGTAACAATGGTGACTATATGTCCAACCGTGCGTGGTAGTGCTATAATGGTGACTTTGTGTCATGTCAATGGTGACTTCATGTCATGACGAGACTAATGGTCTCTAGCAATGGATCCGTGCGGTGAACTCAAGGTTCGTAATAAGTGGTCACTAGAATGCCAATATACATACATGGATTTAAAGAGGACATTATGCATCATTCATTAATTTTTTTGATAAGGTTGTGCAAACTCAAGAAAGTGTTTTGGTTTATGAACATGAATATGAAATGATAAGCATGCATGATTTAGTGATGCATTGCAAATTATGGTTTCATTATGGTTTTAAATTGATGCATTAATATTTTGTTAGAGCGTCCTCACTAAGCATGTTGTGCTTAAGCTCTACTTTCATTTTTACAGAAAATTAAAGATATTTGGATCTTCATTTGAAGCAAGAGGATCAAGGGAAAAGATTACAACATTTTGGTATGATTTTGTCAAATAAGTTGGGGATTGACAATGTATAGATCGAACCCTATATGAGAGTGTGGTTAGTTTGAAGCTTTGTAATGAGACATTATAATGCTTGGTTATTGGATGTTGAACTATGAGGTTACTTTTAATTGCCTAAACCATGTCCATACATGATTGTTGTTTGTTTAAAACCTTATCAAGGAAGCATGTACACTTGCACAAGCATGGACACACTTGTCTCTAACCAAATTTTAGGTAGCATGCCTATAGATGGTTTAGGGCTTTGGATGTTGGTAATTGAGTGTTAAAATATGTTAATTATACTTAGGAATATTGCATATAGCTATAAGTGTCTAATAATTATGCCTGGGTAGAATTTATTCATCTTAGAAAGGCCTAATTAACTTCCGAGTACAGGGGTATCGATAAACCTTGTGGTGGTATCGATACCTTTTTCTACTGGACGATCGGGTATCGATACTACCCAAGGTGGTATCGATACCATTTTCATTCGAATGGAATAATAGGCTAATTATTGCCAAGGTATCGATACCCCTGACCCAAATAGTGTAATCCTTGAATTTAAAACGCATGCTAAGTAGGGTTTAATCCCGTTATCGAACATAAAAGACTTGTGTGCTATTCTTGGGATGCAAAGACACCATGATGCATAAATTTTATCCGGAACACATATCGAATAATTTAAAATTGAGTGATGTGCCTATGTGTTACTTGGTTTACAATTAGGTCCCAAATTAATGAATCATGAAGTTGACGATGCTATGATGTTTTGTTTGGTCTGAATTTTGCTACAAGTATGCTATGCATGTTTAATTGTGTTTTGGTGGATTGAATTTCTGGATGATGATCGAAATACAAATAATTACATTTTGGTCCCTAGACATGTATGCATTAACTGGATATTTGAATGTAGACTTTAGTCTTCCATTCTCGATTTGCATGAACACAACTCACATTGGAACCTAATCGTGCATCTAGTTAAATAAAAAATATATATAACGATTTTTAGGGTTGTTTATCAAATCAGACCTTCGCGGGTTTGGTTCAGTGTTCCCCGTGTAACCCATTAGTACCGGTTTCGTCTAGGCTGGGTTAAGGGGGGTACATTAGTATTTCGATACTCTTTTGTTATCTCATCCGATTCCCTACGTGACAAGCCTATGTTTTTATACAACCGAAACCACATATAGATACCATTTACCACTTTAAAAACCAATATCGATATCATGGTCAAGCATATCGATACTCATTCTCAAGAACCTATTACTGTTTCGATACTAGTTCATATTGTTTCAATACCCAGACCAAGTTTTCCAGCAATCCTTCGTGTTTTTGCCTGGGTATCAAAACTATATGAAGAGGTATCGAAACCCTCTGCCTAGAAAGTGCAAATATTTCAGGTTTTATGCCTTAAACAAATTTCAAATATGTTCTAAATGCATATAAGTACCTAAAAGCATAAACCAAATGTCACAACATGTTCTCTAGATGCATCATCACCTAATTCCACGATCAAATCACACAAGACACATACATACTTCAACAATGAATACATGGTTTAAAATAATTTCAAATTATCATTAATTAAATCTCAAAATACCTTCTGAAGCAAAATTATAGCATGAGTAATTCATATGCCAAATTTAATAACAAATAGGTTCGTAATTTTAAAATAACATACTTAAGCTACTAAAATATAAAATAAATGGCATGTAGGACTATCTTGCTTTCCGGTCGCTCGAAATACTTATATCTCTATATTGCAAGTAAAATGAGAGAGGTTAAGCCCAAAGCTTAGTGAGGAAAACATGTAAAACATATTTAAAATAACTTGCAATGCAACTCATAAAAGCCAATATCAATTAAAAACAAGTCATGCTTTAAGTAAATAAGATATCCATGGCTATCAATGTCACCATATATAAAATCAGGAAGTGTCCATGGCTCACAAGCCCCAAAACCTTTTCAAAAGCCTTTTTGAAAACAAATACTTGTCAAGCATAATCTAAGTCTTATATGCTACATATAGCAATGCATAAACAAAACCCTTATGCACAACACACAAGCTAATGCAATTCACTTTACAAAATAGTAATTAAAAACACTTGCCTTTGAACCATATTGGTATTTGTGATCCGATTAGTATTACTTCTAATCGTTGGAATAAACGAACTCTTGTTCGGTCCCTTGAACAAGGTTACATGGAGGTCTATTCCACCATGCCAAACTCATCTTAGTGTACTGGTTAGTTAGCAAACCCGAATGTGATAAAATCCCTTATACTGCACAATATTTACTCCCCTTAATGCATCACTAAGGAATTTCACGCGTACGCATTTTATATATTTAGTGCACTACCATCCTATTGATCAATCAACTTATCCCTATTAACCATCACATAATATTCAATAAAAAACAAAACCAATGCTCAAGTTTTAACACAAAAATCAAAAGCATCAAAAGCTCATGCCTCCCACTACCACAAGCATCAAAAGCATAAACCGATAAAACCTCTTTTATCAAATTTTGTAAACAAAACCATTAGAGCATCAAAACCTTTATAAAAAGTAACATGAGCATCCTATTTCAAGCATAATCACATATGCACAATATAAGTACAAGCATGACTAACTCACATAGTAAAACAAGCGTAATATGAGATTTTAAGAGAGTAAAACTATTATACTTACTTCGGAGTATAGGAAGGTTTCTAACACTTTCCCTAAACCCCCAAGACCTTAGAAATCATATTTAAAACACTACAGAATCAGCCCACTCTCATACTCCACTCACCAAAACCGAAACTTGCTACACAAGTCACCAACATGAACGATCTCCTTCAAACTTGATATCCAACCTCTTTCCCTATTTCAAGCATCAAAACATAATGATTTATTGCTTCAAATCGCACACATAATACCCTTAAGTCGGATCCCTATAAGACAGTCTTTAAAACCTATCAAAACCTTAACCAAAAACTTTTTGAAACCCATCAAACTTCTCCTAAATCTTAAGTACGAGATTAGATATATTAAAGATATGTTATAAATATACTAATACATTCAAAATCATAAATTTGGGATCCAAAATCAGTGTGTTAAAACCCTTGAACGAAAATTAAGGGTTTTGGCCGAAAAACAATTTTTATTGAATCAAAATATTAAAAACAATTAATAAAGTGAACCGAATCATTATGGTACTTTAAGCATCTAATATACACCCACTTGAACCGAAATATAGACTCTTTGCTCAAATATTGGATATTCCATTATCGTCACTTCCAAAGTTAATATTTATAGAGAATGCAGATATTATTACATATTTTGTACATGCAGGAATATCCAAAGCTGAAGCAGCAGTGAAGCAGTGTTACGGCCGAGGCAATAGCAAGGCTGCGACAGAATCCAGTGTGGCAGCACCAACAATTGAGGCGTAATGAAAGATAAAAATATAGAGAATATTCTGGAAGAAACAGCGCATCAATTGGACCAGGCTAGCACACTAAAAGCCCAATTCAAAGACCAAGCGAGAAAACCCTTCTAGAAGGCGGCAAACTTGGAAATATCAGATTCCTTGAAGAAGACTTGTTCCCTACTCCAAGTTGAAGTCTATTTAGGAAAGGTTTGCCCTAGGTTAAGACTATAAATACCTTAGCCGGCCATATTGTCTAGGAGAACCGATTTGTAGAGAAAACCCTTCCTCCCTAAGAATTGTACTTCACGATAATATGTTCTAAATTTCATAGGGATAGGTGAAGGTTGTCGATATTAGTGAGAGGAGATTGATTCTTGTATCTTTGTTCTTATGCAATAATAAAATCAAAGTTCGCTTATCCTATTGTCATTCTTTGTTTTTGTATCCAAGCCCGAGAGGGAAGTTTGCAAGTAATCTATTTATCTAGCATCGAGAGGTGTAGATTTACGAAAGGGATAAGTACGATGTTGTAGACACTAACTCGTCCTGTACTCCTGTGGAGGCACTAGGAGATGGGTTAAGAGCTTCAGCAGCTAAAAGAAATGTTGGATTGGTTGGTGGTTATCTTTGATTTACGCCGAGAGGTATCGTCAAGGACTGGGCATCAATAGCACTCTGATTCAGAGATGAGCTGAGTCACTTACAGACACTTTGTTGAACTTTGCTACCTTTGCCCAAGAGCAAGAGATTTTCACGGCAGAGGAACACCAATATTGTCGAGGCAGTATCTACAGTACTATCGAAGTAGTGTTGTATGATTACATTGGACAAGAAGAAGATCAATTGAATCCACTAATTGAAGCAACTGGATCCTACCCACTTTCTCTATAATCGTTCTCAACCTTTTTATTTTATGTTTTGTTATTTAATTATTTAGTTAGATAAAACAAATCACTTATTTGTGTTTTTACTTTATTTTCAGGAGCAAGGAAATAAAGGAAGACATATTAAGTATATCAATCCCTGTGGAGACGATACATGATATACTTATCATTTTATTACTTGACGATGTGTACACTTGCACTTAAATTACGCTTATACTACACGCATCAAGTTTTTGGCGTCGTTGCCGGGGATTGGTAACTAAATTTTGTTTTCTTTATTTTCTTGCTCTTTAACTATCTTTTATCTAACTTTAATTATAAGTATTTATTTACTTAGTTTTTATTAACTTTTATTTATTTGGTTTATGACCAAGGCAAATCTGAGTGGACCATTGTACGAGTTGGATCCTGAGATTGAATGAACAAGACAACATCTGAGACGCAATCTGTTCCAAGTCATGGACAATCCACCTAGAGGACAGATTTCACCTGTTGATCATAATGTACTGCCGCCAGTAATGCCGCAGCAGCCAATGTCGTAGCCATTGCCAAGGCAGCCCACTGTTAGAGACTATCTGGTGGAAGATCTAAACGGACTCAACCCTGGCGTAGTCACCCCAAAAATCGAAGCAACTCACTTTGAGCTCAAACCAGTGATGTTCAACATATTGAATACAATTGGACAGTTTAATGGGTCTGCTACTGAAGATGCAAGGCAGCATCTCAAATCTTTCATGGATATATGCAACTCTTTCAAGATTCAAGGAGTCCATGAAGATATCCTGCGATTAAAATTGTTCCCCTATTCACTAAGGGATAGGGCGAAAACTTGGTTGAATGGTATCCCAGCAGGATCCATAGGATCTTGGGAGGAACTCTGCCGAGAATTCATTACGAGGTTCAATCCGATAAATCTCTATGACCGTATTCGTAATGAAATCACATCATTCCAGCAAGATGAAGATGAACCAATGTATAAGGCATGGGAACGTTACAGAGAACTATTAAACAAATGCCCACTACATGGTTTTCCCTTGTGGACGCATGTCTCCATGTTCTACAATGCTACTAATGCCTCCACAAGGATGATGCTAGATGCTTCCGCAAATGGGACACTCTTGGATAGAGAACCCGTGGAGGCCATTGAAATTCTGAACAAACACGCAAGGAACGATTTCCAATTTCCCACATCAAGGCGAGGAGGAATAAGACGTCATGCCACAGCCCATGAAGTACATACATCAAGTTCGGTGGCAGCACAATTGGCTTCTCTGACCAAGATGGTTCAGAACATGCAAGTGCAAAGAAACATACACGAGGTTAAGGTAGTTAACTCATCGGACTACATGCCAGATGAGGAGACCAGCCTATATGTTGGAAACTATAACAGAAACAATCCAATGATGTCCAATAACTACAACCCCTCTTGGAAAAAGCATTCGAACTTCACATGGAGTAACCCTAATAATGCCTTGAATCCAATTAATCAAGCCCCTGGATTCCATCACCAGAGCCAAAACCTGCCGCAGCAGAACACTCAACAGCCCATGCTACAGCATCAGGTACAACAACAACAGTCTTTGAATGTATTGGCAGATTCTCTCACAGCTTTTATATCAAAGACTGATGCTTACATGATGGAGAATAGCCCTTTCATGAAGCGCACTAATATTTCATGAATAGAACTAAGATGAGACTGTAGAACCAGGAGGCCGCAATAAAATCTCTAGAAACCCAGGTTGGTCAATTTGCCCAACATCAAAACACTCGACCACCAGGGGGTTTACCTAGCAATACTGAAGTTGCTAAGGTGTTAGGCCACGAGCAATGTAAGGTAATCACAACTAGAAGTGGCCTACAATTTTAAAATAAAGAAGGGACCTCAACCGAAAAAGTTCAACCCAAAAAGAAACATCATGAGGACTTAGAGGCTAAGCAGGACCCTATCGAAAGCTCTACCACGGCAATAGAACCAGCAATATCAGAACCACCCGCCAAGGCAGTTGTAGATAAATTCACCCTAGGTACTAAACTCAATATCCAAGGAAACCTGGAGGATATCAGACCACCACCTCCATTCCCACAGAGGTTGAAGAAGCAGAAACAGGACCACCAATTTTAGAAGTTCCTAGACATATTGAAGCAGGTCCATATCAACTTGCCACTAGTTGCGGCTATTGAACAAATGCCCAACTATGCCAAGTTTTTAAAGGACATAGTATCCAAACGAAGAAGGCTAGGAGAATTTGAAAAGCTGGCAGCCACTGAAGGTTGCATGGCCATGCTACATAATCGTATGCCAACCAAAATAAAATATCTTAGATACTTCACAATCCCTTGTGCGATTGGAGATGGTTATAAAGGAAAGGCCCTATGCGACTTGGGAGCGAGCATCAACTTAATGCCTAAATCAGTTTTTCAGAAACTTGGAATAGGACGGGCAAAACCAACAACAGTACTGCTCCAACTTGTAGATCGGTCCTATGTGCATCCTGAAGGCAAAACAGAGGACATTCTGGTGAAGGTTGACAAGTTTATATTTCCTGCCGACTTTCTTGTCCTTGATTGTGAGGCTGACGACAATGCACCGATCATATTGGGTAGACCTTTCTTTGCTACTGGACGCACCATCATTGATGTGGAAAATGGCAAGCTCACAATGAGGATAAATGATCAACAAATCAAGTTGAACGCCTTCCACAATCTTCCAAATTCAGACGCTCCAGCAAAATGTAAGGCTCTCCAAACACCGAATAAGGGTACTAAAACTTCCTGCCTGGGCAGCACGCTCGGCAAACTGTTCGGTAAAAGACTAAAACCCAAAGGAGAAGCCGAATGCACTGAAGGGACTGGCCAACTCATGAAGACAGATACGGGCCAGAAAGAGATAAAGAAAGTGGGAGATGCATTCACATGCACTTCACAAGTAACCTAATCTCTTCCCCTCAATTTTAATTATTATATTAGGATTAGTTTTTATATTATTATTTTTAGTATTTTGTTATTTTCAGTATTTTGTTACTATGTTTTATTTTTAGTATTTTTATGTTTTATTATCAGTAATTTTTAATAAAGCTATGAATACAGGAAAAATTATGCCACAACAGGAAGCCTGCTGTCGCGGTAGCACTGTGTTAGAACCGCAGAATTCCTAACGGGCAGAAACAGTGTAACGGCTCTCTACTGAGAAATCCGCCGCGGTAGTAACTGTGTATCAAGGCAGTAAATGCCTAACGACTAGTATTTTTAACAGTCATATTTTTACAGCCTATATAAGCAGACTCATTGTTGTCTATTATTTACTTTTGTATTCTTGCTATCTTTACTTTCATGAACATTCTTGCTCTCACTACATCTTGAACTTTTCAATACTCTCTGCATTCCTACCCACATTCTTACTACTTATCTTCAAGAATATCTCATCAACATCCATGGCAGCATACAAACGATTTGCCAACAACAACGTAGCAGAACGTTTCCAAAGATCTTTTGTGGCACGGAAATTATGGGAGGAACAAGGATTCCAGCACACTATTGAAGAAAACTATGGCATCGACCAATTCTTGTTCGACAGAATTGAAGACCAGGATTGGGAAAAATTCTACCTCCAACCTCCCATAGAAAATGCAACAATCGTAAGAGAATTCTATACGCATTGCCCGAACAAGGACACGCTGTTCGTCTACTGCCGGGGCAAATCTATAAAGCTTGATGCCGAGGCAATCAACGAATACTACAGCGTTATCCCCATACAGGATGAGCATGGTGAATTTGCAGCCAATATCAAGAAATACGAGGCTATCAAGGACGACCTTTTCTATGACAATACTACATGGGAAACCGGTGCCCATAGGGGTTGTGTAACAAGGATTAGTCTTAAACCTAAAGCCAAGCTTTTGTGCATGTTTGTCAAGTGACGCCTCATGCCCACCTCTCATAATAGCAAAGTTGATAGAAAAAGATTATTGCTCATTCATTCAATCATCAACAAAAAGACCATCAATGTTGGAGAGATAATTCTTCAAGAAATTTATGATTGCGGTGTCCCTATAGAAGCAAACGATGAATACACAACACAAAGGCAAGGCTGGACAAAAGAATTCTGCCACAAAGTGATGCAGATCACCCAAGTAGACCCAGTGTAGGAAACACCTCAATAGTTCATTGTCGACTATACTGTCAGAGGGCAGTTTACGGCAGAAGCACCCGACCATGCCCAAGCCTCTGCCGCAGCAGATCCATATCAGGAGATTTTGCAGAGGATGTCAGCCATGGACCTTCGCCAACAATGCTAAATGGAATATCAGAGAGATTTCAACAACAATCTTGCCAATATGCTGACCCAGAACTTTCCCACCCATGGGATACAGTTTCCAGATTTCCTTCCCAACATTTTCGTCACTACCGCACCATATAAAGAGACAACACCTGCTCCAGGGCCTAGACCATTCTTTACCGCTAGGCCACAACAACAGTTTCATGCTGTTGGCCCATCCAGACCTGCGGGCACGACCGCCACATCATCCAACAGCAGGCGATCATCAAAGAGGAGAGTTGTCTTCAACTCTCCACCACAGAACCTTATCCCTATGGGGCAGTTTTTCTGAAGGTAGTTTCTCTAAACAGATTGATGATTATGTCCAAGAGAGCTCATCGCATACCCAAGAGAGAATACCAACTACCGAGGCAGGGGGAGAAACAGAGGTGATGTATACAGACAAAAAAAAGATGAAGATGAAGTTACAACCCCAGTGCAGAAACAAACGCCCACCATAGTACAACCGCCACGGCAGGCAAAAACACAGCAATCACCAGGACAAGGATCAAGAATGAAAGCATTGACAGGAATACCTAGGAGGGCAGCTATTTCCAGCAGCTCTTTTGAATCATAATCAGAATCTATCTAATCTCTATTGTTTTACTATCCTTGTTTTCTTTTGCACGTTGTGTATTTTAAGCATCGAGGACAATGCTCAATTTGAGTTTGGGGGAGAATATAGGTGTAGAAGCACTACCGAGGCTATCCAATGTCGCGGCATTACCATTAAAGGGAGTAAATTTTTTCTAAATTTTTTTAATATTCTCTTTTCTTGAATTTATGTTTGTAATCTTGCACTGTCCTACGGTCAGCTTTGCTTTAGTTTACTCCTTTAAGGCTATAGAATTTTTTCTCCTTTCCATGGCCAAGTTCTGTTTTGAAGGGATAACCATAGGATACTCATGGAATAAAACTTAGAAGCTTTCTTTAAGGTTAGACAGAAAATAAATACTTTTTGGACTTGTTTGATTTAGGAGTTCTTTTAATAAACTTAGGTGATAAAGACTTAGAACTTGTTGGAAAAATAACTAGAGGTGCCTATCACCGGCTCTAGTTTTGCTCTCCTTCATGCTAGAGGTGCCCGAAACTGGCTCTAGTATGCTAAATAGGTGGTTAATAAGAAAAAGAAGGAAATAAAAAACACATATCTTGAGGTGCACGATATTGGCTCAAGACTTGTTGTTTTAAGGAGATAGCTTTAATCCAAGATTTTACTCATCTTGAACTTAGAGTTTATCTAAGAAAGCCTTCAATCAGCCTTGTCCATTAAACGCACACACTCACCTAGCCTTATAGCTTGTTTTTTAGAAAAATCCTTGGGGAAACTAGTGGCTAAAACGGAGAGATAGACATGACCATGGTGGGGAGAATAAATGGAAAAGTAAGACCAAAGGGGAGTAAGGATCGGCAATTTGATGTTTGGCATTGCTTAAGGACAAGCAATAGTTCGAGTTTGGGGGTATTTGATGAGTGCCTAAAAGGCAGTTATTTACTACCCTTCTTATGGTACTTAAAGCATCTAATATACACACACTTGAACCGAATCATGAACTCTTTGCTCAAATGTTGGATATTCCGTTATCATCACTTAGAAATTTAATATTTATAGAGAATGCAAATATTATTATATATTTTGTACATGCAGGAATATCCAAAGCCGAAGCGGCAGAGAAGTAGTGTTGAGGCCGAGATAGAAGACAGGGCTGCGGCATAATCCAGTGTGGTAGCACCAACAATGGAGGCGCATGGAAAGATAAAAATATAGAGAATATTCTGGAAGATACAACGCATCAATTGGACCAGGTTAGCGCGCTAAGATCCCAAGTAAGAGACCAAACGGGAAAACCCTTCTAGCCGGCCACATTGTCTAGGAGAACTGATTTGTAGAGAAAACGCTCCCTCCCTAAGAATTGTACTTCACGATAATATGTTCTAAATTTATTAGGGATAGGTGAAGGTTGTCAATATTAGTGAGAGGAGATTAATTCTTGTATGTTTGTTCTCATGCAATAATAAAATCAAAGTTTGCTTATCCTATTGCCATTCTTTTTTCTTGTATCCAAGCCCGAGAGGGAAGTTTGCAAGTAATCTATTTATATAGCATCGAGAGGTGTAGATTCACAAAAGGGATAAGTACGGTGTTATAGACACTAACTCGGCCTATACTCCTGTGGAGGCACTATGAGATGGGTTAAGAGCTTCAACAGCTAAAAGAAGTGTTGGATTGGTTGGTTGTTATCTTTGATTTACGCCGAGAGGTATCGTCAAGGACTGGGCAATAACAGCACTTTGACTCAGAGATGAGATGAGTCACTTACGGATACTTTGCTGAACTTTGATACCTCTTCCCAAGAGTCAAAGATTGCCGCGGCAGAGGAACACCAATATTGCCGAGGCAGTATCTGCAGTACTGTCGAAGCAGTGTTGTGTGATTGCATTGGACAAGAAGAAGATCAATTGAATCCACTAATTGACGCAACTGGATCCTACCCACTTTCTCTATAATCGTTCTCAACCTTTTTTATTTTATGTTTTGTTATTTAATTATTTAGTTAGATAAAACAAATCACTTATTTGTGTTTTTACTTTATTTTCAGGAGCAAGGAAACAAAGATACAATTCTTTATAAACAAAGATAAAACAAATCGCTTATTTGTGTTTCTCAACATACCCCTTAGTTCCTCCACAAGAGTATAGGTCGAGTTAGTGTTAACAATACCGTACTTATCCCTTTCGTGAATCTACACCTCTCGATGCTAGAAAAACAGATTACTTGCAAACTTCCTTCTCGGGCTTGAATTCAAGAACAAAGAATGGCAATAGGATAAGAAAACTTTGATTTACTATTGCATAAGAACAAAGATACATGAATCAATCTCTTCTCGCTAATATCAACAACCTTCACCTATCCCTAAGAACTTTAGAACATATTTTCATTAAGTATAATTCTTAGGGAAAAGGGTCAGCTTAAAGGGTTTCTCTCTAAGTCGTTTCTCTCTAAGTTAGCTCTCTCTAAATCGGCTCCCCTAACATAGTGGTCGGCTAGGGTATCTATAGTCTTAACCTAGGGTAAACCTTTCCTAAATAGACTTCAACTTGGAGTAGGGAACAAGTCTTCTTCAAGTCTTCTGATATTTCCAAGTTTGCCGCCTTCTAGAAGGGTTTTCCCACTTGATCTTTGAATTGGGCTTTTAGCGCGCTAGCCTGGTACAATTGGTGCGTTGTATCCTCCAGAATATTCTTTATATTTTTATCTTTCGTTGTGCCTCCATTGTTGGTGTTGCCACACTAGATTCTGTCGCGACCTTGTTTTTGCCTCGGCCGCAACACTACTACTCTGGCGCTTCTGCTCTGGATATTCCTGCATGTACAGAATATGTAAAAATATATGCATTCTCTATAAATATTGACTTTGTAAGTGATGATAATGGAATATCCAATATTTGAGTAAAGAGTCTATATTCGGTTCAAGTTGGTGTATAATCGATGCATAAAGTACCATGGGAAGTGTAGTAAGTAACTGCCTTTTAGGCACTCGTCAAATACCCCCAAACTCAAACTATTGCTTATCCTCAAGCAATGCCAAACATCCAATTACCGAACCTTACTCCCCTTTGGTCTTACTCTTCCATCTATTCTCCCCAACATGGTCATGTTTATCTCTCCGTTTTAGCCATTAGTTTACCCAAGGACTTTTAGTAAGAAACAAGCTATAGGTCTAAGTGAGTGTTTGCGTTTAATGGACAAGGCTGATTCAAGGCTTTTTTAGATAAACTCTAAGTTCAAGACAAGTAGAATCTTGGACTAAAACTGTCTCCTTAAAGCAACAAGTCTTGAGCCAATTTTAGGCACCTTAAGATATGTGTTTTCTATTTTCTTCTTTTTCTTATTTATTTTTTTCTTATTGACACCTATTTAGCATACTAGAGCCAATTTCGGTCACCTCTAGCATGAAGGAGAGCAAAACTAGAGCCGGTGATAGGCACCTCTAGTTATTTTTCCAAAAGGTTCTAAGTCTTTATCACCTAAGTTTATTAAAAGAACTCCTAAATCAAATAAGTCCAAAAAGTATTTATTTTCTTTCTAACCCTAAAACAAGCTTCTAAGTTTTATTCCATGAGTATCCTATGGTTATCCCTTCAAAACAGAACTAGGCCATGGTAAGGAGAAAATTTTCTATAGCATTAAAGGAGTAAACTAATGCAAAGTTCATATAGGGTAGTGCAAGATTACAAACATAAGTTAAAGAAAAGAGAATATTAAAAAAAATCAGTAAAAATTTATTTCCTTTATGGTAAGGCCTCGGTAGTGGGAGGCCTCGGCAATACTTCTTCACCTACAATCTCCCCCAAACTCAAATCGAGCATTGTCCTCAATGCTCAAAATATAAGGCAAACAGTAATTAAAATATTAAATTTAGGGCAGTAAAGGAAATATTTATAATGACTCCGAGGAGCTGCTTGTACGGAACATTCTCCTAGGCCTTGTTGTTGGTGCCTTTCTCCAGGATCCTTGTGCCGGTGATTGTTGTTGTTTAACCTACCGATGCGGCTGTACTCTGCTGGGCGGTGTGCGGTGCGTCGGTGCTATAGCCTCACCGCCTTCTTCAATTTCGTCCATATTGTTTGTGTCCATGATTTTCGTTCCACCTCCTACCGTGGCTGTGGGTATTATTGATTCATGGGATGAACTGTGGTATTCATCAATCTCACGGGATAGCGTATCCCTACTAAGACTGGGCATAGGGATTGGTTCCCTCTGGGGAGAGTTATAGACAACTCACCTCTTGGATGGCCTTTGGCTAGTAGATGATATTCCGACAGAACTTGTTGGCCTAGAAGGTCCGGCAGCATAAAACTGTTGGTGCGGGCGTGGCTGGAAAGATGGTTGCGGCCCTAGGGCAGGTGTTGTATCGGTGTTAGGGGCTGCAGTAACGAACATATCGGCTGAGAATTCAGGAAATTGTTCCCCTTGATGTGGAAAGTTTTGCATCATCATATTGGCTAGCGATGTGTTAAAGTCCCGCTGGTACTCCATGTACCATTGTTGGCAAAGTTCCATTGTTGCCATTCTTTGTAGAATTTCTTGGTATGGGTCTGCTGCGGCAGTTGGCTCGGCAGAGGCTGGTGCTTCTGTTGAATACTGTCCTCCGGCAGTGAAGTCGGTAGGAAACTGCTACGGTGTTGCTTGAACAGGTTCTGCATGTGTTATCTGCATAACTCGGTGGCAGAAATCTCTTGTCCAGCCCTGCCGAGTTGGCGTGTATTCATTCGTGTCTTCGACCGAAACTCCTGCATTAATGCACAAGGCAGAGATTAAACATGGGAAGTAAAGCGGTCCACGTTCCTTCTTACCACATTCATGGATTTCATGAATAATGATCTCTCCAACGTTGATGCTTCTCTTCTTGATGATGGGCTGGATCAGCACCAATCTTTTACGATCCACTGTGTTGTTATAGGAGGTTGGGATAAGTCGTCTCTTGATAAAAGTATACCACATCTTGGCTTCGGGTATTAGACTCTACCGTGTTACTAAACCCTTATGGGAACCTGTTTCCCATGAAATATTGCTGTAACAAAGCTCATCTTTAATCTCCTCATAGTTTTGAGTGGTGATACTGTCTACGTAGTCGGCATGATCATCCTGTGTGGGTGTGAGACCATAAAAGTCATTGATGACTTTGGCATCAAGTTGCACAGGCTTGCCTCGGCAGTGGATAAAGAGTGTGTCATTGCTTGGCCCATGTACGTAGAATTCCCGTACAATTGTAGCATTCACCGGGGGAGGCTGTAGGCAGAAAGCCTCCCAATCCTGATGCTGAATCTTGTTGAATAAGTATGATTCAATGCCAAAGTACATTTCATTGTTCTATTGAAATCCCTGCTCTTCCCATAGTTGCCAAGTAACGAATGATCGGTTGAATCTGTCAGTAACAGTGACTAGGGCGAATCTTGTGTAAGAAGCCATTGAATTGTTCGTGGAGGGTGGTTCGATAATTTCTAGAGTGAATAGAGATTTTTCTGAAAATTGCAAGACGTAGTGAGAGCAAGATTGTGAAAGCAATTGAAATATTAAGAATACAAAGTGAATAATGCACAACAACGAGTCTGCTTATAGAGGCTATAAAAATATGACTGTTAAAAAAATAGTCGTTAGGCATTTACTGCCTTGATGCGCAGTTACTGCCGCGATGGGTTTCTCGGCAGAGAGCTGTTACACTGTTTTTGCTCGTTAAGAATTCTGTGGCTCTGACACAGTGTTGCCGCGGCAGCAGACTTCCTGCTGTGGCATAATTTTTCCTGCATTCACTGCTTTATTCATAAAACAAAAACATAAAAATATAAAATACTGAAATAAAGCAACATAAAATACTAAAAATAAGAATACTAAAAATAATATTATATAAACTAATCCTAATATAATAATTAAATTTGAAGGGAAAAGTTTAGGTTACTTGTGGAGTGCATGTGAATGCATCTCCCATTTTTGTTATCTCTTTTTGGCCCGTATCTGTCTTCATGAGTTGGCTAGTCTCTTCAGTGCATTCGGCTTCTCCTTTGGTTTTATTATTTTTACCGAACAGTCTGCCGAGCGTGCTGCCCATGCAGGATGTTTTAGTACCCTTATTCGGTGTATGGAGAGCCTTACAATCTGCTGGAGCGTCTGAATTTGGAAGATTGTGGAAGGCGTTTATCCGTATTGTGAGCTCGCCATTTTCCATATCAATGATGGTGCGTCTAGTAGTAAGGAAAGATCGACCCAATATGATTGGTGCATTATCGTCGGCCTCACAGTGAAGGACAAGAAAGTCGGCAGGAATTATGAACTTGTCAACTTTCACCAGAATATCCTCAATTTTCACTTCAGGGTGCACATAGGACCGATCCGCAAGTTGGAGCAGTACTGTTGTTGGTTTTTCCCGTCCTATTCCAAGTTTCAGAAAAACTGATTTGGGCATTAAGTTGATGCTTGCTCCCAAGTCACATAAGGCCTTTCCTTTATAACCATCTCCAATTGTACAAGGAATTGTGAATCATCCAGGATCTTTTAGTTTTGGTGGCATGCAATTATGCAGCATAGCCATGAAACCTTTAGTGGCTGCCACTGTTTCAAATTCTCCTAGCCTTCGTCGTTTGGATACTTTGTCCTTTAAAAACTTAGCATAATTGCGTATTTGTTCAATAGCCTCAACTAGTGGCAAGTTGATATGGTGGTCTGAAATCTTCCAGGTTTCCTTGGATATTGAGTTTAATACCTGGGGTGAATTTATCTACAACTGCCTCGGCAGGTGGTTCTGATACTACTGGTTCTGATGCCGTGGCAGAGCTTTCGGCAGGGTCCTGCTCAGCCTCTGAGTCCTCATGATGTTGCTTTTCTGGTTAGACTCTATCGGTTGAGGTCCCTTCTTTATCTTTCAATCGTAGACCACTTCTAGTTGTGATTACTTTGCATTGCTCGTGGCCTAACACCTTAGCAACTTCAGTATTGCTAGGCAAACCCCCTGGTGGTCGAGTGTTTTGACGTTGGGTAAATTGACCAACCTGGGTTTCTAGAGATTTTATTACGGCCTCCTGGTTCTGTAGTCTCATCTCAGTTCTGTTCATGAAGTCATAAGTACGCTTCATGAAGCGGCTATTCTACATCATGTAAGCATCAGTCTTTGACATGAAAGCTATGAGAGAATCGGCTAATGCATTCAGAGACTGTTGTTGTGCCTGTTGTTGTGGCATGGGCTACTGAGTGTTCTACTGCGGCAGGTTCTGGTTCTGATGCTGAAATCCAGGGGCTTGATTAATTGGATTCAAGGCATTGTTAGGGTTACTCCATGAAAAATTCGGATGCCTTTTCCAAGATGGGTTATAATTGTTGAACATTATTGGGTTGTTTCTGTTATAATTTCCAACATATAGGTTAGTCTCTTCATCTGGCATGTAATCTGATGAGTTAACTGCCTTAACCTCATGTACGCTTATTTGGGTTTGTATATTCTGAACCATCTTGGTCAGAGAAGCCAACTATGCAGCCATCGAACTTGATGTATCTAATTTATGGGCTATGGCATGGCGTCTCATTCTTTCTCGCCTCCATGTGGGAAATTGGAAATCGTTCCTTGCGAGTTTGTTCAAAATTTCAATGGCTTCCGCGGGTGCTCTATCCAAAAGTGTCCTATTTGCGGAAGCGTCTAGCATTATCCTTGTGGAGGCATTTGTAACATTATAGAACATGGAGACTTGCGTCCACAAGGGAAAACCATGTAGCAGGCATTTGTTTAATAGTTCTCTGTAACGTTCTCAAGCCTCGTACATTGGTTCATCTTCATCTTGCCTAAATGATGTGATTTCATTACGAATGCGGTCATAGAGATTTGTCGGGTTGAACCTCGTAATGAATTCTCGGCAAAGTTCTTCCCAAGATCCTATGGATCCTGCTGGGATACCATTTAGCCAGGTCTTCGCCCTATCCCTCAGTGAATAGGGGAATAACTTTAATCGCAGAATATCTTCATGGACTCCTTGAATCTTGAAAGAGTTGCACACTTCCATAAAAGATTTGAGATGTTGCCTTGCATCTTCAGTAGTATACCCACTAAATTGTCCAATTGTGTTCAACATGTTGAACATCAATGGTTTGAGCTCAAAGTGAGTTGCTTCGATCTCTGGGGTGACTATGCCAGGGTTGAGTCCGTTTAGATCTTCCACCAGATAGTCTCTGACAGTAGGTTGCCTCGGCAATGAATGCGGCATTAGCTGCTGCGGCATTGCTGGCGGTAGTACATTATGATTAACCGGTGGAATTTGTCCTCTAGGTCGATTGTCCATAGCTTGGAACAGATTGCGTCTCAGATTATGTCTTGTTCGTTCAATCTCAGGATCCAACTCGTACAATGGTCCACTCGGATTTGCCCTGGTCATAAACCAGATAAATAAAAATTAATAAAACAACAATAAAATAAAATAAAGTTAAAGTTAGATAAAGGATAGTTAAAGAGCAAGAAGAGAAAGAAAACAAAATTCAGTTGCCAATCCCCGGCAACGGCACCAAAAACTTGATAGGCATGGTATAAGCACTATTTGAGTGCAAGTGTACACGTCGTCAAGTAATAAAATGATAAGTATATCGTGTATCGTCTCCACAGGGATTGGTATACTTAATATGTTTCCTCTTGTTCCCTTGCTCCTGAAAAGAAAGTAAAAACACAAATAAGTTAATTTGTTTTATCTAACTAAATAATTAAATAACAAAACATAAAATAAAGGATTGAAGACGATATAGAGAAAATAGGTAGGATCCAGTTGCATCAATTAGTGGATTCAATTGATCTTCTCTTTGTCCAATACAATCATACAACACTGCTTCGACAGTACTGCAGATACCGCCTTGGCAACATTGGTGGTCCTCTGCCGCAGCAATCTCTTGCTCTTGGGCAGAGGTATCAAAGTTCAGTAAAGTGTCCGTAAGTGACTCCTCTCATCTCTGAGTCAAAGTGTTGTTGATGACCATTCCTTGACGATACCTCTCGGAGTAAATCAAAGATAACCACCAACCAATCCAACACTTTTTTTAGCTACTGAAACTCTTAACCTACCCTTTAGTGCCTCTACAAGAGTATAGGTCGAGTTAGTGTTAATAACATCGTAATTATCCCTTTCGTGAATCTACACCTCTCGATGCTAGATAAATAGATTACTTGCAAACTTCCATCTCGGGCTTGAATTCAAGAACAAAGAATGGCAATAGGATAAGCAAACTTTGATTTATTATTGCATAAGAACAAAGATACATGAATCAATCTCTTCTCGCTAATATCAACAACCTTCACCTATCCCTAAGAACTTTAGAACATATTTTTGTTCAGTATAATTCTTAGGGAAAAGGGTCGGCTTAAAGGGTTTCTCTCTAAGTCGTTTCTCTCTAAGTTGGCTCTCTCTAAATCGGCTCCCCTAACATAGTGGCCGGCTAGGGTATTTATAGTCTTAAACTAGGGTAAACCTTTCCTAAATAGACTTCAACTTAGAGTAGGGAACAAGTCTTCTGATATTTCCAAGTTTGTCGTCTTCTAGAAGGGTTTTCCCGCTTGGTTTTTGAATTGGGCTTTTAGCGCGCTAGCATGGTCCAATTGGTGTGCTGCATCCTTCATAATATTCTTTATATTTTTATCTTTCGTTGTGCCTCCGTTGTTGGTGCTGCCACAGTAGATTTTGTCGCGGCCTTGTTTCTGCCTCGGCCACAACACTGCTTCTCTACCGCTTCTGCTCTGGATATTCCTGCATATACAGAATATATAAAAATATTTGTATTCTCTATAAATATTGACTTTGTAAGTGATGATAATGGAATATTCAATATTTGAGCAAAGAGTCTATATTTTGGTTCAAGTTGGTGTATAATCGATGCATAAAGTACCATGGGAAGGATAGTAAATAACTGCCTTTTAGGCACTCATCAATATACATATATCATTAGTGTTTTTTGTTGTTTTATACGTATACAATTCTAATACTTTTAATTTTGTTTTCTATGGTGATTATATATATTAAGGATATGTGTAAATATTTATTATTATTATTACTTCTTTTATTCAATATATTATATTATAATTATATTTTTTTTTATTATTATTTTTCTCTTCTTCGGTTTTTTATTATTATCATTATTATTATTATTTTCGTTTCATTTTTATTTATATTACCTATTTTATTATTATCATCATCATATTAAATAAATTAAGCCCAAATAAAATAAACCTGATTTTATAATAAACAACAGTCCAACTTTATATTTATTTTAGTCCATTCGTAAATATATTACAACCCATTATTAAACCATAACAAATATCACAAAACCCATATGCTAAGTTACAAACCCACTTATTTTAATTACATAGCCCAATCAGTGAGCCCAAACCTGATTATTAACCTAAACCCTAATCTGATGCCTCCCTCCTTTCATCATGCGCATCCCTCTATGGGTCATTAGATCAGATTTTTGATCTAACGGTCTCAAGGCATAGAAGAAGCGTCTGTTGCCTATACCATGCGCCACGCGCTGGCGTTTCGGATCGCCATGCGAAGACCGTCTGGTTACCCGAAGATCCTTTCAGCTCCCGACGCCAACGACGATCGTTCTTTCGGTGATGGTCCACCTTTCTCCAACGATGACTCATACATGCAAACAAAGGAATTATTAGATTTAGTACAATTCCAGTACCAAAACGAACGAAAATGGCAGATAATTTCAGAGATAATTCCAACCAATTTCAAGGACAAAAATGTAACAATTTTACAGAGGCCACACCAACAATATCAGATTCTTCAGAGGCATCACATGAATAGGAACAAAATAACAGATCAACCAATAGGAATTAGGAATAATTTCCTTTTGATTTTTCTTTGTAAATCGGTTATAAAAGGAAAACCGAAACCAATTTGTAAGGGTTCCCCACCATTATTCGAACAACAATAGAAAACAAAAAATTTCAGAAGTATATCCTCGTTCTTTTACTGTTTTGCATGCTGTTAGTGAGCCGATCATAAGGAAAAGGAGATTTAATCGGAAAAACTCTTTTCGGATCGTTTTGTTCGAAAGCAAGAGAAAAAAAATTATTTATTTTTTTGAGTTGTTTTCATAACAAAAGAGGGATTTTGATTTCCATTTTTGTAAAACAAGGAGTTCCTAAATCGTTTGGTTTTGAAAACAAAGGAAAAGAGGTATTTTTATCTCGTTGGCCACCACCAACGGTGGTTGAACTCTGGAAAATGAGGCATTTTCTGGGTTTCCATAAGAAAAAATGAGAGATTTCTCTCTTTTCTTTTAAGATTTTCGACTGAAAAATGAGTCAAAAGGGCGGCTGGTTTAATTTATTTTGTGTTTATAGTAGAGGGTAAAATAAAAATGGGCTTATTAGCTCATTAAAACCCTCCGTCCCATTTTAATTACTTTTCAGATCCCTTTGTTTTCATTTGGCCTTACAATCTAGTCCTGATTTTAGGCTAAAATCATTTTTAATAAAGGTTTTATTATTTTCAGGTCCTTCCTTGTTTTCGAATAAACTTTTAAACCCTTTACCTTTGGTAAATCATCCTCGAAACCTTTGAATGTTTTCAAAATCTTACGATTTGGTCCCGATTTGGACCATAATCGTTTTTAAACAATGGTTTATTTATTTTTTGGTCCCTCCGTTTCTGGTGGATTACTTACAGGTCCTTCCTTGCTTCAAAATAGCATCTTGAGGACCTCGATGTTTTAAATTATTTTATTTTTGTCATTTACAGTAGCATTTTTATTTTAATTTCTCTTTTATTATTGTTATTTCATGCATTTTTATTACTTATGCATGTTATTATATTTTCATATTATTTGTTTAATTTTTATGTAGCATGCATGTTTAATTATTGTGTTACATATATTTTTTTTGTCATGTATATTTTATTTATTTGTACATTTTTATTTATTGCCTTTTATTTGGTACATATTTGTTTTATTTTCATATATATTTTACATGTGCATTCTATTTATTTATTTATTTATTTATAGTTTGTCATGTAGTATATATATTCATTACTTTATGTCATGCACTTATTTACACCTTTTTATTTTATTTTGTACACATATTGTTTATTTTATTTTTGCCATATCACATTCACTTTCATTAATTAAGCAACCTAATTAATTACGTCTTTATTCGAGCGTAACGGGCTCGTGTTATCCGACGTAAAGATGGCGAGATATGTGTTGCCTTCAAATAAAGAAACGGTAAAAATAAAACTTAATTTGAATATTAAACAAACTTTAATTTAAATGTCTCGTTAAAAAATTCTAAAATTAATTAAGCGGTTATTTTAAAGGTGCCAATTTTGGGCGGTTTTAAACCCTAAACCCATTTTTATACCATAACCGACTCTCGGACTCATCTTTTCCGAATCTCTGGTTTTCATGGTGTTCGGCCTACCAAAGAGGCCGGTGGCGACTTCAACCTATTTTTAAAATCTTTTTTTTAATCCATTCCACCCTTTTTTAAAACCTTTTTTTAAATCCCTTTCCAAATATTTTAATCCATTAATCCATTTTTAACCCTAATTTTTAAATTTTCTCTTTTTTAATTCCAAAATTACCCTTTTAATTTAAAATCCCTAATTTTTCAAATTTCCCAATTTTTAACCTAATCCCTAAACTTCAAAATCCTTAACTTTTAGGTCCAAATTCCCATTTTTCAAAATTGAAACCTAATTTTTCAATCATTTCAAAATTAGCACCTTTTTACTAAACTTAAAATTTTTAAATTAGAGAAAGGGTTGCTACAATAATTTTCTATTACTCCCACGTAACATCTTAACACCAGGATGCCACTACACACTCTGATTATTTTATCACGAGAATCGTTACTCAAGGTTGACAACCAACTTTCACCGACCCTTACTCAACGCTACCATACATAACACTTCCACCATGAACACAGGGGAACTTCCGAACTCAACCAGTCTCAAAGGTAAGCTTTCTCTTGGTTGCAGAAAAACCATGTCACCAAACTTACAGAGATCTGATCACAACTCCAACAACCCTATATTTTTTTTCTTAAAAGGAATAACCTATCACAACTTCCAATTTTACGAGGGAAATAATTGTAGGTATGGATAATGTATGCATGATTTTCTGTATGTCACCCTAGATGACTCATGCAAGTGTATACAAATGCAATATAATGTCATGGTCAAGAATGTATGCATGCCCTAAGATGTCTAGTGTATATGCATATAAGCGCTTATATACTATGCATGATTTTTGTCCATACAAACAAAATCCTGAAAACCCAAACCTTCATCTTCCTACCTCAAACTCTTCCCACAACTCAACATTCAAAACCAAAGGAGCTTGGTACCCAAGGGATACACAACCATACTACAACCCGAACATTTTCAGCACGTTCGATTCACTTGTACACAAAGCTTTCTAAACTCTTAAGGGAATTCTAAGTTATGTAGTCGCCTAAAACTTATCAGCAAAAAATATTCTCAAACTAAACTGATTCAAAGCCACTTTCCACTTAAACACGATCGAGGACCTAGTCAACTCAAGATCGGATAGCGCAAAACTATAAATAAACCACAACATAAACTTTTCTATACTCTCAGATCTCCACAACCCCTCTAATACTGAGTCTTAGCTCTCTTTTCGATCCTATATTACTATTAATATGCAAACACAACAAGATTAAAAAAACAAAGTGATTCAACCAGAAGCAAGGTGCCAAATAGCTCAAGTTTTTCCAAAACCAAACCTAAAATTAGTGGAGCAATGAGAACCTATATTAAACATGCTTTAACCAATAATAACATAAAACATCTCATGATATGATATCGATAAATGTAAAGCAAACACCATGCAATACACACAAAATCATATTATACTAAGTACTCATTATGCGAAGCATCATAACATATAGGAATCAACGACCAACACTAATTTCTCATAAACCTAAGCTATGATACCAACAAATATAACCCTCTCGACCCGGTTTAGACAAAACCTAACTCGAACAAGCTACATAGGGAATACTGAGGTTAATTCGGAGACTCACACCGATAAACAACCCAAAAAAATTTCTTTTTATCTTATATAGATGTTTTAATTAGATCCTACATGTTTATCCAAGAACTAAGTTCAGGAGAAACGAGTCCTAATTTTAACCGAACAAGTTTTAGGGACCTAATTGTAATTTTTTAGAATTTTATAAACTAATCATGAAATTAAAGTTACCAATATTTAGTTAAGTATACTTTTTGCTTGTACGTAGAATTTCAACTTAAAATAATACTACAAGTCAATGTAATTGCATGCTTAAAGTTTAAGGACTAAAAAGTAAAGATGTTAAACTTTGCTTCAGCTACTAACGAACTTTACAGACAGTTCGAAACTCCCTAGCCCTATTTCGATACTGAGACAATATGTAAAATAGGTATCAAAATGGTACCTTAATATTTTGATACTCCATTATTTTGCTTGATGCCCTGCGTGACAAGCCCATGTTTTGATACAGTCGAGACCACATATTGATACTATTTGCCACTGTAAAAACTAGTATCGATACCATGATCAAGCGTGACGATAAGCCTGCTAAAAAAACTATTATTGTTTCGATACCAGTTCATGTTAAAGGAATATCAGGAGAATCGCGTCAGGATATGTACTTGACGGGGATGTGTTATATAAAAAGGGCAATAACTAAGTTTTGTTAAGGTGTGTTGATGCTAAAGAAGACAAAACTATATTAATAGAGGAGCACGATGATTTATGTGGGACTCAAGCCAATGGTTTCTCAATGGAAAGAAAAATCATGAGATGTGGCTACTTTTGATCCACAAAAGATGGAAACTGTATTAATTATTCCAAGAAGTGTCAAATATGTAAGATCTATGCCAAAAAAAATATATTCACCACCACTTTTTTTGCATCCCATGAACTCACCTTGGCATTTTACTACTTGGGGGATATGTTATCGGTTAGATTCATCCGAAAGCATCTAACAGGAACCACTTTATCTTAGTGGCAATCAATTACTTTATCAAATAGGTAGAAGCCTCCTCTTACGTCACTATTACACAGTCTACAGTTTGCAAGTTTCTAAAGAAGGAGATCGTTTATCGTTATGGTCTACTTGAAAGGATTATCACTAATAATGCCACAAATCTAAACAAGAAGATGATTATAGAGGTGTGTGAATAGTTCAAAATTGTGTATCACAATTACACCGCTTACCCTAAGATGAATAGAGCGGTAGAGGCAGCCAATAAGAATGTCAAAAAAATTATAGCAAAGACTAATGATACCTTTCGTGTTGTTCGCCTATTGAACCTCAGTGTGAACCACGATTGGAGTAACCCCATGTTAATTAGTTTACGGTATGGAAACAGTTCTACCCTTAGAAGTAGAAATACCATGTCTTTGGATATTGAATGAGTCCAAGTTAGAGGACGCTAAATGGGTGCAAACTAGGTTTGATCAATTAAATATGGAGGAAGAAAAAAATTAAGGGCCATTTGTCACAGTCAGATATACTAGAAAAATTATGCGAGCTTATAACAAGAAGGTTAGACCCCGAGAGTTTCAAGAAGGAGATATGGTTCTTAAAAAGATTTTATACGTTCAAAATTATTTTCAAGGAAAGTGAATGCCTAATTTGGAAAGACCTTATGTTATAAAGAAAGTCTTTTCAGGTGGAGTTGTTATCTTAATAGAAATAGACGGGAATGAAATAGGCAATCTTTTGAACTCTAACTCGATCAAGAAATATTACGCTTGAGGTGAAGATAGAAAAAAAGAAAAAAAGAAAAAAGAAAAAAGAAGAGGGTTAAAGGCGAAAACCCAAAAAGGGTGTCTTATAACCAAATAAGGGTTTGAGTCGAAAACCTAAAGGGGTGACTCAAGTGATTTTGAAATCCGACACCCTGTTGATATTTCCCATTGCAGTGAAGAGGCTACAGCATCAAGATGAATAGCAAGAGCTTCTCTACAGTTGATAAGATCTAGTATTTTTTGAGAGTATGATGTGCTTATAATATGGTTGATTCTCGTGCAAGTATACACATCAAACAAGTAATAAAGTGTGCAAGTGAGACCGTTCCCACGAGGATTGGGTTGAAAATTTCAAAAATAGTTAACATACACAAAAGATAACAAAATCTTCTGTATAGACATATCTTAAAGCAATTATGCAATTGTTACCAAAAAATATAGCAAAATAAAATTAAGAACAAAGTAATAAATAAAGTTGCACGAATACAACACAGTGGACTATTCAAGTTTAAGACTCGCTAGGCTTGTTATGGAAAGTTCTTTACTTTTATCTTGAATGCTTATTGTTTTACTGGCTTACTAAGTATTCGACGGAGTTGTAACATCCCGATTTTGTGGTTAGTAGTTTGGGTATTAGTTAGGAGAATTCGATTCGGGTCGAATCGGGTTCTTTGGTTCGTTATTCCGGGAAAATATAAAATAAAAATACTTTAATTAGAAAAGTAACAATTTTGGAATATGGTTTAAAAATATTAAAAAGATGTTTTAAAATTAAAAGAATGTAATTTGAACTTTAAATTGATTTTTAATTGTGCCTAATTATGCACTAGTGATCAAATTATAATTTTTGGAAAAGAATGGAGGATTTAATTTCTAATTTTTGAAAATTTCTATTTTTAGTGATTAAATTGGAAAGCAAGCTATACTTAGAATCCTTAGAGGGCCATAAACCCAATTTATTTTTAATTAATTATTTATCCACCAAAATTGTTTTCTATAAATAGTTTTAAAAGATGATAATTCATTTTCTTTTATTTTTTTCCATAATCACTTATTTTTTCTCATTTTCTCTCCATCTTCTTCATCTATTTTCTTCAATTCCTTGCTGATTTTTCCACCTTTTTCAGCAAAAATTACTTTATTTTAATCATCTCTCCATTCTTTACAAAGCCTAATCATCAATTTTACTAAATCAACAACAATTTGCAAGGAATCAAGAAGAGAAATTCTCATCTTTTTGGTGGATAGATCTCAAAGGTAATTTACTGAATTTTCATCATTTTTTAAGGTTCTTTATTGAAATTCCCAAGTATTATTAGCTTGTTAATTATCAATTGGAACTTGATTTCATGTTTTAAATTCTAGAACTAATGATGTTATAATTATTTTTGTGAAATCCTTTTAGATATCATTCAATGTTGTAATTAGGTTGGTTTAATTATGGTATTTTGTCAATTAAATGATTAAATGAGCATTGAATTGATGGAAAATTATTTTAATCCCAGAATAATGCAATCGGTGTTGTTTAAAGGTAGTTTTCGGTGTTTTTAGGGGTTGTTTTAGGTGTTTTAATGTTGCTGGAGGTATAAGGATGCTTTAGATGTGATTTTGGTTCATAATTGATGTGGATTTGATGTAAGAATCATTAGTTTTTGGGCTGATGATGTTTCGGATATGTTTCGGCTAGGTTTCGGTGTTTTCGGCTAGGTTTTTCGGTGTTGTTGTGGAGGTTTAATGCGGCTGATGTTTTAAGCATGTTATAATGTAAGAATGCTCTGTTTTTAATGTTGTAGAGGTAGTTCAAGAAGGTGCTTAAGTGCTGGTGCTTTGGCGTGGTCATTAGAATATCGGTGAAAGCTCGTTTTGCTTGTTGGTGAGTGTTTTCGGACTTAAAGCGAGTCACATTTGGTACGGATCTGTTTTGGGGACAATGGAAGAGTGTGAAAACTTTCTATAGTTCAAGAGTAAGTAAAGTACATGTTTTTAATATATGAGCATGAGTTTCGGCTACATTCGGTAAAGGCATTGATGTTGTTAGTTCAATGAGATTTTGGAAATGCATAAACATGATTTTGAATCGATGCATGCATGAGATAAAATTTGCTGAAATGCATGGTTTATTAAAGCATCCATGGTTACGGAAATGTGAGAATTAATTTGGAATACAATGTGGTTAGTTGCCTTACATATGATGGTGCCGTTGGACATGACATTTGGTTTACTTGATGAACATATTATACATGCATTATGAGCAACAAATTATCATGCACACTTGATTAGGATATTGGCTTAGTGACACTAACTTTAGACTCGAATACGAATGATATGTCATTAGGATTGTATGCACTATAAATATTATTGAAAATATGGAATATTGCCTACACGTAACAAGGGTGAATATGTATCCAATCGTGCGTGGTAGAGTCGCCTATACGTAACAAGGGTGACTTTGTGTCCAACCGTACGTGGTAGAGCCAGTAAGTTGACTTTGTGTCATGTTTCTTGACTTTGTGTCATGTAAAGGCGACTTTGTGTCACGATGAGACTAATGGTCTCTAGATCCGTGTATTCGGTAAACTTAAGGTTCACAATAAGTGATCACTAGAAGCCAATATGCATTCATAGATTCAAAGAGAACATTATGCATCATTCTTGAATTGTTTTGATAATGTTATGCATGCACAAGGAAGTGTTTTGGTTTATGAACATAAATATGAAATGATAAGCATGTATAATTTAGTGGTGCATTACAAATTATGGTTTCATTACGATTTAAATAGATGCATTGATGTTTTTGTTAAAGCCTCCTCACTAAGCTTCATTTGGAGCAAGAGGATCAAGGGAAAGGATTGCAACATTTTGTATGATTTTGGCAAATAAGTTGGGGCTTGGCAATGTGTATATCGAACCCCATATGAGAGTGTGTTTGGTTAGTGAAGCTTTGTAATAAGACATTTCCTTCGGTGTTTGCTTATTTGGTTGATGAACTTTGAGATTACATTTGATTGCTTAAAGAATGTTTATACGTGATTGTTCTATGCTTAAAGCATGCACACTTACACAATCATAAACACTCTTGTTTTCAATAAAATATTAGGAAGTATGTCTATAGATTCTTTGAAGTTCTAGATGTTAATGATGTTAATATGCTTAGGAATTATGCATGTAGTGTGGGTAATTGTTGGTTGTGTTAAGTGGATGAAACCCCCTTTAAAAGTTTTCGAACTTGTGCTTCTGGGCAGAGGGTATCGATAGACCCTATGGTGGTATCGATACCCCAAGGCTAAAAAGGGGGCAGCATCGAATGATCGTTCGATGCAATTATACCACTAGACAGACCGATATCGATACCATTTAGCTTCGAATGGTCAAAATTAATTATTTTCAAAAAGGTATTGATACCAGCCCTGGTGGTATCGATACCCTGACCAGATTGTGAAATTTTGGAGTTGTTTTGTGGCACGTTAGATCGTATAATTTCACATAGTCGAGTATAGAAGCTATGCATGCCATGTTGAGTTGATATGACATCATAATGCAAGATGATAACTTAACTTTATAACAATTAAATAAAGATGGGTGTAGTACCAAGACATTTACCTATTTTAAAAATAGGTCCTTAATCTTAAATTACAAAATTGGTGATGCTATGATGCTCCGATTGATCTGAATTTTGTTGTGTGTATGATATGCATGTTTAATTGTATCTTGGTAGATTGAATTTCCGGTTTGGTGTAGAAATAAAAATATTTACATTTTGATCCCTAGCTATATACACTTTAATTGAATGATTAAATGTAGTCTGAATGCTTCCATTCTCGAATTGCATGAACTCGTTATACATAGTAAACTAATCGTGCATCTAGTAAAAAAAATATATAGTGGTTTTCAGGGTTGTTTATCGAATCGGATCTTCGCAGGTTTGGTTCGATATTTCCCGTGTGACCCGTTAGTATCGGTTTCGTATAGGCCAGGCTAAGGGGGTTACAAGAGTTTTCTAACAATGCCTTCACTATCCTTAGTCAAAGGCCTAACACTCGAAAATACTAAGGCATTACCTCCCGTTCTCAACCCTAACACTCTTTATGTTGATGAAGTTCTACACCTTTTAGTCATTGAAACTCTCCCTTATCCCTAAGGTGAGTTAGGATTCTATTTCCACAGTAGCCCATTGTTCATATTGGTCTAGCATTTTCTATCCCTAGATCTAACCTACCTGTACCCTTTAATAACGGTAATCTTTCGAGATCTCTTATAAACTAAGATTTAAGATAAAAATGTGTTAGCTTTCATGAACAAAACATAAAATAAAACCTAAAACAGTAAAACATTCATTCAACAAATTAAAATAGTCCACAAACAAGCCTAACCATACTAGATTAGTTTATGTCTAGGTTAAACAAACTATTTGTTCTTCCGTCTTTGAGATACATTTTCATTCGGATGAAAAGAAATAAAACAAAGTGAAGAGGAAAAATGTCTCAAACGCTCGGTCGTGAGATTTTTAGCTTGTCGCTTGTCTAGAAGTCTTGCAAAATCTCTTGCTTGAAGCTCTCTAAAAATGATGGTTCGGTTGGAGGTGGAAGATGATGAAAGTAGCCTCATTTCTTCTTCTTTTTCACCACTTTTTGCTCTCTTTTAAAGCTCTCTCTTTTCTGCTCCGAACTCTCCTTGCAATGAAGGAGTAACTTTGTATTTATAGGGGAAGGCTTCTAGGGCTTTGTGCCATAAAGATGCAAGGAATATTTCTTGAAATTCTGTAGAGAATTGCAGGGACGTGTAGGGAATTGCAATTGGCTTGAATTCCACGGCAAGGATTGTGGGCTGCACATTTTTCTTTTCTGCAGTTCTGTTTGGGGCGCCCAAAATGCTATAGTATTTTGAAGTTCGATCTAGCACTAAATATGTTTTAGCATCTCTTTAATTCTTCAACTTTTCTACAACAAATCTACACCACACCACCAGAAAAATACATTTCAAAGTAGCATCATTTAAGATAAAATAAAATAAAAACCTAATCTAGTGCAAATGTTAATGAAATGTAATTAAATGCATTGTAAATGAACTTGAAAATAAATAATTTCTCAAGAAAAAGGGTATAAAATATAGTTTTTTAGAGCGTTAACACACACTCAAACTTAAGATATTGCTTGTCCTCAAGCAATGACATACAAAAATTCTATAGTAAAACTTTCAATTCTCGACAGCAGTTTAGGTAGAACATCAATCCTCAAAATATAAATATTGTAGCAATTTACATGATATCAAGTATTCCAAGAACTTAAACTTAGACAAGATACCTTGCATGTGCGTGCTGGATTGTATCGAACCTATGCTTAACAGTGTTAGAAAAATTTTAGGTTCCCTCTTTCACTACACCCTAGTTTTTAAAATTACTCCTATGCTTTTTTTAAATTGTTTCGAAGGGTGTCATCTCATCACAACTACCATCCTTAACTCTAGATGAGTATGAAGTAAACATATCACCCCTAAGCTAGTAGATAGAGTCATCTCATGAAAACTTTCATTCGCTCATATATTGTAGCATTATTTATTTTTTTTAGAGTCTAAGCTATGTCTTGCATAGAGGAGCATCCTTTTATAGTTTTATGTTAAAGCATTTATTCATATCTATCTATCTCTCTATATATTTTTAAACTAAGGCATCATAGATTATAAGTTCTCTAAAAATTTCCTAACAGTCAACCATAGAAAACATACAATTGTGTCAATTAAATTTCCAAAGCATCAAGTCCTAATTCATTTCATTTCATTCTCAATGTTCTACACTATTCAGTACAAAAGCATTAAATATTATAGTAGCATCAAGCTCTCTTTCCTCTTCCAAACCGAGTTGAGGGAGAAAGACATTCCTTCCAACTCTCCTTTTGACTCTTCGGCGAGGGGTGGGGGCTTCAAAGGCTTGTGTAGGTGGTGCCTCAACTTTCGGTGAATGGATGTCATTTTAAACACTTCTCAATTGGCTGGTTTTGGCCCTAGAGAATAGGGAATCGATAGTAGGTCCCTTGCCCTTTTGCTTAGTTTATTGTGGTGGTACTGAAGGACCGGCTGGGACTTGGTGAGATATCGTGGCAGATTCGGCAGGTGTATGTGATTGAGTAGTTGCTGGTGCATTTCTTGGCTGTTGTTGTTGCGGTGAAACAAGTTTGTGCTTTACGGTTGTGATTCTATCTTGGCTGAGGTTGTTGATTAACAAGTTCAGGGTCGGCGTACTCAAATAGATGATCAGGGAAGTTGGGGAATTGGACGATATTGTCTAGCTATAACTCCGTAAAATTCATCTGAATTACCAGATCTCTTTGTCGCATATAGTTAAGGAAAGTCATAAACTTTGCATGGAGTTCAGTAATTTGATTTGGCATCCTCTCGACAGTAGAAGTTAGTGCAACTAAGTTTGGTTCAACAATATTTCTTGGACCAATTGGCTGACTTGTTGCTGGAGCTTCCTCATCGATTCTCATGAGATTTGAAATTTTTGCCAAGGCAATTCCTTGCCTTCCCTTTACTTGATAATCTTCATCATCCTCAAAAACTCATTATTTACGGCACAAGGCAGTGATTAGATGTGGAAATACCAACGGGCTTTGTTTCCCCTTCAAGACTGCAGAACTTCTTCCAGAATGATATTGTCAATATTGATGGATCTTTTGTTAAGGATAAAATGAGGAAGTTGTAACCTTCCCAGATTTGTTGTAGTCGTATGAGATGTGGGAATAAGATTTTTCTTGATGAAATGTATTCATAGCTTATCCTCTGGCTTCAGGCTAGTGCGCTCTATAGTTGTATTTGCTTCATCCCATTTGGTGTTCGTAAAATAAATATCTTCTAGTAGAAAGTCGATGTTTTATCCCAGCATCGATACAACAAACAACGAAAGTCTATCTTCCTCGTCAACACCATAAAATGCGTTTATATCCTTGACAGTAAAGGGGATGGAATCGCCACACAGATAGATTGTTGGTTGGCCCAGTCTAGTGAAAGGAACGTAAAATTCCTTCACAAGTGAGACATTGATGATCTTCTTGTCTTTGTTTTTTGTGTCGAAGTGGCGAGCAAACTGCTCCCTAGGTAAGTTCTTCATGTTAGCATCACCAAAAATAACCTTTTTCTTGATTTACTTGGCATCCCTTAATCCTTTGAAAACTTTCTTTTGTCGCATCGTTTTCAAATTTTGGAATCTTTATCGGTCGTTTTTGTACAAAAGTCCTTGATGATTCTACAATGTTCTTACAGCGTGCCATTGGTACAAAGAAAATTCTTGGAAAAGTTTTTGGGAAGAAGATGAAGTTTGGGTGAAAGGAAAGGGTTTGTTTCTTAGAGAAATTAGAGCGTTTAGTAGAATATAATAATGAGTGGTGTAGGTAATTATGCAGCTAGAGTATGGGCAAAGATAAAAGATATGATGGGAGGTTAATGTGATGGTGAGTGAGTGAGAGAAAAAGAGTTGAATTTGAGAGAGAAAGAAAAGGAAAAAGTTAAAAAGGGGTTGAATTTCAACCAAACTTTCCTCTTTCCCTGCAAACCATCGGATTCCTTCTCTTAGGCCTTTCGTCACCTCTTTTCCTTTTTCCCATTTTTGAATAATTCCAAAATTCTTCTTTCAAACGTTCAACCATACAACCTTTCACATTCTGCCAATGTTGCATAGTACCTTTGATATATACCTTGTAAAAAAGACAAACGAGAAGAAACAAAAGAAAGATAAAAAGAAAATTATGAAAATATAGATACCTACTTTTATTTAACTACAAAAAAAATGCTAAAGAAAATAAATGGTTTGGATACAAATGCTTAGGCATTTTGCAAACTGTGGTCTTCCTTATCACGTACAATCGTAGCTCCATTGTAAATCTTCAATCTTTGACCATTGAATTTAAAGATTCGATCTCCATTAAGTGTTTTAATCTCTACTTCTCTATAAGAGTAAACCCTATGTATCAGGAAATGTCCTAACCATCTAGACATCAACTTTCCAGGAAAAACTTTAAGACTGGACTTGTAAAGTAACACTTGTTGACACTCTGAGAAATGTCGTGGAAAAAGATGTTTGTCATGCCATCTTTTTGTTTTCTTCTTATAAATCTGAACATTCTCATAGGGTTGAGATCGAAACTCGTCCACCTCATTCAGCTCTAAAAGTTTGTGTTCTCCAGTTGATTTGAAATCCATTTTAAGCTTCTTGATAGCCCAATAAGCTTTGTGTTTGAGCTCCAAGGGTAAGTTACAAGCCTTCCCATAAACTAACTAAAATAAAGACATTCCCAAATGAGTGTTATAGGCTATCCTATATGCTCATAAAGCTTCATTGAGCTTGGGAGACCAGTCTTTTCTCTTTGTGTTGACTGTTTTTTTCTACAATCTGCTTGATTTCTCTATTGAAAATTTTAACTTGGCCATTAGTCTGTGGGTGATATGTTGTAGCAATTTTGTATATGATTTCATAGCGTTACAATGCCTTAGCAATGAGCTTGTTATCGAAGTGGGTTCCTTCATCAATGATCATAACTCTCGGGACTCCAAACCTTGTAAAAATATTTTTGTGCAGGAATTTCAAGACTTTCTTCGAATTATTGCAGGGTGTTGTCATCATTTCCACCCATTTGCTTACATATTCCATAACTAGAAAGATATATAAATCATCGTAGGATGATGGAAAAGGTCTCATAAATTCAATTCCCCAAACATCGAAAAGCTCAATCTCCAAAATGTTTTGCAATGTCATTTTGTTCCTCTTCGAGATGTTTCTTGTTCTTTGATATTTATCCCATGCTTTGTAAAATACTCGAGCATCTTTGAAGAGTCAACATATTGCTTGAATAAATATGGACCATCACAATAGAAATATCTTTTTGTTTTTCTTCTGGCACACATTGTCGAAGCAATTGGTTAACATATTGATTGAATAAATATGGATCATCATAATAGAAATATTTGGCATCATGTTTGAAGTTCTTTCGACCTTGACTAGATAAATCAGGAGGCAAAATACCACTGTTAAGAAAATTAACTATGTTTTCATACCAAGGTAATGATGTAGCATATAAAATTTTCTCATCAGGGAAATTTTCTTTAATCTCGTAATACTCTCCAAGAGTATCTAGATTTTCTAGCCTAGATAAATGGTCTGTAACGTGAGTTTTAGTTCCTTTTTTATCCTTTATTTTTATGTCAAATTCTTGTACTAGAAGTATCCACTTAATAACTCTAGGTTTAGCATGTTTCTTAATCACTTGGTATTTGATAATAGAATGATCAGTCTGCACTATGACCCTAGTTCCTATCCGTTATGCCCTAAACTTATCAAAGGTAAATATTACAGCAAGTAACTCTTTATCAATAGTTGTGTAATTAATTTGAGCATCATTAAGAGTTCTTGCGTAATAGATAACATGGAAGAGTTTACCTCATCGTTGACCTAGTACTGCACCCACTACTTAGTCACTTGCATCACACATCAACTCGAATGGTTCAGTCCAATTGGGTGGTATAACAATTGGAGTTATGGTAAGCTTCTTATTTAGTTCAATAAAAGCGTTGTGACATTTTTCATCAAAGACAAATGGTTGATTTTGTTGTAGCAAATTACAAAGTGACTTTGAAATCTTCAAGAAGTCATCGATGAAACTCTTGTAGAAGCCAACATGTCCTAAAAAGCTTTTAATTCCTTTCATTATTGTTGGAGGTGGTAGCTTCTTTATCAACTCAATTTTTGCTTTGTCAACTTTAATTTCTTTGCTTGAAATTTTATTCCCTCAAACCGTACCTTTTGTAACCATAAAATTGCATTTTCTTCTCAATTAATTACAAGGCCGACTTCTTCACAGAGTTTGAGTACTTTGGCCAGGTTGCCTAAGCATTTTTTAAATGTTTCTCCAGAGACATGAAAATTGTCTATAAATACCTCTAAGAATACCATGTCTAAAAATATTACCAATATGCAACGTTGAAAAGTTGCTAGAGCATTACATAACTCAAATGGCATTCTTCGAAAAGTGTAAGTTCCACAAGGACATGTGAAGGTTGTGTTCTCCTGGTCCTCTGGTGATATAGAAATTTAGTTATACCTAGAATAGCTATCAAGGAAGCAATAGTAAGCCTTTCCCGCCAATCGATCTAGCATTTGATCAATAAAAGGAAGGGGAAATGGTCTTTTTTTTGTTGCCTTGTTTAGCTTCCTGTAGTTCACGCAGATGCTCCAGCTTGTAATTATCCTTTCCAGGAGCAACTCATTATCCTCATTGGTGATTAATGTAGTGCCTCCCTTCTTAAGTACACGATGTACAAGACTAACCCATGAACTATTCGAATTTGGGTATATGATTCTTGCATCCAATCACTTTATAATCTATATTGTCACTACCTTCTTCATTATTGGGTTCAATCTTCTTTTCGAATCAATAGAATTGTTGTGGCATTCTTCTAGCAGGATCTTGTGCATGCAAATTGTTGGACTGATATCCTTCAAATCGGTCATATTCCAACCTAGAGCTTTCTTATATTGAAATAATAAATTCACTAGACTAACCTCTTGGATAGTAGGATCTAAGGTAGAAGAAATAATCACTGGTAAAGTATTATGAGATCCCAAATAAATATATTTCAGATGTGGGGGTAGTGGTTTCAATTCTAGAGATGGTGCATGTAAAAGTGATGGTTTTGGAGGAATAAATTCAGAGAAATCAATTGATTTGAATTTCGTACATAGTCTTGGATTGAAATAGCCAATTTGCTATAGCTCCAGATAAGATTCTTCTTTCTAATCATGCTCCTCTAGGAGTTTTACAAAGTCTTTCATTTGTGGAGAATTGTCATAACAAAAATTTGAATTCACATCTTTAGTTGCTTTAGCATTTATCCCAGCTATACAGTAACATTCTTCATTATTATTCATGTTCTTGAGAGTGTTGAAGATATTGATAGTCATGGACTAGTCTACTACTCGCATAGTGAAGTCTCCTTTTCATAATCGATGAGAATTTGACCGATAGCAAGGAATGGTCTCCCCAATATGATGGGTGTCTTGTAATCCACTTCACAATCCAAAATTAGAAAGTCCATAGGGAATACGAATTTGTCTATCTTCACTATCACATCTTCTGCTTTATCTTCGAGTTGGACATGAGAATGGTCAACCAATTGTAAGATGAAAATTTTTGGCCACGTACTCCCTATACCAAGCTTCTTGAATATAGCTTTGGGCATCAGATTTAAACTTGAACCGAGGTCGCATAATGCTTTACCCACAAAATTATCTCCTATAGAGCATGGAATAATAAAGTTACCAGTATCTTGTCTCTTTATGGGAAGGTCAATTTTTTCTAGAATAAAACTCAGATGTTATAGTAATTGTTTCATAGTTTACCATTTTTCTCTTCTTTGTAACAATATATTTAAAAAACTTTGCATATGAGGGCATTTAATCAATTGCATCTGAAAATGAAATATTGATATGAAAATTGTCCAAAATACTTACAATTTTTTAAATTGGAGATCTTATTTGGGTTGCTTCGATCACAAAGGGGAATGATGGTGGGGTTCTTACATCCTTCGAAGGTTGTGCTGGTACTACTTTTCCTGCAGCATTTGCAAGCTTTTCCCAAATGCCTCAGTATTTAAATTTTCTCTAGTTTCTTCTTGTTGTTCAGCTCTTTTTTGCTCTTGAATGGGGTTTCTTCTTTCTTCTTTGTTTTTGATTTGCTCCCTTGTGTTGATTTGTTTTCCAATCCTCAAGGTAAGTGCGCTGCATTGCTCTTTACCGTGATTTTTTGTGACTTCAGTATCACTAGGTAGGTTACCTCTCGGTCTTGCATGTAATACTTGATTAATTTGACCCATTTGAATCTCCAGCGATCTAAGTGAAGAGCTGTAACTTTGCAGTAATGCTCCTTGGCTCTACAATAGATTTTCTTGATTTGTCAATATTATGGAATGTTCCTGCAATAATGCTTTTGTTGATGTTATAAATTCCTTAGTAAAAGGCATGAATTCTTGTAGCAAAGCTTTTAAAGAATTGTTGAGATTTTGATGAACTGTTCCCTTGTTATCATTTTGTCATGGCATATTTCCTTGAAACCTTGGACTCCTTATTATGCTTCCATGGGTTGTTGTTTATTCGAGCTGCTAGCTTGATTTGATCCTTGATTACCCTAAGAAAAATTAGGATATTGTCCCCACCCTAGGTTGTAAGTGTTAAAATAGGGGTTGCTGGAATTTTTTTTGAAGTTTCCAACGTAATGAGCAGGCTCATGAAGAGTTAGGTAGTCTTTATCGAAATAGTTTCCACTGCAATGAATACAACTTAATGCCTTAACTTCTCGTACCTCATTGGACCATTGAAGATTCTTTAGCATATTTGTGATAGCAGAAAGTTATGCTGAAACAGAATCATTAGCGTCTAGCTCTAGCTTTCCTTGACTCCTTCTTGTTTCAAGTCTTGTAGTTAGAAACTGATAATCATTGTTGGCTATTTTATCCAAAATATCAAATACTTCTTCAGGCGACTTGTCTAGCAATGTCCCATTTGCAATGTCCCATTTGCTAAAGCTTCTAACATCATCCTTGTGGGTGCATTAACTCTATTATAGAATATCACGATTTGAGTCCAATCTTGAAAACCGTGATTGATACATCTTCTTAATATTTTTTATACCGATCCCAACACTCATGCATTGATTCAGCATCTCCTTGTCTAAAGGATGCTATCTTATTTCGCAGTTGAGTTTTCACGTTGGGTGGGTTGTATCTTGCCAAGAAACTTTTGCATAAATTTGTACACAACTCCATAGAATCGGTTGGAATACCATTCAATCACTCTCTAGCTCCGTCTCTAAAAGAGTATGGAAATAGCTTGAGTTTCAATACATCCTCATGCTCTCCTTGTTGGCGGAACGAATCTCAAACCTCTAAGAAAACACATATATGTTGTCGAGCATCCACGTTAAGAGATCCTCCAAACTGTCCGATTGAATTGAGCATATTGAACATAACAGGCTTGAGCTCAATGTAGGTTGCTTGTATCTCAGGTGTAACTATCCCAAAATTGAGGTCATCAAGATTGGTGTCAATTGATCTCGAATTGCTCTTGATCTTACTACAGCTCAAGGATTTGTTGCAACATTTTTATTCTATGGATCGAGGGTTATATATTCTTCTTCTTATTATTTGCTCTCGCCTCCTTTGTCTAAAATATCTTTCAATTTCTGGAATAAATAATTCAAGACATTCTCGAGGATAAGCTCTGGGCATCCACTAACCAAAAATCTACAAAGAAAACAAGCATTAACCAAAAACAAAATAATCAAAAATAAAAAGTATGAAAAACTATGATAGAAATTTGCATGTTGCCTTAATGTCCGACAATGGTGCCAAGAACTTGTTGAGCCTATGATATGTTTATATTATGGTTTATTGCCATGCAAGTATACGCATCAAATAAGTAATAAAGCATGTGAGTGAGATTGTTCCCACGAGGATTGGGTAGGAAATTTCAAAACCAGTTAACATACACAAAATATAAGAAAATATTCTATATAGACATATGCTAAAGCAATTATGCAATTGTCACCAAAATACTATAGAAAAATAAAATTGAGAACGGAGTAATAGATAAAGTTGCACAACACAACACAGAGGAGTATTCAAGTTTAAGACTGGCTAGGCTTATTGTGGAAAGTTCTTTACTTTTTTCCTGAGTGCTTACTATTTTACTGGCTTACTAAATGTCCGATAGAGTTTGCTAAAAATGCCTTCACTATCCCGGTCAAAGGCCTAAGGCATTACCTCCCGGTATCAAACCTAACACTCCTTATGTTGATGAAGTTCTACCCCTTTTAGTCGTTGAAACTCTCCCTTATCCCTAAGGTGAATTAAGATTTTGAAACTCTCCCTTATCCCTAGATCTAAGCTACTTGAACCCCTTAGTAACGATAATCTCTTGAGAGCTCTTACAAACTAAGGTTTAAGATGAAAAAGGTGTTAGCTTTCATGAACAAAACACAAAGTAAAACCAAAAACAGTAAAACATTCATTCAACAAAGTAATATAATCCACAAACAATCCTAACCATACTAGATTAGTTCATGGCTAGGTTAAACAAACTATTCGTTATTCCTTCTTTGAGATACATTTTAATTCGAATAAAAAGAAATAAAACAAAGTGAAGAGCAAGGAAGTCTCAAACGCTCAGCCGTGAGGTTTTCTAGCTTGCCGCTTTTCCCAAAGTCTTGGAAAATCCCTTGCTTGAAGCTCTCAAAAAATGATGGTTCTGTTGGAGGCAGAAGATCATGAAAGTGGTCTCTTTTTTCTTCTTTTTCACCTCTTTTTATTCTCTTTTAAAGCTCTCTCTTTTCTGCTCCGAACTCCCCTTGCAATGAATGAGTAACTTTGTATTTATAGAGGGAGGCTTATAGGGTTTTGTACCTAACGATACAAGGAATATGCTCTAAAATTCTATAGGGACGTATAGAGAAATGCAACTGGCTTGAATTGCACGAGCAAGGACAGTAGGCTGCACATTTGTATTTTCTGCAGTTCTCTTTGGTGCGCCCAAAATGCTATAATATTTTGAAGTATGATCTAGCACTGAATATGTTATATCATCTCTTTTATTCTTCAACTATGCCCCAAAAAAATTTGCACCACACTACAAAAAAATACCTTTTAAAGCAACATCTTTTAAAATAAAATAAAATAAAAACCTAATCTAATACAAATGCAAATATGATACAACTAAATGCATTAAAAATGAACTTGAAAACAAACAATTTTTCAAGTAAAAGGATATAAAATATACACTTTTTGGAGCGTACCTTCGATATCGCAGATATTGTTTTGAGTTTAGTTTAGTTTATTCCTTCTATACTTTTTGCGTTTGCCATGACTATCCATCTAAAGAATAAAGAAATTATCTAAAATAAATATTCCAAGTGCATTTTGCATTCATTTTTTCAGTACGTGTAACACCCCAAATTTGGACCTAGAAGTTTTGTGACCGGTTTAGAGGCCCAATGTACTAGTTTTGTCGGTTTAGCCTAGTTTGGGATTAAATTCTTAAACAATTGGTTTTTAATCAAAATAAATTATAGAAAAATATTCTAAAATTCTTAATTGACATATTTGATTTAGGTAAACTCAATTTCGAAATTTGACCCTTGAATCTCTAAGATTTTGAAATTAGTGACTATTTTGTAAAAATTGAAAACTTGAGGATAATTTTATAAACTAAGCTAAATTTGATATAATCCTAATCCTAGTTGATCTAGGCTTTCCAAGATCCTATATAAACAACCTTTAATACCTAGTTTTAACGTAAGTAATCAAAATTCTCTAATTTTGATCTAAAACACAAAAAATCACCTTTTAAAAATATCTCTTCTTTAAATTTTGATTTCTTCTTCTCCAAGGCATCCTCATCATCATATTTTCAAGGTAAGTATTCATTCCTTTTAATAAATTTTCGTTGGTTTATTTTTTTTATATTTTTCTTCTTCAAATTCTCTTGATTTTTCTTCGGTTTTACTTGAAAAACTCTATTTTTGTTTCAAGCTTTAAACCCTTCTTTGAGATTTTGGTTTTTTCCTTCCCAAAAAATATTCTCCATCATCTTTTCAAGGTTAAACACCAATCTTTTCAATAAAAGTTTGTTTGATGATTTCTTTATATTTTTCTTCATCAAAATTTCATCGTTTTTCTACGGTTTTCTAGTGTTTAAACCTTTGAAGGGGTGGGATCAATTTTAGAATTGAGAATCATTAAAAACTCTGAAACCTAAAGTTCTTTAAAGAATTACTAAGTTCTTGGCTTATTAACACAATCTTTAAAGTCTTGAATTAATAAAATCAGTTTTCTTGATTAAAATTCCATTATTTACTTGACTTTCATTCAAGGGTTTTTCATGGTTGTTTTTGATGCTTAAATACATGAATCTTGAAGTTTTTAGATGTAATTAAGATGTCTTTTAAGTATCTAATCCCGGACATAAGGTTTAGGGTGTGTGTGGAGAGGTTTTCGGTGAATTTTGGTTAGGTTTTATGGTGTTTTTAGGGGCTGCCATGCATTGGTCCGAATTGAGGGATGTTTGGGTGTGTTTTAATACACTAAAATCTCTGGTTTTGATGCTTGAATTAGGTCAAGAGGTAGAGGAACAAGTTTGAGGGAGATCGGAAAGTCGAATCGCATTTTTGAGTGACTTGTCGAGCAAGTTTTGGTAAATCGGTGAGTGGATTATGAGGGCTACCAATTTGGCATGATTTTAAATTTTTTAAAGGTTTGGGGTGTAGGAAATGTGTGAAAACCTCCCTATACTCGGAAGTAAGTTTTAAGTATTGCTTTCTTAAAGGTTCCCATATTATGTCGTTTTTATTACGTTATTTGTCATGCTCTTATTGTGTTGTACATATGTGATTATGCATGTATATAAATACTCATGAGACTATTTTTAAAAAGATTTTATATGCATTCGATGTTCCCACAGTTTTGTGTTGAAAAATAAGATAAAAGTGAATTTATCGGTTTTTTGCAATTGATGCATAAAAAGTGGGATAGATGTGATTTGAATTCTGTTTTGAATTAAGTTTTGAGCATTGATTTTTGATAATATATTATTTAGTTAAGTGATGAATCTTATGAGATAAGTTGATCGATCAATAGGATCTAGAGTGCACTATAAACATTCAAAAGTCGTACGTGTATAAATTCCTTGTATGTTGCATTTTGCCTTTTATTCTAATACTATGTGATGGGAGTAGTATTGTCACATTCGGGTTAATCGGAGTAGTACTGTCACCAAGCACCAAGGTGACATAATTCATGTTGAGAGTAGTATATACATGCGCATGCTCTAGGAGTAGTACTAACATGCAGTTGCCCATTTATCCTAACGATTTGGAGTAGCACAAATCGGATCACTAGCACCAATATATGTTTTTACTTTTCAAAGGTAAGTGTCCTAGTTTTTACTTGATTGCATATGGTATTATGCAAGCGAGCTTTTATGCATTGGTATGCATGTGATTTGAGCATTACTATGTTGTTAGCATGTAAGACTTGAGCCTTATGCATTGGGATGCATGTGTAAGCATTGCTATGTGAGTAGCAAGTAAGACTTGTGTTTTAACTTTTAAAGAATGTGATTAAAAAATGATTTTTACTAAAATTTAATGATGGCGTTGTTAGACTTGGTTTGATGACACTTACTGAGTTTTAAAAGTGATGTTGTTAGCCATGTGTGTTTTGTTTTATAAAGAGCATGACATGTTTTTAAATTGATGAAATTGGTTTAATATGGGTTGCTTTGCAAGGTGTTTTTATACTTGTTTTTATTCACTCACTAAGCTTATGCTTACCCTCACATTTACCTTGCAAGGCAGAGTAAATAAGGTTAAGGTAGCAAAGAGAAGCAAGGATCCACGTAACCGTCAAGTGAAAACTCAAGTATGTCTTTTTAATATTAGTAGTAGTGAGAGAGCAATGGGGATGTGTTACCATGTAAAGAATATGGTTATATTAATGAGACTTGTAGTAGTCGTATGCTTACATATGTTTGATGTTTATCTATGTTGATATTAGCATTACAACTTTAACTTGAATTGTACATTGATATTCCTTTAATTATAATATAGTTATTTTGAAGTTTGATTCTTGATATCTCTATGTATGAATTTGAGTGTTGTTGATAATGAAGCGTGATTATTTATGAGTCGAATTGATGATGTTGTTATTTAGTTTGGAATGCATTTAGAGATCATGTTGAGTATATTAAGGTGGTTCTTCCGTGTGTTTATAAGATTGTTTATGTTGAAGCATACTCTTAGGAGTTGAATATATTGTTGCTAGCTAGGTTGAATTGCATCTAGATAATATGCCATGATATGTGCTTAAAGTGTTTTTAGGAGAATTTGCATATAGATGTCATGAAACCTTTGGAGGTTAGAAATAGTCCTTAAACTTTGAGCATACGATTAAATGACTTAAAGATATTATTTTAATTTAAAAATTTACGTACAAACATGTTATATACTTAATTAAATATTAATAACGTTAATTTCACAATTAGGACATAAAATTCTGGAAATTACAATTCGGTCTCTATAACTTGTTAAGTTAAATTAGGACTCGTTTCTCTTTAATTTCCGCTGCAATTGAACTCGGTCTTTGTATGAACATGTAGGATCTAATTAAAGCATTTAGAAAAGATAAAAGGAAAATTTTAATATTTTAAGGTTATTTATCAAGGCGAGTCTCTAGATTAGCCTGAGTATTCCTCGTGTAGCTCATTCGAGTCGGGTGGCATCTAGACCAGGTCGAGGAGGTTACAGCATGTCCACAAATAAATTAACATGGGACATAAATAGATAAAGGATTTTTAGGTATTATTATGATCTAACCTATCAGTTGAAGGTTTGAAAGAAATAAATTTCAGATGAGCTTTCAGAAATCAATTGAGAAAATAAAGCATCAAACTTTATTATGCCAAGCGAAATGAATTAAGTTTGTAAGGTGAAAACCCCGAAAGGCCACCTAGATTTTTTTTAAAAAAAGAAAGAAAGAAGGAAAAAAAAGAAAGAAAAGATTGTCAAAGTGAAAACTCATAAATGGTCATTTTGAGTGAAACAAACTTAGAATAAAATCCAGGAACATCACTTTAAGGAGAGTGGTTTAGGGATGATGAGACCAAGATAAGTAGCTAGAGTCTTAATATGGGGATGGTTCACGAGAAGAGGAAATCAAATCCAGAAGTTAGATGAATAGTGTCCAAACAACCTTCAATTATGATTTAAGCGTATATCATACAAAGGATAGGGACATACTATTCCATATCATTTTTGTTTTTTGTAAAAAAACGTCCACCATGACATTCATTCAAAGAGAATGATCATTCATCACGACATACTCTCTAAAAGAGGGGTCGTCCATAACGGTATACGTTCGAAGAGAGGGATCGTTCACCATGACAAACACTCAAAGAGAGAGGTTATTCATCACGACATACGATCTAAGAGAATGCTCGTCCATCACAGTATACGCTCTAAGATAGGGACTGTTGACCATGACATACGCTGGAAGAGAGGGGTCATTCATCACGACTTAAGCTCTAAGAGAGGGGTCGTCCATCACGATATACGCTCTAAGAGAGGGACCATTCACCATGACATACGCTCGAAGAGAGGGATCATTCATAATGATATATGCTCTAAGAGAGGAGTCGTCTATCACGGTATATACTTTAAAAGAGGGACTGTTCACCATGAAATACGCTCGAAGAGAGGGATCATTCATCACGATATACGCTCTAAAAGACAGGTTGTCCATCACAGTATACGCTCTAAGAGAGGTACCATTCATCATGACATACGCTCGAAGAGAGGGGTCATTCATCATGACATACACTCTAAAAGAGGGGTCGTCCATCACGGTATACGCTCTAAGAGAGGGAGCATTCATCATGACATACGCTCGAAGAGAATGGTCATTCATTATGGTATACTCTCAAATTGAGAGGCCATTAGATGCTAAAACGATCAAAAATAAAGGCATCACCATACAGGGAAATCAGATAAAATTAGTATTTATAGTCTTTGCTTTATTATTGTTCCACAAAGATAAGCAAAGATAGACAACTGTAAGCAAAGATAGAAAGTATATAGTATTGGTTTTTATTATCATAAAATATATTAAAAATTCAAAAAAAATATATGTATATTTCTAGCCATTCCATAAAAAATATATCATAAATTATTTATCTTACCTAATAGTATTAGTTTTATGTTGCTTATCATTCGCGTTAAATATTATTATTACGTTGGTTTTTCATAGCAAGTTATCATAGCTACTAATTATATATTATTTATTTTGCTTTAGGTTTTGAGTAAATTACTAATTATTATTAGACATTAAATATACAAACCAAAATTAAATAAACAAATTTATCAGACCCAAAATAGATAATAAAAACCCAAGTTTTTATTAATAGTCTATTATACAAAAAAAAATTAAAAATATTACAACAGAACCATTTGTCTTTATAATTACAATCAGACAATTCGTGTGAAAGAGATGCGTGCCTCCCATCTGCCCAGAATGACTCTCTAGTTTCCTCGTCGGTTATTCGTCAGCAATCCTTTCTTCCTCTGGCGGCCATCTTGCACAAACAACCAAAATGTGTCAGAATAGTACAAACTAGCAAAAAAACTTAGCGTAAGAGAAAACAATATTATAAAACCAAAATACATAATACTACAGAATTATCAGAGATTTCCGGTGGGAAAACAAGGATGCCCAAGTATTACATTAATATAGCCAAGAAACAACGGACAACCAATAGGATTTCAGGGATGCTTTCATTTGGTTTTTGAATGTAATCAAATGAGATATAAACGAGTAACCCTTGACTCTTTGTATTTATTCAGGAATCATTCAAAAAGAACAATATAGAGAAAAAATATTTTCAAGATATATTTTACTCGCATGTATAGAATAAGAGTAAAGGATAGAAGGGTTTTATCTTTACCTTTTTGGCTTCTGGCTGTTTGAGGGCTTTTCTCGATGACGACGCTCCGATTTTGATGATAAACCTAAAGCCATTGCGCCATTAGAAGGTGATCAGAAAAGGATGGGCCTCTTTCACTTCTTTCTTTTTTGTCACTTCTTTTTGAACTGTCGACCCTTTTGCTTTTCGTTTCTGGTCTTTTAAAACAAAGATGAAAGAAGTCCTTTTATTTTGGTTTTGATTTTGGGAAATGAAAGCAAAATAGGGTTTTAAACTCTCCAGTCAACGTAAACGATGACTGACGCGGTGTTTTTTAGAAATGGTGATGTTTTTTGGTTCATATTTGTTTTCTAAGTCTCCCAGAAGAACATTCATATGTTCTTAATTATCTGGAGAGTTTGTTTAAGAGTTTGGTTCCTTTCCGATAAAGAAATAAGTGAAAAGGTTTAATTCTAGTTTATGTTTTGTTAAGAGAGAGAGAATGAATCAATTCCCTTCATCTTTGTCCTTTTGACGTTGAATTCTTCTTTACCATAGAAAATGGATAGGAAAGATTGAAGAAACCAGGAAAACATCATGAATTTAGTACTTGGAGAAAAATGTTTAAGCTCGATAAGCCCTTTATCTTTATATTATTTTTTATTATAGTTAAATTTAATTCTATGATTTGTTATGAAATAGTCTTGATTCGATACGTATAACTGGAAAAAATAGAGATGCATGTGTTGTTGTTTAGAGAGAAAATTTTTTAAGATGATAAATTTATTGCTTAATAGCAGCCTAAATTTATTTAGATTAAGCTTTAAAATAGATCAAATTTGAAGATTTAAGATGATTATTAAATTATTGATTTTGTTTGCTACCAAATGATCTTGTAAATTTTGTTAGGACTGTTTTCGTTTAGAAACCGATTTAATTATGAGAAATTGGATTACAGGAGCTTGAATGTGTAGCTATTATACTGTAAATTGGCATATATATTGGAGTAAAATACGCTACAAAATTCTGTTTTGATTGGATAAAGTATTTTTTTATAGTTGTTGAAATTTTATTTAGATTTACCTATAAAATTTGATGAATAAAAATTCTAAGATTAGTTTTGTTTTACTATTTTCTTTGAAAAACAAATATATTTGATGGATAAATGATTGAGCAATATAGATTTTAAGGTTGCATAATTTTATGTCAAAATGGAGAGATTAGAGTGATATAGTTGGATGATTATAGGTAAGGTATGAGTGAAAAATCTACCCAATTTTTGTATGTGGATAGTAAATTTGAAAATTTACTAATAATTATATAAGTTAAATTATAGAATAAATCTTATATGTACATAATCACGTCTGTTCTGTTTCTTTTAGATGTATAATGAAAGAAGCAATGATGGATTTGTATGAATTTAAAAATTGATTAAGCTAAAATTTAAAATTATGATCAAATTAAAAATAAAGTATAAAAATTTAGGATTGTATGTTTTATTTAACTCATTTCAGTTAAATGTCATGCTATCAACTATTAAATTTTTAGCAATGTTGGATCAATTTATTACATTTTTAAATTAGAAAATCAATTTATAAAATTTGATAGACAAGGCTCAATAAAGAATTAAATCATAATCAAAAGATAATTATTATATTTTACTCTTGTTTTTAACACACACACCACTTTTCATCGATGTCTCCATCTATCCATCAACACACATGATAACCAACCTTGGTCAATGACGCCCACTACACTCGGTAAGTTATCTCGTCCTAACCTCACTAGAATGACCTTTAGGTTGAACTAATATCGATAAAGACACAAAGACAGATATGGGACAAAAAATATCAAGTTTTAAATTGAAGTATATATGCGCAACAAATATAAAATAAATTCAAATAAAATTTCGATAGTTTTTCAAAGAGTTCTGACTTACCATTATTCTACTATGGTTTATCCTCAGATGGTAAGGTCACATTTTATTCTATTATAGTTTATTCACCTTCGACGATAATGTCACATTTTCTGTTTTGCTATGATTCATTTATGATTCAGATGGTATGATCACCTTTATTTTTGGCTTGTATATAGATAAATAGTTTAAGAAATAATACTTTTTTGTGTTACTTTTTGATGAGCATGACGTAACTATTACATTTCAATTTTCTGAAAAGTAAGATGTTTACATGATTTTTTCTTGATATTTGTGTTCTATTTGGTTATTATTTTTATATCGCATTTTGAAGATACAATAAGCCTTATGATTCACTACAACATTTTAAATTCATCATCAAAGGCAGGGTTTTTGAGGGAAAGCTTATAGAATCTCGTTTAAGGTAGGAGAAGCTTTTGTTTAACTCCGGAAGATCTTTCTTTCAAGGCAGGTAAGGTTTATGGTGGAGGTTGGTTTTTGAGGGAGGTTTTAGAGAAGAACGGGATGATGTTGTGGATAGACCAAATGGTATTTAAGATTCTATTTTTAACTTCTTTTTATCATCCTAATAGAATATTAATCTCTTGATCATCTTCTCTTGTAGTGAGAGAACAAGGAGGGCCTTCTTCCAAGTAGAAAGCCTACATTTTTTTTGTGAAGTTCTTTTAGCTCATTTTGGGAGGTTGGTACACTTCCAAATCCTATGCACTTCATGTGCATCATCATTATTTTGCATGCTTGATTGGTTTGTGATGGTTTGATTGAGGTTAGAGCTATGCATGCTTTAATGATGGATTGATTTATGATTGATGATATGGGGTAAAATTGTTTAGAAACACACCTAAATACTCCCAATAATTTGTAGGAACATTTCTAGATTGATAGGATTTCATTTATGGTCAAATAAAGAGATTTTTGAGCTCCAGACTGAGCTTTTTGGCTTCGGTATCGGTACACGAGTTTGAGTGTCGGTATGCCCCTCCGATAAGATGGATAAATCCTTTCAAGGATATCGGTACAATCAAGGGGCGTACTAATACGGAGTCGATAATTCAAATTCTAGTGACTACATTTGGTATCAATAGGCCAAGGGGTATCGATATGGGCTTGGGGACCAGTATTCAACATATGAGTAAGAGGTATCATATTGGGACGCCATGTTTGGGAATTGCTTCGAATGCAAAATTGGTATCGATATACAAGGGAGGATCGATACTCCCGAAATAGGTATTGGTATGGTAAGGATTCATACCAGTACCGATAGAGCAATCTGTCCAAGTTTTTAAGGTTTGAGTTTGGGGTTCAATAATTTTTGCTATGGGTTCCTATGGGTTAATTAAGCTATAAAATGAATATTAAAACTTAGAATTGGTGTCTTTGGTTATGATATGATGATTTTATGCCTTGTAGGTTTGGTCTTTGGTTTGGTTGATGAATAGAGTGGAATAGGGATCCTTGGTGGATCGTTTTGTGTGGTTGAATCTTTGTTTGATAGGATTCGAATACTTAGTGAGTGAGTGTTACAACACAGTAAAGGTCATCCGTTATGAGATTTTGAGTGATGTATTGAAGGTCATTCGATGTGAGATTCTGGATGATGACTTTGCTCAATGTGAGATTCTGAGTCTCACTTGATGTGAAATTCTGAGTGAAGACTCGATGCAAAATTTTAAGTATACTAGAACGATGAGAGATTTTGAGTAATTCGATGTGAGATCCCAGACTAGGTGAGTTTCCCAGTTTTAGATTGGTATTGGGATCACTTATGAATTGGTTATTTTATGCTTTAGTTGTATTTGTCATATCATGTGTTTAGCCAATTACGGTAGCGTCAATACTTTATATTATGCCATCATATTCTCATTTAACATGAGCATAGTTACAATTCACTTAAAGGACAGTTGATAAGTTGTGTCCCCACCGAGTTTTAGTAGGTCGGCGTTTTAGAATATGTTTTCATGCGTATGTAAATAGATAGGCGGATGTGGTGGAGAACAATCACCGTGAGACTTCAGTATTAACCAATTGATATGGTGCAATTGCTAGATTAGTGAGTTATGTATTCGTAGGACCATTTATTATAATTGTAACTCTATTTTATTTAAATTGTCAATGTCAACTAATTTCGATACTTAATATTGTTTTAATTTACTAATTTCGATAACCAAATCTTAATTTAATGCTAATTTAATTTAGAAAGTTTAAAATTAATTAAGCAATAATTTTAAAAGGTACCAATTTTGGGTGATTTTAAAATCATAATAGCATTTTTAATCGTAACCGACTCTCGATCTCAATTTTATTCAAATCTTTGGTTTTACGGTGTTCGGTCTACCTAAGTGATCAGTGGTGACTCCATTTTTTTCAAATTATCTCCCAACATTTTAATTTGTTTTCCAAGACCTTTTTTTGAAAACATTTTTAAATTTAATATTTTAAAAATTATTTTCAAATATCATTTTCTAATTTTAGTGACCCCTTCTATTGTTGTTTTACCCTTTTGAATTAAATCTTTTCAAAAACCCTAAATTTATAATTTTCAACTTTTAGACCCTAATTTCCTAAATTTTCAAGTTTTCAATCTCTTATTTCAAAAATTCTTAAAATTTTAATTTTAATTTTAATTTTAATTTTAATTTTATCTTTACCAAAATCTCAAGATTTTGAGATATTTAAATTGTTAAATATTTATTTTCGAAAAGAGTCACTACATATAAGAGAATAACATATTACGAGTTTCAGGCAAAAACTGAGCGTATTTAAAGCCTTAAATTTATAAACAACAAACTGTTCAAGTAAAAAATTATCAAAAACTAATTGTCAAGTGATTTGGGTCATTTCAGATTCTAAACAGAATTTAAAAAATAATATAAAAGTTAAATTTTCAGTGAATTTTGAAGTGAATCTCGTTCTTTTATGTGTTTATTTATAGAAACATGTTAGTGAAGTAAATTTTAACAGGAACTGTCAGTTATTGGAAGTATCAATAAAGAACTTGTTAGAATATTATAGAGGAGGATTAGTAAGAATAAAAATCAGACTGGCAAAAATATTGATCGAGTGTATTAATTTTTTCTCTATAGATACCACCTAATAAATTCGACATTGTTTACAAGAATAACTTTTAAACTTCAATCCTTGAAGACAAGGATTGCTTGAAGAAAGGTATTTTATAATAAATTTATTTAATGTTTGTTATTTGTTAGAATCATTAGAGTTTTAAATTCTTGTTATATTTGTTTAAATTCACTTATATATTCTTTTTATCGAATTAAAAATTAATATTTTTTACTCTCTTATTCTCGTTCTTAATCTTCTTATGCTTTTCTAAATTTATTATCCCCTTATAATTCGTTTTCTTCTTGTTTTGGTGGTTACAGTATATTTCATACTGTCGTCTCTTTTTTTTTCAAGATATTTTTCAAGTATATTTTTTAATTTATGTTTTTAATTATTTTAGGATTTTTTTTGCAAAAATATAATCTCTATTGTACATCTACAATAATTAGATTTTTTGTTTTAAATATTTTTCGTGTTATTTCTCTTCAGCTTGCTTGGTGAAAAAAATAAGAATAATAATAAAAAAGTATAAATTAATATTTTTAAAACAAATCGAATCAAGATAGTTTTATATTTCAATTAAGACGAGATAATAACGAATAAAAATATAATATTTTTCAAAGCATGACAAATTTGGATGGAAACTAAAATTACTATCTTAAAGGTGAAATATAAATTATTTAAAAATTTAAAATTTAAAGATAAAGATTTAGATTGACTAATTTAAGATATATAGTTATAATTTATAAAAGTGTGAAGTTTACAATTAGATTTTTAAAGTTGAAAATTTAGAATTTAGATATAAATTTGAAAATAAACATGCTGGTTATTATTATTATTATTTTTTTTTACATTTTGTTAAAATAGTTTTTCCATTGACAGTATATCGAATATTAACTTAAAACAAAAACAAATAGAAAAAGATGGTAAGAATAAGAAACCTTATAAAATAGCATTACATGAGTTATATTCTAGTATAATAAAATATGAGCACGCAAAGTAAGGCCTTTCTCCGCCTATAATAAAAGGTGAGCAAGCAAAGTGAGGAACCATGAAAGCAATCACCACTATAACATAACAAAAGGCTCGTCTTAATCCTAATATTCTGTAATGTCTTAGAATACTGTATTTGGTATTAAATCTATCTCAGCAGTTCGGGACTGAAAGATCCGTCATCGATGCAGGTAAAACAGACACCCGGATGCCAAAAATCTACACATGGGGAACCAAAAGGAAGATATGCCCTAGGCATCAGTAATTACTCGCAATCCCTCGCAATGCAGAATACGTTCCAACAATAGCACAGACAGCAGCAATTGAAGCAATTGTTATGCTCAAAAGTATCTGTTTATATGGTAAAAGAAATGTGAAATGAGTGCATAATGAACAACAATATGTGCATATGAAGTAAAACAAAATGGAGATAAAAAAAAAAAAAAAAGATCACCTAGCACTTTACAGCTTAATTTCTCAACAAGGGTAAGGCACCCAAATCATAAAATATTTGATTATGTAACTTAAAAACCACCAAATCCCTCACAAATGTCAGCATAAACATATCACATTCAATTGATAGAACTTGAGTTCCTGAACATTCTACCTCTATTCTAGATGCAATAGTTGACAAAGTAAATGCAAGAAACTTGATTTACTATTTTTAACAAAAGAAAAAGGAAAAATAGAATAAATGTACGCAACAAGTGATTCTTCTTACATGTATCCTTGATGCTTTTCTCCCGGCGATCTTAATGAAACATAGTGATGGCATTATTATAGCCTGAAATATATAAATATATAAATAGGTAGGTTATTCTTGCAGAAGATTAATGCATTTTCTTCTTCACTACCTTCAATGAAAGCTCTATAAAAGAGTTTTCCATTCTAATAAATGAATAAACATAACACAGTACTTACCACCATGAAGCTTAGAAGAGAACCAATTAAAGCCATCAGGAGACCTGTGCTCAAGACAATGTCACATATAAATCACTGAAGCCTTATACTAAATTTAATGATATAGATGGTAATAAATCACTAAGACCTAAGCTTTTACTAGCCGTTGTACAATCATACTCGTTCAAAAAGATTATTGGTGAAAATTGTGATCATGTTATTGCTGATATCGAGAGGAATTTATTTCTTACTCCTACCAAGTTGTACTTAATCGAGTCCCACTAATTAGGTTCCTCATAGAGGTGATACTTGTCAAGGAGCTTTTAATGGATAGTTATTCTTTTGATAATGTGCATTCTGGTTGTGTAGGATGCTATCTTGCAATCGTAACTTGGAACACATTTAAAAGAAAAGACACTACCTATGATTATTTACTAGTTCATAAGAATTTATTGCATCACGAAGTAAGAGACATAACTAAATCTAGACCATTAATAAAAAGCAAAGTCCAAAACTTACCAAAGAAAGGCATGATAAAGGCAACGACAACGGTAGAAAAGACTAATGCTGCTCTTAGAAGAAAGAAACACCACAAGCTATCGACAATACGATCTGGCAGCAGCTCCTCTATACTCCTCGCCAAGGGGATCAGCAATAATGCATATTTGTTCATTGTCAAGGAAGAAAATTGGAATATAGGAAGGAAATTAAAAACATATAAGGATTCATTTATTTTTTGTAATTCTACTATATACAGTCAAAAGGATATTTTGTGAGTGGGTTGATAACCTGCAACGAAAGAACAAAAGTAACTTAGAAACAACAATGAACATCCCTCTCTCTGAAAATACCTTTAAAATAAAGAGCCTTATACTTACTGTCGTCCACAATGCAATCTTTGAAACAAAAGCATTTGGTGGCATGTTCAAAGTTATTTGAGACAATGTGTTTTGACCAAACTCAAGATAACCCATGACTGCAACACTCCCGTACAATAATATACACAGAAAAAAACTGCAGAAAAATTGAAGTAGACATCAGAAAAAAAAGAGCACAACAAAACATCCTTCGAAGCCACAACAAAATTTCCTTACCATATTTGCATTGCTTTCTTAAATTGTGATTTATCGGCCATTGATTGATAGATGTTAGGAAACACAGAGTGTCCAGAATGACAAAATCCATACACACCAACTACAACAGGAAGGCCACTCAAATTCACAGCTTTACCGGTATGATGGAAGCCAACACCACCGAATGCACCAAAGTATAGCAGACAAAGACCTATCACGAATGTTGCAACAACCCCACCAGCTACAAAATAAGTAGAGGGAAATCTGATGTGAGTCCATAATCCATCTTTAAAATTTTAGATACTTGGCTACATTGAGCATCTTATCAACACCTGAAAGATATGATATCAAACGGATATCTTTCAACCAGACAGTGGGTAGAACAACAAAGGCAGTTAAAATTCCAAAGAGATGCATTGAATCCAACTTTAGAAAAGAACAATCCAAAGAAACTTTGGGAAATAGCCTTGTGAGATTGTCGCCTTCCATGATAATAAATTCCACGCAATATGACTGTATAGGTGAAATGAAAATATGTTAATTAGATAGAGAAGTTGCAGCATACAATTCATTGAATAAGTAAATGAGAAGCACGAGCTTACATATAATTCCGTATAGAGAACAATCTGCATAAAACCATCAAATAATGCATATTATTAGAGAATAAACAATGTGTATCAAAAACAAACTTTCAGGTATCAGTATCTAACTATTGTCAGTAATGGAATTCCAGCATAACAAAATATTCATATACCGAAAGGCAAGAAATTAAGGATAACTCACAGAAATTAAAAGGCGTCCAAATCGTCCAAAGGCAGCTTCACCCATATCAGGGTAAGATGTAATTCCTTCTCTGCTTTCAAAGCAGTATTTCATGAGTATGGCTGTATAACAACATACAACTGCAAAAAAGACTAGAACCAACAAGCTTGCCCAGCCTCCTTCTGCTATTGTATTAGGTGTGGATAGAAGCCCAACTCCAACCATTACATTTATTGCTATCACAAAAGAAGAAAAGTCAAGTTCAGAAATTTTGAAACCATAGGGAACAACCAGATTACAATTGCCAATTTCTTGAATCTCAACTATCATAATCATAAGAAGTGAAGGGTGCTCTTGAGAAACGGAGCATGATAACAAAGTAGCTTACAATTAAAGACGGTCTGGGTCACGCTGCATCCATAAGAAATGGGAAACTCTCCAGTAAGTTGCTTCGGAAATGATGGCCTCTGTAACCACCCTGACTGTGCTCTTGAGATGCTATCTAAAATTTCCTTGGAATAACTCTTTCGATTCTCGGGCAGAAGAGGAAGCTTTCCATCCAGCTCCAAATTACTTTTCTGACTGCTAAAACTAAAATGTCTCAAATTTTGAATTCCCCCAATGATTCCAAAGCTCGGTGTCGCTGTGATTGTATAAGGATCCATTGTCTCTCTGTAACAAATAGTCAAACAAAAGAAGTACCCAAAAATAAAATAGAGTTAAACTGCCTGTGCTAACATCAACAAGAAGATGCACAGTTTCTGAAGGAAGGGTCTATTCTAGAATAGCCATTAGATCAGAAATCCCCCTTCTTTCTTTCAAAGCTATATATCTACCAAGTAAAGTGATTTTCTAACTCGCATTAACCATTTGAGAGGGTTTCTTCCGTTGGTTGATTCAATCATAAATATATACAATATAAGACGATGTGAACGAAAACCAAAGTGCGTGAAGAAGAGAAGGAAAGGGCATTACTTGAAACTCTGAGGCCATTGCTGTGAAGTAAAAGTGGTGGAAGAACCTCGCCTGTCTCCTTCATCATCGTCATCACTACCATAGTTGCTGCTGCCTCCGTCCTTGCTCCCCTCGGCCTCAAGGTCATCCTCGTTATCATCACTTTCCAGGAAGAAGTCTTCATCATGTCTCTCCTTAACCTCGTCCGCCATAACCGGTAATACAAATATCGGGGATGAGATGAAAAGCACAGCGAAGATGAATATGTGGGTTGTTGATTTGATCGTCCTACAATGTATTTAAGAAACAAAAGAGGCAGAGTTGGAGAGGGAATGGATGGCTGTAGAACTAGTTGATATGGGAAGTATAAGTGCAGACAAATAAGGATAGGTGAAGGAAGAAGGTTTTCTCGTACAATCTAGAACACATAAGATTTATTTATTAATTTATTATTTTATAAAACATTATTTTAATTTTTTAGAATTCTTAATGGTTTTTTAATGTGATTTGTATGAATAAAATTTAGATAAAATTGTTTAAATTTATATTCTATAAAGAAATTATAATCTTTTACAAATAAAATACGTATACATTATTTGATTTTTTGAATTAGTTAATAATAATTATAATAATATGTATTTTAGAGTATACATTTAATTATTGAACGTTAGATAACTCGTGTATTTTAGAGTATATATTTAATTACTCTAAAAACAATAATTTTTTTAATCACTAAAGTTAGATAACTCATGCATATAATATTAAATTTAATTGACTAAACTTTTTATTATTTAATATTTTTTATATACATACTTATCTTTAATAAATAATAATATGTTATGAATATTTATTTATATGTTTATTATGATTAAAATTTTATATACTATATAAGATTTTAATGTATTTTATTAATAAGATTAATGATATTAATGTACATAAGAATTAAGATTTTATATGATATTTTATATATATATATAAATATAAAGTTTAAAGAAAATATTATACATAGTTTAGAGAATATAATACAAAATTGTCCTTATCTCTCACGCGTTTTATTTTTTTTATATTTTATTTTTACATGTTATCGAAATTTTTTTTAATTATTTTGATTTTTGGTGCACTGATTTTGAAAATTAATTTGATATTATACTATATTCATTACGTATTTAATTTATCTCTAAAATTATTGTATGTTTTGTTTGTTTCTTTTGACTCAAGATAATAAATGTTAACGGTTATATTGAGCAAAACTTATCTTGACTCAAAATAATTATTATTTTTAATTTTAAATTTTTAAATTAAATTACTCAAATTTTTTAAATCGAATTAAATAATTTAAAATTTTTTATTTTGAATCGAGTTTAAATTTTTAGATTTTGAGTTTTTTAATTTTTTGAGCAACTCAAAAGTACATGCTTTAAATTATAAGGTTTAATTATATATTTAACCCTAATTTTATTTTCAGTTTTATTTCAATTTTATCCTCTATTCTTTTCTTTTATTTTTTTTAGAATCTGACCCCTTTTTAGATTATTTTTTATTTTATTTTATTTTATTTATTTTTATTTTTCATATTATGTTATTGATTTTATATTTTTAATATATTTATAATTTATCATATTTAATTTATGTTATTAAAAAATTTTATTTAAATTTATTGAATTTAATTTATGTATATCATTTTGTTTATCCAGATTCGTTTTTAAGAATTTAATTTATGCATGTTATTTTCGTTAATCTAATTCTCTTTTTGATATTTTAATTTATCTATTTATTTTCTTTATAAATACTAAAGAAAAACCTTTAAATTTAAATTAAGACATAACATAATTTTATAAATAGTTATAATTAAAATTGTATATAAATTTGACTTAAATTCGTTAAACTCGATTTAAAATGATTTTTTTAAATTAAATTAAAATTATAAAATTAGACTTTTCAACTCAAATAATTCAAAAATTTTAATTTAATTCATCAAACGTTCACTACTATTTTCAGTAATATGTTAGTCTTAGACTTGTTATTCTAGATATTTAAATACTTTTTATTAATTTATTGGTATAAAATTGTATGTTTGTAAATATTCGTTGATTTGATTTAAGAAATAATTAAAAATAAATACGATAGTCTATTCGTCATACATTAAAATTTCCGTGATTTAAAGTATGATTATTTTTTCCCTATGAACATAACATGAGCATACCCTTATTCTCGTTGTTTTGTCAATATATTTTTATAACTTTTTTATTTTCTTTAAAATATATTTAAAAATAAATTTTAAAAAATATTAAAAAATCTAATTTAATTAAAGAGTTCATTTAAATAGGGATTCATTTAATTATTAAATAAAAACTCACGCCATATTATAATCTATTTGATCCAAATAATTTTTTATCTAATTTATTACTATTTTTTTTTCAGTCAATTTATTAAATGTTGAATCTAAATAAGGTTTAACGGTCCAGATTTAAATTTTTTAAAAAAAGCGCGTGGAATACATGCACCTCCACCTGCAAACCTACACGCGCATGAAGCTCCCAGACTTGCTTGCGCCAGCTATAACCTGCAAAGAAGACTAAACTGGAAAGTTAAGTAAAATGGAAATTGGAAATACGCAAGGAGGAAATCAAGCATGAAAAGGCCTGGACCCAATCATAAAGGAAATAAATCACCGAAATTATGTTAATTCGATTTAAAGGGAGGGAAAATATGGGAAGATTTAAATAGGAAATATTAAAATAAAATCAAGTTTTTTAAGGTAATTTTTTATTCGAAAATTAAAGATTTGAGATATTATTTCTAGTTTTCCTCGTATAATTATGATAACAAAATCTATGTATAAACACCTCAATTTACTTGTAAAACACACAAGAATTACAAAATATTTTCAAAAAAAAAAAATTATGCAAGAATCTTTTGGATTTGAGATTGGAATTCAAAGTTGGAGGGTTTCATTTGAGGTATTTTAGTGGCAAAATTTTGGGAATATAGTGATTTAAATTTTTATTTAAGAATATAAGGATCCCTAAAGGATATTTGGGGATCTAGGCCATTTTCTACAGTGAAAGGACAAAGTCGCCACCTGCAGGTGGCGACGTGATTTTTTTAATAATTTCTCTCTTCTCTTCGGCTCAAAATGAGCCGTGTAAAGATTCAAACAGGTCGCCACCTCGAGGTGGCGATGGAATTTCGTTTAGGCTGAATGCGTTGAATGGCAGGCTGGATGCTGGATTTCAGCTTCAAAGCTGAATAAAAGGCTGGATTTCAGTGATTCAAACAGGTCGCCACCTCGAGGTGGCGATGGAATGGTGACTGGCCGCCTCCTGCAGATGACGATGAAATTTTTCTATATAAGACTCTGAGAATCACTAGATATTCTTTGCTCTTAATTTTTGTAGGGTGAGAATCAATTGCCGTGAAAATTTTGGAAAAATTTAGTGAGTTTTGTTATGATGATGGTGATAATTTAAAATTGTTTATTATTATTATTATTTTTATGCTTCTTTTATAAATAATTTATTTTCTGTTATTTTTATGAATATGCAGATATAATGAGTTCTTCAAGTTATATTGATACCGATAATCTTGTTGGTCGATGGGGAGAATCGCTGGATGATTTTAGCGATGATGAAGAAAATATTGTACCTCTTGGTGAAGATGCTGACGCGAATATACTCGATCCGGATGATGTCCAAACAGTTTTGGAAAATATGAATGAAGGACAAATTGTGGATGTTGAAGATGATGTATGGGAAGCCACTGTCGCTAAACTTGGTATGAATAATGATCCACCTGCTTGGGGTTACGTTGAACCAGAGCCCGAGCCAATGCAACCTATTTACCCATCTTACGAACCATCATCTCGTATGCTTGAGGTGGACTATAGTGCCATGCGAGATCCGGAGCATGAAGCTCATGTATTTTGTTCTTCCTCATCTTCTCACTATGGGGAATTAATATTAAAGGCTCAATTTGATACAAAGAAAGATGCACAATTAGCTGTTAAGGAGTACTGCATCAGAAGACATATGAGGTTCTGTGTGGCTGAATCGAATACACAAACCTATTGCGTACGTTGTATCAATTGGAAGAGCCAATGTCCTTGGTGGATAAGAATATCATTTCGACAAAGGAGTCAAATGTGGGAGGTTACTCGATTCAATGAGCAACATACATGTTCAAATGTATCCTTATCGCAAGACCATATTAATTTAGACTCTGATCTAATCTGTTCATACATTAGATTATTGGTTGAAAAAGAACCGCGAATTTCAATTGCAGTTTTAATAGCGTCTATCAGGAATCAACTTGGATATATTCCCTCATACTATAAGACATGGATGGCGAAGCAAAAGGCAATGATACAAGTTTATGGAGACTGGGATAAATCGTATAATGAGTTACCGGGTCTTATTCGAGCAATGAAAATCTTCATCCCAGGAACTATGATAGAGTATGAGATCATACCAACATGCAACGTACGAGGTGAACAATTGTTCGGTAAAAAGATATTTAGTAAGTTATTTTGGGCATTTAATGCTTGCATTGAAGGCTTCCCATTTTGTAAGCGCATGATTCAGGTGGATGGTACATGGTTATATGGGAAGTACGGTCATATATTACTTGTTGCCGTTGCACAAGACAGAGATAGTAATATATTTCTAATTGCATTTGCCATAGTTGAGTCGGAAGACGCTGATGGATGAGAATTTTTTTGAGACATTTACGAAACCATGTAGTGAAAGAAGATGGAGTATGCATGATTTCTGATCGAGGTACCGCGCTATTATCAGTAATCGACAGACCTGGAAGTTTATGGTCTCCTCCGTATGCATATCCCGCATATTGCATTCGACACATTGCAGCGAATGCTAAAAAAAGGTTTGTGAATAATGAAATCCGGAAAGAGATTTTAAGTGCAGGTAATTTTTTAATTATTTAATAGATAAATTTAATTAATTTATTTATTTATGATTCGTTCATATTTTATTATTAATATTGCTTATTTTTTAATGAAGGGTACGAACTAGTTCAACCGAAGTTCGATGTGAGAATAAGAAGGTTGAGACGACATGGTGGACTAGTATTTAAGTTTGCAAATGACATTCCCAAAGAAAGATGGTCACAAGCGTACGATGAAGGTAGACATTACGGACATATGACAACAAACCTTGCCGAAGAAATAAATTCTGTGCTTAAGGGAACACGACATCTCCATATTGCAAGTATTATGTGGGAGACATATTTTCGATTGGGTAAGGTGTGGGCCGATAAAGGATAAGAGGTTAACGCTCGAATAAATAGTGGACAGACTTGGAGTCAAACCCTACACGATCGAATGACTTCACTTCAAGCGGATGCAAGCTCTATGAGGGTAAGAAATTTCGACCCAAGTGGTGCCGAATTTACTATTGAAGCTATGGTTCGAGGTGAGTCAAAAATGTTTGTAGTTAACCTTCATCAAAGATGGTGTGATTACAGTCGATTTCAAGCATTTAGAGACCCCTGCTCCCACGCACAGGCTGCATGCATGCATATTCATATGGACCCTTTTATGTTTGCGGATCCGTGTTATAACCTACATAATATTACCAACATATACCGCAATCAGTTCAACACGATCCCAAACAAAGATTATTCGCCAGATGATCCAATAAACGAAGAGTGGTTACCTAATCCAAATCTTCGTAGAAAGTTGAAGGGGCGACCGACATCAACTCGAATCCATACCAATATGGATGACGCAGACCAAAGAGAGGGAAACATTCAAATCAAGCATTGCATGCTTTGTTGAAGACCCGGTCACAATCGAAACAAGTGTCCAAATAGATCCGCGTTGTATGATAAATAATTATAGCAATTTCAGGAATTTCACATATATTCGATTTGTTTTAATTTGATTTAGAATTTTATATACTCCAAATATGTAATCAATTAGTGAAATTCGACTAAATTATACTCAAAAAATAATTAAATTATACTCAAAAAATATTAAAATATAATAAATAATTACAATTAAATAATTAAATTATACTAAAAAAATATTAAAATATAATAAAAATATTAAAAAATATTAAAATATTAAAATTATATACATATATTCGATTCGACTTTCACATGAGCCATGCACAGACGACGATTCAGCCTTGGCAGGATGCCACCTGCAGGTGGCGATGGTGTGCATGAGCCATGCACAGGCGAGCAGTGAACCAACAATGTAGTGATGTAGTGAACTGGGCAGGGGGCGGGCGAGCAGTGATGCAGCAGTGTAGTGATGCAGCAGATGCAGTGCGTGGCAGGTCGCCACCTGCAGGTGGCGATGGGAGTGTGCATGGCCGATGCAGCCTGCAGGTGCATGTGAGGGTGAGGATGGTTGAAAAAAAATCACCTATATATATAGGTATGAAGATGAAGTGTGGTTGTACGAGAAAAAATTGAGTGAAAGAAGTATTATTCGAACTTTTTATATTTCAAGGTATTATAATTTGATTTGTTTTTTTATTACTTTTATGTTATGTTAATATTGTTTTTAGTTTGGTTAATTTTATTGTATAATTTTTCTTATCTTTGTTTACAGATTATTTGGAAATGACATCTGAAGGAGTTCTATTGTATCGTGACGCTGAACATATTTCTTCTCATATTCATGAGGAACAAGTAATTAAATTATTTATAAAATTTATTATGTTTTATTTGATTATCTTTCTTTAATACGTTTAATAATTGATTATACTAAATTTTAATAGGGTTTGGAGCATACAATTCGTCGTAGAGGAGTGAAGATCAGAAAACCTCCGGAAGTAATAGTTAATTATTTACAGCTTTCCGGTTTTTATGAAGCTTGCTTCCTTCGTGGGTTTAAAATTGTGCCTGGATTGATCACGGGTTTGCTTGAACGTTGGAGACCCGAGACCCACACTTTTCACTTTCCATTTGGAGAGTGTACAGTAACTCTCGAAGATGTAGCTGTTCAGCTTGGTGTCCCAATAAATGGGAATCCATTGGTGGGACACAACAACTACCGAGTTGCTGAGGTTTGTATGCAATATCTCGGCAAAATTCCTCCAGATGGATGTATAAACGGTCTTCGATTGAAAATTTCATGGTTACAAAATGATTTTTTTGTAACCGAGAACTCCAGCTACGAAGAAATTGTGTATACAACTAGAGCTTATATCATGCAAATTATTGGTGAGATTTTAATGCCAGATACATCTGGTAATTTGGTTCACACACAATACCTGCCACTGTTGGCTGATTTGAGCACGGTTGCTAACTACAGTTGGGGATCTGCAATATTGTATTTTTATACCATGAAATGTGCAAGACCATAATAATGATTGGGGATAAAAAGAATGCAGATATGTGAGGCTGTCAAATCTTATTGCAGTCTTGGGCATGGTATAGATTGCCTTATTTAACTCCAATTGTCGAAGGTCCCGTATATATAGAATTCTCGCTGGCTAGAAGGTAATTTTGATTTAATTCGTATATATATATTTTTTAAAGTGGTCATATATATAAGTTTTATGTTGATTTAATTTTTATATATTTACAGATAGAGATATAATTTGAGGAATGCCGGTGTTGTACATAACAATGTTAGAGATATAAGAATGAAAATTCAAACTGTTGGAAAAAATCAGGTATTGTAAATCCATTTTTTATTAATTATGGGAGGATATATATATTTTATTAATTTTTTAATTATTTTCATAGTTTAAATGGTTGCCTTACGTGGATCCAACAATCGAGGCATGCATACCACCAGATGTCCTTCAATGTCATACATTCTGGGGTGCTATGGTACCTTTGATCCATTTTTTGATTGTAGAGTATCATTGTACTGATAGAGTGTTACGATAATTTAATTTTCACCAGCCTATTCCTAGAGCTCCACCATCTATTGATCATATACATATGGTGCATAAAGGCAGATTCAATGTGACGTGGGCTCAGAAACAAGGATATTTTATTTCCTGTTGGGAGGAAAGATACACGCGGTGGGTAGACAATTTGTGTCCAATTGAAGCTACTGATTTTCAGTTCAATTCAGAGTATTATTCATGGTATTCTGAAAATGGTAAACCATTTATTGCATCTGTTGAAGATGCCAATAACTGGCTTCAAGATCCGCGTTGTTCGAAACAAGTTCATTTATCACAAAAGTCTGGTCCAGGTCAATGTTCTCAAGAACCAATAGAAGAAGAAAATAACATGGATTCTTCTACAGGGGCGCATTCTTCGTGGTCTCCGGTACAATCTCATCCACCCAATAATTGGGAACAACCGACATTTGAGGATATGACAGCTTATCAAACAAGATTCACTGATGATGGAGGATACATACCCCAATTTCAGTATCCCTCAACTACTAGTAATCCGACTATTAGTAGCCCATCATACAATCTTGAAGATATGTATGGAACCCCACCTTTTTTTAGTGATGAACAGACTCCGGATCAACCATGAAGAATGGTTCAACCTCCAAGATGTTACGATCAAACATCATCTTTACACCGACAGGAATTACCGAGGAGGTGAAGAAAATAAATTTTTATCATCATGTTCTTACGTTTAAACTATAATGTACTTGAGAATTTTATTTGAATCAATATTTAAATAGTAATTAAATAATTTTATTAAATTTTAGAATCGAACCACAAAATATTATATTTTAATGCAAGATTCAAACTCAAAATAATTTTTTTTATTCCATCCCTAAAACACGAGTTAAATAGAGATAATATACTCGATTTAAAAAAATAATTTATTTAACCCTATTCTCAATAAGAAATAAAACATATGATACTATAAACAAATTTTATCTAAACCCTAAAATATATTCAAATATTGTAATTGAGATTTTTAAATTGAGTTTGAAGTTCAAATAATTTTATCTAAACCCTAAAATATATTCTATAATTAATAGTTTGATTAATTAAAATTGGGTATTAGAAAAATTATATTAAATTCAGCGCATTCAGCGTTGAATTCAACCATGCAGAACCAATTCCATCGCCACCTCGAGGTGGCGACCTGTTTGAATCTTTACACGGCTCATTTTGAGCCGAAGAGAAGGGAGAAATTATTAAAAAAATCACGTCGCCACTGCAGGTGGCGACTTTGTCCTTTCACTGTAGAAAATGGCCTAGATCCCCAAATATCCTTTGGGGATCCTTATATTCTTAAATAAAAATTTAAATCACTATATTCCCAAAATTTTGCCGTATTTTAGTTCTTAATTTTATTTACTTTTACTTTTGTTTTGTTAATTTTGAATGTACGTGTGACTTTATTTAAGTTTTGAAATACCACTTCTATTGTCGGATTTTAAGTAAATATGTAAAATTTATTTAATCTAAATTAGAGTTTAATTCGATATTTTATTAAAAAATCCACTACCGGAAACAACGATTAGTGATGGAGGAGGGTGTCCAACACGGTGTTTCATTCCTGGTGTTATTTATTGTAACTCCCCCAAAATGGGTCTAAAAGTTTAGTAGCCGGTTTAGAGGTTCAGCATACCGATTTAGTCGGTTAAGCCTCATTCGAGATTAAATTCTTAAAAATAAGTTTTTGATAAAATTAAATTGTGAAAAAATATTCTAAAATTCTTATTTGACTTGAAACCCTCTTAACTCGGTCTAGACGCCACCCGACTCGAACGAGCTACACGGGAAATACCGAGGCTAATCCGGAGATTCACCCCTATAAACGACCCTAGTTTTTTTTCTTTTTATCAGATCTAGATGCTTTAATTAGATACTACATGTTTATGCAAAGACTAAGTTCAATTGCAGTGGAAACCATTAAGAAATAAGTCTTAATTTAACTAAACAAGTTTTAGGGACTTAATGTAATTTCAAGAAATTTAAGAACTAAAAGTGAAATTAAAGTTATCAATCTTTAATTAAGTTCATTACATGCTTAAGTCTCAAATTTCAGCTTAAAACGAGGTCTACAAGTTATTTAAATGCATGCTCGAAGTTTAGGGACTAAAACGTAAAATTTCGAACAATTTTCCAGCTTATAACAAACTTAACGACCACTGGTATCGATAACTCAAGACCCCGTTTCGATATCATTTGAATCTGTAGAGGGTGGTATCAGAACGCCGACCCCGAGTATCGATACCGAGGTCATTACTTAAACAATGCTTTGCGTAGTAAGCCCACTTCGATACAGCTTGGTCCTCGTTCCGATTTGATTTGGTTCTGTAAAAATAGGTTTTAGAATTCGGAATCATCCTATAGATACGCCTGCTTAAAAACATACTGTAACCCTTCGACTCGGTCTAGACAAAATTTGACTTGAATGAGCTACACGGGAAATATTGAGGGTCACCCCGATAAACAACACTAAAAAATTAAACGGTTATTTTTTTATTTAGATGCTTTATTTTGATACTACATGTTCATGCATAGATTATATTCGATTGCAGTAGAAACAGATAAAGAACGAGTCCTAAAATGTACAAACATGCTTTAGGGACCAAAATGTTATTTTCTAAAAACTAAAGGACTAATTATAAAATTAGTGTTACCAATATTTAATTAGGTTCATTACATGATTGCATTTTAAATATCATTCCTAAATAAGGTCTACAACTCCCTTATATGCATATTCACCTAAGAAGCATTAACCACATATCATAGCATACATAAGATGCATTACAACATGCAACAACAATACATTCAAACGTTGAAGAGTGTGCTTTAACATCAACATTGAATATCATCAATATGTATAGCAAACAACTATTTTAAGTCTCCATAGCATAGAAAATATTCACTATATGATAAACTCATCTATATTGCTCTCTCACTACTACTAATGTTATAAAGACATACTTGAGCTTTCACTTGGCGGTTTACCTGGATCCTTGTTTATTCCTTTGTCGTTTCCATATTAAATACTCTACATTGCAAGGTAAATGAGAGGGTAAGTATAAGCTTAATGAGTGAATAAAAATATATTTAAAAACATCTTACAATGCAGCCCATAATGTACCAAAATAAATTTTAAAATAAGTTATGCTCTAAGTAAAAACAATATTCATGGCCATCAATGCCACTATTTGAAAAAGATCAACAAATGTAAATAACCATGGCTCATAAGCCACAAAACCTTTCAAAAATACCCTTTTAAAATCACATACTTTGCAAGCAAAACCAAGTCTACATGCTACATATAGCAAGACTTATAAATCATTTGAGCTCAATATCAAAATACATGTAACTCAATTTGCAATAAAAATAATAATTACTTTACACTTGTGTTTTTCTTGTGTTGAAATATTAGTGAACTAGTTAGACCCACCTCTAACCGTTAGGATAAATAGAAATTCTCATGAAGACATAAATCCAAGTCATACCACGTATGGGACTATACCGTCACTATACCATGTATGAGGCTTCTATCACCTACTCATACCACGCACGAGCTAAACTCATGTACACGAATGGATTAAATCCAATCATGTTTCCCACCTTAGTTTTCGGGATAAGCTACGCTTAAATATAATACAACACATATACCATAATTCAAGCAATAACTCTAATGCATCACTAAGGAATTTACCCATATATACGAATTTAATAATTATAAAGAGTGCACTAATATCCTATTGATTGATCGATTTATCTCTATAGCATCATCTCAATATCCAACACAAAACATTAATAATGCTCAAGTTTTCACATTTAAAACAGTAGATCAAACATTAACATCCCACTTTCTCATGCTTACTCGTAAAAACCGATAAAATCTCTTTTTAGCTTATTTTAAGAATAAAACATAGAAGCATTTAAAACCAACATAAAATATTAACAAGAGCATTCTAACACGTACATAATGACATATGTACTAATATAATACAAGCATGCCAAAACATAGTAAAACAAGCATATTATGGGAAATTGTTTCCGAGAGCAACTTAAAACTTACTTCGGAGTATTGGTGATGCATTCACATTTTTGCTCATTTATCTCATGCTTTCATACTTCATTTCATGCATGGGATCAAAGGGGAGTTATCTTATTGATCTTAGTATTTATTACTTTTATATACTTTATAATAAGCTACTTAAGAGTTATATTAATTAGAATATAAACATGAATAGTCATTATAACCACATTATTAAGTTTCAACTTAGATATAAATTTATATTAAGTTATTTTAAGTATTCTTATTATTTTCCATTATTATGTTTTCTTCGTAGGACTTACCTACAACTCAAGGAGCAAGTATTAGCTCGGTGTTAGCTCGTGAGCTCAAAAAAAGCTAAACAGAAGACAATGCTAGAAACACAAGGAACCAACTTCAGAATAGCTTGGAAATGCATGGAACACTCCTACAGTACTTAAAGGACTAAAAGATAGCTCCATGTTAGCTCACCAATCCCATATGAGGTCAAATGAAATATAATTCAAAACAAGAACTAAGGAGATTTAGATCAGCTCCAAAACACTCCTCACACTAGAAGAGAGTATACGAAAGCTAATGGGCCAACTAATTTTTCTAAAGGCAACTCGAATTAGCTTATTTCAGCTTCAAACTTTATCTAAGTCTTTTAGCTTAGCTCAGTTCAATCTAGATCACTCCCAACTCGATTAGCTCACCCCAGCTCCAACTATTACTCCCAACTCAACACCCGAAGGTCGCCTACCCTTCACCAAGCATTATGACCGACCATAATCCACATTGGGCACCAAGATCATGGAGGGAAAGCAAGTGGACGCCAAAACAAAGAGATAACACTTTTTATTGGACAGATTCATGATGGTCCACTTGTTTTCTAATTTTGAGCAGGATACAAGTACAATTGGGTTTCGATGTCTTCATGAAAGTTGTTCCTCTATCTCTTATCTTTCCAACGCATGTTGAATCGCATCAAGTATCGAGAACTCGAGATATGGCCCAATTACTGAAAACTGCGTAGGCTGGACTGAGAAGTTATAACTCTTCTAATAGATTTGAAGGGAGACACCATTCAAATGTATGGTTATTCGAATAGTTAAAGGTTATTTCGGTCAAACCTCTTAGAAAACTATAAATAGGACTTAAATTCATTTGTAAAACATATCTTTGATCAATATAAAAATTCCTTTGTGAGTTTACTCTCAAACTTGTTCTTTTTAGAACTATATCGACTTATCAAATCTACTATATAGGTTTGTGGCGTCTCCTATCTTTTCCATCCATACTTAAGATTCTAGAAACTTATTTCCTAAGGGTCTAAGTCTTATACCACCCTCAAAGCATACTATAAGTTGGGTTTATGCTTTTATAGCATAAGTTCTACTTTTGTTACCTTTGAATAATATTTCTTTACCACCTTACATACATTCCATCCTATCCATTTTTTCCATCACTATAGCCGACTTCCCTAGCCTTCACTATCACCTTTTCTATTTATTTCCCTAACTAAAACATCACCCTACATTCCCTTACCAGTTACACATATAGCCTACACTTCTGCAGCCCTCTTTACAACACTTCACCATCTTTTCTTCATCAAACAACAAGGAAAGCATACAAGAATCAAGGCTTACTTACAATCACGATCGGGACAATCAAAGCTTCTTTGCACAACAACAATTGGAGAGTTGGAGCATGTCAATAAAGAGGTTTCTCACACCTTTCCTACACCCCTAAAACTTTGAAAATATAAGTAAACCATTGTCGTAAAAGCCTAATCTCAAATCTACTCACCGATTTACCGAAACTTGCTCGATAAATCACCCAAAAACGCGATTCGACTTTCCAATCTCCCTCAAACTAGTTCCTCTACCCCTTGAATTGATTCAAGCATCAAAACAAGAGGTTTTAGTGCATTAAAATACACCCAAACATCCCTTAAATCGTACCAATACATGATAGTCCCTAAAAGCACCATAAAACCTAATCGAAACTCACCGGAAATCTCTCCAAACACCACCTAAACCTCAGGTTCAGGGTTAGATACTTAAAAGTCATTTTAATTACATCTAAACACTTCAAGATTCATGTATTTAGTCATAAAAAACAACCATGTAAAACCCTTAAATGGAAGTCAAGATAATAATAGAATTTTTATCATGAAAACTGATTTTATTGATTCAAGACTTTAAAGATTATTGCAATAAGCCAAGAACATAGGAATTTAATTAAAGAACTTTAGGTTTCAGAGGTTTGAATGATTCTCACCTCCAAAATTGATCCATCATCCATCTAAAGTTTAAAAACAAGTAAAATCGAAGAAAAATGAAGATATTTTAAAGAAAAAAATATAAAAAATTAACTAAACGAAGTTTTATTAGAAAGATTGATGTTTACGTTTGAAAAGATGATAGAGTGTCTACCAAGAAGAGGAGAAGTCGAAATTCTAAAAAAATAGCTTTATGTTTTGATGAAAAATAGGTTTTTAAGGTTAATATTAAGTTATTTGAGTTATTAATTAAAATTATGGGTTATGGGTCATTAAAATAGGCCATTGGAAGACTTAGATCAACTAGGATTATAATTTGATCAAAGCTCCTCAAAGATTCAAAGTTTTAGCTTAGTTTGTAAAATTTTCCTCAAGTTTTAAAATAGTTACAAAATAGTCACTAATTTCAAAATCTTAATGATTCAACTATAAGTTAAACAAGGATTTTAAGATATTTTTCTATAATTTATTTTGATTTAAAACTAATTTTTAAGTATTTAATCTCGAACTAGGCTATACAGGTATAACCTTTGACTAACTTCTAGTCCCATTTTCGGGGCACTACACATATTATTGTTTTGAAACAGTTTATATGGTTTCGATACCTAGGCTATTTTCCCCATAAATCCTTCTTGCTTTTATCTAGGTGTCGATACCCTATGAAGAGGTATCGAAACCCTCTGCCCAAAAATGTAGATTACTCAGGTTTCATGTCTTAAACTAAATTCAAAGGTTCTCTAGATGCATATAAGTCCCTAAAGGCATATTCCGCGCTTCAAGCAAGTTTACTACATGCAACATCTCCTATTTCCATAGTTAAAACATGCAATAGATGTATATACTTCAACATTGTGAACATAGCATATTATAACTTCATTTTAACGTAAATTGCATCTCAAAATACTTTAATAACATAAGGGTTTATCATAAAATAACTTCAAAACCACAATATCCGAATTAACAAATAGATTTATTGCTCTATTACTCTCGACTACCTAAGGTTCACAAGATTATTTAAAACATACTTGAGCTTAAGAAAATACAAAATAACACTCGCGATTTCCTTGCTTCCCTATGCCAAGTAATCACTTATTTCTTGCTTAGTGAGTGATGTAATATAAAATTTTCAATAGAGCAAAACTTAAAAACTTACTTTCGAGTATAGGGAGGTTTTTTACACCATCCATATACCCCTAAACCTTTGTAAAAAAAGATTTAAAATACTATCGAACCAGCCCACTCTCGTAAACACTCACCGATAACCGTTTCTTGTTTGACAAGTCATCGGTATCGAACCAAACTCCTTAAAACGTGATTTCCTACTTTTTGCCCTATTTCAAACATTAAAACTAGAGTATTTAGTGCCTCTTAACGCACACCAACAACCCTTAACTCAGATAATAACACAACAACCCTGAAAACCCTTAAAAATATTAACCGAAAACTTTCTAAAATACACCAAACTTCTCTTAAAACATTAGTATGGGATTAGAGATTTTAAAAACATATTATAAACATCCTAAAAATACAAAATCATGAATTTAGGACCTAAAAACAATGACTTATAACCTATTGCGTGTAGAAAGAGTGCGCAATTTGTGCAAGTCTACACTTTACAAGTAATAAAATGATGAATATAAAGTATCGTCTCCATAGAGATTGGTGTAGTTAATTTGTTTCCTTTTCTCTTCTCGCTTTGCAAAAGAAATAAAATAAAAATACAGATTAATGTGATTGTTCTGAATTAAACTAAAACAAAATAAAAAGAAACAGAGAATGAAAATAAAATCAAATTGAGAGAAAGGCTAGGATTCAATTGTGTCGTATTGTGGATTCAATTAACTTGTTTCTGTCTAATGCAACTACACAACACTACCTCGTCAGAACTGCAGTTTTACTGCCTCGATAGTGATGGGTTATGTCCACCGCGATAATCCCTTGCTCTTGGGTGGACTTCTTCAAGGTTCGGCAAAGTATTCTCTGATGATTCCGCTTATCCCTAAGTCGAAGTACTATTGATGACTAGTTGATAAATGCTCAACTCATTATCACTTTCTACACTTTTCACGGGCACTTATCATTAATTCTACACCTACTTGAACCAATGCTTGAGCTTAATGTGATACATTTATGGATTACACTTTTAAAGATTATATTTATGGAAAATGAGTACTTTATTGCATTCTTTTATCTGTGCAGAAACAAGTACTGCCGAGGCAGCAGAATGAGGCCAAGGCAGAACCTGATGTCGAGGTAGCAGAGATGAAAAAGGCAATATGGATGGAAATTGAAGGAGAAAAATAAGGAGAATATTGTTGAACAAGAAGCCCAAGATTCGGAGCTGAACAAACACAAGGAAAGCCCAAGGACAAGGCCACGCGGGATGAAACCTTCTAGAAGATCAAACTTAGAAATATTTACCCTATGTGAATAACATATTCCCTACTCCAAGTTGTATTTTAATTAGGAAAGGTTTGCCCTAGGCCAAACCTATATAAGGCATAGCTATCTTAGGGGTTAGAGACGATATAGAGAGATCTAGATATCCGAATTTTGAGAGAGTTTTTAGGAACAATTCTTCCCATCATGTTCTAAGCTTTCTTAGGGTGTTGGTGAAGGTTGTTAAGTATTTGTGAGAGGAGATTATATTTTGTTTCTTATTTCAATACAATAACATATCAAAGTTTATTTACTCTCTGCCATTCTTTGTTCTTGCATCCAAGCCCAGGAGGGAACTTTGTAAGTAATCTATTTGTTTAGATTCGGGAGAGTTAGACTCACGAAAGGAGTAAGTACGGTATTCAACTTGATTGGAGATACTAACTCGGCATAGGGATAGGTTAAGAGTTTCAACGGCTAAAAGAATTGTGAGATTGGTTGTTGGTTATAATTGATTAACGCCGGGAGGTATCATCAAGGACTGACCTTCAACAGTGTTTCGACTTAGGGATAAGTGAAGCCATACAAGGACACTTTGATGAACTTTGGTAAATCTGCCCAAGAGAAAGGGATTACCGTGGCAGATAACATTGTCACTGTCGAGACAGTATCTGTAATACTGCCGAGGCAGTGCAGTGCAATTGTATTAAAACAGAAGTAAATAAATCGAATCCACAATACAACACAACTGAATCCTGCCCTCTCCCTCTCATATTTGATATTACCTTAGTTAGTTTAGATTATTTAGTTAATTTGATATCAAACTAAATTGTGTTTTTTACTTTTATTTTATAGAAGCAAGAGGACTGAAGGAAGCATATTAAGTACACCAATCCTTGTTTAGAAGATACTCGATAAATTACTTATCACTTTATTACTTGACGTGTATACTTGCACTAATTGCGCACTTCTTACACGTATCTCGTTTTTGGTGTAACCCCCTTAGCCCGCCTAGACGGAACCGACACTAATGGGTTACACGGGGAATATCAAACCAAACCCACAAAGGTCTGATTCGATAAACAACCCTAAAAATGTTATATTTTTTTTCTTCTAGATGCATAATTGTATTCCTACATGTCAAGGTCTCATACAAGGCATTAACGGAAACAATCCGATCATAAACAAACATCCGATTGAACACTTAAGTAAATTAAGGATTAAAATGTATAACTTTTAAATTCTAACAACAAAGTAGAAATTCTTTTCATCAAAGTTTAATTAAACATACGTGTATCCCTCATGAAAAATTTTAATTCAAACGGAGAATTCTAACTTCATCAATTGCATGTTTCACTAAGTTAGGGATCAAAATGTAAATCTTTAAGACTATAAGGACTTATTCCAAATTGAGTTAGCCATCTTGAAATTAAATCAAATTTATGTATCCATGTGAAATTTCAACTCAAAATAACATCTGTAGATACCCTAATTGAATAAAGAAATATATTCGGGACTAAAATGCAATTTCCAGCAACTATCAATTTCTAGCAGCCAAAGGTTTCGAAACCTTTCATAAAGGTTTCGAAACTTTCCTGAAGGTTTCGAAACTTTTCGCGTCCAGTAACTTTTCAGAATCAAATTTGCCCGCAAGGTTTCGAAACCTTCCTAAAGGTTTCGAAACTGTTTGGCAAAGGTTTCGAAACCTTCCCTAAGGTTTCAAATACAACCGTCAATCACTATTAACTATATGCAATAATCCTAAGCATAAATAGCAACATATAACACACGATTATCAACGTCAAGATCATCGAGCAAACTATAGGCATGCTACCTAGAACATGATTAAAAACATAACGATCATGCAAGTACATGCTTCAACAATCCAAACATCATCAGAGTTCATCAATTAACAATCAAGCAACATAGGTCTTATTTCAATATAAACCAAAGTCAAGTTCACACTCCTCACATAGGTTGGGTTTACACATTGTCAATCCCCAACTTATTTGCCAAGACATACCAAATTAGAAGTAACCTTTCCCCTTGGTTTCCTTGCTCCGAATGTAGTCCCATGTGCCTTTATTTTTCTGTAAGGATGAAAAGGGAGCTTAAGCAAACATGCTTAGTGAGGAAGCTCTACATAAGGTCATTAATGCATAAAACAAAATCATTTTAAATGTCATGTTCGCATCCTTTATGCTTAATTGAAATAAGTAAAACCAAATCATGCTCATCAACATTGTCAAATCATTTCATGTGTCATGCGCAAGAATACCATTTCACTTCATGTATGCATATTGGCTTTCTAGTGATCACTTAATGTGAACTTTTAGTTCACCGAATACAAAGATCCCTTTTTCCATAACTGGAGACTCTTGATCTCAACATGCATCGGTCGGACACATAGTCACCCTTGTATACATGTTACCCCCAGTAGCACGATCGGACACAAAGTCACCCTTGTTTACATATGGGTCAACTATATGCACAGTCGGACACAAAGTCACCCTTGTTTACATATAGGCAAGCTCTACATGCACGATCGGACACAAAGTCACCCTTGTTTACGTGTAGGCAAGCTCTACACGCACGGTCGGACACAAAGTCACCCTTGTTTACGTGTAGGTATCATCATTATTCTCTTTATTTTATAGTGCACTCAATCCTAATGATATGTCATTTGTATTCGAATCTAAAGTTAGTGTCACTAAGCCAATATCAATAATAGTCATGCATGTTAACTTGTTGCTCATAATGCATTCATATAATGTTCATCATGTGAACTATAAATCATGCTCAACGGCATTTCAAATATAAGGCAATAACCATATATTATTCCAATTCATTTTCAGCTCATAATGCATCCATGATGTGTTCAACAAATGAACCAAAAGTCATGCCCAATGGCACCATTAATTGTAGGGTAAATAACCACATGTTATTCTAATTCATTTTCATGCTTCCATAATCCATGGATGTCTTTATAACTTTGCATTTCTAGCAATTAACATATGCATGCATCATTTCAAAATCAAAGATATGCTATTTCAAAATCTTATTGAAACATTGTTCACATATATGCCATTACCAAAATAGTCGAAACTTGAGGTAATGCATCAACATTATTTAAAACACTTACTCTTGAACTATGGAAAGTTTTCACACTATTCCATAGTCCCCAAAACAGAACTGAATCAATGTGATTCGCTTTAAGTTCGAAAACACTCACCGACAAGCAAAACGAGCCTTCGCCGATGCTCCGATGGAAACACCAATGAACCAACCACTTATACACCTTCTTGCACTACCTCTACAACAGTAAAAACAAATCATATTCACATCATAACATGCTCAAACCAGCAGCAACATCAAACCTCCACAAAACTACCGAAAACTTAGCCGAAAAGACCGAAAACTAAGCCGAAATACATCCGAACAACATCAGCCCAAAACCTAGTGATTCTAACATCTAATCCACTACAATTATGAACCAAAAACATATCTAAACCATCCTTATACCTCCAGCAACATTAAAACATCTAAAACAACCCCTAAAACAACCAAAAATCACTTTAAAACAATACCGATTGCATTATTCTGGAATTAAATTAATATGCCATCAATTGAAGACTCAATTAATCATTTAATTAACTTAATAACATAATTAAGTCCATCTAATTACAACATTGAATGAGATCTAAAAAGATTTCATAAAAACATTCATAAAATCATTAGATCTAGCATTGAAAACATAAAATCAAGTTTCATTTAAAGATTAGCAAGCTAATACTTAGGAATTTCAATAAAGAACCTTAGAAAAAGAGTTAAAATCCAGCAAATTACCTTTGAGATCTATCCACCAAAAAGATGAAAATTTCTCTTCTTGATTCCTTGCAAAGTATTGTTAATTTAGTAAAATTGATGATTAAGTTTTGTAAAGAATGAAGAGATGATTAAAATGAAGTAATTCTTGTTGAAAAAGGTGAAAAAATCAGCAAGGAATTGAAGAAAATAGATGAAGGAAAATAGAGAGAAAATGAGAGAAAAAGATGAGAGAAAATAGGTAGTTAAGTGAGATAATGATTATCATCTTTTAATAAACTAATTAAAAGACATTTTGGTGAATAAATCATTATTTAAAAATTAAATTGGGTTTATGGCCCTCTAACGATTCTAAGTACAGCTTGCTTTCCAATATAGTCACTAAAAATAACAATTTCCGAAAATTACAAATTAAATCCTTCATTGTTTTCCAAAAATTACAATTTGGTGTCTAATGCATAATTAGGCACAATCAAAAATCAATTTAAAGTTCAAATTATATTCTTTTAATTTTGAAACATATTTTTAATATTTTTAAACTATATCCCAAAATTATTACTTTTATAATTAAAAATATTTTTATTTTATATTTTCTCAGAATAACGAACCAGAGAATCCGATTCGACCCGAATCGAATTCTCCTAACTAAAGCCCAAACTACTAACCCCAAAATCGGGATGTTACATTTGGCACCGTTGCTGGGGATTGATAACTAAATTTTGTTTTCTTTATATTCTTGCTTTTATTTTTAGTTTTTTTTTTATATTTTTTATGTGATTTGGTTTTTGGTGTATGACCTGGGCTAACCCTAGCAATCCACTAGGTGAGATCGACCCATAAATAGAAAGGACTTATGAGAGGCTGAGAAGACAGATCCAAGGAGTCATGGTAGTGAATCTAGGAAATCAAAACTTACCTGAAGGCATTGGAGGTCATCAACAACAACCACTACCGCAACCACTGCCGCGATAGCTAACTGTCAGAGACTTTCTGGTAGAAGAGTTAAATGGATTGAACCCTGGAGTTATTACAGCAGAAATTAAGGCAACCCACTTTGAACTTAAACCTGTAATGTTCAATATGCTTAATACTATTGAACAATTCAGTGGGGCTACAACAGAAGATGTCAAGCAGCATCTCAAATCCTTCATGGAAGTATGCAACTCATTCAAAATCCAAGGAGTTCATGAAGATATTTTGAGGCTGAAACTTCTCCCCTATTCACTGAGGGATAGGGCCAAAATCTGATTGAACAACATTCCGGTAGTATCAATTGGATCTTGGAGTGAACTCTGACGAGCATTCATTACGAATTTTAACCATACAAATCTATATGATCGAATCTATTATGAGATTACTTCGTTTAGACAGGCTGATGATGAACCTATGTATGAGGCTTCGAAACGCTGCAGAAAGTTACTGAATAGATGTCTACTACATGGATTCCCATTATGGACGCAAGTAACCATGTTCTATAATGCCACCAATGCCCGACAAGGATGATGTTGAATGCTTCAGCAAACGACACACTCTTTGATAAAGCCTTGGAAGAAGCTATAGAGATTCTGAACAAGCTCGCAAGGAACGATTTCCAATTTCCTACTTCTAGGCGAGGAGGATTAAGACGCCATGCCACAGTGAATGAACTAGAAACCAATAATTCAGTGGCAGCACAGTTGACATCTTTAACAAAATTGGTTCAGAACATGTAAGTACAACATAATACTCATGAGGTAAAAACAATAAATTCCCCTGAGTATATGCAAGACGAGGAAACTTGTTTTTACGTGGGTAACTATAATCAAAACAATAACATGATGTCAAATACGTACAATCCGGCGTGGAAAAGGCACCCGAACTTTTCATGGAGCAATCCTAACAATGCCTTAAAACTCAACAACCAGATCTCAAGTTATCAACACTCACTGCCACAACAGTAAGTGCAGCAGTCACTGCCGCAGTAGTAGACGCATCAGTAGCAGCAACCTATGAACTCACTAGAGAATATTCTCAAGGCCTTTATTATGAAAACTGAATCATATATGACTGAGAACAATAATTTCATGAAGAGAACTGATGATTTCATGAACAGAACAAAGATGAGGCTACAAAATCAAGAAGTCGCTATAAAATCACTGGAAACCCAAGTTGGTCAATTCGCTTAACGACAAAATAAAAGACCACAAGGGGGATTACCTAGCAATACTGAAGTTGCTAAGGGAATGGGCCATGAACAGTGCAAGGCAATCACAACAAGAAGTGACCTACAACTGAACTAAAAAATGGGCAAGTCTGCAACCAAAGTTCCACCAGCATTGTAGGAGGATACAAATAAGGAGAATTTGGATGTTGAACAAACTGAAGAAAAAGACAATGCCCCAGCAGAAAGCTCGGCAACACCTACACTTCCTGCCGAGACATCGAAACAAATAATGGTCCCAAGTATTAAATTCCAATCTAATGAAACCCTGGATGAGATGCAACCACCACCTCCTTTCCCACAACGGTTGAAAAAACAGAAACATGACCACCAGTTTAAGAAATTCATTGATATTCTAAAGCAAGTCCACATCAACTTGCCATTTGTTGAGGTAATTGAACAGATACCCAACTACGCAAAATTCTTGAAAGACATTGTGTCTAAGAGAAAGAAGCTAGGTGAGTTTGAGACAGTGGCAGCAACTGAAGGATGCATGACAATGCTGCACAATTGTATGCCACCAAAACTGAAGGATCCTGGATGTTTTACCATACCTTGTACGATTGGTAACAATTATGAAGGAAAGACACTATATGACCTAGGATAAAGCATAAATCTTATGCCTAAATCAGTTTTTCAGAAACTTGGTATAGGAAGGGCAAAACCTACGACAATGCTGCTCCAACTTACGGATAGATCCTATGTGCATCCTGAAGGAAAAATTGAGGACATATTGGTAAGGGTTGACAAGTTTATTTTCCCTGCCGACTTCTTTGTCCTTGACTGTGAAGCAGATGAAAATGCATCGATCATCCTAAGAAGACCTTTTCTTGCTACTGGACGAACCTTAATAGATATGGAAAACAAAGAGTTAACAATGAGGATAAATGATCAGCAAGTAAAACTCAATGCATTCCACAAATTGAAAAAATATGATGGTCCAGAAGAGTGCAAAGCCCTCTACACAACAGAAGTAGATGCCAAAATATCCTGCCTAGGCAGCATACTCGGCAGACTATTTGGTAAGAAAATTAAAACCAATGAAGAGGTACTAAATAAAGAAGGGATTGGCCAGCAACTGCAGAAAAAACCAGGCGAACAAGAGATGAGCAATTTGGGAGATGCATTTACATACACTCCACTAGTAACCTAATCTCTTCCCTTCTATTCTACTTTATTATATTAGGATTTGTTTTAATTTAGAATTTATATTCTTATTTTCAATATTTTTTGTTAGTAATATTTTTTTAATATTTTTCTTTTATTATTAATATGTTTATTTAAGTCTTCTTTTTAGGAAAATAAAGTCAAGAATAAAAGAGAAGTAGTTAAGAGCAGAAACTCCGCCGAGGACAACAAATAGTGTCAGAAGCCGCAAAAGTCCCAACAGGCAGAAACAATGTAACGGCTATCTGTCGAGTTTTCTGCCGCGACAGTAAATGCTAACGAGTAGTAAATTTAAAACAGCTACAAAACGGCTAGTGGTTAAAACATTCACACTATCGAGACCTATATAAGCAACATCCATCTCTTGAACTATTCACTCTTGTATTCTTGAATTTCTTTATCATTCCACTCTTGCTCTCACAATACGCTCACAATCCTTCTTGAAAATTTTTCAGAACACTCTATCAAAACTCTTAATCCTACAATCATCAATGGCAGCATACAATAGATTTGCCCCCACCACTTGGAAGAAAGATTTAACAGATCTTTTGTTGTTCAGCAGCTGTGGGAAGAACAAGGATTTCAAATCAGTAAGGAAAAGAACTTCGGCATCGACAATTACTTGATGGAAAAGATTAAATATCAAGAATGTGAGATCTTTTTTATACAACCTCGCCATGATAATGCAACCATAGTGCGAGAATTTTATGCACATGGGCTGAGCATGGACAATCTCTTTATCCACTACCGAGCCAAGCCTGTCCGTCTTGACTCAGAAGTAATTAACGATTTTTATGGAATCATCCCCAACAGTGATAGGCATGCTGAATTCATGGACGACATCACCACACAAGACTACGAATTAATCAAAGACGACCTTTGTTACAACAACACTTCATGGGAAACCGATGCCCATAGAGGATTTGTGACAAGGCAAAGCCTCAAACCCGAGGCAAAATTATGGTGCACATTTGTCAAAAGATGCCTCATCCCTACCTCCAACAACAACACAGTGGACCGCAAGAGATTGGTGCTGATCCAATCAATTATCAACAAGAGGAGCATTAATGTTGGAGAAATCATTCTTTGAGAAATTCATGATTGTGGTAAGAATGAATGTGGACCATTATATTTTCCATGTTTAATATCTGGTTTATGCATTGCTACAAGAATACCAGTTGAAGACACGGACAAATATACACCAATAAGATAATAATGGATGAGAGAATTCTGCCACAGAGTGATGTAAATCATACAGGCAGAACCTGTCCAGGCAACACCACAGCAGTTCACTACTGACTTCACTGTCAGAGCTTAATACACAACAGAGATGACAGGCATTGTCGAAGCCACTACCACAGTAGACCCCTACCAGGAAATTCTTTAGAGGATCAAAGCCATGAACCTTCTCCAGTAAAGATACATGGAATACCAACGAGACTTCAACAATACTCTTGCTTAGATGATGATGTCGAAGTTCTCCAACCAAGGACTACAATTTCCAGAATGCCCTACAAACATATTTGTAACAACAACACCTTATAGAGAGACCACTACAACTCTAGGGCTGAGACCATTTTTTACCTCCAGACCGCAACAACAATTCCATGCAACTGACCCATCTAAGGCAACAGACGCTGCCGCGACATCATCCTCAAGTAGAAGACCTTCGAAGCGAAGAAGAGTTTTCAACACTCCCCCAAGATCGTCGATACCAATGTGTAGTCTATCGATTGAGATAGACACCTACGTTCATCAGAGCTCATCAACTGTCGAACCTAGTATCCAACTTGCTGGGGCAGATCCGAAAAATGAAGAAGGTATAGAGATCATGGATACAGACGATGAAGGAGGAGAAGAAGTCAATGCCCCAATAAAAAGGGCAACAACTACGAGAGTTCAGCCGCCGAGAAAAGCAAAGTCATCACCATCACCAAGGGCACAACCATCAGCAACCAGACCAAGGAGACAAATTATGGAAGAAAGTTCTTCCGAATCATATTAATTGTTCTTCTTTATTATTGCCTATATAAACTATTTTTTTATTATTTTTTTCTTTTTTTGTTATCTACTTATAATTTTTTTACCTACTGCCTACCCCTAAATTAAGCATTAAGGACAATGCTTGGTTTGAGTTTGAGAGTGTAGAGTCACTGTCGAGGCAATCTACTATCGTGGCATTGTCATGAAAAGGAAGTTTTTAGTGATAAATTTTTTTGTTTTATATCGACCACTGTACTTAAAACTGTTGCCATACTTTTGCACCGCCCTTCATTAGTACTATCTTAGTTTATTCTTAAGGCAATAGAAATCTTTCTCCTTACATAGTTAGGATCTGTTTTGAAGACTTGATTCTAGGATACTTAAGAAGAAAAACTTAGATGTTTGCTATAAGGTTGAACTTTAAAAAACACTTCTGAGACTTGTTTGCTATAGGAATTCTTTTAATAAACTTAGGTGATAAAGACTTAAAATTTGAAAAGGTGACTAGAGGTGCTTATGACCGACTCTAAGAAAAACTCTTCTTTATGCTAGAGATGATCAAAATTGGCTCTAGTATGCATAAAGGAATAGCAAAAGAAATAAGGAGTTAAGAAATAAAAAAACACAATACTTGAGGTGCCTGAAATTGGCTTAAGGAATTGTTGTTATAAGAAGAGTACACTAAAACCAAGTCTACTTGTCTTGAGCTTAGAGTTTATTTAAGAAGGCCTTTATTCAAACTTGTCCACAAAAACACACACACACACACTAGTCTTATAGCTTGTCTTCTAAGTACACCCTTAGGAAACCGAAAAGTTAGGTCTAAAGAATAGATAACAGCTATGGTAGGGAGAATAGATGGAAGCATAAGAGCAAGAGAGAATAGAGTTTGAAAAATTAATGGATTACATTACTTGAGGATAAGCAATAGTTCGAGTTTCGGTGTATGATAAGTGCTCAACTCACTATCACTTTCTATAATTTTCACGGGCACTTATCATTAATTCTACACCTACTTGAACCAATGCTTGAGCTTAATATGATATATTTAGGGATTACACTTTTAAAGATTATATTTGTGGAAAATGAGTAATTTATTGCATTCTCTTATCTGTGAAGCAACAAGTACTACCGAGGTAGCATAATGAGACCGAGGCAGCAGAGATAAAAAAGGCAATATGGATGGAAACTGAAGGAGAAAAATGAGGAGAACGTTGCTGAGCAAGAAGTCCAAGATTCGGAGCTGAACAAACATAAGAAAAGCCCAAGGACAAGGCCACGCGGGATGAAACCTTCTAGAAGATCAAACTTGGAAATAGTTACCCTATGTGAATAACTTGTTCCCTACTTCAAGTTGTACTTTAATTATGAAAGGTTTTCGCTAGGCCAAGCCTATATAAGGCATAGTCGTCCTAGGGTTAGAGGCGATATAGAAAGATCTAGATAGCCGAATTTTGAGAGAGTTTTTAGGAACGATTCTTCTCATCATGTTCTAAGCTTTCTTAGGGTGTTGGTGAAGGTTGTTAAGTATTTGTGAGAGCAGATTGCATTTTGATTCTTATTTCAATGCAATAAAATATCAAAGTTTGCTTACTCTTTGCCATTCTTTGTTCTTGCATCCAAGCCCGAGAGGGAAGTATGTAAGTAATCTATTTGTCTAGACTCGAGAGAGTTAGACTCATGAAAGGAGTAAGTACAATATTCAACTTGATTAGAGGATACTAACTCGGCCTAGGGATAGGTTAAGAGTTTCAACGGCTAAAAGAAGTATGGGATTGGTTGTTGGTTATAATTGATTAACGCCGAGAGGTATCATCAAGGACTGACCTTCAACAGTGTTTCGACTTAGACATAAGCGAAGCCATATAAGGACACTTTGTCGAACTTTGGTAAATCTGCCCAAGAGAAAGGGATTGCCGCGATAGATAACATTGTCACTGCCGAGACAGTATCTGCAGTACTGCCGAGGTAGTGCAGTGCAATTGTATTGGAACAAAAGCAGATAAATTGAATCCACAATACAACACAACTAGATCCTACCCTCTCTCTCTCATATTTGATATTACCTTAGTTTAGATTATTTAGTTAATTTGATATCAAACTAAATTGTGTTTCTTACTTTTATTTTATAGAAGCAAGAGGACTGAAGGAAGCATATTAAGTACACCAATCCTGTGGAGACGATACTCGATAAATTACTTATTACTTTATTTCTTGACGTGTACACTTACACTAATTGCGTACTTCTTACACGTATCACTAGTCCTTGATGATACCTCTCGACATGAATCAACTATAACCATCAACCAATCTCACACTTCTTTTAGTCGCTGAAACTCTGACCTATCTTTAGGATGAGTTAATATTTTCTAGCTAGAAAAATATCGTATTTATTCTTTTCGTGAATCTAACTCTCCCGATATTAGATAAATAAATCTCTCACAAACTTCTCTACTGAGCTTGAATGCAAGAACAATGAATGGCAAAGAATAAGTAAGCTTTGATATTTTATTGCATGAAAAAAGAAAACAAAGTACAATCTCCTCTCACAAATACTCAACAACTTTTACCTAAACCCTAGAATAATTTAGAACATGATGAATACAAAGAAAACTATAAGATCTATGATGAACTCTCTCTCTCTCTCTCTCGTGTGTCTTGTGTTCTTAGGCGACACCACCTTTATATAGGCTAAAATTAGGGCAACATCAACCTTGGAGAAGAAGAAAAGTTATTTTGGATGTTTCCTTCCTTAAAAAGGTGCTTTTTTTAATTTGATTCTTTTCATCTTTACACCGTCTTCTCGAACTCCAATTACCTCGCAAAGTGTCTAGAAAAATCCAGCTTTTTATGTTCTTCAAATCGATCACCACTATGACTTTTGGTATTTATGGAATTTCCCGCCTCGACAGGTTGCCTCTGCTGCCCCGATAGAGGTCTAACATTGCATCTGCTCAGCTTGCATCAGTAGAAGCTCCCACCTATGGCTGGTTTGATCAGGGTCTGCTTCATTGCCTTATTTTTGCTCATTGTTTGTTGTTGCTTTTTAGGTTTCCTTATCATGCTGTCGTGACCCTAGAGTTTAGTTACTGCCCTGACCCAAGTCTACTTGCAAATGCACAAAGGTGCATTAAAGCTTACATTTTCTATAAATATCATCTTTATATGTCACAAAAGCAAAATATCCAAATATCACACATTAAGTTCATGCATTATCCCATGTAGGTGTAGATTAAGTAATTATTTTCCATGAATGGTGTAAAAAGTGATAGTCTTTTGAGCACTTATCATAACCCTTGAATGAAAATTGATATTTTTGATCGAAAGCCGATTTTTATTGAGTCAAAAGATTAAAAACCTTGGGAATTTCTGTAAAGAACCTTTTAAAATCAGAGGGTTGAATGTTTCTTGCCTCCAATTCTGACCCAACCAACTTCCATGATTTTTTGAAGAAAACAAGTAAAAAACAAGACTTTTTGAAGAAGAAAAGTTGTAGGAATTAATCTAAATAATAATTATTGAAAAGTTTGAGATTTAACTTTGAAAATCTGATGGTTCTCTGCCTTGGGAAGTGGGAAAATGAAACTAAGAGAAAAAGGGTTTATGTTCTAATGTAAATTAGTTTGGGTTTTGTGTATTAAAATTTGGGTTAAAAGTTAATTAAATAATCCCATGGAAGGTTTAGTTTAACTACAATTAGGATTAGATCAAATTCCCTTAAAGATTCAAAATTTCCGCTTAGTTTTATAAAATTGTCCTCAAGTTTTCAATTTTTATAAAATAGTCACTAATTCTAAAATCGTAGGGATTCTATAACACCCAAAAAATGGGCTTAGAAGCTAGTGTGCCGATTTAGCCTAGTTCCATATTAAATGCTTAAATTTTTTTAGTAGAAATAAATATTGAAAAAATATTCTAAATCCTTATTTAATATAAAATTGACTTTGGTCAAGCCAATTTTGAGAATTAACCCTTAAATCCATAAGATTTTCAAATTAGTAACTATTTTATAAAAATTGAAAATTTGAGGATAGTTCTATAAACTAAGCCAAATTTTAGAATTTTTAAGGGGATTTGATCCAATCCTAATTGTAATTGATTTGAACTGCCTCGATAGTGAATCTACAACCCCAAACTCAAACTGAGCATTGCCCTTAATGCTTATACTCATAGCAAATAGCAAAAAACAAAAATGAAAATTAATAAGGGCAGAAAAATAAAAGCAGTAAAAAGGTATAAAAAGGATTAAAAATCCTTCGAAGAACTACTGTGAATTATCATTTTTCTTGGCCTTGCTGCTGCCAGTTTTGTTTTCGTTTCCTATGCTGGTGATTGCTGAGCTTTTGTTGTTCTGGGTGGTTGGACTCTGGTGGGTGGTGTCCTGTGTAATGGGGCAGAGACTTTTTCTTCTTCTTCTTCTTTAGCAATTTCTTCAGTGGGCATTATTTTTATCCCGCCCTCATCTTCAACATCCATTGCCTCTACCCAGGCGTGTTGAGTGCTTGGCCTAGCGGTGAGAGGAGTTTGTTGTATATAAGAGTCCATCTCTGAAGAGAAACTCCTCATGATTATAGGAGAACCTACTGGACTGCTGAAAGGTGCTCTCCGCTTGGATGGCCTTCTATTGGCTGATGATGCCACGGTAAGTTCTTGTGGCTGAGGCGGACTAGCAGCATGGAATGGTTGCGATGGTCCAACATAAAATGACCGCGATCCTCCTAGAGCCGAAGTTGTTTCGGTGTATGGCGCAGTTGTGATAAACATATTGGGAGAGAATTCTAGGAACTGCACCTCTTAGTTTGGAAAATTGATGATTATCATTTGGGCTAATGTAGTGTTGAAATCCCTTTGGTACTCCATGAACTGTTGCTTTTGTAGATCCATGACAACCATCCTTTAGAGTATTTGCTGGTAGGGATCAGCCGTGGTAGTGCTGTGGGAGGCAGCAGGTATGTTCGCCGTGTACTAGGACCCGACAATTGTATCAGCAGTGCATGGCTGTGGAGTTGCTTGGACTGGTTCTGCCTGTGTTATTTGCATGACTTTGTGGCAGAACTCCCTTGTCCAACCACGCCTTTGGGTAGTAAATTCATCCGTATTTGCAACTAGTACACCTGCGGTAGAGCAAAGACCCGTGATTAAACATAGAAAATATAAAAGGTCCCTTGTCCTTCTTACCGCACTCGTAAATTTCCCGTAGGATCAACTCTCCCACATTAATGCTTCTTTTATTGAAGATGGATTAGATGAGAACTAATCTTCTTTTGTCGATTGTGCTATTATGGGACGTTGAGATAAGGCATCGTTTTACGAACGTGTTCTACAACTTGGCCTCGGGCCTCAGGTTCTGTCTAGCCACGGAGACTCTATGAGATCCGGTTTCCCAATTGGTGTTATCATAGCAGAGATCGTCTTTGATCAGTTCGTAGTCCTCATTGCTGATGTCCTCTATAAACATGGAATGTTCATCACGAGGGGGTGGATATCATAGAACAAGTTGATGGTTTCGGCATCAAGTCGAACCAGTCTGCCTTGATAGTGGATATACAGTGAGTCTTTGCTCGGCCCATGAACGTATAATTCTCGCACCATCGTTGCATTGGCTGGTGCGGGTTACAAGCAAAAGATTTTTCATTCTATATATTCTATTTTATCGAACAAATAGTGCTCGATTCCATAGTTCTCCTTATCTGAATGCTGGAATCCCTGCTCTTCTCATAATTGCCTTGCAATAAAGGATTTGTTGAAGCATTCTTCAATAGCGGCGGGTGCAAATCTATTGTAAGTTGCCATAGAGAATTTGTGAAAGTTATTGAGCGATCTTGGAGAGAAAAGTAAAGAATTCTAAAAAAATCAAGAATGCAAGAGTGAATAGTGCAAGGTGAGAAAGTGTTTATAAAGGCCTCGACCTTGTATTGCCGTGTTGAACTCATTAATCCAACTAACCGTTTATAGCCGTTAGCATTTATTGTCGAGTCTAGAATTGCGCTAAACTAGCCGTTATACTGTTCTACCCATTGTTAATTACTACGACCTTGACACTGTGCACTACCGCGGTAGCGGATTTGCTGTTATGAATGACTTCACCTTCATTATTGATTCTTGTCCTAAAAAAATAAACACCAACAGGAAAAGATTAAAAAGAAACAAACATAAAAAATTAAATCTAAACTAAAACTAATCCTAAAAGTACAATAAAATAAAGATAAGATAATGAGATTAATTCACGATAGGAGTGCATGCAAGTGTATCTCCTAAAGTGATGGTCCCCATAGTCTTCATATCATGTAGGTCAAAATAGTGCTTCAAACATTGGCCATTCACTTTGAACTCATGTCTATCCCTTTGTGATTTGATCATTACTGCACCATGTGGGTAACGCTGAAGAACTTCAAATGGGTATGACCATCTGGACCTGAGTTTGCTAGGGAAAAGTTTGAGCCTAGAATTAAAAAGGAGGACTTGCTGCCTCGGCAGTAGCTTGTGGTCATGTCATCGTTTAGTTTTTCTTTGTATATCTTGGCATTTTCATAGGCTGCTACTCAAAATTCTTCTATCTCATTGAGGTCTAGTAGTCTTTTTTGGCCAGCTTTCTCCCATTCTATGTTCAAATTTTTTACTGCCCAATAGGCTTTATGCTCAATTTCCACGGGCAAATGGCATGCTTTGCTAGATACAAGCATGTATGGAGATGTTCCCAATGGGGTCTTATAAGCTTTCCTATATGCCCACAGGGCATCATCGAGACAATGAGACCAATCCTTTCGAGATGGGTTTACCACCTTTTCAAGGATTTGCTTTAATTCCCTGTTTGATATTTCATTCTGCTCATTTGTATGTAGGTGATAGATAGTAACAATTCTATGTGTGACGCTTAATTTCTTCAGGGCCGCGACAATGAGTCTATTGTCGAAGTGTTCACCTTCATCACTAATTATTGCTCTAGAGACTCCAAATCTGGTGAAGATGTTTTTCTTGAGAAATTTCTGAACAATCTTGGAATCAATGTGTGGTATGGCAATTGCTTTGACCCATTTTGATACGCAATCCACCGCTAGTAGGATGTAGAGATTTCCTTGAGATGATGGGAACAATCCCATGAAGTCTATGCCCCAAACATTAAATAGTTCTACTTCTAGTATGGGTTGCTGAAGAGTGCCTAAAAGGCGGTTATTTACTACCCTTCTTATGGTACTTTATGCATCTATTATACAGCAACTTGAACTGAAATATGGACTCTTTGCGCAAATATTAGATATTCCATTATCATTACTTATAAAGTCAATATTTATAGAAAATGCAGATATTATTACATATTCTGTAAATGCAAGAATATCCAGGGCCGAAACAGCAGTGAAGTAGGGTTGAGGCCGAGGCAGAAGACAAGGCCGTGGCAAAATCCAGAGTGGCAGCACCAACATTGGAGGCGTAATGAAAGATAAAAATATAGAGAACATTTTGGAAGATGCAGCGCACCAATTGGACCAGGCTAGCACGCTAAAAGCCCAAGCCCAAGCCCAAGCGGGAAAACTCTTCTAGAAGGCGGCAAACTTGGAAATATCAGATCCCTTGAAGAAGACTTGTTCCTTACTCCAAGTTGCAGTCTATTTAGGAAAGGTTTGCCCTAGGTTAAGACTATATATACCCTAGCCGACCATATTGTTTAGAGAGCCGATTTTTAGAGAATCCCTTCTCCCTAAGAATTGTACCTAAACGATATTATATTCTAAATTTCTTAGGGATAGGTGAAGGTTGTAGATATTAGTGAGAGGAGATTGATTCTTATTTCTTTGTTCTTATGCAATAATAATATCAAAGTTTGCTTATCCTATTGTCATTCCTTGTTCTTGCACTCAAGCTCGAGAGAGAAGTTTGTAAGTAATATATTTATCTAGCATCGAGAGGTGTAGATTCACGAAAGGGATAAGTAAGGTGTTGTAGACACTAACTTGGCCTAGAGATAGGTTAAGAGTTTCAGCAGCTAAAAGAAATGTTGGATTGGTTGGTGGTTATCGTTGATTTACGCTGAGAGATATCGTCAAGGACCAGTCATCAACAACACTCTGAGTTAGAGATAAGCAGAGTCAACTACGGACACTTTGCTGAACTTTGATGTCTCTGCCCATAAGTAAGAGATTGTCGCGGCAGAGAATACTAACGCTTCCGAGGCAGTATCTGCAGTACTATCGAAGCAGTGTTGTGTAATTACATTGGACAAGAAGAAGATCAATTGAATCCACTAATTGATGCAGCTGGATCCTACCCACTTTCTCTATATCATTCTCAACCTTTTATTTTATGTTTTGTTATTTAATTATTTAGTTAGTTAAACAAATCCACTTATTTGTGTTTTTATTTTATTTTACATGAGTAAGGGAACAAGGAGAGACATATTAAGTATAGCAATCCCTGTGGAGACGATACACGATATACTTATCATTTTATTACTTGGCGACGTGTACACTTGCACTCAATTGCGCTTTTATTACACGCATCAAGTTTTTGGCATCGTTGTCGGGGATTGACAACTAAATTTTGTTTTCCTTATTTTCTTGCTCTTTAACCATTCTTTATCTAACTTTAATTCTAATTATTTATTTAATTTTTATTAACTTTGATTTATTTGGTTTATGACCAGGGCAAACCCGAGTGGTACGTTGTACGAATTTGATCCTGAAATCAAACGCGCAAGACACCATCTGAGGCGCAACCTGATAGGCGTGGTATAAGCGCTATTTGAGTGCAAGTGTACACATCGTTAAGTATGTAACCCCCTCGACCCGGTCTAGACGCCACCCGACTCGAACGAGTTACACGGGGAATACCGAGGCTAATCCGAAGACTCTCCTCGATAAACAACCCTAAAAAAAATCTCTTTTATCTTTTTTAAATGCTTTGATTAGATCCTGCATGTTCATGTAAGGACCGAGTTCAATTGCAACGGAGACTAAAGAGTAACGAGTCCTAATTTAATCGAACAAGTTTTAGGGACCTAATTATAATTTTAGAATTTTATACCTGATTGTGAAATTAAGGTTATCAATATTTAATTAAGTATATTTTATGCTTGAACGTAAATTTAAGACTTAAAATAATATCTACAAGTTATTTAATTGCATGCTCAAAGTTTAGGAACTATTTCAAGCTTCCAAAGGTTTCATGACATTATATGCAAATTCACCTAAAACACTTTAAGCACATATCATGACACATTAGCTAGATGCAATTCAACCTAGTTAGCAATAATATATTCAACTCCAAAGAGTATGCTTCAATATCAACAATCTTATAAACATACGGAAGAACTACCTCAATATTTTCAACATGATTTCTAGATACATCCCAACCTAAATAACAACATCATAGATTCAACTCATAAGTAGTCATGTTTCATTATCGCCAATACTAAAAAATTCAAACATAGGGATATCAAGAATCAAACTTTAAAATAACTATATTAATACTAAAGGAATATCAATGGGCAATTTAATTCAATGTCACAAGCCAACATCAACTTTGATATTCATCAAATAGGTATAAGCATATAACCATTTCAAGTCTCAAAAGCATAGACATTATTCAAAATATGATAACTCATCCCCATTGCTCTCTCACTACTACTAATGTTATAAAGACACACTTGAGCTTTCACTTGACGGTTACCTGGACCCTTGCTTCTCTTTGCTGCCTTCACATCAAATACTCTGCATTGCAAGGTAAATGAGAGGGTAAGCATAAGCTTAGTGAGTGAATAAAACAAGTATAAAAACACCTTGCAATGCAGCCCATATTAAACCAATTTCATCAATTTAAAAACATGTCATGCTCTTTATAAAACAAAATACACATGGATAACAACGTCGCTTTTAAAACTCGGTAAGTGTCATTAAACCATGCCTAATAATTCCATCATTAAATTTTTGTAAAAACTATTTTATAATCACATATTTTAAAAGCTAAAACACAAGTCTTACATGCTACTCACATAGCAATGCTTACACGTGCACCTCAATGCACAAAGCTCAAGTCTTACATGCTAACAACATAGCAATGCTCAAATCACATGCATACCAATGCATAAAACCTCGCATGCATAATATCATATGCAATCAAGTAAAAAACATGATACTTACCTTAGAAAAGTAAAAACATATATTGGTTCTAGTGATCCGATTTGTACCACTCCAAATCGTTAGGATAAACGGGCAACCGCATGTTAGTACCACTCCTAGAGCATGCGCACATTGATACCACTCTCAACATGAATTATCTCAACTTGGTTTCCGGTGAAAGTACCACTCCAATCAACCCGTATGTGACAGTACCACTCCCATAACATAGCATTGGAATAAAAGACAAAATGCAATACACAAGGAATTTATACACGTACGACTTTTGAATGTTTATAGTGCACTCTAGACCCTATTGATCAATCAACTTATCCCATAAGGTTCATTACTTAACTAGCCAATATATTATCAAAAATCAATGCTCAACATTTAATTCAAAACATAATTCAAATCACATGTATCCCACTTTTTACGCATCACTTGCAAAAACCGATAAAGCCACTTTTATCTTATTTTTCAAAATAAAAACCGTGGGAATATTGAATGCAGATAAAATCTATTTAAAAATAGTCTCATGAGCATTTATATACATGCATAATCACATATGCACAACACAATAAGAGCATGACAAATAACATAATAAAAACATGGCGTAATATGGGAACCTTTAAGAAAGCAGTACTTTAAACTTACTTCAGAGTATAGGGAGGTTTTTCACACCTTCCCTACACCCTCAAACCTTTGAAAAACATTTAAAATCATGCCAAATTGGCAGTCCTCATTAAAAATCCTAACACATAAAAAATAATCCATTTAATACCCAAAAACATTGGGTAAAAACCATTGAACGAAAATTGAGATCTTTAGCCGAAAAACTGATTTTTAGGAAATTAAAAGATTAAAACAATTTCTCCAAGCCAAGAACTTAGGAATTTCAGTAAAGAACTTTATTGTTCTAGAGGATTGACAAAATCTCACCTCCAAAATTGATCCAATTGCTTTCCGGGTTTTAAAACGAGAAAACGATGAGAAAAACAAGAAAAATTGAAGGAGAAAAATTAAGATAATTATTGGAAACGATTTTTAGTAGAAAAGAATGAGTTTTTACCTTGAAAACTTGATGAACGACTGCCTCCAAAGAAGAAAACCGAAAATTAGAAAATTATGTGATGTTTAGGTTAATTAAAAAGGGTTTTAAGATTTTAAGTTTAGTTTAATTAAGTTATTTAATTTAAAAAAGATTTTGGGCTTAATAAATTAATATTTGGAAAGCCTAGACCAGCTAGGATTATAATTGGATCAAAGCTCCTTAAAGATTCAAAGTTTTGACTTGTTTCCTAAAATTGTCCCTAATTTTTTAATTTTTATAAAACGGTCACTAATTTCAAAATCTTAGGTTTTCAAGGGTAAATTTTCAAAATTGATTTGACCAAAGTCAAATATATGCTAAATAAGGATTTTAGAATATTTTTTTCTTAATTTACTTCGATTGAAAACTAATTTTTAAGTACTTAATACCGAACTAGGCTAAACCGACAAAATCGATCCACTAGATCTCTAAACCGGCCTCTAAACTTCTAGACCTAAATTTGGGGTGTTACAACTCTCCCCCACTTAAGAAATTTCATCTTCGAAATTTTCACCGTGAAAAGAGTTAAGGAAGTTGCTCCTTTACAACTTCCTTTCACTCTCACGTGACTTTCCAAACACCTTTACGCCGCTAAAACACTCTGATCAACACAAGGATCTTACCACAAAGGACCTTTACTACCAAAACCAAGATCCCAACATGCATGTCATACAAACAAGATTCGGTCTTATTTATAACACCACTCGTCATTACAACTTGTAACGATTCACAGAACAACGACACTCCTTGCATCCTCAAGCCAAAAGAAAAATCATTTTTCTTTTCCTAACGGCCTAACTCTCCTTACTCAGGGTTGACAAGCAACTTTCGACAACTACAACAACTTCCCACTTCCACTAATAAACTTAACTTTCTCAAACATATTCCAATATACAAGGGAACAGTCAAAACATTCCATCGAGTCTCGCTCACCACAATAATACATAACAACTCCCACCAACAGAATCCTTAAATAGTACCACTAAATCAAAAAACTTCTAAACACGGTTATAAGCAAATCTACCAATAACAACATCCTTACCAAGAACCCAAAAGATTCATGTCGAAACACCTTAACATACCTTTCCAGACCTAGATAACTCACTTATACCGGTTACATGTCTATTAACGAGAAAACACTCATAAACTCAATTGGAAACCCATTATTTATCTCAAAACCTTACCACATTAAGGCATATTGCTTAACAGCTTCAACCGTTCTCAAAGAAAACACTCTCTTTTAACTGCCAAGAAACCACGTCATAAAATTTACGAAGATTTGTTCACACACGTCTACTCTAATACTTACGACGACAACAATATTCTCAAAGAATATTGACCCTCAAGCTCAATTTACTAACCAAACAAACATTCACTTTCAACTCATCCTCATCTAAAACAAGTCCATCAAACAACAACTGCTTTCAAACTCCTTTCACAGCTCCTTACTTCCAGATTCAAAGAAAAAGACTACCACAACTTTCATTATGATATCATTCTAACTTATAGCATCATACAACACAACCACGTGCCACGTAGATATAAAAGACAAACAACACCACATCTAAAACCCATCAACACAACCTCAATTGTTCCCTGCACATGCGGCTCCACCAAACATCCAATAGAAACTTACCTCAAAACATCTTAACCATGAAAAGTCTCACTCATAACTTTTTCACTAGATCAACACCCTTCGATAAACTTAACCAGGCAAACACTGCTCTTGATTTCATAACACTCTTAAACTAATCCACTACAACCCATAATTATAATCCACACAACTTTTTCCAAATAACAACTCACTGAAAAAACCATCATACAACCTGATACTGTGATCAACCAACTCTTATCTCACTTAGTTTTTTTTCTAAGTCCAAACTTCTGCCTCTTTAACCTTTCGAAACTTAAGGCTACTCCTCCATCCACTTAATCTTAACATCCTTCTTAATGTTGAGCAACAACCACACACACAAAAAACTAACCGAAAATAGAAAACTCAACAACATAAACCCTCGCAACACTTTCTGACGATAAAACAAGCTCAAAAGATTGTCTGACCAATAATAGTTATAAACTACCCAACGTTCCTTATCACACAACTTCTCCATACAGAGATATCCAAGGATTACATCCAAAACCTCCACAACAACCTGATCATACCCAAGCAAAACCTGACACAACTCTTTATGAACACAACATGCAAAAGCTAAGCCAAATGACACAACCACAACCTCTTAAGGTTCATACAAGTCTGTTATGCATCCTTCATCACCTCAACTCTTTTTCTAAAATATTTATTTCTTTTCCAAAAACACAATTAGCGCTTTCCAAAACAAAACACAAGATCAGCTACCCCCTTGATCTAAATACTTTCGAAACCATACCAAACAGAAAATACTAAGTATTACTTCCACCAAACACAACGATAACACACCTCTTACACAAACTAAACTTTCGCCGAATAAACCTTGCGAAACTCATCCTTCCGCTTCATCAACATCAAACTCATGACACTCATCCTGTGTTCAACCATCCATAGCTATAAACCCAACTAACCAAACTTTATCAATAATTACTTCCCAACCAGAACAATAACTCAACTCACTAGGCAATAGGCTCAAAATCAACAAGAGTATCTTCCAAGAACCTTTATAAACCTATAACTTTTCCCTAAAGAACCGACCTCAACATAACTTCTTTTTTTTCAAGAGGGAAACATTTGTAGATATGGACAATGTATGCATGAGTCCTGTATGTCACCCTATATGCCTATGCAAGTGCATACAAATGCAATCTAATGTTGTAACCCCCTTAGCCCGGTCTAGACGAAACCGACACTAATGGGTTACACAGAGAATATAAAACCAAACCCGCGAAGGTCCAATTCGATAAACAACCCTAAAACTATTATATTTTTTTAGATGTATAATTATATTCCTACATGTCAAGGTCTCATACAAGGCATTAACAGAAACAATCCAATCATAAACAGACATCCGATTAAACACTTAAGTAAATTAAGGACTAAAATGTAAAACTTTTAAATTCCAATAACAAAGTAGAAATTCTTTTCATCAAAGTTCAATTAAACATACGAGTATCCATCACGGAAAATTTCAACTCAAATGGAGCATTCTAACTTTATCAATTGCATGTTTCACTAATTTAGGGACCAAAATATAAATCTTTCAAACTATAAGGACTTCTTCCAAATTGAGTTAACCATCTTGAAATTAAATCAACTTTATGCATCAATGTGAAATTTCAGCTCAAAATAACATCTATAGATACCCTAATTGAACAAAGAAAGATATTCGGGACTAAAATGAAATTTTCAGCAACTATCAATTTCTAGTAGCCAAAGGTTTCGAAACTTCCCTGAAGGTTTCGAAACTTTTCGCGTCCAGTAACTTTCCAGAATTAAAATTTCCCGCAAGGTTTCGAAACTGTTTGGCAAAGGTTTCGAAACCTTCCCTAAGGTTTCGAAACTTTAGGTCTGGAACCTAAAAATTCCATCATACTAAGTGAACTTCATCGGCTCAAACACAACCGCCAATCCCTTTTAATTATATACATTAATCCTAAGCATAAATAGCAACATATAACACATGATTATCAACGTCAAAAACATTAAGCAAACTATAGGCATGCTACCTAGAACATGATTAAAAACATAACGACCATGCAAGTACATGCTTCAACAATCCAAACATCACCATAGTTCATCAATTAACAATCAAGCTACATAAGTCTTATTTCAGTATAAACCAAGGTCAAGTTCACACTCCTCACATAGATTGAGTTTACACATTGCCAAGCCCCAACTTATTAGTCAAAACATACCGAATTTGAAGTAACCTTTTCCCTTGGTTTCCTTGCTCCGAATATAGTCCTGAGTGTCTTTATTTTTCTGCAAAGATGAAAAGAGAGCTTAAGAAAACATGGTTAGTGAGAAATCACTACACAAGATTATCAATACATCTATTTAAAACCGTAAAGAAACCATAGTTTGTAATGCATCATTAAAAACATGCATGCTTAACATTCCACGTCCATGTCTACAACATCAAATCACTTTCTTGAGTATGTTCAACATTATCAATACATTTCATGAATGATGCACAATGCTCTCTTTTAATCCATGTATGCATATTGGCTTCTAGTGATTACTTATTGTGAGCTTTAAGTTCACCGAATACACGGATCCATTGTTAGACATAATCACCCTTGTTACGTGTAGGCGGCTCTACCACGCACGATTGGATACAAAGTCATCCTTGTTACGTGTAGGCAATATTCTTTATTCTCAATAATGTTTATAGTGCACTTAAGACAATCCTAATGACATGTCATTCGTATTCGAATCTAAAGTTAGTGTCACTAAGCCAATATCATAATCAAATGTGCATGATAGTTTGTTGCTCATAATGCATGCATAATATGTTCACAAATGAACCAAATGTCATACCCAATGGCACCATCAATTTCAAGGCAAATAACCACATAATATTCCAATTCATTTTCAACTCATAATGCATCCATAATGTGCTCAACAAATGAACCGAGAGTCATTCCCAATGGCACCTTTAATTTGAAGGCAAATAACCACATATATTCCAAATTCATTTTCCATGTTTTCCTTAACAATGTATGTCTTTTTAAACCATGCATTTTCAGAATTATCTCATGCATGCACAAATTCAAAATTATGTTTATGCATTTCCAAAAATCTCATTGCATTACCAACATCAATGTCTTTACCGAATGTAGCCGAAGCTCGTGTTAATATATCAAAAACATTTACTTTACTTACTCTTGAACTATAGAAAGTTTTCACACTCTTCCATAGTCCCCAAAACAGAACCGTACCAATACGATTCGCTTTAAGTCCGAAAAACACTCACCGACAAGCAAAACGAGCCTTCGCCGATACTCCGATGGCAACGCCAATGCACCAACCACTTATGCACCTTCTTGCACTACCTCTACATCATTAAAAATAAAGCATATTCACATCATAACATGCTCAAACCAACAGCCACATCAAACCTCCACAAAACTATCGAAAACTTAACCGAAAAAAACGAAAACTTAGCCGAAACGTATCCGAAACATCAACAACCCAAAACCTAATGAATCTAACATCTAATCCAGTTCAATTATTAACTAAAAACACATCCAAACCATCCTTATATCTCCAGCAACTTTAAAGCACCTAAAACAACCCCTAAAACAAACGAAAACTACCTTAAAACAACATCGGTTGCATTATTTCGGGATTAAATTAATGTGTCATCAATTAAAGACTCAATTAATCATTTAATTGACATAATAACATAATTAAATCCATCTAATTATAGCATTGAATGAGATCTTAAAAGATTTCACAAGAATATTCATAAAATCATTAGATCTAGCATTGAAAACATAAAATCAAGTTTCATTTAAAGATTAGCAAGCTAATACTTGGGAATTTCAATAAAGAACCTTAAAAAAAGAGTTAAAATCCAACAAATTACCTTTGAGATCTATCCATGAAAAAGATGAAGTTTTCTCTTCTTGATTCCTTGAAAATTGGTGTTGATTTGATAAAATTGATGGTTAGGTTTTGTAAAGAATGAAAAGATGATTAAAATGAAGTAATCTTTATGAAAAAAAGATGGAAAAATCAGCAAGGAATTGAAGAAAATAGATGGAGGAAAATGGAGAGAAAGTGAGAGAAAAAGATGAGAGAAAAAAAGGTAGTTAATTGAAAAAATGATTATCATCTTTAATTAAACTAATTAAAAAGCATTTTGGTGAATAAATCATTATTAAAAATTAAATTGGGTTTATGACCCTCTAAGGTTTCTAAGTATAGCTTGCTTTCCAATTTAGTCACTAAAATTAACAATTTCCGAAAATTACAATTAAATCTCCCATTGTTTTCCAAAAATTACAAATTGGTCACTTATGCATAACTAAGCATAATTAAAAATCAATTTAAAGTTCAAATTAAATTCCAAAAATCAATTTTGGAATATCTTTTTAATATTTTTTAAACCACATTCCAAAATTATTATTTTTCTAAATAAAAATATTCTCATTTTATATTTTACCGGAATAACGAACCGGATTCTCCGGTTCGACCCGAATCGAATTCTCCTAACTAAAGCCCAAACAACTAACCCCAAAATCGGGATGTTACAACTCTCCCCCTCTTAAGAAAATTTTGTCCTCGAATTTTTACCTGAAGCAAACAAGTGAGGAACTGCTCCTCCATACTTTTTTCCTTGTCTCCCAAATTACCTCTTCGACACCTCGGTGTTTCCAATGCACTTTAACCAAATCTATGGTCCTACCTCGAAGAACTTTTGTATCCACATCCAAAATCCCCACTGGTTCCTTCTCATAACTTATATACGTTCTTAACTCAATCTCCTTTATTAGAACAACATGAGAAGGATCTGAACCATACTTACGAAGCACCGATACATTAAAAACATAATGCATCCAACTCAACTCCACCGGCAACCTCAATCGATAAACAACAAGACCATTCGCTCTAACACCTCATATGGTCCAATTAAACGAGGGCTCAACTTACCCCTACATCCAAACCTTATCACCTTCTTCCATGGAGAACCTTAAGAAATACTTTATCTCCAACAGCATACTCTATCTCTCTGCGTTTTAAATCGGCATAGGACTTTTGTCTATACAAAGCTTTCTTAAGTTTAGCACAAATAAACTTAACCTTCTCATCCGTCCCTTTTAAAAATTGAGGCAAAGAAACATACTTTTGTCCAATTTCTTTCCAACACAAAGGTATACAACACCTACTCCCGTATAAAGCCTCAAACGGTGCCATCTATATACTCGCTTGGAGCAATTGTTATATGCAAACTCCACCAAAGGCAACTGTTTCCCCCAAGAACCTTGAAACTCAATGATGCAACACCTCAATATATCCTCCAAAGTCTGAATAACACGTTCAGACTGGCCATCTATCAGAAGATGATAAGCAGTACTAAATGAAGCCTTGTACCCAAAGCAACCTACAAACTCTTCTCAAGACATAGAGATAAAACGCGGATCTCTATCTGATATGATCAACTTAGGCACACTATGCAACTTCACCACCTCAGAAACATATAACTCTACCAACTTATCCATAGAACACGTCGTATGCACGGCAAGAAAATGTGCACACTTTTAAAACCTATCAACAATAACCCATATAAAATCCTTCTTGGACTCTGTCACATCTTTCTTTAAACCAATCCAAAAGTACACACTTTTAAGATCTCTATACATCTTCACTCTACCCGGAGGCATAGCAAACGGACTAGTATGTGCTTCTGCTAAAATAGCTTACCTCAACTCAACATCATCCGACACCACTATCTGACCCCTAAACCACAACATCTCATCCTCATCAAAATGATACTTGGTTGGTCTACCCTCAGTAATATCCTCCACAAAAGGTACCAACGTCTCATCCTCTAACTGTTTCACCTTATCATCTCAACCAAGATAGGTTTTACTTACAACTCCACCACTCCACCACCTCCCTTTGAAATACTCAACTTAGCAAACATCACCCTCAACTCAACTGCCGTCTTACGGATTAAAGATTCTTTCCTCACACCAAAGCAACCATGCACAACCCACCACACCATCTCAACCTTTACAGAAAACATAACTCAAAAAGAAACCCCCTTTCTCTTACCTAAGATTGATAACCAACTCTTGATAACCGCAACGGTTTCCATACCACCACCATCGAACTAACCTGATTTTTGACATCCTCTCACATACCAGGTAACCAACTAAGCCTTTCACCAACCTCCACCCACACAATGATGCTCCACCAACAAGCTTTAAACTAACTTTTCACAAAACTGCCAACATTGTCTCACGCAACTCCACCACCACCAACAACTTCATTATGAGTCATATTAACCATATCAAAACATCACAACATATCATCCATTTACCTATGAATGATAAAACCCAACATCCAAACGGCAACCTATGTCGGTCTTAAAAACTCTCAAATCTTAACATATTATAGATAACCACTCACACACCTTTCTAATGGGACTTAGAAACCCAAGAAAATCGTACTCAAAGAAACGATTGATCCAACAAACCTTATAAGAAAACTCCATACCATCCATAGAACTTACTACCAAACTTATGATGATTCTTTTCGACTTCATCCTTGGCACCTTTACTACTAATAATAACCCAAAGAAAATTGATACTCACTCTTACCTTATCAGCAAGATAAACATTTATATATAATTCAAACATAATCCAAACAAGCTTAGTCGAAAACACATGTTTCCCCAACTCCTACCACAACACTTACCCCCAAACTCATGGAAAAAGATTACCATAAGCCCTGATCAAGATACCTTTCCATCTCGGTACTTTTCGAAACAACTATGCGGCTCACCTAACACAAAAAGATTCTCAACACAAAACTAAACCTTGCCAAGAATATATCCTTCACTAGACCCTCAACAAACACCTTACCACGATCTATCCCCGATCAACTTTACCAAGGTAGAATCCCGCTCATAGCTCCATCATTTTACTAGGTCTCCCTATAGGTTAATCGAACATCTTCCCTCGTAACTCCACAACAACCTTGGATTACACCATATAACAAACTCTCATTGCAAGTATCCTTATGTAAGCCAAGTCATCCCCGATTGCTAACATTCTCCAAAACATATCATACAAGAAACTTACCAACCTTGTGTCAAACAACATCGTACTCATCTCCTCGATAATACCTCCAACTTAAGGTTTAACCACCATAACCAACTCACCACCATGGTTCAAACTTTAAAATCTACACATCATGAAGTGCCTTGACACTTAACCCAAAACTCCTTCCCATTATCAACTCATCGACAAACCAACTCTTACCTTAACTATGCCACAACAAAATCCAAGCTTGTAGAACTATTCCTTCTACTAGCTAAAACATATCTTATTTTATAACCTTACCAAAGCAGTAACCATATTGGTGAAACATCCACAGACATAAACCCATCGAACACAAACCCTCACAAACACTTTTCGATAAAGGCTAACTCACGAGATTGAACAACCAATACAAACCATAAATTGTCTTGCGGTCCTCGCTACACCACTTTAAACATCATAAAAAACTAACTTTACCCGAGGTATATCCAACTTAACATCCTGTAAAACCAACATTTAAACTTTCCTCCTTTACAATATAACCAAACCTCTCACGGTCACAACAATCTATGATTCAGACACCCGATACCATAACTCTCATACCAATACATATCTTATATTTTACTTCCATCCTGAACATACCAGATCGGTCACAACCCCCGATCTAACTGCACACTAACCACACTACAAAGAATTCCATGTAATTTCCACAAAATAATTTTACATCACTCAGAAAACACCAACCCGCCTTACTCTACAAAACATGCTGCAACCTTCTTACAACCTCCAAATCTTAACTAGAAAGAATCCGCAAAAATCAACCCTTCCTTTAGTAATGACCAACTCAAACTAACCATAACTCAGGGTATTTACCTCGGTTTCAAACATTCACAACTCTGAGACGAACCACTCATTCTTCATCCAAGACTATTCCCTAACCAAAAGGGTCGTTTTCCCACTACACATTCAGCTTAACACCACCAAAAAGTCCTTTCAACCCCTTTTTTTCACACCTTCACCGTAAAAGAACCAACCACACTCCACTTACACCCTCAAGGAGCTACTCACAAGTGTGAACAAATATATGCATGATTTCCTATATGCCCTCATAAATGCCTACGCAAGTGCATGTGCATGTAAATGCAATTTCTAATATCATACTCAAGAATGCATGCATGTCCTACATTATCTATAGATATATACATATATGTGCTCTTACTCTAAACATGATTATTGTTCACACTCACAAATAACATCCTCAATTCCAACAACTTCAACTACCATCCTATTGACAACTCCCAAGTCAGATTAGCAACAGCTGTACCAGCTTCAACAGACTAAAACACACCCAAAAGAACGGCACAACACCACAAACTAACCTTCCTGCCTAATCGAAGGCACACACATAGAGGAGGAAGAAATTACTCTTCCATAGTAGTCGTTTCATCCTCAATCTTGACCACCAATGTTCATACCAACACTAGCTAGTGGCTTACGTCTCAGAAGCATATTCCAAAAATTTTAAACATACAATTTAAAACATAATATTAAAATAAAACAAACTTACATTCAGGCAAGATCTAACGGAAAACTAAGAGCATCTAAAAATATATTGGCATTGGCAATGTGTAACCAATAACCCCAGTGTAACCATCATTACTCAAAGTACAATCATCATAAATAGATTTTCACACACCAACAACATATCATGCTCAATCACACATATCATGATCAATCGCACATTTAAACACACAACTTAGCAATCCTACACATGTTTTAACCAACCAACTACACACTTTAGAAACTTGTCTCTGATACCACCAAATGTAACACCCTTAGCCCAGTCTAGACGGAATCGGCACTAATGGGTTACATGGGGAATATCAAACCAAACCCGCGAAGGTCCGATTCGATAAGCAACCCTAAAACCATTATATTTTTTTAGATGTATAATTATATTCCTACATGTCAAGATCTCATACAAGACATTAATAGAAACAATCTGATCATAAACAGACATCCGATTAAACACTAAAGTAAATTAAGGACTAAAACGTAAAACTTTTAAATTCCAATAACAAAGTAGAAATTCTTCTCATCAAAGTTCAATTAAACATACGAGTATCCCTCACAGAAAATTTCAACTCAAACGGAGCATTCTAACTTTATCAATTGCATATTTCACTAATTTAGGGACCAAAATGTAAATCTTTTAAACTATAAGGACTTATTCCAAATTGATTTATCTATCTTGAAATTATATCAATTTTATTCATCCATGTGAAATTTCAACTAAAAATAACATCTGTAGATACCCTAATTGAACAAAGAAAGATATTCGGGACTAAAATGCAATTTCCAACAACTATCAATTTCTAGTAGCCAAAGGTTTCGAAACCTTTCATAAAGGTTTTGAAACTTTTTGTAAAAGGTTTCGAAACTTCCCTGAAGGTTTCGAAACTTTTCGCGTCGAGTAACTTTTCAGAATTGAAATTACCCGCAAGGTTTCGAAACCTTCCTTAAGGTTTCGAAACTTTAGGTCTGGAACCTAAAAATTCCATCATACTAAGTGAACTTCATCGGCTCAAACACAACCGCCAATCCCTTTTAATTATATACATTAATCCTAAGCATAAATAGCAACATATAACACATGATTATCAACGTCAAGAACATTAAGCAAACTATAGGCATGCTACCTAGAACATGATTAAAAACATAACGACCATGCAAGTACATGCTTCAACAATCCAAACATCACCATAGTTCATCAATTAACAATCAAGCTACATAAGTCTTATTTCAGTATAAACCAAGGTCAAGTTCACACTCCTCACATAGATTGAGTTTACACATTGCCAAGCCCCAACTTATTAGTCAAAACATACCGAATTTGAAGTAACCTTTTCCCTTGGTTTCCTTGCTCCGAATATAGTCCTGAGTGTCTTTATTTTTCTGCAAAGATGAAAAGAGAGCTTAAGAAAACATGGTTAGTGAGAAATCACTACACAAGATTATCAATACATCTATTTAAAACCGTAAAGAAACCATAGTTTGTAATGCATCATTAAAAACATGCATGCTTAACATTCCACGTCCATGTCTACAACATCAAATCACTTTCTTGAGTATGTTCAACATTATCAATACATTTCATGAATGATGCACAATGCTCTCTTTTAATCCATGTATGCATATTGGCTTCTAGTGATTACTTATTGTGAGCTTTAAGTTCACCGAATACACGGATCCATTGTTAGAGATCATTAGTCTCGTCATGACACAAAGTCACCATTGACATGACACCAAGTCACCATTGACATGACAAAAAGTCACAATTAACATGACACGAAGTCACCATTATAGCACTACCACGCACGATTGGACACATAGTCACCCTTGTTACGTATAGGCGGCTGTACCACGCACGATTGGATACAAAGTCACCCTTGTTACGTGTAGGCAATATTCTTTATTCTCAATAATGTTTATAGTGCACTTAAGACAATCCTAATGACATGTCATTCGTATTCGAATCTAAAGTTAGTGTCACTAAGCCAATATCATAATCAAATATGCATGATAGTTTGCTACTCATAATGCATGCATAATATGTTCACAAATGAACCAAATGTCATACCCAATGGCACCATCAATTTCAAGGCAAATAACCACATAATATTCCAATTCATTTTCAGCTCATAATGCATCCATAATGTGCTCAACAAATGAACCGAGAGTCATTCCCAATGGCACCTTTAATTTGAAGGCAAATAACCACATATATTCCAAATTCATTTTCCATGTTTTCCTTAACAATGTATGTCTTTTTAAACCATGCATTTTCAGCAATTATCTCATGCATGCACAAATTCAAAATCATGTTTATGCATTTCCAAAACTCTCATTGCATTACCAACATCAATATCTTTACCGAATGTAGCCAAAGCTCATGTTAATATATCAAAAATATTTACTTCACTTACTCTTGAACTATGGAAAGTTTTCACACTCTTTCATAGTCCCCAAAATAGAACCGTACCAATACGATTCGCTTTAAGTCCGAAAAACACTCACCGACAAGCAAAACAAGCCTTCGCCGATGCTCCGATGGCAACACCAATGCACCAGCCACTTATGCACCTTCTTGCAGTACCTCTACATTATTAAAAATAGAGCATATTCATATCATAACATGCTCAAACCAACAGCCACATCATACCTCCACAAAACTACCGAAAACTTATTCATAAAGACCGAAAACTAAGACGAAACGCATCCGAACAAAATCTACCCAAAACCTAATGAATCTAACATCTAATCCACTTCAATTATGAACCAAAAACACATCCAAAACATCCTTATATCTCCAGCAACATTAAAGCACCGAAAACAACCGAAAACTATCTTAAAACAACACCGATTCATTATTTCGGGATTAAATTAATGTGTCATCAATTAAAGACTCAATTAATCATTTAATTGACATAATAACATAATTAAATCCATCTAATTATAGCATTGATTGAGATCTAAAAAGATTTCACAAGAATATTCATAAAATCATTAGATCTAGCATTGAAAACATAAAATCAAGTTTCATTTAAAGAATAGCAAGCTAATACTTGGGAATTTCAATAAAGAACCTTAGAAAAAGAGTTAAAATCCAGCAAATTACCTTTGAGATCTATCCACCAAAAAGATGAAGTTTTCTCTTCTTGATTCCTTGCAAATTGGTGTTGATTTGATAAAATTGATGGTTAGGTTTTATAAAGAATGGAAAGATGATTAAAATGAAGTAATCTTCATGGAAAAAGATGGAAAAATCAGAAAGGAATTGAAGAAAATAGATGAAAGAAAATGGAGAGAAAATGAGAGAAAAAGATAAGAGAAGAAAGGTAGTTAATTGAGAAAATGATTATCATCTTTAATTAAACTAATTAAAAAGCATTTTGGTGAATAAATCATTTATTAAAAATTAAATTGGGTTTATGACCCTCTAAGGTTTCTAAGTATAGCTTGCTTTCCAATTTAGTCACTAAAATTAACAATTTCTGAAAATTACAATTAAATCTCCCATTATTTTCCAAAAATTACAAATTGGTCACTTATGCATAACTAAGCATAATTAAAAATTAATTTAAAGTTCAAATTACATTCTTTTAATTTTGGAACATCTTTTTAATATTTTTAAACCATATTCCAAAATTATTACTTTTCTAATTAAAAATATTCTTATTTTATATTTCCCCGGAATAACGAACCAGAGAATCCGGTTCAACCCGAATCGAATTCTCCTAACTAAAGCCCAAACTACTAACCCCAAAATCGGGATGTTACAAATTTCATGCTGAAGAATGCATGCATGACCTAAGATGTCTAATGATATGCTCTTATACTATGCATGATTGTTGTCCATATTCACAAATAACATTCTCAACTCCGGAGCTTAAAATTTCTACCTTTTCAACATTCTAAACCATAGAAACTTAGCACTCAAGAGTACACAATCACACCATAATCCGAACGTTTCAAACACATTCGATTCACCTTTCACAGAAAACACTTCAAAACTCTCAAAGGCGTCATCGGTGATGTAGTCACCTACTACTCACACGTATAACAAATTCTCAGGCTAAACTGATTCAAAACAACTTTATTCTCAAACACGATCGAGGACCCAGTCAACTCAAGATCGAATATCACAACATAACACAACAACACAAATCTATTTATTCTTTCTGATCTTTGATACTCCTCTATTACCAAGTTTTAGCTTTCTTTTGGTCCCATATCAAGCACAATATAATAGAAAAACAATTTTAACATGCAAAAACATTTTGCAAGACTTGTGAGTTCACTGAGGTGGCAAACGGGTCATTCGGTTCGGTTTTGGTTTGGATTTTTTCGGTTCGGTTTATTTCGGGTTTGTTTGCATTCGGTTTAGATTCGGTTCGGTTCGGGTTTCGGTTTCGGTTTTAATTCGGTTATATGATACTTCGGGTCGGTTCAGATATCAGATCGGTGATTCGAGTCAATATCGGATCGGTTGTTTTGGGGTCGGATCGGTAGGTGTCATCAAACCATGCCTAATAATTCCATCATTAAATTTTTGTAAAAACCATTTTATAATCACATGCTTTAAAAGCTAAAACACAAGTCTTACATGCTACTCACATAGCAATGCTTACACGTGCACCTCAATGCACAAAGCTCAAGTCTTACATGCTAACAACATAGTAATGCTCAAATCACATGTACACCAATGCATAAAACCTCGCATATATAATATCATATGCAATCAAGTGAAAAACATGAAACTTACCTTAGAAAAGTAAAAATATATATTGGTGCTAGTGATCCGATTTGTACCACTCCAAATCTTTAGGATAAACGGGCAACCGCATGTTAGTACCACTCCCAGAGCATGCGCATGTTGATACCACTCTCAACATGAATTATCTCACCTTATTGTCCGGTGACATTACCACTCTGATCAACCCGTATGTGACAGTACCACTCCCATCACATAGCATTGGAATAAAAGGCAAAATGCAACACGCAAGGAATTTATACACCTACAACTTTTGAATGTTTATAGTACACTCTAGACCCTATTGATCGATCAACTTATCCCATAAGGTTCATAACTTAACTATCCAATATATTATCAAAAATCAATTCTCAACATTTAATTCAAAACAGAATTCAAATCACATGTATCCCACTTTTTACGCATCACTTGCAAAAACTGATAAAACCACTTTTATCTTATTTTTCAAAATAAAAACTGTGGGAACATTGAATGCATATAAAATCTATTTAAAAACAGTCTCATGAGCATTTATATACATGCATAATCACATATGCACAACACAATAAGAGCATGACAAATAACGTAATAAAAACATGGCGTAATATGGGAACCTTTAAGAAAGCAATACTTTAAACTTACTTCAGAGTATATGGAGGTTTTTCACACCTTCCCTACACCCTCAAACCTTTGAAAAACATTTAAAATCTTGCCAAATTAGCAGCCCTCATAATTCACTCACCGATAATCGATACTTGCTAGCCAAACCTCCGAAACAAACCAAAACGCCTTCAAACGCGATCGCCTAACTCTTGTCCTATTTCGAGCATCAAAACCAAGGGTTTTAATGCTTCTAAACTCACAAAAGAAACCAACAATTCGGATCCCTACACAACAACCCTTAAAACCTATCAAAACTTAAAACGAAAACTTGTCGGAACACAACAAACTTCACTTAAGCCTATAGTCCAGGATTAGGGATATTAAAAATACTTCATAAAAACCCTAACACATTAAAAATAATCCATTTAAGACCCAAAAACATTGGGTAAAAACCATTGAACGAAAATTGAGATCTTTAGCCGAAAAACTGTTTTTATGAAATTAAAGGATTAAAGCAATTTCTCCAAGCCAAGAACTTAGAAATTTAAGTAAAGAACTTTATTTTTCTAGAGGATTGACAAAATCTCACCTCCAAAACTGATCCAATTGCTTTCCGGGTTTTAAAACGAGAAAACGATGAGAAAACAAGAAAATTTGAAAGAGAAAAATTAAGATAATTATTGGAAATGATTTTTAGTAGAAAAGAATGAGTTTTTACCTTGAAAACTTGATGAACGGCTGCCTCTAAAGAAGAAAAACGAAAATTAGAAAATTATGTGATGTTTAGGTTAATTAAAAAGGGTTTTAAGAGTTTTAAGTTTAGTTTAATTAAGTTATTTAATTTAAAATAGATTTTGGGCTTAATTAATTAATATTTGGAAAGCCTAGACCTGCTAGGATTATAATTGGATCAAAGCCCCTTAAAGATTCAAAGTTTTTGCTTGTTTCATAAAATTGTCCCTAATTTTTTAATTTTTATAAAACGGTCACTAATTTCAAAATCTTAGGGTTTCAAGGGTAGATTTTCAAAATTGATTTGACCAAAGTCAAATATATGCTAAATAAGGATTTTAAAATATTTTTTTTCTCACTTTACTTCGATTGAAAACTAATTTTTAAGTACTTAATACCGAACTAGGCTAAACCGACAAAATCGATCCACTAGATCTCTAAACCAGCCTCTAAACTTCTAGGCCTAAATTTGTGGTGTTACAACTCTCCCCCACTTAAGAAATTTCGTCTTCGAAATTTTCACCGTGAAAGGAGTTAAGGAAGTTGCTCCTTTACAACTTCCTTTCACTCTCACATGACTTTCCAAACACCTTTACGCCGCTAAAACACTCTGATCAACACAAGGATCTTACCACAAAGGACCTTTACTACCAAAACCAAGATCCCAACATACATGTCATACAAACAAGATTCGGTCTTATTTATAACACCACTCGTCATCATAACTTGTAACGATTCACAAAACAACGATACTCCTTGCATCCTCAAGCCAAAAGAAAAATCATTTTTCTTTTCCTAACGGCCTAACTCTCCTTACTCAGGGTTGACAAGCAACTTTCGACAACTACAACAACTTCCCACTTCCACTAATAAACTTAACTTTCTCAAACATATTCCAATATACAAGGGAACAATCAAAACATTCCATCGAGTCTCGCTCACCACAACAATACATAACAACTCCCACCAACAGAATCCTTAAATAGTACCACTAAATCACAAAACTTCTAAACACGGTTATAAGCAAATCTACCAATAACAAAATCCTTACCAAGAATCCAAAAGATTCATGTCGAAACACCTTAACATACCTTTCCAGACCTGGATAACTCACTTATACCGGTTACATGTCTAGGCCTAAATTTGAGGTGTTACAAAGTAATAAAATGATAAGTATATCGTGTATCATCTCCACAGGGATTGGTATACTTAATATGTTTCCTCTTGTTCCCTTGCTCCTGAAAAGAAAGTAAAAACACAAATAAGTTGATTTGTTTTATCTAACTAAATAATTAAATAACAAAACATAAAATTAAGGGTTGAAGACGATATAGAGAAAACGGGTAGGATCCAGTTGCGTCAATTAGTGGATTCAATTGATCTTCTCCTTGTCCAATGCAATCACACAATACTGCTTCGACAGTACCGCAGATACCGCCTTGGCAACATTGGTGGTCCTCTGCCGCGACAATCTCTTACTCTTGGGCAGAGGTATCAAAGTTCAGTAAAGTGTCCGTAAGTGACTCCGCTCATCTCTGAGTCAAAGTACTGTTGATGACCATTCCTTGATGATACCTCTCGGCGTAAATCAAAGATAACCACTAACCACTCCAACACTTCTTTTAGCTGCTGAAACTCTTAACCTACCCCTTAATGCCACCACAAGACTATAGGCCGAGTTAGTGTTAACAACATCGTACTTATCCCTTTCGTGAATCTACACCTCTCGATGCTAGATAAATAGATTACTTGAAAACTTCCCTCTCGGGCATGAATTCAAGAACAAAGAATGACAATAGGATAAGCAAACTTTGATTTATTATTGCATAAGAACAAAAATACATGAATCAATCTCTTCTCGCTAATATCAACAACCTTCACCTATCTCTAAGAACTTTAGAACATATTTTCGTTAAGTACAATTCTTAGGGAAAAGGATCGGCTTAAAGGGTTTCTCTCTAAGTCGTTTCTCTCTAAGTTGGCTCTCTCTAAATCGGCTCTACTAACATAGTGGCCGGCTAGGGTATTGATAGTCTTAACCTAGGGTAAGCCTTTCCTAAATAGACTTCAATTTGGAGCAAGGAACAAGTCTTCTGATATTTCTAAGTTTGCCGCCTTCTAGAAGGGTTTTCCCGCTTAGTCTTTGAATTGAGCTTTTAGCACGCTAGCCTGGTCCAATTGGTGCACTGTATCCTCTAGAATATTCTTTATATTTTTATCTTTCGTTGCGCCTCCATTGTTGGTGCTGCCACACTAGATTCTATCGCGGCCTTATTTCTGCCTCGGTCGCAACACTGCTTCTCTGTCGCTTCTGCTCTAGATATTCCTGCATGTACAAAATATATAAAAATATCTACATTCTCTATAAATATTGACTTTGTAAGTGATGATAATGGAATATCCAATATTTGAGCAAAGAGTCTATATTTCGATTCAAGTTGATGTATAATAGATGCATAAAGTACCATGGGAAGGATAGTAAATAATTGCCTTTTAGGCACTCATCAAATACCCCGAAACTCGAACTATTGCTTGTCCTCAAGCAATGCTAAACATCCAATTGCCAAACCTTACTCCCCTTTGGTCTTACTCTTCTATCTATTCTCCCCACCATGGTCATGTTTATCTCTCTGTTTTAGCCATTAGTTTATCCAAAGACTTTTACTAAGAAACAAGTTATAGGGCTAGGTGAGTGTGTGCATTTAATGGACAAGGCTGATTCAAGGCTTTCTTAGATAAACTCTAAGTTCAAGACAAGTAGAATCTTGGACTAAATCTGTCTCCTTAAAGCAACAAGTATTGAGCCAATTTCGGGCACCTCAAGATATATTTTTTCTATTTTCTTTCTTTTTCTTATTGACCACCTATTTAGCATACTAGAGCCAATTTCGGGCACCTCTAGCATGAAGGAGAGCAAAACTAGAGCCGGTGATAGGCACCTCTAGTTATTTTTCCAAAAGGTTCTAAGTCTTTATCACCTAAGTTTATTAAAAGAACTCCTAAATCAAACAAGTCCAAAAAGTGTTTATTTTCTTTCTAACCCTAAAAAAAGCTTCTAAGCTTTATTTCATGAGTATCCTATGGTTATCCCTTCAAAACAGTACTAGGCCATGGTAAGGAGAAAAATTTCTATAGCCTTAAAGGAGTAAACTAAAGCAAAGCTGACATAGGGCAGTGCAAGATTACAAACATAAGTTCAAGAAAAGAGAATATTAAAAAAAATCAGTAAAAATTTACTCCTTTTATGGTAATGCCGCGGTAGTGGATGGCCTCGATAGTACTCTGCACCTACAATCTCCCCCAAACTCAAACCGAACATTATCCTAAATGCTCAAAAAATTACAACATGCAAAAGAAAACAAGGATAGTAAAGTAGCAAGGATTAAATAGATTCTGATTGCGATTCAGAAGAGGTGCTGAAAATAGCTGCCCTCCTAGGTATTCCTACCGATGCCTTCATTCGTGATCCTTGTCCTGGTGATTGCTGTGTTTTTGCCTGTCGGGGCGGTTGTAGTCTGGTGGGCATTTGTTTCTGCGATGGGGCTGTAACTCTCCTCTTTAATGGTCGCCTGTTGCTGGATGATGTGGAGGCCATGCCCACAGGTTTGGATGGGCCGACAGTGTGAAACTGTTGTTGTAGCCTAGCGGTAAAAAATGGTCTAGGCCTTGGAGCAAGTGTTGTCTCTATGTACGGTGCGGTAATGACGAAAATGTTGGGAGGGAAATCTGGAAACTACATCCCATGGGTGGGAAAGTTCTGGGTCAGCATATTGGCAAGAGTGTTGTTAAAATCTCTCTGATATTCCATATAGCGTTGTTGGCGAAGGTCCATAGCTGACATCCTCTGTAAAAGCTCCTGATATGGATCTACTGCGGCATTGGTTGGGGAATAGTCGGGTGCTTCTACCGTAAACTGCCCTCCGGCAGTATAGTCGACAATGAACTATTAAGGTGTTTCCTACACTAGGTCTGTTTGGGTGATCTGCATCACTTTGTGGCAGAATTCTTTTGTCTAGCCTTGCCTTTGGGTTATGTATTCATCGGTTTCTTCGATAGGGACACCTGCAGCAATGCATAGAGTAGAGATTAAACTAGCGAAGTATAATGGACATCATTCTTTCTTACCGCAATCATAGATTTCTTTAAGAATTATCTCTCCAACATTGATAGTCCTTTTGTTGATGATTGAATGAATAAGAAGCAATCTTTTTCTATCAACTATGCTATTGTGGGAGGTGGGAATGAGGCGTCACTTGACAAATATTCACCAAAGCTTGGCTTCAGGTTTAAGGCTGAGTCTTGTTACACAACCTCTATGGGCACCGGTTTCCCATGGATATTGGCTGCAAATTCACCATGCTCATCACGTATGGGGATAACGCTGTAGTAATCGTTGATTGCCTCGGCATCAAGCTTTACAAGCTTGCTCCGGTAGTAGACGAACAGTGTGTCCTTGTTCGATCAGTGTGCATAGAATTCTCTTACAATTGTTGCATTTGCTATGGGAGGTTGGAGGTAGAATTTTTCCCAATCTTGGTCTTCGATTCTGTCGAACAAGAATTGGTCGATGCCGTAGTTTTCTTCAATGGTGTGCTGGAATCTTTGTTCCTCCCATAACTGCCGTGCAATAAAAGATCTTTGAAAACGTTCTGTTACGTTGCTGCTGGAAAATCGTCTGTATGCTACCATCGATGTTGATGAGATGTTCTTGAAGATAAGCAGTCAGAATATGGATAGGAATGCAGAGAGTTCTGAAAAGTTCAAGATATAGTGAGTGCAAGATTGTTCACGAAAGTAAAGATAACAAGAATGCAAAAGTAAATAATGCACAACAACGAGTCTGCTTATATAGGCTGTAAAAATATGACTATTAAAAAAATAGCCGTTAGACATTTACTGCCCTGATACATAGTTACTACCACGGCGGGTTTCTCGGCAAAGAGTCATTACATTGCTTTTGCCCGTTAAGAATTCTGCAGCTCTGACACAGTATTGCCGCGGCAGCAGACTTCCTGTTGTGGCATAATTTTTCCTGCATTCACTACTTTATTCATAAAACAAAAATATAAAAACATAAAATACTGAAATAAAGCAACATAAAATACTAAAAATAAGAATACTAAAAATAATATTATATAAACTAATCCTAATATAATAATTACATTTGAAGGGAAAAGATTAGGTTATTTGTGGAGTGCATGTGAATGTATCTCCCATTTTCGTTATCTCTTTCTGGCCCGTATCTGTCTTCATGAGTTGGCCAATCCCTTCAATGCATTCGGCTTCTCCTTTGGGTTTTATTCTTTTACCGAACAGTCTGTCGAGCGTGCTGCCCAGGTAGGATGTTTTAGTACCCTTATTCGGTGTATGGAGAGCCTTACATTCTACTGGAGCGTCTGAATTTGGAAGATTGTGGAAGGCGTTCAACTTGATTTGTTGATCATTTATCCAAATTGTAAGCTTGTCATTTTCCACATCAATGATGGTGTGTCCAGTATTAAGGAAAGGTCGACCCAATATGATCGGTGCATTATCATCAACCTCACAGTCAAGGACATGAAAGTCGGCAGGAAATATGAACTTGTCAACTTTCACCAGAATGTCCTCAATTTTGCCTTCTAGGTGAACATAGGACCGATTCGCAAGTTGGAGCAGCACTATTGTTGGTTTTGCCCGTCTTATTCTAAGTTTCTGAAAAAATGATTTGGGCATTAAGTTGATGCTTGCTCCCAAGTCACATAGGGCCTTTCCTTTATAACCATCTCCAATTGCACAAGGAATTGTGAAGCATCCAGGATCTTTTAGTTTTGGTGGCATGCGATTATGCAGCATAGCCATGCAACCTTCAGTGGCTGCCACTGTTTCAAATTCTCCTAGCCTTCGTTGTTTGGATACTATGTCCTTTAAAAACATAGCATAGTTGGGCATTTGTTCAATAGCCTCAACTAGTGGCAAGTTGATATGGACCTGCTTCAAGATGTCTAGGAACTTCTGAAATCAGTGGTCCTGTTTTTGCTTCTTCAACCTCTGTGGGAAAGGAGGTGGTGGTCTGATATCTTCCAGGTTTCCTTGGATATTTAGTTTAATACCTGGGGTGAATTTATCTGCAACTGCCTCGGTAGGTGGTTCTGATACTGCTGGTTCTGATTCCGTGGTAGAGCTTTCGGCCGGGTCCTGCTCAGCCTCTGAGTCCTCATGATATTACTTTTCTGGTTGGACTCTATCGGTTGAGATCCCTTCTTTATCTTTCAAATATGGGCCACTTCTAGTTGTGATTACTTTGCACTACTCGTGGCCTAACACCTTAGCAACTTCAGTATTGCTAGGCAAACCCCCTGGTGGTCGAGTGTTTTGACGTTGGGCAAATTGACCAACCTGGGTTTCTAGAGATTTTATTGCAGCCTCCTGGTCTGCAGTCTCCTCTCAGTTCTGTTCATGAAGTCATCAGTAAGCTTCATGAAGCGGCTATTCTCCATCATGTAAGCATCAGTCTTTGACATGAAAGCTGTGAGAGAATCGGCCAATACATTCAGAGACTCTTGTTATTGTACCTGCGGCGGCAACATGGACTACCGAGTGTTCTGCTACGGCAGGTTCTGATTCTGATGCTGAAATCTAGGGGCTTGATTAATTTGATTCAAGGCATTGTTAGGGTTACTCCATGAAAAATTCGGATGCCTTTTCAAGATGGGTTATAATTGTTGGACATCATTGGGTTGTTTCTGTTATAATTTCCAACATATAGGATGGTCTCTTCATCTGGCATATAATTCGATGAGTTAACTGCCTTAACCTCATGTACGCTTCTTTGGGTTTGCATATTCTGAACCATCTTGGTCAGAGAAGCCAACTGTGTTGCCACCAAACTTGATGTATCTAATTCATAGGCTGTGGCATGGGGTCTCATTCCTCCTCGCCTCGATGTGGGAAATTGGAAATCGTTCCTTGCAAGTTTATTCAGAATTTCAATGGCTTCCGCGGGTGTTCTATCCAAATGTGTCCCATTTGTGGAAGCGTCTAGCATCATCCTTTGGGAGGCATTTGTAGCATTATAGAACATGGAGATTTGCGTCCACAAGGGAAAACCATGTAGCAGGCATTTGTTTAATAGTTCTTTATAACTTTCCCATGCCTCGTACATCGGTTCATCTTCATCTTGCCTGAATGATGTGATTTCATTACGAATGCGGTCGTAGAGATTTGTCGGGTTGAACCTCATAATGAATTCTTGGCAAAGTTCTTCCCAAAATCTTATGGGTCCTGTTGGGATACCATTCAGCCAGGTCTTCGCCCTATCCCTTAGTGAATAAGGGAATAACTTTAATCGCAGAATATCTTCATGGACTCATTGAATCTTGAAAGAGTTGTACACTTCCATGAAAGATTTGAAATGCTGCCTTGCATCTTCAGTAGCAGACCCACTAAATTGTTCAATTGTGTTCAACATGTTGAACATCACTGGTTTGAGCTTAAAGTGAGTTGCTTTGATCTCTGGGGTGACTATGCCAGGGTTGAGTTCGTTTAGATCTTCCACCAGATAGTGTTTGACAGTAGGCTACCTCGGCAATGTATGCGACATTGGCTGCTGCGGTATTGCTGGCGGCAGTACATTATGATTAACCGGTGGAATTTTTCCTCTAAGTGGATTATCCATAGCTTGGAACAGATTGAGTCTCAGATTATGTCTTGTTCGTTCAATCTCAGGATCCAACTCGTATAATGGTCCACTCGGATTTGCCCTGGTCATAAACCAATTAAATAAAAATTAATAAAAACAAAAATAAAATAAAATAAAGTTAAAGTTAGATAAAGGATAGTTAAAGAGCAAGAAGAGAAAGAAAACAAAATTCAGTTGCCAATCCCCGGCAACGGCGCCAAAAACTTGATAGGCGTGGTATAAGTGCTATTTGAGTGCAAGTGTACACGTCATCAAGTAATAAAATGATAAGTATATCGTGTATCATCTCCACAGGGATTGGTAGACTTAATATGTTTCCTCTTGTTCCCTTGCTCCTGAAAAGAAAGTAAAAACACAAATAAGTTGATTTGTTTTATCTAACTAAATAATTAAATAACAAAACATAAAATTAAGGGTTGAAGACGATATAGAGAAAACGAGTAGGATCCATTTGCGTGAATTAGTAGATTCAATTGATCTTCTCCTTGTCCAATGCAATCACACAATACTGCTTCGATAGTACTGCAGATACCGCCTTGGCAACATTGGTGGTCCTCTGCCATGGCAATCTCTTTCTCTTGGGCAGAGGTATCAAAGTTCAGCAAAGTGTTTGTAAGTGACTCCGCTCATCTATGAGTCAAAGTGTTGTTGATGACCATTCCTTGACGATACCTTTCAGCGTAAATCAAAGATAACCACCAACCAATCCAACACTTCTTTTAGCTGCTGAAACTCTTAACCTACCCCTTAGTGCCTCCACAAGAGTATAGGCCGAGATAGTGTTAACAACACCGTACTTATCCCTTTCGTGAATCTATACCTCTCGATGCTAGATAAATAGATTACTTGCAAACTTCCCTCTCGGGCTTGAATTCAAGAACAAAGAATGGCAATAAGATAAGCAAACTTTGATTTATTATTGCATAAGAATAAAGATACATGAATCAATCTCTTCTCGCTAATATAACAACCTTCACCTATCCCTAAGAACTTTAGAACATATTTTCGTTAAGTACAATTCTTAGGGAAAAGGGTCGGCTTAAAGGGTTTCTCTCTAAGTCGTTTCTCTCTAAGTTGGCTATCTCTAAATCGGCTCTCCTAACATAGTGGCCGGCTAGGGTATTTATCGTCTTAACCTAAGGTAAACCTTTCCTAAATAGACTTCAACTTGGAGTAGGGAACAAGTCTTTTTCAAGTCTTCTGATATTTCCAAGTTTGCCGCCTTCTAGAAGGGTTTTCCCGCTTAGTCTTTGAATTGGGCTTTTAGCGCACTAGTCTGGACCAATTGGTGCGCTATATCCTCCAGAATATTCTTTATATTTTTATCTCTCGTTGCGCCTCCATTATTGGTGCTTCCACACTGGATTTTGTCGCGGCCTTGTTTCTGCCTTGACCGTAACACTGCTTCTCTACCATTTCTGCTCTGAATATTCCTGCAAGTACAAAATATTTAAAAACATCCACATTCTCTATAAATATTGATTTTTGTAAGTGATGATAATGGAATATCCAATATTTGAGCAAAGAGTCTATATTTCGGTTCAAGTTGGTGTATAATAGATGCATAAAGTACTATGGGAAGGTTAGTAAATAACTGCCTTTTAGGCACTCATCACAACCTGTTCCAAGTCATGGATGATCCACCAAGAGGACAAATTCTACCTGTTGATCATAATGTACTACCACCAGCAATGCCGCAGTAGCCACTGCCGCAACCATTGTCGAGGCAGCCCTCTGTTAGAGACTATCTAGTGGAAGATCTAAATTGACTCAACCCTGACGTAGTCACCCCAGAAATCGAAGCAACTCACTTTGAGCTCAAACCAGTGATGTTCAACATGTTGAACACAATTGGACAGTTTAGTGGGTCTGCTACTAAAGATGCAAGGAAACATCTTAAATCTTTCATGGAACTGTGCAACTCTTTCAAGATTCAAGGAGTTCATGAAAATATTTTAAGATTAAAATTGTTCCCCTATTCACTGAGGGATAGGGTGAAAACTTGGTTGAATGGTATCCCAGCAGGATCCATAGGATCTTGGGAGGAACTCTACCGAGAATTCATTACGAGATTTAATCCGACAAATCTTTATGATCGCATCCATAATGAAATCACATCATTCCGGCAAGATGAGGATGAACCGATGTATGAGGCATGAGAACGCTACAGAGAATTACTAAATAAATGCCCACTACATGGTTTTCCCTTGTGGACGCAAGTCTCCATGTTTTATAATACTACCAAAGCCTCCACAAGAATGATGCTAGATGCTTCTGCGAATGGGACACTTTTGGATAGAGCACCCGCGGAGGACATTGAGATTTTGAACAAACTCGTAAGGAACGATTTCCAAGGAAACCTAGAGGACATAAGATCACCACCTCCTTTCTCGCAGAGGTTAATAAAGCACAAACAGGACCACCAATTTCAGAAATTCCTAGACATATTGAAGCAAGTCCATATCAACTTGCCACTAGTTGAGGCTATTGAACAAATGCCCAACTATGCCAAGTTCTTAAAGGACATAGTATCCAAACGAAGAAGGCTATGGGAATTTGAAACGGTGGCAGCCACTGAAGGTTGCATGGCCATGCTGCATAATCGCATGCCGCCTAAGCTAAAGTATCCTGGATGCTTTACAATCCCCTGTGCGATTGGGGACGGTTACAAAGGAAAGACCCTATGCGACTTGGGAGAAAACATCAATCTAATGCCCAAATCAGTTTTTCAAAAACTTGAAATAGGGCGGGCAAAACCAACAACAGTATTGCTCCAACTTGCGGATCGGTCTTATGTGCATCCTGAATGCAAAATTGAGGACATTCTAGTTAAGATTGACAAGTTTATATTTCCTGCCGACTTTCTCGTCCTTGATTGTGAGGCTGAAGACAATGCACTGATCATATTGGGTTGACCTTTCCTTGCTACTGGACACACCATCATCGATGTGGAAAATGGCGAGCTCATAATGCGGATAAACGATCAACAAGTCAAGTTGAACGCCTTCCACAATCTCACAAATTCAGACACTCTAGCAGAATGTAAGGCTCTCCATACACCAAATCAGGGTACTAAAATATCTTGCCTGGGCAGCACGCTCGATAGACTGTTTGGTAAGAGAATAAAGCCCAAAGAAGAAGTCGAATGCACTGAAGGGACTGACCAACATGCGAAGGAAGATACGAGCCAGAAAGAGATAATGAAAGTGGGAGATGCATTCACATGCACTCCACAAGTAACATAATCTTTTCCTTTCCATTTTAGTTATTATATTAGAATTAGTTTATATATTATTATTTTCAGTATTTTATGTTGTTATGCTTTATTTTTAGTATTTTATATTTTTATGTTTTTTTATAGAATAAATAAAGCAATGAATGTAGAAAAATTATGCCACAGCAGGAAGTCTGCTATTGTGGCAGTGCACTTTATCAGATCCGCAGAATTCCTAACAGGCAGAAACAGTGTAACGACTCTCTACCGAGAAATCCGCCGCGGCGGTACCTGTGCATCAAGGCAGTAAATGCCTAACGGCTACTTTCTAACAGTCATATTTTTATAGCTTATATAAGCAGACTCATTGTTGTACATTATTTACTCTTGTATTCCTGCTAATTTTGCTTTCTTGAACAATCTTGCTCTCACTATCTTTCAAATATTTTGAAATTTTCAGAACTCTCTCTCTTACTCCAGAATTTCTCAAATCATTCTCCATGAACAATCAATGGCTTCTTACATAAGATTTAACCCGACCACTATTGTTGACCGATTCAATCGCTCATTCGTTGCTCGACAATTATGGGAAGAACAAGGATTTTAACAGACCAATGCGATATACTTCGGCATTGAATCATACTTGTTCAACAAGATTCAGTATCAAGATTGGGAGTCATTCTGCCTACAGCCTCTACCGGCGAATGCCATAATTGTGAGAGAATTTTATGCACATGAGCCGAGCAAGGATAACCTCTTTATCCACTGTCGAGGCAAGCCTGTGCAACTTGATGCCAAAGTTATCAATGAATTTTATGGTCTCACACCCACACATGATGATCATGCCGAATTCGTAGATGACATCACCACTCAAGACTATGAAGAGATTAAAGATGAGCTTTGTTACAACAACACTTCATAGGAAACCAGTACCCATAAGAATTCAGTAACAGGGTAGAGTCTAATACCCGAGGCCAAGATGTGGTGTACCTTTGTCAAAAGACGACTTATCCCAACCTCCCATAATAGCACAGTGGATCGTAAAAGACTGGTGCTGGTCTAGTCTATCATCAAGAAGAGATGCATCAATATTAGAGAGATCATTCTTCACGAAATTCATGAATATGGTAAGAAGGAACATGGACCGCTTTATTTCCCATGTTTGATCTCTCCCTTGTGCATTAATGCAGGAGTTCTGGTCGAATACACATATGAATATACGCCAAATCGACAGGGATGGACAAGAGATTTCTGCCAACGAGTTATGTAGATCACGCATGCAAAACCTGTCTAGGCAACGCCGTAGCAGTTTACTGTCGACTTTACTGCCGGAGGGCAGTATTCAACAGAAGCACTAGCCTCTACCGAGCCAACTACTGTAGCAGACCCATACTAAGAAATTCTACAAAGGATGGCTGCCATGGACCTTCGCCAACAACGCTACATGGAGTACCAGCGCGATTTCAACACATCTCTAGCCAACACAATGATGCAAAGCTTCCCACAACAAGCAATTCCCCGAATTCCCAGCCAACATATTCGTTACTACCGCCCCTTACACTGAGACAACACCTACCCCAGGGCCGCAACCATTTTTCAGCCATGTCCGCATCAACAATTTCATACTGCCGGACCATTCAGGCCAGTAAGGTCTGCTGGAGTATCATCTACCAGACAAAGGCCATCCAAGAGGTGAGTTGTCTTTAACTCTCCCCAAAGGGAACCAATCCCTATGCCCAGTCTCAGCAGAGATACGTTGTCTCGCGAGATTGATGAATATCACAGTTCGTCCCATGAATCAGCAATACCCACTGCCATGGTAGGGGGCGGAACGAAAATCATGGATACAGAAAATATGGACGAAGTAGAAGAGGGAGATAAAGTTACGACACCAACGTACCGCACACCGCCCAGTAGAGTTCAGCCCCATCGGCAGGCCAAACAACAGTAATCACCAGCACAAGGATCTAGGCGAAAGGCATCAGCAGCAAGGTCTAGGGGAATGCTCCGTACAAGCAGCTCCTTGGAGTCTCTATAAATAATTTCATTTACTACTTTTGTCTATTTCCATATTTTAATTATTGTTTGCCTTATATTTTGAGCATTGAGGATAAATGCTCGGTTTGAATTTGGGGGAGATTGTAGGTACAGAAGTATTGTCACGGCATTACCATGAAAAAAAGGGAGTAAATTTTTTTTGAAATTGTTTACAATATTCTCTTTTCTTGAAGTACTGTTTGTAATCTTGCACTGCCTTACATCAACCTTGCTTTAGTTTACTCCTTTAAGGCTATAGAAATCTTTCTCCTTACAATGGCCAAGTTCTATTTTGAAGGGATAACCATATGATACTCATGGAATAAAACTTAGAAGCTTGCTTTAGGGTTAGAAAGAAAATAAACACTTTTTGGAGTTGTTTGATTTAGGTATTCTTTTAATAAACTTAGGTGATAAGGACTTAGAACCTTTTGGAAAAATAACTAGAGGTGTCTATCACTGGCTCTAGTTTTTCTCTCCTTCATGCTAGAGGTGCCCGGAATTGACTCTAGTATGCTAAATAGGTGGTTAATAAGAAAAAAATAAGAAAAATAAGAAAATAGAGAACGCATATCTTGAGGTGCCCGAAATTGGCTCAAGACCTGTTGTTTTAAGGAGACAACTTTAGTCCAAATTCTATTTTTCTTGAACTTAGAGTTTATCTAAGAAAGCCTTGAAATCAACCTTGTCCATAAAACGCACACACTCACCTAGCCTTATAGCTTGTCTCTTAGTAAAAGTCCTTAGGTAAACTAGTGGCTAAAACGAAAAGATAGACATGACCATGGTGGGGAAAACAAATGGAAAATTAAGACCAAAGGGGAGTAAGGTTCGACAATTTGATGTCTTGAATTGCTTGAGGACAAGAAATAGTTTGAGTTTGGGGGTATTTGATGAGTGCCTAAAAGGCTGTTATTTACTACCATTCTTATGGTACTTTATGCATCTATTATACACCAACTTGAACTGAAATATAGACTCTTTGTGCAAATACTGGATATTCCGTTATAATTACTTACAAATTCAATATTTATAGAGAATGCAAATATTATTACATATTCTGTACATGCAGGAATATCTAGGGCCAAAGCAGCAGTGAAGCAATGTTGAGGTGGAGGCAGAAGACAAGGTCGCGGCTGAATCTAGAGTGGCAGCACCAACATTGTAGGCGCAGTGAAAGATAAAAATATAGAGAACATTCTGGAAGATGCAGTGCACCGATTGGACCAGGCTAGTACGCTAAAAGCCCAAGTCAAAGACCAAGCGGGAAACCCTTCTAGAAGGAGGCAAACTTGGAAATATCAGATCCCTTGAAGAAGACTTGTTCCTTACTCCAAGTTGGAGTCTATTTAGGAAAGGTTATCCCTAGGTTAAGATTACATATACCCTAGCCGACCACATTGTTTAGAGAGCCGATTTTTAGAGAAACCCTTCTCCATAAGAATTGTACCTAAACGATATTATGTTTCTAAATTTCATAGCGATAGGTGAAGGTTTTAAATATTAGTGAGAGGAGATTGATTCTTGGTTCTTTGTTCTTATGAAATAATAATATCAAAGTTTGCTTATCCTATTATCATTCCTTTTCTTGCAATCAAGCTCGAGAGAGAAGTTTGTAAGTAATATATTTATCTAGCATCGAGAGGTATAGATTTACGAAAAGAATAAGTACAGTGTTGTAGACACTAACTCGGCCTAGAGATAGGTTAAGAGTTTCAGCAGCTAAAACAAGTGTTGGATTGGTTGGTGGTTATCGTTGATTTACGCCGAAAGGTATCGTCAAGGACCAGTCATAAACAACACTCTAACTTAGAGATAAGCGGAGTCAACTACGAACACTTTACTGAACTTTGTTGCCTCTGCCCATGAGCAAGAGATTGCCGCGGCCGAGAACTCTAACGCTGCCGAGGTTGTATCTATAGTACTATCGAAGCAGTATTGTGTAATTGCATTGGACAAGAAGAAGATCAATTGAATCCACTAACTGACGCAGCTAGATCCTACCCACTTTCTCTATATCGTTCTCAACCTTTTATTTTATGTTTTTTTATTTAATTATTTAGTTAGTTAAACGAATCCACTTATTTGTGTTTTTACTTTATTTTACATGAGCAAGGGAACAAGGGGAGACATATTAAGTATACCATTCCCTGTGGAGACGATACACAATATAGTTATCACTTTATTACTTGGCGACGTGTACACTTGCACTCAATTTTGCTTCTCTACATTGTTTAGAGAGCTGATTTTTTGAGAAACCCTTCTCCCTAAGAATTGTACCTAAACGATATTATATTCTAAATTTCTTAGGGATAGGTGAAGGTTGTAGATATTAGTGAGAGGAGATTGATTCTTGTTTCTTTGTTCTTATGCAATAATAATATCAAAGTTTGCTAATCCTATTGCCATTCCTTGTTCTTGCATTCAAGCTCGAGAGAGAAGTTTGTAAGTAATATATTTATCTAGCATCGAGAGGTGTAGATTCACAAAAGGCATAAGTACGGTGTTGTAGACACTAACTCATCCTAGAGATAGGTTAAGAGTTTCAGCAGCCAAAAGAAATATTGGATTGGTTGGTGGTTATCGTTGATTTATGCCGAGAGGTATCGTCAAGGACCAGTCATCAACAACACTCTGATATAATAGCATCTCATTACGTCTAGAGAAATTTCCCGTACGTTGGCATTTATCACAGTTCTTATAGTAAAGTTAGGCATCTTTGAAGAGTGTGGGCCAATAAAGGCCTGATTAAAGCACCTTTGCGGTTGTTCTGGTTCCTCCAAAATGTCCTCCACAAGGTGAATCGTGGAAATGCTGGACCACTTCTTTTTGCTCATCCTCTGAAACACATCTTCTTATAACCTGATCTACACATTACTTGAACAAAAGAGGATCGTCCCAGAAATAATGCTTTGCATTATGTTGAAACCTCTTTTTTCATTATGGTTAAGGTTATAAGGTAGAACACCACTAGCTAAGTAATTGACAAGATCAACATATCAAAGAGTGTTTGTGACTACGTCAAGGTCTTCTATCAATGTTGCCAAAATGTACTTAGTCACTGCAGCAGCGACACAGTCATATACTACCGCAGCGACACAGTCTTATACTGCCGTAGCAGCACAGTCTTATACTGTCGTAGTCTCTACCTCGGTGGATTCCACTGCCGAGAAGTGCAGGATGTGTTTGTCCGGGAATACGTCTTGTATTTCTTCCTTTGGGTTGTTTTTCACCCAGTTTCTAATCTGGAAAGATGATCGTTTACCTGATTTTTCGTACCTTTTTTATCCTTGATGTCTATGTCAAATTCTTGCAAAAGAATGATCCATCTAATCAGTCTGAGCTTGGCATCCTTCTTTGAGAACAAGTACTTGATTGTCGAATGGTCAGTGTGGACAGTCACTTTTGTTCCGATAAGTTAGGATCAGAACTTGTCAAAGGCAAAGACCACTACTAGTAATTCTTTCTTTGTGGTGGTGCAATTGATCTGCGCATCATTGATGGTTTTACTAGCATAGTAGATTACATAGAATAGGTTGTCCTTTCTCTGCCCAAGTGCTGCCCCGACAACATGATCACTTGCATCATACATCATTTCAAATGGCAAGGTCCAATCTGGTTAGACTACAATTGGTGTGGTAATCAACTTCTCTTTGAGGGCCTCGAATGCTTCAATACATTCCTTGCTAAATTCAAATTTCCTATCCTTTTCAAGCAAGTTACATAGAGGTTTAGAAATTTTTGAAAAATTAGAGATAAACCTCCTATAAAAACCTGCATGACCCAAGAAACTTCGGACTCCTTTTACTGAAATTGGTGGAGACAATTTCTTTATCATATCTATCTTGGCTTTTTCAACTTCGATTCCCTGTGATGAGATTTTGTGGCCCAAAACTATGCCTTGAATCACCATAAAATGACATTTCTCCCAAGTAAGAACTAAATTGGATTACTTACATCGTTGCAACACCTTTTCTAAATTACCGAGGCAATGGGTGAAGTTGTCTCCAAAGACTGAAAAATCGTCCATGAATATCTCCAAGAAATCTTCTACCATGTCAGAAAAATTGACATCATGCATATTTGAAAAGTTGTCGGGGCATTGCAGTGGCCGAACGACATTCTTCTAAATGCATAGATCCCATACGGGCAGGTGAATGTTGTTTTTGCCTGGTTTTCTGGGTCTACGACAATCTGGTTATAGCTTGAGTAACCATCAAGAAAATAGTAGAAAGGTTTACCAGCAAGTCTATCAAGCATTTAATCAATAAAGGGTAACGGGAAATGATCCTTCTTTGTTGCCATATTTAACTTGCAGTAATCCATACAAACCCTCCAACCGGTCACAGTCCTGGTGATAAGTGCTCAACTCACTATCACTTTTTACACTTTTCATGGGCATTAATCATCAATTCTATACCCACTTGGATCAATGCATATACTTAATGTGATATATTTAGGGATTATGTTATTAAAGATAATATTTATAGAAAAGGCATATTTTACTATATTTTTATGTCTATGCACGAAAAAGTATTACCGCGACAGCAAACTGAGGCCGAGGCAGGACCTGATGACAAGGCAGCGAAGGATAAATAAAAATATTGTAGGCAAACTGAGGATAAAAATGAGGAGAACATTGCTAGACAAGAAGCCCAAGGATCAGAGCTGGACAACACGAGGAAAGCCCAAAGACAAGGCCACGTGGGAAAGCCCTCTAGAAGAATTAAACTTGGAAATATTTAACCTATGTACATAACTTGTTCCCTACTCCAAGTTGTATTCTATTTAGTAAAGGTTTACCCTAGGCCAAGCCTATATAAGGCATAGTCGTTTAAGGGAATAAGAGAGCCGAATTGAGAGAGTTCACCCTAGGAACCATTGTTCCTCTTTCCATTATGTTCTAAGCTTTCTTAGGGTTTAGATGAAAGTTGTTAAGTATTAGTGAGAAGATACTGTATCTTGTTTCTTGTTTCAATGCAATAAAATATCAAAGTTTGCTTACTATTGCCATTCTTTGTTCTTACATCCAAGCTCGGGATAAAAGTTTGTAAGTAATCTATTTGTCTAGACTCGGGAGAGTTAGACTCACGAAATGAATAAGTACGGTATTTGACTTGATTGGAAAATACTAACTCGGCCTAGGGATAAGTTGGAGTTTCGGTGACTAAAAGAAGTGTGAGATTGGTTGTTGGTTGGTATGTGTAAGAAGTGCGCAATTAGTGCAAGTGTACACGTCAAGTAATAAAATGATAAGTAATTTATCGAGTATCGTCTCCACAGGGATTTGTGTACTTAATATGCTTCCTTCAGTCCTCTTGCTTCTGTAAAATAAAAGTAAAAACACAATTTAGTTTGATATCAAGTTAAATAAATAATCTAAACTAACTAAGGTAATATCAAATATGAGAGAGAGAGTAGGATCTAGTTGTGTTGTATTGTGGATTCGATTTATCTGCTTCTGTTCCAATACAATTGCACTGCACTGCCTTGGTAGTACTGTAGATACTGTCTCAGTAGTGACAATATTATCTACCGTGGCAATCCCTTGCTCTTGGGTAGATTTACCAAACTTTGGTAAAGTGTCCTTGTATGGCTTCCCTTATCCCTAAGTCGAAACACTATTGAAGGCCAGTCCTTGATGATACCTCCCGTCGTTAATCAATTATAACCAACAACCAATCACACACTTCCTTTAGCCGTTGAAACTCTTAACATATTCCTAGGCCGAGTTAGTATCCTCCAATCAAGTTGAATACCGTACTTACTCCTTTCGTGAGTCTAACTCTCCCGAATCTAGAAAAATAGATTACTTGCAAACTTCTATCCCGGGCTTGGATGCAAGAACAAAGAATGACAAAGAGTAAGCAAACTTTGATATTTTATTGCATTGAAATAAGAATCAAAATACAATCTCCTCTCACAAATACTTAACAACCTTCACCAACACCCTAAGAAAGCTTAGTACATGATGGGAAGAATTATTCCTAAAAACTCTCTTAAAATTCGGCTATCTGGATCTCTCTATACCGTCTCTAACCCCTAAGACGGCTATGCCTTATATAGGCTTGGCCTAGGGCAAACCTTTCCTAATTAAATTATAACTTGGAGTAGGGAATAAGTTATTCACATAGGGTAAATATTTCCAAGTTTGATCTTCTAGAAGGTTTCATCCCGCGTGGCCTTGTCCTTGGGCTTTTCTTGTGTTTGTTCAGCTCCAAATCTTGGGCTTCTTGCTCAGCAACATTCTCCTCATTTTTCTCCTTCAATTACCATCCATATTGCCTTTTTCATCTCTGCTGCCTCAGCATTAGGTCATGCCTCAGTCTCATTCTGCTGCCTTGGCAGTACTTGTTTCTACACAGATAAGAGAATGCAATAAAGTACTCATTTTCCACATATATGATCTTTAAAAGTGTAATCCATAAATGTATCATATTAAGCTCAAGAATTGGTTCAAGTAGGTGTAGAATTAATGATAAGTGCCCGTGAAAAGTATAGAAAGTGATAGTGAGTTGAGCACTTATCACACCTCCAAAATCGAACTATTGCTTGTCCTCAAGTAATGTAATCCATTAATTTGTCAAACTCTATTCTCTCTTGCTCTTATTCTTCCATCTATTCTCCCCACCATAACTATTATCTATTCTTTAGACTTAACTTTTCGGTTTCCTAAGGGTGTACTTAGAAGACAAGCTATAAGGCTAGTGTGTGTGTGTGTGTTTTTGTGTACAAGTTTGAATAAAGGCCTTCTTAGATAAACTCTAAGCTCAAAACAAGTAGACTTGGTTTTAGTGTACTTTTCTTATAACAACAATTCCTTGAGCCAATTTCGGGAACCTCAAGTATTGTGTTTTTTATTTCTTAACTCCTTATTTCTTTTGCTATTCCTTTATGCATACTAGAGCCAATTTTGGGCGCCTCTAGCATAAAGAAGAGTTTTTCCTAGAGCCGGTCATAAGCACCTCTAGTCACCTTTTCAAATTCTAAGTCCTTATCACCTAAGTTTATTAAAAGAATTCCTATAGCCAAACAAGTCCCAAAAGTGTTTTTAAAGTTAAACCTTATAGGAAACTTCTAACTTTTTCTCCTTAAGTATCCTAGAATCAAGTCTTCAAAACAGATTCTAACTATAGTAAGGCGAAAGATTTCTATTGCCTTTAAGAATAAACTAAGACAGTACTAATGAAGGACAATGCAAAAGTATGCAACAGTTTTAAGTACAACGATGGATATAAAACAAAAAATTTTATCACTAAAAACTTCCTTTTCATGGCAAGACCACGGTAGTAGATTGCCTCGGCAGTGGCTCTACACCCCCAAACTCAAACCAAGCATTGTCCTCAATGCTTACTTTAGGGGTAGGCAGTAGGTAAAAAAATATAAGCAAATAACAAAAAAGAAAAAAATAATAAAAAATAGTTTATATAGGCAATAATAAAGAAGAATAATTAATATAATTCAGAAGAACTTTCTTCCATAATTTGTTTCTTTGGTCTGGTTGCTGATGGTTGTATGCTTGGTAATGGTGATGGCTTTGCTCTTCTCGACGGTTGAACTCTCGTAGGTGTTGCCCCTTTTATTAGGGCATTGACTTCTTCTCCTCCTTCATCGTCTGTATCCATGATCTCTATGCCTCCTTCGTTTTCTGGATCTGCCCCGGCAGGTTAGATACTAGGTTCGGTAGGTGATGAGCTCTGATGAACGTAGGCATCTATCTCAGCCGATAGACTACCCATAGGTATCGAAGATCTTAGGGGAGTACTGAAAACTCCCCTTTGATTCGAAGGTCTTCTACTTGAGGATGATGCTGCGACAGTGTCTGCTGTCCTAGATGGGCCAGCTACATGGAATTGCTGCTGCGGTCTAGAGGTAAAAAATGGTCTCGGCCCTGGAGCTGGAGTGGTCTCTGTGTAAGGTGCTGCCGTTACAAATATGTTTGTAGGGCATTCTGGAAATTGTACTCCTTGGTTGGGGAAGTTCTGTATCATCATCTAAGCAAGGGTGCTGTTGAAGTCTTCTTAGTATTCCATGTATCTCTGCTGGCGAAAGTCCATGGCTTCCATCCTTTAAAGAATTTCCTAGTAGGGGTCTGCTGCGGCAATGGTTTCGGCAGTGCCTGGCATCTCTGCCGTGTATTGAGCTCCGACAGTGAAGTCAGTAGTGAACTACTATGGTCTTGCCTGAACAGGTTCTGCCTGTGTGATCAGCATCACTCTGTGGCAGAATTCTCTCGTTCATCCTTGCCTTGTTGGTGTATATTCGTCCGTGTATTCAACTGGTACTCCTACAACAATGCATAAACCAGATATCAAACATGGGAAATATAATGGTCCACGTTCCTTCTTACCAAAATCATGAATTTCTCGAAGAATGATTTCTCCAACATTAATTCTCTTCTTGTTGATAATTGATTTGATCAACAACAATCTCTTGCGGTCCACTGTGTTGTTGTGGGAGGTAGGGATGAGGCGTCTTTTGACGAATGCGCACCATAATTTTGCCTTGGGTTTGAGGCTTTGCCTAGTCACAGATCCTCTTTGGGCACCGGTTTCCCATGAAGTGTTGTTGTAACAAAGGTCGTTTTTTATTAATTCGTACTCTTGTGTGGTGATGTCGTCCATGAATTCGACATGCCTATCATTGATGGTGATGATTCCATAAAAATCGTTAATTACTTTTGCGTCAAGACGGACAGGCTTGCCTCGGCAGTGGATAAAGAGATTGTCCATGCTCGGCCCATGTGCATAAAAATCTCGTACTATGGTTGCATTATCCTGGCGAGGTTGTATACAGAAGATCTCCCATTCTTGATATTTAATCTTGTCCATCAAGTAATTGTCGATGCCAAAGTTCTCTTCCTTACTGATTTGAAATCTTTGTTCTTCCCACATCTGTCGAGCAACAAAAGACCTGTTAAGTATTTATGCCACAGTGGCGGGGGCAAATCTGTTGTATGTTACCATTGATGATTGTAGGATTGGGAGTTTGATAGAGTGTTCTGAAAAATTTTCAAGAAGGATTGTGAGCGTATTGTGAGAGCAAGAGTAAAATGCTAAAGAAATTCAAGAATGCAAGAGTGAATAGTTCAAGAGAGGTATGTTGTTTATATAGGCCTCGGCAGCGTGACCGTTTTAACCACTAGCCGTTTTGAATTTACTGCCCGTTAGCATTTACTACCACGACGGAAAATTCGATAGATAGCCGTTACACTATTTTTACCCGTTGTGATTTCTACGGCTTCTGACACTGTTTACTGCCTTTGGCAGAGTTTCTGCTTTGAACTACTTCTCTTTTATTCTTGATTTTATTATCCTAAAAAGAAAACTTAAATAAATATGTTAATAATAAAAGAAAGTATTTCTCGAAAAATTAAATGCTGAAAATAAACATATAAATTCTAAACTAATCATAATATAATAAAGTAGAATAGAAGGGAAGAGAATAGATTACTGGTGGAGTGCATGTAAATGCATCTCCCAAATTGCTCGTCTCTTGTTGGCCTGGTTGTTTCTGCAGTTGCTGGCCAAAACCTTATTTCATTTATGCATCTCCATTGGTTTTAATTTTCTTACCAAATAGTCTACCGAGTGTGCTGCTCAGGTAGGATATTTTGGCATCATCTTCTGTTGTTTGGAGGGCTTTGCATTCTTCTGGACCATCATGTTTTTTCAATTTGTGGAATGCATTGAGTTTGACTTACTGGTCATTTACCCTCATTGTCAACTCTTCGTTTTTCACATCTATTAAGGTTCGTCTAGTAGCAAGGAAAGGTCTTCCTAAGATGATCGGTGCATTTTTGTCTACTTCACAATCAAGGACAAGGAAGTCGACAGGAAAAATAAACTTGTCAACCCTTACCAATATGTCCTCAATTTTCCTTCTAGATGCACATAGGATCTATCCATAAGTTGGAGTAGCACTGTTGTAGGTTTTGCTCTTCCTATACAAAGTTTTTGAAAAACTGATTTAGGCATAAGATTTATGCTTGCTCCTAGGTCACATAGTGTCTTTCCTTCATAATTGTTACCAATCACACAAGGTATGGTAAAGAATCCAGGATCCTTCAGTTTTGGTGGCATGCGATTGTGCAACACTGCCATGCATCCTTCAAACTCACCTAGCTTCTTTCTTTTAGTCACAATGTCATTCAAGAATTTAGCGTAGTTGGACATCTGTTCAATTACCTCAACAAATGGCAAGTGGATGTGGACTTGCTTTAAAATATCAAGGAATTTCTTAAACTGGTGGTCCTGTTTCTATTTTTTCAACCTTTGTAGGAAAGGTAGTGGTGGTCTCATTTCATCCAGGGTTTCATTAGATTGGAATTTAATACCTAGGATCACTATTTGTCTCGCTGTCTCGATAGGAAGTGCAGGTGCTACCGAGCTCTCTGCTGGGGCATCGTCTTTGTGCTCAGTCTGCTCAGTATCCAAGTCCTCCTTATCTGTATCCTCTTGTATTGCTGATGGAGCTTTGGTTGCTGACTTGCCCAGTGTTTCCTTCAGTTCTTGGCCACTTCTTGTTGTGATTGCCTTGCACTGTTCATGGCTCATTCCCTTAGCAACTTTAGTATTGCTAGGTAATCCCCCTTATGGTCTTGTATTTTGTCTTTGAGAAATTGACCAACTTGGGTTTCCAGTAATTTTATAGAAGCTTCTTGGTTTTGCAGCCTCATCTCTGTTCTGTTCATGAAGTCATCAGTCCTTTTGATGAAGCTACTGTTCTCAGCCATATATGATTCATTTTTTTATAATAAGGCATTGAGAGTATTCTTCAGTGAGTTCATAGGTTGTTGTTGTTGATGCATCTGCTGATGCGGCAGTGACTACTACACTTGTTGCTGCAGTAGTGAATGATAATTAGAGGTCTAGTTGGTTGGGTTTAAAGCATTGTTGGGGTTGCTCCATGAAAAGTTCGAGTGCCTTTTCCAAGCCGGACTGTATGTATTTGACATTATATTATTATTTCAGTTATAATTTCTCACATAAAATCCAGTTTCCTCGTCTTGCATATACTCAGAAGAATTTATAGTTTTTACTTCATGAGTATTCTGTTGTACTTGCATGTTTTGAACTATTTTTGTTAATGATGCCAACTGTGCTGCCACGAAATTGTTGGTTTCTAGTTCATTTACTATGATATGGCGTCTTAATCCTCCTCGCCTAAAAGTAGGAAATTGAAAATTGTTCCTTGCGTGTTTGTTCAGAATCTCTATAGCTTCTTCCGGGACCTTGTCAAGGAGTGTGGCGTTTGCTGAGGCATCCAACATCATTTTAGTCGGGGCGTTGGTGGTATTATAGAACATAGTTACTTGCGTCCATAATGGGAATCCATGTAGTGGACATCTGTTCAATAACTCTCTGTAGCGTTCCCAAATCTCGTACATAGGTTCGTCATCAGTCTGTCTAAACGAAGTGATCTCATTACGGATTCGATCATATAGATTTATAGGGTTAAATCTCGTAATAAATTCTCGGTAGAGTTCACTCCAAGATCTAATTGATCCTGCTGGAATGTTGTTCACCCAGGTTTTGTCCCTATCCCTCAGTGAATAGGGGAAAAGTTTGGGCCTCAAAATATCTCCATGAACTCCTTGGATTTTGAAAGAGTTGCATACTTCCATGAAGGATTTGAGATGTTGTCTGGCATCTTCTGTTGCAGCCTCACTGAATTGTCCAACAGTATTAAGCATATTGAACATCACAGGTTTAAGTTCAAAGTGGGTTGCCTCAATCTCTGGTGTAACAACCCTAGGGTTCAATCCATTTAAATGTTCAACCAGAAAGTCCCTAACAGTTAGCTGCCGCGGCAGTGGTTGCAGTAGTGTTTGCTGTTTATGGCCTCCCATGCCTTCAGGTAGGTTCTGATTTCTTGGATTCACTGTCATGGCTCATTGAATCTGTCTTCTCAGCCTCTGATAAATTCTTTCTATTTCTGGGTCGATCTCACGTACTGGATTGCTAGGGTTAGCCCTGGTCATACACCAAAAAACAAATAAAAATAAAAATAACTAAAAATAAAAGCAAGAATATAAAGAAAACAAAATTTAGTTGTCAATCCCCGACAATGGCGCCAAAAAATTGATGCGTGCTACAAGATACGCAATTAAATGCAAGTGAACACGTCGTCAAGTAATAAAGTGATAAGCATTTATCGAATATCATCTCCACAGGGATTGGTATACTTAATATGCTTCCTTTGGTCTCCTTGCTTCTGTAAAAGAAAAGTAAAAACACAGTTGAGCTTAGTACTAATTTAAACTAAATAAAATAACTAAATAAAAAGAATTATGAGAGAGATATAAGGTTGGATCCAGTTGTGTTGTATTATGGATTTGATTGGATTGCTTCTATTCCAATGCAATTACAATGCACTGCCTCGGTAGTACTGTAGACGTTGTCTCGAACAACGATAATGTTTCCTGCCGCGACAATCTCTTGCTCTTGGGAAGAATTATCAAAGTTCGGCAAAGTGTCCTTGAATGATTCCTCTCATCTCTAAGTCAAAATACTATTGATGATCAGTCCTTGATAATATCTCTCGGCGTGAATCAATTACAATCACCAACCAATCCCACACTTCTCTTAGCTGTTGAAACTCTTAACCTATCTCAAGGCCAAGTTAGTATCCTCCAATCAAGTTGAATACCGTACTTATCCCTTTCGTAAATCTAACTCTCTCGATATTAGATAAATAGATTACTCACAAACTTCTCTCTCGAGCTTGAATGTAAGAACAAGGAATAACAAAGGATAAGCAAACGTCGATTTTTATTGCATTAGAAACAAGAAACAAAGTACAATCTCTTCCAACAAATACTAACAACCTTCACCAAAACTCTAAGAAAACCTAGAACATGATGGGAAGAATTGTTCCTAAGACTCTCTCAAAATTCGGCTATCTAAATCTCTCTATTTTCCGCCTCCCTAAACACTAGGACGACTATGCCTTATATAGGCTTGGCCTAGGGCAAACCTTTCCTAATTAGAGTACAACTTGGAGTAGGGAACAAGTTATGCACATAGGTTAAATATTTCCAAGTTTGATCTTCTAGAAGGTTTCATCCCGCGTGGCCTTGTCGTCGGGCTTTTCTTGAGTTTTTCAGCTCCAAATCTTGGGCTTCTTGCTCAACAACGCTGTCCTCAATTTTCTCTTTCAACTGCCAGCCATATTGCCTTTTCTTCTCTGCTGCCTCAGAATCAGGTCCTGCCTCAGCCTTATTCTGCTGCTTCGGCAATACTTGTTCCTGCACAGATAGGAAAATGCAGTAAAGTACGCCTTTTCTACAAATATAATCCTTATTAGCATAACCCCTAAATATATCACATTAAGCTCATGTATTGGTTCAAGTGGGTGTAGAATTGATGGTAAGTGCCCATAAAAAGTGTAGAAAGTGATAGTGAGTTGAGCACTTATCACATATCACTCGAGCAGAACCATTCTAGGAAACTCCGCAGCAGTTCACTATCGACACTGCTGTCGGGACCCAATACACGACAAACACACCTGGTGCTGCCCACACTGCTGCCGCAGCAGACTCCTACTAGGAGATCCTCCAGAAATTAGCAGCCATGGACCTTCTATAATAACGATACATGGAGTAATAGAGAGACTTCAACAGCACACTTGCTCAAAAAATGCTCCACAATTTTCCAGACCAAGGGATGCAGTTTCCAAAATTTCTAACCAACATGTTCGTGACAGCTGCACCCTATACAGAAACAACACCAGCTCCAGGAGGATCGAGACCATTCTTCCCCACACGCCCTCAGCAACAATTTCACACTGCTGGCCCATCTAGGGCAGCAGATTCTGTCGCGACATCATCTGCTAGTAGAAGACCTTTAAATAGGAGGCAGTCTTCAGCACTCCCCCAAGACCCCCAATCCCAATGGACAGTCTATCAACTAAGATAGATGCCTATGTAAATCAGAGTTCAGATACTACCGAGCCAAGCATTCTGAACGCCGAGGCAGATCCAAAGAATAAAGGAGGAACGAATATAATGGAGACTAAAGATGAAGGAGAAGAAGAGGTGAATGCTCCCACGAAACGAGTAACACCAACAAGAGTTCTACCACCAAGACGAGTAAAGCCATCACCATCACCAAGGACGAAGCAATCAACAACAAGATCAAGAAAAAAAATATGGAAGAAACCTCCTTGATGAGTGTTTAAAAAGGCTATTATTTACTATTCTTTTTCTAAACAATATGTACTCATTACCCACTAATTCGAACTGATACATATATTTATTGCTCAATAATTGACATTTTCCTACCACAGTATATAAAGATGATATTTGCGAGAAAATAAGGCTTTATGGCTTGTTTTTGTATAGTTGCAGGAATTACCTGCCGAGGAAGCAGTAGTGCCGAAGGCAGAACCAATGCCGAGGAAGTATCATTGCCGAAGGCAGAAGTAATGCCGCGATAGTAGAAAGTTCCAATACTGATGCTGGGCGATTGAAAGAGAAAAATGAGATAAGAATGCCTAGACTTGAAGCGTTCGGATTAGAGCAGATTAGCACGTGAAAAGACCAAGTCAAAGACCACGCGGGAATAGTCTTCTAGATAAAATTAAACTTGGAAATATTATATTTTTATTACTTGTTTCCTACTCCAAGTTATATTCTACTTAAGAAAAGTTACCCTAGGTCTAGACTGTAAATACATTAGCCGTCTAATGTATAAGGAGAGCCGAATTAGAGAGAAAGCTTTACCCTAAGAATTGTGTTCTTCATTACAATATGTTCTAAGCTTTCTTAGGGTTAGGTGACGGTTGTTGAATATTAGTATGAGAAGATTGTATTTTGTTTCTTCGTTTCAATATAATAAGAATATCAAAGTTTGCTTATCCTATTGCTATTCTTTGTTCTTGCATTCAAACTCGAGAGAGGAGCTTGTAAGTAATCCATTTATCTAATATCTAGAGAGTTAGATTCACGAAAGGGATAAGTGCGGTGTTGTAGACATTAACTTGGCCTAAAGTTAGGTTTAGAGTTTCAATGGCTAAAAGAAGTGTGAGTTTGGTTGGTGATTATAATTGATTCACGTCGAGAGGTATCATCAAGGACTAGTAATCAACAGTATTTTGACTTAGAGATAAGCGGAATCATTCAAGGACACTTTGCCGAGCTTTGGTAATTCTGCCCAAGAGCAAGAAATTGTCGCGACCGAGAACATGGTCACTGTCGAGATAGTATCTGCAGCACTGCCAAGGAAGTGTAGTGCCATTTTATTGAACAAGAACAGATCAATTGAATCCACTATATGATACAACTGGATTCTACCCATTCTCTCTATTCGTTCACAACCCTTTTATTTAAGTTTTTGTTCTTTAATAATTCAATAAATCTTTTTACTTGTGTTTTTATTTTATTAAGTTCAGGAGCAAGGAAGGAGAAGGAGGCATATTAAGTATACCAGTCCCTGTGGAGAACGATATTCGATAAATACTTATCATTATATCACTTGATGTGTACACTTTCACTTAAATACGCTTTTTACACGCGTCAAGTTTTTTGCACCGTTGCCAGAGACTGACAACTAAATTTTGATTTCTTTAATTTTATTGCTTTTAAGATGTTAAAAAAATATATAATTTATTTAAAGAAATTTAATCTATTTTATCTTTGGTGTACGACCAGGGCTAACCCTAGCACTCCCTTACGTGATATAGACCCAGAAATCGAAAGGACTTATCAAAGACTAAGAAGACAGATCCAAGGAGTCATGGCAGTGAATACAGGAAATCAGAACCTACATGAAGGCATTGAAGGCCAACAACAGCAACCTCTGCCGTAACAAGTACCGCGACAGCTAACTGTCAAAGACTTTTTGGTAGAAGATTTAAATGGATTGAACCCTAGGGTTGTTACACCATTGTTTGAGGCAACCCACTTCAAACTTAAACCAGTAATGTTCAATATGCTCAATACTATTGGACAATTCAGTGGGGCTGCAACAGAAGATGTCAGGTAGCATCTCAAATCCTTCATGGAAGTATGCAACTCATTCAAAATCCAAGGAGTACATGAAGATATTTTGAGGCTGAAACTCTTCCCCTATTCACTAAGGGATAGGGCCAAAACCTGGTTAAAAAGTATTCTGGTAGGATTAATTTGATCTTGGAGTGAACTCTGTCGAGAATTCATTACGGGATTTAACCCTACAAATTTATATGATAGAATCCGTAATGAGATCACATCATTTAGACAGGCTGATGACGAACCTATGTACGAGGCTTGGGAACGCTACAGAGTGTTACTAAGCAGATGTCCACTACATGGATCTCATTATGGACGCAAGTAACCATGTTCTATAATGCCACCAATGCCCCGACTCGAATGATGTTGGATGCTTCAGTGAACGGCATAGTCCTTGGTAAGGCCCCGGAAGAAGCTATAGAGATTCTAAACAAACTCGCAAGGAACGATTTACAATTTCCTACTTCTAGGTGAGGAGGATTAAGACGCCATGCCATAGTAAATGAGTTAGAAACCAATAATTCTAGGGAAACTCAGTTGGCATCGTTAACAAAAATAGTTCAAAACATGCAAGTACAACAAAATACTCAAGAAGTGAAAACTATAAATTCTTCTAGAATATGCAAGACGAGGAAATTGGATTTTATGTGGGAAATTATAACCGAAATAACAACATGATGTCAAATACATGCAATCCGGCTTGGAAAATGCACCCAAGCTTTTCATGGAGCAACCCAAACAATGCCTTAAACTCCACCAACCAGACCTCCAATTATCAACCACTGCCGCAACAGTAAATGTAGTTGTCACTGCCGCAGCTGATGCAGATGCAATAGCAACAACAACCTATGAATTTACTGGAGAATATTCTCAAGGCTTTTATGATGAATACTGAATCATATATGAATAAGAACAGTAATTTCATGAAGAGAACTGATGACTTCATGAACAGAACAAAGATAGGGCTACAAAACCAAGATGCTACAATAAAATCATTAGAAACCCAAATTGGTTAATTCGCTATAAGACAAAATACAAGACCACAAGGGGGTACCTAGCAATACTGAAGTTGCTAAGGGAATGGTCCATGAACAATGCAAGGCAATCACAACATGAAGTGACCTACAACTGAAAGAAACGATGTGCAATTCAGCAACCAAAGCTCCCCAAATAATACAAGAAGATACAGATAAGGAGGACTTAGATGCTGAACAGACTGAGCACGAAGACGATGTCCCAAAAGAAAGCTCAGCAACACCTGCACTACCTGCCGAAGCAGTAAGACAAACAGTGGTCTCAAGTATTAAATTCTAATCTAATGAAACCCTGCATAAGATGAGACCACCACCACCTTTTCCACAAAGGTTGAACAAACAAAAACAAAAACAAAACCATCAATTTAAGAAATTTCTTGATATTTTGAAACAAGTCCACATCAACTTGCCACTTGTTGAGGCAATCGAACAGATGCCCAATTATGCTAAATCCTTGAAAGACATTGTGTCGAGGCTAGGTGAGTTTGACACCAACTTTCCACAAATGTTACATAATCGCATGCCATCCAGATTGAAGGAACCTGACTGTTTCACCATACCTTGTGCGATTAGGAATAACTATAAAGGAAAGGTCCTGTGTGACCTTGGAGCAAGCATCAACCTAATGCCCAAATCAGTTTTCCAAAAACTCAACATAGGAAGGGCAAAACCAACAACAATGCTGCTCAAACTTGCGGATCGATCATATGTGCACCCCGAAGGAAAAATCAAGGACATACTGGTAAGAGTCGTAAATTTATTTTTCCAGCTGACTTTCTTGTCCTTGATTGTGAAGCAGATGAAAAAGCACTGATCATCCGGGGCAGACCTTTCCTTGCTACTGGATGCACCTTAATTGATGTAGAAAATGGAGAATTGACTATGAGGGTCAATAACCAACAAGTCAAACTTAATGCCTTCCATAATCTAAACAATTCTGAGGATCCAGCAGAGTGCAAGGCCATCTATACCAAAAACACCAAAATATCCTGCCTTGCAGCATGCTCGGCAGAATTTTTGGAAAAAGAAGTAAATCCACAACACAGGCCGCACACAAAGAAGAACCTGATAAGAATGGCCAGCAATCACAGAAACATCATCTTGGCCATAAAGAGACGGACAAATTAGGAGATGCATTTTCATGCACTCCTCCAGTAACTTAATTTCTTCCCTATTCTTTATATTATTATATTAGGATTAATTTAGGTTAATAATTTTTAGAAATTTCTTTTTATTTATTTAAGTACATCAGTAATTATTTTTAAATTATTTTTATCTTATTTATTTATTTTTTAGGATAACAAAGCAAGAATAATAGAGAAACAGTGCATAATAGGAAGTCCGCTGCTGCGGTAGAGCATAGTGTCAGAGCCGCAAAAGTTATAACGGGCATAAACAGTATAACAATTATTTGCCAAATTTTCTGTCGCGGCAGTTAATGCGAGCAATTAATATTTGAAACGGCAGAAAAGCCAAACGGCTAGAATTCAAACCGCTATATCTGCCGAGGCCTATATAAGTAACTTCCTTGTTGAAACTATTCACTTTGCATTTTTTGTTAATCTTGTCAAATCTTCCTCACAAGACTCTCTGCAATCTTATCTGTATTCTTGCATCTTTTCAGATCAATTTTCAAAGAATTTCTCATCAACATCAAAATTATTCAAGAATCATCCATGGCCACTTACAACCACTTTTATCTTGTTGCTGTTACTGAAAGATTCAATAGATCTTTTGCCGCTCGGCAGTTGTGGGAAGAGCAAGGATTTAAAATTAGGAAAGAGGAGAATTTTGGCCACGTCAACTACTTGATGGACAAAATTGCATACCAAGAATGAGAATTTTTCTGCACACAACCACAGCTGGCTAATGCAACAATAGTGCGAGAATTTTACTCACACCTACGGAGCAAGGGCAACCTGTTTGTCTATTACCGAGGAAAGTTTGTCCGTCTTAATGCAGAAGTAATTAATGACTTTTATAAAATCATCCCCATCAGTAATCGACATGCTGAATTCATGGACGGGATCATCACCCAAGACTACGAGCTAATCAAGGATGACCTCTGTTACGACAACACTGCATCGGAAACCAGTGCCCATAGAGGTTCGATGACAAGGCAAAGCCTCAAGCCTAGGGCAAAAATGTGGTGCACATTTGTCAAAAGACGCCTCATGCCTACATCACACAACAGCACAGTGGACCACAAAAGATTATTACTGATACACTCAATTATCAACAAGAGGACCATAGATGGTGGAGAGATCATCCTTCAAGAAATTTATGATTGTGCTAAGAAAGAACGAGGTTCTTTATATTTCCTTTGTTTAATCTCTGTCTTGTGCATTGCTACAGGTGTCCCAATAGAAGAAACAGATGAATACACAAATCAAAGACAAGGCTGAACTAGAGAATTCTGCGACAGAGTGATGGAGATAACGCAAGTAGAACCAGTGCAGGCAACACCCCAACAGTTCACTACCGACTACACTGCCGGAGTGCAGTACACAATAAACGTACCAAGCACTACCGAAGCCCCTATCGCAGTAGATCCATACCAAGAGAATCTACAGAGGATGACAGACATGGACCTCCGACAACAACAATATATAGAGTATCAGAGAGACTTCAACAACACTCTCGCACACTGTTAGAATATGCCCAAAGACCAATCATGTGATGATTATATGGATACTTTTATTTACCAATTTTATTGAATAAAGGCATTATCATTATTTTTTTCAGATATATGTCTCACATAAACTAAGAAACAATAAGGTCCATATAATAATATATGTATTATTATTAAAAGATCCTTAGTCAAGTATTATTATGGGTATGGACAATAATAATACGCTTAAGACTAGCATGTGATTAATTGATGACAATGAGTTGTCATTAACATAGAGATGTCAGAATTAATACATGAATATATTAGTTGAGAATAATATATTGGATTGACCCACTATGAGCATATATCTTGGATTATTATGTGACGGTTACGATATTGCTCATAGTAACAACTATATGTATGATCCTTAGACTTGAGATTATTAGTATCTCAATATATGTTGTTTTATGTTTTGATGCAATTAAACGTGTCTCGTAATTAGTTACACTATAAAAACTGACATTGAACATATTATAATGTATGTAGTGAGATGTGAATAATCAAGATAGGATTTGTCCTTCTTACATAATAAGAAAATATATCAAAGGCCACTTGATTGAGTGAGACTAGAAATGCATGGCCATGCTTGAATACGTTGATATGAGATATCACAAATTATTCATTAAAAGTAGTTCACTCTAGATATCAAGAAACATTAAAATAGGTTATACAAGTGTGACTATTCCAAGACTTGTGCTTATTAATGATATAAAAGGACAAAAGGATATAATACATTAAAAGAGTTGATCACGAACCTGATACATCGAATCATGATCTCTTGTAACTTAGATGACAATGATATATTGCTAGATGTCACGCATTGTTTGTAATATTAGAATTGTTCTAACATTATAACTAATGTTACAATAAGCCTACAGGGTCACATTCAATGGTTGAAAATGAGCAAAAATATATATGTATACGTAGATTATATTTAATCCTGAATTTTAAATATAAAGGATATAATTAAAGTAATTATATCCCTTTTTAAATTCGAATTAAATGTAGATTCCGAAATTTAAGGAAATAATAATATTAATTATTTCCTAAACAAACTCAGAATCAAACTCTTATACCTAGGGTTACACCTATATAAAGGATCTTTTGGTCTAGCAGCCAACATCAGAGAATTTTGAATTTCAAACCCTAGAATCACGAAAAATAGTTTTTCGAGATTTGCTCTCTTAACCGGGTGAACTAAGTAGAGCCCGAGATGATATTTGTGAAGGTTAAAGATTTGAATTTTGGAACGATCGTGATTACTGCAAATCCAGTTGTTGTTTTTGTTGTTTATCAAGGAACCCAATGTAAGTTATCGTAACTCTTCCTCTTGATTCCGGATTAAATGTACATGGATCACTAGAAAGACCATCATAATTTTGTTCCGCTGCACTATGGGGTGTGCCGGCGGTCCCAACACACACATGATGACACAAAATTTTCCCTCTCAAGGAATGCAATTTTCAGAATTCCCAACAAATATATTTGTCACTGCCAGACCCTACACAGAAACTACCCTTTCCCTAGGGCCAAGACCATTCTTCGCTACAAGACCACAACAACAATTCCACGCTGCCGGACCATCGAGACCAGCAGACACTGCCGCAGCATCATCCACCAGTAGACGATCATCAAAAAGGAGAGTTGTTTACAACTCTCTACCGAACCGCCCCATCCCAATGGCCAACCTCTCTAGGGACAGTCTCTCTTAAGAGATTGATGAGTATGTCCATCACAACTCACCACATGATCAGCAAGGAGTCCCATATGCCGAAGCAGAAGGAGGAACGCACATGATGCAGACAGAAGTACTCAGTGACAAAGAACAAGGCGAAGAAGTCACTGCCCCAAGGCCGAAGCCAACACCCAAAAGAGTGCAACTGCCTAGACAAGAAAAGATACAACACTCACCAGGACAAGGCTCCAGAATAAAAGCATCGGCAGGAAAACTTACTAGAGCAACTATTTCCAGCAGCTCTTCAAAATCAAAATAAAATTACTGCCTTGTTTTTAATATTTATATATTTTCTTTTATTTTCTATGAGATTTGAGCATTGAGGACAATGCTTAGTTCAAGTTTAGGGTATGTGAGTGCACTGCCAAGGGCAGCCTACTGCCTAGCGACAATACTAGAAAAGGAAGTAATTTGATGCCTTGATTCAAATTTTTTTTCTTTATACCTGCCTTTATTTGAAATAATTGTCTCTAGTTTTGCACTGCCTTACATTAGCTTTGCTTTAGTTTATTCTTTTAAGGCTTTAGAAATCTTTTTCATTACCATGACTAGGTTTTGTTTTGAAGAAACAACCTTGGAATACTTAAGGAATAGAACTTAGAAGCTTACTATAAGGTTAGAATCAACAAACACTTTTGGGATTTTTTTGATTTAGCAGTTCTTTTAATAAACTTAGGTGATAAAGACTTAGATTCTAAGGAATATGACTAGAGGTGCCTATCACTAGCTCTAGGAAATTACTCTTCTTCATGTTAGAGGTGTCTAAAACTGGCTCTAGAATGTCTAAGGAAAAGAAAAATAGAAGGAAGCATAACTCTTGAGGTGCCCAAAACAGGCTCAAGTGATTGATGTTTTTAGAAGAGAAATAACCATTCTAAATCTACTTGTCTTGAACTTAGAGTTTATCTAAGAAAGCCTTTAATCAACCTTGTGCACAAAAACCCACACACTCACGTAATCTTATAGTTTGTTTCCGAGTAAAAATCCTTGAGTAAACTAAAGGCTAGGATTGAAAGATATACATGGTTATGGTGGGGAGAATATATGGAAAAATAAGACCAAGAGAGAATAAGGTTCGGCAATTTGATATTTTGCATTGCTTGAGGATAAACAATAGTTCGAGTTTGGGGGTATTTGATGAATGTTTAAAAAGGCTATTATTTACTATTCTTTTTCTAAACAATATATACTCATTACCCACTAATTCAAATTGATACATATACTTATTGCTCAATAATCAATATTTTCCTGCCACAGCATATAAAGATGATATTTGTGAGAAAATAAGGCTTTATGGCTTGTTTTTGTGTAGTTGCAGGAATTACCTGCTGAGGAAGCAACAGTGCCAAAGGCAGAACCAATGCCGAGGTAGTAACATTGCTGAAGGCAGAAGCAATATCACGGCAACAGAAAGTTCCAGTACTAATGTTGGGCGATTGAAAGAGAAAAATAAGCTGAGAATGCCTGAACTTGAAGCGTTTGGATTGGAGCAGATTAGCACGTGAAAAGACGAAGTCAAAGGCCACGCAGGAATAGTCTTCTAGATAGAATTAAACTTGGAAATATTATATTTCTATTACTTGTTTCCTACTCCAAGTTATATTCTACTTAGAAAAGTTACCTAGGTCTAGACTATAAATACATGAGCCGTCCAATGTATAGGGAGAGCCGAATTAGAGAGAAAGCTTTACCCTAAGAATTGTGTTCTTCATTATAATATGTTCTAAGCTTTCTTAGGGTTAGGTGAATGTTGTTGAATATTAGCGTGAGAAGACTGAATTTTATTTCTTCGTTTCAATACAATAAGAATATCAAAGTTTTCTTATCCTATAGCCATTCTTTGTTCTTGTATTAAAACTCGATAGAGGAGCTTGTAAGTAATCCATTTATCTAATATCGAGAGAGTTAGATTCACGAAAGGGATAAGTGCGGTGTTGTAGACACTAACTCGGCCTAAAGTTAGGTTAAGAGTTTCAGCGGCTAAAAGAAGTATGGGATTGGTTGGTGATTATAATTGATTCACACCGAGAGGTATCATCAAGGACTAGTCATCAATAGTATTTTGACTTAGAGATAAGTAGAATCATTCAAGGACACTTTGTTGAGCTTTGGTAATTCTGTCCAAGAGCAAGAGATTGCCGCGACAGAGAACATTGTCGCTACCGAGACAGTATCTATAGTACTACCGAGGTAGTACAGTGCCATTGTATTGAATAAGAACAGATCAATCGAATCCACTATATTACACAACTGGATCCTACCCATTCTCTCTATTCGTTCTTAACCCTTTTATTTAAGTTTTTGTTCTTTAATTATTCAACAAATCTTTTTACTTGTGTTTTCATTTTATTAAGTTCAGGAACAAGGAATGAGAAGAGGCATATTAAGTACACCAGTCCCTGTGGAGAACGATATCCAATAAATACTTATCATTATATTACTTGACGTGTACACTTGCACTTAAATACGCTTTTTATACACGCGTCACTCCTCAGAGTCCTTACGATAATTTTTTTATTGCTGCTCATATAATTGCCTGTTTTCCTTTTGTTGCTTACTGCTTACCCCTAAGTTAAGCATTATGGACAATGCTTGGTTTGAGTTTGGGGTGTAGAGCCACTGCCGAGGCATTCTACTGTCGCGGCCTTGCCATGAAAAGGGAGTTTTTAGTGATAATTTTCTTTTGCTTTTGTCCATCATTTTACTTGAATTTGTTGCCCATAGTCTTATACTTTCCATCATCAGTATTGCTTTAGTTTATTATTTTAAGGCAATAGAAATCTTTCTCCTTACCATAGTTATGTTCTGTTTTGAAGACTTAATTCTAGGATACTTAAGGAGAAAAACTTAGAAGCTTACTATAAGGTTGAACTTAAAAACACTTTTGGGACTTGTTTGGCTATAGGAATTCTTTTAATAAACTTAGGTGATAAAGACTTAGATCTTTGGAAAGGTGACTAGAGGTGCCTATAACCGGCTCTAAGAAATACTCTTCTTCATGCTAGAGGTGCCCGAAATTGGCTCTAGTATGCTTAAAAGAATAAGCAAAAGAAATAAGAAAAATAAGAAGGAGAAAACACAATCCTTGAGGCGCCTAAAATTGGCTCAAGAGTTTTTTGTTTTAAGAAGAGTATACTGAATCCAAGTCTATTTGTCTTGAACTTAGAGTTTATCTAAGAAGGCCCTTAATCAATCTTGTCCACAAAAATGAACACACACACTAAAACCTTATAGTTTGTCTTTTAGGTACAGCCTTAGGTAACCGAAAGGTTAAGTCTAAAATATAGACATAGTTATAGTGGGGACAATAGATGGAAACATAAGACCAAGAGAGAATAGTGTTTGAAAAATTGATGGTTTGCATTGCTTGAAGACAAGCAATAGTTCGAGTTTGGGGATGTGATAAGTGCTCAACTCACTATCACTTTCTACACTTTTCATGGGCATTAATCATCAATTTTACACCTACTTGGACCAATGCATATAGTTAATATGATATATTTAGGGATTATGCTATTAAAGATAATATTTGTAGAAAAGGCATACTTTACAGCATTTTTATGTCTATGCAGGAAAAAGTATTACTGCGGCAACAAACTAAGGCCGAGGCAGGACTTGATACTGAGGCAACAGAGGACAAATAGCAATATGGCAGGTAAACTAAGGAGAAAAATAAGTAGAACGTTGCCGGACAAGAAGCTCAAGGATCGGAGCTGGACAACATGAGGAAAGCCCAAAGACAAGGCCACGCGGGAAAGCCTTCTAGAAAAATAAAACTTGTAAATATTTAACCTATGTACATAAATTGTTCCTACTCCAAGTTGTATTCTATTTAGGAAAGGTTTATTTTAGGCCAAACTTATATAAGGCATAGCCGTCCAAGGGAATAAGAGAGCCGAATTGAGAGAGTTCACCCTTGAACCATTGTTCTTCTTTCCATTTTGTTCTAAACTTTCTTAGGGTTTAGGTGAAAATTGTTAAGTATTAATGAGAAGAGATTGTATCTTGTTTCTTGTTTCAATGCAATAAAATATTAAAGTTTGCTTACTCTTTGCCATTCATTGTTCTTACATCCAAGCTCGGGAGAGAAGTTTGTAAGTAATCTATTTATCTAGACTTGGGAGAGTTAGACTCATGAAAGGAGTAAGTACGATATTTGACTTGATTAGAAAATACTAACTCGGCCTAGGGATAGGTTGGAGTTTTAGCGGCTAAAAGAAGTGTGAAATTGGTTGTTGGTTATAGTTGATTAACACCGAGAGTTATCATCAAGGACTAATCATCAACAATGTTTTGACTTAGGGATAAGCGGAGCCATTAAAGGATAATTTGCCGAACTTTGGTAAAATCTGCCCAAGAGCAAGGGATTGCCACGGTAGAGAATGTTACCACTGTCGAAGATAGTAATCTATAGTACTGCCGAGACAGTGGAGTGTAATTGTATTGGACAGAAACAGATCAATCAAATCCACTATACAAACCCAACTTGATCCTGCCCTTTTTCTTAATTTGATCTCCTTTTATTTAGTTTTCCTTAAATATTTTATTTAGTCAAAAACTCATCTATTTTTGTTTTTATTTATTTTTACAGAACAATAAGACTGAAGAGGACATATTAAGTACACCAATCCATGTGGAGACGATATTCAATAATACTTATCACTTTGCGACGTGTTCACTTGCACTAATTGTGCATATTTGATACGCATCACCTGGTTGGGATCAGCTTATTATTCTTATTGGTTATTACGGTCATGCCACCTTTCTTGGATACACATTGTACCGGGCTTATGTATGCACTGTTAGAGATAGGGTAGATGATTCTGACATCAAGCCATTTGTTTATTTCCTTACGTACTACCTCCTTAATGGCATGGTTAAGTCTCCTTTGGGATTTAAAAGTGGGCTTATGATCTTCCTCTAAAAGGATTTTGTGCATGCAAATAGTTGGGCTTATTTCCGTCAAGTCATCAATTGACCACCCAATTGCCTTCTTGTGCTACCGTAGCATCTGTATCAAGCTTTATTCCTGTTCTGGCTGCAACTTAGAAGAAATAATTACGGGCATTACGTGATTGGTTATCAAATAAGCATAGTTTAATTTGTTAGGTAAAGGTTTTAATTCAATAACCAATGGTTCCTCATTTGAAGGTTTTTCATCCTTACTTGGGTAATTTAGTGGTTCGAAGTACTTACCTGGAAGGTGTGTTGTCCAATTGGCTTCCTCAACCTCTTGTGTTTCGACATTGTCCAAGACTCTACTGTAGCAGTCATCAATTATACTGCCGAGGCAGATCTATGTTAAATTGTTAAAATTGTTGTCGAGGTAGTGGTTGCTAAAATAGGGTATTTCGTTGTCTGTATCTATGGTGTAAATCATCTGACATTCCTTTGGATCATCATGTCTTTTCAGAATCTGGAAAATATTGAGTTTGACATATCAGTCATTAACCCTCATTGTCATTCTCTTTTTCCATATCGATAAGAGTACGTCCAGTAGCGAGAAAAGGTCTCCCTAAAATGATCGGTGAATTGTCATCTGCTTCACAATCAAGAACAAGAAAGCCAGTTGGAAAAATAAATTTATCCATCCTTACAAATATATCCTCGATCTTTCCTTCAGGTTGCGCATACGATCTATCCGCTAATTGGAGCATCAAAGTTATGGGGTTTGCCCTTCCTATTCCAAGCTTTTGGAATACAGATTTCGATTTCAAGTTTATGCTTGCTCCAAGATCACATAGGGCCTTTCCTTCATAGTGTCTTCCTATCGCTCATGGTATAGTAAAACATCCAGGATCCTTCAATATAGGGGGCATAAGATTATGAAGCATTGTCATGCATCCTTCGGTTACGGCAACAATTTCAAACTCATCAAGACTTCTTTTTGACACAATGTCTTTTAAGAATTTGGTATAATTCGGTATCTTTTCTATTGCCTCAACTAATGACAAATTAATGTGGACTTGCTTCAGGATGTCTAGGAACTTTTTGAATTGATAATCCTGCTTCTGCCTTTTCAGCCTCTATGGAAAAGGTAGTGGGGGTCTCATTTCTTCTAGTGTCTCATTAGTCTGGAATTTAATGCCTGGTACCACTGGTACTTCTGCTGTCTCGGCCGCTTGTCATGGGACTGCTGATTTCACTGTCGAGGCAGTGCCTTCTACTGGAAATGATTTGTCTATTACGGCATGATCATTTAGTTCAGCATTTAAGTCATCTCCATCTGATTCTTCTTGTTCCACTAGTGGGACTTTGTCTGCCAAACTGCCTGATATCTCTTTAAGTTTTAAGCCACTCATGGTAGTGATTGCCTTACATTGCTCATGGCCCATTCCTCTTGCAACTTCAGTATTGCTGGGTAATCCTCCTTGTGGTCTAGTGTTCAGATTTTGAGCGAACTGCCCAACTTGAGTTTCCAGTATTTTAATGGTTGCCTCTTGGTTTTACAACCTCATCTCAGTTCTGTTTATGATGACATCAGTTCTCGTAATGAAATTACTATTATGTTTTAATCATAAAGGCCTTAAGAGAATTTTCCAATGAACTTGCAGGATGTTGTTGAAGCATTTGCTGCTGCGGCAATGGTTGTTGTACCTGCGGCGGCGGCAGATATTGCATTGGTATTGTTTGTTGGAAACTTTAAGGTTGAGTAGTCGGATTCAGAGCATTGTTAGGATTACTCCATGAGAAATTTGGATGCCTTTTCCATGCTGGATTATATGTATTGGACATCATGTTATTGTTCCGATTGTAGTTTCCCATAAAAAGACTAGATTCTTGATTCTACATGCATTTAGAAGAGCTATGATTACCTCCGCATAAATTACAAAAAGAATCTATTGCCTTGACTTCATGAGTATTATTTTGCATTTGCATATTCTGAACCATCTTCGTAAGAGAGGCCAATTGTGCTGCCACTGAATTGGATGTTTCTAACTCATATACTGTGGCTTGGCGTCTCACTCCTCATCGCCTAGATGTAGGGAATTGAAAATCATTCTTTGCAAGTTTGTTCAAAATTTCTATTGCTTCCTCCGGTGGTTTGTCTAGAAGTGTCCCATTGACAGAGGCGTCTAGTATCATCCTTGTTGGGTATTGGTTGCGTTGTAAAACATAGTTACTTGTGTTCACAATAGAAATCCATGCAAATGACACTTGAGTAGTAGCTCCCTATATCGCTCCCATGCCTCATACATCGATTCATCATCTGCCTACCAAAAATAAATAATTTTATTACGTATACGATCATATAGATTAGTAGGATTGAAACGTGTAATGAAATCACGACATAGTTCATTCCAAGATCCTATAGATCCTGCTGGAAGGCTATTTAACCAGTTTTTTGTTCTATCCTTCGGTGAATAGGGAAACAGTTTCAATCTGAAAATATCTTCATGGAGTCCTTAGATTTTGAATGAATTACAGATTTCCATGAATGATTTGAGGTGTTGCTTAGCATCTTCAGTTAATGACCCACCAAACTGTCCAATGGTATTGAGCATATTAAACATGACAGGTTTTAGTTCGAAGTGGGCTGCTTCAATTTCTGGTGTAACTATTCCTGGATTTAACCCGTTCAAATCCTCTTTCAGGAAATCCCTAACTGTAAGTTGTCGCGGAAGTGGCGGCAGAAGTCCTCCATTGTCAGCGGGTAAGTTCTGTTCGACAGGGTTATCTCCCATAACTACTCGGATTTGTCTTCCTAACCTTTGACGCGTGCATTCAATTTCTGGATCTAGCTCGTACAAAGAATTGCTTGGGTTTTCCCTGGTCATACACCACAAAAACTTGTTGCCAATCCCCAGCAACGGCGCCAAAAAACTTATTGCGTGTAGAAAGAGTGCACAATTTGTGCAAGTGTACACTTCACAAGTAATAAAGTGATGAATATAGAGTATCGTCTCCGCAGGGATTGATGTACTTAATTTGTTTCCTTTTCTCTTCTCGAAGTACTGTTGATGACTAGTCCTTGTTGATACCTCCCAGCGTGAATCAACTATAACCAGCAACCAATCTCACACTTCTTTTAGCCGCTGAAACTCTAACCTATCCCTAGGCCGAGAGATTTACTTTTCTAATAACGGTATTTTTCTAGCTGGAAAATACTAACTCGGCCTAGGGATAGGTTAGAGTTTCAGCGGCTAAAAGAAGTGTGAGATTGGTTGCTGGTTATAGTTGATTCACGCTGGGAGGTATCAACAAGGACTAGTCATCAACAGTACTTCGACTTAGGGATAATCGGAGTCATCAGAGGACACTTTGCCGAACCTTGAAGAAGTCCACCCAAGAGCAAGGGATTGTTGCAGCAGATATAACCCTTCACTTTCGAGGCAGTAAAACTACAGTTCTGCCGAGGTAGTATTTTGTAGTTGCATTAGACAAAAACAAGTCAATTGAATCCACAATACAACACAACCATATCATGGCCTTTCTCTCAATCTGATTCTACTTTCATTCTCTGTTCTCTTTTTATTTTGTTTTAGTTTAATTCAGAACAATTACATTAATCTGTGTTTTTATTTTATTTTTTTGCAGAGCGAGAAGTGTGAGTTTCAGCGTGACTCTAACTCTCCCGATATTAGAAAAGTAAATCTCTCACAAACTTCTCTCCTAAGCTTGAATGCAAGAACAATGAATGACAAAGAATAAGCAAGCCTTGATATTTTATTTCATGAAACAAGAAAACAATGTACAATCTCCTCTCACAAATACTCGATAACTTTCACCTAAACCCTAGAAGAATTTAGAACATGATGATAACAAAGAAAACTCTAAGATGTATGATGAACTCTCTCTCTCGCTCGTGTGTCTTGTGTTCTTAGGCGGCACCTCCTTTATATAGGCTAAAATTAGGGCAACATTAGCCTTGGAGAAGAAGAAAAGTTATTTTGGACGTTTCCTTCCTTAAAATAGTGCATCTCTTTAATTTGATTCTTTCCATCTTTACATCGTATTCTCGAACTCCAATTGCCTCGCAAAGTGTCTAGAAAAATCTAGGTTTTTATGTTCTTCAAATCGATCACCACTATGAATTTTGGTATTTATAGAATTCCCCACCTTTGCAGGTTGCATTTGCTACCCCGGTGGAGGTCTAACTCTGCGTCTTCTCAGCTTCTATCAGTAAAATCTCCCATCTGTGGCTAGTTCAATCAGGGTCTGCTTCATTACCCTATTTTCGCTCATTGTCTGTTGTTGCTTTCCAGGTTTCCTTATCATGCTGCCGTGACCCTAGAGTTCAGTTACTGCCCCGGCCTAAGTCTACCTACAAATACACAAAGGTGCATTAAAGCTTATATTTTCTATAAATATCATCTTTATATGTCACAAAAGCAAAATATCCAAATATCACACATTAAGTTCATGAATTAGCCCAAGTAGGTGTAGATTAAATAATTATTGTCCATGAAAGGTGTAAAAAGTGATAGTCTTTTAAGCACTTATCATAACTCTTGAATGAAAATTGAGATTTTTGATCGAAAACCGATTTTTATTGAGTCAAAATATTAAAAACAATTAATCCAAGTCAATAACTTGAGAATTTCTGTAAAGAACCTTTTAAAATCAGAGGGTTGAATGTTTCTTACCTCCAATTCTGACCCAACCAACTTCCATATTTTTTGAAGAAAACAAGTAAAAAACAAGACTTTTTGAAGAAGAAAAGTTGTAGGAATTAATCTAAATGATAATTATTGAAAAGTTTGAGATTTACCTTTGAAAATCTGATGGTTCTCTTCATTGGGAAGAGGGAAAATGAAACTAAGAGAAAAAGAGTTTATGTTCTGATGTAAATTAGCTTTTTAGGAATTAAATCAAGTAATTTGGGTTTTGTGTATTAAAATTTGGGTTAAAAGTTAATTAAATAATCCCATGGAAGGTTTAGTCTAACTATAATTAGGATTGGATCAAATTCCCTTAAAGATTCAAAATTTTTGCTTAGTTTTATAAAATTATCCTCAAGTTTTTAATTTTTATAAAATAGTCACTAATTCCAAAATCGTAGGGATTCTGTAACATCCAGAAAATAGACTTAGAAGCTAGTGTGTCGGTTTAGCCTAGTTCGAGATTAAATGCTTAAATTTTTTTTAATAGAAATAAATATTGGAAAAATATTCTAAAATCCTTATTTAATATAAAATTAACTTCGGTCAAGCCAATTTCGAAAATTGACCCTTAAATCCATAAGATTTTCAAATTAGTATCTATTTTGTAAAATTTGAAAACTTGAGGACATTTCTATAAACTAAGCCAAATCTTATAATCTTTAAGGGGATTTGATCCAATCCTAATTGTAATTGATTTAAACTTTCATGGGCTTATTTAATTAACACCTAACCCAAAAAGCTTTTAATTAATAACCTAAATAACATAATTTAAATCTATAAACCTTATTTTTATATCAAAACCTAAACCCTTTTTTATTTTCGTTTTCCCTTTTCCTAAGATAGAGAACAACCATATTTTCAGGATAAATCTATATTCTTTTTATTAATTTTCGTTCTAACAATTATTTATAATTTTTCCTTCTTTGAAAACCTTGTTTTCATTCGTTTTCCTTCTCAAAAACCATGGAAATTGGTTGAGTCAGAATCGGAGGTATTAGATATTCAATCCTATGAGTTTTAAAGGTTCTTTATATAAATTCTCAAGTTTTGTCTTGGTAAAAACGTTTTTACTCTTTTAGTTTAAGAAAAATTGATTTTTGATCAAAACCTATCATTTTCATTCAAGTGTTTTACTCACTGTTTTTGGATCATAAATTGTTGATTTTAAACATGTTAAGATATTTATAATGTGTTTTTAAAGTTTGTAATCCCGGACTATAGGTTTAGGAGAAGTTTGGTAGTTTTTGGAAAGTTTTTGGTTAAGGTTTTTAAGGGTTGCGGTGTTGTGCTCAGAAATAAGAGATGTTTTGATGTGTGTTTAGGAGCATTAAATCTTTTGGTTTTGATGCATGAATCAGGGCAAGAAGTAGAAGATCACGTCTGAAGGAGTTTCGGTTTGTATTGGTGACTTGTCGATCAAGTTACGACTTTTGGTGAGTGGATTTGAGAGTGGTCTTTATCAGATCTAACGGTCACAAACAGGATGCGCAAGGAGGAAGATAGGTAGCAGTTAGGGTTTTATTAAATCAGATTAGGGCTTTGTTTAAGATTGGGCTTTATGGGTTATGTAAATAAAAAAAGGCTTGTATTATCATTGGGTTTTAATTATTTATTTTGGACTATCAATTAAATAAAACACTTGGGCAATTATTCTAATTATTTTGGTGTTTTTAATAATAATGATAATGATAATGATAAAAACTAATAATAATAAAACTAATAATAATAATATCAAAATAAATGCCAAAATGAAAAACAAATTTTTGTATGACATAATTTTTTTCAAAGAAGATAATAACATATATATATATATACCTATGCGCAAACGCCAAAATATATGATTTCTTTTGATTTTTTTCAAATGTATACTAATTAATTTTTTTGGATTTAAAAAAAATATTAAACAACAATAAATATTGGATTATAACTAAAAACAAAATTTAAACTATAGTCCATTATTAGAATACCACAAAACTAAAAACTCGGGTTTAATACCCCAGATAAAATTAGTGATTACAGTGTGTATGAGTTTAACTTGTGCGTGGTATGAGTAGGTGTTAGATCCCTAATATGTGGTATGATGACGGTATAGTCCCATACGTAGTATGACTTAACATTTATATCTTCATGTGATTATCCGTTTATCCCAACAGTTAGAGGTAGACTAATTTGATCACGAATACCAACACGAGAAAATACAAATGTTATATTTATATTGATTTTAATTGCAAATTGAGTTTGCGAGAGTTTAACTTTTTTTTCAAATGTTTTATAAGCTTTGATAGAAAGCATATATGTCTTCAGTTTTGTGGATTTTGATAAGTGCTTAACTCACTATCACTTTTTACACCTTTCATGGACAATAATCACCAAATCTACACCTACTAGGACCAATGCATATACTTAATGTGAGATATTTAGAGGTTATGCTTATAAAGATGATATTTATAGAAAAGGCAAGTTTTACTACATTTTTGTATCTTTGGAGAAAAACAATTTCCATGGCAGCAACTGAGGCCGAGGCAGGACTTGATGTCGAGGCAGTAGTTAAGGACAAGTAGAGATATTGTGGGCGAGCCGAGGAGAAAAATAAGGAGAACATTGCTGGACAAGAAGCTCAAGGATCAAAGCTGGATAGCACGTGGATAGCCCAAGACAAAGGCCACGTGGGAAAGCCTCCTAGTGGGAATAAACTTGGAAATATTTTATTTATGTATTTGACTTGTGTCCTACTCCAAGTTATATTCCTACTTAGGAAAGATTTGCCCTAGGTCAAGCCTATATAAGCCATAACTGTCCAAGGAGAAAAGCACATGACCATAGACCTAGACCGATACCTAGATTTAGACATAGAGTTTTATTTTCTTTACATTATGTTCAAATTTTCTTTAGGCTTAGGTGAAAGTTGTAGAGTATTAGTGAGAAGAGCTTGAATTTTGTTTCTTGTTTCAATGCAATAAAATATCAAAGTTTGCTTATTCTGTCATTTTTTGTTCTTGCACTCAAGCTTGGGAGAGAAGTTTGTGAGTAATCTATTTATCTAATATCGGGAGAGTTAGATTCACGAAAGGAATAAGTACGGTATTTCAATTGAGAAATACTAACTCAACCTAGAGATAGGTTAAGAGTTTCAGCAGCTAAAAGAAGTGTAGGATTGGTTGATGATTATAATTGATTCACGTCGGGAGGTATCATCAAGGACTGATCATCAAAAATACATCGACTTAGGGATAAGCGTGGTCAAAAAAGGAAATTTTGCCTAACTTTGGTAAAATCCATCCAAGAGCAAGGGATTGTCGCGGTGGATGAAGCCCATCAATGTTGAGGCAATAATCTACAGTTCTGCCGAGGCAGTGTTGGGCGATTGCATTGGACAAAAACAAGTCAATTGAATCCACTATACAATACAACTCGATCCTGGCCACTTTCTTTATTTTAATTTTCTGTTATTATTTAGCTTTCTTTATTAAGTTCAATCATAACCAAATTATCTGTGTTTTTACTTTATTTCTTTTACAGAGCAAGAAAACAAAAGAAGGCATATTGATTAAACCAATCTTTGTGGAGCCGATAAACGATAATGCTTATCACTTTATTACTTACGACGTGTTCACTTGCACAAATTGCACATATTTGACAAGCAACAAGTTTTTGGCGCCGTTGTCTGGGATTGACAACTAAATTTTGTTTTCTTTATTTTCTTGCTTTTAGTTAAATTTTTTATTTTCATTTTTATTTTACTTTGGTTTATTTTTGGTGTATGACCAGGGTCAACCCAACCAACCCTTTGTACGAGTTAGATCCATAAATTGAACGTACGCATCAAAGGTTGAGAAGACAAATCCAAGGAGCTATGACTGGAAATCAAGGAAATCAAAACTTACCTGCCAGCAATGGAGGCCTTCCGCCGCCACCAATGCTGCGACAGCTCACAGTCAGAGATTTCCTGGAAGAGAATTTAAATGGGTTAAATCCTGGAGTGGTTACACCAGAAATAGAAGCAACCCATTTTGAACTGAAACCTGTCATGTTCAATATGCTAAACGCTATTGGACAGTTTGGTGGGTCTATGATAGAAGATGCCAGGCAACATCTTATGTCATTCATGGTGATCTATAATTATTTCAAAATCCAAGGAGTCCATGAAGATGTCTTAAGATTGAAATTATTCCCTTATTCACTGAGGGATATGGCAAAAACCTAGTTAAATAACATTCCAATAGGATCAATAGGATCTCGGAGTGAATTGTGCCGTGATTTCATTACACGCTTTAATCCTACAAATTTATATGATCGAATTCATAATAAAATTACCTCTTTTCGATAGGCTGATGATGAACCTATGTACGAGGCATGAGAGCGCTACAGAGAGTTACTGCACATGTGTCCTTTGCATGGATTCCCATTATGGACACAAGTGACCATATTTTATAATGCCACCAATACCCCGACAAGGATAATGTTAGACGCCTCTACCAATGGAACACTCCTTGATAAAACACCTGAGGAAGCTATTGAAATCCTGAACAAACACGCAAAGAACGATTTTCAATTTCCTACATCTAAGCGAGGAGGAGCAAGACGCCAAGTCACAGTGAATGAATTAAAAACATTAAATTTAGTGGCAACAAAATTGGCCTCTCTTACCAAGATGGTGCAAAACATACAGCTACAGCACAATACCAATGAGGTTAAGGGCATAGATTCTTTTTTCAATTTATGTGGAGGTAACCACAATTGTTCTGAATGTATACAAAATCAAGAGTTTAGCCTGTATGTTGGAAACTACAACTGAAACAATATGATGTCCAACACATACAACCTTTCATGGACGAGGTATCCAAACTTTTCATGAAGTAATCCAAACAATGCCTTGAATCGAACTACTCGACCCCAGATTTCCAGCAACAAATGCAACTGATGCATGCAATAAAAGCGCAATTTAGTGCAAGTGTACACATCGTCAAGTAATAAAGTGATAAGTATATCGTGTATCGTCTCCACAGGGATTGGTATACTTAATATGTCTCCCCTTGTTCCCTTGCTCCTGAAAGATAAAGTAAAAACACAGATAAGTGAATGTGTTTAACTAACTAAAGAATTAAATAACAAAACATAAAATAAAAGATTGAGAATGATATAGAGAAAGTGGGTAGGATCCAGCTGCATCAATTAGTGTATTCGATTGATCTTCTTCTTGTCCAATGCAATTACACAACACTGCTTCGACAGTACTGTAGATACAGCCTCGGCAGCATTAGTGTTCTCTACCACAACAATCTCTTGCTCTTGGGCAGATGCATCAAAGTTCAACAAAGTGTCCATCGTTGACTCCGCTTATCTCTAAGTTAGAGCGCCGTTGATGACTAGTCCTTGACGATACCTCTCAGCGTAAATCAACGATAATCACCAACCAAACCAACACTTCTTTTAGCTGCTGAAACTCTTAACCTATCTCTAGTCCGAGTTAGTGTTTACAACATCGTACTTATCTCTTTCGTGAATTTACACCTCTCGATGCTAGATAAATATATTACTTACAAACTTCTCTCTCGATCTTGAATACAAGAATAAGGAATGACAATAGGATAAGCAAACTTTGATATTATTATTGCATTAGAACAAAGAAACAAGAAATAATCTCCTCTCACTAATATCTACAACCTTCACCTATCCCTAAGAAATTTAGAACAAAATGTCGTTAGGTACAATTCTTAGGTGGAAAGGTTTCTCTAAAATCGGCTCTCTAAACAATGTGGCCAGCTAGGCTATATATAGTCTTAACCTAGGGTAAACCTTTCCTAAATAGACTCTAACTTAGAGTAGGGAACAAGTCTTCTACATGAGATCTGATATTTCCAATTTTGCCGCCTTCTAGAAGGATTTTCCCATTTGGTCTTTGACTTGGGCTTTTAGTGCGCTACAATATTGATGCTACCACTCTGGATGTTGCCGCGGCTTTGTTCCCTGCCTCGACCTCAACAATGCTTCACTGTTGCTTCAGCCCTGGATATTCCTGCATGTACAGAATATGTAATAATATCTGCATTCTCTATAAATTTCGTCTTTGTAAGTAATAATAACGAAATATCCAATATTACGCAAAGAATCCATATTTCAGCTCAAGTTGGTGTATAATAGATGCGAAAAGTACCATGAGAAGGGTAGTAAATAACTGCCTTTTAGGCACTCATCAGAAACATCTACCGTCGCAGTAGGTACAACAATCTATGCCGCAACAGTAGATGCATCAACAACAGCCTGTAAGTTCACTAGAAAACTCTCTAAAGGTCTTTATGATGAAAACAGAATCATACATGGCAGAGAATAACAACTTCATCAAAAGAACATATGTGATAAGTGCTCAACTCACTATCACTTTCTATACTTTTCAAGGGAACTTATCATCAATTCTACACCTAGTTAAAATAATGCATAAACTTAATATGATATATTTAGGGTTTATGCCATTGAAGATTATACTTGTAGAAAAGACATACTTTCTACATTTTCATATCTGTGCAGGAACAAGTATTACCGAGGCAGCAGAATGATACCGAGGCAAGACTTGATGCTAAGGCAGAATAGGAGAAAAAGCAATATGGTTGACAATTGAAGGAGAAAATAAGGAGAAGGTTGCTGAACAAGAAGCCCAAGAATCGGAGCTGAATAACACAAGAAAAGCCCAAGGATAAGGCCACGCAGGATGAAACCTTCTAGAAGATCAAACTTGGGAATATTTACCCTATGAACATAACTTGTTCCCTACTCAAAGTTGTACTCTAACTAGGAAAGGTTTGACCTAGGCCAAGCCTATATAAGGCATAGCCGTCCTAGGGATTAAAGACACATACATATACCTTGAGAGCCGAATTTAAAGAGCTTTTACCTTAAGGACAATTCTTCCTATCATGTTCTAAGTTCTCTTAGGGTTTTGGTGAAGGTTTTCGAGTATTTGTTAGAGGAGATTGTATCTTGTTTCTATGCAATAAAATATCAAAGTTTGCTTACATTTGCCATTCTTTGTTCTTGCATCCAAGCCCGGGAGGGATGTTTGTAAGTAATCTATTTGTCTAGACTCGGGAGAGTTAGACTCACGAAAGGAGTAAGTACGGTATTCGACTTGGTTGGAGGATACTGACTCGGCCTAGGAATAGGTTAGAGTTTCAGAGGCTAAAAGAAGTGTGAGATTGGTTGTTGGTTATAATTGATTAACCCCAGGAGGTATCATCAAGGACTGACCTTTGAAAGTGTTTCAACTTAGGGATAAGCGGAGCCATTCAAGGACACTTTGCCGAACTTTGGTAAATCTGCCCAAGAGCAAGGGATTGCCACGGCAGAGAACATTGTCGCTACCGAGACAGTATCTACAGTACTGCCGAGGCAGTGCAGTGCAATTGCATTAGACAGAAACAGATCAATTGAATCCACTATACAACGCTGAGAGGTATCATCAAGGACCAGTAATCAACAACGCTCTAACCTAGAGATAAGCAGAGTCAACTACAGACACTTTGCTGAACTTTAATGCATCTGCAAGAATATCCATGGCCGAAGCAGCAGTGAAGCAGTTTTGAGGCCGAGGCAGGGAACAAAGTCGCGACAGCATCCAGAGTGGCAGCATCAACATTGTAGGCACAATGAAAGATAAAAATATAAAGAACATTTGGAAGATGCAGCGTACCAATTGGACCAGGCTAGCGCACTAAAAGCCTAAGTCAAAGACCAAACAGGAAAATCCTTCTAGAATGCGGCAAACTTGGAAACATCAGATCTTATGTAGAAGACTTGTTTCCTACTCCAAGTTAGAGTCTATTTAGGAAAGGTTTACACTAGGTTAAGAATATATATAGCCTAGCCGACCATATTGTTTGGGGAGCCGATTTTAGAGAAACCCTTCCCCCTAAGAATTGTACCTAATGACATTATATTCTAAACTTCTTAGGGATATGTGAAGGTTGTAGATATTAGTGAGAGGAGATTGTTTCTTGTTTCTTTGTTCTAATGCAATAATAATATCAAAGTTTGCTTATCCTATTACCATTACTTGTTCTTGCATTCAAGCTCGAGAAAGAAGTTTGAAAGTAATATATTTATCTAGCATCGAGAGGTGTAGATTCATGAAAGGGATAAGTACGATGTTGTGGACACTAACTCGGCCTAGAGATAGGTTAAGAGTTTCAGCAGCTAAAAGAAGTGTTGGATTGGTTGGTGATTATCATTGATTTACGCTGAGAGGTATCATCAAGGACCAGTAATCAACAACGCTCTAACCTAGAGATAAGCGGAGTCAACTATAGACACTTTGCTGAACTTTAATGCATCTGCCCAAGAGCAAGAGATTGTTGCGGTAGAGAACACTAATGATACTGAGGTTGTATCTGCAGTACTGTCGAAGCAGTATTGTGTAGTTGCATTGGACAAGAAGATCAATCGAATCTACTAATTGATGCAGCTGGATCCTACCCACTTTCTCTATATCGTTCTCAATCTTTTATTTTATGTTTTGTTATTTAATTCTTTAGTTAGTTAAACAAATTCACTTATCTGTGTTTTTACTTTATCTTTCAGGAGCAAGAGAACAAGGGGAAACATATTAAGTATACCAATCCCTGTGGAGACGATACACGATATACTTATCACTTTATTACTTGACGACGTGTACACTTGCACTCAATTGCGCTTTTATTGCACGCATCAAGTTTTTGACGCCATTGCTGGGGATTGGCAACTAAATTTTTTTTTTCTTTATTTTCTTGCTCTTTAACCATTCTTTATCTAACTTTAATTCTAATTATTTATTTTTTATTTTTTTTAATAACTTTGACTTATTTGGTGTATGACCAGGGCAAACCCGAGTGGTCCATTGTATGAATTGGACCCTGAAATTGAACGCACAAGACATCATCTGAGGCGCAACCTATTTTAAGTCATGGATGATCCACCAAGAGGACAAATTCCACCTGTTGACCATAATATACTGCCACCAACAATGTCGCAGCAACCATTGCCGCAACTATTACCGAGGCAGCCCATTGTTAGTGACTTTTTGGTGGAAGACCCAAACGGACTAAACCTTGGCGTAGTCACCTCAGAAACTTGGTTCAATGACATCCCAGCAGGATCCATAGGATCTTGGGAGGAACTCTGCTGAGAATTCATTACGAGGTTTAATCCGACAAATCTCTATGATTGCATCCGTAATGAAATCATATCATTTCGGCAGGATGATGATAAACCAATGTATGAGACATGGGAAGGCTACAGAGAATTGTTAAACAATGCCCACTACATGGTTTTCCTTTGTGGACACAAGTCTCCATGTTTTATAATGCTACCAATGCCTCCACAAGGATGATGCTAGATGCTTTTGCAAATGAGACACTTTTGGATAGAGCACCTGTGGAGGCCATTGATATTCTGAACAAACTCGCAAGGAACGACTTCCAATTTCTCACATCAAGGTGAGGAGGAATGAGACGTCATGCCACAACCCATGAATTAGACACACCTAGTTCGGTGGCAGCATAATTGGCTTCTCTGACCAAGATGGTTCAGAATATGCAAGCCCAGAGAAATATACATGAGGTTAAGACAATTAACTCATCTGATTACATGCAAGATGAGAAAACCAGCCTATATGTTGGAAACTATAACAGGAACAATCAAATGATGTCCAACAATTACAACCCATCCTGGAAAAAGCATCCAAACTTTTCATGGAGTAACCCCAACAATGCCTTAAATCCAATTAATCAAGCCCCTGGATTCCAGCACCAAAGTCAAAACCTGCCGCAACAGCATATTCAGTAGTCCATGCCACAGCAGCAGGTACAACAGCAGTAGTCTCTGAACGCATTGGCAGATTCTCTCACAGCTTTCATGACAAAGACTGATGCATACATGATAGAGAATAGCCACTTCATGAAGCATACTGATGACTTCATGAATCGAACTGACATGAGACTGCAGAACCAGGAGGCTGTGATCAATTCTTTAGAAACCCAAGTTGGTTAATTTACCCAACAAAAAAACACTCGACCACCAGGGGGTTTACCTAGTAATACTGAGGTTGCTAAAGTATTAGGCCACGAGCAATGCAGGGTAATTACGACAAGAAGTGGCCTACAATTAAAAGATAAAGAATGAACCTCAGCCGATAGAGTCCAACCAGAAAAGCAACATCATGATGACTCAAAAATAGAGCAGGACCCTACCAAAAGCACTGCCACGACAGCAGAACCAGCAGTACCCGAATAACCTATCGAGGCAGCTACAGATAAGTTCACCCAAGGTATTAAACTCAATATCCAAGGAAACCTGGAGGACATAAGAACACCATCTTCTTTCCCATAGAGGTTAAAAAAGCACAAACAAGACCACCAATTTCAGAAATTCCTAGACATCTTGAAGCAAGTCCATATCAACTTGCCACTAGTTGAGGCTATTGAACAAATGTCCAACTATGCCAAGTTCTTAAAGGACGTAGTATCCAAACGACGAAGGCTAGGGGAATTTGAAACGGTGGTAGCCACTGAAGGTTGCATGGCCATGCTGTATAATCGCATGCCGCCTAAGCTAAAGTATCCTGGATGCTTTACAATCCCTTGTGTGATTGGGGACAGTTACAAAAGAAAGGCCCTATGCGACTTGGGAGCAAGCATCAATCAAATGCCCAAATCAGTTTTTCAAAAACTTGGAATAGGGTGGGAAAAACCAACAACAGTATTGCTCCAACTTGCGGATCGGTCCTATGTGCATCCTGAAGGCAAAATTGAGGACATTCTAGTTAAGGTCAACAAGTTTATATTTCTTGCCGACTTTCTTGTCCTTGATTGTGAGGCCTACGAAAATGCACTGATCATATTGGATCGATCTTTCCTTGCTACTGGACACACCATCATCGATATGGAAAATGGCGAGCTCATAATGTGGATAAACGATCAACAAGTCAAGTTGAATACCTTCCATAATCTTACAAATTCCGACGCTCCAGCAGAATGTAAGGCTCTCCATACACCAAATCAGGGTACTAAAATATCTTGCATGGGTAGCACGCTCGGCAGACTGTTCGGTAAGAGAATAAAGCCCAAAGGAGAAGTCGAATGCACTGAAGGGACTAACCAACATGCGAAGGAAGATACGAGCCAGAAAAAGATAATGAAAGTGGGAGATGTATTCACATGCACTCCACAAGTAACATAATCTCTTCCCTTCCATTTTAGTTATTATATTAGGACTAGTTTATATATTGTTATTTTCAGTATTTTATGTTGTTATGTTTTATTTTTAGTATTTTATGTTTTGTTTTCTTTAGAATAAATAAAGCAATGAATACAGAAAAATTATGTCATAGCAGGAAGTCTACTGCCGCGGTAGTGCACTGTGTCAGAGTCGCAGAATTCCTAACGAGCAGAAATAGTGTAATGGCTCTCTGCTGAGAAATCCGCCGCGGCAGTAACTGTTCAGCAAGGCAGTAAATGCCTAACAACTACTTTCTAACAGTCATATTTTTAAAGCCTATATAAGCAGTTTCATTGTTGTGTACTATTTACTCTTGTATTTTTGCTACTTTAGCTTTCTTTAACAATCTTGCTCTCACTATCTTTCCAATCGCTTGAAATTTTCAAAACTCTCTTTATTACTCCAGAATTTTTTCTCAAACCATACTCCACGAACAATTAATGGCTTCTGACACAAGATTCGCCCCGGCCACTGTTGTTGACCGATTCAACCGCTTGTTCGTTGCTCAACAGTTATGGGAAGAGCAAGGATTTCACCAAAACAATGAGGCATATTTCGGCATTGAATCGTACTTGTTCAACAAGATCCAATATCAAGATTGGGAGGCATTCTGCCTACAGCCTCCATCGGCGAACGCCACAATTGTGAGAGAATTTTATGCACATGGGCCAAGCAAGGACAACCTCTATGTCCACTGCCAAGGCAAGCCTATGCAACGTGGTGCAAAGGTTATCAATGAATTTTATGGTCTCACAGCCACACGTGATGTTCATGTCGAATTCATAGACGATATCACCATGCAAGACTATGAAGTTATTAAAGATGAGCTTTGTTACAGCAATACTTCATGGGAAACCGGTGCCCATAAAGGTTTAGTGACAAGGCAGAGTCTTAAACCTGAGGCCAAGATGTGGTGTACTTTTGTCAAGAAACGACTTATCCCAACCTCGCATAACAGTACAGTGGATCGCAAAAGACTAGTGCTGATACAGTCTATCATCAAAAAGAGAAGTATAAACATTGGAGAGATCATTCTTCACGAGATTCATGAATGTGGTAAGAAGGAACGTGGACCTCTATATTTCCCATGTTTAATCTCTGCCTTGTGTATTAATGCAGGAGTCCCGGCCAAAGACACAGATAAATATACGCCATCTCGGCAGGGATGGACAAGAGATTTCTGCCACTGAGTTATGTAGATCACACATGCAGAACCTGTCCAGGAAACACCGTAGCAATTTACGGCAGACTTCCTTGCCGGAGGGCAGTATTCAATAGAAGCACCAGCCTCCGCCGAGCTAACTACCGCAGCGGACCCATACCAAGAAATTCTTTAGAGGATGGCAACCATGGACCTTCGCCAACAACGCTACATGGAGTACCAGCGCGACTTCAACATATCTCTAGCCAATATGATGATGCAAAACTTCCCACATCAAGGGGCGCAATTCCCCGAATTCCTAGCTAACATATTTGTCATTGTCGCCCCTTATACAGAGACAACACCTGCCCCAGGGCCGCAACCATTTTTCCAGCCATGGCCGCATCAACAGTTTTATGCTGTCGGACCTTCCAGGCCGGCCAGGTCTGTCGGAGTATCCTCTACCAACCAAAAGTCATCCAAGAGGTGAGCTATTTTTAACTCTCCCCAAAGGAAACCAATCCCTATGTCCAGTCTCAGCAGAGACACACTGTCTCGAGAGATTGACGAATACCACAATTCGTCACATGAATCAGCAATACCCACTGCCATGGTAGGGGGCAGGACAGAAATCATGAACACAAAAAATATAGACGAAGTAGAAGAAGGGGATGAAGTTACTGCACCAACGCACCACACACCGTCCAGTCGAGTTTAGCTACATCGGCAAGCCAAACAACAACAATCACCAGCACAAGGATCTAGACGAAAGGCGTCAGCAGCAAGGCCTAGGAGAATGTTCTGTACAAGCAGCTCCTTAGAGTCGTTATAAATGATTTCATTTATTGCTTTTGTCTATTTCCTTATTGCAATTATTGTTTGCCTTATATTTTGAGCATTGAGGACAATGCTCGGTTTGAGTTTGGGGGTATTGTAAGTGCAGAAGGACTACCGAGGCTACCCACTAACGCGACATTACCATAAAGTGAGTAAATGTTTTCTGAAATATTTGCAATATTCTCTTTTCTTGAATTACTGTTTTTAATCTTACACTGCTCTACATCAGCTTTGCTTTAGTTTACTCCTTTAAGGCTATAGAAATCTTTCTCCTTACCATGGCCAAGTTCTGTTTTAAAGGGATAACCATGGGATACTCATGGAATAAAACTTAGAAGCTTGCTTTAGGGTTAGAAAGAAAATAAACACTTTTTACACTTGTTTGATTTAGGAGTTCTTTTAATAAACTTAGGTGATAAAGACTTAGAACCTTTTGGAAAATTAACTAGAGGTGACTATCGCTAGCTCTAGTTTTGATCTCCTTCAAGCTAGAAGTGCTCGAAACTGGCTCTAGTATGCTAAATAGTTGGTTAAAAAGAAAAAAGAAGAAAAAGAAGAAAATAGAAAACGCATATCTTGAGGTACCTCAAATTGGCTCAAGACTTTTTGTTTTAAGGAGACAGCTTTAGTCCAAATTCTATTTGTCTTGAACTTAGAGTTTATCTAAGAAAGCCTTGAATCAAACTTGTCCACCAAACGCACACACTCACCTAGCCTTATAGCTTGTTTCTTAGTAAAAATCCTTGGGTAAACTAGTGGTGGAGTTATGTTGAGGTGTTGTGTCATTGATTTTCAAGGTTCTTGGGAGAAGCAATTGCCGTTGGTGGAGTTTTCTTATAATAATAGTTTTCAGACAAGTATACAGATGGCACCGTTTAAGGCGTTAAATGTGCGTAGATGTCGTACACCTTTGTGTTGGAAGGAAGTTGGACAGAAATCTGTTTCCAAGCCTCAAGTGTTGAAGGATACGGATGAGAAAGTTAAGTTTATATGTACTAAAATTAAGGAAGCTTCAGTTAGACAAAAGTCCTATGCCGACTTAAAGCGTAGAGAGATAGAGTATGATGTTGGGGACAAAGTGTTTCTTAAGGTTTCTCCGTAGAATAAGGTGATGAGGTTTGGACGAAAGGGTAAGTTGAGTCATCGTTTTATTGGACCATATGAGGTGTTGTAGCGTGTTGGTCCTGTTGCTTATAGATTGAGGTTGCCAGAGGAGTTGAGCAGGATGCAAGATGTTTTTCATGTATCAATGCTTCGTAGATATAGATCGGATCCTTCTCATGTTGTTCCGATTGAGGAGATTGAGTTAAGGGAGGATATGAGTTATGAGGAAGAACCGGTGAGGATTTTGGATGTGGATACAAAGGTTCTTCGAGGGAAGACTATAGATTTAGTTAAAGTGCTTTGGAAACACCAAGGTGTGGAAGAAGTAACTTGGGAGACAAGGAAAAGCATGGAAGAGCAGTTTCCTCACTTGTTTACTTTAGGTAAATTTCGAGGATGAAATTTTCTTAAGAGGGGAAGAGTTGTAACATCCCGTTTTGGGGGTTATTAGTTAGGTTTTAGTTAGGAGAATTTGATTCGGGTCGAATTAGGTTCTCTGGTTCATTATTTCGGGGAAAAATAAAATAATAATATTTTTAATTAAGAAAAATAATAATTTTAGAATATGGTTTAAAAATATTAAAAATATGTTTCAAAATTAAAAAAAAAAGTAATTGGACTTTATATTGATTTTTAATTATGCTTAATTATGCATAAGTGACCAATTTGTAATTTTTGGAAAATTGGAGGACTTATTTTATGATTTTCGAAAATTGTGATTTTAGTGACTAAAGTGAAAAGAAATCTAAACTTAGAATCCTTAGAGGGACATAAACCCATTTTTAATTTTTAATAATGATTTATTCACCAAAATGCTTTTTAATTACTTTAATTAAAGATGGTAAACATTTTCTGTCAAAACTACCATTTTTCTCTCATCTTTTTCTCTCATTTTCTCTTCATTTTCCTTCATCTCTTTTTTTCAATTCCTTACTGATTTTTGCATCATTTTCAACAAAGATTACATCATTTTAATCATCTTTTCATTCTTTACAAAATCTAATCATCAATTTTATCAAATCAACACCAAATTGCAAGGAATCAAGAAGAGGAAATTGTGTCTTTTTGGTGAATAGATTTTAAAGGTAATTTTCTGGATTTTTAATTCTTTTCTAAGGTTCTTTATTGAAATTCCTAAGTATTAGATTGTTAATCTTTGAATAAAAACTTAATTCTATGTTTTCAATGTTAGATCTAGTGATTTTGTGAATCTTTTTGTGAAATCTTTTTGGATCTCATTCAATGCAGAAATTAGATAGATTCAATTATGTTTTTATGTTAATTAAATGATTAATTGAGTCTTCATTTGATAGCACATTAATTTAATCCCGGAATAATGCAATCAGTGTTGTTTTAAGGTATTTTTCGATTGTTTCAGGGGCTGTTTTAGGTGCTTATATGTTGCTGGAGGTATAAGGATGGTTTGGATGTGTTTTTGGTTCATAATTGAAGTGGATTAGATGTTAGATTCATTAGGTTTTGGGCTGATGTTGTTCGAATGCGTTTCAGCTTAGTTTACGGTCTTTTCGGTTAAGTTTTAGGTAGTTTTATGGTGATCGGATATGGCTGCTGGTTTGAGCATGTTTTGATGTGAGAATGCTCTGTTTTTAATATTGTAGAAGAGGTACAAGAAGGTGCTTGAGTGCTGGTGCGTTGGCGCGATCATCGGATATCGTCGGAAGATCATTTCATTTGTCGGTGAGTGCTTTCGGACTTAAAGCGAATCGCGTTTGGTACAATTCTGTTTTGGGGACTATGGAAGAGTATGAAATCCTTCCATATTTCAAGAGTAAGTAAAGTAAATGTTTTTGGTAAATCAACATGAGTTTCGACTACATTCGATAAAGGCAGTATGTTGGTAATACAATCAAATTCTTGGAAATGCATGAGCATGATTTGAGTTGGTGCATACAAGAGAAATACTTTCTGAAATGCATAGCTTCTTTAGCATCCATGATTATGGAAAATTATGAGAAATAATTTGGAATACAAGATGGTTAATTGCCTTATATATGATGGTACCTTTGGGCATGGCTTTTGGTTCATTTGTTGAACATATTATGAATGCATTATGAGCAACAAGTTATCATGCACATTTGATTATGATATTGGCTTAGTGACACTAACTTTAGATTCAAATACGAATGAAATGTCATTAGGATTATCTTAAGTGCACTATAAACAAAGTTGAGAATACAGAAAATTGCCTACACGTAACAAGGGTGACTTTGTGTCCAACCGTGCGTGGTAGAGCCGCCTACACATAACAAGGGTGACTATGTGTCCGATCATGCATGGTAGTGCTATAATGGTGACTTCGTGTCATGTCAATGGTGACTTTGAGTCATGTCAATGGTGATTTCGTGTCATGACGAGACAATAGTCTCTAACAATGGATCCATGTATTCGGTGAACTCAAGATTCACATTAAGTGGTCACTAGAATGCCAATATACATACATGAATTTAATAAGGACATCGTGCATCATTTATAAATTGTTTTGATAAGGTTGTGTAAACTCAAGGATGCATATGATTTGATGAACATGAACATGAGATGTTAGCATGCATGATTTAGTGATGCATTGCAAATTATGGTTTTATTATGGTTTTTAATAGATGCATTGATGATCTTGTGAAGAGCTTCCTCACTAAGCATGTTTGCTTAAGCTCTCTTTTCATCCTTGTAGAAAAAATAAAGGCACTTGGGGCTTCGTTCGAGGCAAAGAAACCAAGGGGAAGGATCACTTTAAATTTGGTATGTTTTTGACAAATAAATTGGGCATGGCAATGTGTAACCCAACCTATGTGAGGAGTGTGTACTTAGACTTTGGTTTATGTTGTAATAAGACCTTTGTTGCTTGATTGTTAATTGTTGGACTATGGAATTGTTTGGATTGTTGATGCATGTACTAGCATGATTATTATGTTTTTAATCATCTTCTAGGAAGCATGCCTATAGTTTGATTGAAGTCTGTGACGTTGTTAATCATGTGCAATAAGTTGTTAATTATGCCTAGGAATTATGCATATAGTTGGAAGTGATTAATGGTTGTGTGTTGAATTGTTAGTGTTCGCTTAGTGTGACGGAACTTTTGGTTCCAGATCCTAAGTTTCGAAACCTTGCGGGCAATTTCAATTCTTGAAAGCTATTGGACGCGAAATGTTTCGAAACTTTCCAGGGAAGTTTCGAAACCTTTTTCAAAAAGTTTTGAAACCCTTGACTACCAGGAATTGATAGTTGCTGGAAATTATATTTTAGTCCCGGATATCTTCCTTTGTTCGATTAGGTTACGTACAGATGTTATTTTGGGCCGAAATTTTGCATGCATGCATAAAGTTGATTTAATTTCAAGATGGTTAACCTAATTTGGATGAAGTCCTTGTAATTTGGAAGATGTACATTTTATTCCCTAAATTAGAGAAACATACAATTGATAATGTTTGAATGATCCGTTTGACTTGAAACTTATTGTGAAGGATACTTGAGTGTTTAATTGAACTTTGATGAAAAGAATTTATACTTTATTAATAGGATTTAAAAAGTTTTATGTTTTAGTCCTTAATTCATATAAGTGTTTAATCGGATGTTTGTTAATGATTGGTTTGTTTCGTTAATGCCTTATACGAGACCTTGACATGTAGGAGTAAGATTATGCATCTAGAAAAGATAAAATAAAAAATATAACGGATTTAGGGTTGTTTATCGAATCGGACCTTCGCGGGTTTGGTTTGATATTTCCCGTGTAACCCGTTAGTGTCGGTTTCGTCTAGGCTGGGCTAAGGGGGATACATTTGGTGGTATCAAAGCCAGGTTTATTACGTGTGTAGTTGATTTGTCAAAGTACGTGTCGGTTTGCTATGTTTTGTAGTTGGTATGTTAAAGTGTAAGATTGAACACGATATGTTGTTATTGTGTGCATACCTATACATTGTAAGTGTATCTAGAATGATTATGGGTAAAAGGGGTGGTCAGTTACACATTGCCAATGCCAACATATTTTTGGATGCTCTTCGGTTTCCCCTTGGATCTTACCCGAATGTAAGTTTATTATGTCTTAATATTATGTTTTAAAATTGCATGTTTGAAGTATTTGGATAATACCTACGAGACGAGAGACACGTGCTAGTGCGAGCATGATCACCGATGGTCAGGTAGAGGGAGAGGCGACTGTTAGGGAGGAACCGCTTCCACCTGCTCCACCAACTGGTGTGCCACCCGCTGGTGTGCCTCCGGTTCCAGTAGGAGGTCAGTTCAGAGAGTTTGCCCCGTTCGTACAGGCTATGACTGGTGCGTTTCAGGCAGCTATGGCTGGAGTTCATGTACCTGCTCCCACACCTATCATTGTAGTTACTCCAAGACTACCTCTAGAGTGATTGCGTAGCTTGGGTGGTGTTGAGTTTCGTGGGTCTGACCCAAGTTCAGCTGAGGAGTGGTTGGCTAGCACTGAGAGGATTTTGGATCAGATGGATTGTCAGGATGCTCGGAGGTTGGGTTGCGTGGTCTCTCTGCTTCAGGGAAATGCTTATAGGTGGTGGACTACCACGAAAGCGGGTGTAGCAGTTACTAACCTGACATGGGAGTACTTTAGGACCGCCTTTGTGCGGAAGTTTTTGGGTCCACAGTACGAGGATGCGCGAAAGAGAGAGTTTATATCCCTGGTGCAGGGCACTATGAGTGTGGCTGACTATGAGATACAGTTTATCAGATTGAGTCACTATGCTCCTGAGTTGGTACCTACGGAGCGTAAGAGATGTGACAGGTTCCGATATGGTTTGGATCCTAAGATCAAGACATATTTGTTGGCTGCGGAGTACACTGTGTTCGATGTGCTTATTAATAGGGCTAAGGATGTTGAGGAGTCCCTGAGGGAGGCTAGGAAGTCTTACGATGTCGGGAAGAGGCCTGCTGAGGCTAGCACCCAAGGTGGTAAAGGTAAGAGGTTTCGGGACAACCGATACAGAGCCGATCGATGCCGAGGTGATTTTGGACACGGCAGTCGTGCTCAGCAGTTTGGTAGAGGTGGTGGTGACATTGCAGTTTGTAACTTGTGTTCTAGGCTCCATCCGGGAGAGTGTTGGTGGGCCACTGGTGCCTGCATTGGTTGTGGATCTAAGGATCACAAGAAGAGGGATTGCCCGAGGTTTGCTGGTGAGGTTGGTAACCGATCTGAGGCTGCTGTGGTACCTGGTAGAGGAGCGGTGGAGGTAGAGGTATTTTTTAGAGGCAGGGTGATGGCTGTAGAGTTTATGCTCAGCGTGGGACCCATAATGCTATGGATGTGGTTGCAGGTACTTTTTCTTTGCAAAATGTACCATTATTTTCTTTGATAGATTCGGGATCTACGCATTCTTATGTTTTGAGTGAGCATGCATATTTGTTAGATATCCTTGTTGAGGTTTTAGATGTGGGGGTTGTGGTTACTAGTTCTTTGGGTGAGACGGTGACCGTAAGAAGGTTGTATAGGAGGTGTCCGTTGGAGGTACAAGGGCATGTCTCTGAGGTTGACTTGATGGAGTTACCGTTTCATGGTTTTGACCTTATCTTGGGGGTTGACTGGTTGACGTAGCATAAAGCCGTCCTGGATTTTGAAAAGAAGCGGGTTACCTTGAGGTTGTTAGATGGTGGCGAGGTTATGGTTAAGAGTGAGTATACCAGATTCTTATCCAATGTAGTTTCGGCCTTACAAGCGGAAAAGTTGATGCAACATGGTGGTATGGCATATCTAGCATATGTAATGAACCCAGGAATAGGAGAGGTTCGAGTGCAAGACATTCGAACAGTACGTGACTTTCTGGAAGTTTTCCCTAAGGAGTTTCCAGGATTACCTCCCGATCGTGATGTGGAGTTTAGTATCGAGACTTATGCTGGTACTAATCTGGTGTCCATTGCTCCTTATCGCATGACACCTAAGGAGTTAAAAGAGTTAAAAATGCAGTTGCAGGAGTTGCTTGACCGTGGTTTTATACGACCGAGTGTATCACCTTGGGGTGCACCGGTGTTTTTTGTGAAGAAGAAAGATGGCACAATGAGGATGTGCATTGATTATCGGCAACTGAATAAGTTGACCGTGAAGAATAAGTATCCTTTGCCGAGGATTGACGATTTGTTTGATCAGTTTCGAGGAGCAAGTGTGTTCTCGAATATTGATTTGAGATCGGGGTACTACCAATTGAAGATGAAAGAAGAGGATATGTTGAAAACGGCTTTTCGGACAAGGTATGGTCATTATGAGTTTTTGGTGATGCCGTTTGGATTAACAAATGTCCCTACTGCTTTTATGGATATGATGAACCGGGTGTTTCACGAGTACTTGGACCAGTTTGTGGTGGTGTTCATAGATGATATTCTCGCGTATTCATGTACCGAAGAAGATCATGATCAACATTTGCGGATAGTGTTGCAAGCGTTGAAAGAGAACCAGTTGTATGCTAAGCTAAGTAAGTGTGAGTTTTGGTTAAAGGAAGTGGTGTTCCTTGGCCATGTGGTGTCGAAAAAGGGTATTAGTGTTGATCCAAAGAAGATAGAGGCTGTTATGGGTTAGAAGCAACCGAGATTGGTGTCAGAGGTTCGAAGTTTCCTAGGCTTGGCTGGGTATTATCGTAGGTTCGTTGAGGGTTTTTCGAGCATTGCTGCTCCTATGACCAAGCTGTTGCAAAAGAAGGTTCCTTTTGAGTGGAAAGAAAGTCAACAAAAGAGTTTTGAGAAGTTGAAGGAATTGTTGACTAGTGCACCGGTGTTGGTTCAACCCGAATCCGGTAAGGATTTTGTGGTTTATAATGATGCATCATACGTAGGTCTTGGGTGTGTTTTGATGCAAGAGGGGAAAGTTGTAGTTTATGCTTCTAGACAGTTGAGGGTACATGAAAAGAATTATCCGACTCATGATTTAGAGCTAGCGGTGGTGGTTTTTACCTTGAAGATTTGGAGACATTATTTGTATGGAGAGAAGTGTACTATATACACGGATCATAAGAGTTTGAAGTATCTCTTGTCACAAAAGGATTTGAATCTTAGGCAATGAAGATGGATGGAGTTGCTTAAGGACTATGATTTATCTATTGAGTATCATCCGGGGAAAGTCAATATGGTGGCCGATGCTTTGAGCCGTAAAGCGGCTGTTGAGTTGAGAGCAATGTTTGCTAGATTGAGTATTTCTAAGGAAGGTGGTTTGGTAGCGGAGTTGCAAGTAAAACCTATTTTGGTTGAGATGATCAAGGTGAAACAGTTAGAGGATGAGACTTTGGTACCTTGTGTGGAGGATATTGCTGAGGGTAGACCGACCGAGTATCATTTTGATGGGGTGTTGTGTTTTAGAGGTCGGGTTGTGGTATCGGATAATCAGGAGTTGAGGCAAGCTATCTTGGCGGAAGCTCATACTAGTCCGTTTGCTATGCATCCGGGTAGTGTGAAGATGTATAGAGATCTCAAAAGTGTGTACTTTTGGGTTGGTTTAAAGAGAGATGTGACGGAGTTTGTTTCTCGTTGTTTAGTGTGTCAGCGAGTGAAAGTTGAACATCAGTTTCCTGCAGGTTTGTTACAGCCAGTGCAAGTTCCGAAATGGAAATGGGAGAGAATTACCATGGATTTTGTGACGGGGTTGCCACTAACACCGGCCAAAAAAGATTCTATATGGGTGATTGTTGATAGGTTTACGAAGTGTGTACATTTTCTTGTCGTGCATACGACGTACTCCATGGAAAAGTTAGCAAATTTGTATGTTTCTGAGGTGGTAAGGTTACATGGTGTGCCTAAGTTGATCATATCGGATAGAGATCCGCGGTTTACATCCAAGTTTTGGAGGAGTTTGCAGACAACTTTGGGTACGAGACTTAGCTTTAGTACAGCTTATCATCCACAGAAGGATGGTCAGTCTGAGCGTGTTATTCAGACTTTAGAAGATATATTGAGGTGTTGTGCCATCGAGTTTCAAGGTTCTTAGGAGAAGCAATTATCGTTGGTGGAGTTTGCTTATAATAATAGTTTTCAGACAAGTATACAGATGACACCATTTAAGGCGTTATATGGGCGTAGGTGTTGTACACGTTTGTGTTGGAAGGAAGTTGGACAGAAATATGTTTCCATGCCTCAAGTGTTGAAGGATACGGATGAGAAAGTTAAGTTTATATGTACTAAACTTAAAGAAGCTTCGAATAGGTAAAAGTCCTATGCCGATTTAAAGCGTAGAGAGATAGAGTATGATGTTGGGAACAAAGTGTTTCTTAAGGTTTCTCCGTGGAAGAAGGTGATGAGTTTTGGACGAAAGGGTAAGTTGAGTCCTCGTTTTATTGGACCATATGAGGTGTTGGAGCGTGTTGGTCCTGTTGCTTATAGATTGAGGTTACCAGAGGAGTTGAGCAAGATACATGATGTTTTTCATGTATCAATGCTTCGTAGATATAGATCGAATCCTTCTCATGTTGTTCCGATTGAGGAGATTGAGTTAAGGGAGGATATGAGTTATGAGGAAGAACCGGTGAGGATTTTGGATGTGGATACAAAGGTTCTTCGAGGAAAGACCATAGATTTATTTAAAGTGCTTTGAAAACACTGAGGTGTGGAAGAAGCAACTTGGGAGACAAGAAAAAGCATGGAGGAGCAGTTTCCTCACTTGTTTACTTCAGGTAAATTTCGAGGATGAAATTTTCTTAAGAGGGAGAGAGTTGTAACATCCCGTTTTTGGGGTTATTAGTTAGGTTTTAGTTAGGAGAATTCGATTCGGATCGAATCGGGTTCTCCGGTTCATTATTCTGGGGAAAAATAAAATAAGAATATTTTTAATTAAAAAAAATAATAATTTTGGAATATGGTTTAAAAATATTAAAAATATGTTTTAAAATTAAAAGAAAGTAATTTAGACTTTATATTTATTTTTAATTATGCTTAATTATATATAAGTGACCAATTTGTAATTTTTAGAAAATTGGAGGACTTATTTTGTGATTTTCGAAAATTGTGATTTTAGTGACTAAAGTGAAAAGCAATCTAAACTTAGAATCCTTAGAGGGCCATAAACCCATTTTTAATTTTTAATAATGATTTATTCACCAAAATACTTTTTAATTACTTTAATTAAAGATGATAAACATTTTCTCTCAAAACTACCATTTTTCTCAAATCATTTTCTCTCCATTTTCCTTCATCTCTTTTCTTCAATTCCTTGCTGATTTTTGCATCTTTTTCAACAAAGATTACATCATTTTAATCATCTTTCCATTCTTTACAAAACCTAACCATCAATTTTATCAAATCAACACCAAATTGCAAGGAATCAAGAAGAGGAAATTGTGTCTTTTTGGTGAATAGATCTTAAAGGTAATTTTCTGGATTTTTAATTCTTTTCTAAGGTTCTTTATTGAAATTCCCAGGTATTAGCTTGCTAATCTTTGAATAAAAAATTAATTCTATATTTTCAATGTTAGATCTAATGATTTTGTGAATGTTTTTGTGAAATCTTTTTGGATCTCATTTAATGCTGAAATTAGATGGATTCAATTATGTTTTTATGTTAATTAAATGATTGATTGAGTCTTCATTTGATAGCACATTAATTTAATCCCAGAATAATGCAATTAGTGTTGTTTTAAAGTGTTTTTCGGTTGTTTTAGGGATTGTTTTAGGTGCTTATATGTTGCTGGAGGTATAAGGCTGGTTTGGATGTGTTTTTGGTTCATAATTGAAGTGGATTAGATGTTAGATTCATTAGGTTTTAGGCTGATGTTGTTCGGATGCGTTTCGGCTTAGTTTACGGTCTTTTCGGCTAAGTTTTCGGTAGTTTTATGGTGATCGGATATGGCTGCTGGTTTGAGCATGTTTTGATGTGAGAATGCTCTGTTTTTAATGTTGTAGAAGAGGTACAAGAAGGTGCTTGAGTGCTGGTGCGTTGGCGCGATCATCGGATATCGTCGGAAGCTCATTTCGTTTGTCAGTGAGTGCTTTTGGACTTAAAGCAAATCGCGTTTGGTACGGTTCTATTTTGGGGACTATGGAAGAGTGTGAAATCCTTCCATAGTTCAAGAGTAAGTAAAGTAAATATTTTTGGTAAATCAACATGAGTTTCGGCTACATTCGATAAAGGCATTATGTTGGTAATGCAATGAGATTCTTGGAAATGCATGAGCAAGATTTGAATTGGTGCATACATGAGAAATACTTGCTGAAATGCATAGCTTATTTAGCATCCATGATTATGGAAAATTATGAGGAATGATTTGGAATACAAGATGGTTAATTGCCTTATATATGATGGTGCCTTTGAGCATGGCTCTTGGTTCATTTGTTGAACATATTATGCATACATTATGAGCAGCAAGTTATCATGCACATCTGATTATGATATTGGCTTAGTGACACTAACTTTAGATTTGAATACGAATGACATGTCATTAGGATTGTCTTAAGTGCACTATAAACAAAGTTGAGAATACAGAAAATTGCCTACACGTAACAAGGGTGACTTTGTGTCCAACCGTGCGTGGTAGAGCCGCCTACACGTAACAAGGGTGACTATGTGTCCGATCGTGCGTGGTAGTGCTATAATGGTGATTTCGTGTCATATCAATGGTGACTTCGAGTCGTGTCAATGGTGACTTGGTGTCATGTCAATGGTGACTTCGTGTCATGACGAGAAAATGGTATCTAACAATGGATCCGTGTATTCGGTGAACTCAAGGTTCACATTAAGTGGTCAATAGAATGCCAATATACATACATGAATTTAATAAGGACACCATGCAACATTTATAAATTGTTTTGATAAGGTTGTGTAAACTCAAGGATGTATATGGTTTGATGAACATGAACATGAGATGTTAGCATGCATGATTTAATGATGCATTGCAAATTATGGTTTTATTATGGTTTTTAATAGATGCATTGATGATCTTGTGAAGAGCTTCCTCACTAAGCATGTTTGCTTAAGCTCTCTTTTCATCCTTGCAGAAAAATAAAGGCACTTGGGGCTTCGTTCGAGGCAAGGAAACCAAGGGGAAAGATCACTTTAAATTTGGTATGTTTTTGGAAAATAAATTGGGCATGTCAATGTGTAACCCAACCTATGTGAGGAGTGTGTACTTAGACTTTGGTTTATGTTGTAATAAGACCTTTGTTGCTTGATTGTTAATTGTTGGACTATGGAATTGTTTGGATTGTTGAGGCATGTACTTGCATGATTATTATGTTTTTAATCATCTTCTAGGAAGCATGCCTATAGTTTGATTGAAGTCTGTGACGTTGTTAATCATGTGCTATAAGTTGTTAATTATGCCTAGGAATTATGCATATAGTTGGAAGTGATTAATGGTTGTGTGTTGAATTGTTAGTGTTCACTTAGTGTGACGGAACTTTTGGTTCCAGACCCTAAGTTTCAAAACCTTTGGGAAGGTTCCGAAACCATTGTCAAATAGTTTCGAAATCTTCAGAAAGTTTTGAAACCTTACGGGCAATTTCAATTCTGGAAAGCTACTGGACGCGAAAAGTTTCGAAACTTTCCAAGGAAGTTTCGAAACCTCTGGAAGGTTTTGAAACCCTTGACTGCCTGGAATTGATAGTTGTTGGAAATTATATTTTAGTCTCGGATATCTTCCTTTGTTCGATTATTGTACTTACAGATGTTATTTTGGGCTGAAATTTTGCATGCATGCATAAAGTTGATTTAATTTCAAGATGGTTAACCTAATTTGTATGAAGTCCTTATAATTTGGAAGATTTACATTTTGGTCCCTAAATTAGAGAAACATGCAATTGATAATGTTTGAATGATCCGTTTGACTTGAAATTTATTGTGAAGGATACTTGAGTGTTAAATTGAACTTTGATGAAAAGAAATTATACTTTGTTAATAGGATTTAAAAAGTTTTATGTTTTAGTTCTTAATTCATATAAGTGTTTAATTGGATGTTTGTTAATGATTGGTTTGTTCTGTTAATGCCTTATACGAGACCTTGACATGTAGAGTAAGATTATGCATCTAGGAAAGATAAAATAAAAAATATAACGGATTTAGGGTTGTTTATCGAATCGGACCTTTGCGGGTTTGGTTTGATATTCCTCGTGTAACCCGTTAGTGTCGGTTCCGTCTAGGCCAGGTTAAGGGGGTTACAACAAGCAATAGTTCGAGTTTGGGGGTATTTGATGAGTGCCTAAAAGGCAGTTGGTTACTACCCTTCTCATGGTACTTTTCGCATCTATTATACACCAATTTGAACTGAAATATAGACTCTTTGTACAATATTGGATATTTTGTTATCACTACTTACAAACACGAAATTTATAGAAAATGTAGATATTATTACATATTTTGTACATGCAGGAATATCCATGGCCGAAGCAGCAGTGAAGCAGTGTTGAGGCCGAGACAGGGAACAAAGCCGCGGCAGCATCCAGAGTAGCAGCATCAACATTGTAGGCGCAATGAAAGATATATAAAGAATATTCTGAAAGATGCAGCGCACCAATTGGACCAGGCTAGCGCACTAAAAGCCCAAGTCAAAGACTAAACGGGAAAATCCTTCTAGAAGGCGACAAACTTGGAAATATCAGATCTCATGTAGAAGACTTGTTCCCTACTCCAAGTTAGAGTCTATTTAGGAAAGGTTTACCCAATATTAAGACTATATATAGCCTAGTCGACCACATTGTTTGGGGAGCCGATTTTAGAGAAACCCTTCCCCCTAAGAATTGTACCTAACGACATTATGTTCTAAATTTCTTAGAGATAGGTGAAAGTTGTAGATATTAGTGAGAGGAGATTGTTTCTTGTTTCTTTGTTTTAATGCAATAATAATATCATAGTTTGCGTATCCTATTGTCATTCCTTGTTCTTGCATTCAAGCTCGAGGGAGAAGTTTGTAAGTAATATATTTATCTAGCATCGAGAGGTGTAGATTCATGAAAGGGATAAGTACGGTGTTGTAGACACTAACTCGGCCTAGAGATAGGTTAAGAGTTTTAGCAACTAAAAGAAGTGTTGGATTGGTTGGTGATTATCGTTGATTTGCGCTGAGAGGTATCGTCAAGGACCAGTCATCAACATATTAAGTATATGCTTTAGTTCAAGTAGGTGTAGAATTGATGATTAATGCCCATGAAAAGTGTAAAAAATGATAGTGAGTTGAGCACTTATCAAAATCATAAAGAAACGCTCCTCATCATTATTACCGTCACTACCTCTAACGAAGACAACAAGGTCTTGTTCTTCATCATCACCATCTCCAACGCTAAAAATGTTTGCAGCTACATGCCCTAGTTGTTTGTTCTATGTCATGTCTTCCAATACAAATCCAAGGTGGACTCACTGTGATTCTTTTGTTCCATCTTCTCTGCATATGAAAAAAATCTAGGCTTGACTTAAATGCATCATTTTAACTCTATTTTTATTCTCTGAAAATTGATTGAAGATTTTTTTAAAAAAATTATTCAAATCTTCAATCACTAAAATGCTTTAATTTACATAAATTGGAAATTCATAATTTGATTCTAATGTATATTTGATATTTGATTTTTTTTATTATTTTTAAGATTTTTCTCTTTTTCAATGGAATAAAATACTATACGCATAAAAAGCTTCATTATATGAAACTTCATGTAGCTCACACTCCTATATGAAGCGTAAAGTTTGACACATGTGAATGAAACGTATTTCAATTTTTCAAGAATAATATCAGAACAAAGTTTTATTAACATTTGTTTCTTACAAGAAGCTTAATACAAATTAACGAACAAGTGATGCAAATACCTTTACAAGGCATCCACAAGAATCCAGCATGTTCGTTCTCAATTGATATTCCACTATCTAGACCACAAAAATATATTAAGAAAACAAGGGAAATGTGTTTTAAATTTTTATAGAATTTTTAGAGAAATGGATGTGTTTTTTTAGAAAGATGACAAAAATATAAAATTTTAAAATTTTGAGGGTCAAATTAAAGATAAAATAAAAATGAAATAATTATTTATTGACTATATAGATAATTTATCATCTTATTATTGTGTCAAATCATCTTTCTATTAACCTTAAACGGTTAGTAATATCGGAGTGACCATAAGTTTACAGCTCGAAAACGTATGTGACTATATTGGTTGATTTTCAAAATCGGTGACTAAATTTGTACTGGGAGAGCAAACAAACGTGAGCTATAGTAATTAACCCTTTATTTAATTATAAAACCCTTTTCTCTCTCCCACTCACCATCACATTAAACCCCCATCATAACTTTCCCTCTTCCCCATACCCTAGCCGCAAAACTCATAACCCATAATTACTTTTTACTTAACCCTCTCTTTCCCAAAGAAACAAATCGTTTCTCTTCTCCCAACTTCATCTTCTTCCCCAAACTTTTCCAAGAAACTCCCTCTGAAAACTATGTCATGCTTCAAAAAATACTCCTGAATCATCAAGGTTTGCTGTGCCGGCACAATCAATAGAGATCCAAAGGTTCGAAAATGACGCGGCAAAAGAGCGGTTCCAAAAGATCAAAGGTGTAATACCCTAAACATAGCCTAGAAGTTAAGGATTAAATAAATTAAATTAGAGCTTAATAAAATTTAAAATTTAGTGACTAAATTAAATGAATTTGAAAATTAGAGGCCAAATTGAAAAAGGACCAAAAAGTGAAAACTCAAGAAAGGAGAGATTGCATGTAAGTTTTTAAGTAATTGGTGGCCTTGGACACATGGCAAGACACCATATGGCCGGGCCCCCCTTGTCCCCTAATTAAAGTTTTGTTTGAATTAAAAAAAAATAAGAAAAAGGGGTAAATAATAAAATATGAGATAGTGGGAGAGAGAAAGTTCTAATTGTCATCCTCTTCACCCATTTCTTCCCTCTTGGCCGGCCATGGGAGAGAGTTTGAGAGAAAATATTTGCTTGCCTTGCATGTGAGATTTTAAGTGAGATTTTGAAGGTTTGAAGCAAGATTCTTGATTAGGGAGGTCAAACAAGCACGGTAAGGTATTTTTCTTCTTCTAAGCTTAGCTAAAAATGTAGTTGAAGGTTGTTAGCTTGAAATCCATGGATGAAAATTTAATATAGTGTTCTTAGTTAGCTTATTTTTAAGTTAGAAGTTGAATGCATGTTGCTGGAAAATACATGTTATATTTGTTGAGTTTTTGAGCTTAAGGACTAAGTTGCATGGATTTGGAAATTGTAGGGACTGATTTATGGTTAAATTTAGGAAGTGTTTTGATGTTAGTATGATTAAAATATTCATATGTGGATTGATTTGGGGTGAAAAGAAGCATGAGAAACTTGTTGCTAGGAAATTAAGTGATAAATGTGATTTTGGACTGTTTTGCAAGAATTGAGAAATTGGTGGACTAATTTGTTTTGGTTGAATCTGGAAATTTAATATTTAATTCATAGGATAATGTTTTAAGAGTGAGGAAATTAAATTTTAGGTGTTTTGGTTGAAAAGATGAAGGAAAGGAAGCGTTAGAATTGGTAAAGTGCTTTGGACTAGCTTATAAGTGATATTTTAGTAGCTTCATGGATTGAGCTGAAAACTCTTTTTAAATGCCAAATTAAAAATGTTTGTATAGGTAAAATATGCTTAAAACTGAGTCTACTAAAGTTTACAAGTGTTGGATGAGTTGAATTGGTGTTTAGGTTGATGAATCTTGAGCTAGAATTGATGTAGGTGAAATCTGTCCAGAATAGGCCCTGTTCTGGACAGTAACTTCAAGAAATTCCCTAAAATAATGTACAAGGAATTTAGGGCTGGAATTGAGCAGTCTAGAACTTGGATGAGTCTAGTTTAATTAGAAAAAAAACCTCACCTCGTTTTCCCTTTTAAATTAGGAGATATAAGAGAAACAAAAAGATTGGTCTAGACTGTCCCGAAACAGCACTGCTGTGTCTTTAAATTGAAAACTGGTATTGATGGGTTCGTAGGAAAAATTCAAGCTTTATATGGTTCAAAAAATGGTTTCGTTAGCTTTCCAACGAGGTAAAGTGGACAATTTTTGGACATGTGGATCAAAAGATAAAAATAGTTTTGTGAGCATTGTACAATCTGTCCAAGAATGTAACTTTACTGTTTTGGACTGTTTTAGAGTTGTTAATTATGAAATGTGTAGTTCGAATGTATTTTGATGATGTGTCAGTGCTTTTGTGTATTTTAGAGACTTCTAAAGAATTGGATAGTGAGGAAGAGCTGAGGCAAGAGCTTTCCAAAAGAAGGAGCAAGGGGTCAATCATCCATAATCCCTAGGATTTTCGCTTGGATTGTTTGTGAGTGTGACTTTCTTTGGGGTTGGGACTAGGTCCTAACCCAATTCTGATTTTTGGTTGTTTATGATTAAACCGGTATGAAATATGACTTAATACAAACTTGGCTAATCTTTAAGGGAAGAGTGAAATGCTATGAAAACTTGTTTGTTGCCATGTTACTTGTTAGCATGTTGATTGAATATGTATTGCTTATTAAGTAATTGTTTTGGTTTGTTCATACCCATGCATTGCATATGCCGAGGTATGAATGACATGCTTAAGCTTGGGACGCAAGGTACGTGTACATGCATTTGTTCCATGCAATTAAAGTTCTGATTTTTGCTTGTGCTTAGCATGTTTGATATAATGTATAAGGAATGGCATGAAATGAATTTTTTATGAGCCTAGGCATAATGGCCTAAGAGGCTTGGTCTATGAGGACCGTGTTACTGAAATGATAATGAATATTAGATTGATATGCTTAAATTGATAATCGACAACCTTGGTAGCTAGTTAGTTAGATAGGAGGGCATGCCTTAGAATCTAGAGCTCATTGTATCGGGTAGGACTTCAGTCCGGGGCAATTGGCCCTTATTGGCGACAGTTGGAGGGTACGTTTTTGGTCATTGGCGATGTAGGAGGGTTTGACCAGCACTATAGGTGCATATTGTGGCGACAGTTGGTTGGAGATTCGATTATCTTCTAGCTAAATACCAAGGTGGTTGTAATGATTTAATTAACTTGAACTTGAATTGCACTATATTTGTTAGTTAAATGTAAGCATGATTACTTCGTATGAAAATGCATTTGTTATTGGATTGTTACATGTATTTGGATTGGTATATATTGAATATTGGATTGTTACATGTATTTGGATTATTGTACATTGAATATTGGATTATTACGTGTAGTCGGATTGTCACATATTGAACCTTGGATTGAATTGTTATATATTGATTTGGAATACGTGTACTTGAACTTGGTATGTTATGGTATATGTGAACTTACTTGGCATATGATACATGTTTGGATTGTCTTGGATTGTTTTGATTCTTTTTTTTTTGTTACCTCACTAAGTACCTTATGAACTTACCCCCGGTCCCTTCGCTCTTCCCAAACTTTTCAGGTCGATCGATTTATAGCTCGGTCCCAGATTTCCGTCGTTCGGATCAGCAGCAACACAAGCCATGTATGTCTTTTTTTTTAGATCTCCTAGTGGTGGCTAGTCTTGTTTTGTTAGATCATGCATTTTGATTACTTTAGACGGTTTGTATATAGTGAATCATTTTGGTAGCTTGGGACTTAAATTTGTATAACTTAAGAATGATGACATACTTGATACGTTTAATATGCATGTATATTTTGTAATGGATTGCATGTCATGGAATGAAATGGAACGAACTATTGATAATATTATATGGAATGGATAAATGAATTATAGAACTATTGAAGGAACAATAGGTTTCGGGAATGTTTAGCAGTGAATATAAGTTGCTAAGTGATCTTTAGGCCTAATAATAAGAAAAGTTTTAATTTACCCCTAAAATCGGTACTTTCAGGTTAAGTTAAGTTGGTAAACCATCGTTCGGGTCGAGTTATCGGAGTGCTCAAGGACCGGTGACACCCCTTTCCTACCGGCCCGGGGTGGGGGTGTCACAAAAGGACGACAAGTACATCAGGAAAAGGGTTTTATTTTTGATAAAGCCACCATAAAGAACCTACCCGAACCAATTACTAACATAGTGAAGGAACACAAGTAGGAGAAGTTTGCTCGCCACTTCGATACCAAGAAAGACATAAAGGCCATTAATATTCCCATTGTGAAGGAGTTATACGCTCACTTCACTAGACCGAGACAACAAACTGTTTATGTGCGTGGGTGTTATACCCTTCCCAACAAAGCACATTAATGAGTTCTACGGGTCTATAATGAAGATCGACATTCAATCTTCGTTGCCTCTATGTTGGGACAAATCCTAGACTATCTCAAGGCCAACACAACAGTAGACCGCACCAGCTTGAAGTCTGAAGGGAAGTTATGGATACACTTTCCTAAACAGAATCTAATGCCTACATCCCACACTGTTACAACAAACCTTGTCAGGTTACAACTACTTCTCTCAATCCTCAACAAACGATCGATTAATATTGGAAAATTATTCTGGAAGAGGCATACGCAACATTGAAAAGAAAGTAAAGGCCTATGATTTTTCCCTAATTAATCATGACTTTATGCCATAAGTATGGAGTGTTTGAAGACAATGAGGACTACAAAGTGAAAGGGAGGCAAAGAATTGGTCTAGAAAAGATTCTAGAGTTAATAAGGATGGAGGAAGATGCTCCAATAACTAGCCAGACTGTTGCTCAAAGAAAAAATGCTACAGTAGATTTAATTGCTCTAATGGCTGCGATTGAGAGGACACAGATCCAAGTGGATGAGCTCCATGGAAAGTTCATGACTTTCCTGAATTATGTGCGACAAAGAGATTTGGCGATCCAGATGAACAACTCAACATGTTTTTACTCAACAAGCTGGTAATTCTGCCTGTTTACTGTTCCTAGCTTCGATTAGGGTAATCTCGCCTATTACCAATTCTTGTGCTACAACCAGTGTAATTCCACTTGTTTCCTAAGGTCATTCCTTAGGTCGATACCTTTGCCCAAACTTGGCACTTAGAGGATCTACACTTTTTTTGGTTATTTATTTTGATGTAATGTTTAAATCTTCTAGTTTGCATTCAGGGTGACATGTGCCTATATTTTGTTAAAGGATTTGTGAATTATTTTGTAAACAATGATGTTTACAAGAAACTTTATTTTAGTAACACTTTCATATGTTTTAAATGATATCCTGATTGGTCTATTATTAGTACAAGTTATGTTGATTATATTTGAACTATAATTATGATGGAACTTTTATTAGTACAGGTTTCTTAATTATATTTCGAATTTGGATTCATGTTTTAAAAAATATGACCACTCTAAGTTGAGCTTTCTGTATAGGCCGGTCTAGGGGTTACATACGCTCTTGGTATTTTTGGTGGTACCAACACGTCGTTTTGACCTGAGTCATGGTTAGAGTTCTTATGAGGAAATAGGTAGTGGTGGCTTCATGGTTAGAATCTCTATGGGAGGTGTTGTTTTTAGACGGTTTAGCGTTTGATTTTGACAAAGGTGGGTTGAAGGTTAAATCCCCGGAATTGAGTTGTTCTTAGAGGAGATACGTGTGGCTAGACCTGTTGTGATTACACCACCATACTCCATTTAAATTTTAAGAACAAAGTTTCTTTAAGGAGGGGAGAGTTGTAACGACTAGTTTTTCTAGGTCAACGTTAGGTGTTGACACAAGTCTTGAACTGTCACATTGGGTTGAGTATTCGAGTTGGTGGACTGTGTTGGGCCCCAGTTTTTTCCTGGGCGAGCTTCTCGTGTTAGTGGCCTTGTATGTTAGTCTTGGCTTTGGGGGTTATGTTGGATGAGAAAAGGTAAGGTGGTAATTCCTCTATGAGAGGCAAAGTTGCCCAACCTCTTAATCTCTATGTAAAATGAGGGGAAGGAAAAAGGTTTAGCCATCATCTCTCTTTCCTCATCTTCTTTCTCTTCTTTCTTGAGTCAAAGTTAAATATTAAAGCTTGTGGTTGTTGAGGGAGAATCACGTTTTGCTCAGCAAGGAGGGATTCATTAGTAGCTCAAGATCTTTGCTTCAAGGTGTATATCTTTTCGTTTGATGGAGAAAGGTTTTGAAGCTTAAAATCAAGTTTTAAGAGTGGGAGAAGCTTGAGGGAGCTTTTAATCCGAGTTTATTGCTTAAGATTAGAACATATTTGACTCCAACATTTCATGATTCTCATATAATGATAGTCTTGCTTAATTGAATGGTTGTATCTTTGCTGGTTCGATGCTTTGGTTCATTGGAACCCTAAAAATGGTAAATTTCGTATTAAGGGTTGAAATTATATAAAACTGTTAGAAAACCATATATTACACTTCAAATAACTTGTACGAATATTTTGGAGTTTAACCATATCGTTAAATTATCGTTTTTAGGTAAAATCTGAACCAGACATTCATTTTTGGGTGTGTGTACAGTTTGGGAACGTATCTGTAAGCTAGTATAACGAGAGAGGCTGATTTATGAGAGGCGTATCGATAAAAACGAGATCGAGTCGATATCCGTAATGAGTTTTGAATTCTAGAATCGTTTACGTGTATCGATATGAGAGAGTGTAGCGGTACCACTATTTTATTATGTTGAAGATAACTTCGAGTATCGATATGCACCTAAGTTGTATCGGTGCAGATGTATCGTTATAGATAGGGGATCGATACAGGCCCTTTGTGTATCAAAACTGGTATAGATACGGGGGTTTAGCGTATAGGTACGAGCTTTAGGCTGAGGCTTTCGAATGGTGTTCTCGTATTGATACTCGGGTAAGGAGTATCGATACCCTAGTAATATGTACCAATACCATAGGTGGGTATATCAATAACGCGAAGAGCAATCTGTCCAAGAATTTCGAGTTAGCGTTCGAAGTTCTATAATTTGAGATAAGGGTTCCAATAGATCTCTAAATACATAAAATAAACTATAGAACAGTGAAATCAAGTTTAATAATCTAATACGTGAAATTGTGGCTAATAGCTCATTAATGGATGTTTGGCTTAATGGTATTTTGTCTCCTTAAGAATTCATTGTGGATCGAACAATAGTGTGTGGTGGTTAGGTCCTTGTTATGTGCTAAAGGGACACTAACATAATTAAGAGGCTCCGGAGAATGAATAATCTAATGAGAATCATATAAATGGGATAATAATTTTGAGATGTTGAATCGTATTTATTGATGAGTGCCTTGGGCATTAATTTTGGTACTATTAGATGCTTTGATGTGAACACATCTTTAACACTAATGGAAGTAAATTCCGAAGTTTTACTAACAAGACCTATCACACGAGCTAAGGATAAATAATTCAGGGAAATTCTTTCTCTATCTTTTTCTAACATTCCATATTTATTAGATTATGTTTATGCCTTAGAAAATAGGACTTTTAATGTGTTGCACATTGATATGTGACATATTTAGGTTATACTACTGATTAGGTGTGTTTAAGTATGTATAAAATATGCTAAGAGTGTTTAAGATATGTTTGCCAACTTAATATTATATGTCACGCGATGACATCTTGTTATGTGCTATTACAATAAGGTTGCATTGTCTTATAGCTTATTTGAACGTTTTCAACAAGTATACAAATTCTCTAAATGTGTTTCCTTTGTTTTGTAACATGTGCATGGGAGGACACCTGCTTAAGAGAGTGTAACCTACTTACTCTCGGCTCAGAAGAGTGTGATCAACTCATATTCATCTCAAGTCAGCTCAAAGATTTAGTTTCCAACTTAATTCAGCTTCTAACACTCTTAGCTAACTTGTTTCAGCTCAACTCAATTCCAGCTAGCTCAACTTCAGCTCTATTAGTTCAACTCCAGTTGAAGTGACCTATGATAGCTGTCGCGACCATTTTAAAACCGGAAATGTCTGAAAAATAGCCCGGTGAGTAATTTTAGAAAAAAAATCGAATTTTATTGTTTCTAATCGATAATTATAAAAATCAGGGTCTTGTTAAAACATTTAATTTGAATTTTAAAATCGTTTTGGAGTCGCCACCGGCCACTTTGGTAGGCTAGACACCATAAAATAAACTAAGGATTCATTTTGAAAACATTTGGGTTCGGGAGTCGGTTACGCATAAGGACGACCCTTACGAGCGCCCGAGATCGATACCTTATTAATTGCATGTGGTATTTCGGTATTTTGAATAATAATATTAACTCAATCCACTATTGACAAATAAATATCATTCGAATGAGAATATCTTTTTTGGATAAGAAAATATATTTCTTTTAAATACGAGCTTGAATAAGACGTCATCTAGATAGGAAACCTTAACTCGTATTTAAAGAAATATAAGTTCTGCCCCAAAAGGTTTTAAATGCATGACTAGTTATTATCTTGTTGATTTTAATTACTAACCTAAAAGGGCTCCATGAATTAAATATTTAAACCCTATTGAATTATTAACTTTACCAAGTGTATTATGATAACATCCGATGATCGGACACTACCATCTAGACACCGAATAAATTAATAATTACTAATGGTCTTTTAGTTTTTTGCCTAATTAATTTTATTAAATTTTAACCCTAAATTATTTATCATTTTCTATGTTTCGATGACACGCCGAATACGATACCAAAGTACACTATTGGCCAACATAATATTATATCAAAACACTAACCACTTAATGCATCTGAGATATATGATTAGAATGTCATCGTTACAAAATTATCTACCTATTTAAATAATTATTTAATTAAAGTGACTAGCCCTAAAAAGGCTCTAATTTATTTAACTAAGTAAAAATAAGGTGTTATACTAAACATATATGCTATATGATTTAAAATATGCAAGCAAATAATTCAATTTAAATAAATAAAACAATAACTAAAATATAAAAGGATCAAATTAGATTCGAATGAAAAAAAAGTAATAACTTACCTAATGGAAATGGACGTATCAAATAACAACACTTGTTGTGCTTTATCCTAATTGAAATGTTCAATCTCCAAGTTGCTGCACAGCCCAGGAAAATCAAATGTATCTTTCCACGTGTGATCCCAACAATACCGATTTTCTGAAGATGAAACCGATTCAAACACATCACTTTTAGGGTACTCATGTACTTCATAGCCATACTCTATGTGCTTCAATCCCCGAGTGGAATACACCATGGCCGTAAGTAGAAACCAATGCAGCTTTTCCTTGTTCACCATATTTATTGGATTCCGAGGAGACTACGTCGAGGAACGTAGTAAGGATCAACATCAATATCCGAGAAATCAACAAGTTTTCTACCAAGAATTTTATCAAAATAATTTTGAGCCTCTGTTTTCTTGTCACATGGTTGCCAAGTGTCTTCTCAAGTGTTTCATAAAGAGATGTCTCGTGCCTTTTCTTGAACCACTTGCCTACAACGTGAATGGCATGTTCAATGAAAATTGAAATAAGAACCAGAACAAAACACACCACAGCAGCAGCCCACTTTGGTGTCTCCTCTAGTGAACGTGATCCTTCAAGTTGCTTTCTTTACATGGCTAATAATTCAAGCGAACAAAATTTGATGCTTTTCCCGGGATATATCTTGGCACCACTAAATCGGTAAAGCTCTTTTTGAATCATGGTTGTTGTTTTATCATTTTCTTTCTACCAAGCGTTTATATTCGCATTACAGGGTTGGAAAGTGAGATTACTCGGCAAGAGATTGGAGATCGGAAGCGGTGAGCAAAAGAGTTTCGGATTGGGATTGTTGTTTGGTTTCATTCGGGGTGAAACTTGCAATGAAGAACAAAAACTTGAAAAGAATGGCGATGGAGTGTGTTTGGAATTAGAGAAACGCTACCCCTTGGTAACCGACCTTCTTCCATTCTTCCTTGTTGTCTTTTTCCCTATCAGTGCATTGTGTTTCCATGAGCCTTAGAGTTTTTCTGACAGGCAATGGCATGAAACTTTTCAAATTTGTTGTGTGAAATGGAAGGAGATCTTCAACAGTCGGTTCCCCCCCATGCTTGTTCTCTCCTATTCTTGTTAAACTCCCCCATAAACCTTCCCCTAAAAATCCTTTAAACAATCTTTGTAACCTCCCAATAATAGAGAGTCCTCACTCTCACTGTTACTTTTTTTATTTATTTTTATTATTTATTTATTTAATATTTGTGTTATTATTATCTATATTTATTTGTATTTACTTAGGCCCTCGGATGAAATTTGGGTATTACAGCTGCCCTTGTTTGCTCAATGCTGTGGAGCTGGAGACGAGCAAAGACTGAAAAAAACACGAATTTCATCTAAGTTTCTTGGCCTCTGTTACGCTAATAATGCTTGAAGTTATTCTTCTCATTACAAAATTCTTCAAGCAAAATACCTGTGATAGAACCCAAGGTTGTTCTTCTCATTATAAAATTCCTCGTATCCCGTGAAAACCTAGAGGTGTTCTTCTCATTATGAAATTCTCCAGGGTTTGAAGTTGTTCTTCTCATTATGAATTTCTTCAGACAAAAAGTGATGGAATCCGAAGCTGTTCTTCTCATTATGAAATTCTTCGTATCCCATGGACTTTGAAGTTGTTCTTCTCATTATGAATTTCTCCAAAGTTTGAAAAGTTTGAAGTTGTTCTTCTCATTATGAAATTCTTCAAACTGATCAAGTGGTGGAAACCGAGATTGTTCTTGTCATTATGAAATTCATTGTAACATCCCGATTTTAGGGTTAGTATTTTGGGCTTTAGTTAGGAGAATTCGATTCGGGTCGAATTTGGTTCTCCGGTTCGTTATTCCGGGGAAATATAAAATGAGAATATTTTTAATTAGAAAAGTAATAATTTTAGAATGTGGTTTAAAAATATTAAAAAGATGTTCCAAAATTAAAAGAATGTAATTTGGACTTTAAATATATTTTTAATTATGCTTAATTATGCATAAGTGACCAATTTGTAATTTTTGGAAAACAATGGGTGATTTAATTAGAAAGTAATAATTTTCTCACTAAACTACCTTTTTTCTCTCATCTTTTTCTCTCATTTTTTCTCTATTTTCCTTCATCTATTTTCTTTAACTCCTTGCTGATTTTTCCATCTTTTTCCATATAGATTACTTCATTTTAATCATCTTTCCATTATTTACAAAACCTAACCATTAATTTTATCAAATCAATACCAATTTGCAATGAATCAAGAAGAGAAAACTTCATCTTTTTGGTGGATAGATCTCAAAGGTAATTTGCTGGATTCTAACTCTTTTTCTAAGGTTCTTTATTGAAATTCCCAAGTATTAGCTTGTTAATCTTTAAATGAAACTTGATTTTATGTTTTCAATGCTAGATCTAATGATTTTATGAATGTTTTTGTGAAATCTTTTTAGATCTCATTCAATGTTTGTAATTAGATGAATTTAATTATGTTATTAATTCAATTAAATGATTAATTAAGTCTTCAATTGATGGCATATTAATTTAATCCCGGAATAATGCAATCGGTGTTGTTTTAAGGTGATTTTCGGTTGTTTTAGGGGTTGTTTTAGATGTTTTAATGTTGCTGGAGGTATAAGGATGGTTTAAATGTGTTTTTTGTTCATAATTGAAGTGAATTAGATGTTAGAATCATTAGGTTTTGGGTTGATGTTGTTCGGATGCGTTTCGGCTTAGTTTTCGATCCTTTTGGCTAAGTTTTCGGTAATTTTGTGGAGGTTTGATGTGGCTGCTGGTTTGAGCATGTTATGATGTGAATATTCTTTGTTTTTAATGATGTAGAGGTAGTGCAAGAAGGTGCATAAGTGGCTGGTTCATTGACGTTGCCATTGGAGCATCAGCGAAGGCTCGTTTTGCTTGTCGGTGAGTGTTTTTCGGACTTAAAGCGAATCGTATTGGTACAGCTCTGTTTTGGGGACTATGGAAGAGTGTGAAAACTTTCCATAGTTCAAGAGTAAGTGAAGTAAATGTTTTTGATATATTAACATGAGCTTCAGCTACATTCGGTAAGGACATTGATGTTGGTAATGCAATGAGATTTTTGGAAATGCATAAACATGATTTTGAATTTGTGCATACATGAGATAATTGTTGAAAATACATGGTTTAAAAAGACATACATTGTTAAGGAAAACATGGAAAATGAATTTGAAATATATGTGGTTATTTGCCTTCAAATTAAAGGTGTCATTGGGCATGACTTTCGGTTCATTTGTTGAGCACATTATGGATGCATTGTGAGATGAAAATGAATTAGAATATTATGTGGTTATTTGCCTTGAAATTGATGGTGCCATTGGGCATGACATGTGGTTCATTTTTGAACATATTATGGATGCATTATGAGCACCAAATTATCATGCACATTTGATTATGATATTGGCTTAGTAACACTAACTTTAGATTCGAATACGAATGACATGTCATTAGGATTTTCTTAAGTACACTATAAACATTATTGAGAATAAAGAATATTGCCTACACGTAACAAGGGTGACTTTGTGTCTAATCGTGCGTGGTAGAGCCGCCTACACGTAACAAGGGTGACTATGTGTCTAATCGTGCGTGGTAGTGCTACAATGGTGATTACGTGTCATGTCAATGGTGACTTCGTGTCATGTCAATGGTGACTTCGTGTCATGTCAATGGTGACTTGGTGTCATGTTAATGGTGACTTTGTGTCATGACGAGACTAATAGTCTCTAACAATGGATCCGTGTATTCGGTGAACTTAAAGTTCACAATAAGTGATCACTAGAAGTCAATATTCATAAATGGATTAAAAGAGAACATTGTGCAGCATTCATGAAATGTATTGATAATGTTGAACATACTCAAGAAAGTGATTTGATGTTATAGAAATGGACGTGGAATGTTAAGCATGCATGTTTTTAATGATGCATTGCAGACTATGGTTTCTTTATGGTTTTAAATAGATGCATTGATGATCTTGTGTAGAGATTCCTCATTAAGCATGTTTTCTTAAGCTCTCTTTTCATCCTTGCAGAAAAATAAAGGCACTCGGGACTATAATCGGAGCAAGGAAACCAAGGGGAAAGGTTACTTCAAATTCGATATGTTTTGACAAATAAGTTGGGGCTTGGCAATGTGTAAACCCAACCTATGTGGGGAGTGTGAACTTGACTTTGGTTTATATTGAAATAAGACCTATGTTGCTTGATTGTTAATTGATGAACTATGGTGATCTTTGGATTGTTGAAGCATGTACTTGCATGGTCGTTATGTTTTTAATCATGTTCTAGGTAGCATGCCTATAGTTTGCTTGATGTTCTTGACGTTGATAATCATGTGTTATATGTTGCTATTTATGCTTAGGATTAATGCATATAGTTAATAGGGATTGACGGTTGCATTTGAGCCGATGATGTTCACTTAATGTGATGGAATTTTTAGGTTCCAGACCTAAAGTTTTGAAACCTTAGGGAAGGTTTCGAAACCTTTGCCTAACAGTTTCGAAACCTTCAGGAAAGTTACTGGACGCAAAAAGTTTCGAAACCTTCAGGGAAGTTTCGAAACCTTTTAAAAAAGTTTCGAAACCTTTGGCTGCTAGAAATTGATAGTTGCTGGAAATTGCATTTTACTCCCGAATATCTTTCTTTGTTCAATTAGGGTATCTACAAAATTATTTTGAGCTGAAACTTCACATGAATGCATAAAGTTGATTTAATTTCAAGATGGCGAACTCAATTTGGAAGAAGTCCTTATAGTTTGAATGATTTTCATTTTGGTCCCTAAATTAGTGAAACATGCAATTGATGAAGTTAGAATGCTCCGTTTGAGTTGAAATTTTCCGTGAGGGATACTCGTGTGTTTAATTGAACTTTGATGAAAGAATTTCTACTTTTTTATTAGAATTTAAAAGTTTTATGTTTTAGTCCTTAATTTACTTAAGTGTTTAATCGGATGTTTGTTTATGATCGAATTGTTTCCGTTAATGCGTTGTATGAGACCTTGACATGTAGGAATACAATTATCCATTTAGAAAAAAATTATAACGGTTTTAGGGTTGTTTATTGAATCGGTACTTCGCGGGTTTAGTTTGATATTCCCCGTGTAACCCATTAGTGCCGGTTCCGTCTAGGCCGGGCTAAGGGGGTTATATTTGGTGGTCTTAGAGCCAGGTTTGTAAAGTGTGTAGTTGGTTGGTTAAAGCATTTGTAGGATTGCGAAGTTGTATGTTTAAATGTGCGATTGATCATGATATTTGTGATTGAGCATGATATGTTGTTGGTGTGTAAAAATCTATTTATGATGATTGTACTTTGAGTAATGATGGTTAAACTAAGGTTATCGGTTACACATTGCCAATGCCAACATATTTTCAAATGCTTTCAGTTTTCCGTTGGATCTTGCCCGAATGTAAGTTTTTTTTATTTTAATATTATGTTTTAAACTGCATGTTTAAAGTTTTTGGAATATGCTTCTGAGGCGTAAGTCACTAGCTAGTGTTGGTATGAATATTGGTGTTCAATATTGAGGATGAAACGACTGCTAGGGAAGAGTAATTTCTTCCTCCTCTGTGAGTGTGCCTTCGGTTAGGCAGGAAGGTTAGTTTATGGTATTGTACCGTTTTTTCGAGTGTGTTTTAGTCTACTGAAGCTGGTACGGTTGTTGCTAATCTGACTTGGAAGTTGTCAATAGGATGGCAGTTGAAGTTGTTAGAATTGAGGATGTTATTTGTGAGTGTGAACAATAATCATGTTTAGAGTAAGAGCACATATATGTATATATCTATAGATAATGTAGGACATGCATGCATTCTTGAGCATGACATTAGAAATTGTATTTACATGCACATGCATTTGCGTAGGCATTTATGAGGGCATACAGGAAATCATGCATATATTTGTTCACACTTGCGAGTAGCTGCTTGAGGATGTAAGTGGAGTGTGGTTGGTTCTTTTAAGGTGAAGGTGTAGAAAAAAAGGGGTTGAAAGGACTTTCTTGTGGTGTTGAGCTGAATGTGTAGTGGGAAAACTACCCTTTTGGTTAGGGAATAGTCTTAGATGAAGAATGAGTAGCTGGTCTCAGAGTTGTGAATGTTTGAAACCGAGGTAAATACCCTGAGTTATGGTTAGTTTGAGTTGGTCATTACTAAAGGAAGGACTGAGTTTTACAGATTCTTTCTAGTTAGGATTTAGAGGTTGTAACAAGGTTGCAGCATGTTTTGTAGAGTAAGCCGGGTTGGTATTTTTCTGAGTGATGTAAAATTATTTTGTGGAAATTACAAGGAATTCTTTGTAGTGTGGTTATTGTGCAGTTATATCGGGGGTTGTGACCGATCTGGTATGGTCAAGATGGAAGTAAAATATGAGATATATATTAATATGGGAGTTGTGGTATCGGGTGTTTGAATCATAGATTGTTGTGACCGTGAGAGGTTTGGTTGTACTATAAAGGAGGAAAGTGTACATGTTGGGTTTACATGATATTAAGTTAGATATACCTCGGGTAAAGTTAGTTTTTGATGATGTTTGAAGTGGTGTATCGAGGACCGCTGGACAATTTATGGTTTGTATCAGTTGTTCAGTCTTGTGGGTTTGCTTTTATCGAAAAGTGTTGTGAGGGTTTGTGTTCGGTGGGTTCATGTTTGTGGATGTTTCACCAATATGGTTACTGCTTTGGCAAGGTTATAAAATAAAAGATGTTTTAGCTAGTAGAAGGAATAGTTCTACAAGCTTGGATTTTGTTGTGGTATAGTTAAGGTAAGAGTTGATTTATCGATGAGTTGATAATGGGAAGGAGTTTTGGGTTAAGTGTCAAGGCACTTAATAATGTATAGATTTTAAAGTTTGAACCATGGTGTTGAGTTGGTTATGGTGGCTAAATCTTAAGTTGGAGGTATTATCGTGGAGATGAGTACGATGTTGGGTTTGACACAAAGTTGGTAAGTTTCTTGTATGATATATTTTGTAGAATGTTAGCAATCGGGGATGACTTGGCTTACATAAGGATGCTTGCAATGAGAGCTTATTATGTAGGGTAATCCAGGGTTGTTGTGGAGTTACGAGGGAAGATGTTTGGTTAACCTATAGGGAGACCTAGTAAAATGGTGGAGCTATAAGCGAGACTCTACCTTGGTAAAGTTGATCGGGGACAGGTCGTGGCAAGGTGTTTGTTGAGGGTCTAGTGAAGGATATGTTCTTGGCAAGGTTTAGTTTTGTGTTGAGAATCTTTTTGTATTAGGTGAGCCACATGGTTGTTTCGAAAAGTACCAAGATGGAATGGTATCTTGATCAGGGCTTATGGTAATCTTTTTCTATGAGTTTGATGGTAAGTGTTGTGGTAGGAGTTGGGGAAACATGTGTTTTCGACTAAGCTTGTTTGGATTATGTTTGAATCATATGTAAATGATTATCTTGCTGATAAGGTAAGAGTGAGTATCAATTTTCTTTGGGTTATTATTAGTAGTAAAGGTGCCAAGGATGAAGTCTGTAACATCCCGTTTTTGGGGTTATTAGTTTAAGCTTAGTTAGGGGAATTCGATTCGGGTCGAATCGGGTTCTCCGGTTCATTAATTCTGGGAAAAATAAAATAAGGATATTTTTAAATAAGAAAAATAATAATTTGGAAGGTGGTTTAAAATATTTAAAATATGTTTCAAAACTAAAAGAAAATAATTTGGATTTTTATAATGATTTTTAGTTATGTTTAATTATGCATAAGTGACCGATTTGTAATTTTTGGAAAATTGGGGGACTATTTTGTAATTTTCGGCAATTATATGCTTTTAGTGACCAAATTGAAAAACAAGCTAAACTTAGAATCCTTAGAGGACCATAAACCCATTTCTAATTTTTAATAATGATTTATTCACCAAAATATGTTATTAATTACTTTAATTGGATTTTTAATCATTTCTCTCAAAACCATTTTTCTCATCTTTTTCTCTCATCTTTTTCTCTCATTTTCTCTCCACTTTCTCTTCATCTTTTCTCTTCAATTCCTTTCTGATTTTTGCATCTTTTTCAACAAAGATTACTTCACTTGCATCATCTTTCCAGCCTTTACAAAACCTAAGCATCAATTTCATCAAATCTACATCAAATTGCAAGGAATCAAGAAGGGGAAAAATACATATTTTTGGTGAATAGATCTTGAAGGTAATTTTTTGGATTTTTATTCTTTTCTAAGGTTCTTTATTGAAATCCCCAAGTATTAGCTTGCTAATCTTTGAATAAACACTTGATTCTATGTTTTTAATGTTAGATCTAGTGATTTTGTGATGTTTTTGTAGAATCTTTTTGGATCTCATTTAATTCTGGAAATTAGATGAATTCAATCATGTTTTTATGTTTATTTAATGATTAATTGAGTCTTGATTTGATATCACATTAATTTAATCCCGGAATAATGCAATCGGTGTAGTTTTAAGGTGCTTTCCGGTTGTTTTATGGGCTGTTTTAGATGCTTGAATGTTGTTGGAGATATAAGGATGGTTTGGATGTGTTTTGGATCATAATTGAAGTGGATTAGATGTTAGATTCGTTAGGTTTTGGGCTGATGTTGTTCGGATGCGTTTCGGCTTAGTTTTCGGTCTTTTCGACTAAGTTTTTGGTAGTTTAATGGTGATCGGATATGGCTGTTGGTTTGAGCATGTTATGATGTGAGAATGCTCTGTTTTTAATGTTGTAGAAGAGGTAAAAGAAGAAGCTTGATTGCTGGTGCGTTGGTGCGATCATCGGTTAGCGGCGAAAGCTCGTTTCGCTTGTTGGTGAGTGATTTCGGATTTAAAGCGAATCGCGTTTGGTACATTATATTTTTGGGACTATGGAAGAGTATGAAAAACTTCCATAGTTCAAGAGTAAGTAAAGTATTTGTTTTGTTAAATCGATATGAGTTTCGGCTACATTTTATGAAGGCATTATGTTGGTAATGCAATGAGATTTATGCAAATGCATGAGTATGATTTGAAATGGTGCATACATGAGAATTACTTGCTGAAATGCATAGCTTATTTAGCATCCATGATTATGGAAAATTATGATAAATGATTTGGAATAAAATATGGTTAATTGCCTTATACATGATGGTGCCTTTGGGCATGGCTTTGGTTCATTCGTTGAACATATTATGCATGCATTATGAGCAGCAAGCTATCATGCACATTTGATTATGATATTGGCTTAGTGACACTAACTTTAGATTCGAATACGAATGACATGTCATTAGGATTGAGTGCACTATAAAATAAAGAGAATATTGATATTGCCTACACGTAAACAAGGGTGACTTTGTGTCCAACCGTGCGTGGTAGTGCCGCCTACACGTAAACAAGGGCGACTTTATGTCCAATCGTGCGTGTAGAGCTTGCCTATATGTAGACAAGGGTGACTTTGTGTCCGACCGTGCATATAGTTGACCCATACGTAGACAAGGGCGACTTTGTGTCCAACCGTGCGTAGTGGGGGATAACATGTATACAAGGGGGACTAAGTGTCCGACCGATGCATGTTGAGAAAAGGATCCGTGTGTTCGGTGATCCCAAGGTTCACATTAAGTGGTCACTAGAATGCCAATATACATACATGAATTTGAGAATAAGATTGTACATCATTTACAATTTGTTTGAAAAGGTTATGTGAATTCAAGGATGCATATGATTTTAAGAATATGAGCATGAGATGTTAGCATGCATGATTTAATAAAGTGTTTCAAGTTATGTTTTCATCATGGTTTTAAATGGATGCATTGATGATTTGTGTAGATCTTCCTCACTAAGCAAGTTTGCTTAAGCTCTCTTTTCATCCATGCAGAGAAATAAAGGCACTTGGAGCTTCGTTCGAGGCCAGGAAACCAAGGGTAAGGTTCACTTGAATTTGGTATGTTTTTGGAAAATAAATTAGGCAAGGCAATGTGTAACACAACCTATAGGGGAAATATGTACTTAGGCTTTGGTTCATGTTGTAATAAGACCATTATTGTTTGGTTGTTAATTGTTGAACTTTGGATTGGTTTGAATTGATGAAGTATGTGTTAGCATGATTGTTATGTTGTTAGTCTCTTCCTAGGGAGCATGCCTATAGCTTGATTGATGTCCATGACGTAGTTAATTATGTGCCATAAGTTGTTAATCATGTTTAGGATTGATGCATTTAGTGGTTCTAATTAATGGTTGAGTATTGAGCATTTGGTTTGCACTTAGTGAAATGAAACAATTGACTCCAGACCCGATGTTTCGAAACCTTTGATTGAAGGTTCCGAAACCATTTTCAAATAGTTTCGAAACCTTCATAAGGTTTCGGAACCTTTCGGGCAGTTTCAATTCTAGGAAGTTACTGGACGCGATAAGTTTTGAAACTTTCCAGGAAAGTTTCGAAACCTTTTTCAAAAAGTTTCGGAACCTCTGGGAAGGTTTCGAAACCTTTGATCACCTAGAATTGAAAGTTGTTGAAAATTATATTTAAGTCCCAGTTATTTTCCTTTGTTCGATTAAGGTACTTGTAGATGTTATTTTGAGCTGAAATTTTACATGCATGTTTAAAGCTGATTTAATTTCAAGATGGTTAATTTAATTTGGTTGAAGTTCTTGTATTTTGGAAGATTTATATTTTGGTCCTTAAATTAGTGAAACTTGCAATTGACGATGTTAGAATAATCCGTTTGAGTTGAAACTTGCTGTGAAGTATGCTTGGGTGTTTAAATGAACATTGATGGAAAGAATTTCTACCTTGCTAATCGTATTTAAAAGTTTTACGTTTGGTAGTAAGTTTGGTAGTAAGTTCTATGGATGGTATGGAAGTTTCTTATGAGGGTTGTTGGATCAATCGTTTGTTTGGGTACGGTTTTCTTGGGTTTCTAAGTTCCGTTGGAAAGGTGTGTGAGTGGTGTATCTATAATATATTAAGATTTGAGAGTTTTTAAGACCAACATAGGTTGCTGTTTGGATGTTGGGTTTTATCATTCATAGGTAAATAGATGATATGTTGTGATGTTGTAATATGGTTAATATGACTCATAATGAAGTTGGTGGTGGTGGTGGAGTTGCGTGAGACAGTGTTGACAGTTTTGTGCAAAGTTAGTTTAAAGCTTGTTGGTGGAGCATCATTGTATGGGTGGAGGTTGGTGAAAGGCTTAGTTGGTTACCTGGTATGTGGGAGGATGTCAAAAAATCAGGTTAGTTCGATGGTGGTGGTATGGAAACCGTTCCGGTTATCAAGAGTTGGTTATCAATCTTAGGGGGTTTCCTTTTGAGTTATATTTTTTGTAAAGGTTGAGATGGTGTAGTGGGTTGTGCATTGTTGCTTTGGTGTGAGGAAAGAATTTGTTGATTGTCCGAAGAGGGTAAGTGTGGGTTGTCTGTTGTATACCATCCGGGGAAAGCTAATGTGATGGATGAATCTTTAAGCCGTAAAATGGCAGTTGAGTTGAGGGTGATGTTTGCTAAGTTGAGTATTTCAAAGGAAGGTGGTGGAGTGGTGGAGTTGTAAGTAAAACCTATCTTGGTTGAGATGACAAGGTGAAACAGTTAGAGGATGAGACGTTGATACCTTTTGTAGAGGATATTACTGAGGGTAGACCAACCGAGTATGATTTTTATGAGGATGAGATATTGTGGTTTAGGGGTCAGATTGTGGTGTCGGATGATGTTGAGTTGAGGTAAGCTATTTTAGCAGAAGCACATACTAGTCTGTTTGCTATGCATCCGGGTAGAGTGAAGATGCATAAGGATCTTAAAAGTGTGTACTTTTGGATTGGTTTAAAGAAAGATGTGACGGATCCAAGAAGGATTTTATATGGGTTATTGTTGATAGGTTTTCAAAGTGTGCACATTTTCTTGTCGTGCATACGACGTGTTCTATGGATAAGTTGGTAGAGTTGTATGTTTCTGAGGTGGTGAAGTTGCATAGTGTGCCTAAGTTGATCATATCGGATAGAGATCCGCGTTTTATCTCTATGTCTTGAGAAGAGTTAGTAGGTTGCTTTGGGTACAAGGTTTAGTTTAGTACTGCTTATCATCTTCTAACAGATGGTCAGTCTGAACATGTTCTTCAGACTTTGGAGGATATGTTGAGGTGTTGCATCATTGAGTTTCAAGGTTCTTGGGGGAAAACAGTTGCCTTTGGTGGAGTTTGCATATAACAATTGCTTCAAGCGAGTATACAGATGGTACCGTTTGAGGCTCTATACGGGCGTAGGTGTTGTATACCTTTGTGTTGGAAAGAAGTTGGGCAAAAGTATGTTTTTTGCCTCAAGTTTTAAAAGGTATGGATGAGAAGGTTAAGTTTATTTGTGCTAAACTTAAGAAAGCTTCGGATAGACAGAAGTCCTACGCCGATTTAAAATGTAGAGAGATAGAGTATGCTGTTGAAGATAAAGTGTTTCTTAAGGTTCTCCGTGGAAGAAGGTGATGAGGTTTGGACGTATGGGTAAGTTGAGCCCTCGTTTTATTGGACCATATAAGGTGTTAGAGCGAATTGGTCATGTTGTTTATTGGTTGAGGTTGTCGATGGAGTTGAGTTGAATGCATTATGTTTTTAATGTATCAATGCTTCGTAAGTATGGTTCAGATCCTTCTCATGTTGTTCTAGTAGAGGAGATTGAGTTAAGAACGGATATGAGTTATGAGAAGGAACCTGTGAGGATTTTGGATGTGAATACAAAAGTTCTTCGAGGAAGGACCATATATTTGGTTAAAGTGCATTAGAAATACCGAGGTGTCGAAGAGGTAACTTGAGAGACAAGGAAAAAAAATATGGAGGAGCAGTTCCTCACTTGTTTGCTTCAGGTAAAATTTCGAAGACGAAATTTTCTTAAGAGGGGGAGAGTTGTAACATCCCGATTTTGGAGTGAGTAGTTTGGGCTTTAGTTAGGAGAATTCGATTCAGGTCGAATCTGGTTCTCCGGTTCGTTATTCCAGGGAAATATAAAATGAGAATATTTTTAATTAGAAAAGTAATAATTTTGGAATGTGGTTTAAAAATATTAAAAATATATTCCAAAATTAAAAGAATGTAATTTGGACTTTAAATTGATTTTTAATTATGCTTAATTATGCATAAGTGACCAATTTGTAATTTTTGGAAAACAATGGTGGATTTAATTGTAATTTTCGGAAATTGTTAATTTCAGTGACTAAATTCGAAAGCAAGCTATACTTAGAATCCTTAGAGGGACATAAACCCAATTTAATTTTTAATAATGATTTATTCACCAAAATGCTTTTTAATTAGTTTAATTAAAGATGATAATCATTTTCTCACTAAACTACCTTTTTTCTCTCATCTTTTTCTCTCATTTTCTCTCCATTTTCCTTCATCTATTTTCTTCAATTCCTTGCTGATTTTTCCATCTTTTTCCACAAAGATTACTTCATTTTAATCATCTTTTCATTCTTTATAAAACCTAACCATCAATTTTATCAAATCAACACCAATTTGCAAGGAATCAAGAAGAGAAAACTTTATCTTTTTGGTGGATAGATCTCAAAGGTAATTTGCTGGATTTTAACTCTTTTTCTAAGGTTCTTTATTGAAATTCACAAGTATTAGCTTGCTAATCTTTAAATGAAACTTGATTTTATATTTTCAATGCTAGATCTAATGATTTTATGAATGTTTTTGTGAAATCTTTTTAGATCTCATTCAATATTGTAATTAGATGAATTTAATTGTGTTATTAATTCAATTAAATGATTAATTGAATCTTCATTGATGGCACATTAATTTAATCCCAGAATAATACAATCGGTGTTGTTTTAAGGTGATTTTCGATTGTTTTAGGGGTTGTTTTAGATGTTTTAATGTTTCTGGAGGTATAAGGATGGTTTAGATGTGTTTTTCGTTCATAATTGAAGTGTATTAGATGTTAGAATCATTAGGTTTTGGGCAGATGTTGTTCGAATGCGTTTTGGCTTAGTTTTCGATCTTTTCGGCAAGTTTTCGGTAATTTTCTGGAGGTTTGATATGGTTGATGGTTTGAGCATGTTATGATGTGAATATGCTCTGTTTTTAATTGTAGAGGTAGTGCAAGAAGGTGCATAAGTGGCTGATGCATTGGCGTTGCCATTGGAGCATCGACGAAGGCTCGTTTTGCTTGTCGGTGAGTATTTTTCGGACTTAAAGCAAATCGTTTTGGTACGGATCTGATTTGGGGACTATGGAAGAGTGTGAAAACTTTCCATAGTTCAAGAGTAAGTGAAATAAATGTTTTTGATATATTAAAATGAGCTTCGGCTACATTCGGTAAAGACATTGATGTTGGTAATGCAATGAGATTTTTGGAAATGCATAAACATGATTTTGAATTTGTGCATGCATGAGATAATTGCTGAAAAAGCATGGTTTAAAAAGACATACATTGTTAAGGAAAACATGGAAAATGAATTTGGAATATATGTGGTTATTTGCCTTCAAATTAAAGGTGCCATTGGACATGACTTTCGGTTCATTTGTTGAGTACATTATTGATGCATTATAAGCTGAAAATGAATTGGAATATTATGTGGTTATTTTCCTTGAAATTGATGGTGCCATTGGGTATGATATTTGGTTCGTTTGTGAACATATTATAGATGCATTATGAGCATCAAATTATCATGCACATTTGATTATGATATTGGCTTAGTGACAATAACTTTAGATTCGAATATGAATGACATGTCATTAGGATTGTCTTAAGTGTACTATAAACATTATTGAGAATAAAGAATATTGCCTACACGTAACAAGGGTGACTTTGTGTCCAATCGTGCGTGGTAAAGCCGCCTATACGTAACAAGGGTGACTATGTGTCCAATCGTGCGTGGTAGTGCTACAATGGTGACTTCGTGTCATGTCAATGGTGACTTTGTGTCATGAGGAGACTAATGGTCTCTAACAATAGATCCGTGTATTCGGTGAACTTAAGGTTCACAATAAGTGATCACTGGAAGCCAATATACATACATGGATTAAAAGAGAACATTGTGCGTCATTTATGAAATGTATAGATAATGTTGAACATACTCAAGAAAGTGGTTTGATGTTATAGATATGGACATGGAATGTTAAGCATGCATGTTTTTAATGATGCATTGCAAACTATGGTTTCTTTATGGTTTTAAATAGATGCATTGATGATCTTGTGTAGAGCTTCCTCACTAAGAATGTTTGCTTAAGCTCTCTTTTCATCCTTGCAGAAAAATAAAGACACTCGGGACTACATTCGGAGCAAGGAAACCAAGGGGAAAGGTTACTTCAAATTCGGTATATTTTGACAAATAAGTTGGGACTTGGCAATGTGTAAACCCAACCTATTTGAGGAGTGTGAACTTGACTTTGGTTTATATTGAAATAAGACCTATGTTGCTTGATTGTTAATTGATGAACTATGGTGATGTTTGGATTGTTGAAGCATGTACTTGCATGGTCGTTATGTTTTTAATCACGTTCTAGGTAGCATGCCTATAGTTTGCTTGATGTTCTTGACGTTGATAATCATGTGTTATATGTTGCTATTTATGCTTAGGATTAATGCATATAGTTTATAGGGATTGACGATTGCGTTTGAGCCGATGATGTTCACTTAATATGATGGAATTTTTAGGTTCCAGACCTAAAGTTTCGAAACCTTAGGGAAGGTTTCGAAACCTTTGCCAAACAGTTTCGAAACCTTCAGGAAGGTTTCGAAACCTTGCAGGCAATTTCAATTCTGGAAAGTTACTAGACGCGAAAAGTTTCGAAACCTTCAGGGAAGTTTCGAAACCTTTTACAAAAATTTTCGAAACCTTTGGCTGCTAGAAATTGATAGTTGCTGGAAATTGCATTTTTGTCCCGAATATCTTTCTTTGTTCAATTAGGGTATCTACAGATGTTATTTTGAGTTGAAACTTCACATGGATGAATAAAGTTGATTTAATTTCAAGATGGCTAATTCAATTTGGAAGAAGTCCTTATAGTTTGAAAGATTTACATTTTTGTCCCTAAATTAGTGAAACATTCAATTGATGAAGTTAGAATGCTCCGTTTGAGTTGAAATTTTCCGGTGAGGGATACTCGTATGTTTAATTGAACTTTGATGAAAAGAATTTCTACTTTGTTATTAGAATTTAAAAGTTTTACGTTTTAGTCCTTAATTTACTTAAGTGTTTAATCGGATGTTTGTTTATGATCGGATTGTTTCCGTTAATGCCTTATATGAGACCTTGACATGTAGGAATACAATTATGCATCTAGAAAAAAAATATAACGGTTTTAGGGTTGTTTATCGAATCGGTCCTTCGCGGGTTTGGTTTGATATTCCCCGTGTAACTTATTAGTGTCGGTTCCGTCTAGGCTGGGCTAAGGGGGTTACATTCATCGTCTCCGTGAATTATGGAGTTGTTCTTCTCATTATGAAATTTTTTAGATCAAAAAGTGATGGAACCTGAGGTTGTTTTTCTTATTATAAAATTCCTCATGTCCAATGAAAGCTTGAATTGTTGCTGTTTTGATTGTCCTTCTCTTTGAACCTTGAATTCTTCTCTGCAAAAAGAGAAACCATCAATTAATATAAATTTAACATGGATTAAATTTAAAAATTGTCTTTTCATTTGTTATCATCATCGCTTCCCTGTTCAAGATTGAACATTTTCGTCAGAACCCATTGTTGGATTAACTCAATTGATGTTGCTCAAGGTTTTATTTCCCTTTCATAGAACTCATACTCCATTTTCATTATGAACGAATGGATATACATGTTCTATTCTCCAAGTGCTCGAATAGATAAGCAAGTTCTATTCTCCAAGTGCTCGTAGATAAGCAGGTTCTACTCTCTTCGTGCTCGAGTAGATAAGCATCTTCAAAAAAGGGTTTCATTCTCATTGTGCACGAATGGATATGCAAGTTCTATTCTCCAAGTGATCGAATAGATAAGCAGGTACTATTCTCCAAGTGCTCGAATAGATAAGCAGGTTCAAAAAAGGGTTCATTCTCCGTATGCACGAATGGATATGCAGGTTCTATTCTCCAAGTGCTCGAATAGATAAGCAGGTTCTAATCTGGATTGCTTTTTTTTTGTTGTTGATCTTGCAAATTCCTGTTAAAATTAAACAAAAATATTTTGAATACATGAGTTAGCATGTTTTATCCTTTGAATGCCTAACCATATGATGCATGAATGTTAATTGAACACCACTAGGGTAAACTTCCAACTCTAGGGAAAGCTCGTAATTTCTTGCTTTATCTCCTGACATATCTTCTTTGACTGATATAAGAATTTGTTTCATACTCAGGTTCAATTTTCAAAGTCTTTGTTTTTTGCTCTAAAGCGCCTTTTCAGGTTTTTACTTTAAATTTTATTCTTTCTCTTCTCTCTTTTCTTTCTTTCTTTCTTTCTCTTTTTTCAACAAATGAAGTCTGTCATATTCTTAATGATGCTTGTTCTTGTCCTCCACGAATTCAGCATATAAATTTTGCTCTTGTATTGTCAACCTTTTAACATCAGAGAAGGTCTATTCTAGGGGAGATTCATGCTCTATTCTGACGAAATTCACTATTTCCATTGCTTCGGTTTTCGAATTTTTCATTATAGTATGTTCTTCTAACGCACCCTTGTAGCATTGCTCCACACAAACTTGAGCATAACTGTCGTGTTTTCTCATTCTGATATTCACCCTGTAAAGCTTACTTTGTCTTGTGGTGTTTCAACAGTAGCAGTTTCCCCATTTGATGAGTTGATCCTAATATATTTTGCCCCAAATGATGGTCAATGTTCTCTCTTTGCCCCAAATTTATTTGTGTCATCTTCGTTGTTCGAATATTCAGAGCTTTATCTGTTTCTCATCATAAATCACGTACCGAGGCAATATCATGTTCTGCCTGTACTTAAAGGATTAGTACATCATAGTAATTCCCATGAAATCTTTTGCTTTTCTTGTATCTAATCAATTTATCTACAAAATACTTGTTAAAATGGTAAACGAAAAAGCTCAAAAAATAATATTACTAATTTTGAAAACATTGAAAATTTTGATTGTCATGGCAAACAGGAAAACAAAAAATTAGGCCTTTGAATATCAAGTACAACAAAACCTTTGAACCAATTTGCAATGATCGACTCCAATGTGACCTTTTTCCGCTTTATTAAATTTTTAGGAGAAATATTCTCATTTTTCTAATTTTACCCTGTTTAGGTGGCACTCTTTTTCTCTCTAGCTCACCATGCTCAATCTTTCCCTCTTTTTTGATCTCGATCAAGCATTAGAAGACTGAAAATCTTTGAAGAAAGGTTAACCCTAATAAATGTGATGTATTCTGAAGACTAACTCTCCTTGTTCCAATATCCATATACGGTCAAAATGATCTTTTATAGATTATAATGTGGGTTATGGTTCATGGCTACCAAAAAATGGATATATAGTCTCAAATAATTAATCAAGGGTGATAAAACCAAGGATCATTATTGCACTGATCTAGATATGCTCTGATGAAATACTTTTCTTCTCTCTCTTTCTTGTGGATTACTCTAGACTGTCCTTTTTGGGTTTTCACCCTAAAGGTCGTTTCCTTTTCACCACTTCTTTTGACAGTGGTTCATCTCATCAAAATTTCATAAAACTTTTTGTTCACTTTTTTCCTATTACTTCGACTTTCATGTCAACAATTTGAACTTCTTGTTTTTCTTGATTTTGTATTTCACTTTATTTTCTGCCCCTGATTCACAAGGCATCACAACCAAACATATTTAATTTTCGAATACAATTTCATACTCTTTTGCCCCCATTGTTGGTTTGATCCTTGGTTTGAGTTTAATCGAAAGAAAAGCAACATTAGGCTCAAAGGGGATAACAAATGATATTTTTCTTATATTTTTTTGAGAAGGGAGATCAAGGAATACCAAATATCATCCCATACTTGGATATTTTTAAAGAAAATCAACCTCCAGTTGGACGATGTCTTGGGTTATCACTTCATTCAAAGACTTTAACCAACAATGCTTGATAGGAAATTCACTCAAAATTTATTTCGGATTTTTCCAGGATTCCTGAACACTCATTAATGCTTCCCTTTTGGCCTAAATAAAGCGGAAACGGGCCACATTACTAAAGTTTATTTCTAAATTTGATTTTAGAGCAATTCTTCAATTGATATTCAATACCTGAAAGAATGAAGTCAATAATGATATATATATATATATATGCATGGGTGATCAAAAATTAACCCATAACAAAGAATCAAAGAATATAAAATGAAAGAATGAAGTCAATATGATATATTAAAAAAATTAACCCATAACAAAGAGTCAGAGGATTAAAGAATCAAAGAATCAAAGAATATGAAATGTTTGCCACTTGAGAGAAAAAAGAAAAAAAAATAAAATATATGAAACAAGCATCATAAAAAATAAATTGAAATAGCTTCCCTTACAAAGGACCCCCAATGCTCACGAGCAAAAACAATTGGGATGATTCAAGGTATTACTCTATAATAGTCCAAAAATATAGACAGATCCCCTGTAATTTTTATCATCCATCGAAGTCAACCAGAGTGAATTTTAACCACCTCATTTTTATCATCATTTCAATTTCGGAGTTGAATTCGCAACTTTTGAAGCATCAATGTAACATCTCATTTGGTTGTTGCCTGTTTGGTATCGTTTAAGGTGAACAAATGCCCCGGTTCTTTTAATCAAATTTGCCTTTCTTTTCTCTTTTCGACTTCGTTTTGCATTTTACTTTCTCTCTCTTTTTTCTTTCTTTCTTTTCTTTCAATAAAACCTTTCAAATTGAACCCTTGTATGAGATAAATTTCCATTCAGTTCTCTTTCATCTGTATTGCATCTAGATGATTATCTTTTTCGATCTCTCCGGTTCTAAGCAATATGAAAATTGGCATCTAATTCTAAGACCTGCTGATCTTTACATGTTACCCAAGTGATCCTCAACAACTTTCTGAAATTTCTTAATCTTAACATGTTTTAATTTATGTTTTTCAAAATACAATGTTACTTTAAAAGTAATATTTAAAACAAAACGCAAAGTTTTTTTTGTTATTTTGTATTCTCCTAAAAATACAATATTTAAATGATGCAATGCATGAATGCAAGAGATATTGATTTCAAAAGCTAATTATTAGACAACACTCGTCTAACCAAAAGGTCGAATATAAGGAGAAGTCAATTTGTTGATAGAAGATAGTTGGCTTGAGCTTCTTGGTTGATCACCTCGTTTAGTCTGGTTCGACACCTGTCCTGGTATGTAGATAAAAATCTGTTGATGGGTCTTCTACTTTATCAGGCAAAATTCACGTATATCTGACATTTCTTGTACTTGGTTCTGAAGTTGATCGTTGATTCTATCTTTGCATCATCTGGTAACTATCTCGGCTTGGCTTTTGACGTGTTCTTTACTTGAAACGCTGTTTCAAAACTTGCAAACTGATTTTCCGCATGTCGTGTTATACTTTATGAATTCCTCTTCTATTTCTCATCTTCATCCTTTGATAATTCCTTGGGATGCCCCTAGTTAAACTATCAGATATCCATTTTCTGACTATCTTCGCCTCTTAGTCACCTGAACCCGACTTGAAGCTTAAATAATTTTTGAACCCAATATAAGTCTAACTATTTTTACTTACTGGAACGGTGTAGCAAAACCTCATATCCTCCTATTGTTTAATGTTGTAACCATTCTCCTAACGGCAACTAAGAAACCTTACCTAAAACGACTGCTTGCACTATCATCCAAGAATTCCGTAATTACCTTTAATTTTGGCAAATATGTTCTATGCTTGGAATCTTCTAAAATACCCTTGTATTACCGGTACTTGGTCATCTCGAATACTGACTCTGATCTCGCACTAAGTCTTCTCAAATATGGTTCATCTCGGTATATTGTCTTCCACTTGTATATCAGACCTTTTAGTTTATAACCATTGTCTATACAACTAGCTTTTCAATCGATACCTCTAATGCATGTTATATGAACTCACTCACACACCACCAAAAAAGTGTTAGTATAATAATAATTTGAACTAAAATAAACTAACTTACGAAAAATAACCACAGAGCATATTATGTTTCACAAAAATAACCAGAGATCAGTTAAACAGAGAAATCCTAATTTGGCGACATTTCGACAGCATACCGCCTTATCTTATGGTCCCTACCTGGCTCTTATAGGGGTAGGTTTCTACTCTACACATGTGGGTTCTGGTCTAGACACTGGGTTCCCGAACCGTCGTTATCATCTACTGCGACGATAAGACATTGATTCGGTGGTATAGGAACCTTACAACCGAGGTGAAGACCTCACGGCGCATAAGGTTAGTATACCAAAAGCAGATAAAAATTCGAAACTAGGAGCTGGAGAGCATCACGTCGGATAATATCTAACTCCCACTCAATGGTTAAAGCTCGGGTCGAGAGCTTATGCATGAATGACAGATATATCACACAAATGAAAATACTACCCTTATTCGAACGATATTTATTTGATAATAATGAATTAAATTAATATTTATATTCAAAAATACCAAAATGCCATTGTGTAATTAATAATTAGGCCTGACTCTAAAAAATTAAGTCCCCAGCGGAGTCGCCAAGCTGTCGTGACCATTTTAAAACCGGAAATGTGTGAAAAATAGACCGGCGAGTAACTTTAGAAAAAAATCGAATTTTATTACTTCTAATCGATAATTATGAAAATCAGGGTCTTGTTAAAAACATTTAATTTGAATTTTAAAATCGATTTGGAGTTACCACCGGCCACTTTGGTAGTCCAAACACCATAAAATAAACCAGATATTCATTTTGAAAATATTTGGGTTCGAGAGTCGGTTACGCGTAAGGACGATCCTTACAAGCGCCCGAGATCGGTACCTTATTAATTACATGTGGCATTTCAGTATTTTGAATAATAATATTAATTCAATCCGCTATTGACAAATAAATATCATTCGAATGAGAATATCCTTTTTGGATAAGAAAATATATTTCTTTTAAATACGAGCTTCAATAAGACATCATCTAGATAGGAAACCTTAACTCGTATTTACAGAAATATAAGCTCTGCCCTAAAAGGTTTTAAATGCATGACTAGTTATTATCTTGTTGATTTTAAGTACTAACCTAAAAAGACTCCATGAATTAAATATTTAAACCCTATTGAATTATTAATTTTACCAAGTGTATTATGATAACATTCGATGATCGGACACTACCATCTAGACACCAAATAAAATAATAATTACTAATGGTCTTTTAGTTTTTTGCCTAATTAATTTTATTAAATTCTAACCTTAAATTATTTATCATTTTCTATGTTTCGATGACACGCCGACTACGATACCAAAGTACACTATTGGCCAACATAATATTATATCAAAACACTAACCATTCAGTGCATCCGAGATATATGATTAGAATGTCATCATTACGAAATTATCTACCTATTTAAATAATTATTTAATTAAAGTGACTAGCCCTAAAAAGGCTCTAATTTATTTAACTAAGTAAAAATAAGGTGTTATACTAAACATATATGCTATATGATTTAAAATATGCAAGCAAATAATTCAATTTAAATAAATAAAACAATAACTAAAATATAAAAGGATCAAATTAGATTCGAATGAAAAAAAATTAATAACTTACCTAATGGAAATGGACGTATCAAATAACAACACTTGTTGTGCTTTATCCTAATTGAAATGTTCAATCTCCAAGTTGCTGCACAGCCCAGGAAAATCAAATGTATCTTTCCACGTGTGACCCCAACAATACCGATTTTCTAAAGATGAAACCGATTCAAACACATCATTTTTAGGGTACTCATGTACTTCATAGCCATACTCCATGTACTTCAATCCCCGAGTAGAATACACCAAGGCCGTAAGTTGAAATCAATGCAGCTTTTCCTTGTTCACTATATTTATCGGATTCCGAGGAGACTACATCGAGGAACGTAGTAAGGATCAATATCAACATCCGAGAAATCAACAAGTTTTCTACCAAGAATGTTATCATAATACTTTCGAGCCTCTGTTTTCTTGTCACATGGATGCCAAGTGTCTTCTCAAGTGCTTCATAAAGAGATGTCTCGTGCCTTTTCTTGAACCACTTGCCTACAACGTGAATGGCATGTTAAATGAAAATTGAAATAAGAATCAGAACAAAACACACCACAGCAGCAACCCACGTTGGTGTCTCCTCTAGTGAACGTGATCCTTCAAGTTGCTTTTATACATGGCTAATAATTCAAGCAAACAAGATTTGATGCTTTTCCCGGGATATATCTTGGCACCACTAAATTGGCAAAGCTCTTTTTGAATCATGGTTATTGTTTTATTATTTTCTTTCTGCCAAGCGTTTGTATTCGCATTACAGGGTTGGAAAGTGAGATTGCTCGGCAAGAGATTGGAGATCGGAAGCAGTGAGTAAAAGGGTTTCGGACTAGGATTATTGTTTGGTTTCATTCGGGGTGGAACTTGCAATGAAGAACAAAAACATAAAAAGAATGAGGATGGAGTGTGTTTGGAATTAGAGAAACGCTACCCCTTGGTAACCAAACTTCTTCCATTCTTCCTTGTTGTCTTTTTCCCTGTCAGTGCATTGTGTTTCCATGAGCCTTAAGAGTTTTTTTGACAGGAAATGGCATGAAACTTTTCAAATCTGTTGTGTGAAGTGAAAGGAGATCTTCCACAGTCGGGTTCCCCCCCCCCATGCTTGTTCTCTCCTCTTCTTTTTAAACTCCCCCATAAACCTTTCCCTAAAAATCCTCTAAACAATCTTTGTAACCTCCCAGTAATAGAGAGTCCTCACTCTCACCTTTTATTCTTTTATTTATTTTTTATTATTTATTTATTTAATATTTGTATTATTATTATCTATATTTATTCGTACTTACTTATCCCCCGGATGAAATTCGGGTATTACAATAGCTGAAACCTATCCTACACATGGGCGTGCAAAAGAGTGATTGCAAATACAATCCTTATTTTTGAAGAACCATGCATTAGATTGAATGATAAGTCTTGGAGTAGTTTATGTTTGAATTTCAGACATATCATTCATATGTTAGATGTGATATTCATGTGTTTTAGGCCCCTTAAACCATTTAAAATTTGTGGTTGCAAATTAGTTTCACCCAAAAGGAGTTATTTTAATTCAAATTTAATTTTTAAACTCCTTTAATATTAGCCACACAATGTAATTCGATCACCCATTCATTCTTCTATATATTTGTACTTTAAACATTTTAAAAAAGTTACACATTTCAGCAATAAAAATTACTTTGAGAGTTTTCTCTTTTTTGGTTCTTTTTAGAACTTTTCTAACACGCAAACTTGATACTTTAGATTCCTAGATTTCTATCTAGTGGGTTTAAGTCCTTCGACGTTAGACAAATTCGCTTCGGGTTTGCTCATTAGATTGTGCAAGTTCTTTCGAGTTTAATATTCTCATCTTTGTTCCAGCAAATTCATTTGCTAATGTTGAACACTCAAGTTGTTGTCATGGCCGTTTCATGAAGCTTTCATCTACTTCGTTTGAATTTCCTTCTAAAAACGCCCAACACTTCTTATTTTCTTACATATTTTTTTCTTGTCAATCCTTTCTTTACCATGAATATTTCTTTGATTCCTTATTTTCTTGTTGTTCTTGTTACAGGAACATGCTTATAACATTCCTAGATCCGTAACATAAGAAGAAAGTCTGTTTTGACAAGCTACCTCGTATCATGCTCCTTATCTCTTGGCATGATGTATAGACTACTTGGGAGAGCATGTGTTGCTTATTTAGTGTAAAAAGGAATCCGAATATACTAGAGTCAATGCATGGACACTTAGTCAAGGGGATATGTACTTTGGGTTGTTTGAGCGAGTACATCCAACATATCCATAAGCTATGTAATTTGGATGTGGTTTGAACCTATATGTGGCTATGATGATCCGAATAAGCATCAAGAACTTGATAGACTGTGTGAGCATCAAGCAACTCGAAGCCTATGTGAACTCGAGTAACTTGATGGACTATGTGACCTCAAGGACGGACTGCTTATTGCTATGTTGATCCAAGTATGTCCCAAATGTATCTGTGGCTATGTTGATCCAGATATGATACATCCCGATGGCTATGTGATCACAGGGAAACTCGACGACTATGTGTGAATGGCTATAGTAGGGGTACGATTTGCCAATAGGTATGGATGTTGTATGCATGTATGTATGTTGTATGAATATATAAATATAGTTCCGCATTGATTAAAAAAATAACTGGATAAAATCTAAGATTTTCCAAGTACTGCATCTCCTAAAATACAAAGATCTGTAAGAAGAACTATGGAGAAGTAAGCTAAAGAGCTTAGTGTCTCTAAAGTGCATAAAAAGCCTTATTCGTAAAACATAATATTATTTTCTCAAAAGTTTCTTAAAAACATAAATAAAACATAATATTATTTTTTAAAAAATTTTCCTAGAACTCCTCACTACAACCGCTAATCAAAAGTGAAATTTAGCCTGAAGGGTGAAACCACTAAGCTTCCTCCGTATCAATCCCAACCCATGCTCAGACATATATGATATTGAAAACTCAATTTTTATACACTCAATTCCATAAATTCGATAATCTATAAACCATAGTTCATAATTTTGTAAATTATAGTTTCGTAAATTTGATGTTTTAGTAAATCTAATATTTCATAAATGGTAATTAAAACACGTTCTAAAAACATATGCATATGATATCAATCATACAAGCTATAATACAAATCAAAATCAACAAGAAGTAAAACCATAAAAAAATATTTATTTATAGCACTAGAAGAAAACATATCTTAGCTCAAGCAATTCAATTTATCGAATAACTTGGTTTTGATCTCGAACAGAATTAGAGAATGAAAACCTAGGCTTTAGAGAATTTTTGTGGAGTCAATAATCTAGTGTTTTCTCTTAGAACACAATATATATATATATATATTTATATAAACTAATTCCCGGAAGAATTAGAATTCAATTTAAAAACAAATTAGGTTAACCAAAAGTTTATCAAACTTTAAAACATATAATATAATATAATATAATAATAATATAATTATTTATTAAAAAACCTAAAAATAATTCACGTTAAAAATCAAAAAGGGTAAATTATCTTTTAAGCCATTGATCTCTTTAGAATTTTAAAACTTCACTTTAAATTTTAAACTTTAAACTCATGCCTTAAAATTTTAAAACTTTACAATCTTATCCATTTTTTTTTTAAACTTAAAAAATAATTTTAAAAACCTTTAAAAAATAGGGTTTTAAAATTAGAAATATGAAAACTAAGATTTTTAATTTGAGATTTTAAAATGAGGAATAATTTTTTGATGTTATATTATACCTATTAATGTTACTCATAGTTAAAACTTCTTTTTAAAAAATCAGAAGAGTATAAAAATTACTAGACTATAAGATTTATAGTATATAAATTTAGAAAATATTATATATATTAGATAAGATCATTTAATCAACTTTGCTTAAAATTTAAATTGTAACGTAATTAAAATAATTTATTTTAAAATTTTATACCAAAATAGGGTTTGATTAATCTTTAAAAAAATTATTTTAGTTAATTGTTAATTTTAAATTATTCAATCCTTGATCCTATATTGTATCAATTAAACCGGATATTGAAATATTTTTATTTGAGTAAGAATTTTTTACTTTGATTATTAATGTATAAAATATGATAATATGATAAATTTAATAAGAAAAGTACAAAACACATTTCTTATTTTTTTAAGGATTAATCAATTTTTTTAATTTGTATAACCATGTAATTTAAGAGTTGTTAAAATATGGACAGTTCAAAATTTAAGTTATTAAATTTAAAAATTTAAGATTTAGCGACCAAAACAAGAGTGAGAATAAAATTGAGTGATGATTGTTGTAATTTATCTATTTTTTATTAAGAAAAAATGAATTTAACGGCAACTTTTAACGAATTGTAACTATAGGGACCATATCAAATGTAAACTAAAAGTTGGGTGCCTTTATTGAATAAGAACTAAAAGATGGGTGACCTTATCGAATATTTTAAAAGTGTGGTAATCATAATGAATCTAATCGGAAAGTTAGGTGACCTCTCCAAATTTTTAAAGTGTAAACTACTACGCTAGTCAATTTCGTTTACCCCCAGTACACTTTTAGTCACTGATTTTGAAAAACGACTAATAAGGTCACTATCGTTTTCGGGGGTAAAGTTTTGGTCACTCCAACGGACGTTAAATATTAACGGAAAAAAATACCTGGTACAATAAAAAATAATAAATTACTTAAATAGTACTTAAACTATTATTATACTTTTGTTTCATCTTTAATTTGACTCTCAAAATTTTAAAATTTTATATTTTTACCATCTTTCCCCAAAATCCTCACATAACCCTTAGAGTCGGGATTATAATAGTCTTGATTTTCTCTATTCAATTTGTTATATTCATTAGTTTAAAAAACCAAACTAAAAAAAAAAAAAACAAGACCTAAGCCTGACCTACCAACAAATGTTTATGGATACGAAGAACATGATAATTTGGCTTTAAAGACTCTCTCACAAATTTAGATTATCCCAATGCAACGCAGGGAAACCCTTGCGTCTAAAATTGTACAGAGTTTGGGAATTTCATCAGAAGTAAGCTTTTTTATTGTTGGTTTTAGTCCAGGTTATTCTTTTTTATTGTACTTTTGTATTCTGTAAATGAACTTTGGGTACTTTTATGAAATATGTTTCGGTGTTTCTTTACTTTCAGAAAATTCTTGGCTACTTTTATTTTGGTGTTCTTGTTTGGGGGTTTGGGATAAGGGTTAGGTTTAGGTTTTTGGGGGAAGGTGTTAATGTAACATCCCAATTTGGGGGTTAGTAGTTTGGGTATTAGTTAGGAGAATTCGATTTGGGTCGAATCGGGTTCTTCGGTTCGTTATTCCGGGGAAATATAAAATAAAAGTATTTTAATTAGAAAAGTAATAATTTTGGAATATGGTTTAAAAATATTAAAAAGATATTTCAAAATTAAAAGAATGTAATTTGAACTTTAAATTGATTTTTAATTGTGCCTAATTATGCATTGGTGACCAAATTGTAATTTTTGGAAAATATTGGAGGATTTAATTTGTAATTTTCACAAATTGTTATTTTTAGTGACTAAATTGGAAAGCAAGCTATACTTAGAATCCTTAGAGGTCCATAAACCCAATTTAATTTTTAAATGATGATTTATTCACCAAAATGATTTTTAATTAGTTTATTAAAAGATGATAATCATTTTCTCACTTAACCACTTATTTTCTTTCATCTTTTTTTCTCATTTTCTCTCCATTTTTCTTCATCTATTTTCTTCAATTCCTTATTGATTTTTCCACCTTTTTCAACAAGAATTACTTCATTTTAATCATCTCTCTATTCCTTACAAAGCCTAATCATCAATTTTACTAAAACAATAACAATTTGCAAGGAATCAAGAAGAGAAATTCTCATCTTTTTGGTGGATAGATCTTAAAGGTAATTTGCTGAATTTTAACTCTTTTTCTAAGGTTCTTTATTGAAATTCACAAGTATTAGCTTGCTAATCTTTAAATGAAACTTGATTTTATGTTTTCAATGCTAGATCTAATGATTTTATGAATGTTTTTGTGAAATCTTTTTGGATCTTATTCAATGTTGTAATTAGATGGATTTAATTATATTATTATGTCAATTAAATGATTAATTAAATCTTCAATTAATAGCACATGAATTTAATCCAGGAACAATGCAATCGGTGTTGTTTTAAGGTGATTTTCGGTTGTTTTAGGGGTTGTTTTAGGTGCATATATATTGTTGGAGATATAAGAATGGTTTGGATGTGTTTTTGGTTCATAATTGAGGTGGATTAGATGTTAGATTCATTAGGTTTTTGGCTGATGTTGTTCGGATGCGTTTCGGCTTAGTTTTCGGTCTTTTCGGCTAAGTTTTCGGTAGTTTTGTGGAGGTTTGATGTGGCTGTTGGTTTAAGCATGTTATGATATGAATATGCTTTGTTTTTAATGATGTAGAGGTAGTGCAAGAAGGTGCATAAGTGGCTGATGCATTGACGTTGCCATCGAAGCATCGGCAAAGGCTCATTTTGCTTGTCGGTGAGTGTTTTTCGGACTTAAAGCAAATTGCATTGGTACGGTTCTGTTTTGGGAACTATGGAATAGTGTGAAAAGTTTACATAGTTCAAGAATAAGTAAAGTAAATGTTTTTGATACATTAACATGAGCTTCGGCTATATTCGGTAAAGACATTGATGTTGGTAATGCAATGAGATTTTTGGAAAATCATAAACATGATTTTGAATTGGTGCAAGCATGAGATAATTGCTGAAAATGCATGGTTTAAAAGGGCATACATGGTTAAGGAAAACATGGGAAATGAATTTGTAATATATGTGGTTATTTGCCTTCAAATTAAAGGTGCCATTAGGCATGACTTTCGGTTCATTTGTTGAGCATATTATGGATGTATTATGAGCTGAAAATGAATTGGAATATTATGTGGTTATTTGCCTTGAAATTGATGGTGCCATTGGGTATGACATTTGGTTCATTTGTGAACATATTATGCATGCATTATGAGCAGCAAATTATCATGCACATTTGAATATGATATTGGTTTAGTGACACTAACTTTATATTCGAATACGAATGACATGTCATTAGGATTGTCTTAAGTGCATTATAAACATTATTGAGAATAAAGAATATTGCATACACGTAACAAGGGTGACTTTGTGTCTAATCGTACGTGGTAGAGCTGTCTACACGTAACAAGGGTGACTATGTGTCCCATCGTACGTGGTAGTGCTATAATGGTTACTTCGTGTCATGTCAATAGTGACTTCGTGTCGTGTCAATGGTGACTTGGTGTTATGTCAATGGTGATTTTGTGTCATGACGAGACTAATGGTTTCTAACAATGGATCCGTATATTCGGTGAACTTAAGGTTCACAATAAGTGATCACTAGAAAGCCAATATGCGTACATGGACTAAAAGCGAACATTGTGCATCATTCATGAAATGTATTGATAATGTTGAACATACTCAAGAAAGTGATTTGATGTTATAGACATGGACGTAGAACGTTAAGCATGCATGTTTTTAATGATGCATTGCAAACTATGGTTTCATTATGGTTTTAAATAGATGTATTGGTGATCTTGTGTAGAGCTTCCTCACTAAGCATACTTGCTTAAGCTCTCTTTTCATCCTTGTAGAAAAATAAAGGCACTCGGGACTATATTCGGAGCAAGGAAACCAAGGGGAAAGGTTACCTCAAATTCGGTATGTTTTGACAAATAAGTTAGGGCTTGGCAATGTATAAACCCAACCTATGTGGGGAGTGTGAACTTTGACTTTGCTTTAGGTTGAAATAAGACCTATGTTGCATGATTGTTAATTGATGAACTATGGTGATGTTTGGATTATTGAAGCATGTATTTGCATGATCGTTATGTTTTTAATCATGTTCTATGTAGCATGCCTATAGTTAGCTTGATGTTCTTACGTTGATAATCGTGTGTTATATGTTGCTATTTATGCTTAGGATTAATGCATATAGTTAATAGTGATTGACGGTTGTGTTTGAGCCGATGATGTTCACTTAGTGTGATGGAATTTTTTGATTCCAGACCTAAAGTTTCGAAACATTAGGGAAACTTTCGAAACCTTTGCCAAACAGTTTTGAAACCTTCAGAAAGGTTTCAAAACCTTGCGGGTAATTTCGATTCTGAAAAGTTACTAGACACAAAAAGTTTCAAAACCTTCAGGGAAGTTTCGAAACCTTTTACATAAAGTTTCGAAACCTTTATGAAAGGTTTCGAAACCTTTGCTGCTAGAAATTGATAGTTATTGGAAATTGTATTTTAGTCTTAAATTTCTTTCTTTGTTCAATTAGGGTATCTGCAGATGTTATTTTGAATTGAAATTTCACATGGATGCATAAAGTTGATTTAATTTCAAGATGGTTAACTTAATTTGGACGAAGTCCTTGTAATTTGAAAGATTTACATTTTGGTTCCTAAATTAGAGAAACATGCAATTGATGATGTTAGAATGATCCGTTTGACTTGAAATTTACCGTGAAGGATACTCGTATGTCTAATTGAACTTTGATGAAAAGAATTTCTATTTTTTTATTAGAATTTAAAAGTTTAACGTTTTAGTCCTTAATTTACTTAAGTGTTTATTCGGATGTTTATTTATGATCGAATTGTTTCCGTTAATGCCTTGTACGAGATCTTGACATATAGGAATACAATTATACATCTAGAATAAAAAATATAACGGTTTTAGGGTTGTTTATCAAATCGGACCTTCGCGGGTTTGGTTTGATATTCCCCGTGTAACCCATTAGTGCTGGTTCCGTCTAGGCCGAACTATGGGGGTTACAGTTAAAAATCTAAAATTTTAAAATTTTAGAGTCAAATTAAAGACGAAAGAAAAGTATAATAATAGTTTAAGGACTATTTAAGTAATTTATAATTTTTTATTGTGTTAGATAATATTTTCGTATATTTAACAGAACTTAATGTTGGAGTGACCAAAACTTTACACCCCGAAAAAGATAGTGACCTTATTGTTCGTTTTTTTAAAATCAGTAACTAAAAGTGTACTAAGGTAAAAGAAAGTGACTAACACAATAGTTTACCCTATTTTAAAAGTACGGAAACTAAAATAAATCTAATATAAAAATTCAGTGACCATTTATAGATTTTACCAATAAAATAAAGTTAAATTAAACATATTAGAAATGGGTAAGGATCATAAGAGCGATATACCATTGACCGCGAATCAAACTAAAAAAATAAAATAAAGAAGACCGCAAAGAAAAATATATAAAAACAAAAGAGTTTAAATGTAAAATTAAATTATTTTTAGAATAAAATATAAAAGTTAAAATTCGAAAAACAAATTTCATTTCTCAAATTTCTTTTAAAATTGACCAAACCCTTATATTTTAAAATTCTTTGAATGCTCTTTTAGAACACTTATAAGTTTAAGACGAATTCAGACGTGGTTTCATGAAAATAGTCGCTCTTTACCGTGTCTTTCATCTCAAGCCTTCATTGAGAGGCGATAAAAAAATTTAAAATCATCAAATAATACCCTTTTGTATTTCTCAAAATTAAATTTAAACTTAAATTTTTAAGGAATGTTCTCTTTTCTCCAACTTTAAAAAGACAAACTATTTTTTTTCTTTAAAAATATTTTTTAAAAAATTAAATAATTAATCGTTAAAAAAAAAATAAGGTGTGACAGTCTTATTATTCAACAACACCTATTTCAGTCATTATCGTAACAATAGCCCGATACCAAAATCAGGTATGAAACTCAAAACGTTTTTCTTTTTATGATTTTAAAAAACTAACAATAATGGATCGAAATTATTAACCATTCTCATTTATCATTCAAATATCATTCAAATATTATGTTCCATGTAAAAGTTGGTCCAATGAAACCATGTTTCGTGCCACAATGGATCGAAATTATTAACCATTCTCATTTATCAAAAATATTATAAAAGGCTAGCATACATCCGTTGTCTCGAGTTAATAGTACATCACACATCTTTATCCGATGTTCAAAATCTCAACTCAGGAACATAATGGTAGAAACACATTACAGAACTTACCAGGGTGGAATGACATCCTGCAGATTTAATCTTTAGGTAGAAAAGGACACTCAAACAGATAACTCGGTCTTGGAGATGAGGATACCGTCCGTGTCTGCATAAAGCCACTCCCCATCACAGATTCTAGTCCCAGCAATGGTTATCGGGACATGTTTCTCCCCGATTCCCTTCTTATTGGCCTTCATTGGGTGAGAATGAAGTGCTCTCACCCCAATGTCACAACCATTTATCTCATCAACATCCCTTATGCAGCCGTTGACCACTATTCCAGCCCATCCATTATTTTGAGCTTGAACCACAGGGTTGCCTCCAAGTATGGCACACCTTAAACTACCACCTCCATCTACAACCAGAACTCTGCCATTACCCTTCTCCTCAAGGAACTCACGGATCAAAACATTGTCTTCAAACACTTTAAGCGTAACTATAGGTCCAGAGAAGACAGGGCGACGGCCGTATATTTGAAATACCGGTTGGAGGGCCCGAAGTTCACCACTCACAATTAGCTGTGGATTTGCATCACAAACTTCAGCTGTTGTAACCAAAGCCATTTACTACAGACACCTTCAGGGCAAAACAACTGTTAATACTCAGGCTCAGAGATGAAGATATAATCTCATGTTATCAAAATTACATTTAATACAAGCCTATCAGACACTAGAAAGTTGGATCTCGCCATCAATGTTACCAAAAAAATATGATAATTAAAACTAGAGTATCACTAAATCCAAAAATTTATCCTTACTACGAAAAAAAAAAAATCTAGGGAAAAATATGGGAAAAAAAACATAGACTAATGTTAGACATAAAATGCATCTGAAAAGGAAATAATTTTTTTCCTAACAATCCAAGGACCAAAAGAGTACTCATTTACATATCATGTTCACTGATTCGGATTTGGAACCTTAGAAAAGATAAAATTATGAAGGTCAACTATGAGCATTTAAGGTTGATGAACTTGGGATCAATCTAGTTGATTCATTTAGGAAAACTAGGATTCGTTTCCCAGCATCGGCATCCGTAGGTTACAGTTTCCATTAAAGGAGATCTTCTCAACATCCAAGCCATTAAACATATACATGACCATAATACACAATAACCAATTTCTACTTTCATTGCAAGCAGAAATTCTCTAAGATCTATGCCAAAATCAAGAAGCATATACAGTGCAAAAATTCCAACATTGAAATCCGGCGAATCAAAAACAAACTTCGAGATTTTTTCAGATAACTAAACCGAAGAATAACAAATCAAATCCATCAATAGTGCGGGGAAAATGAAGAAGCTAAAAGGAAGACCTTAAGATCCAATATTTGGAACAAAATGTTAGAATTGATTCAAATTCATCCAATGTAAGAGAACCCATTACGATTTAATAACTAGAAACGCTTCTCTATATTAATATGCTTTAGATTCTTAATCAAACCATTAAATCTATACCCTTCTATCTTAGGCTCTTGTATTTGTTATCATAATTAATCTAAATCAGCTGATCAAATAACCCAATGTAAATGATTGGTTAGATTTGTACAACACTAAATCAGTATAAAAATATAAAACAAAGAAAAAGAAAATAAATTTGAACCAGCATCAGTAAAAGGAAAATGGGAAAAATTAAAGTGGTAAGATTTGTTTACCTAGAAACTGAGCTCGTAAAAGAACGATTCAAAAGAAGATACAAAAGAGAGAGTGAGGGAGGAGAGTTTGTGGTTTTAAGATAGGAAAGAGAATCCGAGTATGGCTGCTAAATCGCGTAATTGTTTTATTTCGGTTTATATAACAAATAAACATTTAAAATCAATTATTTTTTCATTTAAATTCCATTTTAAATAAATATTTAATATTTTTTAATTAAAATAATTATTTTTTTATTTTTATTAAAATAAATACTTAAAATATATTTCTTACTAAAGTTTTTAAAAGTAATCATGTGATATTTATTAAAAATATATATTAAATATTTATTTTGATAAAAAAATATATTTTAAATATTTATTTTTATAAAAACAAGTATTTTAAATAATCATTCTAATTAATATATATATATATTCAAATACTTATTTTAATTTAAAATATTTTAAACATTTAAATAAAAAGATAATATATTTTAAATAATTATTTATGATATAAATCTTTTATATTTTTATAGTTGTTTATTATAAGTAGGTGCGAGTAAAATTTGATTTGATTCGATTTTTTTTAATTTTTTATTATTTGACTCGAATTAAATAATTCAAAAAAAATTAATTTTGAATCGAATTTAAATTTTTAAAGTTTGAGTTATTCAATTTTTTGAATAATTCAAAATTATTCATGGTCTAATTACACATTTGGTCCTACTATTTTATCTTTAATTTTATCTCAGTCATATTTTTTTTTCTTTTAACTTTTTTCCTCTATAATATGATCATTTTATATTTATTTTTTTAATTTTATTTAATGTAATTTTTATTTATATCTTTTTATTATGTTATTTATTTTATATTTTTTTGTTTAATTTATTTTTTTTATCTCGTCTTCACCTTATCTAGATAAGAAAGAGTTTATCAACGAGGTTCATGATTTAATAAAATGACATATTTATACCTAAGGTATTTGACAATAATAATAATAATAATTCAAAATTTTATTTAAATATGTAAAAAATAATTTGAAAAATATATATGTAGATATAAAAAGAAATTGATTTAAATTAGAATCAAAATATACTAAATAGTATAAATAGTATAGTTAAAATTTATATATAAATTTAAAAAATAGACTCAACTCAAGCTCACTAAAATTTAATCGAATAAAAATATTAAGAATAATTAAATTATAAAACATAATAATTTAACTCAAATAACTTAAATTTTTTAACTTAACTAAACTCTTTCAAACGCTCACACTAATTATAAGGGTTTGATTTTTTTTTTCTATTTATTATTACTACCTTTTCCCAATTTCTAGCCGCCTATGTGGGGACAGCAGATAGTGAGCTGACAAACGTTGCATCGCTAATGAAGTAATGGGCATACCTCAACTTTTTTCTGCTTAATTAAATTCATGTAGTTCTAGGTATTGCTTTTTATTAAAAAGGGTAAAGTACACCGATGGTCATTAAACTTTTAGGATATTTTCATTTTGACTATCAAACTTTTGAAACTTTTACTTGGTTCATTAAATTTTTATTTTACATTCATTTTGGTCCCTCGAGTTTTATTTTGTTAGAAAATACTAACGTGACTCATTAATTTTTTTAAGATAAATTATATAAATGATCATCGAATATTTAAAATATTTTTATTTTTGTTACTAAAATTTTAAAACTTTCACTAGAGTCATTCGTGTTTTTTTTAACTAAATGAGATTATATTTGTATTTAAACTATTTTATTTATTATATTTTACTAAATCAATTTATTGACAATTTTTTATTTTTCAATTATAAATTTAATTAACATTTAAAAACATAAAATTACTCATACTCTCATATGATTAAATGAAAATATTAGCTCATGTAATCAAATAAAAATTGGATAACTTCAATAAAATTTTTAAAATTTTGGTGACTAAAATTTTAAAATATAAAATTATCTATACAATAACTATAAATTAATTTATTACTAAATTAATTTAAATTGTATCAAAAAATTGCTTTCTCAATAAATTTTTATAAATATAATTAATTAATTAATCATATATTAATGATATATTTTTTCAATCTTTTTCTTTTCAATTTTATAAATCAATCTTAATAAGATAAAATGGTCTGCACTGCACAACACACACACAAAAAAAGATTTTAAATGAAAAAGAGAACAATTTCAATCTAGCTAATCATATTCAATTATTCACTACCGGCTACATCATCTTTTACAAATGTTATTTCTTATATTAGTTGAAACCCAACACTACTCCCGCGGTATATTGTGAACCCAACTTCCAATCAACCTTTCATTTGCGGCGTAGGAATTAATGTAACATCTGACCCTAATCTAGATGAAAAGTATTACGTTTGGGTCATTTAAAATCTGATTTAAAATAAAATTTTATAGTTAAATAATAATATAATCTTATGTAGTTAAATATAGATTAGGTGACTCTAATGAAAGTTTTAAAATCTTGGTAAATAAAATAAAAATATTTTAAATGGTTAAAAATTTCAATTAATGATATTTAGTTAGTCTGGTTTTGTAGGTTAACTGAATCAATCGATTGAACATCCCACCATAAAAGACAACGAAAATAAATTAAAGTTAAGTGGTCAAATTGAAAAAATAGTAAAATATATACATACAAATTTTAGAGTATGATGAGTTTCGGAATGCACAACTTCTTATTTACCTAATTTTTACACTAAAATTATCGCGATCATTTCCCCAACCTTAATTGATCATTAGATTTTTTTTAAAAAAATTTAAAAAATCACAAAATAAATATTTATTCTTTTATGTCCATATTATGATCTTAAACTTTGAATACTAGATTTAATAAAAAAATTATTTGGGTTGCTCATACTCCTAAAAATGCCTTTTGATCGTTTAATTTGTAAGAAAAAAACTCAAAAATTTTCAACTAACTGAAATACGAAAAAGATAACAGGCAGAAAAAATCATAAAAATAAAATAAAATTAATGTAAAAATATTTAAAACATTTTTCATATTGACTCTTAAACTATATATTATTCACACTTTGTTCGTCCACTTATTACTCATTAACTGGTTGAAAGACTTATATTATTTTTAATGAAAAGGGGAAATGTTATCATCTCCTTCGTAAATCTTATATACACTATAAACCAATGAACACACCCCATAAATCGGACTCGATAATGCTACACACCCTTATAAATTTTGTAAAACCCATAATCCATTTTCGATCACTATCTCTAATGATTCCGTCATATAAAATTCAACCATCTTTTGATCGATATGCCTTATTATAGAAAATTAACTTTTCAGTTTTATGAAAAATAAAATAACATAGAGAATAAAAAAGAAAAATTAAGTTTATGTCAAAAGGGAGAAGAAAACATAATTGATTGTGTTTGTTGAATGAATTAAAAAACTATATCTTTTGCAACGAATTTATAGACTCAAGTATAAGACTTCAACTACAATTAGGAGTCCTAATTACAAAAGACATCTAACTCTTTCTACTAGAAAACAAACTTTAATTTGAACTAGTATAAAACTCTAACTCTATCTTTTAGGAAGTATAATTTAATTTAAACATAATAACTTAAACTTTATATAATCTTATATTCCCCTCAAGTTAAAGAGTATATAGTGTATATTCCCAACTTTAATAGAAATTTATCGAAAGAAGTTTTTGATAATGATTTTGTAAGCACGTTTATCACTTGTTCTTCTGTAGGAACATGAGATAAAGAAGTTGTTCCATTAGTAATCTTTTCTAAGATAAAATTTTTATCAAACTCCATAAGTTTCGTCCTATCATGATGAACTAGATTTCAAGCAATTTGTATGGTAGATTGATTATCACAAAATATCTTAAACCTTTTTTCTTGGTTCACATATAGCTCTTTCAGTAGTTTAACAACCAAATTCCTTCACGCATTCCAAATGCTAAACCCTTATATTTTGCTTCAGCACTGCTTCTAGATAAAATTATTTGTTTTTTACTTCTCCAGGTCATTAGATTTTTTCAAACAAAGGAACAATAACAATTAGTTGATCTCCTTTCTGTCAATTCGCCTGCCCAACGTGAATATAGAAAAATTTGAATAGTCTTGAGTTTTTTTTAAATATCAATCCATACCCTGATGTACCTTTCAAGTTTCTCAAAATTCTAATTGTAACTTTCATGTGATCTTCTCTTGAATCAGTCATCTGTTGACTAATAACATTAAACGAAAAGACGATATCTAGTATGGTTAATGACAAATAAATTAATTTTCTAGTAACCTTTAAAATTTATCCTCGTCAACTTTATGGTTTGAGTCTTCTTTATTAAATTTTAATCTTGCTTCCACGGGAGTATCATCTAGTTTGCATCCCAACATCCTCGTTTCATTAAGTAAATCAAGAACATATTTTTTCTGAGTTTTTACCAAACCTTTGCTTGACCTAGCAATATCCATGCCTTGAAAGTATATGAGCTTTCCTAAGTCTTTTGTTTTAAACTCTTTATTGAATAACATTTTCAAGTGACTTATTATTATAGGTTATTTTAATGAAGAGCGTCTAATCTGCCAAGAATTGTTTGTATCCATCTTTTAGAATCACCTTGGTGAATCTATCAACCTAGGCTCTAGATGACTGCTTCAAATCATAGATGAACTTATTAAGTCTATAAACTTTCTGATCACCTTTTACTGACTTTAAACACGAAGGTACTCTCATGTACATTCTTTTTTTAATTTCTCATTTAAAAAGACAATCTTAATGTCAAGTTAATGGAGCATCCAGTCCTTGTTTACTGTCAAACTTAAGAGAACTCTAATTGTATTTAGCTTAGCTACAAGAGAAAAAGTCTCGATATAATTAATTTGATAGGTTTGAGTAGAATCCTTAGCTACCAACCTTGCTTTATACCTCTGTATACTATCATCAGAGTTTTTTTTTATAAAGAACACCCACTTGCATCTAACTGATTTCATTCCATACGGAAGATCTGTAATGGTCTAAGTATCATTCTTTTCAAGATCTTTAATCTCCTCTTCAACAGCCCTTCTCCACTTAGAATCTTTTGATCCTTCGTAATAGTCACAAGTATTTGTTCTTTATTTAAGTAATCTGTAAAAGCCTTAAAAGATGACATTAGAATACCATAAACAACACACCTCTAAATGGGATGCTTTGTACATTGTTTTATCCTTCTTCTTTTAGAAATAGGTAAATCATCAAACTCAGGTAACGAAGAGAGAATCTTGTTTAGAACATTACCTTTATCATTCTCATTGGCAATTGAACTCAAGCTTAATTCTTGGCAAGTGTCAAATTGCAAAACCGTCTCTGAAATAGTTTTTATTTTCTAATGTAAACTTTCAATTGCTTAGAAGGTTGAGGGGTTTGTGAGAAAGATTTAGATGAATACTGAGGAGTAGTAACAATAGGTAAAGGATGAAAAGTTGTAGCTGTAATAATAGGTGAAGAAGTAGAAGAGTTTGAAATAGTATGATGTTCAAATGACAAAGGATTATTAGTAAATAAATATGAAGAATAAACCATATTTGTGGGAGATTGAAAAACATCATTATTCTTATCGGAAATTCAAGATTACGAAACCATCAAAAGCAAAATTAAGAAGAATAAAGGAAACAAGAAGCTTATTATTCAAATGAAATACAACCAGAAATTAGAACTAAGAATTTCAACTACATTGCGTGAATTGTTATTAACACCAGGCTTGCTTTTATAGCCTTTACAAGCAGCTCAGCAGAGCTTAACTAACTAACCGATTCTTTAACAAATTCGGATACAATCCATAAAGCCATTAAACACGTGGCACAAGGCTTACTATATATTCTATCATTCTCCCGGTTTTTTATTGCCTCAGAATGTCTTCGAGCGAGAAAACTCCAAGACTCTGTCGTAAAGCACCAAACACAACAAGAGGAATAGGTTTGGTGAGTATATCAGTTGTTTGACCTTCAGCAGGAACATAGTTCACAGTGAGTTTGTTAGTAAGAACACGTTCCCTCACAAAGTGCAAGTCAATCTCAATATGCTTCATACGGGCATGATGAGTAGGATTCGCAGCGGTGGAGACGGTGGAGGTGTTATCACACCAAACCACTGGTTTACCAACCACTTCAATGCCAATTTCGGATAAGAGTTGTTCAATCCACATTAATTCATCCACCGCATTGGCGAGACTACGGTATTTAGCTTCAGAAGACGACCGTGAAACAACAGGTTGCTTCTTTGAACTCCAGGCAATTGGATTACCACCCAGAAAAACACAATATCCAGACATGGAGCGTCGATCCTTGACAGAGGCAGCCCAGTCGGCATCAGAATAGCAGACAAGATCAACAACTTTAGACGCACTGAAATATAATCCAAAATTGAGGGAGCCACGAAGATATCGAAGGATCCGTTTTACAACTTTCCAATGAAGCTCGGTGGGATTGTTCATATATTGGCTAACTTTGTTTACGGCATACGTAATGTCAGGCCTGGTGAGGCACACATATTGAAGACCACCAACAATACTCATATACAACTGAACATCGCTAAATAAAGGACTGTCATTTGCAACCAGCTTTGGAGTGACCACCATTGGTGTGGGAGTTGGTGTACACTGCCCCATGTCGACTCTGTTAAGAAGCTCAGATACATACTTCTTCTGATTAAGAAACAAGGCTCCTAGAAGATGCTGAATTTCCATGCCCAGAAAGTATTCTAAAGCACCTAAGTCTTTGAGTTGAAACTCAGAATTGATGGCGTGAACCAGATTATCAACCTGGATTTGATCTGTCCCGGTGATGATTATATCATCAACATACACCATAAGGAACAATTTGCTCGAATCATTAACATAGATAAAAAGTAAGCTATCAGCCTTTGAGGACACAAACCCTAACTTAAAAGTAAGGAAGGTCTTCAATGTGAGAAACCACGCTCTCGGAGCTTGGCGAAGCCCATAGATAGCCTTCTTCAAGTGACACACCAAGTGATCGCCATTCTTGTTTGTTACTTCAAACCCAGGAGGTTGACACATATAGATATCCTTAGATAAAGAACCATTTAGGAACGCATTATTAATGTCGATTTGCCTCACAAACCACTGTTGTAGAACAGCAACAGCCAACACAGTGCGAATAGTAGAAGCTCGAACCACAGGACTGAAGGTCTCCCAAAAGTCAGGTCCATACATTTGGGAGCAGCCCTTAGCCACAAGTCGAGCTTTAAATCGATCCACAGAGTCATCAAGCTTCTTTTTGACTTTGAACAACCACTTGCACCCCACTGGTTTACGTGAGGGGGTAAAGGTTGGAGGTCCCATGTACCATTTCGAATCAAAGCTGCATATTCAGCATCCACAACTGCTTTCCATTGAGGATGCTGAAGGACCTCATGAATGGAGGATGGTTCTTCAGGAACTTCACGAGCAATAAAAGCCTTAGGCTTCGTAATGCCAGCCTTCGCCCGTGTCACCATGGAATGAGTATTACGAGGTGCTGCAGCAATAGGAGGAGCAGCGACAACAACGAAATTACGAACAGCGACGAGAGATGGATCATGGTCGATGGTAGTAGATGGAGGTGGAGAGAGACAAGTACCCGCTGATGGAGATGGAGTATGAGCGATGGTAGTAGATGGAGGTGGAGATGGAAAAATACGTGTTGATGGAGATGGAGTATGAGCGATTGTAGTAGATGGAGGTGGAGATGGAAAAATACGTGTTGATGGAGATGAAGTATGAGCGATGGTAGTAGATAGAGGTGGAGATGGAAAAATACGTGCTGATGGAGATGGAGTATGAGCGATGGTAGTAGATGGAGGTGGAGATGGAAAAATACGTGCTGATGGAGATGAAGCATGGACGAAGGTAGTAGATGGAGGCGAAGATGGACAATTTCGTGTTGATGGAGATGGATGATGGATGATGGTAGTAGATGGAGGTGGAGATGGAAAAGTACGTACTGGTGGGGATGGAACATGGTCGATGGTAGTAGATGGAATATTAGATGGAACTTGTGCCGAGGAGGATGAAGCATGGATGACGGTAGTAGACGGTGACGGTGGCAGAAACATAGACGACAAAGCACAAGTAGACACACTATTAAAAACATCACACGGAGGTTTAGACGCAGGTTGTTTACTCGGATGAACTAAGGGAGAAGGAATGGTGAAAGAAGAAGCTACCTTCTTGTCTAAGTCATCATCTAAAAACATCAAGTAATCAGACATCATGACAGGCGATACAGACCTAGACCATTTCAAGGGACTATGAACAAAGGGGAAAACATGTTCATCAAACCTAACATGGCGAGAAATGTATATCCTACCATTTTCAGCCATGCACTTATAACCTTTATAAGAAGGTGAGTATCCTAGGAAAACACAAGGGGTGGACCGAAATTGTAGCTTATGAACATTGTATGGTCTAAGGTTGGGATAACATAAACACCCAAAAACCCTGAGAAAGTGATAATCAGGTTTAACGTGAAAGAGCTTCTCATATGGTGACAAACCTTTCAAAGGAGTAGATGGCAACCTGTTGATTAAGAAGATAGCAGTGGAGAAAGCCTCATTCCAATAAGAGAGAGGTAACCCAGCTTGAGCAAGTAAGGTTAAACCTACTTCAACCACATGCCTATGCTTTCTTTCCACAATGTCGTTTTGCTCGGAGGTATATGGACATGAAAGGCGATGAACAATACCATGCTCTTGAAGGACACTAGTGAGAGCAACAAACTCCCCACCTCCATCAGTTTGGAGCATCTTAACCGGATGACCAAGTTGAAGTTCAGCTTGTTTAAGAAACAAGAGAAACACCTCTTTGACCTGCGACTTAGTTTTCAAAAAATATAACCAAGAATATCGTGAAAAAGCATCAGTGAAAGCAAAGTAATATTTAAAACCATTAGAAGAGGTAGAAGCCGGACCCCATACATCGGCCACTACCAACTCTAAGGGAGCAGTATACTTAGTCGAAGATTGAGGAAAGGGCAACTTATGTGCCTTACCAAGCTCACAAGCATTACACAATGAACACTGTCGATTGTTACTATCACACGAAATATTACATTGAGACAAAACATTTGCAAGAACAGTAGTCGAGGGATGACCAAGCCTATTATGCCATGTAGAAACATCAATCTTATTCATTGTAGCTATACAAGCAGAAGGTTGACACATAGAGACATAAGAAGGATGAGAAACATTAACAAAACCAAATCTACTAGAACAAAAATCAACAGGAACATGCAGCTTATACAAGCCTTCAGATTCAAAACCAGTGAGAAGAACTTGTTAAGTTTCCAAATCCTTAACTTGACAAAAGAAGGGGTGAAACTCAATCGAGACCTGATTATCCTGTGTAAATTTAGACACAGAGATAAAATTTTTAGTAATATGAGGCACATGTAACACATTACGCATAAGTAAAGGCTTTGTATTAGAGGAAATAATCAAGTTACCAGACAAGTAAATGGGCAAGGACTGATCATTCCCAACCTGAACCTTACCTGTACCCGGGAACACAAAACCAGGTTGCAAAAATGAAGCATCATTAGTAATATGATGGGTTGCGCTGGAGTCTGGATACCATGTATTATCGGTCATCACATCACTGATAAGAGCTTGAGCAGTAACCGGAATTGAGGGAGCAGTGCCTTGAGCAGCAAAGGTCTGACCAGAAGCATGCGGCATAGTAGACATGGAATTGACAAGACCAGATACAACTCCAGGAGAACAAGGTTGAGGCATAGGGAGAGCCGATATCGTATTATTCAACCCAGAAACCATCACAGAAGGAATGGATGGCTGGAAAGATGATGGGTGCATGGTGGAAAGTGCGGATGAGTAGGAAAACCCATCATACGAGCCATGAGCCAAAGACTGAGGAGTAATGAAGGTAGAAAGATGAGCTTGAGGGGACGAGAAACCTCTACCACTATAGATAGGCCGAGCAGCCTCATTCTTAAAGGAAGTGTCAAATCGAGAATAGCACCGATCGACGAGATAACCCAACTTGCCACATAATTGACATTGGGGTCTGTTCCTTCCACGACTACGACCCCTATCATATCCACTAGGAGGACCCTGATATATGTAAGGATGGAAAGATTCAGTTTGAACAACACCATTATTACTGCTGACCTCACTAATAGTAGAACCATGTAAAGAACTAGACCCTTGCCCAAGGGACATCGGTTGAACTGGAGAAACGATAGCAACATGAGCAAAGGCATTAACATGAGGCAAAACCTGACAAACATGTCTAGCTTCCGCATCAAGAAGAATAGATGTAACATACGTAAGATCAGAGGAAGACGGACTAGCAGTTATGACAGTTACAACAGGACCAAATTCATGAGGAAGACCATTAAGAATAACAGTAACGTGCTCTTGTTTAGAGATAAGCTCGCCACAATTGGCCAAATTATCATAAACGGATTTGATCTGCATGATATACTCTTTCATACTAAGCTCCTCTTTCTTCTGAGAGTGCAACATACGCCTATATGTCATGAGTTTGGAAGTAGATTTGCTACTATAAAGACGACGCAATGCATTCCAAATGTCAGATGCAGTGTTGAGCCCAATTAAATGAGGTAAAACAGACTGACTTATAGTGGATAAGAGCCATGTAGTGAGGGCACCATCTTGCTCCTCAAAGAACTCAAAATCAAGATTTATACTTACAACACCATCTTTAGTGACATACTGAACAGGAGGTGTAACGCTACTATCAACAAAGCGAAGTAAACGATTAGTCTTGATGATAAGATAAACTTGTTGATGCCACAACAAATAGTTGTGATCATCAAGAACCACGTTAATTTTCTTGGATGAAAACAACCTAGTACCCGATCCAGTGAGACTAGAACTGGATAAAGAGGGAGCTTCACCCTCGGACGTAACAGTCTCAAGAACCATAAGCAAGCCGAACAAAACACCTTATCGCTAAAACAGAAATGAGGAAACAACCAAGAAGAAACGAAAGAACAAACGAGAAAAACCAGAAGCACCAGACTCAGATCTGAGATAAAAGATCTATAATGAACGAACAAAGCAATAGGAAGAAGAACCAGAAGCACCTGATCAAGAAGCCTTCAAATCAGCAGATCAAGAACCACACGACGCCCAGTCTGTGAACGACCCGACTCATGATACCATATCGGAAATTCAAGATTACGAAACCATCAAAAGCAAAATTAAGAAGAATAAAGGAAACAAGAAGCTTATTATTCAAATGAAATACAACCAGAAATTAGAACTAAGAATTTCAACTACATTGCGTGAATTGTTATTAACACCAGGCTTGCTTTTATAGCCTTTACAAGCAGCTCAGCAGAGCTTAACTAACTAACCGATTCTTTAACAAATTCGGATACAATCCATAAAGCCATTAAACACGTGGCACAAGGCTTACTATATATTCTATCAATTCTCCCCCTGCTTTTTAGTCACATGAAAATAAAGTTCATATTCAAAAAAGATGAGATCTAAAGAAGTAAAAAATTTCTGAGAAGGAGGATGATATAACATTTGTAGACCTTTTTAAGTGAAGAATACCCTACCAAGACACACATCAAAGATCTAGGGTCTAGTTTTGACTTACAGGGAGCAAAATCTTTTACAAACATAGTGAAACCAAAAACTTTGAAAGGGAGAATAGAGGATAATGGTTTAAATGTAACCCCATCGACCTAGTCTAGACACCACCCGACTCGAACGAAATATATGGAGAATATCGAGGCTAATCCGAAGACTCGCCCCGATAAGCAACCCTAAAAATTAAATGACTATTTTTTCTTTTATCTTATCTAGATGCTTTATTTTGATACTATATATCCAGGCATTGATTATATTCAATTGCAGCGGAATCAACTAAAGAACGAGTTCTAAAACGTATAAACATGCTTTAGGGACCAAAATCTAATTTTTCAAAAACTAAAGGACTAATTTTGAAATCAATATTACCAATCTTTAATTAGGTTCATTAGATACTTATATCTCAAATTTCAGTCCTAAATACACGTTATCCACATATCATATACGACTTACTAGATACATTGCAACCTAGTTAGCAACTATATATTCAAACTCCTAAGGGAATGCTTCATCTTCAACAATCTCATAAACAAATATAAGTACAATAACAATATACTAAACATGATTTATGTATGCATTCCAACCTAAATAATCATATCATAGATTCAACTCATAAATAGTCATGCCTCATTATCAACAACACCCAAATTCACACATAGGGATATCAAGAATCAAACTTCAATATAACTTTTATTATAACTAAAGGAATACCAATAGACAATTCAAATCCAAGTCACAAAGCTATCATCAATATAATCCGTTGAGCATGATTTTGGTTCACTTGATGAACATATTATGAATGCATTGTGAGCAGCAAGTTAACATGCATGACTGAAATGATATTGGCTTAGTGACACTAACTATAGTTACGAATACAAATGACATGTTATTAGAATAAAGTGCACAATAAAATTTGTGAGAATATTGACGTTTCCTACACGTAAACAAGGGTGACTATGTAACCCCCTTAGCCCGATCTAGACGGAATCGACACTAATGGGTTACACGGGGAATATCAAACCAAACCCGTAAAGGTCCGATTTGATAAACAATCCTAAGACCGATATATATTTTTTTCTTCTAGATGCATAATTATATTCTTATATTTCAAGGTCTCATACAAAGCATTAACAAAAACAATTCGATCACAAACAAGCATTTTATTAAACATTTAAGTAAATTAAGGACTAAAACGTAAAACTTTTAAATTCTAAAGACAAATTAGAAACTCGTTCCATCAAAGTTCAATTAATCATACAAATATCCCTCACGATAAATTTCAAATCAAACGAAGCATTCTAACATCATCAATACCATGTTCTACCAATTTAGGAACCAAAATGTAAATCTTTTAAATTATAAGGACTTCGTCAAAATTAAGTTATCCATCTTGAAATTAAATCAACTTTATACATTCATGTGAAATTTTAGCTCAAAATAATATCTGTAGATACCCTAATTGAACTAAGAAAGTTATCCGGGACTAAAATATAATTTCCAGCAACTATCAATTTCTAGCAGTCAAAGGTTTCGAAACCTTCCATAAAGGTTTTGAAACTTTATGCAAAAGGTTTCAAAACTTCCATGAAGGTTTCAAAACTTTTCGTGTCCAGTAAGTTTCCAGAATCGAAATTGCCCGCAAGGTTTCGAAACCTTCCTGAAGGTTTCGAAACTGTTTGGCAAAGGTTTTGAAACCTTCCTTAAGGTTTCGAAATTTTAGGTCTGGAACCTAAAAATTCTGTCACACTAAGTGAACATTACCGACTCAATAGACAACCGTTAATCACCACCAACTATATGCATAAATCCTAAGCATAAATAACAATATATAACACCCGATTATCAACGTCAAGGACCCCAAATAACCTATAGGCACGCTACCTAGAACATGGTTCAAATCATAACGTTCATGCAAGTACATGCTTCAACAATCTAAACAATATCATAGTCCGTCAATTAACAATCAAAACAACATAGGTCTTATTTCAACATAAACCAAAGCCAAAATTCACACTCCTCTCATAGGTTGGGTTTACACATTGCCAATCCCCCAACTTATTTGCCAAAACATACCAAAATTTGACATAACCTTTCCCCTTGGTTTCCTTGCTCCGAATATAGTCTCAAGTGCCTTTATTTTTCTGGAAAGATGAAAAGAGAGCTTAAGCAAACATTCTTAGTAAGGAAGCTCTACATAAGGTCATTAATGCATAAAACAAAATCATTTTAAATGTCATGTTTGCATCCTTCATGCATATTTGAAATGAGTAAAACTAAATCATACTCATCAACATTGTCAAATTATTTCATGTGTCATGCACAAGAATACCATTTTATTTCATGTATGCATATTGGCTTTCTAGTGATCACTTAATGAGAACTTTTAGTTCACCGAATATACGAATCCCTTTTTCCATAATTGGAGACTCTTGGTCTCAACATACATCGATCGGACACATAGTCACCATTGTATACATGTTACCCCCACTACGTACGGTCGGATACAAAGTCACTCCTGTTTACGTATGGGTCAACTATATGTACGGTCGGACATAAAGTCACCCTTGTTTATATATAGGCAAGCTCTACACGCACGGTCGGGCACAAAGTCACCCTTGTTTTCGTGTAGACATCATCATTATTCTCTTTATTTTTATAGTTCACTCAATCCTAATGACATGTCATTCGTATTCGAGTCTAAAGTTAGTGTCACTAAGCCAATATCAAGTTCAAATATGCATGCTAATTTGCTACTCATAATGCATCCATAATGTGATCAACAAATGAACCGAAAGTCATGTCCAATGGTACCATTAATTTTAATGCAAATAACCACCTATTACTCCAATTCATTTTCAGCTCATAATGCATCCATAGTGTGTTCAACAAATGAACCGAATGTCATGCACAATGACACCATTAATTGTAAGGTAAATAACCGCATATTATTCCAATTCATTTTCATGCTTCTCATAATCCATGGATGTCTTTATAAACCATGCACTTTCAGCAATTTAGCACATGCATGCTTCATTTCAAAATCATAGTTATATATTTCTAAATTCTCATTAAATTATCTTCATCAAAGTCATTTCCAAAATTGTCGATACTTAAGAAAATGCATAAAAATCATTTAATTCACTTACTATTGAATTACAAAAAGTTTTCACACTATTCCATAGTCCTCAAAATAGAATCGAACCAATGCGTTTCACATTTAACCCAAAATCATTCATCGACAAGCGAAACGAGCCTTCGTCGATGCTCCGACGGAAACACCAATGCACCAGCCACTTAAGAACCTTCTTGCACTTCCTCTACAACATTAAAAACAGAGCATATTCACATCATAAGAGACAAGGATCAAGACGCAATCACTCAACAAGTCCACAACAACCCTTTTGGGAGCCCGCATACAATTGGATGCCATTATGTTTTTTTGCTTATATTTGTTACCTACTGTCTACCCCTAAATTAAGCATTAAAGAAAATGCTTGGTTTGTGTTTGGGGGTGTAGAGCCACTGCTTAGGCTATCTATTGCCGCGGCCTTGCCATGAAAAGGAAGTTTTTAGTGATAAAATTTTTTGTTTTATATCCATCATTGTACTTAAAACTGTTGCCATACTTTTGCACTGCTCTTCATCTGTTTTGTCTTAGTTTATTCTTAAAGGCAATAGATATCTTTCTCCTTACCATACACCGACACAATTTCGCTTGGTGACGGGCCCGCTATGACCGAGTAAAGAAATTATTAATTCATTAATTAAAAGGTTGGTTGTAATTTCGATTCGTATAAAGCGCAAAAATAAAATAAATACAACACAATATAAAAATAAATAAGTAAACAAGATATATGTGCAACTAAATTAAACAAGTATAAAGAATAAATATGTATGTGACAAAGTAAACATGATGATAAAATGCAAGTTATACTTCTAGCTATAAATGAAATGATACAAACACAAGGCAAGAAACAATCTAAATGGTAAATATACATACCAAAAGACGTACGTGGCAAATAAACAAAATAAATATGAGAATGACATGCAATAATTTTAATAAGACATAATAAGCTAAATATGAAACAAAATAAATAACTAAAATTAAGGATCAAATATAGCAAATTTACAACTAAAAGAAGAATAAAACTATACATCCCCGAATATACATACTCGCAGACCAAAAAAGCATAAACATACCATATAAGAAAATATGACATACAAGTAAAAATACATATATATGTACAAGAATCATATTACTATGCACAAGTCCATCATGCAAACATGGACCGAATGAATGAAATAAAATAAAAAGACATGCATAAAAAGGTGATCAATAAATATTAACATAAAAAAGACTAATGAAACAAATCATGAAAATGACTAACTAATATAAACAAAGAGAAAATACATGGACCAAACTAAATGAAACAGAACCATAAAACTAATATAAATAGATGAAAAGCTAACAACAATGGTTCAAAAACATACTCGTAAAATTAAAATACTATTTAAAATTAATCAAGAACTAAAACAATAGTAAAAAAGGAAACGAAAAGGGCCCAAAATTAAAATGAAAAGAAATCCAAAAAGAATCAAATCTAAAAGAGAAAGTTGTTATTTATGGTATTTTGGTTTAAATCGACTAAAAATCAGGGGTAAAAAAAGCAAAATAAATCAAGATTTATTCCACAGATCAGTGATTGAAATGGAAAAACGTAACAAAAGGACGAGGACTGTGGAGATTATTTAAAAGATGTGGAATGGCTAGAAAAGAAATCCCAAAACACAGAGGGACTTATATTTAATAAATCATTTTGGAAATAGTCGATTAAGGCCAAAATGGGACCAAATCAAAAAGCTTTGAAGACCTTGAAGGACCGCGAGAAGGATTTGGAAGACGCGGAGAGGTTTAATGAATGGATTTAACCATTTTTAAAATATCCCCAAGTATAAAACACAAATAAAATGAATAAACCCTTATTTATTTTGAACCAAAAAAATCGAGACCCATGTCCCCTTTACTCTCTAATTTCTTTATTTGAAACCGAGAGAATCATAAGAACACCATGGGTGTTCTTCATCTCTACCGTAGAAACCCAGAAAAACATCGTATTTTCTAGATTCCGGCCACCACCCTTGGTGGCCGACGACCAAGAAACACTTAAAAATCTTTCCCTTTCGAAACCCGAGTCTTGTTTTAAGCTTTATTTCATAAAAACACATTCGAAACCACTTCATTTCTTTAAAAAACAGATCTAAAATAGCTTTTACCTTCAAAACTCGAAACCAAAACACCCTCTACCAAGGCTCAAACTTTCTCCATTGTCGGTTCACCGTTGGCTCAAAGACCTTGGTTTATTACCGGAGGAGGAAAAATTGGCGAAGAGGGGGTCGATTTCGAATGGTAAAAAGACTAATCTATTCTTTATTTGTTTTGATTCAATGCAAGAAAAAAGATCTGAAAAAAAATGATATACCTTTAAAAGTTTTTACTTTTTGATTTCTCTTGTGGTTCTCGAATGAGATTTACAATAGGTTGCTTTAGTTCTTATAACCGGTTACAAGAAAATAAGAAAAGGAAATCTAAAATCATTTTTTAGTTGCCTCTGTCTGATTTCTTCTTTTTTGTATCTGAAATCCCTGATATAATTGTTGCCGAATTTGTACTCTATGATTCATGTTGATGGCCTCTGATTTAGTACTAAAAATGGTTGTAACCGTTTGAGATTCTGATTCTTGGATGATATTTGTTGTGAAATTGGTTGCACAAATCTGACATTTTGTTTTAGTACTCTCTGGTGCGTATACGGCCATCGGACTCGGGGAGGAGACCATCGAAGATGTGGCTGCTGGAACGTTGATCGTGGGATTTACACGAGAGCTGAGGGGTTAGCGAAAATCGAGAGGGCTCGCGTAGAGTCATGGGACGGGCGCGAGTGCAGAGCGTCGTCTTCCAGATCTTTCTCCAAAAGATCCTAACCGTTATATCGATGGCCAGATCTAACGGCCCAAGATTAATTGTGCCAACAACAAAGGAGGGTGTTAGGGTTCTGTTATTATCGGTTTGGCTCAAATAAACGGGCTTGGTTCATTTTAGAGTTGAGTTGTAATTAATTATTTTGGGCTTGTAATATTTTATTGGATTTTAAACTATAATGGACCGTTAATGAACTTGTTTATTTATTATATATTTTAGGTTTTATATTTAATATTTGTTTTCATTTGATAATAAATGCTAACAATAGTAATAATAATAAAAGAATAATAATAATAATAATAATAATAATAATAATATTAAAACAGAAACAAATAATATTAAATAATATTATATAATATTTTTGCATTTTTGTATAAATGAACCGATATTAAATATTATTTTGACTTGTTATTTAATTATCCTTTTGATTTATTTATACTTATAATAATAATAATAATAATAGTAATGTACAAAAGTAGAAATACAAAGATGGAAACTTATAATAATAGTAGTAGTTATAGAATATGATAATAATAGTAATGTACAAAAGTAGAAATACAAAGATGGAAACTTATAATAATAGTAGTAGTTATAGAATATGATAATAATAGCAATAAAATAATGTAGTAATAAAAGAAAATAATAATAATAATAAATATAAAAAACCGAAGTTAAAAAGGAAATAATATAATATTTATTAATATAATATTTTGGACTTTCTAAATTTGAATATATAATAATAATTAATACTCCTAATAATAAATGGTAAACAAAAAGAAAAGATCATAAAATAGAAAAATTTAGAATATTTTTATTAATTTTTATAGCATAATATTAGAATTAGTGGTCATAGTCTAATATATATTTTTGTTTTTGATTTTAAATAACATATATAACAACGAGAGCCATGAAAGAAGAAACAAGAGCTAAATAATATCTTAATAACAAAATAGCACCAGATAGTAATAAATATTAACTAATAATAAAACCAAAAAGAATAAGTGAAATATACATATAAAATAGTAATATAATATTTTTAGATTCCTTAAAAGAAAATAGTAACACATAGTAATATGTATTTACAAAGTCTAAGAAAAAGAAAAAGGAAAATAGAACTAAATTAACATGTATACTAGTATAATGTTTTTTGAATTTTCATCGAGTTTTTATAATATAGAAAAAATAAGACACAAACCCATTATTATATTTTTTGTTTTTGATCTCTTGTTATAAATTCTAAAATTAACTAAATCTCGTTATTTAAGATAAAAATAAAATTGAAAAATAAACGGGTTTCCCCCAGATAAAATTAGTGATTATAAACTATAAACGAGAAAAAAGAGTGGAAAAAGGCAAAAGAGTTGTGAGATCAGGAGAGGATAGTAAAAGTCATTAAGTTCTAGAGTGCAAATATGGAGAGAATATAAGAGAGAAATTTTCCCTGGAGTGAATTAGTCAGGCTTTGTTGGGAAACATATTGAGTAAGGATTTTATTTTCATTATTGTAATCATGTCACCAGAATCTTGTGATTTTTCTCTCACACCAGGACAAGTTCTCGTTGTGAAAAGAATATTAAGATTAGAATAGATGAATGAAGAAGACCAACCAAGGGAGAATATTTTCTACACTAGACGCCATGTGAACAACAAGATTTGCTCCTTAATAATTAATGAAGGAAGTTGTACCAACGTAGCAAGCACTATGATAGTAGAACAACTCGGTCTTGAAACCACCAAACATCCAAATCCGTTATAAACTACAATGGTTGCATGATAGAGGATAATTAAAACTCTAAAAGCAAGTGAAAATTCCATTTTTCATTGGAAGATACACAGATAAAGTCTTGTGTGACATTCTACCTATGAATGCAAGTCTTATTCTTCTAGGGAGACCGTGGCAATACAATAAGATAGTAGTTCATGACAGTTATACCAATAAGTTCTCATTTATTTTTAAAGGAAGAAAGATCATCATAACACCTTTGAGCCCAAGTCAAGTACAACGTGACCATGAACAATTGTCTGAGCGAATTGCAGCATGGAGTGAAAATAAAAAAGGGAAAGAAGAAGTCAAAGGAGGTATAAACAAGAGCATTTAAAAAAAAACCACCGGAGTTGAAAATGTAAATGAGGAAATGAAAATAGTTAGAGTTGAAAATGAAGAGACTAAAAATGAGATTGTGAATGAAGTGTATGTTTTAGTTGAAAATACGCGAATTGAAAAAGGAGAGTGTGAGAATAAAAGAGATTCAAAATGGATATAAAGAAAAGAATGAGTTTGAAGAAGAAAAGCAGATTTTATCTTAAAATTCTTTTCTTCCTATTTTTGAATTTTCATTTTTACAGAATGACAAAAGGAAGACCCAAGGAGATGTTCCAATTGCATTGTCGATCTTTAAGGAAAATCTACAACCAACACCCATTAAACAACCACTCTGGTTTGCTATTTTCATTCATTTTGTTAATAGTTACTCATTCTCTAACCATGATTTCTTTTGCAGCAAATTGATTCACATACTTGGTGATATCCTACCAAACTATGATGCCAAGTACTTTTGTCATTCTAGGGCTGATTGGTGCATCAAAATTTACCATTCCAAAAGATCTCTATAATTAAGACTTCAACAATCATTATAATGATTCGAAGAGTGGAGATGAAAAATTACATATCTTTTCTAAAGAATATGATGTTTCGAGCCAAGGAATGATTCAAAGAACAAGTTTTGTTCTTATAAGGCAAGGCCTTGTAAAAGGAGGATTCAAAAGAATTAATTTCTATTTAGATAAGGATGACCCGAAAAGATTAAATAAATCACTTGGAAGGAACGAGAAATTCATTCATCCTAACAAGAAGGAGGTGTCCATTAAAGAACAATCTTGATTTGAGGACAAATCACCAAAAAGAAGGGGAGAATAATATAATTCTAATCAGCACGAATTTTCTCTATGGGTTGGTCACATCATTGAAGATCTTCAAGACTGGTTCTAAAAGAGTTCTTTCTTACTTTATCTTCTATTATCTAATTTATGTATTCTATAATTTGACAAGCATACTTTTGCTATTTAAGTGATGTTTCGTGATTGCATAATCATTTCTTTATATTTATTCTAAGTCATCTTATTCTTAATATTAACTATACTATATTGTTTCTAGCTCATTTTAGCATATTTCAATTTGTTTCAGCTTATAAATTGTTTGCTTATTATTTCAGCTATTTTAAGTAAAAATAATAGTCCAAGAAAGCTTAAAGACATCAAGGGTAGCTCAACATAGCTTGGAAAGACTTATGATAGCTTGGAACAGCTTAAGGACAGTTCAAATGCTTGGAATTGCATAGGAGCTTAAGGAAGGCTCCAGAAAGCTCAAATTGGAAGCAAGATTTGAGCTAGCTAAGTAGCTAGCTCAGCTCAATCAGCTCATTTGACCTCATCCTACAACCTTCATCTCAACCATGAAAGGACATATTCCTTCCCCAAGAGACACAACCGACCAAAAATGGAGGGAAACATGTTTGGGCACCATGATCATGGAGGGAAAGCAAGTGAGCACCAAAAAAAGATATAGCACTCTTCACTAAGTAGATTCATGATGGTCCACTTTTTTTCCATTTTCGAACAGGATCCAAGTATAAATAGTTTACGGTGTCTTCATGCAAGTTGTTCCTCTATCTCCTATCTTTTCCAATGAAGTTGAATCGCATTAATTCGATATAAGGAACTCGAGATATGTCCAAATTACTAAAGACTGTGCAGGATAGAATTTTAAACCGAAAAATTCCAATAACTCTTGGAAGGAGTCACCATTCAATCGAACGGTTAAGGAGGGAGACACCACTATATCCATTTCACCATTCCTTTTTCACCATAACACACTCCTTACATATCCTCTCATTCCATTCACCATTCTCATCCTTTATCATCACCACAAAATGTTTTAAACATCCATTCACCCTTATCAACACCACACATCCTTCCTCTTCTAAATCAGTCCCTAAATTATTCCATTCATTCATTTCACATATGCTTTTCATTTTTTATCCTTATTTCTTCATTTTTTAGCCATTTCTTGCGAGGGACTTTCTTCCTTCCTAGGTCCTATAATCAAAGTGTGTTGTTCAACATCTGTCGCGACCGTTTTAAAATCGAAAACGTGTGGAAAAATAACCTGACGAATTGGTTTTGAAAAATACGAATTTTATCATTTTTAATCTTGAAAAAAACTCAAATTTTAAAATAAACTTATTTTAATTTTAAAAATTGATTTAGAGTCGCCACCGGCCACTTTGGTAGGCCGGATACCATAAAACAAACCAGATATTCGTTAAAAACATTTGGGGTCGGGAGTCGGTTACGTGTAAGGACGACCCTTACAAACTCCCAAAAATTGGTACCTTATTAATTTCACGTGACATTTTGATATTTTAAATATAGATATTAATTTAATTCTTCATTGTTAATTAAACACTGCTTGAATTGAAGATATCCTTTTGATTAAGAAAATACATCCCTTTTAAACTTGTGCTTGAATAAGAAGTCCTCTAGATAGGAAATCTCGCCCAAATTTAAAGAAATATAAATTCCGCATCAAAAGGTTTAAATGCATGATCATTTATTTATCTTTTTCATTTTAAGTTCTAACTTAGGAGGGCTCCATTAATTAAATATTAAAAACCTATTTCAATTATTAATTTCGCCAAGTGTATGATAACATCCGAATGCTCGGACACTACCATCTTGTCACTTAACAAAATTAATAACTTTACTAATGTCACTAATTATTTACCTACCAATTTTATTTAATTCTAAACCTAAATTTTTTTATCAAATTCTACGTTTTCAATAGCACATGAATTCGATACCAAGGTACACTCTTTAGGCTAACATCGTGGTACGTCAAAACACCGGCCTCTCAGTGTATCCGAGGTATAAGATGCAAATACTATCGTTACTAATTATCTCCCTATTTAATTAATTAATTAAAGTAACTAATCCTAAAAGTCTCTAAATTAATTAAGTAAATGATGATTAAGTGATCTCCTAAATATGCCATGTGATTTTTAAAAATGAAACATAATTAAATAAAATAAAACAAATAAACAAAATAAAGGAACTTGATTACTTTTCATTAGAAAATATGGGAGTTCGAATTAAAACCAAGATGATCAAAATTGGGCACAAAGAGACTTACATGGTAAAGACAAAAAAAGGTAAGAGTTCAATTTCAAGGGATGAATTAGATTTAATTAAGTTTAATTAATTTTAAGGTTCAAAATTTTTAATTAAATTAATAATTTAATCAAATTTTCCTAAGTTTTAAATTTTAATTAATCCTAATTAAAGTCAAACTTGATGGAAATTTAATTTTAAGGTTCACTTAGGCTAAATTAGATCTAATTAGGTTAAATTAATTTTAAATTTTATCTTAGAGACTAAATTAAATTCAACTAAGAACCTAATTGAATAATTTCTAAGCATTTTAAAAAATTTAAACCTAATTAATATCTAAATTAACTAATTTTGAGCTTTAGGGTTCAATTTAGGTTCAAACTAGATTTAATTAGATTAAAATAATTTTAAATTCAACCTTAAAAATTAAATTAAATTCAACCAAGAACTTAATTAAATTATTCTTAAGCCTTAAAATTAAATTAATACCTAATTATTATCTAATATTTAATTAAATTAACACCTAATTAAATTAACACCACTCGAATGACACCCTAAAAATACTTAAATCTACCCGGATTCAAGAACACTCATCCATCTTCCCGGATCTAACTTAAACATGAAAAAAAAGTAAGAAACAACAAAGAAAAAGCTCTCACCAATACTTTCAGATGATTCCCGTCAAGTGCTTGCCTTTCACCGATCTCCTCCTCTTCGACTCCCCTCTTCTCTTTCGATTCCTCTGTCGGTTCAAACTTTCAGATCCTTCATTCTATTCCCTTTTTTCCAGATTCGAAGGCCTCTATTTAAAGGATTTGAATCAAACATCCTAAATTAATTCAAACTCCACCAAATCCCTAAAATTTCTCCCTCAAATCTCTCAACACAATCCCCACTAAATCTAAAACTCTCTCATATCTTCAAATTTTTTGTTTTTTATTTTTATTTTATTTTTTGTATCTTTTATCTTTTTATTTGATTTTTTCAGTTATTTATTTTATTATTTATTATTTTATTATTATTATTTACAGAAATTCGTGTTAACAACTATCCCTTTTTGCTCAATTCTACAGAGCAAGAGATGGGCAAAGACTGAAAAACACGAATTTTGTTTAGGCCATTTGGCCGAAGCTTGAAGCCGTTCTTATTACGAACTTCTTCAAGCAAACCCTGTGACGTAACTCGAGGATATTCTTCTAGTTCTGAGTTTCCTTGTCTCTGGGATATCTGGAGCTGTTCTTCTTATTACGAAATTCTCCAGGGTCTGAAGCTGATCTTCTTATTACGAAATTCTTCAGACGAAATTCTTTATACTCATCAAGTGATGGAGCTTGAGACTGTTCTTCTTATTATGAAATTCCTCATCTCTGGGAGATCTAGAGATATTCTTCTTATTACGAAATTCTCCAGATGTAAGGTGGTGAAATCCGAGGTTGTTCTTCTTATTACGAAATTCCTCGTATCTCGTGGAATATGGAGCTGTTCTTCTTATTACGAAATTCTCCAAACTCATCAAGTGGTGGAAATCGAAGTTGTTCTTATTATGAAATTCCTTATTTCCGGGAGATCTGGAGTTGTTCTTCTTATTACAAAATTCTCCAGATCAAAAGTGATAGAATCTGAGGTTGTTCTTTTTCTTATGAAATTCCTTAAATTTCACCAAATCTTTGGGGACTCACGCCGGAATGACTACCAAGGTAGGGACTCACGCCGAGAAGGCTGCCAAGGTAAGGACTCACGCAGAGAAGGCTGCCAAGGTAGGGACTCACGCTGAGAAGGCTGCCAAGGTAGGGACTCACACCGAGAAGGCTGCCAAGGTAAGGACTCACGCAGAGAAGGCTGCCAAGGTAGGGACTCACGACGAGAAGGCCGCCAAGGTAAGGACTCACGCCGAGAAGGCTACCAATAGTATTTGTTGTTGTTGATTTCTTTGAATCCATAGTTCTTGAATCCTGTTTAACAGAAATATTATAAATTATTAGCATGCTTCTAATGGAAATATTCCTATTATGATGCATGAGTGTTAATTGAAGACCACTTGGGTAAACTGGTCTTCTTCATTGAACCTTTTTCTGTCATGACGATATTTCACATCAACAATTTTGTACTCTGTATGATCTTTTTGATCTCTATTTCTCATTAACATCATTGTTTTTCCCAATCAGTTAGGATTCTACCTCACATTTCATGAGCTATCAGCTTCTCGAAGAAATAAGTTTAAGAACTTTGTACCTCCCTTGTCCATTCTGATTTGAAATCTCACGTGTAATAATGCTTTGCTGATCTTTTATCATGCTGAGTTTGCCCCACGTTCATCATTTAGGGTGTGCAAAATATCATAGGTCCCTGAATTTTCTCTTGGTCCCTAACCTTTTCTAGTCCCTAAACTTTCATCAAGCTGGACTAATATTCATCATTATAACTATGAAACTCGGAAATGACTGCAGTCTGTACGTAATTGCCCCATGTTTACTTGCGTTATCTTCGTTGTTCGATATTTTGACATTTAAAGCTTCATTTCTTCCTCGTCATACCATTCATCATTAATCAAGTACCAAGGTCATCTCTTGTTCTACCTGCGCTTAAAGGATTAATTACATCATAGTAATTCCCATGAAATCCTTTGCTTTTTTGTATCTAATCAATTTATCTGCAAGATGCTTGTTAAAATAATATGCAAAAAAAAATAATTTTACTAATTTTGAAAACATTAAAAATTTTTGACTATCATGGCAAACAAGAGAATACAAAAATTAGGCCTTTAAATGCTAAGTGTAGCAAAGCCTTCGAAAAAAATTGCAAAGATCAACTCTGATGTGACCATTTTCCAACTTATTTTAGGCACTCATCAAATACCCTCAAACTAGAACTATTGCTTGTCCTCAAGCAATGCCAAACATCAAATTGCTAAACCTTACTCCCCTTTGGCCTTTAAAAATTTTTATAGCCTTAAAGGAGTAAACTAAAGCAAAGCTGACATAAGGCAGTACAAGATTACAAACTTAAATTCAAGAAAAGAGAATAGATAAAATATTTTCAGAAAAAATTACTCCCTTTTATGGTATTGTTGTGGTATTGGGTAGCCTCGACAGTGCTTCTGGACCTTCAATCTCCCCCAAACTCAAACCGAGCATTATCCTCAATGCTCAAATCACGCAGCAGATAAAATTAATAAAAGATAGTAAAGGGAGAGTTTCTTGGAAAGATTCTGAGAAGAATAAGAGAGTTTTGAGATTGTAACGAATATAACAAGAGAGATATTGAGTAAACAATTCTAAAGAAACAAGAATGTAAGAGTTAATAGTTCAAGAGAAAGAAGGTGCTTATATAGGCCTTGGCTATGTAGTCATTTGAACTACTCGCCGTTTGGTCTTTACTTGGATTTCTTCTTCGGGATGAAACTGATAAATTCATTATTTGATAAAATTTGCTGCATTATTATCTGTTAGGGTGATCAGATGCCCCAGGTCTTCTCGCGTTATCGTCATCATGATCGAACACTTTATTGTTGTTTTTCATATCTCAAAATCTGATCTTCTAAATTCTCAATAGATGTCTAGCTATTAAATTCAACCATCATTTTTCTTTTCGACTTCTTTTTGCATTTTTTCGTCTTTTTTCATTTTCTTGCAAGAACCTTTTAAATTGAACCCTTGTGTGAGATGAATTTTCATATCAATCTCTCGTATTTACATTTCATCTGAATGACCAAGCAATGTGAAAATTGATGTTTGATTCTGAGATCGGCCGATCTTTCATGTTACCCAAGTGATCCTCAATAACTTTCTGAAATTTCTTAATCTTAACATATTTTTATTTATGCTTGTCAAAATGCAATGCTACTTTAAAAGTAGTATTTAAAACAAAATGCAATGTTTTTACCGCTTTATATTCTCCTAAAAAAATGCAATATTCAAATGATGCAATGCATGAATGCAAGAGACATCGATTTCAAAAGCTAGTCATTAGACAACATTCATCTAACTAAAAGATCGAATACAAGGAGAAGCCAATTTGTTGATAGATAGATGGTCCGAGCCTCTTGGTTGATCACCTCGTTCAATATGGTTCAACATCTGTCCTGGTATGTTGATGAGAATTTGTTGATGTGTCTTCTGCTTTATCAGGAAAAATCCATGTATATCTGACATTTCTTGTACTTGGTTCTGAAATTGATCACCAACTTTATCTACGCATCATTTGAGTAACCATCTCGGCTTGGCTCTTGACGTGTTCTTTACTTGAAAAGCTGATTCAAAACTTGCAAACTGATTTTCTGCATGTTGTGTTGTACTTTCTAAATTTCTCTTCTATTTCCCATCTTCATCCTTCGATAGTTCCTTGGGATGCCCCTAATTAAACCGTCAAATATGCGCTTTCTGACTATCTTCGCCTCTTAGCCACATGAACCCGACCTGAAGCTTAAATAATTGTTGAACCCGACTTGAAGCTTGAATAATTATTGAACCCAATATAAGTCTAACTCTTTTCACTTACTGGAACGGTGTAGCAAAACCTCATATCCTCCTATTGTTGATGTTGTAATCACTCTCCTGACAACAACTAAGATATCTTAATTTTGGTAGACGTGCATCATACTTGAAGTCTTCTAAAATATCCTTGTATAATTGGTACTTGGTCCTTAGATACTAACTCTGATCTTGCACTGAGTCTTCTCGAATATGGTCTACCTCAGTATAATGTCTTCCAATCGTATATCAAACCTTTTAGTTTATGACCATTGTCTATACAACTAGCTCATGAATCGATACCCCTAATGCATGCTATATGAACTCACTCACACACCACCAAAAAAGTGTTAGTATGGTGAAATAATAATCTGAACAAAAATAAATTAACTTGCGGAAAATAACCAAAGAACAATTTATGTTGTAAAAAAAATCCAGAGAGCAGGTTATGTTGCATAAAAACAACCAGAGAGCAGTTAAACAGAGAAACCCTAATTTCGGCGGCATTTTGGTAGCATACCGCTTTATCTTATGGTCCCTGTCTGGCTCTAAAAGGGGTGGGTTTCTACTCTATACATGTGGTTTTTGGTCTAGACACTGAGTTCCCGAACTGTAGTTACCGTTTACTGCAACGATAAGACATCGATTCGGTAGTATAGGTCCCTTACAACGGAGGTGAAGACCCCGCGATGCGTAAGGTTAGTATACCGGAAGCAGATAAAAATCTGAGGCTCAGAGCTGGAGAGCATCACGTCGGATAATATATAACTCACACTTAAGGGTGAAAGCTCGAGTTGAGAGCTTATGCATGAATAACAAGATATATCACAAAAATAAAAACTATCATCATTCAAATAATGTTCATTTAACAATAAAGAATTAAGTTAATATCTATATTCAAAATACCAGAATGCCACGTAAAAAATTTAAAAAAGTTAGGCCTGACTCACAAAAAAGAATTTTTAATTCCCCAGCAGAGTCGCCAAGCTGTCGCGACCGTTTAAAAACCGAAAACATGTGGAAAAATAATCTGACGAATTGGTTTTAAAAAATACGAATTTTATCATTTTTAATCTTGAAAAAAAACCCAAATTATAAAATAAACTTATTTTAATTTTAAAAATTGATTTGGAGTCGTCACCGGCCACTTTGGTAGGCCGGACACCATAAAATAAACCAGAGATTCGTTAAAAACATTTGGGGTCGGGAGTCGGTTACGTGTAAGGATAACCCTTATAAACGCCCAAAAATTGGTACCTTATTAATTTCACGTGGCATTTTGATATTTTGAATATAAATATTAATTTAATTCTTCATTGTTAATTAAACACTACTTGAATTGAAGATATCCTTTTGATTAAGAAAATACATCCCTTTTAAACTTGTGCTTGAATAAGACGTCCTCTAGATAGGAAATCTTGCCCAAATTTAAAGAAATATAAATTTCGCATCAAAAGGTTTAAATGCATAATCATTTATTTATCTTGTTCATTTTAAATTCTAACCTAGGAGGGCTCCATTAATTAAATATTAAAAACCTATTTCAATTATTAATTTCGCCAAGTGTATGATAACATCCGAATACTCGGACATTACCATCTTGTCACTTAACAAAATTAATAACTTTACTAATGTCACTAATTATTTACCTACCAATTTTATTTAATTCAAAACCTAAATTTTTTCATCAAATTCTAGGTTTTTAATAGCACATGAATTCGATACCAAGGTACACTTTTTAGGCCAATATCATGGTACGTCAAAACACCGGCCTCTCAGTGTATCCTAGGTATAATATTCAAATACTATCGTTACTAATTATCTCCCTATTTAATTAATTAAAGCAACTAATCCTAAAAGTCTCTAAATTAATTAATTAAATGATGATTAAGTGATCTCCTAAATATGCCATGTGATTTTTAAAAATGAAACATAATTAAATAAAATAAAACAAATAAACAAAATAAAGGAACTTGATTACTTTTCATTAGAAAATATGGGAGTTCGAATTAAAACCAAGATGATCAAAATTGAGCACAAAGGGACTTACATGGTAAAGACAAAAAAGATAAGAGTTCAATTTCAAGGGATGAATTAGATTTAATTAAGTTTAATTAATTTTAAGGTTTAAAATTTTTAATTTAATTAATAATTTAATCAAATTTTCCTAAGCTTTAAATTTTAATTAATCCTAATTAAAGTCAAACTTGATGGAAATTCAGTTTTATGGTTCACTTAGGCTAAATTAGATCTAATTAGGTTAAATTAATTTTAAATTTTATCTTAGAAACTAAATTAAATTCAACTAAGAACCTAATTGAATAATTTCTAAGCATTTTAAAAAATTTAAACCTAATTAATATCTAAATTAACTAATTTTGAGCTTTAGGGTTCAATTTAGGTTCAAACTAGATTTAATTAGATTAAAATAATTTTAAATTCAACCTTAGAAATTAAATTAAATTCAACCAAGAACCTAATTAAATTATTTCTAAGTCTTAAAATTAAATTAACGCCTAATTAAATTAACACCACTCAGATGACACCCTAAAAACACTTAAATCTACCCGGATTCAAGAACACTCATCCATCTTCTCGGAATCTAACTTAAACATGCAAAAAAAGTAAGAAACAACCAAGAAAAAGCTCTCACCAATACTTTCAGATGATTCCCGTCAAGTTCTTGCCTTTCACCGATCTCTTCCTCTTCGATTCCCCTCTTCTCTTCCTATTCCTCTGCCGGTTCAAACTTTCAGATCCTTCATTCCATTCTCTTTTTTCCAGATTCGAAGGCCTCTATTTAAAGGATTTGAATCAAACATCCTAAACTAATTCAAACTCCACCAAATCCCTAAAATTTCTCCCTCAAATCTCTCAACACAATCCCCACTAAATCTAAAACTCTCCCATATCTTCAAATTTTCTGTTTTTTATTTTTATTTTATTTTTTCTACTTTTTATCTTTTTATTTGATTTTTTTAGTTATTTATTTTATTATTATTTATTATTATTATTATTATTATTATTATTATTTATAGAAATTCGTGTTAACAACATCATCACAAGATTGGCCCATATTAACAAGCCCCATTGTCTGATCTAACTACTACACTATCGAAGAAACAAGATTTGATGATGAGTTTTGATGTTTGGTTAAGCTACAACACTGACATTGCGTCTGATCCACCTGTAACACTACCAAGAAGATAGGGTACAATATTTGATTCACTTACAACACTACCGGAGAAGCGAGGTCGAATGCTGAAAATTTTGATGTTTGATCTAGCCGCAACACTACCAGAGAGACTTATTCTAACGAGATGTCTGATATCTGATCTAACTGCTATACTACTGAAAAAGCAAGATCTAAAGATGAATTATGACACTCGATTAAGCTACAACACTGATGTTTCATCTGATCCATCTGCAACACTACCGACAAGATGAGATACAATATTTGTCCACTTACAATGCTGTCGAAGAAACGAGGTCGAATGCTAAAAATTTTGATGTTTGATCTAGCCGCAACATTGCCGAAGAGATACGATCTGGCGACGAGCCCTGATGTCTGATCTAACTACTACACTATCGATGAAGCAAGATCTAGAGATGAGTTTTGACGCTCAATTAAGTTGTAACGCTAACATTCAATCTGATCCATCTGCAACACTACTAACGAGATAGGAAACGATATTTGATCCACTTACAACACTACCAGAGAAGCGAGATCGTATGCTAAAATCTCTACGGTCTGATCTAAACGTAACACTACAGATGAGACACGATATGATGACAAGCCTTGATATTTGATCTAACTGCTACATTACCGAAGAAGCGAGATCTGACAATGAGTTCTAACACTTAATTTAGATGCAACACTAACGAAAAAGCACAATCTAACAGAGCTCTGATGTTACACTGACGAAGAAACACGATCTAACAATAAGTTTTGGTGTTTGATCTAGCTATTGTAATGATGAAGAAGTGTGATTTGGTGACAAGTTTTGATTTAATCAAGCTACTACATGGATGGAGAGGCGTGATCATTACCAGTAGCCATCTACTTTGGGCTAGTTGTACTACTTCCTTGAGTACAATCGATTTATATCAATAATGAGACTGAATTTCTTCAAAGGATTTATTTTTCTCTGACCATTAGGGAAAATGGATTTCAATGGACATTCAAATAGTCCTTATCAATGCATTTTTCTCAAATACACAAGGGTCAACGAATTTGACTCGCCTTTACCGGTGGTCGTTTGCCTTGGGCTAGATGTACCATTCCCCTAGGTATAATAAGTTCGTACCAATCTTGAGATTGGATTTCTCAAAAGGAGTTAATTTCTTTCGACCATTCGTGAAAATGGAATTTAATGGACATTCAAATAGTCCTCATTAATGTATTTTTCTTAAATGCATAGGGGTCAACGGATTTGAATTGTCTTTATCAGTCATCGTTTGTCCCGGGCTAGTTGTACCATTCCCCTAGGTACAATAAATTTTTACCAATCATGACATTGGATTTTTCAAAGGATTTGATTTTCTTTAACCATGCATAAAAATGAATTTTAATGGACATTCGAATAGTCCTTATCGATGCATTTTTCCCAAATGCATAGGGGTCAATAGATTTGACTCGCTTTTATTGGTGGTCGTTTTCCCTGGGCTAGTTTTACCATTCCCTTGGATACATCAGTTGGTATCAATCCTGAGATTGGATTTCTCTAAAGGAGTTGATTTCCTTCGATCATTCATAAAAATTGATTTTAATGGACATTTTAATAGTCTTCATAATGTATTTTTCCTAAATACAAAAGGGTTAACGAATTTGACTTGCCTTTACCAGTGGTCGTTTTCCCCGGGCTAGTTGTACCATTCCCTTGGGTACAATCATTTTTTACCAATCGTGAAATTGTTTTTTTCCCAAAGGATTTGATTTTCTTTGACCATTCGTGAAAATGAATTTTAATAGACATTCGTATAGTACTTATCACTCATTGATTTTACTTTTTCACCAAATGACGTATCTACTAAGTATATAGAAAAAATATAAAAAGGATGACTCTTAACTGCACACCTCGATAAAGTGTCAGAATCAGAGGTAGAGTTGCGTTACTATGTCGATGTAACCTCCTAAACCGACCTAAAAGAAATAGATCGAATATAAGAAGTCACGTCTTAAAACTTTACCCTCAAAAAAACAATTTTAAAAATTATACTTGAATTAAAAATAAAATCATAATGATAACATAAATATCTCAAATATCTCAAAGTTTACAAAATAATAAATGATAACCTGAATATCAAAAAATAGTTTCGCTTGAATAATTAAATAACTGAATAAAATTTGAGATCCTTCAAGTACCGCATCGCCTAAAGTTCAAAGATATGTAAGAGAAAAGCTAAGATGAGGTAAGCTAAGAAGCTTAGTGTGTCTCTAAAGTGAAGATAAAAAAACAAAATATTGTTTACAAAATTATTTCTCAAAAGTAATATTTCAAAAAAATAAAAATAAAATACGGTTCACATAAATAATTTTATCAAGAGTAAAGTTTTGGAAAAATACAAATCATGATGTATGAATGATATCATACGCACAACATAAATCCCGATTACAGCGTCACCAATCTGAGTGGAGGAGTTCTCTAGAACCCTCACCTACAACGTCACCAAAATCTAAGGGTGGTCTTAGGCTTCCGGAAAGATGCCACGACTTCCTCCGTACATAATCCCACCCACGAACACATAATGATGTAACATGATTTAAAAATCCGAAAACAATGACAATTCAATCCAAAATCATAATTTATCTGAAATCTCAATTTGTCCGAAAACAAAAATTCACAGGATATATATAAAAAAATCATATTTACTTCAAAAGTGTGAAATCTCAAATCTAAAAACTTTAATACCTCTCAAATCATAATGACATGTATGTATGATAATACAAATGCACAATCAAAGTCACAGTACAAAAATTAGACATGCTAGCAAAACACGATTATTTTTTAAAACACAAAAATATTAAGCATGTCATACAAAAATATATTTTTCGGAAAAACATATATAGAACTAATAAGAAAACACACCTTCATCATCTTGAACTCAAACAGAAATAAAGAATGAAAATATAGGCTTTACCGCTTTAGAAAATCTTGATGGAAGAAAATAATTGAGCATCTTCTCTTAAATTAAAATATGTATTTATAGAAAAATTAACTAATTCCAATTAGAATTAGAATTCTACTAAACCATAAAAATTTAATAAAATAATAAAAAAAAAGATTACAAAATTTTAAAGGGATTTTCCTTCTTTATCAAAAACTTTATATAATATATTGTAAATAAAGTGTTTTGATAAAACAATAATTAAAATAAAATAATATTTTTAATAAAAGAATTGTATCCTAAAAATTCTTTTAAATATAGAAAATCAATTTAAAACCCTCAAGAAAAAATTAGGATTCAAAAATTGGAAATCTAAAAATTAGGGTTTCTAATTTAGGGTTTCAAAATTAGAAATAATTTTTAGGGTGTTACAAGTCTTCCACCCTTAAAAGAAATTTCGTCCTCGAAATTTTTCAGACTTGGCGGTAAATTTTTAAAAACAATTTTTATGAGCCTCACAGTCCGAGGGTTGAAGTTAGCTTTGATACCAATAATGTAACCCCCTAAACCGACCTAAAAAAAATAGATCGAATCTAAGAAGTCACGTTTGAAAACTTTACCCTAAAAAAACAATTTTAAAAATTATACTTGAATTAAAAATAAAATTATAATGATAACATAAATATCTAAAATATCTCAAAGTTTACAAAATAATAATTAATAACCTGAATATCTAAAAATAGTTTCACTTGAATAATTAAAAATTGAATAAAATTTGAGATCCTCCAAGTACCGCATCGCCTAAAGTTCAAAGATCTGCAAGAGAAACGCTAAGAGGGGGTAAGCTAAAAAGCTTAGTCTGTCTCTGAAATGCAGATAAAAAAACAAAATATTATTTACAAAATTATTTCTCAAAAGTAATATTTCAAAAAAATAAAAATAAAATACGGTTCATATAAATAATTTTATCAACAGTAAAGTTTTGGAAAAATACAAATCATGATGTATGAATGATATCATACGCACAACACAAATCCCAACTACAGCGTCACCAATCTGAATGGAGGAGTTCCCGAGAATCCTCACCTACAACGTCACCAAAATCTAAGGGTGGTCTTAGGCTTCCGGAAAGCTGCCACGACTTCCTCCGTACACAATCCCACCCATACACACATAATGATGTAACATGATTTGAAAATCCAAAAATAGTCACGATTCAATCCGAAATCATAATTTATCTGAAATCTCAATTTGTCCGAAAACACAAATCCAAGGGATATAAAAAATCATATTTATTTCAAAAGTGTGAAATCTCAAATCTGAAAATTTTAATATTTCTCAAATCATAATGACATGTATGCATGATAACACAAATGCACAATCAAAGTCACAGTACAAAAATTAGACATGCTAGCAAAACACGATTATTTTTCAAAACACAAAAATATTAAGCATGTCATACAAAAAATATATTTTTCGAAAAAACATATATAGCACTAATAAGAGAATACACCTTCATCATCTTGAACTCAAATAGAAATAAAGAATGAAAATATAGGCTTTACCGCTTTAGAGAATCTTGATGGAAGAAAATAATTGAGGGTTTTCTCTTAAATCAAAATATATATAGAGAGAAAAAATAACTAATTCCAATTAGAATTAGAATTCTACAAAACCCTAAAAATTTAATAAAATAATAATAAAAAAAGATTAAAAAATTTTAAAGGGATTTTCCTTCTTTATCTAAAACTTTATATAATATATTATAAATAAAGAATTTTGATAAAACAATAATTAAAATAAAATAATATTTTTAATAAAAGAATTTTATCCCAAAAATTATCTTAAATATAGAAAATCAATTTAAAACCCTCAAGAAAAAATTAGGATTCAAAAATTGGGAATCTAAAAATTAGGGTTTCTAATTTAGGATTTCAAAATTAGGTTTTAAAATTAGGAATAATTTTTAGGGTGTTGTAGTCGAAGTGCCTTGATGACGATGTAATGTTCGTTTGTTCCATTGGTTGCTTAAGGGACGAGATCTGTAACACTTTCGCCAATGGATTAAAAATGTTATGATTAGCATGCATCGCATGATTCTAATCTTAATATGTTTGATGTATGCATGCATGATCCTAGCATGGAATGCAAAATATATATAACGATGATTTTATTTCAAGATTGGCTCAATCAATTGACCTGATTGATAGTTGGAACTTTGTTTCACTGTTTGGGCCTTTTTCTTTGAGCCAAAATATTTTATCCCAATTCTGTTTCTAGAGTGTCTGCTTTCTTTTTGAAGTGTTTTCTTAACAAATGTCTTTTCTATATCAAAATTACTCTCAGTCCCTGTAATTTTAGGAATGTTTTAGGAGCGATATAGACAAAATTGTCAATTGATTGGTAAAGCCCAAGCAACAAACATTGATTGCTACCAGGCAAACTTGCACAATGCGGTGCCCCACATATCTTGTTGACAAGCTTTGTAGAATCAATTTCATGAGACATCATGCATCTGAGAGGCTTTTAGTGCAAGTTTTTCTTTTTTCATGGATCCTCATATCTAGCTGGATTCATTTTTCTTTATCTTATTTCAATCTTGACAAACCCATAAAGAAGGATCTTTAACTTCTATGGATAATATAACGTTTATCCCATATAATAGGAAAAAGAGGTTGCCCTAGTAGAAGTTCTAACTGATGTTGACTTCTAATGTCCCACCTATGAATAGGGAATGATTTTTGACTTCTACGGATAATATCGTGTTTTCCCCTAGATTAGAAAAAAAGAGGCTACCCTGATAGAAGTTCTAGCCGATGTTCTTTAAACAAATGGTAGCTTCTCATTCTAATCTTAGTAGGTTTGTACCATTTTTTCAATAATCTTTTTAATGTTCTTGTTAGTGGTTTCCACTGCTCCATTCCTTTGTGGACATTATGGCGAGGAAACATGATGTCTTATATTGAATTGTTTACACACTTTTGTTATGGTTTTTTTGTTTAGATTTAGCATATTATCAGATACGATGCTTTTTGATGCTCCATATCAGCATATGGTCTCCTTCTTTAGGAATATGGAAAATATTGTTTTGGTAACATTGGCATAAGTGCCTATCTTCATTCACTTGGTAAACTAGTCTATGACGACAAAGATGAATCGATATCTATTTGAAAACTTTCCTGAGATAAGTCCAATGATATTCATTCCCCACATAGAGAATGGCCAAGAAGAAGTCATCACATGCAGTGATTGACATAAGAACATGGATTTTATCATTCATGTTGCATTTGTGTCATTTTCTAGCATGATATGCTTATCTCCTTTCATTGTGGGTCAATAGTACCCAAATCTCGTGATCTGCCTTGTCTTCGTGAATCTATTACTATGGGTGTCCCATACGCTCTCGTAGACTTCTTTGAGAATCAATTTAGCTTCGATGACACTTATGCATTGTGGCGGCACTTGGCCTTTCTTTTTTTTCTTATATATCACATCCTTATCTAGGATGTAATTGCTTGTCAGTCTCTGTAACATCTTTTTCTCATTTTCAGTTATTTCTTTTGGTACTCACAGCTCGGATTCTCGTGCAATAAAAGTTTAGCTTAATTTTTGAAAGGGAAGCAGCTCGGATTCCACTGAAGTAGAGTCCTGCTAGATGTCCCTAATCTCTCTTATTTTTGGCATTGGATGTATTGTCAAAATTCAAATCGTAGATTTCATCATTTATGACCGCTTTTTGTTGACTATGAGACCTAACGGTTTCTCGAATGTGACTCTGAATGTGCATCTAGCAGGACTCTGCTTCAGTGGAAACTTTATTAGTCTCAAGAATAATTTTTGTAAGACTTTTATGTGCTCATCTTCACTTTTCGGCTTGGTGATCATGTCGTTTCCATATACCTCAATCATCATGTCATGAAATAAAACGATCATGGCTCGCTGGTATGTTACCCCCAATCATTTTTAGTCAAAAGGGCATTACCTTATAGAAAAAAGTTCTCATACGTTAGGCCTTATTTTCTATAACTTTTGTTGAATTGGTTTGTAATCCTACCTTTTGGGAAGCATATGTACCATCTTATTCGTGCTTAGTCTAGGCTTGTCCTCTTCGTTATTTTTTCATTCTCCAGACTCACAATCTTTACAAACTCTTTGTGGGGTTGGACCTATTTTTCTTCTACCAGCCTTAGTAAATCAGAAAATGGATCATGGTCTTGATCATTTTCAGACTCAGGCAGCTCCCCGAGTCATATTTCTCTCGAACACGAGTTGTGAATTCATCTTGACATCATTTGATGTGTCGATACTTAAAGACTTGAAACATTTGTTTGTCTTTAAGAGTATGTAATTTGTTCGTTATTTGTATACAGAAGGGAAACAAAAATATTTGTTATGTATACCATAAAATGTTTCATTTCATACTAGTAGCTTTAAGCCACTTTAACAAAAAAAAGAACTCGTTACTCCCGGGCTAGAGTAACAAGTACAATCTGTACATAGTTTTAAAATATTCTAAAACGAAAAGGAACTATTTAGCAATCCGATTGTTCTGAGTAATTACAAGGTGGAATATTTCTTAGACCAAAAAGTTTCATGAAGGGGGAAGTTAAGGGTTCCCGATAGCGCTAGATTTCTCTTAGTTTTCAAATTTTACAAACCCCATATCTATGAGCTTTTTCACGAGCTTCTTCAAACTAATGCAATTCTCAATGGAATAACCCGCAACTCCGATATGGTATTCAGATTGAATGTTAGGGTCATACCATTTGGGGTAGTGAGGTTGCAACGGCATGATGTAAAATAGGGATACTACATGTGCATTATACAGATTTTTATATAACTCGTCGTAGGAAATAGGGATAGGGGCAAACTTTTTCTCTTCTATATTCGTCTTCTGGCTAAATCTCACCTTGGGGAAATTCTTGTTTTCGCCTCAACCACAATGTCTTGGTTATAGTGCCTCTATAGGGGTTGTTCCAACTCGATAATTCGACCTCTCAAACTGATATTCTCGGATCTGTTATGGGCTAAATCTTTTTACATAAGAGCTTGTTGTGCTTTTACATCTTTAAATTTCTTTTCCCAGTAACCAACTTTCTTCTGGGTTTCAAATTTTCGATTAGTACCCGTATATTTTGTTGACTCTTAGCTTATACTCGCCTTGCAGCTCACTTAGGGCTTCTTCGACTTTGTTTTTGCCTTTCCTTCCTTTTTATTTCCTCTTCCTGGATTGTATCCCAAACATCAATTGATTTCTTTCATTTTCCAGCACTGACATCCGTATTTCAAGGTCGGCACATCTTCTTTCAAACTCTTGTTTGGTCATTTCTATTTCTACTATAAGGGTTTCGATCGACCCATGGGTAGAGCCTTTGACTATTGTACTCGAGTCCTCTTTGTACCTATTAAAATCCCTCTCGGTCAACATCTTGGCCATTCTTCTGATCAGATCATCATGTGATTGTGAAATGTACACGTGAGTATTATGCTATATTTTTTCCATTTGTTTTCGATATCTTGTTTGGTGTCTTCGCGTGTTTTCTCAAGTTTCACCAAACTTTATCCCATGTCTTCGGCTTTGGTTCTTGTAAAATAAGGATGTTGTATTTTAACAGGCGTCAGAATTACTCCAACGAACATTCCCCTTTGATGTTAGAATCATGGTAATAATGATGCAAAATGATATGATTGATGCAACTAGAATGATGTCATGTATATGCAAAGTGGTGCAAAATATTTTATAAAAGGTGTTGACCCGTATAACTTTGAAAATGAAGTTTGAGTTAGAATGAAGCTTTTTTTTACATAAAATGGGTCTTGTTTGGCCTTTATCTTAATTTTCTGGAGGAGCAATACCAGCTTCCTGCCAAAAATAAAAATTTCAGCTCGAATAGATAAAGTTTATATTTATTCGGCTATATATCGGACCTGCTCTAGGGATTCGATCAAAGTGTAAATCTAATCCCAAGTCTGGTCAAGATGGACCCTCCGTCATTGTTGAAACGAACTATCTTGAGCTACGTTATCTTGACGCCATTAGTGGAACCCATTTAGGTACCCCTAACCTTATCAAGAAAACGGTTCTATATAGTTGATCCTTTCTAATGGTTGTAATGGTATCAACACCTTTTTAACATTAAAATATGCTTTATAATAGACGAAATAAAATATGCTATATGATGGATGAATATAAACATGGTAGTTATATTGAGAAAATAAATAATAAAATAAATAACAAGAATTAAAGGGCATAAATAAATAACCCTCACTCTCTCTTTCTAAAAAAAATACACCCTACAAGGTGACTCTCTAATTGGGCAGAGGTCCGGCCGGACGACTCTAATGGTAGGCTTCTAAGGCTCACTACATGCAATGAGGTTCTAGAAGGTACCCGAACGATACTTATTACCCTACTAAAGATAATAAGTACGATTAAGGGGGATACGTTTCTGTAAGTCTATGCGGAGACGTACGTCTCATGAAGACAGAGGAAAAAATATCCTGAAAGCAATTCACCATCCTACACGGAGGCGGAACCTCATGAAGGAGTCGTTTCATACGCTCACTTAAATAGACATAACTCGGACCGAGAGTTCATGAAATTGGGTTCCTGAAAAAAAAATATTTACAACATATTAGTAAATATTTTAAAATAAAAAAAATTAAAAGGATCACAAGATTAAAAATAAACTAAATTTATATTTTCGATTCAATAAATAAAATATAACCAATTCGAGGCTCGACTCTTGAAAAATTATCCCCAGCAGAGTCACTAGTTGTAATCATCGGAATTGGTCTAGGGAGTCGACATCAATCTTTTTTACGATGCGATTAGAACACCAAATAGGATCTGCGAAACTAGAGTTGGATCCAAGAGTCTATTACACGTGGGAAAGGGTGAGCACCCCCATAATACCCGAAATCGGCACCTATAGATTACACGATATTTTATACGAACGAAAATATATACTCGATATTTAAATTTGTGATCCAAAAAAATTGTTAGTAAATATTTAGTAAAACAAATAATAAAAATAAAACATGATAATAATGATTTTAGAAAAATAGTAGGGACCAAATCTGCCAAAAGGAAAATTATGGGGTTAAAATAGTATAATAAAGGACTAAAACCGAATAACATCAAAATTATGTGACCAAATCATAAAAAACAATAACCAAAAATGGAGAAGTTGGGAGACGAAATGCGAACATCCTGGAAGCTTAGGGACCACGGACGGGATTTGCCTTTTTTTCGGGGTTAAAACGCGGGTCAGGTCAGGTGTACAGGTTTGGAGTCAGGTACTCATGCTCAAAATGGCACCATTTTGACCATGGATACCGACACTAAAACGGTACCGTGTTGTTCCTTTCTTATATGCCAAATCTCCTTGAGATTTCATCCATCTTCCTCGCAACAAAATAACAAAGCCATGGTAAAGCTCTCATTCTCATCTCTATTCTTGGCCTTGGTCATCGGCAGCGGGGGTTCGTGGCGGTTCGTTGCTCGTCGTCGACGATCAGCGCTACTTTCGATGATCGGAGAGATAAAAGTTTGCAACTTTCTGATGTGTTTCAACTCGTAGAATGTGAATCCGACCTTGGATTTACAAGAAAAAGTGTATATCGGCCTAAATCTAAAGGAAAAAATGTGTAACTTCACTTTTTTGTTTTTACCTTTAATTTTTGTTTCAATTTTGGCTCTCTTGCTTCTCTCTATTTTCAATTTTGTTTTGAATATATCTGTGTTGTTTTGGAAGTGGTTCAAATCTCTTGTTTTCTTTTTCGATTGATTCGTGCGTAAAAAATGTTATAACCATTTTTAGGGTATTTATAACCCTATTTTATATCTGAAAGCATCACAAAAATCTCTGATTTTTATCGATTTAATCATACTTTCATTTTAATGCTTGTAGATAAATTGACTTGGGCGGTGGAGTCAGATCCAGGACGGTGTTGGGCTCTAGCCGATTATCCGAACGAATAGAAGCGTGCGTGACCACCACGCGGGAGTCCAAGCACCGCGCATTGTGGCCACGCGCGGAAGGCAGATGGGCACAATGGTAAACGACGGCAACAACTACTATGGAGAAGGGATTAGGGTTATTTGTTATCTGAATTGAGTTTGGTAATTTGGGTTAATATTTGTTGGGCTTCGGTTGTAATAGATTGCTGATTGGCTATTGGATTTTATGTATTGGGTTAACAGCTTTTAATAAAATGAGTTTTATTTTGGTAATGGTTTTGTACAGTGGAATGGGTTATTACACACATTTTTAATATCTGCTACCTCATCGGGATTTGGATGAACTTAACATCACGGACAATGAATAGGAGGTAAACCGAGGCAATGGTTTGGTAGATAAGAACAGTAGTGAGTGATAGGTTCAGGTAATATTTAAGAGAAAAACAGGTAATATCCAAGAAATTGTTATAACTTTTCCCATGATCTAGATCTTAAGCCTTTTGAAATCAAAACATATAAGAAGGATACAAAGAGTCGTAACAAAAATGGCATGAAACCATAATCTTCAAAAGATAAGATTTTAATTTTCAATGATCTAAAAATAATGAAAAAAATCGCCATAGCTCTTAAGATTATCTATACTTCAAATGAGAACCCGAAATTTATCAAAATATATAAGTTTCAGATTTAGATCAACAACATATAAACCTAAAAATGAGCATTGTTGGTGCTACTGGAAAGCCTGAGATGAGCACTTACCGAATATGGTCTTGAATTTTCATTGGCTAATGTAAATGAAATTTGAAAAAGAAAGACTAGGGATCATAAAGCTTCAACTATGGTGTTTGAATGCTTGGGGAAGATGACATAAATGGTTCTTATTGTTCTCTTTCCTCCTAGTCGTGGGGAATTGCCCCTACAATGCCAAAATTTCCATTTTTGATTAAGAAAATCTATATAAATTGTGACATTTAACAACCAACTAGGATGGCTAAGCTCCATTAACCAACTATGGTCATACAACTTTACTTACACTTCAAGCTTCATATTACACATTTCATTCAATTTAGTCTTTATCCCTGAAATCTTCTAATTGAACTTATTGAACAGAAATGAGTCACATCATTTAATTCAAGGACTAAAACAAATTACTAAAACATTTTTTGATTGTTAGAAATTTGTGAAATCACTAAATCGGTTTTATGAGAGTTATACTTAAGGGTGTATTGGTTCGATTTCGGTTTAATTTAGTAAGTTATTTTAGTAACTATCAATTTTTGATTCAGTTAACCTTGTTTTTTGTTTTTTAATATTAATGTTAGTTTTAAAATTTTACATTTTATTTTGATAAAATAGCTTTCTTTTATTACTTTAACATATTAAAAGGTAAGGTTTTAAGATGTTTTTCATAAATATTTACTAAAAATTTATTTTTATAGATGCTTTATTTTTAATAATTTAATGATTTTTCCAAAAATTAAATTAATTAAAATTTTTATAAATGTGGATCTTGCTATATTTAATCATTTATTGTTTGTTATATTTTAAATTTTAAATTTTTTGTAAATATAATCTTTAAATTCCAAAAAAATAAACTAAAATATATTTTAGATAATTGAATATCCAAAAATCTGATCCGATTATTCAAAAAGTTAGATATCCGAAAAACCGAATCATATATAGATCATTATATTACCGATCTAAAAATCCAAATATTTAAAAATATTAAATCCGACTCGATCCGATATTCGAAAATGAACACCACAACTGTCATCCTCGTGGACGAAAATTTGAATAGGGTGAAAATGTAAAAGGTGAAAAGTAGTATATGCATTTGGAATATGAAAAAAAAAGTTTAGATGTTTTAAGTTAACAGAACCAATATGTGAGGGGCTATTTTAGAATAAAGTTAAAGTGTGTTTTTTTTCTCTTTTATTTTCGTGGGAGACGTTGAAAACTTAGACAGCATCTGAGAAATCAGAAACAGAATTGAAAATGGCCAGAGAGAAAATGAGTCCCGGTTTAAAGATACTCTGGGTCTGGACCATCGGCACCGCTGCCAGTTAATTTTCTCTCTTAATGCCTATTTATCTTTCTCTCTTCAAATTTTTATAAATATTGCACGAATGTAACCTTTTTTTGTGTTGTAGTTTTGGTTACAAATGTGATGAGGACTAGACTGAGAGACATGGACAAAGAAATGAACGCTCAACAACAGCAGCAACAAAGTGTTAGTCCCGATTCACTTATAGTTGACACCCCGACAGACTCTAACGACGGAATTGTTAGAGAAAGTTAAATGATGGTTTTGATTTTCATTTCCATTCCTCATCCTCTTTTATGCGTTTTGAATTTCCGTCTATCGTTGAAATATCAAGTATTGATTTTGCGATTTGAGTTCTGATTTTGGACTGGATTCGTGGGTTTCTTTTAAGATTGTGCATTGTTGAACTTTCTGAGGGCGCACCATATGTTTGCTGAAATGCCTAACTGAATTTGTTTTGATTATTAACCGAGATTCCAGGCGCCTATGAAAACACTGTTTCTGTTGTTATCAAGTTGCTTCGTGGAGATTTTAGGAAATAAACCAAGCTAAATTTCGGTGATGTTGGATACAGATTTTAGGTTAAAACCTTGTTTCTATGACAGAATTATTTAGTGCAGTATCTCGATCTTTGTTAATAAATGGCATTGAGGAAATTTTCATACGAAAAAACATGCGTTCACAAATGTGAATACATGAAGTGTACTTCCAAAATAAAATTAGCGGTCATGAGGTTTCTTGCATTACCTTGAACTTTTACTCTTTTATCTGTATACACAATGTAGAGATTTGGAGTTTTACAGGTTTCTCAAATCATTAGATAGATGAATGCTATTAACTGTGGAATATGCAAAGATTTTTACTTGAATAAAAAGTAATAGGTTGATCACAACCATCATTTTACCCATAAAACTAATGAATGCATAAAATTGTGAGTTTTATATTATGTGTAAGTAAATCATATATATGAAATTCAGTTACACTATGTAAAACTCAATTATTTTACACTAATTTATGATAATTGGATAAGAAAAATAGATGAATGAGATTAGAAATAGGGTATACGTTTCACTCATTTAATGCCATGAATTAGTATAAAATTAGTTGAACTTTACATAATGCAAGTGAAATCTGAACCTATAAAATCCATGTTCTGTTGATAATTTTGCCATAAAACTCCGCTGAATAGTTGAGGGATTAATAAAAAAAATGGTTTTTCTTGGTTCTACGTACATTATTTTTGAAGGGATCTAGATTGCTACATAACAGTAGATTACCTTTAAGTATAACAGGTTGGGAAGCCATTCAATATCTATTTTGCTGTTCCAAAAAAAATTGATGCTCATGTCCATAGAAAAAAAGGATTATTAAGGTCCCAGTAAATCGTTGAAATCCCCTTTGGAGCTTTAGATTGAGATGAGTTAATAAGCTATATTTCTTTTGTGCATATTTCACTCCATTTTATAATCTATATTGGAAGTTATTTTTTTAAAATTATTTTTAAAGTTTTATTTTAGATACTTTCTTTATAGGGACAGATTCAAAATTTTAAAGTTAGTGGTTCGTCAACCAATAATATATATATATATATATTAATAGATAAACTGAAAGTAAATTGAATAAGTTATTAAAATCTATATTTATAATCATAAAAAAATCAAATTAAAAGTTAATATTACATAATAATTACTACAAATAAACTTAATTATAGAAAAATAAACCAAAAAGGAATTAATAATACAAATAAGTAAATAATAAATGGCTTAAATAAATATACATTTGGAACCTAAACTAATCACTTTCTTTTAAGTCGGTAATTAAAGAATTTTTTATTCTAAATTGTTACATGAATTAGGTACCTTCTCTCAAGTTTGTATCGAAATAAAATTTGCTCTCAAATTGGTACTTGAACTAAACACAGTTTACCAAATTAGTAGAAAAGCTTATACCTTCTATCAATTTGATCCTAATTCAAAATAAATCAATAAATTCAACCCTATATTTAAAAATTCTACCAATTCCCTATATGTTATTCTCCTCAATTGTTTGTTCTTCTCCCATAAAAGTTATATTATTTTTCTGCTGTAATAGAAGTTTGAAAATAATTTATCATTTTATCGTAGGATGTATTTATCTAATTTGTCCCTTCATTCCGATAAACTTACTTGATTTGACAGTAATGTGAAAATGACTAAATAGATATAACTTATATATATAATGTTAGATTTATTTAATTGTTTTGAAATAAATCAAATATGTATAATGTATAAATTTTGGGACTAAAATTGTTAATAAAAGTACTAAAATTGTAAATGAATTTAAAGTTCAGGTATTAACTTGAGAACAAAAAACACGTCGATCCAGTTCTCTATTAGACTGGGAAAGGGGTGTTACAAACAAAGATTTAAAAATGGTTTGTTACTTCTATAACGATTATTATTTAGCGATAACATCGTCGACCGATACTAATATCTTTAAAAAGTGATTGTGAAATAGAATCACAGCGAGGAAAAAGTTAACTATATTCATATGATTTTTTATCCAAATTTAAAACTAAACAAAATCATAATATAATTTCAAAATTTTTAAACAAAATTTCTCCACTTAAAATTTATGTTAATAAAATCTTATGAATGTTAGAAAACACTCTAAAAATCATTAAGACTTATATTTAATGTTTAAAATTACAATTACTATGTTTTACAATAAGATGTGCAAACTTTAAAAATTAATGATTGCTATATCCGTAGTGACCGCAATAACTACCGTTATGCCCGCAACCGTCTAATCGCAGCACAACTGAAAATACAACAGTGAACGATATTTGAGTCCCTAGTTGCAAGATTAGATTAAAAAAATTTAAAATAAATTATAGTCAATTTTGTAATAACAATTAGGAACCGATATGAAATAAACCTCAAATCTCTAAAATAAACATATTACCCCAAATATACCACTTAAGCCATTACCCCCTAAAACCTAAACAAGAACTCCTAACTCTTATGATCATTATTCACTAATAATTAAAAGTGCAAGCATAATCTACTAATCCCTAAACTAATCTCATAATCCCAAACAGTTAACATATTTACCCCTAAATCTTATAGTCACTAATAATTAAATTACAAGTCTAATTTACAAATCTCCTATTCCCTAAACTAATCTCATGGCCCAAAAACATCACTTGAAACATATATATATATATATATATTTGTCGATTCTATTTTCGTCAAGGTCGAATTTAACTGGTCCTTTATAGGCTCATCATGATTTAGAGTTGCCATCTATTGTTTCCGGTTAGGTACAATCGAAAATCTATTGAATTGTCTGCATTTAAACCAAAATTATAATATAGCTTGAAAGTCGGTTACATGTAGAAAAGGTTATAGCACCCTCACAACGTTTAAAATTGATACCTGAAAGGGGTTGTATTGTCTACAAGTGTAAAACTAAAATTGATTTTGATATAACAAAAAAGTTAATAGACCAATTTGAAATAAATTTTTAACTCCTTAACAAATTAAAAAATCAAACAAATAATTTTAAGTCAAACCAAAAACACAAAAACAATTTTCTTAATATTTTTCAAAGTCAAACTTGTGTTTTTATTACAGGTGTTTCGATAAGCATGTAAATGGTTTCGATACGACCTGTAAATTTTTAACTAAGTTCATCAAATTCTAACAGGCGTTTCGATACAGTCTTGGACAATTTCGATACATTTTGAAACTATGAATTTTTGCTTTGAAACTCTTAAAGTTGGTATCTGAACATGCATTTTGATACAAACATTGGATTTTCGATACCCTCTAATATTTTTTGAAATTAATTAAAAATTGAAGGTATTTCAATACGCCACATATACGTTTCGACATCAGGTCAATTTCCCAACGACTCTTTGAGATTTAAATATTTTTCACTGTTGTTTATCAGATAATTTTTAAAAGGTTATTGACTCATTTCAAAACAACTTTAGAGGTGTTTCGATACGTATTTTGTCTATCCCAAAATTTTTCGCTACAACTCTATAGTTGTTTTGATACGCCGCTTGTTTAAAAGACAAACCATTTTGATACGCTTACATAGCATTTCAATACCCCTATTAAATGTGCACAATGACTCTTTCTATTTTGGTACCATTTCGATACAGGTTGCCCCTATTTCGATACCGATAGTTGCAAAAATACATTTATGGTGGGAAGATAAAGGTCTAACGTCAACATTAATGATCCTAACAACTTCAATGGTTAGAATTCAGAAAAAAAGGTATAAAATCAAGATTCTAAAGTAGCAACAAAAACTATTGATTCTCAAGCAAACATCGAAGCACCCAAATCCATCTCCAAGCATTTCATTGTCAAATTTTTGTCACTCAACTCATTCAATCTTCATTGTAATTTTATTTTGAGTTTGGGGAATGAAATTGATTAAAATGGTGTAAATCATTCTGTTGAGAGAAACCTTTGTTGTCATTCATATTATTTGTAACCTTTATGAGGTTTAAGTCAATCTTTAAGTAGAAAGATTAACTTGTTTGTAAAGATTATCCCTTGAATCTAGAAAAATATTGAATTCTTAAAGAATTAGATTGAAAATCATTATCGAGAGCTAAGGTAATGGATGTAGAGCTTGTTCTAAGCTTGAACAACCATAAATTCTTGTGTCTTCAATTTTTCATATTCTTTCAAATTATCCCGCAAATTTTAAAAGTGTTAACTCGTTTTTCTCTTGACCAAATTACATTGATTAACTCACTCAAGATCAATGTTTCTCATTACAGATAATGTTAATAGCACTACTATAAAAAACTAATCATACCATTAAAAGTCTAAAAAAAACATAAATTAACTTAAATATGCAAAGTAAATCAAAATACAAATAAAGAAAAATTAAATCTTAATCGTATTAAATAAATTACTAATTAAATATAAAATATTTTCCACTAATGAAATTTTAATTAAAACCCAATTCAAAAATTAATTAAATTATTAAACTCTATTAATTAGATCTTTTGAGATAGGTAAAAGTTTGATAGAGAAAATTTTGGTTGCAAAGTCGAGCATTTAGCCTCGTGAAACTTTTTTATATAATCCAAGAGCTTATTTTATTTTTTAAAATAATTTTATTCATTTATAATTTTAAAGTTTGTTAAGTTATAATATCTAAAATTATCTTATTTTTTAATTTTAATTTGTATATCTATAATCTAATATGATATAAAGGATAAAAAATTTAACATAAAATATTATATTTTGAATTATTTTTACTCATAAAAGTGTTTTCTAACATTAATAGAAAATGATACGTTATTTTATTAATTCAACTTTATTTTCACCAAAATTATTTATCAGTAGCATAAGTTTGTGTATGATAATTAAAATTCTGATATTTCAATTAAAACTATAAATTTAAAATAGGCATAAAGATACTTTTAACCCTTAACGTTTATAATTTTTATAGTTTTGGCCCTTATTCTTTTTTGGGATAAATTTAGCCCTTAACCTATATCTTTTTGATAAATAGCTTATTTTTTAACTATCATGATAACTGTACTGTTAAAAATATTAAACAATTAAAATATAAAATAACTAAAATTCAAATAAAATATTAAAAAATTTATTAATTATAAAATAAAATACTACTAAATATTCTCAACCGTAACTACGATAGAATCAAAATCCTACATTAAAAAATTAATTAATTTCGAACTGTGTTCATATTTTTTTAAGATAGACTTTGATTCTATCGTAGTTAGGATTGAGTAAGTTTAGTAGCTTTTTATTTTAGAATTAATTAATTCTTAATATTTTATTTGAATTTTATTTTTTATATTTTATATTAAAATAAAATTATATTTCACATATATATATATTTGATAGGTTGGACTTTTAACGATCCAATTATCATGATAGTTAAAAAAATATTTGTCAAAAAAATATAGGTCAAGGACTAAATTTATTCAAAAAAAAAAAAGAGCCAAAACGATAAAAATTATAAAGGTTAAAAATATCTTTATACCTTTAAAATATTATAAACGGTTAAGCTTCTAACTATGTTTGATTTTTATCAAATCGACAAGTAATTTCAAACCCTCCCTAATAAAATTTGGCTAAAATAATAATTAAAAAAGATAAATGAATTTCTATCAATATGGGAAAATGTTGGCATCTAAAACTTTAATTTTTTCTAATATAAACTTATATTTTCTTGCAAACCAACAACAACAACAAAAGGTTTCCATTTAAATTTTTGAATCTTACGTTTTAGCAGTGTATTTAGTTAAAAATTATATAAATATGGTTTATTTATTTATTCTTAATTTTTTTATATTTTATTTAAGATGAATTTATATGGTTGTTTCGAATAGAGATATAAATATAGTTTACATTTATCGATGCTTTAAATTGATTATATATATTTATATATAATTTAATAAATTAATAGTTAATAAACAAATTATTTAACAAAAAAATATAAAAAATAGTTATTTAAATGGTGAAAAAATTGTTTACCATATTATAATATAATTTTTTTAAATCATCAAATCATAGATTTTTTCAATTAAATTTTAGATAAATATTAAGTCAGATCAATACAACAAGTCGAGTTAAAAACAAGTCGGATGATATCAGTTATCTACCATGTGAGTTTAGGGTTTGCATTAATTTAAGTCGGGATTTAGATCTACAGTAACATATTCAATTCGAGTTTAGGTCACATAAGTCAGATACATGTTGGTTTCGAGTACTAAAATAACAATTTCAACTTTAGTTCGGGTCAACGACTATTGGTTATAGATTAATTTTTGGACATCGTATCCTCAAATTAAATCAAATTCTGACTCGAATAGATTTTAATCAAGTTTTCAAGTTTGGATATTTTTTTACATCCTTATATACAACTACACACTTTAAAAGTGTTGCAAACTATGAGTTGAGATGAAAAAAAATGAGTTTCGACGAAATTAAATAGGGTTATATTTTTATGAAGTTTGGGTTTTAGATTGTGGAACCTGAGATATATTATTAGTTAGGTTTTAACTTTTTTATTAAAAGATGTGTTAAAAATTACCATGTAAGTTATCAGAATTACATTAAATTGAAATTTAGAATTTTATGGGACGAAACTAGAATTTTTTTTAGAGGAAATTAAAATAAATTATATTTTTAAATTTTTTAACTCTATTTAATGTATATAAAACAACAATTGACGGAGATCGGACCCCTAAATTCCATGTTCCGCCCTTGGATTTTATGTTTTTAAATAGAATAAGTTTTTGTTTTATTCGAGAATTCTTATATATTAACAAAAACTATATTAAAAATTGAGATTCATTTTTAATGTGTGATCATAGTCGGGTTTTCGGTTAAATTTTTGGTTTGGTTTGATGCGTTTAAAATTATATTTAAAGTGGGTACGAGTTTTATTGGGATCATGTTGGTTGGGCTTGGGGTTGGGATTGACCATCCTTAGTTATGATATGATTCGTAGTTAGAGTCTCTTTTATAGGTGAATCCATAGCTGATTTATCCATATGTACAAGGGGCAAAGACAATTCACTACTTGCAGTTCAGCTGACTGTTGATCTTAAACTAAATGTAATAAACCTAAGTTCATCCATAGGTGCAATTTTGTTCTTGCATTGTAGTTAATTTTTTTTTCTGTTGAGTTTAAAACTAAAAACTAGAAACTGTAATAGTTAAAACAAAATATGTTCAGGTTTTGGATGTTTGATGCTTTGGCGAGGCGGATTAAATTTGGTTGTATTTGAGGTGTTTTTGAAGGATAAGACTTATGAGACCACGTTGCTTGGTTAAATGCTATTGAACAAACTGCACCCAGTTTCAATGAACCAAGTTGAGAATGAGAGTGAGAAAATCAACATTATCAGTATCTTAACGAGTATAGAACCGGTCTGGGACTGAAGATGTAGACTGCTTGAAGGAGGAGAAAATGAGTTTGAGAAATAGAAAGAGATTGTTCAGCCCTTGAAAGAATAAAAATAATGATCTGTTATAGGAGGGGTATACATGCATCTGTTATAGGAGGGGTATAAAAATAACGAGTTTATCACATCACACGGAATTTATTGTCTGTTTCAAAATTCACTAGTGATAATAATGTATTTCTTAAGTTTCACTCTCATATATACTATGTGAAAGATAAATGAACAGGGCTTGTGCTATTATAAGGGGTTCAAGAAGGTGACCTCTATTATTTTCCCTTTCAATCTAGTATTCAGACAATTTCAGCTTCCTCTCTTTCTACAAATAAGACTGCTCTCCTCTATTAGATTTGCCACAAGCGATTGGGCCATTCAGCCCCTGTTGTACTTAAACTGATATTTCCCGATGAAGTTCCTTTTGTCAAAGATGTGGTATGTCCAGCTTGTCAAATGAGAAAGTCACATGCGCAACCATTTCAGACCTCGACCAATGTATACTTAAGTCCATTTGGGATAGTTGAGATTGATGCATGAGGTCTTGCTCCCATAGTTTATGCAGGCTTCTAATATTATATTTTTTTTTGTTGACATGTATTCCAGATTATAATCACTAATTTTATTCGAGGTTTAAACCCGGGTTTTATTTTTCATTCGAATATTGAGCTTGTAATTAATTAATTAAAAATGCAAAAAAGTACTATATATTATACTTATTTTTCTTTTTAATTTTGTTATTAAACATAAAAAGTACAAAAATATTAATTATATTTGATTAAATTAAAAAAATTAATTAAAAAATTATTTAAAAATTTATATACATATTATTCGGCTTTCTTTATTCAAAGAAAAAAAATCAAAGAACATTGTGTTGTTTATATCTTGTATATATTTGTTTTTATTTGTTTTCCTTTTTTACTAATATTAAGTATTGTTATTATTTATTATTATTATAATTATTATTGTTATTATATTTATTAAATAAATAAAACATCTAAACAAAAACCCACAAATATATATAAACATTAAACCCAAACATTAATTTATAAATAGTCCTTTATATATCCAAACCCAAAAACAAATAATACACAAGCCCTGAATTAAATTAATTACAAGCCCAATTGAAATTAAATCCTTAGCTCATTACATATCTTAAGCCAGATCGGTCATCACAATGAAAACCCTAACCCCCTCCTTGACCTTGCACAGCCCGTTTGTGGCCGTTAGATCTGATATAGATCTAACGGTCATGATTGAAGAGAGGAGAAGCAGCTAGAAGCTTCACGTGCCCACGCGCCGTCCGTCAAGCTCCCCACGCACGTGTGCAGCTCACGCATCTGACTCCTCAGCTTTCGATCTAACCGTTCATCTCCCTGTAGTCGCCGGTCATCACCGATTAACATTTGATCCCCTCTTTCGGTGACTGTTTCGTAAATGCAAACAACCAAATAAATGTCAGGATTCGTACAAAGTACATACACACCAATAAATTCAGAGATTCACAGAGATAGTCGGTCAAATATCAAATTTCAGAGGCAATACACCAACAAATATCATAATATCATAGGCACATCGACATCAAAATTTAAGAGACACAAACAAACAAAATCAGAGAGCCAATAAGATTTTTTAGATCTATTTTCCTCTTCAAAAAACATGTAATCATATTCGGCTATAAGAACAAGGAGCCGAAACCTTGTAAGGGATCTCTCCCACCATTTTTGAATCAATAGAAACCAAAGATTTCAGTAGTATTTTTTTCTCTTCCTTTTGCATACCATAAACAAGAAATAGAGTAGGGCTTTTTTTTTTACCTTTGACGTTTCTTTTTTTTATTGCTCGTCGGTGGCTCCTTCTCTTCGGAAACAAGCCTATCATCCTTCCTTGGAGGATGTTCATGGTGAGTCGGTGTAGGGACAAGAGGCCAACCGAGTTCCTTCCTCCAGAAAGAACTTTTCTTTCTTTCGGTTTTGGTTTACAAACAAGAAAAGAAGATCCTTTTTGGTTTTAAAACGTAGGAAAGGAGATCGTTCTTTGTTTACAGCTTTCGAAGGGTTAAAAGAAGGATTTTGGTTGTTTTAAACATGTCGACTACCGTGAGTGGTGGCCGAAATTTGAAGAGCACGGCCTATTTCTGGGTTTGGTGTGTTGTTTTCTGGAAAAATGATGAACACCTTGAAGGTAAGGTGTTCATCTTTTCTGGGATATTGTTTGAAAAAATCCAGAGGATTTGATGGAGGAAAGACTTTCGGTTTTGATAAAATAATGGAAAAAGGAATTTTCTTTTATTTCGTTGTGTTTTATAGTCAAGGATTGTTTTAAAAATGGGATATTTTCATCATTAAACCCCTCCGTGGTAAAGTATTCATCCCCGAGGTCCCTTTCTTTTCGCTTCATTGTTCATTTTGGTCCTCGATTTGGGTGTATTCAATTATTTCTCAAATAGTTTTATTATTTTGGGTCCCTCCGTGTTTTGGAGTTTCTTTTCAGACTCTTTCCCTTGGTTAAATAACTTTATGGATCCTCCATATTTTATTTCATCTTTTAATTTGATCGCTGATTTTTATCTTTTATTTCGATTATAATCTGAAATTTTGGTTTACTTTCATTTAAATCCATTTTCAGTGTTCTTTATTGTCTTTAAATTTCTATTTTCATTTATTTAATTCCTATTTATTATTTATTTGCATGTTATATATATACATTTATATTATGCACTTTATTTACATCTCGTTACATATTTTATACTCATGTTGCCATGTTTGATTGTTTTGTTATTATTGTTTATTTATTTGTGCACTTTATTTTGTATATATTTTGCACATATTGTTCATATTTATTTATCATGTTTTTTTAATTTAGTATGTCATTTATTTTGTGCATCATTTCATTTATATCGTTGCATGTTCACTTTATGCATTTTATTCATGTTTCTATTTTATGCACATTTATTTATTATCATGTACACTTTATTTTTGTATACTTTGCAACTCACATATCACCATAATAATTAATGAACTTAATTTCAAATGTTCCTATTCGGTCGTAACGGGCCTGTGTTCCGACGTATTGGTCGCGGTGTATGCGTTGCCTTCGAATAAAGACACGGTAAAAATAAAATTGAATTCGAATCTTAAACAAATCGTAATTTAAATGTCACTTTAAATCATAAAATCCAAAATTAATTAAGCGGTTAATTTGATAAAGGTGCCAATTTTTGGGTAGTTTTCAACGCTTATACCGTTTTAAACCGTAACCGACTCTCGAACCTAATTTTAAAGAATCTCTGGCTTTTACGATGTCCGATCTACCAAAAGTGACCGGTGGCGACTCCACCCCATTTTTTAACCCTTTTAAATCCCTAAAATCGAATTTCACAAAATTCCCCTTTTTGAAAACCTAGATTTCCAATTTAGGGTTAACATTTCAAAAACTCTAATTTTTAACCTAAACCCTAAATTCTGAGAAGTTTCCACTAGTAACCCCTTTTTTACTAAACCTATTATTTTAAGAAAAATAGGGTCGCTATAGTTGGCGACTCCGCTGGGGATGTTTTTTTTCAAAACTAACGAGTCAAGCCTTGTAGCACCCTAAAAATTATTTCTAATTTTTGAAACCCTAATTTTGAAATCTCAAATTAAAAATCCTAGTTTTCAGATTCACAATTTTTGAAAACCTAATTCTTTTGAGGTTTTTAAATTAATTTTCAAAATTTGAGGAAAAATTTCTGAGACCAGATTATAAAATTTTGAAAGTTTTAAATTTGAATTTAAAGATTAAAAGTTAAAGTGATTTGATGACTTTTGAATAAACAATTTGTTTTTAAATTGAATTTTATTTTTACTGAGATTAATTATTTTTTTTAAAAAAGTTTATTATAATCAATCTTTTTATTATTTTTATTAAATTTTTATGGTTTAATAGAATTCTAATTCTAATTGGAATTAGTTATTTTTCTCTATGTATACATATTTTAGTCTAAGAGAGAACCATCAATTATTTTCTTCCATCAAGATTCTCTAAAGCGGTAAAGCCTATATTTTCAATTTATGTTCGAGTTCAAGATGGCGAAGGTGTGTTCTTTTACTTGTGCTATATATGTTTTCCGAAAATATAGTTTTTGTGTGACACGCTTAATATTTTGTGTTTTGAAAAATAATCGTGTTTTGCTAACATGTCTAATTTTTGTACTATGACTTTGATTGTGCATTTGTGTTATCATGCAAACATTTCATTATGATTTGAGAAATATTAAAGTTTTCAGATTTGAAATTTCACACTTTTGAAGTAACTATGATTTTTTTATATCCCGTGAATTTGTGTTTTCAGACAAATTATGATTTCAGATTGAATTGTGATTGTTTTCAGACTTTCAAATCATGTTACATCATATTGTGTGCATGAGGTGGGATTGTGTACGGAGGAAGGTGGTTTTACCAAACAACATTTTGGTGAAATAAGGCGTAAGGGGTTCTGGGGAATTACTTCCACATCGATCGGTTGGTTTAGCCACCACTATATTTGGCGTTCGGAGTATGGACTACATTCTGCGTATGATATCTTTCATACATCATGATTTGCATTTTTCCAAAACTATATTCTTGACAAAATTACTTATGTGAATCGTATTTTAATTTTTAAAATATTACTTTTGAAAAATAATTTTATAAACTATATTTTATTGTTTTTATTTACACCTTAAAGACACACTAAGCTCTTTAGCTTATCCCCTTTTAGCTTTTTCTCTTACAGATCTTTGAACTTTACGCGATGCAGTATTTGGAGATCTCAGATTTTATTCAATTTTTCGTTATCAAAAACGAAACTATTTTTAGTTATTCAGGTTATTATTTATTATTTTGTAAACTTTAAGATATTTGAGATACTTATGTTAGTATTATGATTTTATTTTTAATTTAAGTATAATTTTTAAAATTGGTTTCTTGAGGGTAAAGTTTTCAAACGTAACTTCCTAAATTCGATCTATTTCTTTTAGGTAGGTCTAGGGGGTAAATTTTTTATATTAGAGCTAAGTTCAACCCTCGAATTGTGAGGCTCATAAAAATTGTTTTTAAGAATTTACCGCCAAGTCTGAAGAATTTCGAGGACGAAATTTCTTTTAAGGGTGGGAGAGTTGTAGCACCCTAAATATTATTCCTAATTTTTGAAACCTTAATTTTAAAATCTCAAATTAAAAATCCTAGTTTTCAGATTCTCAATTTTTGAAACTCTATTTTTTCTTGAGTTTTTTAAATTGATTTTCAAAATCTGAGGGAAAATTTTTGAGATAAGATTATAAAGTTTTAAAAGTGTTAAATTTGAATTTAAAGATTAAAAGTTAAAGTGATTTGATGACTTTGGGATAAGTAATTTGTTTTTAGATTGAATTTTATTTTTAATGAGATTAATTTTTTTTAAAATTTTATCTATAATCAATCTTTTTATTATTTTTATTAAATTTTTATGGTTTAATAGAATTCTAATTCTAAGTGGAATTAGTTATTTTTCTCTATATAAACATATTTTGGTCTAAGAGAAAACTATCAATTATTTTCTTCCATCAAGATTCTCTAAAGCGGTTATAACATCTCAAAATTAGGCCTAGAAGTTTAGAGGCTGATTTAGAGGTCTAGTGGACCGGTTTTGTCGGTTTAGCATAGTTCAGGATTAAATACCTAAAAATTAGTTTTCTACCAAAATCTATTTTTAAAATTAACCATTGAATCCCTAAGATTTTGAAATTAGTGACTATTTTGTAAAAATGGAAAACTTGAGGACAATTTTATAAACTAAGCCAAAACTTTGGATCTTTAAGGTAATTTGATATAATCCTAATCTTAGTTGATCTACGTTTTCCAAGAGCCTATATAAATAACCTTTAATCCCTAGTTTTAACCTAAATAATCAAAATTCTCTAATTTTGATCTAAAACACAAAAGTTCACTTTTTAAAAAATATTTCTTCTTTAAATTTCGGTTTCTTCTTCTCCAAGGCAGCCTCTTCATCATCTTTTCAAGGTAAATATCCATTCTTTTTAATAAAATTTCGTTGGTTTATTTTCCTATATTTTTATTCATCAAAATCTCGTCGTTTTACGGGTTTTATAGTTTTTAAACCTTCAAAGGGGTTAGATTAATTTTGGAGTTGAGAATCCTTAAAACCTCTGAAACCTAAAGTTCTTTAATAAATTTCCTAAGTTCTTGTCTTATTGAAACAATCTTTAAAGTCTTGAATCAATAAAATCGGTTTCCTTGATAAAAATTCCATTATTTTCTTGATTTCGTTCAAGGGTTTTACATGGCTATTTTTTATGCCTAAATTCATGAATCTTGAAGTGTTTGAATATAATTAATATGGTTTTAAAGTATCTAATCCCGGACCTAAGGTTTAGGGGGTGTTTAGAGAGGTTTTCGGTGAGTTTCGGTTAAGTTTCATGTTGTTTTTAGGGGATGTCATATATTGGTCCGACTTGAGGGATTTTTGAGTGTGTTTTAATACACTAAACCCTCTGGTTTTAATTCTTGAATTAGGTCAAGAGATAGAGGAACAAGTTTGAAGGAGTTTGGAAAGCTGAATCGTGTTTTCGGGTGACTTGTCGAGCAAGTTTCAGTAAATCAGTGAGTGGATTATGAGAGCTGCCAATTTGGCATAATTTTAAATGTATTTTCAAAGTTTTTGGGGTGTAGGAAGGTGTGAAAAACCTCTCTATACTCAAAAGTAAGTGTTAAGTATTGCTTTCTTAAAGGTTCTCATATTACGTCGTGTTTTTATTATGTTATTTGTCATGCTCTTATTGTGTTATATATATGTGATTATGCATGTATATAAATGATCATGAGACTGTTTTTAAAGAGATTTTATATACATTCAATGTTCCCACAGTTTTTATTTTGAAAAATAAGATAAAAGTAGTTTTATCGTTTTTTGCAAGTGATGCGTAAAAAGTAGGATACACGTGATTTGAATTCTGTTTTGAATTAAATGTTGAGCATTGTTTTTTGATAATATATTGGCTAGTTAAGTGACGGACCTTATGGGATAAGTTGGTCGATCAATAGGGTCTAGAGTGCACTATAAACATTCAAAAGTCATACTTGTATAAATTTCTTGTGTATTGCATTTTGGCATATATTCTAATGCTATGTGATGGGAGTAGTACTGTCACATACGGGTTGATCGGAGAAGTACTGTCACTGGACACCAAGTTTAGATAATTCATGTTGAGAGTAGTATCAACATGCGCATGCTCTGGGAGTAGTACGAACATTCGGTTGCCCGTTTATCCTAACGATTTGGAGTAATACAAATCAGATCACTAGTACCAATATATGCTTTTATTTTTCAAAGGTAAGTGTCATGTTTTTCACTTGATTGCATATGGTGTTATGTATGCGAGGTTTTATGCATGTGATTTGAGCATTACTATGTTGATAGCATGTAAGACTGGAGCTTTGTGCATCGAGATGCACGTGTAAGCATTGCTATGTGAGTAGCATGTAAGACTTACATTTTATATTCTAAAGCATGTGATTACAAAATGTTTTTTACCAAAATTTAATGATGGCGTTGTTCGCCTTGGTTTGATGATACTTACTGAGTTTTAAAAGTGGCGTTGTTAGCCATGTGCGTTTTGTTTTATTAAGAGCATGCTATGTTTTTAAATTGATGAAATTGATTTAATATGGGCTGTATTGCAAGGTGTCTTTTATACTTGTTTTTATTCACTCACTAAGCTTATGCTTACCCTCTTATTTACCATGCAATGCAGAGTATAAATAAAGCTGAGGCAGAAAAGAGAAGCAAGAATCCAGGTAACCGTCAAGTGAGAGCTCAAGTACGTCTTTTTAACATTAGTAGTAGTGAGAGAGCAATGAGGATATGTTATCATATTATGAATAATGCCTATGCTTTTTAGACTTGAAATGGTTATATACTTATACATATTTGATGAATATCAAAGTTGATGTTAGCTTGTGACTTTGAATTAAATTGCCCATTGATATTCCTGTAGTATTAATATAGTTATTTTAAAGTTTAATTCTTGATATCCATATGTTTTAAATTTAAGTGTTGTTTATAATGAAGCATGACTACTTAGGAGTTGAATATCTTGTTGTTAACTAGGTTGAAGCGCATCTAGATAATATGCCAAGATATGTGCTTAAAGTATTTTTAGATGAATTTGCATGTAGAGAATGTCATGTAACCTTTGGAGGCTGAAAATAGTCTTAAACTTTGAGCATACAATAAAATGACTTGTATACATTATTTTAAGCTAAAAATTTACGTACAAGCATGAAAATACTTAATTAAATATTGATAACCTTAATTTCATAATCATGGTATAAAATTCTGGAAATTATAATTAGGTCCCTAAAACTTGTTCGATTAAATTACGACTCATTTCTCTTTAGTCTCCTCTGCAATTGAACTCGGTCATTGCATGAACATGTAGGATCTAATCAAAGCATTTAGAAAAGATAAAAGATAAATTTTTTAGGGTTGTTTATCAGGGTGAGTCTTCGGATTAGCCTCGGTATTTCCCGTGTAGCTCGTTCGAGTCGAGTGGCGTCTAGACCGGGTCGAGAGGGTTACAACGGTAAAGCCTATATTTTCATTCTTTATTTCTGTTCGAGTTCAAGATGGCGAAGGTGTATTCTCTTACTTGTGCTATATATGTTTTCTGAAAATATAGTTTTTGTGTGACATGCTTAATATTTTGTGTTTTGAAAAATAATCGTGTTTTGCTAGTATGTCTAATTTTTATACTGTGACTTTGATTGTGCATTTATTTTATCATGCAAACATGTCATTATGATTTGAGAAATATTAAAGTTTTCAGATTTGAGATTTCACACTTTTGAAGTAACTATGATTTTTTTATATCCCGTGAATTTGTGTTTTCAGACAAATTGTGATTTCGGATTGAATTGTGATTGTTTTTGGATTTTCAAATCATGTTACATCATATTGTGTGCATGAGGTGGGATTGTATACGGAGGAAGGTGGTTTTACCATACAACATTTTGGTGAAATAAGGGGTGAGAGGTTCTGGGAAATTACCTCCACAGCGATCGGTTGGTTTAGCCACCACTATATTTGGCGTTCGGAGTATGGGACTGCATTCTGCATATGATATCATTCATACATCATGATTTGCATTTTTTCAAAACTATAAAATAATTTCATAAACTGTGTTTTATTTGTTTTTGTTTACACCTTAGAGGCATATTAAGCTCTTTAGCTTACCCCTTCTTAGCTTTTTCTCTTACAGATCTTTGAACTTTAGGAGATGCAGTATTTGGAGGATCTTAGATTTTATTCAGTTTTTCATTATAAAAACGAAATTATTTTTAGTTATTCAGGTTATTATTTATTATTTTGTAAAGTTTAAGATATTTGAGATATTTATGTTATCATTATGATTTTATTTTTAATTCAAGTATAATTTTTAAAATTGCTTTCTTGAGGGTAAAGTTTTCAAACGTAACTTCCTAAATTTGACCTATTTCTTTTAGGTAGGTTTAGGGGGTTACAAGCCTTGTTTCATAATACCGCTTAACTAATTTTGGAAGTTGTGAAATAAATTGACAATTAAATTATTATTTGTTTATTAATTCGAGTTTTCAACACATTCAAACCTGTCTCTCTAAGTGGGGGGAAAACACTAGTTCTTTTGTGAGGATATTGTTCCTTTGTATGGGCCTAGCAAAGTACCTTCGGTGCTCGACTACCTTATGCTTTCGTAAGGATATTGTTCCTTCGTACGGGAATAGCGAAAGGGTCCCCCTAAATTGAGCTCGATCGAGATGAGTCTATAATGGGTGACTATCGGGGGCCATGCTACTCTTAGAAGAGGACAACAAGGACAATTTGGGTTCCTCGTGAAACAAAAACTGCATTTAGAGAATTTAGTCAACCTACCGGATTAGAGCCATGCGATTAACCTATGTTCTATTAGATGAGATGTATAAGATTGTTTTGTCTTCTATCTTGCTTGCATTTATGTTTTATTATTTTTGTATCGACATTTCATGAAGGTGTTGATCTAAGTGGTTTGTCCAATTAAAGAATTTTACTATAGTTAAAGAGTCAAAACGAGAAAAAGAAAGAGAGAGAAAAAAGGAGAGAAAAAAAAGAGAAATAGAAGAAAAATAAAATTAAGAAAAAAGAAAAGGTTGAGAGGAAATAGAAAAATTAAAAAGAAAAATAAAAAAGAGAAGAAAAGGAAAATTAGAATATAAGAAAAAAGAAGAAGAAAAAATGAAAATAGAAAAAAAGAAAAAAGAAAAGAAAATCGAGAGAATAGAGAAAGAAGCAAGAAAATAGAGAGAAGAAAAAAGAAGAAAAAATAAAAGATGAAAAAGAAAAAGAAAAGAAATGAAAGAGAAAAAATAAGAAAAAATAAAAAATAAAGGAGCTTCAAGATCTTAATCAATGAAAGTTGCTCAAAGGGCGATCACTAGCAGGATCAATACCTTTACTTACATTCATGCATACATCTCATGCATCTCATAGCATATATCATGCATTAATTAATTAAACAAGGAGGTTAATTATGGGATATCATATCCGTAATTGAAGGTTTCTCGCTTTCACTCGACCAACACCGAGAAGAGCTAATGAAAGAAGACTTTGTTAAATTAGAAGTCAATCTTATGGGTTAATTGGAGCGCACTCAATAAGAATTAGGAGATTCTATGATCAAGTCTCAACAAGACATGATGAAAGAAATTGCTCGCTTGCTGGGGCTAAAGAAAGTGGAAGACCAACAAAGGAAATGTTATGTTGAAGTCCCCTCGTGCCCTCCCGTTTTTGTTGCTAGCGCTTCTAGACCTCTACAAGGAGTAGTAACATCATTTCTTTAAGCCTGTGCCTCTACCCAAGCCTCACCAGGTGTGACTTTCACTAATGTAGAAAATGTTGGGAATAACATTCCAGACTTCGATGAACCAGAAAAATTAAAGGTTGAATTTTCGAAGTAATTAGTGGAAACTAAGAACGAGTTTGAAGAGAAGCTTCAGATAAAAGAAGAAGAAGAACAATGGTATGGGTTGAATGCAAATAAGCTTAGTCTAGTTTCAGGTTTAGAGATCCCTTATAAGTTCAAGACCCTAGATTTTGAGAAGTTTGACGGGACGACTTGCCCTACCGCACATATAAGTATGTTTTGCCGAAAAATGGCAAGCTTTACCAACAATGAGAAGTTATTAAATACTCTTTCCAGAATAGTCTGGTGAGATCTGCCACAAGATGGTATAATTAGTTAAACCATGCTCAAATTAAGTCTTGGAAGGATCTTGCCAAAGCCTTCACAGCTAATATAAGCATATAACCGATATGATTCCAAATCGACTCATGCTACAAGAGATGGAACAAGGGCATAACGAAAGCCTTCGAGAGTACGCTCAATGTTGGCGTGATGCTACAGCACAAGTATAACCTTCGCTTGACGAAAGTGAACTTTCTCAAATATTTGTGGATACACTAGAGGGAGTGTTGTATGATCACTTGTTAAGCCACCCTATTAGTAATTTTGCAGAATTGGTTATGACCGGAGAACACATCGAGTATGCTATTAAGAAGGGAAAGATGAAAGACCCTTATAGCACAACTTCTCAGAAAGAGGAAAATTCTCATGTCTATGTGGTGAGTTCTCACTTAACCAATCAACCTCAGGGCCGTCACTATGCTCCTGCTTCAAGATATACAAAACTGACAAAGGTGCTTCATCCGATTCCTATGACCTATAACGAGTTTCTCCCAATTCTTGTTGAGAAGAAACTTTTGACTCTGACGCAGTCTAATCCAAAGGATCCTCCTTACCCTGAAGGATATGATGCCAATGCCACGTGTGACTATCATATAGGAAGCACATTCCACACAACAGAGGATAGTGGAGCTTTGTAGAACAAGGTTCAAGGACTGATTGAGGCCGATATTCTGAAGTTTTAAGAAAGATTAAAGGACATGATATTTGGGAAGATTTTAATCTTCGAGTTTGGATGTTCATTTTCTACCTCCTTATGTTTTAAGTTTTTCTTTTAAAGTTATCATCAATTAACTTTGTTACTGTTTGCCCGAAAGTAGCAAGTATATTTTCTTTTGTAAGGGCCTATGTTATGTTTGCTTTTTGCCATTTCATTGAAAGAATGATTATTTCTATTAAACATATGTATTTCCTCTTTTCCCTCGGAGTTCCTTGGATGTCACATGCTTGTTGTGACGTGGGTTTAGAAATTGTTGGAATATTGTGATTACGATAAAGTATGGTTTCTGCATCAGTAGCTTTGGTCAGTAATGCACAAGAAATGAGATTGCTACTCCTTCAGTGATGTTCGATGATAAGAAAACCTCCTAGAAAAGATCAATGAAGTTTTTGAGCTCGAGAATTTCCTCAGGAGAACCCAGATTGCACCTAAGAAGAAAAAGAAAAAGTGAAAAAAGAGAGAAGAGAAAACAAAGGAGAGAACAAAGATTAAATAAAAGCATTCTAATGTCCGAAAACTAATAATAGGTATATTCGAACAAGAGTGTGGAAAGATTTCACACTTTTGAAGTAACTATGATTTTTTTATATCCCGTGAATTTGTGTTTTCAGACAAATTGTGATTTCGGATTGAATTGTGATTGTTTTTGGATTTTCAAATCATGTTACATCATATTGTGTGCATGAGGTGGGATTGTATACGGAGGAAGGTGGTTTTACCATACAACATTTTGGTGAAATAAGGGGTGAGAGGTTCTGGGAAATTACCTCCACAGCGATCGGTTGGTTTAGCCACCACTATATTTGGCGTTCGGAGTATGGGACTGCATTCTGCATATGATATCATTCATACATCATGATTTGCATTTTTTCAAAACTATAAAATAATTTCATAAACTGTGTTTTATTTGTTTTTGTTTACACCTTAGAGGCATATTAAGCTCTTTAGCTTACCCCTTCTTAGCTTTTTCTCTTACAGATCTTTGAACTTTAGGAGATGCAGTATTTGGAGGATCTTAGATTTTATTCAGTTTTTCATTATAAAAACGAAATTATTTTTAGTTATTCAGGTTATTATTTATTATTTTGTAAAGTTTAAGATATTTGAGATATTTATGTTATCATTATGATTTTATTTTTAATTCAAGTATAATTTTTAAAATTGCTTTCTTGAGGGTAAAGTTTTCAAACGTAACTTCCTAAATTTGACCTATTTCTTTTAGGTAGGTTTAGGGGGTTACAAGCCTTGTTTCATAATACCGCTTAACTAATTTTGGAAGTTGTGAAATAAATTGACAATTAAATTATTATTTGTTTATTAATTCGAGTTTTCAACACATTCAAACCTGTCTCTCTAAGTGGGGGGAAAACACTAGTTCTTTTGTGAGGATATTGTTCCTTTGTATGGGCCTAGCAAAGTACCTTCGGTGCTCGACTACCTTATGCTTTCGTAAGGATATTGTTCCTTCGTACGGGAATAGCGAAAGGGTCCCCCTAAATTGAGCTCGATCGAGATGAGTCTATAATGGGTGACTATCGGGGGCCATGCTACTCTTAGAAGAGGACAACAAGGACAATTTGGGTTCCTCGTGAAACAAAAACTGCATTTAGAGAATTTAGTCAACCTACCGGATTAGAGCCATGCGATTAACCTATGTTCTATTAGATGAGATGTATAAGATTGTTTTGTCTTCTATCTTGCTTGCATTTATGTTTTATTATTTTTGTATCGACATTTCATGAAGGTGTTGATCTAAGTGGTTTGTCCAATTAAAGAATTTTACTATAGTTAAAGAGTCAAAACGAGAAAAAGAAAGAGAGAGAAAAAAGGAGAGAAAAAAAAGAGAAATAGAAGAAAAATAAAATTAAGAAAAAAGAAAAGGTTGAGAGGAAATAGAAAAATTAAAAAGAAAAATAAAAAAGAGAAGAAAAGGAAAATTAGAATATAAGAAAAAAGAAGAAGAAAAAATGAAAATAGAAAAAAAGAAAAAAGAAAAGAAAATCGAGAGAATAGAGAAAGAAGCAAGAAAATAGAGAGAAGAAAAAAGAAGAAAAAATAAAAGATGAAAAAGAAAAAGAAAAGAAATGAAAGAGAAAAAATAAGAAAAAATAAAAAATAAAGGAGCTTCAAGATCTTAATCAATGAAAGTTGCTCAAAGGGCGATCACTAGCAGGATCAATACCTTTACTTACATTCATGCATACATCTCATGCATCTCATAGCATATATCATGCATTAATTAATTAAACAAGGAGGTTAATTATGGGATATCATATCCGTAATTGAAGGTTTCTCGCTTTCACTCGACCAACACCGAGAAGAGCTAATGAAAGAAGACTTTGTTAAATTAGAAGTCAATCTTATGGGTTAATTGGAGCGCACTCAATAAGAATTAGGAGATTCTATGATCAAGTCTCAACAAGACATGATGAAAGAAATTGCTCGCTTGCTGGGGCTAAAGAAAGTGGAAGACCAACAAAGGAAATGTTATGTTGAAGTCCCCTCGTGCCCTCCCGTTTTTGTTGCTAGCGCTTCTAGACCTCTACAAGGAGTAGTAACATCATTTCTTTAAGCCTGTGCCTCTACCCAAGCCTCACCAGGTGTGACTTTCACTAATGTAGAAAATGTTGGGAATAACATTCCAGACTTCGATGAACCAGAAAAATTAAAGGTTGAATTTTCGAAGTAATTAGTGGAAACTAAGAACGAGTTTGAAGAGAAGCTTCAGATAAAAGAAGAAGAAGAACAATGGTATGGGTTGAATGCAAATAAGCTTAGTCTAGTTTCAGGTTTAGAGATCCCTTATAAGTTCAAGACCCTAGATTTTGAGAAGTTTGACGGGACGACTTGCCCTACCGCACATATAAGTATGTTTTGCCGAAAAATGGCAAGCTTTACCAACAATGAGAAGTTATTAAATACTCTTTCCAGAATAGTCTGGTGAGATCTGCCACAAGATGGTATAATTAGTTAAACCATGCTCAAATTAAGTCTTGGAAGGATCTTGCCAAAGCCTTCACAGCTAATATAAGCATATAACCGATATGATTCCAAATCGACTCATGCTACAAGAGATGGAACAAGGGCATAACGAAAGCCTTCGAGAGTACGCTCAATGTTGGCGTGATGCTACAGCACAAGTATAACCTTCGCTTGACGAAAGTGAACTTTCTCAAATATTTGTGGATACACTAGAGGGAGTGTTGTATGATCACTTGTTAAGCCACCCTATTAGTAATTTTGCAGAATTGGTTATGACCGGAGAACACATCGAGTATGCTATTAAGAAGGGAAAGATGAAAGACCCTTATAGCACAACTTCTCAGAAAGAGGAAAATTCTCATGTCTATGTGGTGAGTTCTCACTTAACCAATCAACCTCAGGGCCGTCACTATGCTCCTGCTTCAAGATATACAAAACTGACAAAGGTGCTTCATCCGATTCCTATGACCTATAACGAGTTTCTCCCAATTCTTGTTGAGAAGAAACTTTTGACTCTGACGCAGTCTAATCCAAAGGATCCTCCTTACCCTGAAGGATATGATGCCAATGCCACGTGTGACTATCATATAGGAAGCACATTCCACACAACAGAGGATAGTGGAGCTTTGTAGAACAAGGTTCAAGGACTGATTGAGGCCGATATTCTGAAGTTTTAAGAAAGATTAAAGGACATGATATTTGGGAAGATTTTAATCTTCGAGTTTGGATGTTCATTTTCTACCTCCTTATGTTTTAAGTTTTTCTTTTAAAGTTATCATCAATTAACTTTGTTACTGTTTGCCCGAAAGTAGCAAGTATATTTTCTTTTGTAAGGGCCTATGTTATGTTTGCTTTTTGCCATTTCATTGAAAGAATGATTATTTCTATTAAACATATGTATTTCCTCTTTTCCCTCGGAGTTCCTTGGATGTCACATGCTTGTTGTGACGTGGGTTTAGAAATTGTTGGAATATTGTGATTACGATAAAGTATGGTTTCTGCATCAGTAGCTTTGGTCAGTAATGCACAAGAAATGAGATTGCTACTCCTTCAGTGATGTTCGATGATAAGAAAACCTCCTAGAAAAGATCAATGAAGTTTTTGAGCTCGAGAATTTCCTCAGGAGAACCCAGATTGCACCTAAGAAGAAAAAGAAAAAGTGAAAAAAGAGAGAAGAGAAAACAAAGGAGAGAACAAAGATTAAATAAAAGCATTCTAATGTCCGAAAACTAATAATAGGTATATTCGAACAAGAGTGTGGAAAGATTTCACACTTTTGAAGTAACTATGATTTTTTTATATCCCGTGAATTTGTGTTTTCAGACAAATTGTGATTTCGGATTGAATTGTGATTGTTTTTGGATTTTCAAATCATGTTACATCATATTGTGTGCATGAGGTGGGATTGTATACGGAGGAAGGTGGTTTTACCATACAACATTTTGGTGAAATAAGGGGTGAGAGGTTCTGGGAAATTACCTCCACAGCGATCGGTTGGTTTAGCCACCACTATATTTGGCGTTCGGAGTATGGGACTGCATTCTGCATATGATATCATTCATACATCATGATTTGCATTTTTTCAAAACTATAAAATAATTTCATAAACTGTGTTTTATTTGTTTTTGTTTACACCTTAGAGGCATATTAAGCTCTTTAGCTTACCCCTTCTTAGCTTTTTCTCTTACAGATCTTTGAACTTTAGGAGATGCAGTATTTGGAGGATCTTAGATTTTATTCAGTTTTTCATTATAAAAACGAAATTATTTTTAGTTATTCAGGTTATTATTTATTATTTTGTAAAGTTTAAGATATTTGAGATATTTATGTTATCATTATGATTTTATTTTTAATTCAAGTATAATTTTTAAAATTGCTTTCTTGAGGGTAAAGTTTTCAAACGTAACTTCCTAAATTTGACCTATTTCTTTTAGGTAGGTTTAGGGGGTTACAAGCCTTGTTTCATAATACCGCTTAACTAATTTTGGAAGTTGTGAAATAAATTGACAATTAAATTATTATTTGTTTATTAATTCGAGTTTTCAACACATTCAAACCTGTCTCTCTAAGTGGGGGGAAAACACTAGTTCTTTTGTGAGGATATTGTTCCTTTGTATGGGCCTAGCAAAGTACCTTCGGTGCTCGACTACCTTATGCTTTCGTAAGGATATTGTTCCTTCGTACGGGAATAGCGAAAGGGTCCCCCTAAATTGAGCTCGATCGAGATGAGTCTATAATGGGTGACTATCGGGGGCCATGCTACTCTTAGAAGAGGACAACAAGGACAATTTGGGTTCCTCGTGAAACAAAAACTGCATTTAGAGAATTTAGTCAACCTACCGGATTAGAGCCATGCGATTAACCTATGTTCTATTAGATGAGATGTATAAGATTGTTTTGTCTTCTATCTTGCTTGCATTTATGTTTTATTATTTTTGTATCGACATTTCATGAAGGTGTTGATCTAAGTGGTTTGTCCAATTAAAGAATTTTACTATAGTTAAAGAGTCAAAACGAGAAAAAGAAAGAGAGAGAAAAAAGGAGAGAAAAAAAAGAGAAATAGAAGAAAAATAAAATTAAGAAAAAAGAAAAGGTTGAGAGGAAATAGAAAAATTAAAAAGAAAAATAAAAAAGAGAAGAAAAGGAAAATTAGAATATAAGAAAAAAGAAGAAGAAAAAATGAAAATAGAAAAAAAGAAAAAAGAAAAGAAAATCGAGAGAATAGAGAAAGAAGCAAGAAAATAGAGAGAAGAAAAAAGAAGAAAAAATAAAAGATGAAAAAGAAAAAGAAAAGAAATGAAAGAGAAAAAATAAGAAAAAATAAAAAATAAAGGAGCTTCAAGATCTTAATCAATGAAAGTTGCTCAAAGGGCGATCACTAGCAGGATCAATACCTTTACTTACATTCATGCATACATCTCATGCATCTCATAGCATATATCATGCATTAATTAATTAAACAAGGAGGTTAATTATGGGATATCATATCCGTAATTGAAGGTTTCTCGCTTTCACTCGACCAACACCGAGAAGAGCTAATGAAAGAAGACTTTGTTAAATTAGAAGTCAATCTTATGGGTTAATTGGAGCGCACTCAATAAGAATTAGGAGATTCTATGATCAAGTCTCAACAAGACATGATGAAAGAAATTGCTCGCTTGCTGGGGCTAAAGAAAGTGGAAGACCAACAAAGGAAATGTTATGTTGAAGTCCCCTCGTGCCCTCCCGTTTTTGTTGCTAGCGCTTCTAGACCTCTACAAGGAGTAGTAACATCATTTCTTTAAGCCTGTGCCTCTACCCAAGCCTCACCAGGTGTGACTTTCACTAATGTAGAAAATGTTGGGAATAACATTCCAGACTTCGATGAACCAGAAAAATTAAAGGTTGAATTTTCGAAGTAATTAGTGGAAACTAAGAACGAGTTTGAAGAGAAGCTTCAGATAAAAGAAGAAGAAGAACAATGGTATGGGTTGAATGCAAATAAGCTTAGTCTAGTTTCAGGTTTAGAGATCCCTTATAAGTTCAAGACCCTAGATTTTGAGAAGTTTGACGGGACGACTTGCCCTACCGCACATATAAGTATGTTTTGCCGAAAAATGGCAAGCTTTACCAACAATGAGAAGTTATTAAATACTCTTTCCAGAATAGTCTGGTGAGATCTGCCACAAGATGGTATAATTAGTTAAACCATGCTCAAATTAAGTCTTGGAAGGATCTTGCCAAAGCCTTCACAGCTAATATAAGCATATAACCGATATGATTCCAAATCGACTCATGCTACAAGAGATGGAACAAGGGCATAACGAAAGCCTTCGAGAGTACGCTCAATGTTGGCGTGATGCTACAGCACAAGTATAACCTTCGCTTGACGAAAGTGAACTTTCTCAAATATTTGTGGATACACTAGAGGGAGTGTTGTATGATCACTTGTTAAGCCACCCTATTAGTAATTTTGCAGAATTGGTTATGACCGGAGAACACATCGAGTATGCTATTAAGAAGGGAAAGATGAAAGACCCTTATAGCACAACTTCTCAGAAAGAGGAAAATTCTCATGTCTATGTGGTGAGTTCTCACTTAACCAATCAACCTCAGGGCCGTCACTATGCTCCTGCTTCAAGATATACAAAACTGACAAAGGTGCTTCATCCGATTCCTATGACCTATAACGAGTTTCTCCCAATTCTTGTTGAGAAGAAACTTTTGACTCTGACGCAGTCTAATCCAAAGGATCCTCCTTACCCTGAAGGATATGATGCCAATGCCACGTGTGACTATCATATAGGAAGCACATTCCACACAACAGAGGATAGTGGAGCTTTGTAGAACAAGGTTCAAGGACTGATTGAGGCCGATATTCTGAAGTTTTAAGAAAGATTAAAGGACATGATATTTGGGAAGATTTTAATCTTCGAGTTTGGATGTTCATTTTCTACCTCCTTATGTTTTAAGTTTTTCTTTTAAAGTTATCATCAATTAACTTTGTTACTGTTTGCCCGAAAGTAGCAAGTATATTTTCTTTTGTAAGGGCCTATGTTATGTTTGCTTTTTGCCATTTCATTGAAAGAATGATTATTTCTATTAAACATATGTATTTCCTCTTTTCCCTCGGAGTTCCTTGGATGTCACATGCTTGTTGTGACGTGGGTTTAGAAATTGTTGGAATATTGTGATTACGATAAAGTATGGTTTCTGCATCAGTAGCTTTGGTCAGTAATGCACAAGAAATGAGATTGCTACTCCTTCAGTGATGTTCGATGATAAGAAAACCTCCTAGAAAAGATCAATGAAGTTTTTGAGCTCGAGAATTTCCTCAGGAGAACCCAGATTGCACCTAAGAAGAAAAAGAAAAAGTGAAAAAAGAGAGAAGAGAAAACAAAGGAGAGAACAAAGATTAAATAAAAGCATTCTAATGTCCGAAAACTAATAATAGGTATATTCGAACAAGAGTGTGGAAGTATTCGGGGCACTTCGCTGAAGTGATAGGCCTAATAAGGTAGCAATGCACCATCCAAAGTCTTCGCTTCATGAGTGATGATAATATTTTCAAATTCATGACTATGCTGAGTAACTCGTAGTTTTGTTGTATACTACATCATTACCTTCAAGACAAAGGACTATGATGAGTTGATTTCCCCGAATTTTTGAAAGAAAAAAATGAAGAAAGAGAAAAATAACAGATGTGAGAGAAAAAGAAAAGAAAAAGAGAAAAAAGAAAAAAAATGAAAAAAAATGAAAAAGGGAGATAGAAATAAAAAGAAAAATATCCTATAGCTAGATGCAATCTGAAGCATACTTCAAATTCTCGAGAAGATACTCTTGTAATCTACTAGCTGGGCAAGTACGAAAAGTTTGAATATATAAGAGGAGAAAGATATTGAGAACTAGAAGGAGTAGTTTTCGAATAGATCGAACAAATTCGATAATCATGAGGATGAACCGAGCAATCTGAAGGGAATTCCAAAACTTAAAATATCGCCACAACTTTCAAAGGTTGAAAACCGAACATGAAGAGTTTAGTCTAAGGCACTCTCGCATTTGATATCCAAGGAACCCATGTTTCTTTTCTTCTTTTCTTTTCTAATTTTTGGATTTTACAAAACATGAATATATTATTTTACTTATAATTAGCAAATGGTTTTTGAAGTAAAAGAATAAAATTTACAAAATGCAAGGTCGTTGATAAATGATCATCTTTGATGGCCCAAGAAGAAGAAGCAATGTACAATATGAGATACCTGTCGAAGAGACAACTTTGTCTGTAAAATAGTACCTTTTAGGGGTTAAGATTAACATGAATAATCAAGGATTACTCGAGTGAACGACAAACCTTTTTAGGGCAAAGGTTATGTTGGGGCATAAAGATGGCCAATCAAACATTTCGGAGATAGGAAGAATAGCCTGCAATGAATATGTTGAAGATAGGCTTTAAATAACCTAAGCCTGAATATGAGATTCAGAGCTACTACCATAAACTTTATACAACTGAATCCAAAGAAAAATGGTTCAGTTGTGCCATAGTCAACCAAGTGAAAGCTACTGAATTATAGAAGGCGATAGGTTTTGTTCTAATCGGCACAAGATGATGACTCCTTTCAAGACAAGGTGAAGGATGAGGATCCAGCGAGGATGAAAGCTTGAGTAGCTTACTAAAATAGAAAGCGAGACCTATCCTTAAAGACAAAAGAAAAAAAGAAAAAATAATAGTCATGCATCATTTAGATTAAATATTCGTGCATCACGAGCATTCTAATTCATGCTATCATTGCATTTTATTCTTTTTTTTAAACAAAAATTTTGAAATTTGATCAAAGATTTGATCTATAGTTCCACGAGAAGAGAGGTGGATCTCAGCAAAGAATCAAAGTCATTCGAATTACATGATCATGGTTAGCGAAGGCCTTCCGACATTTGGTTATTTGAGGGGTAACGAGCTTTTTTGTGTCAAGGCGATCAAATACCGAGACATCCATATGGAATATTAGGTATTCTCTAAGTGAGATACCACCTTTTTATAAGATATTCAGGTATTCTTTAAGCAAGATACCATTTTATCTTAAGGATGTTTCTCTTAAAACTCAAATTTCTTAATTTGATCATTCCTCAAGGATATTTTTCTCAAAACAAATTTTATACTTCCTTAAGGATGCTTTTCTCAAAGCAAATTTTATCCTTCCTCAAGGATGCTTTTCTCAAAGCAAATTTTATCCTTTCTCAAGGATGCTTTTCTCAAAGCAAATTTTATCTTTCTTCAAGGATGTTTTTCTCAAAGCAAATTTCTCAATTTGATCCTTCCTTAAGGATGCTTTTCTTAAAGCAAATTTCTTAATTTGATCCTTCCTCAAGGATGCTTTTCTTAAAAAAAAATTATCTATTTGATCCTTTCTTAAGGATGTTTTTCTTAAAACTCAAATTTCTTAATTTTATCCTTTCTTAAGGATATCTGAAAAGAAAAGAAAAAGAAAAAGAAAGAACAAAGAAATGAGAAAAAAAAAGAGAGAAGAAAAATAATAATAATAAGAAAAAATATGAGAAAAGACAATCATAAATCAGGATACCATATTTGGGTTCCTTAACCCAAAAAAACTGATGTTTCTGTGAAGAGCCTCTAGGCAAGACTTCACTACTCATTATGACATACTCGCGAAGAGGGGGTCATACTTTGCGACATACGCTCAAAGAGAGGGGTCTTCCACCACGGTATATGCTCAAAGCAAAGGACCGTTAGATACTGCAATGATCAGAAATTAGAGCATCTTCAAACATTTTAGATTTAGGGTTTCATATAGGAGAAACTCAAGTCAAAGACCTTTGCGAAGAGCTTTATATAGGAAAGGCTCGAAGATTTTCAAAGATTGGTTCTATGTGGAAAGGACCATCATTTCAAACAGTTCAGAGCTTAAAGTTTCATAAAGGGGGGATCCACAACTCAGAATCTTCTAATTTGCTCGAAATATCAAAAGGGGGAAATTAAAGTTTACTTTTGAAATTTCTCTTTTATTGGATGCAGGTGGTCTCAAGATGAAATACCGATCGTGGCAGGCTAATCAGAAGATCAAAGAACAAATGGGCTATCAGAGTTGCGGAAAGAAGCCTTTCAGATCTGACTCTCCAAACAGGGAAGTCGGATAAAATTAGTGCTTATTGTCTTTGCTTCATCATTGTTTCACGATAATAAGCAAAGAGGGGCAGCTGTAATCACTAATTTTATCTGGGGTCCAAACCCGGGTTTTATCTTTCATTCGAATATTGGGCTTGTAATTAATTAATCAAAAATGCAAAAAAAGTACTATATATATTATACTTATTTTCCTTTTTAATTTTGTTATTAAACATAAAAAGTTTATATATCCAAACCCAAAAACAAATAATACACAAGCACGAAATTAAATTAATTAAAAGCCTAATTGAAATTAAATCTTTAGCCCATTCCATATCCTAAGAACAAACTGGTCATCCCAATGGAAACCCTAACCCCCTCTTTTGATCTTGTGCAGCCCGTTTGCGGCTGTTAAATATGATATAGATCTAACGGTCACGATTGAAGAGAGGTGAAGCAGCTGGAAGCTTCATGCACCCACGCGCCGTCCGTCAAGCTCCCCACGCGCGTGTGCAGCTTACGCGTCCGACTCCTCAGCTTTCGATCTAACCGTTCATCTCCCTGCCGTCACCGTTTGTCGTCGATTAACATCTGATCCCCTCCTCTGGTGATCGTTTCGTACATGCAAACAACCAAAAAAGATATCAGGATTCGTACAAAGTACATACACACCAACAAATTCAGAGATTCACAGAGATAATCGGCCAAATATCAGAATTCAGAGGTAATACACCGACGAATATCAGAATATCAGAGGCACATGGACATCAAAATTTCAGAGATGCAAACAAACAAAATCAAAGAGCCAATAGGATTTTTTAGATCTATTTTCCCCTTCAAAAAACATGTAATCACATTCGGCTATAAGAACAAGGAGCCGAAACCTTGTAAGGGATCTCTCCCACCATTTTTGTATCAATAAAAACCAAATATTTCAGTGGTATTATTTTCTCTTCCTTTTGCATACCATAAACAAGAAAGAGTAAGACTTTTTTTACCTTCGATGTTTCTTTTTTCGTTGCTCGTTGGTGGCTCCTTCTCTTCGGCAGCAAGCCTATCATCCTTCCTTAGAAGGATGTTCGTGGTGAGCCGGTGTAGGGACAAGGGGATAATCGAGTTCCTTCCTCCAGAAAGAACTTTTCTTTCATTCGGTTTTGGTTTACAAACGAAAAAAGGAGATCCTTTTTGGTTTTAAAACGTAGGAAAGGAGATCGTTCTTTGTTTACAGCTTTCGAAGGGTTAAAAAAGGGATTTTGGTTGTTTTAAACATGCCGTCCACTTTGAGTGATGGCCGGAATCTAGAGAGTACGACCGATTTCTAGGTTTGGCATGGTGTTTTGTGGGAAAATGTTGAACACCTTGAAGGTGTTCATCTTTTCTGAGGTATTGTTTGAACAAATCCAGAGGATTTAAGGGAGGAAAGGTTTTCGGTTTTGATAAAATAATGGAAAAAGGAGTTTTCTTTTATTTCGTTGTGTTTTATAGTTAAGGACTGTTTTAAAAATGGGATATTTTCATCATTAAACCTCTCTGTGACAAAGTATTCATCCCTAGGGTCCCTTTCTTTTCGCTTCGTCTTTCATTTTTGTCCTCGATTTGGGTGTATTCGATTATTTATAAAATGATTTTATTTTTTCGGGTCCCTCCGTGTTTTAGAGTTTCTTTTCAAACCCTTTCCCTTGGTTAAATAACTTTATGGATCCTTCATGTTTTATTTCTTCTTTTAATTTGGTCATTGATTTTTCTCTTTTATTTCGATTATAATCTGAAATTTTGGTTTACTTTCATTTAAGTCCATTTTCAATGTTCTTTATTGTCTTTAAATTTCTATTTTCATTTATTTAATTCCTATTTATTATTTATTTGCATGTTATATATCTATACATTTACATTATGTACTTTATTTACATCTCGTTACATATTTTATACTCATGTTGCCATGTTTTATAGTTTTGTTATTATTGTTTATTTATTTGTGCACTTTATTTTGTATATATTTTGTACATGTTGTTCATATTTATGTTGTACATATTTATTTATCATGTTTTTTTTTAATTTAGTATGTCATTTTTCTTATTTTTTTGTGCATCATTTCATTTATATTGTTGCATGTTCACTTTATGCATTTTATTCATGTTTCTATTTTATTCACATTTATTTATTATTGTGTACACTTTATTTTTGTTTACTTTGCAACTCACATCTCACCACAATAATTAATGAACTTGATTTCGAATGTTTTTATTCAGTCGTAACGGGCCCGTGTTCTGACGTATTGATCGCGGTGTATGCGTTGCCTTCGAATAAAGATACAGTAAAAATAAAATTGAATTCGAATCTTAAACAAAAATTTAAATGTCACTTTTGATCATAAAATCCAAAATTAATTAAGTGATTAATTTGATAAAGGTGCTAATTTTTGGGCAGTTTTCAACGCTAATACCGTTTTAAACCGTAACCGACTCTCAAACCCAATTTTAACGAATCTTTGGTTTTTAAGGTGTCCGGTCTACCAAAAATGACCGGTGGCGACTCCACCCCGTTTTTTAACCCTTTTAAATCCCTAAAATCCAATTACACAAAATTCCTCTTTTTAAAACCCTAGATTTCCAATTTAGGGTTAACATTTCAAAAAACCCTAACTTTTAACCTAAACCCTAAATTCTAAGAATTTTCCACTAGTGATCATTTTTTACTACACCTATTTTTTAAAGAAAAATAGGGTCGCTACATAGATTTTATTGGATATATTTACTTCGAAACAAGAGTGAAATAATACATGTATTTGTCATATTTTTTGTGTAAGTAAAAAACTAGTTTTCTTCTACTCTAAAGGTTGTTCAAACAGATGGTAGTGGTAAATTTCAATCCCTTCCATCAAAATTATAAATTATGAGTATCCAACATCATGTCACATGTCTCCACACTTCTCAAAAGAATGAGGTTGTTGACAGAAAACAAGAACGACTTGTTGAGACAACACAATGTCTTCTTGCTCATGCTTCGATTACTTTGCGATACTGGACATATGCAATTCTAAGTACCATTTGTATTATCAACAATCTCCCATCAATTGCTCTTGCCAATGTCTCTCCCTATTAGAAGCCCATGAACAAGAAATCAGATTACAACTTCTTTCAAGTTTTTGGGTGTGCATGCTACCCTTATCTTCGACCCAATAATAAGTATAAACTCGATTTTTGTTCTAGACAATGTGTGCTTCTTGGTTATTCTCTTAAGTATCGTGGTTATCAGTGTCTTGATCCTGATGGTCGTATATATGTTACATGACATGTGAAATTTAATATTTATGTGTTTCCCTTCTTGACTAAATTAGCTATAGCGCTTCAGCAAAAACAAAAGATTTGTCTCTAAATCAATACCAATTGTACCATCAAACACCACTATTCCAAAATCTTCTAGGCCCTCCTCTCCCCAAGTATCTATTGAAGAACGTGAAAAATGGTCTATAAGTGGTCCCCAAGAATCACCAGCTGATATCACTCACTCCACTAATGGTGTTGCATCTCCTGAGCCAGCTTCTAAAAGAACTTTCACTATTTTTTCTACACCTGTTGTACCTACTATCTTCATTGAAGTACCATCTTCTTAGCCTGTAAAATTTACCGAAGCACCTCCTACTCAACACACTACAAATGCACATAATATGGTAAACAGAAGCAAATAAGGAATTTTCAAACCTAAACTCTATTTGCTCAGTTTTTGGTGATATTCCCAACAATATTTATGAAGCTCTTGATAATCTTGATTGGAGAGCTACTGTTATGGAGGAGTATACAGTCTTACAGACAAATGGTACTTGGATTCTGGTTGCACCACCTTCAGATCGGAAATTCATTGACTACAAATGGTTTTCAGAATTAAACGTGATACTGCTAGAATAGTTACACGTTACAAAGCACGTCTTGTAGCCAAGGGTTATTATCAGGTAGCTGGTCCTGATTTTACAAACACCTTCAGTCCAATAGTTAAATTACTCCCCATCAATATAATCCTTTCTCTTGCTGTCCTAAACAATTGGATTGTTCGTCAAGTAAATGTTAACAATGTTTTTCTGAAAGGAGATTTACGCGAGGATATCTTCCTGTGTTAACCATCAGGTTTTGAGTAAAAGGATACAAATGGAGGTACACTTGTTTGCAAATTAGCTAAGGTCCTATATATTTTACGCCAAGCACCCATGAGCTGGTTTCTTAGACTTAAAGGATTTCTCGAGTCTCTTAACTTTCAGCATTCATCTACTGGTGTCATCATTGTTACATACATAGTTGTTTATGTTGATGACATACACCTTACAGGGAATTTTGAGGGACATATTTCTGATGTAAAGCATCAACTTCATACTTAATTCTCTTTGAAGGATCTTATCATTGTTGATTATTTTCTTGGAATTCAAGTTATTCGCAGTAACATGGGTCTTTTTCTCACTCAAAAGAAATACATAATTGACCTTCTTGTTAGAACTGAGATGATTAATGCAAAATTAGTTGGCACACCCATGGTTGTTTCCCCAAAGCTTAAGAAAATCGATGGAGAACCCTTCCATTAAGACACATAATTTGAGAGTGTGATAGGAGATCTATTGTACATATGTCACACTCGACCGAACATATCATATGCTATGAACAAGGTAGTACAGTATATGCAAAGTCCTATGACTACACATTGGACTGCCATCAAACGCATTCTGTGATACCTCAAGGGCACACTGGATTATGGGCTATGGCTCGATGCTAAAAAATCTTTCCCACTTCCTAATCTTGTTGTTTTCTCATATGTTGATTGTGTTGAGTTGATTGATCGATGGAATAGTTAAGAGGAGGTGAATCATATATTTAAAATTTTATGAAAGATTTGGTAAAAATATGCAAAAATGAAGAACACAAGATTTATAGTAGTTTGGCCTTCGAACAAGCACCTACATCCACTACCTTAGCTCATACTAAGGATTTTCAACCTAATTCACTTAAAAATTCGATCTTTTTCTTGTTTCAAGGGATAACTGTAACACAACGAATCAATCTTTCTATCCAAAGATTGATTCAACCTCACAAGGTTACAAGAAAAAGAATGGAAAAAATAAACTCTCTAATAGAATATTTTGCCCCAATTACAATCAAAACACTCCACAAACTCTGAAATAAAAATTACAAAGAAAATTCTGAAGAGTGGGGTGTACAAATTTTTCAATAAAGCTCAAGGAGTTGGATTTGATGCTAGGATGTTTTCTTGTGGATCATTAGCTTTTGTTGTAGCTTTGGAGAATTGATTTTATACCATTACTTTGATTTCTAGATGTTGAGGTGGTTGGGAAAGTAAATATAAACGTTAGGACTTTATCTTCCCACCAATAATGTACTTCTGTAGCTACTGGTACCGATACACAGGTACCTGTATTGAAATGCCACCAAAGTGGAAAGAGTTGTTATGTGCATTTTTACAAAGGGTATCGATACCATACTTGATGGTATCGAAATGGATAGCCTTTTAAAACAAGGGATATCAAAACGCTCATAAGATTGTATCGATACATTTTGAGACTATGAAGCCTGATATCGAAATGCCTTGTAGTCGTTTCGATACTGTTCAACAAACATTTAAATCTTCAACTAATATCCAACAATAAAAAAATTTAACGTTTACAAATTCTTGAAAAAATTAATCCATGTATCAAAATGATGAGCTGGGGGTATCAAAACACTATTAGAAAATATTTAAATTTATTTTAAGTTCAAATGGGTTTCGATGCATCTTTGTAAGGTATCGAAACAAACGTTTACAGTTTTAAATGGTATCGAAATGGTTCTAGACTGTATCAATGCGCATGGATAAACATAAGAACTTTCTTTTGAAATTTAAGTACAGTATCGATACTAGTTTGAATTGTATTGAAACGCTTGGAGAATTATAGAACATTCACTTAAAATTTTAGCGTTGAATCGATACCAAGTGGAAAGGTATCGAAATGCCTTTACAAATTTGAATGTTTAGACTTGAAAATTCTTAAGAAAAATACATTTTGAGTTATGGTTTTGACTTGGAAAACTTTGTTGACTTTTAAATTGTTTTGGCATTAAAAATTTATACAAAATAGTCCTTTAAATTATTTATTATATCAAAATCAAATTAAGGTTTTACAATCTCTTTCTTTTTGATATAACAAAACCAAAATAAAATTTTAAGTAAACTCCCCTTTAACAAAACTCCCCTAAATATATGTATAGTTTGAATTTTTTTAAAGACTTCTCCCCCCTTTTTGTTAGATAAGAAACAAAGATATATTGTAAAGGGATAAACAATAGACAAGAAACAAGATAATCACTAAATTCATAATCCATAGCATTAATTCAAACTTAAAAAAAATCCAACATAAGCATAATTCAAAGCATAGTTCTTAAACATAAGCAAAGGCGCATAAGTCTTAAAACATAACATGATATGAAGGAAAATATGCAAATTAGTCCTAATAAGCATACTAGCCTAAAAACTACTCCTCTCCACCATCGTCCTCCTCCTCCTCATTATCTTGATGAGCAAGAGAACGATGCCAATCATGATGAAAAGCATCAACGAACATACTTGAAGAATGTTGAGAAGTTTCAAGCTCCGTCATACGAGAATTCAAGGTGCCGAGTTATCCTTCGAAGTTGTCCAAACGGTTGTTAAGATCGACGAACTGATCGGTGAAGAATGCCATGAGATTGGAATTAAGACCAACTTGTTGAATAGGTTCCGGATCAATAGGTGGAGGTGGAGGTGAAGGTGCTTCTCCATGATCCCATTCATTACCAACAAATTGAAAGTGAGAGCGATAGAGAGGTCTCACCTATTGGTTCGTTTACCTTTTCTGCTAGATCATTGGAGCAATCAATCTGCAAGTGCAAGAATAAAGAGGTCAAAGCACAACTATAGGAGAAAGAGAGACAATTTTTTGTATGCCGATTTTTGATTTGCCATACAAGGTCGACAAACATGATCTTTGCAAGATTGGAACGCTTCTCTTGGCGAAAGCAAGTGATCCAAAAACTATCAACTTTTTGGATCCAAGAGTATTTATCATTAAAAGGACGGATCCACCAAGATATAATCAAGTGTAGAAACCGATCATGAACATCCAAGTTGATGAAGAATCCAGAAAGAGCGTGACCAAGAGAATTCTCATCTTCAATTACTATGTCCTCGAATCCAAAAACTTCGCAAATAAGCTTTACATTGACACGAAATTGAGGTCCCATGAGGAAGGATTCAATAGCCACGACTTGTTATTTATCCTTAGAAAGAATACAAGTGATATTAGCATAGAAAATAATGACAAGATTGGAAAAGATGATACTGAGAAAGGCCGAGAACTTCATGAACTTCCAAGTTTTGAAGATTTCAAGATATCGAAATTGAAATTTATCCAAGTCCATGAAATTAATATCGATACAACACTGATTTTTTAGCTTGTGATCACAATATTGAAGGAAGCTTTGGTAAGAGCTATGTTCAGGAAAGCACGCTTGATAGATGTGAGGAAGATTAGGACGAGTGCCTTCCTCCTCGGTTGCCGATGAACTTCCCGCCTTCGTTCTTGATCGTTTCTTAGGAGATATTAATCTAGATGAACAAAAAGGATTATTAGGCTGAAGAAAATGATAACTAAGGATAACCAAATTCAATCCTATAAATGAATAACCGATGGATTTAACCCCCCCCCAAAAAAAAAAGTTTGGAAATCAAAACAAAAAAATTAGAAAAAAAGTTAAAAATAAAACAATTTGAGAAACAAAAATGAAAACAAAAGTTAAAATTAAATTTTGAAAAATAGTGAAAAAATAAAATACGAACAAAAATTTTATATTCAATTGAAAATTTTTGGAATTTTGAAAAACTTTGGTGGGATTTTAAAAACCCATACAAAAACTAAGTCTAATCCATACAAAATCCTAATTTTAACAACCTAGATTCGAAAAAAAAAATAATAAAATTCTAAAAATACCTTGAGTATGGATTAAGGATGAAGTTGGATGATTTGAAAAAGAAACCTTGAGAAAAACTTAGGCTTGATGGTTTGAATAGAAACCTTCAAGAACCTTTGATAGATTTATGAACAAATTTATTTTATAGAGGGGTTATTTTATAGGGGTTTCGACCTGGGGTTTTTAGAGGGGAAAGGAAGTGTTTAAAATTGATTAGAATTAGGTTTTAGGTCTTTTAAAACACTTCTGCCGCCGTACGTTTTAATATCCAACATGAGAGATTTGTTTTAATACGGTGCTGTATCGATACAACCTTTTAACCATTTCAGAACACCAAGTATCGAAACGCAAGTTAGGCGTTTCGATACCAACTTGCCTAGAAACGTCCTAACATGAGTCTATGAAAGGGTATCGAAACCGATTCTTCTTGTTTCAATACCACTATTCTAGATTGTATATGCAAGTCTTCTAAAATTCTAGAAAAAAGATCTTAAAGCCTCTAAATGCATGTTAATCATAAAAAAATCATGATAAAGAGCACCAAATGCATGTTTTACTATGCTATGAATAAAGAGCAACAAATATTAGATTCAATATCATAAATATCATGCAAGCACAAAAATTAAACAAGACATGGAATAATTTAACATGTAATAACATATGCTCAACCAAAAACATAATTAAGACCAACGGCATAAAACAAAATGTGCAAAGCCTTATCATTTGTTGACATCCTTTTTCTCTCCTCTATCGTCATCTCATTTCATGTCTTCGGGATTTGCCAGTTACCTTTTTACTTCATCGAAATAGAAGGTCCATCTTCAATTATGTCCCAAAGGACATAATCATTAGAGTTGATGAATAATTTCATCCTATTCTACCAATAGGGGTAGTTATCTCCGTTGAAGAATAGTGTATTTGTGATAGAGTGTAACTCGTTCCAACTTTTCCCGAAAGTGGATGACATTAGCTTTTGTAACCCTTAAATTTAACTTTAACGTCATATAAAAGTATGAAATAATTCAAAATAAAAATTTGTAAACCAACTATTAAGTAAATAATTTAAAAGTAATTATTTTGATTAAAAATAAAGAAAATTTAATAAAACGATTTTATGCATGAAGTTTAAAAATATCTTAGATCCTTGATAATCCCAAAATAATTGAAGTAAAAATATTTATAAATAATCGTACTAAAAAAAATAAAACGTTGTCCGATAGAGATCTCCAAGTACCAACTCCTAGGGCCTAATATCTGAAAAATAAATTTAAAGAATGAGCTACAAAGCCAGTGTGTCTCTAAAGTGTAGTCTGTAACCCTCAAATTTAACCTAATTTTTTTAGATTAAAACTTAGGGTTTACGTAAGTAAAACTTGTTTCACAAGTTAGTGTTTTCGAATTGGGATTGAAATCTGGGGTGTTACAACTCTCCCCTCCTTACAAAAATTTTGTTCTCGAAATTTAACTGGATCAAAGAGATACAAATACTAGACTTAGGTAATAGATTTGGGCTCCCTCAAAGCTTCAACAGGATTATCTACAAGACTATATACTGAAATTAAACTACTACGACATTTTAAGAGATTTTCCAGATAACCAAAGATTGAACCAGAGACTGAACTAAGAACATGTAACTGAATAGTTTCATCATTCAGAAATAAAAGAGAAGCAAGACTGGAAAAAGTACCCACAATAACATATGGCTCATCCTGACCCTCATGCCTCCTAGTAGCATATGCTAATTTAGGTTGAGATGCCCTTGATCTGGTTGATCCTCTGAACTGGTAGATCTACCTCTATCACCGACGCCTGATACAAAAGATCCACCCTGACCCCTTTCCCCAACAGGGGTCTAAACCGAAGCCTGTAATTGTCTTGGAATATAAAATGATTGAGGTGACATCGGACAATCTCGGAGACGATGATCGTAAGATCCGTAATGAAAACACGCTCCACTCCTCATCCGACACTCTCCTGAATTCCACTTTTTGCAGAACGAACATTGTGGCAAGGCACGCATAATAGTGGATCCAGCTCCACTAGCAACTATAACCCCTAATACGGGTTATAAAGTTTAACTGACATTCAAGGATTGACATAGGAGTTTATTTTCCAAAACGATTAAAATATCGTCTATATTAAAAATAAATATCCTCCCAAAATCCAAATAAATAATTTTATATCAAAAATAAAATAATGATAAATATTCGAATAAATATCAAGGTTAATATCATACATGCATTGAAATTCTAAAAGTAAGTTCCAAAATATTCCAAATCCAATTATAACCAATCCCGAATATAATATTATAAAATAAATAAAATGGCTAAATCTGATGATAATAATAATAATAATAATAATAATAATAATAATAATAATCCATACTGAATATATCAAAATCTAAAAATCTGAGATATTCTCCTGGTACCGTGGTGTCTAAGGATCTGAATTATCTGTAAGGAGAATTGTAGGGGAGTGAGTCATAAAACTCAGCATGTCTCTAGGGTGCAACATATCAGAGTAGATAAATAGATAAATAAAGTATTCTTGTAAATAATTTCTCTAGTGTGAAATATCAAATAAATGCGAGCCATGATGCGTGAAATGATGTCATGCACAGTGCACAAATTCCAACTACATCGTCACCAGTATGAATGGAGGAGTTCCCCAGAACCCTCACCTCCAACGTCACCAAAATCCGAAAGTGGTCTTAGGGCTTCCAAACAGGAAGGCTGCCACAACTTCCTCCGTACACAAATACTGATGAGTGCCTAAAAGACAGTTATTTACTACCCTTCCCATGGTACTTTATGCATCTATTATACACCAACATGAACCGAAATATAAACTCTTTGCTCAAATATTGACTATTCCATTATCATCACTTACAAAGTCAATATTTATAGAGAATACAGATATTTTTACATATTCTGTACATGCAGGAATATCCAGAGCAGAAACGTAGAGAAGTAGTGTTGCGACCGAGGCAGAAACAAGGCCGCGACAGAATCCAATGTGGTAGCACCAACAATGGAGGCGCAACGAAAGATAAAAATATAAAAAATATTCTGGAAGATGCAGCGTACCAATTGGACCAAGCTAGCGCGCTAAAAGCCCAATTCAAAGACCAAGCGGGAAAACCCTTCTAGAAGGCGGCAAACTTGGAAATATCAGATACCTTGAAGAAGACTTGTTCTCTACTCCAAGTTGAAGTCTATTTAGGAAAGGTTTACCCTAGGTTAAGACTATAAATACCCTAGCAGGCCACTATATTAAGAGAGCCAATTTAGAGAGAGCCAACTTAGAGAGAAACGACTTAGAGAGAAACCCTTTAAGCCGACCTTTCTCCCTAAGAATTGTACTTAACGAAAATATGTTCTAAACTTCTTAGGGATAGGTGAAGATCGGTGATATTTGTGAGAGGATATTGATTCATGTATCTTTGTTCTTATACAATAATAAATCAAAGTTTGCTTATCCTATTGCCATTCTTTGTTCTTGAATTCAAGCCCGAGAGAGAAGTTTGCAAGTAATCTATTTATCTAGCATCGAGAGGTGTAGATTCACGAAAGGGATAAGTAAGGTGTTGTTAACACTAACTCGGCCTATACTCTTGTGGAGGCACTAAGGGGTAGGTTAAGAGTTTCAGCAGCTAAAAGAAGTGTTGGATTGGTTGGTGGTTATCTTTGATTTATGCCGAGAGGCATTGTCAAGGACTAGACATCAATAACACTCTGACTTAGAGATGAGCTGAGGCACTTAAGGACACTTTGCTGAACTTTGATACCTCTTCCCAAGAGCAAGAGATTGCCGCGGCAGAGGAGTGCTAATGTTGCCGAGGCGGTATCTGCAGTACTGTTGAAGCAGTGTTGAGTAATTGCATTGGGCAAGAAGAAGATCAATTGACTCCACTAATTGACGCAACTGGATCCTACCCACTTTCTCTATATCATCTTCAACCCTTTATTTTATGTTTTGTTATTTAATTATTTAGTTAGATAAAACAAATTAACTTATTTGTGTTTTTAATTTCTTTTTAGGAGTAAGGGAACAAGACGAAACATATTAAGTATACCAATCCCTGTGGAGACGATACACGATATAGTTATCATTTTATTACTTGACGACGTGTACACTTGCGCTCAAATAGCGCTTATACCACGTCTATCAAGTTTTTGGCGCCGTTGTCGGGGATTGGCAACTGAATTTTATTTTCTTTCTTTTCTTGCTCTTTAACTATCCTTTATCTAACTTTAACTTTATTTTATTTTTGTTTTTATTAATTTTTATTTAATTGGTTTATGACCAGGGCAAATCCGAGTGAACCATTGTATGAGTTGGATCCTAAGATTGAACGAACAAGATATAATCTGAGACGCAATCTGTTCTAAGCTATGGACAATCCACCTAGAGGACAAATTCCACCTGTTGATCATAATGTACTGCCACCAACAATGCCGCAACAGCCAATGCCGCATCCATTGCCGAGGTAGCCTACTATCAGAGACTATCTGGTGGAAGATCTAAACGGACTCAACTCTAGCGTAGTCACCCCAGAGATCGAAGCAACTAACTTTGAGCTCAAAACAGTGATGTTCAACATGTTGAACACAATTGGACAATTTAGTGGGTCTACTACTGAAGATGCAAGGCAGCATCTCAAATCTTTCATGGAAGTGTGCAACTCTTTCAAGATTCAAGGAGTCCATGAAGATATTCTGCGATTAAAGTTATTCCCCTATTCACCAAGGGATAGGGCGAAGACCTGGCTGAATTGTATCCTAGTAGGATCCATAGGATCTTGGGAAGAACTTTGCCGAGAATTCATTATGAGGTTTAACCCGACAAATCTATATGACCGCATTCGTAATGAAATTATATCATTCAGGCAAGATGAAGATGAACCGATGTACGAGGCATGAGAACATTAAAGAGAACTATTAAATGCCCGCTACATGGTTTTCCCTTGTGGACGCAAGTCTCTATGTTCTATAATACTACTAATGCCCCCACAAGGATGATGCTAGACGCTTCTGCAAATGGGACACTTTTGGATAGAGCACCCGCGGAAGCCATTGAAATTCTGAATAAACTCGTAAGGAACGATTTCCAATTTCTCACATCGAGGCGAGGAGGAATGAGACGCCAGGCCACAGCTCATGAATTAGATACATCAAGTTTGATGGCAGCACAATTGGCTTCTCTGACCAAGATGGTTCAGAACATGCAAACCCAAAGAAGCATACATGAGGTTAAGGCAGTTAATTCATCGGATTACATGCAGATGAAGAGACCAGCCTATATGTTGGAATTTATAACAGAAATAACCTAATGATGTCCAACAATTATAACCCATCTTGGAAAAGGCATCCAAATTTTTCATGGAGTAATCCTAACAATGCCTTGAATCCACTTAATCAAGTCCCTGGATTCCAGCATCAGAACCAGAACCTGCCGCAGCAGAACACTCAGCAGTCCATGCCACAACAACAGACACAACAACAACAACCTCTAAATGCTATGGCCGATTCTCTCACAACCTTCATGTCAAAGACTGATGCTTACATGATGGAGAATAGCCGCTTCATGAAGCGTACTGATGACTTCATGAACAGAACTAAGATGAAACTGCAGAACGAGGAGGCCATAATAAAATCTTTAGAAACCCAAGTTGGTCAATTTGCCCAACATCAAAACACTCGACCACCAGGGGGTTTGCCTAGCAATACTGAAGTTTCTAAGGTGTTAGGCCACGAGCAATGCAAAGTAATCACAACTAGAAGTGGCCTACGATTGAAAGATAAAGAAGGGATCTCAACAGAGAAAGTCTAACCAGAAAGGCAACATCATGAGGACTTAGAGGCTGAGCAGGACCCTGCCGAAAGCTCTACAACGGCAGCAGAACCAGCAGTATCAGATCCACCTGCTGAGGTAGTTATAGATAAATTCACCCCAGGTATTAAACTCAATATCCAAGGAAACCTGGAAGATATCAGACCACCACCTCCTTTCCCATAGAGGTTGAAGAAGCAAAAACAGGACCACCAATTTCAGAAGTTCCTAGACATCTTAAAGCAGGTCCATATCAACTTGCCACTAGTTGAGGCTATTGAACAAATGCCCAACTTTGTTAAGTTTCTAAAGGACATAGTATCCAAACGACGAAGGCTAGGAGAATTTGAAACAGTGGCAGCCACTAAAGGCTGCATGGCTATGCTGCATAATCGCATGCCACCAAAACTAAAAGATCCTGGATGCTTCACAATTCCTTGTGCAATTGGAGATGGTTATAAAGGAAAGGCCCTATGGGACTTGGGAGCAAGCATCAATTTAATGCCCAAATCAGTTTTTCAAAAACTTGGAATAGGACGGGCAAAACCAACAATAGTACTGCTCCAACTTGCGGATCGGTCCTATGTGTACCCTGAGGGTAAAATTAAGGACATTCTAGTGAAAGTTGGCAAGTTCATATTTCCTGCCGACTTTCTTGTCCTTGACTGTGAGGCCGACGATAATGCACCAATCATATTGGGTCGACCTTTCCTTGCTACTGGACGCACCATCATTGATGTGGAAAATGGCGAGCTAACAATACGAATAAACGATCAACAAATCAAGTTGAACGCCTTCTACAATCTTCCAAATTCAGACGCTCCAGCAGAATGTAAGGCTCTCCATACACTGAATAAGGGTACTAAAACATCTTGCCTAGGCAGCACGCTCGGCAGACTGTTCAGAAAACGAATAAAACCCAAAGGAGAAGCCGAATGCACCGAAAGGACTGGCCAACTCATGAAGACAGATACTGGCCAACAAGAGAAAATGCGAATGGGAGATACATTCACATACACTCCACAAGTAACATGGTCTCTTCCCTTCAAATTTAATTATTATATTAGGATGAGTTTATATAATATTATTTTCAGTATTCTTATTTTCAGTATTTTATGTTGTTATGCTTTATTTCATTGTTTTATGTTTTTATGTTTTTTTTTATAAATAAAGCAATGAATGCAGGAAAAATTATGCCACAATAGGAAGTCTGCTACCGCAGCAACACTGTGTCAAAGCTGCAAAATTCTTAATGGGCAGAAACAGTGTAACGGCTCTTTGCCGAGACACCGGTCGCGGCAGTAACTGCGCATCAAGGCAGTAAATGCCTAACAACTACTTTTTAAAGTCATATTTTACAACCTCTATAAGCAGACTCATTGCTCTGCATTATTTACTTTTGCATTCTTGCTATCTTTACTTGCTTTCATAATCTTGCTCTCACTACGTCTTGCAATTTTTAGAACAATCTCTATTCACTCCAGAAATTCTCAAACCACCCTCCACGAACAATTCAATGGCTTCTTACACAAGATTCGCCTCAGCCACTATTGCTGACAGATTCAACCGATCATTCGTTGCTCGGCAACTATGGGAAGAGTAGGGATTTCACCAGAACAATGAAATATACTTCGGCATTGAATCATACTTATTCAACAAGACTCAAGATCAGGATTAGGAGGCTTTCTGCCTACAGCCTCCCCCGGCGAATGCTACAATTGTACGAGAATTCTACGCACATGGGACGAGCAAGGACACCCTCTTTGTCCACTACCGAGGCAAGCCTGTGCAACTTGATGCCAAAGTCATCAACGACTTTTATGGTCTAACACCCACACAGGATGATCATGCCGACTACGTAGACAATATCACCACTCAAGAATATGAGGAGATTAAAGATGAGCTTTGTTACAACAACACTTCATGGGAAACTGGTGCCCATAAGGGTTTAGTAACACGGCAAAGTCTAATACCCGAAGCCAAGATGTGGTGTACTTTTGTCAAGAGACGACTTATCCTAACCTCCCATAACAACACAGTGGATCGCAAAAGATTGGTGTTGATCCAGTCCATCATCAAGAAGAGAAGCATTAACGTTGGAGAGATCATTCTTCATGAAATTCATGAATGTGGTAAGAAGGAACATGGACCGCTTTACTTCCCATGTTTAATCTCTGCCTTGTGCATTAATGTAGGAGTTCCGGTCGAAGACATGAATGAATACACGCCAACTCGTCAGGGCTGCACAAGAGATTTCTACCATCGAGTTATGCAGATAACACATGCAGAACCTGTTCAAGCAACACCGCAACATTTTCCTACCGACTTCATCGCCGGAGGACAGTATTCAACAGAAGCACCAGCCTCTACTGAGCCAACTGCCGCAGCAGACCCATAACAAGAAATTCTGCAAAGAATGGCAGCCACGGACCTTCGCCAACAACGCTACATGGAGTACCAGCGGGACTTTAACATATTGCTAGCCAACATGATGATGCAAAACTTCCCACATCAAGGGGCACAATTTCCTGAATTCCTAGCCGATATGTTCGTTAATGTAGCCCCTTACACCGATACAACACCTGCCCCAAGGCCGTAACCATCTTTCCAACCACGGCCGCACCAACAGTTTTATGTTGTTGGACCTTCCAGGCCAGCAAGGTCTGCCAGAATATCATCTACTAGCCAAAGGCCATCCAAGAGGCGAGTTGTCTATAACTCTCCCCAGAGGGAACCAATCCCTATGCCCAGTCTTAGCAGGGACACGCTGTCTCGCGAGATTAATGAATACCACAGTTCATCCCATGAATCCGCAATATCCACTGTCATGGTAGGAGGTGGAACGAAAATCATGGACATAAACAATATGGACGAGATAGAAGAAGGGGATGAGGCTACAACACCGACGCATCGCACACCGCCCAGCAGAGTGCAGCCATATCGGCAGGCTAAACGAAAACAATCACTGGCACAAGGATCCAGTAGCAAGGCCTAGGAGAATGCTCCGTACAAGCAGTTCCTCGGAGTCATTATAAATATTTCCTTTGCTGCCCTAAATTTTTTTATTTTAATTGTTGTCTGCCTTATATTTTGAGCATTGAGGATAATGCTCAGTTTGAGTTTGGGGGAGATTAAAGGTGCAGAAGCACTGCCGAGGCTACCCACTACCGAGGTATTACCATAAAAGGGAGTAAATTTTTCTGAATTTTTTTTAGTATTCTTTTTTCTTGAACTTATGTTTGTAAACTTGCACTACCCTATGTCAGCTTTGCTTTAGTTTACTTCTTTAAGGTTATAGAAATCTTTCTCCTTACCATGGCCTAGTTTTGTTTTGAAGGGATAACCATAGGATACTCATGAAATAAAACTTAGAAGCTTGTTTTAGGGTTAGAAAGAAAATAAGCACTTTTTGGACTTGTTTGATTTAGGAGTTCTTTTAATAAACTTAGGTGATAAAGACTTAGAACCTTTTGGAAAAATAACTAGAGGTGCCTATCACTGACTCTAGGTTTGTTCTCCTTCATGCTAGAGGTACTCGAAATTGGCTCTAGTATGCTAAATAGGTGGTTAATAAGAAAAAAGAATAAATAAGAAAAAAGGTAAATAAAAAACACATATCTTGAGGTGCCCTAAATTGGCTCAAGACTTGTTGTTTTAAGGAGACAGCTTTAGTCCAAGATTCTACTTGTCTTGAACTTAGAGTTTATCTAAGAAAGCCTTGAATCAGCCTTGTCCATTAAACGCACAACTCACCTAGACCTATAGCTTGTTTCTTAGTAAAAGTTCTTGGGTAAACTAATGGCTAAAACAGAGAGATAGACATGATCATGGTGGGAGAATAGATGGAAGAGTAAGACCAAAGGGGAGTAAGGTTCGGCAATTTGATGTTTGGCATTGCTTGAGGACAAGCAATAGTTCGAGTTTCAGGGTATTTGATGAGTGCCTAAAAGGCAGTTATTTACTACCCTTCCCATGGTACTTTATGCATCTATTATACATCAACTTGAACCAAAATATAGACTCTTTGCTTAAATATTGGATATTCCATTATCATTACTTACAAAGTCAATATTTATAGAGAATGTAGATATTTTTACATATTGTGTACATGCAGGAATATCCAGAGCCGAAGCGGTAGAGAAGCAGTGTTACGGCCGAGGCAAAAACAAGGCCGCGGTAGAATCCAGTGTGGTAGCACCAACAATGAAGGCACAACGAAAGATAAAAATATAAAGAATATTCTGGAAGATGCAGTGCACCAATTGGACCAGGCTAGCGCGCTAAAAACCCAATTCAAAGACCAAGCGGGAAAACCCTTCTAGAAGGCGGCAAACTTGGAAATATCAGATACCTTGAAGAAGACTTGTTCTCTACTCCAAGTTGAAGTCTATTTAGGAAAGGTGTACCCTAGGTTAAGACTATAAATACCCTAGCCGACCATTATGTTAAGAGAGCCGATTTAGAGAGATCCAACTTAGAGAGAAACGACTTAGAGAGAAACCCTTTAAGCCGACCCTTCTCCCTAAGAATTGTACTTAACGAAAGAATGTTCTAAACTTCTTAGGGATAGGTAAAGGTTGTTGACATTAGTGAGAGGAGATTGATTAATGTATCTTTGTTCTTATGTAGTAATAAATCAAAGTTTGCTTATCCTATTGCCATTCTTTGTTGTTGAATTAAAGCCCGAGAGGGAAGTTTGTAAGTAATCTATTTATCTAGCATCGAGAGGTGTAGATTCACGAAAGGGATAAGTACGGTGTTGTTAACACTAACTCGGCCTATTCTCTTGTGGAGGCACTATAACCCCCTTAGCCCGGCCTAGACGGAACTAGCATTAACGGGTTACACGGGGAATATCAAACCAAACCCGCGAAGGTTCGATTCGATAAACAACCCTAAAATCGCTATATTTTTTATTTTTATCTTACTAGTTGCACAATCTTATTCCTACGTGACAAGGTCTCATACAAAGCATTGTCGGTAACACATTAATTAAAAACAACCATCCGATTAAACACTAACATAGATTAAGGATTAAAATGTAAAACTTTTAAATCCTATTAACAAAATATAAATTCTCTTCATCAAAGTTCAATTAAACATAAAAGAGTTCCTCACAGCAAATTTCAACTCAAACGGATCATTCTAACATCATCAATTACATGTTCTTCTAGTTTAGGGACCAAAATGTAAATCTTCTAAAATACAAGGAATTCAACCAAATTAGATTAACCATCTTGAAATTAAATCAACTTTAAACATGCATGCAAAATTTTAGCTCAAAATAACATCTGTAGGTACCTTAATCGAATAAAGGAAGGTATTCGGGACTAAAATATAATTTCTAGCAACTTTCAATTCTAGGTGATCAAAGGTTTCGAAACTTTGGGTCTGGAACCAAATGTTTCATTACACAAAATGCACACCAAGTACTCAATACTCAACCATTAATTAAAACCACTAAATGCATCAATCCTAAACATGATTAACAACATATGGCACATAATTAACTACGTCATGGACTTCACTCAAGCTATAGGCATGCTCCCTAAGAAGAGATTAACAACATAGCAATCATGATAGGTTATGCTTCATCAATTCAAACAATCCCCACAATTCAACAATAGCAATCAACATTAATGGTCTTGTTACAACATGAATCAAAGTCTAAGTATACACTCCTCACATAGGTTGTGTTACACATTGCCTTGCCCAATACATTTGCCAAAACATACCAAATTCAATGTGATTCTTCCCCTTGGTTCTCTTGCCTCGAACAAAGCTCCAAGTGCCTTTATTTTTCTACAAAGATGAAAAGAGAGCTTAAGCAAACATGGTTAGTGAGGTAGCTCCACAAATAATCATCAATGCATCTGTTTAAAACCATGAGGAAAATCATAATTTGCATTTCCTTATTAATCATGCATGCTAAAATCTCATGCTCATGTTCTTAAAATCATATGCATCCTTGAATCCACATAACCTTGTCAAAACAATTCATAAATGATGCTCAAACCTTTTCTCAATTTCATGTATGTATATTGGCTTTGTAGTGAACACTTAATGTGAACCTTAAGCTCACCGAATACGCGGATCCATGAGACATTCATCTCGTCAGGACACTAAGTCCCCATTGACATGACACTAAGTCACCATTAGCACTACCACGCACGATCGGACACATAGTCACCCTTGTTACGTGTAGACGGCTCTACCATGCACGGTTGGACACAAAGTCTCCCTTGTTACGTGTAGGCAATATTTTGTATTCTCTGTTTTGATTATAGTGCACTTAAGACAATCCTAATGATGTCATTTGTATTCGTATATAAAGTTAGTGTCACTAAGCCAATATCATAATCAAATGTGCATGATAACTTGTTGCTCATAATGCATGCATAATATGTTCAACAAATGAACCAAAAGCCATGCCCAAAGGCACCATATTATATATAAGGCAAATAACTAAATTGTATTCCAAATCAAATAACTTGCTGCTCATAATGCATGCATAAATTGTTCAACTAATGAACCAAAAACCATTCCCAAAGGCACCATTAAATATAAGGCAAATAACCATGTAGTTCTCCAAATCATTTCTCATAATTTTTCATAATCATGGATGCTAAATAAACCATGCATTTTCAGCAAGTATCTCTCATGTATGCATCAATTCAAAACATGCTCATGCACTTCCATAAATCTCATTGCATTACCAATAAAATACCTTTGTAAAATGTAGCCGAAATTCACATCGGTTTATCAAAAACAAATACTTTACTTACTCTTGAACTATGGAAGATTTTCACACTCTTCCATAGCCCCCAAAAATAGTACGTACCAAACGCGATTCGCTTTAAATCCGAAAACCACTCACCGACAAGCGAAACGAGCTTTCGCCGCTTTCCGATGATCGCACCAAACGCACCAGCAATCAAGCTTCTTCTTGTACCTCTTCTACAACATTAAAAACATAGCATTCTCACACCATAACATGCTCAAACCAACAGCCATATCCGATCACCATTAAACTATCAAAAACTTAGCTGAAAAGACCGAAAACTAAGCCGAAACGCATCCGAACAACACCAACCCAAAACCTAACGAATCTAACATATAATCCACCTCAATTATGATCCAAAAATACATCCAAACCATCCTTATATCTCCAGCAACATTTAAGCATCTAAAACAGCCCATAAAACAACCGAAACGCACCTTAAAACTACACCGATTGCATTATTCCGGGATTAAATTAATGTGGTACCAAATCAAGACTCAATTAATCATTAAATCATCATAAAAACATGATTGAAATCATATAATTTCCAGAATTAAACAAGATCTAAAAAGATCTCACAAAAACATTAGATCTAACTTTAGAAACATAGAATCAAGTGTTTATTCAAAGATTAGCAAGCTAATACTTGGGAATTTCAATAAAGAACCTTAGAAAATAATAAAAATCCAGAAAATTGCCTTCAAGATCTATTCACCAAAATTATGAGATTTTCCCCTTCTTGATTCCTTGCAATTTGATGTAGATTTGATGAAATCAATGCATAGGTTTTGTAAAGGATGGAAAGATGATGCAAGTGATGTAAATCTTTGTGGAAAAAGATGCAAAAATCAGCAAGGAATTGAAGAGAAAAGATGAAGAGAAAGTGGAGAGAAAATGAGAGAAAAAGATGAGAGAAAATAGGTCAAAAAGTGGTTTTAGGAGAAAATGATTAAAAAGCCAAATTAAAGTAAATAAAAATATATTTTTGTGAATAAATCATCATCAAAAATAAAAAATGGGTTTATGGCCCTCTAAGGATTCTAAGTTTAGCTTGCTTTTCAATTTAGTCTCTAAAATACATCATATTTTCGAAAATCACCAAATCGGTCCTCCAAATTTTTCCAAAAATTACAAATTGGTCATTTATGCATAATTAAGCATAATTAAAAATCATTATAAAATCCAAATTACTTTCTTTTAATTTTGAAACATATTTTTAATATTCCAAATCACCTTCTAAATTATTATTTTTCTTAATTAAAAATATCCTTATTTTATTTTTCCTGGAATTAATGAACCAGAGAACCCGATTCGACCCGAATCGAATTCCCCTAACTAAGCCTAACTAATAACCCCCAAAACGGGATGTTACAACTCTCCCCCTCTTAAGAAAATTTCGTCCTCGAAATTTACCTCAAGTAAACAAGTGAGGAAACTGCTCCTCTATACTTTTCCATGTCTCCCAAGTTACCTCTTCGACACCTCGGTGTTTCCAAAGCAATTTAACCAATACTATGATTCTTCCTCGAAAAACCTTTGTATCCACATCCAAAATCCTCACCGGTTCTTCCTCATGACTCATATCCTCTCTTAACTCAATCTCCTTAACTGGTACAACATGAGAAGGATCCAATCTATACCTACGAAGCATTGATACATGAAAAACATCATGCATCTTACTCAACTCCTCCGGCAACCTCAACTTATAAGCAACAGGACCAACACGCTCCAACACCTTATATGGTCCAATAAAACGAGGACTCAACTTCCCCTTACGACCAAACCTCATCACCTTCTTCCATGGAGAAACCTTAAGAAACACCTTGTCCCCAACATCATATTCTATCTCCCTACGCTTCAAATCGGCATAGGATTTCTGCCTATCCGAAGCTTCCTTAAGCTTAGCACATACCAACTTAACTTTCTCATCCGTATCCTTCAACACTTGAGGCAAAGAAACATACTTCTGCCCAACTTCCTTCCAACACAAAGGTGTACGACACTTACGCCCATACAACGCCTCAGACGGTGCCATCTGTATACTCGTCTGGAAACTATTATTATAAGCAAACTCTACCAACGACAATTGCTTCTCCCAAGAACCCTAAAACTCGATGATACAATACCTCAACATATCCTCCAAAGTCTGTATAACACGCTCAGACTGTCCATCCGTCTGTGGATGATAAGTCGTACTAAAACTAAGCCTCGTACCCAAAGCTGTTTGCAAACTCCTCCAAAACTTGGATGTAAACCGCGGATCTCTATCCGATATGATCGACTTAGGCACACCATGCAATCTCACCACCTCAAAAACATACAAATCTGCCAATTTATCCATGGAGTACGTCGTATGCACAGCAAGAAAATGCGCACACTTCGTAAACCTATCAACAATCACCCATATAGAATCCTTTTTGGACGGTGTTAAAGGTAACCCCGTCACAAAATCCATGGTAACTCTCTCCCATTCCATTTCGGAACTTGAACCAGTTTCAACAAACCTGCAGGGACCTGATGTTCAGCTTTCACCCGCTGACACACCATACAACGAGAAACAAACTCCGTCATATCTCTCTTTAAACCAACCCAAAAGTACACACTTTTGAGATCTCTATACATCTTCACACTACCCGGATGCATAGCAAACAGACCGGTATATGCTCCCGCTAAAATAGCTTACCTCAACTCAACCTCATCCGTCACCACAATCTGACCCCTAAACCACAACATCTCCTGCTCATCAAAATGATACTCGGTCGGTCTACCCTTAGCCATATCCTCCACAAAAGGTACCAACGTCTCATCCTCTAACTGTTTCACCTTATCATCTCAACCAAGATAGGCTTTACTTACAACTCCACCACTCAACCACCTTCCTTTGAAATACCCAACTTAGCAAGCATCACTCTCAACTCAACCGCCGTCTTATGGCTCAAAGATTCAACCATCACCTTAGCTTTCCTGGATGATACACAACAGACAACCCACACTTACCCTCTTTGGACAACCAACAAACTCTTTTTTCCACACCAAAGCAACAATGCACCAACCACCACACCATCTCAACCTCTATAGAAAACATAACTCAAAAGAAAACCCCATAAGGTTGATAACCAACTCTTGATAACCGCAACGGTTTCCACACTATCACCATCGAACTTACCTTACTTTTGACATCATCCCACATACCAGGTAACCAACTAAGCCTTTCACCAACCTCCACTCCATACAACAAACTACAGACTAACCTTGCACAAAACTGTCAACATCGTCTTAAGCAAACTCCACCGTCAACATACCAAACAACAACTTACGTCGGTCCTAAAAACTTTCAAATCTTATCATGTTATAGATACACCACTCACACATGCTTCCAAAGGAACTCAGAAACCCAAGAAAAACGTACTCCAACAAAGGATTGATCCAACAAACCTCACAAGAAAACTCCATACCATCGATAGAACTTACTACCAAACTTATGATGATTCTTCCCGACTTCAACCCTGGCCACCCTTACTACTAATAACCCAAAGAAAATTGATACTCACTTACCTTATCAGCATGACAAACATTTACATATGATTTTAACATAATCCAAACCAGCTTAGTCAAATACACATGTTTTTCCCCAATTCCTACCACAACATTCACCACCAAACCCATGGAAAAAGATTACCATTAGCCCTGCTCAAGATACCATTCCATCTCGACAGTTTCTGTAGCAACCATGCGGTTAACATAACACAAAAAAATTCTCAACACAAAACTAAACCCTTGCCAAGAACATATCCTTCACTAGACCCTCAATAAACACTTTGCCACGACTTGTCCCCGAACAACTTTACCAAGGTTGAAATTCGCTCATAGATCCACCATTTAACTAGGTCTCCTTATAGGTTAACCGAACATCTTCTCTTGTAACTCCACAACAACCCAGGCTTATCTCACACAACAAACTCCCATTGCAAGCATCCTTATGTAAGCCAAGTCATCCCCAGTTGCTAACATCCTACAAAACATATCATACAAGAAACTTACCAACTTTGTGTCATACCCAACACTATACTCATGTCATCGATAACACCTCCAACTCAAGGTTTAGCCACCTTAACCAACTCAACACCATGGTTCAACTTTAAGATCTACACATCATTAAGTGCCTTGACATTTAACCCAAAACTTTTTTTTTCATCATCAACTCATCGACAAACCAACTCTTACATTAACTATACCTTAACATAATCCAAACTTGTAGAACCATTCCTTCCACTAGCTCTAACATCTCTTATTTTATAACCTTGCCAAAGCGGTAATCATAATGATGAAACATCCACAAACACGAACCCACCGAACACAAAACCTCAAGACACTTTTCGATAAAAGCAAACCCATAAGACTAAACAATCGATACAAACCATAAATTGTCCAGCGATCCATATTACACCACCTCAGACATCATCAAAGTCTAACTTTACCCGAAATATATCCAACTTAACATCCTGTAAACACAACATGTACACTTTTCTCCTTTATAGTATAACCAAACCTCTCAAGGTCACAACAATCTATGATTCAAACCCTCGATTTCACAATTCTCATACCAATATGTATCTCATATTTTACTTCCATCCTAACCATACCAGATCGGTTACAACCCCGATCTAACTGCACATTCACCATACTACAAAGAATTCCATGTAATTTCCACAAAATAATTTCACATCACTTAGAATAAAATCAATCTGCCTTTCTCTACAAAACATGCTACAACCTTCTTATAACCTCCAAATCATAACTAGAAGAATCCGCAAAACTCAGCCTTACCTTTAGTAATGACCAACTCAAACTAACCATAACACAGTGTATTTACCTTGGTTTCAAACATTCACAACTCTGAGACCAACCACTCATTGTTCATCCAAGACTATTTCCTAACCAAAAAGGGTAGCTTGCCCACTACACACTCAGCTTAACACCACAAGAAAGTTCCTTTAACTTCTTCTTTTTTTTATACCTTCACCTTAAAAGAACCTACCACACTCCACTTTCACCCTCAAGGAGCTACTCGCAAGTGTGAACAAATGTATGCATGATTTCCTGTATGCCCTCATAAATGCCTAAGCAAGTGCATATGCATGTAAATGCAATTTCTAATGTCATGCTCAAAAATGCATGCATGTCCTATATTATCTATAGATATATACATATATATGCTCTTATTCTATGCATGATTATTGTTCACACTCACAAATAACATCCTCAAATCCAACAACTTTAACTACCATCTTATTAACAACTCCCAAGTCAGATTAGCAACATCCGTACCAGCTTCAACAGACTAAAACACACCCGAAGGAACGGTGCAACACCACAAACTAACCTTCCGGCCTAACCGAAGGCACACTCACAGAGGAAGTAGAATTTACTCTTCCCTAGCAGTCGTTTCATCCATAATCTTGACCATTAATGTTCATACCAACACTAGCTCGTGTTTCATGTCTCATAAGCATATTCCAAAAATTTTAAACATACAGTTTAAAACATAATATCCAAGTAAAATAAACTTACATTCGGGCAGGAACCAAGGGAAATCTGAGAGCATCTGAAAATATATTGGCAGTGGCAATGTGTAACCGATAATCCCCAATTTAATCATCATTACTCAAAGTACAATCGTCATAAATAGATTTTCACACACCAACAACATATCATGCTCAATCACACACATCATGATCAATCGCACATTTAAGCACACAACTTAGCAATCGTATACATGCTTTAACCAACCAACTACAGACTTTTCAAACCAACAACACATTTTATTCAAACCAATCACATATTTTATTCAACCTGGCTCTGATACCATCAAATGTAACTCCCTTAATCCGGCCTAGACGGAACTGGCACTAACGGGTTACACGAGAAATATTAAACCAAACCCGCGAAGGTTCGATTCGATAAACAACTCTAAAACCGCTATATTTTTTTATTTTTATCTTACTAGATGCACAATCTTATTCCTACATGACAAGGTCTCATACAAAGCATTGTCGGTAACACATAAATTAAAAACAACCATCCGATTAAACACTAACATAGATTAAGGACTAAAACGTAAAACTTTTAAATCCTATTAACAAAATATAAATTCTCTTCATCAAAGTTCAATTAAACATAAAAGAGTTCCTCACAGCAAATTTCAACTCAAACGGATCATTCTAACATCATCAATTACATGTTCTTCTAGTTTAGGGACCAAAATGTAAATCTTCTAAAATACAAGGAATTCAACCAAATTAGATTAACCATCTTAAAATTAAATCAACTTTAAACATGCATGCAAAATTTCAGCTCAAAATAACATCTGTAGGTACCTTAATCGAATAAAGGAAGGTATTCGGGACTAAAATATAATTTCTAGCAACTTTCAATTCTAGGTGATCAAAGGTTTCGAAACTTTGGGTCTGGAACCAAATGTTTCATTACACAAAATGCACACCAAGTACTCAATACTCAACCATTAATTAAAACCACTAAATGCATCAATCCTAAACATGATTAACAACATATGGCACATAATTAACTACGTCATGGACTTCACTCAAGCTATAGGTATGCTCCCTAAGAAGAGATTAACAACATAGCAATCATGATAGGTTATGCTTCATCAATTCAAACAATCCCCACAGTTCAACAATAGCAATCAACATTAATGGTCTTGTTACAACATGAATCAAAGTCTAAGTATACACTCCTCACATAGGTTGTGTTACACATTGCCTTGCCCAATACATTTGCCAAAACATACCAAATTCAATGTGATTCTTCCCCTTGGTTCTCTTGCCTCGAACAAAGCTCCAAGTGCCTTTATTTTTCTGCAAAGATGAAAAGAGAGCTTAAGCAAACATGCTTAGTGAGGTAGCTCCACAAATAATCATCAATGCATCTGTTTAAAACCATGAGAAAAATCATAATTTGCATTTCCTTATTAAATCATGCATGCTAAAATCTCATGCTCATGTTCTTAAAATCATATGCATCCTTGAATCCACATAACCTTGTCAAAACAATTCATAAATGATGCTCAAACCTTTTCTCAATTTCATGTATGTATATTGGCTTTGTAGTGAACACTTAATGTGAATCTTAAGCTCACCGAATACGCGGATCCATGAGACATTCGTCTCGTCAGGACACTAAGTCACCATTGACATAACACTAAGTCACCATTAGCACTACCACGCACGATCGGACACATAGTCACCCTTGTTACGTGTAGGCGGCTCTACCACGCACGGTTGGACACAAAGTCTCCCTTGTTACGTGTAGGCAATATTCTGTATTCTTTGTTTTGATTATAGTGCATTTAAGACAATCCTAATGATGTCATTTGTATTCGTATATAAAGTTAGTGTCACTAAGCTAATATCATAATCAAATGTGCATGATAACTTGCTGCTCATAATGCATGCATAATATGTTCAACAAATGAACCAAAAGCCATGCCCAAAGGCACCATATTATATATAAGACAAATAACCAAATTGTATTCCAAATCAAATAACTTGCTGCTCATAATGCATGCATAAATTGTTCAACTAATGAACCAAAAGCCATTCCCAAAGGCACCATTAAATATAAGGCAAATAACCATGTAGTTCTCCAAATCATTTCTCATAATTTTTCATAATCATGGATGCTAAATAAACCATGCATTTTCAGCAAGTATCTCTCATGTATGCATCAATTCAAAACATGCTCATGCACTTCCATAAATCTCATTGCATTACCAATAAAATACCTTTGTAAAATGTAGCCGAAATTCACATCGGTTTAGCAAAAACAAATACCTTACTTACTCTTGAAATATGGAAGGTTTTCACACTCTTCCATAGCCCCCCAAAACAGTACGTACCAAACGCGATTCGCTTTAAATCCGAAAACCACTCACCGATAAGCGAAACGAGCTTTTGCCGCTTTCCGATGATCGCACCACGCACCAGCAATCAAGCTTCTTCTTGTACCTCTTCTACAACATTAAAAACATAGCATTCTCACATCATAACATGCTCAAACCAACAGCCATATCCGATCACCATTAAACTACCAAAAACTTAGCCGAAAAGACCGAAAACTAAGCCGAAACGCATCCGAACAACACCAACCCAAAACCTAACGAATCTAACATCTAATCCACCTCAATTATGATCCAAAAATAAATCCAAACCATCCTTATATCTCCAGCAACATTTAAGCATCTAAAACAGCCCATAAAACAACCGAAACGTACCTTAAAACTACACCGATTGCATTATTCCGGGATTAAATTAATGTGATACCAAATCAAGACTCAATTAATCATTAAATCATCATAAAAACATGATTGAAATCATATAATTTCCAGCATTAAACAAGATCTAAAAAGATCTCACAAAATCATCACAAAAACATTAGATCTAACTTTAGAAACATAGAATCAAGTGTTTATTCAAAGATTAGCAAGCTAATACTTGGGAATTTCAATAAAGAACCTTAGAAAATAATAAAAATCCAGAAAATTGCCTTCAAGATCTATTCACCAAAATTATGAGATTTTCCCCTTCTTGATTCCTTGCAATTTGATGTAGATTTGATGAAATCAATGCATAGGTTTTGTAAAGGATGAAAAGATGATGCAAGTGATGTAAATCTTTGTGGAAAAAGATGCAAAAATCAGCAAGGAATTGAAGAGAAAAGATGAAGAGAAAGTGGAGAGAAAATGAGAGAAAAAGATGAGAGAAAATGGGTCAAAAAGTAGTTTTAGGAGAAAATGATTAAAAACCCAAATTAAAGTAAATAAAAATATATTTTGGTGAATAAATCATCATCAAAAATTAAAAATGGGTTTATGGCCCTCTAAGGATTCTAAGTTTAGCTTGCTTTTCAATTTAGTCACTAAAATACATCATATTTTCGAAAATCACCAAATCGGTCCTCCAAATTTTTCCAAAAATTACAAATTGGTCATTTATGCATAATTAAGCATAATTAAAAATCATTATAAAATCCAAATTACTTTCTTTTAATTTTGAAACATATTTTTAATATTCCAAACCACCTTCTAAATTATTATTTTTCTTAATTAAAAATATCCTTATTTTATTTTTCTCGGAATTAATGAACCGGAGAACACAATTCGACCCGAATTGAATTCCCCTAACTAAGCCTAACTAATAACCCCAAAACCGGGATGTTACAGGCACTAAGGGGTAGGTTAAGAGTTTCAGCAGCTAAAAGAAGTGTTGGATTGGTTGGTAACCATCTTTGATTTACGCTGAGAGGTATCGTCAAGGACTAGGCATCAACAACACTCTGACTTAGAGATGAGCTGAGGCACTTAAGGACACTTTGCTGAATTTTGATATCTCTGCCCAAGAGCGAGAGATTGTCGCGGCATATGAGCGCCAATGTTACTGAGGCGGTATCTGCAATACTATCGAAGCAGTGCTGAGTGATTGCATTGGGAAAGAAGAAGATCAATTGACTCCACTAATTGACACAACTGTATCCTACCCACTTTTTCTATATCGTCTTCAACCCTTTATTTTATGTTTTGTTATTTAATTATTTAGTTAGATAAAACAAATTAACTTATTTGTGTTTTTACTTTGTTTTCAAGAGCAAGGGAACAAGAGGAAACATATTAAGTATACAAATCCCTATGGAGACGATACACGATCTACTTATCATTTTATTACTTGATGACGTGTACACTTGCACTCAAATAGCGCTTATACCACGCCTATCAAATACCATCCCATGCAAACATGATAATATATTATGATTTGAAAATCTAAAAATAATTCTGATAAGATCTGATACCAAAACATCCGAAACTTTAATATATCCGAAATCTCATTTCCACCAGATACTAAAATCAAAAAAAATTCATAATCCGAATATCTGAAAGTTTCCATATTTTTCTCAAATCACAATGACATGTATGCATGGTAACACAAATGCACAATCAGAGTCTTAATACCGAAATCAGACATGTTATCCAACATAAATATTTCTCAAAACACAATATCAAGCATGTCACGAATATATATATATATATATATTTAATTTCAAAAGAAAACACATATAACACCAAATAAGAGAACACACCTCTAAGGATCACAGCTCTAACTTTGACGGTAACGTTTTCCACGATCCGAATTATCTCTAGCTCTAACAGGGTTGGATCCTACAATTATTTCAAAAATTAATATTGAAATTCTAAACCTTAACCATAACGAAACATAAATATAATAAAGCTCACGAATATCTCGTGAAGGATTTTTAGGAACGTTCTGAACAGATGGTGGAGGTGATGACACAATCTCGTCCTCAGAATCGACGTCGTCTGAAGAAAAATATATTTGAATTAATATTTTTAATATGAATGTTACCAAAATTTACAAAATAAAATATGGTGACATTCGTTAAATAACCAAATTCGATTTAACCCCCATGATACGCCAACTACATGACTTGAAAAGAATTAATTTAGTTTATTTCTCACCTTTAACTCACGACAAAACACCCCACTGTGAAACACTAAGTGTTTTCCACCATGCAAGATGTCAAAACTATGGATTTTTACTCTTGAAAAAGAATTGGCAGAAGCAAAATAATTTCTCATTCATTCAACACATGGGTTTTTACCCATTAATCTAATAAACAAATTTACAACAATTTCTCCCTATTCAAATACAACTATCACGTGGAACAACCCTCCAAGATTACCAATCGATACTGAAAATCTAAATTACCTTGCAAAGCTGTAATGAAAGGCCTGGTGTGGACTGGTCGATGGAATTTCAAAAAATAGAAATGAGAGGGTATGTCATTTGAATGAAAAGATGAGGCTTGGGAAAAGAAGTAGCATAGCGGCTGCCGATACTAATATGATAAAATTGTATTCTGCTAATAAGAAGGTTAAATGCTCAATTCACGGGTAAAATACAAGATTTAACCTTGTACTTCTCAGCGTTTGCAAAATAGCCATTCCATTTTATAACCCATTCAAAAAGGTCATCAAAATTTCAGAATTAATCCCTAAACTCCGAATTTTATTCAATTAAATTACCTAATCAACCTAGGATTCCTCACTTAAATTCTTAAATTTCTAGGGTTTTAAAATTAGGATCATCAATAATTAGGGATTTTTAAATTAGGAACAATTTGGGGTGTTACAGCAACAGGAACAACAGACGTTGTTGGTATAGCCCGTGATGAACTCTGAGGTTCAAACTTATCCTGGTCCCTTTTTCGGAATTGGTAACTCTGGCTGTGATGAACTGATGCCACAAACTATCGTCTAGATCGGTCCTAGCCCTGGGATTCCTACTAAATCCTCAAACTCTCATTACGCTCGGTTGTTCTAGCTTGCCGAGTAATTATCTTGTACTCGGTATCATGATGGATGGCTACGACAATCTTAATTGGCATCCGGAGCCCTTTCAAAAAGTGGTCACACTTCTGTTTCTCGATCGAAATAAGTCCTGGAGCATACTGAAGTAGGCGGAAAAGCTCAATCTCGTAGTCATTAACTGATATGTCATTCTGCTGAAGGTTCAGAAACTCATCCCAGAACTTTGCCAAATACTCGGACCCTACATATCGGTCCTCAAAAGCTTGTCTAAAAAACTCCCAACTGATCTTATCTGAAGCAGTCACTCTCTCCTCAGTCTCCCATCAGTTCAGGGCTTCTCCCTGAAGAAAAGATATAGCCGCCCTCAGTTTTCTACCAAAAGGGTACTCCATTTTAATAAACACACGTTGAAGCTTCTTCAGCCAATACTCTACCTCTACTGGTTCCGTACCAATCTGACTGTCAAACATAGTCACGTCGACAGCAAAAAACCCAGTGGATATGAGTTTCCTAACACCCTCATTCTGACATAGATATCGGAGCAACTCTCTCTGTAAAAAGACAAAATCTAGGCCTATAGACTAACTATCTCCAGAAACATAAGGTCCCTCACTCTGGACCGGCTGATCAACCTTGGCTTGCTGAGCCTCGGTATGAACCTCAGGTATATCCTCCCACCCTATATCTTGTGCCAAACTATGTTCTTTTGGCAGATCCACAGGAGGTGGGACATCATTCGCAAAACCAGAAGAATGACCTCGACCATGACCTCTCCCGGTCGCTAAACGTGTACTCCTACATGATAGCATGATAATATATCTACAGAAGGATAGACAAAATCCTATATTAGAAGTGGTACTTGGAGTATTATTTAAAATATTTTAGAAATTTTCAAATTCGAGTCAAAACAAGAATCCAGATTTTTAAATAAGATTAACAAAATAATTTTCACATCAAAATCATTTTGGACCTCACAGTCCGTGGGTTCAACCTGACTCGGATACTACTAAATGTAACCCCCAAATCTAACTTAATTTATTAGATTAAAACTTAGGGTTTACGCAAGTAAAACTTGTTTCACAAGTTAGGGTTTTCGAATTGGGATTAAAATCTAAGGTGTTACACAGTCAAACATCACTATAACCCCCTTGACCCGGTCTAGACGCCACTCGATTTGAACGAGCTACATAGGGAATACCGAAGCTAATTCAGAGACTCACCCCGATAAACAACCCTAAATTATTTTTCTTTATCTTTTCTAAATGCATTGATTTGATCCTAAATGTTCATGCAAGGACGCGTTTATTTACAGCGAAAAATAATGAGAAATGAGTCCTAATTAAACAGAACAAGTTTTAGGGATCTAATTGCAATTTCCAAAAATTCATGATTCAACATGCTTAGGCACAATCAATGTATAAATCAAATCCAAAAAGAATTCATTAACATAAAAGCAAATATACCAATGTGCAATATTCAATATTCAAATAATCGACTTATATGTCATAAGGTTCCACTTCACTATTGCTTCCTAAACTACCTAAGGTTCAAAATATAAAAGCAACATACTTGAGATATAGTATGAATTAAAAACCAGTAAGAGCTTTCCTTGCTTTCTGGATGACTAACTCACTCCTTATCTACATTAAAAGGAAAAGAGAGAGGCTAAGCTTATGCTGGGTGAGTGAATTATAAAATAATTTAACTACTTGTAATGCAACCCATATTATACGAAAAAACAGTTTAAAAACAAGTCATGCTTAAGAATACCATTTATGACTATCAAGTCACTAGTATAAAAATCAAAAAGTTTTTAACACATTGTGTACGCCAAAAAACAAGCCTTACATGCTTAACAAGTATTGCTTCAAAATCTTTGAGCTCTTTTATAAAACACATGCAATTTACAAATTGCACAAAAATCAATGAAACATTTACACTTGCATTTTTCACATGTTGGTTAAGTGACACGAATGGAGTTACCTCTAAACATTGGGATAAACAGATAACGCGAATGGCATCGTTCACCAATTCACACAGATTGACTATCACAATCTAAAGATCCCATATTGGTATCCGGGATAGTTAGCCATACCCGAATGTGATAAGGAAACAATTATATCACACAACACTAGGCTAACCTCTAACGCATCACTCAAGGAATTTATATAGGAACGAATTTTATTGATAGTGCACTGTATATTCTATTGATCGATCAACTTATACCATGCCCATGAACTTAATATCCAACATAAAACAAACATAATAATCAAGTTTTAAGTTAAAACCAATATTTTAAACACATGCATCCCACTATCTCATGCATCATTAATGCATTGATTTTAAAAAACGTTAAAAACCATTTTTCTCATGTTATCAAAACAAAATCGTGAGAGCATCATAAGTATATAAAAACTTTTGTAAAAACATATCATGAGAATTGAGACACATGCATATTCACATATGCACAAGTATAACACGAGCATGACTAAAACATAGAAAAATAACATAATATGGGAAAAACGATTTACAAGAGCAAATGTAAAACTTACTTTGGAGTATAGGGAGGTTTCTCACACCTTCCCTACACTCCCAGCACTTTGAAAACAAAGTTGAAACACTGCTGAAGTAGTCCACTCTCAAATCCACTCACCGATAACTAAAACTTATCTAACAAGTAACCAAAAACATAATTCGGCTTTTCGATCTCCCTCAAACTTGTTCCTCTACTCCTTTACCTAATTCAAGCATCAAAACCAGAGGTTTTAGTACATTATAACACACTCTAACATCCCTCAAGTAGGACCAATACATGGCAGGCCCTAAAAACACCATAAAACCTAACTGAAACTCACCGAAAACCTCTATAAACACCCCTAAACATTAGGTCTAAGATTAGATACTTAAAATTCATCTTAATTACATCTAAACACTTTAAAATTCATATATATAAGCATAAAAAACAACCATGGAAAACCCTTGAATGAAAACCAAACACCGTGCATATCATATCAACATATAAAGCAAACACCGTGCAAAGTATCAAAGCATAAATATCTAACAATCAAATCCTAAAGTTTCATAAAACTCCACCAAAGATTCATAAACCTAATCTCTTATACCAATTATTGTATCCCCTCGACCCGTTCTAGAAGCCACTCAACTCGAACGAGCTACACGGGGAATACCGAGGCTAATCCGGAGACTCGCCCCGATAAACAACCCTAAATTATTCTCATTTATCTTTTATAAATGCATTGATTAGATCCTACACGTTTCCTGCAAGGACCGTATTTATTTAAAGTAAAAATTAATGAGAAACAAGAAAAGTTTTAGGGACCTAATTACAATTTCCAAAAAATTGTGATTCAACCTGCTTAGGCACAATCAATGTATAAATCAAATCCAAAAAGACTTCATTAACATAAAAGCAAATATACTAATGTGCAAGATTCAATATTCAAATAACCGACTTATATGTCATAAGGTTCCTGTTCACAATTGCTTCCTAAACTACCTAAGATTCAAAATATAAAACCAACATAATTAAGCTATAATATGAATTAAAAATCACTAAGAGTTTTTCTTGCTTTCCTGGATGACTAACTCACTTCCTATCTACATTACAAGGAAAAGAGAGAGCTTAAGCATACGCCTAGTGAGTGAATTATAAAATAATTTAACTACTTGTAATGCAGCCCATATTATACGAAAAAACAGTTTAAAAACAAGTCATGCTCAAGAAAACCATTTATGACTATCAAGTCACTAGTACAAAAATCAACATGTGTTTAACACATGGTAAACACAACAAAACAAGTTTTACATGCTTAAAAGGCATTGCTTCAAAACCTTTGAGCTCTTTTATAAAACACATGTAATTTACAAATTGTACAAAAATCAATAAAATGTTTGCACTTGCGTTTTTCACATGTTGGTTAAGTGACACGAATAGATCTACCTTCAATCGTTGGGATAAATGGACACATGTGAATGGTTGTTGACATTGGTTTTGGAATAATTTCCAGTATCTCAATTCCCCACGAGGAATTCTCAATCTTGCTCCTTCACCTCCTGTTTGAAATGGAAACAAAATTAGCTCCAGGCAATTCAATCCCAAATTCAGGAAATTTCAAGGGAGAATCAGATCAACCAAATGGATCATGATTGATTCTAATAATAAAATTAAGGAAAACAAAGCTGGTTTTGAAAAGAAAAATGGGAAAGAAGTAGTGTATTTCCACAAATTCGAACCAAACCAAGTAAATGAGGAAGAAGAATCAATCAAGATTGAAGATTAAATCAAATCAGATTTTTAGGGAAATATTTTCACAGATTTTAGGTGATTTGGTTTAAATTATTCCATGTAATTTAGGTAGTAAATTCACTATATAAACTACCTCACTCCCCTTTGTAAAACACACACCAAGAAGAAGTATAAGAAATACAAAGTTTCTTACGAAAATTGTTGGACAATTATGGTGTGTTCTGTGTAGTGCTATAATTGATGTATGTGAACACACGTATATTGCAAGTATACACAGTCATGTAAGTAATAATAGGGTGAGTGAGTATCGTTCCCACGGGAATCTAGATTAAAGTGTGCAGTCAAATTTTACAAGGCAAAAAGGGTTGTCACTAAAAGAAAACAAAGATAAAGATATAAACACAAGAAAATGGATATATGCGATGAAGGTGTAGGACGGAAATGCTATGGCAATTCTAGAATGCAAGCAACTAAAATTTGCCAAGGCAAAATAGAATGGATGATGATGGCAAGGTGGATGTATGAAGGTGGTATGGGAGTGTATGACAGAGTGATTGTAAGATAGCAAGCAAAGTAAAGAAAGTAAATTGTAAATGCGAGAGCAAAAACAAGATGCAAAAACACGTTAAACAATATATTGTACTTCTCCTCTATTGATAAACTCTCTAGGGAACGACCGATGTTGGCTTCTATAGTTTCCTACCCCTTACCCCTACCTAACATATAGCTGCTATGGTGTATACTTACTCGATAGAGGTTTCTAAGGTATTCTCGCTCTCTCGAGTCATAGGAACCTGACAAACTACAATGCCAAGGTATTTTCGACTGTCACGCGAATGACACCAGAGCCTATCGATAAAGTATCCTCCTTTTAGTCGTTGAAGCCTTCATCTACGCCTCTCTCGAGTGCTATAGGATCCAACTAGGCCCTATTTACAGTCTAGAACCCATTGCTCACGTATATCCTCCCATAACTCCTCTTGGATGATCTAAAAATCTATAGCTACACCTCTCTTGAGTGCTCTAGCATGTATCTAGACCATGGACACTCTCGTAGCTCTTACAAAGCTTAAATAATTACCAACAATAAGCAAAGCAAATATACAAACACTTAGCATGCAATGTATATTAAATAGAAACAAAAGTTAATCATACATAAAAGTTACCACCCAAAAAAGGTTACATGGTGGAGCTAAATGTTAAGAGTAATCAACCACATTAATCTTAAACATCCAACATTAATCCTCATGAAAATATAATAAAGTAAAGCAAGGAAGGAGGACTAGAAGACACCCTTAGTGTGTACCACCTCCGGCTCTTCAACCACCATGGTCGCCTTGGTGAGCTAGCCCTTCTCGGGTGCTTAACTCACCACTCCCTTCGAGTGCTATCAATGGAGGTCCCTTTGGCCGGAAGTTGGAGGAGAAATATGGGAGCTTTCCGCCGCAAAGACCGCCGCAAAGGTCTCTCTTTTCTGTGTTTTCTCTCCCGAAAAAGCCTCTTCTTTGTGTAGGTAACTATGTCTTTTAAAAAAGGTGAAAAACCCTAAAAGATATGTAAAAATTCCTTTCTACCCTCATTTTTGTCTTGACATTCCTGCATGACTAGCAGAGGTGAAGTAGTCGCCTACTAACGTGGAATGCATATAGGCCATATTCTCTATGGTCCCCCATTGAGGTGGTTGTAGCCAGCTGTAGTGGTCCCGGTCAGCTGTGGTAGCACCAGCTGGCACTCTTATCAAAATATCTCTTTGTCGTTTAGCTCAGCTCAGGAGTTCTCTAGCTTTGCCACGGCATTTTCCTTTTGCCATCCTTCTGAGAATGCCATGACAAATTGCCTCAACTTCCGTTTCTGCTTCACCTACACAACACCACTAAAAAGAACTACGTTTCCCATTAAATAGCACCTATTACTACCTCAAAATGCCAAGGCATGTTTAAATGACTATATGCAATGTCATAAACCTAAATGCAACTAAATGATCCTATATGAGCCTAAGGACACTCAATAACTTAAGTAAAAAGGCCTAAAATGTAGTCTTTTTACGGAGTTATCACACCCCAAAACTTAAGCTATTGATTGTCCCCAAGCAATGGATAGTAGCTAGCAGAGAAAGAATGTCATGACATTGTCAAAATCTAGGTAAGTAATAGGTCAGAGTTTCAGCCCTCAGAAAATGTCATGGCATAAACATATAAGACTCGAAGAAATTGCAAGAACTTTGCCTTAGGACCAGGTCGGATGCGAGTGCGTGTGTGAGTGAGTGTATCCTTTCCATGCTTAGTTAACTTAGAGAAATTCTAAGGAATGTTCACTATTCTAGCAGAGCAGGTCTGTTCATTTAAGCATGTTTTTAATACTCCCCTTGTATCTGTCCCTCTCTTTTTTTTTACAAAAATGCCAACAAACTGCTACAAGAGGAGCCAACCTATCACACTACCTTCTACTCATGCCATAGCTGCCATTTATTTAAATGCAGTATCCAGGCAATGCCATGGCAAGTTAAAAGTCTAGCATCACCCTGTGCCTCTTTCAGTAACACATATGCAAATGGAAATGCCATGGCATAGCGGAGTATCCCTCTACATATATGTCCGAGCATTTATTCTTAACTTTTAATACTAAAATATTGGGGGTTCTCTATTTACAATTCATTAAAGCATTCTAAGCTATTCAAGTTTACATTCTGTAAAAAATTTCTAACTTTCCTAAGCATGGAGAATATACACTCGTGTAACAATAAATTAAACACAAACAACCAAATCCCTAGGCAAGTTCCATTCAAATCCCAAGTCATGCATATTCAATTCAAGCATTGGCCATATAAGGTATATCATCATCGGGCATCACTAACTATAACACTGAAAACTTAATCTAAACTTTCACAGATGTCATGGCATATTTCTACAACTACTGTTATCGTGCATATGAAAAAGAGTAAAGAACGATACCTCCTCCAAACTTGAGGAAAGCATTGTCCTCAATGCAACTAAAAAAAATAAACTATAAGAAAATGCAATGCAATGCGGTGAAATGTAATGATATGTACCTTGGCTACTTGGGCGGTGTGGTGGCAATTCGGCGTGATGTTAGGCGCTTTGACGAGTGTGGGCTGACATCAGGGTCAGTCTCAGTATCAGCTCCCCGTGATTTAGACTTGCTAGCAGCTGAAGGTAGGGTAGGTTGATTCCTAGCCGACATTTTGAGTTTACGCTTGGATTTCTTTCTCGATGGAGAGGGCAATTATGGTTTGACTGTCGGTGCTGCTGGTTGGTACTCTTCTTGATGTTGTGTTGGCGGTGCGGGCGGGTCTTTAAAAAGTGAAGAAATAAAATCAGCTTCTTTTTCAGCGGTAGGATCCGGTTGATCGTGAGTCTGGGCTTGCTCCTCTAAAAATACCGCGACATTTTCGGGAGTTTAGTCATGAGCAGGTGGCTACGCTTCCTAAGTTTGCTTCTCGGTCTGGCTCAGTTGGTCGTGCCTCCTCTAACGGCTCAGTTGGTGATGCCGTGGCATCTTCTGTTGTAATGGACAATATTGAGTCCAAGAAAGCGGGGAATTCTTGATCGAGCAGAGGAAGTAGCTCTACCAGGTAAGCTTTGATGACTTCGTCTTTTTCCTTTGTATAAAGGAAGAATTCTTTGAGATCTTTGGACAGGTCATCCACTTTTTCCAGGACATTCTTGGACAGCTCCAAGGCTTCATCCTTATAGAATGAAGCTCTTCCTCTAGCAGCAGCAGCGTGTGATGATTCCGGCTGCTCATCTATATTTCCCATCAAGGCGGTCACCTTCTCAAGGGTTATTCCTTTCATGCCTTCTAAAATTTTGTCAAACTGATCCTCTGGAATATTCTTTTTGCGGCACAAAGCCGTGATCAAATTTGGGAACATGTGGGTGCTCTTAGGTCTCTTCCAACATGCGTGCATCTTTTGCACGATAATCCTCTCAACATCTATGGGGTAGCCATAGAGAATAGAGTACAGCAGCATAAGGCGGGTCAAACTTACAGTGGTGTTATACGAAGTAGGCATCAACTTGTATCGAATAACGTGGCTCCATAACCGGGCATTGGGAAGTAAAAACTCTCAGTTTACCGTGCATCGTGCTGCTTGCTGGCTTTTCCTTTCTGTCCCGGGCAAACATAAATCCTCCTTCACTCCTTGGTAAGTCTCGTAATCAGCCTCTTCTTCTTTCTTGGCATGGCGGTCTACTCCTTGGGGAATCTTGAAGAAGCGATTGATGGCAGTGTTGATGAAGTGAATGTTTTTGCCTCAGATATAAACAGATTTCTGGTTTGGGCTATGGATGTTGGAATAAAATTCACGTACTAAGGTGGCGTTGACGGAGCTTGGATGGGCGGTGAACTTCTCCCAATGGTGTTGCGCCACCACATCTTTCACCTTTAGTCCCATCTCACCAGAGAGATTGAAGCCTAGTTCAAACAAGATCCTTCGATTCTTCAAGATTTTAAATCTTTCTTCCGCCTCTTGGTTCACGAAAATGGGAGGAGGTGGTGTGGATCCTGAGGGTCTGGTGCGTACCATGTTTGAGTGAAAAGAAAGGAAAGAAATTGAGAAAGTTTGGAACTTTGCTTTAATGGAGGAGGAGGTATTTTTCGGCTATGGAGGTTTTGGGGAAGAAGAATATGAAGGTAAAGTAAAAAGGAAAAGAATAAAGGTGGAACCTTTATTTGTTTCCTAATCGGGGTTTGTGGGCTAGGACGTGTAGAGGGGGTTGATTGGTGGGGGTGTTGTCAGTTTTTTAATAGGAGAGAGGGGGTTGGTTTTGAAATTCAAATTAAAAATTGAAAAAGGTGCCTCCTTTTTGTCTTTTGCCACCCAAAGTTACCAAGTAGGGTTTCCTACTTTTGTCCTTTTTTCTTCAGCCGTCCGCCTCCAAGGGTGTAAAATATCCTAAAAAGATTAAAGGAAAAGATTAAAATGGATTAAGTAAATAAAAGCAAATAAAAACAAACTTAAAAATTATTTATTTATGAACAGGAGTAAACTGAAAATGCCATGACATTTCAGTATGCCATGCATCTATCAAATATGATGTAGGTTTATCTCGTATCACGTGGGCTCCAGTATAGATTTTTAGACGCTGCCCATTAACTTTGAAAATTGTTCCATCGTCCGGATTCTTAATGTCTACAGCTCCATGGGGGTACAGATGGTGAATCACAAATGGTCCGGACCACCTCGATTTCAGCTTCCCAGGGAAAAGCTTCAGTCTTGAGTTGAATAGGAGCACTTATTGTCCCGCATGAAAATATCGTGGCAAAATTGCCTGATCATGCCATCGCTTGGTTCGCTCCTTGTAGAGTTTCGCATTCTCATAAGCTTGGGTCCTGAATTCCTCTATCTCATTCAACTCTAGAAGTCTTCTCTCTCCAGCTAAATCAGCGTCCAAATTGAGTTTCTTGATTGCCCAATAAGCCCTATGCTCTAGTTCGACCGGTTGGTGACAAGCTTTGCCATAAGCTAACTTAAATGGAGACATCCCTAGTGGGGTTTTGAAAGTTGTTCGGTACGCCCACAACGCTTCATCAAGCTTTGGTGACCAATCCTTCCTTCTCAGATTCACCACTTTTTCCAAAATTTGCTTGATTTCACGGTTGAAAACCTCGGCTTGCCCATTGGTTTGGGGATGATATGCTGTTGAAATTTTGTGTCGCACCCCATATCTTTGTAATTCCTTGGCAATTAACTAATTCTCAAAATGAGTGCCTTTATCACTGATGATAGCCCTTGGCACACCAAATCGTGTGAAAATATGCTTTTGCAGAAATTTAAGCACTGTCTTTGCATCGTTCCTTGGTGTTGCGATGGCTTCAACCCATTTAGACACGTAGTCTACTACCAAAAGAATGTATAGATCCCCAGATGAGGATGACAATGATCCCATAAAGTCTATGCCCCATACGTCAAATAACTTGACCTCCAATATGTTTTGTCGTGGCATTTCATACCGTCTAGAGATGTTCCCAGTTTTCTGATATCGGTCACAGGCTTGGTAAAATGCCTGGGCATCTTTGAATAAGGTAGGCCAATAGAAACCTGATTGGAGGACTTTTGCAGCTATCCTCATTCCTCCAAAGTGACCTCCACATGGGCCTGTGTGACAGTAATGTAGGATATCATGTTGCTCTTCTTCAAGCACACATCTTTAGATAATTTGATCGACACAATGCTTGAACAGGTACGGTTCATCCCAAAAACATGACCGTGCGTCGTGTCTGAATTTCTTCTTCCCTAGCTAGTCATGTCAAAAGGCAAAACACCACTAACGAGAAAATTACCAAGGTTAGCATACCACGGAATTGTCGTGGCATAAAGAATTTTCTCATTAGGAAATTCATCATGTATATCAATTTTGTCATGACATTCCAGGTTGAATTCTAGCCTAGAAAGATGATCAGCAACTTGGTTCTCGGTTCCCTTCCTATCTACCACTTTTAAATCAAATTCTTGCAACAGCAATATTCATCTAATGAGCCTAGGTTTGGCATCCTTTTTAGTCACTAAGTACTTAATTGTTGAGTGATCGGTGTGAACAATGACCTTAGTGCCTATCAAGTACGACCTAAACTTATCAAACTCAAATACCACGACAAGTACTTCTTTCTCGGTGGTAGTATAGTTAAGTTGTGCATCATTTTAAAGTACGGCTAGCATAATAAACAACATGAAAAATTTTACCTCGACGCTACCCCAAGACTGCTCCCACAGCATAATCGCTCACATCGCACATCAGCTCGAACGATAGCGTCCAATCTGGGGGAACAACGATTGGTGCAGTGATCAGGCTTTGCTTCAAATCTGTGAAGGCGCCATGACATTTTTGATCGAACACAAAAGGCTGGTTCTGCTGCAACAACATGCACAAGGGCTTGGAGATTTGTGGTGATAGCTTCTCGATCACCTCGATCTTAGATCTGTGGACCTCAATGACTTTGTGTGAGATCTTATGGCCCAACACAATGCCTTCTGTCACCATGAAGTGACATTTCTTCCAATTCAGCACAAGGTCAGCCTCTTCATATCGCTTCAAGACCTTTTCTAAATTGCCAAGACATTTTTGGAAACTGTCTCCAGAAATAGAAAAGTCATCCATAAAAATTTCAAGAGAGTCTTCCACCATATCGGACAAGATAGCTTGCATACAACGCTAGAAAGTTGTCGGGGCATTACACAATCCAAAGGGCATCCTTCGAAAAGTGTAAGTGCCATAAGGACAAGTGAAAGTGGTCTTCTCTTGGTCCTCCGGTGCGATAGCTATTTGATTATAACCTGAATATCCATCCAAGAAACAATAGTAAGCTTTTCCCGCCAAGCGATCTAACATTTGGTCGATGAAGGGTAGAGGAAAGTGGTCCTTCTTTGTAGCCTTGTTGAGCTTACGATAGTCCATGCAAATCCTCCATCCGGTCACTACTCTCATCGGTAATAGCTCATTGTCCTCATTGCTCAACACGGTCGTGCCTCCTTTCTTTGGCACACACTGAACTGGGCTTACCCACGAACTGTCCGATATTGGGTGAATAATTCCATCATCAAGCCATTTAAGAATCTTCTTCACAACAACTTGTTTCATGATGGGGTTGAATCTACGTTGCGGCTCTACAGATTTTCCATGGCATTCTTCCAAAAGTATCTTATGCATACAGATGGTAGGACTAATCTCCTTTAAGTCCGCTATGGTCCATTCTATCGCTCATTTATGCTGTGACAAAACAGCGAGTAGACTTCTCTCTTGGTCAGAATTTAGGTTCGCAGAAATAATAACTATCAAGTCTCATTTTCACCCAAATAAGCATATTTCAAATGCTATGGTAAAATTTTTAGCTCCAGCTTCGGTGTATCGAGTAATAAAGGCTTAGGAGGACTGAATTCCTCGAAATCAAGGGGTTTGAAGCTTAAATTGTTTCTAGCTATCAGCACACTAGATTGATGTTCCTCTAATGAAGGTTCACTAGCTTCTTCCTCTTCTTCATTCGTGATCTCTTTATACTCATCCAACTGAACAAAATTGATGTGGCAAAATTGATCAGCTTCTGTAGATTGCTCATAATCCGCCTCCAAAATGCTCCGGCATTCTTTAGTCATCCATGTACTTGAGAGAATTGTTGATGTTCACGGTCAATCTTTGATTTGCTACACGCATTGTTAGCTCACCCTTCTCACAATTAATAAGAATACAACCGGTTGCTAGGAAAGGTCTTCCTAATATGATAGGTGTGTTAGCATTAGCCTCACAATCAAGTATGAGGAAGTTGGCTGGAAAAACGAACTTGTCCACCCTCACTATGACATCTTCGATCTTCCCCTTAGGTCTTATATGGGAACGATCGGCTAGCTGCAAGATTACGGATGTAGGTTTCGCATCTCCCATGCCAAGCTTCATGAAAATTGAGTTGGGCATCAGATTAACACTCGATCCAAGATCGCAAAGTGCTTTCCCAAAAACTTTTCTCCAATGGCACAAGGAATAATGAAGTTGCCTGGATCCTTCTTCTTGGATGGTAGATTACTCAAGGCATAGCAATATTCTTTTCCTGTGACAATTGTCTCAAACTTCTCCACTTTACGCTTCTTCGTGATGATCTCCTTCAAAAATTTAGTGTAAGTGGGCATCTAGTCGATTCCCTCCAATATCTGGATATTTATGTACAGTTGATCTAACTTGTCCACAAACTTTTTAAACTGAATTTCATCGTTTTGCTTCTTGAGCCTCTGTGGAAAGGGTGGTGGGGGTCTAACTTCTTCCACAGGTGGTGTAGGAATTGATTTTGCCGTGGCATTTTTGCTCGCTCCATCGGCAGGTTCCTTCATCAAAACTTCCTCCTGGTCCTTTTCCTCGAAATTTTGCTGAGAAATTTCTTCTTGCACAGGTTCTGGTAGGGAATCTTCAGACTTCATCCCCCAAACTTATCTTACTGATTAAGTTGAGTACCACTTCTGAGTGTGATCGCACTACAATGCTCCTTACCATGCGACTTAGTGACTTTAGTATCACTCGAAAGACGTCTAGGTTGAGGCTCTTGTAATGCCGTGGCAATTTGGCCCATCTGACTCTCTAGATTTCGCAATGAAGCATTGTGGCTTTGCAGTAGAGTACCTTGGTTCTTGATGGCAGTTGTATGCTCTTGAAGCATCGTCTTGGTACTTAGAATAAATTCTTACATAGTTGCCTCAAAAGAACTGGTATTAGATGATGATGCAGCCCCCTTGCTCTGATTATGCCAGGGCATATTCGGTTGAAAATTTTGGGGCTCTTGTTGATTTTGGTTCCACTCTTGGGGATTAGGATTGTTGGGTCCTTGGTTTCCCCATGAAAAATTTGGATGTTGTCTCCATCCTGGGTTGTAGGTGTTCGAATAGGGATTGTTGTTTCTTCGGTTGAAATTGCTCACATAGTTTGCTGACTCATGGGTTCCTGGGCACTCACTCTCGTGATGATTGCCATGGATATTAGATATGCTGAACTGGCCATCTTCACTTCCTTCACTTCATTGGAACGTTGAATGCTCTTCAACATGTTAGTAATAGCTGACAGTTGGGAGGATATTGAGTCTTTCACATCAAGCTCGAATGACCCTTGTGCTTTCTCCCGGTTCTAAGTCTTGTAGAAGGAAATTGATAGTCATTATTGGCAATTCTATCAAGAATGCCAAATGCCTCCTCGGGTGATTTGTCTAGCAAAGTTCCATTTGCCGAGGAATCTAGCATCATCCTCGTTGGTGCATTGACTCCGTTGTAGAACATTACAACTTGAGTCCAATCTTGAAATCCATGATTTGTACACTTGTGAAATAGTCCCTTGTATCGATCCTAATATTCGTACATTGACTCGTCGTCACCTTGGCGAAAAGAACCAATATCATTTCAAAGTTGAGTATTGAGATTCGGAGGATTATACCGTAGCAAAAAAACTTTTGCATAGATCAACCCATGACTCCATCGATTCGGATGGTACACTACTCAACCATTCCCTTACTCGACCACATAGAGAATAAGGAAATAGTTTGAACTTCAACACGTTCTCATGAACTCCTTGTTGACAGAATGAGTCACAAATTTCTAAAAATGCCCTGATCTGTTGCCTTGTATCTTCATGCGCCATACCTCCAAATAGTCCAACCGAGTTAAGCATGTTGAACATAACTGGCTTAAGTTCGAAATGTGTAGCTGTAATTTCTGGTGCCACGATGCCAGGATTGAGATCATCCAAGACAGGATTTAAATGATCCCTAATAGCTCTCGGTCTAGGTGCAGCAACGTTCTAATTTGCCCCGAAATTTTGAACTATTAGGTCCTGAACTGGTGGGTCCATAGTTGTATGCTGAGTACGCCTTTTTTGACGAAATAAACGCTCAATTTCAGGCACTATAGGATAGAGAGGCCCGTCAGTAGACCGTCTGGACATGCACTAAAAAGGAAAACAAATAAACAGGTAAAACTGAACTAGAAAATAAACTAAGCAAAACAAAAGTTCAAAAACAAAAATGACAAACTTCAAATAGATAGATCCCCGGTAGCAGCTCCAAAAACATGGTGTGTTCTATGTAGTGCTATAATTGATGTATGTAAACACACGTCTATGTGCAAGTATACACAGTCATGCAAGTAATAATAGGGTGAGTGAGTATCGTTCCCACGAGGATCTAGATTAAAGTGTGTAGTCAGATTTGTCAAGGCAAAAAGGGTTGTCACTAAAATAAAACAAAGATAAAGATATAAATACAAGAAAATGGATATATACGATTAATGTGTAGGATGGAAATGCTATGGCAATTCTAGAATGCAAGCAACTAAAATTTGCCAAGGCAAAATAGAATGGATGATGATGGCAAGGTGGATGTATGAAGGTGGTATGGCAGTGTATGGCAGAGTGATTGCAAGATAGCAAGCAAAGTAAATAAAGTAAATTGTAAATGCGAGGGCAAAAACAGGATGCAAAAACACGTTAAACAATAAATTGTACTTCTCCTCTATGATGAACTCTCTAGGGAACGACCAATGTTGGTTTCTATGGTTTCCTATCCCTTACCCCTACCTAACATATAGCTGCTATGGTGTATACTTACTCGACAGAGGTTTCTAAGGTATTCTCGCTCTCTCGAGTCATAGGAACCTGATAAACTAAAATGTCATGGTATTTTCGCCTGTCACGCGAATGAAACCCTAGCCTATCGATAAAGTACCCTCCTTTTAGTCGTTGAAGCCTTCACCTACTCCTCTCTCGAGTTCTCTAGGATCCAACTATGCCCTATTTGCAGTCTAGAACCCATTGCTCACATAGATCCTCCCTTAGCTCCTCTCGGATGATCAAAGGATCTATAGCTACGCCTCTCTTGAGTGCTCTAGCATGTATCTAAACCATGGACACTCTTGTTCCTCTTACAAAGCTTAAATAATTACCAAAAATGAGCAAGGCAAATAGACAAACACTTAGCATGCATTATATATTAAATAGAAATAAAGTTAATCATCCATAAAAGCTACCACCGAAACAAGGTTACATGGTGGAGCTAAATGTTAAGAGTAATCAACCACATTAATCTTAAACATCCAACATTAATCCTCATGAAAATATAACAAAGTAAAGAAAGGAAGAAGGACTAGAAGACACCCTCGGTGTGCACCGCCACCGGCTCTTCAACCACCATGGTTTCCTTGGGAGCTATCTCCTCTCGGGTGCTTAGCTCACCACTCCCTTCGAGTGCTATCAATGGAGGTCCCTTTGGCCGGAACTTGAAGGAGAAAGGTGGGAGCTTTCTGCCGTAAAGGTCTCTCTTTTATGTGTTTTCTCTTCCGAAAAAGTCTCTTCTTTGTGTAGGTAACCATGTCTTTTAAAGAGGGTGAAAAACCCTAAAAGATATGCAAAAGTTCCTTTCTACCCTCATTTTTGTCCTGACATTCCTGCATGACTGATAGAGGTGACAGTGGTTCCCTACTGACGTGGAATGCATATAGGCCATATTCTCTATGGTCCCCCATTGAGGTGGCTGTAGCTAGTTGTAGTGGTCCCGATCGGCTGTGGTAGCACCAGTTGCCACTCTTATCAAAATATCTCTTTGTCGTTTAGTGAAGCTCAGGAGTTCTCTAGCTTTGTCATGGCATTTTCCTTTTACCATCCTTCTGAGAATGCCATGACAAATTGCCTCAAGTTTCGTTTCTGCTTCACCTGCACAACACTACTAAAAAGAACTATCTTTCCCATTAAATAACACCTATTACCACCTCAAAATGCCAATGCATGTTTAAATGACTATATGCAATGTCATGAACCTAAATGCAACTAAATGATCCTATATGAGCCTAAGAACACTCAATAACTTAAGTAAAAAGGCCTAAAATATAGCCTTCTACGGAGTTATCAAATTTCAAGTTGTGGAATTTTAAAGTTGGAATACAAGTAAGCTTTAGTTTTTTTTTTAATTTTATTCTTTATTTTTTAATTTTGTTGAATTGCTTTGTTGAATTATCAAAAAATATTTCAAAAATGGTGAATTTTTATTGATCACCGCCATCATATGATTGTCGGTGCCGATGGAAGGTTACCAACACGATGTTTAGTTTCTTGTGTTCTTCATTCTTGAAGAATATCAAGAACGTTTAAAAGAAAAAATAAAGTTGGGTGTTTGATCCATGTTTTTGAAAAAGAGAATGATAAAAAGTGTTTGCGTACTTTTATTAAACCTTTCATCCCCATTTTTATTATTTTTATAAAACATCATATTTTCAAGAGTGTCAAAAGGATCCCTAATCAATTTTAATTATTTTTATTTATTCTTTAAAAATAATATAAAAATTTATCTTTTATGAAATTAATTTGAATCTTAGGTTTTAATTCAAATAATGTTAAGTATGCTTTCTTTTAATTATTTGTTTTTTTATCTTTTTTTGTTTTTATGGTTACATTTTAATAGTTTTGTTTCAACCCTAGGATTAAGTTCTAAAATCTTAGTTAGAGCCTTTGCTTTTGAAGTAATACTTTCTTTATAATTAATAAAACACGCTTAAATATATTTAAACCTTATGAAATTCATTTAGATATTTTTAGGATTAATAATTAATTTAAAATAATAAAAGCTTTCAACACAACTAAATTTCTTTGTTTCCTTGTTAAAAGGTAGAATTTAATTAATGCGTTGTCTTACCAAAGGGAGGTAACGAGTTAGCGCCAGAAATGTTATTGTGATTAAAGTTTACTCTCTTGCGGTAGGACTGTTAAAATAAAATCAAAATTCATAAATGGAAAATAATTAAAATTTTATAGGAACTTGTAAATTAAGAAATTAAAATGTTATGTAATCAGCTAGGTACCAATTTTTGGGCATTGTGGGATGCTAACCCTTCCCTACACGTAACTGACTCCTGAAGCGTTTTTGAATTTTTCGTATACCAAATTTATTGTTTTAATAAAACAAAATGATTTTATTAAAATGACCCATTTTTAGGTGATCCAATCACACCTTTTAAAAAGCTTAGTGGCGACGTTGTTGTTTTAATTTTTAAAGGAAAAAATGTCGAACCACTTGAAAAAATGGTTGCGACAGCTTGGCGACACCGCTGGAGAAGATTTGTTTTTTTAATCAAAAAGAGAGTCAGGCCACAAGCCGGTTACAACTTGTTTTGATGTTAGGAATTTGCAAGTTTGTATAAAATTTAACTTAATTGTTCATTTATAAATTTAATTCTATTTTACACATTTAAAGCTTGTTTCTAAGCTCTATACCCGAGCTTCGTCCCAATTGTTTAAGTGGGGGGGAAATACTTTTGCTCTCGTGGGAATATTGATTCTCCGTATGGGCCTAACAAGTACCTTCGGGGCTCATATGGCCTATGTCTTCATAAGGATACCGATCCTTCGTATGGGCATAGGAAAATGGGTCTCCCTGAGTTGAACTTTATTCATTTGAAGCCTGTAATGTGTGAGAATCAAGGGCGTTACTACCCTTATTAGGGGACAGTGAGGACAATTTGGGAACCTTTTAGAACCAAGCCTTTGTGAGAATCTAGAAATCTACCCTAGGTTTTGCAATTGAGTTAAAATTCTTTCGTAGGAATGGTCCATGGAAACATGTCTAGAAGTGTTGGAATGCACTGCCCAGTTACTTTTCATACAATGAAAGTATTTTGGAGTTGTTTTATTTTTAAAGCTCTAATCCATTTTTTTGTTTATGTCATCACTTCATAATTAGAAGGGGGTTGATTCTCAAAACATTTGTTCAACTAAGAAAAAAACTTTTGCCATAGATGTGATGTACCTACAAAAGCAGGAAAGCAATGCGAATGTGCATCACCGGTCTGAGGTTAACCAACGTACTTATGGGGATATCTCAACAATTGATCATGTGACAAAAACATCAGAATACGCCCACGTTATTGTCAAACAAAATTGTATGCATGAACTGCGAGAAATATGTGATCGTTTTGATTATTCAACCAAGCAATTATTCCTCAACACCTATGGCGACATATCCTATTTTTTACATGTGGAAGTAGATGAGCAGTTTCTCAAAGCTTTGATCCAATTTTGGAACCTCAGTTATTGTTGCTTTACTTTTAATAATAAGGATATGATGCCTACATCGAGGAGTACTCAACAGTTTTCAAACTATGTAAGGTAAAAGAGAACTGGGTGTCTGCTAAGCCGCCTAAAAACAAGAATGTTCACTTAAGACTCAAACTTTTTGCTGGCATGAGCTATGAATGGGTCAAAGGATTAATATAGAAGAGAGGAAGTAGCTTTTCTTTTCCTTGGTGGAGTATACGTAATATAATCCCTACTCACCCGAATAGGAGAAACAAAGTGGATCTTTTGGCTATAGCAATTTATGGTTTGGTTATCTTTCCAAGAGTATTAAGCAATATCGATGTGGCAATGCTAGCTTTCTTCGAGCAACTGAAGAGGGAAATCAATCCAGTATTTGTTGTTCTTGTTGAAACCTTTACTTCTTTGAATGCATGTAGAAAATTGGAGGGTATTCGCTTTAGAGGGTGTGCTCCCTCCCTTTATTCAAGTCTAGGCCCTTAGCCATTTTTGGAAATGTTCAACTTTAGCCTTTCCCAATATACATTCACCAAATTTTTCCCCACTTCAAGAATATTTGACAAAGAAGTGGCCGAAGGTTAAGAGGGGCAAATGGGTTGATATTCTCAAGGATCAACGTGATCATGATATTGTCTGGAGAGTTTCTTGGATGAACCATGTTAATGTACTGTACAAGTGTGGAGTTTATAATCATTTGATGTTGCTAGATTTATGGGGTGAAATTGGTTGTTCTCCTTTGTTAGTATCACGATAGTTTAGCTCTCGACAGTTTGTTCCTTTCACCACGGGTCTAGACTCATCAGAATTTGAGTTCCAAGGAGAGTTTAGAGAGGAAATCCAGACCATCAATGATGCATGGAAGCATTGATACTTTATGGCAATAGAACACGATACTCACCTCTTATACACCCCTAAGTATGATGAATAGAGACGTGCGAGGGTGAATGATAAAGTTTTATCATCTGTGGGTCATGCCAAATTTACGGAAGAACACTTGAAAGTAGTCTCATCTGAAGCTGACATTTTGAGAGACAAACTTGAACGAGCTAAGGCTAAGATAGAATCCCTGCAGGAACAACATGAGAGAGATTTGTATGAAACAAGTCTAGATAAGGAAAAATACAAGTGAGAGACAGATCGGGTGATGAGTGCCTAAAAGGTAGTTATTTACTACCCTTCTTATGGTAATTTCTGCATCTATTATACACCAACTTGAGTTGAAAAATGGACTATTTGTATAATATTGGATATTCCATTATCACTACTTACAAAGATGAAATTTATAGAGAATGCAAATATTATTAAATATTCTGTACATACAGGAATATCCAGGATCGAAGCAGCAGTGAAGCAGTGTTGAGACCGAGGCAAGGAACAAAGCCGCGACAGTATCTAGAGTGGAGCATCAACATTGTAGGCGCAATGAAAGATAAAAATATAGAGAACATTCTAGAAGATGCAGCGCACCCATTGGACCAGGCTAGCGCACTAAAAGCCCAAGTCAAAGCCTAAGAGGGAAAATCCTTCTAGAAGGAGGCAAACTTGGAAATTTCAGATCTCCTGAAGAAGACTTGTTCCTTACTCCATGTTAGAGTCTATTTAGGAAAGGTTTCCCCTAGGTTAAGACTATATATAGCCTAGTCGGCCACATTGTTAGGAGAGTCGATTTTTAGAGAAACCCTTCTCCCTAAGAATTGTACCTAACGATATTATGTTCTAAATTTCTTAGGGATAGGTGAAGGTTGTAGAGATTAGTGAGAGGAGATTGTTTCTTGTTTCTTTTTTCTAATACAATAATAATATCAGTTTGCTTATCCTATTGTCATTCCTTGTTCTTGCATTCAAGCTCGAGAGAGAAGTTTGTAAGTAATATATTTATCTAGCATCGAGAGGTGCAGATTCACGAAAGGGGTAAGTACGGTATTGTAGACACTAACTCGGCCTAGAGATAGGTTAAGAGTTTCAGCAACTAAAAGAACTGTTGGATTGGTTGGTGATTATAGTTGATTTACGTTGAAAGGTATCGTCAAGGACCAGTTATTAACAGTGCTATGACTTAGAGATAAGCAGAGTCAACTACGGACACTTTGTTGAACTTTGATACATCTTCCCAAGAGCAAGAGATTGCTGCGGCAGAGAACACTAATGCTGCCGAGGCTGTATCTGTAGTACTATCGAAGCAGTATTGTGTAATTGCATTAGAAAAGAAGAAGATCAATTGAATCCACTAATTGACACAGCTGGATCCTACCCACTTTCTCTATATCGTTCTCAACCTTTTATTTTATGTTTTGTTATTTAATTATTTAGTTAGTTAAACAAATCCACTTATTTGTGTTTTTACTTTATCTTTCAAGAGCAAGGGAATAAGGGAAGACATATTAAGTATACCAATCCCTGTGGATACGATACACGATATACTTATCACTTTATTACTTGACGACATGTACACTTGCACTTAATTGCGCTTTTATTACACGCATCACCGGGTAATGAATTCATTCAAAGATCTTGAGGCAAAATTTGAGTTTCAAAGAGTTGATTTCCTTAAATTTTAGGCCACAGTTCGAAATGCAGATTTGAGAAAGAGTCTAGAACAGTGGAAAAAGGAGATTGAACAAGATGTGCGAAATGAGAAAGACCGCAACAACTGGGAAATTGAAAAATACAAACAGATGCTAATAAACGAGAAGAAGAAAGGGAAACAAATTTTTAACAAGTGAGCCCATGGAAGGGAGAATGAAAATGAGACTGCATGGAAGAGAAAGACCCATGACAACAAACTTCATATATGCGAGTTACAATCTTTGAATAATGCAACAAATGAAAAGCTGAAGCAAAGTCGGGCTATCATAGTTGAGTTAAAGACCAAAGTAGCATAGCTGAATCACTCGCTTCATGAACTTCAAGGCCACTACATGAGCATTGAGATTCAAGTTAGTCAAAGTGAAAATAAAAATTTTATGAAACAAGTGGATGCCATGGAAAAAGTCATCCAAGAATACAGAACGAAGATTTTGGTCCTTGAAGACATCAACGAAGGCGATAATGACTACTGGTTCACACGTCTTAGGGACAATGCTAGGAGGTTTCAAGAACGGAATGAATTCAACAAGAGTGTCATGTCCCAGGTTCAGGAGGTAGCTAAGGATGTTATGTTGCTAGCCAAAGAAGCTGCAACTCTTCGCCAATATATCAAGCCAATAGGAGAAGTGGGACCAAGACTCTTGTGGTTGATTTAAGAAATAAAAGAGCTAGGTTCTCGGGCTGAGATGTATTCGTAAATTTGTGAAAAAACTTTTGTAATAAGGATTTTGGCATCCAATAAAAGCTAGTTCTATGAAAAATTATTTATGGAATCGATGTCCCTTCGATTGCATTCATATATTTTGCATTCATGCATTTGCATTTTTTGTTTGTGTTTTTTATATCATCGCATATATCCAAACATAATGAAGAAAAATTCTAAAAAGAGAGCGAACCCTCTCATAAGTATAGTACCAAAGCAATGGTCATTGAAGTTATATTGACAACTTTTGAGAATACGCAAGCTTATTGGATGTGGTTACCTAGATAGCAGTCATGTTGGATTTTTGAGAGTCAAACAAAGAGAAAGCAACTAAAGAAGTTAATGCTATGCTAGAGTTTGCCTACACTTTTCAAGGGTTCTAAAGGGTTCCGTCTCGTGTAAAGCCAAGTTTCAACTTCACCTTGAAAGAACTTTGACCAACAAAAAGGATAATAATCAGGAAGAGACACAAGATTATGAGGTGCTTGACCCTAACGAAGCTATTTTAAAAATTAGAGGAGATATTTAAAGCCTTCCAAAAGGTGAACATTCAAGAAACATGATAAAAGCATCCATCAATATACATAGAGGTAACGAGATACGACATCCAAAGTTCAACCTTCAATGTTTGAAAATGAGCTATGAAAGCTCGAGGAGAAAGAGTATGAAGAGTATTCTATGACATGATTGATTTCAGCAATGGAATCTTGTTGCATCATAGGTATGTTGAGCTTGGCTGGGATTTACCTATGCTAATGTTTAACAACTGAATAATAGAGGATTTTCTTGATCAACGATAGAGACAAACCTAGGAAAAAAACCTTTTGCTCGCAAATATCAGAGGTCTTTTGCAATGAGGTTTATGTCATTTTACTCATTTTAAAGATGCACTTCTTTTTTTTCTCAAGTGGCAAACATTTCTTTTTTTCATCCATTTCATTCACTTCTCTTCCAAAATACATCCTTTTTGCAGAGTCTCTATTATTGATTGTATGAATGATTCTTGAATCTAATCCCGAGGTAGAAGGGCAAAAATGTGTGTTCATGATTAATAGAAAAATCTCAATTTAAGTGAATTTTCCTCTCAGACATTGTTGTTTAAGGTTTTTGAATGAAGTGATAACTCTAAAACATCTACCAACTTAAGACTACTTATTTTTTATAATATTTGTGTATGAAATGACATTGGACATTTCTTCATTTCATTTCTCAAATTAGAAAATAAAAAAATCTCTTGTTGTCCCCTTTTAGCTTGACATTTTTCTTTTTATGAACCCTAACAAAGGATCACTCCCCACACTAGGGGCATAGAGGATGAGAAGTTGCCTTTAAGTGAGGAAAATATGTTAGATTAAAAAAGACGAAAAAAGGAAAAAAAACTTCAAGGAAAAAAAAGAAAGAAAAGGAAAAAAAGAAAGAAAAAAGAAGAAGGAATAAAAGTTAAATCGTGAAAGAAGATGAAAGCGTGAAACACGCGTGAAATCCTTCAAATCAGGCATATGATTGAAAAGAAAATAAAATCTAGGGTGAAAACTCAAAATGGGCTATCTAGAGTGATCTTGAGAACAAAAGAGTGAAGGTTTCATCGAGAAAGGTTGATCCTTGGTTTAATCACCCTTGAATAAGAATTTGAGCCTATGTATACTTTCTTTTGCGAATAGAGCCTAGCCTACTTTGCAAGCCTTTAAAAGACCATTTGGATCACATACAAATATTTGAGAAAAAGGAGTTTGTCTTCAGAATACATTCCGCCTAATTGATTTCACCTTTCTTCAAGAACCATTGAACTTCTAATGTCTGATTGAGATCAGAAAAGAGGGAAAATTGAAACTTGGTGAGTTGTTGAGTTAAAGAGAGCCATTAAATAGGATGCTATCCGGTTGATGAATTAATGAATCATTCATACTATGAATTTTAAGGCATATGACTTTGTTCTTTTTCGTGTTTGCCATGACTTTTGGGTTTAAATTCTCATTTTTAGCCTTTATTTTTATCAAATCCTTATTTATAGCCTTTTTTTCATCTTACAAGTAAAGTGACATAGATTCGTGAAAAAAAAAGGTTTTTAGGAATTGATTTTGAGTCTAAGGGTAATTATTCAGCATGACATAAGTGCCTCAAATGGAATACGGACAACATTTTTTTCATTAGTTTATGATATAGAAGTTGAAGTGTCAATCTGAGTTGAAATCTTGCTCCCTCACGTTCTGATAGAAGCATAATTAGAAGAAGCATAATAGATCCAAGCAAGGTATGACCTATTAAACCTCATTGAGAAAAGGTTGAATGTCTCTTTCTAGGATCGAATGCATCAAAAGAGGATGACGTGGGCCTATTGATAGGCGTGGTATAAGCTCTATTTGAGTGCAAGTGTACATGTCGTCAAGTAATAAAATAATAAGTATATCGTGTATCGTCTCCACAGGGATTGGTATACTTAATATGTTTCCTCTTGTTCCCTTGCTCCTGAAAATAAAGTAAAAACACAAATAAGTTGGTTTGTTTTATCTAACTAAATAATTAAATAACGAAACATAAAATAAAAGGTTGAAGACGATATAAAGAGAACGGGTAGGATCTAGTTGTGTCAATTAGTGGATTCAATTGATCTTCTCCTTGTCCAATGCAATCACACAATACTGCTTCGACAGTACTACAGATACCGCCTTGGCAACATTGGTGGTCCTCTGCCGCCGCAATCTCTTTCTCTTGGGCAGAGGTATCAAAGTTCAGCAAAGTGTCCGTAAGTGACTCCGCTCATCTCTGAGTTAAATTGTTGTTGATGACCAGTCAAATTCTTAGGGAGGAAGGGTTTTCTCCACAAATTGTCTCTCTCCTAAACAATTTGGCCGGCTAGGATATTTATAGTCTTAACCTAGGATAAACCTTTCCTAAATAGACTTCAACATGGAGTAGGGAACAAGTCTTCTTCAAGGTATCTGATATTTCAATGTTTGTCGCCTTCTAGAAGGGTTTTCCCGCTTGATCTTTGAATTGGGCTTTTAGCGCGCTAGCCTGGTCTAATTAGTGCGATGCATCCCCCAGAATATTCTTTATATTTTTATCTTTCGTTGCGCCTCCATTGTTGGTGCTACCATACTGGATTTTGCCTCGGCCGCAACACTGCTTCTCTGCCGCTTCTGCTCTGGATATTCTTGCACGTACAGAATATGTAAAAATCTCTCCATTGTCTATAAATATTGACTTTATAAGTGATGATAATGGAATATCCAATATTTGAGCAAAGAGTCTATATTTTGGTTCAAGTTGATGTATAATAGATGCATAAAGTACCATGGGAAGGGTAGTAAATAACTGCCTTTTAGGCAGTCATCAAATACCCCCAAACTCGAACTATTGCTTGTCCTCAAGCAATGCCAAACATCAATTTGCCGAACCTTACTCCCTTTTGGTCTTATTCTTCCATCTATTCTCTCCACCATGGTCATGTCTATCTCTCCGTTTAAGCCATTAGTTTACCCAAGGACTTTTACTAAGAAACAAGCTATAGGGCTTGGTGAGTGTGTGTTTAATGGACAAGGCTGATTCAAGGCTTTCTTAGATAAACTCTAAGTTCAAGACAAGTAGAATCTTGGACTAAAACTGTCTCTTTAAAAAAATAAGTCTTGAGCCAATTTCGGGCACCTCAAGATATGTATTTTCTATTTTCTTCTTTATTCTTTTTCTTATTGTCCACCTATTTAGCATACTAGAGCCAATTTCGGGCACCTCTAGCATGAAAGAGAGCAAAACTAGAGCCGGTGATAGGCACCTCTAGTTATTTTTCCAAAAGGTTCTAAGACTTTATCACCTAAGTTTATTAAAAGAACTCCTAAATCAAACAAGTCCAAAAAGTGTTTATTTTCTTTCTAACCCTAAAACAAGCTTCTAAGTTTTATTCCATGAGTATCCTATGGTTAGCCCTTCAAAACAGAACTCAGCCATGGTAAGGAAAAAGATTGCTATAGACTTAAAGGAGTAAACTAAAGCAAAGCTGACATAGGGCATTGCAAGATTACAAATATAAATTCAAGAAAAGAGAATATTAAAAAAATCAGAAAAATTACTCCCTTTAATGGTATTGTCACGGCAGTGGATAGCCTCGGCATTATTTTAGCACCTATCTCCCCCAAACTCAAATCGAGCATTATCCTCAATGCTCAAATCACACAGCAGATAAAATTAATAAAACAAGTAAAGATAGTAAAGGGAGAGTTTCTTGGAAATATTTTGAGAAAAATAAGAGAGTTTTGAGATTGTAAAGAATATAACAAGAGAGAGATTGTATAAACAATTCTATAGAAACAAGAATGCAAGAGTGAATAGTTCAAGAGAAAGAAGGTGCTTATGTAGGCCTTGGCTATGTAGCCGTTTGAACTACTAGCCGTTTGGTCTTTATTGCAGTTTGCATTTACTACCGCGGCAAGAATCTCGGCAGACTAGTTGTTACCCTGTTCTACCCGTTAGGACTATTGCGACTCTGACACTATGCACTGCCACGGCAATAGACTTCCTGTTGTGAACTACTTCTTTGTTATTCCTGCTTTATTGTCCTAATCTAAAAATATAAACATCAAGAAACATTCAAATAATGAGAAGATAGTTATTCCTAAATACCATAATTAAGAGAATTCATGAAAATACCAAATAAAATAAAAGAGAAAATTAATATAAAATAAGAATATAAAGAAAACTTATGAAGAGCCGTTTCCGATATTTCTTATAGTCCATCTGCACCCTCCATCGAGTGACAATTCTGCCCAAAAAGGATTGTGCCATAATGAATACGGATAGTCCCCTTTGTATTATCATGGTGGAGGTATCTTTCTTCCGTTTTCTCTTGTACTCTATGCATGTCCTCCATCTTGATATTGTTTCTGAAGGCAAAAATAAATTGTTAGAAAAAATTATATCCATATCCAACCACTTAATTACCTCGTTGTCATTAACTTCCATCATAGTTGGATATAGCCTTTGTTGTTCTGGCAATTGCTGTGATAGCCAATTGTCGTGGCAATCTTTTGCCAAAATTCGGTGTAAGTCAAGTGAAGAACCATCTTTCTTGAAGTCTTTAAGAATCAATCCACATTGTTTCTTATGATTGTCAGTAATCTCCATCAGTAGAGACTTTGGCTTGGAACTAATATTAGATGGAGTTACCATAGAAATATCATCTTCCGAACAATCACATCCTATTTGTGATAACTTCAAATCTTGTAACGTTGACTCCTCGAGATATACCTGCAATGGAAGAGATGAGTTTTTAAAGAATTCCAAAGCTTCATTCAGTACCATCTCATTTTCCATTATCACGGGATTTCCATCTTGTTGATCGAACATGTCTTCGTGTAACTACCCCGACAGCTGTGAGTGAGAGTAATCCTCAACTTCCTTTTTCAGCATCATTGCTGCCATAATATCCTGGGAATCAGACTCTTCAAAATTTTCTAGAGCATTACTCGCATCGGCCTTTTTGAATGGTATCATGACATTGCCCTGTTCAGGCTTCTCTACTACCGCGGCAGGACTCTCGGTAGACTCATCTATTGTTTGTCAGTCTTTCTCATCAACATGTTCTGGACTTACAGGTTTCAGAATTTCCTCTTTGTCCTCTAGTGTTGGGATTTCAGTATCCCCAAGGATTGACTGTTGGGCTATGTTATCCCTGGCATGCAATTGATTTTTTGAATTCCTCAAGGGTGCATCTAATCTAGCTATATGTGTATCCATGAACCTTGATTGCTCTATCATAAATTCTTCAATTCTAGCCATTGATGCTTTCAATGTTTCCTCAAGTGAATTTGGATACTCTTGAGAAGAATTATATTGCCATGGCATATCTGTAACATCAACAAAATTGTCATGATAAAAAAAATTTTGAGCATTTTGATCATACCATGAAGGATTTTGTTGTTGGTTCCATCTATGGTCCTCTCTGTGGTCATAGGTTCCAGTACTGTATGGGCAATTGCTAACTAAATGGTCATCTCCGCAATTGAAATAAAAATTTGCCCAAGTATAAACTTGTTGGGTTACTCTTGGTTGCCATAGATAATCATCATTTAATCTATAGGAAATTCTTGATTGGTTCGATTCATATCTTCCAACATCAACTCCCGAATAGATTTGTTTCTTTCTCCTTGCATTTTGAACCTTCAACTTGAAACACACCTATAAACCTTTTTTTTAAGAAAAAGAAAAAAGAAAATATGTTAGTAAAAATAATAAATAAAGAAGGCAAGAAAATTAAAGAAGACAATTTAGTTGCCAATCCCCAGCAGCGGCGCCAAAAACTTGATAGGCGTGGTATAAGTGCTATTTGAGTGCAAGTGTACACGTCGTCAAGTAATAAAATGATAAGTATATCGTGTATCGTCTCCACAGGGATTGATATACTTAATATGTTTCCTCTTGTTCCCTTGCTCCTAAAAAGAAAGTAAAAACACAAATAAGTTGGTTTGTTTTATCTAACTAAATAATTAAATAACAAAACATAAAATAAAAGGTTGAAGACGATATAGAGAGAATGGATAGGATCTAGTTGCGTCAATTAGTGGATTCAATTGATCTTCTCCTTGTCCAATGCAATCACACAACACTGCTTCGACAGTACTGAAGATACTGCCTTGGCAACATTGGTGGTCCTCTGCCTCGGCAATCTCTTGCTCTTGGGCAGAGGTATCAAAGTTCAGCAAAGTGACCGTAATTGACTCCGCTCATCTCTGAGTCAAAGTGTTGTTGATGACCAGTCATTGACGATACCTCTCGGCGTAAATCAAGCATAACCACCAACCAATCCAACACTTCTTTTAGCTGCTGAAACTCTTAACCTACCCCTTAGTGCCTCCATAAGAGTATAGGCCGAGTTAGTGTTAACAACACCGTACTTATCCCTTTCGTGAATCTATACCTCTCGATGCTAGATAAATAGATTACTTGCAAACTTCACTCTCGGGCTTGAATTCAAGAACAAAGAATGGCAATAGAATAAGCAAACTTTGATTTATTATTGCATAAGAACAAAGATACATGAATCAATCTCCTCTCACTAATATCAACAACCTTCACCTATCCCTAAGAAGTTTAGAACATTCTTTCGTTAAGTACAATTCTTAGGGAGAAGGGTCGGCTTAAAGGGTTTCTCTCTAAGTCGTTTCTCTCTAAGTTGGCTCTCTCTAAATCGGCTCTCTTAACATAGTGGTCGGCTAGGGTATTTATAGTCTTAACCTAGGGTAAACCTTTCCTAAATAGACATCAACTTGGAGTAGGGAACAAGTCTTCTTCAAGGTATCTGATATTTCTAAGTTTGTTGCCTTCTAAAAGTATTTTCCCGCTTCGTCTTTGAATTGGGCTTTTAGCGCGTTAGCCTGGTCCAATTGGTGCGTTGCATCCCCCAGAATATTCTTTATATTTTTATCTTTCGTTGCGTCTCCATTGTTGGTGCTACCATACTGGATTATGCCGCGGCCTTGTTTCTTCCTCGGACGCAACACTACTTCTCTGCCGCTTTTGCTCTGGATATTCCTGCATGTACAAAATATGTAAAAATATCTGCATTCTCTATAAATATTGACTTTGTAAGTGATGATAATGGAATATCCAATATTTGCGCAAAGAGTCAATATTTCGGTTCAAGTTTGTATATAATAGATGCATAAAGTACCATAGGAAAGGTAGTAAATAACTACCTTTTAGGCACTCATCACCTATAATAAGTAGTTTCGTCCGAGAGAATTTTGAGAATGAGACTTGGAGCTAAAGAAAATATTACAAATCCAAAATATAACCGAGAAAAGTGGATGCTCAATTGAGAATGACTTTATATTGTATCGAAAGTTTTCTTTGAAGAAGCTTTGAGGGATTGCAAGAAGCTTAAAATCCGTCGAATTCAAGCTCAGTCAAACTAAGCCTTGAAAAAAGAAGAAAAAGTTTCTAAAGGTGAAAGCCCGTAAAGGGCACCCTAGATGCAAAAAAAGAAAAAAAACAAAGAAAAGAAAAGAAAAGAAAAAGGAGAGAAAAAGAATAAAAGAATAAAAAAAAGGATTCAAGTTGAAAATCTGCAAAGGGCGTTTCGAAATCAAGGAGGATCTTAGTTGAAAACCCGTAAAGGGTGACTCAGATAGTTCATGGATTAGGCATACATAAAATAATTTCTTCAAAGGCTTGATAGCTTGTAAGGAATTTTGTTTCTTTATTCATCTTCTTCGGTTTCAAAATCTACAAAGTAAAAGCAACATTCAAGATATTTCTTAATGTTTTAATTCCATATCGACATAAGGTCTTCGATAATATTGGGCACAAAAATAAGGTTAAGAAACAAATTTTTATAGCAAATGTAACCCCCTAGACCGGCCTATGCGAAAAGCCCGGCCTAAAGTAGTCACATTTTTTTCTCAAAACGAATATATAAAGCAAATACAAGATTCAACCCAAAATCAAGAAAAAACTGTAAGAATGACGATTCCGTCAAAATCATAAATTCGACCATAATTCATATGATCATAGTAACCTGTTAATCTCAAAGGTAATGTGTGTTCAAAACATTGTTCATAAAACAATCCGTATCGCGGTAATAAAACATGATGAGTTAAAACTATCCAGTAACAAAATATAGGCATAACAGTAACAAAATAAAGGCACATGTCACCATAACTAAAAACACGGAGAAGACAAGCATTACATCAAAAGATAATCTTGGAGGTGTAGATCCTCCGAGTGCGAATCCAGGTTGCCTATCTACGGATATCTGAAAGGGGGAAGAAAACAAGTATGAGCTATGGAGCCCAGTGTGTTCCAGCAGTGCATAAGAATCACAGGTAAAACAATATATATAATGATATCAGATAAACAATGCATGAAATGCATGGCATGATATACTACCCCCCTAACCGATCTCCAGGATACGGTTCCCCAGAACAGTATCTAGTACAGGCATTAACCTAAGCCCAAAGGGGCAAAGGTACCGTAAACAGGACGGAATTACCCCGGCTGTAGCACGGGAACCGATATCAGGACGGAATTACCTTAACCTTAGCTAGGAACCGTAAACAGGACGGAATTACCAGCTGGATCAAGGCTGAACCGAATAACAGGCACTACTCATCATCCCCAAACCTAAAATGACAGGCATGCAGTAATAACAGGTATAACGATGGCAGTGACAATATTTATCTAGATATCATGTAATGCTAAATCAGGACATGTCATGTAAAATATATCAGGCATATAGCAAAGCAGAATGTGATCAAGTTCAACATGTGTGTCAAGGTAATGTCCAGGGATAGTTAAGTGTACATGCTTGGTTGTAAAAACGAAAAAACAATGATATACAATATATAGCACGTAAGGGAACACACCTCAAAAGAGTAGAAGCAAACAGGTGGTCTACTGGGCGGCTGAGCCTCGCTCTGCAGCAGTACTGGACCCTATAGGTACACGATAAGATTTTATATCAATACAGAAGTCTAGATACTGGATTTATTCACTAGAGAGAGAATACATACGAGTCACGATCGGATCACGAGTCGGGTCGAACCGGGAGGAACCAGGCTGGGTTGGTACTCGATCGGGAGGACTATGAGATCCTACAAGTAAACAGGTATCGATATTAGACCCAGATTAAAACTCTGAACTTAACTTAACTTAGAAGAAAAGTTTGACTCAAGACTTTAAAGTCCAATTTGGAGGCTTTCGGGATTGAATTTCGAAAAACGGACTTCACGGATGGACTCAGGACGTCGAAAAACATAAAATAGGGGTTTTTGAAAATTATGACTTTTTGGTCAAAGTCAACGCTGACGTCAGCAAAGTCAACGCTGACGTTAGTTGCCACATCAACTGCCACGTCAACAGTCAACGCTGATGTTAGCTGCCACATCAGCAGCCACGTCAGTAGTCAACGCTGACATCAACTGCCACGTCAGCAGTCAACGCTGACGTTAGCAGCCACGTCAACAGTCAACGCTGACGTCATTGGTCAATGGGTCGGGTCGGTCAACGGGTCGGTCAATGGGTCGGGTCAGGTCAACGGTTCGGTCAACGGGTCGGGTCTGTTCGGTTCGGGTTGGACCGGTTCGGTTTGACTCGGGTTGACCGGTTTAGACCGGCCGGCTCCCGGCAGCCATCCACGGTGGCCAGAAATCACCCGTGACGGCGCGTGGAGCCCACGCACGGCCTAAAACGGCCGGAAAACACCAAAAATCAGTTTTTCACCACCCTATTAACATCCAAACACCCCAAAATATCCTTAGAACAACCCCAGCTTACCAAAACCCGAATCGGTTAAAGTTCTCAGGTGAAGGCCTAAACGGCGACCAACGGTTGCGGAAACGGAGGCGTTCTGCTCGTCTCAGCACGGTGGACACAATGGAAGAGACGACGCGCCGGGATGATACCGGTGGCGACCTGAAACGGTGAAGGAATCGAAGGGTTTAAACCCTAGATCCGACGAATCTTCAATCCCCGGTTCATGGCGGAGGCGGCGAAGGAAGGGCGCGTCGATGGAGGGGTTTTGGTCGGGGGACGACGGCGAACACTCTGGTGGTGGCGGTGCACGACACGGCGCGGCGGTGAGGGAGATTAGCGGTGGCCGGAGTGTTTGGGTGAGGGAGAGAATTGTTTCGAATAGAGATGGGATATTTGATCTCAAATGGTTCTAACATGAACCAACAGATGTATTCGAATCTATTATTATTATTATTAACCAGGATATTAACGTGTTAAAGGTAAGGTTCGGTATAACCTAATACAAGAGCTATCTAGTTTAGATGGTTAGGCCACAAGGTAGGCAAGCTAGGGTTTGTGGTTTCGAAGCCCCACAACCACACTTCTTCCCTTTATTTTTTTTTTATAACCTAGAATCAGGTGTTACAACTCTCCCCCTCTAAAAAGAAATTTCGTCCTCAAAATTTACCTGAACTGAACAGATGCGGGAACTTCTCCCTCATAGACTCCTCGATCTCCCAGGTGGCATCAGAAGGGTTACGGTTCCTCCACTGAACTTTAACCATAGGGATACATCTCCTTCTCAGAACTCTCTCATCAAACTCTAAGATCTGAAAGGGTTCCTCCTCATAAGACAGGTCTGGTCGTAACTCAACATCCTGAACCTGGATGATGTGACTCGGATCTGGATGATACTGTCTCAACATGGATACATGAAACACATCATGAATACGGCTAAGCTGCGGAGGTAACTCTAGCTGATAAGCAACAGGCCCGATTCTTTTCAGAATACGGTATGGTCCAATATATCTCGGGCTCAACTTGCCCTTACGCCCAAACCTCAGAACTTTCTTCCATGGGGAGACCTTCAAGAAAACCTGATCACCAACCTCAAACTCGATGTCCTTCCTCCTCCGATCAGCATACGATTTCTGTCTATCAAAAGCTTCCTTCAGGCGATCTCGGATCAATCTGACGGTCTCCTCGGTCTCCTGAATCAACTCGGGACCCAGAGCCTTCCAATCATACAACTCTGTCCAACAGATGGGGGTACGACACCTACGACCATACAAAGCCTCGTAAGGTACCATACGGATGCTAGCCTGGTAACTGTTATCATAGGCAAACTCTGCTAGGGGCAAGAAATCCTCCCAACTACCTCGGAAGTCTAAAACACATCCCCGTAACATATCCTCCAGGATCTGTATCACTCTCTCAGACTGACCATCTGTCTGAGGATGAAAAGATGTACTGAAATTCAGACGGGTTCCCAAAGCAGACTGTAAAGCTGTCCAAAAACGGGAAGTAAACCTCGGATCTCGATCAGAAATGATAGACAGGGGCACCCCATGCAATCTGACAATCTCAGAAATATACAGTCTAGCCAGCTTTTCCAGAGAATAAGTGACCCGGACAGGAATAAAGTGAGCCGACTTTGTAAGTCTATCAACAACAACCCAGACAGAGTCTTTCTTAGACGGGGTCAGAGGCAAACCAGTAACAAAGTCCATCGTGATTCGCTCCCATTTCCATTCTGGAATCTTCATAGATTGCAAGAGACCAGAAGGATGCTGATGTTCTGCTTTCATTTGCTGACAAGTCAGGCATTTGGATACATAGTCTGAGATATCCTTTTTCATACCTACCCAACGGTATCTCTGTTTCAGGTTCTGATACATCTTATCCCCTCCGGGATGCATAGAATAAGGACTACTATGAGCCTCTCTGAGAATGGTCTGTCTCAACTCAGAATCGTTGGGTACACAGTATCGACCGTTAAAACAAAGGACCCCATCCTGATCAAAAGAATAAACAGAGGTGGATCCTTGCTCAACTTGCTGCATAACAGGAAGTAAGAAGTCATCTAACCGCTGCTTGGCTTTGATCTGCTCGGCCAAGGTCGGTTTGACCTATAACTCAGCCAGTAGGCTACCATCATCATATACACTCATCCTGGCAAACAGGGATCTCAGGTCTGATATGGTCTTACGACTCAAAGCATCAGCCACAACATTAGCTTTCCCCGGATGATACTCAATCTCGCAGTCATAATCCTTAAGAAGCTCCAACCAACGACGCTGTCTCAGGTTAAGCTCCTTCTGAGTGAGGAGGTACTTCAGGCTCTTATGATCGGTAAAGATATAACACTTCTCTCCGTAGAGATAGTGCCTCCAGATTTTTAGAGCAAAAACCACTGCAGCAAGCTCAAGATCATGGGTGGGATAGTTACACTCATGTGGTCTCAACTGGCGTGATGCATAAGCGATCACCTTACCATCCTGCATCAAAACACATCCAAGTCCAGAGTGCGAGGCATCACTGTAAACTGTAAAGTCCCTTCCTGACTCAGGTTGTGCTAAAACTGGAGCTTGGGTCAAAGCTGACTTCAACTGGTCAAAACTAGATTGCTGGGCCTCAGACCACACAAAAGGAATATCTTTCCTCAGAAGCTTTGTCAAAGGGGCAGCGATGATGGAGAAACCCTCGACAAAGCGTCGGTAATACCCAGCTAAGCCCAGAAAACTACGGATCTCAGAAACATTTCTGGGAGGCTTCCAACTGGTGATTGCATCAATTTTGCTCGGATTCACCTGGATACCCTTAGCTGAAACAACATGTTCCAAAAAAGCCACCTCACTAAGCCAGAACTCACACTTACTTAGCTTGGCATATAACCGATGCTCCCTGAGAGTCTACAGTACTACTCTCAGATGCCCAACATGCTCGTCCTCAGAGCGGGAGTAAACTAGGATATCATCAATGAACACAACAACAAACTGGTCCAGATAGGGTCGGAAGACACGGTTCATCAGGTCCATGAAGGCAGCAGGAGCATTAGTTAACCCGAAAGGCATCACTAAAAACTCGTAATGCCCATACCTGGTGCGGATAGCAGTCTTAGCAACATCCGAGCCCTTAACCTTCAACTGATAGTACCCAGATCGAAGATCAATCTTCGAGAAGACTGTAGCTCCCCGAAACTGGTCAAACAAGTCATCAATCCTGGGTAGAGGGTACTTGTTTTTCACCGTTAGCTTATTCAGCTTCCGGTAGTCGATGCACAAACGAAGGGAACCATCCTTCTTTTTAACAAAGAGTACTGGAGCTCCCCAGGGGGAAGAGCTAGGTCGGATGAACCCTTAGTCAAGCAGTTCCTGTAACTGAACTTTCAACTCCTTCAACTCTTTCGGAGCCATACGGTACGGGGCCATAGAAACTGGTGCTGATCCAGGATAAGTCTCAATCTCGAACTCCACCTCCCTATCTGGAGGGAGACCCGGTAGCTCCTCAGGAAAAACCTCAGGAAACTCGCTAACAGTGAGAATTTCCTCGATCTTAGATAGAGACCCCTTTGTGTTAAGGAAACAAGAAATAAAGGGCTCGTATCCCTTACGGATCATCCTGTCAGCAGTCAAAACTGATACAACGTTGGTCAGATAGCCTCGATGTTCACCAACCAAAACTACGGATCATCCATCTTGAGTCCTTAACGTGGCCCTTTTGGCCTCACAGTCCAGACTAACACGATGCTCAAATAACCAATCCATCCCCAAGATGAGATCGAACTCCTGTAAAGGAAGTTCCATAAGGTCCGCCAGAAAGACTTCCCCTTCCACAACGAGGGGACATCTCCGAAACACCTTATTCACAGATAAGGATTGCCCCACGGGGCTCATAACGGTCACAACACTCTCGGTGTCCTCAACAGAGATCGGAAGATCACCAGATACTGACTTGGATACATAGGAGTGGGTGGAACCATTGTCAAGCAAAGCAAAGTACGGGACAGAAAGGATGGTAAAAGTACCTGCGATAACATCTGGCTCATCTCGGTCATCACGACGTCTGGTAGCATAAACTAGTGCTGGCTGACGAGCCTCAAAAACAGGTGGTCCACCACTTTGGTGGCCTCAGCCCCGGGTATCGGATCTAGCAACTGACCCAAAAGCTCTACCCTGAAAACGCCCCGTAGCAGGTGTCTGAACAGATGTCTGAGATCGGGATGGAGTCTGAGTGTGCACAGGGGTATGGGTCGATGGTCGACTAGCAGAAGGTGGATGTGGGCAATCTCTCAGAAAGTGCTCGGAAGATCCACATCGAAAACATGCTCCAGTCTTCTTCCTACACTCGCCCTTATGCAGATTGCCACAAAAGTCATATGCTGATACAGTCGGAAACCCAGAAGAACCACCTCGGCTGACGGAAGAGTCCTGAGGTGCCGTAGGCCGATGATAGGAACCACCCCTCTGACTAGGTGCAGATCGAGCCCTCTTATCAGGGCGACTAAAGGACTCACCATGGCCGTGTCCCCCAGATCGGTTATGGTCCTTCTTACGATCCCTATCTTTGCCCCTATCACGATCCTGATCCCTGGTGATCTGACTATCAGAAAGCTTCTCCAAGTCTTCAGCTGTCTTTGCACGGTTCACAAGATCCTCAAATACTGTATCATGGTGCGTGGCTACTCTGTCTCTGATACCGATACGGAGACCCTCAAGAAACTTGTCGCACCTATCCTTCTCTATAGCCACTAACCCAGCACCATACCTCATCAGATCCAGAAACTGTAACTCATACTCGGCCACTGTCATGGTACCCTGAATCAAGTCCTTGAAGGCCTGACGCCTCTCTCTCAGATAACGCTCCCCCAGGAAATAGTTCCTGAACCGCTCCTTGAAGAAGTCCCAAGTCAACATATCAGGCGATACACTGCTAACCACAGACTCCCACCAAACGTGGGCATTACCATCAAGCATAGACACAGCTCCCAAATATCTCTTAGCTGGCTCCAAACCCAGCTGGTCCATGCGTCTCTCAGTGTCATACAACCATGACTCAGCCTCAGAAGGTGCACCTGTCAGGGATCCAGAAAAAGTCCTCACTCCATTGGCGATCAGGATCTGAGAGATAGGAGTATCTAGCATAGCACCTGAAGCTCTGACAGCTCCCTGAATCAGCTGAAGGAACTGTCTGCTAAGGGTCTCGTCTGTCACTGTAGTGGCAGGCTCGATGCTCGGTACTTGTGCCCCTCTGACCGGGGTAGACATACCTATACCCGTGGGAGGATGTGGGCCAGGCGGTACAGTGGTGCTAGCAGGAATGGGAGGGTCTACAGGAGTGATGGGCGGAGGGCCACTGATAGGCTCCTCTACAGGATTGTCGAAGCTAGTCGTACGATCACGCCCTCGGGTGGTCCGACGAGCTCTACGAGCACTCATGAGTCTTAGGTAATCTACAAGAATAGAGTTTATGGGATTAAAATTGGCACTGGAGAATCATACACAATACAAAAAGATATATGTGACATGGCCTTTCAGATATTAATTAAAAACAGTTTAGCAGAAAACGTTTTATTTAGGACCCATCACAGTCCGAGAATCTTAAAACCAAAAGCTCTGATACCAACTAAATGTAACCCCCTAGACCGGCCTATGCGAAAAGCCCGGCCTAAAGTAGTCACATTTTTTTTCTCAAAACGAATATATAAAGCAAATACAAGATTCAACCCAAAATCAAGAAAAACCTGTAAGAATGACAATTCCGTCAAAATCATAAATTCGACCATAATTCATATGATCATAGTAACCTGTTAATCTCAAAGGTAATGTGTGTTCAAAACATTGTTCATAAAACAATCCGTATCGCGGTAATAAAACATGATGAGTTAAAACTATCCAGTAACAAAATATAGGCATAACAGTAACAAAATAAAGGCACATGTCACCATAACTAAAAACACGGAGAAGACAAGCATTACATCAAAAGATAATCTGGGAGGTGTAGATCCTCCGAGTGCCAATCCGGGTTGCCTATCTACGGATATCTGAAAAGGGGAAGAAAACAAGTATGAGCTATGGAGCCCAGTGTGTTCCAGCAGTGCATAAGAATCATAGGTAAAACAATATATATAATGATATCAGATAAACAATGCATGAAATGCATGGCATGATATACTACCCCCCCTAACCGATCTCTAGGATACGGTTCCCCAGAACAGTATCTAGTACAGGCATTAACCTAAGCCCAAAGGGGCAAAGGTACCGTAAACAGGATGGAATTACCCCGGCTGTAGTACGGGAATCGATATCAGGACGGAATTACCCTAACCGTAGCTAGGAACCGTAAATAGGACGGAATTACCAGCTGGATCAAGGCTGACCCGAATAACAGGCACTACTCATCATCCCCAAACCTAAATGACAGACATGCAGTAATAACAGGTATAACGATAGTAGTGACAGTATTTATCCAGATATCATGTAATGCTAAATCAGGACATGTCATGTAAAATATATCAGGCATATAGCAAAGCAGAATGTGATCAAGTTCAACATGTGTGTCAAGGTAAAGTCCAGGGATAGTCAAGTGTATATGCTTGGTTGTAAAAACGGAAAAACAATGATATACAATATATAGCACGTAAGGGAACACACTTCAAAAGAGTAGAAGCAAACAGATGGTCTACTGGGCGGCTGAGCCTCGCTCTACAGCAGTACTGGACCCTATAGGTACACGATAAGATTTTATATCAATACAGAAGTCTAGATACTGGATTTATTCACTAGAGAGAGAATACATACGAGTCACGATCGGATCACGAGTCGGGTCGAACCGGGAGGAACCAGGCTGGGTCGGTACTCGATCGGGAGGACTATGAGATCCTACAAGTAAATAGGTATCAATATTAGACCCAGATTAAAACTCTGAACTTAACTTAACTTAGAAGAAAAGTTTGACTCAAGACTTTAAAGTCCAATTTGGAGGCTTTCGGGATTGAATTTCGAAAAACGGACTTCACGGATGGACTCAGGACGTCAAAAAACATAAAATAGGGGTTTTTCAAAATTTTGACTTTTTGGTCAAAGTCAACGCTGACGTCAGTAAAGTCAACGCTGACGTCAGCTGCCATGTCAGCAGTCAATGATGACGTCAGCAGCCACATCAGCAGTCAACGCTGACGTCAGTTGCCACGTCAACTGCCACGTCAGCAGTCAACGCTAACGTCAGCAGTCAACGCTGACGTCATTGGTCAACGGGTCGGGTTGGTCAACGGGTCGGTCAATGGGTCTGGTCTGGTCAACGTGTTGGGTCTGGTCAACGGGTCGAGTCGTGTCAACGAGTCGGTCAACGGGTAGGTCAACGGGTCGGGTCGGGTCAACGGGTCAAGTTTGTTCGGTTCAGGTTGGACCGGTTCGGGTTGGACCGGTTCGGTTTGACTCGGGTTGACTGGTTTAGACCGGCCGTCTCCCGGTAGCCGTCCATGGTGGCCAGAAATCGCCGGTGACGGTGCATGGAGCCCACGCGCGGCCTAAAACGGCCACAAAACACCAAAAATCAGTTTTTCACCACCCTATTAACATCCAAACACCCCAAAATATCCTTAGAACAACCCCCAGCTTACCAAAACCCGAATCGGTTAAAGTCCTCCGGTGAAGGCCTGAACGGCGACCAACGGTTGCGGAAACGGAGGCGTTCTGCTCGTCTCAGCATGGTGGACACAATGGAAGAGACGACGCGCCGGGATGATGCCGGTGGCGACCTGAAACGGCGAAGGAACCGAAGGGTTTAAACCCTAGATCCGACGAATCTTCAATCCCCGATTCACGGCGGAGGCGACGAAGGAAGGGCGCGTCGATGGAGGGGTTTTGGTCGGGGGACGGCGGCGAGCACTCCGGTGGTGGCGGTGCACGACACGGTGCGGCGGTGAGGGAGATTAGCGGTGGCCGGAGTGTTTGGGTGAGGGAGAGAATTGTTTCGAATAGAGATGGGATATTTGATCTCAAATGGTTCTAACATGAACCAACAGATGTATTCGAATCTATTATTATTATTAACCAGGATATTAACGTGTTAAAGGTAAGGTTCGGTATAACCTAATACAAGAGCTATTTAGCTTAGATGGTTAGGCCATAAGGTAGGCAAGCTAGGGGTTGTGGGTTCGAAGCTCCACAACCACACTTCTTCCTTTTATTTTTTTTATAACCCAGAATCAGGTGTTACAGGAAAGCATATCAAACTACTCAACAAGGGGAAAAAATCAGAAAACTCATGAGAAGCTTAGAAGATGCTTGGTGCTAGTATACCTTTAAGTATGGATGTTTACCTATATTGAAGAAGATGTCACATGATGTGAAAGTTTTTATTCGATTAGTAAATTTTCTTGCATCAGAAAAGATGAAGGCAAAAAGAATGTTGAAAATATGATGCTAAAAGTTGATCACTCAAATTGGCTGAATTTAGTGAGCAAAATGAGCAAATCGAAAAGAGAAAAAAAACAAAGCATGACTGTCTATCTGGATTGAATAAGCAAATGCACTTGGAAGCGAAGAAGAAGAATCTCAAAAAGAAAAAATCTTGAACAGAAAAAAAAAAGAAAGAAGGAAACACAAAGAAAAGAATAAAATGCATATTAGGCATCCTTAGGGGCATGTTCATCATAATTGCATCATTTTTTGAATTTTTTACAAGTATATAAAATGCTCTCAGCAAAGAGAAATCTCCTATCTATTCGGGTAAGAGGAGAATAGAAGTCGCATATCCATTCGTGCATGAGGAGAATGGGATCATTTTTTTTCTTGAATCTACTTATCTACTCGAGCATGAGGAGAGTAGAACTTGCTTATCTATTCGAGCATGAGGAGACTAGATCTTGCATATTCATTCATGCATGAGGAGAATGGAACCCTTTTTTTTTAAAAAAAAAGAACCTGCTTATCTATTCGAGCATGAGAAGAATAGAACCTTCATATCCATTCGTGAATAAGGAGAAAGAAACCCTTTTTATGAAGATGCTCATCCACTCGAGCATGGGGAGAGTAGAACCTACTTATCTATTCAAGCATGAGGAGAATAGAACCCACATATCCATTCGTGCATGAGGAGAATGAAACCTTTTTTTAAACCTGCTTATCTATTCGAGCATGAGGAGAATAAAACCCGCTTATCTATCAGAGCATGAAGAGGATGAAACCATTTTTTCAAAAACTTGCTTATCTACTCGAGCATGAGGAGAGTAGAACCCGCTTATCTACTCAGGAATGAGGAGAATAGAACCTGCATATCCATTCGTGCATTAGGAGAATGAAACCCTTTCTTTTGGAGATGCTTATCTACTCGAGCATGAGAGAGTAGAACCTGCTAATCTATTCGAGCACAAGGAGAATAAAACTTGCATATCCTTTCGTGCATGAGGAGAATTGAACCCTTTCTTTTGAAGAAGCTTATCTACTCGAGCATGAGGAGAGTAGAACATGCTTATCTATTCGAGTATGAGGAGAATAGAACTTGCATATTCATTAATGCATGAGGAGAATGGAACCATTTCTTTTGAAGATGTTTATATACTCGAGCATGAGGAGAGTAGAACTCGCTTATCTATTCATGCGTGAGGGGAATAAAATCAACTAGTTTATTCATTAACGTATAAAGAGAATGGATCATCACAAAAAGTTTGACAATCAATTTTTTTTTGTTCCTTGCTCTATCCATGTTTCACCAGAATGGGCAAAGAAGGGGCAGCTGTTGACACTGATTTTGGAATAATTTCCAGTACCTTAATTTCCCACGAGGAATTCTCAATCTTACCCCTTCACCTGCTATTTGAAATAGAAACAAAATTAGCTCCAGCCAATTCAATCCCAAATTCGGGAAATTTCAAGGGAGAATCAGATCAACCAAATAAAACAAGATTGATTCTAATAATAAAATTAAGGAAAGCAAAGCTGGTTTTGAAGACAAAAATGGGAAAGAAGTAGTGTATTTTCACAAATTCAAACCAAACCAAGCAAATGAGGAAGAAGAATCAATCAAGATTGAAGATTGAATTAATTCAGATTTTTAGGGAAATATTTTCACAGATTTTAGGTGATTTATTTTAAATTATTCCATGTAATTTAGGTAGTAAATTCACTATATATACTACATCACTCCCCTTTGTAAAACAAACACCAAGCAGAAGAAGTATAAGAAATACAAAGTTTCTTACAAAAATTGTTGGATAATTACATGTTGTGGGATTTTGAAGTTGGAATATAAGTAAGCTTTAGTTTGTTTTTAATTTTATTCTTTATCTTTTAATTTTGTTGAATTGCTTTGTTGAATTGTCAAAAAATATTTCAAATATGGTGAATTTCTATTGATCACCGCCATCATATGATGGTCAGTGCCGGTGGAAGGTGACCAACATGGTGTTTAGTTCTCAGTGTTCTTTATTCTTGAAGAACATCAAGAACGTTCAAAAGAAAAAATAAAGTTGGGTGTTTGATCCATGTTTCTGAAAAAGGGAATGATAAAAAGTGTTTGTGTACTTTTATTGAACCTTCCATCCCCATTGTTATTATTTTTACAAATCATCATATTTTCAAGAGTGTCGAAGGATCCCTAACCATTTTAATTATTTTTATTTATTCTTTAAAAATAATATAAAAATTTATTTTTATGAAATTAATTTGAATCTTAGGTTTTAATTCAAATAATGTTAAGTATGCTTTCTTTTAATAATTTGTTTTTTGTTTTTTTTTTGTTTTTATTATTATATTTTAATAGTTTTGTTTAAACCCTAGGATTAAGTTCTATAAACTTAGTTAGAGACTTTGTTTTCAAAGTAAGACTCTCTTTATAATTAATAAAACCCGCTTAAATATATTTAGACCTTATAAAATTCATTTAGACTTTTTTAGGACTAATAATTAATTTAAAATAATAAAAGCTTTAAACACAGCTAAATTTCTTTGTTTCTTTGTTAAAAAGTGAAATTTAATTAATGTGTTGTCTTACCAAAGGAAGATAATGGGTTAGCGCCAGAAATGTTGGCGATGATTAAAGTTTACTCTCCTGGTGGTAAGACCGTTAAAATGGAATCAAAATTCATAAATGAACAATAACTAAAATTTTATACAAGCTTGTAAATTTTGATATTAAAATGTTTTTTAATCAGCTAGGTACCAATTTTTGGTCATTATGGGGATGCTAACCCTTCCCCACACATAACTGACTCCCGAACCCTTCTTTTGAGTTTTTCGCAGACCAAAATTGTTGTTTTAATAAAACAAAATGATTTTATTAAAATGACCCATTTTTAGGTGATCCAATTACACATTTTAAAAAAATTGATGGCGACTCTGTTGTTTTAGTTTTTAAAGGAAAAAACATCGAACCACATGAAAAAGGGGTTGCGACAATGACATCGTTCACCAATTCACACTGATTAACTATCACAATCTAAAGATCTACTTGAGAATGACATCGTTCACTAATTCACACAGATTGACTATCACAATCTAAAGATCCCACATTTGTATCAGGGATAGTTAGCCATACCCGAATGTGATAAGGTAACAGTTATATCACAAAGCACTAGGCTAACCTCTAATGCATCACTCAAGGAATTTACACAGGAACGAATTTTATTTATAGTGCACTGTACATCCTATTGATCGATCAACTTATCTCATGCTCATGAACTTAATATCCAACATAAAACAAAATATAAAGCTCAAGTTTTATGTTAAAACCAATGTTTTAAACACATGCATCCCACTATCTCATGCATCAATAATGCATTGATTTTAAAAACCGTTAAAAACTAATTTTCTCATGTTATCAAAACAAAACCGTGGGAGCATCATAAGTATATAAAAAATTTTGTAAAATCATCTCATGAGAATTGAGACACATGCATATTTACATATGCACAAGTATAACACGAGCATGACTAAAATATAGAAAAATAACATAATATAGGAAAATCGATTTACGAGAGTAAACGTGAAACTTACTTTTGAGTATAGGGAGGTTTCTCGCACCTGCACTACGCTCTCAGCACTTTGAAAACAAATTTAAAACACTGCCGAAGCAGCCCAATCTTAAATTCACTCATCGATAACTGAAACTTATCCGACAAGTAACTGAAAATGTAATTCGGCTTTCCAATCTCCCTCAAACTTGTTCCTCTACTTCTTGACCTATTTCAAGAATCAAAACTAGAGAGTTTAGTGCATTATAATACACCAAAACATCCCTCAAGTCGGACCAATACATGGTAGGCCCTAAAAACACCATAAAACCTAACGAAACTCACCGAAAACCTCTCTAAACACTAGGTCTGGGATTACATACTTAAAATTCATCTTAATTACATCTAAACACTTTAAAATTCATGTATAAAAGCATCAAAACAGCCATAGAAAACCCTTGGATAAAAATCAAGAAAATAATAGAATTTTTATTAAGAAAACCGATTTTATTTATTGAAGACTTTAAAGATTGTTTCAATCTGTCAAGAAATCAAAAAATTCATTAAAATAACTTTAGTTTTCAGGGGTTTTAATGATTCTAAACTTCAAAATTAATCACAACCCTTTCAAGGTTTAAAAACTAGAAAACCCGTAGAAAAACTAAGAGATTTTTATGAAGAAAAATATAAAGAATTCATCAAACAGATTTTTATTGAAAAGATTGATGTTTACCCTTGAAAACATGACGAAGAATATGTGTTGGGAAGGAAGAAAATGAAATCTTGAAGAAGGGTTTAAAGCTTGATATGAAATTAGAGCTTTTCAAGTAAAACCAAAGAGAAACGAAGAGAATTTAAAGAAGAAAAATATTGGAAAATAAACCAACGAAATTTTATTAAAAATGAATATTTACCTTGAAAAGATGATGAAGAGTCTGACTTGGAGAAGAAGAAACAAAAATTTAAAGAAAGGATATTTTTAAAAAGAGAATTTTTGAGTTTTGGATCAAAATTAGAGAATTTTGATTACTTAGGTTAAAACAAGGGATTAAAGGTTGTTTATATAGGCCATTGGAAAGCCTAAATCAACTAGTATTAGGATTATATCAATTTACCTTAAAGGTTCAAAGGTTTTGTTTTGTTTATAAAATTGTCCTCAAGTTTTCAATTTTTACAACATAGTCACTAATTTCAAAATCTTAGGAATTCAAGGGTCAATTTTCTAAATTGAGTTTAACTAAGTCAAATATATGTCAATTAAGAATTTTTAAATATTTTTCCATAATTTATTTTCTTTAAAAACCAATTTTTAAGAATTTAATCCTAAACTAGGCTAAACCGACAAAACCGATCCACTAGGTCTCTAAACCGGCCATAAAACTTATAGGCCCAATTTTGTGGTATTAAAATCACAATATCACTTAGTTGAAAATTACAATTATAACCTAAATTTTTATGGCAAATAAACACAAATATTGATGAATGCAATGTCAAAGAGAATGCAGTCCCATGCTCCGAACGCCAAATATAGTGGTGGTTAAACCAACCGATCATTGTGGAGGTAGTTCCCCAGAACCATTCACCCCTTATTTCACCAAAACACTATGTGGTAAAACCACCTTCTTCCGTACAACCCACCTCATTAACATGTTATGCAATCAATGTCAATGATCTCACATGTCACAACACAGATATCTATATAGTATACGAATCATACAGTTCAGTAACTCTGATCACAATCTTACAATGTAACACAAAGTTCATAGTATCGCATAGATTGTTAATATATCACAAAGTCTCAGTTAACTGAACAAGCACAGTACACAAAATCTAGCACAAGAAGTGGACACATATTTAGCACAAGAAAAACACACACATTAGAATTCATTTAAAAATAGCACAAAAAGAAACACATATTTAACAGAAGAATAAAAGACACATTTGAATTCATTTAAAAATAACATAAAAAGAAACACGTATTTGGAACAAAAAGAAAACAAACATTTGAATTCATTTAACAATAGTATAGAAAGAAATATATATATTTAACACAATAAGAATTAAGTTAAATTTAAGAAGTTAGCGTTAAAAACTTTACCCTCAAAACCAATTTAATTTATATCATTTCATAATAGTTGCAAAATATTTAAATACTTAATAATTCATCAAAACTAAAAGTTAAAAATTAAAATTAAATTTGGTAATTTGAAAAGAGTTAAAATTTTCAAAGTATATTATGTCAAAAAGTTATTAAAACAATATTATAGTCTAATGGATCAAATAAAATATTCGAATGTAATAAAAATATTTATGTATATTGAAATAACAATTGTTCCCAAATGCATCAAAGTTTTTAACATAATAATAATGATTTGAATAATTAAAAGCTAGTTTTATATTAAATAGTAAAATAACTAGATAAAATATGAGATTCTTTTAAGTGTCGTATTGCTTAAAGCCCAAAGAGTTGTAAGAGGAAACTAAGATGAAGTAAACTAAAGAACTTAACGTATCTGTAAGGTGAAGATAGAAATAACAAAACATGGTTTATAAAATCATTTCTCGAGAGAAATATTTTAGAAAAACAATGTAAAACAAAATATACACACAACACAAATCACAACTACATACTCCAATCACAGTTCAATTTAAAATCATAATTTATCCGAAAAACATAAACTCACATGATTTAATATCATAATTACTCGTAAAAGTGTGAGATTTCAAAATCCGAAGAGTTTTAAATATTTTTAAAATCACAATATTAAATATGAAACAAAAAATATATATTTTTAGAAAAACACATATAGCACCAGTAAGAAAACACACCTTAGCCAAAGCGACTCAAATTACTGAATAACATGGTTTTGAACTCGAACATAAATAAAGTGTGAGAACAAAGACTTTAGAGAATCTTGATGAAAGAAAATAATGTAGGGTTTTCTCTTTGACCATAATATGTATTTATAGAAAAAAAGTAACTAGTTCAATTAGAATTAAAGTTCTATTAGGTCACATTATAAATATAAAAAATATAAAAAATAAAGTTGTATAATTTCGATGAGATTTCTTTTCTTTATATAATATATATAATAATAAATAAAGAATTTTGATAAATAATTAATTTGAATATAATAATATTTTTAATAAAAAGATTAATTTAAGAAAAGCTCTTAAAAATAAATAATCTCAGTAAAAATAAAATTTAATTTAAAAACAAACTATTTATCTAAAAATCATAAAATTTCAAAACATCATTTTAACTTTTAATCTTTAAATTCACGTTTAAAACTTCCAAAACTTTATAATCTTATCTAAAAAATTTTCCTTTAAATTTAAAAAATCAATTTAGAACCTCGAAAAAAAATTAGGGTTTAGGAAATCAGGAATCTATAAATTAGGAGTTTTAATTAGGAATTTCAAAATTAGGAAAAAATTTTGGGATATTACAGCTTTGACTTGAATGGCTGATCAACAATCTTTGGATCTTCTTTGGTAAATTTTAATCCCTTCATAAATTAGGCTCTGATACCAATTGTTGAGTTGATCGATCGATGAAATAGCCAAGAGGGGATGAATTGAATATTTAAAATTTTGTGGAATATTTGGTAAAAATATGTAAAAATGAAGAACATAAGATTTATAGTGTTTCGGCCTTCGAACAAGCACCTAAATCTACTAACTTAGCTCTCACTAAGGATTTTCAACCTAATTCACTAAAGAATTCGATCATTTTCTCATTTCAAAGGATAACAATTAGACAACGAATTAATCTTTCCACCTAAAGATTGATTCAACCTCACAAGGTTACAAGAAAAGGAATGACAAAAGTAAACTCTCTCTAATAGAAAATTTTACCCCAATTACAATCAAAACACTCCCCAAACTCTGAAATAAAAATTACAAAGAAAATTCCTACGAGTTGGGTGTAAAATATTTTGTAATGAAGCTCAAGGAGTTGGATTTGATGCTAAGATGTTTTTTGGTGGATCATTAGTTGTTGTTGCTTTGGAGACTTGATTTTTTACCCTTGCTTTGATTTCTAGCCATTGAGGTGGTTGAAAAAGTAAATATAGACGTTAGGACTTCATTTTCCCACCATTAATATACTTCTACAACTACCGTTATCGATACACGGGGTACCTGTATCGAAATACTACCTAGGAGGAAAGAGTAGTTATGTATATTTTACAAAGAGTATCGATACCTTACCTGATGGTATCAAAACGGATAGACTTTAAAAACAATGGGTATTAAAATGCTTATAAGATCGTATCGATATATTTTGAGATTACCAAGTCTAATATCGAAACGCCTTGTAGCCATTTCGATATAGTTCAACAGACTTTTAAATATTCAATTGACATCCAACGGTTAAAACATTTAATTTTTATAAATTCTTGAAAAAATTGACACAGGTATTGACACACTGAGCTAGGGTATCGAAACACTCTTAAAAAATATATAAATTTATTTTAAGTCCAAATGGATTTTGATACATCTTGGTAAGGTTTCGAAACAAACGTTTATAGTTTTATATGGTACCAAAATTGTTCTATAACATATCGATGCACTTGAATAAACTTAAGAACTTTCCTTTAAAATTTAAGTAAGGTATCGATACCAGTTTGAATGGTATTGAAACACCTGGTGAATTGTAGAACATTCACTTGAAATTTTAGGCACCGTATCGATACCAAGTGAAAAGGTATCCAAAAGCATGTATAGATATGGATGTTTAGACTTGAAAATTATTAAAAAAATACATTTTTGGTTATTGTTTTGAATTGGAAAACTTTGTTAACTTTTAAATTCTTTTGGTATTAAAAATTTATTTATACAAAATAGTACTTTAACTTATTTTTTTATATCAAAATCAAATTAAGGTTTTACAATCTCTCATTTTTGATATAACAAAATCAAAATAAATTTTTAACTAAACTCCCCTTAATAAAACTCCCCCTAAATATATGTATAGTTTAAAAGTTTATTTTTAAAGGCTTTTACTCCTTTTTGTTAAATCAGAAACAAAGATATATTATAAAGGGATAAACAATAGACAGACAAAAAGATAATCATTAAATTCCTAATTCATAGCATTAATACAAACATTAAAAAAATCCAACATAAGCATAGTTCTTAAACATCAATAAAGATGTAAAACTATTTCTCTCCATCATCGTCCTCCTCCTCATCATCTTTATCTTGAGGAGCACGAGAAAGAAACCAAATGAATTTTAAGAAGCTATAAATTTCATAATAAATTTCACTGCCAGCTCTGCAAAACCTCTCACGCCAAATGTGCATAATGTACTCTCTCCGTACAAAGCTTTCATAAAGTTCCTAGTAGCTAGGGTTTTTTACTTGTATAAATATGGTCTCTTTCTTAAGAAAATACATGTAATTATTTACTCTCTTCTATGTTAAGTTTCTTATTAATTCAACACTACTATGACTATGATATTTGATTTGCTTTGATTTGACTACACTGGGCCCACGGATTTAGTGTTAAAAGACGGAGTAAACAGGTTAGATTACTGTGTCCGAGAAAGGCTCTTTTCTAGTTTGTTGAGTAGAATTGGAATTTTATAAATCAACCTCTTCAAATATTAATATGTGAATTGTTGCTAACTCTTGTAGTATGATGTTAAAGTTTAGTTTTTGTAGCGACTCTTAAAAAATCGAGTTTGGGAAGTAACTTGTCGTTAGTAAAAAAAAACTAGGTTTAACTTAGAAAATTGGGCATCGAATTGAGATATTGATTGGGAAAGGAATTTTTGGTTTGAAAAGAAAAATTTTAAAAATTAGGTTAAAATTAGGGGTTTTAAGCATTGGGGGTTCAAAAAAGACTTTTTGAATTTATGGATTTTAGTTAGAAAAATTAGGTTTTGAAATCCAGAAATTTTAGGGTTTTGAATTTAGAAAATGGGGTTCTAAAATTTAGGATAAAATTAAAAGTTGAAAAATTTAAAAATATCTTAAAAATCAAAATTTAGGGTTTTTGAAAAAGGATTAAAAATCTGAAAAAGGTTAAGGAATTATGGTTTAAAAACTAAAACGAAAGGTAAATTAAAAGTTTTAAAATGGGCTAAAAAATTTTAGAGGGGGTTGGAAAAAAATTTAAAATAAAGGGGAGTCGCCACCGGCCACTTAGGTAAGACGGACACCGTAAAAACTAGAAAGTTGGAAATATTTAGGTTCGAGAGTCGGTTACGGTTTAGAAACAGGATTAATGTTTGAAAATCGCCCAAAATTTTTGGCACCTTTGAAATAATCGCTTAGTTAATTTTGAATTTTTCGAATTAAAGTGGTTTTTAAATTAACGTTTGTTTTAAAATTTAGATCCAATTTTATTTTTTTCGTGTTTTTACTCGAAGGTAACATATACACCGCGACCTATACATCGAAATACGGGCTCGTTACGACCGATTAGAAGGCGTAATTAATTAAGTTCGTTAATTATTGAGGTGAAACAAGTGTTGAATGTGAGCTTGAACAAAGTAAATAAAGAAGATGGACAAGGTATACAAAATATTTATAATATACATACAACATTAAAGTAAACCAAAGCATAAAAGGCATGGAATGGATAATTACAAAGCACGTAACAACGATAAGAACCAAGGTAAATAAATATGTGCAAAAAAAGTAGGAATAATTAACTACAAGATTAAAATGCATGCCATAAAGTAACAACCATGTACAAATGAATATGTATGGTATGTAATATATAGATGAAATAAAACATGTAGTACATGACATAAATAAATAAAATAAAGATGCGTAAATAAAGTTACATGTTACGTAAATAAGCACCAAGTAACATAGGAATAAAATAAATAAATACAAATATGCCAAAGAAGAACATCAATATATATAAATAAATAAATAAAAGAGAGAAATAAAAAGATAAATAAAATAAATAATTTAACAATGAGAAAATAATAAACCAAAATAATAAATAACCATTGGAAAGGATCTAAACAGAGTAAAATAAAATTTATAAGCCAAAATTGAAAGCAAATAAAAACAATTTAAACAGAGACCAAAATGTAATCTTTCGAAAACATCCAGGTACTTCGGGGGTATTAAACCAAGGGGAAGGGCCTAAAACCACGATCTAAAACACGAAAGGACTAACATTGGAATAAACCACTTAAAAATAATTAAATTCATCTGAATCAGAACTAAATTGAGAACTTTTGAAAACAATCAGGGACTGAGGAAATGAACATTCTGGAAAATAGGAAAAGGAGAAATCCTCTCCTGTGTTCATCTGGAATCCCCGGAACAGATGAACATTCAAAGAATATTCTTCTGGGTTTCTAGAAAAAAGGAGCATCGACCCTCCTCCGTTGAGAAAACCGACGAAGCAAAACATCTTCTTTTCGATTTTTAAACCCCAAAACAACCAAAAGACCACACTTTTTTTAACAAACAAAATCGAAAGAATTGAGAGAAAATAGAGGCCTTTCTTGCTAAGGCAGAACAGGGAAGGCTCACAATTTCTCCTCCTCCTTGGCTCACCGATGACGGCCCAAAGACATCAGGCTTATTATCGGAGCGAGAAGTAGAAAAGGCTCTTACCCTCTCTTTTCGGTTTTCGAACGCATGTAAAAGAAAAAAAAGATATACCTTCTGAAAATCTCTTACATTGATAAAAATCTCTCTAGGGAGAACCCCTTACATGATGTGTATTTTTTGCTTAAATAGCCAATATTAGATTTACAGCAAAATCCCTATTTTCTATTGATTCCTCTGAAAATTATTTTTTTATGCCTGCGATATTCTGAAATGGCCTCTGATATTGGTGTTGGTGAGTTCTGAATTTTTGGTACCACCTCTGATTTCTGATACAATTGGTGTTTGAGCCTCTATTACTTGTACGAATTCTGATACCCTTTTTGTTTGATTGCAATCGTGGCTATTAGGCGAGTGGAGTGGACCAATGGTGACTGACGCCGGTGATCGGACGGTGGGAACAAAGGGTCATCAGGCAGTGGAAGCATCGGGCGCGTGCCCCTCACTCGCGCATGGAGAGTTGGATGGTTAGCGCGTGAACTTCTGGAGGCTTCTCTCCCTTTTAATCTGAGTTGTTGGATCACGGATTGATCCAACGGTCCTGAGGCGACTGCACAGATAACAAAAGCAGTTAGGATTTTTAGGCTTTAGCTGGGTTTGGCTTCTTGGGTTGTAAATAACGTGTAATGAGCTGGTGTAAATAAGCTTGTATTCATTTTATCTTGGGCTTGTAAAAATTATGTATTTGGACTTGTATATATGGACTCTAATAATAAAACTTTGGGCTTCACCTTATTCACATTTTTGAGTTCTTTTTATTATTTTTAAATATGTTATATAAATAATAATAATAATAATAATGATAATAATAATAATAAAAAGCCGAATAATAATAATAAAGCGAAAGAAAATAACAAAAATAATAATGTACATTATAATAAGTCTTATAATATTAAAAACAAACTTACCGAAAAAAAAATTAAAAATAAGTCTATTTTTGGGATTTTTGTTACTTTAAAAATAATAAAAGTAATAATAATAAAAGAAAATAAGAAACAACCATAATAATATATAATAAAATAATGATATTTAAAACTAAAATAAAGGATGTTATATATTTAATAAAGCAATGCGACATAATATTAATATTTTTTTTATTTTTTTGTTTAATTACAAGCCCATTATTTAATTGAAAAATGAAACCGGGATTAGACCCCGGATAAAATTAGTGATTATAGTTTTGTACCTCAAAAACCTTGAATTTCAAAGTTGAACCGTGAAGTAGCAGTATTGATTAGGAGCGGGTATTTGATAAGTCGAATCGAGTTAAAATTTTTGATTTAATTGAGTTAAAGATTAAGATTTTATAAAATAATCTTTATTTGAATTTTTTAGCCTGGTTGATTTAAGAAACTTATTATTAATTGATATGAACCCGGTAGTATTGTCCGATTCATATATGATATTGCCCGATCGTGATTCTAGTAAGAACAAATTTCACAAGAATTAGAACGTTAAATTTCATAAACATAAAGCGTAAGAATGAAATAAGAATACTAATAAGGAAATAATGGAATGAAAGATATGGAAGATGTTTGAAGTGTATGAAAGTGTGATGGTTCTAGTGGTTATATGGAATGAATGAATAAGTGGTGAAAATATTATGGAAGTGATGGTGAAAGTGACAAGGATTTTATAAGTTGTAAGGAGGGTGAATTGTGACCCGCTAGCTATATCGACCTAGGAGTCAACAACATAACTTTATGGATTGAAGTGAAGGAATATGGCATGTGACCCACTAGCTATAAGGAGCTGGGAACTAACGCGATAATAAGATAGAATGGGTGAAGACTACAAGCCGAACTTGAAGCCGATAGAGTTCTCGTAAGAACAAAGCAGAAAGCAACCTTTCAAAAGAGTTTTATTATATCAAAGTTGTATTCTAAAAATGAAGGAAATGTTCCTATTTATAATGTTCATAGGAACCATATGAAGAGTCTTACAACAAGAGATGAATGCTTCATCTTTATGGTGGTGAATGCTAATGAATGTTTTGTTTTCTCTTCCATCTTTGAGTGGATGAATATTCAAGGGATGTATGTAGACACTTTGGTAGCATAAGGGGAGTGTCTCTTCCAATTCCATGTTGATTCTCAAGTTAATTAACCTTCTTGAATGTCATAATATTATGCATTAAGAGGGCCTTCATTTCTTGTCTTCATATGGAATACAAATAGCCTCCAAAAGATAATAAAGAATAGACTTGAATGTCTTGATTATTTGCATAATAATGGTCTTCATTTGTATGAATAAAACTCAGCTTTGAATTGACTTGAATATGTGAATAAATAAGACCTTCGATAACTTGTCTCTTGTATGAAGATGAAGGGACTCTTCTTGGCTTAAACTCATCCAGACCATCCCTGCACAAAATTCTCGTAATGAAAATTCCAGCCTGCACTATCTTTGGTAAATCAATCATATCTTAAGCTTCGGTATCAAATTAAGGTGATTCAAAAGGCGTTGGAAAGTTAAGATATAGAGGAATAAACTTGAAAGAGACTTCAAGACTCAAATCTTCTCGGATCCAATTCAAAAATTGAGATCAATTTGACTTTCATTCTTGCATTTGGTGTGACTATTCATCTTCCTTCATTTACCTATCACAAAGATAATTTTTTTTATAAAAAACATGCATAAAAAAATTAAGAGTTAGTTTGATTAATTAGCTAATTCAATGAATGAACTAGCTTGGTCAATACACTAACTTTATTAATGAACTACATGCATTAATGAACTAATCATTCAATGCAATACATGCTTAAATGAACCTAACTAATGTACATGTTTGAATGAAGTATCATGCTTATTTCTTCATGTAATTTGATATCATGCAACTAATAAAATTCTTGTAGGTTCATGCACAAGTATAAATCATGTAAATGAATGATAGGATATAATGCATAAATGAGCAAGTAGAGAACGAAATATGGTAGAACTCCCTTTGAATAATTCATAGAAAAAGTCCAAGGTACGACAAGTATATGTGAAATGATGAGTCTAGTTAGGATCATATCATAGAATGTTTATTGTTTTTCTCTACACTGGTATCAAAAGATAAAATTAAAAAAATCATTAAATTATTTTAAAATATTCATTTTAATCATTAAAATTTAAAAAATATAAAATAATTTTTAAATTATTATTGATTTATTGAGTTGCTTTAGTCTTATGTATATCTTACTGTCAAACGTACTCTTTTTCCTTCATTTAGGTTAGAAAGGTTTTTTAACGAGGCGTAAGGTGACATCTTCATTCTTAATAAAAAAATAAACCTAGTTGCTTTTATTATCATAGTAAAAGAAAACACCAAATTGTCCTTTAATAACAGTCAAATAAAAAAAGTAAAGAACAAAAGCATTTGGTCAATCTTTCTTCCTCTGTAAAATGCATTTAAAACTTTCAATTGAGCTTTAAACCAGAGGAAAATAGCAAGAAGGATAGAACCTGCAACCCAAAGTATGTCTTGCTTTTGAATCAAGAAGACTCGCTGCAATTTACGTCAGAGAACACCAATTGCTCAAATTAGTAAGAAACTTCCTCAACCGGTTACCGATCTTCATTTCCAGAGTGACATCTTGTGCAATCCCGTGTGCAACTAGATTTCCATGTCTAAGAGTGAAGGTAAAAAAAACATGTACTGCCAATAGCTCCATTTACTATGTCGTCCATCGGTGACATGTCACAGTTGGTTCAAGCTATTGCGGGAGCTTTCTAGTATGTAGTTGCTGGAATGCAGGCCCCAATTGCTCCGCTGGTAGCTAATCCTGGTTTACCTTTAGAGAGACTCTATAGTTTAGGAGCGGTTGAGTTTAAGGATTTTGTCCCTGGAAGACTCTAAGGCTTGGTAAGAGAGTACAAAATGTATTTTGGATTAGACGGGTTGTTCTACTAAAAGGAAACTTGGATGCATAGTTGCTTTGCTCCAAGGTGATGCTTATAAGTGATGGACTACCACAATCTATGGCTTAGATGACTTAGAATTTCTTTGGTGAGGATTTTAGTCATAAGTATTTGGGTGTTAGGTATTTAGATGAAAAGAAAAGAGAATTTATTTCTTAGGCCAGGAAGCATGACAGTTTTTGAGTAAGAGATTCAATTTACCAGGCTGAGTCAGTATGCTCCTAAGCTGTTAACTAATGAGAAAACTCGTTGTGAGAGGTTCCGCTATGGTTTGGTGCGAGAGGTTAAGACGTATATGTTGGCTACAGACTATACAAGCTTTAATGTGTTGGTAGATCGGGATAATGAAATTGAGTAGAGTTTGGGCTTGAAATCTTTAGGATCTGGTTCTGGTAAGAGGCTGGCTGATAATAGTAATATCAAGGATAAGTTTAAGAAATAGAAAGATAGTAGGTTTGTTATGAACCATAATAGAGGATGAGGTTTTGACCGTGGTTATTGTTGTGCTTGGTTTGCAGTGCTTCATGGATTGATTAAAATATGTGATTGTTTTGTATGCAAGCGTGTACAAGTATACACATCGAACAAGTAATAAAGTGTGTGAGTGAGATTGTTACCACGAGGATTGGGTAGATTAATTCAAAAATAGTTACCATATACAAAAGGTAAAATAGTCTTTTGCAAATTCATATGCTAAAGCAAATCTGCAAGTGTCACCAAAAATGCTTTAGCAAAATGGAACTGTCACCAAAGATGTTGGAGCAAAATAAAGGATGTCACGAAAATGCAGTAGCAATAAATAGATATTGGAGAAATAAATAAAGATGCACAAACACAACACTGCAAAAGATATTCAAGCTTAAGACAAGCTAGGCTTGCTATGACATGACTTAACTACTCTCCTAGATGTTACTGTTCCCAAGGTTTACTAGTGCTCGATAGAGTTTACTGAAAATGCTTCCACTATCCCTAGTCAAAAGGCCTAACATTTCGAAAATGCTAAGGCATTACCTCCTGGTCTCAACCCTAACACTTTTAATGTTGATGAAGCACTACCCCTTTTAGTCGTTGAAACTCTATCTTATCCCTAAGGCAAGGTAGGATTCAGCTCTCGCGGAAACCCCATTGTTCAAGATGGTCTAGCTTTGCCTATCCCTAGATCTAAGCTTCCCAAACCCCTTGAGCTATGGCTACCTCCCAGTGCTCTTACAAACCAAGGTTTAGAGTAAAAAGTGTTAGCATGCTTGAGCAAAACACTTAATAAACCGAAACAGTAAATCATCCATTAAAAAAATTAAAATCATCCAAAACAAGCCTTAGCTATACTAGTTTAGTTCATGGCTAGGTAATAAAAACTATTCAACTTGCGTCCTTTGAAATACATATTCATCGAATTAGAAAAGAGGTAAACAAAGTGAAGAGTAAAGAAGTCTCAAACGCTTGTGTTGTGACACTTTCTAGCTTGTTGCTCCTCCCAAAGTCACGTAAATCCATTGCTTGAAGCTCTCCTACAATGGTGGTTCGGCTAGAGGTTGAAGACAACCGAAAGTGGCCTCCTTTCTTTTTTCTTCTCCCTCTTGCTTCCTTAAAGTTCGCTCCATTTTGGCTCCTTAGCTACTGATGTTTCTATTTTTCTTGCTCTAAAACATCCGGCTCGGCTCTAGGTCCCTTGTAGAAGGAGGCTTACCCTTGTATTTATAGGAGGCTTCTAGGGTTTGATTCCCTAAAGGTGCCAAGGGAATATCCCCTGACAATTGCTGCAACAAGTGGCAGGAATGTCTAGTCTGCAGGAGACTGTAGTAGGTCTGCAAGGAGTGGTGCAACGTCTATAGAAAAGTGTGATAGGGTGCAGGGGTGGTGCGACGTCTGCAAGTTTGCAGAGGAGGGACAGCTGGCCTGGAAAACGCGTGGAGACAGTAGGCTGCAGGTGTGTCCTTTTCTTCTATTCTGTTTTGTCCGCCCATAATGCTATAGCATCCTTGAAGTCCGATCCAACACTTGAGAAATATGCTACGGCATCTCTCCCACTCTTTCAACTTTACTTCAGCATCTGCACAACATTTCCAACAAAATACCCTTCAAAGCAGCATCTTTTAAAAATAAAAAGAAAATAAAATAAAAAACTAAACTAAATGCAAATGAACATGAAATGCAACTAAATGTGATGAAATGCAATGCAAATGAGCTTGAAATCAAACAAAACCTTAAGTAAAAGGGTAGAAAATAATGCTTTTTAGAGCGTTAACACACCCCAAAACTTAAGATATTGCCTGTCCTCAAGCAATGACATATAAAAATGCTATGATATTACTTTCAATCCTTGACAGTAGTTTAGGCAAAACATCAATCCTCAAAATATAAATGCTATAACAATCTACACGATATTGAGAATTACAAGAACTTGAACTAAGACAAGATGTTTTGCTTATGTGTGCTGGATTGTCTCTAACTTATGCTGAAGTGTTAGAAAAATTTTAGTTTTCTTTATTCACTATACCCTAGCTCTAATAAAATCTACTCCCTTGCTTAGAAGTTTTTTTAAACCGATTCGAAGGGTGTCAACTCATCACACCTACCATCCTTAACTCTAGATGAATATGGAGCAAACATCTCATCCCCGAGCCAGTAGGTAGAGTCATCCCGTGACAACTTTCATTCGCTCATATGCTGTAGCATTATTTATGTTCAGAGCATAAGCTAACTTTTTCATAGAGGAGCATCCTTCTACAGTTTCATGCTAAAGCATTTATTCATTTTTTTACGTTTTATTTATATACTCTAGCAAAAAGGAGTTTTTTCTTTCTTTCCAAACCAAGGAATAGATTCTAAGTTCTCTAAAAAATTCCTACTACTCAAGCATAAAAAACATACAATCGTGTCAAATAAAATTTCAAAGTATTAAGTCCTAATTTAGTTCAATTCATTCTCAATATATTCACTAATTCAGTTTAAAAGCATCACAATTCTTATCATCGGATATCATCTGTTCTAACATAAAAGTTGTCTTGAATTGAATCTAATGCTATAGCAAATTTGTATGTATGCAGAATGAAATGAAAATGCTAAAGCGAAGACCTTGCTACCCCCAAACTTGAGGTTAGCATTGTCCTCAATGCTGAAATGAATCTACATGTAAAAATAAAAAGATGCTTACTTCTCAGCGGGTTTTGTCTTGTGGACAACCATCTTGATGCGTTTCCATGTCCTGTCCAGTGGTGATGGCTGCTCAGTTTCTGCTACTGTAATGGGCATCGTATTCTCCTCCATCCTATAAGAGGCGAGTTATCTAGCCGTGCGCTTTATCTTTCAGTGTGGAACAGATATAACCAATTGATCCGTAGGAGGCATCTCTTCATGTGGTGATGAGTTGAGATCGAAATCATCACTACTGATTTCCATTGTTCGTTGCGCAGAGGTTGGTGATACCATAGCAGGTTCCTCACCTTGGTCCTATGGTGATGACTCTGATGGACCGGTAGGGACCTGGTGTGATGTTGTAGCAAAAGCAGTATAGGATTGTTCAGATGCTGGTGTAGTTGTTGTTGGTTCATCCTGATGGCAGGCAGTGTCTTGTGCATTTCCTTGTGGAGTAGTCTGGCTTTGTTGTTGCTGTGGCGGATTCTGTTCTTTGGATGCTTGCTCGATCTCGACTGGACCAAAATATGAGTGGAGAAGTTGGGGAAATTGTAGCCAACATCTTGTAGCAACTCACGAAAATTCAGTTGTAGTATTAAGTCCCTTTGTTGGACGTAACTCTTGTAGGACATAAATTTGCTTTGAAGGTCTTGCAGCTATAGTTGCATCCCTTGCACAGTTACAGGTAGTGTACTGAAATTTACTGTGGCATTTTTCGGCTTTATTGATGGTGCAACAGATGTTGTGGTAGTTTCTTCCAGTCCTATTAGTTCAGGGATTTTCTTCAGAGGTATCCCTTGCCTTCCCTTCATCTTGAAGTCCTCAACATTCTCGAACACTCTCTGCTTCCTATAGAGTGCATTGATGAGGTAAGGGAATGGGAGGGGGCTTTGCTTCCTCTTCAGCGTAGCATAAGCCTCTTCGAGAATGATCCTTCCCACATTGATCTTCCTTGTCCTTAGTATCGAGTGTAGCAATTGCAGTCTGCCCAAGTTGACAATGGCATTATGAGTGGTCGGCATCAAATTTTGCTTGATGAAGTGCATCCAAATTTTTCCTTCTGGCTTCAAACAGGTTGGGTCCACCGTGGTGTTCGCTTCATCCCACATTGTTCCCTCGACACAGAGTATTTGCAGTAAGAAGTCTTGGTCTTGCCCCAACATTGACGCGACAAGTATAGAATGTTGGTCATCTTCTTCTTCTAGTCCGTAAAACTGGTTGATGTCTTTCGCCGTGAATGGAACCGCATCTCCATATACATACACAGTTGGTTGCCCCAGTCTTGCGTAGTGGGCATAAAACTCTTTCACCAACGAGATGTTGAGTTGCTTGACATCCTTCCTTGCTGTAAAGTGGCGGACAAGTTTCTACCACTTGTGGCGTTTTATAGTAAGGGTCACTTGCTCTGGCAGATTTTGGAATGTGGCGTTTTTGTAGAGGAAGCCTTTCTCTTGGTGTACCATTCTTGCTTTGAGATTTTGAAATCGCTCTCTTACTGCATCATCTCTAAACTTTCTGATCTTGATCAGTCGCGCTTTAGCAGCCTTACAGGACTCCATAGTGTTCTTATAATGCATCATTATGAAATGAAAATTTTTTGTCAAAATCTCTTTGTGGTTTCGAAGGAGAGGAAAGTTGTATGAAAATGGAGGTGGTTCTTTTAGAGAAGAAGGTGAAGTAGCGGGGAAGAGAGATGGACGGTTAACTTGTTAGGGAAAAGGAAGAGGAAAGAGAAAAATAATAATAGCTTGTGTAAGGGTTTTGGATGGTTAGAGTCCTTGGGAAAGTAAAAAGGTTTGTGGGGTTTTAAATAGATGGTAAGTTGGAGAGAGAAAGGGGTTTTGTAATTAATGAAGAGTAATGATGGGTAAAAGAAGGATTGAATTTGAATCAAACTCTCTCCTTTCCCTTTGGAAACCGACCGAATTCTTTTTAATGGGCTCCTCATCTTCCTCTTTTGGTGGCCCAAAACAAATAACTCCAAAAATTCTTCCCTCCAAAACTGGTAGCCGTATAGTCCTTTGTAGCTCCCAGTTCTCCTTTGCACAGACTGTGCACTGCATCCTGTCCTGTTGTGGCGTGCCACGCCTCTGTTCTCATGCAAACTGGTGCAACGACGTACAATGGTCCGAGCTTTTACCTTCAAGAATTAAAATCTAAATAGAGACAAAAAGGAATTAAAAGCATCTTAAAAGAAACCCTAAATAAAAACGTCTACTTTTATTCATACTGAAAATTAAATGCTAAAGCATAATAAAAGAGTAGGATAGAAATGCTCAGGCATTTTGCAGACTGTGGTCGTCCTTGTCACGCACAATGGGAGCTCCATTATAGTTTTTCAGTCTTTGACCATTGACCTTGAATGTTCGATCTCCATCAAGTGTTTTGATTTCCACAAGTCCATAAGGATAAACCCTATGTATCAGGAATGGTCCTGACCATCAAGACTTCAATTTTCCAGGAAAAAGTTTCAGTCTTGAGTTGTATAGTAACACTTGTTGGCCCTCTGAGAAATGTCGTGGCAAAAGATTTTTGTCGTGTCATCTCTTTGTCTTTTCTTTGTAGATCCTAGCATTCTCATAGGCATGGGACTGAAATTCGTCCATTTCATTTAGCTCCAAAAGCCTATTCTCTCCAGCTGCCTTAAAATCCATATTGAGCTTTTTGATGGCCCAATAAGCTTTGTGTTTGAGCTCCACGGGCAAATGGCATGCTTTCCCATAAACCAGCTTGAATGGGGACATCCCTAAAGGAGTCTTGTAAGCTGTCCTATATGCCCACAAAGCTTCATCCAGCTTTGGAGACCAGTTTTTCCTCTCCGTGTTGACTGTCTTCTCTAGGATTTGCTTGATTTCTCTATTGGAGATTTCAACTTGGCCATTTGTTTGTGGGTGATATGCTGTAGCAATTTTGTGTCTGACTCCATAGCGTTGTAATGCCTTAGCAATGAGCTTGTTGTCGAAATGGGTTCCTTCATCACTGATTATGGCTCTAGGGACTCCAAACCTTTTGAAATTATTCTTGTGCAGGAACTTTAAGACCGTCTTAGAATCATTCTGAGGTGTTGCCACCGCTTCTACCCATTTTCTCACGTAGTCCACTGCTAGCAAGATATACAAATCACCATAGGATAATGGAAATGGCCCCATAAAATCAATTCTCCAAACATCGAAAACCTCGATTTCCAAAATATTTTGCAACGGCATTTCATTCCTCCTCGAGAAGTTACTAGTTCGTTGACATCTATCGCATCCCTTATAAAATGCTTGAGCATCCTTGAATAGTGTGGGACAGTAGAATCCAGATTGAAGGACCTTTGCAGCAGTCCTTGATCCACCAAAGTGCCCACCACACGATGTTGTATGGTAATGGAATATGATATCTTTTTGTTCTTCTTTCGGTAGACATCTTCGAAGTAATTGATCAGCATATTGCTTAAACAAATATGACTCATCCTAATAGAAAAATTTTGCGTTATGTTTGAACTTCTTACAACCCTGGCTAGATAAATCAGGAGGCAAAATGCCACTAACAAGAAAATTAACAATGTCGGCATACCAAGGTAATGTTGTAGCATATAAAATTTTCTCGTCAGGGAAATTTTCTTTGATCTCGATATCTTCTCCTAAGTTATCAGGATTTTCTAGCCTAGATAGGTGGTCTACAACTTGATTTTCAGTGTATTTCCTATCCTTTACTTCGATATTAAACTCTTGAAGCAAAAGTATCCACCTTATAAGTCTTGGCTTAGCATCTTTCTTAGTCACTAGGTATTTGATGGCAGAATGATCAGTGTGTACTATCACCCTAGTTCCTATAAGATACGCCCTAAACTTATCAAAGGCAAATACTACAGCAAGTAACTCTTTCTCAGTAGTTGTATAGTTAATTTGAGCATCATTAAGAGTTCTACTTGAATAGTAAATAACATGGAAGAGTTTACCTTGCCTTTGACCTAGTGCTGCGCCAACTGTGTAGTCACTTGCATCGCACATCAACTTGAATGGCTCAGTCCAATCGGATGGTATAACTATTGGAGTTGAGGTAAGCTTCTTCTTCAGCTCATTAAAAGTGTTGTGGCATTTTCATTAAAGACAAAGGGTTGATTTTGCTGCAGCAAATTGTAGAGCGGCTTAGAAATTTTCGAGAAGTCCTTAATGAACCTCCTATATAAGCCAGCATGTCCAAGAAAGCTTTTAATTCCCTTCACAGTGGTGGGAGGTGGTAGCTTCTCTATCAACTCTACTTTTGCTTTGTCAAATTCAATTCCCTTGCTTGAAATCTTGTTTCCCAAAACCGTACCTTCAGCCACCATGAAATTGAATTTCTCCCAATTGAGTACAAGGTTAGCTTCTTCATAGTGTTTCAGTACCTTGGCCAGGTTGTCGAGGCATTTTTTGAAAGTTTCTACGGACACCCTAAAATCGTCCATAAACACCTTCAAAAGTTCTTCAACCATGTCTAAAAAAATTGCCAACATGCAACATTGAAAAGTTACTGGAGCATTACATAACCCAAATGGCATTCTTCGAAAAGCATAAGTCCCATAAAGGCAGGTGAAAGTTGTCTTCTCCTGGTCCTCTGGTGCTATAGCAATTTCGTTGTACCCAGAATAGCCATCGAGGAAGCAATAGTAAGCCTTTCCCACCAATCGATCCAACATTTGATAGATAAAAGGAAGGGGGGAATGGTCTTTCTTAGTTTCCTTGTTCAGCTTCCTATAGTCCACATAAATGCGTCAGCCTGTGACTGTCCTTGTTGGGAGCAACTCATTGTATTCATTTGTGATTACTGTCGTGCCTCCCTTCTTAGGAACACAATACACAGGGCTAACCCATGAGTTATCAAAAATTGGGTATATGATCCATGTATCCAACCACTTGATAATCTTTCTCATCACTATCTTCTTCATTGTTGGGTTTAGTATTCTTTGGGGCTCAACAAAATTGTTGTGGCATTCTTCTAGCAGGATCTTGTGCATGCAGATCGTAGGACTGATGCCCTTCAAATCGGCCATAGTCCACCCTAGAGCTTTCTTATATTGTGACAACAAATTCACAAGACTAAGCTCTTGGTCAGGATCTAAGCTAGAAGAAATAATCACTGGCAAAGTATTGTGAGATCCCAAATAAACATACTTTAAATGTGGCGGCAGTGGTTTTAAATCTAGAGATGGTGCATGTAAAAGTGATGGTTTAGGAGGAATAAATTCAGAGAAATCATTTGATTCGAAATTTGTACCTTGTCCTGGCTTAAAGTGGCCAATTTGCTGTAGCTCTAGATGAGCTTCTTCATCTTGATCATGTTCCTCCAGCATTTTTGCAAAGTCCTTCATTTGCGGAGAATTGTCATAGCAAAAATCTGCATCCTTTTCAGTTGCTGCAGTATTTATCCCGTCTATACAGTGACATTCCTCATTATCATCCATGTACTTGAGAGTGTTGAAGACATTGATGGTCATGGACTGATCTGCTACTCGCATTGTGAAGTCTCCCTTCTCATAGTGGATGAGAATCCGACCGGTTGCAAGGAATGGTTGCCCCAAAATGATGGGTGCCTTGTAGTCCACTTTACAATCTAAAATTAGAAAGTCCACAGGGAATACAAACTTACCCACTTTTACTATCACATCTTCCACCTTGCCGTGAGAATGGTCCGCCAACTGCAGGATGACAATGGTAGGTCGCGTACTCCCTATACCAAGCTTTTTGAATATTGCCTTGGGAATCAGATTCATACTCGACCCTAGGTCGCATAATACCTTGCCCACAAAATTGTCTCCTATCAAGCATGAAATGATGAAGCTGTCAGGATCTTACCTTTTTATGGGAAGTTAAGTCCTCCCAGAATAGAACTCAGATGCTATAGTAACTATTCCAAAATTCTCAGCTTTCTTTCTTTGTAACAATGTCTTTCAAAAACTTTTCATATGAGGGCATTTGATCAATAGCATCTAAAAATGAAATATTTACATGAAATTGGTCCAACATACTTACAAATTTTTGAAATTGGAGATCCTCCTTGTGTTGTTTCAATCGCTGAGGGAATGGTGGTGGTGGTCTTACATCCTCCAAAGTTTGCGGTGGTGCTGCTGCTTTTGCTGCAGCATCTGTAAGCTTCTCACCAAATGCCTCAGTATTTAATTTTTCTCCAGTTTCTTCTCGAGCAGATTCTTCTCCTTGTTTTTCAACTTCTTTTTGCTCCTGAATGGGGGTTTCTTATTTCTCCTTTTGTTTGAATTGTTCACCCCGTGTTGATTTGTCTTCCACTCCTCAAGGTAAGTGCGCTGTATTGCTCTTTGCCATGATTTTTAATTACTTTAGTATCACTAGGCAGGTTGCCTCTTGGTCTTACTTGTAATGCTTGAGCAATTTGACCCATTTGACTCTCCAGCAATCTAAGTGAAGAGTTGTGGCTTTGAAGCAGATTGCCTTGATTAGAGATTGTCGTGGAATGCTCCTGCAATAATGTTTTTGTTGATGTCATAAACTCCTTAGTCGAAGCCATGAATTCTTGCAGCGAAGCTTCAAAAGAATTGTTCCCTTGATGAACTGTTCTCTTGTGTTCATTATGCCATGACATATTTCCTTGAAAATCTTGGACTCCTTGGTTTGTTGCCATGAGTTGTTGCCTATTCGAGCTGTTAGCTTGATTTGACCCTCAATTACCCCAAGATAAATTAGGATGTTGTCTCCATCCTGGATTGTACGTGTTGGAGTAGGGGTTGTTGGAATTTTTATTGAAGTTTCCAACATAATGAGCAGACTCTGGATGAGTTAGACAACCTTTATCAAAATGGCTTCCACTACAGTGCACACAACATAATGCCTTAGCATCTCGTACTTTACTGGGCTGTTGTAGATTCTTCAACATATTTGTGATAGCAGAAAGTTGTGCTGAGACAGAATCATTGGCGTCGAGCTCCAGCTTTCCTTGAGTTCGTCATCTTGTCCCAAGCCTAGTAGTTGGAAACTGATAATCATTGTTGGCTATCTTTTCCAAAATATCAAATGCTTCTTCTGGCGACTTGTCCAGCAGTGTCCCATTTGCTGAAGCATCTAACATCATCCTGGTGGGTGCATTGACTCCGTTGTAAAACATCACGATTAGAGTCCAATTTTGAAAACCGTGATTGATACACCTTCTTAGCAAGCTTTTGTACCGATCCCAACACTCGTACATCGACTCATCATCCCCTTGTCTGAAGGATGCTATCTTATTTCGCAGTTGAGCGTTCATGTTGGGTGGGTTGTATCTCGCTAAAAAGCTTTTGCACAAAGCTATCCATGACTCTATTGAACCGGATAGAATACCATTTAGCCATTCCCTTGCTCGGTCTCTCAAAGAGTATGGAAATAGCTTGAGCTTCAACACATCCTCGTGCATTCCTTGTTGGCGGAACGAATCACAAACCTCCAAGAAAGCACGGATATGTTGTCGAGCGTCCTCGTGTGGAGATCCTCCAAACTGTCCGATCGAATTGAGTATATTAAACATCACAGGATTGAGCTCGAAGTGTGTTGCCTGTATTTCAGGTGTCACTATCCCAGAATTGAGGTCATCAAAGATCGGTGTCAAGTGATCTCGAATTGCCCTTGGTCTTGCTACTACTCCTGATTTACTGTAGCATTTGGATTTGCTGCAGGTACTGATCTAGCATTTGGATTCTGCGGATCCTGATACATGGCTCTGGTTCTTTTATAACATCCTGATTTTGGGGTTAGTAGTTTGGGTATTAGTTAAGAGAATTCGATTTGGGTCGAATCGGGTTCTTCGGTTCGTTATTCCGGGGAAACATAAAATACAAATATTTTCAATTAGAAAAGTATTAAATTTGGAATATGGTTTAAAAATATTAAAAATATGTTTCAAAATTAAAAGAATGAAATTTGAACTTTAAATTGATTTTTAATTGTGCCTAATTACGCACTAGTGACCAAATTGTAATTTTTTGAAAGAATGGAGGACTTAATTTGTAATTTTTAGAAATTGCTATTTTCAGTGACTAAATTGGAAAGCAAACTATACTTAGAATCCTTAGAGGGACATAAACCCAATTTAATTTTTAATTAATGATTTATCCACCAAAAAGATTTTTAATTAATTAAAAGATGATAATTTTATTTTCTCACTTAACCACCTATTTTCTCTCATTTTTTCTCCATCTTCTTCATCTATTTTCTTCAATTACTTGTTGATTTTTCCATCTTTTTTAATAAAAATTACTTCATTTTAATCATCTCTTCATTCTTTACAAAACCTAATCATCAATTTTACTAAATCAACAACAATTTGTAAGGAATCAAGAAGAGAAATTCTCATCTTTTTGGTGGATAGATATCAAAGGTAATTTGATGGATTTTTACTCTTTTCCAAGGTTCTTTATTAAAATTCCCAGGTATTAGTTTGCTAATCCTTAAATGAAACTTGATTTTATGTTTTCAATACTAGATCTAATGATTTTATGAATGTTTTTGTGAAATCTTTTTAGATCTCATTCAATGCTGTAATTAGATGGATTTAATTATGTTATTATGTCAATTAAATGATTGATTAGGTCTTCAATTGATGGCACATTAATTTAATCTCGGAATAATGCAATCGGTGTTGTTTTAAGGTGTTTTTCGGTTGTTTTAGGGGTTGTTTAAGGTGTTTTCATGTTGCTGGAGGTATAAGGAGGGTTTAGATATGTTTTTGGTTCATAATTGGTGTAGATTAGATGTTAGATTTATTAGGTTTTGGGTTGATATTGTTCGTATACGTTTTGGCTTAGTTTACGATCTTTTCAGCTAAGTTTTCGGTAGTTTTATGGTGATCAGATATGGCTGCTGGTTTGAGCATGTAATGATGTGAAAATGCTCTATTTTTAATGTTGTAGAAGAGGTACAAGAATGAGCTTAAGTGGCTGGTGCGTAGGCGTTGTCATCGGAGTGTCGGCATAGGCTCGTTTCGCTTGTCGGTGAGTTATTTTGGATTAAAAGTCAATCGCATTGGTTCGGTTCTGTTTTGTGGACTATGGAATAGTGTGAAAACTTTCCATGGTTCAAGAGTAAGTTTTTAAAATAATGTTGATGCATTACCTTGAATTTCGGCTATATTGGTAATGGCATTGATGAACAACATTTCAATAAGATTTTGAAATAGAATGGCTTTGGTTTGATATGATGCATGCATGTGTTAATTGCTGAAAAATTGTATGATTCATAAAGGCATTCATGGCTTATGGAAGCATGAAAATGAATTGGAATATGATGAGGTTATTTGCCCTATAATGATGAAGCCGTTGAGCATGATTTAAGGTTCACATGATGAACATTATATGAATGCATTATGAGAAGCAAGTTAACATGCATGATTGATATTGATACTGGCTTAGTGACACTAACTTTAGATTCGAATACGAATGACATGTCATTAGGATTAAGTACATTATAAAAATAAAAAGAATAATGATGATGCCTACAAGTAAATAAGGATAACTTTGTGTCCGACCGTGCGTGTAGAGTTTACCTATATGTAAAAAGGGTGACTTTGTGTCCGACCGTGCATATAGTTGACCCATACGTAAACAAGGGTGACTTTGTGTCCGATCGTGCGTAATGGGGGAAAACATGTATACAAGGGTGACTAAGTGTCCGACCAATGCATGTTGAGACCAAGAGTCTCCAATTATAGAAAAAAGGATCTGTGTATTCGATGAACAAAGGGTTCACATTAAGTGATTGTTGGGATCGCCGACAAACCCCATGGCGCAGCGGAACAAAATTACGATGGTCTTTCCAGTGATCCATGTACGTTTAATCCGAAATCGAGAGGAAAAGATACGATGACTTACATTGGGTTCCTTGATAAGCAGCAAAAACAACAACTAGATTTGTGATAATCACGATTGTTCGACAATTCGAATCTTTAGCCTCTACGAATATCGTCTCGGCCTCTACTCAGTTCACCCGGTTAAGAGAGCAAATCTTGAAAAAAACTGTTTCTCGTGATTCTAGGGTTTGGAATTCGGAATTCTCTATCTTGGCTGCTAGACCAATTGATCCTTTATATAGGTGTAACCCTAGGTATAAGAGTTTGATTCTGATTTGGTTTATAGGAAATAATTACTTTAATTAATTCCTTAAATATCAGAATCTATATTTAATTCGAATTTAAAAGGGATATAATTACTTTAATTATATTCTTTATTTAAAATTCGGGATTAAATATAATCTACTTATACTTATATATTTTTGCCCTGTTTCAACCATTTGGTGTGACCTTGTAGGCTCATTGTAACGTTAGTAATAATATTAGAACAATTCTAATATTAAAAATAATGAGTGACATCTAACAATATATCATTGTCATCTAAGTTACAAGAGATCATGATTCGATGTATCATGTCTGTGACCAACTCTTTTAATGTATTATATCCTTTTGTCCTTTTATATCTTTAATAGGCACAAGTCTTGGAATAGTCACACTTGTATAGCCTATTATTAGTGTTTCTTGATACCTAGAGTGGACTACTATTAATGAATAATTTGTGATATCTCATATCAACATATTCAAGTATGGCCATGCATTTTTAGTCTCACTCAATCAAGTGGCCTTTGATATATTTTCCTATTATGTAGGAAGGACAAATCATATCTTGATTATTCACATCTCATTACATATATTGTAATATGTCCAATGTCATTTTTTATAGTGTAACTAATTATGAAACACATTTAACTGCATCAAAACATAAAACAACATATGTTGAGATAGTAATAATCTCAAGTCTAAGGATTATACATATAGTTGTCACTATGAGCAATATCGTGACCGTCACATAATAATCCAAGATATATGCTCATAGTGGGTCAATCCAATATATTATTCTCTATTAATATATTCATGTATTAATTCTGACATCTCTATGTCAATGACAACTCATTGTCATCAATTTATCACATGTTAATCTTAAGCGTATTATTATTGTCCATACCCATAATAATACTTGACTAAGGATCTTTTAATAATAATACATATATTATTATATGGACCTTATTGTTTCTCAGTTTATGTGACACATATATCTGAAAACAACAATGGCAATGCCTTTATTTAATAAAATTGGTAAATGAAAGTATCCATACAATCATCATATGATTGGTCTTTGGGCATACTCTAACAGTGATCACTAGCAAGCCATATGCATACATGAAATGAAATGGTATTCTTGGGCATGACACATGAAATATTTTTACAATTTTGATAAGCATGATTTGGCTTTACTCATTTTAAATAAGTATGAAGGATGCAAACATGACAATTATAACTAATTTTGTTTTATGCATTGATGATCTTGTGTAGAGCTTCCTCACTAAGCATGTTGCTTAAGCTCTCTTTTCATCCTTGTAGAAAAATAAAGGCACACGGGAATTCATTCGGAGCAAGGAAACCAAGGGGAAAGGTTACTTCAAATTCGGTATGTTTTGGCAAATAAGTTGGGGCTTGGCAATGTGTAAACCCAACATAAGTGAGGAGTGTGAACTTTGACTTTGGTTTATATTGAAATAAGACTTATGTTGCTTAATTGTTAATTCATGATCTATGGTAATGTTTGGATTGTTGAAGCATGTACTTGCATGATCGTTATGTTTTTAATCGTGTTCTTCGTAGCATGCCTATAGTTTGCTTGATGTTCTTCATGTTGATAATCATGTGTTTATGATGTTAATTATGCTTAGGACTTATGCATATAGTAGTAGTGATTAAAGGTTGTGTATTGATTCGTTTATATTCACATAGTGTGACGGAACTTTTGGATTCCAGAACTAAAGTTTCGAAACCTTAGTGAAGGTTCTGAAACCTTTGTCAAATAGTTTCGAAACCTTCAGGAAGGTTTCGAAACCTTGCGGACAATTTCAATTCTAGAAAGTTACTGGACGCGAAGAGTTTCGAAACTTTCAGGGAAGTTTCAAAATCTTTTATAAAAAGTTTCAAAACCTTTATGAATGGTTTTGAAACCTTTGATTACCAGAAATTGATAGTTGCTTGAAATTATAGTTTAGTCCCGAATATTTCCTTTGCTCAATTAGGGTACCTACAAATGTTATTTTGAGCTGAAATTTCATATGGATGCATAAATTTGATTTAATTTCAAGATGACTAACTTAATTTGGACGAAGACCCTTTAATTTGAAAGATTTACATTTTGGTCCCTAAATTAGAGAAACATGCAATTGATGATGTTAGAATGATCCGCTTGACTTAAAATTTACCGTGAAGGATACTTGAGTGTTTAATTGAACTTTGATGAAAAGAATTTCTACTTTATCATTAGAATGTAAAAGTTTTACGTTTTAGTCCTTAATTCACTTAAGTGTTTAATCGGATACTCGTTGTGATCAAATTGTTTTCGTTAATGCTTTGTATGAGACCAAGACATGTAGGAACATAATTATGCATCTAGGAAAGAGAAAGACAAAAATATATCAGTTTTCAGGGTTGTTTATCGAATCGGACCTTCGCAAGTTTGGTTTGATATTCCCCGTGTGACCCGTTAGTGTCGGTTTTATCTAAGCCGGGCTAAGGGGGTTACATCTTTGCTCTCACCTCCTTTGTCTAAAATATCTTTCGATTTCTGGAATAAATGGTTCGAGGGATTCCATACGATTCACTCTGGGCATCCACTAACCAAAAACCTAAAAAAATAACAAAGAAAACAAAGATTAAACCAAATAAAAACACTCAAAATACAAAACAAAAATAAAAAGATAGAAAGTATGGAACATATGATTGAAATAGCCTATTGCATCAATCCCCAGCAACGGCGCCAAAAACTTGTTGTGCTTGGTTTGCAGTGCTTAATGGATTGATTAAAATATGTGATTGTTTTGCATACAAACGTGTGCAAGTATACACATCGAACAAGTAATAAAGTGTGTGAGTGAGATCGTTCCCACGAGGATTGGGTAGGTTAGTTCAAAAATAGTTACCATATACAAAAGGTAAAATAATCTTTTGGAAATTCATATGCTAAAGCAAATTTGCAAGTGTCACCAAAAATGCTTTAGCAAAATGGAACTGTCACCAAAGATGCTAGAGCAAAGTAAAGGATGTCACGAAAATACAGTAGCAATAAACAGATATTGGAGAAATGAATAAAGCTACACAAACACAACACTAAAAAAGATATTCAAGCTTAAGACAGGCTAGGCTTGTTATGGCATGACTTAACTACTCTCCTGGATGTTACTGTTCCCAAGGTTTACTAGTGCTCGACAGAGTTTAGTGAAAATACCTCGACTATTCCTAGTCAGAAGGCTTAACACTTTGAAAATGCTAAGGTATTACCTCCCGGTCTCAACCCTAACACTTCTAATGTTGATGAAGAACTACCCCTTTTAATCGTTGAAACTCTACCTTATCCTTAAGGCAAGTTAAGATTCCGCTCCCACGGCAACCCCATTGTTCTAGATGGTCTAGCTTTGCTTATCCCTAGATCTAAGCTTCCCAAACCCCTTGAGCTATGGCTATCTCTCGATGCTCTTACAAATCAAGGTTTAGAGGAAAAAGTGTTAGTATGCTTGAACAAAACACTTAATAAACCAAAAAAGTAAATCATCCATTAAAAACAAATTAAAATCATCCAAAACAAGCCTTAGCCATACTAGTTTAGTTCATGGCTAGGTAAGAAAAACTATTCAACTTGCGTCCTTTGAAATGGATATTCATTAAATTAGAAAAGAGGTAAACAAAGTGAAGAGGAAGGAAGTCTCAAACGCTTGTGCCGTGACACTTCCTAGCTTGTCGCTCCTCCCGAAGTCGCGCAAATCCCTTGCTTGAAGCTCTCCTACAATGGTGGTTCGGCTATAGGTTGAAGACGACCAAAAGTGGCCTCCCTTCTTTTTTCTTCTCCCTCTTGCTTTCTTAAAGCTCGCTCCTTTTTGGCTCCTTAGCTACTGATTTTTCTCTTTTTCTTGCTCTAAAATATCCGACTTGGCTCTAGCTCCCTTGTAGAAGAAGGCTTACCCTTGTTTTTATAGGAGGCTCTAGGGTCTGGTGCCCTAAAGGTGTTAAGGGAATATCCCCTGACAATTGCTGCAGCAGGTGGCAGGAATGTCTGGTCTGCAGGAGACTGTGGCAAGTCTGCAAGGAGTAGTGCAACGTCTACAGAAAAGTGTGACAGGGTGCAGGGGTGGTGCGACGTCTGTAGGTTTGCAGAGGAGGGACAGTTGGCTTGGAAAACGTGTGGAGACAGTGGGCTGTAGGTGTGTCCTTTTCTTCCGTTTTGTTTTATCCGTCCACAATGCTGTAACATCCTTGAAATCTGATCCAAAACTTGAGAAATATGCTAGGCATCTCTTCCACTCTTTCAACTTTGCTTCAGCATTTGCACAATATTTCCAACAAAATACCCTTCAAAGCAGCATCTTTTAAAAATAAAAATAAAAATAAAAATAAAATAAAATAAAATAAAATAAAAAACTAAACTAAATGCAAATGAACATGAAATGCAACTAAATGTGATGAAATGCAATGCAAATGAGCTTGAAACCAAACAAAACCTTAAGTAAAGTGGTAGAAAATAACGTTTTTTAGAGCGTTAACAGTTATCAGAAAGGTCATTTTAAAAATACTGAGTGTAATAAGTGTGGAATACACCACGCAGGGCCGTGTTGGAGTGATAAGTGGTGTTGGCATTATGGTGTTACGAACACAATAGGAGAGATTGTCCTCAGTTGACAGGTGGTAGTCAAGGCCAAGGTTGCGGAGGTGATTAAAACAGAGGTAGAGGCTGAGGAAGAGGCAACTTTCATCACCGTGATGAGAATCAGGGACAGTAGTTCCATCACAAAGGTCAGGCGAGGGTTTATGCACACAAGGAGGTCCGGTCCATAAAGACACCTATGTGATTGCAGGTACCTTTTCCTTGCAATCTTTATCCTTGTTCACTTTTATTAGATTCTGGATCTCCTAACACTTATATCCCTAGTGAGCATACTAGGGCTTTAAATATACCTATAGAGTATATCAACTTTGGCATAAGTGTTACTAGTTCTTTTGGAGAGATAGTAGTTGTTAGGAAGGTTTATAGAAGGTGTCCCTTAGTTATTCAAGGGAATGTTTTTGCCGACGATCTTATGGAGTTGCCTATTCAAGGGTTTGATCTAATTTTGGCGATGGAATGGTTAGTGGAACATAGAGCTGTAATAGATTTTAAGACTAAGAGGGTTTCCTTAAGGTTAGTTGATGACTTTGAAATAGTTATGGTTGCCGCAGGTGTTAAGTTTTTTTCCAATTTGGTGTCGGCTTTGGAAGCTCAGAGGTTGTTGATTAAAGGTTGTGATGCTTATTGGGCTTATGTTATGAATCTGGATATGAAGGAAGTTAGGCTTTGTGACATTAGAATTGTTACTGACTATCCTGGAGTTTTCCCTAAGGAGTTACCAAGTTTACCACATATCCATGAGGTTGAGTTCGATATTGAGCTAATAAAGGGATCTTTACCTATCTCTATTACTCCTTACTGAATGGAACCCAAGGAGCTAAATGGTTGAAAGTTAAGTTACAAGATTTGTTGGATCATGTGTTTATCCGACCGAGCACTTCACCATGGGATGCACCGGTCTTGTTTGTGAAAAATAAGGATGGTAGCATGAGGATGTGTATAGATTATCGATAGTTAAATAAGTTGGCGGTAAAGAACAAGTATCCCTTGCCTAGGATAAACGACTTGTTTGACCAATTTAAAGGACCTACGATGTTTTCTAAGATAGATCTTTGGTCTGGGTATTATCAGTTGAGAGTTAAGGATCAAGATGTTCCTAAGACTGTTTTAGGACATGGTATAACCATTATGAGTTTCTGGTTATACCCTTTGGTTTATCAAATACACCAACTACTTTGATGGATATGATGAATAGGTTTTCCATCAGTTTTTGGATCAATTTGTGATAGTGTTTATCGATAATAATCTCATGTATTTGCGTACCGAGGAGGATAATGATAGGCATTTAAGGATTGTGTTGAAGACTTTATTGGATAATCAATTGTATGCTAAGTTTAGCAAGTGTGAATTTTGGAATAAAGAAGTTGTTTTTTATGGGTCATGTAGTTTCGGCAAAGGTATAAGGGTTGATCCACAGAAGGTTTAGGATGTAGTGAGTTAGAAACCACCTAGGTTTGTGACTGAGGTACGTAGTTTTCTGGGTTTGATAGAAAATTAACGAAGGTTTGTGGAGGGTTTTTCTAGGATTGCAGCACCTCTAACCAAGTTGTTACAGAAAAATGTTAAGTTTGAGTGACTTAAAAGAGACAAGAGGCTTTTGATAAGTTAAATTAGGCTTTGACTCAGACTCTGATCTTGGTTCAACCCGAACCGATAAAAGAGTTTACGGTGTATAGTGATGCATCAAACGTTGGTCCTTGTTGTGTTTTAATGCAAGAGGGAAGAGTGGTAGCTTATGTATCTCGTTAATTGAAGGTGCATGAGAAAAACTATCCCACACATGATATTGAGTTAGTTGTGGTTGTGTTTGCTCTTAAGATATGGAGGCACTATCTTTATGGTGAGCGTTGTGTGGTGTACACTGACCATAAGAGTTTGAGATACTTGATGTCCCAGAAAGATCTTAATCTTAGGCAAATTCCTTAGCTCGAGTTACTTAAGGATTATGACCTGACTATTGAGTATTAGCCATGGAAAGCTAATGTTGTTGTTGATGCTTTGAGTAGAAGGGCGGTTGTTGAATTACATGTTATGTTTGCTAGGATGAGCTTGTCAAATAATGGAGGTTTGATAGTTGAGTTGCAGGTTAAACCATCTCTGGTTGAAGTGATCATAGAGAAATAGTTGTTGGGTGAATCTTTGGTACCTTTTGTTCAGGATATAGCTGAGGGTATACCGACAGAGTATAGTTTTTGAAGAGATGGGGTTTTATGTTTTAGAGATCGTGTTGTTGTGCCAAATGATGCTGAGTTGAGATGTACTATTCTTGCAGAAGCATATAAAAGCCCTTTCGCTATCCATCCGGGTAGTACTAAGATGTACCCGGATCTGAAAATTGACTATTATTGGGTTAGTCTGAAAAAGGATGTAGTCGAGTTTGTAAGAGTTTAGTGTGTCAGCAGGTTAAGGCTAAACACCAAGTTCCATTAGGTTTGTCACAACCGTTGAAGATTCCAGAGTGGAAGTTGGAAAGGATTGCTATGGACTTTGTGTCGGGTTTGCCCTTAAGACCGACCAAGAAGGACTCGATATGGATGGTTGTGGATAGGTTTATGAAGTGTGCATACTTTATTCCAGTACATACTAAGTATTCCTTGGATAAGTTGGCTGAGCTATATGTTTCCAATGTTGTGAGGCTGCATGGAGTGCCTAAATCCATAGTATACAATAGAGAGACGAGGTTTACGTCTTGGTTTTTGAAATCTTTACAGAAAGCTCTTGGTACAAAGTTGAGCTCTAGTACATCTTATCATCCGCAAATGGGTGGACAGTCTAGGAGAGTTATACAGGTTTTGGAGGATATACTAAGGTGTTGTGTTATAGATTTCAAGGATTCTTGGAAAAAGTACTTATCATTGGTGGAGTTTTCATATAATAATAGTTATTAGGCAGTATCCAAATGGCTCCGTTTAAGGCTCTGTATGGTAGGAGATGTCGAACTCCGTTGTGTTGGGCTAAGACTGGAGAGAAGTTTATGACGTTACCCAGTGTTCTTGAGGATATAAATGAGAAGGTTAAACTCATTAGTGAAAGTGAGAAATGATTATTATAGACTTTGTGTCGGATTTGCCATTAACACCGACCAAGAAGGACTCGATATGGATGATTGTGGATAGGTTTACAAAGTGTGCACACTTTATTCCAGTGCATACTAAGCATTCCTTGGATAAGTTGGCTGAGCTATATGTTTCTAATATTATGAGGATGCATGGAGTGCCTAAATCCATATTATCTGATAGAGATCCGAGGTGTCGACGAAGCCATGTGGGAATGAAAGTCGGTTTCGTTATCTATTTCCACCAGGTAATTTCGAGTATGAAATTCTTTAAGTAGGGGAGAGTTGTAATGCCTCAAAATTTGGCCTAGAGGTTAGTGGCCAATTTAATCATTTAAACCTAGTTTGGGATTAAATCCTTAAAAATTGATCTTTTATCGAAATAAATTATAGAAAAATATCCTAAAATCCTAATTTAATATATAATTGACTTTAGTCATCTTAATTTCGAAAATTGACTCGGGAAACCCTAAGATTTTGAAATTAGGGACTATTTTGTAAAAATTGAAATGTTGAGGATAATTTTATAAATTAAGCCAAAACTTTGAATATCTAAGTGACTTTAATACAATTATTATCCTAGCTGGTCTAGGCTTTCAAATTTTTAATTAATCAAATCCATAAATCATATTTTAATCTAAATTACTAATTAAACTTGATTTTCAACTCTTAAATCCTATTTAAACATAATTAGCCAACCTATTATTATAATTTTCTTTTTCCCTATTCTAAAGACAGAGAACCATCAGTTTTTCAAAGATAAACCTAAATATTTTCATCAATTTTAGTTTGGATTAAAATATATAACTTTTTCTTCTCAAAACTTCTCGTTTTCTAATTTTTTTTATCGTTTTAAAACCTGGAAAGCAATTGGATCCATTTTGGAGGTAAGATTTTATCAACCCTCTAGAACTTTGAAGTTATTTACTGAAATTACCAAGTTCTTGACTTGGTAAAAACGTTTTTAATCCATTGTTTTAGAAAAAACGATTTTTGGGTCAAAACATACAATTTAAGTTCAAGGGTTTCTACTCACTTTTTTTAATCCTAAAATGATGATTTTCAATGCGTTAAGATGTTTATAAAGTGTTTTTAAAATCCTTAATCCCGGACCAAAGCTGTAAGAGCAGTTTGGGTGATTTTGGAAAACGGGCTACAAAAGGTTATCGGTGAATGATTATCAGTGACTTAATCCTTAATCAAACCGGTGACTTTGCGAGCAACAAAAGGTTATCGGTGAATGATTAAGAGAGTGGGCTACTTCGATAGTGTTTTAAATCTATTTTACAAAGATCTAGGGTGTAGGAAAGGTACGAAAAAATCCCTATACTCCAGAGTAAGTTTTTAAGTTTTGCTCTCTTGAAAATACCATATTACGCCTTGCTTTACTATGTGGTTTTGTCATGTTCATGTTTTATTGTACGAATGTGATTATGCATGCAATTAGATGCTCATAATATTGTTTTTATAATGTTTTGTTGCTTCCATGGTTTTATTTTCAAAGTTTAATAAAAAGAGTTTTTATTGTTCTTTGCACTTGATGCACAAATTGATGGAAAACAAGAGTTGTGATTCACTTTTTTTATTTTAAAACTTGAAATATCGTGTTTTTTTAGTAATGGTATTAAAGATAATGAAAACATGGATAAATTGGTCGATCAATAGGATGTGAGTACACTATAATTAAAATACGTACATGTATAAAATGTCTTGGTGATGCATTAGAGTTAATACTTATATCATAATATATGTGTTGTATTACTTCTAAGTGTTGCTTATCCCGGATGCTAAGGTGTGATTTAATGATTGGAGTTAATCCATCAAGGATGTGATTAGGCAATTAACCCTAACACGTGGTATGAGTAGCGATTGTCTCTCATATGTGGCATGTCAGCAATCTGGCCCCATGCATGGCATGTTAATCATGCGCCTTCTATTTATCCTAACGTTTAGTGATAATCTAAATGGTTCACTAATACCAATAAATGCTATGAGCAAGTATGTTCTCTTAATTGAATAGTATTTTCAATAAAGCTTTGCCATGGGTTGTAAGACTTGTTTTTTTTCTAATTGAGCATGTGTTTTTCAAAAGTATTTGAAAAAGGTTTTGTGGCTTATGCCATGGATACTTGTCGTTTTTGGCATTGTAAGTCATGTGTTTATTTTACTTGCAATGCAGAGAAATAAGAGATTAGGTGCCAAAAAGAAGCAAAGATGTCGAGTAAACTAATTATACTTTCTTAAGCTCAAGTATGTTTTAAGTTAAATTGAGAACCTTAAGTAGATGAGAGCAGTGGAGCAGTGAATTGATATGTGTTTCTGGATATTCTGGTTTTGAATATCTTTTATGATAATTGATATGTTATTGAAGTCTTTTGGATTTGATTCACATCTTGATTATGCTTATTCTTGTTGAAATATGACTTCGATGAATATTGCTTTCAATTTGTGTTAAGAGCATGGAACTAGAATGTTTGAATTATGTGATTTATGTCCTATAGGTGAATAAATTCATCTACTACTCTTGTGTTCACGTTTAAAGCTTAAAATATGGGTAAATTGTTGATTATGCGTAGAGGGTTTCGATACTTGTTCATAGGATATCGATACCTAGACGGAAACATAACGATTTTCTGGAAAATTAAGTTTGGGTATCGAAACCACCCGAACTGGTTTTGAAATAGTGGTGTGAAATCTCCATGTGTATCGATACGTCTTAGTTTGGTCTCGCGGGCTATCGTTTGAGTTATCGATAATGTATTGAAATACTTAATAAATGTATTGATACCCATTTGTCGTTTACTATGGTATCGATACCAAGGAAGGGTGTCTCGAAACCCCTGTTAGGTAATGTCGTTAAAGGCTAAAAATAACTTAAAAAACTTACGCTTTAGTCACCAAACTTTAAATAGCGATTAGATGACTCGAAGAGATTATTTTAATCTGACAATTTACGTATAAACATGAAACACACTTAATAAAGGATTGATAGCCTTAATTTCACTTTTAAATCATGAAATTCTAGAAATTTACAATTAGATTCCTAAAACTTATTTGATCAAATTAGGACTCGTTTAATATCGAATTTTGCTGCAAATAAACTCAGTCCTTTCATGGACATGTAGGATCTAACAGAAGCATTTAGATCAGAAAAAAAAAAGAAAAAAGGTCGTTTATCGGGGCAAGTCTCTGGATTCGCCTCAGTATTCCACGTGTAACTCGTTCGATTCGGGTGACGTCTAGACTGGGTCGTGTGGGTTACAAGATACTTAAAAGCCTTATTAAAAACATCTAAACACATAAAAATTTATATATTTAATGACCCCATCAGGCATTAATTGATTACGAAAATCATCAAAATAATAGAATTTTCATCGTAAAAAATGATTTTAATGAAACCAAAGGTTAAAACATGTTGTAATCAGCCAAGAACTTGAGAAATTAAATAAAGAACTTAACAATTTAGAGGTTTGAATGATTCACACCTCCAAATCTGATCCAACCTCCTTCCAATGGTGAAAACATGTAAAACAATTAAAAATCAAAGATCATTTAAAGAAAAAAAATATATAGGAATTAAAACCAACGTGATTTGATGAAAAAGGATTGATGTTTACCTTGAAATTTGAAGAATACTCTGTTTTGAACTAGACGAAAAATAAAGAGTTAAGAAGGGAGGATGGGCTGAACGTGAAGTTTGGGTTTTGGTTAAAATTGGGGAATTATGATTAATTAGGTTAATTAATTTGATTAAAAGATGTTTAAAGAGGCTCATTGGAAAGTTATATCAGCTAGGAATAGGATTGTATCAAAGCTACTTAAAGATTCAAAGTTTTGGCACAAATTACAATCTAATCACTAAAATAGTCCAGTTTTCAATATTTATAAACTAGTCACTAATTTCAAAATCACAAGGATCTAAGGGTTAATTTTCAAAATTATTTTGAACAAAGTCAAACATATGTTAATTAAGATTTTAAAAAATCCATAATTTATTTTCGTCTAAATACTAATTGATACATGCATGAGAGGGCTAAAGTAATGCACATCGTGTAGAAAAGTTGAATCATTTTGAAAAGTCTGGAAACTCATCCAACTTGCGATGACTTTTCGGATAAGATCCGGGCATTCATATTATAGTTTTATTTTAACAAATTGACCATCATTCAGTTACCTTTTTAACGCATCTAGAAACGCATTAATTGGACATCAGGAGCTCAAGATATTTTCGTTTTACTGAAGACTGCAGATGCAAAAAACTGGATACGATATTATTATAGGATTCTGTAAAATTCAACACAAAAATTAATATATATAGCTTTTGGATGAATTAGATATTAAAAAAATAATTCAAAGCTCGATTATAAAGCTTTAACCATGATTATTATTATTTTAATTTATTCCATAAGATTCTTTTTAATTATCATATGCGGATTTTAGGGGATTCATTTGTATTAAACTATCAATGTGATGATTTTTAGGGAAAAATAACTATTTTTAAGGTATTTTACTATCTCCTTATAGCCATAAAGGTAGCCTATTCTCATATAAGAGGAACAACTTGAATCTTTCTTTTGAGAATATATGTTATTGTGTATACTTTTGCAAGTATTGTTGCTTGTGAATTTTAAAAGTGTTTCAACACAATCTTCTCTATAGATTGTTTGTGATTCTTTCTTCACACTCTCTCTTGCCTAGGTAATTGTGTCTAGAAGGCTGGGTTAGAGCCTCTCATGGAGTTTTCTTGATCAATTACGATCAATAAGGTTCCTAGGAAACAACACCATCAAACCATCTTCATCTTCAACCAAATCCACCATTTCATTAATCACGCAGTTTCCGCACCACATTACTCATATTTAAGAATTTAATCCTGAACTAGGCTAAAAGACTAACATGGTTCAACGAACCTCTAAACCTTCCATAAGAAAAACTAGGCTCATTTTTGTGGGATTTAACTCTCCCCCACTTTAGAAATTTTGTCCCTGAAATTTACCTAGTGGAAAAAGATACGAGAACTACTCTTTCATGTTTGATTTTCGCTCCCACATGGCTTCCTTGACACCTCAATATCGCTAGATCACGTTGACCAACTTGATGGTTACCAAGTAGGACCATGGTTTTTGATGCTAAGATCTCAATAGTCTCCTCGTTGTAGGTAAGATCCAAATTTAGCTCAATCTCTCTCACCGGAAACATATGTGATGGGTTCGAACTATACTTCCAAAGTATGAACACATGAAACATATCGGGATCTTGTCAAAATTGGATGGTAACCTCAATCGATAAGCCACATGTCCAATCGTCTTCAACACCTCAAACGGCCTGATAAACCTAAGACTCAACTTTCCCTTATTTCCGAAACGCATCACCTTTTTTCAAGGAGAAACCTTAAGAAACACCTTCTCACCCATGACATATTCTATTTCATTTCCCTTAAGATCAATAAAAGATTTTTGATGATCTGGCGCAGCCTTCTGTCAATTACTAAGGAACTTAAATTTTTCATTAGTATCCTCAAGAACACTAGGCAAAGTTACGAACATCTCACCAGCCTTAGCCCAACACAATGGGGTATGACACCTCCTACCATACAAAGCCTCATACGGAGTCATTTGTATACTTGTCTGGTAATTATTATTATAAGCAAACTTGACTAACAATAAATGTTTCTCCCAAAAACCTGGTAGTCAAAGAAACAACATCTGAATATATCCTCCAAAACCTGGATTACCCATTCTGACTTCCCATCCGTTTACGGATGATAAGAAGTGTTGAAATTTAACAGGGAACTAAGATCTCGCTGCAAAGAACCCCAAAACCTCGATGTAAACCTCTGATCCCTATCGGAGACAGTAGATTGCGGCACACCATGCAGCCTCATAATAATAGAATCATATAACTCGACTAGCTTATCCATGGAGTACTTCGTGTGCATAGGAAGAAAATATGCACACTTGGTGAAACGATCCGCAATAACCCATATAGAATCCTTCCTGAACGGTGTCTAAGGTAAACCCGTCATAAAGTCCATGGTAACTCTCTCCCACTTCTATTCCGGCACTTTCAACGGATGTAACAAACCTGTGTAACCTGGAGCTCAGCTTTAACTCGCTGGCACACTAAGCATTTACCTACGAATTTAGCCACGTCTTTTTTCAAGCCTATCCAAAATTACTCACTATTAAGTCCACGGTACATCTTAGTAATATCGGGATGCATAGAAAAGGGACTACTATAGACCTCCGAAAAGATAATGCGTCTCAACACAGCATCGTCTGACACTATAACTTGATCCCTAAAATACATGAGACTAATACCACGAAACCCATACTTTGTTAGCACACCCTCCACGATGTCCTAAACATGGGTTACTAAAGTTTCGTCTGATAATTGTCGCTCCCTAATCAACTCTATCAAAAAATGTCTTACATGTAACTCGACTACCGTTCCACCATCCTCTAACACACTCAACCGAGCAAACATAGCCTGCAACTCAACCGCCACTTTACTACTAAAAGCATCTGCAACCATATTAGTTTTACCCGAATGATACTCGATAGTTAGATCATAGTCCTTAGGCAACTCGAGCCACTGAAGTTGCCTAAGATTCAACTCCTTTGTGACATCAATTACTTTAAACTATTATGGTTGGTGTACACCCCACATTGCTAATCGTAAATATACCTCCATATCTTAAGGGCAAACAATACTGCAACTAACTCTATATCATGCATCAAGTAGTTCTTCTCATGCACCTTCAACTAGCGAGATGCATTAGCTATCACTCTCCCATCTTGCATCAGAACACAACCAAGCCCAACATAAGGCATATCACTATAGATGGTAAAGATTTTCCCTAACTCTGGTTAAATTAAGATCGGTGCTTGGTTAAAAGCTTCTTTAAGCTTCTCGAAAGCCTGTTGCCCCACTTCCGTCCATTCGAACTTTATATTCTTTCACAACAACTTGGTTAATGGTGCAACTATACGGGATAAAGCTTCTACAAAACGACGGTAGTAGCCTACTAAACCTAAGAAATTACGAACTTCTATCACAGTCCTAAGCGGATTCCAACAAAAAATGAAATCAATCTTATGCGGATCAACCTTGATACCCTCGATTGAAACCACATGCCCAAGAAAAAGAACTTCTTTAATCCAAAATTCGCATTTGCATAACTTGGCATACAACTGATTTTCAAGCAATGTCTGAAGAACCACTCGGAGATGTCTGCTAAGTGCTCAAAGTCTTCTTTTATAAGCCCTTTTTTTCTCTAACTATTGTTAGTTTATATGTTATTTGAGTGATAATATTGATTATTTATACATATTTTATACAATTCAGAATTGATACACTTAAATACAAAATTTATGCAATATTTACTAAAAAAGATACTATTGTTGTTTTTATTCTATGATAGGTAAACATGATGCTCGGGTAGCTCTCTGTCGCATCATAATAACAAGACAACTATAATCCAAAGTCACCAGATGTTACCAAGATGCTAAGCTGAGAAATAAGCAGATCGAACCTGACCAAGAGAATTGTACTGATGTAGTTTAAGTTAAGACAAAGCAGAAATCCGCTAAGGCAATACATTTAGCCTGCCAAGGCGACACCCGAAAAGAATTCCGATACAATAATCGATCTAAAGTAAAAACAGGGTATATTTTTTAAGACAAACAACATAGAAATCAAAGTTGGGAAACACATGGAAAGTCAAGGTCAAAGTTACATGGGAAAAGAATCCTAATAAGATTAAGCTAGAAAATAAAATAAAGATTTTTTTATTTATGTACTTAAGTTGTATTTTATTCCAAATCGAATTCTTATTGTTACTCCCTCGACCCGGTCTAGACACCACCCAACTCGAACGAGCTACACGAGGAATACCGAGGCTAATCTAGAGACTCACCCAATAAACAATCCTATTCTTTTCTTTTTATCTTATCTAGATTTTTTTTATTTAGATCTTGCAAGGACTGAGTTTAATCCTAGCGGAAACTGATAAGGAATGAGTCATAATTTAACCGAACAAGTTATAAGAACCTAATTGAAATTTTCTAGAAATTCTAGGACTATTTGTGAAATTAATGTTATTAACCTTTAGTTAAGTTCATTACATGCTTGCTTGTCAAATTTCAGATTAAAGTAACACCTACAACTCGTTTAATTTCATGCTCAAGGTTTATGGACTAAAATGTAAAGAATCTAAACTTATTTTCATACCTTAAACAAATTTCAAAGACTCACTAGATGTATATCTTCATTTAAGGGCATAAAGTACATATAATAATAATCATTCTAAATGCAACATCACCTAATATCACCAGCGAAACACAAAATGCATATGCATACCTCAACATTGTAAATATGGCATAACATAACTTAAAATATTCGTGATTCAATTCTCAAAATACTTTAATTCAATATGCTAATAGTAAATTACATGTTCTGGTAGGTATTTCTAAACCCAAGTCACATAGCTTAACATATAACATCCCAACTAAAGGCATCACAACCTAATTTCAACATATGGTTCATGACTTTCAAAACATTCTTACATTAAGGTTTAATTCAAGAAATATCAACATTGAATATCATCAATATGTATAAGCATACAACTATTTCAAGTTTCGATAACATAGACGATATTCACTATATAATAAACTTGTCTTCATTGCTCTCTCACTACTACTAATATTATAAAGACATACTTGAGCTTTCACTTGGTGGTTACCTGGATCCTTACTTCCCTTTGTTGCCTTCACATTAAATACTCTATACTGCAAGGTAAATGAGAGGTTAAGCATAAGCTTAGAGAGTGAATAAAAATATTTTTAAAAACATCTAGCAATCCATCCCATAGTATACCAAAATCAATTTTAAAACAAGTCATGCTAAAAGTAAAAACAATGTACATGGTTGTCAATGCCACTACTTGAAAAAGATCAACAAGTGTAAATAACCACGGTTCACAAGCCACAAAACCTTTCAAAAATACCTTTTTAAAATCACATGCTTTGTAAGCATAACCAATTCTTACATACTACTCAAAGCAAGGCTTATAAATCATTTGAGATTAGTAAGAAAATTCATGCAATCCTTGAACTGTACCAAAACAATAAATAGTTTACACTTGCATTTTTCACATGTTGGTTAAGTGACACGAATAGATTTACCTCCAATCATTGGGATAAAAGAAAACATGTGAATGGCATCGTACACCAATCCACACAAATTGACTATCACAATCTAAAGATCCCACCTTGGTGTCCGAGATAGTTCGTCATACTCGAATATAATAAGGTAACTGTTCTATCATACAATACTAGGCTAACCTCTAATGCATCACTTAAGGAATTCAAAACACGTAGGAATTTGGATTTATAGTACACTCACATCCTATTGATCGATCAACTTATCCCATGTCCATCATCTTAATATCCAACACAAAACAAATCCAATGCTCAAGTTTTAATTCAAAATCAATATGTAATTCACATGCATCCCCTAATTCATGTATCAAGTGAAAAAAACCGGTAAAATCCATTTTTCTCATGTTTTGCGAACAAAATCATGGGAGCATCATATATATATATATATATATATATATATAAACCATTGTAAAAATATCTCTTTATTATTAAAAACACATGTATATTCAAATATGCACAACATAATATGAACTTGACTAAAACACATAGTAAAAACAAGGCATAATATGAGAATCTTTATGAAAGCAATACTTAAAACTTATTTTCGAGTATAGGGAGGTTTTTCACACCTTCCCTACACCCTCAAACCTTTAAAAACATATTTAAAACATTTTCATATCAACAACCCTCATAATCCACTTACCAATTTATAGAAACGTGCTCGATAAGTAACCTGAAAACGTGTTTCGACTTTCCAATCTCCCTCAAACTTGTTTCTCTACCTCTTGAACTAATTCAAGCAACAAAACTAGAGGTTTTAGTGCATTATAACACACCCAAACTTCCCTCAGGTCGGGTCAATACATGGAAACACCTAAAAACACCATAACTCTTAATTGAACCTCACCAAAAACCTCTCCAAACACCACCTAAACCTTAGGTCCGGGATTAGATACTTAAAATTCATTTTAATTATATCTAAAAACTTCAAAATTCATATATTTAGGCATCAAAAATAGTCATGTAAAACCCTTGAACGAAAATCAAGAAAACAATAGAATTTTTATCAAGAATATCGATTTTATTGATTCAAGAATTTAAAGATTGTTGCAATAAGCCAAGAACTTTAGGTATTTCATTAAAGAACTTTAGGTTTCAGAGGTTTAAATGATTCTCACCACTAAAATTGATCCAACCTCCTTCCTAGTTTTAAAAACAAGTAAAATCGAAGAAAAACGAAGAGATTTTAAAGAAAAAATATTGGAAAATAAACCAACAATTTTTTTTAAAAAATAATATACATTTAACTTGAAAATATGATGAATAATATGTCTTGGGAAGGAAAAGACCAAAATCTTGGAGAAGAGTTTAAAGTTTGATGCAAAAATAGAGTTTTCCAAGTAAAACTGAAGAAGAAAATTATAAAGAATTAACCAAACGGATTTTTATTGAAAAGATTGATATTTAGCTTTTAAAATATGATGGAATGGCTGCCAAGAAGATGAAAAGTCGGAATTTTAAAAGTAAATTTAGGTTTATGACATAAAAATAGGTTTTTATGATTAATATTAAATAATTTAGGTTATTAATTAAAATTAGGGGTTATTAAAATAGTCTCTTGGAAGACTTAGATCAACTAAAATTAAGATTGGATCAAATCCCCTTAATGATTCAAAATTTTGGTTTAGTTTATAATATTGTCCTTAAGTTTTCAATTTTTACAAAATAGTCACTACTTTCAAAATCATGGGGATTCAACGAACAATTTTCAAAAATGAGTTGAAAAAAGTAAAATATAATCAAATAAGGATTTTAGGATAGTTTTCCATGATTTATTTTGATTTAAAACTAGTTTTTAAGTATTTAATCCCAAACTAGGTTATACCGACAAAACCGGTTCATTAACTTCTGACCCATTTTTTGGGTGTTACATCATTTTGGAAATGTTTGCCCTAGGCCAAGCCTATAAATACCATAGCCTATGTAGAGAGCAAAGTATCTCGAAATCAAATATTCATAGAAAACCCTAAATTTCCTCCATCACCCCATTGGGCTTAGGTTAGTTTGTGGAGTAATTGTGGAGAAAAGTTTTTAATTTGTTTAGTTTTTATTAATGCAAGTTTTAATTCATAATTTATTTGCTCTTGATTCATACTCTTTCTTACATACGAGCTCGAAAGATAAGTTTGCGAGAAAAAGCCTATTTGTCTAGTGTAGAGATAGTTAGGCTCACGAAACGAGTGAATACGGTTTAATGCATGTAATGATGCTAGTATACTGATGTCAACTTTTGTAGGGTGTCCCATGATTGATTTTGTCACGCCCCTAGAATTTCAACCGGGACATGCGGCCTTAGACGCCCCCTTTCTAATGTTATGGTGCCTAAGTTAGCCTATCCGATCCAAGCCGAAGGGCTTGGATCGAGTCGGAAACGTGAAGAAAAAGAGATAATAGATGGAGAAAGAGAATATGGGGAAAACCCGAGCGATAGCTCGACACTTTTATTTAATATTGAATGCTGTCAACAAGGTTTAAATCTTGAGAGAAAAACACAAGGAAAAGTAAATAATGAGGATGGGAAAATCCTCCTTATATAGCCCCTAATCTTCCTAGTTCTAATCTAACTAGGATTCCTAGTCCTCCAAGGATTAATACTCCTTAATCCTTATCTAGAAAGAATTCCTTCCTGGAGTCAAACTCTAATACTCCTTAGGAGTTGTATACTGGGCCTCCGTGGTGCGAGACGGACCGGCACCAATGGTGCGGGACGGAGCGGTACCCATGGTGCGGGACGGATCGGCATCCATGGTGCGAGACGGTCCGGCACCCATGGTGCGGGACAGATCGGCAATCATGATGCGAGCGGGCTCGGCACGCGTGGTGCGAGCGTGTTCAGCACCCGTGGTGCGAGCAGGATCGGCACCCGCTGTGCGAGCAGGATCGGCACCCGCGGTGCGAGCAGGACCGACACCCGTGGTGCGAGCAGGATCGGCACCCGCGGTGCGAGCAGGATCGGTAACCGTGGTACGACAATGATCGACAACCGTGGTGCGGCAAGGATCGGCACCCACGGTGCGACAAGGATTGGCACCCATGGTGCGAGACTGTTCAGCAACTATGGCTCGATAACCTCAGTTCCACTAGTCACGAGGAATTGGTTCTTTGTGTGCTTAACTTCTTTGGTGCGGAGTGACGCATTTTCCAAGTGTACAGGTTGTCTGCGAGTATTTGTGAGTTCTACCCTTTGATGTGCGGAAAATTTGGGCTCAAAATATTGGCCCGTGACAATTTCATCATCTTTCGTAATACAATGATGCCCCAGCCTCTCACTAGTTTGATCATATTCTTTCGAAATATTATCTTTCTTGGTAAAGGTAAATTGATGGGCTTTGTTTGGCCAAATTTTTTTTGTCTAGTAAAATGAATGGGTATGTTTGCTATTGGACCTTGTACTTTTTAAATTTTTGATTATGAGATGCTTATGGAGAAAACTATTTTTTTTCTTTTATTTCATATGGTGAATATGTCAAGCTAGATTAAATGTTCTGAATATCAAGTACATGAACAACACTAAAAATGTTTATAAAAATTAGCTCAAGAAAATCTTGGGTCTAGAAGACTCAAAAGCTAAATTAATGTTTGAATATGAGAATCATATTTTAGCTTCTTCGGTATGGAATCACTTATTTCTAGGCTAATTATTTTTTTTTTGTCAATTTATTTGGGGAATTCAACTCTTCATATTTCTTTAACTAGAAATAAATGATGGAGCAAACAATAAATTCTCGAGCTACTTGACATTGTCATGATTTAGAAATATTATCAACACTCATGAAGCGGCGGGTCTTCAATTAGAACGAACTTCAATGGAGTACCCTAAAAATTCCACACTCTTAACCGAAAATGCATATTATCAAATTTCAAAAATTGAAGTGTTTTTTTTATTAATGTCTATTATTTTTCTCTTTTTCTCTTTTTATATTTTCCTATTCTGTCTTTTTTTTTTTCTTGACTTTTTAATTTTTTCTATTTGCATCGATTTATATGATCTTTAATGTAAAATGTGAGTCACATACTCATAATATTCACAACTCAAAATTTCAATTAGACACAGTTGCTCAAAATCATATTTTGGGTCAAAGTCAATGTCCCTTACACAATTGATATATGTGGCTCAATAGACAGATATATTTTAAAATACATAATTTTCTTTTTGCCTTGAATATGTGGTAAATTATATATTTTTTATGTAGGTTTATTGGATATGCTCGAATTTATTTTAACGTGTGATCACTTACGCTGTCAATTTTATAGATGTTTATCATTATGCACTAGTAGGGTATCATTTTTATTAAAAATGAGATCATTCATACCCCCAAAATAAAATTTTTAATATTGATGCAAGCATGGTGTGATGCACTGAGATATTATGATTGAAAGTTTATGTTATGCAATATATATATATATATATACACACACGCAGAGAGACCGTGTGATGCAAAAGAATGTAATAGAGTGAAAGAATCATACAATTAAAATTTAAGTGTGCAAAATTAATATTGAGTGTAATTTTTAAAGGAATGATGTAATTTATATTATATGCTTGTATGATGCAACTACCATGCAAATTGTACTAACATGATGAAATGGGAATCAAAATGTGGTAATGTATATAAATGTATCATAAATACCCGAAATACCAAAGTATAGATTTAGAATTGACCTTTGAGGAACAATACTCACAAATAATATGAGATAAATTTACAGTTTTAATATTGTGTTTAATGAAAAACTAAGTGATTAATTTTTTTTCTCTATTTCTGAACGATCTCTATTGTATCCAATATTATTGGGTCAATACCTCATGATAATACAATTCAGATGCAATTATAATAAAATTATTATACAAATGAATGATGTAATGATGTAATACAATTGAACACAACATGATGTTGTGATACAAAATGTCAAAAAAAAAATGGTTAATATAAAATAAATATTTATAAATGAATGAAAAAAAAAAAACATGTCTTATCACAAAATAAGCCTTATTTACGTGATATTCTAATTTCTTTGGTTATCATATGGCTCTGAAGGGGCGGACTTCTTAGATTTGCTACATGCAGTTTGGGGCTAAAAGGGATATCTGAGTTATCCCTGTTGTCCCCTATTCATTATAGGCTCATTTCAATCGAGTTCAATTTAGAGGACCCATTCGCTATGTCTATACGGGAAAAAAATATTCCCATGAAAACATAGGGTACTCGAGTTCTGAAGCTCCCTACTATGCTTATAAGAATGAACAATATCATCACAAAAGAACTAGCATTCTCCCTTAAACGAACGAGTTTATATACGAAATTTAAAATATGTTAAAATATATTTGCATTTTTAAAACGATGTTATATTAATTTAAAAGTGAACTTGTAATTTTCAATTAAAGCAAAGGGCATCTAACTTGTGACCTTACTCTTTTTTATTGTAAAAAAATCCTCAAAACTGTTGTAAACTCTAATAAAGGATTTTTATCTCGTTAAAAAATTTATTTTATTTTTGAAAATTTGAGGATTATTTATTTTTTGTGTTTGATAAAATTTTTATTTTCAAAAATATGTAAAATATTTTGTTTTTTATTTTTGAAAGTTTTTTTTGAACACAGAAAATATTTGAAAGATTGTTACAATTTTAAAATCGGAATTATTGGAAAAATTGGTGAAACATAAAATGGGAAAATTAGGTTTGAAAGTTCAAGATGAAGAAAAAATAATTTTATTTGAAAAATAAAACGATTGTAAATAATTTTAAAAAAGACTAGAGTCATTACTGATCACTTTGATAGATCGGACACCATTAAAATCATAGATTCTTTAAAAATAAGTTCAGAAGTCGGTTATGGATGGGGCCGAATTAACATCCCACACTGCCCAAAAATTTACACCTAATCGAATATACTAAGCCCAAAATTGGGGTTATGTGAGTTCAAGTTTTAATTAATTTAAAATGCATTTAAAAATGTGAATAAATTTTAAAGACTCCATTATTCGATAATAACATCCCACGTTTAGTATTGAATAAAAGGACACCAATTTTTTTTTTATTAATTAGTGTGTCAAATGGAGAACGAGTAAGACAAATGTACGTACAAAGTTAAATAAATGCAAGAATTAAGATTCAAGAAATTTAAATTGCAGGAAGTAAATTGCATAAAAGTTAAATATGAGAAATAAAAATAAAAAATAAAACCCGAGAAATTAAAAACGAAAAATTAAAATTTTACACTAAATGAACCGTAAATAACAAAGATCATCTTTGGTTGTGTGTAACCTTAAGACTGATTCAAATGAACAAAATAAATAAGATAAGTACATATTAAAGTATGATGACAATATAATATATAAAAAATTAAAAATCATAATACATATATATAATACGTATTAGCGAAACGTATAAATAAAGTAATAAAATAATAAAGAAAGAACTATACATAATATATACTAAATAAATAATAATATATAATACATAATTATGATATGTGGTTATGAACATGTACGTCATTCAATATAATATAAGGTATAGTATATATAAATAATATTTCAAAGTATGGTTTATATAAATTTCCGCAGTGTTTAATACGTAAAAGAAACATATATATATATATATATATATATAATAGGCATAAAGATAATTTTAACCCTTAACGTTTATAATTTTTGTCGTTTTTGTCCCTATTTTGGGGGATAAATTTAGTCCTTAACCTATATCTTTTGGACAAATAACTTATTTTTTAACTACTATGATAACTTGACCGTTAAAAATCTAACAATAATGACATGTCATATGGATATAATAATATATTTTAAATAATATGACATCTAACCTATCAAATAGATATATAAGTGAAATATAATTTTATTCTAAAATAAAATAATTAAAATTCAAATAAAATTTTAAAAAATAATTAATTCTAAAATAAAAAGTTATTAAACATTCTCAACCTTAACCATGATAGAATCAAAGTCTTATCTTAAAAAAATATGAACACAATTCGAAATTAATTAATTTTTTTATGTAAGATTTTAATTTTATCGTAGTTAGGGTTAAGAATGTTTAATAGTATTTTATTTTAGAATTAATTATTTTTTTAATATTTTATTTGAATTTTAATTATTTTATATTTTATATTAGAATAAAATTATATTATATATATGTATTTGATAAGTTAGATACTATGTTATTTAAAATATACTATCATATGCATATAACATGTCATCATTGTTAGATTTTTAACGGTCCAGTTATCATGGTGTTAAAAAATAAGCTATTTGTCAAAAAGATATAGGTTAAGGACTAGATTTATCAAAAAAAAGAATAAGGACTAAAATGAAAAAAAATTATAAATGTTAAGGGATAAAATTATCTTTATGCCTATATAATATTATCAAATGTAGTAATACATATACTAAATATTAGATATATACTATATGATAAAAATATAATAGTAAAATACAATAATGATACAAAATATAATCTATGGTTACTGTAACATACAATTTACCAACGAGGGACTAATATAAAATGAAAAATAAAATATGGAGAAAATAAAAAATAAAAGGATTAGAGTGGTAAAATTAAGGGGTGAAATTAAGATAAAATAAAAATTAAAAAAAAAACGTGAGACTGAAAAGATATTTTACCCTGACCAGCTCAAAAATAAAACGAAAGCTGGGCAAGAACAAATTAACTTTTTTTTAAAAAAATATGGATCCTTCTTAGATTCGGGTCACCATATGAGTTAGGGTATCTAAAACAATATCGTATAATTGAACTATTAAAAAGAAATTTTATAATAAAAATACGAAAATCTCTCATTTTATTTCCCTCTGATTTTAAAAAGCCAAAAAGAGAGGAGAAATCCTATAAAATTTAAAACTAAACCACCTTTTAAATCTCAAAAAATGATCATCTATTCACATTTTACGGTCGCCTCAACAACCGCTAGCAGCGGTTGACAATTTCAAAAAAACTATTTTTTGTTTGCTTCCTTCAAAGATCTCAAAACCAAATCCTCTTTCGAAACATTCAAAACAAAACCCAAAAGTTTACTTCGAAAATCAGGGTTTTAAACAATTTTTTTAGAATTAAAAATCCTTGAATCTGGGTTTTAATTAAGAGATGAAGAATGCGATGATCAACGATAGGAACCAACCTTAACCCTCAAGGTAAACCCTAAATTTTTTTTATTTTTAATATTTGAAAAGGAAAAAAAGAGATAAATGCCATGAAAAATATTACTTGTATTGATTATTTTAGATATCTACATATGTTTTATATTTCGTCGTTGATTCAATTTTAATTACAACTATTACATTAATTTAGAAAAAAAAACAAATTTCTGAATTTGGTTGTGACATTTGTTTGTTTCTGATTTGCTGTCATTTTATTTGTTTGTGCTGATAAGTGTACTATCGAGAGAAAAAAGAGACCATTCATGGTGATTGTTTATAAGGTTGGTGATATGATCGGGTGCGAATGTGTCCGGAAATATGAAAGGAGACGTGGATGACGCAGGAGATGAAACGTCAGCTGGGAATTAAAAATGTTAATTCCAAAAGCTTCTAGAATAGGAAGGGTCTGATGGAAGCTAGAGAGTTTCTGGGTTATCCGGGTTGTATACTCGGGTCATCAGTAATCGTGTTAGGCTATGGGTTTGACTTTGGTCTAATGTGTTTGGGTATTGTATTTATGATATGAATTATGAATGAATCATATCGGTTGGGCATACATGAGTCTAGGTAGTGGATATGGTGGAATTTAGGTATAGTTATAACGAGCTTTTGTTTTGAGTGTTATACAATTGTTTTTTGGGTATTAAATCTGTTTTGGTAAAGTGTTGGGCTTAATACTTGTAATTGAACATTTTTGTATATGTGTGTTTTTTTAAATTTTTCGAATGGTTTATTTAATTAAGAGTGAAGTTTTCAACCAACTATGATGGTTATAAAAATTATGAATTTTTTATTCTCTTTCTTTATACGTGTTTTTAATTCTCTTCTCCCTTATCTTGTTTTTTATTGTAATTCTCTATTTTTTTATAAAAAATTAATTTAATTATTTGATATCATGACATTGGTAATTTGATTGAAAAAAAAAATACGATGACCATCATTTGAAACAAATACAAGAATGATGAAACAAAATAACTAGATACTTAAAAAAATACTTAAAAAATTAAAATCGTTATCAGCTCATTTAAGTATAATACATAAGGGTGATATTAATGATATTAAATAAATGTTGACTAAGCAAGATGATCCAACCCTAATGGTCATCCAAAGTGTTTGATAAATTCCTAACATCAACGGATGAAGAACTTACAAGAGATAGAGGTTTAACGGGTAAAGCAAACAAGCTACTGAGAGCGTGAAGAAGGTCAAAGCACCAATTATAGCATCTACGGATCGTATTGATCAAGTTCAAGTGAGACGATTGATAAGGTAAACTTTTAATTTCAAGGATTCAAATATGATATTTAGGGATAATAATAACCCAATTCAAAGTAATTTGTTAGCTACTTCAATTTTTAATCTTACGCCTAGGGAAATTTGGAACTCATCTCCATCTAATGGTTACTATCCTAATTAAAAAATGATGAGCATTGATCTTAATAAAGGGGCTAAAGTTTTAGTTTATGCAAAAAAAAAATGCTTACTCGAAGAATGTTTGGATCACCACAAGTTTAGTTATGTTTGATGACAAATTTTCAAACCATTATTGTGATTTTTGGAGTTGCGTAAAGGTGAATAAAAAAATAGATACCATCACAATTCAATTGTTATAATCTTTGACCCATGAAAATTTTAATTGAAAAAGCTTTTAATGGTAGCAATTTATCAGTGTTTGTCGAGATTAATTATAAATTATTAAAAGAATATTTTTAATTGAATCCTGAAGACAAAGTTCTTTTAATAAAGAAGGATAATATTAAGGTTGACAGGGTTAAGGAAATACATGAATGATTTTCAAAAGTTATAATTATATGGGCGACTTTTAATAATTATAAACGACTTTATTTGATATTTATATATAAATAAGAATAATTGTAAAAGAATATGTTATGCCAATTGTTATGAAATAACTATATTTTTTCTTCTAATATTATCTTCTTTTCGCTCCTTCTATCGCTAAAATTACTATCTTCATCCTTTTCCTCCACTTCGTTTCTTGATTTTTCTTCACCCAAGCCTTTCATTACTTTTTCAAGAAGATTGTTTTGTTGATGTCATTGTTTTAATGGTTGAAAAAGCCTTCAACTTCTCTGCCAACGCTAATTCTGCTCCAGCAATGGTTGAACAAGAACTTGTTCTCTGAAAGAAAAAGTACCAGAGGAGAAAATTCAAGAATAGAAAAAGTAGCACACTACACGTAAAACCTCATCAGTTCTAGTCATACAACTTTAAAAAGCTTCTTCATTACATGTTTTACTTTTTTCTTACTGAGTTCTTATCATCGTTTGTAATTCTAAACTCTTGTTTAAGGCAAAGCAAAACTCTTTCTCCATCTTTCTCGTTATCCTGATCATCAACCCAAAAAAGATGTGAGCATGCATAAATAGTTATGCACTGATCAGGCTTCTTCGAAAGAAAATTGGTGTTGGTTTATGTGGTCAAAGGAATTTCAAATGAAAAAAATATATATGAAAAAAGTGAGTAGAAAAATGAAGGATGAAGAACACCTTTGATTCTCGATAAACCACCAAGTGAAATGGAGAGTTAAGAAGAACGAAAGGATGAAGAACACATTTGATTCTCATTAAACCACTAAGTAAGGAATAAAAGTTCTTTTGAATTGAAGAAATTTTGAATGAAAGGAACAGAAGATGAAGATACTTTCGATTGTTTTTCAATGAACAATTCAAGTACTAGTGTCGAGGGAAAAGAAAGAAAATATAGTGCAGATTTTCATCTTGTATCTTTCAATTTTTGATCAAGAATCGTCAATACGAAGAGAATTCAGAAGCTTGTTAGATATTTCATAAACAATTAGACATTGGGTTATAAATATTTGTTTAAAAATATTTTTTAAGATAATCTTTAGAGTTCTTTACCTTGATTCTGTTCAATCCTAAAAAAATATCTTTGTCATTTAACAATATCGGTTATTAATGTAAGAGTTTTCACATTAATCTCTTTGAACATCGTGTTAAGAAGTTTTGAAATAAATCATTGAATTTAAGGACCTTTTCATATTTTCTTACAGATTGTAAAGATATAAGTTGAGTTCTTTTTAATAATTACAAAACGAACCCACACTTCATAAAGGTTTTAAGAAGATCCTGAAAGATAATAATTTTTAATTGAACAATTTGATTGATTAATTTTGATATGGGTTGGCTTTCAAGTTGTTTACTCTACTTATTGTATGTAACATCTTTGATTCGTTTTACGATTAGATTGAATATGATGTTACATATTCAATTTGTTAATCTCTTGATTTTTATCGGGTAATGGTAGTAGGGAAATATATAGGTGTTTTTAGTGGTGTATATTGTTTAGTTTTAACCAAATTAATCATTCGATCCGAAATATTTTAGGTAATTTGGTCGATTAATTTTTGTTAAGAATGATTAACAGTTTTTTTTAATTCTATTATCGATTAATTCGATTAAAAACTTCTTAATCACTAGAATTAACCAAAATTATTATATATTAAATATTATATATATTATATATATTTATTTCTTATCATTGAACTTTTAAAATTATAAAATGATCATTAATTTTTTTGATATATTATTAAGGGGTCATTAAAGTTTTATCAAATTAGAATAAAATAAAAGTTTAGTTGCTAAAAATTATTTTGGAATAATTTAATGACTTATTTTATAATTTATCTAAAATTTTATAACAAATTTCGTTTAATTTAAAAACTGATCGAATTAATCAAAATAATTTTGATTCGATTAATTTAATTATGACTAATTTAGTTAGTTCATCAATCAAATTAATAGGATGTACGTATCACGGGGTCATTACCCTCTTCCTAAAAGACATGTCTAATATGATGTGCAGCGCCACCGATTATATATCCCAAGACCTCCCTTTTCTTTTCTAATGTGGAATTAATGTTCTTTACCTCTTTTCAGGTATGATATTCTCCCTCACTCAACCTCGTAACGCCCTAGTCACAAGATTTCGCTCTCGTGATTGGCCTCTTGTCACGGTTGTTCACCCTGCTTACCTCTCTCATGGGCGCTCAGCGTGAAATCGGGCAGTCAAAGGGTTACTCTGATACCACTTGTCACAGGACTATTATCCTCTTACGAAAAGACATACTTGATAGGATGTGCAGCGCTACCGTATATATCCCAAGACCTCCCTTTCCCTTTTTGATGTGAGATTAATATTCCTTACCTCTTTTCAGGCATGGCATACGCTTAATAAAATAGGGGCTAAACTTAAAGATTGGTTTGATTGTTCTTTGTCTAGGCAGAATGACTCTTGCCAAATCGGTCTTGGTAGCCGTCCCAATCTATTTTGTGTAAACGAATCGACTGCTAATTCGAATTTTCTCAAAATCAGACAGTTTCACATATTAAAAAGAATAAAACTTATTGTTTTTAGATTTTTAGAATTTTTATTTTATAAAATTTATTTTTTAAAATATTATATTTAGAAAAAAAATAAAACTTTAAAATTTCTAATATTTTGCATGTTTGATTTTTTATTCTAAAAATATAAAAATTCAATTAAATGTATATTATATGTCATATAACACATTTTTAAAGTGCAAAGGAAGAACATAACGAGGGCTTAAAGGTCTTGGTCCTTGCTAAACAATTTAAAATATTTTTAATAAGTTTTATACTTTTTTAAAAATTTAATTTAATCACACAAATTTTCAAATTTCATATTAAATATTAAATTTTTAAATACTTTAAAATAAATCTTAAAAAAATTTAATTTGTTGCCTAAATTTTTTCGTCAAAATATATTTTTGGTCCCTATATATAAATATTAGATAAATTAAATATTATCACTCAATTTTGAGTTATTAAATACTTAATAAACTCTTATATATTTAAGTTTAATAATTCATCACCTTATAATATTCAATTCTAACTCCATCTCTACTAAAGTGCTATGTGATTTTTTAAAATTAATTTAGATTATGTTACATGTTTCACGTTTAAAACTTTTGACTTAACTTCGAACAACTTGGTTCCTATACTGTTTAGAGACGTTAATGTGTAATAATCCAGATTTCAGCTCCGAGTATCGAGTTAACCCGAGACGTTTGGTTCTGACATTTGGGCCTCATTTGGGTCTCGGGTTATGAGTGTTAGGCTGGTTTGGGGCCTTGGTTTTGGGTTATCTTTGGCCTAAAGTTGGTTTTGAAGGGCTTTTTAGTAATTTCCCTTGTGGAGGACAAAGAGATGAGGGAAGTTAAGAGTTTTCTGCAGGAAAAGCAGAGTGGTGAAGTCACCTAGCTTTTTTTTTCTTTCGTTCTTCATCCATTCAACACCCAAATCATCAAGTAAAAGAGTTACCTTTTAAAGTTGGGTTAAGAATCTCGTCTGGAGTCTTGAGGGTAAGTTTCTAGCGTTTAAGGAGATCTACAAGACTAGATAAAAATTGTTGGTTTTGAGGAAGGAAGATAGTTGATGTGGTTGAAGATCAAAATCAGGAATGAGTGTTGGGGGAGTTTCCTTCTTAGTTTTAGTCAAGTTTTCAGCTTATGAAATCTCTCTTAGCATAGTCTAATAGCCTTAACTTTTTTCTTGTAAAAAAAGAAGTTGGGGAACCTTCTGGGAAACTAGGCAAATAAAAAGCTTAAAGAAAGATGAGAACGTATTTGGTGTGCTTTTTCTTGTGGTTGGTACCCCTCTAACTCCCCCTTACAGCATTTCCCGAGTTTATATCGTATTGCTTGTGATATGCATGTTTGATTAGTTTTGTAGCTTAGGGAGCCTTTAATGGTGATTTTTGTAATTGGGTGTTTGATGATTTAAAACATATAGCAACACACCTTAAACCCTACCAATATTGTGTAGGAATAACTTAGGATCAACTGGTTTAAGTTTGTGTAATGTTCTAAGCGCTTTACGTGTCAAGACCAACATTTTTGTGTAGGCATTTAGATACCCTAGATAGGAAGGGAGGGCTTAATTAGCAGGCATTTAGGAGACCATTCTCATATTTTGATACCCAAAACTTCAGTTGCAAATTGTTTCAATACTCCTTGGTAGGTGTTTGTATACATGAGATTCTAATAGCAAATCATTTTGATACCATATATAGGGCGTATCGAAACATGTAGGTTCCTTTTGATCCTTTCGAAGGGGTCATCTTAGCGTATGGATACACCAAAGAGGCGTTTCGATACCCTCTTTGTAGGCGTACTGATATGAAGTCCTTTTAATACGCCTTATAGGAGTATCTATATCCTTAGGAAATATGCCCACATTTTTAAAGAATAAGTTAGGGGTTCCATAATTTATGCTACAAGTTTCTATGGGTTAATTAAGCCATTAAATGAATATTAAAACTTGGTTTTAGTCATAATGACTGATATGATGATAAATACCCGAGTCTTAGTCCTTGAGCTAGTCTTAGTATAGTTGGTGTGAAGATCCTAGGTGGATCATATCGTGTGGTTGAGTCCTTGTGTGATAGAAATCTAGATATCCAAAATAATGTTACAATAGAAAGAAGGTCATCCGATTTAACATTTTGGATGATGAATTGAAAATTATTCTAAATGGTGGATTCCAATGTTGTGCGGTTGCGAGCCTTATTTGAAGATGCTCGATGTAACATTCTAAGCATGAGATTTGGAGAATCTTAATGTTGTGTGGATGTGAGTCTCAATCCCTGGATGTAAGATCTTGATTTTGTGTGGATACGAGTCTCAATCCCTAGATGTAAGATCCTAATGTTTTGTGGACGTAGACCTCATCCTATAGTTTGGGATTTCGATTATGTGAGGACACGAGCCCTGCTTATAGTATAGGATTCCGATATTGTGTGGACGCGAGCCTCACTACCTTCTAGTTTGATTTTGGTTTGACATTTATATACTGTGTGCGTTAGTATACATCTCATTATACCATATGTTTAGGCGATTATGGTAACGTCATCGTATCATGCATGATATTACATGTTTTTCTTGCTTTATTCATGATATGTATGAGGATGCTGGTTGAGTGGCGGAGTACCCACTAAGCTTCTGTAGCTTAGCATTACGAAATGTGTTTTTCGTGCGTAGGTTAGGAATAAGAATGTGTTTCTCAAAGTATCTCCGTAAAAAGGAATCATCTATTTTAGTTGCAAAGAAAAGTTAAGTCCAAGGTACATCGGAACTTATGAAGATCTTTAAAGGGTTGGACTAGAAACTTATATGCTAGCTTTACCTCCGAAGTTAGCAAGTATACATGATGTTTTCCATGTGTTTATGTTGAGATGTTACTATTTTGATACTTCACATATGGTCCAGCTTGAAGAAATCGAAGTTAGTATGGATTTGACTTACAAGGAAAGACCAATTGGAATCTTGTACAATAGAGTGAAAGAGATTAGGAATAAGAGTATACCTATGGTAAAGGTTTTATGGAGGAACCCTAAAGTTGAAGAAGCGACGTGGGAAGTCAAAAAGGACATCAAAACCTTTTATCCATATCTCTTCTTGTCAAGTAAATTTAGAGGATAAAATTTTCTTTAAGGAGGGGAGAGTTGTAATGACCCAGATTTCGAATCTAAGTGTTGGGTTAACCCGAGATATTGGACTCTGATGATTGGGTCTAATTTGAGCCTCGTGTTTGAGTGTTGGGCTGGTTTTAGGCTATCTTTGTCCCAAAGTGGGTTTTGAAGGGCTTTTCGGTAATTGCCCTTGTTAAGACAAAAATATAAGGGAAGTTAAAAGTTTTTTGCAAGAAAAAAAGAGTGGTAAAATCACCTAGCTTTTTTTTTCTCTTATTCTTTATTCATTCATCACCCAAATCATTAAGTAAAGGAGCTACCTTTCAAAGTTGGGTTAGGAATCTCGTTTGGAGTTTTTAGGTAAGTTGGGGATTAAGAAGATATACAAGACAAGGTAAAAATAATTGGGTTTGGTATAGGAATATAGTTGGTGTGGCTAAAGACCAAAATCATGAATGAGTATTGAGGGAGTTTTCTTCTCAGTTTTACTCAAGTTTTCAGCTTGTGGATTCTTTTTTAGCTTAGTCTAATAGATAGCTTAACTTTTTTCTTGTAGAAAAAGAAGTTGTCGAACCTTCAAGAAAGCTAGACAAAGAAAAAATTTGAAGGAAGAGGAGAACATGATTGTTGTGCTTTTACTTGATGTTGGTACCCCTCTAACTCCTTGCATCATCTCATGAGTTTAAGTTGCATTGTTTGAGATATGCATATTTGATTGGTTTGGTAACTTTGAGAGCCTTTAATGGTGATTTTCGTATTTGGGTGTGGCTTAAAACTAATAGCAACACACCTTAAACCCTTCCAATAATATGTATGAATAATTTGGGATCGAATGGTTTAAGTTTATATAGTGTTCTAAGCATTTTGAGGGTTCAAACCTGAATTTTTGCGCAAGCGTTTCGATACCCATTGGTGGGCGTTTTGATACCCTAAAGAGAAAGGGAGGGCTTAGTTACCAGGCGTTTCAGAACGCTATTTTCATGTTTTGATACCTAAAGCTCTATTAGTAAATCGTTTCGATACCCCATATAAGGCGTATCGAAACATGTAGGTTCCTTTTGGTCTCTTCGAAGGGGTCATCTTAGCGTATCAATACACCAAAGAGGCATTTTGATACCCTCTTTGTAGGCGTATCGATATGAAGTCGTTTCAATACTCCCTATAGGCATATCGATACCCTTAGGAAATATGCCCAAGTTTTTAAAGGATAAGTTTGAGGGTTCCATAATTTATGCTATAGGTTCTTATGGGTTAATTAAGCCATGAAATGAATATTAAAACTTATTTTTGGTGATAATAACTCCGATATGATGATAAATGTCCGAGTCTTAGTCCTTGGGTTGGTCTTAGTATAATTAGTGTGAAGATCCTAGTTGGATCATAATGTGTGGTTGAGTCCTTATGTGATGGAAATCAAAATATCCAAAATAATGTTGCAATAGAAAGAAGGTCATCCGATGTAATATTTCGGGTGATGAATTGAAGACTATTCTGAATGGAGGATCTCGTTGTTGTGCGGATACGGGCCTCATTTGAAGATGCTCGATGTAACATTCCGAACATGGGATTTGGAGGATCTTGATGTTGTGTGGACGCGGACCTTACTCGTAGTGTGGGATCCCAATACTGTGTGGACGGGGGTTTCACTACCTTGTGTTTTGATTTTGGTTTGGCATGTATATGTTTTGTGCGTTAGTATACATCTCATAATGTCATGTGTTTAGGCGATTATGGTAGCGCCATCATATCATGAATGATATTACATGTTTTGCTTGCTTTATTCATGATATGTATGATGTTGGCCGAGTGACGGTATACCCACTGAGCTTTTGTAGCTCAGTATTTTGAAATGTATTTTCGTACATAGGTTAGGTATAGTTGGATCCGGAGGAGCACTATTCAAGATTAGGATTTCAGCATCGACTTAGTGTTATAATACAATTTATTGATGTATTGGGTTAGCACTTGTTGAACCCTATGCAATTGTAACTCTTATTTATTTTAGGTAGAATGCTTTTAAATGATTTGTACTATTTTGGAGCTACATCTATTTTGAATCTCTTGGACTTATATATATTTTAAATGGATTTGAATTGAATGATTGTTATTTGAGCTTTAAAAATGGAATTTTTTAGGTACGAGTTTTAGGCCGAAGGCCCAATGTGACACCGGGTCGAGAGTGTTAAATAATGATTCTCTTAATAGGAAAAAATTATATCATAGGTCATTACTGCCACATCATCCACGAAATCAACTAATTAATTGAATTCACTTCATTAATTTTGTATCTCATCTTTTTTATCAAGTGAATCTTCACTTGGTAAAAATTGTTTTAAATTTAAGTTACAGTAAATATTAGAGAAAATTTACTCGGCAAAAAAGATAAGATAAAAAAAAATATTGAAATAGATAAATTTAATTGATTGATCACATAGATGACATGGTAGGAAAGACCCATGATATAATTTATCTATGCATATGAAAATATGATGTACTAACTTCGGTCTTATTTCATATTTCAAATATTTAAAAAATATATTTAAATGGTGATAAACTATAATTTGGTATAAAGATGGGTAAGTCAAGTCAGATTTTTTGTTCATCCAGACTCTGATTCGATCTAAATAATTTTATAAAAAAATCGATCTGATCCAAAATTAATATTTTAAACTTGACCTATAAAAAATAATTTTAAGGACTTAATTATAAAAAAATAATTTTAGAAAAAAATGATAAATTTATAATTTTTGTGACCAAATTATAAATAAAAAATCAATTTTAAAGACCAAATTATAAAAATAAATATAGAGAATAATTATTATAAACAGACCTAAAAATTATATAATTAATCTTGAGTCGAGTTTAATCTGATATTTTACTCCCTAAATTTGTACTCAATCCAACCCTTCTTTCAACAAAACCCAACAAAAAATGGCCATCCCTAATTTGGTAATTGAAATACTATTTAACAAAAAGAAAAGCTCTACCTAAATTTCATTGCGTTCTTAATTACAAAGTTGGGTTTGTCAGTTGAGTAAGGTTGGACGTAGTCTCCATATTAATTGTGTATTTGATGAAGATGATAAATTCGTAATTATATATCCACCTACTTTACTTAAATAGATGTAGCCGGGTTAGTTAGAAGACTCGTGCTCTTTCGCTTGGGTATTCAGGTTTTGTGCCCACACTATAATTCATTTCAATTTAATAACTATTTCAATAAAATAAAAAACTATAGCTTTATTTCTTTTAATTTAGTCATTCTTAATTATTTAATATAAATGCAATTTGAATCGATATTTTAATGATGCATGTTTTAATTAATTAGTATAATTGGTAAATACCTTGTTTAATTTAATTAGGATATTAGAGTCTTAGTCTTACGTATTTATATTAGGCTGAAATAATTTAAATAAGATAAATAATTGTAAAAAATTAACCAGTATTGAAAGGGAAATTTTAAAGTTTCAATTTAACAGCTGTCCTAATATAATGAGATAATAGTTCAATATGAATTCTTAAATAAAATATTTAATATTCTTTAAAACCCTCAAAAATTGATAAATAATTTCGATTAATAAATAAGGCCTTAAATAGAATTAAAATTTTAACAATTAGATTAATTAATTAATAAGAGAATATTATATATATATTAAGTTTAAATATAAATAGTGTTCGAGAGTAATCGAGTATCATCTCGTATAAACTTTAATCTTAAATAATATTCATATATTAAATAATAATTAAATTAAATTAGAACCTTTCTAAATTAGTACTTAAAATAAAATGGATTATAATTAATCGTGTATAAAAATATTTTATATATCAAATATATTTTTGGAATAGTAATAGAGGTGCTCTGAGCCTTAGGGATGTTCAAAATTATCCGACTCGATTATATAAATAAGACGGATATTTTAAGGATTTTTAAAATTTTTCGGGTCGGGTACATGGCCTGGTAATTTTTTTGGGACATGGCCCGAGACATAGGCCGAAGTTTTTCCCTTACCGGGTACCCGATCAGAGTCGATAGTTTTTAAAATATATTTTTTATATTTCAAATTATATTTATATTTTAAGTTTCTTAATATTTTTATCCCAAAACTACATTTAAATCCCTAAATTCTTTCTATGTTTGTATTATATACTTTTAAATTTTAAATTTCAAATTTTTTAAAAATATTTTTATGTTTAATATATGATTTTTTAAAATTTTAAAATTAAAAAAATCATAAATCAAGTATCCGGTACCTAATTTTTCTGATATCCAAATTTTATGAGTACCCGAACGGATACCCAATATAATAGTCCGGAACATGGACCAATAAAATATATACTCAGATGGACTGAATACCTATTATTCGGTAGTCATAAAATTTGAATACTTGGTAATGAATACTCTTACTGGACAATAATAATATTAAACGTTTATGTGGTGTTAATCTTTCTTCATGTAATAGACTTTTAAATTTTAAATTTTTAAAAATCATTTGTTATTATCTACGGTGTTCAAGCTAAAATCTATAATAACATTAAATCTTTTCAAGTATCAAATTTTAAAAGAAAAACAAATTTTAATAATATATCTTCAAAACTACTTTATCAATAAAAAATAATTCCCACACCTGATAATGTATTTTTCGATTTATTCAACATGACCGACTGATGTATATGGATCAAGTTATTTCAATTTCATTTTCTCAGTAGATTTTTTACTTTTGAATTATTATTAATTTATGAGAGACTAATTAAATTAATTTTAGATTTTTTTTAAAATTTCAACACTCTTTCTCATACTTTTATTTTAAATTAAAAAATTTATAATTTAAGATCTGATGTTAAAGGGTTGTGATTTGGATTTAGAGAATTAAGAGTAAAATATATTTTTTAGAGAGTAAAATTTAAAGTTTAGGATATAAAATTTTAATTTTTAAATATTTTTAAAAGAAATATAAAAATAATTATATAAAGGGACAGAGGATTATATATAAAAATAAGGTTTGAAGGATTTTTACGGTCTTCTTTAGGTTGGATGTTAGTTTCTAATAAGTGAATTCCCAAGCTCCACGTCTGCTTAACCCGTCCTTGGTCTCTTATCTATTTATTCCCGCCGCCCCCCCCCCCCCCGCCCCCCGATTTTTCTTTGGAATCTAACGGTGCAGATCAACCGTTATACTACCAACTCTCATCCAAAGACTGAATTTTTTTTGCTTTATTTTACTTTAAAAGTTGGTGAATTTATTTTAGAAATTCCCTCCAATGTTTATTTATTCATTTAATATTTTTACGGTTATATGTGTCTTCTTTATTTAATTTTATGTTACCTGGACGTTTGCTATAAAATCTGTCATGCACACCATATGAGGAAGGTAAAAAAGGAGTAACATAAAATGGAGGTGGAGCGAGTGCAAGCTATTATTTCATCATCTCTAACCAAAGACAACATCCCCATAGAGTTTATTCGACCGGAAGATGAACAGCCGGCGATCACAACATTCCACGGTCCCATCCCCGATATCCCCGTCATCGATTTCAGCGACCTTGATCACGAAAAGGTCATCCGATCTATGGTCGTGGCTAGCAGGGAGTGGGGTATATTCCAGGTGGTGAACCACGGGATACCCTTGGATCTAATCCAGAGATTGCAACAGGTTGGGAAGGAGTTCTTCGATCTTCCACAGGAAGAGAAAGAGGTGTACGCTAAACCACATGGTGCAATTTCCATTGAAGGGTACGGTAGCAAGCTTGGGAGAGATGTTAATGGGAAGAAAAACTGGGCTGATCACCTCTTCCACAGGATATGGCCACCTACTTGTATTAACTACCAGTTCTGGCCCCAAAATCCTCCTTCTTACAGGTGATCCAAATATATAATAATAACATCATCGTCCGAAGACGTTTCTACATAACAGTAATTCTGAACCGCAATTTAAAATCCCTACTTGAGAGAATCGTTTACGTTTGTTTGCAGAGAGGTAAACGAGGAGTATGCGCAGGAGGTTAGGAAGGTGGTGGATAAGCTGTTCAAATGGTTGTCACTGGGGCTAGGACTAGAAGCAGACGTGCTGAAACAGGGAGCAGGAGGTGAGGAGATTGAGTATATGCTGAAGATAAACTATTATCCGCCATGTCCACGTCCTGATCTTACTCTTGGTGTGCCTTCCCACACTGATCTCTCCGCCATGACAGTTTTGGTTCCCAACGAGGTCCCTGGATTGCAAGTCTTGAAGGATGGGCATTGGATCGACGCCAAATACATCCCCGGAGCCCTCATTATTCACATTGGCGACCAGATTGAGGTAGTTACGTTTCTCCCTTTTATGTTTTCTTTTTCAGTAAATTAGAAGTATATCTTGGTAATGAAATTAGCACAACAAATGCAGATACTAAGTAATGGAAAGTACAAGGCGGTGCAGCACCGGACGACAGTAGACAAGGAAAAAACGAGGATGTCATGGCCTGTATTCTTGGAGCCACCGTCGGAGTTTGTAGTTGGTCCACTTCCTCAGCTTTTTGATCCCAAACATACTCCAAAATATAAGGCGAAGAAATTCAAGGACTACAGTTATTGCAAACTTAACAAGCTACCCCAGTAAACAAACCCTAAACCCATCTACATATACTCCTACTGAATAAATAAATTGCCTGCTCTGTTTCAGTACTGTTTTGGGGATTTTCTTGTTCATTGTTTGCCTTCGGATTTTGCTTCAGCATTCATTTGTAATGCTTTGCATCAACCGCCTCTTGAATGAATGAAATGTTATAAACGTTTTCGTTTTTTTTAAGTAGTGTTGTAACTTGTATCTTGTATGTCAATACTTAGACTTGTGAAAAAGAAAATCTGAAAAATAAAAGAAAATTAATTTGAAAGCTTGGTTATTCGAACTGGAAAAATAGAACATTTATTTTCTATAATAAATGATTCGATAATGATTCATGAGTTTGGATAAAATGGGTTAATTAATCTAATAGATCAATTGACTAAATTTTATACATTGAAATATTATACTATTAAGCGATTTTGGTATTTCTAATTTTTTAAGATTATTTGTTCCGAGTTTGATTATTTTAAATGAACGTTTGGTTCACGGAATATAACAGTATCTCTAAGAATAAGATTATTAGAATGCAACATTAGTTTACACATTACTATGAATGTTATATTACTTTGTTTGGTTTATTTGAAGGAATATAAGATTTTAGTGGTAGGTTAAAGGAATATAAGATTATCTGGAAGCAACATTTACTAACTTGTCCTCATAATATTTTTTAAAAATTTAAATTTTAATTATTAACTAAAAATATTTACATAAAAATTACAGAGCTATTTTTGTTACAATGTTTAAAATTTATAAAAAATTATATTTATAATATAATTAATATACTAAATTTTAAAAAAATATATATTTATGTATCTTTATTTTCTTTTATATTTTTGAACAATAAAATATCAAACTTTTAATAAGTTTATATTTTTAATTTTTTATTAGATTAGAAAATTTGTCGAATAAATTAAAATTAATAATTAAAAAATATAAAAATGATAAAAATAAATTAATTACTAATTTTTTTTAGGATGAATATATCTTATAAATTGAATAATAAAAAATAATAACATTTTTCCTTGATACATTCAATCTCAAACAACATACAATCTCATCTTATAACCTTAAAAATATCATAAATACAATAATAATAAAAATATTATTATTAAATATTATAATAAATTTTAACCCCTCGACCTAGTATAGATACCACCCGACTCGAGCAAGCTACACGGGGAATACTGAGGCCAATCTAGAGACTCATCCCGATAAATAATCCTTTGATTTTATGTCTATATTTTTTTCCTTTTATCTTATCTAAATATTTTAATTAGATCCTACATGTTCATGCAAGGACTAAGTTCAATTACAGCGGAAACTGATAAGAAACAAGTTCTAATTTAATCGAACAAGATTTAGAGACCTAATTATATTTTTCTAGAAATCTAGGGACTAATCGTAAAATTAAAGTTACCATGTCTTATTTAAGTTCGTTATATGCTTAAGTCTCAAGTTTCAGCGTAAAACAAAGTCTACAAGATATTTAATTGTATGCTTGAGGTGTAGGGACTAAAACGTAAAGTTTTGAACTATATTTCAGCCTACAACGACTTTAACTACCACTGGTTTCAATACCCTAATGTCCCGTTTCGATATCATTTGAAACTATAAAAAGTGGTATCAAAATTCCAGCCTCGCATATCGATACTAAGGCCATTACTCGATAGATACCCTGTGTAGCAAGCTTGCGTTTCGATACAATCGAGACCACGTATCGATACCATTTGAAATTGTAAAAATCGATATCGATACCATAGTCAAGCGTATTGATACGCCTACTTATTTTCATACTACCATTTCGATACCATTTCATGTGGTATGGATACATATGCCATTTTCTCAATTTTCTTCATGACGAGGGCCAACCTTAGAAATCTATTGTAAGAGATTGATCCAGAAATCGAAAGAACCAACCAAGGGTTGAGAAGACAGATCCAAGGAGCCATGGCAGTAAATCAAGGAAACCAAAACCTACCTGCTGGCAATGGAGGCCTTCAACAGCAACCACTGTCGCAATCTCTGCCGAGGCAGCTTACTGTTAGAGATTTTCTGGTGGAAGATCTGAATGGATTGAACCTTGGAGTTGTTACTGATAAGTGCTTAACTCACTGTTACTTTCTACATTTTTCATGGGCACTAATCATCAATTCTACACCTACTTAAACCAATCCATGGACTTAATATGATATATTTAGGGATTATGCCAATAAGGATTAAATTTGTAGAAAAGGTGTACTTTACTGCATTCTCTTATCTATGCAGGAACAAGTACTGCCGAGGCAACAAAATAAGGCTGAGGCAAGACTTGATGGCGAGGCAACAGAGACGAAAAAGACAATATGGCTGGCAATTGAAGGAAAAAATGAGGAGAAGGTTGCTGAGCAAGAAGCCCAAGATTCGGACCTGAACAACACAAGAAAAGCCCAAGGACAAGGCCACGCGGGATGAAACCTTCTAGAAGATCAAACTTGGAAATATTTAACCTATGTGCATAACTTGTTTCCTAGTCCAAGTTGTACTCTAATTAGAAAGGTTTGCCCTAGGCCAACCGTATATAAGGCATAGCCGTCCTAGGGTTTAGAGAGACGAAAATAGGGAGATTTAGATAGCCGAATTTTAAGAGAGTTTTAGGAACTTTTCTTCCTATCATGTTCTAAGCTTTCTTGGGGTGTTGGTGAAGGTTGTTAAGTATTTGTGAGAGGAGATTGTATTTTGATTCTTATTTCAATGCAATAAAATATTAAAGTTTGCTTACTCTTTGTCATTCTTCGTTTTTGTATCCAAGCTCGGGACGGAAGTTTGTAAGTAATCTATTTGTCTAGACTCAGCAGAGTTAGACTCACAAAAGGAGTAAGTACGGTATTCAACTTGATTGGAAGATACAAACTCGGCCTAGGGATAGGTTAAGAGTTCCAGCGGCTAAAAGAAGTGTGAGATTGGTTGTTGGTTATAATTGATTAACACCGGGAGGTATCATCAAGGACTGACCTTTAAAAATGTTTCGACTTAGGAATAAGTGAAGCCATACAAGGACACTTTACCGAACTTTGGTAAATCTGCCCAAGAGTAAGGGATTATTGCGGCAAAGAACATTGTCACTGTCGAGATAGTATATGTTGTACTATCGAGGCAGTGCAGTGGAATTGCATTGGAACAAGAAGTAGATCAATCGAATCCGTAATAAGACACAACTGGATCCTACCCTCTCTCTCATATTTGATATTACCTTAGTTTAGTTTATTAGTTAATTCAATATCAAACTAAATTACGATTTTACTTTTATTTCATAGAAGCAAGAAGACTGAAGGAAGCATATTAAGTACACCAATCCCTGAGGATACGATACTCGATAAATTGCGTATCACTTTATTACTTGATGTGTACACTTGCACTAATTGCGCATCTTTTTACACGCATCAAGTTTTTGGTGTCGTTGCCGGGGATTGACAACTAAATTTTGTTTTCTTTATATTCTTGATTTTATTTTTAGTTATTTTTTTTATTTTTATTTGGTTTTTGGTGTATGATCAGGGCTAAAACTAGCAATCCATTGCGTGAGATCGACCCAAAAATAGAAAGAACTTATCAGAGGCTGAGAAGACAGATCCAAGGAGCCATGACAGTGAATCCAGGAAATCAGAACCTACCTAAAGGCATTAGAGGCCATCAACAACAACCATTGCTGCAACCACTTCCGTGGCAGCTAACTGTTAGAGACTTTCTAGTGGAAGATTTAAATAGATTGAACCCTGGAGTTGTTACACCAGAGATTGAGGCAACCCACTTTGAACTTAAACCTGTAATATTCAATATGCTTAATACTATTGGACAGTTCAGTGGGGCTGCAACAGAAGATGCCAGGCAGCATCTCAAATCCTTCATGGAAGTATGCAACTCTTTCAAAATCCAAGGAGTTCATGAAGATATTTTTAGGCTAAAACTTTTCCCCTATTCACTGAGGGATAGGGCCAAAACCTGGTTGAACAACATTCCGACATGATCAATTGAATCTTGAAGTGAACTTTGCCAAGAATTCATTACGAGATTTAACCCTACAAATCTATATGATTGAATCCGTAATAAGATTACTTCGTTTAGACAGGCTGATGACGAACCTATGTTCGAGTCTTGGGAATGCTAAAGAGAGTTACTAAACAGATGTCCACTACATGGATTCCCATTATGGACGCAAGTAACCATGTTCTATAATGCCACCAATACCCCGACAAGGATGATGTTGGATGCCTTACCAAATGACACACTCCTTTGACAAAGCCCCGGACAAAAATGGTTCAGAACATGCAAGTACAACATAATACTCATGAGGTAAAAGCTATAAATTCTTCTGAGTATATGCAAGATGAGAAAACTGGATTTTATGTGGGAAATTATAACCGGAATAACAACATGATGTCAAATACATACAACCCAACTTGGAAAAGGCATCCGAACTTTCTATAGAGCAATCCTAACAATGCCTTAAACCCCACCAACCAGCCCTCTAGTTATCAACAATCACTGCTGCAGCAGCAGATGCATCAACAGTAGATGCATCAGCAGCAACAACCTATGAACTCACTGGTGAATACTCTCAAGGCCTTTATTATGAAAACTGAAACATATATGGCTGAAAACAGCAGTTTCATGAAGAGGATTGATGACTTCATGAACACAATAGAGATGAGTCTGCAAAACCAAGAAGCTGTTATAAAATCACTAGAAAGCCAAGTTGGTCAATTCGCTCAAAGACAAAATACAAGACCACAAGGGGGATTACCTAGCAATATTGAAGTTGCTAAAGGAATGGGCCATGAAAAGTACAAAGCAATCACAACAAGAAGTGACCTATAACTGAAGGAAACAGTGGGCAAGTCAGCAACCAAAGCTCCACCAGCAATATAGGAGGATACAGATAAGGAGGACTTGGATGCTGAACAGAATGAACACGTAGATGATGCCGTAGCAGAAAGCTCGGCAGCACCTATACTTTCTGCCGAGAAATTGAGACAAATAGTGGTCCCAGGTATTAAATTCCAATCTAATGAAACCCTGGATGAGATGCGACCACCACCACCTTTCCCACAAAGGTTGAAAAAATAGAAACAAGACCACCAGTTTAAGAAATTCCTTGATATTTTAAAGCAAGTCCACATCAACTTGCCATTTGTTGAGGTAATTGAACAAATTCCCAACTACGCTAAATCCTTGAAAGACATTGCGTCTAAGAGAAAGAAGCTAGGTGAGTTTGATATAGTGGCAACAACTGAAGTATGTATGACAATTCTACACAATCGCATGCCAACAAAACTGAAGACCCCTTGATGCTTTACCATACCTTGTGCGATTGGTAATAATTATAAAGGAAAGGCACTATGTGACCTGGGAGCAAGCATAAATCTCATGCCTAAATTACTTTTTTAGAAACTTGGTATAGGAAGGGCAAATCCTATGACAGTGCTGTTCCAACTTGCGGATAGATCCTATGTGCATCTAGAAAGAAAAATTGAGGACATATTGGTAAGGGTAGACAAGTTTATTTTCCCTGTCGACTTCCTTGTCCTTGATTGTGAAGTAGACGAAAATGCACCGATCATCCTAGGAAGAACTTTTATTGCTACTGGACGAACCTTAATAGATGTGGAAAATGGAGAGTTAACAATGAGAGTAAATGACACAGATACCAAAATATCCTGCCTAGGCAGCAGGCTCGACAGACTATTTGGTAAGAAAATTAAAACCAAAGTGGAGTCAGAAAATAAAGAAGGGATCGGACAACACTTGTAGGAAAATCTATGCCAACAAGAGACGAGCAATTTGGGAGATGCATTTACATACACTCCACCAGTAACCTAATCTCTTCCCTTCTATTCTACTTTATTATATTAGGACTAGTTTTAATTTAGGATTTATATGCTTATTTTATTTTCATTATTTTGTTAGTAATATTTTTTTATCATTAATATGTTTATTCAAGTTTTCTTTTTAGGATAATAAAGTCAAGAATAAAAGAGAAATAGTTTAGAGTAGAAACTCTGTCGAGGGCAGTAAATAGTGTTAGAAGCCGCAGAAATCCCAACGAGCAGAAATAATATAATGGCTATCTGTCGAGTTTTCCGCTACGACAGTAAATGCTAACAGGCTGTAAATTCAAAACAGCTAGTGGTTAAAATGGTCATACTATCGAGGCCTATATAAACAACATTCATCTCTTGAGCTATTCACTCTTGTATTCTTGAATTTCTTTAGCATTCTACTCTTGCTCTCACAATACGCTCACAATCCTTCTTGAATTTTTCAGAACAATCTATCAAAACTCTCAATCCTACAATCATCAATGGTAATTTTTCAGAACAATCTATCAAAACTTCGGCATCGAAAATTACTTGATGGACAAAATTAAATACCAAGAATGGGAATTCTTTTGCGCACAACCTCGCCAGGCTAATGCAACCATAGTGCGGGAATTTTATGCATATGGGCCAAGCATAGACAATCTCATTGTCCACTATCGGGGCAAGCCTGTTCGTCTTGACGCAGAAGTAATTAACGGCTTCTATAGAATCATCCTCATCAGTGATAGACATGCCAAATTCATGGAAGACATCACCATACAAGACTACGAATTAATCAAGGACAACCTTTGTTACAACAACACTCCATAGAAAACCGGTGCCCATAGAGATTCTATGACAAGGCAAAGCCTCAAACCCGAGGCAAAATTGTGGTGCACATTCGTTAAGAGACGCCTCATCCCTACTTCCCACAACAGCACAGTGGACCGCAAGAGATTGGTGTTGATCTAGTCAATCATCAATAAGAGGAGCATCAATATTGGAGAGATCATTCTTCGAGAAATTCATGATTGTTGTAAGAAGGAACATGGACCATTATATTTCCCATGTTTAATATCTGTTTTATGCATTGCTGCAGGAGTACCAGTTGAAAACACCGACAAATACACACCAACAAGACAAGGATGGACGAGAGAATTCCGCCACAGAGTGATGCAGATCACACAGGCAAAACATGTCCAGGCAACGCCACAACAATTTACTGTTGACTTTAATGTCGGAGCCTAATATACGACAGAGATGCCAGGCAATGCCGAAGTCCCTACCGTAGTAGATCCCTACCAGGAAATTCTTTAAAGGATGAAAGTCATGGACCTTCGCCAACAAAGATACATGGAATACCAACGAGACTTCAACAGTAGCCTCGCTTAGATGATGGTGCAGAACTTCCTCAACCAAGGAGTACAATTTCCAGAATGCCCTACAAACATATTTGTAACGGCAGTACCTTACACAGAGACCACTCTAGCCCTAGGGTCGAGACCATTCTTTACCTTCAGATTGCAGTAGTAGTTCCATGCAGTTGGCCCATCTAGGGTAGCAAACGCTGCCGCGGCATCATCCGCAATTAGAAGACCTTCAAAGATAAGGGAAGTTTTCAGCACTCCCCCAAGATTGTCGATACCAATAGGTAGTCTATCGGCTGAGATAGACGCCTACGTTCATCAGAGTTAATTAACTGTCGAGCCCAGTGTCCAACCTACCGGGACAGATCCAGAAAATTAAGAATGCACAGAGATCATCGATACAGACGATGAAGGAGAAGAAGTCAATGCCCCAATAAAAAAGGTAACACCTATGAGAGTTCAGCCGCCGAGAAGAGCAAAGCCATCACTATCACCAAGGGCACAGCCATCAGTAACCAGACCAAGGAGACAAATTATGGAAGAAAGTTCTTCCGAATCATATTAATTGTTCTTCCTTATTGTTGCCATATAAACTGTTTTTTATCTGCTTATATTTTTTTTACCTAAAGCATACCCCTAAATTAATCATTAAGAACAATTCTTGGTTTGAGTTTAGGGGTGTAGAGCCACTATCGAGGCTTTCTACTATCGCGGCCTTGTCATGAAAAGGAAATTTTTAGTGATAAAATTTTTTATTTTATGTCCACCACTGTACTTAAAACTGTTGTCACACTTTTGCACGGCCCTTCATTAATACTGTCTTAGTTTATTCTTAAAGGCAATAGAAATCTTTCTCCTTACCATAGTTAGGATCTATTTTGAAGATTTGATTCTAGGATACTTAAGGAGAAAAACTTAGAAGTTTGCTATAAGGTTGAACTTTAAAAACACTTTTGGGACTTGTTTGGCTATAGGAATTCTTTTAATAAACTTAGGTGATAAAGACTTAGAATTTGGAAAGGTGACTAGAGGTGCCTATGATTGGCTCTAGGAAAAACTCTTCTTCATGTTATAAGTGCCCGAAATTGGCTTTAGTATGCATAAAAGAATAGAAAAAGAAATGAGAAGTAGAAAACACAATACTTGAGGTGCCCGAAATTGGCTCAAGAAATTGTTGTTATAAGAAGAGTACACAAAAACCAAGTCTACTTGTCTTGAACTTAGAGTTTATCTAAGAAGACCTTTACTCAAACTTGTCCACAAAAACACACAAACTAGCCTTATAGCTTGTCCATAAAAAATGAGGAGAATGTTGCTGAGCAAGAAGAACAAGATTTGGAGCTAAACAACACAAGAAAAGCCAAAGGACAAGGCCACACGGGATGAAACTTTCTAGAAGATCAAACTTAGAAATATTTAACCTATGTGTATAACTTGTTCCCTACTCCAAGTTTTACTCTAATTAGGAAAGGTTTGCCCTAGGCCAAGCCTATATAAGGCATAGCCGTCCTAGGGTTTAGAGAGACAGAAATAGAGAGATTTAGATAGCCGAATTTTGAGAGAGTTTTAGGAACAATTCTTCACATCATGTTCTAAGCTTTCTTAGGGTGTTGGTGAAGGTTGTTGTATTTGTGAGAGGAGATTGTATTTTCATTCTTATTTCAATGCAATAAAATATCAAAGTTTGATTCCTCTTTGTCATTCTTTGTTCTTGCATCCAAGCCTGGGAGGGAAGTTTGTAAGTAATCTATTTGTCTAGACTCGGGAGAGTTAGACTCACGAAAGGAGTAAGTACGATATTCAACTTGATTGGAGGATACTAAATTGGCCTAGGGATAGGTTAAGAGTTTCAGTGGCTAAAAGAAGTATGAGATTGGTTACTGGTTATAATTGATTAACGCCGGGAGGTATCATCAAGGACTGACCTTCAATAGTGTTTTGACTTAGGGATAAGCGAAGCCATACAAGGACACTTTGCTGAACTTTGGTAAATCTGTCCAAGAGCAAGGGATTGCCGCGGTAGAGAACATTGTTATTATCGAGACAGTATCTGCAGTACTGACGAGGCAGTACAGTGCGATTGCATTGGAACAAGAAGCAGATCAATCCTATCCATAATACGACACAACTAGATCCTATCCTCTCTCTCATATTTGATATTACCTCAATTAGTTTAGTTTATTAGTTAATTCGATATCATACTAAATTGTGTTTTTACTTTTATTTCACAGAAGCAAGAGGACTGAAGGAAGCATATTAAGTACACCAATCCCTGAGGAGACGATACTCGATAAATTGCTTATCACTTTATTACTTGACGTGTACACTTGCATTAATTGCACATCTTTTTACACGCATCAGTTACACCAGAGATAGAAGTAACCCACTTTGAACTCGAACCAATGATGTTCAATATGCTTAATACTATTGGACAATTTAGTGGGTCTGCAACTGAAGATTCTAGGTGTAACATCCCGATTTTGGAGTTAGTAGTTTGGAGAATTCGATTTGGGTCAAATCGGGTTCTCCGATTTATTGTTCCGGGGAAAATAAAATAAGAATATTTTTAATTAAGAAAAACAATAATTTTGGAATATGGTTTAAAATATTGAAATTCCCAAGTATTAGCTTGCTAATCTTTTAATAAAAACTTGATTCTATGTTTTTAATGTTAGATCTAGTGATTTTGTGAATGTTTTTGTGAAATCTATTTGCATCTCATTCAATGCTGGAATTAGATGGATTGAATTATGTTTTTATGTTAATTAAATGATTAATTGAGTCTTGATTTGATAGCACATTAATTTAATCCCGGAATAATACAATCGGTGTCGTTTTAAGGTGCTTTTAGGTTGTTTTATGGGCTGTTTTAGATGCTTTAATGTTGCTGGAGATATAAGGATGGTTTGGATGTGTTTTTGGATCATAATTGAAGTGGATTAGATGTTAGATTCGTTAGGTTTTGGGCTGATGTTGTTCGGATGCGTTTCGGCTTAGTTTATGGTCTTTTCGGCTAAGTTTTCGGTAGTTTAACGGTGATCGGTTATGGCTGTTGGTTTGAGCATGTTATGATGTGAGAATGCTTTGTTTTTAATGTTGTAGAATAGGTACAAGAAGAAGCTTGAGTGCTGGTGCGTTGGTGCGATCATCGGATAGCAGCAAAAGCTCATTTCGCTTGTTGGTGAGTGATTACGGATTTAAAGCGATCCGCGTTTGGTACGGTTCTATTTTGGGGACTATGGAAGAGTGTGAAAACCTTCCATAGTTCAAGAGTAAGTAAAGTAAATATTTTTGATAAACCGATATGAGTTTCAGCTACATTTGATAAAGGCATTATGTTGGTAATGCAATGAGATTTATGGAAATGCATGAGCATGTTTTGAAATGGTGCATACATGAGAATTACTTTCTAAAATGCATAGCTTATTTAGCATCCATGATTATGAAAAATTATGAGAAATGATTTGGGATACAATATGGTTATTTGCCTTATATATGATGGTGCTTTTGGGCATGGCTTTTGGTTCATTTGTTGAACATATTATGCATGCATTATGAGCAGCAAGTTATATGATTTGGAATACAATATAGTTAATTGCCTTATACATGATGGTGCCTTTGGGCATGGCTTTTGGTTCATTTGTTGAACATATTATGCATGCATTATGAGCAACAAGTTATCATATATATTTGATTATGATATTGGCTTAGTGACACTAACTTTAGATTCGAATACGAATGACATGTCATTAGGATTGTCTTAAGTGCACTATAAACAAAATTGAGAATACAGAATAATGCCTACACGTAACAAGGGTGACTTTGTGTCCAACCGTGCGTGGTAGAGCCGCCTACACGTAACAAGGATGACTATGTGTCCAATCGTACGTGGTAGTGCTAATGGTGACTTCGTGTCATGTCAATGGTGACTTCGTGTCATGTCAATGGTGACTTCGTGTCATGACGGGACTATGGTCTCTAATAATAGATTCGTGTATTCGGTGAACTCAAGGTTCACATTAAAGTGGTCACTAGAATGCCAATATACATACATGAACTTGAGAAGAAGATGTGCATCATTTATAAATTGTTTTGACAAGGTTATGTAAACTCAAGGATGCATATGGTTTAAAGATTATGAGCATGAGATGTTAGCATATATGTTTTGACAATGTATTGCAAATTATGGTTTCATCATGGTTTTAAATTGATGCATTGATGATTTGTGTAGAGCTTCCTCACTAAGCAAGTTTGTTTAAGCTCTCTTTTCATCCTTGCAGAAAAATAAAGGCACTTGGGGCTTCGTTCGAGGCAAGGAAACCAAGGGGAAGAATCACTTTGAATTTGGTATGTTTTTGGCAAACAAATTGGGCAAGACAATGTGTAACCCAACCTATGTGAGGAGTGTGTACTTAGGCTTTGGTTTATGTTGTAATAAGACCATTATTGTTTGATTGTTAATTGTTGAACTTTGGAATTGTTTGGATCGTTGAAGCATGTACTAGCATGATTGTTATGTTGTTAATCATTTCCTAGGGAGCATGCCTATAGCTTAATTGATGTCCGTGTCGTTGTTGATTATGTGCCATATGTTACTAAATATGCCTAGGATTGATGCATTTAGTGGATCTAATTAATGGTTGAGTATTGAGTAATTGGTTTGCACTTAGTGTAACGAAACTTTTGGTTCCAGACCCAAAGTTTCGAAACCTTTGGGTGAAGGTTCTGAAACCTTTGTCAAATAGTTTCGAAACCTTCACAAGGTTTCGAAACCTTGCGGGCAGTTTCAATTCTGGATAGTTACTGGACGCGAAAAGTTTCGAAACTTTCCAGGAAAGTTTCGAAACCTTTGATCACCAAGAGTTGAAAATTGCTAGAAATTATACTTTAGTACTAGATATCTTCCTTTGTTCGATTAAGGTTCTTACCGATGTTATTTTGAGCTAAAATTTTGTATGCAAGTATAAAGTTGATTTAATTTTAAGATGGTAATCCTAATTTGGATGAAGTCCTTCTATTTTGGAATATTTACATTTTGGTCCCTAAATTAGAAGAACATGCAATTGATGATGATAGAATGATCCGTTTAAGTTGAAATTTGCTATGAGGAACTCTTGTATGTTTAATTGAACATTGATGGAAAGAATTTCTACTTTACTAATTGAATTTAAAAGTTTTACGTTTTAGTCCTTAATCTACTCAAGTGTTTAATCGGATGTTTGTTTTTAGTTAATGTGTTACCGATAATGCTTTGTGTGAGACCTTGTCACGTAGGAAAAAGATTATGCATCTAGGTAAGATAATAAAAAAAATATAGCGGTTTTAGGGTTGTTTATCGAATTGAACCTTCGTGAGTTTGGTTTGATATTCCCCGTGTAACCCATTAGTGTCGGTTCCGTCTAGGCCGGGCTAAGGGGGTTACACTAGGCAACATCTCAAATCCTTCATGGAAGTCTGCAACTCATTCAAAATTCAAGGACTCCATGAAGATATCCTGAGATTAAAACTTTTCCCCTACTCACCGAGGGATAGGGCTAAGACCTGGTTAAATAGCATTCCGGCAGGATCTATTGGATCTTGGAGTGAACTCTACCGAGAATTCATTATGAGATTTAACCCTACAAACTTATATGATCGAATCCGTAATGAGATTACTTCTTTTAGACAGACTGATGATTAACCTATGTACAAGGCTTTGGAACGCTACAAAGAGTTGCTAAACAAATGTCCACTACATGGATTTCCACTACAAGCGCAAGTAACCATATTCTACAATATCACCAATGCCCCGACAAGGATGATGTTGGATGCCTCGGAAAATGGAACACTCATTGAGAAAGCTCTGGAAGAAGCTATTGAGATTCTAAACAAACTCGCAAGGAACACTTTTCAATTCCCTACTTCTAGGCGAGGAAGATTAAGACACCAAGCCACAGTGAATGAGCTAGAAACTACCAATTCAGTGGCAACACAATTGGCATCTTTAACCAAGATGGTTCAGAATATGCAAGTACAGGAAAATACTCATGAGGTAAAAACGGTCAATTCTTCTGAGTATATGCAAGATGAGGAATCTGGTTTCTATGTGGGAAATTACAACCAGAACAATAATATGATGTCAAACACATACAATCTAGCATGGAAAAGGCACCCAAATTTTTCATGGAGCAATCCTAATAATGCCTTGAACCCCACTAACCAAGCCTCAGGTTATCAAAATACACTGCCGCAGTAGCATGTTCAGCATTTATTGCCGCAGCAGCAGATACATCAGTAGCAACCTATGAACTCATTAGAGAATACTCTCAAGGCCTTCATAATGAAAATAGAATCATACATGGTTAAGAACAACAGTTTCATGAAGAGAACTGGTGACTTCATGAATAGAAATAAGATGAGGCTGCAAAACCAGGAAGCTGTTATTAAATCACTAGAAACCCAAATTGGTTAATTTGCTCAAAGATAGAATATTAGACCACAAGGGGGACTACCTAGCAATACTGAAGTTGCTAAGGGAATGAGCTATGAACAATGCAAAGCAATCACTACAAGAAGTGACCTACAACTTAAAGAGACAATGAGCAAGCCAGCAACTAAAGTTCCCCCAATAACACATGAGGAATCAGACAAGAAGGACTTGGATGCTGAACAAATTGTACATGAGAACACTACCCCAGTATAGAGCTCGACAATACTTGAACTACCCACCGAGACAGTAAGAAACACAATGATTCCATGTATTAAATTCCAAACGAATGTGACCCTGGAAGAAATGAGACCACCACCACCTTCCCCATAAAGGTTGAAAAAGTAAAAACATGACCACCAGTTCAAAAAGTTCTTGGTTATTCTAAAGCAAATCCACATCAACTTGCCATTTGTTGAGACAATTGAACAGATGCCCAACTATGCTAAATTCTTGAAAGACATTGTGTCTAAAAGAAACAAGCTAGGTGAGTTTGAGATAATGGCATCAAATGAAGGATGCATGACAATGTTGCACAATCGCATGCCACCCAAACTAAAGGATCCTGGATGCTTTACCAAACCTTGTGCGATTGGTAATAATTATCAACGAAAAGCATTATGTGACCTAGGAGCGAGCATCAATCTCATACCCAAATCAGTTTTTTAAAAGCTTGGAATAAGAAGGGCAAAGCCTACGGCAGTGCTGCTCCAACTTGCGGATAGATCCTATGTGCATCCTGAAGGAAAAATAGAGGACATATTGGTAAAGGTAGACAAGTTTTTTTTTGTCGACTTCCTTGTCCTTGATTGTGAAGCAGATGATATTGCACCGATCATCCTGGAAAGACCTTTCCTCGCTACTGGATGAACCTTAATTGATGTGGAGAATGGAGAGTTGACAATGAGGGTCAATGACCAACAAGTCAAACTCAATGCATTCCATAATTTGAAAAAAATTTGATGATCTAGAAGAGTGCAAAGTCCTCCACACAACAGATACAGACACCAAGGTATCCTGCCTACGTAGCATGCTCGGTAGATTATTTGGCAAGAAAATTAAGCTCAAGGTGGAGGCAAAAAATACGAATAGACACAAAATAGAAGGGAAAAGCCAACACTTGAAGAAAAATCAAGGCCAACAAGAGATAAGCAAATTGAGAGATTTATTTACATGTTCTCCATCAGTACTATAATCTCTTCCCTTCTACTTTATCTATTATATTAGGATTAGTTTTAAGTTTAGGATTTATGTTTTTATTCTTTTTAATTTTTGTTATTGATATTTTTATGTTAAGTCTTTTTTTAGGACAATAAAAGTAATAATAAGGGAGAAATAGTTCACAGCAAGAATTCTGTCGAGGCAGTAAATAGTGTCAGAAGCCGTAACAGTCCCAACGGGCAAAAACAGTGTAATGGCTATCTTCTGAGTCTTACGCCGCGATAGTAAATGCTAACGGGTAGTAAATTTAAAACGACTAATAGTTTAAACGACTACAAGACCGAGGCCTATATAAGAAACATCCTTCTTTTGAACTATTCACTCTTGCATTCTTGATTTCTTTAGAATTCTAGTAAATCTTGCTCTCACAATACTCTCTGCTTACTCACAAGTCTCCTTGAAATATTCAGAATCTTTCCAAAACTCTCAATCTTTACAACTCATCCATGGCAACATAAAATTGATTTGCCCCGCCACTGTTGTAGACCGATTCAATAGATCGTTTGTCGCTCGGTAGTTGCAGGAGGAGCAAGGGTTTCAACAATCGATTTGGCATCGAATATTACTTGTTCAACAAGATTCAATATCAAGAATGAGAGATTTTCTGCCTAAAACCTCCCAGGAAAATGCCACCATAGTGCGGGAATTTTATGCACATGGGCCGAGCAAGGACAATCTCTATGTCCACTGTCGAGGCAAGCCTGTCCGCCTTACTGCAGAGGCAATTAATGATTTCTATGGACTCATCCCCATCCATGATGTTCATGACGAGTTCATGGAAGATATCACCACCCAGGACTGCGAGCTAATCAAAGACAATCTCTGTTACAACAACACTCCTTGAAAAATCGGTACCCATAAAGATTCTGTAACAGGGCAAAGTCTCAAGCTCGAGGCTAAGTTGTGGTGTACCTTTGTCAAGAGATGCCTCATCCCCACCTCCCACAACAGCACGGTGAACCGCAAGAGATTGGTGTTCATCCAATCCATCATCAACAAGAGGAGCATAAATGTTGGAGAGATTATTTTACGAGAAATATATGAGTGCGGTAAGAAGGAACGCTGACCTTTATATTTCCATTGTTTCTCTGGTTTGTGTATTGCTGCAGGAGTACCAGTCGAAGATACGGATGAATACACAACAAATAGGCAAGGATGGACAAAAGAATTATGCCATAGAGTTATGCAGATCACACAGGAAAAACCTGTCGAGGCAACCCCTCAGTAGTTCACTGTCGGCCCCCAGTACACGGTAGAGAAGCTTGGCACTGCCCAAGCTACTACCGCAACATACACCTACTAAGAGATTCTTTAGAGGATGGTAGTTATGGACCTTCGCCAGCAGAGATATATGGAATATTAGAGAGACTTCAACAACACTCTTGCCCAAATAATGATGCAAAACTTTCCCAACCAAGGGGCACAATTTCTAGAATTCCCTGCAAACATATTCGTCACAACAACTCCCTACACAGAAACTACTCCAGCCCTAGGGCTTAGGCCATTCTTCCCCTTCAGACCGCAAAAACAGTTCGATGCAGCTGGCCCATCTAGGGTAGCAGACCCTTTCGTGGCAACATCCGCCAGCAAAAGATCTTCCAAGCGAAGGGCAGTCTTCAGCACTCCCCCAAGATCACCAATTCCAATGGATAGTCTATCAGCTGAGATAGATGCCTATGTCAATCAGAGCTCAGACACTGATGAGCCAAGCATCCAGAATATCGGGGTAGATCCAGAGAATGAAGGAGGAACAAAGATAATGGACACTGAAGATGAAGGAGGAGAAGAGGTTAATGCTCTAATGCAACGGGCAATACCAACGAGAGTTCAGCCACCAAGATGAGTAACGCCATCGCTATCACCAAGGGCACAACATTCAACAACAAGATTGAGAAAACAAATTATAGAAGAAAGCTCTTCCGAATCATTATAATTTCTCTTCTTTCTTTTAATTGTTGCTCATATAATTTTTTTACTACTTATAATTTGTTGCCTACTGCTTGCCCCTAAATTAAGCATTGAGGATAATCCTTGGTTGGAGTTTGGGGGTGTAGAGTCACTACCAAGGCAATCTACTACAGTGGCATTGCCATGGAAAGGAAGTTTTTAATGATAAAATTTTTATTTTATGTTCACCACTTTACTTGAAATTTTGCCATACTCTTGCAATGCCCATCATCAGTATTGTCTTAGTTTATTCTTGAAGGCAATAAAAATCTTTCTCTTTACCATAGTTAGGTTCTATTTTAAAGGCTTAATTCTTGGATACTTAAGGAGAAAAGCTTAGAAGCCTACTGTAAGGTTGAACTTAAAACACTTTTGGGACTTGTTTGGATATAGGAATTCTTTTAATGAATTTAGGTGATAAAGACTTAGATCTTTGGAAAGGTGACAAGAGGTGCCTATGACCGGCTCTAGGAAATACTCTTCTTCATGTTAGAGGTGCACAAAATTGGCTCTAGTATGCATAAAACAATAGCAAAAGAAATAAGGAGATAAGAATGACAAAACACCATACTTGAGGTGCCCGAAATTGGCTCAAGGAATTATTGTTGTAAGAAGATTATACTAAATCAAGTCTATTTGTCTTGAACTAGAGTTTATCTAAGAAGGCATTTAATCAAACTTGTCCATAAAAACGCACACACACATTAACCTTATAGTTTGTCTTCTAGGTACACCCCTAGGTAACTGAAAGGTTAAGTTTAAAGAATAAACATTGTTATGGTGGGGAGAATAGATGGAAACATAAGACCAAAAGAGAATAGAGTTTGACAAATTGATGGTTTGTATTGCTTGAGGACAAGCAATAGTTCGAGTTTAGGGGTGTGATAAATGCTCAACTCACTATCACTTTCTACACTTTTCACGGGCACTTATCATCAATTCTACACCTACTAGAACCAATGCATGTACTGAATGTGATATATTTAGGGATGATGCTATTAAAGATAACATTTGTAGAAAAGGCATACTTTACTACATTTTCTTATCTGTGCAGGAGCAAGTATTGTCGCGGTAGCAAAATGAGGCAGAGGCAGGACCTGATGCCGAGACTGTAGAGGAAAAAAAACAATATGAAAGGCAAACCAAGGAGAAAAATAAGAAGAACGTTGCTGAACAAGAAGCCCAAGGATCGGAGCTGAACAACACATCAAAACCCTAAGGACAAGGCCACGTGCAAGAAAACCTTCTAGAAGAATTCAACTTGGAAATATGTAACCTATGAACATAACTTGCTCCCTACTCCAAGTTGTACTTTATTTAGGAAAGGTTTTCCCTAGGCCAAGCCTATATAAGGCATAGCCGTCCAAGGGACGTAGAGAGAGCCGAATTTGATAGAGTTTAGGTGAAAGTTGTTGAGTATTAACGAGAGGAGATTGTATCTTGTTTCTTGTTTCAATGCAATAAAATATCAAAGTTTGCTTACTCTTTTCCATTCATTGTTCTTGCATCCAAGCCCAGGAGGGAAGTTTATAAGTAATCTATTTGTCTAGACTTGGGAGAGTTGGACTAACAAAAGGAGTAAGTGCGGTATTCGACTTGGTTGGAGGATATTAAATCGGCCTAGGGATAGGTTGGAGTTTTAGCGGCTAAAAGAAGTATGAGATTAGTTGTTGGTTATAATTGATTAACGCCGGGAGGTATCATCAAGGACTGATCATCAACAGTGTTTCAACTTAGGGATAAGCGAAGCCATCAAAGGACACTTTGCCGAATGGTGTATTTCTGTGTAGTGCTATAATTGATGCATGTGAACACACATATATGTGCAAGTATACAAAGTCATGCAAGTAATAATAGAATGAGTGGGTATCGTTTCCCATGAGGATCTAGAGTAAAGTTTGTAGTCAAATCTGCCAAGACAAAAAGGGGTGTCACTAAAAAGAAAACAAAGATAAAGATATAAACACAAGAAAATGGATTTGTACGATGAAAGTGTAAGATAGAAATGCTATGGCAATTCTAGAGTGCAAACAACTAAAATTTGCAAAGGCAAAGTAGAATGGATGATGATGGCAAGGTGGATGTATGAAGGTGGTATGTGAGTGTATAGCAGAGTGCAAACAACATAATATCTTCCCTTCTATTTTAGTTATTATAATAGGACTAGTTTATATATTGTTATGTGTTATTTTCAGTATTTTATATTTTATATTCAGTATCTTATTTTTATATTTTGTTATGTTTTGTTTTATGTTTTTAAGTTCTGAATAAATAAAGCAACGAATGCATGAAAATTATTTCACAGCAGAAAGTCTGCTGCCGCGGTAGTGCACTGTGTCAGAGCCGCAAAATTCCTAACGGGAAGAAACAGTGTGACGACTCTCTGCCGAGAAATCCGCCGTGGCAGTAACTGTTCAGCAAGGCAGTAAATGCCTAACGGCTAATTTCTAACAGTCATATTTTTATAGCCTATATAATCAGCTTCATTGTTGTGCACTCTTTACTTTTGCATTCTTGCTACTTTAGCTTTCTTTAGCAATCTTGCTCTCACTATCTTTCCAATCTCTTGAAATTTTCAGAACCCTCTCTATTACTCCGGAATTTTTTTTATCAAACCATTCTCCATGAACAATCAATGGCTTCTTATACAAGATTTGCCCCGGCCACTGTTGCTAACCGATTCAACCGCTTGTTTGTTGCTCGGCAGTTATGGGAAGAGCAAGGATTTCACCAAACTAATGACGCATATTTCGGCATTGAATCATACTTGTTCAACAAGATCCAATATCAAGATTGGGAGGCATTCTGCCTACAACCTCCACCGTCGAACGCCACCATTGTGAGAGAGTTTTACGCACATGGGCCGAGCAAGGACAACCTCTATGTCCACTATCGAGGCAAGCCTGTGCAACTTGATGCCAAGGTTATCAATGAATTTTATGGTCTCACAACCACACGTGATGTTCATGCCGAATTCGTAGACGACATCACCACTCAAGACTATGAAGTGATTAAAGATGAGCTTTGTTATAACAACACCTAATGGGAAACCGGTGCCCATAAAGGTTCAGTAACAAGGTAGAGTCTTAAACCAGAGGCCAAGATATGGTGTACTTTTGTCAAGCAAAGACTTATCCCAACCTCCCATAACAACACAGTGGACCGCAAAAGACTGGTGTTGATCCAGTCTATCATCAAAAAGAGAAGCATAAACATTGGAGATATCATTCTTCACGAGATTCAAGAATATGGTAAGAAGGAACGTGGACCTCTATATTTCTCATGTTTAATGTTTGCTTTGTGTATTAATGCAGGAGTTCCAGTCGAAGACGTAGATGAATATACGCCAACTCGGCAGGGATGGACAAGAGATTTCTACCACCGAGTTATGCAGATCATACATGCAGAACCTGTCCAGGCAACACCGCAGTAGTTCAACGAAGACTTTACTACCGGAGGGCAGTACTCAGCAGAAGCACCAACCTTCGTCGAGCCAACTATCGCAGCAGACTCGTACCAAGAAATTCTGCAAAGGATGGCAGCCACGGACCTTCTCCAACAACGCTACATGGAGTACCAGCGCGACTTCAACACATCTCTCGCCAACATGATGATGACAAGCTTCCCAAATCAAGGGGCCTAATTCCGAGAATTCCTAACTAACATATTCATCACTACCGCCCCTTATACCGAGATAACACCTGCCTCAGGGCCGCAACCATTTTTTCAGCCAGGACCGCCAAAACAGTTTCATGCAGTCGGACCTTCCAGGCCGGTTAGGTCTGCGGGAGTATCCTCTACCAGCCAAAGGTCATCCAAGAGGCAAGCTGTCTTTAACTTTCCCAAAAGGGAACCAATCCCTATGCCTAGTCTTAGCAGAGACACTCTGTCTTGCGAGATTGACTAATACCACAGTTCATCACATGAATCAGCAATACCCACTGCCATGGTAGGAGGTGGGACAGAAATCGTGCAAACAGAAAATACAGACAAAGTGGAAGAAGGGGATGAAGTTACTGCACCAACACACCGAACACCGCCCAGTCGAGTTCAGCTACTTCGGCAAGCCAGAAAACAACAATCACCATCACAAGGATCTAGACGAAAGGCGTCAGCAACAAGGCATAGGAGAATGCTCTATACAAGCAGCTTATCAGAGTCGTTATAAATGATTTCATTTACTACTTTTTTCTATTTCCTTATTGTAATTGTTGTTTGCCTTATATTTTGAGCATTGAGGACAATGCTCGGTTTGAGTTTGGGGGTATTGTAGGTGCAGAAGCACTGCTGAGGCTACCCACTGCCGCGATATTACCATGAAAAGGGAGTAATTTTTTTTGAATTTTTTTGCAATATTCTCTTTTCTTGAATTACTGTTTTTTAATCTTGCACTGCTCTACATCAGCTTTGCTTTAATTTACTCCTTTAAAGGCTATAGAAATCTTTCTCCTTACCATGACCAAGTTCTGTTTTGAAGGGATAACCATAGGATACTCATGGAATAAAACTTAAAAGCTTGTTTTAGGGTTAGAAAGAAAATAAACACTTTTTGGACTTGTTTGATTTAGGAGTTCTTTCAATAAACTTAGGTGATAAAGACGTAGAACCTTTTGGAAAAATAACTAGAGGTGCCTATCACTGGCTCTAGTTTTGCTCTCCTTCATGCTAGAGGTGCCCAAAATTGGCTCTAGTATGCTAAATAGGCGGTTAAAAAGAAAATAATAAGAAAATGGAAGATATTAGAAAATGCATATCTTGAGGTGCCCGAAATTGGCTCAAGACTTGTTGTTTTAAGGATATAGCTTTAGTCCAAATTCTATTTGTCTTGAACTTAGAGTTTATCTAAGAAAGCCTTGAATCAAAATTGTCCATAAAACACACACACTCACCTAGCCTTATAGCTTGTTTCTTAGTAATAGTCCTTGGGTAAACTAGTGGCTAAAATGGAGAGATAGACATGACCATGGTGGGGAGAATAGATGGAAAAGTAAGACCAAAGGGGAGTAAGGTTTGGCAATTTGATGTCTTGCATTGTTTGAGGACAAGCAATAGTTTGAGTTTGGGGGTATTTGATGAGTGCCTAAAAGACACTTATTTACTACCCTTCTCACGATATTTTATGCATCTATTATACACCAACTTGAGCTGAAATATGGTCTCTTTGCATAATATTGGATATTCCATTATCACTACTTACAAAGAAGAAATTTATAGAGAATGCAGATATTATTACATATTTTGTACATGTAGGAATATCCTGGGCCGAAGCAGCAGCGAAGCAGTATTGAGGCCGAGGCAAAGGCTGAGGCAGCATCTAGAGTGACAGCATCAACATTGTAGGCGCAATGAAAGATAAAAATATAAAGAACATTCTGGAAGATGCAGCGCACCAATTGGACCAGGCTAGCGCACTAAAAGTCCAAGTCAAAGACCAAACGGGAAAATCCATCTAGAAGGCGGCAAACATGGAAATATCAGATCTCTTGAAGAAGACTTATTCCTTACTCCAAGTTAGAATCTATTTAGGAAAGGTTTGGCCTAGGTTAAGACTATATATAGCCTAGCCGACCACATTGTTAAGGGAGCCGATTTTAGAGAAACCCTTCCCCTAAGAATTGTACCTATCGACATTATTTTCTAAATTTCTTAGGGATAGGTGAAGGTTGTAGACATTAGTGAGAGGATATTGCTTCTTGTTTCTTTGTTCTAATGCAATAATAATATCAAAGTTTGCTTATCCTATTGTCATTCCTTGTTCTTGCATTTAAGCTTGAGAGAGAAGTTTGTAAGTCATATATTTATCTAGCATCGAGAGGTGTAGATTCACGAAAGGGATATGTACGGTGTTGTAGACACTAACTCGACCTAGAGATAGGTTAAGAGTTTCAGCAGCTAAAAAAAGTGTTGGATTGGTTGGTAATTATCGTTAATTTACGCTGATAGGTATCGTCAAAGAGCAGTCATCAACAACGCTCTGACCTAGAGATAAGCAGAGTCAACTACGAACACTTTGCTGAACTTTGATGCATCTGCCCAAGAGCAAGAGATTGTCGCGACAGAGAACACTAACGCTGTCGATGTTGTATTTGCAGTACTGCCGAAGTAGTGTTGTGTAATTGCATTGGATAAGAAGAAGATCAATCAAATCCATTAATTGACGCAGCTGGATCCTACCCACTTTCTTTATTTCGTTCTCAATATTTTATTTTATGTTTTGTTATTTAATTATTTAGTTAGTCAAACAAATCCACTTATCTGTGTTTTTACTTTATCTTTCAGGAGAAAGGGAACAAGGGGAGACATATTAAGTATACCAATCCCTATGGAGATGATACACGATATACTTATCACTTTATTACTTGCGATGTGTACACTGCACAGTTACGCTATTATTACACGTAGTAATCAACTCCCTGTGATTTTGACTTGCTAGCAGCTGAAGGTGGGGTGGGTTGTTTCCCAACTGACATTTTGAGTTTGCGCTTTGATTTCTTCCTCCTAGGTGAGGGCATAGTTGAATCCACTTGTGGGGCTACTGGTTGGTGTTCTTCTTGTTGTGCGGGCGGGGCGGCGGGTCTTCAAAAAGTGAAGAAATGAAACTGGCTCCATGGTCTTTTTCAGCAGTAGGGTTCGGTTAATGCTGAGTCGAGGCTTGCTCCTCTGAAAATGTCGTAACATTTTCAGGAGTTTGTGCTCGAGCAGGTGACTGTGCTTCCTAGGCTTGTTCCTCGGTCTCTAGCTCTGTTGGTCGTGCCTCTTCAGACGGCTCAGTTGGGGATGGTACCTGATTTAGATCAGGTGCAGCTCGCCTTGTCGATTTTGAAGCAGCTATAAATGTCGTGGCATTTTCTATTGTAGTGGGAAAAATTGAGGTCTGGGAAAGCAGGAAATTCTTGATCGAGCGGCAGAAGTAGCTCTTCCAGGTAAGCTTTGATGACTTCGTCTCTTTTCTTCGTGTAGAGGAAGAATTCTTTGAGATCCTTAGACAAGTCATTCACTTTTGTCATGACATTCTTGGATAGCTCTAGTGCCTCATCTTTGTAGAATGGGGCTATTCCTCTAGCAGCAACAACATGAGAAGATTCCGGCTGCTCATCTATGATTCCCATTAAAGCGGTCACCTTCTCGGCAGATAGCCCTTTCATTCCTTCTAAAATCTCATCAAACTGATCTTTCAGGACATCCTTTTTCCGGCACGAATCCGTGATTAGGTTTGGGAATATGATGGTGCTCTTGGATCTCTTCAAACAAGCGTGCGTCTCTTGTACAATAATCCTCCCTATATCTATGGGACAGCCATAGAGAATGGAATGTAACAACATAAGGCGGGGCAAACTCACAGTGGTGTGATGCGAGGCAGGCAACAACTTGTATCTAACAAAGTGGCTCCACAACCGGGCGTTAGGAAGTAAAGACTCTCGGTTCACCGTGCGCCTTGCCGCTTGTTGACCATTCCACTTGGTCTCAGTAAGACCTAAATCTTCCTTCACTCCTTGATAGGTTTCATAATCCGCCTCTTCTTCCTTTTTGGCGTGGTGGTCCACTCCTTGGAGAATCTGGAAGAATCGGTTTATAGCGGTGTTGGTGAAGTGAATGTTTTTGCCCTGGACATAAACAGATTTCTTGTCTGGGCTATGGATATTGGTGTAGAATTCACACACTAAGGTGGCGTTAATGGAGCCTGGATAGGCGGCGAACTTCTCTCAATGGTGTTGCGCCACAACGTCCGTCACCTCTGGTTTCATCTCATCGGAGAGATTGAAGCCTAATTAGAATAAAAGCCTTCGGTTCTTAAAGCTTTTGAATCTTTCGAATCTTTCTCCCGCCGCTTGGTCCATAAAAACAGAAGGAGGGGGTGGTGCGGATCCTACTGGTCTTGTGCGTACCATCTTTGAGTGAAAAGAAAGGAGAGAAAGTGAGAAAGCTTGAAGCTTTTCTTTAATGGGGGAGGAGGATTTTCGGCTATGGAGGTTGTTTGGGGAAGAAGAAGATGATGGGTAAAGTTAAAAATAATAAAGGTGAGACCTTTATTATCTTTGGGTGGTTATGGCTAAGAACGTATGGAGGAGGTTGATTGGGTGTGAGGAATAAGGGTGTCAGGTTTTTAATAGGAGAGAGCGGGTTTTTAATTTTTAAATTTCAAAATTAAAGAATGAAAAACCTCCTCTTTTTATCTTTTGTCGCCCAAAGCTTCAAGTAAGGTTTCCTACTTTTCTCTTTTTTCTACAGCCGTCAGCCTCCAAGGTGTATTATAACCTAAAAAAGATAAATAGAAATGATTAAAAAAAGTTGAGCAAATTAAAGTAAATAAAACCACTTAAAAATTATTTATTTATGAACATGAGTAAACTGAAACTGCCATGATATTTCAGTATGTCATGAATTTATCAAATGTGTTGTAGGTTTATCTCGCATCACGTGGACTCTAGTGTAGATCTTCAGACGCTGACCATTAACTTTAAAAATTATCCCATCTTTTGGATTCTTGATGTCTACAACTCCATGGGGGTATACACGGTGAATCTCAAATAGCCCGGACCACCTCGATTTTAGCTTCCTAGGGAAGAGCTTCAGCCTTGAGTTGAATAGGAGCACTTGTTATCCCGTATGAAAATGTTGCGGCAAAATTGCTAGATCATACTATCGCTTGGTTCGCTCCTTGTAAAGTTTAGCATTTTCATAAGCTTGGGGAAGGACATGAATTTAAAGTGAATGGCCATCTGTTGAAGCATGATGTTGGCCAACATGAGATGAGGACTATAGAGACCATCACTTTAATAGATGCACTTGCATGAACTCCTCTTGTGACATAATCTCTTCATATTCTCTTTATTTTATTTTTTGAATTAGTTTTAGTTTAGAGTTAATCTTTTTATTTTTGTTTCTTCTTAATTTAATTTTTGTTTGGTGTTTAATAATAGTTTTAGGATAATAAGCAAGAATAAAGGTGAAGAAGTTTGATGAGTGCCTAAAAGACAATTATTTACTACTCTTCTCATGGTACTTCAAGCATCTAATATACACCCACTTTAACCGAATTATGAACTCTTTGTGCAAATACTGGATATTCTGTTATCATTACTTACAAAGTCAATGTTTATAGAGAATTTAGATATTATTACATATTTTGTACATGTAGGAATATCCAGGGCAGAAGCGGTAGAGAAGCAGTGTTGCGTCCGAGGCAGAAGACAAGGCCGCGGCAGAATCTAGTGTGACAGCACCAACAATGGAGGCGCGATGAAAGATAAAAATATAAAGAATATTCTGGAAGATACAACGCACCAATTGGACCAGGCTAGCGCGCTAAAAGCCCAATTCAAAGACCAAGCGGGAAAACCCTTCTAGAAGGCGGCAAACTTGGAAATATCAGATTCCTTGAAGAAGACTTGTTCCCTACTCCAAGTTAAAGTCTATTTAGGAAAGGTTTGCCCTAGGTTAAGACTATAAATACCCTAGCCGACCACATTGTTAAGAGAGCCAATTTTTAGAGAAAACCTTTCTCTCTAAGAATTGTACTTAAACGATAATATGTTTTAAATTTCTTAGGGATAGGTGAAGGTTGTCGATATTAGTGAGAGGAGATTGATTCTTGTATCTTTATTCTTATGCAATAATAATATCAAAGTTTGCTTATCCTATTGCCATTCTTTGTTCTTGTATTCAAGCTCGAGAGGGAAGTTTGCAAGTAATCTATTTATCTAGCATCGAGAGGTGTATATTCACGAAAGGGATAAGTATGATGTTGTAGACACTAACTCAGCCTAGACTTTTTGTAAGCCCAGGACATAGGTTAAGAGTTTCAGAAGCTAAAAGAAGTGTTGGATTGGTTGGTGGTTAGCGTTGATTTACGCCGAGAGGTATCGTCAAGGATTGGTCATCAGCAACACTCTAACTCAGAGATGAACGGGGTCACTTACGGACACTTTGCTGAACTTTGATGCCTTTGCCCAAGAGCAAGAGATTATCGCGGCAACGAACACTAATACTGTCGAGGTTGTATCTGCAATACTTTCGAAGCACTATTGTGTGATTGCATTGGACAAGAAGAAGATCAATTGAATCCACTAATTGACACAACTGGATCCTACCCACTTTCTCTATAATCGTTCTCAACCTTTTATTTTATGTTTTGTTATTTAATTATTTAGTCAAATAAAACAAATCAACTTATTTGTGTTATTACTTTATTTTCAGGAGCAAGAGAACAAAGGAAGACATATTTAGTATACCAATCCCTGTGGAGACGATACACGATATACTTATCATTTTATTACTTGACGATGTGTACACTTGCACTCAAATTGCGCTTATACCATACGCATCAAGTTTTTGGCACCATTGTCGAGGATTGGTAACTAAATTTTGTTTTTCTTTATTTTCTTTCTCTTTGACTATCCTTTATCTAAATTTAATTTTAATTATTTATTTATTTTATTTTTACTAACTTTAATTTATTTGGTTTATGACCAGGGAAACCCGAGTGGACCATTATACGAGTTGGATCCTGAGATTGAACGAACAAGACATCATCTAAGATGTAATTTGTTCCAAGTCATGGATAATCCACCAAGAGGATAAATTCCACCTGTTGATCATAATGTATTGCCAGCAATGCCCCAACAGCCAATACCGCAGCAGCCAATGCCGCAACCATTGCCGAGGCAGCTCACTGTTAGAGACTATCTGGTGGAAGATCTAAAAGGAATCAACCCTGGCGTAGTCACCCCAAAAATCGAAGCAACTCACTTTGAGCTTAAACCAGTGATGTTCAACATGTTGAACACAATTGGACAGTTTAGTGGGTCTGCTACTGAAGATGCAAGACAACATCTCAAATCTTTCATGGAAGTGTGCAACTCTTTCAAGATTCAAGGAGTACATGAAGATATTCTACGATTAAAATTGTTCCCCTATTCACTCAGGGATAGGGTGAAAACTTGGTTGAATGGTATCCCAGCAGGATCCATAGGATCTTGGGAGAAACTCTACCGAGAATTCATTACGAGGTTCAATCCGACAAATCTTCATGACTGCATTCGTAATGAAGTCACATCATTCCGGCAAGATGAAGATGAACCGATGTATGAGGCATGAGAACGTTACAGAGAACTATTAAACAAATGCCCACTACATGGTTTTCCCTTGTGGACGCAAGTCTCCATTTTCTATAATGTTACCAATGCCTCCACAAGGATGATACTAGATGCTTCCGCAAATGGGACACTTTTAGATAGAGCACCCGCGGAGGCCATTGAAATTCTGAACAAACTCGCAAGGAACGATTTCTAATTTCCCATATCAAGGCGAAGAGGAATGAGACGTCATGCCACAGCCCATGAAATAGATACATCAAGTTCAGTGGCAGCACAATTGGCTTCTCTGACCAAGATGGTTCAGAATATGCAAGCCCAAAGAAACGTACATGAGGTTAAGGCAGTTAACTCATCGGACTACATGCCAGATGAGGTGACCAGCTTATATGTTGGAAACTATAACAGAAACAATCCAATGATGTCCAAGAATCATAACTCATCTTGGAAAAGGCATATGAACTTCTCATGGAGTAACCCTAATAATTCCATGAATCGAATTAATCAAGCCCTTGGATTCCAGCATCCATATCAGAACCTGTTGCAGTAGAACACTCAGCAGCCCATGCCACAGTAGCAGGTACAACAACAACAGTCTCTAAATACATTGGCAGATTCTCTCACAGCTTTCATGACAAAGACTGATGCTTTCATGATTGAGAATAGTCGTTTCATGAAGCGTACTGATGACTTCATGAACCAAACTGAGATGAGACTACAGAACCTGGAGGCTGCAATAAAATCTTTAGAAACCCAAGTTGGTCAATTTGCCCAACGACAAAACACTCGACCACTAGGGGGTTTACCTAGCAATACTAAAGTTGCTATGGTGTTAGGCCATGAGCAATGTAAGGTAATCACAACCAGAAGTGGCTTACAATTGAAAAATAAAGAAGGGACCTCAACCGAAAGAGTCCAACCAGAAAAGCAACATCATGAGGACTTAGAAGCTGAGCAGGACCTTGCCGAAAGCTATACCACGGCAACAGAACCAGCAGTATCAAAACCTTCCGCCGAGGCAGTTGCAAATAAATTCACCCCAGGTATTAAACTCAATATCCAAGGAAACCTGGAAGATATCAGACCACCACCTCCTTTCCCACAGAGGCTAAAGAAGTAAAAACAGGATCACCAATTCTAGAAGTTCCTAGATATATTGAAGCAAGTCCATATCAACTTGCCACTAGTTGAGGCTATTGAACAAATGCCCAACTATGCTAAGTTTTTAAAGGACATAGTATCCAAACGATGAAGGCTAGGGGAATTTGAAACGGTGGCAGTCACTGAAGGTTGCATGGCCATGCTATATAATCGCATGCCGCCCAAACTAAAAGATCTTGGATGCTTCACAATTCCCTATACGATTGGATATGGTTATAAAGGAAAGGCCCTATGCAACCTGGGAGCAAGCATCAACCTTATGCCCAAATCAGTTTTTCAAAAACTCGGAATAGGACGGGAAAAATCAACAACAGTACTGCTCCAACTTGCGGATCGGTCTTATGTGCATCCTAAAGGTAGAATTGAGGACATTCTGGTGAAAGTTGACAAGTTCATATTTCTTGCGGACTTTCTTGTCCTTGATTGTGAGGCCGGCGATAATGCACCGATTATATTGGGACGACCTTTCCTTGGTACTAGACGCATCATCATCGATGTGGAAAATGGTGAGCTCATAATACAGATAGATGATTAACAAGTCAAGTTGAACGCCTTCCATAATCTTCCAAATTCAGACGCTCTAGCAGAATGTAAGGCTCTCCATACACCGAATAAGGGTACTAAAACATACTGCCTAGGCAGCACACTCGGTAGATTTTCCGGTAAAAGAATAAAACCCAAAGGAGAGGTCGAATGTAATGAAGGGACTGGTCAACTCATTAAGACAGATAAAGGCCAGAAAGAGATAATGAAAGAGGGAGATGCATTCACATGCACTCCACAAGTAACATAATCTCTTCCCTTCAGTTTTAATTATTATATTAGGATTAATTTATATATTATTATTTTTAGTATTTTATGGTGTTATGCTTTATTTTCAGTATTTAATATTTTTTTATGTTTTTGTTTTATAAATAAAGCAGTGAATGTAGGAAAAATTATGCCACAACAGGAAGTCTGCTACCGCAACATTGCACTACGTTAGAACCACAAAACTCTTAACGGGTAGAAACAGTGTAACGGCTCTCTATCGAGAAATCCGTCGCGGCAGTAACTGTGCATCAAGGCAGTAAATGCCTAACGACTATTTTTAGCAGTTATATTTTTATAGCCTATATAAGCAGACTCATTGTTGTGAATTATTTACTTTTGCATTCTTGTTATTTTTACTTTCTTGAACAATCTTGCTCTCACTATCTTTCAAATCTCATAAATACTCTCTGCATTCTTACCCGCAGTCTTGCACTTTACAGCCTATACTCAAGAACATCTCATCAACATTCGAATTCTCCATGGCAGCATACAAACGCTTTGCCAATAGCAACGTAGCAGAACGATTCCAAAGGTCTTTTGTTGCACGGCAGTTATGGGAGAAACAAGGATTCCATTACACCATTGAAGAAAAATATGGCATCGACCAATTCTTGTTTGAAAGAATCGAAGACCAGGATTGGGAAAAATTCTGCCTCCAGCCTCTCATAGCAAATGCCACGATTGTAAGAGAATTCTATGCGCATTGCCCGAACAAGGACATGTTGTTCGTCTACTGCCGGGGCAAGCCTGTAAAGCTTGATGCCGAGGCAATCAACGATTACTACAGCGTTATCCTCATACGTGATGAACATGGTGAATTTGCAGTAAATATCGAGGAATACGAGGCTATCAAGGATGAACTTTGCTACGACAACACTCCATGGGAAACCGGTGCCCGTAAGGGTTGTGTAACAACACTTAGCCTTAAACCCGAAGTCAAGCTTTGGTGCACGTTTGTCAAGCGAAGCCTCATGCCCACCTCCCACAATAGCAAAGTTGATAGAAAAAGATTGTTGCTCATTCAGTCAGTCATCAACAAAAGGACCATCAATGTTCGAGAGATCATTCTTCAAGAAATCTATGATTGCGGTAAGAAAGAACGAGGTCCATTATATTTCCCTAGTTTAATCTCTGCCCTATTCATTGTTCTAGGTGTCCCTATAGAAGCAACCGATGAATACACAACACAAAGGCAAGTTTGGACAAAAGAATTCTACCATAGAGTGATGCAGATCACCAAAGCAGACCCAGTGTAGGAAACACCTCAATAATGCACTGCCGACTTTACTGCCGGAGGGCAGTATACGGCAGAAGCACCTGAACATGCCCAAGCCACTGCCGCAGCAGATCCATATCAGGAGATTTTGTAGAGGATGTCAGACATAGACCTACGCCAGCAAAGATACATGAAATATCAGAGAGATTTCAAGAACACTCTTGCCAACATGTTGACCTAGAATTTTCCCACCCATGGGATGCAGTTTCCAGATTTCCCTCCCAATATTTTCGTCACTACCGTAACTTACACAGACACAACACCTGCTCCAGGGCCTAGACCATTCTTTACCGCTAGGCCACAACAACAGTTTCACGCTGTCGGCCCATCCAGACCTCCGGGCACGGCCCACATCATCCAGCAATAGGCGACCATCAAAGAGGAGAGTTGTCTTCAACTCTCCACCATAGAATCCTATCCCCATAGAAAGTTTTTCTGAATGTAGTCTCTCTAGACAGATTGATGAGTATGTCCACGAGAGCTCATCGCATACCCAAGAGAGAATACCAACTGCCTAAGCAGGGGAAAAATAAAGGTGATGCATACAGACGAAGAAGAAGATGGAGATGAAGTTACAGCCCCACTGCAGAAACAAACGCCAACTAGAGTACAGTCGCCCCGTTAGGCAAAAACACAACAATCACCAGGACAAGGATCAAGAATGAAAGCATCGGCCGGAATACTTAGGAGGGCAGCTATTTCCAACTGCTCTTCTAAATCACAATCAGAATCTATTTAATCCTTGCTGCTTTATTATCCTTGTTTTCTTTTGCATACTGTATAGTTTAAGCATTAAGGACAATACTCGGTTTGAGTTTGGGGGAGATTGTAAGTGCAGAAGTATTGTCGAGGTTACTAACAGCCGTGGCATTACCATGAAAAAAGAGTAAATTTATTTATTTTCTTTACAATATACCCTTTTCTTGAATTTATGTTTGTAATCTTGCACTACCCTACGTCAGCTTTGCTTTAGTTTACTCCTTTAAGGCTATAAAAATCTTTCTCCTTACCATGACCAAGTTTTGTTTTGAAGGGATAACCATAGGATACCCATGGAATAAAACTTTAAAGCTTACTTTAGGGTTAGAAAGAAAATAAACACTTTTTGGACTTGTTTGATTTAGGAGTTCTTTTAATAAACTTAGGTGATAAAGACTTAGAACCTTTTGGAAAAATAACTAGAGGTGCCTATCACTGGCTCTAGTTTTGCTCTCCTTCGTGCTAGAGGTGCCCGAAACTGGCTCTAGTATGCTAAATAGGTGGCTAATAAGAAACAAATAAGAAAAAGAAGAAAAATAGAAAACACATATCTTGAGGTACCCAAAATTGGCTCAAGACTTGTTATTTTAAGGAGACAACTTTAGTCCAAGATTCTATTTGTCTTGAACTTAGAGTTTATCTAAGAAAGCCTCGAATCAGTCTTGTCCATAAAACGCACGCACTCACCTAGCCTTATAGCTTGTTTCTTAGTAAAAGTCATTGGGTAAACTAAAGGCTGAAACGGAGAGATAGACATGACCATGGTGGGGAGAGTAGATGGAAAAGTAAGACCAAAGGGCAGTAAGGTTCGGCAATTTGATGTCTTGCATTGCTTGAGGATAAGCAATAGTTTGAGTTTGGGGGTATTTGATGAGTGCCTAAAAGGCAGTTATTTACTATCCTTCTCATGGTACTTTAAGCATCTAATATACACCCACTTGAATCGAATTATGAACTTTTTGTGAAAATACTTGATATTCCATTATCACTACTTACAAAGAAGAAATTTATAGAGAATGCAGATATTATTATATATTTTGTACATGCAGGAATATCCAGGGCAGAAGCGGTAGAGAAGCAGTATTGCGGACGAGGCAGAAGACAAGGTCGTGGCAGAATCTAATGTGGCAGCACCAACAATGGAGGCGCGATAAAAGATAAAAATATAAAGAATATTCTGGAAGATGCAGCGCACCAATTGGACCAGGCTAGCGCGCTAAAAACCCAATTCAAAGACCAAGCGGGAAAACCCTTCTAGAAGGCAACAAACTTGGAAATATCAGATTCCTTGAAGAAGACTTGTTCACTACTCCAAGTTGAAGTCTATTTAGGAAAGGTTTGCCCTAGGTTAAGACTATAAATACCCTAGCCGACCACATTGTTGAGGGAGCCGATTTGTAGAGAAAACCTTCCTCCCTAAGAATTATACTTAAATGATAATATATTCTAAATTTCTTTGGGATAGGTGAAGGTTGTCGATATTAGTGAGAAGAGAATGATTCTTGTATCTTTGTTCTTATGCAATAATAAAATCAAAGTTTGCTTATCCTATTGCCATTCTTTGTTCTTGTATTCAAGTCCGAGAGGGAAGTTTGCATGTAATCTATTTATCTAGCATCGAGTGGTGTAGATTCACGAAAGGGATAAGTACGGTGTTGTAGACACTAACGCGGCCTAGACTCTTTGGAATCCTAGGAGATAGGTTAAGAGTTTCAGCAGCTAAAAGAAGTGTTGGATTGGTTGGTGGTTATCGTTGATTTACGCTGATAGGTATTATCAAGGACTGGTCATCAGTAACACTCTAACTCAGAGATGAGCGGGATCACTTACGGACACTTTGTTAAACTTTGATGCCTCTGCCCAAGAGCAAGAGATTGCCGCGGTAGAGAACACTAATACTGTCGAGGCTGTATCTGCAGTACTATCGAAGCAGTGTTGTGTGATTGCATTGGACAAGAAGAAGATCAATTGAATCCACTAATTGACGCAACTAGATTCTACCCACTTTCTCTACAATCGTTCTCAACCTTTTATTTTATGTTTTGTAATTTAATTATTTAGTTAGATAAAAAAAATCAACTTATTTGTGCTTTTACTTTATTTTCAGGAGCAAGGGAACAAAGAAAGACATATTAAGTATACCAATCCCTGTGGAGACGATACACGATATACTTATCATTTTATTACTTGACGACGTGTACATTTGCACTCAAATTGCGCTTATACCACACGCATCAAAGTTCATAGCAGGATATTTGCTGTCGTGGCAATAAACAGTGTAAGGGCTACAGCAGTCCCCAACGGATAGAACAGTGTAACGGCTAGTCTGACGAAATTCCCGCTACGGCAGTAAAGGCTAACGACTAGTGGTTCAAAACGACTACAAAGACGAGGCCTTTATAAGCACCCTCTCCCTCTTGAACTATTCACTCTTGCATGTTTAATCTTTAGAACTACTTGCTTAAATCTCTATCTTACATTACTCTTTGCTTATCTTCAAGTCATCCTAACACTTTCAGAAACTCTCCAAGATTATCTCCAAGATTTTCAGAAACTCTCTACTGCTTATCCATGGCTACTTACAACAGACCCGCTACTGTTGAAGAACGCTTCAATAGATCTTTCATTGCTAGGCAGTTATGGGAAGAATGACAAATCTTTTGCCTACAACCTACCCAAGCCAATGCAATAATAGTGCGGGAATTTTACGCCCATGGGCCGAGCAAGGACTCTTTGTATGTCCATTACCGAGGCAGGCCTGTCAAACTTGATTCCTAGACAATAAATATGTTCTGTGGCCTAACCCCTGATCGTGATGACCATCCTGCATTAATAGAGGACATCACCAACGAAGACTATGAACTGATCAAAGACGACCTCTGCTACGACAATACCAATTGGGTAACTGGTGCTCACGGAGGTTCGGTTGCAAGACAGAACTTACGACCCGAGGCCAAGATATGGAACACTTTTGTAAAAAGATGCCTCATTCCAACTTCCCCCAATAGCACGGTCGATCGAAGAAGATTGGTTCTCATTCAATCAATCATCAACAAACGAAACATTAAGTGGGAGAGATAATCCTAAGAGAAATCTACGAGTAAGGTAAGAATGACAAAGGACCTTTATATTTTCCCTTTTTAATTACGGGTATTTGCACTTCTGTAGGTGTACCAACGGCGGATAAGGCGAATTCATTGCCCAAAGGCGCGGGTGGACAAGGGAGTTATGCTACAAGGTTATGCAAATAACCCAAGCAGAACCAGTTCAGGCAACTCAACAATAATTCACTACTGATACAACTATTGGGGTCCAGTACACGGCAGACATACCTGATGCTGCTCACAGCACTACCGCGACAGATCCCTACCAGGAGATACTTTAGAGGATGGAAGCCATGGATCTTCGACAGCAAAGATACATGGAGTACCAAAGAGACTTCAACAATACACTAGCCCAGATGATGATCCAAAGTTTTCCAAGCCAAGGGGTGCAATTTCCAGAATTCCCTTCAAACATGTTCGTCATGGGTGCACCCTACACCAAGATCACTCCAGCTCCAAGAGGACCAAGGTCATTCTACACTACTGGCCAACAACAACAATTCCATGTTGCTGGTCCATCTCGACAAGAAGAGGCTGTCGCGGAATCATCCTCCGATAGTTGAAGTCCATCCAAGAGGAGAGCAGTCTTCAGCACTCCACCAAGATCCCCTTTCATCATGGGTAGTCTCTTGGCAGTAATAGATGCTTACGTGCATCAATCTTCAACCGCTGTCGGGCCAAGCACTCAACATGCCGAGGCAATGAATGTTGAGGATAATGGCGGGACAAATATTATGCACACCGAAGAAACTACTGAAGAAGAAGGAGAAGAAGTAGATGCTCCAATGCAACGAACACCGCCTACAAGAGTTTAGCCACCACGATAAGCAAAAATTCAACCATCACCAGCAACGGATTCAAAAATGAAATAATCAACAGCAAGGCCTCGAAAACTAATTGTTAACAGCAGCTCTTTGGAGTCCAATTAATCTTTACATATTTATGTTGCTTATATATTTCTTTACTTGTTCATCTTCATATTTTGCTTCTTGCTGATAAGTACTCAACTCACTATCACTTTCTACACTTTTCATGGGCACTTATCATCAATTCTACACCTACTTGAACCAAAGCATGTACTTAATGTGCTATATTTAGGGATTATGCTATTAAAGATAATATTTATAGAAAAGTTATACTTTACTGCATTTTTATGTCTATATAGGAAAAGTATTGTCGCGGTAGCAAACTGAGGTCGAGGCAGGACCTGATGCCGAGGCAGTAGAGGATAAATAGCAATACTGAGGAGAATATTGTTGGACAAGAAGCCCAAGGATCGAAGCTGAACAACACAAGGAAAGCCCAAAGACAAGGCCACGCGGGAAAAAGCCTTCTAGAAGAATTAAACTTGGAAATATTTAACCTATGTACATAACTTGTTCCCTATTCCAAGTTGTACTCTCTTAAGGAAAGGTTTGACCTAGGCCAAGCCTATATAAGGCATAGCTGTCCAAGGGACTAAGGGATCCGAATTTGAGAGAGTTCACCCTAGGAATAATTCTTCCCATCATGTTCTAAGCTTTCTTAGGGTTTAGGTGAAGGTTGTTGAGTAGTAGTGAGAAGAGATTGTATTTTGTTTCTTGTTTCAATGAAATAAAATATCAAAGTTTGCTTACTCTTTGCAATTCTTTGTTCTTGTATTCAAGCTCGGGAGAGAAGTTTGTAAGTAATTTATTTGTCTAGACTCAGAAGAGTTAGACTCACGAAAGGAGTAAGTGTGGTATTCGACTTGATTGAAGAATACTAACTCGGCCTGGGGAGAGGTTGGAATTTTAGCGGCTAAAAGAAATATGGAATTGGTTGTTGGTTATAATTGATTAATGTCGGGAGGTATCATCAAGGACTAATCATCAACAATCTTTTGACTTAGGGATAAGTAGAGCCATCAAAGGATACTTTACCGAATTTTGGTAAATCTGTCTAAGAGCAAGAGATTGCTGCGACAGAGAACACTACCACTGCCGAAGGTAATAATCTGCAGTACTACCAAGACAGTATAGTGCAATTGCATTGGACAGAAACAGATCAATCAAATTCACTATACAACACAACTGGATTCTGTGCTCTTTTTCAATTTGATCTTCTCTTTATTTAGTTTTCCTTAATTATTTTAACTAGTCAAAAACTCATCTACTTGTGCTGTTATTTCTTTTTACAGAACAAGAAGATCGAAGATGACATATTAAGTACACCAATCCCCATGGAGATGATAACTCGATAATACTTATCAGTTATTACTTGCGACGTGTTTACTTGCACTAATTGCGCATATTTGACACGTATCAAGTTTTTGGCTCCGTTGGCGGGGATTGGCAACTAAATTTTGTTTTCTTTATTTTCTTGTTCTTTTAGATATTTTATTTTATTTTTATTTTACTTTGTTTATTTTTGGTGTATGACCAGGGCTAACCCAAGCAATCCATTATACGAGATTGATGTAGAAATTGAACGAACCTATCAAGGGTTAAGGAGACAGATCCAAGGAGTCATGGAAGTAAATCAAGGAAATCAGAACTTACCTGCCGGTAATGGAGGCTTTCCACAGCAACCAATGCCGCAACCACTACCGCGGCAGTTAACTGTTAGAGATTTTCTGGTGGAAGATCGAAATAGATTGAACCCTGGAGTTGTTACACTAAAGATAGAAGCAACCCACTTTGAACTCAAACTTGTGATGTTAAATATGCTCAATACTATTGGACAATTTAGTGGGTCTACAACTGAAGATGCCAGGCAACATCTCAAATCCTTCAAGGAAATCTGCAACTCATTCAAAATTCAAGGAGTCCATGAAGACATTCTGAGATTAAAACTTTTTTCCTATTCACTGAGGGATAGGGCCAAGACCTGGTTGAATAGCATTCCGGCAGGATATATAGGATCTTGGAGTGAACTTTATCGAGAATTTATTACGCGTTTTAATCCTACCAACTTATATGATCGAATCCGTAATGAAATTACTTCTTTTGGACAGGCTGATGATGAACTTATATACAAGGCTTGGGAGCGCTATAGAGAGTTACTAAACAAGTGTCCACTACCTGGATTTTCCCTATGGACACAAGTAACCATGTTCTATAATGCCACCAATGCCCCGATAATGATGATGTTAGATGCCTTGGCAAATGGAATACTCCTCGACAAAGCTTCGGGAGAAGCTATTGAGATTCTGAACAAACTCGCAAGGAATTATTTTCAATTCCCTACTTCTAGGTGAGGAGGAGTAAGACGCCAAGCCACAGTTAATGAACTAGAAACTACCAAATCGGTGGTAGCACAATTGGCATCTTTAACCAAGATGATTCAGAATTTGAAATTATAACCGGAATAACAATATGATGTCCAACACATACAATCCGGCATGGAAAAGGCACCCAAATTTCTCATGGAGTAATCTAACAATGCCTTGAACCCCACTAACCAAGCCTCAGGTTATTAGAATTCACTACCTCAGCAGCATGTACAGCAATCACTACCGCAACAGCAAATTCGTCAGCAACAACCTATGAATTCATTGGAGAACACTCTCAAGGCCTTTATAATGAAAACAAAATCATACATGGCTAAGAACAACAGTTTCATGAAGAGGACTGATGACTTCATGAATAGAACTGAGATGAGGCTGCAAAATCAGGAAGCTGCAATTAAATCACTAGAAACCCAAGTTGGTCAATTTGCTCAAAGACATAATACTAGGCCACAAGGAGGATTACCTAGCAATATTGAAGTTGCTAAGGGAATGGGCCATGAACAATGTAAAGCAATCACTACAAGAAGTGGCTACAACTTAAAGAGACAATGGGCAGTTCAGCAAACAAAGTCCCACCAGTAATACAAGAGGAATCAGACAAGGAGGACTTGGATGCTGAACAAACTGATTATAAGAACACTGCCCCAGTAGAGAGCTCGGAAGCACCTGAACAACCTGTCAAGATAGTGAGAAACAACGTGATTCCAGGTATTAAATTCCAAACCAAAGAGACCCTGGAAGAGATGAGACCACCACCACCTTTCCCACAAAGGTTGAAAAAGCAAAAACAGGACTACCAATTCAAGAAATTTCTAAATATCCTAAAGCAAGTTCACATCAACTTACCCTTTGTTGAGACAATTGAAAAGTTGCCCAACTATGTTAAATTCTTGAAAGACATAGTGTCTAAAAGAAAGAGGCTTGGTGAGTTTGAAACAGTGGTAGCAACTAAAGGATGCATGGCAATGTTACACAACCGCATGCCACCAAAGTTGAAGGATCCTGGATGCTTTGTCATACCTTGTGCGATAGGTAATCACTATAAAGGTAAGACCCTATGTGACCTTGGAGCAAGCATCAATCTAATGTCCATGTCTGTGTTCCAAAAGCTTGGAATTGGAAGGACAAAACCCACAACTGTGATGCTCTAACTCGCAGATCGATCATATGTACAACCCGAACGAAAAATCGAGGATATACTGGTAAGAGTTGATAAATTTATTTTTCCTATTGATTTTCTTGACCTTGATTGTAAGGAATATGAAAATGCATCGGTCATCCTTGGGAGACCTTTACTTGCCACTAGACGAACTCTAATTGATATGAAAAGAAGAGAGTTAACTATTAGGGTCAATGACCAACAACTTAAACTCAATGCTTTCCACAATCTAAAAAGGTATGAGGATGCAGAAGAGTGCAAAGTCCTCCACACCACAGATTCAGGCATCAAAAAATCCTGCTTTAGCAACCACTGCTTTGGAAGCATGCTCGGCAGAGTAATTGGTAAAAAATTAAGCCAAGGGCAGAGGTAACAAAGAATGAAACACAATATCCAAACACATTCAATTCTGAATCCAAGGAAAATGGACATATACCAGAAGGGAATGGCCAACACTTGAAGAAAAATCCAGGCCAACAAGAGATAAGCAGATTGGGAGATGCATTCACATACACTCCACCAGTAACATAATCTATTTCCTTCTATTTAATTTATTATATTAGAATTAGTTTTAGTTTAAAACTTATGTTTTTATCCTTTTACTTTTAATTCTTAATTTTTGTTGTTATAATTTTATTTTAACTTTTTTAGGACAATAAGAGCAAGATTAAAGAAGAAATAGTTTACAACAGGAATTTTGCCGAGGTAGTAAACAGTGTCAGAAGCCGCAGTAGTCCCAACAGACAGAAATAGTATAACGGCTATCTGCGGAGTTTTTTGCCGCGGTAGTAAATGCTAACGGGCAGTAAATTCAAAACGACTACAAAACGGCTAGTGGTTTAAACGATCACACTACCACGACCTATATAAGCAATCTCTCCCACGTGAACTATTCACTCTTGCAATCTTGTTATCTCTACTAATATTGCTCTCATAATATTCTCTGCCTACTTACCCTCTTACAATTTTCAGAAACTTTCAAGAAATTCTCCAAGACTTTAAATCTTCCATCGCTCAAAGATGGCCACCTACAAAAGATTCGCCCCTGCTGCCGTTGAAGAACGCTTCAACAGGTCCTTCATCTCTCGATAGTTATGGGAGGAACAAGGGTTCCAACAGTCAGAGGAGGAAAACTTCGGCATTGAACATTACTTGTTCGACAAGATTAAATATCAAGAATGAAAGATTTTCTTCCTACAACCTCCCTAGGCCAATGCCACCATCGTACGAGAATTTTATGCGCAAGGGCCAAGCAAGGACTCTCTCTTTGTTCACTATCGAGGCAGGCCTGTCAAGATCGATGCCTAGATCCTCAACGATTTCTATGGTCAAATCCCGATTCGCAATGTTCATGCCGAATTCATGGAGGATGTCACCACTCAGGACTATGAGTTAATCAAAGAGGTTTTGTAACAAGGCAAAGTCTCAAGCCCGAGGCTAAGCTGTGGTTTACATTTGTCAAAAGATGCCTCATCCCCACCTCCCACAAAAGCACGGTGGACCGTAAGAGATTGGTGCTCATCCAATCCATCATCAAAAAGAGGAGCATCAATGTTAGAGAAATTATTTTATGAGAAATACACGAGTGCGGTAAGAAGGAAAGTGGAGCTTTATATTTCCCTTGTCTAATCTTTGGTTTGTGCATTGTTGCAGGAGTACCAGTAGAAGATACGGATGAATATACACCAAACAGGCAAGGATAGACCAGAAACTTTTACCACAGAGTTATGCAGATCACTTAGGTCGAACCAGTACAAGCAACTCCGCAGTAGTTCACTATTGACTTTACTATTGGCGCCCAGTACACGGCAGACAGGCCTGGCACTGCCCAAGCCACTGCCACTATAGACCATACCAGGAGATTCTGTAGAGGATGACAGCTATGGACCTTCGCCAACAGAGATACATAGAATATCAGAGAGACTTCAATAGCACTCTTTCCCAAATAATGATTCAGAACTTTCCCAGTCAAGGGGCACAATTTCCAGGATTACCTACAAAAATATTCGTCACAACAACACCCTACACAGCTTCTACTGCGGCCATTCTTCTCCTCCAAACCGCAACAACAGTTCGATGCAGCTGGCCCATCTAGGGCAGCAGCTTCTACTGCGGCATCATCTTCCAGTAGAAGACCTTCCAAGAGGAGGGCAATCTTCAGTACTCCTCCAAGATCCCCAATTCCAATGGGCAGTCTATCAGCTGAGATAGAGGCCTAGGTAAATCATATTTAAGATACTGTCTGTAACACCCTAAAACTGGGTTAGTAAATGATTTGAATGGATTGTAATTAAATCAAAATTACATGATTAATTGTTTAGAAGAGAGGGACTTAATTTAATTAATTGAGAAACTAAAGGGTTACATGACAAATACCCAAATTCCCTAAACTACCCCTTGTAATAAACTAACTCAAGTTATAGATGGAAGGGCAAATTGGTCATTTTATCCTCATTAATGAACAACCAAAAATTAGAAAAGTTGGTTGTCTTCATCCCCATTTTCACGTGAGTTTCAAAAGAAAAGGGGGAGAAAAGAGATTTTAATGGGAGTTTAAAGGAGATAACTTGGAAGCATTGCATGTTAGGCAAATTCAATAGGAAATCGAATCTAAAGGTTTCGGTAAGCATTTCTTTTCATAGACAAAATCTATGGGTTTAAGCATTTGGATTTTATAATGTTATATGAAGTTTTTGTGTTAGATTAGGTTGTGGGAAGACCTAATCTAAATCTAGCATTATTTGGTTGTGGGTTTTGCAGGATAAACAAATTGAGTTAAGAAACTTGAATTAAGTATTTTGTAAATGCTATGGGTAAGTAAATTGATTTGATAAAATGGTGGAATTAGAGATTAGTTGATGTTGGTTTCATACTTGAAATGCTGGAAATTCATGTGAATGTTAGGGCTTAGGAATTTAATGTATATGATAAAAATTAGCCGAAAATGCTTATAAATGTTATTTCAAGTAGTCATCTTTGAGGAATTCTCTAGGTCTGGATTTAAGGAATTAGGAGCTGAGATCTTAAAGCATGATACTCCTACATACCTAGTTTAAGTGAAAATTTACGAAACCCCAATCCGAGTTTGTTAGGGGAAGATATAAGCGTTTTTGTAGGGCTATACGAGCAGTCCCAAAAATCCAGCCGAGTCTGTTTCGAATGAAATCTGGTACCGATCGGGAAATAATTAAAATGTAAGGTTAAAATCTAATTTTATAGGATTCTTCTAGCTTTCCAACGAGGTAAAATGGACTAAAACCAGACATGGGACCTAGGAGGTATGATCATTTTGCTAACGGGTAGCAAAACTGTCCGTAATGCACATGTTTATAATTGTTAAGCCTAAGATCACTTGAATTAGGTGGACTTGATAGATCCTAATGTATGGCTATTGTGTATGGATTGTTAGATAACCCGAGAGAAGAAATCAAAAAACAAGAAAGGCTCGACGTAGCGAGGAAACGAGGCAAAGGGATCACGATCTACAATCCCTAGATAGCTTGAAGACATTGTGAGTATGGCAAACCTTGGGGTTAGGACCTAGGGTCCTATCCATCTTTTGTTTATTGATTTAATATGTCATGTAAACGGACTAATCAAATATCCAGTAATAAGGGAAGGATGATTTAATGTAAATGACTTTTTTGATACCTTGGTTGATGGTTAGATTGATAATGCTAGCTTAGTACATATGCATTGCTTGGAAATATCGAGGTAAGTAACGGCACGCGGCTACGATTGCCAGGTACGCGAACCATGCATGAAGCATGAATGTAATGATGTGAACATTAGTTGGATAGCTTAATATGCATGTTGTTGCTATTATGATGTACATGTATTGAAAATAATGTTATGAACACTTGGCATTGATAAAATAAATTGGATTGCTATAAATAAAATGATACAATCATGACAATTGTCTTTGTATTAGCATATATTGAATACTTGCTCTTGGTAATATGAACTTGATTACATGAATTGAATAATGATCAAATGGATATCGAAATTTTATTGAGCCTTGGTGGTAGTACGGTATGCCTAGGGTCTTGAGCTCATTGTTTAATGCTTGGCACTCTTGTTTAGTACTTCGGTACTCTTCTTTGGTACTATGGGTACCGTGATTTGGTGGTTAGTCACCAATTGTTAGATACCATGGGTATCTCTTGTTAGTATCTTTATGATACTCTTGTTAATGCCTTTATGGTACTCTTGTTAGTGTCTTCGTGACACTCTTGATGACTCACTTTCCTTGTCCTACTATACCAAGGCATCACATGAAATAAAATAAAAAGATTAAAATGTAAATGAGAAATCATATGTGTGCATATGCATTGGCTTATGAAGCATGGGGTATTGTTTATGATGTGTATTGATTATTGAAATGGAAATGTTGCTAAGTGTAGCACTTGAATGCAAAATGGCTATTGAACATTGGAAATGGTTATATGGTTATAATTAACCCTTGACATGAAATGATCTATGAAGCATTGAGATATGTTAATTGTCTATTGATTCACATGCATTGATTATATGCTAGATAATGTATAAGCATATAGGTTATAAAAATTGAAATGTATGCAAGATGTTATAAACATGAAAAATATGATAAGTGTTATACTTGATGGTCAACATCCATGTATATTGAGTGAAATTATGCCATGAATTGAATTGCTTGCTTATTTGAAGCATGATATATTTGTTATATGTTTTATGTCTAATATGGTTAGACTAGGGCTGCCTCACTGTAACCCCCTTAGTCCGGCCTAGACAGAACCGTTACTAACGGGTCACACGGGGAATATCAAACCAAACCCGTGAAGGTCCGATTCGATAAACAATCCTGAAAACAACTATATATATATTTTTACTAGATGCATGATTAATTTCCTATGTATAACGGGTTCATGCAATTCGAGAATGGAAGCATTCGGACTACATTTAATCATTCAATTAAAGTGTATGTAGCTAGGGACCAAAACGTAAATATTTTTATTTCTAAAACAAACCGGAAATTCAATCTACCAAAATGTAATTAAACATGCATAGCATACACACAACGAAATTTAGATCAATCGAAGCATCATAGCATCATCAATTTTGTAATTTAAGATTAAGGACCTATTTGTAAAACAGGTAAATATCTTGGTACTACACCCATCTTTGTTTAATTGTTATAAAATTAAGTTATCATCTTGCATTATGATGTCATATCAACTCAACATGGCATGCATAGCTTTTATACTCGACTATGTGAAATTATACGATCTAACGTGCCACAAAACAACTCCAAAATTTCACAATCTGGTTAGAGGTATCGATATCACCAGGGCTGGTATCGATACCTTTTTGAAAATAATTAATTTTGACCATTCGAGGCTAAATGGTATTGATACCACCTCCGATGGTATCGATATCGGTCTGTCCAGTGGCATAATTGCATCGAACGATCGTTTGATGTTGCCCCTTTTTAGCCTTGGGGTATCGATAACACCACAGGGTGTATCGATACCCCCTACCCAAAAGCACAAGTTCGAACACTTTTAAAGGGGGTTTCATCCACTTAACACAACCAACAATTACCCACACTATATGCATAATTCCTAAGCATATTAACATCATAAACCAAATAATCATTAACATCTAGAACTTCAAAGAATCTATAGGCATGCTTCCTAATATTTTATTCAGATCAATCTATAAGCAGGCTTTAAGTATAGATCAATCACGTATAGACATTCTTTAAGCAATCAATACTAATCTCAAAGTTCATCAATAAAATAGGCAAACACCGAAGAAAATGTCTTATTATAAAGCTTCATCAACCAAATACACTCTCATATGGGGTTCGATCTACACATTGTCAAGCCCCAACTTATTTGCCAAAATCATACCAAAATGTTGTAATCCTTTCCCTTGATCCTCTTGCTCCAAATGAAGCTCCAAATATCTTTAATTTTCTACAAAGATGAAAGTAGAGCTTAAGAACAACATGCTTAGTGAGGAGGCTCTAACAAAAACATCAATACATCTATTTAAACCGTAATGAAACCATAATTTGTAATGCACCACTAAATTATACATGCTTGTCATTTCATATTTATGTTCATAAACTAAAACACTTCCTTGTGCATGCATAACATTATCAAAATAATTCAAGAATGATGCATAATATTCTGTTTGAATCCATGAATGCATATTGCCTTCTAGTGATCACTTATTGTGAACCTTAAGTTCACCGAATACACGGATCTAGAGACCATTAGTCTCGTCGTGACAAAAAGTCACCTTTACATGACACAAAGTCAACTTAACATGACACAAAGTCAACTTACTGGCTCTACCACGCACGGTTAGACACAAAGTCACCCTTGTTACGTGTAGGCGGCTCTACCACGCACGATTGGACACATAGTCACCCTTATTACGTGTAGGCAATATTCCATATTTTCAATAATGTTTATAGTGCACTCAATCCTAATGACGTTTCATTCATATTCGAGTCTAAAGTTAGTATCACTAAGCCAATATCATAATCAATTGTGCATGGTAATTTGCTGCTCATAATGCATGCATAATGTATTCATCAAGTGAACCAAATTTCATGTCCAACGGCACCATCATATGTAAAGCAAATAACCACATTGTATTCCAAATCAATTCTCACATTTCCATAATCATGGATGCTTTAATAAACCATGTATTTCAGCAAAATTATCTCATGCATGCATCGATTCAAAATCATGTTTATGTACTTCCAAAATCTCATTGAACTAACAACATCAATGCCTTTACCGAATGTAGCCGAAACTCATGCTCATATATTAAAAACATGTACTTTACCTACTCTTGAACTATGGAAAGTTTTCACACTCTTCCATAGTTCCTAAAACAAAACCGTACCAAATGCGACTCGCTTTAAGTCCGAAAATACTCACCGATAAGCAAAACGAGCTTTCGTCAATATTCCGATAACCACGCCAAAGCACCAACACTTAAGAAACTTCTTGCACTAACTCTACAATATTAAAAAAAGAGCATTCTAACATTATAACATGCTTAAACCATCAGCCGCATCAAACCTCCACAACACCATCGAAAAACCTAGCCGAAAACACCGAAACCTAGCCGAAACATATCCGAAACATCATCAGCCCAAAACCTAATGAGTCTTACATTAAATCCACACCAATTATGAACCAAAATCACATCTAAAGCATCCTTATACCTCCAGCAACATTAAAACACCTAAAACAGCCCCTAAAAACACCGAAAACTACCTTTAAACAACACCGATTACATTATTCCGGGATTAAATTCATGTGTCATCAATTCAATGCTAATTTAATCATTTAATTGAAAAATAAAATAATTAAATCAACCTAATTATAGCATTGAATGAGATCTAAAAGGATTTCACAAAAATAATTATAAAATCATTAGATCTAGAATTTAAAACATGAAATCGAGTTCCAATTGATAATTAACAAGCTAATACTTGAGAATTTCAATAAAGAACCTTAAAAAATGATGAAAATTCAGTAAATTGCCTTTGAAATCTATCCACCAAAAAGATGAGAATTTCTCTTCTTGATTTCTTGCAAATTGTTGTTGATTTAGTAAAATTGATGATTATGCTTTGTAAAGAATGAAGAGATGATTAAAATGAAGTAATTTTTGTTGAAAAGGGTGGAGAAATCAGTAAGGAATTGAAGAAAATAGATGAAGAAGATGGAGAGAAAATGAGAGAAAAAGATGAGAGAAATAAGTGGTTATAGAAGAAAATAAAAGAAAATGAATTATCATCTTTTTAAAACTATTTATAGAAAACAATTTTGGTGGATAAATCATTAATTAAAAAAAATGGGTTTTTGGACCTCTAAGGATTCTAAGTATAGCTTGCTTTCCAATTTAGTCACTAAAAATAGAAATTTTCGAAAATTACAAATTAAATCCTTCATTCTTTTCCAAAATTTACAATTTGATCACTAGTGCATAATTAGGCACAACTAAAAATCAATTTAAAGTTCAAATTACATTCTTTTAATTTTGAAACATCTTTTTAATATTTTTAAACCAGATTCCAAAATTGTTAATTTTCTAATTAAAATATTTTTATTTTATATTTCCCCGGAATAACGAACTGAAGAATCCGATTCGACCCGAATCGAATTCTCCTAACTAATACCCAAACTATTAACCCCAAAATCGAGATGTTACACTCACTAAGTACTTCTTAGTACTTACACTCGTTGTTTCCTCTTTCCCAAAATAACAGGTAATCGAACTAAGGAGCTAGGTTGAAGTTGATCGTGTGCAAGGACAATAAGCAAGCTAACTCCTAGATTATGGTGGCTTAGTGATCATACTAGACTAGTTTATGCATTTTGATAATTAGTTCATGGTTTGTGTATATATTTATATGATCATTTGAGATCTTGGTTTGTAAGCCATAAGGCATATTAATCATGTTAGACTAACCATATATGTGTTGGTTTGGCTTGTGTTTTGCATATGTGGGCAATTATGATATGTATATAGCATGTAAACAACTATAGGGACACAAAGAGCATGGAAGTAATTAGGTTAGCGTGTGGAACCTTAAAGTTATAACATGGGCATGCTAGTTGCTATAGTGAGAAGTACATGACATAGTGTCTTGAAGGTCTTAGGATATGGTTAATGGCTTGAGTAAGGAATGAGCTAAGTGAATAGGTTAAATAAATTGATACATGTTGTTTAAATATGCTGAACTTGTCCCCTAAGGTTTAGAGGTGGGCTGAGATCCTTTAGATACCCCTTTGAAAATGTCTAAGTGTTTGAAAGGCTTGAAATTTTTCAATCTCGAGTAGGGGTATCGATACCACTAGCTTGGGTATCGATACCATCCTTGGCAGTGAGCTCCTCGAGCTCCCCTGGTTCGATACTAGTATCGATGCCTGGTTCGAACCAGGATGCCTTGTTGTAAAGTCAACAAGTCAAAAAGGTCAACACCTTTGACTGGTATCGAACTCCAGTTCGATACTTGTTTCGATACCACCATTATAGGGGTATCGATACCCTCAGCCACTTGTGACTCAAATTTTAAGGTTAAAAGAATGGAAGTCTCACATATTGTTTAATGGTCCTATAATTCGAATTAAATCTTATATTGAACTCCAATTAGACATTAAATCAAGAATTAATTGGTTGTGATCGTTAAATAAGAATAAGTTCGAAACCGACTAATGAGCAAATTAAATTTGTAAAAAGTTTTAAATTGGCCCCAAAATTGATAAAAGATACAATAGATTAACTCGTAATTTCTTACAAGCAAATCAAAAGTCATACAAATGAATTAAAATGTCGTACAATTGAATGTAAATTTGGTTTAAAATACGAGTTAAATGTCCGGTCGATGCCTCCGACTCCTAACCCGGGCGAGGCTGTCACACTATCGAGTCAAGCATTCAGAATGCCAGGGCAGATCCAGAGAATGAAGGAGGAACGGAGATAATGGACACTTAAGATGAAGGAGGAGAAGAGGTGAATGCTCCCACGCAACGAGTAACACCAACGAGAGTTCAACCACTAAGACTAGCAAAGCCATCGCCATCACAAAGGGCGCAGCAATCAGCTACAAGATCGAGAAAATAAATTATGGAAGAAAGCTCTCTTCCGAATCATCATTTTTCTTCTTTGTTGCTCATACAATTGCCTGTTTTTATTGATTATATTTTGTTACCTACTGTCTGTCCCTAAATTAAGCATTGAGGATAATGCTTGGTTTGAGTTTGGGTGTGTAGAGCCACTGCCGAGGCATTCTACTGCCGCAGCCTTATCATGAAAATGAAGTTTTTAATGATAAAATTTTTTTCTTATGTCAACCACCTCACTTAAAATTATTGCACATACTCTTGCACAGCCCCATCATCAGTATTGTTTTAGTTTATTCTTTAAGGCATTAGAAATCTTTCTCCTTACCATAGTTAGGTTTTGTTTTGAAGGCTTAATTCTAGGATACTTAAGGAGAAAAACTTAGACGTTTACTATAAGGTTGAACTTAAAAACACTTTTGGGATTTGTTTGGCTATAGGAATTCTTTTAATAAACTTAGGTGATAAAAACATAGATCTTTGGAAAAGTGACTAGAGGTGTCTATAACCAGCTCTAGGAAATACTCTTCTTCATACTAGAGGTGCCTGAAATTGGCTCTACTATGCTTAAAAGAATAGCAAAAGAATTAAGAAAATAATAAGAAGAAAATACAACACTTGAGGTGCCCGAAATTGGCTCAAGGAATTGTTGTTTTAAGAAGAGTACACTAAATTCAAGTCTATTTGTCTTGAACTTAGAGTTTATCTAAGAAGGCCCTTAATCAAACTTTTCCATAAAAAAAAACACACAAAAAAAAACTTATAGTTTGTCTTATAGGTATACCTTTAGGTAACTAAAAGGTTAAGTCTAAAGAATAGACTTAGTTATGGTGGGGAGAATAGATGTAAATATTAGACCAAGAGGGAATAAAGTTTAACAAATTGATGGTTTGCATTGCTTGAGGACAAGCAATAGTTCAAGTTTGGAGGTGTGATAAGTATTCAACTCACAATCACTTTCTACTCTTTCCTTGTGCACTTATCATCAATTCTACACCTACTTGAACCAAAACATGTACTTAATGTGCTATATTTAGGGATTATGCTATTAAAGATAATATTTATAGAAAATACATACTTTACTGCATTTTTATGTCTGTGAAGGAAAAGTATTGCCGCGATAGCAAACTGAGGCCGAGGTAGGACATAATGCCGAGGCAGTAGAGGATAAATAACAATATGATAGGCAAACTGAGGAGAACATTGCTGGATAAGAAGCTCAAGGATCGGAGCTAAACAACACAAGGAAAGCCCTAGGCCAAGCCTATATAAGGCATAGCCATCCAAAGGACTGAGGGAGCCAAATTTGAGAGAGTTCACCCTAGGAATAATTCTTCCCATCATGTTCTAAGCTTTCTTAGGGTTTAGGTAAAGGTTGTTGAGTATTAGCGAAAAGATATTGTATTTTGTTTCTTGTTTCAATTCAATAAAATATCAAAGTTTGCTTACTCTTTGCAATTCTTTGTTCTTGCATTCAAGCTCGCGAGAGAAGTTTGTAAGTAATTTATTTGTCTAGACTCAGGAAAGTTAGACACATGAAAGGAGTAAGTGCGGTATTCGACTTGATTGGAGAATACTAACTCGGGCTAGGGATAGGTTGGAGTTTCAACGGCTAAAAGAAGTGTGGGATTGGTTGTTGGTTATAAATAATTAACACCGGGAGGTATCATCAAGGACTAATCATCAACAGTGTTTCGACTTAGGGATAAGAGGAGCCATCAAAGGACACTTTACCGAACTTTGGTAAATCTTCCCAAGAGCAAGGGATTGTCACAGCAGAGAACACTACTGCTTCTGAAGACAATAATCTGCAGTATTGCCGAGGTAGTATAGTACAATTGCATTGGACAGAAACAAATCAATCAAATCCACTATACAACACAACTGGATCCTGCCCTCTTTCTCAATTTGATCTCCTCTTTAATTAGTTTTCCTTAATTGTTTTAATTAGTCAAAATCTCATCTATTTGTATTTTATTTCTTTTTATAGAACAAGAAGATCGAAGAGGACATATTAAGTACATCAATCCTTGTAGAGACGATAACTCGATAATACTTATCACTTATTACTTGTGACGTGTTCACTTGCACTAATTATGCATATTTGACATGCATCACATGTTGTGTGTCATTGATATAAGCATTAAGGATAATTCTCAGTTCGAGTTTGGGGTGTAGATCCACTGCCGAGGCAATTCACTACCGCGGCCTTGCCATGAAAGGAAGTATTAAAGTTTTTGAAAATATTTTCTTGTGTCCACCACCTTACTTGAAATATTGTCCATACTTTTGCACTGCTCTACATCAGTATTGTCTTAGTTTATTCTTTTTAGGCTATAAAAATCTTTCTCCTTACCATGATTAGGTCCTGTTTAGAAAGCTTAACTTTGGGATAATGAAGAACACTTAGAAGCTTTCTGTAAGATTGATCCTAAAAACACTTTGGGACTTTTTGGATTATAGAAATTCTTTTAATGAACTTAGGTGATAAAGACTTACATTTTTGGAAATATGACTAGAGGTGCCTATCACCGGCTCTAAGAATCACTCTTCTTCATGCTAGAGGTGCCCGAAATTTCCTCTAGTATGCTAAAAAAGACTATCAAAAGAAAAAAAGGAAATCTAGATGAGAAAACACAATCCTTGAGGTGCCCAAAATTGGCTCAAGTAATTGTTTTTTTAAGAAGAGAACATTAATTTCAAGTCTACTTGTATTGAACTTAGAGTTTATCTAAGAAAGTCTTTAATCAAACTTATCGACAGAAACACACACACTCACAAAATCTTATAGCTTGATTCCGGGTAAATCCTTGGGTAATCAAAAGGTTAAGGATTAAGAATAGGCATAATTATTGTGGGGAGAATAGATGAAAACGTTAGACCAATAAAAGAATAAGGTTTGGCAATTTGATGGTTTACATTCCTTTCATAGGCAATAATCACTCAATCTACACCTACTTGGACTAATACATGTACTTAATGTGAGATATTTAGTTACTATACTTTTGTGACTTATAAAGATGATATTCTTAGAAAATGCAAGCTTTACTGCACTTTTATGCATTTGCAGGTAGATCAGATGTCGCGGTAGTGATTGAGGTCGGGGTAGTACCTGAGGCCGCGGCAGCAGCTGAAGGACAAGTACCGATATTGTAGGCGAGGTGAAGAGAAAAATGAGGTGGACGTTTCTGGACAAGCAGCACAAGGATCGGAGCTGGAAAGCGCATGAAAAGTCAAAGTCAAAGGCCACGCGGGAAAAGAATCCTTGTGGGAATAAACTTGGAAATAAAAAAAATATTTTTATTTATGTACTTGACTTGTGTTTTACTCCAAGTTGTTTTCCTACTTAGGAAAAGTTTTCCCTATGCCAAGCCTATATAAACCATAGCCTCCCAAGGAAGGAGACATCATATACTAGAGAGTCGAATTAGAGAGTTCATCTTAGAATTTAGAGTTTTCTTTGTTTCTCGTTATGTTCTAATTTCTTTTAGTCTTAGGTGAAAGTTGTAGAGTATTAGTGAGAAGAGATTAAACTTTGTTTTTTTGTTTCAATGCAATAAAATATCAAGGTTTGCTTATTCTTTGTCATTCATTGTTCTTGCATTCAAGCTCGGGAGAAAAGTTTATGAGAGATCTATTTATCTAATATCGAGAGAGTTAGATTCACGAAAGGAATAAGTACGGTATTTTTCTAATCGGAAAATACTAACTTGACCTAGGGATAGGTTAGGGTTTCAGCGGCTAAAAGAACTGTGGGATTGGTTGGTGATTATACTTGATTCACGCCGGGAGGTATCATTAAGGACTAGTCATCAATAGTACTTCGACTTAGGGATAAGCGGAGTCATCAAAAGATACTTTGTCGAATCTTGGTAAAGTCCACCCAAGAGCAAGGGATTGCCGCGGCAGACGTAGCTCATCACTGTCGAGGCAGTAAAACTGCAGTGCTGCCGAGGCAGTGTTGTGTGATTGCATTGGATAGAAACAAGTCAAGTGATACACGATAATACTTATCGTTTGTTTTATATTCAAGTTATTTAGTTTACTCCAACCCAAATCATCTATGCTTTTATTTTATTTCTTTTACAGAGCAAGAAGACGAAAGAAGGCATATTAAGTCTATCAATCTCTATGGAGACGATACACGATAATACTTATCACTTTATTACTTGCGACGTGTACACTTGTACTATTTAAGCATTTTTTACATGTAACAACAGACAGGGGTAACGATACCCCCATGTCCCATTTTGATACTTGTGTTCATAGTAAAGAATGGAATCGAAACATTATCCTAGCGTATCGATACCATTCGATAACTTGATCGATGTCTCATGCAACAAGCCCGCGTTTTGATATAGTTATGACCTCGTATCGATACGATTTGAAACTATAAAACTTTGTATCGATACCAAAGTCAAGTGTATCGAAACACCTGCTTGTGTTTATCGTACCGTTTTGAAACCAAGTTCATGTGGTTTCGATACCCATGGTAATTTTTCCATAAAACCATTATATTTTTGCCTAGGTATCGATATCATATGAACATGTATCGAAACCCTATACCCTGAAAGTGTAAATTACACAAGTTTCATGCCTTAGAAGAAAAACAAAGGTTCCCTAGATGCATAGTCACCTAATTCCATACACAAAACACATAATTCATAAGCATACTTCAACAGTTACGAGCATGATATATCATACTTTAAAATTAACATATAATGAATCTCAAAATACCTCATTAACAGATAAGTATATCAATTATAGTATTCAAGTCAAAATAACTAAAAACAAATAGGTTCACTAAGCTATCTTTTAAGCAACACCAACGTTAATAAATATCGCATATGTGTAAGAAACATAAAACTACTACAAATCTCATCAATATAACAATATTCTTAACATTGTAACCTATCCCTATTGTTCTCTCACTACTACTAATGTTACTAAAGACATACTTGAGTTCATACTTGGTGATTACATGGAAGGTAAAAGAGAGGATTAACTATTAAGCATAAAGCTTAGAGAGAGAATAAAACACATTTAATACTCATTTTAAAACACCTTGTAATGCAGTCTATAATAAATCAATTTCATTATTTTTAAAACACATGTCATGCTCTTTATAAAACAAAACGTTCATGGCTTACAACGCCACTTTTGAAACTCATTAATTGTCATCAAACCATGGCTAACAAGGCCATCATTAAAACCTAGTAAAAATATCTCTTTGAAATCACATGCTTTATAAGTAAAAACACAAGTCTTACATGTTACTCATATAGCAATGCTTACACATGCATCTTAATACACAAATCTCACGTCTTACATGCTACGACATAGTAACGCTCAAATCACATGCATACCAATACACAAAACCGTATCAAAGCACATGTATAATCCTATATGCAAACAAGTAATTACCATGAAACTTACCTTTGAAAAACATTCACATATATTGATGTTAGTGATCCGATTTGTACTACTCCAAATGTAGGCAATCGCATGATAGTACTACTCCCAGAGCATGCGCATGTTGATACTATTCTCAACGTGATAAGTCTCACCTTGGTGTCTGGTGAAAATACTACTACTATCAACCAGGATGTGACAATACTACTCCTATCACATAACGTTAGACTAAAAACTAAAATGCAATACACAAGGAATTTTTACACGTACGAATTTTTAATGTTTATAATGCACTCTAGACCCTATTTATCATTCAACCTATCCCATAAGGTTCATCACTTAACTAGCCAATATATTATCAAAAATCAATGCTCAAAAAATAATTCAAAATAGAATTCAGATTACATGTATCCCACTTTTTATGCATCACTTACAAAACCCGATAAAACTATTTTTATCTTATTTTTTGAAACAAAACCGTGGAAATATCGAATGCATATAAAATCTCTTTAAAAACAATCTCATGAGCATTTATATAAATTCATAATAACATATGCACAACACAATAAGAGCATGACAAATAACATAGTAAAAACACAGCATAATATGGGAACCACTAAGAAAGTAATACTTTAAACTTACTTCCAAGTATAGGGTGTTTTTTCAAGCCTTACCTACACCCTAAAAACTTTGAAAACACATTTAAAACACTATCGAAGCAATCCATTCTTAGAATTCATTCACCAATAACCGTTACTTATCTAACAAGTCACCGAAACTTTACTCGATCACATCAAACTTGATCTTAAACTTCTTAGTCTGTTTCAAGCATCAAAATCAAAGGATTTAATGTTATTAAAATACACATAAACACCCCTTAATTCGGATCAACACACATCAACCCTTAAAACCCTTAACCGAAAACTTTCTGAAAACTACCAAACTTCTCCTAAGCCTATAGTACGAGATTAGGGACTTTAAAAACACATTATAAACATCCTAATATGTTAAAAGTAAAAAATTTACGACCCAAAAAAATGAGTAAAACCCTTGAACGAAAATTATAGATTTTGATCGAAAAATATTTTTCTTAAACCAAAAGATTAAAAAAGTTTTTATCAAGCCAATAACTTGGGAATTTCAATAAAGAACCTTTTGAAATCAGATGATTGAATGTTTCTTATCTTCAATTCTGACCCAACCAACTTCCATTATTTTTTAGAAGGAAAATGAGTGAAAACAAGGTTATAAATTAGGAAAAATGATAAATAAGTATTAGAACCAAAATTAATGAAAAGAAATCAAGTTTACCTTGAAAAGATGGATGTTCTCTTGCTTGGGAAGAGGGAAAATGAAAAAATAAAATAAGGTTTTAGGTATTGATATAAAATAGGTTTTTAAGAATTAAATATAGTAATTTGGGTTAAGTGTTAATTAAATAATTCAATTAAAGTTTAAATCAATTAGAATTTATATTGGATTAAAGTCCCTTAAAGATTCAAAGTTTTGGCTTAGTTCATAAAATTATCCTCAAGTTTTTAATTTTTATAAAATAGTTACTAATTCTATAATCTTAGGGATTCAAGGGTTAATTTTCGAAATTAAGATGACCAAAATCATATATATATTAAACAAGGATTTTAGAATATTTTTTCATAATTTATTTTGAGTTAAAACTAATTTTTAAGTATTTAATCTGGAACTAGGCTAAATTGGGTCATTAACTTCTAAGTCCAATTTTGGGGCATTACAACTCTCCCCCACTTAAGAAATTTAGTCCTCGAATTTTTCACCGTGGAAAGAGATAAGGAAAATGCTCCTTCACAACTTCCTTTCACTCCCACGTGACTTTCTAAACACCATAATACCACTAAAGCTCTCTGACTAACACGAGGATCTTACCACAAAGGACATTTGCTAACAAAACTAAGATCTCAACATACATATCATAAACACAAGATTCTGTCTCATTCTAACACCACCCATCATCACAACTTGAAATGCTACACAAAACAACGGTACACCAAAAATACCATGGTTCTTCTCAACACTAATTGCATCCTCAAGCCAAAAGTAAAAACCCGTTTTCTTTTTTTCCAAACAACTTAACCTCTACATATTCAAGGTTGGTAAGGCCAACTACCACTAACAAGCTTAACTTGCTCAAGTATATTCTAACACACAAGACAAGAACCAAAACTTTCCATCGAGTCTCGCTCAACACAACAACATGTTGGGACCGCCGACACACCCCATGGCATAGCGGAACAAAATTATGACGGTCTTTCCAGTGATCCATGTATGTTTAATTCAAAATCGGGAGGAAGAGATGCGATGACTTACATTAGGTTCCTTGATAAGCAGCAAAAACAACAATTGGATTTGCGACAATCATGATCGTTCGATAATTCGAATCTTTAGCCTCCACGAATATCATCTCGGCCTCTACTCAGTTCACCCGGTTGATAGAGCAAAATCTCGAAAAACTATTTTTCGTGATTCTAGGGTTTGGGAATTCGGAATTCTTTATTGTGACTGCTAGATCAAAGATTCTTTATATAGGTGTAACCCTAGGTATAAGAGTTTGATTCTGAATTTATTTATAGGAAATAATTACTTTAATTATTTCTTTAAATTTCAGAATTTATATTTAATTTGAATTTAAACGGGATATAATTACTTTAATTATATCCTTTATTTAAAATTTGGGATTAAATATAATCTACTTATATTTATATATATTTTTTGCTCCTTTTCAACCATTGAGTGTGATCCTATAGGCTCATTGTAACGTTAGTAATAATATAAGAACAATTCTAATATTACAAACAATGAGTGACATTTAGCAATATATCGTCATCTAAGTTACAAGAGGTCATGATTCAATGTATCATGTCCGTGATCAACTCTCTTAATGTGTAATATCCTTTTGTCCTTTTATATCTTTAACAGACACAAGTCTTGGAATAGTCACACTTGTATATCCTATTTTAATGTTTCTTGATATCTAGAGTGGACTACTTTTAATGAATAATTTGTGATATCTCATATCAACATATTCAAAACATACATTGTAATATGTCCAATGTTAGTTTTTATAGGAAGGACAAATCCTATCTTGATCATTCACATCTCACTACATACATTGTAATATGTCCAATGTTAGTTTTTATAGTGTAACTAATTACGAGACACGTTTAATTGCATCAAAACATAAAACAACATATGTTGAGATAGTAATAATCTCAAGTCTAAGGATCATACTTATAGTTGTCACTATGAGCAATATCGTGACAGTAACATAATAATCAAAAATATATTCTCATAGTGGATCAATTCAATATATTATTCTCTACTAATATATTCATGTATTAAATTGACATCTCTATGTCAATGACAACTCAGTGTCATCAATTAATCACATGTTAGTCTTAAGCGTATTATTATTGTCCATACACATAATAATACTTAACTAAGGATTTTTTAATAATAATACATATATTATATGGACCTTATTGTTTCTCAGTTTATATTATACATTGACATATATATCTGAAAACAACAATGACAATGTCTTTATTCAATAAAATTGGAAAATAAAAGTATCCTTACAATCATCATATGGTTGGTCTTTGGGCATACTTTAACACAACACATAACAACTTTCACCAATAAAAACCTTAAACGGTATCACTCGAACATCTAACCACAGACACGACTATAAGCAACTCTACTAATGACAACACCTTCACCAAGATCTTAAAAGATTCGTGTCACAACATCTTAACATACCCTTTTAAACCTAGATAACTCACTCATACAATTACATGTCTATTAACGAGAGAACACCATAAACTCAATTGGAAACCCAAGACAACACCCATAAACTCAATGAGAAACCCAACATGTATCTCGAAACCTTATCAAAGTAAAGCATAATGCTCAACAGCTCCAACCATTCTCAAAGAAAACACTCCATTTTAACTGTTGGTCACTGATCATTAAATATTTAACGAAAATTATAACATGACCTTATTCAATAACAATTTGAGTCCCTGAAATTATTACACTATATCTATTTAATCCTAATAAAAATATAACTCATTAAATATTTTAATTAAACCCCAAATTTTTTTATTTTTTCATTCAATGCAACAAGTGATATTATTCTCTTTTGTTGTAATTTCCTCAATAAAACAAACAAAGATCCACAAGGGTTATAATTTTTTATAAGATTAAAAGATAAGTGTTGCAATCGATCGAATAACTCCAAGTGGGGATGAATTGGATTTTTAAAGTATGGTGGATACAAATTGCAAAGATATGAAATTGCAAGGTGATTTAGAGTGGTTCAACTTTCTCAATGAAGTCTACATCCACTACCTTAGTGACCACACTAAGGATTTCCCACAAATTCACTAATTTATCTTTCTTTTAAGGATAAGGAGTAACCTTACACAACTCAATAGAGTTTTACCCCAAAGTCTTTTGAATCTTTCCCCAAATTTGAGTACAAATAAGCAAACTAGGAAATCCTCACAAGGTAAGTGTTTGCACAATTTTAGCTCTCTTACACACTCAAATAACACTAGTAAAAAGATTACAATTGAAGAACACACTAGTGTTTGCAAGAAAGATCGGAAATAAAGCTCAACTTGGATTTTTTTTGCTTGAATGTTTGGATAGGCTTTCTTGTTGTTCCAATACTGTTTTGAGACCTCTTTAATATGCTCTTAGTCAATTTTAACAGTTTGTAGCTGTTGGGGGGACTTTGGAGCCATTGGTTGCCATTAAAATTGAGCATTTAATGCTCACTTACACAGAAGTTTCAAAACCTTCTACCAAAGGTTTCGAAACCTTTAAGCAATTTAAATAAAACTAGCCGTTCAGGTCAAAAGTTTTGAAAACTTTATAGAGGTTTTGAAACCTTTGCTAAGGCTTCAATAAATGGCCATTCTGTCCCAAAGGTTTCGAAACCTTAAACTAAAGTTTCGAAACTTTGACTTTAAAAAGTCACTTTTGACCATTTTGTTGACTTTTAAATATATGTTCGATATGGATGAAAAGTCAAACATTTTATAAATCATTTTGACAATATTAAATCGAGTTTTTGAAAATTTTATTTCGAGAAAATAATTTTATAATTTTTTACAAATTAGTCGTTGAAAATTTATTTTAAGTTATATCAAAATCAAAATAAGTCTAACATTAACTCATCAAATTCTAGATCAACTCTTATTTTTTTTATAAGTATTTATAAATCATCTTTTTTTTCTTTTAATTTTTTCAAGAAACAATGTCAATTCAAGAATTGTTCCAATCTATATATACAAAAAAAGATAAGAAAAACTAAATATTAAGTCATTTACTGTAATTTTTTAAGATTAGAGAATCGAGATAATTATTTTTATAATATCACTTAACAGTAAAAAAATAATCATTAAAAATCAAAAATATATATGAACCAATAGTATATATATCGACTTCTTGATAATCGAATTGAAATAAATGGTAACAATAGCACAAAAATTTTCTACAATAAAGTTATGAACCGTTGTAATATGAACAGAAATCTACAATTTGGGTTTCCTACGACCGTTACAAATTCTCGATGGTATATATATTTTCAGTTTTTACAAGAAAAAGTGCAAAGTATAAAAATCTAATTAAACTGTAGTCTACAATTTGGATTGCTTTGCCCTAATATATTAAATAATTTTAGATTAAAACATCAATAATATCGATTTTTAAATGTTTTTTATTTTATATACATAAATTGAAATAATGTTTTAAGTGATGTTATATTTTAAAAATTTTGAAAAAAATCATTTTATAAATATTTATAATCAGATAAGAATCGATTCAAAACTTGACGAGTTCATGGTAATTGTTTGGTTCTTGAAAAAATGAAAAAAAAAGTGAAGAATATCATATGTTGTAGAGGAAAAAATAAAAGATAATTTAAGGTTTAGACTAAATATTTGATAAATTATTTTTTATTAGGATTAAATTGATATAACATAATAATTTTAGAGACTAAAATTGTTATTAAACCATGTCATGTTATAATCTTCATTAAATTAACGATCTATGAATAAAACGGTAACAAAATAAAATATTAGTATCAATTTTGATGAAAAATTTAGTTGTGTGACCGAAATATAAAAAAGATAATAATTGAGTGATCACCCTATAGTTTTTCCTATGAATAATAATTTAATTAAAATTTGATTTTAAATAATTATTAATTATATGTTGATTCCTTAAAAAATTTTAATCTTTATTAATCAATTTAATGTTGTTTAACAATGTTTAACGTTAGTAAAATCAACGATGTTCGATGCCCATCGTAGATTTTCTCATTATTTTAATGCAAAATCAACGAATATCTATGATATTTGCAGGTTTCTTGCTGCATGTCACGTGTGGCCGGACAAGTATCGATTCTCATATTTTTCTTATAAAATTAAAAATATTATTTTAACTAAAATAATTTATTCAGAATACTTATAACATAATGCCTTAAACTTAAAAGAGGTATGGTTGTTTTCTTCGGTAATCTTAATAAAATATATTTTAATTAAATTAAAATATTTAAAATACTTTTTTATCGAAAATTTTACCAAAGTTGTTTCAAGCTTAAAGGAATGCAAGTTTTTCATTAATCCTATATAAATGATTATTTTAAATATTTTAAGGTTTACAATTTCTAAATTAAATTTGAATTCATTATTTTCATCGTTAAAGATACAACGTAATTATCAAATGTTAATTTTAGTCATCGCAAGGGTGTTATTAAAATAATAAAAATAACTTTTGTTAAAATAACTAGTTTGAGATGATCCTATTTGACCTAAATAAAAAGGATTAGTGGTGACTTTCCTCCCCTTAAAACAAAATATTTTATAAAAATGTACCAAATTCTTGCAACGGAACCGATATAATTTAAAATTAATTAATATTTTTATATATAAAATATATTGTTTGAACAAGTTAATAGTGATTACAATAATATCTGTTCTAAAAAATAATCTTTATCATTTGATAATGATCGCTCAAACCCGTGACTTCTAGAAACAACAATCGTTTCGTTAATTTTTTATTTTTAAATTTAAATACTATAAATTTAATTTAAATTTTATAAATTATTTGTAGGATGGAAAGAGTATTCGAACTCGTAACCTCTAAAAATAGTAAGCATTCTTTTAACCATTTGGGCTAAAAGACTTATACAAATATATATTTTTTAATAAACCATCCCCTAATATATTTTTGAAACGAACAGGGAATGTTGGTTTCATAAATTGGTAGAAAATTTTGACAGGAGGTGCTGGAGTATGCTTCGTAGACTCGGAGTATATGATTGATGTTTTGGACAAACATCGTATCAAGCCTCTACATATACACCTGTAAAATCTGCAAATTGTGAGCCAATTCTATACCTATATATCCAACGTTGTCTTCCTTTATTTCCTTTTTGATTATTGACTACAGAAGATGATGGCAAATCCAAAACTATTACAAACCAGTAATGGAGCAGGAAACTCTCAACAAAGCTCCGTGGAACCGGAACTTCAACCTTCGGTTTCATGCAGTTCGCTCAAAGGTAAGCTCGGAGTGGACGGATCTGCTGATGAAGACACAGAGATTAGCATTTTCGATGCCAAGAGATACTTCAATGAAAGCAACGGCGATGCAAGAGTGTGCACAAGGATTATTCCGCTTCTGCAGGATCCTATTTCATCAGAGCTCCGGTGTGATATTACCGCATCGGCATTAGCCGGTAGATTCTCTTCCACTTCCTCAGCTGCCGAAAGGTATGGTTATGGAAGGAGTTACCGAGCTCGTTCAATTCATGCAACACCAACGGCTTCATCAGAAGCTAGTTGGAATAGCCAGGCTGGTTTGTTGTCGAACCCTCTTGGTACGGTTGCAGTGTCTATGACTATGAAAACTCCTACAACAATTGAGCACAAGAGAAAGGTGTGTGGAAAATTGAAAAGGCTTTGGGGGCGAAGGTGTCCCTGCTCTGGTAAGAAGTCCGTTCAAGTTGAGCCCAAAACACACTTGGGTTCGAATCAGAAACACAGGATCATACACCATGATCAGAAAAGTCCAAGCTGGGGAGATAAACATGAAGATATACTATTAGCCTGTAATCCTCACAGGATCATAGTGGAGAATAAGTTTCATTCTAGCTTTGGACAGTGTATGATTGCTTCAACAGCAGAAAGAACCCCCAGGACTGGTGCTGGTTTCACGTTACCGATACTTAACCAACAACAACTAACATCCCATCATAAAATGGCAGCGCATGGAAATCAGATGTCTCTAAAGGACCATGAGGATCCACCTCGAGAATCGTTGGAAGTGTTCCGACCATCTGACGAGACACCATCTATTTCTGTTCCAGAGAAACTGATGTCCAGAACTACCACAGCTGATGACGATGTTGGAAGTGATACCAGCTCAGACTTGTTTGAAATCGAGAGTTTTTCCACGACAACCCAGAGCCAGACCATGTCAAATCCACTGTACCATCGTCGAGTTTCGGGCGACAACTCAGGGTTCAGATGTCCCTTTTCGCCGATGACACCCGAGTGTTACGAGCCAAGCGAGGTGAGCATAGACTGGAGCGTGACGACGGCAGAAGGGTTGGAGAAAGGGTCAGTTGGGGCATCAGAAGCTGAGGAGTTGAACGTGACTGGCACAGGCGCAGAAGTTGGCAATGGTGATTGGAAGAGGAAATCGGGGAATGGAGGGTTGTTGAGCTGTCGATGCGAGAAGGCAGTGAGCGTGGGGCCAAACCCCGTCAAGTATGTGCCCCCTCACGGACAGGCAGCTACCTCATCAAGGCACGTGGGCAATGTGAACAAGCCACCGCTTGCCCGTTTGTCCCTCCCTTTTGCGCCATAAGACCTCTTTCCCTTCCGTATTTTTCTATTATTTTGTGTGATCACGCTTCTCTTATTTGCTTATACCAAAATTTGCCCATATTGTGGTTGTGTTGGGTGTGCCTTTTCTAATAATTTTTTAATATATATATATATATATATATATATATATATATATATATATATTACTTATTGACAACGTTCTGGTCCAAATTGTTTGAATAAATTATATTAAAATTTTCTAAAAAACTAGTAATACGTATTAGAATAAATTATATCGGAAGCTATTTAAATAATAATGAAATTATATTTAAATTATTTAATTATAAAAAATTATATTTGTGTATCTCAAATAAAGTTTTAATTATCATTATTATTTTTACGTTAAAAATTTATATATTCTTTCTATTTACGTTAAAAATAAATGAACATTTAAAGATACTTGACATAATAATAATTTTAATCTTCAAAATTTCTATACTTTATTAATTTAATCATAATTTAAAATAATTTAAAAAATTTAACTTTCTATATTAAAAAATTAATTAATTTATTTTTCTCAAATCGTTTGTATACCCTTCATAATATTAGAATATTTTATTTAAAATTATTGATTAATATAATCAAGGATTTATAATTATAAAAATATTTATGATATTTTAATATCATAACTGCAATTAGAATCTATTAAAATTAATTTCATTGAAAAATAATTAAATTTATTTATGAAAATATTCATGTTTTAGTTATGATTATTTTGTAATTCTCCCCAAAAAGTTCAGGTTTTTTAATATTACATGCAGATTTTAATAATTTATATTTGTTATGAATATTTTTATTTATGGTAATACATATATTAAATAATACTTTATTATTAGAGTTTAATACATATTAGAATTAGGACTTTCATCTTATTCCTATAAATATAGATTTTTGGAGATAGCATTATACACAATCTTACTTTGAGAATATAATACAAGCCTCTCTCTTTTGTCTCTCATCTTTGTTCATCTATTTTATTCTTATTCTTTACTTTATTCACAACACGTTATTAGCATGAAACTCTAAACAAAGGAGGTGTTTGTCGTTCGAATCTTAAAGGAGTTATTGAAAAGAATTTGTTACTAGCATAAATGAAATATAAATTCTTCTCCCTCTATTGTATTTTTAATTATCAATTATTTTTCTCTCTTGATCTTTAAATTGATTTTTAATTTTTGAAAAATCATTGGTTATTTGGTGTTTGTGTAGCGATAAAGTGGTTCGATTACAGTGGTTCGTGTCGATAATTCCCAAAAACGATTTTAACAAGATATTGGTGACAAAATCTACCCTATATTAAATTTAGCTTGGAAAGTTTGGTATGTTTTACTTATTTATCTTGATATAATTAATAATTAATTATTCTCAAATTAAAGGATGATTGTTCAAAGCATGAAATTATCATATATTTAAAATACAATGATATATATGGGTAGTGTTTTGTATCGATTTAATTTAAGAATTTTTATCTTTAATTATGATCAATATTTGTTTATTTTGATGGTGGAAGTTTGTGTTTTTAATTATGTTTTAAGTATTACATGATATTTGAACAAATATTGAACCTTTAATTAATTAATATGTTGTTTGTTATGTTGGTTTAATTTGAGTATATTGGTTGGACATCCTGTTCTGTAAGACTACTGGTCTCAAAGGGATTTTTATATTATCAATGAAATGGTACAAACCATTGGTCTTGTACTTGTCAAACGTCAAAATATTATGAACTTTATTCATAATCATGATTGATAAATGAAAAAAATATAAACATATTTTCTTTATGGTGAAAATAATTACGGCATTGTTGATCAAACTCAATTGAATATTATAATTTTCTCAAAACCCTTTAGGGGAATAATTTGCCATTTATTTTATTTCCCTTATAACCTCTAAAGGGAATAATTGATTTTTATTTATTTTTCTTTAAGTTAATTTATTTTTATTTTTTATTTACTTATGTTAATTTATTTTATATTTTATTTATTAACGCTTTATGTTAATTTATCATTTGAAGAATATTATTACTTTCGGAATAAAATATACATAAATTGTGGCTATTTATGCCAAGTAGACAATGCAAGTACTCATACTATACTTAGGCATAATAAATATTTTCTCATTTAAATACAAGAGAAAATATGAGTATTATTTCTCAAAGTATGTAAAATATCAATGCTTCAAAAGAGCTCTTGAGAGTTTATCTTTGATAGATAACCGAATGAGGTCGTTCATCAACTTCAATGATTATGTTTTTTGGGATATAATAGAAGATGACCCCTCAATTCCAATGAAGCAAGAAGGAGATAGGTAAGTGCCCAAAAAGAGATATGAAATGACCGATGAAGAAAGAAGGAGAATGTCCACCAATGATAAAGCATTGCATATTCTGTTTTGTGGTCTTGGTCCCGACATCTACTCCAAGATGTCATCTTGCACGAGTGCTAAAGAAGTTTGAGATTCTTTGGAGACAACTTATGAGGGAACCAATGATGTGCAAGAAACGAAGATCGGTCTTCTTAATCTCAATTATGATAACTTCAAGATAGAACCGAATGAAGACATCACCAAGATGTTTGATAGATTCTCGGTGATTGTCAATGGTCTCAAAGGGTTCTTTGAGATCACACCGAGGAGAAGCTTGTATGGAAACTCATCTACTCTCTTCCCGAGTCTTGGGATAGTAAGAGAACGACCATTATTGAAGTCAAGGACCTCAAGACTCTCAAACTTGATGCTCTTGTGGGTAGGGGTGTTCAAAAATATCCAACCCGGTTGACCCGACCCGACTACCCGAACATAAATAACTGGGTATTTTCCTGGAAAAAATTTTAGGTTCGGGTCGGGTACAAGGCCCGTTATTTTCCGAGTTGGGTCCGGGTCACAATATTGAAAATTTCAGGTACACGGTTATTTTCGGGGGGGGTATTATCTTATATATAATTATTATTTAAATAAAATACCTTTATATTCACTATATTCTTAAATTAGACAACTTAATTCCTAAATTTCATTCTCTCAAACTTTAATTTTAAAAAAGAATTAGGAATCATTGTAAAAAAATTTAAAATTTATTGTAAAATAATAAATTTATTTTTTGGAGTTGATAAAATTTAAACTTTATTCGTTTATATATACATTATATTTGTATGTGCATTAACCAAGATAAAAATCAACTAAATATTCTTTAAATATTTAAATCATTAATTTTTATATATTAAAATAAATTAAACTAATTAAAAATATTTATAATTTTTTTCTTACACCTTATATGTTTTAATTCGAACTAGATTATGTAATTTATGTATTAAATTTTATGTTTAAATTATGTAACTAGGTTTTAAAATTTTATATTTGAATGTTAGATTATGTAATTCGAACTTTTACATTTCTATATATATATTTTTAGGATTGAATTTAAAATTTATAAAAATAAAATAAAATGCGGGTACCCAGGTACCTGAAGTACCGGGTACCAGGAAAAACCGGGTCGGAGCATAGGTCGTTTTTTTAACTACTTGAACTTCTGGGTACCCGGTACTTTGGGTACCAGAATACTCGAGTACCCGGATTTGTACACCCTTACCTGTGGGATCTCTTCTCACCCATGAGATCATGAAGAAAGGAAGAGAAGATGAAAAGAAGAAGGAAGAAGTGAAGCTAGAAAAACGAGAAGTTGAAAAGAAAAAGTAAGAAATTTCTCTCAAGGCTTCATCCTTCCAAGAAGAGATGGATACAAGTGAAGAAGAAGAGCTAGAAGAATTGGCTAATGTAGCCAAAAGATTCAGTAGACTCATTAAGGCAAACCAAAACAGGAGATTCCAAAGAAAGAAGGATTTTAAGTCAAATGGCAAAGAAGAGGAGAAAAATCAAATCATTTGTTTTGAGTGCAAGAAGCCCGGTCACATTAGGACCGATTGCCCATGATAAAAAAGAAAGGGTTTTGAGAAGAAGAAGTAGCAAAAGACTCACGTTGCCACATGGAGTGATGGGGAGTCATCATCCGATAAGGACAATGAAGTAGCCAACCTTTGTCTCATGGCTCTTGATGATCCCAAGGTAACCCTTTAACCATCTTGTAATGATTTATCTTATGATGAACTATATGATACATATGATGAATTACAAGATGTTTATGATGAGCTGGTTTTGAAGTTCAAAGAATCGATTTTAAAAAATAAGAAAATTATTTGCGATTTAAAAGAGAAAAATGATTAAACTAAATAAACTAAACTAAGGAGATATCAAATATGAGAGAGAGGGAGTAGAATCCAGTTTTGTTGTATTATGGAATTGATTGATCTGCTTCTATCCAATGCAATTGCATTGCACTGCCTCGGTATTATTACAGATACTGTCTCGGCAGCGACAATATTCTCTGCCGCGGCAATCTCTTGCTCTTGGGCAGATTTACCAAAGTTCAGCAAAGTGTCCTTCTATGGCTCCACTTATCCCTAAGTCGAAAAACTGTTGAAGGTCAGTCCTTGATGATACCTCCGGGCGTTAATCAATTATAACCAACAACCAATCCCACACTTCTTTTAGCCGCTGAAACTTTTAACCTATCCCTAGGTCGAGTTAGTATCCTCCAATCAAGTTGAATATCGCACTTAGTCCTTTCGTGAGTCTAATTCTTGTGAGTCTAGACAAATAGATTACTTACAAACTTCCCTCTCGGACTTGGATGCAAGAACAAAGAACGGAAAAAAGTAAGCAAACTTTGATATTTTATTACATTGAAACAAGAAACATAATATAATCTCCTCTCACAAATACTTGACAACCTTCACCAAAACCCTAAGAGAACTTAGAACATGATGGGAAGAATTGTCCCTAAAACTCTCTCGGTATATGTGTATAAGCCGAATCTTATGTATGTCTAACCCCTAGGATGACTATGCCTTATATAGTCTTGGTGTATGGTAAACCTTTCCTAATTAGAGTACAACTTGGAATTGGGAACAAGTTATGTACGTAGGGTAAATATTTCCAAGTTTGATCTTCTAGAAGGTTTCATCCCGCGTGGCCTTGTCCTTGGGCTTTTCTTGTGTTGTCCAGCTCCGATTCTTGGGCTTCTTGTTGAGCAACGTTCTCCTCATTTTTCTCCTTCAATTGCCAACCATATTGACTTTTTCTTCTCTACTACCTTGGCATCAGGTCCTACCTCGGCCTCATTTTTCTGCCTCGGTAGTACTTGTTCCTGCACAGATAAGAAAATGCAGTAAAGTACGCCTTTTCTACAAATATTATATTCAATGGCACAATCCCTAAATATATCATATTAAGCACATGCATTGGTTCAAGTAGCTATAGATTTGATGATAAGTGCCCATGAAAAGTGTAGAAAGTGATAGTGAGTTGAGCACTTATCACACCCCCAAACTCGAACTATTGCTTGTCCTCAAGCAATACAAATCATCAATTTGTCAAACTCTATTCTCTCTTGGTATTATGCTTCCATCTATTCTCCCCACCATAACTATGTCTATTCTTTAGGCTTAACTTTTCAGTTTCCTAAGGGTGTACTTAGAAGATAAACTATAAGGCTAGTGTGTGTGTGTGTGCGTTTCTGTGGACAAGTTTGATTAAAGGCCTTCTTAGATAAACTCTAAATTCAAGACAAATAGACTTGGCTTTAGTGTACTCTTCTTATAACAATAATTCTTTGAGCCAATTTCGGGCACCTCAAGTATTGTGTTTTCTATTTCTTAATTCCTTATTTCTTTTGCTATTTTTTATGCATACTAGAGCCAATTTCGGGCACTTCTAGCATGAAGAAGAGTATTTCCTAGAGCCGGTCATAGGCACCTCTAGTCACCTTTCCAAAATCTAAGTTTTTATCACCTAAGTTCATTAAAAGAATTTCTATAACCAAACAAGTTCCAAAAGTGTTTTTAAAGTTCAACCTTATAGTAAGCTTCTAAGTTTTTTATCCTTAAGTATCTTATAATTAAGCCTTCAAAATAAATCCTAACTATGGTAAGGAGAAAGATTTCTATTACCTTTAAGAATAAATTAAGACAATACTGATGAAGAGCAGTTTAAAAGTATGGCAACAGTTTGAAGTACAGTGGTGGACATAAAACAAAAAATTTTATCACTAAAAACTTCCTTTTCATGGTAAGGCCGCAGCAATAGATAGCCTCGACAGTATCTCTACACCCCCAAACTCAAACTAAGCATTGTCTTCAATGCTTAATTTAGGGGCAGACAGTAGGTAACAATATATAGGCAAGTAAAAGAAAACAATTTATATGAGCAACAAGAAGAAAAAATTATGTTGATTTAGAAGAACTCTCCTCCATAATTTGTCTCCTTGGTCTAGCTGCTGATGGTTGTGCCCTTGGTGATGGTCATGGCTTTGCTCTTCTCGGCGGCTGAACTCTTGTAGGTGTTGCCCTTTTTATTGGGGCATTAACTTTTCCTCCTTCATCTTCTGTGTCAATGATCTCTGTGCCACCTTCGTTCTCTAGATTTGGCCCGGCAGGCTGGATAGTGGGCTCGGCATTGGATGAACCGTGGTAGACGTATTCATTGATTTCCCTTGAAATGCTTCCCATTGGTATTGGAGATCTTGGGGTAGTGCCGAAAACTACCCTTCGCTTTGAAGGTCTTCTGCTTGCTGAAGACGTCGCGTCAGTGTCTGTTGCCCTAGATGAGCCAGCTGCGTGGAACTACTGCTGCTGTCTAGAGGTGAAAAATGGCCTCGGCCCTAGAGCAGGAGTGGTCTCTGTGTAAGGCACTGTCGTTACAAATAGGTTTGTAGGGCATTCTAGAAATTGTGTTCCTTGGTTGGGGAAGTTCTATGTCATCATCTGGGCAAGGGTGCTATTGAAGTCTCTTTGGTATTCTATATATTGTTGCTGACGAAGGTCCATGGCTTCCATCCTCTGAAGAATTTCCTGGTAGGGGTCTGCTGCGACAGAGGCTTCGGTAGTGCCAGGCATCTTTGCCGTGTATTGAGTGGCGGCAGTGAAGTCAGTAGTAAACTGTTGTGGTATTGCCTGGACAGGTTCTGCTTGCGTGACCTGCATCACTTTGTGGTAGAATTCTCTCTTCCATCATTGCCTCGTTAGTGTGTATTCGTCTGTATCTTCAACTGGTACTCCTGCAGCAATACACAAACTAGATATTAAACATGGGAAATATAACGGTCCACGTTCCTTCTTACTACAATCATAAATTTCGCGTAGGATGATTCCTTCAACATTGATGCTCCTCTTGTTGATAATTGACTGGATCAACACCAATCTTTTGCGATCCATTGTGCTGTTGTGGGAGGTAGGGTTGAGGTGTCTTTTGACGAATGTGTACCACAATTTAGACTCGAGTTTGAGGCTTTGCCTTGTCATAGACCCTTTATGGGCACCGGTTTCCCATGGAGTGTTGTTGTAACAGAGGTCATCTTTAATCAGCTCGTAGTACTGTGTGATGATGTCGTCCATGAATTCGGCATGCCTAAGTAATTGTCGATGCTGAAGTTTTCCTCCTTACTGAGTTGAAATCCTTGTTCTTCCCATAACTGTCGAGCAACGAAAGATCTGTTGAATCGGTCTGTAACAGTGGTAGGGGTAAATCTATTGTATGCTTCCATTAATGATTAGTAAAGATTGAGAGTCTTGGTGAACTATTCTGAAAATTTTCAAGAAGATTTGTGAGAGCAAGATTGAGTAGAATGCTAAGAATTCAAGAATACAAGAATGAATAGTTCAAAAGAATGATGCTCCTTATATAGGCCTCGGCAGAGTGACCGTTTTAACCACTAGCCTTTTTGTAGCCATTTTGAATTTACTACCCGTTAGCATTTACTACCGCGGCGGAAAACTCAGTAGATAGCCGGTACACTGTTTTTGCCTGTTGGGACTGTTGCGGCTTCTGACACTGTTTACTGCCTCGACAGAGTTTCTTCTCTGAACTAATTCTCTTTTATTCTTGATTTTATTGTCCTAAAAAGAAAATTTAACATATTAATAAAAGAAAAATATTACTAAGGAAAAAAATATTACTAAAGAAAAATACCTAAAATAAAATAAACACATAAGTCCTAAATTAAAACTAATCCTAATATAATAAATAAATTAAAAGAGAAGAGATTATGCTACTGGTAGAGTGTATGTAAATGCATCTCCCAAATTGTTCATCTCTTGCTGGCTTGGATTTTTCTGCAGGTGTTGGCCAGTCTGTTAGAGTATACCCAACGATCAATCATATGATGATTGTAAGAATACTTTTATTTACCAATTTTACTGAATAAAGGTATTATCATTATTGTTTTTAATATATGTGTCACATAAACTGAGAAACAATAAGGTCCATATAATAATATATGTATTATTATTAAAATATCCTTAGTCAAGTATTATTATGAGAATGGACAATAATAATACGCTTAAGACTAACATGTGATTAATTGATGACAATGAGTTGTCATTGACATAGAGATGTAAGAATTAGTACATGAATATATTAGTAGAGAATAATATATTGGATTAACCCACTATGAGCATATATCTTGGATTATTTTGTGACGGTCACGATATTGCTCATAGTGACAACTATATGTATGATCTTTAGACTTGAGATTATTACTATCTCAATATAGGTTGTTTTATGTTTTGATGTAGTTAAACGTATCTCATAATTAGTTACACTATAAAAACTGACATTGGACATATTACAATATATGTAGTGAGATGTGAATGATCAAGATAGAATTTGTCCTTCCTACATAATAGGAAAATATATCAAAGGCCACTTGATTGAGTGAAACTAGAAATGCATGGTCATGCTTGAATACGTTGATATGAGATATCACAAATTATTCATTAAAAGTAGTTCACTCTAGATATCAAGAAACATTAAAATAGGCTATACAAGTGTGACTATTCCAAGACTTGTGCCTATTAAAGATGTAAAAGGACAAAAGGATATAATACATTAAAAGAGTTGGTCATGAACATGATACATCGAATCATGATCTCTTGTAACTTAGATGACAATCATATATTGCTAGATGTCACTCATTGTTTGTAATATTAGAATTGTTCTAATACTATAACTAACGTTACAGTTAGCCTACAAGGTCACACCCAATGGTTGAAAATGAGCAAAAATATATATTTATAAGTAGATTATATTTAATCCCGAATTTTAAATATAAATGATATAATTAAAGTAATTTTATCCCTTTTTAAATTCGAATTAAATATATATTCTGAAATTTAAAGAAATAATAATATTAATTATTTCCTAAACAAACTCAGAATCAAACTCTTATACCTAGGGTTACACCTATATAAAGGATCTTTTGGTCTAGCAGCCAAGATAGAGAATTCCGAAATCCAAACCCTAGAATCACGAAAAATAGTTTTTCGAGATTTGCTCTCTTAACCGGATGAACTAAGTAGAGGCCAAGACGATATTCGTGGAGGCTAAAGATTCGTATTGTCGAACGATCATGATCACCGCAAATCCAGTTGTTGTTTTTATTGTTTATCAAGGAACCCAATGTAAGTTATCGTAACTCTTCCTCTTGATTTTGGATTAAACGTGTTAGGCTTGGAGTGGCTCGATGCACAACCGATTAACTTGCCAATTTGATGGAGAAAGAACACTTTAAGTGGTTGGTTGTGGAAGCAAAAGGATAAGAGTTGAACACAAGGATTTTAGAGTGGTTCGGCCTTCGAACAAGCACCTACATCCACTACCTTAGCTTTCCACTAAGGATTTCCAACTTCACTAAGAATTTCAACCTTTTGAGGCCAAAGGGATAACCTTACAATCCTAGACTCAAACCCGAATCTAGCATCCAAAGTTCACAACCCGAACTTTGGGAAATCACTCAACAAAGAGAAAACTTAGCAAACTTGTTTAATCCTTCTAATAAGGCTAATGTTTGCAATCTAAGTACTCACTCAATTCCTAATTACACTTGAGCATATATGACAATTAAGCTCACAAGTGTTTGTCTACCCAAATAATAGGATTTTAAGCATTAAGACAAATCTTTGATCATAATGTTGTTACAAGTGAAGCATTAGTCTTCTCTTGATGCTTGAGGCTTCCTTTTATCATCCCAAATGAGCTTCTAGCCATTGGTAACCGTTGGGATTGGTTTGGAGCCGTTTGGAGCTGATTACAAGGCTTATTTCTTCTTCTGGTGCAGGCGGTATCGAAACACGTAGGGGCTGTTTCGAAATAGCTGCTTTGGGAAATAGCCGTAGAACTGCATTTATGAACAGGTATCGATACCAGTATCGATACCGCTCCTAGCCGTTGGGGGTTTTCATAAAATCGTTTTGACCGTTAGGGGGTGTTTCGAAACAGGGTTCGAAACCGTTGTGGTGTTTCGAAACAGGGTTCGAAACATTGCATCACAGTGGCAAAAAGGTATCGATACCGGTATCGATACCACTATGGTTTTGCCTTTGAAACCATCGTATTGAAGAACCGGTATCGAAACACCCTTAAGGTGTTTCGAAACACCTGGGTTAAAAACATTTATTTGGTTTCTTTAAATCGTTTAAAACATATTTAAAATCACTCAAAAACATCTTAAATATATTTTCAAATAGTTTGGACATAAGAACCATTTTTGAAATCTTTTCAAATTAGTCCAAAACTATTTTTCAATTATTATATCAAAACATTAGTTCTACAAAACGTACATGGATCACTGGAAAGATCGTCGTAATTTTGTTCCGCTGCACCATAGGGTGTGTCGGCGGTCTCAACAATGGTATTAGAGCCACTTGTACGATTCGTAATTTGTAACATCCCGATTTTGGGTTAGTAGTTTGTGTATTAGTTAGGAGAATTCGATTCGGGTCGAATCGGGTTTTTCGGTTCGTTATTCCGGGAAAATATAAAATAAAAGTATTTTAATTAGAAAAATAATAATTTTGGAATATGGTTTAAGTTTCAAAATTAAAAGAATGTAATTTGAACTTTAAATTGATTTTTAATTGTGCCTAATTATGCATTGGTGACCAAATTGTAATTTTTGGAAAACAATAGAGGATTTAATTTGTAATTTTCGGAAATTGTTATTTCTAGTGACTAAATTGGAAAGCAAGCTATACTTAGAATCCTAAGAGGGTCATAAACCCAATTTAATTTTTAAATGATGATTTATTCATCAAACTAATTTTTAATTAGTTTATTAAAAGATGATAAACATTTTCTCACTTAACAACTTATTTTCTCTCATTTTCTCAATTTTTCTTCATCTATTTCCTTCAATTCCTTGCTGATTTTTCCACCTTTTTCAACAAGAATTACTTCATTTTAATCATCTCTCCATTCTTTACAAAGCCTAATCATCAATTTTACTAAATCAACAACAATTTGCAAGGAATCAAGAAGAGAAATTCTCATCTTTTTGGTGGATAGATCTCAAAGGTAATTTGCTGAATTTTAACTCTTTTTCTAAGGTTCTTTATTGAAATTCCCAAGTATTAGCTTGCTAATCTTTAAATGAAACTTGATTTTATGTTTTCAATGCTAAATCTAATGATTTTATGAATGTTTTTGTGAAATCTTTTTAGATCTCATTCAATGCTGTAATTAGATGAATTTAATTGTGTTATTAATTCAATTAAATGATTAATTGAGTCTTCAATTGATGGCACATTAATTTAATCCCGGAATAATACAATCGATGTTGTTTTAAGGTGATTTTCGGTTGTTTTAGGGGCTGTTTTAGATGTGTTAATATTGTTGGAGGTATAAGGATGGTTTAGATGTGTTTTTGGTTCATAATTTAAGTGGATTAGATGTTAGAATCATTAGGTTTTGGGCTGATGTTGTTCGGATGCGTTTTGGCTTAGTTTTTGGTCTTTCCGGCTAAGTTTTCGATAATTTTGTGGAGGTTTGATGTGGCTGTTGGTTTGAGCATGTTATGATGTGAATATGCTCTGTTTTTAATGATGTATAGGTAGTGCAAGAAGGTGCATAAGTGGCTGGTGCATTGGCGTTGCTATCGGAGCATCGGCGAAGGCTCGTTTTGCTTGTCGGTGAGTGTTTTTCGGACTTAAAGCGAATCGCATTGGTACGGTTCTGTTTTGGGGACTATGGAAGAGTGTGAAAACTTTTCATAGTTCAAGAGTAAGTAAAGTAAATGTTTTTGATATATTAACATGAGTTTTGGCTACATTCGGTAAAGGCATTGATGTTGGTAATGCAATGAGATTTTTGGAAATGCATAAGTATGATTTTGAAATGATGCATGCATGAGATAATTGCTGAGAATGTATGGTTTAAAAATACATTCATGGTTAGGAAAAACATGGAAAATGAATTTGGAATATATGTGGTTATTTGCCTTCAAATTAAAGGTGTCATTGGGCATGACTTTCGGTTCATTTGTTGAGCATATTATGGATGCATTATGAGCTGAAAATGAATTGGAATATTATGTGGTTATTTGCCTTGAAATTAACGGTGCCGTTGGGCATGACATTTGGTTCATTTGTGAACATATTATGCATGCATTATGAGCAGCAAATTATCATGCACATTTGATTATGATATTGGCTTAGTGACACTAACTTTAGATTCGAATACGAATGACATGTCATTAAGATTGTCTTAAGTGCACTATAAACATTATTGAGAATAAAGAATATTGCCTACACGTAATAAGGGTGATTTTGTGTCCAATCGGGCGTAGTAGAGCCGCCTACACGTAACAAGGGTGACTATGTGTCCAATCGTGCGTGGTAGTGCTATAATGGTGACTTCGTATCATGTTAATGGTGACTTTGTGTCATGTCAATGGTGACTTTGTGTCATGACGAGACTAATAGTCTCTAACAATAGATCCGTGTATTCGGTGAATTTAAGGTTCACAATAAGTGATCACTAGAAGCCAATATGCATACATAGATTAAAAGAGAACATTGTGCATCATTCATGAAATGTATTGATAATGTTGAACATGCTCAAGAAAGTGATTTGATATTATAGACATGGACGTGAAATGCTAAGCATGCATTTTTTAATGATGCATTGCAAACTATGGTTTCATTATGGTTTTAAATAGATGCATTGATGATCTTGTGTAGAGCTTCCTCACTAAGCATATTTGTTTAAGTTCTCTTTTCATCCTTGCAAAAAAATAAAGGCACTCGAGACTACATTCGGAGCAAGGAAACCAAGGGAAAGGTTACTTCAAATTCGGTATATTTTGACAAATAAGTTGGGTAACTACGACAGGGTTAAATCCGTTTAGATCCTCCACCAGATAATCTCTGACAGTAGGCTGCCTCGGCAATGGATGCGGCACTGGCTGTTGTTGCATTGTTGGCAGCAGTATATTATGATCAACAGGTCCTCTAGGTGGATTGTCCATAGTTTGGAACAGATTTCGTCTTAGATTATGTCTCGTACGTTCAATCTCAGGATCCAACTCGTACAATGGTCCACTCGGATTTTCCCTGGTCATAAACCAAATAAATAAAAAAAATTAGTAAAAATAAAATTAAAATAAAACTAAAGTTAAAGTTAGATAAATAATAATTAAAGAGCAAGAAAATTAAAGAAAACAAAATTCAGTTGCCAATCCCCGGTAACGGCGCCAAAAACTTGATAGGTGTGGTATAAGCGCTATTTTGAGTGCAAGTGTACACGTTGTCAAGTAATAAAATGATAAGTATATCGTGTATCGTCTCCACAGGGGTTCATATACTTAATATGTCTTCCTTTGTTCCCTTGCTCCTGAGAATAAAATAAAAACACAAATAAGATGGTTTGTTTTATCTAACTAAATAATTAAATAACAAAACATAAAATAAAGAGTTGAGAACGATTATAGAGAAAGTAGGTAGGATCCGGTTTGTGTCAATTAGTGGATTCAATTGATCTTCTTCTTGTCCAATGCAATTGCACAACACTGCTTCGATAGTACTGCAGATATTGCCTCAGCAATGTTGGTGCTCCTCTGCCGCGACAATCTCTTACTCGTGGGCAAAAGTATCAAAGTTCAGCAAAGTTTCCGTAAGTGACTCTGCTCATCTCTGAATCAAAGTACTGTTGATGCTCGGTCCTTGACGATACCTCTCGGCGTAAACCAAAGATAACCACCAACCAATCCAACACTTCTTTTAGCTACTGAAACTCTTAACCTACCCATTAGTGCCTCCACAAGGGTATAGGCTGAGTTAGTGTCACCGACACCGCACTTATCCCTTTCGTGAATCTACACCTCTCGATGCTAGATAAATAGATTACTTGCAAACTTCCTTCTCGGGCTTGGATACAAGAACAAGGAATGGCAATAGGATAAGCAAACTCTGATTTTATTGTATAAGAACAAGAATACAAGAATCAATCTTCTCTCACTAATTTCAACAACCTTCACCTATCCCTAAGAAATTTAGAACATGTTATCGTGGAAGTACAATTCTTAGGGAGGAAGGATTTTCTCTACGAATCGGCTCTTATAGACAATCACATCTCTATTCCTCCCATATTTCCTTTTTCTTTTACTTGGATCACCAAAACACTTTCATAATTCTTGATTTGTTCTCTTTGTTTTTTTTTTTATCATCATCTTTAAACTTTTCGAAAGCATTTCCTACCTACTTATTGTATTTGTTGTTTAATCTCAGTACGTTAAAGATGCTAATACAAATGGCTTCATGCATGTATATGGTTTACGTGGCACATGGAAATCACATGCTAATAATCTCCTTAATTTCTAAGTGAATGTTATCAAATCAAAGTTGGTTTTGCATCCATCATGTTTTAGTATATGGTTTGTATTTTCTTTATTCACGTTTTAATCATATATACATAAGATATTATTTATTTCCATCTTGATAATTCGACCATATTGTAATCGAATATAATATTTATTTTTCTTTTCCTTACTTTTATCTATAGTTTTGATAGTAGAATATTTGCTCATAGGGTGTTATGTCTCAAGACTTTGGGTGTTTGTACATGCCGTTGTCATTTTTATTTTGTTATCAAGAATAACGTAAGTATGGTGTTTGATTTTAGGAATGCATATCAAACATTTTCGATTTAATGTGGGCCCTTAAATTTGATCATAAGCGAAGTCAACTACAGTGTAGTGGTGGTGGTTCGGACGCTTACCTTTTGGTTTAGGTGCTTTAAAATAAATACGCACATCTAGTTAAAAATTAATTCAATCGTCAAATTAGCCCGAAAATTTTAATATTATTAAAGCGGTAATTAAATAAAGTACCAATTTTGGGGCGATATGGGGGTGCTAATCATTCCCCATCCATAACCAACTCCCGAACCCTAAATATTAAAATCTCTGATTTTAAGGTGTCCGGTCTAATAAAACGGCCGGTGGCGACTCCAATTTTTCAAAAATTATTTTTAAACCAAAAATTCCATGTGGAAGACATTAATTTCGAAAATGACACAAAAAAATATTTTTACACATCGAGAAATATTTTTCACGTCGAGAAAATAATTTTTAGCGATGACACTTAATCATGGAATTTTTTTAGATCGCTACACCCCCAAAACTTTGAAAACATAAGAAATCCACTGTCATAGCAACCCACTCTCAAATCCACTAACCAAAAAGCGTAACTTGATCGACAAGTCACCAATATGAATCGAAACCTCTTCAAACGTGATCCAAAAATTTTTACTTTGTTTCTAGTATAAAAACCAAAGTATTTAATGATCCTAAACACTCATAAACATCCCTTATCTCGGATCACAACACAGCAGCTCTTAAAACCCTTAAAAATCTTAACCGAAAACTTTCCGAAAATTACCAAAATTCTCCTAAACCTATAGTCCAAGATTAAGGACTTCATAATCACATTATAACATCTTAACATGTTCAAAATCAATAATTTAGGATCCGAAAAAAGTGAGTAAAACCATTAAACGAAAATTATAAGTTTTGATCAGAAATCGATTTTTCTTAAACCAAAAGAGTAAAAACGTTTTTAGCAAGCTAATAACTTGATAATTTCAATAAATAACCTTTAAAAATCAGAGAATTTAATATCTCATACCTCCAATTCTGACCCAATCAACTTCCATGATTTTTGAGAAGGAAAACGAATGAAAAACAAGGTTTTTGAAAAATTAAAAATTAAAAATAATTATTAGAACAAAAATTAATGAAAAGAAAGTGAATTTACCTTGAAAATACGAACTGTATTTGCTTTGAGAAAAGGGAAAATGAAAATTAGAAAAAAGGGGTTTAGGTTTTGATATAAAAATAAGGTTTATAGGATTTAAATTATGTTATTTAGGTTATTAATTTAAAACTTTGGTTAAGTGTTAATTAAATAAGTCTATGGAAGTTTAAATCAATTAGAATTATGATTAGATCAAAGCCCCTTAAAGATTTAAAGTTTTGGTTTAGTTCATAAAATTTTCCTTAATTTTTCAATTTTTACAAAATAGTCACTAATTTCAAAATCCTAGGGATTTAAGGGTTAATTTTCAAAATTGAGTTGAACAAAGTCAAATTTATAATAAATAAGGAATTTAGGATATTTTTCCATAATTTATTTCGATTTAAAACAAATTTTAAGTATTTAATCTCAAACTATATTAAGCTGGATAAACCGGCCCACTAACTTCTATGCCCATTTTTGGGGAGTTACAAATTTCATAATGATTCAACATGATTCTATCATGCTTACGAACAACAATTCAAATGGCAACATCTAAGCACAACAAAATTTAATATTACGTACAAACACCCTAGCGTATCATGCTTTATCAACAGACACATATATAACAAACATCCAAGCATATCAATATTTAGTCATGCTTGCAATTATCGTGCTTTCATACAAGTCATTAACTTACTAAGTCACAACACAAATCAATCACATATAGTAAACACCATGCATCTCATATAATAACATAGAATTTTTAAACAATCACAGTTCATAAACAACATTTAAAATAAATTTAACTCTACAACCTGCAAAACAAAACATCCCAAAAGGTTTCGTAAACCTAATCTCTAATATTAATAAATGTAACCCCCTCGACCTGGTCTAGACATCACCCGACTCGAACGAGCTATACAGGAAATACATAGGCTAATCTGGAGACTTACCCCAATAAATAACCCTAAAAATTAAACAATTTTTTTCTTTTATCTTATCTATATGCTTTATTTTGATTCTACATGTCTATACATAGATTATATTCAATTACAGCGGAAACAAATAAGGAAAAAGTCTTAAAACATATAAGCATGCTTCAGGGGACTAAAATATAATTTTTCAAAAACTAAAGGAATAATTATGAAATTAGTGTTACCAATCTTTAATTAGGTTCATTACGTACTTGCATATCAAATTTTAGTCCTACATACACATTATCCACATATCATATGCAACTTACTAGATACATTGCAACCTAGTTAGCAACAATATATTCAAACTCCTAAGAGCATGCTTCAACTTCAACAATCTCAAAAACACATATATATACTCCACACGATTTCTAAACAAATTTCAACCTAAATAACCACATCATAGATTCAGCTCATAAATAGTCATGCTTCATTATCAACAACACTCAAATTCGCACATATGGATATTAAGAATTATACTTTCATATAACTTTTATTATAACCAAAGGAATATTAATAGGAAATTCAAATCCAATTCACAAAGCTAACGTCAACATAGATAATCATTCTAAACTTTGAAAGTGTAAATAGCGTAAACATCATTCTCAATATGATATTACATCCTCATTTCTCTCTCACTACAACTAATATTCTAAAGACATACTTGAGCTTATACTTGGCGGTTACTTGGATCCTTGTTCTTTTTGTTGCCTCCTCAATAAATAGCCTACATTGCAAGGTAAATGAGAGGGTAAGCATAAGCCTAGTGAGTGAATAAAAAAAAATATAGCACTTTGCAATGCAGCCCATATTAAACTGATTTCATTAATTTAATAAAAACCAAGTCATGATCTATAAAATAATCGTTCGTGGCTAACAATGCCACCAATAGTAAAAATCAGCAAGTGTTTCATCACGTGGTGCTAAGCCACAAAACTCAAGGCTTACATGCTTCACTTAGTAAGACTTATAAAATGTTTGAACTCAGTATCAAACACTTGCAAACTCTGTTTGCAATAAAATCAGTAAAAATATTCCACTTGCGTTTTCTCGTGTTGGTATTAGTGATCCAATTATTCTTACCTTTAATTGTTGGGATAAACATAAACTCGCATAAAGGCATAAATGGCAAGCCATGTCACGTATGGGACTATACTGTCACTATATCACGTATGAGGGCTCTATCACCTACTCATACCATGCACAAGCTAAACTCGTACACATAAATGTATTAAATCCAAACTTGTTTCCCACCTTAGTTTCCAGGATAAGCTACACTTAAATGCAATACAACACATATATCACAATTCAAGCAATAACTGTAATGCGAATTTTGTAATTATAAAGAGTGCACTAACATTCTATGAGAATTAAAAATCAATGCTCATGTCAATGTCAAACACATATATCACAACACATATATCCTCATGTCAATATCAAACACAAAACAAAATCAATGCTCAAGTTTTAATTCAAAAACAGTAAGTAATCCACATGCATCCCTCTAACACATGCTCAAATACATAAACCGGTAAAAACTATTTTTCTCATGTTTTCAAAATAAAACTGTGGAAGCATCATATGTATATAAAAACCTTTGTAGAATCAATCTCATGAGAATTAAAAATACATGCATATTTATATATGCACAACACAATATGAGCATAACTAAAACAAATAGTAAAACAAGACATAATATAAGAACCTTTTAGAAAGCAATACTTAAAACTTACTTTCGAGTATAGGGAGGTTTCTTACACCTTCCCTACACCCTCAAACCTTTGAAAACATATTTAAAACACTACCAAATCGATAACCCTCATAATCCACTCACCGATTTAACAAAACTTGCTCAACAAGTCACCCAAAAATACGATTCAACTTCCCAATCTCCTTCAAACTTGTTCCTCTACCTCTTAACCTGATTCAAGCATCAAAACCAGAGGTTTTAGTGCATTAAAACGCATCCAAACATCCCTCAAGTTGGACCAATATATGATAGCCCCTAAAAGCACCATAAAACTTAACTGAAACTCACTGAAAACCTCTCCAAACACCACATAAACCTTATGTATGGGATTAAATACTTAAAAGTCATAGTAGTTAAATTCAAATACTTCAAGATTCATGTATTTAGTCATTAAAAATAGTTATGTAAAATCCTTGAAAGAAAATCAAGAAAATAATGAAATTTTAACAAGAAAATTGATTTTATTGATTCAAAACTTTAAAGATTGTTTCAATCAGCCAAGAACTTATGAATTTCATTAAATAACTTTAGTTTTCATAGGTTTGAATGATTCTCACCTCCAAATTTGATCCAACCACCTTCCAAGGTTTAAAAACAACTAAAATCGAAGAAAAACAAAGAGATTTTGAAGAAGAAAATATAAATAATTAACCAAAATGATTTTTAATGAAAATATTGGTATTTACCTTTTAAAAGATGATGGAGTGGCTGCCAAGAAGATCAGAAAACAAAATCTTGAAAATAGATTTATGTTTATGATATAAAAATAGGTTTTTAGGAATTAAATTAGGTTATTTGGATTATTAATTAAAATTATGGGTTATTAAAATAGACCCTTGGAAGTCTTAATTCAAATAGGATTATAATTGGATCAAAGCTCCTTAAAGATTCAAATTTTTGGCTTAGTTTATAAAATTTTCCTTAAGTTTTGATTTTTTACAAAATAGTCACTAATTTCAAAATCTTAGGGATTAAAGGGTCAATTTATAAATTAATTTGACAAAAGTCAAATATATATTAAATATGAATTTTAGGATATTTTTTAATAATTTAATTCTATTAAAAATTAATTTTTAAGTATTTAATCTCGAACAAGGTTAAACTGACAAAATCGGTTCACTAAACTTCTAGGCCCAATTTTGGGGCGTTACAAATAGACTTTGGTTTATGATAGTTCTATGAAGCCCCTAATTAACTTTCCATATCCCTTAAAAGCTTTGAAATTTGTTATGGTGAAGTTCAATCAAAAATTACTTAGAAAAGTCATCGGAAACAATTACTTGAGTTTTGTCGTCCAATTCTATAAAAACCACTTCACTGACCATAACTTCACGCTCTGAATGACTCCTTTCACCATTAAATGCTTCAATCGTTGGCACCAATATTTCATCAAGCTGTTAAATTTCATCCGAACTCACCTCTATAACATTCGTAGATGAATCAAAAACTTTTGTCGATTCAACAAAATCATTAAAATTTGTATCATCTTGAAATTGAATATATAAAGGTAGACCGATTGGTTTTCCGAAGACCTTCTCAAACAATTGTTTTGCATCTATCAGAAATTTTACTCGAAACTCTTGAAACATTCTACCCATAGACATTTTTAGACGATTGAACTCTACTTGTAATTGATTTGCTGTCATTCATGAGAATCAACCTAAATTCTAATGCCTTTGTAAGAACATGAAACTGATAAAGGAAATTAACAAGAAGAAAAGAGGGAGACTTGAACAATATCCTCTGTTTCTCAGAGAATCCAATTCATCTATTCCATTCGATAAAACCTCCAAAGATAGTAGTTTCAAAGAAAATATAACTCTAACTAGCTTAAACGCAACGTTTTACTTGAATAAAACAATAATCACGTGACTAAGGTCATAACGCCTACCTAAAATATTATTAAAAGACAATAAAAAATAACTGACACCATCAGCCAGCATTAACTGCCCTCTTTTACTTTAGACCGTTACAATCATCAACTAGAAAGGGATCCATTGGTTTTGATTTTGGTCGACGGTCGTTTTGGTAGACTTGAGATGAATCTTTTTTATTGTTTTAGGGTTTATGAGTTCTTTCTTTTTGTTTTGGCGGGGAATATTTTAGGGGTTTACATGTCAAATAAAGTTATTTTTCTTGATTTTGGATTGTGTTTTCGTTGGTCATCAATTATCCAACTTCAAACAGACTCATAAGAGAAAATTCGTTAAAACTTTTCAACATGTTAATTTGTAAAATTTAAAATGATTTATTTTTAATTTTAATATATTTTTTCATAAATTTAGACTCCTACATATGACCCATTTTCCTTTTAACAGTGATAGGTGTAGGTAAAAATATGAACAGAGTTAGAATTTAAGGTTATAATACAAAACATAAATATTTAATAATAGTAGAAATAAATTTATAAATAAATTATTTTTTCAAAAATTAAATAGTTAAAAAAAGATAAAAAAATATAAATAAAGGATGGTTGTCCCTCCCACCCTACATAATTTTGTCTAGAAGTTTACAGGAACATAATCGAGAATTGAAGTTAGAAAGACAAAACAATAGGTGTTTAAATGTGAAAATAAATTTATAAATATACTGATTTTTTAATAAATTTAAATAATAGAATAAAATTAAATAATAAATTTAGAGAATGATTGTTGCTCTCAAACCTCACTTAATTTCGTTACTAAAAGTTTGTTGAATGTTGATTCTAAAATGAGTTTAAACAGTGAAGGGAAAAAACAATGAAAGAGATGTTATAAATGTAATATTAATTATTTTATTTTTCTCATTCAATGTCTATTTTATGTTTTAAAATTATCACTTAAAATTTTTTATTGTAAAAATTAATAATTTGTAGAGTGTATATTTTTGTATATATATATATATATATATATTTTTAATAAAATAAATTTTAAACTTTTAAGAATAAAATTATCTTTTTAATTATTTTATATCATATTTTTTATATATTTTTTTAAAATTACATAAAAAATCAATAATGAATATTATAAATGAGATGAAAAAATATTATTTTTTATTTAATATTTTTGATCAAATATTTTTTTTAATATTGGATACTCCGTATATATTTTAAGTGTATCATATTAACGTCGGTGTGGTTAAAATATCATTTTTATATATTTTATTTTTATATTAGTTTTGAATCTAATATTTAAAAATACTAATTTCTCATTTAATATTAATTATCGGAACTTGTTATATTAATCAAACAAGTTTCGAAAATCAGTGTTAAATTGAAAATCAATATTTTTTAATACGTCAAATTCGTCGTATTAAAACTAATATTTAAAAAAATCACCAAAGGATTGTTCATTATTTTTTCATATATATTTTTAAGCCGTTATAAACAAAAATAGAAATTATTAATAGTTTTTTTATAGAAAATAAATATTTTTTTAACAAGATAATAGTAATTACAGTAATATATGTTCTAAAATATAATTTGTCACTATTTGACATTGATCACACAATCACTCTACTGACATCATTGGTGCTTGAGAACCCGTGACTAGAAGGTTCGTCTATAAAAAATAAATATTAAAACCGCTATTAAACTCAAGGTATAATTTAAGAGCCATTTTATTTAAGCTTAATGATATTATAGCCTATTAAAATAACATTTAAAATCGAATTGGTTCTTAAAGAAAATTTTAAGATATTTTGCTCCATAAACTAAAAGTTGTGATATCTATTACTCTCTCTATCTCATAAATATTGTCTCTTATTGATTTTTTGAGTCAAACTTTTTTAACTTTGACTCTTGATTATTTAAATTTTATTATTGATAAAAATATGAAAAAATATATTTTAAAAACTTCTAATCGAGTAGATTTTAGATATATAATTTATAAAATTTAATTATTTAAAATATTTAATATAATTATAGTCAAAGTTTAAAAAAATTGACTTTTAAAAAGTCAATAAGGGACATTATTTTTGGCACGGAAGGAGTATCTCTTTACTATAATGTCCATTATAAAAATAGATCAATAGATAGGGATGGCAGACGGGTACAGTTTTATGGATTCCGCACCCGCATCAATTGAAGTGGGAATGGGTACGAGTTTGATGGATAATGGGCGGGTGTCGATGTAAAAAGGCATACACATCATGGGTAGTTGGTAGGTGATGAGTTTAAAATCTTACCCGCACCGTATTCACCCGCCCCATATCCACCCGCTTCGTATTCGCCCGTTATATGAATTTTGAACCATTTTTATTTGTAGACTTTGATTATGCCTTTTATTATGGTATTTTATATACTAAGATATTAATTTGTTTTAAAATTTACGTTAATCCTTAAGCTTGTAGACTTTGAACTCAATTAATTTAATTTGAAAAACTAATGATTTATGATCGTGCTTGAATTAATCAGGTTAAAAATTTATAATGTGTGAATAATTAAAATTTATAAAAGTGTAAATATGTTTTAGCTAAGTTAGTTATATATATTAGTTAGTTGTAGTTAAGTAGAATTTATATTGGTAAAAATATGTTTTAGTTAAATTAGTTATCATTAATTTATATAGGTATAAATATGTTTTATATATATATATATATGTACACTTAATCAGTTAATAAATTATATGGAATTTTACTCTTTTTTATAAAAGTTTATGATTTATTTTTATATAATTCGATATAAGTAGTTGCTTGTAGGTATGTATAAGCGGATACATTTTGAATGATGGGTGTGGGGATGAATTTAAGAATATACCCGCGTGGGTGGGTGTGGATTTGAAAATTATACCCACCGTGACTAATGGATAGGTAGTGAATATAAAAATTTTAAATGAGTATAGGTATGGGGAGGAGGTATCCGCACCCACCCGCCTATTTGCCATCCCTATCAATAGACAATGGCATACGACACTTCTTGACCAAAAATTTAATTGATTTTAATAAAAAATATAAATAATATATTAAATCTTTCGAGTTTTATATTTATTCGGTTCGATCTTTATTTATTTAATCTAAAATGACCCTATTATATCAATTTTAGATTTTTTTCTAATATTATTTTTTAGTACATTAATTTTTGCATGTGCTTTCATTTTATTGGTTAAAAATGTGAATAATTTAAGCACACTTAAATGTGTGTCCGTTTTATATGTCATCAACTAAGCTATCACTCCATCAATTGCACAACAAATGCATTAAATAAAATTTAAAATATAAAAATAATTGTATAAATTGAATCTGTTAATTTTTTCAATTAATTTAATTTCTCAATAGTATTTGAATTATTTCAACCGATGCATGAACATTATTTGATGCATTTAAATTTAAAATATAAAAAAGTTGTAACCATTAGCAACCTCTTTAGACTATTCAAGACAGAAAAAGGATCATTCCTTGCAAATGAAGAATCATACCAACCATGGCTCAACATAAGAAAAAAGTTTGGTTTTCACTGATAGTTGTTTTTATATATTAGATAGACATAAAAAAAATTTTAAAATATATAATTTTTTTAAAACAATCGTTTTTTAATCCTTATCAATCAAGAAAAAATTTAAAATATATTGTGATCTCTCTATAATAAATTCCTAATTTCACAACTGCATGTCGATACCAAATGACCAATCACATTACTCTTTACAAGAGTTATGCGAATGATTTGTTTGAGTGGTCTCAAAAAAGCTTTCAAAAAACCATGATAGTTGCTTTGAGAAATGGTTTGGGACATGAGTTTTGTAGGAACAAATAGGATCGAAAGAAAGCATGTTACATCTATTCAATGATAACAAATATTTCCTTTAAATCAAAAATTAACCTTAAAGTATATTTTAATTTACTTTAATAATTTTTGGATAAAATAAATCTTTAAACTATTATTTGTTATTATTCTAAATCTTTGAATGATTTTTGATTAACTAGTTTGTACGGACAAACAAATATGTGGGTGAAAGTGTTGTATAATTTTGGATATTTTTGTGTCCATTTTGTGTTAGTGAGGAACAGCTCAGCTCTCTCAATCTTTTTTCCTTTGCGGTATGTCCATGACGTGAATGTGTGGTGGAGAAAAGAGAAGAGAAGATATCTAACATTTTGAGATAAAATACTTTTTGTTGTGCCTTAGCTTCTTCAGTGTTCTTTCTCTTTTTGTTCCACATTCAACACATACTCTACTTGCCTACCTCCCAACTACCAAGCTTTGGTTTAAGGTCTTCATCATATAACCCTAAATTTTATGTCCTTCATTTTGCTTTCTTATATTAATTCTTCACTTAAATTACTCACAAATACTTTGAGTCGGATTTTAAATAATTTTATTAAGTCTAGTAAAACTTAAATTTAAGTTGTTCACATTATCAAGTTGGTCGAAATATTCTAAAACTCAAGATGAGTAGTTTAATGTTTTTTTTCTTTTTGACAAATCTTAATTTTAATTTTAATCTTACCTTGGGGGAGGGGAGAATAAAATATGCTTACTGAGTTTAAAACTCACAACTTAAGAAAATATCATAGAACAAAAATGAATAGTATGACTAACCCGACAAATATATTTGGTTTTTAAAATTTAAGGGTAAACTACTAAAAATGACACTTATGTTTAAGGTTTGTACACTTTTGATCATTGAGTTTCAAATTTGACTATTATTGGTCACTTATGTTTTCGATTTATAAACTTATGGTCATTAGGACGTTTATTATCATTAAATGTTAAAGGGATACTGATGTGACAAAGGAAAAATGGGTAAACTACTGCAATGATCACTTACGTTTTTTTAGTGCACACTTTTGGTTATTAATTTTAAAAATTCAACGATTATAAATTTTTGGTCACGCTTTTCGTTATGTATGCTTCTGGTCACTCAAACATCGCGTTAATAAAAATATTTATTTTTAATTTTAAACTTAAATTTTTAAAAGTTCATTTTCACCCTAAAAGAAAAAGCGTTAACCTTTTTATAGTCTCAATATCACGACGCGGATTTTGAAACCTGAGGTACATGCCTCATGTTTAAGCCTTATAAACCTTGTTGGGCTTGGGGCTTTTGTTGAGCTTTTGGGAGATAGAAAATATCGTGATGCATTTCGATAATAGACTAATGTTGGGTGAAAAGGAGGGATGTTCATTTTTTCTGTATAATACAGTAGAGAATGTGTGCAGATCGTCTATCTCTTTATTATGTTTTCTTTGATGCTCTCACTTTAAATTAGTAGGTTTAGGGTTGAAGGTTAAGGATTGTGGTTTAGTTTAGAGAATTAGGGGAAAGGTATATTTTATGGTGTAGGGTTTAGAGTTTAGGATATAAAAATTAGGGTTAGAGTTTAGAATTTAATTTAAATGATTTTTTAAGGTAGAACCTAGAATGAGAAATGATTAGGAGATAAGAGATTTCTACTTAAGGAGAATAATATCCTCTTTATTATCTTCCTTCTTTTCTTAACTGGTTTCCCTCCCAAACACCATCATCAAAGGTTTTGGAGCTTTATTTACTGTTTCATATTTGGATGATAAAAGAAAGTTTGTTCAGCATCGCGTTTGGCTTAATTAATCCTCAACTTTTCATTTTTTATATTTTACCCTAATAATTTGATTCTTTACTATTTAATCACTAAAACAATATTTCAATACTTTCAATTTGGTCTTTGATAAATTAATAACAATGCTAAATTGGGGGTTTAACACTTACACAATTGATTATTTGATCAAAAGTCAATGTTATGATTTGATTTGACGGTATAAGATTTTTGATCGTCGAAATCTAATTTTTATGAGATATGATTGTTGCACAAAATTCAATAGCTATTTCGGGGTAAACCTTTACATGTAGGACGTGACGATAGATTAATATGATTTAGGGAGCTTATACGGATGATGTCTTCTTTTGGCATTGTAAGTGACAGTTTGATTATGTTTGTGTCGCGGACAATAGGCATGACAACAAAGGTCTCATGTTTCTTATGGTTTGTTCATTTGTGAAGATTATCGACATTATGTATGCTACAAGATCGTAGCATATCCCTGATTAATGTCTCTCATTCTTGTGTATGGTGTCGACTTTTAAGATATGTTTTTTATTGTTTTTATGTGTCACTCTTTACTTGTCTTCGATTTATTGTCACTGAGAATATTTTTCTTTATTTTAAGAATAAAGAGGTTTCTAACAAGACTTTCGATGATGTGTCTTTTGTATAATTACTTCACCATAATCAAATCATACTTGCTTTGATAAAAAAAAAATGTATGATAATTTTAACACAATTCGATAGTTTCCTCATAAAAACACATGGGTTAAATCCTTTATCACTATATAGAAATCCACATAATCATTATGTATATAATTTTCATAGTTACATGGCCAATTAAAATAATCGTAAAAAAAGAGATAAATTAAAAAATATTAGTAAATCTAGTTTCATTCTAAAGACTCGTAGGCTTATCAAAAAAAATTGTCTTTAATTGTGTTTTTTTCCTGTATTTCTTATTAAAAATATTAAAAATTAAATTTTAAACTCTAACTTTAATTTTTACATTCTAAATCTTAAATCTTATATTCTAAAAATACATTATATCCCTAATTCTTTAAACTCTAACCATACATTAATCTTAAACCTTAAATTGTGAATCCACTATTTTAAAATAAAGACATTAATAAAAAATAATAAAAAGACAAACAATGTATACATATTAAAAGTGATAAAATTATAAGTGAATCTACAAGAAAAAAAATGCACAAGAAAAGGTTAAAACTTATACGACTCAACTTGTACTTAAGATTTTCGCGTAAAAAGAAAGTACTGATTACGAGCAAAAATTTAGAAAAAACTTGAGTGTTTATAAAATTTTATAATTAAAATCTTTAGAAAAAATCTTTAGATTTTTGTTTGAATGTTTTAGAATAGTTGTTTTGTTATTAAGGCCTGTTTTTTTTTGCTTTTAAGCAACCAAAAGTACTTAAAAAAATACTTCTGATTTTTGGTTGCTTTTAGTTACTTTTCAAACCAGGTTTTTTACCCAAACCCAAAAGCTAAAATTTTTGGCTTTTGAGTTGGATAAGTTATTTATACATATATAATTATAAAATAATATAAAGTTTATAATATTTTATATTGAGAATAAAATTATTTTATTTTTAATTTATTTTAAATTTATTATTAATTTATAATTGTTATGTTCGTATATAATCTAAAATATGTATATATTTTAAATTAAATTTTACAAAAAATATTTTTTAATAATCATAATATTAATAAAAATTTAAAATTTTTAAATATAATTTAAGTTCACTAATACATATTGTCTAAAATAGACATCTTATTTTTTCAAAATCATTTTTTTACATCAATGACAAACACTACTTAATTTTCTAAAATCACTTTTTTAACCATAATTTTAAAATCACTTTTTCAACTGCACTTTCTATAAGAAATAACAAACTGACCCTAAAGAAGCTTTGATAACTTATTTTTGTTCAATCTAGTTAATTTTCAATCATTTGGGTTGTTGAAAAATTGAATATGGTTCTTTAACTGTAATTTTCCTGCAATAGATGTTGTCCGATAATTATGGGTGTCGATACTTACTTAAACAAGAAATAATTGTTAGAAATATTGAACGTATGGATACGTGAACTTAAGTATCGTTACAGAGTAAGAGGTATCGATACGTTAAGGGTCGTATCAATAATAAAATTGATCTCTACAATTTGAATTGGATAATTCACTTAGGCTCTTGAATCTCAGATCAAATTTAATCTAAAACCCAAATAAATCAAATTGAATCAAAACTGACACGAATTTTAGTTGAATCAAAATAGACTCAAACTAATTTTTAACTGAACAAAAATTAACTAAAAATAAAAAATATTAAAAGAAATAAAAAAAAGATTTAGATTACTACACAAATCATCAAAATGTCAAATATAATGACTTTATAAAATTATATAAATGCGTAAAAAATAATAAATCTGAAAACCTGATTGAAACTGACTAATTTCTTATTAACTTAACCCGACGACCTAAATTACTATAAACATTAATTAAAATGGAACTAAACTTAAGTTAAATATAATTAAACTCAAAATAATTCAAGCAAAAATCAAATAAAATGACCTTATTACCGCCTCTAAAAGAAAGGTTAGGTTGTAGGAATTATTATGAATTTCAAACTTGAAAAATGTTTAATAAAATCATGATTATTCGTTGATAACGTAATAAATCAAGATTCAATAAGTGTGAGCCTTATGTTTGTCAAATTTATAATAATACAAAAATTTAGAATGCATATCCAAACTCTTGTAGGTTAAGATGACATTATAACCCACAAGAACTGAGATGCTAAAATCAAGAAATGTGTGGGGTCCATTGACGTGGAATTTATGAACAGCGAAGCAAAACCCCAAAAAGCATAAAAAGCAATGGACCCCGCTTTGGGTACTGTCTTTTCTCTTTCCCACATGTTGTTGCCCTAATGAAATGGACTGGCAACGGGAGCCCCACACTACCATGTCACCTGCTTCCCGGCAAACAACCGGTTAACTATCGCCATACTACACCGGCTATACCCGGTTGCATTATGATTCTTGGTGAGACATCATATTAGGTATAAACTAGAGATGACAACGGGTTGGATCTGGATCTAGATTTGTCCTAGATCTGTAAGTTTAGGTCTAAAAAATTAAGATTTAAATTCAGATCCAATGAATCTTACAGATTTGGGTCTAAAATGGGTTCAAAATGGATCTATTAAAAACGATTATTCGATCTATTTTTTAACTCAATAAAATCTTCATTAATTAATTTTACATCACAACTTCAATAGAGAAAGACTAATTTAAATTAACTAGCATTAGAATAAAAAATGATAAAGTAAAATCTTAAAACAATTCAATAATTACATAAATATCTTTTAAATAACATAAACATTAAGAAATGTAGATCATGAAATATTTCATTTTCGCAAACTAAGTACCGTACTTCTACTTCATAGAGTGCTAGACTTCATCACTATTTAAATAATAAACATCCTAAAACAAACAAGAAACAACCAAAGAGAAAATTTTATTTTATAAAAATAATATTTGTGAAATTTAAATATTAATATTAAGGTTATATAATATAATAACTTTATTATATAACATGTCAATGATATTTACCATTTTGGCATCATCATTATAATCTTCATTAATAGTAAAATAAGCATGTATTCCTTCAAAAGGTATCTTTATCATAAATAAATAAAATTTACATTAGAGAATAATGTTAAATATAAAACCTACTATTACATATTTATATATATTTTAAATCTAAAAGTGATTTTTTTAATAAATAGGTAAATAGGTTCAGATCTTAGTGTCAGATTCGGATCCAGATCCATACTTTAATCAGAAGATCCAGATCCGGCCTAGAACCGTTGAGTCTAAAATTTTAAGATCCAGGACCTATAAAATGGATCTAGATCTACAAATTTGAGTTGGGTCCAAGATCCATCGCCATCCCTAGTACAAACCAATACCATATACCCGAATGCTACATTTGGACCACAAACCTAATATGTGCCCATAATTTTTTCGCATTACAAATCAAATCTAATTTATACCATCAATCATGACATAATTAATGTAACCCCCTTAGCTCGGCTTAGACGAAACCAACACTAATGGGTCACACGGGGAATATCGAACCAAACCCGTGAGGGTCCAATCCGATAAACGACTCTAAAAACCGTAACATTTTTTTATCTTACCTAGATGCACGATTAATCTCCTATATGTAATTAACTCAAGTAAGACAGACACGAACGCAGTTCAATCATTATAAGTCGATCAATTAAACGCATACATGATTAGGGACCAAAATGTAAAGAACTAATTGCATCACCATATCCACAAACAATCCATCGGATAACAATTAAACAAGCTTAACACATTCACCATACAATTCAGATCAAATGAGGTATCTTAATTAATCGATTTTACGTTCTAGCATTTATGAACTAAGTCCTACGTTTCATGCATTCAAAGCTCTCAAATTGCACTTCCTAGGCCAGGTGTTTCGAAACAACCTTGGAGTGTTTCGGAACACATGTGCCCAATGAGCCCATGGTTCGAACTATGGCCATCTGTTTCGAAACAGGCCATAGGGTGTTTTGGAACAGACATGTCCAATAGCATTTGGTACCGAATCCTGGTTCGATACAGGCGTCCAAATAGGCATAGGGGTATCGATACTGTCATAGGGTGTTTCGATACCCCCTGTATTCTGGACTGAGTGAGACGTATAAGCTTATCTAAACCAATCCAAACATAAACTTTAATAACCCGTTGCTTTATGCAGCAATCCTAGGCATCACCATCAACATAACCACACCTCAAAACATCAAAAAAGATCACAAGGAGACCTATAGGCATACTTCCTAGAGAATGAATAGCAACATAACCAACATGCTAAGTCATGCTTCAACAACTCAAATAAATCCAAAGTTCAACAAATAACAATCAAACAATAATGGTTTTATTACAACATGAAACAAAGCCTAAATGCTCACTCCTCTCATAGATTGTGTTACACATTGCCTTGCCCAATTTATTTGCCAAAAACATACTAAATTTAAAGTGAACTTCCCCTTGGTTTCCTTGCCTCGAACGATGCCCAGAGTGCCTTTATTTTTCTGCAAGGATGAAAAGAGAGCTTAAGCAAACATGCTTAGTGAGGTAGCTCCACAGAAGATCATCAATGCATCTATTTAAAACCATATTGAAACCATAGTTTGCAATACTTTGTTAAATCATGCATGCCAATATTACATGCCCAATTTCATTAAATCATATGCATCCTTGAGTTCACATAACCTTATCAAAACAATTTATAAATGATGCTTAAACCTCTTCTCAAATTCATGTATGTATATTGGCATTCTAGTGACCACTTAATGTGAACCTTAGGTTCACCGAATACACGAAACCTTTTTTTCAACATGCATCGATTGGACACTTCGTCACCCTTGTATATATGTTATCCCCCACTATGCACGGTTGGACACAAAGTCACCCTTGTTTATGTATGGGTCAACTATATGCACGGTCGGACACAAAGTCACCCTTGTCTACATATAGGCAAGCTCTACACGCACAGTCGGACACAAAGTCACCCTTGTCTACATATAGGCAAGCTCTACACGCACAGTCGGACACAAAGTCACCCTTGTTTACGTGTAGGCAGCACTACCATGCACGGTTGGACACAAAGTCACCCTTGTTTACGTGTAGGCAACATCATTATTCTCTTTATTTTATAGTGCACTCAATCCTAATGACATGTCATTCGTATTCGAATCTAAAGTTAGTGTCACTAAGCCAATATCATAATCAAATGTGGATGATAACTTGCTGCTCATAATGCATGCATAATATGTTCAACAAATGAACCAAAGCCATGCCCAAAGGCACCATCATGTATAAGGCAATTAACCACATTGTATTCCAAATCATTTCTCATAATTTTCCATAATCATGGATGCTAAATAAGCTATGCATTTCAGCAAGTAATTCACATGTATGCACCATTTCAAATCATGCTCATGTATTTACATAAATCTCATTGCATTACCAACATAATGCCTTTATAAAATGTAGCCGAAACTCATATCGGTTTATTAAAACAAATACTTTACTTACTCTTGAACTATGGAAGGTTTTCACACTCTCCCATAGCCCCCAAAAATAGAACGTACCAAACGCGATTCGCTTAAAAAACCAAAACCACTCACCAACAAGCGAAACGAGCTTTCGCCGCTATCCGATGATCGCACCAACGCACCAGCAATCAAGCTTCTTCTTGTACCTCTTCTACAACATTAAAAATAGAGCATTCTCACATCATAACATGCTCAAACCAACAACCAAGTCCGATCACCATTAAACTACCAAAAACTTAGCCGAAAAGACCGTAAACTAAGCCGAAACGCATCCGAATAACATCAGCCCAAAACCTAACGAATCTAACATCTAATCCACTTCAATTATGATCCAAAAACACATCCAAACCATCATTATATCTCCAGCAACATTTAAGCATCTAAAACAGCCCATAAAACAACCGAAAAGCACCTTAAAACTACACCGATTGCATTATTCCGGGATTAAATTAATGTGCTATCAAAAGAAGACTCAATTAATCATTAAATCAACATAAAAACATGATTGAACTCATCTAATTTCCAGCATTAAATGAGATCCAAAAAGATTTCACAAAAACATCACAAAATCACTAGATCTAACATTAAAAACATAGAATCAAGTTTTTATTCAAAGATTAGCAAACTAATACTTGGGAATTTAAATAAAGAACCTTAGAAAAGAATAAAAATCCAGAAAATTACCTTCAAGATCTATTCACCAAAAATATGTATTTTTCACCTTCTTGATTCCTTACAATTTGATGTAGATTTGATGAAATTGATGCTTAGGTTTTGTAAAGGATGAAAATATGATGCAAGTGATGGAATCTTTATGGAAAAAGATGCAAAAATCAGCAAAGAATTGAAGATAAAAGATGAAGAGAAAATGGAGAGAAAATGAGAGAAAAAGATTTGAGAAAATGAGAGAAAAATGGTTTTTGAGAAAAATGATTAAAAATCTGATTAAAGTAATTAAAAATATATTTTAGTGAATAAATCATCATTAAAAATTAGAAATGGGTTTATGGCCCTCTAAGGATTCTAAGTTTAGCTTGCTTTTCAATTAGTCACTAAAACATTGATATTTTTGAAAATTACCAAAATAGTCCTCCAAATTTCCAAAAATTACGAATTGGTCATTTATGCATAATTGAGCATAATTAAAAATCATTATAAAATCTAAATTATTTTCTTTTAATTTTGAAACATATTTTTAATATTTCAAACCATCTTCCAAATTATTATTTTTCTTAATTAAAAATATCCTTATTTTATTTTTCCCGGAATTAATGAACCAGAGAACCCGATTCGACCCGAATCGAATCCCCCTAACTAAGCCTAAACTAATAACCCCAAAAACAGGATGTTACAATTAAAAGCGATATTAAATATTAAAAGTAGTTTAACAAGTCCAAAATTGTTACGAGCTCCAAATACGATTAAATAAAACATTTGACTAATACAAATTAAATAAATATAGTTACAACTACAAAAGGGGTCCTACAAATACATAACCCACTACCTCTAGTAATATACTCTATCAACCGGTCAATGCTGAAATCCCGTGACAATGGTACTCCGCTACGTCCAACCTTCCACTTACCTACGCACGGAAACACATTTCGAACGCTGAGCTATAAAAACTCAATGTATACACAACCTATCAACTATGCTTCAAGTGAATCATAAACATGCATATACTAGCTGAAGTATGAAAATATGGTATGAAGCATTGGTACTATCGTAATCGCCTAAACACATGATATGACAAGAAACAACCAAAACATAAAGTAAACAATCCAGGAGTGAGGCCCAATGTTACCCAACACTGGGAAACTCACCCTACCCGAAATCTCACATCGGGCTGTTCGAAATCTCGCATTGAACTATATACTTAAAATCTCACGTCGAGTCTTCACTCGAAATCTTGCATTAACTGGGGCTCAAAATCTCACATAGAACAAATTCATCATCTAAAATCTCACATCGGATAACCTCCATTATATTACAACACTCACTCACTAAGTATCTACATCCCACCATACAAAGAGTCAAACTACAGAAGATGATCCACCAAGGATCTTTAGATCACTCTATATAACAACTAACCAAAAATCAATCATACAATGCATAAACACCATATCATCATCATAGACACCAATTTCAAGTTTTAATATTCGTTTTATAACATAATTTCCCTTTAAAACCCATAGTATAAATTATTAATCCCTCAAACTCAAACCTTAAAACCTTAGACAAATTGCTCTGCTCGTACTGGTACGAACCTTTTCGGTACCAATACCCTTTCAGTGTACCAATTCACACTCGCGTATCGATACCAAAATTAAATTCGATATAATTGACCCAATAAGGTATATCGATACGCCTACCTAACGTAACGATATTCCTACCTAATGTACTGATACCTAGTATCAAAACTCATATATTGACTATCGATCACAAACTCGTATGGATACACTCGTTGGTGTACCAATACCAAAATGGTTACTAGAATTTATGTTGAGATATTGATTTTGATATAATAATTGAAAAATATTTGGGACTAATTTGAAAAGATTTCAAAAATATTATTATGTTCAAACAACTTGAAAGTAAGTTTGAAAAGTTTTTGAGAGGTTTTAGAAGTGTTCGAAACGTTTTTAAAATAGTCAAAATTGTGTTTTTAATTGAATGTTTCAAAACCTTCCCTTAAGGTTTCGAAACCTCTCAGGTAGAATGACTTTTTTCTTGAATCCTTAGCAAAGGTTTCGAAACCTTGTGCAGGTGAAAATTTAAAGCTCAACTTTGACTTTCCAATGGCTCCAAAACATCCCAAATGGTCATAAAAGGCTAGAATATGATTCCACACTATAAACGCATGCTTGGGACACTTGAAGATGGTAAGAGACAATATCCAAGAAACATGGTCAAGAGAAATTGAGTTTAAATCTTTATTTTTCCTTTCTCTTGTACATAGTCTTAAGAGAGTGATTTTCTTGTAAATATTGTATTCTGTTGTGAGCTTAATTGTGTAAACACCCACCTTTTTGAGGTAATTAGTTTACCAAACAAATCCCTTTGTAAAAGGAGAGGTTCTCGTTTAGACTTAGACAAAAAACTAAAGTTGATTTTATCTTAGCCAAATACAAAAGATAGGGTTGTAATAGTTATCTTTTGAACCGATAAAAAGGTGTTAAATCATAGTGAATTGGTTTAAAATCCTTAGTTGTGTGTTAAGGTAGTGGATGTAGGCGTGGCCGAACCATTCTAAAATCGTTGTATTCTTTGTCTCAATCTTTCGATTTTAGCAAATTCAACCAAGAACCAAAAATAACACTCTCGACGGTTATCGGTGATCGCTTCAAGCTTACTATCAAGCCTTTCAATTGGTATCAGAGTCTCGTCTCCATCGATTTAGATTAACATCCGGGAGCAAAGATCTATCAATCAAAGTCTACCGTTCAAGGAAATGACTTGCTTTGAAGAAGGTCGTTCTATCTTGTGTCCTCCGCTCTTCAAAGGAGAAAGCTACTTTTAATGGAGAAACATCATGAATTTATTCATCAATTCCTATGATTTTGAAGTTTGGGACAATGTTGAAAATGGCTACACCGAAGCTCCTAAAAAGAAGAAGAAGCAACGGAGTATAAATAACACGAAGGCAAAGCTAAACGTCAAGGCGATGCATATCCTTCTTTGTGGCCTTATTGAAGAAATCTCAAAGAAAGTATCCACATGCAAGAGTTCTAAAGAAATATGGGAGAAAATTTAGAGACTTTATGGCAAAGAAGAGAAGAAAGATGGAATCCCATCAAGTGCAAACCTTCTCTAAACAATCAAGGTGGAAGGTGTTATGGCTCTCGATGAGCCCAAGGTATCTTCTAAATCTAATGATCCAAATGCATATTCACTTGATGAGTTACAAGATGCTTTCAACGAATTATTTTTGGAATTTGAGGCCATCAATTCCGAATTTAAGAAAATGATTTCAAAACTTGAAATTGAAAACGATTTTCTTTCGAAAACAAAAAATCAATTTTGAAAGCCAAAATGAAATTTTGAAAAATGATTTAGAGCTTTCAAAAATAATGAATGAATATTTTCAAAAAAAAAATTTTGATTTGAATGTTAAGCTTGAAAGCTTAAAAAAAGAAAAAGAAATCAGTTCAAATAATTCATCTTGTCACATAATGATAAAATGTTCATATTGTCATTATCATGGTTATTCTTTGCATACTTGTCCTATAAAGAAAAGACAAACTTACAGGATTAAACAAGTATGGGTTACTAAGGGAACGAAAGACATTGCACTTAATATAAATGGATCCAAAGCAATTTGGATACCAAAATCCAAATAAATGTCTTTTGTAGGTGTGTGGAACAATGGTAAACATATCAAAGATCGAAGAATGTTCAAGTCACACATGAAGGAATTGGGTAATTCTAAGGTTATTGTTTTTATTATTTATATTTGGTCATCTAATTTTTTTAAGTCTTGGATAATTGAATTTCTTATGCATACTATTTTGATTAAACTAACAATTTGAAATTCAATTTCTTCTAAGTGTCTTTTTGAGCCTATTTTTGAATACAATGATTAAAGGGGAGCCATTTTTTTAAACAAAACTTATTTTAGAAATTCTCTTTTGTTATGAGCTTTGAAATTTTTAAACTTTGTTTGAACCATTTTTTGTATAGAAAAAGGGAGAATGTTTTAAAAAATTGGTTTTTCAAATGAACAAGGGGAGCATTAATGTGTTCAAATCTTTAATTTTCTTATTTAAAATTGTTTTACAAAAGGGAAGCAATCTCAAAAACAATTTTTTAAGTTAATTTTATTATATCAAAAAGAGGAGATTGTTGAGATATTGATTTTGATATAATAATTGAAAAATGTTTTGGAATAATTTGAAAAGATTTCAAAAATGATTCTGTTAGACTTATTTTGATATAACTTAAAGCAAATTTTCAAAGGACTAATTTGTAAAAATTTGTAAAACTTTTTTCTCGAAATAAAATTTTCGAAAACTCGTTTTAAAGTTGTCAAAATGATTTATAATATGATTGACTTTTTATCTACATTGAATATACTTTTAAAAGTCAATAAAATGGTCAAAAGTATTTTCGAAAGCTAAAAGTCTCGAAACCTTATTTAAAGGTTTCGAAACTTTCAGGATAAAATGACCTGATTTTTGAAACACTGGAAAGGTTTCGAAACCTTATTTAAAGGTTTCGAAACTTTCAACCTGTAACGGCTATTTTATTTGAAATTCTTAAAGGTTTTGAAACCTCTAGTAAAGGTTTCGAAACTTCTGTTCAGGTGAGCATTAAATGCTCAATCTTAATGATAACCAACGGCTCCAAAGTACTTACAACGGTTAGAATCAATTAAGGGCATACAAAAGAGGCCTGAAAAACATATTGGAACAAGAAGAAAGCCTATCCAAAGATTCAAGCATTCATAGATTCAAGTTGTGCTTTATTTTCCAATCTTTCTTGCAAAAACCACTAGTGTGTTCTTCATTTGTAATCCTTTACTAGTGTTTAATTGGGTGTGTGAGAGAGCTTAATTTGTGCAAACACTTGCCTTGTGAGGATTTCCTTGTTTGCTTCTTTGTACTCAAATTTGGGGATTGATTCAATAGACTTTGGGGTATAAGTCTATTGAATTGTGTAAGGTTACTCCTTATCCTTAAAGGAAAGACAAATTAGTGAATTTGTGGAAAATCCTTAGTGTGGTCACTAAGGTAGTGGATGTAGACTTCGTTGAGGAAGTTGAAGCACTCTAAATCATCTTGCAATTTCCTTCCTTTGTAATTAGTGTCCACCAAATTTTAAAAATCCAATTCACCCCCCTCTTGGCATTTTTCGATCGATTGCAACACTCAACAATTGGTATCAGAGCGAGGCTCATTGGAAGGTCTAACAACCTATTGAGAAGATCCAAGAAGTGTTCAATCATCTACAAAGTCATCAATGGCTTCCTCTTCCACTATTGAAGCTTGGGGAGACTCTCAACCCACCAACAAGCCTCCTTTCTTCAATGGAATCAACTATGCCTATTGGAAGAATCGAATGAGATTATTCATTCAAGCTTATGATCTAGAAGCTTGGAAGATAATTATTAGTGGCTACACCGCACCAACTAGTGGCATGGAGACATGGAACAATGAAGAAAACAAGAAATTTTCTACTAATGCCAAGGTAATGCATCTTCTATTTTGTGCTCTTGGTCCGGATGAATATGGAAGAGTATCATCATGTTATAATGCTAAAGAAATTTGGGATAAACTTGAATTCACACATGAAGGGAAAAATGAAATGAAGGAGACCAAAATCGGGATTCTCAACCTCAACTATGAGAACTTCAAAATGGATCCCAAAGAAGACATTAAATCCATGTCCGATCGATTCTCGGTGATTGTGAATGGATTTAAAGGCTATGGAGAAGTTATTCCCGAAGATAAACTTGTGAGAAAGATGATCTACTCTCTCCCGGATTCTTGGGAATCAAAGAGGACGGCAATAATAGAAGCAAAGAACCTTAAGACTCTCAAGTTAGATGAGCTTATTGGTTCATTGCTTACTCATGAGATGATGTCCAAAGGAAAGGAAAAAAAAGAAGACAGAAGTTGAAATCAAGAAATTTGGTGTTGCTCTCAAATCAACAAAAGAAGAGAGTGATTCTAGTGATGATGATGAAGAGAAAGAGATGGCTATGTTTGCCAAAAGATTTAAAAGATTCATGATGACCAACAAAGGTAGAAGATTTCAAAGAGAAGAGGGCTTCAAGAGTGAACCAAGGGATAAAGATGCCATCATTTGCTACGAGTGCAAAAAGCCGGGACATATCAAGTTTGAATGTCCTAAATTGAAGAAAAAGAGCTTTGAGAAGAAAAAGCACAAAGCTCATGTGGCTACTTGGAGCGATGACGAAACATCGGATGATGAGGATGAAGTAGCAAATTTGTGTCTCATGGCATTCGAAGAAGATTCTAAGGTAACCTCTAATTCATCTATTTCAATTGATTATACTTTTGATGAAGTACAAGAGGCATATGATGAGTTGGCTTTGGAATATGAAAATTCCTTTTTAAAACATAGAAAAGTTGTTTTAAAATTGAAAAATGAAAATGATTCTCTTTCCAAAGCTAATAAAGGATTTGAAAGTAAAATTAAAGAGTTGGAAAATAAAATTATTGATTTTGAGAAGAAAAATCAAGATTTATATAATTTGCTTTCAAAAGCTCATGATGATCATGAGAAGAAAATTTGTGAGCTCAAAGCTTCTTTTGATAAGGTTGGAACAAAATCTTTTGAAAAAGGTGAAAATTCAAAATCCAACTACTTTAGAAAGAATTTCAATGAAAATTTTTATAGAGGTCCCCAAATATCATATAATAGAAAGATAGTTAAAAGTATTTGGGTTTCTAAAGGACTCATTGCTAACAAAGAATATGATCTTTTATCAAAATAGATTCCAAAAGGGACTAGAATTTTAGGAACTAATCCTTATGGACCCAAAAGAGTTTGGGTACCAAAATATGTATGAGTTCCTTTTTGTAGGTGTATTGGAGTCATGATGAACAAATGAAGAAATTTGAAAGCTCGAGACACACTAGAAGGAAAGGCACTTGAATGGATAAAGTGCAAATTGAAATTTTTGATCCTATTGGTAAATCTCTATTTTTTTCATACAATGTATGAAACCTTGTTGCTTTCTATGCTTATTTTTTTAAAAAGTATGATTATTTTATTGATTGCATGAATTGTGTGCTTATATGTTTGATGACACATGCTTAAATGAATAAAATGGTTATTTTTACTTGTTCTTAAATGCATATAATATATCATAAGTATGCTAGAATGCATTTCCGGGTCTTTTTGAGGCTTCTTAGAGTTTTAGGATCACAAGTTTCGAAACCTCTAAACAAGGTTTGAAAACTTTCTTCCAATAGTTTCGAAACTCTTCAGCAAAGTTTCAAAACCTCTCATGTATCTCTAAAATCAAGGTTACTGGAATGAAGGTTCCAAAACTTTTTCCAAAAAGTTTCGGAACTTTTGTTGCATAGTTTCGAAACCTCTATCAAGGTTTCGAAACCTTTCGGGCTATTTCAAAATATAGGTTACTGGAATTGAAGTTTCAAAACTTTTTCAAAAAGGTTTCGGAACTTTTAATGAAAAGTCTCAAAACCTTTCACAAGGTTTCGAAACCTTTCGTATAAGATCTCTTTTGGGCACGATTTTAAAACCCACCCCTTTTCATTCTTTTTACCCTAAAAACAGTTTTGAAACCTCCCAAAATGACTTTCCCCTCAAAATCGTACGTTTTCGTTGCAAATTTCTTCAAATCTTTTGGGATTAACATCATCTTCACCAAAAATCTTGAGGTAATTTCTCACTTGTTTTCATTTTCTTTGCTTTTAATTATTTTCGGAACTTATAGGATTATATCTTAGAAAATTATTTTTAATGCTTAAAAATGCTTCAAATCATGTTTATTCTTACTTTTTCTCATTGTTAAACATGATTTTGACAAAACCCATGTTGTTTTTAAACCAAAAATCAATTTTTCTAAAAATCTCATTACCTTTTAGGGTTTCAAATTTTTGAAGAAAATGTGATTTTGATACTTGAATTAATGCCTTGGATTGTATATTTATGTATCAAATGTTGTTTTTATTGCAGGAAGTATCACCCATTTGAAATTGAACCCTTGAAAATTTCCTCAAAACTCTGTGCCCACAAAGTGTTTGATAAAATTCCTCAACCAATATTTTGAGTCTAAACTCTTATCCTTGTCCAATATCATGCCTCCTAGAACTAGACCTGCTAGAGCTAAACGTGCTCGTGTCGAAAGGGGTCAACCTTTCGGTTCCAACGAACCTAATCCCAATCCCAATCCTGATCCTAACCCGAATCCCACCTTTGAGGATTTATGCTTTAGTGATGGTGTTCATAGAAATAGATACTTTAATGTCTATCATCGTAAGGAAATAAGGCTAGAGCGAAACATTGATCTTGACTTCCTTATGTCTCCGGTTTATAACTTTGATCTTTTTGAGTTGTTCACCGAATGGGGTTGGATAGAGTACTTGAGCATTCCTCCTTTTACTCACCGTAGATTAGTTCGTGCCTTTTATGCTAATGCCGAGTTTATCCGATCCAATAGAGGAACTAATCCCATTACCGGCATTCAATCCTTTTTGATGGGCAAAACCTTCGTTCTAACACCCGAGTCTATCGCTCAATATCTAGGTATTCCTCTTGGTGGAAAATCAAATGAATATGAAGCTCATTTTATTGAACCTTTTCCCGACCATCGTCCTACCCATCTCCCCTTAGAGGAGCGTCTCTTCCATCTCCTTACTACGTGGTTCTTTCGCTCTTCCGGCAAAAAAGCCGCTAGTATGCGAGTCATAGACTATTGGTGGCTTAGACAATATCGTGATAGAGCTTGTCCCGATATAGCAAACATCATCTTTTTGAACCTCATCAAAGTCATCTCTAATCCTACATCCTTCTCTCTTCCTTTTGCATGTGTCCTTAGTCACATCTTTAGGAAACTCAACATTAATACCTCCCTGGATGAACATGTTAAGAACAAGAGTTTGATTGATATCAAATCTTGCCACAAAGCCCAATGGTATCATGGTGCTCATGGATGGGTTCATAGAGGAGTTGTAGAGGAAGTCGATGAGGATGCTCCCGAGGTTCCGATAGACGAGGATGCACCACCTCCCATGGTTTCTATCACCATGGATTCCATGTATGCTACTATGATCACTCATTTCGACAACATGGATGTTTTCCTCCGTAGTTCTCATGAGGAGACCATCGGCTTGCTACATGGCTTGGATGGACGTGTATCTTCTTTAGAGCATGATATGCGTGACATTCGTAGTCATCTTTTTCCGCCTCCTCCGCCTCATGACTCACCGGATGTTTAGATTTCATGCATACTCTTATGACTATATTATGATATTTTGTGAGACTATTTTATGACTATAGTTTGAGACTTATTTTGATATGCTTAGAACTACATGCTTTATCTATTTTGTTAAGACTTTATGATGGATCTTGTTTTGGACTATTTTGGTTTACATGATGATTCATGATAAAAGCTATGATATGAAATGCTTATATTTTATGCCTTGAATGCTTTACATGCTATGATATGGATTACTTTATAACTTATTGCTCTAATGGTATTTGTTTCTCTTTGTAGCCTTTTATACTTTTTGCTATAACAAAAATGGGGAGAGAAATCAAATAATTTGTTTTTGTCCTTAAAACTTTTTGTTCTCAAAGAATATATAAGGACTTTTATTAAGGGGGAGCTTAAAGGAATTTTTTTTATTTACATTGAAAATTTTCTCAAAAACAAATTTTTACAAAAGGTTTTGTTATATCAAAAAGGGGGAGATTGTTAGACTTATTTTGATATAACTTAAAGTAAATTTTCAAAGGACTAATTTGTAAAAATTTGTAAAACTTTTTTCTCGAAATAAAATTTTCAAAAACTTGTTTTAAAGTTGTTAAAATCATTTATAATATGATTGACTTTTTATCTACATTGAATATACTTTTAAAAGTCAATAAAATGGTCAAAAGTATTTTCCAAAGCTAAAAGTCTCGAAACCTTATTTAAAGGTTTCGAAACTTTCAGGCTAAAATGACCTGATTTTTTAAACCTTGGAAAGGTTTTGAAACCTTGTTTAAAGGTTTCGAAACTTTCAACCTGTAACGGCTATTTTATTTGAAATTCTTAAAGGTTTCGAAACCTCTAGTAAAGGTTTCGAAACTTCTGTGCATGTGAGCATTAAATGCTCAATCTTAATGACAACCAACGGCTCCAAAGTACTTACAACGGCTATAAACGGTTAGAATCAATTAAGGGCATACAAAAGAGGCCTGAAAAACATATTGGAACAAGAAGAAAGCCTATCCAAAGATTCAAACATTCATAGATTCAAGTTGTGCTTTATTTTCCAATCTTTCTTGCAAAAACCACTAGTGTGTTCTTCATTTGTAATCCTTTACTAGTGTTTAATTGGGTGTGAGAGAGAGCTTAATTTGTGCAAACACTTGCCTTGTGAGGATTTCCTTGTTTGCTTCTTTGTACTCAAATTTGGGGATTAATTCAATAGACTTTGGGGTATAAGTCTATTGAATTGTGTAAGGTTACTCCTTATCCTTAAAGGAAAGACAAATTAGTGAATTTGTGGAAAATCCTTAGTGTGGTCACTAAGGTAGTAGATGTAGACTTCGTTGAGGAAGTTGAACCACTCTAAATCATCTTGCAATTTCCTTCCTTTGCAATTAGTGTCCACCAAATTTTAAAAATCCAATTCACCCCCCTCTTGGCATTTTTCGATCGATTGCAACACTCAACAGATTCTTATGTTCAGACAACTTGAAAATAAGTTTGAATTTTTTTGAGAGGTTTTAGAAGTGTTTGAAACATTTTTAAAATAATTAAAATATTATTTTTAATTGTAAGTTTCGAAACCTTCCCTTAAGGTTTCAAACCTCTTAGGCAGAATGGCCTTTTTCTTGAAAATTTAGCAAAAGTTTCAGAACCTCTGGTCCTATAACGACTATACTTTTGCAAGGTTTCGAAACCTTTAACAGAGATTTCAAAACCTCTGTGCATGTGAAAATTTAATGCTCAACTTTATGACTTTCCAACAGCTCAAAAATATCACCAACGGTCATAAACAGCTAGAATATGATTCCACACTATAAAAGCATGCTTGGGACACTTGAAGATGGTAAGAGACAACATCCAAGAAACATGGTCAAGAGAAATTGAGTTCAAATCTTTATTTTCCCTTTCTCTTGTACATAGTCTTAAGAGAGTAATTTTCTTGTAAATCTTTTATTTTTTTGTGAGCTTGATCATGTAAACACCCACTTTTGTGAGATAATTAGTTTACCAAACAAATCTCTTTGTAAAATGAGAGGTTCTTGTTTAGTCATAGACACAAAACTAGAGTTGATTCTATCTTAGCCAAATCCAAAAGATAGGGTTGTAACGGTTATCCTTTGAACCGGTAAAAAAGTGTTAAATCATAATGAATTGGTTGAAATCCTTAGTTGTGTGTTAAGATAGTGGATGAAGGCGTGGCCGAACCACTCTAAAATCTTTTTGTTCTTTGTCTCAATCTTTCGATTTTCAATCTTTTGATTTTAGCAAATTCAACCAAGAACCAAAAACAACCCTCTTGACGGTTTTCGATGATCAATTCGAGATTACGCATTAAGCCTTTCAATTTAAATTAACGAATCTGTATCGGTAAAACCATGGTCATATCGATACCCCTGATGGGTTTTAGACCAAAAAATACGGTATCGGAGCACAAAAAATACGGTCTGTAGCTCAGAATTCCCTTCTTCCAACCCCAAATGCATTCCTATTAATCTAATAACATTCCTACATTTATTGAAAGTATTTAGGTGAGTTTCTAATGGGTTTTAGACCAAAATAACTCCAAACAATAATTCACCATTGATGCATACAAGTTCTAGACCTCAACCATAGCTCAACATATATTAATCAACATGCCATAATAATGGTGCACATGAAACTACAAGATTAGGGAGTTTATTAACCTCTAAAACGAGCTGATGAAACCCTCAAACAAAACCCTTAAGCCTTTTCTTTGTCTAAACTTCTTGATGGTTCTTTTTACTCTCCCATTATAAGGAAGATTACCAAGAGGTTACTGCTCTATTTGGACGATTTAAGAGACTTAAAAAAAAACCTTTAATCACCAAAAAATATTACAAAACCTATTATCGTTCAAACTACAAAAACCTTCTTAAAACCGAACATCCAAAATTTCCTATCATACTTATTTTAATTTAAAGATTCTCCTAAACATAATAAACTTTCCTCATAAAATCAAACGAAAATTCACACTCCAAGGATCAAGACCTCACCTTTAATGATGGAGTTTTAAAAGAAAAAAGATTAAAAAAAATAAAAAAAATGATAAAGATAATTTTATTTCTCAGCAGTTGGCAGAGAAATTAAACACCCATTCAATCCATCATCTTCATCCAATGCCAAAAACCTAAAATTTCCTTAGGTATTTTTTAACTCAAATTCAAATTCAAACCCAAACCAAAGTCCAACAAAGCTTTCGAGACCCGAACACGAGACCCATTACCTCGGATTAAACTGAACCTAAGTCCCGAAACTCAGGTTGACAGAAAATAATAATAATATATTATTAAAATATTACTATATATATAGTAATTATTTTTTATATTTAATGTTTTATTAAAATATTATATAAATATTAAATAAATAAATTAATATCAGTTTCATTTAATAATTCAGTGATGTTATTTTTGTGAAACTAATATATATTACATTAATATATTATGTATTATTAAAATAAAAATAAGAATATTAAAATATAGTATATTTTGCTAAATTTTAATAAATATATATTAAATATATTTAGCTCATGTTTCAGGTCAAATCTCAGAAATATTGAAAAAAAATTTAATATTTCCAGAAATATTGATATCCCCTGAATATTTCCTGAACTATTGAAGTTCCTACAGTAACAACAAAGTCGGATTCTTCAGAATTCGACTATGAACAGTATTTGGCAATTATAAAAAAAAGGGTGGGAGAGTCGGACTCAGCAGAGTCCGACTTAGCTTTATCCTGCAGGTGTGTAGGCGTGCAGGCGGTTTAACGGGATGGGAGTTAGACTCAGCAGAGTCTGACTTACCTTTATCTCAAGCTTGGGGCAGGCGTGCGGGCGAGGATGTAGCGGGTGCAGGGGTAGGCATAGGTGTAAGTAGGCACGGGTTATTGCAGGGGTTAAAATGGATTCAAAAGAATCCGATTTCAATTTGTATATATAATACCAGTGCCCAGTTTAAAAATTTGAGGCAACTGATAAAAGATAGGTGTAAGAAAAAAATTGGTGGAGAGTAACCAGAAAAAATTTGAAAAAATTGTTTCAGGTATGTCTTTATTTTTTTTAATGCTAGTATTTTTGATTGTAGGCATATTTTTTAAATTTATAGTTCATGGAGTTGATGTTAAAATTTTATGGTTAATTTTAAGTTGATATATTTTATGATGATAGTGAAAGTAAATGTATTTATATACGAAATTTGATTTTTAATTTTATGTATGTACATTTTGAGATTATTTTATTAAATTATAGTTTGCTATTTAGCCCTATAATTTTATCTTTTATCTTTTTTAATTTTATTTATACTAATTTATTTTATTAATTTGATTTGAAACAGAAAATAAATCAAAATAAATTTCTGACAATTATCCATTATAATGGAAAAATTGTGAGAACAGATGCCGAAATTATATTTGAAGCTGAAAACACCACAAAAATACGATTTGAAAAGGAAATCACGCTTCAACAGTTGAAGAGAAAGATATCTCAAAAGATTAGAACAGAGATTCTTAGGTTGCGTTAACAGTGGCTTACATGTGAAAATCCGGTAACATATTGTGCAATTAATCTTGAAGATGATGATGATGTTGCAATGATGATTGCTGAATATGAATCTGTGGAGACTCGATATATTGAGTTATTTGCGGAGATTTCTGATGTTCCGAACCCTTCTAGAACTTTTATTAGGGAATCTTCTCAAATGAATTACGTTAATGAGACAGAACTACCTGGAGGCAGTTTTCTCGCAATGTTGTCTGGTGGTACAACTAATGAATTTAATCCAATTGACTCTTCAACAGATGATGTGAACAACCTACGCGGTTGATGGGGAGAAGCTCTTGACGATTCTAGCGAGGATGAAGATGTTGATGATAATGATTTTTTTCCTGATGATGTTGGTAATGCCCCTAATTATGGTGTGGGAGAATTTGTTCCACCCGCAGGAGATATTACATTTTATGAGCCTCCTACTCACATGGTGTCATTGGATTTTGATGCTATGAGGGCTGCTCAATTTCCAGATGTTCCCTGATTATCTTCTACCGGCTCGGATAAATTATCGAATGGCCTTCAATTTGAGGATAAGGATCAAGCTACATTGGCAGTGAAAGAGTATAGCATCAAAAACCACGTTGACTAAATTGTAGTAGAGTTCAGTCAAAAAACATTCTTAGCAAAGTGTGTCAAGTATGGGCAAGAGTGCAATTGGAAGGTTCGAATTACCATACGTAAGAGGTCAAATCTCTGGGAGGTTAGTAAGTACAGCGGAGATCATACCTGTTTACGAAGTTCCATTGCACAAGATCACCGAAAATTATATTCGATTGTAATAAGTCATCATGTGAAGAATCTGGTCGAAATAAATCCAAGGGTTCCCGTTTCAACGATTCAGGCAACCATTGCTCAATAATTTCAATATCAAATAAAATACAAGAAAGGTTGGCGTGCCAGAGAGATGGCTTCATTGCTTGCAACGAGTTACCAGCTTTATTGCTTGCAATGACGCATTTCATCCCAGGCACCATCGTGGGATATCAAACAAAAGATGCTTATGATCAACAAGGACAAGTTTATCAAGCCTATAAGTTTTTCTATCGACTATTTTGAGCGTTTAAGCCTTGCATTGATGGCTTCCCTTACTACAAATGTATGATCCAAGTAGATGGTACGTGGTTATATGGTAGATACTCTCATATATTGTTGATTGTTGTTACACAAGATGGTGATAACAATATCTTTCCGATTGCATTCGCAATTGTGGAGCAAGAGTCGGCGGAAGCTTGGAATTTCTTTTTGACAAATCTACGTGAGCATGTCGTTCGAGAAGATGATGTCTGTATTATATCTGATCGAGGGACAGGTATCAAAGTTGTTATTAGTCGAGAAGGAAGTCGTTGGACACCTCCCCCCACGTACCCTGCGTATTGTGTTCGTCATATCGGGAAGAATAGTATGGAACAATTCAAAAATCAATACTTTCGTAGTGAAATTGTTAGCATGGGTAAGTATCTTTTAATTGATTATGTTTTTTCATTTTATTTGTATATGTATACTAACAATATTTATAAACAGGATATATACTAATACGTCCCGATTTTGAGAGAAAAATGACAAATCTAATGAGGTATAGTGATCGACATTGGAATTGGGCAAACAGTATAGAAAGGGGAAAATGGGCTCAATGTTATGATGAATCTGGTAGATGATACGGTCAAATGACAACCAACCTTGGGGAGTGCATCAATGGAGTACTAAAAGGATCACTCCATCTTTTGATCGCAAGCTTTGTAAAAGAGACATACTACAGATTGGCTAAAGTTTGGATCGTAAAAGGGAAAGAAATTGATGCATTAATCAATAGGGGCCAAAGCTTTGTTATATACCTCGTGAAAAAAATGCAAGAGAATATGACGAATGCAATGTCAATGAGAGTTCACGGCTTTGATCGAATGAATCAGACATTTGATGTTATTGGTCCGAGACGTTTGAATCAAGCAGCACATGCCAATATATTTAGAGTTGATTTCCGACAGAGGTACTGTGATTGTGGAGCGTTTCAGGCATGGCGATACCCTTGTCCTCATGCAGTTGCGGCATGTATGTCTATCGGAGTTGATCCATACACCTATGTCGATGAATGTTTCAATCTGCAGAGGATAGTTAATATTTACAAAACTAATTTCCCCCCAATTGCTAATTCAAATTATTGGCCACCAGTAGGGAATGAAAAATGGTTATCCGATCCTACCTTGCGTCGTACTCCAAAAGGAAGACCAAAACCAACTCGAATCCGTACTAGTATGGATCTACATGATAGAGACAAAGGACAACGCAAACGATGCACAATATGTAGAGCGGAAGGTCATTCCATAGCTAATTGTCCAAATGAGCCCCAATTTGTACCTATTCCACTTTGTTTTTTCAATAAAGTTTGTTTGTTTGTGTGCAAATATTTTTATTTGATAATAAACATGAAGTAAAATTAAAAAAAAAAGTACGAAATGAAATTACAAGTACAAAATGAAATTACAAGTACAAAATGAAATTACAAGTACAAATTACTTCTTATACAACTTTTGACCATGACGAGGTGTGGTAGAAAGATAACATCGCGGAGGACGTCTCGTCCGTTGTGGCCTATGTGATGTATCATCTTCATCCCCTTCATCAGCATCCTCTTCAGTCACAGAGGGATAAGTAGGTGGTGTCATGAAAATAGAACTAATATTCCATCCCGCCAAATCTGGTGAATTCAGGATATTTTGCATTTTCGGAAATTCCCTATTATCATCATAAAAAAAAGTGGGAGACTGATGCTGACTAAACTCAGGTCTGTATAAAGTTGCATCATCAAACACAAGATCATGATAATCAGAACTGGAACCCGCAGTTGGCGGGACAGAGGGAGGAGTCGGTTCTGGCTCCCATACCGCATATGGTATTACATTGGTCATATCTAGCTCCCATGTTGTTAGCCAACCCTCTGGGTTTTGACTCGAAATATTTGAACTTCGAGATGTTACAGCTGAAGATTTTCCTTTTCCACCATATCTTCTCCTATACCGTTGGCATTCTTCCCATCCTTCAGTAGTTGTCAAAAACGGTTTCCCATGACAACGATACTTATGAATGTACTCCAAACTATCAAAATCAAAATCAGCTCCTTCGATTAGGTATCATATTGGTAAGGATAGAGCTCTATTATTCCACAAAGTAATATTTATAAAAAAATTATCATGATTTTCATCACACCATCTATATAAAAAAATTATAAATATTTATAAAAAATAAAATAAAATTCAAAAATTAAAGAAAAAAATTAAATTACCTTGCACAAAGCGGAAACTGTATAGTAGTTCGAGTAACTGGTGTGAAAAATGGCATACGCTACCAAGCCCAAGCTTGCAACAACAAAAGACAACCGCCAAGACCACCGACCTTCTTACCTTTCTTTAGTAAAGCGCCTTTGCATAACTCCCAATACAAACACGCTAAAATGGCGGATCCCCAGCTGTATTCACTATCAGACCAAGGAGTAATAAAAAATTTGAGGTATCTAACACTAACTAAATTTCCAGATTTATCAAGAAGTAGAATACCACCAATCAACTGCAGAATATGTGCTCGACTTGTCTGATAAATCTCTTCTACAGGGCTATACTCATGCAATTCAAACTCACTCTCTAACCAACTTAATTTTACACGAGACCCTTTCACGTTATCCATATGGGACTTTGCCAAAGTACTTTTCACAAATGGAAGCAGTCGAACCTTCACTACGTTCAATCACAAGTCTCCCATTAACCGGGACTCCTATAAGATAAACTAGATCTTCTAAAGTGATTGAGCATTCTCCACAAGGCATGTGGAAAGTATAAGTTTCAAGTCTCCACCGCTCGATTAAAGCAGTTATCAATCTTGGTATCAACTTATACCCATAAAGAAATGTGGCATAATAAAACCCAGAGGTATGTAAGAAATTCAAGATTCTATTATCGAGTACAGTTTTGACCATACAACGATGATGTTTAAATGTTTCAACTGTATCCTACAATAAAAAAAGTTCAACATGATTAAAAAATTAAAAATTAGAAAAATAATTTATAAATTAATTTATATAAAAAATACATACCGTTTCAACAACCGTAAGGCTAAAAATGTGTCGATCATCTAAATACAACAGAGGTGTTTGCTCAGCCATCCTGTAAAAAATTTAAAGAAAAAAATTATTTTATTTTATAAACTAATAATAAAAAAATTATAAATTAATTTCGTAATTAATTACTAAATTAAAAATTTTAAAATTATAAACTTAAATTTGTTTGGCTTTCCTAAATTTTTTTAACATTTATCTAAAATTAAAAAATTATTCAACAAAATAAATAACTACATTAAGTAAATAAACTATCATAAAATAATATAAAGATATTAAATTACAGAATATAAAAAAATATACTAAAAAAATTATCCAAATAAACTAAACTATCACTATATAATCTAACAAATTTAAATAAACTATCAAAATAAACTAAAAAATAAACTACAAACTTACCATATCATAAAATAGTAATTCCCCTAAACCCAAACTAAACTAAACTAAATTAGCATAAAATAATTAAAAAAATATCAACTTATATTATAATAAAATAATTATAAATAAACTAAACTATTTTAAAATAATTCAAAAATAAAGCAACTTCCAGAATATAATAAAAAAATAAACATACTTAAAAAAACAATCAAAATAAATTAACTATCACTATATAATCTAACAAATTTAACTAAACTATCAAAATAAAATATAAAAAAATTATCAATATTCTATCATAAAATAATTTAACTAAACTATTAAAATAAAAAATAAAATAATATAATTCAATAACAATAAAAAAGTAAACTACTTACAGATTTTAAATTTCTTCAACACTTTCACTCTCCTAACACATCCTAAAATTATCTAACATTCTCATCTATTTATAACTAAAATTATCTTCTCCGCACAATATTTTTGGTTTCCCAAAATACCCCCAAATTAATTCCCTCCCACTGCCTCAAAATATTTCAAACAAAGGCTGCCAGCCTGCACCTGCACCCAGTGGAAACCACTGCACCCGTCTGCTCCCTGCCCGCTTGCACACCTGCAGGATAAAGCTAAGTCGGACTCTGTTGAGTCCGACTCTCTCACCCTTTTTTTTAATAATTACTGATTATTGTACATAGTCGGATTCTGCAGAATCCGACTTTGATGTTACTGTAAGAACTTCAATAGTTCCGGAAATATTCAGGGGATATCAATATTTCTGAAAATATTAAATTTTTTTTAATATTTCTGAGATATTGCCTATGTTTCATTATATTATATTACATTAATATTATATATTAATAAATGGTATTAAATATATTAATGATATATTGTATATTACTCAAAAAATATAATAATATTATAATATATTAATTATATCATTATAATATTAATATAATACAATATTTAAAAGTCTAAAATATTCATTTGGTAGTTCAATTAGGATTAGTCTCAAAAGTTTATACTTTACGATTTTTTGCTTTTAAATTGGTATCTAAATTAAGTAAATTCTTTTAAATCGGTATTTAAAGAATTTTTATTAGTAAGTTCATATTTGAACTAGACATATTCTCCTAAATTGGTATCATAAATTATATATTCTATTAATTTGGTCCTAATTCAAAATAAATCAATAAATTTAACACTTTATATTTACAAATTCTATCAAAATATTTTTTTATTATTATCCTCAATTGGTTGTTTTTCTATCGAGAATGTTACATCACTTCCCTAGTGTAATAAAAGTTTAACAATAACTTCTTGTTTTATTGTAGAATATAATTGTTCAATTGTTTCTTTAATCTCATATACTCACTTGATTTGACAATATCATATTTTTCTACTAATTAATGTAATTTTAAAATATTAAGGGTTAAATTTATTAAATTATTTTGAATTGAGATCAAATTGATAGAATGTATAAATTTTTAGATTTAAATTATTAATAAAAAATATCAAACCACGAATAAAATTAAAGTTCGGGTAGTAACCTGAGAGCAAAGATTCTTTATGTATCAATTTGAGAAAAATATTTAGTTCAGATACCAATTTGAGAGCAAAAATTTTTTAGGTAGCGACTTAAGAGAATATATCTAATTAATATTTCAAATATATATTTAAGACTATTTACAATTGTAAATATGTTTTAATGAGTAATATTTTTTCTACTATAATACTAGACTATTATAGTTATATTAAGTATATAAATTAACATTACTCATAATAATTTAATAATATTTTTAAATAATATCATTTTTATGAAAATAATAAATAGTAGTACTTAAATTAATAAACTATTATATATTATTATACGTTTTTATAATATAACTGAATATACTATTAGAATATTATACTATTAAAATTATTAATAAATATATTTTGAATATATAATAATTAATATTTAATGAAAATGATACAAAAATATTATATTAACATTAAATACAAAAAATAATATTATTTTGAATTTTCATTCTTTTTTGAAATGACAACAAAATATTTTGCAAAAATTATTTTATGAAACACTATACAGAAAATACAAAAGAAATTATGTTAACCAGAAAAATGAATTAATTTGATCAACCTAATTTAAGCAATTAAACACCGAAAAAAATCAAAAAAATAAAATACATGAAAAAAAAAAACTATTGTGCGTTTTATCCTTGAATTATATTTATTTATTTATTTACTTACAGGTCGATATCTAAATAATATTATTTCACTAACGTTTTAGTGGTGTTAAAAAATTTAAATGTTGAATTTTTCAAAACTCGCCGCGTGATGTTTTCAACTGATTGGGAAACATCACGTGAGATTCGTCATTAACTTTAAAAAAAATAATAAAAAATATTTTTTTTAAAAAAAATTGTTTTTAATAACATATTGACAAATACCATTAACTCTATTCGTCATTGACCGTGGTATATTATGGAGGCGATAATGATAAAATAAATAAATAAACATAAACACATAAAAAATAGCATGAAAAAATTACATGAAAAAAATTGAAAGAGTATTATTGAAATATTATAAAAAAAATTGGACTAATTTAGATAAAAATATGATTATATTTAAAATGTTAATCTCAATTATAAAAATTATAAAGAAATTGAGGTCAATTTTGAGTTAAATATAGATCTTTATGATTATATTGAATATAAATATAATTATATTTCAAATATTAAAATAAGTATATTATAAAAATTAGAAAGAAATTTGATTGAATTTTGAGTTAAATAAAAAAATAGACTAAATTAAATAAAAATAATATTACATTAAATTATAAAAAATTAATTAATTTTAAGTTAAATAAAAAAATTTAAAACTAAACTAAAAAAATAAAATTGAAGACTTAACGTTGTTATTTTTATTTAAGTCAAATGATTGTTCAGATATTTTAATAAAAATTAACGGTAAACGTTAACTAGCATTAAAATTTAAAGTTTAAAATAAAAATCCTCAAAAATTCTTTAAATTACAATTCAATAAAAGTGTACACTTTATGACCATTAGAGCCATTAAACCTTAATATTACGATACGAGTAACAAAAATAAGAAAAATATCATTTAATTTTTATATTATTTTTTAAAAAATATGTCAGTAGTTTAGTAGTATTTTATTTTAGATTTAATTATTTTTAATATTTTATTTGAATTTTAATTGTTTTATATTTTATATTAAAATAAAATTATATTTCACGTATTTGATTGGTTAGATATAATGTTATTAAAATATATTATTATATGCCATTATCGCTAAATTTTTTATAGTATGATCGTTAGTTAAAAAATAAGATATTTGTTAAAAAGACATTGATTAAGGACTAAATTTATCAAAACAACATATGAGAAACAAAATGATAAAAATTTTAAACTTAGATGATAAAAATTATCTTCATGCCTAGATTTTATAATTTAAACCTTTAAAATATATGCCTAAACTAAATTTATAAATTTAACAAAATAATTGAATTAAACAACCCAAAAATTCTTACAACCAAAAAAACAATGGAAAAAATTCTATGAAACAAAATTCAGAAGTACTTGAATCTCCTTGTCTCTATCCAAACGAAGCACATAAAAGAAAGAATAAGGAGTTGTACACGATTAAAACTGTCATGAAAAAAGTGTGGGTATAACTTTTCAAGTGACCATCGACAAAACATAAATCAGAAACTAACATCAATTGAATTCCTGTGCGAACAACAATCGAATGCTATGATATGCTGAAACATACCATAAAAATAGATAAATCAAATCATAAAACAAAAAACGAAAAATATCACAAAGACAAAAGAAAAACGTGTTATAAAGACAAAAAAAGTGTGCTATAGAAGCAAAGATTATTAATAAAATTAAAAACAAAAATAAAAAATTAATAAATTTGATTGTCAACAATTAGTATTAAAATTAATTATCGATCGCTGATCAAAATGATTGATCAAAATAAAAAATGAATAATGTTTTTTTAAAATAGAACGGCTAGGGTTTTCTTTAAAATCGTTTTAATGTTACAGTATATTATAAATCCCTAAATTATATCCAGTTGTAAAAACAAATTTCCATATCGTTTTGGTAAAAGATAATTTATGAAATACATATGGTCCGTCAAAATGTATATATTTCTCTGTTTATCCACCTTTGACTGGTTACCGAAAGTTGTCTCCCACATCAGTTCATCTTAAGACAACACAACCTCTTCCCAACAACACAAACATATCTGGTTCAGACACCCCTTGTCCTTCTTTTGGGAACTCACTCTCTCCTTTATTAACCATTAACTTTATCCAATGGAATTAAGCAAATTAACCCTGGACTTAGCTAATCGAATTTAACCATATTTATTAGTGTAATCATGGAGTTATTAGCAATAATTAACACTAACATATAATCATTATTAAGAAAAAAGGGTTTTTTTTCTTCCCCCATTAAAGATGGACTAAACTTGGCTTTTGAGGATTCCTTCTCAGACACTCCCTTCCCTTTTTTTTCCCCTCAACACATAACAAAGCAAGCAAAAGCAAAGCAAAACAGATACTATATAAGTACATACATTGATTGAGACTGGGTGACATGGTAATACAAGGAACAAGAAAATATGTTGGAAGATAGAGGTTCTTGTTGATCTATGTCACCATGTTTTTCTACTTCTTGGTCTTAAAAAACATGTTTTGAAAGGCTTTTGAAGTTGGGAAAAGTGAGTTTTTTTCCTCTTTGTTTTTGTTGTTAATATATTTTAAATACAAGTTTATTGGGTGGTGTTGGAGATGGACGGTGACGGTGGAGGAGAAGGGGTTGGAAGTGGAAGTGGTGGTGGGGGAATGATGACCATAAGGTCATCACCGTTTACAGTTTCACAATATCAAGAACTGGAACATCAAGCTTTGATCTTTAAGTATATGATGGCAGGTTTGCCTGTACCACCTGATCTTGTGCTCCCTATTCAGAAGAGCTTTGAGTCTATTTCTCATAGGTTCTTTCAGCACTCCACCAGTAAGTTCAAAATGATCTTCTTCTTCTTCTTCTTCTCCTTCTCCTTCTCCTTCTCCTTCTCCTTCTCCTTCTCCTTCTCCTTCTTCTTCTTCTTCTTCTTCTTCTTCTTCTTCTTCTTCTGTACTGTTATCATTATCATTTTCTAAACATTTGATGTTCTGAGTTCTTTTATTTTTGTTCCATGTGTGTGCTTTGTTTTGATTTGAGGAATCTTTTTCACTATGCTGTGGTTTTCTAGTTAAAAAGTTGGATTTTTTTAAAGATTTTTAAGATTGTTCTGTTTATTTTGAAGTCCATAATCAGTATTTTTTATTTTGTTTTAAAAATGGATTTTCCCCTTTCTAAAGGATTTTTATTCTATTTTTTTTGTAAATTTTTTTTTCAAGACTATATTTGATGTTTCATTGATGCTTTTAGCTCCAGTGGATAGGTTGGGAAACATTCCTTCAATTAATTGACTTTGAATAGCTGTTGGGGTTGGGGTTGGGATAATCTCTTTTACTTGCTCATTAAATTCACATTTCAACGACAAAGATCGTTTCTTTTCCCCCCTCCTCTCTCCCCCTCAAATTTCTTACAGACAAATTCCCAAAAAATCATTTTCTATGTTTCAAATTCTTTCCTTAGTTTGGTTTTTCTCTCTTTTTGGTTCCTTCTATCGAGATTACCTTCTTCATAGATTAGCTTTATAAATTTCTTTTACTTTTATAGTAGTTTATGTCAAAAAATTCTTTCTTCTAAGGTGATGCCAAATCCTTCTCTTCTGTATTTCTTTAGTCATACATGTGATGTTGTTAATGTCTTAATCACCAAGTGTTATCAGTTTTGACATTTTTATATTAATATTCTGGTACTTGTTGCTGATGTTGTGTTCTTTTATTTAACTTGGAACATAGGTTATACATGTTTTGTCACACACGTTCCTGCTTGTTGAAGGAAACCTACTTACTGAATAAGAGTTTTGAGTGTGATTTTGCAGTGGGGTATTGTTCTTTCTATGGGAAGAAAGTGGATCCAGAGCCGGGACGATGCAGGAGGACCGATGGGAAGAAATGGCGTTGCGCCAAAGATGCATACCCCGACTCCAAGTACTGCGAACGCCATATGCACCGTGGCCGTAACCGTTCAAGAAAGCCTGTGGAATCACAAACTATGGCGCAGTCATCGTCTACTGTGGCATCATTGACTGTTTCTGGAACCAGTGGTGGGACTGGAAGCTTCCAGAGCCTTCCGTTGCACGCCTTCGGTAGTACACAAGTTACTGCTTCTGGAACTAATCAGTCCCATTATCATATGGAGTCAATCCCCTATGGATTCCCGAGCAAAGATTATCGGTAATCCTCATTTCATGTGTTTTACATAATCTCATTCTTTGAACATTATAGAGAAAAACGAAAACCAGAGCTCAATTCCTTCATTATATTCTTTTCTGGTTTTGATATTAAAATCTTTTTGTTTTGGGTAATGCCTGCACTATTAGAGAAGGGTATGTAATTTTGCACCAATAATTGTGTTTGGAGGATTAGATTGTTAACCCCTTTTCAGGTTATAAGTGGCTGAACCGAGTTCAACATTCGAATTCCGGATTTTTTCAGCTTTGCATGGTATCAAAGTGAAATTTGTTACATGTCGGCCCCATACCGAATAGATTGTATGGTAGAAGTAAAATTGCAGATTCCTTCACATTTGTGTAAATGGAGATCTTGCAGAAGGTTTTAAAGGTTCTGTTAAGTTCAGGGTTCTGGGCCCTGGTGTCTTCAAAGTTGGATGTTAAAATCAGTATTGACTATTGTCATAGCAGAGACTTGTTTTTTGCTGACAGTGTTTCTTTTTTGCTTCTGTTCTTGCTTTTGGTTTCTCCGTAAAATTCGTTTTGCTGTCTGACGGCCATGAAAAATTGTCCTGAACATATCACTGGAGAGAAAGTATCCACTTTTCAGCTCCTGCATAGTGGGATGAATACCTTTTTCTCAACATTCGGTCCAAAATAATCGATTTTATGTTCTTATACGACTATGACATGGAGGGTAACTCCGTAACGGATAAGTTCCATGAACTTTTTAAGTTTACTGAAACACACAGGGTTCTGGGCCCTTGTGTTCATAGGACATTGTAGAATTCACATTGTCATAGCATAGCAAAGTGTGTTTTTACGGCCTTCTTTTGAGTCTGTTTCTTCTGTTTGATTCTTTGCAGAAATCTGACAAGTAGTATGAACTAGTGACATATTGACCCTATATGTTTTTTGTCATAATGGAAAGTTGCAAAACCTAGAATTTGCATTTCACGCCATTGCTGTAACCTTGTTTGTAAGTATTCTGTTACCGACCTTTTCGAGTACAAGAAATGGGAGAGCAGCCAGAGTCTGAGGTCTCAAAAGATAGCTATAGAAAGTTCAACTATTCTGTGCATATGGTAAAAAAGTTGGTAAATCTTGAGTTTCTTGTTACTTATGCCTGCAAATTATATATGAAGTCTTGTTTTAGTACAATCTCTTTAAAACTGTACTTTTAAAAGCATGTGCTGTTTTCCATTGCAATTAGCCTTTTACATTGTATAACTATTAGCTCTGCAGCTACATGGTATCTGTTGGTCTTTTAGTGCTATGGCTGCACAAATGCTACAGGAATCAAGTAGTTCTTGATTCTCTGGGTGAAAGATGGTTCGATGTTTAGATCTGTACTTGTCATTTTCTTTTTAGACTCTGCAGATTCATTTATATCTGTCATTTTCTCTAGCAAAAATGCTTGACTTGTATAAATGTTGATCTGTGATGTTTTTATCATTTGAACTCGAAAATTTATGTTTTAACTCCGATTTTCTTTTCTGCACTATTGCTTCATGCAGCTCTTAAGCCTGCTAATGCATTCAGGCTTTGCCACTTATATAGAGTTTCATCACATTCTACTTATTTGAACCATGTCTCTCTGGCCAGCCTCTGCCGCATTTCTATCTGATATGATTTCCGACATAATTTAGCCGCATTGGCAGTTGCTTTTTAACCATTTCCTTAATATGTTGTACTCATTTGATTCTAACGCAGGTATCTTCAAGGAGTTAAGCCCGAGGTTGGTGAGCATAGTTTCCTCTCTAAAGCTTCCGGGAGTTACCAAGGTCTGCACATTGATACTCAACTGGACAGCACACTGCCTGTTATGCAATCTGGAGTCTCCTCATTCCCTCAGTTGAAACCCTGCGACAACCTTTCCATGTTGCAGAATGATTACCCTCAGCATTCCTTCTTCAGCGAATTCAACTCGGGGGAACCCGTGAAAAACGAGGGTCGACCGTTCTTTGATGAGTGGCCTAAAACCAGAGACTCATGGTCAGGTCTGGAAGACGATAGATCCAACCATACCACATTCTCTACGACTCAGCTATCGATATCCATTCCAATGGCTTCACCCGACTTCTCCACAACCAGTTCTCGTTCTCCCCACAGTGAGTTCCAAACTACATAGTATTTCTCCGTACTTGGTAATCATCTAAATCTTCCTTGTAACCATGCTGCAGATAGTTGAAGGATAACAAATCCAGGAATCTTAGGAAGACAAGAGGGCGTGGACAAGTTGTAGCATCATTTCTGAATATTAGCATTCGAACATTGCAATGTTTCAGGGTTTAGGGAATAAAATCTTAGCAGGTAAAACTGAAATATCCAGGATATTGCAGCTTGTATTGGATTGGAAGAGCAACGAGTTTTCTTTATGTTTTTTTTATTATTATCTACAGGATGGACCATAGCTTTCTATAAGGGGTGCAAGCTATACATGTATATTAAAAATATAGGGGTATAAAATTACACGAGTTTAGAGGTACATAATTGATTATTAATAAAAAAATTTAAAAGAAATATATAAAACATAGGGACATTTCAAATTTTTAAAGGGTGTGTTTGTATCTCAACATCTCTTAGATCCATTCCTGATTATCTACATTTCAAGGAAAAGAATGGATTAGATTTATAAGCTTTAACCACTTAATTTGCCAATGCATTAACAAAAACTATTTGTAAACCTTAATATGCTCTATGATCTGATCTGATCATGTTCATTTTGTTTTTGACATCATCCGTAAGGAACAATTCTGCTATCGTGACCATATACAAGATTATAGGGATGACTCTTCGAACGAGACGAGTTAAAAAATTTTAAATTATTTGAGTTGAGTTAACATATTTTATAACTTATTTTTTAAAAACTTTTTTAAAGTCAATTGGATTTTAGTGAGTTCGAAACGAGTTTAATTCGATTCGATTTTTCGAGTTTATGTACAAATTTTAATTATACTATTTATAATACTATAATATAATTTAGTTATAATTTAAATGATTTTCTTTTTATATTTATGTATATATTTTTAAAATTATTTTTATAATGTATAAATAAGATTTTGAATTATTATTATTATTATTATTATTATCATTATCATCAAATATTTTAGGCATGAATATTTTATTTCATTAAATTACAGACTTCGTTAAAAATCTCTTTATCTAGGTAAGGAATGCTAAACAAAAAATAATGATAAATTATATACAAAAATAAAAAAAAACATAAAATAAAATAGCATAATATAAAAGATATAAATAAAAATTATATTAAATAAAATAAATATGAAAAGTGACCTGATTGTAAAGAAAAAAATTAAAAGGTAAAAAGAAAGAGAGAAAAAAGGAGAAAGTACTGAAAATAAAACTATAAGAGTTAAATGTGTAATTATCTCTTGTTATTAATAAAAATTTTGAGTTACTCAATTTTTATTTTAAAACTTAAACTTTATTTAAAATTTTTTCGAGTTGAATCAAGTTTATAAAATTTTGAGTCAAGACAAAAGAAGTTGAGTTTTTTCACCTTAAATCTAATTTAAAAAATTATTTTTTTCCGAATATAGTCAAATTTTATTCACCCTTACGAGGTCCAATAAAAAGGACGAAACACATAGGAGCTCTTGTACCCTATACAATTTCTCTAGTAAGACAAGAAATACATGTGCGGTAAAAGGTGTTGCATTTTTTTCTATATTTTTAATATAATTTAAATAATTTTGAGATATAAACGTTTGTCACATAATTAGAGTAAAAAATTAATTAATTCAGGGATGATTTTATATTTTTCATTTTATTCTTAACACACGCGGGTATAGTTTTGGTTAATTTTTGTTATATGTTTTGACATTTGTTTATCCTTTTTCTGTACTCATCAAGTTTTTATCGATGTTGAAACCAACTACGATGGTGCTCTTTTGATCATATGCTACCTAGATACCGGCGTATAGAAACACATTCTAAAACGCTAAGCTACGAAAGCTCGGTGGGTACTCCATCACTCGACCCATATCGCACATACAATAAATAAAGCAATGCTACATGAATGATACCAAGACATGATATCAATGGCGCTACCATAATCGCCTAAATACAATATAGCATGCATGTATATTTTTTTCACACAACATATACATATCAAGAGAAGTCCATACAATATCTCATATATCATAATAATATATAGGTAGTGAGGCCCGTGACCACTAAACATCGGGATCATACATTACGAGTAGGATCCGCTTTCACTAAGTATCAAGATCTCATACTCTAGGGATGAGGCCCGCATCCACTAAGCACCGAAATCCTACATCCATGGTGGGAATGGTCCATCAAGCATCTTCAAATGAGTCTTACATCCACTAAGCATCGAAATCCTACATCCATGGTTGGAATAGTCCATCAAGCATCTTTTAACGAGGTTTGCATCCAATAAGCATCGGGATCTTCCATTCGACATGGTCTTCAAGTGTTGCAATACTTTATTCATATATATAGGTATCCATATCTATTATATAATATCATATCAATAGGCAACCCATCAACATACAACAAGGTTTCTAACTTACCACACAACATATAAACCACCAATAACCTACGGGTTACTAACACCCTTTATTTACCCACCATTTACTGAGTAGTTAGCCAATCATCTCATAAAAGGGTATAGAGCCCTAAAATTCAAGTGTTAATTTTTGGACAGATTGTCTAGTGAGTATTGATACACCTATTTAGGGTATCGATATGCTCCCAGTATTGATACACCTTCAACTCATACCGATAAGATAAGCTAAATAATTTTGAATATCCCAAAAATACTTACTTGTATCGATACGGTTATCCCTCGTACTGATACCGAACCGAACCTATATCGATACATCTATTTGGTGTACCGATACCCCATGTATGATAAACTTAATGTAACAGTGGTATTGATACGCCCTTAAGTACCGATACCGAAAAATGTCTCTAGAATTTGAAATATACAAGGGGTATCGGTATACAGGCTCCTGTACTGATACAACCTTAAATTTTTCCCCCAAGATTATTCTAGTCTACCGATACGAACCTACCTCGTATCGTTAACCCTATAAGAAAATATAGTTCTGGGTTGGGAAATCACCAAATTTCCCAGCTCAATCAAAATGGTTGATTCCCACTTTGTTCCTACAAGTTATTGGGATGGTTTTTAGTGAGTTTCTATCCATTTTACATTAATCCAACAACCATTAACCAAATCATCATTAAAAGGGTTCTTTAAGCTACCAAAACAATCAACCAATCAACCATACATACAACAAGCATAATTTCATGGGATACATGATGTTAAGGAGTTAGTAAACTACCAAACATAAGCCAAAACGAACTGCAACAAGGATTTTCCTTTCACTTCAAGCATTCTCCTTCCCAAAACTTTTTGAAGGCTCTTCAACCGCTTTCTCTACACGAAAGAGTCAAACCAACAATTAGAAACTATTGGAGAAGATTCTCAGAACTTAAAGACACTAGAAAACTGAGATTGAAGCTCCTAAACTCCTCACCCTGTTCTTGTCAATCCCCTACTCTAAACCCTCTCTTCTCACCAAACCAACACATCTTTACCTTGATTTATAGATCTTCAACAGTTCTATAAACTTCTCTCAAGCCTAAAAACTTGATTCCCAACAGTAAATCTAAAGATTAAAACTTTTGTAAGTTCTTTTCTCTTGTAAGGAGGAAGGAAGAAGAAAGTAAAAATAAGAATATGACCTCACCCACATAAAATATCTTTATAGCGACATTATTCATTTCCCCTCTTTTTCATCCCACTAAGAAAATACCATAATGCCTCAACACAAAAACCCTTTAGACCAACAACCCATCCAATACCCATAAGCTTAAGGCCCAATAAAGGCCCAAACGTCGAAGCCGCTTTGGGTTAACCTGACACTCGAAATCAAATCCGAGTTGTGACAACTCTCCCTTGTAGAAAATTTCATCCTCGAAATTTACTTAATAGGAAGAGAAACGAGTACTGAGCTCTCATGTCCTTTTTGACTTTCCACGTTGTTTCATCGATTCTATGATTTCTCCAAAACACTTATAACCCCTTAATTTTGACTTGAGGTACATTGTAGGTTAAAATTAATACTTTGAAAACTTTAGCGTCGAGTAAACACGATAAAAGTGATTGGAAACCAAATTGTAAACTTGATTTAAAAATAAATATTATAAATAAAATTAATAAAAATTAAATAACCAATTTGATGTATAAAATTTAAATACATCTCAATCCTTAATAATCTCAAAATTCACTGAAATAAAATATTGTAAATAACTGTACTGAAAATAATAGAAAATCGAGGTCCAATTGAGAGCTACGAGTACCAACTTCTAGGGTAGGGTATCTGAAAAGTTAAACTAAAAGAATGAACTATAAAGCTCCGTGTGTATCTCTATAGTGCAATTATAAATCACAATATCGCTCAATTCACAATCACAATCATAATATATATTCGTAGTAAATAAACACAATGAGTGATGAATGTAATGTCATAGAGAATGCAATCTCATACTCCGAGCGCTAAATATAGTGATGGCTAAACCAACCGATCGTTGTGTAGGTAGTTCCCCAGAACCCCTCACCTCTTATTTCACTAAAACGTTGTGTGATAAAACCACCTTCCTTCATACAATCTACCCCATGAACATGATAAAAAATCAACGCCAATGATCTCAAATGTCTCATATAAATATTCGTATAGTATACGAATCACATAGTTCAGTAAATCTGATCATAATCTCACAATGTAACACAAGATTTACAGTATCACATAGCATGTCAATATATCACAATCTCAGTAAACATGTAAGCACGGTACACAAAAAATCTAGCACAAGAAGAGAACACACCATTAACGATAGAACCTCTACTTCCGAGATTGACGCATCCCATATTTAAAATTAATCAATTTGAAACACTAAAATCTCAAAGAATATGTCATGTTAATCTGCACAGCTGAAGATAATGATAGAAAGTTTATGAGCATTCAATGTGTCTTTTTTAGTAGACGTATTATATTTCAAATCTTCAACGTAGATCAAGTAAGGTGCTTTTTCCCTAGAATTCAAGAGAACAACTACTTCATGAATATGAACCACACAATACATCTCTTGACCCATTGTAAAGCAAACTCCTCCATTGTTGAAAGAATTGAAATCTAATGGTTTTGGCTTTAAAAGCTAAATCCCCGCCGACTTTGATATCAAAATTCCTCATTTGATACTGCGTTTTAGAGGCATGATCGCTACTTCACATGTAAACGTTTAGAGTTTGGTTAGACAAGTTTGAGTTTTAGAATCTACATTGACCACTAAACTACCAAAAGATTACTGGTTGGTCTCCATTGCCGGCTCCGATTCTTTGATATGACCAAGAAATTAAGAAGTGGGTATCTAAAGATGAAAACAAAAATGGACGTAGTAGTAGAGAAAGAGAGAAGCAAAATTCGAGGAATAATGATGAATTCGATTACAAGGAATTTCTTGAAATTATGGAATAGTGATAATGTTTATTTCAACACTAACAGATGGAAAACAAAGAGATACAGCTGCACCAAGTTATGAACGATCAAATTTCCCAAATATACTTAAAGGCATTTAAATACCCATATACATAGTCAAACTACACACATGATCACTAGAATAATAAGGGTTCTCAGAGTGGAACTAAAATTTAACCCACATATTAAAAAGATCGTTAAAATTCTAAATTATTTCAAAAAGGTCACAAAAATTCGATTTACTTCCAAAATCTTAATTAGGGTTTTAAATCCGAAATTCCTAATTTTCTAGAGTTTTGAATTAAATATTATAAAATTTTAGTGTTTCTCAATTTGGGAATAAATTGAGGTGTTACAACACCTTTACCAAAGTTATGCTCTTATTGTGAAGCTCTTTTACCCTTTTGTCGAGAACTTTGATAGACCTTTCCTCGTTAGTCAAATCCGTATTGATTTTGATTTTCTCAAGCTGGACAACATACGAAGGATCTAAATGATAACTCCTCATCATTGAAACTTGGAAAACCTCGTAGATAAGTTCTAACTCCGGAGGTAAAGCTACCCAGTAAGCCACTAATCTCACTCTGTCAAGAACCTCATATGGTCTGATGTATCTTAGACTCAACTTTCCTTTCCTGCCAAAATGGATGACCCCTTTCCAATGAGATACCTTGAGGAAATCCTTTTTTCCTAACTCATACTCGATGTGCTTACAATTCTGATTTGTATAACCTTTTTGTCGGTCAAATGCTGCTTGCAATCATTCATTGATGATCTGTAACTTCTCTTCAGTTTACTTAACAAGTTTTGAACCCACTATTCGTCTCTCATTAAGCTCGCTCCAACACAAAGGTGTACTACACTTACCCCGTATAGGGTCTCAAAAGGAGCCATTGCAATGCTTGACTAATAATTATTATTGTAAGAAAACTCCAAAAGCGATAATTGAACTTCCCAACTCAAAACAAAGTCCACAACTCAACACCGGAGCATGTTCTCCAAGATTTAGATGACCCATTCAGATTGTTCATCGGTTTGAGGATGAAAAGTTATATTGAAGTTCAACTTAATATCCAAAGCCTTATGGATGGATTTCTACAACTTTGTTGTGAACCTTAGATCTCTATTCGATATGATCGATGAAGGTATATCGTGTAAACTTACAATCTTCTTGATGTACAGTCGTGCTAGTTTTTCCAAACTGAAGTCTATACGCATAGGCAATAAGTAAGTTGACATAGTCAATCGATCAACGATAACACATATAACATCATGCTTTATCGGTAAATCAGTGATAAAATCTATGGTCACTCGATCTCACTTTCACTGTAGAATCTGGATAGGCTGAAGCAAATCTGATGTTCTGTCTTAACTTGATGATACGTCAAGCATCTCGTTACAAACTCAGAGAAATCTTTCTTCATAAATGGCCATCAAAAGAAATGAAGAATATCAAAAGAAATCTCTCTTCAAGGATGAACAAAAAGCTTACTATTATGAGCTACCCTCAAGATAGGATCCCTTAGATCCTCTAAAGCAGGAATCCACCATCTTGTATCTCAAAGTCTAACGTCTCACCTCTTTGAACAATCTACATCTAAGCTACCAACTCATCAAGCACTTGTGTCCTTTTTATCTCATGATCTAACGTGGGCTCAACATGCAACTCCGTAAAAATACCTCTATCTTCGGTCATGTTTAACCAAGCTAACATAACTCTCAAATTTGATATAGACTTCTGACTAAAGCATCGATAAACATATTTGCTTTACCGCAATAATACTCTATGATATAGTCATAGTCTTTCAATAATTCTATCCAACGTTATTGCCTTAGATTCAAACCTTTCTGGTTAAGCAGGTAATTCAAACTGTAAGATAGTTCCTTATGGGGATTCAAATGTCTCAAGGCATAAGAAACCACCTTACCCTCTTGCATGAGCATACAACCCAACCCGTTCAAGGATGCATTGCTAAACACCATATAATCTTTTCTTGATTCATGTTGCGTTAAGACTGAAGCCCCTATAAGGTACATTTTATGATATGTGCACGCCCAACCTTAAATTCTGCCCATACCCTAAGTCACACAAGTCCAATCAGGGAGTTCTACTTGATCCTCTTTATTTATTCAATTCATGTGCTACATTCACTTGCTACCTCATATTATATACCTATAATGTTTATTTCTTTTTATTACTATTGATAACTTAGTAATTAGTATTAAACCACAGCTTTATCTAGCTTATATTATACATTATTAATATTCAACACATGTTTAGTAACATCATACTTATTAGTTTAAGTTGTTTCTTTGCAGGTTATGTTAAACACAGCTTAAGGGATTATTGGTCAGCTCTGTTTTAGCTCGAATGCACCATTTGAGCTCAAAAAAAGAATCGTTGTTTGAGGCACTTACCAGCTTCAGATCAGCACTAAAATGTACCAAACACTCCTAGGCAACGCAATGAAGTGGATGCTAGCTTCATTCCAGTTCACAAATTCAGAATGAGCTCAAAACGACAAATGGTGAATTTCCATCCATATGGGCTTCGGATCAGCTCCTACACACTCTTATGGATTGAGGAGAGTATTATGGCCCTAAGGATATGTTCACTCAGCTATGGGGTTAGCGTTCAGCTCAAATCATCACTCAAAGATGGTGAACTTCAATCTAGCTAAATCAGCTAGCTAGCTCAGCTCAACCCAGCTCAACCTTAGTTCATCCAACTCATCTTACCTCACCCTGCAACCTTCAACTCAACCATGGAAGTACATTTTCCCTCCTCAAGTGACACAACTAACCAACATGGAGGGAAACATGTTTTGGGCGCCAAAACAAAGAGATAGCACTCTTCATTGGACAAATTCATGATGGTCCACTTGTGTGCCGATTTCGAGAAGGATACAAGTAGAATTAGACTTTGGTGTCTTCATGAAAGTTGTTCCTCTATCTCTTATCTTTTCATCTCATGTTGAATCTCATCAATTTGGTATCGTGAACTAGATATATGTCCAATTTAATGAAGACTGTGCAAGCTAGAATTTTAAACCGAAAAGTTACAACAATTATTGGGAGGAGGCACCATTTAACCGAACGGTTAAAGAGGTAGACACCACCAATTGAACAGACACCAAGGCCACTATTCGACCACTATTCGACCACCCTTTCAAAGGGAAATATCCCTTGTCCACACCTTTTCATTTCCTATAAATATGTAGCCAATTTGGCATTTCAAACACAACTTTGAATCAGATCATTTAGTTTTTGAGTTAATCTATCATTCTTGTTCTTTTTAGAACTTTAACAACTTATCAAATCATCTCTTTAATTTGTGGCGTCACCCTTCATCCTTTATACTTTAGGTTTCTAGAATTATATTTCCAAGAGGTCTAAGTGCATCTACCACCCTCACAGTTGCAACTAGATTGGGTTTATGTTCCTATAACATAAGTTCAACCTTTGCCCCTTTGAATACTATCACTCCAACACCCCATAATCACCATCCATCTTCCATTTTCGTCCATCATTCGTCACTAGCCCTTTACATATCCTTTCATATCATTTACATCACTTAAACGCCTCTATTTCCTTCCTTAATCAACCATCAACATCCCCCACACCATAACCCCTTCTTGAATCATCTTTATCTTATTTTCAGCATCTTTTAACATTCTTTTGTTCAGGAAACAAGCGTGATACAAGTCTTGCTTGTATTCTAAGATCTGGGTAATCAAAGCTTCTCTCTACAAGCATCTTTGGAGAGTTGGAGCGTATCATTTTAACTTATTCAAAATTCTATTGTCTCCTATAGTTCTATACAAATGGAACCCCTTTTTGTAACAACTTGGTCAACGAACTTGTTATTATGGAAAACCCTTGACAAACTTTTTATAGTATCCAAAAGTCCAAGAAAGTTACATATCTTTGACACATTTCTCAATAGTTTCTATTCCACCAAAACTTGTATTTTTTGAGGATGTACATGGATTCCATCTGCCACAACTATGTGGCCAAGAAAAGCCACCTCTGATAACCAAAGCTCACTCTTGCTGAACTTGGCATTGAGACGTCTATCCGTCAACACATGAGAACCAGTCGTAGGTGATAGTCATGTTTATCCTCCGAGCATGAGTACACCAAGATTTCATTGATAAAAAACACCACAAACTGATCCGAGTACGGTCGAAAGGTCTTGGTCATCTAGTCTATAAAAGCTGTGGGTGCATTGATAAGCCCAAACGATATTACCAATAACTCATAATATCCATATCACGTCCTAAATATGATATTTTGAAAATTATCTTCCACTATTTTCAAATGGTAGTACCCGACCTCAAGTTGATCTTACAAAACACACGTACACCCCTTAAATTGGTCAAACAAGTCATTGATTCTTGGCAAAGGATAACGGTTCTTAATCATGTCTTTGTTGAGCTAAAGGTAGTCAATGCACATCCGTATTAACTCGTCCTTTTTAACAAACAACATTGACGCTCTAAGAAGACACACTTGGCCGGATAAAGCCTCTTTTAAGCAACTCTTAAATTTGTTGTTTCAACTCTTTTATATCCGTTGGTGCCATACGATATGGCACTATAAACACTGATGTTGTTCCTGGCATCATATCTCTACAAAACTCTAACTCACAGTCTAGAGGTAAATCGGGTAACTCTTCAGGAAACATATTAACATACCCACAATCTGTCTGCAAACTTTCTAATGTAGGGCTCTCAACCCTCACATCAACCACGTGAGCTAATAAAGTTTCACAATCTTGCTAGATTAGTTGTTAAGTTGACAAGGCCGACACTATATTCGGTAAACAAGGGTTTCTCTCCCCCCTCACGTTAAGCTTAAACCCGTTCACAACACGGAGCTTCAAACTCTTTGAACTAAGCCCAAGACTTTTATCATGCTCGAATAACCAATCCATTCTTAGGATTTCATCAAAATATTAAAAGGGAAAGACCATAAGGTCTGCAAGAAAGATTGAACCATGCACCTCAATCGGACACCTCCGATACACCTTATTCACTAACACATTTAAACCCAACAAGCTCATCACTTGAACTTCTATCTCTAGATCCTTGGTTGGCAACCCCCAATGCTGAGTGATTAGTGTTCAACTCACTATCACTTTCTACTCTTTTCATGGGAACTTATCATCAAATCTACACCTACTTGAACCAATGCATGTACTTAATGTGATATATTTAGGGATTATACCATTGAAGATAATATTTGTAGAAAAGGCATACTTTACTATATTTTCATATCTGTACAGGAACAACTATTGTCAAGGCAGCAAAATGAGGCTGAGGCAGGACCTGATGCCGAGGCAGCAGAGGATAAAAAGCAATATGACAGGCAAACTGAGGAGAAAAATAAGAAGAACGCTGCTGAACAAAAAGCCCAAGGATCAGAGCTGAACAACACATCAAAAGCCCAAGGACAAGGCAACGCAGGAAGAAACCTTCTAAAAGATTAAACTTGGAAATATTTACCCTATGTACATAACTTGTTCCCTACTCCAAGTTGTACTATAATTAGGAAAGGTTTGTCCTAGGCCAAGCCTATATAAGGTATAACCGTCCAAGGGACTAGAAGAGCTGAATTTGGGAGAGCCGAATTTTGAGAGAGTTCACCGTAGGAACAATTCTTCCCATCATGTTCTAAGCTTTCTTAGGGTTTAGGTGAAAGTTGTTGAGTATTAGTGGAGGAGATTGTATTTTGTTTCTTGTTTCAATGCAATAAAATATCAAAGTTTGCTTACTCTTTGTCATTCTTTGTTCTTGTATCCAAGCCCGGAAGGAAGTTTGTGAGTAATCTATTTGTCTAGACTCGGGAGAGCTAGACTCACGAAAGGAGTAAGTGTGGTATTCGACTTGGTTGGAGGATACTAACTCGGCCTAGGAATAGGTTAGAGTTTCAGCGGCTAAAAGAAGTGTGGGATTGATTGTTGGTTATAATTGATTAACGCCGGGAGGTATCATTGAGGACTGACCATCAACAATGTTTCGACTTAGGGATAAGCGAAGTCATTCAAGGACACTTTGTCGAACTTTGGTAAATATGCCCAAGAGCAAGGGATTGTCGTGGCAGAGAACACTGTCGCTACCAAAGACAGTATCTACAGTACTACCGAGGTAGTGCAATACAGTTGCATTAGACAGAAGCAAATCAATCAAATCCACTATACAAAACAACTGGATCCTACCCTCTTTCTCAAATTTGATCTCATCTTATTTTATTTAGTTTAAGCAACAACCAAACTTATTTGTGTTTTACTTTTGTTTTAAAGGGTAAGAAGATCAAAGGAAGCATATTAAGTATACTAATCCTTGAAGAGACGATAGCTCGATAATATTTATCACTTTATTACTTGACGTGTACACTTGCACTCTAATTGCGCGTCTTCAACAAGCATCACTGAGATATCCCACTAAGGATATAGGAGTGGGTAGACCCCGAGTCTATAAGAGTAACTATGGGAACTAAAAATAAGGTGAACGTACATGAGATAATGTTGATATCTGTATAGTCCTCCTGTACCCTCATCGTATATAGTCTGGCTAGTACTCTCGTCTGGATTGGAAGGTACCACCTGACATATGACTTGTTCCTCCATGAGAAAAGCCTCGACCCCTTTGGCCTGGGTAACTGGTCATTTGCACTTGTTCTGTCGGTAGCTTCATAGTTTTAGGACAGTACATCAAGAAATGGTCCGTCGATCCATAATGGTAACAAGATCTAACCACTCACCAACATAATCTTTAATGGTTTTGCCCATATTAAGGGCAAACTAGGGCACCCGAGCTTTACTGGGAACTTTTCGGACTTATCATCAGGGAAGATATAGATTATCTCCTTCTACTTAATAGCTTAAACCTTCGATTCAATCTTAAACCCTAATTTGAAGCTCCTTTATTCTAGTTCCAACAATTTCTAATCCTTCCGAATTAGAACTGAGAGTTATTGGAGTAGCAATAATTATTCTCACTAACACCTCTTTTTTTGGATAATGATCCGTAAAATTAAACCTTGTACTAGATCCAAACACTTGGCACTAGCAGTTAACTCCGAAAACACTTTTGGTGGGGCAACAGTGAGATATGTATGGATCTCATTCCTTAGGAACTTTAGAAACCTCTTTTATCTCATCTCTTCCGTAACCACCAACTCCAAAGTATACATACTTAACTGTACGAACTCTTACTCTTGAACGAAGACCGATCGGTTCCCTTATGCCAAATGGGTGAACCGATCCGTGAACCGATCCTTCAAAGTATCTATGTGAGTATCACCCATATATTTTTTCTCGAATTCTTTGAGGAAGTTATCCCTTATAGGTCGGTTGGGATACAATCCAAGCTATAACACCTCCGACCATTCTCGTAAATTTCCTTTTAGAAGTAACAGAACACATGACAACATATCCTCTGATCTTAGTTTCATTTGCCTCATGATCCAACAGGTGTCGTGCAACCACTGATCTGCTTACACAGGATTGCCTTGTCCTGTCCCAAGAAAGTTAATAACTCATTGCCTTTGTATCCTCTTAATAGGTGCCTCTTGTGGTGTACCAAATAGCCTCGATATAGATCTCATAATCTGATGTAGTGCTCGATTCAACTGCGAGAAGTAGTTAGCCTCTTGTCCAATTGTATCATCCTATGGTACCTCCATATCGGACACGTACTCATTATCATAGTCTCATTCCTGGGAACCATACTCTCATCATATTTACCTCTTCTTCATATGTTTTCTTTCTACACATCAAGAAAATAAGGTCACGCCATCGAATTTTCATTATTGAAGCAAGTAAGACTTCGACTCATTGGTATGTACTTATTTGACACCTATATACCACACTAGACTCCCCCAGATTTCTTAGAAACGAATAAACCTAAGCTTTACTAAATGTAACACCCTTGACCCGGATGTCATATTGGGCTTAATTATAGACAAAAACTTGTATTACCAAATTTCGCTTCAAAATCCTCAATAACAAGTCTAAAACCAAATCAAATCCAAATCCATAATAAGTCCATTAGTTTTAAAACAAAAAAATAGTTCTAAAACAATGTGCGAATGTTGGGATCGATACAAGGGATTGCTTCGGAAGTGTACAAATCATAGTTTTCAAGATTGGACTCAAGTTGTAATATTCTACAATAGAGTCAATGCACCTACTAGGATGATGCTAGATGCCTCGGCAAATGGAGCTTTGTTAGACAAATCACCCGAGGAGGCATTCAATATGCTTGACAAAATTGCCAAAAATGACTATCAATTTTCTTCTATAAGACTTGGAATCTGGAGGAAGGAACAAGGGGCATTCGAGCTTGAAGCTAAGGACTCATTATCCGCCCAGCTCTCAACTATCACCAACATGTTGAAGAGTATGAAACATTCCAATGAAGTGAAGGACGTGAAGATGGCCAACTTAGCATGTCTGATATTCCATGGCAATCACCATGAGAATGAGTGCCCCGGAAATCATGAGACAGACAACTATTAGGGCAATTTCACCAGAAGCAACAACAATCCCTACTCAACACATATGATCCAAGATGGTGCTAGCATCCGAGTTTTTCAGGGGCAAACCAAGAATCCAGCAATCCTAATCCCCTAGTGTGGAACTAGAATGTCAGTGAGTCCCACAGTTTTCAAGCGAATATGCCATGGCATAATTCAAATAAGGAGGTGCCATCATCATCATCTAACACTAGTTTTTTGGAGGCGACAATGCAAGAATTCATTCTAAGAACCAAGACAATGCTTCAAGAGCATACCACAACTATCAAGAACCAAGGAACTTTACCAAACTACACAAGTATGTTGATCATGTTGAACATCATTAGTTTCAGTTCAAAGTGCTCTATTTCGATGTTAAGTATAACAACCGCTAGAGTGAATCCATCCAAATCTTCTTCAAATAGTCTCAGAATAATGTAACTCATTCAGGAGCAAGAAGATTTATTGGGTTCACAAATGCGTATGTCATTGCATTTCCTGTCATGACGGAATTATTGGTGGCATTGTTTTCATGTTGTCCAGATTACGGATTCATTATTATTCTTATCCTTTATCTGAGTCTATGTGCAGTACGTTCGATCTCTAGGTCAAAATGATGTTGTTCAACAGATGAGTTTGCCTTGTTCATACACCAAAACAAACTAGATTAAAAATAGTAAAAGGAAAATTGAAATAAAATAAAATAAAAATGCAATAAAAATTGGAATTGTCAATCTTTAGCAATGACGCCAAAAACTTGTCGTGTGTATATAGTCCTACGCTATTGTATTGCAAGTATACACTTGTCAAGTTATAATATAAAAGATATCGATCCCTCAAGGAACGGTATTACTTATGCAACTTGTTGTTTCTACACAAGAAAAATTAAATGCACAAGTTGATTTATTTTGGAATTAAACTAATGATTTTAACTAAAACAATTAAAACAAACGATTGAGAAATAAAGATTGAGAAGTAGGCCAAATTAGATTGCTTCGTAGTATGGAATCAAAATACAATTATCTTGTCCTTATAATGTAAAGTAAGGATTACCTCCTCGTCGGGTCGCTGAAGGGTCACCTTGGCTACTTCGGCGGGTTATACTTTAATGTCAAGTTGACAATTCATAGTTCGATAGGAAGTTCGTTGATGAATCCTCCTTATCCCTGATTCGGAAAGCTATTGATGGCCATGTCTTGATAATATCTCTCAACATGGATCAAAGATGAACACCAACCGATATTACGTTCCCTTTAATCGCTGAAATCCCATAAAACTAATGTTTTGATATAATAATTGAAAAAATAGTTTTGGATTAATTTGAAAAGATTTCAAAAATGGTTCTTATGTCCAAACAACTTGAAAATATGTTTAAGAAGTTTTTGAGAGCTTTTAAAGGTGTTTTAAATGATTTAAAGAAACCAAAGAAGTGATTTTAACCCAAGCATTTCGATACACCTCCTAGGTGTTTCGATACAGCCATGTTTTCAAAGGAAAAATCACAGTGGTATTGATACCCGTTTCGATACCCTTTTACCACTGTGAGGTTTGGTTTCGATACACCCCCGACGATCATAAATGTTTTTATGAAAAAACCCAGCGACTAGGAGCGGTATCGATACCAGTTTTGATACATGTTCATAATTGCAAGTTCAACGACTATTTCTTCCCAAAGCAATCGTTTTGATACCAGTTTTAGGGGTATCGATACCTCCTGTACTAGAAGAGGAAATATGCCTTGAAATCAGCTCCAAACGACTCCAAATTGATCCCAACGGTCACGAACGTCTAGAAGCTCACTTAGGATGATAAAAGGAAGCCTCAAGCATTAAGAGAAGGGTAATGCTTCATTGTAAACAACATTACGATTCAATAATTGTCTTAAAGCTTAATTCTCACACTTTTGGGTAGACAACACTTGTGAGCTTAATGTATATGTATGCTCAAGTGTATTAAGATTGGGTGAGTACTTAGTTACAAACATTAGCCTTGTTAGAACTATTATCAAAGTTTGCTTAAGATTATCTCTTGTTTGAGAGGATTCCCGAAGTTCGGGTTGTGAACTTTGGATACTTGATTCGGGTTTGAATCAAGGATTGTAAGGTTATCCCCCTCAAGCATCAAGAGAAGGGTAATGCTTCATTGTAAACAACATTATGATACAAGAATTGTCTTAGGGCTTAATTCTCACACTTTTGGATAGACAACACTTGTGAGCTTAATATATATGTATGCTCAAGTGTATTAGGATTAGGTGATTGCTTAGTTGCAAACATTAGCCTTGTTAGAAGTATTATCAAAGTTTGCTTAAGATTATCTCTTGTTTGAGAGGATTCCCAAAGTTTGGGTTATGAACTTTGGATGCTTGATTCGGGTTTGAATCAAGGTTTGTAAGGTTTCCCCTTGTTCCTCAAAAGGAAGAGATTCTTAGTGAATTTGGGAAATCCTTAGTAGGAAGCTAAGGTAGTGGATGTAGGTGCTTGTTCGAAGGTCGAACCACTCTAAAATCAATGTATTCATTATTTATATTTTTGCTTCCACAACAAATCACCCAAATAGTCATTTCTCCATGACTTGGCGAATTTAATAGGTTATTCATCGAGCCCTTCAAGTCCAACAAATTCTAGCTTATATCTAAGCTAAATTAGTCTTCACCGAAGTAGATAAAAATCATGTTTACTCATTTCATGAGTCTAACTCTTCTGGTATTAGACAAATATATTTTTCATCATAAACTTCTCTCCCGAGCTTGAAAGTAAGAAAGATTAATAAACAAGAGTAAATAAACTATCAATTCAAACTTGCATTAATAAGAACTAAACAAATTACAAAATTTCTTTCACAACTATTCCACAAAATAACCTAAGGACTATGGAAGAATTAGAATATGATGATGGTGGATGTTGGCTAGGGTTTAATGGCTCTCGATCCAAGATTTCTCTATACCTTGCTATCTATCTAGGGTATGGTATTTATAGGCTAAGCCTAAGCTAAATATTTTCAAAGGTAAGAATTCAACTTGGAATAAAATACAACTTTATTACATAAATAAAAAACCTTTATTTTATTTCCTAGTTTATTCCTATTGGACTTCTTCTACGTAGCTTTGACCATGACATTCATTGTTATTTTTTGTTCTTTTATTTTCTTTTCTTACCTTGTCTTAGAAAATCTAGCTTCTTTTTTTCTTCACGTCGTAATTCATATATGAACGTCTAAGTGTAGTGTCGGCAACAATAACTTTTGCCTCGACAGACGTGGTGCTATCTTTTTTTTGGGTCTGGTTTGATCTGCTTATTCATCAATTTAGCATCTCTTAGCGAAATCTGATAATCTAGAACTATTATTGCTTTTTTCCTCTACTTAGGCAGACCTTGCCTAGGGGACATGTTACCTGTCAAGGAAAGAAAATGATAGCAGCACCTTTTTTCATCAAATATTGCATAAAATTACTAAATGAATGCATGAATGCTGAATTGTAGAAAATATGTTTAAATGTCCAGAATTGCTACTTATTTATCCCAAATATAAGCAATAATTGAAGTAAAAGGGACATAAAATATAAGACTATTGTGCACTTATCAAGTTTAGTTGATTGAGTTATTGGTTCCAAACTTAATTGAGGGGAACAAAAGTTGGGTAAACATCAACGTTGGTCACTAAGTTATTTTCGCTTTCTTATTTTGATTACAAACTATTATCTTTAGTAAAATATCCACTAATGTTATATTCTTTTTAGCTAAATCACCATTAAAAACTCATGGAAAGACAAGAAAGCATGAATAGTTTAGTGACCAAAATAGAAGAGAAACAGAAACAATAGATTCGTGATCAAAACAAGAAAATAATAACATCAGAGACTAAAGTAGAAAAAATATAATATTATCAAGATTTCGCACAAAAATAATAGTTTGGTGATCAAAAAGAAAAACAAGAATAGATTAGTGATCAATGAATGTTTATCCAAAAAATTCACGAGCTTAATTGATTTTCTTTCTCAAAAATTCAAGAACTTCTTACCTCCTTCAGTCAATTTAAATATAGTAAAAATATTTTAATAAAAAACTATATATTAAAATAATAGAGGGTAAAGTACACTCATTGTGACTTAATTATAAATTTTATAATAAAAAAATATTTTTTAATTTCAACCATATCACTCAATTAACATATTATTGTAAACATGTTGATCTACCATTAAAGTTAGAACAAATCTCCAATTTAATTTGATAATACAATATTTTATCCTAAAATTTATTCATTTTATTAAATTTATCTTAATTTAGAGAATTAATAAATTTAAATTTTTATATATTAAAATGTTAATTTTTTTTAAAATTTTTTCGCACTATATAAATCCTTTATATCAAGTAGAAATGAAATAACGGTATTTTAAAATTCTAATCATTCTATATCACAATCTTAAAGAGACATATGTTACATACATAATCGTATGGCAGAAAATATTATATTTTTTACAAAATAAAAGTTGAAGTATCAGATTATATATATAAAAAATGATTTTAAGTATCAAATTGAAAGATGTGGTTTAATCCTAAGGAGGCATATTTCTGTAATGTTTTTAAACTTTTTAAGGTTTAGGGTTTAAAACGTATTTTTTAAATTAAAATTATTAGCTTTTAATATTTTAAAAATGAATGAGTCTACTACGTGCGTCGAACACTATTGAACATCACTAATACTGAATATTGTTGAACACCATTAAATTGATTAATAAAAATTAAAAACCTCAAGTACTCAGTATACAATTAAAAATTATTTAAAATAATTTTTTAATTAAATTATTTTAGATAAAAAAAAATGATTCAATTGGTCACCCAACTATTACTTTTTTTTGTTTTGATCATCCAACTAAATTTTTTTGTCAAAATTGTTATTAATATTTCATTTTATTTTTGTTTTGGTCACTGATCATTAAATATTTAACGAAAATTATAACATGACATTATTTAACAACAATTTGAGTCCCTAAAATTATTATTTGATAACAATTTGATTCCCTAAAATTATTACATTATATCTATTTAATCCTAATAAAAATATAACTCATTAAATATTTTGATTAAACCCTAATTTTTTTATTTTTTATTTTTCTTTCAATGCAACAAGTAATATTATTCTCTTTTGTTGTACTTTCCTCAATAAACAAACAAAGATCCACAATAGTTACCATTTTTTTATAAGATCAACTCATCAAGTTCTAGACCAACTCTTATTTTATATAAGTATTTATAAATTATTTTTTTTAATTTTTTTTCAAGAAATAATGTCAATTCAAGCATTGTTCCAATCTATATATACGAAAAAAAGATAAGTAAAAACTAAATATTAAGTTATTTACTGTAATTTTTTAAGATTAGCGAATCGAGATAATTATTTTTATAATATCACTTAACAATAAAAAAATAATCATTAAAAATCAAAAAATATATATGAACCAATAGTATATATATCGACTTCTTAATAATCAAATTAAAATAAATAGTTAATCGAGCTGAGAAAAATCAATGATAACAATAGCACAAAAAATTCCTACAACAAAGTTATGAATCATTGCAATATGAACAAAAGTCTACAATTTGAGTTTCCTACAATCGTTACAAATCCTCCATGGTATATATATTTTCAATTTTTACAAAAAAAAGTGCAAAGTATAAAAATCTAATCAAACCATAGCCTACAATTTGGGTTGTTTTGCCTTAATATATTAAATAATAACTTTGGTTAAAACACCAAAATTATCAATTTTTAAATGTTTTTTATTTTATATACATAAATTGAAATAATGTTTGAAGTGACATTATTTCTAAAAAAGAAATTAATAAAAAATCATTTTATAAATATTTATAATCAGATAAGATTCGATTCAAAACTTGACGAGTTTATGATAATTGTTGTAGATCTTTGTTTGATTCTTGAAAAATTGAAAAGAAGAAGAAGAAGAATATCATATGTTGTATAGGGAAAAATAATAGAGAATTTAAGGTTTAGACTAAATATTTGATAAATTATTTTTTTATTAGGATTAAATTGATATAACATAATAATTTTAGAGACTAAATTGTTATTAAACCATATCATATTATAATCTCCATTAAATTAACGATCGATGAATAAAACGATAACGAACCGAAATATTAGTATCAATTTTAATGAAAAATTTAGTTGTGTGACCGAAATATAAAAAAATGATAGTTGAGTGATCACCCGTGTAGTTATTCCTATGAAAAACAATTTAATTAAAATTTTATTTTAAATAATTATTAATTATATGTTGAGTGTTTGAAAATTTTTAACTTTATTAATCAATTTAATAATGTTCAACAATGTTCAGCGTTAATGGTGTTCAGCGATGTTCGACGCCTGTCATAAAATTTTCTTTTAGAAATATATTTAAATAAAATTGCTTCTTTATTTTTTATATTATCGATTCTTTTATATATTTTTAAAAAATCTAAAATCAATATTTTATTTATTTAAAAAATATTTCAATAATAATATTAAAAACACATATTTAAATTAAATAATCTAAAAATATTTTTTATAATTGCTTTCTAAAAGTTATTAAAAATATTTTTTAACCTTATTTTTCAAAATAATAACAAATTAGTCCTTAGCCAAATAAAAATAACAAACACGTGTCACCGAAAAAACTAAAGCGAAAGGCAGCAGGAGCATCGTCCCCCCAGACACAAGGAAATAACTTCTAACAGATGAACAAGAAAAATTACAGCAGGGAGCAAATCTAGAAAACAAGAAAACGCAAAACATCTACAAATAAAGAGACAAAATTTGCAGAGAAAATGGGGTGGGGATGGACGATCTATGAAGGAACGGTGGTAATTGGATCGCTAGTTCTTCTCGGATGGACAGGTCTTTGGTTCTTAAACAGAAGACTTTACAAAGAGTACGAGGAAAAAAGGGCTTTGGTTCAAATCATCTTCAGTGTTGTTTTCGCTTTTTCTTGTAACCTTCTCCAGCTTGTTCTTTTCGAGATCATCCCTGTCCTTTCCAGAGAGTAAGACGCCCTTTCTCTCACTCTCTCTGCTTGCAGCTTCTTTCTATTGTTATAGATTTTGGATTTTTGTTAGTTTAGTTTTATTGTACTCTTTTTTTCAGGAGTTAACTTAGTTGCTATATATGTATAGTGGTTTTCGGTTTAATTGTTTTAGGGGTTCTGTGTATAGAGAAAATGAAGTGGGATAATAGTTTCTTCAGGGGAATTTTTATTGGGAGATGGAAATGGATACGATTATTTAAAATTGGGTTTATGAGTTTTGAATTAATGTATTTGTTGAGACGAGTTGTTTGATTCGTTCTTTGTTAGCAGTTAACTTTCCATTTATGTTTTAGGGATTTTGAGTATTTTTAGTTGTATGCCTTTGGTTTTCTTAATTGTTTCCTGTGAATGAGAAAAAGAAAATTGAATTAGCATCGATTATGAAGTTTCCTGGTTTGGGGGGACTACCTGGAGATTAGTGAATGTACTTTGCATATGGAGTTATTAGTTGCGCTTTCTTCATTTCCTTTGTGTGTTGCTCTTCTCTTACCTTTTGGTAGTTAGTTTTTGACTAATTTCCTTTTACTTTCAGAAGTTTGGTTTGCTTGTCTGTTCGTGTTGGAACATCTCTTAGCTTTTATGTATCTGAGTCTTTATGTTTAACTAGCCTCTATGTTTAGTTGATATATAGTTTGCTGGAAGAATAAGAATAAAGGTTTACTTTTAGAATTGATTTGATGGTTTTGGTTTTAATGCTAGTAAGGAGCTTAATCTTCTGTCTAAGTAATCCCTTTCAAATGTAAACTTGTATATACAATTTATTAAAAATCTCCTTTTTCTGAAGTTATAAAATAATGATTTACATGAAACCTCTGAATATTAATTCCCCCTTTCTCTGGAAAATTATTATTTTGGCTTGTGCTTCTTTAGTTCTACATTTTATTAAATCTTGCTGGGGTGGTTGTAACATGATTTAATTATTTTAATGTCATAATGCTCATTTAACTCACATTTCCCCTTTTGTTGGTAGGGCAAGATTGATGAACTGGAAGGTGGATCTATTCTGTTTGATTTTGTTACTAGTTTTTATGTTGCCATATTACCATTGCTACTTGATGCTTTGCAATAGTGGTAAGTTTGTTTGTTATTATTTTAATGCTAATTGAATTGTTTTAACTCCTATTTTCTGTTATAATAGATTTGTTATTTCTCTTGTGAGGATTAATGTTGAGATGATAACATCTTTGAAACTTTTCTGTTTCTCCTTCCCCCTGATGTTGCTGTCGCCTGTCTGCATCATTGAATATTACCATCATTTTTTAATCAGTTACTTCTCGAAGATGGTGAATGTAATGTTTGTACGAATTATTTATGCATCATTCACACAGTTGAGTTCTGAGCTGAGAGGGTTCTAGATGAGTAGTTACTGTGTTTGTAATATTGTCACTTTATGCCATGTATGTGGCAATACTATGAGTGAAAGAGAAAACAAATGACAAAATTTCATGGGTTCAGTATTATCCTTTAGGCCTTCTAATGTTTTCTGTATGCTCATGTCAGGTGTGAGGAAGGAGCGGGCCGGACTTGGAGCTATCATCTTCTTGTTGGCATTTCTCTATGCTTTTTGGCGCATGGGCATTCACTTTCCTATGCCCTCTCCTGACAAAGGTTTTTTATATTTAAGTTCATAGTTTCAATTTGTCTTGCATGTATAGGCATGCACAAACTAACCATTTTTAGTTTATGGATTTCTCTTCCTTCTTTCTGATTGAATTTGGTTTCAACCCTTCTCCTCTTTCCTCGATGAAATGATATCAAAATTTGATCTTAACTATATGAGTAGTACACCTGAAATACGGGATCTTAGCATTAAATTTTGGACGATGCATATATTTAGATTGTACTGGAGCACATTTTGGGGATTTTAAGATTTTACATAAATAATATAGGCTGCAGTATTCCATGAATATTAGCTGTATGAAAAGGTTGGAATTTATTTTCGAGTTTTCATCCAAAGAGAAATTTATGATTGGTTTTTGAGATATAAATTTTAAAAACAGGAAAATAAAATTAGTATATCTATAAGAGTAATTGTTGTGGATAAGGGAAGAAGATCAGTCTGTACCAACTTTATTTTTTTCACATCTCGTCTCATTAGTCATTAGAAGATTGTGCTTCTGCCTGGCTAATAATTGCAGGTGAAAACCTGGATTATCTAGCAGTTGTTAGCAACATTTTTTCGAGGATAATGGTTTAATTTTTATGTTATGCATACATCTTCTGCAAGTATTTCAGACATATAAGCTTCTGCTTCTCAACTCCTTTGATTTTTTTCAGGTTTCTTTACGATGCCTCAATTGGTCAGTCGAATTGGTGTTGTTGGAGTAACTGTCATGGCTGTCTTATCTGGTTTTGGTGCTGTAAATTTGCCATACAGTTATTTGTCACTTTTCGTCAGGTATTGACATGTACTTGATGTCTGATATATTGGTTCTTTCTTGGATGCAGGGGAATTAAACAGATTTTGTTCCTGCATGCTTTATATTTTAAAGAACCATATAACCTCTGCTATGTTTAGTATATAATTCCCCTCATTCTTTGCCTTGTTTGCCTAGTGTTTTCCCTGATCATGTCATTGGCGCAACCTCAATTCTTCTTGTACATTGTTTTTTTATTATTTATTTTTGTCATCCTCCAATAACTAGATGGAACTTGGAAGAATTCCAAGAAGATGAGAGTAATGTGGATAATTGCTCAGGGGTTGGATTTGGGGGCAAGGAGGGTGATTGGAACAGTACAAGTGACAAATTACAGGATTTATGTTTCTTGTTATGAGCATAATGCCGCCCAACTTTAGTAGGTTGGATTAAAATTTCCTGGGTGCATATCTGTTGGCAATCAATTCAGTTGAATCATGAATGCTATTAGAACAGTCAGAGTCCATGGTTGGGAAGAATGCTTGGCAGTTTTATCCATGTCTAAGGAGTGGCAGGTCACGTTATGGTTTGATAAATAACTGCAGTTGTGAGAAGTTGGAAGTTGTACTTGTTCCAATTCCAGATTATGGCTTAGGATAGAAAGTCTAAGATGCATCTACTTGAATAACTCTGGCTGGAATTGAGACTTCAAAATAAAATAAAAAATCTGGTACAACTGCAGAAGCAAAGTTGGATTTTAAAAATAAAAAAATATATAAAAATTCAGGTACAATTGCAGCAGCAAATGTAGATTTTAAAAATAAAACAAAAATTCAGTTTCAATGTGGCGAAAATGGTTGGAAAACATATCTGGAAATTCTACTTTTGATACAGTGCAGCAACAAAAAGGCGAAAAGGTCTTTATCAGCATAGTTGAAAAATTGATATTTTGTTTTAGATTCTAGAATGCTATAATAAGAAGGTAACTACAAGCGCCCAAGTAATTTCCAGAACTTGAACAAGAAAACTTAATTGTAAGCTCTCATATTATTGGAACAAAAGAAAATATTTATGGAAGTGAGCAACCATGTTCTTGGAGAAACTATAAATAATCGGGACTAATTGCAAAAGCTTTGTCAAGTAGTCTAACATGCAGCTTTAGAATATGTGTTGGAACCCCAGTTTCTTTACTTGGACAGTAGGTGTGGCATGCTGTCCTTGATATTATAAATGGATACTGCCTTTGATTCGTAATGCTAGAATGTTACTTTTGAAGTTTACAGTGTAAACAGAATGAGGTTAATATAATGATAAGTTGAGCCTATAAACAGAAAAACCTCTGGGAAATGGCCCACTTAACTCTTAGACATTCATCTTATATCATAACAATTTATAAATTCGCTATAGCTAAATAAATCATAAAATTTATATTTTTGATGTCAGGTCCTTACAAGCATTGTCCTTGATAGTTGTTGGTTGTATATGTATCAAAGGGAAACTGCCATGATTAATAGCCTTTATTATTTTACTAACTGTAAAATGTAACAGGATTAGTCTGTACAAGCCAACTTTTGATCTGTTCCCAGTAAAACATGGATATTTTTTAGTTTTGGCGTCAACATATTAGGAGTAGAGGATTCTTTTGTAGCTTATAATGTTGTAAAGCCGATACTGATAAAGCTTCCAGTCTCTGACATGTTTACTTATTCAGTATCATGTTTGTTTCTTTGTATCTAGATGATTTTGATTTCTTACATACTCGTCTCTGTAACTGTGACAGAGAGATTGAAGAATCAGAGATTAAGGCATTGGAGAGGCAACTATTGCAGTCAATTGAGACTTGTGTTGCAAAGAAAAAGAAAATCATTCTTTGTCAAATGGAGATGGAACGAGTTCAAGGATCTGAAGAGGTTTACTGATTTTGCTCCTTTTGTATCAGTAATTTGGAATTGATGCAATTTATTGGTTAGGGTCGTTAATGACTCCAATAGAAAATATTTGAGGTTATGAATGAAGTATAATTTGCCGCTGAAATGGATATAAACATAATATGCATTTCTAGCTTTTTGTTTCAAGTTAACTTTTTATTGATTTTAAATTCTGTCAAATTTGAATCTGTTATGTTTTGTTCTTGACTGTTATGCTTGTTTGTTTTATGCCATTGTTTTGTTGTATTTTTCATTTATTTATTTTGACTCTAAGACCTAAGTGGTTTTCAAGTCTTTTGATTGGCAGTGATTATAGTTACTATTCTCTTTTAGCTGATTAAGGATGGTTGTTTCAGAACTTAAAGGCAAGATCATTCTTCAAAAGGATTGTGGGATCAGTCGTTCGTTCAGTGCAAGATGATCAAAAAGAACAAGGTCTTCATTCCTTTTCCCCTCTACAAAATATACTGTTAAATTTCCCATTTATTAGTCTTGTGATGATCAGTCTTAGTTTATTATTATTAAGGACCTATTTATTAGTATGTAGGTTTATCATAATTTTGTAGGAACCTCAAATATCACTTAATAGACTCAATTAGAAACATCACTCATTAATGGTTGGTATGGTTATGTGTTGATACTTTGACCAGAAAATAAGTGAAGACATATCCATTCATATGTTACACTTCTTTTCAATTTGGTTTTTACTTTCTTCTTCACTTCAAAAGTTTAACAGTTGGACATATATATACACACACATGCATGTATATATATTTTGGATGTTCATGTGTCACGGCTCTTCATTAATATCTATTTCCTTGAATCGTTATAGCTATTACACCTCAACTGTGAGATTGTAGATTATGTAGGAATGAACTGAAGAAGAGATATGCAGTTATCTTGCTATTAATTGTGGTGAAATTAAGCCTTATTTTTTTGTATGCTGCAAACTAACTTCTTCTCAGTGGCGGATCCAGAAAAATATTTGAACACACACTCGAAATTTTAAAATTTCAGGGTGGGCACAACTCATAATAAATATTAAAAAAATTTAAGGACTAATTCATAAAATTTTAAAAATTTGAAGGCAAATCTGTAAACTTTAAAAAGTTCATGGTGAGCTTGGGCCCGCCCTATACCTTAGTGCATCCGCCACTGCTTCTGCTTAAAGACGTGGTTCAATTCCTCAAATTCAAGTTCATGTGTAAAGGCATGATGCTTTTTTTTGAACTTTGTTGTTAGAGATCAATCTTGCCCATAAGAATACTAAAAGGATAAAATGGATTAGCTTTAAGCATCAGGGAGACAAAAGTTCCTGCTTACTTTTTCGGTCTAAATTTGGTATTGGGCCTAGTGGCTTTATTTTTATCAAAGTTGAATTAAGGTTTCAACTTTTTTTTATGTGCACAGACTGAATTGTCATTTTAAACTTTTAGATGTAATGATGTTATAACCTTGCAGATTTTTTAGTCCTTTTTTTTCTTGCCAGTCATTTATACTTGTTTCTGGCTGTAGCCTCAGTGGCTTTCCTACTTTGTGTTGATGTACCTTTAGAAAATTCCAAGGAGATGTTCTATTTCACCTCTTTACATTGACATATGACTTCTACATTTAAAATGTAAATAATAATAGTGATTCAACATTTTGTAATTGTGAAGGGGTCGACATTTTTTGCAGATATTAAAATCTTGGATGCTGAGGTTCAAGCTTTGGAAGAGCTTTCAAAGCAACTCTTCCTTGAAATCTTTGAGCTTCGCCAAGCTAAGGTTGTTTCATCTGTAAAATTGTATTCTAATTTATAACATTGAATGTGATTATGTCATGTCTCTTAAGGTCATCTACATCTTTCAGTGTGTAAACAAGGGCTCAGAGCTAGTCAGATCCCTTTCTTGAAAACTTGAAAATATGATTTGTTTAGATGGTGGATTATGTCCTATGGATAATGGAAGTGAAATCAAATTGACATGAGATATTACATTGTCACATTTTCTCACTTATCTTAAAAATGCTGTAGGGCACTGTTCTGATGTATAAGGTTTATCATGCATTGATTAAAACCATAAAAGGCTGAGAAATATATGAAGATATCGATACTAACATATGGTAAAAATATTCCCCTTTTGCTATTTCTGATAGTTGTTAAGGCCAAAATACATGTTCTTATTTGTTTGAATTTTAGTCCATGTTAAGTATTTTGATAAACTTGATTGTCATGATCCTAGCTACCCTGTAATGTTTTGTTCAAGATGTACAATCTACTGCATTCTGGTCTCCAATTGCTGTAGTTATTTATGCTAGAGTTTTCCTTTTTTGATTTAGATTTCTCTCAGGGAAAGCAATGGTTTGTCTGCTTGTTTATATTTTCCAGGAGGCTGCTGCTTATTCACGAACATGGAGGGGCCATATGCAGAATATGCTTGGATATGCAGGTTCAATTTATTGTGTGTACAAAATGATTAAGGTATATGAGTAAGGAACTTTTACTTCACTAAATATTTCATATTGAGTGAATAGTAAAATTTAGTGGCCTAAAAATGAGATGTTACATAACGAAATAGGATAAAAATAACTACCATTTAGATTGGACAAATACAGAAACATTTAATGAAACTGATCTCTAATTCATGTAACGCGCTAAGAGTAAATAATCTTGTTAACTTCATGAATAGCTCACGTTTTAGGAGTTTATGCTTTATGCAATTCTATTTAATTGTATTCTGATTTTCAAAAGAGGCCCTTTTCTGTAAGATTTCTTTTTGTTGCTACTTTTGGGAAGCCTCAGATTTTCATTTTATAGTGGAACTTTACTTTTCCTCAATATTAGGCCATGTTTATATTGTTTTAACTTAGGTCCCATACTGAAAGTTTATACTACACTATGAAAATGATATAAGCTAGGCAACCACTGCTTCAGCAAATGGAAATTACAAAGTGTTGATGTTAAGTTGATAATTACAAGATGTGACAAGGCCTTTGATGCCAATAAAAAAATATTTGGGCCGAAGTGGCAAACTCTTTCAAAACATTTGTAACTCGTTCTTGGAAAATAGGAAAAAAGCACATGAATCAGTATCTGTTTCAATGCGCTTAAACATGGGCAATATCATTATGGGCTTACTGGTTGTGTTGGTGAGACGTTAAACTGATTAAACAACTCTCTATCAATGAATTAAATCTACACCTTTTTTTTTCTTTAATTGATATTTTTTATGCAATGCAGTTCTAAGGCTTGTTAAGTCATTAAGTATTTAGCGTTTGATTCTGAAATTGTAAAATTGGTGATTTAGCAATTTCCTTGTGCTCATATTTTTCTTCTGACTAAGATTTAATACATTAAAAATATTCTGATTGATCTTTCTTTTCTCTTATCTTTTTTTTTATTTATTTTTGGGCGCAGTCTTTACAAAGTGTTGTTTTCAAGGAGGTATTGCATCTTTCAGTGATCTCTGCTATAACTATCTCCTCCCCCTCCCCTATTAAGATCATTGTAATGAAAATCTGTTTCTTTGTCAGGCTGGTTCAGTTGACCCTGTGACAATGTCGATCACCATATTGTTGCAGTTCTTTGATATTGGAATAGATGCTGCATTGCTGTCCCAGGTCAGTTGTGAATATGGCTTATGCGTTGCACTCTAATGGGTTGACGTCTGCGACTATATTAATGCACCCAGACTTAGCATGTATGATAATATGTTAAAGTATTATGTAGACTCTTGTAGTCTTGTTTGCTACATTTAAAGTTTTTAAAATTCCCCTTCATAGTTCTAACTTATAGTCGAAGAGAAAAAAGTATTTTTTTAGTGATTTTAGAACCTAGATGACAGCATGCTATGGAGGGAATTACAGGCGAGTATGACTTTAGATGCATGGTATTTCAGTCATAGATCAATAAATTTAGAACGTGAGTTGCTTTTGGTTCGGTATAGTTTATTGAATTGTAGAATTCAATTCCTGAGTTGACATTTCTTGGTTATAAATTTTTATGGATTTTGTATAGTTTGTCTTGTATGATCTGTTCTTAGGTATTGTACATTGGGCCCTGATAATTCTATCACATTTGGGAAACACATAACTCTCTTGTTTCCTTTAGTTATTGAACTGTACACTATCTCTGCCAGGGTTAATGGTTTGCATCTTTAATTTTTCGTGTTTTTTATTTTCAGTATATTTCCCTGCTGTTTATTGGAATCTTGATCACCATATCAGTTCGGGGTTTCTTAACAAATCTAATGAAGGTAATCTTGTTGGTATTTGGTAAGCTGTAATTTTTTCTGTGTTTCTTATAGTTCAGTAGTTGGAGTTACCATATGCGTTGTCTACTTGATTTTATTGAAAATCCAAAATCTCTCCTTTGCCAATTCATTGTTGGTTTGGCAAATATTTCCTTCTTTCTATATCATTTCATTGTTGGCAAGAGCAGCACAAGCTTATGGCATCATCGGAAAGGAGCCTCTTGTTCACTAATTTCATAGTGTTTAAATGAAATTATCTCTGTTTTAGAATCAGTGTGAGTCTCATATCATCTAGTTTCTGCAGACTAACTTTCAATGTTTTGTTGTTTGCAGTTCTTCTTTGCAGTTTCCAGAGTTGGTAGTGGATCTTCAAGCAATGTTGTCCTTTTCCTTTCAGAAATTATGGGAATGTACTTCCTCTCTTCAATTCTTTTGATAAGAAAGAGTTTGAGAACCGAGTACAGGTATGGCTTGATCGATGATACACATTTCCTTTTGCTTATTAAGGAAAAGAATGTTCCCTCCGCTTTTTAATGATAATCTGTGTTGTACGTAGATCCCTTTCATTTGAAAACCTGGAGCCATATTAGTTTTATGTATCCCTTGGCAGGTTGATTATAACAGATGTTTTAGGTGGAGATATTCAGTTTGATTTTTACCACCGATGGTTCGATGCCATTTTTGTAGCCAGTGCTTTCCTTTCCCTGCTTTTGCTTTCTGCACATTATACATCTCGCCAGGCTGACAAACACCCTATTGATTGATGTAAGTACACACCAATTAAACATCATTTCCATCATTATAATTCCTAATCCGTGTCTTTGAGTGCAACAATATAGAATTTTATTGATACCAAAGCAACATATTTTAGTGAGGAAAAGAGAAATGGTACTTCTTGCCTGCTTGTTTCAGACTGAACTCATCGTACTGGACTGTTTTCCTTGTTTTAGATTTGCCGCTAGGAAGCATCATTGTAAAATTTCAAGCTCAAAAACAGGTACTAATTTGATTGAATCCAACATGATTTATATACCATGTGATGCCTCTTCAGTCCTTGTATGTGATTCATTGTGTGTATGGGCATGGCATTCATGTTTTTAAATGCAATTTGCTCAAAGTTTTCTCATATACTATGTAACCTCAACTTTTGTTTTTCCCTTGGAAGTATCACTTTTGTCTGGTAGTGAAGTTAAAAAATTACCACTTGTCACATACCCCTTTTCATTTTTGTTACATTCGTATGAGTTTTTGTCTAAGTCGCCTTCATTCTGTTTGAACAAGGAAGCAATCTTGCTGATATGTAACCTCCTCAATATTTGTCATTTCATGATTTTAAATTGTTTTGTTGATATGCAGATTACTTGTTTAGAAGCAAAGCACAGTTTGAGACTGGATTAATGGATTCAACTCCAATCTCCTCCTATAATTTTGTTTATCATCTGGTAATTCATAATTAAAGTCTGATTCGTTTACTCCCCTGGTCCTGTGTTCTTTTCACTTGTCAATACTCCATGTTGCCAAATGCCAATACTTATGGCTGCTGACATGAAATAAGCATGGGCTCTTCCTTTATATCATTCCTATGCTCCAACTTTCTTTATCAATTTCCCCAACCAAATTTAAGTGTGTTTCATATAAACATCAGAATGAAGTTCCGGATCAACAGGGATGCCAAAGAACTTAACATCATTTCCTTTGGCAGAATCTTTACCACCGTTCTGGTTTATATCGAGATGGAGTTAGGAGGCATTAAAATAATAAATTTTAAAAATACAAGAGATTATTAAGTATTTGAACTTAAAATTTATGGGATGATAAAATATAAACTTCTAGGAAATTAGATTATTATTAGCCCAAAATATTGGAAGGTTCTAACTCATTCTGTTTTTTCAGTTTAGCTCTAATTAGATTAAATATTTAATAATTTTTTATATTTTTAATTTAAATATCTACTTTTTTAAAGATTAAATTATTATTAGATTAAAATTTATCAAATATTTAAAATTAATAGTAGGGCCCAATCATCTTGACTGTTTTATTCCTTTAAACCATCTTCTATCATGTACCTGAATCAGTTAATGATGACACATTCAATCAATATGAATTGTATAGAAAAATAATATCACCGTTAAAAAACAAAAGATAGTAATAATCTCATACTTTTTTATCAAATTTAAATTTTGAAAAAAAATAAACTTAGTATGCTACTTAAATATTAAAATTCAATCTCAAATTGTTGATATCAAATTGCCTGCATCTTAGGTCAAAAAAAATGTAAAATCTGTTGGTCTTATGTAGCCTTTTTCTTTTTCTTGGTTTTGACTGACCTTTTCCCTTTAGTAATCTAAAAATGTAGTCTCTTTCATCTCTAGTATGGGTCTTTTTCTTGATCACATGGTCAAAAGTTTAAATATTATTTATGTTGTGTTTATAAGAGATCTTGAATTCATATTAAGGTGGAAGAATATTCGATAATAGTATCTTTGAAAAGACACAAACACCTTAAACTTGAGTTTAAAATCAAGTTATCACATCTCGCATTTTGTTGATATGACCACACATATCTTATATTATAATGAGCTTCATGATTAAGTAGTAGGCTAACAGCTTTTGAGAAACCGAGATTTGTTTTTCTATAGTCGTTAATAACTCTTGGACATTTTTCATAATGCTTAATGAGCCACAAACATCAATAATAAATGAACATAATATTAAGTGGCTAAATCACTCCCATTTTTATATAGAGCAAGATTAACATGATTGTTCGTGTAAGTAATATGTGGTTTAAAATTCCTTACAACATAGATAATATCAATATATCCCGATCGAAGAATTTTTTTTTTTTTAAATTTAAAGTTCTCGCTAGTTAATACAAAGACACATGTTATATTATCAAACATATTCACAACTTATAATACTAACAAATAAATTGGCATGCATATTTAATATATATTTGACGCAAACATAAATCATAATTTACCAATATAAATTATATAAATAACGCATCTAACAACATAAAAAATATATGTAGGTTAAATTTTTAATTCAATTATATCCCTTCTACAATTGAACTATTTTTCCCTCGTAAAAATTATTAAATTTATTTTTATAATTTATATAGATAATTATAAAAATTGAAAAATAATTTTGAAATAAATTGAAAAAATTTTAAAAATGATTTTATGTCCGAACAATTTAAAAAATAAATTTGATATATTTTTAAAAAGACTTAAAAAGGTTTAAAAATGTTTATAAATAGTTAAACTTAAGTTTTCTGCACACTCGTACAACACTCGTACAGGTACAATTGGTCGTGTATCTTTGAAAAGACATATTAAGGTGCTACAAGCTCATGCAATACTGCTACAAGCTCATGCAATACTTATATGAAGAGAGTCATACCGATAAGCAAGTACACATATCGATGTCTTATGTTTTTAACCCCTAACAGCTAGTTTCATGTAGACGTACCAATCCCGTATCAGTCAAACGTTCCGATCTAGAAAAAAGCATATCAATCTATCATCCCGTTACGCTCAAAACATACCGATATTTAAATTCTGGCGCGAGCATAACAACTCTTTCAAAAGTAGTAGCTTACCAATACACGATCTCTCGTATCTATATCGATGAAGTCAAAAGTAGAAATTCAACATGAAAAATTATCCTCAATGGCTTGAAAGCCATTCTACAAGATAAATGAACCTTAAAGCACCACCAACAACTAATGACCTTTTTACTAACATCTATTATGATTGTAAAAATGTCTTAGTACTTAATTTCTCATTCTTTGTATAGACTAACACTTGTAAGCTAAGTTATTAATGTATGCTCAAAAGTTGAATTTAGGTAAATAAGCTAAAGAGTGAAAACATCTACCTTGTGAGAGATGTTTTCTTTTACTTGTATTTCTCTATCAAAAGAAGGTTCTTAAAGCTTTATCGTAGAAACTTTAGATGTTAGGTTTAATTTATAAATCTAAATCGTAAAGGTTGTTTTCTTAGTCTTAAAAAAAAAGAAATTCGTAATGTATTTTAAAATCTTTAGTAAAAAGTTAAAGTAGTAAATATAAACTTCGATTAAAAAAATTATTTCAGAATTTTTGCGTCAATTATTTTCTTTGTTTCCATCACCACTACCACCTAAAATTAACTTTCTCCCCTACTTGATTACATAATTCAATCGAAGGTATCAAACACCACACAAATCTATAAACTATCTCAATCCCAAAACCAAAAATAGTCACCAATTTCACCTTTAATTGGTCATTTCTTTCGACATGGAGTGTTTGGAAATGATGCACGACGTGTTAGCTGAACATCGATTTAGCTTTCTTCATTCAATGTTCGATTGATAAGCTATTGTCATTTTTTGATGACACCATATTGAAGAAAATGATCGGTTATGTCCGACAATTGAATGGATGGAATTAGAGGTGGTGATCAACGATGATTTGAAGAATTAAGGGTTTAAGATATTTTATGAATTTGGATACTATTTGGTAAACTTTCAAGAATTTTGAAAAATTTTCAGATGTTCTGAAAAATTAAAATATTATACAAAAATTTTATTTAATTTTTATGAAAAAATAAAATAAACATGTAACTTTTTATGTTTTTAATTGGTTAACAATTTGTTTTTAATTACACTTAATTATCGGATATTTAAAATTAATAAAATAAAATATTATATACCTATTTTATCAACAAGTAATTTAGACGTCTAAAATTAATTAAAGGTGTAGTTTGAACATTTAAATTTATAGATATTTTTGGAAAGATTATTATTTGTCAACAAGAAGGATGAAAATTTCGGTAGATATAGAAATTATTAAAATTATAAATAATTTCGTACCGAAATAGTAAGTAAAAAGGTAGGCATTGAATAATTTCTTATCAAAATCATAAGTAAAAAGGTAGTTACCGAATTTTTTACACGAGATCATCAAAACTAAAAGGAGTTGAACTTAAGGTAAGTATTTCTATACATACATATTTTCCTAGATAAAGAATAATTTATTACAAGAACGATGAGAATTTCAGTAGGTACATAAATTATTACATACTATAAATAATTTCTTACAAAAAGTATAAGAAAAAAGGTAGATACCAAAATTCTTACCCGAGATCACCCAAACTAAAATGAGCTCAACTTAGGATAAACATTTATGTACATACATATTTTCTTACATAAAAATGATTTATTACAAGAATGGTGAAAATTTCAGTAGGTATATAAATTATTATAAATTATAGGATGAGTCTACCACGTGCGTCGAACATTGTTCAAATTATTTTAAATAAAATTTTAAATAAATTATATATATTATATTTTAATTTTTAAATAAATTATTTAAATTATTTTTAATTTAAAAATAAAAAATATTAAATCTAAAACCTAAAACCCTAAACTCAAGCTAAAAAATACTAAACATTAAATTCTAAAATCCAAAACACTAAATCATAAACTCTAAACCCTAAAACAATAAAACCATAAACCATAAAATCTAAAAATATAATTATAACCTAAACCCTAAAATAGAAATTTTGAAACTCTACAAAGTATAAACCCTAAACTTGAAATCAAAAATTAATTTAAGATTTAGATATAGGGGTTTTGGTTATTTTAGGGTTTTTGATTTTAGGGTTTATGGTTTAGTATTTTTAGGGTTTTTGTTTTTAGGTTTTTGATTTAGGGTTTTGAGATTTTATATTTTAGGGTTTAGAGTTTAATGTTTAGTGATTTAGGTTTTGAATTTTAGTTTTAGGTTTTAGAGTTTAAGATTTTTTATTTTTAAAATTAATTTAAATTAGTATTTTATTCAATTATTTAAAAAATAAAACAATATATAAAAAATAATTTAATAAAAAATTATTTTAAAAAATTTATAATTATATGTTGAGTCCTTAAATTTTTTAATCTTTATTAATTAGTTTAATAATGTTCAGTGGTGTTCATCATTAACGATGTTCGACGCCCGTTGTAGAATTTTCCCAAATTATATATAATTTCTTACTGAAACTGTAAGAGAAAAGCTAGTTACCAAATTTCTTACATGAGATTATCATAACTAAAAAGAGCTCAACTTAGGTTAATCATTTAGGTATATATATATTCTTACGAAAAAACCTAATTTATTACAAGAATGATGAGAATTTCAATAAGTACAAAAATTATTACAAATTAATCATAATTTCTTATAAAAAGTATAAAAATGGTAGGTATCGAAATTCTTACCCATGACCACTCAAATAAAAAAGAACTCAATTTAGGGTAAGTATTTGTGTACAAACATATTTTTTACGAGAAAACTGAATTTATTACAAGAATGGTAAAAATTTTAATAGGTATAGAAATTGTTACAAATTATATATAGATTTTTTTCGAAAAACGTAAGAAAAAAGGTAAGTACCAAAATTCTTACTCGAGTACTCAAACTAAAAAGAGCTCAACTTATGGTAAACAATTATGCACAAACATATTTTTCTACAAGAAAACTAATTTATTATAAGAATGATAAAAATTAGATGCATAAATTATTATAAATTATACATAGGTTTTTACCAAAACTGTAAGAAAAAAAGGTAGATAATGTAATTCTTACCCGAGATCACTAAAATTTAAAAGAGCTCAATTTAGGGTAAGTATTTGTATACATACATATTTTCTTACGAGAAAACTTAATTTATTATAAGAATAATAAGAATTTTAGTAGGTACATAATCATTATAAATTATACATAATTTCTTATAGAAAGTATAAGAATAAAGGTAGATACCGAAATTCTTACCCAAGTTCACCAAAACAAAAAGTACTTGTAGCGGCCCTTTAAAAAAATCGTTATTTTGAAAAATGAAGAATTAGGTTTCGAAGTTGAAAATGAAATTTAAAAGATTGGAAAATCTAGGGTTTTAAATATGTTATGAAAAATTGATTTTCAAAGATTTTCAAATGGATAAGAGGGAACTTTAAATGACTTGATTCTTTAATTCTCTTATTCAAAGTTTATTTGATAAAGGGGGAGCAATCTCAAAAATAATTTTTCAAGTTGGTTTTATTATATCAAAAAGGGGGGATTATAGAACTAATGTTTTGATATAATAATTAAAAAATAGTTTTGAACTAATTTGAAAAGATTTCAAAAATAGTGTTTTGATATAATAATTGAAAAATAGTTTGGATCTCAAAAGGACTAATCACTTCAACCAAAAAGGATGAAATTGAAAAATGGATTTCTAAGGGAACTAAAATTTGTGCTACTAACGTTAAAGGATCCAAAATAATTTGGATACCCAAAATTACTTGATTGTCTTGTTTAGGTGTGATGGAGGTATGAGCATCAAAGTGCAAGATTAAGGGGGAGCTCCATACACACAAGAAAGACACTTGAAGAAGAAAGGCTTCACATCCTATCTTTGATTCAAGTGTGGTAAAATTTCTAGTTGAATTTGTGTTTATTTGCTTATTTATGTTTTATTTCAATTAGTTTATCATATATGTTGGACTAACACTTAATGATGCCTTGAGTAAGGGGGAGTTTTTGTTTTCATAACCTATGTTTTGATGCTTAATTTTTCCAACAATTGATATCTTTCAAATTCTCCTACGTTATGAACTTTAAAGATTTTAATACTTAAAGATTTTCAAACTTGTTTTGAACCATTTTTGATATAACAAAAAGGGGGAGAATATTATAAAAAATTGCTTTTCAAAGATTTTCAAATGGATAAGAGGGAACTTTAAATGACTTGATTCTTTAATTCTCTTATTCAAAGTTTATTTGACAAAGGGGGAGCAATCTCAAAAACAATTTTTCAAGTTGGTTTTATTATATCAAAAAGGGGGAGATTGTAGAACTAATGTTTTGATATAATAATTGAAAAATAGTTTTGAACTAATTTGAAAAGATTTCAAAAATGGTTCTTATGTCCAAACTACTTGAAAATATATTTAAGATGTTTTTGAGAGTTTATAAATATGTTTTGAATGATTTAAAGAAATCAAAGAACTGATTTTTACCTAGGTGTTTTGATACACCCTCAAGGTGTTTTGATACCGGTTCTTCATTGACTTGATTTTAAGGGTAAAACCACAATGGTATCGGTACTGGTATCGATACCTTTTCACCACTGTGAGCACATGTTTTGAACCATAGTTTGAAACACCCCCAACGGTCAAAAAGATTTTATGAAAACCCTCAACGGCTAGGAGCGGTATCGATACTGGTATCGATACCTATTCATAAATGCAGGTCAACGGCTATTTTCCAAAGCAACAGTTTCGAAACAGGCTTCACGTGTTTCGATACCACCTGCACCAGAAACAGAAATATGCCTTGTAATCAGCTCCAAATGGCTCCAAAACATCTTCAACGGTCATAAACGACTAGAAGCTCATTTGGGATGATAAAAGGAAGCTTCAAGCATCAAGAGAAGACTAATGTTTCAATTGTAACAACATTATGATCAAAAAATTGTCTTAGTGCTTAATTCTCATCTTTTGGATAGACAACACTTGTGAGCTCAATGTTAATGTATGCTCAAGTGTTTTATGATTGGGTGAGTGCTTAGTTGCAAACACTAGCCTTATTAGAAGGATTCAAGTTTGCTAAGTTTGCTCTTTGTTGAGTGAATTCCCAAAGTTCGGGTTGTGAACGTTGGATGCTAGATTCGGGTTTGAGTCTAGGATTGTAAGGTTGTCCCTTTGGCCTCAAAAGGTTGAAATTCTTAGTGAATTTGTAAATCCTTAGTGGAAAGCTAAGGTAGTGGATGTAGGTGCTTGTTTGAAGGCCGAACCACTCTAAAATCATTGTGTTATTTTTGCTTCCACAACAAATCACCCAAAGTGTTCTTTCTCCATCAAATTGGCAAGTTAATCAGTTATGCATCGAGCCACTCCAAGCCCAACATAAACATATATGAACAATAAAAAAGAATAAATAAAAAACATGACATAACGCAAATATATGTATAAACGAATAAGTAAAAAATAAATAAATAAAAAGTAAATTATTAAAATAAAACTGGAAAAGGACCAGTAAAAAATAAAAATAGAATTTTAAGGTTAAATTGAAAGAGAGAAAAAAACTAAATCCAGTGACTAAAATTAAAGGAAATCAAAACGATGGAGCTTATTTAAAACGGAAAAAGACTGAATTGAAAGGAAATACGAAGATCCGAACAAAATTAGAATCAATAAAAGCTTATACTTATGAATTAATGATTGAAATAAAGTGAGACTAAAATTTTGAAGCCAAATTAAAAGAAAACAACTGATTATAAAAGAAAATGGGACGAAATTGTAAAACAAAAGAAAAAGGAGAGGACTGCAAGAGTATTTTTGAAAATGCGAAGGGATTTAAATGAGCTAATAAACTCATTTTGAAATAAGGGTATGAGTATATAAGACAAAAAATAAAAGATTTTTCTTTGCTTCATTCTTTCGAACCGAAAACAAAAAAGAAACTCAAATTCTCTGCTCTTTACCTGGAAATTTCAAAAGGATTAAGAAAATCTATTGAAAATTCCAGAAATGAAGAACGGCGACCATTCTATCACCGTTAAACCTAGATTCCGGCCACCGTTAACGGTGACCGACGAACCAAAAAAAACTTTTAAAAACCTTTTTCTTTCTATCATTTCACAATCCAAAACTGATTTAAGTCCTTAGTTTTACAAAAACAAAATCTTTTTCATTTGTTTTCAAGAACAAAAACAAGAAAAACGCAAGAATAAAACCTCGTCATGCCTTTATTTAGAAACCCTATCTCTCGATTCACCTCTAATGGCGCAAGGGCCTTAGGCTTATCATTGGAGATGGAAGGATCGACTAACGACAAAGGCGAGAAAACACCAAACCCTAAACCTATTTTGTTCGATTCATTTTTTTTTTGCATGGAAACTGACAAGAGAGGTTTTTACCTTTGAAATTCTTTGTTGTATTGATTCGGAAAGGGAAAAAAATATCGATTACATTTTGTTCTTCAGTTTAAATAACCGATTTACATAAAATTTGGAGTAAAGAAAAATGTTATTGCAATTTATACATAATTTCTTAACGAAATCGTATGAGAAAAGGTAGGTACTGGATTTCTTACACGAAATCACCAAAACTAAAATGAGTTCAACTTAAGATAAGCATTTCTGTATATACATATTTTCCTACGATAAAACATAATTTATTAAATAACGGTGAAAATTTTAGTAGGTATAAAAATTATTAGAAATTATACATAATTTATTACATAAATTATAAAAAAAATAGATACCAAAATTCATTCTTACCCTATTTTATTATTTTTACCCGAAGTTTAAAACTGCCCAGTTAACCGAGTGATATTTGGATTTTTTTTTAATTAAACGGCTACTAATTATTAAGTGAATTAACCTAATTCAAACATTTCGGAAATTAGGTTTATTTCTTTGGTTGTGTTTAGTTGCGCCACATAGTATGACTCATGTTTGGTCTGTATGGAGTTTAGATGCAAGCTTTTGCTATTATGTTCTTTTAGATGTTTTCGTGTTACTAAATTAGAGCAGGTTTTGTACAATGTATTATACTTGCTGTTTTTTTTTTAAATGAAGCTTATTTAATACAGTTTGATGTGCTTTGAGAGGGGCTTGTCGCACACAAGTATCTGCTGATGAGATGAATCAGAGAAATCAGAAAAATACGGTGAGAACAGGGTCTGGAATCTGTGTTTCTAAGCCAGTGTTGTTAAGGCTTGGGCTCTGTGCCTTTACAGTAGACAACAAAAGAGCCTCAAACACCTTTTAGCTAGGTTTATGTGATCAGATGCACACTTGATGTGAAGTGTGCTTTTCTGTAAGGCAACGTCATAAAAAGGCTTGCTTGCTTGAAATTCTGTAGCATTTCCTTTAATATAAATTTTTATATATTTTTATAGCAATTAAAGGAATTGGTGCACGTTTGCCAAAAGTGAGTAAATTTTGTAGGTTATAGGCTTAAACATGTACGTACACATATTGTGTCGCATTTTTTTGGCCTTGCACTTCCATGTTAAGTTTCTAGTGTCAGTGCCTTGCAGCCTTGACAACACTTTTCTTGACTAGCATTTTTTTTCATCTATGGAGTCTAATGTCTTAAATTGAAAGATGGAAGAACATCTATTTATTGGTACAAACAAATGAATGTGCCAAGTTCTTTGCATTTTATGTTGAACATTATAAACTTTCTCGGTGAAGAGTGTTGAAAAGATAGCTGGGCAAGGACTAAGGAAATGGCTACAATAGAAAATCACTGTACTTTTACATGTGCTTTTCCTGGAGTGGTTTAAAAGTGCAATGCAAGAAAAAATGCCTATTTCTTAGATTTTTGTCTACTGTTTCCCAATTATGCTGGATTAAAATGTGTCAAGATAGCATTACCTATGTCTTTCCCGGTTTCTTAGTTCTCTCTTTGTTCCAAGTCGAAAGAGATTGCTTTGCATGCATGCAACTGACTTAGGAAATGGATTAAGATCTATTTAGCGTATATAGCTCTGTTGTCGGGTTGGAATGATTTATCTGAAGCTGCCTAGCCCATTGGAATATAAGTGACGCAGTAGCATCCACAATTATTTTGATTATTCTTTTTAGGATTAGTTTTGTATTATCAAAATTTACCTATTCAGTTAGGTTTGTCATCTTCTTTAAGTTTTCTTTGTGGTTTAGAATTTCCTCTCTATCAATCTAGTTCTCTTCCTAGTCTGTCAATCAATGTAGTGCATTTTATGTTTGCAAAATGCATCTAGATCTACATCTCTCTGATCCTATCTAGTTTTTATTTTGGGAAATTTGATGGAGAGCCTGATAAAATCAGGGAGTCTAGGGATGAAGGATTTTCTGATGTAAATACTTATTCAGAGAGAGATATCAGCTGTTGGTGGTCGAATCATCAAAAACGCCCGTACTTGGATCTAACAGAAACAGTTCCAGAAACGTCTGCCTAGGCAAGTGAGAAAATGCCATGGAGTGAAGTGAGGAGTGTTTCCATGGATGGAGGAAGTGATAATAAAAGGCTGAAGACAGGTTTCAGTGGTGTATACCCATATAACAACGCTAAAGTTGAAGGTTGTTTTTGACCAGTTCACGGGCTACTCGGACTTGACTCGGTCAAACCTCGGCTCGAGTGAACTTGATCCGGACTCGGGTTCGACTCGAGACCTTAACGAGCCGAATCGAACCTACCCAAACTCGGCTCGAAAAGCTCGTGAACAAGATCATTATATTATATTATATGTATGCTACATATACGCTAAAAATAATTTCTTTAACAAAAGAAAAGCAATAAAATAAAATAGAAGAAATCCATTAAAATAAATTAACTAAAATAAATTGGGTACTTTTTTCCCTTTCTCAATATTGAATTTAGTTTCGATGTTGGTTATGAAAAAGGTTTTTAACGAGGTCTTATCTTTTATAGAAAAAATAACAAAATTGTCTATTTTGAATCGAGCCGAGCGAGATTAAATAGCCCAAGCCGAGCCAAATAATATTGTTTCCGAGCCAAGCCCGAGCTTAAAATTTCGAGCTCGCCAAGTCTCGAGTCCGAGCTAAGCCCATTAACATTGTGGCTCGGGATCGGCTCGACTCGTTATCACCCCTAATTTTAGTGATAATGTTGCACTAGACAAACACAGTCTGTGTTTCATGAACGATGGTGAAGATCAGGGCAATTTACGTTTTTTTCAGTGGAGTACTGATTCTCCAGTTCAAAGTGTGCAGGGAGAAGGGATGTCAAGGGAACAAATATAAAAATTATTACGAGAATAATTAAAGAAAGCACAACGAAGAATAAAGCATTATGCAGACAAAAAAAGAATAGAAAGCCAGTTTATATTGCAATCATATAGGCAGACCTCCTTGGCATTGAGAAGAACCCTAAAATTGGCAACTAAATATTGTAGCCCTTATAAATTTACAGAGAAGATTAGGTTAGTTTCTTATAAATTAGCTTTACCTGCATATTTCATATTGCATCCGTTTTTTTATGTGAGCCTTTTAAAGAAAAATAGGTTGGACTCAATTGTTGATCTAATGGACGAATCTTGGGGCTGAAAACGTAATTTAGGAGTATTATAGTGTATTCACTTTTTAATTTATAGACTTTAATGCTTGTCCCCAAGCATTGTCTGAAGGAGAAGGTAATATCAAGAATGAGGGTGAAGTTTAGGGTAATTTAGGGTTTCTCCATACTTAATTTGGGATTTCAGATGAAAGAGAAAAAATTGAAGAAATAATAATCACAAATGAAAAATTAAATAAAGTGGTTAATTGTGGGAGAAACGAGGTTGTTTGCTATGTAGAGTCAAATGAGATAAAGCCAACAGGTCAAATTTTGGCAGTAAAGAAGTCATTGAAGCAATCCAAGTAAATTCAATCCTTAAGGTCTAATCAAATAATATTATTGTTAGAAAGAATTCCTATATGTTAGAAAGTTAATTATTTTATGCCAGGTATAAAACAAATAGTATAACCATGTTGTACTGCTGAACATAATTTTCAATTTTCTAAATAATCAATTTTTAGTTATTCTCTTCTGAACCTAATTTTTTTTTAAATCTTTTATTCTTTACAAAAATTTATAATCAACCGTAACGCTGTGTTTGATCTCTTCTATTGAAGAGAATAGATATGACATTGCATACGATGAGAATTTATCCCGGAAGAGATGGGAAGTAGTGAAAGGTTCTTCTTTCCCGTGGGATTGCATTGTGTAAGGCAATTTCTTCCAACTAAGGATGAGGGCCGAGTTATCGATGCCTCCCTCAATCTTGATCTTGCAATGGGGGATGAGTAGGGATGAGCACGAGTTGGGTCAAAATTTCAATCTACCCGTATCTGATCCGAATATGAACATCTTAAATCTGAATCTGATCCGACCCAAAAATAAATATACTAAACCTGATCTGGACCGACCAATAGGAAGAAAATAATTTTAAGGACTAAATTGTAAAAAAATAATTTTAAGAACTAAATTATAAAAAATATATTTTTAAAGAATAAATTGTAAATAAAAATAATAATTTTAAGGATTTGATTATAAAAATATATAAATTAAGGACTACTATAATAAATATCCTTAAAAAATTTATGAAAAAATTACATATTAGTCTCGAGTTGGGTAGGGTTGGATATTTTTTATCCTAAAACTGACCCGACCTAAACCCGATTTTCATCAAAAAAAATTCAATCTGATTGGACCGGATAAAATGCCCATCCCTAGGGTTGAGATGAGACCACCAAACAATAGGATCCTGCCTTCTTTGTCGGAACCAGACAAAAGTAACAACCTCCTAACAGCAAAGGAAGAGGTGGATGATGTATCTGCCTCCCTCTCCCTTTCCCTCTTGTTCCCATTTGTAGAAACGAAATGGAATGCAAAGTCTGTTCCTAAAAACAGTCCATGTTATTGTTTGATGGATTCCATGACAAACAGTGTGGTGTTTGGCCTAGGTTTGTTTATGTATGCCATCAATATTGTAAGTTGTAACACTGCATACCAGGTCAGTAGCTCATAAACTTCCATAGGAGAATTGTAGGAGAATTCCATATTCTATCCGTTCAAAACCCATGTATAATAGAACATAGCAATAACTTGTCTCCTTTGCTGGGCTCATATACAAGACATAGTCATGACTGCTGGTATATAAAGAAAAGTAAGTCGGCTTAAAAACATCACAGATTTACAAGTTCTTTGTTTACAAATAATATATATTACAATGGTTTTAGACGTGTATTTGAAGACTCTAAATCAAATAGAGTTCGAATGAAATTTCCAGGAATAAATATTGCCAGCAAAATGAAATTGCCCGTAAAATAAAAATTGCTCGGGCAATTGACAAATGCAATAATATTTTGAAATATTTTTCTTTTATTCCTTTGGATCTCTTCTATTTTCTCTCACACTCATCACAGCCACACACAACCACAAATTACAAAGTAATAGACAATGCCTTTATATAGATACTAGGCATTATTACATAATAAAAACTAATAAATACCATAACTCTTGTAACTCCTATAACTCCTATATTAAACTCCATAACTCTCATATTAACTTGTGACATTTCAACTTTGTAACTCCCCATTAACTCCTAAACTTTTATGACTCACTAAATAAGTCATTTAAGTTTATTTTAAAAAAAAACTCCCTCGTAAACTTAAATGCTTCTGCCATCCATCATGCCAATCATCTTCTTGTATTTGTCGAGAAGTAGTTTTGGTAGTGGTTTTGTGAAGATATCCGCTACTTGATCTTGATTTGCAACATGCATCAATTTTACACTACCTTCTTTCACATGATCACGGATAAAGTGAAAACGAACATTGATGTGTTTGTTTCTTTCATGATTCACCGGATTCTTTGCCAATTCTATTGCAGATTTGTTGTCAACTTGAATCATAGTTGCACCTAGTTGCTTTAGCTTCATCTTACTCAACAAATTTCTAAGCCGTATCGCATGACATACACACCAAGATGTTGCTACATATTCAGCTTCACATGTCGATAGTGTCACGATCGGTTGCTTCTTTGAAAGCCATGTAAACGCAGTATTTCCCATAAAGAACACATATCCCGATTTGCTTTTTCGACCGTCTATGTCTCCACACTAATCGCTGTCGGAATACCCAACCAACTTGTAATCTTCCACTTTCGAGTAGAATAATCCAAATGACATTGTTCCTTGGATATAGCGTAAAATACGCTTCAACGCCTTCCAATGTGAATAAACTGGCTCCTCCATGAACCAACTTACAATTCCTACACTTAATGAAAGATCCGGCCTTGTGCATGTGAGATAACGAAGGCTTCCTACCAAACTCCGATATTTACTTGCATCAACATGTTCTCCTCCATCAAACTTTGAGAGTTTTGCACCTGGTTCCATTGGTGTTGCTACCGGATTACAATCTTCCATCTTGTACTTCTTTAAAATCTCTTTTGCATGTCTCTTGTGATGCAAAAATACCCATCTCTACTTGTCTAATCTCCAAACCAAGAAAGAACTTCATCAAACCCAAATCAGTCATCTTAAATTCTCTTTTCATTGTACCCTTAAACTCTTCTATCATCTCATCATTGTTACCCATGAAAATGAGATCATCAAAATAAAGAGCAACAAATAATATGTTACCTTCATTTTTCTTTACGTAAAGGAAATGCTTGTAGGGACATTGCATGAACCCGTTCTCAAAATATGTGTCTATATGTGTATTCCATGCTTGCGGTGCTTGCTTCAACCCGTAAAGTGCCTTCTTCAATTTTAACATTTTCTTCTCTTCTCCGATTTTCACGTATCCGGGTGGTTGTTCTACGTAGACTTCTTCTTCGAGCACACCATTCAAGAATGCTGTCTTGATATCCATTTGAAATATCAGCAATTTGAACTGAGCAGATTGTGAAATAAGTAACCGAATTGTCTCCATTCTTGTAACAGGAGCAAACACCTCGTCATAGTCAATTCATGCCTTTTGCTTGTATCCCTTCGCAACAAGTCTCGCCTTGTATTGTTTTATCTCACCTTGAGCATTCATTTTTTTCTTGAACACCCACTTTACACCAATAGGGTGACTTCCTTTCGGCAATTCTGCTAGCTCCCATGTGTTGTTTCGTTCAATTGCCTTAATCTCCTCGTCCATAGTAATTTTCCATTTATTTTCTCATGATGCCTCTTCAAAGCTAATAATTTCAGTATCTGCCAAAAGACGTACAAGATGTATCTCACTTGTCGAATCATACAAATCTTGTAAACTTCGCATTTTGGGTTCTCGTGGTTCATCTCTATCATTGGTAGTTTTAGAACTTGCTGGTATGCCTGTTGGTGCAGCAACTGATGATTCTTCAACTTCCATGACAATCTCTGTCGAATTGTTTCAATCTCATTCGCTCGCTTCATTTACTCGCACACCACGACTCACAATCACCTTCTTGCTTATCGAATCGAGTAGCTTGTACCATTTTATCTTCTTATCATATCCAATAAAAATAAACTTTTTACTTTTGTCTTCGAGCTTTATTCTTCGTTGATCCTATACATGTGCATACGCCACACTACCAAACACTTTAAGATGAGAAGCTGTCGGCTTTTGTCCGCTCCATGCCTCTTGTGGTGTTTGATCATCTAACTTTACATGTGGACAACGATTTTTTATATAGACGGCACATTGCACAACTTCTGTCTAGAATTGCCTCAACAATTTCTTGGTCTTAAGTATTGATCGAACCATGTCAAGAATGGTCTGATTCTTCCTCTCGGACACATCATTTTGTTGATGAGAGTATGGTGCGGTTAGAAATCTCCTTATCCCTTGCTCCTCGCAATATTCCATGAAAGCCTTCGATGTATACTCGCCACCTTTGTCTGATCGTACGGCTTTGATATGTCTACTAGTTGCCTTCTCCACCATCACTTTGAACTTTTTGAACACCTTAAATGCATCGGATTTTTCTTTCAAAAAATACCTTTTACCGCTAAAAGATTCACCAATAAACGAAATAAAATATCTTTTACCGCTAAAAGATTCACGAGTGATTGGTCCATATATATTGGTATGAATCAACTCGAGTGGATGTTTAACTCGATATTCTGCATTCTTTTGAAACGATGTTCTCACTTGCTTGGCAATCACACATTCTTCACAAAATTTGCCATCATAATCCATGTTCGACAATCTGTACACCATGTTCTTCTTTGCTAACTCCTTTAGACCACCATGATATAGGTGACCAAAACGAAGATGCCATAGCGATGCCTTGTCTTCTACATCGACTCGTAAACATTTTTCTCACACGCTTCTCAAATTCAATTTGCACGTCCAATTTTTGCCCATTTCAACTCTGGCAATCAGACGCCCTCACTTAGCCTTCAAGAGTAATACTCGATCTTTCAAAAATACGATTATCCTTTCTCCGTGAGTTGCCCCATATTCAAAATATTTGTCTTAAGGTCTGGAACATAATACACATCTTGGATTGACCCTATCATGTCATCATTTTGTAAAAAGCAAATTGTACCTCGACCTTTAACCATAACTTTTGATGCATCACCAAACGACACATGACCACCTTCAATCTTTTGCATCTCTTTGAATAAGTACTCATGACCGCACATATGGTTGCTTGCGCCCGAGTCTAGGTACCACACATTATTTTTGTTGTTGACTTAATTTTTAACCATCTAGAGAACGCCTTCATTCGCTTCATCTTCCACTACCATGTTGGTTGTCTCTTCCACCTTTTTATCAGCTCGACAATCTTTTGCATAATGCCCCACTTTTCCACAATTATAACATTTTTCAAAGTTGCAATCCTTCGTGTAATGACCATACTTGTAACACTCGATGTTGGAGTAATTTGATTTGTCGCCTCTTCCTCGATTGTGTCTTCTTCCACACCAATTTGATTGGCTCGTCTGTCCCTTCTCTTTATAATATCCTTCATGACTATCTCTTTGACCACCACGACAATTTCTACGACCTCCACGGTCATGTCCTCTACCTCAAAAATTTTAAGAATAGAATACCTTCTCATCTCTGATTGACGCCTTAGTCTGAAGTGCTTGCTCGAGTGTCTCCTCTTTCTTTTTCTTCTTACGTTGTTCATGTACCTCAAGAGAACCAATAAGTTCATCAACTGTGGGAGTTTTAAGGTCCTTTGACCCTTCTATCGTGCACATAATATTCTCAATAGTATCGGTTAATAATCTTAAGATCTTTCTGACAATTCTTGTATCGGTTAACGTTTCACCATTATGAATGAGTTGGTTTGCCACGGCTTGTGCACGAGCAATGAAATCGGATACACTTTCTGATTCCTTCATCTTCATGCTCTCTAACACGCCACGAAGAATTTGGAGACGTATTTGCTTAACTCGGTCGACTCCTTTGAACACCTTTTTTAAAGTGTCTCACGCTTCTTTTGAAGTAGTTTCCCCGATAATCTTCTCAAAGCTTGATTCGTCAATGGCTCTGAACATCATGTACATTGTCGCGTTATCCTTCGATCGCGCCTCTTTCAACACCTTGGTTTGAGCCGCCGTTTATCCCGCGATAGTTGTTGGTTCTTTGAATCCTTCTTTGACAACCTCCCATGCATCTTGAGATCCAAGAAGAGCTTTCATTTGAATACTCCAATTTTTGTAATTCGCCTTTGTTAGTCGTGGTAACGACATTTGACCCATCACATTCGCCATAAGCTCTGATACCAATTTGAAGACTCTAAATCAAATAGAGTTCGAATGAAATTGCTCAGGAATAAATATTGCTAGCAAAATAAAATTGCCCGCAGAATGAAAATTGCTCGGGCAATTGACAAATGCAATACTATTTTGAAATAATTTTCTTTTATTTCTTTGAATCTCTTCTATTTTCTCTTACGCTCACCACAACCACATACAATCACTAATTACAAAGTAATAGGCAATGCCTTTATATAGATCTAGGCATTATTACATAATAAAAACTAATAAACACCATAACTCTTGTAACTCCTATATTAAACTCCATAACTCTCATATTAACTTGTGACATTTCAACTTTGTAACTCCCCATTAACTCCTAAATTTTTATGACGCACTAAATAAGTCATTTAAGTTTATTTCAACAGTATTATTGTCGTACGATTGAGTTTAGTTCAATGGTTTAATATTTTTGGATACTTGGGTATGAAGATATTTGAGTAAGATACATATTGTATCAAACTGTATTACAAAATGTTGAGTGCGGCCTGAGGCTTGTTGTTCGAAACCAAATTGGCGGCCTCAAATTTTGTTCAGTGTCATTTTAACCATACTCGGTTGCTCATGAGCCGGCCGAAGCCGAACTAAGTCTTTTATTCTCCATGTCTGTGCTGGGAGTCATTTGTATCAGTCTAGTTTGGTGTTGCATTTTATTTGATTCATGAAATTACGTTTTATTCTAAAACAATCTGGGAAGAATGTGAACAACTGGTCTTTCTCCAATTATCAAATCAAATCATAGAAACCACATCTAATCTCCCCCTTCATCACTGGTATTCAAAGTACTAACTAACAAGTAACAAGTAGTATAGGGTTTTGACATACTTTGAAGTCGGAAGTGGTGACCTGGTTTAAGTTAAAAATGATAAGATTCGAAATTTGTCTAAGCAACATAAAATAGTTTTATTTCATAAAATTTTGAGTTGGTGATTTTTGATAAGTTTCGAAATTTATTGAAAAATATCAATATCAAAATTATAACATTTTAGGTTGTTAAGACAAATTTCAAAAATTTTATTTTTTAACCTTAAATTATGTTGTTGTATGATACTATATTACGTAATCATTTTCGTTATTTTTTAACATAAAATAATCATGTCAGAATAAGAAACAAACATTAGCGAACAATTTGTTAAAGAAAAAATCAATGATCAAAATAAAAATTCGATGAAGTAGGGTGACTAGACGTGTTTACGCAAATTCCACTGAAAGCTATGTATCCGGAGATCTAGTTGTTTTAAAATAAAGGCTTGGTTGAACTTAAAGATTTAATTATTTTTTAAAATTTAGTGACGAAAATAATTTTTTAAAATAGGGTTTAATAAAAAAATGTCGAAACAATTAAATTTTAATTAAATGTTTAATAAATTCAAGAGTAATAATTTTTTTAAAAAAAATAGGATTAAATATAGATTTTAAAGGATATAACTTAAACTTTAAGGATTTAATGTAAATTAACTAATTTTGTGAGTTCCTGGCACAGACTTTCGTGATAATCTTCCTTTGCTCATATAATCCAATTAATAATTAGACTTTCAAAAAAATTTAAGTCCGAATTTAAATTCATTTACATAAATTTAAATTTAATCTAATAAAATATCTAAAATTCAAATCCGAAAGTCCAAATCTAATTATTTTTTTTAAAGTAACAACTTAAATATATATCTTTAAAAGGAAAAAAATTATCAAGCAAATATATTTAAATTTATAGCACAAACAAATCTCAACAAATATTATAATCCAAAATAAAATAAAATAGAGTGACAACTCAAATTGCAATTAAAAAATTTAACAATAAATAAATTATGCTTATATAAACTACTATTATCTTACTAGTCTACTATTAGGACTTAGACCTTTTTTAGGGTTCAGACTTTTTAATCGAATTTGGATTGAATCTTTTTCTTTAGATCGAATCAAACTTGGATCAAATTCGGATTGTATTGTCATCCCTAGTCAAATATGTATCTAAACTACATCATTTGTTCTATTTAGGTGTCCAAATTATTTTTCGAGTCAAGTATGTGCCTAATGTTTCATTCCTTAACCCATTTAAGGTTTTCTGTTAATTCTTGACGTTAAAGGATTCATGTCATCTCTTAAAAATTTTAAAATTATATCTAAAATAAATAAAATTAATAAAATAAAAATAAAAATATATCCTGAAATTTTCAAATAGTCTCAAAATAGTCTCTAAAATCTATAAACCCCCAAATCTGGTCACTTCCGTTGACGTTGCTTGCGACAAAATGAAGTGTCCTGCCCGCACCGATCAACCTATATGTCATTTGTCGTTTGTCCTTCCATTATTTGTTGTAAATCGTTTAAAGGAACTATTAGATAATTTTATCATTTCGCACGGTGATAGTCGATTTCGATAATGAAATGGTAAGGAAAATGGTCATGAAGTTTCGGTGATTGATGTGATAGATGACGACGTGATAACCGGTGATGAAATTAACCTAAATCAGGGTTTAGATTTGGAGCTAAGAATTTAAAATTTAGAGTTGTTTTATGAAATCTAAAAAACTTAAATTGTTTTTGTAAATTAAGTAATTTTATTTATTTTTAATATAATTTTAAAATTTTTAGGAGATGACATGTGTACTTTTAATTTTGGAATGAAACGTTAGACACTTACTTAGCAGGAAAAATAGTTTGGTCGCCTAACTAAAAAAGGGTTATAGTTTGAGCACCTATTTGACGGTTAGGCCTTACTTAAATTATAAATATTCGACGGATGCAAACCTTCTGTTTCTTTATTGTGCCTCCTTTGGTGCTTCTCTTTAAAATAGTAAATTTATGGTTTAAGGTTTAAGGTTCAATGTGGGGTTTAGGGATAAGGTAAGTGTATTTTAGGGTTTAGAGTTTAAGATATAAATATTAGAGTTAGGGTTTAGAATTTAATCTTAAAAGATTTTTCAAGATGAAACATAAAAAGAGGCATAATTAGGAACATAATATTTTTTTTCTCATATTCGACTTTCATTTGTAATGTCTATATAATTAAATTTTGGGTAAATTTAGTGACACTAGTCAACTTAATATTAATTCAATTTAATTTTTTAAAGTATTGTATTGTTATCTTTTTGACACATTTAAACAAAAACAACTAAGATTAGTACTCTTAGAACCAAACATGCACTAATAAATTTATATGCGAACCTTTAACTAATTCATACATAATCATATCTTTAATTGGGTTTTAAAAAATTAAAAGTTTAAATTTTGATATTATTAATAGATTGTTTTTTAATAAAAATGTATTAATTTTATTAAACGAGAAAATGATAATATATTTAAAATTATAATAAATCGAAAGAATTGACTCTATAATGAATTAAATTAAACTCAGAGAACTAACTCTATAATAGATTTTTATTATATTTAATTCAAGTTAATTAACTAATAAAATAAATATTTACGACTATTAACAAACAGGACACATACTACTTGAATTATAAAGTTGCAATTAATTTTTATTATATTTAATTTGAATTAATTAACTAATGAAATAAATATTTATGATTATTATATTTAATCTTTATTATATTTAGTTCGAATTATAAACAGGACACCTACTATTAATAAACAGGTCTGTAGGTCATTAGGAATAAAATTAATTATATTTAACTTTTAGATTTTATGATATCATAGACTATATAAAATTACATATATTATCAAATTTTTCAAATGCAATTCTAAATAAAATAATTATGTAATATAATTTATGAACCGCCTCATAAAGTCTGAAAATCCTGAACCGACTAAAATATGGAAACCCTAATGTTTAGAAGTTGAAGTTTATTGAAACAAAACTTGGATTAGGACTCAAAACCTATCCCTATATAAACATAATTAGCCTGTTAGGATGTGGAAAACTAGCAGTGTAGTTTTATTTACTGCTAGAGAAACTCAAACTATTCCGCCACTAGAGATTTTGAAGCAAAGCTAGAGAAAGATCAAAGATGTCGAACTCAAAGGAGGTAGAGAATGGTTCCGGTGAAGAAGATTATTTTCAGAAACTAAAGAGAACGGTGGATCAAGAATCTAGTAGTGAAAGAGAGAGTCTAAAAAAACTTACTTCGCTCTTGTTGCCAGGGTTTGTTAATAGCTTAATGAAGGAACCCACAGGGATTACCATGGAAAAGAAGGGTATCAAACGGGAAAACCAAGATTACTTGATCAACAAGCAAGAAAGAAACAACAACAAGAAGAAGAAGCCTAACCCTAATCCGAGGAAGGTGCAAGCCGAGACCGTGCAGAAGTTCACTGAATTGGGTCTGGAACCGCCTCCTGACATGCCTCAGGCGTTCAAGATTTGCATTCAAGACATGGGTGGGACTGAAATAAAATTGGTCATTCAAAAGTTCATCAGAGTTACTGATTTGGATCCGCAACAAAACCGCATGTCCATGCCGTTGAACCAAGTGAGGTGCGACTTCTTGACTGAAGCTGAGAAGGAAAAACTGAGTCAAAGAGAAGCATTAAAGGTTGTGTTGGTGGAACCACGTGTTGTTGTGTCTGAGATCAACTTGAACAAGTGGGACGTGGGGAAAACCAGTTCTTCCTATGTTTTGAATGGTCCATGGTTCAAAAACGTGGTGACCAACAACAAAGATAGTTTGCAGCCAACGGCGGTGGTGCAGATTTGGTCGTTCAGGGTTGAGACAAATTCACAGCTTGGATTTGCCCTGGTCAAGGTTAGAGATGCGGAGCAAGACTAACCCTAAGGTTTTTTTGTGAAAACAATTTTGTACCGTGTTGTAATGGTACTCCACCTAAACAGTAACCTGCCTGATCATTAGTGTACACATTACGTAACATCCTCAACTCGATTTAAATAAAAACCGGAATCGAAGATGTCACCAGACAAAAATACATTCCTAATAAGGTTTATACAATTAATCTAAACATGCTTTCAAATGGCATAACAAATTTAAAACTTTTAAACTTTCATAGATCTTCACTCGACATTGAAGCATGAACTGAAAACTATACACACATTGAGAAAAATATTCCATCGACTCATTGCAGCATACCCTTATTTTTAAGATACATCAGGTTTTTAAATTTATTTTATTTTTGCCGAGTTACCAATTAAGATTTCCTTTTTAATACATTTGTTTATGATCGTTCTGGATAATATAAAACCCTTATTTAATAACCTAAGAGCTTCAAAGAAGCTTTACTTAATTTTTAAACTTACCGACTAAGATTAACATCTAAGCATCACACATCACAAATGATTATGTAAGCTTAGTATTAAACATGCCATGATCATGACCAACCTAGTTTAATCATCAAGCAATCATAAAAATAATAATTAAAGATCCATTTAAGATAAGCAAGCAAGCACATATGTTTATACAAGGTATTCGTATCAGACATATACGAACACACACATGAAAAATTATTAGGTGAACCCTGTTCACCACGTCATTCATGGTCCCAATTAATCAGGACCGTTGATCTTATTTTTTCCCAAGTGAATCATCACTTATTTACTACATGGACTTAGTGGGTGGGTAGTTATTAGGTGATTATTTAAAGATCAACGATATTGATTGCTTGGACCATAGATGACGTGGTGGACAGGATTCACCTAATAATCTCTCCACACATAAGGATCAACAAGCTTATACATGCATACTTGATTACTCACCCAGACACCCAGCATATTAAAGCTATAGTTTCCTTTTTCACAAGTTATTGATCATAACATATCAGAGAAGGTGATACCTATCACACAAGTTATCAAAACTAACATTTGTTAACACTGTTACTTGGCTTATAAGCTATCAATCTAACATATGAATAATCAAGATACTTGACACATAGGGTTCTAGACATATCAAGTTACATTCATGAAATACCCATTCATTTACAAATCACTCCAAGATATATCTGGTTTAATCAATCACTTCATTTAGGCATACGTACACACACTTATACGTTGCAAAATAATCCATGACAAAGCAGATCAATAGACATGTATACACACTTATACATTGTAAGACAGTCCATGTATAATTATTTCATGGCAAAACAGTCCAATAGACATTTATACACACTTATAAATGTATATCCTCAAGACAATTATCTTTGTTTTTAAAGCATAACTAGATTCTTATGATTATTACAGATATAGATTAATCCTCATGTTTACATTACAATTAATATTAACTAGATGCAAATACACGAATCGTGTGCAACCTATCTAAGGAGTTCAACAAAAGAAAGTTATTCTCAACTAAGAACTTTAAGGGAACTTGAAATACTTGTCCACAATCGAACACAAAACTTCAAAATTCCTGAAAATGATTTGACAATGAATGCATTAGGCTTATGTAGCCTAATTGAGTTAGTAATAACAAGTAATTTGCAATAAAATATATGGCACAAATTAAAACCAAGCAGTTCAAGGTTAAGATCACATAGGAACTTTCTTAAGAGTTAAGTTAGCAATACAAGTGTTGGTTATTAATACTTCTTAGAAATTTCTCTTTGAGTATCGTTAAAATGTTTCATTGAATCTTGTAACATTTGTGTTCATCAAAAGCCTTGTAACAATTATGCTCTCTATGAGCCTCGTATCATTTATGCTCTTCAAGAGCCTTGTAACAGTTATGCTCACTAACAGCTTTGTAACAATTTACGATTTTAATCAATTTTAAAGTTCACTTTCATGCTTTTTATCTGATTTCTCAATAGCATACATGTCTTATAACATGTTTGCTTTGAATCACATTGGTCATGAATAGCATTGATACGAATTTGACCCTAAAGGTCCAACAGATAATTAGCTCAAAGCACATAGCAAAGGCTAATATCGGAAATATGTCAATCCTATACTTCTCACTAATCGACCAAACTGTCGCCACTCCATACAACTCCCCCGTTACCTCCAACTGTCGCCAATATCATATTACATGTAATGGGCATCCCCCTCCGAGCCGTGGCTCAAGGACCGTAGTCCCAAGAGTACCAAACATCACACCAATGTGTTCAAGGACTTCCATTATGGCAACTTACATATTTTATAATATGATTGGTTTGGGGTTTCTTATAAAACAACTAATCGTACTTGTTTTTTTTTTTTCCTTTATAGCATCTTTTAACACAAGATGAACTTCTAGTTCTTTAAGGCCTTAGAACTTAAGAAACTTATAACATTGATATACATTTCCTTTATTAGAATCTTATGTCCTTATTGGTTAGTAGTTAGCTTCAAGATTTATGGTAACATATACCCAATCTGTAAAAAATAGAGAAACACGAGAGTAGAGAAAAACTCTCATTGAATATTTTATTCTCTGAATCGAATGTTTATTAATTATTAAGAAGTCTGAATATATAGACTTTATTATTAGAGTTTACAGCAGATTGGAAAACCTAATCAAGATAGGTCTCTAATACTAAGGAAGGTAAAATAAATTAACTGATAAAACTCCTAGAAAATAAGTCTTTATCTTAGATGATAAATTCCTACAAAATAGGAGTCTATCTTAATAAGTATAACCAACAATTATCACTTTATCTCTAATTAAGATAAAGTTCCTAAACATTCAAACTACTGATTAAGATAGAATTTACAGTAGTAAAACTAATTATTTACATTGTTCTAACTTACACTCCCCTCAGACCGGTGAGTATATGTTATATACTCCTAGCTTGGTTATCGGAGGTTACTCTTGGTAGTCTTTGGTAGAACATCAGCTAGCTGACCTGTTGTAGGGATATAGTGCAACCTCACAATTCCATTGTTAACTTTCTCATAGATAAAATGTCTATCAATTTCAACATGTTTAGTTCGGTCGCGAAACATATTTGTTGCCTAGTCGAAACGGTGAGTTTTATTGATTTTCGAATTCTAGATTTGCATGCTATTTGAAACGTTTTTGCTTGATTGGTTTATGCCGTTTTGAATTTGATATTGTCGTTAATTTCGTTGTCTTTCTCCACCTAAACATTAGTATAATTCTTAAGCAAGCGCAGATGTCTTTGAGAATGCAAATTAGAACAGTGAGCTGTGTATTTTCTTTCTTGAATATTGCCATACGGATAACTTATAGGCATTCAGATACCACATTGAGGTTTATAATTCATTATTGGACGTCAGTGGATAGTTAATAACGAATTACGTTAGCTTATTTGAGTACGTGTTAGTTGGTTGTATAAAAGTATTTAATAAAATTATCTGATAGTCGGTAATTATTTGATTATTTAAATAAATAAGATGATATATAAGAATATGATTATATTATATACTTATTTAATAGTTTATTAGTTATTAATATTTTATATCTATTAATATCAATTAGATTATAAAAATATTTTTTAATTTAATAATATAAAGATTTGTATAATAACATGGAGTGAGGAGGAGCAATCACCCCTTCCATCCCTGAAGAATTTTTTTATCTTTGTCCCCTTATTTAAATTTCTTTAAAATTTAGTTTATATATGAATTTTGCCTCTACTTTCAATCATTTGCATTTTGCCCTCTAAATTCTAAATTATTGCTCTCTTGTTGTATGTGAGGGTAAATAATTAAAATAGAAAAGGTTAAATTTAAGTTATTTTTAGTTTTTTTATAATTATTAAAGATAAAATGGTATTTATAATTTTTATATTAAAATTTAGTATAAAGGTAATTTTAACCCTTAACGTTTACAATTTTTATCGTTTTGGCCTTTATTCTTTTGGATAAATTTAGCCCTTAACCTATATCTTTTTGGCAATAGCTTATTTTTTAACTACCATGATAACTGGATCACCGTTAAAAATCTAACAATTGTCATATGCATTGATAATATATTTTAACTAACATGGCATCTATCCTATCAAATATATATATAAAATATAATTTTATTTTAATATAAAATATAAAATAATTAAAATTCAAATAAAATATTAAAATATTAATTAATTCTAAAATAAAATACTACTAAACATTCTTTAACCCTAACTACGATAGAATCAAAGTCCTATCTTAAAAAATTAATTAATTTCGAACTATGTTCATATTTTTTTAAGATAGGACTTTGATTCTATTGAAGTTAAAGTTGAGAATGTTTAGTAATATTTTATTTTAGAATTAATTAATATTTTAATATTTTATTTGAATTTTAATTGTTTTATATTTTATATTAGAATAAAATTATATTTCATATATATATATTTGATAGGTTAGATGCCATGTTATTTAAAATATATTATCATATGCATATGACATGTCATCATTGTTATATTTTTAACGGTCCAGTTATTATGGTAGTTAAAAAATAAGCTATTTCTCAAAAAGATATAGGTTAAGGGCTAAATTTATCTCAAAAGAAGGATAAGAGTCAAAACGATAAAAATTATAAACGTTAAGGGTTTAAACTTACCTTTATGCCTTAAAATTTTTAATTTTAAAATATTTTTATTAGTATCTTTTTTAAATTAAAAGTTTAATCGCAATCCGTCATTCATATTTTTATATTAGTGAATTGATCGATTAAATTACTAATATTAATTTAAATTTTTAATTTTAACTCAAATCATTATTCATCTAATATGACATTTATCTTTCTTTTTACAAATTTACTTACGCTCTATGTCCGAACTTGACATGACTCGGAGAGATTCAATTTACAAATGGTAACTAATTTTTAAGTATTACATATTTTCGTAACTATTTATATTTTGAATTGCAACTTTAAACTCGTTTTTATTATACTGCATCTTGGAGTATTGGACTTCTGAATATTTATTTTATTATTTTATTCAGTGATATTTTAAATTCGTTCCTAAATTTTAGATCTTTAGAGTGTCACACTATTTTTATCTTGTATCGTCAAAAATCGATTGATGAAAGATAATCAAATATAAAATTTTCAATGGAATAACAAGGATGAATGACGAACGACAAACTAGGTCTCGTAACTTTTGCGGAAAGAAGAGGAAACCTCATTGTTCAGCAATAATCAGGGATGGAGTTAAGATCGAATATTGGAAGGGATAAAGGTCTATTAAGGCTTTAAATTTAAAAATCGGGAGGGACAAAAGCCTTATTTTATTACTATCTAAATTACGAAAGACTTTAAATGTAATTATAACAAAAAAATTGGAAGGGGCATGGATCCGTCCCTGGAAATGATAATAGAGTAAAATTTTAGAGATTTAATTTTTAAAGAAAAATAAAAGATTTTTTTAATTAACAACCTTGATATTTTTGTAAAATTAAATAAAATTAATAAATAAATCATTTGTCATGCAATGAATGGATGAAAAAAAACTATTGTTGATGGATTAAACTTGAAATGATAATAGAATAAAATATTAGATAGTATTTTGATAAAAAAATATATAATCATCAATTAAATAAAAAATACATGATTTGAACATTTAGTTCACGGTTAAAATTTAATTTAAAAGTGTAATGAAAATTTTATCAACTTTTATTTACTTTATTTTTAATATTTTTTAGATAAGTTCTTAATGAGTATTGAACTTATTATAAGTCATGACAAAGAGAATAATATCAATTAGGTGAACTTAGGGGTATTCAAAATTTTGGTTAATCGAATTAATCGATTGAACTGAAGTTTTTTCGGTTAATTGATCAGTTAATTTTAGATTGAAGTGGAACGGTTAATGATACTTTTAAATTTTGATTATTGGTTAATTCGGTTCGAAATCGATTAATTAACCAAAATTTTTATATACTATATATTTTATATTTTTTATATATTTATTTTTTTTCTTTAAACTCTTAAAAAATAGGGTAAACTACACAGATAGTCACCATATTATGGGTTAGTATCGATCTGACCACAATGCTTTAAAAAGAATCAAATACACCGATAAACTATTAATTTGGTATTAAAATAACCATCGACCGTTAAAACTAAACGGACTGATGACGTGACCGTTAAAATTAAAATAGAATAATTACACATTTACTCCCTGTTATTCATATATTTTTTTAATTTAATCCTAATCGGAGGATTGTATTTATATAATATTATTTAACTTAATAAATTAACAAATCAGGTGGTGACACCAGATTTAAAAGAAGAAAAGAAAATCCCACAACATGCTTTCAATAGGTGTTAAACCCATGACCTTGGATATGAATGAGCAACTCCCAAACTAATGAACCAAGGTAATTGTTATGATTTAAATTTCCATAACCTATATATATTGAATACAGTTTTTTATATGTATTATATTAATTCCACATATAATATTATATTTATTTTTTAATTTAATTAAAATATTAATTAAAAATATTTTCTATATATTTGGATTTAAAAATATTTGAATAAAATATTTGAATTTTAAATATTCGAATAAAAAATCCATATATTCAAATAAAAATATTCAAATAATAAATATATGAATAAAATATTCGTATAATAAATATTCGAATAAAATTATAAAAATTTGAATATTTTGATTTAAAAATATTTGAATTTTAAATATTCAAATAAAAAATTCATATATTCAAATAAAAATATTCGAATAAAAATATTCGAAAACTTATGATTTTTATTCGTATTTTTAAATAAAAATTATTCGAATAAAAATCATAAGTATTAGAATATTTTTATTCGAATATTTATTATATGAATATTTTTATTTGTATATTTATTATTCGAATATTTTTATTTAAATATATAATTTTTTATTCGAATATTTTTAAATCCAAATATTCGAATATTTATTATATGAATATTTTTATTTGAATATTTATTATACGAATATTTTTATTCTTATATTTATTATTTGAATATTTTATTTGAATATTTTAAATCCAAATATATAGAAAACATTATTCCATATATATTTGTTATAGGACTTTGCATAACATAATTTATATCTTAAAGGTAAACAAACCATAAATATATACATGTACTGGTGCTTTATATCTTAAAGTTACTCTTGGTCTAGTCGTCGACTTATGGGTTTTCCATCTTGAATACCCAGGTTTGATTTCCCTTGGATGCAAGAGTAACATATATTATAACAAAATTATATTATTTTATTATAATGAAATTATGATTAAATTATAAAAATATGTTAATAACAGGGAGTAAATGTGTAATTATTCTAATTATTTTTAACGGCCACGTCAGCTGCTCCATTAATTTCTAACGGTCGATGGCTATTTTAATACTAAATCAATAGTTTATCGGTGTATTTGATTCTTTTTAAAGCATTGTGGTCAGATCGATATTAACCCCATAATATGGTGACTATCTGTGTATTTTACCCTAAAAAATATAAAATGATCATTAAACTTTATAAAATTAACAGAAAATGATTATTAAATTATAAAAATAATCATTAAAGTTTTTAATACTTATCAATAATTTATAACACACAATGAATCAATAATCATTTTGTAATAATTCGATAAGTTTAATGGTTATTTTATAATTTTTGAAACTTTAGTGGCTAAAAAATTATTTTAATATAGTTTAGTGACTATTTATCTAATTTATCCAATTTGTTTTTGAAAAGTTCGGTTAGTCAAATTAATCGATCGGATTAACTGATTTTTTCCAATTCGATTAAAAAATAATTTTAAAGACTAAATTATAAATAAAAAATAATTTTAAGGACTTAATTATAAAAATATATAGATAAAAGACCATTATTATAAATATCTCTAAAATTCTGAAAAATTACATATTTAGTCTCAAGTCGGGTCGGATTAAAAATTTTACACCCTAAAAACAAACCTGATATTTTATTAAAAAATCTGACCCGATCAAACCAAGTCGGATCGAAATCTGATCGGACCGGGAAAATATCCATCCCTATATATGTGGTTATTAAAAGATATTATTTTATTAGATAAGTTATGTCAGGTACTACAAACCATAAGAGTTAACTCGTTTTTATCATTAATTTTTTAATTCGTTTAATTCTAATATTAAATTTTATTTTTTGATTTGTTTATATCACCCCACTATTAATTCTTTAACGGGACGATAATTTTACATACAATATAATGACTTAAATGATGCACCAAATGATATCATTTTACTAAAAAAATAAGATTTTTTTTAACTTACACCTTTATAATCTAAAGCAAACCCCAACCATCAAAATCAAAGTATATTTTTGTTTTATTTCTAACGCAATAATTATTTTATTTTATTATGTAAATAATATAAATATATAATTAATGAAGATAATATATATAAGTAAATGTTTTACATTATAAACAATATTAAAATATATTAATAAATAATTATATTTGTAGCGGCCCTAAATTTCTTAAAATAATAAGAGTGGTAGAAAAGGGGAAAGGGTCACCAGTGAAAATGCGGAAATTAGGGTTTGAGAATTAAAGATTAGGTTCTTAAATTAAGTACAAAAATTGAGAATTTTGAAATGTTAAAAGAAATTTGAAATCTAGGGTTCTTTTTTAAAAAATAGAAATTGGAAGGTTAAAATTAGGGATTTAAGATAAAAAAAAAAATTTAGATTGAAAAGGGGAATTTTGAAATGTTAAAAGAAATTTGAAATCTAGGGTTCTTCTTTTAAAAATAGAAATTGGAAGGTTAAAATTAGGGATTTAAGATAAAAATAAATTTTAGATTGAAAAGGGGAATTTTGAAATTAAGGATTTTTAAAAAAGGGTTAGAGTCGCCACCGGCCACTTTGGTAGTCCGGACACCGTAAAAACCAGAGATTCAAAGAAGACAGGTTCGAGAGTCGGTTACGGTTAAAAACGGGTTTTAACGTTTGAAACCGCCCAAAAATTGGCACCTTTATCAAAATAAAGGTTCAATTAATTTTGGAAATTTGTTTTAAAGTGGCATTTAAATTAAAGTTTGTTTAATGTTCGAATTAAGTTTTATTTTTACCGTGTCTTTATTCGAAGGCAACGCATACACCGCGACCACTGCATTAGAACATGGGCCCGTTAAGACCGAATAAAGACGTATTTCTTAGGTTGCTTAATTAATAAAAGTGGATGTGATTTGCCAAAATAAATATAAACAAATACAATAAACAAAAAAGTATAAAATAACGATAAGTTGTAAACATATGCGAACATGACAACATATAAATAAAGTACAATAAATTAAAATGCATGAAAAACATCTATAAATAAATATGTACAACATAAAAAGAACAATAATATAAAAAGTAAATAATGTGACAAATGCAAACATTATAAACAAGATATGTAAAATATGCGCATAAATAAAACATAAATGATAAACATATAAAATACAAGAATAAGAATTATGGCAAAGTAAAGAAAATGTAACATGTAAAAAAAAAAAATAAACAACAATAATAACATCACAAAATGTAAATGAATAAGCATGCCTAAATAACTATACATAATACGAATATAAATAAGGAAATAAAATAATAAGCAAATAAATACATGTGAGCATAGATAAATAGGCAAAATAATGCATAAAATAAATATGAAACAATATGAATAATAAACAATGTATAAATAACTAAATATATGGATATCTAGACATGCATGACAAGTGTAAATGAATGACAAAACACATATACAAATAAGTGAACAAATGAATAACAGCTTAAATTAAAGAACATGACTTAAATAAATTAAGAGCATAAATAAAAAAGATACACATAATGACAAACCTATATACATCTAAGTAAACAAAATAATATGAAACACAACAAAATAAAATGCGATAATTAAAGTGCATGAAATACATAGATGCATGAACAAGTAAATAACATAGCATAACAAAATTAATATATGTAAAAAAAAAAATGAATCATATATGAACATATATAAAAATAAATAAACAATGCATGGCAATAAAATATGACATAAATAAAATATGTACAAAATATAACAAAAATGCATGAAGATAAAGCCTGAAAATAAAGTAAACAATAATATGAAATGAAGAAATAAATTAAAAAGGTTAAAAGCTATGTAAGTGACCGAATTATAAAGAAAAATAAAATACTATGGACTCGAAAAGCAATTTGACCATGGGGAAGGGTTCGAAAAAGAACTCAGAAACGCGGGAGGAGTCAATTGTGATTAACCCATTTTGAAAATAATCGGATTCATCTAAATCAATATCAAATTGAAAGAGTTCAAAAATTTAGAGGGACCATGTGCGTGATTATTTAAGGACGGAGGCATTTATGTTGCTATTAAACCATTTTTAAAATAAGGGCTTACTATATAACACACTTAAAATAAAAATAATCCCCCTTATTTCATTATTTTCAAACTGAAAGAAGCAAGACCTCTAAACTCTCTCTGTTTTCTGGGGATTTGGATGAACACATATGAGTGTTCATCCTTCCCAAACCCAAAAATTTGAAACCAAACCCAGAAACCATCGTACTCCATCATTAAACCTACCATGCCGGCCACCTCCGACGATGGCCGGAGAAAATAAAAACCTCATTTTTTAAAAGCTTTTCGAAACCAAAACCTGATTAAAACAAAACCTCACCAAGATCGAAGCCAACAACAAAAGAAAAATCCCTTTTTCTTATGGAGACAAATCCAAAAACCAAAAAAGAACTTTCCTTTCGAAACTGGACTCGCTTCTAAAATCAAACCCCCTCCTCGACTCGATTCACCTCTGATGGCATGAGAGCCTGAGGGTTATCGTCGGCAAGAAAAGGACGAGAAGGAGAATCGGCACTTCAAAGGTAAAAAAATAAAGAAAAAAAACTTGAACCTTGATTTCTCTTTTTAGTTAATGCATGCAAAAGAAAACTGAGGTGTACCTCAGAAAATGCTTCTCTTTGTATTTGATTTCGGTTGTGAAAAAAAAAGGTCCCTTACAAGTGGTTTTGCTTCGGTTTTTAAAGCCGAATTACATGAAAAAACCGAAAAGAAAAGGCCCCTAAAAATTCTATTGGTTGTTGTCGTCTTTTGTTTGTATATGCACATCTGGAAATTCTGAAATGTGTTGCTCATATGGCTTTGATTTGGTACGATTTGTTGGCCGAAATGCCTCTGCGAATTTCTACACTTCTCTGATTTTTTGGGGCCTTTGGCCTCTATTGGTGTACGATCCTGATAATTTCTTTGTTTTCTTGTGCACGTGGTGGTTCGTACGGGATGGCCGGAGCAAGAGGGGACCACCGATGATCAAACGGCCGACGATCGGGAACCTGAATAGCCCGCTGGAAATTGAAGAGTTGCGTGTACGTGTGACGCGCGCATAAGGCAGATGAATGGTTGGCGCGTGGGCGCGTGTCGGCTCCAGAACCTTTATCTTACTTGATCTTGACCGTTGGATCATGATTAGATCCAACGGTCGTAAGCCAGCTACGTAGAAGAATAAGATGGGCATTAGGGTTTTTGTTTTTTGTAATCAGACCCGATTCGGGCTTTGGATAGATGGATTAATCGTTTGGGCCTTGTATTTAATTAAAATTTGGGCTTTAAAATATTATTATGGACTGTTAAAATAAATAAAAGAATTTGGGCTCGTATTTGTTTATATATTCTTATATTATGGGCTTTTATTCACTTATTATCTGATAATAATAAATATAATAATAACTGGTAATAGTAATAAAAATAAAGACGTAATAATAATAATAATTAATAAATAATAGTAAACAGAATTTGAAAATGAAATGAAATAACTATAGTAAAGAAGACAACAGAAGGAAAGGAAAAAGAAAATATTGGAAATATATACCATTTTTTTATTTTTGTTTTGAACAACTCATATATAACAGTAATAATAGTGATAATAAAAACAATATAATCGAATGCTAAATAATATTTTAATAGCAACTAGGTAACGATAAATATTAGCTAATAATAAAAACAAAAAGAATAAATAGAATATACATATAAAATAGTAATATAATATTTTTAAATTTCTTAAAAGAAAATAATAACACATATAGTAATATATATTTACAAAGTCTAAGAAAAAAAAGGAAAATGATGCAAATTAACATGTAAACTAATATAATTTTTATTTTTTTTAAATTTTATCATGTTTTTATAATAGAAAAAAATAAAACATAGACCCATTATTATGTATTTTTGCTTTTCGATCTTTTGTTATAAATGCCAAAACTAACCAAAGCCCATTATTTAAGAAAAAAATAAAATAAAAAACGGGTTTGCCCCGGATAAAATTAGTGATTACAATATTATTATAAAAACTAATTCTAATAAAAATTCTAAAATTTCTCAATTATGAAAAAAAAAAATTCACCAAATTTTAAATCTTAATCTTGTACTAAACTATAAAACCTTGAACTTATCTTATAAACCTAAACTCTAAAATTCTAAAACCTTAAACCCAGGAGCTACAACTATGGGTGATAACGAGCCGAGTCGAGCCTGAGCCTAATCAGGCTCGGCTCGGTTTGGCATAGAAATAGTGTTATTGAGCTTGGCCTCGGCTCGAAGCTCGTCGGACTTGGTTCGACTCAAAATAGATAATTTTATTATATATTTTTTTTATAAAAGATATGACCTCATTAAAAACCCTTTTCATAACCAACATCGAAACGGAATTCAATATTTAAAAAGAGAAAAAAATGTCCAATTTATTTTTAGTGGATTTCTCTTATTTTATTTTTTTGCTTTTCTTTTGCTAAAGAGATTACTTTTTGGTATATATGTAGTACATATATAATATAATTATTCTGAGCTTGTTCATGTGTTTTCGAGCCGAGCTTGGGTAGACTCAGCTTGGCTCGTTAAGGTCTCGAGTTGAACTCACTCAAATTGAGCTTTGACCGAACTTTGATCGAGCTGAGCCCGAGTAACTCACGAGCCGATCAAACTCATTATCACCCCTAGATACAACATTGAGTAGATTTGACATTTTTTTTTTGGATTTTGGAGATATTTTTTAAATTTGTAATATTTTTGGTTTTTTTAGTTTTTTTAAAAAATACAATTTTTTTAAAATTTATAAAAGAAATTCACCAAAACTCTAAACTTTAAATTTTAAATTCATCTATTATCATTTATAACGAGTTTAGGATTTTAGAATTTAAGATTTATGATTTAAGTTTTTTATAATGTGTGTTAAGGTTTATGATTTAAGTTTTAGGATCTGTGGGTTAGTACTTAGGTTTAGAGTTTAATGTTTAAGATTTAAGATTTTGGTGAATTTTTTGGGTTTTGTAAATTTTAGAAAATTTGAGATTTTTTGGTTAGTTTTATTTTATAATAATATATTATTTATTTATATATTTTAATATTATTTATAACAATTTATTGTTATATAAATTAATGTTATTTATATAGAATAATATTATTTTTAAATTAAATTAGTTTTACATATATATTACTTGTGTTAAAAATAAAAAGATAATGGTATGCAGGGGCGATTCAAAAATTTCGGGGGCCCTGTGCAATTTATTAAAATACGACCCTTAGAAATAATTGTCCATAACTTTTGCTAGTTATAAAATTGTAACCCTTAGAAGCAAATGTCCTTTCTAGGGGCCCCTGTGCGATTATTTCTATTGTGCCTATCCAAAACCTCACTAGTTCTATAGAAGCAATAATAATAAGAATAATCAATAAGATTCTATAATCAATTATCGTATTTAAAAAATAATTATAACGTTTAAACAATTATAATGCATCTTTCTTAATTGCATTTTCAAAATCTTTCAATGAATTTCGGAATTAACATCATCTAAAGAATGTTTTATCAAAAATTTTGGCCCCTCTTTTTTAGGGGCCCCTGTGCGGTCGCTTTTATCGCGCATGTCCAGAACCCCACTGATGGTATGTTAGTTTAGTAGTAAAGATTTTGCATTATATTTTTAAGATTTAAATTCAAATCTTATTGAATGTAAATTTTTCTAGATTTTTGTAAGTAAAATGATATCGTTTTAAATTATTTAATATAAGATATTAATGCAAAAATAACGTTTTAGTATAACATGCAAATAATCGTATATCATATCATTATTATATTAATGATTTAACAACATAATAACATAAATAATTAAAAAAATAAAATTTAATAATCAAATAAAATTAATTAAATGATTAATTACAAAAATGTATCCACATCTATAATTTATTAGTTTTTGACATAGTTTTAGTTTCGACTTTACCCTACGTTATTCCTTGGAAACATGATAAGTCTGCATTCTTCTTCCATTTTCTTATTTTTAAAATAATTTTAAAAATATTTAAAATTCTCAATATTTTCCTTCACCTACCTCTCTAGAGTTGAGTTTCATGTCTTTTACCGGCGCGTGCACCACACGTACCAGATTTTCATAAATAATTTAGTTTTCTAGGCTACAAGATGAAGGATAAATCCCAGATCCATATTCAAACTTGTGGCATCCAAACAGCCTCTCTTTTTTCCTAAAAAAGATCTCTCAGAAAACAAATCCCTAATTTCCTTCTCTGTTTCTTTTTAAACTGTGGAATTTCTGGTAACATTTATTATGAATAAACTTCAGCTTAGTAATCTTGTTGCAATTGCAGATGGAAGGAAATGAGAACTCCATTTCTAAGGTATTATTTACTTTTATTAGGCAAAAGTTTAGTTTCAGAGTAAATCCGTTGACTGAAAAAGAAATAGGGTATTTTTTTAGTTATGAAGAAAAGAAAGAAAATACCTGACTTCATTTTCTTTACTGCTTAATTTCTTCTTCTTCTTTTTAATTTCAGTTCTCTGTGCTTTTCTATATCTGAATTCTATTACTGGGTTTGTTTGTTTGTTTGATTGTTGTTGATGTTGTAACTTTGTTAGAAATTATTGATATTTTACAATATAGAAGTTTAAGTAGAACTGTTATTGTTGGATTTAGATAGGATGTTAAAAGTAGAATTCTTTCTGCGGAGTTGAAGAACAAAGGTACATGCTCAAAGGAATTATGAAAGGGAAGAACTGGAAATTTAAAGATAAAAGGGGCCGAATTATTATTTTTATTTTTTTATTTTTTTTTACTTTCTGGTGAAATCGACAATTTTGTTTTGTTGTTTGACTATCATGAAATATTTGCCTCATTATGTAAAATGGTAGCAACTAAAATCTCTTACCTTTTTATGGTATTGTGTGGATTTGAAATCCCTAATTATTGGTCCATGTATTGTGTAAAATATTTAAGTTTGTGAAAGTTGTTTTAGCAATGCATTTTTAGATTACTTTTATGAGGGGACTATTTAGTTGTTCAATGACTTAAATCTAGAAAAAGTGGTGCTATGCAGTTTTCTGCAATTCATGACTTGGTCCATGATGAATCAACACTGCTGTCATATTGCAACAGCATTTGGTGGTAAACATGTTTCATTTGCCTAAACTTCTTGCATTACATTTGTGTGCCTTCTTTGTTGCTTTGTTGGTTTAGGGAATGTATTGGGGCAATAACCATTATATGTTGTAGGTGTGTAATCATTTTGGTGTAATGATTATATAACATTTGCATCATGTCTTTATTTTTCAATTGATTATTGTCTGTCATGTAAAGCTGCAGTAAGATACTACTTTCGTCTTTCCTAATACTTTAATGCTTTCTTAGAGCTGGCAATTTTGGATATGAAACGACTTCTAAACATGAGAAAATATGTGAAGCACGGCAACATGAAAAAAAATACCAACACCACATAAAATGCATAAACAAGTCAGTCTATTTATCACTTAACGTGTCAAATTTATATGAATATTTAACACCTTAAGCACTATTATGATATGGAAAATAACACAAACATGACATGAATACATGGATTGCTTGGTGACTCCTGGTTTTATTAGTTCATTTTTACATATATTTGCATGGTAGCACTTTCCAAAAATAAACAAATTAAGCTTATGTTTACGCTTTTTGTTTCTGATATTTTTTATACATCTATGTGCTAACGGCATGCACAAACAATCATTATTACCTTCTCCATTTTCATTAGAATGGTTGTGTTAAATGACCTATAGTCACCTCCCTCTGTCCATCCCCCCTCCCTTTTCTTCCCCTTTGTTTTTGGAAATGGGGGAGGCTATTAATGTGTTAGTTCATTTAGATTAGTGTTATTTATGTATTGTTTGGTAATTTTGTAGAAATCAGAGTAATTCTTTATTTTTCTTGATGAATTTCGATAGAACATAATACATATTTATAAACAAAAATATCTCTAACTTAGAAAACTAAAGATTAGAAAAGAAATTAATCCAAGAAAATCTCATCTTGAATAGAAAATTGTTGAAAATAGGCTTTTGTAAAGCCTTAGTAAGAATGTCTGTAATCTGTCCTTATGCAGGAATGTATGAAAGAGTGATTGACTTTTTGTTGATATGGTCAGCAATAAAATGCCTATCAATCTCAACATGCTTTGTTCGGTCATATTGAATTGGGTTCTTGACAATCTAAATGGTAGATTGATTATCACACAAAACTTCAAAGTTATCCTCTTGGTTAGTGCCAAATTCTTTTAGTAACTTAAGTAGCCAAATTCCTTCGCATATTCCCAATGCTAATGCTTTAAATTCAGCTTCAACACTATTTCTTGAAACGACTAATTGTTTCTTACTTCTTCTCCAAGTTGTAAGATTGCCCCAAACAAATGTGCATACCCACTAGTGGATCTTCTTTTATTTAAATCTCCGGCCCAACTAAAGTATGTAAAAATCTTAACAGTTTTTTTGTCTTCTTAAACATTAAGCCGTGTCCTGGAGTTCTCTTCAAGTACTTAAGAATTCTATTTGTTGCTGCTAAATGCTCTTCAATAGGATTAGTCATGTGTTGACTTATCATATTTACGGGAAAGGCTATATCTGGTCTCGTTAAAGATAGGTAAATTAATTTCTCAACTAACCTCTAAAATTTCTCTTTGTCTATTAAGGACTCATCTTCTTTGTTGAATTTCAAGTTTGCCTCTATTAGTATATCAACCGGCTTACAACCAAGAAAATTAGTTTCTTTAAGTTAATCAAGTACATATTTTCTTTGGTTGATCATAAGTCCTTTTGATCTTGCCACCTCCATTCCTTGGAAATACCTTAGCTTTCCCAAGTCCTTGGTTTTGAACTCCTTGTTTAATAACTTCTTCAAATTGCTAATTTCTTCTTCATCATCTCTAGTAAGAATTATGTCATCCACGTACACAATTAGGATAGCTTTCTTATTTGTAAAAGTTACCTTGGTGAAAAGAGTATGGTTGGCAAAGGACTGCTTGTAGCCATTTTGAAGAATGACTTTAGTAAACCTCTCGAACCAAGCTCTGGGTGATTGTTTTAACCCGTATAGAGACTTGTTGAGCCTGCAAACGTTGTTGCTACCTTCATCAAACTTTAAGCCAGGTGACAATTTCATATAAACTTCTTCCTCTAGCTTGCCATTGAGGAATGCATTTTTTACATCAAGTTGTTGTAATTGTCAATCACAATTTACAACCAAAATTAGGAGTATTCGAATAGTGTTGAGCTTTGCCACAGGTACAAAAGTTTTTGTGTAATGTATCCCATATGTTTTAGTAAAACCTCTGGCCACTACTCTAGCTTTGTATCTCTGCCATTGGAGTTGTACTTTACAGTAAAGATCCATTTACAACCAACTACCTTTTCTCCTTGAGGAGGGTTTGTAACGGTCCAAGTAACATTTTTTCAAGTGCACAAATTTCATCTTCAACAGCCCTTTTACATTTTGGATCCCTTAGTGCTTCAACTATGCTTGTAGGAACTTGTTTTTTGTCCAAGATTGTTGTAAATGCTTGAAAAGAAGGCATCAATAATTATAACTAACAAATTTTTTCAACATGATACTTGGTGCACTGTTTAACCCCTTTTCTAGTAGCAATAGGGAAGCCATCTAGAGTAGAAGTCTTACTGATTTCTTTTTCTGTTTCGGCAGCTGAACCCAAATTTGATTCTCGATAAGAATCAGATTGCAAAACAACCTCAGGGATATATTTACTTTTTCTAGTGTAAACGTGTTGTTTGGGTGGTGTTTTTTAGAAGACTTTCAATGGGAGTAGGTGTATTTTTAGGAAGGATGTTTGAAGTAAGTGTGGGTGAATTAGTAATAGGTATTACAAGAAATCAATGAGAGTAGTTACGGGTGACAAGTTTGCAGGTAATGATGACAATAATGTCAATTTTGAAGGTTGAGAATGAAGAATAGGAGGAGATACCTAATGAGGTTGAAAATCATTCCATGTCTCCCCTTGAATTTTAGCTCGAGTGAAATAAAGATCTTGCTCATAAAAGGTTATATCCATAGTGGTAAAAAAGCGTTTAGAAGGAGGGTGATAGCATTTAAAACCTTCTCAAGTGTAGAATACCCAACCAATACACATTTTAAAGACTTAAGATCTAACTTAGACTTATTAGGAGCAATATTCTAGATAAAAATAGTACATCCAAAGATTTTAAGTGGCAGAATGGATGAGATAGGCTTGAAATGGGGAAAATATTGCAAAAATATAGATTGAGATGTTTGAAATTTTAAAACCTCACTTGGGATTTGGTTGATTAAATATGTGGCAGTTAATAAGGCTTTCCCCCACATATATTTGGGAACATTAGTGGTAAATAGGATAGAACGAGTAACTTTAAGAAGGTGCCTATTTTTCTTTTGGCGATACTGTTTTGTAGTGGGGTTCCAATACAAGAACTAAATTGAACTACGCCATTTTCTCGGAAAAATACCCCAAAACCTAGCAAAAAATTCATTGCCATTATTAGATTTAAAGAGTTGGATTTTAGACCCAAATTGAGTGGAAATCTTGTTATAGAATTGTGCAAACAGACCAGCAGTTTCAAATTTGTCTTTCAGCAAATAAGTCCAAGTTATCCTACTGTGATCATCGATAAAAATGATAAACCACTTACGATTATCAGTATTCTTCACCCAAGAAGGGGCTTTAAATATCACTGCGGATCAAAGCAAAAGGGTGAGAATGCTTGTATTTAAAAGGAGAATAAGATGACTTAGTATGTTTGGCAAGAATGCAAACTTTGCAAGAAAAATAATTCGGCCTTTTATTACAAAATAGAGTAGGAAACAATTTTGCAAGGTATTGGAAACTAGGATGACCTAAATGAAAATGTCATAACATAACAACATCAACTTTTCCTAAAGCAATGAAAGCTTTGGAAATCTCGGTTTTGGAGAGGAAGAAAGGATGTAGAGGCCATTCTGCGAGATGACCTTACCAATTATCTTTTTCGAGTTCAGTGCCCGGAAAGTACAATCAAGTTCATTAAAAATTGTAGAGCAATGCAAGTTTTTGAAAAATTTACTAACAGAAATGAGATTGCAAGCCAAATTTGGTGCAAAGAGAACATTTTGAAGTTTAATTTGTCCACTGAGAACAATAGTGCCATACCCTTCTATATTGCACAAGGAATCATCAGTTGTTTTGACAGTTTGACTAAAGGTTTAGAAAAAATTGTGAAACAAAGCCTTGTTACCAGTCATATGGTCCGTAGCATTAGAATCGAGGATCTAATCAAGAGACAATTGGAAAGAAAAAAAAGCTATAGAAGAAGGGTTACCTTCTGGTTCTTTCATGACCAAATTACCCTCACAAGGTCCATGACACCTTTAAACAGTTTTTGAAGTTTAGCAATCTGTTTTGTAGTGAAGTTAATGATAGATGTGGCAGTGACAGGGCTTGATTTATCATCTTTGGAGTTCTTAGACTTTCAATTCTGAGGCTTACCATGAAGCTTCCAATACTTCTCCTTGGAGTGACCGGGATTTTTGCAATGATCACACCAGGTCTCCCCCGTTTGAAGAAGGGAGATGATTGATGGATGAGTAAGGTAAACCCTTCAAAAGGGGAATATATAGTTCATTAGACAACATCACACACTTTCGGCTTTCTTCCTTCTTGACAATAGAGAAAGCCTCTTGAACGAAGGGAAAAGGAAAAATAGCAAGGACCCTGCCGCGAACTTCATCTAAGTCCCTGTTTAAACCTTAGAGAAATTGAAAAAGCCTCCGTTGAGTGACAATTTGCTGATAAAAGACAACTTCTCTTGGATCTGCCCAATCATACTGTGCATACAAATGTAACTGCTGCAAAGAGTGGTAAGAGTATTGTAGTAGAGAGTGATGGGCATGGTTCCCTACTTGGGGTCATAGAATTAAGGAGCCAAGTCATAACCTGACAATTGTCACGTATCCACTTAGCGAAACCAGTAGCAATCGCAGTAGGCTTCTTGATTTCACCAACAACATAGCTCAATTTGTCTCTGCCCAAGAGAAAAATCTTATCTAATTGGGACCATTCAAGAAAATTGTTGTCATTCAATCAATGGCAGGTGATGACTAGACCAGCAAAATCTGATTGAACATCAAAAACAGAAAAGTTTTCTGGATTTGAAATAATCTCCGAGGTAGGAGAAGTCTTGGACATGGTCTAGGTTGGAAAGAAACCGTAACCTAATTTGATACCGTGTAGAAATCAGAGTAATTTTCTGTTTTTCTTGATGAATTTCAATAGAACATAGTACATATTTATATACAAAAATATCTATAACTTAGTAAACTAAAGATTATGAAAGAAACTAATCCTAGAAAATATAATCCCTTGGAATAAGGGATCATAATAATAAAAGATATTTACAAAATCCTTTAATTGAGGGGATGGAAACAATCCGTATCTTTTGTGATCTTTCCATAATTCCTACGTATTTCTTTAATAGTAACAACAAGTACTTATTTCCATCCACTTGTCTATTTAATTCAAGCAAGGGATTGTCTGACGATCTGTGGCATTCTAACTAGGATCTTCATTATATGCCTATTGTCTTTTTTCCCAATTGTTTCATTTTACGCTATACTTACCTCAGCATGTATCTGATAGATGGTTCTAATTTCTATTCAAGGATTACTACAAAATTTTGGAAGTTGACTATGATGCAACTGATGAGAATATCAGGTTAAATTATCGGAAGCTTGCACTGGTTAGTGGTCTCTCTCGCCAGGCCCCCTCTTTGACCTCCTCATCCTTCTTGTTTTTCTCTTGCCATTTCTTCATGGATAGACTTTCTCATTTTTGCTTCATTTAAAACTTCCTTTATTTTAGACAACTGAGTTGACAAGACTGTTTCTGTTATGTTACAGAAGTGGCATCCAGATAAGCACAAGGGTGATAGTGCTGTTACGTCGAAGTTCCAAGAGATAAACGAAGCTTACAACGGTATTTCTTCTGCTTGTCTGGAATTAAAATTCACATTTTCTTTGCCTTATGATTCCCTTGATATTCAACTACAACTTGATCATCACCTAATCATGCTTTCTCACCAAACTATATAGAGAATGTAATGCTGATATATTATGATCTTATCTTTATATCATTTTGCAGTGTTAATCGATCCTGAGAAACGATTTGAGTATGATTTAACTGGAATATATGAGATTGATAAGTATACCTTACGGGTAAGAATTTACATGAGCCTACATGGTATCATAGACTAGTATCATCAACATAATTTTCTTTAGGTTAATTGGTTTGTGCCACCTTATAATGGTCTGGGAAACTGTAATTTTGACACAGGAATATCTTGCCAGATTTAAAGGAATGATTCTTACCTGCAATGGGCTTGGTATTAGTCATACATCAACATGGTAATTCTTTTGACTGTCTTAAACTTAGTGATGATTCTCATATCTTCTTTTAACTAAACTCCCCCTAAACTTAGTCATACATCAACATGGTATTGGCTATAGCTCACAGAAAAGGATCATTCTCGTATCTTTTTACTAGAACTCCCCCTAAACTTGGTGATAATTTGTTTTTCTCTTTGTTTGGGAGTGTTTTTTTGGGTGGGTGGGTGGGTGGGGTGGTGGATTGTATTCTGTAGAATGGTTGTTTTATGTAAAACCTCACGGAAAAGGATTGTTCTAGTATCTTCCTTTTACTAGAATTCTCCCAAAACTTTGTGATAATTTTTTCTCTTTGTTTGGGGGATTGTGGGAATGTGTTTTGTAGAATGAATGTTTTATGTAAAACCTCACACAAAAAGGATCGATCTCATATCTTCTTTTTACTAGAACTCCCCCTAAACTTTGTGATGGGACCTTTTACGCCTGGTTCAAAATATGAGGACAATGCTTTTAACACCTTAGGAAAGGTTTCAACATTACCCTAATCTAAGTGTATGATCGAAAACTATAGTGGCGGGTCTCTAAAGCTTAGAGTTGGTGTTTGAAGACTTGTATATTTGATGGCTGGAAAATGCGCTACATATTAAACTCTAAAGTCAAGAACATTCTAGTTCCACTTTTACCATACAGTTTGTGATAAGTGAAACTGCTTGTAGTTAAAATACTTTCAATTCTTGTACTACACATTGGGGAGTGTTAAGTGGTGTTATTTCTCTTCTATGAGTTTCCTATTCTTATATAGCCGGATTGTTCCACTTACAATGAATTTGATTTAGATCAGATTCTTAATAGATGCATGTTATCATCCTTGGCCGTGGTACTAATATACTTTTACCCGTTAATGCAGGACACAACAACTAACAGAAGGAAATAAATACGCTGAAGAAGGTTAGCTCTTATTTTACATTTTACAAAGATTGCCATTCTTGTTTCTCAGTGACTCAAAACGATTGGTGAATTTAAGATGCCAATACCCGTTGAGTGTTGGGGCCATCGATTCTGATCTTTTATCTACTTGTCAAACCCGAAAGTGTATGTCATCTCCTTCATATTATTACATCTTTAATCGAAATTGGTCTTCCTCAAAGTACAAGATATTTTTCATGGTGATGTGAGATGTGTTGGAATGAGGCATGCTTTAGCTTGTATGATTTTGATAGTATAACCGAATGTATAATTTAGAGTGTGCCATTCTTGGTAGCTGTAATTATAGAAAATATCATTTAATAATTTATTAAGCTTTGATAGCTTGCAAGCAAAGTAAACACTGCCATAAAATTCTGGTTTGATGATTAGATTTGTGTACTTTGAAAGCTATTATTTCCCTTTTTAAATAATGCTAGGAAAGAAGAGTTGTTAATTAGTTGTCTTTTTGGTTAATTTTCAATACCCAGAATTCCTTATTTGTTTGTTTATAATCGAAAAGGAGTAATGATCTTGTGTGATTTGTTGATTTGTATCATTTAAAGGAAAAAGGTTACTAGTAGTTAAGTTTGGGAGTATGTGCCGCCCACTTATTTAATCATGGGTGTTTGATCGGGTAGGGTAAAAAAAATATTGAGTTGTCGAGTACTATTTTATAATTTGAGTCAAGTGTTTATGTATTTATTCAAATTTAATTGAAAATATTTATAATATTGTGGGACTAATTAGTTTTTGTTTAGATTTGATCACTAATTGATTTTTGAGTGATTTGAGTATAGTTTATGTCGCGACCGTTTTAAAACCGAAAACGTGTGAAAAAATAACCTGGCGAATTGGTTTAAAAAAAATCCGAATTTTATTGCTTTTAATCTTGAAAAACTCAAATTTTATTAAAAAAATATATATTATTTAATTTTAAAAATTGATTTAGAGTCGTCATCGGCCACTTTGGTAGGTCGGACACCATAAAACAAACCAGAGATTCGTAAAAACATTTGGATTCGGGAGTCGGTTACGTGTAAGGACGATCCTTACAAACGCCCAAAAATTGGTACCTTATTAATTACACATGACATTTTGATATTTTGAATATAGATATTAATTTAATTTTTTATTGTTAATTAAATATTGCTTGAATTGAGGATATCCTTTTAATTAAGAAAATATATTCCTTTTAAACTTGGGCTTGAATAAGACGTCTTCTAAATAGGAAATCTCACTCAAATTCAAAGAAATATAAATTCCGACTCAAAAGGTTTAAATGCATGACCGTTTTTTATCTTGTTCATTTTAAGTTCTAACCTAAGAGGGTTCCATTAATTAAATATAAAAACCTATTTAAATTACTAATGTCACTAATTTTTACCTACCAATTTTATTTAATTCTAAACCTAAATTATTTTATCAAGTTCTAGGTTTTTAATAGCACATGAATTCGATACCAAGGTACACTCTTTAGACCAACATCATAGTACGTCAAAACACCGGCCTCTCAGTGTATCCGAGGTATAAGATTCAAATACTATCATTATTACTTATCTCCCTATTTAATTAATTAATTAAAGCAACTAATCCTAGAAGGCTCTAAATTAATTAACTAAATGATGATTATGTGATCTCCTAACAAATATGCCATTCGATTTTTTAAAAAGAGACATAATTAAATAAAATAAAATAAATAAACAAAATAAAGGAACTAAGTTACTTTTTATTAGAAATATGGGAAGTCCAAATTACAACAAGGTAATTAAATTGAGAAGAGACTTACATGGTAAAGACAAAAAAAGATAAGAGTTTAATTTCAAGAGATGAATTAGATTTAATTAAGTTTAATTAATTTTAAGGTTTAGAATCTTTAATTAAATTAATAATTTAATCAAATTTTCCTAAGCTTTAAATTTTAATTAATTTTAATTAAAGTCAAACTTGATGAAAATTTAGTTTTAAGGTTCACTTAGGCTAAATTAGATCTAATTAGGTTAAATCAATTTTAAATTTTATCTTAGAAGCTAAATTAAATTCAACTAAGAACCTAATTAAATAATTTCTAAGCCTTTAAAAAAATTTAAACCTAATTAATATCTAAATTAACTAATTTTGAGTTTTAGGGTTCAATTTAGGTTCAAACTAGATTTAATTAGATTAAAATAATTTTAAATTCAACCATAGAAATTAAATTAAATTCAACCAAGAACCTAATTAAATAATTTCTAAGCCTTAAAATTAAATTAACACCTAATTAACATACATTAGAAATTAAATTAAATTCAACCAAGAACCTAATTAAATAGTTTTTAAGCCTCAAAATTAAATTAACACCTAATTAACATCTAATATTTGATTAAATTTTGAACTTGGGGTTCGATCTAGAGTGAAACTAAGAACTTAATTGAGTGAATTTTAGAGTTTTAAGGGTTAATTAGGGTGTTTGAGGACCAAAATGAATAACAGTCTAAAGCTCGTAGGACTCATGTGAGAAAATTCCCTTGTTTTCTCACAAAAACTAAAACCTAGAAAAACTTCCCATTTTGGATCAAAACACACATATTTTAGCATGATGTTCATCTTGTTCTACAATGAACATGAAAAACACTATGAACACCAAACCGGAACCCCATGAACTCCGCCCATAGATCTAACCTTTCGCCACTAACCACCACTCCGGTGAGTTCGCCGGCGACCACACATGGCCGACAACCACCGTCCGAACATTCCGGCCACCACTTCCGGCATCGGTGAACTCGCCGGAAACCTCTAAAACCACCGAAAACATCTCGGAAACTTAATTTTTAGATCTAAACACCATAAACACACCTAAATCTCACCCTTAGTCATTCAAAAATCACTCGGATGACACCCTAAAAATACTTATTAAATCTACCCGGATTTCTCTCTAAAACCGAAAATAACAGAGATGAACCAAAAGCAACTAACGAGAGAAAAAAAAAGAACAAAAAAAGGGCTTACCTCCTCAATCCACCGAAAATCTCTTTTGATTGCCCTCTTGTCGATCCAAACTCTCCGATTCAAACTTTTAGCTCTTTTCATTTCCTTCCCCTTTTTCAGATTCGAAGGTCTCTATTTATAGGATTTGAATCAAACATCCTAAACTAATTCAAACTCCACCAAATTCCTAAAATTTCTCCCTCAAATCTCTCAACACAATCCCCACTAAATCTGAAACTCTCCCATATCTTCAATTTTTTTTTTATTTTATTTTTTTTATTTTTTTCTTTTTATTTGATTTTTCAGTTATTTATTTTATTATTATTATTTTATTATTATTATTATTATTATTATTATTATTATTATACAAAAATTCGTGTTAACAGCTACCCCTCTTTGCTTAATGCTGCGGAGCAGGAGATGGGCAAAGACTAAAAAACACAAATTTTGTTTAGGCCATTTGGCCGAAGCTTGAAGCTGTTCTTCTTATTACGAATTTCTTCAAGCAAAACCTGTGACGTAACTCGAGGTTGTTCTTCTTGTTTTGAAATTTCTCGTCTCTGGGATATGTGGAGCTGTTCTTATTACGAAATTCTCCAAGGTCTAAAGCTGTTCTTCTTATTATGAAATTCTTCAGATGAAATTCTTCAAACTTATCAAGTGATGAAGCTCGAGGCTGTTCTTCTTATTACGAAATTCCTCGTCTCTGGGAGATTTGGAGCTGTTCTTCTTATTACGAAATTCTCCAGATAAAAGTGGCGAAATCCGAGGCTATTCTTCTTATTACGAAATTCCTCGTATCTCATGGAATTTGGAGTTGTTCTTCTTATTACGAAATTCTCCAAACTTAACATCATGCCCGGAGGACTTAATGATGACCCAGAGGATTTAACATCATGCCCGGAGGACTTACTGATGACCCGGAGGATTTAGGATCATATTGCCTCCTTGATTGTGCAAACGATATCATCACTCCTGAAGGTGATGGCCCGGAGGACTTAACATCATGCCCGAAGGACTTAATGATGACCCGGAGGATTTAGGATCGTATTGCCTCCTTGGTTGTGCAAACAATATCATCACTCCCGAAGTTGATGGTCCGGAGGACTTAACATCATGCCCGGAGGACTTAATGATGACCCGGAGGATTTAACAATAAAATATGGAGTTGTTCTTCTTATTACGAAATTCTTCATCTTCACTGAAGAGTCTGAAACTGTTCTTCTTATTACGAAATTCTTCAGACTGATATCAAGTCATGAAATTTAATGTTTTTTCATATTGAATTTGGAGTTGTTCATCTCATTTGAACTCCTCCAAAGTTTAAAATTGTTCTTATCTGTTGAATTCCTTCAAACAAATATTGGGATCCGAAGTTATTCTTTTCGTTTGAATTCCCTCGAACATCTGGTAAATAAAGATTTTTGTTGAAATCTGCATCTTCAAGCGGAAAATCTTGCTTAACTTTATCTTCTTTGTTGAGATCTTTCTCCTCAAATAGAAATCTGTATTGGTCTCTGCCGACCTTCTGAAATGTTTGTTTTCAAATTTCCTTCCTCTGAGATCTTTGCTTGTCCTGATCTAGATTGCTTTGCTAATCTTGTAAATTCCTGTTAAATTAACCAAAAATGATTTGAGTGCATGAGTTAGCATGTTTTACCCTATGGATGCCTAACCATATGATGCATGAAACGTGGTCATTGAGGGACATTTAGATGTACTTTGATCTTCTTTATTCTCTTCATTGAGCATTTTTCTGTTATGACAGCAGCTCACCACAATAACTTTGTACTCTGTCTGATCTTCTAGAGCTTCCTTTCTTAGACTCCTTTATTCATTCTAATATGAAATCTCACGTGCAATAATATTTTCTTGATCTTTTATCATGCTGAGTTTGTCCCACTTTCATCATTTAGGGCGTGCAAAATGTCATAGGTTCTTGAACTTTCTCCTGGTCCCTAAACCTTTCCTAGTCCCTGAACTTCCATCAAGTTGGACTAATATTCATCATTATCACCATGAAATTCGGCAATAACTACAGTCTGTACGTGATTGCCCCATGTTTACTTGTGTCATCTTTGTTGTTCGATATCTTGACATTTCAAAGCTTCATTTGTTCCTCGTCATACCATTCATCATTAATCAAGTACCAAGGTTATCTCTTGTTCTGCCTACGCTTAAAGGATTAATTATATCATAGTAATTCCCATAAAATCCTTTGCTTTTTTGTATCTAATCAATTTATCTGCAAGATGCTTGTTAAAACGATATGCAAAAAAAATGATTTTACTAATTTTGAAAACATTGAAAAATTTTGACTTTCATGGCAAACAAGAGAATACAAAAATTAGGCTTTTAAATACTAAGTGCAACAAAGTCTTCGAAAAAATTTGCAAAGATCAACTCTGATGTGACCATTTTCCAACTTATTTTAGGCACTCATCAAATACTCTCAAACTCGAACTATTGCTTGTCCTCAAGCAATGCCAAACATCAAATTGCTAAACCTTACTCCCCTTTGGTCTTACTCTTCCATCTATTCTCCCCACCATGATCATGTCTATCTCTTCGTTTTAGCCACTAGTTTACCCAAGGACTTCTACTAAGAAACAAACTCTAGGGCTAGATGAGTGTGTGTGTTTAATGGACAAGGCTGATTCAAGGCTTTCTTAGATAAACTCTAAGTTCAAGACAAGTAGAATCTTGGATTAGCTATCTCCTTAAAACAACAAGTCTTGAACCAATTTTGGACACCTCAAGATATGTGTTTTCTATTTCTTTCTTTGTTTTTTTATTTATTTTTTTCTTTTGTAGCACCTATTTAGCATACTAGAGCCAATTTCGGGTACCTCTAGTATGAAGGAGAGCAAAATTAGAGCCGATGATAGGCACCTCTAGTTATTTTTCCAACAAGTTCTAAGTCTTTATCACCTAAGTTTATTAAAAGAACTCCTAAATCAAACAAGTCCAAAAAGTTTTTTTGTCTAACCCTAAAGTAAGCTTCTAAGTTTTATTCCATGAGTATCCTATGGTTATCCCTTCAAAACAGTACTTGACCATGGTAAGGAGAAAAATTTTTATAGCCTTAAAGGAGTAAACTAAAGCAAAACTGACATAAGGCAGTACAAGATTATAAACTTAAATTCAAGAAAAAAGAATATATAAAACATTTTCAGAAAAAAATTACTCTTTTATGGTATTGCCGCGGCATTGGATAGCCTCGGCAGACTCATCCACTGTTTGACAGTCTTTCTCATCAACATGTTCTGGACTCAGAGGTTCCAGAATTTCCTCTTTGTCCTCTAGTGTTGGGATTTCAGTATCCCCAAGGATTGATTGTTGAGTTACGTTATCCCTGACATGCAATTGATTTTCCGAATCCCTCAAGGGTGCATCCAATCTAGCTATATGTGCATTCATGAACCTTGATTGCTTTGCCATAAATTCTTCAATTCTAGCCATTGATGCTTTCAATGTTTCCTCAAGTGAATTTGGATACTCTTGAGAAGAATTATATTGCCATGGCATATCTGACATTTCCTGTACTTGGTTCTGAAGTTGATCACTAATTCCATTCGGCATAACCTTGGTGATGGTTCGGTCCAACTTTCAACATGTTCTTAAATTGAAACATCGGCTCAAAACTTGTAAACTGATTTTATGCATCGTGTAATACTTTTGACTTTCTCTTTCATTTCGATAACTCCTGTTATCCATGAAAGTTGAACATCAAAACTAAGCTCGTAATTTTCTTTTCTTCTCTAAGTCTTCATTTGTCAGCACTAACCATATGAATGCCCCTAATTAATCTGCCAAATATCCAATTTCTGATTATCTTTATCTTCTAATCTCGTTTATCTCTATACTAAATTTGCCCTGAACCTGTCTTGAAGCTTAAATAAATGTTGATCCCAATAAATCTGGCTCTTTCATGCAGAAAAACTTGATTTTTCTATTGTTGGTGTTGTACTCATCTCTTGAAAGCAACTAAGAATCCTTTATCGAAAATGACTCTTCACGTTATTATCCAAGAATGCCTAAATTACCCTTAATTTTGGCAGATATGCCCCATACTTGAAGTCTTCTGAAACACCCTTGTATTATTGATACTCGGTCTCCTCAAATATTAAGTTTGATCTTGCACTGAGTCATCTTGAAAATTAAATCTGATCGCGTACCGAGTCTACTCGAATATGGTCCATCTTGACATATTGTCTTCCACTTATATATCAAACCCTTTAGTTCATGACCATTGTCTATACAACTAGCTCATGAATCGATACCCCTAATGCATGCTATATGAACTCACTCACACACCACCAAAAAAGTGTTAGTATGGTGAAATAATAATCTGAACAATAATAAATTAACTTGCGAAAAATAAGCATGGAACAATTTATGTTGAAAAAAAAAGAAGGTTATGTTGCATAAAAACAACCAGAGAGCAGTTAAACAGAGAAATCCTAATTTCGGCGGCATTTCGGTAGCATAGTGCCTTATCTTATGGTCCCTGTTTGGCTCTAAAAGGGGTAGGTTTCTACTCTATACATGTGGTTTTTGGTCTAGACACTAGGTTCCCGAACTGTCGTTACCGTCTACTGCAACGATAAGACATCGATTCGGTAGTATAAGTCCCTTACAACGGAGGTGAAGACACCATAATGCGTAAGGTTAGTATATCGGAAGCAGATAAAAATTCGAAACTCAGAACTGGAGAGCATCACGTCGGATAATATCTAACTCCCACTTAAGGGTGAAAGCTCGGGTCGAGAGCTTATGCATGAATGATAGGATATATCACAAAAATAAAAATGCTACCCTCATTCAAACTATGTTCATTTAACAATAAAGAATTAAGTTAATATCTATATTCAAAATACTGGAATGCCACGTAAAAAAATTTAAAAAAGTTAGGCCTGACTCACAAAAAAGAATTTTTAAGTCCCCAGCGGAGTCGCTAAGCTGTCGCGATCGTTTTAAAACCGAAAACGTGTGAAAAAATAACCGGGCGAATTGGTTTTAAAAAAATTCGAATTTTATTGCTTTTAATCTTGAAAAACCCAAATTTTATTAAAAAAACATATATTATTTAATTTTAAAAATTGATTTGGAGTCGCCACCAGCCACTTTGGTAGGCCAGACACCATAAAATAAACCAGAGATTCGTAAAAACATTTGGATTCGGGAGTCGGTTACGTGTAAGGACGATCCTTACAAATGCCCCAAAATTGGTACCTTATTAATTACACATGGCATTTTGATATTTTGAATATAGATATTAATTTTAATTCTTTATTGTTAATTAAACATTGCTTGAATTGATGATATCCTTTTAATTAAGAAAATATATCCCTTTTAAACTTGGGCTTGAATAAGACGTCCTCTAGATAGGAAATCTCACCCAAATTCAAAGAAATATAAATTCCGACTCAAAAGGTTTAAATGCATGACCGTTCTTTATCTTGTTCATTTTAAGTTCTAACCTAAGAGGGTTCCATTAATTAAATATAAAAACCTATTTAAATTACTAATGTTACTAATTTTTACCTACCAATTTTATTTAATTCTAAACCTAAATTATTTTATCAAGTTCTAGGTTTTTAATAGCACATGAATTCGATACCAAGGTACACTCTTTAGACCAATATCATGGTACGTCAAAACACCGGCCTCTCAGTGTATCCGAGGTATAAGATTCAAATACTATCATTACTACTTATCTCCCTATTTAATTAATTAATTAAAGCAACTAATCCTAGAAGGCTCTAAATTAATTAACTAAATGATGATTAGGTGATCTCCTAACAAATAGGCCATGCGATTTTTTTAAAAAGAGACATAATTAAATAAAATAAAATAAAATAAATAAACAAAATAAAGGAACTAAGTTACTTTTTATTAGAAATATGGGAAGTCCAAATTACAACAAGGTAATTAAATTGAGAAGGGACTTACATGGTAAAGCCAAAAAAAGATAAGAGTTTAATTTCAAGGGATGAATTAGATTTAATTAAGTTTAATTAATTTTAAGGTTTAGAATCTTTAATTAAATTAATAATTTAATCAAATTTTCCTAAGCTTTAAATTTTAATTAATCCTAATTAAAGTCAAACTTGATGAAAATTTAGTTTTAAGGTTCACTTAGGCTAAATTAGATCTAATTAGGTTAAATTAATTTTAAATTTTATCTTAGAAACTAAATTAAATTCAACTAAGAACCTAATTAAATAATTTCTAAGCCTTTAAAAAAAATTTAAACCTAATTAATATCTAAATTAACTAATTTTGAGTTTTAGGGTTCAATTTAGGTTCAAACTAGATTTAATTAGATTAAAATAATTTTAAATTCAACCATAGAAATTAAATTAAATTCAACCAAGAACCTAATTAAATAATTTCTAAGCCTTAAAATTAAATTAACACCTAATTAACATACATTAGAAATTAAATTAAATTCAACCAAGAACCTAATTAAATAGTTTCTAAGCCTTAAAATTAAATTAACACCTAATTAACATCCAATATTTGATTAAATTTTGAACGTGAGGTTCGATCTAGAGTGAAACTAAGGACTTAATTGAGTGAATTTTAGAGTTTTAAGGGTTAATTAGGGTGTTTGGGGACCAAAATGAATAACAGTCTAAAGCTCGAAGGACTCATGTGAGAAATTCCCCTGTTTTCTCACAAACACTAAAAACCTAGAAAAACTTCCCATTTTGGATCAAAACACACATATTTTAGCATGATGTTCATCTTGTTCTACAATGAACATGAAGGACACTATGAACACCAACCCGGAACACCATGAACTCTGCCAATAGATCCAACCTACTGCCACTAACCACCACTCCGGTGAGTTCGCCGGCGACCACACATGGTCGGCGACCACCGTCCGAACATTCCAGCCACCACTTCCGGCATCGGTGAACTCGCCGGAAACCTCTAAAACCATCGAAAACATCTCGGAAACTTAATTTTTAGATCTAAACACCATAAACACACCTAAATCTCACCCCTAATCATTCAAAAATCACTCGGATGACACCCTAAAAACACTTAAATCTATCCAGATTTCTCTCTAAAACCGAAAATAACAGAGATGAACCAAAAGCAACTAACGAGAGAGAAAAAAAGAACAAAACAAGGGCTTACCTCCTCAATCCACCGAAAATCTCTTTTGATTGTCCTCTTGTCGATCCAAACTCTCCGATTCAAACTTTTAGCTATTTTCATTCCCTTCCTCTTTTTCAGATTCGAAGGCCTTTATTTATAGGATTTGAATCAAACATCCTAAACTAATTCAAACTCCACCAAATCCCTAAAATTTCTCCCTCAAATCTCTCAACACAATCCCCACTAAATCTAAAACTCTTCCTTATCTTCAATTTTTTTTGTTTTTTTATTTTTATTTTATTTTTTATCTTTTTATTTGATTTTTCAATTATTTATTTTATTATTATTTATTATTTTTTTATTATTATTATTTTAAAAAAATTCGTGTTAACAGCATAATAATTTAAATTTTATTTGAAAATTTGCGTTGGGCTGTGTTTGTGAAATTATGACTTGAGTAAGTGGAGTTGGTTTACTTGAGTGGGGTTGAATTTATATGATTACGATTCGAACAAGTGAATTCAGTTTTTTTAGTCAAGTTGAAAATTTGAAATTTTTCGAATCGCTTTCAATTTTATTCTCACTTTTATTTTAAATTTATGTCATCCTTGTTGAAACTTGGCCTTGTTTTTTAATTTTAGGGATTTAGTATTCTTATTTTAAAACTTAAGATCTTTATATTTTAAAAATAAAAGTTTCGTTGTTAGATCTTTTGTCCTATTTAATGTCCAATATTGACTTTTAAAAGTCAAAATATTAAGACTTTCAATTTTATATATTTTAATTTATTAAATTTCATAAAATATATATTTTTAAACTATTTGATTAAAAGTTTTTAAAACATTTTTTATATTTTTTATTAATAATAGATTTAAAGTTATAATGAGTTAAAATTTTAAAAAAATAATTAAAAAACCAAAATTAGACAAATAAAATGGACTGAGGGAGTATTATTTATTTTTGAATAGTGCTAATAGTTGTTATTTTTACCGTTAATATTTTGTTTAAATTATTTTTGCACTTTAAAAATAAAAGTCCATGAAGTCATGTTACGAAAAAATAATAATGTTATGAGATTGGATTTAGTTACAAATTCTAATAATTAATAATTTTATTTGAAAATTTGAATCTAAATAAAAAAATAGTAATAATATACTGACTTGGAAGCATACATTAATCGAAAACCATTCTTCTTAATGAATCGATTGTTATTCCTTTGATAAATGGTTTTCTTCTCTTTTCATGCATTCCTACCAATAAAATACAGTGGCATCTCAACCACGGTATTTAAACACTGAAATAGAGATAAGTAAAACTTGATTCGAACCGGTGCAATATAAAAATAAAATTTACTTATATAATATTTATATTATATAAGTAAATCTCATCCTTATATATAGGGCTTGAAATGACGGATCGCGAGTTACTCGAGCTCGATTTCTCAAAGCTTGATCAAAACTCGACTCGATTAAACTCGGCTCGAATTTAAACTCGACTCGAGTTCTTGACGAGACGAGTCGAGTTACATGATATCCAACTAGAAAAACTCATGAGCTACTCGAAAATATAAATATTTTATTTTTTTATAGTTTAAAATCTAAATTTTTAAACTTAAAATCCTAAAATCTAAACACTAAATTAATAATAAAATCTAAAATTAACAAGCTTGAGTTTACACAACTTGTGTATCAAAGTTTTTTTCCCATTAGGTTTTAAATGAGACTTAAGAAATAAGAGTTACTCGAGACTAACATGATCAAAGATCAGTCAATACTTGACTCAATTAAGCTCGAAAAAAGCTCAAACTGGACTCGAGTTCTTAACGAGTCGAGCCAAAATCAGATTTTTCAAGCTCGTTTAAAATTACTCAAACTTGACTCAAAATCTCAACGAGTCGAACCAAACTTAACACTACTCGAACTCAACTCGGGTTGTTTACACCCCTACTTATATATTTGGCTTGATTATTAGTAGAGAAATTCTCCATCAGAACATTCAAAACCAGTGATAGTGCGTACTGAAACATCGTAAATAACACAGAATGGTTATAATTATAGATTTAAGTGATTCTGTAATTTGATAATTTCTATGGTTGTAGATATAACGAATGACGTTGACTGCAGGTGTGTAGACATTCCCAGAAAATTCTACCTTCGTATGCTAATCTCTGGAAAATGAAGAGAAATACTAACCACAGAAGCTCCTGTTTTGAAGATGGTGCTGCTGAAAAATGACATCTATACAGAAAGGATCAGGTGTAGGATGACAAAACATTTTCAGTCCCTCCAATGATAACATATTGGCACGAATGGTAGGGAGGAACTTCAATGGAAAATGTGAGGAATTTTAAAATAAGGTTAAAATGAGATGTAATTAAAATTATTATAAAAATTTGATATCAATTTTTTTATATATATCGAAATTTTATATTTTTTAAACAAAATTAATATATATCAAAAAATCGATACCAAAATTTTTATAATAATTTCAGTTGTCACATTTTAGTCTTATTTTAATTTGTATCACCCTAAAACTTCTATGTGGAAATAGCTTATGCCAACTATAAAATTATTCAGGAGGATTCGTACATGGTTAGGGGTGAAAATTTGATTGAGTCAAGTCAAAAATTTTGAGTTAAGTTGCATTTAGCATTGCGTCCTAAACCAGCTTTTGGGCCAAAAGTTAGTTTAGAACACAGAAACAATGTTAAAAAGTTAACTTTTGGAGAAAAAACTACGTTTGAAAAATGTTTTCCAACTTAAACGCGCAACCTTAAATTTTTAGTTTTTGCGATTGGAAAAATGTTTTTAGGAGTTATATTATAATTTTAACCTTTATTTATTATGTTTTATTATAATTTAATTTTTACAAATACATAATTATATTTAACACATTATTTTTTTAGTTTAAAAATTATATATATTCATGTCAAATTTCTAAAAAATAATTTTGAAAAGCACTTTTCTTAAAAGCACTTGTGAAAAGCACTTTTCAAAAATAATTTATGTATTTATTTATTAATATTTTATATTTTATCATCATTTAAGTTAATATTATAATATAAAAAATTTGATTATCATTTAAATATATATGTTTTTAATTTATAATATCATGTCTAAAATAGTCATTTACTTTCTCGAGAGCAGTTTTTGACAACAATACTAAACACATATATCTCAAACCAAAAATTTCAAAAGAATTTTTTCACTCCACTTTTCCACTGTACTTTTCAAAAACAATGCTAAACTAACCCTTTAGTTGAGTTGGCTATAACTCAAATTTTATTTAATTTTTTTCAAGTCTAAGTTTGAGTTTTTTTTTTCAAAATTAATTATAATATAATTTTTTGATACTAACTACTTCCAATTTAAATGGGCTTTTATAATCATATATATATATTCATGTCTACAAAATTGAGAATCAATTCAAATTTAAAAAATAATTTACTAATTCTAAATTTTTTTGAGTTATTTGAATTTTTATTTTATAACTCAAACTTAATAAAAAAATTATCAAACCAAGTATAATTTATGAGATTTTGAGTCAAATCAAATTTTTATTTGTTAGGCTCGATACTTCAACCGATTAATCGTTAAGTGGTAGAAAAATGCTTTTTTGGGTGATTATGGCAAAAACAAAAATATAAGAAAATAAACACAACAATTTACATTGGTTTGACTTTCTTACTAAAGCTTACATCTAAAGAATCCTCTTTATAAGGTATGTGTTTGCACTCTAAGCACTCACTCAAATCTCATGACACTTAGCATATAGTAACAATTAAACTCACAAGTGTTGTTTATACAAAAATTACAACAACTAAGCTCTAAGACTCTTTTACAATCATAATAAATGTTGGATTGATGATCAATAATTGTTTTAGGTACTTGAAGAGTCTTTTTATTCTTTCAAATGATTTTCTAGTCATTGGTGACCGTTGTGGATGATTTGGAGTTATTGAAGATCAATTTTCAGTCAAAATCACATTTTATAATTGTCGATATCAATACTCGTAAAGAGATATTGATACTTACCGAATTTAAAAAATCATTGGAAAAAAACAAAGATATTATCAATACGGAAGAGATTGGTAAGAGCCTATAGTTATCGATACTGTTTAGACAATATTGATACTTCAAGTCAATTCTAAAAACATAATTAAAAAATATGTATCAGTATGGGGCAAGGGCGTACTTATATGGTCCTTCTAATATCAATAATGGGGTTTCAGTATCGATATAATGATTGTCTTTTACTATTTATAAAAATTATGTTTTTGATTTAAAAATATTCTAAAATCATTTGAACACAATTTTTAAATTATTTAAACTTAAAAATTAATTTTATAATATTTTTAATTTAATTTAAAAATATTTTTTAATTATTATATTTATCCCTTTGTTTAAAAGGCGTGAGGCGCTCCGAGGCATAAGAAGTCTCTAAAGCAGAGGCATGAGGCGCTAGGCGAAAGTGCTCTCCTTTTATTTTAAAAAATTATAAATAAATCATATAACATAAAAATATAATAATTATATCATAAATGTTAAAATACTAATAATTATATCATTTGAATATAAAATTTTAATATTTATTTAAATAAATAAATATTTTAAAATAAATTTTATTTTATTATATTATTTTATATTAAAATTGATATTAATAGTAACTATTGATCTAAAATAAATATATGAACAAAAACAATAATAATAAGATTAAGAAAAACTTAATTATTTTAAATAAAAATATTATTTTATTCATACAAATCATAAATTATTGTGGAAAGTATTAAGATATTTTGATCAAATAAAAAAATAAAAATGATTTTATATTTAAATATGAAAGGATAATGTTAGACATATATTTGACAAAAGATAATTTTAATCCTTAACGTTTATAATTTTTATCATTTTGGCCCTTACTTTTTTTTTTTGATAAATTTAATCTTTAACCTATATCTTTTTGACAAATAACTTATTTTTTAACTACTATGATAATTGAACTGTTAAAATCTAACAATGCTGACATATGATAATATATTTTAAATAATATGGCATCTAACCTATCAAATATATATATGAAATATAATTTTATTCTAATATAAAATATAAAATAATTAAAATTCAAATAAAATATTAAAAAATAATTAATTTTTAAAATAAAAAGGCTACTAAACATTCTCAACCCTAACTACGATAGAATCAAAATCCTATCTTAAAAAATTAATTAATTTCGAACTGTGTTCATATTTTTTTAAGATAAGACTTTGATTCTATCGTAGTTAGGGTTGAGCATGTTTAGTAGCCTTTTACTTTAGAATTAACTAATTTTTAATATTTTATTTGAATTTTAATATTTTATATTTTATATTAGAATAAAATTATATTTTATATATATGTATTTGATAGGTTAGATGTCATGTCATTTAAAATATATTATCATATGCATATGACATGTCATCATTATTAAATTTTTAACGGTCTAATTATCATGTTAGTTAAAAAATAAGTTTATAACACCCCAGTTTCCCCCCAAAATTAAAATTTCAAATCCTTAATTCCAAGCCTAGAATTTGGGGATTTCTGCTCTTAATCTAATTGATTTTTGGGACCTCTTTGTAATTTTTGGAAGTGTAAGGCTTTACTTTTAAATTCTGAAAGGTTTAGACCCCTTATTTGGTAATTTTACCATTTTGCTTGGTAACAGTTTTCCTTCTCATCTTTCCCGTTATTATTTCAGTTTTAAATCCTCCTTTAATTTCTGTTTTTAGAGTTACGTTTTCTCTCCCTTGATTCAAATCTTATCGTGAATCAATTTCCTTTCCTTCCATCTTGATCTGTCTTCATTTCCACCATGGTGAGTTGGTAAGTTTTCTCTCCTTCCTTTTCGTTTTCTGTTTCTTTGCTTTGGAGGTGTATGTCTCTGGTTTTTAAAAATTGTTGGATTGTGGTTTAAGGTTTTAAGATTCGGTTTTAGTATGCTTTAGGGTATTGTTTTAAGTTTCGGTTTTAGTGTTCGAGTTTGTTTAAAATTTTTGTTTCGGACGATTTGAAGGAGGGACTTGTTGAAATCGGTTTTTGGGTGTTGTTTAAATCTGATTTAAATCGAATCGGGAGGAGGAAAATTGTTAGAAAATCGTGTTTTGAAAGCCTAGGAAGAATCTCGATTTTCCAGATTTTCTCGGGAAAATTCTGGAACCTGACCCGTGACCCAATCCGACCCGACCTGCGATTTAACCCAGTTGACATCACTACTGACATCATCTACTGACGTCAACGTTGACCCGATGACGTAAGCATTGGTCAATGCTGACGTCAGCGTTGACTTTTTTAAACCCGGTCCTACTTTATGTTTTTCGACGTCCTAAGTTCAATAGCGCAGGTCGTTTTTCGAAATTTGAACCCAAAGTGTCATTTTTAAGGCTTTTTAGTGCGAATGTTTATTTAGAAGTTATCTTTATCAGAATCTGAAATAGTTACAGTTTGGTTCAAGTGACTTGGAATCAAACCCTGAGTATCTGCCTCCTCCTCCTAGACGACCTCCTGCTCCTCAGGCTTTGGGACATGCACGTGAGTTATCCAATCAATTCTTTTTCGTGTATTTTCTGTATAGTGACATAGTAGGGTATTTTACTTGTTGTTATTCGTAGGTTCTACGCTTGCTAGACCTAGTACTAGGACTGGGCCCAGTAGTCATCACTATCGATGATAAGTGATCTTCTTCAGGTGTGTCTCTCTCGATAATTTTCTGTTTACTTTTGTATGCAATATTCTATATATTATATTGATTGCATCATTTTGTGAATTTTCTAAAAGTAATTGAATAGTTGACATGATCTGTAATATTAAATTGAATATCTGATTTTGAAATTGTTATACATGCCTCATGTTATACTTTTAGGCATGCATTCTGACTCTGTTATCTGTTTCGATTTTGTTATTTGTTCATGTCATTGCATCGGTTGGTTGTTGTATACGGGGAAGTTCAATGATATCACCTATTGGTGAGTATCACTTCTGATCAGTGGCTCCAGCTTCGGGTCGAGTATCCACTTCTGTTTAGTGGCTCTACCTTCGGGTCGAGTAACCACTTCTGTTCAGTGACTCCACCTTTGGGTCGAGCTTCACTTCTGATGGTGTAATGGAGTTAGAGTGGTTCAGGAGAACCTTCTCTTCTGATGGTGTTCGGTGTTCGGTGTATATCATATCATACATATGTTACATCACATGTTCTATTTCGTTTTTTGATATGATATTATGTTCTGAGATATGTTATTATGTTCTGTGTTACGTTTTCTGTACTGTAAATATATTTATCTACACATTAGAGATACACTAAGCTCCCAAGATTACACCCCTATAGTTTTTGTTATAGGTACTCAGACCTAGGCTTCGGTACTTGGAGGATTATGTTTTCAGAACTTCATATGTTTTACGGACTTCAATTAATAACTTCAATTTCAGTTATTTAGTTATCTCAGTATTAAACATTGGATTTGGTTATTAATTAATTTTCGGTATTGTAATAATTTGTTATAATTATGGGTTGAACCTTCAGTTATTTTAAATATTAATTTTTCGTTTTTCGATTTAATAATTTATCAGAAATTTCCGTATTATTTCATTTAAACCCTAACTTGTGAAACAAGTTTCACTAGCGTAAACCCTAAGCTTTAATCTAAGAAATTATGTTGAATTTAAGGGTTACAAAGTTATTTGTCAAAAAGATATAAGTTAAAGGCTAAATTTATCCTAAAAAAAGAATAAGGGTCAAAATGATAAAAATTATAAACGTTAAAGGTTAAAATCATTTTTATATATTTAATAGGAAATTCTTCCTCATGTAGGGTTATTTTTGTCTATTATATAAATTTAAAAATCCAACTTTAAAGTAATTTCTGCACGTAGGGCAAATAAAAAGTTAAAATAAATTTTAAAATATTATTTTTCAAAAATCATAACGTTCATCTTCTTCGTTACTTCTCTTTTCTTCTTAACTTTTACTATTCTTCTTCAGCATAGCTTCAAACTAGACGAGATCTTCTTTCTTTTCTTCTTGTTTCTTTACTAACTACTAAAGGCACAAAAGCGATCGCCTTAGACTTCAGGCGAAAAGCCCCTGAGGCGCACGCCTCTTGTATCTCGTCCCACCTCGGTCTTTGGAGTCATTTTTTTCTCCGCTTCGCGGTGCCTGACGTCTAGGCATGCCTCAGGCGCGCTTTTTACAACTAAGATCTATCCTAACATTATACATCTCTATCATGATTATCATTTTTACTTATATCATGTGATTTAAGCATGGCGATCTAAGTAGATAACCAATAACAATGATTAAAGATTTAATATAAAATCATAAGAGTGGTCTAAATTTTTTTATTGAATTGTAAAATGATTGAGTTATAAAAGATAAGTTGTGGGCAATGACCCAATACAATCGATTTATAGCCACCAGGGTACCGAGCCTAACTAACAAACTATCAACTGACAACTAAGGCCTAGATGGTTAACAGAATATTAACTGCAATTAATAAACTAATAACAGTAATTAACAAAAAAAACTAACTACAACTAATCTTTTACACTCAAACTTTCCTAGAATCCTTAGTAAATTAAGTTATGTTGAGCTTCATATGTCTCTGACCCCTCGAAAAGTTAAAAATTGTTTTTTAATGGGTGAAGAACAACATAGAGGAGGAAGAAGAAGAAACAAAAAGCAAAAATAAACTATCGTGGGTGAGAATTAGGTGGAAATATCTAAAAATTTGTAGAATTTAAATTGATACTCCTAATTATATATGATATATGAAAAAAATCGTTGGGATCTTAATTTTTTTCAAGTATATTGATATTTAAAAGAATTTAATAAAAAATATTAACCATATTATTATTACTTTAATTTTCTCTGAAATCTAGTCATATCTAAATTTTTCAACATGTTTTTATCTTAATTTTTAGATATAAGCTAAAACCCTTATTTAATTCTTCTCCAACACAATATTCTTTTAATCTTCATCATCTCATAACCACTTTCAATCGAAGTATCCAAACTTTGTATTTAAACTTAATTGATCATTTATTTTAGTCAATAAAATAAAATTTTATTTATTTTTAGGATAGATATTCCTAAAAAATCATCAAGATTAATAGGGAAAGATATGAAGATAAAAAAATCCTCGAAGCATTTAATGAAAATTTCTCAAAATTAAAATCATGACCATAATTATTTTTTGAAAAAGTAGAAAATATAAACTATCACCAGCCCACTCGATTTTCAATCCTACTTGTAACACCCTCTACTCGGATGTTATATTGAGTCTTTGGTTCAAAATCTAAGTTATAAAATTTTGGTTTATAAAAACTCAATATCCAAGTCAAATAATTCAAAACATAAATTCATTCATTTAAAACAACGATAAGTTCAAATAGTCCAAATGAGTAACATAGAGCTCCTTTAATACAATCCATTAAGAAGCATTTGACTCAAGCCCAAATACCGAAATAGAGTTACAAAAATACGCATACAAAGTCTTACAAGTACATGACCCAATACATCAAGTAATTATACTTTAACACTAAGTTAATACTGAAAATTTCAACTACAATGATACTCCTCCGATCTGCGCCACCACCTAAGAACATGTGAATGAAAACATATTCCGAACGCTGAGCTACAAAAGCTCAATGGATACACCGCCACTCGACTATGTATCGCACATACCATAAATAAAACAATATAAAATGTGATATTATACACGATAACGATGATACTACCATAATCGCCTAAACACATGGCATCATGAATGCATACTATCTCACACAGTATATACATAGAAAACACAAGCATAAGGTACTAAGGCTCGCGTCCACATATCATTTGAATCTTACACTACGAGTGAGATACGCATCTACACAATATCGAGATCCTACACTCATGGTATTAAGAACAACGTCTACGCAACACCGGGATTTCTAACCCATTTTGAGTAACTTATCAATACACAACAAGGCTCCTAGCTAACACACAACACAAAAGATCCACCAAGAATCCCTACGGGTTTCTATTTCACACTTAAGTCGCCCAATGTTTACCAAGCCATTAGTCAATTATTCCACATTTGGGGTTAAAATATCAGTTTCTCAGTTTTATTATTTTTTTGTACCTTAAGAGACTCGTATGATCCTTTACCACGAATTATAGGACCTTCAAACTTAAACATTAACTTCTTGGGAAGATTACATAGTAAGTATCGATACACTTACATGGGAGTATCGGTGCGTCATTCCGTATCGATATGTCCCAAGTCGTACTGATACGCTATTTAGGTTTAAACAACCAAGCATGCCTACTAGTACTGATCCGATGAACCCTCGTATTGGTACCAGTTTAAGCTCATATCGGTATGACTATATGGTATACCGATACGGCTAAACACTATCAACGAATGTAATAGTAGTACCAATATGCTCCCGTATTGGTAAACAAAAATATTACTGGAATTTAAATAAGTAAAGGGTATCGATATGCTTGCTTGTGTACCGATATGCCTCTCCTAACCAAGCTCCTTATTTTGCACTAGCATATTGATACACCCCTAGACGTATCAATACGCTCACCTAGAAATATAAATTTAGGATCGAGATTCGCTAAGAATCATCACTTAACTTATATGGTTATCCTACAAGTTATTAGGATATCATTGAGTGCGCTGCTAACAATTTTATATCGTTCTCAAGCCAAAATCACAAGTTACCATTAAAGGTCTCTAAGCTACCAAAGCAACCAAGTAAGCCATCAAACATGCAATACAACCTATTTTTATGAGATGTATGATGTTATGGGAGTTAGTAGTGTACTAACCTCGTGCAAACAAAGTTGAAAAATAAGGATTCCATAATCCTCAAGCCTTCTCCTTCACAAGGCCCTTAATGGTCCTCCCACCTCTTTCTCCACAAGGAGGAGTTAAAACCAATAATTAGACATTGTCAGAGATGTTTCAAGGAGCTAAAAACGTAAATAAGACTGTAAAAGGAGCTCAACATCCACCATTTCCCGTTCTTGACTCTTCAACCTCACTAAAATCCTTCTTTCACCATATCGATACATTTTTATATTGTTTCGTAGATCACTTACAGCTTTACAACTTTCACTGAAGCTTTAAAATGAAAATCACCACTCACCACTCAAAGATTACACCTTGAACTTAGTTTTTGATGAAAAGAAAGATTAAAAAGAGAGGAACAAATGGTGACTTCACCACGAAAGCTTTTGTAGGGGAAAAAATAACTCCCCCTTGTCTTTATCATCCAACTATGAAATTACCAAAAGAACCTCACTAGGATATCTAATAAGTCCACTCATATCTATGATACTAGTCCAAGGCCCAACGATCGGCCCAACAAAACTTCTAAGCCCACAAGACGAAACCTAGACGCTTTTCGTTAACCCGACCCTCAGATCATAAATTCAGTTCCTTGCACTACTATTAAGGAATAATATTTTTATTATAAAAATTTTAATTCATGTCATTGCTTTGTTTTGTAAATTAATATCTTGTGACCAAAAAAGAAAAATAAATATTAAGTGTCTAGTATTTTTTATTGTTAGATAACTAAGAAAAAAGGCTAACAATCGAGTGACTATTTATGTAATTTATTTTTTATACTATCGACTCTTATTAACGTTAATATTTTTTCTCTAATTAGCTTTGTGAGTTTTCATTCGATTATAGAAAGGTTAAATAGTTTTACTTTTTTTATAAATTATTTATATTTAATTAATTAATGTGAATTGTGTACTATAAATGTCTATTATAAAAAAACTTTGTTGTAAATAAAATAATGAAGAACTAAAACAAGAATAAAGAACAAGAATAACAGAACAAAGAGAAGATATAAAGAAAAATATTTATATTATTTTCAATATTGATTTGTGCACAATGTCTTCACAAACTCATCTATTTATAGGCATAAGAAGTACATAATATATTAAACTCTAATTAATGAAGATAATATTCTTAATGATAGAGTTCTTATTATGATAGACATCCATATAGATAAATATTCATAACACTTCCCCTTGGATGTCTATGAAGATAATGTATCTCGTTAAAACCTTACTAAGATAAAAACCCTGTTGGAAAAAATTCTTAGTGAAGGAAAAAGAGTACACACATCTTTGATACGCATAACATGTTGCCTCATTAAAAACATTGCCAGAAAAACCCATTGAAAAAAAACCTCGGTTAAGGAAAAAAGAGTGTAACGCGTATTTATTCTCCCTCACGAAAATATCACATAAGATCTTTAAATCTTTATAATTTAATATTGAATATAATCTTCAAATATTGAAGTAGATTATGCACTAGTTGATAAATCTTCCAAATTATTGCTTGAAATGATTACTCGAGTACTATTATTCTTAAGATCATGAGGGATGAAACTTGAAAGAAATATGTTTCATTTTATCGCATTTGATGTATCCACCTTGAGATATAAAATGTGTATTATCTCTACACAAGATAGCTTATATCTTATCTTGTAAAAACAATTCACATATCTTCTAGATATGTTTAGTCAAACACATATTTTAACTTTTCCTTAAGCATAACAATTATTTAAAGGTAATAATCTCGTAGCATGTAAACAATATTTCTGGACCAGCTAAGATACATTTCTTCCAGATCAAATAATGTATATATGGTGCTTTTAGACCAAGAATATCATTACCCTTTTCTCGAGGGTGAAATGGATCTTTTACTTTAAGAGACATAGCAACCATAAGGGTGGTAAAGAATATGCATTATGCATGTAAGGTCTCTTTAAAAATTTTTCTATATGTCGATTGATGTACAAGGATTTGAGGAGATCTCTTCACGAGTCTCAATGATATTCAAATCATCGATATATACAATAATAAAAATTCATAATTAAAGCTCTTAAAATGCTCGAGGAAATTAAATGATTTATATAGCATTATGCTAATAAGTATTCAATGAAGCGATTATAATAAATACGCCTAAATTGTTTCAAGCCATAAAAAATATATTCAATATGATTGAATAATATTCTCGAGAACTTGATTTAACTGTTTATGACAATCTAAATCTTTCCGGAAGTTTTATGTAAATATTACTATTAAGAGGCTCATTCAAATAGGATGTAACAATATCCATTAGGCAGAAACTAAGTAATTTCATTTATTGTCAGACATCAAAAATCTAAAAGTAGTTGCATCCACCACCGATGAATATATTTTCCTCATAATCACTTTTATGTCTTTGTGAGAATCCTTGTGCAACCAAATGAGCTTATATCTCATGATTTCCCCTTTTAATTTCTCTTTCTCACAAAAACTTATTTATATCCACGAGCTTTACACATTTAAATATACAAGCTATAGGCCCAAATACTTCGAAAGAGATTTTAGTTTTGCCTCAATTGCCTTTTTCATGTTGGCCAATCATTTCTTTGTTTACATTATCCAATAGACAATGAATCATGATCTACATCATCAAATAAAAATCTCTAGTGCTATATTGCATGCAAATATATTAACAACGTCGATTTAATTTCAGTTCCACTTATTATCAGACATGACATAATCTATTAAGATCTCTTTATTATCAGGTAACTGAATCATATAAATGTGGAGACCTTTTAATCTCTTTTTGAGATTTTCATAATTTATTAATTCCTCGACCAGACCATCATAAAATATAGATCCTTTTCTTTTTCGGGAATTTCTTTATCTTTGGAACTTACTTGTCTATTACGCTTCAAGCATAAGTTAGACTCATTAGCAACTAGAGTTTTCCCTTTCAAGACATCAAATTTAATCGGAGCATTCATAGTTGGTATACGTAACTTCGTCATTCTTTTAGGGTTAGCAAAATCATTTGACAATTGATTTGCTAAATGAATTATCTTTTGAACTTATAGTTCACATTGTGTAATATGTGGATCAAAATGAGAAAATGATAATTCATTTTAACTTATTTCTTTTCCCAACTATTTATTTTCTCCCCATAATGTTGGATAAACTAACTCATTAAAATGATAGTAAATATGATTGCAAATAAATTTTAAATCAGAAGCTCAAGATATTTAAATATGATATATATTCTCAACAAAACTCATCTTTGTGCGATGTGGTGGAGCAATTAAAATATATATCGCACACAAAAAATCTAAGGTAAGAAATATTTGGTTCCAGACCAAAAACCATTTGTAATAGGGAGAACTTATGATCATTTATTGGCTTGATGCGAATTAGTAATACTAAATGTAAAATGACATGTCATCAACATTATCAAGATCGGTTGTAATTATAAGAAAATCTGGAAATATGCTCATAATTTTATCAACTGTACAAATGGCCTCGCAAATACCAAGTTGCGGATTAATAACAAGGATACATATAACAATCTAGTCGATGCATCAATAAAAATCGTAAAATATCTAGATGGGCTGTAAGAAATGTGTATGGGCCCAAATATATCATCTTGTATCCGTTCCAGAAAAGTAATAAATTTACACTCTATTTTAGTTGTTGTTGATTGAATAATCAAATTGCTTTCGTAGCAAGTATCACATGAAAAATCACCTTGAAGAAAATCTTAGTTCTTCAATAAATGATCACTTGAAAGTGTCAACAAATTTTTGCATCATAATTGAATCGGGATGGTCTAACCGGTCATGCCAAATAAAATTATCAGTAAACATATGGTTTACAATAGTATGATCTTCAATTTGTACTAATTCTTCTGTAGTACAATAGATGACAATGCATGTAATTTTTCCAAGTTTTTCTTATTGCCTTGAGTTATACTTGTAATATTGAGATAGTCAGCATCTCCTTGACTAATATTCTCAATATATTTCTACCAATATCTTTAAAACTCAATAAGTCTCTTTGCGACTTTGACGAGTATAATGCATTGTAAATATGGAATAAAGTTCCATTTGGCAATAAAATATTTGCTCAATCGGAGCCTTCTATGATATTAGTACTTCTAGATATAATACTCACATAATTCCCTTGCATTTAAAATGGGGAAATATGCATAATTATGTATATTCTAATATGTGTTTTATTTCATTCACTTCGGGAAATGAAAAATATGTGTTTTGTACCATTCACTTCTGGAAATGAAAAATATTAAATATAACACATTATATCAAATCATTTATCTATCAAAGATAAACTCTCAAAATCTCTTCTGAAGCATTGATATTTTAGTACTTTGAGAAATATTACTCATATTTTCCCTTGTATTTAAATGAAAAATATTTATTATGCTTAAATATAGTATGAGCACTTGCATTGTCTACTAAGCATAAATAGTCATAATTCATTGTATATTTTATTCTAGGAGTAATAATATTCTTCAAAGGATAAATTAATATAAAGCGTAAATAAATTAACATAAAAAAAATTAACGTAAAACATAAATAAATAATATGTAAAATAAATTAACATAAATAAATAGTAAATAAAAATAAATTAACATAAAATAAAATAAATAAAGATTAATTATTTCCTCTAGATGTTGTAAGGGAAATAAAAATAAATGGTGATTTATTCTCTTGAAGGATTATGAGAAATTAACAATATCCAATTGAGCTGGACCAACAACGCCATAATTATTTACGATACACAGAAAACTTGTTTATATTTTCTTTCATTTATTATTCATGATTATGAATAAAATCCGTAATATTTCAGCGTTTGATAAGTACGAGACCAATGGTTTGTACTATCACATTGATAACATAAAGATTTGATATTGATCTCTATCATTCTTGTCATCCTTATAATTTCCCTTCTGGTGGATATAAACATTCTCAAAAGAATCATCTTATCCATGATCTCAATCACAACCAAAATTACTAATGTGACTTTTATTCATTCTGCTACAGAATTTCACATTCACTTCAGGGAATAGAGTAGAGACTAATAGGTATTTAAAACATTTTTTCATGATATTGTGTCTACAAGACAACATTAATGTGTGAAAAGAGTAGTATGTTTTTCTAATATATCCTCATCAATGATACTCTGGCACATAACTGAGTTTTTATTCACTAACCATATAGTGAATTATCACATTTGCATTCACTTTAAGGAATGAAAAAATTCACTTAGGAGAAGTTTATAGTCGAGTTTTTCGACACAAAAAATATTTCTTTCAAGAAAATATATACTTTATAACATTCATATTATTAAATAGTAATTGATCAACCAATATATATATACAATACATATAAAGAACAAAATATTAATCCTCATACGCGGCGTTGTTAAACCAGTCCACAAGGTCCTTTCAGCCAATATAATCGGATTAAACCAACATAACATAAAAAAATATATTAATTAATTAGAATATAATTGGCTTTTACCATAGTGATCGGTTTTTACCCTTTACCTAACTTAATAGCTTTGGAATTGTCGACAAGAACTATGGTAATTGAGTCACTTTATCGCTACACAAACACCAAACAACCAAAGATTTTTTAAAAATTAAAAACCAAGTTAAAGATCAAGAAAGAAAAATAATCAGTAATTAAAATATAATTGAGGGAAAAGAACTTATCTTTGATTTATGCTAGTAAGAAATTTTTTTCAATAACTCCTTCAAGATTCGAACGACAAACACCTCTATTGGTTAGAATCTCGTGCTGATAACGTATTATAAATAAAATAATGAAGAACTAAAACAAGAATAAAGAACAAGAATAAAAAAAAGAAGATATAAAGAGAGAGATTTGTATTATTCTCAATATTGACTTGTACACAATGCCTTTACAAACTCATCTATTTATAGGCATAAGAAGTACATAATATATTAATCTTTAATTAATAAAGATAATATTTCTAATGATAGAGTTCTTATTGTGATAAACATCCACATAGATAAATATTCATAACAAACTTCATGATTTTTTTTATTTATAATTTCAAATTTAAACTTTAAATGATATTAAAATTATATTTCGTTTCACTAAATCAATCGATAATCTTTTATAATTTAATAGTTTAACTTAACCTTATTATACCGGTAAAAAATATACATTATCATGAGAAATAAAATATACATTATTTTGAGAGAAAAAAAACTATGCATTATGTTTACAATGAATGATTGAAATTTTTGATATAAATGATTTTTTTGAAAAGAATATTCTATTTTAATGAACATGTATCTTATTATAATCATTTATTTTTGTTCATTTTATAAGTTCAATTAAAAAAATTAATTACATCAGGCAAGTGAAGATCCTAATTACAAAAGATCTTGTCGAATAAGTATGGAAAGTCAAGCTACTTGCAAGAAATTCTTGTGACGATTTAATAAGATTCTAAAATATTTAGGTCGGGATGTCTTTTTACAAACTTATCATTTTTTAGTTATCTTTCTAACACAACTTGAAACACCTTAATCAAATATCAGAGCTCAAAATATACTTATTTTACTGAGATAATATGAACAAAAATATATTACTGAGATAATACGAACAGAAAACTGAATATAGGTTCAATACAGAAATATGATTTTATAACAAATTTTTAATAATTTAATTGAATATTTGTGATTAAATTCAAGCTTGATATTTTCCTATTTGTTTTAATAGGATCAAATTGAATGTAAAGAAAGTGCTTTATACCCAAGTAAAGGTATTATTCCTTTTCCAAATATATTTAGCATAAATAGGGAATATACTATAGAATTTTTGATTTTAGGGTTTCTTGAAACTTAGAAATAGGCTTTATTCTATTTTAACAGAAAACAGACATAGACACACAAACCTTAATCAAGAGAAATGTTGAATAAACTTAAATAGAATTTTAGTGAGTCTTAAAAATTAGGATTTAATAGGGAGTTATGAATTTGAAATGTCAAAAGTTAATAGGGGTTACTAGTTGTTATGGAGTTTAATATATGAGTTATGGGAGTTACATGAGTTATAGTTTTTATTAGTTTTTATTATGTAATAATGCCTAGTGGCTATATAAGACATTATTTATTGCTTTGTAAAGTGTGAGTGAGTGAGAGTGTGAGTGAGTGAGTAGTGAATGAGAGAGTGGTTGTGTGCGACTATGGTGAATGTGGGAGAAAATAGAAGTGATTTAAAAGAATAAAAGAAAAATATTTCAAAATAGTATTGCATTTGTCAATTGCCCGAGCAATTTTTCATTCTATGGGCAATTTCATTTTGCTGACAATATTTATTCTTGGGCAATTTTTCATTCGAACTCTATTTGATTTAGAGTCTACAAATTGGCATCAGAGCTTATGACGAATATGACGGGTCAAATATCGTTACCACGACTAACAAAGGCGAATTACGAAAATTGGAGCATTCAAATGAAAGCTCTTCTTGGATCTCAAGATGCATGGGAGGTTGTCGAAGAAGGATTCGAAGAACCAACAACTACTGTGGGATATACGGCGGCTCAAACCAAGGCGTTGAAAGAGGCGCGATCGAAGGATAAAGCGACACTATACATGATGTTCAGAGCCGTTGACGAATCAAGCTTTGAGAAGATTGTTGGGGCAACTACTTCAAAAGAAGCGTTAGATACTTTAAAAAAGGTGTTCAAAGGAGCCGACCGAGTTAAGCAAGTGCGTCTCCAAACTCTTCGTGGCGAGTTGGAGAGCATGAAACTCATTCATAATGGTGAAACGTTAACCGATGCGAGAATTGTAGAAAAGATCTTGAGATCATTAACCGATGATTTTGAGAATGTTGTGTGTTCGATAGAAGAGTCAAAGGACCTTGAAACTCTCACAATTGATGAACTCACTGGTTCTCTTGAGGCACATGAACAATATAAGAAGAAAAAGAAAGAGGAGACACTCGAGCAAGTACTTCAGACTAAGGCGTCAATCAGAGATGAGAAGGTATTCTATTCTCAAAATTTTTGAGGTAGAGGACATTATCGTGGAGGTCGTGGAAATGGTCGTGGTGGTCAAAAAGATAGTCATGAAGGATATTATAAAGATAAGGGGCAAACGAGCCAACCAATTTGGTGTGGAAGAGGACGCAATCGAGGAAGATGCGACAGATCAAATTACTCCAACATCGAGTGCTACAAGTGTTACAAGTATGGTCATTACGCAAAGGATTGTAACTCTGATAAATGTTATAATTGTAGAAAAGTGGGGCATTATACAAAAAATTGTCGAGTTGATAAAAAGTTGAAAGAGACAACCAATATAGAAGTGGAAGATGAAGCGAATGATGGCGTTCTCTTGATGGCTAAAAGTGAATTTAACATGGATAATGATGTGTGGTACCTAGACTCGGGAGCAAGCAACCATATGTGCGGTCACAAATACTTATTCAGAGAGATGCAAAAGATTGAAGGTGGTCATGTGTCGTTTGGTGATGCATCAAAAGTTGAGGTTAAAGGTAGAGGTACAATTTGCTTTTTACAAAAGGATGACATGATAAGGTCAATCCAAGATGTGTAATACGTTTCAGAACTTAAGACAAATATTTTGAGTATGGGGCAACTTACAGAGAAAGGATACTCGGTATTCTTGAAAGATCGGGTATTACTCTTGAAGGATAAGCAAGGGCGTCTGATTGCTAGAGTTAAAATGGGCAAAAATCGGATGTACAAATTGAATTTGAGAAGCGTGCGAGAAAAATGTTTGTGAGTTGATGTAGAAGACAAGGCATCACTATGGTATCTTCGTTTTGGTCACCTACATCATGGTGGTCTAAAGAAGTTAGCAAAGAAGAATATGGTGCATGGATTGCTGAACATGGATTATGATGGCAAATTTTGTGAAGAATGTGTGATTGGCAAGCAAGCGAGAACACCGTTTCAAAAGAATGAAGAATATCAAGCTAAACACTCACTCGAGTTGATTCATACCGACATATATGAACCAATCACTCCTGAATCTTTTAGCGGTAAAAAATATTTCATTTCGTTTATTGATGATTTCTCACGAAAAACTTGGGTGTATTTTTTGAAAGAAAAATCCGATGCATTTAAGGTGTTCAAAAAGTTCAAAGTGATGGTGGAGAAGGCAACTGGTAGACATATCAAAGTCGTACGATCAGACAGAGGTGGCGAGTATACATCGAAGGCTTTCATGGAATATTGCGAGAAGCAAGGGATAAGGAGATTTTTAACCGCACCATACTCTCCTCAACACAATGGTGTGGCTGAGAGGAAGAATTGGACCATTCTTGACATGGTTCGATCAATGCTTAAGAGCAAGAAATTGTCGAGGCAATTCTGGGCAGAAGCTGTGCAATGTTCTGTCTATATACAAAATCGATATCCACATGTAAAGTTAGATGCTCAAACACCACAAAAGGCATGGAGCGGACAAAAGCCGACAATTTCTCATCTTAAAGTGTTTGGTAGTGTGGCATATGCACATGTACCGGATCAATAAAGAATGAAGTTCGAAGATAAAAGTAAAAAGTTTATTTTTATTGGGTATGATGAGATGACAAAATGGTACAAGTTACTTGATCTGATAAGCAAGAAGGTGACAGTGAGCCGTGATGCGCGAGTAAATGAAGCGAGCGAGTGGGATTGGAATAATTCGATAGAGATTGTCATGGAAGTTAGAGAATCATTAGTTGCTGCACCAACAAGCATACCAGCAAATTCTAAAACTACCGATGATAGAGATAAACCACGAGAACCCAAAATACGAAGTTTACAAGATTTGTATGATTCGACAAGTGAGGTACATCTTGTATGTCTTAGGGCAGATGCTGAAAATATTAGCTTTGATGAAGAGTCATGAGACAAGAAGTGGCGAATTGTCATGGACGAGGAGATTAAGGTAATTGATGAGAAGTCAGTCTATTGCCAGAAGGAATTGCCGAAAGAAAGTCACCCTATTAGTGTAAAGTGGGTGTTCAAGAAAAATAAGAAAGTTCAAGACGAGAAAGAATGGTTCAAGAAGCTACATGTTATGAAAGGATACAAGCGAGTCAGAATCAAGTTGCGAAAAAAACAACAAAAAGATGATTTGCATGATGGATGGAAGAAGCATTTAAGTTTACGGGGGAGTTTTGTTGAATAAACTTAAATGGAATTTTAGTGAATCTTAAAAATTAGGATTTAACGGGAAGTTATGAATTTGAAATTTCAAAAGTTAATAGGGGGTTACTAGTTATTATAGAGTTTAATATATGAGTTATGGGAGTTACATGAGTTATAGTTTTTATTAGTTTTTATTATGTAATATGCCTAGTGGCTATATAAGACATTGTCTATTGCTTTGTAAAGTGTGAGTGAGTGAGAATGTGAGTGAGTGAGTGAGTGAGTAGTGAATGAGAGAGTGGTTGTGTGTGGTTGTGGTGAATGTGAGAGAAAATAGAAGAGATTCAAAGGAATAAAAGAAAAATATTTCAAAATAGTATTACATTTGTCAATTACCCGAGTAATTTTTCTTTCTGCGGGCAATTTCATTTTGCTGGCAATATTTTTTCCTGGGTAATTTTTCATTCGAACTCTATTTGATTTAGAGTCTACAAAAAATACATGTCTAGTTAATCTTTAAGAAAAAAGGTATGAGTTCTCACCGAGTCATGTTCAAGGAGGATTTATTATAATCAAGGAGTAGAACCGGGAGCAATAAAGGCACGCCGTCGGTGAGCAGTGTTCAATGCCTATGCGTGGTGACCAGAGACGGAGCTAGAATTTAGGATTGAGAAGGGTAAAACATAAAAAAATAATTTTTAAAAGAATTTAAATAAGAAAATAAAAATGAAAAAAAAATCTTCGAGGACCGATTGCCCCACCCAGTTATAATGTGGCTTCGTCCCTAACGGTGACAGGAGCGGTGGTGCAACGTAGTGTGTGGCTCGACTTGTACATCATCTTTGATGAGTTTACACTTCAGCCTTTATTGTTTGCAATTTCTTCGTTTTAGTCCTTTTTATTTAAATTCCATTCTTTTAATTTTTTTACTTGATACAATTTAATTTTTTGTATTATCTAATTTATATCCGTTTTTAAATAAAAAACCTAATTGATAATTATGGAATATAATTTCTATATAAAACACAAAAATAAAAAAATTATAAATAGCTAATTTTAAATCGGATGACTTAATTAAATAATTTACCTTGTATGTTATTTCAATAATACAATAAATATCATATATTTAGATTCTTTAAATAATTTGTCTTTTAATAACTAACTTAGCATATTATTTTTAAAAAATAAATTAATATTCTACTTAATGATACGTAATTATGTTGAGATATTTGTTTTGATATAATAATTAAAAATATATATATTTTTGATTTATTTAAAAAGATTTTAAAAATGATTATTATGTATAAACATCTTAAAAATAAGTTTAAGATTTTAAGAGATTTAGGAAGTATTCAAAACATATTAAATTAGTCAAACTTGTATTTTTCAATGTGACCATATCGATATAGGCTTTTTTTTGTTTCGATACGCCTAAGGGTTTCAAGCTATAATTTCAACATTGTCAAAACTCGTATCGATATAGACTTGACTATATTGATACTGTAACACCCCGAAAATCGGATAGTAAAATGGATCGAATAAATATTAAGATAAAAATTAAATCATGTATTAATTGGATTAGAATAAGGACCAAATTAAATTAAATAAGAGCTAGTGGTTTGCATGATAGATGTTCACATTCCCTAGACTACTCTCATTCTAAAATTAAGCCAAGTTAAGTCATTAAGAGTAAAAATGTCCTTTCACCCTTAATATTAAGCAAACAAAAGAAGCAAATTTTGGCTTCTTCTCCCCCATTTGGACGGCAAGAAGAGGAAAAAGGGGAGAGAAAGAGACCTCCATGGAAGCTTGAGAAAGGAAGCTTTAAATTAATGCATGAGTGAGCTATTGGTCTAGGAATCCAAGTTTTAAGGCTTTGGTAAGTTCATCTTTCCCTAATTAAATGTTTTAGGGTTTTAAAGTTTTGGGGTTTTAATTAAATGAGGATGTTTACATGTTAATTAGGTTGATAAAAGCCTAAATAGAGGTTATGATGCTTGGGTTTAGTCACTGAAGCATGAACATTGAAGTAAGAAGCTTGAATTAGGGATTTTTATAAATACAATATGTGGTCAATTTATTTGGTATTATGGTGAAATTAAGGATTAGTTGAGGTTAATTTTATGCTTAGAGGTGCTGGAAATTGTAAGGTTAAGATTGGGTTTGGAAATTAAACATTGGATCAAAAGTTAGCCTTAGTTGCCTAGATAAAACAATTCCGGGTAGACAACTTTGAGAAATTCTCTAGGACGATATATAAGGATTTAGAATCTGAAAATTTGAAGTATGATACTAGGATATACCTAGTTTAAGTGAAAATTTACGGAACCTTAATCCGAGTCCGGTAGAAAAAAAGATATACGCGTTGCCGTAAGGCTACCCGAGCAGTCCCGGAAATCCGGCCAGGTCTGCTTCGATTGAAATCTGGAGCTAATCGATTAGGAAATTAAATGTAAGGTTAATTGTACCTTGTAGATAATTCTTCTAGCTTTCTAACGAGGTAAAATGGGCTAAAATCGGACGTCGGATCTAGGAGATATGACCGTTTCGCTAAAGGTTAGCAAAACTGTTCGAAAGGAACAAATGTACATGTTTGAAATTGCTAGGCTTAAGAATATTGAAATGGAAAATTGAAGATGTATTAATACATAGCTATTATATGTTAATTGCTAGATAATCCGAGAGAAGAAGTTGAGGAGCAAGAGAGGCTCGAAGCAACACAGAAAAAAGGCAAAGGGGTTGCGATCTACAACCCGTGATAGCTCGAAGTATTGGTGAGTGTAGCAAACCTTAGGGTTAGGACCATTTGATTATTTGATTTTTTATGTATTGTAACCGGATTAAATAAGTATTTGACGTTACGGGAAGGAGGATTAATTAGTAATGACTTGTTTGACCTTATGTTTGAGTACTAGATAAATAACTAGTTTAGAGCATTTGCATAGCTCGGAAATGCCAAGGTAAGTATTGGCACGCGGCTAAGGATGTCAGGTATGTTAATCATGCATGAGTTATGTCCATGATAGCACGATACGTATTTGCTTTAATATGTAACATGACTTATGCTTTCGGATTTGGTAACACGATCACACGTATATGCTCTGATATGTTAGCATGACTTATGCCTTGGATTTTGGTAACATGTAATATGTATATGTTTGATATGTTAGTAGCATGACTTGATGCTTTTAATATGCCATGTTATGTGCATCACCCGTGACAAGAATTTGACTAAGTAAAATGAAAGACAAATTGAATAAGAAATTATGATTGAGCCTTGGGTTATAGTTGGTCATAGGTAGTACGGCATGCCTAGAGTCTGAGCTCATTTGTTAGTACTTCGTTACTTCTGATCAGTACTTCGGTACTTCTGTTGGTACTATGGGTACCTTTGTTGGTGGTTAGTCACCATTTGTAGATACCATGGGTATCTTTTGTTAGTGTCCTAGTGGCACTTTTGTTAGTACCTTAGGGTACTTCTGTTGACTCGTTACCTAGTCTAACTATACCAAGGCAACGTTTGAAATTAATTTGGAAGATTAAATTAATATAATTGTCATAGGACATCTGAAATGTAATTGCTAATAAGCATTTGACTTGTACTTGCCATAGGCATTTGATATGATTTAGACTTGAGTATTGATATGTATATGCCATAGGGCTTTTGACATGATTTGAACATTGCATATTTGATATGTATTTGCCACAGGGCATTTGATATGATATGAATTTAATATGAACACTTGATATGCACTTGCTATTGGACATTTGATATGAATTGAACATGAGCATTGGAGATGACTCTACCATAAGATACTTGTATATGACTTGTCATTGTACTTTGAACATGATTATATGATGTACTAAATGCCATATGTAAATGACTTGTTGCTCATTCGATGTTTATCATTGCTATAATTCATGTCTAAATTGGTTAGACTTAGGCTACCTCACTAAGTACTTCTTAGTACTTACACTCTTTGTTTCCTCCTTCCCAAACAACAGGTTTACGAGTTAAAGAGATAGACCAAGCTTGAACCGGAGCAAGGACACGGGAAGCAAGCCAAAGTATGGTATTTTGATAGTTTTTGTAACTCCTATTATACGGTGGCATAGTGATCATGTTAGCTTAGTACATGCATTTTGATAGCTAGCTTATGATGTGTAGCATTTGGGTTTGTAAGCCATAAGGCAGAACCTTCATGGTAGGTTAGTCTTATATGTTTTGAGTTTGGCTATGGTTAGTATGATGGCTTGGATGAATGCTTTTGGTATATGGCTAGCTTAGCCTTGTGTTTAGGTCGTGTGAACCTAGGACCTATCATGACTACTTAGGAGACTAAAGAAAGATAAGGCTAGAGGTTTGTCCTAAGTAAGGGATGTTTTCAATGTTAAAATGCATAATGAAATGGTCAAAATGAATAAGTTTGGTGAACCAAATAAGAAGCCTAAGCATGCCAAATGATCCTTGAGGCTTAGGAATAGGTTGAGGCCTTTAGTTAGCCCCCTTTTGAAATGTCTAAGTGTTTGAAAGCCATGAATTTGTCATCCTCGAGCAGGGGTATCGATACCACTAGTTTGGGTATCGATACCACCTTAGGCAGAAACATTTTGTATCGAAGCACGTTTCGATACTGGGGATTCCAATAGCCATTCGGTATCGAAGCACGTTTCGATACAAGGGATTCCAGTAACTTTTTGCACCGATGCCAGTATCGATACTGGCTACCCAGCCTTGGTCAACGGGTCAACACTAAGGACTGGTATCGATACCTGGTTCGATACCCCTATATCGATACCAACAATAGGGGCATCGATACCACCTTACTGCATGGGTTCAAATTTAATAATGGATAATTGCTTGATTAATAAGATGTAATTGATGATAGTTAGATGAATACAATTTGATATAACAGTTTGATCAATTTAATTGAAGTTACGTTTAATTAATGAAGGGTAGCCAAGTTTCGAATTGGAAATTGTTTAAGTATCCAAAAAGTTTTAAATTGGTCTCGAACTTGTGTAAGTAATATAAGATTCAAACCGTAAAATGAACAAATATTATTAAGGAACTGATTCGCAATGTTTTGCCAATAAGTAATTTGTATAAATTTGATCAACTAGTAATGTTATATAAATAAGTAATTTATTTGAATCGGATTACAATGTTCGAGTTCGTAAGTCCGGTCGACGCCCCCGTCTCCTAACCCGGGGCGAGGGTGTCACAGATACACCGTATTTTAATACACCCTTGTGATATTTTGATGTCCTTAACGACAATTTGAGAACTCCCTCAACTGCTAAGAGTGTTTCAATATACTTAGAAGTATTTTGATATGTCATTCTTGATTTCAGGTTCAATGGCTCTTTTTTGAAGAGGCTTTATCAATAAAAGTATCACTTGTATCAATACACCTAGTATCAGAATGAGAAATTCATCTTTAAATCAATCCAATTCAATCTCATCGGTCATAAACGACTATGAACTCATTGGAAGGATAAGAAGATCCCTCAAGCACATGAAGAAGCTAATGAGTCGATTGCCAACCTCTATCATAAATGTAAATTTATCTTAGAGCTTAAATTCTCATTCTTGGGATAGACAAACACTTATGAGACAAAATGTATATGTAAACTCAAGTGTATTAGGAATTGGGTGAGTGTTTAAACGTGCAAACACCTATTAGAGAGATTTTCAATTTGTTTTGTTTTTTCTTGTTTAAGAATGTTCCTAAATCTCGGGTTGTGAGTTATTGGTTGTTAGGCTTGAATTAAGTCTGGATCATAAAAGTTTTCTCCTAAGCCTTGAAAAGGGAAGGAATTCTTAGTAAATTGGTAAAATCCTTAGTGGGGAAGTTAAAGTTATAGATATAAGATTTGGTTAGAAATTCAAATCACTCTAAAATCATTATATTTGTTTATATTTTTGCTTCCACAATAAATCACCCAATAAACAACTTTTCTATCACTTGATTGTCATTTTGGTTGTAGCATCAAGCCTATCAAATTAGATAAAAATCTTTTTAGTTAATCTTTTAGAAAAGTAAATATTTTCTTTTAAATGTAAATAATTAATTAAAGTCCTTAAAATTAATTACCTCATATATGTAAAATTAATATTTAAATTTTAATATTAAATCATCAATAAGAATAAAAGAACATAAAATGATATTTAAATTTCTTTTATTGTATCATAAAAAAACGAGGTATTTTCTTAAGTAGTATTAATTTGGTCTTTCCCTAGCAGTTGTGGGAATAGTTGAGATTCCTACGTGATTATATTTTTGAATTTTTGGGATTAATAATTTAATCTCTCTGCATCTAAATTGATATAGGTTTTATAGGATGAATATTTTATTTGACTCGATTTGATTCGGATGGATCAAAGTTTTTAATGAAAATTTTAAAAGGGGTTCGGGTTAGGTTTATATTGAAGAGGGGTTGGGTCGAATCCTATTTTAAGGTATAGAATATCTTACAAGACTCGATCTGTGACTAAATATATAATTTTTTTCTTAAATTTTTTTAGAGGTATTCATAATAATACTTCTCTATATAGTTTTATAAGTAGGTTCTTGAAACTATTTTTTTTATTTATAATTTAATATTTAAAAATATTTTTTATAATTAAATCCCTCAAAATTATTTTTTACAAATAAATCCCCAAAATTAATATTTATAGGTCAAAGTCAAATTAGAATCGAGTTTAAGATATTTATTTCTAGGTCAAATTGAATCAAGTTAAATATATTTAATTTTGAAACGAGTTATTTTTTTAAATGTTCAGGTTGAATTTTGGTGGACGAAAATTCGATCCGATCCGACCCAACTCGTATTTCGTTAACCGTGGCCACTTTTAGATCACTTTTAAAACTTTGCCTTTTTTATATTAATCTTTGCATGCATGCATTTGGATTACAAGAAAATATTAGTGATCAAGTAAGCATTATTTTACGGGCGTTATAAAGTGTTAAACAATTTAATTGATTTTTAAACTTTTAATTTATTTAATATAATAAAAAAACTACTAACGACTCTGTTATAGTACCCACCTCTTAATGGAAGTTTATTATATAAATATTTTTAGAAACCCTTAAATGAGATTTAAAATCACTTATTATTAATATTTATCTTTTAAAAAGATTAATATTTTTTAAGAATAACCATCATTAATTTTTACAAATTATTTTCTTCCTCAAATTTGTGGAATATCATTATAGCCTGAATGAATACTGTTCTTTTATTATTTTTAATTGTAAACATGTTATGGATGGTGAACAACTAATAAAATTTATATTGTGATGATGACTCAGACCACATGACATGTAAATTTTGAGACATACCGCAGTGGGAATTTGGTATATAAAATCACTTCAACTCTTTCTTTTCAGATCATTCCGTCGATAAAATCATTTATCTTTACTATTTAAACTGTATCGCAATTAAATATGACGAATTTAAAAATATTTTATTTATTTATTTATTTATTATTATTATTATTATTATTATTATTATTATTATTATTATTAACTCATCACGTTCAAGGGTATTCTAAAGTGAAATATTTGTTTTTATATGATCAGTAAGCATTTGAGGTGGCAAATTCTAAACCCGACTTTTAACTTTTACTTCTCCTTGAAACATTAAAGATAAGTATGAGCGAAATTCAATTAAAGAAAATTCTTTTTTTTTCGGTTTGATATAAAAATATTTAATTCGGTTTTATTTAAATTATGATTTTATAAAATTATTTTATAATAATTTAAATTATAAATTAAAATAGTTTGAAATTTTTAATAATTGACGAATTAATTTTGAATTTTAAGTTAATTTTTAATTCTGTTTGATATAAGTGTATAACATATGATAAAATATAGAGGAATATGTGTATAAAGAAACATGAAAAAATATAGGCATAAAGATAGTTTTTACCCTTAACGTTTATAATTTTTGTCATTTTGACCCTTATTCTTTTTTTTTAGAAAAATTTAGCCCTTAACCTATATCTTTTTAACAAATAACTCATTTTTTAACTATCATGATAACTGAACCGTTAAAAATTTAATAATAATAACTTGTCATATATATGTGATACTAATATATGTTAAATGATATAAAATCTAACCTATTAAATATACACATATATATAATATAATTTTATTCAAGTATAAAATATAAAATAATTAAAATTTAAATAAAACATTAAAAATTAATTAAATCCAAAACAAAAATTTAATAAATATTTTCAACCCTAACTAGACTAAAATATCTTTATAAAATCCTAAAAATCCGATTTAGATTAAAACTAAAATACTTAAATTCTAAACTGAAATAATAATAATCCAATTGATTATTATCAAAATCATTTATCTTTGATCCACCGGTAACAAACTATACAAAACTCTTTCTTTTCAGATTATGTTCATACTTTTTTAGATAAAATTTTGATTATTATAGTTAAGGTTGAAAATATTTAGTAGTCTTTTATTTTAGATTTAATAAATTTTTAATATTTCATTTGAATTTTAATTTTAATTGTTTTATATTTTTAGATTAGAATAAAATTAAATTCTATATATATATATATGTTAAATAGTTTATATTCTATGTCATTTAAAATATATTATCACATATATATGACAAGTTACCATTATTAAATTTTTAACGGTTCAGTTATAATGGTAGTTAAAAAATGAGTTATTTGTTAAAAAGACATAGGTTAAGGGTTAAATTTATCTCAAAAAAAGAATAAGAGCCAAAATGACAAAAATTATAAACGTTAAGGGTGAAAATTATCTTTATGCCAAAAATATAGCACATAATTGTATAGAATTAATTAATATCAAAATAAAATATATTTATAAAATAAATTATAAAATATAATTTTTAATTTTATTAATTTTTTTTAATTTGACACAATTTAATAAAATATTTAACCTCAATTAAGGAAAAATTATATCATGGGTTAGTTCCATCACCTGTTCATGGGACCAACCAATAAAAACTACCCACTTCATCAATTTTTTCATGTCATAATTTTTTTTAAGTAAAAATTCACTTGAAAAATTAAAAATAATGAGGTGAACAGTTTTTATTGGTTGATCCCATAAATGACGTGATAGAACTGACCCATGATATAATTTCTCACAATTAAGAGTAAATATGTTCTGACATTTTGTACCTTAGTTGATTCATTGCTTTTCTCCACGTGTTGAGATCATAACGAGCCAAGTGTCAATGTTCCAAACTGTCAGCCTCAACCTATTCTGTCCAAGTAAAAATACATGACATTTTTTTAAATATTTTATTTTAAAATGCCGAAAATAAAATAAAATATACAAGGAGGTGAAGAAGTTTCTTGAAATAAACGCATCTACAGAGCAATATTTATTTAGGTGTTGGGTTAGGTTCGGTTTGAGGTTCGGTTGAAGACTTTTAAGCCAAAGATAAGCACCTCCGATTCCCCCTCCACCACCCACCACTACAAAGGAACCCCACTTGTTTTCTTTCTTCTTCCCACATCTTTTTTCTCCAGAAAAAAAAAAAAAAACTTTCCCAAGAAAGTTCTTTCTCTCAAAACTGGCTCCAAATGATCAACATCGATCAAGAATCAACTGTTAGAGAAATCAAACCAAAAAGCAGAAGAATCATGGTTAGCCACCACCTTGTTGAATCATTATATATTACATGAATCAATATTGATGTTTTTTTCTTCCTTTGCTTTGATTTCATCATGATACAAATCAGGGAGGAGGTGGTCCAGATGATGGTAAAGAGGAAGTGAAGTGGCCGCCATGGCTGAGACCACTGCTTCAGACAAGCTTTTTTGTTCAATGCAAACTCCATGCCGATGCTCATAAGAGTGAATGCAATATGTATTGATTGGATTGCATGAATGGTGCTCTTTGTTCTCTTTGCCTTGCTTATCACAGAGACCATAGAGCTATTCAGGTAATATGAAAAAGGTTTTCTTCTGGTTTTGATCAACAAAATCATATGAATTTCCATTGGTTTCATGGTTGAGAAAATCTGTGTTAGAAAATGGAGATTTCGGGGTGTTGTTGCAGATAAGGAGATCTTCTTACCATGATGTGATAAGGGTTTCTGAGATTCAGAAATTCTTGGACATATCTGGGATTCAAACCTACATTATCAACAGTGCCAGGATCGTGTTCTTGAACGAGAGGCCTCAGCCTAGGCCAGGCAAAGGCGTCACAAATACCTGCCGAGTCTGCGACCGGAGCCTACTCGATTCCTTCACCTTCTGTTCTCTCGGTTGCAAGGTAATTTATCTCCGTACAGTTAATTCTCATATTTTTTTAAACCAACTATACACGATTACAAGTTCGTATTTGTTCATAAATTTTCAAACCCGGATTTTATTTGTATTTGGTTTGGTCCCTTGATATTCATTTTCAGATTGTTGGTACCTCAAAGAACTTCACCAAGAAAAAGATGTACAAAGAAACAGACGGGTCCGATGCCGAGTCATTGAATGGTGTTAGCAACGGGAGCCCAAAGAGCAAAGTACAAAGCTTCATTCCGTCGACTCCACCGCCAACGGCCGTGAGGACGGCGAAGCGGAGGAAGGGAATTCCTCATCGATCTCCAATGGGAGGTCTCATTATAGAATACTAATCCTGATATACTTAGCTTTTACCTTCTTCCCTGGACCGATATAGCAAGACCTGTGAAACCACCTGAGCCTTATGCCTCCAGAGGCCGGTGTTAGAAACTAAACCATAAAATTACCAATGCCATTATTGTACATAGAAATGGGTAAAAAAACAAAAACAAAAATAAAAACTAAGCAATAGGAAGATATGTGTTTGATATGATAAAAATCAGTAGCTTGATGTGTAGGCTTTTGAGAATGTTTATTGTAATATATTTATATATAGTTGGGGTGTATTTTTATTAAAAAATATACTGAAAATGAAATTAATGGAGTGATGAGTAGACAAGTTATAAAGATTCTTTGTTTTATACTGAGGACATACCATATACCAAAGTACTCATGTTTTGCAACTTATATTTAATTTAAGTGATAAATAATTCAGTTATAATTAAGTATATTTTAAATTTAAAATATTATATATTTTTTATTAAAATTTTATCTATTAAAATTATATATACGATATAATTTAATTTAAATTAATTAACCGAAATCTAAAAAACTAAAATAATAAAAAATACTCATATTTTGAAGTGAGATAAAAAATTCACTCCCACGCGATCCAAAGGAGCGTGAGAAAAGAGTTTAACTTTTGCTAAATTCAGGTGATTTCTCATGTTTATTTTTACTCTCTTTCATTTTAACTTACTTTCAAGTAACTTTAGACCGTAAATTCCTCAACCACTTAAAATATTTGCGTAGCTCTATTTTTTTAACTAGATTCCAACTAATTAACGACACCAGTAATTAATCTTTAATTAAAATTGTAAATAAACATATTAAAGAATGAAATACATATGAAATTGAAGAATCCCGGTAATGATACAATTTTGGTTTTATTTTTTAAATAAATTATAATACGGTGGTTACAATAGTATCTATTTTAGAGTATATAATCAGTCATTATATTGATCGCTCAATCATTATATTAGTATTAATTTAAGGTATAGTAATTTAAAGTTAAGATTTAGAATTTAATTTTTTTAATATTTTTAATTTAAGATATAAAAAGTTATATAATTAAGGGTGAAAGATTTTTGTTCCGAAGAAAAAAACATCGAATATAGGTATCGTATTTTTGTTAACATTTACGTGGAAATATGTAATAGAAAACCATACTCATACTCATGATATGTTTTCTTCTAATTGAAAGTCTTGCTTTCCTACTCCCAAGTTTTAGGAACTCAAAACTTTTCTTGTCTTGGAAACCTCCATATCCATGGCCATGAAACTTATGAACTGGATTTGCATGGGTGTGCTTAGTTAGGAAACATTCATTATTACTATCTTACAAAAAAAAAGTACAAATTAGTTATGTTTAATTTAATAAAAAGTTTAAAATAGTTAATTGGTTTCTAAAAAACAGTTTTAATATTTATTATACTAACATAAAAATTAATAATTACTAATTTTATTTTATAACATTTAAAAGTTTAATAATTAAAATGAATAATTTAATATTATTTATTTAAATTGTAAATTATATATTAATTTTGTGACTAAAATGAAAAAAAAAATATTTGTTGCTAGGTATTTTTAAATAAATAATTGCGGAGTAATTGATTGCGTGTTGGGTATACCAACAATACGAGTAATTTAATACTAACATTTTCAATCATTTTCAAACTCCTTAAATAATCTAAAATTACAAAATGAACCTCGACCTTTAAATTATAAATACTGATAAGGCCTTGACAATGACACATGTTTTGTCTTTTTCACCGGTAATACCGGTAAGCCCGAAATTTTATTTTCCTATTTTCTACAATTACTTATTTCTTACAAAAGTAATATTATGTTCAGTAAAAATATATAATTAGGATAGAATACATCAGAGATTACTAAATTATAAAATAATTATTTTGATCATTAAATTTTTTAAATTTTATAAAATTTCGATTCTCACAAATGATTATTAAATTTATAAGATGGTTATAAAATAATTATTAAATTTTATTAAAAATATTAGAAAATGATTACTCTATTTAGAAGTGTGCATTATTCGATTTTAATCGAATTAACAGACCGAATTAAAATTATTTTAGTTAATTCGGGTTATTTTTTATAAATTCGATTAACAATTATTTTTTTGAAAATTCATTTAACAATATTTTTTAAAAATTTTGATTATCAGTTAATTCGGTTCAAAATCGATTAATTAGCGAATTAACTGAAATTATTATATATTCATTAAACTTTTTTATATTATAAAATGGTTACTAAATTTTTATTAAATTAGCATAAAATAAAAGTTCAGTGACTAAAAAATTATTTTAGCATAATTCAGTAATCTATTATGTAATTTAATCAAAATTTATAATAAAGTTCAGTTAATTCGGTTTGGTTAACTCGGTTAACGGTTAAATTTTAAAAATTTCAGTTAATTCGGTTTTAATTAATGCGGTTCGACCATCGATCAGATTAACCGAATGTACACCCTAACTCTGTCTCGTATTAGTGTTAATTATTGATATTTTTGTAAAACCTTTTAACTTTGATTTCTTATTATTTAAAATCTATTATCGATAAAAACATGATTTTTTAAAAACTTTCAATCAACTAATTTTTAATTTTTTTAAAATTTTAATTAATTAATTTTTTAAAATGTAATTATAGTTGGAAAAATTAATAAAAAATCCGAATGTGTCAATTTAATAGGACAAAGAAAATATTTAATTTATCAAATTTTATTATTATGACATTAAAGTAACTATTTTATAATGGTTTGGTACATTTAATAATATTTTATAATATTTGAAAAATATATAGTCAAAATGATATTTTGAGAATGTTTAATGACTTTTAAAAAATTGTAGCGAGGAGAGTGGGGAGATGCTAAGTTAAGGCATATTAGGGTGGGGTTGTTTTCTTTATTATTTCGATAATAATTTTATGTAAAATTATTTTTTTAATTATATAATAATTTATATGATTATATAATAAATTTTAATTTAAATACAAATTTATATAATTATATAAATTTTTATCAATCCAATTAAATTTTTTTAATTTCAGTATAATAATGCCCCACCTTCTAACTATTGGAGGATAGTGACGGAGTACACGCCGCCTTCGAAAGTCGAAGCACCTTGAACTTGCCGTCGTAATCAAAACTACTCAGATTCAATCATGAATCGACACGTGTCCCACTAACTCCAATAATTGCAGTTTGGTCACTTCTTCTCAGCCGTCCATTGCATCATAAAACAAATATACCTATCTTTGGCGTTGTACTTCGTTGAATAAGGGTAATGGCATAGAAGGGTATATTAAAAAACACTAATGGTATTTTTTTTAAACAGTTATGGTGTTATAATAATATATATTTTAAAATATATTTTTAATTATTAAATATTAATATTTTAATTATTATGTTAGTATTATTATTGTTCGAATTTAAAAAAATTAAGAGTTGCTGATAAGACATGTAATTCGAGAATGTAAATCCTTACGTTCCTTATAAAAAACATTAAAGGTAATGGTTTATAATGATAAAAAAATTGTCAAAAAATAATGATAAAAATATTAATGTTATACATAGAAATCATAATAATTTTATATATTTTTATGATAATTTTTATATTTTTTATCGTTAATCTTATATATCTATTTAATTTCATCCAACAATCTAAAAATATATAAAATATTTTATATAGCGTAAGAGGATATAATATCTCTACATGCATATTACATAGAATAAAGTCAATTTTACATATTTTCTTATTATTTGTATGAAATATATTTTTGTTCAATTATTGGCATCTAATTTTTTGATTGACTACTCCGGATTAGATATTATAAAGGCTTATTATATCATAACCTCCAAAAAATTTGTTCTATGTTTAACTCTAAAATTCAAACATCTGACATTACTTAAGGATCTAATATCTCATCCTATTACACCAATTGATTTTTGATACGATATATATTTATTTAATAATATCTCTTCTTTTTAATAATCGTCATACGAAGATAATGTGATTTAGTTTTTAATAAATTTAAAATATATATTTATGTAAATGTTTATTAATATTATATTAAAAGCTAATATTCTAATTTATTCAAAACTTAAGATGATGATAAAGATAAATGCTATATCTATTTTTTTGAAATATCTTAATAATATACGATCAGTGATGTAACTGTATACATCATATAAGGTTTTTTTAGTATAATTAAACTTAAGGTCCGTTTTAGTTTAAATAATATTAAAATAAGATTTTTGTCCTTCTCTATTATTAGATTTAAAAACTTAATAGACATTTGCTCCTCCTAATATTTAATCCTGGCTCTATTATTGTATACAATGAATGAAAGTACTATTTCCACTTCCTTTGTAATAATAATAAAAAAAATCAAATTGATAATTGTGCTTTGTGCAATAACAATTGTCTGAAAATGTTGTTATCAATAACTAATGTACACATCGTTTCATCTGTGTCTTGTCCAAATAGAAGCACAGAGCCCCCACTTTAGAATTGGAATTGTGTACTTTCTATTTGGAAAGTGATACAACTTTGGATGGGTTTAAAATATGTCTCTCTATTTATAAACAAGAGTATAATAAAAGGTAGTGTGAGTTATAATAAACTACATGATATATTCATTCAAATGTACAAAGCATTTATACTTATTAGTAAATTTATTTAAAAATATTTAGTACATTATACCTAAATATTTTATCTTTATATTATTTTAAAAGTAAATTACGATATTATTTTTTAAGATTGAGTTTTTTCGGAGATCAATGTTATCAGAATCTCTAAATTATTTTAGAAATAAATATTATTAGGCGTTGTAGTGATCATGCTCATGTGACTGACATGCAAAGTCTCACTTAAGATTGAATCTATCTTTATCAACCTGTTCTTGAGTTGTCATAGAGTCTAACATCGTTCAATCACCCACAATAATAAAAAATATAAATACTCATAATCTCAATGACAAAGTTAAATTCTTAAAACAAACATGATATATCAAGACAAAACGAATTAAGAAGCTTGCATCCTCTTTTCCTTTTCTTATCTTCTCTACTCCGACAATCTTATTGTCTTCAGTTCTTTACCCTAAATTTAAATAGGACGAACTTAATGACGGATATAAAGTTATGTTAGGGTGGACTCACCCTTAATTTTATTTAATTTTATACATTCAACTTCAGACTTTTTAATTTATAAATTAATCCTGAATTCACCTAATGACCTCTCTTGTTGGTTTATTATTTATTTCAATGATATAAAAACGTTATAATTAATTATAACTTCTCGTATATTTATATGTAGTTAATTATACTCTAGATAGTTTCGTAAGCACATGCATGTGATATGAAAAAGATATCTCTATAAAATTGTTTATTAGTTTTTGCTTTGGAGTAATAATTAATTATTTAAAAGCTAAAATTATGTTGTAAAATTATACTAGTTGATAGAGGATAGTTGATTTTATTATCATACTGTATTGGTTGATTATATAAAAATACTTAATAAAATCAACTAATAACTAATAGTTTTTTTTGAAAGCATAACGACTATTTTAGCTGAGTTATATATTTTTGCTGAGTTATAAAAGCTAGTTAGGTTAGTTTTTCATCTATACAAATAAGTTCAGTAAATCTATAAATAGGGTTATATATAATAAAGAATATCAACTGAATAACAAATTATTTTTTCTTTATTCTAAGTCTTGATTTTATCCTTCTTTCTTGATCGCTTATCACCTTCACTGGAAGTTCAGTTCATCGGCATCCACCGTCAACAACCTCTCAATGTGACACAAAAACTTACTTTTACAAATGAACAATATCAACAACTTATTAATCTGCTTAATAAAGAGCCATTAGTTCAAGCTTCTGCACACATGACATGTATGTTATTTAAATTTTTGAAGCAAGATTGAATTTTAAATACAGGTGTAACAAATCATATGCCACGTGACCTAAATTGTTTAGATACACATGTTATATATAATGCTTCATCTACTGTACAATTAACTAATGAAAACACGACAAAAGTAACATATATAAGAAGGGGAAAAGGGAAGTTTTTTTCTCTACATAGAGGAAGGATTGTTCAACTCAAAGTTGTGGCACCCTCGCCCTGAGTTAGGAGACGGGGACGTCGACCGGACTTACGAACCCGAACTTTGTATTCGAACCCAAGATAATTCGTTTATTATATAACATTACAAGTCAAATGCAAGTAGTTTCCTTTATCAGATTTTGGGCCAATTTGAAATATTTTCAATTATTCAAATGGCAATTTAATTATATCTTATGTTTCACAATCCATACCATATCATTCATATTAAAATTTGGGTCCGAGTTAAAGTTTTTCCAAATTCATTATACTTATTGTTCGGTCTTAAGTGTATTTCATTTTTCCAATGGAATTCCTAATACATATTTTCATTCTTCAAATTCTAACTTGGTTCAAATGGAAGAGCTCAAGATGCCAAGGGGGTATCGATACCTCCCTATAAGGGGTATCGGAACAGGGGTATCGAACCCCAATTTGATATAGGTCAACTATGTTGACTCGTTGACCAAGGCTAAAAGGCCTAGTTCGGTACAAATATCGATGCAATTTCATTACTGAGAGCTCCAGTATCGAACCATGTATCGATATTGGTCTACCTCGTTGACTAAGGTTGAGTAGCCTGGTTCGATACTGGTATCGAACCAGGGAGAGCACTACTAGCCTTGGTATCGAACCATGCTTCGATTCTATTTCGCCACTGGAAGGCCTGACATCGAACCAGGTACCGGACCATATGGGCTTTAAACAAGAGGGTATCGATACTCGTGGGGTCTGTATTGATACCCTTGCTCGAAATAGCAGGTTTGCATCTTCTAAGGCACCTAAACACTAACCAAAAGACCATTTGTATGGTCTCAAGCCATCCTTAACCTTTAGAGGTTTATTCCAATGTGTATAGCCACCGAGTAACATGTTACAAGTCCAATGCCACATACCAATTGGCTATTCAATATGCAAATTAATCTTTTCGACTTATACTTATTTTATGGCAACATCCTACCCTTAATGTAGTTTTAAGGATTCATATATCATCCTAGTTGGTTCCATGCTTTTCATGCTATTATAGGTACTTACATGCCACATGCTAATCACAAATGCTCACATATACGAAACATGAGCCTATCTCAAAAGATGTAAGGCTAGCCTAGTTAATTCATCATGACTTATGGCTTACATATCGAATGCTTAAATAATCTCATATACAAATCATAAACCGAATATCAAAATGCACAGACTATTCTAAACATGGATGCTATGCCACCAAACGCTAGGAGTTAACAAATTAAAAAAATACCATACTTTGCTTGCTTGGTGTTCTTGCTCTCGATCGAACTCAATTTAACTCCTCGGCTCGAGAACCTGTTGTTTTGGAAGGAGGAAACAAACGGTGGTAAGTAATTATGAAGTACTTAGTGAGGTAATCCTAAGTCTAACCATTTAGACTTTAATCAAATAACAAATACCATGCTCTATGTAAGCAATTAATCAAGATCATAATAACAATTCAATCATATATATGTATAAAGAGTGTCATGCTTTTCATTCTTGTCTTAGTATCATGTTATCATACCACTAGCAAATTCATATTCAAGCTTAATAACAAATCATGTTCAAATGCTCCTTAGCAAGTTATATTCAAGTGCATACTAGCATTTTATAATCAAATGTTCAATGACAACTTCTATTCAAATGCTTACAAGCAACTTATAATCAAATGCTCAATAGCAATGTCATATTAAATGTTCAATAACAATATCATATCAAATGCTCAATAGCAATGTCATAATTATTAATCTTTCAGATTAGTTTCAAATGATGTCTTGGTATAGTTAGATTAGGTAAGCGAGTCATCAAAAATACCACGAAGGCACTAAAAGAAGTACCACAAAGGTACTAATAAAAGATACCCATGGTATCTACAAATAGTGACTAACCACCAATAAAAGGTACCCATAGTATCGAACATAAGTACCGAAGTACTAAAAAAAAGTACCGAAGTACTAACAAATGAGCTCAGACCCTAGGCATGTCGTACTACCTATGACCAATTATCGACCAAGGCTCAATCAAAGTTCCATATTCATTTAATCTTTCACTTTGTATTAATCAAGTTCCTTATCACAACATTGTTCATAACTTACTATCAACCGAAACATTTATGCGATGCTACCATACTGAAAGCATAAATGTCATGCTAGCATATCAAAAGCATATATCATGTCATGTTAACATATCAAAAGTATTTATCATGTTAACATATCAAAAGCATATATCATGCTACCAAATCAAATAATCAAACCATCATTAACATGTCTTATGCATGACTCACGTACCTGGCATCCGTAGTCGCGTGCCATCACTTACCTCAGCATTTCTGAGTTATGCAAATATACTAAGCTAGTCCAACACCTAGCACTCAAACATGGTATCAAATAAATCGTTAACATTTAATCCTCCTTCCCATATTACCAATTATTTTATTAGTCCGGTTACATTAGAAATCAAATCAAATAATAAAGGTGGTTAGGATCCTAGGTTCTAACCCTAAGGTTTGCCACACTCACAATGTCACCGAGTAACCCAAGGATTGTAGATTGCGGTTCTTTTGCCTCTTTTTCTTGCTTGCTCGATCATTTCCTCTTCTTCGATGTTCTCTTCTCTCGGATTATCTCACAAACCATATTCATATAGCAATTCATTAGGATATATCCAAATCGCTTAATTCGAATAATCACATGCTTAACAAATATAATAATCCTTATTTGTTCTCTAGAGACAACTTTACTACTCTTTCGTAATTCAATCATATCTCCTAGCTCTGATGTCCGAATTAAGCTTAAATTATATCGTTAAAAAGCTAAGAGAATCCTCTATAAATACAATTTAACCTTGAATTTTAATTCTTTCTCGATCAATACCAGAATTCATTTGAATCAGAACTGTTCGAATTTTGGGACTGTTGGAACAACCCTTACGAAACAGCTTATAACTTTATCTACCGAACTCGGATTGAGGTTACATAAATTTTCACTTAAACTAGGTATATATTAGTATCATACTTTAATATTTCAGATCCTAACTCCTTAAATCCCAACCTAGGGAATTTCTCAAAGATGGCTACTTGAAATAACATTTCTAAGCATTTTCGGCTAAGTTCCATTTTATAGTTCAATTCCTAATTCTCAACCCTTCTCCATGGATTTCCAACACCTTCACATGGATTTAACATCTTCCAATCCATTTTACAACAATTTATGAGGTCAAATATCACACATGTAATATTTACAAAAATCTTAACTCTACTCTCTAACTCATTGTTCATACTTCAAGAAACCCATAACCAATAAATTTCTAGCTTTAGATTAAGCTATCTAACAACCTAATCTAACTTAAGCACATCATAAAAACTTCCAACAATTCAAGAACTAAAACTTTCAACCTCTCGATTAAGGAGAAAGAAGCTTACCCAAGCCTTTAAATTCGATTTTCTTGCTTATTTGTCTAACCATGCAAAGGTTGAAGCCCTCTCCCTCAAACTTCCATGTAGGTTTTCTCTTTTTTATTTTTGTTTGTGTTTTTCGTTAAATGGAAATAAAGGGGGGTTGGCTTATTCTTTGCTCATTAAAGTGGGTGAAAAGACTATTTTGTCCCTTGTGTTATAACTAACTTAACTTATTACCAAGGGCAGTTTAGGGATTCTTTATTTTATCATGCAATACTCAAATTTCACCTTTAATTTAATTTGATCCCTTTTTAATTCAATTAACATATGAATTAATCTTCAACATAATATTTATTCGGATTATTTACTAATCCGATTTCAGGGTGTTACAAAAGTGATCTATATTGAGAGGTAAGTTGGGTTAAAAATGGTGGAAGTTGAGTTTTTGGTTGGGTGGTTTATGGATGAATAGGAATAAGTTTTTGAGTGTGTTAGGCTAGTTAAGGAGTTTTTTTAGCTTCTTTTAACCGTCCTAATAGAGCATTAACTTGTGGTAGTCCTCCACGTAGTTGGAGACCAAGGAGAATCAAGGTGCTTAGGCAAGGAGAAGGTTTAGGAGCTTGTTGTGAAGTTTCTTTAGCTTGTTTTGGAGGTTGGTACACTTTCAAATCTTTGCATTCATATGCATCATCGTTATTTTGGCATGTTTGATTGGTTTGTGATGGTTTAGTTAAAGTTAGAACCCATGTATGCTTTAATGGTGAATTGAATTATGTTTAATGATATTGAGTAAAATTGGTTAGAAAATCATCTAAATTACTCCAATAATGTATAGGAACGTTTTGGGATCAAATGGTTTGGTTTAGGTTAATGTTCTTAGGAATTTTAGGGTCTAGACCTACTTTTTCGTGCAAGTGTTTAGATACCCATTGGTTGGCATATCGAAACCATAGAGAGAATAGAAGGGCTAGAATAGCAAGCGTTTTGGAACGTCTTGCCCGTGTTTCGATACCTAAATTCTAGTAGCAAATCGTTTTGATACCCCTTGGTAGACGTATAGATACAGTTGAGTTTTCTCGTGGGTCTTACTAAGCTGTTTAGCTTAGCGTATCAATACACACAAGGAGGCATATCGATACTAGAGCGCTTCGATACCCCTAGAAGGTGTATCGATACGGGTAAATCTCCCTTGTTTTTTTTGAAGTTGTGGTCTAGCGTATCTATACGTAAAAGAAGCGTATCGATACTGGGTTTTTTCGATACCCCATATAGGCGTATCGATACCCTTGGGCAATCTGCCCAAGTTTTTAAGAGTTGAGTTTGGGGGTTCCATAATTCATGTTATGGATTCTTATGGGTTGATTAAGCCATAACATGAATAATGAAACCTGGAATTGGTAATAAGAACTTTGATTCTAGATGATGACTTTGCTCGATGTGAGATTTCGAGCCTCGCTCGATGTGAGATTTCGAGTCTCACTCGATGTAAGATTTCGAGTATAGTAACTTGATGAGAGATTCTGAGCAACCCGATGTGAGATTTTGGACCAAATGAGTTTCCTAGTATCGGGTTGGTAGTGAGTCTCACTTCTGATTTGGTTATTTTATGCCTTGATTGTGTTTTCCATATCATATGTTTAGGCGATTACAATAACGTCAATGCTTCATATCATGTCATCATATTCTCATCTAGCATGTTCATAGTTATGATTCACTTTTTTCCCCAACTTTTCGATCGAATACAGAACAATTTCTAGAGGTAATAACCTCTGGGGGGGGGTTTCGCATACAATAACAATAAAGAAAATTAGGGCTTAGTTTTTTTCAACTTTGAGTCTACTTCTTGGCCAGAAGGATCATTCTCCATCGATAACAATCTCAAGGTTTTCAAACCTTTGAGGGTGAATCGAATGAAGGTCCTTTGTTCCGTTGTTGAGAGTTAAACCTAATAAAAAATGAGGCTTCTTTTCTTCTTAAATCGATTCAAAAGAGGAGGATTTTTTATTATTAATCGAAAGATTTTCCAAAGAGTTTTGTTTTGTAAGTGTTTGAAATTTGAAGAGATAAAAAGTGGGGTTTTCGAGTGCTTTTCAAACTCAAAGGTTCAAACAATACCACCGTTTGCGATGGTCGGTGTAGCAGTTTTCTTGGGAACTCGCGGTGGTTTTTGAAAAAAAAAAGAACATATGAATGTTCTTCAAATATCTTTAGGGTTTGTTTGAATAAAAATAGAGAATTTATGGAATTTTTTGTTTCGGTTTAGGGAAAATAAACGAAGAGTTCGATTTAATTTTTCTATTTGTGTTTTATACTAGAGGACCAAAATGAAAATGAGATATTCGCTTTTTCAATCCTTCCATGTCTCTTAAATCATACGCGCGATCCTTCATATTTTATTTCATTATTCAATTTCGTTCTAATTTCAAGACTAATCTCCTTTTTAATAATGGTTTATTTCACTTTAAGCCATACGTGTTTTGGGACATATTTTCATGTGCTTTTTCACTTCAAAATAGTGTTTTGAGGGCCTAAATATTTTTAAATCATTTCAATCTGGCCATTGTTTAATAATAAAATTTGTTTTCCTTTCAATTTGGACCCCGTAATTTTATTTTGTTTCAATTTAGTCATTTCCAGTAGCCTTTTCTCTTTTTTATATTCCCTAAGTTTCTGTTTTATTTAATTTAATCCATGTTCATACATTTATTTATGTATTCATTTATTCATTCATGTTATTCTTTTGCATACATACGCATTTTGTACCATGTATTTTCATTTATGTACTTTATTTCTATTGTAACATGTAATTTATTTTGCTTAAGTTACATTCGAACCTAAGTAATTAACCTCAATGTGATGTCTCTTTATTCAGTCGTAACGGGCCTGACACCAGGCGTATTGATGGCAGTGTATACGTTCACCTTCGAATAAAAAAACATTTAAAATACATTCGAATTATAATTAAATTTTAATTTAGTGTCACTTTAAATCAGAAATTCTAAAATTAATTAAGCGGTAATTTTGTAAAGGTACCAATTTTGGGCGATTTTAAACGCTAAAACCGTTTTTAGTCGTAACCGACTCTCGAACCCATTTTTATTCGAATCTCTGGTTTTACGGTGTCCGATCTACCAAAATGTCCGGCGTTGACTCCAATGATTTTGAAATTATTTTTCAAATCTATTTTTCTAACTTTTTTCAATTTGTTTTTAAAATCAAATTCTTAAATCATTTTCCAATTTTAATTTTTTAATCCAAAACCTCTTTTAAAATTTTTTAAATCCCTTTTAGATTCACTTTTCCTTTTAGGTTTTCAAACCCTAATTTCTCAATATTTAAAATTCCTAAATTCTTATTTTTCTAAATCTCTAATCCTAATTTCAAAATTCCCTTTTTCAAATTAAAATTCTTAATTTTTAAATTTCTATTTTTCGAGATAAATTCTCAATTTTTCAAAATCATTCCAACTTTAAACTTTCATTTTAAGAATTTTAAATCTTTTGAATTCCATTTCATTTCAAAACTTTTTATTTATAAATTTTTTATTTTTAAATTAGCGAGTGGGTCGCTATAGTTGTGTTGAATATATTTTCATGTGTATGTAAGTAGACAGATAGACGATCGTACGTGGTAGATCACCATCATCGTAGAACTTCAACATTGACTGATTGGTAGAGTACAATTGCTAGATTAGTGGGCTATGTTGTAATTTGTAACTCTGTTTTATTTAAATTTTCAAGGTCAAATGCTTTATCGGTTATATTGAAACTACTAATAATTTTGGATTTACTAAACTACTTTTGATATTTAGTGTTGTTTTAATTTACTTTTTCATGGTTGACTATAGTTTGGATTTTATGAAAATTGCAAAAATTTTATGGGATACAGGTTGGCTTATGGCTCAAATGTGACACCCGTATTGAGGTGTTACAAGTTTATATGCTTTCGCCAAAAAGGATTTCATAACCAAAAAAAGACACAAGTATATAAGTTCCGAAAGTCTTTATATGGCTTGAAATAAGCTTCACAATAATGAAACCTAAAGTTAACTTAAACTCTTGTTTTAAATGATTACGAGCAAAAGTCTATATGACTATTCAATGTTTACAAAAAGGAGATTATACTCAACCAAAAAAAATATACATTTGAGTTAATTGATGATACGAGATTAGGAGGAGCATGCCTTGCAACTACATTCTTAGAATCAAATATAAAGTTACTTCAGCTACAACAAATGAGGTTTTAAAAGATTCTTTAATAGAAGATCAAACAATATATCAACGTTTGACTGAAAATTTTTTATACTTAACAAACACAAAGCGAGATATATCATTTACGATTCAACATTTAAGTCAATTCATACAATACATTAGAAAAGATCATTATAAAGCTACTTTGCGTATAATAAAGTATATTCGAAAGAATCCTGGACAAGGTATCCTTCTTTTCACTAAAAAGGACACTCGGTTAAAAGCATTCTATGATGCCCAATGGGCATCATGCTCAAAACCAAGGAAATCAGTTACTGAATTTTGTATTAAATTAGGTGAATCCTTGTTATACCAAAAGTCAAAGAAACAAAATGCAATCTCGAGATTTTCAACAAAGATCGAGTATAGAGCAATGGCATCAACTGTTGCAAAAATCGTATAGTTGGCAGGCTTACTAAAGGAACTTCAAATGAAACAAAATGAACCCACAATGCTTTTTAGTGACAGTCAAGCAGTTTTATAAATAGTCGTTAATACAATCTTTCATGAAAAGACTAAACATATAAAAATAAATTATGATTTTATTCGTAAAAAGATTAGTAAAACTGAATCATGTCTCAACTCAGGAACAAACAGATGACCTTCAGCAAAAAAAACTTGCAATAAATCAATACGAATACTTGTTAAACAAGTCGAGGGATTATTCTTATCCTCAGCGGAACACAGTAAGGCTATGGATCCATCAATCAGTTTTAGCTGCATTTTCCCTCTCACATAGCATAAGATATACTTTCTATTTCCATGCCATTCATTCTCTTTTAAAATATTGGGTAAATAATCTTTTATTATTTTATTTTAGGTTAAAATAATTTATCTATGGATAAAAATAATTAATCAAATGACGGTAAATAATTTAAAATAACTTGATAGAATAACACGTCAGTAAATTATATAAAAATATTTTTTGATTGTTCTTCTGGTTTCAGAGTTTAGTTCTGACTATCAAAAGTTGCTTAAGCGGAACAAAACTGCTTACCACTTGGACCAACCCTGTTAGTTATAAAAAAATATTTTTGATTGATGTGATATTCTTTTAAGTCAACATATTTATTTATATAAAAAATAAAATATTAACGTGCAATTTCATATAAATTTATTACGTCGTTCTAAATTATTCATAATTAATTGATTAGAGGATCATCTTGATTTAAAATAAAACGTTAAAAGTTTAATTATTTATAAAGAATATAAAACAACAAGAATATTCAATCAAATTTAATTTTAATCTAAGAAATTCAATAGATCTAATCTTATTTATTTAGGCATAAAGATAATTTTAGCCCTTAACGTTTGTAATTTTTATTATTTTGGCCCTTATTCTTTTTTGGATAAATTTATCCCTTAACACATATCTTTTTGACAAATAGTTTATTTTTTAACTATCCTGATAATTGGACAGTTAAAAATTTAACAATGATGACATGTCATATGTATAAGATAATATATTTTACATAACATGGCATCTAACATATCAAATATATATATATGAAATATAATTTTATTCTAATATAAAATATAAAATAATTAAAACTTAAATAAGATATTAAAAAATTAATTAATTATAAAATAAAATTTTACTAAACATTCTCAACCCTAACTACGATAAAATCAAAATCATATCTTAAAAAAATATGAATACAGTTTAAAATTAATTATTTTTTTTAAAGATTGGATTTGGATTTTATCAATAGTAAGGATTGAAAATGTTTAGTACTCTTTTATTTTAGAATTAATTAATTTTTAATATTTTATTTGAATTTTAATTATTTTATATTTTATATATATATATATATATTTGATAGGTTTAGATGCAATGTCATTTAAAATATATTATCATATACATATGACATGTCATAATCATTAAACTTTTAACGGTCCAGTTATCATGTTAGTGTCACGGACCGTGAGTCGTGACTACGCAGGACCGAGCGAGATGTTTTCTGGTGGTGCATAAAGCTTGGGAGCGGGATATCATTAAGAGTGTAGTACGTGCCGAGAAGCCGTTCCATCTGGGATGGGCACGCTGATCGTGCACCACACTGGTCGGGAGTTGTCCCCGTTTCCCTAATGAGCCCATGGGAGGGCGAAACCAGTAAGCATCGGAGATCGTTCAGGCTGATCCTCGGGCATGCGAGTGTCCCGAGGTGTCGCACGGGTAGATGTCCCTGCGTGAAAACTCTGACCCCGTGACAAGTGGTATCAGAGCGAGGCTGTGTGCTAGTTGTTGGGTTGACCAAGCGCCCCTTGTGCTGCGAGAGCGAGTCATATGGACGAGCGTGTTAGCTCGCACCCCAAGAGAAGAGGGTGTTCGCGAGTGGGTCCTCTAGAAAGAGATTGAGACGAGGACGGGTAGGCAGGAAGCCGCAGCGAAAGTTCTCCGGTTAGGCGAACTGCAATGGGAAACCTCGGTAAAGTGGCAGGTGACCATGAGGTGATTGCAGGGAGTCTTGTGCCCGACATAGGAGGGCGGCCCCAGGATAGTGGGCTAGTTTGGGAGAATTGCACACTAGTTCCTGGCACGTTTCGAGAGAGGGAAAGAGTTTCCTCCCCATGCACGAGGGCGTGCATGAATTGGGTGGAGGAGAATGTCACGGACCGTGAGTCGTGACTACGCGGGACCGAGCGAGATGCTTTCTGGTGGTGCATAAAGCTTGGGAGCGGGATAGCATTAAGAGTGTAGTACGTGCCGAGAAGCCGTCCCATTTGGGATGGGCGCGCTGATCGTGCACCACACTGGTCGGGAGCTGTCCCCACTTCCCTGATGAGCCCATGGGAGGGCGAAACCAGTAAGCATCGGAGATTGTTCAGGCTGATCCTCGGGCATGCGAGTGTCTCGAGGTGTCGCACGGGTAGATATCCCTGCACGAAAACTCTGACCCCGTGACATTAGTTAAAAAATAAGCTATTTGTCAAAAAGATATAGGTTAATGCCTAAATTTATCCAAAAAATAAAAATTAAAATAATTAAAATTATAAACGTTAAAGGTTAAAATTATCTTTATGTCATTTATTTATTGTATCGATTTAACCTTTTTATTTAATCATACCTTCGCTCGTCTGACCCGCCTACACCTTTCGGCACTCATCTCCTCACCCCATTCGCACGCTCCAACAAACTCGATCCTGTGTACCGGCGCTTGTTTAGGTGTCCTAAGATGATTAAATTTATTAAATATTTAAATATAAAAGGTTAAATATTTTATTATATTAATTTTATTAACTTTCATATTATTTTATGTTAAATTTTTAATGATGTCAATCAATTTATTATTTTTAAATTGATAAATTATTCAATAATTTTTTATAATAAAATTGAACAAAAAATTCATATAATTGAGAGACTGTTTACGTTGCTTATCTTAATATATATATATATATATATATATTCTATTCACTTATTTTGTATTTATATCCGCGTGATGTTACATTATTAATAATAATAATATTTAATACAATTTTGTCCACTTGCTCGTTCCACCATCAAAACTGAGCTTTTGAAGTCTGATATTTTAAGATCATAATTAAAATTAAGAGATAATGAACATTTTACAGAAAAAGAAAAAATAATTCAAAATTAAAAACTTTTATTTGTAAGAAGATTATAATCTAATATTATATATTTCCCTTCATTTGTTTTCTTATACATACTAATATTAAATATATCTTTTTTGTATTTACTCACTACTATCCTCTTTGTTAGGTCACCCACCTCACCGACTCATTAATTATCTGGTTCTATAGGTTAATCAGTTTACACACTTGTGAAAGAGGAACAATAAATGGTATTGAAAGTATCAATTCAGTAGTCTTATTTGTAGTTATTAATTTGACATTCAATTTTAATTTCATCTGCAGGAGTAGTTTTTTATTAGTTTTAGATGATTGCGTTAAAACTGAAATATATATTTTTATAAAGATAATTTTAATTTTTAACGTTTAAAAATTTTATAATTCTGATCTTTATTTTTTAGATAAATTTAACTCTTAACTTATTTTTTTGATAAATATCTTTTTTTTAACTAATATAATGATTCGGTCGTTAAAAATTTAACAATAGTAACATATGATAATATATTTTAAATGGGATGACATCTAAGCCATCAAATACATATACGTGGAATATAATTTTATTCTAATATAAGATATAAAACAATTAAAATTCAAATAAAATATTAAAAATTAATTAAATTAAAACAAAAATATACTAAAAATTTTAGACCCTAACTATAATAGAATCAAAATCCTATCTAAAAAATACGAACACAATCTAAAAATGAAGAATTTTGTAAAGATTGCTATCGATAAATCAAAGGTAAGAGATTTTAATTCTAATCAATTGAATTTTTTTATTTTAGTTTAGAATTTAGATATTTTAGTGTTTAATCTAAATTAAAAGTTTAAGGTTTTAATTTATATTTTAAGATTTAAATTTAAAAATAATAAATTTGAGATTTTAGGTTTTGAGTTTTAATTAAATTTAAAAAATTTAAAATTATAAAAAAACAAAGTAATAAATTTATTTAAGGTTTAATAACCAAAATATTTTATATTTAATTAAGTTTTAATATTTTTATTTAAATTTTAATTATTTTATATTTTATATTCTATAAGTATGTATTTGAGAAGTTAGGTATCATATCATTTAAAATATATTATCACATGTTTATTATATATCATTCTCAATAAATTTTTATCGGTGCGATTATCATGATAGTTAAAAAATGAGACATTTGTCAAAAAAACTTAGGCTAAGGACTAAATTTATACCAAATAAAGAATGAGACTAAAATAATAAAAACTAAAACATTAAAGGTTAAATTTATCTTTATACTTATTCAGTATTTTGAATTGGTTTTTAATTTATATTAAAAAAATATTCTCATGTTAATATTTTTAAAAAAATATGCTTTTAAGTTGATATTCAAATTTTAATTTTAATTTTAATTTTATTTAATATTTAATATTTTTATTAATATTTTAATTTTCAAAACTCATATGTTGCGGTGTTTTTTTAAAATTTGTGACTAAACAAAGCAAATTACATAAATAATTGCTTAATTATAGGATTAATATGATATTATAATCCTATTTTTATTTTTTTTGATAAATGCCATTGAATTTTTATTAAATCCATAAAAAAATTATAATTGCATCGCAATCAAAAAGTAAAATGATTGGATTAAACAATCCAAAAATTTTTACAACCCAAAACAAAGAAAAATAAAATTTCTATGAAAATAAGCATACCAATAAAATTCAGAAGCTTCCTGAATCTCCTTATCTTTGTCTAAACGAGACGCATAACGAAGAAAGAAAGGAGTTGTAGACGATCATGCAAAAAGTATCGCTAACCAATACTGATTTCATCGGGAAACGATCATCAATTGATGGAGATAAATCTTTTCAAGTGATATATAATTACATATTTGATCTTTGTTATTAAAAAAAATATTAATTTTATTTTAATTTTATTTTAATAAAATAATTTAATTATTTAGTTAGATGGTGATACGTTAAATAATTTTAATTATATAATATTTAATTTATTAAATTTATTTTCCTCATTCAATCACCACCTAATTAGAAAAAATATATTTTAATAAGAATGTATACCAAGGACTCAAACCAGGTTTGAGGCATGAGTGGCAATTCCCAAACCACTTACGAAACACATTTTTGTATTATAAATCATTAACACAAATATATATGTAGTACTATCTTTTATATTTAATCTTTTAATTTTATACATAATTATATAGTTAATTTTTTTAATTTAATTAAAATATTAATTAAATTATTTTACATACAATTAATTAAAATGTTTAATTTATTATAAAAATTTATTTAACAAACACTAAACCATTAACCAAAACCATTTAACCCTAATTCATATAAAAAGTTTTAATTGTTACGTCAATAGTTAATCTAAAAATTAAAAAAGAATTAAAGAATTTATCAAAATTTTCAAATAAAAAAGTAGTAAGAATCTTAATTTAGGCTTAACTATAAATAAATATTTAAATTATAACCTTTTTTATATAATAGATATTTATTTTTTAGCTTAAATAAGTATTTAAGATTTTAATTTTCACTTAAATGAGTGTTTAAAGCATTTTTTTTAGTTGAGATAAATATTTAAAAATTTATTTTTAATTGAAATAGATGTTTTAATTTACTCTAAATCAAATTAAAATAAAACTTTAACACCTATTTCAAAAAAAAAAAATTAGACACGTGGACGAAACTACATGGGATGAGATGGGACAATCGCTCCCATCCTCGATTTTTTTTTTACTTTTGTCCCTCTATTTAAATTATTTTTAAAATTGTTTTTTTATGAATTTGACTTCTACCCCAAATCTCGGCTCCATCCTATTTAGACACCTATTTTATCTGAAAATTACTTTAATTTATTTTAACTAAAAATAAAATTTTAAATATTTATTTTTATTAAAAAATACTTTAAATATCTATTTTAAAAATATATAATTTATCACTTATTTTATGTTTAAACTGTTGCAATCCTAAAATAACATTGGCCATATTTAACCTTTAACAATTTCCTTAGGTCTGGACCCTTTTACTTCTTTGAAGTAAGTTTTTTAATTTGGTACAATCATAGACTCTAGTCTGGTGTCCCTCCAAGGTTGAACTGAGACGGGGGATTCAAAGCCATCCGTTGAATGTGTGGACTGGATCAAACAAAGGACAGAGGAGGGGAGGGTAATAAGTGGAGAAAAGTTTTGTAGGAAATTTTAGTTATTAATATTATAATGAAAGAAAAAGTGAAAAAGAAGAGAAGAAAAAAAAACATACTTAAAGTATAATAAAATTTTTATATTTATTTAATAAATGAAAAGAATATAGATGTAAATATGTTTAATTTATTTATGTCACAAATAAATCCATTTACATGATTTTCATTTTATTTTTTATATTTAAATATTAGTGAAGCTATAGACTAAATTTAATATAGATATAGGTATTTTTGTTTGTTTGTTTATGTTTATTTGTTAAGTTAAATAAAGAGTATTTATTTTTTCATTTTTTATATTAATTTTAAGTTAAATAAATAAATATAAACATAAATTTTGTACTATATAAACAAACGGATATAAACAACTTTAAAAATAAATAAATGAATATTAATATCATATTAAAAATTTAAACAAATATAAATAAATATCTATAAAAATAAATAAATAAAAATACTTTTTCATTTAAACTCTATTCATTTACGCAGATATATAAGAGAATATTCAAGTAAATCATTTTTTCTGATCTTAATCTAGCATCATGTATTAACCAAATCAATGAACTTTCATTATCTTAATCAACTTTAATTTTCTAAATCACATTTCTCTTATTTCTCCTCTAAAACTTTTTACAAAGACAGACTAAAGTAGCCAAAGTCATAAAGTAAGGGGGAAAGGGTTATTGATTTGTTGAAAAAATGTCCACAACTCACATATATTGACAAAAAAGATGTCAAAATTTTTGCCTAAAACACCAGTTGAGTTCTTATAGATGATGAGGGGGTAGTTGGAAAGGGAAAACCTAATGGGGGACTTGGTCACATTAATGACAAAAAAGTAGACTAGGGATTTGCAAGGATAGATCGAAGAGTTAACCGAGGATATCGAATCGGATCGATTTCTTTTAAATATTTGGATTTTTAGAAAGATGACTATAATGATTTGTATCTGATTTTAAAAAAATAAATATCCTTATATTTAGATATTAGATATCCGTATCGGATATTCGAATATTTAGTTATCCAAAAATATAATTTAATTAAAATAATATTTTGAATTTGAAGATTGTATTTATAAAAAATTTAGAATTTTGAATATAATAAACAACAAATTATTAAATACAACAAGATTCACATATATAAAAGTTTTAATTTTTAAAATTTTCTAATATAACAAACACTAAAATTATTAAATATAATAATATTAATATTAATGAAAATTTAAATTTTTGAATTTTCAAATAATTTAAAATTAGAAATATTGTGATCCGCATCCGATCCGGAAAATTTTAAATTGGATCGGATATTCAATCTAAAAATAAAAAATGAATCAGATATCAATATTTTCGAATCGTATCAATCGAATCAGATATCTTTAAAAAACCCTAATAGGAGATAGTGACTCATCTTAAAATTTTTAAATTTTTGTATATGTTTTTCAATAATAATTTTATTTTAATAATTTGATTTTACATTATTAAAAATTCTAAATTATCATATAATTTTATTAAATATAAAGATATATTTTATTATAAAATTTTATATTCATTTATGGAGATATGAATCTCATTATCTTATATGTTCCATTAAATCTCTAACTGAATTTAATATGTATATTTAGATAAAAGAAAATTAAATTATAAATTTTGAGCATAACAACACTTGAACATACAATTACATTTTAAATATTATTGATAGAGTATAAGATTATTTGACTCATTTTTAAAAATATTATTTTATATAGTTCGATTCACATTTTACTCTTATGAATGAGGGTATCTGCACAGGGATGACGATGAATAATAAAGAAAATTTTTTGAGAGAAGAATAAAAATTAAATTTATATATTTAAATATAATTTATTAAAATATTTTAAGACTAAATTAATAAAATGTAAAATTTTTAAAATTAAAATTATTATTATATCAGATCTAAAAAAATCAATAAATATTTATTTTTTATTAAATAGAAAAATATTACACTGATATTAAAGTTGTTATTTTATCAGTTTTTTTTAAAGTATTGAAATCTCAAAGGAACTTTACAAGGTTAAAGAATCAAATTCAAAGAGTTATTTCCTTTATCCAATTTCTCTACAGAATCCAAAACCCAACATGAAAGCAACGAGCAGTGCAAAAACATAATCAATTCTATCCAGAAGATCATCTGAAATGGAAGTTCTTAGTATAGGTATTCGATTCATCTGAGTAAAAAAAATTTGAGTTAGTCAAGTTAAAAAGTTATATTTAATAACTCAAAATTTATTTGAATTTTTTTGAATCAAGTTAAGTTTAATTGTTCGAGTTTCTATTCAAATTTAATTGTATTAATTTCGATTGAAATATTTTTCTATTGCCATATATAAAATCACATATATATTTTTATATAATTTAATATAATTAAACAAAATTGAGACACTCCACTCAAACTTAAAAATTAATCTACTAATCACTAAAAATTTCAAGATTCAAAATTTTATCCTACAATTTAAATTTTATTTGAATTTTTTCGGATAAAATTTATAAAATTTTGAGTCAAATCAAGATAAAAAAAATTCTTAAATAAAATCAAATAATTAAACTTTTTCGAATCGAATTTTTTAAGATCCGATAACTTTCCCATCAATAACCACTTTTTCACGGTCTCATCAAGAGTCCGGTTGTGTTACCTTAAGTCATCTGTTTCTCTATGATTTTGGGGTATAATTTTCAGGAATTCACAACAAAATGGGAATTCAATTCAGGAATTGCTTGAATATTTTCCCAATCAAATTACTCCAATGGATTAATACCATTACATACATGCTGATATGACCTGTTTGACAAAAAATGAGAGATCTTTCCGGTTATAACCTGTTATATTCATATTCCAGACATAATTGAATGGAGCAAAATCTATTATTTTCCCAGAAACTGCATGACTTGATACTATGATTGCTCGTCGACGATATCGTGTCATCTTTGATGAATTGAGATATACTGATTTTATAGCATTGATACTTCCAGATTTGGATCAATGGCAAGGCAAATGTGTTGTCAGAAATGTTTTGAAGGAAAATATACAAGGGTACAAGCTACAGACAGATCGAATGAATAGAGGAATCAATAAGTTCGTGGCACCATGTCACAAGCTGGAAATATGATCCGATCCTACATCCGTACTTACGCTAGAACTCTCGAGGTTGAATGCAAATGACTCAGCCAGATCAATGGCATCCTGAACCCGAAGTCGTGTACCCTGTTGCCCGATAACTGTGGCTGCAATCCTAGCTGCTAATGTACCCATACCTTTCAAATCCATGACACCCCGTAATATGCCGTACAGGATGCCCGATGCATATGCATCACCGGCACCACATGTGTCCACCGGTACACATGGAGAAGGAGGAATATATACAGCTTCTCCTTTTACACCTATGTAAGATCCTCTAGGCCCTTCGGTGACTGAGACTAAGGGAACAAAGTGGCTAAGATACCTTGTTGCTGAAATAGGGCTTTCCTTTGAGGAAAAATGGCATAGAGCTCTTGCTTCATCACTGTTTGCAAACACAATGTCCGCGTAATTCCCGACAATTTCCCTGAATAGAAAAGACAGAACAATTCACATTTGGAAGCTAAACGGTACAATTACTCGCAGAACTCGGCATGCCATTGCTCAAGGTTATTATATATGAACGGTTCGGCTAATGAATACCCTACAGACATTTTTAAGAAATAAACATAATGTCCAGATCCTAAGATCACTCTCATATTATCTGACAGAATATGAACACCTACAAAATAAAATCACATAAAAAATGACAATTCTAGTAAGGTTGACCGAAATAGATGACACACATACCAGAAATCATCGTAGTGTCTCTCAATGCAGGAGACATCTGATGCTGTGACTGCTATCAAGGCACCATTCCTACGTGCTTCTTCACATGCTCTTATAATAGTTTTGATCGTATCAGGAAGTTCAAATAAATAACCCTCAACAACAAATATATTTGTCTTGGATACTATGCCAGCCAGGCAAGAATCATAGTTAATAGTCGACGATGTACCCTGAAATTGCAGAAAGAAGTTAGTTATTAGGATTTCACACTAAAATCTATATACAAGTTTTAAGGACGAACGCCACTTCAACAACTTTGCACAAGGGAAATTGCACAAAAGAATTTAGTAAAGTGTTGCAGCATGAAAAGGAGTGGCTCCAACATATAAACTTTATTTCTAAGATTCTTGACTCAAGTTTAGAATATTTAGGCACTTCTATTTTTGGTATTTTATTCATCGTATAATTACTACAGTATCAAGCAACTTTACTCAGTAAAATACAAGAAGATGCATTATCACTTATAACTCATGTGAGAATGAAACACATCGTATTCTTTAACCATAGAAAAGAAGCCATTAACATTTTTACACCTGAAAAATGAGAACAAGTTCAGAAATGATTGCTTTTTCAATTTCCATCCCGATGCTTAAATGGTTAAGCATATTAATGAATATGCAAAACAACTAGCATAACTGTAATATGCTTTTATTCTAACAATCCAACCTAATGCCCTAGAAGTATATATAACTTGCAAGTAAGGGTGTTCATAACTGACTCAATGGGTGCCCAGTGGCCCAATAAGTCTAATATCACTACCATAATATTACTATTTTTCATTTGAACCTCCCACCTGCAAGGATTGAGTGTGACCAAGACTATTATAACCATCGAATTTATGTAACTTTCAAGGGCCTTGATAAGTTTATAGTCAAAGAAGTGTAACCTGATACGCAAGCATGGTGCGCTGAGCATCTGGAGTTGTGAGGACTATCACGGTTCCAGTTGTTCCATCCTTGATGGATTCAGAAAGAAAATTCACGTTTGCCCGATGCAATTTAGTCCTGTATCAAGAATGTGGATGTTTATTTTTAACAAGATCACTAAAAGAATCAAATGAGTTAAATAGCCTAGTTTTGATGATGATAAATGACTGGTCAATTTAATAGCAATTTCAGAACTAAATGCAGGAGCTACAAGAGGAATTGAAGATGCAAAAAAAATCTATATTATAGCAAGAATTACTAAATGATGCTTAGAACAAATTTGAAAGAGGTGCAAAATAAGGTGACACAAAACTTTATCATTGGGGTAATATTTAAAAGGTATCTTCTTAACTACGAAATATTTGAAAATAAGGATTTCTTGGTGACCAATTAATGGACTTAGGTCTTAATTTTTTTTGAACACAGGACTTAGGTCTTAACCTAGTTAAACACAGGGGAGTATAGAAACTGGATTTTTTCGGGGCTCAGGTTTAGGGTTTGTTTGTTGAGTGTTTTAACTTTTTGTTATCTCTGTGTTTAAAGTTGATTTTCCTCTCATCGTAGAGGTAAGCAACTAGGGCCGAACCATGTTAGATATTGTCTTGTCTCTTGTGTGTGAATTGATCTCGTGTTAAATGTCTTTCCGCCTACAAATTCTTAACAAACAACACAATGGAAGAGTAAATTTCCTCAAATCAAAAGTTAGTGCACTACACTGAAAAGGACTCCAGAAACTTGGACAAATTAATGACATGGAAAACAATAGATATTGGACAAGCAATGAGGGTTCTAGACAGACACGATGGGAGCGACCACACATTGCCCCAAAGAAAAAGAGGCCCAAAAATAGAGAACCTAAATTAAATTAAATTAAATATTTGTAAAAAAATATATATTTATATGATTATGTGTGTATATATAACAATAATCTAAAACTTAAAACATGCAAAAAAGAATGATACTTTTAAGTGAATGTTTGATTTTTAGATGTTTACAAGCTAACTTTTTGTTGTTCAAGAGGATATAATCTAATAATATTTTTTAGATTAAGGTAATTTTTTTTTAAAAAGAAACTTTTAATCTTATATCTCTTATTGATTATAAATCAAGGAATTATTTTAATAAATTGCACAGGCCACAAAATCTTTGAACCGCCCGGTGGACAAGACAAGAGTCGGACTGGAAAGAAAGAAAAAATAGTCTAGTTTGGTACAAGAAATGAAGCAAAATACAAGCTTATCAAACGAAGTCTGATTTATCAATGGTTCCTATCTAACAGCCAGAATTTAACAAACAATTTTAGATACCATTTAAAATGTTTATATGTGAAACTAGAACCCAGGAAATATAAGATTAAATACTACTGCTTAATCATTCAAGTGGCAAAATTTACCGTACCAACCAGAATTTTACAAACAATTTTGGATACCACATGAGATGAAGCACACTAGGAATACAAAATTATTGTTTTGCTTTTATTTGCCAAACCGATGGACCTCACACGTATACAGGTGTTATACAAGAGAGCACAGAAAAAATACCAAATGAAAGCAAGGGAAAGAAGCTTAGAAATGAATGCCAAAATATTATGCTGTCAAGAAGAAACTGACCAAAACACTGAATCAACAATGTAACAGAATCAAACTCAAGAAGTAAATATCCTTCAAATCTTATCTTTAATTAGACATGGCCAAAGTCAATTGTGACAACCTCCGCCAACACTTTTATTAAAAAAAACTTCACCATAAACAGATAAAACAGATCTCCTAATTCTATGACTATCGATACTCTGCGTTCTTTTACCCACGTCAATACTTTCATTAATGTTCCTGGGATGACTTTAATCCGCATGGAAGAGAGTACACTACATAAAGGGGACAAACAACAAGCAAAAATAAATAACAAGGTTTAATCATGCAAATATTGTATTCTTAATGGACCTTCAACATTTTTTTCATTTATGAATCAACTAGTATTTGCAAAGCAGGTAATCACCTAAAACGTGCATCCACCACCAATACCAAGTTCAGTCTTGCACGCTTCAAACCTTTCCTTTTCACTCTTTAACCAAACAATGACTGTATCCTTTCCTCAACCTTCCTCTATTTTCCTCCCCTTCCCTTTCGTTTCTTTTATTATTGTTTATTTAACATAGCCTTGGTTAGCATACAGAGGTGGCTTAATGTTTTGGCTAAATGACCTACATCAATCTGTACAAATTTTATTTAAATTAAAATAACTAAAATTTTTAAATTCTAAAAGAATTTTTAGTATTTTTTTAATAAATGAAGAGGTAATACATTATCAGCAAATGCTGAGATTCAAACTGATACAAGATGATGAGCATCCTTAACCACTAGACCAATTAGTGGATCTCTTTAGTACTATTCTTCAATTAAAATAGATTCTTTTTTAATTGAAAGCGCCACTTGATAAAAAAAAGATAACATGTTATGTCATCGACAAGAGCCAGGCAATCGAATTTAATTGATGAAGTTTATCCCCATAATTAATTGTCCTTAAATCGACTTTTTATATGAATATAGGGATTAAATTCATTAAAATTAGGCCAAAACAAGATAATTGATATAGCAAAGAGACTGAGTACGAATATTTTTCCCAGAAATTTCAGTAACATTTTCATACAACTAAACAAGTGGGGACAGAAAAAAAAACAAGATATTTCACAAAACAAAATCTCACCTGTAGAAGCTACCCAATGGATCACTACCTACACTGCCTGCCATAGCTACATTTAAAACAGGACCTCCAATGGGCTTATAACCGAGCCTCGACAATGCCACCAAACTGTTGGAAAGAGATCCTCCAGCAGCTGCCTTATAGCTGCAACCATCCATAGCCCGCAAAACTCTACCCCTCTCCTCATGATTTATAACCTTCCTAGTTCCCTTCTCTAATCCCAATCTCTCCAAGAATTCATCATCAACCATACCAGAAAAGTCTACCTGAAATCGGTACATAAATTGCATACAAAAGTTCAATATATTTCAATGCCATAGGCAAACAAAAATACACAAGCTGCTAAGCAGGAAAACGAAAATAGGAGCAAGAGTTAGGAATATAAGCAACCATGCCTTCCAATTAATTATCAGCATTTGCAGAGAATCCAAAAAATCAACATTTACAAATGAATAAAGCAGACCAACTGCTAGTAAAGCTACAAAAGAACAAATCAGTAAAAACACCTTGACAGACACAGCAGATTATTATCTGAGTAGAAGAATGGAAACAATCTTTCAACCTCTAGCTAAATTCTTTACCAGTTGCCAATAGACAGAGAAAATAGAGCCCCAATTTGACCAATGTTTTCATTGATATATAAGGTTCTACTTTGTTCTTATTACCAGATAACTTTTTTTTTTCTTTTCTTTCTGAAAGTAAGAAAATGCAACCAAATTCCTAAATAAGGCATGATATCTGTCAACTGAAATTTCTCCTGACAAAATTCATAATTTCATTTTCTATACAGAACAATTATGTTTAAATTTATATTATATTTTAGCTATTAACTGAATTATATCAAATATGATAATGCTTTTAATCACCTCTGAAAAAACAAAAGGAAAATTGCAAAAATCAGGTGGCCAAACAAACTATCAAAGCCTTTCTGATTTAAAAGCAACAAAAATGGGTATTGGAAGGAACAAAAGAAAATATATCAGCAAATTCCCATTTTCCTTTCTAAGAAACAAAACAGACATGTACTAAATTACAAGGTTTGCATCCTTGACATTAATTCTCTTATCTTTTCCCTACACTTTCCTAAAACATATGATGAAAAAGCTCAAATTTAAAGGAACCAAAAATTCACAACAACCAAAGACATGCCTTAAAAAATGGTGAAGAAATATACCATGGCTTGACCAAGGCCGAGAACATCCCATCTATCAGGCAAAACACAAAACGACCGAGCACCTTCTTCTTCTTCATCGACCTCCTCTTCCTCTTCACTTCCAAATTCATCCCCTTTACTGCTGCTACAGCTACTGCTCCCTCTATAACATGCAGAAGAATCCCAAAAGAACCCACCTTTTTCCTTCCCCATTGATCCAGATTTCTCCCTCCTTTTACCTCTGAAATCACCCAGAAACCAGAACTCTCTTATAATCCTCCCATTTCCATAACTTTGTTGGCGGTGATATAAAGAAGGAGAATGGAAGCGGTGAAGAGAGAAAATTGGAGAGCAAAACAGGGAGTTAATTTGTGGATGAGATGAAATGGAATTAAGGAAGGCCATAGCTCAGAGTTGAATATTTTTAACTAAAATGGGAATCTAATCTATTAGAGAAGGAAGAGCAGTCTGGGTTTTGGATTTTCTTAGTTTAGGGAGGAAGATTTGGTTGAATGATTGAGAGAGAAAGGCTGTTTTTGCTGTGTGTGTTTGAGGATAAAATGGAAGGAAGGCTTTCAGGATGTTTTCTCCATTGATTTGGTGACTGCACAGATTTTATTACGTGGACGTTTCATAGTGTTAGATCTGTTAAATGTCCAAAGACAATTTCATTGCTAGAAAGATTTAAATTGAGCTCAATTAAATTTAATTTATTAAAGATTTAAATTAAATTAAGTATCAATCAAATTTTAATTAAATTAAATTAAAATAATTTATAATTTATCTCGTATTATTTATAATTTTATCTTTATAAATAAAAGTTATTATCATTTATTTTATTAAAATTTTTCCTAAACTTAAATAAAATAGAAGAATACGCATGATAGTAAAAAACAACTAAGTGAGATTATTCCTATACATGAATAAAGGTTACTCTAATTTAAAAATTATAAACACTATTATATTATATTTTAAAATAATTTGTGAAAATTATAAATTAAATATCAAATAATTTAATTAAACTTAACTTATTAAAAAATTTAATCCAATTTAAACTCAAATCGAGTTTAAATTTAACTTTAAACGAATCATAATCTATCTGATCTCTCGTTTGTAGCCTACCTAAAATTAAACAGCCCAACTTTTGAAATTTCCTACTCTTTAATGGCGGCGGTTATCTATGTTTTAATATTGGGAAAACATTTATTTTTTATGTTTAAGTAGAAGCTATTTTAAGTAGAACTATTTTTTTAATATTTTAAAAATAATTATAAAATAATATTTATTTGTGAAAATTTTAATTATTTAATAATATGTTTTTTATAAAAATATATATAATTCAATTAAATTATTATATCAAATTAAATTAAATAATTTATAATTTATTTTATTTTATTCATCACTCTATTTAAAATTGAAATTTTCTTTCTTTAAAAACTTCTTATTTTTCATTTTTTTAATCAAAAAGTTATTTTTCTTTAATGGCCGCGGTTCAATTAACGATGTTTAATATTAGGAAAACAATTATACTTTATGTTTAAATAAAAAATATTTTATAAGTATCCATCAACATGTTTCGATCTTGTAAGTGGTAATGAACAGCTCTCGTTGACCTATTTTTTAGTTTAAAAAAAGCAATTGTTTAATTTAATATATATATTAAATTCAAACAGTTAATAGGATGAATCTTATTTATAAGTTTTTATTTAATTTTCACGAGTCACGAACATCATTACAGATATAGAATTATTTTATATTAAATTATTGTATACAATCACTATTATATTTATTCTATATAAATAGATTTATTTTTTTATCTTTTAACTATATATAATTAAATTAAATCAAAATTTTATATATCATTGAACTAAAATTACACCAGAATAAAGTTTGCGTGTTATGTTATATATTGAATTAAAATATGTATAATTTTGTGATTTGATTTAGGGATGACAATTTAAAGTGAAATCAATAGATTTCAATCTGATATGACAAGAGTTGATTTTTTTATTAAAATTTATAACTAAATTGGATCGAGTTATTAAAAAAATAAGTTCAGTCAGGTTTAGGATAATTTTTTTTTGATATGACCTAACTTGATATATTTATATATTTTTATTATTTTTTTTAAGATGGATCGAATTTAATCAAATTTTTTATTATGAATCTAGATCAAATTATAATTTTTTTGAACAAGTTAATAGTGATTACAATAGTATCTGTTCTAGAATATAATCTCCACCATTTGACGTTGATCGCTCAATCACTCTACTGGTATCACTAGTGTTCAAACTCGTTATCCAGGGACAGAGCCATATAGAGGTGGGGAGGGGCAATCGCTCCACCCCAAGATTTTTTTTTTCACTTTTGACCCCTATTTAAATTATTTTAAAAATTATTTTTTTATAATTTACACCCCTAACTTTAAACATTTATATTTTGTCCCCTCAACTATAAATCCTCGCTCCGTACCCGCCGTTACCATCCCTATTTTAATCCAACCTAATTTGAATTTTCAAAACTGTCAAAATAAAGTACGACATTTCCATTAATCAAGCCAAGACATGGTCTAAATCCTAAAGAAGCTTATTACAGGCCGGAAACGAAACCGATTTGCGAATCATTTAATTATTTAAATATAAATAAATAAATAGATATTTTTTATTATTTAATTTAAATTTAGTTGGATGGATCAGTCCAAATTAATAAACTCTTTTCCAAATCCATTTTAAAGTTCTTTTATAATTTATATGTAACGACCCGGACTCGGATTCGAGTGTCGGGTTAACCCGAGAGTTATGGGTTTCAGTTTTGGTCTCAAGTTTAGTGGTTTTGGGACTCGAGTTTGTGTTGTTGGGCCGGTTGTTGGGTCTTTGACTTGTTTGGACTTGAGTGTTGTTGGGTTGAGAGTTGGGCCTTGGTTAGTGGGGGCATTCTTGTAAATGCACAAGTTGTATGAGATGAGTTTAGGGGGGAGAGTTGGCCTGGAGTGAGATCATCACTTCTTTTTTTTTTCCCATCTCCTTCATCTTGGTAGCAAGAAAGAGGTAAGTAAAGGTTGGATTTTTGGGGTTTTTACTTAGAATCTCGTTTGCTTGTTAGAGAGGATGTTGTAGAGCACTAAAGGATCTATAAAATAAGGTAAGAATTGTTTGGTTTGGTGAAGATGAAGGTATGAGTGGGAAATTCGGGTTTTGAGTTTGGGGAGTTCTTTCTCAGTTTTTAATCGAGTTTCAGCTTAAGAAACCTTCCCTGAGTTGGGTTTAATGGTTGGTTTAACTCATTTCTTGTAGAAAAGGGAGTGAAGCATCATCTCAAGGTTTGGACAAAGGAGAAAGCTTGGGAGAGTGAGTTCGGGTTTGATTGCTGTGCTTGATGAGGTTGGTACTCCCAACTCTTCTAATCTTCATGCATTTCATGGTAGATTGCATTACATGTAAATTTTGGGTATGATTGCTTGGTTTTAAGCTTTGGGTGCTTTAATGGTGAAATTCGTGTTAATGAGTTAAATGACTGGAAAATGGTGTTAAAACACTCTAAACATCAGTAATAATGATTTGAAATACCTTAGGTTCGATTTAGTTAAGTTTGAGGGTTGATCCTTAGAAATTTTAGGTAAAACTTAGAGGTTCGTGAAGGGAGTATCGATACACGGGCCACCGGTATCGATACCCATGATAGGAACTTAGGCTTGAGGAGTAAGGGTATCGAACCCTGGTTCGATACCGAGGGAGTCTAGAAACTTTTTATATCGATACCTGTATCGAAACGGATTCTCCCCTTTTTGTTGACTTTTGAAATTGGTCAACGGTATCGATACTGGTATCGATACCTATGTGTTTCGATACCCTCTTTGGGTGAGTATCGATACTGGGTGTTTCGATACCCCTGTGTATTTTGGCCAAGATGGGTAGAGTTTTGGGGCTCGGTGTTTCTTAATAAATAATTACTTTAATCTAAAAGTTGTGAAACGAATTATCAAACTAAGATTGATGTTATAACTTCGAAAGACTAATTGAGATAATCTTAAACATCTTGTTATGCTATGATTCTAGGTGGATCGTTTGTGTGGTTTGAGTCGTTGTGTGTTGGAAATCCGGATATCCATAAGTGTTACAACACGTTGAAGGCCATCCGATGCAACATGCCAGGTGATGATTGAAGACTTCTATTCTGAGTGTTGGGCGGCCTCACTCGAAGATGTTCGATGTAACATTCCGAGCATGAGGTTGGTTGGGCGGCCTCCAACCCTTTCTGAACGTTGAGCGGCCTCATTCGAAGATGTCCGATATAACACTCCGGGCATAGGATTTGAGGGCGACCTCAATCCTGAGTGTAGGATCCCGATGCTGTGTGGACGCGGGCGTCACTCTTGTGTGTTGACTTGATTGATTTGTATATGCTGTGTACAATAATATACATTTCATTATGCCATGTGATAGGCGAGTATGCTAGATCATCATATCATGCACGAGATTTATATGCCATGCTTTACTGCTTTGATATGCATGATGTTGGCCGAGTTTGGCGTATCCATTGAGATTGTTTGGCTCAGCGTTCGAAATCTGTTTTCGTACGTAGGTTAGGTGAAGCGGGTTCCGTGGAGCACCATCGAAGTTTGGATTTCAGCATCGACTTTGTGTCAGGGTACAGTGATAGATGTAGTGGGTTAGTACTTTTTCAGACCTATATGTATTTTTGTAACTCTGTTATTTTAATTAGGTTAAATGTTTTCAAAGGGGTTTGTAGTAATTTGGAGCTCCGATTTCTTTAAACTAATTTGGGCTTTTATCTTAAATAAAATGGATTTTTATGGATCATATTTGTACTTGATTTGACTTTACTATTGGACTTTTAAAGGAATTTTAAAATACGAGTTTTGGGCTGGAGGCCCAATGTGACATCCGGATCGGGGTGTTACATTATATTATTATGATAAAGAATTGGCATTAATGTTATATTTTATAATTAAATTTAAATAATATATATTATTAATCAATTTAAATAATATATATTTTAGAAATGCACAATATCTTATAATTAAGTCATTAAAGAAACCAACGATAAATACAAATTTAAAAAATATAAATAAAATATTGGTTAGAAAATGTTAATCCAAGAATTAAAAAATATAAATAAAATATTGGTATTATTGATAAATTTAACAAATTAAGACTAATGTAAATAAATAAAATTTTAAATAATTTAAATAAAAAAATTAATTAAAAAATAAATTTAAAAATTCGAAGTATTTATAAGCAGACAAAATTTAATTAGAAAGAAATGAGTTGAGGCTTGTACCACATAATTTTTTAAGAGATTCATTCGTTCTTGTAGTGTTTGAGAATGTCGATCGTTTATTTCTAGGATATAACAATTGGATGATTAAGTATAGTAGTAAGACCTCGTAGATCTTAAACTCTAACATTGTCTTTTTTCCTATAAAAACTAGGTTGAAAATAATATTTTTTTGTATTATTTGTAAACTTAATAGATTTACTTAATAATAAAGATTCATATTCCTACTATGCCCGAAAATCGATACGTAATGGTTCACATCTTATTTACTAAAAAAAGTTAAAATTTGATCTAATTTAATTATTAACCCCCAATGCACAAATGCATGGTCATATCATTTAAATGTAAAAAGTTTCACAATCTACTATTCTAGAAAAATAACGTCTAGAGATTAAAGTGGCACTTTCGAGTAAATATTCATTTAGTAAAAATTATTTTTAAATTTAAATTATAATAAATAATATTAAAGATCTACGTGATAAAAAGATATAAAAATTTAATTAAGTGAATGTATTTAATTGATTGATCTTATAAATAACGTAACGGTAATGACCTTGTAGAACTAATATTTTGATATAATAATTGAAAAATAGTTTTAGATTAATTTGAAAAGATCTCAAAATGGTTATTATGTCCAAACCACTTGAAAATTTATTTAAGATGTTTTTGAGAGATTTTAAATATGTTTTAAATGATTTAAAGAAACCAAAGAAGTGTTTTTAACTAGGTGTTTCGATGCACCTTCAAGGTGTTTCGATATAGCCATGTTTTCAAAAGCAAAATCACAGTGGTATTAATACCTGTTTCGATACCCTTTCACCACTGTGAAGTTGGTTTCGATACCTGTTTTGGTACACCACCAACGATCATAAACAATTTTATAAAAACCCCAACGGTTAGGAGCGGTATCGATACCGGTTTCGATACTTGTTTATAATTCTAGGTTCAACGGCTATTTCTCAAAGTAGTTGTTTCGATACCAGTTTCAGGGGTATTGATACCTCCTGTAATAGAAGAGGAAATATGCCTTGAAATCAGCTCCAAAACGGCTCCAAATCAATCCCAACAATCATAAACGGCTAGAAGCTCATTTGGGATGATAAAAGGAAGCCTCAAGCATCAAGAGAAGACTAATGCTTACATTGTAACAACAATAAGATCAAAGATTTGTCTTAAAGCTTAAATCTCATATTTTTGGGTAGACAAAACTTGTGAGCTCAATGTTTATGTATGCTCAATGATGAGTGTCTAAAAGTTCTCTATTTTCACATCATTTCTCCACTCATTTATTGCTAATAAAGACAAAATTAAATACAATAATAGATATTTCTGATTATTTTCCATATCTCAGCATCCAAATACTATTTTCATGAATTTATCCATTATTTGACATAAAACAGATATGTTTGATAGTTTTCTTTCTTAAACAGGAAACTAGATCACAAAAAGAGCCAAAGAAGAAAACAGATACTGAATTGCAAATAAAGCATCCGCCACGGCAGCACTGTGAAGACCATCGCGGTAGCGTAAAAAGACGACAAATGATGCTCAATAGGAAGAGAAAAAGATACTAAAAGACAAAAAAAGAAGAACAACTCAGTTAGGAAGTCGAACCCAAACCAAACCGTGGGAAGAGATATTTTAGGAATTAACATTTATTTAATGTAATTTAATTAGGAATTAGAATTCTCTTCTGTTTAGAACTTTTTCCTTGTATGAAAAGATCAACTTATGACTTGACCTATATAAGGCACTCATTAGGTTTAGATTTAGAGGAGAGAAGTCAGTTTATACACATAACTTATCCTTAGCTGCCGACCATAATATGTTCTAAACTCCCTCGGAGGTTTAGATTGTTGTGGAGTAGATGGAGAGGAAGGTTACATTGTTATTGATATTTATTAATGCAATTCTTATTTTAGAATTTATTCTTTCTGGGTACTTAACTTTCTTTTCATATGAGCTCGAGATGATAAGTATGTAAAGAAATATCCATTTGTCTAATATCGGGAGAGTTAGGCTCATAAAATGAGAGAATACGATCTTTGTTTACGGGAATTGACTAATCCGGGTCGGATTTCAGCGACGAACAAGACGCATGTGAGGTTATGATCTACCCTTGATTAAATTCGGGAGATATCATCAAGACACAAAGATTTCAACAATTTTCTTCGCTTAAGGATAAGGAAGAAACATATACGTCTGCTCTGTCAAACTATGGAAAGTTGTGTCAACAAGGCATAACCCCGCCTAGGCAGCTGCGGCGACCCTTTGTGCGATCCGCCAAGGCGACAGTTCAACCCTATTGCATTAATAAGTGGATTAACAATATAACTGGATTCTCATCTACAATGCATTCAATCTAACATCGTTCTTCTCATTATTATTTTCTATAATTTAACATAGTTTAGTTAATGCAATTAAATTCAATCCAATTATTTGTGTTTTTAATTTCTTAGTACAACTATAAGAAGTAGTAGAATCGACACAATCCTCTTGAGACCGACATCTTAAATACTACAATCTAACAAAGGTGGAACCAACAGGACTCTAGAGCCTCCATCAGATTTGGCGCCATTGTTGGAGATTGGCGCTAAATTTTACTACCAATTATTTTTGTATATTTTATTATTTTAGTTTATCTAGTTAGTTTTAGTTTTAGTTTAATTTTCGTGGGTTGTTTTGTGCATGACCAGGTCCAAACATACTATTAAACCCTTATGACCCAGAAATCGAAAAAACAACATGAAATCTAAAACGAAGGGTACGCCTAAGAATGAACGTAGATCCTGGCCAATAAAACAATGTGGGTATGAACGCCGCCGCAACAAACAACTGTGGTGCCTTCGTAGTAGTTGATCTAGTAAATATTCCAAGACAGGAACGCGCTCGAACTGTTCAAGACTATTTAGAGGAAGATTTAGATGGGTTAACTCCTGCTGTTGTGATGCCTAACATAGAGGCAGATCATTTCGAACTAAAACCGATCATGTTCAACATGATCAACACCCAGGGCCAGTTTGGGAGTTTGACCAATAAAGATGCTCGGCAGCATCTTAAGTCCTTTTTGAAAATATGTAATTCGTTTAAGCTGTCGAGAGTCTCATCCGACATCCTTAAGCTGAAATTATTTCCCTATTCACTGAGGGATAGGGCAAAAGCATGGTTAAATAACCTCCAGCCGGGATCGTTGAATTCATGGACAGAACTATGCCGAAGATTCCTTTCCAGATTCAGTTATACCAATATAACTGACAAGCTCAGAAACGATATAACATCCTTTAGGCAAGATGAAGATGAATCAATGTATGAGGCATGAGAAAGATACATAGAATTGTACAAAATATGCCCCATGGATGGTCTACCTGAGTGGACCCAAGTATCCATCTTCTACAATGTAGTGAACACCCCCTACAAGGATGATGCTTGATGCTTCCGCCAATGGTACCCTCTTAGACCGCCCACCCCATGAGAGTGTAGAAATTCTGGATAGGCTAGCAAAGAACAAATATCAACACCCAACCACCATAAGAGGTATAAATAGACGAGGCATGGCAAATTCAGAGTCTTCAGATTCCATTCTAGCCAAACTGTCCTCCTTAACAAATATGGTGAAGGATCTACAAAAGCCAAGTCAAGTTCGAGAAGTAAAAACAGTCACCATTCTTTGCAAAACATGTGGTGACAATCATGACTCGAATGCATGCCCTCATAATTCAGAATCTTTCTTCTATGTTGGAAATTTTAATAGAAACAATATGTCTAACAACTATATCCATCATGAAGGAAGCATCCAAATTTCTCATGGAGCAATCCCAATAATGCACTTAACCCGCAACATCAACCAGTGTAAGCTATTGGATTCCAGTAAAATAATAGATTTGCTCATCAACAGATGCCTCAGCAGGCACCGTCTCCGCAACAAACAATAGACGTCCAAACTTTGAAGAATACTTTGCAAAGATTCATGGCCCAGACTGACGCATACATTGCAAACACAAACAAATTCATCCAAAGAGCTGACACTTTCATGGATAGAACAAAAATGAGAATGCAGAATAACGAAGCTGCTCTCAAGGCGCTGAAAACCATAATAGGATAAATGGCACAATAGATGAAAAACAGAACCATAGTAGGTCTCCCGATCGATACTGAAGTCGCTAGAGTTGGTCCTCATGAACAATGTAAAGCCATATCAACCAAAAATAGATTACAACTGAAGGACCCTGAAATACATGCTCAAACAGCAAGTAAGACCCCTGAAATAGTAGTCCCTGAAGAAACTACTGATGAAAAATCTAAGGCAAAGGAACCAACAGATACTACCGAGAATACGACCACAACAAATGATGTCATAGCGGCACCACAAATAAGATTTCAGTGTGATGAAAAGATCGAAGATATACGACCACCATCACCTTTTTCACAAAGGTTAAAACAACAAAAATAGAAATACCATTTTAAGAAATTCCTGGATATACTTAAACAGGTACACATAAATATACTTTTAGTGGAGGCAATTAAGCAAATGCTCAATTACGCCAAATTCCTTAAGGACATTATATCCAAAAGGAAAAAAATTGAGGAATTTGAAATAGTTGCCGCAACGGAAGGATGTGTGACAATGTTGCATAACAAGGCAACCACTAAAAGAAAAGATCCTGGTAGCTTCACCATACCATGTGCTATCGGTGATCAATACGTGGGTAAAACACTATGTGACTTAAGCGCTAGCATAAATCTTATGCCTAAGTCAGTGTTTTAAAAGCTAGACATTGAGCAAGAAAAACCAACAACAGTTATGCTGTAGCTAGCAGACCGCTCTTATGTACAACCTGAAGGGAAAATTGAAGATATTCTGGTAAGGGTGGATAAATTTATTTTTCCTGTTGACTTCTTAATTCTTGATTGTGAAGTAGATGAGCACGCTCCGATCATATTAGGAAGGTCGTTCCTAGCCACGAGAAGAACATTGATCGTCTGTGAGAATAGAGAATTGATCATAAGGGTCAATGATCAACAAATAAAGATCAATGTTTTTAACACTCTAAGATATCCAAACGAATCGGAGGAACTCGACGACGAGGAGAAAACCGAATTTTTTGACACAACCAACCTAGGCAGTAGTGCTGAATGCCGCGACCGCTGTTTTTATGGAGAAACATGTACAAACAACCAAAAGGTAGAGACTCAGGAAAAAAGAAGAAGAAGGTAATTGGGTAACCACATGCCCAGGTAAGCACTTCGAGTCCCTTGATTACATTTCAAATAGAAACAAGAAATACAAACCATCTTTAGAACATCCTCTAGAATTGGAATTAAAACCGCTACCTGAGCATTTAAAATACGTATATTTGAAATTAAATGATACTTTACCAGTAATCATCTCCTCTAAGTTGCAGTCTGAACAGGAAGGACAATTAATCAACATGCTACGATGGCATACTAAGGCAATTGGCTGGACAATTGCAGATCTGAAAGGAATTAGCCCATCCTTATACATGCATAAAATCTTACTAGAGGAAGAACATAAACCAACCATCGATGCTCAAAGAAGATTAAATCATGCAATAAAGGAAGTTGTAAGAAAAGAAATAATCCAATGGTTATATGCAGGAATTATTTACCCCATATTAGATAGCACGTGGGTAAGTTAGGTGCAACGTGTACCAAAAAAAGGCAGAATGATAGTGATCTCAAACGAAAATGAGGAATTGATCCCAACTAGAACTGTAACCGGATGGAGAGTATGTATGGATTATCGAAAACTAAATCAAGCAACAAGAAAGGATCACTTCCCTTTACCATTCATCGACGAAATGCTTGATAGATTAGCCGGTAAGCCCTACTATTGTTTTCTAGATGGCTACTTAGGATACAATCAAATTTCCATAGCACACGAAGATCAAGCCAAAACAACCTTTACATACCCATATGGAACATACGCATTTAGAAGAATACCATTCAGACTATGTAACGCATATGCCACCTTTCAACGGTGTATGATGGCAATCTTCTCCGATATGATTGAAGATCACCTAGAAATTTTATGGATGATTTTTCAGTATTCAAAGATAATTTTGATAATTGCCTCAACAACCTGGAGAAAGTACTACAAAGATGTGAAGACACAAACCTAATTCTGAATTGGGAAAAGTGTCATTTTATGGTTAACGAAGGAATAGTACTTGGCCACAAAATCTCCTATAGCGGCATTGAAGTTGACAAGGAAAAGATAGAAGTGATAGAAAAATTGTCGTCAGTAATATCGGTCAAGGGTATACGTAGTTTTCTTGGACATACTGGTTTCTACCAACGATTTATTAAGGATTTCTCGAAGATAACTAAACTCCTATCCTCACTGCTGGAACAAAAAAACCATTTATTTTCGATAAGGACTATGCAAAAGCCTTCAAAACCTTGAAACAAAAACTTGTCTCAGCACTTGTAGTGGTACCACCTGACTGGAACGAACCTTTTGAACTTATGTGCGATACGAGAGACTATGCTGTCGAAGCAGTACTAGGGCAACGAAAGAATAAGACCTTTCATGTAATACATTATGCAAGTAAAACCTTGAACGATGCCCAAGTTAATTACACCATAATAGAAAAAGAGTTATTAGTAGTAGTTTTTGCATTTGATAAGTTTAGATCGTATCTCATCAGCAGCAAGGTTATTGTACATACAGATCACTCTGCTATAAAGTACCTGCTGACAAAAAAGGATGCAGAACCTTGTCTAATACGGTGGATACTACTACTACAAGAATTCGAGGTTGAAATAAAGGATAGGAAGGGAATGAAAAACCCAGTGGCTAATCATCTATCCCGCCTAGAAGGAAACAAGACAACAAAATCAGAGTAGGAAATCAAAAACACTTTCCCTGATGAGAAATTACTTGCTGTCACAACAGCTGTATGAAAAATATCAGCAGAGGACTCTAAAATCATATCAGAAAAAATTGAGAAAACGCTATCTAAATACATCCATCACACTGCCTTGGTCGCAAACACAACACCCTGGTATGTTGATATTGTAAATTTTATCACTTGCGACATTCTACCACATCACCTTAATAGTTAAGGAAAGAAAAGGTTCAAACATGAGGCAAAGCATTATCTTTGGGATGATCTATTTCTATTTAAACAATGCGCCGATCAAATCATAAGGCAATGCATTCCGGAAGAAGAACAAGAAAATGTACTAACAAACTGCCACGCATCTCCTTATGGAAGACATTTCGACGGCAACAGAACGACAACTAAAGTGTTACAATCAGGATTGTACTGGCTGAGTTTATATAAAGATGCACAAGAATATTGTCAAAGATGTGATCGATGTCAAAGGATGGGAAATGTATCAAGGAATGAAATGCCTCTACAAAACATTCTTGAAGTGGAATTGTTTGATGTATGGGGGATTGACTTTATTGGACCCTTTTCATCATCATGCGGTAACCTCTATATCCTATTGGCAGTAGATTATGTATCGAAATGGATAGAAGCAATAACAATGATAAGGAATGATTCTAAGATAGTACAAAAATTCTTAAAGAAAAATATCTTTACCTGTTTTGATATACCATGTGCCATAATAAGCGATGAAGAAAAACACTTTGACAACAGACTAGTTACCGCAACCTTAAAAAAATTGGGAGTGACACACAAGATAGATACAACATATTACCCCCAAACAAACGACCAAGCAGAGGTGTCAAATAAAGAACTCAAAATAATACTAGAGAAAATAGTCAATCCATCAAGAAAAGATTAGTCCACAAGATTGGACGACGCACTATGGGCATACAGAACAACATTCAAAACACCACTGAAAATGTCCCTATACCAACTGGTCTGTGAAAAATCATGCCATTTACCAGTAGAGATAGAACACAAAGCATACTGGGCAATACGAATGGTCAACATGGATTGAGAAAAAGCAAGACAAAAAATATTATTGGATCTAAATAAAATCGAAGAATTTAGAACTTTAGCATACGAAAATGCCAAAATATACAAAGAAAAAATAAAAAGATGGCATGACCAAAAAATACTATACGACAGATTCTGCCAGGGTAACAAGTCTTACTATACAATTCTCGATTAAAGCTCTTCCCTGGAAAATTAAAATCCAGATGGTCAGGACCATTCAATGTAGTCCAAACACACTCAAACGGAGCAGTAACAATCATATCGCAAAAAGGCGGATATGAATTTCAAGTTAACGGACAACGTCTCAAATTATACAAAGGACTAAACTCCCAAGAACTCAAGGAAATAGTCATATTAGAAGACAGACTCACATCCTCTCCTATTATGCATTAACTCCTCATTCCTCACTTACTATCTTAGGTATTATTATATATATTATGTATAACCCATTGATTTTTTTTAGGATTTCTCAACCGCCAAAGCAACCTACCCAGCGGACACCGAACACTCTTCGAAAGCTGATAATCGACTATGATTTTGAGGATTCATTCAGATCCTCTACATCATTTTAAAGGGCGGTAGTTTTCTTTATTTTTTTTCTTTTCTTTTCTTTTTGTTATTTTCTTTTTTTTTTCGGTTATATCCATGTACATGCATTGAGGATAATGCATCCCTTGAGTTTGGGAGAGTATTTGCCTATTTTGTAATATGAAAATATAATGTATGGAAATTAATTAAAGTATCCAATTAATGCTTTAAATATTGTCGTAGTTACTTAAGTATTACTGCAAACAAAATTTTAAGTCTATTGAATTTTATTGAAACTGCCTCGACAGTGATATAATTCTCCAACCACCGCCGCAATATGCACCATTTACCAGACTTGAAATCAGAAAGGTCTCTAAGGATTAGTACTTAGGATTAGACTATGGGCCTGAAAATACATAAACACTGCTAGTCTTAGTTGATTTTAAAAGTTCTTTTCTTTAAAAAGCAATAAGGACTTAGGCTTAGATTTTAAACTAGAGGTGCCTATCACCGACTCTAGTTAGTCCATAGAGGTGCCTATCACCGACTCTAGTTAGTCCATAAAGGTGCCCATGACTGGCTCTAGGACTTAGAATTCTCCCACTTACTAGAGGTGTCTATCACTAGCTCTAGTAAGAAATAGCTAAACACTTGAGGTACCCATGACTGGTTCAAGCAAGTATAACTATATAGAAATATATAATTAATTATACATCAATTCCAGGGAGAAAGAAAATAAAAGAATTAAGAAATCTTAGTCGAAAGTCTTGAGCTAGAAAAATAATTAGAACTTAGAAAATCAGGTTTGACACAGCTACGCACACACTCTCCAAGACTCATAGTCCAGTTCCGAGGAATTCCTAGAACCCAGAAGAGTCCGAGTCAAGAAAAGAATTCTACCACGGCAGGCAGGATGGTATATCACTTTAAAATTCCTTACTTAAATCTATCTTTTGCATTGCTTGAAGATAAACAATAGTTTGAGTTTGGGGGTGTGATGAGTGCCTAAAAGTTCTATATTTTTATATCGTTTCTCCACTCATTTATTACTAATAAAGAAAGAATTAAATGCAATTATAAATATTTCTGATTATTTTCAACATCTCAACATCCGAATACTATTTTCATAAATTTATCCATTATTTGGCATAAAACATATATGTTTGATAGTTCTTGATGAGTGCCTAAAAGACAGTTATTTACTAACCTTCTCATGGCACTTTATGCATCTATTATACACCAACTTGAGCTGAAATATGGACTCGTTGCACAATATTGGATATTCCGTTATCACTACTTATAAAGTCGAAATTTATAGAGAATGCAGATATTATTACATATTCTGTACATGCAGGAATATCTAGGTCCGAAGCAGCAGTGAAGTAGTGTTGAGGCCGAGGCAGGGACAAGGCCGCGGCAGCATCCAGAGTGGCAGCATCAACATTGTAGGCGAATGAAAGACAAAAATATAGAGAACATTCTGGAAGATGCATCGCACCAATTGGACCAGGCTAGCGCACTAAAAGCCCAAGTTAAAGACCGAATGAGAAAAGCTTTCTAGAAGGTTGCAAACTTGGAAATATCAGATCTCATGTAGAAGACTTATTCCCTACTCCAAGTTAGAGTCTATTTAGGAAAGGTTTTCCCTAGGTTAAGACTATATATAGCCTAGCCGGCCACATTATTAAGAGAGCCAATTTTATTGAAACCCTTCCCCTAGGAATTGTACCTATCGACATTATGTTCTAAATTTCTTAGGGATAGGTGAAGGTTGTAGATAATTGTGAGAGGAGATTGTTTCCTATTTCTTTATTCTAATGCAATAATAATATCAAAGTTTGCTTATCCTATTGCCATTCCTTGTTCTTGCATTCAAGCTCGAGAGAAAAGTTTGTAAGTAATATATTTATCTAGCATCGAGAGGTATAGATTCACGAAAGGGATAAGTACGGTATTATCAAACACTAACTCGGCCTAGAGATAGGTTAAGAGTTTTAGCAGCTAAAAGAAGTGTTGGATTGGTTGGTGATTATCGTTGATTTACGCCGAGGGGTATCGTCAAGGATCAATCATCAACAATGCTCTGACTTAGAGATAAAAGGAGTCAACTACGGACACTTTGCTGAACTTTGATGCATCTGCCCAAGAGCAAGAGATTGCCGCGGCAGAGAACACTAACACTGCCGAGGTTGTATCTACAGTACTGTCAAAGCAGTGTTGTGTAATTGCATTGGACAAGAAGAAGATCAATCGAATCCACTAATTGACGCAACTGGATCCTACCCACGTTCTCTATATCATTCTCAATCCTTTATTTTATGTTTTATTATTTAATTATTTAGTTAGTTAAACAAATTCACTTATCTATGTTTTTACTTTATCTTTCAGGAGTAAGGGAACAAGGGGAGACATATTAAGTATACCAGTCCCTGTGGAGACGATACATGATATACTTATCACTTTTTTACTTGCAACGTGTACACTGCACAGTTGCGCTATTATTACACGCAGCAAGTTTTTAGCGCCGTTGCCGCGGATTGGCAACTAAATTTTTATTTTCTTTATTTTCTTGCTCTTTAACCATTCTTTATTTAACTTTAATTCTAATTATTTATTTTTTATTCTTAACTTTGAGTTATTTGGTATATGACCAGGGTAAACTCGAGTGGTCTATTGTACGAATTGGATCCTGAAATCGATCGCACAAGACAACATCTGAGGTGCAATCTGTTTCAAGTCATGGATGATCCACCAAGAGTACAAATTCCACTTGTTGATCATAATGTACTGCCACCAGCAATGCCGCAGCAGCCACTGTCGCGACCATTACCGAGGCAACTCACTGTTAGAGACTTTCTGGTGGAAGACCTAAATGTACTAAACCCTGGCGTAGTCACCCCGAAAATTGAAGCAAATCACTTTGAGCTCAAACCAGTGATGTTCAACATGTTGAACACAATTGGACAATTTAGTGGGTCTACTACTGAAGATACAAGGCAGCATCTTAAATCTTTCATGGAAGTGTGTAATTCTTTCAAGATCCAAGGAGTCCATGAAGATATTTTACGATTAAAGTTATTCCCCTATTAACTGAGGGATAGGGCGAAAACTTGGTTAAATGGCATCCTAGCAGGATCCATAGGATCTTGGGATGAACTCTGCTGAGAATTCATTGTGAGGTTCAACTCGAAAAAACTCTATGATCGCATCCGTAATGAAATCACATCATTTCGGTAGAAGGATGATGAACCGATGTATGAGGCGTGGGAACGCTATAGAGAATTGTTAAACAAATGCCCAATACATGGTTTTCCCTTGTGGACGCAAGTCTCCATGTTTTATAATGCTACCAATTCCTCTACAAGGATGATGCTAGATGCTTCCGGAAATGGGACACTTCTGGATAGATCACCCGCGGAGGCCATTGAGATTCTGAACAAACTCGCAAGGAACGACTTCCAGTTTCCCATATCAAGGTGAGGAGGAATGAGACGTCATGCCACGGCCCATGAATTAGACACACCCAATTCAGTGGCAGCACAATTGGCTTCTCTGACTAAGATGGTTCAGAATATGCAAGCCTAGAAAAATATACATGAGGTTAAGGCAGTCAACTCATCTGATTACATACAAGATGAGGAAACCAACCTGTATGTTGGAAATTATAACAGGAACAATCAAATGATGTCCAACAATTACAACCCATCTTGGAAAAGACATCCAAACTTTTCATGGAGTAACCTCAACAATGCCTTAAATCCAATCAACCAAGCCCCTGGATTCCAACACCAAAGTCAGCAGTTCATGCCACAACAATAGGTACAACAGTAATAGTCTCTGAACGTATTGACAAATTCACTCACGGCTTTCATGTCAAAGACTGATACATACATGGCCGAGAATAGCCGCTTCATGAAGCGTACTGATGACTTCATGAACCAAACTAAGATGAGACTGCAGAACCAAGAGGCTGCAATCAATTATAAACCCAAGTTGGTCAATTTGCCCAACGACAAAACACTCGACCACCAGGGGGTTTACCTAGCAATACTGAGGTTGCTAAGGTATTAGGCCACGAGCAATGCAAGGTAATTCCGACAAGAAGTGGCCTATAATTAAAAGATAAAGAAGGTCCCTTAACCGATAGAGTTTAACCAGAAAAGCAACATCATGAGGACTCAGAAGCTAAGCAGGACCCTACTGAAAGCACTGCCACGGTAGTAGAATCAGAAGTACCCGAACAACCTGTCGAGGCAGGTGTAGATAAGTTCACCCCAGGTATTAAACTCAATATCCAAGGAAACCTGGAGGACATAAGATCACCACCTCCTTTCCCGCAGAGGTTATAAAAGCACAAGCAAGATCACCAATTTCGGAAATTCCTAGACATCTTAAAGCAAGTCCATATCAACTTGCCATTAGTTGAGGCTATTGAACAAATGCCCAACTATGCCAAGTTCTTAAAGGACATAGTATCCAAACGACGAAGGCTAGGAGAAATTTGAAACGGTGGCAGCCACTGAAGGTTGCATGACCATGCTACATAATCGCATGCCGCCTAAGCTAAAGGATCCTGGATGCTTTACAATCCCCTGTGCGATTGGGGATGGTTACGAAGGAAAGACCCTATGCAATTTGGGAGCAAGCATCAAACTAATGCCCAAATTAGTTTTTCAAAAACTTGTAATAGGGCGGGCAAAACCAACAACAGTACTGCTCCAACTTGCGGATCGGTCCTATGTGCACCCCGAAGGCAAAATTGAGGATATTCTGGTTAAGGTCGACAAGTTTATATTGTAGAAAATCAACTTCCAGCTATGTGGAAAAATAAAATAATGTTAAAAAAAGAAAAAAGAAAATTTAAGCTTTTTGTGAAATGGAAGAAGAAACATAATTGATTTTCTATTGTTGAATGAATGATTTTGTTTACACAAGCTAATGCCTTTTTATAGGCTTTAGAATAAGACTTTGAATAGGAGGCTTTTAATCCTATTAACTTAAGACTTTTAATTCTACTAAAATTATCTCTAAGTAATAGATCCTAACTCAAATTTCTACCAATACTATATATATAATCTCACACTTTCCCTGAAGTTGGAGAATATATATTGTATATTCCCAACTTTAATAGAAACTTGTCGAATGAAGCTTTTGGTAATGCTTTTGTAAATACGTCTGCCACTTGTTCTTCTGTAGGAACATAGGATAAAGAAGTTGTTCCATTAGTAATATTTTCTGAGATGAAATGTCTATCAATATCTACATGTTTCGTCCTATCATGATGAACTGGATTTCGAGCAATTTGTATGGCAGACTGATTATTACAAAAAATCTCGAACTTTTCCTCTTGGTTCACATCTAGCTCTTTTAGTAGCTTTAATAACCAAATTCCTTCATACATTACCAATTCTAAAGCCCTATATTCTGCTTCAGCGCTGCTTCTAGATATAACTGTTTGTTTCTTACTTCTCCAAGTCACTAGATTTCCCCAAATAAAGGAACAATAACCACTAACTGATCTTCTTTCTGTCAGTTCACCTGCCCAGCTTGAATCTGAAAAAATCTGAATAGAACTTTCTTGAGTCTTTTTAAATAGCAGTCCAATCTCTGGTGTCCCTTCCAAGTATCTCAAAATTCTAATTGCAGCTTCCATGTGATCCTCCCTTGGATCAGTCATGTGTTGACTGATAACATTAACTGAAAAGGCAATATCTGGTCTGGTTAATGATAAATAAATTAAATTTCCCACTAACCTTTGAAATTTATCCTTATCAACTTTATGGCTCGAGTCATCTTTACTAAATTTTAATCCTGCTTCCATGGGAGTATCAACTGGTTTGCATCCTAGCATCCTAGTTTCATTAAGTAAATCAAGTGACTTATCCTAGTTTCATTACTAAACCTTTGCTCGACCTAGCAACCTCCATGCCTAGAAAGTATCTGAGTTTTCCTAGGTCTTTTGTTTTAAACTCTGTATTTAATAACCTTTTCAAGTGACTTATCTCTTCCTCATCATCACCTGTCAGAATTATGTCGTCCACATACACTATTAAAATAACCCTTTTATTGTTAGAGGTTATCTTAATGAAGAGTGTGTGATCTGCTAAGGATTGTTTGTATCCATCTTTCAAAATCACCTTGGTGAATCTGTCAAACCAGGCTCTAGGCGATTGTTTCAAACCATAAATGGATTTATTAAGTCTACAAATTTTCTGATTACCTTTTATCGACTTCAAACCCGAAGGTACTCTCATGTACACTTCTTATTCCAATTTTCCATAAAGAAAAGCATTCTTAATGTCAAGTTGATGCAACATCCAGTCTTTGTTTACTGCCAAACTTAAAAGAACTCTAATTGTATTTAGCTTAGCTACAGGAGCAAAAGTCTTATTATAATCAATTCCATAGGTTTGAGTAAAACCTTTGGCTACCAACCTTGCTTTATACCTTTGTATACTACCACCAGAGTTGTATTTTATGTAGAACACCCACTTGCATCCAACTGGTTTCTTGCCGTGCAGAAGATCTGTAATGGTCCAAGTATCATTCTTTTCAAGTGCTTCAATATCCTCTTCAACAGCTCTTCTCCACTTAGAATCATTTAGAGCCTCCTCAATAGTGTCAGATATTTGTTCTTTATCTAAGCAAGCTGTATAAGCCTTGAAAGATGACATTAGATTACCATAAGTAACATACCTCTGAATGGGATACTTTGTACATTCTCTTATCCCTTTTCTTTTAGTAATTCGTAAATCATCAACCTCAGGTAACGAGGAAAGAATCTCAGTTAGAACATTACCTTCATCATTCTCATTGGCAACTGAACTCAAGTCCAATTCTTGGCAAGTGTCAGATTGCAAAACAGTCTCTGGAATAGTTTTCTGTTTTTTGGTGTAAACTTTCAATTGCTTAGAGGGTTGAGGAGTTTGTGAGGGAGGTTTAGGTGAGAATTGAGGAGTAGTAACAATAGGTGAAGCATGAAAAATTGTAGGTGTAGAAGTGGAAGAGTTATCAGGTTCAAATGACAAAGGATTATTAATAAATAAATCTGAAGAATAAACCTGATTTCTGAGAGGCTGAAAAATATCACTATTCTCCCCCTGATTTTCAGTCGAGTGAAATAAGGTTCATGTTCAAAAAAGGTGAGATCCAATGAAATAAAAAAATTTTGAGAAGAAGGATGGTAACGTTTGTAGCCCTTCTTAAGTAAAGAATACCCTACCAAGACACACTTCAAAGATCTAGGGTCTAGTTTTGACATAGAGGGAGCATAATCTTTTACAAACATAGTGCAACCAAAAACTTTAAAAGGCAGAATAGATGAAAATGGTTTAAAATTTGGGTAATACTCTAAGAAAACAACTCTAGGTGTTCTATATTACAAAATCTTACTAGGCATTCGATTAATGAGATAGACCGCAGTTAATAAAGCCTCGTCCCACAAATACTTAGGAGTGTTACTGGTGAACATCAAAGACCTAGTAACCTTTAACAAATGCCTATTTTTTCTTTCTGCAACCCCATTTTATCGTGGTGTATCCACACAAGTGCTTATTTGTAAAATCCCCTTTTTGTTAAAAAATTCTCCCAATGACTTGCTAAAATATTCACTCCCATTATCAGATTTGAATATATGAATTTTACATCCAAATTTGGTTTCTACCATATGATAAAATTTCTCAAAAACAGAGGCTACTTCAGATTTATCTCTTAACAAATATGTCTAAGTTATTCTACTATGGTCATTAATGAAAGTGACAAACCACCTACTACTAATTACATTCTTCACTCGAGAAAGACCCCAAACATCACTATGAATCAATGAAAAAGGGTGAGATGGTTTGTGGAAAGATGATAAATAAGATGCTTTTGTCTATTTAGTAAGAGGATATATATGGCATTTAAAAGAACTTGGATTTTTAATAACAAATAATTTAGGGATTAATTTAGCAAGATAATGGAAATTAGGATGCCCTAACCTAAAATGTCATAACATTATATTATCAATTTGTCCTAAAGAAGTAAAGAAACAAGAAGTATTTGGTATGGCAGTTGGTTGATTACCGAGAAGGACATAAAGACCATTTTGTAAGCTAGCATTGCCAAGCATTTCCTCGAATTCATTGCCTGTAAAAAAACAACCAGATTCAATAAACTATAATGAACACTTCAAATTCTTGGAGAGTTTACTAACAAAGATAAGATTTCAGGCAAGATTAGGCACAAACAGAACATCTTCAAGCAATAAGTTATCATTAATGAGGAGCGAGCCACTTTCTTTGATAGGTGAGAAAGAGCCATCGACTGTTTTAATAGAACTTCTAGAAGATGAATCTAAAAAATTAAGGAATAATTCTCTGTTACCAGTCATGTGATCAGATGCTCCAGAGTCGATGATCCATGTTGATGTACCTTTAGAAGAAAAAAGTGCAGTAGGAGAATAAATATTTTGTATGCCTTTATCCTCCACGAAAACTAAATTTGTTTCACATGTTACTGTCGAACCTAGAATTGCTTGAAAAAACTCCAATCCAACTGTTTGTTTTGTTGTGGGTAACATCTCAGAGGTTGTCGAAAGAAATCTCATTAAGAATTCGGACTAGGATCGATATTAGACTGATACCATGTAGAAAATCAACTTCCAACTTTGTGGAAAAATAAAATAATGTTGAAAAAAGAAAAAAGAAAATTTAAGATTTTTGTGAAACAGAAGAAGAAACATAATTTATTTTCTGTTGTTGAATGAATAATTTTGTTTACACAAGCTAATGCCTTTTTATAGGCTTTAGAATAAGACTTTGAATAGGATTAGAAGTCCTAATTACTTTAGGCTTTTAATCCTATTAACTTAAGACTTTTAATTCTACTAAAATTATCTCTAAGTAATAGATCCTAACTCAAATTCATACCAATACTATATATACAAATCTCACATATATTTCCTGCCGACTTTCTCGTCCTTGATTGTGAGACCGACGACAATGCACCGATCATATTGGGTCGACCTTTCCTTGCTACTAGACGCACCATCATTGATATGGAAAATGGCGAGCTCACAATACGGATAAACGATCAACAAGTCAAGTTGAACGCCTTCCATAATCTAACAAATTCAGACGCTCCCGCAGAATGTAAGGCTCTCCATACACCAGACCAGGGTACTAAAACATCTTGCCTGAGCAGCACGCTCGACAGACTATTCGGTAAGCGAATAAATCCCAAAGGAGAAGTCGAATGCACTGAAGGGACTGGCCAACACGCGAAGGAAGATACGAGCCAAAAAGAGATAATCAAATTGGGAGATGCATTCACATGCATTCCACAAGTAACATAATCTCTTCCCTTCCATTTTAGTTATTATATTAGGACTAGTTTATATATTGTTATGTGTTATTTTTAGTATTTTATGTTTTATATGTTGTTATGTTTTATTTTCAGTATTTTATGTTTTTAAGTTTTTTATTTAGGATAAATAAAGCAACGAATGTAGAAAAATTATTTCACAGCAGGAAGTCTGCTACCACGGCAGTGCACTGTGTTAGAGCCGCAGAAATCTTAACAGGCAAAAACAATGTAACGACTTTCTATCGAGAAATCCGCCACGACAGTAACTGTTCAACAAGGTAGTAAATGCCTAACGGCTAATTTTTAACAGTCATATTTTTTATAGCATATATAAACAGCTCCCTTGCTTAGAATTGCCCATTCTTGCATTCTTGCTAATCTTCTTTCTTTCACAATCTTGCTCTCAATTCCTTTAGCTCTCACATACTTCTTGCAATTTTCAGCAATCTTTTTAAGTACTCCAGATTTTGCTCAAGGCATTCAATAACTACAATCATGGCCGCTTACAACCGCTTTTAACCTACCGCCATTGAAGAGCGATTTAATCGTTCCTTTTTTGCTTGAAAACTATGAGAGGAGCAAGGATTTTAGCACTTGGATGAAGATAATTACGGCATCGAACAGTTCTTGTTCGACAAAATCAAATACCAAGATTGGGAAATATTTTGTCTCCAACCTCTCCCAGTGAATGCCACGATTGTCCGAGAATTTTATGCCCAAATGCCGAGCGAAGGAAATTTATATGTCCACTGCCGAGGGAAGCCAGTCGCCCTTAATGCCGAAGCAATCAACCAACGCTATGGCCTCACTCTGTTGTCAAATGCACATAGTGATTTTGAGGCGGAGGCCACCGATGTCGACTTTGAATTGATCAAAGATGATCTTTGTTACGGTGATACCCCTTGGGAGACCGGTAACCATAAAGGATCCGTAACAAGATTGAGCCTCAAACCCAAGGCTAAGATGTGGTTTACCTTTGTCAAAAGACGTCTAATACCCACATCGCATAACAGCACAGTCAACAGGAGACGTTTGGTGCTCATCCAGTCCATAATCAACAAGAGGACCATCAACGTTGGAGAAATTATTCTCCAAGAAATTTATGATTGCGGTAAGAAAGACAAAGGACCTTAATGTTTCCCTACTTTAATCTCTGCCTTATGTATTGTTTCAGGTGTACCAGTCGAGGCCACAGACGAGTACACACCGAATCGGCCGGGATAGTCTAAAGATTTCTGTCACCGAATCATGAAGATAACAAAGTCAGATCCTGTCCAAGCAATACCGCAGCAGTTCACTGCAGACTTTACTGCCGGAGGGTAGTACTCAGCAGAAGCACCCACATCTGCCCAGGGCCCTGCCGCAACAGACTTTTACCAAGAAATTCTGCAAAGGATGACAGCCATGGACCTTCGCCAACAACGCTACATGGAGTACTAGCGCGACTTTAACACATCTCTCGCCAACATGATGATGCAAAGCTTCCCAAATTAAGGGGCATAATTCCCAGAATTCCCAGCTAACATATTCATCACTACTGCCCCTTATACTGAGACAACACCTGCCCCAGGGCTGCAACCATTTTTCCAACCACGACCGCCTCAACAGTTTCATGCTATTAGACCTTCTAGGCCGGCTAGGTCTACCGGAGTATCCTCTACCAGCCGAATGCCATCCAAGAGGCGAGCTGTTTTTAACTCTCCCCAAAGGGAACCAATCCCTATGACCATTCTCAGTAGAGACACTCTGTCTCGCGAGTTTGACGAATACCATAATCCGTCACATGAATCAGCAATACCCACTACCACGGTAGGGGGCGAGAAAGAAATCGTGCACACAGAAAATATTGACGAAGTGGAAGAAGAAGATGAAGTTACTGCACCAACGTACCGCACACTACCCAGTCGAGTTCAGCCGCATCGGCAAGCTAAACAACAACAATTGCCAGCACAAGGATCTAGAAGAAAGGCGTCAGCAGCACAACCTAGGAGACTGCTCTGTACAAGCAGCTCCTCGGAATCGTTATAAATAATTTTTATGCTTCTGTCTATTTCCTTATTGCAATTGTTGTTTACCTTATATGTTGAGAATTAAGGACATTGCTCGGTTTGAGTTTGGGGGTATTGTAGGTGGAGAAGCACTACCGAGGCAATCCACTGCCGCGACATTACCATGAAAAAAAGGAGTAATTTTTTCTAAAATTTTTTGCAATATTCTCTTTTCTTGAATTACTGTTTTTAACCTTGCACTGCTCTACACCAGCTTTGCTTTAGTTTACTCCTTTAAGGCTATAGAATTCTTTCTCATTACCATGACCAAGTTCTGTTTTGAAGGGATAACCATAGGATACTCATGGAATAAAACTTAGAAGCTTGATTTAAGGTTAGAAAGAAAATAAACACTTTTTGGACTTGCTTGATTTAGGAGTTCTTTTAATAAACTTAGGTGATAAAGACTTAGAACCTTTTGGAAAAATAACTAGAGGTGTCTATCACTGGCTCTAGTTTTGCTTTCCTTCATGCTAGAGGTGCCCGAAATTGGCTCTAGTATGCTAAATAGGCAGTTAAAAAGAAAATAATAAGAAAAAAGAAGAAAATAGAAAACGCATATCTTGAGGTGCCCCAAATTGGCTCAAGACTTGTTGTTTTAAGGAAACAACTTTAGTCTAAATTCTATTTGTCTTGAACTTAGACTTTATCTAAGAAAGCCTTGAATCAACCTTGTCCATAAAATGCACACACTTACCTAGCCTTATAGCTTGTTTCTTAGTAAAAGTCCTTAGGTAAACTAGTGGCTAAAACAGAGAGATGGACATGACCATGGTGGGGAGAATAGATGGAAAAGTAAGACTAAAGGGGAGTAAGGTTCGGCAATTTGATATCTTGCATTGCTTGAGGACAAGCAATAGTTCGAGTTTGGTGGTATTTGATGAGTGCCTAAAAGACAGTTATTTACTACCCTTCTCATGGTAATTTATGCATCTATTATACACCAACTTGAGCTGAAATATGGACTCTTTGCATAATATTGGATATTCCGTTATCACTACTTACAAAGTCGAAATTTATAGAGAATGAAAATATTATTACATATTCTATACATGTAGGAATATCGAGGGCCGAAGCAGCAGTGAAACAGTATTGAGGCCGAGGTAGGGACAAGGCTGTGGCAGCATCCAGAGTGGCAGCATCAACATTGTAGGCGAATGAAAGACAAAAATATAGAGAATATTCTGGAAGATGCATCGTACCAATTGGACCAGGCTAGCGCACTAAAAGCCCAAGTTAAAGACCGAACAGGAAAAGCTTTCTAGAAGGTTGTAAACTTAGAAATATCAGATCTCATGTAGAAGACTTGTTCCCTACTCCAAGTTAGAGTCTATTTAGGAAAGGTTTGCCCTAGGTTAAGACTATATGTAGCCTAGCCGACCATATTGTTAAGAGAACCGATTTTAGAGAAACCCTTCCCCTAAGAATTATACCTATCGATATTATGTTCTAAATTTCTTAGGGATAGGTGAAGTTTGTAGATATTAGTGAGAGGGGATTGTTTCTTGTTTCTTTGTTCTAATGCAATAATAATATCAAAGTTTGCTTATCCTATTACCATTCCTTGTTCTTGCATTCAAGCCCGAGAGAGAAGTTTGTAAGTAATATATTTATCTAGCATCGAGAGGTGTAGATTCACGAAAGGGATAAGTACGGTGTTGTCAAACACTAACTTGGTCTAGAGATAGGTTAAGAGTTTCAGCAGCTAAAAGAAGTGTTGGATTGGTTGGTGATTATCGTTGATTTACACCGAAAGGTATCGTCAAGGACCAGTCATCAACAATGCTCTGACTTAGAGATAAGCAGAGTCAACTACGGACACTTTGCTGAACTTTGATGCATTTGCCCAAGAGCAAGAGATTGCCGCGGTAGAGAACATTAACACTGCTGAGGTTGTATGTGCATTACTGCCAAAGTAGTGTTGTGTAATTGCATTGGACAAGAAGAAGATCAATCGAATCCACTAATTGACGTAGCTGGATCTTACCCACTTTCTCTATATTGTTCTCAATCCTTTATTTTATGTTTTGTTATTTAATTATTTAGTTAGTTAAACAAATCCACTTATCTGTGTTTTTACTTTATCTTTCAGGAGCAAGGGAATAAGGGGAGACATATTAAGTATATCAATCCCTGTAGAGATGATACAAGATATACTTATCAGTTTGCGACGTGTATACTACACAGTTGCACTATTATTACACGTAACAGTTCTTTTTCTTAGACAGGAAACTAGATCACAAAAAGAGTCAAAGAAGAAAATAGATGCTGAATTGCAAATGAAGCATCCGCCACGACAGCACTCTGAAGACCGCCGCGACAGCGTAGAAAGACGACAAGTAATGCTCAGTAGGAAGAGGAAAAGATACCTAAAGACAAAGAAAGAAGAACAATTCAGTTAGGAAGTCGAACCCAAACCAAACCGTGGGAAGAGAAATTTTAGGAATTAATATTTATTTAATGTAATTTAATTAGGAATTAGAATTCTCTTCTGTTTAGAACTCTTTTCTTGCATGGAAAGATCAACTTTGGACTTGGCCTATATAAGACACTCATTAGGTTTAGATTTAGAGGAGAGAAGTCGATTTACACACGTAACTTATCCTTAACCGCCAATCGCAATATGTTCTAAACTCCCTCGGAGGTTTAGATTGTTGTGGAGTAGATGGAGAGGAAGGTTACATTGCTATTGATATTTTTAATGCAATTCTTATTTCATAGTTTATTCTTTCTGGTTACTTAACTTTCTTTAGATATGAGCTCGAGATGATAAGTATGTAAAAAATATATACATTTGTCTAATATTAGGAGAGTTAGGATCATGAAACGAGAGAGAATGGTCTTTGCTTATGGGAATTGACTAATCTAGGTCGGATTTCAACGACTAACAAGACGCATGTGAGGTTGTGATCTATCCTTGATTAACGCTGGGAGTTATCATTAAGACACGGGGATTTCAACAGTTTTCTTCGCTTAGGGATAAGGAAGAAACATATACATCTGCTTTGTCGAACTATAGAAAGTTGAATTATCGATAAGGCATAACCCCGCCTAGGCAGCTACAATGAACCTTTGTGCGATCCGCCGAGGCGATAGTTCAACCCTATTGCATTAATAAGTGGATTAACGATATAACTAGATTATCCTGTACAAAGCATTCAATCTAACCTCATTCTTCTCATTATTATTTTCTATAATTTAATATAGTTTAGTTAGTACAATTAAATTTAATCCAATTATTTGTGTTTTTAATTTCTTAGTGAAGTTATAAGAAGTAGTAGAATCGATACAGTCCTCGTGGGACTGACATCTTAAATACTACAATCTGAAAAAGGTGGAACCAACAGGACTCCAGAGCCTCCATCACTCAAGTGTCTTAGGATTGAGTGAGATCTTAGTTGCAAATATTAGCCTTGTTAAAAGGATTATCTAGTTTGCTAAGATTTCTCTTTGTTGAGATTTTTCCCAAAATTCGGGTTGTGAACTTCGGATGTTAGATTCGAGCATAGAATTTAGGTTTGTAAGGTTATCCCTTTGTTCCTCAAAAGGTTGAAATTCTTAGTGAATTTGGAAAATCCTTAGTTGGAAGCTAAGGTAGTGAATGTAGGTGCTTGTTCGAAGGCCGAACCACTCTAAAATCCTTTTGTTCATTGTTTATATTTTTTCTTCCACAACGAACCACCCAAATAGTCATTTCTCCATCACTTGGCAAATTTAATCGATTATTCATCGAGCCCTTCAAGCCCAACAGACCTATAATATAGTTTTTCTATTAAAGAAAAATAGATAGTTTAGTTTCAATCCAGTACAGGTTTGAATGACTTTTTTATTTTTATTTTTTATCTGTATTTAATGTGATTTTGTTTATTTGTCTTCATCTATTATAGTTGTTTTTTATTTAATTTTTTAAGAGATGTTTATATATATATATTTGTATAAATTTTATTAATGCTTAATTTAGGCTTGAATGAACCTCTGATTAAAGAAGAAAATGAAGAGCAAGATTATAAAATCTTTTATTGGTCGAACCTTTGAAAGCTAAGACAAGGCGTTTATTAATATCACAGAAAAATTGTGAAAGACTATTATAACTGGTCAAGATCCTTTGATAACTAAAGCAATTAGAATCGAAATATCAACCATAAAACATAATTTTTGTATTTGACATATTACATCTAAATTTAACTAACAGTTTGCGATTCTTCTTTATAACGACTATAAAGAATGATGTGTTATTTTTATCAATTATAAATGGTTATTCTACCTAAAGAATGTCGTAGATCTTTCATAGTTGAAAAATATAAATTAAAAGATAATAAGCATATCAAAGATGTACAACAAATATTTTTAGGCATCAATTTATGTTGGTGATATTTTTTCAAAGGAGGTAACGATCATTAAAAGATTATAGAACATCAATGCATTTATCAAGAGATTTATTTTCTCATACATCTTTAACTGATTTTATTAAGCATGTTTATATTTGTTGTTGAGCTCCTAAAATATTTTTTATTATTTTTGAGTAAGTATTTATTTTTTTTATCATAGATATTTCAGGTAGATTTTGGAATTGAAAAAGTTTAATCAAGGGTGTAAACATACAAATATGATTGTCATTCTTAGAATAACTTCTTTGAAAACAAAATCACCATCGGAAGAATAAGCTTTTCAAGTCTTTACCTAATTTTCTTTTAAAAATTTTAGAAAAAATTATAAGAGTAAGTCAATATTTTATAATTCATTAAGAAGATTATAAATTTATAGTATGTTATTTTAGAAAAGAAAATATATTAGACTAATAGCTAGTTAGTTAATTGGTTAGTTTGTTATTATATTTAGTTCTATTTTGGGTTATAAATACCGAGTCTTTGTATTAAATTAGACCATATTTTGTTATCTATTTTCAATAAAAATCTTATCTTATTTTTTCATTATCCGTTCACTTTTTCTCCACCATATTACTCTGGCACCATTCTCACATGGTATCAGTCGCTGAAAATTCTGACATCGATTATCTTCCGCTGCCACTTTTCAGATCTGTTTCTAGTCTATTCTGATTTCTTTATCGATTAGGTTCATGTTTTATTTGTGATTTCAATCTCATCTGCAATAACTTCTTTTGTTCGTTTAATCATATATTTTACTTCATCAGTGATTCCATTATTCCATTGCTATTGAATTGTTTCCACTATTGATGATTGACTTCCTCAATCTTGCTTTCACCGCTGACGACTGGCTTCCTCAATCGTGGGCTTCAATTATTATTTGAGGTTCATCTTAACTTTACTGCTAAGCAACAATGAAGTTGTCGATTATCAAATTAATTTTCTTTGTCGTGATTTCTTCATCTGAGACTGCTTTCATATCTAAGAGAACGAAAACAATGTTCACATTTCAGGTCCGAAATTTGTTTTTTTTCCAATTCTCTATTTTGGTTGCACTACTAATCTTTAGAGACTAGTGTTCCACTAAAGATTCTACTAGTTTTCAATTGATTTTGGCGATTCTGGGTTGATTGTCAATCTCATATTTGGCTTCTAATTTCATTTTGGTGAAGTCTGGTTACTAGATTTTTCTATATATGGATTAGTTCTAATTTAATTAGTTGGCCTTGAGTTTTCCCAATAAGAAAAAAAATCATATGCTGATTTATTCTCATGGATTAACTTTCCTCTAAAGTATTCTTAATAAGAAAAAAAATCATATGCTGGTTTGTTCTCATGGATTAACTTCCCTCTAAAGTATTCTTAATATGAACCACTTACTACTATTAGATTGACTGTTCAAGAAATTCTCAGTATATTAATTTTTTAATCAAGGACTCTACCATGTTGGTTATTGATCAGTGATGCTGAATTTATGTTGATTAACATAATAGTGTGTGAGTATGTCTGAGTTCTATGATTATGGTTGCAATTGTAATGTATTACAAAAGTTTTTAAGTTGAACATCTTTGATATTCTGGTTTTGGTTCTGAGCATCTCAATTGGTTGCATTTGGTATTGTTGCTTAAAGTTTTAGATCTCGTATTGTTGGAGAAAGCTAGTGATTTGGTGTTATTGGTTTATTGTTGAAGACTTGTATCATCCATTGAAATCAATTTGACTTTATTGATTATTGCTTCTTCTCCAAAGTGAACATGAAATTTGAGTATTGAAACCAAGTTATCATGGGAGAAAATCTTTGGGAAGAGTTAAGTATTTAACAGCCTTGCTTTTATTAAACAAACATAATAGGGTGATTTCTTGTTCAAGAGAGACTTCAGATTACATCCGGTAGCATGTAGCTTAACCGCCTTGCTTCCAACAAAAAAAAATTCAAATAAGTGAGAAGAATAAAAATATAGATGAAGACTAAACATATGAAGCTATGAAAAAGAAAAAAAAATTCTTCATTCTCTTATTCAAGAAAGAAAGAAAAAGAAAAATAGGATGCATGAAGAAACAAAGCAGCAAGGATGAAAAATAGGTTGAATGAAGAAATAAGCAACAAGATACTTTTTTTTCTACAACAAAAATTTGCGTAGCTCACTATGATTGATTTTTTATGTATGCACTGGAAGGCATTGCGAAAGTGAAAGGTGATTCTGGAGTTATTTTAGATGCAGAATGCAATGTTATTCCTCAGGAACGAGTATTGATATTGGGTGTACAAAACAAGGTAGTAGTTCTTGGACGCTAAGGAGCCCCCTACAAGAGATTTCAACGAAGGATACATTGCATCAGTCTGTCAACCCAGAACTGCAGTAGGGGAGGATCCATAATTTGTAGAAAATAGATTCCGCAGAAGCTCTTTTCTTCCATCAGACTTTATTTCTGTTGAAAAGGCTAGATTTTGTCTTTAGAACTAGTTCTTCAGCTGATTTTCTGATGATATCCCATAATTTTTCAGCAGATAAATTAAAAGATTGTTAAGCATTTTGCAAGTTATTATCAAAAACAGAGACCATGAAAGTCTATTTAGGATTTTCTTTAAGAATCATTTTAAAAAATTAAAGAAATACAAAATTTCAAAGAAGCATGGTGAATGTTAAACTAATAGTTAGTTAGTTTGTTAATTGATTAGTTTTTTATTAGAGTTAGTTTTATTTTGAGTTATAAATACCCAGTCTTTGTATTAAATTAGATCATCTTTTGTTCTCTGTTTTCAGTAAAAATCAGATCTTATTTTTCCATTATCGGTTCACTTCTTGTCCACCATATTACTGTGATACCATTCCCACAAAGTAAAATATCTCATAGTCTTTTGGGATGATAACACAATTATATACAATTATAAAATTTTGAGTTTTGTGATATACTTTATCGTCATATATTTAGAATATTTTTCTACAAAGATTATTTTACGATCTCACTTTTTTATATATTTGTACGTTGATATTGTGGTGTATTGCAAACTACTAGTATCAGTAAAGAAGCGGTACATAAAGACACGTAATCAGAAGAAAAATGTACCCCTACAAACAATGCACTTAAAGTTGAAGATGAAGTATTGTGCGTCTTGTAAATGAATTGAACGAACACAAATCAAGGTGTCTTCATGTTCACTACAAACAAAATGACATATAGCGACGGATATTCAACCGTCGGTATATGGACCAAAAACCTTTGCAGACAGAAAGAAGAAAAATTCCAACAAATAAAATACCATCGATAATACGCTAGTCAGTATATATATTAGTAAGATATAGTGACAGATTGTCCGTCGATATATGTATAAACTACCTCGACAAATCTATATACATTAGCGACGAATATTTCGTCGCTAAAATATTTACCTTTAGCCACGGTCGATCCGTCGGTATATGTAGGGACTATACTGACAAATCTATATATATAGCGGCAGAGTGTCTGTCGCTATAATATTTATATTTATCAACGTTTGTCTGTCTGTATAGGTAATATATAGATGTATGTTATAATTATCATATATTGACGATTTTGTCCGTCGCTAAAACATTTTTTTGTTTGAATAATAATTATTATTAATACTATTATTATTTTTAGTTTAATTATTAAATTTACTAATACTAGTATAACAAAAATTGTTTCTTCTATGTAAAGCGAAAATATTTGATTTAAACTTCGAATATAATAAGTACCTAATACATAATCAATCAAACCTATACGAGTCTATAATAAGTAGATAAAATGTGCAAGCAAATGTTAACTTAAATAATAAAAGCTACAAAAACTCAAACATCTTTTACTATGTGATCGGATCATTTTTATCAGTATTATGTTGATTTATTGAATGCAAAGATCGACTGATATAATTAATTGTTGCTGAAGTATTACCAACATCAGGAGTTGCCTATAATAAAAATAATTACTTTAAATAAAAAATGAATGAGGTAATAAAAAAGTAAATATTTTGTATACCTCTGTATCAACCATACGAAGTAAAGCGTCCATATCAAGCACATGTAGATCTAGATGTTGTTGAAAGTAGGGTAGAAAGCAAGTTTCAAAAAGTTTTTCTAATTTTTCTACCATAGATTTCAACCCTTCCACCTCTTCAGTATTTTGGACTGATTGTGAAGGTCCGGATTCTTGAGAATGAGTGTGAATTACCCATACACAACGAACATATCCTCTTCTTTTCGGTCCCGCAACTTAAGCAAACACATCATTTGACTATGAAGTTTATGAAATATTATTAGAAGAAGAACTTTCATTTTTCTTCTCTTGAATACGTTCCTAAAATATAAGAGATTTAAAAAATGATATTATAACTAGATTATATTTTTTGAATCATGTATATACAATTTTATAAAAATAACTTACCACAACAACTATGACGTTGGAATTAACGATACTCCCATCTTTGCGTGTACGAGATCGAATATAAACATCTGCTCTTGTTGGTGAGATTCCATTAGATTCTGTAGTCTGACATTAAGAAAAAAATATAAGATATTAGAAAGTTATTATTCTAATCAATTATAATAATAAATAAAATTATACGTATCATATCTTCAACAATCCTAGAGAAAGATCTTGTTCGTGTATAATGTGGTTCATCTAACTTTGACCGATTTGATATATTTTTGGTACTTTGTTCTTGCCATTATAAGTATAAAATTGTTAATAAAAATTAAAACATGTGTTATAAAAATTATAAAATTATACAAATTTACCATCGCCTTTGAGGACAACCAATATTCAACAAGAATCTTCAGTTGGTCCAAATTCCCTCGTGGATCTTTGCAATCTTCAATGATTTGCTCAACACTTCAGTTCTCATCAAATATTTGAGATTTCAATTCATTTTTCCACTACCTCCTTTCGTATTCATATCTGAAAGAATCCATTTCTTAACATGTTTCAATGTGGCTTCATCAACTCTTTCCTCCGAATCAAATTGTTGAAATTAAAATTTTAACTACGATAACAGAAAACGACACGAGAACCTATGTGCATGATTAAGAATAAGAGTTAAAAAGATCTCCATCGTATTTTGGAAGAGAATATACCTCGATTGTGGACCATATTTCTTCCTTCTTTGTGTTTGGCATCTCATGCCAATTTAAATAACTTATTGGCGCAAACTCAGCCTTTCGTACCATCGTTTCAATGAATCGACATAAACAAGTTGATTCTGGACCCACAAGTTGATATAAACTATTAACTTTGACATTAACACGTTGTCAATCAGGCAACTCCCAAATATCTGGCATAAGTGTTGCGCCTCGAAATTTCTTACGATTAACATTCTCTACAAATAATATATATAATTACGAAAGACATTCAAACAAATAATTCTATTTAAATCTTCAATTTGAATAGAACATATCATACCTGATGAGGGTTGTCATTGTTCTTCATAGAATTGTTGCGCTTGAGATTGTTCCAGATGTTGTGTAGTTGTTGAACGTTGTTCTTCACCTTGAGCACGAGATTCAGAGTTTCTGATTGTTGAAATAATGTTAAGACGTTTTTGTTTTGTCATATTGTTTGAAGTCCTACAAAATTCAATCTCAAACATTAGCTAACCTATATTATCACAAATAAATTGAAGTGACAACAATATCATAATGTAAAGTAAAAAAATACAACAATAAGTAACATTAATCCATCAGCCCATAATTACTAAGAATATGTATAATATATGACATGTTGAAATTAATGAAGAAAAAATAGAATAAATTACCATATTCAATTACTAAAATTTTATGATATTGTAATTGTAGAAAAAGATCAACAAAATATGATATTCAATTACAAAAGAACATGTATAATAAATCACATATAACTCTAAAATATTTCTTCTCCATCTTTCTCACTAATTGGATCTTCGTCTATATTTTCATTTTCCATATCTGGAGTGACATCCAATCCATTAGTACCAACATCATTTCTAATCCAATCAGAGGCACTAGTGTTGGTAGAATCATCCAAAACCAATTGTCCAAGTTCTTCATCTTTGTCAAAAGATGATACATCACCCATATCAAACACATCTCTAAGCTTAACATGTTTGATGATTTCCAACCGGATTGCCTTCCATCTTTAACAAAGTAAACTTTCTTAACTTGTGATGCTAGAACAAATGGATCATCAATTAAATTATAACTCTTATGCGTCAAATGTGAAATATTCACAAGCGTGAATCCAAATTTATCTTTCTTACAACCTCTATTGATATCAATCCAATCACATTTAAGCAATACAACTTTAAATCAACCTGAATAATTTAATTCAATAATATCTTTCAAAACCCCATAATAGCTAACTTCTCTTTCAACTGATTACTTATCTCTTGCAGTTGCATAACTCCATGTCTTATTCGTAACAACAACTCCACTATTTTGAGTTTTCAAGTTTTTTTCTCTTTTTTTGTATGAAACCTAAAATCGTTTATCATGTACCCACTGTATCGCTTAACAACTTCGCTTGGACCTCGAGCAAGCCACTTAACTGCATCGTCGACACTTGAATCTACTTGTCGATCCAAGAGTGCAACCTATATAATATTTGAAGTGTTAATACTAATTTATAAATATTTAAAATAAATTGATACAATGACATATCTTAAAAAATAATTTTATATTTTTATATAATTATTTTATATAATTATTTTTATATGATGTGATATTTTTAAGTCAATATTTTTATCTACATGACACTAACATAATAGTATGCCAGTACTACATAGGTTTATCACGTTATTTTAAATTATTTATCGTAAGTTGACTAATAATTTTTATTTATAGATAGATTATTTTAATTTAAATTAAAATATTAAAAATTAAATTACTTAAAAAATATAAACTAAAAAGTTATAAAATTTTTAGATTTATGCCCAAAAATTTATCCTCACTTGACTGTTATATTATTGTAGGAACTGATACTGGTCTACCACCAGGAAACCCATTACTTGATCATGTTTGATTTCTCTATATGATTATCTCATCCTGCAACAACTTCATTGATTTCTTAAACTTTCTGGTACAAGTAAAAATTATGTCGGAGAAGAAAGTCAAGAAACACAGAAAACTGAGGGGCTTTAGGACAAGAAAGTACTCGTTCAACATGATGAGTCAGAGCTGTATGCTGGAGAGATATTAAGCTATATAAACAAGCTTGATTAGGTTTGGTTTGTTTATTTGGTCTATGAGATCCAAATTAGGATAAATCGTTTAGTTTTTATTATGTTTCATTTAGTATCTTACGTTAAATTAGTGATTTAGTGTTTGAAGTTAAGATTGTAATTAGGGTTTAATGTGTAAAAAATTAATGTTAAGTTTAAGTTTTTTATTTTTTAAATACTCGGGTATTTTGGATACCTGAAAATTCGAGTAATCGGATACCCGTATTTTATTTTTTTATAAATCCTAAAGTTCAAATTACATAATCTAATACTAAATATAAAATTTTAAAACCCTAATTACATAATCTAAACATTAATCTCATTCGAAACAAACCATAATGCGTAAGGAAAGTATTTTTTTAATATTTTTAACTAGTTTAATTAATTTTAATGTAAAAAATTAATGATTTAAATAGTAAAGAATATTTATTTGATTTTCGTCTTGATTAATGTACATGAAAAAATAATAAATATATATAAATGAGTAAAGTTTGAATTTTATCAATTTGAAAAAAAATTATTATATTACAATGAGTCTTAAGTTTCTTTTTTATAATGAGTCCTTACTTTTTTAAAAATAAAGTTTGAGAGATTAAAATCTAGGAATTAGGTTGTTTGATTTGAGAATATAATGAATATAAAGATATTTAATTTAAATAATATTTGTTGGATTAAAATTCAATAATAGTGGGCACATATGTATAATGTATATTGCTATTATAAAATTTAACACGTAATTAAGTGACCAATTATGTTACACGTGTTATAGGTATTAAATTATCATGAAATTTAAAGTGTAGATACCATAAGGTGTATTTATAATTTGATGAGGGGCAAAGTTATAAATACTTAATAGTTAGTTATTAAATCAACTATATAAAGGGGTTATGGTTCCCAAGAATTAGGTCAACTTGCATATCTCTTTTCTCTGTCTGAGAGTTGTGCCGCAAGAGAAAACCTAACTTCTTGGAAGATCAAACCCTCTAGAAAAACTCTATCGATTAATTTAAGTACGCTTCCGCATTTAGTTTATTTATTTTATTGTTCTTAATGATTTGACATATAGATCTTGGGTTTATATTCGTATCGAATATTTATTAATTCTAACAAGTGGCATCAGTGCCAGAATTATGTTGAATCATTAAGATCATAAGTTTTGGGTTTTAATTTATTGTTATGATCTAAAATTATACTTAATTTTATGGATTATTTACTTTGATATAGTTTTATAATTAATCGTATGAGATTAAATTATATATTTATCGTATTTTAAGAACAAATCGATTTAATTTTGTTTTCTATGATTTGATTTTGTTTTTTCGTCAATCCGGTTGTTTTTCCTTTTCCAATGGATTAACATTCATTGTTTTACGAAAAATATATATTTCCGTGGATTCAGTTTGGTTTTACGTCCATGGGTTTGAATCGATTAATTAAGAAATCATAGAAATCAATTTAGATTTATATGAAGATTAAGTTTTGTCCGTATGAAAATTCATTTTTTGGGTTGCTATTAATTGGAAATTAAATTTTAAGTTTGGATTTCAATTACTTCGATAGTAGCAATTTACTTTATATTTATGAAATATATATTTTATTTAAAATATATGTTTACTTTGGTTGAATAAAATTTAGTTTTGATCATTGGGTATTAAGTTAAACCTTTAGAAATAATATATTAAGTTCGATTAGATAAAAATTTTAGTTATGATCGTTAGTAATAAAGAAAATTTTAATTAATTTGGGCTTTATCGTGATAAATTTACCATGATTCAAAAAAAAATATTCAGGTTAGCTATTAAAGCTTTATATTCGGTTTATGTCTATTAAGTTATGATTGAATGATCTTTTGGCATGTTACTTTTAAAGTATATTGTTACTTTATGTAATTTACTTAATTAATATATTCAGTATTTAGTTTTGATCATATGTTATTATGTATTATAGAATATATATTTGGTATTGATATATTCAATTCGGTTTGATCAAAAATTTATTTTTGATTATTATATCATTATGATTATATTAAAGTTTCAAGTAATTATTATACGAATTACTCATTTGTATGATATTTTTGTATTTTTTTTAGTTAAAGATTAAATGTTTTGATCGAATTTAGTTTTGATAAAAACATATTTAAGGAATTTTTAAAGAACAATCAAAGATTTCAGTTATTTGGATTCTGATAGCCCCATTAAGACAACCTTAATTTGGTTTATTTTTTCTTTCAAAAAAATAATTTGGTTTATTTTGAAAACTCAAGTGTTATCAGAAATTTCAACTTTGACTGTTATAAATATTAAGTTTGAATATTGGTATATTTATGTTAGATATTTTAAGATAAATTAATTGAAGCATTAAGTCACCAAAGTGATTTTTATTGTGGAAATTATTTTATTTTAAAATATAGAAGGTTTTGTGCTTGTAATTCAGTTTATGCTAATATTAATCGGCCCAAAGGAAGATTAATAATTAGTAATATTATATGCACATCTGTGGTAATAAACATGTGATAATTATTCAATTTTATATGTGAACAATAAATCGACCCAAAGAAAGATTTTTGTTTAACATATTCTTATTATCAATGTTTGATTATTACATCAAGATATCACTTACAAATTAATATTTTTTAAATATTATTGGAGTATTCGATATCTTGTGATGAGATTACCTTTATTCAAATTTATTATTACTTTGGTTATCTTTTATTTTGAGTAAAAGATAAAATTAAGAAAAATATTTTGCAACAATTAAATTCATATTTTAGCTTCGAATATCTAATATTTTAATAGATTAATTGAAACATAATGTCACCAAAGTGACTGCTTTTGTGTAGATTAGTTTATTTAAAAGATTAAGATAATTATAGGTCTTTGTAATTCATGCGTTTATTAATTGGCCCAAAGGAAAATTAATATTTGGCCGAATTACAACGACAACTATGGCGTTAAATGTGTGACAATTATATGGTATTTTATGTGAACAATACGTTAGTCCAAAGGTTAATCTATTGTTTGACATATTTTATTGTCAATGTTTGATTGCTACAATAAGAGTACCACTTACAGTTAATATTACCGTACAAAGACCTGATATTAATGTTGTGCTTGGTATCTTGAGGGAAACTAACAATTATTTTGAATTTATTGTTTACTTATGGATATTTATGTGATCTTGTTTATTTACTTATTTTTGTTCTATCTTTAGGTAATTTATCTTTGTTATAATATCTGTTGAATACATTCTACACTTATGTTTAGTGAAATTAATTTCAAGAAATAGAAAAGTCACTTATATATAGTATTTGATGGTATGAACATAGAACTTGCACCAAGTGAATAACAACTTACACCTCTCACGGCGGTAAACACTCTCATAAATAGGATTTTGAGAGGTGAGTTTATTCAAGTTGCATAAGTCTAATGATCATAAAATATAATATTTTAGAAACTTTTAAAAGCACAAATCTAAAGAAATTATTTATACTAAGGGTTTTCTATTGAGAAAAAAATTACTATTTTTTTTAAAAAAATTAACATGACATCACTTTTGGTTTACTTGATGTCTATGAAGTATAAGGATCAAGAAAATGTGAAGGAGTATATTATTTTGCTTCAAAATTTAAGACACATAAGATCAAACTTTATAACAATTGTTTGTTCCTATAATTTTAATATAGCTTCCTATACAGTTTAACTAATTCAAAACTAGTTATAATTATTAAAGGAGAAATAAACTTCAAATGAGATTATTTCTCATTGTGTTAAAGAGGAAGAAAAGTTGAAGCATTATAATTATAAAAATACTCAATCAGTTAGTGCTCTTTGGTTAGTGTCTCTAAGAATAAGGGCAATAAAAATATATTAGAATGAAGTTACTAAAAGGGTCTTGCTCAAAAGGAATAACAATAAGTTTTAAAGTGTTGATTCCTTTGTATAAGCTAGGATACATGTAAAGAAATTAAACTTCAAAAATAAGCAACTACTTAGGTTATTTTGAGTGATCAATGGGTTGTAAAGTTTATGATCCCACAATTAAGATTATTTTAATGAGAAGTTTATAATTAATTTTTAGGATGTTGAGTTTGAGAGGAGAATAAGGTTAGATACATTGCTATTAAGGAGGAATTGAACATTAATTTAATTCCTACTGTCACTTTTGATGATATTTAGGTTTTTACACCAATCATTAATCAAAAGTGAATCAAGTACATCAGCAAAGCAATATTAAAAAACTCTCATTCAAGATAATATAATTATTTTTTTTACAAGAACAAACTCAACAACCTCAAAAAATGTTTTTTAAGATATCCATGAGAGAAAAGAGAAATACTATTAAGGATTATTACTTAGTATTTCATCAAGAAAATAAGTAAAATAAAAGAATGATAAAAAATAACCTGATCAGTTATTTTTATCAAATCATAAAAGTTTTAACTCTCAAAAGTGGATAGATGTCATTAAAAAAATAGTATAATTTTATACAAGGCAATAAAGTTTAAGAACTTGTCGCATTATCTTAAGATACAAACCAATTGGTTGTAAATTAATATTTAAAACCAAGAGGGATGTAAATGATAATGTGGACAAGTATAAGGCATGTCTTGTATCTAAAGGATATACTCTAAAACAAGACATTGACTTTGTGGAGACTTTCTCTCAAGTTATACTGAAAGAATCTTTCAAAATAATTTGACACTTATTGCTTTTAATCTAGAGCTACATAAGATGGATGTTAAACTTGTTTTTTTCAATGACAACATTGAATAAATTAATTATATGGTACAATCATTGATTTGTGTCTAATGATACAAAATTAATGATATGTAAATTAAAGAAATACATCTATGAGCTTAAGTTTAACTCTCATTAATGAAATTATAAATTTTATATTGATTATCTCATTCGGTTTTAAGATAAATTTAGCTAAAAATTGTATGTATTACAAGTTCAGTGGGAGTAAATCAAGTGACACTCATATTACTAAAGAAGATAATTTTTTTCAGTGCCCTACAAGTAACCTTGAAATTTATAAAATACAAAAGATTCCATAAGCTATTGATAATCTAATTTATGCTTAAGTATGTATGCATTTGGATATTCTGTACATTATTAGAATGTTAAACATATATCTAAGTAAATCTAATATGGACCGTTGGATAGTAGTCAAGAGAGTTATGAAATGTCTTTAGAGAACAAAAATTACATGCTCACATATCGAAGTTCTGGTAAGTTAGAGATCATCAAGTTTATAGGCTTCGATTCTACTAGAATATTGATGTAAAAGATTTTGTCACATTAGCTGCTAATTATAGATTGAATAGAAAGACCACTTTAGTTATTTTGTGACAATAAATATGCATCATTTATTTTATAAAAAATAGGAACACTTTAAAAATTTGTTTCTAGTTGTTAAAGAAAATTCAGAGTGTTTGTGTGTCTATAGAGCATGTTGGTACAAACTCCATAATTGCGCACTTATTGAGAAACTATCACCCTAGGTCTTTCATGAGCATACTACCCATGTGGGTGTAATATTATTTAAGTATATTCAATTTTAGTGGGAGTTTGTAATTTTGATAAATGCTCATTCGTTTTAGACACAATTTCGGTTATTTTAGTTTAAGGTTAATTTCTGCAGAAATAAAATTTTTTGGCTTATGCACACTCTGAATTCAGTAAAGTTTGATCTCACTAAAGTTTAGGAGGACCAGTTGGAAATAGGCATGTTCAGTTCACATTTACATGTAATTTCCATGCTACGCATCCATGATTGATCTATGTCATTTGATTATGTTTTTATACGTGACCATTGATGGGTCCAGTCATGATTGATATGATGAAGACCGTTTTGATCCTATATGGATATAATTGATGGACGAGATTGTTTTAGAATACCTATTATATGGTAGCAAGTTTTTGAGCTCATAAGGTTATACATTTGTCAAGAAATATATGTTGCCCAAGTGGGAGATTGTTAGATTAAAATTCAATAATAGTGGGCACATATGTATAATCTATATTGCTATTATAAAATTTAACACGTAATTAAGTGACCAATTATGTTACACGTGTTATAGGTATTAAATTATCATGAAATTTAAAGTGTAGATACCATAAGGTGTATTTATAATTTGATGAGGGGCAGAGTTATAAATACTTAATAGTTATTTATTAAATCAACTACTAGTTGGTTATTAAACCAACTATATAAAGGGGTTATGGTCCCCAAGAATTAGGTCAACTTGCATATCTCTTTTCCCCGTCTGAGAGTTGTGCCGCAAGAGAAAACCTAACTTCTTGGAAGATCAAACCCTCTGGAAAAACTCTATCGATTAATTCAGGTACGCTTCCGCATTCAGTTTATTTATTTTATTGTTATTGATGATTTGACATATAGATCTTGGGTTTAGATTCATATCGAATATTTATTAATTCTAACAATATTATATTTAAAAAATATGAATTGGTACCCGAATGTAATCGAATACTTGAAAGTTTCTAATATTATGAACTAGGCTCAACCTGAAAATGACGAACTGGGTACTTGATCCGAACTAAAAAATTATGAATATATATATATATGATTATTTGTATTTAAGTAATTATATAGTTACACCGGATCAATCGAATCAGATATTTTTAAGGGTAAACTATTGCGTTGGTCACTTTAGATTACCCTCAGTACACTTTTAGTCACCGATTTTGAAAACGACCAGTAAGGTCACTATAGTTTTCGAGGTGTAAAGTTTTGGTCACTCCAACGTTAAGTGTTGTTAGATATTGACGAAAAAATGATCTGGCATAATATAAAAACGGTAAATTACTTAAATAGTCCTTAAATTTTTATTATATTTTTGTTTTATCTTTAATTTGACCCTTAAAATTTTAAAACATTATATTTTAACCATCTTCCCAAAAAACTCAACAACCTGTAATTTTCTCCGGTTCTCTTCCAAAGCTACTCTCTTTTAATTTTAATCTAGATTTTATAATGATACAAATTTTACACAAAATAAAGTTTTTATATTGTATGAAACACAAAAAATAAAGTGTAGAATTTGTATCATTATGAAATCTAGATTAAATTTAAAAGAGAGCAACTTTGGAGGAGAAATGGAGAAAATTGCAGATTGTTGAGTTTTTTTAGGAAATATGGTAAAAATATAAAGTTTTAAAATTTTAATGGTCAAATTAAAGATGAAATAAAAATATAATAAGAATTTAAAGATTATTTAAGTAATTTATCATTTTTATATTGTGCCAGATCATCTTTTCGTCAATATCTAACGGCACTTAATGTTAGAGTGACCAAAACTTTACACCCCGAAAACGATACTGACCTTACTGGTCGTTTTTCAAAATCGGTGACTAAAAGTGTATTGGGGGTAAACGAAAGTGACCAACGCAATAATTTACCCTATTTTTAAATACCTCTACCAATATCGACTTCAAACGTATGATTGAACTTTAAAGACTCAATAAATTTCAACTCAAACAAAAAAAATCCCCGATAGTTAAAAAACATGATCAAGTAACATATTTAATTAGAATATCATGTTTGAAACTTTTCCCATCAAAATTAAAAATCCTGCCATAGATAATTTAATAACTTATCCCATTTCCACACGAACCAATATTTTACAAATAAAAAACATGCTTCCAACATAAAACGAAAAGTAAAACCACATAGTTTATAATTCTTGTCAAACTATTGGGTATTTGAACCAATCAACACCCTTATTTAAGGTAATCGCCGCCGTAGTCACCACCGTTTCTGGTAGCCCATCACTCGCTGTCACCGTTCTCAAGGTACCCAATATTCTCTCCTACAGAAAAAAACTACCATGATGTCATTACGCAATTTGAATGTAATTGTTTAGTCAAATGTTCCGTATACAACAGGTCGGGCAATATTGAATATTTTACGGGTATATTTTTTACCGTTAACGCCGCCGCCAGATCCTCCAGTGTTGCTGCCATCGCGGCTGCCATCACGGCTCATCAAAGCTACGATCTCGTTCTTCTCGGCTCTCTGTGCATCAAAATTCTTGCTATCGTCTGCTTCAAGAAAATCAGCGACCAGTTAGTCCACGGTCTGTAACACCCGAAAGTCGGTTTAGTCGGAATTATATCATGATGCCGTAACCCTTCTTTTGTACTCAATTGTTATGTAATGGAACTTTAATTAAGTTCAATTTTGATAAAGGACTTGTTTGAAAAAAATTAAGATCTATTTAGTGGCTAAATTATAAAAATAAAAGTTTTAGGATAAAAGTACAAATTTTGAAAAGTTAAGGGACGACCTTCATAATTTTACCATTTGGATGTGAGTCACCTCCTGGCTTGCTTGACTTCACGTGAAGGCACATGTTTCTTGTCATAAAATATGACGTGTATAAAAATAATTTATTAGAAAAGGAAATTGAATTATAAAATGAATTCCTTTATAGGAAGGAAATCTTTTGATTGACATCATAACTTTCCTCATTTTGTGAAGAAATTAAATAATAAATGAATGGAGTTGAACTTTGAGTGGAAAGAAAATCGAGAGCCACCTTAAAAGAGAACTTCACCATCTTTTCTTTATCCTTATTGTTAAACTTGAGCACGCCTCTCTATTGTTATCTTCAAGTTTGAGTTCACCAAATACCTCAACCATTTTATTGATATTTGATTGTTTTTAATACACCTAATTGAAACTAAGAAATTGGTGAGTAATTTTTATTGATGAAATCCATGGATAGTATGTGTTTAATTATAAAAAAATGTTCTTGAAAACTTGGCCATAGAACTCATGTTTAGGGAACTTTAAGTCATGGAATTTATATCATCCTTAACTTTTTTTAAGCTTATGTTTTAAATCCATTGAGATCCTTAGTGACATCTTTCATAAATTTTGTTGATTAGTTAAAACTTTGGAAGAGTCACTATTAATTTTTACAAGAAACAAAGATAAAGGAGTTGTCATCCAAGAGCCTTAAAAACTGACTTCATCAAGGTTAGTGTAGTAGAGTTATGGGACAAAGCTAGAAATTTTTCTCATTTTATTTCATTATTATTGATTAACATGTAGTATGATTTTGACAAAAAAAAAACATAACACTATATAGGGTCATGGTAAGCTGTGGTAAGCTTTCTTTATTGAATTTATATTGATAAACCATTGACTCATTGAGATATTGAGCATTGAACATATTGAAATGGAACGAAGGGTCAAAATCTTGATATTGATTTATTGGACCTATAAAAAGTATCATTGATATTGTGTAAATTTATATGTTATTAGACCTTGGATTTGAGTGAAAATTGGATTCAATTGGCATGCCAAAGGATTCATGAGCCCATTGATACGGGTGAACTACGATCATTAGGCTACGACCTATATTTAGTGAGGTGGAGAGATGATTTGTGTATTGCTTATTTTGGTGAGGCGTAGGGATTAAACCACTTATTGATTTGGCGAGGCGTAAGAGTTCGTATATCTAATATATTGATTAATCCAAGGATATAAAATGATTTATTGATCTTATTGATATTGATATGAAATATTGACATAATTGATACTTTGGCATATGAGCATGTAAAATGAATGCATATTATATGATTATGCTGTGATTGACTACTTCACTAGTCAAAGTATGCCTAATGTCTTTATTTTTCATACATTTTTAGGTTAAGATTTGAAGAGAATAGTTGGATCCTTTTTGACAAGGTCTGACAAGTTACAAGAGTAGGGATAGCAACGGGTCGGATCTGGACCGAATTCAGTTAGATCAAGATCTAGATCCATTTTAACACCATGGATCTAGATCCGGCCCAGATCTGCGAGTCTAGAAAATTGAGACCCAGATCCAGATCCAGATCCAGATCCAATGGATCTTACGGATCCGGGTCTAAAACGGGTCCAAAACGAATCTTTTAAAATATGACTATTCGACCTATTTTTTTAACGTAATAGAACTATCATTAATTAATTTTACATCACAATTTCAATGAAGAAAGATTAATTTCAATTAACTAGTATCAGGATAAAAAAAAAATTAAAATCTTAAAAAACTCAACAATTACATAAATATCTTTTGAGTAACACTAATATTAAGAAATATAAATCATAAAATATTTCACTGTCGCAAATTAAGTATCGTACTTTTACTTTTTAGAGTAGTAGTCGTCATCACTACTTAAATCATAAACATCCTAAAACAAACAAGAAATTATCAACTAAAGAGAAATTTTTTATAAAAATAATATTTGTGAAATTTAAATATTAATATTAAGGTTATGTAATATTAATTGTCAATGATATTTACCATTTCCGCATCATTATCACAATCTTCATTAATAGTAGAACAAACATGTATTCCTTCAAAAAGTTTCTTTGTCATAAATAAATAAAAATTATATTAGATAATAATGTAAAATAAAACCTACAATTATATATTTATATATATTTTAAAACTAAAGGTAGGTTTTTTAATAAATAGGTAAACGGATCCGGGTCTAGGTTCAGATCTTAAATGTAAGATTCAGATCCAGATCCGTATTTTAATCAAAAGATCCAGATCTAAACCAGATCCATCGGGTCTAAAATTTTAAGATTCAGACCCTATAAAACGGATCTGGATCTACGGATCCGATCGGGTCGGGTCCAGGATCCATTGTCATTCCTATACAAGAGTCAAGAGTATGTAAACTTGTTTTAAATACCCCTAAAATGATGACATGTTTTGTTAAGTCATAATTATGTATTTTAGTATGTTGGTAATGTAAGTATCTTGATAGACCTATATTTTGTAAAATGGTTTGTTGAGAAGTTGCTTAAATAGTTAAACATGCACATTTGGAATTGAAATCTTAAAATCTTAGTAAATGGATTTAAATTACTTTTAAATTTGACATAATGTTAGTTTATGCTCTTTATAAGTTGCTGATAAAATTTTATAGGATTTGAAATTCATTTAATAAGTCAAATTGAATCAAAACCAACTAAAATGTTATATTACAAGTCAAACTATCAAAACGTGTTCTAGCTGTTTCGATACTACCTACTTAAAATCTGGGAAAATCTGAGAAAAATTGTCTTGATCACTCAGAGGTGTTTAGATACGTTTAGGCACTGTAATGTTTCGTTCCGATACTGACCCAATGTGTATCGAAACGACTGGTCAAGTTAAACCCGTAAGACTTTGGTCGGTCTTCATGTATCAAAACCACTGATAAGTGTATCGAAACAAGCTTAACGGTATTATCTATCATGAACCTTAGTATCGAAATAGTTCATAGGTGTTTCGATACACCTTAATGTACCGAAACGGATTAGGAGTTAACTGAATTACCTACCTGGATATCACTATTTCGATACGACCTTCTTGGCGTATCGGTACCACTCCTCAAAGATAACTGAATTAACGACCCTGACACCACTGTACTGATACTGTTCTTCACCGTTTTGAAACAGGTATCCATAATCCTTAAGATAATCTTATAATTATTCAAAATTTCACTAGGATCCTTAAATTATTTGAAAGTTTTAAATTACCCAAAAATAATTGAGTTCCTTTTAAGGTTAGATTAACCACAAGTTGATTATGTTATCGAATAATCTAAATCAAATTATCGGAAATATTATCGAATCATCGAAACTTTCGATCGTAACATTCTTCGATCCGGTTCTCTACCCATAATTTGTTTAGAAGGTTGTATTGAAATAGATTGAAATAATAAATGAGCAAATAAAATAGTTGAGATAATGATTGAGAAATGAGGTTGGGTTATTACGAATTATGAATGACTGTCGAATGATTTTGTCTTCGTGAATGGATGCTCGCACCACCCTACTTGCCGAGGCAATTGGGCTCAATCGATTGCTTATGACATTTCTCCGAGTTATCAGTTCATAGATTATTTGGGCAATGGAGACGAGAGAATTGCCTGGGCAATGTTGGGCAACTATCCTTGAGGTTCGGCAAAGCGTAGCTTTTCTTAACAACTAAAATCCTACACTTATCCCTAAGCCAGATTAGTTCTTTCGCACTTGGATCGAACTATATCTACTCGTTTCATGAATCCAATCCTCCCGGATATGGATAAATAAATCGTTTATCGAGTTCTCTCCCAATTCTCTCTCAAACAAATTGAATTGCCAATAGTAGATAAACCCTAATTTAGAACACACCAAACACTAAATAAAATTAAACTAAGTATTCATAACATAGAAATAACCCAAACCAACTAAAAATTAGTTCATGGCTGGGCAATAGTTTCCAAATAACATTTCTCTCATCACTCAAAATAATAAAAGAGACAAAGAAAAAAAATTGTCACTTGCTTCCTCTTCAATCTCAAGATCCAGCCCTCTCCTTTCTATGGTGATCGGCCAACTCTTTATATGGAGATGATGATAAATCTTGATGATGAAATAATATAAACTTGGAAATAATTATGACAAAATATCTCCAAATTAAATATTATTCAAATCCCATGTTTCCTTGTTTGTCCAATTGACTTCATCTTTCATATCTTCTTTCCATAGATAGCTCTTCATCAAGGATTTTCTTCTGCAAATAAAGAAATAAACCACAACAACATCTTTTCTACCGAAATTAACCAAAAATAACCAAACAAGGATATAAGATGACAATTAATGAATATGCATGAAAATATGAAATTATAACTAATTAAATGCTTAAATATAGCAATAACCATGAGTAAAAAGAAACTAAAAATAGTAAATTATAACACTTAACAATATCTCCCAAGACATTATTTTAATTAGCATCGTTATGTTCTTGTCATGAATTATTGAAATGATGATAATTGTTATGATTATTTATTAGATAGAATGATATTTTGGCCGTCTAATTTTAATAAATTTATTATTTTATCCCTTAAATTTTTATCATAATTTACTTTTTTTAATCAATTTAAAGGGTGTAAATCTGTCGTTTTTTATTATACTTTTATCGGTGTTTTTTTAAAAATAGTTTATGATTTACAGTTGAAAATTAAGGTTGGTTTAGACTTTAATGTTTTAAAAATTTTTAGTACAGTTATAGAAGGAGATATGATTAGGGTAAAGGATTAATTTATAGGGGAGAAATTTATATTAAAAAAATAAATTAATTTTTTATAGATCAACATGTATATTTACCTTATGAATTAATGGTCTGCGTATATTACTCAAAAAAAAAATAATGTTATGCGTATAATTCAACATAATATTTAATGAGGTCGATCTAGTGTATGGTGTAATGAGTATAATGTAAGACTACTCGGTGTAAAACTAGGAAATTAACGACTTCCTCTATGGTGTAAAGAGTTTGGTTTTTATAACAGCGATTGTCGGATGAGGCCTTCTTCGCTCAATCTTCTGTGGAGATGTTCCTTAACTCACACTTGGGATGGTACATATTATCAAAGGTACCGTCGAAAACTACAGCAATAGTTTCCATGTTCGAAGAAGATACAATAGATTGTATGAGAAATAGAAGAAATTGTTTATGCCGTTATGGTTTGTGTTTGCAAATAATGAACACCATGTGTGAAATTCAAGAGCGCTTCGATGCAGCCAGAGATTTGGAGAAAATGCTTCTTGATCTACATCAGGTACTTAATGAGCTTGTTGCCTTGTGGTGCTTCGATTTGATCAAAATAATTAAATTATTAAATTCAAACCTGTACTTGCAAAGCAAGAAGTCTTAAAAGTCTTGTTCTTAAGTGTCTTTGCTTTTAATGTTACAGTGAAAAGCATATCTGTTACTGATACAGACTTGGCTGGGTACTCTGTTTAATATCCGCGTCCTCTGTGTGTGTGAGTTTATTATGGATTGAGGACATCTAATTGTTGGATCTTTGAATGCTTTTTGGAGTGATTGCACTTTGGAAATGTTTTAAATATGTGCAGTTGTTCAATATGAGCAGATGCATGAAAATACTGATCACCAAAAGATCATATATGGGAAAGGACATATCTTTTGAATACATTATTAGTAATTTTCCTTATTCAGGTATTTGTGGATATGGCGGTTTTGGTCGAAGCACAAGGAGACATGCTAGATAACATAGAAACTCAGGTAATTGAACTCGTTTATAGAATCTTTGATCGTGGTGGTTCTCTTGAACAACATGTTGATTCTGGTGGTGTGAGTCAAACTCAGCATGAGCATCATGATGATGAGGATAGTCGTGAGTCGCAATCTAAGCAACAAATTGATCCTGGAGATGCAGGTGTTAGTGATATCTTAGTCCAGCATTGAGGACACATGCCATGGTTACAAGAAGCTGGAATGGGATATTCAAACCAAAGCTTTATGTCGCAGAAGAAGGAACTGATGTAGTTGAGCCTGTCACTATTTAAGAAGCATTGTCTTCTCCTAAGTGAAAGGAAGCTGCACTAGCCGAATTAGAAGCACCGCACAACAATGGAACTTGGTCATTGGTGAATTTACCTGAAGGTCGTACACCAATGGGATGCAAATAGATCTTCAAGCTGAAGCGTAATCCAGATGGCACTATCAATAGGCACAAATCAAGGTTAATGGCCAAAGGGTTCTCCCAAGCACCTTGGCAAGAATTTTGAGATACTTTTAGTCCTGTAGTTCAAATTTCCACTTTGAATGTTGTTCTATCTCTTGCTGTGTCTCGAAAATAGACTCTGAGACAAGTGGATGTAAACAAAGGATTCTTAAATGGTGATTTGCTGGAGGATGTGTATATGGTCTAACCATCTGGTTTTGAGCAAGTTGCATTTGATGGACCAAGGCTGGTATGTAAATTGTAAAAAGCTTTGTACGGGTTGAGACAAGCACCAAAAAATTGGCATGCCAAGCTCAAAAGATATCTACTAGAGATTGGATTCAGAGAAACTCGAACTGATGCATCACTTTTTGTATGTTGATGAAATTATCATCACCGGTGAATCTGATAAAGAAATTGATGAAATAGTTCACCAATTAGGTGATAGATTTTCTTTAAAAGACTTTGGGAGCATTGAACTTCTTTCTAGGTATACAGGTGACTCGAAGAGGTGATTCTTTAGTATTGAGTTAGCAAAAATATGTGATTGAGTTGTTGTAGAGGGTAAGCATGTATGGAGCTACTGGCACGCCTACACCTATGGTAACTTCTTCAGGGTGGCAAAGTGTAATAACCAAAAATATAAGTCAAAATCCCCAAAATAAAGTTAAAATCCCCAATCGAAGCCCTAAAATTTGGGGATTAAAATTCTGAAAATTTAGGGACTAAATTGAGAATTATTAAAAGTAAAGGGTCAAAGTCTGAAGTTTCAAAAACTTCAGGCCCTTAACCCGTAATTACACCATTTTCATTAGGAAACATTTTCTTCCTCCTTCTTAAACCGAAAATGGGGAGTTTAATGGGGATTGAATTTTCATTAATATTCAGATTTAAATCTGATTTGGTTGGAGATCGTTATATGGTGGAAAAATTATTGTTTCTACTTTATTCTTTTGTTCGATTAATCAAGGAATATTTCAAAATTTCCGTCTCGATTTTTGGTGGTGTTTTGGGTAAGTTCCCAATCCATTTCGTTTCATTTTCTTTCTTCATTTTTCGATTCGTTTTGTGTTTGGTTCGAATGGTTTTGGTTTCAGTTGGTGTGGATTGAGCCGGTTCTGAGCTTGGGTTGAATGTTAGTTTCGAATGAAAATGGAAAATCAGAGGGGGAAGTATCATGGGTGCCTTAGTATCGATTTTAAAGGGAGAGTTGATGTTTTTTTGGTGTAGATTCGATAAAGAATTGTTTAGGAATGTTTTGGATCGAATATAGGTTGACATTGAATCGAATATGGGTGTTTTTGTTCGAATGAACCTTGTTTGGACCCCGAGAAAATCTGAAATTCCCAGATTTTCCTGGGAAACAAACAGCCTAGAGAAAACCAGTAGACAGGCCCAGACCGCTTGACCCGAACCGACCGGCCCACCCGAACTGGTTCAAGCCTGAATCGGCCCAAGCCCAAAACGTAACCCGTCCGACCCGAACCCAGACCAGACCAGACTGCCCGACCTAACTCGACCGCTCAATCCGACACGATCTCCGACCCGGTTCCCGACCCGGCTGACGTCAGCTGCTGACGTTAACGTTGACTGATGACGTCAGTGTTGACCAATGCTGACGTCAGCAGTTGACTTTTTTCGACCCGGGCCCACTTTATGTTTTTCGACGTCCTGAATCCAATGACGCTGTCCGTTTTTCGAAATTCAAACCTGAAGTGTCATTTTTGGGGGTTTTAAGTTCGATAAGTTATCTAGAATTTATCTGTAAAAGTTTCTAAACAAGTTTCTGTTTGCTTCAGGTGACGAGGATTCCGACCCCGAGAAGTTGCCTCCTCCTCCTCCTGTACGAGATCCGATACATCCACATTCGGGACCCTTAGGTGAGTAACGAATTATTCTATTTAGTTTATTTTACGGTAATATGGCATAGTAGGATGTCTAATATATTTCTGTTAATTGTAGACTCTACTCTTGCTCAGTCTGGTGGTAGAGCCAAGTCCAATAGACATCAGGGTCTTCGTTGAGTCTTCTGATACAGGTGTGTTCTCTCCCTTTCATCCTGTAAATCTGTTATTCTGTATATTCGAACTCTGTTATCCGTATGATCATGCATCATTCTGTTATATCATTTTTGATTCTGTTATCTGTCATGCTTGCCTCCTGTTAGATTATAAGGCATGCATTCTGATTCTGTATCTGCATATAACATGGCATCTGGGATATTATCTATGTACGGGGAAGTTAGTGATTTATCACTTCTGTTCAGTGGCTCCACCTTCGGGTCGAGATACCACTTCTGTTGGTGTGATGGTGTTAGAGTGGTCTGGGGACCAACTCTTTCTGAGGTGTTCGGAGATGGGTGCACATCATGCATACTCTGTCTTTTCTACATATTCTGTTCTGCTTTTTCGTTTATCTGTTCTAGAGATACACTAGGCTCCCTAGCTTACACCCTCTCAGATTCTTGTTTCAGATCTCAGTCCTAGGATCGGTACGGTACTTGGAGGTTCCTGATCCAATATCTGATTTATAGTATGTATTCAGTGTCGGATTCCGGATTATTTATCATATTTGAACAATATTTCTGTAATACAGACATTAAACTTTTATCGGTTTCTATGAGGTTTATTGTTTATATAAATTATGGGTTGAACTTTATTTTGTAAATGTTTAATTTTTATTATTAATTTAATTCATTAATTATTTAATAATTTATCTGATTATTTTATTAATTTTTTTGTAAAAACCCTAACTTGCGAAACAAGATTTCAGATTGTAAACCCTAACTTGTAATCTAAGAAATTAGGTTAATTTTAGGGGTTACATTTAGTGGTATCAGAGCCCGGTTCAACCCACGAACTGTGAAGTCCGAAATGATTTTTGATCTGAAAATGTTTTGTCAAAGTATTTGAAAATCCGAAATTCTATTTTAACTCTGTATTTTGAAAAATTTCTGAATTATTTCGAATATTACTCCAAGTACCGACTCTAATAGGATTCTGTCTGTCTTTCTGTAGATATTTTACTATACCACTGCATCGAAGTACCCGTTTAGCGACCTGTAGAGGTCGTGGCCGAGGCCTTGGCTGAGGTCGATCTGTTGCCTCTTCCAATGATGTTCTGCCTCCTGTGGACCCGCCACAGGCTCAGAGTCTGACACAGAACCTAGGAGGCGAGGCTCATCCCGAGATACAGACCGAGGCTCAGCAAGCCGAGGTTGATCAGCTGGTCCAGAGTGAGGGACCATATGTGCCTGAGGACAGTGAGACTATCAGTTTGGACTAAGTGACCGTACAGAAGGAGCTACTCAGATATCTGCGACAGAATGAGTGTTCCAGGAAACCCATATCTACTGAGCTTCTAGCAGTTGGGATGACTATGTTTGACGACAAGACCGGTACTAATCCAGCCGATGCCGAGTACTGGCTGAAGAAACTTCAGCGTCTGTTTGTCGAGATGGAATACCCCTCTAACAGGAAATTGAGGGCAGCGATATCATTGCTACTGGAGAGGCCCTGAACTGGTGGGAGGCAGAAGAAAAGGTTACTGCTTCTGAGAGGATTAATTGGGAGTTCTTCAGACAGAGTTTTGAGGATCGGTATGTAAGCCCAGAGTACTTGGCTAAATGCCGAGAGGACTTCCTGAATCTGCAGTAGAATGACATGTCTGTCAAGGACTATGAGATTGAGTTTCTGAGACTACTATAGTATGCCCCTGGTATTGTGACGACCGAGAAGCAAAAGTGTGATCACTTTCTGAAAGGACTCCGGATACCACTGAAGATTGCAGTTGCTATACATCATGATACGAAGTACAAGATGATCACTCAGCGTGCCAGGATAGTCGAGCGTAATGAGGTTCTGAGGGTTCAGATGGAATCCCAAGGTCAGGATAGAGGTAGTCGACAGCCTGCCTCATCTGCTCAGTACAGTTAAGGTTTTCAGTCCCGGAAGAGAGGCCGCGATGAGTATGAGCCGTAGAGTTCGACACGGTCTAGACCTGCAGTATCAACTGTCCCTACTGCTAGTGGAGCTGGATCTACTAATACCCGAGTTGTACCTTAGTGTACCTTCTATAAGAAATGGCACCCCGAATAGTGTCGCATGTGGAGTGGAGCCTGCTTCCGATATGGTTCCCTTGATCACCGTCTCAGAGACTGTCCAGTGGAACCACAGTCTTGTTATGCTCCGGGCCAATCACAGGCTTCAGTTCAGACCCCAACAGGGGGAAGAGGACAGGGTAGACCCACCGCATCTGGTACTGGTAGTAGAGGCAAACCCAGTTAGTTCAGAGGAGCTGCTAGATCAGGAGGATCTCAGTATGGTATGGTATATGCTACGAGGAGATAGGAGGACGGGATGAGCCAAACGTCATTGCTGGTACATTTTCTGTACATACTGTTCCTTTCTTCGCACTGTTAGATAATGGGTCAACGCATTCGTATGTCTCTAGTTATGTACCGGGTATCTGAAAATTCCAATGAAGGATACTGGTAGTTCCGTTTCGGTTTTTAGCCTTGTAGGCCACCAGATGGAGATTTCCAAAGTTTACAGAGATTGTCCCCTTGAGCTTCACGGGGAAATCTTTCATGCAGTTACCATTTGTGGACTTCGACTTGATTCTGGGGATGGACTGGTTATCTGCTCACCGAGTTACTCTGGACTATGAGCGTAAGAGGGCAATTCTGAGAATTTTTGATGGTCGCAAGGTAACTCTCATCGGTGAGCGAAGAGGTTATCTGTCCAATCTGATTTCAGCCATGAAAGTTGAAAAGATGATCAAGAAGGGGTGTATAGCCTATCTTGCCTACATCCTTGACCGGAGGCAACCTGATTCTAGAATGGATAAGATCCGCGTGGTTTATGAATTTCCAGATGATTTTCTGGAAGAGCTACTGGGTGTACCCCCTAAGCGTGAGGAGGTGGAGTTCAGTATTGAGTTGCACCCTGGGACTACTCCAGTATCCATGCCACCTTATCGGATGGCTCTGAAGGAGCTTAAGGAGCTTAAGATTCAGCTACAGGAACTTCTGGATAGAGGTTTCATACAACATAGTGTTTTACCGTGGGGAGCCCATGTTCTGTTCGTTAAAAAGAAAGATGGTTCTCTGCGCTTATGTATTGACTATCGGAAATTGAACAAATTGACCATCAAGAACAAGTACTCCCTTCCCCGCATTGATGATTTGTTCGATCAGTTTCGAGGAGCTTCGGTTTTCTCTAAGATAGACCTGAGATCTGGTTATTACCAACTCAAGGTTAAGGATTCTGATGTGTCCAAGACAGCTTTTCGAACTCGTTATAGTCACTATGAGTTTCTGGTTATGCCCTTCGGTCTTACGAATGCCCCTGCAGTATTCATGGACATGATGAATAGGGTGTTTCGACCTTATCTGGATCAGTTTTTAGTGGTTTTCATTGATGACATTCTGGTCTACTCCAAGTCTGAGGATGAGCATGAGCAGCATCTCCGAATTGTTCTTCAGACTCTGAGGGAGAAACAGTTGTATGCAAAGTTCAGCAAATGTGAGTTCTGGCTTTCGAAGGTGGTTTTTCTGGGACACGTGGTATCAGCTAAGGGTATTCAGGTTGATCCGAACAAAATCGAGGCTATTATGAGTTGGCAGCGGCCCAAGAATGTAGCAGAGATCCGCAGTTTTCTGGGACTAGCTGGTTATTATCGGAGGTTTGTGGAGGGCTTTTCTTCCATAGTCGTTCCCTTAACTAAGCTTCTGAGGAAGGATATTCCATTTATCTGGTCTGAGGCTCAGCAGCAGAGTTTTGAGAAACTGAAGTCCGTTCTGACCTAAGCACCAGTTCTGATACAGCCAGAGTCGGGGAAACCCTATACCGTTTACAGTGATGCCTCATACACTGGTCTGGGTTGTGTTTTGATGCAGGATTGGAAAATAGTGGCTTATGCGTCTCGACAATTGAAACCGCATGAGTGTAACTACCCCACCCACGATCTGGAGTTAGCAACTATGATCTTTGCTCTGAAAATCTGGAGACACTATCTCTATGGAAAGAAGTGTTATATTTTCACTGATCATAAGAGTCTTAAGTACCTTGTCACCCAAAAGGAACTTAATCTGAGACAACACCGCTGGCTAGAGCTTCTGAAGGACTATGATTGTGAGATTGAACATCATCCTGGTAAGGCTAATGTCATTGCGGATGCTTTGAGTCGCAACGCCATTTCTGACCTGAGAGCTCTGTTTGCTCGGATGAGTCTGTTAGAGGATGGCAGTCTACTGGCAGAGCTTCGGGTGGTTCCTACACTGATTTCTGAGATTAAGTCTGAGCATCCTAATGATCCGTACTTGGCTCACCACATTGCGGAAGTTCAGGAGGGGACTTCTCAAGATTTTTCTTTGAACCAGGATGAAGTTCTATATTTCCGGGGTCGACTCTGTGTTCCGAGGAACTCTGAACTGAAACAGGTTATTCTACGAAAAGCTCATGATAGCCCGTACTCTATGCACCCTGGAGGTGACAAAATGTATAAGAATCTCCGAGAAAAGTACTGGTGGAAAGGTCTCAAGCGAGACGTGGTCAGTTTTGTATCCAAGTGCTTGACTTGCCAGAAAGTCAAAGCAGAGCATCAGCGACCATCTGGACTACTTCAGCATATCGAGATTCCTCAGTGGAAATGGGAGTGTGTGACCATGGATTTTATCAGTGGGTTACCTTTGACTCTGTCAAAAAAGGATTCTGTCTGGGTCATCGTTGATCGTTTGACAAAATCTGCTCATTTCATTCCGGTTAAGACCACCTATCCTCTGAGTAGGCTGGCCCGGTTATACATCTCCGAGATTGTCCGGCTACATGGAGTACCTCTGTCTATTATATCTGATCGGGATCCGAGATTCACGTCTAAGTTCTAGGGATCCCTACATACTGCTCTGGGTACTCGTCTGAACTTCAGCACTGCTTATCACCCTCAGACCGACGGTCAGTCTGAACGGGTGATTCAGATCCTCGAGGACATGTTGAGAGGATGTATTCTGGATTTCAGAGGTAGCTGGGAGGATTTCTTACCTTTGACAGAGTTCGCGTACAACAACAGCTATCAGGCCAGCATTAAGATGGCACCATATGAGGCTCTGTACGGGCGTAAGTGTCGCTCCCCGATTGGTTGGACTAAACTCACTGAGCACCGTTTACTAGGTCCAAATATTGTACATGAGGCTGAGGAGACTGTCAGATTGATTCGGGATCGGCTCAAAGCCGCTTTTGATAGACAAAAATCTTACGCTGATTTGAGTCGTAAAGATCTTGAGTTTGAGATTGGAGATGAGGTTTTCCTGAAAGTATCTCTGTGGAGGAAGGTACTACGATTTGGCCATAAGGGTAAGCTCAGTCCTAGATATATTGGACCCTACCGGATTATCAGACGTATCGGACCTGTCGCTTATCAGCTTGAGTTACCACCTGAACTCAAGTGAATCCATGATGTGTTCCATGTTTCTGTACTGAGACGTTATCGAGCAGATCCGTCTCATGTTCTGTCTGTGGAGGATTTCGAGATTCGACTTGATCTGTGTTATGAGGAAGAGCCTGTTGAGATCATTGCCCAGGACCAGAGAGTTCTTCGGAGGAAAACCATTAAGATGGTTAAGGTTCTCTAGCGTAACCGAGGTCTGGATGAGGCTACATGGGAGCCCAAGTTTGTCATCAAAGCCTAGTATCCGCATCTCTTTGATCCAGGTAAATTTCATGGACGAAATTTCTATAAGGGGGAGAGAGTTGTAATAACAAAAAATATAAGTCAAAATCCCTAATCGAAGCCCTAAAATTTTGGGATTAAAATTCTAAAAATTTAGGGACTAAATTGAGAATTATTAAAAGTGAAGGGTCAAAGTCTGAAGTTTCAAAAACTTCAGGCCCTTAACCCGTAATTAGACCATTTTCATTAGGAAACGTTTTCTTCCTCCTTCTAAAACCGAAAATGGGGAGTTTAATGGGGATTGAATTTTCATTAATATTCAGATTTAAATCTGATTTGGTTGGAGATTGTTATATGGTGGAAAAATTATTGTTTCTCCTTTATTCTTTTATTCGATCAATCAAGGAATATTTCAGAATTTCCGTCTCGATTTTTGGTGGTGTTTTGGGTAAGTTCCCAATCCATTTCGTTTCATTTTCTTTATTTATTTTTCGATTCGTTTTGTGTTTGGTTCGAATGGTTTTGGTTTCAGTTGGTGTGGATTGAGCCGGTTCTGAGCTTAGGTTGAATGTTAGTTTCGAATGAAAATGGAAAATCAGAGGGGGAAGTATCATGGGTGCCTTAGAATCGATTTTAAAGGGAGATTTGATGTTTTTTTGGTGTAGATTCGATAAAAAATTGTTTAGGAATGTTTTGGATTGAATATAGGTTGAAATTGAATCGAATAGGGGTGTTTTTGTTCGATTGAACCTTGTTTGGACCCCGAGAAAATCTGGAAATCTTCCAGATTTTCCCAGATTTAAATCTGGGAAATTCCCAGATTTTCCTAGGAAACAAACAGCCCAGAGAAAACCAGCAGACCAGCCTAGACCGCTTGACCCGAATCGACCGGCCCAGACCAAGACCGGCCCACTCGAACCGGTTCAAGCCTGAACCGGCCTAAGCCCAAATCGTGACCCGTCCGACCCGAACCCAGACCCGACCCGACCGCCCAACCCAACCCGACTGCCCGACCCGATCTTCGACCCGTTTCCCGACCCGGTTGACATCATCGCTGACGTCAGCATTGACCAATGTTGACGTCAGCAGTTGACTTTTTTCGACCTGGGCCCACTTTATGTTTTTTGACATCCTGAATCCAATAGCGTTGTCTGTTTTTCGAAATTCGAACCCGAAGTGTCATTTTTGAGGGGTTTAAGTTCGATAAGTTATCTAGAATTTATCTGTAAAAGTTTCTGAACAAGTTTCTGTTTGCTTTAGGTGACGAGGATTCTGACCCTGAGTAGTTGCCTCCTCCTCCTCCTGTACGAGGTCCGATACATCCATATTCGGGACCCTCACGTGTATTTTGTTTAGTTTATTTTACGATAATGTGGCATAGTATGATGTCTAATATATTTTTGTTAATTGTAGACTCTATTCCTACTCAGCCTGGTGGTAGAGCCGAGTCCAGTAGACGTCAGGGTCGTCGTTGAGTCTTCTGATACAGGTGTGTTCTCTCCCGTTCATCCTGTAAATCTATTATTCTGTATATTCGAACTCTGTTATACGTATGATCATGCATCATTCTGTTATATCATTTTTGATTCTGTTATCTATCATGCTTGCCTCCTGTTAGATTATAAGGCATGCATTCTGATTTTGTATCTGCATATAACATGGCATCTGGGATATTATCTATGTACGAGGAAGTTAGTGATTTATCACTTCTGTTTAGTGGCTCCACCTTCGGGTCGAGATACCACTTCTGTTGGTGTGATGGTGTTAGAGTGGTGTAGGGACCAACTCTTCTGAGGTGTTCGGAGATGGGTGCACATCATGCATACTCTGTATTTTCTGCATATTCTGTTCTGCTTTTACGTTTATCTGTTCTAGAGACACACTAGGCTCCCTAGCTTACACCCTCTCAGATTCTTGTTTCAGATCTCAGTCCTAGGCTCGGTACGGTACTTGGAGGTTCCTGATCCAATATCTGATTTATAGTATGTATTCAGTGTCGGATTCCGGATTATTTATCATATTTGAACAATATTTCTATAATACAGACATTAAACTTTTATCGGTTTCTGTGAGGTTTATTGTTTATATAAATTATGGGTTGAACTTTATTTTGTAAATGTTTAATTTTTATTATTAATTTAATTCATTAATTATTTAATAATTTATCTAATTATTTTATTAATTTTTTTGTAAAAATCCTAACTTGTGAAACAAGATTTCAGATTGTAAACCCTAACTTGTAATCTAAGAAATTAGGTTAATTTTAGGGGTTACACAAAGGATGCAGGCAGTCCTATTGATAATGCTCGAGAATATAGGAGCCTTGTGGGTGCGTTGTTGTATGTGTATCATACACGATCAGAAATTATGTTTAGTGTGAATCGGTTGGCACAATTTATGCATGATCCTCGTGAGCAACATTTTGCTGTTGTAGAAAGGTTTTTCAGATACTTGAGTGGAATGTTGGATCATGGGTTGGTGTTTAGGCCAGCAATATCTGATGAAGAGTTGTGTCTTGAAGCATTTACTGATGCAGGTTGGGGAAAGTTTTGAGGAAAAGTGTCAGTAACAGGCTATGTTGTGTATCTAGGAGGTAATCTACTAGCATGGAGTTCAAGGAAACAAAAGACAGTTGCTCGTTCGACAATAGAAGCGAAATATAGGAACATCACTGATGTTGCCTTAGAGGTTAATTGGGTGACTGCCTTACTTACTGAACTGGGATAAGCACAGTAGTCGGTTCTTGTTGTTTAGAACGACAATTCGAGTGTCGTGACATTAAGTGCGAATCCTGTGTATCATGCACAGACTAAGCATTTGGAGCTTGACATCCACTTTATACATAAAAATGTTACGGGAGGTCAGTTGAAGGTGAACTACATACAAGCCATGCGTCAAGTGGCTGATGAGTGACTAAAGCTTTGTCGAGGTTCAACAAAGGTGGTTAATTGGTTAGGGAGTTAGATTGGTTGTTTAGCTATCCGTAAGTGATTAGGGTATCAGCTTAGCTGATCCTTTTATGTATAAATAAGTGATATATGTATGAGCTGAAATACTTGAATTCAATAAAATCTAAGTACTTTCTCAACTTTGCTGGAAACCAAATCCCACTCACAAAATCCTTTGTGTTGTTTCCGAATGTGGTCTAGAATTCGGTTCATCTTGGTGATGGACTCAATCCTCATCTTCATGTCCTCATATAATTTCTGCAAAATAATCGTACAAAAACATAAATATTTTAAATTAAAATAAATTTATAAAAATATATTTTTTAAAAAAATATATACAAGAACAAAAATAAAAGAACCTACAACTCATATTAATTTCGTCGTTGAATCAGGTTGATGTTATTTGTTAATTGGTCTAACTCATACTATTTCCTATCAATAATAACTAATATTATTCTTATTGTATTTATTATTTAAACAATTTCGATCTAAAAGATAAGGAAAATTTTACTATTACTGATTTTAGAATCTTCAATTTAGAAAAAAAAAATAAAAGAATGTGAATTGAAAGCTTTAACCACTTGTTATAAAAAAGACTTAACTCAAAAATAAGTGCATAAATTATATATTTTTCTAAAATAATTGTCTAATATTTTTTTGGCTAAAATAAGTGCCTAAATTATATATATATATATATATATATATATATATAAAATAGGTGTTTAATGTCTTTTAGCTGAAATAGATGTCTAAAGTTTCATTCCGTTAGTATTTTAAGGTAACACCGTTAAAAAATTATTTAACTTATAAATAGGTGCTCCAACTATACATTTTTTCTGATATAAGGGTAATATTTTTTTTTGTTGAAATATGTACCTAATATTTTATTTCGTTAGTGTTTTAAGATAACACTACTAAAAACATATTTTATTTAATACACCTAACTTTTATACGTTATTAGTTTATTTTAATACACGGTTTATATATATTTTATTTAACTTAAATCTCGAAAAAATTAAAAAAAATTAAATTAAATAAATTTATATATCAAAATATTTTTAATATTCACATTATGTTTTAAATCTTTCTTCAATATTATTTCTTTTAGTGTCTAAAATGGTTTGATGTGAACTTTATTTTATCTTAAAAGATTTTATTTTTCATATTAACATTAGAAAATTAAAAGTTGTAACTTCACATTAATATTAAAAGTAATAAAATTTTCAATAATCTAATATAACTTATTCATAAAAAATATATAGTTTAGGCACTTATTTAAGTAAAAAAATATTAGGCACATATCTCTGAAAAATGTATAGTTTGGCACCTATTTATAAGTTAAACAAAAAATTTGTAAGGCTGTTACCTTAAAACACTAACGAATTAAATTTTAGGCACCTATTTAAAAAATTATGCACATATTTTAGAAAAATGTATAGTTCAGACATTTATTTAAGCGAAAAAAATATTATACACCCATTTCAAAAAAATGTATAGTTTAGACATTTATTTTTGAGTTAAGCCTTATAAAAATATTAATATTCTTATGTTATTTTAGCAATTCAAACATTTTATCACCTTTTATATACTCGTTGAATGACTTTTTTAAAAACATAATTTTTAATATCAAATATTTTCTTTCGCTCACATCGTTGAGTGCGACATAATCTAATCATATTAATTATTTTAAAATTTTATTTAAATTTCAAAAATAATAATTTACGTTTAATAATATCATTATCATTATTTAATAAGTAATATTCGAATTCTAAATAAGAAATGTAAATAATATATCATGTAAATAATATCATTTAATTATTATCACTTATGGTATTAGTCAAATGTATAAAGTTATAAAATGATAGAACACCAAACATTTATAGTTTAGAAAATAAAATATAATATATGAAAAAGTGGGCAAGGCATGAATTTTGTAATTGATATATCAAGATAAATTTATAGTTTAGAAAATACTCCTGAGGTCAAAGACATCGTAGGAATGTGTGAAATGGTGACTGACATGGAGCTTACTGGTTTAAATCTTATGTTCCTGAAAGATAGGTTGTCAACGGTTCGTGGAACGTTGAGGAAGAGATTAAAAGAACAGTTGGTCAAGGCCAATCGGGAGATAGCCCTGATGGACAAGATTATAGCTGATAAAAGTTTGTGTTTTAAGTTCATAGTCCAAGACTTAGAAGCGATGTGAATTCTTGATTTTGGTCGGGGATTAAAATATTGGGTAAATTATACAGATAGTTACTATACTATAGGTTGAGTATCGATATGACCACAATGCTTTAAAAAGCGTCAAATACACCGGTGAACTATTAATTTGGTATTAAAATAACCATCGACCGTTAAAGACCAAACGGACTGATGACGTGACAGTTAAATATAAAATGAAATAATTACACATTTAATCCTTGTTATTCATACATTTTTTAAATTTAATCCTAATTTAATATAATAAAATAATTATTTAATTGGTGATGACGTGTCACCACCTTATTAGAAGATATTATTTATATATTTTTAATTTATTAAATTTATTTTTCCCTCCAGTGGTGACACGTGATGACGTGCCTAAAATAATTATTTAATTGGTGATGACGTGTCACCACCTGATTAAAGGGGTTAAAATAAAATTAACCCCTTTGATTAGGTGGTGACACGAGTCACCACCTGATTGGTGGGGAAAAATAAAATTAATAAATTAAAAATATATAAATTATATCATCCAATAAGGTGGTGACACGTGTCATCACCTAATTAAATAATTATTTTATTTTATTATATTAAATTAGGATTAAATTTAAAAAATGTATGAATAACAAGGACTAAATGTTTAATTATTCCATTTTATATTTAACGGCCACGTCATCAGTCCGTTTGGTCTTTAACAGTCGATGGTCATTTTAATACCAAATTAGTAGTTCACCGGTGTATTTGACGCTTTTTAAAGCATTGTGGTCAGATCGATACTAAACCCATAGTATGGTGATCATTTGTATAGTTTACCCTAAAATATTTTAGGCATCTGAAAAATAATATATATAACTTAAATGCTTATTTTATAGTAAAACTTTTTATTTTTTCTTAAAATTATTATTTATCGAATAAAACAGATAATTTTTATTTTTGTTAAAATTATTATTCATCCGAGTGAAACAATTAGCTAACCAACGATCAATACATCTTATTGATATACTATGATCTCGTGTATTAAGATAATGATATAACATGTTCATGTGGTCATTAGTGATGACATGGTCTAATGTTATATCAACAAAAAAAATGATTTTTTTAAATATTTTTAGAATTTTATAAATATTATTTTCAGTAAAATATATATACAATAATTTAAAAACTATATTAAAATGCAATATAAAATAATTGAAAGGATAATTTTATTTTTTAAAAAATAAATTTTATTTTATTGAAAAATTATCTTGTAAAAATCGTTGATTTTAAGTGGGACATTTTAAGCAAGACAGAAGGTGTATATTTTTAAATAATTCTTAAATTTATTAATCGAACCTGTAGAGTAATCCTATTGACGAAAGATAATTTAATTCATTTAAATGATTCAGATTTAAATATTATGTATATAGGGTACATGTTCGTTATTAGTGAACTAAGAAAATTAAATAATACTACCTTATAATCACAACATCCTATTTAAAAAAATTAAAATACGTTATCTAAATTATCTATATTTTTTAAAATTCTTAATACAAAGGGTATTAATTTCTTAAGAAATAAAAGCATTATTATCCTCTTTCAAAATAAATTACTTTAATTTAAGAGTAGAGTTTATAAATAATAACTAAATTTTATTTAATTATTTAATATGGTAATTAAACATTTAATTACTTTAAAATGATAAAACGCCAAACATTTACTCTATTAGTCTTTTTAATGAGACAAAAACGTGCACTTCATCAATAACTAATAAATTGGAAGCAAATGTTCAACCAGCTTGCACGATGGATGTAAGAAAACGAATCATTCAAACGTACCTGAACAAAACTCCACTCCTCGACAGCGACAGCTTCAGAATCAGAAGCTATCCTGAAGTAAGCCTCCGACGGCGATCGGGGTTCTACTCCGAACTTGTTGCAGAAAGGCAGACATGTCTTGAAGAAATCCGCAGCCTCCAACAAGGCATAAAACGTTAAATTCGATCCCTGTCGTCTGACAAATAGATGCTCAGCTTCTGACATGGATAATCATTATGCCATCACTGATAAAACCGTGTTCACCACCATGCTCGGCGGCTCTATCAATAGATCTGCCGTGCAGACAAATACGTCGACCCCTTGTAAGTGGTAATTCTTCTCCAAACCTACATGTTAATTAGAATACTTTAAAGCATGTGTATTAAAAAGCCGAAAGTTTCGTTGTTGTTTTAAAAGCATGAGAGTCTTGAAAAATTTAATTTTGAATTGCAAGAGATAAATGACACTTGATAAGGAAATTGTTTTGGTTTTGTAAACAATGTTTGAGATACTTATATTGAGCATGATATGGCATGATTTAAAGTGTTTTATTGATGGACTTATAGGCTGCATTGCAAAGGTGGTATTTCTATGTTTTACCCCTCATTAAGTTTTTGTTTATCCTCTCTTTTACCTTGCAATGCAAAGATATTATATGAGGCAGCCAAGAGAAGCAAGATTCCAAGTGCATGTCGATGAAAAGCTCAAGTATGTGCTCTAAAGATTAGTAGTAGTAAGAGAGCAATGGGGGTATGGTTTCATTGTTGTAAAAGTTGGTTTTTGGTTGGCATGAGCCACTTTATTTATATGAACTTGAATTTGTATTGGATGCTGAGCAATGTTGTTGTCTTGTAAGTAAAAGCATTTAAAGGAAGTGGGATGTATGCTTTGAACCTTATGTTAAATTAGGTTGTGATGCATTTAGTTTGAATGCCAAATGGTTAGAAAGTATGCCTATAGGAGTTACGAGGTTTATGATGGTAATAGTTGGATGTCTAAGTTGCTCTCGGTGCCTAGGAATTATGCATATAATTGATGGAGGTCAATGGTTGTGTATTGAGTGGGTTAAATCTACTTAAAAGGGTTGATTTTATGATTTTGGACACGAAGGTATCGAAATTTTAAGAGAAGTTTCGAAACCTTTGCCATAAAGTTTCGAAACTTCCAGGTAGGTTTCGAAATCTTGCGGGTAAGTTGGATATTGGAACCTTACTAGAGTGAAAGTTTTGAAACTTTCATGGAAAAGTTTCGAAACCTTTGCCATAAAGTTTCGAAACCTACATTGAAGGTTTAGAAATCTTTGGTTGCTATGAGTTAATAGTTATCGGAAATTGCATTTTAGTCCCGGATAACTTTCTATGTTCAATTATGGTAGCTACAAATGTTATTTTGGGTTGAAATTTTACTTAAAGTTGACTTAATTTCAACTTGGGTAACTTAAATTGGATGTAGTCCCTAAAAATTAAAAGTTTTACATTTTGGTCCCTATTTAGTGAGGCATGTAATTGATGATGATAGAATGTTTCGTTTGGTTTGAAATTTATTGTGGGTGTTCTTTGTATTTTTAATTGAACTTTGATGAAATGAATTTCTACCTTGCCAATAAAATTTGAAAGATTCATATTTTAGTCCTTAACAAATTCATGTGTTTAAACGAGTGCTCAATTGTGATTGCATTGCTTTCGTTCTTGTTCTGCATGAATTTCACACATATAGAAACTTAATTATGCTTCTAGAAAAGAAAAAAAAGAAATATACCATTTTCAGGGTTGTTTATTGGATCGGGCATTCGTGGGTTTGATTCAATATTCTCCGTGTAATCCATTAGAGTCGGTTCCGTCTAGGCCGGTCTAAGGGGATTACAATCTTGGTGATGGACTCATTCCTCATCTTCGTGTCCTCATATAATTTCTGCAAAATAATTGTACAAAAACATAAATATTAGAAATTAAAATAAATTTATAAAAAAAATGTTTTTTTTAAATTATATATAAGAACAAAAATAAAAGAACCTACAACTGATATTAATTGCTCTAACTCATACTATTTCCTATCAATAATAACTAATATTATTCTTACAGTATTTTTTATTTAAACAATTTCTATCTAAAAGATAGGAAAAATTTACTACTAATGATTTTCGAATCATCAATTTTTTTAAAAAATAAAAGAATATGAATTGAAAGCTTTAACCACTTGTTATAAAAAAGACTTAACTCAGAAATAAGTGCATAAACTATATATTTTTTCTAAAATAAGCGTCTAATATTTTTTTGGCTAAAATATGTACCTAAATTATATTTTTTTTTCTAAAATAGGTGTTTAATGTTTTTTTAGCTGAAATAGATGCCTGAAGTGTCATTTCGTTAGTGTTTTAAGGTAACACCGTTAAAAAAATTATTTAACTTATAAATAGGTGCTCCAACTATACATTTTTTCTGATATAAGTGTCTAATATTTCTTTATTGAAATAAGTACCTAATAATTTATTTCGTTAGTGTTTTAAGATAATACTATTAAAAACATATTTTATTTATTAATTAAAATAAATTAATAAATAAAATTAATCATCCAATCTGGTGGTGACACGTGTCATCAATCGATTGGATGATTAATTTTATTTATTAATTTAAAATTAGAATTATATTAAAAAAATAAATAAATTAGAGGGATTAAATATGTAATTTTACCGATTTTAAATAACAGCCACGTTACTGCTGTTAACTTTTTCGTCAGATTTTTAACGATAGTGGCCAAAATTGGTAGGGTTTTAAAGTTGGGGTACCTGATTGACGAGTTCTTTAGTTGGGTGGTCAAAATAGGTATCCTCAAATAGTTGGGTGGTCACTGGTGTAGTTTATCCTTTATTTAATACACCTAACTTTTATACATTATTAGTTTATTTTAATACGTGGGTTATATATATTTTATTTAACTTAGATCTCTAAAAAATTAAAAGAATTTAAATTAAATAAATTTATATATCAAAATGTTTTTAATATTCACATTATATTTTAAATCTTTCTTCCATATTATTTTGTTCAGTGTCTAAAATGGTTTGATGTGAACTTTTTTTTGGATAAATCTGTAATATTTATTCCAAAGCAGAACCTCTGCTACAAATTACATTTTAGAGGATCCCCCATGCAACAAGAATCGCATTCTGTACAGTTTGTAATCGAACATTCTTATGACATAATCGAATACAAAGAATATTCTTTAAACATACAAAAACCTCATTACAAGTGCGTTGTATACCCTGGAAACACCTTCTATTTCGCTCTTGCCAAATCAAGTAAATGAATGCTTGCCATGCAAGCCTAAGGATAAGGGCCAACCCCGATCTCTCCTTCAAACTAGCCATTGCCCAAGCCAACTCTCCAGACCAATCCATGACCTCCCGATCAACCCCACTACAACGGAGAGCCATGCACCAGACATGCCTAGAGAAACCACATTCAAAAAATAAGTGATCCCTTGTCTCGGATGAGTTGCCACACAAACCACAACTACCCTCTTCATGAACCAGTCTCATACGAACCAGCCTATCCCGTGTAGGCAAACGATCCAAAATTGCCATCCAATCTCTTGACGTGAACTTTATTTTATCTTAAAATATTTTATTTTTCATATTAACCTTAGAAAACTAAAAGTTGTAACTTCACATTAATATTAAAAGTAATAAAATTTTCAATAATTTAATATAACTTATTCATAAAAAATTATATAGTTTAGGCACTTATTTAAGTACAACATTGAGTGTTGATTAAGATGATCAGACTCCATTTTCTTTCAAATAATTTATGCAGGCTGCACATGAGGAAACAAGGTCAGTAATCCAGGGTTCTGCCATGAAAGGTTAGCAATATTCTTGTATGTTTCTCTTACACTCAATTGTTTCCGTAAAAAGCTTCTTGTAAAACAAATTATGAGGACTATTCTTATCTTTTTGATTATCACTTTGCCGTTGAGAATGTATAAAATTAAAATCGATGCTTAATGGTTCAAATCTTGGTTACATACATCTCATGATGGATGCTATTATCATCTGTAGCAATCAAACAACGAATGGAGAAAGAAAGACCACTACGGCAAAAACAGGTTTGTTGCGGCGTTTTTCTAGATATATAGTAGCAAAACAGCGAATGGATGCTTAAAGTTTATTTTATTAAAATTAAATCATTAATGGTCCACAATAAAGCTGCACGCAAATTAAAGTTCTCCTTCTTCAAGACATCATATGTTTTGATACCCACCCATAATTGTTTCAATTCTTCAATCAGGGGTTGCATATAGATGTCAATATCATTCCCTGGGCCTTTCTTACCGGGGATTATCATCGATAAGATAAAAGATGATTGTTTCATGCAAATCCATGGCGGCAAATTGTAAGGAATAAGCAGAACAAGCCAAGTACTATACGAATGCAGAAGGAAACATTTTTCTTAAAAATTCTAATAACTGTATAAAAGATTTACCGGTCCATCCTCCCAAGCATTTTAGATGGAAAAGACGAATGCAGAATGAGAGTTTTGAATTTTCTGATCCCTCAAAAAGCGATTCATTCATTTCATCAAGTATATTGTAAAACTTTGCAGCATCTCTATTTGGCTCTTCATCATATTCGTTTCTTCTCATCTCGGTAACATGTTCATCAACAATATCACAATCTTCTCTAATAGATCGTTGATAATCATGCATATTAAATGCATCTCGCAACATACCCTTAATGTCATCTTCTCTAACAGATCGACGATCAGAACTAGGAGGAGAAGAAACATTACTCCTCGAAAAAGAACTACCATGTATCAACTCTCCATGAAATACCTATTCTTTTAGCCCGAACAAAACTATAAACAATTAAATACTCATGGACAACTTTACGACTATACCAATTAATATTAACACACTTCTTAGAAGGACAAATAATCATATTCTCTTGGCTTGCATTTGTTGGCTAAACAAGCACGTGGTTAATGTGCAATCTATATGCACGTGTGGTTTGCATGCATTAAATGCACATGTGGATTAGGTGCTTTAATGAGTCAGTTGGTTAGTTAATAAATCTGTAAAAGTTTGTTAGGGTTGGTTAATGAACAGTTGGATGTTAGCTGGGCTTTACATGATTGTGTATAAAAGCATAAGAGTATTCCTTGTAAAATACAGTAAATTTCAATAAAAGTTTTCTCAATCTTGGTTTGTTCTTCCTAAGTTTCATATGGTATCAATCGCTGGGTACCTGGAGAGGTTCTTTCCCTGCGGGTAGAAGGTTCTTGCTGGGTTGTGCTCAGTAAACAAGAAGTGATGGCTGATTCTGGAGCAGCACAACAGTTCACAAATAAAAAGATCAATGTGATGCTCGATGAGAGGAACTTTCTTCTCTGGAAGCAACAAGTTCTTTTAACAGTTCGAAGTCACAAGGTCGAGTCACTGCTCTATGGTGACTTGAAGATTCCTTCACAAATGCTTGTCTCGGCAGAAGGGCAACGGATAAGGAATCCCAGATACGAAGATTTTGTAGCACAAGATAGTGCCCTTGCATCCTGGTTGTTATCTACGATTAGTCCTCATTTGCTACCTCAGTTTGTTGGAGCTGAGACTGCTTCTCAGGTATGGGACACAGTGGTTCAAATCTTTTCGAATAAATCTACTACTTCTGTCATGAGTTTGCATTATAAACTGAGGTCTATCAAGAAAGGGGAAAGTGAGAGTATGATGTTATACCTGTCTCGCATTAAGGAAGTGTGTGATTCTTTGGCTTCTTGTAGATGTAAGATCTCCACTGTAGAACATATAGCTAGTATCTTGAATGGATTAACTAGGGAGTTTCAGTCTTTCATGGCCGTTATTACTGCGAAAAAAGAGTTGCTGTCTGTCGAAAGAGTTTGTAGCATTTTACTTGATGCTGAAACTCAGTTAGCTGGTTTTAATACTCAGACTGACTTTATCCCGTTAAGTGCTAATGTTGCAAGTGTAGTGCAGAACAGGCAAGGTTTCAGTTCTGCTCCTGTACATCCTGTCTATACTAGGCCCCCTAATCAGTTTTATAGGGCTCCACGACCTCCTTTCAATCCTTCTGGGAGGTATGCTGGTAGAGGACGTGGTAAAGCTAAGTTCCAGTGCCAGTTATGTGGTAAGATTGGGCACACTGTTAGCCGATGTTGGTATCGATTTGATCAAGGATTTGCTGGGGTTGATGCAGGTCAGTCAAATGGGGTGAGTCCGGTTCAATACTCAGTATATATTGATGAAACTGATGATACTGTTGGTCCTGCTGTAGTTTCACAGTCTCAATCTTTGGTTCCTGCACAAGCTCATTTTATGGCTAGTCCTCAGGCTCAGTTTTGTGTTGACAAGCAGTCAAGTGCTGATCAATGGATTGTTGACTCTCGGGCTTCACATCATGTTACTTCAGACTTGACCAATATGACTAATGGTACAGGATATAAAGGTTCAGGTATGTTAATTGTGGGAAATGGAGTCGGCTTGCATATTAACAAGTCAGGTTCCTCACATGTTTTGTCCACTTCTCGTAAACTTGTGCTTAGTAATCTGTTGCATGTACCTTAAGTAACTAAAAATCTTCTTTCGGTGTCAAAGTTTGCCAAGGATAATCAGGTTTACTTTGAATCTCATGCAAAGAGTTGTGTGGTTCGTGATGAGAAGACAAGTCAGGTTTTACTTGAAGGAGATGTCCATGAAGGGTTGTATCAGTTTGCTATTTCTGTTGAAAAGGAGTCCAGGAAAGGAGATGATCCAGCATGTGCATATGTTAGCTCTTATGAGATACTTCATAGACGACATGGGCATCCTGCACATGACACGTTAGTACAAATTTGTAAAGACTCGAATGTTCAGCTTGAGAAAGTTAATAAAGAGGATTCGTGTATTGCTTGTAAAATGGGTAAAAGTCATAGATTACCATTTCAAGATTCAAAAACTGTGTATGAGGTTCCCTTTCAACTCATATTTGCTGATCTTAGGGGCCCTGCACATGTGGCTTCCAAAGGGATTAGGTATTATATTTGTTTTATTGATGCTTGCACTCGATATTCATGGCTCTATTTGCTCAAAGACAAGAGCCAAGCTCTTTTAGCTTTTCAACAGTTTCAAGCTATGGTTAAAGCTCAATTTAATGCTACTATAAAAGAGTTTCAGAGTGACTGGGGTGGAGAGTTTCGAAGCTTCTCACCAGTTCTGTTAAAAGATGGCATTAAACATAGAATTACTTGCCCTCATACCTCCCAGCAGAACGGAGTAGTTGAGCGCAAACACAGGCATCTTGTTGAATTGGCACTGGTCCTGTTAGCTCAAGCCTCCTTACCACTTCATTTTTGGTCATATGCTGTTTCTATGGCAGCTCATCTTATTAATCGAATGCCTACTCGTGTACTGAAAGGCATGTCACCTTTTGAAGCATTGTTTGGCAAGAAACCAAAGTATGATCAGGTTAAAGTGTTTGGGTGCATGTGTTTCCCTCACATGCGTGATTTTCAAAAGCATAAGCTGGAGCTTCGATCACAGCCTTGTACCTTTTTGGGTATTAGTCCTCAGCATAGGGTACCTATGCTTGGCTAAGGATGGCAAAGTTTTTGTATCAAGGCATGTCTTATTTAATGAAATAAAGTTTCCTTTTGCAAATATACAGCAGTCTGAGGATGCAACTCGATGTTTTGAGTCTCAGCCATTTCCTTTAACATTCAAAAACACTGAAGGTGTGCAGTTGTCTGATGTATCTATACATACGATGCCATCTTCAGTGGTTCGAGATACTGGTGGGTCTGAGGAAGGTGGTCTTGAAGTCCAAAATGAGAGGTTTGAGTCTGGTGGTGGAATCCAGGAGAGGTCTGAAGCTAGTTCACAGCAGCATTGTGTTCCTGAATCTCAGCGTTCTATGTCCAATGGAGAAGCTTCTCTGGAAGGTGCATCTGTGGTTGACAGGAGTCTGCACAGAAGCTCTAGTGGTGGCATTAATAACTTGGATGACACTGAAGTACAATCACAAAGAGAGCTTCAGGTTCCAGTAAGGTTAGCTTCTCAATCAAATATCAATCGACATTCAATGGTCACTAGAAGCAAAAATGGGATTTTTAAACCCAAAGGATATGTAGTGGCTTGTGATAAGAATCCAGGTGCTGAAGATGAACCAGCTGACATTAGTCAAGCTCTTCAGTCAGTGAATTGGAAGGCTGCTGTGATGCAAGAAATGGAGGCATTGGAAGCAAATGGTACATGGACTATTGAGGAACTACCAGAGGGTAGAAATGTGGTAGGTTGTAAATGGCTATTCAAACTAAAGAGGAATCCTGATGGCTCAGTCCACAGATACAAGGCTAGACTGGTGACAAGAGGCTTCTCTCAAACACCTGGTCTTGATTATCAGGAGACCTTTAGTCCAGTAGTGAGGATGACAACAGTAAATGTGATTCTTTCTCTTGCAGTGACTAACAAGTGGATTCTTAGGCAGATTGATATCAACAATGCATTTCTTAATGGAGACCTAGAAGAGGCAGTGTATATGGCTCAACCTCCAGGATTTGAGAGACAAAATGTAAATGGAAAACAGTTGGTTTGCAGGCTGAGAAAGGCCTTGTATGGTCTCAAGCAAGCTCCTAGGAACTGGAATAATAAGCTAAGGGAATTTTTGGTGAGGCTTGGATTTAGAAGTTCTAAAGCTGATACTTCTTTATTTGTAAAGAGCCTTGGTGAGGGGAAATTTGTGTATATGTTGGTATACGTGGATGACATAATCCTCACTAGCCACTCAGCTGTTGAGATTGATCGTGTGGTTGTGGCTCTGAATGAGAGGTTTTCACTAAAAGATCTTGGTGAATTGTACTTTTTCCTTGGTATTGAGGTGAGCAGGGATGCAGGCAAGTTATGCTTAAGTCAAAGAAAGTATATAAGTGACTTATTGGAAGGAGTAGGGATGCTAGGTGCAAATTCCACTCCAACTCCCATGGTACCTGCATTTAAATTGTCAAAGGATGGAGGCAGTGTTATCTCTGATGTACAAATGTATAGGAGTGTGGTTGGATCACTGTTGTATGCTTGTCACACACGACCAGACATAGTGTTTAGTGTGAATAAAGTAGCTCAATATATGCATGAGCCACGGGAAGAACACTGGGCAGCTGTAAAAAGGATATTAAGATACTTGGCAGGTACAGTTGACTTCAAGCTTGTGTTTACTGGGAGTTATACTTTAGTAGCGACAGTCACAGCCTTTGCTGATGCAGATTGGGCAGGCAATACTGATGACAGAAGGCCTATAACTGGGAATTGTGTGATGTTGGATCATAATTTGGTGTCTTGGTCTTCAAAGAAACAAAAGTCAGTATCGAGGTCAATATCTGAGGCTGAATACAGGAGCATTGTTGATGTTGCAGCTGAGGTAACTTGGGTTAAATCTCTTTTGAGTGAATTGGGAGTTTTACAGGAAGAGAAGAGTGTGATATGGTCAGACAATACGAGTGCCATATCCATGAGTACTAATCCAGTATATCATGCAAAATAAAAACATGTAGAACTAGATATTCATTTTGTAAGGGAGAAAGTTGTAGCTGGTCAAATTCAGGTGAACTATGTACCTGCTGGATGTCAAGTAGCTGATGGTTTCACCAAGCCACTGTCAAGGGTGTATTTTGAGGAATTTCGAAGAAGGATAGGCATTATCTCAGGAGGAGAAATGAGAGAAAGCAGGGAGAATGTTGGCTAAACAAGCACGTGGTTAATGTGCAATCTATATGCACGTGTGGTTTGCATGCATTAAATGCACATGTGGATTAGGTGCTTTAATGAGTCAGTTGGTTAGTTAATAAATCTGTAAAAGTTTGTTAGGGTTGGTTAATGAACAGTTGGATGTTAGCTGGGCTTTACATGATTGTGTATAAAAGCATAAGAGCATTCCTTGTAAAATACAGTAAATTTCAATGAAAATTTTCGCAGTCTTGGTTTGTTCTTCCTAAGTTTCATAGCATTCGCAAAAGCTATATTTAAAAAAGTTTATACTCAATTTCGGTAGCCAACGTTTATCCTTGACAAATCCATCCAACTTCTATTATTTTGGATTTCTGTAACATACATTGAAATATTAAAATCATAAAACTAATCTTAACACATAATTCCGGAGCATGGACGGTGCCAGATTTGTCTTAATTTTCCATATTTCTTCCTTGATTCTGATAATAGCTTCTTACTTCAGCAATTTAATGAAGATAAATACCATCTCAACCTAGGACTGTCTGTGACTAGAAGAAATTGTTTATGCCGTTATGGTTAAATTGATTCGGTGTGTTTGCAAATAATGAACACCATGTGTGAAATTCAAGAGCGCTTCGATGCAGCCAGAGATTTGGAGAAAATGCTTCTTGATCTACATCAGGTACTTAATGAGCTTGTTGCCTTGTGGTGCTTCGATTTGATCAAAATAATTAAATTATTAAATTCAAACCTGTACTTGCAAAGCAAGAAGTCTTAAAAGTCTTGTTCTTAAGTGTCTTTGCTTTTAATGTTACAGTGAAAAGCATATCTGTTACTGATACAGACTTGGCTGGGTACTCTGTTTAATATCCGCGTCCTCTGTGTGTGTGAGTTTATTATGGATTGAGGACATCTAATTGTTGGATCTTTGAATGCTTTTTGGAGTGATTGCACTTTGAAAATGTTTTAAATATGTGCAGTTGTTCAATATGAGAAGATGCATGAAAATACAGATCACCAAAAGTTAACCCAGATACTAGGCGTAATGGTACTAGTGTATGTGCTTACCTTCGAATAAAGAGACTTTTAAAATATATTTGAATTCTTAAATAAATACCAACTTAATTGTCACTTTAATTTGGAAATTTTAATATTAAATCAGCGGTAAATATTTTTAAGGTATAAATTTTGGACGGTTTAAAAATGTTAACCCCGTTTTTAACCGTAATCGACTCCCGAATCCTTTTAATTTCGAATTTTTGATTTTACAGTGTCCGGTCTACCAAAGTGACTGGTGGCGATTTCAATCTTTTTTTCTAAAATATTTTCTTAATATTTTTTTCATTTTTAAATTGTTTTCTAATAGATTTCTAATTTTTTTACCAACCTTTTTAAACCGTTTTTCAAAAAAAAATTTCATTTCTCTATTTCTCAATCATTTCCTGTTTTCAAATTTTATTTTACCTTACAACCTTTTTAACCTCTTTAATTTTTAATTTGTTTTCAATTTTTCATGATCAAAATAACGATCTTTTCTTTGCACACCCTTAAATTTTTTAAAGGAGGATCGTTACACTATTATCTATTATAAATTAAGGGATCTATTTCAATATATTGTAAAAAAACTCATTTTAATATATTTTATAACCTCAAAATATTTAAATCTGGGTCAACAAACTTTTTTAAGCAATTATATCATCATATTATAAAAATAGAATTGATGTGTAGTTAAAATAAAAAAAAAATAAATATACATTAGGTCCCTTTCATTTATAGATTTTTTAAATTTAATCCTAAATTTAAATTAATAAAATAAATTATTTATTTATTTAAGCGGTAACATGTGTCGCCATCCGTTTAGAGAAAGAAAAATAAAATCAAATAAGCTTGTTTGAGGGAGAATTAAACCCGAGTAAGCCTCGGGGTGGAGTGATTCAGCAAGCATACCAATTATAACTTTATTCTATAAAACACTATCTTCAATTTATTTCTTTATTTCTTTATATTTGTTCTTTAAATTTCAGTATATAACCATTAAATTAATTTTTTAATCTAATTAAAAAATAATTATATTATTATATATAATAAATTAAAATTTTTAAACTAATAAAAATCATAAAATAAACTTTAAATCTTAAATAAAAATAAAAAATTATAATAATTTAAAATTTTTATATGATTGATCAATAGGATCTGTTATTGTAGTATAAATTGTTTATTTTTTTTATTGCGTCTCTCGTTACCTTAGAAACTTATTGACTAGATGTATGTTGTTATAGATTTAATTAGTTATCAATTTGAGGATGATGACTTGAAGGATCTTTAAATGGATTTTTAAATTATAATAAAATTTTATTTAGCACTTATATTTTAGTATTTAAATTTTAAGATTTAGAGTTAAGATTCATGATTTATAATTTATTAAATAAATTTTTATTATAATTTAATTTTTAAATTAAAATAAATTTTATTTAGTGCTTAGATTTTAATGTTTAAGGGTTAAGAGTTAGAGTTCATTAAACAAATTTTATTATAATTTAAAATTTTATTAAATTATAATAAAAATTGATTTAACGCTTAGCTTTTAGTGTTTATAGTTTTGGTTTAGGGTTTAGGTTACCTAAATGAATTTTATTATAATGAAAAAATCATTTAGGGTTTAATGTTTTGTTTTTAAAGTTTTTTAAATAATTTATTATATATAATAATTTAAGTAATATTTTTAATTAAATTAAAAATAATTTAATAATTATATTTATAAAATTAAAGAATGTTGTGAATGAAGTAAAGAATAAGAATAGAATAAGAGAACAAAGATAAGAGACAATAGAAAGATATTTGTATTATATTCTCAAAGTAGTGTTGTGTATAATGCTTTGTCTAACAGTCTATATTTAAAGGCATAAGATGAAAACCCTCATTTCAATGGGTACTAAACTCTAATAATAAAGCTCATTAGAATTTAACTTAATATATGAATATCCACGATAAATAAAAATATTCATAACACTCCCCTTAGATATCCATGATGATTATGTGTCTCATTAAAACTTTAATAAGATAAAAACCATGTGTGAAAAAAATCTTAGTGAAGGAAAAAGAGTACACACATTTTTGATACGCATAACATGTTGCTTACAATCTTCATTAAAAACTTTACAAGAAAAACTCATTGAGACAAAACCTCGATTAAGAGAAAAAGAGTGCAATCCGTATTTACTCCCCCTCATGAAAATATCACATAAGATCTTTGTATCTTCATAATTCAATATTAAATACAATCTTCAAATATTGAAGTAGATTATGCACTAGTTGGATAAATCTTCAAAATTATTATTTGAAATGATTCATTGAATACTATTCTTCTGAAGATCATGAGGGAATAAACTTAAAAAAATATGTTGCGTTTTATCACATTTGATATATCCACCTTGAGATATAAATTTTGTATTATCTCTACAGAAGATAGCTTGTATCTTATCTTGTGAAAGCATTTCACATATCTTCAGGATATGTTTAGCCAAACACATATTTCGGCTTTGCCTTGTGCATAACAATTATTTAAATGTAATAATCTTGTAGCACTTAAATAATATTTCTGAACCAACTAAGATATGATGCTTCCAAATCAAATAATGTATATATTGTGCTTTTAGACTAAGAATATAATTACCCTTTTCTTTAGGCAGAAATTAAATAAAATTGTTTCAAGCCATAAAAAGATATATTCAATATGATTGAATAATATTCTCGAGAACTTGAATTAACTACTTATGGCAATCTAAATCTTTTCGGAAGTTTCATATAAATATTACTATCAAAAGGCACATACAAATATGATGTAACGACATCCATTAGGTGAAAACTAAGTAACGTTATTTATGGTCAGACTGATCAAAATCTAAAAGTAGTTGCATCCACCATTGAGAAATATATTTTTCTCATATTCAATTTCATGTCCTTGTGATAATCCTTGTGCAACCAAATGAGCTTATATTTTGTAATTTCCCATTTTAATTTCTCTTTCTCACAAAGGCTCAGTTATATTCATGAGCTTTACACATTTCAATGTACGGGCTATAGGCCCAAGTACTTATCTTTTTAAAAGAGATTTTCGTTTCGCCTCAATTGTCTCTTTCATGTTGGTCAAACTTTTCTTTGTTTACATTACCCAATTGAAAATGATTCATGATCTACGTCATCAAATAAAATCTTTAGTGCTATATTGCATGCAAATATATTGTTGGCGTCAATTTAATTTCAGTTCCACTTATTACGAGACATGACATAATCTATTGAGGTCTCTTTATTATCAAGTACCTGATTCATGTCAATGTCTCTATTAGAGACCTTTTAATCCCTTCTTGAGAATTTCATAATTCATTGATTCCTCGATCAAACCATCACAAAATATAGTTCCTTTTCTTTTTCAATGATTTCTTTATCTTTCAAACTTACTTGTATACTACGCTTCAAGCGTAAATTAATAGAGTAAATAAATTCTCTATCATAAGCTCAATATATTTAAATCTGATATATTCCCAACATAACTCATTTTTGTGCGTTTTGGTGAAGCAATTAGAACATATATCGCACACCAAAAAAATCTAAGATGAGAAATTGGTTCCAGACCAAAAAACCATTTGTAATGGAGAGAACTTATGATCATTTGTTGGTTTGATACGAATTATTGATATTACATATAAAATGACATGTCATCAACATTATCAAGACCGATTGTCTTTATAAGATAATCTAAAAAATGTTCTTGTAATTTTATCAATTGAGCAAATGGTCTCGCAAACACCAAGTTGCGAGTTAATAACAAGGATATATCACCTTGTATCCGTTCCAAAAAATTAATAGATTCATACTCTATCATAGTTGTTGATGATTGAATAATCAAATTACTTTCATAGCAAGTATCACATGAATATTACCTTGAAAAAAATTTAGTTATTCAATAATAGACCACATAAAAGTGTCAAAAAAATTTTCACATTAGAGTTGAAATGGGATGACCTAACCGGTCATGCCAAATAAAATTATCAGTAAACATCTGGTTTACAATAGCATGAGCTTCGATTTGTACTAATTCTTCTGTAGTACAATATGGATGACAGTGCATGCAATTTTGTCAGAATTTCTTATTGCCTTGAGTTACACTCGTATTATTGAGATAGTCAACATCCCTTTGATTGATATTCTCAATATATTTCTTCAAATATCTTTAAAACTCAATAAGTCTCTTCACGACTTTAACGAGTATAATGCACTGTAAATATAGAATAAAGTCTCATTTGACAATAACATTCACATTATTCTCTTGCATCTAAAATGAAAAAATATGCATAATTTTGCACATTTTAATATGTGCTTTATTTCATTCACTTCGAGGAATAAAAAATATGTACTTTGTACCATTCACTTTGGGGAATGAAAAATATTAAATATAGCATATTATATCAAATCGGTTATCTATCAAAAATAGACTCTCAAAAACTCTTCCGAAGCATTGATATTTCAGTACTTTGAGATATAGTACTCACATGTTCTATTTTATTTAAATGGGAAAATATTTTTTATACTTAAGTATATTATGAGTACTTGCATTGTATGCTTGAAATAAATAGCCACAATTCATTATAGATTTTATCCCGGAAAGGATAATATTCTTTAAAGGATAAATTAACATAAAACATAAATAAATAATATATAAAATAAATTAACGATAAATTAACATAAAGCGTAAATAAAAAATATGTAAAATAAATTAATATAAAACAAAATAAATAAAAGATCAATTATTTTCTTCAGATTTTATAAGGGAAATAAAATAAATGGTGAATTATTCTCTTGAAGGATTATGAGAAAATTAACAATATCCAATTGAATTGGACCAACAATGCCATAATTATTTATGCCACAAAGAAAATTTGTTTATATTTTCTATCATTTATCTCATTCATGATTATGGATAAAGTCCATAATATTTTGGCGTTTGACAAGTACGAGACCAATTGTTTGTACCATCGCATTGATAACATAAAGATTTGATATGATTTTTACCATTCTTGTTATCCTTATAATTCCACTTCTAGTGGATATAAGCATTTTCAAAAAAAATCATCTTATCCATGTTTATTTTATAACCTTAATCCCAACCATAATTACTAATGTGGCTTTTATTTATTCTACTATAAAATATCACATTCACTTCAGAGAATGGAACAAAGATTAATAAATATTTAAAATTTTTTCATGATATTGTACCTGTAAGGCAATATTAATGTGTAAAAAGTGGAGTATGTTTTTCTAACATACCCTCGTCAATGAAACTCTGGCACATAATTAAGTTTTATTCACTAACCATATAGTGAATTATCACGTTTGTATTCACTTCAAGGAATGAAACAAATTTAATAATCACATGGAATAAACATCATACTTGCAGGAATGATATAAATCCAATAATCGTATGGAATAAACATCCTGCTTGCATTCACTTCAAGGAATGACATAAATCCAATAATTGCATGGAATAACCATCCTGCATGCATTCACTTCAGTGAATGCCTCCCATAAAAATTCTTGGATCAAGATGATTTTCTTAACTTGAACTTGGGAGAAGTCTATAGTCGAGTTTTTCAACATAAAAATATTTCTTTCAAGCAAATATAGATTTTATAATATTCATACTATTAAATAGTAACTGATCAAAAAATATATAACGTGGGTCTTGCTTCACAAGTATTGCTTGGCCTTTACACCCAAAAGCTTGATCTTCTTGAGGAGCGACGCGAGCTTCATGCCTTTATTTGATTCTACTTCAAACTACATGCTAAGGACTTCAGCCTGAAAAGCTAACGTTTGTAGATATTCAATCACTTCTCGAACCTGTACCAAGGCTTCGATCATTATACGGTCTCTATTTCGGACTTATTCCCGAGTCTCATTAAGTCAGACCCTTCATTGTTGATCATCCCATCGATGTAGTTTGTATATTTTGTATCATTTAATTTGCTTAAGTTATATTCGAACCTAATTAATTAATTCAATGTGATGTATCTTTATTTGGTCGTAACGAGTTCGACACCAGGCATAATGGTGGCGGTGTATGTGTTTACCTTTGAATAAAGAGACGATTAAAATATATTCAAATTTATCATCAAATAATATTTTAATGCCATTTTAAATCGGATGATTCAAAATTAATTAAGCGATAATTTGTAAATGTGCCAATTTTAGGCGACTTTAAACGCTAACATTGTTTTAGTCGTAACCGACTCTCGAACCCGTTTTCTTTCGAATCTCTGGTTTTACGGTGCCCTATATACAAAAGTGACCGGTGGCGATTCTAATTTTTAAAATCCATTTGTTTTCAAATTGTTTTCTAAAGCATTTTTAAAAACCTTTTTTTAAAATATTTTCTAATTAGTAACTTTTTTAGTTTTTCTCAAACGCTCCTTTTTTTAAATTTAAAATCCTCGAACATATTATTGAATTTATTGAGAAAGATGACCCATATGAGTTTAGATTATTAGTTTATTACTCACGGCAAAAGCAACCAAACGGATTCTATGTGGTAAATAAACTTGAGATCCAGTGAAACAATGGAACCTGACCCCTACCTTGAGCGTCCCGGAAAATCAGATTGTTCTCACTATATCAGGGCAGGCCTTTGTAGATTTGGGGCAACGTATCGTTTTAATCATCCTCCTAATAGAAAGCTAGTTATTGTTGTTACAAGGATGAGATGAGAGTTTCCAGAAAGAGTAGGACAACCAGAATGTCAATATTATCGTTTTAATCTAAGAAATGGACAATGCAAGTTTGGGAGCACTTGTAAATTCCATCATCCTTAGCCAACTAATATGATGGTTTCATTGTGTGACTCTCCTATTTATCCGACTGTGCCATCTTCAACCATTCCTGGTCAGTAGTCAGTTTTAGGAGGGCTTACAAACTGGTCAAAAAAATAAATTCATTCCCAGCCCTCGTTGGTAAGGTCCTCCAAGTTATGCACCTTTGATTTTACCCCAAGAGATGGTATTAGTTCTAAATTGGAATGCTTATAATGGTCGATTAGCTTTCATATCTTCTTCAGAGAACTTGCAGCAAACAAATGAAAATAATCAAATCTATGGGACTTCACTCTCGAATGAATTGAGGGAGAATGTATTTCTTGAGAGACATGACCAGCCAGAGTGCCAATTTTACGTGAAGATTGAAGATTGTAAATTTGGTGCAGTTTGTAGGTTTCATAATCCAAGAGAAAGAGTTCTCCCTACTCCTGATTGCATGTTGAGTCCTATAGGCCTTCCTTTACGACAAGAAGAACCTCTATGCATTTTCTATTTTAGATACGAAATTCGCAAGTTTGATCCAAGTTGCAAGTTTAACCATCTTAAGGGAGTTTCCACGTTCAATTACTCTTCATCATCTCAATATGATGCACTTGTCAAAAAGTTTGGTTATGAAGCTAATTTGTGTGCTTTCTTATTATTAATAGTAACAAAAAATTTGATTTCTTTTTAATCCTTGAGGATAAGGGTTATTTCGAGCAGGGAAGTATTGTTACTATTGACACAAACATGATTGTGATTTCTGCATTAGATGTGATATTGTATTGTGCTACATATCCAACTGAAATTCTGGAAGAAGACCAAGAACTTTGAATTGTTATTAAAGTTAGAAATTGGTTTAGGGTTAATTTAAGAAGTGCAAAGCTTTTGCCTTTGCCTTGGGACATATACAGTGAACAACCTAAAGCATGGAAGGACTGGCTTTATTTGACGAGTGGTTGTATTCCCCAATCTTAAAAAAAAAAAAACAGAAAGAAACCTCTCGTTGGTTCCCTCTTCAAATCCGCCGTTCGATTCACCTTATTCAGCTCAAGATAGTGCTCTTAGGCTTATTACCGATAGGCGACTTCATGGAAGATAAGTCTGGCGTTCTAACTCTTTTTTTGTTTTCATAATCTATTTTGTTGTTGTGCAATGGGTGCAACAAGAGAAGGAAGATCATGAATGGTTTACCTCTAGAATTTTTGGTTATTGATTGATATTGATTTTTTATTACAAGTGGTTCTGATATTTTACAATGGTTTTCTGGTTTACAACGGATCACAGAACGCTCTCTCCTTTTTTTTTCTAGCTGGTAATGGATTCAAGATGATGTTCTCTGATGTTTTTTAATCTCTGAATACCCCTATTCCCCTTTCCCCCTTTCACAAGAAATAGCCTCTGATTTCTGCTATTTCCATGTTTTTGGGATTTTGACTCAATTTCTTCTTTGTCCTTCTTGCATAAATCCCGGGTGGAGGATGACTAGCTGCGTATGGGGGAGGCATGGTGGTGGTTGGCCGGGCAGAGGAACGGTTCTACTATTTCCATGTTTTTTGGTATTAGGGTTTTGTCTGGTGTTGAGCTCAATATTTCGGTCCTTGTAATTAAATTCTAACTTGGGTTTTCTAATTTAAAACATGGGTCACTTTGTTAAAACAAATGATAATAGCATAATAATAAACGTATAATATAATACATGCATACCCATTACGTATAATACAATATACACAATAGACACATAGCATAATATGACATACGAATTATAATAAAATATCACATAAATTAATAAATACAAACAACATACTTATATGCTTAAGACGCATGGAACATATATCATACCTGTAATACATAACAGAACTAATATATCTAATAACACATACATAATATATAATTAAAACATAACATAATATCGTAAAAAAACACATGTAAGACTATAAATGTAATCAACACGTACATATAGAAAATTAGACACGCACATAATAAGTACCATACGTTAACACAAACATAATGACATATGACAAAAAAATAACTCTTATTTAAAATTACAAAAATTTAAAATTATTTAATATGGTTAATGTCACGGGCTGTAGGTTGGGCTCCGAGACATTGACACTGTATGGTGCATATGAGCCTGCCCAAGTAATTCCAAGGATGTTTTGGGCTCGAAAAGACCACCATTTTAGCCCGAGCCATGGAGTGTTCTAGAAGTCTTATCTATCTAAGGTGTGTGAACACAAAAGATACTCTCCATAGTTAGACGAAAATATACCCAGAATTATGCTTTGTAAATGAATAGAGATAGATCTTAGTCGTTGATGTAAATCTGTAAAAACCGTAGGATCGAGGAAAGTTCAAGTATAAATAGAGGCCTTCCCCACCTCATTTGATTAATTTGAATATTCAAGTTTTCAAGGAGTAAAGGCATTTACTCTAAAATACTATAAGCGTTCTTAATTGCTCTTTTTTTGTTCTTTAACGTTCTTAAGAGTTTTTGATAATTTAAAACATTATCCGAAACATATATTATATATATCCGTAACCGATTTTATCCGAACCGATTTTCACCCAACCGAAAGCAACCCAAAATTAACTTGCTCAAAATCGATCTAAATCGAACATTAATTTGATTTTAACCCGATAATCGATCTATTATATCTTAAACTCATAATTAAAAAAATAAAGTACCAATCAAAAACTTTAACTATCTGTTCCTAAAATTATACTCCTATATATATATAAATATATACAAATATTTAAATAATATATATATAAATAATTTTAAAAAATATAAAATATTAAACATCAAATTTTTTAAATAATTATTTTAAAAAATCATTTGAATACAAAAATTTAATAAAATTACGGCTCAAAATAAAACTTTATTAAATTTCTTCAAATAATCATTTATTTAAATAATTATTTATTTTAAAATTTTATTTTACAAGAACGGATTTCTTTAATATTTTACAAGTATAAATGCTTAATTAAATTGTCGCAAAAAATGAAAATCTAGAGCTAAAAGCCAGGTTAAGGTAATATAACTTTTTATTTTTATTTTAAGTTTATAAATTTCATTTACTAATTAACAGTTTTTTACATTTTATAGATAATGGATAATAACAAAGTAATATTTAACAACATATATCAACAATACGTAATAACATAAGATTTGTTCGGCTCGTTAAATCTAATATTTAACCTCTATTCAGATGCAGATTAAAATTTCAACGTGAAAACTAAAAGAATGAGAGCCCTTTGTTTAACGTACTTGACAGAAACATCGCTCCTGATACAAAACGTCGGTACAGAAATTGTAGATGCAATAGTATTTTTAATAATTCTGTAAATTAAGGGAGGTACAGAATTATGTAATAAACATACAATAGTTGAGTATGGAATTACTGGTTTTAAGGGAAAACTTGAAAGTGTTTCTTTTGTTAACATTGCACAAGAACAAAACAAATTGAGCTCCTTGATTCTATTACTACATGAAGACGAAAGGCCCTACTCTAGGTTGGTCTATTATTCTGTATTTTTTTTCTTTTTTTTTTAAGTTTTTTTCTTTTTTTACAGTTAAACAAAAAGGCCTTAAACTGTGTTATTTTTGTTATATTTTCTTTATACTTAAACAAAAAAGATATAATTTTTGATCCTATTCTTTTATTCAATTATAAAGATTAGTTATTTCCGGAAATTAATAATGATTATTTCATTCAAATAACACTTAAAACACCTGAAAGGATGAATAAATTACGGATTCCAATTCTTTTCCGTCTTACAGCCAAGTGACCCCAAATAAACTTCTAATAATAACACGATTTTAAAATACATTTGTTATGTGAACAAACATAGAATCATAAAGCATTCAAGTAAAAAACTCCAAACCTGTAAAATGATAGGTTGATTTTAACCTTTGCTGAAGTTCTTGGCCATAACCTTCCATCCAAAACCGTAGGGTCAGCTTGTTCCGACGACAATGCCACATCTCCAACAAGTACCAATTTGGCTTCATTTTTGCTCAAACCAAAAAGTAATGTCATAGTTATAAATGATTTGCCATGTTTTAAATGGATCACACCAAGAAGCCCCTTCTTTAGAGTCGTGTCTTGTTGTTTGAGGATCATATTGGCTATTATTACCCAGAAAATCTCCATGGCCACAGTCCAAATAATAGAACTCTGAAGATGATACAATTGTACGGTATCCGGCTTCAACGATCTTTTTAATTTAAATGAGGTACCAACGTTCTTAATTGTTCTTTCTAATTTAAATGGTTTATGGTTTTCTAATTTAAAACATAGGCCACTTAGTTAAAACAAATTATAATAACATAATAATAAACATATAATATAATACATGCACATCCATACCCATTACGTATAATACAATATAGACAATAGACACATAGCATAATATGTCATACAAATTATAATAAAATATCACATAAATTAATAAATACAAACAACATACTTATATGCCTAAGACACATGAAACATATATCATACCTGTAATAAACACATAACAGAACTAATATATTTAATAACACATACATAATATATAATTAAAACATAACAGAATATCGTAAAAAATCACATACAAGCTTATAAATGTAATCAACGCGTACACATAAAAAAATTAGACATGTACATAATAAGTACCATACGCTAACACGGTGCATATGAGCCTGTTCGAGACATATGACAAGAAAAAAATTCAATGTGGTTAATGTCACGGGCAACAGGTTAGGGTCCAAGACATTAGCACCACATGTTACATATGAGCCTGCACAAATAATTCTAAGGATGTTTTTGGTCTCGAGAAGACCACCATTGTTGGCCCCATCCAAGGAGTGTTCTAGAAGCCTTATCCATTTAAGGTGTGTGAAAACAAAAGATACTTTTCATAGTTAGGTGAGAAGATTTCCAGAATTATGCTTTGTAAATGGTTAGGGATAGATCTTAGCCGTTGATGTAAATCTGTATAAACCGTAGGATTGAGGGGAGTTCAAGTATAAATACAGACCTTCCCTACCTCATTTGATATATCGGAGTATTTTAAATTTACAAGGAATAAAGTCATTTACTCTAAAATACTTTAAGCGTTCTTAGTTGTTCTTTCTTTGTTATTCAGCATTCTTGAGAGTTCTTGAGCGTTCTACCTTGCTTATCTCGTTGTTGGATTAAAATTCAATAATAGTGGGCACATATGTATAATGTATATTGCTATTATAAAATTTAACACGTAATTAAGTGACCAATTATGTTACACGTGTTATAGGTATTAAATTATCATGGAATTAAAAGTGTAGATATCATAAGGTGTATTTATAATTTGATGAGGGGCAGAGTTATAAATACTTTAGAGTTGGTTATTAAATCAACTACTAGTTGGTTATTAAATCAACTATATAAAGGGGTTATGGTCCCCAAGAATTAGGTCAACTTGCATATCTCTTTTCCCCGTCTGAGAGTTGTGCGACAAGAGAAAACCTAACTTCTTGGAAGATCAAACCTGCTGAAAAATCTTCATCAATTAATTCAGGTACGCTTCCGTATTCAGTTTATTTATTTTATTGTTCTTGATGATTTGACATGTATAGATCTTGGGTTTATATTCGTATTGAATATATTTTAATTCTAACAAGTGGTATCAGAGCCAGAATTATGTCGAATCATTAAGATCATAAGTTTTTTATTTTAATTTATTATTATGATCTAAAATTATGCATAATTTTATGGATTATTTACTTTGATATGGTTTTATAATTAATCGTATGAAATTAAATTATATATCTATCGTATTTTAAGAACAAATCAATTTGATTTGTTTTCTATGATTTTATTTTGGTTTTTTCGCCAATCCGTTTGTTTTTACTTTTCCAATGGATTAACATTCATTGTTTTACGACAAATATATATTTTTGTGGATTCAGTTTGGTTTTATGTTCATGGGTTTGAATCGATTAATTAAGAAATCATAGAAATCAATCTAGATTTATATGAAGATTAGGTTTTGTCTGCATGAAAATTTATTTAATTTTTTTTGGTTGCTATTAATTGGAAATTAAATTTTAAGTTTAGATTCCAATTACTTCAATAGTAACATATTTACTTTATTTTTATGAAATATATATTTTAAACATATTTTATTTAAATTATATGTTTAATTTGGTTGGATCAAAATTTTAGTTTTGATCATTAGGTATTAAGTTAAATTCAGTTAGATCAAAATTTTAGTTTTAGTTGTTAATAATAAAGAAAAATATAATTAATTTCGGCTTTGTCATGATAAATTTATCATGATTCAAAAAAAATTTATATTCAGGTTAGCTATTAAAGCTTTATATTCGGTTTATGTCTATTAAGTTATGATTGAATGATCTTTTGACATGTTACTTTTAAAGTATATTGTTACTTTATGTAATTTACTTGGTTAACATATTCAGTATTTAGTTTTGATCATATGTTATTTTGGATTATAGAATATATATTTGGTATTGATATATTCAATTCGGTTTGATCAAAAATTTATTTTTGATTATTATATTATTATGATTATATTAAAGTTTCAAGTAATTATTATACGAATTACTCATTTGTATGATATTTTTGTATTTCGCTAAAGATTAAATGTTTTGATCGAATTTAGTTTTGGTAAAAACATATTTAAGTAATTTTTGAAGAACAGTCAAAGATTTCGGTTATTTGGATTCTGATAGCCCCATCAAGACAATCTTAATTTGGTTTATTTTGCAAACTCAAGTGTTATCAGAAATTTCAACTTTGACTATTATAAATATTAAGTTTGAATGTTGGTATATTTATGTTATATATTTTAAGATAAATTAATTGAAGCATTAAGTCACCAAAGTGATCTTTATTGTGAAAATTATTTTATTTTAAAATATAGAAGGTTTTGTGCATGTAATTCAGTTTATGCTAATATTAATCGGCCCAAAGGAAGATTAATAATTAGTAATGTTACATGTGCATCTATGGTAATAAACATGTGATAATTATTCAGTTTTATATGTGAACAATAAATCGGCCCAAAGGAAGATTTTTGTTTAACATATTCTTATTATCAATGTTTGATTACTACATCAAGATATCACTTACAAATTAATATTTTTTTTAAATGTTATTGAAGTGTTCGATATCTTGTGATGAAGTTACCTTTATTCAAATTTATTATTACTTTGGTTATCTTTTATCTTGAGTAAAAGATAAAATTAAGAAAAATGTTTTGAAACAATTAAATTCATATTTTGGCTTTGGATATCTAATATTTTAATAGATTAATTGAAACATAATGTCACCAAAGTGACCGCTTTTGTGTAGATTAGTTTATTTAAAATATTAAGATAATTATAGGTCTTTGTAATTCATGCGTTTATTAATTGGCCCAAAGGAAAATTAATATTTGGCCGAATTACAATGACAACTGTGGCGATAAATGTGTGACAATTATATGGTATTTTATGTAAACAATACGTTAGTCCAAAGATTAATCTATTGTTTGACATAGTTTATTGTCAATGTTTGATTGCTACAACAAGAGTACCGCTTACAGTTAATATTACTGTCCAAAGACTTGATATTAATGTTGTGCTTGGTATCTTGAGGGGAACTAACCATTATTTTGAATTTATTGTTTACTTATAGATATTTATGTGAGCTTGTTTATTTACTTATTTTTGTTCTATCTTTAGATGATTTATCTTTACTATCATAATATCTGTTGAATACATTATATACTTATGTTTAGTGAAATTAATTTCAAGGAATAGAAAAGACACTTATATATAGTATTTGGTGGTATGAACATAGAACTTGCACTAAGTGAATAACAACTTGCACCTCTCACGGCGGTAAACATTCATAAATAGGATTTTGAGAGGTGAGTTTATTCAAGTTGCATAAGTCTAATGATCATAAAGTATAATATTTTATAATTTTTTAGGAGTACAAATCTACAAAAAAAAATATTCATACTAAGGGTTTCCTTGATAAAAAAATTAATATTAATTTTTTTTAAGATTAGTATTACATCACTTTTGGTTTACTTGAGTATAAGGATCAAGGCAATTTGAGGGAGTATATTATATTGCTTCAAAACTTAAGGCACATAAGATCAAACTTTATAACAATTGTTTGTTCTTATAATTTTAGTATAGCTTCCTATACAGTTTAACTAATTCAAAATTAGTTACAATTATTAAAGGAGAAATAAACTTCAAACGAGATTATTTCTCATTGTGTTAAAGAGGAAGAAAAGTTGAAGCATTATAATTATAAAAATACTCAATCAGTTAGTGCTCTTTGGTTAGTGTCTCTAAGAATAAGGGCAATAAAATATATATATTAGAATAAAGTTGCTAAGGGTCTTGCTCCAAAAGAATAACAATAAGGTATAAAGTGTTGATTCTTTTGTATAAGCTAGGATATATGTAAAGAAATTAAACTTCAAAAGTAAGCAATTACTTAGGCTATTTTGAGTGATCCATAGGCCGTAAATTTTATGATCCCACAATTAAGATTATTTTAATGAGAGATTTATAACATTTTTAGGATGTTGAGTTTGGAGGGAGAATAAGGTTAGATACATTGTTGTTAAGGAGGAATTGAATATTAATTTAATTCCTACTATCACTTTTCATGATGTTTAGGTTTTCACACCTATCATTAATAAAAAGTGAATTAAGTACATCAGCAAAACAATGTTGAACAACTCTCGTTCAAGATAAGATAATTATTTTTTAGAAGAACAAACTCAACAACCTAAAAAAATGTGTCTTTAAAGATATCCATGAGAGGAAAGAGAAATACTATTGAAGATTATTACTTAGTATTTTATCAAGAAAATAAAGATAATAATGGAATGATAAAAGACAACCTGATCAGTTATTTTTATCAAACCATAAAAGTTTTAACTCTCAAAAGTGGATAAATGTCATTAAAAAAAAGAGTATAATTTTATACAAGGCAATAAAGTTTAGGGACTTGTCGCATTACCTTAAGGTACAAACCAATTGGTTGTAAATTAATATTTAAAACCAAGAGGGATGTAAATGATAATATGGACAAGTATAAGGCATGTCTTGTATCTAAATTATATACTCTAAAAGAAGATATTGATTTTGTGCAGACTTTTTCTCAAGTTATACTGAAAGTCTCTTTCAAAATAATCTTGACACTTGTTGCTTTTAATCTTGAGCTACATAAGATAGATGTTAAACTTGTGTTTTTCAATGGCAATATTGAATAAATTAATTATATGGTACAATCATTGATTTATATCTAATGATACAAAATTAATGAATGTAAATTAAAGAAATCTATTTATGAGTTTAAGTTTAACTCTCATTAATGAAATTATAAATTTCATATTGATTATCTCATTTGGTTTTGAGATAAATTTAGTTGAAAATTATATGTATTACAAGTTCAGTGGGAGCAAATCAAGTGACACTCATATTATTAAAGAAGATATTTTTTTCATTGCCCTACAAGTAACCTTGAAATTTATAAAATACAAAAGATTCTATAATTTATTGAGAATCTAATTTATGCTTAAGTATGTATGTATTTGGATATTGCGTACATTATTAGAATGTTAGACAGATATTTAAGTAAATCTAATATGAATTGTTAGATAGCAGCAAATAGAGTTATGAAATGACTTTAGAGAACAAAATTTATATGCTCACATATCGAAGTTCTGGTAAGTTAGAGATTATCAAGTTTACAGGCTTCGACTCTACTAGAATATTGATGTAAAAGACTGTCACATGAGCTGCTAATTATAGATTGAATAGAAAGACCATTTCAGTTATTTTGTGACAATAAATATGCATCATTTATTCTATAAACAATAGGAACACTTTAAAATTTTAGTTTCTAGTTGTTAAAGAAAATTCAGAGTGTTTGTGTGTCTATAAAGCATGTTGGTACAAACTCCATAATTGCGCGCTTATTGAGAAACTATCACCCTAGGTCTTTCATGAGCACACTACTCATATGGGTGTAATATTATTTAAGTATATTCAGTTTTAGTGGGAGTTTGTAATTTTGATAAATGCTCATTCGTTTTAGACACAATTTCGGTTACTTTAGTTTAAGGTTAATTTCTGCAGAAATAAAGTTATTTTAGCTTATGCACACTCTAAATTCAGTAAAGTTTGATCTCATTAAAGTTTATGAGGACCAGTTGGAAATAGGCATGTTCGGTTCACATTTACATGTAATTTCCATGCTACGCATCCATGATTGATCTATGTCATTTGATTATGTTTTTATACGTGACCATTGATGGGTCCAATCATGATTGATATGATGAAGACCGCTTTGATCCTATATGAATATAATTGATGGACGAGATTATTTTAGAATACCTATTATATGATAGCAAATTTTTGAGCTCATAAGGTTATACATTTGTCAAGAAACATATGTTGCCCAAGTGGGAGATTGTTGGATTAAAATTCAATAATAGTGGGCACATATGTATAATGTATATTGCTATTATAAAATTTAACACGTAATTAAGTGACCAATTATGTTACACGTATTATAGGTATTAAATTATCATGGAATTAAAAGTGTAGATACCATAAGGTGTATTTATAATTTGATGAGGGGCAGAGTTATAAATACTTCAGAGTTGGTTATTAAATCAACTACTAGTTGGTTATTAAATCAACTATATAAAGGGGTTATGGTCCCCAAGAATTAGGTCAACTTGCATATCTCTTTTCCCCGTCTGAGAGTTGTGCGACAAGAGAAAACCTAACTTCTTGGAAGATCAAACCTGCTGGAAAATCTTCATCAATTAATTCAGGTACGCTTCCGCATTTAGTTTATTTATTTTATTGTTATTGATGATTTGACATGTATAGATCTTGGGTTTATATTCGTATTGAATATATTTTAATTCTAACACTCGTTTGATTCATTTCCGCTTAAAATGATTCGTGTTTTTCGGTGCTTGTGACGTTTAATCTTTCGAAATTGTTAATAAGACTTAATTAGGTGTTTGTCTTGAGTCACATCGCTTAAGAAAGTATGGTGGGTTGTTTTCAAATTTTAAATTATTAAATATTAAAAATTTAATTCTTTTAATCCAAAACTGAACCGAACGACTCATTTTCTACCTTTAATAATAATTAAATATTAAATTATTAATTAATATTCAAATTTTAAAATAAAACTAATTCTTTTAATACGTCATTAGAATTAGTATAAATTCCCAGCAATATCTTACTAATTCTACATAAAATCCAATAATTATTTTTGAAATATAATATTAATATCGAAACCCTGTTGTTAAGGTAATATCAGAATTATTTTATTTTTTTAGTTTATTATTAATTTATTTGTTTTATCTTATTTTTTTTATATTTTTTAGATAATAATCATGAAGTCCTAATTAGTTTTGAATATCAAAAATACCACATTAATGAATAATTGACAGCAGAGTTAAATGTTATTTTCCAACAACACATAAAAATATATTCAAATTTTCAGGCCAAATTAAAAGAAGCGAAAACATTTTACATGAATTTTCTTGCGGAAACAAATTTACTGATTAAAAATGTCGGGTTAGAATTAAAAGTTAAAAGATTTATTGATTTTATTTCGAGATTATAAGATTTTAGAGTAATAAAATAAATGTCGACCGATTAAAAACCAAAATATTTGTTTTGCGGGATAACTTACAGGTAACACTTGTGGCAACTATTGCCCAAGCAAATCATGACATATAAATACTAGATTTAATTAATATATGAAGCAAAGTTTATCTCTCGCTCTCCTAATTTTCGTTATTTTAAGTTTCATCTTTATTTTTTGTATCTTTATTTTAAGTTTCATCTTTCTTGCTTAATCTTATTTTCTTACCAAACTACTAAACTCACTAATTTGCTCATTCCAAAACTTACGTTAAAACAATCAAATTTATGCTAAATTCATTAATTAGCATATTTCAAATACTATGTTAAAACTATTAATTAATTCTATATTCAACCTATAGGCTAAAAATAATGTTTAATATAAAAATAGTTTCATGAATAAAGAAAGAAAACGAACCAGAAGTAGTTAGCTCCTTAAGCAGCTTCCAAGATTCAGTCTCTTTCCAATCTTCAATCATAGAATTTTACCGCAACTCTTGAAGAACATTCCTCAATTCCCTCTGGAAATGATACAAACAAAGTTGGATAATGTGTACAAGCCTTTAAACAAATATTAGAGGGAGAGACCAGAATCATATTCGAAAGAAGAAAAGGTAAAAAAAAATAAGAGTTTGAGACTTATCTTCTTAGATCAACGCCCGCAGACGGTGGTTCGGCACCGGAAAGTGCAGAGGAAATAGAGAGCTCTCTTTATGCTCTGAATCCTTTCTTTTCTAAAGGATGAAGCAAATGAGAATGAAACAAAAAAAATTATTAAGGGGATTTGTATTGGATGCAAAACGACACCGTTTTGTGTCAGTTCTCAAGGCCCAAACGATGTCGTTTTAGCACTAGGTACCGACTCCAAACCTGTATATCGGAACCGACCTGCATCTTAACTCGAAAAATAGGGTAAATTAGCCCATCAGTCACTGCACTCTTGGCGTACTTATGCTTCAGCCACACAGTTTGTGTCCTGTTCCATTTTGGTCACTGGGTTTCATGATTTGGTCACATAATTTTGATATTATTCGACTTCAGTCCCTAATTATTGCTATTTTAACCCTAATAGTTTCTGTTTTTGCATATTTGGCCCCTTCTTTTTTCTAAAATTATTATTATCATGTTTATTATTTTTAATAAATATTTACTAATCAATTTTCTTTTGGATCACAGATTTAAATATCAAGTTTATATTTTCGTTCATATAAAATATCATGTAACTGATAAGTATCAATTTTGGGCGTTGTGGGGGTGCTCACCCTTCCCCATGTGTAATAGACTCCCGGATCCAGTTCTGGTACGTAAATTCGATTTGGTGTTCCAGTCGCACAGTAAAAAAAGACTGGTGGCGAATCCTCGAACTAATTTCGGTGATTACTCCCTAGACCTTTTCTTCTGGTTTGATGAAGAGCAAACAAATAAAGAAAAAAATAATGTGGGCCTTTTATACCACGACCAAAACGACACCGTTTTGGTTCTGGTATTCATGACCCAAAATGGTGCCGTTTTGACACTGGATACCCGACTCCAAACCCGTAAACCAGGCCTGAACCACGTTTAACCCGGCATAGTGGGGAAATTACATGAGTGATCCTCGCGTTTTTAGCATGCTTCCATTTTAGCATCATAGTTTGCATCCCTTCTCAATTTAGTCATTGTTTTACATTATTTAAATCTTATAACTTGCAATTTTTACATTATGGTCACTATTTTCTGTTATTTTAACCCTATAATTTTTCCTTTTGCAGATTTGATCCTAATTTTTCATATTATAATTATAATCATGTTTTTATTATTTTTATTAAATATTTACTAACTACTTTTTTGTATCACATATTAAAATATTGAGTTTATATTTTCGTTCGTATAAAATATCGTGTAACCGGTAGGTGCCAATTTTAAGCGTCTAGGGTGTTCTCCCTTCCCCACGCGTAATATACTCTCGAATCTGTTCTGGTTCATAGACTCGAAAGTGATATCATGTGGAAGGCAGTTTGGTTTTTTCCCTTATATATGACTAGTGGAAAGCCATTTTATACGCGAAAGTGATATCATATGGAAGGCGGTTTTCCTCAGGAAATCATATACAAATATGAGGGTTACGATTGAGTCTCCTTTCTTGGAATATAGGGGGCAACAAGGTATGCTCCTCTTATGGTGTCATAATAGTACAGGTCGAGACAATTTATTCCAGCGACGAGAGGACTCACTACGTGTAAATTTCCTTATAAAGGGAGAGACTACAAGAGAAGTGTTTCCAAAGTTTCTAGAACTTGTAAATATCCCTTAGAAATGGAGCCGTTAGATGAAAAGCCAAGAGTTACACCGGAATACTATCGATGGAGAGTCTGGAGAATTATTAACTATGTCTCGGTTCGAGACACAAAGATCAATGTCGTTAGAAGAGCAACTCCGTGTAAAACCTTCGAAAATGCAGATATCTAAATAAGATTTCAAAGAAATATATATTAGCATGGAAATACGATTGTCGAGGTTGAAAAATGAAAGAAATCAGTTAGAATTTGGTATTAGTCTCAAGAGCAGGAAATGCAAAGACTGAAATAAAAAAAAAGAAATAGAAAAGCTGAGGAAGATTTGAGTGACTTACAGGGAGATTATAAAAAGCCCCAAGAATCAGTAAAATACACCGATCTCAAAAAATCTTTTACAGACTAAAAACTGGAAATTTATGAAGAAAAAAAAGAAAACTCATTATTCGGAGAGTAAGTTCATTGAAGTACAAAATCAGCAAGCTCTTGATCAGGCGGAGCTAGTTCGTGTTAGGTCTCAAACTTTACAGAATTACCACGATCAAAACTTAACAACCCAGTTAGAAGCAATCCGGGAGAAAAACAAAATTTTGAAAAGACATATTAGAGATTAGAAGAACAATTTTTTTTTCTTGAAAGTTAGAAGAACAGTTGGTCAAGGCCAATCGGAAGATAGCCCTTGTGGACATGATTATATTTGATAAAAGTTTGTGTTTTGAGTACGTAGTCCAAGACTTAGAAGCGATGTGAACTCAGGATTTTGGTCAGGGATTAAAATATTTTAGGCATCTGAACAATAATATATATAATTTAAGTATTTATTTTTATAGTTAAACTTATTTATTTTATTAAAATTATTAAAACAATTAACCAACGATCAATACATCCTATTGATATACTATGATCTCGTGTATTGAGATAATGATGTAACATGTTCATGTGGTCATTAGGATGACATGGTCTAATGTCATATCAACAAAAAAAAAATTTAAATTTTTTTAGAATTTTTATAAATATTATTTTCATTAATATATATATACACAGCATAAAACTAAGTATTCATTCCATGCCTAAATGAGTTCTAGATTATGTCGTTTCAAAGTGGAACAACATTGTAACAGGACGAATATATACACTAAAAAAGTATATCAATCCATCATTTACCCTTGCCATCATTTTATAAACATACTAGAAATTTGCTATGATTCTCTTAATTACATCATCTTTTATGCAATCTCATAGTGGCTCAATTTTTATATATTCACTCTGTCTTAATTATGATGTTTATTATTATTTTTTTGGATAATTTTATTTTTTAAAAATAAAAATTTTATTTCATTGAAAAATTACAGAAAAATTAAAAAAATTATCTTGTAGAAATCGTTAATTTCAAGTAGGACATTTTAAGTAAGACAAAAGGAGTATATTAAATAAATAAATAAATAAATCAAAGGATGTATTAAAATAAATAAGCAAGCATGATAAAAATGCACAACGAGAAATAGGTATGAACATAGATCAAATAAAACAAACTAAATTTAAAAGCTTAAAAATAGACACTGTAAAAAGGATTAAATTAAAATGGAAATAAAAGTTGAGAGATAAATAAGAAAGAAAGAGTAAAACAGATTGAAATTGGTGACCAAAATTAAAATAAAACAAAATCAAAGAACAATTTAAAAGAAACGAAAGATAAAAGGTATCTGAAATGGACCAAATTGAATGAAAACCGAAAGTTAAAGTGAAATTCAAAACAAAATATATTTATTTTATGGTCCAGTGACCAGACTATGAAACAGAACAAAAACCGAAGTACTGAGGGGACGATTAACAATACACAGAGGGATTCAAAATTGTATTTTGACCATTTTAAGCAATCAGGACCGTTGATCTTAATTTTTTTCAAGTGAATCATCACCTCCTTTTTACATGGACTTAGTGGATGAGTAGTTATTAGGTGGTTATTTAAAGATCAACGGTCTTGATTACTTGGACCATGAATGACGTGGTGAACAGAACTCACCGTATAATCTCTCCGAAATAAACACCCTTTTTATTATTTTTCCCCTTCGAACATAACCAAACTCCCACATTCTCTGTTTTGTTCATCCAAGGTAGGATGAACATTATGAGTGTTCATCTTCCAACATAAAAATTTTCAAAAACCTCCATAAGAAACTCAGAAATCGACTTAAAACCGATTCGAAATTTTAACCTCCATAACCCAGAAATCACCTTAAAAAACCTATTCGAAATCTTAACTTCGATTTGAACCTCGATCTTAGATAACCAAAACCAAAAAGCTTTCTTCAAGTAAAAATCGATTCGAAAAAACCTTTCCTCCTTTTGAAAATCGAAACAAAACTGAAAATGGTCTTCCCCCTTTTGACTTAAAACCGAAGATGATACACCCTTTCTCCTCGACTCATCAAATCGGCACGGCGGTCGAAGTTTATTGTCGAAGAAATAGAGGCAGACGGTCCAATTACCACTAAAGGTAAACCCCCTTTGACTTTGATTTTTTTAACTTTATGCATGCGAAATAAAACTAAGGACACACCTCAAAAAGCTCTATTCTTTCTATTAATTTTCTTGCGGTGGGAGAACCCCGATTACAAAGGTTTAATTAGGTTTAAATAACCGAAATTACACGCCATTGAAAAAAGGAAAAAAAGGCCCTAATTTTGCTATTGGATTCTGCTCCTTTTATTTCGATTCGTCTGTTACTCCGAATATTTGGCCGAATTCTCTGTGAATATTTGTTAGTAGCGTCTGTAACTGATGAAATCTATTTGTTATCTCTCTGATATGCTGAGAATGGTTAGCAAAATAGTACGATTCTAACAGTGTTTCTTTTGTTTGTTTGCGTATGTGGCTGTCGGTCGTACGAGTCTTATCGAAAAGAACTATTAATATATATTTAAAATGCTTTTTATTAAAATAAATATTTAAAATTTAGTTAGTTTATTTTAAAGTTAACTGAAATATTTATTTTAATAAAAAAATTAAGATATATATTTTAACCTAAAAGCTTTAAGGGTTTATTATAAAAATATAATTTAAATTTTATTTTATAATTAAGACTTTTGTTTAAGATGAAGAGTCATATAATATTAACCGAAAATAAATACTCGTAAAATATTTTAAAAATTATATTATTTATAAAATATAGATGAAATTGTTGAGTACGTTTTAATCAAGCTGAAGTATACCTTTAAATTGAGTTAAGTAGAAGAACTATTTGATCCACACAGTCCTTGTGCCCCGACCACAAGCTTACCACACTTTGCCACTTTTGATCCTTACGGATGCTACTTTGTTTAAAAAAAATATTACCCAATCATATAATAAGAATAAACAAAAAATAAAAGTATTTTTTCAATAGAATAGTAACATGTCACTGAATCTGGTAAATTTAATTTGAGATTCGAAAATTAAACTGATTTATTTGAATCAAGACCCGAAAATAACATAAATGTGATGATATGAATTTGACCTGAAACTCAAACCAAATTAATCCGGTCTGAAACTGAACCAAATTCTAGCTGAATCGAAAATGGACCCGAGCTGATTTATAACCGAACCGAATAGACCCAAACTGAAGATAATCCAAAATAAAAAGTATATATTAAAATAAATAAAGAGAAATAAGATGTGAACCGTCATACAATTCACAAAAAATAAAATATACATACTATATAAAGTGATATATAGTGTGTAAAAACTTAACTTGGTCTAAAAACCCGACAAGAATCGATCAATATCTTGCTAACCGGATCCAAAATCAATCGACCAAAAATAACCGAACTGATAATAACTGAACTAAAACACAATCAAACCGAAAAATCAACCGACTTAACCCAATACCTGAACTGAAATCAACGTAGACCAAAATTAAAATCGAAAATTTGAACCACCTCTACATGTCACCGTATGATTGAAGTATTCTTAACTGATTTAATATGTATATACAGAGGTTTAATAAATTCATAATTTAAATTAATTAAGCGGAAGAAAAAACTGAAAAATAATAATATTATTGTAGTAAAATAAGTATTTTGATACTTATAGCTAGTTATGAAAACTCCTAAACATGGCGTGTGTCACGAGATATTAAAATTATAGAATTAAATTAAAATTAAAATTAAATTAATATAATATTTAAATAATAAAAACCGAATAACAATTATATAAATTTTTATTAACTATCACGTTATTATTTTTATTATCTATTAGCACATGACCAAATTGATATTATTTAAATAATTAAATAATTTTATTAATAAAATTAATAAATCAATTATCAAATCAAAATTTCTATTGTAATTAATTAAATGATCTTATTAATGGACAAAACTACGTCCGAAGGGTGCTTTTATATAAAGTTTCTATAAAATTTAATTTAAACTAATTTATTAATAAATTAAATATCAAATTTAAACTAATTTACTAATAAATTAAATATCAACTATTAAAAAATTAATCATCTCTAAAAATATTAAACCGCACAAAATACCATCAAATTTTTAAATGAATTATATCACTCAACTGAAGTTTAATATTATTTTTACTATTAATTTTTTGTTTAAGCTTCAACTGTATCACTGAATAATTAAAAAGTTTTTATCTCATGGTATATAAACCGTTAGGTATAGATATATCTTTTAAAAATTAATGATAAAATATAAATTAAAATATCAACTCTTATTTTTTCTTTAGGCAGTTTTTAACCTTTAATATTTTATTTTAAATTAAAATGATCATTTTATAGTTGAAAAATATTAAACTAATGGTAAATATTCAGAATAACTTGATAAAATATCATGTCTTAAAAAAAATATATTTGTATATATTTATTTTTTGACAGATATGATATTTTTAAGTTATCTATATGACACTGTCGTGTGGCTCACGACAATATGTCAATGTGTATCGTTTTATATGTTTATTATTTCATTTTAAGTTATTTATAGTAAATTAACTAAAATTTTATCTACAAATATATTATTTCGATCTAAAATAAAATATTAAAAATAAAATTATTTTTTAAAAAATATAAACCAAAATAATTATTCAGTTAAAAATTATAAAATCTTTTAGTTTTATACAAAAAAAATTATCATCACTTAACTGTTACATTATTGTACCAAATGATAACCATCTTGAAAGCTTCATTCGGTTGATATTTTCTTAATACAAATTTAAGAAACCCATTAATTGATCAGACCTTGTAACTCCCTCGATCCGGCCTAGTCGCAAGGCCGACCCGTGGTGGCTACACGGGAATTATTAAAGCCATGTCCGAAGATCCGACTCTAATAACCAACCCTAGAAAGCTTTTTCGAGTCCAAACGATCAACGTATCTACACACAGGCTCTAAGACAACCTTATTGGGATTGCCAAAATCCCAAAGGCTCAAAACGACATTGGCGTATCGATACGAGATGAAATCGAAAGCTCCTGCATCTTGACAAATTTTTAAAGCACAAACAGCTAAGGACTAACCCAACAACCACATACAAGCATACTTAACATGCATAAGACATTAAAGAACTCAAGGATCAGGTTACACATGCTTGAAAATCATACACATTCATTCGAATCATACTCAAGCAACAAGACATAGAATTCATACATAAAAAAGTTCAAACAACATCAAAGATAATATCCACGTAACCATAACTTCAAAACATAAATCAACATGCTAACTCAAGGCAACCATGGCGAATACAAATCATGCATGAAATCCTCCAAAACATAAGTCAACATAGGAGTCAAATAATGCTCCTAAACAATATAGCATATCTCATTGCTAGCTAATACATTACTGCAACTAAATCATACTTGAGCTAACGAGCAACACGCTTGGACGCCTTCCTCGCACCGTGCTAACTCCCGAGCCAACGATCTGCATTATCGAAAAACGAGAGTATAAGTATAAATACTTAGTGAACAGAACTCAAAAACGTAACTACGACAATGCAGGGTTCAAGCTTTATTTGAAAATAAAGACTAACATTATTTCGTACATCTTACATCATAGCATCTTGCAACTTACGAGAGAAGTCAAAGTCCACAACATAACATAAAACACATATTCATAGCAATTAAGATAAGTATGTTGGCAAACTCGGTTATTATACACGAATATGGGGAAACGTCTTACACGCATACGAATTTATCTGACACAACCGAATTTATCTTACACGTATACGAATTTTATCTGACACCGTCAAATTTATCTAACAAGTATGCGAATTTTGTCTCATAGTGCACTATTCTTATATCCTATTGGTCGACCAATGTAATGACCTTTTTCTTTTTGAAAATAATTTAAAATTTTCGTTTAAAAATGTTTTTGGCGGGGTGATTTGAAAGCTCGGTATCCGAAGATGGCACCTGAAGAACAGGATGTCACTTCTGGTGGAATACCGTTAAAATTTGAAAATTCGTTGAGTTTGAGTCGCTACCGATCACTTTGGTAGACCAGACACTATTAAAAATTAACCAGAGATTCAAAACATTTGGGTTCGAGAGTTGGTTACGTGTGGGGAAGGATTAGCACCCCACAACACCCATAAATTGGTACCTAAAGGTTCGCATCATAATTTTTAAGAAAATGTAAAATTCGAATTAATTTTTTAATTTTAAAATGCATATTTAAGACATGTATCCACGACAATTTAAAGAAGATAACACCCGGAGACCGGGATGCTACTCCCAATAGAATATATCGGGATAATAAAGTCTAATAAAGGTACATCACAAAATAACAAAACTAAAGCATTTAAAGAAACGCATAATTTATAATAACAGTAATATTTACTATACTAAACTAATAATAATAATTACACCAAATAGCATAGTATACTTTGTAATAAAATAATTTAAATAATAAAATATAATTATAATAACAGTTAATAATTTACAATAACAAAAAGGAAATGATATAATTTTTATATTGTACAGTACGGTGAGCTAAGGAAACAAGGACCGAAATGTAATGGAAATGAAGTTAAAGCATAATAACGCAAAGGATATGGGAAACGGTTGACCAACTATGCGATTAGTCCATTTCCTTTTAAACACGCAGATCTGGGTCGGTTATCGGGTCAGTCTTGGAGCTCTAGGTTTGAAATGACATCGTTTTGGTCGAGATTAATCTTAGCCAAAACGACGTAGTTTGGTCTTGAATGTATAAGCCATGTATTTAGTTTCATGGAGCCATTTTTCATTGTACATCTCAGATTCAAATCTAAGAAGGAGAGAAACTCTCTCAACTCTTCTGTCTTTTGGCCAAAATAGGGTTGTCGGACACCGTCGTCGCCGCAACGACCGTCGTCTCCGGCGATAGAACGCGAAAAGCTTCGTCTTTTCTGAAGCGTCTCAACGTCCTCGTTCCGAATCCGGGTTCAATTTTTTTAAATAACAAACGTATTAAAGTAGATCTACAAAAAGATAAGTTATTCAAATTTTTTTTATCTTTTTCCTTCTTTGTTCGCTTCTGATCTCTCCTTTCCTTTTTTATTTTTGTTTTGGTTTTGAATATGATTGTTGGGAATGGTTTGTTTTGCTTCAAATATTGTTTTTTTTTCTATTCGATTCGTCTCCGTGTAACCGGATTACATTGGTGATCATGGGTTTTAATAACCCATATTTTTACAATATATAAAAAAAATTCTGATATTAATCCCCTTTTTTTCTGATCTGATGATGCACTGCTTTTATTTTGATGTTTTCCAGGTCAGTTTGGGCGGTGGAGATAGGGCTAGGGCGATGATCGACCATAAGATGCAATAGCAGGGCTCGTGACCACCACGCGGTATTCAGGCCGCCGCACGTGGTGGCCACGCGCCAGATCTGTCAACACAAGGGGCGCGACTAAGACTGTTAGGGTTTGGTTAGGTCATAGAATTAGGGTTATGACATATTGGTTTGGGCTTATTCATTTAAGTGTTGGGCTCTATATTGTGGGCTCAAGTTAAGAGTTTTATGTTGGGTTTGCAATATTTGGATAAGATTTTTAATTGTAAATGGGTTATTACAACCAATTATACCCGGTATGACTCAACGAATGTCAATATCATTACCGCAACATTATGTTACAAATCTTACATCTTACGCCTCTTATCGGTCTTACATAGTCACCCACCTATATTTTTTACCATACTCAAGTGGTATTACTTACCACTTACAAGCATAATCTACAACATTTTACAGTTACCTTACAAATATCTCACATGGCATAATAACATGTCATTAGTTAAAGATAATCAACACAACTCAACATAACAAATAACATGTCATCGACAACAATTAAACACAACAAACTTTCCAATCTTTACCATCTAACAAGCATACAAGGTAAGTAAAATAGATAGATCTTACTCTTTAGTTTGGACAAGCTAATCCAAACTCTCAAAATCTTTCTTGAACCAAGACCAAGTTTAAAACATTTTTTCACTCACCATATAACTCTAACGATAGTCAAATCGAACCCCGAACCTTCTGGAATTGCACTCGAATCACCCAGAACCAAATGTGTTGCTTCAAACCAACCAAAATTAAATTATTAACCTCATAATAAACCACAAACTCACTGTTTTAGATCAACTCACAAATCCATAATATTTTCTCAACAATTCAAAACCAAAATTCATCCCAAATATTCTCATTTTCGTAGTTAAGCAAAGTACAACCATTATCCTTCAATTTAAACACCTAAAAAACTTCAAAACATGTTCAAAACATCACTCATATATAGTATAACCATCAGCCCTTCATTTCTACACTAAAAACACCCCCAAACACTCATTTTTCACTTTTAAAAATTGCCTACTGTAGCCACTTCGGGAATTCAATCATCTACCCCATTTAACTACTAAAAATCCATCGTTTAACATTCTAAAAATACCTACCAAGGTTCTATCTACCTCAATCCCTTTATTTTCAAAAAACCCAACCAAAAACCCAACCACAACAACTCTAAAAATCCTCTCTAAGACTATTTTGGGTTTGCTAAGATTAAACTATTTTTCTAACATGTTTTAACTTCATTAATGAGTTAAAAAGCATCTTTAAACTTTGTTTTACTAATCTCATTCGAAATTTCAACAAAATACTCATTTTTCTCGCCAAACCTTAAAAAATAGAGATTCTTCAAGACTTGATAAAAATGAGATTTTTAACTATCAAAAGATAGGAAATTAAAAGAACAAATCAAATATGAAATTACCTTTCAAAAAAGCTCTTGGATGATATTGTACGATGAAGAAATAAAGAATGGGGATTTTAGAAAGTTTTTAACATTAGTTTTGAAGAAGATGAGAATAAGAGTGTTTTGATTCTTTAAATTCCTTATAAATTTTATTAATGGCGTTTCTGTGAATATTGTAAACTTTTGAAAAATCACCTCTTTAATTAAAATTAACCCGAAATTAGTCCTAGTTTAGAGTCTAATAACTCCTAAACCCAAACCGGGATGTTATAGACCTTGATGATTACCTCACCCTGCAACAAATTCATTGATTTCTTAGATTTTCTGGTACAAGTAAAAATTATGGCGGAGAAGAAAGTCAAGAAACACATGAAAAAAAGAACAAAACAAAGAGAAATATAGACAAACTTGGTTCGGTTTGGTTTGTTTGTTTGATCTATGAGATCTAAATTAAGGTATTAATTAATTTATTTACAGTTATCTTAAGAATCGAAAATCGCCTTCGGTCAATGATACAAATCATTTATCTTTTAATTATGTTTTATTTAGTATTCTACGTTAAATTAATAATTTAGGTTTAATATGTTGAGTTGATCGAATGGGGATTTCGAAATCATTTTTAGGTGTATTGAAACATCTATAATAAAAACACAAAATTTGCTTGAAAAACACGTAGGAAAAATTTGATTTGTGTTTTGCTTTGACTTGAGGTTGTGTGTTTGACTTATGGACTTAAATTAAAATAATCCTTTAACTTCTTTGTTATATAAACATCAATTTTAGTTTTACATAATGTTAGGATTATAATTAAGAATTAAAGAATTAAGGATATAATATATTTTTTAAATTTAAGGTTTAAAATTTTAATGTTAGAATTTAGAATTTTTTTTTTTAATTTAATAAAAGATCTACACTCCCAACTAAAACCTATGTAAAAAATTGACAATCTAAGAGAAAAATAAAATCCTCAATTTTAAATAAGCGATGAGTACTGGAAAATGTAATGTTATTTTAACTAGTTTAAAAAAATATATTATAAAATAATAATAAGTAAAATTAATTTAAATTATATAAATAATCTATTATTAAAAGTTTTTCTTAATACTTTGGGATGAATGTCACTTCAAAGTCCAAGAGAACTGCCTCTAATTTACGTGAAAATGTCTTCATAATTTAATAACATGTATATATTTATACGAATTAAAGTTTAAAAATTATAAAAAATTGATAATCTATACAATAAGTAGTTAAAGTTTTTAATTAATAGTCCAAGAGAACTGCTTAAATCTTTTCTTCAACCTAAAATAACCTATAATTAATTAAGAGTGTTTAAATCTAAGTATTCGAATATTCAGAGTTTTGAGTAGTTAATAAATAATTTATGTCTTTATTTGGGTTTTTAGGGTACTCGATACTTTAGATACCCAAATATTTGGGTATTTTGGGTACTCAAAAAATTTGGGTTATCGGATATCTGTATTTTAATTTTTTTTATAATTTCTAAATTTAATTTAAAAAATTATACACAAATTTTAAATTTTAAATTACATAATCTAACATCAAAATATAAAATCTTAAAACCCTAATTACATAATCTAAATATAAAATTTAAGACTTAAATTACATAATCTAATTCGAAACAAAACATAAAAGGTAAGGGAATTTTTTAACATATAAAAATTAATGTTAAATTCATTAATTAGCATATTCCAAATACTATGTTAAAACTATTAATTAATTCTATATCCAACCTAAGGCTAGAAATAATGTTGAATATGAAAATAGTTTCAACAATAAAGATAAAAAACGAACCAGAAATAGCTAGCTCCTTAAGCAACTTCCAAGGAAGAGTCAGAGGTTTATGCTGGACAGATATTAAGCTGTCATTGCCGTGTGAAAAAAAGGAACAACACAAAGAGAAAGATTAACAAGTTTGGTTCGATTTGGTTTGTTTGTTTGTTTGGTCTATGAGATCCAAATTAGGTTATTAATTATTTATTAATCAAGAATTGCGGCCAGATAATATACTGGGTACAAATCGTTTATTTTTTTATTATATTTTATTTATTATTTTATATTAAATTAGTAATTTAAGATTTAAAGTTAAGATTGTAATTAGGGTTTAGAAAATTAAGAATAGAGTGTATTTTTTATAGTTTAAAGGGTAAAAAATTATTGTTAAAGTTTAAAATTTAATATTTTAATATTTTTTAATAAAAAAATATAAAAACGTGATTAGAGAATAAAAGATCTCTGCTCCAACTAAAACCTATGTAAAAAATTGGCAATAGAATAGAAAAATAAAACCCTCCTATTTAAATAAATGATGAATACCGGAAAATGTAATGTTATTTTAACTAATTTAAAATAATATTATAAAATAATAATAAGTAAAATTAATTTAAATTATATGAATAATCTATTATTAAAAGTTTTTCTTAAAACTTGGGGGTGAATATCACTTCAAAGTCCAAGAGAACAGCCTCTAGTTTACGTGAAGATGTCTTAATAATTTACTAACATGTACATTTTATACTAATAAAAGTTTAAAAATTATAAAAAATATTGATAATCTATAAAACAAGTAGTTAAAACTTTTAATTGTCTTTTTCTTAAGTTTTTAATTAATAGTCCAAGAGATTAGCCTCATTTTAAAATAATCGATAATTAAAAGTGTTTAAATCCGGGTATTTGAATACTCGAAGTACTGAATACCTAAAATTTTAGGTAGTTAAAAAATGACTTATGTCTCGATCTGAGTTTTTTGGATACCCGGTACTTCAGGTACCCAAATACTCGGGTATTTTGGGTACTAAAAAATTCGGTAATCGGATACCTATATTTTTTTTATAAACTTTAAATTTAATCCTAAAAAACATACACAAATTTAAAAGTTTAAATTACATAATCTAACATCGAAATATAAAATTTTAAAATTCTAGTTACATAATCTAAACATAAAATTTAAGACCTAAATTGCATAATCTAATTTAAAACAAAACATAAGACGCAAGGGATTTTTTTATAATATTTTTAATTATTTTAATTTATTTTAACATAAAAATAATAATTTAAATAGCAAAGAATATTTAATTGATTTTTATCTTGTTTAATGTACATATAAAAATAGTACATATATAAACGAGTAAAATTTAAATTTTGTCAATTCAAAAAATAAATTTATTATTGTACAATGAATTTTAAGTTTTTTTTTACAATGGGTCCTTAATTTTTTTTTGAAAATAAAGTGTGATGGACTGAAATTTAGGAATTAGGTTATTGATTTGGAATAGAGTGAATATATATCTATTTTATTTAAATAATAATTATATTTAAAATAAAAAATAAGAATTGATTACTCGAATGTAACCGAATACTTGAAAATTTCTAATATTATGACCCGAACAGAACCTGAGAAATGACGGGTCAGGTATTCGATCCAGACTAAAAAAAAATCTAAATAAATATATAATTATTAATATTCGAATAATCAAGTAGTTAAATCAGATTAATCGAATCAAATATTTTTAAATACCCCTATCGATAAGAACTTCAAATGTGTGATTGAACTTTAAAGACTCAATCAATTTTAACTCAAATAAAAAAATCCCCGATAATTAAAAAACATGATCAAGTAACCAATTTAATTAGTGTAATAACCCATTTTCCAAATTATACAACCCAATAAACAATTAAAAGTCTAAATAATTAACCCAGCAACCCATACAAACCAAACCCACAACCCACTACCTAAACCTAACAAACCCTAATTAGGATAAACTAAACCCTAGCAGCTCCTCCATGCTTAGCCAGCCGCCAAACTGCCACCATCTCCATTGTTCCAACTTCCTCCACGTAGATGGCATGTGTCCTGAAATTATTATCTCAACGAAGGGCCATCGCTCCGGTCATATCCACCGCCCACCGCCCTTGTTATTTCAATCTACAAAATCGGAAAAGAGGGTTAATTAAATATAAAAACGGATCTGATAAGAAGATCAAAGATATTTTTCATGTTTTCATGATATTATATATGTAAAATATGGGGTATATAAACTCCATTCGAATAGATGTAAACGGATGAGATTTGAATAAAAAAACTTGAGATTCAAAGAGAAGAAAACGAGAATCAATCCAAAAACACAAAAGTATTCGAAGCAAAAAAATAGACCACCATTCGAACAAAAAAGAAGAAACAAAGAAAAGTGATCGAAATTAAATCAAAAAAGAAACAAGGTAAAAAAATACCGAAATACTTAGCTTTCTTTCTAGATCTATGCTTGTGTGAATCTTGTCTCAAAAATCCGAGGCCGGATTTGGAACATGGACGACGAAACACTTCGGAAAGTACCAAACTCACGAAGATATCAAGCGGGATTTTTCGATAAATTTTAAAAGGTAAGATTTTGCTGCTAAACCAGATTTATATATCCCAAGAGGCTGCACCAACATGCGAACCCGACCGAGGGGCAACATGACACATTCATGAGGATAGAAAAGCTCTACGCGAAAAGACAAACGTCTAAGTCTAAATCTAGATTCACCAGAAGCAATCTCAGATGAAGATGTTGAAACATACTCCTTGAAATATTGATTCAAAAATGATCAAATCCAAGGGAAGATTTGGGTATCATTAGACCGAGTATTGCATAAACTAGCATAGTTTGGGGCATCCTATTGAAACAAAAAATCATGTCACGTACATGTGTACATTAAATTCATTTTGTATCTAGGTTCATTAAAGACATCATGCATTTAGATTAAGCATGTATCATGTTAGGTGCACTCTTTGAAAAAAATCATGTCATGCATGCATTCAAGCATTTTGCATTTAGACACCATGAATTTAGATTAAGCATGCATCAAGTTAGGTGCACCCTTTGAGGAAATCTTGTCATTCATGCATTCAAACATTTTACATACCATACATTTAGATTTGGCATGCATTGAGCATCAAGTTAAGGACATTCATGATGCATATATTTTACTTGTACATATAAAGAGGTCCAAGGAAAAGACCAAACGATCTCAATTAGGGGGCAACAACGGGATGACCAATCTTTGACCACAAGAAGGCTAAATATGCAAAAAATTATAAACATTCAGGTAATGACTCCAAAATTTTGAACAGTAACTAACGAAGTTTTATTTTGTTTTTAGGTCATAACTACCCATTATGGAGTAGCAAAAACAACTTTTTCCAATGTCGCCTCCATCAAGAGTGGTCAGAACCTGACTCTTTTGACAGCTATGTTAAGGATTAAATTTTCATGCAGATCTCATTTTTTAATATTTATACTGATTGTACATGTGAATTAAAACTATTTTGAGAGCATTTAAAAAAATGAAAAACAAAAAATGAATGACGAATAAAAAACAAAAAAATGAAAAATGAAATGAAAAATCGACAACGACATACAGAAACAAGACAATGGATAATTCAAATGTCCTTCAAAAATCAATTTTTACGAATGGTCGAAGGAAGATAAATCCTTTGGAAAAATCCAATCTCATAATTAGTGCAAACTGATTGTACCTAGGGGAATAGTACGGATAGCCCTGAGCAAACGGCTACAGGTAAAGGCAAAACAAATCTGTTAATCCTTGTGCATTTGGAAAAATGCATTGATAAGGACCATTCAAACGTCCATTGAAATCCATTGTTACAAATGGTCAATGAATTAAATCCTTATTATCAACTAATTGTACCCAGAGTAATGGTACAGCTAGTCCGAAACAAACGGCTACCGGTAAAGGCAAGTCAAATTCGTTGATCCTTGTACATTTGGGAAAAATGCAAAGAAGATACATGATATCAATTGAAGACATATTCAAATCAGAATTCAAATCTTTCAAGCTTTCATCTTGTCCCCGTTGATGGTGTGGCCAGATCCGAATCACTCAAATTTAATCATGCTTTTTCATTGATGGCGTAGTATAATCCAGACTTGATCTTTTCCCTCCGTTTATGGAGTGAATAGATTCAACTCAGTTCTGCTTCTCCGTTGATAACATAGTAGGATCTAAATTACAGATTTGATCTCTTCCCCGTTGATGGTGTGGCCAGGTTCAACTTAATCATGCTTCTCCGTTGATGGCGTAGTATGATCCAGACTTGATCTTACCCCTCTATTGATGGAGTGGATAGATCCAAGTCAATCATGCTTCTCTGTTAATCGCGTAGTAGGATCTAAATTACAGATTTGATCTCGTCCCTGTTGATGGTGTGGCCAGATCCAACTTAATCATGCTTCTCCGTTGATGATGTAGTATGATCCAAACTTGATCTTACCCCTCCGTTGATGGAGTAGATAGAACCAACTCAATCCTTCTTCTCCATTGATGGCGTAGTAGGATTTAAATTAAAGATTTAATCTCGTCCCCATTGATGGTGTGGCCAGATCCAACTTAATCATGCTTCTCCGTTGATGGCATGGTATGATCCAGACTTGATTTTATCCCTCTGTTGATGGAGTGGATAAATCAAACTCAAACTTGCTTCTCCGTTGATGGAGTGGATAAATCAAACTCAATCTTGCTTCTTCGTTGATGGTGTAGTAGGATCTAAATTACAGATTTGATCTCGTCCCTGTTGATGGTATGGTCAGATCCAACCCAATCATGCTTCTCCATTGATGGCGTAGTAGGATCCAGACTTGATCTTAACTCTCCGTTGATGGAGTGGATAGATCCAACTCGGTCTTGTTTCTCCGTTCATGGCGTAATATGATCGAAATTACAGATTTGATCTCATCCCCGTAGATGGTGTGGCCAGATCCAACTCAATCATGCTTCGTCGTTGATGGCGTAGTATGATCTAGACTTGATCTTACCCCTCCGTTGATTGAGTAGATGGATCCAACTCGGTATCGTTTCTCCATTGATAGCGTAATTGGATCAAAATTACAGATTTGATCTCGTTCCTATTGATGGTGTGGCCAGATCCAACCCAATCATGCTTCTCCGTTGATGATGTAGTATGATTCAAATTGCTGAAATTTGATCTTACCCCTCTATTGATGGAGTGGATAGATCCAAATATGTCCTACTTCTCCGTTGATGGCGTAGTATGATTCAAATTGTTGAAATTTTATCTTATCCTTCCGTTGATGGTGTAGATAAGATCCAACTTTACACTTCAGGTTCTGTCTTTTCGACCAAATCCAACATGTTCTCATTCTGCCAATGATGGCATAAGCATATCATATTTTGGCAAGTCTCGTTTTACCGTTAATGGTATAACTAGACTAAATTTCGTATTTACGGGTATTATATCTTTATTACAAAAATCAAAAAAATCAAAAAAACTAAAAAAGAATAAAAAATCAAAGAGCAAAAAAAAGAAGAGAAAGAAAAAAATGAAAAAGAAAAAAGAGAAAAAGAAAGAAAAAGATGAAAAAAAATATGTCAGATCATGCGTCTTCATCGGATGCAGCTGGATCAAGTTTTGCAGACCTTGCATCTTTGTCAAATATTGCAACTAGGTCAAGTTTTCTACAGGTATTGAAACGTCATTAATGTCGTAGCAAGCCAAGCTTATTTTGTCTCCTCCAACGGTTCAGCCACAGTTTTTGTTCTCCTCAAAGGATCTCCTCATTTGGAAGATTTTGCTGACAATGACGGTGGAATAGATCAAGTCAAAGCTCCAAAAGAAGAAACAGTGGCTAAAGAGAACCTCAACTTTACCAAGAAGAATCCCAAATCTCACTAAAAGAACCCCCTAACCTTATCAAAAAGAACCATAACCTCACCAAAAGAGCTTCAACCTTACCAGAAGAACCTTAAACTTACCAAAGAAGAACTCTCAAAACACATCAAGTAAAATGAGTTATTTTTTTATTTTTGCTCTATTGTTGTTACACAACAATGAGCAAAGAGGTGCAACTGTAATAACCCATTTCCCAAATTAAATAACCCAATAAATAATTAAAAGCCCAAATAATTAACCCAACAACCCATACAAACCAAACCCACAGCCCACTACCTAAACCTAACAAACCCTAATTAGGATGAACTAAACCCTGACAGCTCCTCCATGCTTACCAGCCGCCACGTAGATGCCATGTGTCCTGAAATTATTGGCTCATCGAACAGCCACCACTCCGGTCATATCCACTGCCCACCACCCTTGTTATTTCAATCTATAAAATCGGAAAAGATGATTAATTAAATATAAAAATAGATCTGACAAGAAGATCAAAGATATTTTTCATGCTTTCGTAATATTATATATGTAAAATATGGAGTATATAAACCCTATTCGAACAAATGTAAACGAATAAGATTTGAATGAAAAAAAGCTTGAGAATCGAAGAGAAAAAAACGATAATCAATCCAAAAAAAAAGTATTCGAAGAAAAAAAAATAGACCACCATTCGAACAAAAAAGAAGAAACAAAGAAGAGTGATCGGAATTAAATCGAAAAAGAAACAAGGTAAAAAAATACCAAGATACTTAGCTTTCTTTCTAGATCTACACTTGTGTGAATCATGTCTCAAGAATTCGAGGCCGGATTCGGAACGAGGACGACGACACGCTTTGAAAAGTACCAAACTTTTCAAATTTCGGCAACGTGAGACGGCGGCACCACCGCCGGTGAACGGTGATCCACAGCTGCCGGCGGCGAGAGAGGCAGAGGATGCTCAGATGGAACCAGAGAGCATTTGGAATTTTTTAGGGAATTATGATCACAAATGATTTTTTTTGTTATTAAAGGGATATATATAGGATGTCAAAACGACGTCGTTTTGGCTTTGGTCTTCATAACTCCAAAACAGCATCGTTTCATGCTCAGGACCCGCGGATCGACCCGAAACCGATTCAAAACCCGCGAATAACCCGAAAATAGGGGAAATTACATTTGTAGTCCCTGTATCTTTCGTATCCTTATGTTTCTGCTCTCTAGTTTCGGTTTTCATTTAATTTGGTCACTGATCTTCATAATTTGGCCTAAAAGTTTTATATTTTATTAAATTTCAATCCTATTTTCTTTATTTTTGGTCTAATGACTTTATTGTTTTTTTCAGGATAGTCCCTGTTATAGTTATTATTATTTCCATCATGTTTTACTATATTTTACTAACCTTTTTTTTGTTATATATTTAAAATTATGGGATCACGTTATTAGAATTTAAACTGAATCTATAATTTTCGATCATATAAAATATCGTGTAACCGATAAGTGTCATTTTTGGGCGTTGTGGGGGTGCTCACCCTTCCCCACACGTAACAGACTCTCAGATCCAACTCTGGTTTCGCAGACAAAAATTTGATGTTCCAATCGTACCATAAAAAATGATTGGTGGCGACTCCCCAGACCAAAACCGATGTTTACGATTAGAATACCATGTTTGATTCTTTTCCCATCAAAATTAAAAATCCTGCCATATATAATTTAATAACTTATCCCATTTCCACACGAACCAATATTTTACAAATAATAAACATGCTTCCAACATAAAACGAAAAGTAAAACCACACATTTTATAATTCTTGTCAAACGATTGGGTGTTTGAACCAATCACCACCCTTATTTAAGGTAATCGTCGCCGTAGTCACCGCAGTTTTTGATAGCCCAACACTCGTTGTCGCCGTTCTCAAGGTAGCCAATATTCTCTCCTACAGAAACAACTACAACGATGTCATTACACAATTTGAATGTACTAGTTTAATCAAATGTTCCGTGTCAAACAGGTCGGGAAATATTGAATATTTTTAGGGTATATTTTTTACCGTTAACGCCACCGCCAGATCCTCCAGTGTTTCTGCCATTGTGGCGGCCGTCACGGCTCATCAAAGCTACAATCTCTTCCTTCCTGGCTCTCTGTGCATCGAAATTCTTGTTATCGTCTGCTTTAAGAAAATCAGCGACCAGTTTGTTCACGGTCATTGTCACCGCCAGCATCTCATCCTTCTCTGCCATCAGCATCAAACGATCATTTTCCTTTGCTTCCATGGCAGCTCGATCAGCTCTCAGTTGCTCTGCCATTTCCTTTGTTTTCTCCCTCTGATATCCCATTTCAACTTCAGCAAGGAGTAGGAAGAACTCAGCAACATCGTACCCTTCTGAATCCTGTTCGAACAAATCAATAAAAGGAAAGGAGTTACTTAGTACAAATCACCAGAAACCTCCATATTCGAGAAATACAGGAACAGAAAGCAGACCATTTGAGAAACATGCAACAAACAATGGAGAACGTAGCAATTCAATGAAACCAAGGGGGCGAAAAGGAGATACATATAGTTGTTGAGGGGGAAATTCAGACAGGGGAGGGGGGACCATCCGACCATGTATGGATAAAGACAAGATCGCGTGTTTATCCTACGTGGAGTTACACGACCAAAGCTGTTTATGCTCTCGTCAGAACACCCAAACCAAAGGAATCATTGAATCAGTCACAACTTCGACTGATTTGGATACTCAATTCATCAGGGTTCACGTTATGCTCTTTCGGTACCTTTCCACAAGTATCAAAATAATATTCAATAAAAGTAATATCAAAATTGTAAAATACAATGTATGCACGTTTATGTATACATGTAAAATCAGTAGCCGATATAAATTATCACGTCTAAGAAAAAACAAAAAATATTCATTTTACATCGAGAAAAAAAAATGTCTTATAATATATAAACAGTGGCATTGCATATAAGGACGAACTAAAATCAAATATTAGGAAGGGTATAGGTCTAATAACCTTTAAATCGAAAAAATGAAAAGGGCAAAATCTCTTATTTAATTATCATTTAAATTAATATTGACCTCTAATACAATTATACCAAAAAATGAGAGGGGCAAGAGCCCCTCCCATTACATGCATATCTTCGTCTCTGGTTACACATCCTATCAGACATTTTTTGAGAAGAGGTTAATGGCATCATGACAAGTGGTATCGGAGTGGCTCTTTGATTGCTTAATTCCATGTCGAGCGCTCATAAGAGGAATATACATATTAAACAATCGTGACAATAAGTCAATCACGCGAACAAAAGCTGATTGAGTAGGAAGAATATCATGTTTAAGAAGAGACATGTTTAAGAGAAAATAAAGAATACTAATCTCATATCGGAAAGGAAAAAATTATGAAATAAAAAAAAATAGAAGTTTAATTAATTAGTCTAAAAGGTAAATAATTATTTTAAAAAACTTATAAAAACATCAATCCCTAAATTATTATTTTTGTTTGCTTTTAACCCGTAAACAAATAAATATATTTAAAAGTTATTGATTTAGTTTGGAGTTTAAAATTTTTAAAGTTAATGTTAAAATTTATTATTAAAGTTTTAAGTTAAAAATTTATAATTTATAATTTATAATTTACATAATTTTTTTTCAGATATAAAACTGAACAAAATAATTCAGTGTAATCAAACTAAAATATTAAAAACACATTACTTTTAAAATATAACATATTTATCAGTATAAACATCTTATTAAAAATCTATGACGTATTTTGTTATTATATAATCATTAAAATCAAACAAACAAAACTCACACACGTATTTATTTAACTTATAAAATTAATTTCTCCAATCCAAGTGGCTTGTCCAAGGAGTGAAGAAAAGGCAATTGATGAGATGTTGGACCATCAAGACAATTAGACCGTAAACAAAGGAATCGTTAGACTCCTACATTGAGAATCTTTATAACATTTTATTGCTGACCATTATTTGGTTGGTTCAGCGATCAACCAGGTGTACACCTAACCATTGAAATATCTTTAAGTTCGTCGACTCAAATATTTTAAACATATATAAGTACATAAAACGTTACAAGAGAATTTTATTTAAAATTACAGGTATAAGATCATTCGTTTCATAATTTAAATAAAAATATATGAGTTACAAACAAAATATAGTGTCCTACGAATATATAACCTGAATAAATCTAAGTGTTGTATTCTAGACAAGTTGATGATGAAATTCTACTCCGATGATCTCCACCAATTTACTTGTCAACCTACTAACTTGTTGCAAACGAAAATAACAATTTTAAGTGTTGAGTTAATGAAGCCAAGTGTATTTTTACTCTATTATATTTTATGCAAATCATAAATGAGTATAAAGCTAAAAATGATATCATAACAATACAATAACTGATGATGTTATCTCTAACTACCCAAACAAATAACAAGCAATAAAAGATATATTATTATCACAAAACACATAAACATTATATCAACAAGTCTGGAGTGAGGCCTAATGTAACACAGTCTTCGAAATATACAATTTAAATGAGGTCGGTGTCACATAACCTTGATAACAAAAACTCATACTTGAAATCTCTCGGTGAATATCTTCGGATGAAGCCTAATGTTACATAATCGCAGAAACATACGTCTAGAATCTCATCTCATAGTCCCTGGATATTTGAATCATATCAATCAAAAGTGACTCTACCACACAAATTATCTTATTTGACACACAACATCACACAATTCACCAAGATCCTATTATTACTATTGTAAGTAAATCATTCAAAGCTTACCAAATTATTATTCATTATACTCATAAATAAGAGTTAAATCTTAATTTCTAGATTTCATAATTTATTTTACCACCTTAGAAATCCATTACACGAATATATTCACCGAGAACCCTTGGAAAAGTTCTTTAAGCAACGCCCAAAAAGTACCTCTCCGAATTTGTTTTCAACTTTAAATCTTGACTATCTTTTAAACAATATCTTTCCTCAAATATCGAAGTTTTATTGAAAAAATAATAGAAGAATTTATTGACAGTTCTTTTTATCTTTATCAATCTATCATTTTATATATTTAAAGGTAGATAATATAAATGTTGATTAAATTTTTAGAATGAATTTATTTTAATCATTATATTTTTAAAATATTTGATAAAATTATTCAACTCTCAATTCGTATTCGACACATGACTTATTGTTACCTTCTGTTAAAAGTTATTGTTAGTTTTCATTTTTTATAATAAAAATAGGTAAACTATAACAATTATCAGTCAACTTTTCTTGCTCCTATTTTTATTAATAGAATTTAAAAATATATAATTTTAGTTTATTCAATTCTTAGTCTTATATTGTACCAATTAAATCAGATAATCACAACATTTAATTCTAAAAATAATTATTTTTAATTTATTTATTAAAATATCAAAAATGAAAGTATGGTAAATCTAATAATTGTTCATTATGATAAAATATAAAAATAACTTAAAAGTCAAAAATTAAGAATTCACACCTATTAATCTTACCCAAAGGTAATTCAAAAAATCAAAAGATATTAAAGTTACTAGACTATGAGATATCGTAATACAAAAAATTTATAAATATTATATAAAATAGATAAGATCGTCTTAGTAGGTTTGCATAAAATTGTAAACCGTAAATAACTTAAAGTAATTTATTTCAGAAAATTTTATCGAAATCAGTTTTGATTAATCATTAAAAAAATATTTTAATTATTTATCAATTTCAGATTAACAATTAAATTGTATAACTAAAATATTTAATTATAGTAATAGTTTTTTACTTTACTTATTAAAATATAAAATATGATAATATAATAAATTTAATAAAGAAAAATAAAATTTAATATTAAATTGAAATGAGAAGAAAATTGAATAATGAATGCTATAATTTACTATTTTTATTAAAAATAATAAAACTAACAATAACTTTTAACGGAAAGTAACAATAGAAAATGTATTAAATACAAACAAAAAATTAAATAATCTTAAAAAATATTTTAAAAACAAATCAAAGCATTGAGAAGATAATCCAAAGCCATTAGTAGCAACCGAACTTTAGGATAATCCAAAGCCATCTTGTTTTTTGTATTGAGAATTAAAGGCATAAAGATTCCATCATATATAAAATTAAATTAAATTTATATTTTTAAAAAAATTACGACACATTACTTTTTATTGTGTTTTTTTTTAGCTTTGAGATTTTATTTTATGTCATTTTAACGCGATTTTAATGTTTTAGTGTTCATTTAACACTCGTACAGAGATTTTAACGATGTTAATTTCTGATTTTGATTCTATTGGTGATCATACAAAAATAAATTCACACTTAGACGATAGTTATTTGTCGATATAATCAATCTTAGGTACTGAAGAAATTTGTATAATAGTTTGACCCGTTCACCATTTCGTAGAATGTCTCGTTTTGATAGAGATAATAAAATTTACGAAGGCTTATGAATTTTGATGGTATACTATTCTCCATGAAAATATTTACTTTTTCTTTTCACTTTTAGATTTTTGTACGAGAATTTGATACAAAAGATCATATTATTCTCTCTTTTGGATGCATTATAATTATTATATTTCATGATTTTTTAGTAAAATCTAGTTATCATCGTAAAAAAATAATTAGATTCGGTACTCAATTATAGATAAATATTTAATACATCGATAGTATATAATTTTAAACATATTATTAAATTAGGTGATAACATATAATTAAAATAAATATAAACTAATTTAATTTTAAAATTTAATCATTAATTGTTAATTCTATATATCATTTGATATACTAATTGAACATAAAATTATATGTATTGAATATATAAATATTAATTCCTAATTATATCATAAGTTAACATTTCACATCAATTTCATCGAAAAAAAACAATTTTTAACTTTCTCATATGTTTAAGAAAATGCCCATGTTTTTCATTTCTTGTTTTCTCCGGTGGGTTAATAGAACAAAGGGAATCTTTGTAAAAAGAGATTATCGTGTACCTGCTATTCCCTATTAAGTGTAACAGGCAGGTCAGAAATTATTTAAGAATTAATTTTGTTGTTTTCATTTGAATTTAATAATAAAAATATATAAATTTAGTGTTAAATTAACAAAATAGCACAATTAAATCGTAAGCAAAATCTTAATTATAATACAAGTTATTTTGTGAGTTGTGACATAGTTCGTCTAAAATGAAGAAGAAATAGTACTTCATAGATATAACTTAAAGTTAGAAATACGAGGTACGAACCATCTTATTTCAGTAGTTAAGGGAATAATTGTTGTTAGGGGTGTTCATTATCGGGTACCCGATTTTCAAGTACACAAAAAATCAGGTACCTGATTTCTTCGGGTCATAAAAATTCGGTCCGTGTCCCGGCCTATTTAAATCGGGTGTTTGCTATCGGGTAACGGATACCCGGTTCACAATTATTATTTTTTTATTTTAAAATTAAAAAAGAATTATATATAAAAAATATAAATTTTATAATTTTATAATACATAACCAAATATAAAAATAAGTGAATTAAAGTTAATTTTAGAATATTTGGATGTATATAAACATTTATATTTATTAAATTTTATTATTAAAATAATGTTAAAAGTATTAATCTCGTTTTTCTTTCGGTATTAGTAAATTAATAAAAATATATTTAGAAATTTTAAAACTTAAAAATATATAACATAAACGTAAAACTAATTTAGAGATTTAAATTTAATTTTATGTATAAATATTAAAGAAATCTAAAATAAAAATATAATTTAAAATTAAAAAATATATATAATAAAACTAGTCGGGTCAGGTCGGGTACCCGAAAATTAAAAAATTTTGGCCCAAGCACGATCCACTAATTCTCGGGTCAGGTCGGATCGTCAGGTCGGGTAATTTTGAACACCCCTAATTGTTGTTTTTGGAGGTTACGGGTTCGAATACCAGCATTACAACATAGTGATTGAGCGATAATCCATCTTGTCTCAATGGTTGAGAGTATATTCTAAAACATTTATTACTATAATCATAATCCAATAATCTCTTGTAAAAAGAAAGAAAAAAATATTAGTCATTTATTATCATAATCGAACGATCTAAAATCAATATAAAACTAAAAGAGTTTTATATTATGTAAGTGATTCCTAACCCTATATATCCTATCCATACCCTTTGGATGGATGAAATTAACAGTAGAAAATATAAAAATTATCTCTTGTAAAAATTAAAAAAATAATTTTAATCATTTATTACTATCATCCAATGATCAAAAATTAACATAAAACAAGATGAGTTTTACGCCATATAATTGATATCATCCCATATATATAATTAGTACGTAAGTTGGGAATAGGAAATAAAAAAAATAGGCCTTTTAATATAAAGATATATATAAATATTAATTAATAGCCCTTTTAGCTTATTAATTTTAAATTAATAGAGACTTTATGGGCAAGCAAAGTTGAAAAACTGAATTTCAACAATGACAATAAAATATCTTTTGGGCCTCAGCCCGATTCATAAAGAAGTTTCTGATTTCAGAGTTTGGTCCAAGCCCTGCTTTTTAATTATCTGATCTTAAGGCAGTTTGAGTTAGCAAAACTAGATCTCTTTTCGATCGAACCGGATCCGTCGATTGAATCGAAAATTGATAATTTAATCCGTATAACTGATGATATTGAATCGAGTATAGAATGAACCATTTGAACTTACAAAAATCATTTTATTTTTTCAATATTTTATTTAATTATTATTGAACCAATCAGGTGAACCGGTCGAATTTATGAATTAAACCCTAATAATCTAACCAATTCAACCACAAATGTGGTATATACAGCATTGCCAAAACAACATGAAAAGACCCTTGACCTGTAACATAAAATGGAAAACGGCTTTAAGAATACAACCTGCAAACAAATCTACCAAACCTTGTTTCAGTTAAACTGACTGCCTCAAGTTGTTTCAGTTATAAACTCTTTCAATTTCTTTAGCCCTTGTTTGTAAGTGCGAATGAAATCGAATGAGTTGAGAGTAGGAAGAAGGAAGAAGATTTAAATCCGAGATTCAAAAAACGGTTTGTAACCACTATAATGTCGTTATTTAATGGTAACATTGTTGTCTGAAACTGTTATTCGTAAAAATAATAGTAAGATTTAAATTCACACAATAACGATCATAACAACCGTTATTTAATAGATAACGGTCGATAACGGCAATAACAATTTGTTATTGCCGTTATTATACCGTTATTTTTATAAAAAAATCCCATAATAAATTGGGTGAGTTTTAAAAAATTCACAACCGCAACTTTCACAATGATCATGATAGCAACTGTTATGTCCGCAACTACGACGTGACTAAAAAATACGACTAAAAGCACATTTTAAATCCCTGAAACAAACATGTATTTGAGGGGAAGAAGGAAGAGTTGGGTGGAGAGGTGAAGGTATAGAATTGCATGGGCACTGAATTTATAGAGAAAAAGGTTCAAGGTTAAGACAACCCTAACCTCCTTTCTTTTTCTTCTAATATTATTAAGGATGAACAGAAGATATGCATCTGAAAATTTTAAATTCTCATAAAAATTTATATATATTTTTATCAAAAATTTAAGTTTTTTTAATTTTTATAATTTTATATCTTTAAAATTTTAATATAACTTTACGAATATCTTCGTCACTCATATAAAATTATGTGTTTATCTCTATATTTTTAATTTCTTTTAAAAATATTAATTAAATTAATTCAACAATTAATCTCTTTCTTTGATTGTCTTGTATGCAGAGGTTGGACAGCTTTTCATTCTTCATTTCTTGTCTGTTTATTGGTTGGCGGTTGTAAATCGAATAAATCAAAAAGCAAAAAAACAATTTTGGAATTAAAATAAGATAAGCTAATTGGTTGTAATCCTCCTACCACAATTGGGCGATAGCTAAACGACACCATATATGTTATCTTTTGATATGCTTCTCTAACTAGGTGTACACATTTGTACACATTTATCGAGTCGAGTAAAATATTTTTTAATTAATTAATTTAAAATAATTAATTTAAATTTTATTTTTTTAATTGAATCAAATTTATTAAAATTTGGGTTTATTTAAATTAAATTAAAATATTTAATTTTTTATTCAAAAATTTAATTATAAACACGTATTTCTCATATGTTTTGTATATATATTAACTTAATTTGATCTTTAAAAACAATCAACTAATTACTAAAAATTTTAAACTAATTTAATTTTTATTTAAATTTTTTAAATCAGCTCAAAATAAATATTTTTTTACGTAAAACTAATTAACGTTAGTTTTTCATGTCAAGCCGATTTTTACTAAACGTTATCTGTGTGGATTCCGTTCACATCTTTGTTATACTTTCCCTTGTCTTAAAGAATCGAGTGGGAATCAAATTGCGCGAACAATTTTGTCTCAGTGATAAAAAGAATAATTGTTATTTCTGAAGGTTACGGGTTCAAATACCAACACAATGATTGAGCGAAATTGGATGAGATCGGTTCGGTTTGAACATATTTATTCAATATTTTGAATTGTTATTGTAATTCGGTTTTGTTTAAGGTTTTTTCGTATTAATTTTTATTTTATTTCTTAATTATTGACTTAATAAGCTTAAGGATTATTTTAAACCATGTAATAGTGTCAATTTATTAATTTCGTCCTTAAACTGATTGAATTGTACTATTATTTGTCTATTAACTAACGAAAATAAATATTGAATATTATGATATTAATATGACAATTTACGGTGACGAGACAGTCCATATATGGAGATAATATGGCAGAGAGAGAAAATTATTTTTAGAATAAGTTTGAGGATAAAATTAATTTTTTATCGAGAATTGTTGTAAAATTAATTTTTTAGAAAAAAATATAAATTTTAAAAATATTAAAATAATATATTAAAATTGATAAAATATTTTATTAATATATAAATAAAAATAAAATAAGTTAATTAAAAATATTAAAAAGTAAATAAAAATATAAAATTAAAATATCATAAGATAATAAATTATATATCATTCAATAATTAAAATATAAAAATATGTATAAAATATGAAAATACGAAAATACAAAATTTTTTATAAAAAAGAGGTTTGTTAGTTTTCTTTCTTTTAAAAGAATTCTAGGGAAAAGAATCCTAAAATAGAGTTAATATGATTCTTTTAATCGTTTTTTTTGTGTGTGTGATTTTTTATATCCGTATTTATGTTTTTATATTAAAAATTAAATATATATTTTAATTTTAAATTTTAAATTTTAAACCCTAAAATCTAAAAACTAAACTTTTACTTGTTTTATAATGATTTTAGATTGGCAAAATTTCTAACTAGGCTTAAAATTTAGAGTTTAAGGTTTAAAAATTAAAGTTAAAATATAAATATTATTCTCAAAATTTTAGTTTTATTGTTTTATAATTTCATAATTTTTGATATTTTAATTTTATAATTCTTACTTAATTTTAGAGATTTTTTATTTTTTAGTCATATATTAATAAAATTTAGTTTTTTTTACTTGGCGGGATATTATAGTTGAAGGGGTTCTTTATTATCAGAGTCGTTCCTCAGATTTTAGGGTAAATATAAAAATATAAGTCTTTAATAATAAATATTAAAAAAATAATTTTTAATAAGAAGTACTAAAAAATTAAATTAAGTATATGCTTACTAGAAAAAATTACCCCCTAATAACAAGTATTGATAAAAAAATAATCCTTAATAATAAATATTGGAGAAAATAAATTTTAAGAGTAAACCTCTAAAATATTGTGAAAATCTAACTTCTAATAATAAATATTGAAAAACTATGGTCCTAATAAGAATTATTGAAAAAATAGACCTCTTATGTAAGTATTAAGGAAAATTAGATCCTTATAATAAATATATTAAAAAAATAGGTCTCTTATAATAAATATTAAAAAATAAATTTTAAAATTAAACTCCTAATAACATTATAATCACTATTAAATTTAATGATATTGTTTAATTATTATATTAATATTTTTAATGTTCGAATCTATAATTTTTAAAGATAATAATCGATTTTTTAATTATTACGATAAAATGATTTGTACCTTAATCGAGAATATTCTAAAGAATGGAATTGTTGACAACTTTAATTTGGGTGTGTTGGGAAAAATTATAAAATAATAATAACATTTGATTAATTATACCTGTAATTAGTCACAAATATAAGTATGAATGGACAAGATGGTTGCATGGGACCCTGTTTCATGACTTTTATGCCCTTTTCACATTTAGTGTCTAAATTTTAAGCTTGAAAAAAATATTAAAAAACTGTTTTATATGACATTGACATTATTAATTTTATATAATATATAAATAAATATTATCATATAATTATATTACAATATTTAGAAATGTATTACTCATCACTAAAAGTTCTGACATACATAAAAGACGTGGTATAATAAAGTATATTTTAAATATAGTAAGGAAACCGATATTGAATTACATCGCCAGAAATTATATCACGGATCAATTAATTAAATATATATATTTAATTAAATTTTTTATTTAATCTTTTTTATTAAGTGATAGTAAATATCGGTGAATATTCACTTGATAAAAAAGATAAAGTAAAAAATTTAATTAAATGAATGTACTTAATCAATTAGTCTATGTAGTAAGAATAACTCTTGATATAATTCCATCAACATCATCCCATTGGCATGGCAGCTGCGACTCAGGGTCCATTGCCAACATTGTTTGTTCCCTCGCCGGCATCAGCCGTCGTTCCACCCTGCTCTGCGCACATCAACCACCACAAAACCCTTACCAACTTGATCGAGACATTTGATTTTCCGAACAGAACTGACCGGCTTTCAATCCAACCATCAAGATGGTTCATGTTATAAATAAAAAACATATAAGCAAGCTTGTTAGTTGTTACCGTATTCGCTTTCCATCATTTCCGAAACAGTATTCAGCATACCCTTCTCGTCAAAATTCTTGAGATCTCCATTCTCAACCGCTTCCATGAAAATCATGAATTCGTCAGCAAATTTTTCCTTTGGAGCTTCCTTGGCAATCAAGTCCTGCTTCCTCGTCATGAGCCTAGAACGTTCCTTCACTTTGTCAACAAATGCAACAGAATCATCCCTTAGCGACTCCTCCATCCGCCGCGTCTCCTCCCTCTTCGCTTCCAATGCAAATTCCAGAGCCATGGAAACTACACCTAGGGGATCCTGTGTTTTGTCAGAAAAAGACATTAACAGTTAACAATAAACAAGGAACCTGAATTAATCAGACAAAGAGAAATCAAAACGAACCATTTGGAGACAGATTTGAAAGTGAATAATGAAACATAGACAGAAGAAAGATATTTATAGTCGGGCAATGGCGGGCGGCTGATAGAAGTGGGAACCACTCCTTGGACATAAAGTGAGTTGAGACTTCAGGGACAAAAAACAATGCCGATTAATTGAATAATCCATCCATCCACTCCAATGGTCGTGTAAGAACTATTACAAACATGGAACATACTGCAGTTTAGGATAACATCTAGAATTAAATTCAATTGAAGAGGGTAATATTTATCTTAAAAGATTCAGATTAAATTTAGATCAACCAGAAACTCGATAATCATCCTTACATATACCTTAATCGAAGAATAAAGATTTATATATGCGACATTTTAATTGCTCAATTAAACGTTCTAAATCCTACTTTAATTATAAGTCAGCAATAGATTTGGAATTGAGTGTCCTCTTATTTGAAGCCAAAGGCTGGTCATTACTGCCGAGTGCCGACTTATCCAATTCCATACAATAGATTTGGACTTGGGTGTCCTCTTATTTGAAGCCGAAGTCTGGTCATTATTGCCGAGTGCCGACTTATCCATACATCTTGGAAAATTTCATCCGTTTGAGCCATTAAATATCATAATCCATCTATATGCTACGGTTAGAGCCGTTTTTGATTTTTTTGTTGGTTCAGAGACGAATTTAAAAATAGAATTCTAATAATAAATATTAAAAAATTAAATTTAAAGAGTATAATATATAAATAAGTTTATTCTTAAATTAGTTTTTATACGCTTAATAATTATTAAATAAAAAATATCAAAAAAATTTAAACACCAAACAACTTACATTAAATAATTTTTACGAATACTCGCGTAAACATTATACAATAAAAATTATAAAGAAAAAAAATAAGTGATAACACCTAAGTTTTTGTCGTCGAAGTTTTATCTCAAATTTAGTTATAGCATATCAACAATAAATATCATAAACCATAATCTTTTTGAATAAATGAATTAATTGTCTTCTTGAAATATCGAATAAGAAATTATAAATAAAAATTTAAAATAAATTATGAGAAAATAACATAAAAAATAGTTTATATGATGAGAAATTGAGATTCGAAGAACAATAACAATGAAAATATTATTTATAGGTCCTATAATAGACTAGTACCTAGACTAATTAGATATGTACTTTATAAGAATAGAGGGCCATTTTAATTTTAAGTTTCTTAAAAACCATTATTATATTTTAGCTGCTCTTAATTTTTAATATAATTTGATAATAAAAATATTAAATTTAATTAATTTTAATAATAATTATTATTTTAATTTAATTGACTAATAGACCCGTCACCGTGGGCTCTGGGCCGTCGCCCCCACTGCCCAAACCCAGGCACGACACTGGCTATGGTCATATTTAAACATACAAATATTATCAGGGACAAATACAAGAATAAGGTTAAAAAAATAAAATATAAATAATTATAAAATAAAAAAATAAATTTTAAATTGGAGCTTACAATTAAAAATATATTATATTTTTTTATTCAGCTATACGGTGATTAAAAAATTATTATATTTTTAAATGTAAAAAAATATAGGAGTAACAACCCTAAACTTGTAATTAGGGATGAGCATTCGAGCGAGTCAAATCAAAAAATTTTGAATTATTCGTGATGACTCTCATATTTTACAATTTAAACTTTTTTTGATATTTTTTGTTTGAGTTGATTCAATTTTTCGATTTTATGTACAAATTTTATGTACCAATGAAGCTAGATAATTCGTGCATGTACACAATTAATGTTAGATAACGAAAAGAGTAAAATAACCTATTTTTAAAATTAACAGAGATATAATAAATATCTAATTTAAAAAGATTAGATTTAATTTGACAATTATTTAAATTAACATAAACTAAAATTATCATTATACAAAGAAAAAAGTATACGATTCATGAACAGGTGCATGCATGCATTGACCACTTAACTAAAAAACAATTAATTAAATATCATCTAAAATTTATTAAATAACTTTCAACTCTTTTTGAACAACTATGTTAGAAAAATAATGATTAATAAATATTATTATAATTATTATCAAATTTTTATTAAATTTATAAAAAAAATATTACAATTATAATACATTTAAAAAAATCTAAAAATAAAGAAAAGTGAAATATTTTTATGATATAGACATATCATCAAAATTTAGAAGCTTCATGAATATCCTTGTCTCTGTCCAATCGAGATGTATAAAGGGTGAAAAAGGAATGGTGAGCGATCTAAATCATTAGACGTTGAATGTTTCGTTACCCAGAACTGATTACATCGGTACACAACCATCAACCAAGTGAAAAACTAACTTTCAATGATCATCGATAAAATTATAATCAGAAAATAACGCTAATGCAAATCTTTGCAATAATCGACTGGTAGGATCTACTGAATCATGCCACAAGGACATATAAAATAAATCATAAAAAATAAAAATAAAAAAATGTATCATAAGGACAAAAGAAACATATGCTATGAAGATAGAGATTCTTATTAACATATGAGAAAATAAAAGATCAAAATAAAAAATAAATTCAATAATTAATAATTAATATAAAGATTAATTATCGATTACCGATAAAAAATAAATAAAAACTCAATAAAAATGAAGAGCAACGGTAGAGAAGATGAAGAATGCAACAAAGAAACAAAATCTTCTGAGTTTAATTTTATCGATATTTGTGATCCTTTACTATTATAATAGTGTTTTTATTTTTTATAATCTTTAAATAAAATAATAAAAAACTATGAGTTCATAACCAAACATAAAAGTAGTAAATCTGTACACATTGGCGGATCACGTTTGGGAGAGGGGAACTCGTGTAAACCTTAAATTTTTTAAATTAATATATTTATTTTTAGTTTTTTTAAATTTTTATAAATTAGTTTTTAAATTTTTTAAATTTTTATGAGTTAAACTTTAAACTTTTTAAATTTTTATGGTTGTGTCCACTCTGAATTTTTTAAATTTTATGATTTGTGCTCACACTAAAGTATATTTTGATTTGTGCTCACACTCGTAAATATTTTTGGATCCACCACTGTACCCATATTATTTACAATTGCATCTATAACCATTTATTGAATTAATTTTTATTTCAACTAAGTTGTATGTGTGACATAACATAATCAAAATTGAAACAATATATGCATACCATCATACTATATAAAAGTAGAGGTGTGCCGAAGGAAATATAGGACTATTAATAGGGACTGCTGCAACTTGTTTCGATGTATACGAGATATTGTTAGTATCAAGATTAACAGTAAAGATATTTACATAGATACGATAAATAGAACACTTTGCCTCGCTTGGAGAATTCTCTAAGAGATAGTTGTATAGGACACATGTTTTGATATTGTTACAGGTTTTTTCCTGTTTTTCTTGGATAAATAAATTATACAACTTATCCAGAAAAAGATAAAAATAGAGGTGTTATGACATTGGGATCCAACAAAATCACTTTTGTCTTGGACCTTGCTTCCAACTTTCCTTGGGGAATCAGGTACATTTTGAAGGCAAATCTATAACATGTTTGAAAATTTTGAAAAAGCAATGGCATGTTCCCATGTAACAAATCTAATTATGGAATGTTATTGTTCCAAGAAAAACACTATTTTTGAGACAAAATATAACACAAAAATCAAAAAAAAATCAATTTAATCATAATATAATAATATATTTAAGTTCATATTTTTTTTTCAACTGATATAATTATAAGATAATATATATTTAATAACCGTAAAATTTTAAATACATAATAAAATCGTAAAATACAAAACTTAACGTAACTTAATAAAATAATACTAAAATTTTAAGAGAATATTAAAACTTTTAAGAGAGTATCATTAAAATTTTGTTTGCTTATAAAAAAATTATAATCTGTTAATATCGACGAATTTCAACCGTGCGAATACACAATTATATTTTTTTTTATAAATGTACTAATATATAAAAGTCATTCTATTATGAACTCAACATTCGAAACACTATTCAAATCATGCGAAAGACGTATATGATTCGCATCAATACCCTCTAATTAAATAATTATATGTAGCATTACTGCACCAAACATATCTTTGTGCTTGATATTGATAATTTAATATCTTTTAAATACATTTTATGCTTGAGATTTTACGTACGTAAAAAATCTTTATCCAAAGATTCACTTACCAAAACAAAATGCACGATATTGATAATTTAAATTAATCAGAATAAAATCATAAAAATCGAAAGAAAATTTACTAAAAGTGAATATTAAGTGGGTAAAGGTCAGTGAATTGCAAATTGATTGATATAATTAAAATTTTAATCTAGTACGTGGTCGGTTTATTATCTAATTTGTCCATCCGGAAGTGATGTCTTATTGGAACTTTAACATAAAAGATATATCGGTGGACTGGGACTAGGGCAGCCGAAATTGGAACAGAAGGTGTTTGGTTTTTATTTAAACAAAATATACGAACCTAATTTAATTTTCAAATAAAAATATAAAATTTTATATTAATAAAAAAATAAAATTTATACAGATGAGAATTATATTTTCAATAAAACATAAAAAATAATTGAATTATATATGATTTTTTTACGATACGATTTTTTTAATTTTTTTGAATTATGTTCGATAATAAAGATAATTTGGAGCGAGTAGTCGATGGAGTAGGGTTATATAAAAAATTTAGGATTAGAAGGGTTGATAAAATCTATTTTATAATTTAAAATTTATTTTTTAAAAAACTTAATCGATACGAACTTATGAAATTTGAATTGAGATCTTTGATTTAAAAAAATAATTATAAATATTTATAATATTTTTATAGCAATTCATTTTAATTTAAATGATTTTATATATTACCTACATTATATATGTAATCATATTTTTATAATCGATATATATAACACAGAGGAATATATATAATATTATATACAGTTTAAAGTTTTGATTTTAACTTAAAAATAAATCAATTTAAATTATTAAAATTTTATATTTATTTAAAATTTTATAATTCAATTTTTTTTTAAAAAAATAGCTCCAATATATAAAATTATAATTTAAATTAAAATAATTTTTTTTTATATCAAATCAAAACTTTTAATTTTTTTTTTCAGTTCAATTTTACTTTGTCCTAAAGATAAGTCATTGATTTGTTCCATTTTCCACACAGCTTTAATCACCTTTTTGTCCGAAAGCAGTCCAGCACTAATAAATTATTGAGACAATATTAGATATGTCTAAGAATCAGTACGCAGATTAGATTTTGCTGCAAATATAATGTGAATGAAAGAAACATTTCATGCATAAGAATAATATAAAAAATATTTTTTTATAAATAACTTTTGAATTTTTATTAAATTTAGAAAAATTATAATTACATGAAATAAAATAATTAAATTAAATAATTTAAAAATTTTTACAATAAAAAAAAAGAAATAAATATTTCTATGAAGATAAGTATATCAATAAAATTTAAAAACTTCCTGAATCTTCTTATCTCTGTCCATATGAGACGCATAACGAAGAAAAGAGTTGTAGGCAATCGGAACTGTCATACAAAAAGTATCGTTACTCAAAACTAATTTCATCTGCAAACAACCATCAACTGAGTGTGGATAAATCTTTACAAGTGACCACCAACAAAACAAAAATCAAAAACTAGTATCGATTGAATCTTTGTACGAACAACAATCGATTGCTAAGGTATGCTGAAACATGCCATAAAGACAGATAAATCAAATCAAAAACAAAAACATGTCAGAAAAACAAAAAAAACGTATCATAATAATAAAAAGATCGTATTATAAAATTATAACTTCTTATTAAAAAAAACAATAATAGATTCTTATTAATAATAAGTAATAAAGGAGGTATGTATTAATAACAAGATTCCATTATAAAGACAAGATATTTTATTTTTTAATAAAAAAATTTAAATACAAAAACTTGAACATTAAACTATTAAAAAAATTAGATTATAAATAAAAATCGTAAAATAAGCATATACTTTATTAAATAGATATTAATTCTATTGAATAGAATTCAATTAAAGATGAGTGGTTTTCATTTAGTTTATTTGAAGAATAAATGTACGGAAAGAGAGAAATGTTATAATAATAAGACTTAATTTGCCTGAATTATATATTTTTTTTAAGCAGATGTTTAAAGTTTTATTTTATTAGCATTTTAAAGTAATGATGTTAAAAAATTTATTTAACTTAGAAATAGATGGTCAAACTATACATTTTTATAAGATGAATTATAATGGTTTTTTAGATAAAATAGGTGTTTAAAGTTTTATTTTGTTAGTATTTTTAAGGTAATATTATTAAAAATTTATCAATCAATCATAATTTAACATGTGTCTGTCTATTTTAATTTTTCTATAAATAAATTAAAAAAGATTTTATTTAAAAAATCTTAATTTTTAAAAAAAATCTCAAATCTTTAAAACCTAATCTGGACTTAAACCTCACTACTGTCAGCCTAGTAATTATATTTGTCCTTAGTGTCCTTTAGAGCGTTAAGTAGCCAAAAGAAGGCAAGGTCTTTTTCATATGGCTACTTATTCATATTATTCATACAATGAGTCTGGAAGCAAATGGAAAAGGAAGACAATTCATCAAAATCAGAAGCGTTTTCTACCCTCCAAGAAATTGTATAACTTGGACAAAATATTCACTTCGGCTTCCATGATCCACAAGATCTCTATAGATATGGTTTAGCCAGTGAATGTTGTCCACGCTAAAAAACACTCGTTCAGATACGTCATGGAAATTGACCCCTTCTGGTAAGTCACCATCTCCCGTAGGAGTAGTGTCCCTATAGACTTCATATAAAATAAAGAGACGATTTACGATTTCTTCCTTGAGTACCTCTAAAGTAAGGTTTGTCATTTTTTCCTCCATATTCAAACTATTCAAAGCGGGGATCTTTCCCGCCCTAACGGCCACCAGAATTGCTAAGGGCAAAGCCAAGCCCATTCGCAATATGAAATCTCCAATTAATTGTTCAAACATTCTAAAAAAAATCCCGCTCTAAAATGAAGAAAGACTTGTCGGAAATTGCCAGTGGTTTTTCCACGCATGGGAAAAAGAAAATGAACTATATTATAAAGACTAAGATGGGGGGGCATGATCTCAATCGAGAGTCATTTCCCTTAGTGACTCTAGAATGGACAGATCATCTATGTATGTAATTTTATATTACAATTTCAGTAATAAATCCTTCTTGCTACTAACCCGCACCTACTCATAAGCATCTTACTTGTGGGAACTGAACCCTCTAAAGGACCCATTCATTCACGACGACCGACCACGAGCTGAATCAGAGCTTTCGACGGCTAAATCCATTGATAACACCACGCGAGCGTTTTACTCAACCTCTGTTCTTGCGGCTAGCCTTTCTTCAAACTCTGTTCTTTCTCTTGAGCTTTCCGATCCGTCTCCTGTCTTTGTCTCGCTTTCGCCTTTAACTACAGGCTTTGAATAACCAGATCGTTTTTCTTCGAGACCCCTTGAAAAGAAGATCCTCCTGGACAAACTATCTTCGAAACCTGGATCACTACATTTCCTAATTCTTCAGGAAAGAGAAGCAAGCAAGGGACCCTGTCCTAGTTCGGTGCGCGCTGCTATCTTAGTATTCCGTTTGTATTTTGAGAATAAGTTGATCCTTCGCTAAGAAAAGGGGAGTACCTCTACCAAGAACCAGCAGGACCACTCGTAAAAAGATTTTCTATCGAATAGTTTTCAAAAGGCTATCACGGATAAAAAAAATGGTAGAACTCATGCTTTGCGGAGTCTTCATCTTCTCCCATTCCCTGCCTCTTAGGCAAAAGTATTTTTCCAACGATCGAGTGAGTAGCAGTTCTTGAATCAGGATTTAGGAGGATGACTTCTATCAAAAGGTGGGCAAACATTTGGATAATTCTAAAATTTGCGGCCTACTTGTTCGCTCGGGAGGTAGTCAGGTTGTGTAGTAAGTCGGGATTTCTTTTCACTGCCCTTTACGCTGCGTGATGAACTCCTCTGGGCTTACTTAGCCCACCATCCTACTTGTCAAGTGAAAGAAGATCAGACTAGAGACCAAGCGCATCGGACAACATCTGAAGGGAGGGTTCTCTTGGTCTAACTTTCAGTCCTAGACTGTTAACCATATTCTTTGCATTCTCCGATGCCGATTGGGCTGGCTGCCCAGATAGCAGACGATCCACTACCGGCTTCTGCGTATTTATCGCTAAACAACTTGGCTCCCCAGGATGAGGACTGACTATTAGGCATCCCTTTTGTTAGCCAGTGACATTCCTGCTCTTTGCGAGCTAGTTCAATTGTAATTTGTCAGCAAAGTTGTTTCTTTTTTTTCTTCAAATTCAAAGAATTCTTATCCCTTTATACATAGGTCATCGATTCAGCATTGGAAAAAGGGGCTCAAATCGTTTTATCGACATGAGTGTTTTATATCGAAAAAACATTTTTGTTTTGAAAATCTTTCTGTATTTAGTAAATAGTAGTAGAAAGAGTACCCTGCTGCATCTGAACTTCAAACGGTTTGGTTTGGTTTGGCCTTAACCATGTTAATGGTCCCAGATTATTGGTTAATAGAGAATCAAAGTCGATGTACCAATAAATCACGAAATGCTACGGTTCTTAAATATGATTTTAAAAATTTATTCAGAAGTAATTCGCGGGATCATGCACTCTTTTCTTTCCTAGTTATAATGAAAAAAAGTACAACTGGGCGAATCCAGCCTATTCTTGAAATAAACAACTCGCACACACTCCCTTTCCAAAAAAGATCAATACACCAAGGACTACGCTTAGATTTATTGGATTTGTTGCTAAAATATCGGTATTAACCCCGAAACACCCGACGGATGGCCAGTGACCCAAGGAAATGAAAGAATCGGTTACATTTTTCATATGATCTCCTATTTCGGGTGCTGTGATGATACTATATAGAAAAGAGCTTTCGGCAGTTTAGCTCTTAAGCTAAGTGCGGGAATCAAGTCCAGTTCAAGGGGAAAACGCTAGGTCTTTGCGTCGGTTGAAGAACCAATCCTTTACTAGCTTGGAGGCTTTTCACTCCCCTCGCATGCAACTATTTCTATCGGGGCTTATTCAAAGGGCTGATTTTTTTTAACCCTTTTTGCTCATAAGTAAGCGTTGGTAGGAGCGGCGGGATGATATTTAGTATATAAATCAATAAAAACCAAAAAGAAGAAATGGCAAGATAAATTGGATATCGATGGAGGAAATAACAATGTGGAAAACAGGGCAGAGATTCTCTACAATGACACCGTAGACCAATTGAAAGGGATGTGGCGCAGCTTGGTAGCGTCTTTGTTTTGGATACAAAATGTCACGGGTTCCAATCTTGTCATCCCTACCTTCTCCTCTGGGCAGTAACGAAGGTTAAGATCGATTCAAATTTGACATGCAAAATTTTTCATTTAATGATACTAGATGCATGCAAGATGTAGTGAAGGTACAAAAATCATCCTTTTCTTTACAATTGTATCTACTGTGATAAGAAAGCGCTCTTAGTTCAGTTCGGTAGAACGTGGGTCTCCAAAACCCGATGTCGTAGGTTCAAATCCTACAGAGCGTGATTCCGAATCAACAGACCCCATTACCGGAACTAAAAAAAAAGAATAAAAAGAAATTGTATCGAATCGTTCTTAGTTCCTCGACTTTTTGGTGCAATAAACCTAACCAACCCCTTAAGCTAAGAGGAAGTTTCTAGACTGACTTACTAAGGCTTTCAGTAAAGCTAGTTTCTAAGAGTAGTACTTTGCTAGGCAGCACACTCCTACATTAGCGCACTCTCTCTTGCATTTCTGAAAAAATAGGCTAGGCTCCTGCCTTAAGAAGAGTTATTCGTATGTGAGTCAGTTTTCCATACCTAATTCTCTCACATGATCGAGACTCTCCTATCTCACCATTTCTCTGGTCACATATTAAAGTAGAAAGAACCAAGAAGTGGGTTGGGGTAGGATAGACTTTCTGATGCAAATACCTTTGATCTAGCTATGCTTGCTGACTTGTGCTACCTATTCTATTCTTGACACATTAGGGTAGGAATAATAGTAAGCTGAGCTGCCTATCTCGCAGTGAGCGCTACCTAAGCACTGTTGAAGGCACTCAGAGAAGAGTGGAAATAGTCCTAGATAGGAGAGGGCTTCTCACTAAGACTTTCGACTCACTGCCAAAAGCTCCTTCTTGTGCGCTAACGCTGGAAGGGATGGTTTTGGGTGGGGGAGAGATCACTGGAAGACTTAGTCGTTTAGATAGAGATAACATAACTATACATAAAAAATATTGAACTCAGTACCCCCAGGCGTTCGCTAAATGCATTTCGCTTACAGTCACTAGGAAGGGGTTCTAGTAACGAAAGATTCCTTCCATAGATAGGCCACATTTCTCATATTCATTTCAGTGCTTTTTGTCTACCGTTTTGGAAAGCAATTAAGTCAAGCAAGTACTTTCCTGCGGTCCCAGGGGTCAGTTTCATCGGTTTGTCTTCGGTCTTTCAATACACTTCATTCTATCCTTGCGCTCAGTCATTCCATTCAGTGCATGCATTCCCATCGAGCCAAGCCCTATCTTTCTACTCAAAATCTTACCGCTCCGTGGGGGAAGTCAGTCCACCCAATTCTTTTCTTTTTAATATTCCATTCCTGATTAAACTAAGGTCTTGTCATTTGATCAGTCCAGCTGGGGACACTAAGGATGTCCATAAGGTGGAAGGTATGAGTTTCAATAATGACCCTCAAAACCCTTTCTTTCTTCTTCTCTTCATTTCCAGGCACTCCATCATACCCTCCCTCTCGCAGTCCCACGCTTGGAACAACTATAAGAACTATTCGCTTTCCACTACGCACTACGTTTTTTTCTGCGATTGCGCTTCGCTAGTTAACTACTAATAGTGCAACTACTAGAACTAGAAACTAAAATTTCCTCTTAACGCCTCAAGAAGGGTCCTTCGTTACACTCGCGCTCCAGACAGAAAGGTCAACTCAACTAGTCGCAAGAAGAAAGGCTGGGTAGGATCGTAAAATCATCTGGGAACACCTAACTGCTGAGGTTGGTTTCGAGCCTTAGATAGGAATTCTTGGGCTTCTCTCGACCTGTGAAGAAAGTGGCGGACACCAATTTTGATTTTAAGTTTTTTAAGATTTTTAAGTTATTTTGTAATTTTTGAAAACTTTATAATATTGTTTAAATTAATTTTTTATTTTTAATTATTTATAAAATAAAAAAAACATTTTTCAATTTATTATTTGATGATAATTTTTTACTAGTGTTATATTAATGTTGGACAATAAGTGGTTAATCCAAGAAGATAATAATAAAATTAAATAACATAAAATTATTATTATTATTTAAACGAACAATAAAATAGAACGAAAAATAAATAAAATAAATTTTGATCAAACCCATTTGATTTTGATAAATTGGAATCATGTTGAGGCCTGCCCAAATGCAGTTTCCTTAAGACAGATTTTCTGCCACTCCGTGGTGCTGAGTTTATTGGTAGTCTGTCTCTCAAGATACAACAACAAGAAGAACTTCAACAAAAGCACATTTGTTGAGTTCCCGAACCGTTCTTGCCTTCGCCAGTCACCAGAATAAAAAGCAGGAGAGAAAACACATTTTGAGAGATGTGAGATGTTTTTGATATATTTAAAACTGAGAAATCAACCTCATATTTATAGTGGAAATTAGGGCAACAGTGAGCAGACTTTCCCGAATTAAAATCCAAAAAATCCGGGATTAATTGTCAATTATCTGGTATTTAATTCAAATTAAATACCATAATTAACAATTACTTCTCTAATTATCCAGAGCAGTCAACTGCTAATTAATTCAAATTTAATTTTGAATTAAAACTCTTTTTTGGATTTTTTCAAAAAATAAATTAAGGAAAAATTATTCACAACGGGTAAAATATCCGCAAGGCCATAAAGGACTCGACTGGTCCGGATATTTGCATCGTCCACGTCGTGTACCCCAACCAAGATTTAAGTCATTCAATGACAACTATGTGGGTAAGTGTATATAAACACTTCCCACTTCATTTATCTCATCAATATGGGATAATGGGGTTTCTCATTCCTTACTTTATTCCAACCTTCTTTCTTTGAGCATCAATTTCTCATTCGTCATTCAATAATATTGAGCATATGAGCTACCGTTGTAAAGATTTCACGGAGTAGAATAGGAATCAATAATTTCCTTATTCGAATCCTCATCTTTACATTTCCAAAAAATGCTTCAAAGATAATTTTTTGCTCACTTTTTTCCAACAATTAAAACACTAATAAAATAAAACTTTAGACACATATTTCAATAAAATCATATTAAACAAAGAAAATTATATAATTTGAATACTTGTTTATGAGTAAAGCATAATAATAATAATAATAATAAATATTATTTAAAGATATGAATATTTTGACAATCTTTTAATTAAATTAATACTCAAGTAATCAAATATAATTTTGATTTAACAAATAATTTCTTCGATAATTTTTTCTATTCCTCATCATTTAAACATAAAACTGGGTAAAAAGACTAAAAATAACAAAATTTCCGTTTTATATTTTATTACTGGAAATAAAAGCTTGACTTCAAATATAAAACAAAAGAATGAGCAAATAAAAAACTTATTGTTTCAGTAGAGAGAGAGAGAGTATTTCAGCAGAGAGAGACGATGTTTGTGTCCTGCTCGCTTGATTGCCTATCGCCCACAACGTTTTAAATTCTTATAAAGAATTCCTCTTTCTAATGATTTTAAACAATTACAGTTAAAATCCGATTTTAATTTATGATATTGAACTACCAAAGAACTAAACTTTTTAGATAAGAAGCATCGATTTTCACTCGATTTTCTTGGTGTGGTTGTGTATGAACGACAAGCACGAGATCACAATGGTTAAGAGAAGAGGATTCATAGAAGAAGAAAAAGAGGATTTATCGAAACCTAAAATATCTCGTGTTTTTATATTTTTAATTTTAGAAATAAGAGGATTTAAAGAATCTTAAAAATATTCTGTTGTTTATTGTTTTTTATTATAACATATATTATTTGGAAAATAAAATCCAAATGTGCAAGTGATGTGTTAAAAAAATAATAACATGTATTATTTTAAATAAAAAAGACCACGGATAACCGGTAGAAAGGGTCCGTGGTATAATTTCTCTTGTTTTAGACATCCAATCTTAACCCAATACAGTTTTATTATTCTGTAATAAGTTATAGACCATAAACCCTGATTATAACAATATTAAAGCTAACATTTGAAAGTACATAGGCTCTGCTGCTCCTACCGATCACGACAGGAGCAGTTATGAAAATAAACATGAACAGAGGAAAAAATAGAGACTTCAAAACTAATAAACAAGAAAAAGTGGGAAACAATGCTACACCACCTCCAGCTTCACAGAGGTCCAGGACGGCGGCGGCGGCGGCCTCTGAACGTACCACCATCCCGGGCCTGTTTACACAATTCACAATCCTGTTTACCAGAAAATCTTATGCTATATAAATAAAAAGAGCTTCAGGGATCAGGCTTCAGCTTCACAGAGTTTTTGAAACAAAAACATTTGAAGGGTTATGGAAATCTGTAATCACTCATTTTTAATCGGATTTTAGTATTTGTAATATTATTGTAGTAGTTATATTATTAATAAAAAGAGAAGAGAAAAAAGAGAAAAAAATAAAAAAAGAAAGAAAGAAGAAGGAAATAAAAGAAAAAGTTGATGTGTGGTTAGAATCTCACATTGATGAGAAACCTCATTTTCCCCTCTCTCATTACCTGTAAAATGAGGCGATGAGAAGTCTTTTGGAGAGGAACCAATTAGGTGAGGGTAGTACCCTATGATCTTAATTTGAGAGTTTAGCTTTCCCCAAATTTTGGGTGATTTGATCGGGTCCTATTTTTAGGATTCGATCTAGTTAAAAATTTTGGACTTTTGAATTTTTAGGTATATTTTCTTTTCTTTATGTTGTATTTTGGCTTTATTTTAATGAAATATAATGTTATTTTATTTGGTATTTAGATTTTATTTATGTTTTAGATTAATATTTATTTATGTATGTTTTGAATTTATATTTTAGATTAGTATTTTATTTATTAGATTAATATTTATGTTTTATGTATTTATTTTTTATGTGATATATTTAATTTATTTGTTTAAGTTGCATGAATTAATATTTAATTTTGTTAATGCAGACCCCCTAAATTCGGTCGTAAGCGAGGCCAGTACCAATAAGGTGGTAGTGGTTCGGACGTTTATCTTCGGGTTTAGGTGCCTTAAAATAAATGCGCACATTTAATTAAAAATTAATTCGATCGTCAAATTAGCCCAGAAAATTTAATATTAGTAAAGCGGTAATTAAACAAAGTACCAATTTTTTGGGCGGTGTGGGGTGCTAATCCTTCCCCATCCGTAACCGACTCCCGAACCCAACTTTTAAAATCTTTGGTTTTATGGTGTTCGGTCTACCTATCTTAGAGCTACAAGATTCGGTTTAGCCTTTTATTAAAGGATAATTAAAGGGGAAAAAATAACATAATTATAATGATGATTGATTATAAAATATATATATTTTTTTAAATTAAAATATATATTATCGATGATAATAATTAATTTTTATCCGAGTATTTTTGTTAAGCGATAAATAATTCGTTATAAAATGTATTTTATTTTTACTGATGAAAATTAAATTTTTAACCTTATAATTAAAAGATGAGATAGATAATCATACTATCGTATCTTATAGTTATTGTCCGCCCTTTGATCTGGTCCGCCGCCTTCCGGCGCCGCTCTGGCGTGTTCGCCGACCACCGCGAGACACGCCGGACGTCGCCTAGAAACCACCGGCCACCGTTCTCGACGCCGGTGAGGTCACCGGACATCATAAATCCACCTAAAACCGCCCGAAACCACCTAGAAACCCAGGTTCTAACATTAAAACCTACTCAAAACTATCCCTAAATCAACCGGCCACCAGCTAAACCAAGATCAAAGCCAAAAAACAGACCGAAAACAAGATGAAATCCTTACCTGATGCTTCAAATCCGATTCAATCGTCTCCAGAAATCTTCTGCCAATGAGCTCCGATTCAACTCCGATCTCCAGTCAATTAAAGCTCCAAACCTTCAGTCGATTCAACCTTTTCCTCCCCCAAAAGCTGCTGATCGAATCCCTTTATAAAGGGGTTCGATTCAGCAACCTAATCTCATTCAAACTCTCAACCTAAAACACTCATCAACAACCTAATCCATCCTCCAAATCCGGCCGAACACCCCCTGCTTTTCACGTTTCAAATCCCGATTTTTCAGTTTAGTTTTTTTTTAAAATTTTCTTAATATTATATTATAATATTATTATTTATTTATATATATTATTATTATATATACTTAATTTCGTGTTGACAACTGCCCCTCTTTGCTCGATGCTGCGGAGCAGGAGATGGGCAAAGACTGAAAAACACGAAAACTGTAAACCTTAAAGCTTGAAGAAAGTCTTCAAACTTAACATCATGTCCGGAGGACTTACTGATGACCCGGAGGTTTTGACATCATGCCCGGAGGACTTACTGATGACCCAGAGGATTTAGGATCGTATTGCCTCCTTGATTGTGCAAACGATATCATCACTCCCGAAGGTGATGGCCCGAAGGACTTAACATCATGCCCGGAGGACTTACTGATGACCCGGAGGATTTAGGATCGTATTGCCTCCTTGATTGTGCAAACGATATCATCACTCCCGAAGGTGATGGCCCGGAGGACTTAACATCATGCCCGGAGGACTTACTGATGACCCGGAGGATTTAACATCATGCCCGGAGGACTTACTGATGACCCGGAGGATTTAATAGTGGAGTACGAAATTTTCCACTCCTTTCTGGACTCACGCCAAAAGACTGCCGATAACGGATTCACGTCAAAAGGCTGCCGATAATGTTCGTTGTTGTTGATTGACTCTTGAATCATTTCTTAACTCATGCTTCATTATCCTTGCGCACGAAAAAAAAGGTTCCATTCTCCGTATGCACAAATGGATATGCAGGTTCTATTCTCCGAGTGCTCGAATAGATAAGCAGCTTCAAAAAGGGTTCCATTCTCCGTATGCACGAATGGATATGCAGGTTCTGAAATGTCTTTTCTCGAATTTCCTTCCTCTGAAATCTTTGCTTATCCTGATCTGGATTGCTTGGAAATTCCTGTAAAAATTATAAAAGATGTTTTGAATGCATGGGTTAGCATGTTCTACCCTATGGATGCCTAACCATATGATGCATGAACTGTGGTCATTGAAGGACACTTGAATGTCCATTGATCCTCTTTATTGGACCTTTTTCTGTCATGACGACATCTCTCATTGACAGCTTTGTACTCTGCTTGAACTTTTTGAGCTCTATTTCTCAATTTGACATTGATTTTCCCAATCAGTTCGGATTTTGCCCCACATCTCATGGGCTATCAGTTTCTCGAAGCAAATAGTTCATGAACTTTGTTCCTGCCTCGTCCATTCTGATCTAAAATAATGCTTTGCTGATCTCTCATCATGCTGAGTTTGCCCCACTTTCACCATTTAGTGTGTACAAAATAGGTCCCTGGATTTTCTCCTGGTCTCTAAACCTTTCTTAATCCCTGAACTTTCACCAAGTTGGGCTAATATTCATCTTTACAACTACGGAATTCGGCAATGACACAGTCCGTACGTAAATGCCCCATGTTATGGCATTTTAAAGCTTCATTTGTTCCTCTGGGGCCATTCATCATTTACCTCTTGTTCTGTCCGCGCTTAAAGGATTAATTGCATCAAAGTAATTTCCATGAAATCCTTTACTTTTTGTATCTAATCAATTCATCTGCAGGATGCTCGTCAAGCGAGGGAAAAAATGCTCAAAGTAGTATTTTGAAAACATTGAAAAATTTGATTGTCATGGTAAACAAAACAAAAGTTAGACCTCTGAAAATCACGTGCAACAAAGCGTTCGAACAAATTTGTAAAGATCAACTCGGATGTGACCATTTTCCAATTTATCAGACTTTCAGGAGAAACATTCTCATTTTTCTAATTCTACCCCGTTTAGGTGGCACTCTTTTTCTCACTAGCTCACCATACCCAATTTTCCTCTCTTTTCTGATCTCAATCAAGCATTAGAAGACTAAAAATCTTTGAAGAAAGGTTAACCCTAGTAAGCGGGATATGTTCTGAAGACTAACTCTCCTTGTTCCAATATCCGTGTATGGTCAAAATGGTCTTTCGGGGCTTGTAATGTGGGTTATGGTTTATGGCTACCAAAGAAAGGATATATAGGCTCAAATAATTCGAGGGTGGTAAAAATCAAGGATCATGCTCTGATGAAATAATTTTCTTTTACGGATCACTCTAGGTTGACCCTTTTTGTTGGGCTTTCGCCCTAGAGGTCATTTCCTTTTCACCACTACTTTTTCTAGTGGTTCATCCCATCAGAATTTTCACTGAACTTTATGTTCGCTTTTTGTGCCAACAATTTGAGTTTGGCTTCTTTTCTTGGTTTTGCATTTCACTTTGAAACACATTTTCATCCTCTTTTGCCCCCAGTGTGGGGGTGATCCTTGATTTAGGTTGAATCGAAAGAAAAAATAACGTTAGGCTCAAAGGGGACGACAAATGATGTTTTTCTCATTTTCTTTCTTTGAGAAGGGAAATCAAGGAATGCCAAATATCATCTCATACTTGGATATCATTGAAGAAAAGCAGTCTCCAGTTGGACGAAGTTTTGGGTTATCACTTCATTCAAAGACCTTATTCAACAATGCTTGAGAGGAAACTCACTCAAAATTTCTCTAGGATTTTCCTGTGATTCCTGAACACTCATTAATGTCATCCTTTTGACCTAAATAAAGTGGTAAAGAGTCACATTGGTGAAGTTGATCTCCGAATTTAATTTAATATCAATTTCGTAATTGATATTCAAAAATCTGAAAGAATAAAATCGATGATATATGTATGGGTGTTCAAAAATTAACCCATAAAAAGAATCAAAGAATCAAAAAAAGTTAAAGAATCAAAGAATCAAAGTATATGACATGTTTATCACTTAAAAACACGTATGAAACAAGCATTATTGACAAATGAATTGAAAAAAAAACTCCCTTACAAAAGACACCCAATGCATATAAAAAACGCAACTGGGATGATTCAGGGTATTACTCCGCAACCGATCCCAAAAACACCCTTTTCCTTGATACTTTGACATGAACAAGACAGATTTTCCATCAATCTTGGAAAAGCTAGTCTTGACGTTCTGAATCTTCAATGAAGATATCATCTTGAGCATTTTCTGTGGTCTTTCATTGTTGCACTAACTCCTTCGTCAAAATTCCCTTATCAATCAATTTCTTGATTTCTTCCAGTAAAGACCTACATTTACTAGTAGCATGACCTGACAATCCCATATGAAACTCACAAACATTGCTGGGATCATAGTTTTGAGCGAAAGGGCTTGGCGCTTTCTTCATTGGCTTGGGAGTAATATATTGAACTTCAACAAGAAAAGGAAACAAATTGGCAATAGTCATTCCAAATATCTCCCGATCCGTATTTCTTCAGGGAATCTTTTATTGTCGCCCTGAAGAACTGGGTGATCTTGCCCTTTTACGTATTCGGGAACTTTGAACATTACACTCATTTATCTCCTGCGGCTTCTTAACTTCTATGGAATTTTTGAGCCTGGGTTCAATTTTTCCTTGTTGGATTCCGACTTCTATTACTTCGCCAAGGGCCATAAAATCTCTAAAGTTGCCCCTTGAATTCGTAAGCATTTTATCGAAGAAAGGAGACGGCAAAGTTTGATGAAACATTTCTGTCATTTCCCCTTCTATCATGGGTGGTTGCACCTGAGATGCTAGCACCCTCCATCTCAATGCATAGTCTTTAAAGCTCTCATCATCCTTCATTCTCATACTCTGTAAAGTCCGACGATCTGGAGCTAAGTCCATGACATACCTGTATTGCCCCAAGAATTCTTTCGCCAAATCAACCCATGTTCGAATCTGCTCTCGACTCAATCTGTTGTACCATGTTGCAGCAGGCCCGGTCAAGCTATCATGAAAGTAGTGAATCATCATTTGGTCATTATCTAGATATCCTTCCATTTTTCGATAATACATCGTCAAGTGAATTTTAGGACAACTAGATCCATCATACTTCTCAAAAACAGGGATCTTGAATTTTGGTGGAATAACCAAATCAGGGACCAAACAAAACTCCCTTGCACTAAACCCGGAGTCCACTCCTTTTTCACTTGCTTCAATTTTCTTCTGGAGTTCCGTACACATATTTGTCAATTGAATAACACGTTCAAGAGATAACGTATTCATGCTCGAACTTGATGTCCCTGGATAGATAGTTAGACATGACTTCGAGATTTGATCGTTTGCCTTTGGTTGAGGCTTTTTCATATGATCTTGGATACTTGCAACTTCTCTCATATTCTCGTTCATTATGTCTGATTCTCGAATTAATGTGTGGCAACTGTCATCAAAACCCTCAACCACCTTAGATTCATGTATGCTAATGCAATATTGATGAAATAATAATGGCATGATATAAAATAAATATATGCATGAATGCAATAAGGTATTGATCCCAAGTGTGGTTATCATAGAATAACTTTCATTTCAGGTAAAAGATTTATTACATCAAATATCAAACACTAAAGGTATTTGCGAGTCTTAGCCCCTAATTTCTTGACTTTTTCTAAGAACTCTGCTAACTTCCCACTGTGACCTATCACCGGGTTGACGTTTTGACTCAATTCTGCCGCCATATCTGCTAAGCTTGCAATCTCTTGAGCCATCTCTCGTTCTGCAGCTCTTATGTCACCATCTGTGCTTTCTACACATTCTTTCTTGGCGAGATCTTGGTAATCAAATTGCAAGGTTTGTAACTCCAAGTTGTTTCTCTCTTGCATCACCTGAACCTCGTACTCGGACTGATATCGTTTCCTTAAAATATTTTCATCTTGGACTTCATGTCTGCCCCCTGAATTAGGCTGGCTTCTTTCCTCGAACTTTAACTTCCCGCCTTTCAACAGACACTGAACTTTACGCTTCAAAGCCGTGCAATTTTCAATCGAATGTCCTCGTATTCCACCATGAAATTCATAATAAGCATTGGCATCATACCATTTCGGGTACGGCGGTTGTAACGGTAAGATGAAATACGGAGCTATTAGCCGAGCTTCTAGCAACTGTGGATATAGCTCTCTGTATGAAATGGGTATTAGGTCAAACCGATTCTTGCCACTTTTTATCTTCTGTGAATTAGGAAAAAGGACCTTGGAACCTGAACTTTGCTCTGGATGTTTGACCGACTTTATCGAACAGAGCGTTTCTTTCATTTTTGATTTTCCATGGACCACTACAACTTTCTCTGGTTTTAAGTCTGGTGCATTTCCGGTTGGTTTGCTCACACCAATTATAAGTGGTGATTTATATGTGTACCGATCCTTTTTCGGCTCTTCTTCCATGTGCCCCTTCCCTTTAGTCATGTTCATCATCATGATCTTCAGCTCACTCATCTGTCCTTTTAACTCTTGCATTTCAGCGTCTCTAGAGTTCGAGTAATCTTTAAGTAAATTGTCCATCCCTCTCAAGCTCTGGCTCAACCTTGTTTCCGACCTACAAATCCTTTTAACTGTTATGATCGCCTTCTATCTCGATAATCACTTTTGGATCAATACCCTTATGCGATGTGATGCAAAAATGTCAACATGTTAAGATGATGCAAAAAAAACAAAATAAAACATAAATAAGATAGAAATCAAACAACCTAAATATAAATCTACTTTATGATGCATGAATGCAAGAGGGTATTAAATTCGGAAGACAATCTCTTAAAAACATCCGTCTGTTCAAAAAAAGATCACTACAACTTTAAAAATAATCTACAGAGAACTGTTGGCCCCTAAGTTGGTTAACTCATGTAGCAGGCGAATGATGGCTTCTCCATGCTCTTGCTCGATGTTCGACTGCTTCAGAAGAGTTGTAGCTTCTCTCGGTAACATCTGTACGTAAGATGGGACGCTCCCGACCTTTGAAATTGATCAGCTTTGATTCTGGATGGTATGCTACACTGCTTCGTACTTGGTCTTCCACGCTTCTCCTCCTGACGGCAAGCTATCACTGCTTTCGACCATGTCCAGATTTCCGTATTATCTTTGCCTATAATGATCCCTTCTGACATTTCTGGACACTTCTAACTTTATTGTTTCCCGAATTAATACCCATGCAAATGATATGCCAAGTAAAAATGCATAAAAGAAAAAAAAAAGGAAAGTGTTAGTAAAATAAAAACAAAGATAAAGAAATGAAAAGTGCTGGTAAGAACATAACGCAAATAAAGTAAACCAAAAAAAAAACAGGATAAAATGCGTAAAATAACCATTAGAACATGCTAAATTGCATAAAAATAACCAGAGAGCATGCTAAAGTACGCAAAATAACCAGAGAGCATGTTAACAGAGAAATCCTAAGTTTGGCGGCATTTCGGTAGCATACCGCCTTACCTTATGGCTCCTGTCTGGCTCTAGAAGGGGTTGGTTTCTACTCTATATGCGGGTTTTTGGTCTAGACACTGGGTTCCCGAACTGTCGTTACCGTCTACTACGACGATAAGACATCGATTCGGTGGTATAGGTCCCTTACAACGGAGGTAAAAACCACACGATGCGTAAGGTTAGTATACCGGAAGCAGATAAAAATCCGAAACTCGGAGCTGGAGAGCATCACGTCGGATAATATCTAACTCCCACTTAAGGGTGAAAGCTCGGGTCGAGAGCTTATGCATGAATGACGAGATAAAAGTAAAAAATTATCCTCATTCAAATAATGTTCACTTAACAATAGAAAATTAAATTAATATCTAACTCCAAAATACCAAAATGCCACGTAAAGTTTGAAAACATTAGGTCTGACTCACTAAAAATATTTTTTAAGTCCCCAGCAGAGTCGCCAAGCTGTCCGTCCTTTGATCTGGTCCGCCGTCTTCCGGCGCCGCTCCGGCGTGTTCGCCGACCACCGCGAGACACGCCGGACGTCGCCTAGAAACCGCCGGCCACCGTTCTCGATGCCGGTGAGGTCACCGGACATCATAAATTCACCTAAAACCGCCCGAAACCACCTAGAAACCCAGGTTCTAACATTAAAACCTACTCAAAACTATCCCTAAATCAACCGGTCACCAGCTAAACCAAGATCAAAGCCAAAAAACAGACCGAAAACAAGATGAAATCCTTACCTGATGCTTCAAATCTGATTCAATCGTCTCCAGAAATCTTCTGCCAATGAGCTCCGATTCAACTCCGATCTCCAGTCAATTAAAGCTCCAAACCTTCAGTCGATTCAACCTTTTCCTCCCCCAAAAGTTGTTGATCGAATCCCTTTATAAAGGGGTTCGATTCAGCAACCTAATCTCATTCAAACTCTCAACCTACAACACTCATCAACAACCTAATCCATCCTCCAAATCCGGCCGAACACCCCCTGCTTTTCACGTTTCAAATCCCGATTTTTCAGTTTAGTTTTTTTTTTTTTAAATTTTCTTAATATTATATTATAATATTATTATTTATTTATATATATTATTATTATATATACTTAATTTCGTGTTGACAGTTATATAAAAAAAACTATTTTAAATAGGCTTAAATAAAAATAAATATTTAAAATATATTTCTTTTAGACTTTAGCTGCTTAAGTTATTTTTATAAAAATATGTTTTTAAAATTTTGATGATTATAATTTTAGGTGTTTAATTATTAAAGGGTGTTAAAAATATTAATCAATCAATATTTAACATGTAATATTTATTTAATTTTTTAAAAATTTAATAAAAAACTAAATTTTTATAATTTTTAATTTTGAAGTATTTCATTCCTTTATTTTTTTCATCATTTATGAGGTGAGAAACCAAAGCATCCGAGCAATAAACGACTGTTCCAAGCACATGCAAGTAGGGGTTTGCATTTTAGATTATTCGATCCGAAAAATTAAATATCCGATTTTTTGGATATCTAAAATTTTGATGTAATTTTTAGATATCTGAATATTCAAATTTATGATTTAGTTTAAGTATTTTTTTTAATTTGACAGTTTTATTTATAAAAATTTTAATTTTCGAATATAATAATTAATAAATTGTTGAATATGACAATATTTTTATTTATGAAAATTTTAATTTTAAATATATAACAAGTAAAAATATAAAATATAACAATATTTATATATATGAAAAATTTAAATTTTTCAGATATCGGATAATTGGATATCCGATCCGAATGTGAAACACCTATCCGTATCTCATCCGAAATTTTCGGATATCCGATTCGGATTATATTCAAAATTTAGGATCGAATTAACGGATAATTGGATGAGAATTTTTTGCACACCCGTACATGCAAGGTTGTGGCTTTTAGGTGCATAAAAGATGTCCCCATTAGGGAAGTAAATGCCTTTCATAACTAACCTGACAAATCTGGCCCTAGATTTATGATCTAAAATCGATTTAAATAGGATAATTTAAATTTGACCCAAAATTAAAAGTAAATTGAACTGAATTAAAATTATGTTAATTTTTAGTTGATTCAAAAATAGATATGAATCGATTAAATTTAAATTGTTTTTTTTCGAATTAAATAGATTAAAACTAATTTTACTCGAATCAAAAGTAATATAAATAGGAGGCAATCCAAAGTAAAGAAAATATATTAAAAGGCATAGATAATTTTAACCCTCAACGTTTTAGAAATTTTAACTTTTTGACCCTCATTCTTTTTTTGAGATAAATTTATTATTTAACCTATATTTTTTTTGATAAATATCTTATTTTTAACTAACATAATGACTAGGCCGTTAAAAATTTAACGATGGCAACATATGATAATATATTTTAAATAACATGACATCTGAGCTATCAAATACATGTACGTGAAATATAATTTTATTCTAATATAAGATATAAAACAATTAAAATTTAAATAAAATTTTAAAAATTAATTAAATCTAAAACAAAAATATATTAAAATTCTTAATCCTAACTACAATAGAATCAAAATCATATATAAAAAATATTAACACAGTCTGAAAAGGAAGAATTTTATAAAGATTGCTATCGAAAGTAAAAAAATTGGATACTAATCAATTGAGTTTTTTTTTTGTTTTAGTTTAAAATTTAGGTATTTTAGTATTTAATCTAAATTAAAAGTTTAGGTTTTGATTTATAGTTTAAGATTTAAGTATAAATTTAAATTTAAGTTTAAATTTAAATTTAAATTTAAATTTAAAAGTAGTAAATTTGAGGTTTTAGGTTTTAAGTTTTAATTAAATCTAAAAAACCTAAAATTATTAAAAAAAAACATAGTAGTAAATTTATTTAAGGTTTAATAGTCAAAATATTTTAGATTTAATTAAGTTTTAATATTTTATTTGAATTTTAATTATTTTATATCTTATATTGGCATAAGATTATATTTCATATGTATGTATTTGATAGGTCAAATGTCATATCATTTAAAATATATTATCACATTTTTATTATATATCATTATCATTAATATTTTGACAATATAGTCATTATGATAGTTAAAAAATGAGATATTTATAAAAAAACTTAGGTTAAGGGCTAAATTTATCCAAATAAAGAATGTGGGTCAAAATGATAAAAACTATAAACATTAAAAGTTAAATTTATCTTTATGTCATATTAAAATAAAGAAAGAAATATGTGATATGTACTGATGCACAACTCACGAAAAACACCAAATATACATGCTATATTAGGTGTAAAAACTAAATATGGTCTGAAAATTCGACTGAAATTAGTTAATTTTCTATTAAACCGATATTGGTTCGATCTAAAATCAATCAACTCGAAAATAATTATCTTGAGACTAATCAAACTGAAAATCAATCGATTCAAAAATCAACAACCCGATGTAATAATCGAATTGAAATCACCATAGACTCGATCCAAACTCAAACATCTAAACCGGCCCTAAACTAATATTATTAAAACTAAAATAACTCAAATCAAAATGACTCAAATTAAACCTAAATCGAATGGCACGTTTATCTCCTCTAATCATAACCCTCGCAAGCAGAGATTTAGGGTTCTTGACAATTGTCCAAACTTGTCTTCCATGAGGGCGTTGTTGGAGTGGATGTCTTTAAAACCCATTCTCTAAATATGACAAAATTTGCTGGAAACTATAAATTTAATGCACAAAAAGTGAAAGCGTATGATATTTGGTGTTTTGAGGGTGGAGTAGGTGAGGTGGGACAGTCAAAAAAGAAGGGAATGGATTAGAAAGAATGACATTAATGTACCAGTTTAGAAATGTTCAATCAATCTTGTCTTAAAAAAACAAAAGAAATGTCCAATGAATCTCCCTCTACTTGTTAATCTCCATCATTAGAACTATTAATCTTCATGATTTGAGAACAACACTAATACTAATTAATTATGTAATGGTATTAAGTGCATGCCACTCCAAGTAAAATTACATCCATTGAGTAGAGAAATAATATCAATAGGTTATATTCTCGTCACATTATTAATGGATCAATCAATTAAATATATCTATTTAATTATTTTTTATTTTATTTTTTTATTAAATGAATCTTCATTTGATAAAAACTTATTTTAAACTTAATTTACAGTAGATATTAATGAAGATTCACTTGATAAAGAAACGAGATAAAAAAATAATTAAATAAATACATTCGATTGGTTGATCTCATGGATAACATGATGAGAATGACCCATGATATAATATTTCCATTACGCAATTTCGGTAATAAATAAGAATATTTTTTATTTTTTAAAATTTGAACAACATAATTAGTAAATATACATAATTTCATATAGATATAGAATAAAAAAAAAATTGAGTAATAAACAGCACTACATCAAGATTTAATATGTTAATTTCTATGACTATAAAACATTTTAAAATAAATCTAAATTAAATCCAAATATATTGAAATTTAAACGGATACATAAAAGTACCGTCGCCTCTCCCTGCTAAGGACTCATCGGCACCTTGGGTTTTATTAAAAACAACAGGAAATAGAAGAGGGATAGAAAAGGGATAAACAAATTTTAATCCTTGAATTTCGTAATTTTTTTAATTTGGTCCTTCAATTGTTTATGATACTGGTTTCTAAATTTGATGACCCACCAGCAGCTCTAGATGAACACAAGCAGTAACGTCGATCATCTGCGACGCCGTGATCTTCCTGGAAAAGTTTGATGTGGGATCATGTCAGTAAGGTTCCTGAAACTGAGAATCTCTGGGTCGATTCTTCCGAAAGCCTCTCTCATCGAAGGGTCGTTTACCACCTCAACGAAGCAGTCGTGAACCAAGGAATTAGCAAGAGAATTGAGTAGGGATTGTAGCTGCAACTCTCTGCTAACCCGTCGGTTTCTCTCCTCCATCGCTTCAACCGCAGCTTCCAAAGCTCTGGATGATGCCAACGCACGCCTATTACTTCTTCGCTTCCTTGCCAATCGAACACCTAGAAGTCTCATGCTACGTCCCTGTTTTGGACAAACAAGTTTTCAAGAATCAAAACCCGTAAGTAAAAGGAGTTTTCCGAAAAGAAAAGAGAGGGAAACTGACCAGTTTGCTTTGGGATGAGCGATGCTGCGAACAAAGACGAAAGAAAAACCCAACCATTTGAATAAAAGAAACAGAAAAAAGAAGAAGAGAAGATAAGAACCGTTGCAGTGATTCAGCTCGCAAAGGAGTTGAGGGAAGGGGATTTAGAAAATGGAGAAAATGGTGGTTTTGTTTTTATAGGACAAGATTTTCAAAAAGTCGTCTACTTCTGTGAGAAGGCTTGAATGCCATTGGTTAAACTCTAAATCTTGTGGGGTAACGCATAATAGGGATGGACAAAAAACTCGATTATCTGGTTTTGGTCTAATCGAGACTTGATCAAAAATTTAGGTTTGGATCATAACAGGGATTGAGACTAGATCTTGATTTTTTGGACCTGGTACCCGGTGGTTAACCAATAGGACCGGGACCAATACTAAATATTTGTTACTGTTTTTTATCAAACTTTCTCTTTATGTATAAATAGTTGAATATTATGACTATCATTAGTTTTAAAAAATTAATTTTCAAGCTTATAGTATTGTAATTTTATTATTTAATATTATTATTGGTAGTTGATTTTTTTTCTTCAATTACTCAATTTTTTAAAGAATAAACTAATTGATCGAGTACCCGGTATTAAAACTGGTTCTCACTAGTAACCTTAAACTTTATGACCCGGTGTGACTGAAACTGATTCTAATTTTCAAGAACCGATGATTACACGGACCGAGATTAATTCTATTTAAATTGATCGGGTGACCGATCTTTCCCGCACCTAATACAGAACATATAACTTTTTAAGTCAAAAATAATTTTATGCTTGGTTTAGAAAATATTTTTAAAAATTGAATTTTTTACCTTTTAGTTTTTTTAAAAGCATTTTAAAATAAAATTATCCACTTATCCTTTTCATACCATCAATTCTTTTATATTTTCAAAATTAATATCTTAAATAGATATTATATCTACTTAAAATTACTTTTGACAATAATACAAAATACTTTTTATTAAATCAAATACTAAATAAATATATTCTTCATTTTATAATCTAAAGTCGAATTTAAATACCTAAATTCATAATTTTTATCAGAATAAATAATATGTATTCGAAAAATGAAAATCCAAAATTATCTATCCAAAACAAATTTTAACCTTCAAATCTTTATATTATTATAATCCATAAAAACTTATAAAATATTTGTAAATATCTGTATATGAATTCTAAATTGTCATCCCTAATTAATCCTTCTCATAGATGGAGTTAATAAATAGTGTATAGGACACTTAAAAAAGGTTTTTGGTTTAAGTTCATTTTAGGTCCCTAGAGTTTTCAAGCTATTTACACCTTTTGTTTAAAGATTACTATGGTTCCCGTTAATTTTAAATTTTGACAAGTCAATCACTAACCCTATTTATTTTTTTAAATACACTTAAGCCCTTATTATTTTCAAGTTAGACAATTTAATCCCCATATGTTATATCGTAGTTTTGTCCTCGACAATTGTCCAACATGTTTGTTGGTGCAAAACTGTGTTTTGTTACAGACAAATCCAAAGTAGGGTTTAATAGAACATAATTATACTTTTTAAGCAAAGAGTCGGTTGATATCATTAAGAGGAAGAAAAATACAAAATTAAATCAATTAGATATAAAAGATGAAAAAACTGAATTCAGAGATAATAAAAGAGGCGGAATTCAAAAAAAAAAATTCTAACATTAGATTAAATAATTATTTTGATTTATATATATTAAAATAATTTAATTTTAATATTTTATGTTTCTCAAAATGACCCATATATAACCCCACACTTTATAGATCACTGACGTAGACGGGAGAGTTAACCTTAATACATTTATTTTAAGAAAATAATCGCTTATAGCATGATATAAGACTGATTAAAAAATTTATTGGTATCTCAAATTTTATTTAGAAAACCTAATTATAAAATATGTACTTAAATGATATTTTGTTTCATTTAATTGTTTAAAGGTTTTTTTAAGTAGATATCGATATTATAGTTTAAATTTTTACATCGAGATGTCTTCACGTCACAATTAAAGACTTTATATTGAGTATTAATATTATTCGTCCTAAAGTAGTGTTGAGATACCTCTACTCCAAACAACTCATTTTAAAACAACGTCGATGTTTTCCGACTCAAAGTGATGTTAAGATACCTTCATTCCAAATGATTAATTTCTATATCATTCGAAAAAGTGTCAATGTCCTCTTCTAGAAGGGAAAACAATTTAATTTAAATCTTATTTAATTTAAAAAAATTAATCTAAATTTGATTGAAAAAAGTTTGTATCCGAAAATGATATGAGTAATAATAAGAGGTAAGTTAGATATAGATCTTGTCAGGATTCGATTTGAATCTAAATCCGAATCAAAACATTTACAACTTTTAATTATCTAAAATAATTATCATTTATAATATTTATAAAACACCATTTATAATATTTACATTAAAAACTAACGTATATAAAATAAAAAATTAACTTAAACACATTAAAAATGATAAATATATATTGAAATAATGATAAAAACAAAATTAACTAACTTATATATTATAAATGATAATAAAAATATAAATGTATTATAAATGCAAGTTAAATCATCATCATAATAATATTACTATGATTTATATCTATTAACTAAACTTAATATAATGTAATATATCTATGTATATCATATATATATATATATATATGACAAAAAAACAAGAAAATAAATATAATAAACAAATGAAAAATATTAATGATTTATCAAAAATTAAAGAAATTGGTGAATAAAACAATAAATAATGTGACATTATAAGATAAAATTAAAATATAGTAGGCTAAAACTATAAATTAAAATAGAATGTAAATTAAAAACAGAAAATAAAAAGAAATATTTAAATATAATCGACAAACAAAAAATAAAAAATAAAATAACATAAATAAAAATAAAAAATTAAATAACATAAATTAAAAATACAAAATCATAGATTAACTTATATTAAAATATAAATATCAAAGAACTGAAATATAATATACTCTAAAAATGCTAACTGTAACACTATTTTATCATCCAAAAAATGAAATAAAATGTTTTTATATAAATTTACATTATCTAAATAATTTTTTAAAATATGTTTTGAAAAAGAAAATGCTTTACGGTTCCAGAACTTTGCGTGTTGACAAGTCCCCCCATCGTTTCAGTGGCCTAGTCGCGCGGTCATCGTTCGATTCGTAACAAAACTCGACCGAAACCTCGCGAGTTCTTACGACGATGTGATTTCATTTTGCCGATCATTCAACCACCACCGCCCACCAAAACTATATATTATTAATAATATGATTGATTGAAAAACAGACCCACTGTTTTGACTTTAGCACTAATCGCACGGTCGCTGCATGAAAATCCTCCGAGCCCGTGCGGTTTCCCACGATGGTACCGTCCCATTATGCCGATGACCACTGAACTTAAAAACCCGTAAGTCATGAAGTTACAACTGAGACAACATTGAACCCCAAAGCACCGTGTCCATGAGATAAAGTTTAGAAGTCATTGGTGTTACTGATTTGTCCTTTTCAGGCAAACCTTCATGTTCCTATGGAAGTTTAGGTATGGCTGACATATAAAACCTGCAGAACACAAATTTCTGGATATATATGACAAAACCATGAGTTTAAACTGGCTGGAAAATAAACATGGAATTAAAACAGATGCTGAAACCAAAAGTTGTTTAGACAAATCTCACCGATGAGTGATTCTTTGCTCCTTTGATGCTGAAAGAAATTGAGACATTGAAGGGGGGTGTAGGAAATGAGGAGGAAGGTGTTTGGCAAAGGGGTGTTATGGGAACGTGCGTATTTATAGAGTTGGGAGTTTTCTGTTTGGAACGATGAGGAGAAACCTTGTGAGTGGAGGAAACATGGTTGGTTTCAAATGCTTGACAAGGACAGGGTCTTGGTATATTTTTATTATTTTCTTTAATTTTTATTATTAAAACATAAAAATTTCTAATTTGATAGAAAAACTCCAAAACTTTTTATATTTTAAAAAAACTCTAAACTATAATCATAAATATATAAACTTATTTTTTCTCGTCACTGAATTACCAACAAGGCAACAACTATCATTGTCTTTCTCGGACACAATTGAAAGTCTGTTCATTCCACTCTCAAAAATTAACAAATAAATCTTGGATTGTTCCGTCCATCAAACATTATTGTCTTTGTTAGATACGATTGAAAGCCCATTTATCCCGTTGTTAAAAGTCAATGAATGAACAGTTAATTATTTTATCGTCGAAACATCTAATAATAATAAAAAAGAGATTGATAGAATTTTTGATCGATGACTAAAAGACAGAAATATCGAATGGTAAGTTACATAACACTTGAACGATGAATGATAAATCACCACCATGCGAGAATGTCAAACAGTGAAATGATATAATTTGAGAGTTTGATTAAATAAAATTAAAATTTTTGGTTTTAATAAAATTATATTTAAAAAATTATAAATTAATTAAATAAAAATAGGTACATATTATATTATAATTGAATGATAAATTTTTTTAATAACCCTTGATAAAAAATCGATTTAAATTAAAAATATAAATGTTATGCAGCGATTTAATTTGAAATAAAAATGATTAATTAATCGGACATTAATCGAAATAATAGCGACCATGTCCAGCTGTTAGGGAAGATGCAGTGAGCCTAACGGGAGCGTTTGTGTTTTCATTTCTGATAAAATAAATTATATTTAGTGTTATTTTTTTAAATTTAGTGTAAATGGACCCCCATTTTTTAATTTCACAACCCCATTTTTAATAACGAAGGGTCGATAACGAGTATGGTTAAGTTCGAGTTTGATTTGATTTGACTCAATTCGGTTTAGAAATAATGTTATTAAGTTTGATTTGAGTTCAAGATTCATAGAGTTTTTAAATTTTTAAGTTTATACTCGATTCAGAAATAATATTATTAGATTCGGTTTAACTCAGAATAGATAATTTTTTATATTTTTTATAAGAGACGGAGCTTCGTTAAAACCCCTTTTATAACTAATATTAAAACGAAATTCAATATCGATAAAGAAAAATGTTCAATTTATTGTAGTTATTTAATTTTTAGTGGATTTTTTTTATTTTTCTTTTTTTAAAGAGATTAATTTTAATTATATACAGTGACGGAGCTAGGATCTAATGTTAGGAGGGGCAATAATCTATTAAACATTTAAATTAAAAAAATTAGGAGGACAAAAATCCTTATTTAATTGATATTTAAACTAGAAAGAACTAAAAATATAATTATATCAAAAATTTTGAGAGAGACATATATAGTATGTATGTATATATATAATATAATTATTCCGAATTTGTTCACAAGACAAACTTAAATAGGTCTGATTTGACTTGTTAAAATTTCGAACCAAACTTAAACCCGAATCAAACTTACTCATAATCAAATTTTAATCGAATTAAACACGAATACCTTACAACCCGATCAGGCTAGTAAAGCATTTGAACGTTTAGTCTCTTTAATATTGCCCATCGGATTGTCTTCTTCTAAGGCCACCATATATCAAGTGAAATTTTAAATTTTAAAATTTTAAAATTTAAATTCTGAATTAAAACTTTAACTTTTAAAACTAAAAAATATATAAAATAAAATTAGTATCAAAATTTTTTAATATTATTATATACAAAATTATCATATTCGATATTTCCACACTCTCAAGTACAAGTTAATCTCCATTTTATCCTTTAGGTTGAAGCCAAATCGCAAATTCGTCCCCTAATATTTAATTGTCTTGTCAAATGATTATTTTATTATTAAATATGTTAGCGCTGAGGTGCAGAATAAAATAAATATATATATATATTCTTAATCTTAATTTTTTCTTTCTCCGGATAATATTGAATTATCCTATCTTTGCATGATATAGAAGGGTTAATTACACATTTAATCCTTAAACTTGTAATCTCCCCCACAATGATCCTTGAATTTGTTTTTTAGGTTTAGGGTTCTAGGTTAAAGGTTGTAGTTAGGGTTTAAGGTTAGGTTGTATTTTTTAAGGCGTATGATTCAGGATATATAAAATAAGGGTTTAAAATTTATTTATTTTTAACTTTTAACGGGAGGCATGATAAAGAGATAGAAGATTTCTACTTCTCCGCTAGACGTAGTCTATAACTCTATAACAACCTTGTAATATTTTTCTAAATTTATCGCTATAAATTTATAAAGAAATTTTAATCTTATAATAAATTCACAGGTAACACAAGAGAACCTTACAAAGAAATAATTGCATATAGAACATCAGCATCACACCTCAACAATAATCTTAATTTTTCATGATGACAAAAGCACATCATCCGAGCCGTGATTGAATCTGGGTAACCAGGTTCTTATCCAGCTGGAAAGCCTTGGAAAGAACATCAGGACTAATGAGCGGATTTGATCCGAACACAGAATCTGCAATGGTTATAACACCTGGATTCTGGCTGCTAAGACCAGTTAAGGCAACTGCATGAGTCTTCCCTATGTTGAAATGGAAGTGAATGAGACCAACAGGGAAAACGAACACATCTCCAGGGTATAGCACTTTAGAGATGAGACGATTATCTGGGTTGGAAGTGACAAACCCAACATAGAGCGTGCCTTGTAGGAGAACTAGGATGCCGGTAGCTCGATGGTGAATGAGAGGAGAGTTTAGGCCATAAGGTGCATAGTCGATTCGAGCCAAAGACACACCAAGAGTGTTAAGACCTGGTATTTGTTCAACATTGACAGAAGTGACTTTGGATCCTAGTTGATTAGTTGTGTTTCCCGGCACGTTCAGACCTGAAAAAAAGAAGTCTTCTGGTGTGACAAGCTTGGGGTCCTTGCAGAACTTCCCATTAACTAATACTGCATCACTTTTGGCATCCTTGAGTGCTACACAGAAGTCCTGAAGCGGGCTAGGATCAGAGCCACAGGCAAACCAGAAAGCCAGAATGAAGAGGGAACCTGCTAAGAGGACTTGAACACCTTGCATTGCAGAACAAGGCAGGTTTTACTGAAGAAAACTTGAGTGAAGAAAGCTGCATATTTATAGTAGGATCAATCGAAACTAGTCTTTGCTGGTTCTTTATTTTATTAAAATTGTTTAACCTAAAAGTAAACATAAGACTAGCCAAGTCTAGCCTAGGAGTGGGAAGCCGGCAATTAAGTTGACAAGGCTCGGTTGGCTCGGTCAATATTGATATATTCTCAGCTTCTTCCTCATGGATTATTGCATTGGTACAAACAGTAAAAGCTTAGTCTGTTTAAAATTTTAGATATATTTTTATTATTTTATATAAATTTAAAAGTAGGACAATTAGAACACCGTTTTTTTGCCAGACTTGCAATCTTACTTCTGGTTGAAGCTTATTTCTGCTTATATTCCTCTGATTATGGAAAATTAATGTTTTTGTTGAGGTGTGATGCTGATGTTCTTTGTGTACGTATTTCTTTGTAAGGTTCTGTTTGGTTTGATTTTGAGTTTATTTTATAAGATTCAAGTTTATTTATGCAAAGACAAGGTCAACAGACTGAGGAAAGATTGAAAACCAGTGATTCAGTTTTGCACTGACAAATAGAGAAGCTGATCATAGAGACAAGGTCCTCATTCGAAAATATCAGACAGACAAGAACTTTAACATGTTCCACCCTGGATGAGATTCTCACAGCTAAAACCATGATACGACATTCTTAAACTTATATGCAGAATCGAGTCCCTTCATGACTCCAATATCCAACATCACGCACAGAAGATCAAATTCATGTTCTTATCAGTTTAATATCTATACTATTGCTCCGGCCTGCCGCATCCCATCCCATTCTGAGTTTTAAAGAGTTTTATACAATTGTCTGCTTGATTAATGTAAATTTGAGGGTGGCCATATGAGTTATTTGCAGCCAACCAATTTCCGGATTGCAAGAGACACAAATAGAACAAACTTTATTTTTGAAATAATGTCCTAAAAATCATCTGTCATGTTTGGACAGGAAATGCAAAGAGAGGTCACCATTCTTTCTGTTAGCCCTTTTAAAGACTGAGCCAATTCATTTTCTTGACCAAATCATTATTCTCTTAATCTCCCTCATTCTCTATCCTAAAGGTACCAAAGAAATAATTTCTCATGTTGATCTTAAATTACTTATCTTTGTTTATGTTCTTATGCGTTTTGTTGATGAATTTGAAGTGCAGGTTGTGGAGAAAGATGGGGGATATTATGGTAGGTAGGTATTGGTGTTACATATGCTCTCGAATGGTGAATCCAACGATCGAGCCTGCGATCAAATGCCCTTTGTGCGAGTCTGGATTTGTCGAAGAAATATCCAGCATGAGACATTACTCCACCACCAATGGAATTGATTCAGCATCGACGAACAATCTTTCCCTTTTGGCTCCGATTCCAATCTTGCTTGGTATAATTAGTGGTTTAGGCTCTTCGCGGTCGCGTATCACAGGCAGGGATCAAACCGATAGCAACAACTCATCACAGGATGCAATGGATGCCATGCTTATGAGGAGAAGAACAAGAAGAAGAAGCTCTTCATCTCTTCAAATGCTTGAGGATATGCCTAATGCCGTGTCTTCTGAACCCGAGAATCCTGAAAACGATAGAGAAAGGAGAGATAGACTGATCGTATCCGATCCATTCAACGACAGCGCTCTGATTGTTTACGCTTCGTTTGGTGATTACTTAATGGGACATGGTTGGGATCTTTTGTTGCAGTATTTGTATGAGAATGATATAAACCACCATGGAACCCCACCAGCACTGAAAGAAGCAATTGAAGCAATACCAAATGTTACCGTGGATGACAAGTTACAGTGTTCTGTGTGTTTGGAGGATATTGAGGTTGGAAATGAAGCAAAAGAGATGCCGTGTAAACATAAATTCCACTGTGAATGTATTACACCATGGCTAGAACTTCATAGTTCTTGTCCAGTATGCAGGTTTAAGCTGCCTTGGGATTCTTCGGAGATCGAGGGCAATGCCACTAGAAATAACGAAGGGAGAGTTGGCATTGCAGATGCAAGAAGCGGTGGACGACTCGGGACCGGAATACAGTATTGGACGCCGATTCCATATCATTATGAACGTTTACTTCCCTTACCAGGATCCGGAAGTGATTCTACTTCAGCTTCATCGTTGGAGGCCATGCCAGGGAGTGAAAGTGCACCTCAGACAGAGGATAATTGATTTTCTTTTTGTTTCTATGATTTTATTAAGTTTTTCAGGCCGTAGCCTGGAATTTTCCTGCAGAATACTTGCTAATGTTGTAACTTTGTTTTGTTTCAAAATGAAGAAAAATCAAACAGATTTCGTTTGTATATATACTCTTGAACTATTAAAATAAAAAAGATGAATTGATGAAGAAAAAACAAAACTATAATATGTTTAACATACGTAGCATACAAAGAAAGAAAGGATTATCTGAGAAATGCAATATATTTGTGTAATTACAAAGTAGAGTTGGTCCTGGATTTATGCATCTTATCATCCTGTGAAGATGGAGGCACCGGAGAAGACGAGAATGCAGCATGGTACGATGAAGAAGCAAGTTGAGCAAGGGCTGGAACAGCACCACCTGCAGATTTTTCCGATCATGATACCATCGGAGTTGCCATGCAGCAATCCTTAGTCCAAGCAAATATAATGTGATGTAACAAGATTTCATCAAATCTTTATAACACGAGGATGGTGTTATGATCCAATCTTTCGACAGTCAATAATACAATATTAAGAACATAATGCTATAAAAATAATGAATGGAGAACTCGTAATCGATACCATTTACACAGGTTTTAACTACCAACAAATTATTTAAAGCCGGTAAGGGCAGAAGAAGCACCTGACAAATGGAGAGTGCCAGTAGCAAAATGATAGCAATGGCCAATGGTAACAAGAAAAAAGAAAAATGCTTTACGCAAGGTTGATTTCAGGCAAAGAAGGTAAAAGTATTATTTGTTGCCCATTGGAGAAGTTCCATGGAATTCCCATGAAAAATTATAGAACATTTTTGAAGCGCACAAGCCACAACTGTCTAAGAACTATGCAACATCTAATATCAATCCATAGGCTAGGCGATCTAATGACAAGAACAAGTGTACGTAGTGATACCGAAGGACCTTTGACAGATACAAAAGACTCAGATCAATAAGGGACAAACAAATAAGATGGTCATTAAAAAGATTTTCTAACCTGCCAATCCAGCACAAGCAGAGGAGAACACTATCACCGGTGGTGCCTACATGTAAATAAAGAATAATTATGTAAGTTATCTTTTTGATGGGAAAATAATATGAGAAAAGGAGTGCGCAGTGCAAAAAACTTCAGCCAAATGGTGTTTATGGATGAGGGCTTGAATGTAAACCAATAGATTTTGCATATGTAAATCTATGCCTTGAAACCAACATAAACCAAACATTGATAAATCAAGAGAATTGGCCTATAAAGAACTTACACCAACAAGGAAATGCACCCACATGGGTCCCTTTACATATTTCCTTACTATAGGCATGACTGCACCAAAAATATACTAGTCAGAAAGACGAACGAAACTCTATTCTCGACATGCGGAGAGTCAAAAATTAACTTCTCCAAAGTCATTGTGTCATACAGACATCAGAAGGCAAGCAATAGGTATAGTAAATGCAGGAATAAATCACAGAATCATGTCGGCATAACAAGTCTCATGGCTCATATCTCAATGGACAAACGAAACATTTTACATATGGCCTTGAATAGAATATGTAACATGGAACTTTGAGCATCATTGCAGCATCACCGAGTTTTACTCTCGGGAGCGAACAGCATTAAAATTCAGACTAGTGTTACCTAACTATGATGCAATTTAGAAGTTAAACAAGATATGGCCTTAATCTAAAACCAACCATTGGCAGAAAACGTTAAGCTGCAAAGACTTGATTCAAATTGACTCTTCAGAAGCAACATTGGAAAAATATTGTCTTATAACAGGAAAGTAATTTCACAAAAGAAGGAATAAATTTTCAAAAGAGCTTGCAGAAAGTTAATCCATTGAAGGAACCATGATTAACATTAAAAAAATCTACAATTACAGAATTATAAATTATAATCAAATCATATCAACTGAACTACATCTGATTGGTGAGAAGAAACCGATCCATATACCATGGTTGAACCCGTAGAATGCGCTCGTGGTGCCACCAACTGCAGAGCCAATCTAAAATAACAATCATCAAATTTAAAGGTTAAAAGAATTAACACAAACAAATAAACCCATATCCCAAGACTGAAAAAGAAAGAGACTTCACCATAGAAAAACTATCCCTCACAAGTGGAGCAACAGTCCATTCACTTGTTTCCTGCACCATTGGACAAGAATTAAAATTTGAGAAGAAAATTAAAGAAGATGCATGTAAAAGATTATTACCATCTCTTTGGAAAGGGGTCCAGCGCAGTGAGGACAACGCAAATTGCTTCTAGGTTTCGAATTTTCCATTGCTTCTTCTTCTTCTTTTTCTTCTTCTTCTTCCTCCTTACAAAATAAAGCTTCTTTTAGTGTGTTGGAGATCGAATCCAGAAACCCCTGTACTATGTAAGATCCACCGAAAACTGAGAGGTTTTAGGGGAAGAAAGTACTCGTTCAACATGAAGAGGGCTTCAAGCTGCCATTGCTGTGCGAAAAAAGGGCACAAAGCAAAGAGAAATATCAACAATCTTGGTTCGGTTTGGTTGGCTGGTTTGGGCTATGAGATCCAAAATATGATCTTGATTATTTCTGGGTTATATTTGGGCTTCAAGCTTGTTGATTCTGGGATCATAAGAACAGGAAGACATTCCACATGAAAATGGAAATAAAGAAAATATAGTAATATATTTTTCAGAAAAATAAAATAAAATTAAAAGCGAAAATATAAAAATATAATAAGCTCAAAATAAATAAATTACACATTTAGTATAAAACAATGGGATAAGACTGTTCTAGTTAGACAAGGAACCGTTTTATTGGTATCTAGGGGGTCAATAGATATATGATTTATATTTAAAAAATATTTTAATATATAAGTTTATATAAATTAATATAATTTTTTAATTTTAAGATTTAGATTATAGTTTAGGTTTAGAGGTTTATATTGTAACTTATAAGGTATATAATTTAAGGTTCATAGTTAAAAATTAGAATTTAGGGTTTAAAGTTTAGATTTTAGGGTATTATGTTAAGGTTTAGGGTTTAGGTTAGATTTTAAGATTTAAAGGTTATGAGCTTAGGTTTAATAATTTAGAATTCAAGGTTTAGGGTTTAAGATTTAAGTTTAATATAATATAATTATAGTTTAAATTTTCAAAACCCTCAATTTTAAATAGTAATTAAAAGTATAATATAATTTTAACAAATTAATTTAATAATTAAAAATATTTATATTATTTTATATAATATAAATATAGATCTTAATATAAAAATATAATATATTTCTATGTTCGATAAAAAAAAATAGAACTTGGGGCGAATGCCACTTCAAGTTCAAAGTTCCAAGAGGACTGCCTCTGGTTTACATGAGCGACGTCATTTATAACTTTAAGGTTTAGAAATTATAAAAAAATTCACAATATCTAGTAGAAGTAATTTTTTCTCTTTAAAGTAAATATTTTTTTAAGAAATCTTTAGGCTTTTTATCAATATTATTAAATTTTTATTAAATTTATAAAATTATAATTATATTATTTTTAAGAAATAAAAAATTAAATTAAATAATTCAAAAAAATTTATAACCCCAAAAGTAAAGAAAATAAAAATTTCTATAGAGATAAGCATATCAATAAAATTCAAAAGTTTTTTGAATTTTCTTATAACTGTTCAAACGAGACACATAAAGAATGAAAGAGTTGTAAAGGATCTAAACTGTCGCGTAAAGAAATCGCTATTCATGATCAATTTTATTGACAAACAACTATCAACCGAGTGACGATATAACTTTTCATGTAATCACCGATAAAAATAAAAATAAAAAACTAACGTCGATTGAATCTTTATATGAACAACAATCAAATATTGAAATAAGCCAAAACGGATGATAAAAAAATATCTTATAACCTGACATCATATGTACACGTAACACGTAGTGTTGTAATTATTTCGAATATTCTAATTTGATAAGAGCAACGTCCTTATCATAAGTCAACTCAAATGTAGAGGGAATATAATCAATTTCATGCCTTACAAATAAAGAAAAATATTTACAGGTAGGTGATAATTCTTTTAAAATTTAAAAGTAAACGAATGTTAAAATTTTAATTGAACTCTATTTAATAAAATTTGAATTATTTTTACCGTAAGAAATTTTAGCTTTACCTTAAAAATATTTAATACGTATATTTTATTAAATAAAAATATTATATTTAAAAAATACATCAAAATTTAAATTTACATAAAAATAATATAAATAATTTAATTATTCAAACAATAAATGAATCTTTTATTATATACTTTTACTATTTTAATAATTATTTTAATAAAATTTAAGGTTAATTTTAAAAACAAAGCCCAAAATTCGTTAAATTAAATATTTGTATGAAAAAATAAAATAATAATTTAAATTTTAAAGGTTGCAATTAGTATTTATTATTTTAAGTTAGACCCACAATCCATTATCCGTGAAGGCCCACCAACGGCAACGAAAGGGAAGGTGTTAGATTTCTCGGGACAGTGGTAGCTAAAATATATGGACCGGAGCACAGATCCCATGAAAAAGGAAAATAGAATGTAATATTTATTTTATAAAAAAAGAATGTAATATTTATTTCATAAGTATTTTGTAATAAATGTATATATATATGATTCAAATGTAATAATTATATTTAGCTCATGCAACGCAACGGCCGTAGTGTAAGTTTTTTAAAGTCACTGTGATATATTTTAAACGCAACGTAATGAAAAAATTGTATCACGATTTTTATGATACGAAACCATTACGTAATTTCGCAATATGTCATATAGTGCACCGTAATGTCGTACTATCACAATAAAATATCGAAAAATGATCTAAAATGTAATCTCCATAAATAAAACACCTTATAAGTCATTTGTAAGTTCATCATCACATAGTCTAACTATAAGTAATAATGAAATTAATGTAGATCATAAATAAAACATCTTCACGGTGCAAAACCGTTACTCGCAACACTCACAACCGGGATATCGCGATTGCAAACGTGACAGAGACCGCAACTGCAACTGCAATTTAATACTACCAGCTAATCACTGTCTGTGCCTCAACGATTGAGGCTTTTCTACTAAACAAGAATTCTTTGTGCCGCATGGTGTTCATTCTCCTAAACAATCTGTAAGTTGTTTTTTTTTCTTTGTATTTTCTGTGTGTTGTTATTTTGTTTCAATGAAATCGTGAAATAATTGCTAAAAGAAAAGTTAAAGAAAGGATAAATTATATTTAAAAATGCAATCTTTATGCATGTTAAATGTTTGGTTGCTGAGAAAGTGGAGGAATGAAAAGAAAAGAAGGGGAAAGTTCTCCATCTTTCTTCTTACTTCCTACTTCAAAGTTTTAATTATGTTTATATATTTAAAATTAATAATTTACTTTTTTCTCGGTTCCCAAACAGCTGAATACAACGATCAACCACAAGAACAGAAAATAAAGAACGGAAATTTATTTTTATATATGTAGAACAATATGCTAGTTCTAACTCTTTGCCTATTGTAGTGCAGAGTGCTTAAGGATTGATAATTTGAAAGTGCTTAAGGAGAACTTAAATCCGAAGCTTTGGACTATAATTCTTTCAGTTAGAAGCAACTGGCTTGTTTAATAAGTTCTGATAAAAGAAAGAGGCCAATATGGTGGCGCTGCCGTTTGCTGTTATCTTTACTAAGTTGCAGACACTATCTACTTCAGACCATGCGTCTGTGGTCTCTTTGAACATATTCGTTGCACTTCTTTGTGCTTGCATCGTGATTGGCCATCTTTTGGAGGAGAATAGATGGATGAATGAGTCAATTACTGCCCTTATCATTGTGAGTTTCTCTCTATAGATGTCGATCGGCCTGGATTCGGTCATTCAGAGTTTCAGACAATTCATCAAGTTTTGATTGCTTGGTTTATATGTGTTGGTTGTCTGATATATTTGATTTAATTGCAGGGTCTATTTACAGGGGTCATTATATTGTTGGTAAGTGGTGGTAAAAGCTCACATCTTTTGGTCTTCAGTGAAGACCTGTTCTTTATCTATCTTCTGCCTCCGATTATATTCAATGCCGGGTAAGTTTCGTTCTCCTTGATTTTCATTTATGAAAGGGACAACATGGAGATGGTTTATTATAGCCTATGGAAGGTAAAATTGGTGGATATGCAATACTTGTCCAATGTAAAACTTCATTTTGTTTAAACACTTCTTCCTTGATTTTCTATTCTGGTTCGAACTGAGTACATGGAGAATTCCATGATCTTTCAATATTGTATACGAAAGGAACATCGATGTCAATTTTTCTGATAATAAGGTTGACAACATTTAGTTCATTATTTGCTTTCTGAAAGCCCTTTTGATGTCTTCTTTGTCTGCCAGATTTCAGGTGAAAAAGAAGCAATTTTTCCATAACTTCATCACCATCATGCTGTTTGGAGCTGTCGGTACACTAATATCATGTACAGTTATATCTTTAGGTATTTCTGATCACTTTCTAGATACAATTTACTGCATTGCAGATGCATTTCATTTCTTTTCTCTTGTTTTTGTGGGTGGGTTCGGAACCGGTTGGTAGGTTTACGGTTTAGCCTAATTTGTTGATGTCTGTTCATGTATTGCCAAGAGTATATTTGCTAGTTGTGATTGTAACTCTGATGCTTCAAACAGGTGTTATTAGCTTCTTCAAGGAAATGGACATTGGCTCCTCCTTGGAAATTGGAGATTTTCTTGGTAATTGCTCTCATTTCTCCCTTATTTTCCAAGATGTCTTTGTTCATGTTTCTTTGTCTTACTATTGTTTCCTATGACTTTCAGCAATTGGTGCACTATTTGCTGCAACAGATTCTGTTTGCACCCTGCAGGTATACAGAAATTAAACTGAAACTACTAGTATACCAAACTTGCTAAAATGGGGATGATTTTGATGATGCAGGTGCTTAGTCGGGACGAGACTCCGTTACTCTACAGTCTGGTTTTCGGAGAGAGTGTCGTAAATGATGCAACATCTGTGGTGCTTTTCAATGCAATCCAGAGTTTTGACCTCACTAATGCCAATCCTAAAATTGCTCTAGAGTTTTTCTGCAAATTTTTGTATTTATTTTTAGCAAGCACCACACTGGGAGTGGTTGTAAGTATCTTTTCATGCAAATCTGATTCATTCTGTGAACAATGTGTTTCCACCTGGGTGTAACATTTTTCTTTTCTTGCAGGCTGGTCTGGTTAGTGCTTACATCATCAAAAAGTTGTACTTTGGCAGGTACTTTTCGGTACTGTCTGAATTTTCGCACGATCCCATCATCCCACTTTTGTATATTGTAATCTGCAGATCAACTGAACACAATTTATCACTTTTGAAGCCTAGAACTTATTAGTTAATGTGATTGATGTCAACATGATTCAGGCACTCAACAAACCGCGAGTTTGCTCTTATGATGCTTATGGCTTACCTTTCATATATCATGGCTGAAGTAAGACTGACAGTTTCTTGCAACTCTTCCGTTTCTGATACAAACTGCTAAATTCGACGATGAATATGCTTATAATGGTGTTTCCTCTGCAGCTGTTCTATCTAAGTGGCATTCTTACTGTATTCTTTTGTGGGATTGTGATGTCACATTATACCTGGCACAATGTGACTGAGAGTTCAAGAGTAACTACAAAGTATGTCTCTTTCACAGTGTCGATTTAGCACGAAAAAGATCACGTGACATTTATATTAGGAGTGACTTAAACACCGATCCCAGTTTTAACTCTTTATACATCTAAACTGATTCAGTCCTTTTGGTTAACTCAGGCATGCTTTTGCTACCTTGTCGTTTGTTGCGGAGACTTTTATCTTTCTTTACGTCGGCATGGATGCCTTGGACATCGAGAAGTGGAGATTTGTAAATGATAGGTATGATTTTATGGAACTTCACCTGTTAGGAAGTACTCTAACCAGATTTTCAGTCACTTTTGTCTAGTCTCCCTGCTTCAAATATATGTTTCAGATTTTCTTTTCCTTTTTCTCCCATCCATTTTGTACTAAATCAACTTCCATTTACTGTTGAGCTTGTGTTTTCATTGTGTTTGATCTCCTTGATGTAGTCCCGGAACGACGATTGCTGTTAGTGCAGTGCTGCTAGGCCTTGTTATGGCTGGAAGAGCAGCTTTTGTGTTTCCCCTATCATTTATATCCAACTTGTCAAAGAAATCAGATGATGAAAAAATCAGCTTCAGGGAACAAGTATGTGTCTGTAAGGTTCAAATTTTTGCTTCGAAATCGATTAATATTGTTATTCGACATTACTATTTGTCTGTATTTCTTTGTCCAGATCATAATATGGTGGGCTGGTCTCATGAGAGGTGCTGTATCAATGGCACTAGCATATAATCAGGTAAAGGCTTAACATTCTTATGTTCATGTACTCGTATCATGAGATCGGGTGTGTCTAAAATTGTCGAATCGAATTGATATCATCTGATAGACTTGTACTTCAAACATAAATGCAGTTTACAAGTGCAGGCCATACACAATTGAGAGGGAATGCAATTATGATTACAAGCACCATCTCCATTGTTCTATTCAGCACTGTGGTAAGATATCTCCTGCTGTACTTTTGATTTAATATGTTCTAATTGTTTGTGTTCGATTTTTTTTCCGTGTTAATTACCAAGTACTCGAGTACAAGTACTCGATTTTTTTTTTTTGTCTTAGTCATAATAGTTTTCTTGAGAATGTTACCAATTCATCTGTTTGTTGTGCACAGTTTTTTGGTTTGATAACCAAGCCTCTAATAAGGCTTGTGCTGCCTCATCCCAAAGCAACAACCAGCATGCTCTCAGACCAATCTACTCCGAAATCAATGGAGGCACCATTTCTTGGAAGCGGTCATGACTCGTTCGATGATAGCATTGTCGGATTCCATCGACCGGACAGCCTCCGTGCGCTTCTTACAACTCCTGCACACACTGTTCATTACTATTGGCGCAAGTTTGATGATGCTTTCATGCGGCCGATGTTCGGTGGTCGGGGTTTTGTGCCGTTTGTTCCCAGCTCCCCAACGGAAAGGAGTGAACATAATCTGCCTCAATGACAGTGAGGTGGCTGAACGTGATGTGCAGTTGGTCCGATAAACATGCTTCCGACGAGAAGCCCGTGTGTTTTGTTCTGTCGTTGCATTCGGAATGTATGTTTCATGCATAGGCTACGCTGTATTTTTTATTAAACTTTTGTCCTAGATGCTCTCTCTTTCCCTCGACATTGGAGAGTTTCAAATGTAATTTATGATTGGCGTCAGCTTTGAGTTGAGTGGGTTTGCAATTATTTTAATAATGATAATTGAATTTTTATTAAAAATCATAAAAGATAATGAAAATATAACACATTAAAAATAAAAAATTCTAAAGGTTAGTCTACTAATATCTCGTACAAAAATTTAAAGGTGTAAAGAAAAATAAATATTTTCATAGAGACAAGCACATTGTCAACATTTAGAAGTTTTTTTCTAATATTTTTGTCCCTATTTAAACAAAACGTTTTACAGGATATAAAAAAATTATCAACTAAATTATTATGTTATCTAAATCTGATTACATCGATAAACAATCATCAATCCAGTAAGAATCTATTTTTTCTATAATTATCAATAAAGTTATATTAAAAATAAGTTACATTAAAATAACATCAAAATAACATATAAATCACAAACCACAATAAAAAAATTATATAATAAAAGCATACATGTATTACAACAACAAAATAATAATAAATTTAATAATTAATAATTAATACTAAAATTAATTATCGATCCCGAGATAAAAATACAAGAAGGCCGCGGCGTTAATGGGCTTAAAAAATTGGGTTTGCAATTCTATTTTGTAGTGTCTATTGAAAAAGGAAAACACCAAAATGTTACCGATTTCTTGCTTTATGTTGTCAGGTCATTTTCTTTTATAATCGGAGAAAGTATGAATCGAATCTTAGAAAAAGAGGAAATATTACTATCATTTAACTATCAATTAATAGATAAAAATATTTTAATACATATAAATTAAAATTTAGATATATTTATCAAATTTAAAGATTACAAAATATTTATTTGAATCGTAATTTAAATTAAAAGAATAGAAACTTATATTTCAAATTTAATAAAATTAATGATTCGAGTAGATAATATTCAATTTGGACGGTTTTGATTACATGATCGGTTCAATTATGAAAAAACAAGAATACTGCAGACAGCACATATGACTTGTACTTTTTCAAAATTCCATATCATTTGGGAGTTTGCAAAAAGAAGAAAAAAGATCGTACCGTATCGGGGACCTCGTATGTTCTCTCTTGTCGGCAAAACAAGCTAAACACAAACATTCACAGACGAAAATTTTTGATGGATAGTACAGTCCCTAGAGTAGAGTATTGGGCACACTTGCTAGGACCAGGAAAATATTTAAAATTATATGTTTCTAGTGATAACGGCACAAACAGTATTATGTGTCAATGGTGTGAATGGTATCCCAGAAACACACATACCAGTGCTACCATGCACACAAAGAGGAAAGGGAAACCCACTTGACCTCTTCTCACATCACTCGTTTTCCTCAACAGTGCCTGCACAAATATGAAGATCTTACTGTCAATATGGTTTACGCATAAAACGAATCGTGAATTGTTTCGAAGCAATCTGATCAAAAAGCATGTCTTCCTAAAGTGGTCACTGGTCTAAAAGTGGATTTACTGGAGGTAAAAGGGAAAAAGAAGTATGAGATGGTCAAATAGAATCAATGGCCTAGTTTGAGAAAGGGAGAAAGAGAAGATGGGTGAGGACATACACATCATGACCATTCATCATTATCAGTTTAAAAGCTTAAAAAAGCCGAGAAAATTACCCCCGACCCACGAAAGTGGCATAACGGTTCGAACTGAAAAGGTTACTAGGAGAATTTATTGTACATGATTGAACATTATTGTATGTGAAATGTATAACATGAATTTACTAAAAGAAGAATGCAGAGGAGAATGACTTACTAGTTCTTCATGTAAGGCCTTCCTCTCCTGAGTGCTTGTGCTCCTCTCCGATGTCAGTTTCGAAATAGTTGCTTCAGCCTGAAAACAGATTCAAATTAAATGATGGCAAAATATAATGCAATCTACTTTTAAACTTTCACCATCAAGCGATGTTTTTTTCTCGTATAAACAAACATACCTTGGATAGCTTAGACTCAAGGTCATTTAATTTTAATTTCATTTCCTCCACGTCTTTGGCAAACTTTAGATCCTCCATGCTCTTCAATGTTTTCACCTCATCGTCCTTCAATGCATTGAAATCCTTTTCCGTTACAGTCTTCAGTTCCTTGGTATCAAGAATATCATCCATCGGCTTTAATGCCTCGTCTTTCACTGGCTTTAACTCCTTGCTATTGAAAGAATTATTCTTTGGCTTCATATCAGCTTCTTTTATCAAATTTAAGTCCTCACCGATAACATCATTCATAGGCCTCAGTCCTGCAGACTTCTTGGGTTTTAATTCCTCCTCACGGATCATATTCTTACTCTGCTTCAGCTCTATTTCCTTCTTTAGCTTTAATTCCTCCTCATGGATCATATCCTTACTCGGCTTCAGTTCTACTTCCTTCTTTAGCTTTAATTCCTCCTCATGGATCATATCCTTACTCGTCTTCAGCTCTACTTCCTTCTTTGGCTTTAATTCCTCCTCATGGATCATATCCTTTCTTAGCTTCAGCTCTACTTCCTTCTTTGGCTTTAATTCCTCCTCATAGAATGTATCCTTGTTTGGCTTCAGCTCTGTATCCTTCTTCGGCTTTAATTCCTCCTCATAGTACATATCCTTTCTTGGCTTCCAATCTACAACCTTCATTGGCTTTAAATCCTCAACATTTATCATCTTTGACTCCTCAACCCTTGCAACCTAACACAGAGAAGAGAACATGGTAATTTTCTTAATGGTATAAGCTTCATCAATGTACTTGAAGTTTTGCCTTTAAATGTCACATACGAACAAAGATTCCTTTCAGATATAAAAGGATACTGTTTTCCTTTAAAACATAACACAGTCCTATATAAAAGTCATGTGTATTATGTATATATGTGAAATGATGTAATAAAGTTGATCTAACCATCGGAACGGATGCAGGAATCCCAACTCTATCATAATCCATTCTCTGATTCATTGTCCCATTAATTGGTGATAATACTGGTGACTGAGGAGGGCTGATAAGGGTAACCTTAAGCTTGTTCTCTTCAATATATCTTCCACTATCCTTGACAAACTGTGAAGCAAACACAATGAGTGTCAGTCACATGCTCATTACTATTATCAAATAAAGCACGAGCAGAGCAGAAAATAACTTACTGTGGCAGATGTAATGCTTTCATCAGTGGTTCCTGCTGGGACAACTGTACTTTGAATCAAGAACTTATCTCTACATATCATATCAGGAGGGGCTTCACGCTGAGCTTGCATGGTAACTAAATGGAAAAGAATAAGGTGAGAATATATAGTATAGCACAAAGGAGAAAAATTACAAAGAAAATCATATGAGAAATTCATAACTATATTTTATTCATAAGTTGCATCACTAGCTTTGATTCACTTGTCCAACCAATGAGATATAACAATGGCTTATTGTCCTAAAGGTCAAGATTATTGGATTATGTTTGTCAAAAGTATGCAACTTTTATTGACTCACTAGATTTGCAGTTTCGGGAAATTAATCGTGATTATCCAATGCAAATGAAACCAGCAAAAACAGAGGAAATACCCTGCACTTAAAGTGCCTGAAAGGCTGAAAAAAAAACTACCCTTATCGAATTCCAATTCATTTCCGTTCCTCAGCCAAACCCCATATACATGATTTTAATATACATAAGTCATTAGTCATCAATCAGTATAATATTAAAAGCTACTTGAGCTTTAAAATTCATTTGTTATGTGCACATACATAGAATCATAAAACATTCAAGTAAAAACCTCCATACCTGTAAAATCATAAGTTGATTTTGGCATAACAATGCCAACATTAGGCCGCACGCAGTATTTCTTAGGAGACGTAGTTTTAACCTGGAAAAATATCATCGTTCCAATTACATCGGAATCCAGCATTCTAAAATATTTTACCCCGTGAAAAAACCTTGAAATTTTCAATAAGAGTAACATAAGCTAAATTAAAGACGAAAAAGAAAATCAGAAAGGATTCAGAGTTCAGACCTTGAAAGCAACATATTGGTTAATATTATTTGCAAGTGTAACCGAGCAGGAGCATTGCTTCTTCAATGTAACTGCCAATAAAAAACAAATTTAAATTAGAAATAAATAAATTTCAAAACTAAAGTTCCCTTCGGTTATTTCTCAAAATGAACCAAAAAATGAAGAAAAAAAATCTATTTTATTATTTTATCTTTTGCAGGGTGAGGATATAAAAATATTATAAATATTGACTGTGAATCCGTCAGGATGGTTAAAAATCATCTATCTTTTTATTATGTTTCCAACTATGTCACCTATTGAAAATTTTTAATGAATTAAATTTTAAATCACAACCCTTATTTTTTATATACTAAATCCTACGCTCTAAAAAATATATTATGTCCTTAATTTCTTAAACCCTAACCTTAAACTCTTTAATTTGAATGAAGGAAAAAGAGGTAGACGATTATAAATTAATTCAATTAAGCACGAATTGCATGTACAATTATATTTTAATTTTATTTTTTTTAAAAAATAAACCGGTCTTAACGACTCCTCGTTTCATCCGCGTATTTAGTGACCAAACAAGTAATAATAATTCTAAATAACAGATACTATTTTTTTCATATAATAGAAAAAAATTTAAAAGTTACTTTCTAATCTAATTATTATATAAAATTAGTTTATGCAGTAAAAGTAACGGGGCAATCAAGTATTATGTACTCACATACGAATTTAAGTTCCTTTGGCTCAATCTCCAAAAGTTGAGCGTTCATTGTCTTCCTTCACTTTGTCACCAAATCTTAATCTGCGCATAGTAATTATCAAACTAATCAGCAATATAATCAAAATAATCAGTTTCTTTTCTCATTTTGCAAAAATTTGAATTCGAATAAATAATATGAATATTTAAAAGAAAAAGGTGAAGCCGAAACTAGATCGAGTTCTGAGGCGCTTTGACTCGGATCAAACTCGAAGCAACTCTGTTTGGATTTCAAATAAGCGATGATTCGAGTTCCCGGAAAAGGAGGCGATGAAAATTTGAATTGAAAGTAGAAAAGGCAGATGAGATTTTAAAATTTTCAAATCGCAAAACTGACTGAGCTTCAACTCGGATCATTTTCCTTTTGATTCAAAACAAAAACTAGATCAACAATCTCGATCTCAAAATCAAACTATGAAAATTTTGAGCTCAGAAAAAATCTCTATACTGACTCGAGTTTCAATTCAAAGAGAACCGACAATAACGCCATGGCACTGACAAACAGTAAAAAAAACGCATCGATTTCCAGGTCCCGAGTTTCCACAGTGCATGAAATTCAGAGCAAAAATCGAAAATAAAAAAGATAAAAACGCACAAAGAAGAAATCAACAACGTTTTCCCGAAATCAGAAGAGCGAAATCTTACCGGTATCAACCAAGGAACCTCTGGCAGAGAGCGACGGAGAAGAGAACAGGAGAGAGTATTTATATAGTGAAAATGAAGGCTTCAATGGAATATAAAACTGTATAGAAAATAATAAAGAAAAAACCAAAGCGACGACTCCCAGAAATTCCTTTTTTATTTTTGTAGAGAGAGATGTTTGGGGTTTGGTCGTGGCAGAGGTAAAATGGTGAGTTGCAGAGAAAATAAAGCTGTGAGGAAAGGAAGTGAACGACAAGCATGGCAAGATATCAAAGCTTTTAAAGTGAAAGAAAAGCTAGCACAGCGTTAGTTGTACCCGCCGTTTCATTCACTAACCCACTCCGTTTGGCTTCGGCTTCCACGTCGTTATCAATTTCGCAGTTTATATTTTTATTGCGTGAAATCTCCAAAATTTATTCATTTGTTTATATTAAGCATAAATATGCATTATATGATTATATCTAATTTTATAAAATAATAATAATAATGAAGATGAAAATAATTTATTATTAATATAAAATATGAATTTGGATTTATTTGAATTTGAATTACAATAAAAATAGTAACTATATAAAGGACTGTAGAGATTCGTTCTATATGTATAAATAATATAATAGAAACATGATTGTGGATAAATATTAATTTAGTCGAGTAAAAAAACTTGAATTAATAAAATTAAAAGTCTTATTTTATAATTTAATTTTTAAAAATTTAAATTAATTTAAAAATTAATTATTTTAGTTGACTCGAGTTTTACTCAGTCTCTAAATATAATATTTATATAGTTACTATATTTTACGTAGGTCATATTTGGCAATTAATACATAGTTTATTGCATTAGCTGATTTAATATTTGATTTTAAAAAAATATTTTAAATATTTTATTTAATTTAAATATAAATATTCAAATATATTAAAACAAATATTTAATATTTTTAATGATTTGAGTGATTTTAAAATATTTTATGTAATTTAAGTTCGAGTCATCTATCATTCATTTTTATTTTCTTGTTTCATAGAATTTACTATATTATAAGATATATATTAAATGTAGGGATGTAAAAACAGTTACTCGGATGAGTTTCAGGTCGGGTACTGTCAGGTTGGGTAAATTCGGATACATGTTACTTCAGGTTGATTTAATGTTTTGACTCGATTTGGGTCGGGTGCGGGTCCATTTCAGGTCGGGTCTATTTCAGGTCAGGTCCATTTCAGGTCGGATCCATTTTAGGTCGGGTTCAAACGGTTCGGGTCCAAATCGAATAATTGATAGTTTCATTTCAGGTCGGGTCCATTTTAGTTCGGTTGCATTCAAGGTCCGATTCATTTCAAGCCGATTTTGTTTCAAATCAAATAAATTTTGATTTTATATTCATAGTAATTTAAATTATTAATTTTGATTTTGAATAAATACGTAAAAAATATTAGATATTAAATTTTGAATTTTTTTTTTTAAAAATCAACATTAACTTGTAAGGATTCAATTACAAAAAATAAAAATTAGAAACATTAAAGTAAATAAAAAAATCAGTAATAATCAATTCAAAAAAATAACTTGTAAATTATAAGAAATAAATTACAAAAATTATAACTTAATAATAATTAAAAGTATTAAAAGTTTATCTTTAATACATTATAAATTTATAATTATACTATAGTTTATTATATTTCAAAAATTAAAAATAAATTTTAGACAATATATAGAATTTATACTATAAATAGAATAATAGTATATATAAAATTAATACTATATAAGGAATTTATACTATAGGTAAAAAATATACTATATATGGAGTAATACTATAAATGGACTAATATTATTTTTGAAAATAGAATAATATTATATAGAATTAATAATGTATATGAAATAATACTATTTTTAGAAGTAAAATAATTAGAATAATGAATAATACTATTTATGGCATAATACTATTTATGGAATAATACTGTAAATGAATTAATATTATATATATGAAAAATAAAATTATAATACATATTAAAATATGGTATACATTACACTCTATATAATACATTAATAATTTAATAACTAATATAAATATTTATATAATATATTGATAATTAGATGTCTAGTAATTAGATATGTTATATGTATAATGTATGTATAATATATTTATAATGTATAAATTACTAATTATATATAATACATAACCACATAAGTACATTCTAACATTCATATATGTAATATATGTATCAATGTATGTTCTATGTATATATAGTGATAGTAGATTAATATTTAGTAGTAGTAATAGTATTATATATAGTACATTAATATATATCAATAATTCAATATATCATATATGTATATGTATATGTATATGTAATAATTAGTATAATTGTATGTAGTAATTAATATATAGTACATGTATGTATGTATATATATCATATATGTATGTTATATCAATATGTAATTATAAATTATGTATATGTATATATACATTAGTATATAATACATGTATATAATAATATATATATATATATATCATGTATGCTATAATCTATATATATATGTATTATATATGTATGTTATATATATATATATATAATATATATATTATACATATATCATACATGTTAACATGTATATTAATTTTTAATATATGTATTAATATATAGTATTAGTAGTTTAGTACATGTGTTATATATGTATGTTAATAACTTAATATGTCACATGTGTTAGTATGTATTAGTACATTATATATATATATATATATACATATGTATATGAATAATATAAATATGTAATGTCATATATATTATATGTATATGTATTATACATATATACAATATATATCATACATACATATTTATTTTTAATATATATATATATCATATTATACATATATATAATATGTATAATACATATACTATATATACATTATACATATGTAATATTATACATATATTATATATAATATACATATATAACATATGTTACATATATATAAATATAAATATAAATATGTATACTTATAATATATAATTTAAAATGTAGGCACCTAATATGTATTATAGTATATATTATTATATATATATTATACCTCTGAAATAAATTAAAAAAACGCCTAAAATTCAAATCTACACCTCCCTAAAATCCAAAACTCAATTCTCCCCCCTCCCGCCCAAAATTCCCCCCCTCCCCCCACAAACGGTTAAAATAAAAATACTCCCCCTAAAATCAAAAAATTCCCTCACATATTCTAAAATCAAAAAATTTCCTTCAAAATTTTAATTTTAAATTTATTTCAAAAGTTAAATCAATTTGATTTAAAGTACTTAATAAAAATATATGTATATTTATTATGATATTTATATATATATAATATATATTAATATATATATATGTATATTTATCAATATTTTAAATTTATTAAATTATAGTATATTTAATTATATATCATGTAAATATTAGGTTTTGTTAATATTAGTTCAGGTCAATAACATGTCGGGTACAAAACAAGTCGGGTTCAAAATAGGTCGGGTAAAATCAAGTCTCGGGTCGATTCAGTCGGGTAATATCGATTATTTGCCAGGTTAGACTCGGGTTCGGGTTCGTTTTAATCGGATACAGGTCAGGTTTCAGGTCTACAATAACAGGTTGAAATCGAGTTCAGGTCATTCTCGATCGGATACAGTTCGGGTTCGGTTACTACAATAACAGGTCCAACTCGGGTTCGGGTCAACAACAGTCGGATACAGATTAGGTTCGGGTCATTACATCACCGGGTCAAACCAAGTTCTGACTCGAACAGGTTTCAGACAAATTTTCAGGTCGGGTCAACTTTTTACATCCCTAATTAAATGGTATAACTTGTATTATAAAAGTTGATTTGGTGTGGTGGTAAAGGCATGATATTTTACCCAAATTGTAGGTTAAAATCTCATGCCAAACACTCCCTTTTATTCTTAGAACTTTCTTTTACGGGGTAATGACTTGATTGGTTGATTAATTTAATTAAATTAAGATTAAATTGATATAATAAAGAATAATGTATGATTTTATAAAATTTCATCAATTGTCATGTCATTAGTCTATCACCCTCTTCTCGGTTAATTTTTAACGACAACAATCAAAATAAATCGATTTAATATGTTTGATGACTTAATTGACGAATTTAATAATTCGGTGACTAAAATAAGTATACCTTTATAGTTTTGTGGTCAATAGAGTAATTTGCCCTTATAATAAAAATGAATCTCTTCAATATAAAGGTTTTATTACATTTATATTTTTTATTAAGCATTACTATAATTATATTTTTCAAAAGAAAATGTCAGGAATTTTTAAAATGAATAACATAAATATTTTTGACAACTTAATTAACTAATGAACCTTAATGTTTAATTTTTGCTAACTTGAAGAGGATATTTATTGTTATCAAAAAAATAATAAATTTGTTTTATTTTAAATTAATTTATATATTTTATATTTTTCAAACTTTATAAAATTTTGTATTTTCTAATAATCTTTATAATTTTTAATAATATATACTTATAATTTAAAAATATATTTTTATATTTTTTATTGTTACACAAAAGTACAAATCAGTTAATATTAACTTAACAAATTTATTATTTTTTATCTGTTGAATCACCTTTGATAAATGATACGTGTCAAATATGCGCAATTAGTGCAAGTGAACACATCGCAAGTAATAAGTGATAAGTATTATTGAGTTATCTTCTCCACAGGGATTGGTGTACTTAATATGTCCTCTTCGATCTTCTTGTTCTGTAGAAAGAAATAAAAACACAAGTATATGAGTTTGTGACTAAATGAAGTAACTAAATAAAAGGAGATCGAATTGAGAAAGAAGGCATGATCCAGCTGTGTTGTATAGTGGATTTGATTGATTTGTTTTTGTCCAATACAATTGCACTAAACTGCCTTGGTAGTACTGCAAATCACTATCTTCGGCAGCAGTAGTGTTCTCCGCCGCGACAATCCCTTATTCTTGGGCAGATTTACCAAAGTTCGACAAAGTGTCCTTTGATGGCTCCGCTTATCCCTAAGTCGAAACACTGTTGATGATTAGTCCTTGATGATACCTCCCGACGTTAATCAATTATAACCAACAACCAATCTCACACTTCTTTTAGCCGCTGAAACTCCAACCTATCCCTAGGCCGAGTTAGTAATCTCCAATCAAGTCGAATATCGCACTTACTCCTTTCGTGAGTCTAACTCTCCTGAGTCTAGACAAATAAATTACTTACAAACTTCTCTCCCGAGCTTGGATTCAAGAACAAAGAATGGAAAAGTGTAAGCAAACTTTGATATTTTATTGCATTGAAACAAGAAACAAGATTCAATCTCTTCTCACTAATACTCAACAACTTTTACCAAAACCCTAAAAAAGTTTAGAACATAATGGAAAGAATTATTTCTTAGATGAACTCTCTCAAATTCGGCTCTCCTAGTCCCTTGGACGGCTATGCCTTATATAGACTTGGCCTAGGGCAAACCTTTCCTAAATAGAGTACAACTTGGAGTGGGGAACAAGTTATATACATAGGTTAAATATTTCGAAGTTTAATTCTTCTAGAAGGCTTTTTCTCGCGTGGCCTTGTCCTTGGGCTTTCCTCGTGTTGTCCAACTCCGATCCTTGAGCTTCTTGTCCAATAATGTTCTCCTTATTTTCTCCTCAGTTTGCCTGTCATATTGCTATTTTTCCTTTATTGCCTCGGCATCAGGTCTTGACTCGACCTCAGTTTGCAGTCGCGACAATACTTTTCCTACACAGACATAAAAATTCAGTAAAGTATGTTTTTTCTACAAATGTTATCTTTAATAGCATAATCCTTAAATATATCATATTAAGTACATGCATTGGTTCAAGTAGGTTTAGAATTGATGATAAGTGCCCATGAAAAGTATAGAAAGTGATAGTGAGTTGAGCACTTATCACACCCCCAAACTCGAACTATTACTTGTCCTCGAGTAATGCAAACCATCAATTTGTCAAACTCTATTCTCTCTTGGTCTTATGTTTTCATCTATTCTCTCCATCATAACTATGTCTATTCTTTAGACTTAACTTTTTGATTACCTTAGGGTGTACCTAGAAGATAAACTATAAGGTTTTGTGAGTGTGTGTGTTTTTATGGACAAGTTTGATTAAAGGCCTTCTTAGATAAACTCTAATTTCAAGATAAATAGACTTAGATTTAGTGTACTCTTTTTAAAACAACAAATTCTTGAGCCAATTTCGGGCACCTTAAGTATTGTGTTTTCTCCTTCTTATTTTCTTCATTCTTTTGCTATTCTTTTAGATATACTGAGCCAATTTTGGGCACCTCTAGCATGAAGAAGAGTATTTTCTAGAGCCGTTTATAGACACCTCTAGTTACTTTTTCAAAGATTTAAGTCTTTATCACCTAAGTTCATTAAAAGAATTCTTATAGTCAAACAAGTCCCAAAAGTGTTTTTAAGTTCAACCTTATAGTAAGCTTCTAAGTTTTTCTCCTTAAGTATCCTAGAATTAAACATTCAAAACAGAACCTAACTATGGTAAGGAGAAAGATTTCTATTGCCTTAAAGAATAAACTAAAACAGTACTGATGATGGGCAGTTCAAGAGTATGTGCAAATTCAAGTAAAGTGGTGGACAAAAAAAATTATAACTAAAAACTTCTTTTTCATGGCAAGGCCTAGGCAGTAGGATGCCTCGGCAGTGGCTTTACACCCCCAAACTCAAACCAAGCGTTGTCCTTAATACTTAATTTAGGGGCAAGCAGTGGACAACAAAATATATAACAGGTAATTATATGAGTAACAAAAAAAAGAAAGAAAAGAAATTATAATGATTCGGAAGAGCTTTCTTCCACAATTTGTTTTCTTGATCTTGATGTTGATTGTTGAGCCCTTGATGATGGCGATGACTTTGCTCATCTTAGTGACTGAACTCTTATTGGTGTTACTTATTGTATTGGAGCATTCACCTCTTCTCCTCCCCCATATTCAGTGTCCATTATCTCTGTTCCTCCTTCATTCTCTAGATCTGCCCCGGCATGTTGAATGCTTGGCTCGACAGTGTGTAAACTCTGATTGATATAGGCATCTGTCTCAGCTGCTAGACTGCCCATTGGGATTAGGGATCTTGGGGAGTGTTGAAGACTGCCCTTCTCTTGGATGGTCTTCTGCTGGCAGATGATGTTGCAACAGAATCTGCTGCCCTAGATGAGGCAGCAACATGAAATTGGTGCTGAGGGCCTGTAGGAAAGAATGGTCTTGGTCTTCCTAGAGTTGGTTTGTCTTTGTATAGGGTGCAGCCGTCACGAACATATTGGTTGGAAATTCTGGAAACTATACCCCTTGATCTAGAAAGTTGTGGAACATCATCTGAGCAAGTGTGTTGTTAAAGTCTCTTTGATACTCCATGTATCTTTGTTGTCTAAGATCCATGGCTTCCATAAGTTTTAGGTAGTATGGGTCTGCTGCGGTAGTGGTCTAGGTAGTGTTAGACATCTCTACCGTATAATTGGCCCTGACAGTAGTGTCAGCGGTGAACTATTACGGCGTTGCCTGGACTGGTTCTGCCTGAGTGATCTGCATAACTCTATGGCAGAAGTCTCTGGTCCATCCTTGTCTGTTTGGTGTATATTCATCCGTATCTTCTACTGGTACTCCTACAGTAATGCATAAACCATAGATTAAACAATAGAAATATAAAGGTTTGCGTTCCTTCTTACTGCACTCGTGAATTTATCGTAAAATAACCTCTCCAACATTAATGCTCCTCTTGTTGATGATGGATTGGATGAGCACTAATCTTTTACGGTCCACCGTGCTGTTGTGAGAGGTGGGGATGAGGCATCTTTTGATAAAGGTACACCACAGCTTAGCCTCGGGTTTGAGAGTTTGCCTTATTACAGAGCCTCTATGGGCACCGGTTTCTCAAGGGGTATTGTTGTAATAAAGGTCATCTTTGATTAGCTCGTAGTCCTGAGTGGTGACATCCTCCATGAATTCGGCACGGACATCATGTATTAGGATTAGGCCATAAAAATCGTTGATGATCTCGACATCGATCCTGACAAGCCTACCTCGACAGTGGATAAAGAGATAGTCCTTGCTTGGCCCGTGTGCATAAAATTCTCGCACGATGGTGGCATTGGCCTGAGGAGGTTGTAGGCAAAAAATCTCTCATTCTTGATATTTAATCTTGTCGAACAAGTAATGTTTGATGCCAAAGTTTTCCTCCTCACTGTGTTGGAACCCTTGTTCCTCTCATAATTGCCGAGAGATGGACTTGTTAAAGCGTTCTTTAACGGCGGCAAGGGCGAATCTTTTGTAGGTGATCATCTATGAGCAATTTGGAATTTGAGAGTCTTGGAGAATTTCTTGAAGGTTTTCTTTAAGTGAATAATATAATAACATAGAAGGGAAGAGATTATGTTACTAGTGGAGCGCATGTAAATGCATCTCCCAATCTGCTTATCTCTTGTTGACTTGGATTTTTCTTTAAGTGTAGGTCATTGGCTTTAAGTGCATCCCTTGTTGATCTTCACTGCACCCTATTTATCTGGACAGTATGTTGTGTTGTTGGTTTTCTTCATCTTTGTCTTACTTTTCCTGCCAAAAATCCTGCCATAGCAGATATCTAATTTTTTGCCGAGTGTGCTGCCCAGGCAATGACTGTTGCAGCAGGATTCCTTTGTGTCTACATCTGTGGTGTGAAGGATTTTGCATTCTTCTGCATCATTATACCTTTTCAGATTATGGAAGGCATGGAGTTTAACTTGTTGGTCATTGACCCTCATAGTTAACTTTCCTTTTTCCAATCAATTAGTGTTCGTCCAGTGGTAAGGAAATGTCTCCCAAGGATGATAGGTGCGTTCTAATCTGCTTCACAATAAAGGACAAGAAAATCAGTAGGAAAAATAAATTTATCTACTCTCACCAGTATGTCCTTGATTTTTCCTTCGGGTTGCACGTATGATCGATCCGCAAGTTGGAGCATCACAGTTGTGGGTTTTGCCCTTCCAATTCCAAGCTTTTGGAAGACAGACTTGGGCATTAAATTGATGTTTGCTCCAAGGTCGCATAGGGTCTTACCTTCATAGTGATTACCTATTGCACAAGGTATGGTAAAGCATCCAGGATCCTTCAACTTTGGTGGCATGCAGTTGTGTAACATTGCCATACATGCTTCAGTTGCTGCCACTGTTTCAAACTCACCTAGCCTCTTTCTTTTAGACACAATGTCTTTTAAGAATTTAGTATAGTTGAACATCTGTTTAATTGTCTCAACAAAGGGTAAGTTGATGTGAACTTACTTTAGGATGTCTAGGAATTTCTTGAATTGATGGTCCTGTTTTTTCTTTTTCAACCTTTGTGAGAAAGGTGGTGGTGGTCTCATCTCGTCCAGAGTCTTATTGGTTTGGAATTTAATACCTGGAATCACTGTGTTTCTCACTGTCTCGGCAGCTTGTTCAGGTGTTGCCGAGCTCTCTGCTGGGGCAGTGTTCTCATGATCAATTTGTTTAGCATCCAGGTCCTCTTTGTCTGATTCCTCATGTGTTGATGGTGGAACTTTGATTGCTAGACTGCCTGATGTCTCTTTAAGTAGTAGGTCACTTCTTGTAGTGATTGTTTTGCTTTGTTCATGGCTCATTCCTTTAGCAACTTCAGTATTGCTAGGTAGTCCCTCTTGTGGTCTAGTATTCTGTCTTTGAGCAAATTAACCAACTTGGATTTCCAGTGATTTAATTGTAGTCTCTTGATTTTGCAGCCTCATCTCAGTTCTATTCATAAAGTCATCAGTTCTCTTCGTAAAACTGTTGTTCTCAACCATGTATGATTCTGTTTTCATTATGAATGCCTTGAGAGTATTTTTTAATGAATTCAGGGGTTGCGGCTAATGCATCTGTTGCTGCAACATTGACTGCTGAATATGCTGCTGCGGCATTGATTGCTGAACATGTTGCTGCGGTATTGACTGCTGAACATGCTGCTGCGGTAGTGTATGTTGATATTCTGAAGCTTGGTTAGTGGGGTTCAAGGCATTATTAAGATTGATCCATGAAAAATTTGAGTGTCTTTTCTATGCCGAAATGTATGTGTTGGACATCATATTGTTTTTCCGGTGGTAGTTTTCTACATAGAAACCAGATTCATCATCTTGCATATACTCAGAAGAATTGATCGCTTTTACCTCATGAGTATTTTGTTGTAATTGCATGTTCTGAACTATTTTGGTTAAAGATGCCGATTGTGCTGCCACTGAATTGTTAGTTTCTAGTTCATTCACTGTGGCTTGGCGTCTTACTCCTTCTCGCCTAGAAGTAGGGAATTGAAAATCGTTCATTGCGAGTTTGTTCAGAATCTTAACAGCTTCTTCCGAAGCTTTGTCAAGGAGTGTTCCATTTGCTGAGCCATCTAACATCATCTTTGTCGGGGCCTTGGTGGCATTATAGAACATGATTACTTGTGTCCATAGTGGAAATCCATGTAGTGGATATTTGTTTAGTAACTCTTTGTAGTATTCTCAAGCCTCGTACATAGGTTTTTCATCAGCTTGTCTAAAAGAAGTAATTTCATTACAGATTCGATCATATAAGTTGGTAGAATTAAACCGCGTAATGAAGTCTCGGTAGAGTTTACTTCAAGATCCTATAGATCATGCCGGAATGCTATTTAACCAGGTCTTGGCCTTAACCCTCAATAATTAGGGGAAAAGTTTAAATCTCAGGATATCTTCATGGACTCCTTGAATTTTGAATGAGTTGCAAACTTCTATGAAGGACTTGAGATGTTGTCTGGCATCTTTAGTTGCAGACCCACTAAATTGTCCAACAGTATTAAGCATATTGAACATCACAGGTTTAAGTTCAAAGTGGGTTGCTTCTATCTCTGGTGTAACAACGTCAGGGTTCAATCCATTCAGATCTTCCACCATAAAATCTCTAATAGTTAACTACCGTGGAAGTGGTTGTTGTGGAAGGCCTCTATTGCCAATAGGTAAGTTCTGGTTTCCTTGATTTACTGCCATGGCTCCTTGGATCTGTCTACTCAACCGTTGATAGGTTCGTTCGATTTCTGGATCAATCTCATACAATGGATTGCTTGGGTTGACCCTGGTCATACACCAAGAATAAATCAAATAAAAAAATAAAAATAAAATAACTAAAATAAAAGCAAGAAAATAAAGAAAACAAAGTTTAGTTGTCAATCCCCGACAACGGCGCCAAAAACTTTATGCGTGTCAAATATACGCAATTAGTGTAAGTAAACACATCGCAAGTAATAAGTGATAAGTATTATTGAGTTATCGTCTCCACATGAATTGGTGTACTTAATAAGTCCTCTTCGATCTTCTTGTTCTGTAGAAAGAAATAAAAACACAAGTATATGAGTTTGTAACTAAATAAAGTAACTAAATAAAAGGAGGTCGAATTGAGAAAGAGGGTAAGATCCAGTTGTGCTGTATAGTGGATTTGATTGATCTATTTCTGTTCAATGCAATTGTACTACACTGCCTCGACAGTACTGCAAATTACTGTCTTCGGTAGCAGTAGTGTTCTCCATCGCGGTAATCCCTTGCTCTTGGGCAGATTTACCAAAGTTCGGCAAAGTATCCTTTGATGGCTTTGCTTATCCCTAAGTCGAAACACTATTGATGATTAGTCCTTGATGATACCTCCCGACGTTAATCAATTATAACCAACAACCAATCCCACATTTCTTTTAGCCGCTGAAACTCCAACATTTCCCTTGGCCAAGTTAGTATTCTCCAATCAAGTCGAATACCGCACTTACTCCTTTCATGAGTCTAACTCTTCCAAGTCTGGACAAATAAATTACTTACAAACTTCTCTCCCGAGCTTGGATGCAAGAACAAAGAATGACAAAGAGTAAGCAAACTTTAATTTTTTATTGCATTGAAACAAGAAACAAGATACAATCTCTTCTTACATTAAGTACATGCATTGGTTTAAATAGGTATAGAATTGATGGTGAGTGCCCATGAAAAGTGTAGAAAGTGATAGTGAGTTGAGCACTTATCACACCCCCAAACTCGAACTATTACTTGTCCTCGAGTAATGCAAACCATCAATTTGTCAAACTCTATTCTCTCTTCGTCTTATGTTTTCATCTATTCTTGCACCATAACTATATCTATTCTTTAGACTTAACCTTTCGGTTACCTAAGGGTGTACCTAGAAGACAAACTATAAGGTTTTGTGAGTGTGTGTGTTTTTATGGACAAGTTTGATTAAAGGCCTTCTTAGATAAACTCTAAGTTCAAGAAAAATAGACTTAGATTTAGTGTACTCTTTTTAAAACAACAAATTCTTGAGCCAGTTTCGGGCACTTTAAGTATTGTGTTTTCTCCTTCTTATTTTCTTCACTCTTTTGCTATTCTTTTAAATATACTGAGCCAATTTCGGGCACCTCTAGCATGAAGAATAGTATTTCCTAGAGCCGGTTATAGACACCTCTAGTCACTTTCCTAAAGATCTAAGTCTTTATCACCTAAGTTCATTAAAAGATTCTTATAGTCAAACAAGTCTCAAAAGTGTTTTTAAGTTCAACCTTATAGTAAGCTTCTAAGTTCTTCTCCTTAAGTATCCTAGAATTAAGCATTCAAAATAGAACCTAACTATGGTAAGGAGAAAGATTTCTATTACCTTAAAGAATAAACTAAAACAATACTAATGATGAGCAGTGCAAAAGTATTTGCAAAAATTCAAGTAAAGTGGTGGATAAGAAAAAATTATCACTAAAAACTTCTTTTTCATGGCAAGGCCTCGGTAGTAGGATGCCTCGGCAGTGGCTTTACACCCCCAAACTCAAACCTAGCGTTGTCCTCAATGCTTAATTTAGGGGAAAGTAGTGGGAAACAAAATATATAACAGGTAATTATATGAGTAACAAAAATAAGAAAGAAAAGAAATTATAATGATTCGGAAGAGCTTTCTTCCAAAATTTGTTTTCTCGATCTTGTTGCTGATTGTTGCGCCCTTGGTGATGGCAATGGCTTTTCTCGTCTTGGTGGTTGAAATCTTTTTGGTGTTACTTGTTGCATTGGAGCATTCGCCTATTCTTCTCCTCCATCTTCAGTGTCCATTATCTTTGTTCCTCCTTCATTCTCTAGATCTGCCCCGGCATGTTGAATGCTTGGCTCGACAGTGTCTAAACTCTGATTGACATAGGCATCTATCTCAGCTGATAGACTGCCCATTGGGATTGAGGATCTTGGGGGAGTGTTGAAGATTGCCCTCCTTTTGGAAGGTCTTCTGTTGGCAGATGATGTCGCAACAGAATCTGCTACCCTAGATGGGCCAGCAGCATGAAATTGGTGTTGAGGGCCTGTGGGGAAGAATGGTCTTGGTCTTCCTAGAGTTGGTGTTGTCTTTGTATAGGGTATAGCCGTCACGAACATATTGGTTGGAAATTCTGAAAACTGCACCCTTGATCTGGAAAGTTGTGGAGCATCATCTGAGCAAGTGTGTTGTTAAAGTCTCTTTGATACTTCAGGTATCTTTGTTTTCTAAGGTCCATGGCTTTCATCCGTTGTAGAATCTCCTGGTATGGGTCTGTTGTGGTAGTGGTCTAGGTAGTGTCAAACATCTCTACCTTATAATTGGCCCCGACAGCAGTGTCAGCGGTGAACTGCCGCGACGTTGCCTGGACTGGTTCTGCCTGAGTGATCTGCATAAATCTGTGGCAGAAGTCTCTAGTCCATCATTTCCTGTTTGGTGTATATTCATCCGTATCTTCTATTGGTACTCCTGCAGCAATGCACAAACCATAGATTAAACAAGGGAAATATAAAGGTCCACGTTCCTTCTTACCGCACTTGTGAATTTATCGTAAAATAATCTCTCCAACATTGATGATCCTCTTGTTGATGATGGATTGGATGAGCATCAATCTCTTACGGTCCACCGTGCTGTTGTGGGAGGTAGGGATGAGGCATCTTTTGATAAAGGTACACCACAGTTTAGCCTCGGGTTTGAGAGCTTGCCTTATTACAGAGCCTCTATGGGCACCGGTTTTTCTAAGGGGTATTGTTGTAACAAAGGTCATCTTTGATTAGCTCGTAGTCCTGAGTGGTGACATTCTCCATGAATTCGGCATGAATATCACGTACTGGGATTAGGCCATAAAAATCATTGATGATCTCGACATCGATCCTGACAGGCTTGCCTCGGCAGTGGACAAAGAGAGAGTCCTTGCTTGGCCCGTGCGCATAAAATTCTCGCACGATGTTGGCATTGGCCTGAGGAGGTTGTAGGCAAAAAATCTCTCATTCTTGATATTTAATCTTGTCGAACAAGTAATGTTTGATGCCAAAGTTTTCCTCCTCACTGTGTTGGAACCCTTGTTCCTCTCATAATTGCCGAGAGATGGACTTGTTAAAGCGTTCTTTAACGGCGGCAAGGGCGAATCTTTTGTAGGCGATCATCTATGAGCAATTTGGGATTTGAGAGTCTTGGAGAATTTCTTGAAGGTTTTCTGAAAATTGCAAGAGGGTAAGTAGGCAGAGAGTATTGTGAGAGCAAGATTAACAAAAAGGTAAAGATGACAAGGATGCAAGAGTGAATAGTTCAAGAGGAAGAGAGTGCTTATATAGGTCTCGGTAGTGTGACTATTTTAACCACTAGCCATTTTATAACCGTTTAACTTTTACTGCTCGTTAGTATTTACAGTCGCGACGGTAAATTCAGCAGATAACCGTTACACTATTTTTTCCCATTAGAACTACTGCGGCTTCTGACACTGTTTACTGGCTTGGTAGACTTTCTGTTGTGAACTATTTCTCCCTTATTCTTGCTTTTATTGTCCTAAAAAACATAAACAACAAAAATTAAAAATAAAAGGATAAGAGAATAATAACAAAAACCCTAAACTAAAATTAATCCTAATATAATAACATAGAAGGGAAGAGATTATGTTACTAGTGGAGTGCATGTAAATGCATCTCCCAATCTGCTTATCTCTTGTTGGCTTAGATTTTTCTTTAAATGTAGGTCATTGGCTTTAAGTGCATCCCTTGTTTATCTTCACTGCACCCTATTTATCTGGACAGTATGTTGTGTTGTTGGTTTCCTTCATCTTTGTCTTACTTTTCCTGCCAAAAATCCTGCCATAGCAGATATCTAATTTTCTACCGAGCATATTGCCCAGGTAGTGACTTTGCAGCAGGATTCCTTTATGTCTACATCTGTGGTGTGAAGGATTTTGCATTCTTCTGCATCACTATACCTTTTCAGATTGTGGAAAGCATTGAGTTTAACTTGTTGGTCATTGACCCTCATAGTTAACTTTTCTTTTTCCAATCAATTAGTGTTCGTCTAGTGGCAAGGAAAGGTCTCCCAAGGATAACCGATGCGTTCTCATCCGCTTCACAATCAAGGACAAAAAAATCAGCAGGAAAAAAAATTATCTACTCTTATCAGCATGTCCTCGATTTTTCTTTTAAGTTGTACGTATGATCGATCCGTAAGTTGGAGCATCATAGTTGTGGGTTTTGCCCTTCCAATTCCAAGCTTTTTGAAGACAGACTTGGGCATTAAATTGATGTTTGCTCCAAGGTCGCATAGGGTCTTACCTTCATAGTGATTACCTATTGCACAAGGTATGGTAAAGCATCCAGGATCCTTCAACTTTGGTGGCATGCGGTTGTGTAACATTGCCATACATCCTTCATTGCTGCCACTGTTTCAAACTCACCTAGCCTCTTTCTTTTAGATACAATGTCTTTTAAGAATTTAGCATAGTTGAGCATCTGTTTAATTATCTCAACAAAGGGTAAGTTGATGTGAACTTACTTTAGGATGTCTAGGAATTTCTTGAATTGATGGTCCTGTTTTTTCTTTTTCAACCTTTGTGAGAAAGGTGGTGGTGGTCTCATCTCGTCCAGAATCTTATTGGTTTGGAATTTAATACCTAGAATCACTGTGTTTCTCACTGTCTCGGTAGCTTGTTCAGGTGTTTCCGAGCTCTCTACTGGGGCAGTGTTCTCATGATCAATTTGTTTAGCATCCAGGTCCTCTTTGTCTGATTCCTCATGTGTTGATGGTGAAAACTTTGGTTGCTGGACTGCCTGATGTCTCTTTAAGTAGTAGGTCACTTCTTGTAGTGATTGTTTTGCTTTGTTCAAGGCCCATTCCTTTAGCAACTTCAGTATTGCTAGGTAGTCCCCCTTGTGGTCTAGTATTCTGTCTTTGAGCAAATTCACCAACTTGGGTTTCCAATGATTTAATTGCAATCTCTTGATTTTGCAGCCTCATCTCAGTTCTATTCATGAAGTCATTAGTTCTCTTCATAAAACTGTTGTTCTCAGCCATGTATGATTCTGTTTTCATTATGAATGCCTTGAGAGTATTTTCTAATAAATTCAGGGGTTGCTGCTAACGAATCTGTTGTTGCGGCATTGATTGCTGAACATACTACTGCGGCAGTGTATGCTGATATCCTGAAGCTTGGTTAGTGGGGTTCAAGGCATTATTAGGATTGCTTCATAAAAAAATTGAGTGTCTTTTCCATGTCGAATTGTATGTGTTGGACATCATATTGTTGTTCCAGTTGTAGTTTTCCACATAGAAACCAGATTTCTCATCTTGCATATACTCAGAAGAATTGATCGCTTTTACCTCATGAGTATTTTGTTGTAATTGCATGTTCTGAACCATTTTGGTTAAAGATGTCAATTGTGCTACCACTGAATTTTTAGTTTCTAGTTCATTCACTGTGGCTTTGCGTCTTACTCCTTCTCGCCTAGATGTAGGGAATTGAAAATTGTTCATTGCGAGTTTGTTCAGAATCTTAATAGCTTCTTCTGGATCTTTGTCAAGGAGTATTTCATTTGTCGAGGCATCTAACATCATCTTTGTTGGGGCCTTGGTGGCATTGTAGATGTCGCGACCTCTTTAAAAAACGCGATTTTAGGTGAAAAAGTGTTCGACGATTAGTTTTGAAAAATTCGAACTTTATCAATTTAATCTTGAAAAATTTAAATTTTAGGAAAAACATACTTTAATTTTGAAAAATTGACTTGGAGTCGCCACCGGCCACTTAGGTAGGCCAGACACCATAAAAATAAACCAGAGATTCATTTAAAAAATGTTAGGTTCGGGAGTCGGTTACGTGTAAGGATGACCCTTATAAACGCCCAAAAATTGGTACCTTGAAAAACATTACGTGACATTGATACTTTGAAGATAGATGTTAATTTAATTTTTCATTGTTAATTGAATATTATTTGAATTTGGATATCCTTTTGATTTAGAAGTTATACCACCTTTAAACTTGAGTTGAACGAGACGTCCTCTAGATAGGAAACCTCACCCAAATTTAAAGGGATATAACTCCCGCCTCAAAAGGCTAAAGTAAAATGCATGATTATTTTTATCTTGTTCATTTTAAGTTCTAATCCTAAAAAGGCTCCATTGTTTAAGTGTTTAAAACCTAAGTTACTAATGTTACTAGTTGCTTACCTATCCATTTTATTTAATTTTAAACTTAAGTTATTTTATCAAAATTCTAAGTTTTTATAACACATGAATTCGATGCCAAGGTACACTCTCTAGGTCAGTATCATGGTACGTCAAAACACCAACCTCTTTAGTGTATCCAGACATAAGATTCACATGCTATGTTACTAAATTTTCTCCCTAATTAAATTAATTAATTAATTTAGGTGACTAGTCCTAAAAGGCTCTAAATTAGTTAACTTAAGTGTTTATTTGGTGACCTCCCTAAGTATGCCATGCAAAAACATAATAAAATAAAAGGACAAGATAAAAGGAACTCGTCAATTTTATTAGAATCATGGGTGTACAAAAATTACATCAAAATTCTCATGAAGAGTACAAAGGGACTTGCATTGAAAAAAAGATCAAAAGGGGACTAGGAAGCAAACCTTGAAAGATTGGTTAGATTTAATTAAGTGTGAAATTAATTTTAAAACTTAGGATTTTTAATTAAATTAATTAATTAAATTTTCCTTAACTTCAAATCTTAATTAAAACCTAATTTAAATCTAACTTGTTGAATTTTAAGTTCAAAGGTTTAATTAGGGTTGGATTAAACTTAATTAAGTTAATTTTTAAATCTTACCTTAGAAATTTTAAATTAATTAAGATTCTTAATTAAAATAATTTCTAATTTTAAGACTTTAATTTTAAACTAATTAAGGTTAGGGTTAATTAGACCTAAATAATTTTAAATCTTATCTTTTAGAAATTAATTAAAATTAATTAAAATAATTAATCAAAATTATCTTCTAATTTTAAGAATTAAAAAGCCTATTTAAAGTCTAATTTGGTGAAGGTTTTAAGGTTTAAGGCTAAACTAGACTTAATTTAGGTGAGCTAATTTTAAAGCCTATTTTCTAGAAATTAATTAAAATTAATTTAAAATAATTAATTAAAATAATTTCCAAAATTTTAAGAATTAAATTACACCTAATTCAAGTCTAACTTTTAAGGAGTCAAATTAATTTTAAATTAGATTTAATTAGATTAAATTAATTTTAAAGTTTATTAAAAATTAAATTAAATCCTAAATTAGAATCTAATTAATAATTTTAAGTCTTTAAAATTAATTTTTCATCCTAATTAAAGTCTAAGTTTGATTAATTTTAATCCTAGGGGTTTAATTGAAGGTTTAGGGATTAATATGCATAACACTTCAAAAGCTAAGGGACTAAGGAGGCAAATACCCCCTAACACCTCAAGCCCAGAAAATTTAGCCTAGGAAGATCAAAAACTAAGGGTTTCAAGAGGTGTTCATCCATGTTCTTCATTTTCATGAAGAACATGAAGAACACCACCACTAAGCCGTCGCGCCCTCCGCTGCTAGATCTGAGTCGTCGCCGCCAACTACCGCATTCGGCCGTTCGCCGAACATCGTCTTGAACTCCGGCCGTCGCCGTCGCTCCTTCCGGTGGCCATTTTGGAGCCGGCGAATGCTCCGGTAACAAAAAAAAACCTAAAAAGTCTCCTAAACTTAATTTTTAGTTCTAAATTCTCTAAATCAATCAAATAGGGCCTCAAGAACATTCAAGTCTACCCATAAAAGACTAAAACAAAGGCTAATGGAAACTCACCTTGCTCCGATCACCACCTCCGTCGTTCCCTTGACGGACTTGCTTCTTCTCCAATGATCTCCAATTTCCAGCTTTTCCTTTCTCTTTTTTTTTTGCCTCTTCCTCTACCAATTTCCATTATTTATAGGATTCAAAACTAGAATCCTCCCCAAATCAAACTTCTACCAATCCTAAACCTCAACCCCCTAAAAAAGCTCTACCTAAAACTTCAAATCTTCAACAACCAAAACCCCCACGTTCTGTTCCAGATTTTTCAGATTTTTCAGATTTTTTTAATATTTTATTTTATTATTTATATTATATATTAATTATACATTATTTATTATTTATATTTTATTTATATATTCGTGTTGGCAGTAGAACATGGTTACTTGTGTCCATAATGGAAATCCATGTAGTGGACATTTGTTTAGTAACTCTCTGTAACGTTCCCAAGCCTCGTACATAGGTTTTTCATCAGTCTGTCTAAAAGAAGTAATTTCATTACAGATTCGATCATATAAGTTGGTAGAATTAAACCGCGTAATGAATTCTCGGTAGAGTTTACTTCAAGATCATATAGATCAGGCCGGAATGTTATTTAATCAGGTCTTGGCCTTATCCCTCAATAATTAGGAGAACAGTTTTAATCTCAGGATATCTTCATAGACTCCTTGAATTTTGAATGAGTTGCAAACTTCCATGAAGGACTTGAGATGTTGCCTGGCATCTTCAGTTGCAGACCCACTAAATTGTCCAATAGTATTAAGCATATTGAACATCACAGGTTTAAGTTCAAAGTGGGTTGCTTCTATCTCTGGTGTAACAATGCTAGGGTTTAATCCATTCAGATCTTCCACCATAAAATCTCTAACAGTTAACTACCGTGACAGTGGTTGCTGTGGAAGGCCTCCATTGCCAACAGGTAAGTTCTTGTTTCCTTGATTTACTGTCATGACTCCTTGGATCTGTCTACTCAACCATTGATAGGTCCGTTCGATTTCTGGATCAATCTCATACAATGGATTGCTTGGATTGACCCTGGTCATACACCAAGAATAAATCAAATAAAAAAATAAAATAACTAAAATAAAAGCAAGAAAATAAAGAAAACAAAATTTAGTTGTCAATTCTCGATAACGACGCTAAAAACTTGATGCGTGTCAAATATACGCAATTAGTGTGAGTGAACACATCGCAAGTAATAAGTGATAAGTATTATTGAGTTATCGTCTCCACATGAATTGGTTTACTTAATAAGTCCTCTTCGATTTTCTTGTTCTGTAGAAAGAAATAAAAACACAAGTATATGAGTTTGTAACTAAATAAAGTAACTAAATAAAAGGAGGTCGAATTGAGAAAGAGGGTAAGATCCAGTTGTGTTGTATAGTGGATTTGATTGATCTATTTCTGTTCAATGCAATTGCACTACACTACCTCGACAGTACTGTAGATTACTGTCTTCAGCAGCAGTAGTGTTCTCCATCGCGGCCATCCCTTGCTCTTGGGCAGATTTACCAAAGTTCGATAAAGTGTCATTTGATGGCTCCGCTGATCCCTAAGTCGAAACACTGTTGATGATTAGTCCTTGATGATACCTCCCGACTTTAATCAATTATAACCAACAACCAATCTCACACTTCTTTTAGCCGCTGAAACTCCAACCTATCCCTAGGCCGAGTTAGTATTCTCCAATCAAGTCGAATACCGCAGTTACTCCTTTCATGAGTCTAACTCTTCCGAGTCTGGACAAATAAATTACTTACAAACTTCTCTCCCGAGCTTGGATGCAAGAACAAAGAATGACAAAGAGTAAGCAAACTTTAATATTTTATTGCATTGAAACAAGAAACAAGATACAATCTTTTTCTCACTAATACTCAACAACTTTCACCTAAAACCCTAAGAAATTTTAGAACATAATGAGAAGAATTATTCCTAAGGTGAACTCTCTCAAATTCGGCTCTCCTAGTCCCTTGGACGGCTATGCCTTATATAGGCTTGGCCTAGGGCAAACCTTTCTTAAATAGAGTATAACTTGGAGTAGAGAACAAGTTATTTACATAGGTTAAATATTTTCAAGTTTAATTCTTCTAGAAGGCTTTTTTTCCGCGTGGCCTTATTCTTGGGCTTTCCTCGTGTTGTCCAACTCCGATCCTTGGGCTTCTTGTCCAGCAATGTTCTCCTCATTTTTCTCCTCAGTTTACCTGTCATATTGCTATTTTTCCTCTGCTGCCTCGGCATCAGGTCCTGCCTCAGCCTCAGTTTGCTGCTGCGGCAATACTTTTCCTGCACAAACATAAAAATACAGTAAAGTATGCCTTTTCTACAAATATTATCTTTAATAGCATAATCCCTAAATAATCATATTAAGTACATGCATTGATTCAAGTATGTGTAGAATTGATGATAAGTGCCCATAAAAAGTGTAGAATATGATAGTGAGTTGAGCACTTATCAATAAAGATTAACAAATCTAAAATAATTTATTTTTAATTTTGAGTAGAGAAATAAGGTTTTTGTTTTTGATCGTATGAGACCTTAAAAACCGAAAATTTGATAGTAAATAAATAAATATATTATACTAATAATCAATTAATTTAATTAATAGAATGACATAATAAAAATTTTAAGTCAGATTAAAAATATAATTTTTAATATTATAAATAAAATAATTAGATTGATCAAGACAAAATAGAATTGAAAAGATAATAAAAAATTTGTAAAATAATAGTCTTAAAATATTATTATTTATAATATATTATTATTTTATGTTATTTTAATATTTAATATTATGTATTAATATTATTTATTAATAATTTTACTAGAATTAAGTATTTCATGACTATAAATAAATGTTTATTTTAGTAAATAGATAAAATTATTTTCTTATATTTAAGTAATAATCTTAAATTTTTTTATCTTTAAACTCAACCATTCATTACTTTTATCTTATAATCTAAAAAATGTATAAAATTAAACTTTCAAGTTTACATAGTGCATTAAGATCTCATTTTATTTTAATAAATTATTATTAAACAATAAATAGTATTATTTAATAATATTAAATATTAAATTAATAATATATAATATTAAATTATTATCGATAAGTATTGTGTGCACTGATATGACACATTGTCTTAGTATAAATTATAAAATAAACATATATTACTAAAATATATAAATATAATTTTGATAGTAAATTTTCTAACAAATATAAGCATTTTGTAAAATCTTGAATAAATTATTAGGAGTTTATCTCTATTTATAAAATTGTTAAATTTGTATAAAATCAAATGGAAAAACTTGGAGTAAAAGTTTTGGGGTCAATTGAATTTTTTTTAAACTTTGGAGGTTTCAATAAAAATATTAAATATTTAATAATTTTAAGATATTTAATCAAAAAATTTTAAAATTTTATAGATGAAATTTAATCTAGAATATTAAACTTTGAAGTTTAATAAGAATTTTTAAAATTTAGAGTTTGAATCCTACAAATAGAACATATTTTATGGCTAACTGCTTATCTTTTAGTGAGAATATTTACGACGAAAAGATTAATTACTGCTATCAGTGGGGGATAATATTTTTAAATAAAAGAATAAGGAGGCTAAATTAAAATTTGTAAAACTTTAGAGGTAAATTTTTATTTTCTTAAATTAAGGGGGCATATTCCTATGGGTGATAACGAGTCGAGTCGAGTCTAAGTCTGGCTAGGCTTGACTTGGTTTGACTCGGAAATAATGTTACTGGATTCGGTTAGACTCGAGTTCGAAAGGCTTGGCTCGACTAAAAATAGATAATTTAGTTATATTTTCTATAAAAGATAGGACCTTGTTAAAAACTTTTTTCATAACCAACACCGAAACGAAATTCAATATTGAGAAAGGGAAAAAGCATCCAATTTATTTTAATTAATTTATTTTTAATAGATTTCTCATATTTTATTTTTTGCTAAAGATGCTACTTTTAGTATATATATATATATATGTAGCATATATATAATATAATTATTCTAAGCTTGTTCACGAGCTTTTCGAGTTGAGTTTGGGTAGGCTCGACTCGTTAAGGTTTCGAACCGACCTTAAACCTAAATTGAGCTCACTCAAACCAAGTTTTGACCAAACAGAACCCGAATAGGTCACAAGTTGATCAAACTCATTATCACTCCAACATACCCTTGTCCCTTTAAAGTTCCACCCGTCTAGAATATTATGTGAGACTATTAAAAAGTTTTAATTTTTTCACAAATACAAAAGTATTAGAAGAGGATGATTTCTTCGTATTTTGTTTTAATTTAAAATACTATAAAAATAAAGTGAAGTCAAAAGAATCACGAATTGAGAAAATAATTAAAATAAAATATTAAAATTAAAATAAAATGAAAAATGTTTAAAATTTTTATATATGTTTGGATCGATATTTTATTGTCTTATTAATGTCTTGTTAATATAGGGACGTTTAATATTTAATAAAATAAGTTTAAGTTTATTATTCATGACAATTTAAGATACGTATATAAATATTTTGTGGTACCAATTTAATCCAATTTGATATATAAAAACATAAAAACATATGTTAATGTACACTTTTAAAGATTGAATCTAATAAATAATTTTAATAAAAAGGTTAATAATGTGAGTCAAAAGATTTAAATTCAAATTAATTTATTTATAAATTATACGTAATTATTAAAAAGATTAAAATTATCTATAAACAAATATTATACTTAATTATTTTTAAGGTTGTTTTATGACGTGAGAAATCCGATATTTTGAAATCAAATCCGAGACTAAAAACAATGGTAAATAATTAGTTTTTAAAGAAAAATTTGCGTTTAAAATGTGTTTTTAACCTAAACGTTAAAGTTAAATTTTTTAGTTTTTACGGTTTGTAAAGTATTTTTAAGAGTCAAATTATAATTTTAATATTCACTTGCTATTGTGTTTATTTATAATTTATAAATGGAATAAAGATAATTTTAACTCTTAATGTTTATAATTTTTATCATTTTGGCTCTTATTCTTTTTTATGGATAAATTTAGCCCTTAACCTATATCTTTTTGATAAATAGCTTATTTTTTAACTAGTATGATGACTAGACTGTTAAAAATCTAACGATGATGACATGTCATATGTATATGATAATATATTTTAAATGACATGACATATAACCTATCAAATATATATGAAATATAATTTTATTCCAATATAAAATATAAAACAATTTAAATTTAAATAAAATATTAAAAAATTAATTAATTCTAAAATAAAATACTACTAAATATTCACAACATAAAATCAAAATCTTATCTTAAAAAATTTGATTAATTAATTTTTAATATTTTATTTGAATTTTAATTGTTTTATATTTTATATTGGAATAAAATTATATTTCATATATATATATATTTGATAGGTTAGATGTCATGTTAATTAAAATATATTATCATATGCATATGCATATGACATGTCCTCATCATTAATTTTTTAACGATCCAGTTATCATGGTAGTTAAAAAATAAGATATTTATCCCAAAAAAGAATAAGGGTCAAAATGATAAAATTATAAACGTTAAGGGTTAAAATTATTTTTATGCCTTTATGCATTTATAATTTTTAGTAAGAAATAATTAATAAAATATTTTAAATTTAAATTTTAAATATATTATATTTTATAGAACACGTACAATTATTAGAAAAATATATATTTATTAATAAAAGTATATTTTATATTTTTTGATAATTTAAGTTGATATATTTCAAATATTATAACATTAAAAGACTTATATATAACTTACAATACATATATAAAATAGTGATTTACCTACTTAAAAATACTTTTTAATATTAATATTAAATATTTAAATCTTAAATTCAAAAATTAAGAATCACTATTAAATATTAATAAAACTTTTTTTCATTATAATTTTCAAAAGTAATGATAAATTGAACCTTACTTTTAATCGGTCAAACCTAGGAGAAGATAATAAGAATTTATGGCGTGTTATGATTCCCACAAAAATTAAATATATGTATTAAAATTTTGGCATAAAGATAATTTTAACCTTTAATATTTATAGTTTTTGTCGTTTTGACCCTTATTTTTTTTAGAATAAATTTAGCCCTTAACCTATATCTTTTTGACAAATAGCTTATTTTTTAACTAGCTTGATGATTGGACCGTTAAAAATTTAACGATGATATATATATATGGAATATAATTTTAAATGACATGGAATGTAACCTATCAAATATATATATATATGGAATATAATTTTATTCTAATATAAAATATAAAACAATTAAAATTCAAATAAAAGATTAAAAATTAATTAATTCTAAAATAAAAGATTATTAAACATTCTTAACCCTAACTACGATAATTTTTTTTTATTATAGTATAATAAAAAATATAAACACAATTCGAATAAGATTTTGATTTTATCGTAGTTAGGGTTAAGAATGTTTAATAATCTTTTATTTTAGAATTAATTAATTTTTAATCTTTTATAAAATAAAAATATAAACACAATTCGAATAAGATTTTGATTTTATCGTAGTTAGGGTTAAAAATGTTTAATAATCTTTTATTTTAGAATTAATTAATTTTTAATATTTTATTTGAATTTTAATTATTTTATATTAGAATAAAATTATATTCCATATATATATATATATTTGATATGTTACATTCCATGTCATTTAAAATTATATTCCATATATATATATATATATATTATCGTTAAGTTTTTAACGGTCCAGTCATCAAGCTAGTTAAAAAATAAGCTATTTGTCAAAAAGATATAGGTTAAGGGCTAAATTTATCCCAAAAAAAGAATAAGGCCAAAACAACAAAAACTATAAATTTAGGTTATATCAGTAAACGTACTATCAATTTGTGAATTTTTTATATAAAAGAAAAACTTATGTTAGAATTTTGTAGACGATGTTATTAAAAAAATCGTAAATCTCAAACATAAATCAAAAAATAGATTTGAACTATACTAAAAAGAAAGAAAGAAGTTCTCGTATATACGTTAATAGTAAGTACGTGGTGTAGAATTATCAAGGGACATACCCGTTTTTGAGATTTTGATATTTTAAGAGTAAACCTAAAATTTAGGTATCTCCCTGATAATAAATGTTGAGAGAAAAAAATATTAAACGAGACATATAATAATTTTTCTTTCATCTATTAAACAAAAAAGTGTTGAAAAAAAATTAAATTCTAAGAGTATGTTTATTCCCCTAATAATAAATATTAAAAAAATTTAGACTCTTAATAATAAGTATGAGAAAATTTTGAGCTCTTATGAAAAGTATTAAAAATTAACCCCCTAATAATCAGTATTAAAAATAAATTTAACTACTACTAATACGTATTAAAAAGATAGACTCTTAGTTATAAGTATTAAAAAAAGTTAAACTACTAATAACAAGTATTAGGAAAAAATAAAAATTAAGAATAAATATTAAAAAAAATTAAATTCCTAATAGTAAGTATTGAGAGAGAATATAATAAAAAAATATAGAAGAAAATAAATTTTAAGAGTATGTTTTTAATAATAAATATTAAAAAAAATTCAGATCATTATTAATATGTATTAAAAAATTAAAAGTAAACTTTTAACGAGTATTAAAAAATTGAATTATAATAATAAATAGGATAAACTATTTCAGTGACCATTTACTTATTATATCAATTTAATTCTAATTTTAATTCTTTAAAATTAATCAATTAATTAAATAAATTTATTTTATTTAACATATTTTCCCTCAATAACGTGTAATCATCTTGTGAAAGGAAAATAAAAAAAATAAAGGGGAGAGTGCTTAGCATGGGGTTTGAATCCACAACTTCAATTATAAAAAAAAACAAAACATTCCATTACCATTACATCAAATTAACTTTTGTTATATAAATTAATCATTTAATATATTTCTTATAATTCAATAAATATTAGAAAATAAAGAAATAAAAATAATTAATAAAGATTCGACGCTAAATCATTTGAGGTATCTAAAATTACACAAACCATTAAAAATATTAAAATTTTGATTTAACGTATTCAAATATTTTTTCATTTTTAAATTAAATATTTAAAGTAATATTTTAAACTTAATATCTTAACATATTTTATTTAATATTCAAATATTTAAAATATTTTATTTAATATTTAATTTTTTAACTAAATAAAACAAGTGTGAATAAATTTAGAGAATCTCATCTTCCAAGAATCTTGTTCCCCCCTGTGGACACCCCACACTTAAATTATATCGTCCCATTTCATTAACTTTTCCAAGTTTATAATAAGAAACCATCATTCCTCCTGTTTACAAGCCATGTACCTAATCTCGCAGAGATTCTATCATAGTTGATTCGTCACGTTAATTATAGTCTCTAACTAATAAAAATCATTCATTTTACCATTAATCAGCCATGTAATTAATATAATTTTTAAAAATTATATTTTTAAAATGACATAAAAAATATGAATAAAGATTCATTGATTAGAAAAAATAAATTAAAAATTAATGATGAATTGGGTGATTATAATTAGATGAGATCATAACTGACGTACTGAACCGAACCCATGATATAATTTTTCCTAAATCTCGTGATGAAACAGTCCACGTGGGTAAACATTCAATATACAAATCTATAACCCTGGAGGGTCATGATTATAAGATTTGGCAAGAAAGAAACAAGTATGAATCCATGAATGAAACTGAAAGGGAAGCAACCAGGCAGTTGGAAGGAATTGACAGGAAAACAACAAAGGGAGATGGGAACGGGAACGTGAAAACAAAGACTCATTTACCTCTAACCTAGCGGGATCTGAACAAACGTAATAAGAACAACTACACAACCCTAAAATAGAAGGGTTTTAAAATTTTAATAAACTATATTTATTAAATGATGTTAATCTTAAAATTCATTGTAAAATTTTTGAAAATGCTTTAAAAAGATGAGTTATAATTGTTAAAATGTTATAATTGTTTTTTTAAATGTGGTAATTGATTATAAAATCTTATTAATTATTCTTATTACTATTATTTCTGTAGAACTAGTAAGGTGTTGGATAGATGTAATAGAAGCGACTACACATAAACCCTAAAAGAATATTTGTTTTTAAGGGTCACGTTTTAAGAACTACTAGGGTTATAAACAATTGCTTATAAAGGTTATATTTTAATAAATTATACAGGACGCCTAAAATCTTTGAACCGCCTATATCTTAACCCTACGGATTTCGACTGCCAAATCTTATAAAATATTATTGTTTAAATCTTTTTCCCATAATATTACACTTGTAAAATTATTTCCAAAAGTATTGTACTTTGAACAATACCAATAAAGTTGGATTCTAATGAATCTGACTATGAACAATGATTAATTCAAAAAATGAAAATATTATTTAAAATTAGAGCTTCTTACCACCAACTTTAGTGTTATTTTTGAATTTTTTATTATTCAAAGTCAGAGATTCTTGCTCTCCCAATTTTTTTTGGTATAATTACATTTAAAGTCCTTCTTAATTTAAATAACAATAAAATAAAATTTTTATGCCTCTCAAATTTTAAATTTAAAGGCTTAATAAACGTTTACCCCTTCCAACATTCGATCTTGACTCCGGCTCTGTTTCTCATTACCCAATTCTTTACCCACATCGACTGTTTGATCACGAGATCATGGACAAGGATTGTAAACAAGAGGAATGATGGCTTCTTATATAAACTTGGAAAAGTTAATATAATGGGACTACATAATTTAAGTGTGGGGTGTCAATAAGGATGAACAAGGTTCTTGGCTGACGAGAATCTCTGAATTTATTGGTATTTGTTCGGTTTAGAAGTGAAAATTCGATCGAATCAAATTAAAAAAAAATTGAATTATTTATTTCTAGTTGATATGTTGTAAAATATAACTTAAACCTTATTTGAATTTTTTTTAGTTTGATTCGAGTTTATGAAATTCAAATAAGTTCAGACCGAATCAAAATTTTAAATTTTTATATAAATTTAATTATAATTATTTATTATATATTTTAAAAATTTAAGGGTTTCATGCCTCGTTAAGCCTAATACTAATAAATAAAGTAATTAAAATTTTGGGCTACCATTTAGCCTACAATGAATAATTAAAAACTAATCCAGCCAGCTTATGGAAATTATATTTCAAAGTCCAGTCTAATCTTATCAACAAAATCCACTGCCTTAGCCATGAACCACAAAACTCATTCCACTGCCAACTACCAACCAGCGAGCCAACCCAGCCCAACACACGAGTCGCCGTCTCTTTCGAAAACGACGAATCCTTCAAAAAAAGAGGATAAACCCTACTACCAACACTTCAACTACCAATCTTCTTCACGCTCCCTTCGTGCTCTCCGCCCTATTTCACTTCAACTCTCGTCTCCTTCAACATCGCTTTCTAATGGCTTCACTTGCTGGTTCTTCAATCTCAATGCAACAACCTCGACAGGCCCTGGTATTGCATATCTTATTTCTTTTTACTTATTCGGATTCATTTCTTTTGGTAGATTTTTTCCCGATCTGTTTGTTCTTTTAGTTGGTCTTGCTTTGGTGTTGCTGTCCAGAATGAGGATTTAGATTTGATTTTGTTAGTTCCATTCTTTCGTCGCTGTTTTTTAGTTTTGGTAATCTGATATTTGAGTTTTATTTTTTGGGTTTAAAGAACTGAATGATGAAATTATTGTTATTTGAAGAAGGGAATTCATGATTCGACTTTTATATCGCACAAGTATGTTGAAATTGGTGTGTATTGAGGTTGTTTTATTCATTTTTTATCTAATATGATTTTGCTTTTTAAATATTCTTTCTTTTTATGTGGATTTTTTACTGATATTCTTTCTGTCGATCACATTTTAACAGGCTACTACCAGGGTTTCTGGGTTGAAATTGGTTTCATTTATGAACCAGGGAAGAAACAACCTCTCCTTCGGGCTGCGTCCAATGCCTGCTCGCATGCCGATTTCCTGTGCTGTATGTTTCTCATTGATTGAAATGATTTGTTTCTACAGAGTTGATTGTCATGTACCATTAGTCAGGGGAGGGGGGCAAATACTAAGGGAAATACTATGGATTGTGCTCGTCTTTATTCTATTTGATATTTCTCGTATGGGATTGTTGCCTGTTGTTGGAAATGTGGTTAATTGTTTATGCTCTTATTAGTTATTTCTTCAACTCTAGGGTGTGTAATGGTTAGCAGGTCACCTGCCTCCAGTATCTGTATATGTGTATATATTTTGCTTTGCCTGAAGTCCTTTGTATATGCATATTCATCAATTTCTGCATTTTTTATAACAATTCATTGTGCTGCATATGCAGGGTTTATTGTAAATATGCCTGTCATGGTCTGGTCATTTATGTAGAAATGAAAGTTGTACTTTTTTTTTGAATAATATGATGAATGTCATTGGGTAGGCCAAACCAGAGACAGTGGATAAGGTATGTGAAATTGTAAGGAAACAACTAGCTGTACCTAGTGACAAACCAGTAACAGGTGAATCAAAATTTGCTGAGCTTGGAGCCGATTCTCTTGATACGGTACTCTCTCGATCATCTATAACCATCTGAAGTGTTTTGCACGTTTAGTTTTTTTGTTTGTTTTTACTTATTCAGTAGGATAGGGTGCTGTACCAGGGGAATCTGCATTTCTTTTAGTTTGATGAAAATTTGTTTTTAGCATAGTTCTACATATATGTATCATTTGGTTCCGTGTGTTTTATGTCAAGGTTATTAGTTCTAGTCTGTTGTAAACTGATGGTTTACCCGTTTCAGGTGGAGATCGTGATGGGGCTTGAGGAAGAGTTTGGAATCACTGTGGAAGAGGATAATGCCCAAAACATAGCAACTGTTCTGGACGCAGCTGAGCTCATAGACAAACTCTGCAGCGGGAAGAGTGCCTAAAACCAACGAAGAACCTAAGTTTGTGGGGTTTATTTGCCCATATTGATGTCACCTGGACTATTTGTCAAGCATGTTGTGAACACATCAAGTCTATTTATTTGTTCTAATCTAGTAAAACTCATAATGTCGTTGGTGTTTTTAGTTAAATTGAGAATTTATAAGCTTTCATTTAGACCCATACGGCCCTAGACAAGAAGATTGAACAACCCTTTTTTACAGAAAAGATCTCAACTTGGAACTAAAAGGGGAAATTACATATATAGATATTCAAACTCCAGAACTACATAATACATACTATATTCAGCCATTGATCAAAGAAGCTTAAGGTAAAGCATGTTCTAGTTTATTGGCTTTGTTGCCTCAGCAATATCAGTAAATACTATATTCAGCCATTGATCAGTCATCCCTTTGATCATACATCTAGCAATCTGAATTGCACTCTGTTTTATGTACAGAGTTTAATGGAAAGAAAATCTTACTAATTCAAAGCTCATACAATGCTTACTCCCACTCGGCGTCGAAGAAACCAGCATCTTTCATCTCCGAGTAGTATGCATTCTCCAAATGCATGTCTTCCTCCTGCATGTGTTAAAAGATGTTTTAAATGTATGCTTGCACGTATTAAGGCTGCGCTAAAAATCAATTAAAAAGATGAAAATTTTACTTGAATATGAAATAAACGATTACCAGGAAAAAATCTGCCAGGAAAGTTATGTACAGAAGAGGAAGGTACAAGGCATGGTAACAAATGATTGTGGCACTGTACAACCTGTAAATGTTTTTCATATTGTTTTTTTTAAAGAAAATCCCTTGGAACAGAACATAATATACTATATTAAAAAGGCATTGTGTACTTACCAAAACCCAAAGCTAGCGCCATTTCCGGTTAGCATGCAAGCGAACAGCGCTAGTGCATTCAAAATGAACATGATGACAACATATTTGTAGAATGCAGGTCTTGCTGAAGGAGAGAGAAGGATATAGGTGAAGCGACAGATAAACTACGTTTAAATAACTTGCAAGCATTCAACTAATGATCATACCAGGTAACCTTTCTCTCCACTTGGAATGGTACATAAACAGTATGGAGCCATAAATAGCAGTCAGTACTAGCCTGTGAACAACCCACAAGCCCCATTTCACCTGATGTGTATGTTCTGAGTTATCAATGAACATGGGGACGCCAAATCCAAATAGGTAAATAGCCTAAACGAGGGGAAAAACCATCAAAATATTAATATCATATATAAAGAATCCACAGGGAAATGTTAAAAGAATTCACTAGTAGAAAAAAAGGAATAACATTGCGTGCTTTTCCATATTAGAACGTGAAAACAACTTAAAATATTATACAGAATCGTACTATAAATCCGAGACTGCTTAAGAAGTTAAAGTAGGTCCATGATCAAACTATGGGCCACAAGGTTGGTGACTCTGTTATTAATAGAAAAGTTTGCAGTAAGGAAGAAAATTTCCTGTTCTTCCACAACTATCGAAATCACCACCAACAGTTCTACAACTTCCAGTCTTCTAAGAAGGGTGATATTTCAGAATAAAATAAATACCTTCAGAAGTAAGTCCAAACTAATAATCAGCCCTGAAATAATGAATATCCGTGTCAAAGCATGCAACCCACTAGCATGATTTCCGTGAAGTAAAAACGCCAACAAGCTAACTTCCAGGAATAGCATCCCAGAAGTTGTAAATAATGATAAGACATTCCATGCCATTTCCTTTCCAGGAGTGCATTCCCAGGCCTGCATCAACCAAGAGAGATTTTAAAGCTAGCCATCAAGCTATGAAGTAGAAAAAATTGTCTTACTAGCAACTACAATATGAATCTCCAAGGATCAATGCATGTCATATTTCATTAATCTTAATGAAGATGAGTTCTCGCAAAACATAGAATTTAGAACTCATTCAAAGTCTCAAAGCATAAGATGCCAAATTGCTTAACAAAATTCATTTTCATATAAACCATATCAAGCATAAAACAAAACTTATTAAGGATCACTGATATGCAATTCATATCTCGTACTTAAGAAAGATAAACATACAAGATTGAAAAGGTAAAATTTAAATATCATACACCATGAATGATAATAAATGAGATAGATGCAAACTCATGTCATACCAAGAGACCGAGAAAGAAGGCCTGTACTATACATATTTCTGTTCCCCTACATTATTTATTTTTGGCTTCTCTGACTTTTCTTAAGACATCAAAGAAGCCTCACCTAACAGCAAAAACTTGATAACTCTCCTGTCCAATAATCCTGTTCTTAAGTTTATAATGAAAAGTGATAATCTTTGCAGCACTAGTTGTTGCTTTGTCACTGAATCAGAAAAACAAAGAACCAAAAAAAGGATTTTGGATATAAACTAAACAAAATTCTGAAGAATTAAATTAAGTACATTATCTTTTGATGCAAAAGGCCTGAGTTTACTTATAAGTGGACTAATTATGCCATAACTAATGTCAGAGTTTAGCAATCCATTCATGTTAACTAATTATAATCTTGCTGTTCACCATCAGCTTGTCTTTTGAAGTAAGCTCCACCATGATTTCTTTTACAATAATAATAAAAGCAACCCAGCAAATTAAGCAAATACCCCATCATTATTTCCCAGAAACAAACAAAGTTCAAAAGATCCAATAAGCTAATTCAAGAAAAACACTAACTCATCAAAATCGAATTAAAGGGAAAATACCCCACAAACCTGAACACAACACCAAGCAAGATTGAGCACGCTAACGAGCCAAAGGCAACCGTAATAAGACTTCATGATATACGACCTTCCCTGAGAAAGCTTTTGAAAGTTCTTTTTAGCTTGAAACCCCAAAAAAAGAACAAACAGAAGAGAAGGAATAATAAGTGCTACGTTATGCAAAAATCCATGACATTCAAAGAGCCATCCGTACAACCAAGAAGAAGAAGAAGAATTGTTAGGGTTTTGAGAAAACGGGGGATCTGTGATGCTTTCAAGAGACTCCATTTTTTGAGAGGTTTAATTTCATAAAGAAATGGGGAACACACGAAATTTAAGAAAGCTTAAGGAATTGAAGTTTGAGATTTTCGGGATTTGATTAAATTTGCAATTTTGAAGGGTTGGAATTTGATTATATTTGTTTAGCTGATTTGCTGGTAAAATAAATTAGAAAATAGTCTTAATTTGAAGAGTAGTTGGAAAAAAATAAAAGATTAAATTCTAATATCAGTCCTTATATTATGAATAAATTATATTTTATCCTTATATTTCAATATAGTTAATTTTAGTTCTTATGCTTTTTGAAAGTTAAAAATTGAGTCTTAATACAAAAGGACAAAGATAATATAATTAAATTATAATAATTTAAAATTTCAAAATAAATAACAAAAATTAAATTTATAATTTATGTATATGGTAAGAATTAATAGTAAAATTTAACTTAATATATTAAATAATTATTATTTAAATCAAGACACTTTCTTTATTTTTGTTAATTTTTTGATCGAGTTTTTTGTGTATCCGTTTTTAATCGCTAATGAACATTTTTTTCTTTAAGAATAATAAAAAATAGGCATAAAGATAATTTTAACCCTTAACGTTTATAATTTTTATCATTTTGACCCTCATTCTTATTTGGATAAATTTAACCCTTAATCTATGTCTTTTTGACTAATAACTTATTTTTTTAACTAACATAATGATTAGACCGTTAAAATTTTAACGATATTGAATGTTATATATATGTGATAATTTATTTTAAATAACATGTCATTATCGTTAAATTTTTTACGATAATGATAAATATATACATATAAAATATAATTTTATTCTAACCTAAAATATAAAATAATTAAAATTCAAATAAAATATTAAAAATTAATTAAATCTAAAATAAAAGGCTACTAAGCATTCTTAAATCTTGAATATCATTCTACATATATATGATATATCATTATCGTAATTTTTGAACTATCTATTCAATATGCTAGTTAAAAAATGAGTTATTTGTCAAAAAGATATAGGTTAAGGGCTAAATTTATCTTAAAAAAAAGATGAGGGTCAAAATGATAAAAATCATAAACGTTAAGAGTTAAAATCATCTTTATGTCTAAAAATTATTGAATATTTTAACAAATATTTTCTGCATATATAATAACTTGAACTTGAGAACTATTTAAATAAAACCGTTATTTAACTAATAAGAAATTTAGCATAATCCAATGCATAAAGCATTTCTTGTACTAATAAATTGGAACATAACTTCTAGGGAAACTGAAAGAGGCGTTCTCAATGTAAATCCAATGAATTACAGAAACATTTTCTTTTTCCAATGGTATGAAAATCAAAATGACTGCACTGCGTTACACATTCCTGGATTCCTAATGCACCACAGTGGTTGGATTGGTTCAGCCTTGATCCCTCTACTTACCATCCTATACCTCCATTCGTTCAACCTATCAGTTGCCTCGCCAGACCTCTTTCTCCCGTCCTCATCGCCGTTCCCTGACCACAATGTCTCGGCCATTGCCGAAGTTCTTGGCCATAACCTTCCATCCAAAACCGTAGGGTCAGCTTGTTCCGACCACAATGCCACCTCTCCACCGAGTACCAATTTGGCTTCATCTTTGCTCAAACCAAAAGTAATGTCATAGTTATAAATGGTTTGCCATGTTTTAAATGGATCACACCAAGAAGCCCCTTCTTTAGAGTCGTGTCCTGTTGTTTGCGGATCATATTGGCTATTATTCCCCAGAAAATCTCCATGGCCACAGTCCAAATAATAGAACTCTGAAGATGACACGATTGTACGGTATCCGGCTTCAACGATCTTTTTGGTGTTGTTCGAGCCATTGTTCCATGTTTGTAAAATGGTGTGTTCCCTTGGAAGAAATGAGGAGTCTACTTTCACAACATTATCTAATAGGACATCCTCCCAATAGACCACCGTACGGTTGAGGGATATAATGTAAGGCAGAGTAGAGTTGATAAATTTTTCAAGGAGCTGGCTTAGGGTTCCACCATTTGAAAGGAAAGATTGAATGGTAGGATCAGCTTTCCAGCATCCAGGAATTATCTCATCAGCTCCACCATGGTAGAATGTTTCAGGGAACATATTCGATACATCGCGTTTTACGTTCTCGAGAACTTTGTAGGTTTTCTGGTTCAAGGGATTTAGATGGCCAGTTCCAGGCTCGGCTGCAAGTTGGTCAGCCCCGTCACTTCTTGGCAACCAGAACATGTTTGCACAGGCAACTATTTCTGGATAGGCTTCTGCCCATGATCCTGTATGCCCTGCAATTACAAGGTAAAAAGAAATTTATCAAGTAATTTCATTTGGCCTGAACTGTGAGCACTTGGTGTAGAAAAAAAAAAGAGTACCCTATTTCATAACATTAGACTGCATTCAATTTTAAACTAAGATTTAGATAAAACAAAAAATTGGAATTCAAAGTTAAAAGATGTAATTTCATGCACTTGATATTGTATATCAATATCTATTTTACTTTCACTATATTGATATGGTATTCATAAATAATGCTTTTCCGTATTCGGTTCATCTCTTAATGACATGCCTAGAGAGTGTTGGCCCACGTCCATGTTCTATAGTTAGGGAGCTCGAACAGATACAACAGATTGCAGCAGATAAAGTTGATGCATATTTATAGTGGTGAAAATTTACTGTGATAAAAAGCTTACCTGGTGAATCAATTTCCGGTAGGACCCTGACCCCATGTTCCAATCCAAACTGAACAATCTTAGCCACATCCGAGGGAGAATATATCATGTCAGGACCATAGGATCCCTTGGCAGCAAGCTCCGGCTCCGAAGGCACCATTAGAGGAAAAGAATGTGAATCAGTAATATGCCAATGAAATACATTAAGCTTGTTAGCACTCATTGCCTCAATAGTCCTTAATATGTCTTCCACCCCATAATAATTCCTTGATGTATCCAGCATGATTCCCCTGTGTGCAAACAAGGGAGCATCCCAGATATACAACCCCACAGGGATAGCTGGGGGATCGCCCCATACCAGCTGTGAAAACGTCTCTAAACCCCTCATTGCGCCCCAGGCTGTTTCGGCTGTCAAATAGGCTGTTTCACCTGCTTCAGAAATGGAGAGGGAGTAGGTCTCATTGACCCCATGTTGGAGGGGCACAGCGAGATTGGTTATATTGATGGAAAGGGTTTGCAGAGGAGGGGCCGAGGCCGAAACAATGATGAAAGGGGTGATGAGGGGATGGTAGTGCTCAGTCTGCATGAGGCTGAGGTAGCGGTTGACGGCCGGTGTGAGGTGTTGATGGTAAGGAGAATCAATGGTGAAGTTTGCAGAAAGGAATTTGGCAAGCGGTTTTGGCCATGAAACCTGCCTTGGTTTGGGCCAAATATTGACTGCAGATTTAAGGGATAAGGTTGGGGGTGGAAAAATCAATGCTAGGCAGATTATGGTGGCAAATTTTGAGAAGGGAGGAACAAAGACTTGAAACATTGACTTCTTTCCTTCATAAATTCTCATTTCAATTCTTTTTTTTTTTCCTCTTTAAGCTTAGTAGTTGCGACTATTGAGACCAGTCAATGTACTGGTTTGCTGTGCAAACCACACCTCTTTATAGCACTGCTACTCTGTTTTCTTGCCACTTGGAGTTTTGTATTTGACTTGTCCAATGCCGGAGACTTCACTTTTCTGTTGCCTGTGTCACTAACCATGAAAAAAAAACAAAGAGAAAAAGCAGTAAAGACATTTTTGTAAGCCAAACTGTAGTCATTATCAAGCAAACTAATTGACCAAGATAATTTATTCGGATAGCTTACTAATCGTGAAATCAACGAACAACCAGTTATGGTACTTCAATTTCGTTCTATTCAATGAAAATTTAAGTCCCTCGACGTCTTTGTTTAATTGCATGAACCTATTTGACTAACCCCGGACTGATTAATCGATTATTGCTTTGATTTGCTTCCAGTTTCACTTACATTATTTACAGATTCTTGAATCAGTAGAACAAACACATCAAATGTTAAAGACTTCAGTTACTTGGCTTTCCATGTAATACAAATTTACCTTAAAAATCCACAGTGGAGTCGGCGTCAATAGCTAAAGTCACCAAAAAATACAAGCCGGCTTTGCCAATTGTCAATGATGATGAGAATCCAATGGCCGGCTCAGCCAGTTTTCTATTATAAACTGAAGTAAATTTCCAGGAGTCAACAAAAATGAGCAGAAAACAATAACAACTCTATCCTAACTGCCAAACAACCACTCATTTTCTGTAAATCAAAACTATTATACATTTGTTTCCAGCTTTGCCAATTGTCTGCAATTACATATATGGTATCATTTTAAGTCAACCTAGTTTCTTGGATTCTAATGGACAATTGTATGGACAAGAGGAAATGTTCAGGATTCACCAAAACGACAAGAATTGGAAGGGTACAGACAAGAAAAAAAACTGCCTTTCCAATGTCACACAACAAAACCATGGATATCTGATACAAAAGTTGGGTGCTGAATCTTTGTGCATTAGTTTTGTCCTATGTCTTCCTGTCTTATTTTGGTTGAAGACCATTGTTTCCTTAAGCTTAGGTTATGTCAAGATAAAACTATAAAACATTGGAGGATCCGAAGCTACAAATTTATTTTAAAGGGGTTTAAATTAAATAAATAATTATTAAAAGGGTCAAATGTGTAAGATTCCACTTAGCTAAAGGTTACAACAGAAAAGGTTTAAATAAAGGAAAATGTTTTATGTTAAAAAAATGCTTTATTACAAAGGCAGATGCCTGGTAAGAGCAAGGAGAGGCCTTGACCAAAAATTTAGAATAATTCACATTTGACCTTTTAAATTGTAAAATAATAATATTCGGTCTCTTAAAAATTTAAAATTCTCATTAAACTTAATTAAATTTTCTTTTAAACTTTTAAAAATTCTCATTAAAACTCAAATTTTTAAAAATTTAAACTTCAAAATTTTAAGTCAGTTCTCTCAATCTATTTCACCAAAATAATTTAAGACTTATATAGAAGTTTAAAATTTAATTAATATTTAGTTTTTAATATAATAAGGATTTAAATTTAATATATAAACTCTTAATTCTAATACTAAATATTAAATTTTAATCATTATTTTAGACCCTGCTAAACCCCTAACCCAATGTTAGGAAATGTCTATGTATTGCCTCCTACCTAGAACCTGTACCATTAAATAAGGAGCAATGCACGTAGCACCTTGTTAGGGATGATAATGGCATGTTGGGGCGGTTTTTTGCCCGACTTGAAATTAACCTAGCACTAGCATATCCGGATTCCACTCGAATTTTGTTATTAATATATTCGCCTAGATTAAATCGAGCCCGACCCGACCACAATAACATGGGAATGGCAAAGGAAAAGAAGAAGAAGATGGTACTTACGTGCTAGCCGCTTGAAGCAGAGTGAAGACTGAGCGGGAGTGAAGCTGCTGCAAAGAATAAAAATTCAATCCATCTTTTGTTTGATTGTGATAGAACAAAGTAATTGCCTGCCCTAATATTTGGGCTTTGATTTCTCTGTCAAAAAAAACTTTTTCCCCAGAATTTGGGCCATTGAATGATGATGGTCACTTCTTGATCTGTTAAAAATGTTGGATTCGGCCCTTTTTGATTTAAAACCCTAAAAAACTTGTAAATACAAACAGATGAGCAACGAGACACTGTTTGTATGCAACTGAAATTGAGATTCAACGCAGTCTCCTTCGTTTCACTCTATCCACCCTCATCTCCGTTCGTTTCCTCTGTTTTCCGTCTCCATCCAGCAAAGATTATTCGATCTACAGTGCCTACTCGTAGGCTTAACGCCATATTTTTTGGTAATCTCAGGTAGTTTCCTTTTTTTCAAAGATTATTTCATTTCATTTTACATTTTATAGCTTGTTTCGTTTTTATGACCTGGAATTCTGTTTTTGTTTTTTTGATAGATTCCGTCAGTTTTGCGAGATGGCGACAGAGGGAGGTAAGAGCTTTGCAAGGAGAGACAAACTGCTTGAAATCGAATCCAAGGTTAGAGTTTGGTGGGACGAGAAAGATGTTTTCAAGTCAGAACCCGGCGAGAAACCACCTCAACCAGGTGAAAAATTCTTCGGGAACTTTCCTTTTCCCTATATGAACGGTTTTTTACATCTGGGTCATGCTTTTTCTCTTTCAAAACTCGAATTTGCTGCTGCTTACCATAGATTAAGAGGTGCGAATGTGTTGTTGCCATTCGCGTTTCACTGTACTGGCATGCCTATCAAGGCTTCTGCCGATAAACTTGCTAGAGAAATCCAACAATTTGGTAATCCACCCGTTTTTCCTCACGAGGTTGTACAAGAGGAACCTATTTCTAAAGAAGAATCTGACCCTAATGAAGGTGCCGGAGTGGTGCCTGATAAGTTTAAAGGGAAGAAGTCTAAAGCTGCGTCCAAGTCAAGTGGACAGATGTTTCAGTGGGAAATTATGAGGAGTTTTGGACTTTCAGATGGTGAGATAGCGAAGTTTCAGAACCCATATGAATGGCTTAAATTCTTTCCGCCATTGGCTGTTGAAGACCTTAAGGCATTTGGCCTAGGTTGTGATTGGAGAAGGTCGTTTGTGACTACGGACATGAATCCGTTTTTTGATTCTTTTGTTAAGTGGCAGATGAGGAAGTTGAAATCGATGGGTAAGATCGTTAAAGATATGAGGTATACTATATATTCTCCCTTGGACGGTCAGCCTTGTGCCGATCATGATCGGGCAACTGGTGAAGGAGTTCAGCCTCAAGAGTATACTATCATTAAAATGGAAGTGGTGCCACCTTTTGCGGCCAAATTGAGTGTTTTGGAAGGGAAGAAAGTGTTTTTGGCTGCTGCAACATTGAGGCCTGAGACCATGTACGGGCAAACAAATTGCTGGGTATTGCCTGATGGGAAATATGGAGCCTTTGAAATCAATGACTCTGAGGTGTTTATCCTGACTGAGAGAGCAGCACTTAACCTTGCTTATCAGAAGCTCTCCCGCGTCCCTGAAAAGCCTACTTGCTTGGTTGAACTGACTGGAAATGATCTGATTGGTCTTCCTGTGAGGTCTCCGCTCTCATTTAATGAGATCATATATGCTCTTCCGATGCTGACTATTCTAACAGACAAAGGTACCGGAATCGTCACCAGCGTTCCTAGTGATGCTCCTGATGATTATATGGCCTTACATGATCTTAAAGCAAAACCTGCTTTTCGGGCAAAATTTGGGGTGAAAGATGAGTGGGTGTTGCCCTATGAGATTGTACCCATCATTGACATTCCTGAATTTGGAGACAGAGCTGCTGAAAAAGTTTGTCTGGATCTTAAAATTAAAAGTCAGAATGAGAAAGACAAGCTTGCCGAGGCAAAGAAGTTGGTGTACTTGAGAGGTTTTACTGAGGGGATCATGACTGTTGGAGAGTATGCTGGAAGAAAAGTCCAAGAAGCTAAGCCACTGATAAGGACCAAACTGATTGAGGGGGGCCAAGCAATAATTTATAGTGAGCCTGAGAAGAAGGTCATGTCAAGGTCTGGTGATGAGTGTGTTGTGGCTCTAACTGATCAGTGGTATATCACATATGGGGAACCAGAATGGAAAAAATTGTCTGAGGAGTGCTTATCCAACATGAATCTGTACTCTGATGAGACACGGCATGGCTTTGAACATACTTTAGGATGGCTGAACCAATGGGCTTGCTCGCGATCTTTTGGCCTCGGGACTCGCATTCCTTGGGATGAAGAATTCCTTGTTGAGTCATTATCTGACTCAACCATTTACATGGCCTTTTACACGGTTGCTCATTATTTACAAAATGGGGACATGTATGGAAAAAGTGTTGATCTGGTTAAACCTGCCCAGATGACTGATGAGGTCTGGGAATTTCTCTTCTGTGCTGGTCCTTATCCCAAATCCTCAGATATCCCATCCACTCTTCTTAATAAGATGAAGCAGGAATTTGAATACTGGTACCCGTTCGATCTTAGAGTGTCTGGCAAAGACCTTATCCAGAACCATTTGACATTTTCCATTTACAACCACACAGCGATCATGTCCAAAGATCATTGGCCTCGCGGATTCAGGTGCAATGGACATATTATGCTCAATTCGGAGAAGATGTCAAAGTCTACTGGAAATTTCAGGACATTGCGCCAGGCCATTGAAGAGTTCTCTGCTGATGCAACAAGATTCTCTCTGGCTGATGCAGGGGATGGCGTAGATGATGCAAACTTTGTGTTTGAGACAGCCAATACTGCAATCTTACGACTTACAAAAGAGATTGCATGGATGGAAGAGATTCTGGCTGCAGAATCATCGTTGAGGAGTGGTCCCCCATCTACCTATGCTGATCGGGTGTTTGAAAATGAGATAAACATTGCTGTCAAAATGACCGAGAAGAATTATCGAGATTACATGTTTCGAGAGGCTCTCAAAACTGGCTTTTATGATCTTCAAACTGCGAGGGACGAGTATAGGTTCTCTTGTGGCAGTGGGGGCATGAACCGTGACCTTGTATGGCGTTTTATGGATGTTCAGACCAGGCTTATCACTCCATTCTGCCCTCACTATGCGGAGTTTGTTTGGAGAGAACTTCTGAAGAAGGATGGCTTTGTGGTAAAAGCAGGTTGGCCCACAGCAGATTTTCCAGATTTAAAACTCAAGAGTGCCAATAAGTATTTGCAGGATTCTATTGTGTTGATGAGAAAGCTGCTCAATAAACAGATTTTGGGCTCAAAGAAACCTAATAAGAAAGGAGCTCCAGTTACACAACTATCCGAGGACAAGTTAAAAGGCCTAATCTTTGTTAATGAGCAATTTGATGGATGGCAAGCAGAGTGTTTACAGATTCTTCAAAGCAAATTTGACAGTCATACCAAAACTTTTGCATCAGATGGGGAGATAATGAAAGCATTACAGGAGAGCACTGTTGGCCAGGCAGCAGACTTTCGAAGAATCCAGAAACTGTGTATGCCATTCTTGAGGTTTAAGAAGGATGAGGCCATTAAAATCGGTGCCCAAGCCCTGGATTTGAAGCTTCCCTTTGGAGAGATTGAGGTCCTGAGAGAGAACTTGGATTTGATCAAAAGACAACTCGGTCTTGAAGAAGTGGAAGTACTGTCTTTCACTGACCCTGATGCCGAGGATAAAGCCGGTTCTCTTGCATCTCTGCTAAAGCAGAATTCTCCTACTCCTGGAAATCCAACTGCCATCTTCTTACCAAGGTGAAGAGACTGTCATTTTAGTATGCCATGTTTTATCTTGAGGGTACCTATGTGATAGTAGATCTTCTAAACTCATGTTTTTTCGATTCACGCGAGTGTTTCTTTGCATTAACATTTTGGTGTTGGATTTTTAATCTCGAATGGTCACGTAAATGAACATAGAGTTTATTGATGTATGCAGGTAAACAAATGTGTTCAAGAAATGTTTGCATCATCATAAGAACTCTCAAGCAGCACTTTTGTCATTGAAGTTGAAATGTTTTCGTGCTATCTGAATCAGATAAGGTTGTAATTCCAGTTTTCATATCTGCCATTAACTGAACTATGCATTTGTCCTTTTGCCTTTAAATTAAGTTTTTTTTTTTCTGTGTTTTTTATTCAGTTTTGTTCTTCAGATTTCCCCTCTAAATTCCAGCATTATTCACTTTATGTTACACTGATGGTGTTACAAGCAACATGTCTGTTCCTGCTGTACCATTCCGTAGAGTGTGCATTTGGTTAATTAGGTTGGTAGGGGTGTATATTTGGTTAATTAGGTCGGTGACCGAACCAAATTAACAAAAATTGAATTAACCAAAATTTTTAAAATTTTAACCGTTAACCAAACCGAATTAATCGAGCTGAAATTATTTTAGTTAATTAGTTAAATTAACTGAAATTTATTATAAATTTTGGTTAAATTATCTAATAGGTCCCTAAATTATATTAAAATAATTTTTTAATCACTAAATTTTAATTTTATACTAAATTAATAAAAATTTAGTGATCATTTTATAATATAAAAATATTTAATAAAGATTTTATAATTCTTTAAAGATTAAATGATTAAAAATAAATATATAATATTTATAATATTTAATATATAATAATTCAGATTAATTCGGTTAATTTAGCTAATTAATTGATTTTTGAATTGAATTAATTATTAATTGAATTTTTAAAAAAAAATTAACTATTAACTGAATTTATCAAAAATTAATTAATTGAATTAATCAAAATAGTTTTGATTCGACCGGTTAATTCGGTAAAACCGAATAATATACACTCCTACGATTTTAATAGTAAATCAGAATATTATCTCAGTTTTTTGCATTAGTTATTTTTTTTTTTATCTAGCTACAATAATTACAGTCAATCAAACCATAAGCTATTACACTTGTGATCCCTGAGCCATTGTGTCAATCTTATTTTAATAACCAAATTAAAACTTTTGTCAATCAAACCATAAGCTATCGACAGTCAATATTAATAGAAATGATGAGGCGTTAATTAAAAAAAATAGTATAATTATATTATTGTCTCTTAAATTTATACAAGCAATACTTTAATCCTAATTTTAATCATCCAAATAGTAAAATCAGAACTATGTCACCAGGGAAATTAAATTAGAACTCTAAGGGAAGGGAAAACCCCAATACATTTATAACGACGCCAGCTATATAGATTGTACCCGAGATATAAGTATATATAATACATTAGTGGTATAAATTTTTAGTTTTTACAAGTATAGTAACTTTAAGGTATAAAAAGAACAGGGATAAAGTTTAGAGATTTAAGCTTAATAGATTAAAATTAAAGATAATGATTAAAATTAATATTTAAATTTTAGGATAATATTTAAAATTTAGGTTTTAACTTTAAATTTTAAATTTTAATCTTAAAATCTAAATTCTATTCGCAATCACTAAATTCTAACCTTCTAAACATAAATATCTAAATTGTACCGTAAACTGAGTTCTTAAACCTTAAAATAAGTCTGAAACCTTTTCGAAGAAATCTTTCAAAAAAATTATGAACTAAACTTATCCGAAAGGTTCCTTATTAGACCATGGTATTTGATTCGCCAAATACATCATTATTCTATATTCTTTCATTATTTTATAATTTCTTACTTTTTTTTTAATTGAAATGCAATTATTCTATATTCTTTCATTATTCTATAATTTCTTAATTTTTTTTAATTGAAATGCAAATAAATGTAATAGAAATATATAAATAATAATAAACAATATAAAAAAATAATATTAAATATTAATTTAAATTTTAAATATTAATATATTATAAATAAAAATAGAATTATAAAATATATTTATAAAAACCAAGAATTTCTACCGTTATTGTATCAAATAATTATTAATATTCTAATATAGAATATAGTAAATGCCAGGGGAAAGAAATAAAAATAATTAAGAGCATCTTTCAATTCCAGAATGAAAATTACATTCGAAAATTGACCGTTAAACCCTCCCCTTTGCCCGCCTTAACCATCGGATCCTTTGGTTTACCAGTTTTTACTTTAAATGTTTCCCCGTAAAGTGTTCTATACCAATCACACGCTCACGTTATTTTCCGTTTGGTGTCCAGGAAAAATGCTCGCTTTTTCTTACCATCTACTGGATTCGAGAGTCTTTTTCATCATCCTGGTAAGATTTAACTTCAACCATATCCTTTTTTCTTTTCACATTGATTGATCTTATTTTAATTGTAGTGACTATGGATAGGAGGAGGTTACAAACTGATAGAAGACATAGCACCTCCACGACTTCTGGGACGCCATCATCACCATTGGCATCAGCCTCCCCAATGCAGCGCCACGCACGCTCGGGATCAAGCTATGGAGCTTCGGGGAACCCGAGGAAAGCACAGACAAAAGCGGCAGCGCAGAGGCTGGCGGCTGTGATGTCGAATCAGCAGAACGATGACGAAGGTGATGGTGATGATTATGAGCAGCTTGATCATAGTAGTTTTAGTAGCACGGGAAGCCTTGGACTCGGTGGTGGAAGAGCTACACGTTCTCCCTCTCCTATGGTAATGTATTGTTATGTGGATATCCGATTCGAGTATGTATTTGAAGTTGACATTTTAAAACTTGTACCATCCAGGCTAGAAGGCGAGTTCCGCAGGCAACACAACAAAATGCTGATGATGACAACGATGAGGATGATCTTGTAGTGAGTGGCAGGCCAAGCATAGGGCTTGCAGGTGGAAGACAAATGCAGGGGCGTCCTATGATGGTAATCACATTGACATTGTTTAGTACAAATTTCGTTTGCGGTAGACCTATGCTACGTTTGTCAAGTAAGAGGTAGGAAAAAATAAAGAGTAAGCTAAATTGTCTAGTTAAAATGACACTTTCCTTGCTTCGATGTTGCCTCGTCTAGTATTCCTAAACACTTTTGTTGCTCTAAACTAAATTTGTTCATGGTTGCACATGCTACAGTTATGACATTGCAAGTGTATATGTTCTCACCTGGACTTGCATTTAAAATCTAGGCCAAAAATATTCCTCAAAGGCGTCCTTCACCAGCACGGAGACGACAACCATCTGATGATGGCAATGACGAGGATGCCCCAGCCAGTAGCACGACAAGCATAGGTCTCGCTGTAAGGCCAAAGAGGCAACACTCTCCTGCGGTAATCATCTGATATGATTTGATATTAACTAAGACCAGCTCCATGTCTTTGTCAAGTTATCTGCACAAACTTCTTGTCGTGGTTTAACACATTCCATTTTACAAGTTAAAATAACAATTTTTTTATAATAATTTTTCTTTTACATAATTTGTTTTACCACTATTAACAGTTTTATCAATTTATCATGCATTATAAAGTTTTTCAAACATGTAACTGGTCTGAAATTTGTTCATGTTAGCATGTAACTGGTTTCACATTGCATATAAGTATGTTCTTTTCTTGACCTATCTTGTAATATCCAGCAAAAAAGCTTAGCTCAAACTCGAGCACCACCACCACCAGATTCTGATGATGAGAGTGATGAAGATGACCTCTTAGTGAGTGGTACAACAAGAATAGGGCTCGGTGGAAGGGCAGCACGGCCTTCCTCTCCAGCGGTAACTATGTCAATACCTTATTTAGATAGATATGTACTTGTCAAATGAGTCTTGGACAGAAAAAAATGAATGTAATTGGAAAAGTAATATTGTTAAGCTTAGGCTACACAGGTAGAGTTTAAATGGAAAGGGTGTATAATTGATTTTTTCTAAAGTTTCAAACCTAATATTTTAGATCTGTCTTTTTATCATTTTAACTTCTGAAGCTATGAAAGGCCTGTGCTTTTACAAGCTTGGCTTGACCTGTCATTGTTTAATAGCATCATATCAGCAATTTATGAAGTGGGTAAGGTGAGGCTACCTTGTCAAAGGGCTAAGAAAAAAATAAATGGATACTACCATGAGACCACACCAGATGCTAAAAAGCAAAAAAACAATATATGAAGTCGAATGCGAGAGTGTGAAAAGCTAAGTCACAGGCTAATCATTGAGTGACCTGTTCACGTGTGCTTGAGCACTAGAAATCAGTAATTTGTTCTTTAAGAAGATTTGGGATATTCCCTAATGTTTTTCTACTTAATAAAAAGAAGTGCAAAGACGATGTTTGGTGAACTTATTGGTCCTATATGCAAAATTTACCTTCATTTTAATTTGCTTATCAGTTCAAATTTAGTGATCGGTACATTTTTAGAGAAGAGAGTTTAATAGTAAGCTGTAAAGGAAATTTCTGAATAGGATAATTTGTAATCTTTAGGACTTGCATGCCACATACAAAAGCCTGATGCTACCAACAAATGTGTTCTCAGATGACTTACAGTGCATAATTTTGCAGGCTAAAAACCTGTCTCAGAAGCGGATGCCAGTAGCTACCACACAGCAGCCGCGCCCTGTTCTGGTAATTATGTGATTTCCTGTTATGAATCTGTTTTAGCTAATTTCTTGCTTGTCACACTAATGTGAGGGAAGAAGAACTACTTACTATGTTGAGTAAGGAAACTATTTTACAGTTTCGAGTGCTGGAGTTTTATGGTACCAAGATATGAATTCTTATATATGCTTCCATTCGAAAATTCAGGTAAAATCGATAGCTCAAAGGCCTGTGCTACAGGTAGGACCACAACCAAGTGATGAGGACAATGATGAGGATGACCTTGCTAACAGTTCAGTGAGTGGTAAACCAACCATTGGGCTTGGAGGAAGAGCTAGGCCATCGTCCTCTCCCTTGGTAATTTGTCCATTAACTAAGTTTGCTGATTTGTCTAAACTGTTTGTTGTTTAGTGCTTATATTACTGATTAATGTAATTCTTGTAACTCCGAATTTGCTTTTAGTCAGTTCGTGTCAATCAAGATCAACCACAATCTACACGCCCCACATCAAGTGGTCAAAACTCCGTGGAGCAATCCATGTCACCTTCAGGTAGACGACCATCTCTGCAGAGTTATGTGGCTTTAAGTGTTGGCCGGCCATATGCAATTAACAATTCTTCTATACAACCTGTGTCTCCTCGTTCCATATGTCTAGGTCGCCAACAGTCAGGAGTCAGTATGCTTCATGCTAAACCAACCTCATCTATTAGTACAACTGGGACAGAAAATCGGTACTTTTATAGCTCTAAGCTGGAGTAGAATGGTCATTGCACTGGTTTAGATTCTTAATTTATTTTATCTCGTGTTCTCAACTTTACTACTTAAGCAGATTGGCTTCAGATTTTGGGAGTATGAAAAACTTGAAAGCTGGGGGAAGGCAGCAGTCGGCTTCTGTTCTACAAGATGAGGTACAATAATTTGTTAAGCTATATATGTGTTCCTTGGTGCATACATCACCATATCGGCCTTCCGAAAATCTGTACAAGTTTTTCAAATCTGAACACTTCAAATTCTAATCTGTGTTCTATCCCCCAAAAGAAAAAAAAAGTGTCTCTGTGATCAAACAATGAAGATCTTTAGGAAAACATTTTTTTAAGTAATATTTTGTTGTGAATTTCTTTGCAGCTTGATATGCTACAGGGTGAAAATGAAAGTTTACTTCAAAAGGTGATTCCAGTAACTCTGTTTCTTCTTTATCATGCAACTTTTTCTATTGTTGGATGTAACGAGATCTTATGATAAGTTTTAGTTCAAAAACGGCATTGTCCTCATGCACATAAATTTGCCTCTCCATCATCTTCAAGCTCCGAGCCAATATTCTAAAGTTGTTGCAACAGTTACCTTCAAAAAACTGGCATAATCTGAGTACTGGCATTCGGATATAGCTGTCGAAACACCATTTCCCCCCAAAACTCTGGTTTCTTTAGGTTTGCCAAACAAGCGCTTTGGCCAATGGAAAATTTAAATAACTAGTCATACACTGTTTCTCTTTGTTCTCCATCATGATATTTGCCTTCCCAGCTTCACCTTGCAGAAGAGAGGTGTGAAGAAGCAGAAGCAAGAGCTCGGCTGCTTGAGAAACAGGTAAAGTTTTCACAGTTTTCACAGTTTTCAAGGCAACTAGACAATTGATATGTAAATGAACTTCATATAACTCCGTCTTGCAAAGGCATGTGTATGTTTATTTGATTCGTAACATATTCCAATATAGATTGCTGATCTCGGAGAAGGTGCAACTCTAGAAGCACATCTTTTAAGCAGGCAAGCTTCATCTTCATAGCTTATACATGTATTTAATTTCATATTGTAGTTTATTCGTCCTTTTCTTACTATTTCTTTTCCTCTTCAGGAAGGAAGCAGCCCAGCAGGAGGGGGAGGTTTGTTCTTCTAATGAGTGCCACTATTTCCTTTATCTAAAACTACTGTGCATGCGTTAAAATTACATAATAATCAATAACTATGAACCTTATAAGAAATTATTGTAAGTACATTTAGGGTCAGCTCTGCATCTCTCTTTGTGAAATCGCGCGTATTTCATGCCTAAAGAGGTTTATTAATATATGAAGCTAGCATGTGGAATGAAATCTTGAGCATCAATCTTAAAACGAGAATCTAATATGCTAAATAAAGGCTAAGGAAGACCTAACTAGTTATGCTTTACTGTTTATAACTGACCTCTTTTCACACACAAAAAAACAGTATGCTGATTTTATTCTTTAATTTTACATGTTAGTCAGGAAATGGTTTATGAACTACAGCTGAGTAGCATGTGACATGGTCCTTCTTGCAGGCTGCTTTAAAAGGTGGCACACAAACTCAGGCTCTTGCGCCAGAACAGATTGCTGCTCTTCAGACGGAAGCTGAGGTAGAGATGTTATGTTTGGTTTTTGCTCTTTCGAATTTTACCATTCTTACAAAGGGAATATATCCGTGCTTAACATGATTCTGTATCTTAAACTGTGGCCTAGAGTGCAAGAAATGAAAGAAATTCTGTCTTAGAGAAGCTCAGTGAAGCAGAGATTGAAATCAAAGCGCTGCAAACAGTAACTCAAAGGATGATGCTGACTGAGGAAGAGATGGTTGGCTTTATTCCTAATCTTGTAGATATCATCTTGTCAATTTACTCCTTTATGTCATTGTCACGTAATCTGCAGTTTTCATCTTAGGAAGAGGTTGTTCTAAAGAGATGCTGGCTGGCTCGTTATTGGAGTTTATGTGTGGAACATGGTAAAGTGTTGATCAATACATGAAGTGCCTGGTTGTTTTTGAGTTGATGCTGCTGTAATGGATAAACAGAAGCTTATATGGAATCACTATAAAACATAAAATGCTGCAATTCATTATCTCGGTCAAGTAATCCTGGTAGTAGTTGAAGTTGACACAGTTTCTTTAATGTGGAAATCTGTAACCATGTCTTTTACATTTTGCTGCATGTAGCTGCTTAGATTCCTTGAGAACATCACATATTTCAGGTATTCAGGCCGATATTGCCGGCGTGAAATATGAATATTGGTCATCACTTGCCCCTCTTCCTTTTGAAATAGTATTAGCAGCTGGACAAAGAGCCAGAGAGGAGGATATTTCATGTAAGATTTCATTTGATATGCATGCTTACTTCATCCTCTTCCCAAAATATTCCATTCCATCCTTCTTTCGATAGGATTCGGAAATGAATCTTTAAATAATCTTTTCCTCATCTATGTACTGAACAGCCGGCAATGATTTAGAAGAAAGACAGAAGGTCCTGAAACACACTAATGAGCTATCTGGGGAGAGAAATGTTGAGAGCATGCTTTTAGTGGAGAAGGGTCTAAGGGAACTGGCTTTATTAAAGGTTTCTTTTTCCATTTCCTGTTTTCTTCTCACTTACTATCATGCTTTATGGGATCCCCCCACCCCCACCCCCCACTTATAACACATTCAATCTTTTCTGAAGGTAGAGGATGCAGTTGCATTCGCATTGGCTAAAAAAACGCTAAAAACTGGTATTTTTTCCTTTCATTTTTGAACATCCAAACAATCTGCTGTAGTTCTGTTGGCATGTAAAACTTTGGAAATTGGCACTTAATTGTCAATGCCAAAGCTGTATGTGAATGGCATGCTCTTAAAATCCAGACGATCTACTGATCTCCTGACAGTTTTTTTCTTTCCATTTTCATGGTTGTAGAGGAGGTGAAACTGCCTACAGAAGATGGTCAATTTGAGATATTTGGTAAAGTTAATCAACCATTTTTCCGTTTAAGCTCACTATCAGGCATGCATTAAATAGTAACCGGTAGAGTTCGTAGCGCATCTATTCCCGTATCTGTTTACTCCCATTGATGATATTTTTCCTTCAGAATTGAGCCAAGAGGAGGCTGACGACGTGCGCTTTAAGCAGGTACCATGTTTCATTACTAAGAAAAAGTTTTGCATCTTAAGGCTTAGATAAAAAGAAAGATGATTATGTCATTATGGCTCCAAGCTAATCCTTGTTTTTCTGTTGGATCTAATGTTCATTGCATGTACTTTGAAAGTGATATTGGTTTCAAGAATCTTTAACTAGTTAAATGCTCATGTAAGCATGCTTGAAAATTCTGCCATCGGTCCTGTTTGATCGAATTATTTATTTCAACTAGACTTTCGCAATGACATTTGTTCTGCAACTACTCTTCTAGTATCAACTTTCAGGCTAAAGAAGGGATGGCCTTTGAAAAATAGCATCGATCAAAGATCGGTACAGAATAATCATCTTGCATTTATCGGTGTCCATACGTTGAATTCTTTCGATTTCACTGTTTACAAAGGAAAACATGTGTCATATAAGCTATATTCATTTTATGAAATGATTGGCAACATGAACACATTATTGGATGTGATAATATTTTCCCTAGAAAGCATCATTTCAAGAATCTTCTCTGAGCTTACTTCTTATTGCTCGTATATTCGTTGTGCAGGCCTGGCTTACATACTTCTGGAGGAGGGCAATGAGCCATGGTGTGGAACCTGATATTGCAGACGAACGTTTGCAGTTGTGGATCAACTGCAGTTCACAATCCTCCACTTCTCAGGATGCAGTTGATGGTACTTTCTCCCTGTTTCTCTCCCTTTCTTCATATACCAACCATGTTATGGCAACCTTGACAAATGAGAACATGTATCCACTTCACTTGGATGACCTATTTCTATCCGGACTATTCGATTTCCTTAAAGTACCATATCCGAATACCATCTTCGATATATATCTAAACACGAGTATGAAGTATGATTGGTCATATATCTATATCCGGCATCTCCTAGATCAGTGTAACATAGACCAAGCAGATAAGCTACATATAAACATAGAGTATGTAAATTTTAAAGTATACTGATTATTTGTATTGTATGTAGTTGAGCGTGGGCTTATGGAGATTAGGAGGTTAGGTCTGGAGTCCCAGTTATGGAAAACATCTCGGCGAGGACTGGAGCTAGGCGCCACCGCCCGGTTGCACATCGAGACTGGTTTCTGATACAGAAAAATGCTGGGAAAAATCTTCATTCATTTCTAGGAATTACTTTACATGGCCTCAAGCTTTTACATGGTGAGAGTCCATAGCTTAGAGTTTATATGCTACAAAAATTTTGTAATCTTTAGCTTTCTTTTTTGCCAATGAAAGAATTTTCTTTGTCCGCCTTTAGATTTTCTTGTGTATTATTATTACATAGAAAATTATTTAATATGCATGTTGTTTAGTCTAGATAAGTATTTTTTTTCTTTCTGTTTTAAAGGTTAAAGATTTAATTTCGGTTTTAAGTTTAAGATTTAGTTTGTAGGGTTTAGCATTTAAGGTTTATGGTTTATGTTTTACGCTTCACGAGGAAGGGGTGGATCTTGACACTAAAGCTGTGGGGGTATTTTAAATTTTAAAATTTTTCGAAAGTCTAATTTAAAAAGGTTTTGATTTTTAAAGGGTTAATTTAAAATTTTTGAAATAAAAGTTTAGGTCTAACTAATTTTTTATAAAATTTGATAAGTATGGATACTTTTAAAAATTTTAGAAGAGGATTCAACTAAAAGTATTCAAAAATGTTAAGACATAATGCAAAATTTTAAAATTTTTGAATGGCCAAACTAAAATTAAAAAAAAAAATTAGAGACTAAATCTAAAAGGTTAAAAATTGTGGGAGGCCTGAACTGCTAAGTTACCCTCCGTGTAGAAATCTTCTGCTTATAATTATGGTTTTTTCATATCTTTCACTAATATTTTTTAAATTATATTTTAAATTTTAACATTAATTTTTTATATTTTAAACCTTAAATTCTACACCATAAAAATATATATTCTCACTTCTCTAAACCCTAACTAGAACTTTAACCTTAAACCCTAAACTTACTAATTTAAAGTGAGACATCAATAAAATCGTAATAAAAAAACAAACGATTTACGTCCCGTCATTGTCTATGGGTTTAATTTGTAAAGTTTAAAATCATAAAAAAGTTTTGTTTTAAGGTTTAAAACTTTAGATTTTAATTTAAAAAAAATGAATATAAATTTATTCGAAAATCAAGAAGTATAAAACATTTTTAAAAATTTTATGATATAAATCTTAAAAATTCAAAATATGTTTTAAAAATCTTTAAAAAATACCCTAAAAAATTAAGAAAACCAAATTAAATTTGGGTCAATAACGAGCAACTCTAATTAATCGACAGTCGTTTGGAGTTTTTGACAATAACAATTTAGGTGTGTCAGTGTCCATAGGAATTCACATAGTTTTTTTCTATGTCAACTTTTAAATCTTTGGGTTGAATTGAATATGAGTTCAATCTAAGTATATATAGAATATTGATATACATGCTCCATAAAAACTTATTTTCTTAGTCTTTCTTAATTAATCGTTTCTGATTCACCAGCTCTTATTTCTTTTGATTGAATGATTGAAAGGGAGCAATAAAAAAATCAAGATATTACAAAGTTAACTGGAATTTTCTATTGTTAATTTTTTAATCTTTCTCAACTATTTCAAAAATATTCAAATTTCGAAGTTAGAAGTAATCAAATGATATCGCCGAGTTACTAATTTTGAAAAAAAAAGAATTTTTTTTTCAAAATTATGTATCCTTTAACAGATTAACTACGAGTCTCATTCGAATTTGATTGAAAATTAAAATTGGGCATACTCTCTCTTCGATCTTGATCAATTGTCAATTAATAGAAAAAAAATTAAAGTTTGCGTAGGTAGATAAAAATGGTTTTTTAGACTTTTTATTTTGACGTATTTTTCATGTAAAAATTCGAAATGGAGATGGATAAATTCTAAATGTAGGAAGACAAAACAATAGGCAGAGTATAGAAAACTTTTTTTACGTTTTTTTGATTTCATCAATTTTTTTTATATATCATAATAGATATAGATCCTAATCTATCCTATATCCTATAGATTTGAATGGAGATATAAGATTTGAATGGAGATATAAAAAAAAAGGTACCAATAAATTAAATAAAAATTCTTTTTTTTTTTGCTGGATAGTGTATGGAATATAAATAAAAAAGGTTATATCATATTGTTTTTTTTTTTGTTCTGGAATAGAAGCATTTTATGTAATTTTCCCGTCTCTATTCATTTTTTTTATGAAATTTGTATAACATAACATTTGTATAGTATATATATAGTTATAATCTAAAAAATCTATAGGAATAGATAAATAATGATATAAAAAGCCCGATCATTTTTTTTGTTTTAAAAATATAATAAATGTCTTTGACATCCAACTATAGCATTGAATAACCTTTTTTTTGAATGGCAGTTCCAAAAAAACGTACTTCTAAATCAACTATAGCATTGAATATACTAATGTATATTTTTATATATATTTGATAACAAACCATTAAAAATGTTTTTGGTCCAATCGGATTTGGGTAAAATAAATTTGGATTCTCTTCGGTTTGAGTAAAATTAGATCTTACCTTAATAAAATTTATTCATGTTAATTTCGGTTTCAATTTAATTTATTTTAAATTTTGAATCAATTTCGGATCAAATCAAATCTCAGAAAAATAAATCTATTTAAATCTCGAATCAATTTTAAGATTTAAATAGATCAGCCAGCAAGACTATTTGTTCCATTCATCACTCATAAATCTTCTCATATACGTCTCCCTGAATAGAGACAAGAATATTTTATAAAGGTCGATGGGATTTCATATATTTTTTAATTTTATCTGTATGAATTTTTTAATGGAAACAATCCCTAGATATCCTGTTAAAGTGTTACCTATTCGTTTCGGTTGCAAATCATTTGTTTTTTCATGTCTCCATCTATACCTTCGTTTTAAATTAAAGGTTTAGGATTAAAGGTTAGGGATTATAGTTATGGTTTAGAAAATTAAAAGTATAATATATTTTTTAGGGTGTAGGGTTTAAGGTTTAGGATATAAAAAATAAGGTTTATGATTTAAATTTTAAATTTCAAAAAAAATTAACAGAATGCGTGACAAAGAGACAAAGGACCCATTCATTTCCATGTACGAGAAATATTTTTCCTGTACCTTTCCATATTCATGCGATAATTTTTATAGATAATTAAAAAAACAGTATGTATATATGTAGTATATTTTTTTCCTGTACCTTTCCTTATTCATGTGAAAATTTCTATAAATAATAGTAAAAAAAACAGTATATGTTGAATAGTGAGAGGTAAACTCATTCCATCTCTTATTCTCTACTACACTCTGATCCAAAGCAAAATGTACAGATCTGGAAACCTCAAGCTGTCCTTCTTCCTCTCTCTTCTTTTTATTACATCATGTAAGTCTGTTAATCTCTTTCCCTTCACATTGTTCTTCTGACATAACACATTTTAGACTACTGACGAGGCTCAGGCTGTAGATTTGTCTGGGAAGATTGAAGCAAGAGTACAGTGCAGAAGCGTTGCAGGATGTGTTAAGATATGCGGGAAAAGCACCGAGGTTGATTGCAAGGAAGGTCTATGTGAGTGTAGCAGTGGCAGTGAGACCATTAGGCTTGGAGATGTTGTGAAACAACAGAAACCAGTGCAATGCGTAAAACCCTCGGACTGTGTTGAAAGATGCCATGGCTGCACTGAAAACAAATGCACGGCTGGTCTGTGTGTTTGTGGCTGCCAAGGGTAAAGGGTTAGGTTGCAGACTCAATCTGTCTGAGAGAGAAGTTGTTTTGGTTATGAGTTTGTAGCAGTTTCATTACACGTCCAGAAATAAGATAACCATGATTTATGCATTATCTAATTTATAAAATATATGTACAAACCGTATAAAATATAAGAAAACAGTAACTTGAAAATACTAAAATATTTATTTTTTAAATGATAATAAATTTTGTCACATAAGCTTTACCATTATATGACAGTAGGGTTTTTCCAAAAACATATTAGTTGTCGTAATAATTCTAAATTCCTATCATTTGTTACGGTGAAAGTGAAGTCGGAAAAACAAGATTTGATTGACTTCATCGTCCATTCTTATTTTCTTCAACTAAAAATATTTAAAACAGTACGAAAGAGTTTCGATTTTAGAATAAAACACTGTTTAAAATCTGATTGTAATCCATCTGACTTTAATTTTTATATTAAATATATTTTATTGTTCAAGATCAGATTTTAATCCATTTACTTTTATAGTATAAATCATAATATTCTGAAAAATTATCCGTCTTATATCATATTTGTTGTGAATAAAGTAAAGAACCAAAACAAGAATAAAGAACAAAAATGAAAGAATAAAGAGAATATATAAAGATAGATATTTTATTATTTTCAAATATTGACTTGTATACAATGCTTTCACAAACTCATCTATTTATAGGTATATGCAGTACATAATGTATTAAACTCTAATTAATGAAGATAATATTTCTAATTGATAGAGTTCTTATTATGATAGACATCAACATAGATAAATATTATTCATAACAGTCCCCTTGGATGTTTATGAAGATAATAAGCCTCGTTAAAACCTTACTAGGATAAAAACCTGTGGGAAAAAAATTCCTAGTGAAGGAAAAAGAGTACATGCATCTTTGATACGCATAACATGTTGCCTCATTAAAAACCTTACCAGGAAAACCTATTGGGACAAAACTTCGGTTAAGGGAAAAAGAATGCAACGCTTATTTACTCTCCCTCATGAAAATATCACATAAGATCTTTGAATCTTCATAATTAAATATTGAATACAATCTTCAAATATTGAAATAGATCACACACTAGTGGATAATCTTCCAAATCATTGCTTGAAATTATTCATTTAATAATATTCATCTAAAATCATGAGGGACGAAACTTTGAAGAAATATGTTTCTTTTTATCATATTTGATTTTGTATTATCTCTTTACAAATAGCTTGCATCTTATCTTGTGAAAAATATTCACATATCTTCAGGATATATTTAGCCAAACACATATTTCGGTTTTGCCTCATGCATAACAATTATTTAAAGGTAATGATCTTGTAGAACTTAAATAATATTTCTGGACCAGATAAGATACGATGCTTACAGATCAAATAATGTGTATATTGTGCTTTAGACCAAGAATATCATTACCTTTTTCTTGAGGCAGAAAGAATCTTTATTTACATTAAGAGACCTAGCAACCATAAGGTTGATCAATGAATATGCATTATTCATGTAAAGTCTATTTTATATTTTTTTGTATGTCGATTGATGCATAAGGATTTGAGGAGATCTCTTCATGAGTCTCAACGATACTCAAATCATCGGCATACACAACAATAAAAATTCAGAGCTAAACCTCTTAATAAAAATGCTCGGGGAAATAATTCATATAACATTATGCTAATAAGTATTCAATGAGGCGATCATACCAAATACGCCTAAATTGTTTCAAGCCATAAAAAGATATATTCAATATGATTGAATAATATTCTCGAGAACTTGAATGAACTGCTTATGACAATCTAATTCTTTCCGGAAGTTTCATGTAAATATTACTGTCAAGAGGCTCATTCAAATATAATGTAACAAAATCCATTAGGCAGAAACCAAATAATTTTATTTATTACCAAACTAATCAAAATCTAAAAGTAGTTGCATCCACCATCGAGGAATATATTTTCCTCATAATCAATTTCATATTTTTGTGAGAGTCCTTGTGAAACCAAATGAGCTTATATCTCATGATTTCTCCTTTTAATTTCTCTTTCTCACAAAGGCTCGTTTATATCCACGAGCTTTACACATTTAAATGTATGAGCTATAGGCCCAAATACTTCTCTTTTCAAAAGAGATTTTAGTTTCGTCTTAATTGCCTCTTTCATATTGACCAATCATTTCTTTGTTTAATTGATAATGATTCATGATCCACATCATCAAATACAATCTCTAGTACTATATTGCATGCAAATATATTAACGACGTCGATTTAATTTCAGTTCCACTTATTATCAGACATGACATAATCTATTGAGATCTCTTTATTATCAGGTACCTGAGTCATGTCAATGTCTCTGTTGGAGACCATTTAATCTCTTTTAGATATTTTAATAATTCATTGACTCCTCGATCAGACCATCATAAAATATAGTTCATTTTCTATTTCGAGGATTTCTTTGGAACTTACTTGTCTACTACGCTTCAAGCGTAAGTTAGAATCATTAGAAACTAGAGTTTATCCTTCCATGATATCAAATTTAATCGGAGCATTCATAGCTGGTATACGTGACTTAGTCACTCTTTAGGGTCAGCAAAATTATATGGCAATTGATTTGCTAAATGAATTATCCATTCAACTTACAGTTCACATTGTGTAACATGTGGATCAAAAAGAGAAAATGATAATTCATTTCAACTTATTTCATTCCCCAGCTATTTATTTTCTCCCCCTAATGTTGGGTAAATTGACTCATTAAAATGATAGTCAATAAATTGGGTTGTAAATAAATTCCTTATCGAAAGTTTAAGATATTTAAATCTGATACATATTCCTAACAAAACTCATCTTTGTGCGTTATGGTGGAGCAATTAGAACATATATCGCACACAAAAAAATCTAAGATGAGAAATATTTGGTTCCTAACTAAAAACCATTTGTAATGGAGAGAACTTATGATCATTTGTTGGCTTGATGCGAATTTGTGATGCTACATATAAAATTACATGTCATCAATATTATCAAGACTGATTGTTTTTAGAAAATAATCTAGAAAATATGTTCATAATTTTATCAACTGAGCAAGTAGCCTCGCAAACACCAAGTTACGAGTTAATAAAAATGATACATATAACCATCTAGTCGATGCATCGATAAAAATCATAAAATATCTAGATGATCTTTAAGAAAGATGTATGGGCTCATATATATCACCTTGTATCCGTTCCAGAAAATTAATAGCACTCTATCTTAGATGTTGATGATTGAATAATCAAATTGCTTTCATAGCAAATATCACGTGAAATATTACCATGAAGAAAATCTTAATTCTTCAATAAATGACCACATGAAAGTGTCAGCAAATTTTCGCATCATAATTAAACCGGGATGGTCTAACCGGTCATGCCAAATAAAATTATCAGTAAACATCTAGTTTATAATAGCATGCGCTTCAATTTGTACTAATTTTTATGTAGTACAATGTCGATAACAGTGCATGTAATTTTGCCAAAATTTCATCATTATCTTGAGTTATACTCGTAATATTGAGATAGTCAACATCTCTTTGACTGATATTCTCAATATATTTCTATAAATATCTTTAAAATTCAATGTCTCTTTGCGACTTTGACGAGTATAATGCACTATAAATATAAGATAAAGTCTCATTTGGCAAATCACATATTTGCTCAGTCGGAGCTTTCTGTGATATTAGTACTTCCGGATATAATACTCATATTATTCCCTTGCATTTAAAACGGGAAAATATGCATACTTATGCACCTTTTAATGCGTGCTTTATTTCAATCACTTCGGAAAATGAAAAATATGTGATATGTACCATTCACTTCGGGGAATGAAAAAATATTAAAAAAATAGCATATTATATCAAATTGGATCAAAGATAAGCTCTCAAGAGCTCTTCCGAAGCACTGATATTTTAATACTTTGAGATATAGTACTTATATTTCCCTTGTATTTAAATGGGAAAGTATTTCTTATGCTTAAATATTGTATGGGTACTTGCACTGTCTGCTAAGCACAAATCACCATAAATTATTGCATATTTCTTTCCGGAAGTAATCATATTCTTTTAAAGAAAAAATTAATATAAAAGATAAATAAATAATATATAAAGTAAGTTAGTATAAATAAATAATAAATAAAAGTAATTTAATATTCATACAATTAAATAGTAATTGATCAACCAATATATATACAATATATACAATGAATAAAAATTTAATCTTTATATCAAGGTCCTTTAAAAAGAACCTCCTTTGAGACCAGTAGCCTCGCAGAACGGGATATCCAGACAATATATTCGGATTAAACCAACATAATAAAGAACATATTAATTAAAGGTTTAATATTTGTTCTAATATCATGTAATACTTAGAACATGATTAAAACACAATCTTTCATCATCATAATAAAATAAACAAATATTGGTTATAAATAAAGACAAAAAAAATCTTAAATTAAATAACATACCAAATTTTTCACTAATTTAAATATGTGAAAAGTTTAATCACCAATATTTTGTTAAAATCTTTTTCGGGAATTGTCGACAAATACCACGAGAATTGAATCACTTTATCACTACACAAACACCAAACAACCAAAGATTTTTAATAAATTAATAATCAAATTAAAGATCAAGAGAGAAAAATAACCGATAATTTAAATATAATTGAGGGAGAAGAAATTATCTTTGATTTATGCCAATAACAAATTCTTTTCAATAACTCCTTCAAGATTCAAACGACAAACACCTCTCGAACGACAAACACCTCTGTTGGTTAGAGTCTCGTGCTAATAACGTGTTGTGAATAAAGTAAAGAAGAACTAAAATAAGAATAAAGAACAAGAATGAAAGAACAAAGAGAAGATATAAAGAGAGATTTTATTATTCTCAAATATTGACTTGTATACAATGCCTTCACAAACTCATCTATTTATAAGTCACCTATAAACAGTACATAATGTATTAAACTCTAATTAATGAAGATAATATTTCTAATTGATAGAGTTCTTATTATGATAAACATCAACATAGATAAATATTATTCATAACAATATTATGATTTTTTTTAAGACAATATTCATATCTTTATACTCCTATTATCCACTCATAATTCATTCATTTATAAATCATATACAAACCTCTTCTCATTACACTTATAATCCTCCCTTCAATAAATTTATATTTTTGTGTTTTTTGTCACTTGAATCACAGATGTGATAAAATCTAATAAAAATAAAGTAATAGTATATAAAAAAAACATAATATTAAATAAAATTAAAAGTTGTAATAACACAAACACAACATTCTTACGGCTAAGCATGCACTGCAGAGTGTCCAAAATGGTTGATGTTGTGCCTGTTGATAGGCATACGACGCAGTGAATTTTGAAGAACCATTTTCATACTTATTTGTGAACTCAGTCCGACTATTGACAGATGCAGCTTAACTAATAACTATGAGAAAATATAAATGAGTAAAGTACGCGATCCTGGGTCTGATCCTTGGTCCTGAGAACGAGGACTCCGTGATAGCACCAATCAATCAGTTGATACTGGTAAAAGGATACTGGCTTAGGTGGTGAGGATGGTTGTGGTTGTTGTTGCTGTAGCTGTGTGTTGGTAGTTACAGCTGGAGTGAGTTCCAAGTTTCCCGATCCGCATAAGCTGGTCGATGTTGACTCTGGCTGGTGCCTTTTCGAGACAACGAGTGCACATCCTTCAATAATTGACTGTTCAGGGCACCATTGTCGGTAGGATAACGTGCGATACTCAGCAGCGCCATAAAAGCAGCAGGCAGTGACCCTTCCATAGTCCATTGCATCTATGTCCTTGGGTAAGAAGTTTCCAGGAAAGAATTGCCAATCGTCTACATCTCGGGGCCCAAGTCTTGGGGTACAGGGAATCCCAAGAATTTGGGCAGCAACAAGGTCTGCTTTAGTGAAGTGTCCTTCCTGTGGAAACCAAGCGTAAGCCTGGTCTAGTCTCCAGTGTAGGAGCCAAAATGGACAGCCTAGTGTCTCATGGGATGTCGGAACAGTGTGCCACTTCGAATGTTCTTCATCCATACAGTCGAGTAGGCCATGAACTAAACTGTAGTTCATCATAAAATTGTTAATGCCAAAGGGATTACGATCATTGGTGAAGTTGATGTCGTTGCTTAGTAAAGGAATGTATAAAGCACCTTCAATGGTTCCAAAGAGATGTGTTGGTTTAATGACCGATAAGAGGTGGTGCAGAAATGTATCATAACGACTTGAAGAACGGCCAATATCTGTGCAGTAGTATCGCAGTAGTGCAGTGTGAGAGCTTAAAAGCAGATTTCCAAATCGAGACGTATAGATCCCAAAAGAAAGAGGAGATATAGCATGCTACAGCATATTGTAGTTGAGTGGTTCCTTTAGGAGCCTCAGCTGGGACACCAAATGCTTTGATGGTGCTCTTGAAAGTGTGTTAGAGCGCAGCGTGACATAACACCTGTGGGAGCGTGGATTGTGGCGTAGGAAGCCAACCTGGCAATCTTTTTCGAGGGAGTCAGCAATCTGCTCTAAATCCTTTTTCGTAGTGCAGTGTTTGTCGTTATCCTTTTAGTCATATATGTAATTTGGTTTGTTCCTCTCCTTTTTTCGTTTCAGCGGAATTTAGCATTTGTTTATGCTGAGCTTATTCATTTGTCTTATTTAAGATTGCATGACACTCCAATATTATTCGTATGCGGGCTCTTAAATTCGGTCTAAGCGAGACAAATTCTAATGTGACGGTGATGGTTTGGACGTTTACCTTCGAGTTTATGTATTTTAAAATAATTTCGTACATTCAATTAAATTCTATTTTGGTTACTATTTTAGCTCGAAGAATTTAATATTATTAAAATGGTAATTAAAAAAGTATTAATTTTGGGCAGTATGAGGGTGTATATCCTTCTCCGTCTGTAACCGAATTTCGAGCTCATTTTTGAAAAATCTTTGATTATATGGTGTCTGGTCTACTTAAACGGTCAGTGACAATCAATTTTTTTAAAATAATTTTAGATCGAAACCCCCTTCAAAAGACATCATTTTTTAATACGACACAAAACCTGTTTCCATCCGCAAAAAATATAGCAACACTTTTCATTTTCTTACAGAGCTACACTTGTGTAATTTGATAAAATCATAAAAATCATTAAATTGATGATATTTTTAAATATAAATAATTAAATTTATTAAATTATTTTGAATTAAGATAAAATTAATAAAATATATAAATTTTAAGAGAAAGTATATAATAAAAATATTAAAATAATAATGTAATTAAAGTTTGAGTACCAAAATGGGAGCAAAAATCCTTTAAGTGTCAACCTGAAAAAAAAATGCCAAGTTCATATGCTAATTTGAGAGGAAAAAAAAGGTACTAACTCGAAAGAAAGAGTATAATTCAAGTACCAAATATATATTTACGAAAATAAAAATGATAGCCTTAATATATTTTTTAAATAGATATTTTCAATGAAATGTTTAAAGATTCTTTTTAATTTGGAAGCAAAACTAAAATAAAAGATGGCAATTTGACACAATTAATTTTACAGTATTTTTACTTTCTCTACCAAAGGTATACATCCACTACTTTAACATCGATACTAACAATTTTTCAGTTTGATAGTATAAAATCAACTAAAACCTATCCTTCAATAATAAAATCTTAATCATCTCACTTCCATGTAGTTTGTCCCTGCATTTCTACGTATATCGATATTTTAATCACCAAAAACACTGTTTAAATACTATTATAAAATATTCAAATATTTTCAATCTTTATTTTTATCTTCAATCTATCATCTCATTATCATTTTATTAATCATTAACATGTAAAAAAATGTTTGATCATTAATATTATAAAACTAATATGAATAAAAATTAAAAGATATAACACTATGTAAATCAATTTTTATCTTTTACCATACTAATATCACTAGCATATTTTGCACAATATTCTAATTTTATTAAATTATTTTGAATTAATATCAAATTAATAAAATATATAAATTTTAAAGATTAAAATTATTATTATATTAAATCATTATTTTGATGTTAATGATATTGTGACTTGTTTATTCATAAACTTATAATTGAGAAAATCGTTATTTTTAAAAAATAAATAATATTTATTCTTAAACCTATAATAAATCATTAAAATTTTATATTTAAAAAAATAAAATATTTATTATTTTTTTGAACATGTAAAGCTGATCTTTATTTAATAAAAATATCTTGATGAAAAACTTAAGAGTCAAAAAAACAATAGAAAATTGTGAAAAGGATGACAAAGGCAAAACAAGAAAAGAAATACGCAACAAAAAAACCATAAAAAAGAAGATGGTCAACTAAACATACCTCCAAAGACTAAACCGCCATATAAGAGAACATCAAAAATAGATAAGTTATGGCGAATAAAAACTTGATAAAGTCGGAGGTAAAGAAACATATGAGATATTTCGATCAGGCAAGGCCCATGATAAGTTAATTTGGAGAAGTGCTCCACCATCTATCAAATCGCAACACATCTTCAATCACTTGTGGAGCCTCCTCAATTCAGATTGTTGGCGTTAAAAAATGTTTACCCAATTTAGCAATTGTATGGGTAACTCTATTTCTCTTTCGATCAACATGTACGAAACTCACAAAAATTAAATGTATCCCTTTTTATGCGTATGTTATCGTAAACAACACTCACCAAGGATCTATCAGTTTCATTCGAATTTAACTTTGATATTATGCTAAGGGCATCTCCTTCAACCTCAATTTGATCAAATCTCAGTTCTTGTGCTAAGATCAACACTGGTAACAGTCAATTGCTTCAGCCATTTCTACATCCAAGACAAAAGAATTTGGGTAAGTTCCTACCATCATTAGAAGTCCTTCTGAATTTCTGAAGACAATTCCAGATGTTGATCGCTTAGAATTTATATAATAGTTAGCATCAAAATTTATCTTAATTCTGTTGATAGATGGAGGGAGCCAACAATGTGATCCAACCTGTGAACTTGTAAAAAAACGAGGATTAACAACATCAAATTCCTGAATATATGACTTGTAAAATCTACTAATTTCTCTAGCCGATTGGACAATTACTTCATGAAGAATTTTGTTTCGAGCCCCCATATAGCCCAGATAGAAACAACCAAAAGACGACGAGCTTGAATATCCATTGATTCGAAAAGGTAGGATAGTGTCACGGACCGCACCAAAGGGCCCGAGACAAGCACCAATCAGGTTGCCACAAAAGCACTCCAAAGCATTCTGGGCATCTCAGCACCAACCCAACCACCCATTGGAGCCCAAATCTGGAATGGCCCAACACTTGGTAAAGAAGGCTTATCCATCCACCCATGTGAACACACCATGTGAACATGGGAAATACTTTCCTTACTCAAATAGAAATATTCTAGGAATTGTACTTTTGGATAGGATAGGATTGAATCTGGACCCTTGATGTAAATCATTTACAACCGTTGGATGTACAGGGCTTCAAGTATAAATAGAGGCCTTGCCCACCTCATTTGTCACTCACTTCTTCATTGAGAAATACAAGAGTATTCACTCAAACACTCTCTAGCCTTTGCCATTTCTCTTCCTTTCAATTGTTCTTTGGTTTCCGCAAGGTTCTTAGCATTCAGGCTTTGAACGGTTTAGGCTTACTTAGGCGGTTTACTGAGAAAAACGCGTCTAAGGCCGCACGCCCCGAGTAGTGAAACTCTACGGACGTGACAAGTGGTATCAGAGCGAGTTTGTTCGATCGAAATGGCTCCACAAAGTGTTAGCGAGGTCCCAGCAACTGACCGAGAGACTCGTGCAGGAGCTGCGGGGAAGAAGCGGGAAAGTTCCAGGGATATCATTGCTACCTTGGACAAGAGGGTCGCGAGACTGGAGGATGCGTTGGGCAAGTTCCAGGAGACCCAAGACGAGGCCGAAGTGCGCCTTGAGAAGATGGAGTCCCAAAAGGACGAAATCTCGGAACAAGTTCAGTCCGTTGTCGATGGAAAACTGACTGAGAAAGAGAAGATCCTTCAGGATGCAATGGATGCATTGAAGAAGGAATTGATGGGGGAGATCAAGAAGCTCAGTACCGAGCTGCTCCTCTATAAGAATGCCATGCTGGGTGGCATGATGGCTGAAGCAACTACGCCGAAGCCCAGGATCGATGCGCCGAAACCCAAGGAGTATAAGGGGGCGAGAACTGCTCAAGAAGTGGACAACTTCATTTGGGGGTTGGAGCAGTACTTTCGTTTGATGAGCATCGAGGATGAAGCTACTAAAGTTAATACGGCTTCAATCTATTTGGTTGATGCCGCCTTTCTATGGTGGCGAACCAAATGTGCTGAGTCAAGTGATGGAGACATTCCAGTCAAGACATGGAAAGACTTCCAGTCGGAACTCAAGAAGCATTTCTATCCCAAGAATGCTGATGAGGAGGCTCGAGACAGACTTTACCAATTGAAGCATGAAGGCTCAATTCGGGAGTATGTCAAGAGATTTTCGGAGCTCAAGTTGCTGATCAAAGACTTGAGTAAATCAGAGGGACTGTATCTCTTCAAATCTGGCCTTCAACGATGGGCAAGAATGGAGCTGAAGAGGATGGGTGTGCAGGATCTTTCGGAAGCGATGGCCGCTGCAGAATCCATTGCAGAATTCGAAAAGAAGGATTCTTCCAAGCCAAAGCATAAGGGCAACAGTGGGGGAGACAAAGATAAGTCCACCAAGAATGGTTCCGGAAAGCCACAGAACAAAGCCGGAGATAAACAATTTCGGAACCAAAATGAAAGGGGTGAGTTTAAGTGCTACAACTGTGGTGGTAAGCATTTAGCCAGAAATTGCCCACAACCACGAAATGAGAAGGTTGCTGCCATCCAAGAGAAGACTGGAGAAGGAGAAGAGGTTGTCAAGCTCAACTCCATCATCAGTTCCATGGAATTCAAGAAAGATTCCAAGGAGAAGGGACTTATGTATGTAGATGTTTCCATTGCTGGCCAAAAGTTGAGTGCACTCATAGATACTGGTGCCTCAGAGTTGTTCGTGTCCGAACAAATTGCCAAGAAACTTGGCCTTCATGTGGAAAATGCAAGTGGATTCATCAAGACTGTGAATTCCGAACAGACTCCGATTGCAGGGGTAGCAAAAGGAGTGAAGCTTGAGATTGGTGGTTGGATCGGTAAGGAGACGATCAAAGTAATTCCCCTCGATGACTTTGATTTTGTGATTGGGCTCAGTTTCCTTGACCGAATCAAAGCGTTCCCGGTACCATTTGCAAATTCTTTGCTAATTCTTGACCCAAGCCATCCATGCCTTGTTCCGGTGAATCAAGAAGCTGGAATTGGGGCCAAGATGTTGTCAGCAATCCAATTCAGCAAAGGAGTACACAAGGTGCGACCAGCTTATCTAGCGACATTAGTCCATGATGAACCAATCACGGCCGAAGGAGTTCCAGCTGAGGTGAAACAAGTGTTGGCAGAATTCCGGGATGTGATGCCTACCGAGCTGCCTAAAACTCTCCCACCAAAGAGAGAGGTCGACCACAAGATTGATCTTGTGCCAAATGCGGAGCCACCTGCCCGAGCCCCTTATCGAATGGCTCCGCCCGAGTTAGAGGAGTTGCGCAGACAATTGAAGGAACTCCTCGACGCAGGCTATATCCGACCGTCTAAGGCACCATATGGAGCGCCGGTGTTATTTCAGAAGAAACATGATGGGAGTCTTCGAATGTGCATCGACTACAGGGCTTTAAACAAGCTCACTGTGAAGAACAAGTACCCGATCCCACTGATAGCAGACTTGTTCGACCAACTTGGTGGTGCAAAGTGGTTCACCAAGTTAGACTTGCGGTCCGGATATTGGCAAGTAAGGATTGCAGAAGGAGATGAGCCAAAGACAACTTGTGTAACACGCTATGGCTCATATGAATTCTTAGTGATGCCATTCGGCCTTACGAACGCTCCCGCCACCTTCTGCACTTTGATGAACAAGGTACTACAACCCTTCCTGGATCGGTTCGTTGTAGTTTACCTGGATGACATTGTCATCTATAGCAAGAGCCTTGGGGAGCATGTGGAACACTTAAGACAAGTGTTCAAGGTCTTGCGAGAGAACGAGCTCTATGTCAAGGAGGAAAAGTGCTCGTTTGCCCAAATGGAGGTCCCTTTCCTAGGCCACATAGTCGGAGGTGGCAAGATCAAGATGGATGGGGCTAAGATACGGGTTATTGAAGATTGGAAGCCGCCAACCAAGGTGACGGAGTTGAGATCCTTCTTGGGGCTAGCCAACTTCTACCGTAAATTTGTCAAAGGCTATTCCAAAATTGCCGCACCCTTGACCGAGTTACTAAAGAAGGATAAGGCGTGGGATTGGAGTACTAAGTGTCAAGAAGCCTTTGAAGGACTTAAGAAGGCTATGGCAAGTGAGCCAGTATTGGTGTTGCCAGACCACACCAAGCCTTTCGAGATCTACACCGATGCGTCCGATGTAGCCATTGGTGGAGTCCTCATGCAAGAAGGACATCCGGTTGCATATGAAAGCCGGAAACTCAATGAGACCGAGCAGAGGTACACGGTCCATGAGAAAGAAATGACAGCAGTAGTGCATTGTTTGCGTACATGGCGACACCACATACTTGGGTCAAAGTTTGTGGTTTATACAGATAATGTGGCAAATAGTTACTTTCAAACTCAAAACAAGTTGTCTCCAAAACAGGCCCGATGGCAAGAATTTCTTGCAGAATTTGACTTCTCATTGGAGTACAAGCCCGGGAAAATAAACACAGTTGCTGATGCATTAAGCCGGAGGTACAACATTGAGACCGTAAGCCTACCGAAGGGACAATTGCTTGAGCGCATCAAGGAGGGGCTGTCCCATGATCCAACAACCAAAATGCTGATCAGTTATGTTAACGAGGGAAAAACTAGAAGATTTTGGCTCGAGGAAGATTTGCTTTATGCCCGAGGACACCGTCTCTATGTGCCACATTTTGGGGACTTACGCAAGGAGATCATGAAGGAGTGTCATGACTCCAAGTGGGCTGGCCATCCAGGAATGACCCGGACGATGGCACTTATCGGTGAGCACTACTACTGGCCACGCATGGGCGAAGATGTTGAAGCCTATGTGCGGACTTGTCTTGTATGCCAACAGGACAAAATCGAGATGAAGAAGCCTGCGGGATTGTTGCAACCTTTGCCCATTCCTGAGAGACCATGGGAGAGTGTTTCCATGGATTTTATTGTCGGTTTGCCCAATGTTAATGGACTGTCAAACATCATGGTAGTTGTTGACAGATTTTCAAAGTATGCTGTCTTTATTCCAGCATCCAAGGTGTGTCCAGCCGATGAAGCGGCTCGTCTTTTCCTAAAACACGTGGTGAAGTACTTTGGAGTGCCAAAGACGATCATTAGTGACCGGGACACACGGTTCACAGGGAGGTTTTGGACGGAGTTGTTCAAGCTTTTGGGATCAAGTTTGAACTTTTCTACAAGCGTCCACCCACAGACCGACGGGCAAACCGAGCGAGTGAATGTTTTACTGGAGATCTATTTGAGGCACTATGTAAGTGCCACCCAACACGACTGGCCGAAGCTATTAGATGTGGCCCAGTTTTCTTACAACTTGCAACGGAGTGAGGCGACAAACCAAACTCCTTTTGAGATCGTGAATGGACAACAACCAGTTACACCCAGCACGATTGTTTCCAAGTATCAGGGGCCTAATCCAGCAGCACACAAGTTTGCCAAGGAGTGGCAAGAACATCACGACTTAGCCCGAGCTTGTTTACACAAGGCGGGGAAACAGACCAAGAAGTGGGCGGATACAAAGCGGATGGACGTGAATTTCCAGGTTGGTGATTTAGTCCTTGCCAAATTGACCGGGATCTTGCGCAATCCAACCGTACACAAAGGGCTTGTGCGAAGATACGAAGGTCCTTTCAAAGTCGTGAAACGAGTAGGCACCATGGCCTACAGGATCGAGTTGCCTCCAACCATTCGAGCTCATCCCGTGTTCCACGTAAGTTTACTAAAACTTTACTATCAAGATGAGCTAGATCCGGATCGAGGCAAGTCACACCGAGCGCCAGTCGGAGTGAAGGTCTCCTACGACAATGAGGTACGAGAAATCCAAGCAGAGAGGGTCATTCGTAGACCAGGCCATAGACCGAGGCACGAGTACTTTGTTCTTTGGAAAGGACTTCCCGACACTGAAGGTAGTTGGGAACATGCCGAGGCACTGTGGCAATTCAAGAACCAAGTGGAGCAGTACCATTCTAGTCGAGTGACGAGGGCGTCACTAGATCCAGTGGGGGAGAATGTCACGGACCGCACCAAAGGGCCCGAGACAAGCACCAATCAGGTTGCCACAAAAGCACTCCAAAGCATTCTGGGCATCTCAGCACCAACCCAACCACCCATTGGAGCCCAAATCTGGAATGGCCCAACACTTGGTAAAGAAGGCTTATCCATCCACCCATGTGAACACACCATGTGAACATGGGAAATACTTTCCTTACTCAAATAGAAATATTCTAGGAATTGTACTTTTGGATAGGATAGGATTGAATCTGGACCCTTGATGTAAATCATTTACAACCGTTGGATGTACAGGGCTTCAAGTATAAATAGAGGCCTTGCCCACCTCATTTGTCACTCACTTCTTCATTGAGAAATACAAGAGTATTCACTCAAACACTCTCTAGCCTTTGCCATTTCTCTTCCTTTCAATTGTTCTTTGGTTTCCGCAAGGTTCTTAGCATTCAGGCTTTGAACGGTTTAGGCTTACTTAGGCGGTTTACTGAGAAAAACGCGTCTAAGGCCGCACGCCCCGAGTAGTGAAACTCTACGGACGTGACAATAGCTACATTAGAAAGTCTTGTACTACTTGGATGGTACTGACTTGAAATCCCAAATCGGAGAAAACTTGCTTAACAAAAATACAATCTTGAGTAAAATGAAACACATACTCGTTGTTATCTTGACAAAGTAAATATTGTGAATTAACATTAATTCTCCTTACTTGCAAACATATTTATTATTAAACTTTAAAAGAGAAACAACATTTATTATTAAACCTATAATTAAATCAATTTCGAGATATTACTAGAAGTCACATCATACATCAAAATCCATATTAGAGAATCATATTTAAGTCATAAAATCACATCATATGGAGAAACACACAAGTCATAAAATCAATTTTCTTAGTCGGATTTACTCTTAGCGACTACATTAAGAAAATATTTACATACTATTAAGTTGTAATACAAGACAAAACACACAAGTTTTATAATATTTTAAAGTTTAAAAAGTTTGCAGCACACAACATTATAGTAATACATTATCAAAGTTCAAGACATAAAAATCATCATCAAAATTTTAAAGATAAATAATTAACTAACATATAATAATCGAAGTTCAAGATAAAAATCGCCATCAAAATTTAAAAAGTTCTTTTATATTTTAAATATATATAATTTAATAATGATCATCCTATACTTTAACCATTAATTAAAATTTGTAACTGTAATCATTAACAATCAATTTTAATGATTCAGTTAATCAAAATTATTTAATTTTAATAGTTTAGTTAATTAACTTGTAAAATATAACTATTATATTAATTAACAATTATGGTTACGGTTAATTATGTACACCTACATGCTACAAAGGAATCTTATTTTAAAATTAATATAAATATATTTTTCATCATTTTTGCTTACTATAATTACACTTCCCTTTTCCCATCAAATTGTCATCTTCCTTAATTTCCTTATCCAAATGTGTTGAGCCTTAAATGGCTCGATGCACAACCGATTTTGTTTGCCAAGTGATGGAGAGATGATAATTTGGGTGATTTGTAAAAGCAAAGAAAATAAAATGTTAGACTTATTTTGATATAACTTAAAATGAATCTTCAAAGACTAATTTGTAAAATATTTTTCTCGAAATAAAATTTTCAAAAATTCGATTTAAAGTTGTCAAAATGGTTTATAAAATATTTGACTTTTTATCCATATCGAACATACTTTTAAAAGTCAACAAAATGGTCAAAAATATTTTTCAAAGCCAAAGTCTCAAAACCTTGTTGAAAGGTTTCGAAACTTTCAGGACAAAATGACTTGTTTTTGAAACCCTGACAAAGGTAACGACTAGTTTTATTTAAAAATTCCTTAAAGGTTTCGAAACCTCTGGTAAAGGTTTTGAAACTTCTGTGCATGTGAGCATTAAATGCTCAATCTTAATGACACTTAATAGCTCAAAAGTACTCCCAACAGCTACAAACGGTTAAAAACAATTTAGAGCATACAAAAGAAGTCTGAAAACATCATTAAAACAACAAGAAAGCTTATCCAAACATTCAAGCATTCAAAGATTCAAGTTATGCTTCATTTCCAATCTTTCTTGCAAAAACACTAGTGTGTTCTTCATTTATAATATTTTTACTAGTGTTTAATTGAGTGTGTGAGAGAGCTTAATTTGTGCAAACATCTACCTTGTGAGGATTTTCTAGTTTACTTCTTTGTACTCAAATTTGGGGATTGATTCAATAAACTTTCGGGTATAAGTCTATTAAATTGTGTAAGATTACTTCTTATCCTTAAAGGAAAGACAAATTAGTGAATTTGTGGGAAATCCTTAGTGTGACCACTAAGGTAGTGAATGTAGACTTTATTGAGGAAGTTGAACCACTCTAAATCATCTTGCAATTTCTTATCTTTACAACTAGTGTCCACCAAAATTTAAAAATCCAATTCACCCCCTCTTGGCATTTTTTTCAATCGATTACAACACTCAACAATTGGTATCAGAGCTTGGCTCATTGAAAGGTCTTACAACCTCTTGAGAAGATCCAAGAAGTGTGCAATCATTTACAAGGTCATCTATGGCTTCCTCCTCCACTATTGAAGCTTGGGGAGACTCTCAACCTACCAACAAGCCTTTTTTCTTCAATGGAGTCAACTATGTCTATTGGAAAAATTGAATGAGGTTATTCATTCAAGCTTATGATCTAGAAGCTTGGAAGATAATCATAAGTGGTTATATCATACCAATAAGTGGCATGGAGACGTGGAACAATAAAGAGAATAAAATATTTTCTACCAATGCCAAGGCAATACATCTTTTTTGTGCTCTTGGTCCGGATGAATATGGAAGGGTATCATCATGCTCCAATGCAAAGGAAATTTGGGAAAAACTTGAAGTCACACATGAAGGAACCAATGAAGTGAAGGAGACCAAAATTGGGCTTATCAACCTCAACTACGAGAACTTCAAAATGAATCTCGAAGAAGACATTAAATCCATGTCCGATCGATTCTACGTGATAGTGAATGGATTGAAGGGCTATGGAGAAGTCATTCCCGAAGATAAACTTGCGAGAAAGATGATTTACTCTCTCCCAGATTCTTATGAATCAAAGAAGACGACAATAATAGAGGCAAAGAACCTTAAGACTCTCAAATTAGATGAGCTTATTGGTTCATTGCTTACCCATGAGATGATGTCCAAAGAACAAGAAGAAAAGAAGAAAGAAGTTGAAACCAAGAAATTTGGAGTTGCTCTCAAATCAACCAAAGAAGATAGTGATTCTAGTGATGATGATAAAGAGAAATAGATGGCTATGTTTGCCAAAAGATTTAGAAGATTCATGAGGTCCAACAAAGGTAGAAGATTTCAAAGAGAAGAGGGCTTCAAAAGTGAGCCAAAGGATAAGGATGTCATAATTTGCTATGAATGCAAAAAGCCTGGACATATCAAATTTAAATATCCCCAATTGAAGAAAAGGAGCTTTGGGAAAAAGAAGCACAAATCTCATGTAGCTATTTGGAGCGATGAAAAACATCGGATGATGAGGATGAAGTAGATAATTTGTGTCTCATGGCATTTGAAGATGACTCTAAGGTAACCTCTAATTCATCTATTTTATTTGATTATACTTTTGGTGAATTACAAGAAGCATATGATGAGTTAGCTTTGAAATATGAAGATTCCATTTTAAAAAATAGAAAAATTATTTTAAAATTGAAAAATAAAAATGATTTTTTTCCAAAGCAAATAAAGAATTTGAAAGTAAAATTAAAAAGCTAGAAAATAAAATAACTGAATTTGAAACGAAAAATTAAGATTTGTATAATTTACTTTCAAAAGCTCATGATGATTATAAGAAAAAACTTGATGAGCTTAAAGGGTTTTTTTTGATAAAGTTGGAACAAAATTTTTTAAAAAAGGTAAAAATTCTAAATTCAACTATTTTAAAAAGGACTTCAATAATAATTTTTATAAAGGTCCTCAAAGGTCATACAATAGAAAAGTAATTAAAAGTATTTAGGTTCCAAAAGGACTCATTGCATAATTTTCTAGTTGTTTGGACTTAAAACCATTTTTGAAATCATTTCAAATTTGTCCAAAAATATTTTTAAATTATTATATCAAAATATTAGTTCTACAAAATGTTTTATTATAATATTCTTCTAAGTTCTAATAAACATTTTTAATTTTGAAAAAAAAAGCAAAAATTATAGGGTTAATCTTTGAATTTCCTTACTTTACATTTTTGTCTCAAGAGTTTCACTTTTAACAATTTAGTCACTAAGTTTCAAAGTTTTCAATATGGTTTTTAACCGTCAAATTGGTTTAAATTAAACTTATTAGGGATACAATTGATCACTCGGTTAAAAATAAACTTTAAAGTTTAACTTTTCAAAATAGGTTTTCTAATCATTGAAATTTAACTTTACAACTAGACAGTTTTTAAGATATTATATATATGATGTAACTATAATCTTCAATCAAGCTGAATCCCGCATAAAATGATAGAGATCCAAACCCTGTTTATCTCCTCATTCTTCATCTCTTTTATCGACATTGTGTCACAACAGCTACCGAGAATGAAGCCTAGGTGGTTGAGCCAAACCAGATGGAACCACGCATGAGCACACGGGAAAGAAGAATTCCAACGTCCCTAACAGATTTTGTCCTCACTTAAAGGAATAGACTATAAATAAGACAAGTTGGTGTAAGTATAAGGGCATGAAAAACGTGAACTTCATTCTTTCTTTACGATCTAAAACTCTTTTCTTCCTCTCTGTTCTTCTACATTCTCTGCATACTACCTGTTTTCCAGTTTGATCCTAATAAATCGATTGTGGTTCATCGACTACACCAACCTGAGTGAACCGTATAAAGAGACCCCACCATCATCATCATCCTATTTTAACTCATCAACAAACCTATAATTATGTAACATGTGGTGTAATTTACCTAAAAAGTAAACGAAATCCACCAATTATTCAACGATATCACAATTAATAGAAGTCAACATATTGAATGCCAATAAAAATATATAATTTTATAAAATAAAATCTATCAAATAATATTAAAATTCGATTCTTAGTGATTTTTTTTCTCTAAATACTAGTTGAATGAAGATATAAGTAAATATCATATGTTAGTGTTAAAATCAAGAATTGAATAATATTTCATCATTCTTTCATAGGATGAGTCTACAACGGGCATCAAACACCGTTGAACACCACTAATGTTGAACATTATTAAACTAATTAATAAAGATTAAAAATCTTAAGGACTCAACATATAATTAATAATAATATGTTGAATCTATCACTCTTTTATTAATTCTATGTTGAGTCCTTAAGTTTTTTATTTTATTAATTATTTTAATAGTATTTAGTGTTGTTCAACATTAATAGTATTCAACGGTGTTTGATACCCATCGTAAAATTTTTCTTCTTTCATATATGAAATTGTTAATTTACGTCCAATATATTTATATTACAATAACTGCTCAGCTAACCAACTATATAAAAACTAACTAATTAACCGTTAATCTAACAGACCAAAACTAATTATTTATAACTTCAATTTAACGGTTAATGCATATATTAATAGAAAAAATTTACAATGGTAGTCGAATATCGTTGAACATCATTAACGTTAAACATCACTGAGTATTATTAAATTGATTAATAAAGATTAAAAATTGTAATGGCTTAACGTATAATTATAATTTCTGAACCATAATACCTTGATTCGATTCGGTACGATTTTGCGGTTAACCATACTCAACTCTAGTAATATACTAGCACTGACGGATGCAACCTTTAAATAGGGTGGGCCCGTGCCCATCCTGAACTTTTCAAAGTTCATATATTTACCCTTAATTTTTTTTTTTAATTTTTATGAATTAATCCTTAAGTTTTTATAATATTTAAGCTTTGTGCCCACCCTGAGATTTCGAAATTTCATATGTGCCCACCCTCAAATGAATTTCTGGATCCGCCACTGTATACTAGTATTATTTTCAATGTAATACATTAATGTCATTAGTAGACCTTGCAAACTTAACTTGAGACTTAATCGGAAAGTAATCGGAATTGAAAATTAACCCAATTAAAAGTAATCTGAATTAAAAGTGATTTAAATTTAATTTGTTTAAATACATATATTTTTATTTTATTTTTTATATTATATTACTGGTTAATAATCACCATTCGTAAAAGTTTAATGGTTTAATATATTTTTTTCCCTTTAAAAGATTATTTTCATATATTAATTCAACGAAAATCTATTGACTCAATAATTAATCAATTTAAAAATTTAACCGATTTAATATTAATTTTATCTAAAAATTAATTGATCTGATATTAACCCGAAATAATATTTAGTTTGACCTAAAATATCATAAACTCAAAGTAAAATCAAATCAAACAGGATCCGGCCCAAATCAAACTTATAATAATCATATATATACTGTCCGTAACAATGGTAATTGGAGCTGTTATCGTTTAGTGATTTTAAAATAATTCCTTAAAACACAGTTAGCAAAATCCAATAAAAAATTAAAGAAAAAACAGCTGAGTTTTGGACAAATGTACTTCCAAACACTTCGGAACTTGAAAGCTCCATAATTTATGATATTGTTGGCCATACCCCCATGTAAACCAGACATAGAAGGGCCGACATTAAAGACAAAGGGTAAAAATCCTGCTGTAAATCACGTGCATCAAACTATCAAAGAGAATATCGAGGAGTATATTTACATATACACGCAAATGTACTTCCAAACACTTTGGAACTTGAAGCTCCATAATTTATGATATTCTTACCGTAGAGTACATTTATGTTCCAACTGAATCTCTGTTTCTTTATGCCAGGTCTTACCACAAACCACGTGCATGAAAAATCCATGGTTTTCCTTATAAATAGATAGCTCAGCACAACTAGCAGCCGCAACAAAGAAATGGAGAAAACTACAGTCACAATGGCTTGCTTCATAGCTCTGCTCATCACTGCTTTTGGTATGTGTTCGAATATACAAGAATAATTTGTTTACAAAGTTTTTAAGTTTTATACGTTTTGGGTCGTTAGATGAGTGAAATGTATGTCTGATATTAACAGCACGATATACGTAGATTATAACTTTAAAAGAAGTAAGGAACTAATCTCAGTCATCTATTTCACACGTCTGACGATCCAAAGAACGTGTAAAACTATATATATAATAACTATTGTTGTGTATATACATTATAACATATTGTTTTTGCTAGTTGCATCCATGCCAGAAGCCGAAGCATTGACCGACGTTTCCAAGGGGCATCCCTGCACTATACATAAGGACTGCCTAGATGCCTGTAGTTATCGCGGCCGGTGTCCAGTCCTCTGCGTTTCCGGTTCCTGCGTTTGCGACTGCCCGCCGCCGTAGGCATTCAACGGATGCTGGCGTCCTAAGCTATACATCTCATTAGACATGCAGACAGAAGCTTGTTCGCTTGGCATATGCTTTGTGTTTTCTTTAAGGAATATTTTAGTGTTATATGTTTTACCTTGTACGGGTTAATGAAGTGCTTTTTCTTTAGGGCTTAGGAAAATAAGATTTCTTTGGTAGCTGCTGGAGTGTTAATTAGAGCTTTTTTTATATAATAATTAGAGTTTTTTGTATGTGAGTGTGTACTCACAGTTTCCATTTATTTTGTTCTTTAATTTATTAAATCTGAGTTTAGGTAGTATTAATATCGCTACAACATTTAAAAAATATAAATTCAAATATGTTTAAAATATATTTTTAAGGAATTAAATATACGATATCTTAAAAATAACCTCAAAAATAATTTTAGTGTAAAAATGTATTAAAATATACTCTCAATCATTAGATATCGATCGCTCAAACACTAAGTTGTCATTACTGATGCTCAAACTCGTAACCTCTAGAAAGAGTAATCATTCCTTTAGCCACTAAGGCTAAATAGTTCGTACTGTATCTAAATTATTTAGGGATAATAAATAAATAAATAAATAAAATTATTCAAGACCTTACTAAAAGTACACCATGCACTATGTACTTAAAACTTGAACCTAAATTCTAACATTAAATCATAATCCTAAACTTATTTTTAATGATAAGATATCAATAAAGATATAAAAAAGGACATACGATTTTTACTCTATCTCAATCATTTAATGTAAAGGACTCAATTATAAATAGATATCTTTTCCCTTCTTATTTTTTTAACTCATTCTTGAGAAATACATCTTAGTATGTTCACTTAATAGAGTTTAAATTTTAGGTTTTAAAGCGTTAGAATTAGAGATTTAAATTTTAGATTTTAAAGAATAATTATATAATTTTTTTTACGTGATTTATGTACTAAAATAAAATCCCTTATTTAAATTTTAAATATAATACCTTGTTAAAGAAAATTTTAAATATTAATCTTTATTTAAATTTGTTAAGTGATCTAGTGATAAAAGATGATATTATTCTTTCTTGATAACCAAAATTTAAATAATATACGTAATTTACATAGTGTGAATGAATACCTTTTAAAAGTATTAAAAATAAAAAATAAATATTATTATATAATCACATTAAAATATATAATATATGTCGGACTGGATTAAGAAATAAAGTACACCTGATTAATTTATTTTAATATTTTATGGACTTAATTGATAAAATTTATAATTAAGTGATAAAAATAGAACAACTCGATAGTTAGCCCTTAAAGAAATATTGCTTCCAAAATCTGGCCCAAATAGTATAATCCATGACCTCAGGCTCAAAATAGAAAATATTTTTTTTCAAAAAAAGCATAAATAATTTAGAAACCACTTTCTTCTTACGTTGAAGGAGAGAGATCTGAAAAGAAAAGATGGGGAGAGAAGTATCAGAAAGCTGCATCGATAGCCTACTGATCGAAATGGTTTCCACATATTGTAACCGATTTTACGCCAATAAGCCTGAGCTCGCTGCTCGCCGGATCGAATCCATCGGATATCAGGTCGGACACCAGCTCTCTGAACGGTGAATCCTTCTACATCTTATCAAATTTCCAAATTCTCTGCACTTTTAGTTATTTACTAGATTTATGAATCTGAAATTTCAATTTGAATTGTTTTTGGTAAAATTGTTGCTATAACGTGAATTTAGCTTAAGTAGCTATGTTTTAATGTCTTAATTTTGGATCTGAGGGCGTGACACCCCTCGATTGAGTTAATTTGGGAGGAATTTCGAGAAAAGGATGGGGATTAGTCTTGTTTTGTATATAATGAAACGTTTATGATCTAGTAGTGCTCTAAGCGTGTAAGGATTTGAAGTTTTGATTGTCGATGCGAACTGATGCGCTGATTTGGCTTTTACAATTGTCGGTATTGCTTGGAACCGTTGCTATGATTATCTTAGTAATTTAGTTTCACCTTCATTATATTTATGGTGTAATGCAAGGTATATGCTATGGGAAAAAGAAACTGAAATTATTTGATTTGTTTTATTGATGAATCTTCTTAACATGCAAGCATTTGTTTCTACTAGAATGAAAAGACATTAGCATTCAAAGGGAAAATATTATGGTCTTGCTCAATGTTCTGGTCTGGATTTGTTTTAAAACTTCTTAACTTATGTAATTAGCTTTTATGTTTGCCGATATGCATTGCACCTGGCATCGAAATTTGATATAAAATGGGGCCGTTAAGAATTGTGATAGTATTAGAACTTAATGTATTTAGTGAAATGCATTTTGATATCTTTGGGATTGATTATTTGCATAAGTTATGGTGTGATAATGTATTGTCCCTTAAATCCATTCATTTGCAAAGTTAATATGCTAATTGTTGTATTAACAAAAGTTTAGTTATTTTCAGGTACACGATGGAGAGGCCACGTTTTAGTGATCATTTAGAGGCAATCAAGTTCATCTGTAAGGATTTTTGGTCTGAGCTTTTTAAGAAGCAGATAGACAACTTGAAGACAAATCACAGAGTACGTTTAGTAACTGAAACTGATCAATAACTGGTTTCGATGATGAAGTTTCATGAACTGGTTCAAACATGTCTTGTAGGGTACCTTTGTATTGCAAGATAATAATTTCCGTTGGCTTACACGAATGTCAATTGATCAATCACCTGAAAATGGAACATCTGGGGAGGCTCCTATTATAGCTGATGAAAAGACTGTGGAAAGCATGCATCTATATTTTCCATGTGGAATCATCAGGGGAGCTCTTTCAAACTTGGGAATACCTTGTGCAGTTTCTGCTGACATATCCAACCTTCCTGCATGTGAGTAACCTGTTTGATGATTGCTGTGCAATTTTTCTTATATCCTAAACAGTTACTTGTTTCTAGATACCTATATTATAAGTCATTTTGGGTCAGTTAAGAATAACATAACATTACCCCTTTAGTATGTGTGTCCACATCTTTTAAGCTAAGTTGCCCATATTTGAATCACATATCTAAAGGCTGATGTAATGGTGTTAGATATAATTTTATTCACTTCATTTGATGGTGCTTTGTAATACAACTTTTGGCTTTCCATCCTTGTTTGTTGATACTTAATCAATGATGATAACCTATTTCCAGAAGAAATTTAAACATAATATCATATATTTGAACAGATTTAACCTTTCCATATTATGTTATTTTGAATTCATGTAACATATGAACTTGTTGAGACTTTTCCTTTACTTCAGGTTCATTTGTGGTCCGGATAAAGGCTTGATGAGCCTGTTGAATGAGACAAATCCAATTATTGGGGTTTCAAACATTCTCCTGGTTCTAGTTTGAAAGAAACCATTGTCTGCTTCTGTAGGATAACTACTCTGTTCGAGAACTTCTAGAGTCCGATTCAGAATATCAGAAGTTATTGTTACTTTTGAAGAAAACTATATTGCAAAGAGACATTTGGAATATTTGTATAGGGATGTTTACGCCTTTGTTTGTTGATGAGATTGCTTTATTGAATTCTTTTGTGTATTTAACTGACGTTTAGCCATTCCCTTTGAACTGAAAAGGATCTGTGAATCCTACAATTGAGAGTGCATTCGGTTCGGTTTTGGTTTAATTCGGTAAGTTATTTTAGTAACCACCGGTTTTCGGTTCGGTTAACCGCGGTTTTCGGTTTTTCCATATTAACGTTAATTTATAAAAAAATGTATTTTATCTTGACAAAATAGTATTATTTTATGACTTTTAAACGTTAAATGATAAATATTTTAAGATATTTTTAATAAATATTTATTTAAATATATTTTTAGGTAAAAATATATTTATAGTATTTTAAGTATAAAATATATATTTTTATGTTATAAAAATAATTAAAAATTAATTAAAAATCAAATTTAGTTTGATTCGGTTAATCGCGGTTAACCACGGTTCGTAAATTTATGAATCACGATACCTCAATTCGATTTTCGGTTTTGCGGTTAACCATACCCAGCCATACCTACACTTATATTCTTGACTTTTATTTGAATTCTAGTGTTATTTATTCCTCATGCTTTAGTACCTGAGTTAGCAATAAGCTAACTTTATTTGGTACATGACTTGCTTAGACCTCGGTTCCTCATCGAGTGTTGCAAATCGTGTTTTGTTTTTTTGGACAAAAATTGCATGCTTGTCTCATTGTCACGTTTCTCATTCCTCTGCATATGAAGTTTTCCCTATTTATGCATCATAAATCTATTTCTTCCAGTAGTAGTTGTCTGATAGCTGATCAAACCCATGTCATGTGGCCATGTCGTTGTCTTCTCTGCATATATGCTACTGTACTTACATCTTCACTAGCTCTATGAATGCCAAAAAAATGGGTTGTTTCTTAGGATACAAGTTCTGCATATCCAAGTCTAATGTCACAACCCGCCACCTAGCACTGAGACAAAACTAAACATCCTTAAGCATTTTAAGCCAAGCATGCACCAAGAAAGTATCTAGAATGGCCTAGAGTGGTCATAAACAATCTTGAATCTTGCCACAAGGTTTTACCAAAGTCTGGATGCATCTAAAAGACTCTAGACGATTCTAGAAGACTCTAGATGATTCTGGAAGGTTCTAGAATATTCTATAAGGATATGGCATATACCGAAAGTGTTTAGAACATTCTATAAGGATCTAGAATGTTGAAGAAGACCCTGAAAGACTCTAGAAAGATAGGGACTACTCCAGATATCTCTAGAATTCTCTAGAATATTATAGATAGTTGTAGGCATGTATAGATACATCTAGATGTCTCTAGAATAGTATAGGTTATTGTAGATATTTATGGAGATAACATAATAGCCATCCGATCAAATCAATCTCATCCGTCCATTCGAGAGGTAGGAGCCTATAAATAGGACCGCCCTCCCTCATTTGTATCCACCACACAAAATCTTAACTTTCAAGTATTGTAAGTTATTTCTAAGCTTAATAAAGTTTCTCTTTCTCAAATTTTTGCCTTCTCAATCTTTCAAGTTTTCTAACCCTTAAGTTTAAGTGATCAAGGCTTGTTAGCATAGTTCGGGTGTGTTAACGTCGCACGGATCGATTTAAGAGAATTAAGTCCGTGACACTAAGCTGCTATTTTGTCTCTGTGGCATTTCATATGTTAATTATGCGTGGCAAAATTATAATATTTTTGAATTATATACTACTATAATCTTATTTTTGCCTGACTGTTTTCTTTAAATATGAAAACCCTTATTAAAAAAAAAAACTTCAGCTTGAAGCTTTTAGGTATCTCTGTGTGCATATTTATTCGATCTTGTTGAAAAAGCTCCCACTGCACAGATGTTGAAAACGCACTAGGAATATTAAGTAGATTTTACATCCAATTGTCAAAAATTTACATTGGAAAGGAGAAAGTATATATATAACTAGGGTAAATATTTCATACATAAGCACATGTGAGAATTTTGTTTGTATGTGTCTTAATTTGGGATTTATAGATTTTGTTTAGGGTTTATTGATTTAAGGATAATAGTTTTGAATGTAAGGTTTATTATAAATTTTAGGTCTAAAGTTAAAATTTTAGGGTTTGTGATTAAAATTTAAATCTCTAATTATATTATTTTAAACATAAAAAATACCAATAGTATATATAATAATAATAATAATCTATATAATTAATGCATTTAAAAAAGTAAGAAAATTTATCTCGTAACGAATAAAGAAAATAAATATTGTAAAAATATGCTTTTAGAAAAGTTAATTTATAATTTAAACGATTTTATGATTTAAGATTTAAAATATAATTTATGTTCACTCCTGGGAGTTTGACGATGGCCAAAAATAAACTTAAAATTGGCCTCAATAATCAAGGGTGTTTAAAAATATTGACCATTGACTTTTCGATCCAAAAGAAAATAATCATGTATTTTTTTCTATACAAATAATTTTTTTGAGTATCACAGGTTCATTGGTCGGTCTATGCTATAATATTAGACTTAGGTCTCGTTTTTTGTTGCTTTTAAACAACCAAAAGCACTTTAAACATTTATGGCTTTTTAAACCAGCTTAAGGTTTTTTTGTTGCTTTTTAAACCAGCTTTTTCAACCAAACCCTAAAACTAAAATTTATGGCTTTTATGTTGGAAAAAATAGTTTAAAAATAAAATTACTTCTTTACCCTTATAATATATTGTTAAAATAATATTTATACATATATAATTATAAAACGATATATATTTTATAATATTTATATCGAGAAAAAATATTTTATTTGTAATTTATTTTAATATTTATATTGAGAATAAATTTATTTTATTATAATTTATTTTAAATTTATTATTAATTTATAATTGTTATGTTCATATATAATTTAAAATATAGTTTATATTTTAAATTAAATTTTATAAAAAAAATAATATTTTTATTATAATTTAAGTTGATTTATTTAATAATTATGATATTAAGAAAATTTTAAAATTTTTAATATAATTTAAGTTCGCTTGTACCTTACAATATCATGTCTAAAACAAGCATTTTATCTTCTCAAATTCACTTTTTGACATCAATGACAAGCACTACCTAACTTTCTAAAATCACTTATTTTACCATACTTTTAAAATCACTTTTTGACATCAATACCAAACTAAGCCTTAACACATAGTCGATCTGGTCCGATAATTTTTTAAAATTTATCTTTTATTTTAAATTTTAATAATTATTTAATTATAATTAAAAAAGATAAAATAAAAATAATATGAGTTATTAAGAAAGAAAAAAGATAATTAGGGTGCTAGAATAATTAGAAGAAAATAAGATTTTTATATATTTTTTTTGAATTATAAATTTAGTAGTAAGATTTTGATAAGCATTCGATGAATCTTAACATGTATACATAAAACATATGAAAATATGTATTTTTAATCGTAAATCTAAACATTGACATTAACTCTTGTAATATCTATTGTAGTTGATTCAACAAGATTATATAATATTTGATTTTTGTTTTTAGATTATTTTTTTATTATTGAACACTCATTTTAAATTCTCAAATTATTTGACCCTTGCGTTCTGAATTCATAATTAACGAATTTTGATTAAATTAAAAATAAACCCTAATTTTTTTTTTATCAAAAACCCTAAATTAATGATTCAATAAATTATCGATTATACTAAAATTTTGGGTTTAAGATCACATTATTAAGTTTAATCGAATGATATTTATTTTCCTTTAGTTTTAATGAAGTATGTTTGGGTTATGTAATTTAGACTTTTAGTTGTATTTGAAGTGTTTTAGATTGCAAGATTTCGTAAAAAAAAATTTAAGTACCTATTTACGGGTACTCGATTATTATGAGTCGAAATAATGACCCTTTATATCATGTCTTCTTATATGTCTTATACTAATTTTTTTTTTTAAAATTATGTAATCATTATTAGCTTGTTCAAAAAAATTCTTCAAAATTAAAATTTAAATCTTAATCCTAATTTTCATATCTTAAACCCAAAAATATATGCTACATTTAATTTTTTAAGTCTAAACATAATCATTAACCTTGAACCCTAAGCCTACTATTTTAAAATGGAACAATAACGAAAACATAATAAAAATTTAGATGATTTACGCTCGTCTTTGCCATCAACTTGATAAATCTAGTACTCGTCATTAAAGTTGAAAGAAAGGAACAAAGTCTAAAAAGTTGCAAGAAAGGATGCAAAATCAAAGAACATTTGGGACATTTAACTATCTTCTTTTCTACTAGTTTTTTTCTTGATAAATACAAAAGTTGCAGACAGCTAATCACTTTTGTTTTTCCCTCTAAATTCTTACCAAGGTCTTCCTTTTCAAAAAGTGGTGAGAGTGGAAGACCTAAATACACTTTGAGTAGCTTTCATTTCATGGATCCAATCCAAAGCATGTGGGGGTGCATGACAGACATTATCGAGTACCATTTTTCAACACATATATCTTTACTCGAGGCAATATTTTTTAATAATCTTAAAGTGATTACGTGATAATATATGTTCGTAAGTATATTTTTGTTTGAGTCAATTCCCTTTTCTTTTTGAGATCTTTTTCACTACTAGATCTCATCACTCTTCTCATAGTGCTTACTTCTCCAAGGTGAAAAAAAATGGCATTAAGCAACAATGTCATCGGTGCAATCAACTTCGTTGCCATGCTTCTCTCGATTCCGATCATCGGTGCTGGAATCTGGCTTGCAAACCAACCAGACAACTCATGTGTCAAGATTTTACAGTGGCCTGTGATAATTTTAGGTGTCCTAATCTTGGCTGTATCCCTAGCAGGCTTCATTGGAGGGTTCTGGCGCATTCCCTGGCTGCTGATTGCTTACCTTGTTGGCATGCTGATCCTCATCGTGTTGCTTGCATGCTTGGTTGTTTTCATCTACATGGTCACCATGAGAGGTCCGGCCACCTGGAACCTAGCCGAGCCTACTTGGAGTATCATCTTGAAGATTTTTCTGGTTGGCTTCAACGAAGAGTTCGAAGTTCTTTCAAGTGGGAACGGATTAAACTCTGTCTCAGTGCCACTGATATGTGTTCCCAGATGAACCAAAGTTATACCATGGCTATAGATTTCTTTAACTCTCATTTAACACCCATAGAGGTAAATCTCACTTCTTCTGCTCAAGCTTCACGTTATTCCAGCTTTGTGAAACAAATACTTTTTCTAAAGGAGTTTAACGAACGAATGAAAATCGTCTGTCTTTTAATCATCTTTATTTTAACGTTTTATTTTAAAATGATAAGTTTAGGATTAAGGTTTAAAAATTAGGGGATTTTGTTTTTAGGATATAGTATTTAAGGTTTAGGATGTTTGTTTAGAATTTAATTTTAATTATTTTTTAGTTTGACGCATAGAAAGGGAAAAAATCCTATGCCTTATGTCTCTTATTCCCTATAAAAATATACTTAAAAATTAAATTTTAAACCCTAACTTTAATTTTTACATCTTAAACCTTAAACTTTATACCCTAAAAATACACTCTAAAACCTAATCTTAAACCATAAACTATAAACTCACTATTTTAAGATGAGATATAAAAAAAAACATGATAAAGGGTAAACGATTTTATATGGTAGAAAGAGACATGGTTAAAGTACGAATTTTTTGTTCCCAATGAGTATGTTAAATCATAAATCCTAGAGGTCATTTAGCTATAAGTTTAATAACAAATAAATTATTTTTTAAAAAAATAATAATTTAATAATAGATTTAAAAATAAACCTGTTATGACATATAAATCATTATGTCATTAAAATTAAAATAAAAAATTAGTATACTAATAATTTTAATCGTTAAAATTTATTTATTTTATTAATTTAATTTTAATTCAAAATAATTTAATAAATTTATTCATTTATATTTATAATTTTTGACATTATAATATCCTGATACTCCCTTTAATCACTTACCACACTTTATAATTAAAAATTATAATACTAATTTAACAAGTGTAATCACTTCACTATTATACAATTGACAGAGTAATAAAATAGACTCATTATAACCTCAACATCAACGATTAACGGATACAATCACTTCACTAATAGAATCATATATCTTTATTCTTTTTCTTTACAGTCTGGATGCTGTAAGCCGCCAACCGCATGTGGATACACATTTGTGAACCCAACCAACTGGATCAGTCCCATCAACAACATAGCCGACCCTGATTGCATCCAGTGGAGCAATGACCAACTGGAGCTCTGCTACAATTGTAACTCATGCAAAGCCGGATTACTCGCCAACATAAAGGAGGAATGGAGAAAAGCTGACATAATACTGCTCATAACTCTCATTGCCTTGATATGTGTCTATCTGGTGGGGTGTTGTGCGTTTAGGAACGCCAAAACGGAGGACATTTTTAGAAAATACAAGCAAGGGTATACGTAAGAATCAGGTCAAGGAAAAGCTGGTAGGGGTAGAGGTGCGGTTGGGGCTGGGGTTGGTTTGAATGGAGGTCTGGTTTTTGTGATTCTGTAAAACTAAGCAAATGCTTTCCTTGCTTCTACGTTTGGTTGAAATTTTGTGCTGCTGCTGAATTGTTTTTATTACAGTGTAGAAATTTGTCTAAAAACAGTGATGAGATGTGTCCAAAGAGATTCAGTGATGAGATGTTTCTACTAAGAATCGGGTCATTACAAGGAGCTTGGCGCGAATCTCCATAATAAACGCTCCACAGATGTTAATTAGTCGGTGATTTTGAAGAAATCCCTGAAATCTCGGTTTTGGAATGGAAAAACAAAATGGCCTACGCTGACACTTGGCCCGAGAAAACATCCTCAAACGATGTTCAGACATTAGCAAAATTAAATTTAGTTTTGGTACAAGCAACAACCGCAAATCCCTACAACTGAAGCATTTCTGCATCAGGAATTGGATAGAATTTGAAAGATCGAGGAGTTGAGTAGTGTTCGAGTCGTATTCGTTAAAAAAAATTTGTTGTTCGATTTGTTTTTCGTTAAACTCGTTAATATTATGTTCAACTCATACTCGTTAAAAAAATTATTGCTCAACTTGTTGCTTGTTAAGCTTGGTTCGTTGCTTGTTAAGCTTAACTTACTGCACGTTAAGCTTATTAGGTTGACACGTTACTCATTAAGCTCACTAAAAGTTTATTTATTTTTAACTAAAAGTAAATTTTAATAATACTATATGAGACTTAATATTAACATAAATTAATATTTTTAACCAAAAATTATCAAAAAAATATAAAACACTTTTAAAAACTAAATTTCAAACTAACAATCTACAAATATATTAAACTAATATATTAAAACTGAAGTAATAATCTATACATAAACTAATATATTAAACTGAAGTAATAATCCATACATTAATGATTATATTTTAGATTTATTTTTTTTGAAAGAAATAATTTTTAAGTAGTTACTAAAAGATTTTTAAATAATTAACGAGCTGCTCATAAATTTATCGAATTAAATTAAATTGAGTTAAGTTAAAGTTTCGAATCGAGTTTAAGTTTGAATTGAATAAATTCGAATCGAACTTTACTAAGCTTTATCAAATTAAATTTAAATAACTCACGAACTTCTTAACTCGATAAACACCCTTACTAATTCTTACCGAACAAGATTCCATTCATTGTGATTCGTGCTCATCTAGCTGGCCCAAACTTTGGAAAATATACTCATTCTTACCAAACAAGATTCCATTCATTGTGATTCGTGCTCATCTAGTTGGCCCAAACTTTGGAAAATATAACCTTAGGGATGGGCACAGAATTTGAACCCGACGGGTTTCGACCCGGTTTAAACAGGTCGGATTTTTTTAAAGAAAATTCAGGTTCGAGTCGGGTTTTTTCAAGAGTAATTTCGAGTCGGGTCAGATTCGGGTTTAGGGTGGAAAAATCCGACCCAACCCAGGACTAATAGCGTAATTTTTTCATATATATATTGGGTATATTTGCAATAATATCCCTCTTTATATATTTTATACAATTAGGTCACTAAAATTATTTTTTATAATTAGATCACTGGAATTTTATTTTATTTACAATTAGATCCCTAAATTTTATTTTTTTATAATTAAGTCCCTAAAATTTAAATTTTTTTAATGAATCGGGTCGGATTGGATCAAATTTTTTTTACCCGAAACTCAGGTCGGATCGAGTGACGGGTGGAAGATGTGTTTTTTTGGATCGGATGCGGGTGGGCCGAAAATCCAACCCGTGCCCATCTCTTTATAACCCCATCAACATTAGATTTACTACAGTACCCCAGAAAACAAAACAAAGAAACAAATTATCCCCAGAGTAACATCTTCTCATAAGCCTTATCACACTGAGATGGCGGCAAACAACACCATTATCGGTCCGATCAATTTCTTCCCCTTGCTTTCTCGATTCGATCATCGGTGCATGAATTTGGCTTATAAACGAACCCGACAATGCTTGCGTGAAGATACTACAATGGCCACTCATAATCCTAGGCGCCTCAATCTCGGTCGTGGCACTATTAGGCTTCATAGGAGGGTGTTGGCGCATTACTTGGGTACTCATCTTTTACTTTATCGCAATGTTCATCTTGATAGTATCGTTTGCATGTTTGGTTGTTTCATTTATTTGATAACCAACAAGGTTTTAAGGCACGCTGTGTTGGACAATGAGTGGTTAATCCAAGAAAATAATAATAAAATAAAACAATCTAAATTATTATTATTTAAATGAACAAAATAAAACCCAAAATATATGAAATAAAATAGATAAAATTTTATATCAAACCCATTTGGAAACGAAAACTTGGAATCGTGTTAAGGCCTGCCCAATTGCAGTTTCCTTAAGACAGATTTTCTGCCACTCCGATGGTACTGAGTTTGTTGGTAGTCTGTCTCCCAAGATACAAGAACAAGAGGAACTCCAACAATAGAACATTTGCTGAGTTCCCGAACCGTTCTTGCCTTCGCCAGTCACCAGAAGAAAAACCAAGAGAGAAAATATTTTGAGAGATGTTGAGTGTTTTTGATGTGTTTAAAATTGAGAAATCAACCTCATATTTATAGTAGAGAGTTAAGGCAACAGTGAGAAACTTAAACAAATTTAAAATTTTGAAATATTAGGGATAATGCTATTATTAGTATTTTAAATTGAATTAAATTCAAATTTATACTAATAATATCCAATATCTTCCCATTATCCAAAAATATCCTGAGCAGTTATAACTGCTTCTTTATACGTATTTCAATTGAATACAAACTCTTTTTGGATATTAACAATAAAATAAATTAAGGAAAAATTATTTACAACGGGTAAAATATCCGCAAGCCCAAAAAAAGCCTGACCGGTCTGGATATTTGCGTCACCCTCGTCGTGCACCCTAACCCAAGAATTAAGTCATTCAATGATAACTATGTGAGTAAGTGTATATAAATACTTCCCACTTCATTTATCCCATCAATATGGGATAATGGGGTTTCTCATTCCTTACTTTATTCCAACCTTCTTACTTTGAGCATCAATTTCTCATTCATCACTCAATAATTTTGAGCATATAAGCTATCATTTTAAAGATCTCACGGAGTAGAATAGGAATCAATAATTCCTTATTCGAATCCTCATCTTTACACTTCCAAAAAATACTTCAAAGATGGTCATTTGCTTACTATTTTCCAACAATCCCCACATGAATGAAATTGATGTATTTATCAAAACATTGTGGCACAATGTGGTGATAGGCTCTAGGATTGATAGATGCATAGGATAGGTAGGTATCCCACCTTTGAACCTTCCCTTGTGAAAGTATATTTACTTTACTAGCTAATTAGTAGATGCGATGTCCTTGAACTATCAGTCGGTGTAAACGATGACATACTTCACACACCTATCTCTCTGATAAGAGATACAACTCTCATGGTTATGCCCTTATGGTCGTGGGAATCTCTTGGTTCTGCGAGAGTATAGAAGAACTATGCCCAATAGTCTTTTTGAAGCGACCCCACTTCACTCTAATATAGGTGACTTATGTTGCTCGGCTTATCGAAACACACAATGGTCATTAAAAGCTTTTGCTTAACCTTTACCAAATTCTTGTCACTATTCACATCATAGGAATGAACTTGGGAGAGGAAACCCCCACAGTGACCGCACAGGTCTATGCAATTAGGTTGTCCCTTTGAATCTAGATCTTAGGATCTCTAGTCAACTAGGTAGGGTTTTTCCTTCACATAGCGCCTTTAATTTCATGGGCTTAGTCACATTCCTTTAAATGTTTTCTCAACTTGATCTCAATTTAAACTTTTAGGTTATTGGATCCACAATGTTATCCTTTGATTTTATTAAATCAGTAGCGATAACTCTACTTGAGATCAGTTGTTTAACGGTATTATATTGAAGACCCAAATTACCATTGCTCATAAAACTATGTGCTCCACCAATAAACATTGTTGGCACATGCTCAGGCCATTCATAAGTATCCTTCAAGACATTTTAAAGTCATTTGACTTTTTCTAGAATTGTCTGGATCTCAGACTTAGATTCTATTTTGAATCTGGTCATAAACGTTTGTCTTGAGAAAACACATGGCATAACTTAGTCATTCGATGTGAACATATTCACTTATATCGAAGAATCTTTATGGAATAATGCTTTACAATCTTGAGTATCTTTAAGATATCTCAAAATTCTCACAATTATTATCCAGGGTTTGACCTTGGATTATTTTATGAATTTGCTTAAACTGCTCACAGTGAAAATATTACTTAGTCTAATACAATTCACTTAGATTGTATATGACATTTGCATATTCCATTTCAATAAGTATTGGCTCGTATTTGGAATTCTGGCTATGCCAGAAACATACTGGTCAAACTTCTTTGTTCATGTAGTGTGACTTTTCAATATGAGACCTTCAAGTGATTGTTTGATTTAGATATCCAAAATCAAATCTATCAATCTCATATTTACCGTATCAATTTTTAATTGATAGGTCTTTAGTATATTTACCATTTCATCAACATAGGATCATATATCCTAGTTGGTTTGATATACCATCATTTGTCACACTTACTTACTTGTCATCATGACAATATCTTTGTTTCAACCGTTTGTTGAACATATGGACTTTTTCTCATATCCATAGTTCGTTTTACGAAACTTGGATCAACTTCTCTAGGAAATGCATTTAAAGAATGAATCATTCTTTTTCATTATCATATTTTTTTACAAAATTGATATTCGTTGCTATGTTTCACATAGCTAATACAATCCACTTATTTCCATTTTCTTTGATAATGGAATATTACCTTGGCGTGACACCCCCACATTTTTATGTAGTTGTAGGAAGGCTTTATTTCCTTCTATAAATCATATGGTGTTTCGCACTTAGTTGATAGAACAATTCCCCCACATGTTAGGCACATTCTGAAGAAGTTATCTTCAAAATCATTGTACCTTTGGATATTGCAACATTACTCATATAAAGTTTCTCCTCAAATTAATTAATTTGGGTTTCAACATTTTTCTTCTAAGGAATAATTTCCTTATATCAACTTTGCTTTTAAGTAAAACTGAATTATTCTATCATGAAGGTAATTTTTATTATCTTCAAACAATTGTTTGTCATATCAATTATTATGACAAAATTTATTACAATATTGATTTCATTTGGAAATATAATCCAAAGACTTATTTCATATCTCATAAAAATTGAAACATTTCCTCATGAAATTTAGCTTCTTGAGATATGTCACCTACTTTGCGGCTTGAAGTCATTTTTTACTTTTAATATTTTGCTCTAGTAATATTTTCATAGTAATATTTGCTTAGCAAAATATAGTAACCATATTTACCTCATTCTCTCTAGCACTAGGAGAATTTTCTTTTTGATCAAGTTTATCATGATCAAATTTACATCTTTGTTGTCACATTTGAAATTCTTCCTCATGAATTTCACTGATTGTGTAACATAGTCACAATCAAAATATTATAAATTTGTTAAACATTAGAAATTTAGTCAAAGACTAAAAATCAGAAACAAAATTATAATTTCCAACTTTTGTTAGAGGATAGGATTTTTAGTAAACTAAAATCCTAAAATAAAAGTTCACAAGGTTTTAATTGAAAGAATAATAATAAATAGAGCACTGGGTAGGTAACTTATGATAAGAGAGATGGTGCATTAGGCACACTTAAGAACCAAGTCTTTTTAAAGAACCAATCCTAGACATGTACTTTCAAATTTTCTTTCAATCACCTGTTTATGGAAGTTCTTGAAATCATTCAAGTTTGAGTGATCAATTAAGTCACTGTCTTTGATTCATTATCATTTAGAATCAATCACTAAGAATTTCTTAGCACCAACACCTTCCTTTCAAACTCTCGCAAAACCAAGAGATGTCCACGGCCATAAGGGTATAACCATGAGAGCTAAAACTTTTGTCAGAGACATGGGTGTGTGAAGTATGTTATCGTTTACACCAACGACTGACAGTTCAAGGACATTGCATCTACTTAATAGCTAGTAATGTAAATATACTTTCACAAGGGAAGGTTCAAAGGTGAACACCTACCTATCCTATGCATCTATAAATCGTAGAGCCTATCACCATATTGTACCAAAATATTTTGATAAAATCATCAATTTCATTCATGTGGGGGATTGTTGAAAAAACAGTGAGAAATGACCAACTTTGAGGCATGTTTGGAATTTTAAAGATGAGGAATCAAATAAGGTATTTATTGATTCCTATTCTACTCTGTGAGATCTTTACAACAGTATCTTATAAGCTCAAAATGGTAGAGTGATGAATGAGAAATTGATACTCAAAGTAAGAAGTTTGTGAATAGAATAAGGAAATGAAACTCCATTATCCCATATGGATGGGATAAATGAAGTGGGAAGTGTTTATATACATTTACCCACATAGTTGTCATTGAATGATTTAACTCTTGTGTTGGGGTACACGACGTGGGAAATGCAAATGTCCGGACCGTTGAGCCCTTTGTGGGCTTGTGGATATTTTTTCCGTTGTGAATATATTTTTCCTTAAATTATTTATCTTTATTTTAATCTTCGATAAGAGTTTGTATTTTACTTAAATACAGCCTAAGAATATTAAATAAGATAAAATTGATTATTCTTAGTAAATTCAAATTTTATTTGGATTAAAACTCTCACTGATTTTAACCTAATTTTCCCCTATAAATAAGAATGAAGCTTTCAGTTTCAAAACACACGCGACATATGTCATAAATGTTTTCTCTCCTATTTTCTTTCGGTGATTGGCAAAGGCAAAGACAACTCGGGAACTCAGCAACAGTGCTATTGTTGGAGGTCCTCTAGTTGTTGTATCTTGGGAGACAGACAACCATCAAAACTCCAGCACCTCGGGAGTGACAAAAAATCTGCCTTAAGGAAACTGCAATCGTGCAGGCCTCAACTCGATTCCAACTTATCGTTTCTAAAATAGGTTTGATCTAAAATATTTTATTTATTTTATTTTATATTTTTGGGTTTTATTTTGTTTGGTAAATAATAATTTTTGTTTGATATTATTATTATTTATTTATTCTTGGATTAACCACTATCTTCTAACATAAGCGACCCATTTTAAACATGAATAACTCTTGACAAAGATGTCATGAGATTGAGTGAGAAAAAATGTCAGCCTAACAAAAACAAAAAATTTAATTCTACATCAAAAAATTAAAAAAAAAGATTTATGATATATAAATGATGACAATATAAATTTTATTAAATATATTTTTTAAGAAAAAAATAATAATCCTATAATATATATATATATATATATATACTTTAATGTACATGTCTTTCTAGCAACAAGAGTCTCATATACATGTTTGGGTCTCCACCAGTATACCATATGGAACAACATATATGAGTACAAGGAATTTCACACATGTTTACCACCTTCTGCAAGTACATGTTCTTTTGCTAAAGAACACGATGGGTGGAAATTATTTATTTATTTTTCATGTTTTTTATGTTTTCGTTTCAAATTAGAGGGCATAAGATTAAGGGTTATAGTTAGGGTTTAAAGAATTAGGGGTAAGCTATATTTTTAGGGATAAGGTTTAGAGTTTATGATATAGAAAATAAGGTTTAGAGTTAAAATTTTAATTTTTTTAAAAATTTTAAAGGAGACATGAAATGATGCACCATGTTGCAAATCCCTTTTTCAAGCGATTCGACGATTTTTTTTCTTTAAAAACAAAAATAACGGAGTCGCCACCAATCTTTTTTTAAAAAACAAGGTGTGATTGGATCACCTAAAAACTGAGTCATTTTAATAAAATCATTTTGTTTTATTAAAACAACGATTTTGGTCTGCGAAAAATACAAAAATGGGTTCGGGAGTCGGTTACATGTGGGGAAGAGTTAGCACCCCACAACGCCCAAAAATTGGTACCTAACCGATTATAAAACGTTTTAATGCTAGAATTTGCAAGTTCGTATAAAATTTAAATTATTGTCCATTTATGAATATAATTTCATTTTAACGGTCCCACTACCAGGAGAGTAAACTTTAATCACCGCCAACCTTTCTAGTACTAACTCGTTACCTCCCTTTAGTGGAACACCGCATCAATTAAGTTTTACTTTTTTAATCAAGTAAGCAAAGAAAACTAGGTGTATTGAATGTTTAATTATTCTAGATTAGTGATTATTAAACTTTAAGGCTCTAAATTTACTAAGGCTCTAACAATAAAGAACCTAAACCTAGGGGTTTATCCAAACTAATATAACAAAGACATAAAATAGGTTTAACAATTAAAATTAAAAATGGTAAGATAATGATAACTAGATTAAAAACATATTAAAATTATATACCAAGTTTAAAGATTATTAGAAAAACCCTCATAAAATAAATAAAAAATGTAGGAATTTAATAAAATTAAATGACCCACTTTTGTTTAGAATATGTGTAAAGCCCAAAAACACAATCCACTTACATTTATTTTAAAATAAAGATCAAAACACCATACTTTAAAATTAACTTAATTGTTCGTCCATGTTCTTCATGAATCGAAGAATTATAAAAACTTTTTACCTTTTTACAGAAAATTATAACAATATATAAAATAAGAAATAAAAAAAATAAATTACTAAGTAAATCGAATACCTGAAACAAATGCTTCAAGCTTCTTATTCCAACACAAATCGAAATACAAATCGGAGTATTCTCTAAAGAATTTCCGTGTGAAATCTCATGTAAGTGTTGTGTCTAAGTTGTGATTTTGGTGGTGGTGTGATGTGTGTATTACAAATGATGGGAGAGGTTTATATAATAGTTTTGAACCCACAAATACATGAAAATTCAATCCAAAAAATCTCAAAATTCGAGTAAAAAAATGCACACAATATCTTGATTTTATTTTGCTCCAAATTTGATCGATTCTGCCCAAATTTGAGTTGCTTCATTTCCTTTTTGCTTTTTTGACAAATTATGAATGATATGAGAATGATTTTCTTTTGACTTTTCATATCCAATTTGACATCCTTCCTCTTTTTCTTTGATTCTGATTTGGAATTGATTTCGAGTAATTCTTTTCTATAATTTTCTTCAAATTCGATTTGGGTTAAGAATCAGTGTCAGCACACTATAAAAAGGCAGATGATTTTTATCTGACGGTAATATATTATAGTCGAAAAAGTTAAAAGAATACATGAATGATTTTCAAACATTTCATTTATATGAATGATTTTCGACAATTTTAATCGATTTATCTGATGTTTATATATGAATAGAAATAATTATAAAAAGGTAAATGATGTCAATTATTATAAAACAATAATATATTTTCTTCTCGTTTATTTCTTATTCTTCCTTTTACTCTATTTTTACAATATATTCCTAGTGTTAGAAAGATTCCTAACACAATATACTATTTTCTTCGCTTCCATTAAGAAACTACAAAAGAAACAAAAACTTTTACCCATTTTATACTTACAGATATTTAAATGTGCAAAATTTAACTACAAATAAACTATGATAAATAAGATCCATTGCAGTAATAAATAAGATTCATTGTTAGTAGTATAAACTATAAATATCTATATCTTTTTAATAAATATCTTATTTCTTAATTAATATGATGATTAAATCGTTAAAAATTTGACGATATTAACATATCATATATATGTGATAATATATTTTAAATGACATAGAATCTAACAATTAAATATATACATATATATAATATAATTTTATTTCAATGTAAAATATAAAATAATTAGAATTTAAATAAAATATTAAAAATTAATTCAATCCAAAACAAAAGTCTACTAAACATTATCAACTCTAACTAAACTAAAAGATCTTTCTAAAAACCCAAAACCTCCAATTTAGATTAAACACTAAAATACCTAAATTCTAAACTAAAATAATAAGAACCCAATTGATTAGTATCAAAATTCTTTATCTTTGATTTATCATTAACAAACTCTACAAAGCCCTTTTTTTTAGATTATGTTCATACTTTTTTAGATAAAATTTTGATTCTACCATAGTTACTTAATGTTGAAAATGTTTAATAGTCTTTTGTTTTAGATTTAATTAATTTTTAATATTTCATTTGAATTTGAATTGTTTTATATTTTATATTGGAAATTATATGACATGTCATCATTATTAAATTTTTAACGGTTCAATTATCATGATAGTTAAAAAATAAGATATTTATCAAAAAGATATAGGTCAAGCGTTAAATTTATAAAAAAAAAGAATAAAGACCAAAAGGATAAAAGCTATAAACGTTAAAGGTGAAAATTATTTGTATATCAAAATTAAAATAAAACATAGTTTAAAATTTTATTTTTTAAAAAACAGAAACTTAAAACAAAATATAAAAATAAAATATTTATTTTTTAGTTTTTTTACGATTATTATCTAAAATTAGTTATAAAATAATCTTTAAATACTTATTTTAATTAAAAAATATGCACTTATAAAGGAGAGTTTATTAAGCCGAAAAAGACTCGCAATAGACATCGAGTGCACTTTAAACCCTGCACAGCCAGCTACACTGCTCACCTGCTCACCCCCATCACCTTAGCATTTATCAAACAAAAACTTAGTTTCATTTATATGGAATTTGATAAGCTTATAGAGTACCAATATCGTAGCCGTCTTAGCTCATCCGGTAGAGCGCGTGGCTTTTAACCACGTGGTCGTGGGTTCGATTCCCACAGACGGCGTTAAATCAGGTTTATTGATTTTTTTTCCTTCCGAGTCAGGGAGGAAAGAGGAAAGATATTTAATGGTGTTTCTGTCGTGGGTTTCATTCCCACAAACGATGTTGTAGTCGGTTGATTTTTATTTTTAGTAATTTGAAAACCGAATTATCGAATATAAAAAAGTATATGCATAAACGAATCATCTTGTCTAAATCGTTAAGAGAATAATTATTATTTTTAAAGGTCACGTGTTTGAGCACCATTATTATATTATAGTGATTGAACGATCAATATCCAATGATTAAAGATTATATTTTATAACATATACTACTGTAATCATTATAGTTGATTCAAAAAATAAAATCACGTACGAACTATCTTGTCTCAGTAGTTAAAAGAATGATTGTTGTTCTTAGATCTCACGAGTTTGAACACTAAAAATTTCAGCACAGAGATTAAGAGATCAATATTCATTTGTTGAGAGTATACTTTAGAACATATATTATTATAACCACTGTAATTGTTTAAAAAATAATATTTTCATTAATTATGTAAATATAATGTTATTATGAAAAAAAGTAAGAATAATGTAAGTTTATTTAATTAGATAAAATCATATATAAAGTTGTGAGAATAGTTAATAAAATATTTATTTTAATTTTATTTTAAAATATGATTAATAACGCGTCGAATCCTAAACTTTTAGTAATTATTTAAAATTATTAAAAAATTAATAATCTTTAATGATTATTATATTAATAATGTTTAATAGTATATATCCCCTGTTATAGATTTATTTTAATTAAAATTATTTAATGATGTATTTATTATATTAAACGTTTGAAATTATTGCAGTATTCTCATTCTAAACTCAAAAAAAAAAATTGAAACTGTTTTTCTTTTTGTAATTCAAACATTAAATTTTAAAATTAACTTTTAAAAGAGATTAAAATTTTCTTGTGCCTAACAATGAGGTTAATCTTATCGATAAACAACTATCGCTTGAAGAAATTTTAAATTTGAACTTTTATATATAAATAATTTCGTTAAAAAAATTATCTATTAAAATTAAATATATGTTTTAAATTGATCTAATTAATTAGGTTTAAAGATTTAATAAATTCTTAAATTTTTGTAAAATTTTTAATTAAACTCTTAAACTTTTTTTACCCAATTAAAAACTCAAACTTGCGAAAAAATCAATTTAACCCTAAAATTTTAGAGCGCAATATAAAAGCTTTACCTTACCTTTCTCAAAAATGTATCAAGAGTGATTAGGCGATAGCTTCTAATCGATCGTAATAAATTAATCAGTTAGTTTAGTGTGATTAGGCATTACATTCTTATTAATGTGAAAGGCATGAATTGAGATATTATGAATAAAAAAATAATTGAAAAAGATGTTTTCATAATAAATTTTTGTAAAATTCAATTTAGATTAATCGTTTAATAAATCGGATACCAATAATTAAACAAAAAAAATTATGTTGATTGAATTTAATTCAATTGATATTGTTATGATACAACATACAAAACATCGTGAGGTCAAATATATTTAAATATTTATTAACTTTTAATATGTAGACAGAAAAGGTTTAGGTAATATAAACATCGTAAAAATTAAATATTATAAAAAATTGATTTATCTTATATAAAGATGGGTACGGGTCGGGTTGGATTTTTGGCCCACCTGAACCGGACTCGAATATAAATACCTTAAACCCACTCTGATCCGACCTGAATATTTTTTCAAAAAAATCTGACCCAACCTATAGAAAAAAATAAATTTAGGGACTAAATTGTAAAAAAATAATTTTTAGAGACTTAATTATAAAAAATATAATTTTAAGGACTAAATTATAATAAAAAATAATTTTAAGGACCTAATTATAAAAAATATATAGATAAAGGATCATTATTATAAATATCCCTAAAAAATTATGAAAAAGTTACATATTTAGTCCCGAATCGGGTCGGGTCAGATATTTTACACCATAAAATCAAATTCGACCCGACCTGATACCAATATAAAAATCACCCGACCAGACCCGAACCTGATTTTTTTCATTAAAAAAATCGACCTGACCCGACCCGAAAATAAATACCATAAACCCAACTCCAACCCGACCTATAGAAAAAAAATTAGGGACTAAATTATAAAAAAATAATTTTAGGGACTTAATTATAAAAATATAATTTTAAGGGCTAAATTATAAAAAAACAATTTTAGGGACTTAATTATAAAAATATAATTTTAAGGACTAAATTATAAATAAAAAATTAATTTTGAGGACTTAATTATAAAATATATATAGATAAAGAACCATTATTATAAATATCCCTTAAAAATTATGAAAAAAATTACATATTTAGTCCCGAGTCGGGTTGGGTTGGATATTTTACACCTTAAAATCGAATTCGACCCGACCTGATACCAATATAAAAATCACCCAATCAGATCCGAACCTGTTTTTTTATTAAAAAATCTGACTCAATTGGACCAGGTCAGGTCAGAACCTGATCGGGTCAGATAAAATGCCCATCCCTAATCTTATGATGCATTAAGTAATAATTTTTTACGAGTTTATCTCATACATCATATATTTTAAAAAATAAATAAAATTTAAGTTTAATATGAATTCTACTCTTAAACTATTTGTTTTCAACTTAAACCTTTTTAAATTAGAATATGATAATAACGTGGATGTCACCATTTTTATAGGTTAATGTTATGACGAACCTGAATGATTGTCGAAGTTAGTAGTAGAGTTGTAAAAAGCTGACCTAACCTGTAAACCCGTCTGAAACCTGTTCGAGTCAGAATTTGGTTTGACTCGGGGATGTAATGACCCAAACCTGATCTGTATCCGATTATTATTGACCCGAATCCGAATTGGATCTGTTACTGTAGTAACCGACCCCGAACTGTATCCGACCGAAAATGATTTGAACCCGATTTCAACCTGTTACTGTAGACCTGAAACTCGACTTGTATCCGATTGAAACGAACCCGAACCCGAGTCTGACCTGACAGATAACCGATATTACCCGACTTATTTTGAACTCGACCTGTTTTGAACCCGACATGATAAATGACCCGACTTATTTTGAACCCGACCTGTTATTGACCTGAACTAATATTAACAAAACTTAATATTTACATGACATATAATTAAATATATCTATAATTTGAAGAACTTAAAATATTAATAAATATAACTATGCTTAAAAAATAGAATTAAACATGAAAATTAATTTAGGATTAATATTTGAATATAATATTACATATTTAATTAAATTAATATATTTACTATTTTATTTAGTTTTAATGTATTTAATTTAAAATTATAATTTTAATGAAATATTTCATTAAAATTATAATTTTAAATTAAATACATACATTAACTCATAAACAAATTAAATACATATATTAATATACATTTAAATATATATAATATATATATTATATTAAAGTATATTATATTATAAGTATATTATATATTATATATAATACATTAATGCATAAAATATAATATATATATAAGTATATCATATATGTTAAATTATATTATATACATAGTCTATATTAATGTATATTATATACATATATTAATATAGACATCTTATATATATAAGTATACATATATTAATATATAATATATACATATAAATATCATAATAAATATACATATATTTTTATTAAGTACTCTAAATCAAATAAAAATAATACTTGATTTGATTTTTGAAGTAAATTAAAAATTAAAAATAAATTTTTTAATTTTAGCAAGGGTGAGGGGAGGAAACTTTTTTATTCTAGGGAAGGGAATTTTGATTTTCGTGTGGGGGGCGAGAAATGAATGGAGGAAAATTTGGTTTGTCCGTGAGTGAGAGGGGAGGGGCAGGGAATAGAGAGAAATTTGTTTTTTTGGGATGAATTTTTGTTATTATTATGTATATATTATAGTATGTAATTTATAGTATTTATATACTATGTGTATATTATATAGTATTTATATAGTATATAGTATGTATACATAATTAATATTTATACAGTATATAATATATTAGTATGTATATATTATATTTATTATATATGTGTATATTAATATATTATATAGTATTAATATAATATTTATAAATATATAGTATTTATATATGATATATGTATACTTATTAAATATGTATAATAATTAATATGTTAGATATGTATGTATATATAATATATGTATAATATGCTAACATACATATATTAATATGTTATATAACATATACATATTTATATATATATATAATATGTATAATATATATTACATATATATACATTAAAAATTAATATACATTTATAATATACTATATATATAATATATAATGTATTAATACATACTAACACATGTGACATATTAACATACATATATATAATACATATACTAGAATTAATATACATATTAACATGTATGATATATGTACAATATATTATATATACATATAACATATATATATATATACATATACATATACATATAGATTATAGCATATATGATGTATATATACATATATATACATATACAATATACATAATTACATATTGATATAAGTTATAACATACATATATGATATATATACATATATACATGTATTATATACTAATTACTATATACAACTATACATATATATATGTTATATATAAATAGTATATAATATACATAATACATTTACTAATTATTATATATACATATACATCTAACATTAACATACATATATGATATATTGACATATATATAATATATATTAATATATTAATGTGCTATGTATAATACTACTACTATCACTAATTCACTATGTATACATATAACATACATTGATACGTATTATTTCATTTGTAAAAATAGTATTATTCCATTTATAATATTATTTCATTTGTAAAAGTAGTATTATTCCATAAATGCTATTATATCATAAATAGTACTATTCCTTATTCTAATATTATTTTATTTTTAAAAATAGTATTATTTCATATATATTATTAATTCATATATAGTATTATTCTATTTCTAAAAACAATATTACTCCATTTATAGTATTACTTCATATATAATATATTTTCTATATATAGTATAAATTTTTTATATAGTATTAATTTTATATAATTATTATTCCCTTTATAGTATAAGTTCTATATATTGTCTAAAATTTATTTTTTTTTATTTTTAAAATATATTAAACTATAATATAATTATTTTATAATGTATTAAAGTTAGATTTTTGATACTTTTAATTATTATTAATTTATAATTTTTGTAATTTAGTCCTTATAACTTAGAAGTTAATTTATTTGAATTGATTATTACTGATTTTTCTAATTTACTTTAATGTTTCTAATTTTTAATTTTTTAATTGAGTCCTTACAAGTTAATGTTGATTTTTTAAAATTTCAAAATTTATCATTAACTTTATAGTTTAATATATTTGTTTTTTACGTATTTATATAAAATCAAAATTAATAATTTAAATTATTATGAATATAAAATCAAAATTAATTCGACCTGAAAACAAAATCGACTTGAAATGAACCCGACCTGAAATGTAACCGAACTGAAATGGACTTGACCTGAAATCTACTCGACTTGAAATGAAACTATCAATTATTTGATTTGGACCCGAATTGTTTGAACCCGACCTGAAACGGACCCGCACTCGACCCGAATCGAGTCAAAAAATCAAATCAACCTGAAATGACCTGTATTCGATTTTACCCGACCTGACAATACCCGACTTGAAACCCATCCAAGTAACTATTTTTACATCACTAGTTAGTAGCAGTAAAAAAATGTTCACAAAAATATTGAGCGGGGTTGAAAGCTTTTTCATTAGTATTTTTTACAGGTAATTTATAAGAAAATGTACGATAATTAAATTTAAAATAATTTAAATTGATTAAATTCAAATAAAATATAAATATTTTTTTATATTTTCTTTTCCTTTTCGGTGGTGAGAATTCTTATTTTTCTATCTCTCATTTGTCAGTTAGTGTTATAATAAATGTTATTTTTATAATATTTAATGTTGAACAATAAAAAATAATTAATAATTTTATATTTATAGTTATATTATTATAAGAGTAAGAGTTTAAAATTATCTGACCTAGTAATTTAAAATGAAAAATTAGATGTAATTTTTAGAAAAAGTTATCCAGATAGATTGAGTATTTGACCCAGAAATAGTGGGTTCGAGTCTGAGCCAATTTGTTTAGGAATCAGTAGAGGTGTTTCAAAATTTCAGTTAACCGAATTGATCGATTGAATCGAAGTTTTTTAGTTAATTGGTCAGTTAATTTTAAATTAGATCACTTAACAATCAATGATTTTTTAAAACTTCGATTATCGATTAATTCGATTCAAAATTGGTTAATTAATTGAATTAACCAAAATTTTTATATATTATATCATATTTTTATATATTTATTTTTAGTCATTAAAATTTTAAAAATTATAAAATGATCATTAAACTTTATAAAATTAGTACAAAATAATAACTAAATTTATTAAAACATAAAAAATAATCATTACATTTTTAATATTTATCAATAATTTATAATATACGATGAATCAATGTAATAATTCGATAAGTCTAATGTTTTTTTTAGAATTTTTGAAAGTTCAATAGCTAAAAAATAATTTTAACATAGTTTAGTGAATATTTATGTAATTTATCCAATTTGTTTTAAAAAGTTCGGTTAACCGAATTAACCGATCGGATTAACTAAACTTTTTTCGGCTCAGTTAAATTTTTGTTTGGTTAACGGTTAATACGAAAAAATTTTAGTTAATAAAATTTGAAAGTTCGATTCGATCGGTTAACTGAACCAACCGTTTGAATACCCCTAGAAATTAGGTACCCGATCTGACCCGATGAATTTTAATATATAATTTTAATTTAAAGTTATATTTTTATTTTAGGTCTAATAGTATTTATAACTAAAACTAAATTTAAATCTCTAAATATTTCTTTGTATTATAAACTTTGTTAAAATTTTTAAATTGTTGTGAATAAAGTAAAGAACAAGAATAAAATAGGAGAACAAAGATGAGAGACAAGAGAGAGATATTATTATATTCTCAAAGTAAGGTTGTGTACAAAGCTTTGGCCAAAAGTCTATATTTATAGGCATAAAATGGAAACCCTAATTCTAATGGGTATTAAACCCTAATAATAAAACTCATTAAACTTTAACTTAATATATGAATATCCACCATGAATAAATATATTCATAATACTCCCCCTTGAATATCCATGAAGATAATGTGCCTCGTTAAAACCTTACTAAGATAAAAACCCTATGGGAAAAAAATTCTTAGTGAAGGAAAAAGAGTACAGACATCTTTGATACGCATAACATGTTGCCTCATTAAAAACCTTACCAGGAAAACCCATTGGGACAAAACCTCAGTTAAGAGAAAAAGAGTGCAACGCGTATTTACTCCCCTCATGAAAATATCACATAAGACCTCTGAATCTTCATAATTCAATATTGAATACAAACTTCAAATGTTGAAGTAGATCATGCACTAGTGAATAAATCTTTCAAATCAATGCTTGAAATGATTCATTGAATAATATTTATCTAAAAATCACGAGGGACGAAACTTGAAGAAATATGTTTCGTTTTATCATATTTGATATATCCACCTTAAGATATAAATTTTGTATTATCTCTTTACAAGATAACTTGTATCTTATCTTGTGAAAAACATTCACATATCTTCAGGATATGTTTATCCAAACACATATTTCGGTTTTGCCTCATGCATAGTAATTATTTAAAGGTAATGATCTCATAGTACTTAAATAATATTTCTAGACCAGCTAAGATATGATGTTTCCAGATCAAATAATGTATATATTATGCTTTTCGACCAAGAATATCATTACCCTTTTCTTGAGGTAAAAAGAATCTTTGTTTACACTAAGAGACCTAACAACCATAAAGGTGATCAATGAATATGCATTATTCATGTAAAGTCTCTTTCAACATTTTTCTGTATGTTGATTGATGCACAAGGATTTGAGGAGATCTCTTCACGAGTCTCAACTATATTCAAATCATCGACAATAATAAAAATTCAAAACTAATCCACTTAATCAAAATACTCGGGGAAATTAAACAATTCATATAGCATTATGCTAATAAGTATTCAATGAGGCGATTATATCAAATACGCCTAAATCTTTCAATCTATACGAGATATATTTAATATGGTTGAATAATGTTCTCGAGAACTTGAATTAACTGCTTCTGGCAGTCTAAATCGTTTTAGAAGCTTCATGTAAATGTTTTTATCAAGAGGCTCACACAAATAAGATATAAAAACATCCATTAGACGAAACTAAGTTATTTCATTTATTGCCAAAATATCTAAAAGTAATTGCATCCACCACCGGGGAATATATTTTCCTCATTCAATTTCATGTCTTTGTGAGAATCTTTGTGCAACCAAATGAGCTTATATCTTATGATTTCCCCTTTTTATTTCTCTTTCTCACAAAGCCCCGTTTATATCTACGAGCTTTACACATTTCAATGTACGGGCTATAGGCCCAAATACTTCTCTTTTTGAAAAGATATTTTAGTTTCGCCTCAATTGCCTCTTTCATGTTGGCCAATTATTTCTTTGTTTACATTGCCCAATTGACAATGATTTATAATCCACATTATCAAATAAAATCTCTAGTGCTATATTGCATGCAAATATATTAACGATGTCGATTTAATTTCAATTCCATTTTTTATTAGACATGCCATAATCTATTGAGATATCTTTATTGTCAAGTACCTGAGTCATGTCAATATCTCGGTTGGAGACCATTTAATCTCTTCTAGAGATTTTCATAATCATTGATTCCTTGATCAGACCATCATAAAATATAGCTCATTTTCCTTTTTGAGTATCTCTTATCTTTGGAACTTACTTGTCTACTACGCTTTAAGCATAAGTTAGACTCATTAGCAACTAAAGTTTGTTCTTCCATGACATCAAATTTAATCGGAGCATTCATAGCTGGTATACGTGACTTAGTCACTCTTTTAGGGTCAGCAAAATCATCTGCAATTGATTTGCTAAATGAATTATCCATTGAACTTATAGTTCACATTGTGTATTACGTGGATCAAAAAGAGAAAATGATAATTCATTCCAATTTATTTCTTTCTCCGGCTATTTATTTCTCCCCTAATATTGGGTAAATTGACTCATTAAAATAATAGTTAATAAATCATATTGTAAATAAATCCTCTATCAGAAGCTCTTATGTATATTCCTAACAAACCTCATCTTTGTGCGTTGTAGTGGAGCAATTAGAATATATATCGCATATCCAAAAAAGTGAGATGAGAAATATTTGGTTCTTATCAAAAAACCATTTATAATGGGGAGAACTTATAATCATTTGTTGGCTTGATGCGAGTTAGTGATACAACATATAAAATGATATGTCATCAACATTATCAAGACCATTGTCTTTAAAGATAATCTGGAAAATGTGCTCATAATTTTATCAATTGAGCAAGTAACCTCGCAAACACTAAGTTGCGGGTTAATAACAAGGATATATAACCATCTAGTCGATGCATCGATAAAAATCATAAAATATCTAGATGGTCTTTACGAAAGGTGTATGGGCCATATATATCACCTTGTATCCGTTCTAGAAAATTAATAGATTTGTACTCTATCATAGTTGTTGATGATTGAATAATCAAAATGCTTTCATAGCAAGTATCACAAGAAAATTTACCTTGAAGAAACTCCTAGTTCTTCAATAAATGACCACATGAAAGTGTCAGCAATTTTTCGCATCATAATTGAACCAAGATGGTCTAACCGGTCATGCCAAATAAAATAATCAGTAAACATCTAGTTTAGAATAGCATGAGCTTCAATTTGTAATAATTCTTATGTAGTACAATATGGATGACAGTGCATATAATTTTGCCAAAATTTCATTATTGCCTTGAGTTATACTCGTAATATTGAGATAGTCATCATCCCTTTAATTGATATTCTCAATATATTTCTATAAATATCTTTAAAACTCAATATCTCTTTGCCATTTTGACGAGTATAATGCACTGTAAATATAGAATAAAGTTCCATTTGGCAATAACATATTTGCTCAACGAATATAATGCACTGTAAATATGAGATAAACTCTCATTTGACAAATAACATATTTGCTCAGTCGGAGCTTTCTATGATATTAGTACTTCTGGATATAGTACTCATATTATTCCCTTACATTTAAATGGGAAAATATTTCTTATACTTAAGTATTGTATGAGTACTTGCACTTTCTGCTAAGCATAAATCGCCATAAATTATTGCATATTTTATTCCAAAAGTAATCATATTCTTCTAAGGAAAAAAATTAACATAAAAGATAAATAAATAATATATAAAGTAAGTTAACATAAATAAATAATAAGTGAAAATAAATTAATATAAAATAAATAAAATATCTAAAGAAAATAAAATAAATGGCGGATTATTCTCTTGAAGGATTATGAGAAAATTATCAATATCCAATTGAGTTGGATTAATAACGCCATTATTTTCGCCACAAAGAAAATCTTTTTATATTTTCTTTAATTTATCATTCATGATTATGGATAAAGTCCATAATACTTCGGCGTTTGACAAATATGAGATCAATGGTTTGTACCATCGCATTGATAACATAAAGATTTTAATATGATCTCTATCATTCATGTCATCTTTATAATTCCACTTCTTGTGGATATAAGTATTCTCAAAATAATCACCTTATCCATGTCTATTTTATGATCTCAATCATGATCACAATTACTAATGTGACATTTATTCTTTCCGCTATAAAATATCACATTCACTTCAGGGAATGGAGCGAAGACTGATAGGTATTTAAAACCGTTATATGATATTGTGTCTGTAAGACAACATTAATGTGTGAAAAGTAGAATATGTTTTTCTAACTTATCCTCATCAGTGATACTTTGGCACATAATTGAGTTTTATTCACTAACCATATAGTGAATTATCACATTTGCATTTACTTTAAGGAATGAAACAAATTCAATAATCGCATGGAATAAACATCATGCTTGTATAATTGCATGGAATAAACATCATGCTTGCATAATTGCATAGAATAAACATCATGCTTGCATAATTGCATAGAATAAACATCATGCTTGTATAATTGCATGGAATAAACATCATGCTTGCATAATCGCGTGAAATAAACATCATGCTTGCATTCGCTTCAAGGAATGTCATAAATCCAATAATTACATGGAATAAGCATCATGCATGCATTCACTTCAGGGAATGCCTCCCATAAAAATTCTTTGATCAAGACGATTTTCGTAACTTGAATTTGGGAGAATTCTATAGTCGAGTTTTTCGATATAGAAATTAGTATTGCTTTTAAGCAAATATAAACTTTATAATATTCATACTATTAAATAGTAATTGATCAACCAATATATATACAATACATGCAATGAATAAAAATTTAATCCTTATACGTGACATTGTTAAACCAGTTCACAAGGTCCTTTAAAAAGAACCTCCTTTGAGATCAGTAGCCTCGCAGAACGGGATGTCCAGCCAATATACTCGGATTAAACCAACATAATAAAAAACATATTAATTAATTAAAGGTTTAATATTTGTTCTAATATCATGTAATACTTTGAACATGATTAAAAACATAAACTTTCATCATAATAATAAAATAAACAAATATTGGTTATAAATAAAGATAAAAAAGTCTCAAATTAAATAAATAAAATATACCAAACTTTCCACTAATTTGAATATATGGTAGATTTAGTTACCAATATCTTGTTAAAATCTTTTCGGGAATTGTCGACAAGAATCACGGCTTTTGAGCCACTTTATCGCTACACAAATATCAAACAACCAAAGATTTTAATAAATTAAAAATCAAATCAAAGATCAAGAGAGAAAAATAACTGATAATTAAAATATAATTGAGGGAGAAGAACTTATCTTTGATTTATTCCAATAACAAATTCTTTTCAATAACTCCTTCAAGATTCGAACGACAAACACCTCCGTTGGTTAGAGTCTCGTACTGATAACGTGGTGTGAATAAAGTAAAGAACAAGAATAAAATAGGAGAACAAATATGAGAGACAAAGAGAGAGATTTTATTATATTCTCAAAGTAAGGTTGTTTACAAAGCTTTGGCCAAAAGTCTATATTTACAGACATAAGATGGTAACCCTAATTCTAATGGATATTAAACCCTAATAATAAAACTCATTAAACTTTAACTTAATATATGGATATCCACCATGAATAAATATATTTATAACATAAATATATTTTTATTAATTTGTTAATATTAAAAGAAAAAAATAAGAATAATATTTTTAATATCATTTTGGTAATAAACTTTATACATTTATCTAAATATTCTAAAATTAACATCGAATCATTAATTTTCGTATTTGAATATATATTATGAATTTTTAAATTTTATATGTTTACTATATAAAATTTTTAAATATTTAAATTAAAAAAATATAAATTAGATATATATTATTCGAGTATCCAGGTTTCATGGATACCCACTATTAAATATCCGATAAATGAAAACTCGAAAGAACCGAATACTAAAAAATGAACATCCTTGTATAAGAGCTATAATTGGTTGTCAAAACTAATCCTTAAATTAAAAATTTAAAAACAATCTCATGTGCCAAATTAATTAAAAAATTCATATATTAAGTTGAGAAAATTGCTAATATTAGGGGTATATTTAACTTAAATTTAATCTGTAATATCAAATAAACATCGATACCCAATCAATTTATTTTTTAAACAAACATAATTATTTAAAATCAACAGTAAGGTTGCGTTTAACATTGTATTCTAAACCAGTTTTTGGGTCAAAAACTGATTTAAAGCGTATAAGCTATGCTAAACAGTTAATTTTTAGAGAAAATCTGCGTTTGAAAAATGTTTTTTTTAACTCAAACGCAAAAGCTAAAATTTTAACTTTTGTGGTTGGAAAAGTACTTTTAGGAGTCAGATTACAATTTTAACCTTCATTTACTATGTTTTATTGTAATTTAATTTTTATAAATACATAATTATATTTAACATAAATTATTTTTTTAGTTTAAAAATTATATATATTCATGTCAAATTTCTAAAAAACACTTGACAAACACTTTTTAAAAATAATTTATGTACTCATTTATTAATATTTTTATATTTGATTATAATTTAAGTTAATATTATAATACGAAAGAATTTAATTATCATTTAAATATATATTTTTTAAGTTATAACATCATGTCTAAAATAATCATTAATTTTCTCAAAATCTCTTTTTTGACTGTAATACTAAAGACATATATATCAAATAAAAAATTTTAAAAGAATTTTTTTCACTACACTTTTCCATAGTAATTTTGTAACATTCGGAAAATCGAATAGGGGAAACCCTAATTTTATAATTTCCCAAACCTGATTTGTGCCCTAATTTGAATCAATTGGGGATTCTATTAGGGGTATTTTTGGTTTTTATTCGAATTGTAAACCTAGTAAAACTAAAACTATCTTTAGTTATGTCTAAACCTTTTTCCCTTTCTTTGTCGTTCTTCCCATCTCTGTCTCCTCCTTCAGTTTACCTTTGCTTCAGTCGGCGTTTTGCAATCTTATTCTTCCGGAGTTGCGTCACCCTCGCCGAAAATCGTATCTGCCTGGGGTTTCGTTCGGTAGTGGTTGTGTTATGAGTTTTGGATAGGTGAGGATCTAAGTTCATCCCTTTTGAGTATTTTGTGTTTGGGGTTTTGTAAGGACGACGATTTTGAGTCTTTTGGGAAGGGGTTGCCGGCGTTTGGGAGGGAAACCGGTGAACCTTGGTCGAGATTTTTAGAAAAGTGATAGGGAATTGGTTTAGGGTTTGGGTTCTTCTGGTTATTGTGGTTTTAGTGGGTGTTGCTGAGTTGAGGGTCGTTTAGGGTTGTCGCCGGCGGTGGGTTTGGTCGTCGGTGGCCGTATGGCCGTGTGGGTGTGGTTAAGAGATGTTAGGTTTTGGTCTTTTTGTTAAGGGTTTAGTGGTGGTTCGTTTAGGTGTTGTCAGTCTTCATGATAGCGCCGGAATAGTGGTGGTCGTCGGAGCTCTTGGTTGTCGTCGGTTTGGCCACCGACAGTGGGTCGTGAGTGTTGTTGCTGGTGGGGCTAAAGGGGTAAGTTTAGTGGTTAATCGGTGGTTGATGTGGGATGTTGGTCTTGAACCAAACCGGTTAGTAGTGAACCGGACTGAACCAGTTACCTTTGGACCAAACCGAACCGTGTGAACCGGCCTATACCCATACCCGTACCTGACCCGGTTAACCTTTAGACCAGTGATGTCACTGGTGACGTCAGCAATGACATCATCGATGACGTCAGCCGTTGACCGTTGACCGGAGTTGACTTTTTCAAAAGACTCTATCCTGATGTTTTTTGACGTTCTAAGTTCGTTTTTGCAGTCCGTTTTGTCAAAATCAGACCCGAAAGCCCTGTTTTGACCCTATATATGTGTTACTAAGTGAACTTGAATGAGATTTTAATTGGAATTTTATGGTCTTTTTCAGATGACATGGACTGTGAAGAGAACGTGTTACCTCCTCCGCCTCCGCCTCGTGTTTAGTCGACTCCTACGAGCACCGCTCGTGATTCGCGTATGTGACCTTTCTTAGTCTTTTTAGGTTACATAGTAACATTTTGGAATAAGTTTAATTAATAAAATTTTATTGTAGACTCTGACTCAGCTCGAGCAGGACCTAGCTCGGACCGTGGTAAACGTCCGTATCAGCAGTAGTACTTGTGCTTTTGAGAGGTGTGTTCTCTTCTTGTGCTAGATTGTTTATTGTGATTGATTATTTACTGTGAAACTGAACTCTTGTGTTATTTTGAGATATTGGGATCAGATCATATGGATAGTGTGTTTCATATTTTATATCATTAATTGTGTTGAGACATTGGGTATCTTTGCATTCATTGCATAACATGTGCATGGGGTGGCTTGTACGAAGGAATGTGATTTTTACCACACTGTGTTTTGGAGAAATAAGGGGTGAGGGATTCTAGGGAACTACCTCCACTATGATCGGATGGCTTTGCCATCACTTTGTTAGGCGTTCGGAGTGTGGGAATGTATTCTCTGTGACATTGCATTCATTGCTCATTGAGACATTATTGTGATTACTTCCTTGTTATATTTAAATGAACTGAATGCACTTGTGACTTGAGACAGCACTATAGGGACACACTGGGCTTTATAGCTCACTCTGTTTATTTAATGTTTCAGATACTTGACTCTAGGAGTTGGTACCCGGAGATCTCAACTAGAAGCTATTTTCAATTATTATTTTCAGTACGTTAGTTATTAAGGATTTTACTTTATCGTTTTGGGAATATTAGGGATCGAGATGTTTTAAGTTACGTGCAGTAAATTGGGGTATTTGTTTTATTAATATTATTGTTAGTACATATTCAAATATAATAATATTTTTCTGTGTTTTTATTATTATATAGTACCGTTGCGTTAGGTATTTAATATTTTGAAAATGTTTTTCGTTTTACTTATCGAACAAGTTATATAATATAATTATTTAACTTAGCGTACACTTCAAGATTAAAATTAAGGGGTTACATTTTTGGTATCAGAGCCGAGTTCAACACTCGGACTATGAGTCCCGTAACCGATGTTTTACTTGTGTTTGAAAGGCATGCATGTATTAAATATTTTAAGATATGAGAATTTTTGAAAATAAAGTATTTTACTCGTGTTTTGAAATTGAGACTCCGGTACCAAATCTAATATAAGCTTTATCCTTGTAGATAGATATTATGCCACCTCGTAGGAGTGTTAGACTTGCTGTTACCAGAGGCCGAGGCTGTGGTCGCACTGTTGTGACTGTTAGTGAGCTGCCACCTGCTGTTGATCATACTGTTAATGATCAAGCTTAGATATAAGACTAGGAGGTTGACCCTCAACCTGAGGTGCAACAAACCGTGAACCGATAGTCTGGGGATAGGGAAGCACATGAACAACCACCTCACAAGGAAGAGCTGATAGATTCGGACGATGATGAGATGGTGGAACTTGATAGTGCTGCGGTTAACCGAAAGTTACTGAAATACTTCCCTGAACAGTCGGAAAGTGCTAGGAAACCAGTGTCGGCTATTTTCCTTAGTGTCGGAATGAGGGTTTTTATGGGGGTTTCGGATGAGCACCCATCGGATGCTGAGCTATGAATGGAGGATTTTGAGAGACTCTTTGAGGAAATGGAATACCCCACCGGTAAGAAATTAAGAGCTGTTGTTTCACTACTGCAAGGCGAGGCACAACGTTGGTAGAGATCAAAACAGAGGCTTATGTCGGTTGATCAAATAACCTAGAATACCTTTCGTCAGGCCTTTCAGAATCGTTATGTGGGAGAGCAGTATCTAGCTGATCGGCGTTAGGCTTTCATTGATCTAAAACAAGAGAATATGATAGTATCCAGGTATGAGATAAGTTTTGTGGAATTATCCCGGTATGCACCTGTTTTAGTAGACACTAAAAATGATAAGTACCGAGAATTTCTGAAAGGTCTTCGCTTTTCGATCCGTGAGAAGGTAGCTCATTTTCAAGATAAGTCTTTTAGTGCTTTGGTTGATCGTGCCAAGACAGTGGAAAGAATGGAAACCATCTCTAGGAGTTAGTCGAAATATGAGAAGGATCGATGTAAGAGATATTATGGGTCGGGTTACCAGTTAGGTACCCCGAGTTATGCTAGTAAGAGAGCTAGAGAGGAATCAGTCCAATAGAGTAATCAGAGAACAAAATTGATAGTATCTACTGCTAGTGGAGGTGGGTCGTCAGCTTCCCGACTAATCTGTTCTTTTTGTCACAAGAAACATGGAGGGGAATGCAGAAGGAAGGTCGACGCTTGTTTCCGGTGTGGATCTTTGGATCATTTCTTTAGTGCTTGTCCTAAACCGCCTACAGCTTCCTTCTTGAGGAAACAGTCACAGGATCTAGTTCAGACATCTGGTGTGGGTAGAGGCCAAGGAAAGTTAGTCACCTCTGGTATAAGAGGTAAGAGAGGATTAGTTCAGAATGTAGTTGCTTCGGGTGTCAAGAAACCCGACTTGATTTATGCTACCAGGGCTCAGGATGATCGTGACCAACCAGATGTTATAGCGGGTACCTTTTCTATCCATTATTTACCTTATTTTGCTTTACTTGATAATGGGTCTACACACTCTTTTATGGCAAGTGCGGTAGCTGATGGTCTTGAAATTTCGGTATGTAAAAATGATTTTTCTGTAACTGTCCAAAGCCCCGTGGGTAATCCCGTTGATGTCAATAGTATTTACCGTAATTGTCCTCTTGAAGTTTAGGGGGAGATGTTCCCTGCAAACCTTATGGAACTCCCTTTTAATGAGTTTGACCTTATTCTTGGTATGGATTAGTTATCCAAACATCGAGTTAATTTGGATTGTGAGAAAAAGAGAGCTTTTCTGAAGACACCTAATAATCGAGTAATAATGTTAATGGGGAACAAAGAGGTTTCTTATCTAATATGATATCAACTCTTAAAGCTGAAAAATTGATTAGGAAAGGTTCTGTAGCCTATCTAGCGTACATTTTGGATCCTAGATAATCGGATTCTGGGATAGATAAGATTGGGGTCTGAAAGATTTTTCATATGTGTTCCCTGAGGAATTACCAAGAGTGCCACCTAAGCGTGATGAGATTGAGTTTGGTATTGAGGTTTATCCGGGTACAACACCTGTATCGATGATACCATATCGGATGACACCTAAGGAACTTAAGGAATTAAAAATCCAATTGCAAGAGCTTTTGGATAGAGGGTTTATTAGACCAAGTATTTCACCCTGGGGAGCTCCGGTTCTCTTTGTTAAGAAGAAGGATAGGACGCTTCGTCTGTGTATTGATTATCGTAAACTGAACAAGTTGATGATAAAGAATAAATATCCTCTCCCTCGTATCGATGATCTTTTAGATCAGTTTAGGGGTGCTAAGGTTTTCTTGAAGATAGATTTGAGATATGGGTACTACCAACTCAGAGTTAAGGATTCTAATGTTTTTAAGACAGTTTTTCGAACACGTTACGACCATTATGAATTCCTCATAATACCTTTCGGATTAACAAATGCTCCTGCAACATTCATGGATTTAATGAACAGAGTATTTCAGCCATACCTTGATCAGTTTGTGGTTGTTTTTATCGAAGATATTTTGGTTTTTTCTAAGTCTGAGGACGAACATGAGAAACATCTTCGTATTGTTTTACAAACTCTGAGAGAGAAACAATTATATGCTAAGTTTGGCAAGTGTGAATTTTGGTTGTGTGAAGTAATGTTTTTGGGACACATAGTTTCTGCTGAAGGTGTTAAAGTGGATCCGAAAAAGATTGAGGCTATTATAGGCTGGAAGCAACCCAAAAATATTTCTGAGATCCGTAGTTTCTTGGGTTTAGCTGGTTATTATCGGAGGTTTGTAGAAGGGTTTTCGATCATTGTAAGACCTTTAACCAAACTCTTGAGGAAGAATACCCCTTTTGTTTGGATTGAGGCTCAATAGTCCAGCTTTGAGAAATTAAAATTGGTGCTAACCCAAGCCTCAGTTTTGATCAAACCTGAGTCTGGGAAACCATATACCGTTTACAGTGATGCTTCCTATACTAGTTTGGGTTACGTACTTATGCAGGATGGTAGGGTAGCAGCTTATGCCTCCCGTCAGTTAAAACCACATGAAGTTAATTACCCCACCCATGATCTTGAGTTAGCTGATGTGGTCTTTGCTCTTAAAATTTGGAGACACTATCTCTACGGGGAGAAGTGTTATATCTTTACCGACCATAAGAGTTTGAAATATTTACTCACTCAAAAAGAGCTTAACTTGAGACAACGTTGTTGGTTAGAACTTCTGAAGGATTATGACTGTGAGATTGAGTACCACCCTGGGAAAGCTAATGTGGTGGCAGACGCTTTGAGCCGTCGAGTAATTGTAGATCTGAGAGCTCTTTTTGCTCGTCTGAGTTTATATGAGGATGGGAGTATCTTAGCGGAACTTCGGGTTATTCCTACTTTAATCTCTGAGATTCGTTCAGAACAACCGAATGATGTGTTCTTAATGCATCGTAGGAAAGAGGTTGAGGAAGGTACTTCTAGGGACTTCACCATTAACCAAAATGGTATCCTTTGCTATCGAGGACGATATTGTGTTCCGAAGAATTCTGAGTTAAGAAAAACTATTCTTCGTGAAGCCCACGATAGTCCCTACTCTATGCATCCAGGTTGGGACAAGATGTGTAAGAATCTCCGGGAACGATATTGGTGGAAAGGACTTAAAAGAGATATTGTGGGTTATGTCTCTAAATGCTTAACTTGTTAGAAAGTGAAGGCTGAACACCAAAGACCATCTGGTTTGTTACAGCATATTGAGATTCCTCAGTGGAAGTGGGAACGTGTGACTATGAACTTTGTTAGTGGTCTTCCTGTGACTTCGTCGAAGAAAGACTCTATTTGGTTTATTGTGGATCATCTCACTAAGTCCGCATATTTTATTCCGGTTTGAGTTGACTTTTCCCTCAGTAAGTTAGCTCGGTTATATATAGTTGAGATATTGCGACTGCATGGTGTGCCAGTTTCTATAATTTCTGATCATGATCCGAGATTTACAGCCAAGTTCTGGAAAATCTTTTCATACTGCACTGGGCACTCGACTCAATTTCAGTACTGCGTACCATCCACAAATTGATGGTCAATCTGAGAGGGTTATTCAAATTCTTGAAGATATGTTGAGGGGATGCGTTGTTGATTATCCGGGCAGTTGGGAGAATTTTCTACCCTTAGTAGAGTTTGCGTATAATAACAGTTATCAGGCTAGTATCCAGATGGCACCTTACGAAGCTTTGTATGGACATAGGTGTCGTACACCCATTGGTTGGACCGAGTTAACTGAGCATAGGATTTTGGGCCCAGATATTACTCGAGAAGTTGAGGAAACGATTAGAATGATCAAAGACAGACTTAAGGTTGCCTTTGACCGGCAAAAATCTTATGTGGATTTGAAGCGACGGGATATTAAGTATGATTTGGGTGATAGAGTCTTTCTGAAAGTATCTCCATGGCGGAAGGTAATTCGTTTTGGTCGGAAGGGTAAGTTGAGCCCTCGATTTATTGGACCTTATCAAATTTTACGGAGAGTGAGGCCAGTTGCCTACCAGCTTGATTTACCTCCTGAGTTACAGCGTATACATGATGTTGTAATAACCATTTTTGTCCGAGGTTCGAATCAAACCCTAAACCAAAACCCTACCCCTAAACTAAAACCCTAAACCATATCCCTAAATTATAATATTAACTATATATATAAGATAAATAAATAAATAAATAAACCAAAATTACAAAAATATTATTTTTATTATTCAAAACCAAAAAATATTATACAATATAAAGTCCATTACAAATTTTTAACCCAAAAATAAATAATACATGGCCCATGTAATATTATTTACAACCATTATCCCAAGCCCATTACACTAACCCATCAGTTCAAACCAACAACCAGACCCATATTCTATAACCCAACCCAATACAAATTGAACCCACATCATTACCCAGATACCAAACCCTTAACCCAGTTCATAACCCGGATATACAACCCGACTATCCAAAGGTTTCTGGAATTAGCCCTGAATTCTACAACAAGATTTGTTCATCTTTAGCATCAGCGGAGACCACGTTAGCGCCATCCGGAGTCCTCACCAGCAACGATAGCCATGACATTAGAACCTCCTCTACATCCGAACAACCAAACCAAAGAATGATCCCCAATCTTCTGTGCTGCAAACCGAACCAAGTAAAGACAAAGACAGAGTGGTACCCCTCAATCGTATGAATAGCTGGCAGGAATGCACAAACAAACAAAAGGACAACAAATCAGATTAAATTTCATTTTCTTTTTATTACCAATGTAAATCGGGTATAAGAACCCAGCAAAATTAGATGTAAAAGGAAACAGGCATCTAACAAAAAAAAACAATACAAGGTATTCTCAAGGTTTTTCAGAGCATCTTTCTTTTCATTTTCGAATAGAAAAAAATATAATCGAAAAGGGTTTTTTGATTACCTTTGGTGGTCGATCGATTCCTCGTCACCGGTTCGTCTCCTATTTTATCTTCTTTGGTTGCCGTTTCTTTCTTTCTCTCTAAAACCATATTTTACAAACTCGAATTTTCAAGGTTGGGTTCTGCTTTTGGGATTCCTGAAGAAAATCTTTAAAAAAAATGGATTCAGGATCTGTTTTTAACGATTTTTAAAAGATGGGTTGAGGTTTTGAAATGTAAAGTGTTTTGCTCTTATTCTTCTGGGTTTCAAACTGAAAATGAAGAACATAGAGGAGAAAGATACACTAGTATCGTGTAAAAGCATTTATTTTTGGGTTTTATTTTTCTTTGAAATTTATAATAAATTTAATTCATTCCTTTATTAGTCTTTCTTTACTTTTTCAACAGCATTTATTTGGTATTAATTTCTAAAATTTTTTTCACTTCCGTGTGAAAAGGGGGAAATGAATCCATTTATTTCTTTTCTGTTTTCCTTAAGTTGGGGCAGTCATATGTTAATTTATTTTTAAATGTTTATGTAAAATATATATATTTTTATTATGTTTATATATTTTATAGTATTGTATTTTGTTACCTTTTCACATTCTTTTTCCTTATATATGTTTTAGTTTTATACAATTTTGTATATATTATATACGTTATATTTTTATATAATAAATATAACATATTTTATGTATATATTTTAAATTTACACAATGTATATATGTATTTTACTCTTATGTTATATATGTTATATTATATATATTTTGTTTCTGTCAGTTATATATCTATATTATTTTATAAAGTAAGTTGATTAGTTTCTATTCTTGTATGTAAAGTATTACGTATGTTTGTATAAATTACTTATATATACTTAATAGTCATATTTTATTATATATTATAATGTTATTCATTTATTTTATATGTTTTTGATGATTCATTTGATTCATTTATTTATTCTTTATTTTTTTTTTGTTTTATTCTATCGATTTTACGGTGACCCGCAACGGGGGATGATCCGTAATATTTATAGCCTGTTTGTTCTAACTTCTAACACCTAACATCTAACCTTTATTTTACCGCATTTATTTTATCGCAATTTAATCTTTCGTATTTATTTTTCTTGCAATTTATTTTATGGAATTTAATTTTTCGTATTTACTTTTCCTTAATTTAATTTCTTGCATATATATTTGTTATAATTTAATTTCTCACACTTTATTTTCCGCTTTTATTTTATGTACTTATTTGTATATTCGATTCATTTTTCATTATTCGTCACACCGCATTAATTAATGAATCTTAATTAAATGTCTTTATTCGGTCGTAACGGGTCCGTGTTCCAACGTAGTGGTCGCGGTGTATGCGTTGCCTCCGAATAAAGACACGGTAAAAATAAAATTGATTCGAATCTTTAAACCAAAATTAATTTAAATGCCACTTTAATCCGAAAAATCTAAAATTAATTAAGCGGTAATTTATAAAGGTGCCATTTTTGGGCGGTTTTAAACTCTAAACCCGTTTTTAACCGTAACCGACTCTCGAACCTAAATCATTTCGAATCTCTGGTTTTTACGGTGTCCGGCCTACCAAAGTGGCCGGTGGTGACTTTACCCCATTCTTAAATCATTTTAACCTTTCTTTTAAATTCTCAAATTCGTTTCAAATCCCTAACTTTCTTAACCTTGATTTCAAAATTCTCTTTTAATTTCAACCCTAATGTAATCACTCATTTTTAATCGGATTTTAGTACTTGTAGTATTCTTGTAGTAGTAATATTATTAATAAAAATAGAAGAAAAAAAAAAGGAAAAAAAATGAAATGAGAAAGGAGAAGAAGAAGAAAGAAAAGGAAAAGTGGTGTAGGATTAGAATCCCACATTGGTGGGAAACACCACTTTTTCCTCTCTCATTGCCTATAAAAGGAGGGGATGAGGAGCCTTTTGGAGGGGGAAAACCAATTGGGTAAGGGTAGTACCCTATGATCCTAATTTGAGAGTTTAGCTCTCCCCAAATTTTGGGTGGTTCGATCGAGTCCTATTTTTAGGATTCGATCTAGTTAAAATTTTTAAGGAGGTCGTGGTAGATCTCGGTGGAAAGTTTATCGGGGTTAACCGTTCGTATTTTTAGGTATAATTTCTATCTTTGTATTTTTAATATTTTTAATGAAATATGATTGTTTATTATTAGATTTTAATTTATGTTTTAGATTAATATTTATAGTTGTTTTAATTTATGTTGTAGATTAATATTAATTTATGTTTATGTTTTAGATTAATATTTATGTATGTTTTAATTTATGTTTTTAAATTAATCTTTTATTTGTTAGATTAATATTTATGTTTTTATGTATTTTCATGTAATATTTTTAATTTATTTGTCATATTTAAGATTGCATGTTTATCTTAATTAATTAATGCGGGCCCTTAAATTCGGTCGTAAGCGAGGCCAACTCCAGTGTAGTGGTGGTGGTTCGGACGCTTACCTTCGGGTTTAGGTGCTTTAAAATAAATGCGCACATTTAATTAAAAATTAATTCGATCGTCAAATTAGCCCGAAAAGTTTAATATTATTAAAGCGGTAATTATTAAAGTACCAATTTTGGGCGGTGTGGGGGTGCTAATCCTTCCCCATCCGTAACCGACTCCCGAACCCCAACTTTTCAAATCTCTGGTTTTATGGTGTCCGGTCTACCTAAACGGCCGGTGGCGACTCCAATTTTTCAAAAATCAATTTTTAAACGAAACCCCCACGTGGAAGATATTAATTTTCAAAACAACACATCAAAAATGTTTTCCAACTCGAAAAAGAACATTTTAGCGAAACTTGTTTTTTAAGATCGCTACAGATGGCGACTCCGCTGGGGAAGATTTTTTTCAAAATAAAAAGAGAGTCGAGCTTTTAAAATGATTATCGCTTTATTAATATTAAATATTTCGGGCTAAAATGACGATCAAATTAATTTTTAATTGAATTTGCGCTTTTATTTTTCCGCATTTAAAACTTACATCTAAACCCGTCATTTTAAGTGGGGGGAAAAGGCTAATGCTTTCGTGGAGATATTGTTCTCCCGTATGGGCCCTAGCCGAAGTACCTTCGGGGCTCCACTACCTTATGCTTTCGTGAGGATATCGTTCCTTCGTATGGGCATAAGTGAACGGGTCCCCCTGAATTGAACTTGGTCAAGATGAGCCTATAATGGGTGATGATCGGGGGCCTTGCTACTCTTAGTAGAGGACAGCTCGGACAATTCGGGTCCCCCTTTAGCACCAACACTGCATATAGAGAACTAGATCACCCACCCCACTAGAGCCATGCGGATACCCTAAGTGAACTAGACGAGATATCTAGGGTTGTCTTTCTCTGTTTATTGTTACGTAAATTTAATTTTCTGAAACTTATTTTTGCGTTTATTGTTTTTACTCGGTATTAACTCGGTTTCTTCATGTTTTTATTTTTCTTTTTGCATGCATCACCGTATTTTGCATTGCATTAGGAGGTATTGATTCGAGTGGTTCATCCTACATAGGAAGCTTTCACCATGGAAAAGAGGTATCTGAAATCCTCAACCTTAATGTTAGAAACCGATCAGAGACATCGATTAAGGGATAAGATTCGGTCAACATCCACCAGACTCTTTTTATCAGACCCCGATTATAGGACGATCGAAGAGCTTGAGACAACAGTCTACCGAGAGTAGACACCAGGTAACGATCATGCATTTATCTGGTCTACATCAGAATATTCAGCCTGAGATTCTAAGAGAGCATGCAGATGTAACAGAAACCAAGGTTTAATCAAAGGGTTATTAGGGTGTAGAATTGGTACCATTTTGCCATCCACAGTCCAAGTCAGAATCAGATATCGTACATCGAGAGCAGGTAATAATGTTTTATTTTACTCGGGTCAGCGAGGAAATAACCATCGAGAATTCTAAAGTAATGTGAAGTATGTAACAGAAAACTACCGAAGATCCAATAACAAAAGGGTTTATTGAAGATCAGAATCAATACTATCTCTCCATCTTGAGGACGAGTAAAAGTCAGATATAGATAGCCGATCAGAAAAAGCAATTGACAAATTTCTCTAGTACATCAATGAAGAAGTATTTTTTAGACAGCAAAAACGAAGAACAAAAGATCGGTACCTTACCGACCCACTTCACGAGGATCAAGGTCATCGTTCGAGATTATCAGAGATGATCAGCAACACTGACACTACAAGGTCGCTCAGGCAATATTTGACACAGATCAATGCCATACGATTCTCGAGGATCAAAGTTCAGAAGGATAATTAGAAACGTGACCAGGTCAACCGAGGAGACCGAAACACATGATGCAACAGAGATTCCTATGTCAAGCAAGCAACTTAGGGTCGTAGGGAATAGGAATTAGGGCTAGTACTTGTGTATAGGATTAGTTTCCCCTAATTTTGTAATGGACCCTCTATTTCCTGTGAAAGTAATCCAGTATGGTGATTACCAATAGGGGTTAATACCTTTAACCCGCATACATTTTGTATCATTGGCATCCGCATATGCATCATACATGCATTTAACCATTTTGACATCATCTAACTATATGCATATTATGACAGTGCATTTTAAAACACTGGCCACACCACATTATAATTTCACATACTATCGAAAGAAAAGAATGGAAGACCATGTGACCAATCTAGAAAGAGGTCAGAAACACTTAGAGGATCGTCTTGGGGATATTGAACAGAGTATCAGTGCACAGATTGCTCAGTCTCAAGAGTCCATTTTATCCGAGCTTACAGCACTACTAGGAAAGAATCACGGGAAAGAAAAAGTGAGAAATAAAGAAACCTCTGAGCCAAATGAAGATACCTCTCATCATATGGTTCAATTCGTCGCACCAAATGATGCAAACCCTGCCAGAGTATCTGCTAAACAACCAGTTCAAGTTCTCGGGAGCCAGCCTATAGATGTTGAAAGGCTTTGTGAGGAAGAGATCCCTAACCTAAATTTGATCGAGAAGATCAGACATGATGTTGAAGAGAAGTGGGAATTGAAGTTCCGCTTGATGGAAGAAAGGTTCAAGACCATTCAGACTCAAAAAGGGACAGGGAGCGATGCTAGTGAACTAAGTCTGGTACCCGATTTGATCCTACCCCCGAAATTCAAAAGTCCAGAATTTAATAAGTATGATGGAACATCGGGCCCTTTCGAACACCTCACAATGTACTATCGTAAGATGGCTGCTTTCATCAAAGATGAGAAAATTTTAATACATTGCTTTCAAGACAGTCTGACCGGATCCGCAATCCGATGGTACGCTCGGCTTAGTTGCGAGAACATCAGGTCGTGGAAAGACTTATCCAAAGCTTTTTTACAACAGTACAAACATGTAACAGACATGGTACCCAGCCGCATCATGCTTGAAGGTTTGGGGCAAAGGTCCAACGAGAGCCTGCGTCAATACGCTCAACGATGGAGGGAGATGGTTGCTCAGATTCAATCACCTATCCCCGAAAATGAGATCACACCGATGTTCATTAATTCACTAAAAGGAGCTTTGTATGATCGTCTCATCCATCATACTACCCAGAATTTTGTCAATCTCATCAAAATCGGTGAATCTCTAGAGATAGCCCTCAAGAGTGGGAGGATCAGCAATGGTGACAAGCCCCAAGGGTACGATAAAAAGAATGAAGGTGAAGTGAATGCTATTGGGACCTTCAATTACCCTACAACCGGGAGAATGCAAAAAGGAGAAGAAAGCTCTAGAAAGGGGCAGGACAGAGCAACCTTCACTCCTCTTCCAGTTTCATACAGCGAGCTCTATTCTCAACTATATGAGACAGGTCTTGTACGGCCTTATATCCTTACACCCCTCGAGCCTCCATTCCCTGCATGGTACAACGCTGTTGCACATTGTGAGTATCATGGAGACATTCCAGGTCATTCTATTGAGAATTGTCATTACTTCAAGAAGCTCGTGCAGAATTTAATCGATACCGGTGTTTTGAAGTTTGAAGAATAGAGACTTATGATCTGGGGATTAAAGACCAACCGAGATGAATTTTGGTGGTAGGAGGTTCTGACTCTCTAATTTTAATATTTAATCATTTTGTGAAATGAAGTCCAATTTACTACTTTGAGCCCGGAAGGTAGTAGGGACAATTTGTAAGGGCATGCATTTAAGAATTAAGTTTTTACCAATTAAACGGTTTTACATTCTTTAATTCTTTGAAAATTAATTTTTAGGAGTTGCTTTTGCTCTTCTATGTACACAAAATCAAACATTTTTGAACATATATGTACATATCATTATACATCAGATCTTGAATTTTAGATACGGTAACATCTTTGCTTCAATTTCAAAGACCGACTATAAAGTTTTGCATATTTAGAAGAGACTGAATGTCACGGGAATATTGCAAATGAGAGTCTCTACTAGCCTACTTGGGCCAACAGAATAACAATATGAGTGAATAGCAATGGGTAGTTCCCAGTTTTAGGAAAACTCCTTCTCAGGCACTTGTTGTTCAAGATCCTTGAATCGGGAGTCGACCTTGAATCCTCTATCCCCTGAAGACCTTCTCAGGACTTCCTTGAATGAGATGACGAATGACATTTCTTAAAAGAGATAAGGTCAAACATATTAAGTGTAAAGATCAAGAAACCATTAAAAGAGACAACTAAAAGTAATAACATGGTAAAAAAAAAAGAGAGAGAGAGAGAGAGAGGAGACAAAGACTGAAATAAAATGAAACGAGATGAGAAAATTTTCTTTTAAAAAGCACTCCAATGTTCAGATCCTGGTAATAGGCACATCCGAATAAGAGTGCGGTAATCCTGGGGCACTCCGCTGAAGCTTTAACTTTATGAGTGATGGTAATATTTTCAAATCATGACTATGCCGAGTAATTCGGGGTATTGTTGTTTGCTCCATCATTATCCTCGAAACAAAGGACTGTGATGAATTGATTTCCCCAGAAAAGGTAATGGAAACATTTATACATCGATCATGGAACTAAAATTGGTAAGATCATTCTAATCATTCAGGGACATCCAAACTAAATGAGATCGTCTTCAAACCACACTTTCGCCCAAAGGTTAACCTTGCTTCAAGGAACGTCGAACTCTGTAGTGCCTGATCGACACCCAAATGAGGGAAGGATTGGACAGATGGAGAAGGTGAGATAATGAGTGCCACATGAAAAAGGGTAGCCACTAGGGAAAGGATTATTCCTTTTGAAAGCCTGATAAGTCTAGAAGAGACTACATATTTTCCTATATCCCCGTAATAGTCGAGGATCCTCTAAATATGCTCTTCATTAGAGTTGAGCTTTGCCAGATTGGGGTAAATATGTCATTGCATTTGATATTCAGGAAGGCAAATATGTTTTAAATGCTTTTTGCAATAAACTTCCAAATTTTATACATTTTCCAAAAATTTTATTGCATCAGAAATACATACAAATAAAATCATTTTTTAAGAAAAATGAGAGTCAGCCTCCATTGAGGTACCCCGACAAGTATAGAAAAGAAGTCAGGATACAAAGACGTCCGATCAACCATTATACTGATCCAGAAGAGAATATAAAGAATACAAGTGGGGCGTCATTGTCCACGAAATGAAAGAATCAAAGCTCGAATCTGATGTGACCAGAGGTGTCATGATTACTAACAAAGTTTAGCTAATGAAGCTTACCTGGTAAACGAAATGAGGACTGGGGCACCAAATTTTTGAAATAGGGTTAACAGAAACTTCATGCGTCAATGCATACCCATAGATTGCACATGCGCATCTCGAACATACATCACGAACACATGCATAGTGAAAATGCTCATTCATCATCATTTTTTATAAATTGTCTTACAATAAAAGACAGATAATGGTCAAGAAGATGGTCGTAATAAAGATTCCGTGCACGTTTGCACCTTTCAGCAAAAAAGAAGAAAAAAGAAAAAAAGAGATCAAGCCAGAGAGATCAGCATTTCAAATTTGCAGAACAAGACCGGTAGAACCGGGACATCATGAAAGAAGAAGAAGAAGAAAAGAAAAGAAAAGAAGAAGAAAATGAAAAAATATTCTCGAGACAGAACTTGGCAGACAGTGAATGTATCACCAAAACGAATGAGAAACCAAGTATAAAGATCAAGACATTGGGGCAATCCAGAAACTCCAAATATTTTTAGAAAGAAGATTGGCAGTTGCTTGGCGTGAGTCCCGATTCGAAGATTTTTGGCAGCCACTTTGACATGAGTCCCGAAGTAATAGATTTTTTGGCAGTCTCTATAGACGTGAGTCCCGATTCAGAAAAAACATTGGCAGTCTTCCCGGCATGAGTCTCGATTCAGAGAAAACATTGGCAACCTTCCTGGTATGAGTCCCAAAAGACTTGGAGATGAAGGTTCCATACAGAGGGTACCAACATAATTCGATGTCCCACAAAAAAAGAATCTTCAGTAGTTCTATAAAGAAAGAACTTGTACACACCGAACACAAAGACTCGAAGCTCTATACAGAAGGAGCTACCAGTGGAAAAGTTCATCCACGACGCGACGGTTTTCTATAGGAGAAATCGACAGCACCGAAGTGAGGAGTTCTATACAGGAAGGACCTTCATTTTCGTTTTAGTCTCTAAGATTGAAGCTTCATATAGGAGAGGCAAATAACTCGAGACTTTAGAGTGAAAAGTTTCATATAGGAGAAACCCTAACTCCGGATCTAGAAGTAAAAGTTCTATACAGGAGGAACCTTATTCTACAAGATCCGTCATGACGCGAAAGGTTTTATATAGGAGAGACCGACAGCGTGGAAGATCTAGAGTTTCATATAGGAGGAATCTCTATCTTCGTCATAGTCTGAGTGAAAAGCTCTATACAAGAGGGACACAAAACTCGAGACTTTAGGGTGAAGGTTTTATACAGGAGAAACCAGAACTCATGATCTAGAAATGAAAGCTCTATATAGGAAGTGCTTTTGTTTTACAAGATCTGCTCGAAAGGCGAATGTTCACATACAGGAGTGACCTACAGACATCAGAAGGCGAACAAGTTCGATACAGAAGGAACTTACGAGCCTGAAGACTCGGTCAAGGAAGGTGGAGAGTTTCAGAAAAACACATCATTCCAAGACCACTGACAGAGAAGTCGGTTAAAAATGAGTGTTTTTTTTTTATCTTTGCTTTGTTCTCGTTTCACAAGAAAAAGCAAAGAGGGGCAATTGTAATCACTCATTTTTAATCGGATTTTAGTACTTGTAGTATTCTTGTAGTAGTAATATTATTAATAAAAATAGAAGAAGAAAAAAGGAAAAAAATGAAATGAGAAAGGAGAAGAAGAAGAAGAAAGAAAAGGAAAAGTGGTGTAGGATTAGAATCCCACATTGGTGGGAAACACCACTTTTTCCTCTCTCATTGCCTATAAAAGGAGGGGATGAGGAGCCTTTTGGAGGGGGAAAACCAATTGGGTAAGGGTAGTACCCTATGATCCTAATTTGAGAGTTTAGCTCTCCCCAAATTTTGGGTGGTTCGATCGAGTCCTATTTTTAGGATTCGATCTAGTTAAAATTTTTAAGGGGGTCGTGGTAGATCTCGGTGGAAAGTTTATCGGGGTTAACCGTTCGTATTTTTAGGTATAATTTCTATCTTTGTATTTTTAATATTTTTAATGAAATATGATTGTTTATTATTAGATTTTAATTTATGTTTTAGATTAATATTTATAGTTGTTTTAATTTATGTTGTAGATTAATATTAATTTATGTTTATGTTTTAGATTAATATTTATGTATGTTTTAATTTATGTTTTTAAATTAATCTTTTATTTGTTAGATTAATATTTATGTTTTTATGTATTTTCATGTAATATTTTTAATTTATTTGTCATATTTAAGATTGCATGTTTATCTTAATTAATTAATGCGGGCCCTTAAATTCGGTCGTAAGCGAGGCCAACTCCAGTGTAGTGGTGGTGGTTCGGACGCTTACCTTCGGGTTTAGGTGCTTTAAAATAAATGCGCACATTTAATTAAAAATTAATTCGATCGTCAAATTAGCCCGAAAAGTTTAATATTATTAAAGCGGTAATTATTAAAGTACCAATTTTGGGCGGTGTGGGGGTGCTAATCCTTCCCCATCCGTAACCGACTCCCGAACCCCAACTTTTCAAATCTCTGGTTTTATGGTGTCTGGTCTACCTAAACGGCCGGTGGCGACTCCAATTTTTCAAAAATTAATTTTTAAACGAAACCCCCACGTGGAAGATATTAATTTTCAAAACAACACATCAAAAATGTTTTCCAACTCGAAAAAGAACATTTTAGCGAAACTCGTTTTTTAAGATCGCTACACCTAATTTTTAATTTCCCCCTTTTAATTTAATCCCTAAATTTTCCAATTCTTTTCAATTACGTGTTTTCAAACCCTAATTAAAATTCTTTTTTTCAAATCCATAATTTTTATTCCAAATCCCTAATTTTTCAATTTAAACCTAATTTCATAATTTTGGGACAATTTCAAAATTCCCAATTTTTATTCTTTCATAATAGTGACCTTTTTCCACATTTAGTTATTTAAGAATTTTATAAGGGTCGCTACAGTTGGCGACTCCGCTGGGGACCAATTTTTCAAACGAGTCGAGCCTTGTTTTCAAAAAACCGCTTAATTAATTTTGGAAGTTGCGGAATAAAGTGACAATTAAATTATTATTTGTTTACTAATTCGAGGTTTCTTAAATATCATTCAACCCGTTGTTCTAAGTGGGGGGAAAACGCTATTGCTTTCGTGAGGATATTGTTCTTTCGTATGGGCCTAGCAAAGTACCTTCGGGGCTCGACTCCCGGATTGAACTCGATTAAAATGAGCCTATAATGGGTGATGGTCGGGGGCCTTGCTACTCTTAGAAGAGGAAAGCAAGGACAATTCGGGTACCTCCTAGTACCAAAATTGCATATAGAGAACATAGTCAACCCACCCCGTTAGAGCCATGCGGATAACCTAGGTGAATTAGGTATGATATCTAGATTTTGTTTATCTTTCTCTTCTTCCGTGTCATTTATCTGTGTAACTTATTTATGCTTCTGTTATTTATGTTATCCTTACTAACACATTTCCCTTTTTCTACCGTTTGTTTTTTTCTTTTATTTCCTTTCCTCGCATCTTTTTTGCATCTTTTACATAAAGGTGTTGAACTAAGTGGTTTGTTCAATCAGAGACTTTCACTATAGTTAGAGAGTCAAAACAAGAAAAAGAAAGAGAGAAAAAAAAAGAGAGAAAAATAAAAGAAAGAAAAAGGAGGAAGAAAAAAAATAATGAGAAAATAAAACCAAGGAAAAAGAAAAAGGTGAGAGAAAAAAATTAAAAAGAAAAAGAAAAGAAAAGAAAAGAAGAAAAGGAAATTTAGAATATAGGAAAAGAGAGAGGAAAAAACAATGAAAATGAAAAAAAGGATAAAAAAAAGAGAAAAAAATCGAGAAAATAGAGAGAAAAAAAAAGAGAAAAAGAAAAGATGAAAAAGAAAAGAAAAAATAGAAAAAATAGAAAAAATAATAAGGGGCATTAAGATCTTAACCGGTGAAAGTTGCTCAAAGGGTGATCACTAGCGGGATCCACACCTTTACTTGCATTCATGCATACATCTCATGCATCTCATAGCATATATCATGCATTAATTAAACAAGGAGGTTAATTATAGGATCTCGTATCCGTAATTGAAGGTTTCTCGCTTGCATTTTACCAACACCAAGAAGGGCTAATGGAAGAAGACTTTGCCAAGTTAGAAGCCAATCTTATGGGGCAATTAGAGCGCACTCAAAAAGAATTAGAAGATTCTATGATCAAGTCTCAACAAGACATGATGAAACAAATTGCTCACTTGATGGGACTAAGGAAAGTGAAAGACCAACAAAGGAAATGTTCTGTTGAAGACCCCTCGGGCCCTCCCGTTTTTATTGCTAACACTTCTAGACCTCTAAAAGGAGTAGTAACATCATCTCTTCAAGCTTGTGCCTCTACCCAAGCCCTACCAGGTGTGACTTTCACTAATATGGAAGGTTTGAGGATGACATTCCAGACTTCGATGAGCTAGAAAAATTAAAGGTTGAATTTTCAAAGCAATTAGAGAAAACCAAGAACGAGTTTGAAGAGAAGCTTCAGATAAAAGAGGATGAAGAAGAATGGTATGGGTTGAATGCTAGTGAGCTTAGTCTGGTTTCAGGTCTAGAGATCCCTTATAAGTTCAAGACCCCAGATTTTGAGAAGTTTGATGGGAAGACTTGCCCTATCGCACATATAACTATGTTTTGTCAGAAAATGGCGGGCTTTACTAACAATGAGAAGTTGTTAATCCACTATTTCCAGGATAGTCTGGTGGGATCTGCCACAAGGTGGTATAATCAGTTAACCCATGCTCAAATTAAGTCGTGGAAGGATCTGGCGAAAGCTTTCACAAACCAGTATAAGCACGTAACCGATATGATCCCAAATCGGCTCATTCTACAAGGGATGGAACAAGGGCATAACGAAAGCCTTCGAGAGTATGCTCGACATTGGTGTGATGCTGCAGCACAAGTACAACCTCCGCTCAACGAAAGTGAACTTTCTCAAATGTTTGTGGATACACTAGAGGGAGTGTTGTATGATCACTTGATAAGCCACCCTATCAGTAGTTTTGCGGAGTTGGTTATGACCGGAGAACGCATCGAGTATGCTATTAAGAAGGGAAAGATGAAGGACCCTTATAGCATAATTTCTCAGAAAGAGGAAGATTCTCATGTCTATGTGGTGAGTTCTCACTCAATCAATCAAACTCAGGGCCGTCCCCATACTCATACAAGACCTAAAAAGGTGCTTCATCCAATTCCTATGACCTACACCAAGTTACTCCCAATTCTCGTTGAGAAGAAACTTTTGACTTTGATGCAGTCTAAGCCAAAGGATCCTCCTTACCCTGAAGGATATAATGTCAATGCCACATGTGACTATCATATAGGGAGCACAGGCCACACAACAGAGAATTGTGGAGCTTTGAGGAATAAGGTTCAAGGACTGATTGAGGTCGGTATTCTGAAGTTTTAAGAAAGAGTAGAGGACATGATCTTTGGGAAGATTCTAATCTTCGAGTTTGGATGTTCATTTTCTGCCTCCTTGCATTTTATGTTTTCCTTTTAAAGTAATGCATCAATTAACTTTGTTACTATTTGCCCGAAAGTAACAAATACTTTTTTGTAAGGGATTATGTTATGTTTGCTCTTTTGTTGTTTCAATGAAAGAATGCATATTTTTAAAACATATGTGTTTTCCTTTTTCTCTCAGAGTTCCTTGGATGTCACATGCTTATTTTGACGTGGGTTCAAAAATGGTTGTAAAATTAGATGTAAAAGGAAACGGGCATCTAACAAAAAAAAAAGCAATACAAGGTATTCTCAAGGTTTTTCAGATCATCTTTCTTTTCATTTTCAAATAGAAAAAATATAATTGAAAAGGGTTTTTTGATTTTACCTTTGGTGGTCGATTGATTCCTCGTCACCGGTTCGTCTCCTATTTTATCTTCTTTGGTTGCCGTTTCTTTCTTTCTCTCTAAAACCATATTTTACAAACTCGGATTTTCAAGGTTGGGTTCTGCTTTTGGGATTCCTGAAGAAAATCTTTAAAAAAAATGGATTCAGGATCTGTTTTTAACGATTTTTAAAAGATGGGTTGAGGTTTTGAAATGTAAAGTGTTTTGCTCTTATTCTTCTGGGTTTCAAACTGAAAATGAAGAACATAGAGGAGAAAGATACACTAGTATCGTGTAAAAGCATTTATTTTTGGGTTTTATTTTTCTTTGAAATTTATAATAAATTTAATTCATTCCTTTATTAGTCTTTCTTTACTTTTTCAACAGCATTTATTTGGTATTAATTTCTAAAAATTTTTTCACTTCCGTGTGAAAGGGGGGAAATGAATCCATTTATTTCTTTTCTGTTTTCCTTAAGTTGGGGCAGTCATATGTTAATTTATTTTTAAATGTTTATGTAAAATATATATATTTTTATTATGTTTATATATTTTATAGTATTGTATTTTGTTACCTTTTCACATTCTTTTTCCTTATATATGTTTTAGTTTTATACGATTTTGTATATATTATATACGTTATATTTTTATATAATAAATATAACATATTTTATGTATATATTTTAAATTTACACAATGTATATATGTATTTCACTCTTATGTTATATATGTTATATTATATATATTTTGTTTCTGTCAGTTATATATCTATATTATTTTATAAAGTAAGTTGATTAGTTTCTATTCTTGTATGTAAAGTATTACGTATGTTTGTATAAATTACTTATATATACTTAATAGTCATATTTTATTATATATTATAATTTTATTCATTTATTTTATATGTTTTTGATGATTCATTTGATTCATTTATTTATTCTTTATTTTTTTTTTGTTTTATTCTATCGGTTTTACGGTGACCCGCAACGGGGGATGATCCGTAATATTTATAGCCTGTTTGTTCTAACTTCTAACACCTAACATCTAACCTTTATTTTACCGCATTTATTTTATCGCAATTTAATCTTCCGTATTTATTTTTCTTGCAATTTATTTTATTGAATTTAATTTTTCGTATTTACTTTTCCTTAATTTAATTTCTTGCATATATATTTGTTATAATTTAATTTCTCACACTTTATTTTCCGCTTTTATTTTATGTACTTATTTGTATATTCGATTCATTTTTCATTATTCGTCACACCGCATTAATTAATGAATCTTAATTAAATGTCTTTATTCGGTCGTAACGGGTCCGTATTCCAACGTAGTGGTCGCGGTGTATGCGTTGCCTCCGAATAAAGACACGGTAAAAATAAAATTGATTCGAATCTTTAAACCAAAATTAATTTAAATGCCACTTTAATCCGAAAAATCTAAAATTAATTAAGCGGTAATTTATAAAGGTGCCATTTTTGGGCGGTTTTAAACTCTAAACCCGTTTTTAACCGTAACCGACTCTCGAACCTAAATCATTTCGAATCTCTGGTTTTTACGGTGTCCGGCCTACCAAAGTGGCCGGTGGCGACTCCACCCCATTCTTAAATCATTTTAACCTTTCTTTTAAATTCTCAAATTCGTTTCAAATCCCTAACTTTCTTAACCTTGATTTCAAAATTCTCTTTTAATTTCAACCCTAATTTTCAATTTCCCCCTTTTAATTTAATCCCTAAATTTTCCAATTCTTTTCAATTACGTGTTTTCAAACCCTAATTAAAATTCTTTTTTTCAAATCCATAATTTTTATTCCAAATCCCTAATTTTTCAATTTAAACCTAATTTCATAATTTTGAGACAATTTCAAAATTCCCAATTTTTATTCTTTCATAATAGTGATCTTTTTCCACATTTAGTTATTTAAGAATTTTATAAGGATCGCTACAGATGTATTTCACGTCTCTATGTTGAGACGATACAGATCTGACCCATCCCACATCATTTCTGTTGATGATATTGAGGTTAGACCTGATGTAAGTTTTGAGGAGGAACCAGTTAAAATTCTTGAGGAAGACAAAAGAGTGTTAAGGAAAAAGACTATTGATATGGTTAAAGTATTGTGGCGGCATCATAGGTACGATGAGGCCACGTAGGAACCTAAGTCTGTTATCAAAACTCAGTATCCGTATCTCTTCTCATCAGGTAAATTTCGAGGATGAAATTTCTTTTAAGGGGAGGAGAGTTGTAACATTCGGAAAATCGAATAGGGGAAACCCTAATTTTATAATTTCCCAAACCTGATTTGTGCCCTAATTTGAATCAATTGGGGATTCTGTTAGGGGTATTTTTTGTTTTTATTCGAATTGTAAACCTAGTAAAACTAAAACTATCTTTGGTTATATCTAAACCTTTTTCCCTTTCTCTGTCGTTCTTCAGATCTCTGTCTCCTCCTTCAGTTTACCTTTGCTTCAGTCGGCGTTTTGCAATCCCTATTCTTCCGGAGTTGCATCACCCTTGCCGAAAATCGTATTTGCCCGGGGTTTTGTTCGGTAATGGTTGTGTTATGAGTTTTGGATAGGTGAGGATCTAAGTTCATCCCTTTTGAGTATTTTGTGTTTGGGGTTTTGTAAGGACGACGATTTTGAGTCTTCTGGGAAGGGGTTGTCGGCGTTTGGGAGGGAAACCGGTGAACCTTGGTCGAGATTTTCAGAACAGTGACGGGGAATCAGTTTAGGGTTTGGGTTTTTCTGGTTGTGGTTTCAGTGAGTGTTGCTTAGTTGAGGGTCGTTTAGGGTTGTCTCCGGCGGTGGGTTTGGTCATTGGTAGCCGTATGGCCGTGTAGGTGTGGTTAAGAGATGTTAGGTTTTGGTCTTTTTGTTAAGGGTTTAGTGGTGGTTCGTTTAGGTGTTGTCAGTCTTCATGATAACGTCGAAATAGTGGTGGTCGTTGGAGCTCTTGGTTGCCATCGGTTTGGCCACCGGTAGTGGGTCGTGAGTGTTGTTGTTGGTGGGGCTGAAGGGGTAAGTTTTAGTGGCTAATCGGTGGTTGATGTGGGATGTTGGTCTTGAACCAAACCGGTTAGTAGTGAACCGGACCGAACCAGTTACCTTTGGACCAAATCGAACCGTGTGAATCGGCCTATACCCATACTCGTACCCTACCCGGTTGACCTTCAGACCAGTGACATCACTGATGACGTCAGCAATGACGTCATCGATGATGTCAGCCATTGACCGTTGACCGTTGACCGGAGTTGACTTTTTCAAAAGACCCTATCCTGACGTTTTTTGATGTTCTGAGTCCGTTTTTGCAATCCGTTTTGTCAAAATCAGACCTGAAAGCCCTAGTTTGACCCTATATATGTGTTACTTGGGGTAAGTGAACTTGAATGAGATTTTAATTGGAATTTTATGGTCTTTTTCAGACGACATGGACTGTGAAGAGAACGTGTTACCTCCTCCGCCTCTGCCTCGTGTTTGGTTGACTCCTACGAGCGTCGCTCGTGATTCGCGTATGTGACCTTTCTTAGTCTTTTTAGGTGGCATAGTAATATTTTGGAATAAGTTTAATTAATAAAATTTTATTATAGACTCTGACTCAGATCGAGCAGGACCTAACTCGGAACGTGGTAAACGTCCGTACCAACAGTAGTACTTGTGCTGTTGAGAGGTGTGTTCTCTTCTTGTGCTAGATTGTTTACTGTGATTGATTATTTACTGTGAAACTGAACTCTTGTGATATTCTGTGATATTGGGATCAGATCATATGGATAGTGTGCCTCATATTTTATATCATTAGTTGTGTTGGGACATTGGGTATCTTTGCATTCATTTCATAACATGTGCATGGGGTGGCTTGTATGGAGGAAGGTGATTTTTACCATCTGTGTTTCGGAGAAATAAGGGGTGAGGGGTTCTGAGAAACTACCTTCACTGTGATCAGATGGCTTTGTCACCACTGTGTTAGGCGTTCGGAGCGTGGGACTACATTCTCTGTGACATTGCATTCATTGCTTATTGAGACATTATTGTGATTACTTTCTTGTTAATTTAAATAAACTGAATGCACTTGTGACTTGAGACAGCACTATAGGGACACACTGGGCTTTATAGCTCATTCTGTTTATTTAATGTTTCAGATACTTGACTCTAGGAGTTGGTACCCGGAGATCCTAATCAGAAGCTATTTTCAATTATTATTTTTAGTACGTTAGTTATTAAGGATTTTACTTTATCGTTTTGGAAATATTAGGGATCGAGATATTTTATGTTACATACAGTAAATTGGGGTATTTGGTTTATTAATATTATTGTTAGTACATATTCAAATATAATAATATTTTTCAGTGTTTTTATTATTATATAGTACCGTTGCGTTAGGTATTTAATATTTTGAAAATGCTTTTCGCTTTACTTATCGAACAAGTTATATAATATAATTATTTAACTTAGCGTACACTTCAAAATTAAAATTAAGGGGTTACAAATTTTTCAAAAACAATACTAAACTGACCCTCAAACTCTTAATTCTTGTCCCATAATTCTAAACATTAATCTTTAAACTATAAACCTTAAATTTTAATCTTAAATTTAAAATTCAAACTTAAAACCTAAGTTATAATCTAAAATTAAAATTAATAAACCTTAAATTAGATCTATATACGAAAAAAATAAAATTTTAAATGTTAATAAAATATTTTCTAATAAATAAATACATAAAATATTAAAAATTAGTAATAAAAAATAACCTAAAGTTCAAACCCATCATGTACGGCTTTTGAAATTTTGTTTTGAAAAATTACGGCTATAAACGTTCTTCTTTGGGATCCCTTTCTTCATCCCCAATTCTCGAAGTTTTACCTAATTATTTCCGCTCTGGCCTATAAATTTATATGCTTTCCCTCCCTCCTACAAAGAGACGCACAGATTCTTGTTTTTCCTATTTTATTTTGTTTTTATTTTCGCAAGTTTAAGGTTTTAGGTTTCTGCATGCATTGAGTTCCAAAGATTATAGGGTTTCTGGTTCGAGTTACTTGATGGAGAAGTTAAGTGATTCGGAACTCATTGAGTTGAGCAAAGCCAATTTGCGAAGAACTATGAACGAGATTCAAGATCGCGCTTCTTCCATTCTTGTACTTAATCTTCGATGGAAAGTTATGGAACACGTTTTGGAGTCCGCGCAGAATTCGGTTGAAGAACGGCTCCGAGAAGTGATTTCAAAAGAAGATGAGATTGGAAGAAAGGAGAAATCGGTTAAAGATCAGTTTGAAGAACTTAGGGTTAAAGAGGAGGAGTTAGGAAGGCAGTTTAGGGATTTGGAGTTGGGGAAGAAGTGTTACGAAGATATGTTAACTGATGTTGAGTTGAAAAGGAAGCAACTTGAAGGGCTTAAACTGAAAGAGGAGGAGTTTGTGTTAAAGGAGAAGGCTTTTGAGAAGACTTGTAGGGATTTTGAGTTAGAAAAGAAGGATCTTGAGCGGCAGCGTATGGACCTTGAATTAAGTACAAAACAATGTGAGAAGCAACTTACAGAGGTTGAATTGATGGAGGAAATGCTAAAAGTTGAGCTTCACAAAATTGGGTTGAAAGAGAAAAGTTTAGAGAAGTACCGAAGCAAGTACGAGTTGAAAGAAAAACAATTTGGGTTGAAAGAGAAAGGTTTGGAGAAGTGCTTGAGAGAGTTTGAGTTGAAAGAACAACAATTTGGGTTGAAGGAGACTAGTTTCCAGAAGCGGTGTATGGAGTTTGAGATGGAAGAAAAGGTTTTGAGAGAACGACGTAGAGATCTTGAATTTACTGTACAGCAATATGAGAAGCAATGTGAAGAGGTTAAGTTGAAGGAGAAATCGGTAAAAGATAGGATGGAGGGAGTTGGGTTGAAGGAGAGAGATTTGGAGAAGTGGTATAAGTTTAAAAAAGAGCAATTTGAGTTGAAAGAGAAGAGTTTTTGGGAGCGTCGCAAGACGTTTGAATCGGAAGAAAAGGCTTTCGAAGGACGTTGTAGGGATCTTGAGATGATGGAGAAAGGGGTGGAAAAGCGGTTGGAAGAGATTAAAAGGAAAGAGGAAGAATTTGGGAAGAAAGAGAGGGATCATAGACAGCGTTGTAGGGATGTTGAGTTGTCAGAGTGTTGCCTTCAGAAAGATCTTAGAGATTTAAAATTGAAGTCTGCACAATGTGAGGAGAGATTCAGAGAGCTTAAGTTGATGGAAGAATCAACAACAACCCAGTTTAAGGAGCTTAAGGAGAAAGAAGAGCTATTTAGATCGAAAATGAATCATTTTGAGCAATGTTCTAGAGATTTTACAATGGCAAAACAGAAACATAATGAAGATTGCTTGAGAGAAATCAAATTGAAAGAGAAGCAAATAGAAGAATCATCTTTGGAGCTGGAAAGAAAATATAAATTACAATTTGAAGATCTTGAATATCAATTTAAGCAATGTGATCAGAGATTCATGGAGCTGAAGCTTAAGGAGAAATTGGTTAAAGACCGGTTTGAAGAGATTGAGGTCAAAGAGCAACAGCTTGGGTTGAAAGAGATGGATTTTGAGCAACGTTTGAAAGATTTTGAGTTAAAAGAAAAATGTCGTTCTCTAGATTTTGAGTTAAAAGAAAAAGTTCTTGAGCAACATTGTCGGGAGCTTGAAGCCAAAGAGAAACATTATGGTGAATGTTTGAGAAAAGTTGAACTAAGAGAGAAGGAGATTGAAGAATTATCTGTTGAACATAGGAGAAAGTATGAGCAACGGTCCAATGAACTTGAGTTCAATGTTAAAAGGTGTGAGTAGCGGTTCAAAGATCTTGACTTAAAGGAGAAGAAACTTGCAAAATGGTCTAAAGAACTTGAAAACAAGAGTCTTGCATTAGCCCAACATCCTTAAGTGAAAAATGAATCAGCGGGTAGTTTGTCGGTTAAATGTTCCATAGATCATTCTTCACCAGCACATCTTCGGTTTTCCATACATATGGACGGAAAGGATTTACAGATGTTCCTAAATGAGCGCTGGAAAGAGCATGGTTCAATACGGACTGAAGTTGCCATGGCTCTTCTAATTGCTGCAGATCCTGCAAAGCTTGTCTTGGATGCAATGAAAGGGTTTTACCCTCCACATTTGAATATAGGAGGCAGAGAGTTTGAAGGGAATGTTTCCAAAAGAAGTTGCATTCTCTTGTTAGAGCAATTGATGAAAATATCACCTGAAGTTAAACCTTGTGTTAGAGATGAAGCTATGAAGCTTGCCTTTGATTGGATAACAAAAATGAGAGTTGAATCTGGCCATGAATTGGAGGTTTTGGGATTTCTGTGGCTTTTAGCCTCTTTCCAATTGGCAGACGCTTTTGATGCTGATGAGCTTGTAAGCTTTCTGGTGCTTGTTGCCCAACATATTCAAACTCCTGAGTTATTCAAGGCTCTTGGTTTGGGAGATAAGATCACTGGTAAAGTTTATAAAACCTGTTTACATGCTCTTATTTACACGCATATCTAATATCATAAATTTTAGTTTATTGATGAGATACAACTGCTTTATCTCCTTTCGCGTATTAACAATATCATGGTGGTACTTTACGGTTTATGATTTTGTTCTTGAAATCAGAATGCATAAAAGCTAACTTGGGAAAATGAAATGAAAAATACTGATCAGTCTTTTGTTTCATTCTCAATAAATCCAAGGCCTTGATCCTAAATTGAAATTTAGTTTTAGTTGAATTGTATGTTTTATATGGGGAGGTCTGATAGGAGTTATACTTGATACTTGCTGGACAGGTTTCCTAAGAAAACTTGTTGAAAAGAAGCAGCATATGGAGGCAATTAGACTTATTTACACTTTTGAACAGGTTAACGAGTTCCCTCCGGTCCCTGTGTTGAAAGATTTCTTGAATCATTCTAAGGCTGAAGTTAGTAAAATATTAAAAAAGGGGGAAATGGCCCCTGAAGAACAGGTTTATATCTACCTTTCTATTTGAATGTCTGCTATGTCGTTTAACATTTAGTCATCTATAACATGTGTAAAATTAATCTACAGAATGAGGCAAGCACCAAAAGAATAGCTGATCTGAGGGCAGCTGTCAAATGCATTGAAGATCATAAACTTGAATCTGAGTACCAACCTCACAACCTTATGATCCTTAAGAATTTAATTGTCTCTCTTGAAAATGCAAGTGGAAGAAGTCTTACCTCCCTAGAAGCTAATCTTGCCCTTTCCACTGCTCCTATGAGTGATACCTTAGCACAGCAACAAGGTGGTATTAAGCGACCACGAGAGTTCGTAGCTACTGAAATTTCGGGAAATGTCCCTGTTGGTGCCACGACCAATGTTTCCTCAAAGAGTATGTCTCCTAAAGATGTGAAAGGATCAAAAATAAGGTAAGCAATCTTTAAAATGACATCTGGATCCATTTTTTTCTTACCTAGCCCTTGTAATTCTTTATAATGCAAGTGTTTTTGTTTAGTGTTGGGAATTTACAACTTGTTCACTATGTTGTGAATTTGTTGGCTATTGTTCATTAGGCCCTTAATTTTTTCCATTTCACATCTTGACTCTTGAGGAATGGATATTAGGCCCAAGTTTAGTGATTACCAAACACATTGATTTCAGCAATACAAGCATTTTGACTTTCCAGACATTTATTCCAGTTAACCATGTTATTCTTGTGTCCCTGATCATTGTTCTTAATATTCTTTGTTTCATTCACATTTGTACTGTTTAAAATCTTGTCACTTCGTCTGCCTTTTCTGTTTGTTTATAAATGAATCCCCTTATCGATTAGGATCTCTTATTTTCAGTTTACATATCCATTACTTTCTGCACGTAAATTAGTGTCGTTTTCAACAAAAGTGCCTCAGACACATGAAGTGCAGCACCTTTGCTTAAAGTGCTCACGCGTAGGCTAGCAGTGTCTTAAGAGGCAGAGATTCATTTTCAAATGTTCTCATCATTAGCGCTCTGCATGGTATTAAGGATGGGGTTAGTGATGATAAAAATAATTGTTAATCACTAATTCACTACTAATGAAAGATTGATTCTAAATTGACACTCTGTCCCATTGTAGAGCAGATGGAGGAACTAAATCCCAAGCAGTTACAACAGCAAGATAGTGTGAAAGAATACGATGCCACCACTGTTGTCTCCGCCGTTACTTCCCCAATTTTCCCTGCATCAGGATCCCTTTCCTCAACTGATCCTTCCACACCCAAACAACAGAAGAATGGAAGTATCCTCAGACAACTTTCTCTCTATTGCATAGTAGTTTGGATGGCTTTTCCTTTCAGATCTGCATGCAAACCCCAGTCATAAGCCTGTTACAGATTAGAAATCTCTTGGAAGACCAGGTAATCAAGTTGGCAATTAGTCTAGACAGTAGGCAATCTGACCAACTCCTTGTAGTATCTCTAATTGGTGACCCTTGGTTCATTTTGTAGTAAACTTTCTGAAGCAAAATGTTCTTGAATGGTGTTGCTTTCAATTAAATATATAATCTAGGTCTCAACATCTATTACCAATTAGTTTTAGGTTGGATGCTTAACATAGTTCTTGAACTTTTACTCATATTTACTTTGCATTTTGACATTTTCACTTGTGATATAAGATAATGGTAAGTAAATCAATCTCACGATAAACGAGACGAGGTTTGCGGAATCCATTTGATATCAAACCCTAGTATCTAGTATCGACTTGTATGGTATCAATGTGTGTATCTAGGTAGCAAATATACGAAGATACGTTAAGTTAGATATGAAGAAAGCACTGTCAAAGAACCCATCTTGTTGAAGGTAAAAAAAATAGTGTTATATGTATACATGTGTTTACTTGGCTCAGGCTATTTGGTGTTAGAAGTTGAAGAGTTGCCTTCATTTCTTATCGAATTCTGCACTTCCTTTTCAAGATTCTACATATAACAATCCTTGAGAAAAAATAATATTAGTTATGGTTTATGAAATAGAAATGAATTAATAATATGATTAACTAGAAAGAATTTAGTCTTTACTTGGGTGTCCTTAGTGTACATCATCTTTGAGTAATTTTCCACAGTTACAGTTTGCAAGGATGGGAATTTAATGCTTTAATTCCCCTGTAGAGCTGTAAATGATTCGTTTATATAAACGAAATTGAATAAGATTTTTTATTTGTTTAATTAAAGGAACGAGCGAGAGCAAGATAAATGAACGAATGAGATCTTTATTTGTATTTATTTATGTTTGTGAATGTTTGGTAATTTGTTCATTTATGTTTTATTGAATGATTCACATTTCCTTTTTTTTTTTTATAAATGTCACTGAATTTTTATTAAATCCATAAAAAATTATAATTACATCGCAATCAAGAAGCAAAATAATTGGATTAATCAATCCAAAGATTTTTACAACCCAAAAAAAAATCATATGAAAATGAGCATACTAATAAAATTTAGAAGCTTCCTGAAGTTCAAACGATACGCATAACGAAGAAAGAAAGGAGTTGTAGACGATCCAAACTGTCGTGCAAAAAGTATCGCTATCCGAAACTGATTTCATCGGCAAACGACCTTCAGCCGTGTGGGAAAAAATCTTTTCAAGTGACCACCAACAAAAACATAAATAAAAAACTAGCATCGATTGAATCTTTGTGTGAACAACAATCAATCGTTAGGGTATGTTGAAACATGCCACAAAGACAGATGAATCAAATCACAAAATAAAAACAAAAACATATCATAAAGACAGAAGAAAAACATGTCACAAGGATAAAAACAACGTGCTATAAAAGCCGAGATTCTTATTAAAATCAAAAACAAAGAAAATAATAGATTTGATGGTCAATAATCATTACTAAAAGATTAATAAAAAACAGCTAGGGTTTTTCAATCTTCACATTTCTATTTCTATTTATTATTTTATAAGAAAAATATTATTTTTTTAAGAAATAAACTTATTATATATAAGCTTATTTGGTTAAATTTATTCATATATGTTTGTTTAGGTTGATTCTTTTGTATTTGTTCACGTTCGTTTATTATTTTAACTAATCAATATGAACTAATTATGTTACTCGACAAATGAACATGAACAACAAATTATGTCCATTTAGTTATTCATGTTCTTTATTGGGTCTACACTGTTGTACTTTCCAATTATCCAACATTTCACCCCCTTCATCTAAACTATTACCGGTGTCTAACTCAAGTGGCAACACTTTGGGAGCTTCACTCTCTGCAAACAAACTCCTGTGAAATGATCCTATAACAATCTTATATCTTTCCATCTTCCTCAAGAAGTGGTCTTCCTTCGGCATAATCCGAACATCCGGAATCGATACATCTAGTGAGAACAAAGAACATAGGTTCTTCAACTCTGCAAGTTGAGCATTGCCTTAACGCCCCATGGATGAAAACTATAGCTATAGCCAACTTTGCTAGGACACTTTCCACTTTCCATGATGATTACATGTCCAATACGCAATAGCTTTAGTCTCTCTCTATTGGCAAATTGCTCAATAGTGGAACCCTTGAAGCTCAGGACATCTCAACGCAATGCTTATTCAACAATGTGTATTCGCATAAGACCAGATATTATATCGTATTTTTTCAGTACTTGCTTTTTTTTAAAAAAAAATTCTTAACATCTTTTTAAATACCCTCTACTTTAAGGATAATTATATTTTTAGTACCTTATCTATGTTTGTGTTTTTATTTTAGTGTATTTTTTTGATAAAATATACTTAAATGTTATGTTTTTAAATTGATACAATTGTCGTTAAAGTCAACGGACACAACAATATGATACTTTGATTATTTTTTTTCTTTCCTTTCTTCTAGTCAACGATCATGATATTATATATTTTTTCTAATCAATGAGGTGATGACACGTGTCACTATCTCATTAAACGCAAAACACCAAATTTTAGTGTTTTATGGTCGAAGAAAATTAAACTCATGACCTATAAAACCAAAAGTCACAGTAAACTATTAGGGCAACTATTTCTATTTATATATTTTCAATTATATATTTAACTTATCCAATATTTTCGCAACAAATTAAAAAAAAAAAAAGGTTGCGAATCTACATCTTTAGGCAAGAACAAAGACTAAACCACAGGCTGACAAGCTCTAATTAATATATTTTCATTATTTATATATAATTTATGCAATATTTCTACAATAGCTCCTAAATATAAGCCTGAGACAACGATGTGGGGTCTGTGTTAGCTGGCCCTCGATCCTTTGTGCACTGTCCCCTTACTTCGAATATTTATTTATTTTATTAATTTGCTGATTAAATTACAGTTTTCTGACACGAGTGCTCTCGTTTTCAGGATGGAAGAATCGATTATGGTGAATTTGTCGCGACGATGCAAAAAGGCAATGCAGGCACCGGTAAACGAACCATGCCAAACAGTCTGAATATAAGCATGAGAGATGCCCCAGGTGCTCGATAATTTCCAACCACGCACATCATATACGAATAGTGGCCGATAAAAAAATTAAGGGTAAACACACCTGAAATTTTAAAATTTTTGGTAGATACAACTTATAAATATTAAAAAATTTAAAAATTAATTCATAAACTTTTAAATCAAAAGTAAATATGTAAACTTTAAAAAGTTTAGGATGATAGGCCTAGACACATCCTATCCGTACACGCATCCACCGCTGTGTACAGGTATTTTCTGTCTAATATCTTATATATATATATATGAGATAGTTGAACCACAAGTAAAATAAAACAATTGCGTTAAGAGTAAGGGTGTTCAAATTCGGGTACCGGGTATTTGGGTACCCAAAACACCGGGTACCCGAAGAGTCGATAATTAAAATTTTGACTCATTTCCCGACCTGAGTTTTTCGGGTACCCGATACTTTGAGTACCCGAATACCCTGAAAGTCGGGTAATCGGGAACCCCATATTATTTTTTTTTAATTTTAAATTTAATTCTAAAAAAATACATATAAATTTAAAAATTTAAATCGTATAATTTAACATCCAAACATAAAAAATTAAACTTTCATAAAAAAATATCAAGTAAAATTTTAAATGTTTTTATATATTAAAATAATTTATATATTAAAAATATTAAAATAATTAAAAATATCGTATAAACTAGCCATGGCGGCCCAACAATTAAAATATCTTGAGAAGTAGTAAAATCGAAATGGTCCTTGTGGGTTCGAAAAACCTCAAGTATTACAATCTGACAAAGATGGAATTGACAGGACTTTCGAGCTTCCATCAGATTTGGCGCCATTTCCGGGGGACTGACGCTCAATTTTACTACTAATTATTTATGCACCTTTTTCTTTTCTTTTTATTTAGTTTTAATTCTTAATATTTTAACTCATTAGGTTTGTTTTGTGCATGATCAGGTCCAATCCGATCATAGATCAATATCCTTACGATCCAGAAATCAAAAAAAGCACGAGATCTGAAACATAGGTTACGTCAAAGGATGAATCAAGGACATGTCCAACAGAACAACGCTGGTATGAATATCGTCGAGGTAGACAACCGCGGCGCATTCGCAATGTCTGATCCAACAAATCTTCCAAGACAGGAACATGCATGAACAGTTTGTGACTATTTAGAGGAAGACTTGGATGGATTAACTCCTGCCATCGTAATGCCTAACATAGAGGCAGGACATTTTGAATTAAAGCTGGTCATGTTCAACATTATCAACACCTTAGGCCAGTTTAGGGGTTTGGCCAATGAAGATGCTCGACGGGATCTTAAGTCTTTTCTAGAAATTTGTAACTCATTTAAACTATCGGGAGTCTCGTTCGATATCTTTAAGCTGAAATTGTTTCCCTATTCACTGAGGAGTAGGGCAAAATCTTGGTTAAACAATCTACAAACGAGATCGTTGAATTCATGGATAGAACTATGCTGAAGTTTCCTTGCTAGATTCAGTTATACCAATATGACTGATAAGCTGAGAAACAATATCACATCATTCAGGCAAGATGAAGACGAATCAATGTATGAGGCAAGAGAAAGATACAGAGAATTATACAAGAAATGCCTCATTCACGGTCTACCCGAATGGACTCAAGTATCAATCTTCTACAGCGCAATAAGCACCCCTACGAGTATGATGCTTGATGCTTCCGCCAATGGCACCCTCTTAGACCGCCCACCCCATGAAAGTTTATAAATTCTGGATAGGTTATCAAAGAATAACTATCAACACCCAACCACCATAAGAGGAATAAACAGGCGTGGTGTGACAAACTTTGATTCTATATATTCTATCCTAGCACAACTATCATCCTTAACCAACATGGTTAAGGATCTCCATAAGCCGAGTCATGTTCGTGAAGTAAAAGTAGTCACCGCTCTCTGTGAAACATGTGGTAACAACCATGACTCAAACGCATGCCCGCAAGATCCAGAATCTTCCTTCTATGTTAGAAATTTTAATAGGGACAATATGTCCAACAATTATAACCCAGCATGGAGGAAGCACCCGAACTTTTCATGGAGTAACCCCAATAATGCACTTAACCCGCAACACCAATCAATGCAAACTACTGGATTCCAGCAGCAAAACAGATTTGCTCAGCAGATGCCGCAGCAGGCACTGCCACCGCAACAAACAACAGATGTCCAGACTCTGGAGAACACACTGCAAACGTTCATGGCTCAGACTGGTACCTATATTGCAAACATCAATAAATTCATTCAAAGAGTCGACAACTTCATGAATAGAACAAAAATGAGAATGTAGAACAACGAAGATGTTCTTAAGACCCTAGAAACTGTAGTAGGACAAATGGCACAATAGATGAAAAGCAGACCCATAGGAGGTCTCTCTAGTGATACTGAAGTCTCTAGAATCGGTCCTCATGAACAGTGCAAGACAATATCCACCAGAAATGGATTGCAAGTAAAGGATCCTAAGATATCTGCTCAGATAGTAGGTAAGACTCCTAAAACAGTAGCCCTAAAAGAAGCTACTGATGAAACACCTAAGGCAAAGGAACCAACAAACACTGTCGACGATACTGCTACAATAGATGATGCCGCAACCGCACCATAGATAAGATTTCAATGCAATGAAAGGATTGAAGATCTGCGTTTACCACCACCTTTTCCACAGATGTTAAAACAGCAAAAACAGGAGTATCAGTTTAAGAAATTTCTAGCTATTCTTAAACAGGTACATATAAACATACCTTTAGTGGAGGCAATTAAATAAATGTCTAACTATGCTAAGTTCCTTAAGGATATTATATCTAAAGGAAAAAATTAGGGAATTTAAAACAATTGTTGCGAAAGAAGGATGTGTGGCAATGCTACATAATAAGGCCACAACAAAGAGAAAAGATCTTGGTAGCTTCATTATACCTTGCTCAATCAGTGACCAATACGTGAGTAAGGCACTATGCAACTTAAGCGTGAGCATCAATCTTATGCCTAAGTCAGTATTCCAAAAGCTAGGCATCGGGCAAGCAAAACCAATAACAGTACTCTTACGTGCAACCTGAAGGAAAAATTGAAGATATCCTAATAAGAATGGATAAATTTATTTTTCCTTCTGACTTCTTAATTCTTGATTGTGAAGCAGATGAGTACGCTCCAATCATATTAAGAAGGTCATTCCTAGCCACAGGCAAAACATTGATCGATTACAAGAAAGACGAGTTGGTCATAAGGGTCAATGACCAATAAGTGAAGATCAATGTGTTTAAGACTCTTAGGCAACCGGATGAACCAGATGCCAAAGAATTGAGGTTAAAACTAAGTTTAACTTCAACACAAAAATGAATTGCCTGAACGATAACTGCCGAAGCAACCTCTGCCGAGGCAGCATTCCCTTAGAACAAAAATACATCAAAAAGAAACCACCTGACTAGGAGACATCAACTACCACATCAACTTCTCCTCCATCAAAAGAAGGGAAGATGGTTGCTACCGGAGATGTATCCTATTACACTCATGCAGTAACCTAATTTCTATCTTACTATCCCTATTTACTTTTATGTTTTAGGAATTATAATTTAGTTTTCAGTTAGGAATTAATTTTTAAATTTGTGCAATTTAGTCTTCAGAATAAATTTATTTACATATATTTTATTTTCAGTATTTATGAAAATTAATAAAGAATAAAAAATGATTATCAACCCAATAAATTAGCAGCATAATCTAAGGAAACAAATAATAATTATCGGGCAGGAAGTATACCGTCTGTTTCAAAAATTATATCGTTTCCACTACTAATGGACACTAGCTGTAGAGGCGTCGCATGCACGACATCAACCATTAATTATGCCTGTTCCCTCAAACGTTGCGCTGTTACACCTCTTTAAATACACGGGTAAAAGGATAACCATTTCTCATTCTTCTCTTTTGCTAGTAGCACAACCTTCTTTCATCTTCTTCGTTATAAACGTTCCAAATAACCAATAAACAACAAAACCCCAGCGGAGAAACAATATTAAAAAGGTTCTCCACAAAGGCAGTCGAGCATAAATACCATGGAGTGTTTCAGAATCGACAGATATGGGAGAAACAGGGATTCCACTACATAGATGATGACGATCTTGGGCTAGATAATTTTATATTGTCCAAAATAAACTTCCAAAGATGGCAAATGTTTGCAAAGCAACCAGAACTAACAAACATTGAATGGGTACGAGAATTCTATGCCCACGAACCAATAGCGAAAAACCCATACGCCTACCTCCGAGGAAGGGCAATTCCTATTGCAGACGCCACCATCAATGCCTACTTTAGACTTTATATAGAAAGAGACGAACACGCTGTATTTTTCGTCGACTGACGGCTAGCGATTACGAAGCAATGAAGAGACAACTTTGTATACCCTGAGCAGAATGGAATACTCGGAAGCACTGCGGTTCTATTAGCTGCACAGACCTCAAACCTGAAGCAATATTATGGAACACTTTCATAAAAAGGAATCTGCTGCCCACATCTCATAATCACACACTAGATCGACCAAGATTAGCGCTCATTCACTCTATCATCCACAACAGGAGGATTGATGTAATCCGCATCATCAATGAGTAGATCTTCGAGTGTGCCACTAAGGACAAAGGTATACTCATTTTTCCATATCTAATAACAGCCATAGCAAAACTTTAACATATATAAACACTGCCACTAGACACCCACACAACGAGACTAATGGGCTGGACACGAGATATATACATGAAACGAATGCAAGTGGAAAAAGTAATCCCACAAGCATATATAACCCCCTTTCGATGACACAGAAGCCACTGGTGCCATACAACCAGTAGGCACCACAGAAGCAACTAAGAGAGACATCCCAACACCAGAAGGTATTATGGACACTCTGTTACGTATTGAAAAGAGACAACTAACATTCATGACTTATGTTAAAGAGTTTAACAGCGCAGTAATTGCAACAATCATAGAAGAACTCCCCAAATGTGAAACAATATTTACAAAATTCAATGTTGACCTCTCTATACCATAATAACATCTTTATGCCCCTACCCCAACAACCATTGCATCCGTCACGACGCCCTTATCTCCTGCTACCACTGAACCATTGTCTGCAAATTCAGCAGGAACAACAATGAAGACCGAATCGGCACATCATGTTGTTTCACCAGTAGACTCCAATTCATTAAACTGGAGCAGTTCCTTTGATTCTATGCAAGCAGCGAAGGACTATATTACTTCGATATAAACCAACAAGAGAAAGACGATATCCTTATCCCCCATTAACCTTGACACGGAGGATGAGCCAGTGCGAGATCCTACTCCTATTCGAGTTCAACCACTCCGATCAGCCAAAAAGCCAATGGTGAGCCCGCCGAAGCCAACCGCTCAAGACACGCCGCAAGCTCCACATCAATAGCGATTTCGAAGATTCTTTCGAATCCGCAGAATTTTAAGGGCGGTATTCTTTCTTTTTCTTCTTTTTTTTAGATATTTTTAGTTATCTTTTTTCTCGGTTACTTAACATGCATTGAGGATAATGCATCCCTCGAGTTTGGGAGAATATTTTTCTAATTTTGTAATATGTAATTGTCTGTCAATGTATAGAAGTAATCCGAGTATCTCATTATTGCCTTAATTTTTGCTTTATATTATTGCAATTTTTTTTTAAGTCTACCAAATTTTATCAAAACTACCTCAGCAACAATATATTCTCAGCCGTCGTTGCTGTCTGCACCATTCAGCAGACTTGAAATCAGAAATATTTACTAGGCTTAGTACTTAGGATTAGACTATGAACCTGAAAACATTCTAAACACTACTAGTCTTAGTTGTACTTAAAAGTTCTTTAAACCAGATGTGTCTATCACCGGCTCTAATTAGTCCATAGAGGTGCCATGACTGGCTCTAGGACTTAGTTCTTCTCCCACTTACTAGAGGTGCCCGAAATTGGCTCTAGTAAGAATAACTAAACATTTGAGGTGCCTAAAACTGGCTCAAGCAGTATAAGTATAGAGAAATATATATTTATATACCAATAAGGGAGAAAGAGAAAGAATCAAGAAAAAATCTTAGTCATAAGTCTTGAGCTAGAAAAGGATTAGAACTTAGAAAATTAGTTTTGACACAGCTACGCACATATACTACGACTCATAGTCCAGTTCCGAGGAACACCTAGAACCTAGAAGAGGCCGAGTCAAGAAAGGATTTTTGGCGCAGCAGGCTAGACAGTATATTACCTTAAAATTCCTGACTTAAATTTATCTTTTGCATTGCTTGAGGACAAGCAATAGTTCGAGTTTGGGGGGTGTGACGAGTGCCAAAAGTCCTTGTTCTTTACATCATTTCTCACTCGATTATTGCTAAATAAAGATAGAATTGGAAACGATAGATATTTCTGTTTATTTCCCATACTCCAGCATCCGAACACTGATTTTATGATTTAATCTATTATTTGACATAAAACAGATACATGTGATGAATTTCTTTCCTAGACAGAAATTATATCATGCGAAGAGCCAAACAAGAATATGGATGTTGAATTGCAGAATAGCACCACCGCCAGGGCAGTACTTTGGAAGCCGTAGCAATAACATAAAGATAACTAATGGTGCTCGACAGAGAGAGAAAAAGTTGCCAAAGTCAACGGATAGAGAACGAGAGGAAGACGGAACCCATTAAGTAGTCAAGCCCTTGTCAAAGTCAACTGCGGGAAATAAAAGTTATTTTAGGAAATAAGAATATAATATTATAGTTTAATTAGGAATTAGATTTCTTTCCTCTGTATAACTCTTTCCTTGGATGGAAAACTCAACATAGGGCTTGGCCTATATAAAGCACTTAGGATTAGGTTTAGAGAGAGTCGGTTTTCACACACATCATACCTTTAGCCGTCGACCACATTATGTTCTAAACTTCTTTGGAGGTTTAGGTTGTTTGTGTAGTAGTTGGAGAAGAAGGTTGTATTATTCTTGATATTTATTAATGTAAAACTTATTTCATAGTTTATTCTTTCTTGGAATTTACTCTTCTTTGCATATGAGCTCGAAATGATAGTATGTAAAGAAAAATCTATCTGTCTAATATCGGGAGAGTTAGGTTCACGAAACGAGAGAATACGATCATTGATCAAGGTCATTGACTAATCCGATTAAGAGATTAACCACCCAGGATTTCAGCGACTAACAAGACGCATGTGTTTCATTGTTGTTCACTCTTGATTCACGCCGGGAGGTATCATCAAGACGTGGATTCCAACAGTTCTCTTTGCTTAAGGATAAGGAAGAAGATATACAAGGATGCTCTGTCGAACTACGGAAAGTTGGATTGTCGACAAGGCATAACCCCGCTTAAGCAGCTGTGGCGACCCTTTGTGTGATCCGCCGAGGCGACATTTTAACCCATTGCATTAATAAGTGAATAAATAATACGACTGGATCCTCCTCTACAAAGCACTCAACTTAGCCTCATTTTTATTTCATTTATCTTTTCGTTAATTAGAATCTTCATTAGTTAATTTAGTTAATTCAACTCTACAACATAATTGTGTTTTTATTTTTCCTTAGTGCAACCTTGAGAAGTAGTAAAGTCGATATAATTCCTATGGGTTCGACAAACCTCAAAAATTACAATCTGAAAAATGTGGAATTGACAAGACTTTCGAGCCTTCATCATATAATTTTGTAAATTTTTGTTAATTATCACGTCATCCCTTCATTAAGATTTTAACGACGATGGCCTAAATATGTCAATTTAAAAGTTTGATAGCCTAATTGACGAATTATTTAGTTCAATGACCAAAATAAGTATTTTGGTTCTCAATGGCTCCAACACACCTACAAAAATACATATTAAAATTTCATTTATAGAGAATTGTTTTGGATAAATTATATAAATCTCACTAAACTTTACTCTAAAAACATTTTTGGTCATCGAAATTTTAAAATATTTAATTTACTCAATAAAGTTTAGAAATTATATTTTTTTTGTCACTTTTAAATATCAAATGATCATAGATAATGATCATTCGATCTCAAACTTTATCAGCCACTTTGTCTTGAATTTATAAATCTAAATTTGATATCTATTTTGTCAAAAAATGATGATAACTTATAATTATACCATTTTGAGTGTCGATCATCCACTAACTGAAGAGACTCACATAATGTTGGTAAGGTGAAACATAAAAGAAAAAAAAATATCAAATTAGTTATTTATAACATTAAAATAAGTTTTCCTACATGATAGAATACCTTATAATTGATGGAGAAAAAAGTAATACGATGAAAATAAGATATTTTAATAATAATAATAATAATAATAATAAAAGAAACATTTAAGAAAAAATAGAAGTGATAAATATTTTTCTCTAATAACAAAATGGTTGAGATTTATTTCACCCAACTTTTTATTTTTTTTAGTTTTTCTTTTAAAACACACACTTCTATTACCATCTTCTCAATCAAACTCAAGTAAACATCTCACTTGAATCCTTAAGGTTTTCTTGTTTTCTCTATATCATTAGGTAGCCTTAGATTTAGTGAGTACCCCGAATAATTTCTCTAATATATGAAAGATTGCAACTTAATTTCAAGTAAAAATCATTGAGTTTTTTTGATAAACTCATATTTTCAATCTATAAATTACATGAAAATTTATGATAAATAATATTGAAAGTTTAAATATTGTTTTTGAATCAATAGTTTTAATCTAACCATTCTCCTTTTTTTTTTTTTGCTTAGTTTAAGTGTTAAAGGAAGATTCATGATCTTCATAAAAGGCTACGGTAAGAGGATTGTTATCCGAGAGTTGGAGCTTAAGATTTTGAGGTGAGTGTAGTTAGAGTCTCGGGATTAAGCTATGTACCTTTTTCGGTTTTATTGTCATTGAATATGTAATAGCTAACATTGATCTTACGGTTATTGCATCAAACCTGTAACAACCTTGGACAGGATGTCGAACATATCATGAATAAAGCAATGCAACACAGGTGACATTATGTATGATATGATGACGCTACCATAATAGCCTAAACATATGACATCATGAATGTATACTATCGCACACAACATATACATATCAAACAAAACCCACAAACTAGTCCAATTATTCACATTTGAGGTTAATTTATCAATTTCTCAGTTTTATTAATTACTTTGCACCAAAAGAGACCATTAGAACCCATTGTCACAAATTATAGTGCCCCTAAACTTAAACACTAATACGCTTATATGGAATGCCGGTACGCAGCCTACTATTAATACGCCTCCAATGCATATCGATACGTTATTACCTTCGAAAAGCCTAAGTTGTCTACCTATACTGATACAACCAAAACCTGAATCGGTATCGATTCGTAACAATATCGATACGCCTTTATGGCGTACCAATATGTCTACTTATAAGAAACCAATAAAATAGTGGTATCGATACGCCCTTGTGTACCAATACCCAAAAACATCTCTAGAGTTTGAATTATGCAAGGGATATCGAAAAAAAAGATTATCGTATCGATATGCTTGTTAGATATGCCATTATTTTACCTCTAAAACATCGATATGCTCCCAACCTGTATCGATACGCTTGTACAAATTTGCAGATCTGGACCTAAAATTTACCAATAACACTAGCCTAAACCAACCATTCATTCCTAAATCTTCCCTACACATTATTAAAGAAGTTTAGAGTGTGTTGCTATAATTTTTAAGTCATAAATCACCTTAACTCATAATTGACCATTAAATGTTTGTTAAAATACCAAACATGCCAAAAATGAAATCAACAAGCTAAAGTAGTCTATTTTCATGAGACGTATGGTGAATTAGGAGTTATAGGAGTACCAACCTTAAGTCACAACAACCAAAAATATCCTATTAAGCTTTATCCTTGCCAAGTCCTCTTTAGGATTCCTTAACTTCTTTCTCTACAAGAAAGAGATTAAGATTAGCTATTAGATGATGCTAGAGATGTTTTTAAGAACTAAAAACATCAAAGAAACTAATAAGAATCCCTTCAACCCTTTTCTCTCCTTCTTGACTCTTCAAGCACTCTAGTACAAACTTTCATCAAAATACAATATTTTTACCCTAACTTGTATTTCTCTAAAATCTCTACAACTTACCCTCAAGAATCAAAACGAGATTTTCAAGCTAACTTTTACTCTATTTGACCTCACAAGGTTAAAGTACTCATGCCCTCACAAAACAAGTTTTAGACCACTAGCAACATAACTCTCAAAGGCCTAAGGCCCAACAACCAACCCGACACTCAAACCCGATGCCTAAACAAGGCCCAAATGTCAGAGTTCAATGCTTCAAGTTAACCCAATATTGTAATATAAAATCCATGTTGTTACTGAACCTCTTTGAAGGATGTATTAATAAGCATCGGTAAATTATCGTATTGAAATGTTGACCATGAAATCATTGATAATCCCATTAAATTCATTGATACATTGAATATTGTATATTTAACATTGAAACATTGAGATATTGAATATTGATCATGAAAGCATTGACGTATTTATTATTGAACATTGAGACAACATTGAAATAACCATTGGGCATTGTCATTGTTATTGGAACATTTTTGTCGATATTGATAGTTGATATTTCTATCATTGAAACCATTGATATTGTTATTGACATGGATCACTTTTATTATTATTGTTATCAAACTAATTTTAGATTATTAAATAAGACCTACTTAATAATTATATTGCTATTGAATCAATGGACCATTGTTATTGCTATTGTGTTTCTTATTGGCTTAATCATTGGACTTTGTACTCAAGTGCATATTGAATATAATTGACATACCATAAAATTCATGAGTTCATTAGTACGAGTGGATTATGGTCTTAGGGCTATGGCCTATATATTGACGAAATGGAGGAATATTATGTTGGTCAATTGATGAGGTGAAAGGACTAAACCATTATTGAATTATTCTTATGTAATCTTAAATTGATCCAAGGTTTTATATTGAATTATACGATCATTTCTATTGAATATTAATGCATTTTATTAAACCTTGATTTATAGCATGAACATTGCTATCGAGATATATTTAAAATATATATCGTAATTCGATGATCATATTAACTCGAAGTGTAAATTCCGTATGCGGGCCTTGTCATGAGGTTAGTTTATGAGTTTATTGGGCTCATTTTTGGTTATTTGGAAATGAGTTAGGGTTACAGTTTGTTTGAAAGATGAGCCTATAAAAATATCTTGATAATTTGTATACTGATGGTGAAAATAAGGATATAATACTTTAATTTTCTGGTGATGGTGAGCAAGAGAGTAAGATGATCTTATTATGTCTATATTTTTTTCCTCTCTCTTAATCATCTTCCTCCCAAGAGTTTTAAGATAAAGTGATATGATGTAGCCTGTCGAAATGGACTTTCTTCGTATGTTAAGGATATAAGAATGTTGTAAACATATTCCTACAACAACAACAATAGAAAAACAGAGAGGAATTAAAGAAAAGTTCATGATGAAATAAGGGTGTAAAGAATAAAACAAAAATTAAAGAAAATAAAGAAGTTTAGGTGTTTAATTATTTGATGAGTCATTCCCATCACGTCATCTAAGGCCAATTAATTAAATATATTTATTTAATTATTTTTAATCTTATATTTTTTATTAAGTGAATTTTCATTAATATTTACTATAAATTAAATTTTAAAACAATTTTTATAAAGAAAATCATTTAGTAAGAAAGATAAAATAAAAATAATAATTAAATTGATATATTTAATTACTTAATCTCATATATTTAATGTACTGAAGTCTAAATTAATGTACTGAAGTCTAAATTTTGGCTGCGCATTTTTTAAAACTTTTCACTCTAAAGATCAGCGCCCAAAATAATATTATTTTATGTATTTAATCTTTAAATTTTATATTTTTAATGAATTAATCCTTAAAATTTTGTAATATTTAAGGTTTGTGTCCACCTTAAAATTTCAAAATTTTATATATTCCCACACTCAAATAAATTTTTGAATCCGTCACTGCATGTATAGTTAAAATATATATATATAATTTGAACAGATAATTCACACATTATACGGTTCGAATACATATCTTTAATTAATGCAGAAAGCATACGAGGACATGAAGATGAGGATCGAGGCCACCACAAAGCTGAACCGAATTCCCCCGCACATTCGGAAGCAACACAAGGGATTTCGTGAGTGGGACTTCGTTTCCAGCAAACGTGATCAGCAAACCATTCTACAGGTGAGTAATCATCATCTCATAAACTCAAAATCAAATTTTCAATTCAGCTCTGAATAGTTGAGATTATTTACTTACTGGTCGGTTGCTTCAATTACTGTTTCTTAATTAGATCCTGATTGATGGAAGAGACTCAAATGCTGTGGATATTGAAGGAAATGCTTTTCCAACTCTGGTGTATTTGGCAAGAGAGAAAAGACCCCAACATCACCACAATTTCAAAGCTGGGGCCATGAATGCTCTTGTAAGTATGACGCAGGTTTAGTACAATTTATTGAGTTTTCATGTTGCTGAATGATTTTTGGGGTGAAAAACAGATAAGGGTATTGTCGAAGATAAGCGATGGTCCTATCATTCTGAATGTGGATTGCGATATGTATTCGAATAATTCGGAGTCGATCAAAGATTCTTTGTTCCTTTTCATGGATGAAGAGAAGGGTGATGAGGTTGCCTATGTCCAGTTCCCTCAGAGTTTCCATAATCTCACCAGAAACGACCATTATGCTGCATCGTTTCGAGTAATACAAAAGGTAATTAAGTCTTCCTAGAAAAGTATTTTTATGCAAAGGATGACTAATATTGATTTGTTTGTGTTGGTTATATGAAAAATAAAGCTGGAGCTTGTAGGACTTGACGCGAATGGAGGACCGTGCTACATTGGTACCGGATGCTTCCACAGGAGAAAGGCTCTTTGTGGGAAGAAATATGAGAAAAACCATAAGGCTGATTGGAAGAAACTAAATCAAACGAGGGCCGAAGAAAGTGCAAGCTTTCTTGAAGAAACATGTAAAGTTCTTGCAAGCTGCACCTTTGAACACAACACACCATGGGGAAAAGAGGTGAATTTTGTGTTCTTATGTAAAGACATACACACACATGGACACAGTTTATTCAGCTGGTTTATTAAAGTTCTCGTAACGGTTCGAATTCTAATATTTGCAGTCTCTCATTATTCCTAAGCATCTACATATTGAATGTCACATTTTAAGCATAAATGCATGAATCTTAGGATGGAAATAGCAGAGCATGGATTGACATTTCTTGATAGTAATGATAATAAGGTTTTGGTGGCAGATGGGTTTAAAGTATGGCTTTCCAGTAGAAGATATAGTTACAGGGTTGAGCATACAATGTAGAGGGTGGAAATCCATGTATTTAAACCTTGAAAGAGTAGGCTTCTTAGGAGTTGCACCAATAACACTAATGCAGTTGCTGGTCCAACATACGAGGTGGGCTGAAGGTCACCTTCAAATTTTCCTATCGAAATACTGCCCCTTGTTGCATGGATATAACAAGATTCCACTTAAGCTTCGACTCGGTTACTGTCCTTTCAACTTGTGGGCTGCAAACTGCTTAAAGGCATATCCTTGTTTCCTAAGGTATGAAGCTCCCTAGTTCTTAACTATTTATCTTGTAGGATGTTATATGAGTGTTAGTAAAACATTGGCAACCTGCAGATATCAAGCCCCTGGGTGCTCCCATTTGCATATGTTGCCTTTGCACACCGTGCATATAGCCTCGGAGAATTCGTATGTGCGGAGGCACATTTCGAGGTTGGTGCAACGATCAAAGGATATGGATGTTCAAGAGAACAACTTCATACTTCTTTGCCCTCTTTGAAACCATCTTGAAGCTATTGTGGTATTCACAACTAGGCTTCATCATCACTGCCAAGGTAGTTGATGAAGATGTCTCGAAAAGATATGATAGCGAGCTGATTGAGTTCGGTGCTGCTTCACCAATGTTCGCTATTTTAGCCACACTTGCAATGCTGAATTTGTTTGGCAGCTTTGGGGTAATCAAGAAGATCATCTTTGACGCGAATCAAGTCTTCGTAGACCAATTTGGTCTGCAAATCCTCCTCTGCTTGGTTTTGTTAACAATCAACATGCCTGTATACCAAGCACTCTTTCTCCGAAAGGACAATGGCTAGATGCCTACTTCAGTTACCTGCAAATCAATCATGTTTTCCTTGCTGGCTTGTACTTTAGCCATGTATTGAATACACGTCACAGATACTGAAATTTGAACTTCAAACTAAAAACTCTATATAATAAAGCTGTATAACCAATGGTTGAAACCCAGTTTTATGCATTGAGCCACTATGAGATTGCATAAAAGATGATATAATTAAGAGCATCACAGCAAATTTCTAGTATATTTATAAAAATAATGGCAATGGTAAATGATGGATTGATATACTTTTCTAGTATATATATACATATTATACACGTGTCGTGTCACAATGTCATTCCACTTTAAAATGATAAAATCCGAAGCTCATTTAGGCATAAAATGAACAATTAGTTTTCACACTGTGTATATATGTTTTACTGAAAATAATATTTAACAGTAATTTAACAATAATTTAAATCCAAAATCCTGAGTTCACATCGCTAAGGCTTCAACTATGTACTCAGAACACAAACCTTTATCAAATATACATCTTGCCCACCAGGGTTAGCTCCCGATTGGCCTTGACCAACTGTTCTTCTAATCTCTTCCTCAATGTTCCACGAACCGTTGACAACCTATCCTTCAGCCACGTAAGATTTAAACCAGTGAGCTCCATGTCAGTCACCATTTGATACATTCCTACGATGTCTTTAACCTCAAGAATCCCAGGAGTATTTTTTAAACTACAGTAGGATCCAACGATTTCGTTCATGAACACATTCTGAAAATATGGATACTTGAATTTAAACTCTATGTCGATGTTTGGATTCTGTTGAAATATCTGACTGAGAACTCCAACATTGCCTTCATCAACGTTGTAGATTCGGACCGTAGAATTCACAGGGAAGCTCTTATAAGGTAATATATTCATGCTGGTTTCATTTGTTTTGGTTTCAGTTGTTACCAACTTATCTTTCCTCACCGTTGCCAGCCTATCCTTCAGCCATGTAAGCTTTAAACCAGCAATCTCCATGTCATTCACCATTTGCTCCATTCCTATGATATCTTTTTCCTCGAAAATCTCTGGATTATTTTCTAACTTATAATAGTGTCCGGCTATTTCATTCATGAAGACATTTTGAAAATATGGATACTTAAATTTAAACTCTCTGTCAATGTCAGGATTCTCTTGAAATATGGATACTAAAACTCAAAATTGATTAAGATAGAAGTTGGAAAAGGTTATAAAACATTTAGTTTTTGTGTATTAATAATTCAAAGAATATAATGATAAATTTCAAAGTGCAAAAGAGAATTGGATAATGATAAAACACAAGCAGATCAAATTAACAACTTTCGAACCAATGCCGAAATACTAATCTGATCAACATTGGACCCTTTATTAGTGGAGAGGAAAACATTAACTTCCTTGATCTGCTAAGGAAGTTAGATGGTATCTTAAGGTTAGAATGCTGTGTATAAATAAAGGTCTGTTGTTGCTGTAAACAAGAAAGTATTCCTCTTAATAATACACAAGCTCTTTGTTCATCTTCTATACTTATTGAAGAAGGTGATACTTAACAGTATCTCACCTACGAAATGATGGAAAAAATGAAAGAAATACTTCAAAATTAAAAATTATAAAAAATATATATTTTATTATTTTTAAAAAAATTAAATAAATATACCATGCCAGGCATTAATTGGTTAACATTTTTAACACCCTTCAACGATCAGACACCTAAAGTTATAACGCCCGAATTTTAGATGTATATTTTTATAAAAATAACTTAAGCTTGACTCGATTTAATAAAAAAAAATACATTTGAGCATTCTCTTTATAAAAAAAATTCAAAACAAATCTTTTATTTAATAAAAAAATCAAGCCAATACATTTGAGCATTTTCTTTATACTTTATTTTTTATATTTATTTAGATTTTCTTTTTTCATACTTTCTTTTTTATATTTATGTAGATTTTTTCCGTTTTTCTTTCTTCATTCAAATCCCTTTTTTTCCCAATTCAGTCTTCAATTTAGCCCCAATTTGAACCAGACAAACCCTATCTTTAATTTTCTCAATTCCATCTTCGATTCCCATTTCTTCTTAAGGTTCATTTGTTTCTCTTTCTTTCGGAGATTTCCAGAAGCCTTAACCGAGTTAACGGAAACGATTATTATACTCATCAATCTATAAAATGTCAAAAGGGATGAATCGGCAAGATACACCATTCAACGAAGTACAATCCAAACATCAAGAAGGGTTTAGGTAATTTCTTTATTTTTTTCTTTTTTTTATTAATAACTTCATTAATTAGTTTTCGATTTTTCTTAGATCGACGATCATGGAAGTTCAGTTCGCATCCCTTTACCAGGAGTATATGGTTCGGGAAGACCTTGTCCCCGTTTTAACTGCTGCTTTTGTTGAGCACCCGGAAATGGATGAGCACTTTAATGCTATCACCATAGAGATGAGACGATTGTGTATAACGTTTCTGGCGGAGACCGATGAAGTGCTTCAGAATTGGGATTTTGAAATCCTAGATGCCAATACTATTTTCATCTCCTTCTGTAAATTAAGAGAGGTTGAAAAGTTTGATATGAATGTCGCCTGGCTAAGTGTTTACCACCGCAGTTGTAGCATTTAAATTCGCCCTTCTCATTTTGTCCCCGAAATTGCTTATCTCCGGTTTTATTGTATGATTTTCTGAAACCATTCTTGGTAGACTTATCTTTATCTCCCTCAGCATTGCTCTAGTGCCTTGGCTTGAAAGAATCTTTCCCGACCTCGAATTCAGCAATGGATTCTGCAGCGCTCATCGCTTCCGAAAGATCTTGCACACTCATCCTCTTCAGCTCCATTCTTTCCCATCACTGAAGACCAGATTTGAAGAGATACAAACCTTCTGATTTACTCAAGTCTTTGATCTGCAACTTGAGCTCAGAAAATCTCTTAACTTACTCCCGAATTGAGCCTTCATGCTTCAATTGGTGAAGTTTGTCGCGAGCCTCCTAACACTTTGTAGGAGTGTTATTTCGATCGAACAAACTCGCTCTGATATCACTTGTCACGTCCGTAGAACTCTGCTTCTCGTTGCGTGTGGCCTTAGACGCGTTTTTCTCAGTAAACCACCTAAGTAAGCCTCAGACGTTCAAAGCTAGAATACTAAGAACCTTGCGGAAACAAAAGAACAACTGAAAGAAAGAAAAATGGCAAAAGGCTAGAGAGATTTTGAGTGAATGCTCTTGTATTCCGAAGTGAGTACAAATAAGGTGGGCAAGGCCTCTATTTATACTTGAAGCCCCTTACATCCAACGGTCATAATTAAATTACATCAAGGGTCCAGATTCGACCTTATCTCTAAATTCCTTATCCTAAGCTAGTTGCCAAATATACAATGATAAGGGATAAGGATAAGAATCCTAAGGATAACTTTCCAAATCTGATTTGGATAAGTCTTCAACACCAAGTGTTGGGCCAATCCGGTTTTAGGCTCCAATGGGTGATTGGGTTGGTGCTGAGATATCCAAAAGGCTCTGGAGTACTTCTGTGACATGTTGGTTTGTGCTAGTCTCGGGCCCTGTGATGCGGACCGTGACAATATATATATCTTTCAAATATGTTTAATAACGTTATATTATTTTTTTCTTATAATCTAATTAATATAATTTTTTTGATAATTAATAAATTATTTAAATAAATATCAAATATAATCATGTCCCTATAAGCTTATTAATAAATTTCTACAATTTGAAAATTAATAATTTTGAACACGATATAAATATTAATATGACTAATACATATTTCATATTCTATGTATGTTTAGAAGGTCAATATATTTTTAAAAAAATGTTCATATTCAATCATTTATGGTGTATTAAAGATTGATGCATACATTATAATAAATGGCTAAGGTCTGAATTGCCGCTGCAAATTGAAATCTGTTTTACAAGTGTATTTGGAATTAAAAATAAATGTATAAAGTTAAAAAAATGTTTTATTCGATCAATTATTTTAATTTTATTTTTTTAAAATAGTTACTTTTAAAAAAAAACTAGATGAAAAAATTTAGGATGAAAATTATTAAAAACTTAACGGTAAACAATTTAAAATATTTTATATTTTATATAATTTTATAAAATTATTTATTAATTAATATAACATTTTTTTAACGTAGATCTACTAATTTTATTAATCAAGGATATATTCGAAAATATAATGAAAGTTCACAACTTGGTAAATCAAACACCTAGATCCAAATATATACCTAGAAAATAAAACTAGTAAAACGAGATCATAAGAAGACCAAATAAGGAAAAGGTAAAAAAACCTAATCCAAAAACTCGAAAGAAAAGAAGGATATAAACATTACCAAAATTTACGATGGTAGGTAAAATCATCAACAAACAACATAAAAAAGCATATTACAATGAAAGTGCGTTGACAACAAAGATAATACCACTATTCAATCGCAAAAAAGAACGGTAGATCTAATCGCATATCTAAGTCTTGTTCGAGGGTCTGAAAACAACTAAAAAAAGTATACTGGTATCAAATTAACTGATAATTTTCATCTACAAAATAATTATTTTAACCCGAAATAAAATATTAAGAGTTGAATTATTAAAAAACAGAAATAAAAATCAAAATAATTATTTAGTTAAATATTATATGTAATTTTTTGACTTTATACCAAAACAAATATATCTAATTTTCTACCATTTTAATGACAATATTTGTACCGACACATAAACATTGAGTGACCAGCAAAAAACAACTAAATAAAGTCTACTGGTGTCAAATTCCATCATTCACCAGTAGTTTTGAGTGTAAATTTACAGTTGATTAATAAATTGAACTTGGTTACAATGTCATTTCCAAGACAATTACATGTGTTACAGGAGAACCCTCAGTTGAGCTACCAAAACCTAGGGACAGTATCTATTCTTATGTAGATTCAGCACACAAGCATCAGACTCACACATCTACTCAGAGTACAAAAGAAAGGAAACATCCATGCCATACAGAGGCAGGCCAACAAGGAAGAGGGTCTTGTCTTTAAGAAGACCGACGTTGCTCTTGGAAGGGGGATCCACATGACCAAGCAGACAGACGAGCAAATTTCTCGTGGGATTTTGAGAGCAAAAATTAGGGGTTACTTGGAAGAGAAAGGTAGGGACTATGAGCCGAGAGGACAACTTTTTTATGGCATCCTTTGCATTCTCCTGAGAGTCCAAAGTCACTAAAATGTCAGGTGAAAAAGGAGATTATGCATTTTGATTTAAGCAAATCACATTTATCTGCAACAAATAAAAGTGAGATTATACACACCACAAAAAACAAAAAGGTTGTTCCCAAACATACATATGCTAGTTGATTTCCTCCCAAAAATCCTACAACTCAAACAAGGTCAACAGATTTTGGTATCAAGACTATCAATCGAATATTAATGTCAGAGATAGTAAGAGAGATAGACACAGAGGGAGAGGGAAAACAATGTCCTGAAGCATCAACTCAGTTTGTAATGCACTACCTGATCAATATGCTCCATTGTAAGTTTTAGCTTAGCTCTTAAAAACTCCAACCTAGGACGACGATGAGGATCTGACCGAAGAAAAATTTCCCAAAGACAAGGAGGCCCAAACATGGTCACTCTTCGCACCTCGATGGAAATTCCTTGTTTTGCATAGACTCAGCTTCATCCAAACTCTTCTCACTTCAACCATGTGAAGGGCTCGTGCAAACAATTGACTTGTCTCGCCGAATATTTCCAAGTTCAAGTGCGGAGCACATGAAAACCAGAAAGCCTTGAGACTAGACGTTACTTTGGGGAATATGGATAGAAGTCCTCTAAAACAGAGAAACAGAAAGGCAAATGCTATGCAGGGCTCCCGTTTTACTATCTCCTTTAGGGTTTCATTCCACAATTGTATCGCGTATTTATTGCCATCTCCTGATACAACTGCTTCATTTTCAGCAATAAATTGAACTGGTTCAAATCCTGAAATGAATTCACTCGAGTTAATGAACTTGGAATTATGTTCGACTCACAAAGTAGGCTAAGGTATAGGGAACTACAGTTCTATCACGCTTCATAATATATAGAATAGCAATATTTGAGGAAACAAGGAACTAAGCGTGTTGAACTCCGGGTACAAATTGCGTGAAAATGGGCACCAGGAAGCATAAAAGAGCACAGAAGTGTAACCATTTCTCTGTTTGGAAGTCAAGGCTTGGTCCAGGAAGCTCCCATCCACCTGCAAGGAAAATTATAAACAGGCATAAAAGATGATCACAGGAGGTTTGTCTCCAAGAAACAGCAAGTCATGCAAAATAGTAATTCATTACAAACAATCAAATGGCACACTGATCTTAGCTAAATTAGTGGAAAGATGGCAAATCTATGAACCATAAATATGACGATTAGAGGATCATCAGCAAGGAAATTGCATCCTATTCCTGGTTTGCTTTTTGTAATACAAGTTGATGCTCAAGAAAATGGTATTATTTAACAAAATCATATAGAATTAAAGGTGAACATTTCCCTCTAAGGTAGAACAGAAAAGGGCGGTGAATCCAGACAAAGTTGTATCCTATTCCTGGTTTGCTTTTTGTATTTCTAGCATCATCAACTTCTATCATTGTTTATTTACGTAAGGTTAAGGATAAAGTTTCCAATAGTTTAGTTGCACAGCGAATTTAGCTGACTAAAGCATCATAAGCCACATAAGCATACAACCAAGCAATTCAAGTCAAACATACTTTATATAAGAATGTTAACCAAAGACACTTGGATGGATATATAATTTCATGGACACTCATTTTCACAGACATTTTTTATCCTTGATTCGGTAAGGAAACCTGTATCTCATGTACTGCCATTTTGGGTAAAAATCATAACATTTTTTGGGCATCACATATGTCATATAAACAGACTCATAAAAGAGACATTGTTTGTTATCTCTCCTATAGATTCTTACCGTCCATAGATGTACTTATACGGGGTGAGTCTATACCTTAACCTAAAAAAAGGATGATAGTATCTGATAAGAAACCGGGATATTTAGTCGAGTTGTATATTTGGGGTCATTTAAACCTAGAAGTAACTCGGAGAAATATCAAAAGATAGAAAGTTTACATTCTCAATCATCTAGCCATATATATTCTTTTCCAGCCACAATATAATTCCATAATCCTGCCACCATAGTGCTATAAGTATGTGACAAAAGCAAAAACTATTAATGTCTCAATCTTCCATTAAAGCTATTGAATACACAGACAACATATTTCACCAATCCAGCTTAAATCCTAAAATAGAAGGTCCTAAGTTGCGTCTCCAGTTCTTTCCTCATGACTCTTATACCCTTAAAGGACCAGATTCTCTTGATTTCAAATACATAATAATGCCATGTCAGTCAAAATGTTCCAGAAGAGAATAAAATAATTCAAAGGCCTTAACATTACTTCATTTCTATCTTCCTTGTTTAATTATTTTTATTTTTAAAAATTCAAATTGAATTATACTGCAAGAATCCAATACCCCATAATGCAATAAAACCTTTATTCTGATTCTTTAAAATTTTAAAGCCATGAAAATTCCGTAGAATTACCCTAATAATCCAGGCTGAAAACCCAAAATTTCCAGGAAAAATTCTCTTTTAATAAAATTAAGAATAATCATAAATACCAAAAAAAAAAACGTGCCACTAAAAGATATCAAGAACCCATTGAAATTTCCAACAAAATCAAACTAAAACACGTACCTTGAGAGGGAGGATTGGAGAAATGGAAGGGGAACATTGAAAATGAAGGTTTTTAATGAACACATCCGTTTCATGCGAGCAAAGAGAAAACCCCCAAACGAGGCTTATAAAACAAAGATACATAATATAGGAGAAGAAAGTAACAGATGGAGAACAACCCATTTCTGGATTGATCTATAAAATAAAACTAACAACAAGAAGAAGAAAAAGAAGAAGGGTTCAAAATTTGAAACCCAGAAATATAAATAAAAATAAAGAGATATATAGAGTACTTTTGGGAGGAAGGGAGGGAAAGCAGGTTAATTTGGTTCTTGTTTTCTTGCTTTCTTTCTTGGGTCTAAAAATTGCTCTGCTTTCGGCCAAACATACGTGGCTTTAGAAATTTAAAGATTTAACAGTTGAATTCAAAGCTTATTTAGACGACGACCACGATAATAATGACGATGATGATTAGAGACGTGAGATTTTAGTAGTCCTATGACAAAACCTAAAACAATAGGTCTTTAATAATAATTTTTTAACAAAAAGTATAATAAAATTAAATTAATTAGATGTATATTAATAAATATTAGAAAAAATTAGGTTTTTAATAATAAATATTAAAAAAAATTAAACATTAATAATAAATACGAGGAAAATAAATTTAAAAGGTAAACATCTAATAACAAATATTGTAAAAAAACTAACCTCTAATAACAAATATTGAAAAACTATGATCCTATTAATAGTTATTGAAAAAATAGACCTCTTATATGAATATTAAAAAAATAGAACCTAAAAACAAATATATTAAAAAATAGATTTCTTATAATAAATATCGAAAAATAAATTTTAAAATTAGACTCTTAATAATAAGTGTTAGAAAAATAACGACTCTAATAGCAAATAAAGAAAATAAATAAATTTTAATAGTATATACTAATAAATATTAAAAGATATGCCCCTAATAATAAGCATTGTAAAAAATTAAGATTTAGAAATCATAATAAAAAATAGTAAAAATAAATTTTAAGAGTAAACCTAATACAAATATTAAAAAAATAAAACTATAATAATAAATACTAAAAAGTAAGATCGTATAATAATAAATATTTAAAAATTAATTTATAATAATAAATATTTAAAAATTTAAATTAAATATATTTAATAAAAAATTAAAATTTGGAATCTTGTATAGGGGTGGGCGATGGGCCAGAGCCCTTACTGCCCACCCCAGAGCCAGCTCTGATGATGATGGGGTTTAGATTCGTGCCTCGTGTCCTGTGGGCGTAAACAGAGTTGTTTAGGGAAATAAAACCATAGAAAATACAGTGTTTTCCTTTGCTTGGTCCTCCGGAATTAAATTAAATAAAATTTTAAATTATATTTTTATGAAACTATTTTATAACTTTATGATATTTAAATATGAATAATTAAAATTTTAAATTTAAGATTAAATTAAATTAAAATATAAATATTAAAGAGTAAATATGTTATTATATAAATTTTATTAATTGATATAGTATTGGTTATTTATTTTTTTAATGAAATAAGATGGATTTGTTAGTTGTGATTAACTAAAGGACCAATTTATAACTCATAATCAAAAGATTTAATAAAGAATCGAGGGATAATGGAGGATCATTTATATAATTTATTTTAAATTTTTTTAATTAAATCAAATTGTCCGAAAAAATAAAAATATATTATAACTGAATGGATTTTAAAACAAAAAATTAAAATAATTAAAAGTGTGAAATAATGTCAAAATTTTGTAAAATAAAAATGACCGAAAATATGAAAATTCTTAAGATTAATTATAAAATAATTAAAATGTAATTTTTGTAAAAAAAAAAAAGAATATATAAATATAAAAATTGGACAAATAGGAAAAGTTATGCAAAATAAAGTATTTTATAATACGAGAATAGAATACTAACATTAGTCATTGATTTCCTCGTTTTACACTAATTAGTCTTGCCGGTGCTTAACGAGTTGAGCGACTCGAATTCGGCTCGGTTAAAATTTAATAAATATTCGACTCGAATTAGTTTGACTCGAACTCGAACTCGATTCAATATTTTAACGAGTTGAATATTGAATCGAGCAAAGTCTAACTCGACTCGATAAGTTCGTGAGCAGCTCGTTAATTTTTTAAACTATTTTTTAGTAATTACTTTAAAATAATTTCATTTAAAAAAATAAATCTAAATAATAATTATTAATGTATGAATTACTATTTTAATTTCAATACGTTAGTTTGTTGTATTTATAAATTGTTACTTTTGAATTTAAATTTTAAAAATGTTTTATACACTCTTTTAATATTTTTGGTTAAATTTATTAATTTATGTTAATATTAAGCCTCATGGTATTATTAAATTTTACCTTTAATTGAAAATAAGGTAAGTTTTTTAATTAGCTTAACAAGTAATGAGTCGAGTTGAGCAATAAGTCGAGCATAACGAGCACGAGTCGAGCACAATTTTAACGAGCTCAACGAGCAACGAGTCGAGTTGAACAACAAAAATTTTTAACGAGCACAAGTCGAGCAATGTTCAACTCGCGATCGACTCGCTCGATAAGCACCCCTAATCTTGCATTATACTCATTACAACAGACACTAGATCGACCTCAGTAAATATTATGTTGAATTAGACGCATTCAAACATTAATTCATAAGGTAAATATACACGTTGATCTATCGAAAATTGATAATTTAATTTATTTTTTAAATATAAAATTTTACCTGTATAAATTTATCTTGATATCTCAATTATAAAATACATACCTTGTACATGTTTTCTCTGAATATTTAGAGTGTAAGATGTATTTTTTTTATTATGTCTATTTTTTTTATTTTTTTACTTTAAAAATAGTAGATTTAGAGTTTAAGGTTTAAAATTAGGAGTTATAGTTTAACGAATTAAGAGTAAGATATATCTTTTAAGGTATAAGATTTAGTATTTAAGACGTGAAAATTAGAGTTAAGATTTAAAATTTAATTTTTAAGTGTTTTTCTAGGTGGAACATAGAAAGAGACATAATAAATGGACAAAGAATTTCTATTAAAAATTTTAATGTTTTCGTGCGTGCAAATCGTCTACCTCTTTCTCATACCTCTATTTGTGCCTCCGTTTCAGATTAGAGGGTGTAGGAACTAGGTTTTAGGTTAGGTGTTGTGGTTAGGGTTTAGAGAATCAGGGATATGGTGTATTTTTAGGGTGTAGGTTTTAGGTTAGGATTGTAATTAGGGTTTAGGGAATTAGGGGTAGGTGTATTTTTTTAGGGGTAGGTTTTAGGTTAGGATTTAAGGAATTAGGGGTAGGGGTGTAAGGTTTAGGATATAGAAAATAAGGGTTAAGGTTTAAAATTCAAATTTTTAAAAATTTTCAACAGGAAACATAGATGAAGGCATAATGAAAAGGTAGAGGATTTTTACCTTGTTTTCGTTCCTTGTTTCAGATTGATGTCTCCTTCTATACCTCGTACTAAAATTTTGTAAAAATTAAATTTTAAACCTTAACTCTAATTTCAACGTCCTAAACCTTAAACCTTAAAAAATATAGCATACCCTTAATTTCCTAAAATTTTATTATAACCTTTAATCTTAAACCCGAAACCCTAAATTAACTATTTTAAAATAGACATCAATAAAGACACAGTAAAGGAACAAATAATTTATACCCTTGATAAAAAAGTTTTAAGTACTCAACTATAATAAAAAATTAAGAGATAAAATAATAAATTTAGTAAAGATAGACGGCCAAAAGATCATTCTACCTAATAAACAATCATGACAAGAACATAGGCTAATTAAAATAATGTCTTGGGAGATATTAATCTCACATGGAGAAGAAAACAAAATATGTTAGGATATAAAATTAGCGGTGTTGCATCACATTTGGTAAGAAGCTGGATTTCATTGCTCAGCTTCCATTTTACAGCACCATTCGCAGAACCAATTGAGAGAGAAAGATGGCAGAAAATGAACACGCTCCACTCTTCGAAACAAGGCAAGTGAAGGGACGAATTCTTTTCAGGTCCGTTGCAGCGCCCATCTTGATCGGAATCTGCTTCGTTTTCATCTATAGACTTCGGTTTCTACCGGCCGGAGGAAAAGCAGAGAGATGGACGTGGATCGGACTGTTCCTCTCCGAGCTATGGTTCAGTTTTTACTGGTTTCTCACAACAGTTTCTAGATGGAACGCCGTCAACCGAATCCCGTTCATACACAGACTCTCCAAAAGGTATTATTGACGTGAAAGTCATTGACTCATTGGTTTCAGAGTTCAGACTTTAAGACAGTATTCTAATTAACATGTAGGTTCGGGGAAGAATTACCGGGAGTCGACGTATTTGTCTGCACGGCGGATCCATTGATAGAGCCGCCGAGCATGGTGGTGAACACGGTTCTGTCAGTGATGGCATATGATTATCCTCGTCAGAAGCTGAGCATCTATTTGTCAGACGACGGGGGATCGGATTTAACGTTTTATGCCATGTTGGAGGCTGCGGATTTCTCCAAGACATGGTTGCCTTTCTGCAACAAGTTCAGAGTATAACCCCGGTCGCCGGAGGCTTACTTCAGGACAGCTTCTGATTCTGAAGCTGTCGCAGTCGAAGAGTGGAGTTTAGTTCTGGTACGTTTGAATGATTCGTTTTCTTACATCAATCGTCCAAGCTGGTGAATGTTTGCTTTCAATTTTTTAATTATTGATGAAGTGCACGTTTTTGTCTCATTAAAAAAATAATAAAAAAAATGTTTGGTGTTTTATTATTTTATAAATTTATACCATGAGTTAGTAATTAAATGATATATTATATATATATTTTATTTAGAATTAAAATATTACTATCAAATAATGATGATGATGATAATATTAAATATAAATTATAGTTTTTAAAATTTAAATATTTCATATGATAAAATTATGTTGCATTCATCATGTAAGTCAAAGAAAATATTTTATATTAATTTCTTTTTAAAAAAAACGTTCAATAATAAGCATAAAAGATGATAATATAAGAATATCAAACATCTTTACGGTAAGTGGTTAAAGTTTTCGATTGACATCCTTTAATCTCTTCAAGTTGTTCCTTTAAATAAAAATTGTCTAAATAAAACATACCATAAGAATATTATTAGTTATTATTAATAGAAAATAGTATTTTAGTTATTTTCTAACAGAGTTAGATCAATTAACGAATGACATCGACCTGATTCAAGGGCAAAACTAATATAAAAATAAGAGCGGAGAATGTGCCTTAAATCTTTAATTTTTTGTACTTTTATTCTTACATATATATATATATTTAAAAATTAAGTTATTTATAAATTTATCTTTATTTTTAAATATTTATATTTTTCGTACCATTGTTATTCAGAAACAATACGAGGCCATGAAGATGAGGATTGAGTCCATCACCCAGATGACCCGAATTAACTGCTTGTTTAGGTACTAATTAACTAACCTCTGAATAGCTATCTATAAGTATTTTAATTACCTAATTGATGGAAGAGATCCCAATGCTGTGGATATTGAAGGAAACCCTTTGCCAACAATTGTGTATCTGGCAAGAGAGAAAACACCAAAATTGCAACACAAGTTCAAAGCTGGGGCAACGAATGCACTGGTAAGTATAAAATAAATCAACAATGTCGTTCCACATGCTTAATTTTATCAAGATTATTGGATTATATTAGTCTTGTGTATCAGTCTTGTCCTTAGATCGTCGTTGGCCGACGATGACGAGTCATTTTTGATATTGTGATAGTATAAGCAAAGAGGTTTAGAGTTGTTATTTATTTTAAAACTAACCCATCGTCACCTTATAAGAGAGCAATGACGGAGCTGTATGGGGTGGGGGTGATTGTCCCCCACCTTCGAAGAATTTTTTTACTTTTTTTCTTTTATTTAAATTCTTTTAAAAAGTAGTTTTTTTATGAATTTATCCCCTACTTCTAAATAGTTATGTTTTGCCCCCTCAATTCTAAATCCTAATTCCGTTCCTGTTGGAAGATATTAATTTATAAAAAAAATGACATGAACAAGTTGACTCATACAATGTTCATTATTTAATAACAAAATGTCTAAAATGAAAAAGACGACTAGTGATAACGATTTTACTAAAAGAAAATGATATATGGGCATGTTGAATCATACGATGTTTAATGATAGAGTGTATAACAGGATAAAGAACGACTAACGATAACGACTTTACTAGTCTATGACAATCAAACAACAAGATTAATGTAATTTATAAATTTGAAGATTAAATTGATAAAATTAAAAACCACAACATTATTGATTCGGGATTACTACATGAACATAAATCACAATTACCCCTTAAGCCATTATATTACTACTCTCTCTGAATGCCATGGGTTTGAACATGATTTTTATTGTGGAGAACAGATTAGGGTATCATCAAGGATCAGCAATGGTCCTATTATTCTGAACGTGGATTGTGATATGTATTCAAACAATTCAGAGTCAATCAAATATCCTTTGTGCATTTTCATAGATGAAGACAAAGGAGGTGAGGTTGCCAATGTCCAGTTCCCTCAGAATTTTGATAATCTCACCAAAAATGAAGTTTATGGTAGCTCTTTCGGAGTGATACAAAAGGTAATTAAGCTAATTATAACAGAAAGGTTTTTCCGTAAACGACGATTAATCTGATCATATGTGTTGGAATTAAGTTGGAGCTCTAGGTTTTGATGCTAATGGAGGACCATGCTACGTTGGCACAGGATGCTTTCACAGAAGAGAGGCTCTTTGTGGTAAGAAATATGACAGAAACTACAAGGTTGATTGGAAGAAACTAAGTCATACCAAGGTTGAACAGCATGCAAGTCTACTTGAAGAGACCTGTAAAGTTCTGGCAAGCTGTTCCTATGAACATAATACCCCATGGGGGAAAGAGGTACATTCTGTTTGTTCTCTGTTACAGGAAATCGACATGGATTAATACGAATTTTTCGATTGCAGATGGGGCTAGTATATGGTTTTCCGGTGGAAGATATAATTACAGGGTTAAGTGTGCAATGTAGGGGATGGAAATCCATGTATGTAAGCCCTGAAAGAGAAGGTTTCCTAGGAGTTGCACCAGTAACATTGTTGCAGACTCTGGTGCAACATAAGAGATGGACAGAAGGTCATCTTCAAGTTTTCCTATCAAAATATTGCCCCTTGTTGTATGGATATAAAAGGATTCATCTCAAGCTTCGGCTTGCTTACTCGGCTTACAATTTGTGGGCTGCAAATTGCTTGGCGACGTTGTATTATGTTGTTGTTCCATGCCTTTGCCTGCTTAAAGGCATCTCAGTGTTTCCTAAGGTATGATTTATGAAGCTCCTAGCCTCTGAACTGTTTATCTGGTATGATTCTATATGAATGACTGTAAAACCATGGCCACCAGCAGATATCAATCCCCTGGGTGCTCCCATTTGCATATGTCGCATTCACACACTGTGCATATAGCCTCGGTGAATTCGTGTGTTGTGGAGGCACGTTCCTAGGTTATTGCAATGATCAAAGGATGTGGCTGTTCAAGAGAACGACTTCGTACTTCTTTGCCTTCTTTGAAACCATCTTGAAGCTATTGGGGTATTCGCAACTAGCTTTCATTGTCACTGCCAAGGTAGCTGATGAAGACGTCTCGAAACGATATGATCACGAGCTGATTGAGTTTGGTGCCGCTTCACCGATGTTCGATATTTTATCCACACTTGCAATGTTGAATCTGTTTGGCAGTTTTGTGGCCATCAAGAAGGTCATATTGGATGGAAATCAAGGATGTAAGGTTATAGACCAATTTGGTCTGCAAATTCTCCTGTGCTTGGTTTTGGTTACAATCAACTTGCCTGTGTACCAAGCACTCTTTTTCCAGGACAATGGCAAGATGCCTACTTCAGTTACTTACAAGTCTATCATTTTAGCCTTGTTGGCCTGTACTCTAGCCATGTATTAAAGAACAGAACTCATCTGTACTTCTTCTTTGTCCTTTTGATATGTCCTAATTATTTTTTCACGTGTTATCGATAAAACAATAAAATAATCATTAATACACGTGACATAAATATTCGCATAGTATTTGTAACACCCTAATTTCAGACTCAGTTTAAAGCCGAATCTCATCTAAATCCTTAAATGGAAATCCTAGAATTTGAGAATTTTTATTTTTTTTTAATTTAAATTTCAGTGACCATTTTATAAAGCTCGAAAGGTTAGGGGTTACAGTACCGTCTCTAGTGTTTGTCTGGTCTATACTAATGGCCCTGTGGTCTAGTCTCCTTGAAAATTATTACTGAAATTTCGATTTTACTGAGAGGGAAAAATTATTATGATCAACACTATACTACTAAAATCCGGAACTGTTTGGCTTGAATTTATCAAGTACTGCTGGATGTTTAATTAGCTCGGTCATACATCTCTCGTCATGAATATAAGTTCGCTAAAAAACTTCTTTTAACGTAAATAAAAAAAGTGCTCGAATTCGTAACTTAAGGATAACAAGAGGATTTTCATGTTATTCTGCGTAGCGGAAGATTGCAAACAAATTCATGACATTTTTCCCGTAAATACATAAACAATTTTCGACAAATTCAATTCTATATTGAAGTGATTTTTTTTATTTATTCTTGGATAGGTCGAGCTATGGTTGTTCAAACGATTGGTTAAACCGAATTAACCGATCAATTTGAATTAATTCAGTTAGACAATCGATCATCGAATTATGTTCGATTGTGAGTGGTTAAAGTTTTTTTAAAAGTTCGATTAACGGTTAATTTGGTTTGAAATAAATTAATTAACCGAATTAACCAAAATTTTATATTTTATATGTTATATATATTTGTTTTAGTCACTAAACTTTCAAAAATTATAAATTGCTCATTAAATTTTATCAGATAATTAAATTTATTAAAGTATTAAAAAATATTCATTAAATTTTTTAATATTTATCAATAATTTATAATATACTATAATTAAATGATCAATTTATAATAATTAGATAAGTTTAATGGTTGTTTTATATTTTTTAAAAGTTCGATGGCTAAAAAGACTATTTTAACATTATTGAGTGATCATTTGCATAATTTATCCAAAATTTTATAATAATTTTCGGTTAATTTATTTAGAAATAAGTTCATTTCGATTAACAATTAAAAATTTATAAGGTTCAATTAATTTGAATCTTTGATAATTTAATTTAACTACCAACCAAATTACCCGTTTAAAGCATAGACTCAATTTTACTGATATACTTACCTGAGTAAAAATGGAGATCATTAGCTGAAAAAATGACTCGCCAACATCATGCTGATTAAACGCAGCACAATACACACATGTGATCACCAGGAATATTCATTTTAATTAAAAAATTAAAAAAAAATAATGGTTTGGAGTTTAAAGTTAAATTATTTTTTTAAAATATAGTTAAATTAAAATGATACCTAAATAATAAAGATTAAATTTATTATTTTTAAATTAAGATTAAATTATTTAAATATAAAAATATAAAAGATCAAACATGTTATTATAAAAAATCTTTTAACTACTTATGTTTATTAACGAATTAATAACATTAAAACAAAATTAAAAAAATTAATGATAATATTAAAATAATTATAAATTTAATTACCAAATTAAATAATTTACCAAATCTGAGTTACCATTTGTGAATTTTAACATATTTGTTTTGAACTTTAATTTCTTTCCTTCTCTATTCCACCTAGCTATCTCCCCTCATATTCCTCTATCTTCTTTTATTAAATATCATAATAAACCCCTAAAAACCTCCATGGTTGTGAGCTTGAGAGAGTGAAAGGAGTGGAAATATGACATGCATGTTGTAAAAAAAACATTGAATCTAGTTGAGAATCGACAAACCCATGTACTTAGACTTGTATTGAGTCAAGGCTTGCTTTACTTTTGTCCAAAAGAAGATATTTGAGGTAATGAAATCAAACCCTGTAGTAAATCTTTGTTCTTACATTTCCATGACTTTGGTTATGAGTTCTGTGCTATAAAGTGTGCAATTAATTTAATTTTGATTGGGTAAAACTTGCAGGGGACAGCTGCAGGATTACCTTACTGTTTCGGTGAGTTACTCATGTCTAAAAATGTATAAAAAGTGGTAAAACTTGCAGGGGACAGCAGCATCAACTAGGTTGCTGTTTTACTGAGTTACTCGTGTCTGAAAAGTCCTAAAGATGTTTAAAAAGTGGTCAAACTTGAAGGGACAGCAGCATCTAGGTTGCTGTTTTAGTGAGTTACTCATGTCTAAAATAGCTCTAAAGATGTTTAAAAAGTGGTTAAACTTGCATGGGACAACAGCAGCAATTTGGTTGCTGTTTTCATGAGTTATTCGTGTTCTTCGTGTATACAAATGTTCTAAAACTGTTGAGAAAGCTGTAAAACCTGCAGGGACAGCAGCTGTAAGGATAGTTTTTGTTTTATTCCTATTTGGTTGTTATTGAGGTTTGTGGTAATGGGTTTAGGGTAGGCATAGATCTAGTGGTAGTAGTTCCAAGATTAACAAAAATCCTTCGTCTATTTTCCGTGTTTTTTTTTTTTTTTTTAAAAATTAAATTTTAAATCCTAAATCCTTATTTTTATATCCTAAATCTTAAACCTTATACCCTAAAAAATACATCATAACCCTAATTTTCTAAACCCTAATCAAAACTCCTAACCTAAAACCCTAAACCCTCTAATTTGAAGTGGGCATAAATGAAGGTATAGAAAGAGGACAGACGATTTACATCCTTCCAAGATGATGTTCTATGGGGTAACGAAGGATAGTGGTCAGAGTGGATGAACTTCTTAACGATGTTCTATGGGTGATGAAATACGTAATGTTTGATTAAATATTTATTTGATCGTTATTTTTTTAAAAAATAATTTTGTTTTTGATTTAAAATAATTTTTTTGTGATTGATAATTGTTAGTCGATTAATATTAAACGATTGAAATTATTTGAAAAATGACATATCAAAAGAAAAAATATTTTATATTTATATTAATTGAATTATTTTTTTAATGTGTCTTTACGTAAAATAATATATTTATTTATATGACACTATTATCGTAGTGTATAATATTATATAAGTTTATCGCAACATTTCAAGAACTATTAGTTATTAATATTTTTCATTTACATAGGTTAGATTTTGTGGTTAGTGTTTTATAGATGAATAGAGGTGAGTTGCAAGGGCGATGGTGATCAAGATGGGGGTGTAAATCGTTTATCTTTTAATCATGTTTTTATTGATGTCTCTATTTTAATTAGTGTATTTAGGGTTTATAATTTAAGGTTAGGTGTTAAGAAATTAGGGTTACTTTGTATTTTTTAGGGTATATAGTTTAAGATATAAAAGTAAAGGTTGAAATCTAAAATTTAATTTTATAAGATTTTTTAATAAAAAATATAAAAGAAAACATAATAAAAAATAAGAAATTTCTATTCGACCAATACGAGTGAAGGAATAACTCGGGTGAAGCTTCGGGGCCATGGTTGTTTAAGGAGACGGTGAAGCATCGGGGAAGAGAGGGTAATGTCGTCGATGGGGTTTGGGTAAGATTTAGGAATTTTATTATTATTATTTTTTATTTTAAATCTTACGTGTCAACCAAAATTTAATAAAAAAATCAACATTACAACTAAATATTAGTAAAATAAACTATATCACCAGGCTGTTAATGAAAAAACGGAAGAATATCTAAAATATGTCGATATATAAATTTAGTGAACAATTTGATTATTTTGAAAGTTAAATGCTCGTAAGTAAAAAAACGAAATTTAGTAAGCCAAAAGTGAAAAAACGAAATTTAGTAAGCCAAAACTTAATAATGGGTGAATAATTTTTTTACTTCTAACGTTAAGTGAAAATCGTTTGTCTCTTTATCATATTTATTATGTATCTGTTTTAAATTATAGAATTTAGGGTTTAAGGTTAGCAGTTTAGGGAATTAGATGAAGAATGTATTTTTAGGATATAGGGTATAGGATTTAGGATATAAAAGATAAGGATTAAGGTTCAAAATTTAATTTTTAAAAATTCAATAAGAGGCATAGAAGGAGGCATGATAAAGAGATATAAGATTTTTACTCCATGGTTTTATTTTTTTATATCCTAAATCCAGATGCCAATCGTCTACCCTTACCCATGCCTCCATTTATGCATCCACTTCAAATTAAGGGTTTAGGGTTTTAGATTATGGGTTTTGGTTAGAGTTTAGAAAATTAGTGGTAGGATGTATTTTTTAGGGTATAAGATTTAAGATATAGAAAATAAGAGTTGGAGTTTAAAATTTAATTTTTTAATAAATTTTCAAAGGAGACATTAAAGAAAGCACGTAAAAGAGGCAGAAAATTTTTACTCTCTAAATCTTACACCTTAAAAATTACATCCTATCCTTATTCCCTAAACCCTAACTACACCCATTAACCTTAAACTTTAAACCTATTATTTTAAGGGTAAACTACACTAGTGACCACCGAACTAATTGCGATACCTATTTTGGTCACCCAACTAACGAACTCGTCAATCAGGCCACCTAACTTTAAAACCCTACCTATTTGGGTCACCGCCATCAAAATTCTAACAGAAAAAGTAACGGCAGTGACATGGCAGTTAAATAAAATTTATTATTTAATATTTTTCTCTCCAATCAGGTGGTGACACTGGTTGGTAAGAGATAATAGTTAAACCTATTATTTTAAGGGTAAACTACACTAGTGACCACCAAACTAATTGCGATACCTATTTTGGTCACCCAACTAAACCCTACCTATTTGGGTCACCGCCATCAAAATTCTAACAGAAAAAGTAACGGCAGTGACATGACAGTTAAATAAAATTTATTATTTAATATTTTTCTCTCCAATCAGGTGGTGACACTAGTTGGTAAGAGATAATAGGAAGAAGTAAAAATGCAAATTTGAGAAGAGTGGGATTTAAACCAATTTGAACCCACGACCTACTAGATATACACACAACTCCCAAACCACCAGGCTCAAATAAATCTTATAATATATTATTTAAGGATTACTTTACTGAGAATCATATTAAAGAATATAGAATGAAATTAAGGAGATTTAAAGTCGATTGATATTTGAATTAAAATATAAAAATATTAAATATTCAATAAATTTGATTCGAATGTTAAATTAACGAATATTAAAAATATTAAATCATAATATACAAATATTTAATATTCGAATTAAAATATTCAATTATTTCAATATTTGAATCAAAATATCTAATAATTGGATATTTTAAATACTCAAATCAAATTTAACACTAAATAATAGTTAAAATATTAGATATTTAATATACGAATGTTAAAAATAGTTAAAATATTCAAAATTAATTTGAATATTTAAAACATTAAATTTAAAATTTGTATATTAAATATCTAATAAATTTGATTCGAATTTTAAATTAATGAATATTTAAAATATTAAAATATTAAATCATAATATATGAATATTTAATATTTGAATTAAAATATTTAAATATTTTTATTTGAATCAAAATATCTAATAACTTTGACTTGAATGTCAAATACACAATTATTTTATTTTAAATATTAAATATTTAAATATTTTAATTCAAATATCAATTGACTTTAAATCTCGTTAATTTCATTTTATACTCTTTAATGTGATTTCCAGTAAAGTAATCTTTAAATAAAATATGTTGTGAAGTATATTATAAGATTAGCTTTATCTTGATGGTTTGGGTGTTGAAAGTAAACCTTATAGGTTGTGGATTCAAATCTTAGCCTTTTAAATCTCCATATTTTACTTCTTCCTTTTATCTCTCACTAATCAGGTTGTGACACATGTCACCACCTGATTGGAGAGAAAAATATATTAAATAATAGATAAAAAAATTAATAAATAAAATTAATCATCCAATCCGGTGGTGACACGTGTCATCGATCGATTGGGTGATTAATTTTATTTATTAATTTATTTTTAGGATTAAATTAAAATAACAATTAAAATGCAAGGATTAAATATGTAATTATACAAATTTTATTTAACTGTCACGTTGCTGCCGTTACTTTTTCTGTTAGAGTTTTGACGACGGTGACCCAAATAAGTAGGGTTTTAAAGTTGTGTGGCTTGATTGACGAGTTCGTTAGTTGGGTAACCAAAATAGGCATCCTCATTTAATTCGGTGATCACTGGTATAATTTACCTTTATTTTAAAATAGAAGCACCAATAAAGACACAATTAGAAAATAGACGATTTACGCCAGTAATTTCTCATGTATTTTATTATTTTTATGTGAAACATAGTTGAGTACCCAAAAAGGTAATGTTTCCCATTCTTTTAATGATCCTTCGACAATTTCAAAAGATTACCATAGTTGGTCCTGAGGTTATTTTTTATAGCACCATTTACAAAACTAGTCGTGTACCAGACAGAAATGGCTGAAAACGATTATGCTCCATTCTTCGAAACAAAGCAAGTTAAGGGAAGAATTCTTTTCAGATCGATTGCAGCTTCAATATTGCTGGGAATATGCTTCATTTGTACCTACAGAGTTTGGTTCTTTCCGGCGGAAGGAAAAGCCCAGAGTTTGGCTTGGATCGGACTGTTCCTGTCCGAGCTATGGTTCATTGTTTACTGGTTCATCGTCTCAGTTTCTCGATGGAACTCAGTCCACCGTATTCCGTACGTTCACAGGCTATCTCAAAGGTATGGTCTCTCACTCTCTCCTACACATATGTATAATGTATATATACATATATATTTATATATTCATTAGCTTTAATCTTGGAAAGGTTCGGGAAAGAATTACCGGGGGTTGACATAATCGTGTGCACGGCGGATCCGTTGCTAGAGCCACCGAGCATGGTGATGAACACGGTTCTGTCAGTGATGGCATATGATTATCCACGTCAGAAGCTGAGCATCTATTTGTCGGACGATGGTGGATCGGACTTAACGTTTTATGCCATGTTAGAGGCTGCGGATTTCTCCAAGATATGGTTGCCTTTGCAACAAGTTCGGAGTAGAACCGAGGGCACCTGAGGCTTACTTCAGGACGGCTTCTGAACCAGATACTGATCCTGTCAATCTCCAACAGTGGCTTTCGGTTAAGGTAAAGTTAAATATTTAATATTATGGTTCGCTTTCTTACCTTGGCAATGCATATTGTTTGACTGTTAGCTTCCAATTTGCACAAAAATTATATATAAGAAAAGAAAGTATATGCATCACGGCATACCTCATGCTCAAGACTTTGTTGACTCAAACAATCTAATTCCACCTCGCTTGATTTTTAGTACATTCAAATCTAATCCGAACATAAATATCTTAAACTCAATTATTTGGTGCGAATATTTTTTTATAAAATTAACCTGATCCAAAAATAAATATTTTAAGTCTGACCTATAAAAAAAAATAATTTTAGGGACTAAATTATAAAAAAAATAAGTTTAGAAGACTTAATTATAAAAAATGTAATTTTAAAGACTAAATTATAAATAAAATATTAATTTTAAGGATTTAATTATAAAAATATATAGATAGAAGACTATTATTATAAATATCCCTAAAAAATTTATGGAAAATTACATGAGTCAGGTCAGGGAGGATATTTTACACCATAAACTTGAACCCATGTCACTCTCGATAAACACCTAAACCGAACCGACGCCACTCTCGATAAACACCTGAATCGAACCAATGTCACTATCAAAAATACCCAACCCGAACTCATTTTTTCATAAAAAAATTCGACCCGATCGAGTCGGGTAGCAGATGTAACTATTGTGTAGGGTGGGTTTAGGGTCACCCTGAACTTTTTAAAATTCATACATTTTCTTTTAATTTTAAAATTTTATGAATTAATCCTTAATTTTTTTAATTTTTATAAGTTGTTCCCACTCTGAAAATTTAAAATTTTATGTTTCTCACTCAAAAAAATTTTTAGATCCATCATAGAATTTAAGCTTAAACTTGACTTGAATACTTAACGAGTCGATCGAAATTAATACATTTAAACTTAAATCAAGTTCAAATTCAATTCGTTTACGACCATACCCTCGATAATTCATCATTGAACTCTGTTACTAACCCTATCTTTACCCTTACACTTTGTTAATAAATCCTTCATTTATAGAATTAAAATCCTTTGCCCTTGCTACTATAAACAGATTACATTAAGGCCCACTAAATTATATAAGTTGCGCTTAGAATTAATGATAGAACACATGAAAGCTAAAAGTTTATTATCTTCGAACAAGAACAAAAATCCTCTATCTTCTTAAATGTTTTTTTTATATTTCGATAATTAAATTTTAAATCGTAATTTTAATTTCTAAATTTAAAATTCTAAACTCAAAAATATATTTTAACCCAATTTTCTAAACCATAATCCTATTCTTCGAACAGATCTAACATCATTCAATTTAGGTTGCGTTCACTAAAAATGTTCCAACATCCATCGGCTTTCAAATATTTTTAAAGAGAAATTATATTATGGGTCATTTCCGTTACGTTATTTATAGGACCAATTAATTAAATATATCTATTTAATTATTTTTTTATCTCATCTTTTTTATCAAGTGAATCTTCACTAATCTTCACCGTAAATTAAGTAAATTAAGTTTTAAAACAATTTTTACCACATAGAAATTCGTTTAATAAAAAAGATGGGATAAAAAATAATTAAATTAATATATTTAATAATCGATCCATAAATAACATGACGAAAATAACTTATGATATAATTTCTTCTTTCAAAATAACCTTGTAAGTTAAGACAGATGCAATAATCAAAATAAGTTGTGTCCTACTAGAAGGACGTTAAATGATTTAATAATCTTCAGACGAATTATTTTTCATTACTATCCCACATGTTTAGAACTGCCTCTAAAGGATCATATATATGCAACTGCCTATCCCACACTGCTTTACATGCAAACTATATGAACAGCACAACATAGAGAAATGAATGATATGTGTTTCAGTTACATGAATCTGTCGCATCCCGACCCGATCCGGTAGGGTAGGTTATTTTATTAAAAAGTTGAGTTTATGTTAAATCGGATTATTAAAAAATAAAATCATGTTGGGTTAATTTTATGATAAAATTATTCGATCCGACATGATATATTTATTATATTTTATATATAATATTTGATTTTTTATTAATTTTTCTAGATCAAGTTAGATTTAATTATTTTTTTACTAAAATATTGATGTCTAATATTATGTTCGATCAGAGCCAAAGCAGATGGTTTGAATTTTGAGTCAGGTTTAAAATCGAAGCGGCAAAAAACACGTCTCACCTTGTCACCATCCCTAATTGTATTCAATTTAAACATTAGAGAAATTTATCAAACATGACAAAAATGCCAACATAAGACATAGTGTAAATGTTTGGTTTGTTTATTCATTTTACAAAAAATAATCTCATTTTTTCAATGTTTAGTTGGATAAATTGACCTGGTCAACGTAATCAACTGTCTAAGTCAAGGGGAAATGGCTTGTATCTTCGATTAAATGTATTGAACTCTAAATTTTGATTGTGCATTTTTTCAAACAAATAAATTTCTGAATCCGTTACTGGATATTGATTCGAATATATATAATTTGAACAGATAATTCACATATTATACGGTTCGAATATATAAAATTAATGCAGAAAGCATATGAGGACATGAAGATGAGGATCGAGGCCACCACAAAGCTGAACCGAATTCCCCCTCACATTCGGAAGCAACACAAGGGATTCCGTGAGTGGGACTTTGTTTCCAGCAAACGTGATCATCAAACCATTCTACAAGTAAGTAATCATCATTTCATATACTCCAAATCAAAATTTCAATTAAGCTCAGAATAGTTGAGAGTAATTACTTACTGGTCGGTTGCTTCAATTACTGTTTCTTAATTAGATCCTGATGGATGGAAGAAACTCAAATGCTGTGGATATTGAAGGAAATCCTTTGCCAACTCTGGTGTATTTGGCAAGAGAGAAAAGACCCCAACATCACCACCATTTCAAAGCTGGGGCCATGAATGCTCTTGTAAGTATGATTCATGTTTAGTACAATTTATTGAGTTTTCATGTTGCTAAATGATTTTTGGGGTGAAAAACAGATAAGGGTATCGTCGAAGATAAGCAATGGTCCGATCATTCTGAATGTGGATTGCGATATGTATTCGAATAATTCGGAGTCGATCAAAGATTCTTTGTGCCTTTTCATGGATGAAGAGAAGGGTGATGAGGTTGCCTATGTCCAGTTCCCTCAGAGTTTTCATAATCTCACCAGAAACGACCATTGTGCTGCATCGTTTCGAGTAATACAAAAGGTAATTAAGTCTTCCTAGAAAGGTATTTTTATGCAAAGGATGATTAATATTGATGTGTCTGTGTTGGTTATATGAAAAATAAAGCTGGAGCTTGTAGGACTTGACGCGAATGGAGGACCGTGCTACATTGGTACCAGATGCTTCCACAGGAGAGAGGCTCTTTGTGGGAAGAAATATGAGAAAAACCATAAGGTTGATTGGAAGAAACTAAATCAAACGAGATCCGAAGAAAGTGCAAGCTTTCTTGAAGAAACATGTAAAGTTCTTGCAAGCTGCACCTTTGAACACAACACACCATGGGGAAAAGAGGTGAATTTTGTGTTCTTATGTAAAGACATACACACACATGGACACAGTTTAATTCAGCTGGTTTATTACAGTTCTCGTAACGGTTCGAATTCTAATATTTGCAGTCTCTCATTATTGCTAAGCATCTACATATTGAATGTCACATTTTAAGCATAAATGCATGAATCTTAGGATGGAAATAACAGAGTATGGATTGACATTTCTTGATAGTAATGATAATAAGGTTATGGTGGCAGATGGGTTTAAAGTATGGCTTTCCAGTGGAAGATATAGTTACAGGGTTGAGCATACAATGTAGAGGGTGGAAATCCATGTATTTAAACCCTGAAAGAGTAGGCTTCTTAGGAGTTGCACCAATAACACTAATGCAGTTGCTGGTGCAACATACAAGGTGGGCTGAAGGTCACCTTCAAATTTTCCTATCGAAATACTGCCCTTGTTGCATGGATATAACAAGATTCCGCTTAAGCTTCTGACTCGGTTACTGTCCTTTCAACTTGTGGGCTGCAAACTGCTTGGCTACGTTGTACTATGTTGTTGTCCCATGCCTTTGCCTGCTTAAAGGCATATCCTTGTTTCCTAAGGTATGAAGCTCCCTAGTTCTTTACTATTTATCTTGTAGGATGTTATATGAATGTTATAAAACATTGGCAACCTGCAGATATCAAGCCCCTGGGTGCTCCCATTTGCATATGTTGCCTTTGCACACCGTGCATATAGCCTCGGAGAATTCATATGGTGTGGAGGCACTTTTCGAGGTTGGTGCAATGATCAAAGGATATGGATGTTCAAGAGAACAACTTCATACTTCTTTGCCCTCTTTGAAACCATCTTGAAGCTATCGGGGTATTCACAACTAGGCTTCATCGTCACCGCCAAGGTAGTTGATGAAGATGTCTCGAAAAGAGCTGATTGAGTTGGTGCTGCTTCACCAATGTTCGATATTTTAGCCACACTTGCAATGCTGAATTTGTTTGGCAGCTTTGGGGCAATCAAGAAGATCATCTTTGACGCGAATCAAGTCTTCGTAGACCAATTGGGTCTGCAAATCCTCCTCTGCTTGGTTTTGTTAACAATCAACATGCCTGTATACCAAGCACTCTTTCTCCGAAAGGACAATAGCAAGATGCCTATTCAGTTACCTGCAAATCAATCATGTTTTCCTTGCTGGCTTGTACTTTAGCCATGTATTGAATACACGTCACAGATACTGAAATTTGAACTTCAAACTAAAAACTCTATATAATAAAGCTGTATAACCAATGGTTGAAACCCAGTTTTATGCATTGAGCCACTATGAGATTGCATAAAAGATGATATAATTAAGAGCATCACAGCAAATTTCTAATATATTTATAAAAATAATGGCAATGGTAAATGATGGATTGATATACTTTTCTAGTATATATATACATATTATACACGTGTCGTGTCACAATGTCATTCCACTTTTTAAAATGATAAAATCCGAAGCTCATTTAGGCATAAAATGAACAATTAGTTTTCACACTGTGTATATATGTTTTACTGAAAATAATATTTAACAGTAATTTAACAATAATTTAAATCCAAAATCCTGAGTTCACATCACTTGGACTATGTACTCAAAACACAAACCTTTATCAAATATACATCTTGCCCACCAGGGCTAGCTCCCGATTGGCCTTGACCAACTGTTCTTCTAATCTCTTCCTCAACGTTCCACGAACTGTTGACAAACTATCCTTCAGCCACGTAAGATTTAAACCAGTGAGCTCCATGTCAGTCACCATTTGATACATTGAATCCCAGGATTATTTTTTAAACTACAGTAGGATCCAGCGATTTTGTTCATGAACACATTCTGAAAATATGGATACTTGAATTTAAACTCTATGTCGATGTTTGGATTCTCTTGAAATATCTGACTGAGAACTCCAACATTGCCTTCATCAATGTTGTAGATTCGGACCATAGAATTCACAGGGAAGCTCTTATAAGACGATATATTCAGGCTGGTTTCATTTGTTTTGGCTTCACTGGAACCTTCATCATAAGAATAAGAGACCGAATTTTACTATAAAGTTGGCAGTATCTAAGATATAAAACATAATTGATGATTCTATCTCTAGATGCCGTTAAATACACGATTAAAAGGAAATAAAACCCCGAAAACTATCTACAATAAATCCCAAAGGAAACAGAAAGACACTTCATTATATAAGTGTAGAAGCACAATGAATTAGCAGGCCAGAAGCCATTACCTGGCATATCAGTCAATAAAACTTTTTCCAAATCGATTGATCTCTGCGAAGCATCCTGATATAGTTTAAGGCAAAGGCAGTAAATCAGTAGAATTAGAACTCAAAGCTGATTAAGATAAAAGTTAGAAAAGGTTACAAAACCTTTAGCTTTTACCAATTGATTCAAAGGATATAACAATGAGTGGTTTAAAGTTTAATTATATTAAGCTTTTTTGCAAATTAAATTTTATTCTTAGCCTTAAACTTAACCAGTAATCCTAGTTGTGCACCATAGTAAAATTATGCAAAAAACAAAAAAAGACAAGTTCTAAATATATGCCAGCTGGAATAAGTGAGAAGAGTTGGAATTTTAACTGATACACAGTTGCATCTACGAAACTCAAAATTCAGTTCTTACCAACTTATCTTTCCTCACCATTGCCAACCTATCCTTCAGCCATGTAAGCTTTAAACCAGCAATGTCCATGTCATTCACCATTTGCTCCATTCTTATGATATCTTTTTTCTCGAAAATCTCCGGATTATTTTCTAACTTATGATAGTGTCTGGCTATTTCATTCATGAAGACATTTTGAAAATATGGATACTTAAATTTAAACTTTCTGTCAATGTCAGGATTCTCTTGAAATATCCGACTGAGCACTCTAACATTGCCTTCATCAACGTCGTATCTTCAGACCAAAGAATTCACAGTGAAGCTCTTTTTAAATAATATATTCATGTTCCCTTCATTTTCTTTGGCATCACTGAAACCTGAAGTCAGATCGATAAAACACAAGTATCTTCAATAAATCCCAAAGGAAAAAGAAATACACTTCATTATATAACTGTAGAAGTGCACTGAATTAGTAGCTATGAGCCATTACCTGGCATATCATTCGATAAAACTTTGCCCAAAAGGTTGATTTCGGCCAAGCATACTGATACAGTTTAAGGCAAGAACAGTAAATTAGTAGAACTAAAACTCAAAATTGATTAAGATAGAAGTTGGAAAAGGTTATAAAACATTTAGTTTTTGTGTATTAATTCAAAGAATATAATAATAAGGGGTTGCAAGTATTTTGAAATTTATATAGACTATGCTTTGCCAATGAAATTCTATTCTTAAGCCTTGAATTGAAAGCCTAAATTTAACTAGTACTCCTAGTTAATTTTCGATAGAGAATTGGATACTGATAGAACACAAGAAGAACAAATTAACAACTTTCAAACCAATGCCGAAATACTAATCTGATCAACATTGAACCCTTTATTAGTGGAGTCTACCCCAGAGAGGAAAACATTACCTGATTCTTTGAACGGAAATCATTCAGGAAAGAGATCTACGTACAAGAGCAACAACAACATCAACAAAATAAATGATTAAAAATTTAAAAAGATAGGAAAAGCATTGTATTTACAGTTCGTTGTCTTTTATTTGATTCCGAATCGTTGAAATCAGCCATAAATTCCTTGTTAAAATATGAGCAGTGACCCTGTAAATCTTTCAGAGAACAGGAAAACTATAAACCCGTTTCGATTGTACCCAATCGTATAGCAATGGAATTCTAAAAATAAAACAAAGAGCAACGGAGATATTGTTGTTTACCTTCTGTAAATGCAAACCCTATTAGGGTTCTCTGATTGATTTATAGCAGAAATTAAGATTAAAAACCCTATTAGGGTTCTATGATCGATTTATAGCAGAAATTAAGATTAATAGGCTAGACTCACTTCTAATTATAGTTAGTAAACCGCAAAAATCAAAAACCGAACGGCGGGCGCCTATCCGACATATAATCGGTACAGCCGGTATATCAAATTCTTACTATGAATAAGAGTTCCACCCTATTCTCAGCTCTACTACGATTAGTGCCTCTAAAATGGCAGAGAATTTTTGAACACTCTCGGATGATCAAGTATTACCAGGTACTCCGAAGATTTAGAAAGAAAGTATTCTTATTGGGGTGAAAGATTTAGAAAGAACCGATATATCATGGTTTATAAATTTATAAATTGTGGTTAACTACGGTTAATCAAATTAAACCAAATTTGATATTTTAATTGATTTTTAATTACTTTTCTATGGTAAAAATATATTTTATACTTTAAATATTATAGATGTATTTTTTTTACTTAAAAATAAGTTTTTAATAAATATTTATGAAAAATATCGTAAAATTTTTATCTTTTAATATTTAAAAATCATAAAATAAAACTATTTTGTCAAGATAAAATATAAATTTTTAATAACTAACATTAATATGAAAAAATAAAAAACCGAGGTTAACTGAACCAATAACCAACGATTACTAAAATAGTTTATCGAATTAAATCAAAACTGAACCGAATACACCCATAATAGTTATAGGTACAGAATAAAACCTAAAATTTTAATGAACATTAAACTCCTAATAATAAACTATATTAAAATTTGGGTAAACTATATTAAGTTAAAATTAGGCATAAAGATAATTTTCACCCTTAACGTTTACAATTTTTGTCATTTTGGCCCCTATTCTTTTTTTGGAAAAATTTAGCCCTTGACCTATGTCTTTTTAACAAATAACCCATTTTTTAACTATTATGATAACTAAATCGTTAAAAATTTAATAATAATAACATATCATATATATGTGATAATATATTTTAAATAACATATAATTTAACCTATTAAATATATACATATATAAAATATAATTTATTCCAGTATAAAATATAAAACAATTAAAATTTAAATAAAATATTAAAAATTAATTAAATACAAAAAAATTTATTAAATATTCTCAACCCTAAATAAACTAAAATATCTTTATAAAACCCTAAAACTCCGATTTAGATTAAAACTAGAATACCTAAATTCTAAAATAAAATAATAAAAATCTAATTGATTATTATCAAAATACTTTATGTTTGATTCACCGGTAACAAACTATACAAAACTCTTTCTTTTCAAATTATGTTCATACCTTTTTAGATAAAATTTTGATTTTACTATAGTTAAGGTTGAAAATGTTTAGTAGCTTTTTTTAGATTTAATTAATTTTTAATAAATAAAAAATTAATTTTTAATATTTTATTTGAATTTTAATTATTTTATATTTTTAGATTATGTCCATACCTTTTTAGATAAAATTTTGATTTTACTATAGTTAAGGTTCAAAATATTTAGTAGTTTTTTTAGATTTAATTAATTTTTAATAAATAAAAAAATAAATTTTTAATATTTTATTTGAATATTAATTATTTTATATTTTTAAATTGAAATAAAACTATATTCTGTGTGTATGTATTTGATATATTAGATGTTAAGTCATTTAAAATATATTATTACATATATATGACATGTCATCATTATTAAATTTTTAACGGTTCAATTATCATGGTAGTTAAAAATGAATTATTTATTAAAAAGACATAGGTTAATGACTAAATTTATTCAAAAAAAGAATAGGAGCCAAAATAAAAAAAATTATAAACGTTAAGGGTAAAAATTATCTTTATGCCTTAAAATTATAACGGAGCTTAACCGAAAATCGCCCTGGTGGCGCGTGGATAAAGGAAAATTGAGAGAGAAAATTATGGAATTCGAAAGAAAAGTTTGGGCTTATGGTGCCCTTGATGATATCATAAACTGCATTCAAAAGTAGAAAGGTGATTGCTAGAATGAAACGGCGGGATAAAGGAAAAGGGAACAAAAAATCCAAAGTTTTTAATTTTTTTACTTTTTACAAGCTCTAACTCTTCTTTTTAAGAAAAACAGAAGAGGTAAAAGAATTTGTCTTTGCTCGAAGCGAGTGTTTGGCTTCCGAGAAAAATACAAAAATAGTTTGCACATGCCGATAATCCTACTTTAACAACCTTAAAGTCCCTCGGTATTTTTGAGAAAAATATTTTGAGGATGATTAAGTTCTATTTTTTTTTTATAATTATTGATATTTATTTTTTAATTATTTATTTAAATTTAGATATAATAAAAAGTTTTAGAAAACAATAATTTAAATTTAATTTAATTTCTTTATAAAACTTAAATTTTTAATATTGTTTTAATGAGTTAGTACATTATTATGTTATATCAACTTATATGTGAAAATTTTTGTTTTATTATTTTTAGTTTCGTCTTAATTAATTTTGTAACACCCTAAAACCGGCTTAGGAGGATGTTACATTTAATTAAAAGACTAGTTGAACTATGTATAATTAAAAATTAAAATGTCATATGATATATGAATTAATCAATTTAGAACTTAATTGAATTAAAGAAAAAAATATAGTACTAGATTAAGGATGCAATTGAAATAAAAATAAAGTATGAAGGTTTGCATGTAAGTGGAGAAGTATGGGTTGTAACACCCCAAGTATGGGCTTAGAAGTTAGTGGGCCGATTTAGTCGGTTTAGTCTAGTTCGGGATTAAATACCTAAAAAATTAGTTTTCTATCAAAATAAATTGAGGAAAAATATTCTAAAATCCTTAAATAATATATATTAGACTTTGGTCAAATCAATTTTGAAAATCAACCCTTGAAACCCTAAGATTTTGAAATTAGTGACCGTTTTGTAAAAATTGAAAATTTAGGGGCAATTTTATGAAACAAGCCAAAACTTTGAATCTTTAAGGGGCTTTGATCCAATTATAATCCTAACTGGTCTAGGCTTTCCAAATATTAATTAATTAAGCCCAAAATCTATTTTAAATGAAATAACTTAATTAAACTCAATTTAAAACTCTTAAAACCCTTTTTAATTAACCTAAACATAATCTATTTTTCTAATTTTCTTTTTCCCTCATTTGAGGCAGCCGTTCATCAAGTTTTCAAGGTAAAAACTCATTCTTTTCTACTAAAAATCGTTTCTAATAATCATCTTAACTTTTCTCCTTCAAATTTTTTTGTTTTCTCATCGTTTTCTCATTTTAAAACCCGGAAAGCAATTAGATCAGTTTTGGAGGTGAGATTTTTTCAATCCTGTAGAACAATAAAGTTATTTACTGAATTTCCTAATTTCTTGGCTTAGAGAAATTGTTTTAATTCTTTAATTTCCTAAAAATTGGTTTTTCGGCTAAAAATCTCAATTTTCGTTCAAGGGTTTTTACCCACTGTTTTGGGGTCTTAAATGGATTACTTTTAATGTGTTATGATGTTTATAAAGTGTTTTTAATATCCCTAATCCCAGACTATAGGCTTAAGTGAAGTTTGGTGTGTTCCGATAAATTTTCGGTTTAAGTTTTGATAGGTTTTAAGGGCTGTTGTGTAGGGATCCGAATTGTTGGTTTCTTTTATGTGTTTAGAGCATTAAAACCCAATATAATTTTATGTTTTCTAATTGAAATTGCAAGTATTAGATACTTTTAGGCTTTGCTAGGTGAATAGCATGTTAGCCTTGTTTTTGCTTTGAAAGCATGAGATAACTTTAAAGTGTTTTACCGGTATTTTATATTGGCGTGTGGGCCATGATTCGTGATAATACGTGTTGGCTTTTACCGTTGACACAGTTAGCCATGTGTTTACCTTGTTTTGAAGAAAGCATGACATATTTTACCTTTGTTATATTTGAGTATTTATGGGCTGCATTGCAAGTGATATTTTTAAATATTTATGTACCCTCACTAAGCTTTAAGCTTAATTACTCTCTTTTCCTTACAATGCAGATAAGTAAGTGATGGAAGCAATCAGAAAGCAAAGGATTCAATCGTGCCTATTTAATATTTTCTTTAGCTCAAGTATGCATTTTGTTTAGTTATGAACCTAGGTAGTTGAGAGCAATGGATTAGAAGATTATTGAGTTTGGAATTCTATTTTGGAACCTATGTTATTGAACTATTTTGATATTGAGTTATATGGAAATTGCTAAGACTTTTGAAGTATGTGTTGCCATATTTAATGATGTTGAAATATGCCTATGATATTTAAATGTTTTGCCTTTGGGATAGGGTGACTTTGCATCTAGGGATGATGATCGAAGTGTGGATTACGCCTATAGGGTCTTGTATGTATCTAGAGAACCTAAACTTGTTCGATTAAATTAGGACTCATTTCTCTTTAGTTTTCGCTGCAATCGAATTTCAGTCCTTGCATGAACATATAGGATCTAATCAAAGTATTTAGAAAAGATAAAAGATAATTTTTTTAGGGTTGTCTATCAGGGCGAGTTTCCAGATCAGCCTCGGTATTCCCCGTATAGCTGATGCATGAATGACAGATATATCACACAAAATAAAAATACTACCCTTATCCGAACGATATTTATCTGACAATAATGAATTAAATTAATATCTATATTCAAAATATCGAAATGCCACGTGTAATTAATAATTAGGCATGACTCTCAAAAAGAAATTTTAATCCCCAGTAGAGTCGCCAAGCTGACGCGACCGTTTTAAAACCAAAACGTGTGAAAAATAGCCTGGCGAATTAATTTGGAAAAAATTGAATTTAATTGCTTTTAATTATGAAAAACCAAATTTTATTGAAAACATTTGAATTTTAAAATTAATTTGGAGTCGCCACCGGCCACTTTGGTAGGCCAGACACCATAAAACAAACCAGAGATTCATTTTAAAAATATTTGGTTCGAGAGTCGGTTACGCGTAAGGACGACCCTTACGAGTGCCCGAAAATCGGTACCTTTTAATTACATGTGGCATTTCGGTATTTTGAATAATAATATTAATTTAATCTGTTATTAGCAAATAAATATCGTTCGAATAAGGATATCCTTTTGGATAAGAAAATACATTTCTTTTAAATACGAGCTTAATAAGACGTCCTCTAGATAGGAAACCTTAACTCGTATTTAAAGAAATATAAGTTCTGTCCCAAAAGGTTTTAAAATACATGACCGGTTATTATCTTGTCAATTTTAAGTTCTAACCTAAGAAGGCTCCATCAATTTAAATATTTAAATCCTATTAAATTATTAATTTCACCGGGTGTATTATGATAACATCCGAATGCACGGACACTACCATTTCGACACCAAACAAAATTAATAATTCTATTGATGCTACTAATCTTTACCTAATTAATTTTATTAAATTCTAACCTTAAAATATTTATCATTTTCTACGTTTCGATGACGCGCCGAATACGATACCGAAGTACACTCTTGGCCAACATAATGTCATTTCATAATACTGACCACTTAGTGTATCCAAGGTATAAGATTAGAACGCCATCGTTACTAAATTATCTTCCTATTTAATTTAATTATATAATTAAAGTGACTAATCCTAAAAAAGGCTCTAATTTAATTATCTACGTGTAAATTAAAGTGTTATCCTAAACAATATACTATATGAATTTTAAAATATACATACAAAATAAATAAAACAATTAAATAAAACAACACTAATTAAAAGATAAGGCTTAAATTAAATCTCATTTCATAGCAAAAGGCACGAATTACATCATATAAAATTAGTGAAAATTCTTGTTGATTAAGCTTTAAAGAAATGACTAACCTGGTATGGAATATGTCTTCGAATCGAGCCTGGGATCGCGTCAACAATTCTGGACGCATTGTTTGTTGGCCTTTGAACTTTCGATTTCCTTTGAATTGAGATATGGAGAGTACAACTTTAAATTCTCAACCACTTTGAATGTTCTCTGCAGCTTTGAATTCCTTGGTTTCATCAAATCAATTTGTTTATGCTTCATTCCATGAAAAAGACAAATTCTCCATAATCTCAAAACCTCCACCGTCTTTTTTCTTCAATTGTTCTCTCCTCTCCCCCCTCGGTCAAATCCGAATGGAACCCCATTTCTAATCATGTTCCTTGTTATTAGGATTGGTAACCGGTTGTCAACCCCCACATGGTAACCGAACAACCTTATCCATTTTATTTATATATATTTTATTCATTTTTATATTTTATGAATTTTATTTATCTTGGTTATTATATTGTTTATTTATTACATTATATTTACTTAGGCCTTATTATATTCGAATCCAGACGAAATTCGGGTATTACAAGTGGTTGCTTAAGAAGTGTTTAAAACTTGTTTTAAAGAGGTTTGGGAGTGTAGGGAAGGTGTGAAAACCTCCCTATACTCGAAAGTAAGTAAAGTTTAATTTTTCGCAAAAGGGTTCCCATATTACTCTATGTTTTACTATGAACTTTGTCATGCTTAATGTTGATTTTGCATAGATGTTTATGCATGTAAATAAATGTTCATGAAATTATTTTTAAATAGATTTTATATATATTAGATGTTCCCACGATTTTGTTTTGAAAAATAAGATAAAAGTGGTTTTATCGGTTTTTACAAGTGATGAGTAAAAAGTGGGATACATGTGATTTGAATTCTATTCTGAATTAAGTTTTGAGCATTGATTTTTATAATATATTGGCTAGTTAAGTAATGAATCTTATGGGATAAGTTGATCGATCAATAGGGTCTAGAGTGCACTATAAACATTCAAAATTCGTACGTGTATGAATTCCTTGTTTGTTGCATTTTGCCTTTTATTCTAATGCTATGTGATGGGAGTGGTACTGTCACATACGGGTTGATCTGAGCGGTACTGTCACCGGACACCAAGGTGAGATAATTCACGTTGAGAATGGTATCAACATGCGCATGCTCTGGGAGTGGTACTAACATGCGGTTGCCCGTTTAACCTAACGATTTGGAGTGGTACAAATCGGATCACTAGCACCAATATAATTTTATGTTTTCTAATTGAAATTGCAAGTATTAGATGCTTTTAGGCTTTGCTAGGTGAATAGCATGTTAGCCTTGTTTTTTCTTTGAAAGCATGAGATAACTTTAAAGTGTTTTACCGGTATTTTATATTGGCGTGTGGGCCATGATTCGTGATAATACTTGTTGGCTTTTACCGTTGACACAGTTAGCCATATGTTTACCTTGTTTTGAAGAAAGCATGACATATTTTACCTTTGTTATATTTGAGTATTTATGGGTTGCATTGCAAGTGATGTTTTTAAATATTTATGTACCCTCACTAAGCTTTAAGCTTAATTACCCTCACCAGTTATATGCTAAGTTGAGCAAGTGTGAATTTTGGATTAAGAAAGTTGTTTTTCTTGTACATGTGGTTTCTGCTGAGGGTATTAGAGTTGATCCGAAAAAGGTAGAGGTTGCTGTGAGTTGGAAGTCGCCTAGGTCTGTGACGGAGGTTCGTAGTTTCCTGGGTTTGGAAGGATACTATAGACGGTTTGTGGAGGGTTTTTCTAGGATTGCAGCACCTCTAACCAAGTTGTTGCAGAAGGATGTAAAGTTTGAGTGGACTGATAAGAGACAAGAAGCTTTTGAGAAGTTAAAGGAGGCTTTGACTCAGGCTCCGATCCTAGTTCAATAGGAACCAAGAAAAGAGTTTACGGTTTATAGTGATGCTTCTTATGTTGGACTTGGTTGTGTTTTGATGCAAGAGGGAAGGGTGATAGCTTATGCATCTCGTCAGTTGAAGGTGTATGAGAAGAACTACCCTATGCATGATATAGAGTTAGCCGTGGTTGTGTTTGCGCTCAAGATATGGAGGCACTATCTTTATGGGGAGTGTTGTGTAGTATATACGGATCATAAGAGTTTGAGTTATTTGATATTACAAAAGGATCTTAATCTTAGGCAACGTTGATGGCTTGAGTTGCTTAAGGATTATGACCTGACGGTCGAGTATCACCCAGGGAAAGCTAATGTTGTGGCGGATGCTTTGAGTAGGAAAGTGGCCGTTGAGTTGCGTGCTATGTTTGCTAGGTTGAGTTTGTCTGAAGATGGTGGTTTGATAGATGAGTTACAGGTTAAACCCTCTCTGATTGATACTATCAAGGAGAAGCAGTTGTTGGATGATGCTTTGGTATCTCATGTTCAGGATATAGCTGAGGGTGTGCCGAACGAGTATAGTTTTCAAGGAGATGGTGTTTTGTGTTTTAGAGATCGTGTGGTTGTACCAAACGATGTTGAGTTGAGACGTACTATCCTTGTGGAGGCGCATAGTAATCCTTTTTCTATGCATCCAGGTAGTACTAAGATGTATCGTGATCTGAGAGGTGAGTTTTTCTGGGTTGGTTTGAAAAAGGACGTGGCTGAGTTTATGAGTAAGTGTTTGGTATGTCAGCGAGTTAAGGCTGAACATCAGGTTCCATCAGGTTTGTTGCAACCTTTAAAGATTCCGGAGTGGAAGTGGGAAAGGATCACTATGGATTTTGTGACGGGTTTACCTTTAACGCCGTCTAAAAAGGATTCGGTATGGGTTATCGTGGATCGATTTACGAAGTATGCAATTTTATCCCTGTACATACTAAGTATTCCTTAGATAAGTTAGCTGAACTTTATGTTACTAGTGTTGTGAGGCTGCATGGAGTGCCGAAATCCATAGTATCTGACAGAGATCCAAGATTCACATCGAGATTTTGGAAATCTTTGCAGAAAGCCCTTGGTACTAAGTTGAGTTTTAGTACTTCTTATCATCCACAGACGGATGGTTAGTCTGAGAGAGTTATCCAGGTTTTGGAGGATATGTTGAGGTGTTGTGTGATAGAATTCAAAGGGTCTTGGGAGAAATACTTTTCGTTGATTGAGTTCTCGTACAACAATAGTTACCAGGCAAGTATCCAGATGGCTCCGTTTGAGGCTTTGTATGGTAGGAGATATCGTACTCCGTTGTGTTGGGCCGAGGCAGGTGAGAAGTTTATGATCTTACCTAGTGTTCTTGAGGATACTAATGAGAAGGTTAAGCTCATTAGTGATAGGCTTAAGGCTGCATCGGACCGCCAAAAATCTTATGCAGATCTAAAAGGAAGGATATAGAGTTTGTCGTAGGTGAGAAGGTTTTCCTCAAGGTTTCTCCGTGGAAAAAGGTGATGCATTTTGGTAAAAAGGGGAAGTTGAGCCCGAGGTTTGTTGGATCGTTTGAGGTTTTGGAGAGAGTTGGACCAGTGGCTTATCGTCTAAGGTTACCGTCCGAGTTGAGAAGATTCATGATGTGTTTCATGTATCGATGCTTCGGAGGTACAGATCGAATCCATTGCATGTTTTGCCGGTGGGTGAAGAAGAGCTCAATCCGGATCTTTCCTACGAGGAGGAGCCGATAGAAATCTTAGCATCAAGTTCTCAAGTTCTGCGTGGTAAGACTATCGAGTTAGTCAAAGTGCTTTGGCGACATCGAGGTGTCGAAGAAGCCACGTGGGAACGAAGGTCGGATATGGAAGAGCAGTTTCCTTATCTTTTTCCACCAGGTAATTTCGAGGACGAAATTTCTTAAGTGGGGGAGAGTTGTAACGCCTCAAGTTTGGGCTTAGAAGTTAGTCGGCCGATTTAGTCGGTTTAGCCTAGTTCGGGATTAAATACCTAAAAAATTAGTTTTCTATCAAAATAAATTGAGGAAAAATATTCTAAAATCCTTAAATAATATATATTAGACTTTGGTCAAATCAATTTTGAAAATCGACCCTTGAAACCCTAAGATTTTGAAATTAGTGACCGTTTTTTAAAAATTAAAAATTTAGGGGCAATTTTATGAACCAAGCCAAAACTTTGAATCTTTAAGGGGCTTTGATCCAATTATAATCCTAATTGGTCTAGGCTTTCCAAATATTAATTAATTAAGCCCAAAATCTATTTTAAATTAAATAACTTAATTAAACTCAATTTAAAACTCTTAAAACCCTTTTTAATTAACCTAAATATAATCTATTTTAAATATTAATTTTCTTTTTAATTAACCGTTCATCAAGTTTTCAAGTTAAAAACTTATTCTTTTCTACTAAAAATCGTTTCTAATAATTATCTTAACTTTTCTCCTTCAAATTTTCTTGTTTTCTCATCGTTTTCTCGTTTTAAAACCCAAAAAGCAATTGGATCATTTTTGGAGGTGAGATTTTTTCAATCCTCTAGAAAAATAAAGTTCTTTACTGAAATTCCTAAGTTCTTGGCTTGGAGAAATTGTTTTAATCCTTTAATTTCATAAAAATTGATTTTTCGGCTAAAAATCTCAATTTTCGTTCAAGGATTTTTACCCACTGTTTTTGGGACTTAAATGGATTACTTTTAATGTGTTATGATGTATATAAAGTGTTTTTAATATCCCTAATCCCGGACTATAGGCTTAAGTGAAGTTTGATGTGTTCCGACAAGTTTTTGGTTTAAGTTTTGATAGGTTTTAAGGGCTATTGTGTAGGGATCCGAATTGTTGGTTTTTTTTATGTGTTTATAGAATTAAACCCCTTGGTTTTGATGCTTGAAACAGGACAAGAGTTAGGCGATCGCGTTTAAAGGCGTTCCGGTTCGTTTTCGGTGACTTAACGAGCAAGTATCAGTTATCGGTGAGTGGTTTATGAGAGTGGTGTCGCGACCGTTTTAAAACCAAAACGTGTGAAAAATAGCCTGGCGAATTAATTTGGAAAAAAATTGAATTTAATTGCTTTTAATTGTGAAAAACCAAATTTTATTGAAAACATTTGAATTTTAAAATTAATTTGGAGTCGCCACCGGCCACTTTGGTAGGCCAGACACCATAAAACAAACCAGAGATTCATTTTAAAAATATTTGGTTCGGGAGTCGGTTACGCGTAAGGACGACCCTTACGAGCGCCCGAAAATCGGTACCTTTTAACTACACGTGGCATTTCGGTGTTTTGAATAATAATATTAATTTAATCCGTTATTGGCAAATAAATATCGTTCGAATAAGGATATCCTTTTGGATAAGAAAATACATTTCTTTTAAATACGAGATTAATAAGACGTCCTCTAGATAGGAAACCTTAACTCGTATTTAAAGAAATATAAGTTCTGCCCCAAAAGGTTTTAAAATGCATGACCGGTTATTATCTTGTCAATTTTAAGTTCTAACCTAAGAAGGCTCCATCAATTTAAATATTTAAATCCTATTAAATTATTAATTTCACCGGGTGTATTATGATAACATCCGAATGCACGGACACTACCATTTCGACACCAAACAAAATTAATAATTCTATTGGTGCTACTAATCTTTACCTAATTAATTTTATTAAATTCTAACCTTAAAATATTTATCATTTTCTACGTTTCGATGACGCGCCGAATACGATACCGAAGTACACTCTTGGCCAACATAATGCCATTTTATAATACTGACCACTTAGTGTATCCAAGGTATAAGATTAGAACGTCATCGTTACTAAATTATCTTCCTATTTAATTTAATTATATAATTAAAGTGACTAATCCTAAAAAAGGCTCTAATTTAATTATCTACGTGTAAATTAAAGTGTTATCCTAAACAATATACTATATGAATTTTAAAATATACATACAAAATAAATAAAACAATTAAATAAAACAACACTAATTAAAAGATAAGGCTTAAATTAAATCTCATTTCATAGCAAAAGGCACGAATTACATCATATAAAATTAGTGAAAATTCTTGTTGATTAAGCTTTAAAGAAATGACTAACCTGGTATGGAATATGTCTTCGAATCGAGCCTGGGATCGCGTCAACAATTCTGGACGCATTGTTTGTTGGCCTTTGAACTTTCGATTTCCTTTGAATTGAGATATGGAGAGTACAACTTTAAATTCTCAACCACTTTGAATGTTCTCTGCAGCTTTGAATTCCTTGGTTTCATCAAATCAATTTGTTTATGCTTCATTCCATGAAAAAGACAAATTCTCCATAATCTCAAAACCTCCACCGTCTTTTTTCTTCAATTGTTCTCTCCTCTCCCCCCTCGGTCAAATCCGAATGGAACCCCATTTCTAATCATGTTCCTTGTTATTAGGATTGGTAACCGGTTGTCAACCCCCACATGGTAACCGAACAACCTTATCCATTTTATTTATATATATTTTATTCATTTTTATATTTTATGAATTTTATTTATCTTGGTTATTATATTGTTTATTTATTACATTATATTTACTTAGGCCTTATTATATTCGAATCCAGACGAAATTCGGGTATTACAAGTGGTTGCTTAAGAAGTGTTTAAAACTTGTTTTAAAGAGGTTTGGGAGTGTAGGGAAGGTGTGAAAACCTCCCTATACTCGAAAGTAAGTAAAGTTTAATTTTTCACAAAAGGGTTCCCATATTACTCTATGTTTTACTATGAACTTTGTCATGCTTAATGTTGATTTTGCATAGATGTTTATGCATGTAAATAAATGTTCATGAAATTATTTTTAAATAGATTTTATATATATTAGATGTTCCCACGGTTTTGTTTTGAAAAATAAGATAAAAGTGGTTTTATCGGTTTTTACAAGTGATGAGTAAAAAGTGGGATACATGTGATTTGAATTCTATTCTGAATTAAGTTTTGAGCATTGATTTTTATAATATATTGGCTAGTTAAGTGATGAATCTTATGGGATAAGTTGATCGATCAATAGGGTCTAGAGTGCACTATAAACATTCAAAATTCGTACGTGTATGAATTCCTTGTGTGTTGCATTTTGCCTTTTATTCTAATGCTATGTGATGGGAGTGGTACTGTCACATACGGGTTGATCTGAGCGGTACTGTCACCGGACACCAAGGTGAGATAATTCACGTTGAGAATGGTATCAACATGCGCATGCTCTGGGAGTGGTACTAACATGCGGTTGCCCGTTTAACCTAACGATTTGGAGTGGTACAAATCGGATCACTAGCACCAATATAATTTTATGTTTTCTAATTGAAATTGCAAGTATTAGATGCTTTTAGGCTTTGCTAGGTGAATAGCATGTTAGCCTTGTTTTTTCTTTGAAAGCATGAGATAACTTTAAAGTGTTTTACCGGTATTTTATATTGGCGTGTGGGCCATGATTCGTGATAATACTTGTTGGCTTTTACCGTTGACACAGTTAGCCATGTGTTTACCTTGTTTTGAAGAAAGCATGACATATTTTACCTTTGTTATATTTGAGTATTTATGGGTTGCATTGCAAGTGATGTGTTTAAATATTTATGTACCCTCACTAAGCTTTAAGCTTAATTACTCTCTCTTTCTTGCAATGCAGATAAGTAAGTGTTGAAAGCAATCGGAAAGCAAAGGAGTCAATCGTGCCTATTTAATATTTTCTTTAGCTCAAGTATGCATTTTGTTTAGTTATGAACCTAGGTAGTTGAGAGCAATGGATTAGAAGATTATTGAGTTTGGAATTCTATTTTGGAACCTATGTTATTGAACTATTTTGATATTGAGTTATATGGAAATTGCTAAGACTATTGAAGTATGTGTTGCCATATTTAATGATATTGAAATACGCCTATGATATTTAAATGTTTTGCCTTTGGGATAGGGTGACTTTGCATCTAGGGATGATGATCGAAGTGTGGATTACGCCTATAGGGTCTTGTATGTATCTAGAGAACCTAAACTTGTTCGATTAAATTAGGACTTATTTCTCTTTAGTTTCTGCTGCAATCGAATTTCAGTCCTTGCATGAATATATAGGATCTAATCAAAGTATTTAGAAAAGATAAAAGATAATTTTTTAGGGTTGTTTATCGGGGCGAGTCTTCAGATCAGCCTCGGTATTCCCCGTGTAGCTCGTTCGAGTCGGGTGGCGTCTAGACCGGGTCGAGGGGGTTATATGGGTTGCCAATTTAGAGGATTAACCCAAAAACTTGATAATGAAAATCCTATGTGGCTGAAATGGACCAATGGGGTTCATTTTAATGGATATTATCCTATTAATTTAAAAAAATAAAAAAATATGAATGAGAAAGGGGGTTTGGACGACACTAGAGGGGAGATTGAGAAAACACTTGAATCATCATCTTCCTTTTTTCTTTCTCCATTTTCATGAGCTCTAGAGAGTGGTCTGAGAGAAAGCTTCATATCTTGTTAAAAATCCATCAAAAATCTTAGAAATTAGTGAGTTAAGAGAAGGATTTTGTCAATCATAGAAATTAAGAAAGCTAAACAAGCTTTGGAAGAAGCCATTTGGTGCTAATGGACTGTTTTGAGCAAGCTAGGTAAGGTTCTTGTTAACTTTGAATTTTGATGTTTTTTTTGTTAGATTAAAGTTGGTTTAAGTTATTTATTGCTTGTTTATAATGTTAGAAGCATGAGAAGGTAGATTAGAAATTTTGGGTTAGGATTTAAACCCGTGAAAAGTGAGATAGTCAAAACTATCATAACATGTTATTTTGAGTAGTGATTTTGGAAAAATTCCCTTGTTCGATATAGGTGGATTTTGAATCTAAAAAAAATTGAAGTAGAATAGTCTCGTACATCTAGTTTAATTGAAAATTTACGAAACCTCATTCGAAGTTGTGTAGAGAAAGTTATAAGGCAATTAGTAAATGATGGTTCAAGCTGTCCAAAATATTTTGTTCTGGAACAATGACTTTTAAATGGACACCGTGAATAGCACGGTTGGAATTTTAAGCTGAAAATTGGTAGGAATATTATTCCATATGTCTAGAAGTCTTGGGGGAAAACGGAACTCGATTTGGAGTTACATAGAAAATCTGGAAACGAACCATTTAAGGGTGTCTAAGCATTCTGAAAGTGCAAGATTGTCTTTAGGTAAAAAATGTATTAAATGGCTTAGTAATAAAATGCAAGCGTATTATGGTTAAATAGATGATTTCATTAGCTTTCCAAAGGTATAAGTTAATCGAAAATCCTATGTACGGATTAAAAGATACGCAATTTTTAGTAAAGGGTTGATAAATTGTCTAGTGTAGGACATATTTGAATCTTGTATTTTTTATGCATATGAACACTTGAATTAAGTGGTTTTAATGCATTCTAATGAATGGTTATGTGTTTATGGTTATTAGAGGAATCGAACGAAAGAGATCGTGAGGAAGAGAAGGAATTGGACCTTGCAAGGAGGAAGGGCAAATGAATCTTCATCCTCAATCCTTAATAGCTTGGAGACTAGCGAGTGTGGTTAAATTAGGGTTGGGAACTAGGCCCCAACCACCCTTTTTTTTGTTTGAATTGCCATAAAATTTAACTAATTAAACATTTGGCAAATCATGGGAGGTAGGAGTCATTGTTTGCTAAACTTGCTTGTTACCATGACAAATTGTATGTTGGAAAATACCATGATATTGTCATGCTTGTTGCATAAATTGATTTAATACATGAATGTTTGTATGTCTTGGAAAGGTATGATGTAACATGCTTTTTGCAAGGTAAGGTAAGGTAAGGTATTCTTGTCTTCATATTGTCTTCTTGAAGTACCATGAATAATATTCGAAATATGAAAGAATTGATTATTAAAGAACCATAAATCCTTGGTTGCTAGTTGGTCCTGGTAGAAAGGCGTGCCTTGGGTATTGAGCTCTTTAGTGGTGGTAAGTCACCTACTTATCTTGGATGGTAAGTCATCCCTCTTGCTAGATACTTTGTGTATCGACTTGATAGTACTTCGTGTACTTGTACCTTGTGTACATCTTTTAGTGTCATGGACACTTTCTTGGATGCTATATGCATCAACTTGCTAGATACTTTGTGTACCCACTTGTAACCCGATTATATTCGTCCTAACTAAAAAACAAAGAGTTAAAAAGGAATCAATACAAGTAAAAAGCTATAATACTTGAATATGCATTTGGTGCTCTCTTGCTATGTTACTTGACTAGCTAGAATTAGCATAGGCTAAAGTATATGATGTTGCATTGGTACGAACATGTCACTTGCCCTTGAAGTCTATGTTTATATTACTTGGAACATGACTTTGCTTGCTCATATACTTAAGAACATGTCTTGAGTATCTTGCACATTTGGTTAATTGATTTGAAATACATAATAATATGAATGAAGTGAAAGCATGTCTATGTTGTTATTGAAAACATGTCTATAGTTATTGATCTTGAATGAGAACATATTGACTTAGTTTTTTTTCAATTGGAAGCATGATTATAGCTATTATCCTTGAATGAAAGCATGTTGTTTTTGTGTTTACCTTGACTTTAAAGTATGAATTGTTAGTATATCCTTGTTCCTTGCTTAATACATGTTTAACCGGTTAGTTTTAGGAACTACCTCACTAAGTACCTGAAAAGTACTTATCACTCTTTTGTTTCCTTCCTCCCAAAACATCCGGTACTCAATTGAAAGACTTAAATTAAGGTTGATCATAGGAGGTAAGCACAAGCAACAAGCAAGGAGTATGATATTTTATATATTTTATAACTCCTAGAATGTTGGCATTATGAACTTGTTTAGGCTAGCATTTTGCATTTTGGGATTATATCCGTAAATTATATGTAATGGCCTTTATTTTGAGTATTTGGCATGCAAACTATTGAATCAAATATATTAGCTTGTAAGCCTAGGTTGGCATTAGTTGTTATAGTGAAATTGAACTAAATGACATGAATATTAGAGAATGATAGTTTTGGCTTAAAATATCATGTATGCTTCTTTGATTTTTGTCTTGTTTTAGCATGTCACGTATTTTTATTTATAAGTTGTAAAAGTTGATTTTGGTGTTGGCATGTAAACATTAAGGCTAAGTTATGATTCGTACTTAGTTGTCATGGATAAACTTAGATAACATGGGTTTTATCTTGATCTTGCTTGATTTAATGAACATGACTTTGTATTGTTGTTATATGATGTCCAAACATGCTTAGAATAGGTCCTCAAAGTATAGGATTGACTTGAGTTGAATGATTAGATTCGATCAAGTGTAATAGAAATTTTGTTTACTTGTGCTTAAAGAAACACTAAATGGTTACCTTGTCTTCCAAGAAAGACCAAGTTGATCACTTTGCTAAGATTATTGCCTTGTTTGAAAAACATGAGTAGCACTCCTATCGCCTAAACCAGGATAGGGGTGTTGCAGACATAGTATATAATATCCATATACATACATTGAATTATTGATATATATATATATATATATATTAATATATTAATGTATTATGTATAATATTACTACTAAATACTAATCTACTATCATTATGTCTATTTATACATAATTACATATAACATACATTGATACATATATATGAATGTTAGAATGTACTTATGTAGTTATGTATTATGTATAATTAATAATTGTATACATTATAAATATATTATACATACATTATACATATCTAATTACTAGAGTCTAGACATTTAATTATCAATATATATTATAATTTATATAAATATTTATATTAGTTATTAAATTATTAATGTATTATATATATAGTGTAATGTATATCATATTTTAATATATATTATAATTTTATTTTTCATATATATATAGTATTAATTCATTTATAGTATTATTTCATTTGCAAAAATAGTATTATTTCATAAATGGTATTATGTCATAAATAGTATTATTTCTTATTCTAATATTATTTTATTTTCAAAAATAGTATTATTTCATATATATTATTAATTATTATTATATTTCCAAAAATAGTATTAGTTCATTTATAGTATTACTCCATATATAGTATATTTTCTAAATATAGTATAAACTTTTTATATAGTATTAATTTTATATATACTATTATTTTATTTACAGTATAAATTCTATATATTGTCTAAAATTTATTTTTAGTTTTTGAAATATATTAAACTATAGTATAATTATAAATTTATATTGTATTAAAGATAATTTTTAATACTTTTAATTATTATTAAGTTATAATTTTTGTAATTTAGTCCTTATAACTTACAAGTTATTTTTTAATTGATTATTACTGATTTTTTTAATTTACTTTAATGTTTCTAATTTTTATTTTTTGTAATTGAGTCCTTACAAGTTAATATTGATTTTTTAAAATTTCAAATTTTAATCTTTAACTTTATGGTCTAATATTTATTCGTTTTTTAAACGTATTTATACAAAATCAAAACTAATAATTTAAATTACTATTAATATAAAATCAAAATTAATTCGACCTGAAACAAAACTGACTTGAAATGAACCCGACCTGAAATGTAAACGAACTGAAATGGACCCGACCTGAAATCTACTCGGCCTGAAATGAAACTGTCCATTATCCGATTTGGACCTGAACCGTTTTACCCCGACCTGAAATGGACCTGCACCCGACCTGAATCGAGTCAAAACATCAAATCAACCTAAAATGATCTGTATCTGATTTTATCCGACCTGATAGTACCCGACCTGAAACTCATCTGAGTAACTGTTTTACATCCTTAAATAATAATAAAACTGTATTGGGTTAAGATTTGATGGTCCTTTTCATTGTTGCTAGACCAATGTTACGAGGGTAAATAAATACTTTAGGATTAATTATTTTCTCATCTTCAAATTATTATTTTTGTCTTAATTTTTTTTCATGTAGTGTATGTTCTAATTTTTTTTGACAATACACAAATACATTTACAAATAAAATGATTAAAGTTCGAATTTTAAAAATAAATATCGTTATTTTTTGTTGGGATAAAATTGTTAAAGTATAATAATACTTTGTTTCTAATTAATTTTGTATCAACGATTAATTGAGTATTAATTTAAATGAAAGATTGTCAAGATATCCATATCTTTAAATAATATTCATTATTATTATTATTAGGCTTAACACATAAACAAGTATTCAAATTATATAATTTTTCCTTGTTTAATGTATTTTTTTTTCTAAAATATGTGTCTAAAGTTTTATTTTATTAGTGTTTTAAGATAATACTGATAAAAAAATTCATCATCAAATAATAGATTGACACGTGACTTTTTTCTAATTTTAAAAATAAATAAAAAAATATTTAAACAATGTTCTAAAATTTTCAAAAATCATAAAATAGTCCCAAAATTTTAAAAAGCCTAAACTTAAAACAAAACTTTGTGCCAGCCACTGCCTTTGTTTTTCGACAGGAACATCGATGACAATAATTATGTAAATTTTGAGGTTTTAAGAATTTGAGATTTTTTTAGAAAATTTAAGATTTTTTAAATTTAATTTTTTTTAATTTATTTATAAAAAATTAAAATAGACAGACATGTGTTAAATTATGATTGGTTGATAAATTTTTTAACGATATTACTTTAAAATACTAACAAAATTAAAACTTTGACATTTATTTTAACTAAAAGAAACCATTATACATCTATTTTAAAATAAGTGTATAGTTTAAGCATTTATTTTTCAGTTAAGCAATTTTTTTAATATTCTTACCTTAAAACGCTAATGAAATAAAACTTTAAACATCTACTTTCATAAAAAAATATTAAACACGTATTAAAAAATATATAATTTAGGCGAGTTAAGTCTAATTATTATAACATTTCTCCCTTTCCATACATTTCTGTCTTCAAATAAATTAAATGAAAACCAATTCTATTCAATAGAATTAATATCTATCGGGCATAAAAATAATTTTAACTCTCAACATTTAGAATTTTTATCACTTTAACTCTCATTCTTTTTTGAGATAAATTTAACCCTTAACCTATGTCTTTTTGACAAATATCTCATTTTTTAACCAGTATAATGACTAGACCGTTAAAAGTTAACAATGATAATGTATGATAATATATTTTAAATGACATAGCATCTAAGCTATCAAATACATACTCGTAGAATATAATTTTATTCTAATATAAGATATAAAACAATTAAAATTCAAATAAAATATTTAAAATTAATTAAATCTAAAACAAAAGTATACTAAAAATTCTGATAAATCAAAATCTTATCTAAAACAAAAGTATACTACAATAGAATCAAAATCTTATCTAAAAAATATGAACATAATCTGAAAAGGAAGTATTTTGTAAAGATTGCTATCGATAAATCAAAGGTAAGGAATTTTGATACTAATCAATTGGGTTTTTGTTATTTTAGTTTAAAATTTAGGTATTTTAGTGTTTAATTAAATTGAAAGTTTAGGGGTTTTGATTTATAGTTTAAGATTTAAATTTAAATTTAAAAGTAGTAAATTTGAGGTTTTAGGTTTTTATTTTTAATTAAATCTAAAAAAATTATAAAAAATAAAGTAATAAATTTTTATTTAAAGTTTAATAGTCAAAATATTTTAGATTTAATTAAATTTTAATATTTTATTTGAATTTTAATTATTTTATATTAAAATAAAATTATATTTTATATGTATGTATTTGATAAGTTGGATGTCATATCATTTAAAATATATTATCACATGTTTATTATATATCATTATCATTAAATAATTATAATTATTTTTTTAAATCGAAGATCTCAATTCAAATTTCATAAGTTCGTATTGTTTAATTTTTTTAAAAAAAATAAATTTTAAATTATAAAATAGATTTTATCAACCTGACTAACCCTAAATTTTTTACAAAGTGGTCCTCTACCGTTAAAAATTTGACAGACGCCTTAGCTGGACGTTAACATGCTAACTATGTTTAAATTATATTATTTTTATTATACGTATTATTCCATGTCATTAAAAATCAATGAAAAAAAAAAAATTGGGTAAACTATACGGATAGTCACGATACTATGGGTTTAGTATCGATCTAACCACAATGTTTTAAAAAGAATCAAATACACCGGTAAACTATTGATTTGGTATTAAAATAGTCATCTACCGTTAAGGATGTAACAGACTGATGATGTGGCAGTTAAATATAAAATGTAATAATTATACCTTTAGTCCTGTTATTCATACATTTTTATAATTTAATCATAATTTTATTATAATAAAATAATATAATTAGGTATATATTTAATTTATTACATTTTATTTTTATCCATCTGATTAAAGGGAAAAAACAAAATACAATAGCTTACACCAGGGGGATCGGACCTGGGTCTCCAGGGAAGCAACAAGTGTGCAAAACATTGAGCCAAATGGCTTTTAATGATACTTGGCATCAATATTAATATTTATCCACTATTATTGTTTATATTTTTTACTTTCTACCTTACGTATAAACGTATATTTATTTTTTAATTTTATTAAAATATTAATTGAATTACTTTATATATATTAAACTAAAATATTAAAATCCATAAAATAAAAACCCTAAATTATAAACTCTAAACCCTAAATCTTAAATAATTTTTTATTATGATTTTAAAATTTATAATTTATAATTTATTTAGAGAATCATAAACCCTAAAATTCAAACACAAAATAGTACTAAAACATTTAATAAATCTTAAATCTCAAACCCCTAAATATTAAACCTCTAAACCCTAACTAAAAATATATTTAATAAATCGTAAAAATATATTTTTATGTGTAAACATATATTTATTTTATAATTTCATTAAAATATTAATTAAATTATTTTATATAAAATAAATTAAAATATTGAAATTCTAAATAATATTATTTATTTATTAATTAATGAAAATATTAATTGAATTATTTTATATATAATAAATTAAAATACTTAAATTTTAAATAAAAAATAAAAAATAAATTATATATTAGGGTTTAGGGTTTAAGATTCATTAAAAATTTATGGTTTGATGTTTAGAGTTTATGGTTTATTAAAGGGATTTAGGGTTTATAATTTATGTTTTATAATTTAGTGTTTGGGTTTGTATTTAAGGTTTTTGTTTTAAGGATTTTAATATTTTAATTGAGTATATATAAAGTAATTTAATTAATATTTTAATAAAATTAAAAAAATAAATATACGTTTATACGTAAGGTGGAAAGTATAAAATGTAAACAATAATAGTTGATAAATATTAATATTGGCGCCAAGTATCACTAAAAGACATTTAGCTCAGTGGTTTGTACGCTCATTGCTTTCCCTAAGACCTAGGTTTGATCCCTCATAGGTGTAAGCTATTGTATTTTATTTTTCCCCAATCAGGTGGTGACACGTGACTAAATGTGTAATTATTCTATTTTATATTCAACTATCACGTCATCAATCCGTTACATCCTTAACGGCAGATGGTTATTTTAATACCAAATCAATAATTTATCGGTGTATTTGATTCTTTTTAAAGTATTGTGTTCAGATCGATAGTAACCCCATAATATGGTAACTATCCGTGTAGTTTACCCTAAATTTTTCCAAAAAAAACCCTAATCAAACAGGGTACCAACGACAAACTCTGTAACACCAGCCATACCAAATTAATCATCCCAAAGGCGGCCACTCAATTGTCGATTCCAGGTCGTATCACCATCCGTACCATGTTTCTATAACTGGGATTAAGCATTAAGGGAAAGGAACTTGAAGACTCTAACACTAAAACACAAATGAAAGCAATGACGACAAAAGCTCTGTGGTAGCTTTAGAAGACAAACCTGTTTAAAAGGATCTTTGAAGGGTATTGAGTTTGAACCGTCATTAAAACAAGAGCAATAAACTTCAGAAGATGATAAAGAAGATTGAATCGACAGTGATTATCCTAATTAATAATTCTTGAATTCCTAATTTAAGGGTCGATAGTCTTGCACACAAATTGATTAAAAATGGGTAAGTAGAATTGTTTGGAGAGTACTTAGTATCATTTTCGGAACAGTAGAAGAGTATATATGAACTGATTTGGGTGTTCAATTTGGCAGAAGAGAATTTGAGAGTACTTAGTATCATTTTCGGAACCCAGTAAAACAAAGGAGATGAATCGGCTGACAGGAAAGACAAGATGTTGGAAGAAGATTGAAACTGAAAGTCAAGGGAAGAAGATTTTAAGGATTTTTAAAATTAGGTTTTTAAATTTTAACTTTTTAGGACGTTGAGATTAAAGAGATTAAGATGTCACATGGACTCTCAACTCAGTATTTTAACGTTCACGTTAGACTCTCGTTATTTTTTAACGGCAAAGGATCATTTTGTGATAAAAAAATAGTCAGCGGACCAATTTATAACTTTTGAGAGTCAGAGGATATAAAAAATAATTGAGGTATTGTAGACCATTTATATAGTTTACCCTATATTTAAAAATAATTTTATATGACGATATAAGAGATATAAAAAAGTATTATTTTTATTTAATTTATGTATTTTAAGATACTATTGATAAAAAAGATGTTAGATTCATATTATTATTTTATGGCTTAACTTAAAAATAAGTGCTTCAATTATATATATTTTTTGAAATAGGTGCCTAATATTTTTTTCGGTTAAAATAAGTGTCTGAACTATATATTTTTTCTGAAATAGGTACTTAATATTTTTTTGTTAAAATAGGTGCCTAAAGTTTCATTCCGTTAGTATTTTAAGGTAACACCGTTAAAAAATTGTTTAACTTATAAATAAGTGCACAAAATATATATTTTTCTAAAATAAGTACCCAAAACATGTAAAATTTCAAGTTTAGCCATTATAATTTTTTACAATTAAAAATTAAATTTATCATATATTATTTTTATTAAGTTAAAATTTAAATCGGAAATCATTTTACTCGGAGCTTTTTATGATATTGAAAAACGTATTTTTTAAAATAAAAAAATGTTGCTTTTTCTCTATAAATAAATATTTTAAAATTTTATCAAACGATGTCTAAAATTATATTTTCAAAATAAAATGAAAAAAATAGAATTTAGAATTATTATGAAAAATAAGAAACCAATTTGATTTATTAAAGATGATTTATTACTAAGCCAAGGACGGTTCATGAAAAATAGAATTTAAATTATTGAATTTTTTATTATGAAAAATAGAATTTTTCTTTCCAATTCAATGCCCAATATGATTCTACCTGCACACATATTCCCGGATTATAAGCGGCTTTTAGTCTCAGAAACTACACCGCAGCTTCCAACAAAAATAATTGTTCTTGATACTTATTTATAAATTAAATAAAAATTAAATAATTAAGTTAAAAATATTAAATATCTATTTATAAATTAAATAATTTTTTAATAATGTTACTTAAAAATAGTAACGGAATGGAACTTTAAGAACATATTTTAACAAAAAATATTAGATATTTATTTTAAAAATATATATAATTTAAACACTTGTTTCAACCAAAAATATTAAACAACCTATTTTAAAAGGTCTATAATTTAGATATTTATTTTTGAGTAAAACTTTATTTTATTGATGGAAAAAACTAAATCCTTAACCTTTTTATCATATTTTGTCTGAATATAAGAATAAGCAGATTTAATTATTGATTGGTGTATAAAATATTAAATTCAAATAAAATTAATAGTTTAAATTAAGATGTGAATAAAATAAACTAGATAAAAGATATCATTTTTATAATAAAAATTTATAATACTTTATACCAATTAATTATAAGCTATGATTATATGATTTTTTTTTAAAAAAAATAGAACAATGAAATTTAACCTTCCTGGAAAGTCTAAGACTTTGAAACCGGTCGTCATTATCTGACTTAATTCCGTGCGTGATTTAACGTCCGATAATAGTAGAAATTATAAAGGGCGGGCATTACCTAGCCAAACCACCGTTGCTCCTCTATGTCCTCCCATTCTCTTCCTCAAAATGACTGGATTTTGGTTTCACCATTGTTGTCTGCGTCGCTTGTACGTCAAGGTCTTATTTCTTTCTCTTTCTCTTTCTCTTTCACTTACTTTAGCTTTAGAGATTTTGTAGCGATCTAAAAAATCTACGATTAATTAAATTCGCTAAAAAAATTCTTTTTCGATTGTAAAAAACATATTTTGATGTGTCATTTTGAAATTAATGTCTTTCACGTGGGGGTTTCGGTTTAAAATTGATTTTTGGAAAATTGGAGTCGCCACCGACCGTTTAGGTAGACCGGACCCATAAAACCAGAGATTTTAAAAGTTGGGGTTCGGGAGTCGGTTACGGATGGGGAAGGATTAGTACCCCACACCGCCCAAAAAATTGATACTTTGTTTAATTACCGCTTTACTAATATTAAATTTTTTTGGGCTAATTTGACGATCGAATTAATTTTTATAAGGGCTAATTTGGCGATCGAATTAATTTTTAATTAAATATGTGCATTTATTTTAAAGCACCTAAAACCGAAGATAAGCGTCCGAACCACTACCACCTTATTGGTACTGACCTCGCTTACGACCGAATTTAGGGGCAAATATTAATTCATGCAACTTAAGCAAATAAAATAAATATATCACATAAAAAATAAATACATAAAAATAAATATTAATCTAATAAATAAAATACTAATCTAAAACATAAATTCAAAACATACATAAATAAATATTAATCTAAAATATAAATAAAATCTAAATACCAAATAAAATAACATTACATTTCATTAAAATAAAGCCAAAATACAACATAAAGAAAAGAAAATATTACCTAAAAATTCAAAAGGTTAACCCCGAGTAATCCTCACCGAGGTCTACCACGACCCTTCCAAAATTTTTAACTAGATCAAATCCTAAAAATAGGACTCGATCGAACCACCCAAAATTTGGGAAAAGCTAAACTCTCAAATTAGGATCATAAGGTACTACCCTCACCCAATTGGTTCCTCTTCAAAAGGCTTCTCATCCCCTCATTTTATAGGCAATGAGAGAGGGTAAAATGAGGTTTCTCATCAATGTAGGATTCTAACCTCACATCAACTTTTTCTTTCATTTCCTTCTTCTTTTTTTCTTTTTTCATTTTTTCTCTCTTTTTTTTTTCTTTTTATTAATAATATGACTACTACAATAATATTACAAATACTAAAAACCGATTAAAAATGAGTGATTATAAATTTTCATAACCCTTCAAATGTTTTTGTTTCAAAAACTCCGTGAAGCTGAAGTCTGATCCCTGAAGCTCTTTTTATTTATATAGCATAAGATTTTCTGGTAAACAAGATTGTGGATTGTGTAAACATGCCCAGGGTGGTGGCCTGAGATTGAGAGCTATGGGGGTTAGATTGGAAAGAGAGTGAAGGGTTAATCGGCGTGTGATGCAGTCAGTGATAGCATTCTATGTTGCAGCAGCTGAGATAGAGGAACAGAGCCGGAGGATTCGGGAAGAGATGGATCTACACCGTGTAGCCAATGCCCTGGATGATCTTTGGGTTCTTGATCGTCTCTTGGAGGTGAAAAATGACCCTTTGGGAAGCATCACACTAAGGTTGAGGATGAACCGAGCTCGTACGTTCAGAGGACGCCGCCGCCGTCCCGGACCTCCGTGAAGCTGGAGGTGGTGTAGCATTGTTTTCCTTGTTTATTAGTTTTGAAGTCTCTGTTTTTTCCTCTGTTCATGTTTAGTTTCATAACTGCTCCTGTCGTGATCGGTAGGAGCAGCAGAGCATAGCGTACTTTCAAATGTCAGCTTTAATGTTGTTATAAGCAGGGTTTATGGTCTACGGCTTATTACAGAATAATAAAACTGTATTGGGTTAAGATTGGATGTCTAAAACATGAGAAATTATACCACAGACCCTTTCTACCAGTCATCCATGATTTTTTTTATTTAAAATAATACACGTCATTATTTTCTTAACACATCACTTGCATATTTGGATTTTATTTTCCAAATAATATATGTTAAAATAAAAAACAATAAACAACAGATTATTTTTAAGATTCTTTAAATCCTCTTTATTTCTAAAATTAAAAATATAAAAACACAAGATATTTTAGGTTTCGGTAAATCCCCTTTTTCTTCTTCTATGAATCTTCTTCTCTTCACCATTGTGATCTCGTGCTTGTCGTCCATACACAACCACACTAAGAAAATCGAGTCGAAATCGATTCTTCTTATCTAAAAAGTTTAGTTCTTTGGTAGTTCAATATCATAAATTAAAATCGGATTTTAACTGTAATTGTTTGAAATCATTAGAAAGAGGAATTCTTTATAAGAATTTGAAACGTTGTGGGCGATAGGCAATCAAGCGAGCAGGACACAAACAATCGTCTCTCTCTGCTGAAACAGTAAGTTTTTTATTTGCTCATTCTTTTGTTTTATTATTTGAAGTCAAGCTTTTATTTCTAGTAATGAAATATAAAACGAAAATTTTGTTATTTTTAGTCTTTTTACCCAGTTTTATGTTTAATTGATGAGGAATAAAAAAAATTATCGAAGAAATTATTTGTTAAATCAAAAGTATATTCGATTATTTGAGTATTAATTTAATTGAAAAATTGTCAAAATATTCATATCTTTAAATAATATTTATTATTATTATTAGGCTTAACTCATAAACGAGTGTTGAAATTAATTTGATTTTTACTGAAATATGTGTCTAAAGTTTTATTTTATTAGTGTTTTAATATAACACTAGTAAAAATTATCATCAAATAATAGATTGATAAATGTTTTTTTTTTATTTTATAAATAATTAAAAATAAAAATTAATTTAAACAATATTCTAAATTTTTTCAAAAATCACAAAATAACTCAAAAATCTTAAAAAAAAACTAACCTTAAAATCAAAATTGGTGTCGGCCACTACCTTCCTTTTGTCGGCAAGAATATCGATAACAATAATCGTTTTAATTTTGAGGTTTTAAGGATTTGAGATCTTTTTTAAAAAATTAAGATTTTTTAAATAAAATATTTTTTAATTTATTTATAAAAAAATTAAAATAGACAGACACATGTTAAATTATGATTGATTGATAAATTTTTAACGATATTACCTTAAAAATACTAACATAATAAAACTTTAAATACCTATTTTATCTAAATAACCATTATAATCCATCTTATAAAAATATATAGTTTAACCATCTATTTTTAAGTTAAGTAAATTTTTTAACATCATTATTTAAAATGCTAATAAAATAAAACTTTAAACATCTGCTAAAATAAATATATAATTCAGGCAAATTAAGTCTTATTATTATAACATTTCTCTCTTTCCGTACATTTATTCTTCAAATAAACTAAATGAAAACCACTCATCTTTAATTGAATTCTATTCAATAGAATTAATATCTATTTAATAAAGTATATGCTTATTTTACGATTTTTATTTATAATTTAATTTTTTTTAATAGTTTAATGTTCAAGTTTTCATATTTAAATTTTTTTATTAAAAAATAAAATATCTTGTCTTTATAATGGAATCTTGTTATTAACACATACCTTCTTTATTACTTATTATTAATAAGAATCTATTATTGTTTTTTTTTTTATTTTTAATAAGAAGTTCTAATTTTATAATACAATTTTTTTTAATTGTGATACGTTTTTTTTTGTTTTTCTAACATGTTTTTGTTTTGTGATTTGATTTATCTGTCTTTGTGGCATGTTTTAGCATACCCTAGCAATCGATTGTTATTCGCACAAAGATTCAATCGATACTATAGTTTTTGATTTTTGTTTTGTTTGTGGTCACTTGTAAAGATTTATCCCCACTCAGTTGATGGTTGTTTGCAGATGAAATTAGTTCTGAGTAAAGATTTATCTCATTTGGACAGAGATAATAAGATTCAAGATGTTTTTGAATTTTATTGATATACTTATCTTCATAGAAATATTTATTTTTTTTTTTTGATTGTAAATTAAATTATTTAATTTAATTATTTTATTTTTTAATTGCGATGTAATTATAATTTTTCTAAATTTAATAAAAATTCAAAAGTTATTTATAAAAAAAATATTTTTTATACTATTCTTATGCATGAAATGTTTTTTTCATTCACATTCTATATATTGCAGCAAAATCTAATCTGCATACTGATTCTTAGACATATCTAATATTGTCTTAATAATTTATTAGTGCTGGACTGCTTTCGGACAAAAAGGTGATTAAAGCTGTGTGGAAAATGGAACAAATCAATGACTTATCTTTAGGACAAAGTAAAATTGAACTGGAAAAAAAAATTAAAAGTTTTGATTTGATATAAGAAATTTTTATTTTAATTTAAATTATAATTTAATATATTAGAACTATTTTTTAAAAAAAAATTGAATTATAAAATTTAAAATAAATATAAAAATTTAATAATTTAAATTAATTTATTTTTAAGTTCAAATCAAGACCTTAAACTGTATATAATATTATATATATTCCACTGTGTTATATATATCTATTATAAAAATATGATTACATATATAACGTAGGTAATATATAAAATCATTTAAATCAAAATGAATTGCTATCAAATATTATAAATATTTTATGTTTTATTGAAAATATAATTCTCATCCGTATAAATTTTATTTTTTATTAATATAAAATTTTATATTTTTATTAGAAAATTAAATTAGGTTCGTATATTTTGTTTAAATAAAAACCAAACACCTTCTGTTCCAATTTCGGCTGCCCTAGTCCCAGTCCAATTTGCAATTCACTGACCTTTACCCACTTCTTGGAAACTAGTTTCAAATTTGGACTAATATTCACTTTTAATAATTTCTCTTTTAATTTTTATGATTTTATCCCGATTCATTTAAATTATCAATATCGTGCATTTAGTTTTGGTAAGTAAATCTCTGGATAAAGATTTTTTACGTACGTAAAGTCTCAAACTTAAAATCTATTTAAAAGATATTAAATTATCAATATCAAGCACAAAGATATGTTTGGTGCAGTAATGATACATATCATTATTTAATTAGAGGGTACTGATGCGAATCATATACGTCTTTCGCGTGATTTGAATAGTGTTTCGAATATTGAGTTCAGTATAAAATGACTTTTATATATTAGTACATTCATAAAAAATTATAATTGTGTATTCGCACGGTTGAGATTCGTCGATATTAACAGATTATAATTTTTTTATAAGCAAACAAAAATTTAATAATACTCTCTTAAAAGTTTTAATATACTCTTAAAATTTTAGTATTATTTTATTAAGTTACGTTAAGTTTTGTATTTTACTATTTTATTATGTATTTAAAATTTTACGGTTATTAAACATATATTATCTTATAATTATATCAGTTGGATAAAAAATTATGAATTTAAATATATTATTATATTATGATTAAGTTGATTTTTTTTTTGATTTTTGTGTTATATTTTGTCCCAAAACAACTGTTTTTCTTGGAACAATAACATTCCATAATTAGATTTGTTACATGGGAACATGCCATTGCTTTTTGAAAATTTTCAAACATGTTATAGATTTGCCTTCAAAATGTACCAGATTCCCCCAGGAAAGTTGGAAGCAAGGTCCAAGACAAAAGTGATTTTCTTGGATCCCAATGTACTTTTATATAGTATGATGGTATGCATATATTGTTTCAATTTTGATTAGGTTATGTCACACATACAACTTAGTTGAAATAAAAATTAATTCAATAAATGATTATAGATGCAATTGTAAATAATATATGTACAGTGGTGGATTCAGAAATATTTACGAGGCGGATCCAGAAATATTTACGAAGGTGAGCACAAATCAAAATATACTTCAGTGTGAGCACAAACCATAAAATTTAAAAAATTCAGGATGGACCCAACCATAAAAATTTAAAAAATTTAAAGACTAACTCATAAAAATTTAAAAAATTTAAAAACTAATTTATAAAAATTTAAAAATCCAAAAATAAATATATAAATTTTAAAAAATTTAAGGTAGGCATGGGTTCCTCTTCCTAAGGCAGATCTGCCAATGTGTACAGATTTACTACTTTTATGTTTGGTTATGAACTCATAGTTTTTTTATTATTTTATTTAAAGATTATAAAAAATAAAAACACTATTATAATAGTAAAGGATCACAAATATCGATAAAATTAAACTCAGAAGATTTTGTTTCTCTGTTGCGTTATTCATCTTCTCTACCGTTGCTCTTCATTTTTATTGAGTTTTCATTTATTTTTTTATCGGTAATCGATAATTAATCTTTATATTAATTATTAATTATTGAATTTATTTTTTATTTTGGTCTTTTATTTTCTCATATGTTAATAAAAATCTTTACTTTCATGGCATGCGTATCTTTTGTCCTTATGATATATATTTTTTATTTTTGTTTTTGTGATTTATTTTATTTGTCCTTGTGGCATGATTCAGTAGACCCTACCAGTCGATTGTTGCAAAGATTTGAATTAGCGTTAGTTTCTGATTATGATTTTGTCGATGATCATTGAAAGTTAGATTTCCACTTGATTGATGGTTGTGTACCGATGTAATCAGTTATGGGCAACAAAACTTTTCGTCTAATGGTTTAGATCGCTCACCATTCTTTTTTCACCCTTTATACATCTCGATTGGACAGAGACAAGGATAGTCATGAAGCTTCTGAATTTTGATGATATGTATCTCATAAAAAATATTTCACTTTTTTTTATTTTTAGATTTTTTTAAATGTATTATAATTGTAATATTTTTTTTATAAATTTAATAAAAATTTAATAATAATTATAATAATATTTATTAATCATTATTTTTCTAACATAGTTGTTCAAAAAGAGTTGAAAGTTATTTAATAAATTTTAAATGATATTTAATTAATTGTTTTTTAGTTAAGTGGTCAATGCATGCATGCACCTGTTCATGAATAGTATACTTTTTTCTTTGTCTAATGATAATTTAAATAATTGTCAAATTAAATCTAATCTTTTTAAATTAAATATTTGTTATATCTCTGTTAATTTTAAAAATAAGTTATTTTACTCTTTTCGTTATCTAACATTTATTATGTACATGCACGAACTATTTAACTTCATTGGTACATAAAATTTGTACATAAAATCAAAATATTGAATCAACTCAAACAAAAAATATCAAAAAAAGTTTAAATTGTAAAATATGAGAGTCATCACGAATAATTCAAAATTTTTTGACTCGACTCGCTCGAACGCTCATCCCTAATTACAAGTTTAGGGTTGTTACTCCTATATTTTTTTACATTTAAAAATATAATAATATTTTAATCATCGTGTAGCTGAATAAAAAAAATATAATATAATTTAATTGTAAGCTCCAATTTTAAATTTATTTTAAATTTATTCTTTTTATTTTATAATTATTTATATTTTATTGTTTTAACCTTATTCTTGTATTTGTCCCTGATAATATTTGTATGTTTAAATATGACCATAGCCAGTGTCGTGCCTGGGTTTGGGCAGTGGGGGCGACGGCCCAGAGCCCACGGTGACGGGTCTATTAGTCAATTAAATTAAAATAATAATTATTATTAAAATTAATTAAATTTAATATTTTTATTATCAAATTATATTAAAAATTAAGAGCAGCTAAAATATAATAATGGTTTTTAAGAAACTTAAAATTAAAATGGCCCTCTATTCTTATAAAGTACATATCTAATTAGTCTAGGTACTAGTCTATTATAGGACCTATAAATAATATTTTCATTGTTATTGTTCTTCGAATCTCAATTTCTCATCATATAAACTATTTTTTATGTTATTTTCTCATAATTTATTTTAAATTTTTATTTATAATTTCTTATTCGATATTTCAAGAAGACAATTAATTCATTTATTCAAAAAGATTATGGTTTATGATATTTATTGTTGATATGCTATAACTAAATTTGAGATAAAACTTCGACGACAAAAACTTAGGTGTTATCACTTATTTTTTTTCTTTATAATTTTTATTGTATAATGTTTACGCGAGTATTCGTAAAAATTATTTAATGTAAGTTGTTTGGTGTTTAAATTTTTTTGATATTTTTTATTTAATAATTATTAAGCGTATAAAAACTAATTTAAGAATAAACTTATTTATATATTATACTCTTTAAATTTAATTTTTTAATATTTATTATTAGAATTCTATTTTTAAATTCGTCTCTGAACCAACAAAAAAATCAAAAACGGCTCTAACCGTAGCATATAGATGGATTATGATATTTAATGGCTCAAACGGATGAAATTTTCCAAGATGTATGGATAAGTCGGCACTCGGCAATAATGACCAGACTTCGGCTTCAAATAAGAGGACACCCAAGTCCAAATCTATTGTATGGAATTGGATAAGTCGGCACTCGGCAGTAATGACCAGCCTTTGGCTTCAAATAAGAGGACACTCAATTCCAAATCTATTGCTGACTTATAATTAAAGTAGGATTTAGAACGTTTAATTGAGCAATTAAAATGTCGCATATATAAATCTTTATTCTTCGATTAAGGTATATGTAAGGATGATTATCGAGTTTCTGGTTGATCTAAATTTAATCTGAATCTTTTAAGATAAATATTACCCTCTTCAATTGAATTTAATTCTAGATGTTATCCTAAACTGCAGTATGTTCCATGTTTGTAATAGTTCTTACACGACCATTGGAGTGGATGGATGGATTATTCAATTAATCGGCATTGTTTTTTGTCCCTGAAGTCTCAACTCACTTTATGTCCAAGGAGTGGTTCCCACTTCTATCAGCCGCCCGCCATTGCCCGACTATAAATATCTTTCTTCTGTCTATGTTTCATTATTCACTTTCAAATCTGTCTCCAAATGGTTCGTTTTGATTTCTCTTTGTCTGATTAATTCAGGTTCCTTGTTTATTGTTAACTGTTAATGTCTTTTTCTGACAAAACACAGGATCCCCTAGGTGTAGTTTCCATGGCTCTGGAATTTGCATTGGAAGCGAAGAGGGAGGAGACGCGGCGGATGGAGGAGTCGCTAAGGGATGATTCTGTTGCATTTGTTGACAAAGTGAAGGAACGTTCTAGGCTCATGACGAGGAAGCAGGACTTGATTGCCAAGGAAGCTCCAAAGGAAAAATTTGCTGACGAATTCATGATTTTCATGGAAGCGGTTGAGAATGGAGATCTCAAGAATTTTGACGAGAAGGGTATGCTGAATACTGTTTCGGAAATGATGGAAAGCGAATACGGTAACAACTAACAAGCTTGCTTATATGTTTTTTATTTATAACATGAACCATCTTGATGGTTGGATTGAAAGCCGGTCAGTTCTGTTCGGAAAATCAAATGTCTCGATCAAGTTGGTAAGGGTTTTGTGGTGGTTGATGTGCGCAGAGCAGGGTGGAACGACGGCTGATGCCGGCGAGGGAACAAACAATGTTGGCAATGGACCCTGAGTCGCAGCTGCCATGCCAATGGGATGATGTTGATGGAATTATATCAAGAGTTATTCTTACTACATAGACTAATTGATTAAGTACATTCATTTAATTAAATTTTTTACTTTATCTTTTTTATCAAGTGAATATTCACCGATATTTACTATCACTTAATAAAAAAGATTAAATAAAAAATTTAATTAAATATATATATTTAATTAATTGATCCGTGATATAATTTCTGGCGATGTAATTCAATATCGGTTTCCTTACTATATTTAAAATATACTTTATTATACCACGTCTTTTATGTATGTCAGAACTTTTAGTGATGAGTAATACATTTCTAAATATTGTAATATAATTATATGATAATATTTATTTATATATTATATAAAATTAATAATGTCAATGTCATATAAAACAGTTTTTTAATATTTTTTCAAGCTTAAAATTTAGACACTAAATGTGAAAAGGGCATAAAAGTCATGAAACAGGGTCCCATGCAACCATCTTGTCCATTCATACTTATATTTGTGACTAGTTACAGGTATAATTACTCAAATGTTATTATTATTTTATAATTTTTCCCAACACACACAAATTAAAGTTGTCAACAGTTCCATACTTTAGAATATTCTCGATTAAGGTACAAATCATCTTATCATAATAATTAAAAAATTGATTATTATCTTTAAAAATATAGATTCGAACATTAAAAATATCAACATAATAATTAAACGATATAATTAAATTTAATAGTGATTATAATATTAAATCAAAAATTAAAATTATTTTAGTTCTAAATTTTAGTTTAAATTCCAATTATATTATTACATCATAAAATCGATGATTATAGGCAAATATTAACAACTAATGTATAATGACATGGAAGATGTAGTTTAATAATATACGGTAATAATTTATCCTATAAATAATAAAGATAAGACTTATAATATTTTTATCCTCTCTATATAGTATTTTTATTTTTTAGTCTCTCAAAAATTATTTTATTAAATTAAACGAATTAACAAAAAAATAACGGATTTCATTATAATTTATGAAGTTATATAAAATTATGAATAGAATATACGTGTTATGAACATAATATTTGTAATTCTTATATTGTATAATGTTTTTATAACATTATATTATATAATACATGTTACATATAATGTAATGTATATAAGTAGTTACTAAAAAAATAGTGTTTTAGCGATATTTTTGTTAATAAACATAGCTAAATTTATAAATTTAAGAGTACTTGTTTAATAAACATCGTTATAGATTTATATATAGTATCTTTTGTGGTGAACGTTGTTATAGATATATACGGCCAACCTCTTCAAGGAATAGTGCATATGCACAAGTAAAAAGTGTATAGTATTGGTCAATCGATCAATTATCATCTAAATCGCATAATGTTTTTTCTTAGTTATCAATAAAATAATTATAAAATCTATCATTAATTGATCCTCTTTCACTACAAAATTTAAATCTATTGAAGCATTTTTGAAGAGACTTAATGCTCGATCTTGACTTGTAGGCAAATTAAGCATTTACTCACAAACTTGGAGATATCTCTCTTCATTCTTAGCCACAAGTAGAATGATCACAAATCTGATATATCTTGTTGTCCAGGTGAATAAAAAAAGACTAATGTGATTTTTTCGAAGATTCAATCTCTCAATTCGTCGATAATAGACTTCTCTTTTCACTCGAACGATTCTTTTAAAACAATTTGATTACAAGAGTTGCTATAATAAAGAACCCCTTCATAAAATATAGTATCCTGCCAAACAAAAAAAACTATAATCCTTTGACATATTTCTCAATGGTTTTCATTCAAATACTACTTAGATCTTCTTACAGTCTACACGGATCCCTTTTGTCGGAAAAATACAATTCAAAACTTACGCTTGTTAAATTTGGTGAACAAAGTTTTTTCAAGTTAAACAATATTGTTTTTATATATTAATATATATACATATATGATATTCACGTATCCATTGACAATTCATATTTGAGATTCGTATTGTTACTCTCAATAATATTGACTCGAAAGATTTAAGTTAAATTTTTCGGGAGTGTAATGTATCTTATAAATGCATCCAACACATGTCGTTTTTATACATATACAATGGTTGTACTAAAAGATTGTTTTTATAATTATAAATAATATTTAAATGGAATTTATTTTTAAATTTAATATAAAGATTTATTACTAATTATTTTTATACTATTATTTTTTGTATATCATTAATAAATTTAAATATAATTATATAATTTTTGATCGGATATAATTATATAATATTTATAAATAAAATATGTTAAATATTTTGTTTTATTAAATTTACGCAGAAATAATGATCCTATTTAGGGATGACGAATAGGTTGGGTGGATGCGGATACCCCTTTTTCACATTTACCTAAAATTTTTATATCGGTTACCTGCCAATTACCTGTGACGTGTATAATTTTTAAATTTACACTCATTCACGCAGGTACATCTCAAATCCATTTGCACACCCGCCATTCAAGTTATATCCATTTCTACATATCTACAAGCAACACTAATATCGTATTATCTAAAAATAAATCATAGAATTTTGTAAAGAAAAATAAAACTTTACATACTTTATTGATCAAATGTATATTTAATATATTTATACTAATATAAATTTGAATACAACTAATTAACTATAGTTAACTTAACTAAAGTACCTTTTTCACAGGTATAAATTCTACTTACTACAACAAACTAATTATTTATAACTAACTTAACTAAAGTATATTTACACTTTTATAAATTTTACTTATCCAAACATATTATAAATTTATAACCTGAATAATTCATACTAAATCATATATCATCATAGTAAAAGTTTACAAACCTAGAGATTAACGTAGGTTTTAAAACAACTAATATCGTGTGCATAACATACCATAATAAAAAGGTATAATCAAAATCTATAAACATAAATAATTTAAAATTCATATAATTAATGGATACGGAACAAACGAATATAGATAGATAAATATAGTGCAGGTAAAATCTTTTATGCCCATTCCTTATTTACCACGATACATATAACTTTTTACATCCATGCTCGCTATTACCCTTAAACTTTATACCCACCCTTTTTGTGTTATGTTTGAATGGTTCTAAAAGTCTGATTTATTTTGCCTTTCGGTCTGAATGATCTTTGTGTTTAGGCTGCTTCTAATGAAAAGAGTATCGATTGGAAAAAAAAAAAAAAAAAAGCTTTATGAGTAGGGATGATAATAAATCGAATTTTATGAAATTTAAATATAATCTAATTAATAATTAAATTTTAAAAAAAATCTAAATTCAAATTCAAATTCATTTAGATAAATTTAAATTTAATCTAATAAAATATCTAAAATTTAAATACAAATTTAAAAGTTCAAATCCAATTATTTTTTAAAGTAACAACTCAAATAAATACTTTAAATGAAAAAATAATTTTTATCAAATAAATATTTTTAAATTTATAGCACAAACAAATCTCAACAAATATTATAATCTAATATCAAACAAATTAAAGTAACAATTCAAATATTTTAAATCTAAAAATTCTAAATATTTTTATTCAGATTTATATATGGATCAGATTTATATCGGATATGAATTCGGATCAGATCATGACAATATCCATATCCGATCCACCCCCTATTAGGACGCTAACCTTTTGTTTGGATTCGAATTTAGACTTTTTTTAATTAAATTTGAATCGAATTTTTTCTTCAAATTTAATCGAATTCTGATCGATTTTGGATTATATTGTCATCCTTATTTATGAGGTGTGATTACTTGTTCAAATTACCGGACAAATCATGGGTTAATTTCTTAATTTCTTTTGGCTAAAGTAGTCGGGTATAGAGAAATTATTAGGTGAACCTTGTTCACCACGTCATTCATGGTCTAACCAATCAGGATCGTTGATCTTTAAATAACCACCTAATAACTACTCACCCACTAAGTACATGTAGGAAAGAACTGATAATTCACTAAAAAAAAATTGAGAATAACGGTCTTGATTGCTTGAGACCATGAATGAGGTGATGAACAGGGTTCACCTAATAATTTTTCGCCGGGTGTATATATATAGTCGGTTTAAGGGTTACTTTTGTCCTTGTATTAGTTTTAATTTATCTCTTATTCTCTCTATAATATTTTTATATTAATTTAACTTTTAATTTACTATCTTATCATATTTTAATTTTACTTTTTTATTCACTTTTAACTATTTTTAATTAGATTATTTTTTATTTATATATTAATAACATATTTTATTAAATTTTATGCTATTTTAATATTTTTTAAATTCATATATATATTTTTTAAAAGATAATTTTACTACCATTCTCCATAGAAAATCAATTTTATCCTTAAACTTATTCTAAAAGATAATTTTATCTCATTATCACATTATCTTCGTACATAGATTGTTTCATCACTATAAACCGTCATATTAGTATCGTAATAATCAATATTTATTTCCTCGGTCAATAGACAAACAATAGTACAATTCAATTAGTTTAAAGATTAAATTGATGTGAAAATATCGTACAGATGAAATTAATAAATTGAGACTATTACTAGGTGAAAGTAACCCTTAAGCTTACTAGGTCAATAATTAAGAAATAAAATAAAAATTAATATAAAAAATTAAAACAAAACCGAATTAAAATAACAATTCAAAAAATTGAATAAATATGTTCGAACCAAACCGTTCTCATCCAATTTCACTCCATTCAATTTTTTTAATCAGTTACATTGATTATAGTAGTATATGTTCTAAAGTATATTCTTAGTAATTAGTTTAAAATTTAAATTAAGTAATTAGTTAATTGATTTTAAAGATCAAATTAAGTATTTTAAATCTACTTAATATATATACAAAACATACGAAGAAATATATATTTATAATTAAGTTTGAATAAAAACTTAAACATCCCATTTTATTTAATTGCACTCAAATTTTAATAAATCTGACTCAATTTAAAAAGATAATAAAATTTAAATTAATTATTTCAAATCAATTAATTTAAAAAAAATTTACTCGACTCAATAAATGTGTACACGTAGTTAGAAAAGCATATAAAAGGATAACATATACGGCGTCGTTTAGCTATTGCCCAATTAGCTTATCTTATTTTAATTCCAAAATTGTTCTTTGCTTTTTGCTTTATTCCATTTACAACCGCCAACCAACCAACAGACAAGAAATGAAGATTGAAAAGCTATCCAACCTCTATACAAGAGTGATTAGTAATTGAATTCATTTTAATTAATATTTTAAAAGAAATTAAAAATACTGAGATAAACGTATGATTTTATATTAAGGATGAAGATATTCAGATAGTTATATCAAAATTTTAGGGATACATAAGTATAAAAGTTTAAAAAGATACGAACTTAAATTATCGATAAAAAATATATATAAATTTTTATGAGAATTTAAAACTTCCAAAGACGTATCCTTCTGTTCATCTTTAATAATATTAGAAAAATAGAAAGGAGGTTATGTTTTATCTTAATTCTAAACCTTATTCTAACCTTATTCTCTATAAATTCAATGTCCATACAATTCTATTTCTTTGCCTCTCTGTCCCAAATCTTCCTTCTTCCTCTCAAATACATGTCTAGTTTTTTCCATTCTTCTTACTGTCGACTCATTCGATTTCTTTCGTATTTGTTTGCAAGTGTGAAAGAAATCGAAAAAGCTTAGGTACGATAAAAATCCGATCGGTTCAATAATAATTAAATAAAATATTAAAAAAATAAAATGATTTTTATAAATTCAAACGGTTCATTCTATACTTGATTTAATATCATTGGTTATACGAATCAGATCATCAATTTTCGATTCAATATACGGATCCTGTTCGATCAAAAAGAGATGTAGTTTTGCTAGCTCAAACTGCCTTAAAATCAGATCACTAAACAGCAGGTCTTGGACCAAAACTATGAAGTCAGAAACTTCTCTATTGATCGGGCTGAGGCCCAAAAGATATTTTATTTTCATTGCTAAAATTCAGTTTTTGCCCAACTTTGCTTGCCCATAAAGTTTTTATTAATTTAAAATTAATAAGCTAAAAGGGGTATTAATATTTATATATCTTTATATAAAAGGCCTATTTTTTATTTCCTATTCTAACTTATGTACTTATAAATGGGATGAGATCGAGTATATAATATAAAACTCATTTAGTTTTACGTTAATTTTCGTTAGATAACAATAGTAAATGACTAAGATTATTTTTTTTTTTTATCTTTTTATACGAGATAATTTTCATATTTTCTACCGTTAATTTCATCCATCCAAAGGGTATGGATAGGGGTATATATAAGGTTATAAATCAGTTACATGATGTAAAATTCCTTTAGTTTTATACTAATTTTAGATCGTTGAATTATGATAATAAATGACTAAGATTATTATTATTATTTTTAATCTTTTTACAAGAAATTATTGGATTACGATTATAGTAATATTAGAATATGCTTTCGACCATTAAACATTGATCGTTCAATCACTATACTGCAATGCTGGTGTTCGAACACGTGACCTCTAAAAATAACAACTGTTACTTCGACCACGAAAGCAAAACGATTTACTTATGCTAGTTTGTTAATTTAATACTAAATTTATATTTTATATTTACAACAAAATTATTTCTTAAATAATTTCGGACCTGCCTGTTACACTTACAGGGATCTAGCAGGTAGACGATATTCTCTTCTTACAATGATTCCCTTTGTTCTAGTAACCCACCGGAGAAAACATCAAATGGAAAACATGAAGCATGGTCTTTTAAACATTTGAGAAAGTTAAAAATTGTTTTTTTTCGATGAAATTGATTAGAAATGTTGATTTATGATGTAATTAGGGATTAATATTTATTTAATCAATACATGTAGTTTTATGTACAATTAGTAAACCAAATGATATATAGAATTAATAATTATGTTGAAAGTTTAAAATTAAATTCGTTTAGATTTATTTTGATTATGTGTTATCATTTAATTTAATTTAATTTAATAATAATGTATAAAATTATATATCGATAATGTATCAAATATTTATCTATAATTGAATAATATATTTAATTATTTTTTTTGAAAATGATAATTGGATTTTATTAAAAATCATGAAAGATACCATAATTATAATTCATTCAGAAGAAAGAATTCAGAAGAGAAAATAATATGGTTTTTTCTATTAAATTCTCGTACAAAAATCTGAAAGTGAAAAGAAAAAGTAAATATTTTCATAAGAAATAGTATACCATCAAAATTCAGAATTTTTCGTGAATGTCATTATTTCTATTCAAATGAGACGCATTACGAGGTGATGAGTGAGTCAAACTACCATGTAAATTGCCTTAGTACTCAGGATTGATTACATTGACAAAAAATTATCGTTTAAGTGTGAATCTATCTTTCTATGATCACCAACAGAATTATAATTAAAAACTAACACCATAAAAATTGAGCATGTTAAATAACCACTAATATATTAAAATCATGTTAAAACGATGATATAAAATAAAATTTAAAAAATAAAAATGCTACACAAAAGTAAAAAAATGTGTCGTAAAATTCTTATTATAAATATAGATTTAATTTAATTTTATATATGATGGAATCTTAATGCCTTTAATTCTCAATACAAAAAACAAGATGGCTTTGGATTATCCTAAAGTTCTCTGTTAAGTGGTTTTTGGAATTAACTTCTTGACATCTAGGATAATTTTCCCACAACAAAAAGCCTCTCTCTTAATTAAAGTATTAACAAAGAAAAAAAAGAGAGAATACATTTTCTACATTATACACGAAAATTTTAAATCGAATATAAGGTAAATTACGTAAATAATTTATTTAAAAAAATTTAAGGTAAATTTATTTTGGTATTTTATTTTAAAAATATTTGATAAGATTATTTAATTTTTGTTTGTATTTAATACATTCCTTACTGTTACTTTTCATTAAAAATTGTCATGTTATTTTTTCTTAATAAAAATAGTAAACTATAGCAATCAACACTTAATTTTTTTCTCACTTCAATTTTGATCACTAGAGTTTATTTTTTATTAAATTTATCATACTATCATATTTTATATTTTAATAAATAAAGTAAAAAATTATTACTCCAATCAAATATTTTAGTTATATAATTTAATTGGTAAACATAAGATCAATAATTGAATAATCTGAAATTAACAAATAATTAAAATATTTTTTAAGGATTAATCAAAACTGGTTTCTATAAAAAATTTGGAAATAAATTATTTTAAATTATTTACAGTTTATAATTTTAAGCAAAATTACTTATACGATCTTATCTATTATATGTAATATTTATAAATTTTTTATACTATGATATCTTATAGTCTAGTAATTTTAATATCTTTCTTATTTTTTAAAGAAAAAATTGGCTCTGGGTAGGATTATAGGTGTGAATTTTAATTTTTTAACTTTTTAATTGTTTTTATATTTTATCGCAATGAATAATTATTAGATTTATCATACTATATTTTGATATTTTAATGAATAAAGTAAAAATAATTATTTTCATAATTAATATTTAAATAATTGGTTAATAGATTATCTGATTTAATTAGTACAATATAAGATCGAGAATTGAATAATTTAAAATTACATTTTTTTAAACTCTATTAATAAAAATAGGAGCGTGTAGCGATCTTAAAAATCCATGATTCGCTAAAGTATTCTTTTCGAGTTGGAAAACATATTTAGATGTGTCGATTTGAAATTAATGTCTTCTACATGAGGTTTTCGGTTTAAAAATAATTTTTTTTATAAAATTGAAGTCGTCACCGGTCGTTTAGGTAGACTAGGCACCGTAAAACCAGAGATTTAGAAAAATTGGGGTTCAAGAATCGGTTACGGATGGGGAAGGATTAGCATCCCACACCGTCCAAAAATAGGTACTTTGTTTAGTTACCGCTTTATTAATACTAAATTTTCTGGGTTAATTTGACGATCGAATTATTTTTTTAATTAAATTTATAAATTTACTTAAAACACCTAAATTTGAAGATAAGCGTCTGAACCACCATTACTACACTGAAGTTGATCTGGTTTACGATCTGGTTTACGACCAAATTTAGGGGCCGCATTCAACATAAATTAAATATCGCATAAAAGACCACATCATAACAAGTAAAGCAATATTAAAGAAAAGATAATATAAACGAAATAAAAGACAAGAACCATAACATATACATACAGATCCGTAACCAAATGATGCACGTGACAAGACATGTATTAATTTCGCATAAAGACACATGTGAAACAACTTCTAACAAAATGCAATGAATGGTTATACAAATGGGATCTGTGACGGGACTCCAATAGAAACCAGAGAACAATGCAAGGTCAAGAAGCAAAAAAAAAAAACACCTGATTCGATTGGTTATGGGGACTGATTATCACTGATTTTGAAACAAGAGACTAATATTGTAAATAACCCAGGACAATGTAATTTTAAATCAAAACTAAGGATGAAATTAGAAAGTAAAATATAACAAGGGATTAATATTGTTAGAAAACGGTGAGGAGACCCTTGACTTGCAAACATGTTGACACGGAGGGATTATAAAAGTATTAACCCACAAATCAATTAAAGGGACTATAAGACAATGTTTTCTACCGAATTTTGCCCTCGTTTTAATTTAAAAATTTTGCTTCCAAAGAAAGTTTCTCTCTGAGTCTCCAGAAAACAAACTTTCTTAACATTTCCCAGAACCAAAAGAAGCTCCGGTCATCAAAGGAGATCAGAAGAGAAACAAAGCCAATGAAGGTTTCAAAATGAAATGAAGCCCAAAGACCTTTAATCCGAACCCCTCTTTGGCGGCAGCGGCCGATTCACCATACTCGGTTCAACGTGAAACCTTTTGGCTTATCATCGGACCCCGTCCTTGCCAAAGATAAGTTCCTTCCCTTCTCTATTTTCGTTTATTTTGTTAGTCTAAATATGCATGCAACGAAAATGGGGAAGAAGGATTCACCAGAAGCTTTTGTTTTTGGAATTTTCTTGTTCGATTGATAGAAAAGTGTTACAATGCTCTCCTTTTTTGTTTACAAAGATGATGGATTTAAACTCTCAACTCTCTATCAAATATTTTTCTTCTTTCTCCCTTTTGGTCTTTGTCTTTGGTTTTTTTAGATCTGATGCTTTTCTCGTTCGGGATTAAGGATTTGATGTATCCTTTCTCTTGTAGACTTTCCAGATGATGACATGGAGCAGAGTTGACCGGCGAGGCAACAATGATTCAGGCGATGGCAGCGACTTTGACAACAGGCGAAAGGACGATCTTGGAACTCGGAGAGTCAAGGGTATCTGAAGAGACGCGCGTGAAAACCACGCGCGCTTGAGGGAACTGAAGGTCTAGCGCGTGTGACGTGTGACTGATCCAGAAGCTTCATCCCTATCCGATCTGGTCCGTTGATACGTATCTAATCCAAGGGCTCTAGTGCCTAGCGGCTGCAGCCAAAGATGAAGGATTATCAAATTAATTAGGGTTTTTTAACGGGTTGGACTCTAATATTTTGGGCCATGTAACATTATTCAGAAATGGTTTGTAAATCTAGACTGTTAAGGGATTTAAAATTTAAATAGGTTTCTCATATTTTTATCATATTTTTATGGGTTTTTAATTAATATTTGTGGGCCAAGATTAAATATAATAATAAAACATAAAAAATGAAATAACATATTAAATGACAAACGTATAATAATACTTTACACCATACATATAATATATACTTACGACATTCACAATAACAATGCACAAATATGACACATAATACACATAAATAAAATAATGTAACACTCATTTATCTAGCAAAATAAAACAAGTATCACATACAATTAAACGTGACAAAGCTAAACTGAGACACCACTAATACGAATGATAATAAAAGACATACATAACATGTACATATAACAAATACCATAGATAGGGGTCTTGAGTTGAATTTTCTTCTTTATAAAACCATCACCCTGAAGTCTCGAGTTACGTGTCTCTCATGTATGAAACTTTCACTCAAAGATGTTGGCGTAGATAGGGGTCTCTCCTATATTAGACTCCATGTCTTCTACGCTGTCGGTTTCTCCTATATAAAACCTTTTGCGTCACGACAGATCTTGCAAAATAAGGTTCGTCCTATATAGAATTCTTACTTCTGGATCCGGAGTTAGAGTCTTTCTTATATGAAACCTTTCACTCTAAAGTCTTGAGATGCATGTCTCTTCTACATGAAGCTTCAATCTCAGAGACGAAAATGAAGATGAAATCGCTCATATCTGGAACTCATTATCTTTGGTGCTGTTAATTTCTCCTATTTGAAATCGTCGTGTCGTGGATAAACTTTTCCACTAATAGCTCTTTATGTATAGAGCTTCGAGTTTTTTGTGTAGATGTTGTGAGTTCTTTTTGTATAGAACTATTGTAAAGTCTCTTTCAGTGGGACTTCGAGCATGTTGATACCTTCTGATATGAAAACTTCATCTTTGGGTTTTTTGGGACTCACATCGAGAATGTTGTCAATTTTCTTTTGAAATCAGGACATGCCTACAAAGGCTGCCAATCTTTTTGAAACATTTGGTCGGGACTCACGCTGGGGTGACTTCCAATTTTCTTTTAAATTCAGTACTCATACCAATGTGGCTACCAATCTTCTTTCTAAAAACATCTGGGGTTTCTGGATTGCTCTAATATCTTGATCTTTGTACTCGGTTCCTCTTTTGTTTTGGAGATACATTCACTGTCTGCCAAGTTTTTTATCTCAAAAATATTTTCCTATTTCTTCTTTTTCTTTCTTCTTATTTTCTTTTTCTTCTTCTTTTCTATGATGTCCCGGATCTATCGGTCTGATCAACAAAAGGTTCATCAAATATGACGATCTAAAAGTCTAAAATATTAACCTCTTTGGTCAATTATTTTTCCTTTTCTTCTTTCTTTTGGAAGGTGGCATTCAAATTAGCGTTTGTGGGAGGTACAAAGATGCACAAAATCCTTCTTGGGTCATCTTTCTTGACCATTATTTTTCTTTTCCTATAAGACGATTATTCATCAAAAAGAATGATGTATGAGCATTTTTTTATGCGTGTGTGCATTATGTATGTTTGGGATTAACAAATCCAACCTATTTGTAGGTATATAATGATATTATGTTAACTCTATTTCAAAAAAGTTGGTGCCCTAATCCTCATTCGGTTGACCATGTAGGCTTCATTTATTAAACTCTGTCAGTCCTCATGGCATCTCTGGTCATTTTTTATCTAAGCTCTAATTCTATCATTTTATGAACAATGATGCCCCGCTTATATTTTTTTGTATTCTCGTTTGGATCAGTATGAAGGTTAATCGAATGTCTCAATGTCCTGATTTCATTTCTGTGCTCGTCAAAGTACCTCAATAGCGGCTAACTCTCAGTTTTCTTTAATTCTTGAATTTTTTTTTATTTGCATGTATTTCAATATGTATGAAAAATTTTGAAAAATGTATGAGATTTAGAAATTTATTGCAAAAAAATTTAAAACATGTTTGCCTTCTATCCTTGAATGATCAAAAACGTCTTTGAAATCTTGTATGACTTGGATCGATGACCGATGTAAATGTATTTGTGTATTTATGATCGTGTACTTCTAATATTCTTTTTTCTTTTTTTCTTTTTTCTATTTTTTCATTTTTTCTTTTTTTTACCGAAAATGACAATCTTTAGGCCGACCTGTCTCTAATGTCCTTCGATATTTGCTTCTGTGCAAATCTATGAGATCATGAGGTATGTACAATACTCTAAAGTCTTTTTTCTGATTGAGTTTTTGTTTTTGGATTATCTAATCTGAATGAAGTATGTACAATATTGTTTCTCCTTTTTTTTTCTTTTAAGTTTACGAGTGTGCCACCAAATTGAAGTACTTCTCGGTTATCTACTATTTGGATTTGATCACCTTTTGCAACTTTCTGATATTGCTTGGATTTGGTCACTTTTCTTATAATTTCCTGATGTAATATGCAAAAATCCTCTTTTACTCGATTTAGGCTCGACTTCGGCCTTCTGATTGCAATTTTAGGGTTTTTTCTTTCCTTTTTCTTTTTTCTTCTCTTTTTTCTTTTTTTAAAGTCCATGTTTCTGACTATTTCCTACTGATAATTTTCCGATTTTAGTATATAATTTGTCTGATCTTCCCTCATTCTTCAAGTGAGGTAAGAGAATGTCATTCGTTGTCCCATTCAAGGCTGTCCTAAGAAGGTATTTAGGGGATAGAAATTTAAGGTCGACTCTCGTATCAAAGATCTTGATCAACAAGTGCTTGGGAATGTCATTTTCCTAAAAATGGGAACTGCCCATTGTCTATTCTCTCATGTTGTTCCTCTATTGGCCTTAATAAACTAGCAGAGACTCTCATTTATAATATCCCTGTAACACTCGGTCTCTTCTGAATATGCAAGACTTTAGAGTTTGTCTTCGAGTTTGAAACAAAGATGCTATCGTGTTTGAAATTTCAAGGACCAAGTGTGTAATGATGTATACATGTATGTTCAAAAATGTTTGTTATTTGTACATAAGAGAGTAGGGCAACTCCTAAAAATGAATGAATGTTCAAAGAATTAAAGAATGTAAAATCGTTTAATATGTGAAAGAAATATCACTTTTAATAAATGCCATTTACAAAACGTCTTTACTACTTTTTGGTCTCAAAGTAGTAAATAAGACTTTTTTCTTCCTTTTTTTTAAATATGCATGAAACATTGGGTTTGATGTTCAACTTAAAAGTCATAACCTCCCCAGATCCATCTTTATCATCAATCCTTGAAACTTGGACCATCGACTTTGATCAAACTTTTGACCTTATACTTTAGTGCTCCATAATTCTCGATCGTGTGATTTGTGCTTCCTATACAGAATTGGCATCATAATCAGTTGGATGGAGAGGCCCTTCATAGGCTGAATGTATCGTTGAGGGTGGTTGCGAGGACGACCATTTGGATGATTAAATGGGCGAACATTTGCTTCTTGAACATGAGCCACTCTGTTTTGAGGGGTTGCGCTATAGGGATCCTTGATCTTATCTCTCTTAACTGCATCCTCAATGTGTTCTCCAATTATAACCATGTCTGAGAAGTTGGCAGTGTGGTGATTTACCAAGCGATTATGATATGCAAATTGTTAAAATAATATCTAGATGCATGTATAATGCGAATGTCATGATGCAAAGATGCATGAAGATGAAGATATTCATCCTGTTGGTAATCACCCTATTAAATTACTTTCACGGGAAATTAGAGGGTTTATTAAAATATTAGGGAGAACTGGTCCTATACATCAATACTAGTCATAATTCCTATTCTCCATGACCTTAAGTTGCTTGCTTGACCCGGGAATCTCTGTTACGTCATGGGCTTTGGTCTTCTCAATTGACCCGGTTACCTTTCTGACTTTCCTTTGAACCTCAGTATTCGAGATTGGTGTGGCATCAGTCTCTATCACAGATCTTTTAAACAACCTTACCATGTTGGTGTTGTCGATAATGGTTTCTCCTTACTGATTCTTCTTCTAAAGCTGAATTTTTCTCGGTAATCTTGGATAGTGACCTTTATTCTCGTGAAAAGGGTTGGTAAGGTACTAGCCTTTTTGTTCTTCTTAATGTATGATAAAAAATTATTTCTTCATTGATGTGCTTGAGAATTCGGTCAGTTACCTTTTCTGATCAGCGATCTATGTCTGACTGGTCCTTCGAATAGTAAAGTAGAATTGAATTGGCAAACCTTTCTTTTTTTAGTCTCTTGAAGGTTTTCTATTACATCTGTTGTATTGATTTGGAATTCCCGATAATCATCTCCTAGACCTGGGTAAATCGAAACACTATTACCTGCTCTCGGTGTATGATACATGATTCTGATTAGGTCTTTAAATGGTGAGACGATACTGTTTTGTGTCTCTAATAATCCTTTGATTAAACATTTAAATCTTATTAATTTCTTTATTTATCTTTATTTTTTACTAAAGAAAAATAAACATTTAATAATATATTTTCAGACTCTATATAAAAAACTCACTTTGGCCCAGTTGTTTAACTCTTGCTCTATGATTAATTAAAATAATAAAAAATTGTAGGAATTAAATGTATAATTTTATAGATTTTAATTAACAACCACGTCACCCCGTTAATTTTTCGTTAAATTTTAATGATGGTGACTCAAATAGGTAGAACTTAAAAATTAGGTGACCTAATTGACGAATTCTTTAATTAGATGGTCAAAATAGATATCCTCAATTAATTGTGTGCTCACTAAAATAGTTTATTTATTTATTTTTTGTCATGCGGGGTTGGTTTTAGCAATGAAATGTTATAAATTCGTTATATACGTGTGTGATATTTTTGTTTGATTTTAATGAACACAGAATAAAAAACATGATATAGATTTTTTAATAAAATACTATTTAAAATAATAAATATATTATATTTTAAAGGATTAAATAAAAAATTAACTCTTAAATTATATTTTTATTTATTTTTCGTAAACTATCTTTTAATCAAAATAAAACTTTAAATTATTATTTTTATTCGATTTAAATTTTTAAATTATTTTTAGTCAAAATAAATACTTTAAATGTATCTCCTTTGATGAGTTATTGAATAAAAAACTTTAAATTATCCTTTAATCAGTCGAGGTTGTGGCTGAAAGCGCGTTTATCCTTACACGCACATGGTCGGATGGCCCCCCTGCCCCCTGTATGTATCTCCTTTTCGCCCTACGTTCTCCATTGCAAGATCAGTTCTTTGTTGTCTGCTTTTTTGTTCCTGTATTTCTCGAATATGGAGGTTTTTTTGGTGATTTGTACTAATTAACTCCTTTTATTGATTTGTTCAAACACGATTCAGAAGGGTACGATGTTGTTGAGTTCATCCTATGCCTTGCGGAAGTTGAAATAGGATATCAGAGGGAGAAAACAAGGGAAATGGAAGAGCAGCTGAGGGCTGATCGAGCTGCCATGGAAGCAAAGGAAAATGAGTGTTTGATGCTGATGGCAGACAAGGATGAGATGCTGGCGGTGACAATGACTGTGGACAAACTGGTCGCTGATTTTCTTGAAGCATACGATAACAAGAATTTTGATACACAGAGAGCCAGGAAGAACGAGATTGTAACTTTGCTGAGCCGTAATGGCAGCTATACTGGAGGAGCTGGCGGCGGCGTTAACGGTAAAAGAAACCCCCCTAGAAAATATTCAATATTTCCCGACCTGTTTGATACGTAACATTTGACTCAACTAGTACATTCAAATTGTGTAATGACATCATGATAGTTGTTTCTGTAGGAGAGAAGATTGGCTACCTTGAGAACGGTGATAGAGAGTGATGGGCTACCAGAACGACGGTGACTACGGCGGCGATTACCTTAAATAAGGGTGGTGATTGGTTCAAACACCCAATAGTTTGACAAGAATCATAAAATATGTGGTTTTACTTTTGGTTTTATGTTGGAAGCATGTTGTTTAGTTGTAAAATATTGGTTCGTGTGGAAATGGGATAAGTTACTAAATTATCTATGGCAGACTTTTTAATTTTGATGGTAAAAGATTCAAACATGAAACGTGGTATTCTAATTAAATATATTACTTGATCATGATTTTTAACTATCTTTTTTTTTTTTAGTTGAAATTGATTGAGTCTTTAAAGTTCAATCACATGTTTGATTTCGATATCTATAGGGATGTTTAATAATATTAGGTTCTATTAATCAGATTCGGCTACTTGATTATTTGAATAAAAATAATCGAGTATTTATCTGAATATTTTTAGTCTGAGTCGGGTACCTTGCCAATCATTTCTCAGGTAGTGTCCGGGTTATAATATTAGAAATTATCAAGTATTTGGTTGTATTCGAGTACCCGATTCTTATTTTTATTTTAAATATAATTATTATTTAAATAAAATAAATTAATATTAACTATATTCCTAAATCAATAACCTAATTCCTAAATTTCAATCCCTAAAACTTTATTTTTAAAAAAAGAATTAAGGACTCATTGTTAAATAGAAACTTAAGATTCATTGTAAAATAATAAATTTATTTTTTTCGAATTGACAAAATTCAAATTTTACTTATTTATATACACTATTTTTGCATGTACATTAAACAAGATGAAAATCAATTAAATATTCTTTACTATTTAAATCATTATTTTTTTATTTTAAAATAAATTAAATTAATTAAAAATATTTAAAAAACTTTCCTTATGTTTTGTTATAAATTAGATTATACAATTTAGGTCTTAAATTTTATATTTAGATTATATAACTAGGATTTTAAAATTTTATATTTGGACATTAGATTATGTAATTTAAACTTTTAAATTTGTGTATTTTTTTCGGATTAAATTTAGAATTTGTAAAAAAAAAAACAGATATCCAATTACCCAAATTTTTGAGTACCCAAAATACCCAGGTATTTGGGTACATGAAGTACCAGGTACCAAAAAACTCCGATCGAGACATAATCCACTTTTTAAACTACCTAAAATTTTGGGTATTTAGTACTTCAGATATTCAAATATCCGAATTTAAACTCTTTTAATTATTGGTTATTTTAAAATGAGGCAATTCTCTTGGACTATTAATTAAAAACTTAAGACAAAAAGACTATTAATTAAAAACTTTAATTACTTGTTTTTATAGATTATTAACATTTTTTATAACTTTTAAACTTTGATTAGTATAAAATGTACATGTTATTAAATTATTAAGACATCTTCACGTAAATTAAAGGCTGTTCTCTTGGACTTGAAGTGACATTCAACCCCAACTTTTAAGAAAAACTTTTAATAATAGATCATTTATATAATTTAAATTATTATTTTTATTACAATTTTATAATATTATTTAAAAGTAGTTAAAATAACATTATATTTTCCGGTACTCATCACTTATTTAAAATTGAGGGTTTCATTTTTTTATTAACAACTTTTTATATAGGGTTTAGTTAAAAGTAAAAATCTTTTGCTCTCTAATCGTGTCTCTTTTCATATTTGTTAGCTGTATACAAGTGAGCGTATGTGTAAGACTCAAGATTGTTTAAAGAAGCTTTGTTAGTTAGTTAAAGTTGTTAGTTAGTTGTAAAACCCTTAAGGGTTATGTGTAAAGCCTTCTATATAAACACCTGGTAATCTCTTATTTCAATGATATATATTCTCAGTTCATTCTTGTACATATATACGTTCTCCTTACATGGTATCAGAGGTTCTTTCTCTCTAAAGAATTCTCAAGAAATGACAGACTCCAAACCCTTCAACAACAAGACTATCTCCATTCGCTTGGATAACTCGAATTTTATGCTGTGGAAACAACTGCTTTTCACGATCTAGAGTCTTGCGTTACTCGATCATATTAAAGGTGTAGTCGATGTGCCCTCTCGCTATCTCAATGAGAATGGTGTCAAGGTCTCTAATCCTAAGTACATCACCTATCGGCAGCAAGACAATGCTCTTTGTTTTTGGCTTCTTTCCTCCATTAATGCTTCCATTTTGCCTTCTTTGGTGAATTGCAAGACTGTGGTAGAAATCTTGAACAAGGTACAATAACTTTTTTCGGTTTCATCTATTATAAGAATCATGCATCTTCATTGTTCATTAAAGAATATGAGAAAAAGAGACTAGTCGATGAGGGAATATCTAGCTCAAATACAAGCTGTTTGTGATAGTTTTGCCGCATGTGGTAACCCTTTAACAGAAACCATTCATATTTCGACCATTCTTTCTGGTCTTCCACCAGAATATAAGTCGGTTGTGACTGTGATTACATCCATCCAATAACCTTATAAGTTGGATGATGTGACCAGTGTTCATTTGGACACAGAGGCAAGACAACAAGAGTTCTTGTCAACTAACACCATCAATATGGTTCAAAGCTCTGGCCAACAAGTGTTGCGATAAGGTGCACAACGTACTAGATACTTTGTTCTATCAAGAACCTTCATTAACAATGATGGTGCGAATGTCTTGCAAAGATCAGGGAATCTTGGAGGTTATTTTCAATTTCCACCAAAAACTGCATTTACATCTGCATTTGCTCATACATGCGTTTGGTTATCTTTGACATTATTCTAACACTGTCATACCACATTCTCATCTCATAAATTACCGAAAATATCAAATGGAAAACCGAGTGGAAAGTTTGAAAAGAGGTCATAAATCTTTGGAAGACCGCCTCAAGGACATTAAGCAAAACATTAGCATTTAGATTGCTCAGTCCCAAGCTTTTATTCTATTCGAGCTTATTGCGCTACTAGGTAATAATCGCGGAAAAGAAAAAGTGGGAAATGAAGGGATGCCTAAGCCAGATGATACTATTTCTCACCATAAGGTTCAATCCAACAACCAAATGACGCAAACGCTGTCAAAGTCTCTGCTAGCCAACCAGTTCAGGTTCTCGAGAACCAACATATAGACATTGAAAAACTTTGTGAGGAAGAGGTCCCCGACCTAAATATGATTGAGAAGATCAGACATGATGTTGAAGAAAAGTGAGAAATGAAGTTTTGTCTAATGGAAGAAAGGTTCAGGAACATTCAGACTAAAAAGGGGCCAAAAAATGATGGCAGTGAGCTATGTTTGGTATTCAACCTTATCCCACCCTTGAAGTTTAAAACTCCAAATTTCGATAAGTATAATAGAACATCTTGCCCCTCTACACATCTCACGATGTACTATCGTGAGATGGTTGCTTTCATCAAAGATGAGAAAGATTTGATACACTGCTTTTAAGATAGTCTTACTGGATCTGCGATCCGTTGGTACACTCAGCTTAGCCGCGTGAACATCAAGTCTTGGAAAGACCTCTTGAAAGCATTCTTGGCATAGTACAAACATGTAACAAATATGGTTCCCAACCACATCATGCTTGAAGGTATAAGACAGAAATCAAATGAGAGCATGTGCCAATACGCTCAGAGATGGAGGGAAGTGACTGCTCAGATTCAACCTCCTATTCCCGAACACGAGATCACGCTGATGTTCATCAATATGTTGAAGGGATCTTTGTATGATCGTCTTATCAATAATACCAACCAGAATTTTGCTAACCTCATCAGAATCGATGAATCTCTAGAGATAGCTCTTAAGAGTGGGACGATCAACAATACCGATAGCTCCCAAAGGTATGACAAGAAGAAAGATGATGAGGTGAATGCCACCGGTACCTTCAACTATTCTATTTCTCGACCATAGATGACCCGGAAAGCCCAAAGCATCTATCAAAAAGGAGAGGGAACCTCTAGAAAAGGGAAGGATAGGTCAACATTCAATTCCCTTCCAGTTTCATACAGCAAGCTCTACTCTCAGTTGTATGAGGCAGGTCTGGTGTGACCTTACGTCTTTACACCCATCGAGCCTCTATTCCCTGTATGGTACAATGCTATTGCATATTGTGAATACCATGGCGACATTTCAAGCTTTTCTATTGAGAATTGTCACTACATCAATAAGTTGGTGCAAAATTTGATCAATATGGGGTTCTTAAAGTTTGAGGAATAAGAACCTGATCGAGGTTAGTAGTACAAGGTTTAAAGATTTGACCAAGATGGATTTTGGTGGTTTGAAGTTCTGAATCTCCAGTTTTAGTATTTAATCATTTTATGAAATGAAGTTCAATCTGTTACTTTGAGCCCAGAAAGTGGTTGGGATATTTTGTAAGGGCATATATTTTAAATGATGCTTTTTTAACAAAAGATTTTATATTCTTTAATTCTTTGAATATTTCACTCATTTTAAGGGAGCAACCCTTGGTCTACCATGTGCATATAACAAAAATTTTAAAAATACACATGTACATATCATTACACTCCAAGTCTTGGAATTTCAAATGCGATAACATCTTTGCTCAAACTTAAATACCAACTCTAAAGTCTTGTACATTCAAAAGGGACCGAATATTGCGAGGGTATTGCAAATGAGAGTCTCTACTAGTCTACTAAGGCCAATAGAGGAACAATATGAGCGAATAGACAATGGACAATTCCCATTTTTAGGAGAATTCCTTCTCAGACACTTTTTGGTCAAGATCCTTGAATAGGGAGTCGAACTTAAATTCCCTACCCCTGAAGACCTTTTTAGGACTTCCTTGATTGAGACAATGAATGACAAGAACAAGGCAAGGTCAAATTGAGTAAATATAAGAAGCGAGATAACAGAGGCAAACAAAAACTAGGACAAGTCAAAAACAAAAAAGAAAAGAAAAGAAAAAGAAAATAAGAGAGAGAAATAAATTGAAATAAATAAATTTGTATTAAAAAAGCACTCTAATGTTTGGATCCTGGTAATAAGTATATCCAGATAAGGGTGTGGTAATCCTAGGGCACTCCGCTGAAGCTTTAGACCCATGAGTGATGGTAATATTTTTAAATCATGACTATACCGAGTAATTTAGGGTATTGTTGTTTGCTCCATCAGTATCCTCGAGACAAATGACTGTGATGAGTTGATTTCCCTAGATAATCGAAAAGAGTAAGAAAGAAATAGGTAGCAAATGTAAAGAAATGTCGCTACACTAATTATGAACCTAGAACTTATGTTAAATTCCTAAAGACCATTCTGATCATTTAAGGATATCCATGCTAAATGAGGTTGTCTTCAGACCACACTTCCGCCCAAAGGTTAGACTTGCTTCAGGGAACGTCGAACTTCGAAGTGCTTGATCAACACCCAAGATGAGGGAAGAATGGGGCAAGATAAAACAGTGAGATAATGAGAGCCACATAAAAAAAAAGGGTAGACTTTAGGTAAGGGATTATTCCTTTTGAAAGCCCGAGGGTCTAGAAGAGACTAGGCAATTTTTTATATCCCTGCAATAGTCGAGGATCCTTTAAATATACTCTCCATTAGAGTTTGTTCTTTGCCAGATTGGGGCAAATATGTCATTGCATTTGACATTTAAAGGTAATTTTTTAAATTGTTTTGTTACATACTCTAAAATCACATACATTTTTAAAGCTTTGGTGCATCAAAAATATTATACAAATAAAATCATTTTTAAAGAAAACTGAGAGTCAACCTCCATTGAGGTGTCTTGACGAGCGCAAAAACGAAGTTATGACACAAGAAACGTCAGATCAATTGTTATACTGATCTAGATAAAAATACAAACAATACGACTGATGCATCATTGTCTGCGAAATGATAGAGTGAGAGCTCATATCAAAATCAACTAGAGATGTCATAAAGACCGATAGATTTTGGTTTGTGAAGCTTACCAGGTCAACCGAATGAGGATCGGGGTACCAAACCTTTTGAGACAGAGTTAACAGAAGCTTATGCATCATTGCATACCTACAAATATTTTATATCTATACATCCAAAATATACATCATGCACACATGCATAATAAAAATACTCATACATCATTCTTTTTCACAAACAATCGTCTTATAGAAAAAGATAGATAATGGTTGAGAAAAATGACCCAACAAGGATTTTTTATATCTTTGCACTTTCCATAAAATGCTCATTTGAATAACACCTTCAAACAAAAAAAAGGGAAAAGAAGAAAAATTTTGACCAAGGAGGTTAGTATTTCAGATTTTCAGACCATCACATTTGATGGACCTTTTCATAACTAGACCGGCAGAACCGGGACATCACAAAGAAGAAGAAGAAGAAAACAAGAAAGAAAGAAAAAAGAAGGAAAAAGGAAAAAATATTCTTGAGATAAAACTTGGAAGACAATGAGTGTGTCGCAAAAAACCCCATAAGTCTAGACGATCACAAAGATCGAGACATTAGAGCAATCCAGACACCCAGGTGTTTTCAAAAAGAAGATTGACAACCACTTGGCACGAGTCTCTACCAGATGCTCTCAGATAAAGAAATTGACAGCCTTTTCAGCGTGAGTCCCGAAGAAAATTTTTTTGCAATCTCTATAGACATGAGTCCCGATTTAAAGAAAGATGATTGACAACCTTCTCGGCGTGAGTCACGATTCAACGAAAAAGATTTAAAGCCAGTACGATGTGAGTCCCAAAAGATTCAAAGACGAAGGTTTCATACAGAAGGTACCAACATGTTCGAAGTCCCACATAAAGATAATTTGTAGTAGTTCTATACAGAAGAACTCACACAAACCAAACACATAATCTCGTGGTTCTATACAGAAAGAGCTATCAATGAAAAAGTTAATCCATGATGCAACGATTTTATATAGGAGAAACTGAAAGCATCGATGATAAGGAGTTTTATATAAGAGGGACCCATTTTTATTTTTTTCTCTGAGATTAAAGCTTCATATAGGAGAGGCACATATCTCGAGACTTTAGAGTTAAAGGTTTTATATAGGAGAAACTCTAACTCCAGATCTAAAAGTAAGAGTTCTATATAGGAGAGACCTTATTTTGTAAGATCCGTCGCGACGCAAAAGGTTTTATATAGGAGAAACCGACAGCATAGAAGACATTGAGTCTCATACAGGAGAGACCCCTATCTTCATCATTGTCTCTAAGTGAAAGCTTCATACAGAAGGGGCACGTAACTCAAGGTTTCAAAGTAAAGGTTTTATACAAAAAAAATCTCAACTCAAGATCTAGAGATGAAAGTTCTACATAGGAGGACTTTATTTTGCAAGATCTATTCAAAATGCAAATGGTCATATATAGGAGTGACCTGCAGCTACCAGAAAGCAAGTAAGTTCGATACAGAAGGGACTTACTAACCAAGAAATTCGTTCAAGAGAGGTGAAGATTTAAAAAAAAAACACCATCTGAGACTACTGACAGGGAAGTCGGTTAAAAATGAGTGCTTATGGTCTTTTCCCTGCCCTTGTTTCACAAGAACAGACAAAGAGGGGCAACTGTAATCACCCATTTTTAACCGTGATTTAAATTTTCATTTAAAATTTTTAAAAAAGGGACTTAATATGTTATTACAATATTTTTGTTATGTGCATGCCTTATTATTGTGTATTTTCTTTGTATATTCCAATATTAAGTATGTGTATTTGCATGTGGTTACATGTTTGTCACGGAGGCATTGTTTTATTGTGTCATGTGTATTTTGTTTGGCAGCATACGTGCATGTGTCCCATTTTTAATTTTATGTGATGTTGTTAGCACATGTAGTATTATATTATATGTTGTGGTTGCATATTTATGTGTGTGTTTTATGTGTAATGCAATATGTACATATTATTAATATATTATTATTAGTACTATGCTTCTGGCCCATTTAAAAAGAAAATCTATAAAATATTATAATTTATAATATAATCTATAATAATATTCAAATCCAACAGTCCAACAACCCAAGTTTAATTGTAGACCCAAATTAAAATAATTACAATGGCAAGCCCGTTTAATTATTCTAAGCCCAAAATATCTATAAAAACCCTAATCCATTCTTTTTGTTTGCTGCAGCCATCAATCACAAGAGCCCTTAGATCAGATTGGAGGCGAACGGTCGGGATTGTTTCTTCTAGAAGGATACACACGCCACGTGCCAACCTTTCGGATTTATCACCTGTGCGTGACCTTCAAGCGTCCGTCCTTTTAACTTCACGTGATCCCTTCGAATGCCGAGCATCGCCCCATCTGCTGCCACCATCTACCATCCTAGAAAACCTGCAAAAGAAAGAAGGTCATTAATTCAAATTCAGAAAAGGTATTGCAGCAATTTCTAAAGCTTAAACAAGAGAAACTATATCTAGCAATTTGAAAAGATCAGACCATCAATATCAAGTCTGGGAAAAGCCAGGAGATAAAGAAAAGCCGGATATGAGGGGATTGAATTTATTGCCTTGTACCGAGAAACGAAGAGAGCAGCAAATATAAACCAGTAGTAAAGAAAGAATCATCTTGTAAACCCAGAATACCCATCGTAAACCATGACCAAAAAAATCAATCAAATAGAGAAAAGAAGACCAGAGTGTTTTTCTGGTAAAATCCATTCTTTCATTTGTTTCTTGCTTCTCGCATGCATGTTTTCACCAAACAAAAACAAAAAAAATAATGATGGATTAGAGACTCCCCTCGGTATTCAAAAATCTTGTCGTCGACAATAAACTCCTCGGTTGAGTGAGCCTTTAACGACGAGTGAAGCCAGAGGGAGAGTCATCGTTTGGGTTCTCGGATCTCTTTATTTTATTTTTTATTCTCTCAACCTTCTCCGATAACTCTCGGCCAGTCGATGATGGTGAAGGGACTTCATAGTCAAGACCTTACCTAGAAAGCTACACACTTGACTAAGGGTATGACCAAGAAAAGGAGGTTGTCGGATTTATTTATGCGTTTGTTTAAAAACTGATTTCTTGGGTTTGGGATAAAGAATTTTCTTTTCGTTTGGTTTCCAGTGTGCGAGGATGGCCGATGATGTCAAGGGTGGTCGGAACGACCAAACCCCGACGAGGCTTTGAATATCTTCCCATAGTTTTTGTTTTTACGAACTCTTTGGTTTATGTTTTTATGAACTCTTATTTTTGGTTTAAGTTTCTGGGTAAGGGAAGCAAAGTTTGGTTCTGACCGAAAATGGAAAGAAAAAGAATTCTATTGTATTTTATTTCTAAAGATTAATTTAAGTAATTTTCTTTCTTTTTTATTAATGTCATTTATTCCCCGTTTATTTTTAATGCTTTTGTCTTCTTGACTTTTCATTTGCCATACATATAGGCACGTGTGTTGTCTAAATACCTTGTATGCATACTTTGTACCAATTATATTCATAGTGATTAAATTATAGCAAGAAATTCCTTTACTTTCTTAAAATGCTAGCATCATAATCTCTGCATCGTTCACTGGTTTCCATCTATATTTTCATGGTTCATTTTTGATGTTTGATTTTTATTATTGCCTCAGTACCATATATGGTGTCCCTTTTAAGTTTTAAAATTATCCCACTTAAAATGTCTCATTGAAAAAAATTAATGATTTAACAACTTTTACAATGTATATTTTCCTTATTACCTTTTCTTTTGTTTTCTAGCAAAACAAAAGTTAACTTTTAAGGATAAAATTGTCCTTTCAATTATTTTACATCATATTTCTTATACAATTTTTTTTTTAAAACTACGTGAAAAGTCAACAATGGACACTAAACGTGAGACGGAGGGAGTATGTTGTTCTGCGCGTAGCTATTTTTTGTCACATGTAATATCCTTTTATGTTGAGATCTCAGAAGAGTAAGAAAAGAGAGACGATATTCTCTGAGATTTTATTAATTGTTAACCGTAATATCTTTAAAGAAGACTAATCTATTTATACAAAAGAAGAGAGCAGTAAGCTGGTGAAAAAACTATCTAACAAACTCCTAACGGTTTCTCATCCTCAACTACTCTTGAGCCTAAGTGATGCAGAACAAATACTTCTCTGCACTGACTCTTATAGTTAAAAACAATTCAATACTACAACACTAATATTTTAATTTGGTTATTTTGGAAGCACAATTTAGTTTTCATAAATAAAGACAAAATAAAATAGAATGCATTAACAATAGTGGTCAAGTAAATATTAAATGTTCCTCTCTTGCCATGTCACTTGTGTTTTATTAGTATAGTATACACAAATATGATATTTTTTCCTGCATTATGTTTTAGATATATTTGTTTGTAAATATATCATCATATCTAATCCTTGTTATCTTGTTGTTTAGTCTTGTTAAGAAATTGCATAATGATTTTATTTAATTTGTTAATGCGGGTCCCTAAATTCGATTGTAAGCGAATCCAGTACCAATATGGGGTAGTGGTTCGGACGCTTATCTTCGGATTTAAGTGCTTTAAAATAAATGTGCACGTCTAATTAAAATTAATTTGATCATTAAATTTGACCGGAAAATTTAATATTCGTAAAGCGATAATTAATAAAGTACCAATTTTGGATGGTGTGAGGGTGTTAATCCTTCTCCATCTGTAACCGACTCTCGAACCCCAAACTTTTAAAATCTTTAGTTTTATGGTGTTTGGTCTACTAAAACGGACAATGGCGACTCCAATTTTCCAAAAATGATTTTTAAAAGAAAAAACCCATATGGAAGACACTATTTCAAATTGACACATCGAGAAATATTTTCCAAATGAAAAATAAATTTTTAGCAATACACTTAATAATTATATTTTTTTAAGATCACTACACTATGGAAAGATTGAGCATCTAGCAAACCAATGCTATTTCAGGTTTGATCAATCGTATGATGCAAATGTTTGCTGTTATGAGGAAGAATTTTCTAATGAACCCTGATATGGTTCTCAACCCTAAAACTTATTATGGGTCCGGTAAGGTGTCTGTTGCTAATGGTATGGTCACCTCAATTGTCAATGTTGGTACTGTCTCTTTGCAATCTATTTCTAGGCCATTAGTTCTTACTAATTTGTTGCATATTTCGGTCATAAAGAAGAATTTATTTTCTGTTTCAAAATTTACAAAAGATAACAATGTTTCGTCGGAGTTTTATCCTGATTGTTGCACTGTAAGAGATCTTACAACTAAACAAATAATTTTGCAGGGACATGAAAGTGAAGGTCTTTACAGTTTTTCTAATTCTTCTTCTGGTGCTTCTATTGTTTCGATTAATCCAAATGACTATAATGGTCTGTGTAACTCTTGTTCTTCTACTGTTTCGATTGATACAAATGACTATAATGGTCTGTGTACCTCTTGCGATTCTAAGGGTTCTTTTGAGCTTTGGCATAAAAGGTTAGGTCATCCCTCTAAAAAGATTCTTGACAAATTTTTCAAGTCGTGTAATATACCTTGTTTGAGTAATAAAATTGTATTTTGTGATGCTTGTCAACTTGGTAAGTCTCACAAACTTCCCTTTCATAAGTCTACTGATGTGTATGATCAACCTTTACAACTTATTCAAGTAGATTTATGGGGTCTTGCCTCCTTAATTTCTAATAAATCGAGCTATTATATTAGCTTTGTTGATGTGTTTTCACGATACACATGGATTTATTTCCTTGCTCGAAAATCTGTTGTGTTTAAAACTATTGTGCCTTTCATAAAATGAAAAAAAAAAACAATTGAATTATGAGCTTAAGGCCATTCAATCTGACTGTGGCACTGAATTTCAACCTTTGCATGCATACTTTAAGCAACATGGTATTGTGTTTCAGCATACTTGTCATTATACCTCTAAACAAAATAGAATAGTGAAACGTAAACATAGGCATATTGTCGAACTTGGACTCACTATAATGGCTCAAGGGTCGGTTCCTTTTAAGTATTGAACAAATTCTTTTTATACTTCAGTCTTTCTTATTAATAGGTTGCCTACAAGTGTCCTTAATTATTCTTCTCCGCATGAAGTTTTGTTCAAACAGAAGCCTAATTATCATTTTTTATGAGTATTTTGATCTCAGTGTTTTCCTCTAGGTAGGTCGTATAATCAACATAAATTACAATATAAATCGAAACCTTGTGTCTTTTTAGGATACAACTCTCAACAACATGGATACAAATGCCTTAGTGAAGAAGGTTGAGTGTATGTTTCCAGACATGTTAAGTTCAACGAGGAATGTTTTCCTTTTAAAAAGAAAGATAATGGTCACGATATTGGTCACGAGAAGGGTTCTTCTGGTTAGACGAGTCACAAGCAGGATACATTTGATGTTCGAGTTGATCTTTCAACCATGCCGGTTAAGTTTGTTCAGCCTCGAGTGGTTAACAAAGCCTTAGCAGAACCTTCTGCTACTGCTAGTTTGTCTGAGTCAAGTTAGAATGAAATGTTTGTACTCGATGCTCAATCCAGAAGTTCTTCAGCTAATGATGCGGTTAGTACGACTGTTCCAATGCCTTTGGGCCAAGAAGGTTGTAGTAGCTCCAACCTATATGGCTCCTCTCGATCAGGTGCCGCTGTAGACCAACCTGCTGAAGGCTTAAACCAGTCTGCTTCCTGCAGTCAAAGACGTGTTGCTGAGACAACAAGGCAAGCTAATGTACAAAGAGAGAGGTCAAGTCTAAGGAGTTCACATCCCATGGTAACTAGGTCTAAGGTTGGCACATTCAAACCTAAAGTACTTTCAGCAGAGGTTCTACAAAATCATTCAGAACCGAAAGATGTTCATCAAGCCATGCAGTCCAAAGAATGAAAAACTGCTATTGAAAGTGAAATTGTTGCTCTTGTGAGCAAAGGGACTTGGGAGCTAGTATCCTTGCCAGAAAATCGAATTCCAGTAGGTTGCAAGTGGTTGTTTAAGGTGAAAAAGAATCCAGATGGTAATGTTACTCGGTTTAAAGCAAGACTTGTTGTTAAAGGGTACTCTCAACAAGCTGGATGTGATTATAATAAAACCTACTGGTTGTTAAACCTATTACTGTGCATGTTTTGCTAAGTTTGGCTCTAAGTAAAGGATGAAGCTTAAGGCAAATAGATGTTGACAATGTATTTTTAAATGAAGACTTGTTAGAGGAAGTCTTTATGTACCAACCTCCTGATTTTGAACAGACAAGTGATGATGGAGTTAGGTGGGTATGTAAGCTTAAGAAATCATTATACGGTCTTAAGCAGGCTCTACGTGCGTTGTTCGAGAAATTCAGAACTTTTTTGGTTTCAGACCTTGGTTTTACTTCTTCTTTAGCTGATGCATCCTTGTATTATCGAGAAATCATTATACTTTTATTCCCTTTTATTTTGTTTTTGACAATAAAATATTAAGCGTTTAATAGATTTAGATTTTTAATTTTTATTACATTTAATTTTTTATCGAACAAATTATAGTAAATAAAATAACAAATATAAAAATAATAAAAATAAATTAACCTACTGATTTTTTTAAGATGAAACATCATAACTATAATATTAATAAAAATATATTATTAAATATTATGATATTATTTATATATTAAAATAATCTTAAATAAAAATATTTAATAAAATTATAACATAAATAATTAATCACCTAATTAAAAATATAATAAAGGATTAATATAAATATAATATATTATTATAAGGACAAAATTGTTTAAAGAGGAGGGAATTGCTAAATACCTAAGAAGGTGGGAGGAATAGCATTCCCACCATTTAAGGGAAAAAGTCATTATTGAGAAAAGAATAATACCTTAAGTAGAGAAATTATTACATGAATCTGTTTCACCACCTAAGATATGGTCCTAACCAATTAAATTAAGACACATAATATATTTTTTACACATCATATTCACATATAAGCATCATCCAAATCATCCACTTTAATGTCTTTGATTTAAAAAAAGAAAAACTATTACCAAAGATTTTTTATGTTGTCTTCATCTTTATTGTCCAATTTTTTAATTAATTTTTCTAACCCCTAACCATAAACCCTAACCCTAAACTCTAACCCTAACCCTACCCCTAACCCTAAACACTAAATCCTAAACCTTAAACCACATAAACCCTAAATCCTAACCCAAATAATAAACCCTAACCTAACTCTAAACCCTAAACCCTAACCCTAACCCTAAACCCAAACCCATAACCTTAAACCCTAAACATTAAACCTAAACTCTAAATCCTAACCCTAACCCTAACCCCATAACCCATAACCCTAAACCATAACCTAAACCTTAAACCATATAAACCCTAAACTTAAACAATAACCCATAATACATGCAACATGTATTCACATAAAGCAAAAAACAAAGTTTGTCATATCCATGTTTCTCTTTTAATAAAGGAAACCAACTCAAAATTAATATAATTTCAAATAAACCGAAAATTAAATTTTTGTTTACTTTGAATTTTGGTATTACACAAAATCCGTAACCTCAGTTACTTATCATGACAATTTTTGTAGAACGATTTGTCCTAATTTTGAGATTTTAGCAAACCCGATAAGATGGCAGGATAAATCCTGAAATAAATTCATTTACTATCTCTTTGGCGAATAAATCACCTAGGATGAAGAATGATAGAAGAAGATTACAATCAATCCAAGACGATTTAAATCGAATAAAAAAAAAAGAATGAATCTGAAACAATAACCTTAAAATAAAAATGGAATTGTTTGATTGTTTGTCTCTCAGGATACAACAAGAAAAAGATCTTCGAATTAAATATAAATATTATCATGAATAGTCAGCTTTATCGATTTAATATTCGTATTTGAAGAAAACTCAAATTATCCTTAAATATTAAAAGAAAGCAATTTAAGGAAGAGTTTATGTACAATGGATATAAAATATCCACATGGCCATGAAAGGGCTCAACCGGTCTGAGTGAGCATTTCGCATCGTGAACGTTCTACAGGCGTACCCAAACCCAAATGAGATTAGATTTGCACACACATACTTGAGAAGCACAAAATAATCTTTAGTATAATAATATGGGTAAGTGTATATAAACACTTCTCAATTTATATCCCATCCATATGGGATAATGAGGTTTTTTCTTACTCTATTCACAATCTTTTTACTTTGAGTATCAATTTCTCATTCATATCTCAACCATTTTAAACATATGAGATACCGTTGTAAAGATCTTATGGAGTAGAATAAGAGCCAACAAGTTCCTTATTCGAATCTCCATATTTACTACTCAAAAATGTGGCTCAAAATTGTCTATTTCTCATTGTTTTTCCAACATCCTCTTCTATGACCACACTAAAAACATTTAAAAGTTAAATTCTAAACTGTAACTCTAATTTTCATATCTTAAACCCTAAATTTTAAACCATAAAAATATAGCATACACTTAATTTCTTAAGTACTAACCAAGATATATAATTTTAAAATTTAAATCTACTATTTTAAAATAGAACACTAAAAAGAATCATACTTAGGGGAGACGAATATTTCCATTTGTGATTATGGGCTTACGAGGTTTCAAACAATGAATAAAAAAATTGGTTTAGCTGTCGTCTTTAGTTGTTTTATGTATCTTTCGTGCGAGAGATTATATCATAAATCTTATTTATCACATCATTTATGGTATATACAATCAAGTTCGTTCATTTTTAAGTAACTACCTGATAATTAATCACTCCCTATCCATGTATAAAAGAAGTAAGGATTTACTTTAAAAAATAAAAATAAATTTAATTAATTTAGATCATAAATAATATAAAAAAAATTCATGATATAATTTCTCACTACCACATATTTTCATTTGGGTTTATACGAAGGAAAAGATACTATATCAATTAGCACTGCAAAAAGAACTTTGGAAATTTCGGAGCCAATCTCAATATGTTCGTAATATCTAACTATACATTTTTAGTGGCCGAGATAAGACCTCTACAAAGTTTGAACAAAGTGGAAATCATCGACCTTCCGCTTAGTCTAGAGCGGTTGACGTAGAACCACCATATCGGTCAATGCCACGTAATACCCAGCCTAACAGAGAAGTGAACGAATGTCTGTCCCAACCCCAACATCGACGAATCATTGCAAGGAGAACACACAACAAGGTGTTCAAGGAAAAGGGGCAAGAAAAATTGCTCATGGTATAATCTATAAACTAAGACATCATCGTCAGCCATATCAATAAAACAAAGAGATAAAAACAGTCTAGGATATATTCCATGTATGATAGCGACTGTAACTCCTACTGCGACGCTTTGACGACTTAGTCTCGTCGGCTGTCATTATCAATTCATTAAAAAAATAGTCATATTTGGCTTGGATTTTAAGATAAACACGAGAATTAAGTAGTCTTGGAGCTGCCTCCTAGGCACCAACATCCAAGTGGCCAACGCTGGTCGTATTCTTTTATCAGACGGCTCTCTTGGTTATTAACTTATGCCTTAATTACCCCTTAGCTGCCTATAAATTTCATGCTCATAAAATCAAACTTGCTCAACGTGTTTCACTCAGTTCTCTCCCTGTTACCATCATTGGTTTCTCTCTTTCCCATAATATGGTATGGTTTCCCTTATTTTTCTCGGTTTCAGATCATTTATTTAATCAAATCTTGTTCTTTAACCTAACCTGAACAATGTTTTATTGTATTGTTGGGTGTCCATTCAGCTCGCTTGTTGCTTTTTTTTGTTTAGTTTAATGTTTTTAATTACTACAGGACGTGGTTAAGGTTATGAAAGCTGAACTGGAGAAGATGCAGGAGGAGATAAATTGTATGGAAGCCTGGTTGATAGCTGCTGAAATCGGTCTAGAAGAGAAGAAGAGAATGGTTTCGGAGTATAAAGCCATGGAAAAACTGGTCGTTGATTTGGTGAGCGTTTTCATGGAAGAAAGTGGTGGTGGTAACGTTCAGGGGAACAATAGGGAGGATATTGACGAGGAAACCATCAAGGAAGTGGTCGAGGAAGCCTTGAGTGACTTTACTGAAGCACTCAACGAAGCTCAATCTCGCCAGATCAGCCCCGCCGATGGCAGAAATGATGGAGGCTATGAAGGTAGCTCTGGCAGTGATCACTCTGATGAAGCTCGCGGAACAGACGGTGGTCAATCTGAGTAGTCGAGGGGTTAGGTTAAACTTGTGTATTATGGGGGTGTTCATGTGTTTTGTGTAGTCAACGTTGTGGTTTTCTTCGAAGTTTAAATATGGGTGGGTGGGTGGGTGGGGGTAATGTCTTTTAAGGTGTTTTAACTGTTTTTTAAGTTGACGATTTCGGTATATAAAATCTGAATAAAAATCGAATAATTTTATTTTTATTTTAGTTATATTATATATTTATTTTATAATTTATGTTTAAAATTAATAAAATTTTCTTTTAATTTATTTATTTTTGAGGGAATAATATATTTTAGTATTATACTCGATCTTTATTGGTTGAATAACATGTGTTTTAGATTTCATTATTAGTATAACTTAAAAGTTTTAATTTTGAATCTATAAAATGATATTAGTAACAAGGGATAAAATAATTTATTCAGTTGACTTGGATTTGAGTATTATGATTGCACAATGTAATCGTCAAATTTTAATATAAAAAGTTAGAATAAATAATTAATATAATAAATGAAGAGACGGAGAAACCAAATATTTAAGCATTCAATATTTTTTATTTATAAATAAAAATATATTCAAATAGTATATTTATCTAAAAGAACTTATTAAATAGAACCCATATTTCCAAATTAACTGAGACTATCAATATTTTATGTGTGAAAAAATTATAATTTTATAACCGAATACATATCCCCTCGTTTAAGCTTCTTTCCTGTCTGGACCCCTGTCTTGTCCCCATCACCATTTTCTTCTGTTTATATTGGCAAGCTAAACACACCAACACGACACTTAGGCGGCATGTACCGGGCGTGTGGTAAGCTGGTGCTCGGAACAGAAGAATTTGTGGACCAAAATCGACAAGACTTTAATGTAATTATCATTGAATTATTAAAATTGAAGATAGATACGGATTTTAACTGTTTGCATATTCAATGCGGTAGTGATGTAATTAAAGCTTAAACAAAAATTTAATATTATAGTTAATAGTATAATTCATATACGCTTAAAAAGTTTGATGATATTTTGTGCAGTTTACTTTTTTTTTTATAGATGATTAATATAGTTTTGTTAATCATTAATGTACGATTTATTAGTCGATTAATTTAAATAGAATTGTATCGAAATATTATATAAGAGTAATGCTTTCTACTAGTGACAGATCTAGAAAAATATTTGAGGGTAAGCATATATAAAATTTTGAAACATTAAGGTAAAAATAACTCATAAAATTTTTAAAAATTGAAGACGTTAATTTTAAAAGGTTCAGAGTGGATATTTGCCCTTCTGATATGATTGCTTCCAACTAGGGGTGTTCATTGTCGGATACGGATCAAATTCAATTTTTTTGGATTTTTGGATCGATGATATAATGATCCTATCCGATCTGAAAAAGCGGATATTCGCGTATTCAGATATAGGATAGTCGAATATCCAATTATCCTAAAATATAATTTAATTAAACTAATTTTTTGAATTTAAAAGTTGTATTTGTGAAAATTTTAAAATTTCGAATATAATTAACAATAAATTATTAAATACAACAAGATTTTCATTTATAATATTTTTAATTTTTAAAAATTTTTGAGTATAACAAGCACTAAATTGTTAAATATAACAAGATTAATATTAATAAAAAAATTAAATTTTTTGGATTTTCGGATAATCCGAAACTTGAAATATTATGATCCGTATCCAATTCGGAAAACTCAAAAATCTGATTGGATATCCAATCCAAAAATAAAAATCGGATCGAATATCCTAATTTTCGGATTGAATCAATAGATAATCTAATTGGATTGACCGGATCGGATATTTTTAAACACCCCTACTTCTAATGTAGTTTTGTTCATTCAAATTTAATATTTGATTTATTAAATTTATCAATAAGGTCGCTTAATTAATTACAAGGGAAATTTTGATTTGATAATAGAATTATTATTTTATTATTTATATAATATCAATTAAATCATAGGTTAATAACTAACAAAAATTATAATATGATAGTTAAAGAAAATTAATATAATTATTATTCAGTCCTCAAATATTTTATCAATTCAATTTTAATTTAATTCAATAGCTTTATTAGGTTAGTTTATTAATATCCAGAGAGAAAACTACATAATTATATCATTATTTGATAATATTTTAATATTAAATTTTAATTATTTTGATAATACTATTAAATTTTGATTTGATAATCCTTTTATTAATTTATTAATAAGTTCATTTAATTATTTAATTAATATTAATTAAGTTATATATTAATAATAGCTAATAAAAATAATAATATGCTAGTTGATAAAACTTTATATAATTATCATTGGGTCTTTATTATTTAAATATTATATTAATTAGATTTTAGTTTTAATTTAATTTAATAATCTTAATCTTTTATAACATATGTCATGATTAGGGGTGTTAATAATTAGCTCAAAGAAAAACCAAATGTCTGATATTTCTAATTTCACTATAATATTATTATGATTATCCATTTTTCTGCTTAATTAATTTAAATTATGAGTTTATTGGATATTTGTATATCTATCGGATATTTGTATGGATCAAACTTGGCAAAGTGTGGTAAGCTTGTGGTCTGGGCAGAAGGACTGTGTGGATCAAATTGAAGAACTTTAGAATTATATTAAAAGATAAATAATAGTTCTTCTAACTTAAATCAATTTTAAATTATATTTGAACTTGATTAAACCGTACCCAACAATTATATATATTTTATGAATTACATAATTTTTCAAAAAATTTTTAAAAATATTTATCTTCGATTGATATTCATCGTAAATAAAAAATTTAACTATAAAATAAATGATCAAATTATATTTTTATAATAAATGTTTAAAGATTTTTCGATCAAAATATATGTCTCAATTAACTTTAAACAAAAAAATAAAATTTTAAATATTTATTTTAATAAAAAACTAAACACTTATTAAATAAGATAATTTAAATATTTATTTTATAATTAATTTTAAATATAAACGAACAATATCAATATTCTTACATTTTTTTCTGACGGATTATATTTTAATTTTAATTCATATTCTTACATTTTTTTCTATTAGTTACAATTAATTTTTTTAATAATAATAACAAATTATAGAAGTGAACTTCACAAAAATCATAAATGTTACAAAAATTTTAAAAAAATTATTATAAAATAAGTTTTTGAATTATATTATTTTTATTTTAAGTATTTCAAATATTCAAATACTTAATAAAAAAATATAATTTAAATTTTTAAAATAAATTTATTTTAAAATTATTAACGATATAAGTTCATTAGTTGTATATGTTTAATAATGTTTGACCAAACTGAGGTCCATTGATTGATATTGTGGCTAAGAGTTCTCGTATTATTTTATATTGTATTAGTTTTAAATTTGGTACAAAAATATAATACATTTATGTAAGATAAATTATATAAAATGCTATTAAAGTTTAATTTTGTCTTCAAACTTATCAGTAAATTAAAAATTATTCACAGAGTACCATTAAATTTTAATTTTTGCTATTATTATATTACTAAACTATCGTAAGTTACACGAAATATCAACGGATAGTTAAAAATCTATTATATACAATATGACGTCATTTTAGTATAATTGCTTTGACGCTTAAAATAAAACAAAAAATATTATTTCTGAGAAATAAAATAAGAAAACATTTTATTTAAGAAGGCTTAAACCAGAAATCTTAAAAAAAAAAGTTTACACTAAATCATCAAACCAACTTGTAGACCTAACATGAATTCTAACAAAAATAGTATATAAATAATAATATTAGATAAATTAAAATTTATTTATCTCATGATATAATTTTATAATATTTATAATATAATTTTATAAATATATTGATATTATAAATAAATATTATTTATAATTTATATTATAAAACTAAAATGTTATTTATAACGTATATAACTAAATCTTAAACCCTAAACTCTAAATCATACATATAACTAACTAAATTAGTAACCCTAAATATATATAATAAAATCTAAAAGCTCAAACTCAAACCTAAATATATAATTAAGTCCTATATCCCAACCCTCAAATATTATTTATAATTTATATTAGAAATTAGAAATCTTAATATATTATAAATAATATTTTAAATTTAGGATTTTGGTTTTAAAATTTAGGATATAATTATATGTTTATGGTTTGAGGTTTGAGATTTTAAGTTTGAAAAATAAGATTTTGAGTTTGGGATTTAATTATATATTTATGATTTGAGTTTTAAATTTTAAATTTAATTATATATTTAGGGTTTAAGGTTTATAATTTAATTGGTTACATGTGTGATTTACGATTTAGGATGTAAGGTGTTAGACTTATTTTGATTTTGATATAACTTAAAATAAATTTTTAAGGAATAATTTGTAAAAATTTGTAAAATCATTTTCTCGAAATAAAATTTTCGAAAACTCGATTTAAATTTATCAAAATGATTTATAAAATGTTTGACTTTTTATCCATATCGAATATAAAATTAAAAGTCAACAAATTGGTCAAAAGTGATTTTCAAAGTCAAAGTTTTTAAACTTTAGTTTAAGGTTTCAAAACCTTAGTGGTGGAATGACTAATAATTGAAGCCTTAGCAAAGGTTTCGAAACCTCTATAAATGTGTCAAAACTTTTGACCTGTAACGGGTAGTTTTATTTAAATTGCTTAAAGGTTTCGAAACCTTTTGTAAAAGGTTTCGAAACTTCTATGTAGGTGAACATTAAATGTTCATTTTTAATGGAAACCAAGGGCTCTAAAGTCCCCCAACGGCTACAAATAGTTAGAAAAGATTAAGAGCATATTAAAGAGGTCTCAAAATAGTATAGAAGCAACAAGAAAGCCTATTCAAACATTCAAGCAATCAAACATCCAAGTTAAGCTTTATTTCCAATCTTTCTTGCAAATACTATGGTGTTCTTCAATTGTAATCTTTTTACTAGTGTTATTTGGGTGTGCGAGAGAGCTTAAATTTGGTGAAAGATTCAATAGACTTTGGGGTATAAGTTTATTGAGTTGTGTAGGGTTACTTTTTATTATTAAAGGAAAGACAAATTAGTGAATTTGTAGGAAATCTTTAGTGTGGCCACTAAGGTAGTGGATGTAGACTTTATTAAGGAACTTGAACCACTCTAAATCACCTTGCAACTTCCTATCTTTGTAATTTGTGTCCACCACTCTTTAAAAATCCAATTCACCTCCTCTTGGTTTTATTCGATCGATTACAACACTCAACAATTAGTATCAGAGCTTGGCTCATTGAAAGGTCTTACAATCTCTCGAGAAGATCCAAGAAGTGTGCAATCATCTACAAGGTCATCTATGGCTTCTTCCTCCACTATTGAAGCTTGGGGAGACTCTCAACCCACCAACAAGCTTCATTTCTTCAATGGAATTAACTATACCTATTGGAAGAATCGAATGAGATTATTCATTCAAGCTTATGATCTAGAAGCTTGGAAGATAATCATAAGTAGCTACACCATACAAACTAGTGGCATAGAGACGTGGAACAATGAAGAAAATAAAAATTTTTCTACCAATGCCAAGGTGATGCATCTTTTTTTTTGTACTCTTGGCCCGGATGAATATAGAAGGGTATCATCAGGCTGTAATGCAAAAGAAATTTGGGATAAGCTTGAAGTCACACATGAAGGAACCAATAAACTGAAGGAGACCAAAATTGGGCTTCTCAACCACAACTACGAGAACTTCAAAATGGATCTCGAAGAAGACATTAAATCCATGTCTGATCGATTCTTCGTGACAATGAATGGATTGAAGGGCTATGGAGAAGTCATCCCCAAAGATAAACTTGTGAGAAAGATGATTTACTCTCTCTTGGATTCTTGGGAATCAAAGAAGAAGACGATAATTGAAGCAAAGAACCATAAGACACTCAAATTAGATGAGCTAATTGGTTCATTTCTTACTCATAAGATGATGTCCAAAGGAAAAAAAGAAAAAAGTTGAAAACAAGAAATTTAGAGTTGCTCTCAAATCAACAAAAGAAGATAGTGATTCTAGTGATGTTGATGAAAAGAAAGAGATGACTATGTTTGCCAAAAGATTTAGAAGATTCATGAGATCCAACAAAAGTAGAAGATTTTAAAGAGAAGAGGGCTTCAAGAGTGAACCAAAAGATAAAGATGCTATAATTTGCTATGAGTGTAAAAAGTCGGGACATATCAAGTTTGATTGTCCACAATTGAAGAAAAAAAGTCTTGGGAAAAAGAAGTACAAAGCTCATGTAGCTACTTGGAGTGATGAAGACACATCGGATGATGAGGATGAAGTAACAAACTTATATCTCATGGCAGTTGAAGATTACTCTATGGTAACCTCTAATTCATCTATTTCAATTGATTATTGTTTTTATGAATTATAAGATGCATATGATGAATTAGCTTTGAAATATGAATATTCAATTTTAAAAATAGAAAAATTGCTTTAAAATTAAAAAATGAAAATAACTTTCTTTCCAAAACTAATAAAGAATTTGAAAGTAAAATTGAAGAGTTAGGAAATAAAATAAATGAATTTGAAAAGAAAAAAAATAAGATTTACATAATTTACTTTCAAAAGTTCATGATGATCATAAAAAGAAACTTGATGAGATTAAGGGTTCTTTTAATAAAGTTGGAACAAAATATTTTGAAAAAGGTGAAAATTATAAAACCAACTAATTTAAAAGGAACTTCAATGATAAACTTTATCGAGCTCCCCAAAGATCATACAATAGAAAAATAGTTAAAAGTATTTGAATTCCTAAAGGACTCATTGATAACAAAAAATATATCTTTTGTCAAAATGGATACCAAAATGGACTAGAATATTAGGAGCTAATCCTTATGGACCCAAAAGATTTTGAGTACGAAAATATGTATAGTTTCTTTTTGTAGGTGTGTTGGAGTCATGGGGAGCAAAATTGAGAAATTTGAAAGCTCTAGACACACTAGAAGAAAGGGCACTTGAAGTGGATAAAGTGCAATCTATTTATTTTGGTTCAAGTGGTAACTTTCTCTTTTTCAAGCAAGTTATGTAATCATGTTGCTTGTTATAAGCCCAATCCAATGATAACCCCAAACCAAAATTATGATAACCCTAACAGCTATGTCCCCTTTTCCCAGCAGCCAACCATAGCCGCAACCTTAGATGACCATTCCCTTTCTCGTGCTCCCACGTGTCCCTCTTTCATTGGACCGTTTCACCGACTCTAATCGTTCTCATGTTCCTCAACTTTGGTCACTCGATCTACGAAAATTAAAAGAAAAGTATTGTTAGATCTGAGATTTCAGAGAGAAAATAGAGATATTTTGTTTATTTTTATATGTAAAACATGGGTTATAAAGACCCAAATCGAAAAACATGTAAGAGGTTACGAGATTTGAATGAAAAAACAAAAGCATTCGAAGCAAAAATAATAAACTACCATTCAAAAAAACAAAACCCGAAAAAGAGAGACAAAATCGGAATCAGACCAAAGAAAGAAAAGAGGTAAAAATATATATTTAGTTCAAATACTTATCTTTCAGATCCACAAAGCTACGTGAGTTTTTTAAAAAAATCTGACTTCGGATTCGTTTTCTCCACATCGAAAACCTCTGGAAAAAGGTAAACTTTTGTATCTCCGGCAACCTCCGACGGTGATGGCTATCGCCAGCAAACGAAGATCCACCGCAGTTCTTCCACCAGCGGTGACCGAGGAACAAGGAAAACAAAGGCCATCCTGGGTTTTTCCTTTGAAAGAAAAAAAAGCAAATATGATTTTTTTTTATTATTATTATGGGTATATAAGTGTACCAAAACGATATCGTTTTGGTATAAAACCCTTAAACACCAAAACAACGTCGTTTTGGAATTGGAGCTCCGCATGCCTGACCCAAAGACCAACCCGAACCCATGTTTAACCCGTGATAAGGGGAAAATTATTGCCATAGTCCTTGTATCTTGAGCCTTATTCCAGTTCAACACTCCAGTTTGTTTCCCCTTTGAATTTGGTCACTATTTTTATAATTTAGCCATATATTTTTATATTTCTTTCAATTTTGCCTTTATTATATTTTATGTAGACCCTAATAGTTTTTGTTTTTGCTGATTTGGCCCCTGTTGTTTTCTAAAATTATTATTAACATTCTTCTTATTATTTTTTATATTTTTAATAAATATTTACTAATTATTTTTCCTTTGGATCACAAATTAAAATATTGAATTTATATTTTTGTTCATATAAAGTATTTTGTAATTGCTAGGTGCCAATTTTGGGCGTTGTGGGGGTGCTCACCCTTCCCCACGCATAACAGACTCCCGGATCCAACTCTGATTTCGCAGACTTTATTTTGGTGTTCCAGTCGCACCGTAAAAAAGGATTGATGGCGACTTCCTAGACCAATTCCAGTGATTATAGTTAGCGACTCCGCTAGGGACTTTTTTTGAGAGTCGATCCTAAAATTGGTTACATCTAATTTAATGATCGAAAATATAAATTTGTTTTATTTTAATTTTTTGATTCTTTATTTTATTTATTTTAAAATATTTATTAATGTTTTTAAACGTTTTTTCAGGACTACCCATTTCATAAGCTCTCAACCCGAGCTTCGCCCGTTTAAGTGAGAGCATAAACCACTCCTTCGTGAGGTTTCGCGTCCATGTGGGATGATGAATTGCTTTCGGGATATTTTTCTCTTTGTCTTCGTGAAAACTACGTCTCCGCATAGACTTAAAGAAACGTATCCCCCTGAATCATGTTTATTATCCTTAGTAGGGTAATAATTTTCGTTCGGGTACCTTCTAGAACCACACTGCATATAGTGAGCCCTAGAAGCCTACCCTTAGAGCTATCATGCCGAATCTCTGCCCGATTAAAGGGTTAGCCTATAGGATTTTTCTTTTTAAAAGAGAACGAGTATGACAGGTTGCATTTATTTACGTCCTTTATTTTCAGGTTATTTATTCCTTTATTTTTGTTATGTCTATTATTTTCATGTTATTTCGTTTATTATTTCTCTAACCCGATACTAAAGTTTTTGCCTATTTGTGCTGTCTTGTCCCTCGTTTTTACATTCGCATTTCTATTTTAATTAAAAATAGTGTTAATACAAGTACAAACATTAGAAAGGTTTAGCCGTAAAGAACCGTTTTCTTGATAAGGTGGAAGGAAACCTTGGAATTCGAAGAATCACAGTACCAAAACGAAGATAGCTTGTTAGAGGTGAAAAAATCCAAACTTGAAAGCTTCACCTGTATCTCGTCAACGCAGAACTAATTACAAGAATTGAAATATATTTAGATCAATGGGACGAAGACACTAAAGGGGTGTTTTTTTGCTAATTACGAAGACTTATGATATCTGCTAGATGAGATGTTGACATTACACCGACAATCGAAGAATACACCACTATGATTTGTTGCCCGAAATTTTAAATGAATAAGGTGTATTTTAAACCCCTTGATTCACAGAAAATTTTCGGTAAAGAATGAATAACAGGTAAAGTCCAGGATCCAATAAATGGGATAAATGAAATACGTTGCCTGAAGAAACATTCGAGACCTGATTCAAGTCAAGACCAAACACGAGAAGCAAGTAAGAATGCTTGCCTTGGCTACCTATGGGTTGGTCGTTTTCCCGAAGTCCCCCATATGTGTGCATAGCGAATTGGTTTTTCCTTATAAAGGAAGGCATGAAGAAACAAAATGGATTGAGTTCCTTTGCTCGAATATGAGGGGCAACTGGTTACACTTCATTAATAATGTCAAAACAATACAAGTCAAGATAGTTTCTTCCAAGCGATGAGAAGAATCGCTACGTATGAACTTCCCCATAAAGGAAAAGATTATAAGAGATATCGCCACGATCACTAAGATGTGGAAGCATCCCATTAAATGAAATAGTTTGATCGAAGAAGTAGAGCAAATCCGAGAGATAACCAAATATTTATAGACTCTAGCTGCCCGAGACAAAATTTTATTTGGGCAGAAAGCTAGCATTGCTTCTCCAGAGGATCTAGATGAAGGTCAAACAGTGCATGCAAAATAAGACTCATCTTATGTAAAGAAAGACTCATTCTAATGTTGGCTTCTTTTTCAAAGTTGTATTGAATCAACACAGTTTTTATAAAAAAAATTATAATATTAATGATATAATGTATGGTTTGTAGTTCGTCTTGGAACATTTTAATTTCAACATTCTCATTCCACCCAACACAAAGCCAAAAGAATAGAGAAAAAATGACGAAGATCGAGACGACCTGCTGCAGAAGGTAGCAAAAATGTTAGCTGAAAGAGGTCCAGAAAAGAAGAAAAGAGTCATAGACCCAAATATGCTGGTGGAAAACTCCAATAATCCTCTTAAAAAGACCTGTGTGTTGGTCGAAACTCTTATCGTAAAATTATCAGAAAGTCAAGCCAAATTATCGCTCCAATGAAAACTAACGAATGATGGGGGCACCTTGGCAGCGTGATGATGCCCAAGATTTTTACCAACTTTGTCATCTGTTAAGAAGACCGAAAATCTGGTTTCACCAAGAATATACAAGAAGGGGCATGAGAAGTTATCACGCGTCTTATATCAATTTGAAGTTCTACTGGGGCAACCTCTTTTTCCCTAGTTTATGGGATAAACGTTATATTATCTGTAGAAGTCAAAAATCACTTCTTATAGTTTTTTTTCCAAGATCAAAATAAGATGAAACATATCTTTTTGATACAAGGAGAATTTTCACACAAAGCCTCCAAGAAACAAATTGTCTTCTAAAATTGATTCTACCGAGCATGTTAGCAACATATGTAATGCACCGTATTTTGTGAGTTCGTCTAAGCAGCTATCAATTTTTTTCTTTGTAAATTTTATCTACATTGCTCTTGAAACATTCCTAAAATTACATAGATTGAGAGCGATCTTGATTCGGGAAAAAAATATATTTTAAGGAAATACTATAAAACAAAAAAATTCATTTAACAAACAGAGTGAAGTCAGATAGTTTGCCCGAAGAAAGAGGCACGACTATCAAAGTCTCAATAGACAATCAGACCAACCAATCGAGTTAATCTTGAGACAAATTCATCATCACATGCATTTTTCATTTCATAAAAGGATCATTCATGCATGCACTAAACATATTAGAACTAGAATCATGTCGAATCATGTTAACATCATTCCAATTTTGTTTGCAAGAATGTTGCAGATTTTGACCTTCTAACAATCAGTGAAGCAGACGAACATACCAACAAATTATTGCAGATTTACCTCAGATTACGACTCCTCGACGAGGCGTGTAGTTAGACTCTCATCCTCTTTCTTTTACTTAAAAATGCATTAAAAATGAGTGTTTGAATGTCCATTAAAATTCATTTTCGCGAATGGTCGAAGTAAGATAAATCCTTTAGAAAAATTCAATCTCATGATTTTTGCAAATTGATAGTACTCAGGGAAATGGTACAGCTAGCCCCAAAAAACGGCTATTGATAAAGCAAAACAAATCCGTTAATACCTACGTATTTGAGAAAAAACATTGATAAGGACCATTCAAACGTCAATTAAAATTCATTTTTATGAATGGTCAAGGAATTAAATCCTTGGTATCAAATAATTGTACCTAAAGTAATGGTACAGCTAGCCCAGAGCAAACTACTACCAATAACGGCAAGTCAAATCCAATGATCCCAGTGCATTTGGGAAAATATAAAGAAGATACATGATATCAATTTAAGACACATTCGAATCAGATAATCAAATCTTTCAGGCTTTAATCTTGTCCCCGTTGATGGTGTGGCTAGATCTAAATGATCCAACTTAGTCTTGTTTCTCCGTTGATGGAGTAGTAAGATCCAAATTGAATAAATTTGATCTCATAATCGTTGATGGTGTGACCATATCCAAACAGATCATGTTTCCACGTTGATGGCGTAGTATACCTAGACTTGATCTTACCCCTCTATTGATGGATTGGATAGATCCAACTCAGTCCTGCTTCTCCGTTGATAATGTATTAGGATCTAAATTTCTGAAATTTGATCTTGTCCTTGTTGATGGTGTGGCTAGATCCAACCCAATCATGCTTCTCCGTTGATGACATAGTATGATCAAGACTTGATCTTACCCTTCCGTTGATGGAGTGTATAGATCCAACTTAGTTATGCTTCTCCATTGATGGCGTAGTAGGATCTGAATTGCTAAAATTTGATCTCGTCCCCGTTGATGGTGTTGCCAGATCCAACCCAATCACGCTTCTCCGTTGATGGCATAGTATGATCTAAACTTGATCTTACCCCTATGATGATGGAGTGGATAGATCCAACTCAGTCCTGCTTCTCCGTTGATGGCGTTGTAGGACCTAAATTGTTGAAATTTAATCTTGTCCCCGTTGATGGCGTGGCCAGATCCAACCCAATCATGCTTCTCCGTTGATGGAGTAGATAGATCCAACTCAGTCATGCTTCTCCGTTGATGGCATAGTAGGATTTAAAATACTGAAATTTGATATTTTCCCCGTTGATGGTATGGCCAGATCTAACCCAATCATACTTCACCTTTGATAGCATAGTATGATCCAGACTTGATCTTACCCCTCCGTTGATGGAGTGGATAGATCCAACTCAGTCCTACTTCTGCGTTGATGGCATAGCAGGATTTAAATTGCTGAAATTTGATCTCGTCCCCGTTGATGGTGTAGCTAGATCCAACCCAATCATGCTTCTCCGTTGATGGTGTAGTATAATCCAGACTTGATCTTACCCCTCCGTTGATAGAGTGGATAGATCTAACTCAGTCTTGCTTCTCCGTTGATGGCATAGTAGGACTTAAATTACTGAAATTTGATCTTGTCCTCGTTGATGGTATGGCCTGATCCAACCCAATCATGCTTCTCCGTCGATGGCGTAGTATGACCCATACTTGATCTTACCCCTCCGTTGATGGAGTGGATAGATTCAAATCAGTCCTTCTTCTCCTTTGATGACGTTGTAGGATTTAAATTGCTAAAGTTTGATCTTGTCCCTGTTGATGGTGTAACTAGATCCAACCCAATCATGCTTCTCCATTGATGGCGTAATATGATCCAGACTTGACCTTACCCCTCTGTTGATAGAGTAGATAGATCCAACTGAGTCCTATTTCTCTGTTGATGGCGTAATAGGATCTAAATTGCTGAAATTTGATCTTATCCCCGTTGATGGTATAGCCAAATCCAACTCAGTCCTACTCCTCCGTTCTGTTTGTTAAAAATAAAGATGGTTCTTTGCGCTTGTGTATTGACTATCGGAAGTTGAACAAGTTGACAATCAAGAATAAGTACCCCTTTCCCGCATCGATGATCTGTTTGACCAGTTCCGAGGAGCTTCGGTGTTTTCTAAGATAGACCTGAGTTCTGGTTATTACCAACTCAAGGTTAAGGATTCTAATGTGTTCAAGATAGCTTTCTAGACTCGTTATCGTCACTACGAATTTCTGGTAATGCCCTTCGGTCTTACGAATGCCCTACAACATTCATGGACATGATGAATAGGGTGTTTCGACCCTATCTAGATCAGTTTGTAGTGATTTTCATAGATGATGTTCTGGTCTACTCCAAGTCTGAGGATGAGCATGAGCAGCATCTCCATATTGTGTTACAGACTCTGAGAGAGAAACAACTTTATGCAAACTTTAGTAAGTGTGAGTTCTGGCTCTCGGAGGTCGTTTTTCTAGGACATGTTGTTTCAGTCAAGGGTATTCAGGTTGACCCGAAGAAGATAGAGGCTATCATGGACTGGAAACAACCTAAGAATGTAGCAGAGATTCGCAGTTTTCTGGGACTAGCTAGTTATTATCGGAGGTTTGTTGATGGCTTTTCTTCTATAGCCACTACGTTAACTAAGCTTCTGAGGAAAGATGTTCCGTTTACCTGGTCCGAGGCTCAGCAGGAGAGTTTTGAGAAACTGAAATCCGTTTTGACACGAGCACCAGTTCTGATACAGCCAGAGTCGGGAAACCCTATACAGTTTATAGTGATGCTTCGTACACCGGTTTAGGTTGTGTTCTGATGCAGGATGAGAAGGTAGTGGCTTATGTATCTCGATAGTTGAAACTGCATGAGTGTAACAATCCTACCCACGATCTAGAGTTGGTGGCAGTGATCTTTGCTTTGAAAATCTGGAGACACTATCTCTATAGAGAGAAGTTTTACATCTTCATAGATCATAAGAGTCTTAAGTACCTTCTCACTCAGAAGGAACTTAATCTGAGATAGCGACGCTGGTTAGAGATTCTAAAATATTATGACTGTGAGATTGACTATCACCCGGGTAAAGCCAATGTCGTTGCAGATACTTTGAGTCGCAACGCCATTTCAGATCTGAGAGCTTTGTTTGCTCGATTGAGTTTGTTTGAGGATGATAGCTTGTTAGCAGAGCTTCGGGTGGTTCCTAATCTAATATCTGACATTCAGGATGAGCAGCCAAATGATCCATACTTGGCTCATCGTATTGCAGAAGTAAAGGAAGGAACTTCTCAAGACTTTTCTTTTGATCAGGATAGTGTTTTATGTTTCCGGGGTCGCTACTGTGTTCCGAGGAACTCTGAGTTGAAACAAGTGATCCTTCGAGAGGCCCATGATAGTCCGTATTCTATGCATCCTGGTGGTGATAAGATGTATAAGAATCTCTGAGAGAAGTACTGGTGGAAAGGTCTCAAACGAGACGTGGTCAGTTTTGTGTCCAAATGCTTGAATTGCAAGAAAGTCAAAGCAAAGCATCAGCGTCTATCTGGACTTCTTCAGCGCATTGAGATTCCCCAGTGGAAGTGGGAGCGTGTGACTATGAATTTCGTCAGTGGGTTGCCTTTGACTCCGTCTAAAAAGGATTCTGTTTGGGTCATCGTGGATTGGTTGACCAAGTCTGCACACTTCATTCCTGTCAAGACCAATTATCCTTTGAGTAAGTTGGCCCGGTTATACATCTCTGAGATTGTTAGACTGCATAGAGTGCCTCTGTCCATTATATCTGATCGGGATCCAAGGTTTACGTCAAAGTTCTGGGGATCTCTGTATACTGCTCTAGGTACTCGGTTGAACTTCAGTATTGCTTATCACCCTCAGACCGATGGTCAGTCTGAGCATGTGATTCAGATTCTTGAGGATATGTTGAGAGGATGTATTTTGGATTTCAGATGTAGTTGGGAGGATTTTTTTGCCTTTGGCGGAGTTCGCTTATAATAACAGTTATCAGGCCAGTATTAAGATGGCACCGTATGAGGCTCTGTATGGGCATAAGTGTCGCACTCCTATTGGTTGGACTGAGCTTAATGAGCACCGTTTATTGGGTTCAGATCTTGTACATGAGGCTGAGGAGATAGTCAAGTTGATTCGGGATCGACTTAAGGTCGCTTTTGACAGACAGAAATCTTACGCGCGTTTGAGGCGTAAGGATCTTGAGTTTGAGGTTGGTGACGAGGTGTTTCTGAAAGTATCTCCATGGAGGAAGGTACTATGTTTTGGCCGTAAGGGCAAGCTCAGTCCCAGATATATTGGACCTTACCGGATTATCAAGCGAGTTGGACCTGTAGCTTATCAGCTTGAGTTACCACCTAAGCTCAAGCGTATCCATGATGTGTTCCATGTTTCTGTACTGAGGCGTTATCGAGCAGATCTGTCTCACGTTCTATCTGTTGAAGATTTCGAGATTCGTCCAGATCTGTGTCATTAGGAAGAACCAGTTGAGATTATTGCTCAGGACCAGAAAGTTCTTCGGAGGAAAACCATTAAGATGGTTAAGGTTCTCTGGCGTAATTAAGGTCTTGATGAGGCTACTTGGGAGCCAGAATCTGTTATCAAAGCCCAGTATCCACATCTTTTTGATCCAGGTAAATTTCGAGCAAGAAATTTCTGTAAGATGGGGGAGAGTTGTCACAATCCAATTTTCCCCCCAATCTAAGATCAAAATCCCTAAATCAGAACTCTAATTTTTGGGGATTTTACTTTTGAAAATCGGTGGCTAAATTAGAATTTCTGAAGAGTTAAAGGTCTAAGTGTGAGAATTCAAAAACTCCAAAACCTTATCGTGTGTTTTTCCCTTTTTCTTGGATAACGTTTTCTTCTTCCCCCTAAATCTGTTAACCGATCCTGTGTAATGGGAGAATTAAATTCTCTTTTAATTCTCCTATTAAAATCCGAATCTTTGCTCTTGTTTGGGGGTTTTAAATCATTCGGATATCTTCCCTTCTCTCTGTTTTCTACCGATTTTGCCTTGGGTGTCTTCCTCATTGGTTCGTTGTGGGGTAAGTCGGTAAGGTTTCGTCTCTTTCGTTTGTTTTGCTTGTTTCTGAATCGGTTCGTTCTGTTTAGGTGTTGGTGTGGTTGTTATGTCCGGTTCTAAGGGGTTGGGTGTTTGGTTCAAACGAATCTGAAAATAGGGGGAGTTTTATGTTGTTTATAAATGGTTTTTGTATCGTTTTAGAGTGTTTTTGGTTTGATTCCAGTGATGTTAGTGTTCTTTTTCATATCAGATCGATTAAGGGAGGTTTTGTTTTGAATTTGGGGTTCGGATTTTTTGGAGAAAATTCTAGAAATTCAGATTTTCCAGGAAAATCTGGACCAGACCAAAATGTTCACCCGACCGGCCGACCCAGTCAACCCGACCCATGACCCGACCCGTCCGACCCGACCGACCTAACTCATAACCCGGATGACGTCATCGCTGATATCACTACTGACGTCAATATTGACCTGATGACGTCAGAATTGACCAATGCTGGCGTTAGTAGTTGACTTTTTCGACTCGGGCCCACTTTATGTTTTTCGACGTCTTGAGTTCGTTGGCGCTGTCCGTTTTTCAAAATTTGAACCCGAAGTTTCATTTTTAAGGCTTTTAAGTTTGATCAGTTATTTGGAAGTTATCTGTAAAGGTCTTTGAATCAGTTTCTGTTTGGTTCAGGTGACGTAGATTCCGATCCTGAGCAGTTGTCTCCTCCTCCTCCTGGACGACCCCTTGTTTACCAGTCTTCGGGACTTGCACGTGAGTTTTCGTGTTACTTCTATTACGTGTACTTGTCTGATTAGTGGCATACTAGTATATCTAATATTCTGTTACTCGTAGGTTCTACTCCTGCTCGATCTAATGGTAGAGACGAGTCTAGTAGGCATCATTCTAGGCGTTGATCATCTGTTCAGGTGTATTCTCTTCTGTAAATTCTGTTAATTTTAGTATGTTCAATTTCTGTTAAACCGTATGTTCATGCATTATCCTGCCATCATATCTCTGATTCTGATATTTGTCATGTATGTCTCCTGTTGATAACAAGGCATGCATTCTGATTCTGTTTTTGCATAGTTACATCTGGTAGTATATATGTGTATGTGGAAGTTAGTGATTTATCACTTCTGTTCAGTGGCTCCACCTGCGGGTCTAGTTTCCACTTCTGTTGGTGTGATGGAGTTAGAGTGGTTCAGGGAAACTTACTCTTCTGTTGGTGTTCGGAGATGGGTGCATATCATGCATACTTCACATCATATATGTTATACTGTCTTGTTATCCTGTTTAACTTTACTTTAGAGACACATTAGGCTTCCTAGCTTACACTCGTTCAGTTTCCTGTTTCAGATCCCTATTCTAGACTCAGTACGGTACTTGGAGGATCTTGTTTACAGATTTACTACGTATGTTTCAACATTCGGATTATTTATGTGATTTTTTTGAACTTTGTTTATTTCCGGATATTTTTATTATTATTTGTAATAAACTTCGGACTCTGAATTTATTTAATAACTTGTGGTTTGAACTCAATTATTTAAATGTTTAATTTTCAACATTTTAGATTATTATTTACTTAATTAATTATCCGAATTATATTTTTATTTTGTAAAAACCCTAACTTGTAAATCAAGTTTCAAAAAATAAAAACCTAACTTCTATTCCAAGAAATTAGGTAAATTTTAGTCGTTACACTCATCCTTTTGTTGATGGCACAATCATATCACATTTTGAACGGTCTCGTTTTACCATTGATGGTGCAACTAGATCAAATTTCTTATTTACGGATATTATATCTTTACTAGAAAAATGAAAAAAAGAAAAAAAAAGAAAAAAGAAAAGAAGAAAAGAAAGAAAAGAAAGAAAAATGAAGAAGAAAAGAAAAAAGAAAAAATATGTCAGATCGTGCTTCTTCATCGGATACAGATGGATCAAGTTTTCTAGACCTCGCCTCTGTGTCAATGTTGCAGCTAGATCAAGTTTTCTCCAGGTATTGCATCGTCATCAGTGTTGTAGCAAGCCAAGCTTATTTTGTCTCCTCCAATGGTTCAGCCGCAACTTTTGTTCTACTCAACGAATCTCCTCATTTTGAAGATTTTGCTAACAATGGCGGTGGAGTAAACCTAATGAAAGCTCTAAAAGAAGAAACGATTACCAAAAAAAACTTAACCTTACCAAAAGAACCTCCAACCTTACCAAAAGAACCCAACATTACCAAAAGAACCCCAACATTACCAAGGAAGAATCCCTAAACCATACAAGATAAAATAAGTTATTCTTTATCTTTGCTTTATTGTCGTTACACAACAATAAGAAAAGAGGGACAGCTGTCATAACCCATTTTAGCACCAACCCACATAACCCTTAACCTATAACAAATCCCAATTATAAGCCCAATCCAATGATAACCCAAAACAAAAATTATGATAACCCTAACAGATATGTCCCCTTTTCCCAGAAACCAACCTTAGCCGCCACCCTAGATGACCATTCTCATTCCTTGTGTTGCATGTGTCCCTCCTTCATTGGTCTGCTTCACCGCCTATGATCGGTCTCCTGCTCTATTGCCTTGCTCATTTGACCTACGAAAATTAAAAGAACAATAATGTTAGATCTGAGATTTCATAGAGAAAAACAGAGATATTTTATTTATTTTATATGTAAAACATGGGTTATAAAGACCCCAATCGAAAAGCATGTAAGAGGTTACAAGCTTTGAATGAAAAAACAAAAGCATTAGAAGCAAAAACAATAGACTACCATTCAAAAAACAAAACCCGAAAAAGATAGCCAAAATCAGAATTAGACCAAAGAAAGAAAAGAGGTAAAAAATATATATTTAGTTCGAATACTTAGCTGTCAGATCCATGAATCTATGTACGTTTTTTTCAAAAATATGACTTTGAATTTGTGTTCCCCACATCGAAAACCTCTCAAAAAGGGTAAACTTTTGTATGCCCGACAACCTCCCACGGCGGCAGCCGTCGTCGGCAAACGGCGGTCTATCGTAGTTTCTCCATCAGCGGTGACCGAGGAGCAAGAAAAGCAGAGAGCATCCTGGGTTTTTTCGTTTGAAAGAACAAAGCAAATATGATTTTTTTTATTATTATGGGTATATAAGTGTACCAAACGACGTCGTTTTGGTACAAATCCTTAAACATCAAAACAACGTCGTTTTTGAACTAGAGCTTCGCATACCTGACCAAAGACCGACCCAGACCCATGTTTAACCCGTGATAAGGGGAAAATTGTTGCCACAGTCTTTGCATCCTGAGCCTCCTTCCAGTTCGACACTCCAATTTGTTTCCCCTTCGAATTTGGTCACTGTTTCTACAATTTAGCCATATATTTTTATATTTCTTTCAATTTTGCCCTTATTATATTTTATTTTAGCCCTAATAGTTTCTATTTTTACAGATTTGGCCCCTGTTGTTTTCTAAAATTATTATTAACATGCTTATTAATGTTTTTATATTTTTAATAAATATTTACTAATCAATTTTCCTTTGGATCAAAAATTAAAATACCGAATTTATATTTTTTCATATAAAATATTTTATAACTAATAGGTGCCAATTTTGGACGTTGTGGGGGATGCTCACTCTTCCCCACATATAACAGACTCCCGGATCCAACTCTAGTTTCGCAGAATTTATTTTGGTGTTCCGATCGCATCGTAAAAAAGTATTGGTGGCGACTCCCCGGACCAATTCTAGTGATTACAATGTGTATACCCTTTAAAGAATGCTTAATTGTTGTTGTTGCATTAATTGTGTTCTTATATTTTATTTTAATTGATTGGCAACACATGATTGAGTGACTTAAAATTGTTATTTCTTTCTCTTAAATGCTTATAATATATCATAAGTATGTTAGAATGCATTTCTGGGTGTCGCGACCATTTTAAAACCGAAAGGGTGAAAAATAGCTTGGGGAGTGAATTTAAAAAATTGAGTTTTATTCACATTTAAATATTAATTATGAAAGTCGGGATCATGTTAAAAGCATGTATTCTTTTAATTTTAAAAATAACTTAGAGTCGTCACCGGCCACTTAGGAAGGCCAAACACCATAAAATGAACAAGAAATTCTTTTTAAAAAACATTTGGGTTCGGGAGTCGATTACACGTAAGGACGACCCTTACGAGCACCCGAGATCGATACCTTATTAATTACACGTGGAATTTGACATTTTGAATAATAATATAAATTTAATTTGTCATTTTTAGATGAATATCGTTCGAATGAAAATATCCTTTTGGATAAGAAAATACATTTCTTTTAAATACGAGCTTAAATAAGACGTCCTATAATAGGAAGTCTTAACACGTATTTTGAAGAAATATAAATTTTGTTCCAGAAGTTTTTAAATGCATGACCGGTTATTATCTTGTTCATTTTAAGTTCTAACCTATTAGGCTCTATTATTTAAATATTTAAAAGCCTATAAAATTATTAATTTACCATGTGTATTATGATAACATCCAAATGATTGGATACTGCCATCTTGACATCGAATAAACTTAATAATACTATTGGTGTTTCTAATCATGTACCTAATTAATTTTATTTAATTCTAACCTTAAATTATTTATCATTTTCTAGGTTCTGATAGCACGTCGAATACGATACCAAAGTACACTCTCTTGGTCAACATAATGTTACGTCAAAACATTGACCGCTTAGTGTATCCAAGGTATATGATTAAAATATCATCGTTACTATAATTATCTTACTATTAAAATTAATTATTTAATTAAAGTGACTAACCCTAAAAAGGCTCTAATTTATTTAATTAGGTGTGAATTAGGTAACTTTATAAATAAAATATACTACATGAATTTAAAATATGTATATAAATAAAATTAGACAATTAAATAAAAACACTAATTTATTATGAATAAAGTAAAGAACAAGAATAAAATATGAGAAACAAAAGAGAGAGATTAAACCCTAGTTTCAATGGGTATTAAACCCTAATACTAAAGCTCATTAAAATTTAACTTCATATGTGGATCTAAATAAATAAATATATTCATAACACTCCCCTTTGGATATCCATGAATATAATATGCCTCGTTAAAACCTTACTAAGATAAAAAATCTTTGGGAAAAAAAATCTTAGTGAAGGAAAAAGAGTACACACATATTTGGTACGCATAACATGTTGCCTCATTAAAAACCTTACCAGGAAAACCCATTGAGATTAAAGCTCGGTTAAGGGAAAAATAGTGTAACACGTATTTACTCTCCTTCATGAAAATATCACATAAGATCTTTGAATCTTCATAATTCAATATTGAATACAATCTTCAAATATTGAAGTAGATTATGCACTAGTTGGATAAATCTTCACTTGAAATAATTCATTGAATACTATTCTGCTGAAGATCCTGAGGGACGAAACTTAAAAAAAATATATTTCGTTTTATCACATTTGATATATCTACCTTGAGATATAAATTTTGCATTATCTCTACAGATACAATGCTTCCAGATCAAATAATGTATATATTATGATTTTAGATCAAGAATATCATTATCTTTTTCTTGAGGCGAAAAGAATCTTTATTTACATTAAGATACCTAGCAACCATACGGGTGATAAATGAATATGTATTATGCATGTAAAGTCTTTTTCAACATTTTTCTGTATGTTGATTAATGCACAAGGATTTAAGGAGATTTCTTCACAAGTCTCAACGATATTCAAATTATCGACATACACAATAATAAAAATCCAGAGCTAAACCTCCTAATAAAAATGCTCAAGGAAATCAAATAATTCATATAGCATTATGCTAATGAGTATTTAATGAGGTGATTATATCAAATACGCCTCAATTGTTTCAATCCATAAAAGATATATTCAATATGATTGAATAATATTCTCTAGAATTTTAATTAATTGCTTCTGGTAGTCTAAATCCTTTTAGACGCTTCATGTAAATGTTGTTATTAAGAGGCTCACACAAATAACATGTAACAACATTCATTTGACGAAACTAAGTCATTTCATTTATTGTCAGAGTATCTAAAAGTAGTTACATCTACCATCGAGAAATATATTTTCCTCTTTCAATTTCATGTCTTTGTGAGAATTCTTGTGCAACCAAATGAGCTTGTATCTCATGGTTTCCCCTTTTGATTTCTCTTTCTCACAAAGGCTCATTTATATCTACGAGCTTTACATATTTCAATGTACGGGCTATAGGCCCAAATACTTTTCTTTTTGAAAGAGATTTTAGTTTTGCTTCAATTGTCTCTTTCATATTGGCCAATAATTTCTTTGTCCAATTGAAAATGATTCATGATCCACATCATCAATACAATCTCTAGTGCTATATTGTCTGCAAATATATTAACGACATCAATTTAATTTCAGTTCCACTTATTACCAGACATGACATAATCTATTAAGATCTCTTTATTATCAGGTACTTGAGTCATGACAATGTCTCTGTTGGAGACCTTTTAATCTCTTTTTGAGATTTTCATAATTTATTGATTCCTCGATGAGACCATCATAAAATATAGCTCATTTTCTTTTTCGATGATTTCTTTATCTTTGGAACTTACTTATCTAGTATGCTTCAAGCGTAAGTTAGACTCATTAGCAACTAGAGTTTATCTTTTCAGGAAATCAAATTTAATTGGAGCATTCATAGCTGGTATTCCTGACGTAGTCACTCTTTTAAGGTCAGCAAAATCATTTGGCAATTGATTTGCTAAATGAATTATCCTTTAAACTTATAGTTCACATTGTTGAATTTGTGGATCAAACAAAAAAATAATAATTCGTTCCAACTTATTTCATTTTCCAACTATTTTATTTTCTCCCCCTAATATCGGGTAAACTGACTCATTAAAATGATAGTCAGTAAATAGATCTATAAATAAATTTCCTTATCAAAAATTCAAGATATTTAAATTTGATATATATTCCCAACAAAACTCATCTTTGTGCGTTGTGGTGGAGCAATTAGAACATATATCGCACACCAAAAAATCTAAGATGCGAAATATTTGGTTCTTGATCAAAAACCATTTACAATGGGGAGAACTTATAATCATTTATTGGTTTGATGCGAATTGGTGATACTACATATAAAACGACATATCATTAACATTATCAAGACTGTTTGTCTTTATAAGATAATCTGGAAAATATGCTCATAATTTTATTAACTTAGCAAGTAACCTTACAAACACCAAATTGCGGGTTAATAACAAGGATATATATAACCATTTAGTCGATGCATCAATTAAAATCGTAAAATATCTAGATGGAATGTAAGAACGGTGTACGGGCCCATATATATCACCTTGTATCTGTTTAAGAAAATTAATAGATCTACACTCTATCTTAGTTGTTGATGATTGAATAATCAGATTGCTTTCATAGCAAGTATCACATGAAAGATTACATTGAAAAAACTTTTATTTCTTTAATAAGTGACCACATAAAAGTGTCAACAAATTTTCGTATCATAATTTAACCGAGATGATCTAACTGGTCATGTCAAATAAAATCATTAGTAAACATTTAGTTTACAATAACATGAGCTTCTATTTATACTAATTCTTCTGTAGTACAATATGAATGATAGTGCATGTAATTTTGTCAAAGTTTTCTTATTGTCTTGAGTTATACTCGTAATATGAAGATAGTCAACATCTCTTTGACTGATATTCTCAATATATTTCTACAAAAATCTTTAAAACTCAATAAGTCTCATTGCGACTTTGACGAGTATAATACACTGTAATATGGAATAAAGTTTCATTTGGCAATAACATTTTTGCTCAGTCAGAGCCTTATGTGATATCAGTATTTCCTGATATAGTACTTACATTATTCCTGATGTGAGGACATCTAGACCATCAACGATGATGATACGTTTTTAAGGCAAAGAAACTCAGGGAAATTCTTTTCCTTGCTTGTGCTACAATTCTAAATTCATTTGAACATGTTTATGCCTTAGAATATAGGTTTTATAATATGCTGTATGCTGATATGTGACATACTAGACTATACTACATATTAGATATGTTTAAGTATGTATATATGATGTTAAGTATGTTTTAAGAATTGGGTTGATAGTTTTTGCAATGTTTTAAACTTATTTATAACTTCATGTGTGTTATTAAATAAATTTACAAGTGTTTATGCCTTGTATTTATGTTTCCATTGAGTATACAGTACTTTGATGGATTCTTGTGATGTTTACATATAGGTCATAGGAGAACATCAGCTCAAGAGAGTGTTTGTAGCTTAACACCAGCTCAAGTGAATTATATTCAGCTCAGAAGAAGCTCAATGGAGTGCATGCAACTCACCTTAGTTCGAGTCAACTCAGATGCTTAGCTCCCAGCTCCATTTAGCTCCTTACACTCTCAGCTATCTCGTTTAAGCTCTACTCAATTTTCAACTAGCTCAATCCAAGCTGAAGTGACCTACGATATCTAAAACCTATCCTACTAGAAAGGAAGGTGTCCTAGGTATGTGCCATGCATGCGAGACACACATGGGAGCCTTGTGAACATGTGTGGACGTTCAAGGGAGTGCAAGCCAAACAAGGCCCTTGTTTTTAAGCATTAGAAGGCTATATGGATAAGGCTGAGTGGTTTTTGTTCAAATTCAATCAAATTAGCACATGTTTAATGTGCCCAAACTTGTGGCTAAGATGGTTGGACGCCCACGATAGTTTTAGGAGTTATTTGTTTGAATTCAAACAAATAAACATATGTTTAATGTGTTATTTTCCTCCAAAAATGTGGCTAAGGACATTTGAAGCCTAGGAGGACTTATTTTAGCATTTAAATTTCAATTTTCGTTTAAATAATGGCCACATATTTGAATATTGGTCAACTCCTTTCCTCTCCTATATATTTCTTTATTTTATAAACAAAAGGTTAGACATTTTGTGAAATAAAATTTACTTGAGAGTTTTTATCTTATTTGGTTCATTTTAGAACTTTTTTTACTTTCAAACTTGTTTTGATTGTTAAACTTGATACTTCGGGTTCCTAGATCGCTATCTAGAGGGTCCAAGTCCTTTGACATTAAACATATTCTATTCGGGTTTGCTTAGTAGATTGTGCAGGTTCTTTCAAGTTTAGCTTTGCATTTTGATTCCAGCAACAAAATTCACCATTGTTGAATATTCGAGTTGCTACCATGAATGTTTCTTGAAGCATTCATCTTCCTCATTTTGAAATCCATCAAAACGCCATCTCTTTCTTATTTTTCTTTTAATTTTCGTTCTTCTCTTTAATTCCTTGTTTCATCATGAATATAACTTTGATTTATTGTTGTTTTCATGTTGTTCTTGTTGCAGGAACATGCTTACAACATTCCTAGATCCGTAACATACGAAGAAAGTATGTTTCGATAGGCTACCTCGTATCAATTCCCTTGCATTTAAAATGGGAAAATATGCATAATTATGCACATTTTAATATATTCTTTATTTCATTCACTTCGTGAAATAAAAAAAAATGTTCTTTATATTATTCACTTTAGGGAATGAAAAATATTAAATATAGTACATTATATCAAATCAGTGATCTATCAAGGACAAACTCTCAAAAGCTCTTCTAAAGCATTGATATTTCAATACTTTGAGATATAGTACTCAATTTTTCTCTTGTATTTAAATAGAAAAATATTTCTTATGATTAAATATAGTATGAGTACTTGCACTGTCTGCTTGGCATAAATAGCCACAATTCATTGTAGATTTTATTCCGGAAGTGATAATATTCTTCAAATGATAAATTAAAATAAAAATTAAATGAAAAATATGTAAAATAAATTAACAAAAATAAATAAAAAAATTAACATAAAACAAAATAAATAAAAGATCAATTATTGCCTTTAATGTTATAAAGGAAATAAAATAAATGGTGAATTATTCTCTTGAAATATTATGAGAAAATTAACAATATCTAATTGAGTTGGACCAACAACGCCATAATTATATACGCCATAAAAAATTATTTATATTTTCTTTCATTTATCATTCATGACTATGGATAAAGTCTATAATATTTCGGCGTTTGACAAGTACGAGACTAATGGTTTGTACCATCGCATTAATAACATGAAGATTTGATATGATCTCTATCATTATTGTCAACATTATAATTCCACTTCTGGTGAATATAAGCATTCTCAAAATAATCATCTTATCCATGTTTATTTTATGACCTCAATTGCAACCACAATTACTAATGTGGCTTTTATTCATTTCACTATAAAAATATCACATTCACTTTAGGCAATGGGGCAGAGACTAATAGGTGTTTAAAACTTTTTAATGATATTGTGTCTGTAAGACAATTTTAATGTGTGAAAAGTGGAGTATATTTTTTTAACATATCCTCATTAGTGATACTTTAACACATAATTGAGTTTTATTCACTAACAATTTAGTGAATTATCACGTTTGCATTCACATCAAGGAATGAAACAAATTCAATAATCGCATGGAATAAACATCATGCTTGCATTCACTTTAGGGAATGACATAAATTCAATAATCGCATGAAATAAATATCATACTTGCATTCACTTCAAGGAATGACATAAATCTATTAATTGCATGAAATAAGCATCATGCATTCACTTTAGGGAATGCCTCCTATAAAATTTTTTGGATTAAGACGATTTTCGTAACTTGAACTTGGGAGAATTCTATAGTCGAGTTTTTCAACATAAAAATAATATTGCTTTCAAGCAACTATAAACTTTATAACATTCAAACTAATAAATAGTAATTGATCAACCAATATATACAATACGTACAAGGAACAAAAATTTAATCCTTATAAGCGACGTTTTTAAACTAGTCCACAAGGTCCTTTAAAAAGAACCTCCTTTGAGACTAGTAGCCTCGCAGAACGAGATGTCCAATCAATATACTCGGATTAAACCAACATAACAAAGAACATATTAATTGATTAAAGGTTTAATATTTATTTTAATATCATATAATACTTAGAACATGATTAAAACATAAACTTTCATCATAATAATAAAATAAACAAATATTGGTTATAAATAAAGACAAAAAAATCTCAAATTAAAGAAGTAAAATGTATCGAATTTTCCACTAATTTGAATATATGGTAGAATTAATTACCAATATCTTGTTAAAATATTTTTCAAGAATTATCGATAAGCACCACAAGAATTGAGCCACTTTATTGCTACACAAACACCAAACAACCAAAGATTTTTAATAAATTAAAAATCAAATCAAAGAACTTATCTTTGATTTATGCTAGTAACAATTTTTTTTTCAATAATTTCTTTAAGATTCAAACGATAAATACCTCTGTTTGTTAGAGTCTCATGTTGATAACTTGTTGTGAATAAAGTAAAGAACAAGAATAAAATAGGAGAACAAAGATGGAAAACAAAAACGAAAGATTTTATTATATTCTCAAAGTAGGGTCGTGTACCATTGTCTAAAAGTTTATATTTATAGACATAAAATAGAAACTCTAATTTCAATGGGTATTAAACCCTAATACTAAAGCCCATTAAAGTTTAACTTCATATATGGATATCCACTATAAATAAATATATTCATAATACTCCCCTTGGATATCCATGAAGATAATGTGACTCGTTAAAACCTTATTAAGATAAAAACCTTGTGGGAAAAAAATCTTAGTGAAGGAAAAAAAGTACACACATCTTTAATACGCATAATATGTTACCTCATTAAAATGTCATCGTTTAGTGTATCTGAGGTATATGATTAGAATATAACCGTTTATATAATTATTTTCCTATTTAAATTAATTATTTAATTAAAATGACTAATCCTAAAAAGGCTCGCAAAAATAGAAGGAAACCCAGATGAAAAAGCAAAAATAGCACAGTGACAGTGAAGCAGCAACACACAACAAATTGGGATAAAGCTCGCAAAAATTAGAGACTCATTTCCTCAAAAGTAGCAGGAAAATAAAGAATCAAAAAATACAAATCATGTCATGATTTCAAACAAGGAGCTTGATTACAAGATTCAAACAAAAACTAAAAAAAAGTTAAAAAACATAATGATACAACAAATAAATACCTAAAAGAGAAAAGTCTCGGACCAAAAGATTAAGCAGTCCAAGGCTTTAACAGTATTTTCCCGTTCTTCTCACTGTCCTCTCGGTTTGATGATGGAGCAAAAAATGAATCCTCCTCTCTCTTCGCGATTTTGACCCAAAAACAAATCCCCCCTCATTCCGTTTGTTTTCTCTTTAAAATAATGATCCACGTCCTTCCTTCATCTCTCAACCTTCCATTTTCATAACTGTACCAAACTTATTTCTCCATAACCGTACCTTCCGTTACCATAAAATTGCATTTTTCCCAACTGAGTACAAGGTCGGCTTCTTCACAGCGTTTCAGTACCTTGTCCAGGTTGCCTAGGAAGTTTTCAAATATTTCTCCGAACACAGAAAAATCATCCATGAATACCTCCAAAAATTCTTCAACCATGTCTGAAAAAATTGCCAATATGCAACATTAAAAAGTTGTTGGAGCATTACATAACCCAAATGGCATTCTTCGAAAAGCATAAGTCTCATAAGGACAGGTGAATGTTTTCTTCTCCTGGTCCTCTAGTGTTATAGCAATTTGGTTGTACCCAGAATAGTCATCGAGGAAGTAATAGTAAGCATTTCCCGTCAATCGATCTAACATTTAATCCATAAAAGGAAAGGGGAAATGGTCCTTCTTTGTTGCCTTGTTCATCTTCCTATAGTCTACACAAATGTTCCAGCCTATGACTATCCTTTTCGGGAGTAACTCGTTGTCCTCATTTGTGATCACTTTCGTGCCTCCCTTCGTAGGAACACAATGCAAAGGACTAACCCATTAGCTGTCAAAAATTGGGTATATGATCCTTGCATCCAACCACTTGATAATCTCTGTCATCACTACCTTCTTCATTGATGGGTTCAGTCTTCTTTGTGGCTCAACGAAATTGTTGTGGCATTCTTCTAGCAGAATCTTGTGCATGTAGATCGTAGGACTGATGTCTTTCAAATCGACCATAGTCCATCATAGAGCTTTTTTATATTGCGATAGCAAATTCACAAGGGTAATCTCTTGGTTAAGATTTAAGCTAGAAGAAATAATCACTGGCAAAGTATCGTGAAATCCCAAATAAACATACTTTAAATGAGGTGACAGTGGTTTCAAGTCTAGAGATGGTGCATGTAAAAGTGATGGTTTAGGAGGAATAAATTCTGAGAAATCAATTGATTCAAATTTTGTACCTAGTCTTGGCTTGAAATAGCCAATTTGTTGTAGCTCCAGATGAGCTTCTTCTTCATCTTGATCATGCTCCTCCAGAATTTTTGCAAAGTCCTTCATTTGTGGAAAATTGTCACAACAAAAATCTGCATCTTCATCAGTTGTTGCAGCATTTATCCCATCAATACAATGACATTCTTCATTATCATCCATGTACTTGAGAGTGTTGAAGACATTGATATTCATAGATTGATCTGCTACTTGCATGGTGAAGTATTCATTCTCAAAGTCGATGAGAATCCGACCGGTAGCTAGGAATGGTCGTCCTAAGATAATGAGTGCTTTCAGTCCACTTCACAATCCAATATCAGAAAATCCATAGGAAACACAAACTTACCCACTTTTACTATGACATCTTCGATCTTGCCTTCTAGATTGACATGAGAATGATCTGCCAATTGCAAAATGACAGTGGTAGGTCGTGGACTCCCTATAACAAGCTTTTTGAATATTTCTTTTGGCATCAGATTTACACTCAACCCTAGATCGCATAATGCTCTGCCTACAAAATTGTCTCCTATCGAGCATGGAATGATGAAGCTGACAGGATCTTGTCTCTTCAATGGAAGCTCAGTCTTCCCAGAATAGAACTCAGATGATATAACAATTGTTTCAAAATTCTCAATTTTTCTCTTCTTTGTAACAATATCTTTTAAAAACTTTACATATGAGGGCATTTGATCAATAACATCTAAAAATGAAATGTTTATATGAAATTAGTCCAAAATACTCACAAATTTTTTAAATTGGATATCCTCTTTGTGTTGCTTCAAACGCTGAGGAATGGTGGGGGGTCTTACGTCCTCCAAAGGTTGTGATGGTACTGCTTCTTTTGCTACAACATTTGCAAGCTTTTCACCAAATGCCTCAGTATTTAAGTTTTCTCTAGTTTCTTCTTGAGCTGATTTTTCTTCTTTTTGCTCAACTTCTTTTAGCTCCTGAATGGGGGTTTCTTCTTTTTCCTTTCTTTTAAACTGCTTCCCCGTGTTGGTTTGTCTTCCACTCCTCAAGTCAGTGCACTACATTGCTCCTTGCCATGGTTTTTAGTGAATTCAGTATCACTATGCAAATTACCTCTTGGTCTTGCTTGCAATGCTTGAGCAATTTGACCCACTTGAGTCTCCAACGATCTCGATAAAGAGCTATAACTTTTTAGTAATGCGCCTTGGGTTTGCAACAGATTCCCTTGATTAGAGATGGTGGTGGAATGCTCCTGCATTAATGCTTTCGTTGATGTCATGAACTTCTTTGTTGAATCCATGAATTCTTGCAATAAAGCTTCCAAAGAATTGTTGTGACTTTGATGATGAACTACTCCCTTGTTTTGATTTTGCCATAGCATATTTCCTTGAAAACCTTGGACTCCTTGTTGTGTTGCCATGGGTTGCTGCCTATTCGAGCTGTTAGCTTGATTCAATCCTTGATTAACCCAAGAAAAATTAGGATGTTGCCTTCATCCTGGGATGTAAGTGTTGGAGTAGGGGTTGTTGGAATTTTTGTTGAAGTTTCTAATGTAATGAGCAGACTCTAGATGAGTTTGACAGTCTTTATTGAAGTGGTTTCCACTACAATACATATAACTTAATGCCTTAGCATCTCGTACTTAATTGGGATATTGAAGATTCTTCAACATATTTGTGGTAGCAGAAAGTTGTGCTGAAACAGAATCGTTCGCGTCGAGCTCCAGCTTTCCTTGAGTTCTTCGTCTTGTTCCTAGCCTTGTAGTTGGAAACTGATAATCATTATTGGTTATTTTATTCAAAATATCAAATGCTTCTTCAGGTGATTTTTCCAGCAGTGTCTCATTTGCTGAAGCATCTAACATCATCCTTGTAGGTGTATTGACTCCATTGTTAAACATCACGATTTAAGTCCAGTCTTGAAAATCGTTGTTTCATACATCTTCTCAGTAAACTTTTGTATCGATCCCAACACTCATACATCGACTCGTCATCCCCTTGTCTGAAGGATGCTATCTCATTTCGCAATTGGGTGTTCATGTTGGGTGAGTTGTATCTTGCCAAAAAGCTTTTGCATAAAGTTGTCCATGACTCCATAGATCCGGCTGGAATACTATTCAACCACTCTCTAGCTCGGTCTCTCAAAGAGTATGGAAATAGCTTGAGCATCAACACATCTTCGTGCATTCCTTGTTGGCAAAACGAATCGCAAACCTCCAAGAAAGCATAGATATGTTGTCGAGCATCCTCGTGAGGAGATCCTCCAAACTGTCCGATCGAGTTGAGCATATTAAACATTACAGGTTTGAGCTCAAAGTGTGCTGCTTGTATCTCAGGTGTCACTATCCTAGAATTAAGGTCATCCAAGATCGGTGTCAAGTGATCTCGAGTGGACTACTTTTAATGAATAATTTGTGATATCTAGAGTGGACTACTTTTAATGAATAATTTGTGATATCTCATATCAACGTATTCAAGTATAGTCATGCATTTCTAGTCTCACTCAATCAAGTAGCCTTTGATATATTTTCCTATTATGTAGGAATGATAAATCCTATCTTGATCATTTACATCTCACTACATACATTGTAATATTTCAATGTCAGTTTTTATAGTGTAACTAATTACGAGACACGTTTAACTACATCAAGACATAAAATAGCATATGTTGAGATAGTAATAATCTCAAGTCTAAGGATCATACATATAGTTGTCACTATGAGCAATATCGTGACCGCCACATAATAATCCAAGATATATGCTCATAGTGGGTCAATCCAATATATTATTCTCTACTAATATATTTATGTATTAATTCTGACATCTCTATGTCCATGACAACTCATTTTCATCAATTAATCACATGTTAGTCTAAGCGTATTATTATTGTATGTACCCATAATAATACTTGACTAAGGATCTTTTAATAATAATACATATATTATTATATGGACCATATTGTTTCTTAGTTTATGTTATATATTGACACATATATCTGAAAACAATAATGGCAATGCCTTTATTCAATAAAATTGGTAAATAAAAGTATCTTTACAATCATCATATGATTGGTCTTTGGGCATACTCTAACAGTAGAAACTTATGTTGAAGTTTGTGGTGTCATCTCTCTCGATCACAAGTGTTCGGAACTTCGCTTTGATACCACTTGTCACGTCTGTAGAACTCTTTTACTCAAGAATGTGCGGTCTTAGACGCTCTCGCTCAATGCAACGCCTAAGTAAGACTAAAAAGATCAAAGCTAGAGTGCTAAGATCTTTACAAAAACAAAAGAACTTTGAAAAGAAAAGAGAACAAGAGAGAATATGAGTGAATGTTGTTTATTCCTTAAAGAAGAAGTGTGAGAGATAAAGTGGAGGAAGACCTCTATTTATAGTTAGATCCCCCTACATCCAACGACTAAGAAAATAGTACATCAACGGTTGAGATTCAACCTTATCACAAAATCCCCTATACTATGCTACATTCCATATTTACAAGGCTAAGAGATAAGGATAAGGCTTAAGGCGATAAACTTGTCAAATCTGATAGAAAAGGCTCTTCAACCTCAAGTGTTGGGCCAAATTCGGAATTGGGCACCCGAGAGTGTTGGAACTCGGACATGGGCTCCAGTGGGTATTGATGGGTGTGCTGGAACTCAGGCATGGGCCCCTGGGGTACGGGAGTGGGTGCTGAGATGCCCAACATGCTCTTAAGGACCTTTGTAGCATCTTGATATGTGCTTGTCTCGGGCCCTGTGGTATGGTCCGTGACATTCTCCCCCCACTGAAACGAGTGACGCCCTCGTTACTCGACTAAAATAATACCTTTCCATCTGCTCTTTGAACTGTCAAAGATCCTCGGCAAGCTCCCAACTACCTTCGTTGTCAGGAATTCCCTTCCAAAGAACAAAATACTTGTGTCTTGGTCGGTGTCCTGGCTTACGAATGACTCTTTCTACTTGGATGTCTCGTACCTTATTATCATAGCATCCTGATATGTGTTTGTCTCGAGCCCTATGGTGCGGCCCGTGATATTATTGATAAGTGCTCAACTCACTATCACTTTCTACACTTTTAATGGGCACTTATCATCAATTCTACACCTACTTGAACCAATGCATCTACTTAATATGATATATTGAGGGATTACACCTTTTAAGATTATATTTGTAGAAAAGGCGTACTTTACCGTATTCTCTTATTTGTGCAGGAACAAGTACTATCGAGACAGCAGAATGAGGCCGAGGCAGGATCTGATGCCGAGGCAGCAGAGATGAAAAAGGCAATATGGTTGACAATTGAAGTATAAAAATGAGGAGAACGTTGTTGAACAAGAAGTCCAAGAATCGGAGCTGAACAACACAAGAAAAGCCCAAGGACAAGGCCACGCAAGATGAAACCTTCTAGAAGAAAAAATTTGGAAATATTTATCCTATGTACATAACTTGTTCCCTACTCCAAGTTTTACTCTAATTAGGAAAGGTTTGCCCTAGGCCAAGCCTATATAAGGCATTGTCCAAATTTTTAGAGAGTTTTAGGGTTTTAGGAACAATTCTTCCCATCATGTTCTAAATTTTCTTAGGGTTTTGGTGAAGGTTGTTAAGTATTTGTGAGAAGAGGGTGTACTTTGTTTCTTGTTTCTAATGCAATAAAAGATCGAAGTTTGTTTATTCTTTGTCATTCCTTATTCTTACATTCAAGCTCGAGAGAGAAGTTTGTAAGTAATCTATTTATCTAATATCGAGAGAGTTAGATTCACGAAAGGGATAAGTACGGTGTTTCAAATGGGAAACACTAACTCGGCCTAGAGATAGGTTAATAGTTTCAACGGCTAAAAGAAGTGTAGGATTGGTTGGTGATTATAATTGATTCACGCCGAGAGGTATCATCAAGGACTGGTCATGAACAGTATTTCGACTTAAAGATAAGCGGAATCATTCAAGGACAGTTTGCAGAACTTTGATAATTCTGCCCAAGAGCAAGAGATTGCCACGGCGGGAAGCATTGTCGCTGTCGAGACAGTATCTGCAGTACTGCTGAGACAGTGCTTTATAATTGCATTGGAATAGAAGCAGATCAATCAAATCCACAATACAACACAACTGAATCCAACCCTATATCTCTCTCATATTTATTTGTATTTAGTTAGTTTATTTAGTTTAAATCAATATTCAACTTATCTGTGTTTTTACTTTTATTTTACAGAAGCAAGGAGACCAAAGGAAGCATATTAAGTATACCAATCCTTGAGGAGACGATATTCGATAAATACTTATCACTTTATTACTTGACGTGTACACTTGCACTTAATTGCACATCTTTTAGCACACATCAATTATGTATGACCTTTAAATTTTTTATCTCTCTGAAAATTATATCGAGAGTTTTTCATTTTCATTATCAAAGTGTTTAAATTTGAGAACAATATTGTTCTTTAATTTTCGTATGAAAAGTATTTTCAGAAGGCTTTTTAAATATATGGATGCTCTTAAGATTTTTGATCTTAACTGAAATCCTATCAAGAAACTCTCAAACACCTTGTTAAAATGTCTAATGCACATAAAACTGTTGCTCTCTAATTGTGGTATAGAGAGTATTCTAGAAAGCTTCTTGGATCATATGTATGGACTCAAGATTTTTGATCTTTCCAAAATTTTATTAAATATTTGATGAAAATTTGAGGTTTAACTCAAATATTTGATGAGTTATTTTTTATTAGGCTTAAAATCATGATTTTATGGACTAAAATTATTATTAAATCATATCATGGCACAATCTCATTAAATATTTAATATTTTGTAATCAAAACGATAACAAAATAAAATATTAATAACGATTTTGACAAAAAAATAATTGAATGAACAAAATAAAAAAATAAAAAAAATGTGTTAGTTAGGTGACCACCAATATAGTTTTTTCATAAAAATAATTTAATTAAAATTTTATTTTAAATAATTATTAATTATACGTTGAGTAATTAAAATTTTAATTTTTATTAATTAATTTAATAATATTCAATAATATTTAACAGTGTTCAAAATCCGTAGTAAAATTCTCATATCTTTATTATTAGGATTATTTCAAGATTTCATAGTTGATCTTATTACAGCTCCCTAGGTTCCGCATCTCGATAAATTAATGCTGGATCTGAGCTTCACACACTACCACAAGTATTTAAATATGAAATAATATTTTTTTTAAAATATAGATATAGAGAGAATATGAATGTATATTTCATCTAATCCGATCAAATTTTTAATTAATTTAATTTAAATTAGAATAAACTAAATTTAAAGTAAAATTATCTGATCTAACATCAGAATAATAGTATAATTTTCTTGTATATTTTTTCAGTAAAACTGCTATATGTTGAATTTTTAGGTTAAACTTTTTTTATTTTAAATTTTTATAATTTAAAATTTATTATCGATAAAATATAATAAAATATATTTTAAAAAACATAAAATCAAATATTTTTTAAACATATTTTTATATAAATTTTAATTAATTAAAATATTTAAATAAATTATAATTAAAAAATATCAATCCAGGACATAATTAATGAAACATAAAGAGTATATTTTAGAGATTTTTACGTTAATTTTCAAAGTTTACATATTTTTAAGGGTTTATTATTTTGAAAAAAAATTAAAAATAAATTTTATTCAAAATAAAAAGCTTATATAAAATATATCACACTTAAATTATAAAAAAGAATTTAAAGACAAATTTACCGAGAATACTCTTGAAAAAGAAAATTAAATATGTAACTTAAAAGGTGTAAAAGAACGTCGTCATTTTCTATAAAAAAATAATTATCATAAAATTTTTATATTCTTTAATTAGGTGTTATATTGATATATGAATAAAAAAATAATAGAATAAATATTATAATTTACTCTGTCAATAGTATAATTATATAATAAATTAATGGTATAAAGATAATTTTAACCTTCAACGTTTAGAATTTTTATCATTTTGTTTTTTTATTCTTTTTATAGATAAATTTAGCCTTTAATCTATGTTTTTTGACAAATATCTCATTTTTTAACTAAAATAATGACTAAGCCTTTAAAAATTTAACGATGGTAACATATAATAATATATTTTAAATGACATAGCATCTAAGCTATCAAATACATACACGTAGAATATAATTTTATCTAATATAAAATATAAAACAATTAAAATTCAAATAAAATATTAAAAATAATTTAAATCTAAAACAAAAGTATACTAAAAATTTTCTAACACTAACCATAATAAAATCAAAATCCTATCTAAAAAAATATGCATATAGTCTGAGAAGGAAGAATTTTGTAAAGATTGTTATCGATAAATTAAAGGTAAACGATTTTGATACTAATCAATTGGGTTTTTATTATTTTAGTTTAGAATGTAGGTATTTTAGTGTTTAATTTAAACTGAAAGTTTAGTGTTTTGATTTAAAGTTTAAGATTTAAATTTAAAAGTAGTAAATTTGAAGTTTTAGGTTTTGAGTTTTAATTAAATGTCAAAAATCTCAAAATTATAAAAAAAAAATAGAGTATTAAATTTATTTAAAGTTTAATAGACAAAATATTTTAAATTTAATTAAGTTTTAAAATTTTACTTAAATTTTAATTATTTTTATATTTTATATTAAAATAAAATTATATTATATATATATGTATTTGATAGGTTAGATACCATATCATTTAAAATATATTATCACGTGTTTACTATATGTTACTATCATGATAATTAAAAAATAAGATATTTATCAAAAATACTTAAGTTAAGAGTTAATTTATCTCAAATAAAAATAAGAGCTAAAATGATAAAAACTATGAATATTAAGATTAAATTTATTTTTATACCTAAATTATTTAAAAAATCTAATTATACTAAATCATTTTTTAATACACTAATATTTGTCTTTTATTTCAAAATATAAATTTAGCAAAACATCTTACTTTTTACACAGATTACAAGCTAAACGGTAAACAAATTAGTACCCAGACACTCCATGTTCATCCAGAAGCAATATCTTTGGACTTGTTCTGCAACTTAATTTCAATGTTAAACCAGAATCACCCAGTTTCTCTTGAATAAGTTTCTCCAAGCGCTCAACCATGGAAGGTGTCAGATAATTGCTCCAATCTCCAACTTTTCCTTTCCTAAAAAACACACTGTTTGGAATCTCAGAAGCATGCATGCCATTCTTGGTCATCTCCACCTCTTTCAAGCTCTCAAAACTGCAGATTTTGGCTATTCCTTCAACAACATCTTGTTGTTCTTCATCTTCTGTGAATGGAACTCCCAAAAACATGGCCAAGTTTCCTATATGAGAATGGATGTCTTCCTTGAGATCTTCATATCGTAAAAACAATATCTTGTCAGCTGGGTTTTCTTGGCTTGCCTTCCAATACCCTAACACTTGATAAAAAAAATGGCCCGAACTCATAGATTCCATGGCAGAACTTGTCGAATGCTTGGTCTAGTGATAGTGGCTCAGCGTCTCGAAGTTTTTTCATCGTCAACCTTGTTTATCACAACCTAAAACTCACAATGTATTTTTTTATATGAATTTATTATTATTATCTCGACTTATCACATCATCTATAGATTTACTTAATGAAATTAATTCATTTGATGATATATAAGAAAAATATAAAAACTATTTTTAAAAAAATGAAATCAAAATTCTAATCAGATAAAATTATAATGAGTTAAATCTATATAATAATTTTTTTCTCTTTTCATGAGTTTAAATCTTACTTATTTTTAAAAATAGGGATGTATGTGCTTTCCCCCTACTCTTTTTTATGCATCTATTGATGTTCTGTTTTAAATTAGAAGGTTTAGGGTTTAGAGTTCAAGGTTAGGGGTTGTAGTTAGAGTTTCCAAAATTAGGTGTAAGATGTATTTTTTAGGGTTTAGAATATAAAAAATAAAGGTTATAGTTTAAACTTTAATTTTTTAAAAATTTAATAAAAAATAAAAGAAGACATAATAAAGAGACAAGGGATTTCTAATACCAACTAAGCTTATTCAATCTTACTTCTTTCAAGCATATTATATTATTTTTGTGATTTCAACACCCATCTTTTAACTTTGTCGTCGTAGACATATATTAAATAGTTTTGACTTTTATAATTATTAAAATCAAACATGTTCAATTACTATATTAGTTTTTTATTATAATTACATTAAAAATAAAAAAAAAGCATATAACAATTATATAACTTTATTAATATATATTTTTATTTTTGGAGCATAAAATAATAGTCTTTATTATATTATCTTATATGAATTATTATTCAATTATAATAAAAATTGGTTTTAAAGAATAAGCACGTTTGGACTGTTGACTAACTACTCATAGAGGTGATAAACTAATCCAAGACTCGTGATTCAAAACTAATTTTATTTGATTTGAGATATAATATCGATCCAAATTTGATATATAAACTTGATCTTAAATCTAAAATAAACTGAATCAAATTAAAATTGACCAAATTTTTAGTTAAACAGATATGGATCTGATCCGATTTTCAATCGAACCGAATGGACCCTTCAAGCGACTCAAATGAACCCGAACTGATTTCATTCGAACTGAAAGTAACACGAACCAAAGACAACCCAAAATAAAATATATATTAAAAATATAATATTTTTTTTGATTTGAACCGTTATACAACCCACCAAAAGTTAAATATATTGATTTTCTAAAGTTGTACCAAATATTGTATAAAAATAATATTTAAGAACTTATATGTTGAAATATAGAAAATATGCAAATTTATTTATTATTACCATTTAATTCTATTAATTATAAGCAAAATGAGTTAAATAGGATATAAAATACATGACTATTATGCACTTATCACACCCAAAACACGAACTATTGTTTTTCATCAAGCAATGCAAGTTCAGATTTTTATGGTAATATGATTTTAACCTGACTCAAAATCAATCGACCTAAAAATTTCCAGCCCCAAATCACTAGAGGTGGCAAATAAATCGTTCGAATTCGGATCATTTCGTTTCTAACTACAATCAATTTAAATTTGGTTTAGATTGGTTCGAGTCTGGTTCAAAATTTCGATTTTAGTTCAGGTTTATGGTGATTTTAGTTTGAGTATTGATTCAAGTTCATTGATTTTTGGTTTGGTTGACTTTCGGTTCAGTAAATATCAATTTGGTTATTTTTGATTGATTGATTTTATGTCAGGTTAATATCAGGATAAAGATTAGTCGATTCTGTAATCACCGGAATTCGTCCGGTGAGTCGCCACCAATCGATTTTTTATTCGGTGCGATTGGAACACCAAAATATTCATCTACGAACCAGAGTTGGATTCGGGAGTCCGTTACGCGTAGGGAAGGGTGAGCACCCCTACAACGCCCAAACTTGGCACCTACCGGTTACACGATATTTTATACGATCGAAAATGTAAATCTGATATCGAATTTAAAATAAAAGTGTTGGTAAACATTTAATAATAACAATAATTATAATAATAATATGGAAATGATAATTATATGAGAAATATAATAATTTTTAAGTGTCCAGGGATTAATCTGCAACAAACAGAGACATTAGGGGGTAATAATAAGGATGAAATTAAGAGAAAATAAAAGATAATGACTTATTTGGGCGAAATCGGTGATCAAAATCAAAAGCAGGACGAACTGGGAGATGTGGGTCGAAAGCTTTGAGATTGCAGGGACCTGGGCTACGATTAACCCATTTTTCCGGGTTAACCACTGGATCGGGTCGGATAACGGGTCCGGTGCGGGTATCCATGGCCAAAACGGCACCGTTTTGGGCCTTGAGAACCGACACCCAAAACGGTACCGTTTTGGTTCTAATATAAAGGTCCTTTTTATTTATTTTTTTTCCCTTAAACTTCATTTCTCTTCTTCTTTCGGATTGTAAGGATAGGAGAGAGCCTATTCTCTCTGGAGAGCCAGCCTCCCACGCATCCTCTGGCCACCGGACACCGCACCGATGGTCGGAAGTCCGAAAAGAGGGTACTTTCGGGTTCGTCTCGACGAGGGGAACAAGGGTCTGACCTCCGTTTTTCGAAAATGGGTCTCTACCGCTGTAGATCTATGAGATAAGCTCTTCGAAAACTATATTTTTTTACCTTATTTGTGCTCTGATTTGGTTCTTCAATCTCTTCTCTTTATTTTTGATTCGAATATGGTGAGATTGTTTTGTTTGTGACTGGTTTTTGGTTCGGAAGTGTGGCTTTTTATTGATTTTTGCTTAAACGGTTTCCAACCGGTATTACATTCGATTTTGGGGGTATTTATACCCAAATCTCATACATATTTTAATGCAACATAAAGGATTTTTATCATGTTTTTTAGTTCTAGAACTTAGGTCTAATGATATATATCTCTTTTGCAGGTGAAAAGGACAAGGGCGGTGGGCAGATCTGGTCAGAGTGAAGGCGGTGGCCGGCCAGACGAACAAATGAAAGAGCGCGTGACCACCACGCGCGGTTCGAACCGCCGCGCGTGGCGGCCTCGCGCGGTGAGCTGGTATGCACAGTGAGGAGCGGCGGCCGATCTAGGAGGGAAAAAGGCTAGGGTTTGTTATCAGATTAGGGTTAGTCCTTTTTATGGGTCTGGGCTTAAATTTGGGTTCTATTGGGTTTGTACTGTTGGGCTTAGTTTGGATATGTATCATTTGGATGGGATAATAAATAAATGGTTTTATTTGGGTTTTATATATAATTAATGAGTTATTACAGATTCTAGTCGGGGTTTTAAGTTGAGTTAGGATTTTATACCTTATATATCATTATGTGTAGTATGTATATTTGTCTTTTTGGTGAATTGTGCTACAGTTCATATCTAATCTTTTTTATTTATTTTAATATTTTTCTTTTTTTGGGATACCTTCAATCATATTGTTTTTTAATTCGGGTGAAATCAGTTCGAGTTCTTTCCATTTGGTTAAAAATTGATTTGGACCTATATTTTATTCAACTAAAATTTGGACTGATTTTGGTATTTTGGGGTTTCATGTTAAATTCATGTCAAGTTTGTTAGGTCTAAAAATCACTCGAACCAAAAATCAACTAAATCAATGTGTCCTGACACAAAATAAACTAAAACCGAATATAGTTAAAATCGAATATGACCCAAACAAAAATGATTGGATCCGAATAACTCGTTTGTCACCTCTAGATACTCAACTTTATTTTCTTATTTTTTTATTTTTCTTAGATCATGGATTTTAGATCTATTGAGAACTCCGATTCCTTTCTTAGAGTCACCCATTCTCCTCTTCTTTGTACAAAATTATGAGTAAAATTAAGAGACGTAAAAAAAAACTTGTTTTAAAACATAGTTTATACATTTACACCGTTAGATATTTATTTATTTTTGTAAATATAATAAAATCTATATTTCATTTTTTTCTTTTTCCTTTTTAATAGAATTATATTTTTTTTTTATCAAATTCCAAATTGACAATTTCTCATTAAAGAAAATAGTTACAAATAATATAACTGCGATTGTTAGTGTATTAAACTGTTGAATCTTAAAATTGATTAACAGTTTTAATATATAAATTATAAACCAAATACAATCGTTTTTTTTCACTTCACTTCGATTTTAATGTTTCTCTCTGTTTTGCAATTTTCAATTTTTGCAACTTCACAAGAAATTTTCAAAAAAAAAAACTCACATTTATGCATTTTCAACGAAGCTCTCCCTGCAAAATGGTCTATCCAATGATTACTTAGCCCCTACAATATATTATTACGTGTTAAGCGATAAAATTAATGGCGTAAATGAGTTGAGTTTATATAGTGTTAAATTTAGTTCGGTTTATTAAGATTTTGAGTAGAGTTTAAGTTTAATGATTTTAAACGACATTGAAAAATCTAATTTCGATTCGGTTCGTTAAGAACTCGAGTCAAAGTCGAGTTTCATTCGATCTTAATCAAGTTAAGTGTTGACCGATCATTAACAGTGCTAAACTTGAGTAACTCTTATCTCTCACGTCTCATTTAAAGCGTATTGAAGAAAAATACTTTGATACACAAGTTGTGTAAACTCAAATTTGTTAATTTTGAAGTTTAGTGTGTTAATTTAAGGTTTAAGATTTATGTTTAGGGTTTAGATTTTAGGGTTTTAAGTTTAAAATTTTAGATTTTAAATTATAAAAATAATATATTATATTTTTGAGTAACTCGTGATCTTTTCGAGTCGGGTATCAAGTGACTCAGTGTGGTTTGTCAAAAAATTGAACCGAGTTCGAACTCGAGCTAAGTCCAATCAATTTGTGCTTTCACCGAGCCTTAACCGAATCGAGCTCAAATAATTCATAATTTTTGTTTGTCTCATTTACTACCTTAATTAACATAACTATATCCGTCCAATTTTATCCGCCCTTAAATATTTTGGATTTTATATGCAAGTGTGGCGAAGTATGATTCCCTTCTCTTAATAAAATCATACATTTTTGAGTTGATCACACAATGATTTTGGCCAAGAAGGGGTGAATTGGCTAATAAAATATTTATTGGAAGATTTTCGATAAAAATGATAGAAATTAAGGACACAAGATTTATAGTGGTTCAAGCTTCAAAACAAGCTCTACATCCACTACCTTAGCTCCCACTAAGGATTTTCAAACAAATTCACTAATGAATTCGATCTTTTTCTCGGTTGAAGGGATAACCGTTACAAATCGAATCAATCATTTTACCCAAAGATTGATTCAACCTCATAAAGATTTAAATGAAAGAAAGGAAAATTTAGTATCTCTCAAACAGATGAATATTATAGAATTACAATAAAAAAACACTCTCCAAACTCAAACAAAGAATATCAATAAAAATTACAAGAGTTGGGTACAAGGATTTGCAATGAGGTGCTTTTAGAGTTAGATTAGAATGCTTGGATGTTGCTTGAGGTTTAATAGTTGTTAATTTTGCTTGAAATGCTTCATTTTATACCTTCTCATTGAATTCTAATCGTTGGGTTGTTGGAAACATAAATAAAAACGTTGGAGCTGCATCTTTCCACCATAAATGCTCTTCTGCAACAACTAGTATCAAGACACGGGATCCTTGTTTCGAAACAGTCCACAAATAGAAAGAGATGTGCATTTAATAGGGGGTGTATCGAAACAGGTTTCGATACTGAGAGTAGAATGTGCTCCTCAGTATCGAAACGATTTAACTGTCATTTAAAGCTTCAACTGCCACCAACGGTCAAAATATTTAAAGCTCAAAAGAGCAGTTGGGGATTATTAAGGGTTTCGATACTGGTATCGAAATGCCTAGTAATCATTTAAAAATATTTAGAAAATTATAGCATAGTTTTGATAATATGGTTCGAAACATTTCTTGGCAGTGTAGTTTTGGTATTGATACATGGTTCGAAACATTTCTTGGCTGTGTAGTTTTGGTATTGATACATGGTTCGAAACTGGTTTAAGACGAGTTCTTTGAAAAATAAAGGGTGGTATCGATATCGATTTAATCAGTATCGAAACACTCGTGCTGAAAACACTTATAAAATATTTTGATGTTCTTGGTTTGACTTAAATCTTAGTTTTTGACTTAGGGACTTAAAAATTTATTTTAAAATTATGGCTAATCTCATTTATTTTGTTGACGAGTGCAATGAGCTGAAAAATTATGGTTAATCTTATTTTCATTATAAAAATTCTCAAAACTTAAATTTTGAAATTCGGTTCCATGATCACTTCTAATATGAGAAATTCTTTGATCAAGGTCATTTTTGAGAAATATTTGAAAATTTGATGAATTTTTCTAAGGCTTCATCTTTAGTACTTAAAAATAGAAATCAAGTGTATCTAGATTGTCATCAACAAAAACAAATGCATATGATTTTTCACCCAAGCTAGTAGTTCTAATAAGCCCAAAAAGATCCATATGAATTAATTGTAAAACTCTACTAGTTGAAACATCATTAATGGATTTAAAATAAATTCGTTTTTGTTTATCATATAGATAAACCTCTAACTAGATTTTAGGAAACTAGTTTCTCTAAAACACTTATGCTAGCATGTTCTAGTTTCCTATGCCATAACCATGCAACATTTTCATCACTAGTAACTAAGCATGCATGAGAAAGTTTTATGTCATCTAGATGCACCATATAGATATTTCCTATGCGATGACCTATGAGCATTGTTTTATTTGATTCTATGTCTATTATTTTGCAACCACATCTATCAAAAGAGACAGAAACTTTTATCGCATTTGACTAATGCTTAACAAATTATGCTTAAGACCTTTAATAAGAATAACATTTTCAATAAGTATAGAAGAGTGATTACCAATAGAGTCAATACCCTCAATTTGGCCTTTGGACTTGTCACCAAAAGTTACTACTCCACTTTTGAGCTCTAACTCCTTAAATCGTCCCTTATCTCCGTTCATATGCCTTGAGCATCCACTATCAAGGTACCACATATTTTGACTTGAAGCTTTGGCCTTTAAGTAATGCTCAACCTATAAACAAAGATTTAGTTTTTGACTTTTGGTACCCAAATCATTTTGGGTCCATGACAGTTAGTTTCCCAAAGCTTGGTTCCTTTAGGAATCCAAGATACAATGGCATGAATATTATTAGAAATAACAAGTTCCTTAGGAACTCATACACTCCTAATTTTTCTGTGTCTAACATGCCTTTAAAAATTTCTTTGTTTGTGGTTATGAAAATTCTTTTTACATGGTTGGGTTTTGAAGAGCTTCCTTTTTCAAAATTTGAACTATAAACCACTTTGATTTATTCTTTGAGTTCAATCACAACTTTATGGTGATCCTCACTCAATCTAGAAATAAGTTGTTTAAATCAACATTTTTTTTGAAAAAAATTTAAATCATTTTTCAATCTAACAACCTTTTTTTTCAAGATCCATATTAGATTTTTTCAAATAATCATTTTTCTCTTTTAAATCGAAAAAGGTTTTCTTGTTTTTAGAAATTGATTTTTTAAATTTTAAAACCAACTCATCATAAGCATCTTGTAATTCATTATATGCATCCTATAATTCATCATATGTAAGATCATTATAAGATGGTTCAAGGGTTACCTTGGGCTCATCAAGAGACATGAGACAAAGTTTGGTCACTTCGTTGTCCTCATCGGATGAAGACTCCTCATTACTCCAAGTGGCCACGTGAGCTTTTTATTTCTTCTTTGTCTCAAAACCCTTCTTCTTGTATTGTGGGCAATCGTTCCTTATGTGACTAGGCTTTTTGCATTCATAGCAAATAATTTGATCATTTTCATCTTTTTTTCCATTTCTTTTGAATTTTTTCTTTCTTTGGAATCTCATATTTTGGTTTACCCTCATGAGCCTTGTGAATGACATAATACACAAAGAGGTCGAGGTATATGTAGATGAGATTATTATCAAGTCCCGCGAGCGAGAGGGTCATGTGCCTGCACTTAGGAAGTTCTTTGAGAGAATCCGGGAATATAAGATGAGGCTGAATCCACTGAAATGCGTATTCGGAGTGACAGACGGTAAGCAGCTTGGGTTTATGGTTAGTCAGAGGGGTATAGAAGTTGACCCAGCTAAGATTAAAGCTATCATGGAAATGCCACCACCAAGGTCTGAAAAGGAGGAGAGAGGCTTACCTACTTTCTAAGAAGGACAGACAGGAGGGCATTGCTTCCCTGGCTTGCTTACCTGGAATGGAAGACTGAAGCGCTAATGCACTGATACCAAAGAAAGATTCATTGATCGGATTGCTTTCGTCCTAAGAAGCAGAGACAGGAATTGCTACTTGAACTAGAAAGCATACTACTTATATATATATAAAATAGTTATTCATGTGCACATCACGTAGGCAAGGAAAGAGATTAGTTTAAAGCCAAGTCGTCGACTGACCGATTTCTTTGTTTGAACGAATTTCGTACAATCCCCTATATGTATGTTCAAAGCTCAAACTCCCTTTCATTTCACTCTTGGGACTGCCTTTCGGTGAGCTCTTTCCCCTTAAACGCTCTATCAATCCGGCTTAAAAGCTCCTTACGGATAAAGGCAAAAGCTAGGAAGAGACAACTTAGGGAATAGATTACTCTTTTTGAAAAAAAGGGATTTGACTATCTCAGAGGGAAAGAATCACTGAGCTAAAGCGGGTGGAGGGCTATGAGCTCGTTCACTCAATCCCGGGGAAACAACTCCCTTAGCCTTAGTTGGAAGCTAAACCACGGATTTAGAGAGAAAACATCACTTCCGCACACAACCGGGACCGCACACAACGGGTTGAAAGCTCCTGGTCTTCAAGTCGAGAAGCTAAAGCTAAAGTAATGCCCAAGTTCGCTGCCTAAAACCCGTTCAAAGGCAACAAGGGAATTAATTCCACGGTATTGCAATTATTCATCCTATGCTTTGCTTTACGGTTCGCTTAGGGTGGTTCGTGTTTGTCCGAGAATATATATCTAATATAAGTATGCGAAGGTGCTTACAGAATAACATTACATAAGATAAGCTTCCGGCTCAAGGAAGACCATCGGGATCGGAAAACTCAAGTTGCCGCCAATAAAACCCGTTTGCCAGGAAACGAAGCTAAAAATCCTATTCTTTGCGCCTGGGTCCATCGGATCTGTTTCAAAGAAACCCTCAAAAGGCTCCGAATGGAGGGAAAGCCATGCGAGCGGGTCCGAGGAGGTAGAATTATTGTCCAGAGGAGGTAAAACAAAACTAGGCGTAGACAAGGAGTTATCGAAACCCTGGCTTTATCAAACCAGCTCTTTTCACCCAGGCTTTGAAAAAGGCTTTTACCCAACGAGGGTATAAAATAGCTCTTCCCGCGGTCGAGGGTACCTTCGTAGCCAATTCCTCAAGCTCGTCTTTTTCACTAGTGTTCACCACCTCTTGAGATGTTAAAGCTTCAAGAGCAATCACTTGCTTCTTCTTTTCCACTTCTCTCCTATCAAGCCATAACTCTTCTTTCTTCTTCTTTCTTCTTCTTTTCTTTCTTTCTTCATGATCTCATGGGAGAGAAGAGATCCCACAAGAGCATCAAGCTTAAGAGTCTTGAGGTTCTTTGCTTCGATGATAGTCGTTCTCTTGCTATCCCAAGACTCGGGAAGAGAGTAGATGAGCTTCTGTACGAGCTTCTCCTCCGGTATGACCTCACTAGAACCCTTTAGACCATTTCCAATAACCGAAAAACGATCAAACATTTTGGTGACTTCATCCAGCTCCATCTTGAAGTTCTTGTAGTTGAGATTAAGAAGATCTATCTTTATCTCCTTGATATCATTGGTTCCCTCGTATGTTGTCTCCAATGAAACTCATACTTCTTTGGTACTTGTGCATGATGACATCTTGGAGTAGATGTCGGGACCAAGAGCACAAAAGATAATGTGCAAGGCTTTATCATTTGTAGACATCCTTCTTCTTTCCTCACCGGTCATTTCATTTCTCTTCTTTGGCACTTGTCTATCTCCTTCTAACTTCATTGGGATTAAGGGGTCATCTTCAATTATGTCTCATAGAATATAATCATTGGAGTTGATGAACAAACTCATCCTATTTTTCCAATAGGGATAGTTATCACCATTGAAGAAAAGTGGCTTGGTGATGAAGTGAGACTCGTTCCAACTTCAAGAACTAGAAGCCATTTGGTTTGACTTAAAATGTAGATCAACTACCGTTGTCTTTGGTGGATGTTAATCCCTTAAAAGATCTAACTCTGATACCAATTATTGAATTGATCACACAATGATTTTGGTCAAGAGAGGGGTGAAATTGGCTATTAAAAAATTTGCTGGAAGATTTTCGGTAAAAATGATGGAAATTAAGGACACAAGATTTATAGTGGTTCAAGCTTCAAAACAATCACTACATCCACTACCTTAACTTTCACTAAGGAATTTTCAAACCAATTCACTAATGAATTCGACATTTTTCTCGGTTCAAGGGATAACCGTTACAAATCAAATAAATCCTTCTACCCAAAGATTGATTCAACCTTACAAAGTTGTAAATCAAAGAAAGGCAAATTTAGTATCTCTCAAACAGATGAATATTGCTCAATTACAGTAAAAAATACTCCCCAAACTCAAATAAAGAATATCAATAATAATTACAAGAGTTAGGTACAAGGATTTGCAATGAAGTGCTTTTAGAGTTAGATTAAAATGCTTTGATGTTGCTTGAAGTTCAATAGTTGTTAATGCTGCTTCAAATGCTTCATTCTATACCTTCTCCTTGAATTCTAATTGTTGGGGTTGTTGGAAACATAAATAAAGACGTTGGAGCTTCATCTTTCCACCATAAATGCTATTCTACAACAACTGGTATCGAAACACGGGCTACCTGTTTCAAAATAGTCCATAAATAGAAAGAGACGTTGTGCATTTACTAGGGGAAGTATCAAAACATATTTCGATACTGGGAGTAGACTATGCTCCTTGGTATCGAAATAGGTATCGAAACGATTTAACTATCATTTAAAGCTTTAACTGCCACCAACGGTCAAAACATTTAAAACTCAAAGGAGCCATTGGGGATTATTAAGGGTTTCGATACTGATATTGAAACGCCTAGTCATCATTTAAAAGTATTTAAAAAATTATAGGACAGTTTTGATACATGGTTCAAAACATTTCTTGGTAGCGTAGTTTTGGTATCGATACGTGGTTTGAAACGGGTTTAAGACTCAAGAACATTCTTTGAAAAACAAAGGGCGATATCGATACCGATTTAATTAGTATCGAAACGCTCCTGCCAAAAAACACTTATAAAATATTTTGATGTTCTTGGTTTGACTCAAATCTTAGTTTTTGACTTATGGACTTAAAAATTATTTCAAAATAGTCCTTGAACATAATTATCATATCAAAATCAATTTTAGTTTTACATACATCTTGCTGATAAAAAAAATCAATTTATTATAAGGAGTCCAGATACAATAGTCCTAATTTGGCCCTAAAATTAAGAAATCTTATCGATTAAATTAAACTAAAATAATTGATAAAAAATAAAAAAAAATATTTAATTTTTTAGGTTTAAGATTAATTTATTTTTAATGTAAAAATTATAAAGGGGTATAACTTATTCGAAATTTTGAATAGAATAAAAATTATATCGCCCAAAATTTTAAATGGATATAACAATATATTTTTAGAGAGACATTATTATTATATAAATTTTGAATGAACTAATATTAATCATATTAAATTTTTATTATAATATATAATTTTTCATTTTAATCAAAGTTTATTATATATAATAATAAAAATATCTTTATTTTTTTAATAAGCACTAAACATATTGAATTATTATAACATATAATAGAAAATAAATTTGTTAGATTTGAATTATTATTATAATATATAACAATTTTTTAAAAATATTATTATTATTATAACATATAATAAATTTTGATTAAATATAATTATACATAATATTAGAAAAATTAGGGATGTCAAGTTGAGTGTTTTGGTTATAAAATTAATTTAGAGATTAGAGGGTTATGTTTATACTTTAATTATTAGTGATCATAAGATTTAGATGTTAAGATTCAAGGTTTAAGAGTAAATATGTTCAGGGATTGGGTGATTAGGCTTGCACTCTAATTCTTAGTGGTTGTAAGATTTAAGGTTTGAGATTTGGAGTTTATGAGTATAATAATGTTTCAAGTTAAGTGTTTTGGGTTATAAAATTAGTTTGAAGATTAAGGGATTTGAGGATTAGGCTTGTACTTTAATTATTAATAATTGTTAGATTTATAGTTAAAATTTAGGGTTTAAGGGTAAATGTGTCAAGTTAGTGTTTTCTTGGAGTTATGAGATTAGTTTAAGAACTCAGTTTATACTTTAATTATTAATGACGATAAAATTTAAGGTTTGAAGTTTGAGATTCAGAGTTCAAATTTACAATTATTTTTTAAATTTTTTATATAATCTAATATTTTAAATAATTATATTTTTGTTCTTCATAATATCTAAAACTTTATGCTTAATCTAATTTAACCTTATTTATTTATTTTTAATCTAATTTAATATTTTTAATTTTAATATATTATTTTGATTTATTATAATCTCTAAAACTTTATTTTTATTTTGAATTAACTCTTATTTTTATTTAATCTAATATTTTTTAATATAATGATATTTTTTTATTAATCCTTAAATTTTATTTTACACAAAATAACCTTGTTAATTTCATCTGAATCGTTTTCAGTCTTCCTGTCCATTTCTATACTGATCTTTGTAGAGCTCCCAAGGTTATGTACCTCGATAAATTACTACAAACGCACCCGACGACCCATAGCTATCGTCGAACTTGATTTTGTTGGTAAAATAGACCGCAAACCAGGGCGTTAGCACTGACAGAAAAAATTAAAGTAACGAACTGATTGAAAGTTTGACTGTGTCGTGGTATGGAGGTCATTGCCTTAAAAACAAATCGCCCCGATGTGTGTACTCGCTACTTTAGGCGGTTGTCCCCCGAAGGTTAGGATGGTCCTCCAAACAATGTACACCCAAAGTTTGGAGTGGACTGTAGAGGAAATGATCGTCAGAACCAGAGTCGAACAAAATGATACTCTCTAATTCTCTCTCAAGTAAGACAGATGAACTCTGAATGGGATAATTAAAAATGAGAGAAAAGCATCTTATTTATAGGTTAAAAGCAGGGGCAAATATGTCCGAGAATCAAATAAAATCTGATTTAAATTTAAATTTTAAATTTAATATCAGATAATATCTATCCAAAAATAGTAGATTTGCTAACCGAAAATATCCATTTAAATTTCGGATAAAATCTATTCAAAATTAGATTTATTAACAGATAAAATCTAATTAAATCTCAGATAATCTGTTAATATCTATCTAAAAATAGTAGATTTTATAACCGAAAATATCCATTTAAATCTCGGATATTTTGTTATTAAATCTATTCGGTTAAGTATTTAAAATTCAAAGAGAATTTTAAATCAACTGAACTGCTCTCATACAACCTATAAAAACAGAGTGTGGGATTCAAGCATTACATATTTTCAACAATCCCCCACTAATGCGAAACAATCCTCATGATATCGCAAAGTTCGACTATCACTAGACGAGCATTTGCGAGATTAGTTACTTAAGTACATAGTGAACGAATCTTGAACTAGTACGTAGTGATGATGAGTAATCCTCCTCTTAGATAAGTGAAACTAGTCTTGAACTTTCTAAGATCGGGGTGAACTCATAACACATAACTAATCCCTTCATCCACCACAGTCCGCGATGTGAAGATGTGTATATACATAAAGTATATATATTTAGCCATCTTACCTCGGGTTTTTAGTAAGTGTACTAGAAAAACAGCCCATCATTTTTCATAGAAGGCGGCTAACTCTTCTCACTTACATAGGTTATTTCATCAAGTTTATCTCAACATAAACCACCTAAAATTGGGCTATGGAATAATTAAGAGCTTTGTATAAATCTCAACCTTAAAATAAATAAGGTGATTTTCTTCAAGTTCATATTAAATGAACCACCCAAACTTTGGGCTAAGAAATCATTAAGAATAAAAAACCCAACCTCTTTGTTCGGTAAATTCAATAATGTTCTTCTCAATAGAACAATCCAACCTTTTTGGATAGAATTTATTAAGAGTTTAAAAATAAACTCATCCTTCCGAGTGGTAAGTTCAATTAGTCCTTCGCAATAGGTCTAAGAACTTATTAAGAGTAGTTATTCAACCAAAATCGGTAATTCATCAAGTCTTTCTCACTAAGACCACCCAAACTTGGGCTACGAATTTATTAAGAGCATTTAAGCTCAACCTAGGCATGTACATGAAACGCCATAGGGGTTAGGTAAAGGGACATGTACACTATGAGTCTCTTTCATGGTTTCGTTTAACCACATTGAACTTAGAGAACTAAGTTGGGTATCCACCATGAATCTCTCAACAAATGGTCTTAAAACCCATCCCCCTCGACGAATCCAGAATTTGTTTCCTGCTCAATCCTTTGGTAGTAGGATCAGCCAAATTTATCTCCGACTTAACATACTCTAAGGTGAGTACTCCGTTCTTTATTAGGTGCCTCACATATTCGTACCTTATGCGAATGTGTCTCTTCTTACCATTGTAAACTTGATTTAGAGCCACATGTATCGCAAATTACGAATCTCACAATAAAGATATCAGAGGAGTCGGTTTTCCCCACAAAGGTATCTTTGCTAAAAGATTCCTTAGCCACTCGATTTCTTGCCTAGTTAAGTTTAGAGCTATAAACTCTAACTCTATGATGGAGCGTGCAATACAAGTTTGCTTAGAAAACTTCCACAAGATTACAACTCCACCTAAAGTGAGAACATATTCATTCGTAGAGCTTACCTCATCACTATTAGAAACTTAGTTGGCGTCACAACATCCTTTCAAATAACAGGATAGCCAACAAATTTGAGTTTTCAATCTATAATACCCTTAAGGTATTTTAGTAAGCGTCTAAGAGTCATTCAATGTTCACCACTTGGATTATGAGTATATCTAGTTAATCTACTCATTAGATAGGCAATATCGGACCGAGTATAGTTCACTAAGAACGTTAGACTTTCAATAATCTTAGCATATTCAACCTGGAAAATACAGCTTCCTTTATTTTTAACGAGATGAGTGCTAGAGTCAAAAGGGGTTCGAGTATAAATGACATCTCAACTGTCAAACTCTTTAATATTTTTGAGTGAACCCTATAACTACTAGCATTGCCTTACTCTGGATTGACCCATCTGGTATGAGTTTCTTCTTAAGAACTTATTTGTTGTTGATAGGTTTAAATCCTTTAGGCAAGTCTACCAATTCCCAAACATGAGTTAGACATTATTGACTCTAGTTTATCATTAACTCCTCCTCCAAAACTAGTGTCAATAGATCTCATAGCTTCTTCATAAGTTTTAGGATCCTCATCTAACAAAAAACTTGAGCTATAAGATTTGATAAATTGTCTAAATCATTTATCTCAGAAATAAAGGAAGTAACAAAGTCTGGTCCAAAAGATATTTTTATCTTTGTTTAGGATCTAACTCAAACTCTAGAGCATATCATACGATAGTGTTGGTAGCATACTCAATAAATACTACATCAATGGTTTAGGGACCGATGGTGGACTTCTTAAAGTCAAGCAAATATACTTTACACCCCCACACTTTTAGGTATTGCAAGTTAGGTGCATAACCTTTTCACAGTTCGTATGGGGTTGAGTCTAATTTCTTTATGAGATATTCGGTTTAAGATTTACCGATAGAATGACTTCCCCCGATATGTTATAGCTAACTCAGAACTTATCAACAATGAAATTATCATCACTTTAAAGTTCTATTTTTCCTCTCAACTATGTCGTTTTGTTGAGGAAAGTAAGGGGTAGAAGTTTCACGAACTATGTCATTCGTCTCATATACCTCTTTAAGAAGATCCAAGCTCACCACCTCTATCGGACCCAGTACTTTTTATCTTTTTTCATAAAGAGAATTTTTATGGAGATTTCTGCACACTCCTAAGATAGACAAATATTTTCTTCCTTCTTAATTATCTGAAGAAAAGAGCCCAAAGAGATTTAATAGCTACAAACATCTTTTAGTAGCATTAATGTCTATCATTTTCTCTTTATTTTAGACAAGATTCTTACCTTAAAAGACCACTAGAAATATTCATCTACTATGACTAAAAGAAAGATATCTTAAAAATTATTAAGATTATTATTCTAACTTCTGCACTAAGTATAGAATATTTATTTAGTCATAGTATTTTATAAATTGGAATAATGAGCATAGTAATGCATCAGGTAGATTTAGAAAGGGAGGTGGTGCATAAAGCACACTTAAATATCAAGTCTTTCAAAAACCAATCCTATACATGCTTTTTTAAACTATCTCACTACTTTCCAATTAAACTCTTATGAATATTTCTCTCCTCATTTAGGTCTTTTAAAAGTTATGCTTAATATATATATTCCCCGCAAAAAAAAAAAATTATCAAGCATACTCAAGATAAGTTTTCTACTAGAAAAGGTCATCTAGCCTTCTTTTACAACCTAGTCTAAAAGATATCCACTAAGCTTACAGACTAGGTAAAGGCTTAAAATAAATTCATGTATGTAATCACTAATTTTATCCGGTCTAAACTCGTGTTTTAATTTTAATTTCAATTCGAATAACGGGCTTGTATTTGGTAATCAAAAATGTAGAAATGTATAGCACTTTTTTCCTTTAAATTTGGTACTACTTTAATTTTATTCAAACAAAGGCAAGAGTAAATATATTGCTATTAATCTATTATTTTGTAAATAATACATACATATAGTTCATTCCTAGTATATCTTTACTTTAGCTTTTATTTTATTTTATTATTCATCTTTATTTTTATTATTATTGTTATTATCCTTTATATTATTATTATTATTATTATTTTCATCCTTTTTATTATTATTATTATTATTTTTATTCTTTTATTATATTATTATTTTTATTATTGTTTTTATCTTCTATTATTGTTATTTTCTATCATTTTATTTTTATTATTATTATTTTTATTATTTTATTATTATTATTATTATTATTATTATTATTTCTATTATTATTATTTTTATTATTATTATTATTTTTATTATTATTATTATACCCGGTTGTTATTATAATATATTAGTATTATTATATTTGATTAACTCAAACTAAAACCCATTTCAAATAAAAAGCCCAACAAAATAATAATTAACAGTCCATTATACAAGTCCGGATTAAATAATCTAATTATTTCTACATTAGCCCATTGTACAGAGCCCAAACCCGAGTGGCTAAGCAAAACCCTAGCTAATATGGTCTCCTCTGGCATCTAACGGGCACCGTTTCATTTTAGTAGCAATTGATTATTTCACTAAGTGGGTAGAGGTTACTTCCTACGCCAACATCACGTGAGCCACGGTTTGTAGGTTTTTGAAAAAAGAGATCATCTGTCGTTATGGTTTGCCAGAAAGAATCATTACTGATAACGCCACAAATCTGAACAAGACGATTTCTGAGGTGTGTGAACAGTTTAAGATCATGCATCACAACTCTACCGCATATCGACCCAAGATGAACGGAGCTGTTGAGGCTGCTAATAAGAACATTAAGAGGATCATAGCAAAAACTACGGATACTTTCAAGGATTGGCATGAGAAGTTGCCTTTTGCGTTGTTTGCTTATCGAACCTCAATACGAACCTCGACCGGAGCAACCCCATATTCACTGGTTTACGGTATGGAAGCAGTCCTACCGCTCGAAGTCGAAATACCTTCTCTCCGAATCCTGAGTGAGTCTAAGTTGGAAGATGCTGAATGGATACAAGTCAGGATAGACAATTTGAATCTGATAGAGGAAAAGAGGCTGAACGCCATCTGTCATAGTCAAATGTATCAGAAGAGAATGATGCGAGCCTATAATAAGAAAGTTAGGCCTCGTGAGTTTCAGGAAGGGGATATGGTGCTAAAAAGAGTTTTACCTATCCAAAAGGATTTCCGAGGAAAGTGGATGCCTAACTGGGAAGGACCATACATTGTGAAGAAAGTCTTTTCAGGGGGAGCTATCATACTGGCAGAAATGGACGGGAACGAGTTGAGTAATCCTGTGAATTCTGATTGGATCAAGAGGTATTATGCTTGAAAAAAAAAGAAGAAAAAAAAAGAAGAAAAACGGAGGGTCCAAGGTGAAAACCCGGAAAGGGCACCTTAGGACCATAGGAGGGTTTAAGGTGAAAATCCGAAAAGGACGCCTTAGAACCGAAGGAGATTTTGAGTTGAAAACCCGAAAGGGCGGCTCAAATATTTGCAAGGTCCGGCGCTTCATCAACTCTCTTGGAGGCTACTGTGATCAAGTCGGGAAGTGAGATCTTTGATGCGGTTGATGAGTTCTCGTATCATTCATACCTTCAATGTTGTGAAGTCTGTTTAGAGTTTAATTCTCCTCCTTTTCTTGCATATTCCGTGTTTGCCATGACTTTTGGAATATAATAGTTATATTAAATATTTCTATTTTGCATCATATTCATTCCTTTAGTATATTCATAAATAAATCAACCCGGAACATCAATAAACAAAGTTTTTCGAAGTTGCTATGATTTATCTCATCAGCTACAGGTCGGAGAGGAGCAAAGTCCAAATCGATCCGCAAATACCAATGGAGATCATCGAAGATTCAATTCTATAAGGTGAAAACCCGATAGGGCGCCTAAAAAAAAGAAAAAAAAAGAAAAAAAAGAAGAGGAAAAAGAAACAGAAAAAAAAAAGAAGAAGAAGAAGAAAAAGGAGGGAGGAGAAGTCATCAAAATGAAAATCTGCAAACATGGTGCCCCAAAAAAGTAAATTTGGGAATCCCGTTGTTGAGGGCAGGAAACAATGTCAGGAGATGGCTTGGGTCCTGACATAGAGAGCGATTGCAGAGAAGACGTGAGACCAGAGAGGCCAGAACGATTCCCGTCTGTGACTCGAACATGCATCATGTAGAATAGGAACATGCTAACCCATACCATGTCATATCATATACATTTACAGGAAAGAAGAACGCTAGCACTTCAATGCTCGCTCATCACGGTATACGCTCGAAGAGAGGGACCGTCAGATACTGCAATGATCAGAAATCAGAGCATCTCGAAGATGTGGATCCTACGGAGAAGGGATCAACATTGTTTTCTTTGCGATATACGCTCGAAGAGAGGGGTCGCCCACCACGGTATACACTCGAAGAGAGGGACCGTCAGATGCTGCAATGATCAGAAATCAGAGCATCTCGAAGATGTGGATTCTACGGAGAAGGGATCAACATCGTTAGAATTCTAGATTTAGGGTTTCATATAGGAGAAACTCGGATCGAAGACTATTGCGAAGAGTTTTATATAGGAAAGACTCGAAGTTTTAGAAGTTGATTCTATATAGGAAGGATCAACTTCTTCAACAGTTCAGGGCTGAAGTCCCGTAGAGGGGGTCCCACGATTCAGAATCCATTAATTTGTTCAAAATATCTAAGTAACGAAATCAAAATTGGCTTCTGAAATCTTTTTATGTGTGCAGGTGGTCTTAAGTTGGGATGTCATTCACGGTAAAGCAGATTAGGGGATCAAAAATAAAAGAGCTATCAGAGTTACGGAAAAACGGCTTTTGGATCAGGATCTACGAACAGGGAAGTCGGATAAAATTAGTGCTTTTTTGTCTTTGCTTCATCATTATTTTACAACGATAAGCAAAGAGGGGCAACTGTAATCACTAATTTTATCCGGTCTAAACTCGTATTTTAATTTTAATTTCAATTCGAATAACGGGCTTGTATTTGGTAATCAAAAATGCAGAAATGTATAGCACTTGTTTTCCTTTAAATTTGGTACTACTTTAATTTTATTCAAACAAAGGCAAGAGTAAATATATTGCTATTAATCTATTATTTTGTAAATAATACATACATATAGTTCATTCCTAGTATATCTTTACTTTAGCTTTTATTTTATTTTATTATTCATCTTTATTTTTATTATTATTGTTATTATCCTTTATATTATTATTATTATTATTTTCATCCTTATTATTATTATTATTATTATTATTTTTATTCTTTTATTATATTATTATTTTTATTATTGTTTTTATCTTCTATTATTGTTATTTTCTATCATTTTATTTTTATTATTATTATTTTTATTTTATTATTATTATTATTATTATTATTTCTATTATTATTATTTTTATTATTATTATTTTTTTTATTATTATTATTATTATACCCGGTTGTTATTATAATATATTAGTATTATTATATTTGATTAACTCAAACTAAAACCCATTTCAAATAAAAAGCCCAACAAAATAATAATTAACAGTCCATTATACAAGCCCGGATTAAATAATCTAATTATTTCTACATTAGCCCATTGTACAGAGCCCAAATCCGAGTGTCTAAGCAAAACCCTAGCTAATATGGTCTCCTCTGGCGCAGCCCGTCCCTGGCCGTTGGATCAAGATTTGATCCAACGGCCCCGATCGAAAGGAGGACAACCTTTCAGTGTCCAGACGCGCCCACGCGCTACTCGTTCAGCTCTCCACGCGCGCATGAAGCACACGTGTCAGACATTTCAACTCCCATCTGACCGTTCGAATGATAATCAATCTACTGTTCATCTTCACCGGTCACCGTCCGTTCGTCCTTCTTTCTCCGGCCGACAGCCACTCGTACATGCACAAAAAAACAAAACACATCAGAACCGTACGAAGATGCAGCAGTATTCAGAAAAGCCAAGAAAGAATAAAACCGAAAATTCAGAATGAAAGCCAATACACATCAGATTTTTCAGAGCATACAGAGACAAAATGGAAAAACTCCAGCAAAGCAAAAATCCTAGGGTTTTGTTTTCCATTTTTGTAACTTGACTATAAAGAGAGAAAAATCAGAATGTAAGAGAGGTTCTTCTCCCTCAATTTAAGATCAATACAAAAAGAGGCAACACACGTTTAAAGGTATCGAGCGTATTCTATTCTAAAAAAACGAACCGAAATAGAAAAGTTTCTTTTTTTTACCTTCACCGGCGCTTCGTCGATCTTCCCTTCGCTTTTCTCATCGGTGATAATCCCACGGCCTTTGCGCCTTCAAGGGTGAACCGAGAGCTTGGAGCAAGGGGGACGATTAGCATTCTTGCTTCGATTTTCTTTTGAAAAGAGGGGATTTTGGGTTCGGATTTTGTTTTCTAAACAAGAAACGGAGGTTTTATTTTCGGTCTTACTACAAAGGGGATGAAAAATGAGTTTTTTACTGATCACACTCTTTTTTTTATTCAAGCAATCACCATTATTTAGTTAGTGTTCTCGCCCGAGGAGAATGATGTAGTTCAGGAAAGGAAAGCGTCCTTAGCCTAAGCCTAAGATGGACTAAATGTACGCGAAAGGCTCAAGGGCTCAACGGACTGAAAGAGTTACCTTAGGGATATCCAAGCGTTCAAGCCGAGCGAACGGTTATCGTTATATCTGGGATTTGGGGCAGTTTCTGGAAACATGGATGAACACGAAGAACATGTTCTTCATGTTCTTCCTCAAGGTTTGAATCTCTTGAAGATTTCAGAGGATTTCAGGTTTTGCAGAAATGAGAAAAATGGAAATGTAACTTTTTTTTTATGTTTTATACTCAGGCTTTAAAAAGGAAATGGGATATTAGCGTTTTAAACCCCTCCGTGTCAAAATATTCTCCCCCTAAGTCCCTCAAAGTTTCGGATTAATTTTATTTTGGTCCCGATTTCGATAATAAACATTTTATTCAAATGGTTTAATTAAATCTAAGTCCCTCCGCGTTTTATCATTATTTTTTTAACCCTTCCCCTTGGTCAATTTACTCTCCTAGTCCCCCTTACTTTTTTTACATTTAATTTAGCCATTTACAGTTTTGTTTTTATTTATTTTACATTTATTTTGATTTTATTTTATTATCTTATTTTATCTTATGCTTTTTATTATTATTATTATTTATGCATTTCATATTATTATCCATTTGTATGTTTATCTTATTATAACATGTATATATTGTTGTTACTTGTTTTTGTTTATGTTGATTTTCATATTATTATACATGTATCTTTTAATATTTATTTTGTGTTCATGTTTAGTTATTGCTACATTAGCCTTGTATGTTAGCATGCCTCTTTATTTATACATTTATTTTTGTAAATGTTATAGTCATTTGTTATATCCTCTTTATTTATGATATCATGCATTATTCATTTGCTTATTGTGTACAATATGTTTACATTATATTATGCCATGCTTTATTAGTTTACATGCATTTCATATACACTTGTTGCATGTTGTTTTTTGGATCATTTGCATTATATTACATTAGGGTATATGTTTTGCTATGTTTTGCTCACTTATGCTTTTTGTTCATCATTCATGTGCAAGTATTTATTTACTACTTATTTCATTTTTGTCACATTACTTGTTTACTAGTAATTTACGTTTTATTATGCATTTATTTATGTATGTCCTATCTTTTTATGCTTTTCATAGCATATAGTTTATTTGTAACTCTTTTTATTCCATTATGCTTATGTTTTCGTCTTGTTCCTTATTATGTATTTTTAGTACCATGCCTAAGTTGTTTACATTTTGCATGTATTTACATTGCATTCTTTTTTAATCACATTGTTACTTTTAATTTAAGCACTTTATTTCTTTTATATCATGTTTTTATTCTTTTGTTCATATTATTGTTTTATTGTTTTTTTTTTGCTAAGTTACATCTCACACTCGATGTTAATTAATGAATTTAATTTTGAATATCTTTATTCGGTCGTAACGGGCCCGCGTTCCAATGCAATGGTCGCGGTGTATGCGTTGCCTTCGGATAAAGACACGGTAAAAATAAAATTGACTCGAATATTTAAACAAAAATAATTTAAATGCCACTTTAATTCAAAAATTCAAAATTAATTAAGCGGTAATTTATTTTAAAGGTACCAATTTTTGGGCAGTTTTTAAACACTAAACCTGTTTTTAAACCGTAACCGACTCTCGAACCCAAACACTTCGAATCTCTGGTTTTCCGGTGTCCGGTCTACCCAAAAGTGATCGGTGGCGACTCCAAAATTTTTTTTAAAAAAAAAACATTCCCAACATTTTTTAATCCCTAATTTTTAATAAAATTCTAAATCTCCTTTTTATGTTTTCCAAACCCTAATTCCCCAAATTTTAAACCCTAAATTTTAAAGTTCTATTTTTATTCCTAATTTTCAAACTAGTGACCCCTATTTTCATTTACACCATTTTCAAACTGTTTTAAAGGGTCGCTACAATGTAATATAAATCATGAATTAAATAATCTGACCTTATAAGTAGAAACGCAATTCATGTAGACCTTGTCTATTTTGATCATGTCTGCAACTTCAATCCTTGTTTCATGATCCCAAATTCATCGTGAATGATATTTTACATATACTTTGAATCACCTTCGATTATTGACCCGTCAAGTGCGTCAAGCTTGAACAAACCCAAAACCACCTTGATAATAATATCATTTTTGCAGTAGATTTGTTTCTAAATTGTTGGTAAAATAGACTGCAAACCAGGGCGTTAGCACTGACAAGAAAAATTAAAGTAACGAATTGATAGAAAGTTTGACTGTGTCGTGGTATGGAGACCACTGTCTTAGAAACAAATCGCCCCGATATGTGTACTCGCTACTTTAGGCGGTTGTCCCCCAAAGGTTAGTACGGTCCTCCAAACAATGTACACCCAAAGTTTGGAGTGGATTGTAGAGGAAATGATCGTCAGAACCGGAGTCGAACAGAATGATACTCTCTAATTCTCTCTCAAGTAAGACAGATGAACTCTGAATAGGATAATTAAAAATGAGAGAAAAGCATCTTATTTATAGGTTAAAAGCAGGGGCAAATATGTCCGAGAATCAAATAAAATCTGATTTAAATTTAAATTTTAAATTTAATATCAGATAATATCTATCCAAAAATAGTAGATTTGCTAACCGAAAATATCCATTTAAATCTCGGATAAAATCTATTCAAAATTAGATTTATTAACAGATAAAATCTAATTAAATCTCAGATAATCTGTTAATATCTATCTAAAAATAGTAGATTTTATAACCGAAAATATCCATTTAAATCTCGGATATTTTGTTATTAAATCTATTCGGTTAAGTATTTAAAATTCAAAGAGAATTTTAAATCAACTGAACTGCTCTCATACAGTCTATAAAAACAGAGTGTGGGATTCAAGCATTACATATTTTCAACAGATTTCACATGGTGGATCTGATTTTCAGACACTAGCACAAGTATTTAAATAGGAAATGAATCACTTTCTTAATATATAGATATAAATAATTGTAATAACCCATTTTAACAAAATCTATATCCAATATAAATTACTCAATACAACCATAAAATCCCTTTTAATAAGTCTGATAACCCATTTCCATTAAATCAAATATATTCCTAACCCAATAACCATGTAGCCCAATAACCCAAACCCATTATACCAAACTAAACCCTAAAATGATAACCCTAACCAACCCCAACAACCCTAGTCGCCGTCGGACTTTCCATCTACCAATCCAATGCGCATGGCCGCCACGCGCGGCGGTTCAAATAGCACGTGGCCGCAACGCGCTCACCCGATTGGTTTTCCAGATCGGCCACCACCCCATCGTCTTAAATCTGCTCCACCGACCTGCAAAATCAACAGAAGATTAGACTGAAAATTATGTATTTTATTATGTAAAAATTGGATATATAAACCCAAAGCCAGATCTGTAATTTTCAAGACGAGATTCGAATGAAAAAAAAAGAGAGATTCGAACAAAAAAATTCCAATAGCATTCAGATCAAAGCAAATTTCCGAATCAAAATTAAAACCCATCATCATTCATATCGAAACCGAAAAAGAAACAAAAGAAAGGAATGAAATCAGAGGCAAAATCAAAAAGGAAAGGTAAAAAAAATACTAGAGATTCGAACTTATCTTATTAGATCTACGGCGATGCACAAACTTTTTCGAGAAACCAAGGCCAGAATCGTGTTCCACGTATCGAGATACACTTGAAAGTCTCCTCCTTTCCAGTTTCTGACCACCGGCGCGGTGGCCGACGGCCGTGCATGGTAGCTGTCGGCAGGCAGAGGGGAGAGCATTTTGTTCTCTGGTTTTTGTCTGAATATTAGAACGAAGGAGATAAAGATTTAAACCGAACTTGGGTCATATATACACTCATTAAAACGACGTCGTTTTGGGTTCTCCAGACTCGGCAGTTCAACCCAGATCCAGACCCGACCCGCGCTCAACCCGACAAAGAGAGATAATCACGCGAGAAGTCTTTGTACTTTGTATCCTTTCTGTTTTAGATCGCCAGTTTGCTTTTTGTTGCAATTTAGTCACTATTTTTAACGTTTTAGCTCTATATTTTATATTTTGCTCAATTTGGTCCATGATTTCACTGTTTATTTGTATTTTAGCCTACTTAACTTCTGTTTTCTTGCAGATTTAACCCACTAATATTATTATTATAATTATATTATATATATATATTATGTTTATATTACGTATTTATAAATATATTATGTACATATTTTTAGCATATAATATATATGGTATTTACTTATTATATATTGAATATATAATACGTATATTATGGTAATTGTTAATATTTTTAAGTCTAATTTATTTCTTAATATATTTATGTGATTATATAAAAACTTCTATATATATATATTTATGTGCATATTTTACTCATAATATACCATATATAATATTATATGTAGTGTCCATATATAATATTATATGTAGTTACCATATATAATATAAAGTTATTATATTACTTTTATTTCATTATATATTATGTATTATATATATGATATATGATAGTATAATTATTTGTATTATTGTATGTATATATATATATATATATTATGTATATATATTATATTGTCTAAGCGTTTTAAAGCTTTGATACATGTAATTATCATTTGTATATATACGTACATGTTATCTTGTATTTATTTTAATTTATATTATTTTATTTCGTATTAAAAATTATTATCCCGATATATTCTATTAGGAGTAACATCCCGTTCTTCGGGTGCTATCTTCTTTGAATTATCGTGGATATTAGGATACGTATTTTAAATTAAAAATTAATTTAATTCAAATTTTATATTTTTTTAAAAAAATTACGATGTGAACCTTTAGGTACCAATTTTGGGCGTTATGGGAGTGCTAATCATTCCCCAAATGTAACCAACTCCCGAACCCATCTCTGGTTTTGTTTTCTCGGTGTTCGATCCACCTTTTTGAACGATCGATGGCGACTCCAACCGATTAACTAATTTTCAAATTTTAACGGTATCCCAATGGGAGTGGCATCCTGTTCTTCAGGTGTTATCTTCGGATACTGAATTTTCGAATCCCACCGAACTCTTAAACACTTTAAACCATTTTTAAATATTTTCAAAAAAAAAGGGTCGCAACAGATGACGACTCCACTGGGGAAATTTTTTTAAAGGAGTTAACCTTAGTTTGGTTCGCATCTTAATTTTTAAGAAAATATAAAATTCGAATTAAATTAATTTTTAATTTCCGTTTATATTAGATTAAGAACCTTTAAGTGGGAATGATTACTTCGCTTCGTGGGGTTTTTACGTCCGTATAAATAAGGGTCATATTCCCCTGAATTGATGTCCTCAGTGACAGTTCGAGTATCGCTTACTCTAGAATCGAAACATATATAGTGAAGCTTAGAGACCAACCTTTTCGAAACCACATCGTTATCTACCCGTTTAGAAAATCCCTTTAGGTTGTCTTTTATATATATATATATATATATGTGTGTGTGTGTGTGTTTTACTTGCTTGTTGAATATTACATGCTTTGTATTTTGTTATTTCATTTTGTATATTATTTTTGGATTAACTACTAACTTATTTTTTTTTGTGTTTATTTTGTTTTTCTTTTTGCATACATTTTGCATACCATTTCATGCATAAGTGTTGATTCTAAAGTACAATTTAGAAGATGCTCAATTCTAGATGAGAGGTTCTATATCAACAAAAGTGTTAACGCTACAGTATGGGGGTGGTCTGAACGCATACAAATAGAGATAGAAAACTTCTCGGAATACCCCGTGTCAAAAACTGTGAAGCCCACTTTGATCATTTTAAAACATAATAAACTTGACGACCAGAAAGAGATATGGAAGAACCGTGATTCAGAGTCGAAGGAAATCTTACAACAAGAATTTGGCAATATAGCACGGTTATTAAATGTCTAGACCGACGAACACATGTTCAAAGCTTTGATGCAGTTTGAAATCTCGGGTACTATTGTTTCACTTTTTGGAAATATTGACATGATCAATACACTCCAAAGTATGAAACAAGTTAGAAACAGATTGGAAACAAGGTCAAAGAATTAAAAGCACTCACCCATGAGTTAACCGTCAGCCAAGGATAGAATCAAGATTTGACATAGCAGAATGAAGACTATAAAGTTTAAGTTATGAGAATGGATGAGTTTTTACAGGATTATTACAATCATGACCTTGTTGTTGCCTTAAGCCTCATGCGAAACGAAAACGAACTACTGAAAGATAGGGTCATTAAACTTGAGAATGCCTTCCAGGACTACCGAGAGAGACTGATTTCTTTTGAAGGAACTCTTCAGAAAGATAACCGAATAGTGTATGGATTATAACAAGATGACTAATTGATTCGAGATCAACACATGGCTACAGGGTAAAATCCCAGCAGTTGGCATGTCACCACCTCTAATTATTCTATGTGAACTCTAGGGAGATTTCTGCCACAGAATTTTTCCACACTCCACACTTGTGGTCTACCACAGTGCCAATGACCTCAGGTTCTCTAAATCGACAAACTCCGCAATGTCAAACTTTTTTCCATCTAACCCTAGATCATAACTGTTAGCACTGCTCCACCTAAAACCTTCTCTTCGGGAGCTAACTTGGGTCTGGGGATGCTTGAGACCTTTGAGTCTAGAAAATGTTTTGTGGAACTTGTGGTCAACACTAGAGCTGTTTTCTTGCCAGTGAAATGGTGAGAAGCGGTCATCGGTAGGTGTCAACTTACCAATGCTGTTAAGGTCATCATCTCCAAAGCCTTCAGAATCCGACAGAGACAGGGTTGCGAAACACTAGTGGGTAAACAGCTTTTGTCATGTAAGAGCGTTTACTTGCATAGTTGCAGCTCGAAAATGAGAAGGACCGCTTGCTAGAGGAATCCCAGTGACCAGACTCAGAGAGGGAAGATGGGGATCCAAAACTAGAGGATCCTCTAGTTGCTTTAATGGCGCATCGCCTCTGCAAGAACAAAACGAGTAAAATGGTAAAAAAAAATTATTTTAACTGCTACGAAACCCAACAAATTGAAACACAAGTCACCTCAGTGGAGTGAGGGAAGCAAGAGGCCTGGGGCACAGGTCCTGATAATTAAAATTAGGTTAAGAAACAAAACATATGATAGTGCAAACAATACAAAATCTATACAAAGGAAATAACAACCTATAATTGAATCAGAACTATGAAAATAGAAAGGAAATAGCAAATTATAGTTGATTGGTATTTAGAATTCAGGGAAATATCTAGTCTTCTAAAAGAAGGAAAGAAAGAGAACTAAAAAATTCAATTAGCAAAAATGAAACAAACTAATCTGACATCCCTCATTTCCTACATTTTTTTGTGAACTACATATTCATCTTCACATTACAAGTGACCGCTTTGGAAACATCCACCAATTTGGCAATTTCATAAAATGTTTTTATGTTTACCGGCACAATCAACATATTATGATAAGCATCTTGCGGTTGTGTTGTAAAAGCCTTTAATTAACAAGCATGATGCTGATGACATGGATACAAACATTTGTGCAACAATTCAGAGCACTAAATCGGGATAGCCTCATCTATCACTAAAGGGGTGAATCAGACTACCCCGTAAAACAAATAAGATAATCAAAGCATTTTACTGCCGACCATCACTGCCAAACAGAAGTTCGGGAAAAAAATACATTATAGTCAACTAACAGGCAGGATTCAGTCATTCAGTCAACTGAGGTAATTCTGCAGCAAAGGCAGCAGATAACTCCTCCATGCTCAAAAAGTAATCACTAATAGAGGACCTCTGAAATTCTTATCTACTCCATAGTGCAGGTTCTCTCAATGCTCAGGATAGAAACAAATTTTTAAATAAAGCAGAAAACTTTGAAGCGACAATTTTTAAATTCTTGATTAACTCCATAAATGAAAAAACAACAAACCATCATAGAAAATAATTGGTATGATAAGACAAAACATATGAAAATAGAAATCATGAGACAGAATATAATATAATCATGACAAATAATCAGTAATGAACAGTTGAAGCACTCCTGTATTATGGCTTGAAGAAAGCAAAGACTTCCAAGAATCTACAATATGATGCCACACATCAGTTTCATCAGTATGAACCAGTTATAGTAACCTGAACTTATTTCATCATTCCTTCATTTCAGGAAAGATAATAAAATGTGATCATACAAATTATAATAGACATATAGAAAGTGCATGACATTTGACATTCTGTTAAGCATTAAGATGGACTGCCATATTTAATGATAAAAAAGTTCAACCTAAAATTACCTCCAACATCAGATGCAAGGAGCTCCTCTGGATTGAACCTTTTAATAGGTGAAGTACATCATGGCACCGAAGCACTATAAGGTGGACTGCCAGTATAAGAGAGTGCACCATCAGAAACAGAATTACGATGATTGATGTACCCTTCACTGCCTATCCTGCTTCTGCTACCCCTGCTAATTGAAGATGGTGATGAACCATGTAATCCAGCAGCATAGGACCCATGTGACATACCATCTGAATGTAACCCACAGTCCCATATTCTCAATGGAGGAGGTGAAAAACTAGAGTTTGTCCCCCAATGTGGTGCATTACCATCCATCGAGCAGTCCCTTCTACTTGTGGGTGATTTTGTTCCATGTGGCCCAGCGGCCACACAACAAAGAGAACCTGTATTAGCTATTTGTTGTTTGCACAATAAGGTTGTTCAGTAATCTATTTTAAGATTTTTCATGGAAGTATGAAACTCCACAGGCTTATCAGGACTCAAGCACAATCAAATGTCTACAAAATTAAACAAAATAAATTATTGAAGCCCACAGCTATCCACCCAGACTCGAACTGAAGCAGAAGGCATATCACATTCCCATCTTTGAAGGAATAATAATGGGAAACAAAAGTGCACTTGAGAAACTTTTACTCCAATAAGCTATAGGATTCCTTAAAACTCGGCTTTTCCTGGCTGCAATCATCCATTTGAGCAAATAAGTAACTCGATATAATATTATGGTCTATGAAGAGGAAGAAAAAAACATAATTGACATAGATCATAAAAAAACAAAGATGGGGGGGGGGGGGGGGGACACAATAATATGATAGTAAACATCATGAGTTTTAGGATAAAATGGTAAGGCATTGTTTAAAAGTAAACAATCTCATAAGTTTGCTAAAAAGTGACATATTTTTGAACATGCAAACACAAACACCTAATAGGAAAGACAATCGGTAAGTTTTACAACAGAAAATGCATTGTGAATTACTGAAAGCACACAGAAAATGATGTTGATTTTACAATCTTCACACCTTTAGTAGCATTTACCTAAATTCAGCCACAATTTTACCTATTCTTTTTCACATTTTTTGCACATTGTTAACCTCTTTTATACCCCTTTCCCTTTTTAGCTACATTTCCGTTTGAAGAATCCTAGATTCTAACAAATATGTTTCACCTTTCCACAGTCCTAAACAGGTAAAATAAATATTATTGCAAAAATGCTATAAATCACAGAACAAAGCAGTCAAGTATTATTCTTTTATTAGCAACAAAACCTGAAAGGATTTCTGAAGGAAGTTTCTTTAAAGCGTGAAGAGTATATAATCATGTGCAACACTTTCAAACCTAAGATTACATTCCTAATAATAAGCAAATAAAGTCCCAAAATCAATCATTGGTAAAAACAACAATCTACTTCGAACTCTTAAAACATCATAAAAGGAAATGATAACGTTTGCCCTACAGTTCTACACTTGAAATACATCAATGGTAAATGATACACTGGCCAAGCAAATCAAACTTCTCATCAAAAATAGCAATTACCCAGAAAGGAAAATACTCTAAAATCTGAAAAACGAAATATACCCAAACTCAAAATATAAGAAAGTTCCACATCTTATCTTTAAATCAGCTAATAACACAAACCATAATCCCAGAAAAACCCATGAATCAAAACGAGGAGAGAAAAAAGAGGGTACCTTAAAAAAGGGCCAAATCTGAACTGGATTATCATGAAATCTGGCGTTTTAAATGAAAAGAAAAAAGAACCCTAATCTGTTTTTGAGCTTTTTTATAACATGTATTACTTTAGAATAAAAATGGGGGGAAAGGGGAATGAGACAAAGAGAAAGTGACTGAAGAAACAGGTGAAGGGTGAGAGGGTAATGAGAAGTGAAAGTGATGGGGGCATTCACATTAGTGCTACAACGACAACGACAACGTTAGATTGCGATCATGTCGAAAAAGAAAATTTGTAAGGATTTGCAGAGATTTATCTTAAATAAATTAACGAATAATTGTACTTTACCATGTCGACACCCCCACAAAGCTTCATGTTTCTGTTCAAAAGTACTAGCTTTGCCGTTGATTCTAAGATTAGAAAAGTTCAATTCCAGAAATAACAATACGGAAAAAATTCTCTTTGCTTTATAATTATTCTTTGTTTCTAAAGATTAAATGTTCAAGTGACTGGGGTGTTAATATTTCGGTTTTTAATTAAATTAATCGAATTAAAAAAATTAGATTTAAATATAATCGTTTAACAATTATTTATTTATTATCAGTTAATTAGTTAAAAATTAATTAATTAAATTAATTAAAACCATTATATATTAAGCGCATTTATTTTTAGTTATTAATTTTTTTTAATTATAAAACTATCATTATATTTTTTATATTATAAAATAATCTTCAAATTTATCTAATTAACACAAAATATCATTAAATTTATTAAATTATTATAAAATAATTATTAAATTTTTTAATATTTATCAATGATTTATAAAGTGTAATAAGTGAATAACCATTGTTAGAATAGTTTAATAAGTTTAATAGTTTTTTTTATAACTTTTAAAGTTTGATGGCTAAAAATTAATTTAATATAATTCGGTAATCATTTGTATAATCAAATTAATCAATTTTTTAAATATCAATTTAATTAACAATTAAAAATTAAATTAATAAATTATATATAATTTGATCGTTTAATCGATTGAACACTCCTACATATCGACTACAAAAATTCATTTTTATTGGCCTTTTTAGAAATAAAATTATTCATTTTATTAGCTTTAATTGATCGATTATCGTAAATCTATTATTTATAATATGTGACATGGTATTAAATAAATTTAAAGAATTAAAAAAAAAATCTCAATTTATTTACCATTTCAGTTTTTAAAAACATATATACTATGTTTTAATCAAAATCATAGAATTTAAAATCAAAATAAATAAAACATAATTATAATATTACAATTTTTAATTTTTTTAATATATATTTAAAAAATTTAAATCAAACCCTATTTTATATATCCCTACTAATGCCTACGTATATGATATTGAATCAACGATAGGGTACTATATTTTTCACTTAAATAAGTATGAAAATATATACTAATAATTTTAATAGAAAAAATGATATTTTAGTTTCTATGTATATGATATTGAGTTATATAATGAGAGAAATAACCCTCTGTTATCTCATCCATATGAGAATTCAACATTTTTTAAGATCTATAAATTGGATTATCCGATATTAAGTGTTTAAGAGTAAGTTCGAACATATTATCTTTGTTTTTATGGAATAACTCGTAAGTTATAACACCGATATTGATTGAATTAGAAATTAGTTTACTACGTACGAATAAAAAAATAACGTATAAGTTAATATATTTAGTCGGCTGATCAAGTTGTTTATCTTTGTTCCTTACGATGGATGGTGACAGATAAATACCAATAGTAATCATATTCTATATTAATGAATGATGGGAAAGTAGTATAAAGATGTAAGATCGATTTACTGGGATTAAAAAAATTCTATTATTATTTTTTTTGTTTTAACTTTGCTTTAATTGTGAGGTAAAAAATCAGGATTTAAAATAAAATGTTTAACTTTAGGTTTTATTAGTATTGATATTAATCGATCGTTAAAATATTTTTTTTCTTTTTAGATAGTATGTTGGTTACGGTTAATAAGGTTCAATCCCTACAATTAATTCTTTTTTCAGTTAACCGAAATTTGCATGTCAATCCTCTGTTATTATTTTTTGGGGTAAACTGTAACGGAGGTCACTTAATTATGAGTAAAATTATATTTGGGTCACCTAATTATCAAAAGTTGCATTTGGGTCACTAATTTATGGGTAATGTTACATTTGGGTCACCTAATTATTAAAGGTTACATTTGCATCACTCAATTATAAGTAAGGTTACATTTGGGTCACTCTTCATATTTGAAATTTTTTTATCAATTCGTGTATTAGATTAATTAATGATTTTAAATAAAATATTACAATGTTAACAATGATATACAAGTGATTTATAAGAAAAAACGATCAAATTGATGTACTTTTTTAAATATGAAGAGTGACCCAAATGTAACATTACTTATAATTGAGTGACTCAAATGTAACCTTTAATAATTGTGTGACCCAAATATAACTTTATTCATAAATGAGTGATCTAAATATAATTTTCAATAATTAAATGATTCAAATATAACTGTACTTATAATTAAGTGACTTTTGTTGTAGTTTACCCTATTTTTTTTGTTTTAACTTTGCTTTAATTGTGAGGTAAAATATCGGGATTTAGATTAAAATGTTTAACTTTAGGTTTTGTTAACATTAATTTTAATCGATCGTTAAAATATTTTTTTTCTTTTTAAATAGTATGTTGGTTACAGTTAACAAGGCTCAATTCCTACAATTATTTCTTTTTAAGTAATCGAAATTTCCAAATCAATCAATGAAATCTAATTCTTATTGGTTTAATTATATCTGAGAATTAAATTCAATCTTGACTCCCCTTAAGTAAGGGACTTCATTAATTTTGTAAAGGAAATCAACTTACAATCAACCGATTCGACTCCCAAACTGCAGCTAAAATGTTCTTCAAATAAACGTCATTTTTTTGTGTTGAAGATATAATAACTTTTAAAGGAATGATGAATTCTCACTCCTAATTTCTAGAGAATCAAATAATACTTTTCGAAGTTGTATCTTTTGATGCTCGAATCTGTGACATTTAAAAACAACAATCGTTTCTTTAACCATTGATGTTAGATAACTCGTGCATCTATCTATAAATATTAAATCTAAGGATATTTATAAAATAGACTAAATTATAAAATTAGACCGTACATAAAAAAGAAAAATTTATTGTTCTTCTATGATGTCTTTTTTTTATCATTTCAATCAATTTTTTCAAACTCTTTTTATCTTTTACAAGATTTTTTAATACTGACCTAATTTTTTCAACTCCTCTTTTGCTAATAAAAACATTTTTATTTCCTAAAATAAAATTTCATCTACCCCACCTCATAATTGTATTTTTCAAACACTATCTGATTAAAATTCAACGTACCATTCCTGAGACCAAATCAAGGTTTTGATTTTAGCTAGTCCTCATCAGCTCCATTCTGGATAAATATTATCATTTTTAGCCAACAATCCCCAAAATATGAACTTAGCATCAGACTTTCATTTCCTATATAAGCTTCCCCTCCATCTTCCTTTCATTTCAATATTTCATCATATCAATTAATCTTCTCTTTTTCTATTTCCTTGATCGAGTTTTTTATACCACAAATCACCACCAAGCCTAGCATTAGGCTTAGAAAGGATGGTGAGTCAAGGATGACTTGCCGTCTCTTTTTCGATTATCAATCAGATAAATTATTAGTAAGTTGTTTTTAGTTACTGTAGCGACCCTTTCAATAATCTAAATTTTAAGTTTGGAAAAAAAAAAGGTGTAATGAAAAGAGAAGGTCGTAAGAAGGGGTCACTAGTGAAAACTTCAAAAATTGAGAAAGTTGAAATGTCTCAAAAATTTAGAAATTTAGGTTTAAATTGAAAATTAGGGTTTAGAATTAGGAATTCAAAAAAATTTAGGGTTTGAAATTAAAATTGGGAATTGAAATGGGTAAATTAGGGATTTGTGAAATTATGTTTAGGGGGTTTGAAATTGAAAAAAAGGAATTTGCAATTAGGGTTTGAAAATACCCAAAATAAAAGAAATTTTGAAAAATTAAAGATTTTATTCAAAATTGGAATTTTTTGATTTGAAATTGTAATTTTAGGGATTTAAAAAAGTTGGGAGTCGCCACGGTCACTTTTGGTAGGTCGGACACCGGAGAAACCAAAGATTCGAAAAAGACGGGTCCAAGAGTCGGTTACGGTTTAAAAACGGGTTTAGGGTTTAAAAATCGCCCAAAATTGGCACCTTTAAAATAATCGCTTAATTAATTTTGGAAATTTGTTTTAAAGTGGTATTTAAATTATGATTTGTTTAAAGATTCGAATTAAATTTTATTTTTATCGTGTCTTTATTCGAAGGCAACGCATACACCACGACCACTACGTTGAAATACGGGCCCGTTATGACCGAATAAAGACGTTAATGTTAGGTTCATTAATTAATGGAGGATGTGAATCGAGTAAAAATAAAATAAATAATAAACAAATGAAAACGATGCATAAATTAAAAAAAGCAACAAAAATAAATATACAAATGAATAAAATATGCACGCCATAAATTAAAAACAAAAACATGACAAATATATATGCCAAATAGATAAGTATGCTAGAAAAAAAAAATGCATAATGTAAATGATGCATAAATAAACAAAAATATAACAAAAAAATACAAACATGGATAAAAATGTAAGACAAGTATGTACAAATTACACAACGCAGCATAATAAAATAAAATGTACAAATTATGAAAATATGAATGGCAAAAATATACATATATGTACATGAATAAATAAAACAATGCATGACATAATATGAAAAAAAATGATGCATAAATGAACATGCAAAACAAATAGGAAGAAATGCATGAATAAAATGCATGATAAAATAAAATATGTACAGTAAAGAAAATAAAAAGAAACAACATATACAAAATATACGTAACATAAAATACACAAATAAATAAACAACAAAATAACTAAAAGATTAAATTGCAAAATTAGTAAATAAATTAAAGACTAAAAAAAGCAAGTTAACACTGGAAAATGACCAGATGGGAAAGAAAACAAAATTTTGGGTTAAAATCAAAATAAAATAAAGTTTTAATGGAAGACAATGACCAAATTATAAGCCAAAATGAAATATGAGGGATTGCGGAGGTGATTTATTAACAATATTGGGCTGATAAGGACGTTCTAAAATGCGGAGGGATTTACGGAGAATAAAACCATTTTTGAAAACAATTATAAACAGATTAGTGACCAAAATGAAAAACACTTTGAAATATCATGGACCTCGGACGAAAATAAAATGGGACGGGGGATTTAAATGGTAATAGACCCATTTTCATTTTAATCCTAGAGTATAAAACATAACTTAAACACAAAAAATCCCCTTTTTCATTCATTTTGCACAAACAGAAATCAAAGAGCTTTCATGTGCTCTGGATTTTTGGATGATCACTCATAGTGTTCATCCCTTAAACCCAGAAATCTTCATTGTTTTCAGAAAACCGTCGCCACGACCACTGTTAGCGGTGGCTGGCGACGAGAAAAAAACCTTTTTTTTTCAAAACCCCCCCAAAATCAGATCTAAACCTTTTCTTAAAAAACAAACCAAAAACCCTTTTTATAAAGATCCAAAACAAAAAGGCCTCCTTTTGGGAAGAAACCATTGGTGTTGCTCGAAAGAAAAATAAAAGGTAAATCTGGAACCCTAAAACCCTCTTTATTTCGTTGTTGCATGCGAAAAAAAGAAGAGAATTTACCTCCTGAACTCTCTGTTTTTTTCTATTGATTCTGAATCGAGAGGGGGGAACCCCTTTATATTGTGGTTTCGATATGTTTATATAGCCGATTTATAAGGAAATAAAAAGCTCCTAAAATTTCTATTGGTTCTTCGACTGCTTCATATGTTCTCTGAAATTCTCTACAAATATTTTGATTTTTGTGTTGGTGTAGCCTCTGATGTAGTACGAAATGGTTTGTATTTATGCCTCTGAATTTGTGGGCGTTTGATTTCTGAAATACCCTGCAATTGTTGGTCGGAAATGGGTACAAATCTGATTCTTGTTGGTGTGCATGTACGTTTCTAACATTAGATTTTTGTTTTCTTGTATGTGTGTGGCTGCCGGAGCGAGGGGGACCACCGACGAAGCTATCAGCGACGAGAAGATGAGCGGTCGGAGCATCTGAAGAGTCCCCTGCATGGAGAACACGCGCGTGGAATGCGAAGTGTTAGCGCGTCGGCGCGTGGTTGTACCTGTACCGATTCTCCTCCTTAAATCTGGACCGTTGGATCTGAATTTGATCCAACGGCCAGATGTTGGCTGCGCATGGTGTCGCGACCGTTTTAAAAACGAAAAGTGTGAAAAATAACCTGGCGAGTTAATTTGGAAAAAATTGAATTTAATTGCTTTTAATTGTGAAAAACCAAATTTTATTGAAAACATTTGAATTTTAAAATTAATTTGGAGTCGCCACCGGCCACTTTGGTAGGCTAGACACCATAAAACAAACCAGAGATTTATTTTTAAAACATTGGGTTCGGGAGTCGGTTACGCGTAAGGACGACCCTTACGAGCGCCCGAAAATCGGTACCTTTTAATTACACATGGCATTTCGGTATTTCGAATAATAATATTAACTTAATCCGTTATTGGCAAATAAATATCATTCGAATAAGAATATCCTTTTGGATAAGAAAATATATTTCTTTTAAATATGAGCTTAATAAGACGTCCTCTAGATAGAAAACCTTAACTCGTATTTAAAGAAATATAAGTTCTGCCCTAAAAGGTTTTAAAATGCATGATCAATTATTATCTTGTCGATTTTAAGTTTTAACCTAAAAAGGCTCCATCAATTTAAATATTTAAATCCTATTAAATTATTAATTTCACCGGGTGTATTATGATAACATCCGAATGCACGAACACTACCATTTCGACACCAAACAAAATTAATAATTCTATTGGTGCTACTAATCTTTACCTAATTAATTTTATTAAATTCTAACCTTAAAATATTTATCATTTTCTACGTTTCGATGACGCGTCGAATACGATACCGAAGTACACTCTTGGCCAACATAATGCCATTTCATAATACTGACCACTTAGTATATCCAAGGTATAAGATTAGAACGTCATCGTTACTAAATTATCTCCCTATTTAATTAATTATTTAATTAAAGTGACTAATCCTAAAAAGGCTCTAATTTAATTAATCTAAGTGAAATTAAGTGTCACCTAAACAGATATATTACATGCTTAAAAATATGTAAACATACTAAATAAAACACTAAACAAAAGATAAATAAGTCGAAATGATTTTTATCTAAAAACATGAGAGCTCAAAACAACATTAAGAGGTTCACTTGAAACAATAAGACTTACATAATAAAGGGTAATAATTAAAAAGGCCGAAAAAGATTAAGCATGAATTAGACTTAATTAGATTATGGTAAATTAATTTTAAACTAAGAAAATTTTTAATTAAATTCACTTAATTTTTTAATTAAAAATTTTAAGTTTTAAAAATTAAATTACCCTAATTAAAGTCTAAATTAATCAAATTTTAGGCCAAGGGTTCAATTTAGGGTCAAAATAGATTTAATTAGATCAAATTAATTTTAAATCCAACTTAAAAATTAAATTAAATTCAATTAAGAACCTAATTAAATTATTTCTAAGTGTTAAAAATTAAATTAATATCTAATTAACATCTAAATTAATTAAATTTTGAGTTTGGGGTTCAATTAAAGTCAAAATAGATTTAATTAGATCAAATTAATTTTAAATCCAACTTAGAAATTAAATTAAATTAAATTAAATTAAGAACCTAATTAAATTATTTCTAAGTGCTAAAAATTAAATTAATATCTAATTAATATCTAAATTAATTAAATTTTGAGTTTGGGGTTCAATTAAATGATATTTGGGGTTAAATTGATTAAAAATTAAAGTTTTAAGGGCTAAATTGAGGAATTAGGACTAAAGTGTAGTGCGGTTCAAAGCTTGAGAACCACGGGAATAATATTCCCATTTTCCTGCACTAACACCATATTTCCAGAAACTTTAAACCAAATGGATCAAACACCCATTTTACTTGGTGTTCTTCATGTTCTTGGAAGAACACCAAGAACACCAAGAACACAACCCAACACCACCGTCTAATCCAAAGAACCACCGCACCCGATTGCTCCGACGAGTTCGCCGGTCACCACCAAAACCTTCCGGCCGCCGGCACTCTCCTCCGGTGACCGTTTCCGGTGCCGGAAACTTCACCGAAAACTTTAAAAACACTCTAAAACTACCGGAAACCTCATTTTTCATGATCTAAACACTAAAACTTATCAAATCCTCCTTTCAAATCACTGAAATTTATCAAAACAACGCTTCCTTCTACCCGAAATATCCTCTAATCTACCCGGAACAAACTTCCAACACCATATTCAACTATAAACCAAACCGAAACCCCACACGATCAAGAGACAAAATTAAACAAATATTTTAATCCTAAATCGATCGGAAGTAAATCTAAAGTCCATTAAATCTATCCAAAGGCTTTAAGAACTAAAAAGATGAAGCAAAAGAGGAGAAAACCGAAACGAAAGACTTACCTCTCGGAGCCAAATTCAACTTCTCTAATGATCCCTTCAATCCTCAACGATTAATCTCCTACTTTTCTTACTCCAAAATCTCATGAACTCCTCTGTATCCTCTCCAATGTATGCCGAATCCACCAATTCTCAATCGTGCTTGCCTTCCTCCCTTGTTTTGTTTTTTCTCCTTCTTCCCAAAAAATGTCGTGACTCTCCCCTCCATATCCTCTGTTTCCACTTTTTTAGATACCCCATGATCTCCAGTAACCAACCAAAACTGACTCCAACTTTCTTTTTTTTAAGTTTATTATTTTATTTATTTTATTATTTATTTTCTATTTTTATTATATAGTTATATTTTATTTACTTTATTATTATTACTACTATTTATATTTACTTAGGCCTTAGGATAAAATTCGTGTATGACACATGGATAGAAAAAGATGGGATTAGTTAGGGTTTTGGTTATAACCGGATTCGGGCCTCAATAAACGGGCTTTGTAATGTGTGTGGGTTGTTAGAAATAAAAACAGATACAGACTTGTTTATTGTTTTTGGGTCTTGTATAATTATTGGACTGATATAATTAATTAAAAGGACTGTTGGGTTATTTATTTAATACTTTGGGTTTAATTATTTAATATATGTTAATAATAAATAATAATATTTAATAATAATAGTAATAATGATAATAATAATAAAAGATAATAAATAAATATATAATGATAAAAATAAAATAAGATAATAATGGTAATAAACCGAAAAAGAATAAAGAAATACATATAATAATGTATATAATAATAATAATAATAACCGAAACAAAAAGATAATATTTAAAATTAATATTTTTTATTATTATTTTTTAAACAAAATAACAAATACAACAATATATATTTGCAAAAATTTAAGATATATAATAAATATAATATATTTTTTGCATAATTATAAGCCCGTTATTTAATCGAAAGTAAAAAATAAAACCGAGTTTAGACCCGGATAAAATTAACCATTACAGTTATAGTTTTCTTTCTAGTTCTCATGCTAGATCTTTTGGTGATTGTATTTTTCTAATCGCTTCTTAAAAAATCAATTGATATATCATGTTCATAGTTTGATTTATTTTTTCAATTTTGACAATAATTTTGTATGAGAAAAAATTACTTGTTGCAATTTTTTCGGTTTTTTTATACATTTCTTAAGTTGTTACAAACTCTTAAACCTATAAATTTACTTTTGTTACGACAATATCAATTTTAATTGAATTAAAATTTGATTGATTTAAACTAATTTAGTTTAATTTTTAACCAATTAACTGATTGGAATTTATAGGTTATATACACTTAATTATAAGTACAGTTACATTTGAGTCATTTAGTTTAATTCCAATCAGTATAAAACTTGAGTATATAACCAAATTTGAGTCATTTCTTATTTATAAGTACAGTTACGTTTCCGCTCCCAAAACGTGTAAAAGGTTGTGGAATGTAGCAGCCCAAGATAAGCAGTATATAATGTCACAGGCCGCATATTGGGGTCCAAGACATTGGCACCACATGGTGTATTTTGGCCTGCCCAAGTATTTCCAAGAGCGATGATGGGCTTGCGAAAACCACAAATATTGGCTCGATCCAAAGAGTATTCTAGAAGACTTATCCATCCAAGGTGTGTGAACACATTGTGTGAACATAAAAGATACTTTCTATAGTTAGACGGGAATATTCCCGGAATTATGCTTTGTAAATGGGTAGAGTTGTATCATAGCCGTCGATGTAAATCTCTATAGACCGTAGGATCAGGGGGAGTTCAAGTATAAATAGAGGTCTTCCCCCACCTCATTTGATGTACTGAGTTATTCCAACTTTCTAAGAAATAAAGACATTTTCTCTAAATCCTCTGATTTTTTCTTATTTCGTTCTTTCTTTATTTTTAAGCGTTCTTGAAAAGTTTTTCCTCGTTATCTCTTTTGATTCGTTTTTGCTGACCAAAATGTGTATAGAAAAATCTAAATCAAAATTAACAATGTAGAGATATATGTACTTTCATATTTATGTTATTTTTTGGGTGAAAATTATTTAATCTTTCTCATCAACTAGGTGGTGACACGTGTCGCCACTTGATTGGAGAGAAAAATATATTAACTTTAACAAGATTAAATTTCTTTAATCCAGCATTATTTTAATTATAAAATCTGAATCAAAATACGTCTCAAATTGAGAATTCAAACACAGGTTTAGGTAAATATCATTTTTTTTTATTTTTCTTTTTAATAATTTCATTTACTAATTTTTATTTTTTTACTAGATCTACAATGGACAACCAAGAAATGTAGTTCAACACCATTTATCATCAGTATACGATTACTCAAGAACTCGCCGTTGTCTTAGCCCCATATTTAAGGAACACCCCGAGTTAGATCAACATTTTAATGCTTCAACTGAAGATATAAAAACTGTGCTTAAACTATGAATGTAGGTTGGTTCAGAAGTTTAATATGAACGTAGGTTGGTTGAGACTCGAATTGCAGATTCTAAGAGACAATCTTAGGGCTTTTTCTTGAGGCCAGGATTGCCGAAGCTACGCAAGAAATTACCTTCTTGATTCAATAGTTTAATTTTTTGTTCCAATATTCTGTTATCTTTCTTTTGCTAAACTGGGTTCTTCATTTGTTTGTTAAGTGGTCTGCACAAACTTCTTGTTGTAGTTCAACAATTCTATTTTATAAGTTAAAATTATGCTTTTTCTTTAAACAATTTGTTTTACCACTAACAGTTTTATCAATGATGTAGCTGGTCTGAAATTTGTCATGGTAGCATGTAACTGGTTTCACATTGTATATTAGTATGTTCTTCCCTCGACTTATCTTGTAATATCCAGCAAAAAAATTAGCTCAAACTCGAGCACCACAACCACCAGATTCTGATGAATGCAGCACGGTCTTCCTCTCCGGCGGTAATTATGTCAAATGAGTCTTGGCAAAAAAAAAATGAATGCAATTGGAAAAGTAATATTGTTAAGCTTAGGCTACACAAGTAGAGTTCGAAATTGATTTTTTCTAAAGTTTCTCAAGTTTCAAACCTAATATTTTAGATCTGTCTTTTGTCATTTTAACTTCTGGAGATATGGAAGGGCTGTGCTTTTACAAGCTTGGCTTGACCTGTCATTGTTTAATAGCAAAGCTAAGTCACAGGCTAATAATTGAGTGACCTGTTCATGTGTGCTTGAGCACTAGAAATTAGTAATTTGTTCTTTAAGGAGATTGGGGATATTCCCTAATGCTTTTCTACTTAATAAAAAGAAATGTAATACGTTTTTTGGTGAACTTATTGGTCCTATGTGCAAAATTTACCTTCATTTTAATTTGCTTATCAGTTCAAATTTAGTGACTGGTACATTTTTAGAGAAGAGAGTTTAATAGTAATATGTAAAGGAAATTTCTGAATAGGATAATTTGTAGATTTCTAGTTGTAAGCAATCTTTACGACTTGCATGCCACATACAAAAGCCTGATGCTACCAACAAATATGTTCTCAGATGACTTACAGTGTATAATTTTGCTGGCTAAAAACCTGTCTCAGAAGCGGATGCCACCAGCTACCACACAGCAGCCACGCCCTGTTCTGGTAATTATGTGATTTCCTGTTATGAATCTATTTTAGCTAATTTTTTGCTTGTCACACTAATGTGACAGAAGAATTACTTACTATGTTGAGTAAGAAAACTATTTTACAGTTTTGAATGCTGGAGTTTTATGGTGCAAAGAAATGAATTCTTATATATGCTTCCATTCTAAAACTCAGGTAAAATCGATAGCTCAAAGGCCTGTGCTACAGGTATGACCACAACCAAGTGATGAGGACAATGATGAGGATGACCTTTCTAACAGTTCAGTGAGTGGTAAACCAACCATTGGGCTTGGAGGAAGAGCTAGGCCATCGTCTTCTCCCTAGTTAATTTGTCTATTAACTAGGTTTGCTCAGTTGTCTAAACTGTTTGTTGTTTAGTGCTTATATTACTGATTAATGTAATTCTTGTAAGTCCGAATTTGCTTTTAGTCAGTTCGTGTCAATCAAGATCAACCACAATCTACACGTCCCACACCAAGTGGTCAAAACTCCGTGGAGCAATCTATGTCACCTTCAGGTAGACGATCATCTCTGCAAGGTTATGTGGCTTTAAGTGTTGGCCGGCCATCTGCAATTAACTGTTCTTCTATACAACCCGTGTCTCCTCGTTCCATATGTCCAGGTCCCCAACAGTCGGGAGTCAGTATGCTTCATGCTAAACCAAACTCGTCTATTAATACAGCTGGGACAGAAAATCGGTACTTTTAATCTGTAAGCTGGAGTAGAATGGTGATTGGCTGATTTAGATTTTTAATTTATTTTATCTCGTGTTCTAAACTTTACTGCCTAAGCAGATTGGCTTCAGATTTTGGGAGTATGAAAAACTTGAAAGCTGGGGGAAGGCAGCAGTCGACTTCTGTTCTACAAGATGAGGTACAATAATTTGTTAAGCTATATATGTGTTCCCTGGTGCATACATCACCATATCGGCCTTCCGAAAATCTGTACAAGTTTTTCAAATCTGAACACTTCAAATTCCAATCTGTGTTCTATCCTCCAAAAGAAAAAAAAGTCTCTGTGATCAAACAATGAAGATCTTTAGGAAAACATTTTTTTAAGTAATATTTTGTTGTGAATTTCTTTGCAGCTTGATATGCTACAGGGTGAAAATGAAAGTTTACTTCAAAAGGTGATTCCAGTAACTCTTTTTCTTCTTTATCATGCAACTTTTTCTATTGTTGGATGTAATTAGATCTTATGATAAGTTTTAGTTGAAAAATGGCATTGTACTCATGCACATAAATTAGCCTCTCCATCATCTTCAAGCACCGATCCAATATTCTAAAGTTGTTGCAACAGTTATCTTAAAAAAAAAAACTGGCATAATCTGAGTACTGGCATTCGGATATAGCTGTCGAAACACCATTTTTTCCCAAAATCTCTGGTGTCTTTAGGTTTGCCAAACAAGCGCTTTGGCCAATGGAAAATTTTAATAACTAGTCATACACTGTTTCTCTTGGTTCTCCATCATGATATTTGCCTTCCCAGCTTCACCCTGCAGAAGAGAGGTGTGAAGAAGCAGAAGCAAGAGCTCGGCTGCTTGAGAAATAGGTGAAGTTTTCACAGTTTCAAGGCAATTAGACAATTGATATGTAAATGAACTTTATATAACTCTGGCCTGCAAAGGCATGTGTATGTTTAATTGATTCATAACATATACCTATATAGATTGCTTATTTCGGAGAAGGTGCAACTCTAGAAGCACATCTTTTAAGCAGGCAAGCTTCATCTTCATAGCTTATACATGTATTTAATTTCATATTGTAGTTTATTTTTTCTTTTCTTACTATTTCTTTTCCTCTTCAGTAAGGAAGCAGCCCAGCAGGAGGGGGAGGTTTGTTCTTCTAATGAGTGCCACTATTTCCTCTATCTCAAACAACTCTGCATGCGTTAAAATTACATAATAATCAATAACTATGAACCTTAGAAGAAATTATTGTAAGTACATTTAGGGTCAGCCCTGCATCTCTCTTTGTGAAATCGCGCTTATTTCATGCCTAAAGAGGTTTATTAATATATGAAGCTAGCATGTGGAATGAAATCTTGAGCATCAATCTTAAAACGAGAATCTAATATGCTAAATAAAGGCTAAGGAAGACCTAACTAGTCATGCTTTACTGTTTATAACTGACCTCTTTTCACACACACAAAAAAACAGTATGCTGATTTTATTCTTTAATTTTACATGTTAGTCAGGAAATGGTTTATGAACTACAGCTGAGTAGCATGTGACATGGTCCTTCTTGCAGGCTGCTTTAAAAGGTGGCACACAAACTCAGGCTCTTGCGCCAGAACAGATTGCTGCTCTTCAGACGGAAGCTGAGGTAGAGATGTTATGTTTGGTTTTTGCTCTTTCGAATTTTACCATTCTTACAAAGGGATTATATCCGTGCTTAACATGATTCCGTCTCTTAAACTGTGGCCTAGAGTGCAAGAAATGAAAGAAATTCTGTCTTAGAGAAGCTCAGTGAAGCAGAGATTGAAATCAAAGCGCTGCAAACAGTAACTCAAAGGATGATGCTGACTGAGGAAGAGATGGTTGGCTTTATTCCTACTCTTGTAGATATCATAGAAGTAGATGCTTTGATATGTGTCTATCTGGTGGGGTGTTGTGCGTTTAGGAACGCCAAAACGGAGGACATTTTTAGAAAATACAAGCAAGGGTATACGTAAGAATCAGGTCAAGGAAAAGCTGGTAGGGGTAGAGGTGCGGTTGGGGATGGGGTTGGTTTGAATGGAGGTCTGGTTTTTGTGATTCTGTAAAACTAAGCAAATGCTTTCCTTGCTTCTACGTTTGGTTGAAATTTTGTGCTGCTGCTGAATTGTTTTTATTACAGTGTAGAAATTTGTCTAAAAACAGTGATGAGATGTGTCCAAAGAGATTCAGTGATGAGATGTTTCTACTAAGAATCGGGTCATTACGAGGAAAAGTTATTACATGAACCCTTTTCACCATCTAAGATATGATACCAACCAATTAAATTAAGACACATAATATATTTTTTTCATATCAAATTTACACATAAGTATTGACCAAATCATCTAATTTAATGTCTTTGATTTAAAAAAGAAAAAAAATATTATCAAAGATTTCTTGTGTCATCTTTCTCTTTGTATTTTAAAATTTTCCTAATTATTTTTTATATAGATTTGGGGTTTAGGATTTAGAGTTTAGGTTTTAAGGTTAGGGATTAGTGGTTTAAGGTTTATGTGGTTTAGGTTTGGGTTTTAGGGTTATGTGGTTTAAATTTAAGGTTTAGGGTTAGAGTTAGGGTTTAGGGTTATGTGTTATTATTTAGGTTAAGGTTAGGGTTATGGTTTAGGGTTATGTGTTATTATTTAGGTTAAGGTTAGGGTTTAGGGTTAAGGTTAGGGTTAGGGTTATGTGTTATTATTTAGGTTAAGGTTAGGGTTTAGGGTTAGGGTTTAGGGTTTAAAGTTAGGGATTAGAAAAAAATTAATTAAAAAAATTTAACAATAAAGAAGAAGACAACATAAAAAATCTTTGGTAATATTTTTTTTTCATTTTTAAATCAAATGCATTAAAGTGGATGATTTGGATGATGCTTATGTGTAAATATGATATGGAAAAAATATATTATGTGTATTATTTTAATTGGTTGGGACCATATCCTAGGTGGTGGAAAGGATTCATGTAATAATTTCTTCATTACAAGGAGCTTGGCGCGAATATCCATAATAAACGCTCTACAGATGTTAATTAGTAGGTGATTTTGAAGAAATCCTTGAAATCTCGGTTTTGGAATGGAAAAAAACTTTGTTAATAAACTAAGAATCGAGTCGTATTCGCTAAAAAAATTTTGTTGTTCGATTTGTTTTTCATTAAACTTATTAATATTATGTTCAACTCATACTCGTTAAAAAAAATTATTGCTCAATTTGTTGCTCGTTAAGCTCAATTCGTTGCTTGTTAAGCTTAACTCGTTGCTCGTTAAGCTTATTAGGTTGACACGTTACTCATTAAGCTCACTAAAAATTTATTTTATTTTTAATTAAAAGTAAATTTTAATAATACTATATGAGACTTAATATTAACTTAATTAATATTTTTAACCAAAAATTATCAAAAAAAATATATAAAATACTTTTAAAAGTTAAATTTCAAACTAATAATCTACAAATATATTAAAATAATATATTAAAACTGAAGTAATAATCCATACATAAATTAATATATTAAAACTGAAGTAATAATCTATACATTAATGTTTATATTTTAGATTTATTTTTTGAAAGAAATAATTTTTAAGTAGTTACTAAAAGATTTTTAAATAATTAACAAGTTGCTCGTAAACTTATCGAGTTGAATTGAATTGAGTTGAGTTAAAGTTTTGAGTCGAGTTTAAGTTTGAATTGAATAAATTCAAATCGAGCTTTACTAAGCTTTACCAAATTAAATTCAAACAACTCACGAACTTCTTAACTCGATAAACACCCCTACTCATTCTTACCGAACAAGATTCCATTCATTGTGATTCGTGCTCATCTAGCTGGCCCAAACTTTGGAAAATATAACCATAGGGATGGGGCACGGAACCCGAACCCGACGGGTTCGAACATGTCAGATTTTTTTGAAGAAAATTCGGGTCCAGGTCGGATTGAGTTTTTTCAAGGGTAATTTCGAGCGGGTCTGATTCGGGTTTAGGGTGGAAAAATTCGACCCGACTCGACCCAGGACTAATAATGTAATTTTTCATATATATTTTTGGGATTTTTACAATAATGATCCCTCTTTATATATTTTATACAATTAGGTCACTAAAATTAATTTTTTATAATTAGATCATTGAAATTTTATTTTATTTACAATTAGATCCTAAATTTTATTTTTTATAATTAAGTCCCTAAAATTTAATTTTTTTAATGAATCCGATCGGGTCAAACTTTTTTCACCCTAAACTCGGGTCGGATCGAGTGACGGGTGGAAGATATGTTTTTTGGATCGAGTGTGGATGGGCCGAAAATCCGACCCGTGTCCATTTCTGTATAACCCATCAGCATTAGATTTACTATAGTACCCCAGAAAACAAAACAAAGAAACAAGTTATCCCAGAGTAACATCTTCTCATAAGCCTTGATCACACCGAGACGGCGGCAAACGACACCATTATCGGTCCGATCAATTTCTTCACCTTGCTTCTCTCGATTCCAATCATCGGTGCGTGAATTTGGCTTGTAAACGAACCCGACAACGCTTGTGTGAAGATACTGCAATGTCCACTCATAATCCTAGGCGCCTCAATCTCGGTCGTGGCACTATTAGGCTTCGTAGGAGGGTGTTGGCGCATCACTTGGCTACTCATCTTTTACTTTATCTCAATGTTCATCTTGATAGTATCGTTTGCATGTGTGGTTGTTTGCATTTATTTGATCACCAACAAGGGTTCAGGGCACCCTGCACCAGGCCGATCATATATGAACACGACCTCGATGATTTCTTTGGTTGGCTTCGTCGAAAGGTAGCGGGTCCTCAAAAATGGGACCAAGTTAGATCATGCCTGAACTCAACAGATGTGTGTTCGGAGTTAAACCATAGATATCGTATAGCTCAGGATTTCTTCAATGCTCGGTTAACCTCAATACAAGTAAACTTTATTCTAAACTTGCATTGCAAGACAAGACAAAATCAAAACCAAAAGCAAAGGATGCTTTTTCTCTTACATTCTTTGTTTATTTGTTGGTTTTATAGTATTCATACGTAAATATAGTATTGAATTGCGATTGTGGTTGCAATATCATAGCTATAAACCTCGCGTAATGATTTTTTTTTAAATATAATTTTAAATATGATTTACGATATTACAATGACATTTAAAATTATTATAATACGTTAATTGATTTAATACTATGTATATAAAACACCTTTCTTTAATATTTTTGGGAGAAAAAGAAAGCACTGTTGGGAGATGGAAAAGATGATCATTTCCAGTGTCGGAGTAGAAAATTGTGTGTTCGCCTGATTTGCGGATGGGCATACTCAATTTTATATTTTATTTTAATTTACTAGACCTATTAATCGGTTATAGTCATATTATTATGGACTATTATATTTTTTAAAAAATATATCTTTAAAAAGGATAATAATTTTATGACAAACGATATTAGAGTGATTTTTTAATTGTTTGATTTTATGACGAACGTCCGTAAACAAGTTAGGTAAGGAAGATAATTGTGACAAACGACCTATTTTAAACATGAATAACTCATGACAAAGATATCATGAGATTGGCTTTGAGTGAGAGAAAATATCATGTCTCAAAAAAGATAAAAAATTTAATTCCACATCGAAAAATAAAATAAAAATTTATGATATATAAACGATAACAATATAAATTTTATTAAGTATATTTTTTAAGAAAAAAATAATTCTTATAATATATATGTAACAAGAATCATATACATGTTTGGGTCTCCACCAGTATACCATATGGAATAGTACAAGGAATTTCACACATGTTTACCACCTTCTGCAAGTACATGTTCTTTTGCTAAAGAACACGATGGGTAAAAATCATCGATATTTTTTTCATGTCTTTTTTTATATTTTCGATTCGAATTAGAGGTTTAGGGTTTAAGATTAGGGTTAGGTTAGGGTTTAGAGAATTAGGGGTAAGGTGTATTTTTTAGGGGTAGGATTTAGAGTTTAGGATATAGAAAATAAGGGTTAAATTTAAAAATTTATTTTTTTAAAAGAATTTTAAAGAAGGTACGAAAAGATGCATTATAAAAAGAAAGATAATTTTTACCGACAATATATTATAGTCAAAAAAGTTAAAACAACACACAAATGATTATTGATGAGGGAATAAACCAAACCTTCCTTTCGAGGAACACTAAGTATTTAAAAACAACCCATTGATATGATATATATACGTAGTTAAATGTTATTTTTAAAGAAAACTTTAGCTACTAAAAATTAAAGGCATAGAGATAATTTTTACTCTTAACATTTATAATTTTTATCATTTTAATTTTTAATTTTTTGGATAAATTTAACCATTGATCTATGTCTTTTTAATAAATATTTTATTTCTTAACTAGTATGATGATTGGATTGTTAAAAAAATTAACGATAGTAACATATTATATATATGCGATAATATATTTTAAATGACATAGAATCTAACTATTAAATATATAATATAATTTTATTTCAATGTAAAATATAAAATAATTAAAATTTAGATAAAATATTAAAAATTAATTAAATCCAAAACAAAAGGCTACTAAACATTTTTAACCCTAACTAAACTAAAAGATCTTTTTAAAAACTCAAAACCTCTAATTTAGATTTACCTAAATTCTAAACTAAAATAATAAAAGCCCAATTGATTAGTATCAAAATCCTTTATCTTTGATTTATCGGTAACAAACCCTACAAAGCCCTTTTTTTTAGATTATGTTCATACTTTTTTAGATAAAATTTTGATTTTTCCATAGTTACTTAAGGTTGAAAATATTCAATAGTCTTTTGTTTTAGATTTAATTAATTTTTAATATTTTATTTGAATTTTAATTATTTTATATTTTATATTGGAATAAAATTATATGACATGTCATCATTATTAAATTTTTAACGGTTCAATTATCATGGTAGTTAAAAAATAAGATATTCGTCAAAAAGATATAGGTCAAGGGTTAAATTTATTCAAAAAAAAGAATAAATGCCAAAATGATAAAAGTTATAAACGTTAAGGGTGAAAATTATTTATATCAAAATTAAAATAAAACATAGTTTAAAATTTTATTTTTTTAAAAAAAACTGACACTTAAAACAAAATATAAAAATAAAATATTTATTTTTTAGTTTTTTTACGATTATTATCTAAAATTAGTTATAAAATAATCTTTAAATACTTATTTTAATTAAAAAAAATATGCACTTAAAAAAAAGAGAGTTTATTAAGCCAAAAAAAGACTCGCAATAGACATCGAGTGCACTTTAAACCCTGCACAGCCAGCTACACTGCTCACCTGCTCACCCCCATCACCTTAGCATTTATCAAACAAAAACTTAGTTTAATTTATATGGAATTTCATAAACTTATAGAATACCAATATCGTAGCCTTCTTAGCTCAGCCGGTAGAGCGCGTGGCTTTTAACCACGTGGTCGTGGGTTCGATTCCCACAGACGGCGTTAAAATCAGTTTTATTAATTTTTTTTCCTTTCGAGTCAGGGAGGAAAGAGTAAAGATATTTAATGGTGTTTCTGTCGTGGGTTTCATTCCCACAAACGATGTTGTAGTCGGTTGATTTTTAATTTTACTAATTCGAAAACCGAATTATAGAATATAAAAAAGTATATACATAAACGAATTATATTGTCTCAGTCGATAAGAGAATAATTATTATTTTTTGAGGTTACGTATTTGAGCACCATTATTACATTATAGTGATTGAACAATCAATGTTCAACGGTTAAAGACTATATTTTAGAATATATACTTCTATAATCATTATAGTTGATTAAAAAAATTACGTACGAATTATCTTGTCTCAGTAGTTAAAGGAATGGTTGTTGTTCTTAAATCTCACGAGTTTGAACACTAAAAATTTCAGCACAGTGATTAAAAAATCAATATTCATTAGTTGAGAGTATACTCTAAAACATATATTATTATAACCACCGTAATTATTTAAAAAATAATATTTTTATTAATTATGTAAATATAATGTTATTATGAAAAAAATAAAATAATATAAGTTTATTTAATTAGATAAAATCGTATATAAAGTTGTGAGAATAGTTAATAAAATGTATTTTTTAATTTTATTTCAAAATATGATTAATAACGCGTCGAATCCTAAACTTTTAGTAATTATTTAAAATTATTAAAAAATTAATAATATTTAATGATGATTATATTAATAATGTTTAATAGTATATATCCCCTGTTATAGATTTATTTTAATTAAAATTATTTAATGATGTATTTAATGAAACTGTTTTTCTCATGCTAAACTCCAAAAAAAATGAAACTGTTTTTCTTTTTGTAATTCAAACATTAAATTTTAAAATTAACTTTTAAAAGAGATTAAAATTTTCTTGTCCCTAACAATGAGGTTAATCTTATCGATAAACGACTGTCGCTTAAAGAAATTTTAAATTTGAACTTTTATATATAAATAATTTCGTTAAAAATTTATCTATTAAAATTAAATATATGTTTTAAATTGATCTAATTAATTAGGTTTAAAGGTTTAATAAATTCTTAAATTTTTGTAAAAATTTTAATTAAACTCTTAAAATTTTTTTTACCCAATTAAAAACTCAAACTTACGAAAAAAAATCAATTTAACCCTAAAATTTAAGAGGGCAATATAAAAAATTTACCTTACCTTTCTCAAAAATGCATCAAGCGTGATTAGGCGTTAGCTTCTAATCGATCGTAATAAATTAATCAATTAGTTTAGTGTGATTAGGCATTACATTTTTATTAATGTGAAAGGTATGAATTGAGATATTATGAATAAAAAATAAATTGAAAAAGATGTTTTCGTAATGAAATTTTGTAAAATTCAATTTAGATTAATCGTTTAATAAATTGGATACTAATAATTAAACAAAAAAAATTATGTTGATTGAATTTAATTCAATTGATATTGTTATGATACAACATACAAAACGTTGTGAGATCAAATATATTTAAATATTTATTACCTTTTAATATGTAGACAGAAAAGATTTAGGTAATATAAACATCGTAAAAATTAAATATTATAAATTGATTTATCCTATATAGAGATGGACACGGGTCGGGTTGGATTTTCGGCCCACCTGAACCCGACCTGAATATAAATACTTTAAACCCAACTCTGATCCGACCTGAATATTTTTTCAAAAAAATCTGACCCAACCTATAGAAAAAAATAAATTTAGGGAGTAAATTTTAAAAAATAATTTTTAGAGACTTAATTATAAAAAATATAATTTTAAGGACTAAATTATAATAAAAAATTAATTTTAAGGATCTAATTATAAAAAATATATAGATAAAGGATCATTATTATAAATATCCCTAAAAAATTATGAAAAAGTTATATATTTAGTCCCGGATCGGATATTTTACACCATAAAATCAAATTCGACCCGACCTAATACTAATATAAAAATCACACGACCAGACCTGAACCTGATTTTTTTCATTAAAAAGTTTGACCTGACCCGAACCAAAAATAAATACCATAAACCCGACTCCGACTCGACCTATAGAAAAAAAGGAACTAAATTATAAAAAATAATTTTTAGGGACCTAATTATAAAAATATAATATTAAGGACTATATAAATAAAAAAATTAATTTTAAGGACTTAATTATAAAAAATATATAGATAAAGGACCATTATTATAAATATCCCTAAAAATTTATAAAAAATTACATATTTAGTTCCGAGTCGGGTTGGGTCGGATATTTTACACCCTAAAATCGAATTCGACCTGACTTGATACCAATATAAAAATCACCCAATCAGATCCAAATCTATTTTTTTATTAAAAAATCTGACTCGATCAGACCAGATCATGTCGGAACCTGATCGGGTCAGATAAGATGCCCATCCCTAATCTTATGATACATCAAGTAATAATTTTTTACGAGTTTATCTCATACATCATATATTTTAAAAAATAAATAAAATTTAAGTTTAATATAAATTCTACTCTTAAACTATTTGTTTTCAACTTAAACCTTTTTAAATTAGAATATGATAATAACGTGGTTGTCACCATTTTTATAGGTTAATGTTATGACGAACCTGAATGTTTGTCGAAGTTAGTAGCAATGAAAAAAATGTTCACAAAAATAGCGAGCGGTGTTGAAAGCTTTTTTATTAATTTTACGGGTAATTTAGAAGAAAATGTACGATAATTAAATTTAAAATAATTTAAATTGATTTAATTCAAATAAAATATAAAATATTTTTTATATTTTCTTTTCATTTTCGGCGGCGAGAATTCTTATTTTTATATCTCTCATTTGTCAGATAGTGTTATAATAAATTTGTTATTTTTATAATATTTAATGTTGAATAATAAAAAATAATTAATAATTTTTATATTTATATTTATATTATATAAGAGTACATGTATAAGAGTAAGAGTTTAAAATTATCTGACCTAGTAATTTAAAATGAAAAATTAGATAATTTTTAGAAAAAAATATCTAGTTAGACTAAGTATTTGACCCAGAAATAGTGGGGTCGAGTCTGAGCCAAATTTTTTTTAGGAATTAATAGGGGTGTTTTTAAAGTTCAGTTAATCGAATTAACCAAATGAGCTGAAGCTTTTTCGGTTAATTAGTCGGTTAATTTTAGAATGGATCATTTAAAAATCAATAATTTTTTAAGACTTCGATTATTGATTAATTCGATTCAAAATTGGTTAATTAACTGACTTAATCGAAATTCTTACATATTATATATCATATTTTTATATATTTATTTGTAGTCATTAAATTTTTAAAAATTATAAAATGATCATTAAACTTTATAAAATTAGTACAAAATGATAATTAAATTTATTAACTAAATCAATGTAATAATTCGATAAGTCTAATGTTTTTTTAGAATTTTTAAAAGTTCAATAGCTAAAAAATAATTTTAACATAGTTTAGTGAACATTTATGTAATTTATCCGATTTGTTTTTAAAAAGTTCGATTAACCGAATTAACAGATCGAATTAACTAAACTTTTTTCGGTTTGGTTAAAAATTTTAAAAAAAAATTATGCTTGGTTAACGGTTAATATGAAAAAAATTCGGTTAATAAAATTTGAAAGTTCGTTTTGATCGGCTAATTAAACCGACCGTTTGAACACCCCTAAAAATTAAGTACCTTATCTGACCCCATGAATTTTAATATATAATTTTAGTTTAAAGTTATATTTTTATTTTAGATCTCATAGTATTTATAACTAAAACTAAATTTAAATCTCTAAATATTTATATGTTTGTATCATAAACTTTGTTAAAATTTTTAAATATATTTTTATTAATTTATTAATATTAAAAAGAAAAAAATAAGAATAATATTTTTAATATCGTTTTAGTAATAAACTTTATACATTTATCTAAATATTCTAAAACTAACATCAAATCACTAATTTTCGTATTCGACGTATATATTATGAATTTTTAAATTTTATATATTTAATATATACAATTTTTAAATATTTAAATTAAAAAATATAAAAATATAAATTAAATATATATTATTCAATTATTCGAGTATCCAAGTTTCATGGATACCCACTATTAAATATCCGATAAATGAAAACTCGAAAGAACCGAATACTAAAAAATGAACATCCTTGTATAAGAGCTATAATTGGGTTGTCAAAACTAATCCTAAAATTAAAAATTTAAACACAATCTCATGTGCAAAATTAATTAAAAAAAATCAGATATTAAGTTGAGAAAATTGCTAATATTAGGGGTATATTTGACTTAAATTTAATCTGTAATATCAAATAAACATCGATACCCAGTCAATTTATTTTTTTACACAAACATAACTATTTAAAATCAACGATAAGACTGCTTTTAACATTGTATTCTAATCGAATTTTTGGGTCAAAAACTGATTTAAAACGTAGAAGCGACGCTAGACAGTTAACTTTTAGAGAAGAACTACGTTTGAAAAGTGCTTTTCATCGCAAACGCAAAAGTTAAAGTTTTTAGCATTTGCGATTGGAAAAGTACTTTTAGGAGTCAGATTATAATTTTAACCTTCATTTATTATGTTTTATTGTAATTTAATTTTTATAAATACATAATTATATTTAACATAAATTATTTTTTTTAGTTTAAAAATTATATATATTCATATCAAATTTCTAAAAAAACACTTGAAAAGTACTTTTCAAAAATAATTTATGTATTCATTTATTAATATTTTTATATTTTATTGTAATTTAAATTAATATTATAATACGAAAGAATTTAATTATCATTTAAATATATATATTTTTAAGTTATAACATCATGTATAAAATAATCATTTATTTTCTCAAAATCTCTTTTTGACAGTAATACTAAACACATATATATCAAACAAAAATTTCAAAAGAACTTTTTTCACCACTCTTTTTCTCCGTACTTTCAAAAACAATGCTAAGTTAACCCTTAAACTTTTAATTCTTGGCCCATAATTCTAATCATTAATCTAAAGTTAAATTAGATCTATATACGAAAAAAATTAAATGTTAATAAAATATTTTCTAATAAATAAATACATAAAATATTAAAAATTAGTAATAAAAAATAACCTAAAGTTGAAACCCACCATGTACGGCTTTTGTAATTTTGTTTTGAATAATTACCGCTATAAACGTTCTTCTTTGGGATCCCTTTCTTCATCCCCAATTCTCGAATTTTTACCTAATTATTTCCGCTCTGGCCTATAAATTTATATACTTTCCCTCCCTCCTGCAAAGAGACGCACAGGTTCTTGTTTTTTCCTATTTTATTTTGCTTTTATTTGTGCAACTTTAAGGCTTTAGGTTTCTGCATGCATAGAGTTCCAAAGATTATAGGGTTTCTGGTTCGAGTTACTTGATGGAGAAGTTAACTGATTCGAAACTCATTGAGTTGAGCAAAGCCAATTTGCGAAGAACTATGAACGAGATTCAAGATCGCGCTTCTTCCATTCTTGTACTTAATCTTCGATGGAAAGATATGGAACACGTTTTGGAGTCCGCGCAGAATTCGGTTGAAGAACGGCTCCGAGAAGTGATTTCAAAAGAAGATGAGATTGGAAGAAAGGAGAAATCGGTTAAAGATCAGTTTGAAGAGCTTAGGGTTAAAGAGGAGGAGTTAGGAAGGCAGTTTAGGGATTTGGAGTTGGGGAAGAAGTGTTACGAAGATATGATAACTGATGTTGAGTTGAAAAGGAAGCAACTTGAAGGGCTTAAGCTAAAAGAGGAGGAGTTTGTGTTAAAGGAGAAGGCTTTTGAGAAGACTTGTAGGGATTTTGAGTTAGAAAAGAAGGATCTTGAGCGGCAGCGTACGGACCTTGAATTAAGTGTAAAACAATGTGAGAAGCAACTTACAGAGGTTGAATTGATGGAGGAAATGCTAAAAGTTGAGCTTGACAAAATTGGGTTGAAAGAGAAAAGTTTAGAGAAGTGCTTGAGAGAGTTTGAGTTGAAAGAACAACAATTTGGGTTGAAGGAGACCAGTTTCCAGAAGCGGTGTATGGAGTTTGAGATGGAAGAAAAGGTTTTGAGAGAACGACGTAGAGATCTTGAATTTACTGTACAGCAATATGAGAAGCAATGTGAAGAGGTTAAGTTGAAGGAGAAATCGGTAAAAGATAGGATGGAGGGAGTTGGGTTGAAGGAGAGAGATTTGGAGAAGTGGTATAAGTTTAAAAAAGAGCAATTTGAGTTGAAAGAGAAGAGTTTTCGGGAGCGTCGCAAGACGTTTGAGTCGAAAGAAAAGGCTTTCGAAGGACGTTGTAGGGATCTTAAGATGACGGAGAAAGGGATGGAAAAGCGGTTGGAAGAGATTAAAAGGAAAGAGGAAGAATTTGGGAAGAAAGAGAGGGATCATAGACAGCGTTGTAGGGATGTTGAGTTGTCAGAGTGTTGCCTTCAGAAAGATCTTAGAGATTTAAAATTGAAGTCTGCACAATGTGAGGAGAGATTCAGAGAGCTTAAGTTGATGGAAGAATCAACAACAACCCAGTTTAAGGAGCTTAAGGAGAAAGAAGAGCTATTTAGATCGAAAATGAATCATTTTGAGCAGTGTTCTAGAGATTTTACAATGGCAAAACAGAAACATAATGAAGATTGCTTGAGAGAAATCAAATTGAAAGAGAAGAAAATAGAAGAATCATCTTTGGAGCTGGAAAGAAAATATAAATTACAATTTGAAGATCTTGAATATAAATTTAAGCAATGTGATCAGAGATTCATGGAGCTGAAGCTTAAGGAGAAATTGGTTAAAGATCGGTTTGAAGAGATTGAGGCCAAAGAGCAGCAGCTTGGGTTGAAAGAGAGGGATTTTGAGCAACGTTTGAAAGATTTTGAGTTAAAAGAGAAATGTCGATCTCTAGATTTTGAGTTAAAAGAAAAAGTTCTTGAGCAACATTGTCGGGAGCTTGAAGCCAAAGAGAAACATTATGGTGAATGTTTGAGAAAAGTTGAACTAAGAGAGAAGGAGGTTGAAGAATTATCTGTTGAACATAGGAGAAAGTATGAGCAACAGTCCAATGAACTTGAGTTCAATGTTAAAAGGTGTGAGCAGCGGTTCAAAGATCTTGACTTAAAGGAGAAGAAACTTGCAAAATGGTCTAAAGAACTTGAAAACAAGAGTCTTGCATTAGCCCAACATCCTCAAGTGAAAAATGAATCAGCGGGTAGTTTGCCGGTTAAATGTTCCATAGATCATTCTTCACCAGCACATCTTCGGTTTTCCATACATATGGACGGAAAGGATTTACAGATGTTCCTAAATGAGCGCTGGAAAGAGCATGGTTCAATACGGACTGAAGTTGCCATGGCTCTTCTAATTGCTGCAGATCCTGCAAAGCTTGTCTTGGATGCAATGAAAGGGTTTTACCCTCCACATTTGAATATAGGAGGCAGAGAGTTTGAAGGGAATGTTTCCAAAAGAAGTTGCATTCTCTTGTTAGAGCAATTGATGAAAATATCACATGAAGTTAAACCTTGTGTTAGAGATGAAGCTATGAAGCTTGCCTTTGATTGGATAACAAAAATGAGAGTTGAATCTGGCCATGAATTGGAGGTTTTGGGATTTCTGTGGCTTTTAGCCTCTTTCCAATTAGCAGGCGCTTTTGATGCTGATGAGCTTGTAAGCTTTCTGGTGCTTGTTGCCCAACATATTCAAACTCCTGAGTTATTCAAGGCTCTTGGTTTGGGAGATAAGATCACTGGTAAAGTTTATAAAACCTGTTTACATGCTCTTATTTACACGCATATCTAATATCATAAATTTTAGTTTATTGATGAGATACAACTGCTTTATCTCCTTTCGCGTATTAACAATATCATGGTGGTACTTTACGGTTTATGATTTTGTTCTTGAAATCAGAATGCATAAAAGCTAACTTGGAAAAATGAAATGAAAAATACTGATCAGTCTTTTGTTTCATTCTCAATAAATCCAAGGCCTTGATCCTAAATTGAAATTTAGTTTTAGTTTAATTGTATGTTTTATATGGGAAGGTCTGATAGGAGTTATACTTGATACTTGCTTGACAGGTTTCCTAAGAAAATTTGTTGAAAAGAAGCAGCATATGGAGGCAATTAGACTTATTTACACTTTTAAACAGGTTAACGAGTTCCCTCCGGTCCCTGTGTTGAAAGATTTCTTGAATCATTCTAAGGCTGAAGTTAGTAAAATATTAAAAAAGGGGGAAATGGACCCTGAAGAACAGGTTTATATCTACCTTTCTATTTGAATGTCTGCTATGTCGTTTAACATTTAGCCATCTATAACATGTGTAAAATTATTCGACAGAATGAGGCAAGCACCAAAAGAATAGCTGATCTGAGGGCAGCTGTCAAATGCATTGAAGATCATAAACTTGAATCTGAGTACCAACCTGACAACCTTATGATTCTTAAGAATTTAATTGTCTCTCTTGAAAATGCAAGTGGAAGAAGTCTTACCTCCCTAGAAGCTAATCCTGCCCTTTCCACTGCTCTTATGAGTGATACCTCAGCACAGCAACAAGGTGGTATTAAGCGACCACGCGAGTTCGTAGCTACTGAAATTTCTGGAAATGCCCCTGTTGGTGCCACGACCAATGTTTCCTCAAAGAGTATGTCTCCTAAAGATCAGAAAGGGTCAAAAATAAGGTAAGCATTCTTTAAAATGACAGCTGGATCCATTTTTTTGTATAGGTAGTGTTTTTGTTTAGTGTCATTAATGGTTGTATTTTATGCTGGGAAATTACAACTTGTTCACTATGTTGTGAATTTGTTGGCTATTGTTCATTAGGCCCTTAATTTTTTTCCATTTCACATCTTGATTCCCAAGTTTAGTGATTACCAAACACAGTGATTTCAGCAATACAAGCATTTTGACTTTCCAGACATTTATTCCAGTTAACCATGTTATTCTTGTGTCCCTGATCATTGTTCTTAATATTCTTTGTTTCATTCACATTTGTCCTGTTTAAAATCTTGTCACTTCGTATGCCTTTTCTGTTTGTTTATAAATGAATCCCCTTACCGATTAGGATCTCTTATTTTCAGTTTACATATCCATTACTTTCTGCGTGTAAATTAGTGTCGTTTTCAACAAAAGTGCCTCAGACACATGAAGTGCAACACCTTTGCTTAAAGTGCTCAAGCGTAGGCTAGTAGTGTCTTAAGAGGCAGAGATTCATTTTCAAATGTTCTCGTCATTAGCGCTCTGCATGGTATTAAGGATGGGGATTAGTGATGATAAAAATAATTGTTAATCACTAATTCACTACTAATGAAAGATTGATTCTAAATTGACACCCTGTCCCATTGTAGAGCAGATGGAGGAACTAAATCCTAAGCAGTTGCAACAGTAAGATAGTGTGAAAGAAAACGATGCCACCACTGTTACCTCCGTCGTTACTTCCCCAATTTTCCCTGCATCAGGGTCCCTTTCCTCAACTGATCCTTCCACACCCAAACAACAGAAGAATGGAAGTATCCTCAGACAACTTTCTCTCTATTGCATAGTAATTTGGATGGCTTTCCCTTTCAGATCTGCATGCAAACCCCAGTCATAAGCCTGTTACAGATTAGAAATCTCTTGGAAGACCAGGTAATCAAGTTGGCAATTAGTCTAGACAGTAGGCAATCTGACCAACTCCTTGTAGTATCTCTAATTGGTGACCCTCAAACTTTCTGAAGCAAAATGTTCTTGAATGGTGTTGTTTTCAATTAAATATATAATCTAGGTCTCAACATCTATTACCAATTAGTTTTAGGTTGGACGCTTAACATAGTTCTTGAACTTTTACTCATATTTACTTTGCATTTTGACATTTTCACTTGTGATATAAGATAATGGCAAGTAAATCAATCTCACGATAAACGAGACGAGGTTTGCGGAATCCATTTGATATTGAACCCTAGTATCTAGTATCGACTTGTATGGTATCATGTGTGTATCTAGGTAGCAGATATATGAAGATACGTTAAGTTAGATATGAAGAAAGCACTCTCAAAGAACCCATCTTGTTGAAGGTAAGAAAAATAGTGTTATATGTATACATGTGTTTACTTGGCTCAGGCTATTTGGTGTTAGAAGTTGAAGAGTTGTTGCCTTCATTGTTTATCGAATTCTGCACTTCCTTTACAAGATTCTACATATAACAATCCTTGAGAAAAAAAATAATATTAGATATGGTTTACGAAATAGAAATGAATTAATAATGATTAACTAGAAAGAATTTAGTCTTTACTTGGGTGTCCTTGAGTGTACATCATCTTTGAGCAATTTTCCACAGTTACAGTTTTCAAGGATGGGAATCTAATGCTTTAATTCCCCTGTAGAGCTGCAAATGATTCGTTTATATAAACGAAATTGAACAAGGTTTTTTATTTGTTTAATTAAAGGAGCGAGCGAGATAAATGAACGAATGAGATTTTTATTCGTATTTGTTTATGTTTGTGAATGTTTGGTAATTTGTTCATTTATGTTTCATTGAATTATTAACATTTCTATTTTTTCTTTTTGATAAATGCCACTAAATTTTATTAAATCCATAAAAAAATAATTACATCGCAATCAAGAAGCAAAATAATTAAATTAATCAATCCAAAGATTTTTATAACCCAAAACAAAGAAAAATAAAAATTCCTATGAAAATAAGCATACCAATAAAATTCAGAAGCTTCCTGAATCTCCTTATCTCTATCCAAACGAGACGCATAACGAAGAAAGAAAGGAATTGTAGACGATCCAAACTGTCGTGCACAAAGTATTGCTACCCAAGATTGATTTCATCGGCAAACGACCATCAGCCGAGTGGAGATAAATCTTTTCAAGTGACCACCGACAAAAACATAAATTTGAAAACTAGTATCGATTGAATATCTGTGTGAATAACAATCGATCATTAGGGTATGTTGAAACATGCCACAAAGAAAGATGAATCAAATCACAAAACAAAAAAAAACATGTCATAAAGACAGAAGAAAAACGTGTCACAATAGAAATAACGTGCTATAAAAGCAGAGATTCTTATTAAAATCAAAAACAAAGAAAATAATAGATTTAATGGTCCATAATCAATACTAAATTTGATTGCCGACCACCGATCAAAAAGATTAATCAAAGAGAAGAACGGCTATAAAAATTATTTTGAGAGAAAAGATGAACAACTAGGGTTTTTCAATCTTCATATTTCTATTTCTATTTATTATTTTTATAAGAAAAATATTACTTTTTTTAAAAAATAAACTTATTATATATAAGCTTATTCGATTAAATATATTCATATATGTTTGTTTATGTTGATTCTTTTGTATTTATTTACGTTCGTTTAACATTTTAACTAATAAATATGAATGAATTATATTACTTGAGAAATGAAAATCAACAACAAATTATGTCCCATTTAGTTATTCATGTTCTTTATTGGGTCTCCACTGTTGTACTTTCCAATTATCCAACATTTCACCCCCTTCATCTAAACTATTACCGGTGTCTAACTCAAGTGGCAACACTTTGGGAGCTCACTCTCTGCAAACAAACTCCTGTCAAACGATCCTATAACAGTCTTGTATCTTTCCATCTTCCTCAAGAACTCGTCTTCCTTCGGTATAATCCGAGAATCCGGAATAGATACATCTAATGAGAACAAAGAAGATAGGTTCTTCAACTCGAGCATTGCCTTCAACGCCCCATGGATGGAAACTATAGCTATAGCCAAATTTGCTATGACACTTTCCAGGATGATTCCATGTCCAATAGGCAATAGCTTTAGTTGGGTCAATTCTGCTCTCTCTATTGGCAACCGCTCAATAGTGGAACCCTTGAAGCTCAGGACATCTCAACGCAAAGCTTATTCAACAATGTGCATTTGCATAAACGTAAAGCTTGAAGGTTCGTTAATGAAAGATAAGAAATAAGTATATAGTTATATATTAAAATTGTCGATACAATTTCTCTGAATACTTCTTGTCTTGATACGGTCATATCCCAAATTTCCAATAAAAAAACACTGAAACTTAGACCAGATATTATATTACTGTCATGGCTCAAGGGAGAGAATTGAAGAGAGGGAAAGGAAGGAATATCGAAGAAAGGAAGAATCTGAAGAAATAAGGGATTGATCGGGTAACAATTGGGGAAAATGAAGAGAGTAAATTGGAGGAAACAAACGATGGCGTTTTGTTAATGCTGAGGGTGACCAACCGAACCGGATTCGTGAAAGAAGAAAGTGGGGATGTTAGTGAACCGACCCAAGGAGAGCGGTCCAAGGATTATTACCAGAAGAATTATCCTGAATGAGAAGATACTGGAACATGTTGACGTGGTTGAAGACCTTGATTACACCTGTAAAAAAATAACCGAATGGTGTACCCTTTATAGGGGAAATTGTTAATTGTATTATTTTCATGTGTTTATAGAATATTGAATGAATTTTTAGCTCCTTATTCTCTACTTCTCCTTTTTTTTCCTTAATCCTTTCTATTACCCTACCTCTCCATACGTTATATTGGTATCAGATTCTGGTTATTAGATCCACAGTCACATTGGGAAAAGTAAAAAAAACACAACTTATGGCCGATGCTGTGGATTTGTCCACTATCCAGCGCCAGCTTGATGAGATGAAGGTCAGCCATGGTAACTTGAAAAATCGTCTGCAACACTTTGAGTCAACAATGGAAGCTACACAATCCGATCTTCAAACATTCATTAACTTGGTCACCAAAGTTGCAGAAAGAGGGGATTCGACTTCTCCAAAAAAAAAACCACCTTTCACCTGCAACAAATCAAATGCAAAGAGAAGGTCAACATCCTGTCCACATCACTATAATAGATGACAAAGAACATTACACCATGAAGCAAGATGACCATGGTATTTTGGCCTCTAAACCTTTTTGCCCAACATCCTCTAGAGGTAAAGCTAAGCTCCCAGGTCAATGGTCTGATAAAGGTGATACTTCTCTTCTTCAAGATGTCTCTCGCCCTGACACTAGTCTCATTCCTATCACTTGGAGCACCTTTAAGCTTAAACTTAAGATTGATATGCCTCTTTTTGATGGGAAAATTCGAGAAGTTGGATTCGCAAATGTGAAAAATATTTTGCGATTTTTGATGTTTCTCCTACACACCAACTAGAAGTGGCTACGATGTATCTCACAGGAAAGTCCGAAACTTGGTTTGATGGTTACATGATACAGAAAAATAAAGCAACTTGGCAAGAATTTGTAGCTAATTTATGTCACCGATTTTGTGATCGCACTACCACTGATACTATTGAAGAGTTCAATAAATTAGTCCAGAAGAAATCTGTTGAGGACTATCATGAAAGGTTTGATGAATTGAAGCCTTATATATTACTTCATAATCCTTCTTTGGACGAGAGTTATTTTGTTTCAAGTTTTGTAGCGGGCTTAAAGAAGAACTTCGCTTGCGGGTTAAGGTGCTTCAACCTCGAAGTGTTTCTGCAGCCAGTAGGCAGGCTAAGCTATATGAGTTAGCCTCTGAGTTAGATTCGAGAAGATCTCGTTATCCTATCAAGTCCACTAGTTATCAACCATCAACAACTCCATTACAAAAAGTGGTGCAACCTCCTCCAGTGAAGTCTCCCATGCCATTACCCTCAACGAAACAATCCTTACTTGAGTATCTTCGAGCCAATAATCTATGTTACAAGTGTAGGGAGAAGTTTTCTCTGGTCCATCAATGTAAACCTAAGCAACTCAATTTAATGGAAGATGATTCTTCCCCAAAGTCTCTAGAGGATCCAGTACAAGACTTGGTTGATTCGGGTACCTAATCTCTTCAGGAAGGGGACTTAGAAATATCAATTCATGCTTTGATAGGGAATGTAGGTCATCATACCTTACGAATACATGGAACTATTAATGGTAAGCCACTAATTATTTTAGTTGACAGTGGTAGTACACATAGTTTCATCAGACCTATGTGGGTAAAGGAAGGTTTAGAAATGTTGTCTACTAATCCTTTGGCAATTACAGTAGTTAATGATGAAAAATTGTATAGTTTAGCTACCACTAAGTAGTTATGTTGGAAAATGCAAGGTCATGAATTTTATCATGACTTTCGAGTATTACATATGGGAGGTAGCGATATGGTTTTGGGCGTTGGATGAAATTTTATAGTCCTATTTCCATGGATTTTAGTACTATGACAGTGAGTTTTCTTAAGGATGATAAGGAGGTTATATTGTATGGTGGAAGGAAGTCTACTCCATTTAAAGTGATTTCAGGGGCTAAACTACAGAAAATTATTGAAAAAGACTCAAATTTGATGGGTGAAATTTATTTACGTACTTGTGAGGAGGATGAATAGATACTACCAGTAGACCTGCAAGCCTTGTTGCATAAGTACCAATTAGTGTTTGACGAGCCTCAAGGACTTCCTCCCCTCAGATCTCAAGATCATGCCAGTGTCCTGCAACCTAATTCACAACCAGTGAATCTTAGACCTTATCGTTTTTCTCATTATCAAAAGGCAGAGGTTGAAAAGCAAATCACAAACATACTTGTGTCATCTATTATCCAAACAAGTAAAAGTCCCTTTGCCTTTCCTTGTTTACTTGTTAAGAAAAAGGATGGCTCTTGGCGTTTATGTGTGGATTATAGATAGCTTAATGCATTATCAATGAAAAATAAGTTTCCAATTCCTATTGTGGAAGACTTATTAAATGAACTACAAGGTGTATTTTTTTTAAGTGGACCTCAGATCAAGGTACTGACAAATTCGAATAAGCAAGAGGATATCCATAAAACTGTATTTCGCACTCATCAAGGCCATTATAAGTTTAAGGTTATACCTTTTGGGCTAACAAATGCCCCTGATACTTTCCAATCACTTATGAATCAGATATTTGTTCCTTTTTTAAGAAAATTTGTTTTTTTAATGACATATTGATTTACAACAACTCTTGGGATAGTCACCTTCTACACTTGGAGGTTGTGTTACAATTATTACTTGCTCACAAACTATTTGCTCGACGATGTAAATGTTTTTTTTCTAGACAGTCTTCAGTGGAATATTTGGTCTATATGATTTCGGATAAAGGGGTAGTTACAGACCCTTCGAAAATGGAGGTATGAGAAATTGACCACTTCCTAAATCTCTAAAATCTTTGTGAGGTTTCTTGGGATTAACTGACTATTATAGAAAATTTGTAAGAGGTTATGGTGAAATTAGCAGACCACTGACTTCAATGTTAAAGGACAATTTTTTTTGGGCACCTGATGCTATGCTAGCTTTTGACAAATTGAAGAAAATAATGTGCAAAACCCCTGTCTTAGTAATATAACGTGGAGTTCGTCGGAACGGATTTTCCTCGTTAGTTTCGGATCTAGGAATGTTGTAGGCACGTTCTTGCAATAAAAATAATAAAATGATAACAAAAATTATACGACATATTTATTAGTAATAAATTTAAAAAAATGAACAAAGTGACATAAAAAATATATAGATATATATAGATTATAATTTTGGCGTTTTGGAAAGGACTTCAACGACGGCGACAATGAAGACTTCAAAAACGACCGATGGTGGAAAACGCTAAACTCAAAAGAACTCGAACAATATGATGAACGAACTCAAATCGAATCTATTTAACACCGTAGGACTTGGAGTGCTAAATATCAATTTAGGAACCCGAAGTATCAAAAGACAATCAAACGAATTGAGTGTCAAATAGTTCTAAAAAGAACCGAAATGAGAAAGAACTCTAAAAAAAATTTATTCATTCAAATTGTGTAACCCATTTACATAATGTAATTACATATATATAGAAAAGAAAAAAATAATAAAATAAAATAAAATAAAAGGTTGTCGGTTGAAAACCTCCCTCCTCCATACATTTGAATTATATGTGCCATTGAATTAAGCACATGGAAAATGTGGCCGGTTGAAATACATTTGAATATCAAATGTGTTGCTGTGAATTGCAAAGTGAATTTTGCACATGGTAAATGTGCATGGAATTCAAAATTTGAAATTCATCCATGGCAGCAATCTGTCGATTGTTGGATGATGTATGCGAACGTAGCAGAACATGTGAATCGGGACACCGTTATGTCATCCGGATGTTGGAATCAACCGATTTATTATGTACCTATATATAATAAATAAGTTAGACACATACTTAAACATATTTAATAAATAGGATAATCTAATATTTCACTCAAATATAACAAATAAGTTATATATATTTAAATATATATAAAATAATGTCACATATCAGTATGCAACACATTATAAACCCTATGTTCTAAGACACAAATATTATCAAATAAATTCGGAATTGAAGCACAAGTAAGCAAAAATGCTTCCTAGAAATATTTTGCCTTAGATCGAATAATGGGTCCTAAAGGCATAACCTCCGGATTAGTGTCAAATGTTGGTGAATATGTGCTCACATCACCTGGCCTTACCAAATTTTACTAAGCCTTTTTGTTTGGAGACGGATGCAAGCTCTAAAGGTATTGGTGTTGTATTATCCCAAGAGGACAGGCCTATAGCCTATTTGAGTAAGCTGTTAAGTCCAAAAAATTCTGATTTACCAGCTTATGAAAGAGAATATTTAGCAATCTTGATGGTTGTTGCTAAATGGAGACATTATTTAGAGGCCAATCCATTTGTGATCAAGACTGATCATGAACCTTTAAAACACCTCTTCGATTAGAAGTTAACGACTATAATTCAAAAGAGAGGCTTAACGAAATTAGTGGGACTCGATTATGTCACCAAATTTCGAAAGAGAAAATCTAATTTGGTGGTTGATACCTTATCCAGAAAAGAAGAATTTCAAGGTTAACTTTCTGCTCTCCAGGCTACCTCTATTACACCTAGTTGGGTTCTGGAAATTGAATCCAGTTATAAGGATGACTCTATTGCTACTGAAAAAATCACAGCCTTAGTAGTCATTTCTACTTCTGTTAAGGATTGGACATTTACTCAAGGAGTATTACGATACAAATATTGAGTGTATGTTGGAAGCTCTGGGCATCTAAGTTCGGGCCTATTAACGGCCCTTCATGATTCACCCCAAGGGGGTCATTCGGGAATCCAGACAACTTATTACAGATTAAAGCTTTATGTCACGGGGTCAGAGTTTTCGCACAGGAACTTTTACCCGTGCGGCACCTCGGGTCTCTTGCATGCCCAAGGATCAGCCTTAACGATCTCCGATGCTTATTGGTTTCGCCCTCCCATGGGCTCATCAGGGAAGCGGGGACAGCTCCCGACCAGTGTGGTGCACGATCAACACGCCCATCCCAGATGGGACGACTGCTCGGCACGTACTACACTCTTAATGCTATCCCTCTTCCAAGTTTTAAGCACCACCAGAAAGCATCTCGCTCGGTCCCGCGTAGTCACGACTCACGGTCCGTGACATTCTCCTCCACCCAATTCATGCACGCCCTCGTGCATGGGGAGGAAACTCTTTCCCTCTCTAAAACGTGCCAGGAACTAGTGTGCAATTCTCCTAAACTGACCCACTAACCTGGGGCCACCCTCCTATATCGGGCCAGGGTCTCCCTGCAATCACCTCATGGCCACCTGCCACTTTACCGAGGTGTCCCATTGTAGTTCACCCAATCGGAGAATTTTCGCTGCAATTTCCTGCCTACTCGTCCTCGTCTCAATCTCTTTCTAGAGGACCCACTCGCGAACACCCTCCTCTCTTGGGGTGCGAGCTAACACGCTCGTCTAACTGACTCGCTCCGCAGAACAAGGGGCGCTTAGTCAACCCAACAGCTAGCACACAGCCTCGCTCTGATACCACTTGTCACGGGGTCAGAGTTTTCGCGCAGGGACTTCTACCCGTGTGGTACCTCGGGTTTCTCGCATGCCCGAGGATCAGCCTTAACGATCTCCGATGTTTACTGGTTTCGCCATCCCATGGGCTCATCAGGGAAGCGGGGACAGCTCCCGACCAGTATGGTGCACGATCAGCGTGCCCATCCCAGATGGGACGGCTACTCGGCACGTAATACACTCTTAATGCTATCCTACTTCTAAACTTTAAGCACCACCAGAAAGCATCTCGTTCGGTCCCGCGTAGTCACGATTCACGGTCCGTGACATTTACTTCTATTGGCTTGGCATGAAAACTTCAGTTAAGACTCATATTCTTCACTGTGATATCTGTCAGAGAACTAAATCAGAACATGTAGCTAAACCTGGTCTTCTACAACCTATTCCTATTCCTCAACAGGCTTGGGAGGTAATTTCTATGAATTTTATTGAGGGTTTACCATCTTCTTCTAAACAAAATGCATTTTGGTGGTGATAGATAAGTTTACCAAATTTACTCATTTTATAGCCCTTCATTATCCCTATACTGTCACTGAAATGGCCCAACTCTACTTAGACCAAATTTAAAGGTTGTATGGTACCCCTAAGATTGTTATCTCCGATCGAGACAAGATTTTCACAAGTGTTTTTTTAGAGAGAATTGTTCAAATAATTAGGTACTGCTACACATTTTAGCACTACCTATCATCCTGAGTCTGATGGACAGACTGAGAGACTCAATCAGTGTTTAGAACAATACTTGAAAAGTGTTTGTTTTTTGAAACCTAAAACATGGGTCAAACTTCTATCCCAGGCAGAATGGTGGTACAATACCACATACCACACAGCTTTGGGTATGACCCCTTTTCAAGCATTATATGGATTTCCACCTAATGAAATGCAATGCGGTGAAGAATCTAGAGTGCAAGGTGTTCAACAACTGCTCACATATCGACTTACCCTCAACAACCTACTCAAAGAAAACCTAGCTAAAGCACAAACCCGAATGAAACAACAAGCTGATAAACACAGAAGTGAGAGAGTTTTTGCTGTTGGAGATTGGGTGTACCTTCGGTTGCAGCTTTATCGACAGACATCTATTGCTGTCAGAAAGAATTTAAAACTTGTCGCACGCTATTTTGGTCCCTACAGAGTCATTGAAAAGATTAGTTCAGTAGCTTACAAACTTTAATTACCGGCCACTTCGAAGATTCATCTTGTTTTTCATGTGAGCATGTTGAAATTAAAAACCGGGGATAATTTGATTACCTCTCGAGATCCACCTGAACTAGCAGCGGATGAAAGCTTGAAAGTCTATCCAGCAATTGTCCTTGATAAACGTATATTAAAGAGAAATAATCAGGCGGTGACTCAACTTTTAATTTAGTGGACAAAATTTAGAGCAGATGATGCAACATGGGAGGATTACACATCTTTGAAAGCCAGTTTTTGGATTTCGATCCTTAGGGTCAAGGATCATCTCAAGCAGGGGGAATTGTCATGGATCAAAGGAGATAATTGAAGAGAGAGAAAGGAAGGAAGATCGAAGAAAGGAAGAATCTGAAGAAATTAGGGATTGATCGGGTAGCAATTGGGGAAAATGAAAAGAGTAAATTGGAGGAAACAAACGATGGCGTTTTGTTAATGCTGAGGATGGCCAACCGAACTGGGTTCGTGAAAGAAGAAAGTGGAGATGTTAGTGAACCGACCCAAGGAGAGCGATCCAAAGATTATTACCAGAAGAATTATCCTGAATGAGAAGATACTAGAACATGCTGACATGGTTGAAGACCTTGATTACACCTGTAAAAATATAATTGAATGGTGTACCCTTTATAGGGGAAATTGCTAGCTGTATTGTTTTCATGTTTTTGCAGAATATTGAATGAATTTTCAGCTCCTTATTCTCTACTTCTTCTTTTTCCTTATCCTTTCTATTACCCTACCTCTACATACGTTACAATCGCCTCTTTTCAGTTTTCTTACTTGCATTTGTTTTTAAATTTTCAACGTCTTTTCAAATATCCTCTACTGTAAGGATAATTATATTTTTAGTACTTTATCTATGTTTGTGTTTTTATTTTAGTGTATATTTTTTGATAAAATATTATTAAATGTTAAGTTTTTAAATTGATACAATTGTCGTTAAAGTTAACGGACACAATGATATGATATTTTTATTACTTTTTTTCTTTCTTTTTTTCTAGTTTGTGATCTACATGATATTATATATATATTCTAATCAATGAGGTGGTGACACGTGTCATTATCTCATTAAATGTAAAATCACTAAATTTTGGTGTTTTGTGGTTGGGGAAAATTAAACTTATGACCTATAAAACCAAAATCACAGTAAAACTATTAAGTTAACTAGTTCTATTTATATATTTTCAATTATATATTTAACTCATCCAATATTCAACAACAAATTTTAAAAACAACAACAAGAAGAGTTTTCACATATTAGGATTTGAATCTACAACCTTAGGCAAGAACAAAGGTTAAACCACAGACTGACAAACTCTAATTAATATATTTTTCATTATATATATATATATATAATTTATACAATATTTCCACAATAGCTCCTATAAATAAGCATGAGACAACGATGTTGTGTTTGTGCTAGCTTGCCCTCGATTCTCTGTGCACTGTCCCCTCAGTTCAAATATTTATTTTTTCATTAATTTGCTAATTAAGTCTCAGTTTTCTGACACTAATGCTCTCATTTTCAGGATGGAAGAATCGATTATGGTGAATTTGTCGCGATGATGAAAAAAGGCAATGCAAGCATCGGTAGACGAACCATGAGAAACAGTCTAAATATAAGCATGAGAGATACCCTAGGTGCTCGATAATTTCCAACCACGCACATCATATACAAGTAGTGATGGATCTAAAAAAATATTTAAGGGTGAGTACACATATAATTTTAAAATTTAAGGGTGGATATAATTCATAGATATTAAAAAAATTTAAGGACTAATTCATAAAATTTTAAAATTTAAAGATAAATGTATGAACTTTAAAAATTTTAGGGTAATAGCCTCAGACCCATCCTATCCCGTACGCGCATCCACCACTTTGTACATATATCTTCTGTCTAACATTTTATATATATATATATATGGATAGTTGAACCACAAGTAAAATAAAACAATTGCATTAAGAGTTTGTTTAGGTTAAAAAACACTTCGAACCTCGAAATTGGTAATGTAACACTTTTTTCATATCAGATCTAAGATGTTATATTTGAGTTATCTTTAACCCGATTATTAATTTGTTAAAACTTAAAACTTTAAGTTTAGTAAAAAAATTGAAAGAAAAATATTTTGATACATAAGCTTTAGTTTATATAAATCTTTTAACTTTTGTTTTTTTATTTATTGTGGGAATATTATATAAGTTAAATATATATGATTGAAAATATATTAAATAGAGTTGATTGGTTTAGTGGTTTGGTTTTGGTTTTAGGTTTTATAGGGCGTGATTTCAATTCTTTTCAACCCCAAAACTTTAAAATTTGGTGTTTTTTAATGGGAGACGGGACACATGTCATAATCTCATTGGTTGAAAAAATATAATAATAATATCACGTGAATCATTGTTTATATGAAATTTGAGATAAAAATCATTTGTCTCTTTCTCACGTCTCTTTTGAAAAAAAATTAGAAAAAAAAACCTTTTAAACCATATTTTTTCCTAAATCCTACGCCCTAAAAATATATCATACCCTTAATTTTCTAAACTCTAACAACAACCTCCAACTGTGAACCCTAAATCCTTAACCTTTTAATTTAAAATGGAGGCATAGAAGGATGCATATGAAAGAGAGATGATTTTCACCTGAAACTTGGTGGCGAACACAGAAGGGTTGTTGCTCCTAGGAGTGATAATGAGTCTGGCCGGCTTGCAAGCTACTCGGGTTCGGTTCGGTCAAAGCTCGGCTTGAGTGAGCTCGACTCGGACTTTGGTTCGGCTCAGGATTTAAACGAGCCGAACTTGCCTAAGCGCGTCTCGAAAAGCTCGTGAATAGGCTTGGAATAATCATATATAAACAAACATATATATATTTATATATACATTAAAAATAATTTGTTTAGCGAAAAAAAATAATAAAATAATTGAGAGTAAATCCACTAAAATAAATTAAATAAAATAAACTGAATATTATCAACTAAAACAAATTTACAAAATTATAAATAATAAATAATAAATAAACTACAAATAAATAAATAATAAAAATAATATAAAAAATTATCCATTTCGAGCCAAATCGAGTCGAGACGAGTCTGACGAGTTTTGAGCCCGAACTGAACCTAGTAATATTATTTTCGAGTTGAACTCGAACCTAAAATTCCGAGCTCGGAGAGCCTCGAGCCTAACCGAGAAAATTCCAAGGAAATTCCAAGGGTGAGGTGAGCCACAAGTTGCTGCTTGATAACAGAACCTGAAAATGTCTAACAGCACGACAGAAGTCTAAAATGAAAGTGGATGTCTTAAACTGGTGATTCATAAAAGAGACTGAAATTTAACCATAACCATGGCAGAACGAATAAAATTGTAAGTTCATTATGGATTAGATAACTAAATTTCAACAAAGACAGCATATATGATCCATCAAATTGGTACATTAGGAGTATATCCTATATGCTATAACCACTCACCAAAGGCAACTGCACCGATTTTGAGATGTCTTTTAGGATACTTGGGGGAAATTCAGTACTCTTAACTCTGGTAAACTGATTGAAACAGTATGTAAGAGAATGAATTTCTATTTTCTTATCCTTTTTCATCTCAGCTGGTTCCAAAAGTGTCAAAGCGATACGAAAGTGTCACGAATCCCGAACATCATTTCGTATTTTTATACGATTAGAGTTCAACAGAGAAGAATACCAGAATTCAAAAGTTAACCCAATAGCTCAATTCTCTAAGCCTGTTGCGGTATTTTTGGCTGTTCATTTTCTTTTGTACGTCATTTCATTTTTCATGAGAACCGCCTTTTTTGTCTTTATTAATGCCAGCGTTTTATTTCAGTCTCACGTGAGTAAGGATAATGCTGAAGATACAGAAGTTATTTTGCAATTTTCAACATCAATCCCGATAATTAAGCATTTAATTATATTTTCTTTAGGAAATTAATTGCATAAACAAGCCTGTTAACTCAAATCTGTTGAATGTTTCTTCAACCAGAGCACATTAGTGTTTTAATAATTTTGAAAATCTAGAAAAACAAATTTTATTCCTAGAAAATCCAATTTTATAACTCAGCAAATCTCCCATTCAATGTAATGATTAACTTTTTTTATTAAATTTTCACATTTAAGACCTATTGATGGGAATTTAGAATATCTTGTTATTAATTTTCTCTCTTTTTCTACCCGATTTGCATATTTCTACAGGTGAACTCAGCTTACATGCTGGATATGAATAGTCTTGGATTCAATGTCAAGGTAACCTTTTTCATTACATTCTTGGTAAATGAAACCTTTTTTCCTTTATTTTCTGGCAGATTAGTTATGAAGGAAATACTTTCGAGCTTCGAGTTCCTTTTTCCTTATTTTCAGTTTTCTTACTTGCCTTTTTTTTAATTCTTAATATCTTTTCAAATACCCTCTCCTTTAAGGATAATTATATTTTTAGTACCTTATCTATTTTTGTGTTTTTATTTTAATGTTTATTTTTTAAAAAAAATATTATTAAATGTTATGTTTTTAAATTATAAAATTGCCGTTAAAGTCACGAACACAATGATATAATACTTTTATTTTTTTTCCTTTTTTATAGTAACGATCATGATATTATATATTTTTTCTAATCAATGAGGTGATGACATGTGTCACGATCATGATATTATATATTTTTTCTAGTCGACTTTTAAATACTTGTCCGACTAAGTAAGCCTAAAACCTGATCAAGCAAATATGCTTAAATCACTTCGGAGGAAAAAAAAAACAATAAAAGAAATGACTAGAGAAAAGTGAGACAAGTGTTGAGAGAATTCAAGTTGTATTCTCAAGTAATGAGTGATTAAGTGAGGTGAGGGTAAGCCTCTATTTATAACTGGAGCCCCTTACATCTAACGGTGGAAATCAAATTACATCAACGGCTATGATTAGCCAAAATCTCTAGAAATCCCTAAAATCAAGGAAAGCCATGAAAATATTAATTAATGAAAGAAAATTAATATTTTATGGATAAAAATACTCCAAGACTTATTCAATTTTGTTCTGGGTCATCCCAGGCTTATTTGGATAGGCCCAGGATGGTGCAAAGGGCCTTATGGGTAGTCTAGTTCGTACAGGTTGAACTTCGGGACTAATTGGGCTTGATCGTTGATCCGCGGTCCGTGACATAAACCACAGGCTGACAAGCTCTAATTGATATATTTTCATTATTTATATATAATTTATACAATATTTCCACAATAGTTCCTAAATATAAGCCTGAGACAACGATGTGGGGTTTGTGCTAGCTAGCCCTCGATCCTCTGTGCACTGTCCCCTCAGTTCAAATATTTATTTTTTTCATTAATTTGTTGATTAAATTCCACTGATCTGACAAGAGTGCCCTCATTTTCAGGATTGAAGAATCGATTATGGTGAATTTGTTGCGACGATGCAAAAAGGCAATGCAGGTATCGGTAAACGAACCATGCCAAACAGTCTGATATAAGCATGAGAGATGCTCCAGGTGCTCGATAATTTCCAGCCACGCACATCGTATACAAATAGTGGCCGATAAAAAAATTGAGGGTAAACGCACGAAATTTTAAAATTTTAGGTAGATATAATTTATAAATATTAAAAAATTTAAAAATTAATTCATAAACTTTTAAATAAAAAATAAATGTGTAAACTTTAAAAAGCTTAGGATGATAGACCTAGACACATCTTATCCGTACACGCATCCGCCGTTGTGTACAAGTATTTCTGTCTAACATCTTATATATATACATATATATATATATATGGGATAGTTGAACCACAAGTAAAATAAAACAATTGCATTAAGAGTAGGAGTGTTCAAATCCGGATACCGGGTATTTGGGTATCCAAAACACCGGGTACCCGAAGAGTCGGGTAATTAAAATTTTGGCTCATGTCTCGACTTGAGTTTTCCAGGTACCGATACTTTGAGTACCCAAACACCCGAAAAATTGGGTAATCGGGCATCTCGGATTTTTTTTAAATTTTAAATTTAATTCTAAAAAAAATACACATAAATTTAAAAATTCAAATCGTATAATTTAACATCCAAACATAAAAAATTACTTAAACTTTCATAAAAAATATCAAGTAAAATTTTAATTGTTTTTATATATTAAAATAATTTATATATTAAAAATATTAAAATAATTAAAAATATCTAAAAACAAAGATTTGAAGTTGAAACATGCCCAATAAAAAATTTCATAGAGCTTAAACAACTGAATTGATCCCATAACAAAAGATAGATACACAAATAAACTAGTCATGGCTGCCCAACAAGCTGTGGAGGTAAAATTATCGATTCTTTTGTTTGGGGCAAACAAATAGTTGTCTGGATGAAGATTAAAGTCCTGATTTTGTTGTGTTTGTAGATAAAACAAATCAATATTAACACCAATCATAAATTCAAAAACAAGAATTTAATCGACAATAACATAGAGGTATTTCGATATAGAAATAATTATAAAGGATCCGGGTACTCGAAAATTTTTATATTTGATACCCGGGCTCAACCCGAAAAATATCGGTTGGGTACCTAACTCGAATTTTTAAACTTTTGAAGAAAAATATCCGAAATTTTTTAAGCGGGTCGACGGGTCGAGTATTTTTTTAACACCCCTAGTTAAGAGTTTGTTTAGGTTAAAAAACACTTCGAACCTCCAAATTGGGAATGTAACACTTCGATCATATCGGATCCAAGATGTTATATTTGAGTTATTTTTAATCCGATCATTAATTTGTTCGAAATTATAATTTAAAGTTTAGCAAAACATCAAAAGAAAATTTTTGATACACAAGTTTTAGTTTATACAAACTCTTTAACATTGTTTTTTTTAATTTTTTTGTGAGAATATTGTATAAGTTAAATATATACGATTGGAAATATGTTAAATAGAGTTGGTTGGTTTAGTGGTTTGGTTGTGGTTTTAGGTTTTATAGGGCATGAGTTTAATTCTTTTCAACCCAAAACATTAGAATTTGGTGTTTTTGTGTTTAATGGGACACATAATACGTGTCACAACCTCATTGGTCGAAAAGTATAATAATAATATAGTGTGGATCATTGTTTATATAAAACAAAAACAAATAAATTTTATCCTGTATTTTTTATATTCTAAACCCTAAAAATATACCTTACCTCTAATATCTTAAACTCTAACCATAATCTTTTTTTTGAACCCTAAACACTAAATCCTAACTCTAATTTAAAATAGAGACATGAAAGAAAATAGATGATTATCATCCGAAACTTGGTGGTGAACAGAAAAGGGTTGTTGCTCCCACTAGACTCCAAAGAACTATTGCTAAGATATAGCACTAACTTTTGAAATCTGCAGGTGAGGTGAGTTACAAGTTGCTGCTTGATAACAGAACCTGAAAATGTCCAAAGCATGGCACAAGTCTAAAAAGAAAGTAGATGTCTTGAATTGGTGATTCATAAAAGAGACTGAAAATATCCATAACCATGGCAAAACGAATAAAATGGTAAGTTCATTATGGATTAGATAACAAAATTTCAACAAAGACAGCATATATGATCCATCAAATTGGTACATTAGGAGTATATCCTATAGGCTACAACCACTCACCAAAGACAACTGCACCGATTTTGAGATATCTTTTAGGATATATGGGAAAAAATTCAGTACTCTTAACTCTGGTAAACTGATTGAAACAGTATATAAGGGAAAGGATTTCCATTTTCTTATCCTTTCATCTCAGCTGGTTTCAGAAGTGTCAAAGCGATATGAAAGTGTCATGAATCCCGAACATGTAATTTATCAAAAAAAATTATTCTTCAAGTTATTGTATAAGATAAAATAGGGGTTAGGTGTAACACCCAACCCGGAAGTTACAGTGGGTCTCCGGCCCAAAACCCATATTTCAAAATTTCCTTTAAAAGTTCAATAATAAAAATCACGTAAGGTCCAAAACCAATTTCATAGTCCACTTAAATTAAAACAAACCCAAAATAATTCAAAGTAACTCGGAGCTCCAAAATATATTATAGACCATTTAAAAACATTCGACTCGATAAAAATAACAGTTACAAAACATATAAGGTTCAACATAGTACTAAGCCCACTACATCTAATAACTGTACTCTGACAACACGGTCGATGCTGAAAGTCCAAACCTTGATGGAGCTCCACGAATCCCGCTCCACCTAACCTACGCACGAAAACAGATTTCAAACGCTGAGCCACACAAGCTCAGTGGATATGCCAAACTCAGCCAACATCATGCATATCAAAGCAGTAAAACATGACATATAAATCACATGCATGGTATGATGGTCTAGCATGCTTGCCTATCACATGGCATAAATGAATGTATACTAGCGCACACTATACAATCATATAAGTCAACACACAAGAGTGAGCCCCGTGTCTACACAGCATCGGGATCCTACACTCAGGATTGAGGCTGCCCTCAAATCCTATGCCCGGAATATTACATCGGACATCTTTGAACGAGGCCGCCCAACGTTCGGAAAGGGTGGAGGCCGCCCAACCAACCCTATGCTCGGAATGTTACATCGAAAATCTTTGAATGAGGCCGCCCAACACTCGGTATAAAAGTCTTCAATCATCACCCGACATGTTACATCGGATGGCCTTCAACGTGTTGCAACACTTATGGATATCCGGATTTCCAACACCAAGGACTCAAACCACACGAACGATCCACCTAGGATCTTATCACAACAAGATGTTTAAGATTATCTCAATTAGTCTTTCGGAGTTATAACATCCATCTTAGTTCGATAATTCGTTTCATAGCTTTCAGATTTAAGTATTTATTTATTACGATCACCGAGCCCAAAACTCTACTCAACTTACCCAAAATACACAAGGGTATCGATACCCTTAAGTAGGGTATCGGAATACCCTGTATCGATACCCACCCAAAGAGGGTATCGAAGCACACAGGTATCGATACCAGTATCGATAACGTTGACCAACTTTAAAAGTCAACAAAAAGGGGAAGACCCGTTTTGATACAGGTATCGATACAAAAAGTTTTTGGAACCCTCGGTATCGAAACAAGGTTCGATACCCCTGAACAACAAGCCAAAACATACTCATGGGTATCGATATCGGTAGGCCGAGTATCGATACCCCCTGCACTAAGGACGGGTCTGCACTTAGAAATTCTTGATTTTCAATCCCAAACTTAGTCTAATCGATTCTAAAATGTTCCTATTCAATATTAATGATGTTTAGAGTGTTTTAGCACCAATTTCCAACCCTTAATCACATTAATACGGATTTCACCATTAAAACACCCAAAGCATAAAACCAAGCATTCATGCATAAAACCTACATGTATGCTAACTACCATGAAATGCATGATGATTAGAAGAGTTGGGAGTACCAACCTCAAGCAAACTCAGCCACCAAAACGAGCTCCACACCTCTTCAAGCTTTTCTCCTTCTAAAGTTAGATGATGGCTCACAAGCCTCTTCCTCTACAAGAGAAAGATGATGAACGGATTAGCAAGGTCTTGGGATAATTCTAGAGCTTTAAAATACAAAAAGACTCAGATTTTAAGCTCTTAAAACCCAATCCCGAGCTCCCCCTAAAACCCTCACTAAACCTTCATCTACACCAAACTAACTCATCTTTACCTCTTTTTATAGATCTCTACAAGACATAGAACGTACCCTTCACGTTAAAAATATGATTCTTAACCAAGAACAACAAGATTGCACCTTTACACTCAGCTAGTTTGAGAGGAAAAGATGAAGAAGATGAGGAAGACAAATGGTGACTTCACCCACTGATTCCTCTGCCAAACATAACTCCCCCCTCTTTCCTCTCTTTCAATTCCTCTTGGCATTTACAAAAATGCCCCCAACTTACCACTTAGAAACCCAACACAACAAGACCCAACAAGGCCCAACACTAACTCGAGGCCTAAAACCACAAAAAACAAGGCCCAACGTCTCGGGCTAACCCGACCCTCGAATCTGAATTTGGGTCGTTACAACTCTCCCCTCCTTAAAGAAAATTTCATCCTCAAAATTTACTTGTTAGGAAGAGATGAGGATACTAAGCTTTCATGTCCTTCTTCGCCTCCCACGTGGCCTCTTCGATTCCATGATTCCTCCACAAAACCTTTATCAAGGGTATACACTTGTTCCTAAGCTCTTTGACTCCTCTATCCACGATTCTGATGGGCCTTTCCTCGTAAGTCAAATCCATATTGAATTTGATTTCCTCAAGCTGGACCACATGTGAGGGATCGGAACGGTAACGTCTCAATATATACACGTGGAACACATCGTATATACGTGCCAACTCTAGAGGCAAAGCTAGCCGATAAGCTACCAGTCCAACCCTCTGAAGCACCGCATACAGCCCAATATACCTTGGGCTCAACTTTCCCTTGCGACCAAACCGAATGATACCCTTCCATGAAGATACCTTAAGAAACACCTTCTCCCCAAGCTCATACTCGACGTGCTTACGCTTTTTATCCGCATAAGCCTTCTGTCTGTCAAAAGTTGCTTGTAACCTCTCCTTGATGATCTGAACTTTCTCCTCAATTTCCTTAACAAGTTCCGAACCCACTATCTTTCTCTCATTGAGCTCTGTCCAACACAAAGGTGTCCTACACCTGCGCCCGTACAAGGCCTTAAAAGGAGCCATCTTGGTGCTCGACTGATAACTATTGTTGTAAGCAAACTCTACCAACGGTAACTGCTACTCCCAACTACGAGCAAAGTCTACCGCACAACACCGGATCATATCCTCCAAAATATGGATAACTCTCTCAGACTGTCCGTCAGTCTGAGGATGAAAAGCTGTACTGAAGTGCAACTTGGTGTCTAGAGCCTCGTGGATAGACCTTCACAACCTCGCTGTGAACCTCAGATCCCTATCCGATATGATCGATGAAGGTACACCATGCAACCTCACGATCTCCTTAATGTACAACTGAGCCAACTTTTCCAAAATAAAGTCCATCCTCACAGGTAAGAAGTGAGCTGACTTAGTTAACCGATCAACTATGACCCATATAGCATCATGCTTCCTCAACGTCATCGGTAACCCGATGACAAAGTCCATGGTCACACGATCTCATTTCCACTATGGAATCTAGATAGGCTGAAGCAAACCTGAAGGAACCTGATGTTCCGTTTTCACTTGTTGACATGCCAAACACCTTGTCACAAACTCTAACACATCTCTCTTCATGCACGGCCACCAAAAGAAAAGATGAAGCTCCTGGTACATCGTGTTACTACCCGGATGAACAAAAAATGGACTACGATGAGCTTCTCTCAAGATACGATCCCTTAGATCCTCCAAGGCGGGAACACATAACCGACCTTGAAAGTACAAGAAACCATCATCTCGTACTTCAAAATCTGACGATTCACCCCTCTGAACAACATCTAACTGAGCTACCAACTCTTCGTCTAACATTTATGCTCTCTTTATCTCCTGAACAAGCGTAGGCTCCACACACAACTCAGCCAAAAAACCTCCATCATCTGTCATCCTCAACCGAGCAAACAAAGCTCTCAAGTCCGATATGGACTTCCTACTCAAAGCATCAGCGACCATATTTGCCTTACCCGGATGATACTCTATGACACAGTCATAGTCCTTTAATAACTCTATCCATCAACGTTGTCTCAGATTCAACTCTTTCTAGGTAAGCAGATACTTTAAACTCTTGTGGTCGGTGTAGATGTAGCATTTTTCCCCATACAGATAATGCCTCTAAATCTTCAAAGCGAAGATAACTACTGCAAGCTCAAGATCATGTGTAGGATAATTCCTCTCATGGGGTTTCAACTGCCTCGAGGCGTAAGCAACCACCTTACCCTCTTGCATGAGCACACAACCCAACCCATTCAAGGAAGCATCACTAAACACCATATAATCTTTTCTCGGTTCTGGTTGCGTCAAGACCGGTGCCTCGGTCAGATAAGCTTTCAACTGCTCGAAACTCTATTGTCTTTTCTCGTTCCACACAAATGGAACTCCTTTCTGAAGCAACTTGGTCAAAGGTGTTGCTATGATCGAAAAACCCTTGACGAACCTCCTATAGTATCCAGTAAGTCCAATGAAGCTATGGACTTCCGATACATTCCTCGGTGGTTTCCACTCCACCACTGCTTGGATCTTTTGTGGATCTACTCGGATCCCATCCGCTGCAACTATGTGGCCAAGAAATGCCACCTCAAACAATCAAAACTTGCACTTACTGAACTTGGTGTACAGACGCCTATCCCTCAACACCTGAAGAACAACTCTAAAGTGGTAGTCATGCTCCTCCTCCGAGCGTGAATACACCAAGATATCATCGATGAACACAACCACAAATTGATCTAGATACGGCTGAAAGATCCGGTTCATCAATTTCATAAAAGATGCGGGTGCATTCGTGAGCCCAAACGGCATCGCTAGAAACTCATAGTGTCCATATCGCGTCCTAAAAGCGGTCTTCTGGACATCCTCATCCACCATCTTTAACTGATAGTACCCTGACCTCAAGTCTATCTTAAAAAACACACGGGCACCCCTCAACTAATCAAAGAGATCATCGATCCTAGGCAAAGGATAACGATTCTTGATCGTGACCTTATTAAGCTGACGGTAGTCGATACACATCCTCATCGATTTGTCCTTCTTTCTTAACAAACAAAATCGATGCTCCCCACGGCGACACATTCGGTCTGATAAAACCTCTCTCAAGCAACTCCTGGATCTGCTGCTTTAACTCTCTCATCTCCGTTGGTGCCATACGATACAGTGCTATGGACACCGGTGTCGTACCAGGCAACACCTCTATCCGGAACTCCAACTCACGATCGGGAGGCAAACCAGGTAACTCCTCTAGGAAAATGCCGAGATACTCCTAGACCGTCCTCAAGTGATCTAAAGTTGGCTACCAACACTCACATCCACTACGTGAGCTAAGAAAGTCTCACAACCTTGTTGGATCAACCTCTGAGCTAACAATGCTGACACTATATTTTGGTAAACACGGATTTCTTTCACCCCTCACAACAAGCTTAGAACCATCTACCACTCTGAGCTTCAAACTCTTAGTTCTGCACCCTAAACTTACATCGTGTTCAAACAACCAATCTATCCCTAGGATTGCGTCGAACTTCTAAAACGGCAAGACCATAAGATCGGCCGGAAAGATAGATCCTTGCACCTCGATCGGACACCTCTGATACACCTTATCCACCAACATATCCAACCCCAAAGGGCTTGTCACACGAACCCCTATCTCAAGGTCCTCCGCTGGTAACCCCCACTGCTGAGATATCCCACTACGGATATACGAGTGGGTAGACCCCGAGTCCACAAGAGCGACTATAGGTACAGAAAACAAACTAAACGTACCTGAGATCATATCTGTGGTTGCACAGTCCTCCTATGCCCTCACTGCATACTGTCTCGCCGGTGCTCGAGCGGTGGACTGAAAGGTACCCCTAAAGCATGGCTAGCTCCGCTATGAGAGAATCCATGACCTCTCTTAGCCTGAAACACAGTCCTCTAAGCCTAGCCGGGAGGAGACGTCATAAACACAGTCCTCTAAGCATGGCTAGCCCTAACACTCTCCTCGATGGCTCCTGCCACAACGCCTACAAGTCTGAACACTGACGCTGACACTCTTTTGTAAACTCTATAGACCCCCAGCAGAAGAAGACACAGACTGCCTCTTACGTCCCACAGACTCTGACCTCTGATCTTCCCTCGCACTCTGATTCGATGCTCCTCTGTTCTGGTTCCAACGGTTCCTAATCCTACCCAAGTAGGATTGAGAGTTACCCGCACGACTCTGACTGGCTCCACCGGAGATTCCTTGTCCAACAGACGACCCATAGGTCAAACCTTGAACCTGCTCAAGGGACTTAGCACTGGCAACTAACTCAGAAAACACTGTAGGTGGTCTAACAGTAAGATAAGTCTGGATCTCCTTCCTCAGACCTTTCAAGAACCTCTTGCATCTTATCTTCTCGATAGCAAAAAGCTCTGGGGCAAACCGGCTCAACTGAAGGAACTCTTGCTCATAAACGAAGACCGAACGATTCCCCTGAAATAGATGGGAAAACCGCTCCCTCAGGGTTTCGATGTGAGTCTCGCCCACATACTTGCTCTCGAACTCCTCAAGAAAGTCTTCCCACTTAGGATGATGGGGATACCAACCCTGCTCAACAGTCTCCCACCACTCTCTCTCGTTGCCCTTGAGAAGAGACAACACACACGATAGCTTATCCTCTAACCTCAACCTCATCTGCCTCTTGATCCATCTCATATCATGCAGCCATTGATCCGCTTGTACGGGGTTATCCTGTCTCGTACCAAAGAAGTCGATAGCTCCTTGTCTCCGTACCCTATCAATCGATGCCTAACGAGGCGTAGAAGACGGCCTCGATATAGCTCTCACTATCCTGTGTAGAGTACGGTTCAACTAAGCAAAATAGTTGGCCCCTTAACCAACTGCATCATCCGATGGCACCTCCTCATCGGGCTCATACTCATAGTCAGAGTCTCTTCCTCGAGAACCCCTGCTCTCCTCCTAATCTCTCACGCGTCTAGGCATGCTTAGCAACCTCTGCACAATAACCACAAACGGGATTACACCATCGAAATTTCAGCTTTAAAAGAAGTACTATAGCGACTCGTGGGCAAGTACTAGTCTAACACCTATATAACACACTAGACTCCCCCGGAGACTCCTAGAATCGACTCAACCTGGGCTCTAATACCACTAAATGTAACACCCGACCCAGATATCACAGTGGGCCTCCGGCCCAAAACCCATATTTCAAAATTTCCTTTAAAAGTCTAATAATAAAAATCACGTAAGGTCAAAAACCAATTTCATAGTCCACTTAAATTAAAACAAACCCAAAATAATTCAAAGTAACTCAGAGCTTCAAAATATATTACAGACCATTTAAAAACATTCAACTCAATAAAAATAACAGAGTTACAAAACATATAGGGTTCAACATAGTACTAAGCCCACTACATCTAATAATTATACTCTGACAACACGGTCGATGCTGAAAGTCCAAACCTTGATGGTGCTCCACGAATCTCACTCCACCTAACCTATGCACGAAAATAGATTTCGAACGCTGAGCCACATAAGCTCAGTGAATACGCCAAACTCGACCAACATCATGCATATCAAAGCAGTAAAGCATGGCATATAAATCACATGCATGGTATGATGGTCTAGCATGCTTACCTATCACATGGCATAAATGAATGTATACTAGCGCACACTATACAATCATATAAGTCAACACACAAGAGTGAGGCCCGTGTCCACACAGCATCGGGATCCTACACTCAGAATTGAGGTTGCCCTCAAATCCTATGCCCGGAATATTACATCGGACATCTTTGAACGAGGCCGCCCAACGTTCGGAAAGAGTGGAGGCCGCCCAACGTTCGGAAAGGGTGGAGGCCGCCTAACCAACCCTATGCTCAGAATGTTACATCGAACATCTTTGAGTGAGGCCGCCCAACGTTCGGAAAGGGTGGAGGCCGCCCAACCAACCCTATGCTCGGAATGTTACATTGAACATCTTCGAGTGAGGCCGTCCAACACTCGGTATAAAAGTCTTCAATCATCACCCGACATGTTACATCGGATGGCCTTCAACGTGTTGCAACACTTATGGATATCCGGATTTCCAACACCAAGGACTCAAACCACACGAACGATCCACCTAGGATCTTATCACAACAAGATGTTTAAGATTATCTCAATTAGTCTTTCGGGGTTATAACATCCATCTTAGTTCGATAATTCGTTTTATAGCTTTCAGATTTAAGTATTTATTTATTACGATCATCGAGACCAAAACTCTACTCAACTTACCCAAAATACACAGGGGTATCGATACCCTTAAGTAGGGTATCGGAACACCCTGTATCGATACCCACCCAAAGAGGGTATCGAAGCACACAGGTATCAATACCAGTATCGATACCGTTGACCAACTTTAAAAGTCAACAAAAGGGGAAGACCCGTTTCGATACAGGTATCGATACAAAAAGTTTCTGGAACCCTTGGTACCGAAACAAGGTTCGATACCCCTGAACAACAAGCCAAAACATACTCATGGGTATCGATACTGGTAGCCCGAGTATCGATACCGGTAGCCCGAGTATCGATACCCCCTGCACTAAGGACGGGTCTACACTTAGAAATTCTTGATTTTCAACCTCAAACTTAATCTAATCGATTGTAAAGTGTTCCTATTCAATATTAATGATGTTTAGAGTGTTTTAGCACCAATTTTCAACCCTTAATCACATTAATACGGATTTCACCATTAAAACACCCAAAGCATAAAACCAAGCATTCATGCACAAAACTTACATGTATGCTAACTACCATGAAATGCATGATGATTAGAAGAGTTGGGAGTACCAATCTCAAGCAAACTCAACCACCAAAATGAGCTTCACACCTCTTCAAGCTTTTCCCCTTCCAAAGCTAGATGATGGCTCACAAGCCTCTTTCTCTACAAGAGAAAGATGATGAATGGATTAGCAAGGTCTTGGGATAATTCTAGATCTTTAAAATACAAAAAGACTCAGATTTTAAGCTCTTAAAACCCAATCCCTAGCTCCCCCTAAAATCCTCACTAAACCTTCATCTACACCAAACTAACTCATCTTTACCTCTTTTTATAGATCTTCACAAGACATAGAACTTACCCTTCACCTTAAAAACGTGATTCTTAACCAAGAACAACAAGATTGCACCTTTACACTCAGCTAGTTTGAGAGGAAAAGATGAAGAAGATGAGGAAGACAAAGGGTGACTTCACCCACTGATTCCTTTGCCAAACATAACACCCCCTCTTTCCTCTCTTTCAATTCCTCTTGGCATTTACAAAAATGCCCCTAACTTACCACTTAGAAACCCAACACAACAAGACCCAACAAGGCCCAACACTAACCCGAGGCCTAAAACCACAAAAACCGAGGCCCAAAACCAAGGCCCAACGTCTCGGGCTGACTCGACCCTCGGATCCGAATCTGGGTTGTTACATTAGGTGAAATAGGAATAATTGATAGATTATTAAAATTATTGGGTTAATTTTTTAAAACTAGAATCAAATAAAAATAAGTGTAGAATATGAAAGTTAATTCTATAATTATATCAATTTATATTAACTGTCACCTCATCGAGCATTAATTTTTTAACGGAATTGGACTAATTTGTTATAATTTTTAAGTCGTGTGACGAGTTTGTAACTTACAATAGTCAAAAGATGCAAAAAGATAATTGGAGCATAGTCAAGAGATTATTTATATAATTTACCTAAAATTAAATTATAATGATTGAGAAAATGGGGTTAATTTTGGGTAAATAAAAGGTTTTAGGATTAAATTGAAAAAATAATTATATTTAAATATTTTACTAAATTATAAAGATTAGAAAAAAATTAGAGTTAATTTTGAGTAAATTAAGATTTTAGGACTAAATAAAAATTTGATGGACTTAAAGTATAATTTATCCTTTTGTTGCTGTTTTTTTTTTTTTTGTTAATAAAAAAAAAACTTATCATATCATACGTGATAATATGATATCAATTAATAAGATTTGTATTTTATTTTTTATGATAATATCATATCATAAATTATGTAATGAATCAAATTTATATGATAAATTTTTTTAATAAAGAGATATGTAATGTATTATGATTTTTTAATATTTTTTACCGATAATTAAAAGTAAAAGATAACTGAATTATTATTTAAAATTTATAAGATAAAATTTTTAATATATAATAAAATGATATAAAATATGTACATTAAGAGTGAATAGAGTGATTAAATTTAAAAATAAAAAATTATATCATCAATATTTTTATGTGGGTGGATTAATTGATTGATTATAAATTAAATTTTAAAAAATTATCAAATGTCATTTGATAAATAAAATAAAATAAAAATTTAATAAAAGATGAGAACGATTCATAAGAACGTCTAGCCCCTCTTTTCGGTTGTCTTAGTAGCCTTCGCCCTTCGTCTTCAACCTCCTACCTCATTCATTTTTAATTCTCAGCATCTTTTCTAATACCCTTTGACCTCAAGAAAGAAAGAAAAATACATACAAAATTAAATAAATAATAAAATAGTTTGGTTTGGTTTGGTTGTGTAGGAATCTAGTAGGTCTAGCCGGTTTGGTGGAAGGGATGACGACTCTACCGGCAACTCCTAATCTCTGTATAATTTCACGCTTAAATGTCTATAAAACCCCACCATCTTCTCCTATCTTTCATTTTGCAACTCTCGTTTCGTTCTCATTCCTCCCACGAGACCCCTCTCGATCATGGCCTCTGCAACTCAACCTTCGTCTTCTTCCTCTCAGGTAATTACACACACAGCTTTCTGTAGATATTAAAACAGAAGGAAAACTGGGTTTTCTTTTTTGTGTTGATTTTTATCTGAAAAGGGGGAAATTGATTGGAAAAGATTCTTTTCTTGGATAGAAAAATTAATGGGTTTTATGTTTATTTTACCAGGCAATCTCGCCCGAGGATGTTGGTAATGAAACCAATGTGTTTCAGTTAATTCAAGCTCATCAGGTCTATTATATATTATCTATGTGATGTTTGAGTTTCTTTCTTTCTTGTATGTACTGAAACTTGGTCATTCCATGTTCAGGAGAAGGCTGCTAGGCTTTCTCCAGTGGAGGAAATCCGTACTTTGCTTGATCAGAGCACACGCGGCGTGCTTTCAACTTTTTCACAGGTATGTCATCGTATTACTAGTTGATTTGATCATTTACAATTGAGGATGATTTAGCATGAAGGCTGATATAAAGACGCCTTTGATACTTATTTGAGGATAACTTTTGTTTTTTACTTTCTATTCGTTTTATTAAGATTACTGTGATTTACTCACCCTTTCCACGGTGATAATTTGGAATGAACAAGTGTGAAGGATTCTCACTATGCAGATCAAAATCTCATCAGCTAGCAGACAATTCTAAAAATGAATAAAAGACTCTTGTAATCACTACACTTCGTATTGAATAAAACTTAATCAACTAACTCCACAAGACTCCTATAATCTAAACTTGCGCAAACTGTTTCTGAATATTGCAAAGTTTCCCCTTTTTGTCCTTCCTAGTTGCAGTTTCGGTATCTTAGGCTGTGCCGTTGCTCATACAACCAATATTTTGTATATAGAACGTTGGAAAGAAGATCTTCCAAAATCCTGGGTCATTTGGCACTTCTTGTGAAAGTGTTTGGATGGAATTAAAATGACGACTTATGTTCTCCTTAACAACTCATATTAGGAACATTTTTCTTGTTATCCAGCTCATTTTTACTCAGTTTCTGCACACAGAAGCATGAGGGATATCCATCTGGGTCGATGGTTGACTTTGCATGTGATGCTGATGGATCTCCAATATTAGCAGTCAGCAGCCTGGCCCTTCATACTAAGGTTCACTCTTGGATTTTAACTATGTTAAATCATGTTATTTAAGGTTATAAATTGATATTCTCATGTTACTGTTTTTTGACTAAATCATTACAAAAAATTCTGTCACAGGACTTAGTGGCCAATGGCAAATGTTCATTGCTTGTTGCTAGAGATCCTGATGACAGGACTGATTTAGTGATCACTCTGCATGGTGATGCTATTGCTGTACGTTGTTTGTAATTTCCATTTTCCATTTACACATCCCAATGGTTTTATGTTCTGAAGTACTTGAGATGATGTATTGGTCAACTATATAGGTTTCTGAAAAAGATCAAGCAGCTGTTCGAACTGCTTATTTGGCTAAACATCCCAATGCATTCTGGGTATGTTTGTCTCTCATCCTCCCGCATATCATGCCCCTTTAGATAAATCTTGTCACTAATCTGTTTAGATAGAGAACTCAGCATATACTTTCCATTCTGAAGGTTGACTTTGGTGACTTCCAATTTATGCGCATCGAACCAAAAGTTGTGAGATATGTATCAGGTGTTGCAACAGCTTTGCTAGGATCAGGAGGTTTGTGCTCTAATTGCTTTTATGCATCACATCCTAATTTAATTTTCCAATCGAGTAATATTCCGTTTAATACAAGGGACTACCGATTCTTTTTTTGCTGCTTTTCACCTATTTAATTTATTGTTTTCAGCTACTCTTATGGATTTGCTTGTCATGTCATCCTTTGCTCGTAACAATATTTTCTTGATATTTACCTTATGTCATTTCGTATTTTTATACTATTAGAGTTCAACAGAGAAGAGTACCAGAATTCAAAAGTTGACCCAATAGCTCAATTCTCTAAGCCTGTTGCGGTATTTTTGGCTGTTCATTTTCTTTTGTACATCATTTCATTTTTCATAAGAACCGCCTTTTTTGTCCTTATTAATGTCAGCTTTTGGTTTTAGTCTCACATGAATAAGGATCATGCTGAAGATACAAAAGTTATTGTGCAATTTTCAACATCAATCCCGGTAATTAGGTATTTAATTGTATTTTCTGTAAGAATTTAATTGCATAGACAAACCTATTAACTCTTGCTGGTTAAGTTGTAACATTGTAGGACATGCCTCAGTAGCTTATTCTTTTCCCACTATTCATATCTAAGTAAGAGAAATCAAAAAATGTCTTAGTTTACGCTTATAGTTTAATAATAATCTGGCTAAATTTATTAGTCTCTTAGTTCAGGTAAGCATGTTTACTCAAATATGTTGAATGTTTCTTCAACCAGAACACATTAGTGTTCTAATAATCTTGAAAATCTAGAAAAATGAATCGTATTTCTAGAAGATTCAATGTTATGACTCAACTAGTCTCCCATTCAATGTAATGATTTACTTTTTTTATTAAAATTTTCACATTGAAGACTTATTGATAGGGAGTTTAGCATATCTTTTTATTGATTTTCTCTCTTTTTCTACCTGATTTGCATCTTTTATAAGGTGGACTCAGCTTACATGCTAGATTTGGATAGTCTTGGATTCAATGTCAAGGTAACCTTTTCCATTACTTTTTAACTTAACTAATATCGAAAATTTTAATCATTATTGCCATGTGAGTTGCGAATCAGTCCTTACTGTATTCAAATTCTTGGTACATGAAACCTTTTCCCTTTTTTTCTGGCAGGCTAGTTATCAAGGAAATACTTTTAAGCTTCGAGTTCCTTTTCCTAGACGTGCAGAAGAAAGAAAGTGAGACATCTTTATCTTACTCATCTTCAGTTATTGCTTTTTACATTTTATTTGAGGCATTTGTTCTAAGATTCTCATCTCAATTTTATTTCTCGACAAAAAAATAAATTATACCATCTCTGAAAGATCTGCTGATATATGGGGAGGGGAGGGCACATTGTTTCCGTCCAGTTATTTAAATAAAAATGCCATGATTGTATATTGATCTCGGTTCTTCTCCGACTGGCTAAGACTTATAGTTGGGTGGAACTCTTTGTGGTTTTTACCATGTTACATGCATGTTTTATTGTTGTTCAATCGGCTTTTTATGTCTGTATAAGGGATGTGAAAACGCTTATAGTTGATATGCTTCATGCTGCTCGATCTTCAGCGAACTGACATACGGTATACCGTGACATAAGAGGTGAGAGTTTCTGATTCTTAAGTCTCTCTCATCTGCACTTTTGCCTTCACAGAGCAACAAATATAGACTTTAGTTTGTATAAACTGAACTGCAAATCTTATGATCGTCATTGCTCAGCTTCGGCATTATAAATTCTATACCGGAAATGGTATCCGAAATCGAAGACCCTTACTCGTGCTTATCGAATCTGTTTTGCAGGATGTCATGTTACAGTGGCATTAAACATCTCCAGAATATAAACCAACATCTAGTTCCGAAATTCATCGCAATAAAGATAAAAATACAGAAAACAACCAGCCGGGATAAACGTCGTCTTGCACAATATTATTTATACCTCAGAAACTTTCATATCAAGTAATTGCCATTACAGTCAGTGATACCATTTGAAAGTTGAAACTGTGTGAGTGAAACTGGGTTGTGATTTTATGTATATACTTTGCACTGGTATAATATTTTTTTTTTTTTGTTTAAAAGCATTTGATCATAATTCTAAACAATAACTTTTAATATTTAGATATTAAATTAATTTGCAGGCCTAGAGAAACAATGAAATAAATAATGAGGTTCTAATTAGATTTTTCATAGATTCTACGTCATAATAATGTATCCATTACTTGATTTTCATGACTTGTCCAGGGACTTGATTTTCGTATGATTTGTACGGAGACGGAATCAGGATTTAGGGTTAAAGGGTAAAACATAAATGTTTTAAAATAAAGGTGATAAATTCATAAAAATCAATTTTTAAAAAAATTTACAGATCTTATTTTTCTTGGGGTGAGGTTGAGAGGTGAAATTGGTAATTTGCTTCAATTGTTTATTAAGGCAATTATCGATTTCAATTTATTATTTTTCTAAATAAATCAATTATTTTTAATTAATTAATAAATCTTAAGGGTGTATATTTTTAATAGAATAAAAAACAACTAATTTTATCAAATTAAAAAATATTAGAAATTATAATAAAAATTCAGTAAATAAAGCTATTATCATACAAAGATCATATAATGAGAACCTATTTCTAAGACTCAAAACAAAAAGGATACAAACATTACAAAAATCGATGATAATTGGCAATAATGTAAAACCTTGAGTCATATCTTAAGAATGTATTTAGTTCATAAAATATAAGATTATTTTCATAAAAATTTTGAAATATACATAAAATTTTTCAACTTATCCTTATAATATATTTTAAATTTATCAATGTGTATAATTTTTTCCTGATTCATTATTACTTTTTAACATGTTACATTTTCATTATTAATTAAAAATTCATAGAATTTTAAAACTACAAATATTAAATAAAAATCATAATCATGCATCTCCCTGAAGTAAAAAAAAATCAGCATCGAGAAGAACACTTATTTTGATTCATAAAATTGGAACTTTTCAACTTCTATACACCAAACCACAGCAACAACCAGTAACCTTCTCAAAAGATCAGAATTCAGAGCAGCTGCTGCCATGGATGCATAGCATCTTCAATCTGAATCACTTTCCATACTCCCCATGGCCTTCAAACCCCGCGGTCTCTACAGACAAAAAGAGGGAAGATGAACATTCTGCACAAGATATTTGAAAAACTGCAAAATAATAAGAAAAAGAGAAACCAAACCTTCTTAGAACTCTTCTTTTCCCGAACTTCATATCTTTCTTGGCACATATCAGTCAACCAGGCCCCAGGGCTCACCAGCTGCACAAATTGAACTCAAAATTCTAAGAAAATATGTACTTTTCCACCAAGAGAAGAACATCATCTGATGCTTGCAGCAAGCTAACTGGATTACTTACAAGTAAGCTCCTTTGGATGATTTTGGCTCTCTTTTTAGGCCTTTGTGGGGGTTTACACCCTTTCATTGCCATGAAATCCTCTTCTTTTTCTTTGCTTGACAATGTGATATAAAGCTTTGGCCACACTGCAACTTTCTTGTCATCTCTAATGTTGCTGCTATCTACTGCAATCTTCCCATTCTCTTCCACCAAACCTACTACTGTTGCTGAACCCCTTGTTGTGTAGTATCTGTCTTCCTTCTCAGGCGATGACGCTTTCCGGTGTTCCGGTGTACTTGACCGGAGTATAGCTGCTTCGGAATTCCTACAAAACAAATGTACAAAAAAGAGTGAATTTCACATTTTTTTACCGGTTTGCTTTTCTTATCACAATGTTTGGCAGCTGAGAGAACAAAAAAGCAGTCATGAAACTGAAACGGTATAGACCAGACAAATCGAACCTTCCCTTCTCTGAGAAGCCAAACAGGGGATAATGAGGTCTGCAACATAATTTAGTCATTTTCTCGGAAAATCATTAGTCACTGGCAGATGGTTTCTGGGGAAAAAAGCAGCCATCTTCAGCTGATTTGGGGAGGAAAATAAAACAGAAACCAATCTTTCCTTAACCCAACAGCTTCTCAGAAACCGGAGAAAAGGGTAACAAAAAAATCCAATATGAAAGAGAAGACTTGAAAACAAAGAAAATCTCATATCTTTCCAAACCATCAAAAAGAAGCCATGAAAAACATGATTTAAAAAAATCCCAAAGATCGTTCATCTTCAAACCTGGTGAGACGATGATTATATTGAGAAAAAGGGGATGATTCCTTATCCAAAAGTCGAGAAGTGATTCCTCTACGAACTATAGCATTCGATTTATGGGAGATCTTCTGAGGGTCTTTAACTCGTACACATCTTAGCCTCTTTCTATTCCCCCACTGTAAAAATACCTCCGGCTCAATTGTTTTGCATGCTCTTTGGCTCCTCTCTTCGTTCTCCATCTCTGCCATTAAAACATAAACAAATAAAAAAAAATCAGTTTTCAGTTCATTTTTCGTACCCCTCAAAAAATCCATGTTGAAGAGAAAGAAATAAGGAAATTTAAAAGACCCAGAATCGATTTTTTGTTGAAGAAAGTAAAAACAACCAATTTGGGTGGTTTGTGCTGTGAGAATCAAAGAGATAATGAAAAGAAAATCTGGGTATTTGCAGTCTTTGTTTAAGAGAAAGGTAGGAGAAGAAACGTTATAATATTAAACAAATTTTTCGAAGTTTTTTCAACTTTGATAGGAATCGGTTGCCCGACCTTAAGATCTAAGCAGATACAAACCTGGAAACCCAAATAAAAAAGAAATCCATCACCAAGTAAGAACAAAGAAAAGATTAGAAGAAGAAGAAGAAGACAGCAAGAGAAGAAGAAATCTTACAATGAAATACTATAAACCCAAATAAAAGATGGGTTTTCCTCTTCTGTTATATTCCTAAATTATTACTGCATTTCTCTGCTATTTCTTTCTGAATTGAATTGAGAAGGGTCTTCTTCTGTTGGTGTTTCTCTTTCAATCTGATGTGTTTTCTCTCTCTGTAACCATTTTTCTTGTTGGTGATGAAGTATGATTTCTTCTTCACTTTTCTCTTCCTCTGGTTTCTGAAAAGATTTGGGGATGAGATGAAACAAAGCCAACCAACAGGACAAGATACGGTGATGGTGTATATATTGATCATCGAGTGGGTTGCAGGCAAGGTGGGTGCCAATGGTTGAATTTGAATGGAGGTTGGGCTAAATTTTTGCCAAGGCCATGATTGACCTTAAAAGCGTTTCAGTTGGGCTTATAAATTTAGATTTTTAGTGTTGGTATTTTTAAAGAAATATTAATGATAAAATTATTATTATTTAATTTTAAAAAAATTTGAAGGATTTTATATTATATTTATTGAGTTTGAGTTTTTTTAGTAAAATAAATATCATATTTGTGTTTAAGAGGTAAATTTAATACACATGTTAACTGATTAAATAATAAATATATTTTTATTTAATTTTTAAAATAATTTAATATTAATTTATAAAAGTAAAAGTAATTATTTATTAATTTATTTTATTCACAAATGAAGTGAAAAAATAATTACAATTTACCATTTAATTTAGTCATAATTTAAGTTAAATGTTAGTTTGATTAAAACATATATTAATTATATAATTTGATTTAGTGGTTAAGTTAAATAAAAAATTACTGAATGCACGAGCCGTTCAAGTGGTTAAAAGAATTGTTGTTGTTTCTAGAAGTTATGGATTCGAGCATCAATGGTATCAGTAGAGTAGTTGATTGATTAATGTCAAATGGTAAATATTATATTTTAGAATATATACTACTGTATTGTATAATATTATATGTGGCCTGTATTAAAAGAAAATTTTTAAATTTTTTATTATAATTTAATAAAAATCATTGGGATTTGAAAATATGAGTTAAAATTCTACCTTAGAATTTAGTTTGTAGAATATGAGTTAGGTTTTCATTACCGGGAAGCAGGTTTGATGTTAGAAATTTGTCATCTTAAGTCAACTAAAGGTGGGTAAAAATAAAAGATTATATTATAGGCCCGATCTACCACGTCAGCCGTTGTCCCTAATTAATAAAAACTATTCATTCTGCCATTAATCAGCCATATAATTAATATAAATTTTAAAAATTATATTTTTAAAATGACATAAAAATTATGAGTCAAGATTCATTAGTTGAAAAAATGAGTTGAAAATTAGTGATGAAGTGGGTGATTATTATTGTATGAGATCATAGATGATGTGGTGAGCCGAGCCCATAATATAATTTCTCGTAAAAATGCGATGATATTGACTTCTTCCTCATTTCTTGGGATACTACTGATTTTCTACCATGGATGTCTTAAATCATTACTTTAAGATGAGATAAGAAATAAAATATTACTAAGTTTCTAGTAACATAACATTGGGATAATTTACTCAAAAGTTTTGTGGCCGGTACTTATGGAAGTTGGGTCCTTGTGGGTAGTTTGTGTGCATAATTACATGCCCAAAGGTTAATCACTATGACAAGCTTACTTAAAACTCAATCAAAGTTAGACATGGTAAAAAAAATTAAATTGCGAGATTAATTTAGGCAAGTTAGATCCTTTCAAGAAAGTTTTTCTACTAAAGTGGCTTGGGGACATATGGCATAAATAGCTACCGATGCTTTGGCATCGTCTTGTTTGGAGTAGATTAGCTATTCCTCGACACTCTTTCATTTTATGACTTGTTGTGTTGAATAGGCTTTCAATGAAGGATTGTATAATGCAATGAGAATGTGTTGTGGACACCATATGCATACTATGTGGAGATGGTGGAAAAACCAGAGATCATATATTTGGTAACTGTAGGTTTTCTCTGAATCTTTGGAGGTTAATACTTTTGGAATGGGGGTTGGCTAGTTTTTATTGTTGTTGGTTGGATATATTTACTTGGGTTATACAGGTTAGCAAAGGTAAATCATTGAAGACAGCTACCATTAGAGTGGTCTGGAGAGGCTTTAATTATTATATATGACAAGAGCGAAATAGGAGATTGCATGGAAAGAGACCATGCTCGGAGATAATTGTTCTTGCTACCATGAAACAAGATGTGAGATGAAAGATTAACGATAGAACACAAAATACTTTGATTTGTATAGCTAGTTTGTAGATTTATTTTATCTGTATATATTACTGAAGTTTGAAGTCTTTTGAGGTTCTTGGATGAAATAAAGTTTCATTTATAAAAAAAATACTCAAAAGTTAGTAATTTATATATTTATGATTAGGATAAATTAAAAATATATTATTAAACTTTACTCTTAAACTTAATTCTATGAGTAAAATTTTAAAATATTTAATTTATATCAAATTTTTTTGGTCACTGAAATTTATACATTGAATGTTTTTGTCACTCTACCGTTTATTGTCGTCATCACTTGGTATCAAATTTCACAAGTCACTTTGTCAATTGCCTTGCTCCTATGATTTTAAATTTGTTCTCTATTTTATGAGAAAGTATCCTAAAGTCTACAAATCAAGCAAAAATCTTTTATTTTCTCTCACAGTGATCTTCCTTCTCTATCATCGGATGGAATTTATTTTTAGTATATTGTTTTTTTCTCGTATTGATGTAGCTTTTTACTGTTCGTCGATAAATGGACATCGTTAAAAAGCTAACGAAAGAGTGACACAAAATGTTAGATATCTAAACATTTAATGAGTAATTAAACATTAAAATTTTAATAACCAAAAGATATTTGAGAGTAAAATTAAGTGATAATTTATATAATTTATCTTTATAATTATTTAAAATCGATTAAATTGTATACCAATTAATTAAGTAACGACTCAAATTTTAAATCAACATTCTTATGTTGACTTGAGGCATGGATGAATCATTAATAAGCATGATTGGACTTATTAGGTTGAATTTAAGCTTATTGGATTGAGAATTGTGTCTAATTTGGAGGGGAAATGATGTTTTTGAATAAAGGGTAAAAGAGGAAGGACTTAAAAGGTGATTAACGCGTTTTTGGAAAACAAGGCTACATAAGCCCTAATTCCCTTTCTCTTCAAGTTAGGGTTTATGAGAACATAACAAATGCATGTCTCCGTTGTCTTGTGGGACTCTTGTATTCACTTAGTTATTCACTTTTTTTCTCCAATCTATAAATGTATTTTCCATTTTTTGTGTGTTTAATGTAATAAAAGAGGTTGGATAGTAGGGGTGTGCATTTAGTTAATCGGTCGGTGGCCGAACTAAATTAATTAAAATTTTAAAATTTTAACCGTTAATCGAATTGAATTATCTTTAACCGAACTAACAAAACTGAAATTATTTCGGTTAATTAGCCGAATTAACCAAATTAATCGAAATTTATTATAAATAAATTTTGATTAAATTACATAATAGATCACTAAATTATGCTAAAATAATTTTTTAATCAATAAACTTTTATTTTATACTGATTTAATTCAAAATTTAGTGACCATTTTATAATATAAAAAATTTTAATGAACATTTTATAATTTTTAAAAGTTAAATGACTAAAAATAAATATATAATATTTAATATTTAATAATAATAATTTTGGTTAATTCGGTTAATTAACCGATTTCGAACCGAATTAAAAAAATTAATCGTTAATCGAATTTAACAAAAATTAACTAACCAAATTAACCAAAATAATTTTAATTCGATCGGTTAATTCGGTTAAAACGGAATAATACATACCCTTGATAGATACTCCTATGGAGCAAAAGGAAAAGAAACGATGTTTCTTTCGGTAAAGGTTTTAAAGCTTTTAAATATGATAAGTTTTATTTAAGATATTCTTATACATTTTTTAAAAATAATTTTAATAATTATCTCGAAGATATTCAATAACTTTTTATGCTTCTTTCTTAAGGATGTTTCTTTCAAAATGCCTCTTTAAATATCTTTTAAGTTATTTATAATTCTTTTCTTAAAGGGTTTATTTAAATATTCTCTCTTTCCTTTTGGATGATCTTGTCAAAAAATTTCAATTCTCTTCTCTTAATGATGTTTTCCAATTTTTCTTAACACTAATTTTTGTCTTAAAATATTAATTTGATTTACTCTTATTAATTTTACAAAAGTAACTGGTGTTTTCTATTAATATTGTGGGAAAATTTTTTCCCAAAAAATATTAAACCGTATGAGTTTACCACGTACGTCGAATATTATTGAATACCACTAACGATGAACACCGTTGAATACTATTAAACTAATTAACAAAAATTAAAATTTTTAAAGTCTAAACATAAAATTTTAAATTATTTAAAATAAATTCTTAAACAAATTATATATATTTTAATTTTTAAAATAATTTATTTAAATTATTTTTAATTTAAAAAATATTAAATCTTAAATCCTAAACTCAAACTAAAATATTAAACATTATATCTTAAAATCCAAAAAACTAAATCATAAACTCTAAACTCTAAAACTATAAATCTAAAAATATAATCGTAATCTAAACACTAAGATAGTCTAAAAAATATTCTCTCAATAATAGTCAAATTAGTTTATATTACATTATTAACTAATCACCTAAAATCCAAAATTGCCACAATAAAAGTTGAACTCAGATCACAGAACATGGTTTCACATAGGGTTAAAACAGTCTTTTCGCAGTATCATCCAAAATTTTGTAAAATAAAATAGTTTTCTATGGATTGGAGCTGCCCGCACTGCCCGAGAGGCAAGTGGGAAAGGCAAAGGGTCCCTCTCCAGAAGCTGCCACAGAAACCGTTGGAAACAGCTGTATGACACCTATAGCTGACCTTAAAGCCACACTGTCCCAACAAACGGGTGCCCCACAAAAACAGAACAAGCTTTAGAGATTACTTAATTTTAAATATAATTATATTTACTTCGTATAATTATTAAAAATTATATTTAAGTTATTTATTTATAAATAATATTATATTTAAATTAATTAATTATTAAATGTTATATTTAAATCATTTAATTATAAATAATTTATGATAGAATTATCATTTATATTTTAAAAAGTATAGCAATTTGATCATTTTTCTTCCAAATCACTTGTATACCCTCATTAATATTAAAGTACTTTATTTAAAATAATTAATTAATCTAACACACAAATTAATAAACTTTTTTAAAATATGAAAGGGCGACTCAAATTAACATTACTTATAATTGAGTGATTCAAATATAATATTTGTTAATTAGGTGACCTAAATATAATCTTACCCATAATTGAGTAACCCAAATATAATCTACCTACAATTAAATGACCTCTTTTGTAGTTTACTATTTTTTAATATTCTAATCTCTTTACAATATAATATCTTATTTCAATTTTATATTTAAATATTTTCATAAATATTTATAGATTATATTATTTAAACTCGAGTTTCTTAAAACAAATATCTTATGTTGTACGATTAAAACTACGGAATAAATTATGAATCGATTATTACACATTATTTTTTTAATTCTCATGGCCCCATCACATGGTGTATATAATTCCACCTTTATGCCACCCCATTACTACTTGTCTCAATATATACCTATTACCTTCATTTCCCTATCTTTTTGCAACAACATTCCGCAGGGAAAATTCACCGATCGACTGCAACCAATGGAGACAATGAGGGTGAGACTATTCTTCTCCGTGGTGGTCGTGTTGATGGCCGTGTCAATGATCCAAAATGTCTCAGCAGCCGATGCCCCGGCACCTAGCCCTACCTCGGATGCCTCCGCGTTCGTGCCGACGGTGTTTGCTTCCCTGGCTGCTCTTGCATTGGGTCTCCTCTTTTAAAACGGTTGGCGTTGGATGAAGAAGTGGTATTTTCTGTTTGTTGATAGTTCATGTAGAGTTCTTTTGTTCTCTTTTATTTACGCTACTACTTGCTGAACTAAAAAAAAATCATTTTGATTATTAATGGTTAAAATTTATATAATAATTATTAAATTTATTAAATTATTATAAAATAATAATTAAATTTGATAAACTGTTATAAATTTTCATTTAATTAATTAAATTATTATATTATTTTATAAAGATTAGTTAATTATTTTATAATAATTAATAAATTTATCGATTAAAATTTAGTGATTAAAATTTTAATATTTTATTATTTAATGATTATCGGTATTGAGGTGATAATGAGCTTGATCAGTTCTCGAGCTACTCGGGCTCGACTCGTTCAAAACTCGGTTCGAGTGAGTTAGACTCGGGCTCGGGTTCAACTCGAGACCTTAATCAGCCGAGCCAAGTCGATTCAAACTCGTCTCAAAAAACTCGTGAACAAGCTTAGAATAATTATATTATGTATATGCTACATATACACTAAAAGTAATATCTTTAGCAAAAGAAAGTCAATAAAATAAAATATGAGAAATCTACTAAAATAAATTAACTAAAATAAATTAGATATTTTTTCATTTTGAGTCGAGCCGAGCCAAGTCTGACGAGTTTCGAGCCCGAATCGAGTTCAATAATATTATTTTCGAATTGAACTCAAACCTAAAATTCCAAGCTCGTAGAGCCCCGAACCCGAGCCAAACCCAAAAATCATTATTTCCCAGTCAAACCGAACTCAATAACATTATTTCCTAACCGAGCCGAATCAAACCAAATTCCACTCGACTCATTACCACCCCTAATCGGTATACTTTACTCAAATTTAATATTATAATTTGACTTTATAAAAGCCATATTTACTATTTATACAGACTTTTGAAAACCGGAGGCAGAGAGCCTACTTGACCACCGACTTCTTTAACTTCTCCTAAACCATTAAAGTACAAAAATTGAAAATAAAATAAAAACGAAAGGGCAGAGATGTAATTCCAACAAACCAATTCTTCCTGAAAACCCTAATCGATTTCCTCCCATCTTATTATTAAAACCCTAGACCCCCGCTTCTCTCCAAACAACCGTCCCGTTTTTTCTTAAAATTCGTATCCATTTCTAGTAATCTTGGTGGTTTCTTAGTTTGCCTCTTTGAGTAGCCATGTGAATGAAATCCCCGTTTCGCTTTTGGCTTAGTTAGGGGGCAAAAATCGATTCGAAAACCAGAGATGTCGGGTTCCCGGTGTTTCTGGTCGATTCAACTCGGGTTTTTGAGGGGACTCTCGGGTTTCCTTTCTTCATCCATTGTCCTCCAAGCAGCCTTGGACATTTTCCCCCTGTACTGTTTTGGTTTTTCATTTGGGTAGATTCGATGTGAATGCCTCTCGAATAACCAGAAGGTTCAACTGTGATCCGACGCCGTTTGGTTCAGACGGAGGCTGAGATCGAAGCTCGAAACAGTTTGAGGGTAAGGAACGATTTTTCCTCCCGTTCTTTTCCTAGATCGTCTTCGTATATATCCATTTTTAGTAACATCTCTAACTTTTAAGATCATTTTTGGAGAGTTACATCGATTTTTTAAATATTATTAAAAACAAATAAAAAATCTCAACTTTTATAAACCAGAGGTATAGAAAAGTGGAAATTGATTAAATTTTAGATGAGGACGATAGGTTAGATAAGCGGTGGAGATTAATTTATTTGTTTATAAATAGAATAGATCAGGGTAGGGATTTCGGGTATTTAAAATTTTGGATACTCAGAATTTTTAGGTATTAAAACTTCGGCTCATGACTTGGTCAATAAAGATCAGGTACTCACAAATTGGGTACCCACAAAATCGAGTATCGTGTATCGATTTAATTTTGTTTATATTTTTTTGAAATTTATTTTTTAAGTATATATATAATACTTAAAATTTATATATATTTCAAACACAAAATTATTAATTTGAGATAAGTTTAAAGATAAATATTTGGATATATATATATACTTTATATTAAAATTTATCGATAAAAGAAGTTAAAGATTTAAAACTTCGATATTTTTTTTTAATCTCATATTGACAAATTAATATAAATATTTATAAAAAATTCAAAATTTAAAAGTATATAATACAATATAAAAAAATTTTAAAAATTTAAAATTAATTTTAGAAAAAAATAACAAATTATTGGGTCGAGTATCTGATTTTTAAAAATTTTTGACCCTGACTTAGTCTGATTACTCGGAAAAAAATATGAGTCGAGTATCCGGTCCAAAAAATACAAGTATTTTAATATAAATATTAGTAATTTCTAATCAGGTAGACGGATTAATGGATCGGATAATTCGAATTGATTATTTTTAAACACCCATCCTTACCCTCCTGAAAAATCAGCAAAACACTATTTGAATTCAGATTTTTTTTGTGTTCGTTTTTATTTGTGTTCAAAGGATCACTTAAAGATGCCAAATTGGCATTTTTTGTTTCCCTTTTCACCCGAAATTTATCTAAACACTATTGAAAGTCGAAAGTTAATAGTGTTAATTTTAATGATACTATTAAAACCTCAATATTACAAGAAATAAACTTGATAAAGTAATATTATAAGAATTTTTACACATGCACAATATTGACGTGAATGTTCCCGTGTTTGATACTGCAGTGGTAGGCATAAAGAAATGCAGATTAATTATGGTTTGTGATTGATATAATTATGGATTTTTTACTTAAATATTATTGTATCAATTTCTTTTAAAATATTCTATAGGGCACTTTAATTTCTGATCTATAATATATGTTACAGTGCAAGTAATATTAAATTTAGGTGAATCAGATTTTAAATAATAATTTTTAAAAATACTTTAAAAAACGGGTACAATATGATCTGATTTTAGATCGTTTTGATGTTGTAGTAGTAGTATTTTGGTAAAAACATTATTTATAATTGAATTCAATTGAATCCGACTTTATATGTATTGTTATAATTATCATTGATTGAGAATTAAAGTTTGGAAAAAAAATTTTGAACAATATTTAAGGCAAAATTCCGTGAATATTTAATTGAGTTTTTTTTTTAATTTTTTAATTATTTGAATTGAATAATATTAAAATATTAAAAAATGTTAACATGATTTTAAGATTTAATTTTATTTAAAAAAATAGTCAAATTTATAAAATTTACGTAAATTAAAAATATAATTTATATTTAAATTAATTTTATGTTTGTTTATTTATTAAATGAATGAATATAATATTTTTTTGTTTATTTAATTAAATGAATGAATATAATAATTTTTTTGTTTATTTAATTAAATGAATGAACATATAAAATTTAATTAATCAAACCAAATAACGTAACTTGTAATAACTAAATAATCAGGATTTTACAATATTAAAGTGAGTTATTGGATATGGTATATTGAATAGGATAGATTATATCATGAACTTTATTTATCACGTTATCTATGTAGTTCAAGCAATTAGTTATGTTCATCTAAGTAGTTATTGTAACCAGGGTGAGCAAACACGACTCGAAAAAATAGAATTACTCGATTCGAGGTGAAAATATTCGACTCGTTTTGACTTGACTTAAAATTTCATCAACTCGAAAAAATTTTAAATAAAGTTTGAGTTGTAAAATAAGAATTCGAATAAATCAAATTTTTTAGTAATTAGATAATTTTTTTAAGTTCGAAACGAAACCTTCAAATTTTAATAATATATATTGATATATAAAAATATGAAAAATATTGTTACACATGAAGAAATATATACACAAATATCTTATAAGATTAGTGAAAGTCGTTTAAATTATAATCAAATCATATTATAACATAATAAATAATTGTAATTAAATTTTTATAAGAACTCGAAACTCGATTCGACTCGATAATATTTTGAATGAAAATTTGAATGATAAAATTAGATTCATCAACTTGAAATAACTCAAATTTTTTGACTCGACTCTACTTAACCGAACGCTCAGTCTTACCTATAACTACCCATTCATTAATTACATATAAAAAATAGGTGATGAATTACCTAAAAAAATAAGAAATTTGATTTATTGAAACCACGAATGACGTGGTGAAACTGATTCATGATATAATTTCTCATTAAATATACATTTTAAAAATATAATAATTTAGATTAATTTGTCATTAAGGATGATCACGTGATCTAAGATAATTGTTTATATATTATGCATCAGATAAATCATATATGTCTGTTCGTATGGAAAAATTATTACATAAACTTTGTTTATCACGTCATTTGTAGTTTCAATCAATTAGATTCATTCATTTTATTTTTTTTAAGATAAACTATCGTCTCTTTCCTATATATAATTAGAGAATGATAGTTGTTAGGTAGTTATTTTGTGATGAATAGACCAGATTGATTGAATCATAGATAACGAGATAAACAAGATTCATCTAATAATTTTTCGTTCGTACGTCGTAAACAATTATTTGTATCCCAAAATGTTCAGGCTTTGAAACGTTCCTCTGGTGAAAGTTGGTTTGGGTTCACCCAAAGTCAAACAAAATAGTAGTAAAACCTCATTGAATTGATCACATGGCCAAATGGTCATGAACTCATGAATCCAACACCAAATTTGCTTATCCCACTGGTTTTGTTTTGGCATTTTTGAACCTTATTCAACAGTTTCTGTAACCCTTGGTCCTCCACATGGCATGGAACCACACCTTGCAGTGATAGGGATAAGATGCTCAGTATACAACACATACTTCCAACAAAACAATTCACATCAGTAAATTAGTAGTAGAGCAGCGAAAACCAACTGGAAGTTCATTTTGAGTTGTTAATTATGCAGAAAATATAGCACTCAAAATTGGGCAGCACTGATGGACCAGTTGCTCTGAGGTGGGACACCACTCCATAACTCCTACTGGTTTGGATGGGTTTGGGGTGAAATCAATCAGTTTCTTTGTTTGGGAAAATATCTTCATTTGATTTTCATGAAGGAGATATAATGAGGGGTGAATAAAATATCCGATTTTAGTTTCAAACTCGATTGAATTCAGTAAATTTTTATCTAAAATTAGTTTCAATGGGATTAAGATCAAATCTAAAATTAAATCATAGTTACGACTGAAATCAGACAGAATTCTATTTTTTAGATTCGATATTCTATGAATACTCGTTATTAGTATGTTAAGATGATTTTAACCCAAAACTCTTTTACTATTTTTTTCTTTAATGATCTTATGATGTATATTTTTTTATAATAATGAAAGATTTTATCTCAAACAAAGTTATTTTTTTTAATTAAAAGTGATAATAATTAAAAATTTACGGCATAGACAAATTATTAGAGGTTGGAATTTTTTCTGCTGCTCAATTTTTTAACAGTAAATCATTTTTTGTTAAAATTTATAGGATATTTAATATTAGTATCTAGATTAATTTTTAAAATCTACGATCGAGATTGATTTAATTTTTAAAAACTAAAAATTATCAAGATCAGAATTAATTAATCGAATACTCGATCTTACCATCCTTAAATACTATATATATATATCATTAGACAGCTAATTGTGTATGTTTTAAGTTGATCCCCTTTTTTGTTTGGCCTGCACATGATTTAAATTTTCTTCCTATCCACCAAAGGGAGATATTTTAATACGGAAAGAAACTGTCCTCATTTGGAATTGAAATGAATGAAAAAGATGGATTACGGATAAGTGACTATTATCCTATAATTACCTATTAAAAAGAATATTAGTTTTAACGTCCGGACTTAATTATCATGGGGTATATAATAGATTTATCATTTACATTAAAAATGACTATTAATTTGGTTTTTGTGTAGGATCCATCCTAAATAAATAAAAAGACACGAGATTAAATTTAATTAATAATATTTTCTTTGAAATTTATTTTCGGATTAAATTTAATGAGATAACGTAATTAGGGACAGTCATAGGTTGTTTTTTTATCAATTGCACTCGACCCAAGAATTTAGTATCTTTATTTAAACTCAATCTGACATTTTATGATATTTATCAAACTTAAATTCGATCAGAATTTTAAAGTAAAAATTTAAATATAATTCAATAAACCTTATATAAATAAAAATATTATTTTTATTATTATTTAGGTCAGATAAGGTATTATCATCTTAAACTCAACTCCTATTCAACTCAACCTCATTCTCATAAAATTATATTTGAACATCACTTGAACCTGAGTTTAAAAAAAAATTAACCCTAAAAGATCAAATCGGATTAAAATTTATTGAATCTGGAACAAATAATCATCCCTAATCATAACATCTTGTTACTAAATTCGACGCATATATAATTTAATTCCTATTTTCCCACATTAATCTAATAATTTTATAATTTCTTCTTAAAAATTTGATTCTCGAAGTGATACTTTAAGATCATGCTACGTTATCTCTTGACATTTTCAAAATATAATTTTTATATATTACTCATCTTTTTAATCTTCTTTGTAAAGAAGGTTCAGCTATGGCATAAAATTATTGGCAGAAACTATTCAAGAAAAAGAAATCTAGACTAACAAGCTAAGCATAATAAAAATCTTGGAAGATTTATTGCCTTGAAACATTTCTGGGTTTGATCATATATATATATATATATATATATATATATATATATATATATATATACTTCAGCAAGTGCTGAATTGGTAGACATTTCACTAACAATAACTCCCACAGTGTATGACCAGATCAATCAAGTGGTTCAAATAAACACACCCAAAACTATAGAATTTCCATGACTACTAACAGGATTCAGAAATCCATCTTTTTATGTTATAAACACAGAGACCCTTTATATAGCTCGAGAACCGTCGATCGAACAGGTGAACGGTCCAGATTCCATAGGAGATATAGCTTCAAATAGCATCATAGTAACCACCAAATGTTATTTGAGCTCTGGTGATAGGAACTCCTCTAACTGCAGAGATGGCTTCATTGAGTTTTGTTGTGTGATGAACCACTTGTTTCATCCTCTGCAATCACAAGAAATCAAGTTACTTGAGATACAAGTATTGCTTGAGAATGGGGACAAATTTCTTGTCCCCATTTGATGTAATTTGTAAGAAATGGTGTTGCTTTTGGATTTGGACTCTTAAAATGATAAAATGGGTATCGTTTTCTGTAATAATGGAGACAAATTACCTCTCCTAATGTTCACATCAAGTAATTTACAGAGATTCCATATGGGATTTGGTTACCTTGTCATCAGTGTAACACTGGAACAGCAGTTTCTGGTTCTGTTGGTGGTGTTTTAGCCTATGTTGACTTCCGATTATGATGATACAGAAGGTAGCAGCAGCGACGCCGAAGGAACAAATTGCTCCGATGCCAGTCAAGCTCCACTTCCAAAGGCCACCAGGACTGGAGTTCTCTTCCCAGTCGGCTTCGGCTTTGTTTTCGACCGAAGCCTTGAATTTTGGAGAGCTTATGTTCTGCAAGAACTTGTTGTCATCGTCATCGTCGTCATCGAAATTAAACGTACCTGCTGCATCGAGTTGAGGGATGGTTGCTTTAGTAGTGGACCTTGGTGAGTCCATTTTGTTGGTCATGTCGACAGATTCATTGTTGTAACTCGGTTTCCTGAACGAAACCTGGGTCTTCACTTCTCGATCGCCTTCAACCGATTCGATACCGGCTTTTTCGATCTTCTCAAGGATCATTGATGGTATGGAACCAAAATCTATAGGTACCCTTTCTGTGATTTCCTTCCCCGGATCATTTCCTGGAACCTTGAGGATCATTGGTTCCAATGGAAATGGAACCGGGACAACTTGCTTAGGAGGAAGCTGCTCCTTGTCGAAATAATTCGTAAGGAAAACGAGTTTCGTTTCAGAAACTCGTTTTCCTTCACGAATTTGCTTGTCTCCGTCTTGATTGATGCCCAAGAATCGTTTCTCTGGTATGAAAACCCACTCATCAATATCCATTTCCTGGTGAAACATTTTTCTTGGAAATTGCCAGCAACAGAAATGGTGTGTCCTCCAAGTTCTTTTGGAGTGAAAGATTAAGCCTTTGATCAAAGAAAAACATGTACAGTTTGGGTACTTATGAGCTTATGATGACAAACTAGGGGTGGTCCAATGGGACCCGCCTAGAGGATAACTTCTCTTACAGGGTTCTAGGATATTTCTTTTTTATTGTTTTTTTTTTTAAATTTTGTCAACAGTTTAAAGTTTTGATTTTGAACACTCTACTGATCTTTTCGTTAAACATGAAGACAGCAGTCTAAAACAACCTCTGTAAAATCAATACTGGTGGTCTTGTTTTGTGCACTGTATTAAGTCATTAGTCTATTTGATATATATAGTTTATAGGTTTAATTCATGTGTTTTAATCTGGTTAATTTTGATTCATCTAATTAAAAAATATAAAATTTAAAACAATCAAATCAAATAAAAGTTTACATAAATATTTTAGTTTTAGAGTTTAGATATTTAATTCAGAGTTTATGATTTAAGGGTTTGCGTTTAGGAGTTTAAAATTTAAGATTATGATTGAATTTTAAAGTTTATGATTAAAATTTAGGATTTGTAGGTTACAACTTAAATCATTAGCGTATTATTCAAGTTTCTAGCATATAAACCTTAAATTCTAAACACCTAAATCCTAAACTAAATTTATAAACCTAAAACTAAGGTAATTATAAAATTTTATCGTTTTCACTGTCAGTGTATTGAATACAAATAGTAAATAATTTAGTTGCATTTAAACAGTTTTCGGATTTGAGGTATTGTGACGCAAAATATCCTTATTGGAAGATTTACTCATTAAAGTTAGATATATAAGATAGGTTGATTTGGATAATAAGGATAGAATCTTGAAAAAAATAATAAAAATATAATATTAAAAATGATAAAGATTAAATTTATTTATAATTTAAATATAATAATTTGACAAAAAAAAAATCATTAAGAAAAAAAGGGGAAAAGGAAAAAAAAAGGGTGTTGGTTGCTTGTAGGAGTTTGCTTGGAATGAAACTGACAGGTAGGTTTTTGAAAGATGAAAGTGAATCCCCCCATGCCAATACAAGTGTCCAGGCTCTGTCTGCCATCTTCCTTCCTTCATTAACCTTTCTTGTCTATACATACTTTCAAAGAGAAATACATCAAAATTCCATTACTCAATTATATTAGGGTTCATATTGTTTAAAAATATTAATATCCCATCAAATGATTGACATTTAATGATCCTGATAAAAAAATATATGAACATATTTAATAAATAATAATAATTTAAATTAAAATTAAAGGTTTAAATTAATATTAGAGGTTTGATTGATATTTAATGTCAAATTTATTTAATGATCCTGATAAAAAAAATATATGACCATATAAAATAAATAGTAATTAAAATTAAAATTTAAGGTTTAAATTAATATCAGATGTTTGATTTGTTAAATTTATAAATTTAGATATTTGGTGAGTAAGAGAAATTATTTTATAGACCGATTTTATCACGTCATCTATGATCCATAAACACTAAAAAGTAGTAAATTAATTTTTATATTTTCCATGTATTTTTTAAGAGTGAATTTTTACTTTTTTTATTGTCATATAAATAGATAGTGGGTCGTTAAATAAAGATTAATTAGGAAATAAAAAATAACATAAAAATAATAATTAATTAGTTAATTTTTAGTTATTAAAGAACATAAATGATACGGTAAAATTGATCTATAAAATAATTTCTCGATGATTAAATTAAAATAATATATTAAAGTGAAATCTCTAATTTTAAAAAACTCCTAATATGAGTTTTTGAAATTAGCAATTTAGACATAAGTGTTATAAAAACTTTCTTACCTTTAACAATGATAGAAAATCTTCAAATAATTTAAATTTAATATTTTATATTTTAATTTTAATCCTCATATATTTATATTATGATATTTAAAAAATATTTTTTTAATTTTTATTTTCATCCTCACATATTTATATTTATAAATTATATTAAAAATAATTATATAATAAATTAATATATGGATTCTTTAAATATATTTAATATTGTTATACTAAAAATATTTTTTATAATCTAATTAACACTAATAAATACAAAATATTAATAATTATTAAACTATTTGTTGGAATATTGATTTTGATATAACTTACGATGAAAATATTTTTAAACTTAAACTAATTTTTAAAAATATTTTAAAAGTCCATAAATTTAAAAAACATGTTTAAAATATTTTCGAATGATATTTTTTATTATGTTCAAACGATTTTAAATAATTAAAGTGCAAAAAAAAAAAACAGACCCTGAATATCAATATACATGTCCCCATATCGATACCCATTGTCGTTATAGATTTTTGTGTATTGATATATCCTTTGTCTCGAGTTTTGATAAATCTTAGCAACTAAAATGAGTACCGATAAGACCTAAATCATACTAATATCGTTTAGGTAGTAGCAATACGTCTATATAGTGTACTGATACCCTTCAATTATAAAATCTTCAACGATTTTAAATTAACCCCAACAACTAATAACGACCATAAACTTCTTAATGAATTTATAAGTAAGCTTCAAGCAACTATAGATAAATAAAAATTATATTGCCAACACTATAAATTAGAAAAAATTCATAATGAATTTTAAAAAATATCTTTAGTAAAAATTTAAGGCAGTGGATCTAGAATTTGATTTGAAGTTTAAATCATTATAAATTTTTGTGTTAATTTTTAAAATCTATTGCTTCCACCATAGACATTCAAAATTCAATTCACTCCCTCTTGGCACAGTCGGTTGATGGTTCAAGCCTTACAATCTTATCTAAATAAATATCGAATATAACCGTATCTAAATAATAAAATAATTATAAGTTACTAGTTAAATTAATTATTGCAACCATTTATCAGCTAATAAAATCCATCTTCTAATATCAACTATTCCTTAATTGCCTAATAAGATTATACTAATTATTTTTAAAAGATTTAGATTCAAGTTTAAATTGTAAAATAAATTCTCTCTTTTACTATATAGACTCAAATGATAATTATTGAAAATAAATAAATAATAATTTGAACTAATATTAGAGATTTGATCAATTAAATTTGTTAATATTAATATTTAATGAATAATAAATTGAGATAAAATCTTTAATTATAAAAAATTGCTAATAAGAGTTTTCTAAATTAAAAATTTTGACATAAGAGCTATAAACATCCTTTTAATAATTATAAAATCTTTAAATAACTTAGTTTAATATTTTTATTTTAATTATTCACCCTCATGTATCTACATTAGGAAATTTATAAATTAATATATTTTCTATTCTAATACATTTATATTTATATTTAATAATTAATTAAATATATTAAAAATAATTATATAAACAATAGATTAATATATATATCCTTCAAATATGTTTAATAATGTTATATTATTATTATTTTGTAATCTAATTAATATACAAAATTTTGATAATTAATAAATTATACAAATAGATATCAAATATAATCATGTCCCTAGATATCATCTTATTTATTTAAATAATTAAATAACTATCAATTATCGATTATAATTAAATAATTCAACAAGTACGTCAAATTAAATAAAATCTTATTAATAAATTTCTACAAGTTGAAAATTAGTAATTTTGAACACGATATAAATATTAATCTGACTCATACATATTTAATATTCTATGTATGTTTAGAAGGTCAATATATATATATATTTTTAAAAAAGTTCATATTCAATCATTTATGGTGTATTAAAGATTGATGCATACATTATATTAAATGGTTAAGGTCTAAATTGCCGCTGCAAATTGAACTATGTTTTACCAGTGTATTTTGAATTAAAAATAAATGTATAAAGTTAAAAAAATGTTTTATTCAATCAAATTATTTTAATTTTTATTTTTTAAAACAATTATACTTTTAAAAAATTTAGATTAAAAAATTTTTTTGGATGAAAACTATTAAAAAATTAACAGTAAACAATTTACGATAAATCAAGAGAAAAAAATATTTTATATTTTATATGATTTTATAAAATTATTTATCGATTAATATAACGTTTTTAAAGTCATTATATTTGTCCACATCAATATAGATTTATCATGTCATTTCAAGTTATTTATTAACAATTGACTGATAGTTTTTATCTATAAAATAATTATTTTAACTCGAAATAAAATATTAAGAGTTAAATTATTCTAAAAAAAAATAAGAATCAAAATAATTATTTAGTTAAATATTATATGTATTTTTTAACTTTATATCAAAATCAATATATCTAATTTTCTACCATTTTAATGACAAAATTGGTACCGACATTCAATTACACCAGCAGAAATCAACTAAATAAATGTATCCCTAACTTGAGCTACCAAACCATAGGGGCAGGCAGCACACAACTTAATCCCAGGCCAGCATCAGAGTCCCACATCTACCGAGAGTAGAAAGTATTTTTAAGGAAACATCCATGCCATCCAGAGGCAGGCAGCAGACTCTATCCCAACAAGGAAGAGGGTCTTGTCATCACAGACGATGTTTGAGGGTAACCATAGCCAGGTCCTTAAGTGGATAAGAGACGAGAACCAAAACGTAGAGATTCACCGGAAACTGGAAACAAGACCAAGGATCAGACGTATTCGGGATGAGACGATCAAACTCTACAACCATCAAAGATGGCAGAGCTTAACACGATCATGGGAGCTGCGAATAACACATCAGAACCAGCAATTCTCACTTTAACCATAGGAAGAACGAAAATAGGCACAAAGGCCTCAAGAGGAATCAGACACTTATCCCCAAAAGACACAAAAATATGTAACTGTTCACCGCATAACCTTGTACCCTTTACCTTTGACTATGTAAATGTTCCTAAACTTTTCCAACAAAATCCAAAATTTTTAAACAAACGACAGCTAATATCTTTGGCTACAATCCCAGAAAAAGGACACAATTTGCTCTACCTAGAACACGCCAGCAAAGTTGAAACCATTTTTTGTTTCTCCACTTAGCTCAGAAAGAGGACCGTGAGCGAACCCAGGCTCATGACCACTTCTCTTGACTTTAGAACAACAAGATCTACACTTTCCCTGCAGATACTCCATTGAAACCATTTTCCTCCATTGATTTTGAGTTGCTATCCAAGGCCTTGCTCTTAAGATATGAGGGTTTAAAACCAATTACTTTCGTACCATTCTCCATGAAGCAGTCGGAAACAATCTTCTTTTCCGCAGAGGCAGTGACTTATGACAAAGTAGAAACAGTAGGGACTTTCTGAGCAGCCACTGCAAAGCTCTCAACTCCATAAGAATTGGAACCATAACATCTCCATCCCATCGTCGCTCTTATCCTCCCATAGCCACCATCCCTGCGCAAACACCTCCATTCAACACGTCCAAAATTGATCCAAACTCATTTAAGAAGACCGACGTTGCACTTGGAAGGGGGATCCACATGACCAAGCACACAGACGAGCAAATATCTCGTGGGATTTTGAGAGCAAAAATTAGGGGTTATTTGGAAGAGAAAGCTAGTGAATATGAGCAGAGAGGACAACGTGTTTATGGCATCCTTTGCATTCTCCTGAGAGTCCAAAGTCACTAAAATGTCAGGTGAAAAAGGAGATAATGCATTTTGATTTAAGCAAATCACATTTATCTGCAACAAATAAAAGTGAGATTATACACACCACAAAAACAAAAAGGTTGTTCCCAAATATACATATGCTAGTTGATTTCCTCCCAAGAAACCTACAACTCAAACAAGGTCAACAGATTTTGGTATCAAGACTATCAATCGAATATTAATGTCAGAGATACAAAGACAGAGAGACAGAGAGAGAGAGAAAACTATGTCCTGAAGCATCAACTCATTTTGTAATCACTACCTGATCAATATGCTCCATCGTACGTTTTAGCTTAGCTCTGAAAAAATCCAACCTAGGATGACGATGAGGATCTGACCGAAGAAAATTTTCCCAAAGACAAGGATGCCACCAATGAAGAGGCCCAAACATGGGCACTCTTTGCACCTTGACGGAAATTCCTTGTTTTGCATAGCCTCAGCTTCGTCCAAACTCTTCTCACGTCAACCATGAGAAGGGCTCGTGCCAACAATTGACTTGTCTGGTCGAATATTTCCAAGTTCAAGTGCGGAGCACGTGAAACCCAGAAAGCCTTGAGACTAACGTTACTTTGGACCACCGTTAAAACCTTATGTCAAATGAGATGTGATTGCACCACCGTCGAGCTCGTCGGACCACCGTGGTAATACTTCGAACCATCGTAAAATTAAAGAACTCGGCTACAAAAATAATTAGAACTGCCAAGATCTTCTAAGCACTAAAAAACTCACTAGATGGAATATAAGATGCTTGTGTTTGATGCTTAGGGACCTTAGGCTGGATCGGTATTTATAGGGGTTCATCCATCATGAACCACCAACCAAATGAACAAAAATGCCCCTTAATTACACGACATTAAAGCCTTAACCGAACCACAATCACATATATGTGGGAAACTCCTCAGATTTGCTCTCCACGTTCACAGTTTCAATTATGGAAAACGTGCATGGGAAATGGTTCTCACGAACCACAAAGCATGGTTGGTTATTCAACCAACATTCTCCCACTTGGTTCGTATTGTCCATGTAAACTTAAAGTCAAAACATAATGTACGAATCATGACGATATTTCCTCTTATGATTGAGTTGTGTCTTCTATGTATCACAATACATCAAGTCTTAACGCTTTAGCCCATATACTTAATGAATAAACCCAATATTTATTCTAGGTCCAAACTTTAGTGATATTTCTCGAAACAATTAACTTAATGTGTACACAACATAAATGAGAAACATCAAACTTTATTAGAGTTTCAACATATGTTCATACAATGAAAAATTACAAAGTACGAACAAGTCTCATAGTGACAACACGATCCTTATATTTATGTGGTGACATTCCCTTAGTCAAAGGATCAACTAACATCTGCTCAGTGTTAATGTGCTCAATGACCACATTCTTTTCTTTAACACGTTCCCTTATGGCTAGATACTTAATGTCGATGTGTTTACTTCGACTTCCACTTCTGTTGTTCTTAACCATAAAGACAGCAGCTAAATTGTTACAATATATCCTTAATAGCCTAAAGATTGAATTCATAAGTCTAAGCCCAGAAATGAAACTCTTTAACCATATTCTATGTGAGGTAGCCTCAAAACATAAAACGAATTCGGCCTCCATAGTGGAAGTAGCAGTCAAAGTCTGCTTAATGCTCCTCCAAGATATAGCTCCGTTGACAAACATAAATATGTAATCTGATGTTGATTTACGTGAATCAACACAACCAGCAAAGCCCGAATCGGAGTAGCCAATCACATCCAAATGGTCGGATCATCTATATGTAAGCATGTATTCTTTTGTCCCTTTGAGATATCTCAAAACCTTCTTTGCAGCTTTCCAGTGGTTTATAGTTGGATTACTCTGATATCTTCTTAACATCCCAACGGCAAATGCAATGTCAGGTCTTGTACAAACTTGAGCATACATCAGGCTTCTAACAACAGAAGCATATGAAATGTTTTTCATTTGCTCTTTCTCAAATTCGTTCTTCGGGCATTGGTTCAAATTGAACTTATCACCCTTCACGATAGGAGCAACACTAGATGAATAATCTTTCATCTGAAATCTTTTTAAAACTTTGTTAATATAGTTTTCTTGAGATAGACCTAAGATACCTTTATGTCTATCACGATAAATCTTAATTCCAATGACATAAGACGCATCATCCATATCTTTCATATCAAAGTTTTTAAAAAGAAATTGTTTCACCTCATGCAACATACCCCTGTCATTCGTTGCAAGTAAAATATCATCCACATATAGGATAAGAAAACAAATTTTACTCCCACTGACCTTCTGATATATATACATTGGTCCATGATATTCTCAACAAAACCAAATGAAGAGATAACTTCATGGAACTTTAAATACCACTGGAGGGAGGCTTGTTTCAATCCATATATATATATTTTTAACTTGTAAACTAAGTGATCACCCTCACTAGAGGAAAAACCTTAAGGTTATTTCATGTATACCTCTTTCTCTAGATCACCGTTAAGAAAGACAGTTTTCACATCCATATGTTGTAACTCAAGATCAAATTGAGCTATTAATGCTAACAAAATACGTAAGGAATCTTTCTTAGATATTGAACTAAAAGTCTCAATATAATCGATTCCTTCTCGCTGAGTGAATCCTTTAACAACGAGTCTTGCTTTATATCTTCTAATTTTGCCTTTTGAGTCTCTTTTTGTTTTGAAGATCCATTTACATCCAATGGCTTTTACACCATCAGACAATGGTACAAGATAGCATCATACCATAATTGTGACTCATTGCAGCTCATGACACTTGAAAATGACTCAGGGTCATTTTCAGCTCCAACACTATAGTCAGATTCTTGTAAATACACAAAATAATCACTAGAAATTATTGATTTCTTTCTCTAATAGATCTTCTTAATGTTGAACCAACATTCTCTTGTGGATCATGTTGTTCAACTGGTTGTTCAATAATTTCTGGAATTTCTTGAACAACTTGATCTATTGGAGTGTTTTCAGCAGTTTGTGGAACTTCATTGATTGGTTGTTCAACACTCGATTGAGCTTGAGTGGTGTTATATATGATAACCAATCTCTCACTTGAAGTGTATGGTTGATCTACGGGTACTGAATCCCGAGAAAAATTACTCCTACTGATTGAGTCATTCTTAAGAAATTTTGCATTTCTTCATTCCACAATTTTAATGTTATTAGATAGACAATAGAATCTGTAACCTTTAGACTTTTTGGCATATCCAATGAAATACCCACTAATAGTCCTTGTGTCCAGTTTCTTTTCTTGAGGGTTATAAATTCTCACTTCAGACGGGCATCCTCATACGCGTATATATCGCAAACTCGGTTTCCAACCTTTAAATAACTCAAAACGTGTATTTTAGACAACCTTGGTTGGGACCTAGTTTAATATATACACAGCCGTCTTGAGAGCTTCAACCCATAAAGACTTAGGTAGCTTAGAGCTACTAAGCATACTTCACACCATGTCCATTAAAGTTCGGTTTCTTCTTTCCGCAACTCCATTTTGATCAGGCGAGCCTGGCATGGTGTATTGGGCAACAATACCATTGTTTTGAAGAAACTTAGAAAATGGACCATGTGCTTGTCCATCTTCTGTGTATCTACCATAATACTCACCACCTCTATCTGTTCTCATAATCTTTATTTGCTTACCGCATTGTTTCTCTACTTCAGCCTTGAAAACCTTAAAGGCTTCTAACGCTTCACTTTTGTAATGAAGCATGTAGAGATACATGTATCGTGAGTAATCATCTATGAGAGTGATGAAGTATTTCTAACCTTGTACATCCATATCTGGACAACAAATATCAGAATATATGATTTTCAATATGATCGAACTCCTCTTGGCACCTTTCTTTGACTTGTTAGTCTGCTAACCCTTAATGCAGTCTACACAAGTATCAAAATCAGTAAAATTTAAGGTATTGAGTACCCCATCATTTACTAATCTTTTAATCCTTTCAATGGAGATATGACCTAATCTCCGATGCCATAAGGTAGAGGAATCTTCATTTATAACACAATGCTTAGTACCATTTTGAATACGCATAACATTATGAGTGATATTATTTTATAAATCAATAGAGTAAAGACCATCGCATAAAATTTCATTTCCAACAATTTCAGATTTATAAAATAAATTGAAATCAACATTTGAAAAATTAAAATAATATCCCAAGGGTACAAGTCTTGAAACTGAAATCAAATTTTTAAAAAAACTGGGAATATAAAAAGTCTTTTATAAAATTAAAATAAAGTCACTACTAAGCACTAATTCACAGATCCCAATAGCTTCCGCATGCGATTGCATCTTGTTTCCTGAATAGATGTATCGTTCAGCTCCCATTGGTTCCCTCAGGTTTTTTAATCTCTGTAAGGAATTTGAGACATGGATTGTAGAACCAGAATCAATCCACCATGTATTATAATTAACATCAACCATATTTGACTCAAAGAAAACGAGTGAGATCGATTTACCTTTCCTTTCAAGCCAGCCCTTATACTTGACACAGTTCTTCTTCATGTGTCCCTTTCTTTTTACAAAAGAAACACGTAGACTCTTTCCTGATGTTAGCTTGGGGTTGTATTTTAGCTTTTCCCTTTTGCTTAGCTTGGACTGATTTCTTTCCTTGAGTAACCGTCAGTGCACTCTCTCCCATCTCTAGTATGAGCCTACCCTCTTCTTGATCACACATGGTCAAAAGATCATCAATAGACCATTTATCTTTATGTGTGTTATAAGTGATCTTAAATGACCCATATTGAGGAGGAAGAGTGTCAATATATAGTGCACCATGAAAGATTCAGACATTTCAACCTCAAGTGCTTTAAGTCGAGCTGCCAAATCACGCATCTTATTGATGTGATCACGCACACCTTTCACCGTAGTAAGCCTTAGAGATGTGAACTTCATAATTAAGGTGCTGGATAATGACTTTTGAGATGTCTGAAATTGTTTCTCTATAGTCTTTAACAGCTTTTGGACATTCTCATAATGCTCAATCGAGCCACGAACATCAGCAGGAACCTTGCTCTTAATGAACACAATACTTAAGCGATTGGATCGCTCCCACTTTTCATATAGAGCAAGATCAACCTAATTACTGGTGTCACTTATATGTGGTTCAGATTTCCTTATAGCATAGTCAATATCCATGCAACCTAATTGAAGAAGAATACCTTCCTTCCAGAACTTAAAGTTCTCACTAGTTAATTGAGGGATATCTACTCTATTATCAGAGATATTCACAGGTAACAATGCTGCAAAATGAATTGGCATACATGCTTAATATAAATTCGAGGCAAACATAAGCTATAATTTACCAATGCAAATTATAGAAATAATGAATCTAGTGACATAAAAATTGCATGTGGGCTAAATTTTTAATTCGATTAGATTCATCTTGATAGAATATTTTCTATCATTTATATAAAAATTATTAAATTTATTTTTATAACTCCTGTGGGTAATTATAAAAATTCATCTAATAATTTTTACCTTAATGTTAAGGAATTTAATATCTAAGCTTTCTGTATGTGATTTTTTAACCTTAGTAATTTTGTTTGACTAAAGATGTTATGGCTAGTCTTTAACTAAATAAAACTATTAAAATCACTTAGCTAGATATTAACCCTAAACTTTATTTAATATTGTTGCTTGTTCATGCAACATTTTATGTCTAGTCCTTATGAAATCCTTATTATAATTTTATTTAATTAAAATTGTTGTGGCTAATTCTCTAATTAAATAAATTATTTAAATCCTTAGACATATTCTATAGTTTTATTGCTAAAGCTTTATGCAATAAGTATTAAGTTTTATGTATCTAATTTTATGTATATAACTAAGTTATAACATATCTTAATTTAGGCACATACTATATATTAATTTTTAAAATTTATTTAAGTAAAAATAAATTAATAAATTTTAGAAATTAATCTTGTGGTTTTAAATAAAGATTCTGCAACATAATTTTTCTCAAAATTTCAGAATTTAAAGATCAAAATGACATTTTAATTTTGAGAAAAATTAAGCATGACAAAGCAGAGATTTAACATGACTCTGATACCAAATGTAAGCATTAAACGAGCATAAACACAGTGAAAAAGGATCAAAATAAATACCTCCGGCCATTGTCAAAACCTTATGTCAAATGAGATATGGTTGCACCACTGTCGAGCTCGTCGGATTACCGTGATAACACCTCGAACCACCGTAAAATTAAAGAACTCAGCTATAAAAATAATTAGAACCGCCAAGATCTTCTAAGCACTCAAAAACTCACTAGATGAAATATATGATGCTTGTGTTTGATGCCTAAGCACCTTAGGCTGGATCGATATTTATAGAGGTTCATCCATTATGAACCACCAACCAAATGGACAACAATGACCCTTAACTACACGGTATTAAAGCCTTAACCGATCCACAATCACATGTACGTGGAAAACTCCTCAGATTTGCTCTCCACGTTCACGGTTTCGATTATGGAAAACGTGCATGGAAAATGGTTCTCACCAACCACAAAGCATGGTTGGTTATTCAACCAACAGAATATGGAGAAACGGAGAAACAGAAAGGCAAATGCTAAGTAGGGCTCCCGTTTTACTATCTCCTTTAGGGTTTCATTCCACAACTGTATCGTGTATTTATTACCCTCTCAAGATACAACTGCTTTGCTTTCAGTAATATATTGAACTGGTCAAATCTTGAAATGAATTCACTCATGTTAATAAACATGGAATTATGTTCAACTCACAAACTAGGCTAAGGTATAGGGAACTACAGTTCTATCACGCTTCATTGTATATAGAGTAGCAATTTTTGTGATACAATATTTTCTGCATCTAGAGATATATAGTTGAATTTACCACTGTCCGGGGTCATTCCCTTAAAAGCAAAAGCAGAAAAAGATAATCTTTGGCAGAGGAGAGCAAATACCTGTTGTTTTCTCATAAAATTGTACGATTGAGGGGAGATCTTTTGGACCACGATATGTACCCTTGATGTCTGGTTCACAATTAAAATTGCCGGCAAACTATGAATTACATACTTTGAAAATATGCTGCGATAGACGCATATAAACAGTATTAGTTATGAAATCTATTATTAGATTTCAACAGTAAGAAAAAGGATAGTTTATTTGATTGATAACTCTGGATCACTTACTAATAATCACAAAACTATGCCGAGTTAAAGGTGGTTCTTTGCAAAAAGAACTTATTCAGGCATCAGTTAAGGACTAGTTATTAAGAAGTACAAAAGAAGCATCACATAGTAAAATTCTATAAATTCGGTATTTTACTTAAGCTACATGAGCATCTCATCTTCCATCATAGGCAGGATAAACAACTGCAGAAAACATATAATTGATAGAAAACTATTCCCAAAGCCAATAACGACTTTGTAAGTACTGGACTACGGACATAGCTCTTTGTTTCCACACGTTACAGCTATACTAGATATCATTGACAGACTAATCACTTCAATTCATATGTGCATGCACACGAACACTTTTTTCCTAAAGAAGCTTTCAAGTACATTTGGTCATGTTGCCAGAGGTCCAACGCCACTAAAGTTAACTTGAACATTAGCATAAAGTCATAAAAAGGACAAATTAATTGCATGCTTAAATTCACTGTAATCACCATAAGCAGATCAATTTTAACAGTAAAATATTTCTCTCCTTAAGGCCTGGTAGTCTTTGTAGCCAAAAACATTTAAAAGAACACAGGAAACAGCCATTCAATAATTAATTCACAAATACCTACACTTAAAACAGGAAATAGATGCATACCTCGGTGAAGCTGAAGACTGTTCAACTTCCAGATGCTCTATTTGAGGAAACATGGAACTAAGAATGTTGAACTTTGGGTACAAATTGCGTGAAAATGGGCACCAGGAAGCATAAAAGAGCACAGAAGTGTAACCATTTCTCTGTTTGTAAGTCAAGGTTCGGTCCAGGAAGCTCCCATCCACCTGCAAGGAAAATTATAAACAGACATAAAAGATAATGACAGAAGGTTTGTCTCCATGAAACAGCAAGTCATGGAAAATAGTAACTCTTTACAAACAATCAAATGGCACACTGATCTCAACTAAATTAGTGGAAAGATAGCAAATCTATGAACCATAAATATGACGATTAGAGGATCATCAGCAAGGAAATTGCATCCTATTCCTGGTTTGCTTTTTGTAATACAAGTTGATGCTCAAGACAATGGTATTATTTAACAAAATCATATAGAATTAAAGGTGAACATTTCCCTCTAAGGTAGAACAGAAAAGGGTGGTGAATCCAGACAAAGTTGCATCCTATTCCTGGTTTGCTTTTTGTATTTCTAGCATCATCAACTTCTATCATTGTTCATTTCCGTAAGGTTAAGGGTAAAGTTTTCAATAGTTAAGTTGCAAAGAGAATTTAGCTAACTAAAGCATCATAAGCCACATAAGCATACAACCAAGCAATTCAAGTCAAACATAATGCTTTATATAAGAATGTTAACCAAAGACACTTGGATATATAATTGCATGGACACTCATTTTCATGGATATTTTTATCCTTGATCCAGTAAGGAAACCCTGTGTAACACCCAAAATGTTTTTCCCCAATTAGAATCAAAGTCCCTAATTTTGTGCCCTAAAAATTTGGGAATTTTTAAAAACGAAATTAAGGACCTTTTTGAAAATTCTGGAAACTGGAGGATTCTTTTTGAACTCTTATGAGTTCGGGCCCTTCTTAGGCAATTATCCCATTTTTTTTGTTTTGGAAACCTTTCCTCCCCTGTGTACGTCCGATCCTTGTGGGATTTGTTTTCCTTTAATTCTTACCCTTATAAACGAATCGTTTTCCCTCTTTTCGTTTTTTTCCTTGCCTTCCTTTCAGTGTTGTCGTGATCTCTGTTTCTTCGGGTGTTTTCGGTAAGTTCTCGTTCTTTTCCTCTTTGTTCGTCTGATCGTTGATGTGGGTTTTAAGTGTTTTAAGCTTAGTGTGATTTGAATCTGTTTTAGGGGTATGTTTTTGCCGGTTTAATCGAATCTGGTAAGGGAAGGAGGCACTGAAAATGTTTGAAATTTAACCCGGGGGAGATCTGGAAATTTTCCATATTTTCTTGGAAAATTTGGAAAAACCCAGATTTTCTCGGGAAAATCCATCCTAGCCCGTGTCCGACCCGAAACCCGACTCGCCCGACTCGAATCCGACACGACCCATGACCCGTTGGCGTCATGCTAATGTCACTAATGACGTCATCAGCTGACGTCACTGCTGACGTCATCAGTTGACGTCACTGCTGACGTCAGTGTTGACCTGCTGACGCCATCTGCTGACGTCAGCATTGACTTTTTCAACCCGGGCTCACTTTATGTTTTTCGACGTCCTAAGTTCAATGATGTTGTCCGTTTTTCGAAATGCGAACTCGAAGTATCGATTTTGGGGCTTTTAAGTTCGTATGCTTATCTGGAAATTATCTTTAGTGGATTTTGAATCAGTTTCTGTTCACTTCAGGTGACGTGGATTCCGAGCCCGATCATCTGCCTCCTCCTGTTCTTGGACGACCTCTTGTCCAACAGCATCCGGGACCCGCACGTGAGTTTTAGTTAATTTCGGTTTAGTGTACTTATCAATGAAATGGCATAGTAGGGTGTCTAACGATAATTGTTACTCCTAGGTTCTACTCCTGTGCATTCTAGTGGTAGAGCCGAGTCTAGCCGACGTCAGTATCATCGTTGAGTTTTCTGTTCAGGTGTGTTCTCTTCTGTTTACTCTGTTTTTCAGTACGTTCCGTTTCCTGTTAAAAATTCGTATGATCATGCATCATTCCGACATCATATTCCTGTTACTGCTACATGATATGCTTGCCTCCTGTTTCATTGTATTGCATGCATTCTGATACTGTTTATACATATACATTACATTTGGTAGAATATGTGTACGAGGAAGTTAGTGATTTATCACTTCTGTTCAGTGGCTTCACCTGCGGGTCGAGATACCACTTCTGATCAATGGCTCCACCTTAGGGTCGAGTTTCCACTTCTGCTGGTGTGATGGAGTTAGAGGGGTTCAGGGGAACCTACTCTTCTTTTGGTATTCGGAGATGGGTGCATTTCATGCATACACCACATTATCTGTACTTTAGAGACACACTAGGCTCCCTAGCTTACACCCTCTCAGCTTTCTGTTTCAGATCCTTGACCTAGGCTACTTCGTTACTTGGAGATTTCTATTTTCAGACTATTACGTATGTTTCATAATTTTTCAGACTATTTTATTATTTTCGGATATTTCATTATTTGTAATTAACTTTAGATTCGGAACTTTATTTCGGACTTTCTGGACTTTTTATTATTTATGTTGGGTTGAACCTTATTTTTGAACCTTATTTTATAAGTTTTCAGTATGTTTGATAATAAACTGATTAATTCAATTTATTCTTATCTTTTGAGTTAATAAAAACTTAGCTTGCAAACCAAGTTTTAATAATGTGAACCCTAACTTTTATTCTAAGAAATTAGATAAATTTTGGGGGTTACATTTACTAATATCAGAGCCGGGTTCAACCCACGGACTGTGAGGTCCAAAATGATTTTTGATCTGAAAATATTTTGATAATATTATTTAAAAATTCGGATTTCTGTTTTGAATTCTATTTTGAAATTCTTTGAAATATTCTGAATATTACTCAAAGTACCGATACTAATATAGAATTTTGTCTGTCCTTATGTAGATACTCTACTATGCCACCTCGTAGGAGTACACGCTAGCTACAGGAAGAGGCCGTGGCCGAGGTCGATCTGCTGCTTCTGCTAGTAATGTTCCGCCTCCTGTGGATCCGCCACAAGAGTAGAGTTTGGCTCAGGAGGTAGGAATGGAGGATCAGCCTGAGGTTCAGACCAAGGCCCAACAAGCTGAGGTTGATCAGTCTGTCCAGAGTAAGGGACCATTTGAGTCTGGGGACAGTAAGACTATTGGTTTGGACTCCGTGATGATACAGAGATAGTTGCTCAGATATTTGCGGCAGAATGAGATTCCAGGAAACCCATATCTACGGAGTTTTTGGCTGTTGGGATGACCATGTTCGATGGTAAGACTGTTACAGATCCAGCTGATACAGAGTACTGGCTGAAGAAGCTTCAGCGTTTGTTCGTTGAGATGGAATACCCCTCAGATAGGAAACTGAGGGCTGCCATATCGTTACTTTAGGGAGAAACCCTGAATTGGTAGGAGGCCGAGGAGAAAGTTACCGCTTCAAAGAAGCTTAACTGGGAGTTTTTCAGGCAGACCTTTGAGGATAGATATATAGGACCTGAGTATCTGGTCAAGTGCCGAGATTATTTCCTAAGTCTGCAGTAGAACGACATGTCAGTGAATGGCTATGAGATTGAGTTCCTCCGACTGCTTCATTATGCCCCTGGTATTGTTTCCATTAAGAAACAAAAGTGTGATCATTTCTTAAAGGGACTTCGGGTACCGCTGAAGATTGTTATTGCCATTCATCACGACACGGAATATAAGATGATCACTCGACGTGCCAGGACAGTCGAGCGTAATGAGAGCTTGAGGGTTCAGCTGGAGTCTCAGGTTCAGGATAGAGGTAGACGACAGCCCGCAGCACCTGCTCAGCACAGTCATGGATTTCAGTCCCGGAAGTTAGGCCGTGATGAGTTTGAGCCGCAGAGTTCTGCATGTTCTAGACCTGTTGTTTTTGTTACCCCTGCTACTAGTGGAGCTGGATCCACTAATACCCGAGCCTTACCCCAATGTTCGTTCTATAAGAAGTAGCACTCGGGAGAGTATCGTATGCAGAGTAAGGCCTGCTTCCATTGTGGTTCTTATGATCACCGTCTCAAAGACTGTCTAGTGGCACCCTAGTCTAGTCATACTCCGGGACAATCACAGGCATCAGTTCAAACTTCTGCAGCGGGAAGGGGTCAGGGTAGACCTGCTACATCTGGTACCGGTAGTAGAGGCAGACCCAGTCAGTTTAGAGGATCTACTAGATTAGGAGGGTCTCAGCCCAGCTTGGTTTATGCTACGAGGAGACAAGAGGACCGGGATGAGATAGACGTCATTGCTGATACTTTTTCTGTTCATGCTCTTTCCTTTTTCGCACTTCTTGATAATGGGTCTACACACTTCATGCGAGCAAAAAGAAAAACCCCAAACACGGCTTATAAAAAAAAGGTACATAATATAAGAGACGAAAGTAACAGATAAAGAACAACCCATTTCCGGATTCGATCGATAATAAAACTAACAAATACAACAAAAAGAAAAAGAAAGGGTCAACATTTGAAACCCAGAAATAAAAATAAAATGTCAGGCTTGACTCCGAGATTCGAACTTTCCTGAATATTTCTCAGCAAAAATGGAATAAGATGAGAGGAGAAAATTTCAGAGAAAATGAAGATGAGAGGGATAAAACAAAACAAATAAAAACAGAAAAGAGAAGATAAAACCTAGAAACCACAACTGTTGGGGTTTCATTAATTCCCTAACAATTATAACAAAACAAAAATAAAAATTAAAAATAAAAACAGAAACGGTTAAGACCCTGACAATACTCATTCCCTTAAAAATGTTCTTGTCCTCAAGGATTAAAATTCAAAAATTGTTGGTTGAGCTGGTGCAAAATTTCTCATATAACATATTCATAAAATTATTAGTACACTCCATTAACACCTCGGTCACAGTCCGATTCCCCTTTCTCCCAATTTTCCTTTCCAGCACCTTTATTGACTCCTTCACCGTAGTTTCATCAGATCCACAACTGGGAGTTCCTCTTGAGTTGGAACAGCTCCCACATGTTTCTTGAGCTGAGAAATATGAAATACAGGATGCCCACGAGATCCTTGTGGTAACTGCAACCTGTAAGCCACACTACCAACCCTCTCCAACACTTGGTAGGGACCAAACCACTTGGGAGCTAGTTTTTGATTGCTCCTCGAATGTATAGTCTGTTGACGATAAGGTTGTAACTTCAAGTACACGAATTCCCAACCTTAAACTCCTCATCCCTTCTGTGCTTGTCAGATTATTTCTTCATTCTATCTTGGCCCTCCTAAGATAGAACTTCATTACCTGTATGACAACTTCCTTTCTCACCAAGCTTTTATCCACAACTGCTACTACTACTAAATCCCTAGCAAGGTAAGGTATGTGCCTAGGGGTCTCCTGGCAGTGTAAGGATTGTGTTAATGGCAGAGTGATGGGTGGTGTTGTACCACAACTTGGCTAGATGCAATCAGTCACTCCAATCTCTCTATCTCTCTTCTTTCATGCAACGCATGTAGGTTTTCAAACACTGATTCACCCTCTCATTTTAGCCATCTGTTTGAGGATGGTATGCTGTGGAGGGGGTCATGTTTGTTCCCAACATCTTAAATAATTTCTTCCAAAAAAAGCTCATAAACACTTTATCTCTATCGCAAACCACACTTTTAGGCATGTCATGTAGCCTAAAAATTTGCTCCATAAATAGTTGTGCAATACTTACTACAGTAAAGGGGTATGCTACTATAAAAAAGTGATCATACTTGGTCAATCGATCCACTACCATCAAGATTACCTTTTACCCCTTAAAAACCGACAATACCTTTATAAAATTCATGGAAATGGATTTCGAAGATGATTCTAGGAAGGAGAGTGACTGCAAAAGACTCTTTGGATGTTGTAACTCCCCTCTTTTTCTTCTAACAAATACTATATTCCCTTATTAAATTTTGATTTTCCTTCCTCATCCCCTTTCAATAAATAATTGAAACTGCCCTTTTAATGGTGACCTTCGAACCAGAATGCCCTCCAATGGGGCTAGTATGAAAGTAGGTCAATAATTCCTTCCTCAACTCTAAATCTACTCCCACTACTAGTTTGCCCTTCTTTCTCAAGGAATGGTTATCCCAACTATATTTTCTATGACCCACTTTTTCCTCTTCAAAATCTTTGATAATGTTTTTTAGTTTCTGGTCCTTCTACTATAAAGCCTTAATTATGCCCAACAATGGTGACCACACACTACTAGCTGACAGAGTGTGACATTCTGTAAACAGGGGATTTTGAGATAAAACATCTGCTACTTTGTTCTGTATCCCCTTCTTGTATACTATCTCAAAATCATATCCTACCATCTTTGCAACCCACCTTTGCTGTGAAGGAGTAATTGCATGATTATCAGTCAAAAATCTGAGGCTCTAGTGGCCGATCTTAATTTTGAAGTATCTCCCTAACAAGTAAACATACCATTTTTTACTGTCATAAGTGTTGTTAATATCTTTTTTCATAAATGGACAAGCCTTGATGTCTAATTCCAAGTTCCTTGTTGAAAAATATCAAGGGCTTTCCCTTTTGTACCAAAACTGCTCCCACTGCCAGATTTAAGACATCTATTTCTACCAGGAATTCTTAATCAAAGTTTAGAAGACTTAGGACTGAAACTGTAGTTACTGAAGTCTTAAGTTTTTCAAATGTTTCATGCTTTTTTTCAGTCCACCTCTACCCTTCTTTCTTTAACAAGTCAGTCAAGGGTTTTTCCCACTCTCCATACCCCTTTATAAACCTCCTGTAGTGCCTTGAGAGTCCCAAGAAACCCCTCACTTCCTTGACAGAAGTAGGGACAGATTATTCCCATATGCATTTCAATTTCCCTTCCTCCATTGTTATTGTCCCATTCGATATTACATATCCTAAATATTTCACTTTTGTTGCTCCAAAGATACATTTGTTCCGTTTGGCCACTAAATGATGAGTTCTCAGCAGACCCAACACCTTTTTGAGATGCCCAAGGTGTTCTTCCCAAGTGATAGAATACACTAGTATGTCATCCAAGAATACCAGAATACCGGAATAAACTTCCTCAAATTCTCTAACACCTTGTTCATGAGTGCCTAAAATATGATCGGGATATTGGTCAGCCCAAATGACATGACAAGAACTCGTAGTGCCCCTCGTGGGTTCTAAAAGTTGTCTTGGCCACATCAAGACCCCACATCCTAATCTAGTGGTATCCAGATCTGAGATCCAGCTTCGAGAAGTATTTTGCCCCACCCAATTCATCTAGGAGCTCTGAAATAATGGGCATGGGAAATTTATCCTTCACTATGAGTTAGTTGAGCCTTCGATAGTACACACACATTCTCCAACTGTCATCCTTCTTCTTTACCATTACAATTGGAGAAGCAAAGGAACTATTGCTATCCCTTATCACTATTGTGCTTAAAAGCTCCTTAGTCATCTTTTCAATGACATCTTTTTGGAACACTGAATACCTATAGGAGTGAATCTTCACCACTGCAAATTCATCAATCAAAGGGATCCTATGAACATGCCCCCTCTCAGGTGGGAGCTCATGTGGTTCTCAAAAGACATCCTCATAACTCTCTAGTAACTCCTTAAGTCCAATGAGTTTCAACTTCCCTCCCAGTTGCATTTTCCCTTATCCCTCCATTAATAAACAAGCAGTATATAGACTGACACTACTTCTTAGAACCTTGTCACACTTCTTTGCTTCTATATTGTCTAGTAATATGGGTTGAACTCCCAACAATCTCACCTCTTTCCTTTGATGTTGGAATCTCACGGTAGACTCAACAAAATTCCAATTTATGAACCTCAAGATAGACAACCATTGTACTTCGAGTATCATATCACAACTCTTAAGTGGCAACATCAGAAAATCTGCCTGAAACTCTTCCCGTTGTATCTCTCGCCTCATAGATTCACATGACCCCAAAGTCTCCACCAAGCTACCATTAGCTACAGTTACCAATAGGTTCCCCTTTTGCCTGATTGGTAAAGAAGCACTCTCCACTAGAGACCAATTCAAGAAATTATGGGTGCTCCAGAATCTATTAAGGAAACCCATTCTCTCCCTTTAATGACTACCTTCAACCTCATGTTTTTAAATTGAGTACCCCCCACATAGCTTGAAGGGATAACACTGGACCCTCCCCTTTAGCTTCTCTTACATCTTTTACCTCCTCGCAGTCTAGGAACTCCTCATGTTCAGCCTCCTTTTCCTGTCCTTCGACTACAATTTGATAAAGTTGACTCTTGGCACACTTATGCTCCGGGGTATACTTTGCAGCACACCAAAAGTATAACCCCCTCTTCCTCCTATACTCTATTTCAGCATCGGACAATTGCTTCCTTCTTCCTCCATTACTCCCCATTGGCTTAATATTATTGGAAGTAATTTGAGTAGTAGTCATACTCTTTAAACTTGAGGAAGGAACTGCAGTACTAGAGATACCCTTAATTGTACTAAAGGTCCTAACAGGCACTGTTATAGCAAGAGGTGGACTAGGTTTGATAGCTAGCAAACTAGTCCCTCTTTGGTTGGTAAAAAATATGACCTCTAACTGTTGGGCCATGTGAAAGGCTTCTAACAGGTTCTTTGATTGAAACAACTTAAGAAATCGGCTTATCTCTACCCACAGGTGATTCTTGAACATGTTCAACACATACGGGTTTAGGATTCTTACTTGGTTTAGCAATGACATGAACTTGTCATAGAACTTTTCTACTAAGTCATTTTGTCTTAGATAGGGGTGAGTATTCGATCAATTCGAGTTGATTTGAGTAAAAAAATTTCGAGTTATTCGAATTAACGAGTCATATTTTATGACTCAAACTTTATTTGAAATTTTTTCGGTTTGAGTAGAGTTTAAGAAATTTGAGTCGAGTCAAATCGAGTCGAGTTTTCGAGTTTCTATAAGTATTTAATTATAATTATTTATCATGTTATAGTATGATTTGATTCCAATTTAAATGACTTTCTCTAATCATATAAGATATGTATATATTTTTTCATATGTAGCAATATTTGTTTATATTTTTATATATCAATATATATGTCATAAAAAAAATAATAGACTCATCTCAAACTTAAAATTAATCATTTAATTAATAAAAATTTCGAGTTATTCGAGTTATTCGAATTTCATTTTACAACTCAAACTTATTCGAGTCGAGTCTGTCAACACGAATACATAACTAATATAATAAATAATATATAAATAATAATTAATAGTAAATAATAATTAAAATAAATAATATAATATTAAAATATAAAAAAATCAAAAAAATAATCGAAAATCTAGAAATTTGAACGTGTGGAGTCCGGCCGATTCTTCAGGGATTAGGTTGGTTAGGATTGTTTGTGGAGGTTTTTTAGGGATTTTAGGATTAGATAGAGATTGTCTTGAGTATGGATTCTGTTTTGAATCCCTTTAAAAGGGATTCAACCGAATCAATTAGGGGGAGGAGTATTTTCGGTAGCAGCAAGGAGAGCTGAAGTTCAATCGGCAGTGAGAAGGGTTTTTGAGATCGGAAATAGGAATTGAAGCGGCCAATTCGTTGTTAGAGGTAAGCCTTTTGATCTGTTCTTCATGTCTCTTTTTTTGGTGTTGAAATTCGTTAGAATTCAGTTCAGGGGGGGTTCGACCACTTGTTTGGGTGTTTAGGATTAGGTTCAATCTATTCTTAGGGGTTTAGATTAATCTTAGGTGTTTAGATCTCAAGAAATCAGAGCTTCTGGGTTTTTTTAGAGTTTTTGCGATTCCTATCGTGATCGTCGATGCCGGAAACAGTCACCGGAGGTTGGGCTGAGGCGGCCGGAAGTCTCTGGACGATGATCGGCGTAAATCACGGTCACCGGAGAAATTGCCGAATGAAGTTAGATGTTAATTTAATTTTTTATTGTTAAGCGAACATTATTTGAACGAGGATAACCTTTTACTTTCATATATCTTGTCATTCATGCATAAGCTCTCGACCCGAGCTTTCACCCTTAAGTGGGAGTTAGATATTATCCGACGTGATGCTTTCCAGCTCCGAGTTTTGGATTTTTATCTACTTCCGGTATACTAACCTTACGCATTGTAGGGTCTTCACCCCCGTTGTAAGGGACCTATACCACCGAATCGATATCTTATCGTCGTAGTAGACGATAACGAAAGTTCGGGAACCTAGTGTCTAGACCAAAAACCCGCATATAGAGTAGAAACCAACCCCTTCTAGAGCCAGACATGAACCATAAGATAAGGCGGTATGCTGCCGAACTGCCGCCAAAACTTAGGATTTCTCTCTTAGCATGCTCTCTGGTTATTTTGCGTATTTTAGCATGCTCTCTGGTTATTTTTACGCAATTTAGCATGCTTTCTAGTTATTTTACGCATTTGATCCTGTTCTCTGGTTAACTTTATTTGCATTTTTTCAGGCACTCTATTATTGTATTTTATCTTTGTCTTTATCCTACTAACACATTTTCTTCTTGTTTTTGTTTTTCTTTGATTCTTTATGCATTTTCTTTACTTGGCATATTATTTGCATGAGTATTAATTTGGAAAACAATAAAGTTAGAAGTATCCAAAAATGTCAGAAGGGATCATTATAGGCGAAGATAATACGGAAGTCTGGACATGGTCCGAATCAGTTCAGCATGAGAAGGGTGACAGTTTGCCAACAGGGAGTGTCTCTACACTAAACGGGTATGTCAGAATGAGCACCAATCAGAGTCCTTGTCTCTTCGAGGTCCAAGAGATATGGGAGCAGTGGAGTGGCGACATGAAAGATCAGTTCAAGAAGGAGTTTTGGGATATTGCGTTGTTAGTGAAGGTCCCTATTGATAGGCACCTAATGAGGGCGATGGTGAAATTCTAGAATCCTGCCTACAACTGTTTCACTTTTGAGAAGATAGACATGACCCCTACGATGGAGGAATACGAATTTCTGGTCAACTGTCCAGCGATTAAGAATGATAGAATATATGTCAAGCCCAACAACACTTTGGGCTTCAAGAAGGAGTTGATGCAAATCACTGGTAAGGACAAAGAGTTTTGGGATCGGAAGGTAACGGGTCATGAGGACGCGAGCGAGGAGAGACAGAGAGTGAGTTGGAAGGTTTTCAAGGATTTGATAGCTTCGAGCAGCGAAGAGCCCACCAAGGCAAGAAGGATGTACGCCCTTTGCATCTATGGGTTGGTGCTATTTCCCAAAACTCCCGAGCATATAGACCCATCCACGGTTGGTTTGTTCGAGAAGTTATCCAAAGGCGTAAATCCGGTTCCTGCCATACTAGACGAGACCTATAGATCACTCACTGCATGCAAGATGACCGATGAAGGAAGATTTTGGGGATGTGCGCAGCTTTTGAAGGTATGGTTCAGAGGCCACCATTGGAGCTCTCCGTATAGCGCCCTAAGGTTCAGGACTACCTACTTACCTATTGAAGATAACTTAAGGAGCTGTATTGTGGAGAAGAAGACTGAAGCCCATTGGAGTGATCTTTTCTGGGTTTTAACAGATTTGGATATCGTTTGGAAGGCCTGTTGGTTGAATAGAGGGACGACTTTTCGGTATCGGTGCGGAGACAGCGATTGGATCCCATTAGCGGGGGTATATGGGGTGGAACGGCTTACTGCCCTCTGTTAGTCTCAAGTCAATTTGGTTCGAGACAGTTCATTCCAGCCACAGCGAGGATGGCCAGTTTTAGTTTTTCACACCAAAGCGAGGGGTACAGATCCAAATTAGCCCAGATTATGAAGACTTGGGATTCACCTAGGAGGGTTCAGCCTTATTGAGAGTTTGAGATCATGGCCCGATATGATGAGTGGAGAGAGCAAAGGGCGAATGATGGAGTTTTCTGAGGAGTACCGAGGGATGAGGGACCGTCTTCAAGCAAGGTAACCTTAGAAGCACCGTCAGCGTTAGAAAAGCTCAAGGAGGATCGGGACTTGGATTTCTAGAGACAAGATAAAAAGTTCTATGAACTCACACAGGAGTTGAACCTTGTGAAGTACCAGGTACAGACTCATGAGAGGAGAGAAAATGATATGGCACTTCAGATCGAGAGGCTACGTCGAGATTTGAGAGAAGCACAAGAAGTACCTGAGGGGTGTAAAAGGAAAAGGGAAAGTGAAAACAGGAATGTCGGGGACAGTTCTAACCGCTTGAACAAGGTGTTAAAGTAAAAAGAGGAATACAAGAAGCTTTATGAAAGGAAATGCCGTGAAGCGAGAGAAGCAAGTTCTAAAGCCAAGAAGACATCGGATAAAGAGTGAGCAACGATCCTTGAGTTGACAACTCAAGTAACACAGCTAGAAGAACTGGTGGCTAAGTATCACAACGAAGACAAGGCCAAAATGGAAGAAGAAAATGAGGGGCTTCAACAAAAGATTATCTCGCTCGAGGGCCAAGTACAAGAGTTGCAAGAGAAGTTAGTCGACTTTGAGGGAGCTTTGAGTTAGAGTGCCGGGGAAGCATGGAAGACTAAGTATGAGGCAGCACAGCGCACGATCCAGAGTCAGAATAGTGAGTTGGTCAACTTCAAGGGACGAGTCAAAAGTATTGCGTCTTATGTACAAATATTGTCAAGAGAAGCTACAACTCTTCTGGACCAGCCAAACGTCGAGGAAGTGCATGAAGCAACCATCGTCCGCCTACTGCATGAGTTGACCAACTTAGGGATTAGGGCCAACAGTTTTCTGTAGATTATCTTTAAAGTTGTAGTGAATCCTTTTTGAACAGACGGATGTTTTTAAGAGATTATTTTTCGAATTTAATACCCGCTTGCATTCATGCATTCATACATCATGTGCATTATTATTAATTAAAAATAAAGTTTAATAACAAAGATTTTATGGCAGTGACTTTTAAAACTAGCAAACATACTATACACGTATTCAACGCATTCGCGCACCAAGAGATTAGCAATGGAAGAAAGACTACAAAGACTATAGGATCATCATGCCGTATTTGCTAGGGGTGTTCAAACGGTCAGTTCGGTTAACCGACCGAAACGAACTTCCAAAATTTTATTAACCGAAATTTTTTTCGTATTAACCGTTAACCGAACCAAGAAAAGTTTGAAAATTTTTAACTGAACCGAAAAAATTTCGGTTAATCCGATCGGTTAAATCGGTTAACCGAATTTTTTTAAAAAATGGATAAATTACACAAATGGTCACTAAACTATGTTAAAATAATTTTTTAGGCACGAAACTTTCAAAAATTATAAAAAAACCCATTAGACTTATCGAATTATTACATTAATTCATCATACATAATAAATTACTGATAAATATTAAAAATTTTAATAATTATTTTTTTAATTTAATAAATTTAATTATTATTTTATGTTAATTTTATAAAATTTAATGACCATTTTATAATTTTTACAAATTTAATGACTAAAAATAAATATATAAAAATATATAATATATAATATATAAAAATTTCGGTTAATTCGGTTAATTAAACCGATTTCGAACCAATTTAACCGATAATCAAAATTCCAAAAAATCATTAACCGTTAACCGATCCAATCTAAAATTAACCGACCGATTAACCAAAAAAAATTTTGGTTCGGTCAATTAATTCGGTTAACCGAAATTTTGAACACCCCTAGTATTTGCAAATCGTTTAGATACGATAGAAAATGGCATAAAAGATGGCTTCGCTAAAATTCAGACGGATATTATCAGTCAGATAGCTGCTCTATTGGGCCCGAAGCAGGATGAGAGGGGTTAAGCATCGATGGAAGGGGGAGATGAAGCTGAAGGACAGGCAGACACAGTAAGTAGGGGGTAACCAGAAGCGCGGTCAGGGAGAGTGCAGCTTAATGTAGTGGGGACATCCACGAGCCACCCCGTGGAAGTTAATGAATTCACCCCGAATGTCGATGAAGTCTCGGATCTCAACTTTATGAGTGAAGTGGAGAAGATGCGACAGGGCATGGAGAAGAAGTATGCTGATCACTTCAAGGCCCTTGAATCCAAGATCCAAGAAATTCAAGCCCAAGGGTCGGTGGATAAAAGCACCGATGCGTTCAAACTCAGTTTGGTTTCTGATTTGGTTTTGCCACCAAAATTTAAAATGCCTGACTTTGAAAAGTACGACGGGACATCGTGTCCAAGCTCCCATATGACAATTTATTATCGAAAGATGGCCGCTTTTAGCAAGGATGAGAAGCTGTTGATCCATTGCTTTCAGGATAGTCTGACGGGTTCTGCTATCCGGTGGTACACACAACTTAGTCGGGAGAGTATAAAATCATGGAAGGACCTATATCATGCCTTTATGGAGAATTACAAGCATGTAATGGAAATGGGACCCACTAGAGTTATGTTACAGCAAATGGGGCAAAAGTCTAACGAAACATTCCGACAATATACCCATAGATGGAGAGATCTGGCCTCTCAGGTACAACCTCCGTTGATCGAGCGGGAGATGACTCACATATTTGTAGAGACATTGAAGGGGCCGATGTATGAACGTCTGTTCACAAGCACATCCATACAAAGTTTCTCTCAAATAGTTGCCATCGGAGAGTTGGTAGAGGCAGCTATCAAAAGTGGGAGAATCGAAGGGTCTGATAGCTCAAAGAAGAACTTTAAAAAGAAAGACAATGAGGTAAACAACGCTGTCGTATATGAACCCCCGAGGAATGTGACGATTTCCAAACCTAGGTCAGGAGCAGGTGGCTCACAGGGCTCGAATAAGAAGGACTCAAGGTGGGAAAAGCCAAATTTCTCACCCATCCCAATTACGTATGCTGAATTGCATACTAAGATAAATGATGCTGATATGATTCGCCCGTATTTCATCATTCCGCTCAAACCCCATTATCCACACTGGTATGACCAGAAGGCCCAATGTGTATATCATGCTAACGTTCATGGACATAGCATCGAGAACTGTACAGCTTTTAAGAAGATTATCCAGAACATGATGAATATAGGGGTTTTGAAATTTGATGAACCTAGTGTCTCAACAAACCCACTCCCGAATCATGGCGGTCGGGGTGTGAATGCAATTGAAGAGGACCAAGCGAGACAAGTTAAAATGAGGGTGTCGGAAATTCGATCACCATTAAAGTGGGTTTTTCAACAACTATTCGACAACGAGCTCGTCTACCAAAGGGTTAAAATAAAAGAATCTACCGAGGAAGGCCCGTATTGCGAATTCCACCAAGAACATGGGCATACAGTTCAACAGTGTGATGACTTCAGAAACTTATTATAAGGAATGATGGACAACAAAGAGGTGGAATTCTTTACCAAAGAAAGGGGCCAGAAAATGATGGATGTATACGCGTCAGAAAATATCGGGCCAAAATACAGTGCAAGCAAGCCACTAGTCATTTCAGCCCGACCAAGGGGAAATAATCCACTTGGGTCGACAAATGCTCCTCGCGTAGTAATTACCCCTCCAGCTCCCTTCCCGTTTAAGGATACACAAAGGGTGCCATGGAATTATGCCGCAAGTGTGGCTGAGCCGAGTAGTTCGAAGCCCATTGAGGAGGTACAAACAAGAAAATTAGAAACTGTTTTGAGAGAGGAAATGCAAGAACCATTGAATGAGGTGGGTCATTTTACAAGGAGCGGGAGATGTTACTCACCGGCTCAGGAAGAAGACCAAAATAAGCTTGCGAAGAAGAAAAAGATTTTTATAGAACCAACTCCGAAGGTGAATGAGCCAATCACCGAGGAACAGGCGCATTAGTTTCTGCGTTTTTTAAAACACAATGAGTACATTATAGTGGAGCAGTTGAAAAAGCAGCCCGCTAAAATCTCTATCCTCGACTTACTTTTAAGCCCTGAAGGGCACCGTGACGCCCTTTTGAAAGTATTAAACAAGACTTTTGTCCCGAAGGATATATCAGTAGGCAAATTGGATCAAATTGTTAATCACATCACCGCGGACAATTATATAACATTCACTGATGATGAGATCCTTGATGGTGGAATGGGGTCTATCAAAGCGTTAAACATCATGACCCACTGCAAGGGTCATGTGGTGCCGGGAGTTCTAATCGACAACGGTTCAACTCTGAACGTGTTACCCATGGCAACTTTGCAAAGATTGCCCATAGATATGACGCACATGAAAAGCTACCAGAATGTGGTCAGAGCATTCGATGGGATCACAAGGGATGTGCTGGGAAGGATTGAAGTCCCATTGCTAATTGGGCCATCCGTGTACAACATAGATTTTGTTGTAATGGACATTAAGCCCTCTTACAATTGTCTACTTGGCAGACCTTGGATCCACTCTGTCGGGGCAGTACCGTCATCAATACACCAGAAACTGAAGTTCGTAGTAGATGTGAAGCTTGTATGTGTTGGGACAGAAGAGGACATCATTGCATCCGTCTCCACGGATACGCCATATGTGCAAGCTAATGAGGGTGCGCTAGAATGCTCTTTCAGGGCCTTAGAATTTATCAATGCTGCATTCGTTGTTGAAGGTGCAACATTCCCATGTCCAAAGCTATCAAACTGCACTAAAATGATTGTCAAGCAGACCCTTGGCAAAGGAGCCAAAGCCGGAAGAGGGCTAGGAAGAAAGTTACAGGGGAGCTTACGCCCAAAGCCTGTAATCATGAAGAAAGGGCGAGCCGGGTTAGGCTTCTCAATCGAGGTATATTGGAACAAGTATGGAAGAGCTGCAATCAAAAGGCCAGCCTCGTTAAGTGCAAAGATCGACTTCATCTCCCACGAGTTTGTGAATGTCACAGAACAAGCGGAGAAGAATCACTTGGAAGCTATCAGGTTGCAAGAAGAAGAGATTTTCGGGGAAGCTTTTGAAGAACTGATGGTAGGAGGGATTTCTAAAGGCCCAAGGATGAATCTACTGGATAAAATTCGTCTGTGCCTCCCTGGCGAGACTCTGAACAACTAGACTGTAGAAGATTTACCTATAGTTTACAAAACAGTGTAATGCCATAAACCACCCTATACTTTTGCCAGCGAGTGTAGGAAATTTTCTGTAAAGGGTTTTTTCATGTTTTTCATTAGCAAATAAAGATGTTTTTCCTTTCTTCAAATGGCAAATATTTTTTTCCTTTTCTTTCATTTTGCTTCATCCATTTAATTCTTTATCCATTTATTATTCCCATCCACCTATACAAAGTTTTCTTCGTAGGTTCTCAAACAACGATCACATGAATGATTCCGGGCCTAAACCCAAAATAAATTTGAAAAGGAGCTCTTGTCTAACCGAAATCAATGAGTATGAAGAAAATGCAGACTACGAGATTCCTGAAGAATTGCTAAGGTTAGTGGAGCAAGAAGATAAACAAATCATGCCCCACAAGGAGGAGATAGAAACTCTGAATCTGGGTACCAAAGAAGAGAAAAAGGAAGTCATGATCGGAGCAACATTCCCGTCAGGGACAAAGCAGAATTTGATAGACTTATTGTGAGAATTCAAGGATGTCTTCGCATGGTCCTATCAGGATATACCGGGCTTGAATACCGATATTGTGGTCCACAAGTTGCCTATTAGACTAGATTGCAAGCCTATACAATAGAAGCTTAGGAGGCTGAGGCCGGAAATGTTGTTGAAAATCAAGGAAGAAGTGCAAAAGCAGATCGATGCAGGCTTCCTACAGGTTGCAGCATACCCGGAATGGGTAGCAAACATAGTCCCCATGCCAAAGAAGGATGGGAAAGTTCGGATGTGTGTGGATTATAGGGATTTGAACAGGGCGAGCCCGAAAGACAATTTCCCTTTACCCCATATTGACGTTCTGGTGGATAATACCTCAGGGCATTCATGGTTTTCTTTCATGGATGGATTCTCGGGTTATAATCAGATCAAAATGAATCCAGAAGATATGGAGAAGACAACTTTTATCACACTCTGGGGCATTTTCTGCTATAAAGTCATACCCTTTGGGTTGAAGAATGCCGGGGCCACATACCAGAGAACTATGGTGACACTGTTTCATGACATGATGTACAAAGAAATTGAAGTTTACGTGGACGATATGATAGCTAAGTCCCAAACAGAAGATGGGCATGTGCAGGATTTAAAAAAGTTGTTCCAAAGGCTACGAAAGTATCAGTTGAAGCTTAACCCTAATAAATGTATATTTGGAGTTACGTCCGGCAAGCTACTTGGTTTCGTTTTCAGTCAAAGGGGCATCGAAATCGATCCTGATGAGGTCAAGGAAATTCAAAATTTGCCACCCCTAAAAACACAAGAAGAGGTTCGGGGCTTCCTTGGGAGATTGAACTACGTATCTCGATTTATTTCTCAGTTAACTGAAAAATGTGATCCCGTTTTTAAATTGCTTCGGAAGAACAACCCAAGTGAGTGGAATGATGAATGTCAGGAAATGTTGGACAAGATCAAACAATATTTGTCCAACGCGTCAATTTTAGTGGCACCAGTTCCTGGGAGACCATTAATCCTCTACTTAACGGTGTTCGAGAATTCCATGGGATGCGTACTGGGGCAACATGATGATACTGGAAAGAAGGAAAGAGCAATCTATTACCTGAGTAAGAAATTTACCGAATGTGAGATACGATACCCATTTATCCAGAAGATGTACTGTGCACTTGTTTGGGTTACTCGTCGACTCAAGCAATATTTGTTATAGCATACCACGTGGTTAATATCAAAGCTCGATCCGTTGAAGTTTCTCATGGAAGCACCCGCATTGACTGGAAGATTAGCCCGATGGAAAATGTTGCTGTCCGAATTTGATATAGTATATGTCAGCCAGAAAGCAATTAAAGGAAGTGTCATAGCTGACTTCCTTGCAAGTAGAGCCTCGGATGATTATGAGCCCTTAAGCTTTGAATTTCCTGAAGAGGATGTGATGACTATTTCCGTTGAAGAAAATGAAGAAATAGAAAAATGGAAATTGTATTTCGAGGGGGCAGTCAACGCCCTCGGACGGGGAATCGGAGCTGTACTGATATCTTCGGATGGTATACATTATCCTCTCACTAGCAAGTTGGAATTTTTGTGCACTAACAATATGGCAGAATACGAGGCATGTGTCATGGGTTTGAAGGCTGTAATTGAAAAAAAGATAAAGGCCTTGAAGGTATACGGAGATTCAGCCTTAGTTATTTATCAGCTACGTGGAGAATGGGAAACCAAAGACACGAAGTTGGTAGAATATCAAAAGTTGATATTAGAATTAATAGAAGAATTCGAAGAGATAATGTTCGTCTACCTTCCTAGAGAGGACAACCAAATGGCAGATGCTTTAGCTACACTAGCCTCAGTTTTCCAAGCAAACAGACCGGAGGATATGATGTTAATCCGGATGCAGAGCTATGAAACATATGCTCATTGCTGCAACTTGAAAGAAGAGGACGGTAATCCTTGGTATTTTGACATTCTGCAATACATCAAGTTCCAAGCTTACCCATTTGGAGCTAATGATGTCGAAAAGAGAACAATCAGAAGAATGGCTGCTGTATATGTACTGGATGGCGACATCTTGTACAGAAGGAGTAGAGATCAAGTGTTGCTAAGATGTGTCAATGCCCGTGAGGCTAGAAGTATTTTGGAGGAGGTGCATGATGGAATTTGCGGTACACATGCCAATGGTCTCTCGATGGCACGAAAAATAATGAGATAAGGATACTACTGGTCTACTATGGAGGGAGATTGCATAGAATATGCCAAAAAATGTCACAAATGTCAGATCTATGCAGATAAAATCAACTCTCCGCTAGTACCGTTATATACAATGAATTTGCCCTGGCCTTTTGCTGTTTGGGGATTAGATGTAATCGGGCAGATTCACCCTAAGGCTTCAAATGAGCATCGTTTTATCCTAGTGGCTATCGATTACTTCACTAAGTGGATAGAAGCTGTCTCCTATGCTAACATCACAAGAACAACAGTTTGCAAGTTCTTGAGGAAAGAGATAATTTGCCGATATGGTCTACCAGAGCGGATCATCACGAATAATGCTACCAATTTCAACAACAGGTTGATAGTAGAAACCTGGAAACAGTTTAAAATAATTCATCACAACTCTGCGGCATACCGGCCAAAGATGAATGGGGCCGTTGGGGCAGCAAACAAGAACATTAAGAAGATTATATCGAAGATGACTGAAACCTACAGAGATTGGCATGGGAGGCTTCCTTTTGCTTTATTTGCGTACCGAACTTCGATAAGAACTTCTACCGGTGCAACGCCATACTCTCTAGTATACGGTAATGAAGTCGTGTTACCTCTGGAAATTAAAATCCCATCTCTTCGAGTATTATCAGAGGTAAAGCTGAATGATGCAGAGTGGATACAGATTCGTTTAGATCAGTTGAATCTAATCAAATAAAAACAGTTGAAAGCTATCTGACACAGCCAAATGTATCAGAAGCAGATGATTCGAGCTTATGACAAGAAAGTTCGACCGCGAGAATTCTGAGAGGGGGATCTAGTGCTTAAAAAGATCTTGCCTATACATTGAGATTTTCGAGAGAAATGGATGTCAAATTGGGAAGGGCCTTATGTTGTCAAAAAGGCCTTCTCCGGAGGCACATTGATCTTGACTGAAATGGACAGACAAGAATTAAGCAAACCAGTGAATTCTGATTCAGTTAAGAGATATTACGCCTGAAGAGAAAAAGAAAGAAAAAGAGATAGAAAAAAGAGAAAAAAGATAAGAAATAGAGAAAAAAGAAAATAAAGCAAAAACCCGAAAGGGTGCTTCATGAAAAATGATGATTAAAAGAAAGGAGGGGTCGAGATGAAAACCCGTAAAGGGCGTCTCGATACCAATAGAGGATTTGGGTCGAAAACCAGGAATGGTGGCCCAGATGAATGAAAATAGGCATCCGGTGATTCGTGCCTCTCAGTTACCGAGCAATACGGAAGGATCTTCACGTTTGCGAAGTTGGATCCTCATTTGAAGAATGGCTAGACGAGTAGCTCGTTTTCGAATCTATATCTCAGAAAAGGCCTGGATGAACGCATGTGATAAGCGCTTGGGAACTTGCATTTTGTTCCTTTCCTTTCCCTTCAAGTTGTTTTTGCCTTTTTTGTTTTACATGTTTGTCATAAATTTGCAAAAAGCTCTATTAAAGACACTCATTCATTTCTTTTGAGCCTTCAAATTCTATCCGAAGCATCATGCTAGTGAATTAATATGAATTAATGAATGCTAAAAATCTTTTGACATTATTATTTTTAAGATTACAGGTAAGATTTATTTTCCGGAACAAGATAACGGAATACAAACAGGATATGTTCTGACATTCAGACGAAATTTGTCTCGAAAGAATATCTCAAAACGGCTTTATAAAGAGGACAAGCATTAAAAGTTGCCCTCGCTATGTGAGATGAAAAACCTCGAATGCAGAAAAGAGGGAGAAGAGTCAATCAACCCCTTCAGAGTAGCAAACTGACTGATAACACTTGCCTTTCAAGGTAATACTCATGCATCATAATAGGAATATTTGCATTTAGAAGCATGCTAACCATGCATGATACTTTTGTTAAACAGGAATTAAAGAAATCACCAATAACGAACATTATCGGTAGTCTTTTGGCGTGAGTCCAGAAAGAAATGGTGTAACGCGAGGGATTTCGAAATGAGAAGAACAACCTCAAGTTTCATCACTTACGTCTGAAGAATTTCGAAGTGAGAAGAACAACTTCAGACTCTTAAGTGGAGATGGAGAATTTTGAAGAACAGCTCCATATTCCATTGTTAAATTTTATCGGCAACCTTTTGGCGTGAGTCCAGAAAGAAGTGGTGTAACGCGAGGTATTTCGAAATGAGAAGAACAGCCTCAAGTTTCATCACTTACGTCTGAAGAATTTCGAAATGAGAAGAACAACTTCAAACTCTTTATTGGAGATGAAGAATTTCGAAATGAGAAGAACAACTCCATATTCCATTGTTAAATCCTCCGGGTCATCAGTAAGTCCTCTGGGCATGATGTTAAATCCTTCGGGTCGTCAGTAAGTCCTCCGGGTATGATGTTAAATCCTCTGGGTTATCAGTAAGTCCTCCGGGCATGATGTTAAGTTTGGAGAATTTTATAATAAGAAGAACGACTCCAAATTCAGTGGAGATGGAGACTTTCGATGTGAGAAGAATAGCTTCATATTCTATTGTTAAATCCTCCGGGTCATCAGTAAGTCCTCCGGGTATGATGTTAAATCCTTCGGGTCATTAGTAAGTCCTCCGGGCATGATGTTAAATCCTCCGGGTCATCAATAAGTCCTCCGGGCATGATGCTAAGTTTGGAGAATTTTAGAATAAGAAGAACAGCTCCAAATTCGGTGAGATGTGAGGAATTTCAAAATGAGAAGAACAGCCTCGAATTTTGTCACCCTCATCCGGATAATTTCAAAATAAGAAGAACAACTCTAGATTTTAGAAGTGAGGAATTTCAAAATGAGAAGAACAATCTCAAGTTCCATCATTTGACGAGTCTAAGGAATTCCTTCTAAAGAATTTCGAAGTGAGAAGAACAACTTCAGACCTTGAAGAATTTCGAAATGAGAAGAACAACTTCAAGCTTCAGGGCTTTTACAGAATTCGTGTTTTTCAGTCTTTGTCCATCTCCTGCTCCGCAGCATTGAGCAAAGAGGGGCAGCTGTCAACACGAATATATAACTAATATAATAAATAATATATAAATAATAATAAATAATAATTAATAGTAAATAATAATTAATATAAATAATATAATATAAAAAAATCAAAAAAAGAATCGAAAATCTGGAAATTTGAACGTGTGGAGTCCGGCCGATTCTTCAGGGATTAGGTTGGTTAGGGTTGTTTGTGGAGGTTTTTTAATGATTTTAGGATTAGATAGAGATTGTCTTGAGTATGGATTACGTTTTGAATCCCTTTAAAAGGGATTCAACTGAATCAATTAGGGGGAGGAGTATTTTCGGCAGCAGCAAGGAGAGCTGGAGTTCAATCGGCAGTGAGAAAGGTTTTTGAGATCGGAAATAGGAATTGAAGTGGCCAATTCGTTGTTAGAGGTAAGCCTTTTGATCTGTTCTTCATGTCTCTTTTTTTGGTGTTGAAATTCGTTAGAATTCAGTTCAGGGGGGGTTCGGCCACTTGTTTGGGTGTTTAGGATTAGGTTCAATCTATTCTTAGGGGTTTAGATTAATCTTAGCTGTTTAGATCTCAAGAAATAGGAGTTTCTGGGTTTTTTTGGAGTTTTTGCGATTCCTATCGTGATCGCCGGCGCCGGAAACAGTCACCGGAGGTTGGGCTGAGGCGGCCGGAAGTCTCTAGATGATGATCAGCGTAAATCACGGTCACCGGAAAACTTGTCGGAGCAATCCAAGGCGGTGGTTGTTTGGATCAGACGGCGGCATGGACGGCGAAGGATGACCTTGTTCTTCATGTTCTTCATGAACATGAAGAACATTCATCATGTTCTTGGCAAAAGGGCTGGTTTGATCCAAAAAGCCTTTGGTTTCTGGGTAACAAGGTGTTTGGCTTAGAGGATTTCCTAATCCATTGAGTAGGGCCGTGTCAAGGTTCAACACAAATGGCCGAGCTGACTCGGTCACAAGGGGGTGTATCATAGGCAAAACGATGCCATTTCAAGCACCCGGGTCGAGCGGGTCGGATCCGGGTTAACCCGGATCTGCGTTTCTTTAAAATTAAATAAGGACCAATTTATTGTGGCTATCCGTGTAATTTACCTTAAATTTTATTAATTGATATATTATTAATTATATATTTTTAATGAAATAAGATCGATTTGTTAGTTGTGTTTAACCAAAGGACCAATTTATAACATCTTATATTAAAAGATTTAAAAATGAATTGAGTGATAATCGAAGAATTATTTATATAATTTATCTTTATTTTTTTCAATTAAATCAAATTGTCCGAGAAAGTAAAAGATTTGTTAAGTATTTAATTGTAACCAATGTCTACTTAGTTATTTGTTCATTTGCACAAAATAAAAATAAAAAAATTTAAAAAATATTATTACTGAATGAACTTTAAAATAAAAATTATATTAAAATAATTAAAAGTGTGAAATAATGTCAAAATATGAAAAATTTTAACATTAATTATAAAATAATTAAAATGTAATTTTTGTATATATATATATATAAATATAAATATACGAAAAGTTATGGAAAATAAAGTGCTTTATAATAATACGAGAATAGAATAATAATAATAATAATAATAATAATAATAATAATAATAATAATAATAATAATAATAATAATAGAGGAAGCATTAGTCATTGACTTCATCGTTTTACACTAATTAGTCTTGCATTATACTCATTACACCAGACACTAGATCGACCTCAGTATATATTATGTTGAATTACACGCATTTAAACATTAATTCACAAGATAAATATACATTTTGGTCTATCAAAAATTGATAATTTAATTTATTTTTTAAATATAAAATTTTACCTGTATAAGTTTATCTTGATATCTCAATTATAAAATACATACCTTGTACATGTTTTCTCTAAAAATCTATTTTTTATTATGTCTCTTCTGATTCTTTCACATTTAAATAGTTGATTTAAAATTTAGGGTTAATATCAAGATGTCGCGACAATTTTAAAATCGAAAAGTGTAAAAAAATAGCCTGACGATTTGAATTTTGAAAAATCGAGTTTTATTGCTTTTAATTCTCAATTATGAAAACCGAAATAAATCGCATATTGATTTAATTTTAAAAAATAACTTGGAGTCGTCACCGGCCACTTTGGTAGGCCAGACATGTGACACCTGAAATCTAAAAAGAAAGAAAAGTGTGGTTATGGGGTTTCAAACCCACGACCTTCAGTCTGTCTAACTTGCAACCTAACCAGCTAAGCTATGTAGCTCTTGAGTTTTATTCTACAACCGCCTGCCTATAATTTAACCTTGTTTCGGATAATAATATTAATAATAATAGTTTCGAATAAAACTATTGGTTCATGTCAGAACCATTTTAGATCTAAACATCCATCTGTTCGAAACGTCTCAACCCCTCACCTGCTCCCGCCTCCGGCCGTCGCCTAGCTCACCCACCGCCGGTCCGTGTGCTGCACCGCCGCTACCACCGTGCTCGCCGCCGCCTCGCGACCAAAACCCCTCATCGGACGCGCTCGTCGGCCGCCGTTACCGCCCGAAAACGGGGTCTGAAGCTTCGACGGCGAGGGATTGAAACCCTAGTTGTTTCTTCGCGTTTTTCGGCCACCATCGACGCCGTTTTGGCGCGTCGCTAGCACCACCGCACTCCCCGTACCAAGGCGAGCATAACCCATCTCAATCGCCTCCGTCCACCGCCGTTTGAACCTTCGTCGGAGGTTGCGACGGTTTCGGTTCAAGGTGAGTTTGGAGTGTTTTTCTGGTTATTTCGGGTATTCTGGTGTGTAATGGTCGAGTTAAATCTAATTCTGGGGTGTTTCTGAGCCTGGAGAGGTGTTTTCCGGCCGTTTTAGGCCGCGCGTGGGCTTCACGCGCCGTTACGGGCGATTTCCGGCCACCGTGGACGGCTGCCGGGAGCCGACCGGTCTAAACCGGTCCAACCCAAACCGAACCGAACCAAACCGGTCCAACCCAACCCGACCCGTTGACCAACCCGACCCGTTGACCAGACCAGACCCGTTGACCGACCAGTTGACCGACCCGACCCATTGACCAGACCAGACCCGTTGACCGACCCGTTGACCGACCCGACCCGTTGACCGATGACGTCAGCATTGACTGATGATGTGGCAGCTTACGTGGTAGCTGACGCGGCTGCTGACATGGTAGTTGACGTCAGCGTTGACTGCTGACGTGGCAGCTGACGTCAGTGTTGACTTTGCTGACGTCAGCGTTGACTTTGACCAAAAAGTCAAAATTTTCAAAAACCCCTATTTTATGTTTTTCGACGTCCTGAGTCCATCCGTGAAGTCCATTTTTCGAAATTCAATCCCGAAAGCCTCCAAATTGGACTTTAAAGTCTTGAGTCAAACTTTTCTTCTAAGTTAAGTTAAGTTCAGAGTTTTAGTCTGGGTCTGATATCGATACCTGTTTACTTGTAGGATCTCATAGTCCTCCCGATCGAGTACCGACCCAGCCTGGTTCCTCCCGGTTCGACCCGACTCGTGATCCGACTGTGACTCGTATGTTTTCTCATCTCTAGTGAATAAATCCAATATCTAGATTCCTGTATTGATATAAAATCTTATCGTGTACCTATAAGGTCCAGTACTGCTGCAGAGCGAGGCTCAACCGCCCAGTAGACCACCTGTGTGCTTCTACTCTTTTGAGGTGTGTTCCCTTACATATTATATGTTTATATTATTGCTTTCCTGTTTTACAAATCAAGCATGTACACATGACTGTTTCCAGACTTTACCTAGACACATATGTTGAACTTGATCACATTCTGCTTTACTATATGCCTGATATATTTTATATGACATGTCCTAATTTAGCATTACATGATATCTGGATAAATACTGTCACTGTCATCATTATACCTGTTATTACTGCATGCCTGTCACTTTAGGTTTGGGGATGATGAGTAGTGCCTGTTATTCGGTTCAGCCTTGATCCAGCTGGTAATTCTGTCCTGTTACGGTTCCTAGCTACGGTTAGGGTAATTCCGTCCTGATATCGGTTCCCGTACTACAGCCGAGGTAATTCCGTCCTGTTTACGGTACCTTTGCCCCTTTGGGCTTAGGTTAATGCCTGTACTAGATACTGTTCCGGGGAACCGTATCCTGGAGATCGGTTGGGGATAGTATATCATGCCATGCATTTCATGCATTATTTTTCTGATATCATTACATATTGTCTTACCTGTGATTTTTATGCACTGCTGGAACACACTGGGCTCCATAACTCATACTTGTTTTCTTCCCCCTTTCAGATAACCGTAGATAGGTATCCCAGATTTTGGCACTCGGAGGATCTACACCTCCCAGACTATCTTTTGATGTAACGCTTATATTTCCCGGGTTTTAATTATGGTGACATGTGCCTTATTTCGCTACTGTTATGCCTATATTTTGTTACAGAATGGTTTTAACTCACTATGTTTCATTACTATGATATGGATTGTTTTACAAGCAATGTTTTGAACGCACATTACTTTTGAGATTAACAAGTTACTATGATCATATGAATTATGGTCGAATTTATGATTTTGACGGAACTGTCATCTTTACAGGATATTTTAATTTTGGTTGAACTTGTATTTGCTTATATATATTCGTTTTGAATAAAAATGTGACTACTTTAGGTCGGGCTTTTCGCATAGGCCGGTCTAGGGGGTTACAAGACACCATAAAACAAATCAGAGATTCATTTTTAAAACATTTGGGTTCAGGAGTCGGTTACGCGTAAGGACGACCCTTACGAGCGCCCGAGATCGGTACCTTTTAATTACACGTGGCATTTCGGTATTTCGAATAATAATATTAATTTAATTCATCATTGGCAAATAAATATCGTTCGAATAAGAATATCCTTTTGGATAAGAAAATATATTTCTTTTAAATACGAGCTTGAATAAGACTTCCTCTAGATAGGAAATCTTAACTCGTATTTAAAGAAATATAAGTTCTGCCCCAAAAGGTTTTAAATGCATGATCGGTTATTATCTTGTCGATTTTAAGTTCTAACCTATGAGGATCCATCAATTTAAATATTTAAACCCTATTAAATTATTAATTTCACCGGGTGTATTATGATAACATCCGAATGCACGGACACTACCATCTCGACACCAAACAAAATTAATAATACTATTGGTGCTACTAATCTTTGCCCAATTAATTTTATTAAAATTCTAACCCTATTTAGGGTGACAATTTTCACGTAGATTAATTAAATTAGAGCCTCTTTAAGATTAGTCACTTTAATTAAACATTTAACTAAATAGGGAGATAATATAGTAACGATGACGTTCTAATCATATATATCGGATACACTAAGTGATCAATGTTTTGACATAACATTATGTTGGCCAATAGTGTACTTTAATATCGTATTCAGCACGTCATTGAAACATAGAAAATGATAATAATAATTTAGATATACTATATGCTTTTAAATATGCAAACAAATAACCAATTTAAATAAATAATTAAAGTACTAAAACAAAAGATGTCAAATTAAATAATTAAATATTCGAAATCGCAGAACACCACATGTAAAAGTAATACCATTTTCACGTTGGACGTACCTTTATTCTTTAAGCTTTAGTCTGCATGTGAATGCAGAAACATAGATGTTATTTTGAGCTGAAATTTCACATAGATGCATAAATTTGATTTAATTTCAATATGGCTAACTTAATTTGGACGAAGTCCTTGTAATTTGAAAGATTTACATTTTGGTCCTAAAATTGGTGAAACATGCAATTAACAATGCTAGAATGCTCCGTTTGATTTGAAATTTTCCGTGAGGGATACTTGTATGTTTAATTGAACTTTTATGAAAAGAATTTCTACTTTGTTATTAGAATTTAGAAGTTATGCTTTAGTCCTTAATTCACTTAAGTGTTTAATCGGATGTTTGTTTGTGATCAGATTGCTTCCGTTAATACTTTGTATGAGACCAAGACATGTAAGAACATAATTATGCATCTAAAAAAATATATCGGTTTTCAAGATTGTTTATCGATTCGGACCTTCACGGGTTTGGTTCGATATTCCCCGTGTGACCCGTTAGTGCAGGTTCCGTCTAGGCCGAGCTAAGGGGTTACAAGATCTGTGATGCTAATTCAAAAGCAAAACTCCTTTGTTTGCGACTCCAATTGTTTCCACAGTGAGCTTGTCAAAGATATGATGCATCAATGAATTTATTTGTTCCATCAAAGCATCATGTTAAAGTCGTTCCTTTTCATTGTTGTTATCCTGCTATTGATGCACACGTCATTGCTACCTGCAACACCAAGTGCAAAAATCATGAGTTTACTTTCTTATTACACAACTCTTAGAAAATAAAATTGATGAAATCTCCCCTTTTCAGTTTGGTCTTGGGTCATATGCAAAGGAACCATTCCCACCGAATAGCTTCCTGGTCTTCGTGTTGTTGCAATGAATCCTCTCGGTTTGGTGATGGTACCGATCTCTCCTCTCCCTAGAAATTGTCGAATACATGAAGCCCGTAACGTGAAATACCCTCCCCCATTCATGCTCTGTACTTTTTGGTCATAGAGAAGATCGCTCTCCCCCCTTTTTTTCCTCCTCTATTCCGTTTTTTTTTTTAGTTTTGTGTCACCCTTTTGAACTGCCGAGAACTCCTCCATTGCACACTGCCCTCTAATTTCGATCAACTCCCCCCTTTTGCAGACCATCACTCGGTGGCTAATAACCACCCTTTAGTAACCGTAAAACCATTCTTTTATTATTATTATTATTATTATTATTATTATTATTATTATTATTTATTTTTTGAATTTTTATTTATTATTTATATATTTATATTATATATTTACTTGTGTTCTTATTATATATATTCGATTCCGGACGAAATTCGGGTATTACATAAGAGTTATAGTTTAAAGAATTAAAAATTGGGTATATTTTTTATGTCATAAAATTTAGTGTTTAAGACGTGAAAATTAAGGTTAAAATTTAATTTTTAAGTGTTTTCAGGAGTAAAAATCATCTATCTTTCTATCATACATTTTTTTATGTCTCCTTTGAATTTTAAAAAAAAAATGAATTTTAAACCCCAACCCTTATTTTCTATATCCTAAACCCTAAACCTTACACCCTAAAAAATACACTCTACCCCAAAATCTCTAAATTCTAACCACAACCTCTTACCTTGAACCCTAAACCCTCTAATTTAAAACAAAGGCACAAATGAAGACATAAAAAAGAGGTAGACGATTTGCCCCCGTTTTTCAAGGTGAAACATAGAAAGAGACATAATAAATGGGCAAAGAGTTTGTATTAAAAAATTTAAAGTTTTCGTTTCTTCTTTCAGATTAAATTAAGTTGGAATAAAAATCCCCTACCCTTAATCATGCCTCCTTCTATACTTTCATACTAAAAATTCTTAAAAATTAAATTCTAAACCTTAACTCTAATTTCAACGTCCTCAACTTTTAAACACTAAAAAATATATAATACCTTTAATTTCCTAAAATTATTTTAAAATAGACATTAATAAAATAGACATTAATAAAGACAATTTATACCCTTCAAATTAATAAAAAAGTTTTAATAGGTAAACTGTAATAAAAAAATTAATGGCTAAAATAATAAATTTAGTAAAATTAGACGGCCCAAATCACAATAATTATCATCCTTTCAATAATTCATGACAAGAACATAATGAGGCTAATTAAAATAATGTCTTGGGAGATATCAATCTCACGTGGAGAAGAAAACAAAATATTTAGGATATAAAATTAGCGGTGTTGCATCACATTTGGGAAGAAGCTGGATTTCATTGCTCAGCTTCCATTGTACAGCACCATTCGCAGAACCAGTTGAGAGAGAAAGATGGCAGAAAATGAACACGCTCCACTCTTCGAAACAAGGCAAGTGAAGGGACGAATTCTTTTCAGGTACGTTGCAGCGACCATCTTGATCGGAATATGCTTCGTTTTCATCTATCGACTTCGGTTTCTCCCGGCCGGAGGAAAAACAGAGAGATGGACGTGGATTGGACTGTTCCTCTCCGAGCTATGGTTCAGTTTTTACTGGTTTCTCACAACAGTTTCTAGATGGAACGCCGTCAACCGAATCCCGTACATACACAGGCTCTCCCAAAGGTACCATCGACGTGAAATTCACTGGTTTCAGACTTTAAGACAGTATTCTAACTAACTTGTAGGTTCGGGGAAGAACTACCAGGAGTCGACATATTTGTCTGCACGGCGGATCCATTGGTAGAGCCGCCGAGCATGGTGGCGAACACGGTTCTGTCAGTGATGGCATATGATTATCCTCGCCAAAAGCTGAGCATCTATTTGTCGGATGACGGTGGATCGGATTTAATGTTTTATGCCATGTTGGAGGCTGCGGATTTCTCCAAGACATGGCTGCCTTTCTGCAACAAGTTCGGAGTAGAACCCCGGTCACCGGAGTCTTACTTCAGGACAGCTTCTGAAGCTGTTCCTGTCGAAGAATGGAGTTCAGTTCAGGTACGTTTGAATGATTCGTTTTCTTACATCCATCGTGCAAGATGGTGAACGTTTGCTTTCAATTTTTTAATTATTGATGAAGCGTACGTTTTTGTCTCATTAAAAAGACTAATAAAGTAAAGGATAAATTACCTCAGTGACCACCCAACTTTTTGGGATATCTATTTTGATCATCCAATTAAAGAACTCATCAATAAGTATCCCAACTTTAAAACTCTACCTATTTTGGCCAATGCCGTTAAATTTCTGACGAAAAAGTTAACAATAATTTTAAATTAATATATTTAATTTTATTAATTTTTAATTTATTTTTATTTAATCATGTCACCAGAAGGGAAAAAAAATAAAATTAAAACTAAAGGGATTTGAATCCATGATCAAAAGATAAAGAGTAAGTAACCTTACCACTAAACCAAACCTTCACATATGCTAAAATATGGAAACATGATGTATTTAAACTATATCCATTGAGAAAATAGAATAGAGTAAATATATTGTAAGTGATTCAAATATAATTTTAATAAAAAAATAAAAACAATACTACTTGATATTTAATATACGAATAAATATTTGGATATTCAAAAAATTTTAATATTAAAAAAGTAAATAAAAATATTAGTTGAAAAATAATAAATATTTGAATATTTTGATTAAAAAATATTCGAATAAAAATATTTATATTTTAAATATTCGAATAAAAATATTTGGATATTTGAATAAAAATCATAAATATTTGAATATTTTTTATTCGAATATGTGAATAAAAATCATGAATATTCAAATATTTGAATTTAAAAATATTCGAATAAAAATATTTAGATTTTAATTATTCGAATAAAAATATAAAAATATTTATGATTTTATATTTTTAAATTCAAATATTCGAATATTCATGATTTTTATTCACATATTCAAATAAAAAATATTCAAATATTTATGATTTTTATTTGAATATCTAAATATTTTTATTTGAATATTTAAAATATAAATATTTTTATTCGAATATTTAAAATATAAATATTTTTATTCGAATATTTTTTAATCAAAATATTCAAATATTTATTATTTTTCAAATAATATTTTTATTTACATTTTTAATATTTAATAATTGTAATTCAAATATTAATTAAACGAATACTTTAATTCAAATATTAAATATTTTAATATATTAATTCGAATATTCAAATATTTTAATTCAAATGATAATAAATAAAAATATTTAAATATTTAATATTTTTATTTAAATATTAGTCGATTTAAACAGATGGCCTTTGTCAGGATAATTCAAATACGAAGACATAATCATTTAATATTGTATTTTCGGGTTTTATACCACAAGAATTACATTGGCCCAGTAGTTTAGCCCTTTGCTTTATAAGAAAAGAGGGTAAGGGTTTAAATCCCCTTAGTGACATTTTCATTCTTCCTTTCTTTCTCACCAACCAGTGTATGAGAATAAATTAATAAAAAAAAATTAATCATCCAACCGATTTGTGACAATTTAAAATAATAAATAAATTAGAGGGATTAAATATCTAATTTTATAGATTTTAATTAACTGCCATATCATCACTGTTAACTTTTCTGTTAAATTTTTAACGACAGTGACTCAAATAGGTAGGGTTTCAAAGTTGGATGGTCTGATTGATGAGTTCTTTAGTTGGGTGACCAAAATAGGTATCCCCAAATAGTTGAGTGGTCACTAGGGTAGTTTACCCTAAAGTAAATGTTTGATGTTTTATCATCCGCATAAACATTATTTTAGCTCTTAACGTTAAAATTTTTTATCGTTTTTGTCCTACTCTTTGTTTAGGATAAATTTAGTCCTTAACCTATATATTTTTGACAAATAGCTTATTTTTTAACCATCATATAACTGGACGTTAAAAATTTAACGATGATGACATGTCATATGCATATAATAATATATTTTAAATGACATGACAACTAACCTATCAAATATATATATATATGTGAAATATAATTTTATTCTAATATAAAATATAAAACAATTAAAATTCAAATAAAATATTATAAAATTAATTAATTCTAAATAAAAGGCTACTAAACATTCACAACCCTAATTAATTAATTAATTTTTTAAGATAAAATTTTGATTCAATCTTAGTTAGGGTTGAGGATATTTAGTAGTATTTTATTTTAGAATTAATTGATTTTTATATTTTATTTTAATTTTAATTATTTTATATTTTATATTAAAATAAAATTATATTTCATCTATATATGTATTTGATAGGTTAGATTTCATGTTATTTAAAATATATTATCATATGCATATGACATGTCATCATTGTTAGATTTTTAACAGTCCAGTTATTATGATAGTTAAAAAATAAGTTATTTGTCAAAAAGATATAAGTTAAGGGCTAAATTTATCCTCAAAAAAGAATAAGACCAAAACGATAAAAATTATAAACGTTAAGGGTTAAAATTATCTTTTTTCCTTTTCATTTTATAAGTTTATACATTTGACTAAAACCATGTGTGTTAGTAATTAAAAGATATATTCTATACATTTCTTATTTAGAATTCGAATATTACTTATTAAATAATGATGATGATATTATATTAAACGTACATAATTATTTTTAAAATTTAAATAAATTTTTAAAATAATTAATATGATTAGATTATGTTACACTCAACGATGTAAGCGAAAGAAAATATTTTATATTAAAATTTATATTTTCAGAAAAATCATTTAACAATGAGTATATAAAAAGTGCTAAAATGTTTCAATGACTAAAATAATATAAGAATATTAATTATTTTTGTAAGGTATAACTCATATATTAGTGTTTAAATTATACATTTTTTTGAAATAGATACTTAATATTTTTTTCCGCTTAAATAAGTGTTTGAATTATATATTTTTTTGAAATAGATGCTTAATATTTTTTTTGCTGAAATATGTGCCTAAAATTTCATTACGTTAGTTTTTAAGGTAATACCGTTAAAAAAAAAATTTAACTTATAAATAAGTTCCCAAACTATACATTTTTTTGAGATAGATGCTTAATGTTTTTCTGAAATAGGTGTCCAAACTATATATTTTTCTGAGATAGGTGCTTAACTTTTTTTACTGAAATAAGTGCTCAAACTATATAATTTTTTTCGTGAATAAGTTATATTAGATTATTGAAAAATTTATTACTTTTAATATTAATGTGAAGTTGCAACTTTTAATTTTCTAACGCCGATATGAAAAATAAAATATTTTAAGATAAAATAAAGTTCACATCAAACCATTTTAGACATTAAACAAAATAATACAAAAAAAAGATTTAAAATATAATGTGAATTTAAAATTTTATACAATATTAAAAACATTTTGATGTATAAATTTATTTTATTTAAATTCTAAATTTTTCGAGATCTAAGTTAAAGAAAAAATATATAACTCGTGTATTAAAATAAATTAATAATGTATGAAAGTTGGGTGTACTAAATAAAATATGTTTTCAATAGTGTTATCTTAAAACACTAACGAAATAAAACATTAGGTACTTATTTCAACTAACAAAAATATTAGGCACTTATATCAGAAAAAAAAAGTATAGTTTGAGCACTTATTTATAAGTTAAATAATTTTTTAACAATGTTACCTGAAAACACTAACGGAATAAAACTTTAGGCACCTATTTCAGCAAAAAAAAATAATTAAGCACATATTTTAGAAAAAATATATAGTTCAAACACTTATTTTAGTCGAAAAAAATATTAGACACCTATTTAAAAAATATATAGTTTAAGTACTTATTTCTGAGTTAAGTCTTTTTTATAGCGAGAGGTGAAAGCTTCCGGTTGATATTCTTTTTTTTCTAAAATGAAGATTCTAAAATCATTAGTAGTAAAATTTTCCTATCTTTTAGATAGAAATTGTTTTAATAAAATTAATATTAGTTATAGGTTCTGTCGCAACCGTTTTAAAATCAGAACGTATGAAAAATAGCATGGTGAATTTGATTTTAGAAAATCGAGTTTTATTTGTTTTTAATTAAAAGAAGACCAAATTCTATTGAAAAAGTATATTATTTTAATTTTTAAAAAATGACTTGGAGTCGTCACCGGCCACTTTGGTAGGCCAGACACCATAAAACAAACCAGAGATTCATTTAAAAATATTTGGGTTCGGGAGTCGGTTACGTGTAAGGACGACCCTTACAAACGCCCAAAATCGGTACCTTATTAATTACATGTGACATTTCGGTATTTTGAACATAGATATTAATTTAATTCTTTATTGTTAACGAAACATCGTTCGAATTGAGGATATCCTTTTGAATAAGAAAATATATTTCTTTTAAACACGGGCTTGAATAAGACGTCCTCTAGATAGGAAACCTTATCCGAATTTAAAGAAATATACATTCCGCCCCAAAAGGTTTAAATGCATGATCATTCATTATCTTGTTCATTTTAAGTCATAACCTAAAAAGGCTCAATTAATTAAGTATTTAAACCCTATTTAAAATTATTAATTTCACCAAGTGCATGATAACATCCAAATGCTCGGACACTACCATCTTGTCACTTAATAAAATTAACAATATTATTAATATCACTAATTATTTACCTAATCAATTTTATTTAATTCTAAACCTAAATTAATGAATCAATTTCTAGGTTTTGATAACATATCAATTCGATACCAAGGTACACTCTTTAGACCAACATCATGGTACATCAAAACACCGACCATTTAGTGTATCCGAGGTATAAGATTTAAATGCTAACATTACTAAATTATCTCCCTATTTAATTAATTAATTAAAGTGACTAATCCTAGAAGGCTCTAAATTAATTAACTAGATGAGAATTAAATGTCCTCTACAAATATACTACATGATTTCAAAAACTCAAACAAAGTAAATGGAAGCATAAATAAATAAATAAGACAATATATAAAGAAGACTAAGTTACTTTTATTAGAGACATGGAAGCTCAATTACACCAAGGATATAAAGGGACTTACAACGCATAAATAAGAGAGATATGGATTAAATCAACAAAAAACGATTTTAGAGGTTAAATTAGACTTAATTAAGTTCAATTAATTCTAAAACTTAGAACCTTTAATTAAATTAAGGATTTAATCAAATTATTTCTAAGATTAAAATTTAAATCAATCCCAATTAAAGTCTAATTTGATAGAAACTTAATTTAAGGTTCGATTAGGACTAAATTAGATCTAATTAGATTAAATTAATTTTAAATTCAATCTTAGAAGTTAAATTAAATTCAATTAAGAACCTAATTAAAATATTTCTAAGCCTTAAAAATTAAATTGATCCTAATTAATATCTAAATTAATTAATTTTTGAGTCTAGAGTTCAACTAGGGGTCATTTAGGGACTAAATTAAGGTAAATTAAAGTTTTTAGGTCTTAATTCATGGTCAGGGGATCAAAATCAATTACATTTTAAAAACTGGAGGGCCAAAAAGGTGATTTTCCCATTTAAACGGGTTCACGCGGATCCAGGTTGACCCGGATCAAAACGCGCGGGTCCTCCTTGGGTGAAACGACGTCGTATGACGCACGAACTACTCTCCCAAGCCGAGTTGACTCGGTCAGACCAACCCCTTCCCCAACTCGGGCTACGACTCAGGCCCCTAATTTCTCTCAACTCGAATACTCCTAAGCCCAGCAAAACTAAAAAAACAGATCAAAAGGGGGATTTTCACCAAGAACACTTTGAGTGTTCTTCATGTTCATGATGAACATGAAGAACACGGCCACTCAACACCGTGTGAGCCGCTGTTCGATCCAACCACCGCCATGCTCCGACGACCCAAGGTGTTTTCCGAACACCACTCTAAATCTCCGACCACCATCGAACCCGACGTTCGAGACCGTTTTCGACACCAGTGACCACCCCCGACGCCGGAAAACTCGTCGGAGAACCAAAAAAGACACCAAAACAACAAATCTAACCCCTAAACCAAATCGAAAACTAACCTTTTCTACCCGAAAAAAAGAAAACTTAAACCCAGATTCATATAAACCCCTGAAAACCTAACCTGAACGCATAAGCATCAATTAAGAAAACGAAAAAAAGACAACAATCTTACCTTCAATCCTTTCCTTCGATCTCCAAGTTTCCAGGCCTCTCGTTTCGGATTCCTTCCTCCCTCTCTGATTCAAGTTTTACACCCCCAGAAATCGATCCTTCCCCCTTTTTATAGGACTCCAACTTACGGTCCTAATCCAAACCAAACTTCAACAAACTCTCCCGAGAATCTCTCAACCAAACCCGAAAATCTCCCACTCCCTTGCTTTTTCTGTTTTTATTATTTTTTATATTTTCATTTATTCATTTTATTTTATTAATTTTTATTTATCTTCTATTACTTCTACTCAAAATTCGGGTGCAACAGGTTCTTTTATTTTTATTCTTATATATATATTAAATTAATAAATGATATGAACTTGATTCAACGACGAAATTAATATTAGTTGTAGGTTCTTTTATTTTTGTTCTTATATATAATTTTTTTAAAAAACATTTTTTTTATAAATTTATCTTAATTTCAAATATTTATGTTTTTTACAATTATTTTGCAGAAATTATATGAGGCCATGAAGACGAGGATTGAGTCCATCACCAAGATGACCCGAATTCCAGACCACATTCGGAAACAGCACAAAGGATTTCGTGAGTGGGATTTTGTTTCCAGCAAACATGACCATCAAACCATTCTGAAAGTAAGAATCATTGGAAGTAACTGCTTGGTTATGTACTAAATAACCTTTGAATAGCTATAAGTATTTGAATTAACGTTGGTTAGATCCTAATTGATGGAAGAGACCCCAATGCTGTCGATATTGAAGGAAACCCTTTGCCAACACTTGTGTATCTGGCAAGAGAGAAAAGACCACAATTTCAACACAATTTCAAAGCTGGGGCAATGAAAGCACTGGTAAGTATTAAATTTGGTGTTTGTGGTATCTATTTGCTTCCACAAAAGTTGGTAAAGTAATATGAACATCGAGTCAAAATCCTCTACCCTTTTATCATGTTTCCATCTATGCCTCCTGTTAAAAATTTCTAAAAAACAGAATTTTAAATCATAGCACTTATTTTCTATATCCTAAACTCTATACCTTATACCCTACAAAATACACCCTATTCCTAATTTCCTAAATCCTAAACCTAAACCCTCTAATTTGAAACAGAGACACGAATGGAGGCACGGAAAAGATGACAGATTTGCACCCATGAACATCACTCTTGTCCTTGGATCGTCGTTGGTCGACGATGACGAGTCAGTTTTGATATTATGATAGTACAAGTGAAGAGTTTGAGTCATTATTTATTTTAAAACTACTCATCGTCACCTTATTGGAGGATATTAATTTATAAAAGAAAATGATAAATGGACATGTGGAATCGTACAATGTTGATTATTTAATGATAGTCTAAAATGAAAAAAAAAAGACGATTAGTGATAACGATTTTACTTAAAGAAAATGACATATGGACATGCTTGTTGATTAAAATTCAATAATAGTGGGCACATATGTATAATGTATATTGCTATTATAATGTTTAACACATAATTAAGTGACCAATTATGTTACACGTGTTATAGGTATTAAATTGTCATGAAATTAAAAGTGTAGATACCATAAGGTGTATTTATAATTTGATGAGGGACGGAGTTATAAATACTCAATAGTTGGTTATTAAATCAACTATATAAAGGGATCCCAAGAATTAGGTCAACTTGCATATCTCTTTTCCCCGTCTGAGAGTTGTGCCGCAAGAGAAAATCTAACTTCTTGGAAGATCAAACCCTTTGGAAAAACTCTATCGATTAATTTAGGTACGCTTCCGCATTCAATTTATTTATTTTATTGTTCTTGATGACTTGACATATAGATCTTGGGTTTATATTCACATCGAATATATTTTAATTCTAACAAGTGATATCAGTGCTAAAATTATGTTGATTCATTGAGATCATAAGTTTTTGGTTTTATAATTAATCATATGAAATTAAATTATATATTTATCGTATTTTAAGAACAAATCAATTTAATTTTGTTTTCTATGACTTGATTTTGGTTTTTTGCCAATCCGGTTGTTTTTCCTTTTCCAATGGATTAACATTCATTGTTTTACGATAAATATATATTTTCGTGGATTCAGTTTGGTTTTATGTCTATGGGTTTGAATCGATTAATTAAGAAATCATAGAAATCAATCTAAATTTATATGAAGATTAAGTTTTGTCCGCATAAAAATTTAATTAATTTTTTTGGGGTTGCTATTAATTGGAAATTAAATTTTAAGTTTGGATTTCAATTACTTCGATAGTAGCAATTTATTTTATATTTATGAAATATATATTTTAACTATATTTTATTTAAATTATATGTTTAATTTGGTTGGATCAAAATTTTAGTTTTGATCATTGGGTATTCAGTTAAATTTGGTTAGATCAAAATTTTAGTTTTTGTTGTTAATAATAAAGAAAAATATAATTAATTTCGGTTTTGTCATGATAAATTTATCATGATTCAAAAAATTTATAATCAAGTTAGCTATTAAAATTTTATATTCAGTTTATGTCTATTAAGTTATAATTGAATAATTTTTTGGCATGTTACTTTTTAAAGTTTACTATTACTTTACGTAGTTACTTGGTTAATATATTCAATATTTAGTTTTGATTACATGTTATTTTGGATTATAGAATATATATTTGGTATTGATATATTCAATTCGGTTTGATCAAAAATTTATTTTTGATTATTATATTATTATGATTATATTAAAGTTTCAAGTAATTATTATACGAATTACTCATTTGTATGATATTTTTATTTTTTTAGTTAAAGATTAAATGTTTTGATCGAATTTAGTTTTGATAAAAACATATTTAAGGAATTTTTTGAAGAACAATCAAAGATTTCGGTTATTTGGATTTTGATAGCCCCATTAAGGCAACTTTAATTTTGTTTATTTTGAAAACTCAAGTGTTATCAGAAATTTCAACTTTAACTGTTATAAATATTAAGTTTGAATATTGGTATATTTATATTATATATTTTAAGATAAATTAATTGAAGCATTAAGTCACCAAAGTGATCTTTATTGTGGAAATTATTTTATTTTAAAATATAGAAGGTTTTGTGCATGTAATTCAGTTTATGCTAATATTAATCGACCCAAAGGAAGATTAATAATTAGTAATATTACATGTTTATCTGTGATAATAAACATGTGATAATTATTCAGTTTTATATGTGAATAATAAATCGGCCCAAAGGAAGATTTTTGTTTAACATATTCTTATTATCAATGTTTGATTATTACATCAAGATATCACTTACAAATTAATATTTTTTTAAATATTATTGAGTGTTCGATATCTTGTGATGAGGTTACCTTTATTCAAATTTATTATTACTTTGATTATCTTTTATCTTGAGTAAAAGATAAAATTAAGAAAAATATTTTGAAACAATTAAATTCATATTTTGGCTTCGGATATCTAATTTTAATAGATTAATTGAAACATAATGTCACTAAAGTGACCGCTTTTGTGTGATTAGTTTATTTAAAATATTAAGATAATTATAGGTCTTTGTAATTCATGCGTTTATTAATTGGTCCAAAGGAAAATTAATATTTGATCGAATTACAATGACAATTGTGGCGATAAATGTGTGACAATTATATGATATTTTATGTGAACAATACGTTAGTCCAAAGATTAATCTATTGTTTGACATAGTTTATTGTCAATGTTTGATTGCTACAACAAGAGTATCGCTTACATTTAATATTATTGTCCAAAGACTTGATATTAATGTTGTGCTTGGTATATTGAGGGGAACTAGCCATTATTTTAAATTTATTGTTTACTTATGAATATTTATGTGAGATTGTTTATTTACTTATTTTTGTTCTATCTTTAAGTATTTTATCTTTGTTATAATATTTGTTGAATATATTCTACACTTATATTTAGTGAAATTAATTTCAAGGAATAGAAAAGACACTTATATATAGTATTTAGTGGTATGAACATAGAACTTGCACTAAGTGAATAACAACTTGCACCTCTCACGGCGGTAAGCATTCATAAATAAGTTTTTGAGAGGTGAATTTATTCAAGTTGCATAAGTCTAATGATCATAAAGTATAATATTTTAGAAACTTTTAAGAGCACAAATCTAAAGAAATTATTCATACTAAGGGTTTTCTATTGAGAAAAAAAATACTATTTTTTTTAAGATTAACATGACATCGCTTTTGGTTTACTTGTTGTCTATGAAGTATAAGATCAAGGAAATGTGAGAGAGTATATTATATTGCTTTAAAACTCAAGGCACATAAAATCAAATTTTATAACAATTGTTTGTTCTTATAATTTTGGCATCGCTTCCTATATATTTTAACTAATTCAAAATTAGTTACAATTATTAAAGGATAAATAAACTTAAAATGAGATTATTTCTCATTGTGTTAAAGAGGAAGAAATGTTAAAGCGTTATAATTATAAAAATACTCAATCAACTAGTGCTCTTTAGTTAGTGTCTCTAAGAATAAGGGTAATAAAAATATATATTAAAATAAAGTTGATAAGGGTCCTACTCAAAAAAAATTAAACTTCAAAAGTAAGCAACTACTTAGGCTATTTTGAGTGATCTATGGCGGTAAAATTTATGATCTCATAATTAAGATTATTTTAATGAGAGATTTATAACATTTTTTAGGATGTTGAGTTTGGGATATTAAGGAGGGATTGAATATTAATTAAATTCCTACTATCACTTTTGACGATGTTTAGATTTTTACACCTATCATTAATCAAAAGTGAATCAAGTACATCAGCAAAACAATATTGAACAACTCTGATTCAAGATAAGGTACCTAGTTTTTCAGAAGAACAAACTCAACAATCTAAAAAATATCTTTAAAGATATCCATGAGAGAAAAGAGAAATACTATTAAGGATTATTATTTAGTATTTCATCAAGAAAATAAGTACAATAAAGGAATGATAGAAAATAACATGATCAATTATTTTTATCAAATCATAAAAGTTTTAACTCTCAAAAGTAGATAATTCTCATTAAAAAAAGTATAATTTTATACAAGCAATAAAGTTTAGGAACTTGTCGCATTACCTTAAGGTACAAACCAATTGGTTGTAAATTAATATTTAAAACCAAGAGGGATGTAAATTATAATGTGGAAAAGTATAAGGTATGTCTTGTATCTAAAGGATATACTCTAAAAGAAGAAATTAATTTTATGAAGACTTTCTCTCAAGTTATACTGGAAGACTCTTTCAAAATAATTTGACACTTGTTGCGTTTAATCTTAAGCTACATAAGATGGATGATAAGCTTGTATTTTTCAATGACAACATTGAATAAATTAATTATATGGTACAATCATTAATTTGTGTCTAATGATATAAAATTAATGATATATAAATTAAAGATATCCATATATGAGCTTAAGTTTAACTCTCATTAATAAAATTATAAATTTTATATTAATTATCTCATTCGGTTTTGAGATAAATTTGGTTGAAAATTGTATGTATTACAAGTTCAGTGGGAGTAAACCAAGTGATACTCATATTACTAAAGAAGACAAATTTTTTTAGTGCCCTACAAGTAACCTTGAAATTTATAAAATATAAAAGATTTCATAAGCTATTGAGAATCTAATTTATGCTTAAGTACGTATGCATTTGGATATTGCGTACATTATTAGAATGTTAGACAGATATTTAAGTAAATCTAATATGAACCGTTGGATAGCAGCCAAGAGAGTTATGAAATGTCTTTAGAGAACAAAAATTACATGCTCACATATTGAAGTTCTGGTAAGTTAGAGATCATCAAGTTTACAGGCTTCGATTCTACTAGAATATTGATGTAAAAGACTTGTCACATGAGCTGCTAATTATAGATTGAATAGAAAGACCACTTCAGTCATTTTGTGATAATAAATATGCATCATTTATTCTATAAACAATAGGAACACTTTAAAATTTTGTTTTTAGTTGTTAAAGAAAATTCAGAGTGTTTGTGTGTCTATAGAGCATGTTGGTACAAACTCCATAATTGCGCACTTATTGAGAAACTATTACCCTAGGTCTTTCATGAGCATACTACTCATTTGGGTGTAATATTATTTAAGTATATTCAATTTTAGTGGGAGTTTGTAATTTTGATAAATACTCATTCGTTTCAGATACAATTTTGGTTACTTTAGTTTAAGGTTAATTTCTGCAGAAATAAAGTTATTTTGGCTTATGCACACTCTGAATTCAGTAAAGTTTGATCTCACTAAAGTTTAGGAGGACCAGTTGGAAATAGGCATGTTAGGTTCACATTTACATGAAATTTCCATGTTACGCATTCATGATTGATCTATGTCATTTGATTATGTTTTTATACGTGACCATTGATGGGTCCAATCATGATTGATATGATGAAGACCGCTTTGATCCTATATGGATATAATTGATGGATGAGATTGTTTTAAAATACCTATTATATGATAGAAAATTTTGAGCTCATAAGATTATACATTTGTTAGGAAACATATGTTGCCCAAGTGGGAGATTGTTAGATTAAAATTCAATAATAGTGGGCACATATGTATAATGTATATTGTTATTATAAAGTTTAACACATAATTAAGTGACCAATTATGTTACACGTGTTATAGGTATTAAATTATCATGGAATTAAAAGTGTAGATACCATAAGGTGTATTTATAATTTGATGAGGGACAGAGTTATAAATACTCAATAGTTGGTTATTAAATCAACTACTAGTTGGTTATTAAATCAACTATATAAAGGAGTTATGGTCCCCAAGAATTAGGTCAACTTGCATATCTCTTTTTCCCGTCTGAGAGTTATGCAGCAAGAGAAAACATAACTTCTTGGAAGATCAAACCTTTGGAAAAACTCTATCGATTAATTCAGGTGTGCTTCCGTATTCAGTTTATTTATTTTATTGTTCTTGGTGATTTGACATATAGATCTTGGATTTATATTCACATCGAATATATTTTAATTCTAACAATGCTAAATCATATGATGTTGACTATTTAATGATAGAATCTATAACAGGACAAAGAATGACTAACGATAACGATTTTACTAGTTTATGACAGTAAAATGACTAGATTGATGTAATTTATGAGTTTAAGGATTAAATTGATAAAATTAAAAAAATGACAACATTGCTGATTCGGGATTACTACATGAACATAAATCACTATTACCCCTTAAGCCATTATATTACTATTCTCTCTGAATGCCATGGGTTTGAACATGATTTTTATTGTGGAGAACAGATCAGGGTATCATCAAGGATCAGCAATGGTCCTATTATTCTGAACGTGGATTGTGATATGTATTCAAACAATTCAGAGTCAATCAAATATCCTTTGTGCATTTTCATGGATGAAGACAAGAGAGATGAGGTTGCCTATGTCCAGTTCCCTCAGAATTTTGATAATCTCACCAAAAATGAAGTTTATGGTAGCTCTTTCAGAGTGATACAGAAGGTAATTAAGCTAATTATAACAGAAAGGTTTTTCCGTAAACGACGTTTAATCTGATCATATGTGTTGGAATTAAGTTGGAAGCTCTAGGTCTTGATGCTAATGGAGGACCATGCTACGTTGGCACAGGATGCTTTCACAGAAGAGAGGCTCTTTGTGGTAAGAAATATGACAGAAACTACAAGGTTGATTGGAAGAAACTAAATCATACCAAGGTTGAACAGCATGCAAGTCTACTTGAAGAGACCTGTAAAGTTCTGGCAAGCTGTTCCTATGAACATAATACCCCATGGGGGAAAGAGGTACATTCTGTTCCTTCTCTGTTACGGAAATCGACATGGATTAATACGGATTTTTCGATTGCAGATGGGGCTAGTATATGGTTTTCCGGTGGAAGATATAATTACAGGGTTAAGTGTGCAATGTAGGGGATGGAAATCCATGTATTTAAGCCCTGAAAGAGAAGGCTTCCTAGGAGTTGCACCGGTAACATTGTTGCAGACTCTGGTGCAACATAAGAGATGGACAGAAGGTCATCTTCAAGTTTTCCTATCAAAGTATTGCCCCTTGTTGTATGGATATAAAAAGATTCATCTCAAGCTTCGGCTTGCTTACTCGGCTTACAATTTGTGGGCTGCGAATTGCTTGGCGACGTTGTATTATGTCGTTGTTCCATGCCTTTGCCTGCTTAAAGGAATCTCAGTGTTTCCTAAGGTATGATTTATGAAGCTCCTAGCCTCTGAGCTGTTTATCTGGTAGGATGCTATATGAATGACTGTAAAACCATGGCAACCGGCAGATATCAAGCCCCTGGGTGCTCCCGTTTGCATATGTCGCATTCACACACCGTGCATATAGCCTCGGTGAATTCGTATGTTGCGGAGGCATGTTCCTAGGTTGGTGCAATGATCAAAGGATGTGGCTGTTCAAGAGAACGACTTCGTACTTCTTTGCCTTCTTTGAAACCATCTTGAAGCTATTAGGGTATTCGCAACTAGCTTTCATTGTCACTGCCAAGGTAGCTGATGAAGATGTCTCGAAACGATATGATCACGAGCTGATTGAGTTTGGTGCCGCTTCACTGATGTTCGGTATTTTATCCACACTTGCAATGTTGAATCTGTTTGGCAGTTTTGTGGCCATCAAGAAGGTCATATTGGATGGAAATCAAGGATGTAAGGTTATAGACCAATTTGGTCTGCAAATTCTCCTGTGCTTGGTTTTGGTTACAATCAACTTGCCTGTGTATCAAGCACTCTTTTTCCGGAAGGACAATGGCAAGATGCCTACTTCAGTTACTTACAAGTCTATCATTTTAGCCTTGTTGGCCTGTACTCTAGCCATGTATTAAAGAACAGAACTCATTTGTACTTCCTTCTTTGTCCTTTAGATATGTCCTAATTATTTTTTTTCACATATTATCAATAAAAAATAATAATAATTATTAATACACGTGACATAAATATTTGAATAGTGTTGTCTCTGATGTTTGTCTGGGCCCTTTGGTCTAGGGTCCTTGAAAATTATTACTGAAATTTCCATTTTGTTGAGGGGGAAAAATTATTATGATCAACGCTATACTACTAAAATCCGGAACTGAATGGCTTGAATTTATCATGTACTGCTGGATGTTTAATTAGCTCGGTCATACATCGCTTGTTATGAATACGAGTCTCGTTAAAAAAACTCTTTAAACTTAAATAGAAAAAAGAGTGCTTGAATCCATAACTTAAAGGATTCACATGTTTTTCTGCGTATTGTAAGACTGCAAACATATTCATGGCATTTTCCCTGTAAATACATAAACAATTTTCGACAAATTCAATTCTATATGGAAGTGATTTTTTTCATTCTTAGACAGGTCGAGTTAGGGGTGTGTTCAAACGGTTGGTTAAACCGAATTAATTCGGTTAAACGGTCAGCCATCGAACTTTGTTTGATCGGTGAGTGGTTAAAGTTTTTTTTTACAGTTCGATTAACGGTTAATTTGGTTTGAAATAGGTTAATTTGGTTTAAAATAGGTTAATTAACCGAATTAACTAAATTAACTGAAATTTTATATTTTATATTTTATATATTATATATATTTTAGTCATTAAACTTTTAAAAATTATAAATTGATCATTAAATTTTATCAAATTAATATAAAATGATAATTAAATTTATTAAAGTATTAAAAATATTAATTAAAATTTTTAATATTTATTAATAATTTATAATATATAATAATTAAATGATCAATTTATAAAAATTAGATAAGTTTAATGGTTGTTTTATAATTTTTAAAAATTCAGTGGCTAAAAAAACTATTTTAACATTGTTGAGTGATCATTTGTGTAGTTTACTCAAAATTTTAAAACAAATTTTGTTTAATCGAATTAACCGACCAAGTTAATCAAAATTTGTTCGGTTCAATTAATGTATTTAAAAAAATTGGTTTGGTCAACGATTAAAAATTTAAAAAGTTCGGTTAATTCGAGTTTTTGATAATTCAATTTGGCCACTAACCAAATTACCCGTTTCAACACCCCTAGATCCAGCATAAACTCAATTTTACTGATATACTTACCTATTAAATGAGAAAAAAATAGAGATCATTAGCTGGAGAAGATGACTCGCCAACATCATGCTGATTAAACGCAGCACAATACACACATGAGGATCAATAGGAATATTCACTTTTAATAAAAAAAATTAAAAAAATAAAGGTTTAGAGTTTAGTGTTAGATTATTTTTTAAAATATAGTTGAATTAAAATGATACTTAAATAGTAAGATTAAATTTATTATTTTTTAAAAGTAAGACAAAATTATTTAAATATACAAATATTGTTACAACAAAACGAAGTAAGTTATTAATATGTTAAACACAATTTCTATAAACGAAATTGAAATAAAACATATATATATATATTAAAAATGCAAAGATCACAGAAACCAAAATAAAAGAAATATGATTCTGAAATTTTAACCGAGGCCTGTGCTATCACAATGTCCTTAAAATAAATTCATCCCCTCCCGGTGCTGGAGTTTCTATGGAACGTCTATCTCCCAGGATACAACAGTAGAATATAATAAGGAGAACAACGCTACCTTACTGCAACGACGAACTTTTACAGAAGCAGAACACTATTTAGCTAGAGAATGTTTGTGTTTTTTAGTGTGTTGAGATAGGAGCAAGAAGGTATAGTGTTTAGGGAGGGGACATGTTTAATTATAGAATTAATTTGTAATTAACAATTCCTTGAAGAGTTACAACTCCCTGAATTCAAAATGACATTTAACAGAGAATTAATCCAAATAAATTAGAGGTTACAACCAGCTGAAGGGTCTACAACTCTATAAAAGATGGTTTAATTCTATAATATCTGTTGAAAAATAAGTCAAAAAAGTAAAAAAAATATCTATCATTTTAAAATCCCAAGGCCCATCTTTGACTTTCATAATAGTCAACTATTACTAGCCCAAAGTACCTAGCCTGTGCTATCACAGTATCCTTAAAATAAATTCGTTCCATCCAGGTGCTGGAGTTTCTATGGAACGTCTGTCTCCCAGGATACAATGGTAGAATATAATAAGGAGAGCAACGTTACCTTACTGCAACGACGAACTTTTACAGAAGCAGAACACTATTTAGCTAGAGGATGTTTGTCTTTTTCAGTGTGTTGAGATAAGAGCAAGAAGGTTCGTTTTATAGTGTTTAGGCAGGGGACATGTTTAATTACATAATTAATTTGTAATTAACAATTCCTTGAAGAGTTACAACTCCCTGAATTCAAAATGACATTTAACAGAGAATTAATCCAAATAAATTGGAGGTTACAACCAGCTGAAGGGTCTGCAACTCCATAAAAGGTGGTTTAATTCTATAATTTCTGTTGAAAAAATAAAGTTAGAAAAGTAAAAAAATATTTATCATTTTAAAAACTCAAGGCCCATCTTTGACTTTCATAATAGTCAACCAATACTAGCCCAAAGTACCTAGCCTGTGCTATCACAGTGTCCTTGAAACAAATTCGTCCCCTCCCGGTGCTGGAGTTTTTATGGAACGTCTGTCTCCCAGGATACAACGGTAGAATACAATAAGGAGAGCAACGCTACCTTACTGCAACGACAAACTTTTACGAAAGCAGAACACTATTTATCTAGAGGATGTTTGTGTTTTTCAGTGTGTTGAGATAGGAGCAAAAAGGTTCCTTTTATAGTGTTTAGGCAGGGGACATGTTTAATTACAGAATTAATTTGTAATTAACAATTCCTTGAAGAGTTACAACTCCCTGAATTCAAAATAACATTTAACACAGAATTAATCCAAATAAATTGGAGGTTACAACCAGCTGAAGGGTCTGCAATTCCATAAAAGGTGGTTTAATTCTATAATATCTATTGAAAAAATAAAGTTAGAAAAGTAGAAAAAAAATATCTATCATTTTAAAACCCCAAGGCCCATCTTTGACTTTCATAATAGTCAACCAATACTAGCCCAAAGTACCCAGCCTGTGCTATCACAGTGTCCTTAAAACAAATTCGTCCCCTCCCGGTGCTGGAGTTTCTATGGAACGTCTGTCTCCCAAGATACAACGGTAGAATACAATAAGGAGAGCAACGCTACCTTACTGCAACGACAAACTTTTACGAAAGCAGAACACTATTTATCTAGAGGATGTTTGTGTTTTTCAATGTGTTGAGATAGGAGCAGAAAGGTTCCTTTTATAGTGTTTAGGCATGGGACATGTTTAATTACAGAATTAATTTGTAACTAACAATTCCTTAAAGCGTTACAACTCCCTGAATTTAGAATGACATTTAACAGAGAATTAATCCAAATAAATTGGAGGTTACAACCAGTTGAAGGGTCTGCAACTCCATAAAAGGTGGTTTAATTCTATAATATCTGTTGAAAAAATAAAGTCAAAAAAGTAGAAAAAAATTATCTATCATTTTAAAAAAACCCAAGGCCCATCTTTGACTTCCATAATAGTCAACCAATACTAGTGCAAAGTACCTAGCCAAAGGCTAGGCACACCCAAGCTTATTTCCAATAATAACATGAAGAGCTTTTATATATAAAGCTTTTCAAATCTATATTCCCAACAAATATGGGATATTCTACTTTTCATTTTATTTTTCCAACATCATGGTTGTCACATTGAGCAACAATTTCTCATTCACCCATTGAATTACCATACCATTTTTCCAACAAATATAAGAGACCAAATGTGTTATTATACAAAATATTTTAACTACCGTCAATGTTTATTAACGAATTAATAATATTGAAACAAAATAAAAATTTAATGATAATATTAAAATTATTATAAATTTAATTATCAAATTAAATAATTTACCAAATCTCAATTACCATTTATGAATTTTAACATATTTGTTTTGAACTTTAATTTCTTTCCTTCTCTATTCCACCTAGCTATCTCCCCCTCATATCCCTCTATCTTCTTTTATTATATATCATAATAAATCCCTAAAAACTTCCATGGTTATGAGCTTGTAAAAACCCTTGAACCTAGTTGAGAAGAAGATAGGTAATGAAATCAAACCCTTTAGTAAATCTTTGTTCTTACATTTCCAGGACTTTGGTTATGAGTTTTGTGCTAAAGTCTGCAATTAATTTATTTTTGATTGTATAAAACTTGCAGGGGACAGAAGCAGGATTACCTTACTGTTTCGGTGAGTTACTCATGTCTAAAACTGTATAAAAAGTGGTAAAACTTGCAGGGGACAGCAGCATCAACTAGGTTGCTGTTTTACTGATTTACTCATGTCTGAAAAGTCCTAAAGATGTTTAAAAAGTGGTCAAACTTGAAGGAACAGCAGCATCTAAGTTGCTGTTTTAATGAGTTGCTCATGTCTAAAATAGCTCTAAAGATGTTCAAAAAGTGGTCAAACTTGCATGGGACAACAGCAGCAATTAAGTTGCTGTTTTGATGAGTTCTTCGTGTTATACAAATGTTCTAAAAATGTTGAGAAAGCTGTAAAACTGCAGGAACAGCAGCTGTAAGGATAGTTTTCTTTTCTTTTGATTCCTATTTGGTTGTTGTTGAAGGTTTGTTGTAATGGGTTTAGGGTAGGCATAGATCGAGTGGCAATAGTTCCAAGATGATGTTCTATGGGGTGATGAAGGACAGTGGTCGAGTGGATGAATTTCTTACTATGTTTTATGGGGTGATCTAATACCCAATATTTGATTAAATATTTATTTTAATCTTTATTTTTTTAAAAAAATGATTTTTAATGTTTTATTTTGATTTAAAATAGTTCTTCTGTAAATGATAATTGTTAATTGATTAATATTAAATAATTTATAATAATTTAAAAAATGACACATCAAAAGAAAAAAATATTTTATATTTATATTAGTTTATAAAATTATTTTTTTAATCTGTCTTTATGTAAAATAATATATTTATTCATATAACACTATTATCGTAGTGTATAATATTATATATGTTTGTCACAACATTTTAAGTACTATTAGGTACTAATATTTTTCATTCACAAGGTTGGATTTTGTGGTTAGTGTTTTATAGATAAAAAGAGGTATAAATCATTTATTTTTTAATCGTTCTTTCATTGATTTTTTTACTTTAGTTAGTGAATTTAGGGTTTATAGTTTAAGGTTAGGGGTTAAGAAATTAGGGACAATGGATATTTTTTAAGGTATAAAATTTAAGAAATAAAAAATAAAGGTTAAGATTTAGAATTTAATTTTATAAGATTTTTTAATAAAGAATATGAAAGAATAATTCGGGTGAAGCTTCGGGTCCATGGTTGTTTAAGGAGACGGTGAAGCATTGGGTAGGAGAGGGTAATGTTGGTGGGGTTGGGGTAAGATTTAAGAATTTTATTATTATTTTTATTTTAAATCTTATGTGTCAACCAAATTTTAATAAAAAAATTAATATTACAACTAAATGTTAGTAAAATAAAGGCATAAAGATAATTTTCACCCCTAACGTTTATAATTTTTGTCATTTTGTCCCTCATTCTTTTTTGGGGATAATTTTAGCCCTTGACTTATGTCTTTTTAACAAATAACTCATTTTTTAACTACCATAATAACTGAACCGTTAAAAATTTAATAATGATGACATGTCATATATGTATATGTAATAATATATTTTAAATGACTTAACATCTAGTATATCAAATACATACACGCGAAATATAATTTTATTTCAATCTAAAACAATTGAAATTCAAATAAAATATTAAAATTTATTTTTTTATTCATTAAAAATTAATTAAATCTAAAAAAAAAGGCTACTAAATATTCTCAATCTTTAACTATAATAAAATCAAAATTTATTTGAAAAGGTATGAACATAATCTGAAAATAAAGAATTTTGTATAGTTTGTTACCGGTGAATAAAAGATAACGGATTTTGATAATAATCAATTGGATTTTTATTATTTTAGTTTAAAATTTAGGTATTTTAGTTTTAATCTAAATCAGAGTTTTAGGGTTTTATAAATATATTTTAGTTTAGTTAGGGTTGAGAATATTTAGTAAATTTTTATTTTGGATTTAATTAATTTTTAATATTGTATTTAAATTTTAATTATTTTATATTATATATTGAAATAAAATTATATTCTATATATATCTATATATTTAATAGGTTAGATTCTATGTCATTTAAAATATATTATCACATATACGATATGTTACCATTATTAAATTTTTAACGGTTCAGTTATCATGATAGTTAAAAAATGAGTTATTTGTTAAAAAGACATAGGTCAAGGGCTAAATTTATCCCAAAAAAAGAATAAGGGCTAAAATGACAAAAATTATAAACGTTAAGGGTGAAAACTATCTTTATGCCTAAAATAAACCATATCATCGGTCTGTTAACGAAAAAACGGAAGAATATCTTAAATATTTCGATATATAAATTTAGTGAACAAATCGATTATTTTGAAAGTTAAATACTCGGAAGTAAAAAAACGAAAATTAGTAAGCCAAAACTTAGTAATGGCCGATTTTTTTTTACCTTCAAACCGTGGGTGAAAATTGTTTACCTCTTTATTATGTCTTTTTTTCATGTCTTAGTTTTAAATTAAAAAAATTACGGTTTATGATTTAGGGTTTAGGGATAGAGTATATTTTTTAGGGTGTATGATTTAGGATATAGAAGATAAGGATTATAGTTTAAAATTTAATATTTTAAAAAAATTCAATAAGAGACATAGAAGGAGGTATGATAAAGAGACATAATTTTTACTACATAATTTTAATTTTTTATATCCTAAATCCGGGTTCAAATCGTCTACCTCTTTCTTATGCATCTATTCGTGCCCCCGCTTTAAATTAGAGTGTTTAGGGTTTAAGGTTTAAGATTATGGGTTGTGGTTAAGATTTAAAGAATTAGGGGTAGAGTGTATTTTTTAGTATGTAGGGTTTAGAATATAGAAAATAAGAGTTAAGTTTTAAAATTAAGTTTTTTAAATTTTTAAAGGAAAATAAAAAAATGCATAATAAAGAGCCAGATAATTTTTACTCCTAAACCTACATCTTAAAAATTACATCCACCCTTAATTTTCTAAATTTTAATTATAACCTTTTAACTTTAAACTCTAAATATAATAATTTAAAGTGAAGGTACCAATAAAGTTATGATTAGAAAATAAAAGATTTACACCCGGCTTATGTATTTTATTATTTTTATGTGAAACATAGTTGAGTACCCCAAAAGGTAATGCTTCCTATTCTTTTAATGATCCGTTGACGATTTCAAAATATTACCATAGTTGGTCCTGAGGTTATTTTTTATAGCAACATTTACAGAACTAGTCGTGTACCGGACAGAAATGGCTGAAAACGATTATGCTCCACTCTTCGAAACAAAGCAAGTTAAGGGAAGAATTCTTTTCAGATCGATCGCAGCTTCAATATTGCTGGGAATATGCTTCATTTGTACCTACAGAGTTTGGTTTTTCCCGGCTGAAGGAAAAGTCCAGAGATTGGCTTGGATCGGGCTGTTCCTGTCCGAGCTATGGTTCATTGTTTACTGGTTTCTCGTCTCAGTTTCTCGGTGGAACTCCGTCCACCGTATTCCGTACGTTCACAGGCTATCTCAAAGGTATGGTCTCACTCTCTCCTAAGTCCTACACATGTGTGTATAGATACATATATATTTATATATTCATTAGCTTTAATCTTGGAAAGGTTCGGGAAAGAGTTACCGGGGGTTGACATATTCGTGTGCACGGCGGATCCGTTGCTAGAGCCGCCGAGCATGGTGGTGAACACGGTTCTATCAGTGATGGCATATGATTATCCACGTCAGAAACTAAGCATCTATTTGTCAGACGATGGTGGATCGGACTTAACGTTTTATGCCATGTTAGAGGCTGCGGATTTCTCCAAGATATGGTTGCCTTTGCAACAAGTTCGGAGTAGAACCGAGGGCGCCTGAGGCTTACTTCAGGACGGCTTCTGAACCAGATATTGATCCTGCCAATCTCCAACAGTGGCTTTCTGTTAAGGTAAAGTTAAATATTTAATATTGTGCATGGTTAGCTTTCTTACCTTAACAATACATATTGTTTGACTGTTAGCTTCCAATTTGCACAAAAATTATATTATAAGAAAAGAAAGTATATGCATCACTGCATACCTCATGCTTAACTTTGTTGACTCAAACAATCTAATTCCACCTGGTAGAGTACAGGTCGGGGTGGATTTTCGATTTATTTAAATACGACTCGAACACAAATCTTTTAAACTTGATTATTTAATCTGAATATTTTTTTAAAAAGTTGACCTTATCCAAAAATAAATATCTTAAGCCCAACCTATAGAAAAAATAATTTTAGGGACTAAATTAAAAAAAAATAAGTTTAGGAGACTTAATTATAAAAAATATAATTTTAAGGATTAAATTATAAATAAAAAATTAATTTTAAGAATTTAATTATAAAAATATATGGATAGAAGACTATTATTATAAATATCCCTAAAAATTTATGAAAAATTACATATCTAGTCTTGAGTCAGGCCAGGGAGGATATTTTACACCATAAACCCAAACCGACGTCACTCTTAATAAACACCTAAACCGAACCGACGTCATTCTAAAAAATATCCCTAAAATTCAAACTCGAATCAAGTTTTTAATGAGTCAATTAATTATTGTTATTATTGTTGTTGTTGTTAGGGTTTAAATGTGAGGTAGATCACAAGCTACTCAAGTTCGACTCGATCAATGCTCAACTTGAGCTTATGTAGCATGGGTTCAGGCTCACCTTAAACTTTTAAAATTTATATATTTGCCTTTAATTTTATAAAATTTTATGAGTTAATCCTATTTTTTTTTCAATATTTATGAGTTGCGCTCATTCTGAAATTTTAAAATTTTATATTTACACATTCTCAAATATTTTTCTAAATCCGTCACTAAATTTGAACTCAAACTTGACTTAAATACTTAATAAGTTGAGTCAAATTTAATACATTCAAACTTAAATAAGTTCAAATTCGGCTCATTTACAATCCTATTCTCAATAATTCATCATTGAACTTGTTTACTAACCCTATCTTTACCCTTACACTTTGCTAATAAGTCCTTCATTTATAGAATTAAAAACCTTTGCCCTTGCTAACTATAAACAGATTACATTAAGGCCCACTAAATTATATAAGTTGCGGTGTTGTATGTATATACCTAGAATTACTGACAGAACACAATGAATATTAATCTTTGAACAAGAACAAAAATACTCTATCTTCTTAAATGTATTTTCTATATTTGAATATTGAAAAATTGAATTTTAATTATAATCTTAAATTTTTAAATCTAAAATTTTATGCTTAAAAATATATCTTAAACCAATTTTTTAAACCATAACCTTATTCTTTGAACAGATATGACATCATTCAACTTGTGTTGCGTTCACTAGAAATTTTTCAACATCCGTCGGCTTTCAAATCCTTTTAAAGAGAAATTATATCATGGGTCATTTTCACCACGTTATCTATAAGATCAATTAATTAAATATATTTATTTAAATATTTTTTTTTATCTTATATTTTTATCAAGTGAATCTTCACTAATTTTATTGTAAATTAAGTTCTAAAACAATTTTTACCTAATGAAGATTCATTTGATAAAAAAAATAAAATAAAAAAATATTTAAATTAATATATTTAACCGCCTATCCCACATTGCTTTACATGTAAACTATATGAACAGCACAACATACAGAAATGAATGATATGTGTTTCATTTACATTGATCATAGAGATGGTAATATGACATAAATTCGTCGGATCTCGACCCAATCCGATAGGATTGATTATTTTATTAAAAAAATAGGTGTGGGTCAAATTAAATTATTAAAATATAAAGTCGGGTTAAATCAATTTTATGATAAAATTCTTCGAATGAACTTGATATATTTATTATATTTTATATATAATATTTAATTTTTTATTAATTTTTAGATTAAGTCAGATTTAATATGATTTTTTATTAAAATATTAAAGTTTGAGTATGATTTTTATTATGTTGAGTCAGAGTTACAGCAGATGGATTGAATTTTGAGTCAAATCAAAACATCCAAAAGCTCATCTCAGCCTGTTTATATTTTTATTATGTTGGGTTAGAATTAAAGCAGATGTATTTAATCCTTAAATTTTTATATTTTTATAAATTAATTTTTTAAGTTTTTGTAATATTTAAGATTTGTGACTATCTTGAAAATTCAAAATTTTATATGTTCTCACCCTCAAATAAATTTCTGAATTCGTCACTGTATATATGATTCGTATATATATATATATAATTTGAACAGATAATTCACACATTACAAGTTCGAATACATATATTTATTTAATGCAGAAAGCATACGAGGACATGAAGATGAGGATCGAGGCCACAACTAAGCTGAACCGAATTCCCCCGCACATTCGGAAACAACACAAGGGATTTCGTGAGTGGGACTTTGTTTCCAGCAAACGTGATCATCAAACCATTCTACAAGTAAGTAATCATCATTTCATATACTCCAAATCAAAATTTCAATTAAGCTCAGAATAGTTGAGAGTAATTACTTGCCGTTGCTTCAATTACTGTTTCTTAATTAGATCCTGATGGATGGAAGAGACTCAAATGCTGTGGATATTGAAGGAAACGCTTTGCCAACTCTGGTGTATTTGGCAAGAGAGAAAAGACCCCAACATCACCACCATTTCAAAGCTGGGGCCATGAATGCTCTTGTAAGTATGATACAGGTTTAGTACAATTTATTGAGTTTTCATGTTGCTGAATGATTTTTATGGTGAAAAACAGATAAGGGTATCGTCGAAGATAAGCAATGGTCCGATCATTCTGAATGTGGATTGTGATATGTATTCGAATAATTCGGAGTCGATCAAATATTCTTTGTGCCTTTTCATGGATGAAGAGAAGGGTGATGAGGTTGCCTATGTCCAGTTCCCTCAGAGTTTCCATAATCTCACCAGAAACGACCATTATGCTGCATCGTTTCGAGTAATACAAAAGGTAATTAAGTCTTCCTAGAAAGGTATTTTTATGCAAAGGATGATTAATATTGATGTGTCTGTGTTGGTTATATATCAAAAATAAAGCTGGAGCTTGTAGGACTTGACGCAAATGGAGGACCGTGCTACATTGGTACCGGATGCTTCCACAGGAGAGAGGCTCTTTGTGGGAAGAAATATGAGAAAAAACATAAGGTTGATTGGAAGAAACTAAATCAAACGACGTCCGAAGAAAGTGCAAGCTTTCTTGAAGAAACATGTAAAGTTCTTGCAAGCTGCAACTTTGAACACAACACACTATGGGGAAAAGAGGTGAATTTTGTGTTCTTATGTAAATACACACACACATGGACACAGTTTAATTCAGCTGGTTTATGTAACGGCTCGAATTCTAATATTTGCAGTCTCTCATTATTTCTAAGCATCTACAATTTGAATGTCACATTTTAAGCATAATGCATGAATCATAGGATAGAAATAGCAGAGCATGGATTGACATTTCTTGATAGTAATGATAATAAGGTTTTGGTGGCAGATGGGTTTAAAGTATGGCTTTGCAGTAGAAGATATAGTTACAGGGTTGAGCATACAATGTAGAGGGTGGAAATCCATGTATTTAAACCCTGAAAGAGTAGGCTTCTTAGGAGTTGCACCAATAACACTAATGCAGTTGCTGGTGCAACACACAAGGTGGGCTGAAGGTCACCTTCAAATTTTCCTATCGAAATACTGCCCCTTGTTGCATGGATATAACAAGATTCCGCTTAAGCTTCGACTCGGTTACTGTCCTTTCAACTTGTGGGCTGCAAACTGCTTAGCTACGTTGTACTATGTTGTTGTCCCATGCCTTTGCCTGCTTAAAGGCATCTCCTTGTTTCCTAAGGTATGAAGCTCCCTAGTTCTAACTATTTATCTTGTAGGATGTTATATGAATGTTAGTAAAACGTTGGCAACCTGCAGATATCAAGCCCCTGGGTGCTCTCATTTGCATATGTTGCCTTTGCACACCGTGCATATAGCCTCGGAGAATTCATATGGTGCGGAGGCACGTTTCGAGGTTGGTGCAATGATCAAAGGATGTGGATGTTCAAGAGAACAACTTCATACTTCTTTGCCCTCTTTGAAATCATCTTGAAGCTATTGGGGTATTCACAACTAGGCTTCATCGTCACCGCCAAGGTAGTTGATGAAGATGTCTCGAAAAGATATGACAGCGAGCTGATTGAGTTCGGTGCTGCTTCACCAATGTTCGATGTTTTAGCCACACTTGCAATGCTGAATCTGTGTGGCAGCGTTGGGGCAATCAAGATCATCTTTGACGCAAATCAAGACTTTGTAGACCAATTGGGTCTGCAAATCCTCCTCTGCTTGGTTTTGTTAACAATCAACATGCCTGTATACCAAGCACTCTTTTTCCGAAAGGACAATGGCAAGATGCCTACTTCAGTTACCTGCAAATCAATCATGTTTTCCTTACTGGCTTGTACTCTAGCCATGTATTGAATACATGTCACAGACACTGAAATTTGAACCTCAAACTAAAAACTCTATGTAATAAAGCTGTATAACCAATGTTGTAAGCCTAGTTTTTATGCATTGAGCCACTATGAGATTGCATAGAAGATGATATAATTAAGAGCATCACAGCAAATCTATAGTATATTTATAAAAAAATGGCAGTGGCAAATGATGGATTGATATACTTTTCTATATATATATACACACACGTCGTATCACAGTGTTGTTCTACTTTAAAATGGTAAAATCCGAAATCAATTTAGGCATAAAATGAACACTTAATTTTTACACTGTATATATATATTTTACTGAAAATAATATTTATAAAATTCTAAAAATATTAAAAAAAGGCATAAAGATAATTTTAACCCCTAACGTTTATAATTTTTGTCATTTTGGCCCTTATTCTTTTTTTGGATAAATTTAGCCCTTAACCTATATCTTTTTGACAAATAACTTATTTTTTAACTAGCTTGATGACTGGACCGTTAAAAATTTAACGATGATATATATGGAATATAATTTTAAATGACATAGAATGTAACCTATCAAATACATATATATATATATGAAATATAATTTTATTCTAATATAAAATATAAAATAATTAAAATTCAAATAAAATATTAAAAATTAATTAATTCTAAAATAAAAGATTATTAAACATTAACTCTAACTACGATAAAATCAAATTCTTATTCGAATTGTGTTTATATTTTTATTTTAAAATAAATATAATAAAAAAATATAAACACAATTCGAATATAAAAAAATATAATAAATATAAAAATATAATAAAAAAATATAAACACAATTCGAATAAGATTTTAATTTATCGTAGTTAGGGTTAAGAATATTTAATAATCTTTTATTTTAGAATTAATTAATTTTTAATATTTTATTTGAATTTTAATTGTTTTATATTTTATATTAGAATAAAATTATATTCCATATATATATATATATATGTATTTGATAGGTTATATTCCATGTCATTTAAAATTACATTCCATATATATATCATCGTTAAATTTTTAACGGTTCAATCATCAAGTTAGTTAAAAAATAAGCTATTTGTCAAAAAGATATAGGTTAAGGGCTAAATTTATCCAAAAAAAAGAATAAAGGTCAAAACGACAAAAACTATAAACGTTAAGGGTTAAAATTATCTTTATGCCTAAAAAAACAATTTTTGTTGATATGACATTAGACCATGTCATCACTAATGGCCACATGGACATGTTACATCATTATCTCAATTAGGGACATAAAAACAGTTACTTAGATAGGTTTCAGGTCGAGTACTGTCAGGTCGGGTAAAATCAGATACAGGTTATTTCAGGTTGATTTGATGTTTTGACTTGATTCGGGTCGGGTGCGGGTCCATTTCAGGTCGGGTCCATTTCAGGTTGGGTTCAAACGGTTCGGGTTCAAATCAGATAATTTACAGTTTCATTTCAGGTCGGGTAGATTTCAGGTCGGGTCCATTTCAATTCGGTTGCATTTCAGGTCAGATTCATTTCAAGTCGGTTTTGTTTCAGGTCGAATTAATTTTGATTTTATATTTATAGTAATTTAAATTATTAATTTTGATTTTGTATAAATACGTAAAAAACGAATAAATATTAGACCATAAAGTTAAAGATTAAATTTTGAAATTTTAAAAAAATCAGCATTAACTTGTAAGGACTCAATTACAAAAATTAAAAAATAGAAATATTAAAATAAATTTAAAAAATCAATAATAATCAATTCAAAAAAATAACTTGTAAGTTATAAGGATTAAATTACAAAAAATATAATTTAATAATAATTAAAAGTATTAAAAATTTATCTTTAATACATTATAAATTTATAATTATACTATAGTTTAATATATTTCAAAAATTAAAAATAAACTTTAGACGATATATAGAATTTATACTATAAATGAAATAATAGTATATATAAAATTAATACTATATAAGGAATTTATACTATATGTAAAAAATATAGGCATAAAGATAATTTTCACCCTTAACGTTTATAATTTTTATCATTTTGGCCCCTATTCTTTTTGGGGGATAAATTTAACCCTTGACCTATGTCTTTTTAACAAATAACTTATTTTTTAACTACCATTATAACTAAACCGTTAAAAATTTAATAATGGTAACATATCATATATGTAATAATATATTTCAAATAACATATAATCTAACCTATTAAATATATACATATATATAGAATATAATTTTATTCCAGTATAAAATATAAAAAAATTAAAATTTAAATAAAATATTAAAAATTAATTAAATACAAAATAAAAATTTACTAAATATTCTCAACCCTAACTAAACTAAAATATCTTTATAAAACCCTAAAACTCCGATTTAGATTAAAATTAAAATACCTAAATTCTAAACTAAAATAATAAAAATCCAATTGATTATTATCAAAAATTTTTATCTTTGATTCACCGGTAACAAACTATACAAAACCCTTTCTTTTTAGATTATGTTCATACATATTTAGATAAAAATTTTATTTTACTATAGTTAAGGTCGAGAATGTTTAGTAGCCTTTTGTTTTAGATTTAATTATTTTTAATAAATAAAAAATTAATTTTTAATATTTTATTTAAATTTTAATTATTTTATATTTTTAGATTGGAATAAAACTATATCTCGCGTTTATGTATTTGATATACTAGATGTTAAGTCATTTAAAATATATTATTACATATATATGACATGTCATCATTATTAAATTTTTAACGGTTTAGTTATCATTTTAGTTAAAAAATGAGTTATTTGTTAAAAAGATAAAAGTTAAGGGCTAAATTTATCCCAAAAAAGAATAGGAGTCAAAATGACAAAAATTATAAACGTTAAGGATGAAAAATATCTTTATGCCAAAAATATATTATATATGGATTAATACTATAAGTGGACTAATATTATTTTTAGAAATAGAATAATACTATATATGTATTAATTATATATATAAAATAAAACTATTTTTGAAAGTACTAAAATAATAGTAGAATAAAGAATAATATTATTTATGACATAATAACATTTATGGAATAATACTATTTTTGCAAATGAAATAATACTATAAATGAATTAATACTATATATATATGAAAACTAAAATTATAATATATATTAAAATATGGTATACATTACACTATATATATAATACATTAATAATTTAATAATTAATATAAATATTTATATAATATATATTGATAATTAGATGTCTAGTAATTAAATATGTTATATGTATAATGTATGTATAATATATTTATAATGTATACAATTATTAATTATACATAATATATAACTCCATAAGTACATTCTAACATTCATATATAATATATGTTTCAATGTATGTTATATGTATACATAATGATAGTAGATTAGTATTTAGTTGTAGTAATAGTATTATACATAATATATTAATATATTAATATATATATATATCAATAATTCAATATATGTATATGTATATGTATATGTATATGTATATGTATATGTATATGTATATGTATATGTATATGTATATGTATATGTATATGTATATATAGTACATGTATAGATGTGTATATATCATATATGTATGTTGTATCAATATGTAAATATAAATTATGTATATGTATATATACATTAGTATATAGTACATGTATATATTAATATATATGTATCATGTATGCTATAATTTATATATATATGTATTATATATATGTATGTTATATATATATATAATATATTATACATATATCATACATGTTAAAATGTATATTAATTTTTAATATATATATTAATGTATAGTATTAATAGTTTAGTACATATATTATATATTTGTATGTTAATAACTTAATATGTCATATGTGTTAGTATGTATTAGTACATTATACATATATATGTTAATAATGTAAATATGTAATGTTATATATTTATATGTACATGTATTATATATATTAATATATATGTATGTTATATGTATATGTATTATACATATATATATCATATATATCATACATACATATTTATTTTTAATATATATGTATCATATTATACATATATATAATATGTATTATACATATACTATATATATATATGTAATATGTATTATACATATATTATATATATAATATACATATATAACATATATATAAATATGTATATATTATATAACATATTATATATATAAATATGTATGTATTGAAATATAAAATGTATAATACTATATGTATATAATATGTATGATATATATAATATATATGTATGATATATAATATATATGTATAATATAAAAAATCAGAAAAATTTCCCCCCTCCCATCCCGCCTCAAAATTCCTTCCCCTCCCGCCTAATAGATTTTCCCCTCACACAGTTAAACTAAAAAAATCCACCCCCCCCAAAAAAAAAAAATCAGAAAATTCAAAATTTTCCCACCCACCCCACCCGTTTAATCAAAATCAGAAAATTCAAAATTCTCCCACACATCTCACTCGGTTAAAATCAACCTCCTAAACCTAAAGTTGAAAATTTCCCCTTAAAATCAAAAATTTTTCCTCAAAATTTTAATTTTAAATTTACTTTAAAGATCAAATCAATTTAACTTTAAATACTTAATAAATAAATATATATATAATATACATTAATATATTATGTATATAATATAATTTAATATATATATATATATAATATACTTTAATATATATGATATATATATTATATTTTATGTATTATATGTAATATGTAATAAGTAATATATAATATATTTATAATATATAATATACTTTAATATATAATATATATTATATATACTTAAATATATACTAATATATTTATTTAATTTGTTTATGAGTTAATGTATGTATATTATTAATATAATGTATGTATTTAATTTAAAATTATGATTAAAATTAAATATATTAAGACTAAATAAATTAGTAAATAAATTAAATTAATTAAATATATAATATTATATTTAAATATTAATCCTAAATTAATTCTCATGTCTAATTCTATTTTTTAAACCTAGTTATATTTTACTAATATTTTAAATTCATTAAATTATAGTACATTTAATTATATGCCATGTAAATATTAAGTTTTGTTAATATTAGTTCAGGTTAATAACAAGTCGAGTTTAAAACAAGTCGGGTAAAAACAGGTCTCAGATCGATTCAGTCGGGTAATATCGGTTATTTGCCATGTTAGAATCGATTTGTTTCAGTCGGATGCATGTCAAGTTTCAGGTCTATAGTAATAGGTTGAAATCAGGCTCAAGTCATTCTCGGTTGGTTACTACAGTAACAGGTCCAACTCGGGTTCGGGTCAACAATAGTCGGACATAGATCAGGTTTAGGTCATTACATCTCCAGGTTAAACCAAGTTCTAACTCGAACAGGTTTCAGGCGGGTTTCCATGTCGGGGGTCAGCATTTTACATCCCTAATCTCAATCCACAAGATCATAGTATATCAACAGGATGCATGTATTAGTCGTTAGTTAGCTAATTGTTTTCATTCAATGAATAATAATTTTAATAAAAAAACTATTTTCATTCTATGAATAATAATTTTAACAAAAAATAAAATTTTAACAAAAAATAAAAGGTTTAACTGTAAAATAAGTTTTCAACTTTTTTTTTCGGATGCTAAAATATTTTTATCCCTAACCAATATCCTGAGTTCACATCACTTGGACTATGTACTCAAAACACAAACCTTTAACAAATCTAAATCTTGTCCAGCAGGGCTATCTCTCGATTGGCCTTGACCAAGTGTTCTTCTAATCTATTCCTCAACGTTCCACGAACCATTGACAACCTATCCTTCAGCCATGTAAGATTTAAACCAGTGAGCTCCATGTCAGTCACCATTAGATACATTCCTACGATGTCTTTGACCTCAAGAATTCCAGGAGTATTTTCTAAACTACAGTAGGATCCAGCGATTTCGTTCATGAACACATTCTGAAAATATGGATACTTGAATTTAAACTCTACGTCGATGTTTGGATTCTGTTGAAATATCTGACTGAGAACTCCAACATTGCCTTCATCAACGTTGTAGATTCGGACCGTAGAATTCACAGGGAAGCTCTTATAAGATAATATATTCAGTCTGGTTTCATTTCCTTGGGCATCACTGGAACCTTCATTATAAGAATAAGAGACCAAATTTTACCATCTCTAGATGCCGTTCTATAATTAACAGGAAATAAAACCCCGAAAACTATCTACAATAAATCCCAAAGGAAACAGAAAGACACTTCGTTATATAATTGTAGAAGGAAATGAATTAGCAGGCCAGAAGACATTACCTGGCATATCCTCACCGTTGCCAGACACTTCATTATATGGCAGCTGGAATATTAAGTGGGAAGAGTTAAAATTTTAACTGATACACAAGTGCATCTACGAAACTCAAAATTCAGTTCTTACCAACTTATCCTTCCTCAAGGTTTCACCAACCATTGACAACCTATCCTTCAGCCATGTAAGCTTTAAACCAGCAATCTCCATGTCATTCACCATTTGCTCCATTCTTATGATATCTTTTTCCTCGAAAATCTCCGAATTATTTTCTAACTTATGATAGTGTCCGGCTATTTCATTCATGAAGACATTTTGAAAATATGGATACTTAAATTTAAACTCTGTGTCAATGTCAGGATTCTCTTGAAATATCCGACTGAGCACTCCAACATTGCCTTCATCGACCTCGTAGCTTCGGACCAAAGAATTCACAGTGAAGCTCTTATTAGATAATTTATCCATGTTCCCTTTATTTTCTTTGGCATCACTGAAACCTGAGGTCAGATATATAAAACAAAACTATCTTCATTATATACCTGTAAAAGTGCACCGAATTAGTAGCTATGAGCCATTACCTGGCATATCATTGGATAAAACTTTGCCCAAACCGATTGGTTTCTGCCAAGCATACTGATATAGTTGAAGACAAGAACAGTAAATTAGCAGAACTAAAACTCAAAATTGATTAAGATAGAAGTTGGAAAGGGTTATAAAACATTTAGTTTTTGTGTATTAATTCAAAGAATATAATGATAAATTTCAAAGTGCAAAAGAGAATTGGATACTGATAAAACACAAGCAGATCAAATTAACAACTTGCCGAAATACTAATCTGATCAACATTGAACCCTTTATTAGTGGAGTCTACCCCAGAGAGGAAAACATTACCTGATTCCTGGAAAGGAAATTATTCAGGAGAGCAATCTACGTACAAGAGCAACAACAACATCAACAAAATAAATGATTAAAAATTTAAAAAAGATAGGAAAAACATTGTATTTACAGCTCGTTGTCTTTTATTTGATTCCGAATCGTTGAAATCAGCCATAAATTCCTTGAGATGAATCTTTCATGAGCAGTCACCCTGTAAATCTTTCGGAGAACAGGAAAAATATAAACCCGTTTGGATTGTACCCAATCGAAGAGAAATAGAATTCTAAGAATAAAACAAAGAGCAATGGAGATATTGTTGTTTACCTTCTGTAGTTGCAAACCCTATTAGGGTTCTCTGATCGATTTATAAAAGAAATTAAGATGAATACGCTCGACTGACTTCTATTTATAGTTATAGGTACAGAAGAAAACTCAGAATTTTAATGAACATTAAACTACTAATAATAAACGTCAAAATTGGGTGGATAATCATTTTTTTTAATTAAGAAAATATGAATATTCAATTGATATTTAAGGATCTAGACCAAAATGAACGGTGTAGGTAGAAGAAGGCCACCTGCATGTGGCATTCTCCTTTCAAGATTAACAAAAAAAATATTAAAAAAAAAGGAGTACGCCACTTGCACTGTAGCTTTTGACTTATATTCTAAAATAAACTTTAAACACCCTATTTATACAAATAAAATCCTAAATAGTTTAAAAATCCAAACCTTCTCTTAACTATATTAAAATTTGGGTAAACTATATTAAGTTAACCTATTTTAAGTTAAAATTACGTCGAAGGGTGGCCGAAAATCGCTTTGAACGGCGCGTGGAGGCCACACACGACTTAAATTGATCGGAAAACACCCAACGGACATGAAAATTCACACAAAATCATCTTACCATCAAAACAAGCAATTAAAACCCAGAAAATAGTCCAATAGGGTAAGAATTCTTACCAAACTTACCAAAAACAACGGTTTTCTGATGAAGCCCTTAAAAGGTCAAAATAAAAGAAGTGAAACAATGTAGTTTCACTGTAGACAGTTAATGTTTTAAGCTTTAGTAATCTTTGTTTTGATTGAAACGGTGTGTTTTAGTGGGTTTTAGGGATTTATAAAACACTTTCATTTGAAAGCTTTAAAATATAAGTTTTGGAGGTTCTGTATCCTAGAAGGTACTCGAATGAATAGAATGATATTCTAAGTCTTCCTTTTTCTCTTCTGTTCTTCTTCAAATCTGTTATCTTCTTCCTTATTTCTTCTTTAGTTTATTTTGTACTGTTACAAAGGTATCAGAGCCTAGCTTGAATCTTCTTGAATGGCGACGAATTAATTAAACGCAGAGTTTATTCGATTAAAAAATTCGATCGAATTTTCAACGAGTTTCAAGCAAAGTTTTTAGAAGATTCAAAGATGTTAGAAAAGGCTTTCAGAAAATCAATCGATTTTACTACGGTTATGTCAAAAGGCAGGGAGGAATCGGATCACTCATCCTTGGTACTCGATTCTGGTAAACCAAACATTCAAGTCTCAACCACGAAAAGTTTAACCATGATAGAGGTTAGTGCTCGTTTATTAGAACTATCACTGGTTCAAGAGTTATTGATTTTGTTAAACCTACACAAGTATTAAATTCATCTATTAAAGCTATAAAGGTTATTTTGGTTATAGAAATTTCAACACCATCATTGGCTCTGTCGAGTGTGGTGGAAATATTAAGTCCCTTATGTTCAAATGATCCATTTAAGGATTCGATGCACCAATTCAAATATCATTAGAACTTACTGCTAGGTTGAACGAGATTGTAGACTTGGTCAGGGATTTTCCTGTGCAGCAATTGACACCACTGTATACAGTAGAATCATGGAGGATTGAGGGTATATATGACTCCAAGATGTTTGATAAAAGGTCGGTGAGAGAAGTGGTTCTGTGCACCATCGAAGATGTAGACAACATTGACTCGAATGAGGTTCTACTTGGGGATGTCGGAGGCGGAAAGTCGAGTCTTGTTTTGCGATTTGTTCAGGAGTCGACCATAGGAGCGAGTCTTTTCTCCCAAACTGTGGCAGTGAATGATGCGAAAGTTCGAGATTTTGAATACCGTCGGTCAAGAGACGTACCATAGCTTGGCACCAATGTATTACAAGGGAGTTGCACTGCGAGCATTGTTTACGATATAACGAATTAAGCATAATTCGAGAGAGCCAAAAAATGGGTCCAGGAACTTCAATCACAAGGCAATCCAAATATGGTAACAACACGTATTGGGAACAAAGTTGATTTACTCGATGAAAGGAAGGTGGCATCAGAGGAGGCAAATACTTACGCTTAAGAGAACGACTTTTACTTCATGGAAACTTCTGCAAAGATTGCATCCAACGTCAATGACATTGATACGAGACAAATTATTTTTAATGATTACGATCATATTTTTGATCCGGGAGGAGAAAGCCAAATTACAGAAAATTATTTCAAGTTGTATCAAAAATAAAAAATTACATTGGCATATTTGAGAACATGTTGATTGAGATGGGAATTTTTTCTAGTAGAAAGGAAAAGGTGACAATCCTCAAAGATGTCTGTGGCATCATTAAGCCTGGCAGGGTGACTCTGCTTGTGGGACCTCCAAGTTCGAGAAAAACCACTCTTTTGTTGGCTTTAGTTGGGAAGTTTGATACTACTCTCAAGTGTTCTATGGCAGTGACTTACAATGGACATAAGATGAATGAGCTTGTGCCCTAGAGAATTGTTGCTCATATTAAACAACATGAAATTCATATAGGAGATATGACTCTGAGGGAAACTTTGGTTTTTTCTCCAAAATGCCAAGGGGTTGGAGATCATTATGTCATGTTAGCAGAATTGTCAAAAAAAGAAAAACAAGCAAATATTAAACATGATCTTGATATGATGTCTTCATAAAGGCAGCAAAAACAGAAGTTCAAGACGCAAGTGTAACCACTGATTATATTATGAAGGTTTTGAGACTGAAAGTATGTGCAAACACTATAGTTGGAGATGAAATGTTAAAGGGTATCTTTGGTAGGCAAAGGAAGCGTCACAATAGAAAAAAATGCTAGTTGGATCAACAAAGGCACTGTTTATGGACGAGATATAACTAATCTGGACAACTCTACAACTTTTCAAATTGTGAACTCCCTCAAGCAAACTGTTCATGTCTTTAATGGGACAATAGTAATATTTCTTTTTCAACCAGCTCTAGAGACTTATGATCTTATTGATGACATTCTTCTTCTTTTCTATGGTCGGATAGTATATCAAGATCCTCGTGAACATGTACTGAGTTTTTTCGAGTCCTTGGGGTTCAAGTCTCCTAACAGAAAAAGTTTTGTAGGTTTCTTGCAAGAAGTTATATCAAGAAAATATCAAATACAGTATTGGGTACGTAGAGACCAACCTTATAGGTTTGTCACGACAAATGAAATTGTCGAGGTATTTCAATTATTCCTTGTTAGAATGGAAGTCTCAGATAAACTTCAAACTCCATTTGAAATTAACAAAGAGCCATCTTGTTGCTTTGACAACAAAAAAATATGGTGTTGGAAAGTAGGAGTTGCTGAAAGCTTGCATATCAATGGGGTCTTGAAATGGGGTGATGGTTATTACAACAGAGATATAAAGATCAAGAAAACAATTCATACTGTAGAGCTCAACACTGATCAACTAGATTTGTAGAGAAGTGAGAAACTGAAGCGACTTTATGAGTTCTTCTCGGCTACTCAAAGTATTCCTCTATCTAGAAGACCTTTAGTAGTTTTATCTCATGAAGATCTCACAGATACAGAGTGATATTATTTAGTTTGTATGTTATTTGTGTTCAACATTGACCAAGGATTGCTTGGAAGAACATTTTCTAGTGATCAACTTGTTTGGCTTTATAATGCTCATAATACAGAGAGTAAAGTGTTCAGCGATTCATTGCTAGCAAAGAGTGCATCACTTCAGACCGTAGTATGCTTTTCCTTTTCAGGAGGTGTGATTGAGCTTGGTGTAACTGATTTGATATTGTAAGATTTCAGCCTTGTTTAGCGGATTAAAACGTTGTGTTTGGACGTTCAACAACTAATTGTCTCTGATAATTTGATTTTTATGAGAGAAAGAGAATCAGTTCTATCTATGTTTGTTCATACTTCATCCTTTATCAAGGCTTAGAGAGCATGGGGACATGTTTGGTTCAATCATAGTAAAAAAAGAGAGGTTATATTCGAATCCTTGAGGTCAAAGATTCCTTTAAGGATGAAATATTATAAAGGGTCAAAATAAAAGAAGTGAAATGATGTAGTTTCATTAGAGTCGGTTAATGTTTTAAGCATCAGTAATCTTTGTTTTGATTGAAACAGTGTGTTTTAGTGGTTTATTAGGATGTGTAAAACGCTGTCGTTTGGCAGCTTTAGAATATAAGTTCCGAAGGTTCTGTATTCTGGAAGGTAATCGAATGAATGGAATGATATTCTAAGTCTTCCTCTTTCTCTTCTGTTCTTTCTCAAATCTGTCATATTCTTCCTTGTTTCTTCTTCAGTTTATTTTGTACTGTTACAAAACCTCATCCGATGCCAAACGGAGACTCACACGATGGTTGGGAGTTCGTCGAGGTAAGAGGAGAACAATGGTGATAATGGCTCGACGAACGGACGTCCATCATGGTCGGGATTTACAAAAATCCAAATAGATCTTAGCCTTAGGATGCTCGAAGCTTTTAGCTTCAATTACCGACGACCCTAGCAATAAATAAGCGAGTGGTTAATGTTTTTTGACTGGAAGGTAGAGACGAACACGATGCTGACGGTGGTGGAGGCCATGACGGCCAGTGAACGGAGATTGAAGATGATTGGCGTGAGGGAGATTTGAAAAGGAAGAGGAAGGGAGAAAGTTTCCAGAATTATTGGTTATAGGGTTTACAAAAATAGGTAGGTGAAATATTAAATTGACATAAAGATAATTTTAACCCTTAACATTTATAATTTTTATCATTTTGGCTCTTATTTTTTTGGATAAATTTAACCCTTAACTTGTGTCTTTTTGATAAATAGCTTATTTTTAACTAACATAATGATTAGACCGTTAAAAATTTAATAATATTGACATATCATATATATGTAGAATGATACTTAAAATTTGAGGATGCTTAGTTAAAAAATTAACAATAATGATATGTCATACATATGTAGAATGATATTTAAGACTTGAGAATGCTTAGTAACCTTTTATTTTAGATTTAATTAATTTTTAATATTTTATTTAAATTTTAATTATTTTATATTTTATTGTTAGAATAAAATTATATTTTATATGTATATATTTGTTATTATCGTAAAAAATTAACGATAATGACATGTTATTATGTGTAGAATGATGCTATATGTCATGTTATTTAAAATATATTATCACGTATATATGACATGTCAATATTATTTAATTTTTAATAGTTCATTATGTTAGTTAAAAATAAATTATTTGTAAAAAAGATATAGGTTAAGGGCTAAATTTATACTAAAAAAGAATGAGGGCCAAAATAATAAAAATTATAAACGTTAAGGGTAAAAATTATCTTTATGCCTATTAAATTTTAAATTATTAATATTTTATCCGAGATCAAATTCAGGTAGAGTTTAAAAGTAAAAAAAGAATTTATATAAATAAATAACTTAATAACTCAATTGACTGGCTAAATAACTTTGAAATAAATAGGTTATAAGTTTGACTCCATAAAATCAAACTTTCTTATTTTTATTTTTTTATGTGTTACACAAAAAATATTATTATTTGATCTCAAACTTATGAAGATTTTATTTCTTTTAATCCAACATTTTTATCAGTATAAAAACTAGTGAGTCTTAAAAAATGAACAAAAATTTGAATTTCATTTAATAACTCAAAAGAGAGGCCTCATTTTGTGACTCTTTTACAACAATATCGATTCTTATTTTTTTGCTATTAATTTTTGTTTTAATTATAAAAGTGTTTTCTGTATTTTTTTAGATTCTTTTAAACTTATTCTTTAAATTATTTGTATCAGTTTCTGACATTTGATACATTTTAGCAATCGTTAAAAACAAATATAAATACTCAATTCTTGTTAAATTATATATTTGGCCAATATTATGTTAGTGTAAAAATCGTTAGAATATTAAATGATATGTTTTAAGAATACTCTAAAATCGACGAATATTTACAAGCCGCTCATTATTCCTAAAAATATTCCCAAGAACAAAGAAAGAACGATAAAGAACGCAAGGATTTAGAGTAAACGCCTTTATTCCTTGAAAATTTGAAATACTCTAATACATCAAATGAGGTTGGAAAACCTCTATTTATACTTGAATTCCCCCTAATCCGACGGTTCCTATTGATTTACATCAACGGCTAAGATACAACCCTATCCATTTACAAAGCATAATTCTAGAAATAATCACAACTAATTATGGAAAGTATCTTTTATGTTAATACAATGAATCGGGCAATATTAGTAGTCTTCTCGAGCCCAAAATCATCCTTGCAATTACTTGGGTAGGAGTAATTGTACCATGTGATGCTAATATTTTGGATCTCAACCTGCGACGTGTGACACAATCGTCAACCAGCAAGCGGCGACATAACTATCTGGGATACGATAAATATTTGAAACGAGCCAAAGTTGATTCTCGCTGTCCAATTGGAACTAAAGGAATTTTTTTTTTGTTTCCTAGCTGTTATAATTCAAACTAAAGTTTTCATATTTGGAAAATTTAGATGAGAAATCGATTTCATTTTACTTGTTTGCCATGTTAAAGCACAAATGAAAAAAATAACTTGTAGGATTTCAAATAAGATTTTTTTCGAACGTTGTCCATACTTTATTATTGTGTTAAGATCGAACGTTTTCGTAGTTGAGCCAAAATATCTAAGATAAAATGAATGGCATTGTTTGTTTTGACTTTATTATTGGGATCAATGGTGGCTCATCTTTCGATGGCAAAGTTTCCAAGTATGAGTTTAGCCCAGTATAGTTCTAAAGAAGCTCTAAGCTATAATTTTTTCTAATATTATATCTCTGTAAGTTTTTCTTCAGATTTGGATTTCAGATGCTTTATCTTCATTTGTGAGTGCATGTTATAATGTTTTTCGATTGTTTTTGTTCCTGTATGTTGGTGTCAGAAACAAGAGGTTAGGTTGTTGTATGATCTTTCGAGTCTTTGCAGTCATATGAAAACTAATGTGCCATCTGGTTTATTAAGGGGCTTTGTTGAATCAATACGATTTCGAAATATATTAATGATAGATTCAATGATTCATCTTGTTATGTAGTTGATGCTAGTCTTACTAGAACTTGTACTTTAAATCATATTTTTAGCATTCTTAATAATCATGTTCTTGGATTGATATCAGAATGAAAATCCGTGATCAATCGGCAAAATGAGGAGTTTCATTTTGGCGATGACGAGCAATACGCATTAGGTTTATATTTGTTTTCTTTTACGTTTAGGTCTATGCACATTAGGCAATCTAAGGAATTGCTGAGAGCTTGTAGCTATGATATTGCTGTTAATAGTTTTTCTACCAGACCAAGGGAAGTTCGACATTTTGTACGATACATCGGTGTAATCTGTTGTTCGGCTTTTTCCTTGTTGCTTGATATTATTTTTTGACATATTTGTGTGTACGGTGGATCCGTTGCTATTGCTGCCGAGAATGGTGGTGAACACGGTTCTGTCAGTAATGGCATATGATTATCCATGTCAGAAACTAAGCATCTATTTGTCGGACGATGGTGGATCGAACTTAACGTTTTATGCCATGTTAGAGGCTGTCGATTTCTCCAAGACATGGCTGCCTTTCTGCAACAAGTTCGGAGTAAAACCGTGGGCACCTGAGGCTTACTTCAGGACGGCTTCTGAACCAAATACTGATCCTGTCAATCTTCAACAGTGGCTTTCCGTTAAGGTAAAGTTAAATATTTAATATTGTGGTTCGCTTTCTTACCTTGACAATGCATATTGTTTGACTGTTAGTGCCGTAAATGATACAGATGGACACAAGTTTAGTTGGGTTGGATTTTCGGCTCACAAGAACTTGATTCGAACATAAATATCTTAAACTAGATTTCAACTTGACTTGAATATTTTCTTCAAAAAGTTGATTCGACTCAAAAATAAATATCTTAAACTTGATTCCTACCCGACCAATAGAAAAATAAATTTATGGACTAAATTATAAAAAAATAATTTTAGAAGACTTAATTATAAAAATAATATAATTTTAAAGACTAAATTGTAACATTATTATTATTATAAATATCCCTAAAAAATTTATGAAAAAATTACATATTTAGTCTAGGGCCGGGTCGAGTTTCTCTCTAAAAAACGCTTGACCTGTCCCGACACGATGTCACTCCCCATAAAAACCCGACCTAAACCAAACTCGATTTTTCATCAATAAATTTGACCCGTTCGGGCTGGGTAAAATACCCATCCCTATGGGAAGAAACAATCAGGAGTCATTCGAGTGTGAATTGATTAAAATTCGGTCAACATTTAAATTTTTTGGATTCGATTCTAGTTCGAATTCGAACTCGGCTCGACTTTTTAATGAGTCATATTAGTTGTTGTTGTTGTTGAGGTTAAGCTACTCAAGTTCAACTCGGTCAACACTCAACTTGAGCGGTGGCAGATGCACCTATTGTGTAGGGTGGGTTCAGGCCCACCCTGAACTTTTTAAAATTCGTACATTTGTCTTTAATTTTTTAAAATTTTATGAGTTAATCCATATTTTTTTAATATTTATGTGTTGCGCCCAGAGTGAAATTTTAAAAATTTATGCATGCAAACTCTCAAATATTCTTCTGGATCCACTACTGAATTTAAGCTCGAACTTGAGTTGAAAACTTAATGAATCCAATAAAATTAAATCAAATACATTCAAACTTGAATCAAATTCGGATTCGGCTCATTTACAACTATACCCTCGATAATTCATCATTAAACTTGTGTACTAACCGTATCTTTACCCTTACACTTTGCTGGCAAGACCTTATTTTTTTTTTTGTTGAGTTTGGCTCCTCAAACTAACTTTTTCACCTTAAAAATTGTTAAAAGCAACCAACAACACTTAATTTTGAAAAAAAAAATTAAGTGTAAAAGTTTTGATTTTTTACCCAAATTAGCTTTCAAAACTTTGATTTTGTAGTTTTTTTTAACTTTTACGAAACCTTAATTTAAGATCAAACCATAATTTTTTACCACAACCCCAAACTAAATCTAGGTCTTTTCATTTATAGAATTAAAAACCTTTTCCCTTGCTTACTATAAACACATTACATAGAATCAACATCATTCAACTTAGGTTGCGTTCACCAAAAATTTTCATCAAACAGATCTAACATCATTCAACTTAGGTTTGCGTTCACCAGAAAATTTTCAACATCTGTCAGCTTCAAACATTGACTTTCAAATCCTTTCAAAAAAATTATGTCATTGATCATTCTCAATACGTCATCCATAGAATAAATTAATTATATATCTATTTAATTATTTTTTCATCTTATCTTTTTATCAAGTGAATCTTCACTAATATTTACAGTAAATTAAGTTTTAAAACAATTTTTACCAAGTAAAGATTCACTTGATAAGAAAGATGAGATGAAAAATAATTAAACAGATATATAATTAATTGATTCTATGGATGATGTATCGAGAATGACCAATGACATAGTTTTTTGGTATAAAGATAATTTTAACCCTTAACGTTTATGATTTTTATTATTTTGGCCCTCATTGTTTTTGGATAAATTTAACCCTTAACCTATATCTTTTTAATAAATATCTCATTTTCAAACTAGCATAACCATTAGATAGTTAAAAATTAATGATAATGATATGTCATACGTATGTAGAATGATATTTAAGATTTGAGAATGATTGATAGCTTTTTATTTTAGATTTAATTATTTTTTAATACTCCCTCTGTCTCATATAAGATGTCTCGTATTGACTTTTTAAAGTCAAAATTTTAAAACTTTGATTGTAGTTATTTTAAATATTTTAATTTATTAAATTTTATAAAATATATATTTTTAAATTAATTGATTAGATGTTTTTAAAAAATATATATTTTTATATTTTTATCAATAGCAAATTTAAAGTTATAATGAGTGAAAGTTGAAAAAATTTGACAAAAAAAAGCCAAGGAAAAATAAAATGGGATGGATGTAGTATTTTATTCGAATTTTAATTGTTTATATTTTATGTTAGAATAAAATTATATTTTACATGTATATATTTTTTATTATCGTAAAAAATTTAACGATAATAACAAGCTATATATATGAAGAATGAGGCTAGATGACATGTTATTTAAAATATGTTATTTGTCAAAAAGACATAGATTAAAGGTTAAATTTATCCAAAAAGAATAAGAGCTAAAATGATAAAAATTATAAACGTTGAGGGTTAAAATTATCTTTATGCCTAATTTTTTTAGGGTAAACTACCCCAGTGACCATCCAACTATTTGGGGATACCTATTTTGGCCACCTAACTAAAGAACTCGTCAATCAAGTCACCCAACTTTGAAACCCTATCTATTTTAGTCACTGTCGTTAAAATTCTGACGGAAAAATTAACAGCAGTGACGTGGTAGTTAGATAAAATCTGTATAATTACATATTCAATCCCTGTAATTTATTTATTATTTTAATTTAATCTTATTTTTAAATTAATAAATAAAATTAATCACTCAATCGATTGATGACACATGTCATCATCAAATTGGGTGGCTAATTTTTATTTTTATTTTATATTTTTATTGTATTTATTTTTCTCCAATAGGATTGTGACACGTGTCACAATCGATGAAAGGAAAATTAAGAGAGTTGATTGTTTAGGGTGGGATTTGAACATGTGACCTCTTGATTGCAACAATCAAGAGGTTGATTGCAACAATCAAGAGGTCACATGTTCAAATCCCACCCAAAGCAATCAAGTTCTTAATTTTTCTTTCATCGATTGTGACATGTATCATCTCCTGGTGGTGACACGTGTTACATATCTCCAAATAATTGGGTGGTCAGTATTGTTTCTCAGGTTTACGCTCCAACAAAAGCAACAACAACATCAACAAAATAAATGATTAAAACTTTAAAAAGATAGGAAAAACATTGTATTTACAACTCGTTGTTTTTTATTTTGGTCACCAAATTATAAAATTCATCAATCAAGCTAATGAACTTATTAAATTAACATGTTTTAATTATTATTGTTAAAATCATGATGAAGGGATGATATATAGATGATGTGAAGATAAATACAAAAAATTTAAAGTTATATTTCTGATCTCTATTATTTATCTATTATGTCAATTTGGTCATTATTTAATTAAAATATAGAATTGTAATCATCTAATCGGACGATAACATATATTATCACTCGATTGTATGATTAATTTTAATTTTTAATTTATTTTATTAATATTTTTTCTCTCCAATCAAAAATTTACACGTGTCACTATAAGGAGATGTTACATGCCACAATCCGGTGAAAGGAAAATTAAGAATTAACCTGAGACTATGGGTGTTAGTATAACCACATTCTTACCACTGTACCAACATGTAGTTGATGATATAAAATATATTCTTTTATGTAAATATCTTATAATACGATAAATGTTTGAAAAAAATAAAAATGGTAGAAAGTCGAATCTGAATGAGTAAAATCTCGCAAACAACTTAATCAAATCAAATAATTCAATTTAAAATAAAAAATAAAATTTATTTATAATATTTAATTTAAAAGAAAAAAAATTTAGTTTAAAATATTTGAAAATTTTAAATTAATTTTTCAATTGAATTTTTAAAACAAGAAATATTTAAATTAAAATATTTAATTTAAAAAAATATAATTTTATTTAAAATATTCAAATATTTTAAATATTTTTTTCCTTTTAAATTGAATATTAATTAAAATATTAAATATTTTATTTAAAAATTGAATATTTAAATTTAAATATTTAACATTTTAATAAATATTCAATTTAAAAGAAAAAAAATTATTTGAAATATTTGAATATTTTAAAACTATTTTTTTCTTTTATATCGAATGTTTTAAGTCAAAATTCTTTTATTTTAACTCCAATTACTTAATTTTATTTGGTGGTTTGTATAATTTTATACATCCATAGTGATTTAGGTTAGATTCATATTTCAAAATTTTTACTTTTATCTCTAATATTTACTGTATTGTAAGATATGTATATAAAATGATACATTCTATACCACCAAGAGCAGAATGGTGTAGTAGTAAAGGTATGGATATATCACCTTCGTATTTTAAGATCAAATTAATATAATAGGTAAATAATAAAAAGTTAAATGTGTAATTTTATAATTTTCTGTTAACTGTGACATCATACCTCTGTCACCCCTATATTAAGATTTTAACGACAATGATCTAAATAATAAAATATTTTTAAATAATAAAATAAATATTCCCAAATAATTCGACGATCACCAATGTAGTTAACCCTAATTTTAATGTACGTTAAACTCCTAATAATAAAATATATTAAAATTTCCTTTATAGACGATTGCTTTGTATCAATTATATAAATCATCACTAAATTTTACTCTTAAAACATTTTTGGTCATTGAAATTTTAAAATATTTAATTTACTAAATAAAATTTAAACGTTAAATATTTTTGTCACTTTTAAATATCATACGATCGTAGATACTAATCATTCTATCTCAAATTTTATTAGTCACCTATAAATCTAAATTTATTATCTATTTTGTCAAAAAATGATGATAACTCGTAATTATACCATTTTGAGTGTGAATTGTCTATAACTTGGGACACACTCATACGATATTGGTAAGGTGAAACATAAAGGGAAAAAAAATCAAATTAGTTATTATAAGATAAAAATAAATTTTCCTACATGAGAGAAAGCCTTATGATTGATGAAGATTGGGTGAAGAAGAAGTAATATGATAATGATAATGATGATGATAATGATGATAATAATGATGATGATAATAATAATAATAATAACTCTTAGAGAAAATCTCAGTTAGATTTAAAAAAATAGAAGTAATAAACAATTTTCTCTAATAATAAAACCATTGAGATTTATTTCACCCAATTTTTTTTTTAGTTTTTCTATAAGAAACACATTTCTATTACTCCTCTGTCCCATATAAGAAGTTTATTATTAACTTTTTAAAGCCAAATTTTTTAAAATTTGATCATAGTTATTTTAAATATTTTAATTTATTAAATTATATAAAATATATATTCTTAAACTACTTGATTAGAGATTTCTAAAATATATTTTTTAATATTTTTATCAATAATAGATTTAAAGTTATAATAAGTCAAAGTTTAAAAAAATTGACCAAAAAAAGTCAATACTGGACAAATAAAATGGGACGAAGGTAGTATCATTTTCTCCATCAAACTTAAGTAAACATCTCAGTTGAATCCCTAGATTTTCTTGTTTTTTTTTATATCATTAGGTAGCCTCTAATTTAGTGAATACCCCAAATAATTTCCCTAATACATGAAAGACTAGAATTTAATTTTAGGTTAAAATTATTGTGTCTTTTGGATATATAAATGTTGGACAATCTTCAATCCAGAAGATAAAATAAAACCAAACAAAGTTAAAGCATAAGAAATCAAAAACCCATAATTGAAAAATTAGAAAATTCAAACCATATTTTTTTTAACGAAAACAGAACGAGTTGAGGCCTGCAGAAGCAGTTTCCTTAAGATAGACTTTCTGCCACTCCGATGGTGCTAAGTTGTTTGGTAGTCTGTCTCCCAAGATACAACTAGAAGAACTCTAACACTAGCACTTATGCTGAGTTCTCGAACTGTTCTTGCCTTTGTCGATCACTAAAGAGAAAAACCGAGAGAGAAAACGATTTGAGGGATGAGTTGAAAGTGAGGAATTAATCTCATATTTATAGTGGTGAGTTAAGGAAACAATGATCAGTTTTTTAGATTTAAAATTCGAAAAATTAGAGATAATGATATTATTTAGTGTTTAAAACTGAATTAAATTCAATTTAAATACTAAAAATAGACATTATCTTCCCATTATCCTTTTTAATATCCGGAGCAGTTGTAACAAACTCTTTTCTAGATATTTTAAAAAATAAATTAAGGAAAAAATATTCACAAAGGGTAAAATATCCGCATGACTCGGAAAGGCCCAACCGGTCCGGACATTCGCGTCGCCCACGTCGTGCGGGTACGCCCTAACCCGAATGGGATTGGATCCGAACCCCCTATGCATGAGGCACAAATTAATCTAAAGTCATTCAATGACCTCTATGTGGGTAGGTGTATATAAACACCTCCCACTCCATTTATCCTACTAATGTGGGATAAGGGGTTCTACATTCCTTATTTATTCTTGACCTTTATACTTTGAGCATCAATTTCTCATTCACCATTCAATATTTTTGAGCATATGAGCTACCATTGTAAATATCTTACGGAGTAGAATAAGAATCAACAATTTTCTTATTCGAAACCTCATATTTACATTTTCAAAATATGCTCCAAAGATGGTCATAAATCATTGTTTTTCCAACAATCCCCCACATGAATCAAATTGATGATTTTATCAAAAACATTTTGGCACATTGTGGTGACAGGCTCTACGATCGATAGATGCATAGGATAGGTAGGTTTCCCTCTTTGAACCTTCCCTTGTGAAAGTATATTTAATTTATTAGCTAATCAGTAGATGCGATGTCATTGAATTGTCAGTCGTTGGCATAAACGATAACATAATTCACACATCTATCTCTCTAACAAGAGTTTTCAGCTCTCATGATTATGCCCTTAAGGTTGTGGACATCTCTTGGTTCTAAAAAGTATGAAAGAACTATGCTCAATAGTCTCCTTGAAGCGGCCCCACTTTACTCTCACATAGGTGACTCATGTTGATCGGCTCACCGAAGCACATAATGGTCATTAAAAGCTTTTGATTAAGCTTTACCAAATCTTGTCACTGTTCACATCATAGGAATAGACTTAGGGAGGAACCCCACAATGACCGCACAGGTCTATGCAATTAGGTTGTCCCTTTGAACCTGGATCTTGGGATCTCTAGTCAACTAAGTAGGGTTTTTCCTTCATATAGTGCCTTTATCTTTCATGGGATTTAGTCTCATTCCTTTCGATGTTATCTTAACTTGATCTCGGGTTAATCCTTTGATTAGTGGATCCGCAATGTTATCCTTTGACCTTACAAAGTCAATAAAGATAACTCCATTTGAGACAAGTTTTCTAACGGTATTGTCGTCGACACATATGTCTCGACTTACCGTTATACATAAAATTTTGGCCCTAACAATCGTTGCTTGATTGTCGTAGTATATACACATAGTGGGCACTATTTTTTCCTATTAAGGGATATCCTCAAGAAATTGTCTTAACCATTCGGCTTATTCTCCAATTTTATCTAGAGCAACAAACTCAGATTCCATTTTGAATCTGGTTATAACTGTTTGTCTTGAGGATTTCCAAGATACGACTCCTCCTCCTAGAGTGAACACATATCCTCTTGTGCCTTTGGTATCTTGTATGTCAGATATCCATCTGCATCAGAGTATCCTTCTAAGATAGTAAGGTCTTTGGAATAATGCAATTTGTAGTCCCGAGTGTATCTAAGATACCTCAGTACCTTCTCAATTACTTTTCAGTGATCTTTTCCTGGATTGCTTGTGAATCTGCTTAGCTGCTTACAGTAAAAGCGATACCCGGTCTTGTGCAGATCATGAGATACATTAAGCTGCCTATGAACCTTGCATATTCCACTTGATTGATACTTTCTTCTTTATTCTTAGATAGACTAAGACAAGGATCTAAAGGAATTTTAGTTATAATACAATCATCCTTGCCAAATCTTTAAAGAATCTTATCCACGTAGTGTGTTTGAGTTAATATGAGACCTTCTGCTTATCTTTTTATTTGGATACCCAAAATTGTATCAGCTAATCCCATATCTTTCATGTCCAAATTTGAATTTAACATGTTCTTGGTACGGTGTACCATCTCATTGTTGCTTCCTACATTGAGTATGTCATTTACGTACAGACCTAGGATAATGTATCCAATGTCCATAGTTTCGACCTATACACATTTATCACACTCATTTATTTTGAAGCCGTTTGTTATCATGACGTTGTCGAACTTCTCATGCCATTGTTTTGGTTCTTGTTTAAGTCCATATAAAGATTTCACAAATCTACAAACTTTCCTTTCTTGACCTGAAACTATATGACCCTCAGGTTGTTCCATGTATATTTCTTCGTCAAGTTCTCTATCAAGAAAAGTTGTTTTAACATCTATTTTATGCATTTCGAGATTTCTTAGGGCAACAATAGCAAGTATCATCCTAATAGATGTTATTCTTGATACGAGGGGAAACGTATCAAAGTAATCAAGGTCTTTCTCTTACCGGTATCCTTTTATTACCAACCGTGCCTTGTATTTGTCAATTTTTCCATCTGTTTTCATCTTTCATTTGAAAATCCATTTTGATTTTAGTGATTTAATTCCGGAGGAAAGTCCACTAATTTTCATGTATGATTTTGCAAGATGGAATCAATTTCACTCTTTATGACATCTTTCCTAAAAGTGTTTTCAGAGGAACGTATAGCTTCACTGTACGTTAGAGGTTCATCCTCTAGCATATAGGTTAGAAAGTCAGATCCAAAGGATTTTTCTATCCTAGACCTTTTGCTCCTTCTTTGCTCTTGTTCAAATTCAGCCTCTTGTTGATCATTTGAAGACATGTCGTCTAATGTTCGTTTTGTAACAAACTCATCAACTTTTCTAGTTTTATAGGGAAATATATTTTCAAAGAAAGATGCATTCTTTGACTCCATTATCGTGTTTTTTTGAATCTCTGGTTTTTCGATTCAAACAAAAGAAACCGATAAGCGTTTCTATGTTCGGCATAGCCAATGAAAATGCAATCTACTGTTTTTGGACCTATTTTCATTTGTTTTTATAACGGTGCCATTACCTTTGCAAGACACCCCCATATTTTTAAGTGTTGGTAGGAAGGTTTTTGACATTTCCATAATTCATATGGTGTCTTGTCTTTTCTTTTCTGTGGGACATTATTTAAAAGATAATTTGCCGAGAGAACGGCTTCCCCATACATGTTCTGAGGTAACTCAAAACTTCCCAATAACGCATTCATCATTTCTTTCAGAGTCTGATTTTTACGCTCGACTACTCCATTAGATTGAGGAGAGTATGGTGATGTTATCTCGTGAATGATACCATGTTGGGAATAATATTCACCAAATGGATTAACATATTCACCATCACGATCACTTCTCACCATCTTAGTTTTTTTTAAGTTGGTTTTCGACTTCTTGCTTATAGATTACAAACTTATCTATAGCCTCGTCTTTACTTTTTAACAAGTATATATGACAATATCTTGTATTATCATTGATGAAGGTAATAAAGAATTTATTTCCTCCTCTTGTTTGGACAAATTTTAAGTCGTAAACATCGCTTTGAATTAAATCATGCGATATTGTACTTCTTTCAATAGTTTGAAACGAAGTTCATGTTGATTTTGCTTCAACGCATATTTCACATTTTAACTTATAATCAATTTGAAATGAGGGAATATGATCCAATTTAATTAACCTTCGCAAGGTATCATAATTGACATGTCCAAGTCTACCTTGCCATAAATTGAATGACTCAAGCATATAAGTAGAAGAAGAAGCTGCGTTCTTATTCTTATTCATAAAATAGGATTTTACAAAGATAGCATTGAGTTTCCACATTCCATTCAGTACATATCCCCTACCCATAAACATTCCCCCTTAGAAAAAATCAATTTTGGGGATTCAAAAAACATCTTAAATTCGTGAATGCTTAGAAGTGTTCCGAAGACAAGGTTCTTCCGTATGTCAGGAACATACAACACATTCTGAAGCTTGAGTTCCTTTTCAGAAGTCATCTTCAACATGGTTCCCTTCCCTTTTATCATGGAAGTTGCAGTATTTCCGATATAGAGTTTTCTCCATTGTCGCATGGTGTTAGCTCATGAAATGAGTTTTCATCACAACAGATATGACGTGTGGCTCATGTGTCCAGTCACCACTCTCTTGGGTTTGAGTCAACCATGTTGACTTCAGATATCACAACAACTAGGTCTTCATCTTCCACGATGTTGACCTTTTTGGATTTCACTCTTTTTGGAAGCCTACACTCAGAGGATTTGTGCCCCATTTTTTCGCAATTGAAGCACGATCCTTTGAACTTCTCTTTCTTGAAGATCCCGCTACTTGGAACCAAATTTCCTTTCTGGGCTTCGACAATATATGCCTTGGCTTCTCTAATTTGAGATTCCCCGACATTACCTCTATTGTCTTCTTCAATTCAAAGCCTGATGATCAACTCTTCCACTATTATTTTCTTCCTCTTGTGTTCCAAGTAATTCTTGAAATCAGTCCATCTGGGAGGTAACTTTTCCTTGATGGCCGTTGTAACCCCCTTAGCACGACCTAGACGAAACCGGCTCTAATGGGTTACACGAGTAATATCGAATCAAACCCGCGAAGATCCAATTCGATAAATAACCCTGAAAACCGATATATTTTTTTTCTTTATAGATGCATAATTAAATTCCTACATGTTTTGGTCTTATGCAAAGCAAGAACGGAAGCAAACCAATCAAAATCGAGCACTCGATTGAACACATAAGTATATTAAGGACTAAAACGTAAATATTTTAAATTCTACTGACAAGATAGAAAATAGTTCCATTAAAGTTCAATTAAACATGCAAATAGAACTCATAATAAGTTTCAAATCAAACGAAGTATTCTAACATCATCAATTATATGCTTAACTAATTAGGGACCAAAATGTAAATATTTCAAATTCTAAGGAATTGTCCAAATTAAGTTAGCCAACTTGAAATTTAGTCAAACTTATGCATCCATGTGAAATTTCAGCTTAAAATAACATCTATAGCTACAATAATTGAACAAAGAAGGATATTCGGGACTAAAATGCAATTTCGACACCTAAAGCTCATTATTTAGTCATGGGTATCGATACAGCCAAACCCTGTATCGATATCGTGATGTGGCAGTTACCATATTACCTACTAGATCTTAGGGGTATCTATACTGCATTGGAAAGTATCAATACTCAGACGACCAGAGAGGTCCGAGCATCGCACTATGATTCGATGTCAACCAATTTTACCTTGGGGTATTGATACCAGCTCTAGGGGTTTCGATACCCCCTGTGCTTAGAACAAAATTCAGACACTTTGAGTGGTTTGCACCCAACCAAACCATAATTAATGATCATTATCAGCTAAAGGCATAACTCCTAAACATAATGAGCTATTTAATCACTCGATTACAACCATCAACACCCCATAACATCTATAGGCATGCACCCTAACTTTGACTCAGTACCATAGACCAACATAACAAAACATTCTTCAAGGAAATTCATCAACATCATACTCAACCAAATCAACAAGCAATCATCTTCATAGATTGTTTATATAATTATCTTGCTAACTCAAAACACACTCAAAATGGAAACGAATTTACACATTGCCAAGTCCTACTTGTTTTTGCTAATTCATACCAAAACGTGAAAAGTCTTTCCCCTTGGATCTCTTGCTCCAAATGATGCCCTTAATGCCATTATTTCTCTGCAAAGATGAAAAGAGAGCTTAAGCAAAATATGCTTAGTGAGGTAGATCTAAACACAAGATCATCAATGTAACATTTTAAACCAATTTAAAACCATCACTTGCACTTTTCATGCTAAACCAAAGTATGTTTGATCAAATAATGCTCATTTATATAACCAAATCATTTCATGTATCATGCATATTAGGCATTCTAGTGACAACATGTTGTAAACCTTTATCTCACCAAATACTCGGATTCCTTATCATAATTGGAGACACTTGGTCTCAATATGTATCGGTTGTACACATAGTCACCCTTGTATACATGTTACCCCCACTACGCACGGTCGTACACAAAGTCACCCTTTTTTACGTATAGATCAACTATATGCACGGTCGGACACAAAGTTTCCCTTGTTTACATATAGGCAAGCTCTACACGCACAGTTAAACACAAAGTCATCATTTTTTACGTGTAGGTAACATCATTATTCTCATAATCTTTATAGTGTATTTAATCCTAATAACATGTCATTTGTATTCGTAACTATAGTTAGTTTCACTAAGCCAATATCAATTTCAATCATGCATGTTAACTTGCTGCTCATAATGCACTCATAATATGTTCATCAAGTGAACCAAAATCATGCTCAACGGCTTAATCAAATGTAAGGCAAATAACCACATATTGTTCCAATCTATTTTAATGCTTACCCAAGCCATGAATCTCTTTCTAAACTATGCATTTACAGTAATTAACACGTGCATGAATCATTTCAAAATCCAAGTTATGCATTTTCAATAAATCTCTATGAAAACATCTTTCTTAAAGCCATTACCAAATATCCGAAACTTAGGAAAATGCATCAAAACCTTTGTAAAACTTACTTTTGAACAATGAAATTTTTTTACACTATTCCATAGTCCCCCAAAATAGAACCGTTCACTTGCGAATCGCTTTTAACCAAAATTCACTCATCGATAAGCGAAACAAGCCTTCGTCGATGCTCCAACGGTAACACCAACGCACCAGCCATTTAAGAGACTTCTTGTACTTCCTCTACAACATTAAAAACAGATCATATACACATCAAAACATGCTCAACACAGCAACCACATTAAACCTCCATAAAACTACCAAAAACTAAGCCGAAAAGACCAAAAACTAATCTGAAACTTATCCGAAACAATACCAGCCCCTAACCTAGTGAATCTAACATCTAAAACACCTCAATTATGAACTAAAAACACCTTCAAACCATCCTTATACCTCTAGTAAAAGCAGAGCACCTAAAATAACCCGTAAAACAACCGAAAACCACCTTTAAACAACACCGATTCAATTATTTCGGGATTAAAACTATGTGTCATCAATTCAAGAATCAATTAATCATCAAAGTATGTATAATTTCATAGGAAACCATCCTAATTACAGCTTTGAATGATATCTAACCTAATTTCCGAAAAATTCCATAAAAACATCAAAATCTTGAATTAAAACATGAAATCAAGTTAGGATTAATGATTTGTAAGCCAAATGCTTGGAAATATCAAATAAAAAACCTTAGAAATAAAAAGAAATCAGAAAATTACCTTTGAGATCAATCCACCAAAATGATGTGAATTCTTCTCTTGATTTTCCTTGAAATCGATTGATGATTTTGTAAAATAAATGGATAGGTTTTCAAGAGGAAGAGATGTTGAGTAAAATAAGATAAATCTTGATGAAATGCAGAAGAATTCAACAAGTAATTTGAAAAATCATGGAGAGAAAATTTGGGAGAAAAGATGAGAAAATAGAGAGAAAATTTTAATGAAATGGAAAAATGGAATTAACCACCAATTAAAACTAATTTTGGTGAATAATCTCTATTAAAAACAATTTGGGTTAATTCTCCTCTAAGGATTCAATATTTGGCTCACTTTCCAATTTAGTCACTAAAAATCCCAATTTTTTTTCAGAAATTTCAATTTTACCCTTAAACTTTTCAAAATTTACAATTTAGTTCACTAATATGATATTTAAACTTAATTAAATCCAATTAAAACTCAATTATTATTCCCTTAAATTTAAAACACCTTTTAACATTTTTTAAACTTTTTTACATATTTATTATTTATCTGATTAAAATATTATTATTTTAATTTATCCAGAATTAGTGAACCAGAAAAATCCGATTCGACCCAAATCGAACCTCCCTAATCCATACTCTAACTTCTAGCCCCTAAACTAGGATGTTACAGCCGCTACTTGAAAAGACTCATTGATGATCATTCCTTCTACAAGTATTCCATGAATAATTAGTTGGAGTTCTTCTACTTGAGTTACTACTGATTTCGAATCAACCATAGTAAAATTCAAGAATTTTGCGACTAAAAACTTTTTATCCCTAGCATCATCTGCTCTATACATATTTTCCAAAGCTTTCCACAACTATTTAGCAGTTTCGTATACATTGTATACCAGATACAAGAAATCTTGTAATCCATTTAGAATATAGTTTCGGCACATAAAGTCGTCATCTTCCCACTCCTCTTTGATCTTGATGATAGTGATCGTTTCGACCTGCCTTTCCTTATCCCCTACAACAATAGCAGGAGGATCATCTTTTAGATAATTTTTCAAGTTCAACATGGTCAGATAGAACATCTTTTGCTGCCATGTCTTGAAATTTTGTCTAGTAAATTTGGACGACTTCTCATTGTAATTGACATTCACTGCCGCTGCCTCCATAATCTAGACTTGTCTGGAGTTTTGTGAAGGTACTGAGACCTTCGAATTTTCAGATTCTCCAGAAGCCATTTGTTTCTGTAAAAGAAACGTTCAGAATTCATATTAATTCTAGTAAAAAGAAATAATATTCTTTGTTTAACTTTGACAATTTTTGTAGAACAGATTTGTCACCAACTTGAGATTTTATCAAACCCGTTTAAAAACGGCAGGATTAACCCTAAAACAGATTATTTGCTATCTCTTCGACGATTTTATGGTCTCAAATTCAGAAAGGTAGAAGAAAAATTATGTCTTAAGATTGTTGGACAATCTTCAATCCATACAATAAAATAAAACCAAACGAAGTTAAAGCATAAGAAATCAAAAACCTAGAATTGAAAAATTAGAAAATTCAAACCGGATTTTTTAATGAAAACGGAACGAGTTGAGGCCTGCAGAAGTAGTTTCCTTAAGATAGATTTTTTGTCACTCCGATGGTGCTGAGTTGTTTGGTAGTCTGTCTCCCAAGATACAACAACTAGAAGAACTCCAACAATAGAACATATGCTGAGTTCCCGAATTGTTCTTGCCTTTGTCGATCACCGAAGAGAAAAACCAAGAGAGAAAACGATTTGAGGGATCATTTGAAAGTGAGGAATTAATATCATATTTATAGTAGAGAGTTAGGGCAAAAGTGATCAGTTTTTAGATTTAAAATCTGAAAAATTAGAGATAATGATATTATTTAGTGTTTAAAACTGAATTAAATTCAATTTAAATACTAAAAATAAACAATATCTTTCCATCATCCTCTTTAATATCCGGAGCAGTTGTAACATACTCTTTTCTAGATATTTTAAAACAATAAATTAAGGAAAACATATTAATCTAAATTCATTCAATGACCTTTCTGTGGGTAGGTGTATATAAACACCTCCCACTCCATTTATGCTACCAATGTGGGATAAGGGGGTCTACATTCCTTATTTATTCTTGACCTTCCTACTTTGAGAATCAATTTCTCATTCACCACTCAATAATTTTGAGCATATGAGCTACCGTTGTAAAGATCTCACGGAGTAGAATAGGAATCAACCATTTTCTTATTTGAAACCTCATCTTTACTCTTTCAAAATATGCTCCAAAGATGGTCATAAATCATTGTTTTTCCAACAATAAACCCATATTTTTAATCTATAAAATTCATAAAAATTATTGATAAATAATTATTAAAAATCTAAATATTAGTTTTGAATCAATAATTTGGATTCTAACCATTCCCTTGATTTTTTTTTCATAGTTTAAGTATTGAAGAAAGGTTCATGATCTTCAACAAAGGCTAAGGTAAGAGGATTGTTATCCGGGAGCTTTAAGAGCTTAAGATTTTATGGTGAGTTTAGTTAGAGTCTCGAGATTAGACTATATGTCTTTTTCGGTTTCGTAGTCATTAAATATGTCATAGCTAACATTGATCTTATGGTTATTGTATGGAACCTCTTTGGAAGATGTATTAATAAGCATGGGTAAATTTTCTCATTAACCATTGATCATTGAATCATTGATAATATCATTGAAGTCGTTGATACATTGAATATTGAACATTGAAACATTAAGATATTGAATATTGATCATAAAAGCATTGATGTATTTATTATTGAACATCGAGATAGCATTGAAATGATCATTGTGAATTGTTATCATTATTGGAACATTGTTATCGATATTGATCATTGATATTGTTATCATTGAAACCATTGGCATTACTATTGACATAGATCACTTTTATTATTATTGTTATCGAATTTACCAGATTATTAAATAAGACCTATTTATTCAATTATATTGCTGTTGAATCATTGGACCATTGTTATTGTTATTGTGTTTATTATTGGCTTAATTACTTGACTTTGGATTCAAGTGAATGTTGAATATAATTGATATACCATAAAATTTATGAGCTCATTAGTATGTGTAGATTACGGTCCTAGAACTATGGCCTATATATTGACGAGGTGGAGGAATATTGTGTTGGTCAATTGACGAGGTGAAGAGACAAAACTATTATTGATTTGTTTATGTGTAATCTTGAAATGATCCAAGAGTTAATATTAAAATATAAGATCATTTTTATTGAATATTTTACGTATTGTATTAAACCTTGATTTATAGCATGGGCATTGTTATTGAGACATGTTTAAAATATATATCGTAATTCGAGGGTCAAATTATTTCGAAGCGTAGACATTGCATATAGGCCTTTTCATGAGGCTAGTTTATGGCTTTATTGAGCTCTTTTTTAGTTATAGCAATCGAGTTAGAGGTTATAATTTAGATCGAAAGATGATATATAAAGGTATTTTGATAATTTATAAATTGATGGTGAAAATAAAGAAACAATACTTATTTTTTTTTATGAATGAGAGAGCAAGATGATCTCATCATATCTATATTTACTTTTCATTTCTCTTTTAATCATTTTTCGCCCAAGAGTTTTAAGCTAAAATATGAACAGTCACCCTGTAAATCTTTAAGAGAACCGAGTAATTCAAGAAAACTATAAACCCATTTCGATTGTACCCAATCGAAGAGCAATGGAATTCTAAAAATAAAACAAAGAGCCATGGAGATAACAAGATTCCACTTAAGCTTCGACTCGGTTATTGTCCTTTCAACTTGTGGGCTGCAAACTGCTTAGCTACGTTGTACTATGTTGTTGCCCCATGCCTTTGCTTGCTTAAAGGCATCTACTTGTTTCCTAAGGTATGAAGATCCCTAGTTCTAACTATTTTCCTTGCTGGATTGTAGTCTAGCCATGTACTGAATACATGTCACGGATACTGAAATTTCAACCTCAAACTAAGAACTCTATCTAATAAAGCTGTATAACCAATGGTTTAAGCCCAGTTTTATGCATTGAGAAACTATGAGATTGCATAAAAGATGATGTAATTAAGAGAATCACAGCAAATTTCTAGTATGTTTACAAAAAGATGGCAAGGGTAAAGGGTAAATGATGGATTGATATACTTTTCTAGTATATATTGGAAAAACAGTGAGAAACGACCAACTGTGAGGCTTGAAATTGTAAAGACGAAGATTCGAATAAGAAATTTATTGATTCCTATTTTACTCTGTGAAATCTTTACAACGGTATCTCATATGCTTAAAATGGTTGAGTGATGAATGAGAAATTGATGCTCAAAGTAAGAAGGTCGTGAACTGAATAAGAAAACAAACCCCATTATCCCATATGGATGGGATAAATGAAGTGAAAAGTATTTATATACATCTATCCACATATGTGAAATACTTTATCATTGGGTTGGGTGCACGACATGGGCAATGCAATTGTTTGAATATTTAAACTTCTATGAAACGAATTCTTGGTTTTATACTATGTATAGATATTTTATTGAAAATAATATTTATAAAATTTTAAAAATATTTTAAAAAATCATTTTTTGTTGATAAGATATTAGACCATGTCATCATTAATGACCACATGGACATGTTACATCGTCATCTCAATACAGGAGATCATAGTATATCAACAAGATGTATTGGTCTATAGTTGGTTAATTGTTTCATTCAGATAAATAATAATTTTAACAAAAATAAAAACTTAACTGTTTTTATTCGATAAATAATAATTAAAATAAAAGGTTTAACTATAAAATAAATACTTAAATTGTAGTATATATTATTTTGCAGATGCCTAAAATATTTTAATCCCTGACCAAAATCCTAAGTTTATATCGCTAAGGCTTGGACTATGTACTCAAAACACAAACCTTTATCAAATATACATCTTGTCCAGCAGGGCTATCTCCCGATTGTCCTTGACCAATTGTTCTTGTAATCTCTTCCTCAACGTTTCACTAACCATTGACAACCTATCTTTCAGCCACGTAAGATTTAAACCAGTGAGCTCCATGTCAGTCACCATTTGACACATTCTTACGATGTCTTTGACTTCAAAAATCCCAGGAGTATTTTTTAAACTACAATAGGATCCAGCGATTTCGTTTATAAACACATTCTGAAAATCTGGATATTTAAATTTAAACTCTGTGTCAATGTCAGGATTCTCTTGAAATATCCGACTGAGCACTCCAACATTGCCTTCATCGACGTCATAGCTTCGGACAGTAGAATTCACAGTAAAACTCTTATTAGATGATATATCATGTTCCCTTCATTCTCTTTGGCATCACTGAAACCTGAAGTCAAATATATAAAACAAAACTATCTTCAATAAATCCCAAAGGATAAAGAAATTCACTTCATTATATAACTGTAGAAGTGCACTGAATTAGTAGCTATGAGCCATTACCTGGCATATCATTCGATAAAACTTTGCCCAAACCGATTAGTTTAAGGCAAGAACAGTAAATTATTAGAACTAAAACTCAATTGATTAAGATAAAAGTTGGAAAAGGTTATAAAACATGTAGTTTTTGTCTATGAATGTAATAATAAGGGGTTGCAAGTATTTTAAAGTTTATATATACTATGCTTTCCTGCCAATGAAATTCTATTCTTAAGCCTTGAATTTAAAGCCTAAATTTAACTAATAATTCTAGTTAAATTTCGAAAGAGAATCTATAAGTGCGAAAGAGAACATGATAATGATAGAACACAAGCAGATCGAATTAACAACTTGCCGAAATACTTATATGATCAACATTGAACCCTTTATTAGTGGAGTCTATAAGGTCAATCATTCATGAGAAATCTACATACAAGAGCAACAACAACATCAAGAAAATAAATGATTAAAAATTTAAAAAGATAGGGAAAACATTGTATTTACAGCTTGTTATCTTTTATTTGATTCCGAATTGTTGAAATCAGCCATAAATTTCTTGAGCTTAAATATTGAACAGCCACCTTGTAAATCTTTAAGAGAATCCAGTAATTCAAGAAAACTATAAACCGATGATATTGTTGTTTACCTTCTGTTGCAAACCTTAGGGTTCTTTGATCCATTTATAGCAGAAATTAAGATGAATAGGCTCGACTCGACTTCTATTTATATGTATAGGTATAAAAGATAACCACAATTTTAAGGGTAAACTACATATATATCCACCGAACTATTTAGAATATTTATTTTAATCACCAAATTATAAAATTAATCAAACAAGCTATTAAATTTATTAAATTAACATGTTTTCACTATTGTTATTAAAATCATAATGAGGATGATAGATATATGATGTGATAGTTAATGAAAATTTATAAAGTTATATTTATAGTCTCTATTATTTATTTATTATATGTAATCATTTAATCGGACGATGACATATATTATCATTCGATTATATGATTAATTTTAATTTTAAATTTATTTTATTAATATTTTTTTCTCTCCAATCAAAAAGGTTACATGTATCCCTATAAGGAGGTGATACATGTCACAAAATATTGAAAGAAAAATTAAAAAAGGTTAGTGTACAATATAAGGAATTAACCTGGGACTATTTAGGTGTTATACCCACATCTTTACCATTGTACCAACATGTAATTGGTGACATACAATATAATGCTCCTGAACTTAAACACTAATTTTTAGACAGATTCTCCAACGAGTATCAATACACCTACATGGGATGTCGGTACGCAGCAAAGTATCAATACGCCTCGAATGCGTATCAGTACGCCTCCAAAGCCTAATCTGTCTACCCATACCAATACAATCAAACCCCGTATCGGTACCGGTTCATAACAATATCAATACGCCTTTATGGCGTACCGATACGCATGCTTATAAGAAACCAATAAAATAATGATATCGATACGCCCTTGTGTATCGATACCCAAAAACATCTCTAGAATTTGAATTATTCAAGTGGTATCAAAAAAAGAAATTATCGTATAGATATGCCTATTAGATATGCCCCTATTTTTCCTCTAAGGTATCGATACGCTACCAACTTATATCGATACTTTTGTACGAATTTACAGATATGAACTTGAAATTTACCAATAACACTAGCCTAAACCAATTAATTCATTCCTAAATCTTCCCTACACATTATTAAAGAAGTTTAGAGTGTGTTGCTATAATTTTTAAGTCAAGAATCACTCCAACCCATAATTGACCATTAAATGCGTTTTAAGGTACCAAACAAGCCAAAAATGAAATCAAAAAGCTAATGCAATCTATTTTCAAGAGATGTATGATGAATTGAGAGCTAGAGGGGTACCAACCTTAAGCCACAGGAACCAAAAATGTCCTATCAAGCTTTATCCTTGCCAAGTCCTCTTGAGGATTCTCTATCTTCTTTCTTTGCAAGAAATAGATTAAGACTAGCTATTAGACGATGCTAGAAATGTTTTTAAGAACTAAAAATATCAAAGAAATGATAAGAAAGCCCTTCAAACCTTTTCTCCCTGTAATACCCTAAACATAGCCTAGAAGTTAAAGACTAAATAAATTAAATTAGAGCTTAATAAAATTTAAAATTTAGTGACTAAATTAAATGAATTTGAAAATTAGAGGCCAAATTGAAAAAGGACCAAAAAGTGAAAATTCAAGGAAAGAGAGATTGCATGTAAGTTTTCAAGAAATTGGTGACCTTGGACACATGGCAAGATACCATGTGGCCGGCCACCCCCTTGTCCCCTAATTAGAATTTTGTTTGAATTAAAAAAATAAGGAAAAGGGAATAATAATGATGATATGAGATAGTGGGAGAGAGAAAATCCTAATAGTCAACCTCTTCACCCATTTCTTTTCCTCTTGGCCGGCCATGGGAGAAGCTTGAGAGAAAAAAAGATTTGCTTGCCTTACATGTGAGATTTTAAGTGAGATTTTGAAGGTTTGAAGCAAGATTCTTGATTAGGGAGGTCAAACAAGCAAGGTAAGGTATTTTTCTTCTTCTAAGCTTAGTTAAAATGAAGTTGAAGGTTCTTAGCTTAAATTCCATGGCTGAAAATTTAATATAGTGTTCATAGTTAGTTTATTTTTAAGTTAGAAGTTGAATACATGTTGCTGGAAAATTTATGTTGTTATATTTGTTGAGTTTTTGAGCTTAAGGACTAAGTTGCATGGGTTTGGAAATTGTAGGGACTGATTTATGGTTAAATTTAGGAAGGGTTTTGTTGTTAGGATGATTAAAATATTCATATGTGGATTGATTTGGGGTAAAAAGAAGCATGAGAAACTTGTTGCTAGGAAATTAAGTGATAAATGTGATTTTGGACTGTTTTGCAAGAATTGAGAAATTAGTGGACTTATTTGTTTTGGTTGAATCTGGAAATTTAATATTTAATTCATAGGATAATGTTTTAAGAGTGAGGAAATTAAATTGTAGGTGTTTTGGTTGAAAAGATGAAGGAAAGGAAGTGTTAGAATTGGTAAAGTGCTTTGGACTAGCTTATAGGTGATATTTTAGTAGCTTCATGGATTGAGCTGAAAACTCTATTCAAATGCCAAATTGAAAATGTTTGTATAGGTAAAATGTGCTTGAAATTGAGTCTACTAAAGTTTACAAGTTTTGGATGAGTTGAATTGGTGATTAGGTTGATGAATCTTGAGCTAGAATTGATGTAGGTGAAATCTGTCCAGAATAGGCCCTGTTCTGGACAGTAGCTTCAAAAAATTCCCTAAAATAATGTACAAGGAATTTAGGTCTGGAATTTATAAGTCTAAAACTTGGATGAGTCTAGTTTAATTAGAAAAAAAACCTCACCTAGTTTTCCCTTGTAAATTAGGAGATATAAGAGAAACAAAAAGATTGGTCCAGACTGTCCCGAAACAGAACTGCCTTGTCTTTAAATTGAAAACTGGTATTGATGGGTTCGTAGGAAAAATTCAAGCTTTATATAGTTCAAAAGATGGTTTTGTTAGCTTTCTAACGAGGTAAAGTGGACAATTTTTCGACATGTGGATCAAAAGATAAAGATAGTTTAGTGAGCATTGTACAATCTGTCCAGGAATATAACCTTACTGTTTTGGTTGTCTTGGAGTTGTTAATTATGAAATGTGTAGTTCGAATATATTTTGATGATGTGTCAGTGCTTTTGTGTGTTTTAGAGGCTTCTAAAGAATTGGATAGTGAGGAAGAGCTGAGGCAAGAGCTTGCCAAAAGAAGGAGCAAGGGGCCAATCATCCATAATCCCTAGGAGTTTCGCTTGGATTGTTTGTGAGTGTGACTTTCTTTGGGGTTGGGACTAGGTCCTAACCCAATTCTGATTTTTTTTAATTGTTTATGATTAAACCTGTATGAAATATGACTTAATACAAACTTGGCTAATCTTTAAGGGGAGAGTGAAATGCTATGAAAACTTGCTTGATGCCGTGTTATTTGTTAGCATGTTGATTGAATATGAATTGCTTGTTAAGTATTTGTTTTGGTTTGTTCATACCCATGCATTGCATATGCCGAGGTATGAATGACATGCTTAAGCTTGGGATGCAAGGTACGTGTACATGCATTTGTTCCATGCAATTAAAGTTCTGATTTTGCTTGTGCTTAGCATGTTTAATGTAATGTATATGAAATGACATGAAATGAATTCTTATGAGCCTAGGCACAATGGCCTAGAGGCTTGGTCTATGAGGACCGTGTTATTGAAATGATATTGAATATTAGATTGATATGCTTAAATTGATAATCGACAACCTTGGTAGCTAGTTAGTTAGATAGGAAGGCATGCCTTAGAATCTAGAGCTCATTGTATCGGGTAGGACTTCGGTCCGGGGCAATTGGCCCTTATTGGCGACAGACAGAGGGTATGTTTTTGGTCATTGGCGAAAGTAGGAGGGTTTGACCAGCACTATAGGTGCATATTGTGGCGACAGTTGGTTGGAGATTCGATTATCTTCTAGCTAAATACCAAGGTGGTTGTAATGATTTAAGTAACTTGAATTTAAATTGCTCTATAATTGTTAGTTCAAATGCAAGCATGATTACTTGTTATGAAAATGCACTTGTTATTGGCATATTACTCATTGGATTGTTACATGAATTTGGATTGTCATATATTGAGAATTGGATTGTTACATGTATTTGGATTGTCATATATTGAACATTGGATTGTTACATGAATTTGGATTGTCATATATTGAACATTGGATTGTTATCTGGATTGTCATATATTGAACATTGGATTGTTACATGTATATGGATTGTCATATAGTGAATATTAAATTGATACGTGTAATCGGATTATCACATGTTGAACCTTAGATTGAATTGTTATACATTGAATTTGGTAAATGTGTACTTGAACTTGGTATGTTATGGTATATGTGAACTTAACTTGGCATATGATACATGTTTGGATTGTCTTGGATTGTTTTGATTTCATTTTTTTTGTTACCTCACTAAGTACCTTATGTACTTACCCCCGGTCCCTTCGCTCTTCCCAAACATTTCAGGTCGATCGGTTAATAGCTCGGTCCCAGATTCCCGTCGTTCGGATCAGCAGCTGCACAAGCCATGTATTTTTTTTTTTAAATCTCCTAGTGGTGGCTAGTCTTGTTTTGTTAGACCATGCATTTTGATTACTTTAGACGGATGTATATAGTGAATCATTTTGGTAGCTTGGGACTTAAATTTGTATAACTTAAGAATGATGACATATTTGATACGTTAATATGTATGTATATTTTGTAATGGATTGCATGTTATGGAATGAATGGAACGAACTATTGATATTGTTATATGGAATGGATAAATGAATTATAGAACTATTGAATGAACAATAGGTTTCGGGAATGTTTAGCAGTGAATATAAGTTACTAAGTGGTTTTTTTAGGCCTAGTAATAGGAAAAGTTTTAATTTACCCTTAAAATCGGTACTTTCAGGTTAAGTTAAGTTGGTAAACCATTGTTTGGGCCGGGTTATCGGAGTGCTCAAGGACCGGTGACGCCCCTTTCCTACCGGCCCGGGGTGGGGGTGTCACACTCCCGTTCTTGACTCTTCAAGCACTCTAGCACCAACTTTCTTCAAAATACAATATTTTTACCTTGACTTGTAGATCTCCAAAAGCTCTACAACTTACCCTCAAGAATCAAAACGAGATTCTCAAGCTAGCACAACAAAGATTGCAATTTTTACTCTAAGCTTTCTTTTAAAAGTGATCTGAAGAAGATGAGAGAAAAGAAAAGGTTGATGACTTTATCATTCAAATCCCCTCTGTAGAACCATAACTTTCCCCCACCCTATTGTTACCGTTCTAAAAAGTGTATATTTTATACCCTTTTACTTAAGGTTTTGTTTGATTTCAAGTTCATTTGCATTGTATCTAGTTGCATTTTCATTTTCATTTTCATTAGATGATGTTTTATTTTATTTTCTCTTTTATTTTAAAAGATGTTACTTTGAAAGATATTTCTCTGATGGTGGTGTGTAGATTGGTGAGACAAAATTTGAAAAACGAAAGAGATAATATAACACATTCAGTGTTGCATCGGACTTCAAAGTACTATAGCATTTTGGGTGCATCAAACAGAATTACAGAAAAGACAAACCTGCAGCCCACTGTCCTTTCCCTTGAAATTCAGGCCAACTGCATTTTTTCGGCACGTCATTGCAATTCTCGACAGAAATGTCAGAGAATATTCCTTACACCATTAGGACACAAAAACCTAGAATCCTCCTATAAATCCAATGTCATGGATCCTTCAACAAGTGTGGAAAATAGAGAGCCAAAAGGTGAACATAATAAAATAGAAAATTGGGGCAGAAAAAGGAGAAAACTTTAAAGAGAGCACAAAAGGTGAAAAGAAAGAAAAAAACACAACCACTTTCCTTCATCTTTTACCTCGTTCGAACCATCATTGTTGGAGAGCTTCAAGCAAGAGATCTTTCCAAGACTTCGGGAGAAGCGACAAACTAGAATACCTCATGACAGTAGCGTTTGGGACTTCTTCCTCTTCACTTTGCTTTACCTCGTTTTTTTGTTGTTGAAAAAGTATTTCAAAGACGATGAGTTGAATAGTTTGCTAAACCTAGTCATGAACTAAACTAGTATGACTTAGACTTGTTATGGATGATTTTATTTTGTTGAATGGATGTTCTTTACTGTTTCTGGTTTTATTTAGTGTTTTTTTTCATGAAAGCTAACACATTTATTCTTAAACCTTGGTTTATAAGAGCTCTCGGGAGATTGCCATAGCTAAGGGGTTCGGGTAGCTTAGATCTAAGGATAGGAAATGCAAGACCAACATGAACAATAGGGTTATTGTGGGAGAAGAATCCTAACTCATCTTAGGGATAAGGGTGAGTCTCAACGACTAAAAGGAGTAGAACTTTATCAACATTAGAAATGCTAGGGTTGAGACCGGGATGTAACATCTTAGCCTTTTCGAGTGTTAGGCTTTTGACTAGGGATAGTGGAGGCATTTTCAGTAAACTCTGTCAAACACTTATTTAACCAGTAAAACAGTAAGCTTTCAGGATAAAAGTAAAGTACTTTCCATAGCAAGCCTAGCTAGTCTTAAGCTTGAATACTCCTATGTGTTGAGTTTGTGCAGTTTTATCTATTACTCCATTCTCAATTTTATTGTGCTATAGCATTTTGGTGACAACCGTAGAATTGCTTTAACATATGTTTATACAGAAGACTTTTTTATTTTTTGTCTATGTTAATTATTTTTAAAATTTCCTACCCAATCCTCGTGGGAACGATCTCACTCACACACCTTATTACTTGTTCGATGTGTATACTTGTACGAGAATCAATCATTTTATAAGAACATACACAACCTCAACAGCTATTTGTCCTCACAAGGTTAAAGTACCCATATGCCCTCACAAAACAAGCTTTAGCCCACTAGCAACATAACTCTCAAAGGCCTAAGGCCCAACAACCAACCAGACACTCAAACTCGAGGCTTAAACGAGGCCCAAACGTCGGAGCCCAATGCTTCAAGTTAACCCGATACTTAGATTCGAAATCCAGGTTATTATAGAACCTTTTTGGAGGATGTATTAATAAGCATCGGTAAATTATCTTATTGAAATATTGACCATAGAATCATTGATAATACCATTAAATTCATTGATACATTGAATATTGTATATTTAACATTGAAACATTGAGATATTTAATATTGATCATGAAAGCATTGATGTATTTATTATTGAACATTCAAATAACATTGAAATAACCATTGGGCATTGTCATTGTTATTGGAACATTGTTGTTGATATTGATCATTGATATTTCTATCATTGAAACCATTGACATTGTTATTGACATGAATCACTTTTATTATTATTGTTATCGAGCTCATTTTAAATTATTAAATAAGACCTACTTAATCAATTATATTGCTATTTAATCAATGGGCCATTGTTATTGCTATTGTGTTTATAATTGGCTTAATCATTGGACTTTAGATTCAAGTGCATATTGAATATAATTGGCATACCATAAAATTCATGATCTCAATAGTACGAGTGGGTTATGGTCTTAGGGCTATGGCCAATATATTGGCGAGGTGGAGGAATATTGTGTTGGGAACACTCTTAGAAAGAGAAAACTTAGCAAACTGAAATCCCTCTTAAAGGTATGTGTTTTCACTCTAAATCACTCACCTAAATTCCTAATATACTTGAGCATACATTGATATTTTGGCTCACAAGTGTTTGTCTATCCAAAAATGAGAAATTTAGCTCTAAGACAAGTTTGTAATCATAATATATGTTGGTAGTTGAATCATTAGTCTTCCATTGATTCTTGAAGGTCCTTTTGTGCTCCTAATTGAGTTACTAGTAGTTGGTTTCCTTTGGGGATTTTTTCCAAGCAAAATTGTCCATTTCGGTGTTATCGATATCGATATCGGTATGCGAGTACGCGTATCGATACTCTCCGGTTTGGGAAACTAACCGTTGAAGGCTGAAAATGCATAAAGGTTTCAAAACCTCTAAAAATGTTTCAAAACCTTGCATGTTTTACTAATATGAAACTGTTGTTTTAGTACGTTATTTTGAATATGGAATTTTGGTTTCAATATGCGCATCGATACAGAGTAAAGATGTACCGCTACATGCTTTATAAAATCAATATTTTGGTCCTTTAAAAACATTTTAAATCATATTAAAAACTTATAAAACCATATCAAACATATTTTTAATTTGTTTGGACCTTAAATAAGTTTTGCAATATTCCAATCAAGTCCAAAAACATTTTTAAATTATCATATCAAAACAAAAATCTTAACAGAAATCACGTACCGAAAGCTAATAAGGTGTATTGGTATGAGTGGGATTCCGATACGTAATGTGTGTGCATCAGAATAAAGTATCGATATACGGGAAAGACATATCAATATTGCTTTAAGCTTTGAACAATCTGAGTTTTTAATTTGATATTGGTACTCAAGGTGGAGTACTGATATCCTAGAGGGGTATACTGATATCCATGTATGAGTATCGATAAGCACAAAGCAATTTGCTCTAGAAACTGGACATTGAGTTAAGGGGTTCTATAATTCGAGATAAAGGGTCTCCTAAAGGGTATAAATGAGTTATAAAATTGAGAAATTGAAAGTCTAACCTCGTATATGAATAAAACGATATTAGTCTAGATTTAAGCTTTGTGAAAACTACGTGTTGATAAGTTAATGTTATAATGGTCATGTAATGTATTTATATGTGTTATATGAATATTTTTAATGGGATCCAGATGCCCAATGTGTGATCTAATGCTATGTGATTTTTGAATGTATAAGGGTGATTGATCTGAGACTTATGGGGATCATGTCATACTCAAATTTTTGTAGTAAATCGTTCCGAAGCTTAGAGGAATCGATTTCTTCCTGAGTATGAGTTTCAAACTATGTAACACCGGGCCATACATTTTATGTTATGCTATGTTAATATTATATAATGTTTGTTATGTGATTATTGACTTGTTAAATGTTATGTGTTTAGATGAATATAATAACATTAATATCTTACCTTATCATCATATCTTGTTTCATACATTTATTTATGATTTGCATAAAGTATAATTGAGTGAAAATTTATTCACTGAGCTTCGTTAGCTCAGTGCTTGGAATCGTTATTTTTGTTCGCAGGTTTATAGGTGACTCGTTGCTTGAGGAGCATCATTTATTGGTAGATTTCAACATCGACCTATGTGGAAGTACAACACTTAGATATTTGGACCATGTATTCATATGACCTATTTGTAATTTTGTAGTTCTTATTTAAATTAAATCTCTATAAGTCAAATATAATTTAGTTTTAAAAAATAGAGCCCCTAAATACTATTTGTAATACCTTTATGATTTTAATTAGGTTTTGAATGGTTTGAATGTGATGTAAAATCATTATTTAGTCTTGAGAAACAAAAATGGTTTTAAAAATAGGTTGAGCTTGAGGCGCAAATGTAAGATTCGAGTTGAAGGAGTTGCAATTAAATTCTAAAAATCTAACTTTAAATTTTAAGTCCTAAATCATACGTCCTAAATCCTAAAAATATTGTCTACCCATAATTCCCTAAACTCTAACCCTATCATAATCCTAAACCTTAATCATAAACCCTAAACATAGTTTTCTTAATATTGGACTCCAAAAAGAGAGAAAAGATTTCTATTTAATGGACAAATGTATTCTACCCCTTTTCGGTCTCTTTTTATGTCTCAACACTAAAAAATTAAATTTTAACTCATAACCTTAAATTTTAAATCTTAAATCATACACCTTAAATCTTAAAATAGACAATTTACTTATAATTTCTCAAACCCTAACCCTAAACTTTAACCTTAAACTTTAATCATAAACCATAGACTTAACTTTTTTTAATATGAAAAACATAAAAAAAATCACACAATCTCTATTCTAACATAATTAAACATACACAATATCGTTTATATTTATCAATTGTATCTATAAACAGTTATGTATACTTACTCTAAAATTAGTTTGATTTATATTTTAACATCTTTTATTTTGAAACATTATGTCATGGATCGCACCCTAGAAGCCAAAACTAGTACACACCAGGCTGCTACAAAAGAACTCCATGGCCTTCTGGATATTTCAGCACTCATTGGAGCCCAAGTCTGAGATCAATCACACCTAGGAGCCTATGATCGAATTGACTCAACACTTTGAATTAAAGATTTATCCAAATTAGATTTGACAAGTCTTCTATAATTATCTTATTTTTATCTCATATCTTGTAACTATAGAAAGTATCTTAAGATAAATGATAGAGGGATAATAACAAACTTGAACCCTCAATGTAAATCATTTCTACTCGTTGGATGTAAAAGACTTTAAGTATAAATAAAGGTCTTGTCCATCTAATTTATCACACAATTTTTTTTTTGAGTAATAGAAAATATTCCCCAAAATCTCTCTAGCCTTTATTATTTTTTAAAATTGTTTTTATTTTTCGCAACATTTTTAGTTTTCTAGCTTTAAACGTTTTAGGTTGACTTAGATGCATTTACCTTCTGTAGTTACAAACCCTATTGGGTTTTTCCGATCAATTTATAGAAGAAATTAAGGTAAAAACCTAAAATTTTATGAATATTAAACTCCTAATAATAAAATAAATTAAATTTTAGATAAAATATATTAAGTTAACTATCTATTATTTTCGGTATCTTTATTTATTATTTTTCTTATTTTTTACTACATTTTTTATTTTGCAAGAATTTTCAAAAACAAACATGAATCTCGAAGAATTCTTAGTACATTCTGTATTTAGCCAATACTACGTTAAAGGAAAAAATTGTGGAAATTTTACTTGATATTTTTTAAGAATACCCTGAACCAACGAGAATTTCTTAACAACTTCTAAGCTCTTGAGAACTTTTTATATCAACCTCTTTGTGGATACAAGTTTAACTATTAAATTTTTTGGTTTAACAATAAAAGTTGAGGAATTATTAGATAAAATTAGTAGATTTTATATCAAGATTTCATATCAAGATTTCATGATTTGGATATAGAAGGTCTAAATACCGCTCGGTTAAAAGAGAAATGATAGTTTTGCGTGCGGGAGAAGCTTGTGGCCATCATGACCCAAGCAACTCAACAAATAGCCCTACTAGATGTCACAAATATCTGAAACAAGATACTCTAAGCCGTTATTTTTTTTAATATTATATCCTTGTAAGTTATTTTTTATATTTGGATTTTAAATATTTTATCTTCATTTTTGTGCATGTGATAATATTGTACATCAATCCAATTTTAACCTAATAATTGATTCAAAGTAAATAAATAATTTATTTTTACTATTATTTATTTTTTAACGATATTATAAATAATAAAATAATATATATTTTATTTTTTTTTTGTATTATGACAATACTAGTTAACCACTACATTGATAATAATTTAATGTTTAATATCATATTTTCTTCTTTAATGATTAATTTAATTTTTGTCAATCAGTCTCCATCAAGAGCTAGATCTCCATTTTAATTCATCTGCTCGTAGTAACCACTAAAGATTAGTAATTCACGATACAAATGGTGTTTACTGTTAAAAATATCCATACAAGAAAATAATACAGCTAATTCGAAGATAAAAATTAAAAAGTGCACCCGGTAATATAAAAATCAGTCTTAAATAAATAATTTTCTTTTAAAAGTGATATTTAAACTATAGATAAAATCAAATATCTAAACTCAGCTACTTTTACCTATCAAATTCAGTTATATTGAGTACACACAAATTCAGTTATATTAAGTACACATTAATGAATTTATGTATTTACAAAAATGACATTAGCCTTTAAATTATCAATTCTGCCTTTACTCAAATAAAAATCGAAGCAAAAAAATTTAAAACAATTCCAATACGAAATGTCATAATCCTTGAGTCATCTTACATCATTCTTCAAAATTTTGTGACATTTTAAGGTCAAATGATCATCTAACTTTAAAATTAATTTTCTTTTTCTTTTATAACTTTTCATGCAAATCTTGTATTAAAAATATTCTCCCATCATTTTTCTTATACTAATATGAACTATTTATTTATAGAGTAAAAATATTTATTGGAATCGTTATCAAGTTGGTCCTTATACTTTTTCTTCTTTTAACTTTTATCATCAAACAAATAAAAAGATATATTTTTACAAGAATATATGATAAACTCTCTATATAATACAGACTATTAGATTCATACTCAAGTCCAATTCAAACCAAACTAACCCAAAAATTCAAAGATTGACCATATCCGATCCGAGCGACCTGATATGGACCCGACTCCAAAACATCAGACCGGTATTGACCCGACCCCAAAATAACCAATCCGATATTGACCCGAATAATCGATTCGATATTTGAATCGATCCGAATTATCATATAACCGAATTAAAACCAGACCCGAACCGACCCAACCAAAATTTAAACCGAATGGAAACAAACCCAAAAATAAACTAAACCGAAATAATCTGAACCGAAACCGAACAAAATGACCCATTTGCCAATTCAAAATATATTTTCTTTATGTAAATAAGAAAACTGATCTAACCCTTTTGAAAATATAGTATAATTAAGGGATTAAGGTTGTCGCCATCACGGCAGCGTACGGATGTTTAGTGACAGTAGTATTGGATTGTTGTGCTTCGCTTGTTCAGACACCTTGTAGACCGAACTTCTTTGTGCTACAAGATGAAGTTGTTATACTTGGTTGGTCCGGAAAAACCTCTTCCTCTTGATACTTTTAAAGTATCCGGTCCAAAAAGTGAGGCTGAACTTAAAGAATAGGGGAACAGGGCTGGTTCAGCCTTAGATCCTTTACTTCCTATTCAGATTTGAACTCTACCCTTTTCCCACTTCCCTGTTAGCTTCATAAACAAATCATAGGGGAAAATAAAGTTTAAATCTTGATTTTATTGGACCCTAAACCACATTCCAGGGAAATTTTTTATTATATTTTAGTTTGATTTGTTTTAAAATGTTGACTTGTATATTGGGTTTTTTTATGACAGGGAGAATTAGGTGTTAAATTCCACATCCAACGAGTAACTTTATTTTTTATGAGCTAAGATGGTGTTCAAATCTAAGATAAAATGGATTGCATTATTTGTTTTAACTTTATCATTGGGAATTTGGGATCAATGGTGGCTCATCTTTCAATGGCAAAGTTTCTAAGTATGAATTTACCCCAGCATAGTGCTAAAGATGTTCTAAGCCATGATTTTTTCCAACATTATATCCCCTGTAAGTTTTTTTCAAATTCATATTCCAAATGATTTTATCTTCATTTCTGTGCATGTTATAATATTGCTTGATTGTTTTTGTTCATGTATGTTGAAGGGTGTCAAAAACAAGAGGCTATGGGTGCTTTCTGGTTTTGGAGTCTTTGCAGCCATATGCAAACCCAAGAAACAGCTATCCTGGTATTAGATTTTTTGCTTAAACTTCTTAATTATGCTTGAATGTTGTGGAACTTGGACTTAATGTGCCATCTAGTTCATTAAGGAGCTTTGTTGAATCAATACGATTTCAAAATATAATAATGATAGATTCATCTTGTTATGTAGCTGATGCCAGTCTTACTAGAACTGGTACTTTGGATCATATTGTTTTTAGCATTCGTAAGATCTTCGGCATTAAAGTTATCTTTTATTGTACATTGTTCGTCATCTTTAACATTTTCATTAAATTTTTAGATCTGTGATTTTGTCACCATATCCAGGCTTCTAAATGCTACTCTTGCAGAGTTATAATTTCCATTTTCCTTCCTTTTAAGTCTTAAGACGCGACTATAGTTGCACGGAAATCATATGCCTCATTTTGATGAGTCCGAGATTTCTAATCTTCCTGCAGGCTACGGGCGTGGGGATAGCCTTTCCTAGCATATCATCTAGTTTTAGTAAGGGACACCTTGGCATATAATGGTTGTGCTGAACTTTTCCAGGTCCGTTGTTTACGCCTCTTCTTTCTGCCATCCTTGTCTAGCCCAAGTTGCATCATTCGTTTCGGGAGCATTCTGCAAAGTTAACAAAAGAATAAAGAGGAATTCGATTGACATGTTTGTTCAGCCCTATGTAATTTTCGTTTCACCTTGCAATTTGGTGCTTGTTGTAGGATGTTCATACAGAGCTTATACAATAACGAATGGCACAAATGATCAGGCATGGGATCATTCGTGCCGTCTCATGCCTGAAGAGTAAAGTTAATTGCTTGTAATCTCATGCTCTTTAGCATATATTGCAACAACCTTGGAATCACATGCATATTTAGCGAAGTGATATTAATGATCAAGTATTGTTATAATATTACCAAACTAGAGTATATATGGTTACAAAACATATTATCTTCCAAGTTGATCATAATAAGGGATTAAGGTTGTAGCCATCACGGCAGCGTACCATGTTTAGTGACAGTAGTATTGGATTGTTGTGCTTCGCTTGTTGAGAAACCTCGTAGATCGGACTTCTTTGTGCAGCAAGACGGAGTTGTTAGACTTGGTTGGCCCTGAAACCCCTCTTCCTCCAGATACTTTTAAAGTCTCTCGTCCAAAAAGTGAGGCTGAACTTAAAGAAGAGTGGAAGGGAGACTGGTATGGTTGGTATGGTTGGAATACGGAGACTGACAAAGAACCAAGTCCTTCACCCATGGATATTAGGAGGCATGCTCACCAGTTACTTTGGGATGTCCTGGATTATAGAGTACCTCTGGAAGCAGATGCATTCTTTCCCGGTTTTAACAACGATGTATGGCCGGATTTCTCAGGGTTGGTTATGGGACAGGCGTTGTCGAGAAGGCTTCTTCTAGAACATTTTAATGACAATAAAGATAATGAACACAATTTTTCCTGTAAAATATTACCTCAGCTTTTATGTATCATACAATCTATTGTATTTTCTTCGAACAGGGAAACTGTTGCTGCACTTTTCGACGGTACCTGTGATAATATGTACCATCCCAAGTGTGAGTGGACGCTCTCAGTTAAGGAACATCTCAACAGAAGTTTAAGCGAAGAAGGCCTTATCCGGCAATCGCTGTTATCAAAGTCAAACTCTTTACTATCGCATCCGCTTCCTGACTGCTCTTGTAGAATTTCTTCTCTCGAAACTGCAAAACAAATAAAAGGCAAAGATGGCAGCGTTTTATATGCAGATGAACAAGAATACCCCAAATGATGAAGTCAACTGGGGCTGTAGGGGCTAGAAACGATGACACTGAATCGGCCGAAAACGATAAGGATGTGGTCAAACAGCAAGAACATGATGACTCCGATTTCCCGAGTAGCTTGAGATCAACAATTCGATAATGATGAAGAATGGATACTAATGAGTAACTGGATTTGTAGATGACATAAATTCCTCTTCATATCATCAACTAAGGAATTGAGCATGCGGTGAAATTCTTCCGGAACGAAGATTTTCGAGACATGGAGGGTAACAACCAATACTATTCTTTTAGTTCATAGTTCCAATCTAGTCTTTTCCAGACAAATAAGGTAGTCAAATGGTATATTTAAAGTAGACTCATTCAAGCAGACTCATTCAAGCAGATTCTCCAGTCATAGCAACCCAAAAGTGTTTAATTATATGCCTTACACATCAAGGTTTTCTAACCTAAGTTTATTTACTTATGTTTTTTGTTTTGTTTTTTCCCTATTAAAAGTGTAAATTTACAGAGAGGAATGATGTCAATGAACAAATATTTTTTTATTCTTTTATTAACAAATATTTCTTTTACATTTCCAGTATTAAAACAAACTGAATAATAAAATTACAATCTCTATACAATCAGCAAATACCACAAGTATTTTACATATTTTTTATATATGAAAAAATAATATATAAAAAATATCAACTAATATAGACACATAAGAGAGGGACTGTAATATAGACCTCAAATTATGAGCAGCCGATAGAGAAAGACCATCGACTCAATTCACACACATATATACATCCATAAATACATGCATGTATATATGTATGTGTATGTGTATATATAAACAAATTAATGGCACACAACAAATGCTAACCTTTCTTCACCGTTTCATTTTCCCAGGGTTTGAACACAGCAAGGACACTGATCACAACAATCACGAGAAGGAGTAATGATGTCAATGAACAAATATTTTTTTATTCTTTTATTAACAAATATTTCTTTTACATTTCCAGTATTAAAACAAACTGAATAATAAAAGTACAATCTCTATACAATCAGCAAATACCACAAGTATTTTACATATTTTTTATATATGAAAAAATAATATATAAAAAATATCAACTAATGTAGACACATAAGAGAGGGACTGTAATATAGACCTCAAATTATGAGCAGCCGATAGAGAAAGACCATCGACTCAATTCACACACATATATACATCCATAAATACATGCATGTATATATGTATGTGTATGTGTATATATAAACAAATTAATGGCACACAACAAATGCTAACCTTTCTTCACCGTTTCATTTTCCCAGGGTTTGAACACAGCAAGGACACTGATCACAACAATCACGAGAAGGAGTATAATTGCATAGCACTTCCACTTCCTGTTGTTCTTCTGTTTCTTCCTCGCGGTAACCAACGTGGCATGCCCCGACTGCACATGATCTACTGCACTCAAGACCTGGAAATTTTGAAAAGGGGGAAAGAGGGTTTCACTACAGTGTTAAAGGGTTCTTCTAAGGACTAAACTATATTGCTTGTACGATATAGAATCAATGTGGTTGATCAGAGATTCTATATACGAGTTGAATTACCTGAGTTTCGATGTTATCTAGCATGTCTCCTTGTGCTTCGACCAAAACTGCCATATCCGCAAATACCTGCATAAGGAAAATTACTAATAATGTATTCCAAAGATATGTCCTCTCCCATATATGATCATCGATGCAACTTCATTCCTATGGTGATGCATCTGTTCATATTGAACAACTGCACATATTTAAAACATTTCCGAAGTGTAATCACTCCAAAAAGCATTCAAACATCCAACAATTAGATGTCCCCAACCCATAATAAACTCACACATACAGAGGACACGGATATTAAACAGAGTACCGAGCCAAGTCTGTATCAGTAGCATATATGCTTTTCACTACAACATTAAAAACAAAGACACTTGAGAACACGACTTTTAAGACTTCTTGATTCGTAAGTACAGGTTTGAATTGGATAATTTTATTTATTTTGATCAAAACTAAGTACCATAAGGCAACAAGCTCATTAAGTACCTGATGTAGATCAAGAAGCATTTTCTCTAAATCTCTCGTTGCGTCGAAGCGCTCTTGAATTTCACACATGGTGTTCATTATCTGCAAATACACCAAATCAATTTAGCCATAACCGATTTCTTCTAGTAACAGACAGTCCCTGCTTGATATGGTATTTAGCTTCATGAAATTGCTGAAGTAAGAAGCTACTATTAGTTGTAGAAAACAGAGTATGAATAATCTCTGTTACTTAAGTTTATTATTTAGCCGAAAGGCTTAATATATAGACTCTTCTACAAGAGTTTTACAATAATTAAAAGCCTAAAAGATAGTACTCTAATCTCTTAAAGAGATGAGAGATTTGAAAGACTAATAACTCCTAAAGAATAGAAGATAATCCTAATCAATAGAATTCCTATTAAATAGGAATTCATCCTAAATAGAAACAATACTTTTATTACTAACACTCCCCCTCAAACTGGTGTATATATGTTGTATATACCCAGTTTGAATGAAAGTTCATCGAAAGTGACTCTTGGAAGAGCTTTAGTGAAGATATTTGCCAACTGCTTCTTAGTAGACACATAATGTAGGTTTGCCACTCCATCGTTGACTTTCTCGTGTATAAAGTGTCGATCTATCATAATGTGTTTTGTTCTATCATGTTGAACCGGGTTTTTGACTATACTCATAGTTGATTGACTATCACTAAAAATCTCAAAACTTTTGTTATCCTCCAATTCTAGTTCTGCAAGTAACTTTTTGATCCATATTCCTTTACAAATTCCAAGGACCATAGCTCTGAATTCTGACTCGGCACTGCTTCTAGAGACCACGGCTTGTTTCTTGTTCCTCCATGTGACAAGATTTCCCCAAATATAGGAACAATAGCCACTCACTGATCTTCGATCTATTAATTCACCTACCCAGCTAGCATCAATATAGATTTTCACTGTTTTATCTTGGCTTTTCTTGAATATGAGACCAGTTCCTGGGTAAACTTCAAGAATCTTAGAATTCTATTTACTGCTTGCATGTGTTCTTCCCTGGGATCGCTCATATGTTGACTGACTACACTAACAGAATAAACAATATCTGGTCGGGTGAGTGAAAGATAAATCAGCTTACCCACCAACCTCTAATAGGTTTCTTTGTTTGTTGGATTTCCATTCCTTTCCTTACTGAATTTCAGGTTTGGATCCATAGGAGTCTCAATTGGTTTGCAACCTAACATCTCTGTCTCAGCAAGAAGATCTAGAACATATTATCTTTGATCGATGACCAACCCTTCTTTGGATCTTGGAACCTCCATATCTAGGAAATACCTCATGTTCCCTAGATCCTTAATTTCAAATTCTTTTACCAAACTCATCTTTAATTCTTCTATTTCTTCTTCATTATTATCAGTGATAATGATATCATCTACATATACTATCAGTAGAGTCATCTTACCACTAGTATTACCCTTTTTAAATAGAGTGTGATCGATTTGACTCTGCTTGAATCCTCCTTGTATCATTGCTTTGACAAATCGATCAAACCACGCTCTAGGTGATTGCTTTAAACCATATAAGGATTTCTCAAGTTTGCAGACAGTATTTTTAGTGACTTTCCCTTCTAGTCCTGGTGGTACCTCCATGTATACATCTTCTTCAAGGTTTCCATTCAAAAAGGTATTTTTGATGTCCAACTGATGCAACTTTCAATCTAGATTGACAGCCACTGATAATAATATCCTAATGGTGTTCAACTTTGCAACTGGAGCAAATGTTTCCTGATAGTCAATACCATATAAGTCTGCGAAAAACCTTTAGCAACCAGCCTTGCCTTGTACCTTTCTATACTCCCATCTGAATTATATTTGATGGTGAAAATCCATTTGCATCCTATATCCTTCTTTCCTTGTGGCAAATCTGTCAACCTCCATGTGTTATTTTTCTGTAAGGCCTTTATCTTTTCTTCCACAGCCTTCCTCCATTCTGGAACTTGGAATGCTTCTTCCACATTTTTGGGAATTTTCTCACTGTTAATGTTGGCAGTGAATGCCCTAAAATCATATTGTAATTTTCCATAAGTAACATATCTATTTATTGGATATGTTGTATATTTCCTTACTCCTTTTCTGATGGCAATAAGAAAGTTATCGGGTTCAACTGCTCCAGTCTCTTTATTACCTTCAGCACCATTGTTCTCGGTTTCGGCTTCACTATTTTCTATTTCAGTAGCAGGAATCGAGTTTGGTCTTTGGCTGATGCTAGATTGATCTACAATAGCTTTTTTTTCTTCTTGAATAGACATGTAGTTGAGGTGTCATAGTTTCAGGATCATTATTGGGTAGAGTTTCTAAGGTAGGAGAACTAGGTTGCTGGAATAAGGGAGAGGGTAACTCAGTAGATACATCCTTTTGGTTAGTCCCACTATTTTCAGTAGGCATTTTGGGTATTTGGCTGCGGAAACACAGTAGTGGGAACTAATAGAATAGGTTGTTCAGGCAGAGAAATTTATACTGGAGAATTCATCACTTTGGCATGCTGAAATTCTTTAGAATTCTCCCTTGAATTTCAGCCTTGGAAAAATAAGGTGTATCTTCAAAAAAGGTTACATCAAAAGAAATATAAGTTTTTTTGTTGATACAGAATAGCATTTGTAGCCTTTTTGACAAGAAGAGTACCCTATGAAAACACATTTGACAGATTTAGGATCCAATTTGCTTCGATGATTTGGATGTACATGGACCAATGTAGTATACCCAAAAACTCGAGGAAGAATTCTGGAATTCAAGGGTTTAAAGTGAGGAAACTGATTAAGAACTTCAGTAGGAATTTTGAATTCCAAAATTTTACTTGGCATCCTGTTTTTGAGATAGGTAGTAATCAAAATTGCCTCCCCCAAATATATTTAGGTACACAAGTAGAAAATATGAGGGACCTTGTAACCTCTAGAATATGTCTATTTTTTCTCTTTGCAACCCAATTTTGTTGGGGTGTATTGACACATGAAGTAAGATGGACTATGCCCTTCTCTCGAAAGAAAGAACTAGAGAGGTGCTCAAGTACTCACTCCCATTGTCACTCCTGAGTATTTTGATTTTTGTATCAAATTGTATGGAAATTTTCTCATAAAAGTTTCTAAAGATGGTTTCGACTTTTGATTTTTCTTTCATAAGGTAGACTCATGTGGTCCGAGAGAAATCATCAATGAAGGTGATGAACCACCTATGGCCAAACATGGTTTTGGCATAAGAGGGATCCCATATGTCACTGTGAATGGTAGAAAAAGTTTTCGTGGGTTCATACTTAGTTGAAGTACATGGTTTGCGAGAATGTTTGGCAAATTGACAAAATTCACAATTAAAAGAAGCTGGATTTTTATTAGCAAACAAATGTGGTAACATCTTGGATAAATAAAAGAAATTTGGATGGCCTAATTTATAGTGCCACAACAAAATTTAATTTAATTTAATTTGTGCTAAGAGTAGAAAGAAAAGCTTGTTTCCTAAGAGTAGTGGATAGGGTATGATGAGGAGAGACACATCCTTCAAGCATATATATAAGCCCTTGAGAAGTCTAGCATTGTCAATCGCCTTTCTCGATCCTTGCTCCTGAAAGATACAACCACCAATGCCAAAAAGAACATTACACAACCAACTTGCTGACAGATAACAAATTACATGCAAGATTTGGGACATAAAGAACATTGTGGAGAATGAAATTGTTGTTTAAGGTAACTAAACCACTCCCTTTGACTTGAGTAAGTGTACCATTAACTATTCGAATAGATGTTGAAGGATTGAGATTACCATGATTCTCCGGTAGGGTAAAGTCTCCCGTCATATGGTCTGATGCCCCAGAGTCTACTATCCATTAAACAGAGGAATTGGATAAAAGATTACATGCAGTAGCAGCATGAGCAATGTTGGAAGACTGTGGTGTCATATTGCTTAGGAGTTGCTGTAATGCTGTAATTTAATCCTTACTAAGGCTGCTTGAAAGTTCTTCTTGAGTAGCTACATTAGCATCAGTCTGAAATCTAGACCTATTAGGTTTCCAATCAGAAGGTTTTTCATGGAGTTTCCAGCAATGATCTTTTAAATGGCCAAGTTTCTTACAATGTTCACACCAAGGGCGATTTCTCCTTTGTTGGTTCCTAGAATTAGAACTAGTAACAAGGGCTGAAACCTCTGGTTGTGGTGTTGGTGATACCATTAAAGTCTTTCTATTATCTTCTCTTCGAATCTCTAAAAAAACTTCTCACACCAAGGGAAGAGGTTTTGTGACTAGTATTTTTCCTTTGGCCCATCAAACTCTCCATTTAATCCAGATAAAAACTGGAATACTCGCCTCTGGTTCTTTTGTTTGCCATAAAAGAGACTATCCTCTTGACACTTCCGATCATTCTTTTCGTATAAATCAAGTTGCTAGCAATATTTGTTGAGAAGACCAAAGTATTGCACCACCAGAGTTCCCCTTGTCGAAGATCTTTAATAAGGTTTTCCACTCGGAAGAGTTCCGAGGTATTATCAGCACTCGAATAGGTATCTCTTGCTGCCTCCCAAATTTTTGTTGCTGCTTGGTATAGCATAAAATTCTCCCCAATTTCGGGAATCATAGAGTTAATTAACCATGACATGATCATGGTATTTTCACTCAGTCATGTGCTGTATTTGAGGTCTGTTTTTGCTGGGATGATCATGGATGCCGAGAGATGTTCACTTTTCCGTCTTCCAGTGATGTAAAGTCGCACGGATTGAGACCATGGCAGATAGTTATTGCCATTTAGTTTGTAGGAAGTTATCGGGGAGAGATGAATCAGATATTACAAAATCTGATTGGGAGGAATTGTGTTGAGAACTAATCTCAGAAGATGATTGCTCTGGATTAGTCATGAAGAGAAGACTATCCGAGGAGAAGAGAAAAAAAAATCTGATTTCGAATTGAGAGAAATCAGGATTACTCTAACTTGATACCATGTAGAAAACAGAGTATGAATAGTCTCTGTTACTTAAGTTTATTATTTAGCCGAAAGGCTTAATATATAGATTCTTTTACAAGAGTTTTACAATAATTAAAAGCCTAAAAGATAGTACTCTAATCTCTTAAAGAGATAAGAGATTTAAAAGACTAATAACTCCTAAAGAATAGAAGATAATCCTAATCGATAGAATTCCTATTAAATAGAAATTCATCCTAAATAGAAACAATACTTTTATTACTAACATTAGTATCAAGGAAGAAATAAGGAAAATTACGACAAACCTGGCCCCGTCCTTGCTCCTGAATTGCTTTTTGGAATATTTGTTCACTATCTCCTGTTTCAATCAATCTTTCAATTGTCTGTACAATGTTCAACAACAAGACATGAGCTAAACAGGATAGAGAGTTACTGGTAAATACAGCTAGTGAAGCATATCATACCTCCTCATCTGGTTTTGTGCCAGTCACTGGGAATCATAATAACCAATGCAGATTAATATTAGTTCCATATCATGCAATGTTATGGAAATTAATAAGTATCAGATGGCCATCTTAACCTGTGAAAACACGTCTCTCGACAACCTCACGATACTCTTGCTGGATTCTCTCCCTAAGAATCTGCAATAGCAGGTACAAAGAACCTAGTAAGATTAAGAAAATGAGAGTACCGACTGAGCAAATAACATCATAAAATATCTATATCTAACCAACCTGAAACTCGGCCATTTTGTCTTTCAACTTTTTTTTCAAGGCACTGCAGCAAAAATATGGCTGTTATATGGAATAGTTACAAGATATGATAAATTTCATAAATTCCAAAAGCTTGAAAATCAATTTCAATGGAAGTGGAAACAACTCTGGGCATAGAATTTTAAAATCATTCACATTGCAAGAAAAAAGTAGGACCAATTATTTCTTTTGAATTATCAACAAAAAAGAAAGAAGCCACAGATCCTTAAAATTGTGTCAGGTTTCAACAAACTAATCACTGCAGCAAAAGTCAAATAAACTGGCACCTGCTAACCATATTTTCGATCCACTTTACATGTACTCAAAAAAGTTTTGATCATGTATCAGAAGGGGCAACAAGACAATAAAAAAGGATGGTATAGTACAGAGTTGTTGCACCCCTTGACCGATCGACACTCGTTCCTTTTCCACATCTAGGCTTCTGCCTATTGGCTAAATTCTGTCCAACATCAAGAAATGAAATGAGGATCTATGAACAGAAAATAAACAAAATAAAAGCAGTAATTAGCCTTACATCTCTGTCCAGTTCATCAATTCTCCCCTTTACAAAATGAGCAATTCTTCCGACTTCAGCAACGTCTTTCTCCATTCGCTGTTTGATTGCTACAGATGATAATAGCATCCATCATGAGATGTAAGTTAAAGACAGAATAACCAATATTTGAATCATTAAGAATCGGTTTTAATTTTATATATTCTCAACGGTGAAGCGATAAACAAAAAGATATAAGCATAAGCTTTTATGGAAACGAGTGTAAGAGAAACATACAAGAACATTGCTAACCTTTCATGGCAGGACCCTGGGTTACTGACCTTGTTTCCTCATGTGCACCCTGCATAAAATATTTGAAAGAAAATGGCATCCGAACATCTTAATCAATACACAATATTGTAGCTTACAAGATTCATCACTCACAAATCATCCACCAATCATGTTAGAATGTTTCAACAGTTAAGTATCAACCTATGTAAAATTTTCTTGGGCATGGATTCATGAAACAATATATGGACAAACTTAGCAAAAATACAGTGGAAATTTGACAACCTTAATAGATTTCTTCACAATAGGTTTTATGGCTAGAGAGAGTAGGATGGTAATGCTTTCACAAAGCTGAACAAACTTTAAAATCAGGACATAGATTAACTAGTATCAAATATCAAGAAAGATCCAAACAAAAATTTTAGCTCTTCTTCCATATAAGTCTAGTGCTTCTAAGGAAGATTGAAAAACTGAGGAACCTAGAAGTTTAAGTCGATTTTAGATTGAATCACATTGAATATTTTCTAAAATTCATCAAAACTTTGATATATAATAAAAGGAACCGGGAAAGATATTAAATAAGATACCTGAAGCTTTTTGAGTAGGTTATCCAGTTTCTCATATTGTTTATCTATCTCTTGAACCTGGAAAAGACCAAACATAGTACAAGATGACTGATTCAAGCCATAGATGATCTCATAACAAGGAATTTTGTGTACGCCTAGACAACCAATATTAAGAGATGAAACACAAAAATAGAAAGTTGCAATTGTAATTACGAATCAAATATAGTTGTGCTTAACTTACAAAGGACAATTATTACATCAATAAGTATACAACACCTTTCCAAAGAACTCTTGAAGGCACAATTCTCCAGAATTCAATGGAACTCCTCCTAACTCGATACTTCTACCATGGATTGCACCTCGAGGGAGCTCAAAAGAATCCTGCATTATACAAAGCCATGAAAAAAATTAGCAAAACATAATTCAAGAGACAAAGAAAGACAAGTTCATCTGGCCATTCTAAACAAACCAAGAACCTACAAAGATAGCCATCTCAAAATATCATAATTTCCTATTCCCACCAAATTCAAATATCATATAACATAAAAAGAAATCCAGAGTACAGTCTCTTAAAAGCTTAAGCTATAAGTTCTTCTGATCTAGCTTTCAACTAATAAAACCAACTAACTAATTAGCTATAATAACATTCTAAATTGATTCAATTCTAGCTTAATCAAATTATTTCCCATCAACCTTTGTCTTATAAGAAAAAAAAAATAGCTCCTTTGCTCCTAACAATAAGATTCAGCATTGAAAATGTATCATTCGGTAATTTCCCCCCGTTTTCACAGCATCCAAACAGAAAAAGGGAAAAAATTAGAATCCACCAAACATTTCTTTGTTAATCACAATCCAAATCAAATTTACAAAAAAAGCAATGCAGCTATCCTAATCCATAATAACAACAATAATAATAAACATAAATCGAATTCGAAACGTAAAACAACACAAGCAAGCAAACTAAAGAAACTACATAAATAAATAAAAACAATTCGGGAATTCAAAATGTTTACCGTTAAAAGGTTGATCATGGAGGCTCAACGAAATTATAAAAAAATATATTAAATGTAAAATGTGATTAAATTAAAATTAGCAATAACCCCATTTACTATAATACTAATAGTAAGGAATTATTATTGAGACCTGGTTTCCATTTCTAAAACCAAAACCAGGTCTTTGCTAGGGTTTCAACTTTCCCTCTCTCTAAGTTTTTCGTTCAGAATTTTGGAAAAAGCGATAACTACAGAAGGCGTGGAGATAGAGTGTATTGAATTGTTGGGTATTCTCTTAAAATTTATTATGAAGAGTGAATTCAAAATAGTCCTCCATTATAACGATTTTTTAAATTAGTCCTAATGTTAAATGGATCAATTTAGTCCTTTATTACATGGAGTGGTTCAAGTTAGTCCTTTTATCATAGAGATTGGTTCAAATAGTCTCTATCGGTATTCAAAAAATATTTGCGATTGTTATAATAGTCTTTATTTAATGATAATATCGTCGACCATAATCATTAATAGCATTATTAACAATGTGATTCAGAATCATCTTATTAATGATCGATAACAACCGTAATTTATTGGTTAACGATCAATCTCGTTATTTCAAAAACTTCTAAAGAAATAAAAATCATCCGTCAAATTTCATCTATATAAGTTAAAAAATTTAAAAGAAAATCATAATTAAATTTATTATATTTATATTTATATTTATGATAAAGTTCTCACTTTTTATATCATTTTCCTACTTGTTTATTGCTAATAAAGACAGATTTAAAGGCGATAATGGATATTTCAAGTTATTTTCCATACTTCAGCATTCGAACACTAAATCTATGAATTTATCTATTATTTAGTATAAAACATATATATTTGATAGTTTTCTTTCTTAATCAGGAAACTACATCACATGGATGACCAATTGAGAAGATAAATGTTGAATTGCAGACAAAGCACCCGCCACGGCAACACTTTGGATGCCGCGGTAGCAGCCTGAAGATAACAATTGATGCTCGACAGAGAGAAAAAAAGATGTTGATCTTAACAGACAAAAAGCAAAAGAAAGACGAAGCCTAGTTAAGAGGTCAAGCTCTTCTCAAAGTTAATTGCGAGAAAGAATTCTTTTATATGCAGTGTAATACAATTTAATTAGGAGTTATATTTCTTTCTCTTTTAGAACTCTTTCCTTGAATGGAAAACTCAACTTAGGGCTTGATCTATATAAAGCACTTATTAGGTTTAGGTTTAATGTGGATTCGAGTCGGATTCTCTCTTTTATATACCTTTAGCCGCCGACTACATCATGTTCTAAAACCTTCGGAGGTTTAAGTTGTTAGTGTAGTAGTTAGGGAAGAAGGTTATGTTATGTTTGATATTTATTAATGCAAAACTTTAATAGAAACAATATTTCCAACAATTACAACCCATCGTGGAGGAAACACCCTAACTTCTCATGGAGCAGTCCCAATAATGCGCTTAACACGCAACATCAACAGTACAATCTACGGGATTCCAGCAAAAAAATAGATTTGCTCAGCAGCAGATGCCGCAGTAGGTACTACCGCCGAAGCAGACAACAGATGTCCAGACTCTGGAGAACATATTGCAAGCCTTTATAGTTCAGACTGGTGCCTATATTGCAAACACCAATAAGTTTATTCAAAGAGTTGACACCTTCATGGACAGAACAAAAATGAGAATGCAGAATAACGAAGCTACTCTCAAGACACTGGAAACTACAGCAGGACAAATGGCACAACAGATGAAAGCAGACCCATAGGAGGTCTCCCTAGCGATGCTGAAGTTGTTAGAATCGGTCCTTATAAACAATGCAAGGTGATATCCACCAAGAGTGGATTACAACTAAAGGACCCTGAAATATTTGCTCAAATAGTAGGTAGGACCCCTAAAATAGTAGTCCGAAAAGAAGCTACTGATGAAATATCTAAGGAAAATAAACCAACAGACATTGTCGATGACACTGCCGCAGTAAAAGATGTCGTAGCCACACCGCATATAAGATTCCAGTGCAATGAGAAGATTGAAGATCTGCGTTTACCACCACCTTTTCCACAAGGTTAAAACAACAAAAGCAAGAGTATCAATTTAAGAAATTTCTAGATATTCTTAAACAAGTACATATCAATATACCTTTAGTGGAAACAATCAAACAAATGTCCAACTATGCCAAGTTCCTTAAGGATGTTATATCCAAAAGGAAAAATGTTGGGGAATTTGAAACAATTGCCTCAACAGAAGGATGTGTGACAATGTTGCACAATAAGGCCACGACTAAAAGAAAAGATCCTGGTAGTTTCATAATAACATATTCTATCGGTGATCAATATGTGGGCAAGGCACTAAGTGACTTAGGCGCCAATATAAATCTCGGGCTGACAGACCGCTCTTACGTACAACCAGATGGAAATATTGAAGATATTCTAGTAAGGGTAAATAAATTTATTTTTCCTACTAACTTCTTAATTCTTGATTATGAAGTAGATGAACATGTACCAATCATATTTGGAAGGTCATTCCTAGCTACGGAAAGAACATTGATCGACTGTGAAAAAGGCGAACTGGTCATAAGGGTCAATAACCAACAAGTAAAGATCAATGTATTTAAAACTTTAAAGCATCAGGACGAACCGGATGAATGCTAAAGAATTGAAGCAAAAAATTGAGTTTAACTTCAATATAGAAACAGATTGCCTGAACAAACTCTGTCGAGGCAACAAATGCCGAGGAAGCACTCTCCTCGAGCAACAATACATGCGAAAGAAACCACCTGATGATGAGACAACAACTAGGACATCAACTTCTCCTCCCTCCAAAAAGGGAACATGATTGTTGCCGAAGATGCATTTTATTGCACTTCTGCAGTAACCTAAATTTTTATCTCTTAGTCCCTATTTATTTTTATTTGTTTTATGAATTAGATTTTTTTTAGTTAGTACTTTTAAGAATTAAATTTAATTTTTCGCAATTTAGTTTCAGACTTCTAAATTTTCCCATAGTTTTAATATTATTTTTAGTTTTTAGGTCCAATAAAGAAAAGAAAATAAAAGATGACTAAGCCCAAAATATGGCCCAACTCAAGACAAAAATATCTCGGCAGAAAACTTGCCACCCAAGTTTCAAGCCGCATCGTTTCTTTCACCCAATGCAGACCAACTGGATTTGCATCGTGTACACGCCAATAATAATGATTTTACTGCTGCCGCTACCAACGGTTGACTGCCTTCACCTATAAATAGACAAGCAAGGTTCATCTTTTCCATACTTCTTCTCCACTTCTTTTACTCTGCCAAAATTCCTCTTCGTTTCTCCACAAGTAAAACATGGCAACCCCAAGACCAACCTATACCAGAGCAACAACATTAAAGAGATTCGCAACCATAGATGTAGAAAGAGATTACAACTGTAATTTCAAGGCGTGACCAATCTGGGAAGAACAAGGCTTCCACTACACCGACGAAGATGATCTAGGGTTTGAAGCCTTCATCTTATCCAAAATAACTTTTTAGAGATGGCAGCAGTTCGCTAGGCAGCCAGATCCAGCGAATATTGATTGGGTTCGAGAATTCTACGCTCATAGACTGCTACCAAACAATCTCTACATTTATGTCCGCGGCAGAGCCATTCTAGTAGTAGATATCACCATCAATGGGATCTTTGGGTTGTATATCAAAGACGATGAACATGCTATATTTGCAGCTACCCTAACCACCACTGACTTCGAATCAAAGAAGACAGAGCTTTGTGTGCCCGAAACTGAATGGAATACGGGAAAACACCACGGCTCTATCATCCGTCGAGATCTAAAACCAGAGGCAAAGCTCTGAATATATTCGTTAAAAGAAACATAATTCCGACATCTCACAACCAAACAGTAGACCACCCAAGACTTGCTCTGATCCATTCAATAATTCACAACAGGCGGATCAACATCGATCAAATCGTCAGCGAACAAATATTCTACTGTACTGACAAAGACAAAGGTATGTTTTATTTCTCTTGTCTTATTTCAAACCTATACCGCCTCGAACGAGTTCCTTCACTACCGTCCGACACATGGACGCTAACAAGGAAAGACAAAACACAAGAAATATACATGAGAAGAATGCAAGTGGAGGAAGCTATCCCACAGGCATATATCCCTCCAACCATAGAACAAGCTTCCATCGAGGTCGCTCAGCAGGCAGACCAAGCTGAACAAACTACAGCAGGACTCTTGGAGATCCTACAGCGCATAGAGAGAAGGCAACTGACCTTCATGACATATATTCAGGTGTTCAATAGTGCCATCATCGCCACCTTACATGATGTACTCCCATCATGCTCGATGGTCTTCCCAAACTTCCCAGTCTAGCTTCCTACACCTCAACCTCTCCATCCTACACATGTTCACTTAAAATCAACTTTAGTAACAGTCCCTCTATCTCCTACCACATCGATGGCTGTAGCAGCAGCTACAGAAGCCCTCTCAGCAAATTCGGTAGCCACACTAGACCAATCTACCACCTTCACCTAGAGTGACTCTGAAGAAGACCTAACGAGCCAAGTAAAGGTCAACGAGGAACTACGAGAAGTGGCACAAGGGGGCAGAAAAGAAAAGCAACATCCTCATCTATGATCAATCTAGATATGGAGGATGAGAAGCTTCGAGACCCCATTCTCATTCGCATCCAACCACCACGCTCGGCAAAGAAACTAATGGTGAGCCCACTGAAACCAGCCGTCGAGCAGCCACCAAAAACACACCGTAAACTCCTAATCGAAAGTAATTACAAAGATTCTTTGAGGTCTGCAGAATTTTAAGGGCGATAGCTTTTTTTTTTAACTTTCGGTTATCTTTTTCTTTTTTTTTTATGTTTTTAACTTATCCATGCATTGAGGACAATGCATCTCTCGAGTCTAAGGGAGCATTTTTCTAATTTTATAACATGTAATGGTTTGCCAAATGTAGGGAAGTAATCAGAGTATCTTGTTATTTCCTTAATACTCTGCCTTATTACTCTACCTTATATAATTGTAAATTTTTTAAGACTCTTGAATTTTATTGAAACTGCCTTGGCAGTAATATATTTTCCAGCCGCTGCAATAGTCCATACTATTCACCAGACTTAAATTCCGAAAGGTCTACTAGGATTAGTACTTAGGATAAGAATTTGAGCCTGAAAACATCCTAAACGCTGCTAGTCTTAGTTAATTTTAAAAGTTCTTTTCTTTAAAAAGCAATAAGGACTTAGGATTAGATTTTAAACTAGAGGTGTCTATCATCGGCTCTAGTTAGTCCATAGAGGTACCCATAACAGGCTTTAGGACTTAGTTTTTTCTCCCACTTACTAGAGGTGCCCGAAATTGGCTCTAGTAAGAAGTAGCTTAACACTTGAGGTGCCCAAAAACTGGCTCAAGCACTATAAGTATATAGAAGTATATATTTATATATCAATTTAGGGATAAAGAAGGAAAAATTAAGAAAAATCTTAGTCAGAATTCTTGAGTTAGAAAAAGGTTTAGAACTTAGAAAATCAACTTTGACATAGCTACGCATACACACACTAAGACTTATAGTCTAATTTCGAGGAACGTCTATAACCTAGAAGAGGCCAAGTCAAGAAATGAATTCTGCCGCAACAAGCAGGACGGTATATTATTTTAAAATTTCCAACTTAAAAATTATCCTTTGCATTGCTTGAGGACAAACAATAGTTCAAGTTTAGGGGTGTGATAAATGCTCAAAAGTCCTCATTTTTTATATCATTTTCCTACTCGTTTATTGCTAATAAAGACAGATTTAAAGGCGATAATGGATATTTTAAGTTATTTTCCATACTTCAGCATCTAAATCCTAAATCTATGGATTCATCTATTATTTGGCATAAAACATATGCGTTTGATAGTTTTCTTTCTTAAACAGGAAACTACATCACAGAGATGGCCAATTGAGAAGATAAATGCTGAATTCCAGACAAAACACCCGCCACGGAAACACTTTGGATGCCGCGGAAGCAGCCTGAAGATAATAATTGATGCTTGACAGAAAGAGAAAAAGATACCGATCTTAACGGACAAAGAGCGAGAGAAAGACAAAGCCCAGTTAAGAGGTCAAGTCCTTGTCAAATTCAACCGAAAAAAAGAAAAGATATTTTAGGAAATAAGAATAAATCAATACAGTTTAATTAGGAGTTATATTTCTTTCTCTTTTAGAACTCTTTCCTTGTATAGAAAACTCAAGTTAGGGCTTAACCTATATAAAGCACTTATTAGGTTTAGGTTTAGTATGGAGTGGAGTCAGATTCTCTCTTTTATATACCTTTAGCCGCCGGCTACATCATGTTCTAAATCATTCAGAGGTTTAAGTTGTTTGTGTAGTAGTTGGGGAAGAAGGTTATGTTATGTTTGATATTTATTAATGCAAAACTTAATTCATAGTTTATTCTCTCTTGGTATTTACTCTTCTCGCATATGAGCTCGAACGATAAGTATGTGAAGAAAAGCCCATTTGCCTAGCATCAAGAGATATAGGTTCACGAAACGAGAGAATACGATATTTGCTCATGGGCATTGACTAATCTGGTTGAGAGATTAACCGCCCAGGATTTCAGCGACTAACAAGACGAATGTGTTTGGTTGTTGTTCGCCCTTGATTCATGTCGGGAGGTCTCATCAAGATGTGGGTTTCAATAGTTCTCTTTGCTTAGGGATAAGGAAGAAGACATACAAGGATGCTCTATCGAACTATGGAATGTTGAATTATCGACAAGGTATAATCCCGCTTAGGCGGCTGCGGCGACCCTTTGTGCGATCCGCCGAGGCGGCAATTCAACCCATTGCATTAATAAGTGGATACTTAATACAACTGGATTCTCCTCTAAAAAGCACTCAATTTAGCCTCGCTTCTATCATCTTTATTATTCGTTAATTAGTTTTATGTTTAATAGTTTTCTTAGTTATAATTCAAACTCTTCAATTTACTTGTGTTTTTAGTTTCCATAGTGCAGTCATAAGAAGTAGTGAAGTCGACCCAGTCCCTATGGATTCGACAACCTAAAGTATTACAATCTGACAAAGGTGGAATTAACAGGACTCTAGATCCTCCATCAATCTATATCTATATCTATATCTATATCTATATCTATATCTATATCTATATCTATATCTATATCTATATCTATATCTATATCTATATCTATATCTATATCTATATCTATATCTATATCTATATCTATATCTATATCTATATCTATATCTATATCTATATCTATATCTATATCTATATCTATATCTATATCTATATCTATATCTATAATAAGTTATACGAATAAAAAAATCACGACCGTGACACTTACAATGACCATAATAACAATTATTGATGTGTGTTAGATATGCTTAATTTTAGTACAAATAAACACTTCGTCAAGTAATAAAGTGATAAGTATCAAGTATCGTCTCCTCAAGGATTGGTATACTTAATATGCTTCTTTTGATCTTCTTGCTCTGTAAAGAAAATAAAGACATAAGTGAATTGGGGTTGTAATTTATCTAAATAATAAAAACTAAATTAAGAAACAAGAATTGAATAAAGAAGATGGCCAGGATCTAGTTGTGATGTATTGTGGATTCAATTAACTCATTTATGTCCAATGCAATTGTACAATACTGCCTTGGCAGAACTGCAGATTATTGTCTCAATAGTGAAGATACTCGTCTACCGTGACAATCTCTTGCTCTTGGGCAGACTTTACCAAAGTTCGGCAAAGTGTTCTTAGATGACTCCGTTTATACCTAAGTCAAAGTACTGTTGATGATCACTCTTTGATGATACATCCCAGCGTGAATCAATTATAATCACCAACCAATCCCATACTTCTATTAACCGTTGAAACTCTAAACCTATCCCTAGGCCAAGTTAGTGTTCCATGGCAAAAATACCATACTTATTCCTTTTTTGAATCTAACTCTCCCGATATTAGATAAATGGATGACTTACAAACTTCTCTCCTGAGCTTGAATGTAAGAACAATGAATGACAAAGAATAAGCAAACTTTGATATTTTATTACATTGGAAAAAAGAAACAAAGTTTGACTTCCTCACACTAATACTTTACAACCTTCACCCAAGCCTAAACAAAATTAGAACATAATATAGAACAAAAGAAAAACTAAAATCTAAGCTCTCCAATTTTATGAATTGGCCAAATCTAATGTGTCTTCTTCCCTTGGACGGCTATGCCTTATATAGGCTTGACCTAGGGCAAACCTTTCCTAAGTAGAATACAACTTGGAATAGGGAACAAGTCATGTACATAGGTCAAATATTTCTAAGTTTAATTCTTCTAGAAGGTTTTACCGCATGGCCTTGTCTTTGGGCTTTCCTTGCACTATCCAGCTCCGATCCTTGGGCCTCTTGTCCAACAACGTTCTCCTCATTTTTCTCCTTAGTTTGTCTGTCGTGTTGCTACTTTTCCTCTGCTGCCTCGGCATCAGGACTTGCCTCAGCCATAGTTTGCTGTCGCGGCAATGCATCTTCCTGCACAGATACAAAAATACATTAAATCTTGCCTTTTCTGTAAATATTATCTTTAACAGCATAATCCCTAAATATATCACATTAAGTATATGCATTGGTTCAAGTAGGTGTAAAATTGATGATTAATGCCCATAAAAAGTATAGAAAGTGATAGTGAGTTGAGAACTTATCAATTATTATGTTCGCAACTACAACAAACACGTCGCAACCTATAGTGATGTGAAAAATCCACAATTAAATTGTATCACTAAAAATATTCATTTTCGATTGTGAAAAACATATTTCGATGTCGTTTTGAAAATAAATGTCTTTCACGTGGGGTTTTCTTTTAAAAATCATTTTTTGTAAAATTGGGAGTCGCCACCGGCCGTTTTGGTAGATCGAACACCATAAAATCAGAGATTTTAAAAATCGGGGTTCGAGAATCGGTTACGGATGGGGAAGGATTAGCACCCCACACCGTCCAAAAATTGGTACTTTATTTAATTACCGCTTTATTAATATTAAAATTTTTGAGTAAATTTGACGATCAAATTAAGTTTTAATTAGATTTGTGCATTTATTTTAAAGCACCAAAAATCGAAGATAAGCGTCCGAACCACCACCACTTCACTGGAGTTGACCCCGCTTACGACCGAATTTAGGGGCCCGTATTAATAAAATAAGATATAAGTCGTTATGCATTGTCTTAGTAAAGCCATATAAGTAAAGCCATTGCAAATCAAACGACAAAGGTAAAGGGAACAAAACATGCAGATGTGCAACAATTACATCGTAAAGTCGTCAAGGTGATGTAAATTAAACAATGACTTACAAGGAAATTAATAGCCGCAAAATTAGTCTTAATACTGATTAAAAAATATATTTATTGTTTCTTTGATTCGAGGTTTTAAATTTGCACTAACATTTTAACATTTGTTTAAACATGAATATTATACTAATATGATATTTAGAAAGAAATTATGTAAATTCCATAAAGTAGACGAATGATAGCAGAAACATTAAAAAAGGAATTTTACAAGTAATATATCGAAGATCAGGAGAGAAAATTAAGCATGAACAAATTAACATTTAGAATATAAACAAAAAAAGGAATAATTCAATGAAAAAAAGGCAGCAAAATAAATAATATGAATAATGAAAAAGGCAACGAAAACAAATAATATGAATAAATTCAAACATTAAAAAGAATGGAATTGAATTGAAAAAGGAAAAGAAAGGAAAGAGGTAAATGATTTAAAAAAGGAGATAAAATAATAAACAATTAAATGGAAATAATAATATAAAAAGCATGGGTTTAAATCAACATCAAAATTAAGAAAAAGAATGAAGACCAGATTGCAGAGAAAGTAAAACATAGAAACATGATTAAAAGAAAAAAGGATCAGATTTGAAGACTTTGGAAAAAGGGAGAATTAAATTTGTAAAATATCTGTGAAGAAGACTCAAAATGAAAATACGTAAACAAAGAAGGACTTTTTAAATAAATAACCCAAAATGATAAAATAGAAATGATGCCAACCCCCTCACTTTCGTCGTATTTCATTTTTTATTAAAAATTGCTTCCCCCTAGAAACTCTCTGTTTCCTCTTTTGCTTCCAAAAAACAAAATCCAGAAAGAAACAACCGACTATACTCCTTACACCGATCAAATTACGATCAAAGAATTCCAGCCTTAGTCTGGTACTGGCTTCAAGCCACCTAGACTACCCTTGGCCTCCCTTGGTTGACCGAAAAGGCTTTGGAAAGCCATAAACCGAGAGGAAATCCCTAACAGTAAGGCATTTGACAATCTGGTTTGAAACAAGACCCAAAGAACAACCCCGTTCGACTTTCTTTTCGGACCAAGGCTCATCACTTTAAAGGGTTCATCGCCGACTATGGAGATCGGACTCAAAACAGGTAGTCACTCGACGATTTCTCTTTTGTTTCCTTTTTTATGGTTTAAATGCATGCAACTAAAAAATGGAATGGTAGAGGAACAGAGTGTTTTTTACCAGAAAGACTTCTGGGAATTTCTTTTTGATTGATCAGTTTTTCGGGTTTACAAGGCTCTCTCCTTTTTTGAATGTTCACTCTTGAATATTATAAAGAGCTTTCTCCCTCCTCTCTCTTTGCCCATATTACAATGGCCATTGTTTGTGTCTGTCATTTTCCTCTTTTGCTATTCTAAGGTTTCCCGGATTTATGGGCTTTTACTTCTTCTGGTAATTGGATTTTGATATTTCTCTGTTTTTTCGTAGGTTTTTCAAGGTCGCCGGCGGGTCATATGGTGATCTGGCGTGATCGGTGGGGCGTGGTAGACGAGAAGGTGCTCGGCAGTCGAGGAGTCACGGGTTAGGTGCGTGGAAGATGAGCTGTCGTGTATGGGAGCTGAGGGGACTCGATCTTGACCGTTAATCTTCAAATCGATCCAAAGGCTCAGATTGAGTGGTTGTACCATAAAAGGAGAGGCATTAGGATTTTCTTTAAAGTTCGGGCCCGGGTTGTTGGATTGTTTTAATTATATAAAATATGGATTTGATGTGTAAATATTGGACTAATTGGACTTTTATTTATTTATTTTTTTGGGTTTTCATGTTACAAATGGGTCAGATTAATAATATATAATATATTAATATGAACACATAATAAAAAATATAAAACAACTAATAACAACAATATAGGATTCACACATATAAAATATTTAATAATATATAGCACATGCATACGTACATAATACATATATATTAATTACATGCACAATAACAACATACATTAACATACTTATAATAATGCCCATGCAATACCCTACCTAAATACACATGCGGGACATAAACTATACACATACAATAACACACATAATATATATAAATAATATACATATAGTAAACCTATAGTAAAACATATAATATAATACCATACAATATATACTAATAATAGGCCATTATTTAAATTGCAAAAAATTAAAAATATTTTAATTTCTCCGATTAAAAATGGGTGATTACAATTGCCACTCTTTATTCGTTATTGTATTCGTTATTGTGAAACAAGGATAGGGAAAAGACCATAAACATCCATTTTTAACCGACTTCCTTGTTAGCGGTCTTGGATGATGTGTTTTTCTGAAACTCTCTACCTTTCTCGATCGAGTTTCCTAGCTTGTAAGTCCCTTCTATATCGAACTTACTCGCCCTCTGGTCCTGAAGCTGTAGGTCATTCCTATATATGACCATTCTCTTTCTGAATAGATCTTGCTAAACAAAAACTCCTCCTATATAGAACTTTCATCCTTAGATCTCAAGTTTTGGTTCCTCCTATATAAAACCATCACCTTGAAGTCTCGAGTTATGTGCCCCTCCTATATGGAGCTTTTCACTCAGACTATGACGAAGATAGGGGTTCCTCCTATATGAAACTCCAAGTCTTCTACACTGTCAGTCTCTCCTATATAAAACCTTCAGTGTCACGATGGATTTTGTAAAATAAGGTCCCTCCTATATAGAACTCTTACTTCTAGATCCGGAGTTAGGATTTCTCCTATATGAAATATTTCACTCAGAAGTCTCGAGATGCATGCTTCTCCTATATGAAGCTTCAATCTCAGAGATAAAAACAAAAATGAGGGTCCTTCATGTACAGAACTCCTTACTTCGGTTCTACTGATTTCTCCTATATGAAACCGTCGCTTCATGGATGAACTTTTCCACCGATAGCTCTTTCTGTATAGCGTTTTGAACTTTTGTATTTGGTGTGTGTGAGTTCTTTCTGTATAAAACTGCTGCAAATTCTCTTTTTGTGGGACTATGAACCTGTCAGTACCTTCTGTATGAAACCTTCATCTTTGATTTTTTTGGGACTCACGCCAAGTGGCTGCCAAATTTTCTCTGATCAGGGACTAATGCCGAATGACTGCCAATATTTTCTTTGAATCGGGAGTCATGCTAAAATGGCTGCCAATATTTTCTAAAACCATCTGGGTTTCTGGATTGCCTAGTGTCTGGATCTTTGTGCTTGATTTCTCTTTTGTTTTGGCGGCATACTCACAGTCTGCCAAGTTTTGTCTCGAGAATATTTTTTCCTTCTTTTTTGTGGTGTTCCAGTTCTGTCAATCTGGTCATCAAAAGGTCTATCAAATGTGACGGTATGAAAGTTTGAAGTGCTAACCTTCTTGGTCAAATTTTCTTGTTTTCCTTTTTTTTGTCAGAAGATGATATTCAAATGAGCGTTTTATGGAAGGTGTAAAGATGCACAAAATCCTCGTTGGGGTCATCTTTCTTGACCACTATCTTTCTTTTCTTGTAAGACGATTTTTTATCAAAGAATGATGCATGAGCATTTTAAATTGAGCATTTGTTCATGATGTATGTTTGAGATGCATACGTACAATCTATCTATAGGTATGCATTGATGCATGAAGTTTTGTTCTCTATTTCAAACAAGGTTGGTGCCCTGATCCTCATTCGGTTGACCTGCTAAACTTTGTTAACTAAACTTTGTCAGTCTTGATGACATCTCTGGTCAATTCTAGTTTGAGCTCTTATTTTGTCATTTCGAGGACAATGATGCCCCGCTCGTATTCTTTGTATTCTCATTTGGATCAGTATGAAGGTTGATTGGACGTCTCTGTGTCTTGATTTCATTTCTGTGTTCGTCAAGGTACCTCAACGGAGGCTAACTCTCAATTTTTTCAATTCTTGAAAAAATGAAATTATTTGCATGTATTTCAATATGCTAGAAGAAACTTTGAAAATGTATGAAATTTAGAAGTAGTTGCAAAAAATATTTAAAACATATTTTCCTTCCTGAATGTCAAATGCAATGACATATTTGCCCCAATCTGGCAAATAAAAACTCTAATGAAGAGTATATTTAAAAGATCCTCGATAATTACGGGGATATAGACAAATACCTAGTTTCTTTTGACTATCGAGCTTTCAAAAGGAACAATCCCCTTCCTAGAGGCTATCTCTTTTGTTTGGCAGTCATTATCTCTTTTTCTCATCCTGCCCCATCCTTCCCTCATTTAGGTGTCGATCAGGAACTTCGAAATTCGACGTTTCTTTAAGCAAGGTTAACCTTCGGGCGAAAGTGTGATTTGAAGACAATCTCATTTAGTTTGAATATCCTTGAATAATCAGAATATTCTTATCAATTATAGATCCATGGTCAATATGTTCCATTATCATTACCTTTATTCGGGGAAACCAACTCATCACAGTGCTTTGTCTCGAGGATACTAATGGAGCAAATAACAATACCCCGAATTACTTGGCATAGTCATGATTTGAAAATATTACCATCACTCGTAAAGCTAAAGCTTTAGCGGAATGCCCCAGGATTGCCATACTTTTTTCTAGATATGCCTATTACCAGGAATATCATTCATCGTCTCAATCAAGGAGGTCCTGAAAAGGTCTTCAAGGGGTAGGGAATTCAATATTGACTCTCGATTCAAGGATCTTGAACAACAAGTGCCTGAGAAGGAATTCTCCTAAAAATGGGAACTACCCATTATCTATTCGCTCATATTGTTCCTTTGTTGGTCTTAGTAGAATAGTGGAGACTCTCATTTCTAATATCCCCGCAACATTCGGTCTCTTCTGAATATTCAAAACTTTAGAGTTGGTCTTCGAGTTTGGAGAAAAAATACTATTGTATTTGAATTTTCAAAGACCAAATGTGTATTGATGCGTACATATGTACAAAAAGTTTCATTATATGAACAAGAGAGAGAAATGGTTGCTCCCTTAAAGATGAATTAAATGGTCAAAAAATTAAAGAATGTAAAATCATTTGTTGAAAAAGCATCTTTTAAAAGATATGCCCTTACAAAATGTCCCTACTACTTTTTGGGCTCAAAGTAGTATATTGGACTTCATTTCACAAAAGATTAAATACTGAAAGTAGAGAACCTCTCACAACCAAAATTCATCTCGGTCAGTCTTTAATCCCCAGATCATAACCTCGATCAAGTCTCTATTCTTCAAACTTCAAAACACTCATATCGATTGAATTCTGCACGAGCTTCTTGAAGTAATGACAATTCTCAATATAATGACCTGGAATCTTTCCATGATACTCACAATGTGCAACAGCGTTGTACCATGCAGGGAATGGAGGCTCGAGGGGTGTAAGGATATAAGGTCGTACAAAACCTGTCTCGTATAATTGAGAATAGAGCTTGTTGTATGAAACTGGAAGTGGCGTGAACGTTGAACTGTTCTGCACCCTGCTAGAGGTCTCCTCTCTTTTCCTTTTCACCTTTGTTTAGGAAATAGCATAGTTGAAGGTATCGATGGCATTCAGCCCATCGTCTTCCTTCTTGTTATGCCTTAGAGAGTTGTCGGCATTGTTGATCCTCCCACTCTTGAGGGTTATCTCTAGAGATTCGTCGATCCTGATAAGGCTGACAAAGTTTTGAGTAGTGTGATTGATAAGGCGATCGTACAATGCTCCTTGCAACGTATTGATGAACATCATTGTGATTTCGTACTTAGGGATGGGTGATCTGAGCAGCTACTTCTCTCCATCATTGAGCGTATTAACGTAGGCTCTCGTTGGACCTTTACCCCAAACCTTCAAGCATGATGCAACTGGGTACAATGTCTGTCACATTTTATACTGTTGCAAAAAAGCTTTGGATAGGTCTTTCCAGGACTTGATATTCTCGTGACTAAGCTGAGTGTACCATCGGATTGTAGATCCGATCAGGCTGTCTTGAAAGCAATGTATCAAAAACTTCTCATCTTTGATGAAAGTAGTCATCTTACGGCAGTACATTATGAGATGTGTGGAAGGGCACGATTTTCCATCATATTTATTGAATCTTGGACTTTTGTATTTTGGGGGTAGGCTCAAATTGGATACCAGACTTAGCTCACTAGCATCGTTCCCTGGCTCTTTTTGAGTCTGAATGGTATTAATCATTTCTTCCATCAGGTGGAACTTCAATTCCCACTTCTCTTCAACACCATGTCTGATCTTCTCGATCAGATTTAGGTCAGGGATTTCTTTCTCACAAAGCCTTCCAACATCTATAGGCTGACTCTCGAGAACCTGAACTGGTGGGCTAGCGGATACACTGACAGGGTTTGTATCATCTAGAGCGATGGATTGAATCATATGATGAGAGGTATCTCCATTTGGCTCAGAGGTCTCTTCATTTCTTACTTTTTCTTTCCCAAGATTCTTTCCTAGTAGTGTCGTAAGCTCAGATAAAATAGATTCTTGAGACTGAGCAATCTGTGCACTGATACTCTGTTCAATATCCCCAAGACGATCCTCTAAGTATTTTTGACCTCTTTCCAGATTGGTCACACGGTCTTTCATTCTTTTCTTTCGGTAGTATGTGAGATTATAATGTAGTGTGGCCAATGTTTTAAAATGCGCTGTCATAATATGCACATAGTTAGAATATGTCAAATAGTTAAATACATGTATGATGCATATGCAGATACAAATGATGCAAAATGTATGCAGGTTAAAGGTATTGACCCCTGTTGGTAATCACCCTACTGGATTACTTTTACAGGAAATAAAGGGTCCTTTACAACATTGAGGGAACTAGCCCTATACATCAGCACTAGCCCTAATTTCTATTTTCTATGGGTCCTAAACTGCTTCCTTGATCTGGAAATCTCTATTACATCATGGATTCTAGTTGAAAAGCTTCGATCTTTGTGGCTGACCCGGTCTTGTTTTTGACTTCTTTCTGAACTTCGTTCTTTGAGATTGCCTGACATTGGTCCTGGCCAAATATTACCTGAGGAACCTTGTAGTGTCGGTGTTGCTGACAATGGTTTCTTCCCACTGATTCCACTTCCAAAATTGGATTGTTCTTGGTAATCCTGAATAGTGATCTCGATCCTCGTGAAGGTGAGTCGGCAAGGTACTAACCTCTTGTTCTTCTTCTTATAGTCTGGTAAAAAAAAACTCTTCGTTGATGTGCTTGAGAAATTGGTCTATTACCCTTTTTGATCGGCTATTTTTTTATCTGACTCTGACTCATCCTCTGGATGGAGAGATAGTATCAATTCTAATTCCGAATCGGTCTTTAAATGGTGAGATGATATTGTTTTGTGTCTCTGATAACCCTTTAATTAAACCTTGGTTTCTGTTACATCCTTCATGCTCTTTTAGAATCTCGGACTGACATTCTAATGTAGACCCGGATAAATGCATGATCGTTACCTAGTGTTGATGTTCGGTAGACTGTTGTCTCAGGTTCTTCGGTTTTCCTATAACCGATGTCTGATAAAAGGGGTCTGATGGATGGTGACCTTGCCAAATCTTATCCCTTAATTAGTGTCTCTGATCAGTTTCTAACACTAGAGTTGGGGGGTTTAGATATCTCTCTTCCATGGTGAATGTTTCCTTTGTAGGATGAACCACTCGAATCAATACCCTCGATGCAATGCAAGATGTGATGATGCATGCAGAAAGGAAAAAAATATGAAAAAAATCAGGTTAGTAACAGGTAAAAATAATAAACGCAAAATAAATTTCAGAAAATTAAATTGCGAAAAAGTAAACAAAGATCGAAAGTCCTAAATATTCCATATAGTTCTCCTAAGGTATACGCTTGGCTCTACTGGGGCGGGTAGTCTAGTTCTCTGTATGCAGTGTTGGTGCTAAAAAGGGACTCGGATTGTCCGAGCTATCCTCTACTAAGAGTAGCAAGACCCCCGATCATCACCCATTATAGGCTCATCTTGACCGGGTTCAATTCAAGGGGACCCATTCTATTATTTCCATACGAAGGAACAATATCCTCACGAAAACATAAGGTAGTAGAGCCCCGAAGGTACTTCGGTTAGAGCCCATACGGGAGAACAATATCTCCACGAAAGCATTAGCCTTTTCCCCTCACTTAAAAAGGACGGGTTTAGATGTCAATTTTAAATACAAAAAATAAAATCACAAATTTAATTGAAAATTAATTTGATCGTCACTTTAGCCCGGAACCTTTAATTTTATTGAAGCGATAATCGTTTAAAGAGCTGGACTCTTTTTTTTTGTTTTTGAAAAAAAACAAAAAAATCTTCCCAGTGGAGTCGCCATCTATAGAGATGTGAAAATCCTCGATTAAATTGTATCGCTAAAAATATTCTTTTTCGATTGTGAAAAACATATTTCGATGTCATTTTGAAAATAAATATCTTCCACGTGGGGTTTTCTTTTAAAAATCTTTTTTGTAAAATTGGGAGTCGCCACCGGCTATTTTGGTAGACCGGATACCATAAAATCAAAGATTTTAAAAATTGGGGTTCGAGAATTGGTTACGGATGGAGAAGGATTAGCACTCCCACACCGTCCAAAAATTAGAACTTTGTTTGATTACCGCTTTATTAATATTAAATTTTTCGGGCTAATTTGACGATCAAATTAATTTTTTAATTGGATTTGCACATTTATTTTAAAGCACCTAAAACCGAAGATAAGCATCCGAACCACCACTACTACACCGGAGTTGGCCTCGCTTACGACCGGATTTAAGGGGCCGCATTAATAAAATAAGATATAAGTCGTTATGCATTTTCTTAGTTTTAAAAACATATAAGTATAGCCACTACAAATCAAACGACAATAGTAAAGGGAACAAAACATGAAGATGTGCAACAATTACATGTAAAGTCATCACCAAATGTAAATTAAACAATGGATTACAAGGAAATTAATAACCGCAAAATTAGTCTTAATACCGATTAAAAAATATATTTGTTGTTTCCTTGATTCGAGGTTTTAAATTTGCACTGACATTTTAACATTTGTTTAAACATGAATATTATATTAATATGATATTTAGAAAGAAATTATATAAATTCCATAAAGGAGACGAATGATAGCAGAAACATTAAAAAAGGAATTTTACAAGTAATATATCAACCTCACTTTCGTCGTATTTCATTTTTTTATTAAAAATTGTTTCTCCTTAGAAACTCTCTGTTTCCTCTTTTGCTTCCAAAAAACAAAATCCAGAAAGAAACAACCAACTATACTCCTTACACCGATCAAATTACGACCAAAGAATTTTGGCCTCAGTCCGGTATTGGCTTCGAGCCACCTAGACTGTCCTTGGCCTCCCTTGGTTGATCAGAAAGGCTCTGGAAAGCCATAAACCGAGAGGAAATCCCTAGCAGAAAGGTATTTGATAATCTGGTTTGAAACAAGACCCAAAGAACAACTCCGTTCGACTTTCTTTTCAGATCAAGGCTCATCACTTTGAAAGGTTCATCGCCGACTACGCAGATCGGACTCAAAACTGGTAGTCACTCGACTATCTCTTTTGTTTCCTTTTTTATGGTTTAAATGCATGCAAGTAAAAAATGGAATGGTAGAAGAACAAAGTGTTTTTTACCAGAAAGACTTTTGGGAATTTCTTTTTGATTGATCAGTTTTTCGGGTTTACAAGGCTCTCTCCTTTTTTAAATGCTCTCTCTTGAATATTATAAAGAGCTTTCTCCCTCCTCTCTCTCTGCCCATATTATAATGGCCATTGTTTGTGTCTGTCATTTTCCTCTTTGTATATTCCGAGGTTTCCCAGATTTATAGGCTTTTACTTCTTCTGGTAATTGGATTTTGATGTTTCTCTGTTTTTTCGCAGGTTTTTCAAGGTCGTCGGCGGGTCATGTGGTGATCCGGCGTGATCGATGGGGCGTGGCAGACGAGGAGGCGTTCGGCAATCGAAGAGTCACGGGTTAGATGCGTGGAAGACGAGTTGTCACGTGTGGGAGCTGAGGGGACTCGATCTTGACCGTTCATCTTCAAATCAATCCAAAGGCTCAGATTGAGTAGCTGCACCATAAAGGAGAGGCATTAGGGTTTTCTTTAAAGTTCGGACCCGGGTTGTTGGGCTGTTGTAATTATATAAAATATGAATCTGATGTGTAAATATTTTACTAATTAGACTTTGATTTATTCATTTTTTTGGGTTTTCATATTACAAACGGGTCAGATTAATAATATATGATATATTAATATGAACAGATAATTAAAATAATATAAAACAACTAATAACAGCATAGGATTCACACATGTAAAATATTTAATAATATATAGTACATGCATACGTACATAATACAGACATATTAATTCCATGCATAATAACAACATACATTAACATTCTTATAATAATGCCCATGCAATACCCTACCTAAATACATATGCGGGACGTAAACTATACACATACAATAACACACATAATATATATAAATAATACACATATGGTAAACATATAGTAAAACATATAATATAATACCACACAATATATACTAATAATAGGCCCTTATTTAAATTGAAAAAATTAAAAATATTTTAATTTCTCCGGTTAAAAATGGGTGACTACAATAACCGATAACATGTTTTAAGTTCCTGATCTTTGTACTAATAAATGAACCAATTTGCATGATCTCTCTAGACCAAGTGGTTAAAGGAACAATTATTGTTCCTAGAGGTCACAGGTTTGAGCACCAGAGCTGCAACAGAGTGATTATGCAATCAATGTCAAATTGTGAAGATTATATTCTAGAACAGATACTACTGTAATCACTATTAGCTTGTTCAAAAAAATGAATCAATTTATTCTAGAGGAATTACTTGAACCAATAATGAGGATGAGAGAATCACTTTCGATAATAAATCTTCATAGTACTCGATCTAAATTAGTTAGCTAATAGATCGACAATTATAAGCGGTCGACATTTTAACGACTTATATGCAACAAATTATCGTGTAAAATTCACGTGTTTACTAATTAACAATTGCACTAATTTCGTGTTTTTTATAGAATTTGATGGTTAAATTTTAACAAATTGAAGTTTAGGGATTAATTGTTTAATATAAAGGATGAAATTCATAATTAAACATGTTTTTATTGGCATTAAATCACATTCGATAAAATATACTTAGATAGAGAATCATACAAGAGAAAAATTCTTATAGGTTTGGTTAAAAACCTCACTAATTCTAAGTGGAGGAAAAGAGTATCTATGGAGATTATCACAAAAACAACAACAACTATAGAATCATGAAAAATAAGAAAAAAAAAACTCAAAACATCCAAAATTAACTGACACTATCCGTATTCACTAATCCCATAACACCCACAAGAATTTGATAAAATATATAACTATCCAGCAAATCATTACGTAATAATTTTCAAGTTAATTTGTAATTCTATTATTCTTCCGATAAATATGCACAAAATGAATCATCCAATCTTCCAAAGAAGAGCATTTACATATTGAGTTAACAAAGATACAAAAACGACAATACCATCCCCTAACACCTTTACTATAACTATGTTATCAAAATAGTTTTTTAATTTTCTAACGTGATACTTATATTTTTATCAAAATATTTAATATAATATTTTTATTTTTAAATATCTAATATGACATATACATACTTCAGTAAAATATTTAGTGTTATACATGAATTGTTATTTTGTATATTATAATACATAGTGAATTTTCATTAGTAAATTTAAATTTATTATCATCATTAATCCATGTACTAATTTGATCCCAACTAGCCACATCATTTAACATATACTTCTCATACCTTGGACATTTTTCATGAAGGATTCAAAGGGAGTTCTACCCTATTTCGTTATCTACTTTCTCATTTATGTACTATATCTTATCATTCATTTGCATGATTTTTATTAGTTACATAATATTAAATTGTAAGAAGAAATAAGCATTCATGCATGTACTTTAATTAGGTTCATTTAAGCATTAGTTCATTTATGCATGTAGTTCATTAATAAAGTTAGTTTATTGATCAAACTAGTTCATTCATTGAATTAGTGCATTAATCAAACTAATTCCTAAATTGTTTTATGCATGTTTTTTTAATTAAAAGAAAAATCAAGTTTAACTTTATGTTAGGTCAATGAAGGGAAATGACCAGTCACACCGAATACAAGAATATGAGTCAACTTGATCTCCATTTTTGAATTGGAATCGGGCAAATTTGAGTCTTGAAATATCTTTCAAGTTTATTCCTCTATCTTTTAGTTTTCCATCGCATTTTTGAATCACTTTATTCCGATATTATAAGCTTGAGATATGATCGATTTGCTGAAGACAATGCATGCAAAATTTTTATTACGTGAATTTTATGCAAGGATGATTTGAATGAGTTTGAGCTAAAGAAGAGTCCTCTCATTTTCAGCTAAGAGATAAGTCATTAAAGGCCTTCTTATTTACAAATTCAAGGTAATTCAAAGCTGGTTTTATTTATGCGATTGAAGACCATCATTATGCAAATAATCAAGGCACTCAAGTCATTTCTTCATCATCTTTTGGAGGTTGATTGTATTCTACATGGATATAAGCAATGAAGGTCCTCTTAATGCATTATATTATGACATTCAAAAAGGTTAATAGCATAAGGATCAACATGGAATAGGAAGAGATATTTTCTTTTTTGCTGCCAAAGTGTCTACATATATGAAGTGTTGAAATAGCAAGACAAGACAACCTCAGAGTCTTTTTCTCACTTTAGACGAAATTATGTCTATATTTAGCCTAAATTAAGTCTAAATTTATCACAAATACCTAAGACGCAATGAGAGTAAAGTTACAATCGATGTAGAATCGAGAGATGAGATATCATTGAAGATATGTAAGTTTGACTTTCTTTACTTTGCATCACTAATGTTAAAATTGTTCCTAATAAAAAAAGGCAAACATAAGATTATATATGACGAAGAATCCAAAGTCAAAGAGTCTAGTAAGTGAGAAATTAAATCCAAAGATGTTTCCAAACACAAAGAGACAAAGAAGATTACTTTATCCCCACTTTCATCCCGGCAAAACCACAAAGATCAAATACAATTGATAGAGCAATGAAGGATTTGAGATACATGAACCTATTCGCTGAGGTTTTAAAGGGAAAAAAATAAAAAAAAAACAGTGTGGAAAAATAATATGGATATGCTTAAAGGAACAAAGAAAATTGGGGGGAATCTCAAAACCTTAAAAGCTTTGTTAGGGTGGTAAACCTAGATGAAGGTGAGGAGGCATTGGATCTCTTCCAAGAATTAGCAAGCAGATCTACAAAGAAAAAGATGTATTGTTCGTTAAGTGACCTTCAGGATGTTGCCTTGTCCATAATAGAGTGAAAGAAAAAAGATCAAACGAAAAATAAAAAGATGAAGAAAAAAATCATCAAAAATTTTTGAACTTTCAGGGAGATCTTTATCAAACTCATATATGATGGAGAAGTGAGAGTATCTTACTAAGGAAGCAAGGAAAGCTATTAAACTTGGAAAAAATTGGAATTTAATTTATAGGAAACGAGAAACAAATAGTCAAGAATTTTTTTTATTGGATAAAATGAATCCATCATATTAAGAAACACGAAGGAGTTGAGAATCATAATTTATGCTACTATGAATAAGTCATTAGTATGAAGAGGCATTATAAAATAGTTGAAATAATTAATGTGCGAGGATTTAGGTGGAAGATAAAGCTCTTCGATGGGTGGTTTGTTAAGAGTAGAAAAATAAAGGTGGTAGACATTAACAGTAAATGAAGTGTTAAGTGATGTGATGTGAAAAGTATCATTTTTGTGAAAGCTTTGTTCTAAAAATTTTAATATGATGAAGGAATTGAGGATATTGCTGCAAGATGTAAAGTTAACTTATGAGCTATTGTGAAGTTTGATGGCTTCACTAAAAGTCAATTCTTACCTTTTGATGTTAAACTTGATTACATTCCAACAAAAGTGTTTTATGTGTTCATGGGGTTCTTCTAGAGGATCATCATAGTTTTATGTTGTTCGCATGAAAAATTTCAGGAGAATTTTTAATTCTTCGTCCTCTCGAGTTTCTTTGCATTATTTTAGCTCATTGTAACATAAAATATTGGATTTCAAATATGAATGGATGGCAGGAAAATAATGGTGTGTTCTGGGGTGGTGACTTTTGTATTGTATATTTAATTGGTTGAAACTGTGTTAAACTGACATATACTAAAATAGGAGATTTTATTTTTATTGATTACCAAATTGGGTTGTACTCTTATCCTCCAATTAAGTTTTAGGGAGGTTTTTAACGAGGAATCCGTTTTTTGTTTAAATAAAGTTATAAATTGATTTTACTAAGAAAAAAAAAACAATTGAGAGAGAGTTTTGAAAAAGCTTAAGAGAAAGGGGGAATAAGGTAAAAGGAAAAAAGAGTGATGAAGAGGAAAAAAATATTTTTGCGAGTGAAAAAGAATTTTAAAAAGAAGATAAGAGTAAAAATGAGCACATTGAAAAATAAGAGAGTCAGATTAAATAGAGATTTCTAAAAAAGCATAAAACTGAGAAGAAAAATATAAAGACTTGAAAATTTTGTTTCTTACCAACCAATCTATTCTTCCTACCTTTTCTTTTGACTTACAAGTTATTCTAAGCGATACATTTTTATAAGATGATACAAAAATATCTCTTTTAAAATTCAAAAAGATGTGTCATTTGAAATTTCAAGGGACATGTTTATTCCAAATATACTCCATCCATTTGATGAACCTCATGAAAGAGAAATTTCAACGAATCTGATTCTTGAGAATATTAAGGATAAATTTCATGTATGAAATTTTATAAATCTTCAGTGTTCATTCATTTTATTAATGATGATTCATTTTCTAACATAGATTCACTTTTGAGCATATTGAATCATCTACATGTAGTTGTTTATATTTATGATGATCAATTTAAAGAGATTGAAGAATGTATGACTTACCTACTTGAGCGAGTACACGAGTCTTGTGTACATTCAAACACGAATCATCCACTTAATAAAGGCTTCCAAGATTTATGCATTAATTGATTGACATCATGAATCCAATTGATACTTTGAAGAAACTCAATGAAGTTGTTATTCGAAGAGAAAGTTGATCAAAGAGAGTTGAATGGACAACATTTATCTTTTTTTATTCCAATGGAGCAATTAATGATAAGGGGTATCGATTTGAGGACAAGTCGCTTTAAAGAGGGAGATGATTATGTGATCCTAACTAGCTTTATCATTTTACGTATACTTCTCATACCTTGGACGTTTTTAATGAATTATTCAAAGGGAGTTTTATCATATTTCGTCTTCTACTTGCTCTTTTATGTATTATATCTTATCATTCATTTGCATGATTTTTATTAGTTGCATGATATTAAATTGTATAGAGAAATAAGTATTCTACTTCATTTAAGCGTGTACTTTAATTAGATTCATTTAAGTATGTATTACATTTAATCATTAGTTCATTTATGCATGTAGTCCATTAATAAAGTTTATTTATTGATCAAACTAGTTTTTTCATTGAATTAGTGCATTAATCAAACTATCTCCTAAGTTGTTTTATGCATGATTTTTTAATTAAAAGGTGAATCAAGTTTAACTTTGTATTAGGTGAATGAAAGGAGGTGATTAGTCCCATCAAATACAAGAATATGTGTCAAGTTGAACTCTATTTTTGAATTGAAACCGGGCAAATTTGAATCTTGAATCTCTTTCTAGTTTATTCTTCTATCTCTTAACGGTAACAAAAAGTTCAACAAGTTTTAGGTTTTAAAATTTAAGAGTTTAAATGTAAGAGCGTGTAATTTAGGGTTCATTGTTAGAATTTATGGTTTAGATGTTTTGATTTAGATTAAGGTAATATAATTAAAGTTTTATTCAAAAAATACGATTAGAGAATTATATTTTCACTCATAAACCATAAGTTCTAACTACAAGCCTTAAATTCTAAACCTCTAAATCTTGAACCCTAAAACTAAAGCATTTGTAAAAAAAACCTTTTGTTTTCATTGCCAGTGTATAGAGTAACTACCCTTAAATAAATACTTATGTATTATTTTTTTATTTATGTACCTAAATTATCTTTTATTAAAATAAGTATCTAAATTATATTTTTATCAGAATAAGTTATTTATTGTATATTTTGATCAAAATAAATACCGAAAGTATATATATTTTCATATAGGTGCTTAAAAGTTGATATATCACATTAATAAACGACAAATAATCTTGAAGCATAAAATATGAAAGATTAAATATGTTATGATATAACCTTTTTAGTTATAAAAAATTTTAATCTTGGTTTTGATGAATGTTCAAAAGTATTATTTTTATTACTTTTTTAATCATATTATTGTTAGGCTTAAGCACATTTTAGTTACATCGTTAGGTATGTATGTATAATTTATTATTTTTCATCGTTACGAGCTTAGTATTATAATTTTTTTCGTGGAAAAATCGTTACTCTGTATGTTATTTTGCGCAGGATAAGAATGGTCGAAGCAAGTGAAAAATTGTTGTGGCAACTGAGGCGAATTTCTGAAGTACATGCCGAATTAATTGTGAATGCAATTAAGATACCCAATTAAAGGGAAACACGAAAAATAAAGGAATAAACCCAAAGATTTATATTAGGACACATAATTTGATTGAGATAAAAGATTTTAATTTAAGATAAATTTTTAAGGAAAACGATAAGAAAGATTTATTATTTTTTTATTCAATTTATTTCCAAATTAAACTACTCGTAATGAAGATTTGAAAAGAGATTTATGAGGAGTTTCTAAGGGAAGAGATAAAAGAGATTTATTATCTCATTGTAATCACTAATTTTATCCAGAATAAAGTTGTTTATTTTTTATTTTTGTCTTAAATAATAGACTTTAGTTAATTTTAGAATTTATAACAAAAGATAAAAACAAAAAAAATATAATAATGGGTTATTTTCGGTTTTTCTTTAGTTATGTTTATTTATAAAAATATATTAAAAACCAAAAGATTATAAATATATATTAATTTTAAAATTCTCATAAAATATATATTATAAATTATTTAATACTTATTTCGCCGACGCTGGAAGATCCTCTGACGCCGACGCTGGAAAACTTCGTGAATTCGTTAATTAATTATTAATTAACGCATGAATGTCCTTTTCTCCAAAGATCTTCGACGAAGTACTTTTATCAGATCAGTCGGTTGGTAATCTCCTAAATGAAAGTTTTCAGCGGCCAAGACGGCGGGATTTATTTATGTCTGACAATGGGGTTTTGGATACGAGGAATGGTCCTGGAACAGAGATGGCAATTCACCAAGGAGAAGATTTAGTGCATATGGATCTTGATAGTGGGGCGGACATGGAAAAAACAATAGGGCTATCGTCTAGAGACGGTGATATCACGTTACCGTCAGTGGTGGTGTCTGGGCTAAAAAGTGGACAAGAACCTTTCGATCTTGGGAAGAGGGTTTCTTTTCGAGATGCTGCGATGCGCTCCGCCGAAAGTAATAAGGAAGATAATTTTCTAAAGTCGTTGGAAGTGGAATTAGCCAATGACGATATTATTATTAGCAGAGATGGCCCGATTCCTGAGATTCGATTTTCCAATAGGGTTCATAAGCAGATTGATGCAAAGTTGGCAAAGGCGATGATAGTAAGACTCCTGGGGCGCTCAATTGGACTCAGGGCTTTGAAGAATAGAATACAGGCACTATGGAATCTGATGGGAGATTTCTCGATCATTGATCTAGATAACGATTATTACTTGATCAAGTTTAACCTTGATACGGACTATGACAAGGTAATCTCTGGTGGTCCATGGATGATTTACGGAAGCTACTTGACTGTCGAGCCCTGGTCGAGGGAGTTTTCGACAGCTGAAGATCACCCTAAACAGATTTTGGCATGGGTAAGACTGCCTGGATTACCCTATCGCTATTATTCGAAACATTTGTTTAATGCAATTGTAGGACTAGTTGGAGAGGTTATTCGGGTTGATTTTAACACGATGGAGGGTCGTCGAGGGAGGTTTGCACGGCTTGCGGTTATGGTGAAACTAGACCAGCCACTGCTACCTGGTATGATAATTGATGGTAGGTTCCAACGGATAGAATATGAAGGTTTGCTGTTGATTTGTTTTGGATGTGGGAAGTACGGACATACTAAAGAATTATGTGCGGAAGTACAGAAGCAGGCGGCACAACCCAAAATTATGGAACCAGCACTAAAAGCTACTGAGATGTATGGGCCGTGGATGCAGGTGGAGAAACGGCGACAGGGAACCCAACGAATTGCTAAAGGACAAAACTCTTCTGATTCGAGGGCTACTAAGTCGACGGGTTCGCGGTTTGCTGTGTTGAATGTTGGAATAGATAATATGACGGTGGAAGAGCAAAATCTGACGCAAGGGATTGGCCAGGCCCCGATTCCTAGGGCCGATCATGGTCCTAGTTCAAAGAGGGTAATGAAAGGTAAAGAGGTTATGGTGGTTCATGAGCCATCTGCGAATAAGGGTGCACAACAGGTTCAAATCATCGCGGACATAGCAAGACCATCTAATGTTGTTCCTCTTATGGAAGCTACTGGATCATAAATGAATGCGGATGAGATGATCACAAAAGCAGTGATTGACACTTCTAAGGCATGTAATGAGCAGGAACAAGTTAAGGGTTTACAGGTCACCAGTGTTGGTAATGAGACACAAAGCACGGTGCAGACTGTTCCTTCTAAGTTGCCTACGGAAAAACATATAGTTATTCGTATTACGGATGAAAATCAAAAACGGGTCTTAAAAGATAATAATGGAAAACCAGCGTTAGGTTTGATTCGTAAAATAAGCAAGACATATGCTCGTAGTGGCACTATTCCAAGCCCTTTGGCTCGTAAGAACGGAAAGACGAAAAAGATTGATGGGAAACACCAAGCGATGGAAGTTACGCAATGGATAAATACAATCTCAAATGAATTGTCTACAAAACAAACAAGTTTGGATCTGTCCGTTAGGTCGAGGGGTTCAGAGACAGCTAAGAAGGGTGAAATTCGATGGACTGCGAACGAGTCATTTGAGGGAACGATGCAAGCGGGGAATCAGTGAGTTTGGGGTTCTTTATGCTTATTTTAATGATTAAAATCATGTGTTGGAATACTCAAGGCACTCTTGGCCTTGACTTTAATCGCTATATTAGATTATTGGTTAGTGTGCAGTTACCGGATATGATTGCAATCTTTGAGCCTCAAATAAGTGGGGATGGGGCAGACAGTTTCATTCGTCGCTCGGGGTTTGATTATTCATACAGAGTAGAAGCAAATGGTTTTTCAGGAGGCATATGGGTCCTTTGGAAGGAAGGGATTATGTTTGATGTTCTTACTGTTTCAAACCAGTTTATACATGGAATTGGTGTGGATTCTAGATCAAATGTACAATTCCATGCTACGTTTGTGTATGCAAGCCCAGAGTAGGGTAAACATCGATTCCTCTGGGATCAACTTGAGGTCCTGGATCCAGGGCCTGAAATGTCGTGGCTGCTTGTGGAGACTTTAATGTTATAGTAAGTTCTGATGAGTGGTCAGGTGGATCGACTCGGAGAGTGGGGACTTGCGCGCAGTTTAGTGAGTTTATATTTCGAACGGGGCTTATTGACATGGGTTTCAGTGGTCCACGTTTTACTTGGCAGAGGGGTAATTTGAGTCAAAGGCTTGACCGCTTCCTCTGTAATGCAAAGTGGTATAATTTTTTTGCATCTTCAAATGTCCTGCATCTACCTTTGATGGGTTCTGATCATCGTCCAATTTTATTGGTGACTGAGGCGGATAGGAATCAAAATGGTCAACGGCCTTTCCGGTTTGTGTCAGCATGGAATGATCACCCAAATTTTAAGCGGTTATTACGTGAGAGCTGGGATAGCAATATAAATGTGTTTGATAGCCTTTTCTCATTTCAGGAAAAAAAGTCGTCAATGGAATAAGGATGTGTTTGGCCATATTGGAAAAAAAAAAGAGGTGACTTCTTGCCCGAATCGGGGGAATTGAGAGAGCTATTGATAGAAGGCATAATCCATTTCTCTTAGACTTAGAGATCAAACTAAAATCTGAGTTGAATGTTGTCCTTGAGCAGGAGGAAAGCTTATGGTTTCAAAAATCTCGGAGTAAATGGCTTGACCAAGGTGATCGTAATACAAAATTTTTTCACTCCACAACTCTTAATCGGAGGAGGCGCAATACTATTCACATGCTTCGACTAGATGACGGAAGTTGGTGCTCGGAATCAACCATTTTAAAGAAGCATGCCATCAATTTTTTCTCAAAGCTTTACACTGCCGAACCGGTTGTCAATTTGGACCGTAATGATTTGAGTGGACATTCACAAGTGTCCGAGAGCCAGCAAAGGCTATTGTTACGGGATGTATCGCCAGCTGAAGTCTGTGCAGTTATATTTTCGATGAATCCGCATAAAGCACCAGGCATTGATGGCTTTCATGCGGGGGTTTTTCAGAGGAATTGAGATGTTGTAGGGCAGTCGGTGGTGTCGTTTGTTCGAGAGTTCTTCGCGGCTAGAAATCTAGGCGACATCACTAATCAAACCTTACTTGTATTAATTCCCAAAGTTGCTAAACCAGAGAGTATTAAACAATTTAGACCTATCAGCTTGTGCACGATATTGTACAAAGTTATTACTAAGATTCTGGTTAATAGACTTAAGCCTCTGTTACCGAACTAGATATCTTCAACTCAGTCAAGTTTTGTACCAGGATGTCATATCACGGACAATATTATCCTAGCTCAAGAGGTAATTCATACGATGAGAAAGAAGAAAGACTCCAAACCTTGGATGGCGATTAAGGTTGATTTGGAAAAAGCCTATGATAGATTAAGCTGGGATTTTATAAAAAGCTCTCTTTATGGGTTAGGGCTTCCTGACCGCTTTATTTGGTGGATTTTAAAATGTGTAACCGAAGAAAGTCCATGCCGCAAACCGTACAAGACAGAAGAAGAGGGAGAGTTCAACTAGAGATAGCTTCACATACACATCTTTTTATCTTTGTATTCGATTCATGTGGGAATTAAATTATTTGTAAATCTTTCTTGATGTTAATTGGTTTAAGTTATTATGTGTGGGGTTGTGAGAACAATGAATTTTGTTTTAGTAATTGAGTTTGTTTCTAATCAAAGTTTGTTCATTCTTAATTCTTAAATAGATTGCAAGTGAATTGGGAGAGGATCTCGTGAATTTATCCATTTATCTAATATTGAGTTAGTTATATTCAAGAAATGAATGAGTATGATTTTCAACCGTTTGTGAAAACTAATTCGGCTTAGGGACAAGTTATGAATTTCAACAGCTAAAAGGAGCGCAATATTAGTTATTACCCACCCTTGGTTCAAGCCTTGATGTATTATCAAGGCATGCACAATTAAAAATGTTTCAAGTTATGGATAATGAAAAACTATTGAAAAATGCTTTGCCGAGCTTTGAAGGTTGTTGCTCAATTGCTCGAACAATTGGCTCAACCACAATTGTGCAACTCTTCGAAGAACTGACTAGGCAGTTCAACTGGGTCAATTGTCCGATCAATCGAGTGATGCAAACATTCAATTACCACGACGGTCTATTCGAGCTTCACTCCACAACTCACAATAACTCTTCTTACTCTCGCTTATTCGATCTCATTCATCTTTACTTTAATTTTTTATTTTACTCTATTTGTTTAGTTAAACTCCTATTATCATTAATTGTGTTTTTATTTATAGTTTAATAACTTAAGTAAAGTGACCTAAATCAATTCTTGTGGAGACGATATTTTTACTATATTATTACTTACGACATGTATACTCTTACTGTTTGCGTTGTACTCAAATCACGGAAGAAATGTCAACTAATAAATGTCGTAGTTGAGGAATGTTTTTGTTTAATATCAAAATAAAACCAATCATGTAGAACAACTAAATAATTAGTCTATCCTATTTTATTATAATCCCCCCCACCCCCACCCACCCCCCTACAAATTCTACAAGTACTTGGAGGAAGGAGAAAGCTTTCACCTAGGGTTCAAACTAATAGCAAATAAATGTTTCCCCACCACCACAAGCCTCGCCTCATAGGATATCCACAACCTAAGCCATTGCCTCATTGTTTGATGCTTGTTTTTCAATTCATTCCGAGAATACATCAAGTGTATTCATGTCAGAACGGTAATGTCTCTGCGTAAATTCCAGCAAAGTAGCCCAATTAAAATCTGGGTATTTCCTTGGATTTGCAGCGTTCACCAACCCTGCTGCCGGAATCACCGGTTTCTCCAGCTTTGGACATAGAAAGAAAGCAATGGATTTTCTCACGATTCGGTTATTCACCACCGCTCTGTGCAGGCAGCTCTTGTACATGCCGTTCGATAAAGCCTGCATGCATGAATTTAACCATATCAAATTCATTTTCCTTACAATCAAGTTCGATATACTTAGAGGTCATCTGTTGTTTTTTACCATGAATGTGTCACCGATGTTGATAACTAAAGCTCCGGGGACGGGAGCAACGGCATGCCACTTGTCATCGGCAAACACTTGAAGACCGCCGACTTGATCCTGAAGAAGGATTGTCAAGGAAGTTGGGTCGCAGTGAGGACCGGTTCCCAGAGTCAAATCAGGCTTTTGGCATGGCGGATAGTAGTTCAGTCTCAAAATTGAGTCATTTTCAGCGAAGAAGTCTTTGTAGTAAGCTTGGTCCAGTCCTAGACTTATCCCTATCAGCTCCATTATTTCCAGGGCAAGCTTGTTCATGGTTTCACCAAATTCCTGGTAAAGTCTCCTGTCAAAATCCATTAGGTTTTGATTGAGTTTTTTTAAAATACAATCCAAATTAGTCTGACTAATGAGTTAACTATTTTTTAATTACATACCCGAAATCCTTGAAATCTTCACCCATCCGGTTGAATAAATAGTGTTCGATGATATTCGGAACGTCGGGGCGATATTGAAGCGACAGTGTCTCTTTCCATGGCAACTTGGAGGAGAACCTCCCAACGAAACTACTCGCATAACCATAGCTTTCTCCTAGTTTTCTCTGCGCCTTCTGCTTCTCAGAGAGTTGCATGCGGAAGAACAAGTCCATGTACTCTTCAGCTTTCTCCATAAGCCCTGAATCCACCCCATGGTTTACAACCAAAAAGAACCCATGCTTCTTGCATGCCTCGTTCACCGCTGCAGCCGCTTTTGATAAGGCAAGAGGGTCTCCCCCACGCGACAGAACTCCCATGTCAATCGTCGGAATCACAAGTTCCGGGGCATCCAGGCTCGGTTTCTCCTCGTCAGGCCACAAGAACTGAGAGGGTATATTGCATTCGGTTCCGGCAATCGATCCATCGAAAGCTAAAGCCGGCGCATGCTCGTCCTTCTTACCATTCTCGACAGCCGGAGTTGCAGGAAGCGTCTGCTTGTTTTCAGTGCCGGCAAGATATTGCACCATTTTTCTGCTATGACAACTTGAATGGTTCTTGTCTAGATGTTTGTGAGAGCTAAAGTGTAGCAAAAGTGGATTTAAATAATAGAGCCAAATACATTTGGAATTCATTTTCTATACATATTTGGTAACAAATCTCATTCTGTAGTAGACCCTGTATAGATGACTTGTATTTGTACAGTATTTTAATATATTTATTATCTGGCTATTAAATTGTCTTTAATTTCTGCACTCAAATAAATTTACTAATTACAGACATTTCTTTAATTTTATTATTATCAATTAAAAAGTTTAATTTGATACCTAAATTTGTTAAAGTTTCATTTTCTATAATAGGATGAAAAAAGTTTTATCACCAAAACTCAAATAAAGGTTTTAAATCATGAAGATAATCGAACCGTAATTACATAAATAATTATAAAGAGTCTAAAAATATCTACAAGGATCCCGATATTTTATAAATAAATTGAAAAATATATACTTATTTATCTGTATACGAGTCTCTGTTACTCGGATAATCATAAAATTTGGGTAACCAAAAAATCGGATATCGTGTATCCGGTTCATGATTTTTTATTTAAAATTTTAAAAATTAGGGATTTAAATTTAGTTTTGGGTAAAAATATTAAAAAACTTAAAATAAAAATATATTTTAAATATAAAAAATATATATTAACACGTTTAGCGTGTTGAATACCCGGAAAAAAAATCTTAGGCTCATGTTCCGACCGTGTCCCAGAAAATTATCAAGTCGGATACTTGACCCAAAAAAATTTAAAAAAATCCTTAAATACAAGTTTAAATTCTCACATTAATAAAATAATATTTTTAAATATATATTATACTATAAATTATTTATTTAGTTTCCTTTTAATATTAATTTTTTTATGAATTACTCAAAAAATTAAAATTTTAATATAATATTAAATTTTATAAAACAATATTTTTAATTTTTCATTTTATTTATTATTTTATACGATTTTTATATTATCGTATACCTGAATAACATTAAACTAATATTATTTTATCCTTAAGTATGATGTTCATTATCGAGTACCCGATTTTCTGGTACTTAAATATTGGTTACTCGATTCATCCGGTTATTTATTTTGTCTGTCCGTGTCCTGGCCCATTATGTACGAGTATTTCTGTAATGACCCGGATTTGGATCCGAGCGTCGGGTTAATCCGAGAGTTATGGGTTTCAGTTTTGGTCTCGAGTTTAGTGGTTTTGGGCCTCAGTTTTGTTTTAGGTCTTGTTGGGCCCTTAGCTTGTTGGGGCTTAAGTGTTGTTGGGTATGTAAGGTTTTGGCAAGGGGTTTTTGGTCTTTCTTTTGTTGAGGACAAGGAGGGGAAAGAGTTGTTTTCTATAGAGAAATCTGAAGAGTGAAGTCATCATTCTTTTCTTTTGTTTTTATCTTTTCCTTCTTCAAACTTTAGAGAGAAAGGTACCATCCTTTGGAGTTTAAGTGGGAATCTCGTTTAGAAGCTTGAGGGTAAGTAGTAGAACATCCTAAGATCTTCACAACAAGGTAAGAATGTGTTGGTTTGGTGAGGATGGGGGTTTATGAGTTGGTTTGAGAGAAAAAACGAGAATAAGGTTTTAAGGGTTTGAGTCTCAGTTTTTAGTGTCTTTGATGTTTTGAGGACCTCCCTAATTGGTGGCTAATGGTTAAGTGTCTTCGTCTTGTAGATAAACAAGTTGGAACACCATCTTCAAGCTTAGGAAAGGAGAAGGCTTAAGTGGGAGGAAAGAGTTCGTTTTTGTTGTTGCTTGCTTGAGGTTGGTACTCCCAACTCTTTTAATCATCATGCATTTCATGGTAGTTAGCATACATGTAGGTTTTGTGCATGAATGCTTGGTTTTATGCTTTGGGTGTTTTAATGGTGAAATCTGTATTAATGTGATTAAGGGTTGGAAATTATTGCTAAAACACTCTAAACATCATTAATATTGAATAAGAACACTTTAGAATCGATTAGATTAAGTTTGGGGTTGAAAATCTAGAATTTCTAAGTGCAGACTCGTCCTTAGTGTAGGGGGTATTGATACTCGGGCTACCGGTATCGATACCCATGAGTATTTTTTTGGCTTGTTGTTCAGGGGTATCGAACCTTGTTTCGATACCAAGGGTTCCAGAAACTTTTTGTATCAATACGTGTATCGAAATAGTCTTTCCCATTTCTGTTGACTTTGACTTTGGTCTAGTGGTACCGATATTGGTATCGATAGCTGTGTGTTTCGATACCCTCTTTGGGTGGGTATCGATACAGGGTGTTTCGATACCCTACTTAAGGGTATCGATACCCCTATGTATTTTGGGTAAGTGTAGTAGAGTTTTGGGCTCGGTGATCGTAATAAATAAATACTTAAATTTGAAAGCTATGAAATAAATTGTCGAACTAAGATTGAGGTTATAACCCCGAAAGACTAATTGAGATAAAATTTAATATATCTTGTTGTGATAAGATCCTAGGTGGATCGTTTGTGTGGTTTGATTCCTTGTGAGTTGGAAATCCGGATATCCATAAGTGTTGCAACATGTTCAGGGCCATCCAATGTAACATGTCGGGCGATGATTGAAGACTTCTATTCCGAGTGTTGGGCGGCCTCACTCGAAGATGTTCGATGTAACATTCCGAGCATGGGGTTGGTTGGGCGGCCTCCACCCCTTTCCGAACGTTGGGCGGCCTCGTTCGAAGATGTCCGATGTAACATTCCGGGCATAGGATTTGAGGGCGGCCTCAATCCTGAGTGTAGGATCCCGATGCTGTGTGGACGCGGGCCTCACTCTTGTGTGTTGACTTGATTGATTTGTATATTCTGTGTGTGATAATATACATTTCATTATGCCATGTGATAGGCGAGCATGCTAGACCATGATATCATGCACGAGATTTATATACCATGCTTTACTGCTTTGATATGCATGATGTTGGCCGAGTTTGGCGTATCCACTGAGCTTGTGTGACTCAGTGTTCGAAATTTGTTTTCGTACGTAGGTTAGGTGAAGCAGGTTCCGTGGAGTACCATCGAGGTTTGGATTTCAGTATCGACTTTGTGTCAGGGTACAGTGATAGATGTAGTGGGCAAGTACTTTGTCAGACCTATATGTATTTTTGTAACTCTATCATTTAAATTGAGTCAAATGTTTTAAATGGGTTTGTAGTAATTTGGAGTTCCAGTCACTTTAGAATATTTTGGGCTTTTTTTTAAATTAAATGGATTTTATAGATCGTAATTGAACTTGAATTGGCTTTATTATTGGACTTTCAAGGAATTTTTAAAATACGGGTTTTGGGCCGGAGGCCCAATGTGACATCCGGGTCAGGGTGTTACTTTTAGTGGTATCAGAGCTTAGGTTGAGTCGGTTCTAGGAAGTCCCCAGGGAAGTCTAGTGTGTTGTATAGGTGTTAGAAAAGTATGGCCCACGAGTCAATAGCGTACCTTCCTTAAAGTTGAAATTTCGATGGTGTAATCCTGCTTGTTGTTGTTGTTGTTGTTGTGTGTGCATGGTGTGGACGAGTCTGAGTGAGAAGTTAGGCAAGGGGCGAATTATTTCACCCATTTGCACTGTGCTTTGGATTAGATAGTGAAGGCTATTCCGATGCATGCACTTACCCCAAGTGAGGCACCTATCGAGAGGGTTCGCAAGTAGGGTGCTACGAATTTCTTGGGTTCTAGCTAAGATAATCCTGCGAGGGCGGATCAGTGGCTTCATGATACTCGTTAGATCTTGAGACAAATAAGGTTGAGATAGGAGGATGGGCAGTCATGTGTACTGTCGCCTCTAAAGGGTAATGCGAGAGAGTGATAGGGAAACAATTGAGATGGAGTAGTATTCTGATCAGCCGACATGGGACGACCTTTTTGGATGAATTTGAGAAAAAGTATGTGGGCGAGATTTACATCGGTCGATTGAGAGATCAATTTACCCTTCTTATGCAAGGTGATCGTACGGTCTTTGAGTACGAGCAGAAGTTTCTACAGCTGAGTATATATGCACCCGAGTTGATAGCTACCGAGAAAATAAAATGTAAGAGGTCTCTGAAAGGTTTAAGGGAAGATATCCGGACCTATTTGATAGCAAACCCACTGGTAATGTTTTCTGAGTGAGCATGCTAGGATGTTGGATATACCTTGTGAGACACTAGATGTAGGTGTTAGTGTTACTGATTCTTCAGAGATACCACAGTGGCCAAAAAGATGTATAGACGATGTCCATTGATGGTTCAAAGGTATGTGTTCCCAGTTGATATGGTGAAATTGTCATTTTACGGTTGTGACATGATTTTTGATATGGATTAACTGACAGAGCATAGGGTTAGAATAGACTTTAAGACCAAAAGAATTTATTTGAGTCTAGCAGAAAACCATGAGATTGTGGTTGTGAGTGAGAATATGAAGTTCTTATTGAATGTTGTTTCGACTCTAGAGGCTCAGAGGTTAGTTGAGTTGGGCTGTGAGGCATACCTAGTATATTTGATGAACCCGAACATGAATGAAGTCAGACCGCATGATATTAGAATAGTGTGTGATTTTCTTTCGAATGTGTCTCCAAAACAGTTGCCTGGTTTACCATCTGACAGAGAGGTTGAGTTGTCATAAAGGTGTGTTCAGATTCTGTTCCTTTTTCGATTGTTCCGTATCGTATAGAATCGAAAGAACTGAAAGAGTTGAAGACTCGGTAGCAAGAACTATTAGATAGAGGTTTTATCCGATCGAGCTCTTCACCTTAGGGCGCACCCGTGTTGTTTGTGAGGAAGAAAGACGATAGTATGAGAATGTGAATCGATTACAAATAGTTGAATCAGTTGATAGTGAAGGACCAATATCCACTGTCGAGAATTGATGATATGTTTGATCAGCGTAGAGGTGCTACCTTGTTTTCCAAGATAGACTTGAGATCAGGGTATTATCAGTTGAAGGTAAAAGAAGTCGATGTGTGAAAGACAATTCTCCGTACAAGGTATGGTCACTATGAGTTCTGGTTATGCCTTTTGGGTTGTCTCGTGCACTAGCTGTTTTTCAGGGATATAGTGAACACAATTTTCTGCGAGCACTTGTATCAGTTTGTAGTTACGTTCATTGATGACATATTAGTGTACTAACATACTGAGGAAGACCCTGACAGAAACTTGAGGTTAGTATTGCAGACCTTGCTGGATCATCGATTGTATACCAAGTTGAGCAAGTGGCAGCTGACGTCAGCATTGACTGCTGATGTGGCAGCTGACGTCAGCGTTGAACTTTGCTGACGTCAGCGTTGACTTTGACCAAAGAGTTAAAATTTTCAAAAACTCCTATTTTATGTTTTTCGATGTCCTAAGTCCATCCGTGAAGTCCGTTTTTCGAAATTCAATCCCGAAAGCCTCCAAATTGGACTTTAAAGTCTTGAGTCAAACTTTTCCTCTAAGTTAAGTTAAGTTCAGAGTTTTAATCTGGGTCTAATATCGATACCTGTTTACTTGTAGGATCTCATAGTCCTCCCGATCGAGTACCGACCCAGCCTGGTTCCTCCCGGTTCGACCCGACTCGTGATCCGATCGTGACTCGTATGTTTTCTCTCTTTAGTGAATAAATCCAGTATCTAGACTTCTGTATTGATATAAAATCTTATCGTGTACCTATAGGATCCAGTACTGCTGCAGAGCGAGGCTCAGCCGCCCAGTAGGCCAACTGTTTGCTTCTACTCTTTTGAGGTGTGTTCCTTTACGTGCTATATGTGTATGTTATTGCTTTCCTGTTTTTACAAACCAAGCATGTACACATGACTTTTTCCAGATTCTACCTAGACACATATGTTGAACTTGATCATATCCTGTTTTGCTGTATGCCTGATATATTTTACATGACATGTCCTGATTTAGCATTACATGATATCTGGATAAATACTGTCACTGCCATCATTATACCTGTCATTATTGCATGCCTGTCACTTTAGGTTTGGGGATGATGAGTAGTGCCTGTTATTCGGTTCAGCCTTGATCTAGCTGGTAATTCCGTTCTGTTTACGGTTCCTAGCTACGGTTAGGGTAATTCCGTCCTGATACCGGTTCCCGTACTACAACCGGGGTAATTCCATCCTGTTTATGGTACCTTTTTCCCTTTGGGCTTAGGTTAATGCCTGTACTAGATACTGTTCTGGGGAACCGTATCTTGGAGATCGGTTGGGTGTAGTATATCATGTCATGTATTTCATGCATTGTTTTTCTGATATCATTATATATTGATTTACCTGTGATTTTTATACGCTGCTGGAACACACTGGGCTCCATAGCTCATACTTGTTTTTTCCCCCTTTCAGATATCCGTAGATAGGCATCCCGGACTTGGCACTCGGAGGATCTACACCTCCCAGATTGACTTTTGATGTAATACTTATATTCTTCGGGTTTTTGGTTATGGTGACATGTGCCTTTATTTTGCTACTGTTATGCCTATATTTTGTTATTGAACAGTTTTAACTCATCATGTTTTATTACTGTGATATGGATTGTTTTATGAGCAATGTTTTGAACATACACTACTTTTGAAATTAACAGTTTACTATGATCATATGGATTATGGTCGAATTTATGAATTTGATGGAACTGTCATTCTTACAGGTTTTTCTTGATTTTGGGTTGAATCTTGTATTTGCTTTATATATTCATTTTAAAAAAAAAATGTAACCACTTTAGGTCGGACTTTCCGCATATACTGGTCTAGGGGGTTACATTTAGTTGGTATCAGAGCTTTTGGTTTTAAGATTCTCGGACTGTGGTGGGTCCTAAATAAAACGTTTTCTGCTAAACTGTTTTTAATTAATACCTGAAGGGCCATGTCACCTATATCTTTTTGTATTGTGTATGATTCTCTAGTGCCAATTCTAATCCCATAAACTCTATTCTTGTAGATTACCTAAGACTCATGAGTGTCCGTAGAGCTCGTCGGACCACCCGAGGGCGTGGTCGTGCGACTAGCTTCGCCGATCCTGTAGAGGAGCCTATCAGTGGCCCTCCGCCCATTACTCCTGTAGACCCTCCCATTCCTGCTAGCACCACTGTGCCGCCTGGCCCACATCCTCCTACGGGCATAGGTATGTCTACCCCGGTCAGAGGGGCACCAATACCGAGCACCAAGCCTGCCACTACAGTGATAGACGAGACCCTCAGCAGGTAGTTCCTTCAGCTGATTCAGGGAGCTGTCAGAGCTTCAGGTGCTATGCCAGATACTCCTATCTCTCAGATCCTGATCGCCAATGGAGTGAGGACTTTTTTTGGATCCCTGACAGGTGCACCTTCTGAGGCTGAGTCATGGTTGTATGACACTGAGAGACGCATGGACCAGCTGGGTTTGGAGCCAGCTAAGAGATATTTGGGAGCTGTGTCTATGCTTGATGGTAATGCCCATGTCTGGTGGGAGTCTGTGGTTAGCAGTGTATCGCCTGATGTGTTGACTTGGGACTTCTTCAAGGAGCGGTTCAGGAACCGTTTTCTGGGGAAGCGTTATCTGAGAGAGAGGCGTCAGGCCTTTAAGGACTTGATTCAGGGTACCATGACAGTGGCTGAGTATGAGTTACAATTCCTGGATCTGATGAGGTATGGTGCTGGGTTAGTGGCTATAGAGAAGGATATGTGCGACAAGTTTCTTGAGGGTCTTCGTATCGGTATCAGAGATAGAGTAGCCACGCACCATGATACAGTATTTGAGGATCTCTTGAACCGTGCAAAGACAGCTGAGGACTTGGAGAAGCTTTCTGGTAGTCAGATTATTAAGGATCAGGATCGTGATAGGGGCAGAGATAGGGATCACAGGAAGGACCGTAACCGATCTGGAGGTCACGGCCATGGTGATTCCTTTAGTCGCCCTGATAAGAGGGCTCGATCTGCACCGAGTCAGAGAGGTGGTTCATATCATCGGCCTACGGCACCTCAAGACTCTGCCGTCAGCCGAGGTGGTTCTTCGGGGTTTCCGACTGTATCAGCATGTGACTTTTGTGGCAACCTGCATAAGGGCGAGTGTAGGAAGAAGACTAGAGCATGTTTTCGATGTGGATCTTCCGAGCACTTTCTGAGAGACTGCCCACATCCACTTTCTGCTGGTCGACCATCGACCCATACCCCTGTGCACACTCAGACTCTATCCCGATCTCAGACATCTGTTTAGATACCTACTACGGGGCGTTTTCAGGGTAGAGCTTTTGGGTCAGTTGCTAGATCCGATACCCGGGGCCGAGGCCACCAGAGTGGTGGACCACCTGTTTCTAAGGCTCGTCAGCCAGCACTAGTTTATGCTACCAGACGTCGTGATGACCGAGATGAGCCAGATGTTATCGCAGGTACTTTTACCATCCTTTCTGTCCCGTATTTTGCCTTGCTTGACAATGGCTCCATCCACTCCTATGTATCCAAGTCAGTATCTGGTGACCTTCCGATCTCTGTTGAGGACACCGAGAGTGTTGTGACCGTTATGAGCCCGTGGGACAATCTTTATCTATGAATAAGGTGTTTCGGAGATGTCCCCTCGTTGTGGAAGGGGAAGTGTTTCTTGCGGATCTTATGGAACTTCCTTTACAGGAGTTCGATCTCATCCTGGGGATGGATTGGTTATCTGATCATCGTGTTAGTCTGGACTGTGAGGCCAAATGGGCCACGTTAAGGACTCAGGATGGACGATCCGTAGTTTTGGTTGGTGAACGTCGAGTCTATCTGACCAATGTTGTATCAGTTTTGACTGCTGACAGGATGATCCGTAAGGGATACGAGACCTTTATTGCCTGTTTCCTTAACACAAAGGGGTCTCTATCTAAGATCGAGGAAATTCGCACTGTTAGCGAGTTTCCTGAGGTTTTTCCTGAGGAGCTACCGGGTCTCCCTCCAGACAGGGAGGTTGAGTTCGAGATTGAGACTTATCCCGGATCAGCACCAGTTTCTATGGCCCCATACCGTATGGCTCCGAAAGAGTTGAAGGAGTTAAAAGTTCAGTTACAGGAACTTCTTGACCGAGGGTTCATCCGACCTAGCTCTTCCCCCTGGGGAGCTCCAGTACTCTTTGTTAAAAAGAAGGATGGTTCCCTTCGGTTGTGCATCGACTACCGGAAGCTGAACAAGCTAATAGTGAAAAACAAGTACCCTCTACCCAGTATTGATGACTTGTTTGACCAGTTCCGGGGAGCTACAGTCTTCTCGAAGATTGATCTTCGATCTGGGTACTATCAGTTGAAGGTTAAGGGCTCGGATGTTGCTAAGACTGCTATCCGCACCAGGTATGGGCATTACGAGTTTTTAGTGATGCCTTTCGGGTTGACTAATGCTCTTGCTGCTTTCATAGACCTGATGAACCGTGTCTTCCGACCCTATCTGGACCAGTTTGTTGTTGTGTTCATTGATGATATCCTGGTTTACTCCCGCTCTGAGGACGAGCATGTTGGGCATCTGAGAGTAGTGCTGCAGACTCTTAGAGAGCATCGGTTATATGCCAAGCTAAGTAAGTGTGAGTTCTGGCTTAGTGAGGTGGCTTTCCTGGGACATGTTGTTTCAGCTAAGGGTATCCAGGTGGATCCGAGTAAAATTGATGCGATCACCAGTTGGAAGCCTCCTAGGAACGTGCCTGAGATCCGCAGTTTTCTGGGCTTAGCTGGGTATTACCGATGCTTTATCGAGGGTTTCTCCATCATCGTTGCCCCTTTGATAAAGCTTCTGAGGAAAGATGTTCCTTTTGTATGGTCTGAGGCCCAGCAATCTAGTTTTGACCAGTTGAAATCAGCTTTGACCCAAGCTCCAGTTTTAGCACAACCTGAGTCAGGAAAGGACTTTACAGTTTACAGTGATGCCTCGCACTCTGGACTTGGATGTGTTTTGATGCAGGATGGTAAGGTGATCGCTTATGCATCACGCCAGTTGAGACCACATGAGTGTAACTATCCCACCCATGATCTTGAGCTTGCTGCAGTGGTTTTTGCTTTGAAAATCTGGAGACACCATCTCTATGGAGAGAAGTGTTATATCTTTACCGATCATAAGAGCCTGAAGTACCTCCTCACTCAGAAGGAGCTTAACCTGAGACAACATCGTTGGTTGGAGCTTCTTAAGGATTATGACTGCGAGATTGAGTATCATCCGGGGAAAGCAAACGTTGTGGCTGATGCTTTGAGTCGTAAGACCATATCAGACCTGAGATCCCTGTTTGCTAGGATGAGTGTTTATGATGATGGTAGCCTACTGGCTGAGTTGCAGGTCAAACCGACCTTGGCCGAGCAGATCAAGGCCAGGCAGCGGTTAGATGACTCCTTACTTCCTGTTATGCAGCAAGTTGAGGAAGGATCCACCTCTGTTTATTCTTTTGATCAGGATGGGGTCCTTTGTTTTAACGGTCGATATTGTGTACCCAATGATTCCGAGTTGAGACAGACCATTCTCAAAGAGGCTCATAGTAGTCCTTATGCTATGCATCCCGGAGGGGATAAAATGTATCAGAACCTGAAACAGAGATACCGTTGGGTAGGTATGAAAAAGGATATCTCAGACTATGTATCTAGATGCTTGACTTGTCAACAGGTGAAAGCAGAACATCAGCATCCTTCTGGTCTCTTGCAACCTATCAAGATTCCAGAATAGAAATGGGAGCGAATCACGATGGACTTTGTTACTGGTTTGCCTCTGACCCCGTCTAAGAAAGATTCTGTCTGGGTTGTTGTTGATAGACTTACAAAGTCGGCTCACTTTATTCCTATCCGGGTTACTTATTCTCTAGAAAAGCTGGCTAGACTGTATATTTCTGAGATTCTCAGATTGCATGGGGTGCCCCTGGCTATCATTTCTGACCGAGATCCGAGGTTTACTTCCCGTTTCTAGAAAGCTTTACAGTCTACTTTGGGTACCCGTCTGAATTTCAGTACATCTTTTCATCCTCAGACAGATGGTCAGTCTGAGAGAGTGATACAGATCCTGGAGGATATGTTACGGGGTTGTGTTTTAGACTTCCGAGGCAATTGGGAGGATTTCTTGCCCCTAGCAGAGTTTGCTTATAATAACAGTTATCAGGCTAGCATCCGTATGGCACCTTACGAGTCTTTGTATGGTCGTAGGTGCTGTACCCCCATCTGTTGGACAGAGTTGTATGATCGGAAGACTCTGGGTCCCGAGTTGATTCAGGAGACCGTCAGATTGATCCGTGATCGCCTGAAGGAAGCTTTTGATAGACAGAAACCATATGCTGATCGGAGGAGGAAGGACATCGAGTTTGAGATTGGTGATCAGGTTTTCTTGAAAGTCTCTCCATGGAAGAAAGTCCTGAGATTTAGACGTAAGGGTAAGTTGAGCCCAAGATATATTGGACCATACCGTATTCTGAAAAGAATCGGGCCTGTTGCTTATCAGCTAGAGTTACCTCCTCAGCTTAACCGTATTCATGATGTGTTTTATGTATCCATGTTGAGGCAATACCATCCAGATCCGAGTCACATCATCCAGGTTCAGGATGTTGAGTTGCGACTAGACCTATCTTATGTGGAGAAACCTTTTCAGATCTTAGAGTTTGATGAGAGAGTTCTGAGAAGGAGACGTATTCCTATGGTTAAAGTTCAGTGGAGAAACCGTAACCCTTCTGATGCCACCTGGGAGATCGAAGAGTCTATGAGGGAGAAGTTCCCGCATCTGTTCAGTTCAGGTAAATTTCGAGGACGAAATTTCTTTTAAGAGGGGGAGAGTTGTAACACCTGAAATTTAGAAAAAGAAAGAAAAAGGGAAAAGTGTGGTTGTGGGGTTTCAAACCCACGACCTTCAATCTGTTAAACCCATGACTTAACCAGCTGAGCTAAGTAACTCTTAAATTTTAATCTTCAACCGCTTGCCTTTAATCTATCCTAGTATCGGGTAATAATAATATTATTAGATTCGAATACATCTGTTGGTTCATGTTAGAACCATTTAAGATCAAAAAAATACCCCAGACCTTTCGAAACAAATCCTCTCCCTCACCAAACACTCCGGCCGCCGCCTAGCTCACCCACCGCTGCGTCGTGCCGTGCACCGCCACCACCAGAGTGCTCGTCGTCGCACCCTGAGCCGAACCCCTCACCCGACGCGCGCGTTCGCCGTCGTCTCCGCCACGAATCGAGGCTGAAAGTTTCGCTGGAGGTTAGGGTTAAACCTCTTTCATTTTTGCTTGATTCTGGCCGCCGTCGACGTTCCTCCGGCGCGTCGACTGCCTCACCGTGACCAGTGTGGGAAGCCGAGCAAAACCCCTACTAGATTGCTTCCCCCTGACGCTGTTCAAGCCATCGTCGGAGAACCTTTCCCGATTCGTCAACCGGTAAGTTTTGGACTGTTTTAGAGGGGTTAACGTTTTATTTTGGTTGAAAATCGGTGTTTGGAGGTATTTGGGGGCTTTTTCCGAGTTCAGAGGACTATTTCCGGCCGTTTTAGGCTGCGCGTGGGCTCCATGCGCCGTCACGGGCGATTTTCGGCCACCGTGGACGGTTGCCGGGAGCAGGCCGGTCTAAACCGGTCAACCCGAGTCAAACCGAACCGGTCTAACCCGAACCGAACCGAACCGGTCCAACCAAACCCGACCTGTTGACCGACCCGACCCGTTGACCTGACCCGACCCGTTGACCGACCCGTTGACCGACCAGACCCGTTGACCAATGATGTCAGCGTTGACTGCTGACGTGGCAGCTGACGTGACAGTTGACGTGGCAGCTGACGTCAGCGTTGATTTTGCTGACGTCAGCGTTGACTTTGACCAAAAAGTCAAAATTTTCAAAAACTCCTATTTTATGTTTTTCGACGTCCTAAGTCCATCCGTGAAGTCCGTTTTTCGAAATTCAATCCCGAAAGCCTCCAAATTGGACTTTAAAGTCTTGAGTCAAACTTTTCTTCTAAGTTAAGTTAAGTTCAGAGTTTTAATCTGGGTCTAATATCGATACTTGTTTACTTGTAGGATCTCATAGTCCTTCCGATCGAGTACCGACCCAGCTTGGTTCCTCCCGGTTCAACCCGACTCGTGATCCGATCGTGACTCGTATGTTTTCTCTCTCTAGTGAATAAATCCAGTATCTAGACTTCTGTATTGATATAAAATCTTATCGTGTACCTATAGGGTCCAGTACTGTTGCAGAGCGAGGCTCAGCCGCCCAGTAGGCCAACTGTTTGCTTCTACTCTTTTGAGGTGTGTTCCTTTACGTGCTATATGTGTATGTTATTGCTTTCCTGTTTTTACAAACCAAGCATGTACACATGACTTTTTCCGGATTCTACCTAGACACATATATTGAACTTGATCATATCCTGTTTTGCTGTATGCCTGATATATTTTACATGACATGTCCTGATTTAGCATTACATGATATCTGGATAAATACTGTCACTGTCATCATTATACCTGTCATTACTGCATGCCTGTCACTTTAGGTTTGGGGATGATGAGTAGTGCCTGTTATTCGGTTCAACCTTGATCCAGTTGGTAATTCCGTCCTGTTTACGGTTCCTAGCTACGGTTAGGGTAATTCCGTCCTGATACCGGTTCCCGTGCTACAACCGGGGTAATTCCATCCTGTTTACGGTACCTTTTTCCCTTTAGGCTTAGGTTAATGCCTATACTAGATACTGTTCTGGGGAACCGTATCTTGGAGATCAGTTGGGAGTAGTATATCATGCCATGCATTTCATGCATTGTTTTTCTGATATCATTATATATTGATTTACCTATGATTTTTATGCGCTGCTGGAACACACTGGGCTCCATAGCTCATACTTGTTTTTTCCCCTCTTTCAGATATCCGTAGATAGGCATCCCGGACTTGGCACTCGGAGGATCTACACCTCCCAGATTGACTTTTGATGTAATACTTATATTCTTCGGGTTTTTGGTTATGGTGACATGTGCCTTTATTTTGCTACTGTTATGCCTATATTTTGTTATTGAACAGTTTTAACTCATCATGTTTTATTACTGTGATATGGATTATTTTATGAGCAATGTTTTGAACATACACTACTTTTGAAATTAACAGTTTACTATGATGATATGGATTATGGTCGAATTTATGAATTTGATGGAACTGTCATTCTTACAGGTTTTTCTTGATTTTGAGTTGAATCTTGTATTTGCTTTATATATTCGTTTAAAAAAAAATGTAACCACTTTAGGTCGGACTTTCCGCATAGACCGGTCTAGGGGGTTACAGAAAGAGTATATGATCTACAGTGACGCTTCTTATGTAGGGTTAGGTTGTGTGCTATGAAAGACGGAAGAGTTATAGCTTACGCTTTGAAACAGTTGAAGAACCAAGAGCAAAATTTTTCGATCCTTGATATAGAGCCAGTGGTAGTTGTGTTGGCCTTGAAGGTCTGGAGGCATTACTTTTATGGTGAGAGATGCGCAGTGTACACAGATCACAAGAGTTTGAAGTATCCGATGACCTAGAAAGAGTTGAATCCGAGGCAGCATAGAGGGCTTGAGTTATTGAAGGACTATGACCTCAAGATTTAGTACAATCCGGGTAAAGTCATTGTAGTGGCAAATGCTTGAGTAGGGAAGCAGCCGATGAGTTGAGAGTTATGTTTGTTATATTGAACTTATCGGATGTTGATGGCTTGGTAGCCGAGCTTCATGATAGAACTACTTTGAGTCAGTTGGTCAGAGAGAAATAGTTGTCAGATGGATCTTTGGTACCTCACGTACAAGATATAATCGAAGGATGATCTACAAAGTACAATTCAGAGATAATGGTGTACTGTGTTTCAGAGACAAAGTGGTTATGCTGAATGACAGTGATTGAAGATGTATGATTCTGACCAAAACGTACAATAGTCTTTTTGCTATACGTTCAGGTAGTACGAAGATATATCGTGGTTTGTAGGATGAATATTTCTAGCTTGGTCTGAAGAGAGATGTTACCGGCTATGTGAGTAAGTGTATGGTTTGTCAGAGAGTTAAAGCAGAATATTAGTTTTCGTCTGGTTTGTTACAACCGTTGAAGATTCTGAATGGAAACGGTAAATGGAAAAATATCGTCATAAATTTTGTATCTGGTTTGTCGTTGACCCCTTCGGAGAAGAACTCAATTTGGGTTATAGTTGATCATTCCATGAAGTGTGCTCACCTTATTATTATCCTTACGAATTACTCATGAGATAGGTTGGTAGATTTGTACGTCAGTGAGATTGTGAAATTGCATAATGTACAAAAATCGATTGTGTCTGACAGATATTTGAGATTCACAACCAGATTTGGAAGTGTTTGCACAGTGTTTTGGGTTATCCATTTGAATTTTAGTACTTCATATCATCCTCAGTCAGATGACAGTCAAAGAGAGTGTTTCAGATTCTTGAGAATACGCTACGATATTGCACCACTGATTTTTAGAATACTTGAAAGAAGCACCTACTGTTGGTTGAGGTTGCGTATGACAATAGTTATCAATCGAGTATTTAGATGGTTCCGTATGAGGCTTTGAATGACAGAAAATACATAACTTTGTTTTTTTGGGTTGAAGCATGTTAGAATTGATATTGATGCCAGATGTGCTTAAGGAGACTATCGAGAAATCGAAGTTTGTTTATGATCAGTTAAGGACAGCTTCAGATAGGCAGAAATCGTATGTAGATTTGAAACTGAAAAAAATAGAGTATGAGGTGGAAGAAAAGTGTTCTTGAAAGTGTCACCGTGAAAATAGATCATCTATTTAGAAGGAAAAACAAGTTAAGTCCAAGGTTTATAGGACCGTATGAGGTTGCTCTTTTTGCACTTGTTTCCCTTAGGTAAATTTCGAGGATGAAATTTTCTTAAAGGAGGGGAGAGTTGTAACGACCCAGATTCGGATCCGAGCGTCGGGTTAATCCGAGAGTTATAGGTTTCAGTTTTGGTTTCGAGTTTAGTGGTTTTGGGCCTTAGTTTTGTTTTGGGTCTTGTGGGGCCTTTAGCTTGTTTGGGCTTAAGTGTTGTTGGGTATGTAAGGTTTTGGCAAGGGGTTTTTGGTCTTTCTTTTATTGAGGACAAGGAGGGGAAAGAGTTGTTTTCTGCAGAGAATTCTGAAGAGTGAAGTCATCACTCTTTTCTTTTTTTTTCATCTTTTCCTTCTTCAAACTTTAGAGAGAAAGGTACCATCCTTTGGAGTTTAAGTGGGAATCTCGTTTAGAAGCTTGAGGGTAAGTAGTAGAGCATCCTAAGATCTTCACAACAAGGTAAGAATGTGTTGTTTTGGTGAGGATGGGAGTTTATGAGTTGGTTTGAGAGGAAAAACGAGAATAAGATTTTAAGGGTTTGAATCTCAGTTTTTAGTGTCTTTAATGTTTTGAGGACCTCCCTAAATGGTGGCTAATGGTTAAGTGTCTTCCTCTTGTAGATAAACAAGTTGGAACACCATCTTCAAGCTTAGGAAAGGAGAAGGCTTAAGTGGGAGGAAAGAGTTCGTTTTTGTTGTTTCTTGCTTGAGGTTGGTACTCCCAACTCTTCTAATCATCATGCATTTCATGGTAGTTAGCATACATGTAGGTTTTGTCCATGAATGCTTGGTTTTATGCTTTCGGTGTTTTAATGGTGAAATCCGTATTAATGTGATTAAGGGTTGGAAATTATTGCTAAAACACTCTAAACATCATTAATATTGAATAAGAACACTTTATAATTGATTAGATTAAGTTTGGGGTTGAAAATCTAGAATTTCTAAGTGCAGACTCGTCCTTAGTGCAGGGGGTATCGATACCCATAAGTGTTACAACACGTTGAAGGCCATCCGATGTAACATGTCGGGTGATGATTGAAGACTTCTATTCTGAGTGTTGGGCGGCCTCACTTGAAGATGTTCGATGTAACATTCCGAGCATGGGGTTGGTTGGGCGGCCTCCACCCCTTTCTGAACGTTGGGCGGCCTCGTTCGAAGATGTCCTATGTAACATTCCGGGTATAGGATTTCAGGGCGGCCTTAATCCTGAGTGTAGGATCTCGATGCTGTGTGGACGCGGGCCTCACTCTTGTGTGTTGACTTGATTGATTTGTATATGTTGTGTGCGATAATATACATTTCATTATGCCATGTGATAGGCGAGCATGCTAGATCATCATATCATGCATGAGATTTATATGCCTTGCTTTACTGCTTTGATATGCATGATGTTGGCCGAGTTTGGCGTATCTACTGAGCTTGTGTGGCTCAGCGTTCGAAATCTGTTTTCGTGCGTAGGTTAGGTGAAGCGGGTTCCGTGGAGCACCATCTAGGTTTGGATTTCAGCATCGACTTTGTGTTAGGTACAGTGATAGATGTAGTGGGCTAGTACTTTGTCAGACCTATATGTATTTTTGTAACTCTGTCATTTAAATTGAGTCAAATGTTTTAATGGGTTCGTAGTAATTTGGAGTTCCAGTCACTTTAGACTATTTTGGGCTTTTGTTTAAATTAAATAGATTTTATGGATCGTAATTGAACTTGAATTGGCTTTATTATTGGACTTTCAAGGAATTTTTGAAATACGGATTTTGGGTTGGAGGCTCAATGTGACATCTGGGTCGGGGTGTTACAATTTCTTACTCGGATAGTCATAAATCTCGATACCAAAAAAATCGAATATCAGGTATCCAGTTCTTGATTTTTTATTTTTTATTTAAAATTTTAAAAAATTATATATTAAATATAAAAATATTTTTTAAAAAAATTTAATCTTAAAATTTAAAAATATATAATACAAATTTAGAAAGAAGTTAGGGATTTAAATTTAGTTTTGGATAAATATATTAAAAATTTGAAATAAAAATATATTTAAAATATAAAAAATATAAGGAATAGAATAGAAATTCTATACAATCAGGAGGAATGACTTGTTATTCAAAGATTGAATTTGGGTTAAATAGCCATTACAAAACAGAAGAGAAATAACAACCCACTAATATCGTGGTGTAGGTAGATAAAACAAACAATTAATATCCTAATAATAGAAATTTTATTCTAACAAACTAATCCTATTATAACTGAATATCTTATCATTTCCTCCCTTAAACTAAAATATTCTCATGTATTTAGTTTATCTAAAACCTCATATACTCATAGCATCTGTCGCAATCTCAGAAAGTCTTCCAACTTCAAAGGCTTAGTCATCACATCAACAACTTGATCTTTAGAGCTACAAAATTCCATCTTAATAACACCATCTTTAACTAAATCTCTCAGAAAATAGAACCGCACATCTATGTGTTTGCTTCTACCATGCATGACTGGATTTTTAGAGAGTTTAATGGCTGAACTGCTGTCACACATAATCGTGGTACTTCCTTTCTCTCTGTGCCCCAACTTTTTCAGTATCTTTCTCATCCACGTAGCTTGACAAGCACAAGCAGCAGCTACCACAAATTCAGCTTCAGTGGTTGATAACGTGACTAGTGTTTGCTTCCTTGAAGATCATGAAACAGCTCCTGAATTCATCAAAAAAACATATCCAAAGGTGCTTTTGCGATCATCAATATCTTCGGCATAGTCACTATCAGTGAACGTAATAAGTTTTTCAGCTTCATCCCTCTTGTAAAATATCCCATAATTTACTGTCCCTTTCAAGTATCTGAGAGCCCTTTTTGCAGCTTGTAAATGCATCTCTGTAGGCTTAGACATGAAATGACTAATTAAACTTACAACAAATATCATATCAGGTCTAGTGGTAGTGATGTACATCAGACTACCAACTATTTGCTTAAAATATATCTCATCCACTTTGAAACCTCTTCGTCTCTATGCAATTTTGAACCTGGAATAATAGGACTACAAACAACATTGCTATCCTCCATACCGAACGTTTTAGAGCATCCAGTGCATATTTTCTTTGACAAATATATACACCATTGGTACTTTGCAAAACCTCTATGCCAAGAAAAAATCTCATGCCCCCCAAATCAGACATATCAAATTCCCTAAACATGGATTTTTTAAATTCATTCATCATAGCTTCATCATCACTAGTGTATATTAAGTCATCTACATAAACACTTACAATAAGAATTTTACCTCCATTACTTCTTTTAATGAACAAGGTTTGTTCACTATGACACCTCTGAAAACCTTCACTTTCAAAATGCGCTTCAAGTCGACTGAACCAAGCTCGTAGAGCCTGTTTTAATCCGTACAAGGTTTTACGCAGTTTATAAACTTTCTGTTCATTATCTTTCAGCACATATCCCATTGGTTGTTCGACATATACATCTTCACTTAATTCTCCATGAACAAAAGCAGACTTCACGTCAAGTTGGTAAATCTTCCATCCTCTTTGAGCTACCAAGGCAATAATCATGCGAACCGTATCCATCCTTGTCACTGGTGCATAAAATTCGGTGTAATCAACTCCATATTGTTGTGAATAGCCCTTAGCCACCAATCTTGCTTTGTATTTTTTGATCTCTCCGAATTCATTAAACTTTGTTTTATAAATCCACTTCACTCCAATTTTCTTGGCACCTGCAGGCAAATCAGTTAGTTTCCATGTTTCATTCTTCTTAATTGCCTCCATCTCTGCATCCATTGCCAACCTCCACTTAGAACTTTGTTGAGCTTCGATAAAATTTATTGGATCTACACACATGATTTGAGCCATGTTAACTTCAATATCTTCATCTGAAAGACCCTCACCAGTGACATAATCTTCCAAGTAGGTTGGAGCTTGTCGAATTCTTCCTCTCTCTTCATCTAAATTAGCAATTGTCTCTTCATATAAATTAGCACTTGATGATGCACTTGAAGGGACCGAATTTTGCTCATTATTTTCTTCAACGTTGGCTGCTTCAATATTATCTTCAATAGTATTGTTTTCGTCATCTCCCCATTCCAAATCCACTAATATTTTTTCATCAAACTTCTTATCCCAATCTCATTGTTTTTCTTCTTCAAAAATGACATCTCAACTTACAATAATCCATTTTGAGATAGGGTCATATAGTCGATATGCCTTTGATTTTTCACTGAAACCTAATAGAACACAAGGAAGACTCTTGCTAGCCAACTTTGTCCTTCTTTCATCAGGGATATGCACATGTGAGATGCATCCAAAAACTCTGAAATGATCCACTGTTGGTTTTACCCCACTCCAAGCTTCTTGCGGTGTGACATCTTTTACTTCTAATGTTGGACTTCTATTTAAAACATAAATTGCCCAATTAACAACCTCAAGCCAAAAACTTTTGGGCATTTTCTTCTCGGACAACATGCTTCTTACCAAATTCATCATCGTTCGATTTTTCTATTCCGCCACTCCGTTTTGCTGAGGAGTATATGCTGCTGTCAACTGTCTCTTGATACCTTGTTCCTTGCAAAACTCATTGAATTCTTTGGAATTAAATTCTCCTCCTCTATCAGTACACAAACATTTAATGGATGAATTAGCTTCATTCTCAAAAAGTTTCTTAAAGCATTGAAATATGTTGAATGCTTTAGACTTCTCACTCAAAAAATATATCCATGCTTTCCTACTAAAATCATCAACGAAGCATAATGAGTACCTTTTCTTTCTGTTTGACATTGAAGAGATTGGTCCACAAATATTTGCGTGGATCAACTGTAACTTTTCTGTAGCTCTCCATGTGTTTTTCTTGGAAATTGGATCTCTATGTTGCTTTCCTACCATACAATCAGTGCAACTCACTTTTTTTGTAGGAAGTGGTGGAAGTCCATGAACCATTTTCTTTATTTGTAGTGTTTTTAAGCCTTTATGACTCAAATGCCTATACCTACAATGCTAAAGGTGAGCTAAATCCGAGGTAGTTATATGAAAGCATGCGTCCTTCTCTTTTTTGATCATTGAGTGAGCCGTTAAAAAAAACTTTCAGTTGACTGACATTTCAGATTGAATAATAAGTCCTCTCTCCGGATGATATATTTTACACTTTCCTAATTGAATTAAAATTGTAAGACCACGTTCTTGAAGCTAACCAATGTTTAAGAGATTATTTTTCAGCTCTAGGACATAAAAGACATCAGTGATCACATGGTTGCTGCCATTGATGTTTAATTTCACCTTTCCTTTTCCAAGTACACACATGTTGGTTCCATTTCCCAATTTCACATTTTTTCAGAATGTCTCATTTAACTCACAAAATAAAGTCTTGTTCCCACTCATATGATTTGAGCAACCTGGATCGAGGAACCAAATTTCTTCACAGAATGCTTGATTCACCTCAATATAGGACATCAAGAACATCTCTTCATGATCATTTAATTCTGCAAAGTTGGCCTCCTTCTCCCAAGCTGGGCACTCATACTGGAAATGGACAAGGTTATTGCACTTGTAGCATTCAATTGTAGCCTTGTTGAAAGCTTGTCGGCCTCTGCCTCTACCTCTACCCCTGTAGCCACCTCGACCTCGACCTCGACCTTCATGTCTATCATCCATAATTACTTTCAAAGCTTGATGCTCGCCATTTCTCTTTCGAAACTTTTGTTCATGTACAATGAGTGAACTTTGCATCTCATCAATTGTGAGTGTATCAATATTCCTTGATTCTTCGATGGAGACAACTACATAGTTGAATTTCTCGATTAACGTTCGAAGAATTTTTCTACAATAGTGACATCTTTCATCTGCTCTCTATTTCTCCTTATTTTGTTCGTTGTACTCATGACGCGAGCAAAATAATCTGTGATAGTTTCACTTGTTTTCATTTCTAAAATTTCGAAATATCTTCTTAATGCTTGAAGAGTTGAGCGTTTCACTCTAACATTTTCTTCGAACTTTGTTTTCATCGAATCCCATATCTGTTTTGCAGTATGTTTCTCCAGTATTTGCTCAAGAATTGTTCTATCAATGGCTTGGAACAAATAATTCTTGGCTTTGAGATCCTTCATCAATAAATCATCTTGTTTCTTATGCTGTGCTTCAGACAACACCACTCCTGCCGCTGGTTCTTTATAACCGGTTTCAATCAAATTCCAATACCCTTTCGATCTCAAAAGATTCTCCGTAAGCAAGCTCCAATGGTCATAGTAACCATCGAAGCGCGGGACAGCGGGTTGCAGGAAATTCTTATCCTCACTCATTCGCTCGTTTCTTTTATGTTTGGAAATCACTCAGAAGAAAAACTGTTGTTTTCTTTTCTAAATGCCCCAGTGAGGACCTCTGATACCAAATTGTAAGGAATAGAATAGAAATTCTATACAATCTGGAGGAATGACTTGTGTTATTCAAAGATTGAATTTGGCTTAAATAGCCATTACAAAACAGAAGAGAAATAACAACCCACTAATATCGTGGTGTAGGTAGATAAAACAAACAACTAATATCCTAATAATAGAGATTTTATTCTAACAAACTAATCCTATTATAACTGAATATCTTATCAGAAAATATATATTAACATGTTTAGAGTGTTGAATACCCGATAAAAGAAAACCTTAGGCTCATAGAAAAATTATCAGGTCAGATACTTGACCAAAATAAATTTAAAAAAAATCCTTAAATACAAGTTTAAATTCTCACGTTAATAAAATAATATTTTGAAATATATATTATACTATAAATTATTTATTTAGTCTCCTTACAATATTAATGTTTTTTGTATGAATTACTCAAAAATTAAATTTTTAATATAATATTAAATTTTATAAAACAATATTTTTAATTTTTCATTTTACTTATTATTTTATACGATTTTTATATTATCGTATACCTGAATAACATTAAAGTAATTACTATTGTGTTGCATGAACTATCTTATCTAAATGGTTAAATGAACGTTGTTGTTCCTAAAGGTCATGGGTTTGAGTGTTAATATTGCAGCACAATAATTAAACGATCCATGTACAATAGTTAAGAGTATATTTTAGAACAAATACTATTATAATCACCGTAGCCATTAAAATAATAATATTACTATTGGGCTCCTATTTTGTCTTTAATATATAATTGGTCTTTGGATTATTTTCTTCAAGATTTTACTCTTGATTTTGAGCTATAAACTATTTATATTTTTTACCAGGTGTAATTTAACTTGGGATTATATTTTTTATAGGTAATTTGGTATCCTATTATTGTTTTATAATTTATTTTTTTTTTATTTATTAATTAAAAAATTATCCAATACATTAAGATTTTTTTTTTACAAAAAATGATATTATATTAAAATATTATTCTATAAATTTTTGAGTAGTTCAAAATAATTTTATCGGTACAATATATGTACTCTTTCAAAATATTATTTTATTAATTGAGAATTTAAAGAAAAAATAAATATTTACGGTGGTAAAAAAAATATCAAGAGTTTGGATTAGAGTTAGGTGTGTTCAAAATTACTCGACCCGAATGACCCGCGACGACTCAAAATAAAAATAGCGAGTAATTCCTGAAAAAAAATTACTCGACCCAAGAATTAGTGGGCCGAGCTTGAGCCAAAATTTTTTAATTTCCGGGTACCCGACCCGACTAGTTTTATTATATATATTTTAATTTAAAATTATATTTTTATTTTAGATTTCTTTAATATTTATACATAAAATTAAATTTAAATCTCTAAATTAGTTTTTATGTTTGTGTTATATATTTTTAAGTTTTAAAATTTCTAAATATATTTTTATTAATTTATTAATACCGAAAGAAAAATAAGATTAATACTTTTAAAGTTATTTTAGTAATAAAATTTAATAAATATAAATATTTATATACATCCAAATATTCTAAAATTAAATTTAAATCACTTATTTTTATATTTAGTTATGTATTATAAAATTTTAAAATTTATATATTTAATATATATATTTTAATATTAAAATAAAAAATAAAAATTGTGAATCGGGTACCCTTATCTGATTAGCCGGGTACCCGGGTTTTACGGGTACACGATAAAAAATACCCGATTTAAATGATCCGGGACACGAGTCGAATTTTTATAACCCGAAGGAATTGGGTACCCAGTTTTTTGGGTACCCGAAAACCGGATACCCGATAATGAACATCCCTAATTAGAGTCCATGATTGGATTCTTGTTAAAATCATTTTTTATATTTTAATTTTATTATAGTGGATTTTAAATGAATAATATATAATGTTGAGTCATTGATCTTAAACTATATCATATATTTTGAGAGGGACGATGTTTGGATTTAATTTTTAGAGGGAGAGTTTATTAAATTTTTAAATTTAAAAATTGAGAGGAATAAAAATTTTATTTAATTAAAATTTAAACTAAAATGATTAGAAATATAATTATATTAAAAATTTGAGAAGGGCAATAATCCCTTCAACATATGGCTTGTCCTTGATAGAGATGCCACGTGATAAAATCTTATTTATCCATGTGTCTCTCAATGATTGGGCCATGTGTCAATGTAATATAAATTTAATTAAAATATTTATACTATGTGGCGATATTTTATTAGTCCATGGATCATGTGTTAGACGAGAAATTATATCATGAACCCTTTTAACATGTCATATGTGGTCCAAACCAATCATATTCATTCATATCATGTTTTTTCAAGGTGAATCATCATTTTGTCCTACATGTAATTAGTGAATTGGGAGTTAGTAAGTAGTTACTTAAAGATGAACGAACTTGATTGTTCGGACCACGTATGACGTGGTGAAAATGGTTCATGATATAATTTCTCATGTTAAACCCATGTAATTTATTTTTAAAAAAAATTCATGTGGCATGCCACGTCACGTATCATATCACGTGATATTTACACCCCATTGATCAATGATTGATTAATAATTTTTATCTAATCAAAATAAATTTTTTACGAAACTAAAATGTTAAAAGAATATTTGCACCCAAAAAAAGAATAAGACTAAAATTAAATGTGTAAAATTTTTGTTAATCGAATTATTCAATCGAACTATATTTTTTTAATTTTAGCTTCGATCGATTAACGAATAATTCGATTTAAAATCGATTAATTAACCAAATTAAAAAAATTCTTTATACTTTATATTATATATATTTATTTATTTCTGATCATTAAAATTTTAAAAGTTATAAAGTATTCATTAAACTTTATTAAATTAACACAAAATATCATTAACTATATTAAATTATTAAAAAAATAATCATTAAAATTTTTAATACTTATCAATAGTTTATAATATACAATAATTTAATGGTCATTTTGTAATAATTCATTAAGTTTAAAGGTCGTTTTATAACTTTTAAAATTTAGGATCTAAAAAGATTATTTTAACATAGTTTAGTGACTAATTTTATAATTCACCTAAATTTTTATTTGAAATTTCAATTAACCAAATTAACCGATCGAATTAACCAAATTTTTTTAGTTTGGTTAAAATTTTTTAAAAAAGATTAATTCAATTAACGATTAATAAAAAATCGACTAATAAAAATTTAAAAATTCAATTCAGTTGATTAACTAAATAAACTATTTTAATAGCCCTAACCAAAATAAATAAAAGATCAAACGCTAAAAATTACTTTTGACTTTATGCATTTTTTATTATGTATCAAATTACAGTTCTATTAAAACAAAAGGTCTCGAAGTATATTTACATCCAGTTACGGATGTACATATGGGATAGGGTGAACCTAGACTTTTTAAAGTTTACACATTTATCTTTAAAATTTTAAAATTTTATGTGTTAGTCCTTAAATGTTTTTAATATTTATGAGTTGTGCCCACCCTTAGGACGGAGCCAAGATCGAACATTGGGAGGGGAAAAGGTCTATTAAGCTTTTAAATCTAAAATTTGAGGGGCAAAAATCTTATTATATTATCATTTAAATTAAGAATGACCTTAAACGTAATTATACAAAAAAATCACCATCAACATAACCCCGTTCTTGCCCACCCTAAAATTTTAAAATTTCATATATGCTAATCCTTAAATATATTTTTGGATCCATCACTGTATGCATCATACCTGTTTTCTCAATCAATTTCTAACTATTTTTTAATAGTTTCCAACATTTTTAATTTGCTTTCCAAATCGCTCTCTAATTAAATTTTTAATTGTTTTTCCACTTATTTTTCCAAACCATTTTTAATTGTTTTTACTAAACCACTATTCTTAAATTTTTAAAACCTAATTCTTTTACTAATCCATAATCCCTAATTTTTTAAAATTTTTTATTTTCCTAAACTTTTAACCCTGATTTGAATTCCTTCCAAAAATATCAATTTTCCCAAACTTTTCAATTTCCCAAATTCCATAATTTTTCGATCTCTAACCCTAATTTCATAATTACCTTCTTCTAAATTAAATTCTCCAATTTCTCAAAACATTTTAACATTTTAAAATCTAATTACTAATTCTTTATCTTTTTCAAAATAACGACCTTCATCCTATTAAACCCCGAACTTTTTAATTTTAGGGTCGCTACACTCATTAATTACTTTATTTCTAAATCAAACTTATTCTTATCTACAAGATTTGACCTAATCAATCCTAATAAAAGAAAGTTCATGCCGCAAATCATACAAGTTTTAGGTTTTAAAATTTAAGCGATTAAATTTAAGAGTATGTAATTTAGGGTTTATTGTTAGAATTTATGGTTTAGATGTTTTGATTTAGATTAAGGTAATACAATTAAAGTTTTATTCAAAAAATAAGATTAGAGAATTATATTTTCACTCATAAACCATAAGTTCTAACTACAAGCCTTAAATTCTAAACCTCTAAATTTTGAACCCTAAAACTAAAGCATTTGTAAAAAAAACTTTTGTTTTCACTGCCAGTGTATAGAATAACTACCCTTAAATAAATACTTATGTATTAATTTTTTTATTTATGTACCTAAATTATTTTTTATTAAAATAAGTATCTAAAATATACTTTTTTTGATCAGATTAAGTTATTTATTGTATATTTTAATCAAAATAAATATCTAAAGTATATATATTTTCATATAGGTGCTTAAAAGTTGATATATCACATTAATAAACGACAAATAATCTGGAAGCATAAAATATGAAAGATTAAATATGTTATGATTTAACTTGTTTTCCCAATCAATTTTTAGTCATTTTTTAATAGTTTCCAACATTTTTAATTTGTTTTCCAAATCGTTCCCTAATTAAATTTTTAATTATTTTTCCACTTATTTTTTCAACTCATTTTAATTTTTTTTACTAAAACCACTAATCTTAAATTTTTAAAACCTAATTCTTCTACTAATCCAGAATCCCTAATTTTTCAAATTTTCTATTTTCCTAAACTTTTAACTCTAATTTGAATTCCTTCCAAAAATCCTAATTTTCCCAAACTTTTTAATTTCTCAAATTCCATATTTTTTCAATCTCTAACCCTAATTTCATAATTACCTTCTTCTAAATTAAATTCTCTAATTTCTCAAAACATTTTAACATTTCAAAATCTAATTCCTAATTTTTTATCTTTTCAAAATAACGACCTTCATCCTATTAAGCTCCGAACTTTTTAATTTTAGAGTCGTTACACTCATTAATTACTTTATTTCTAAATCAAACTTATTCTTATCTACAAGATTTGACCTAACCAATCCTAATAAAAGAAAGTCCATGCCGCAAACCATACAAGACAGAAGAAGAGGGAGAGTTCAACTAGAGATAGCTTCGCATACACATCTTTTTATCTTTGTATTCGATTCATGTGGGAATTAAATTATTTGTAAATCTTTCTTGATGTTAATTGGTTTAAGTTATTATGTGTGGGGGTTGTGAGAACAATGAATTTTGTTTTAGTAATTGAGTTTGTTTCTAATCAAAGTTTGTACGTTCTTAATTCTTAAATAGATTGGGAGTGAATTGGTAGAGAATCTCGTGAATTTATCCATTTATCTAATATTGAGTTAGTTATATTCAAGAAACGAATGTGTATGGTTTTCAACCGTTTGTGAAAACTAATTCGACTTAGGGACAAGTTATGAATTTCAACAGCTAAGAGGAGCGCAATATTAGTTATTACCCACCCTTGGTTCAAGCCTTGATGTATTATCAAGGCATGCACAATTAAAAATGTTTCAAGTTATGGATAATGAAAAACTATTGAAAAATGCTTTGCCGAGCCTTGAAGGTTGTTGCTCAATTACTCGAACAATTGGCTCAATCGCAATTGTCCAACTCTTCGAAGAACTGACTAGGCAATCCAACTGGGTCAATTATCCGATCAATCGAGTGATGCAAACATTCAATTACCACGACGGTCTATTCGAGCTTCACTCCACAACTCACAATAACTCTTCTTACTCTCGCTTATTCGATCTCATTCATCTTTACTTTAATTTTTTATTTTACTCTATTTGTTTAGTTAAACTCCTATTATCATTAATTGTGTTTTTATTTATAGTTTAATAACTTAAGTAAAATGACCTAAATCAATTCTTGTGGAGACGATATTTTTACTATATTATTACTTACGACATGTATACTCTTACCGCTTGCGTTGCACTCAAACCACGGAACAAATGTCAACTAATAAATGTCGTGGTTGAGGAATGTTTTTGTTTAATATCAAAATAAAACCAATCATTTAGAACAACTAAATAATTAGTCTATCCTATTTTATTATAATCCAACCCCCGTACAAATTCTACAAGTACTTGGAGGAAGGAGAAAGCTTTCACCTAGGGTTCAAACAAACCCATGATGCCAACAGACTGTGAAATGAAATTAATAGCAAATAAATGTTTCCCCACCACCACAAGCCTCGCCTCATAGGATATCCAAAACCTAAGCCATTGCCTCATTGTTTGATGCTTGTTTTTTAATCCATTCCGAGAATACATCAAGTGTATTCATGTCAGAACGGTAATGTCTCTGCGTAAATTCCAGCAAAGTAGCCCAATTAAAATCTGGGTATTTCCTTGGATTTGCAGCGTTCACCAACCCTGCTGCCGGAATCACCGGTTTCTCCAGCTTTGGACATAGAAAGAAAGCAATGGATTTTCTCACGATTCGGTTATTCACCACCGCTCTGTGCAGGCAGCTCTTGTACATGCCGTTCGATAAAGCCTGCATGCATGAATTTAACCATATCAAATTCATTTTCCTTACAATCAAGTTCGATATATTTAGAGGTCATCTGTTGTTTTTTACCATGAATGTGTCACCGATGTTGATAACTAAAGCTCCGGGGACGGGAGCAACGGCATGCCACTTGTCATCGGCAAACACTTGAAGACCGCCGACTTGATCCTGAAGAAGGATTGTCAAGGAAGTTGGGTCGCAGTGAGGACCGGTTCCCAGAGTCAAATCAGGCTTTTGGCATGGCGGATAGTAGTTCAGTCTCAAAATTGAGTCATTTTCAGCGAAGAAGTCTTTGTAGTAAGCTTGGTCCAGTCCTAGACTTATCCCTATCAGCTCCATTATTTCCAGGGCAAGCTTGTTCATGGTTTCACCAAATTCCTGGTAAAGTCTCCTGTCAAAATCCATTAGGTTTTGATTGAGTTTTTTTAAAATACAATCCAAATTAGTCTGACTAATGAGTTAACTATTTTTTAATTACATACCCGAAATCCTTGAAATCTTCACCCATCCGGTTGAATAAATAGTGTTCGATGATATTCGGAACGTCGGGGCGATATTGAAGCGACAGTGTCTCTTTCCATGGCAACTTGGAGGAGAACCTCCCAACGGAACTACTCGCATAACCATAGCTTTCTCCTAGTTTTCTCTGCGCCTTCTGCTTCTCAGAGAGTTGCATGCGGAAGAACAAGTCCATGTACTCTTCAGCTTTCTCCATAAGCCCTGAATCCACCCCATGGTTTACAACCAAAAAGAACCCATGCTTCTTGCATGCCTCGTTCACCGCTGCAGCCGCTTTTGATAAGGCAAGAGGGTCTCCCCCACGCGACAGAACTCCCATGTCAATCGTCGGAATCACAAGTTCCGGGGCATCCAGGCTCGGTTTCTCCTCGTCAGGCCACAAGAACTGAGAGGGTATATTGCATTCGGTTCCGGCAATCGATCCATCGAAAGCTAAAGCCGGCGCATGCTCGTCCTTCTTACCATTCTCGACAGCCGGAGTTGCAGGAAGCGTCTGCTTGTTTTCAGTGCCGGCAAGATATTGCACCATTTTTCTGCTATGACAACTTGAATGGTTCTTGTCTAGATGTTTGTGAGAGCTAAAGTGTAGCAAAAGTGGATTTAAATAATAGAGCCAAATACATTTGGAATTCATTTTCTATACATATTTGGTAACAAATCTCATTCTGTAGTAGACCCTGTATAGATGACTTGTATTTGTACAGTATTTTAATATATTTATTATCTGGCTATTAATTTGATTTTAATTTCTGCTAAATAAATTTACTAATTACAGACATTTCTTTAATTTTATTATTATCAGTTAAAAAGTTTAATTTGGTACCTTAATTTGTTAAAGTTTCATTTTCTATAATAGGATGAAAAAAAGTTTTATCACCAAAACTCAAATAAAGAATTTAAACCGTGAAGATAATCGAACCGTAATTACAGATAACTATAAAGAGTCTAAAAATATCTACAAGGATCCCGATATTTTATAAATAAATTTAAAACTATATACTTATTTATCCGTATGCCTTCATAAATATCTTAATAAAAAAATTTATATATTATTATCATTTAGCTCTCTATCAAATTTAGTGATACTCAAATTTCTGGACATGTTTTATTTTAGATTTTAGTTATAAGCTAAAATCTTTGACTAAATCTTTCCGTCATTAGGGAATGTTTGAATGATGAGGGAATTTGTAAGGAAATTTGTGAGATAATTTAACTTTAGTGACGGAATTATTGACGGAATATTTAAAATTCGTTGGAAATTTAAATCTTAATTTTAAAAAAATAACATTTTTATGGATTTCAAGTCAAATTTTTTATTCCCTCTGAAATTAATTTTTTTTTTATTTTTGAAGGATTCATATATTCCGTCGAAAATTTAAATATTATTTAAAAAAGAGATTTTTTCCCGGGATCCATATAAAACTTATTATTCCCTCCATTTTAATACACCAACAATAAATATAATTGTTTTGCTCATGAACCATACGATTCAAATTCCAATTTCAGTTTCAAATCTTCCTGAAAGAAGTATAGCAAAGCTAAATTAGTTTCAAAACTCTCTTGGCTTAGGATCAATCTCAAACCTTCTTTCTTAGCCCAAAGCAGTTTCAATTATTTTTTTAAAAATCTCTTTAATTTTTCACCATTTGATACAGTTTTAATCCAAAATAACTAAAACCCAGAAAATGTTGCAATCCTATAATCAAATTTTAAAAAGTATTTCCCCCATTACATTATTGTGACACTCCCTTCTCGTATTCGAACATCGAATACAGATCGGTGATGTCAGAAACTATGAAGATAATATGCCTTGTTAAAACCTTACTAAGATAAAAATCCTGTGGGAAAAAATTCTTAGTGAAGGAAAAAGAGTACACACATCTTTGATACGCATAACATGTTGCCTCATTAAAAACCTTACCAGGAAAACCCATTGGGACAAAACCTCGGTCAAGGGAAAAAAAGTGCAATGCGTATTTACTCCCCCTCATGAAAATATCACATAAGATCTTTGAATCTTTATAATTCAATATTGAATACAATCTTCAAATGTTGAAGTAGACCACGCACTAGTGGATAAATCTTCCAAATCATTGTTTGAAATGATTCATTGAATAATATTCATCTAAAAATCATGAGAGGCGAAACTTGAAGAAATATGTTTTGTTTTATCATATTTGATATATTCACCTTGAGATATAAATTTTGTATTATCTCTTTACAAGATAGCTTGCATCTTATCTTGTGAAAAACATTCACATATCTTCAGGATATGTTTAGCCAAACACATATTTCGGCTTTGCCTCATGCATAATAATTATTTAAAGGTAATGATCTCGTAGCACTTAAATAATATTTCTGGACCAGATAAGATACGATGCTTCCAGATCAAATAATGTGTATATTGTGCTTTAAACCAAGAATATCATTATCTTTTTCTTGAGGTAGAAAGAATCTTTGTTTACATTAAGAGACATAGAAACCATAAGGTTGATCAATGAATATGCATTATTCATGTAAAGTCTCTTTTATATTTTTTTATATGTCGATTGATGCACAAGGATTTGATGAGATCTCTTCACAAGTCTCAATGATATTCAAATCATCGGCATACACAACAATAAAAATTCAGAGTTAAGCCTCTTAATAAAAATGCTCGGGGAAATAATTCATATAGCATTATGCTAATAAGTATTCAATGAGGCGATCATACCAAATACGCCTAAATTGTTTCAAGTCATAAAAATATATTCAATATGATTGAATAATATTCTCGAGAATTTGAATGAACTGCTTATGGAAATCTAATTCTTTCTGGAAGTTTCATGCAAATTTTACAGTCAAGAGGCTCATTCAAATATGATGTAACAACATCCATTAGGCAGAAACCAAGTAATTTTATTTATTGTCAGACTAATCAAAATCTAAAAGTAGTTGCATCCACCACCGAGGAATATATTTTCCTCATAATTAATTTCATGTTTTGGTGAGAGTCCTTGTGCAACCAAATGAGCTTATATCTCATAATTTCCCCTTTTGATTTCTCTTTCTCACAAAGGCTCATTTATATCAACGAGCTTTACACATTTAAATGTAAGGGTTATAGGCCTAAATACTTCTCTTTTCAAAAGAGATTTTAGTTTTGCCTCAATTGACTCCTTCATATTGCCCAATCATTTCTTTGTTTAATTGACAATGATTCATGATCCACATCATCAAATACAATCTCTAGTGTTATATTATATACAAATATATTAATGACATCGATTTAATTTTAGTTTCACTTATTATCAGACATGACATAATCTATTGAGATCTTTTTATTATAAGGTACCTGAGTCCTGTTAATGTCTCTGTTGGAGACCATTTAATCTCTTCTAGAGATTTTAACAATCATTGACTCCTCGATCAGACCATCATAAAATATATCTCCTTTTTTTCGAGGTTCTCTTATCTTTGGAACTTACTTGTCTACTACACTTTAAGCGTAAGTTAGACCCATTAGCAACTAGAGTCCGTTCTTCCATGACATTAAATTTAATCGTAGCATTCATAGCTGGTATACGTGACTTAGTCACTCTTTTAGGGTCAGCAAAATCATCTGGCAATTGATTTGCTAAATGAATTATCCATTGAACTTATAGTTCATAATGTGTGACACGTGGATCAAAAAGAGAAAATGTTAATTTATTCCAACTTATTTTTTTCCCAGATATTTATTTTCTCCCCCTCATGTTAGGTAAATTTACTCATTAAAATGATAGTCAATAAATCGGGTTGTAAATAAATTCCATTTCAAAAGCTCAAGATATTTAAATGTGATAAATATTCTCAATAAAACTCATCTTTGTGCATTGAGGTGGAGCAATTAGAACATATATCACACACAAAAAATCTAAGGTGAGAAATATTTGGTTCCTAACCAAAAACCATTTGTAATTGGGAGAACTTATGATCATTTGTTGGCTTGATGTGAATTTTTGATACTACATGTAAAATTACATGTCATCAACATTATTAAGACTGATTGTCTTTAAAAAATAATCTGGAAAATATGCTCATAATTTTATCAACTGAGCAAGTAGCATCGCAAACACCAAGCTGCAGGTTAATAATAAGGATACACATAACTATCTAGTTAATGCATCAATAAAAATCGTAGAATATTTAGATGGTCTTTGAGAAAGGTGTATGGGCCTATATATATCACCGTGTACCCGTTCTAAAAAATTAATAGCACTCTATCTTAGATGTTGATGATTGAATAATCAAATTGCTTTCATAGCAAGCATCACGTGAAATATTACCATGAAGAAAATCTTAGTTCTTCAATAAATGACCACATGAAAGTGTCAATAAATTTTTGCATCAAATTCAACCGGGATGGTCTAATCTGTTATGTCAAATAAAATTATTAGTAAACATCTAGTTTACAATAGCATGAGCTTCAGTTTGAACTAATTCTTATGTAGTACAATATGGATAATAGTGCATGTAATTTTTTCAAAATATTATTATTGCCTTGAGTTATACTCGTAATATTGAGATAGTCAGCATCCCTTTGACTGATATTCTCAATATATTTCTATAAATATCTTTAAAACTCAATGTCTCTTTGCGACTTTGACGAGTATAATGCACTGTAAATATGGAATAAAGTTCCATTTGGCAATAATATATTTGCTCAACGAGCATAATGCATTGTAAATATGAGATAAAGTCTCATTTGTCAAATAACATATTTGCTCAGTCGGAGCTTTCTGTGATATTAATACTTCCGGATATAGTACTCATATTATTCTCTTTCATTTAAAATGAGAAAATATGCATAATTATGCACCATTTAATGCGTACTTTATTTCATTCACTTCGGGAAATGAAAAATATGTGCTTTGTACCATTCACTTTGGGGAATAGAAAAATATTAAAAAAAATATTACATCATATCAAATTGGATCAAAGATAAGCTCTCAATAGCTCTTCTAAAGCACTGATATTTTAGTACTTTGAGATATAGTACTCATATTTCCCTTGTATTTAAATGGGAAAATATTCCTTATGCTTAAGTATTGCATGAGCACTTGCACTGTCTGCTAAGCATAAATCGCCATAAATTATTGCAACTTTATTCCGGAAGTAATCATGTTCTTTTAAAGTAAAAATTAACATAAAAGATAAATAAATAATATATAAAGTAAGTTAACATAAATAAATAATAAATAAAAATAAATTAACATAAATAAATAAATTAACATTAAACAAAATAAACTACAGATCAATTATTCATTTTAGAATTTATAAACAAAATAAATGGCGAATTATTCCTTTCAAGGGTTATGAGAAAAATTATCATTATCCAATTGAGTTGGATCAATAACGCCATTGTTTTCGCCACAAAGAAAATATGTTTATATTTTCTTTAATTTATCATTCATGATTATGGATAAAATCTATAATATTTCGGCGTTTGATAAGTACGAGATCAATGGTTTATACCATCGCATTGATAACATATAAAGATTTTGATATGATCTCTATCATTCTTGTCATCTTTATAATTCCACTTCTTGTGGATATAAGCATTCTCAAAATAATCATCTTATCCATGTCTATTTTATGATCTCAATCATGATCACAATTACTAATATGATATTTATTCTTTTCGCTATAAAATATCATATTCACTTCAGGGAATGGAGCGAAGACTGATAGGTATTTAAAACTCTTGTATGATATTGTGTCTGTAAGACAACATTAATGTATGAAAAGTGATGTTTTTTTAACATATCCTCGTCAGTGATACTCTTGCACATAATTGAGTTTTATTCACTAACCATATAATGAATTATCACGTTTGTATTCACTTCAAGTAATGAAAAAAATTCAATAATCGCATGGAATAATCATCATGCTTGTATTCACTTTAAGGAATGTCATAAATTCAATAATTGCATGGAATAAACATTATGCGTGCATTCACTTCAGGGAATGTCTCTTATAAATTTTTTTTGATCAAGACGATTTTCATAACTTGAACTTGACAAAAGTTTATAGTCGAGTTTTTCGATATAAAATAGTATTGCTTTCAAGCAAATATAAACTTTATAATATTTATACTATTAAATAGTAATTGACCAACCAATATATATACAATACATACAAGGAACAAAAATTTAATCCTTATACGCGGCGTTGTTAAACCAGTACACAAGGTCCTATAAAAAGAACCTCCTTTGAGACCAGTAGCCTCGCAAAATGGGATATCCAGCCAATATACTCGGATTAAACCAACATAATAAAGAATATATTAATTAAAGATTTAATATTTGTTCTAATATCATATAATACTTAGAACATGATTAAAATATAAACTTTTATCATAATAATAAAATAAACAAATATTGGTTATGAATAAAGAAAAAATCTTATATTAAATAAATAAAACATACCGAACTTTCCACTAATTTGAATACGTGGAAAGTTTAATCACCAATATTTTGTTTAAATCTTTTTCGGGAATTGTCGACAAATACCATGGGAATTGAATCACTTTATCGCTACACAAACACAAACAACCAAAATTTTTTAATAAATTAAAATTAAATTAAGGATCAAGAGAGAAAAATAGTCGGTAAATAAAACATAATTAAGGGAGAAGAACTTATCTTTGATTTATGCCAATAACAAATTCTTTTCAATAACTCCTTCAAGATTCGACCGGCAAACACCTCCGTTGGTTAGAGTCTCGTGCTAATAACGTGTTATAAATAAAATAATAAAGAAATAAAACAAGAATGAAAGAACAAAGAGAAGATATAAAGAGAGATATTTGTATTATTCACAATATTGACTTATGTACAATACCTTCACAAACTCATCTATTTATAGGCATAAGAAGTACATAATATACTAAACTCTAATTAATGAAGATAATATTTCTAATGATAGAATTCTTATTATGATAGACATTCACATAGATAAATATTATTCATAACAATATTAGTTTTTTTACATTAGTTTAATTTTAATTTTAATTTTATTTTTTGGTTTATACTTCAATTAGATTTATGAAGAATTTTTATGATTAATTTTTTCGATTGAATCATTATTCTCTCACAAATCAAGTAAGTATATCTTTTATTAAAATAAACACAAATTTGCAACGGAGTTTGTGTTCCTTCATAAATAAAAATAATATTTTTAACTGATCTATCAAAATTTCTAACAAAAAAATATTTCGTTGATACTATCAAACATTGTGACGAAATAATTTATTTCCACCAGTAAATTGTGATGGATTTAAAATCTGTCGGAACATTTTTCTTGGTAATTTAAAATTTTCTTTTAGTGTAACACAACGCCTTTCAATCTTCATCATCTCTTAAGTACATCCAATTGAAGTATCTAAATTATATATTTTAAACTAAATTAATTATTTATTTTAATTAATAAAATAATATTTTTATTTAATTTTTTATGATAGAAATTTCTCGATAGGATCTGTTAGTGAAAGATATGAGAAAAAAAATATTAAAAACTCATCTATTGACTTATGTACAATACCTTCACAAACTCATCTATTTATAAGCATAAGAAGTACATAATGTATTAAACTCTTATTAATGAAGATAATATTTCTAATGATAGAGTTCTTATTATGATAGACATCCACATAGATAAATATTATTCATAACACTCCCCCTTGGATGTCTATGAAGATAATATGCCTCGTTAAAACCTTACTAAGATAAAAACCCTGTGAGGAAAAAAATTCTTAGTGAAGGAAAAAGAGTACACACATCTTTGATACGCATAACATGTTGCCTCATTAAAAACCTTACCAGGAAAACCCATTGGGACAAAACCTCGGTCAAGGGAAAAAGAGTGCAATGCGTTTACTCCCCCTCATGAAAATATCACATAAGATCTTTGAATCTTCATAATTCAATATTGAATACAATCTTCAAATGTTGAAGTAGACCATACACTAGTGGATAAATCTTCCAAATCATTGCTTGAAATGATTCATTGAAATAATATTCATCTAAAAATCATGAGGGGCGAAACTTGAAGAAATATGTTTCATTTTATCATATTTGATATATCCACCTTGAGATATAAATTTTGTATTATCTCTTTACAAGATAGCTTGCATCTTATCTTGTGAAAAACATTCACATTTCTTCAGGATATGTTTAGCCAAACACATATTTCGGCTTTGCCTCATGCATAACAATTATTTAAAGGTAATGATCTCGTAGCACTTAAATAATATTTCTGGACCAGATAAGATACGATGCTTCCAGATCAAATAATGTGTATATTATGCTTTAGACCAAGAATATCATTACCCTTTTCTTGAGGCAGAAAGAATCTTTGTTTACATTAAGAGACCTAGCAACCATAATGTTGATCAATGAATATGCATTATTCATGTAAAGTCTCTTTTATATTTTTTTTTATGTTGATTGATGCACAAGGATTTGAGGAGATCTCTTCACGAGTCTCAACGATATCCAAATCATCGGCATATACAACAATAAAATTTCAGAGTTAAACCTCTTAATAAAAATGCTCGGGGAAATAATTCATATAATATTATGCTCGGGGAAACCTCTTAATATATTTTCCTCATAATCAATTTCATGTTTTGGTGAGAGTCCTTGTGCAACCAAATGAGCTTATATCTCATAATTTCCTCTTTTGATTTCTCTTTCTCACAAAGACTCATTTATATCCACGAGCTTTACACATTTAAATGTACGGGTTATAAGCCCAAATACTTCTCTTTTCAAAAGAGATTTTAGTTTTGCCTCAATTGACTTTCATATTTGCCAATCATTTCTTTGTTTAATTGATAATGATTCATGACCCACATCATCAAATACAATCTCTAGTGTTATATTGCATGCAAATATATTAATGACGTTGATTTAATTTTAGTTCCACTTATTATCAGACATGACATAATCTATTGAGATCTCTTTATTATCAGGTACCTGAGTCATGTTAATGTCTCTGTTGGAGACCATTTAATCTCTTCTAGAGATTTTAATAATCATTGACTCCTCGATCAGACTTGTCTTTGGAACTGACTTGTCTACTACGCTTTAAGTATAAGTTAGACTCATTAGCAACTAGAGTCTTTTCTTCCATGACATTAAATTTAATCGGAGCATTCATAGATGGTATACGTGACTTAGTCACTCTTTTAGGGTCAGCAAAATCATCTGGCAATTGATTTGCTAAATGAATTATCCATTGAACTTATAGTTCATATTGTGTGACACGTGGATCAAAAAGAGAAAATGTTAATTCATTCCAACTTATTTTTTCCCCAAATATTTATTTTCTCCCCCTAATGTTGGGTAAATTTACTCATTAAAATGATAGTCAATAAATCGGGTTGTAAATAAATTTCCTATCAAAAGCTCAAGATATTTAAATCTGATACATATTCCCAATAAAACTCATCTTTGTGTATTGAGGTTGAGCAATTAGTACATATATCGCACACAAAAAATCTAAGGTGAGAAATATTTGGTTCTTGACCAAAAACTATTTGTAATTGAGAGAACTTATGATCATTTATTGGTTTGATGTGAATTTGTGATACTACATGTAAAATTACATGTCATCAACATTATCAAGAATGATTGTTTTTAAAAAATAATCTAGAAAATATGCTTATAATTTTATCAACTGAGGAAGTAGCATCGCAAACACCAAGTTGCGGGTTAATAATAAGGATACACATAACTATCTAGTCGATGCATCGATAAAAATCGTAGAATATTTAGATGGTGTTTAAGAAAGGTGTATGGACCCATATATATCATCTTGTATCTGTTCCAGAAAATTAATAGTACTCTATCTTAGATGTTGATGATTGAATAATCAAATTGCTTTCATAGCAAGCATCACGTGAAATATTACCATGAAGAAAATTTTAGTTCTTCAATAAATGACCACATGAAAGTGTCAATAAATTTTTGTATCATAATTCAACCGGGATGGTCTAATCTATTATGCCAAATAAAATTATCAGTAAACATCAAGTTTACAATAGCATGAGCTTCAATTTGCACTAATTCTCATGTAGTACAATATGGATAACAGTGCATGTAATTTTGCCAAAATATCATTATTGCCTTCAGTTATACTCGTAATATTGAGATAGTCAGCATCCCTTTGACTGATATTCTCAATATTTTTCTATAAATATCTTTAAAACTCAATGTCTCTTTGCGACTTTGACGAGTATAATGCACTGTAAATATGGAATAAAGTTCCATTTGGAAATAACATATTTGCTCAACAAGCATAATGTATTGTGAATATGAGACAAAGTCTAATTTGGCAAATAATATATTTGCTCAGTCGGAGCTTTCTATGATATTAATACTTTCAGATATAGTACTCATATTATTTTCTTTCATTTAAAATTAGAAAATATGCATAATTATGCACCTTTTAATGCGTGCTTTATTTCATTCACTTCGGGGAATGAAAAATATGTACTTTGTACCATTCACTTCGGGGAATGGAAAAATATTAAAAAAAATATTACATCATATCAAATCGGATCAAAGATAAGCTCTCAATAGCTCTTTCGAAATATTGATATTTTAGTACTTTGAGATATAGTACTCATATTTCCCTTGTATTTAAATCGGAAACTATTTTATATGCTTAAGTATTGTATGAGTACTTTCACTGTCTGTTAAGCATAAATCGCCATAAATTATTATAACTTTATTCTAGAAGTAATCATGTTCTTTTAAAGGAAAAATTAACATAAAAGATAAATAAGTAATATATAAAGTAAGTTAACATAAATAAATAATAAATAAAAGCAAATTAATATAAATAAATAAGTTAACAGTAAACAAAATAAAATAAAGATCAATTATTCATTTTAGAATTTATAAAAAAAATAAATGGCGAATTATTCCCTTCAAGGTTTATGAGAAAAATTATTAATATCCAATTGAGTTGGATCAATAACGCCATTATTTTCGTCATAAAAAAAATCTGTTTATATTTTCTTTAATTTATCATTCATGATTATGGATAAAGTCCATAATACTTCGGCGTTTGACAAGTACGAGATCAATGGTTTGTACCATCACATTGACAACATAAAGATTTTGATATGATCTCTATCATTCTTGTCATCTTTATAATTCCACTTCTTGTGGATATAAGCATTCTCAAAATAATCAACTTATCCATGTCTATTTTATAATATCAATCATGATCATAATTACTAATGTGGCATTTATTCTTTCCGCTATAAAATATCATATTCACTTCAGGAAATGGAGCGAAGATTGATAGGTATTTAAAACCCTAGTATGATATTGTGTTTGTAAGACAGCATTACTATATGAAAAGTGGAGTGTATGTTTTTCTAACATATCCTCATCAGTGATACTCTTACACATAATTGAGTTTTATTCACTAACCATATAGTGAATTATCACGCTTGTATTCACTTCAAGGAATGAAACAAATTCAATAATCGTATGGAATAATCATCATGCTTGCATTCACTTTAAGGAATGTCATAAATTCAATAATTGCATGGAATAAGCATCATGCATGCATTCACTTCATAGAATGCCTCCTATAAAAATTCTTTGATCAAGACGATTTTCAAAACTTGAACTTGGGAGAAGTTTATAGTCTAGTTTTTCGACATAAAATAATATTGCTTTCAAGCAAATATAAACTTTATAATATTCATACTATTAAATAGTAATTGACCAACCAATATATATATACAATACATACAAGGAACAAAAATTTAATCCTTATACGTGGCGTTGTTAAACCAGTCCATAAGGTCCTATAAAAAGAACTTCCTTTGAGACTAGTAGCCTCCCAGAACGGGATGTCCAACCAATATACCTGGATTAAACTAACATAATAAAGAACCTATTAATTAAAGGTTTAAAATTTTTTCTAATTTCATGTTAAAGGTTTAATATAGAACATGATTAAAACATAAAATTTTATCATAATAATAAAATAAACAAATATTGGTTATGAATAAAGAAAAAATATCAAATTAAATAAATAAAAAATATCGAACTTTCCACTAATTTGAATATGTGGAAAGTTTAATCACCAATATTTTGTTAAAATCTTTTTCGGGAATTGTCAACAAATACCATGAGAATTGAATCACTTTATCGCTACACAAACACAAACAACTAAAGATTTTTAATAAATTAAAGATCAAGAGAGAAAAATAATCGGTAAATAAAATATAATTAAGGGAGAAGAACTTATTTTTGATTTATGTTAATAACAAATTTTTTCCATAACTCTTTCAAGATTCGAACAACAAACACCTTCATTGGTTAGAGTCTAGTGCTGATAACGTGTTATAAATAAAATAAAGAAAAAATAAAACAAGAATAAAGAACAATAATGAAAGAACAAAAGAAGATATAAAGAGAGATATTTGTATTATTCACAATATTGACTTATGTACAATACCTTCACAAACTCATCTATTTGTAGGTATAATAATTACATAATGTATAAAACTCTAATTAATGAAGATAATATTTCTAATGATAGAGTTCTTAATATGATAGACATCCACATAGATAAATATTATTCATAATAATGTTAGTTTTTTTACATTATTTTAATTTTAATTTTTATTTTATTTGTTGGTTTATACTTCAATTAGATTTATGAAGAATTTTTATTATTATTTTTTTCGACAGAAACATTATTCTCTCACAAATCAAGTAAGCATATATTTTATTAAAATAAACACAAATTTGCAACGGAGTCTATGTTCTGTCATAAATAAAAATAATATTTTTAACTGATCTATCAAAATTTCTAACAAAAAAAATATTCGGTCGGTATTATCAAACATTTGTGACGGAATAATTTATTTCCACCGGTAAATTATGACAGATTAAAATCTATCGGAACATTTTCCTTGGTAATTTAAAATTTTCTTGTAGTATAACACAACGTCTTTCAATCTTCATCATCTGTTAAGTACATCTAATTGAAGTATCTAAATATTATATTTTAAACTAAATTAATCATTTATTTTAATTAATAAAAAAATATTTTTATTTCATTTTTTATGATAGAAATTTCTCGGTAGGATCTATTAGTGAAAGATATGAGAAAAAAATCTCAAAGTGTTTAATGAGATTCCTTAAAACCGTAACCTCAAAATATTAAAAATTGAATAAAAAGTGTCAAACCGTTGAACATTACCACTTACATAATAAATCGTTTAACACTATTATTTTTTCAATAACTTTAAAAATTAAAAAAAATTACTCCATGAATTATTTTCATAGTATTATCCATGATCATACCCAATTGAACAAAACAACGTTACTTTTATTTTTCAATTAATATCTTTTTATAAATTAAAAATTACAAATCGTCTTCTTATATCTCATACCTTATATATTTATTTAAAATTGTTAAAATAAAGAACACCCTATAAACTTAAAACATGAATCAAAATAATAAAAGTAAAAAAAATAATTGTAATTTCTTAAAAATCGTATTAGAGGATGATTGATGAAGATGTTAGACCAAAAAACTTGGAATTCTGGTTTAGATTCTTCACTGCATTTCATGAGGTGCAAAATATAAATATAAATATTATTGAATATCACTGAAATACAAACTTGGAAAAAATAAAATTAATAAAAATATATTATTAATATAATATATCATTAAATACCGTTAATTTATTAAATAAATTATATCATTTTTACTAATATTTAAACACACGACCTTATAGCATGCATAAACTATGAATAAATCACCAATTAACCTAAATATATTGATGTAGTTTAATTAAGGTATTCATTATCGGGTACTTGGTTTTCAAGTACTCGAAATATCGACTACTCGATTCATTCGGGTATTTATTTTGTCAGTTCATGTCTCGACCCATTATATACGAGTACCTGTTACTCGGATAATCATAAAATTTGGGTAACCAAAAAATCGGATATCGTGTATCTGGTTCATGATTTTTTATTTTTTATTTAAAATTTTAAAAATTATATACTAAACATAAAAAAAATTAAAAAAATTTTAATCTTAAAATTTAAAATATATAATACAAACTTAGAAAGAAATTAGGGATTTAAATTTAGTTTTGGATAAAAATATTAAAATTTTAAAATAAAAATATATTTGAAATATAAAAAATATATATTAACACGTTTAGGGTGTTGAATACCCGAAAAAAGAAAACCTTGACTCATGTTTCGACCGTGTCCCAGAAAATTATCAAGTCTGATACTTGACCCAAAAAATTTTAAAAAATCCTTAAATACAAGTTTAAATTCTCACATTAATAAAATAATATTTTTAAATATATATTATACTATAAATTATTTATTTAGTCTCCTTATAATATTAATGTTTTTTTTTTTGAATTACTCAAAAAAATAAAATTTTAATATAATATTAAATTTTATAAAACAATATTTTTAATTTTTCATTTTGCTTATTATTTTGTACGATTTTTATATTATCGTATACTTGAATAACATTAAAGTAATATACTATTGAGTTGCATGAACCATCTTATCTCAATGGTCTACTATAATTGAGAGTATATTATTTTAGAACAAATACTACTATAATTAGGGGTGTAAATGAACATGGTGTTCGACGAGCTGCTCGTGAACCGTTCGTATAATGTTCGTTTATTAAGTTAAATAAACGAGTATGAACAGATATTTTATGTTTGATTAATAAACGAACGAACACGAATATAAGTGCGTTCGGCTTGTTTATGTTCACGAACAAACTCATTTATGTTCGTTTATAAGCTCGTTTATATACTCATTTATAAGCTCGTTTATAGGTTTATTTATATTCTTTTATATACAAACGCTAAACAAACATGTTCATGAACACTAAACGAACATGTTCGTGAATGCTAGATAGACAAGTTGATAAATATATACAAATGAACTCGTTCGCGAACGCTTAACGAACAAATTATCGAACATATAAATAAACACGTTCGTGAACGTTAAACGAACACGTTCGTGAACATTAAACGAACCGAGTCCGAATACGATAAAAAACAAACGAACCAAGCTTGAACATACCTTTAAAATTTTAAACGAACACGAACAAAGTTTAAACACCTTTAAAAATAAATAAACGAACACGGACATACCCTTATCCGTTCAAGCTCGGTTCGTTTACACTCCTAACTATAACCACTGTAACTATTCAAAAAAAAATAATATTACTATTGGGCTCCTATTTTGTCTTTAATATATAATTGGTCTTTGGATTCTTTTCTTCAAAATTTAACTCTTGAGTTTGAGCTATAAATTATTTATATTTTTTTCCAGGTGTAATTTAACCTTGGATTATATTTTTATAGGTAATTTGGTATTCGAATATTGTTTTATAATTTAAAAATAAAATATTTTTATTTATTAATTAAAAAATTATCCAATATATTAAGATTTATTTTTTACAAAAATGATATTATATTAAAATATTATTCTATAAATTTTTAGGTATTAAAAAATTAAAAAATTATCCATGGTCCTGATTGCTTGGGACCATGAATGACGTGGTGAACAGGATTCACATTAATAAACGACAAATAATCTGGAAGCATAAAATATGAAGATTAAATATGTTATGATTTAACTTGTTTTCCCAATCAATTTTTAGTCATTTTTTAATAGTTTCCAACATTTTTAATTTGTTTTCCAAATCGTTCCCTAATTAAATTTTTAATTATTTTTCCACTTATTTTTTCAACTCATTTTAATTTTTTTTACTAAAACCACTAATCTTAAATTTTTAAAACCTAATTCTTCTACTAATCCAGAATCCCTAATTTTTCAAATTTTCTATTTTCCTAAACTTTTAACTCTAATTTGAATTCCTTCCAAAAATCCTAATTTTCCCAAACTTTTTAATTTCTCAAATTCCATATTTTTTCAATCTCTAACCCTAATTTCATAATTACCTTCTTCTAAATTAAATTCTCTAATTTCTCAAAACATTTTAACATTTCGAAATCTAATTCCTAATTTTTTATCTTTTCAAAATAACGACCTTCATCCTATTAAGCTCCGAACTTTTTAATTTTAGAGTCGTTACACTCATTAATTACTTTATTTCTAAATCAAACTTATTCTTATCTACAAGATTTGACCTAACCAATCCTAATAAAAGAAAGTCCATGCCGCAAACCATACAAGACAGAAGAAGAGGGAGAGTTCAACTAGAGATAGCTTCGCATACACATCTTTTTATCTTTGTATTCGATTCATGTGGGAATTAAATTATTTGTAAATCTTTCTTGATGTTAATTGGTTAAAGTTATTATGTGTGGGGGTTGTGAGAACAATGAATTTTGTTTTAGTAATTGAGTTTGTTTCTAATCAAAGTTTGTACGTTCTTAATTCTTAAATAGATTGGGAGTGAATTGGTAGAGAATCTCGTGAATTTATCCATTTATCTAATATTGAGTTAGTTATATTCAAGAAACGAATGTGTATGGTTTTCAACCGTTTGTGAAAACTAATTCGACTTAGGGACAAGTTATGAATTTCAACAGCTAAGAGGAGCGCAATATTAGTTATTACCCACCCTTGGTTCAAGCCTTGATGTATTATCAAGGCATGCACAATTAAAAATGTTTCAAGTTATGGATAATGAAAAACTATTGAAAAATGCTTTGCCGAGCCTTGAAGGTTGTTGCTCAATTACTCGAACAATTGGCTCAATCGCAATTGTCCAACTCTTCGAAGAACTGACTAGGCAATCCAACTGGGTCAATTATCCGATCAATCGAGTGATGCAAACATTCAATTACCACGACGGTCTATTCGAGCTTCACTCCACAACTCACAATAACTCTTCTTACTCTCGCTTATTCGATCTCATTCATCTTTACTTTAATTTTTTATTTTACTCTATTTGTTTAGTTAAACTCCTATTATCATTAATTGTGTTTTTATTTATAGTTTAATAACTTAAGTAAAATGACCTAAATCAATTCTTGTGGAGACGATATTTTTACTATATTATTACTTACGACATGTATACTCTTACCGCTTGCGTTGCACTCAAACCACGGAACAAATGTCAACTAATAAATGTCGTGGTTGAGGAATGTTTTTGTTTAATATCAAAATAAAACCAATCATTTAGAACAACTAAATAATTAGTCTATCCTATTTTATTATAATCCAACCCCCGTACAAATTCTACAAGTACTTGGAGGAAGGAGAAAGCTTTCACCTAGGGTTCAAACAAACCCATGATGCCAACAGACTGTGAAATGAAATTAATAGCAAATAAATGTTTCCCCACCACCACAAGCCTCGCCTCATAGGATATCCAAAACCTAAGCCATTGCCTCATTGTTTGATGCTTGTTTTTTAATCCATTCCGAGAATACATCAAGTGTATTCATGTCAGAACGGTAATGTCTCTGCGTAAATTCCAGCAAAGTAGCCCAATTAAAATCTGGGTATTTCCTTGGATTTGCAGCGTTCACCAACCCTGCTGCCGGAATCACCGGTTTCTCCAGCTTTGGACATAGAAAGAAAGCAATGGATTTTCTCACGATTCGGTTATTCACCACCGCTCTGTGCAGGCAGCTCTTGTACATGCCGTTCGATAAAGCCTGCATGCATGAATTTAACCATATCAAATTCATTTTCCTTACAATCAAGTTCGATATATTTAGAGGTCATCTGTTGTTTTTTACCATGAATGTGTCACCGATGTTGATAACTAAAGCTCCGGGGACGGGAGCAACGGCATGCCACTTGTCATCGGCAAACACTTGAAGACCGCCGACTTGATCCTGAAGAAGGATTGTCAAGGAAGTTGGGTCGCAGTGAGGACCGGTTCCCAGAGTCAAATCAGGCTTTTGGCATGGCGGATAGTAGTTCAGTCTCAAAATTGAGTCATTTTCAGCGAAGAAGTCTTTGTAGTAAGCTTGGTCCAGTCCTAGACTTATCCCTATCAGCTCCATTATTTCCAGGGCAAGCTTGTTCATGGTTTCACCAAATTCCTGGTAAAGTCTCCTGTCAAAATCCATTAGGTTTTGATTGAGTTTTTTTAAAATACAATCCAAATTAGTCTGACTAATGAGTTAACTATTTTTTAATTACATACCCGAAATCCTTGAAATCTTCACCCATCCGGTTGAATAAATAGTGTTCGATGATATTCGGAACGTCGGGGCGATATTGAAGCGACAGTGTCTCTTTCCATGGCAACTTGGAGGAGAACCTCCCAACGGAACTACTCGCATAACCATAGCTTTCTCCTAGTTTTCTCTGCGCCTTCTGCTTCTCAGAGAGTTGCATGCGGAAGAACAAGTCCATGTACTCTTCAGCTTTCTCCATAAGCCCTGAATCCACCCCATGGTTTACAACCAAAAAGAACCCATGCTTCTTGCATGCCTCGTTCACCGCTGCAGCCGCTTTTGATAAGGCAAGAGGGTCTCCCCCACGCGACAGAACTCCCATGTCAATCGTCGGAATCACAAGTTCCGGGGCATCCAGGCTCGGTTTCTCCTCGTCAGGCCACAAGAACTGAGAGGGTATATTGCATTCGGTTCCGGCAATCGATCCATCGAAAGCTAAAGCCGGCGCATGCTCGTCCTTCTTACCATTCTCGACAGCCGGAGTTGCAGGAAGCGTCTGCTTGTTTTCAGTGCCGGCAAGATATTGCACCATTTTTCTGCTATGACAACTTGAATGGTTCTTGTCTAGATGTTTGTGAGAGCTAAAGTGTAGCAAAAGTGGATTTAAATAATAGAGCCAAATACATTTGGAATTCATTTTCTATACATATTTGGTAACAAATCTCATTCTGTAGTAGACCCTGTATAGATGACTTGTATTTGTACAGTATTTTAATATATTTATTATCTGGCTATTAATTTGATTTTAATTTCTGCTAAATAAATTTACTAATTACAGACATTTCTTTAATTTTATTATTATCAGTTAAAAAGTTTAATTTGGTACCTTAATTTGTTAAAGTTTCATTTTCTATAATAGGATGAAAAAAAGTTTTATCACCAAAACTCAAATAAAGAATTTAAACCGTGAAGATAATCGAACCGTAATTACAGATAACTATAAAGAGTCTAAAAATATCTACAAGGATCCCGATATTTTATAAATAAATTTAAAACTATATACTTATTTATCCGTATGCCTTCATAAATATCTTAATAAAAAAATTTATATATTATTATCATTTAGCTCTCTATCAAATTTAGTGATACTCAAATTTCTGGACATGTTTTATTTTAGATTTTAGTTATAAGCTAAAATCTTTGACTAAATCTTTCCGTCATTAGGGAATGTTTGAATGATGAGGGAATTTGTAAGGAAATTTGTGAGATAATTTAACTTTAGTGACGGAATTATTGACGGAATATTTAAAATTCGTTGGAAATTTAAATCTTAATTTTAAAAAAATAACATTTTTATGGATTTCAAGTCAAATTTTTTATTCCCTCTGAAATTAATTTTTTTTTTATTTTTGAAGGATTCATATATTCCGTCGAAAATTTAAATATTATTTAAAAAAGAGATTTTTTCCCGGGATCCATATAAAACTTATTATTCCCTCCATTTTAATACACCAACAATAAATATAATTGTTTTGCTCATGAACCATACGATTCAAATTCCAATTTCAGTTTCAAATCTTCCTGAAAGAAGTATAGCAAAGCTAAATTAGTTTCAAAACTCTCTTGGCTTAGGATCAATCTCAAACCTTCTTTCTTAGCCCAAAGCAGTTTCAATTATTTTTTTAAAAATCTCTTTAATTTTTCACCATTTGATACAGTTTTAATCCAAAATAACTAAAACCCAGAAAATGTTGCAATCCTATAATCAAATTTTAAAAAGTATTTCCCCCATTACATTATTGTGACACTCCCTTCTCGTATTCGAACATCGAATACAGATCGGTGATGTCAGAAACTATGAAGATAATATGCCTTGTTAAAACCTTACTAAGATAAAAATCCTGTGGGAAAAAATTCTTAGTGAAGGAAAAAGAGTACACACATCTTTGATACGCATAACATGTTGCCTCATTAAAAACCTTACCAGGAAAACCCATTGGGACAAAACCTCGGTCAAGGGAAAAAAAGTGCAATGCGTATTTACTCCCCCTCATGAAAATATCACATAAGATCTTTGAATCTTTATAATTCAATATTGAATACAATCTTCAAATGTTGAAGTAGACCACGCACTAGTGGATAAATCTTCCAAATCATTGTTTGAAATGATTCATTGAATAATATTCATCTAAAAATCATGAGAGGCGAAACTTGAAGAAATATGTTTTGTTTTATCATATTTGATATATTCACCTTGAGATATAAATTTTGTATTATCTCTTTACAAGATAGCTTGCATCTTATCTTGTGAAAAACATTCACATATCTTCAGGATATGTTTAGCCAAACACATATTTCGGCTTTGCCTCATGCATAATAATTATTTAAAGGTAATGATCTCGTAGCACTTAAATAATATTTCTGGACCAGATAAGATACGATGCTTCCAGATCAAATAATGTGTATATTGTGCTTTAAACCAAGAATATCATTATCTTTTTCTTGAGGTAGAAAGAATCTTTGTTTACATTAAGAGACATAGAAACCATAAGGTTGATCAATGAATATGCATTATTCATGTAAAGTCTCTTTTATATTTTTTTATATGTCGATTGATGCACAAGGATTTGATGAGATCTCTTCACAAGTCTCAATGATATTCAAATCATCGGCATACACAACAATAAAAATTCAGAGTTAAGCCTCTTAATAAAAATGCTCGGGGAAATAATTCATATAGCATTATGCTAATAAGTATTCAATGAGGCGATCATACCAAATACGCCTAAATTGTTTCAAGTCATAAAAATATATTCAATATGATTGAATAATATTCTCGAGAATTTGAATGAACTGCTTATGGAAATCTAATTCTTTCTGGAAGTTTCATGCAAATTTTACAGTCAAGAGGCTCATTCAAATATGATGTAACAACATCCATTAGGCAGAAACCAAGTAATTTTATTTATTGTCAGACTAATCAAAATCTAAAAGTAGTTGCATCCACCACCGAGGAATATATTTTCCTCATAATTAATTTCATGTTTTGGTGAGAGTCCTTGTGCAACCAAATGAGCTTATATCTCATAATTTCCCCTTTTGATTTCTCTTTCTCACAAAGGCTCATTTATATCAACGAGCTTTACACATTTAAATGTAAGGGTTATAGGCCTAAATACTTCTCTTTTCAAAAGAGATTTTAGTTTTGCCTCAATTGACTCCTTCATATTGCCCAATCATTTCTTTGTTTAATTGACAATGATTCATGATCCACATCATCAAATACAATCTCTAGTGTTATATTATATACAAATATATTAATGACATCGATTTAATTTTAGTTTCACTTATTATCAGACATGACATAATCTATTGAGATCTTTTTATTATAAGGTACCTGAGTCCTGTTAATGTCTCTGTTGGAGACCATTTAATCTCTTCTAGAGATTTTAACAATCATTGACTCCTCGATCAGACCATCATAAAATATATCTCCTTTTTTTCGAGGTTCTCTTATCTTTGGAACTTACTTGTCTACTACACTTTAAGCGTAAGTTAGACCCATTAGCAACTAGAGTCCGTTCTTCCATGACATTAAATTTAATCGTAGCATTCATAGCTGGTATACGTGACTTAGTCACTCTTTTAGGGTCAGCAAAATCATCTGGCAATTGATTTGCTAAATGAATTATCCATTGAACTTATAGTTCATAATGTGTGACACGTGGATCAAAAAGAGAAAATGTTAATTTATTCCAACTTATTTTTTTCCCAGATATTTATTTTCTCCCCCTCATGTTAGGTAAATTTACTCATTAAAATGATAGTCAATAAATCGGGTTGTAAATAAATTCCATTTCAAAAGCTCAAGATATTTAAATGTGATAAATATTCTCAATAAAACTCATCTTTGTGCATTGAGGTGGAGCAATTAGAACATATATCACACACAAAAAATCTAAGGTGAGAAATATTTGGTTCCTAACCAAAAACCATTTGTAATTGGGAGAACTTATGATCATTTGTTGGCTTGATGTGAATTTTTGATACTACATGTAAAATTACATGTCATCAACATTATTAAGACTGATTGTCTTTAAAAAATAATCTGGAAAATATGCTCATAATTTTATCAACTGAGCAAGTAGCATCGCAAACACCAAGCTGCAGGTTAATAATAAGGATACACATAACTATCTAGTTAATGCATCAATAAAAATCGTAGAATATTTAGATGGTCTTTGAGAAAGGTGTATGGGCCTATATATATCACCGTGTACCCGTTCTAAAAAATTAATAGCACTCTATCTTAGATGTTGATGATTGAATAATCAAATTGCTTTCATAGCAAGCATCACGTGAAATATTACCATGAAGAAAATCTTAGTTCTTCAATAAATGACCACATGAAAGTGTCAATAAATTTTTGCATCAAATTCAACCGGGATGGTCTAATCTGTTATGTCAAATAAAATTATTAGTAAACATCTAGTTTACAATAGCATGAGCTTCAGTTTGAACTAATTCTTATGTAGTACAATATGGATAATAGTGCATGTAATTTTTTCAAAATATTATTATTGCCTTGAGTTATACTCGTAATATTGAGATAGTCAGCATCCCTTTGACTGATATTCTCAATATATTTCTATAAATATCTTTAAAACTCAATGTCTCTTTGCGACTTTGACGAGTATAATGCACTGTAAATATGGAATAAAGTTCCATTTGGCAATAATATATTTGCTCAACGAGCATAATGCATTGTAAATATGAGATAAAGTCTCATTTGTCAAATAACATATTTGCTCAGTCGGAGCTTTCTGTGATATTAATACTTCCGGATATAGTACTCATATTATTCTCTTTCATTTAAAATGAGAAAATATGCATAATTATGCACCATTTAATGCGTACTTTATTTCATTCACTTCGGGAAATGAAAAATATGTGCTTTGTACCATTCACTTTGGGGAATAGAAAAATATTAAAAAAAATATTACATCATATCAAATTGGATCAAAGATAAGCTCTCAATAGCTCTTCTAAAGCACTGATATTTTAGTACTTTGAGATATAGTACTCATATTTCCCTTGTATTTAAATGGGAAAATATTCCTTATGCTTAAGTATTGCATGAGCACTTGCACTGTCTGCTAAGCATAAATCGCCATAAATTATTGCAACTTTATTCCGGAAGTAATCATGTTCTTTTAAAGTAAAAATTAACATAAAAGATAAATAAATAATATATAAAGTAAGTTAACATAAATAAATAATAAATAAAAATAAATTAACATAAATAAATAAATTAACATTAAACAAAATAAACTACAGATCAATTATTCATTTTAGAATTTATAAACAAAATAAATGGCGAATTATTCCTTTCAAGGGTTATGAGAAAAATTATCATTATCCAATTGAGTTGGATCAATAACGCCATTGTTTTCGCCACAAAGAAAATATGTTTATATTTTCTTTAATTTATCATTCATGATTATGGATAAAATCTATAATATTTCGGCGTTTGATAAGTACGAGATCAATGGTTTATACCATCGCATTGATAACATATAAAGATTTTGATATGATCTCTATCATTCTTGTCATCTTTATAATTCCACTTCTTGTGGATATAAGCATTCTCAAAATAATCATCTTATCCATGTCTATTTTATGATCTCAATCATGATCACAATTACTAATATGATATTTATTCTTTTCGCTATAAAATATCATATTCACTTCAGGGAATGGAGCGAAGACTGATAGGTATTTAAAACTCTTGTATGATATTGTGTCTGTAAGACAACATTAATGTATGAAAAGTGATGTTTTTTTAACATATCCTCGTCAGTGATACTCTTGCACATAATTGAGTTTTATTCACTAACCATATAATGAATTATCACGTTTGTATTCACTTCAAGTAATGAAAAAAATTCAATAATCGCATGGAATAATCATCATGCTTGTATTCACTTTAAGGAATGTCATAAATTCAATAATTGCATGGAATAAACATTATGCGTGCATTCACTTCAGGGAATGTCTCTTATAAATTTTTTTTGATCAAGACGATTTTCATAACTTGAACTTGACAAAAGTTTATAGTCGAGTTTTTCGATATAAAATAGTATTGCTTTCAAGCAAATATAAACTTTATAATATTTATACTATTAAATAGTAATTGACCAACCAATATATATACAATACATACAAGGAACAAAAATTTAATCCTTATACGCGGCGTTGTTAAACCAGTACACAAGGTCCTATAAAAAGAACCTCCTTTGAGACCAGTAGCCTCGCAAAATGGGATATCCAGCCAATATACTCGGATTAAACCAACATAATAAAGAATATATTAATTAAAGATTTAATATTTGTTCTAATATCATATAATACTTAGAAAATGATTAAAATATAAACTTTTATCATAATAATAAAATAAACAAATATTGGTTATGAATAAAGAAAAAATCTTATATTAAATAAATAAAACATACCGAACTTTCCACTAATTTGAATACGTGGAAAGTTTAATCACCAATATTTTGTTTAAATCTTTTTCGGGAATTGTCGACAAATACCATGGGAATTGAATCACTTTATCGCTACACAAACACAAACAACCAAAATTTTTTAATAAATTAAAATTAAATTAAGGATCAAGAGAGAAAAATAGTCGGTAAATAAAACATAATTAAGGGAGAAGAACCTCCCAACGGAACTACTCGCATAACCATAGCTTTCTCCTAGTTTTCTATTACATTAAAGTACCATAAAATTATTTAAAAGTTAAAAGTCCTTATATAAAACATGTTAAGTTTATCAAATATATACATGTCATTACAGAAATCAAAGTGTATTAATCTATGTATTATCTGAATTATTTTCCTCGTCTCATAAATGTATTTTGGTATAACATAATCTTCAGGTATTAACCTTTGTATTATCCGACAAAAATCATCATAGTATACATTAGAAATCTGGTATTGTACTTTTCAAGTGTATTAATTTAAAAATTATTGGTAACTTGAACTCATTGCTACCATACCCTACGGTGATGAATAAATTTAAAAAAATAGAGATAAATTAAAAAATAAAGAAAAAATGAATAAATTTCATTACAGTGATATTGAAAAATACACAAAAAAAATATTTAATTTTTATGAAAATTTTATACTTTTTATTTATTTTATTTTCATAAATCACAAAATGACCTAAAGTATATTTTATTTTTTATATTCTCTTTTAAATAATAATTTATTTTATAATTACATTATTTTTAACTTTAAAACGTATATTATTATGTTTGTTGTGAATAAAGTAAAGAAGAACTATAACAAGAATAAAGAACAAGAATGAAAGAACAAAGAGAGGATATAAAGAGAGATATTTGTATTATTCACAATATTGACTTATGTACAATACCTTCACAAACTCATCTATTTATAGGCATAAGAAGTACATAATGTATTACCTCTTATTAATGAAGATAATATTTCTAATGATAGAGTTCTTATTATGATAAACATCCACATAGATAAATATTATTCATAACACTCCCCCTTGGATGTCTATGAAGATAATGTGCCTCGTTAAAACCTTACTAAGATAAAAACCCTGCGAAAAAAAACTTCTTAGTGAAGGAAATAGAGTACACACATCTTTGATACGCATAACATGTTGCCTCATTAAAAACCTTACCAGGAAAACCCATTGGGACAAAACCTCGGTTAAGGGAAAAGAGTGCAATGCGTATTTACTCCCCCTTATGAAAATATCACATAAGATCTTTGAATCTTCATAATTCAATATTGAATACAATCTTCAAATGTTGAAGTAGATCACACACTAGTGGATAAATCTTCCAAATCATTGATTGAAATGATTCATTGAACAATTATTTAAAGGTAATGATCTCGTAGTACATAAATAATATTTCTGGACCAGATAAGATACGATGTCTCCAGATCAAATAATGTGTATATTGTGCTTTAGATCAACAATATCATTACCCTTTTCTTGAGGCAGAAAGAATCTTTGTTTACATTAAGAGACCTAGCAACCATAAGGTTGATCAATGAATATGCATTATTCATGTAAAGTCTTTTTTATATTTTTCTGTATGTTGATTGATGTACAAGGATTTGAGGAGATCTCTTCACGAGTCTCAACGATATTCAAATCATCGACATACACAACAATAAAAATTCAGAGTTAAACCTCTTAATAAAAATGCTCGAGAAAATAATTCATATAGCATTATGGTAATAAGTATCAATGAGGCGATCATACCAAATACGCCTAAATTGTTTCAAGCCATAAAAAGATATATTCAATATGATTGAATAATATTCTCGAGAACTTGAATGAACTGCTTATGAAAATCTAATTCTATCCGGAAGTTTTATGTAAATATTACTGTCAAGAGGCTCATTCAAATATGATGTAACAACATTCATTAGGCAGAAACCAAGTAATTTTATTTATTGCCAGAGTAATCAAAATCTAAAAGTAGTTGCATCCACCTCCGAGGAATATATTTTCCTCATAATCAATTTCATGTTTTTGTGAGAGTCCTTGTGCAACCAAATGACCTTATATCTCATGATTTCCCCTTTTGATTTCTCTTTCTCACAAAGACTCGTTTATACCCATGAGCTTTACACATTTAAATGTATGGGTTATAGGCCCAAATACTTCTCTTTTCAAAAAATATTTTAATTTCGCCTCGATTGTCTCTTTCATATTGGCCAATCATTCCTTTGTTTAATTGACAATGATTCATGATCCACATCATCAAATACAATCTCTAGTGCTATATTGCATGCAAATATATTAACGATGTCGATTTAATTTTAGTTCTACTTATTATCAGACATGACATAATCTATTGAGATCTCTTTATTATCAGGTACCTGAGTCATGATAATATCTCTGTTGGAGACCATTTAATCTCTTTTAGAGATTTTAATAATCATTGATTCCTCGATAAGATCATCATAAAATATAACTCCTTTTTTTTCGAGGATCTTTTATGTTTGGAACTTACTTGTCTACTACGCTTTAAGCATAAGTTAGACTCATTAGCAACTAGAGTCTGTTCTTTCATGAAATTAAATTTAATCGGAGCATTCATAGCTGGTATACGTGACTTAGTCACTCTTTTAGGGATAGAAAAATCATCTGGCAATTGATTTGCTAAATGAATTATCCATTGAACTTATAGTTCATATTGTGTGACACGTGGATCAAAAAGAGAAAATTCTAATTCATTCCAACTTATTTTTTTCCCCAGATATTTATTTTCTCCCCTTAATGTTGGATAAATTTACTCATTAAAATGATAGCCAATAAATCGGGTTGTAAATAAATTCCCTATCAAAAGCTCAAGATATTTAAATTTGATACATATTCTCAATAAAACTCATCATTGTGCATTGAGGTGAAGTAATTAGAACATATATCGCACACAAAAAATCTAAGGTGAGAAATATTTGGTTCCTGACCAAAAACCATTTGTAATTGGGAGAACTTATGATCATTTGTTGGTTTGATGCAAATTTGTGATACTACATGTAAAATTACATGTAATCAACATTATCAAGACTGATTATCTTTAAAAAATAATCTGGAAAATATGCTCATAATTTTATCAACTGAGCAAGTAGCCTCGCAAACACCAAGTTGCGGGTTAATAATAAGGATACACATAACCATCTAGTCGATGCATCGATAAAAATCGTAGAATATTTAGATGGTCTTTAAGAAAGGTGTATGAGCCCATATATATCACCTTGTATCTGTTCCAGAAAATTAATAGCATTCTATCTTAGATGTTAATGATTGAATAATCAAATTGCTTTCATAGCAAGCATCAAATGAAATATTACCATGAAGAAAATCTTAGTTCTTCAATAAATGACCACATGAAAGTGTCAGTAAATTTTTGCATCATAATTCAATCGGGATGGTCTAATATGTTATGCCAAATAAAATTATCAGTAAACATCTAGTTTACAGTAGCATGAGCTTCAATTTGTATTAATTCTCATGTAGTACAATATGGATGACAGTGCATGTAATTTTGCCAAAATTTCATTTTTACCTTGAGTTATACTCTTAATATTGAGATAGTCAGCAGCCCTTTGACTGATATTCTCAATATATTTCTATAAATATCTTTAAAACTCAATATCTCTTTGTGATTTTGACGAGTATAATGCACTATAAATATGGAATAAAGTTCCATTTGGCAATAACATATTTGCTCAACGAGCATAATGCATTGTAAATATGAGATAAAGTCTCATTTGGCAAATAACATATTTGCTCAGTCGGAGTTTTCTGTGATATTAGTACTTTCGGATATAGTACTCATATTATTCTCTTTCATTTAAAATGGGATAATATGCATAATTATGCACCTTTTAATGCGTGCTTTATTTCATTCACTTTGGGAAATGAAAAATATGTGTTTTGTACCATTCACTTCGGGGAAGGAAAAATATTAAAAAAATAGCACATCATATCAAATCGGATCAAAGATAAGCTCTCAATAGCTCTTCTGAAGCACTGATATTTTAGTACTTTGAGATATAGTACTCATATTTTCCTTGTATTTAAATGGGAAAATATTTCTTATGCTTAAGTATTGTATTTGTACTTGCACTGTCTGTTAAGCATAAATGTATTGCAAATTTATTCCGGAAGTAATCATGTTCTTTTAAAGGAAAAATTAACATAAAAGATAAATAAATAATATATAAATTAGGTTAACATAAATAAATAATAAATAAAAATAAATTAACATAAATAAATTAACATTAAACAAAATAAACTAAAGATCAATTATTCTTTTTAGAATTTATAAAGGAAATAAATGGCGAATTATTCCCTTCAAGAGTTATGAGAAACATTATCAATATCTAATTGAGTTGGATCAATAACGCCATTGTTTTCGCCACAAAGAAAATATGTTTATATTTTCTTTAATTTATCATTCATGATTATGGATAAAGTTCATAATACTTCAACTTTTGACAAGTACGAGATCAATGGTTTATACCATCGCATTGATAACTTAAAGATTTTGATATGATCTCTATCATTCTTTTCATCTTTATAATTCCACTTCTTGTGGATATAAGCATTCTCAAAATAATCATCTTATCCATGTCTATTTTAGGATCTCAATCATGACCACAATTACTAATGTGACATTTATTCTTTCCGCTATAAAATATCATATTCACTTCAGGGAATGGAGCGAAGACTGATAGGCATTTAAAACTCTTGTATGATATTGTGTCTGTAAGACAATATTAATGTGCGAAAAGTGGAGTATGTTTTTTCTAACATATCCTCATCAGTGATACTCTTGCACATAATTGAGTTTTATTCACTAACCATATAGTGAATTATCACGTTTGTATTCACTTCAAGGAATGAAACAAATTCAATAATCGCATGGAATAATCATCATGCTTGCATTCACTTTAAGGAATGTCATAATTCAATAATTGCATGGAATAAGCATCATGCATGCATTCACTTCAGGGAATGCCTCCTATAAAAATTCTTTGATCAAGACGATTTTCATAACTTGAACTTGACAGAAGTTTATAGTCGAGTTTTTCGATATAAAATAGTATTGCTTTCAAGCAAATATAAACTTTATAATATTCATACTATTTATAAATAGTAATTGACCAACCAATATATATACAATACATACAAGGAACAAAAATTTAATCCTTATACGCGGCGTTGTTAAACCAGTACACAAGGTCCTATAAAAAGAACCTCCTTTGAGACCAGTAGCCTCGTAGAATGGGATGTCCAGCCAATATACTCGGATTAAACCAACATAATAAAGAACATATTAATTAAACGTTTAATATTTGTTCTAATATCATGTAATACTTAGAACATGATTAAAATATAAACTTTTATCATAATAATAAAATAAACAAATATTGGTTATGAATAAAGAAAAAAATATCAAATTAAATAAATAAAACATACTGAACTTATACCTTGAGAATTGAATCACTTTATCGCTACTAAAACACAAACAACCAAAGATTTTTAATAAATTAAAAATCAAATTAAGGATCAAGAGAGAAAAATAATCGGTAAATAAAATATAATAAGGGAGAAGAACTTATCTTCGATTTATGCCAATAACAAATTCTATTCAATAACTCCTTCAAGATTCGAACGACAAACACCTCCGTTGGTTAGAGTCTCGTGTTGATAACGTATTATAAATAAAATAATGAAGAAATAAAATAAGAATAAAGAACAAGAATGAATGAACAAAGAGAAGATATAAAGAGAGATATTTGTATTATTCATAATATTGACTTATGTACAATATCTTCACGAACTCATCTATTTATAGGCATAAGAAGTACATAATGTATTAAACTCTAATTAATGGAGATAATATTTTTAATGATAGAGTTCTTATTATGATAGACATTCACATAGATAAATATTATTCATAACAATGTTAGTTTTTTTTGTACATTATTTTAATTTTTATTTTATTTGTTGGTTTATACTTCAATTAGATTTATGAAGAATTTTTATTATTAATTTTTCGACTGAATCATTATTCTCTCACAAATCAAGTATATCTTTTATTAAAATAAACACAAATTTGCAACGGAATTTGTGTTCCGTCATAAATAAAAATAATATTTTTAACTGATCTATCAAAATTTCTAACAAAAAAATATTTTGTTGATACTATCAAACATTGTGATGAAATAATTTATTTCCACCAGTAAATTGTGACGGATTTAAAATCTGTCGGAACATTTTCCTTGGTAATTTAAAATTTTCTTGTAGTATAACGCAACGCCTTTCAATCTTCATCATCTCTTAAGTACATCCACTTGAAGTATCTAAATTATATATTTTAAACTAAATTAATCATTTATTTTAATTAATAAAATAATATTTTTATTTAACTTTTTATGATAGAAATTTCTCGATAGGATATGTTCGTGAAAGATATGAAAAAAAAATCTAAAAGTGTTTAATGAGATTCCTTAAAACCTTAACCACAAAATATTAAAAACTAAATAAAAAGTGTAAAACCGTTGAACAATACCACTTTCACAATAAATCGTTTAACATTATTATTTTTTCAATAACTTTAAAATTTTAAAAAATTACTCAATGAATTATTTTTATAGTATTATCCATGATCATACCCAATTGAACAAAACAACATTACTTTTATTTTTCAATTAATATCTTTTTATAAATTAAATATTACAAATCATCTTCTTATATCTCATACCTTATATCTTTATTTAAAATTGTTAAAAATAAAAAACACCCTAATAAACTTAACACATGAATAAAAACAATAAAAGTAAAATAATTAATTATAATATATTAAAAATCGTATTAGAGGATGATTAATGAAGATGTTAGACCAAAAACCTTGGAATTCTGGTTTAGATTCTTCACTGCATTTCATGAGGTGCAAAATATAAATATAAATATTATTAAATATCACTATAATACAAAATTGAAAAAATAAAATTAATAAAAATATTTTTTATGTAAAAAGGAATGCAACTACGAGCCTCGTTAAAAACCTTTCTAAATCTAATTGTAGGAATCCGAACTACATTATGTGGTTTAAAGAACACCCGCATTATACAAACTTAAACAAGACTTAAAATCCATAACACATCAAGCCAAACCTATGGACTTATCTCGATCAAGTAAAATCCGAACTGCATTAGGTGGTTTAAAGAACACCCGCACCAAATCCCCAGTATTTTGCATGATCCTAGCCAAGAGGTCTACTACACTATTAGCCTCTCTTCCCGCATGTACAATCCTAACATCCCATGCACGTTCAAGTAGCCCACTAATCAGCTGAACAAGATTGCGATGGGCGACATCAACCAACAATCCCTGTATCAAAGCTACGACCGTAGTGCTGTCAAGTTCAAGAACCACCTTACGGTACCTTAAGTCCCAGGCCAAGGTTAAACCGTCAAAAGCAATCCACAATTCTGCATAGATCACCAAGCAACGGTCAATGCGTCTCCCAACACCACGAATCCACTCACCGTCGGCGTCCCGAATGATTCCTCCAGCGGTTACAACCAAAGGATTTCCTCCCACTGCTCCATCTGTATTAACTTTAACCCATCCTTCATCAGGTCGGCACTGTTGTTTACATAACCCTCTTCGTTGTTGCTGTTTGCGTATTTCTATGGCAGCCACAATTTCCTCTATATTCGCCAAACAGTAATCCATAACGTTACCAACTAATTCCCTTCCGCTATCAAACACATAAACACATCGCCTCTTCCAAAGGATCCAACAAGTTATTGCAAACAAAGTCGCCCACCAATTACTATTATTCTTCAAGTTGGCTTGCAACCAATCGTAGTCACTCGCATTAAAGAAGCTACACCATAGTTTTTGCAGCACCAACTTAGCCCAAACCTGTCTCACCCGGCTACACATTCTCAACACATGGTTTATATCCTCATCTTCTGCACCGCACACAGGGCATAGGCTGCAGTTATCGAAATGTTGACGGGTTATTTCCTTGTTCATCATCAACCTATCATGGTTTACAAGCCATAAAAAAATTTTGATCTGTTGCAGAACCGATAGACGCCAAATGAACTTCCATGAATCCTACTCCTCAAGAAGCACCTCTGGTCCCAAAGCATGATAGGCCGATGCGGTTGAGAATGTATGCATTTCAGTCAATCTTTAAACTAACGAGTCACTCCCAAATTCAGCGTGTGGCAGAACAACGCTAGCCAACTGATCCAAGAACTCGCGAGGCAAAGCCAACGCAAGCTTGCTCCAATCCCAAGCCCTATTACCGTTAGCATGCTAACAACACTCACGAGAGGGGGATCACCGGGTAGAAAGTATTTTGTCGTTAAAGGCTCTTTCCCATCTAACCACACGTCCACCAAAAATCAACTTTCCACCCATTGCGGACTTGCCAACATATGCTTTGCTTTATTGCTTCCCAATAATGACTCACACCTTGCCAAAGCCTTGAGGAGTTTCGTCGATAAATTTCATTAGGCAACTCTCCAACCCATTTATACTTATCCCTTAGTACTTGGACCCATAGCTTGTTCGTACTACAAATTAAGTGATATCCTACCTCCATAAGGAAAGCGTAATTTTGGTTCTGTACATCACGAAAATCTAGACCTTTCATATTCGATGGCATCTTCACAGTATCCCATTTTATAAGACTGATAGCATTATGGTCCGTTGTCATACCCCAAACAAAATGAAGAATGCGTTGCTCAATATCATCACAAATACCTTTTGGAAGCCAAGTAGTTTGCATTGTATAAATTGGTATAGCCTGTAACACTACCTTCGCCAGAGTAATTCTCCCGGCTAGAGCCAATGATTTTGCTTTCCAACCCGATAAGCGCTGATCAATCTTCACTATTAGATATTGGTATGTGGCCCATGTAACACACTTATGTAGAAGCGGCACACCCAAGTACTTCCCCAAATCATCCACTACCTCAAACCCAAAATGGTCCGCTATGTCCTTCTTCCGCTCTAAGTTGCAATTATTAGAAAAGAATATCTGGGTTTTAGAAACACTAACCTGGTGTCCTGACAACATACAAAAATCCTGGAGGACTTCATGAACAATTTTTGTCTGCTCCAACAATGCCTCCCTAAATAGTAACAGATCATCCGCAAAAAACAGGTGGGACAAGCCCGGGCCACCACGAGAAAGTTGAATCTGCATAAACTATGAATATATCACCAATTAACCTAAAGATATTGATATAGTTTAAGTAGGTTGTTGATTATCGGGTATCCAATTTTCATGTACTCAAAATACCAACTACTCGATTCATCCGGGTATTTATTTTGTCGATTCGTGTCTCAGCCCATTATATACGAGTATTTGTTGCTCGGATAATCATAAAATTTTGGTAACCAAAAAATCGGATATCGTGTATCCGGTTAATGATTTTTTATTTTTTATTTAAAATTTTAAAAATTATATACTAAACATAAAATAAAAATTTTTAATCTTAAAATTTAAAATATATAATACAAACTTAGAAAGAAATTAGGGATTTAAATTTAGTTTTGGGTAAAAATATTAAAAAATTTAAAATAAAAATATATTTGAAATATAAAAAATATATATTAACACGTTTAGGGTGTTGAATACCCGAAAAATGAAAATCTTAGGCTCATGTTTCGATCGTGTCCTAGAAAATTATCAAGTCGGATACTTGACCCAAAAAAATTCAAAAAAAATCCATAAATACAAGTTTAAATTCTTACGTTAATAAAATAATATTTTTAAATATATATTATACTATAAATTATTTATTTAGTTTCCTTATAATATTAATGTTTTTTATAAATTACTCAAAAAAATAATTTTTTAATATAATATTAAATTTTATAAAACAATATTTTTAATTTTTCATTTTATTTATTATTTTATACGATTTTTATATTATCGTATACTTGAATAACATTAAAGTAATATACTATTGAGTTGCATGAACCATCTTATCTCAATAGTTAAATGAACGTTGTTGTTTTTAAAGGTCATGGGTTTGAATGTTAATATTGCAGCATAATAATTAAACGATTAATGTCCAATAATTAAGAGTATATTTTAGAACAAATACTACTATAACCACCGTAATTATTAAAAAATAATATTACTATTGGGCTCCTATTTTGTCTTTAATATATAATTGGTCTTTGGATTCTTTTCTTCAAAATTTAACTCTTGATTTTGAGCTATAAATTATTTATATTTTTTTCCAGGTGTAATTTAACCTTGGATTATATTTTTATAGGTAATTTGGTATCCCAATATTGTTTTATAATTTAAAAATAAAAATATTTTTATTTATTAATTAAAAAATTATCCAATATATTAAGATGTATTTTTTACAAAAATGATATTATATAAAAATATTATTCTATAAAAATATTATTCATTGATTAATTGATAATTTTTATCTAATCAAAATAAAATTTTTAGGAAAATAAAATGTTAAAAGATTATTTGTACCGAAAAAAAGAATAAGACTAAAATTAAATGTGTTCAAAATTTTGGTTAATCGAATTAACCAATTGAACTAATTTTTTTAATTTTAGCTTCGACCGATTAACGAATAATTTAATTTAAATTTGACTGATAAACCAAATTAATCAATTTTTTTATATTTTATATTTTATATATATTTATTTCTGGTCATTAAAATTTTAAAAGTTATAGAGTAGTCATTAAATATATTAAATTATTAAAAAATATATTAAATTATTAAAAAAATAATCTTTAAAATTTTTAATACTTATCAATAGTTTATAATATACAATAAATCAATGGTTATTTTGTAATAATTCATTAAGTTTAATGGTTATTTTATAACTTTTAAAATTTAGTATCTAAAAAGATTATTTTAACATAGTTTAGTGACTATTTTTATAATTTACTAAATTTTTATTTGAAATTTTAATTAACCAAATTAACTGATCTAATTAACCAAAAATTTTATAGATTGATTATTTAAAAAAATAATTTAATTAATGATTAATAAAAAATTCGACTAATAAAAATATAAAAATTCAATTCGGTTGATTAACTAAATAAATTATTTTAATACCCCTAACAATACTAAATAAAAGATCAAATGCTAAAAATTACTTTTGACTTTATGCATTTTTTTATTATGTATCAAATTACAGTTCTAGTAAAACAAAAGGTCTCGAAGTATATTTACATCTAGTGATGGATGTATATATGGGATAGGGTGAGCCTAGAATTTTTAAAGTTTACTCGTTTGTCTTTAAATTTTTAAAATTTTATGTGTTAGTCCTTAAATGTTTTTACTATTTATGAGTTCTGCCCACCCTCAGGGACGGAGCCAGGATTGAACAATAGGAGGAGCAAAGGTCTATTAAACTTTTTAAATATAATTATACAAAAAAATATCACCATCAACATAGCTCCTTCTCTGCCCACCTTGAAATTTTAAAATTTCATATATATTAACCCTTAAATATTTTTTTTATCCACCATTGTATGCATCATACTTATTTGATTGCTCTAGTAAAATGAAAGCACGCAATTTTGGTTCTTTATGACTAATTTGATTTGATGTAGTGGGTTTTTCATTGGTTACGTTATTGATAGCCCTGAGGATTGTCTATAAGAAATTTAAATATTTTTATAATTAATATTTAATTGTATTTGTCACGACCCGTTCTTTTCGACACGGTCGTGACATCGCAGGACCGAGCGAGATGCCTCTGGTTGTGCTTAAAGCTTGGGAGCGGGATAGCATTGAGAGTTTAGTACGTGCCAAGCAGTCATCCTATCTTAGGATGGGCGTGCTGATCGCGCATCACACTGGTCGGGAGCTATCCCCGCTTCCCTGATGAGCCCATGGGAGGGCGAAACCAGTGAGCATCATAGATCGTTAAGGCTGAACCTTGGGTATCTGAGAGACCTGAGGTGCCGCACGGGTAGAAGTCCCTGCGCCAAAACTCTGACCCCATGACATATTTTAAATAAAATATAATATAATATAATTAATTATATTTTAAAACAAATATGTTTTCTTAATTGCATTCCTAAATCTTAAATCATAGATGCTAATATTTAATCCCTAAACTATAAGCATTAAACCTTAATCCTTAAACATTAAACCTTACCTTTAAACATTAACCCTATACCTTAACTACTAAACCTTAAACTCTAAACCTAAACATTAACCATACACCTTAATTACTAAACCTTAAACTATAATCCTAAAACATAACTCTAAACTTAAATACTAACCATAAAATATAAACTCTAAATCCTAAATCTAACCCATAACCACTAAACCTTAAAAAACTCAAACTCTGGACCTTAAACCTAAAAATTAACTACTAAAATTTAAACTTTAAGCACTAAACATAACCCTAAATCTTAATAAACCATAAAACTAAATATAAACCTAAATATAAATCTAAATATAAACTCTAGACTGATTGTAACACCCGTTTAATAAAAAAAATAATAATTATATTCGTATATAAGAGACTTTAACTTCTAATCTAAAACTTTTTTTCTATTTTAGAACCGATTAAACACTAGTCTATCAGATCAAAAAAATATTTCCTATTCGAATCAAAACCCTCCATCTCCCTAACATCCCGTCCACCATCCGTTCGTGGCCTTCACCGCCGGCACCATCCGAACGGCCATCGTGCCCCGAGAAAAACCCCTTCCCTCACTCGTAAAACCGCTACACCGTTCACCGGGAATTTCAGATCGAAATTCCGTCGAACCTAGGGTTTGAACCCTTTCGGTTTTCCTTTGAATCCAGCCATTGATCGGCATCGTTCAGGCGCATAATCGGTCCTTCCGTGCTCCCCGCTTGAGTCCGACCAAAGCTACTCCTCAATCATCGTCGTTCGTTGCCAACAGGGGCTTTGATGGAGGGTTCTCCATTTGAGTAAGTCGGATAAGCTTTAACCCTTATTTTGAATTGTTTTCCTGGGTTTTTGACTCAATTTTGATGTTGTTGAGTAAAGATATGGAAAAATTTGGATTCATAGGTGTTTTTCGACCACTGTGGGCTATGTGTGGCCTCCACAAGCCGCTGGGGTGATTTCCGGCTGCCCTGGACGGTGGCCTAGAGCCGGTCGATCCAAACCGGCTTGAACTGGACCAAACCAGCCTTAAACCGATCAACCCAAACCGAACCAGTCCCGAACCGAACCGGTCAACCCATAGCCAGACCTAGTGATCGACCCGACCCGTTGACCAGTGACATCAGCATGACATCAACGTTAACTGCTAACCTCATCTTTGACTAGTGATGTGGCTTCTAACGTCAGCATTGACTTGTGACGTTAGTGTTGACTTTGACCCAAAAAGTCAAAATTTTCAAAAACTCTTATTCTATATTTTTTGACGTCCCGAGTCCATTCGTGAAGTCCATTTCTCGAATTCAAACTCGAAAGCATCCAAATTGGACTTTTAATTATCGAGTCAAACTTTTCTTCTAAGTTAAGTCCAGAATTGTGTTTAAAGTCTAATGTCTATACCTGATTGTTTGTAAGACCCTATATTTCTCCCGGCCGTGTACCGTCCCAGCCCAATTCCTCCCATTTCGACCGAACCTGAGAGTCGATCATAACCCGTATGTCAGGGAAGGACTTTACATTTTACAGTGATGTATCGCGTTCAGGGATTGGTTGCATGCTGATGCAGGATGGTAAGGTGATCGCATATGCGTCACGACAATTGAGACCACATGAGGGTAACTATCCTACTCATGATCTTGAGCTTGCAGCTGTGGTTTTTGCTCTAAAAATATGGAGGTATTATTTCTACGGAGAAAAATGTTATATCTTTACCGATCATAAGAGCCTGAAGTACCTCATTACCCAGAAGGAGCTTAATCTGAGACATCGTCATCGGTTGGAACTTCTTAAGGACTACGATTGTGAGATTGAGTATTATCCGATAAAAACCAATGTTGTGGCGGATGCCTTGAGTCGTAAGACCATATCAGATCTGAGATCCTTGTTCGCTAGGATGAGTATGTTTGATGATGGTAACCTTTTGGCTGATTTGCGTGTCAAACCGACTTTGGCTAAGCAGATTAGGACCAAGCAGCGGTTGGATGACTCTTTACTTCCTGTTACGTAGCAAGTGGAAGAAGGATCCACTTCTGTTTATTCTTATGATCAGGATGAAGTTCTTTGTTTTAATGGTCGTTACTGTGTACCCAATAATCCTGAATTAAGACAAACCATTCTCGGTGAGGCTCATGGTAGTCCTTATGCTATGTATCCTAGAGGAGATAAAATATATCAGAATTTGAAATAGAGATAACGTTGGATAGGTATGAAAAAGGATATCTCAGATTATGTATCCAGATGTTTGACTTGTCAACAGGTGAAAGAAGAACATAAACATCCTTCTGGTCTTTTACAGCCTATCAAGATTCCAGAATGGAAATGGGAATGTATCACGATGAACTTTTCTACTGGTTTGCCCCTGACCTCATCCAGGAAAGATTCTGTTTGGGTTGTTGTGGATAGACTCACAAAGTCAACTCATTTTATTCATGTTCGGACCACCTATTCTCTGGAGAAGCTGGCCAGATTATATATTTTCGAGATTGTCAAATTACATGGGGTGTCCTTATCTATCATTTCTGATCGAGATCCGAGGTTTACTTCCCGTTTCTGGACAACTTTACAGTCTGTTTTGGGTGTAAGTCTAAATTTCAGTACGTCTTTTCATCCTCAGACAGATGGTCAGTCTGATAGAGTGATATAGATCCTGGAGCATATGTTGTGGGGTTGTGTTCTAGACTTTCGAGGCAGTTGGGAAGATTTCTTGCCGTTAGCAGAGTTTGCCTATATTAACAGTTACCAAGATAGCATTCGTATGGCACCTTACGTGGCCTTATATGGATGTAAGTGTCATACTCCTATCTGTTGGACTGAGTTGTATGATTGGAAAACTCTGGGTCCCGAGTTAATTCAGGAGACTGAGGAGACTGTCAGATTGATCCTGGATCTTCTAAAGGAAGCTTTTACCAGACAGAAATCTTATGCTGATTGGAGAAGAAAGGATATCGAGTTTGAGGTTGGTGATCAGGTTTTCTTAAAAGTCTCTCTATGGAAGGAAGTTCTGAGATTTGGGCGTAAAGGTAAATTGAGCCCGAGATATATCGGACCATACCGTATTCTGAAAAGAGTTGGGCTTGTTGCGTATCAACTTGAGTTACCTCCTCAGCTTAGTTGTATCCATGATGTGTTTCATGTATCCATGTTGAGATAGTACCACCCAGATCCGAGTCATATTATTCAAGTTCAGGATGTTGAGTTACGTCCAGACTTATCTTATGAGGAGACACCCCTTCAGATCCTAGAGTTCGATGAAAAAATCCTAATAAGAAGGCGTATTCCTATGGTTAAAATTCAGTGGAGGAATCGTAGCCCTTCTGAGGCTACCTGGGAGACCAAAGAATCAATGAGGAAACAGTTCCCACATCTGTTCAGTTCAGGTAAATTTTGAGGACGAAATTTCTTTTTAAGGGGGGAGAGTTGTAACACCCGTTTAATAATAAAAATATAATAATAATAATAATAATTATTATATTTGTATATAAGAGACTTTAACTTCTAATCTAAAACTTTTTCCTATTTTACAACCGATTAAACCTAGTCTGTTAGATCAAAAAATATTTCCTATTCGAATCAAAACCCTCCATCTCCTTAACACCCCATCCATCGTCCGTCTCCCTCTATGGTCGTTCGTTGCCTTCACCGTCGGCACCATCCGAATGGCCATCGTGCCCCAAGCAAAACCCCTCCCCTCACTTGCCAAGCCACCGCATCGTTCGCCGAGAATTTTAGATCGAAATTCCGTCGAACCTAGGGTTCGAACCCTTTTAGTTTTCCTTCGAATCCGGCCACCGATCAGCATCGTTCAGGCACGTAATCGGTCCTGTCGTGCTCCCCACTTAAGTCCGACCAAAGTTACTCCTCGATTGTCGTCATCTGTTACCGGCAACGGCGAATCTCCATTTGTGTAAGTCGGGTAAGCTTTAACCCTTATTTTGAATTGTTTTCCTGGGTTTTTGACTCGATTTTGATGTTGTTGAGTAAAGATCTGGAAAAATCTGGATTCAAAGGTGTTTTTCGGCCAATGTGGGACGCGCATGGCCATGTACCGACCCAGCCCAGTTCCTCCCATTTTGACCGATCCCGAGAGCCGATCGTAACCCGTTTGTTCTTGTACCCCTAAATAGTCAATTTAATTTTTAGCTCCTGTTTTAATAAAATTATATATTATATTTCTAGGGTCCAGTACTACTACAGAGCGAGGTTCGAACGCCCAGTAGATCACCTACTTGTTTCTTCCATTCGAGGTGTGTTTCCTTGTATGCTATATAACTGTATACTACTGTTTTCCTGTTTTGAAAGAACCTGGCATGTGCACATGACTATTTTCTCGGATTTTACATAAATGTATATTTTGAACTTTAAGCATGATATATTATGTATAATACTTTCTGTTTTGGTATATACATGACATCGGATTATTTTCTGGAACTGTTATCATTATTCCTGATATTACTGCATGCTTGATACCATGAGAGTTTGTTCTTTCTCCACACGTCTTGATATGGTAGTGTGTTCCTTTTTATATATTTTTTTGCTTCACTTTAGTTCACGTTGATTATAAATATTAATTTTTGATATAATTAGTTTTATTTTTATCTTGTATCTCATGTTTTTATGATTTTATTACATGTCATTCTATGCTTCGTACATTAATGTTAAAATGGCATGTGTTTGTAACATACTTTGCACTTTGGTTTTATTCATTTTCATATACATACTTCCATGTGTGTTTAAATGTTAATTTACATTAGGTGCATGTGTTGTTTATGATTACTTTCATGTATGTTTTCTTCTATTTGACATATTGTTTATCATTTGTATTCATCATGTTTTGTATATATGCTTTTATCTAGATTTTACATTGTTACAATAAGTTTTTATATCATGTTACTTTTTGGTAGTATTATGGCATGTCTTTTTTGTAATTTCTATAGCTATTTTATCATGAATGTATTATTTACTCATCTTTATCCTTTTATTTTGTTCATATCTTCTATTTATTTGTTATGTACTTCATATATTTTGTTTCATGATTAATGTTGCCCAAGTTACACATAATTAACAATTTAATCAATGCGAAGTCTCTTTATTCGGTCGTAACGGGCTTGACGCGAGGCATAGTGACGGCGGTGTAAGCGTTTACCTACGAATAAAGAAACATTTAAAATAAATCCGAATTTATAATTAAATATCAACTTAATTGCCACTTTAATCTGAAAAGTTTAACATTGAATAAGCGGTAAATATTTTTAAGGTATCAATTTTGAGCGATTGGAAAATATTAACCCGTTTTTAATCATAACCGACTCCCAAACCCTTTTAATTTCGAATCTCTAGTTTTACGGTGTCTGGTCTATCAAAATGATCAGTGGGGACTCCAATCATTTTCTAAATTATTTCCTTAATAATTTTAATTTGTTTTCCAAAAATTTTGTAAACTATTTTCCCAACACTTTTCAAATATTTTTAACTTGTTTTCTCAATCAATTTTTAGCCATTTTTAATAGTTTCCAAATAATTTTTAATTCTTTTTACTAAAACCAATAATCTTAAATTTTTAAAACCTAATTCTTTTACTAATCCTTAATCCCTAATTTTTTAAATTTTCTATTTTCCTAAACTTTTAACTCTTATTTGAATTCCTTCCAAAAATTCTAACTTTCCCAAATCCTAAGTTCTTTCTAATTTCCCAAATTCCATATTTTCCGATCTCTAACCCTAATTTCATAATTACCTTCTTCTAAATTAAATTCCCCAATTTCTCAAAACATTTTAACATTTCAAAACCTAATTCCTAATTTCTTTATCTTTTTCAAAATAACGACCTCCATCCTATTAAACTCCGGACTTTTTAATTTTAGGGTCGCTACACTCATTAATTACTTTATTTCTAAATCAAACTTATTCTTATCTACAAGATTTGACCTAACCAATCCTAATAAAATAAAGTCCATGCCGCAAACCATACAAGACAGAAAAGAGGGAGAGTTCAACTAGAGATAGCTTCACATACACATCTTTTTATCTTCGTATTCGATCCATGTGGGGATTAAATTATTTGTAAATCTTTCTTGATGTTAATTGGTTTGAGTTATTATGTTTTGGGGTTGTGAGAACAATGAATTTTGTTTTAGTAATTGAGTTTGTTTCCAATCAAAGTTTGTTCATTCTTGATTCTTAAATAGATTGCGAGTGAATTGGGAGAGGATCTCGTAAATTTATACATTTATCTAATTGGGATAAGTTATGAATTTCAATAGCTAAAAGGAGCGCAATATTAGTTACTACCCACCCTTGGTTCAAGCCTTGATGTATTATCAAGGCATGCACAATTAAAATTGTTTTAAGTTACGGATAATGAAAATCTATTGAAAAACGCTTTGTCGGGCTTTGAAGGTTGTTGCTCAATTACTCAAACAATTGGCTCAATCGCAATTGTCCAAGCATTCGAAGAACTGACTAGGTAATACAATTGGGTCATTTGTCAGATCAATCGAGTGACGCAAACATTCAATTACCACGACGGTCTATTCGAGCTTCACTCCACAACTCACAATAACTCTTCTTACTCTCGTTTATTCGATCTCATTCATCTTTACTTTAATTTTTTATTTTACTCTATTTGTTTAGTTAAACTCCTATTATCATTAATTGTGTTTTTATTTATAGTTTAATAACTTAAGTAAAGTGACCTAAATCAATTCTTGTAGAGACGATGTTTTTACTATATTATTACTTATAACATGTATACTCATACTGCTTGCGTTACACTCAAATCACGGTACAAATGTCAACTAAAAAATTCTGATCTGTTACGAAACCGATAGACGCCAAATGAACTTCCATGAATCCTCCTCCTCAAGAAGCACCTCTAGTCCCAAATCACGATAGGCCGATGCAGTTGAGAATGTACGTGTTTCAGTCAATCTCCAAACTAACGAGTCACTCCCAAATCCAGCGTGTGGCTGAACAACGCTAGCCAACCGATCTAAGAACTCACGAGGCAAAGCCAACGCAAGCTTGCTCCAATCCCAAGCCCCTGTTGCCGTTAGCATGCTAACAACACTCACATGAGGGGATCACCGGGTAGAAGGTATTTTGCCTCTAAAGGCTCTTTCCCATCTAACTACACATCCACCAAAAATCAACTTTCCACCCATTGCAAACTTGCCAACACATGCTTTGCTTTATTGCTACCCAACAATGACTTACACCTTGCCAAAGCCTCGAGGAGTTTCGTCGATAAATTTTATTAGGCAACTCTCTAACCCATTTATACTTATCCCTTAGTACTTGGACCCATAGCTTGTTCGTACTACAAATCAAGTGATATCCTACCTTCATAAGGAAAGCGTAATTTTGGTTCTATACATCAAGAAAATCTAGACCTTCCATATTCGATGGCATCTTCACAGTATCCCATTTTACAAGATTGATAGCATTATGGTCCAATGTCATCACCAAAAAAACGACGAATGTATTTCTCAATATAATCACAAATACCTTTCGGAAGTCAGGTAGTTTGCATTGTATAAATTGGTATATCCTGTAACACTACCTTCGCTAGAGTAATTCTCCCGGCCAGAGCCAATGATTTTGCATTCCATCCCGATAAGCGTTGATCAATCTTCTCTATTAGATTGCGAGTGAATTGGGAGAGGATCTCGTAAATTTATTCATTTATCTAATATTGAGTTAGTTATATTCAAGAAACGAATGAGTACGTTTTTCAATCGTTTGTGAAAACTAATTCGGCTTAGGGATAAGTTATAAATTTCAACAGCTAAAAGGAGCGCAATATTAGTTACTACCCACCCTTGGTTCAAGCCTTGATGTATTATTAAGGCATGCACAATTAAAAGTGTTTCAAGTTAGGGATAATGAAAAACTATTGAAAAACGCTTTGTCGGGCTTTGTAGGTTGTTGTTCAATTACTTGAACAATTGGCTCAATCGCAATTGCCCAAGCATTCGAAGAACTAACTAGGTAATACAACTGGGTCAATTGTCAGATCAATCGAGTGACGCAAACTTTCAATTACCATGACGGTCTATTCAAGCTTCACTCCACAACTCATAATAACTCTTCTTACTCTCGCTTATTCGATCTCATTCATCTTTACTTTAATTTTTTATTTTACTCTATTTGTTTAGTTAAACTCCTATTATCATTAATTGTGTTTTTATTTATAGTTTAATAACTTAAGTAAAGTGACCTAAATCAATTCTTGTGGAGACGATATTTTTACTATATTATTACTTACGACATGTATACTCTTACTTTTTGCGTTGTACTCAAATCACGGAAGAAATGTCAACTAATAAATGTCGTAGTTGAGGAATGTTTTTGTTTAATATCAAAATAAAACCAATCATGTAGAACAACTAAATAATTAGTCTATCCTATTTTATTATAATCCAACCCCCCTACAAATTCTACAAGTACTTGGAGGAAGGAGAAAGCTTTCACCTAGGGTTCAAACAAACCCATGATGCCAACAGACTGTGAAATGAAATTAATAGCAAATAAATGTTTCCCCACCACCACAAGCCTCGCCTCATAGGATATCCAAAACCTAAGCCATTGCCTCATTGTTTGATGCTTGTTTTTTAATCCATTCCGAGAATACATCAAGTGTATTCATGTCAGAACGGTAATGTCTCTGCGTAAATTCCAGCAAAGTAGCCCAATTAAAATCTGGGTATTTCCTTGGATTTGCAGCGTTCACCAACCCTGCTGCCGGAATCACCGGTTTCTCCAGCTTTGGACATAGAAAGAAAGCAATGGATTTTCTCACGATTCGGTTATTCACCACCGCTCTGTGCAGGCAGCTCTTGTACATGCCGTTCGATAAAGCCTGCATGCATGAATTTAACCATATCAAATTCATTTTCCTTACAATCAAGTTCGATATATTTAGAGGTCATCTGTTGTTTTTTACCATGAATGTGTCACCGATGTTGATAACTAAAGCTCCGGGGACGGGAGCAACGGCATGCCACTTGTCATCGGCAAACACTTGAAGACCGCCGACTTGATCCTGAAGAAGGATTGTCAAGGAAGTTGGGTCGCAGTGAGGACCGGTTCCCAGAGTCAAATCAGGCTTTTGGCATGGCGGATAGTAGTTCAGTCTCAAAATTGAGTCATTTTCAGCGAAGAAGTCTTTGTAGTAAGCTTGGTCCAGTCCTAGACTTATCCCTATCAGCTCCATTATTTCCAGGGCAAGCTTGTTCATGGTTTCACCAAATTCCTGGTAAAGTCTCCTGTCAAAATCCATTAGGTTTTGATTGAGTTTTTTTAAAATACAATCCAAATTAGTCTGACTAATGAGTTAACTATTTTTTAATTACATACCCGAAATCCTTGAAATCTTCACCCATCCGGTTGAATAAATAGTGTTCGATGATATTCGGAACGTCGGGGCGATATTGAAGCGACAGTGTCTCTTTCCATGGCAACTTGGAGGAGAACCTCCCAACGAAACTACTCGCATAACCATAGCTTTCTCCTAGTTTTCTCTGCGCCTTCTGCTTCTCAGAGAGTTGCATGCGGAAGAACAAGTCCATGTACTCTTCAGCTTTCTCCATAAGCCCTGAATCCACCCCATGGTTTACAACCAAAAAGAACCCATGCTTCTTGCATGCCTCGTTCACCGCTGCAGCCGCTTTTGATAAGGCAAGAGGGTCTCCCCCACGCGACAGAACTCCCATGTCAATCGTCGGAATCACAAGTTCCGGGGCATCCAGGCTCGGTTTCTCCTCGTCAGGCCACAAGAACTGAGAGGGTATATTGCATTCGGTTCCGGCAATCGATCCATCGAAAGCTAAAGCCGGCGCATGCTCGTCCTTCTTACCATTCTCGACAGCCGGAGTTGCAGGAAGCGTCTGCTTGTTTTCAGTGCCGGCAAGATATTGCACCATTTTTCTGCTATGACAACTTGAATGGTTCTTGTCTAGATGTTTGTGAGAGCTAAAGTGTAGCAAAAGTGGATTTAAATAATAGAGCCAAATACATTTGGAATTCATTTTCTATACATATTTGGTAACAAAGCTCATTCTGTAGTAGACCCTGTATAGATGACTTGTATTTGTACAGTATTTTAATATATTTATTATCTGGCTATTAAATTGTCTTTAATTTCTGCACTCAAATAAATTTACTAATTACAGACATTTCTTTAATTTTATTATTATCAATTAAAAAGTTTAATTTGATACCTAAATTTGTTAAAGTTTCATTTTCTATAATAGGATGAAAAAAGTTTTATCACCAAAACTCAAATAAAGGTTTTAAATCATGAAGATAATCGAACCGTAATTACATAAATAATTATAAAGAGTCTAAAAATATCTACAAGGATCCCGATATTTTATAAATAAATTGAAAAATATATACTTATTTATCTGTATACGAGTCTCTGTTACTCGGATAATCATAAAATTTGGGTAACCAAAAAATCGGATATCGTGTATCCGGTTCATGATTTTTTATTTAAAATTTTAAAAATTAGGGATTTAAATTTAGTTTTGGGTAAAAATATTAAAAAACTTAAAATAAAAATATATTTTAAATATAAAAAATATATATTAACACGTTTAGCGTGTTGAATACCCGGAAAAAAAAATCTTAGGCTCATGTTCCTACCGTGTCCCAGAAAATTATCAAGTCGGATACTTGACCCAAAAAAATTTAAAAAAATCCTTAAATACAAGTTTAAATTCTCACATTAATAAAATAATATTTTTAAATATATATTATACTATAAATTATTTATTTAGTTTCCTTTTAATATTAATTTTTTTATGAATTACTCAAAAAATTAAAATTTTAATATAATATTAAATTTTATAAAACAATATTTTTAATTTTTCATTTTATTTATTATTTTATACGATTTTTATATTATCGTATACCTGAATAACATTAAACTAATATACTATTGAGTTGCATGAATCATCTTATCTCAATGGTTAAATGAACATTATGAACTATCTTATCTTAATGGTTAAATGAACGTTGTTGTTTTTAAAGGTCATGGGTTCGAATGTTAATATTGCAGCATAATAATTAAACGATTAATGTCCAATAATTGATAGTGTAATTTAGAACAAATACTACTATAAAAACCGTAGTTATTAAAAAAATAATATTACTATTGGGCTCCTATTTTGTCTTTAATAATTATAAAGAGTCTAAAAATATCTACAAGGATCCCGATATTTTATAAATAAATTGAAAAATATATACTTATTTATTCGTATGCCTTCATAAATATCTTAATAAAAAATTCTATTTATATTATTATCATTTAGCTCTCTATCAAATTTAGTGATACTCAAATTTCTCGACATGTTTTATTTTAGATTTTAGTTATAAGCTAAAATCTTTGACTAAATCTTTCCGTCATTAGGGAATGTTTGAATGATGAGGGAATTTGTAAGGAAATTTTTGAGATAATTTAGCTTTAGTGATGGAATTATTGACGGAATATTTAAAATTCGTTGGAAATTTAAATCTTAATTTAAAAAAATAATTTTTTTGGATTTCAAGTCAAATTTTTTTATTCCCTCCAAAATTTAAATTTTTTAATTTTCGAAGGATTCATATATTCCGTCAAAAATTTAAATATTATTTTAAAAAAAGATTTTTTCCCAGGATCCATATAAAAACTTATTATTCCCTCCATTTCAATACACCAACAATAAATATAATTGTTTTGCTCATGAACCATACGATTCAAATTCCAATTTCAGTTTCAAATCTTAAACATGTTACAGTTTGGTATGTGACCTATTATTTTAATAACTTATAATTTTTTATAATTATAAATTTTAAATTATCATACTAAAAAATCTTGTTATGAGTTTAATAAGTATAGAATATAATTCTAAACAGGTTACAGTTTAAATTAAACAAATTAAATTTTAGTAAGTCCATACTATCATATATAAATTAAAAGTTTGGTATGTGACCTATTAGTTTAATAGCTTTAATATTTCCTATTACATTAAAGTACCATAAAATTATTTAAAAGTTAAAAGTCCTTATATAAAACATGTTAAGTTTATCAAATATATACATGTCATTACAGAAATCAAAGTGTATTAATCTATGTATTATCTGAATTATTTTCCTCGTCTCATAAATGTATTTCGGTATGACATAATCTTCGGGTATTAACCTTTGTATTATCCGAAAAAATCATCATAGTATACATTACAAATCTGGTATTGCACTTTTCAAGTGTATTAATTTAAAAATTATTGGTAACTTGAACTCATTGCTACCATACCCTATGGTGATGAATAAATTAAAAAAATAGAGATAAATTAAAAAATAAAGAAAAAATGAATAAATTTCATTAAGGTGATATTGAAAAATACACAAAAAAAATATTTAATTTTTATGAAAATTTTATACTTTTTATTTATTTTATTTTCATAAATCACAAAATGACCTAAAGTATATTTTATTTTTTATATGCTCTTTTAAATAATAATTTATATTATAATTACATTGTTTTTAACTTAAAAACGTATATTATTATGTTTGTTGTGAATAAAGTAAAGAAGAACTATAACAAGAATAAAGAACAAGAATGAAAGAACAAAGAGAAGATATAAAGAGAGATATTTGTATTATGTACAATACCGAGTTATGTACAATACCTTCACAAACTCATCTATTTATAGGCATAAGAAGTACATAATGTATTAAACTCTTATTAATGAAGATAATATTTCTAATGATAGAGTTCTTATTATGATAGACATCCACATAGATAAATATTATTCATAACACTTCCCCTTGGATGTCTATGAAGATAATATGCCTCGTTAAAACCTTACTAAGATAAAAACCCTGTGAGGAAAAAAAATTCTTAGTGAATAAAAAAGAGTACACACATCTTTGATGTGCATAACATGTTGCCTCATTAAAAACATTACCAGGAAAACCCATTGAGACAAAACATCGGTTAAGGGGAAAAGAGTGCAATGCGATTTACTCCCCCTCATGAAAATATCACATAAGATCTTTGAATCTTCATAATTCAATATTGAATACAATCTTCAAATACTGAAGTAGATCACGCACTAATGGATAAATCTTCCAAATCATTGCTTGAAATGATTTATTGAATAATATTCATCTGAAAATCATGAGGGGCGAAACTTGAAGAAATACGTTTCCTTTTAACATATTGATATATCCACCTTGAGATATAAATTTTGTATTATCTCTTTACAAGATAGCTTGCATCTTATCTTGTGAAAAACATTCACATATCTTCAGGATATGTTTAGCCAAACACATATTTTGTCTTTGCCTCATACATAACAATTATTTAAAGGTAATGATCTCGTAGCACTTAAATAATATTTCTGGACCAGATAAGATACGATGCTTCCAGATCAAATAATGTGTATATTGTGCTTTAGACCAAGAATATCATTACCCTTTTCTTGAGGCAGAAAGAATCTTTTTTTACATTAAGAGACCTAGAAACCGTAAGGTTGATCAATGAGTATGCATTATTCATGTAAAGTGTCTTTTATATTTTTTTGTATGTCGATTGATGCACAAGGATTTGAGGAGATCTCTTCACGAGTCTAACGATATTCAAATCATCGGCATACACAACAATAAAAATTTAGAGTTAAACCTCTTAACAAAAATGCTCGGTGAAATATTTCATATAGCATTATGCTAATAAGTATTTATTGAGGCGATCAATACAAATACGCCTAAATTGTTTCAAGCCATAAAAAGATATATTCAATATGATTGAATAATGTTCTCGAGAACTTGATTGAACTGCTTATAGCAATCTAATTATTTTCGGAAGTTTTATGCAAATATTATTGTCAAGAGGCTCATTCAAATATGATGTAACAACATTCATTAGGCAGAAACCAAGTAATTTTATTTATTGCCAGACTAATCAAATTCTAAAAGTAGTTACATCCACCACCGATGAATATATTTTCCTCATAATCAATTTCATGTTTTTGTGAGAGTCCTTGTGCAACCAAATGAGCTTATATCTCATGATTTCCTCTTTTGATTTCTCTTTCTCACAAAGACTCGTTTATATCCGCGAGCTTTACACATTTAAATGTACGGGTTATATGTCCAAATACTTCTATTTTCAAAAGAGATTTTAGTTTCGCCTTAATTGACTCTTTCATATTGGCCAATCATTTCTTCGTTTAATTGACAATGATTCATGACCCACATCATCAAATACAATCTCTAGTGCTATATTGCATGCAAATATATTAATGACGTCGATTTAATTTCAGTTCCACTTATTATCAAACATGACATAATCTATTGAGATCTTTTTATTATCAGGTACCTGAGTCATGTCAATGTCTCTGTTGGAGACCATTTAATCTCTTCTAGAGATTTTAATAATCATTGATTTCTCAATCAGACCATCATAAAATATAGCTCCTTTTTCTTTTTCGAGGATCTCTTATCTTTGGAACTTACTTGTCTACTACGCTTTAAGCGTAATCATTAGCAACTAGAGTTTGTCCTTCAATGACATTAAATTTAATCGGAGCACTCATAGCTGGTATATGTGACTTAGTCACTCTTTTAGGGTCACAAAATCATCTAGCAATTGATTTGCTAAATGAATTATCCATTGAACTTATAGGTCACATTGTGTAACACATGGATCAAAAAGAGAAAATGATAATTCATTCCAACTTATTTTCTTCCCCAACTATTTATTTTCTCCCTTAATGTTGGGCAAATTGACTCATTAAAATGATAGCCAATAAATCGGGTTGTAAATAAATTCTCTATCAAAAGCTCAAAATATTTAAATCTGATACATATTCTCAACAAAACTCATCTTTGTGTGTTGAGGTGGAGCAATTAGAACATATATCGCACACAAAAAAATCTAAGGTGAGAAATATTTGGTTTCTGACCAAAAACCATTTGTAATGGGAAGAACGTATGATCATTTGTTGGCTTGATGCAAATTTATGATACTATATGTAAAATTGCATGTCATCAACATTATCAAGACTGATTGTCTTTAGAAAATAATCTGGAAAATGTGCTCATAATTTTATCAATTGAGCAAGTAGCCTCGTAAATACCAAATTGCGGGTTAATAATAAGGATAAACATAACCATTTAGTCGATGCATCGATAAAAATCATAAAATATTTAGATGGTCTTTAAGAAAGGTGTATGGGCCCATATATATTACATTAATGTATCCGTTCCAAAAAATTAATAGCACTCTATCTTAGATGTTGATGATTGAATAATCAAATTGCTTTCATAGCAAGTATCACGTGAAATATTACCATGAAGAAAATCTTAGTTCTTCAATAAATGACCACATGAAAGTGTCAGTAAATTTTCGCATTATAATTCAACCGGGATGGCCTAATCTATTATGCCAAATATAATTATCAGTAAACATCTAGTTTACAATAGCATGAGCTTCAATTTGTACCAATTCTTATCTAGTACAATATGGATAACCGTGTATATAATTTTGCCAAAATTTCATTATTACCTTGAGTTATACTCATAATATTGAGATGGTCAACATCTTTTTGACTGATATTCTCAATATATTTCTATAAATATCTTTAAAACTTAATGTCTCTTTGTGACTTTGATGAGTATAATGCACTGTAAATATGGAATAAAGTTCCATTTGGCAATAACATATTTTCTCAACGAGCATAATGCACTGTAAATATGAGATAAATCTCATTTAGCAAATAACATATTTGCTCAGTTAGAGCTCTCAGTGATATTAGTACTTCCGGATATAGTACTCATATTATTCATTTCATTTAAAATGGGAAAATATGTATAATTATGTACCTTTTAATACGTGCTTTATTTCATTCACTTCGGGAAATGAAAAATATGTGCTCTGTACCATTCATTTCGTAGAATAGAAAAATATTAAAAAATAGCATATCATATCAAATCGGATCAAAGATAAGCTCTCAATAGCTCTTTTGAAGCACTGATATTTTAGTACTTTGAGATATAGTACTCATATTTTTCTTGTATCTAAATAGAAAAATATTTCTTATGCTTAAGTAGTACTTGCACTGTTTGTTGAGCATAAATCGCTATAAATTATTGGAACTTTATTCCGGAAGTAATCATGTTCTTTCAAAGGAAAAATTAACATAAAAGATAAATAAAGAATATATAAAGTAAGTTAACATACATAAATAATAAATAAAAGTAAATTAACATAAATAAAAAAATTAACATTAAACAAAATAAACTAAAGATCAATTATTCCTTTTAGAATTTATAAAGGAAATAAATAGCGAATTATCCCTTCAAGGGTTATGAGAAAAATTATCAATATCCAATTGAGTTAGATCAATAACGCCATTATTTTCGCCACAAAGAAAATCTATTTATATTTTCTTTAATTTATCATTCATGATTATGGATAAATTCCATAATACTTTGGCATTTGACAAGTACGAGATCAATGGTTTATACCATCGCATTGATAACATAAAGATTTTTATATGATCTCTACCATTCTTGTCATCTTTATAATTCCACTTCTTGTAGATATAAGCATTCCCAAAATAATCATATTATCCATGTCTATTTTATGATCTCAATCTTGGCCACAATTACTAATGTGGCATTTATTCTTTCCACTATAAAATATTATATTCACTTCAGGGAATAGAGCAAAGACTGATAGGTATTTAAAACTCTTGTAAGATATTGTGTCTGTAAGACAACATTAATGTGTGAAAAGTGGAGTATATTTTTATAACATATCCTCATTAGTGATACTCTTGCACATAATTTAGTTTTATTCACTAACCATATAGTGAATTATCATGTTTGTATTCACTTCAAGGAATGAAACAATTCAATAATCGCATAGAATAATCATCATGCTTGAATTCACTTTAAGAAATGTCATAAATTCAATAATTGCATGGAATAAGCATCATGCATGCATTCACTTCAGGGAATGCCTCTTATAAAAATTCTTTGATCAAGACGATTTTCATAACTTAAACTTGACAGAAGTTTATAGTCGAGTTTTTTGATATAAAATAGTATTGATTTCAAGCAAATATAAACTTTATAATATTCATACTATTAAATTGTAACACCCCAAATTTGGGCCTAGAAGTTTAGAGGTCGGTTTAGAGTTCTAGTGGACCGATTTTGTCGGTTTAGCCTAGTTCGAGATTAAATACTAAAAAAATAGTTTTCAATCGAAATAAATTGAGACAAAATATTATAAAATCCTTAATTAATATATATTAGACTTTGGTCAAATCAATTTTGAAAATCGACCCTTAAAACCCTTAGATTTTAAAATTAGTGACCATTTTGTAAAAATTGAAAATTTAGGAATAATTTTATAAAACAAGCCAAAACTTTGAATCTTTAAGGGGGTTTGATCTAATTATAATCCTAGTTGGCCTAGGCTTTCCAAATATTAATTAATTAAGCCCAAAATCCATTTTAAATTAAATAACTTAAATTAAACTCAACTTAAAACTCTTAAAACCCTTTTTAGTTAACCTAAACATCACATATTTTTCTAATTTTCGTTTTCCCTCTTTGGAGGCAGCCGTTCATCAAGTTTTCAAGGTAAAAACTCATTCTTTTCTACTAAAAATCGTTTCCAATAATTATCTTAACTTCTCTCCTTCAAATTTCCTTGTTTTCTCATCGTTTTCTCGTTTTAAAACCCGGAAAGCAATTGGATCAGTTTTGGAGGTGAGATTTTTTCAATCCTCTAGAAAAATAAAATTCTTTACTGAAATTCCTAAGTTCTTGGCTTGGAGAAATTGTTTTAATCCTTTAATTTCATAAAAATTAGTTTTTTGGCTAAAAATCTCAATTTTCGTTGAAGGGTTTTTATCCAATTTTTTGATGTCTTAAATGGATTATTTTTAATGTGTTAGAATGTTTATAAAGTATTTTTAATATCCCTAATCGCGGACTATAGGCTTAAGTGAAGTTTGGTGTGTTCCGACAAATTTTCGGTTTAAGTTTTGATAGGTTTTAAAGGTTGTTGTGTAGGGATCTGACTTGTTGGTTTTTTTTTTAGTTTAGAAGAATTAAACCCCTTGGTTTTGATGCTTGAAACATGAAAAGATTTAGGCGGTCGCGTTTGAAGGCGTTCCGGTTCATTTTGGTGGTTTGGTGAGCAAGTATCGGTTATCGGTGAGTGATTATGAGGACTGCCAATTTGACATGGTTTTAAATGTTTTTCAAGGGTTTAGGGGTGTTGGGAAGGTGTGAAAAACCTCTATATACTCTGAAGTAAGTTTAAAGTATTACTTTCTTAAAGGTTCCCATATTACATCGTGTTTTTATTATGTTATTTGTTATGCTCTTATTGTGTTGTGCATATTTGATTAGGCATGTATATAAATGCTCATGAGACCGTTTTTAAATAGATTTTATATGCATTCAATGTTTCCACGGTTTTTATTTTGAAAAATAAGATAAAAGTGATTTTTTCGGTTTTTGCAAGTGATGCGTAAAAAGTGGGATACATGTGATTTGAATTCTGTTTTGAATTAAATTTTTAGCATTGTTTTTTGATAATATATTGGCTAGTTAAGTGATGAACCTTATGTGATAAGTTGATCGATCAATAGGGTTTAGATTGCACTATAAACATTCAAAAGTCGTACGTGTATAAATTCCTTGTGTGTTGCATTTTGTCTTTTATTCCAATGCTATGTGATGGGAGTGGTACTGTCACATACGGGTTGATCGGAGTGGTACTATCACCGGAAACCAAGGTGAGATATTCATGTTGAGAGTGGTATCAACATGTGCATGCTCTAGGAGTGGTACTAACATGCAGTTGCCCGTTTATCCTAACGATTTGGAGTGTATAAATCGGATCACTAGCACCAATATATGTTTTTACTTTTCTAAGGTAAGTGTCATGGTTTTCACTTGATTGCATATGGTATTATGCTTGCGAGGTTTTACGCATTGGTATGTATATGATTTGAGCATTGCTATGTTGTTAGCATGTAAGACTTGAGCTTTGTGCATTGAGGTGCACGTGTAAGCATTGCTATGTGAGTAGTATGTACGACTTGTGTTTTAGCTTTTAAAGCATGTGATTACAAAATGGTTTTTACTAAAATCTAATGATGGCGTTGTTAGCCTTAACTTGATGACACTTACTGAGTTTTAAAAGTGGCATTGTTAGCCATGTGTGTTTTGTTTTATAAAGAGCATGACATATTTTTAAATTGATAAAATTGGTTTAATATGGGCTATGTTACAAGGTGTTTTTATACTTGTTTTTATTCACTCACTAAGCTTATGCTTACCCTCTCATTTACCTTGTAATGCAGAGTATTTGATGTGGAGGCAGCAAAAAGAAGTAAGAATTCAGGTAACCGTCAAGTGAAAGCTCAAGTACGTCTTTTTAACATTAGTAGTAGTTAGAGAGCAATGGGGATGTGTTAACATATTGTGAATAATGTCTATGCTTTTGAGACTTGAAATAGTTACATGCTTATACATATTTAATGATTATCAAAGTTGACGTTAGCCTGTGACTTTGAATTAAATTGCCCGTTGATATTCCTTTAGTATTAATATATTTATTTTAAAGTTTGATTCTTGATATCCTATGTTTGAATTTGAGTGTTGTTTATAATGAAGCATGACTACTTAGGAGTTGAATATATTATTGTTAACTAGGTTATATTGTATCTAGCTAATGTCATAATATGTGCTTAAAGTGTTTTAGATGAATTTGCATATGGAGAATGTCATGAAACCTTTGGAAGTTGGAAATAGTCCCTAAACTTTGAGCATGCAATTAAATGACTTGTAGATATTATTTTAAGATAAAAATTTACGTTCAAGTATAAAATATACTTAATTAAATATTGATAACCTTAATTTCACAATCAAGGTATAAAATTCTGGAAATTATAATAGGTCCCTAAAACTTGTTCGATTAAATTAGGACTCGTTTCTCTTTAGTCTCCGCTGTAATTGAACTCGGTCCTTGCATGAACATGTAAGATCTAATCAAAGCATTTAGAAAATATAAAAGATAATTTTTTTTAGGGTTGTTTATCGGGGTGAGTCTTCGGATTAGCCTCGGTATTCCCCGTGTAACTCGTTCGAGTTGGGTGGCGTCTAGACTAGGTCGAGGGGTTATATTTGGTGGTATCAGAGCTTAGGTTTATGAAACCTTTTGGGAAGTTTAGTTTGGTATGTTTTAGATTTAAATTTTTTTAAATTTTACTTATGCATGATGATTGTTTAAAAATTATATGTTATTGTATGAGATATACAGTGTTTGCTATATATGATTGGAATTTTGTTATATATATGGTTGTTGATAAAGCATGATTAAATTTTAATATGCTAAAATGTTGTTATATAAATTGTTGTTTGTAAGCACAATAGAATCTTGTTGCTTTGCTATGACATTAGTTATATGTAAATGTGAACATGTTCATGAGTTGCTTGACTAAGCGAAGTGAATATTATGTGAAATAGACTACTATTTTAACCATGTTTTAAGGTTAACTTGCATGTGAAATTTATAAAAGTAAAATGTGTTTAGATTTTAAATATTACATATACTATTGTCAGTTGGTCTTAAAATGATTTATAAGTTGAACATCTCATAAAATTTATGGTTTTTGATATGTCATGTAGTATAGTAAACTAATTTGAATTTGCATTGGTTAATGCATGAGACTTTGAGGTGATTTTATATAATGCTTAATACATGTTATGGAAAATACACTTGTTGATGGTTATATGTTCTTGATGCTAATCATAGTTGATGATTATTCTATGTGATGATTAAGTATATATTGTTGGGGTTTATTTTTGGGTACCATTGCTCTAACTACTACTAGAAAATTGTTTTATATTGTACTTGAGCTACTTGGAACTTACTTCGCGTTGGCCTCACAAGTTTTGCAAAATGTTTTTGCATGTTAAAATTGTTTTTCTATTTTATTGTGCTTGATATGAGACCAAAAAGAAAACTAAAACTTGATAATAGAGGAGTTGTAGAGATTAGAAAGTATAGAAAGAATTGTGTTGTGATATAAGATCTTGGGTTGACTGAGTCATCGATCGTGTTTAAGTGTAAAGTGGTTTTGAATCAGTTTAGTCTGAAAATTTGTTTTGTTGGTGAGTAGTAAGATACTAGATCACTGGAGTGCCTTTGGGAGTTTCAAAGTGCTTTGTGTGCAAGGTGAATCGAATGTGTTAGAAGCGTTCGGGTTATTGCGTGGTTGTATACTCTTGAGTGCTAAGTTTCTATGGTTTGGAACGTTGAAGAGGTAGAAAGTTGAAGTTCTGGAGTTGAGGATGTTGTTTGTGAGTATGGACAACAATCATCCATAGTATAAGATCTCTTATATGCATATACATTAGACATCTTAGGACATGCATGCATTCTTGAGCATGACATTAGATTGCATTTGCATGCAATTGCATAGGCATCTAGGGTGACATATAAGACTCATGCATACATTGTCCATATTTGCAAATGTTTCCCTATTTTAAAAAAAAAGTTGTGTTGAGGTCGGTTCTTTAGGGAAAAGTTATAGGTTTATAAAGATGCTTGGAAGATACTCTTGTTGGTTTTGAGCCTATTGTCTGGTGGATTGAGTTACTGTTCTGGTTGGAAAGTATTCTTAGATAAGGATTGGTTAGTTGGGCTTGAAGTTGTGGATGGTTGAACTTAGGTTGAGTACCTTGAGAGTAATTTTGGCTGAAGTTTGTTGTTAGTAAAGAGGAATGCTGACTTTTGCGAGGTTTCTTCGGCGAAAGTTAGGTTGTATAAGATTTTTCGTGTTATCTTTATGTTTGATGGGAGTACTACTAGGTATCTTTTATTTAGTATGGTTCAGAAAGTGGTTAGGTTAAGGGTGTAACTGATCTAAGGTTTATTTTAGAAAGTTCTAGTTGAGCTTTTGGAAAAGAAATAAATATTTTAGAAAAAGAGTTTAGGTAATGAAGGATGCATAACAAACTTGTGTGAACCTTAAGAGGTGGTGGTTGTGTCATTTGGCTTAGCTTTTGCATGTTGTGTTCATAAAGAGTTGTGTCAGGTTTTGCTTGGGTATGATCAGGTTGTTATGGAGTTTTTGGATGTAATCCTTGGATATCTTTGTATGGAAAAGTTGTGTGATAAAGAATGTTGGGTAGTTTATAACCATTATTTGTCAGACAATCTTTTGAGCTTGTTTTATCGTCAGAAAACGTTGCGAGGGTTTGTGTTGTTGAGTTATCTGTTTACGATTAGTTTTCTTCTATGTGGTTGTTGCTTAACATTAACAAGGATGTTAAGATTAAGTGGACGGAGGAGTAGCATTAGGTTTGGAAGGGTTAAAGAGATAGAAGTTTGAGGTTGGAAAAATCTAAGTGAGCTAAGAGTTGGTTGATCATAATCTCAGGTAGTATTATGGTTCCGTTAGTAAGTTATTATTTGGGAAAAGTTGTGTGGATTATAATTATGGGTTGTAGTGGATTAATTTAAGAGTGTTATAAATCAAGAGCAATTTGGCTTGGTTAAGTTTATCGAAGGGTGTTAGTCTAGTGAAAAAGTTGTGGGTGAGACTTTTCATAGTTGAGATGTTTCGAGGTAAGTTTTTATTGGATATTTGGTGGAGCCGCGTGTGCAGGGAACTGTTTAGGTTGTGTTGATGGGTTTTAGATGTGGTGTTGGTTGTCTTTTATATCCACGTGGCATGTGGTTGTGTTGTATGATGCTATAAGTTAGAATGATATCGTAATGAAAGTTGTGATAGTCTTTTTCTTTGTATCTGGAAGTAAGAAGCTGTGAAAGGTGTTTGAAAGTAGTTATTGTTTGATGGACTTGTTTTAGATGAGGATGAATTGAAAGTGAATGTTTCTTTGGTTAGTAAATTGAGCTTGAGGGCCAATATTCTTTGGGAATGTTATTGTCGTCGTAAGTATTAGAGTAGAGGTGTGTGAACAAATCTCCGTAAATTCTATGACGTGATTTCTTGGCAGTTAAAAGAAAGTGTTTTCTTTGAGAATGGTTGGAGCAGTTGAGCAGTATGCCTTAATGTGGTAAGGTTTTGAGACAGATAATGGGTTTCCAATTGAGTTTATGAGTGTTCTCTCGTTAATAGACATGTAACCGGTATAAGTGAGTTATCCAAGTCAGGAAAGGTCTGTTAAGGTGTTTCGACATGAACCTTTTGGGTTCTTGATAAGGATGTTGTCATTGGTAGAGTTTCTTATAACCGTGTTTAGAAGTTTTGTGATTGAGTGGTACTATTTAAGAATTCTGTTGGTGGAAGTTGTTATGTGTTGTGGTGGTGAGCGAGATTCGGTGGAATGTTTTGATTGTTGACTTGTATTTTTGAATATGTTTGAGAAAGTTAAGCTTATTAGTGGAAGTGGAAAGTTGTTTTAGTTTGTCGAGAGTTGGTTGTCAAACTTGAGTAAGGAGAGTTAGGCCGTTAGGAAAAGAAAATTGATTTTTCTTTTGGCTTGAGAATGCAAGGAGTGTCGTTGTTCTGTGAATCGTTACAAGTTGTGATGATGAGTGGTGTTATAAAAAAGACCGAATCTTGTCTTTATGAGATGTATGTTGATATCTTGGTTTTGGTAGTAAAGGTCCTTTGTGGTAAGATCCTTGTGCTGATCAGAGTGTTTTAGCGGCGTAAAGGTGTTTGGAAAGTCACGTAGGAGTGAAAGTAAATTGTGAAAAGCAGTTTCCTTACCTCTTTCTATGGTGAAAATTTCGAGGACGAAATTTCTTAAGTGGGGGAGAGTTGTAACACCCCAAATTTGGGCCTAGAAGTTTAGAGGCCGGTTTAGAGTTCTAATGGACCGATTTTGTCGGTTTAGCCTAGTTCGGGATTAAATACTTAAAAATTAGTTTTCAATCAAAATAAATTAAGAAAAAATATTATAAAATCCTTAATTAATATATATTAAACTTTATTCAAATCAATTTTGAAAATCGACCCTTAAAACCCTAAGATTTTGAAATTAATGACCATTTTGTAAAAATTGAAAATTTAGGGATAATTTTATAAAACAAGTCAAAACTTTGAATCTTTAAAGGGCTTTGATCCAATTGTAATCCTAGATGGTCTAGGCTTTCCAAATATTAATTAATTAAGCCCAAAATCTATTTTAAATTAAATAACTTAAATTAAACTTAACTTAAAACTCTTAAAACCCTTTTTAATTAACCTAAACATCACATATTTTTCTAATTTTCGTTTTCCCTCTTTGGAGGCAGCCGTTCATCAAGTTTTCAAGGTAAAAACTCATTCTTTTCTACTAAAAATCGTTTCCAATAAATATCTTAACTTTTCTCCTTCAAATTTTCTTATTTTCTCATCATTTTCTCATTTTAAAACCCGGAAAGCAATTGGATCAGTTTTGGAGGTGAGATTTTGTCAATCCTCTAAAAAAATAAATTTCTTTACTAAAATTCCTAAGTTCTTGACTTGGAGAAATTGTTTTGATCCTTTAATTTCATAAAAATTAGTTTTTCGGCTAAAAATCTTAATTTTCGTTCAAGGGTTTTTACCCACTATTTTTAGGTCTTAAATGGATTATTTTTAATGTGTTAGAATGTTTATAAAGTTTTTTTAATATCCCTAATCCCGGACTATAGGCTTAAGTGAAGTTTGGTGTGCTCCGACAAATTTTCGGTTTAAGTTTTGATAGGTTTTAAGGGTTGTTGTGTAGGGATCCGACTTGTTGGTTTCTTTTGTGAGTTTAGAAGCATTAAAACCCTTGGTTTTGATGCTTGAAACAGGAAAAGAGTTAGGCGATCGCATTTGAAAGCGTTCTGGTTCGTTTTGGTGGTTTGGCGAGCAAGTATCGGTTATTGGTGAGTGGATTATGAGGACTGTCAATTTGGCATGGTTTTAAATGTTTTACAAGGATTTTTGGGTGTACGAAAGGTGTGAAAAACCTCTCTATACTCTGAAGTAAGTTTAAAGTATTGCTTTCTTAAAGGTTCCCATATTACGTCGTGTTTTTATTATGTTATTTGTTATGCTCTTATTGTGTTGTGCATATGTGATTATGCATGTATATAAATTCTCATGAGACTGTTTTTAAAGAGATTTTATATGCATTCAATGTTCTCACGGTTTTTATTTTGAAAAATAAGATAAAAGTAGTTTTATAGGTTTTTGCAAGTGATGCATAAAAAGTGAGATACATGTGATTTGAATTCTATTTTAAATTAAATGTTGAGCATTGATTTTTGATAATATATTGGCTAGTTAAGTGATAAACCTTATGAGATAAGTTGATCGATCAATAGGGTTTAGATTGCACTATAAACATTCAAAAGTCGTACGTGTATAAATTCCTTGTGTGTTGTAGTTTGCCTTTTATTCCAATGCTATGTGATGGGAGTGGTACTGTCACATACGGGTTGATCGGAGTGGTACTGTCACCGGACACCAAGGTGAGATAATTCATGTTGAGAGTGGTATCAATATGCGCATGCTCTGGGAGTGGTACTAACATGCGGTTGCCCGTTTATCCTAACGATTTGGAGTGTACAAATCGGATCACTAGAACCAATATATGTTTTTACTTTTCTAAGGTAAGTGTCATGGTTTTCACTTGATTGCATATGGTATTATGCTTGCGAGGTTTTACGCATTGGTATGTATATGATTTGAGCATTGCTATTTGTTAGCATGTAAGACTTGAGCTTTGTGCATTGAGGTGCATGTGTAAGCATTGCTATGTGAGTAGCATGTACGACTTGTGTTTTAGCTTTTAAAGCATGTGATTACAAAATGGTTTTTACTAAAATCTAATGATGGCGTTGTTAGCCTTAACTTGATGACACTTACTGAGTTTTAAAAGTGGCATTGTTAGCCATGTGTGTTTTGTTTTATAAAGAGCATGACATGTTTTTAAATTGATAAAATTGGTTTAATATGGGCTATGTTACAAGGTGTTTTTATACTTGTTTTTATTCACTCACTAAGCTTATGCTTACCCTCTCATTTACCTTGTAATGCAGAGTATTTGATGTGGAGACAGTAAAAAGAAGCAAGAATCCAGGTAACCGTCAAGTGAAAGCTCAAGTACGTCTTTTTAACATTAGTAGTAGTGAGAGAGCAATGGGGATGTGTTATCTGATTGTGAATAATTTTTATGCTTTTGAGACTTGAAATGGTTATATGCTTATACATATTTGATGATTATCAAAGTTGACGTTAGCTTGTGACTTTGAATTAAATTGTCCATTGATATTCCTTTAGTATTAATATAGTTATTTTAAAGTTTGATTCTTGATATCCTATGTTTGAATTTGAGTGTTGTTTATAATGAAGCATGACTACTTAGGAGTTGAATATATTATTGTTAACTAGTTTATATTGCATCTAGCTAATATGTCATGATATGTGCTTGAAGTTTTTTAGGTGAATTTGCATATTGAGAATGTTATGAAACCTTTGGAAGTTGGAAATAGTCCCTAAACTTTGAGCATGCAATTAAATGACTTGTAGATATTATTTTAAGATAAAAATTTATGTTCAAGCATGAAATATACTTAATTAAATATTGATAACCTTAATTTCACAATCAAGGTATAAAATTCTAGAAATTATAATTAGGTCCTAAAACTTGTTCGATTAAATTATGACTCGTTTCTCTTTAGTCTCCGCTGTAATTGAACTCGGTCCTTGCATGAACATGTAGGATCTAATCAAAGCATTTAGAAAATATAAAAGATAATTTTTTTAGGGTTGTTTATCGGGATGAGTCTTCGGATTAGCCTCGGTATTCCCCGTGTAACTCGTTCGAGGCGGGTGGCGTCTAGACCAGGTCGAGGGGGTTACATAAATAGTAATTAACCAACCAATTTATATATACAATACATAAAAAGAACAAAAATCTAATCCTTATATGCGGCGTTGTTAAATCAGACCACAAGGTCCTACAAAAAGAACCTCCTTTGAGACCAGTAGCCTCACAAAACGGGATGTTCAGCCAATATACTCGGATTAAACCAACATAATAAAGAACATATTAATTAAAGGTTTAATATTTGTTCTAATATCATGTAATACTTAGAAAATGATTAAAATATAAACTTTTATCATAATAATAAAATAAACAAATATTGGTTATGAGTAATAAAAAAATCTTAAATTATATAAATAAAACATACCGAACTTTCCACTAATTTGAATATGTGAAAAGTTTAATCACCAATATTTTGTTAAAATCTTTTTCGGGAATTGTCGACAAATACCATGAGAATTGAATCACTTTATCGCTACACAAACACAAACAACCAAAGATTTTTAATAAATTAAAAATCAAATTAAAGATCAAAAGAGAAAAATAATCGGTAAATAAAATATAATTAAGGGAGAAGAACTTATCTTTGATTTATGCCAATAACAAATTCTTTTCAATAACTCCTTCAAGATTCGGACGACAAACACCTCTGTTGGTTAAAGTCTCGTACTGATAACGTGTTATAAATAAAATAAAGAAGAAATAAAACAAGAATAAAGAACAAGAATGAAAGAACAAAGAGAAGATATAAAAGAGAGATATTTGTATTATTCACAATATTGACTTATGTACAATACCTTCACAAACTCATCTATTTATAGGCATAAGAAATACATAATGTATTAAACTCTAATTAATGAAGATAATATTTCTAATGATAGAGTTCTTAATATGATAGACATCCACATAGATAAATATTATTCATAATAATGTTAGTTTTTTTACATTATTTTAATTTTAATTTTTATTGTATTTGTTGGTTTATACTTCAATTAGATTTATGAAGAATTTTTATTATTATTTTTTTTGACAGAAACATTATTCTCTCACAAATCAAGTAAGTATACCTTTTATTAAAATAAACACAATTTTGCAACAGAGTTTGTGTTCCTTCATAAATAAAAATAATATTTTTAACTGATCTATCAAAATTTCTAACAAAAAAAATATTCGGCCGGTACTATCAAACATTGTGATGGAATAATTTATTTTCACCAGTAAATTGTGACGAATTTAAAATCTGTCGGAACATTTTCCTTGGTAATTTAAAATTTTCTTGTAGTATAACACAACGCCCTTCAATCTTCATCATCTCTTAAGTACATCTAATTGAAGTATCTAAATTTTATATTTTAAACTAAATTAATCATTTATTTTAATTAATAAAATAATATTTTTATTTCATTTTTTATGATAGAAGTTTCTCGGTAGGATCTGTTCGTGAAAGATATGAGGAAAAAATCTCAAAATGTTTAATGAGATTCCTTAAAATCGTAACTCCAAAATATTAAAAACTAAATAAAAAGTGTAAAACCGTTGAATAGTACCCCACTTACACAATAAATCGTTTAACGCTATTATTTTTTTAATAACTTTAAAAATTAAAAAATTATTCCATGAATTATTTTCATAGTATTATCCATGATCATACCCAATTGAACAAAACAACGTTACTTTTATTTTTCAATTAGTATCTTTTTATAAATTAAAAATTACAAATCCTCTTCTTATATCTCATACCTTATATATTTATTTAAAATTGTTAAAATAAAGAACACCCTATAAACTTAACACATGAATCAAAACAATAAAAGTAAAATTATAATACATTAAAAATCGTATTAGAAGATGATTGATGAAAATGTTAGACCAAAAAACTTGGAATTCTGGTTTAGATTCTTCACTGCATTTCATGAGGTGCAAAATATAAATATAAATATTATCGAATATCACTAAAATAAAAATTTGAAAAGAATAAAATTAATAAAAACATATTATTAATATAATATTATCATTAAATACCGTTAATTAATTAAATAAATTATATCATTTTTACTAATATTTAAACACACGACCTTATAGCATGCATAAACTATGAATAAATCACCAATTAACCTAAAGATATTGATGTAGTTTAAGTAGGGTGTTTATTATCGGGTACCTGGTTTTCAGGTACTCGAAATATCGACTACTCGATTCATTCGGGTATTTATTTTGTCGGTTTGTGTCTCGGCCCATTATATACGAGTATCTGTTACTCGGATAATCATAAAATTTGGGTACCCAAAAAATCGGATATCGTGTATCCGGTTCATGATTTTTTTATTTTTATTTAAAATTTTAAAAATTATGTACTAAACATAAAAAAAATTAAAAAATTTTAATCTTAAAATTTAAAATATATAATACAAACTTAGAAAGAAATTAGGGATTTAAATTTAGTTTTGGGTAAAAATATTAAAAAAATTAAAATAAAAATATATTTGAAATATAAAAAATATATATTAACATGTTTAGGGTGTTGAATACCCAAAAAAGAAAACCTTAGGCTCATGTTTCGACCGTGTCCCAGAAAATTATCAAGTCTGATACTTGATCCAAAATTTTTTTAAAAATCCTTAAATACAAGTTTAAATTCTCACGTTAATAAAATAATATTTTTAAATATATATTATACTATAAATTATTTATTTAGTCTCCTTATAATATTAATGTTTTTTATGAATTACTCAAAAAAATAAAATTTTAATATAATATTAAATTTTATAAAAAAATATTTTTAATTTTTCATTTTACTTATTATTTTATACGATTTTTATATTATTGTATACTTGAATAACATTAAAGTAATATACTATTGAGTTGCATGAACCATCTTATCTCAATGGTCTACTATAACTGAGAGTATATTATTTTAGAACAAATACTACTATAACTAGGGGTGTAAATGAATATGGTGTTTTACGAGCTGCTCGTGAACCGTTCGTATAATGTTCGTTTATTAAGTTAAATAAACGAGTATGAACAGATATTTTATGTTCGATTAATAAACGAACGAACATGAACATAAGTATGTTCGGCTTGTTTATGTTCACGAACAAACTCATTTATGTTCGTTTATAAGCTCGTTTATATACTCATTTATAAGCTCGTTTATAGGCTTATTTATGTTCTTTTATATACAAACGCTAAACAAACATGTTCATGAACACTAAACGAACATGTTCGTGAATGCTAGATAGACAAGTTGATGAATATATACAAATGAACTCGTTCGCGAACGCTTAACGAACATGTTCATGAACGTTAAACGAACAAATTATCGAACATATAAATAAACACGTTCGTAAACGTTAAACGAACACGTTCGTGAACATTAAACGAACCGAGCTTGAACACGATAAAAAATAAACGAACCAAGCTTGAACATACCTTTAAAAATTTAAACGAACACAAACAAAGTTTAAACACCTTTAAAAATAAATAAACGAACACGGACATACCTTTATCCGTTCAAGCTCGGTTCGTTTATACCCCTAACTATAACCACCGTAACTATTCAAAAAAATAATATTATTATTGGGCTCCTATTTTGTCTTTAATATATAATTGGTCTTTGGATTATTTTCTTCAAAATTTAACTCTTGATTTTGAGCTATAAGTTATTTATATTTTTTACCAGGTGTAATTTAACCTTGGATTATATTTTTATAGGTAATTTGGTATTCGATATTGTTTTATAATTTAAAAATAAAAATACTTTTATTTATTAATTAAAAAGTTATCCAATATATTAAGATTTATTTTTTAAAAAAATGATATTATATTAAAAATATTATTCTATAAATTTTTAGGTATTAAAATTTTTTGAGTAGTTCAAAATAATTTTATCCGTACAATATATGTACTCTTTCAAAATATTATTTTATTAATTGAGAACTTAAAGAAAAATAAATATTTACGGTGGTAAAAAAATATCAAGAGTTTGGATTAGAGTCCATGATTGGATTCTTGTCAAAATTATTTTTTATATTTTAATTTTATATAGTGGATTTTAAATGAATAATATATAATGTTGAGTCATTGATCTTAAACTATATCAATATATTTTACGAGAGTAATTTTTTATTGTAATTTTTTATTAGGATAAAAATTAGGGGCGAAGTTTAGATTTAATTTTGAGAGGGAAAATTTACTAAATTTTTAAATTTAAAAATTAGGAGGGAAAAAATTTATTTAATTAAAATTTAAACTAAAATAATTAAAAATATAATTATATCGAAAAATTTGGGTGAGGCAATAACCCATCCAACGTATGGCTCGACGTAATAAAATCCTATTCATCCATGTGTCTCTCAATGATTGGGCCATGTGTCAATGTAGTATAAATTTATTTAAAATATTTGTACTATGTGGCGATATTTTATTAGTCCATGTGACACTCATAGATTGGATCATGTGTTAGACGAGAAATTATATCATGAGCCATTTTTTACCATGTCATATCTATGGTCCAAACCAATCAGATTCGTTTATATCATATTTTTTCAAGGTGAATTATCACCTTTGACCTACATGTAATTAGTGAGTAGATAGTTAATAAGTAGTTACTAAAAAATGAACGAACCTAATTGTTTGGGTATGGATGACGTGGTGAAAAGGATTTATGATATAATTTCTCGTGTTAAACCCATGTAATTTATTTTTCAAAAAATTCATGTGGTATGCCACATCACGTATCATACCACGTGATATATTTACACCCCATTGATCATTGATTGATTGATAATTTTTATTTAATCAAGATAAAAGATTATTTGTACCGAAAAAAAGAATAAGATTAAAATTAAATGTGTTCAAAATTTTGGTTAATCGAATTAATCAATTGAACTAATTTTTTTAATTTTAGCTTCAATCTATTAACGAATAATTTGATTTAAAATTGATTAATTAATCAAATTAATCAATTTTTTATATTTTATATTATATATATATTTATTTCGGGTCATTAAAATTTTAGAAGTTATAAATTAGTCATTAAACTTTATTAAATTAGCATAAAATATTATTAAATATATTAAATTATTAAAAAATAATTATTAAAATTTTTAATACTTATCAATAGTTTATATATATAATAAATCAAAGATCATTTTGTAATAATTTATTAAGTTTAATGGTTGTTTTATAACTTTTAAAATTTAGTATCTAAAGAGATTATTTTAACATAGTTTAGCGACTATTTTTATAATTCACCTATATTTTTATCTGATATTTCAGTTAACAAAATTAACCGATCAAATTAACTATTTTTTTTTAATTTGGTAATTTTTTTAAAAAAAATTCAATTAACGATTAATAAAAAAAATTGACTAATAAAAATTTAAAAATTCAATTCGATTGATTAACTAAATAAACTATTTTAATACCCCTAACCAAAATAAATAAAAGATCAAATGCTAAAAATTACTTTCGACTTTATGCATTTTTTATTATGTATCAAATTACAGTTCTATTAAAACAAAAGGTCTCAAAGTATATTTGCATCCAGTGACAGATGCATATATAAGATAGAGTGAGCCTAAACTTTTTAAGGTTTACGCATTTGTCTTTAAATTTTTAAAATTTTGTGTTAGTCTTTAAATGTTTTTAATATTTATTAGTTGTGCCTACCCTCAGGAATGGAGTCAGGATCGAACATTGGGAGGGACAAAGGTCTATTAAGCTTTTAAATCTAAAATTTAAGATGAACAAAAATCTTATTTTATAATTATTTTAAACTAAGAAGACCTTAAATGTAATTATACCAAAAAATATCACCATCAACATGGCTCCGTCCCTGCCCACACTAAAATTTTAAAATTTCATATATACTGACCCTTAAATATTTTTTGATTCCACCAACCGCATGCATCATACTAATTTGATTGTTCTAGTAAAATGAAAGCATACAATTTTGGTTCTTTATGACTAATTTGATTCGATGTAGTGGGTTTTTATTGGTTACGTTATTGACAGCCCTAAGGACTGTCTATAAGAAATTTAAATATTTTTATAATTAATACTCACTCCGTCCCAAAAATAATATCCTTTATTAACTTTTTGAAAGTCAAATTTTTTAAACTTTGACTATAATTATATTAAATATTTTAAATAATTAAATTTTATAAATTATATATCTAAAATCTACTTGATTAGAAGTTTTTAAAATATATTTTTTCATATTTTTATCAATAATAAATTTTAAATAATCAAGAGTCAAAGTTAAAAAGTTTGACCCAAAAAAGTCAATAAGAGACAATATTTATGGGACAAGAAGAGTATTTATTTTTATTTTAAATAAAATATATTAGAATATAATTAATTACATCTTTAAAATAATTATGTTCCATTAATTACATTCCTAAATCTTAAATCATAGATGCTAATATTTAATCCCTAAACTATAAGCATTAAACCTCAATCCCTAAACATTAAACTCTACCCCTAAACATTAACCCTATACCTTAACTGCTAAACCTTAAACTTTAAACGTAAACATGAACCATACACCTTAATTACTAAACCTTAAACTCTAATCCTAAATCATAACCTTAAACTTAAATACTAACCATAAAATCTAAACTTTAAATCCTAAATCTAAACCATAACTGCTAAACCCTAAAAAACTCAAACTCTAAACCTTAAAACTAAACATTAACTACTAAAATTTAAACTTTAAGCACTAAACATAAACCTAAATCTTAATAAACCATAAAACTAAATAGAATATAAACCTAAATCTAAACATAAATATAAACTCTAAACCGATACCTTAAATTCTAAAAATAAACTCTAAATTATAAACTATCTTAAGTGAGCATTAGTTATATTGAACAATTTAAATTAATTAAATATGACTTTTAAGAATCTTAAAAAAATAAAATAAACATTAATTATATGTTTAGGGGTTAGTAATTTACGTTTAGGGTTTCTTAATTAAGGTTTAAGTTTATGATTAAGGTTTAAAGTTTGGGATTTAGTAGTTAAGGTTTAGGATTTATAGTTTTGATTAGGTTTGTGGTTCAATAGTCTATGTTTAGAGTTTAAGGTTAATGTCAAGGTTTAAGGTTTAATGGATTGAATTTAGGGATTAGTGTTTATGATTTAATGTTTAGGAATATAATTAATAAAATATAAATTTTTAAGGATGTAATTAATTATATTATGTTATATTTTATTTAAAAATTAAACAAACATCAATGATAGGAATCTTTAAAATTCTTAAGCCGTAAATAGTATAACCCAATATTTTAACTGTTTATTTTTGAATTTTCTGTGTTGGATAAAATTTTTAAAGTCTAAACTTTAAATGCTTAAATAAATTAGTTTCCAAAATTATGATACTCATTCTAAATTATTTTTTAAAATTTTAAATATTTTAAATTATTTTTTATAGTTATCATTTATACTATATTATATTATTACATAATATACATTAATATTTAAATGATCATTAATATTTTTATAACAGTTTTATTAATATGTGATATCATTAAAAAAACTAATAATTTAGGATGGAATTAGAATGCGCAAAATTGAAGGACTAATTAAGAATAAAAATAAAATAAAAGTAACTAAAAATATAAAAATTAATTTAAAATAAAAATCGATGATAAATTTAAAATTTATAAAAGATTAAAATATTTAAAACACGAATTAAAATTTATGAATATATAATCAATTAACTCTATTACTCTTACGTAACAAATTCGGAAAAATTACATAAATATTATATTTTTAAAATTTTTTTAAATATTATATAAGTCACTTTATTCTAAAATATTGTATTTTAAATATTAACTTTAAAAATAATAGCAGAAGAATCATATTTTAAATAGTGAAATATATTAAATTAAATAAAAAAAATAAAACTAGTACCAAGAGATGTCGACTTTGAATAGTATTTTGATAATTTACAAATAGGGATGACAATTTAATCCGAATATGATTTGATCCGAAGAAAAAAATTTGATCCAAACCTGATTTAAAAAATTCGAATTCGAATTCGAAAAAAATCCGAATCGTAATAGGAGATGGATTGGATATGGATTATACAAGGATCCGATCCGAATATAATCCGAATCTGATTAATGTCTTAGTCCGATCTAAACCTGAACTCAAATCCAATCCATATTTTATTCTAAAATAAATTATTTAAAATTTATAAATCTTAAAATAAAATATAAAGTCAAAGCCCAATAACTTATAAAAATATAAAAGTAAAAAAAACTAACCCTAAATTTCACTTTCTACGTTTTCTCTACCGATTTTATTTTTAGTTATAATATATGATAGAGATCTATATTATGATCCGAAAAGATTTAGATGATCGTAGTTATAACAACTAGTAAAGACAATTGTTTTAAAGACTAGTAAGATTTTTATTTTAGTTATTTAAAGTTAAAGTTTAAGTAGTTTTTTTAATTTGTTCATTGAGTTTTAATATTTTTTAAAATTTATTTGTGTTATTAATTAAAATATTTGTTTGATAAAAAATTATTATTATCTTTAAAGAAATTTGTTGAAGATTTGAAGTTTTCACTTTAAAAAATAAAAAAATAATTGGATATGGATATGGATATTCGGATTTGGATTTGAATTTTAAATATTTTATTTGGATCGGACTTGGATATATTATAATCGAATATAGATTCGGACTTGGATTAACCTAAGAGTCCGATTATTAATTGAATTGAATTTGGACTTTTTATAGTCCGATCCAAGTCCGATCCATTGTCATTCCTATTTACAAAATGCTTTCTATAAATCATTGTTCAAAATTAGGGATGGGCATGGAACCCGAACCCGACGGGTTTCAACCCGACTCGGTCCAAATGGGTCAGATTTTTTTGAAGAAAATTTGATTTCAGGTCGGGTCGGTTTTTTTAAAGGGTAATTTCGGGTCGGGTCGGGTCGGGTTCGGGTTTAGGGTGGAAAAAATTCGACCCAACCCGATCCGGGACTAATAGTGTAATTTTCCCATATATATTTTAGGGATATTTGCAATTATGATCCCTCTTTAAATATATTTTATATAATTAGGTCACTAAAATTATTTTTTTACAATTAGGTCTCTAAAATTTTATTTTATTTATAATTAGATCCTTAAATTTTATTTTTTTATAATTAAGTCCCTAAAATTTAAATTTTTAAATGATTCGGGTCGGGTCGGATCGGATTTTAAAACTTAAAAATCGGGTCGGGTCGGATCGGATCGGATTTTTTTCTCTCTAAATTCGGGTAGGGTGGCGGGTATGTTTTTCGGGTCGGGTGCGGGTGGACCAAAAGTTCGACCCGACCCGACCTGTACCCATCTCAATTCAAAATCGATATAAAATACTTAATTTAACTATTTATTCGATTTAATCTATTTTAATATTTAAAGTAAAACTCTATTAAAATTATCTTTTGAGTTACAGTTTAAAGTGTAACATTTTAAAAATAAAATAATTAGTACTATATTTTAAAAATATTTAAAAATATCATATTTTCATAATTTCACCAAAAGATTCTCTCTTTTTATTTTCAATGACTTTGAACCTCCCTTGTCCTAGACCTTTGTGTTCCTTATTTTAGCATTAAAGTTCTTATTTTAGAAATCTCCCAACTATTTCGGATCATTGGAAACGCACCGCCTTCCCCCATTTCCTACATAATTCCTCTCTGCATCTGGCAGCCTCAGCAAGTCAAGGTACATTCTTCTCTTGATTTCATATTCTTTGGTTTGGTTATGGGTGTTTACAGATCCTTGTCATGCGCCATTTTCTTACAGATCTTTTCAATATAAAAAACATTTGATTTTTATTTATTGCTTGTCGATTCTTTAACGTTTTTCTGCTGGAAATATGATCTGGGTGTTTCCGGGTTTCTGAAATCATTTAGCGATAGATCTACAAGAAAGCGACAGGTCTATGGTTTTTTTTTGTTGTTGATAGCATGATATAATCAAGAAAATAATCGATTCCAGATGTTGTTTTTGGTCATTTCATGAATCATATATTCCAGAAAGTTCTTAATTTCTTACATATATCACTGGGAAAAATAAGAAAGTAGGGAGTTTCTTTTGAGGCAAAAGTTTCAACAATGGAAATCTTGTCTGTAAAAGGTGATTTAATGGTGAGGCTGCATTAGTTAAGTTGACTTGTCATGTTATTTTATTGCTTGAAAGGCATTTTTTTTTTATTTGGTTGAATCAAATCAGTACAGATTTCTGGAATTTTGTTGTGGTTAGAAATTTGGAACATCATGGTTCTACCATTAGCATTGTGTTAGAAATGCTGTCACATTTGATGCCTGCAGTTGTAATGTGCCAACCATTGTGTTGTGTTTCTTTTATGAATCCTATGGTCCGAATATATGTATGTTTGGTTCGTTTTGCCTTTGCTTATTTATATGTCTCATTCTTTCTGAAGGGAATTTGCAGAAGATTCGGAACGGATTTAAGTTCAAGTTTGAGTTTGTTACAAAGGATCCACAATTGCAAGATACAAGTAACTCGATTGTTTGTGGAGAAGAAAAGAAGGACGAAGTGCGTCTCGAGGTTAAGGTGAAGGAAATGGAGGGAAATCAGGACGAAGTGCGTCTCGAGCATGAAAATAAGGTTGAAGTTGAACTTGAAGTGAAAACGAAATCGGAAGAGAAGGGAAAGCCAAAGGAAGAGGAGGAGAAACATAAAGAGAAGAATAAGGATAAAGTAAAGGAGAAAAAGGATAAGATGCATAAGGATGAAGATGACAAAATCAAAGAAAAAGCAAAGGACAAAGATGAGAAGAAAAAGGGAAAGAAACACAAGAAAAAAGAGTTTGAGGTAGGAGAAGAAGGAGAGGATAAAGAGAAAGATGAAAAGAAAAAGAACAAAGAGAAACATAAAGAAAAGAAATATGAGGTAGAAGAAGATGAAGACGAGGAGACGGGAGAAAAGAAGAAAAAGAAGAAAAACAAAGAAGATAAGGAGAAAAAGAAAAAAGAAAGGAAGTTGAAAGATGAAGAGGACGAGGACAAGGTAGAAGAAGATGAAGATGAGGAGACAGAAGAAAAGAAGAAAAAGAAGAAAGACAAAGAAGATAAGGAGAAAAAGAATAAAGAAAAGAAGTCAAAAGATGAAGAGGACGAGGTAAAAGAAGATGAAGATGAGGAGACGGGAGAAAAGAAAAAGAAGAAAGACAAGAAAGATAAGGAGAAAAAGGAAAAAGAAAAGAAGTTGAAAGATGAAGGGGGAGAGGACGAGGTAGAAGAAGATGAAGATAAAGAGAAGGGAGAAAAGAAGAAAAACAAAGAGGATAAAGAGAAAAAGAAAAAAGAAAAGGAATCAAAAGATAAAGAGGGAGAGGACGAGATAGAAAAAGATGATGACAAAGAGATGGGAGAAAAGAAGAAAAAGAAGAAAGACAAAAAGGATGAAGAGATGAAGAAGAAAAAAGATGAGGAAGATAACGAGGAAGGAGATAAGAAGAAGAAGAAAGACAAAGACAAAAAGAACAAGAAAAAAAAGAAGGATGAGGTAGACGAAGATGAAGAAATAGAAAAGAAAGATAAGGAGAAAAAGAAAGATAAAAAGGATGGAGCAAAAGCAGATGAAGATGAGGATGAAGAATCAGAACAAAAAGAAAAGAAAAAAGACAAAGACAAAAAGGAGAAAAAGAAAGATGAAGTGGAAGAAAAAGAAAAAGATAAGAAGAAAGACAAAGATTCAAAAGAAAAGAAGAAAGAAAACACGAAAGACAAAGAAGGCGATGTCGAAGAAGACAAGAAAAATCACGAGTAGGGATCAAATTGACAAAAAATATAAAGGTAAAGGATTAAATTTACTATTATGCATTTATAAAAACACTACAATAAACATTCATTTCTTAATTGATTCGTTAGATATAAGATATTGTTATCTTACATTTTGAAATCATATTTTCATATTTGAATGAAGAAAGATTATCTTGAGTTAAGTAATATAACTGGTCGATAATCTCATTATTTATAGCTTTGTTTAGTAATCCATCACCCTTGTACTATGACATTGGTGACAGTTTTACCTGTTTTTAATCCATTTCAGTTAAATCAAAATGAAAAAAAAAATGTTGATGAGTAAAACTTTCTAGGTTTTTGTATATATTCTCTTAATAACATTTTAAATGCGTTTATTTATCTAAATCTATATCTGTTATTAGGATAAGTTTACAACGTGCATCGAACATTGTTGAATACTACTAACGATGAACATTGTTGAACACCAATAAACTAATTAATAAGTATTAAAAATTTTAAGGACTCAATATATAATTAATAAATATTTAAAATAAAATTTCAATTAAATTATTTTCTATAAGAAAAACTACACAAATGGTCATCCAACTATCACTCATTTTTTGGGTTGGTCACCAAACTAATTTTTTTCATCAAAATCATTGTTAACATTTTATTTCATTATTATTTTGGTCATCGATTGTTAAATATTTAACAAAAATTGTGACATAACATGGTATAATAATAATTTTAGTCCCTAAAATTATTATATTACATCAGATTAATTCTAATAGAATATAATTCATCAAATATTTGAATTAAACCTTAATTTTTTTCTCTTGTAATATGACTTTAAAAATTAATTTGTCAACTCTATTTATTTCTCTTGCATCTTTGAGCAATTTATTAAATTTTAGGTTATATAAAATCACTTTAATTTTATGATTTATTCTTTTAAAATTTAATCTAGTTTTTTAACTTTTCCCAAACTACTAGTATATATATATATATTATCATTTTTTATGTTTATCGGATCTATAAAAAAATTCGATTTATCAATTCACATAAAAATTTATATAGATCAATAGTCATAAAATCTTTAACATATAAATATAGATCAATTCGACGCATGTCGTAAATTTTTTCTTGAGATTTAAATAAAATTTGGTTTAAATTTTCATTAAACAACCCAATTTTTCGATCTTCATATGGATACTCCTACAACTTCACACAAATTTGGCATCAATGACTTTTCAGATGTTGAAATACAACCTTCTTTGGACTAAAAAAGAAATTATTCAACAAAAACGTTATCCCGATTCGAAGAAAAATAAACTATTCTTTTAACATAGATTTTAAAAGAATAAATTATAAAATTAAAATGATCTTTTATAATTTAAAACTTAATAAGTTGTTCAAAGACACAAGAAAAAAAAAAGAAAGAGTTGACAAATTAATTTTTAAAGTAGCGTTGTAAAAGGAAGAAGAAAAATGATGAAAAATTTGGGGTTTAGTTAAAATATTTGATAAGTTATTTTTATTTGGATTAATTTGATATAATGTAATAATTTGAAGGACTAAAATTATTATTAAACCATACCATAGTCCATGTTAAATATTTAACAGTTCATGACCAAAATATAACAAAATAAAATTTTAATGATGATTTCGATGAAAAAAAATAATTGGGTGACCAAAACAAGAAAAAAATGATAGTTAGATGACCATCAATATTATTAAACCATGTCATGTCATAATTTTTGTTAAATATGTAACAGTCGATGACCAAAATAATAATAAAATAAAATATTAACAATGATTTTAATGAAAAAAATTAGTTTGGTGACCAACCCTAAAAATAAGTGATAGTTGGATGACCATTTGTATATTTTTTCTTATAGAAAATAATTTAATTAAAAATTTATTTTAAAAATTTATTAATTATATATTAAATCCTTAAAATTTTTAATATTTATTAATTAATTTAATGGTGCTCAACAGTGTTTATCGTTAGTGATGTTCAACAATGTTCGATGCCCGTCGTAAAATTTTCCTTGTTATTATTGAATTTTTAAACTATGTTAATCAAGTGCCAAAAAGGGGTTTATAACTTCATATCCGGTTCTTCATGTAGTAGAAAATTGACCCGAGTTAAATTAATAATCTAATATAATTTATGGTGAAATAAATTAATAGTCACTAAATTTTTAGAGCATGTTAATTTTAGTCATTGAACTCCTAAAAGTTTTATTAGGACCATCTAACTTTTAATCTATTTTTAATTAGGTTTCTTTTATTACCATCCTTTAAAAAACATTGATGTAATGATATGATCTTGATTTTATGGTCTGAGTCATATATAATGTTTCCCGATTGTGATTCAAGTAAGAGCTATGAATGTTGTTTGTTGTGATAAGTTAGTTGTTATGACAATTAGAGATGTATCGTTGTTGTGGTAATTTAGTTGTCGAGAAAACTATTTTAAGATATGAATAGATACTATTAAAAATTATGGTAGTAGGATATATGAATGCGGAAGATAGTAGTGGCGGTGTGAGTTTTGTAGGTTTGACAAGGACGATAGTAGAAATAGAAATGAAGGATGTAATAGAACAAGGTTGGTGTAAGAACAAGAAAAAGCCAACACTATGCCCGAACCTTATATGTTCTTAAACCTATATGAAAGATGTTGGAATGTGACCCACTAGTTATATGTAACTAGGGACCAACATTATAATAAAATAGAATGAATAGAAATGGTAGGAGTGTGTCATGTGACTCACTAGCTATAAGGAGCTAGAAATCAATGCGATAAAAAATGGAATAGAAGAATACTACAAGTCTAACTTAAAGCCGATAGAGTTTTCACAAGAACAAAGCTGAAAGCAACCTTTCAAAAAGAGTTTTCTTATATAAAAAAATAGTCTCCTACAAATGAAAGAAATGTGTCTATTCATAGTGTTCATAGGCACCATATGAAGAGTCTTACAAAGTATATAATATCTTAGCTAATAAAAAATCCATGAATGCTTATGTCTTATCATCACTCATAATGGTTGAAAATTCCAAAAGTCTAGAATGAATTTTGACATTCTCTAGAGTGGATCTAGACTCATATAAATCTAAAGAAGAAAACTCTTACATTTCCATAACTTGCTCGTTCATGTAGAATGGATGAAGATAACTTAAGATGTATATAGATAATCTATATGTCCAAAGAAAAGAGTCTCTTGCAATTTCAAGTTCATATTCATTTAATTACCTTCTTGAATTACCTTGATGAAAGAGAATAAAGTAGACTTTCATTATACATTCTCTTGTAAAATTTGAATGGTCTCTTGAAAAGATGATAAAGAAGGTAATTAAGATTGAATTTAAGGTTTGTCTCATTGTAGAATTCGGATGACCTCTTTAAATGTTTGATAATGATGAATTTTATTTTTTTCTCTGATGCATGCATTTCTCGTAATAAATTTTCATCATGTATTGTCATCAATAAAATGATCATATTTCAAGCTCCCGATATAGGATCAAGGTGATTCAAAGTGTGTTGGAAAGATAAGAAATAGGGAATAGGTTTTAAGAAAACTTCCAAATTCATTTTGGCCTAGATCCAACTCAAATATGGCAAACAAATTTATTGAATATACAAGAATCTTCGAATTACAAGCTTTGACATGGATTTCGATGATAAACACATCAATAGATCTTTAGCGATAAACGAAAAAAAATTTAAAAGAAAAATGCAGTACAGATATACAGTGCATACCAATGAAGAACACAAAAGGTTGAAGAAAAAGAAGCAACACATGAAAAATTATCCTTTTAAGATTATTGTAGAATTAATTTTTAAGTATAATAATTAAAAAATATTTTTTGGACTAATTCAAAAGAATTCAAAAATGGTTTTAATTCTAAATATCTTGAAAATAAGTTTGAGATATTTTCTAAGGTTTTTAAGTGTGTTTCAAATTATTTAAAGAAATCAAAGAAGTGTTTTTAACTCAGGTGTTTCGATACAACCATTCTTTTCAAAGGCAAAACTTCACAGGCGTTACAATACGATCTTGGACCGTTTCGATACATTTTGCCACTGCGAATCTTGGTTTTGGTACAATAAACACTCATTTCGATACGCCTGTATCGAAATATGTTTTAGGTGTTTTGATACAACTCCAACGGTCTTATGAAAATCTCCAACGATTTTATAAAATCCTCCAACGGCTGGGAGCAGTATCGAAACAAGCTTTCGATACCAGTTCTTAATTGCAGGTTCAACGGCTATTTCCCAAAGTAGCAATATCGAAACAACTTCAACGTGTTTCAATACCACTTGCACCAAAAGAAAAAATTAGCCTTGAAACAAGCTTTTAACGGCTCCAAATCAATACCAACGGTCACCAACGGCTAGAAGCTCATTTGAGATAGTATAAGAAAGACTCAAGCTTCAAGAGAAGAAAAATGCTTCATTGTCAACAACAATTTGATTAAGCAAATGTCTTAGAGCTTTAATTTCCAATCTTTGGGTAGACAAACACTTGTGAGCTTAATTGTCAATATATGTTCAAGTGTATTAGGATTGGGTAAGGGCTTAAGATTGCAAACATTAACCTTGTTAGAAGGATCATCAAATTTGCTAAGATTTCTCTTTGTTGAGATTTCCCAAAGTTCGTTTGTGGACTTTGGATGCTAGATTCGGGGCTAGAATTTAGAATTGTAAGGTTATCCCTTTGTTCCTTAAAAGGTTGAAATTCTTAGCGAATTTGGGGAATCCTTAGCGGGAAGCTTGGATGTAGGACTTGAGTTAGAAGTCTGAACCACTCTAAATCTTGTGACTAACAATTATTATCTAGTGGGGCACATTAAATTATTTTAATATTATATATAAACATTTTATATAATGAACACTTTAATTTTATTTTAATTATAAATATTTATAATTTATAATAAAAATAAGATTATTTTTATTTTAGTTTTTAATAATATTTAGTTTTTATTTATTATTTTAAATAAATTATTATATATTATTTTATATTTGTCGTACTCTTGTCGTTTCCATACCTATAATTTTAGATATTATTGTTTTTTGTCCCCGTTCCCGTTCCTATCTCGTACCTATAATTTTAGATATTGTCGTTTTTCGTCTTTGTTCCCATTCTCGTCTCCGTATCTGTCCCTATATCCGTTTCATTACAACATAGAAAATATAAGATATTCAAGAAGAAAAAAAAGAGTGTATTGGGCGTAACATGTAAGGAGTTGCAAAGATTTGAAGAAGAGGAAAAAAGAGAAAGAAAGTTATTATACCACGTCAACGTTTTTTTAAGAGGTAATGGGAAAGATCAAATAAAAACAAATTAAAAATTGGTGATCTTAATAAAAGTTATAAAAGTATAGTGATTAAAACGAATGTATCTTAAAATTTTCGTGACTTGTGATATACTTTACCCTTAATCTATTTTAACATGAAGTTTTTAGGGTTTAATCTAAAAAAATTATTTTTTCCACCCAACACAAATTCGTAGCTTTGTTCTGCTCTAGTGCTTTTATTTTTTTTTTATATTCAAATAAATATATGTGCATTCAAAATTTTCGTTCTAATTTTTTAAATGATGTAGTTTAAAAATTATTTGTATATTAACTGTAACCTAAATATTAATTTATAATTATAATAAAATATAAAAATATTAATATAACTAAATTTTCATAAGAATAATTAAAAATAATAATTGTATTAATAATGTTAATAAACTGAAAACTAATTAAATTTTGAAATAAAACTTGTTCTAAATTAAAAATAATAATAATTGGGTTTTCCAGTACCCATTCAAGTCTAATATTCCGGCATGAGTCTGGGCTAATCCATTAACATTTGATATTAAATAATTAAATTTTACTTGTCTTGTTAAATAATAATTAGCATCTTATGATAATATTTTTATCTATTTATACTTTTTACATAATTTTAAAACAAGACAAGTGAAATTATTTATTTAGTTAATAATTAGTTGATTTAATGAAATAAAATATTAATTTTTTAAAACAGATTTAAAGACTCGAATACTAACATGAATGAAATAAATTAGGTTAAGAATATCACACTATAATGGTCCTTGTAGTTTTCAATCTAAATTAATTCTTAAAGAATCGGATGTTAGTGGTTAAACCCTTTTTTATCTAGAGATGTAATTAGAGGTGATAAACTTATCAATCAGTTCGGGTTATTTCGGGTCTAACTATATATAATTTAAGTTTGATTCAAATTGATTTAGATTTGATTTCACTTTACTTTGAATCTATAATGATTTAAATTTAAATATTAGACCAAGATATCAATTCTATTAAATTTCTATATAATTAATTTTGAAACAATAATATCAAATTAATAAAAAAATCATTTGATTTTAGTGGGATTTTGCATTTCGTTTACAGGTTGTCTCTTGGTTTGTTATGTATGATTATTGGGCTTTTTTTAGTAATGGTAGTAGCGTTGGTCTCAATTGAAGATGATTGTTGGTGGTTGGGGGGCTAAATTTTGTAATTTTATGGAGGTTTCGATTTAAATGACGATACCAAACAATCATAGCTAATTTTAACATTATCCAACCAAATATATATACAAAAAATTTTACACCCACGTACTGAAAAGCTGATTTTTTTTATCGTTGACCATAATCTTGATTATTTTCTTTGATAAATAAAAAAAATCGAATATCCAAATACTATGTTAGAAAACTTTTTTGAACTTGATTAGAAGAATAAGACTCGACTTTGTAATCCTTACAAACAGAGAAAATCAATATTAATCAATCTTTATTGTATGTGATAAATTATCAAATTCTAGAACTAAGATCTCACTTGGAGGTACCATGAACAGTCGACAAACTAAATCACATCTTCTAATAAAATCACATGTCTGATCCAAGATAGTTTAGTCATGCATCATAATTTTGTTAGCCGTCTGACAGATGTAACAAACATGCACCTCCCAATATGTGTCTAGCAAATTCAAATAAATCGCACTAACAACAGAGAACTTGTATCTTGAGTTAAATTGTGCTTCGAAAGCATGTGGACAACATCTAGACTATTTACATCAAGCACCACAAGTAAACTAGACTCACAAGCCAACTTCGAACCCTTAACAACTCCCACTAGCTCAACCTCCAACTCAGAGAAAATACCCAGGAACCTAGAAAAACCAATGACTCAATCTCCTAAATTATTTTGTACCACTCCTCCACACAAGACAAGTTGGTGTTAGGAAAATCGGGTTATTTCCCAAACGAATGTAGTTTTAAAACTGAGTTGAAATGTCAAGATCAAAATTACCAAAATTTGCACAGCAAATAAATCCATCAAACTATTGGATATTGAAACTCGATGGAAAAACCCAATAATGAACAAGTTGAATAAAAATGGAGAGAACACACCGAATTTACGAGGTTAGACAAATGTCTACTCTTCGGGTACCACCACCGGATGATAACTTCACTAATACAAAAAATGGTACAAACAAATGGAATTCTTAAGAATTCTTAAATATTATAAATGGGAGAAGAGAAACAAATGGGAGAGATGATTGATATGTTGAGATAGTTTCAAATGACAAAGATTGGGCCTATTTATAGTTGAGCTCCAAAGACTAAACTTGTAAATAGCCTAAAGTCTAGGGACTAGAAAATAATTTTCCCATAGCTTATTTTCAATCCTTCCCTATTTGTTCTTACCATGGCAGCTTTCGGTGCATTAGTGGCCTTTGAAATTCAAGCCATGATGCACTGTTTTAATAAATCTCCACCTTGGCTTGAATTTCATCAAGCTTCTTAAAATCTTCTTCTCCCCAAATGTTATCTTATGTAGTACCTTCAAATGCGCTCAAGAGCGCCATACACCCGAAGGTGTTCAAACTTTCAAGATGTTAATCAAGTTCAAGCAATGGTTGAACTTGATTGATGTTACTACCTTGGTCAACATATCTGCGGAATTTTCTACCGTCTTAATCTTTTGAAGTAGAATTTTTCATTCGTCAAAGATCTCCCGCACAAAGTGATACCTTACATCGATGTGCTTGGTTCTTGAATGGTAGACTTGATTTTTTGCTTAGTGAATAGCACTTTGACTGTCACAATAGATACTAATATGATTTTGAACAACTCTCAAGTCTTCTAACAATTCATTAAGCCAAATTACCTCCTTAACAGCCTCTGCAACTGCCATGTACTCTGCCTCTGTAGTTGATAAAGCCATCATTAACTGTAAACTTGACCTCTAACTTACTGAGGCTTTTGCTAGAGTAAATAGATATCCAATAGTAGATCGACACTTATCCAAATCACTAGCATGATCGGATTCAACATATCCAACCATAAACTGATCAAGTATTTTATCTTGCTCAAACACTAAACCAACATCTACGGTTTGTTAGAGATACTGTAGAATCCATTTCACAGCTTGTCAATATCCTTTTCCAGGATCATGCATGTATTTGCTCACAATTCCAACTGCTTGTGAAATGTCAGACCGCGTACACACCATCGTATACATCAAGCTCCCTACTGTATTAGCATATGAACTTTTGCCATATATTCTCGCTCTTCATCAATTTTAGAAGATAACTGAGAACTAAGTTTCAAATGAGAAGCAAGTGGGGTACCTGCATGTTTTGTACTATCATTCATATCAAAACATTGTAATACCTTTTTCAGACATTTCTTCTGAGTCAAATAAAACTTGCCTCTCTGTCTGTCTCTACTGATCTCCATGTCGAGAATCTTCTTGGCCTCGCCAAGATCCTTCATCTCAAACTCTTGATTCAACCGAGCCTTTAATTTATCAATTTCTTGTTGACTTCTTGAAGCGATCAACATATCATCAACATACAAGAGAATGTAAATAAAAGACCCATCTTGTAGCTTTCGCAAATACACACAATGGTCATATTTGCTTCTTGTGTACCTCTACCTCATCATAAAACTATAAAATTGCTTATACCACTACCTTAGAGATTGCTTTAATCCATAAAGTGACTTGTTCAGCTTACAAACCCATTTCTCATCACCATCATTCATGTATCCTTCAGGTTGAGTCATATAGATCTCATCTTCCAAATCATCGTGCAAGAAAACCGTCTTTACATCGACTTGAGGTAGCTCCAAATTCAACTATACTACCAAGGCTAACAATATTTTAATGGAGGAATGCTTCACAAAAGGGGAAAATACTTCATTGTAGTTGATTCCCTCATTCTGAGCATAACCTTTAGCTATTAATCTTGCCTTGTAGCGAATATCTTTCTTGTTGGGAGATCCATTTTTCTTTACAAATACCCACTTGCATCCAATTGCCCTTTTTCCTTCTGGTAAATACGTCAAATCCCAAGTGTTATTCTTATAGAGAGATTGCATTTCTCCATGCATGACATTTTTCCACTTGTTAATTTCTAAGCTTTACATTGCTTCTTGATAAATGACAGGGATATCATCAATAACTGGAAGAGCATAGGCCACCATATCTATAAATTGAGCAGGTCTACAAATTTCTCTCCTAGGCCTTGTAACTGCAAGTGGTTCTAGTGTGTCCAATGGTTCTTGGGTTTGAACCCCTTCATCTTCTGATTCCTCCATTGGAGTTGTAGAATAAATAGTATCAATTGCTGGACTAATCATCGTTTGTTGAAACTCCGCCTTTTTTGAGTACGCTCTATTTGTTGTAGAGTACTACTTGTCTGAACATTTGTTACCTTTTTCAACATTATAAATTCATCAAAGGTGATATCTCTACTGTAGATTATCTTCTTTATTTCTAATAACCAAAGACGAAATCCCTTCACTCCATATATGATTCCCATAAAGAGAGCCTTTTTTGCTCTAGGATGAAGCTTTGACTCCTTCATATGATAATACGCAGTAGATCCAAATATGTGTAAGGAATCATAATCTCTAGCAGGTACTCCAGACCAAACCTCCAATGGTGTTTTTCCTCCAATTGCCGATGATGGTAGACGATTAATGAGATGGCCAACATATGTCACAGTCTTTGCCCAAAATGATTTGCCCAAACAAGTATTGGACAACATACATCAAAATTTCTCAAGTAGTGTTCGATTCATACGCTCTGCCACCTCATTTTATTATGGTGTATGTCTAATAGTAAAATGTCGAACAATACCATACTCTTGGAAAACGTCAAAGAGTGGACCATTTCTGTATTCTCCTCCATTGTTCGTCCTAAGCTATTTGATCTTTTTGCCAGTTTGATTTTTGATCATATTTTTCCATTTTAGGAAAACTTTGAGCACTTCATCTTTAGTTTTCATTGTATACACCCAAATTCTTCTAGAAAAGTCGTCAACAAAAGTTACAAAATAATGTTTTCCTCCCAATGATGTTGTCTTAGAAAGGCCCCCAAACATCTGAGTAAACATAATCCAAAATACCTTTCGTATTATGGATAGCGGTGCGAAATTTCACTCTCTTTTGCTTTTCCAAAACACAATACTCACAAAAGTCTAACTTGCAAGCCTTTTCACCTTTCAAAAATCCTTGCTTTGCTAGAATTTGTAAAGATTTTTCATCAGTGTGTCCCAACCTCATATGCCATAATAAGGTTGAATCCAATTTGTCTCCCTCAGAAGTTACTGCTATTGCTCTAATAATTGTACTACCTTGATAGTAATATAAATTATTTTTCTTGATGCCCTTTATTATCACTAGTGCTCCCGATGTGACTTTTAAGACTCCATCTCTCATAACAAAAGGCACATTCATCTTTTCCAAGTCTGGATTTTGACTTGATCTTCCTCTTCTCTTTGGCTTTTGGCTTTTTGAATGACCTCTTACCACCATAGCCTCCGTCACATTGTAATTGCTTTCCATATTGGTTTTCTTTCTGAGCTCATAGCTATACAGAGCAGCAGTTACTTCATCTTTTCCATAAAGTAACATTGTTTCAAGGTGCTCAAATTCATCCGGAAGACATGAAAACAACATTAAAGCCAAATCTTCATCTTTGAAAGTTTCATTCATGCCCAACTAATCCACCACTAACTCATTGAAGACGGTGATATGTTCATTCATACTGGTGCCTAACTGATAATCGAATCTGAACAATCTTTTCTTCATGTGTAGACGATTTTGAAATCTTTTCTTTAGGAACTTTTTCTCCAATGATTTCCAAAGCTTGCTTGCAGAAGTATCGTTCTTGTAGCCATACTTCTGCTCCCTGGAAAGACAAGATCGAATCGTACTGCACGCCATACGATTGATTGTTTTCCAATCGTTCTCTATCATATCTGCGGGTTTTTCTTCCTCAATGGTAATGTCTAGACCTTGTTGAAATAAAGATTCTAATACCTCGCCTTGCTACATTCCAAAATGATCAGATCTATCGAACAATTCTACCGAGAAGTTTGTATTTGATATTATCCTCCTTATCAGTATAAAAGAAGAGCTTGATACACCGTCTGAACCATTTTTTTACATGACAACGAACAATATTCAATAACACGAACTAGTTATTAAAAACAATCCACCATGTAAATTCCCAGGAAAGAAAGGTGAATCATACGGATCTCTTAAGTACCAAGTCTCTTCTAGCCAAAACTTTTCTAAACATGCACTGTCACGACACCATACTTCTTTTGCAGCAACCGAGCCACTGGATAGCCTTCACTGAAGCTCTGATACCAATTGTTAGGGAAACCGGGTTATTTCCTACACGAATGTAGCTTTAAAATTGAGTTGAAATGTCAAGATCAAAACTACCACAATTTACACAGAGGATAAAACCGTCAAACTATTAGATATTGAAACTCAATGAAAAAACCCAATTATGAACAAGTTGAATAAAAATAGAGAGAACACACCAAATTTACGAGGTTCAACAAATGTCTACTCCTTGGGTACCACCACCGAATGATAACTTCACTAATACCAAAAATGGTACAAACAAATAGAATTCTTAAGAATTTCCAAATATTACAAATGAGAGAATAAAAACAAATGGGAGAGATGATTGATATGTTGGGATAGTTTCAAATGGCAAAGATTAGGCTTATTAATAGTTGAGCTCCAAGGACTAAACTTATAAATAGCCTAAAGTCTAGGGACTAGAAAATAATTTTCCCATAGCTTATTTTCAACCCTTCCCTATTTTTTCTTACCATGACAACTTTCGGTGCATTAATGGCCTTTGAAATTCAAGCTATGATACACTGTTTTAACAGTTGGTACGACTATCTCGAGAACCATCCGATTCAAAGTGCACCATCTTGTCGATGAAAGTTTCCATTTTACCGGTGTATGATCATCCGCTACTTCACTCCTCAATACTTGATGATCAATTGCAAGCCCTTGCACATATTGATTGTGTAACCTAAAGCACTCTCCCCTCATATTAAAAGAATCAATGCTTTCCGGATCAAACACACAAGTTTCGATGTTTCCACAATACCTATAAGACAAACCCAAAGAATACATCCCACTCTTTCACTTGAAAAACAAATGACGAAGTCTTTACTAAGTTCACCCAAAATCAATCTAATATATCCATTGTGATAAATTCTTCGAATTTGTCTGAACGTACAATAGACTTTCATAAAACGTATGCAATAAGGAAACGCCTAGATATATGATCAAGAGACTCCTTTTTATCCCCATAGACATCACACACAGTTGAGTCATTCATGTGACGCCTAATATGCTCAACATTAGGGTTTATTTTCCACAAGAATATATGAATCCTTGGAGGCCCCTAAACTTTGCAAAAATCTTTCAAATATTATTATGATCTAACTAACTCTTGTACAACTATCATAGGCAGATCGCACTGAAAATTAACAATTGTCACTTCTCTCCTAACCAATGTCGTCAGTTGCACCAACTTACCTCAGAATTATTGTGGCAAACAATCGATAAAGGATTAAATCAAGCAATAATGACGCTAGCTCTTGCCACTTTCATGAACCTAAATCATCAACCATGTTCGCTACACTCATAATAGGTAAAGTCGGCACCAAGGATGAATCTATCACTACATTAATCAAAGGGCCAACATCTCCCAGACAAGCATCTCACCAAAAATCAATTGATGTCCCATCACCCACGTTCCACACTAAGCTATCACGAACACATGGTCATACTAAACTCACCCATTTACATAAATAAGAGCACCGACTCTGATGGATTTTATGGAAACTACTCCCCACCATTTGTACTTGGATCTCTAAACTTGTGTCCACAATTAGTCCGAGTGATGCACAATATTAAAAGTAATCTTTATCAAGAATGCGACATTTTTTTCAAACATCTTAAGTCTCAAGCCCCTATCTAAAATAGGCAAACATAGAACATCCCAACAAACTAAGTTGTCTCCCCGTGATCATTTGTTGGTCCCCAAATAAACTCTTGAATAATTTGTTAAATATCCAAGCAAACACCCTTTAATAATAAAGTACTTTACATTGAGTAATAAGGTATAGAGAACAGTACAGACTACACCAAAGTAACACGCCCAACCAAAGAAAGACTCTAAGAAGACCATCCTTATAATCTATCGTGAACACACTGAACTACATATTGATAAGTAGCCTAGTCACACGTTTATGAAATACAGGTACCCTGAGGTACTTCCCTAAATCAAAATCACTCGAAAATCAAATATCGCACTAATATTATAACGTAAATTAAAATTTACGTTCTTTGAATAAAAAAATATTAATCTTCATGATGTTGACCTTTTAACCCGATGCACAACAAAAGGTTTATAACACATCATTGATCCCTAACATCTTCTCTAGAGAGGTTTTTGTAAACCGTAAATAAAAATGTCATCAACCAAAAAAAATGTCGTCAACAAAAAAAAAGATGTGATATAGCTAGAACCGAGCATACCAACCTTACATGTTTCCAATTACCAATTTGGATTATCTTATGTACTGATTGAGTCAATCTCTCCATAACCAATACAAGGAGGTAAGGCGATAAAGAACCGCCTTGCTTAATACCCGGAGTAAGAAAGAAAATATCTGACACTGCACCATTGTAAACAACTTCCACCGAAATAGTCAAAATACAACGATCATATACCTTCTCAAGGTCTATTTTGATTGTCATAAAATCCTTTTTTCCTTTCTTAATTCGCATTGAATGTATAACTTCCTGAGCAACAATTATATCATATGTAATTAATTGTTCAGGCAAAAAGCTTGTTTGGATAACCTTCATGCATTATTCAATCTTGATTAATTTAGATTGATTTATATTGCATATCTAGTTTTAGTAGGCAAGTCTTACAATAAAAATTATCTATATATACAAAATTTTAAATTCGAAATTTACTTAAGCAATACTAAATCATATATCATAAATTTAACGGTAGCAACAACCACTAATTTGGAATTTGGGTTATAAATTTTTTAAATTAATGTCTTTTTTTGAATTTTGATAATGTAATTATGTCATATTTTATATTTATTGGATGCTGAGATTTTTCTTAATGCAACGACCTTAAATTGATAACGTATTGAAATATTAGATGTTTAAAACAAAATTTAAAATTTTGGATAGCTTATAAAATAATATAATTTAAACCATTATTTTATGATTAAACCCTCTTTTCTATGACTTAATTTTAAAGTATAAAATATTTAAACTTTATTTTCTTATTTGAAGTATCTAATTTAATTTTGTTCGGAACAAGTCCTAAATTTTTTCATAATTATTTTATATTTGACTGTAATAAGTAAAAATTTCTTCGACCAATTAGATGTTACAAGATTTATATACTTATTTTTTAAAAAATAATTTAAATATTTAAAATAAACAATAATTTAAATGCTTTAAGGAAATTTAAATATTTAAGTGATTACATAATAATAATTTAAATACTTAAGTAGAGTAAAAATACTTAAAAATAACAGTATATTTTAAGTGTATATATATATATATATATTTTTAGAACTATATTATTTTTGTTATGAATATTATCTATGTGGATGTTTATCATAATAAGAACTCTATCATTAGAAATATTATCTTCATTAATTAGAGTTTAATACATTATGTACTTCTTATACCTATAAATAGATGAGTTTATGAAAGCATTGTACATAAGTCAATATTGAGAATAATACAAATATTTCTCTTCATATACCTATAAATAGATGAGTTTAATACATTTTGTTTTGTTGGTTTAATACACTAGTCTCAAAGGAGGTTCTTTTTAAAGGACCTTGTGGACTGGTTTAACAACGCCGCGTATGAGGATTATTTTTTTTATTCTTTATATGTATTGTATACATATTGGTTGATCAGTTACTATTTAATAGTATGAATATTATAAAATCTATATTTGCTTGAAAGCAATATTTTTGTATCGAAAAATTCGACTATAAACTTCTCCCAAGTTCAAGTTACGAAAATCGTTTTGATCAAAGAATTTTTATGGGAGGCATTCCCTGAAGTGAATGCAAACATGATGATTATTCCATGCGATTATTTGATTTATATAATTCCCTAAAGTGTATGCAAGCATGTGTTTATTCCATGAAATTATTGAATTCGTTTCATTCCTTGAAGTGAATGTAAACGTGATAATTCACTATATGGTTAGTGAATAAAACTCAATTATGTGAAAGAGTATCACTGATGAGGATATGTTAGAAAAATATACTCTACTTTTCACACATTAATGTTGCCTTACAGACACAATATCATACAAGGATTTTAAATACCTATCTGTCTCCACTCTTTTCCTGAAGTGAATGTGATATTTTATAGCGGAATGAATAAAAGCCACATTAGTAATTGTGGTTGCGATTGAGGTCATAAAATAAACATGGATAAGATGACCCTTTTGAGAATGCTTATATCCACCAGAAGTGGAATTATAAAGATGACAAGAATGATAGAGATCATATCAAAATCTTTATATTAACAATGTGATGGTACAAACCATTGATCTTGTACTTGTCAAACGCCGAAATATTATGGGCTTTATCTATAATCATGAATGATAAATGAAAGAAAATATAAACAAATTTTCTTGATGGCGTAAATAATTATGGCGATGTTGGTCAAACTCAATTGGATATTGTTAATTTTCTCATAGTACTTTAAGAGAATAAATTTGCTATTTATTTTATTTTAATTTATGTTAATTTATTTTGATTTACTATTTATTTATTTTATATATTATTTATTTATGTTTTATATTATTTTATCATTTGAAGAATATTATCACTTCCGGAATAAAATCTATAATGAATTGTGGCTATTTATGTCAAGCAGACAGTACAAGTACTCATACAATATTTAAGCATAAGAAATATTTTCCATTTAAATACAAGGGAAATATGAATACTATATCTCAAAGTACTGAAATATCAATGCTTCGGAAGATCTTTTGAGAGTTTATCTTTGATAGATAACTAATTTGATATAATGTGCTATATTTAATATTTTACCATTTTCTGAAGTGAATGGTACAAAGCACATATTTTTCATTCCCCGAAGTGAATGAAATAAAGCACATATTAAAAGGTGCATGGTACTGCATATTTTCTCATTTTAAATTCAAGGGAATAATGTGAGTACTATATCCGAAAGTATTAATATCACAGAAGGCTCCGATTGAGCAAATATATTATTGTCAAATGGAACTTTATTTCATATTTACAGTGCATTATACTCGTCAAAGTCATAAAGAAACTTATTGAGTTTTAAAGATATTTAAAGAAATATATTGAGAATATCTATCAAAAGGATGTTGATTATCTCAATGTTACGAGTATAACACAAGGCAATAAGAAACTTTTGACAAAATTACATGCACTATTATCCATATTGTACTACATAAGAGTTAGTACAAATTAAAGCTCATGTTATTATAAACTAGATGTTTACTGATAATTTTATTTGGCATAACCAGTTAGACCATCCCGATTCAATTATGATGCGAAAATTTATTGACACTTTTATATGGTCACTTATTGAAGAACTAAAATTTTCTTCAAGGTAATTTTCATGTGATACTTGTTATGACAGCAATTTGATTATTCAATCATCAACAGTTAATATAGAGTATAAATCTATTAATTTTCTGGAATGGATACAAGGTGATATATATGGGCCCATACACCTTTCTTAAAAACCATCTAGATATTTTATAATTTTTATCGATGCATCAACTAGATGGTTATGTGTATCCTTGTTATTAACCCGCAACTTGGTTTTTGCGAGGCTACTTGCTCAGTTAATAAAATTATGAGCGTATTTTCCAGATTATTTTCTAAAGACAATCAATCTTGATAATGTTGATGACATGTAATTTTACATGTAGTATCACAAATTCGCATCAAGCCAACAAATGATCATAAGTTCTCCACATTATAATTTTTTTTTGGTCAGGAACTAAATACTTCTCATCTTAGATTTTTTTGTGTACGATATATATTCTAATTGCTCCGCCACAATGTACAAAGATAAGTTTTGTTGGGAATATGTATCGGATTTAAATATCTTGAGCTTCTGATAGGGAATTTATTTACAACCCGATTTATTGACTATCATTTTAATAAATCAATTTACTCAACATTAAGGGGAGAAAATAAATAGCTGGGGAAAGAAATAAGTTAGAATGAATTATTATTTTCTCTTTTTGATCCACGTAATACACAATGTGAACTATAAGTTCAATGGATAATTCATTTAGCAAATCAATTGCTAGATGATTTTGTTGACCATAAAAGAGTGACTAAGTCACGTATACCAGCTATGAATGCTCCGATTAAATTTGATATAATAGAATAACAAACTCTAGTTGCTAATGAGTCTAACTTACGTTTGAAGCGTAGTAGGCAAGTAAGTTTCAAAGAAATCCTCGAAAAAGAAAAAGGAGCTATATTTTATGATGGTCTGATCGAGGAATCAATGATTATAAAAATCTCTATAAGAGATTAAATGGCCTCTAAAAGAGACATTGACATGACTTAGGTAACTGATAATAAAGAGATCTCAATATATTATGTCATGTTTGTTATAAGTGGAACTAAAATTAAATCGACGTCGTTTATATATTTGCATACAATATAGCACTAGAGATTTTATTTGATGATGTGGATCATGAATCATTGTAAATTGGGCAATGTAAACAAAGAAATGATTGACCAACATGGAAAGAGGCAATTGAGGCGAAATTAAAATCTCTTTCAAAAGAGAAGTATTTGGGCCTATAGCCCAATACATTGAAATGTGTAAAGCTCGTGGATGTAAACGAGTCTTTGTGAATAAAAGAAATCAAAAGGGGAAATCATGAGATATAAGTTCATTTGGTTGCACAAGGATTCTCACAAATATATGAAATTGAATGAGGAAAATATATTCCTCTATGGTGGATGTAATTATTTTTATATACTCTGGGAATAAATGAAATGACTTAGTTTCGTCTAATGGATGTTGTTACATCTTATTTATGTGAGCCTCTTGATAACAACATTTACATGAAGCTTCTAAAAGGATTTAAACTGTCAGAAGCAGTTAATTCAAGTTCTCGAGAATATTATTCAACCATATTGAATATATCTTTTATGGATTGAAACAATTTAGGCGTATTTGATATAATCGCCTCATTGAATACTTGTTAGCATAATGCTATATGAATTATTTTCCCCGAGCATTTTTATTAAGAGATTTAGCTCTTAATTTTTATTGTGGTGTATGTCGATGATTTGAATATCGTTGAGACTCGTGAAGAGATCTCTTCAAATCCTTGTGCATCAATCGACATACAAAATAGATATTTAAAGAGATTTCACATACATAACACATATTTATTGATCAACCTTATGGTTGCTAAGTCTCAACGATCTACCTCAACATTTGAAGAGTGTATTCAATATTGAATCATGAAGATTCAAAGATCTTATGTGATATTTTCATGAGGGGGAGTAAATATGCGTTGTACTCTTTTTCTCTTAACCGAGGTTTTGTCCCAATGGGTTTTCCTGGTAAGGTTTTTAATGAGGCAACTTGTTATGCGTATCAAAGATGTGTGTACTCTTTTTCCTTCACTTAGATTTTTTTTCCCACAGGTGTTTATCTTAGTAAGGTTTTAACGAGGCTCATTATCTTCATAGGCATCCAAGGGGGAGTGTTATGAATATTATCTATGTGGATGTCTATCATAATAAGAACTCTATCATTTGAAATATTATCTTCATTAATTAGAGTTTAATACATTATGTACTTTTTATACCTATAAATAGATGAGTTTGTAAAGTCATTGTACATAAGTCAATATTAAAAATAATACGAATATCTCTTTATATATTCTCTTTGTTCTTTCATTCTTGTTATTTATTCTTGTTTTATTTCTTATTTACTTTATTTACAACAATTTTCTCGTGTCATATTTTTTATATTTACATAATTGACCCTCTTAGAAAGAGAACTTAAGCCTTAAGTCTCGGTGTCCATTACGTGTCAACTACTTTGGATCCTTGGCGGGTGAGGTGATGCAATCAATACCCCAACTCACCGCTATAAGTAAAGCAAGTGATCCTTCCACATTTCTTACACAATTCCAGTTCCTTCTGCTGCACATGGCCATCTGAGCAACAGCAACTCAAGGTGCATACTTGTCTAGATTCCATTTCTTGTATTTTGGTTTTGGGTTTTCCAGATCTTTTTTGTGTACACTTTTCTTTGTCTGACAGCTTTTCTAGAATAAAAAAGGTTCGATTTTTATTCATTGCTTGTTGCTTTGATCTGTCTTCTTAATGTTCTTTTATGGGAAACAAAATCTGGGTATTTCCAGGTTTCCGAAATGATCTAGAGATAATAGCTTAGATTTCAGGAGGGTGATGAATTCCAGATAATAACAGCAAGTTCTTAGTTTCTTTTTCTTAATGGGAAACAAAATCTGGGTATTTCCAGGTTTCCGAAATGATCTAGAGATAATAGCTTAGATTTCAGGAGGGTGATGAATTCCAGATAATAACAGCAAGTTCTTAGTTTCTTTTTCTTACAATATCCAAGTTATATAACTGAGAAATAAGGATAATAGGGAGTTTCTTGGGAGGCAAAAGTGTCTACAATGGAACTCTTGTCTGTCAAAGGTAATTTAGTGGTGGGGTTGCATTGATTAAGCTTGTTCTAGGAAGAATTTTTTTTGCTCTACCAGTGTAATGTTATTTTAGATATTTCAGTTTTCTTACAGGTTCAATAGATAATTGATAGATTTTGAAACATGTATGTGTATGTATATGTTTATGTGTGTGCGTGTGTGTTTTCAACTACCTTCATGTTGATGTATATATATGGAGTAAGATCTGGACTGATTAGAATCATGCGGGTGATATCTATGTCGGTTGTTTTGATTCTTTGTTGATGTATTTGGAGGGTCATTGGAGAGTCATATCTCCATATTTGTGTGTTCGGATACGCTTCATTCATATGCTTAGGTGAAGATTTTAAATTGCAGTTAGTTGGTGGGTGGGTCTGTGGCAGGCAGTAGGTAACGCCTAACGGCGGTAATGGAGGGAGTAAAATTAGGGGGGAGGGTGTGTGTATTATGACATTGTTGATCTCGAGGGTATTGGCATAGGGTCTGTAATGGCTTGTCCTCTTCGTTCAGGGTGTTGTCGTGATGATTTGAGGGTGGCTGGGATGGGCTGCATCTGATAGCAGAAGTGTTTCCACTCTCTGTATTAGTATAGTTATTATAAGTTGTGCAAGATCACATTTGCGAACCGGGTTTGGTTGATGTTTCCGGCAGCTGAAAGCCATTTCGTATACATATTCATATGTCACCGGTCTATAATAACCTTATTCTTGGGAGTGAAATAGGGATAGTAAATATGAAAATACTACGGGTACTGAAAAAAGTTATGTTGGTTTATCATGAACACATTCTATTCTACCTGTGTTTCTTTGTTTAATTGTAGCTTGAAACAGAAGTTTTATTCGTTCGATCGAGTTAAATTAGTACAACTTTCTAAGCTTTTGTTGTGGTGAGAAATTTGAAACATCATGCCTTTACTATCGAGTTAAATGTGTAATGCCGGCATAGCAACCACCGAGTTGTGTTTCTAATGACTCCTATAGTGTGTACATTTAGTTTTTATTGTCCCTGCTTATTGATATCAGCATTTCTTGCAGGGAATTTACAAAAATCTGAGGAAGGCTTTACATTCGAGTTTTGAGTTCGTGGATAAGGGTTCAGAGTCGCAAGAAACCTCTAGATCGGCTGTCAGTGGAGAAGAAAAGGTGAAGAAGTACGGACTGCATTTCAAAGTCGAGGCGAAGGATATGGAGGCAAACCGTGTGCAGGAAGACAAGATTGAGATTGAACTTAAACTGAAGACCAAATCAACAGAGAAGGAAAAGGCAAAGCATAAGGAGGAGAGACATAAAAACAAGGAGAAGGAAAAGAAGATGGAAGATGATCTAGGGGAAAAACAAAAGGATGGTGAAGTTGGAGAGGAGAAAAAGGAGGAGAAGATGCACAATGATGAAAACAAAGAGAAAAAGAAGAAAAAAGAAAACGAAACAGAGACGAAGAAAGAAGGAAAACAAAAGGATAAAGAGGAAGTAGAAGAAGATGAAGAGAAGAAGAACAAAGACAAGGGTGAGAAGGAGAAAAAAAAGGAAAAGAAGCACAAGGAAAAAGAGGTTGAGGTAGAAGAAGATGAGAAGAAAGACAAGGAGGATAAGGAGAAAAAGAAAGAAAAGAAGCTGAAAGATGAAGAGGATGAGGTAGAAGAGAAAAAGACGGAGAAGAAGAAAGACAAGGATGCAAAGGAAAAGAAGAAAAAGAAGGATAAACAGGGAGAGGTAGAAGAAGAAGAGGATGATGAAATAGAAGATAAGAAGAAAGACAAAGAGGCAAAGGAGGAGAAAGAAAAGAAGGATATGGAGGAAGAGGTAGAAGAAGAAGATGAAATAAAGGAGAAGAAGAAAGACAAAAAGGTGAAGGAAGGGAAGAAAGACAAAAATCTCAAGGATGGAGAGGAAGAAGGTAAAGAGAAGAAGAAAGATAAAGAGAAGAAGGAGAAGAAGCACAAGGATGAAGTGAAAGAGGGAGAAGAAGATGAAGAGTTGGAACAGAAGAAGAATAAGAAGGAAGAGAAAGGAGAGAAGGAGAAGAAATACAAGGGTGAAGTGGAAGAGGAAGAAGCAGATGAAGAGTTGGAACAGAAAAAGAATAAGAAGGAAAAGAAAGGAGAGAAGAAGAAGAAGAAAGACAAAGACGATAAAGATAAGAAGCACAAGGATGACGAAAAAGAAGAGAAGAACAATAGAAAAGATGAAGCAGGAGAAAGTGTTGTGAAGCATGAGACTGGCATAGCCTCCAGGGAAATAATAATAGAAGATACTGGGAAAGAAACAGAAGCTAAAGGAGAGGAAGAGAAGCAAAAGAGTAAAGCAAAAGAAGACAATGAGAAGAAAAGAAAATTTGAGAGGAAAGACAAAAGCAAAGATGTTAGTAAGCTCAAACAGAAGTTGGAGAAAATTAATAGCAAAATTGATGCCCTAATTGATGAAAAGGCAGACATCCTGAGGCAGATTAAAGAAGCTGAGAACAAGACCAGTGAAGTTGCTGTGTAATTACAGACGGGGACTGACTGTGGTATACAATATATTATGCATTACATTTTCAGTTTTTCTTTATAATAATATACATAAAATGTTCTCATAGATCATTAGAAAACTGAACTGCAAGTTTTGATGTATCCTTAGAACACTTCATGAGATCTATATTTTCAATATTTAGTTGTCTTTGAGTTTTAAAGTTGGCAAGCTTTGTATTTTTGTTTACAATATTGAATCGTGTCTTTCAATGTACCAACTTAGCTACTTGCATATTTCCATTAAAAGAGATTCACATAACCATACACCTGTAGATGTGATGGTTACTGAAGCATGCAAAAACACATTGTTGGAATCCTAAAATATTGTCACCAAACACTAGTTAACATCCTTGATTTCCACGAAATCTCCTATAAAAGCTAGTGTGTTTTGTTTGGTCTGGTGGTGAGGCCAAACCGTAATGGGAAGAGGGGATCATAATTTGGATCTCCAACATCCGTTGGCAACTAATCAACAGTCATGAACAGGTGAACAGAAGCTTGCCAGTAAATCCATGATCACCAAACAATACATCAGCAACGCATAGGTTCTGGTTGGATCATATCAGGATGATCGGATATGAATCCGACAATACATTTCACGGTTCCACAAAAATTTGTGATTGTGGTTGGCCTGGTTCAGGAATGGTCAGAATTGAACTGTCTCCATTTACCCTGTGCATATGGATGCTCCCTACTACACCAGTGGCATAGGAGAAATTGTTGGAGTTGACAAACTCAGCATCAGTTTTTTCATTGTATACAACTTTAGTACTTGGATCAACTGTATTTTTTTATGGCAGTGAGGATTGTAGTCCCTGTTCATGAAAAGTATCTTGCAAAGGTTAATTGAAACAAGACAATAAATGTAACTTTTGGAAATGTGTAATACTTTTATTACCACTTGTGAGGTTGTTTCCACTTGGTCCCTGCCATTCAATTGCCTATTCACATTTTGAAAACACATTGAATCTGAATTATAATGATATGATCTTTGATGTACATGAAAATATAATACCTGATTTTTATTACACCGTTAAAAGACTAAAGTTCCCAAAATCACTATCTACTTGCACTATCTGAAATGGATTTCCTCGTGAAAGGTGACATCACTAATTCGAAGTGGAATTCAACTTAAAAAATGAAATCATTATACTTCTCTGAATCAATTTTATAAATATGATATTTCACAATTTGGTAAATCTGATTTTTAACTAAAACACAATTGATATGTTTTGTATGATATTTAGAAATTTTCTCAAATCAAAATACAAAATAAATCATGCAAAATGTAAAAATCTCATTTCACACAAGCATGTATCACAACAATAATTTTAATATTGAGAAAGACACATCTAATATTCAGATCTAATTAAATTAGAACTTATGAAAATAATTCTATATTAATAATTATTTTTATCATTAAACCACCACTAAAACATAAAAACTAGTACGAAGATACCCACATGTAAACCCCAAAAAACGAGCACGACCAGACACCAGCCTTAATCAGATTGGTTCTTAATTTTGGTTTTAGGGTATGTTTATGGTATAATTAAGAAAATGGACACTAATTTTGATTTAAGGATTAGGTTTTAGTATTAATGGTTTAAGACTTACGTTGTAGTTTAGGATTATTTGTTTATGAAGTTAATTTTTATGGCTTAAGACTTATAGTTTAGGATTTTTAGGGTTTTAGTGTTAATGGTTTAGAGTTTATTATATAGTTAAGGATAAAATTAAGATCAAATATTGAGAGAGAAAACAATGTACTAAACTTCTAAATTTAAAAATTAGTATGAAAAAAAACCCTTATTTGATTAATATTTAAACTTAAAATAACAAAGTGATATATACCATAATTTTGACAAGAACAGCGGTCTCTCCCTCAGTATAATACAAAAAAGATAATAAAACATACATCATTTTATTATTTATCATGTTGTTAAAATAGATAGCAATAAAAATAAATTATTCAGTTATTTTACCTTAATCATTGGGTTAAATCAGGTCGATATTTAGTTTAGATTTTAGTTCGGATAGCCTACAGTTCGAGTAAATTCGGCTTGATCCATTCAATTAGGTTAAAAATCGGTTTGGGTCTATTACGGTTCAATAAAAACTTCAAGTTGATTTTGGTTCAGTTCGACTTTTTTTGGGTTTTAGATGATCGTATTTGGGTTAATGTTGCGTCTCAGTTCGAGTAAATTGATTTAAATCTCGGGTCAAATTTATCAGATCTATAATCACTCTTTTTAACAAAATTTCTTAATTTTAATTTATTTTGAATTAGTTATTTATTTTTATAGTTAATTACACTTTATCTTTGAGACCTGAACTGATTTATTCAATTTTGAAATCCAAAATTGAATCAAATATAATATCATGAATCTAATCCAAAACTCAAAATAAATTGAACTAAAACTTATCTGAATTTTAATTGAATCAAAATAAACTCGAATCGACTTTCAATCGAATCAAAGATTGCACAAAATAAAGAAAAGATATTAAAGCATAAACCCTTTTAACTCAAGTGGTTAAATGAACGATTGTTGTTCCTAGAATAGGTACTACTGTAATCATTATTAGCTTCTTAAAAATAAAAAAGAAAAAGCTTAAATGCTCATTTGTCCCCCTAAAATATACCATTTTTCCCGAACAGACCCTAAAGTATCTTCTGTAACGTCTTCCCCCTAAAATATAAATCGTTAACTTGTTTGGCCCCTACCGTTAACTTTCGTTAATTAAAAGAAATAACTAATCAAAACCACCACGCGTCACTAATAAATAAAACAACTAAATTTAATAAGAAGGATAAATTGCACACTAAGTCTGCTCAATTTTTATTTTTATTCAATTTCATTATAAAAATAATTATTTAATCTAAAATTGACCCATTTTTTACTTTTTGTAAATAAGTTTAGTAATTTTAGTGTACTGATATTTTTTTCAGCTTAGTCCTCAAAATCTTTATTTAATCCATACTTGACCTAATTTCTTTCTAATTTTTGATAATTTAGTTTAATATTTTAAATATAATAATATTTTTGTTCAATTTAGTCTATAAAATCTTTATTTAATCCACAATTGACCTGTACTGCTTTCTATTTTTTATAATTTTATCCAATATTTTAAATATAAGAATATTTTTGTTCAATTTACTCCTAAAAATCTACATTTCACCCAAAATTAACCTTAATTTCTTTCTACTTTTATAATTTAGTCTAATATTTTAAATATAATCGTACTTTTTTTTTCAATTTAGTCTGTAAAACCTTTATTTAACCAACAACTTACCCTACTAATTGTTATTTTTTACATTTTAGTCTAATATTTTAAATAGAATTATGTTTTTGTTCAATTTAGTCCTAAAAATCTATATTTCACCCAAAAATAACCATAATTTATAGCTAATTTGTATAATTCAAAATAATATTTTAAATATAACCACATTTTTGTTTAATTTAGTTCATAAAATCTTTGTTTAACCTATATTGAGCCCTACTACTTTCTAATTTTTATAATTTCGTTCGATATTTTAAATAGAAGTATATTTTTGTTTAATTTGTCCTAAAAATCTATATTTCACCCAAAATTAACCCCAATTTCTTACTAATTTTATAATTTAATCCAATATTTTAAACGTTATTATATCTTTGTTCAATTTAGTCCAATATTTCAAACCTATATTTCACACGAATTCTCATGGATGTGAATTGTATTGATGAAAACTCTAATTTACAACAGTGTAGAATTGTCAAACTGATTCATTTGATAGAGTGGAGAATAAAATGAAAGACTTTTAATTCATTTTATGACTAAAACTGGGGTCAATTATATTGGATCTAACAAGATTTTTTGGACTAAATTGAATAAAAATATGATTACAAGTAAAATATCGGGCTAAATTATAAAAATTAGAAAGAAACTGGTTTATTTAGGTTTAACAATGACTTTTTGGACTAAATTGAACAAAATTGTAACATTTAAAATATTGAACTAAATTATAAAAATTAAAAAGAAATTGTGGTTAATTTTGGGTCTAACAATGGTTTTTAGACTAATTTGAATAAAAATATAATTACAATTAAATATTTGACTAAATTATAAAAATTAGAAAGAAATTAGGGTTAATTTCTGTTCTAACATGACTTTTTGGATTAAATTGCACAAAAGTAGAATTACATTTAAAATTTTGGACTAAATTATAAAAAATAGTAAGAAATTTGGGTTAATTTCAATTTAAACAGTGGCTTTTTGAACTAAATTAAACAAAAATAGAATTTTTTTTTTGAAAAAACAAACAAACATAGAATTACATTTAAAATATCGGGCTAAATTATAAAATTACAAAGTAGTAGAGGTTAATTGTGAGTTAAATAAAACTTTTGAGACCTAAATTGAACAAAAATATCAGTATATTATACTTACTGCACTAATCTATAGAAAATTAAAAGAAATTGGGGTAAATTTTAGGTTAAATAAATATTTTTAAGACTAAATTGAATAAAAAATTGGACAAACTTAATGCCAAGGGCCAAATGAGGTAACGATTGATATTTTAAAGGGCAAAACGTCCCTAAAATACTTTAGGGGACAGTTTGGTATTTTGTGTATACTCAGGGGAAGGTCATTAAGCCTAAAATAAACGAGGAAAGATAAGACGTGAATTATAGTATAATTTATTAAAATGTTAAATATACTGATTTTAGCCTGTAAAAAATAAAAATAACCTAAAAATCAGATTAAAATTAATTGATTTATCATCAATCCAAAATTAACTTATAATTAATCTGATATTAACCAATCGAAAATCAATTAACCTGATATAATAACATAAATTACTATATATCCGAACTAAAATCTAATCAATCTAAACCAAACCTAATCAAATAATATTGTACCCAAAATAACCCAAGTCAAATATCAACCAAATGATACGTTTCTTACCTCTAGATATCCTAACTCTGTTAAAAAATATATATAGATCATCATAAAATAAATGTCAAATTTACATGTCTCCTAACTAAATTATAAACTAAAATAGCAAAAATATATCATCTCATATATCATATCTTGCAAAATATGGAAAATTTTAAAAAAAAATTAACCTTGAAAAACAGTTGAAAAACGATGATTACATTTTTTTTATAAAAGTTATAAGAATTTTGGTATATATTTTTAAGTATGTACCGAAATTCTTTTAATTTTTATAAAAAAATAATATATATTGAAATCGTTATACTTTTTATAAGAAATTCAGTTTATAGACCGAAATTTTTATACTTTTTGTAAGAAAATTTGTATGTACAATTTTCTTAAAAGTTATAAGAATTTTAATATATACCAAAAAGTGTATACCAAAATTCTTATAATTATATCGTAGCTTTTAGCCATTTTTAAGGTTGTCGTTTTTTAAAAAAAAATTACAAAAATATAGATATTTTACGTCTGTTAATCTTGTTTAATATTAACGTAAAGAAAGACTGGCATCTTTTCCTCAAATGAGACCTAATTAATTTAAATGAATTATTTTTTAAATTAAAATCGTCCAAACCATCTCACTTTTTCTGTCAACAACAGGGGTGGATAAAATTTGAATCTAACTCGAAAAAAATAGATTTTTTTTAAATCTAGTTATTCTAGTTGTACAAGCTCGAATAACTCGAATGAATTTTGAGTTCGATTCGGTTTTAAATTTTGAAAGTGTGAATAATAGAAAAACTAAAATTTAATTTTGAAATTTTACATTTTAGTCATTATTTCATAACTTTTTCAATTGAACTCTTATTCGGTCACAATTTTTTAAATTTTATTTTTTGAGATGAATATGAGATTAAGAATAAAACCTATTAATAAAATGAGCATTCCATTAGACCTAAAAATTTTAAAAATTTATTATTAGGTCCCTAAAGTTTTGAAATTTTATTGTTTAGTCATTAAATGATAAATATTGATATATGTGATAATAATTTCTCTCATGTGTGAGACAAAAAAAAAGACTCAAATCTATATAATACTAAATTTAAAGTTTCAGTTAAGTCCTTAAATTTTGGAAAATTCACATTTTTGTCCCTAAATTTTAAAAATTTTGCAATCTAATCTCAATTGTTTGAAATTAGAATGTATCTACATTATGATTTCTGATGATAGACAATTTGCTTTGATTTTATGAATGCTTTATATTTGTATGTCCTTGATTTCAAGATTTATTGTTTTGAATTATTTTTCGGTGATACTTTCGATCCGATTATTAATGAGATCGTACTTTAATGAAGTAACATATTACCTATAAAAATATCATTATAAATATTATATATTTTTTATAAAATAGATTTATTAAATTATATTAAAAATCTTATTTACACATGCAAAAAAACATATGAAAAAGTCTTTATCACTTTACACTATAATATTATAAATAGTTATAATTAAATTAGTACAAAAATTAAAAATTCGACTCGAAAAATTTTTAAATAAAATTGAAATGATAAAATAAGACGTGTTAACTTGAATAACTTAATTTTTTGATTCGACTTGATTTGATCGAATGTCTAGTCCTAATCAACAGTACTACTCTCTTCAAACTAAATTGTGTATGGAAATTAAATTTTGTCTGTTCGTGTTGTTGGACCATTTAGATGTTTTTCTCTCCATCAGAGCATAATTGTCGTGAACGCTTAAAATTACTCACTAAAGTCCAACAAAACTTCTGGTTCATATCAAAAAGACATCTGCAGTTTCCAACCCAGAAAATGTCGTCTTGTTGCCACGTTTTTTTAATTTCTACAGAAACAGACATTTAACCTAAACCGATACGTAAACTTGAAAGCACCAACACATCTTCGACTTTACCCAACAACTGCAGAAAAACAGACAAGTGCAGCACTGTCACGCACAAGTTCTCCAAAATTTCTCTTCATCGAGGTAACGGCTAGGACGGAATTAGGATTAAACATTAAAAGGGATAAAAGTTTGTTAAATTTTTAAATCTAAAAGTTAAGAGAGATAAAAATCTTATTTTATTACGAGTATAAATCATCTGCTCTTTTCCTATGTCTTCATTTATGCTCCCACTTTAAATTAGAGAGTTTAGGGTTTAGAGTTCTAAGTTAGGGGTTTTGATTAGGGTTTAGAGAATTAGAAGTAGGGTGTATTTTTTAAGGTGTAGGATTTAAGATTTAGAATATAAAAAATAAGGGTTTAAGGTTTAAAATTGAATTTTAAAAAAAATGGAGGAACCAAAGGAGGCATGATGAAGGGGTAGAGAATTTTTATTCTTTTATTATTATTTAAATTAAGAAGGCCTCTAAGTGCAATTATATCAAAAATTTTAGAAAGGGATCTTGCCCCTTCCACAACATAGTTCCGTCCCTCGTAATAGCTAAGTACCTCGGCTTAATGAGATAAATATCCCTTATTTATTTATTTAAAAATGATATTTTTAAAATTTTATTTTAATAAATAATTCATTTTTCAATACGCAAACTTAAATCACATTCTACACAATATAAATATTTAGTTCGTATCTTGTAGAATATAAAATTAGATTAAAATAGACCCACTTTATTTTAAAGAGTTAAGAAACTTCGCATTCTATAAGACGTGAAGTAAGAATCCGTATTATGCAAGATACGAATTAAATTGAATTCATATTGTACATAATATAAATTAGGTCTATACGTGTGAAAAAAATACTTTCAAAATAAAATTTAAAATATTTTATTTTTAAAATAAATAAATAGATAATAGATATTCATCTCATTGAGCCAAGTTCCTTCACCTTGAAGAAGTATAATTATAATGTTAATAATGGTTATTCAAATTTTTATTTTATGAGTTTCTTCCCTACGACTTTTAGTTGGTTGTGATGGGTTTTCAAAGTATTTTATTCACTTTTATGAATAATTGTGAACTAAATAAAAAAATATTTTGATATATAAATTTCTGAAAATTTAAAATTTAAATGCGACTTATTTTATTATGATTTATTTATTGAATTTACAACGTATTATATTATTAGTGTCCCAACGCGAAATTTTTTTAATAGAAAGTTCGAGTGAGATAACATGTTTTGTGGATGAAAAGTTAAAGAATTGTACTGACTCAAAAATTCTTCGGATACAAAATTAATAAGAAAAATAATTTTGGGGAGTAAAATATTATTTAACCAATTTTATCGTATAATCAAAATTTACTCTGATAATTGAAAAAAAAAATATAAGATTATATAAGATTTTGGGCCCTATTCGATTTATTAAATCGAGACTCTTACTTTATAATCAATAAGGTATATAAGATTTTTTTTAAAAAATATCTTAATAAAAAAATATTATTAGATTATCCTCTTGAATAACAAAATTTAAAGATTAAACAACTAAAATTTTTAATTGATTTATTATTTTTATCGTCAATAATAATATATTTAATATTATTTTTTTACATAGAATCAAATGGTTAATTTTTGAAAAGATTTTTTTAATAAATCTAAAGCAAGAGAACACAGCTGATAAAAAGAAGATAAAATTAATAGAATCTTAAACAAATAAAACATAAAACCATGATATAATTATAATAAGTTCGAAAAAAAATTAAGTTTGAGTTATAAAATGATATTACAATAACTCAAATTTTTAGTGATTAATTAATTATTTTGAGTTCAAGTTTAACCTCTTAATTTTGCCTGATATATTTATATCTTATATAAAACAATAAATTTGAAAAAATATGAAATAATATAAAGAAATATAAATAAGTATCATATATGGTTATAAAAAATTATTTAAATTAGAATCCATTACTTTATATTATTATAGATATTTATAATCAAATTTAAATAAAAACTATAATTTAATTTTATTCAACTAAAAAACTTAAATACTAATTAAGTTAAAAAATACTTTATCTGTCCCGCTAAAATGGACCCTTATCAACTTTTCAAAAGTATTTTTTTTTATCTTTGACTACATTTTTATTAATTATTTAAATATTTAAGTTCTATAAAATATAAATTTAAAAATTAATTAATGGGATATTTTTAAATTATATATATTTCATATTTTTTTAATAATAACTTTTTAAAAAATAATGAGTTCAATTGATAAAAAAACGAGACAAGAGAGTAAGACTTGTTATAAAAACAAAAGTTTATAAAATTATTCTCATTTTTTTATTTTAGTCATTAAATTATTATTTTTAGTTAAATCGTCAATAATGTTAGTTTTTTTTATCCTTAATGTTATTTTTTTTTGTTTATCAATCTGTTATTTTTTTTCCTGTTTTGATCATTAAATCATTTATTCTTTTGTACTGAGTTTTTTAACTGTGTATGATTAAAATATAAAAATCATAACATTGATGATAAATTTATCAGAAATAATAATTTAATGACTAAAATAAGAAAAAGAAATAACTTAGTGACTAATGATGTTGTTTACCAAACCAATTGACGGACTCTATGTAATGAAACGCTGCCCTGTCTCTAGATAGATTGTCTGTACTCTTTGAATAGAAATCTCTCCTCAACAGCTTTTCCTTGCCTTGTTGGAGAAGAAAAATGGCAACCGCCGTGAACGGGAACCACCACGATAGAGCCGAACAAGTCAAAAGATTCGATGAATCAAAAATAGGGGTGAAAGGCCTTCTCGATTCGGGTCTCACCGCAATCCCTTCCATATTCATCCACCCACCCGAAACTTTATCCGACCTGAAACCCAAACCCAAATTACAATAGGTCGTCATCCCCACCATCGACCTCTCGGGTCCACGTTCGACCGTCGTGGAGCAAGTAGCCGCCGCTTCTAGAACCTTTGGGTTTTTCCAAATCGTAAACCATGGAGTTCCGGTGCAAGTTCTCGACCGGATGATTGGTTCCATCAGAGCCTTCCATGAGCAGCCGACTGACGTCAAGGCCAAGTTTTATACCCGTGATATTTCAACCGGTGTCAACTTTATTTCAAACGTTGACTTGTTCCACTCTAAAGCCGCTAGCTGGAGGTTTTCTTCCGATTCAATCTCTTTAGTTTTGAATGTTATTTGAATAGATTTAATTATATTATCAATTCTTTGATTGTGAAATTGGTTTATCTTTTCCTGCTGCTTGATAATTTAGATTGATAGATTGGGTAAAAATAGTTTAGTTGAATGATTAGGGATGAAAAAAAAATGAAAATAGTGTTTAATGCAGTTTGATTCCATTCGATTTTGGTTCTTTTTATTGTTTACAAGTTAAAATGTGCAATTATCCTAATCAACTCGAACTGAGTTCTAAATTTTGTCAAAATGATTGGATTTAGGCCTGAATTGGGTTATTGACAGTAATTTTGGATTGTCAATGTCTGGATTTGGATTTTTTTTGCTGGAATGATAGGGATACACTCCAGATAAAGCTAGGACCGACGTTGCCGGAGCTTGAGAACATACCCGAGGTTTGTCGAGACGAGGTGGTCCAATGGAACATACATTCGGAAGCATTAGGGGAGCGGTTGATGGGGTTATTGTCGGAAGGGCTGGGACTGGATACGGATAGGCTCAAGAGTACTACTTGTTTGGATGCTAGAATGATGGTCGGCCACTACTATCCTCACTGCCCTCAGCCTGATCTAACGGTTGGAATCGCATCGCATACGGATCCGGGAGTGTTGACGTTGTTGCTGCAGGATCACATTGGTGGATTGCAGATTAAGCACAAGGGGGAGTGGGTGGACGTCAAACCTGTTCATGGAGCTCTTGTTATAAACATTGCAGATATTCTTCAGGTTATGCCTTTTCTTTGTTATTTCCCCCCTTCATGCTTAATCTTTTCTTTAATTTGAAGTTGTCTTGCTGCAAATTTTCAGATTATGTCAAATGATGAGTATGTAAGTGTGGAGCACAGAGTTTTAGCCAATCCTTCCGAAGAACCCCGAGTGTCGATCGCTGTTTTCTACAATCCTAGTGCCAGGGAAGCCTTGTATGGACCATTTTCCGAGCTTACTTCACCGGAGAAATCACCCCGATACCGTCAGTTTGTATATCATGACTACATGAAGAGGTTCTTCACCAAGGAACTGGATGGGAAAACTTTAACCAATTACTATAGGATGTAATAGGATGTACGCTGTTACTATTAGATTCTTATATTTTCTTGTCCTAATCAGACGAGCTTGCAATAAGGGAACTTGCCTGAAATACATTAATATATAAAATATAGTGTAGATTTATCGTACAATGACACCATTTCTGCTTAGCAAATAAGACTATAATTTGCAGGTAAAACTAACACGAAGATCCAAAGGGAAACCGAGATATGCCCCATCAAACCCTACATGATTTTGTCAAAGATGAAAGCCTTTCGAAGAAGATAAGCACCGGTGACGGCATTTGGTCCTGGAACAGCAGATGCCGGAAATAGTAGAATCCGAATGCCATTGCACATGTGCTCCGATTGCACGTAGTTTATCATGCCTCATACATATGACGTCCGGTGATCAAGTGCTCGGTACTGTATCGAACTCTTCGTCAAGCTCATCATGATCTACACTGCCTGCCAATGAGATCTTAGGACATAAAATACTAACGTGGGAGCTCATCATGATCTACACTGCCTGCCAATGAGATCTTAGGACATAAAATACTAACGTGGGAACGATAAAATCGGCGAACCACACCAGCATCACTAGCAATGTATGCACAAGTAATGTAGCCGTCGGATTCTTCCATCCATGTGTATTCTCTATCCACCGTACGACGTCGGTCATACACGATGACACGTTGAGTATCCTTGACCAATCCGCATGTACTATCCATGATCAATTGACAAACACGAATTAAAAACAATCGACGCGAGGGTCATTGTATGAATAACCAAAACCCACAATATTAATAATAAAAACGTGTTATAAAGGCAAAGAAAATGTATCACAGAGACAAAAAACTGCAACCAGACATGCGAAGAAAAAACAAAATAAATAAAAAATATAAAAATTAATGACGATCGATAACTAATACCAAAATTAATATCATCACCAATTAGACATAAAAAAAAAAGCGATTCAAAGAAAAAAAAAACTGCTAGGGTTTGAAAATCCTTAAAAAACTATCCAAACCCCAAATATATATAAATGTTACACAAATGATTTAAAACGAAAAAGGAAAGAAAAAAAAAAATACTCTTAAACTACTTTGTACCTTATTCTGTCGAACTTGAATAATACCTAAGGTTTATGTAATTTTCTCAATCTAACCTGCATGATCATGTGCCTATAATAAGAATACTAAGAGAAACACTACTTCTAATATTCCTTTAGATTTTGTATTCTGAAATGAATAAATATTGAAAGACAAATATTTCATGAATCCATAAATCAACGCAAACAGTACATGTTTCATTTATCCTGATATATAAAGTTGTCCCATATCACTTGTCTTGGAATATTCCAAAGGAGGAAAAATGGAAAAAATGCATATATGAAGCAACCTTCCTTAAATGTTTTCAGGAGGGTGTATCAGTACGGGTCAAGAGCATACTTATATTATTATTCTCTTAAGAATTTCAATAGTGAAATCACATGCTAAAACCTAATGGGGTGTATCAGTATGAGTAGTTTTTCGGTACGTAATGTGTGTGCATCAGAACATATTATCGATATACGAGAAAAGTATATCAATATTGCTTAAAGCTTCAAACAATATGAGTTTTTAGCCTGATGTTGGTACGCAAGGCGGAGTACCGATACCCTAAAAGGATATACCGATATCTATGTAAGAGTATCGATATGTACAAAGCAATATGCTCAAGAAACTCGATATTGAGTTAAAGGGTTTTATAATTCATGATAAAGAGTCTCTTAAACTATAAATAAATTATAAAAAAAAATTAAAACTCTAACCCTGTATATGATTAAAACGATATTTGTTTGAATTTAAGCTTTGTTGAAACTATGTGATGATAAGTTAATGTTATAATGGTCATGTAATGTATTTATGTGTTATATGAATATTGTTAATGGGATTTAGATGCTCAATGTGTGATCTAATGCTATGTGATTTTTGAACTATATGTATAAGGGTACTTAACCTAAATCTTATTCGGATCGTGTCATACCCAAATTGTTATAGTGAATCGATCCAAAGCTTAGAGGAATCACTTCCTTCCCGAGTATGAGTTCCAAATTATATAACACCGGGCCACAAATTTTATGACATGCTATGTTAATGTGATATAATGTTTGTTACGTGATTATTGACTTATTAAATGTCACGTGTCTAGGCGAATATAATAGCACTAATGTCTTATTTTATTATCATATCTTGTTTTATACATTTATTTATGATTTGCATAAAGCATAGTTGAGTGAAAGTGTATCAATTAAGCTTCGATAGTTCAATATTCAGAATCATTATTTTCGTTTACAGGTTTATAGGTGACTTGTTTCTCGAGGAGCATCATTTGTTGGTAGGTTTTAATATCGACATATGTGAGAGTATAAAACTTAAATATCTGGAGCATGAATTCATATGACCTATTTGCAATTGTCACGTCCCGCACATTAGGATCCGTAACAGTTGCGCACAAGTCCGGTAACAAGGTTCTATCGGACATGCCAAGACCATCAGACTTGACCTAACACTCTAAAGAGCCCGTTTCGAATATAGAAAGAGACAACTTATCAGATAAGATAAGAGGGAAATCTTACCATATCAAGAGAGATCTACTATCCAGGGTAGGGTTGTTCAAATCTAGGTACCCAGACCTTCGGGTAGTCAAATTTTCGTCTCGTTTTTTACCCGAATTTTTCTGGTACCTGGTACTTCGAGTACCCGATTTATTTATTTATTTATAAATATTAAATTTAATTTTAAAAACATATATATAAATTTAAAAATTTGAATTGTATAATCCAACATCGAAATATAAAATTTTCAAACATTAGTTACGTAATCTAAACATAAATTTTTAGATCTAAACTACATAATCTAATTCAAAAAAAAACATAACATCTAAACGAAGTTTTTTTAAAAAATTTAAAATATTTTTAATTAGTTTCTTTATTTTATTATATAAAAATTAATGATTTAAATAGTAAATAATCTTGAGTTGATTTTCGTATTGATCAGTGCACATACAAAAATAGTGCATATCTAAACAAGTAAAGTTCATATTTTGTCAACTCGAAAAATTAAATTTTTAAATTACAATGAATTATAATTTTATTTTTTTGAATGTGTCCCTAATTATTTTTTTAAAAAAAGTTTGTGGGATCGGGATTTAGAAATTATATTATTTGATATGAAAATATAATGAATATAAGTATATTTTGATTAAATAATAATAATATTTAAAATAAAAAATTAGAACCGGGTACCCAAAATTTATAATTTTGTGACCCGGGCCCGACCCGAAAAATGAGGGAGTAGGTACCCGACCTAGAGAAAAAAAATTCAAATAAATACCTGACTTTTTATTTTCGGATATTCGGGTCAGGTATTTTTAAACACCCCTAATTCAGAGAAACTTTCCTATGAATTAATGTAAGTTAATAGAATTTCCTTAGATACTTTATTTCGGGCTAATCCTAGTCATCCATATAAATTGATCATAACCATTGATTGAGTGAGAGCTTAACTATAAATAAAGAGAGAAATAAAAGGAAGAAAGGTATAAGCATTGAACCCAATCTTTCCTTCAAATATATTCTTTAAATTATTTGTATTTTTTATATTTTTTGTGGTATTTTTTATTTTATAACACTTAAATTATCGTAAACAAAAATGAAATGTAACTTCTGTGTTCTTTAGATTTTTTTAAATTTATTCTTTAAATTATTTGTATCAATTTTTCATATTTTTATATCTTTAAAATCTTTAAAAACAAACATGAATACCCAATAATTTTTGGTAAGTTATGTATTTAGCCAATACTACGTTAGAGAAGAAATCATGTAGATATTAAATGTTATATTTTAAAAGTACCCTTAAATCGATTTTTTTTTCCAAGCATCACTAAATTTATCAGACGATTGTGTTTAACGTTTCTGGCTGAAACTTATCTAACTATTGAAACTCTTGGTTTAACATTTAAAACTGCGTACATGTTAAATTTCAAGTCAAGAATCCAAGATTTAGAGAGAGGAGGTCTTAATCTAGCCTGATTATAGTAGAAATTGGAATTTATGAGTATTAATTTATGAGAGAAGCTTGTGGCAATTGTCAACCAAGCAAGCGACAACATAACAATCTTGAATGGGATAAATATCTGAAACAAGATTTCTAAGCTATGATTTTTTAATATTATTGTAATACTTAAATTTTATCCGAGTTAATTAAATAATAAATAATAAATATAATAAATAAATATAAATAAATTCTGTACAAAAATAATAATAAATAAGTCTATTTTACAAGGTCAGATTTCCCATATTCTCCATGTTCATTCCCAAAGGTTCAATCTAAATTGTTAAAGCTGATATCATCAAAAAGAAATATAAATTTCTATTTTTCCCGCCTAAGCAGTGTCACGTGGCACCCTCTGATTGGCGTTTTTTTGTTTTCACATAAATCGATTAGCTAAAAGGGTCATTCTAAAAATAGTAAGAGAGAGAAGCATTGATGACGTTATCAAGATCTAAGTTTTGATAAAGATGGAGGATATATTATCATAAGCTTCGTAAAAACCTCCTTAAACCTAAATTGAAGAAAAAAAGTACCTATAATAATATTAAATAAACAACCTAAGAGATAAACTCAATAACAAAAATAGACCTGGCAAACTTGATCTGAGAACCGAAAACCAAATTACCTGAATCAAAACTCGAATCGAAACTTGAACTGAAACTGATGATTTAGCGTGAACTGAAACCGATCCGAATTCTAAAAGAATCGATATAGACCCATAACCGATTTGACACGTAGCTGATTTCACCCAAACCGTTTTTCACTTGAACCGAAAGTAACTCGAACCGAAAACAACCCGAAATTAACTTGTTCAAAACCGAACATCAATCCGATTTTAACCCGATAATTGAGTCAAAGTGAATGAATAATATATTTTTACTATTGTTTATTTTTTAACAATATGATAAATAATTAAATAATATATATTTTATTATCTTTTTGTGTTATGATAATACTAATTAATCACTACATCTGATAATAATTTAATATTTATATTACATTTTCTTCTTTAAAAATTAATTTATTTTTTGTTAAAATTTGGGTGTTATAAAAATGACCAAAATATTATTAATGAATCCATGTATTTAGAAAAATGGCATTATCCCTTAAATTATCAATACTGACTTTACTCGAATAAAAGCTGAGGCAAAAATTTTCAAAATAATTCCAATATGAAATAAAAAAGATATATTTTTACAAGAATATACGATTAATTCTATATATAATATAGACGATTACATTTATACTTAAGTCCACTCAAACCAAATTAACCCCAAAATTCAAAGATTGACCCGATCTGAACCGATCTGAATGACCCGACATGGACCCGACCTAAAAACATCTGATCCGATATTGACCCGACCCAAAAATAACCGATCCGATATTGTCCTGAATCACCGATTCGATATCTGAACTGAACCGAATTATCATATAATCAAATTAAAACTGAAACTGATCCGAACCGAATCTAAACCGAATGCAAACAAACCCGAAATGAACCAAACCGAAACAATCCGATCTAAAACTGAACCAAATGACCCATTTGCCACCTCTGAACAAAACCAACAATAAGAATAAAACAAGGATACACATAAAAAGAACATAACTAGACCTCAAACACCAAGATCTTCCTACAGAAAGTTAAAAACAACATCAGTAGGTTGCAGAAAAAGTCAAGGCTCAAAATTATCATAAGAATTTAATATTCGAAAGTTTGAATAAAATAATATCGCTATTTTGAAAAAATAAAAGTTAAAGTTTAGGTTTTAAAATTGGAAATGATTTGAAAATATTAAAAAATATTAAAAATAAATTAAAATGTTTAAGAGAAATTTAAAAACTAATTAGAAAAATATTTTAAAATTAGAAATTAAAAATATTAGGGATTAATGAAAATTAGGATTTTAATTAAAAAGGGAATTCGGAAAATTTAAGGTATTGGAGATTTGGAAAAATAAAAAAAAAGATTTAGGTTTTGAAAATAACTAAATTCAAATGGGGACAAAATTTAAAAGAGAGAAAATGATGCTAATTTTAAAAAGAGTACGTGAAAATTTAAGAGAATGATTAATTTTAAAAGATTTTAAAATTAAAAGAAGTTTGAAAAAAATCTTAGAAAACAAATTAAAAATTTTGAAAAACAATCTGAAAATAAATGGAGTCGTCACCGTCATTTTGGTAGATTAGACACCCTAAAACCAGAGATTCGAAAAAAGTTGGGTTCGAGAGTCGGTTACGACTAAAACATTTTTAACGTTTAAAATCTCCCAAAATTGACACCTTTACAAAATTACCGCTTAATTAATTTTGAATTTTTCGATTTAAAGTGATATTAAATTAAAATTTAATTATAAATTCAAATATATTTTAAACGTTTCTTTAATCAAAAGTAAACACATACACCACTACCATTACGCCTGGTACCGAGCCTGTTAGAATCGAATAAAATGACTTCGCATTAGATTAACTACTGTTGGATGTAACATAGAACAAATAAAACATGTATCAACACATACATACAAAAATATAACATGACAATATAAATACATGGAACAAAATAAATAAACATACATTGTAACACCCTTAACTCGGTTTAGGAGCTAGGAGTGTCACTCAGATATATAAGACTTAATCAATGTCAAACAAGATTAAACTTGGCATTTCATTATAGGACATTAAGTTTAGGGGCAATTTTTTATACTTATGACTTGTTACCTAACTAATGATCAAACCATATCAATCATATGCATTCCTACCTCATTTTACCATTGTAAATTAATCATACATGTATAGCATATAAAGACTATTCGAACATGATTAATCTTATACTAATTCTAATCTATTCAAATTAATGAGATATATTAACAATTTAACAATATATCATTAGTCACTAGCTTAGAATCAATTCAATAAATATACATATTATACCCGAGTCTTATTAGCTAATTGTTCAATTATATACATATAAATAATATCAAATATAGTCTTATCAAATACCTTTCAAAAGCTCTAAAGGTAAACATATTTATTATTTTATTTAAGTTATCATTTAATATTCCAGAACATGTGAACATATATGCTATTTAAATGCTAACATAAAAATCATTCGATTCTTGTACCATATTATATCAATCCAAATTATGTAAATCTATATCCATTTGAATTTTCTAATAGAACATTATCACTATTATTCATGTGATCATATAGGCTTGCATTATTGTTTGACTTTAAATTATCATTTAGGTCTTTTTTAGAACTCAAATAAACAAAAAGGCATTACTTTAAGACTAAGCAACCTATCAAGGAATAATTTTATACACAAGTCATAAAATTCTGATTATCTTCGCCTTCTAATCTCGTTTATCTCTATACTAAATTTGCCCCTGAACCTGTCTTGAAGCTCAAATAAATATTGATCCCAATAAATCTAATTCTTTTCACCTACTGGAATGGAGTAGCAAAACCTCGTAGTTGTTGGTGTTGTAACAATTCTAATGCTCCTAATTAATCCGTCAAATATCCAATTTCTGATTATCTTCGCCTTCTAATCTCGTTTATCTCTGTACTAAATTTGTCTCTGAACCTGTCTTGAAGCTCAAATAAATGTTGATCCCAATAAATCTAATTCTTTTCACCTACTAGAATAGAGTAGCAAAACCTTGTAATGGTCCAAAAATGCAGACAGGCCCCATAATAAAGAATCAAAGGATTAAAGAATCAAATAATTAAAAAATCAAAGAATATGAAATGTTTGCCACTTGAGAAAAATATATGAAACAAGCATCATAAACAAATAAATTGAAATAGCTTCCCTTACAAAGGACCTCCAATGCTCGCGTATAAAAGCAAATTTGATGATTTAGGGTATTACTCTGTAATGGTCCAAAAATGCAGACAAACCCCTGTGATTTGATTGTCTACCATTTACCAAGAAAAATCAAAGTGAGCTTCAGCTACCCCACTTCTAGTATCAACCTTGCTCTTCCTTGCTTTCGTTTCAATATTGAATTCTCGATTTTTGAAGCATCAATGAGACTTCTCCCTTGGTTGCCCCATGTTTGGTCTGATCTTCTTGGTTTTCATCTTCAAAATGATGCAGGTAAATTCATGACTCAATATAATTTGCCCCACTTACATCGTTTGGGTGAATAAATGCCCCGAGTTTTTTCAATTTATTGTCATCATTATCGAACACTTTATTGTTGCTTTTATAGCTCAAAATCTGATTTTTTTGGAATTTTCAACAAATACCCCAACTATTAAATTCAACCGTCATTTTTCTTTTCGACTTTTTTTGTATTTCTTCTTTTCTTTTCCTTTTCCTTTTCTTTTTCCTTCTTTTTTCTCTCTTTTTTTTTAAGAAAAACCTTTCTAATTGAACCCTTGTGTGAGATAAATTTCCATTCAGTTCTCTTTCATCTGTATTTCATCTGGATGATTTTCTTTCTCGATCTCCTTGACTAATGTGAAAACTAATATCTGATCTTAAAACTGACTGATTTTTCTATGTTACCCCAAACGGTCTTCAAAATTTGACATATTTATGCCTCTCAAAATGCAATGTTGATAAATAATAATGATATAAAATATGAAATAAATATAGGCATAAATGTAGTAATGTGAAGATGTCAACCCGTCAAAATAATAAAATGATATTATGAACAAAAATATGTTAATAGAACTCTGTAAAACGATTTAAATATGAATCTACTCTACAATGCATGAATGCAAGAGATATCGATTTCAAGAGCTAGTCATTAGACAATGCTCATCTAATTAAAAGATTGAATACAAGGAAAAGCCAATTTGTTGATAGTTGGCCCGAGCTTCTTAGTTGATCACCTCGTTCAGCCTGGTTCGGCATCTGTCCTGATATGTCCATGAAAATCTGTTAACGAGTCTTCCACTTTATTGAGCAAAAATCCATATATATCTAACATTTTATGTACTTGGTTCTGAAGTTGATCACTAACTCCATCCTACGTAATCTTGGTGACTGGGTCGGTCTAGCTTTAAACATATTGTCCTTCACTTGAAACGCTGGTTCAAAACTCGTAAATTGATTTTTTGCATGTTGTGTAGTACTTTTGATTTCCTCTTGTATTTCTAAGTCTTCATTTGTCAGTACTAACCATATGAATGCCCCTAATTAATCCACCAAATATCCAATTTCTGATTATCTCCGCCTTCTAATCTCGTTTATCTTTATACTAAATTTGCCCCTGAACCTGTCTTAAAGCTCAAATAAATGTTTATCCCAATAAATTTGGCTCTTTCATGCAGAAAAACTTGATTTTCCTATTGTTGGTGTTGTACCCATCTCTTGACCCTTTATCAAAAATGTCTCTTCACGTTATTGTCCAAGAATGCCAAATACCCTTAATTTTGACACATATGCCCCCTACTTGAAGTCTTCTGAAACACCCTTGTATTATTGATACTCGTTCTCCTCAAATATTAAGTATGATCTTGCACTGAGTCTTCTTGAAAATCAAATCTGATCGCGTACCGAGTCTTCTCGAATATGGTCCATCTTGACATATTGTCTTCCGTTTGTATATCAAACCCTTTAGTTGATGACCATTGTCTATACAATTAGCTCATGAATCGATATCTTTAATGCATGCTATATGAACTCACATACATCATAAAAAATGTTAGAATGATGAATCAATAATCTAAGTGAAAATAAATTAAATCACGAAAAATAATCAGAGAATAATTTATATTACATAAAAATTAACCAACGAAGATGTTATGTTGCATAAAAAATAATTAGAGAGCATATTATACAGAGAAATCCTAATTTTGACGGCATTTCGGCAGCATACTGCCTTATCTTATGGTCTCTGTCTGACTCTAATAGGGGTAGGTTTCTACTCTACACATGTGGGTTTGGATCTAGACTCTAGGTTTATGAACTGTCGTTATCGCCTATTGCAACGATAAGACATCGATTTAGTAGTATAGGTCCCTTACAACGGAGGTGAAGACCTCACGGCGCATAAGGTTAGTATACCGGAAGCAGATAAAAATCCGAAACTCAGAGCTGGATAGCATCACGTCGGACAATATTTAACTCTCACTCAAAGGTAAAAGCTCGGATCGAGAGCTGATGCATGAATGAAAGATATATCACACAAATTGAAAATACTACCCTTATCCTTACGATATTTATTTGACAAGAATAAATTAAACTAATATCTATATTCAAAATTCCGAAATGCCACGTGTAATTAACAATTAGGCCTGACTCACAAAAATTTTGTCCCAGTGGAGCCCTCAAGCTGTCGTGACCATTTTAAAACCGAAATGTGAAAAATATCCTGGCGAGTTGAATTTGGAAAATCGAGTTTATTGCCTTTAAATATGAAAAAACCCAAATTTTATTGAAAATATTTGAATTTTAAAATTGATTTGGAGTCGTCATCGGTCGCTTTGTTAGGCCAGACACCATAAAACAAACCAGAGATTCATTTTGAAAACATTTGGGTTCGGGAGTCGGTTACGCCTAAGGACGACCCTTACGAGCTCCCGAGATGGGTACCTTTTAATTACACGTGGCATTTCGACATTTCAAATAATAATATTAATTTAATTCGTCATTAACAAATAAATATCGTTCGAATAAGAATATCCTTTTGGATAGAAAGGTACATTTCTTTTAAATACGAGCTTTGAATAAGACGTCCTATAATCGGAAACCTTTACTCGTATTTAAAGAAATATAAATTTTGATCCAAAAGGTTTTAAATACATGATCGGTTATTATCTGATTCATTTTAAGTTCTAACCTAAAAGGCTCCATCAATTTAAATATTTAAACCTATTAAATTATTAATTTCATCGGGTGTATTATGATAATATTTGAATGAACGAACACTACCATCTCGACATCAAACAAAATTAATACTATTGGTGTTACTAATTTTCCTAATCAATTTTATTAAATTCTAACCCTAAATTATTTACAATTTTCTACGTTTCGATGACACGCCGAATGCGATACCAAGGTACACTATTGGCCAACATAATGTTATGTCAAAACACTAACCACTTAGTATATCCGATATATATGATTAGAACGTCATCGTTACTAAATTATCTCTCTATTAAAATTAATTATTTGATTAAAGTGAGTAACCCTAAAAAGGCTCTAATTTAATTATCTAAGCATAATGATTTAAATGATCTATAATAAATATATTATATGAACTTAAAAAAATGCAAGCATACAAACACATAAGATGAGAAAGGATAAAAACGTATAAAATAAATATGAATAAGTTGTACAAGGATCATTACGGGACAAAGGATGCGGAAACTTACTTGTTGGCGAGGAAACAATAATGGATTGTGCAAAGCAGATTGAGAGTGTCCACTAAACCATGTAATAGAACAACATAAAAAAACATATGAATTGGTACTTTTAGTGCTTCTTCCACATGAATTGATACCCTATCTAAGGGTATTGATACCCCTGTGTATTTTGGCCAAGTTTGAGTAGAGATTTGGGGCTCGATGATTTTAATAAATGCTTTCATTAATCTAAAAGTTTTGAAACGAATTATTGAACTAAGATTGATGTTATAACCCTAAAAGGCTAAATTGAAATAATCTTAATATATTTTGTTGTGCTAAGATCCTAGGTGGATCGTTTGTGTGGTTTGAGTTCTTGTGTGTTGGAAATCCGGATATCCATAAATGTTGTAACACGTTGAAGGCCATTCGATGTAATATGTCGGGTGATGATTAAAGACTTTTATTCCGAGTGTTGGGTAGCCTCACTCGAAGATGTTCGATGTAACATTCTGAGCATGAGGTTGGTTGGGCGGCCTCCATCCCTTTTCGAATGTTGGGCGGCCCTATTCGAAGATGTTTAATGTAACATTCTGGCATAGGATTTGAGGGCGGCCTCAATCCTGAGTGTAGGATCCCGAAACTATATGGATGTAGACCTCACTCTTGTGTGTTGAGTTGATATCATTGTATATGTTGTGTGCGATAATATACATTCATTTATGCCATGTGTTAGGTAAGCGTGCTAGACCATCATATCATGCACGAGATTTATATGTCATGCTTTATTGCTTATGATATGCATGATGTTGACCGAGTTCAGCGTATCCACTGAGCTTTCGTAGCTCAGCGTTCGAAATATGTTTTAGGTAGAGCCGATCCGTAGAGCACCATCAAGGTTTGGATTTCAGCATCGACCGTGTTGTTAGAGTATAGTTATTAGATAGTGGGATAGTGCTTTGTCAAACCCTATATATAATTTGAAACTCTATTATTTTAAATTTGGGTCGAATGTTTTTATGGTCTATAATAATTTGGAGCTCCAATTTCTTTAAACTATTTTGGACTTATGTTTTAAATCGTATTGGATTTTATAAATTATGTTTGACTTGGATTTACTTGTTGGACTTTAAAAGAAATTTTTGAAATACGGATTATGAGCCGGAGGTCCATTGTGACATCCAGATCGGGGTGTTATATTTAGTGGTATCAGAGCCCAGGTTGAGTCGGTTCTAGGAAGTCCTCGAGGGAGTATAGTATGTTATATAAGTGTTAGACTAGTAGTTGCCCACGAGTCAATATAGTACTTCTTTTAAAGCTGAAATTTCGATGGTGTAATCCTGTTTATGGTTGTTGTTGTGCAGAAGTTGTTAAGCATGCCTAGACGTGTGAGAGATCAGGAGGAGAGTCTAACTACGAGTATGAGCCTGATGAGGAGATACCATCGGATGACTTAGTTGGTCAAGGGGACAACTAATTTGCATAGCTGAATCGGACCTTGCACCGGATAGTGAGAGCTATACTGAGTCCGTCTTCTACGCTTCGTGAGGCACCGGTTAAGAGGGTATGAAGACAGAGAGCTACGACTTCTTTGGTATGGGATAGGATAATCTCATGTAAGCGGATCAGTGGTTGCATGATACGAGGTGGATCATTAGGAAGATGAGACTGAGGTCAAAAGATAAGTTATCGTGTGTGTTGTCGCTTCTTAAGGACAACGTGAGAGAATGGTGGGAGACGGTTGAGCAGGGTTGGTATCCTCATCATCTCAAGTTGGAGGATTTTCTTGAGGAGTTCGAGAGCAAGTATGTGGGTGAGACTTACATTGACACCCTGACGGAGCGGTTTACCCATCTGGTTCAGGGGAACCGTTCGGTCTTTGCTTGTGAGCAAGAGTTTCTATAGTTGAGTCGGTATACCCTAAAGCTTGTTGCCATAGAGAAGATGAGATGTAAAAGGTTCTTGAGAGGTATGAGGAAGGAGATCGAGACTTATCTTATTGTTAGGCCACCCACAGTGTTCTCAGAGTTAGACGCTAGTGCTAAGTCCCTTGAGCAGGTTCAGGGTTTGACCTATGGGCCGTTTGTTGGCCAGGAAGTCTCCAATAGAGCTAGTCAAAGTCACGCGGGTAACTCTCAATCTCACTCCGGTAGGAGCAGGAACTGTTGGAACCAGAACAGAGGAGCATCGAATTAGGGGTCAAGGTCAGATAAGAGGTCAGAGTCTGTGGGATGTAGAAGGCAGTCTGTGTCTTCTTCTGCTAAGGGTCTAGAGAGTTTACAGCGGAGTGTCAGTATCAGTGTTCAGACTTATAGGCGTTGTGGCTGGAGCCACCAAAAGAGAGTGTTGGGGTAATGCCAGGGCTTGTTTTTAGTGTGGGTCTCCGGATCATTTTGTGAGGGACTGTCCTGAGGTTGTGAAGTCTCCTCTCGGTCAGGCTCAGAGGATTGTGTTTCAAGATCAGAGAGGTCATGGGTTCTCACGTGGCAAAGCTAGCCATGCTTCAAGCGACACCTTTCAGTCCACCGCTCGAGCACTAGAGAGACAGTATATAGTGATGGCACAAGAGGATTATGCTGCTACCGATGTGATCTCAGGTACGTTCAGTTTGTTTTCAGTACTTATAGTTGTTATGGTGGACTCGGGGTTTACCCACTCGTATATCCATAATGAGATATCTCAACAGTAGGGGTTACCAGCGAAGGATCTTGAGGTAGGGGTTCATGTGACAAGCCCGTTAGGGTTGATGTATTTGTGGATATGGTATATCGGAGATATCTGATAGAAGTGCAAGGGTCTAGCTTTTCGGTTGATCTGATGGTCCTACCGTTTTAGGAGTTCGATGCAATCCTAGGGATGGATTGGTTGTTCGAACATGATGCGAGTTTGGGGTGTAGGACTAAGAGTTTGAAGCTTAGAGTAGCAGATGGTTCTAAGCTTGTTGTGAGGGGTGAGAGGAACCCGTGTTTACCGAACATGGTGTCAGTGTTGACAGCTTAGAGGTTGATCTAGTAGGGTTCTGAGGCTTTCTTATCTCACGTGGTGGATATAAGCGTCGAGAGTTCAGTGTTGGAGAGTTTGAGGTCATTTTGTGAGTATACTAATGTTTTTTCCGGAGGAGTTGCCTAGTTTACCTCCCGACAGTGAGTTGGAGTTCCGGATTAAGGTGTTGTCGGGAACGGTACCAGTATCCATAGTACTGTATCGTATGGAACCGACAGAGATGAGGGAGCTAAAGCAACAAATCCAGGAGTTACTTGAGAGAGGTTTCATCAGACCGAGTATGTCACCGTGGGTAGCACTGATTTTGTTTGTTAAGAAGAAGGACGGATTGATGAGGATGTGTATCGATTACCGTCAGCTCAATAAGGTTACGATCAAGAATCATTATCCTTTGCCTAGGATCGGTGATCTGTTTGATCAGTTGAGAGGTGCTCTGGTGTTTTCTAAGATAGATCTGAGATCAGGGTACTATCAGTTGAAGGTGGTGGAAGGAGATGTCCAAAAGACCGCTTTTAGGATGCGGTACGAGAATTATAAGTTTTTAGTGATGCCGTTTGGTCTCACGAATACACCAGCAGTTTTTATGGACTTGATAAACCGGATCTTTCAAACGTATCTAGATCAGTTTGTGGTGGTGTTGATCGATGATATCTTGGTGTATTCACGCTCAGAGTAGGAGCATGACTATCACCTAAGGGTTATTCTTCAGGTTTTGAGGGATAAACATTTGTATGCCAAGTTCAGTAAGTGTGAGTTCTGGTTGTCTGAGGTGGCGTTTCTTGGCCACATAGTTGCCGTAGATGGATCCGAGTAGATCCCAAGAAGATCCAAGTTATGGTGGAATGGAAACCATCGAGGAATGTATCGGAAGTCCGTAGCTTTCTTGGACTTGCCAGATACTATAAGAGGTTCGTTAAGGGTTTTTTGATCATAACGACACCTTTGACCAAGTTGCTTCATAAGGGAGTTCCGTTTGTATGGAACGAGAGGAGACAACAGAGTTTTGAGCAGCTTAAGACTTACCTTACGGAGGCTCCAGTCTTGATGCAACTGGAACCGGGAAAGGATTATGTGGTGTTTAGCGATGCTTCCTTGAATGGGTTAGGTTGTGTGCTCATGCAAGAGGGTAAGGTGGTTGCTTACTCCTCGAGGCAGTCGAAACCCCATGAGAGAAACTATCCTACACATGATCTAGAGCTAGCAGCAGTGATTTTTGCTTTAAAGATATGGAGGCATTATCTCTATGGGGAGAAATGCTACATCTACACCGACCAAAAGAGTTTAAAGTATCTACTTACCCAAAAAGAGTTGAATTTGAGACAACATCGGTGGATAGAGTTGTTAAAGGACTATAACTGTGTTACAGAGTATCATCCCGGCAAGGCGAACGTTGTCGTCGATGCTTTGAGTAGGAAGTCTATTTCGGACTTGAGAGCTTTGTTTGCTCGATTGAGGATGACCGATGATAGAGGTCTTTTGGCTGAGTTGCGCGTGGAGCCTACGCTTGTTTAGGAGATAAAGAGAGCACAAGTGTTAGATGAGGAGTTGGTAGCTTAGTTAGAGGTTGTTCAGAAAGGTGAGTCGTCAGACTTTAAAGTATGAGATGGTGGATTCTTGTACTTCCAAGATCGGTTGTGTGTTCCGGCTTTAGAGGATCTAAGGGATCGTATCTTGAGGGAAGCTCACCGTAGTCTGTTCTCTGTTTATCCGGGTAGTAACAAGATATACCAGGATCTTCGTCCTTTCTTTTGGTGGTCGTACATGAAAAAAGATGTGTCAGAGTTTGTGACAAGGTGTTTGGCATGTCAGCAAGTTAAGACGGAAGATCAGGTTCCTTCAGGGTTGCTTCAGCTTATCTAGATTCCATAGTGGAAGTGAGATCGTGTGACCATAGACTTTGTCACCGGGTTACCGATGACGTTGAGGAAGCATGATGCTATATGGTTCATAGTTGACCGGTTAACCAAGTTAGTTCACTTCTTACCAGTAAGGATGAACTTCAGTTTTGAAAAGTTGGCTCAATTGTACATCAAGGAGATCATGAGGTTGCATGGTGTACCTTCATCGATCATATCGGATAGGGATCCGAGGTTTACAGCGAGGTAGTGGAGGTCTATCCACGAGGCTTTAAACAACAAGTTGCACTCCAGTACAACTTTTCATCCTCAGACCGATGGACAGTCTGAGAGAGTTATCCAGGTCTTGGAGGATATGCTTCGGTGTTGTGCGATAGACTTTGCTCATAGTTGGGAGAAGCAGTTGTCGTTGGTAGAGTTTGCTTACAACAATAGTTATCAGTCGAGCATTAGGATGGCTCCTTTTGAGGCCTTGTACGGGTGTAGGTTTAGGAGACCCGTATGTTGGACAGAGCTCAAAGAGAGAAAGATAGTGGGTTCAGAACTTGTTAAGGAAACCGAAGAGAAGGTTCAGATCACAAAAGCAAGGTTACAAGCAGCTTTTGATAGGCAGAAAGCTTATACGGATAAAAAGCGTAAGCACATCGAGTATGAGCTTGGAGAGAAAGTGTTTCTCAAGGTATCTCCGTGGTGTTACGACCTCCTTAAAAAACGCGATTTTTAGGTGAAATAGTTCGACGATTGGTTTTGAAAAATACGAACTTATCAATTTTAATCTCGAAAAAATCCAAATTTTAGGAAAACATATATAATTTAATTTTGAAAAGGTTGACTTGGAGTCACCACTGGCCACTTAGGTAGGCCAGACACCATAAAAATAAACCAGAGATTCATTTTGAAAACGTTGGGTTCGGGAGTCGGTTACGTGTAAGGACGGCCCTTACGAACACCCAAAAATCGGTACCTTGAAAAACATTACTTGGCATTGACATTTTGAAGAAAGATATTAATTTAATTTCCCATTGTTAAGTGAACATTATTTGAATTTTGGATATCTTTTTGATTTAGAAGTTACACCACCTTTAAACTTGAGTTGAACGAGACGTCCTCTAGATAGGAAACCTCACCCAAATTTAAAGGAATGTAACTTCCTCCTCAAAAGGCTAAAGTAAAATACATAATCATTTTTTATCTTGTTCATTTTAAGTTCTAATCCTAAAAAGGCTCCATTGATTAGATTTATAAAAACCTAAGTTACTAGTGTTACTAGTTATTTACCTATCCATTTTATTTAATTCTAAACCTAAGTTCTTGTCAAAATTCTAAGTTTTTAATAACACGTGAATTCGATGTCAAGGTACACTCTCTAGGTCAACATCATGGTGCATCAAAACACCGACCTCTTTAGTGTATCCGAGACATAAGATTCACATGTTATGTTACTAGATTTTCTCCCTAATTAAATTAATTAATTTAAGTGACTAGTCCTAGAAAAGGCTCTAAATTAATTAACTTAGGTTTATTAAATGACCTTCCTAGAATATGCTATGCAAGACAACATAAAATAAAAAAGGACAAGATAAAGGAACTTCATCAATTTTATTAGAATCATGGGTACAAGATATTACATAAAAAATTTCTCATCATGAAGAGTACAAAAGGAACTTGTATGAAAAAAGAGATCAAAAAGGGACTAGGGATCAAACCTTGAAAGATTGATTAGATTTAATTAAGTGTGAAATTAATTTTAGAGCTTAGGATTTTTAATTAAATTAATTAATTAAATTTTCCTTAACTTCAAATCTTAATTAAAACCTAATTTAAATCTAACTTGATGAATTTTAAGTTCAAAGGTTTAATTAAGGTTGAATTAAACTTAAATAAGTTAATTTTTAAATCTTATCTTAGAAATTTAAAGTTAATTAAGAGTCTTAATTAAAGTAATTTCTAAATTTTAAGAATTTAACTTAACCTAATTAAAGTTTAATTTGGTAAAATTAGGGTTTATTAGACTTAATTAATTTTAAATCTTATCTTTTTAGAAATTAATTAAAATTAATTAAATAATTAATTAAAATTATTTTCTAATTTTAAAGATTTAAGAATCTAATTAGAGTCTAATTTTGGTGAATGTTTTAAAGTTTAAGGCTAAACTAGACCTAATTTAATTAATTTTAAGGCTTGTTATTTTTAGAAATTAAAATAATTAATTAAAGTTATTTTCCAAAATTCAAGTATTAAAATTAAACCTAACTAGAGTCTAATTTTAGGTTTTAGGAGTCAAATTAATTTATATTAGACTTAATTTGATTAAATGAATTTTAAAGTTTGTTAAAAATTAAATTAAATCTTAAATTAAGACTTAATTAAAATTTTTAAAGTCTCTAAAAATAATTTTTATCCTAATTAAGTCTAAAATTAGATTAATTTTAATCCTAATAGTCTATTTAGGGGTTTTAATAAGGATTCTAGGACCTAATTGAATCAATTCTGAATCTCTAGGGGCTAATTAGGGGATTCTAGTGACTAAAATATAAAGCGGTTTAAACCTGGAGGGACTAAGGAAAGAATTAGCCCAAACCCACTAAAAACACGTGGATCCGGGCTAAACCCGGATCCAACCCATAACCCAGGTGCCCTAAACGGCACCGTTTTGTGCTACACCAAAAACCCCAATTGCCGAGTTGGCTCGATCATTTGGACCGAAGCCAACTCGGCCCAACTCACTGCTTCAAGAAACTCTCTGAGACAAACACCAGAAACCCAGAAACTATGAACATCATGGATCAAAAGGCTTAAGAAAATAAGAACATGATGAATGTTCTTCATGTTCATGAGGAACATGAAGAACACGGCCATGCACCGCCGCCCAAACCGCCGTCTGATCCGAAGCGCCACAGTGGGGCGTCACTCCGACGAGTTTTCTGACCACCGCACTCACAAACCCGATCACCCTTCCGACGCCGTTTTCGACGCCGGAGAGGATTTCCGACGCCGGTGAACCGTCCGATGATGCATAAAACCCCCAGAAACAACTAAAATCCTCATTTCAACAACCTAAAACCGATCTAAGTCAAACCTAAACCCCTAAAAACATTCGACCATCTTCTTTAACTACCCAGGAATACAGATTCAACGCATCAAAACAAAAGGAAAAGAGAAAACTGATTCAAAGGCTTACCTTCCAAGGATTTCGATTGCCAAAAAAACTCCTCTCCTGCCGATCAACCTCTAGATGCTATTCAAGCTCTCAAACTCCAAAACCTTAGCTGCCGATTCCACTTCAAATCCGATTCAATCTCCTTCTCCTCTCAAACTACCGATCAGTCCTTAAATAGGATTCGAAACCAAGTCCTAATCCTAGTAGGATTCTATCTACCCAAGCAAACTCAAATTCCTAAACCCTTAAAACACTCAGCCTCAATCTCAAAACCCCCAAAATCCGGCCTCTCCCCTCCATTTCCAGATTTCTCGGTTCAAAACTGTTTTTTCGATTTTCAGTCTTTTTTTATATATATTATTATATATTAAATAGTAATTATATTAATTATTTATATATTATTATTATTTCATATTATTAATTATTATATTAATTATTAATTATTAAAAGAATCGTGTTGATAGTACCCCTCTTTGCTCAATGCTGCGGAGCAGGAGATGGACAAAGACTGAGAAACACGAATTCTGTAAACCCTGAAGCTTGAAGTTGTTCTTCTCACTCAGAAATTCTTCAAACTAACATCATGCCCGGAGGACTTACTGATGACCCGGAGGATTTAATAGCGGAATGTCGAGCTGTCCTTCTCAGTACGAAATTCTCCATCTCCACTTCTTTCTGGACTCACACTAAAAGGCTGCCGGTAATGGACTCACACCAAAAGGCTGCCGGTAATACTTGTTTTCTGGACTCACGCCAAAAGGCTACCGGTAATGGACTCACGCCAAAAGACTACCGGTAATACTTATTTTCTGAACTCACGCTAAAAGGCTGCTGGTAATGGACTCACGTCAAAAGACTATTGGTAATGTACTCACGCCAAAAGGCTGCCGGTAATACTTGTTTTCTGGACTCACGCCAAAAGGCTGTCGGTAATGGACTCACGCCAAAAGACTGCCGGTAATACTTGTTTTCTGGACTCACGCCAAAAGGCTGCCGGTAATAGACTCACGCCAAAAGATTGCCGGTAATAATTGTTTTCTAGACTCACGCCAAAAGGTTGCCGGTAATACTTCTTGTCTAGACTCACGCCAAAAGGCTGCCGGTAATACTTGTTTTCTGGACTCACGCCAAAAGGCTGCCGGTAATGGACTCACGCCAAAAGGCTGCCGGTAATACTTGTTTTTTGGACTCACGCCAAAAGGCTGCCGGTAATGGACTCACGCCAAAAGGCTACCGGTAATACTTGTTTTTTGGACTCACGCCAAAAGGCTGCCGATAATATTTGTTGTAGTTGACTTAATTCTTATTTAACAGAAATATCATGCATGGTTAGCATGCTTCTAAATGCAAATATTCCTATTATGATGCATGAGTATGACCTTGAAAGGCAAGTATTATCAGTCAGTTTGCCACTCTGAAGGGGCTGATCGACTCTTCTCCCTCTTTTTTGCATTCGAGGTTTTTCATTTCACATAGCGAAGGCAACTCTTCGTGATTATCCTCTTTATAAAGCTATTCTGAGACGTTCTTTCAAGACAAATGAATATCAGAACTGTTTATACTCCGTTATCTTAATCCGGAAAAACAAATTTTACCTATAATCTTAAAACATAATAATGCCGAAAGATCTTCTGCATTAATTTATTCATGTTAATTTATTAACATGATGCTTTGGACAAAATTGAAGGATCAAATGAAGGGAATGAGTATCTTTATTAAAGCTTCTCATAGATTCAACATGTAAAACAAACAAGGCAAAATAATTCAAAGGGAAAGCAAAGGAACAAAATGTAGGTTCCCAAACGCTCATAACATGCGTTCATCCAGGCCTTTTCCCGAGATATAGATTCAAAAATGAGCTACTCGTCTAGCCGTTCTTCAAATGAGGATCCAACTTTGCAAACGTGAAGATCCTTCCGTACTGCTTGGTAGCTGAGAGGCTCAAGTCGTCGGATGCCTATTTTCATTCATTTGGGCCGCCATTCCTGGTTTTCGACCCAAATCCTCCATTGGTATCGAGACGCCCTTTACGGGTTTTCATCTCGACCCCTCCTTTCTTTTAGTCATCTTTTTTGTGAAGCGCTCTTTCGAGTTTTCGCTTCATTTTTCCTTTTTCTTTTTTCTTTTTTCCTTTTTTTTGTCTCTTTTTCTTTTCCTTCAGGCGTAATATCTCTTAACTAAGTCTGAATTCACTGGTTTGCTTAACTCTTGTCCATCTATTTCAGTCAAGATTAATGCGCCTCCGGAGAAGGCCTTTTTGACAACGTAAGGCCCTTCCCAATTCGGCATCCATTTTCCCCGAAAATCTCGGTATATGGGCAAGATCTTTTTAAGCACTAGATCCCCTTCTCGGAATACTCGTGGTCGAACTTTCTTGTCGTAATCTCGGATCATCCGTTTCTGATATATTTGGCTGTGGCAGATAGCTTTCAACCTCTTTTCTTCGATTAGATTCAACTGATCCAAACGAATCTGTATCCACTCTGCATCGCTCAGCTTTACCTCTAATAATACCCGAAGAGATGGGATTTCAACTTCAAGAGGTAATACGGCCTCAGTAACGTATACTAGGGAGTATGGTGTTGCCCCGGTAGATGTTCTGATCGAAGTCCGATATGCAAATAAGGCAAAAGGAAGCCTTTCATGTCAATCTTTGTAAGTTTCAGTCATCTTGGATATGATCCTCTTAATGTTCTTGTTTGCTGCCTCAACGGCTCCATTCATCTTTGGCCGGTATGCCACCGAGTTGTGATGTATTACTTTAAATTGCTCACAGGTTTCTGCTATCAATCTGTTATTGAAATTGGTAGCATTATCCGTGATGATCCACTCTGGTAGACCATACCGGCAAATAATCTCTTTCTTCAAGAACTTGCAAACTGTTGTTCTTGTGATGTTAGCATAGGAGATAGCTTCTATCCACTCAGTGAAGTAATCAATGGCCACTAAGATAAAGCGATGCCCATTTGAAGCCTTGGGTGAATCTGTCTGATTACATCTAATCCCTAAACAGCAAAAGGCCAAGGCGAATTCATTGTATGTAACGATACTGACGGAGAGTTAATTTTATCTGCATAGATCTGACATTTGTGACACTTTTTGGCATATTCTATGCAATCCTCTTCCATAGTAGACCAGTAATATCCGTATCTCATTATTTTTCGTGCCATCGAGAGGCCATTGGCATGCGTACCACAAATTCCGTCATGCACCTCTTCCAAGATACTTCTTGCCTCACTGGCATTGACACATCTTAGCAACACTTGATCTCTGCTCTTTCTATACAAGACATCACCATCCAGCACGTATGCAGCAGCCATTCTTCTGATTGTTCTCTTTTCAACGTCGTTAGCTCCAAACGGGTAAGCTTGGAACTTGACGTATTGCAGAATGTCAAAATACCAAAGATTGTCGTCTTCTTCTTCCAAGTTGCAGCAATGAGCATGTGTTTCATAGCTTTGCATCCGAATTAACATCATATCCTCCGGTCTGTTTGCTTGGAAAACTGAGGCCAGTGTAGCTAAAGCATCTGCCATTTGGTTGTCTTCTCTAAGAAGGTAAACGAAAGTTATTTCTTCAAATTCTTCAATTAATTCTAGTATCAAGTTCCGATACTCTACCAACTTCGCGTCTTTGGTTTCCCATTCTCCACGTAGTTGATAAATAACTAAAGCTGAATCTCCGTATACCTTCAAGGCTTTTATCTTTCTTTCAATTGCAGCCTTCAAACCCATGACACATGCTTCGTATTCTGCCATATTATTAGTGCATAAGAACTCTAACTTGCTCGTGAGAGGGTAATGTACACCATCCGGAGATATCAGCACAGCTCCGATTCCCCTTCCGAGGGCATTAACTGCCCCATCAAAATATAATTTCCATTTTTATATTTCCTTGTTTCCTTCGACGAAAATAATCATCACATCCTCATCTGAAAAATCGAAGCTTAGAGGTTCATAATCATCCGAGGCTCTACTCGCGAGAAAGTCCACTATGGCACTTCCCTTGATTGCCTTCTGACTGACATATACTATGTCAAATTCAGACAGCAGCATTTGCCATCGGACTAACCTCCCAATCAACGCGGGTGCTTCCATTAGAAACTTCAAAGGGTCGAGTTTTGAGATCAACCATGTGGTATGGTATAACAAATATTGCCTGAGCTGACGAGTAACCCAAACGAGTGCACAACACATCTTTTGGATAAATGAGTACCGTGCCTCGCATTCGGTGAATTTCTTACTCAGGTAATAAATTGCTCTCTCCTTCTTCCCACTATCATCATGTTGCCCTAGTACGCATCTCATGGAATTCTCGAACACGGTCAAGTAGAGGATCAATGGTCTCCCAGGAATTGGTGCCACTAAAATTGGCGCGTTGGACAAGTATTGTTTGATCTTGTCCAACTCTTCTTGACATTCATCATTCCACTCACCTGGGTTGTTCTTCCGAAGCAGTTTAAAAACGGGATCATACCTGTCGGTTAACTAAGAAATGAACCGTGACACGTAGTTCAATCTCCCAATGAAGCCTCGAACCTCTTTCTGTGTCTTTGGAGGAGGCAAATTTTGAATTGCCTTGACCTTATCGGGATCGATTTCGATGCCCCTTTGACTAACAACGAATCCAAGTAGCTTGCTGGACGTAACCCCAAACGTACATTTATTGGGTTTAAGCTTTAATTGATACTTCCGTAGCCTTTGGAACAACTTTTTCAAATCCTACACATATCTATCTTCTGTTTGGGACTTAGCAATCATATCGTCCACATAAACTTCAATTTCTTTATGCATCATGTCATGAAAGAGTGTCACCATAGCTCTATGATATGTGGCCCCGGCGTTTTTCAACCCAAAAGGCATGACTTTATAGCAGAACGTGCCCCAGAGTATGGTAAAAGTCGTCTTCTTCATGTCTTCCGGATTCATCTTGATCTGATTGTAGCCCGAGAACCCATCCATGAAGGAGAACCATGAATGCCCCGAGGTATTATCTACCAGGACATCGATGTGGGGTAAAGGGAAATTGTCTTTCGGGCTCGCCTTGTTCAAATCCCTATAATCCACACACATTTGAACTTTCCCATCTTTCTTAGGCACGAGGACTATGTTCGCTACCCATTCTGGATATGCTGCCACCTGTAGGAAGCCTGCATCAATCTGCTTCTGCACTTCTTCCTTGATTTTCAACAACATTTCCGGTCTTAACCGTCTGAGCTTCTGTTGTATGGGCTTGCAATCTGGTCTGATAGGCAACTTGTGAACCACGATGTTGGTATCTAAGCTCGGCATATCTTGATAGGACCATGCGAAGACGTCCTTGAATTCTCGCAATAAGTTTACCAACTTCTGTTTTGCCCCTGACGGGAATGCTGCTCCGATCATAACTTCCTTTTTCTCTTCTTCTGTACCCAGATTCAGAGTTTCTATCTCTTCTTTGAGGGGAATGATTTGCTTATCCTCCTGCTCCACCAACCTTAACAATTCTTCAGGAATCTCGTAGTCTGCATTATCTTCAAACTCATTGATTTCCGTTAGACAAGAGAACCTTTTCAAATCTATTTCGGGTTTAGGCCCGGAATCATACATGTGATCATTATTTGGGAACCTGCAAGGAAGAATTCGTATAGTTGGATGGGAATAATAGATGAATAAGGATGAAATGAATGAAAGAAAAGAAAAATGTTTGCCATTGTTGAAAGGAAAAAAGCGTCTTTATTTGCTAATAAAAAACATGAAAAAGCCCATTACAGAAAATCTCCTACACTCATGGGCAAAAGGATAGGGTGGTTTATGGCATTACTCTGTTTTGTAAACTACAGGTAAATCCTCTATAGTCCAGTTATTCAGAGTCTCGCCCGGGAGGCACGGACGAATTTTATCCAGCAGATTCATCCTTGAGCCTTCAGAAATTCCTCCTACCATTAGTCCCTCAAATGTTTCCCCAAAAATTTCCTCTTCCTGCAACCTGATAGCTTCCAAGCGATTCTTCTCCGCCTGTTCTGTGACATTCACATCCCCGTGGGAGATGAAGTCAATTTTTGTACTCAAAGAAGTCGGCTTCTTGGCTGCGATTCTTCCATGTCTGTTCCAATATGCCACGATCGAGAAGCCTAACCCGGCTCGCCCTTTCTTCATGACCATAGACTTCGGGTGTAGGCTCCCTTGTAATCTCCTTCCTAGCCCTCTTTCGGCTTTAGCTCCTTTGTTAAGGGTATGTTTGACGGTCATCTCAGTGCAGTTTGACAGCTTCGGGCACGGGAATGTCGCACCTTCAGCTACAAATGCAGCATTGATAAATTCTAAGGCCCGGAAAGAACATTCTAGCGCATCTTCATTAGCTTGGACGTAGGGTGTATCCGTGGAAACGGATGCAATGATGTCTTCCTTCGCCCCGACACATACGAGCTTGCCATCTACTATGAATTTCAGTTTCTAATATAGTGACGACGGCACTGCCCCAGCAGAATGTATCCAAGGTCTGATAACTCTTCATGTGTGCGACATCAATGGGTAACCTTTGCAAAGTTGCCATGGGTAACACGTTCAAAGCTGAACCGTTATCGATCAAAACTCCCGGCACCACATGACCCTTGCAATGGGTCGTGATGTTTAAGTCCTTGATAGACCTCATTCCACCATCAGGGATCTCGTCGTCGGTGAACGTTATGTAATTATCTGCGGTGATATGATTAACGATACGGTCCAACTTGTTCACCGATATGTCCTTTGGGATAAAAGTTTTATTTAACACTTTTAAAAGGGTGTCACGGTGCCCTTCAGAACTTAACAGTAGGTCGAGGATAGAGATTCTAGCAGGCTGTTTTTTCAACTGCTCCACTATACTGTACTCACTGTGTTTTAGGAATCACAGAAATTCATGCGCCTGCTCTTCGGTGACTGGCTCATTCACCTTTGGAGTTGGATCTGCAAAAATCTTCTTCTTTTCCGCAGGCTTAATCTGGTCCTCTTCCTGAGCCGGTGAGTAACACCTCCCACTCCTCGTAAAATGACCTACCTCATTCACTAGTTCTGTCCTAACAATTCCTGGTTTCTCTAACTGTATCTCCTCGACGAGCTTCGAACTACTTGTCCCGGCCGCACTCGCGGCGTAATTCCACGGGACCCTTCGCGTATCCTTAAATGAGAAGGGTGCCGGAGGGGTAATTACTATGCGAGGAGCATTTGCTGACCCGACTGGGTTGTTGCCCCTTGGTCGGGCTGAGATGATTAGCGGTCTGCTCATACTGTATCTTGGCCCGGTATCCTCTAACACCCTCATTTTAACTTTGTCTCGCTTGATCCTCTTCAATTGCATTCACACCCCGACCGTCATGATTCGGGAGTGGGTTTGTTGAGACACTAGGTTCATTAAATTTTAAAACCCCGACATTTATCATATTCTGGACAATCCTCTTGAAGGCTGTGTAGTTCTCGATGCTATGTCCATGAACGTTAGCATGATATGCACACTGGGCTTTTGAGTCATACTAGTGTGGGTAGGGGGGATTGAGCGGAACGATAAAGTATGGGCGAATCATATCCGCATCATGCAGCTGAGTGTACAACTCAGCATACGTAACTGGGATAGGTGAGAAATTTGGCTTTTCCCACCTTGAGTTCTTCTTGTTTGAACCCTGTGAGCCACCTACCCCTGACCCGGGTTTGGAGATCGTCACATTCTTCGAGGGTTCATACACCACAGCGTTGTTTATTTCATTGTCTTTCTTCTTGGAATTCTTCTTCGAGCTATCAGATCCTTCGATCCTCCCACTTTTGATAGCTGCCTCCACCAACTCTCCGGTGGCAACTATTTGAGAGAAGCTTTGCATGGAGGTGCTTGTGAAGAGACGTTCATACATCGGCCCCTTCAATGTCTCTACAAACATGTGAGTCATCTCACGCTCGATCAACGGAAGCTGCACCTGAGAGGCCAAATCTCTCCATCTATGGGCATATTGTCGGAATGTTTCGTTGGATTTTTGCCCCATTTGCTGTAGCATGACTCTAGTAGGCCCCATCTCAGTCACATGCTTGTAATTCTCCATAAATGCGTGATAAAGGACCTTCCAGGATTTTATACTTTCCCGACTGAGTTGTGTGTACCATCGGATAGCAGACCCCGTCAAACTATCCTGGAAACAATGGATAAGCAGCTTCTCATCCTTGCTGAAAGCGGCCATCTTTTGACAATACATCGTCATATGGACGCTTGGACACGACGTCCCGTCGTACTTTTCAAAGTCGGGCATTTTGAATTTTGGTGGCAAGACCAAATCAGAGACCAGGCTGAGCCCGAACGCATCAGTGCTTTTATCTACCGACCCTTGGACTTGAATTTGCTGGATCTTGGCTTCGAGATCCTTGAAGTGATCAGCATACTTCTTCTCCATTTCTTGTCTCATCTTCTCCACTTCGCTCATAAAGTTGAGATCTGGGACTTCATCAGTATTCGGAGAAAAATCTTCAACTTCCACGGGGTGACTCGTGGATGTCCCAACTGCATTAAACTGCACTCTCCCTAGGACTGAATATGCTTCCGGTTACCCTCTAGTTGTCGTTTCTACCTACCCTTCAGCTTCATCTCCCCCTTCCATCGATGTTTTGCTCCTTTCATCTTGCTTCGTACCCAACAGAGCGGTTATCTAACTGATAATATCCGTCTAAACTTTAGCGAAGCCATCTTTCATGCCATTTTCTATCGCATCTAAGCGATTTGCGAATATGGCCTGATGATCTTCTAATCTTTGTAGTCTTTCTTCCATCGCTAGTCTCTTGGTGCGCGAACGCGTTGAATACGTGTATAGTATGTTTGCTATTTTTAAAATTCACTGCCATAAAACCTTTGTTATTAAACTTTATTTTAATTAATAATAATGCACATGATGTATGAATGTATGAATGCATGAATGCAAGCGGGTATTAAATTCAAAAAACAATCTCTTAAAAACATCCGTCTGTGCAAAAAGGATTCACTACAACTTTAAAGATAACTACAGAAAACTGTTGGCCCTAATCCCTAAGCTGGTCAATTCATGAAGTATGCGGACAATGGCTGCTCCATATATTTCCCTGACGTTTGGCTTGTCCAGAAGAGTTGTCGCTTCTCCTAATAATATCTTTACATATGATGCGATATTTCTGACTCGTCCCTTGAAGCTGACTAACTCACTGTTCTGACTCTGAACTGTGCGTTGTGCTGCCTCATACTTAGCCTTCCATGCTTCTCTGGCATTCTGACTTAGAGCTCCCTCGAAGTCGGCTAACTTTTCTCGCAACTCTTGTACTTGACCCTCAAGTGTGATAATCTTTTGCTGAAGTTCCTCCTTCTCTTCTTCCATTTTGACCTTATCTTTGTTGTGATAGTTAGCCACCAGTTCTTGTAACTGCGTTACTTGGGTTGTCAACTCGTAGATCGTCGCTCGGTCTTTGTCTGACGTCTTCTTGGCTTTGGAACTTGCTTCTTTCGCTTCACGGTATTTCTTTTCGTAGAGCTTCTTGTACTCCTCCTTTTCCTTTAAAGCCTTGTTCAAGCGGTCAGAACTGTCCCCGACACTTTCCCTTTTCCTTTTATTCCCCTCGGACATTGGTATTGCTTGCGCCTCCCTCAACTCTTGACGTAGCCTCTCGATCTGAAGTGCCATATCCTTTTCTCTCCTCTCATGAGTCTGTACTTGATAATTCGCAAGGTTCAACTCCTGTGTGAGCTCGTAGATCTTCTTATCTTGCCTCCGAAAATCCAAGTCCCGGTCCTCCTTGAGTTTTTCTAAAGCTGACGGTGCCTCTAGGGTTACCTTGCTTGAAGACGGTCCCTCATCCCTCGGTACTCCTCGGAAGACTCCATCATTTGCCCTTCATTCTCTCCACTCGTCGTATCGGGCCATGATCTCAAACTCTCTATAGGGCTGAACCCTCCTAGGTGAGTCCCAAGTCTTCATAATCTGGGCTAACTTAGATCTGTACCCCTCGCTCTGGTGTGAAAAACCGAAACTGGCCATCCCCGCTGTGGCTGGAATAAACTGTCTCAAACCGAATTGCCTTGAGACTAATAGAGGGCAGTAGGCCGTTCCACCCCATATACCCGCTAATGGGATCCAGTCGCAGTCTCTGCATCGATACCGAAAATTCGTTCCTCTATTCAGCCAACAAGCCTTCCAGACGATATCCAAATTTATCAAATTTCGGAAAAGCTCACTCCACTGGGCTTCAGTCTTCTTCTCCATAACACAACTCTTTAAGTGCTTCTCGATAGGTGAGTAGGTAGTCCTGAACCTTAGGGCACTGTACGAAGAGTTCCAACAGTTGCCTCTGAACTAAACCTCTAAAAGTTGCGAACATCCCCAAAATCTTCCATCACCGACCCTCTTACACGCGGTGAGTGATCGATAAGTCTCGGCTAGTATGGCTGGAACCAGATTTACTCCCTTGGATAACTTCTCGAACAAACCAACCGTGGATGGGTCTATGTGCTCGGGAGTTCTAGAAAATAACACTAACCCATATATGCAAAGGGCATACATCCTTCTTGCTTTAGTGGGCTCCTCGCTGCTCGAAGCTATCAAATCCTTAAAGACCTTCCAGCTCACTCTTTGTCTCTCTTCGCTTGCATCCTCATGACCCGTTACCTTCCGGTCCCAAAACTCTTTGTCCTTACCAGTGATTTGCATCAACTTCTTCTTAAAGCCCGAAGTGCTGTTGGGCTTGAATAGATCCTATCATACTTAATCACTGGACAATTGATCAGAACCTCGTATTCCTCTAGCGTGGGTGTCATGTCTATCTTCCCGAAGGTGAAACAGTTGTAGGCTGGATTCTAGAATTGCACCATCGCCCTCACTAAGTGCCTATCAATGGGAACCTTCGCTAACAAGGCAATATCCCTAAACTCCTTCTTGAACTGACCCTTCATGTCGTCACTCCATTGTTCCCATACCTCTTGGACCTCGGAGAGATAAAGACTCTGATTGGTACTCATTCTAACATACCCGTTTAGTGTAGAGACACTCCCTATCGGCAAACTGTCACCCTTCTCGTGCTGAACTGATTCGGACCAAGTCCAGGGGCTAATTAGGGGATTCCAGGGACTAAAATATAAAGCGGTTTAAACCTGGAGGGACTAAGGAAAGAATTAGCCCAAACCCACTAAAAACACACAGATCCGGGCTAAACCCTGATCCGACCCATAACCCAGGTGCCCTAAACGGCACCGTTTTGTGCTACACCAAAAACCCCAGCTGCCGAGTTGGCTCGGTCATTTTGACCGAAGCCAACTCGGCCCAACTCACTGCTTCAAGAAACTCTCTGAGACAAACACCAAAAACCCAGAAACTTTGAACATCATGGATCAAAAGGCTTAAAAAACTAAGAACATGATGAATGTTCTTCATGTTCATGAAGAACATGAAGAACACGGCCATGCACCGCCGCCCAAGCTGCCGTCTGATCCAAAGCGCCACCGTGGGGCGTCGCTCCAGCGAGTTTTCCGACCACTGCACTCACAAACCCGATCACCCTTCCGACACTGTTTCCGATGCCGGAGAGGATTTCCGACGCCGGTGAACCGTCCGATGATGCATAAACCCCCCAGAAACAACTAAAATCCTCATTTCAACAACCTAAAATAGATCTAAGTCAAACCTAAACCCCTAAAAACATTCGGCCATTTTCTTTAACTACTCAGTAATACAGATTCAACACATCAAAACAAAAGGAAAAGAGAAAACCGATTCAAAGGCTTACCTTCCAAGGATTTCGATTGCCAAAAAAACTCCTCTCCTGCCGATCAACCTCCAGATGCTATTCAAGCTCTCAAACTCCAAAACCTTAGCTGCCGATTCCACTTCAAATCCGATTCAATCTCCTCCTCCTCTCAAACTGCCGATCAGTCCTTAAATAGGATTCGAAACCAAGTCCTAATCCTAGTAGGATTCTATCTACCCAAGCAAACTCAAATTCCTAAACCTTTAAAACACTCAGCCTCAATCTCAAAAACCCCAAAATCTGGCCTCTCCCCTCCATTTCCAGATTTCTCGGTTCAAAACTGTTTTTTCGATTTTCAGTCTTTTTTTATATTATTATATATTAAATATTAATTATATTAATTATTTATATATTATTATTATTTACATATTATTAATTATTATATTAATTATTAATTATTAAAAGAATCGTGTTGACACGTGGAAAGGGATCATCTGGTTCGATTGTAAGAGAAAGTTGAGTCCAAGGTATATCGGGTCGTATGAGGTTATTTAGAGGGTTGGACCGGTAGCTTATCGGCTAGCTCTACCTCTAGAGTTGACACGTATATACGATGTGTTCCACGTGTCTATGTTGAGGCGTTACCATTACGATCCTTCGCATGTGGTTCAGCTTGAGGAAATAGAAATCAATATGGATTTGAATTACGAGGAAAGACCCATCGGAATCATGGATAGAGGAGTTAAAGAGCTTCGGAACAAGTGCATACCTTTGTTAAAGGTTTTGTGGAGGAACCATGAAATCAAAAAGACAACGTGGGAATCAGAGAAGGATATGAAAGCTCAGTATCCCATCTCTTCCTGATAGGTAAATTTCGAGGACGAAATTTCTTTAAGGATGGGAGAGTTGTAATGACTCGGATTCGGATCCGAGTGTCGGGTTAACCCGAGGGGTTTGGACTTCAGTTTGGGCCCTGAGTTTAGTGGTTTCGGGCCTCGGGTTAGTGTTGGGCCTTGTTGGGTCTTGTTGTGTTGGGTTTTAAGACGTAAGTTAGGGGAATTTTATTAAATACAAAAATGAATGAAAGAAAGGGAATAGGGTGTTATGGTTGTGCAGAGATTTCAGTGGGTGAAAAGTCATCCTTTGTCTTCCTCCTCTTCTCCATCTTTTCCTCTTAAACAAGCTGAGTAAAAAGGTAGAATCTTGTTATTCTAGGATAAGAATCACATTTTTAAGGTAAAGAGTAAGTTTTATGTCTTGTGGAGATTTATAGAAAGAGGTAAAGATGAGTTGGTTTGGTGTTGATGAAGGTTTAGTGGGGGTTTAAGGTGTAATCCGGGTTTTGGATTTTGAGGAGTCCTTTCTCTATTTTTGACCAGGTCTTCAGCTTTAGAAACCTTCCTAAGCTTAGTCTAACGGATGGTTTTAACTCTTCTGGTAGAGAAAAAGGTTGGAGCTTCTTCTCAAAGGGGTGTCAAGGAGAAAGCTTGAAGAGTGGTTAAGAGGGCGTTTTGTTGCTTACTTTGCTGAGGTTAGTACTCCCAACTCTTCTCCTCATCATCCATATCATGTAGTTTCATACATGTAGTTGTTTGTGTTTGAATGTGTAACCCCCTTAGCCCGGTCCAGACGAAACCGGTACTAACGGGTTACACGGGGAATATCGAATAAAACCCGTGAGGATCCGATCCGATAAGCAACCCTAAACCCGTTGTATTTTTTTATTTTATCTTAGCTAGATGCATATTCTTACTCCTACATGTCATGGTCTCATACGAAGCACTATCGGTAACATATTAATTAAAAACAACCATCCGATTAAACACTAACATGGATTAAGGACTAAAACGTAAAACTTTTAAATACGATTAGCAAAGTAGAAATTCTTTCCATCAAAGTCCAATTAGACACCCAAGTATACTACACAGCAAGTTTCAACTTAAACGGATTATTCTAACATCATCAATTGCATGTTTCTCTATTTTAGGGATCAAAATGTAAATATTCCGAAATACAAGGACTTCATCCGAAATAGGTTAACCATCTTGAAATTAAATCAAATTTAATCATGCATGCAAAATTTCAGCTCAATATAACATCTGTAAGTACCTTAATCGAACAAAGGAAGATATCTGGGACTAAAATATAATTTCCAGCAACTTTCAATTCTAAACATGATTAACAACATATGACACATAATTAACTACGTCATGGACATCATTCAAGCTATAGGCATGCTCTCTAAGAAGAGATTAATAACATAGCAATCATGATAGTACATGCTTCAACAATTCAAACAATTTCCAAAGTTCAACAATAGCAATCAAACATTAATGGTCTTATTACAACATGATTCAAAGCCTAAGAACACACTCCTCTCATAGGTTGTGTTACACATTGTCTTGCCCAATTTATTGGCCAAAAACATACCAAATTCAAAGTGATCTTTCCCCTTGGTCTCCTTGCCTCGAACGAAGCTCCAAGTGCCTTTATTTCTCTGCATGGATGAAAAGAGAGCTTAAGCAAACATGCTTAGTGAGGAAGCTCTACACAAACCATCAATGCATCAATTTAAAACCATGATAAAACCATAATTTGCAGTACTTTGTTAAATCATGCATGCTAACATCTCATGCTCATGTTCTTTTAACCAAATGCATCCTTGAGTTCACATATCCTTATCAAAACAATTCATAAATGATGCTCAATCTTCTTCTCAAATTCATGTATGTATATTGGCTTTCTAGTGAACACTTAATGTGAACCTTGAGTTCACCGAATACACGGATCCATGAGACATTTGTCTCGTCATGACACTAAGTCACCATTGACATAACACGAAGTCACCATTGACATGACACTAAGTCATCATTAGCACTATCACGCACGATCGGACACATAGTCACCCTTATTACGTGTAGGCGGCTCTACCACGCACGGTTGAACACAAAGTCACCCTTGTTACGTGTAGGCAATATTTTGTATTTTTAGTTTTGATTATAGTTCACTTATGACAATCCTAATGACATGTCATTCGTATTCGAATCTAAAGTTAGTGTCACTAAGCCAATATCATAATCAAATGTGCATGATAACTTGTTGCTCATAATGCATGCATAATATGTTCAACAAATGAACCAAAAGCCATGCCCAAAGGCACCATTATATATAAGGCAAATACTCATATTGTATTCCAAATCATATAACTTACTACTCATAATGCATGCATAATATGTTCAACAAATGAACCAAAAGCCATGCCCAAAGGCACCATCATATAATAGGCAAATAACCATATTGTATCCCAAATCATTTCTCATAATTTTTCATAATCATGGATATTAAATAAGCTATGCATTTCAGCAAGTAATTCTCATGTATGCACCATTTCAAAACATGCTCATGCATTTCCATAAATCTCATTGCATTACCAACAAAATACCTTTGTAAAATGTAGCCGAAACTCATACCAGTTTATCAAAACAAATACTTTACTTACTCCTGAACTATGGAAGGTTTTCACACTCTTCCATAGCCCCCAAAAACAGAACGTACCAAACGCGATTCGCTTTAAATTCGAAAACCACTCACCAACAAGCGAAACGAGCTTTCGCCGCTATCCGATGATCGCACCAACGCACCAGCACTCAAGCTTCTTCTTGTAACTCTTCTACAACATTAAAAATAGAGCATTCTCACATCATAACATGCTCAAACCAACAGCCATATCCGATCACCATTAAACTACCAAAAACTTAGCCGAAAAAACCGAAAACTAAGCCGAAATGCATCCGAACAACACCAGCCCAAAACCTAACGAATCTAACATCTAATCCACCTCAATTATGATCCAAAAACACATCCAAACCATCCTTATATCTCCAGCAACATTTAAGCATCTAAAACAGCCCATAAAACAACCGTAACGCACCTTAAAACTACACCGATTACATTATTCCGGGATTAAAGTAATATGCTATCAAATCAAGACTCAATTAATCATTAAATCAACATAAAAACATGATTGAATTCATCTAATTTCCAGCATTAAATGAGATCCAAAAAGATTTCACAAAAACATCACAAAATCATTAGATCTAACATTAAAAACATAGAATCAAGTTTTTATTCAAAGATTAGCAAGCTAATACTTGGGAATTTCAATAAAGAACCTTAGAAAAGAATAAAAATCCAGAAAATTATCTTCAATATCTATTCACCAAAAATATGAGACTTTCCCCTTCTTGATTCCTTGCAATTTGATGTAGATTTGATGAAATCAATGCTTAGGTTTTGTAAAGGATGGAAAGATGATGCAAATGATGTAATCTTTGTGGAAAAAGATGCAAAAATCAGCAAGGAATTGAAGAGAAAAGATGAAGAGAAAGTGGAGAGAAAATGAGAGAAAAAGATGAGAGAAAAATGAGGAAAAAGTGGTTTTGAGAGAAAATGATTAAAAACCAAATTAAAGTAATTAAAAATACCTTTTTGGTGAATAAATCATCATTAAAAATTAGAAATGGGTTTATGTCCCTCTAAGGATTCTAAGTTTAGCTTGCTTTTCAATTTAGTCACTAAAAACATCATATTTTCGAAAATCACCAAATCGGTCCTCCAAATTTTTCAAAAATTACAAATTGGTCATTTATGCGTAATTAAGCATAATTAAAAATCAAAAATAAATCCAAATTATTTTCTTTTAAATTTGAAACATATTTTTAATATTTCAAACCACCTTCCAAATTATTATTTTTCTTAATTAAAAATATCCTTATTTTATTTTTCCCAGAATTAATGAACCGGAGAACCCGATTCATCCCGAATCGAATTCCCCTAACTAAGCCTAAACTAATAACCCCAAAAACGGGATGTTATAACTCTCCCCCTCTTAAGAAAATTTCGTCCTCGAAATTTACCTCAAGTAAACAAGTGAGGAAACTGCTCCTCCATACTTTTCCATGTCTCCCAAGTTACCTCTTCGCCCCCTCGTTGCTTCCAAAGCACTTTAACCAAACCTATGGTTCTTCCTCGAAGAACTTTTGTATCCACATCCAAAATCCTCACCGGTTCTTCCTCATAACTCGCATCCGCTCTTAACTCAGATTCCTCAACTAGAACAACATGAAAAGGATCTGAACGATACTTACGAAGCATCAATACATGGAAACACATAATGCATCTTACTCAACTCCACCAACAACCTCAACCGATAACAACCAATTGGCTCTAACACTTCATATGGCCCAATAAAATGATGACCCAACTTACTCTTACGTCCAATCCTCATCACCTTCTTTCACGGAGAAACCCTAAGAAACACTTTGTCCCCAACATCATACTCTATCTCCCTACGCTTCAAATCGGCATAGGACTTCTTCCTATCCGAAGCTTCCTTAAGTTTAGTACATATTAACTTAACCTTCCCATCCGCATCTTTAAAACTTGAGGCAAAGAAACATACTTTTGCCCAACTTCTTTCCAACACAAAGGTATACAACACCTATGCCCGTATAAAGCCTCAAACGGTGCCATCCGTATACTCGTCTGAAAACTATTATAGTAAGTAAACTCTACCAACGACAATTACTTCTACCAAGAACCTTGAAACTCGATGATACAACACCTCAACATATCCTCCAAAGTCTGAATAACACGCTCAGACTGTCCATCCGTCTGTGGATGATAAGCCGTACTAAAGCTAAGCCTCGTACCCAAAGCTGTCTACAAACTCCTCCAAAACTTGGATGTAAACCGCGGATCCCTATCCGATATGACCGACTTAGGCACACCATGCAATCTCACCACCTCAAAAACATACAAATCTGCCAACTTATCCATAGATCACATTGTATGCATGATAAGAAAATGTACACACTTCGTAAACCTATCAACAATCATCCATATAGAATCTTTTTTGGACGGTGTTAAAGGTAACCCCGTCACAATATCCATGGTAACTCTCTCCCATTTCCACTCCGGAACCTGAACCGGTTGCAACAAACCTGTAGGGAACTGATGTTCAGCTTCCACCCGCTGACACACCATACAACGAGAAACAAACTTCGTCATATCTCTCTTTAAACCAACCCAAAAATACACACCCTCAAGATCACTATACATCTTTACCCTACCCGGGTGCATAGCAAACGGACTAGTATGTGCTTCTGCTAAAAATAACTTACCTCAACTCAACATCATCCGGCACCATAATCTGACCCCCAAACCACAGCATCTCATTCACATCAAAACGATACTCGGTCGGTCTACTTTCAGCAATATCCTTCACAAAAGGTACCAACGTCTCATCCTCTAACTGTTTCACCTTATCTTCTCAACCAAGATAGGCTTTACTTACAACTCCGCCACTAAACCACCCTCCTTAGAAATACTCAACTTAGCAAACATTGCTCTCAGCTCAACCGCCGCCTTACGGCTCAAAGCATCGGCCACTACATTGACTTTCCCCGGATGATATACAACAAACAACCCACACTTACCCTCTTCGGACAACCAACCAATTTCTTCCTCACACCTAAGCAACAATACACAAACCATCATACCATCTCAACCTCTATAGAAAACATAACTCAAAAGAAAACCCCATAAGGTTGATAACCAACTCTTGATAACCGTAACGATTTCCATACCATTACCATCGAACTAACCTTACTTTCGACATCCTCCCACATACCAGGTAACCAACTAAGCCTTTCACCAACCTCCACTACACACAACAAACTTCAGACTAACTTGTACAAAACTGCCAACAGTGTCTTAAGCAAACACCACCACCAACAATAACTTTATTATGAGTCATATTAACCATATCACAATGTCACAACATATCATCCATTTACCTATGAATGATAAAACCCAACATCCAAAAAACAACCTATGTTGGTCCTAAAAACTTTCAAATCTTATCATGTTATAGATACACCACTCACACATCCCCTACAATGGGACTTAGGAACCCAAGAAAAACCGTACTCCAACAAACGATTGATCCTACAAACCTCATAAGAAAACTTTATACCATCGATAGAACTTACTACCAAACTTATGATGATTCTTCCCAACTTCAACCCTGGGCACCCTTACTACTAATAACCCAAAGAAAATTGATACTCACCTAGCTTATCAGCATGACAAACATTTACATATGATTTCAACATAATCCAAACCAGCTTAGTCAAATACACATGTTTTTCCCCAACTCCTACCACAACATTCACCACCAAACCCATGGAATAAGATTACCATAAGCCCTGCTCAAGATTCTATTCCATCTCGACACTTTCCGTAGCAACCATGCGGTTAACATAACACAAAAAGATTCTCAACACAAAACTAAACCTTGCCAAGAACATATCCTTCACTAGATCCTCAACAAACATTTTGCCACGACTTGTCCCCGATCAACTTTACCAAGGTTGAATTTCGCTCATAGATCCACCATATAACTAGGTCTCCCTATAGGTTAACCGAACATCTTCCCTTGTAACTCAACAACCCAAGCTTATCCCACATAACAAACTCCCATTGCAAGCATCCTTATATAAGCCAAGTCATCCCCGGTTGCTAACATTCTACAAAACATATCATACAAGAAACTTACCAACTTTGTGTCAACCTCAACATTATACTCATCACAACAACAATATTTCCAACTTAAGGTTTAGCCACCACAACCAACTCAACACCATGGTTCAAACTTTAAAATCTACACATCATTAAGTGCATTGACACTTAACCCAAAACTTTTTTTTCATTATCAACTCATCGACAAACCAACTCCTGCATTAACTATACCACAACAAAATCCAAACTTGTAGAACCATTCCTTCCACTAGCTTCAACATCTCTTATTTTATACCTTACCAAAGCGGTAACCATAATGATGAAACATCCACAAACACGAACCCACTAAACACAAAACCTCAAAATACTTTTCGATAAAAGCAAACTCATAAGACTGAACAATGGATACAAACCATAAATTGTCCAGCGATCCACATTACACCACTTCAGACATCATCAAAAACTAACTTTACCCAAAGTATATCCAACTTAACATCCTGTAAACACAACGTGTACACTTTCCTCCTTTATAGTACAATCAAACCTCTTAAGATCACAACAATCTATGATTCAAACCCCCGATTTCACAACTCTTATACCAATATGTATCTCATATTTTACTTCCACCCTGACCATACCAGATTGATCACAACCTCCGATCTAACTACACACTAACCACACTACAAAGAACTCCATGTAATTTCCACAAAATAATTTCACATCACTTAGAATAACATCAACCTGCCTTTCTCTACAAAACATGCTACAACCTTCTTACAACCTCCAAATCTTAACTAGAAGAATCTGCAAAACTCAGCCTTACCTTTATTAATGACCAACTCAAACTAACCATATCTCAGTGTATTTACCTCAGTTTTTAAACATTCACAACTCTGAGACCAACCACTCATTGTTCATCCAAGACTATTCCTTAACCAAAAGGGTAGCTTGCCCACTACACATTCAGCTTAACACCACAAGAAAGTTCTTTCAACCTCTTCTTTTTTTTTCCCACACCTTCACCTTAAAAGAACTATCCACACTCCACTTACACCCTCAAGGAGTTACTCGTAAGTGTGAACAAATGTATACATGATTTCCTGTATGCCCTCATAAATGCCTATGCAAGTGCATATACATGTAAATGCAATTTCTAATGTCATGCTCAAGAATGCATGCATGTCCTACATTATCTATAAATATATACATATATGTGCTCTTAATCTAAACATGATTATTGTTCACACTCACAAATAACATCCTCAATTCCAACAACCTCAACTACCATCTTATTGACAACTCCCAAGTCAGATTAGCAATATCCGTACCAGCTTCAACAGACTAAAACACACTCGAAAGAACGGAGCAACACTACAAACTAACCTTCTGGCCTAACCGAAGGCACACTTACAGAGGAGGAAGAATTTACTCTTCCCTAACAGTCGTTTCATCTTCAATCTTGACCATTAAAGTTCATACCAACAGTATCTAGTGACTTACGTCTCAGAAACATATTCAAAAACTTTAAACATGCAGTTTAAAACATAATGTTCAAATAAAATAAACTTATATTCGGGCAAGATCCAAGGGAAAACTGAGAACATCTGAAAATATGTTGGCATTGGCAATGTGTAACCGATAACCCCATTTTAACCATCATTAATCAAAGTAAAATCATCAAGAATAGATTTTCACACTCCAATAACATATCATGTTCAATCACACATATCATGATCAATCGCACATTTAAGCACATAACTTAGCAATCCTATACATGCTTTAACCAACCAACTACACACTTTACAAATCAACTACACATTTTATAAACCTTACAACATACTTTTCAAACCAACTACACATTTTATTCAACCTGGCTCTGATACCACCAAATGTAACCCCCTTAGCCCGGCCCAGACGAAACCGGTACTAACGGGTTACATGAGGAATATCGAATAAAACCCGTGAGGATCCGATCTGATAAGAAACCCTAAAACCGTTGTATTTTTTTATTTTATCTTATCTAGATGCATATTCTTACTCCTACATGTTATGGTCTCATACGAAGCACTATCGGTAATATATTAATTAAAAACAACCATCCGATTAAACACTAACATGGATTAAGGACTAAACCGTAAAACTTTTAAATACGATTAGCAAAGTAGAAATTCTTTCCATCAAAGTCCAATTAGACACCCAAGTATACTACACAGCAAGTTTCAACTTAAACGGATTATTCTAACATCATCAATTGCATGTTTCTCTATTTTAGGGATCAAAATGTAAATATTCCGAAATACAAGGACTTCATCCGAAATAGGTTAACCATCTTGAAATTAAATCAAATTTAATCATGCATGCAAAATTTCAGCTCAATATAACATCTGTAAGTACCTTAATCGAACAAAGGAAGATATCTGGGACTAAAATATAATTTCCAGCAACTTTCAATTCTAAACATGATTAACAACATATGACACATAATTAACTACGTCATGGACATCATTCAAGCTATAGGCATGCTCTCTAAGAAGAGATTAATAACATAGCAATCATGATAGTACATGCTTCAACAATTCAAACAATTTCCAAAGTTCAACAATAGCAATCAAACATTAATGGTCTTATTACAACATGATTCAAAGCCTAAGAACACACTCCTCTCATAGGTTGTGTTACACATTGTCTTGCCCAATTTATTGGCCAAAAACATACCAAATTCAAAGTGATCTTTCCCCTTGGTCTCCTTGCCTCAAACGAAGCTCCAAGTGCCTTTATTTCTCTGCATGGATGAAAAGAGAGCTTAAGCAAACATGCTTAGTGAGGAAGCTCTACACAAACCATCAATGCATCAATTTAAAACCATGATAAAACCATAATTTACAATACTTTGTTAAATCATGCATGCTAACATCTCATGCTCATGTTCTTTTAACCAAATGCATCCTTGAGTTCACATATCCTTATCAAAACAATTCATAAATGATGCTCAATCTTCTTCTCAAATTCATGTATGTATATTGGCTTTCTAGTGAACACTTAATGTGAACCTTGAGTTCACCGAATACACGGATCCATGAGACATTTGTCTCGTCATGACACGAAGTCACCATTGACATGACACTAAGTCACCATTAGCACTACCACGCACGATCGGACACATAGTCACCCTTGTTACGTGTAGGCGGCTCTACCACGCACGGTTGGACACAAAGTCACCCTTGTTACGTGTAGGCAATATTCTGTATTTTCAGTTTTGATTATAGTGCACTTAAGACAATCCTAATGACATGTCATTCTTATTCGAATCTAAAGTTAGTGTCACTAAGCCAATATCATAATCAAATGTGCATGATAACTTGCTGCTCATAATGCATGCATAATATGTTCAACAAATGAACCAAAAGCCATGCCCAAAGGCACCATTATATATAAGGCAAATAACCATATTGTATTCCAAATCATATAACTTGCTGCTCATAATGCATGCATAATATGTTCAACAAATGAACCAAAAGTCATGCCCAAAGGCACCATCATATAATAGGCAAATAACCATATTGTATCCCAAATCATTTCTCATAATTTTTCATAATCATGGATGTTAAATAAGATATGCATTTCAGCAAGTAATTCTCATGTATGCACCATTTCAAAACATGCTCATGCATTTCCATAAATCTCATTGTATTACCAACAAAATACCTTTGTAAAATGTAGCCGAAACTCATACCGGTTTATCAAAACAAATACTTTACTTACTCTTGAACTATGGAAGGTTTTCACACTCTTCCATAGCCCCCAAAAACAGAACGTATCAAACGCGATTCACTTTAAATCCGAAAACCACTCACCAACAAGCGAAACGAGCTTTCGTCGCTATCCGATGATCGCACCAACGCACCAGCACTCAAGCTTCTTCTTGTAACTCTTCTACAAAATTAAAAATAGAGCATTCTCACATCATAAAATGCTCAAACCAACAGCCATATCTGATCACCATTAAACTACCAAAAACTTAGCCGAAAAGACCGAAAACTAAGCCGAAATGCATCCGAACAACACCAGCCCAAAACCTAACGAATCTAACATCTAATCCACCTCAATTATGATCCAAAAACACATCCAAACCATCCTTATATCTCCAGCAACATTTAAGCATCTAAAACAGCCCATAAAACAACCGTAACGCACCTTAAAACTACACCGATTACATTATTCCGGGATTAAAGTAATATGCTATCAAATCAAGACTCAATTAATCATTAAATCAACATAAAAACATGATTGAATTCATCTAATTTCCAGCATTAAATGAGATCCAAAAAGATTTCACAAAAACATCACAAAATCATTAGATCTAACATTAAAAACATAGAATCAAGTTTTTATTCAAAGATTAGCAAGCTAATACTTGGGAATTTCAATAAAGAACCTTAGAAAAGAATAAAAATCCAGAAAATTATCTTCAATATCTATTCACCAAAAATATGAGACTTTCCCCTTCTTGATTCCTTGCAATTTGATGTAGATTTGATGAAATCAATGCTTAGGTTTTGTAAAGGATGGAAAGATGATGCAAATGATGTAATCTTTGTGGAAAAAGATGCAAAAATCAGCAAGGAATTGAAGAGAAAAGATGAAGAGAAAGTGGAGAGAAAATGAGAGAAAAAGATGAGAGAAAAATGAGGAAAAAGTGGTTTTGAGAGAAAATGATTAAAAACCAAATTAAAGTAATTAAAAATACCTTTTTGGTGAATAAATCATCATTAAAAATTAGAAATGGGTTTATGTCCCTCTAAGGATTCTAAGTTTAGCTTGCTTTTCAATTTAGTCACTAAAAACATCATATTTTCGAAAATCACCAAATCGGTCCTCCAAATTTTTCAAAAATTACAAATTGGTCATTTATGCGTAATTAAGCATAATTAAAAATCAAAAATAAATCCAAATTATTTTCTTTTAAATTTGAAACATATTTTTAATATTTCAAACCACCTTCCAAATTATTATTTTTCTTAATTAAAAATATCCTTATTTTATTTTTCCCGGAATTAATGAACCGGAGAACCCGATTCATCCCGAATCGAATTCCCCTAACTAAGCCTAAACTAATAACCCCAAAAACGGGATGTTACAGAATGCTTGGTTTTAAGCTTGGAATGCTTTAATGGTGGATTTCGTATCATTGTGATTAAGGGCTGATAAATGAAGTTAAAATGCCCTAAACTTCCTTCAGATTGAAGAAAAACACCTTAAAATCGTTTTAGATAAGTTTGGGGGTTGAATCCTTGGGAATTTCTAGGAGCAGACCTGCAAATCTTGTAGGGGGTATCGACACCGGTGGCCCATGTATCGATACCCCTAAGAGAAAAAGAGGCTTCTTGGCCAGAGGGATCGAACCATGGTTCGATACCCAACCCTCTAGTGGTATAATTGCATCGATACCAGTATCGAAGCGGTTCTTCCCCTCCGTTGACCTTTGGACTGGTCAAAGGGTATTGATACTAGTATCGATACCCATATTTCGATACCCTCTTTGAGTGGATATCGATGCAGAGTGTTTCAATACCCTACCTAAGGGTATCGATACTCCTGTGTATTTTGGCCAAGTTTGAGTAGAGATTTGGGACTCGATGATTTTAATAAATGCTTCCATTAATCTGAAAGTTGTAAAATGAATTATTGAACTAAGATTGATGTTATAACCCTAAAAGGCTAAATTGAAATAATCTTAATATATCTTGTTGTGCTAAGATCATAGGTGGATCGTTTGTGTGATTTGAGTTCTTGTGTGTTGGAAATTCGGATATCCATAAGTGTTGCAATACGTTGAAGGCCATCCGATATAATATGTCGGGTGATGATTAAAAACTTTTATGCCGAGTGTTGGGCGGCCTCATTCGAAGATGTTCGATGTAACATTCTGAGCATGGGTTTGGTTGGGCGGCCTTCACCCCTTTCCAAACGTTGGACGGCCTCGTTCGAAGATGTCCGATGTAATATTCCGGGCATAGGATTTTAAGGCAGCCTTAATCCTAAGTGTAGGATCTCGATGTTGTGTGGACGTGGGCCTCACTCTTGTGTGTTGACATGATAGAATTGTATATGCTGTGTGCGATAATATACATTCATTTATGCCATGTGTTAGGCAAGCATGCTAGACCATCATATCATGCACGAGATTTATGTCATGCTTTACTGCTTATAATATGCATGATGTTGGCCGAGTTCGACATATCTACGGAGCTTTCGTAACTCAGTGTTCGAAATGTGTTTTCGTGCGTAGGTTAGGTGGATCTGATCTGTAGATCACCATCAAGGTTTAGATTTCAACATCGACCGTGTTGTCAGAGTACAATTATTAGATAGTGGGCTAGTGCTTTGTCAAACCCTATATGTAATTTGTAACTCTGTTATTTTAAATTTGGGTTGAATGTTTTTATGGTTTGTAATAATTTGGAGCTCCGATTTCTTTAAACTATTTTGGACTTATGTTTTAACTCGTATTGGATTTTATGAATTTTGTTGGACTTGGATTTACTTGTTGGACTTTAAAAGAAATTTTTTAATACGGATTATGGGCCGGAAGCCCATTGTGACATCCGGATCGGGGTGTTACATTTTTTTATGTATAATATGTATATATGTGAATTGAAACCATTAATAATGTATTAAGCGTAATTGTTTAGTTGATTGAGTATAATTTAGTTAATATTTAGGTGTAGGGGTAAGCGAGTCGAGTTGAGTCAAAAAAATTCAAGTTATTCATGTTGAGTCATCATATTTTTCAACTTTAACTTTTTTTGAAATTTTTCGATTTGAGTTGGTTTTAGCGAGTTCGAGTCGATTTTTTGAGTTTATGTATAAATTTAATTATAAATTTATGATATTATAATACATTTTGATTCTAATTTAAAACTCTCTTTATATCTACATACATATTTTTTTCATATTATTTTTTACGTATATAAATAAGATTTTGAATTATTATTATTATTATTATTATTATTATTATTATTATTATTATTATTATTATTATTATTATCAAATACCTTAGGTATAAATATTTTATTTCATTAAATTACGAGCCTCGTTAAAAAAATATTTTTCTTATCTAGAAAAGGTCAAGCCGAGATAAAAATAATGATAAATTAAATATAATAATATAAATATATAAATTAAAAATATAAAATAATTAATATAATTTAAATAATATAAAAAATATAAATAAATTATATTTAAAAGTAAAAAATAAATATGAAAAGTGACCATATTGTAAAGAAAAGAAAAATAAAATGTAAAAATAATAAAAAAGAGAAGATATGACTGAAATAAAATTGAAAATAAAATTATAGGACTAAATATGTAATTAGACCCTAAAATTTTTTGAGTTATTCGATTTTTCGAGTAACTCGAATTTTGGAAATTTGAACTCTACTCGAAATTGAAATTTTTTAAGTTATTCTATTCGACTCGAATAACTCTAATAACTTGAATAACTCGACTCGAATAGCTCAAAATTAAAAAAAAAATCAATTTTTTCAAATCGAATTTTTCTCACTCTTATTTAGGCATAGTTTAAAGATTTAAGAGACATAATAAAAATATTAAAATGTAATCCTTAAATTATTGTACGAAAGAGGGGTAAGATTTAAAAAAAATCAAGTTCACTTAATACAAAAAAAATGAGATCAAATGAAGGAATGACTGAACTTGTTTAAGTATGAAATTTAGAAAAGGAGAATATATATATATATATATATATATATATTAAATTTACGAATGAAATAAATTGAGTTGAATTGAGAAGGTTATTTTATAATTAAAAGTTATATCATGAGACTGATTTATCATATCGACCATAATTTCAACCAATAAAAATTAACCTCCTTACTACATCATGACTATTATAATAAGCCAAAATTATTTATATAATAAAATTTTATCGTATTCGATCGACGTCAATCAACTAATAATTTGTTACATTACATGAAAAATAATTTCTAACATTCAACTTTATCAAGTTCAATAATACAAGCTACTCTATTGAAGCTACATGAGGTAGGTAATGCAAACAAGTTAAGCAACAAGCTAGAATGAGACATGTAAAGAAGTTAACATGCATTAGGGTATATATTTAGTAAAATACTAAAAACCACGTCATCCATAGACCAACCACTAAAAATCATATATCTCATCAATTTTTTTTATATCGTATTTTTTAAGTGAATCTCCACTCATATTTATTGTTAATTTATTTTAAAAATAATTTTTTCAAGTGAAGATTCACTTGAGAAAAATATATGACATTGAAAAATTGGTAAGATGAGTAATTATTAGTGATTGATCCTATAAACACGTGGTGGGACTTACCCGTAATATAATTTCTCCTCCAATACCTTTATACAGCTTTTTGGAATCCTAATTCAACTCATATTATGATTTTAATATAAATATATATAATCGTAATTTAACTTTAATTAGAATTTTAATATTTTATTAAATACATGTAATTTTAATTCAACATAATCAAGATCTTAATATGAGATAAGATCAAGTTACACAATATAAAACTTTATAGATTTTATATATTTTTAGATCGTTGGACGAGTAAAATGGATGACTCGAATTAATAACCGGTTATGTTAAGATTACCAATTAAAAAATGAGTTAATCTGAACCGATCTTCACATAATCAATTTAAATTAAAAATATTTGTATGAAAAATCATACACTTATTTTTTACGCTATCTAAGTTTTAAAAAAGATTTTTTTTTTTATAATATAGGAGTATTATTAATGGTGCTAATATATTAAATAATGTTTAAAAAATTATATAGATGTCTTGTATTTACTTTTATCATATTATACAATAGGCTTTAAAATGATATTTTAAAATTTCAATATAATTATTTAAGTCATTCGAAAAATATTTTAGATTTGATAGCTTAATTATCATAAGCTTTAAAGCCAAATTATCATATAAAAATAAAATTCAAACTCAAATTAATTTAATATTATTTAAATCAAATATTTTTAATTAAAATATATTAAATATTAAAATATTACTTAAACCAATTTTAAGTATGATTTAGATATTTAGATAACATATTTAAAAAATAATGCTAGACATCGTGAGCAATATATTCATAAAAATATATTAAATATTAAAATATTATTTAAATACGTATTACATCATTTAAATATTAAAATAATATAAAAAATAAAATATTAAATAATGTTAAGCTCAAATAATTAACTATCTAATCAGATGTAACAAATGGACTAATATAAATAAAACTTATTACTTCAAGAATATTTAAGTTAAAAACGATAGAAAAATAATAAATATCTAAAAAAATAGACGAGAAAGATGAGGTTTTAGTCAAATATTGTTTTTTTAGAGAGCTATAATAACTTGAAGATATTTTTTTAGGTGAAATTTTAAACTAAATTACAATATAAAATAAAATGCGTATATAATATAATTACTAATTTATGACTCAAATTTTTTAATTTGATTTAAAACACCGTTACAATATTTATCTAAAAATCTTGAGAATGATATTCCCGTTGTTTAAAAACAATTACTACGAGCACGAACCCTCTTGTCCAAATGGTTAAAAGAATAATTGTTTTTAGAGATCACGGATTCGAACACCAATGATATCAGCAAGTGATTAAGCGATCAATGTCAAATAGTGAAAAATTATAATCTAAAACAGATATTACTATAATCACTATTAGCTTGTTCAAAAAAATATTAGGTTAAAAATAATTTTTTCTATCCGACAAACTAAACATAGAAAAAACGTGGACAGTGCTAACATGAATATGGCTTCCTTTTTTCCTGAGTTGAAAAGCAATGTATGAGAAAAAAAACTTGAAAATTACAACACCATACTCCCTAGGAATCAAAGAATATATTGAAAAAAGAAAAGATCAAATGAAATAGACAACACATTGCATTTGCATAAGTTCACGCGACCAAACCCAAAACTGAACACAACTTGGTGCACTCTACCACAAGCATCTTGATCTCGACAAATTGTTGTAACAAGGCCGAATGATGCATGCGTCGATGACGACAATGATTTGTAAAGCGACTTACGACGATGAACTGTCCAGCTTACACAGAGATTGCATCCTGATCTCAAACAAAATTAACGGAACGATTAGCATGGAAGATGAACATTGTTACTTAGGTTCAGATTGTTTGCAGAATGACATACCTTGGCAGTCAAGTTTGACATTGCTAGGTTGAACTTTTCTTTGGTTTTTGTACCAGCAACCTGCCCGGCCTTTGCAACTTTGCTAAATGCGCTGTTTAGCCAAGCTGTTCCGGCAATTACATACCTGTCCCGAACAAAACAAAGTACATCAATGCGATAATAACACGAGGAGTCGAGGACAAAGCAGCGTTGACTGTTGAGAAGGAGAAATTGTACCTGCTAGATTTGACGGCTGATCCTGTGTTGTTTATTTTCCTCTCTGCTGCAAATATTGCAGCCATTGTTTTATCTGACACCTGCAATCTTTGGTCCACAGACTTCACTTTCTCATTAACCACCGAGATTCCAACGGTTAATTTCTCAGTCACTCCGACTCTCCACTTAGCAGATGCATTGGCTCTCAACTGATGTTTCTCGTCAAATGCTTTCGCTTTGTTAACTGCATCTTGTCGTATGGCTGAACCTTTAGCCAACACACTAGCGACAACATCTTGCGCCCTACTAACATAGATTCTTCCACTTCTAGGTGGACTAGTTCTGCCCTGCTGAAATACAACAATAATTTGAATCATAAACTAAACGATTTATTTAGATTCAAATAACAAAATCTAGTTAAGGAAGCCACTTGTTCAGACTCGGCATATCACGGCATAAAGGCATGAATTCAGTACATCAAGCTTTAACAACAGAATTGACAAGTCCAGTTTAAGGACTCTAAAATATGCCTTTCCTTTCCATTATCCTCGTTCCTATTTGTGTGGTTTGTGGTTACTATAGCAGAGGGTCAGCAAGTGCTATTCCTTTAATACGGTAGTTTTTGTGGAAACTTGAAAGTTCAAAATCTACTAGGTTCAGGTAAACAACCAGTCACGATATAATATTAAACCAAACCAGCAATATGTAAAAAAGATTTGAAATGGGACACATCGCCATATTTTCCCGTCCCTTTCCTGTACTGAGCCAGCCCATCCAGCTAAGAAACATTTCTATGCAAAATAAATTTAATATTAGTACCTCATCGTTTGATGCACTATGCCCAGCAGGACCAACGGACACAATGTTGTCTGCCGCTCTAGATTCCTACACAGGTTGCAATAATAAAAATTAGAATTTCGTTAAATGCAAGTAACAACAGAAAGGAAAACCTCTTGGATGACTTACATGAATCTCAGGTTTCGGAACATAATTTTCAGCACAAATTATGGTCACAATCTTGTCAACAAGTGTTGCCCCCTACAGAACAAGATTTAGAAATGTCACTTCCTAGAGTCATTTGTGCAGATTAGTGTTGTCTTTAAAAGAACAGAGATTTCTAATCAATTATGTACTTCATGGCATTAGTTGATTTCTTTTAATTAGATATATGAATCTATTTGTTAACTAATAAAGATAACACCAAGTGCGGTAAATCCGAATAAAAGCACATCAAGAACCACAGCTGAAGTATCCGATAAAAAAGATGGAGACAATGGGGTACTTATCCCATGGTATGAGCATCCGACAAATCCACAAGGTGAACTAATTGGATATAATACCGATGGTAAGCTGGATTCCAGCAACAAGAACTGACCAACTAAACTATCAGCCGCTACCAATAAACGTTGGTTTCCACGGACTGATGTCCCCCTCTCTTTCCTACTAATCACAAGGAGGCAACATATGAGATTTCGGCAAAACATCTAAAAACATTGAAATTTCTTGTTCTTCTCTTCTGAATATTCCATAATTATAACTTAAGGAATCACTTATCCTGTGAGGATAACATACCTTCGAAGTTACTAAACCAGGCAACTTTTACAACTTGGCATTGCTTTACATCTAAAGAACTACTTTACAACCTACTTATTTCAATTCAATCAATTCCAATAATTTATTCACTTCAAGGAGGCACAAGCAACCAACTTTCAAGGTGAATTCGCAAGGCTCAGATCAAATAATGAAGTTAAAGACATTGCAATGTTAACCGATTCTCGAAGTAACCAATACTTGAGGATTACAAGTCAAGAAACAAAGTAAATCCATGCAGCAATAGCACTCTACTTAGCAAGAAAGAAGAGCTTAACTAGATTAAGCACAAACCGATAATAACAAGGCGATTTCGAGAGCTTTTGGATCTTTGAATGTAACATATGCAGTCTTTGAGTGGCCTGGTTCACTGCAGTAACCATAGAACAACACAGCAATCCAAGTTAACCAGCAAAAATCACTACTTTTATGTTAGATTGATCATTAAGTTTTTAAAAACACCAAAAAAGAAACCCCAAATTTTTAATTCAAATTTCATTCATTGAACTTATCTGCTAACATGGAAAAAGATATGAACAGAACAAAACAAAACTCCAAAGCAGCCTTATCTTCCAGGTTAGATGCCATATAATAAATTATTTAAAAGAGACAAAATTCAACAAGTTTTTTTTATGTTCAATTAAAAATAAAACATAAACGTTGGCCCACAAAAGGAAGACTCAAGATCCAAAATTCCAGCTTTCTTTCATTTTCTCACATTTTCTCAGCCACCAAACACATTCATTACCGACCAACCCTTTAGTAGAATCACCAGAAACAAAAAGAACATACCTTATCATCTGAATATGCTCTATATCACCAGAAAAGGAAAAGAACTCATGAATCTCCCTCTCAGTTGCTAGATCTGACAGGTTCTTCACTTGAACAGTTCTTGTCTGAGAAACCCAACATTAGAAACACAAGAAAACATTTTTACTCAGAACAACAAAAAAGATTCAGTTTTTAGCATCATTAAACACATAAGACATGAAGGGGAACCAAGAAAATTAGCTCACCTGCATTGTTAAGCAAAAAAGCTGATGCAAGAAATGAGTTGTAAAAGAATAGTAAGAGAGAGAAGCAGACAACTATGGAAGCGAGAGAAAGAGAGAAATATGTGAGCAAGAAAGAATGTAGAACATGATTGGGTTCTTTTATTACGACCTTTCATAAATGCCCTTGAGTTTTTATTTAATTTTATTTTAATTTGCCAATAATTAATTTACCATATTGCCTTTTATAAAATATAACATGATATCTCAAATCTGTTTGTATAATTTATTTTAGGTATAAATATAATTTTAACATTTAATATTATAATTTTTATTATTTTAATTTTGTTTTTTAGAATAAATTTATCTTTTAATTTATATCTTTTTGATAAATATCATATTTTTAATTAGCATAATGATTATATAATTAAAAAATTAACGATAATAATATATCATATATATTTAGAATGATATTTAAGATTCAAGAATATTTAGTAGTCTTTTATTTAAAATTTAATTATTTTTAATATTTTATGTTAGAATAAAATTATATTTTACATGTATATATTTATCATTATCGTAAAATATTTAACGATAATGACATATTATACATATAGAATGAGACTAGATATCACGTTATTTAAAATATATTATCACATATATATGACATATCAATATCGTTAAATTTTTAACAGTTTAATCATTATATTAATTAAAAAATAAATTATGTATCAAAAAACATAACTTAAGAGTTAATTTTATCCAAAAAAATAAATATCAAAATAATAAATATTATAAACGTTCAAAATTAAAATTATCTTTATACCTCTATTTTAATTCAAAATAATATCCTAAATTTTATTAGGTAAAAAAGGTAAATTTATTGTCATCATTGCTATATATAACCTGTATAAAATAATTAAATTTGAAATGTATCAGGTTGAAATAAAATGGAATTTCTGGTAATACCTATTGATATGAGGTGTCCATATTTTTACCTAAAATTTATGTATTTAATATCTTAAAAAAAGTTAATAATCAAATAACCCAGCTCTTTTAATAATGATAAATATATATTTTTTTTCATACGAAAGTGAAAGAACAACAACAGCCTTGATTTTTTAAATTTTAAAAAATGAAAGAAGGGTAAAATAGTAAAATCAAAAAGGGTAATATGGTCAAATTTCATGTGTTATAGTGGACTTTATGAGCGCCGAATAGGAAATTTGTTGGACTTTGTGAGATAAAAATAATAATTAATTTAGAATAAAAAACATTATTTTATTGGTTAAATAAATTCTTTATTTTAACTTTATGGAATCATGTAATTTGACAGTGAAGCATTTGGATATAAAGTGGCAGCATCCAAGTGGATTTGAATGGGAGAAAATCTCTAACGTATCAGTATCCTTAAGATCAAGGGGGGTAGTTTGATATTATTTTAAAGAAAAAATTTACGATTTAAGATAAATATTATTAAATATTATTAATATTAAATATCATTAAATTAAATAATAAAAGTATTGATTATTAATTATATTTTTGAGATTTTTATTTTTTATTAATTAATTTAATAATATTTACGATGTTTATTGTTATTAGTGTTTAACGGTGTTTAATGTTCATTGTAAACTCATTCTATTTTAAAATATAATTTTAAAGTGTTTTTAAATTATTTAATTTAAAGTAAGAGTATTTGGTATTATCATTAATAATATTTATGAATAAAAAAATATTTATTTTAAAATATAAAAAATTATTATATAAATAACGATATATAAATAATTTTCTTTAAAAATATTTTAAAAATTAGAATTTTAAATTTTAGCTTATTAAAATCACTTTTGATATCAAGCTGAAAAAGAATTTTGGTCCAAACAAAACTATCTGTTTTCATTGAACAAACCCATTTTTTTTCAATTTAATTTACAACCCATTTTTTATTTAATTTAATACCAAAAACAACCGAAAAATTGTGTGCAAAATAGTTTATTTTTTATTATGTATCTATTTTAAAAAATAAATTTAGGTTTTAAGGTTAAAAAGGTGTTATTATAGTTTTAAAAAATAGAGGTAAGACATATATTTTAAGGTATAGAATTTAAAATTTGAGATATAAAATTAAAGTTAGAGTATATGTAAAACTAAAATTGATTTTGATATAACAATTATATTTAAGGACTATTTTATAATAAATTTTTAAGTCCCTAATTCGAATTTTATGCTTCAAGTCAAACCAAGAACAATGAAATAATTTTTCCAAGTGTTTTTACACGACAATATCGATACCCCTAGAACAGGTATCAATACCACCTGTATTTTAAAAGAATATTCTTGAGATCAAGAACAAGTATCGAAACATGGTTCGATGACAATACCTCACTGCCAACACTTGTTTTGAATCAAGTATCGAACCACTTTTTATGTTTTAATTATTTTAAAATTATTTAAAATTATGACCCATGTTTTGATACCGGCATCGATACCCTTCCAAAATCCCAACGACTCTTTTGGCATTTAATGAGTCGACCGTTGGTGGCGGTTAAAGCTTTAAATGATGGTTAGCTTGTTCCGAAATATGGTTCGATACCAGTTTTTACAGTTTACTAAAGGTATCAAAACATGGTTCGATGCCCCTCTTATTAAATGCACAACAACTCTTTCTAATTTGGTTTGTTTTGAAGCAGGTATCCCGTGTTTCGATACCATAGAGTGTAGAGGTGCATTTATGGTGGAAAGATGAAGCTCTAACGTCTTTATTTGCATTCCCAACAACCACAACGGTTAAAAATCAATGAGAGGGTATAAAGTGAAGCATTTCAAGTAGCAATAAGGACTATTGAACTTCAAGCAACATCCAAGCAATCAAATCCAACTCCCAAGCACTTCTATAGAAAATCTTAATTCTCAACTCTTGTATTTCAATTTGTATCCTTATAATTGAGTTTGGGGAAAGTTTGTATGTAATTGGGGCATTATCTATTTTATGAGAGATTTCAATTTGCCTTTCTTTTTATCTTTTTTTCCTTGTGAGGTTGAATCAATTCTTGGGTAGAAGAATTGATTCGTATTGTAATGATTATCCCTTAAACCGAGAAAAAAGTTGAATTCTTAGTGAATTGGTTTCAAAATCCTTAGTGGGAGCTAAGGTATTGGATGTAGAGCTTGTTCTAAAGTTTGAACCACTCTAAATCGTTTGTTCTTCATTTTTTAATTTTTACCGAAATTCTTCCAACCAAAATTTTTATTTCCAATTCCCCCTCTTGGCCAACTTCTTAGATCGATCAACTCAACAATTGGTATTAGAGTTAAATCTTTGAAGGGATTCACATCCACCAAAGAAGATCCAAGGAGTGTTGATCATATCTACAAGACAAACTCAATGGCCTCCACTTCTGGAACATGGAATGAGTCTCACTCCATCACCAAACCTTCATTCTTCAATGGTGACAACTACACATATTAGAAGAATAAAATGAGGCTATTCATCAACTCCAACGATTATGTCCTTTGAGATATAATTGAAGATGACCCCTCAATTTCAATGAAGATGGAAGGAGATCGACAAGTGCCAAATGAAAAGAACGAGATGACCGACGAGTAGAGAAGAAGGATATCTACTAATGACAAAGCCTTATATATCATCTTTTGTGCTCTTGGCCCCGACATCTACTCCAAGATGTCATCATGGACAAGTGACAAAGAAGTTTAAAACTCTTTGGAAACTACATATGAAGGCACCAACGACGTCAAGGAGACTAAGATTGGTCATCTCAATCTTAATTATGAAAATGTCAAGATGGAGCCGGACGAAGACATCACCAAAATGTTTGATAGATTTTCGATGATTGCAAATGGTTTCAAGGGCTTTGGTGAGATCATACTGGAGGAGAAACTCGTAAGGAAGCTCATCTACTCTCTCCCGAGTCTTGGGATAGCAAGAGAACCGCTATCATTGAAGCCAAAGACTTGAAAACTATAAAGCTTGATGCTCTTGTGGGTTCTCTTCTCACCCATGAGATTATGAAGAAAGGAAGGGAAGAAGAGAAAAAAAAGAAAGAGGTAAAGCTTGAAAAGAGAGAAGTGGAAAAGAAAAAGCAAGGGATTTCTTTTAAAGCTTCACAAGAGGAAGTAGACACTAGTGAAGAGGATGAACTTGAAGAGTTGACTATGGTAGCCAAAAGATTCACTAGAATCATGAGGGCAAGCCGAAATAGAAGATTTCAAAGAAAGAAGGAATTTAAAGGAAAGGGTAAAGAAGATAAAAAAGACCAAATCATTTTCTATGCGTGCAAGAAGTTTGGTCATATTAGGACCGATTGCCCACAATACAAAAGGAAGGGTTTTGAGAAGAAGAAGAAGAAGCAGAAGGCTCATGTTGCCACATGGAGTGATGAGGAGTCATCTTCCGATGAGGACAATGAAGTGACCAACCTATGTATCATGGCTCTTGATGAGCCCAAGGTAACTCTTGAACCCTCATGCAATGATCTTACATATGATGAATCACAAGATACTTATGATGAATTGGTTTTGAAATTCAAAGAATCAATTTTAAAAAGCAAGAAAACTATTTCCAATTTAGAAAAGAAAAATCATTCTTTGACAAAAATAATTTTGGATTTTAAAAAAAAATGGTGTTGTTTTAAATGATGATTTAAAATTTTTTCAAAAAGAAAATGTAGATTTAAACAACTTTATCTCAAGCTTGAGTGAGAATCACCACAAAATAGTGAATGAGCTTAAAGAATAAATCAAAGTGGTTGATAGTTCAACTTTTGAAAAATGAAGTTCTTCAAAACTCAACCATGAGAAAAAGAGTTTTCAAAACCACAAACATAGAGGTTTTCAAAGGTATACTAGACACAAGAGGATTAGGAGTGTATGGGTTCCTAAGGAACTCATTGTTTCCAATAATGTGCATGCCGTTGCATCTTGAATTCCTAAGGGAACCAAGCTTTTAGGAACTAACTCTCATGGACCCAAAATGATTTGGGTACCAAAAATCAAAAACTAGATATTTGTTTGTAGGTTGAGCATTGCTTCAAGTCCAAAGCTTCAAGTCAAAACATGTGGTACCTTGATAGTGGATGCTCAAGGTATATGACCGGAGACAAAGGACGATTTAAGGAGTTAGAGCTTAAAAGTGGTGGAGTAATGACTTTCGGTGACAACTCCAAATGCCAAATTGAGGGTATTGGCTCTATTGGTAATCACTCCTCTATTCTCATTGAAAATGTTTTTCTTGTTAATGGTCTTAAGCATAATTTGTTGAGCATTAGTCAATTATGTAATAAAGGTTTTTATGTCATTTTTGATAAACATGGTTGTAAAATAATAGACATAGATTCCAATAGAATAATGCTTATAGATCATCGCATAGGAAATATTTATATGCTGCATCTAAATGACATTAATCTATCTCATACATGCTTGGTAGCTAGTGATAAAAATGATGCATGGTTATGGCATAGAAAACTAGGACATGCTAGCATAAGTGTTTTAGAGAAATTAGTTTCCCAAAATTTAGTTAGAGGTTTACTTAAGATCAACCTCTTTATATAAGATTTGTGATGCATGTGCTAAAAGTAAACAAAAAAGAGTTTCTTTTAAGTCCATTAATGATGTTTCAACTAGTAGAGAACAACAACCTTGATTTTTAAATTTTAAAAAAATGAAAGAAAGGTAAAATAGTAAAATCAAAAAGGGTAATATGGTCTCTTTGCCAAAATCCCAAAGTGCTTGTTTCCTTTGGTCAAATTTTATGTGTTCGAGTGGTGGACTTTATGAGCGCCGAATAGGAATTTAGTTGGACTTTGTGAGATAAAAATAATAATTAATTTAGAAGAAAAAATATTATTTTATTGGTTAAATAAATTCTTTATTTTAACTTTATGGAATGATGTAATTTTACAGTCAAGCATTTGGATCCGAAGTGGCATCATCCAAGTGGATTTGAATGGGATAATCTCTAACGTATCATTATCCTTAAGATCAAGGGGTTTAGTTTGATATTATTTTAAAGAATAATTTTATTACGTACGTTGAATATCGTTAAACATCAATAAAATTGAATATTATTAAATTAGATAATAAAATTAAAAATTTTAAATATTTAATATATAATTATAAAAGAGTAATAAAGAGTGATAAACTCAACATATAATTATTAATTTAAGGTTGAGTTTGAGATTTTTAATTTTTATTAATTAATTTAATAATGTTCACGATGTTCAGTGTTTAGCGGTGTTCGATGCCAGTTATAGACCCATCTTATTTTAAAATATAATTTTAAAAGTATTTTTAAATAATTTGATTTAAATAAAAGTATTTAGTATCATCATCAAAAAATGTTTTTAAATAGATAAATATTTATTTTAAAAATATATAAAAAATATTATATAAACGAATATATATAAATATTTTTTTAAAAAAATATTTAAAAAATTAAAAATTTTAGCTTATTAAAATCACTTTTGATATCAAGTTGAAAAAGAAAATTTCGTCCAAAAAATATCTGTTTTCATTGAACAAACCCATCTTTTTAATTTAATTTACAACCCAATTTTCAATTTAATTTAATATTATAAACAAACTTAAAAAATTGGGTGCAAATAGTTTGCTCTTTTACTGTATCTCTATTTTAAAACAGTAAAATTATGATTTAAGATTAAAAAAGTGTGATCATGGTTTAGAAAAATAGAGGTAAGATATATTTTTTAGGTCATAGAATTTAAAGTTTGAGATGTAAAAAATAATGTTAAAGTATAGAATTTAATCTTAATATATTTTTAAAAATAAGACATAGAAGAAGATATGACGAGAGACGAAAGATTTTTATTCCTAAAAACTAGCTTCTTGAGAATGATTTAAACATAATCACTTATTTTTCTAAAAAATCTCCAATCTAATTTAATATTTTGGCAAGCCATAATCTCTAATTTGATATTAAATCGACTCGATTGAATATTAACCCTTAAACGTAACCTAATTTTTTCAACTTTATAAATTTAATGTTTAAAAAACCTAAAAAATAACTTAAATTCAAAAAATTAGATATATTTTATTGTACTCTTGTCCAAATAAATAGAAAATTGTCATAGGTGTGTTAGGAGTTATTACTCTGTTAATGAATTAGTCGTTATTGTTGAAGTTCGTTAGTTTGTTAGAGCTATCTTAAAATGAAGTTGTCAAGATTCAAGAAACATCTAGAGTTACTCTTAAACCTATATATACGAGGTTGTTGTATTTATGAATTTTCTTTAGTTAAATAAGAGATTATTTTTTTTATTTCTTCTTTCTCTCTTTTAACCTATATTCTATCATGGTATCAGAGAAATTGTAACTCACCTTTTCTCAGACCTTAGGAACGGTCTTGCAATTATCCAAAGAAGGTAAAATAGAGGAACTAATAGAAGCTAAGGACAAAATGCGTTATCTTGTTGTTTATATCGCACATACTCAGGAATGGAGACTCGAACACCTCCTTCTCCAGACGCATATTGGGCAGGAACCACTAAAAAATAATCAATGCATGTAGTAAGAGCCAAACTTTCTACAGCAAACATGACTTGCTATTTTCAAAGAAGAAAATTAAAATCATCCAGACGAATTAAAATCCATTTATTGATAAAAGGCTTGGTAGAAAAGTTTTCTACCATAAAAATCTTTGATATCATAATAAAATTACTTGAAAATAAGATACTTATTGGATAGAAGTGATTTTTCAAAAATAAAAAAAAAATCCAAATGACAATGTAGATCGTTACAAAGCTAGGTTTGTTACTAAAGAGTTCTCTTAACAAGAAGGTTTTGATTATTCAGAAACATTTAGTTCGGTAGTTAAGCCTGTCACAATCAGAATTTTTTTTTAGTATTGCTCTTCGTTCTGGATGGATACTTAGGCAAATTGATATTGATAATGTTTTTTTAAATGGTGATTTAATTGAAGAAGTCTATATGATACAACCTTCAGATTTTGAGAAAGAAGAGCCCTCTGTTCATCTACTTGTTTACAGGTTAAGAAAGTCTTTATATGGGCTCAAACAGGTACAACGAGACTGGTTTGATAAATTTCGAATATATTTGGTTGGCATTATTGGTTTTTCTACCTCTTTAGTCGACTCCTCTCTATATTTTAAAGATAATTGAGGTGTAAAAATGTATATTATGATATATGTGGATGATATTGTTGCAACTAGCAATGATATAAGAGAGGTAGATATGGTGATCAGAAACATTAATAAAGTGTTTTCTCTTAAAGATCTCGGTCAGTTAATTTTTTTCTTGGCATGAACATATGAAATATCAAGGATGATGTCATTTTAAATCGGAAGAAACATATACTTGAAAAGATTGAATTGGTTGATGTTGCTGTTACACCTACACCTATGATTACATCACCTAAACTCTCTCTTACTAATGCTATTTCATTCTCTGATGTTATTTTGTATAGACAAATAGTAGACACTTTACAATATATTTTTTTATAAGACCAGACATACAATATTCTGTTAATAAGGTTAGTCAATATATACAAGCATCACTAAAAAAAATTAAAAGAATTATTAGATATCTTAAAGGGACATTGAATCATGAATTATTCTTTAGCAAGTTACTCTCACCAACAACCTTAGTAGGATTTGCAGATTCAGATTGGAGAATCAGTTTGGATGACAAAAGATTTATCGGAGAATATTATTTTTTCTATGAGGTAATCTTGTCTTATGGAGTTCTAAAAAATAAGGAGTAGCCTCAAGATTGTCTACAAAAACTGAATTCAAAAATTTAGCGATGCTATGTGTGAAGGCATTTGAATAAAGTCATTGCTAATAGAATTAAGAATTCAACTTGTGTTAGCTCTTACTCTGTGGTGTGACAATACCAATGTTATTTCTCACTCCTCCAATTTAGTTTATCATGCTAAATTGAAATATGTCGAACTTGATCTTAGTTTTGTCAGAGAAAAAGTAACGAATGGAGACTTTCAGGTTAAATATGTTGGTTACGGAACAGAAAGTTGATATTCTTACAAAGCCAATCTCTTTAGCCTTCTTCCTTCGTCTACGACAATAACTCAAAATCTTTTCCCCTAAAGATTTATGGTCTTCCTATTTTAATAAAAAATCTAAAAAATAAAAGAATATGAAGAATGTTAGGATTTATTAGTATGTTAATGAATTAGTCATTATTGTTGAATTTAAGTTTGTTAGTCTGTTAAAGCTCTCTTAAGACGATAGCTGTCAAGATTCAAGAAACATCTAAAGTTACTCTTGAGCTTATATATATGAGGTTGTTGTATTCATGAATTATCTTGAGTTGAATAAAAGATTCTTTCTTTTTGTTTCTTCTTTCTGTCTTTCAATTTATACTCTATCAGGGCGACGTTAACCTAGAAACCAACACTCAAATTTGATAATGGATTTTATTTTTGCTATCTTAGTCCTTAAAGTTTGATACTACTAATTTGGATCAATCTGTGTTATATATCTAGTTTTAATAAATAAGCCTTCTGATATAAATTTTTGTGCCTCAGATACCAACCTTGTAAGACCACCGACATCTTGAATCTTTATTTCTGATGTCCTTCAACTTAAAGCAGAAACATGTTTTTTCTTTTGTTCAAACCGTCACCATTTTTCCTTTCAAAGGTTGTCCTTCTCACCTTTTTCCTCCATTAATCATTCATTTGCTGTAATTCTTCCATGATTTTCTGAGCTGACTAGTCCACTTTGGCATCATCCTCTTTGTCTTGTATTCTAGAAGAAAAATTCAATCGAGAGAACACATTACCCCTGTTGTTTGAAGCATCGGAATAAAGACCTTTTCCAGGTGTATGGCAACGGATTGTCATGGACGAGCAAGCAAATCAGGGCAATTTAGGGTTTTTTCAGAGTAAATTGAGAATTTTCAATGACAAAGGAAAAATGGAGGGTTAACAATTGATTCAATGAATTTTGTAAAATTATCTGAGCTGGAAGGAAACGGTGTAGTTTTAAAAAAGGGTAAATTACTGCTCTACTCACTTTTGTTTATCTCCAGTATACTTTTAGTCACCGATTTTGAACAACGACCAGTAAAATCATTTTCGTTTTTGAGATGTAAAGTTTTAGTCACTCCAACGTTAAGTGCCGTCAAATATTGATAAAAGGATGATCTGGTACAATAAAAAAATGTTAAATTACTTAAATAATCCTTCAAATATTATTATACTTTTCTTTTATCTTTAATTTAAATCTAAAAAATTTAAAACTTTATATTTTTACCATCATCCTCAAAAAACCCTAACCCTTATCCCTAACCCCAAAATTCCCATCCACCCTCGTAATTGAATAAAAAGCTAAAGATGACGCATACCATATATCCAACTGTGAGTGTAGCAACAATGGAGAGTGTGACAGAAAGAGTTTGAGTTACAATATTTGTCACTGCACTTGAATATCTTTTGGTTGCTATTGCAGCACCGGTCATTGGGAATGTATATGCCCACCAAGACAATGAGAACCTATAAAAACAAGTGAAATTTAGAACTCAGAAACAGCCTATTAGAGTTGAAATATAAATAAATAGGGATATAAACATACTTGAATCCCCAAAAAAGTTAACTCGGATCGCTTGCTATTTATAAGTCAAGTTAAATTAACAAGTAATTCCATAGAACTGTTATCATGCTGTTAAGTATTTCGTATGAAAAGAGGCTAAACATACCAATGAGAAGTAGAGGAACAAGACAATGAAGTAAGCAATTTGAGATCCGTAATCAAAGGAACCTTGGATTGAGACCCATGCCATTGAAGCAATACTAGGTGCTGCAACGAACAGAAAGAATACTTGGCATACTCGAGAATATGTACCTCACAATGACCATCCACAAAGACCAAATGTGGCCGATTTGGCAAGCCAGTAACCCTGGAAGAAACGTATGTATTGTACCAATCTGTTACAGTGTGGAAAAGGTTTGCATACTCGAATTGTGTTATCAGAAGTGTTGACTCCTCTACCCACTGTTATCAAAGCATCCCATATCAGAATCTAAAGTAGAAATTAGAAGAACAAAAAAATCAATAAATCGAATCGAATAAAGCTCATATTCCATGAAAATGACATAAAATTAGAAAGCACACAGTCAAAAACAAAATGAACCAGATTGGAAGAAAACGAACAAATCAACTATTCGGTTAAATCAAACTAGTAAGTGCTGACAAAATATATCAACATTCCACTTTCTAACCAACTGATTGCAAACCAAAGTTGCAAAATTCAATTCATAATAATCAGGAAATCAATAACTTATATTTACTAGAGAACCCGTAATCCGTGATCGACATAACTAACCGGCTTTAAAATACTACCTATCTAAAATTCCCCAGACATTAAAACTAGTAAAACTAACAAATCAAGCTAAAACAAGGTGGTTACTTTTCCCCTAAACAAGACACAAACAGAATAGCCTAAACATATGTTTTGACATACAGACAAGCATTAAATTACATCACACATCTGCACAAGCATTAATCTACTTTCAAGACTTCCATTAACAGCTAGAAATAACAACATTCATCAAGCATCAAGACTATTAACTTGTTTTTATAGGTTCAATTATGAGGGTGAGTGGGGATTTTGAGGTCTCGGATAAGGATTAGAATTAGTTTTTTTTGGAGGAAATGGTAAAAATATAAATTTTTAAATTTTTTAGAGTCAAATTAAAGATGAAACAAAAGTATAATAATAGTTTAAGGACTATTTAAATAATTTAGCATTTTTTATTATGTCAAATCATATTTTCGTCAATATTTAACAACATTTAACATTGGAGTGACCAAAACTTTACACCCAAAAACGAAAGTGACCTTACTGGTCATTTTTCAAAATCGATGACTAAAAGTATACTGAGGGTAAAAAAATGACTAGCGCAGTAATTTACCCTTAAAAAAGAGGAATATGGACCGAAGCAACGGGTCGACCCAGGAGAAGTCCGAACACTAAAAGAAGAGCCCAAAATGGATTAATTCCTTATGGCACTATCTGTTATTTTATTATGTTGGAGTTAAGTTGTTTGTTAGGAAGTTAGTTTTACCAACCGTAGAAAGTTGTTAAAATGGAAAATGTATCATCGAACAATTCAATCTAGAAGTAATGAAATTTTAAGTTCTCTCTTGAAACCTAATCTTTTTTTCTGAAGTCTCATTTTTCTTTACAAAAATTACACTCGATCATAATATTTGGTAATCATAGCTAGCATTTAAATCCATCAATCACACTTGAAAGACCCAAGAAAACACAGTAGATGGCAGATAACGTGGACTTAACTATCTTACAACGATAAATGGAAAAAATGAAGGTAGATAAGAAGACCATGTTGGGCAGAATGAACCATTTTGACATCAGAATAGAAGAAGTTCAATAAGATTTGAAGAAGATCCTTTTAGCTATATCAAATATAGCTGAAAGTCCAACCTCGACAACCCCTGAGATGACCAAACAATCACCAATGATTATGCAACACAAAGAAAAAGGTAAGAAAGTTGTACAAGTTACTTTCATTGATGATAAAGAATGTTGTTCGATGAAATTATATGAACCGAGACTTTTAGCATCTATGCCACAGTTCTTACCACCTGCTAATGACATTTGGAAATCTGAAGGAAGATGACTAAAAAAAGGGTACTTCACTACTACAAGAGAGACCTAAGTAGGAAAAGATTGGGTTAGATAATCTGTGAAACAATCTCAGTTTAAACCTAAGATTGAGCTTCACATGTTTAATAGGGAAAATCCTGGATAAGAAGGTGTGAGAAATACTTTACAATTTTTAGCATTCCATAGAATCATAAAATGGAAATAGAAGCCATGAAATTAAATGATAGGGCAAAAACCTGGTTTGATGGTAATATGATGCAAAAATACAGGGTACAATGGCATGAATTCATAGTTTACTTATGTCATAGATTTTCTGATGAAACATTTAGTGATGTGATTGAGGAGTTTAATAAATTGACTTATAAGTCTACAATCGAAGAGTACCAAGACAAATTTGATGAATTGAACCTCTACATGTTTCAAGTGAATGCTACCTTGGATGAAAATTATTTTATTTCCAGCCTTGTGAGTGAGTTAAATGATGAACTAAGTCATAGAATTAAAGTGCATCCACCTAGGGACTTATTTGAAGCTTTCAGGCAAGCTAAGGTGTTTGAATTAGCTCTGGACTTTAAGTAGAGGAAGCAAAGGAATGCTGAGAGCTAAAGTTGATGCACCGTCTAGCACCGTGATCTTGAGCTTCATCCCAGCGTCACAATGGTTGTTGATAACGCAAATGTACCATTTGGTGCCGGCGGTTGTCAACTTATCTTGTCATTTCTGGTGAATGAACCTAAGCTATTGCTTGATGGAACAATAAAGTTTTTGAATTCATCTCCGATCACTTTGTATACATTGTGAGTTTCACCCTTGTACTTGAAAACTGCAACAACAATGTTGTCACGATCATTTTAAAATCGATGTGTAAAAATAGCTTGATGGTTGAATTTATAAAAAATCAAGTTTATTTTTTTAATTATTAATTATGAAAATCATATTTTATTAAAACATATATTATTTTAAATTTTAAAATAACTCGGAGTCACCACCGACCACTTTGATAGGTCGGACATCATAAAATAAACCAGAGATTCTTTTAAAACATTTGGGTTCGGGAGCCAGTTACGCATAAGGACGAACCTTACGAGCGTCTAAGATTAGTACCTTATTAATTATATGTGGCATTTTGGCAATTCGAATGATAATATTAATTTAGTTCGTCATTGTCAGCTGAATTTTGTTCTAATGAGGATATCCTTTTTGGATAAGGAAATACATTTCTTTTAAATACGAGCTTGAATAAGATGTCCTATAATATGAAACCTTAACTCATATTTAAAGAAATATAAACTCTGCCCCAAAGGTTTGAATGTATGACCGGTTATTATCTTTTTAATTTTAAGTTCTAACCTATTAGGCTCTATTAATTAAATAATTAAAGTCTATTAAATAATTAATTTCTCAAATGTATTATAATAACATCTAAACAATTGGACATTGTCATCTCAACACTTAATAAAATTAATAATACTATTGAATGTTTATAGTTATTTACCTAATTAATTTTGTTTAATTCTAACCTTAAATTATTTAACATTTTCTAGTTTCAAATGGCACATCAAATGCAATACCAAAGTACACACTTGGTCAACGTCATGGTACGTCAAAATACTGACCACTTAGTGTATCAGAAGTATATGATTAAACATGCCACCTTTACTATAATTATTTCTCTATTTAATATTAATTAATTAAAGTGACTAACCCTAAAAAGGCTCTAATTTAAAAAACTAAGTGTCAATTAGGTGTTATCCTAGACAATTATACTATATGAATTTTAAATCATGCAAGCAAACATATAAATAAAACAATTAAACAACTAATTAAAAGACAAAGACCCAAGTAAGTATTCATTTCATAGAGTAAACCAAATTACACATACAAGGTGGCTAAATCTAAAGAATTAGGGATTACAAGGCTCAATTGAAATGAATCAGGGCAAAATTGAGAAAGTCCTAAAATCTAATGGCCAGTTCGAGCTCAAACTAGGACTTAATCGAAGAGATTCTAAAGTTTATGTTCCAAACTAAAGGGAATTGGGGACCAAAATGAAGGAAAAGTGAAGTTGGGGACCCATATTACAAAACACGCGAGTCATTTGACCTATTACACACAGGTTAACTCTTCTACCACCAAAACGACACCGTTTGGTAAGGAGTATAAAAACCCCAAATTCTTTTTTTCCCCTCATTTATTTCTTCTCTCTCTACTCTCTCACTCCTCGAAACTCTTTATAATTAACACCAAACAGCCTAGAAAATCCCTCAAAATTGGATCAAAACACCATGAATTTTGTTTGGTGTTCATCTCCACTCTTCAAGAACATGAAGAATAGTGATGAACACGATGACCAAACAACATGGCCTCCTCCCTTAGATCTTACGCCTCCTAGCTCCGGTCACCATCAAATGTTCGTCGGCCATCGTTATTTTCTAAACTGATCGACATTGATCGTCGTTGGCCGCCTCGATATGACGGTCGAAATCCTTAAAAACTCAAAAATTCCAAAATCTTATCCTAAATTCAAATCTAAGTCTCGATTCAACAGAATCTCCCTTCTTCACCCGATCCTAATCTAATTCTACCCTAACCAAATCCTCAACACTCATTTTTGACTTCAACAGGTTCCTAAAGAACAGATCTACATTCGGATTTTTACCGTAACTACAAACATACTCAGATGAGCAATTCAATCTCCATATTTGACTCAAAACTCGATTTAGCTTATTTTCTATTTATGTTTCAAGAAATTCTAACCTAAAATCTTATTTTGCAAGTAAAAAAAATGATGAAGAAAAAAAAGTCGGAAATACCTTTTGGAATTAATTCCGACAAGCTCCGGTGACGCTTTGGATGGATTCTCCAAGGACCATTGATGTTCCGACGATCTACAGATTTATTTTGATGAGTCTCTTCAGATCTCTTCTCTCTCCGCAATTATGAGATAATAATATAAAAATATGTTTCATACATGATAAAAAATAATATAAAATATGTTAAGGTATTCGAGTTCAAATATAATATAAAAATATGTTTCATACATGATAAAAAATAAGTAAGGTAAATTACGCAAATTACCATTGAACATTACTCTCAAACTTATTTTGGTTATTGAAGTTTCAAAACGTTTAATTTATATATTAAATAAATTATAATTGAACTTTACTCTCAAACTTATTTTGGTTATTGAAGTTTAAAACATTTAATTTATTCATTAAAATTTAGACATTGAAAGTTTGACACTCTTTTATTAACTTTTTGACGATATTAATTTATTGATACAAAAATAATTCTTCAAGATCTAAACAAAGGAAAATTTCATCTGCACAAGAGAGCATACTGAGAAATAGGTTCCATCCGAAAATGGATGAAGGAGATCAACAAAAGTGAAATCAAAATTTTCTTTACCTCGTTTATGAACTTTTAAGCACTTTTCAACAAAATAGAGGTTAAATTTAAACCTAAGGATTAAAACAAAATGATCGGTGAAATTTAGGATCAAATGATCATCATCTAGGCAAATTTTGGGGAATGCGTTTTCCCCTTTTAGATATTGGGGATTTAGGATGTTTGAATGAAATATTGGGGAACTACGGTAATTTGAATAGTAACCAGAACAAAACGCCACCTCCTCCTGGAGTTATTCTTTTTCTAATATTATTTTTAAAGATTAAACCAGCCGATTGGGTGGCTTGGTTGGCTGATTGACATAACGTCATGTGAAAGAGGTGTTAGGGGTATGACGCCATGTGCTTAAGGCGTTATGCTTTTATATGTACCATAATTCCAAGAGGAGGTAGCGTTATGGCTTTGATATGTCAGGCACGTGAATGTTATGGTAAAAGGTGGTCTGCATGCATGAAAAAATTACATTAAATAGGCATGCATGACAGAGTTTTCAGCGGGAATCTAGTTGAAATGAATAAATTTTTTGTACTGTAACACTAAGAGATCATGGCATTATAATTTTTAATGTTTAATTTTTGGGGCTATAAAATAGAGGTCTGTATAATGGAAGAGGTTTTAAAGATATAACGAAATCTATAGTAGTTTTAGAGAGTTTGAGAGGTGTTGTGTTTCTGGTTTGTGAAAAATTGAGTTGTTGTCCAGGTTTCTTAGTAGATTCGAAAAAAGATTATTGAACATCGACGATTTGATTTCTTACAAATAACTGCTTATTTTTAATCGAAGAAGTAATATTTTCTTTATTTTGTATGTGTGATTAAAGTTATATTTGAATGATAATAATTCTATTTTTTTAAAATGTTTGATAGAATGAGCTCCTTGTTAAATTGCGACACTAAAGAAGAACTTGTTGGTCGTTGAGGCGAATTGCTTCTTGATTTCAGTGAGGATGAAGAAAAAATTTTACCAATCACAGAAGATAATGACGTTAATTTGCAGGATGCTGATGATGTGGATAATGTTATGAGCGAGGTGAATGAGGGTAATGGTATACATGTAGAAGATTATGTATGGTCTGTTGTTGTCACTCGGCTTGGATTAAAAAACAATCCACCTATTTGGGGTTATATTGCGCAAGAGTACGAACAAATGCAATCCATTTATCCAGCTTTTGAACCCCCTGCTCACATGAACAAGGTCGATTATTCTGCAATGCGAGATTCAAAACATATAGCTCGCGTCTTTGGTTCTTCATCATCATCCCAGTATGGAGAATTAGAAATAAAAGCTCAATTTAAAACGAAGAAAGATGCACAACTTGTAGTTAAAGTGATGGAGGCTCTAGAGTCCTGCTAATTCTACCTTTGTCAGATTGTAATACTTTAGGTTGTCGAACCCACAGGGATTTTGTTGACTTCACTACTTCTTATGACTACACTGTGAAAACTAAAAACACAAGTAAATTGAAGAGTTGAATTATACCTAAGAAAACTATTAAACATAAAACTAAATAACGAATACTAAAGATGATAGAAGCGAGGCTAAATTGAGTGCTTTGTAGAGGAGAATCCAGTTATTTTAAGTATCCACTTATTAACACAATGGGTTGGATTACCGCCTCGGCGGATTGCACAAAGGGTCGTCGCAGCTACCTAGGCGGGGTTATGCCTTGTCGACAATTCAACATTCTATAGTTTGATAGAGCATCCTTGCATGTCTTCTTTCTTATCATAAGCAAAGAGAATTGTTGAAACCCACGTCTTGATAATACGTCCTGGCGTGAATCAAGGCGGACAACAACCAAACACATGCGTCTTGTTAGTCACTGAAATCCTGGGCGGTTAATCTCTCAACCGGATTAGTCAATGACCATGAGCAAAGACCGTATTCTCTCGTTTCGTGAACCTACATCTCCCGATGCTAGGCAAATGAGTTTTTCAGCACATACTTATCTTTCGAGCTCATATGCGAGAAGAGTAAATACCAAGAGAGAATAAACTATGAAATAAGTTTTGCATTATTAAGTATCAAACATAACATAACCTTCTTCCTCAATTACTCCACAAACAACTTAAACCTCCGAAAGATTTAGAACATGATGTAGTTGGCGGCTAAAGATATATAAAAGAAAGAATCCGACTCAACTCTACACTAAACCTAATAAGTGCTTTATATAGTACAAACCCTAAGTTGAGTTTTCCATGCAAGGAAAGAGTTATAAAAGAAAAAGAAATATAGCTCCTAATTAAACTGTATTAATTTATTCTTATTTCCTAAAATATCTTTTCTTTCCCACGGTTGACTTTGGCAAGGGCTTGACCTCTTAACTGGGCTCGTCTTTCTCTCGTTTTTTATCCGTTAAGATTGACATCTTTTTCTTGCTTTGTCGAGCACCAGTTGTTATCTTAAGGCTGCTACCGCGGCATCCAAATTGCTGTCGTGACGAGTGCTTTATCTGTAATTCAACATCTATCTTCTCAGTTGGTTGTCTTTGTGATGTAGTTTCATGTCTAAGAAAGAAAACTATCAAATATATATGTTTTATGCCAAATAATAGATAAATTCATAGATTTAGTGTTTGGATGCTGAAGTATGAAAAATAACTTGAAATATTCATTATCGCCTTTAAATCTGTCTTTATTAGTAATAACGAGTAGGAAAATAATATAAAAAATGAGGATTTTTGAGTACTCATCATAAAGAATACTGCATTAAACGATATATGTTATCATGTGTGGCAGAGTCTGATAGACATACCTATTGTTCTAGGTGTATTAATTGAAAGAGCAACTGTCCATGGAAGATTAGAATTTCTTTTCGATAAAGAAGTCAAATGTGGGAGGTAACAAGGTTCAATGAGCAACACACATGTTCAAATATATCACTGTCACAGGATTAAATAAATTTAGTTTCTAATATAGTATGTGCATATACTCGACTATTGGTTAAAAAAGATTCAAGGATTGTGATTTTAGTATTAGTAGCATCTATCCAAAACCAGTTGGATATATTCCATCCTATTACAAGGCTTGGATGGCTAAACAGAAGGCGATGTCGTAATTGTATAGGGATTGAGATAAATCGTATAATGAGCTACCAACTCTTATACGAGCAATGAAAATATTTATCCCAAGAACCATTGTAGAGTATGAACCATACTGGCGTACAACTTAAGAGGCGAGCTAATTCCTAGCAAGAAGATCTTCAGCAAGTTATTTTAGGCTTTCAAGGCATGTATTGAAGGTTTCCCATTTTTTAAACGTATGATTCAAGTTGATGGTACCTGGTTGTATGGTAAATACGATTATATATTGCTTGTAGCTGTTGCACAAGACGGGGACAACAATATATTTCTAATTGTATTTTCCATAGTGGAAAAAGAAGATGCATCTGGATGGGAATTCTTTTTGAATTATTTACGCAATCATATCATAAAAAATATGGAGTTTGTATGATTTCTGATAGAGGAACTGCACTTTTATCAGTAATTGATAGAGTAGAAAATCTATGGATTATTCCACATGCATATCCAGCCTACTATGTACGATATATTGCGTCCAATGCGAAAAATAGATTTAGTAACAATGAGATCCGAAGAGAGATCTTAGGAGCAGGTAAATTATCGTTCTTTTTTTTCAAATTACATATGTTTTATTTTATTTATTTCCTAACTATTTCTTTTATAGGGTACGAACTAGTTAGATCAAAATTTGATGCGAGAATTAGAAGGCTGAGACGTCATGGCCACCTTGTGTTTAATTTTGCTATTGACATTCCTATGAAAAGATGGTCTCAAGCATATGATGAAGGTCGACGGTACGGTCATATGACTATTAATCTTGCTGAGGCTATAAATTCGGTTCTTAAAGGAACTCGTCATCTCCCTATTGCAAGTATTGTATGGGAGACTTACTTTCGATTGGGTAAAGTTTGGTATGAAGGGAAAAGAAGTTAACGCTCGACTAAACAATGAATAATTTTGGTCGCAAACTCTGCAAGACAGAATGAGTGGTCTCCAGACGGATGCAAGCGCTATGAGAGTTAGAACATTCGACCCAAGTGGAGTAAAATTTACTGTCAAAGGTAAAGTTCGAGGTGAACCAAAAATGTTCCAAGTCAACCTTAATCGATGGTAGTGTGATTGCAGAGCATTTCAAGCATTCTGATACCTTTATTCTCATGCGATTGCAGCTTGTATGCATATTCATATGGATCCTTACATATATACAGATTCGTTTGACAACATGCAGACTATGGCGAATATATACCGATTTTCAGTTTCAGACAATTCTGAATCAAGATTATTGGCTTGCAGAGCCAATATACGAAGAATGATTACCAAATTCAGATCTTCGTAGAAAATTGAAGGGAAGGCCGAAGTTTACTCATATCCACACAAATATGGATGATCCAGATGAAAGAGAATGGAGAGTTCAAATTAGACATTGTACCCTTTGTAGGGCACCAGGGCACACTAGAAACAAGTGTCCAAATAGATCTTTTAATGTCAATTATGGTGTAGGACCATCCACCTAATTTGAAAAAATGTTTATGTTAACTCTAATATTTTATTATAAATAAAAATTTGTTTGATTATAAATAAAAGACATAACATAACATTACAAATTAAAACAGGTTAATTGAAATATAGTACATGACAAATTATAAAGTACAAATTACATGACATAACTCTAATATTGTGAACAAGCCTATCTTCGTCTCCGTCTTGGTAAAGCCTATCGATGAAAGGATGATGTTTGATCATACTGTCTAGGAGGTTGAACCACTCGTCATGGTTCATCCGGGGACTCATCATCATCATCATGGTCATCATTGATATCATGATCAACACCCATTTGCATCGGAGGTGGCGTAGCTAATATTTGTTCATAAAACGAACATGATGAACTGCTAATTGTAGTAGTCGACAATAAAGATGTCATACTGCTAACCCTCAAACCATCTCCATATACGGATTTAGGATCATACCCAAATTATGGTACGTATCCTTCAGTATCATTGTATCCCAATTGAGTAAATGAATTGTCACCCCATTACAAATTCGTTAGTGGTTGATTTGGAATATTAACATACCGAAATGAGCTCTCACCAACATTTTCTAGGGGCGGGAGCAAATATGGAATCCATGATGGTGGTTGTGAATTGCGAATCTTTGAAGTTGGTTTCATCTGTAGTTGATTCAGATCTGAGATCAACTCAAGATGATAAATGAACATGTTTAGAGCAACGTGGCTCTTCAAACCATTGACTCGAAGTTTCGGATGAAACTAATGATGGTTTTCCGTTATGTAAATGCCATGAATAATACTCTAAATTCAAATAAAATTCACTTTCATCGACTGGACTCAATTCATCTACCCACCGTGTATATCTTTGTTCCTATATCTTAATAAATCTGGCTTGTTTAATAACTCAGTTCTCATCAAATCTACCTTTTTCAGATCTGATATGAATTTGCTTCGCACTAAGAGGAGATCTAGGAATAGGTTGATGGAATTTGAATTGCCGCAATACTCTATCAGCACAATGAAATTCAATCGTAGCGAAAATGATTAGAGGCACAACTGCACCCCAAAATGATCTATAGTGTTGCACAAATGAAGGTATACAAGCCTTTACGGATGGAATCTCGTATGACAACCAAATAAACTATACCAAATAAATTTGACTTCATTTATTAATAACACAATACGTTAAATATTAATAAATAAATCAAATTATTAAAATATAAAAAATACCTGAATTGTTTCAAGGGTTTCAATCTTCAGTCTTATGTCTCAAACATTATTGTGAACAAGCTCTGCATTCTTTAATTTATGTCTTCATCTGCAAAAATATTGAACTTATTATACATAAATAGATATTACATATATATGGTAAATAGAAATTATTATAAATCTATTTACCTTCCAGCAAGCGGAAATTGAATGCAAATTGGTGTTTCTAAAATGGGAGTTAGACAAGGCAATTTATACCAAGCCCAGGACTGTAATAAAATCAGACATCCACCCATATCTGATATCCTTTTCTCATCAATAATAATTGACGCATTGCACATTTTATGGTATAAAACGATAATATTGCAGAGCCCCAACTATATTCTATAGTTATGCTCAAATCAACCAATATTGGTAGATATTGTGTGTGAACTAGATTACCAGATGTATCTGGCATCAATATACCGCCAATGAGTTGAAGTATATATGCTTAAGCTGCATACATAAGTTCTTGTTGCGTTAAGGTCTCTGTTACGAAAAATTCAGTTTGCAACCATGAAAACTTAAGACGTAAACCGATCACACATTCCTTTGGAGGAATTTTACCAAGATATTGCCCGCAAAACTCAAATACATTATAGTTGTTGTGTCCAACCAACGGGTATAATTTATTTGTACACCTAACTGTATTGCGACATCTTCTAAAGTTATTGTGCATTCTCCACAAGGATTATGAAACGTGTGCGTTTTTTGTCTCCATCTTTCTATCAATCCAATAATCAATCCAGGAATAATTTTATATCCACGAAAAAATGAGACATTATAAAAACCCGAAATCTATAAGTAATAAATTATGTGCTCTGAAGGTTTCTTAATTTTTAAACCTCGACAGCGAATAGTATGCTCTTCACCCTACATGTATAATTATTAATTAAAAAATATAAAGAATTATATACATCATCATAATTACGAAATTTTAAAAAACTTATTTTATCATCATAAATATGAGAGGAAATATGATTAGGATCATGATACAATAAAATTTATCCTTCTCCGGATGCCATTTTAACACAAATCTGTAAAAAAAATTAAAATTTGAATAAACACAAAATTAAAATCGAATATAAACACAAAATTAAAACCAAATATAAAAACACAACTAACTTTCAAACGGTAAATTAAAAAAATAACATCAACTAATATAAAAAAATACCCAACTAAAATGCTTGAACGGATCGAATGTTTGAATATTCAATTTGTCAATCTCCCCTCTTTACTCTTGGCTTCTTTTCTTCTTGTTCGAATGCTTGGCTAGTGGAATGGGCTACTTTGCTTCTTGTTCGTAATGGTGGCTGGTGGAAGTGGGTGAATATAAACCCACCATAACGTCACGTGCTCCTGCCGTTAAGGTGGGACGCCACCACATGGTGTTGTGGTATATTATTTTTCATCTTTTCGGCATTAATCTAGCCGACTTACTCTAGGGATACATGCATCGCAAGATTATTTATGCACCAATATAGTATTATTGACCTGTCAATTTTTTTTAACTCACATGCCATCTTTTTTACTCACCAATAATGCATGCATGGCATATAAAACATACCACCTAGTTACTAAACAATAATTTTTGTATTGTATTTTCAGTTTTTTCAGATTTAATTCAACTTCTCCTTTTACATGCATTCAGTCTGAATTTTTTAACCCACATACCACCTTTTTACCTACCAATAATACATGCATGGCATATAAAATATACCACCTCAAAGCCGACCAATAATTTTTGTACTGCATTTTTCAATCCAATTCAGCTCCCTTTTTTGCATGCATTCGATCTGAATTAGCATTAAAGTTGAATGCATGACGCCAAGAGAATGTGGCGTTCTCCCCTAGCGCCATGCCCACCTGACATTATGCCCCTAAACCAGTCCCAACAAACCAAGCCAACCGAGCTCATGGCTTGTTTATTAAAAAAATAAACAATGGAGTACGCCAGGTAGAGGTAGAGTTCTCCTTCAATCACTGTTCATTTTATCGTAGTTTCCCAATATTTCAGTCAAACATCTTAAATTCCCAATATTTAAATGGGGAAAACGGATTCCCAAAATTTGCCCATCATCTATTATTATTTGGAGTTTAAAAGTGAAGGGAAACATATAATATTTAAACTTGAGTGAATAAATTAAACGTAGATATTAAACGCTATAAAACTTTAATAATCAGAATAGATTTAAAAATAAAATTTAATGATTTATATAATTTATCTTTTAGAGGTGATAAAATTTACTTCGAATATCTTTAATAAAGAATTGCTTGTCTTTAGCCCAATCATCGTACTTAACTCCTGGTTTTCAACCATCGTCACCGCCGACAATGTGTTCCGTTGACGATGAGATCGTTTTACCCATCAAAGCAACAATTGCAAAAGTAGCTAATGAACGATGAGTTTCCATTTGATTTAAGCTTTTGTTGCTCTAATGGAAAGCTAATCAGACAACATGGGTGGAGGGAAAGGATTTATAGTGTTAAAGCTAACTGTAGGGTTCAAAATGAGTTCAGCTTTACAGGTAAAAACTATACATATTTTTAACTATTTTTTAAGTAAATTTAACTTTGTAGACAAGGTCTTATTGCCGGATTAATATGGGACAAATCGTTGATTTCGAGGATGAAATTCCATTGGATTATTCTGAGAAGATTTTATGTGAAATTTCAAAAGATTATAAATTTATATGTGACTAATAGAATTCATTTTAACCCAAACCCAAAGTGTTTACAATCTTATATATTTATATCGTAAAATTCAAATTTTAAATTTTTAACTTAAATCCGAAGTCTAAACTATAAATTTTATACAGTAAATTATAAATGTTAACCTTAAATTTTAAATCTTATAATATAAATATTAATATCTAAAATTAAAAGGTACATGTAAATTAAAATTTACCCTTCTTTGTATTATTTTTTATTAAATAATTGAATTTGATTTTTTTTTAAATACAATAGTGTATAGCTATGTTGTTTTTTCATAATTGTAAGCTATTAATTGTATTACCTCTAAAATATTATAATTTGGCTGATGCTCATTTAGCTATAGTTTCATTCTTACACAATGTGCAACGTTTTAATAAATTTGTACGTATTTCAAATAAATTACATATTTAATTGTTTATATTTTCAAAAATTTTCATGTGTTCATTTAATTAAAATACCACAACTTTTAAAGAATGATTTTAATAATATAAAATAAATTATTTTTAATTATTTAAATTCAAATAGTATTGTTTACAAGGAATAGGAAAGAACTATTATAATATGACAAACCCATCACGTAAGAAAAGGTTAATTACCACAAAGATTAAATAATAGAAAATTCAATTTTATTAAATCAAACGTTCTAACGGTAGATAAAATCTCCGATCCAACCCCATGAATGAAAAAACTTCATTAGACCATGACCACCGCAGCAATGGCGAAAATCACCCCCAACAAGACATGGAAACTGGTGGCTTTGGAAAATAATGTCGAAGCAGCGCTGGGAGCCGGAGCTGGTGCACTGTCTAGCACCGTGATCTTAAGCTTCATCCCACCATCGCAATGGCCACTAACGCCACAGATGTACCATTTGGTGCCGGCAGTTGCCAACTTAATCGTGTCGTTTCCGGTGAATGAGCCTAAACTATTGTTTGATGGAACAGTGCAGCTTTTGAATTCATCTCCAGTCACTTTGTACACATTGTGAGCACCACCTGTGTACTTAAAAACTACAACAACAACAATATATATATATTCGGATTTAGGTTATAATCGGATCATAAACCCCACTAATTTCTTAAAAAAAGTGTTAGAAATGATAAAATGTACCAAGAGTGTCTCCGACCACGAACTGCTTGTCTTTAGCCCAATCATCGTACTTAACTCCTAGTTTCCACCCATCCTTATCGCCGACTACGTATTCCATAGCCGATGAGATCGCCGGAATCATCAAAGCAACAATTGCAAAAATAATTAATGAACGATGAAGGGCCATTTGATTTAAGCTTTCTTTGCTCTAATGTTTTGGTTTTCCTGGTATGTATGGAAGGCTTGTCAAATGCCATAGATGGAAGTAAGTATTTATAATGGTTAAGCTAATTGCTGGCTTCAAAAGAGTACAAGATTAAAGCTAAAAACTATGTGAATTATTGATTGACTATTTTGAATAAACTAAACCTTGTGTTAAGGACGGATTGCCGTCTTAAGAAATGCTTGATAAGAGAACGCTAAACCTTGTGACACTAGTATAGCGACATGCACTGTCATATAGGTTTATCATGTCTTTCTAAGATGTTTATCGTCAGTTGACTAATAATTTTTATTCGTAGAGGAGACATTTTGACCTAAAATAAAACACCGATGATTAGATTGGTTCAAAAAATAAAGATCAAAATAACTATTCAATCAAAGACTAATTTTTTTTTTTTTTGACATTACGTGGCGGTTATGAAATGACTTTTTTCTTTTCATTCCCCTCCAAAACACACTAATCTCCCTCTAGTTTTCGTCGCCATTTGATTGCCGATTATAATAAAACTAGCATTGAAACATACCGGAATATACTTCTTTATATTTTTTTTCTCTTTAATTTGGCTTTCCTCGAAAATCATTGAAAACGATAATGACGTTTTTTTTTTCTTTTAAAGCTTCATTTTCATTCCACAATCGTCTTATGAAGCTAGTTCTTAGATATGTTGTTCTTCTTCTCAGAAGAATATTTATCATCATTCGAATTTTTGGATGAAACCCAAACTCCCTTAAATCCAACAAATCCTCCCAAAATGCAAATTGTTTGTTTGTTGGGTTGGATTTTGTGAGTTTAAAGAGTTTTTTTTTTTTCAAAAACAACTAATATAAAAGTAGGAGATGATGAAGAGGACTTTGACCGTTTTTAGAGTGGCTACAAAAGTTGTTACAGAATGGCATTTTCAGCCCTAGTTGAAATTGAAGAAAACCCCGACTTTGAAGAAGTTATAAAAAGACACGTTAGATGAAAGAAAATTTCACTACGAGCGTTGAACATCGTTGAACATCATAATTAATGAATACCATTAAATATTATTAAACTAAGTAATAAAATTTAAAAAATTTAAGGAAACGGTATATAATTATAAATTATTTAAAATAAATTTTTATTAAATTATTTTTTATATATAATATTTTTTAAAATAATTAAATAAAATACTAATTTAAATTAATTTTAAAAAATAAAAAATCTTAAACTCTAAACCTTAAAACCAAAATTCAAAACCTAAGTCGTTAAACATTCTAAACCCTAAAATATAAAATCTCAAAAACCCTAAATCCAAAACATAAAATCAAAAGGCCTAAAAATACTAAACCATAAATACTAAATCCTAAACCCTAAAATCTTAAACCCTAAAATAACCAAAATCTTTGTATCTAAATCTTAAACTAATTTTGGGTTTCAAGTTTAGGGTTTATATTTTTAGAGTTTCAAAATTTCTATTTTAGGGTTTAGGTTATGGTTATATTTTTAAATTTTATGGTTTTATTGTTTTAGGGTTTAGAGTTTATGATTTAGTGTTTTAGATTTTAGGATTTAATGTTTAGCATTTTTAGTTTGAGTTTAGGGTTTTAGGTTTTGATTTTAATATTTTTTATTTTTAAATTAAAAATAATATTTAAAAATATTTAAAAATTAAAAATAATATATATAATTTGTTTAAAATTTTATTTTAAATAATTTGAAATTATATGTTTAGTCCTTGAAATTTTTTATTTTTATTAATTAATTTAATAGTGTTCAATTATGTTCATCGTTAATTAGTGGTGTTCAGCAATGTTTGAGACCATAGTAAATTCATCCTAGATAAAAATAATAAAAAATATATTTTTGGTTTTCACGTCAGCATATATCAGAGGGGAAATCTATGTTATCCAACGGTTTCAAATTTAGCGATCAAGTAATTGAAAAGTTTTGTGTTATAATTGAAATTTTTTGAATCAATTATGGTGGTTACAATAGTATCTGTTATAAAGTATGCTCTCAACAATTGGACATTAATCGCTCATTAATCATTGTGCTATAGTATTAGTGCTCGAACCTGTGATTTCTAAAAACAACAATCGTTCCTTTAACTACTGAGGCAGGATGATTCATAATATCATTACATCAAATATATAATGGCATTTTTAGCGGTATTTGTTGAGTAAACGTCACTAGTATAAAAATAGCGATATTTATAAGAAAACGCCAAAATTAAAACATTGACCGATGTTTGTAAGTAAAGCCCCGCAATAAGTGTGACTTTTAGTGGCATTTGTTAAAAAATCGTCCCAAATGTATAGTTTTTAATTGTTTGAAAAGCATACGTCGCAATTGTATAGTTTTTAATAGCATTTCAAAAAAAAAACATCGCAATGGATGTTTAAAACTCACTATTTCATTTTTAGAGGTATACCCTTCACTCGTCATTCTCCCTCACCCGATCCCCAAATAAAATCCACAATCCTAGCGCTCTTCACTGCGATCTTTGAGGTATTTGTCGGTTAGTTTCAATCTGGTTGTTTTGCTACAATTAGGGGTGAGCACGGGTTGGGTCGGGTCAGATTTTTGGTCCACCCACACCCGCTCCGACTCGAGTTTAGGGTAAAAAAAATTCGACTTGACCCAACCTAATTTTTAAGCTCTAAAATCCGACCCGACCCGAATCTTTTTTAAAAATTAAAATTTTAGGGACTAAATTGTAAAAAAATAAAATTTAGGGATATAATTGTAAAAATATTTAATTTTAGTGACCTAATTATAAAAAATATTAATTTTAGTGATCTAATTGTATAAAATATATATAAAGAGGGTTTATTATTGTAAATATCCCTAAAATATATATGGAAAAATTAAACTATTAGTCTGGGTATGGTCTGGTCGGATTTTTTCTATTCTAAACTCGAACCCGACGCGACCCGAGATCACCTTGAAAAAAACCCCGACCGACCCGACCCGAACCCGAATTTTTCACCAAAAAATTCAATCCGATCAGACCGAATCGAGTCAGAATCCGTCAGATTCGGGTTCCGTGCCTATCCTTAGCTACAACACCGCTCTTCACTGCGATCTTGGCTTACTGAAGAGGGAAGCTTCGGTTACATATTTATTAATCTTGTTTTTACACTAGATATATTTCGGTTACTTAAAAGGTATGGTATGTATATTTAGGTTTTTTGAAAAATTGTACAATAGTTCACATTCTATCTTTCTTTCTTTTAATATATATTTTTTATTTTGGGTTGTTTTCGATTTAGGTCTATTTGGTTCAAGTATATTCGATTCGGTTAAAATTTAGTTCAAATCTATTTTTGGTTCAATTAAAATTTGGATCCGTTTAGGTTTAATTCAATTTATTTTGGATTTTTGATCAAATTAGAATCGTCGCGTTCAGATCAAATTTGGGTCTCGATTTTGATAAATCGGTTTAGTTCTCGAATTATGGGTCAAGTTTGCCAAGTCTAATTGCCCCTAATACTTTTAATATAAAATAGAGTAAACTACTCTAGTGACCACTAAATTCTATAAGTGTACTTATTTTGGTCATTGAATTATCAACACGACAATCAAACCACTAAACTTATTAAATTGACCTATTTTGATCACTTTTATTAAAAAATTAACGTATAAGAAATTATATCACGAGTTATTCATGTCATGTCATCCATGAGACCAATCAATCAAATGCATCCGTTTATTAATTGTTTTATCTTATTTTTTTACCAAATGAATCTTGACTAGCAGAAAAGTTAATTAAATGAATACATTATTAATTAGTATGTCTCATGAATGACATGACGAGAATGATATATGATATAGTTTCTTCTAACGAATGAGTGACAGACAGATGACATGGTAATTAGCGAAATTTTATAAAATTATACATTTAATCCTCGATATTTACCTATTATATATTTTTTTAATTTTAATTTAATTTTCTAAAATTAATCGACCAATTAGATGATGCTACATGGCATCACCTGATCATTAGATAAATTTATTTTATTTTTTGTTTTATTTTATTTAATATTTTTTCTTCGACAAATTCAAAGATAAATAAGAATGCTTGGCATAGAGTTTGAAACAAAAACTTCAAGATTAAAATTATCATATCTTTACAACTACACTAAGCAAATATTTATAATATGAGCAATGATATTTGATATATATCTTATAATATAATAAATATTAGAAAATAAATAAAAATAAAAATATTGATAGAGGACTTGAACTTAAATTACTTGAAGTATTTTAAATTACACAAACTATCAAAAATATTAAATATTCGATTTAACATATTCAAATATTTTTCTTTTTCATATTTAAATTAAACCAAATATTTAAAATAATTTTTTAAGTTAAATATTTTAAAATAATTTTTTAAGTTAAATGTTCGATTTAACATATTCAAATAATTTTCGTATTTAAATAGTATTTATTTTTTTTCTCAATAGAAAACCTTTATTATTAATATTTTCTTTAGATTTGTGCTCTTAAAAGTTTATAAAATATTATACTTTATGATCATTAGACTTATGCAACTTAAATAAACTCATCTCTCAAAATTCTATTTATGAGTGCTTATCGCCGTGAGAGGTGCAAGTTGTTATTCACTTAGTGCAAGTTCTATGTTCATATATACCACCAAATACTATATATAAGTGTCTTTTCTACTCCTTGAAATTAATTTCACTAAACATGAGTATAGAATGTATTCAACAGATATTATAACAAAAATAAATTACCTAAAGATAAAACAAAATAAGTAAATAAACAAGCTCACATAAATATCTATAAGTAAACAATAAATTCAAAATAATGGCTAGTTCCCCTCAAGATATCAAGCACAACATTAATATCAAGTCTTTGAACAGTAATATTAACTGTAAGCGGTACTCTTGTTGTAGCAATCAAACATTAACAATAAATTATGTCAGACAATAGACTAATCTTTGGACTAACTTATTGTTCACATAAAATACCATATAATTGTCAAACATTTATCGTCACAATTGTCATTATAATTCGGCCAAATATTAATTTTCTTTTGGGTCAATTAATAAACGCATGAATTACAAAGACCTATAATTATCTTAATATTTTAAATAAATTAATCTACACAAAAACGATCACTTTAGTGACATTATGTTTCAATTAATCTATTAAAATATTAGATATCCGAAGCCAAAATATGAATTTAATTATTTCAAAAATATTTTTCTTAATTTTATCTTTTACTCAAGATAAAAGATAACCAAAGTAATAATAAATTTGAATAAAGGTAACCTCATCACAAGATATCGAACACTCTAATAATATTTAAAAAAAATATTAATTTGTAAGTGATATCTTGATGTAATAATCAAACATTGATAATAAAAATATGTTAAACAAAAATTTTCCTTTGGGCCGATTTATTTTTCACATATAAAACTGAATAATTATCACATGTTTATTACCGCAGATGCACATATAATATTACTAATTATTAATCTTCCTTTGGGCCGATTAATATTAGCATAAACTGAATTACATGCACAAAACCTTATATATTTTAAAATAAAATAATTTCCACAATAAAGATCACTTTAATGACTTAATGCTTCAATTAATTTATCTTAAAATATATAACATAAATATACCAATATTCAAACTTAATATTTATAACAGTTAAAGTTGAAATTTCTGATAACACTTAGTTTTCAAAATAAACCAAATTAAGGTTGTCTTAATGGGGCTATCAGAATCCAAATAACCAAAATCTTTGATTATTTTTCAAAAAAAATTCCTTAAATATATTTTTACCAAAACTAAATTCGATCAAAACATTTAATCTTTAACTAAAAACAAAATACAAAAATATCATACAAATGAGTAATTCGTATAATAATTACTTGAAACTTTAATATAATCATAATAATATAATAATCAAAAATAAATTTTTAATCAAACCGAATTGAATATATCAATATCAAATATATATTCTATAATCCAAAATAACATGTAATCAAAAGTAAATGCTAAATAAATTAACCAAGTAAATTACATAAAGTAACAATATACTTTAAAAGTAACATGCCGAAATATCATTTAATTATAACTTAATAAACATAAACCAGATATAATGCTTTAATAGCCAACTTGATTATAAATTTTTTAATCATGATAAATTTATCACGACAAAACCGAAATTAATTAAAACTTTCTTTATTACTAACGATCAAAACTAAAATTTTTGATCTAACCGGATTTAATATATATTTATTTCTAAAGGTTTAACTTAATACCCAATAATCAAAACTAAATTTTGATTCAACCAAAGTAAACATATATTTTAAATAAAATATATATTTCATAAATATAGAGTAAATATGCTATCATCGAAGTAATTGGAATCCAAAATTAAAATTTAATTTCCAATTAATAGCAACTAAAAAAATTAAATAAATTTTCATGCGGACAAAACCTAATCGTCATATAAATCTAGATTGATTTCTATGATTTCTTAATTAATCGATTCAAACTCATGGACGTAAAATCAAATTGAATCCACAGAAATATATATATTTGTCGTAAAACAATGAATGTTAATCTATTGGAAAAAGGAAAAACAACCGGATTGGCGAAAAAAACAAAATCAAATCATAGAAAACAAAATTAAATCGATTTGTTCTTAAAATACGACAAATATATAATTTAATTTCATACGATTAATTATAAAACCAAAAACTTATGATCTCAATGAATCGATATAATTTTGGCACTGATGCCACTTGTTAGAATTAAAATATATTTGATACGAATATAATCCCAAGATCTATATGTCAAATCATCAAGAATAGTAAAATAAATAAATTGAATGCGAAAGCGTACCTGAATTAATTGATAAAGTTTTTTTAGAGGGTTTGATCTTTCAAGAAGTTAGGTTTTTTCTTGCGGCAAAAAGATATGCAAGTTGACTTAATTCTTGGGGACCATAACTCATTTATATAGTTGATTTAATAACCAACTATTAAGTATTTATAACTCTGCCCCTCATCAAATTATAAATACACCTTATGACATCTACACTTTTAATTCCATGATAATTTAATATCTATAACACGTGTAACATAATTGGTCACTTAATTACGTGTTAAATTTTATAATAGCAATATACATTATACATTTGTGCCCACTATTATTGAATTTTAATCTAATATATTCATGTCACGTCATCCATGAGACCAATCAATCAAATGCATCTATTTATTAATTTTTTTATCTTATTTTTTTTTACCAAGTGAATCTTAACTAGCAGAAAAGTTAATTAAATGAATACATTTAATTAGTTGGTCTCATGAATGACATGACGAAAATGACATATGATATAATTTCTTCTAACAAATGAGTGACAGACCGATGACATGGAAGTTAGCGAAATTTTATAAAATTATACATTTAATCCTTTGACATTTACCTATTATATTTCGTTTTAATTTTAATTTAATTCTCTAACATTAATCGACCAATTAGATGATGCTACATGGCATCACCTGATCATTAGATAAATTTATTTTATTTTATTTAATATTTTTTTTCTTCAATCAGGCGATAACACATGTTATCATCCTATAAAAAGGCAAAATTCAAAAATCGAAAACACTTTGTTTCTACGTTAGTATTCATGTGGCGATTCCGCATCCATTCAATCAAGAACATGCAAAAATCGGTATGAGTGGCTACAAAGCACACAAAAATTGTGGTTAACATTACTAAAAAAGGTATCAAATTTGTCTACATGGTGTTCACAGGAACACAAAGAATCGGAAGAAAACCTAAATGGCGTTATTGAAATTTCTATTTCCGCCGTCTCTGTTCGTCGCGGCAACATCTCTGGCAAGTTTCACCACAATGGCAACCGCTGGGTTATCGGAATTCAGGGGAAAGAGCATTGAATATTCCAAGTTTTTCAACGCCGTTTCAAAAGCTTACGATGCACAGAAATCGAACAAGGTGACGCTCCCGAGTAGAATCGCCATGGCCACGCTTTATACACCAGCTTTTCTCGCTGGGGTTGCTTCGTTTGCGATCTTCCCAGAAGAGAATCTCAGGTTCCTGTTGCTCAAATCCGCCATCTCAATCCATTTCTTCAAGAGAGTTCTCGAGGTAATTCGACTCTCTTCCTCTAGTAAACTATAAATCAAGTTGAAAAATAACAAAAATTAACTTAAAATAAAAAAGGCAGCAACCAAGATTGGGAGTAAGTACAATTAGATACGCATAGTAATGATATAGAAATTCTCATATCTCATGCTTTATTTCTCATTATATAAAAATTCTAGTCCATTTCTGGAACGAGTGTGATGAAAATTTTATATAATTATATCCATCTATCATCTATGATCCCTATGTCATGTACCTCCGTTTAGGGATGTAACAAATCGTGTCGGGTTAAATTCGACTCGTTAAAAATTTTATTCGAGTTTAAGTTTGAATAAATTTTAATGAGTTTGAGAAATCTAAGTTCGACTCGGTTCATTAAGAATTCGAGTCGAGTTCGAACTTGACTTGAACCCAATCGAGTTAAGGGTTGATAATCTTTGCTCATGTCAAACTCGAATAGCTCGTTATTTGTCATATCTCATTTAAAATTCTATAAAAAGAAAATGCTCGATACACAAGTTATGTAAAGACAAGCTTATTAATTTTAAGATATATTGTGTTAGTTTATGACTTAAATAAAGGTTATTAGGTTTAGACTTGATTTAGATTCTAGATTATAAAATTTTTAAAAAATAATATATTATATTTTTTAAATAATTATGAATTTTTCAAGTCTGAGTATCAAGTAGTTTGACTCAACTCGTTAAGAATTCAGGCCAAATTTAAGTCAAACTCAATTGAGTTAAGCTTTAATCAAATTTTTATCAAATCAAATTCAAATAACTCGTAATACGTCTTGTCTCATTTACAGTCTTACCTCCGTTTACGAAATAATGTTCTTTTTCTTCCTTTTTTTCAGTCGTGTTTCGTTCATAACTACAGCGGGGAAATGGGGTTGGAAACAATGCTGACAATACTCTCCAGCTACTTCCTTTCCAGTGCGCTCATGATCTTTACCCAACACTTAACAATGGGGATTCCTGAGCCTGAAATAGATTTGAAAGCCCTCGGGATTCTTCTGTTTTTGGTAGGGATTATCGGCAACTTCTACCACCATTTCCTTCTCTCCAAACTCAGAACCGAAGGTCACAACAAAGAATACAAGATTCCGAAGGGGGGTTTGTTTGGACTCGTGATATGCCCTCATTACTTGTTTGAAGTTTTAGTTTTCTGGGGATTTGCTTTCATTTCCCAGACTCTCTTCTCGTTTGCATATGCGATGGGCACGACTGGTTACTTGGTGGGGAGAAGTCATGCCACCAGGAGATGGTACCTCTCAAAGTTTGAAGAATTTCCACAGAATGTGAAGTCTATGATTCCATTCTTGTTCTAAAGTCTAGATTTTTGTAAGGTTGAGATTCAGGAGTTATTTTATGATGGATGCATGGATATTGTCACATTGAAATTAGAATATGATCTTGGAATATATAAATTTAGGGTAAACTACATGAGATATCATTAAACTTTAGCTTTTATATCAAAATACTATTGAATTATAAAATAGTTTTACTATATCACTGAATTTTGTAATTTATTATTATTATATCATTCAATTATTAAACTATAACATATTATTAAATTTAAAACGATATCGTTTTGGTATAATATTTTTGACTTGTAAAATAGACTAAAATAATAATTTTTGTTAAAAATTAAAAGTTTTACATTTAAAGGGACTTATTTAAAGACTTAATAGAAGGAGGAATTATATAAATATTGTTATTGGAAATTTTAATTTCAAAAATAATGTTCAAAGACCATTATTTCTCAGAATATGATGAATTACTATAGAGTTCAGAAGACCTGGTTATTTCAAACCGTCTTTGAACAGTAATTTAAATAATTATATTATTTCGGTGAAGGTGGGGTGAAGACAACCCGTTTTTAAACAATAATTTTATGATATTGGTATTGTTCTAAGTCGGGGTGAACACCACCCAACTTCACTTGTGCATGGCCCATAATCACGTGCTGGGGAGGGAGGGGCATTGTTTGAAGACGGAGTCTGTTCAAAGACGGGGTGCTCTCCCTCCGTCTTCAATCAGGGACCTGCAGGGTGGCAAAATGCTTGCAGGACGTGAACAGTGCATGCATGAAGGGGGCAGGAATTATGGTTGTGCATGGAGGGTGGTATGGGTGTAGTCTTATCAGTTTTTTATGGTGTTTTAGAGTATAGGTAGGTATTTTTTAATTAGTATATTAATTTAAAATTTTATAGGGGTAGTATATTTTTTCTGATTTGAAATTTATTAGTGATTTTTAAAATTCGTGTAGAGATAATTAAGTAAAAGTATTTATTGTTATTTAAAATATGTATGTTGAGGATGTTAAAAATTTTATTTTATATCTGAGTAAAGAAGTAGAAGGAGGAGGAGGAAGAAGAGGATTTCGAGCAAAAAATTTTGTAAGTATTTTAAGAATTTTTTTCTTAATATATTGATTTTCAGTTTATTGTTGTTTTGTAAAATGTTTGTTTATGTAAGAAATCCAAGATTTATAATTTAGAAGAATGTTGTTCTTGTATTTTTATTTTTTTAGATTGAACGATGAAATTTTTTATTTTTAGGAAATTTGTATAGTTTTAGAAAGTTATTTCAAATATATTTTTAAAATATATTTGTGGATTATTTTTTTGATCTAAAAATGTTAGTATTATTTTTAAAATTTAGTTTCATTTTATTTTTTTATATTGTGTATTATTATTTACATTATTTCTCATAAAATGCAGTCAAAATGAGCAACAATAGCTTCGTTGCGAATGTTCATTACAATGGAAAAATGATGAAAACCGTTGGCGGTATTGAATTCGATTGTAATAGCCTTACGAAGATGAGATTTAGAAAAGATAATAAGTGCTCAAATAACTATCACTTTCTACAGTTTTCATGGGCACTTATCATCAATTCTACACCTACTTGAACCAATGCATGGACTTATTGTGATATATTTAGGGATATGCTATCAAAGATTATATTTGTAGAAAAGACGTACTTTACTACATTTTCATATCTGTGCAGGAATAAGTACTATCGAGGCAACAGAATGAGGCCGAGGCAGGACCTGATACCGAGGCAACAAAGAAGAAAAAGCGATATGGATGGCGATTGAAGGAGAAAATTGAGGAAAACATTGCGAAACAAAAAGCCCAAGATTCAGAGCTAAACAACATAAGAAAAGCCCAAGGACAAGGCCACGCGGGATTAAACCTTCTAGAAGATCAAACTTGGAAATATTTAACCTATGTGCATAACTTGTTCCCTACTCCAAGTTGTACTCTAATTAGGAAAGGTTTGCCCTAGGCCAAGCCTATATAAGGCATAGCCGTCCTAGGGTTTAGAAGAGGCGAAAATTAGAGAGAATTAGATAGACGAATTTTGAGAGAGTCTAAGAAACAATTTTTTCCATCATGTTTTAAGTTTTCTTAGGGTGTTGGTGAAGGTTGTTAAGTATTTGTGAGAGTAGATTGTATTTTGATTCTTATTTCAATGCAATAAAATATCAAAGTTTGCTTACTCTTTACCATTCTTTGTTCTTGCATCCAAGCCCGGGAGGGAAGTTTGTAAGTAATCTATTTGTCTAGACTTGGGAGAGTTAGAATCATGAAAGGAGTAAGTGCGGTATTCAACTTAATTGGAGGATACTAACTCGGCCTAGGGATAGGTTAAGAGTTTTAGCGGCTAAAAGAAGTGTGGGATTGGTTGTTGGTTATAATTGATTAACGCCGGGAGGTATCATCAAGGACTGACCTTCAACAGCGTTTTGACTTAGGGATAAGCGAAGCCATACAAGGACACTTTGCCAAACTTTGGTAAATCTGCCCAAGAGCAAGGGATTGTCGCGGCAGATCCAAAAAACGATAGAGGGACTGATATAATGGAGACCGAAGATGAAGGAGAAGAAGAGGTGAACGCTCCCATACAACGAATAACACCTACAAGAGTCCAGCCACCAAGACAAGCAAAGACTCAACCATCGCCATCACCAAGGAAGCAACAATCAGCAGCTAGATCCAGAAAATTAATTGTGTAGGATAGCTCTTTGGAGTCCTTATAATTTTTATGCTGCTTTTATAATTGTTTGTTTCCTTCTTATCTTTTTTTGCCTACTGTTTACCCCTATTGAAGCATTGAGGACAATGTTTGATTTGAGTTTGGGGTGTAGAGCCACTGTTGAGGCAATGCACTGCCGAGGCCTTGCCATGAAAAAGGATTTTTAAGTGATAATTTTTTTTTATGTCCACCACTTTACTTGAATTTGTTGCCTATACTCTTGCACTGCCCATCATCAGTAATTTTTTAGTCTATTCTTTTAAGGCAGTAGAAATCTTTCTCCTTACCATAGTTAGGTTCTGTTTTGAAGGCTTGATTCTAGGATACTTAAGGAGAAAAACTTAGAAGCTTACTATAAGGTTGAACTTAAAAATACTTTTGGGACTTGTTTGGCTATAGGAATTCTTTTAATGAACTTAGGTGATAGAGACTTAGATCTTTGGAAAGGTGACTAGAGGTGCCTATAACCGGCTCTAGGAAATACTCTTCTTTATGTTAGAGGTGCCCAAAATTGGCTCTAGTATGTTCGAAAGAATAGCAAAAGAAATAAGAAAATAAGAAAGAGAAAACACAATCCTTGAGGTACCCGAAATTGGCTCAAGAAATTGTTGGTTTAAGAAGAGTACACTAAATCCAAATCTACTTGTCTTGAACTTAGAGTTTATCTAAGAAGGACCTTAATCAAACTTGTCCACAAAAATGCACACACTCACAAAATCTTATAGTTTATCTTCTAGGTACACCCTTAGGTAACCAAAAGGTTAAGTCTAAAGAATAGACATAGTTATGGTGGAGAGAATAGATGGAAACATAAGATCAAAAAAGAATAAGGTTTGACAAATTGATGGTTTGCATTGTTTGAGGAAAAGCAATAGTTCGAGTTTGGGGGTATGATAAGTGCTCAACTCACTATCACTTTCTACACTTTTCACGGGTATTAATCATCAATTCTACACCTACTTGAACCAATGCATATACTTAATATGATATATTTAGGGATTATGTTGTTAAAGATAATATTTACAAAAAAGGCAAGCTTTACTGAATTCTTATATCTGTGCAGGAAGAAGCATTATCGCGGTAACAAACTGTGGCCGAGGTAGGACCCGATGCCGAGGCAACAGAGGACAAGTAGCAACATGACAGGAAAACTAAGGAGAAAAATAAGGAGAACATTGTTGGAAAAGAGGCCCAAGGATCGGAGCTAGATAGCACAAGGAAAGCCCAAAGACAAGGTCACGCGGGAAAGCTTTCTAGAAGAATTAAACTTGGATATATTTGACCTATGTACATGACTTGTTCCCTACTCCAAGTTGTATTCTACTTAGGAAAAGTTTGCCTTAGGATAAGCCTATATAAGACATATTTGTCCAAGGGAAGAAGACACACATTAGATTCATAGCTTAGAATATAGAATTAGTTTTAGTTTTTCTTTTTTTCTATATTATGTTCTAATTTTTTTAGGCTTAGGTGAAGGTTGTAAAGTATTAGTATGAGGAAGTCAAACTTTGTTTCTTGTTCCCAATGCAATAAAATATCAAAGTTTGCTTATTCTTTGTCATTCCTTGTTCTTACATTCAAGCTCGGGAGAGAAGTTTGTAAGTCATCCATTTATCTAATATCGGGAGAGTTAGATTCACGAAAGGAATAAATATGATGTTTTTGCCATGGAACACTAACTCGACCTAGAGATAGGTTTAGAGTTTCAGCGACTAATAGAAGTGTGAGATTAATTGGTGATTATAATTGATTCATGCCGGGAGGTATCATCAAGGACTGGTCATCAATAGTACTTCGACTTAGGGATAAGCGGAGTCATCTAAGGACACTTTGTCGAACTTTGGTAACGTCTGCCCAAGAGCAAGGGATTACCGTGGCAGGTGAGTATCTTCACAGTCAAGGCAGTAATCTGCAGTTCTGCCGAGGCAGTGTTGTACAATTGCATTGGACAAAAACGAGTTGATCGAATCCACTATACAGCACAACAGGATCCTGACCATCTTTTTTATTCAATTCCTCTATCTTTATTTAGTTTTTATTATTTAGATAAATCACAACCTCAATTCACTTGTGTTTTTATTTTCTTTTACAGAGCAAGAAGATCAAAGGAAGCATATTAAGTATATCAATCCATGAGGAGACGATACTTGATAATCATCACTTTATTACTTGGCGACGTGTTCACTTGCACTAAAATTGCGCATTTCTAGCATGCATCACCTTTCTTGGGCATCCGGATCCTCTTTAGCATATTCTTCAGCCTCCCCAATCGTTGATGCCATTAGAGGTGGTGTTGTGAATCTGTCTACATCATCGGCCTTCTTATCGACCATCTCTGGTGAATTTAGGAAATTTTGGAATTCCTGAAAAGACATAGATTGTTTGAAGCTCGAGTAGCGAGGTTGTTCGAAGCTCGAGTAACGAGGTGATGGTGGAGGAATGAATTCAGGTCAATACAAAATCGGATCGTCAAACACATGAGTATCTAAGGAGGTCGAGAACGTTTCTGGTTGCACAGGGGTTGGATGTGGTTCTTTTTCCCATACAATTGGCTCTGCCGCTGGATGATCCTAAGTGTTTGGCCAACCTTCGAGATTACTGTTCCATACGGTATTCTGAGATGTGCATGTTGCTGCAGTCTTAGAAGATTCACCCTTACCACCATATTTCTTTTTATATGTTCTACATTGCTCTGGCTCATTGACAGAATTTAAGGCATTCTATTATTAAGAAAGTATATCAGATATTCGTACCTTTGAAAATCAAAATCATCCTCTTGGAGTGTAGCTCGTAACGGTAAATTCTGAGCACTATTATTGCACATATAAATGTATTCTGCATGAACAATTTCCCATTGCACGTCAACTCTACCGCGTCCATCCAACTCATGCAGAAAGTCATGCTTAAATGGACTATTCGGAATTGGTTGGTGGAAGTCAAACTGCCTTAGTACCATATCGACAAAAACGAACTCAATAAAGGCAAAGTGTATTAATGGTATAACAAAACACCACAATAAAGAATCCATCAACAATTCTTCAGGTATCAAATTCAGATCATCGGTTCCAGGGGCGAATCTAGAAATTTTAATTTGGTAGTTCACCGATCAATAATAAATTATATATGTTTGATGATATTTAAAACTAATTATTCAATATTATTTTATATTAAAAGTATAAATAAAATTATTAACATTAGAATTAAAGTCCTTGTTATAGTATACTTCTAGGATTATATCGATTATCAAAAAATTGTGATGATTAAAGAATTATTAATAAAGTGATTATTCTTGAAATTAAGGATAGAATCTCATCGCATGAAGTGGGTTATTTTAGGGTCATGTGCATAATTTTTTAGAACTAATAATTTGATGTTAGATTTTAGGGTCTTGAGATTCTCTGTGTGGTTCACCACTGTTAACCATTTGATTAATTTGAAACTAAATTATGTTAAATTTCTAACAAAATGAATGTTTTTCACTGTAGATATTTGATCGGCACCGTTTTGTCCATCAAAATTTTAACCTTGGTAGTAATTATATATTTAAAAAGTTAGGATTATTTTTTGAGAAAAAGACTTTACGTGTCACGGCAATATTTCTTAATGGATTAAGAGAAGTTAACATAATGAAAGAATATCATAAATTTAATGACTATAATAAAATAATTCAATTTCAGTGACTAAAATGAAAACATTCTAAAACTTCAATTACTACTAATATAATTTACCCTATTTTTAATGGTAGGTCCTGTGACCTGCCTTGCACCAAAGTGCATCCGCCCTTGATCGGTGCTGTACGACATCCAAATAAGCTAAAATTTAAGAATAAGATTAAAATCAACTACTAAATCAATTAAGTCGCAAAATTAACCAATAATCTAAAATTTTAACTCTAACAATTTAAATTACAAGGATAAATTTCTAAATTTAAACTCTAATAATCTAAAATTAACCAACAATCTCTAAAATTATAAAAAAAATAACAAGATAAAACAAAACATTATAACTACTAAAATATAATTACAACATTTTTTTTAAAAAAATCACTTACAAATTTAAGAATAAATTTCTCATTATCCTTCTTCTCTTTTTCTCTCCTCCTTCTTTTCCGTATATATTTTCAATTCATTCTTCCAAACCCAAACTCCTATATTTAACATCATCTCTATCAAATAACAATCACCTATTTTTCACCTATATTTTAACCAATTAAAATTACTTCCCTGACACCCCACTTCCCCTTCACGCCTCCCCTAACACACCCACACCCACACCACTGCATAATCATACGTCCTGCAAGCATTCTGTCACCCTGCAGGTCCCTGTTTAAAGACGGAGGGAGGGCACCTTGTAACACCCGAAATCAAAAAAAAAAAGGAAGAAAAAAGTGTGGTGGTAGGGATTTGAACCCATAACCTTCAATTTGATCAACCAGTGACCCAACCAACTGAGCTAGATAGCTCTTGGTTGATTTTATCTCAGGTCCTACTCTTAATCCATTCCTGTGTCTGATAATATTAATAATATTATATTCGAATTATAATTGATGGGTTATGTTGGAACCCTTTTGGATCAAAAATATACCCTAACTGTTCGACTAAACCCTCTCCCTCACCACTCTCCGGCCACCGTTTTTCTCACCGACCGTCGCGTCGTGCCGTGCACCGCTACCACCGGAGTGCTCGCCGTCGCACCCTGAGCCAAACCCCTCACCCGACGCGCCCTGAGGCCGCCGTAACCGCCGCCAATCGAGGCTTAAAGCCTCGCCGACCTTAGGGTTTAATCCCTTTTCTTTTTTCGATAAATTCGGCCGCCGCCGTTCCCCTAGTGGCGCATCGACGGCTCGATCGAGTCCAGCACCGAGGGGCGAGCAAAACCCTTCCTCATCCGCTGCCGTTCGCCGCCGACTGAGCCCTCGTCGGAGATCGTGGCAGTTTCGGATAAAGGGGTAAGTTTTCTTGTACTTGATCGGTTTTCTGGCGTTTTTTTGGTTAAAAACACTGATTCCTGGTTTGATTCCAAGTTTTTCCGAGTTCAGAGGGCTATTTCCGGCCGATTTAGGCCGCGCGTGGGCTCCACGCGCCGTCACGGGTGATTTCCGGCCACCATGGACGGTTGCCGGGAGTCGGCCGATCTAAACCGGTCAAACCGAATCGAACCGAACCGGTCCAACCCGAACCAAACCGAACCGGTCCAACCAGACCCGACCCGTTGACCCGACCCATTGACCGACCCGACCCGTTGACCGACCCGACCCGTTGACCAGTGACGTCAGCGTTGACTGCTGACGTGGCAGTTGACGTGGCTGCTGACGTGGCAGCTGACGTCAGTGTTGACTGCTGACGTGGCAGCTGACGTCAGCATTGACTGCTGACGTGGCTGCTGATGTGGCAGCTGACGTCAGCGTTGACCTTGCTGACGTCAGCGTTGACTTTGACCAAAAAGTCAAAATTTTCAAAAAAATCCTATTTTATGTTTTTCGACGTCCCGAGTCCATCCGTGAAGTCCGTTTTTCGAAATTCAATCCCAAAAGCCTCCAAATTGGACTTTAAAGTCTTGAGTCAAACTTTTCTTCTAAGTTAAGTTAAGTTCTGAGTTTTAATCTGGGTCTAATATCGATACCTGTTTACTTGTAGGATCTCATAGTCCTCCCGATCGAGTACCGACCCAGCCTGGTTCCTCCCGGTTCGACCCGACTCGTGATCCGATCGTGACTCGTATGTATTCTCCTCGCTAGTGAATAAACCCTGTATCTAGATTCCTGTATTGATATAGAACTCTATTGTGTACCTATAGGGTCCAGTACTGTTGCAGAGCGAGGCTCAGCCGCCCAGTAGATCACCTGTGTGCTTCTACTCTTTTGAGGTGTGTTCCCTTACGTGTTATATGTTTATATTATTGTTTTCCCATTTTACAAACCAAGCATATACACTTGACTATTTCTGGACTTTACCTTGACACACATGTTGAACTTGATTACATTCTGTTTTACCATATGCCTGATATATTATACATGACATGTTCTGGTTTAGCATCACATGGTATCTGGATAAATACTGTCACTGCCATCATTATACCTGTTATTACTGCATGCCTGTCACTTTAGGTTTGGGGATGATGAGTAGTGCCTGTTATTCGGTTCAGCTTTGATCCAGCTAGTAATTCCGTCCCGTTACGGTTCCTAACTACTGTTAGGGTAATTCCGTCCTGATATCGGTTCCTGTGCTACAGCCGGGGTAATTCCGTCCTGTTTACGGTACCTTTGCCCCTTTGGGCTTAGGTTAATGCCTGTACTAGATACTGTTCTGGGGAAACGTATTCTGGAGATCGGATGGGGGTAGAATATCATGCCATGCATCTCATGCATTGTTTTTCTGATATCATTGTATATTGTTTTACCTGTGATTTATTTATGCATTGCTGGAACACACTGGGCTCCATAGCTCATTCTTGTTTTCTTCCCCCTTTCAGATAACCGTAGATAGGCATCCCAGATTTTGGCACTCGGAGGATCTACACCTCACAGATCATATTTTGATGTAATGCTTGTATTCTCCGTGTTATTAGTTATGGTGACATGTGCCTTTGTTTTGTTACTAGTATGCCTATATTTTGTCAATGGATAGTTTTTAACTCATCATGTTTTATTACCGTGATATTGATTGTTTTATGAACAATGTTTTGAACACACATTACCTTTGAGATTAACAGGTTACTATGATCATATGAATTATGGTCGATTTCATGAATTTGATGGAACTGTTATCTTTACAGGATATTTTGATTTTGGTTAAACTTGTATTTGTTTTATGTTCGTTTCAAAAATAAAATGTGACTACTTTAGGTCAGGCTTTTCGCATAGGCCGGTCTAGGGGGTTACACACCTTGTCTTTGAACAGTGCCCCTTCCTCCCTGGCACGTGATTATGGTCCATGCACAAGTGAAATCTGGTGGTGTTCACCCCGACTTTGAACAGTACCAATATCAGAAAATTATTGTTCAAAGACGGGTTATCTTCACTACACCTTCACCGAAATAATATAATTTATTTAAATTATTGTTCAAAGACGGGTTGAAATACTCAAGTCTTCTGAACTCTACAGTAATTTACCATATTCTGAGAAATAATGATCTTTGAACATTATTTTTTGAATTAAAGTTTTCAATAACAATATTTATATAATTCCTCCCTTAATTATAATCTTAACAAAGTACCATCGTTTTGATTTATCTTAAATATTAAAACAATTATACAAAAATTATGTTATTTTATATTTAATAATATATAATAGTTTAGCGATTGAGCGCTATTATAATAATAATAACAATAGTAATATTAATAAATATAGTTAAATTGTATAATAAAATTTTTTAGGACGAAAAGTCACACTAAACTAAACCATCAACTAACTTAAAAGACAATATAATCTTAATCAAAATAGTATATAAATAATATTATGATTAAACTTAATTTGATTTATCATAATATAATTCTATAATATTTATAATATAATTTTAAATATATTAATTTTATAAATAAATATTATTTATAATTTATATTATAAAACAAAAATATTATTTATAATATATATAATTAAATTTTATATCCCAAATTATACATATAACTAACTAAACTATAAACCATGAATCTTATATATATAATTAAATCTATAATTTTAAACCCTAAAATATAGAATTAAATCCTAAATCTCAAACTCTAAAATTAAAATATTATTTATAACATATTAAGATTTATAATATAAATTATACTATAAACCATGAATCTTATATATATATAATTAAATTTATAATTTTAAACCCTAAAATATATAACTAAATCCTAAATCTCAAACTCTAAAATTAGAATATTATTTATAACATATTAAGATTTATAATATCAATTATAAATAATATGTTAGTTTTATGGGTTTGGCTTTAGGGTTTACAAATTAAAGATTTAATCATGTACAGGTTTTGAGATTTATGTTACGTATATTGTTTAGGATTTAGGATTTAAGTTTTAGTTATATATATCATTTAAGATTTGAGGTTTAATCATATATATGATTTAAGGTTTGAGGTTTAAGCCTTAGGTTTTAGGGTTTAATTTTATATTATAAATAATATTTTAATTTTTTTGGATAAATAAAAAATTTTATTCATCCAAAAGAACTAACATCCTGTACAAATAATATAAAATCAGTTAAATTGTTAACGAGAAAAAAAAATAACCTATACAAACCCCCAGTCCATAGTTAGATTTGACGAGTCAAATCGTAAATTTTCTCCTACTAAATGTAATTGCACGTTCATCTTAATACAAGAAACTATAACATCCACTAGTCTAGGTCGTTTTTCATGGAGTCTATCATTACGCTCCTACCATATAGTATAAAGATAGCAACACCAAGCTAGTCGAATAACAATAGCTAAAAGGGTTTTTTCCCTTACCATGCAGTTGCACCCATTGTACCATACTAGGCCAATCATCCAGAGGAACATCACTTTGGCAAGCAGTCATAACCTCTTTTCAAACTCGTCGAGATAAAGAACATTCAACAAATAGGTGATTTTTGTCCTCCAAACCAGTCGCATATAAGACATTATATATCAACCTATCCATCCCAAATCACCATTCGTACTTTGATTGGCAAGCGATCATGTATTACAAGTCAGACAATAAAAGAGAAACGAGGGGTTAATAGATTGCCCAAAATGACTTTGCACCATATGAACTCTCATATTGATAATATCCCATGCTTTCCTTGTCTTGAAACCACCATCCATAGTTTTTACAAGTTGATTGTCATCCTTTAATTTGAGAATCTCTCTCCAAGCTCAATTTGAGTTGCTTTTCACCATGACATCCCAAATCGACGTCCCCTTTAAAACATACTCTTTTATCTTAAGCCACCCACAAAAACCCAGTTTGGGCAAATAGAAGCCAAATGCATTTTATTATACAGGCTCGATTTTAAACAAAAATATTTTTCACATTCAATCCACCTTTACTCTTTGAGTGACATATGCGATCCCAACTAACGCGAGCTCCCTTAGCTGGACCCATTCAAGCTTTCCCAAAAAAATGAGCTACATAAGCTCACGACCTTCTTTAGTACCTTGGTTGGTAGAATAATATTTTAATTTTATAATATTAAATGATATTAAATTTAGTTTACCCTATTATATTCGAAAATAGGAAGATATTTAGAGAAAAAAGGAAATCAATTGGCCTCAAGGGGCATATTATGCCCTATTAAACATATCATTCAAGAAAAACACAGTTCCTCAAATGGTAAGACAAGACAGACAGACAAACATCTCTTTCATTTTTAATTTCTTCTCCTTTGGGGGTATATAATATTATAGGCATTAATGGAGGAACTCCAACCTCTCGTGACATTTTTCTCACTTGGAACTGCCAAGTTGGGTGCGGAGCAGCTTGGCCGCAGCAACCATGTTGTTGAGGGCCGGTTTCACCTCAGCATACTTACGAGTCTTGAGCCCGCAGTCGGGGTTAACCCACAAGATGTTGCTCTCGAGCACAGCAAGCATCTTGTTGATCCTGTCTGCGATCTCTTCGGTTGATGGTATTCTGGGAGAGTGGATATCATAGACTCCAGGGCCAATTCCAGCACCATACTTGACTCCTTCACGGAAGACAGATAGGAGCTTCTCATCGGAACGAGAGTTCTCGATGGTGATCACATCGGCATCCATGTCAATAATTGAATGGATGATATCATTGAAGTTGGAATAACACATGTGAGTGTGGATCTGTCACAAGAATTTCAAATGCAATATCGATGAGAATTATGGTGACCCAAGAGAGTGCCATTTATAAAGTTTTGAGAGGTCAAAAGAATGAAGCAAGATAAAACCTGGGTGGTATCCTTGACGCCGACATTAGTGATCCTAAAGGAGTGGACAGCCCATTTGAGGTAGAAGGCATGCTCGGATTTCCTAAGGGGCAATCCCTCTCGCAATGCAGCCTCGTCGATTTGAATAACGTTGATACCAGCCTTCTCAAGATCCTCAACTTCGTCCTTGATAGCCAAGGCAATCTGGTAGCATGTTTCAAATCTGGAAATTTTGGCAATTGTGGAATGTTAAAAGATATTCATGTTGCAAAGCACAATTCATAGGTAGAAATGCAGAATTTTGGATCTTTTTTTCATTAATGGCTTTCTAGAGCATACCTGGGCTGATCATTTCGGACAAACGACCAGTTGAGGATGGTAACAGGGCCAGTAAGCATTCCCTTCATTGGACGTTTAGTCATGCTTTGGGCAGTAGATGACCAGAAAACAGTCATTGGTTTGGGGCGGCTAACATCACCGTAGATGATTGGTGGCTTTACGCAGCGAGATCCATAAGATTGCACCCACCCATTAACAGTGAAAGCAAAACCAGACAACTGCTCACCAAAGTATTCAACCATGTCGTTTCTCTGCACGATTTAAAGTAATATTAGGATGCTTGTGGAGTACTAACCATATACGTGTCTCCCGTTTACTACTAAAAGCCAAAACAAAGCAGAACACTCACCTCAGGCTCTCCATGAACAAGGACATCAATGTCAAGTTCTTCCTGCAGGTCAACAACCTTCTTAATCTCTTCCTTGATTGCTTTAATGTAATCATCCTCAGAGATCCTATAGGGAACAAGGGAGTATTAGTTAAAAGAATGGTCACATGTTCATATTATACGAAAGATGAGGAAAGTTTTCCAGATCAACTCACTTGTTAGCCTTGAATTCACGACGAACTCTCCTGAGTACCAAGGTTTGAGGGAAGGATCCAATGGTTGTGGTGGGGAGGATTGGCAGATTAAGCATTTTCTGCTGAGCATCAAGCCTAGCACTAACGTTTGTTGCGCGACGGTGATCAGATCCCTTCAAATCAGCAGCCTGAGAATGCAAACATTGTAAAACTGTAAGCAAATAAAGGTTTTGATGGTGAAAAAGATTATTGCAGAGCAGCTTGAACGAAGAAAAATGGAATTTTTTTATTGAATCACTTACAGCCTTTTGAACAGCCTCATTGTTCACTCTTGGGGAGGACTTCCTTGACGCCTGAGCAGCGGCATTGGAAGCGAAGAAGGCCTAAAATATATGAATAACAGGTAAGTTAAATGGTGTTGTCTTAATCTTAAGAAAGGAGGAAAAGTTCTAATAAATACCTCATTCTTCTGACCAGCCAATGCCTTGGCAAGTGCATTGACCTCGACAACTTTCTGGGCAGCAAAGGCAAGCCAAGATTTGATTTCATCATCGAGCTTAGTCTCATTTATTAGATCAACAGCAGTGTGGAGAAGTGAGCAGGAGGTGGATACCACAAGGTTTTCTGTACATCACAAACGAGTCAAAGATATTAGTCCAAATCAAAGAAAACATGTAATACTCTGCAAATGATTATGATTTTACAATGCCATAAAACGCGATGAGAAATAAACTACCTTTTCCAACAACAGCCTCAAGAGCCTGTAAAGTGCTAAGAGAAGAAGCAAGATCATTCGCCCAAATGTTCCTTCCATCAACAACTCCAGCAAAGAGGAACTTGTCCTTGGGGAAATTACTCTTGATCAAGTCAATGGTCTTAATTCCACGAACCAAATCCAAACCATAAGCAGTGACACCCTTCAATTCAATGAGGGTCTTGTACGCATCAGAAGTAAGATCAGCAAAGTAGGTCTCAATCAGAACATTCAAACCAGATAGAGTAGATTCCAAATCAGCATAAGCAGCACTGAATGCTTGCAATTGATGAGCTTCAAGGTCCAAGACAAGGGTGGGTTCATCAAACTGAATCCAGGAAGCACCAGCAGCCTTAAGCTCATATATCACTTCCCTGCAGAGAGATTCAATGTTACATTGGCAAATTGATGCAGCTGAGTGTGCCTGTGTGTGTTAAATCAAATAAAAGGAAAAGTGACGCTTACTTGTATATAGGGAGGATCTTGGGGAGGAGAGAGAGAAGAGAAAAGGTCTTCTCGACACCCTTTGCAGGTTTAGACAGCAACAAGTATGAGACAGGGCCGATAAGGACTGGCACGGTGTTGACTCCAAGCTGGATTTGGAACAGTGAATCAGCATTCATGTTTAAGAATAAGACTAAGAACATCAAATAAGATGGGTATAAAAGAAAGGACAAAAGTGGACAATAATCAGGTGTCTGTCTCTAGTTAGTACTCCCAGTCTCACGGACAAAATTCTCAAAAAATGGGTTGTATAAAAATACAATTCATATAAATGACCATTTATGTAAAATCAGTCGCAATAATGAGAAACATGAAACATCCCCTTAACCATTATGAAGTCAACCATATGTCCCAAGGCATTAAAGAAAAGAACTTATGCTAAAATATGTTTATCTAGGTCCAAAGCCTTGAAACTATGTTTGAGCCATTAAAATGTTCCATACATTTATATGAACTTATAAGTCCAACTATTTCCATCAAAATCTTCTGTCATGAAAAGAGATACTTGTGCATGCATCTCATTTCCCAAATTTCAGGCAACCTCTATACTTGGAGGATCTTAAGATGTGATACCTTACCTATAATTCCTAGCCGAGCTGCTAGTATTTAAGTAAACATAACAGAAAACAATATATATTGTTATAATATAGAGAAAAATTAGACCCAAAGAACATACGGCCTTAGCTTCCTTGTACTCATCAACTGCCTTGTGAGATGCATAAGAGAATTTAACATCAGGTCCCAGCTCCGGAACAATGAAGTGGCTGAAACAACACATTGCACAGAATATAAGTCAGTTTCAGAAAACTCAGCATGCACGAGTAAGCTAGTAAAGCATGACCAAGAATGGCAACTTACTAGTTGGTGTCAAACCACTTGGTCATTTCCATGGCAGGGACGGAGGCATTTCCTCTGGCCATGGAGAAGTAAGTGTCGAATCCAATCTCTCCACCATTCCAGCCATATCTAGGAGGTACAGCACCGAGCATTGCTGTGGCATCAAGCACTTGGTCGTAGTAAGAGAAAGTGTTGCTGGGAATGTACTTGATCCCAGCATCAGCCATCTGTTTCCAGATGGATGACCTGAGACCAGCTGCAACCTTTTGCAAATCCTCGGCACTGCTCTTCTGATCCCAGAAAGATTCCAGAGCAAACTTAAGCTCTCTCTTGGGTCCCATGCGGGGATATCCAACAATGTGTGAGGCCATTTTCTGAAATAACACATAAATTTAGCTTTATTAATACAACAATATAACAAGTTTACATATCCTATAATCTTAAACTGAAAATCATCATAATCAAAGCAAAGATCTATGATGCAACTATAATTTATATGGACTCAGTCAAAAGCTTATTCGAATTCATGTTTTTGGAGGTCATTATGTAACCGAATCATGCTCATATGACAGAAAAATCTTCCCTTCAAAATTAGTTTATTAAAAAAAACAGATTGAAGTTTGCCAACTCACTAGAAAAGGATCTCATGGTATTTAGTAAAACAAAAAAGTACTTAAATTCAAGATCTGAATTGGCAAACATGAATCAAGGAATCCTGGAGAATCAGAGATATAAAAACATATATAAATAATAAATCAATAAAAAAAAGATCTAAAAGTTTTAAGTCAAGTTAATACTATGAACTCAGAGATATCTTCATATCGAAATCCGAATATGTCGAACCGAATTAATTTAAATAACACTGAAGATCTATAATTTTCAAAACCCCAACAGGTTAGATTTGATTTAATCAATTGCTATCATAAACACACTTCAAAAATATAAGCCAAAAGAAATTGATCAAATGCTAAATCCAAATCCAACCTACAGATCTCACTAGAATAACACAGAATCATTAATAATTCAAAAACAATAAGCTAAGAAATAAACAACATAAATAACATAGATGCAGATATTAGCAAGAAATAAACAACAGAACTAATTTTATTATAAAAAATTAGCAAGTTGAAGAATAGCAATCGTTTTTAATCACAGGACTGAAAACCCAGAAACAAAATCAACATGTATAACTGAAATGCTGACACTTGCAACTAAATCTTAATCATGGAGAGTAGTGGGAGAAAGAACCGAACCAAACGGTGGAGAACGGAGGTGGAAGTGAAGGTTGGATATAGAGAGTAATATAGATGCAGAGGGAGGAATGGCACGAGTTGCGGCAATGGAGGTGTTGCCTATTTATAACCAAAGCACTGGCTAACGGCTGTACCGCCTATCAACCCAGATCTCTAGTTTTCTTTTTCTTTTTAACGTTGCGAATTTAAGCGAACGCGCGGTGTATTTAAGCGGCGCGTGGATTGTTTTGGTGGGTTGGTGGAGGGGTGGGTGTCGCAGGAAGAGCATCATTTTCTATAATTTTGCGTGCCATATATTTCATGAAATCTATGATGAGTATAATTTTTATAAACGACACGGTATAAATTAAACGTAAATAATTATTAGTAAGATTATATTTAAGTATATTAATAATTTAAGCTTTAATGTTTATAATTTTTATTATTTTCATCTTTATTTTTTTGATAAATTTAATATTAATTTATATATTTTTGATAATATCTTATTTTTAATTAACATAATATCTAAACCGTTAAAAATTTAACGATATTGACAAGTCATATATATGTGATAATATATTTTAAATAACATGAAATTTAAATTTATTCTATATATAGATATATGACATGTCATTATCATTAAATTTTTTACGATAATGACAAATATATATGTAAAATATAATTTTATTTTAACATAAAATATAAAACAATTAAAATTCAAATAAAATATAAAAAAATAATTAAATTTAAAATAAAAGACTACTAAGCATTCTCAAATCTTAAATATCATTCTATATATATATATATATATGACATATCATTATCGTTAATTTTTTAATATCTAATCACCATGTTAGTTAAAAAAATAAGATATTTATTAAAATGATATAGATTAAGAGCTAAATTTATCCAAAAATAGGATAGAGCCAAAATAATAAAAAATTATAAACTTTAAGAGTTAAAATTATCTTTATGTCTTATATTTAATTATTAAATTTATAATTATTATTCGATTAAAATTTTAGTTATAATCGAGTTTATTATCTATAAAATATAAATGAAAATAGAAAGATTTAGTATTATGATAGTTTTAATTATTATTTACATATTTTATTAATTTTATTTTATTTTAAATAATTTAACAAAAATAATTATTTTATTTAAAAAATTATTAATTTAATTATTTTTAAAATCATTTTTATACTCTCGGAGTATTTTATACTTTTATTTCAAATCATAACTCCACGTATCACTTAATTATAATCGGTAACTCAAAAATATTACGAATTTAAAATTAACTCTGAATTTTATTGTGTGACTTAAAAATATCGCTTTAACATTAACTTTTAACGCTTCGTTAATTCAAAACAATATTATTTTGGTGCAGTTGTTTTAAAATTTAATTGAGGCCGAAACAACGTCGTTCTATTAGAGAAAATTATTAAAATATGTGTTTAAAAAATTTAAACTCTAGACCTTTAAATACAATAGCTAAATCTTAACCATCGAAATGCTTTTATTTTTATTTTTTTAGTTTTCATTGAAACTGTTAATTTTATCTTCATTTTTTTTTACCTATTAGTAGGGGTAACCAAAACTCCACTCGACTAAAAAAAATCGAATAACTCGATTCGACTAAAAAAAATATATTTGATTCGTTTTGACTCGACTCAAAATTTTATAGACTTAATTCAACTCAAAAATTTTAAATAAAATTCGAGTTGTAAAATGAAAAGGCATAAAGATAATTTTAATCCTTAACGTTTACAGTTTTTGTCGTTTTGACCCTTATTCTTTTTTTGGATAAATTTAGCCCTTAACCTATATCTTTTTGATAAATATCTTATTTTTTTAACTAGCTTGATGATTGGACCCTTAAAGATTTAACGATGATATATATATAGAATATAATTTTAAATGATATGAAATGTAACCTATCAAATACATATATATATATATATGGAATATAATTTTATTCCAATATAAAATATAAAACAATTAAAATTTAAATAAAATATTCAAAATTAATTAATTCTAAAATAAAAAAAATTATTAAACATTCTTAACCCTAATTACGATAAAATCAAAATCTCATCTTAAAAAATATAAACACAATTCGAATAAGATTTTTAATTTTATCGTAGTTAGGGTTAAGAATGTTTAATAATATTATATTTTAGAATTAATTAATTTTTAATATTTTATTTGAATTTTAATTGTTTTATATTTTATATTGGAATAAAATTATATTCTATATATATATATATATGCATTTGATAGATTATATGCCATGTCACTTAAAATTATATTTCATATATATGTATCATCATTAAATTTTTAACGATCCAGTCATCAATTTAGTTAAAAAATAAGATATTTGTCAAAAAGATATAGGTTAAGGGCTAAATTTGTTCCAAAAAAAGAATAAGGGCCAAAGACAAAAACTGTAAACGTTAAGTGTTAAAATTATCTTTATGCCAAATGAAAATTTGAATAACTCAAAATTTTAGCAATTAAAGGATTTATTTTTAAGTTTGAGACGAGTCTCTCAATTTTTTATGATATATACATTGATATATAAAAATATAAAAAAAATATTGTTACATACGAATTGTATATATATCTTATATGATTAGAGAAAGTCGTTTGAATTAGAATCATATCATATTATAACATAATAAATAATTACAATTAAATATTTATAAAACTCGGAAATTCTACTTGACTCGAATTTCTTAAACTCAACTCGAACTGAAAAATTTCAAATAAAGTTTGAGTTGTAAAATAAGACTCATCAACTCGAATAACTAAATTTTTTTGACTCGATCAAATACTTACCCTTACCTTTTAGGATTAAAAGTTTGATTATATATATCGGTTATTCACAAAGATCCAATGCGACTTTTACTACATTATTAAAAATTTTATTTTGGTTCCTATAATTTTAATTTCGTTCAACCGAATCTTTGTAATTTTACAATAAGACCAAAAATAAAATATTTCAGAATGTAATAAAATTATACAGAAAGTAATATAATTGCACAATTATAATAAATTTGTGTAATTTTTGAAAAAATTCAATTTAATACCTATGATTTTAATTCTTTTCATTTTAGTCCAAAGAAAATTGGTCAAAGTCGTTGACGTCTCTCACCCATCATGGAAAACGTTTGCAGTTGAATCCGTCTCCCTTTAGTGTAGTAGAAAATGAACATTTGGTCCATTTCCCTAAATAATTTTTAATATGTATTGTTGAAACTTTTTAAAATAAATATTTTTTTTTCTAAATAAACTTCAAATTTTTTATCCATTTTAATTTTATTTTAAAATAATTAATTTCACGGTTTTATTGGGTGTTTAAGGTATTTAAAAATTATTTTTTTAAAAAAAATACAACATATTAAAAATATATTTAAAAATTTATAATAATTTTTATAATTCAGGAAGAAGATATGCTGTCGGACAGCATCCTTTTTTATATTTTTTTCTTCAAAGTTATGATATATAAGAATATTTTAAATTAAAAAAATTATAAAAATCTATAACATTACCTGCATATGATATTTTTATCTCACTATTTAATTTTTCTTTATTTCTAAAATAAAACTTAAAAATCTTTATTTTTCTAAAATTAATTTTAAGGGGCAATATTCCGTAATTTCCCCTAATTTTACTCTTACTTTCCCTATACGTCACCTCACGCGCGTCAACCAAAGCGTGGACCTACTCCTCTACTAGTAAAAAAAAATTAAAAGTTTTATTGGATTTCTTTTTCTTAGTGAACATTTTAGAGAAGCAACTTATGGGGTTGGAGCAGCTGAAAGGTGATGGATACACATAGAGGTAGGTAGGACCCTCATAGATTATATAATTTATAAAATTTTAATACTATTAAATAATTAGAATTAATAATAAAATTTTGAATAATTTTATTCCAGGAGATGACACCTGAAGAACAGGATGTCACTCTTATTGGAATATCGTTTAAAAGTCGGTTAATCGGTTGGAGTCGCCATCGATCATTCAAGAAGGTAGATCGAACACCGAGAAAACAAAACTAGAGATGGGTTCGGGAGTTGGTTACGTTTGAGGAAGAATTAGCACCCTCATAACGCCCAAAAATTGGTACCTAAAGGTTCACATCGTAATTTTTAAGTAAATATAAAATTCAAATTAAATTAATTTTTAATTAGAATGCATACCCTAATATCTACGACGATTCAAAAGAGATAACACCCGAAGAATGGGATGTTACTCCCAATAAAATACCTCGGGATAATATTTTCTACTAAACAAAAATATAATGAGAACACAATAAAGTAAAAACACATTTAATAATGATGATAAAACCAAACTAAATAAAAATAATATTAATAATATAATAAAAACTAATAATAATAATAAAAACTAAATATGATAAAATAATAATAAAGTAATAGAATAAATAAAAATAAAATAAAGTGAGCATAATAATGATAATAACAATATTAGAGGGATTAATCTGCAAGAAAACAAAGGTTAGGGATTAAAAATAAAGAAACATGGGTTAAATTGATAAAAAATAAAGATATAGGTCTAAATAGGCAAATTCAATGACTGAAATCAAAGGATATGCAAACTGGGGGGGTCGAATCTCGAACTGGCCGAAACTGTGGGGACCTTGGGTGAAATTTCCTCATCTTCTCGGGTTAAGACCAGGTCGGGTTTGGATCCGGGTTGAATCGTCGGGTCTGAGATCCAAAACGATATCGTTTTGGGTCTTAAGATCAGACTCCAAAACGATGTAGTTTTGGGTTAACCTTATATATCCCTTTTTAATCTAAAACACTAATATCCTATTATTATTCTTCAAAACAAAACAAAAGCTTTTTTTTGTTCTCTCAAGCTCTCTGTGTTCAGTCGCCGGAGGGAGGAGGCTCGCGGTGGTTTGCCGCCGCCGTCCAAGGTGGCCGGATGCCAAAAAGTTATACTTTTTCCAAAAGCTCTTCACGTGGGAAGTTCGAATCCGGCCTCAGAAATTCGTAAAAAGAAACATACAGGTGTAGATCTGAAATATAAGATAAGTAACTCAAAATTTTTTTACCTCTTTTATTTTTTCGATTTGCTTTCAATCTCTGTTTCTTCTTTTCTCTATTTTTTCAAATAGGATAATGTTTGAGATATATTTTTGGTTCAAATCCTTTTTTTCCGATTTTTCTCCATCCATTACAAAGAGTTTAATCCGATATTTATACTCGGATTTTTGCATTATAAAATACATAAAAGCTAGTTTAGATTTGATTAAATCTAACCCTATTGTTTTCTTTGCAGATCTGAGGCGACAGAGGCGGTGGAGCCATGTGAGTTGGGCGATGGCCGGTCTTCTGGACGAATGGGGAAGCGACACGTGGCATGCTAGAGGGCGACGGTGGCGGCTGAGCAAAGAAGGCTAGTAAGGTTTACTGTTATCATTAGGGTTAGGGTTTAATTTGGGCTGTTGTGCATTGGGCTTGGTCTGTGAATGGGTTTATTTGGGTAGAAATGGGTTATTACAGCTGCCCCTCTTTGCTCATTATTGTGTAACGGCAATAGAGCAAAGATAAAGAATAACCCATTTCATCTGGTATGGTCTCAAGGTTTATCTTTAGAAAGATTGAAGTTCTTTTTGATAAGATTGGGGTTATTTGCGGTAAGGTTGTGGTTCTCTGGGGTAAGGTTTGGTTGACCATCGTCTCTTCTTGGTCTTCACTCGATCTCCTCTGTTGCTCCGGAACAAAATTCTTCAAAACTGAAGCTCGAGCTAGCAACTCCTTCCTTGTTTGCTCTTCTGTCAAATGCCTTGGATGAGCAGATTCTTCTTGTTGTAGAGTCGTACTTGTCTTCGGCAAAGTTTCTAGACTGGAAGTTCTTTCTGTTGTTGAGCTCTTCATCTTTTGAATGTCGACGCTACAAATTCTTCCTATATAGAATCTTCTACGTCTTGAGTCGAGAGACTTTCTTGTATTGAATTTCTCAATTGATTCTCCTCTTGAATCTTGAGCTTTGCTAGTTCTTTATGCAATCTTCATCTTACAGTCGTGAGTTCTTTTTTCTCTATTGCATAGATCTAAATTCTCTTATGATTCTTGAATATCATCTCTCTTTAGTTCGGCTCTTGGTCTTCTTTGCATTTTCCCAAATGCACAGGGATTAACGGATTTGAAATGCCTTTACCGGTAGCCGTTTGCTTCGGGCTAGTTGTACCATTTTCCTGGGTACAATCAGTTGGCACCAATCAAGAGATTGGATTTTTTAAAAGATTTATTTCCTTTTGACCATTTGTAAAAATGGATTTTGATAGACGTTCGAATGGTTCTTAACTTGATCAATCATTTGATCTTCTCTTGCATTTTTCCCAAATGCACAGGGATTAACGGATTTGAATTGCCTTTACCGGTAGCCGTTTGCTCCGGGCTAATTGTACCATTTCCCTGGGTACAATCAGTTTGCACCAATCAAGAGATTGGATTTTTCCAAAGGATTTATGTTCCTTCGACCATTTGTGAAAATGGATTTTGATGGACCTTTGAATAGTCCTCATCTTTTGTCAAATCATTTGGTATCCTTATGGAAGGATATCAAAATTGATTTTAAGAAAAACCTCATTTTAAAAGGATCAAGTTTGGTTTTAAGAAAAACATCCTTATGAAAGGATTTAGATCAAAAATTCGAATTTTCAAAAGTGTTATTGAGAAATGATCGAATTAAGAAATTCGACTGAAAAGGTTTCCTTAAGAAAGGATCGAAAAAGTTTCCTTAAGAAAGGATCGAATTAAAAAATTCGAATTCAACAAAGTATCCTTAAGAAATGACTAAATTAAGAAATTCATTTTTCGAAAAAGTATCCTTGAGAAAGTATAAAATTAAGAAATTCGTTTTCGAAAAGGTATCCTTAAGAAAAGACCAAATTAAGAAATTCGTTTTTGAAAAGGTATCTTTAAGAAAAGATCGAATTAAGAAATTCGTTTAGAGTGATACCCCGGTTCTATCCGTCTTGACATCAAAAGGTATCCTTAAGAAGGATAGAATTAAGAAATGCTTTTAGAAAACATCTTATAAAATGATGTGTCCGTCTTGACATCAAAAAGTCTTTTCATTGATGATAACTCGATATCAGATGTTTCTTCCCTTCTTTTTTCGCAGTGATCGAAGTAGGTGACACTGAAGCTCATGTCTTTTTGATTTGTGCAGCGATGCATAAAATTCTTTCTCAAAGTCATCTTCCTTGGACATTGCCTGTTAAAAATCATGCACAAATGTTCACGTTGAAGATGATGCATGAGCATGATGCAAATATGCATATGTTATGTGAAACAATATTCTCACTATTAATGAGGATGCATAGGTGCATGCAATTCGTTAAATCTTTTTGGGTGTGCCAAATCTTTCTCTTTTCATGTCATCACTTTTCTGATTAGGTAGGCTTCGTCTTAGGTCTATCTCCCAACATCATTCTTGTGCCCCAATGGAATTTGCCTCAAAAAATATTGACTAATCATTGTTCAATCTTCTAAGTGAAGTGACTTCGGTTGGTATCATTTCTTCACTAAAAGAATTGTATTTTTTCAAGTCCTCTGTCTTCTCGTCTATTCGAATCTAAACTCTTGTATGTACATGAGATTTTTATTTATTCCTGGGTAATGATGCCCCCAAAATGCTCGATCACCTCATGTGATTCTCATCGTGTATGCTTGATTGATCATTCATAAGAATAGCCATAAAATAACAAAGATGTAGTTTTCATTAAGATGAAAATTTTCATACACATCATATACTCTTACAAAAGGATCTTTACTATTTCAAGGCAGAAACTGATAAAGTTGATTTGACGTATTATTTCAAGAGAATATACAAGGAATTAACAAATAAACATCAAAATAGAGAGATCATCTCTCCAAAAACTTGTCATTCGAATTTCAAAATATCAGCTTTAATCAGATCTTGAATTTTGTTTCTCAAAGCTCCATAGTTCTTTGTTGTGTGCCCCGTACTCCCTATATGATAGTTGCATGTTGCATTAAAATCATATCCCTCAGGATATGGAGGATCCTTCAGTTTGGATTGGACAAGAGTTAACAATTTCTTTTCAACTAGTGTAGGGAGCAACTTAGTGTAAGACATTGGAATCGAGTGAAGCACCTTCGTAGGCTTTACTGAAAGTGAGAATTGGCTTTGAAGCTGACTGGTGAGTGAGAACCCACCATATGAATGTGAGTATCTTCTTCTTTATGAGGGGTAGCATTATAAGGATCATTTATCTTCCCCTTCTTAATTGCATCTTCAATGTGTTCTCCAGTCTTTACTACGTTCGCAAAGCTGGCAGAAACTTGACTTATCAGTCGATCATACAAGACTCCTCTTAAAGTATTTAAAAAAATAGGAGTAATGTCTCTTTCTTGTATTGGGGGCTGAACTTGAGCTGCCATGCTTCTCCATCGTTGAGCGTATTCACGAAAACTCTCATTTGGTTTTTGTTCCAGGCTTTGTAGTATGAATCGATTCGGAATCAGATCTGTTACATGTTTATATTGATGCATGAAAGCTTTTGAGAGATCACCCCCATGATTTAATGTGGTCTCAGCTGAGCTGTGTGTACCATCGCATTGCAGACCCCATCAAACTCTCCTAAAAGCAATGAATCAGTAACTTTTCATTCTTTACAAAGGGTGTCATCTTCCTGCAATACATGGTTATGTGAGTCGATGGGCTTGTAGTTCCGTCATACTTGTCAAAATCTGGAGTCTTAAACTTCGGCGGGAGTATTAAATTTGATACGAGGCTTAAGTCATTAGCCTCATTTCCTTGTTCACTTATTCCCAAGGAAGCCTTAAGCTGTTCTGTAAAGAGACGAAACTTTTCTTCACTTTTACTTTCCACTTCAGTTCTGATCTTTTCCACCAAATCCAGATCTGGCATTTCTTCATCCTATAATGTATCCAGGTCAATCGAATGCTTCATGGTCGCTCCTTCTGGCTGGCTAGCAGATGCTCTCATAGTATTGAAGTATACCCTCTTATGAGGTGTCGATGTTTCAGTTTGAACCTTAACATGCGACGCTGTAGTGGTATCCTCTTGTTCCTCGGTAAAGTCTTCTGCGACTTTTCCTTTGCGCAATAGTACAGTAATTTGAGCTAGGATCGTTTTTTGAACTTGGGAAATCTATTGACTGATATTTCGATTGATACTTTGTTCAGCTTGATCAATACGAGATTCGAGATCCTTCTGTACTTGTTCCAAATTAGCCACTTTATCTTCCATGATCTTGATCTTTAAATACGTTTCGCAATGATGCAACTTAGATTCTGGCATGACATATGCACAATTAATTAATTTGATTTATTCTAGGTGATATATGCAAGAAAAATTTAATGCAATGTCATGTTTAAATGAATGCAATGGAGGTGTTGATTCTTAAGTAACATCAAAAAAGAATTCATTAAGATAAAGAGGTCCTGATCACAATAAGTCGTTATAACGCTAATTACAGATAATGGTTAGCCTGTACGCTTGAGATTCTGTCTTGTAGTAACATATGGTCATAGGACCCTAGTAACATTCCAAGGTTGACACACTTCTTTAATTCGTAGACTTTCCTCGCTAGAATCTGGATATGGTGGGTTACCGCTTTTACTTGCTATGAAATAATAGTACCTTGGATTTCAACATTGCGTTAAGGCTCTGAACATGTGTTCGTCGGTCTGGACATTCAGTAACAGTCCATAATGCCAAATTTTGTTGTAAGGTTTCCTTCAGATATGAATCACAATTCTACCATATCTCTCTTAGCTTATCGAGTTTGTTCTATTTTGAAACAATTAAAGTCGGCTTCACAATCTCTGACACATGGTCTTCCGATAAGTTATTCTTTTTCTCCATTTTTATGCGTTCAGACCATACCCATACTGTAGTGTTAGCACTTTTGTTGATACATAACTTCTCATCTAGAATTAAGTGTCTTCTAAATTGTACTTTTGAATCAACACCTTTGTGTGAAATGATATACAAATATGGATGCGAAAAGAAAACAAAATAACAAAAAAAAAACAAAAAAAAATATGTTAGTAGTTAATCCAAAAATAATACACAAATAAATAACGTAATGAAATAACAATAAACAATACAAAACATATAATATACAACAAGCAATAAAACACATATATAAAAAAACCTAAAGGGAATTTCTAAACGGGCAGCATAACGACGCAGTTTTGAAAGGGTGGGTTTATAAGGTTCACTATATACGTTTCAGTTCTAAAGCAAGCGGTACCCGAACTATCGCTGAGAACATTGATTCGGGGGAATATGACCCTGATTTATACAGGGGTGAGGACCCCATGAAATATAAGGACCACAGTTTCGGAAATGAATTACAACACTATACGGAGGTAAAGACCCCACGAAGCGAAGTAATTATTCCTACTTAAGGGTTCTTAATCTAATACAAATGGAAATTAAAAATTAATTTAATTTGGATTTTACATTTTCTTAAAAAAAATTATGATGCGAACCAAACTAAGACTCCTCTTTAAAAAATTATCCCCAACGAAGTCGCCATCTGTAGCGACCCCTTTTTTTTTGAAAAATATTTAAAAACGGTTTAAAACGTTCGAAAGTTTAAAAGTTCGGTGAGATTTAAAAAATTCGATATCCCGAGAGATGACACCTGAAGAACAGGATGTCACTCTCATTGGAATATTATTTGAATTTAAAAATCCGCAGGAATATTTGAAAATCCAGAATTCCAGGAGATGACACCTGAAGAACATGATGCCACTCCTATTGGAATACCGTTTAAAAGTCGGTTAATCGGTTGGAATCGCCATCGATCGTTCAAAAAGGTAGATCGAATACCGAGAAAACAAAACCAGAGATGGGTTCGGGAGTTGATTACGTTTGAGGAAGGATTAGCACCCTCATAACGCCCCAAAATTGGTACCTAAAGGTTCACATCGTAATTTTTAAGTAAATATAAAATTCAAATTAAATTAATTTTTAATTAGAATGCATACCCTAATATCCACGATGATTCAAAAGAGATAACACCCGAAGAACGGGATGCTACTCCCAATAGAATACCTCGGGATAATATTTTCTACGAAACAAAAATATAATGAGAACACAATAAAGTAAAACACATTTAATAATGATGATAAAACCAAACTAAATAAAAGTAATATTAATAATATAATAAAAACTAATAATAATAATATTAATAATAATAATATAAAGTAAACATTAGTATCTTACTAATAGTTTATAGTAAATAACGTATTAATATACATATATGCATAATATTTATAAAAATATATTCTTTTGATATATTTATAATAGTAATGATTTATATTAATACAAATATGGGTATTTACACATTTTTAACATTAGTAAAAGACGTTAAAAATAATAATATTATATATAATGTTACTTTATAAGAAATATATATAATAATAATAAGTTATAATAATATATGATATATAAACATATTATTTATATATTCATACTATGATAAGATAATAATAAAGTAATAAAATAAATAAAAATAAAATAAAGTGAGCATAATAATGATAATAACAATATTAGAGGGACTAATCTGCAAGAAAACAAAGGTTAGGGATTAAAAAAAAAGAAACATGGGTTAAATTGATAAAAAATAAAGATATAGGGCTAAATAGGCGAAATCGATGATTGAAATCAAAGGATATGCAAACTGGGGGTCGAATCTAGAACTGGCCGAAACTGTGGGGACTTCGGGTGAAATTTCCCCATCTTCTCGGGTTAAGACCGGGTCGGGTTTGGATCCAGGTTGAACCGCCGGGTCTGAGATCCAAAACGACATCGTTTTGTGTCTTAAGATCAGACTCCAAAACGACGTAGTTTTGGGTTAACCTTATATATCCCTTTTTAATCTAAAACACTGATATCCTATTATTAATCTTCAAAACAAAACAGAAGCTTTTTTTTGTTCTCTCAAGCTCTCTGTGTTCAATCGTCGGAGGGAGGAGGCTCACGGTGGTTTGCCGCCGCCGGCGACGACCGCCACCGTCTAAGGTGGCCGGATGCCAAAAAGTTATACTTTTTCCAAAAGCTCTTCACGTGGGGAGTTCGAATCCGGCCTCAGAAATTCGTAAAAAGAAACATGCAGGCGTAGATCTGAAATATAAGAGAACTCAAAATTTTTTTATCTCTTTTATTTTTTCGATTTGCTTTCAATCTCTGTTTCTTCTTCTCTCTATTTTTTCGAATAGGATAGTGTTTGGGATATATTTTTGGTTCAAATCTTTTTTTTTTCCGATTTTTCTCCCCCCATTATAAAGAGTTTAATCCGATATTTATACTCGGATTTTTGCATTATAAAATACATAAAAGCTAGTTTAGATTTGATTAAATCTAACCCTATTGTTTTCTTTGCAGATCTGAGGTGACAGAAGCGGTAGAGCCACGTGAGTTGGGCGGTGGCCGACCTTCTGGGCGAATGAGGAAGCAACACGTGGCATGCTAGAGGGCGGCGGCGGCAGCTGAGCAAAGGAGGCTAGTAGAGTTTACTGTTATCATTAGGGTTAAGGTTTAATTTGGTCTGCTGTGTATTGGGCTTGGTCTGTGAATGGGTTTATTTGGGTAGAAATGAGTTATTACACAGATCATATCGGTTTGGTTGATTTTTGTGCCAAGTATTTTGGGTCGATTGATTTTAGATCCGGTCAAGATTGAATAATATGAGATCAATATATTTCAGTCGAGTTTTCAAGTCTAATCAGTTTTTAAATCCATATATGGCTTTATAAAACTAATATATTTGACTCTCTGGTGAGTCGTGTAATATTTCACATCAAATTTTTTATTATTTTTTAATATATTTTCTTTATTTTGAGTTATTTTCGATTCTTTTAAAATCGATTTTGATCCATTAAGTTCGCTTGAAAATAGGATCAGTTAATTCAACTAAAAATTGAGACGATTTTATTTTGACTCGGTTTATTCTGAATCAAATAAATATTATATTAAAATTAATATCTAATCTTAGATCGAGTAAAATCGGTTCGTTTCTCCGGTCAATTCACCGCCTCTACTTCTGACGGAAGAAAATTAAATAAACTAAACCATCTAAAATTCCAAAATTATTCATTAATTTATACAAAATTATATAGCTATGTGGCGTGACTCGTGAGCAGGTGGTGCGGGTAATTAGAGGTGGCAAATTGACCGAAACCTGAGATTTGAATTAATTTATTTAATATGAACAGTATATAATATTTGAATTTGATTCAAAATTAAAAAAAAAATTAAATTTAAAAAATCTGATTTAAATTTTAGTTGAATTGATTAGATCATTTTGATTTTTAACCAACAGAATAGACCTTAAAACAATTTTCAAGTAAATTGAATGAACTTGAACTGAAATCATCCGAACCGAAAGTAATACGAACAGAAGATAACCCAAAATAAAATATATATATATATATTAAAAAATAATAAAAGATTCGATTTGAATTATTACATAACTCACCAAAAAGATAAATATATTAACTTTATAAAGTCATACATGACTCTAAAAAACTGATTCAGCTTGAAAATCAGACTAAAACATATTGATCTCCTATTAAATCGATCTTGAATTGACCTGAAATCAATCATCCCCAAAATATCTGGTCCAAAATCACATGGCCTAAAAGTTAATTGAATTGATGTAATTTAATCCGATATGATACTTGACCCGAATTAAAACTGAACCAGACCGTATCTAATTCAAACTAAATCAAAACTAAATATAATTAAAATCGAACCTTACCCGAACTAAAATAACCCGATCCAAATGACCAATCAAATCTAACAATCTATGTATTCATGTTATATATTTCTTTTTTACTGTATTCGTCAATTTTTAAATTACTATTTAATACTGATACAAAATTTTCTTTTCTTGCACAAACGTTTAATCTATTATCATGTATTTTAATTAATATTTAAACAATATATCAATAACACTTAACAATAAAAAAATTATTTTTAGAGAAAATTCCACTCCCAATCTATAAACAATTATTCTTAATTTTTTAATATAAACATATCAATCATTTTACTTAAACACAAGACTAATCGAGAATGGCAGCCCAAAAAGTTTGAATTACATTATTTTTTATTCTTAAATTTATTTTCTACATATAAATAAAGGGGGTAATTGTAATTTAATTAAACTTGTTCAAAGATGAGTTTAGATATAGTTCGATTTGATTAAAAAATAATTAAAAAATAATTTATAAAATTAAATTACATAAATTTATTTAAATGAATGTTGTAATTTATATTTAAGATTTAGAGTTTATAATTAAATACATAAATTTTTTAAAATTTCATTTTACAGTCGTGTGTATCGAATAATTATTCATAAAACTAAAAATTTTATTTTAAATTACGAAAATTTTCTCTTTCAACGCCCATTTAAATGAAACATAATTATTTTAAGATAAGGTGTTTTGAATTTTTAAAATATTTTATGTACACTAACAAAACATCCCTGTTAAAATAAATTAATTTATCAGTTGAAGTGATTTCCATTAAATTTATTAAACCAATAATATAGGATTAATGTCTATTTTAGCTCATAGACTTTTAAAACATTATCTTTTGGTCATTTTATTATTTTTCTAATCAGTTTGGCCATTCAATTTTGAACATCGTTATCACTTTAGCCTCCGGACGGTATCTGTTAAAGAATGATGACATGACTCAATTAGGTTTCACATATTTAAAAACAAAAGAAAAAAGAAAAAGAAATATAAAATAATTTAAAAATAAATTTTAATAAAAAATGAGTTTTATTTTTTATAATTATGATACTTGTAATGATCGAAATAACATCTATTTTGTCTGTAATCGTAATAAATATAATACAACTAAATATATAATTACAATTATAGATTTAAGACCTAATTTTTAGGTTCAGGGTCATCAAGAACTCCAGACCAAATCTAAACACACAAATTATATAAAATTATACAAAAATTTAAAAATTCTAATATGTACAAAATTAAATCATTAATATAAAAAAATAAAAATTATATAAAAATTTTAATTTTTGAAATGTGAAGCTACTTCTTAACACTTAATCCTTAAATAAATTTTAAAGTTGTTGTAATTTCAATAAATAAGTTTTAAAAATATAAAAAAATTATTAAAAATGTAATTAATACTATTGTAATAAAAGTTTTTGTTTTTAAATATAATATTTAAATTTTTTTCTTTACTGAATTAGTGTTCAATTAAGTTATAATTCAACTTAATGGAAATTTAATTAATTGTATAGAAAAATTTAGGATTAGAGATACATCATTGAACACCACTAATTAAAATATATTATTAAAACCCTTATTTTTAAATAATTTTTAAATAATTATTAAAAATTTTAAAGATTCGATATATAATTAATTATATATTAAAATAAAATTAGAAAATATTCCGTGAATCATTCCGATAACCTCGTCAATGTCATATCCAATTAAATAAAATTATAGTATCTTTATTTTTTGTATAATATTTTTTATAAATTAAATTTATAAATCATTAGCTAAATTTTTAACGATTTCATTAATTAACATACTAAAATAAATATATGAGACATTAAGCATCATCAGGAAGAAGATAGCGCTTTGTAAAATATTGTGTAAAAAATAAAAATAATATGATTTTATTTATTTATGTAAGATTATAAATGAGGTGGTAAAAATGATTCATTGAATAGATTTTTCGAATTTTATTTTAAAATATGATTAATTACATATCAAATTTTTAATATATTTACTAATTATTTAAAAATTATTAAAAAATTAATAAAATTTATTGATACATCACATTAATAAAATTAAATAATGTCCATCACCCTTTCTAAACTCATCTATTGTATATATAATTATATTGCGGTTGATATCACCTAATACACTCCTAGATTAAAACCCATGAAGCTTATTTTCTCAAGGTGGAACCCATAAGTTAGGAGACTTGTTGAGACTCAAAAGGCATATCCCAAACTTCCCATGTTATTGGTAGGTTGGATGAGTTTGTACTATTGCTTAAAAATAAAACACCTAAAACTACCAAACCAATATTATTGAAGATAAATATATTTGATTTTATTATTGGTAGTTGGTAAGATGGTTTTAAATTTGTGTAGTATAATTTGATTCGGCAGATTTTATAAAAGCAATAAGCAAGCTGTAACTCTATCTCTTTCGTCCGAATTATCTCGATATTCACAATCAAAGTTGAAAAATAAATTTTACATAGATCCTCGCAAAACTAACCAGGCTGTTGATACTTTGGTTAGACATGCCATTTTGATTCACTTTGACCTCATTCTTCACGATTCTCCCTAGATTCTACCAAAGCCTTACTCATTAGAGATGTTGAAGGTCTTCTACTACAAATCTATTGCTATATAATCTAGTATATTAGCTTTCATTTTAATTAAAAAAATATACATGCTTGATTAGAGTTTTGCATTGACTTGATCTCCTGGGTAAGAATATATTTTATTTTAGTTAATCACCGATATTCTATTCATTATTCGATTAATCTTAACGAGTTTTATAGAGATTTAATATAAAGATGATTAAGAATAGAGTTAAGAATTGGGGTTAGAGGACAAACATAAATAATTTTTAAAACAAAATTTTAAAACAATTTATATAAGAAGATGAAAAAAAAATAATTTTTAAGATAAGAATCAATTACCCGTTCTCACTTTTAATAGTTCCGTCGTTAAAGACGATACTCCTAACTTATTTTTTTTTCCCTTATAGATTAGATTATGACAAATTATTGATATAAATATTAAATATAATATAATTTGATTATGGGTAGACAAATTATTGAGTCAAATATAAAAGATGTCTCTTCACCGGTCCCCGATTGTAACCTTTTCCTAACACAACAATGGAAGCTAATCACTCACTTTAATTTTGACTTATTTTTATTTGATCAATTAATTAAATACAAATTAAATAATGAAAAAATTATTTTTTATTTTAATTATAGTAGTATTTTAAGTTTTCTTTCCCTTCTGCTTTTAGTTTTCGTACACAAATTTTATTTGTTACTTTCATAGGTGATGACCATTGGCAAATCATGAAACATAAAAATAACTAAATTACCAAAGTAGTCACCTAGTTTTTAAAGCACTATTACTTGAGTCACAAAACTCTTTGTAATGGTGCCACTACCATCAGAAATAAAGGTTAAACTACATCAATGACCATTTAACTATGAGATAAGTTCTATCTTGATCACATATGTATTAATGTTTTCATTCATACCACTGAACTATTAAAATGATATAAACTAAGTTAATTATGTCAAGTATGGAGAAAGAGAGACATTACTCTCGTTTATTTTTATTGATTCAGCTGTAACATTCTCAAAGGAGAACCAGCTTATTTATACAATGAGAGAAAGTCATCTTTAATCAGTTAACAGAACGATAAAACTAACAGTTTTCCCTAACCGTTTGTAACTGACCATAACAGCTGTAATACAAGAATATTCTAGACTTATATCCTAATATTCCCCTTGCAAACTCCTTCAAAAAACTTTGAACAATCCTACAAAAAAAACAGAAAAACACCACAACAGCACCTACGTATACAAAGAATATAAGAAACAGAAGTAACTCAAACATATGAAACTTAAGGAACCATGGATACAATGGACAACTTGTGTCTGTGCCTTTGAAAAGCTGGTGCAGACAAGGTTTTGGTAAAAATATCGGCAACCTGTTCAAAAACTGGTACTTCATTTACCTCTAGTTGTTCAGCTGCTACTTTCTCTCGAACAAAAAATAAGTCCAATTCGACATGCTTGAATTTTAAATGCATAACAGGATTGGCAGAAACTGCCACTGCACTTGAGTTGTCACACCATAAAACTGGCTTCCTGTCACTAACAATACCAAGTTCACTTAACAAAATTTCCAACCAAATAATCCTAGTAGTTGCACAAGCTATACTTCGATATTCTGCTTCAGCCGTAGACCTAGAAACAACTGGTTGTTTTCTAGACCCCCAAGCAACAGGATTATCATCAAAATATAAACAAAATCCTATTGTAGACCTTCTATCATCACTATCAGATCCCCAATTAGCATCAGCATAAGCAACAACATACAGAGTAGAGGAAGGACTAAACTTTAACCCGAAATCCAACGTACCAAGAAGATAGCGTAGTATTCTTTTAACTAAGTGCATATGAGTATCTAAAGGATCTTGCATGAATTGACAAGCTTTATTGACAGCAAAAGCAATCTCAGGGCGAGTAAGAATCACATATTGAAGAGCCCCCACTATGCTTCTATATTCAGTGACATTCGAAATGGGAGTTCCTTTCTTTACTAGACAATTTACAACTACTCAACATAGGTGTAGGCAACTCCTTAGCTTGAAGAAGAACACATTTAGTCAACAAATCAATAATGTATTTCCGTTGACTAAGAAAAATACTACCTGAATTGTAATTCACTTCAATCCCAAAAAATAATGTAGCTGTCCAAGATCTTTAATCAATGTATAATTAACAAAAAAATCTTTAAATGTATAAATAGTGAAAACACTAATGTGTTCAAGATCGTTAAAACATAACATAATTTGACATGATAGTTAAAAAAAATCTTGTATAATTACGTATATAATCAATGTTAAGTACGTATTCTAGTAATTTATTTCTAACTTTAATTTCATTCAAATGTATAATTAGTCATATTTAATTTAATTTAAATTAAGAGTAAAATCTTCCGATCAAACGGTTGGAGGTATTTTTTAGTTAAATTAAAATCATAATTTAACAGTTTAATTATCTAATTAATAAAATTAATAAATAGATCAATGACAAAATATAACTTACCTCATAATTAGATGATCAATGGTTGGTGGCACGTTTCAGTGAAAGAACGATAAAAAGGAGAAAGATAATAAAAATAGAGAAAAAGTAATTTAAATATAATTTAATTTTTTACATAAATTATAAAGATGATAAATTATATCGGTAATCATTAAAATTTTAAGATCTTTTACTTTAGTTATTAAACTTTTAATACTTGTATTATAACCATTAAATTTCAAATTTACCTTTGTGACGCATTAAAATTTTCTTCTCTAGATAAATATTCTTAATCATTAGACTAATTACTGATCTGAAAAATTATAATTTAATTATTTGATCTTTATATTCGATAACACGACACAAATAAATAAACATGTCGAAATTCAATTTATTAATCTTTCAAAAGTTGTACAAATATAAAATAACTTAAAGCATAATTATGAAAATCACAACCATGCAAATCTGTGTATATACGAGCCAGATTTAAGCAACTTTATACCACTGCCAATGGTAACGACTTGTCAAAGCTACCGTTCAAGGCTCTCGGCCTCGACCGTCTCCTCTTCACCGATGCCGCCTTCGTTTCAATCCCGTTCCCCGGTTTTCCGTTTCCGCCACGGACCAGTATCCTGGTAATGCCTACGTAGTTCAACGAATCCGCAATTTGTAGCGCTGTGACACCTTTGTTAGTCCTTGCTTCCACATCTGCTCCTTTCTTTACCAACAATTCGACTGCCTCGGCATGCCCCGATTCCACCGCGCAATGCAAAGCCGTGTATCCGTCTACATCTTTCGAATGTATGTCGATTCCCTTATCAATCAGCATCCTTACAGCATCAGTTCTTCCCTTGAACGCAGCTCTATGTAAAGCAGTCCATCCATGTTGATCAATCCCGTCGACCGCCGCACCGTTCTCAATCAGACTCTCGATCGTGCTTGCTTCGCCTTTTCGAGCAGCTAAACATAAGTTGTCACCAAGCTTGAGTGCGTCGAAAAGGTGAGCGTGACCAAACTCAGCAGCAACGTCATAGGCAGTTTTGCCTGTCTTGTTCTGGATGTCCTTGTTTGCACCCTTCCGGAGTAAAAACTTAACCATCTTCTCATCACCTAATTGTGCCGCGATATGCAACGGTGTGTCCCGGTCTCTTGTATTGTGGACATCGGGATCGGAACCGCTAGCTAACAGCAGACGCATGCAATCTTTTCTTCTTTCCTCGACGGCGAGGTGTAAGGCAGAGTTTCCATCCTTTGTTAGGGCATCAACATTAGCCCCTTTGAGCAAAAGAAGTCTAAGTACCTCTACATGGCCACTCCCCGCTGCGAGGTGAACCGGACCCCAAAGAGACGATTCCGATCGCTCCGTGCTAGCGTTATGTGCCAATAGAATTTCAACAATCAATTCTTCGCCAGAGCCTGCAGCAGCCTCGAGTGGGGTAGAGCCTAATCGACTCCGGAACTCGACATCAGGCTCGAATTCAAGTAGTAATTGGACAATATCAGGTCTACTTTGAGCTATGGCAATATGAAGCAATGTTTGTCCTTGTGAATCAACTGAATCAACTAGTTTCCATGTGGGATCACTACGTTCTAATACCTCTCGGATTCCATCCATTGCACCATCCATCACAAGTTGAACCAAAACAGGTGAACCAACAAACATGACCTTGATACCACTATCAACAAACACCTGTTTCTTCCTAGTTGCGAACCATTCGTTCGGAACCACAGCAAAACTCGAAGTCGAATCTTTGAACGCCGCACCGGGAACCACGACGCTATGCAGAACGAAAGAATCATCACTATGAGGAAACGAGTCCGGAAGCAGCGAACCAGGAGGTAGATGGTACACAATCTCCACAGTCAATGTCCCTAGCGGCGCAATGATTCCCGATTGAGGCTTGACAGTGTACTGGCCCTTGTTAACCGGTTGAATCCGGACCGCGACTGGCATGGTGTACATAACGTTGCGCAAAGTAATCTCGCCGAAACATTTCTGCCCCGGCTCGATCCTGATTGTAACAAGGTTCGACGGTTCCAAACTAATAAGCCTATCCATATCTCTTTCTTGACAAGTTAGTAGTGTCCGAAACCTAAAGAAACATAATCTGATTGAGAAGCAAGGGAAGTGAAGAAGAAGGGTTTTGTAGTTGTAGTTTTAGAGACAACAACGGCCGACTGTCATGACAGATTGCCAACTGGTAGTGTTAGAAACAAGGAAAGACTTGTTCTATTCTGCGTCCTGGCTATGTCACAGTTGTTTTAAGTTACAATTGGGAATATTAAACCGAATAAAAATATATATAATAGAAAAAGGACAATTAAAATATGATACAAGAAAATAATATGAACCCAACAAATAAAAATAGGTTAAGTCGATGCGACTATCAACTGGCGAACATATGATTTTATGTTAATAAATATAAACCGTAAAATTTTAAAGACATAAAAATATAAAATTTTAATGATACGAATTTAGATAATTAATAAAAAATTTAAAAAAATGTGAAAATTTAAGCATTTTTAAAAGGTAAGATTGTCCCTTAACATCTTTGGATGGATTCCTTTTATGAATATCTGATTCGATAAAATATATTGATCGATAAGTTTGAAGGTAGTTTTTGTTTCTGAGTTGTTTATGTCGTATTCAAACCAGCTAGCATTGTTTGGTTAGTGTCTTCCTAAGCATATTTTTAATTAGGTGATAAGAAAGAGGGGATATCAAAGGGAGGTTGCTAGAGGACACAAAAGTAGAATCTTTAATTAAAGAGAAGAACAGGTGGCGAATCCAAAAAAATATTTTAGAGTGATGCATATGAAATTTTAAATTTTTAGGGTGGGTACAACTCATATTTTTTTAAAAATTAAGGATTAATTTATAAAATTTTAAAATTTTAAAGGTAAATGTATGAATTTTAAAAAGTTTAAGGTGAGTCTAAACTCACCCTATGCTTCAAGTGAATCCGCCACTAAGAATAACATTTAAAATTTTTAAGAATGTATTTTAGTTTGATTTTAAATTTAAATAAATTTATTTATGCTTATAAATTATGTTATTTATTTTTTTTCTATTTTTGTTGACGATGTGAACTAGGTCTCAACTTTTTTTTTTATAATTAGAGTATACCCTTCTTTATTTTAATAAAATCCAATTTCTTGTTATTGTTAAGAAATATAATTATTTTTCAAAAAATAAAAATTAGGACATAAATAGTCGCACTTAGGGGTGAGTAAAACTCGGTTCAACTCGAAAAAATCAAATAATTCGACTCGACTCGAGGCGAAAATACTCGATTCGTTTTGACTTGACTCGAAAAAATTTTAAATAAAGTTCGAGTTGTAAAATGGAAATTCGAATAACTCGAATAACTTGAAATTTTTAATAATTAAAGGATTAATTTTTAAGTTTGAGATGAGTCTATTATTTTTTATGATATATATACATTGATATATAAAAATATAAAGAAATATTGCTACATATGAAAAAAATATATATACATATCTTATATGATTAGAGAAAATCATTTAAATTGAAATCAATTCATACTATAATATGATAAATAATTATAATTAAATATTTATAGGAACTCGAAAACTCGACTCGTTTCAACTCGACTCGAATTTCTTAAACTCGACTCGAAACAAAAAAATTTCAAATAAAGTTTGAGTCATAAAATATGACCCGTTAACTCGAATAACTCAAAAATTTTTGACTCGACTCGATTGAATACTCACCCTTAGTCGCACTGTCACAGAAGAAAATTTGTATTATGAATTTTTTCATCACGTCTTTCATGGTCCTAATTAATTAGATTCATCAATATCATTTTTTTTAAAGTGAATTATCATCTTTTTTATACATGTAATTAACGAGTGAATAATTATCAGATAATTTTTTAAAAGTAAACGAATCTAATTATATAAATTACAGATAACTTGATAAACTGTAAACAGATTCATTATATAATCCCTCCCCGTGGAGGGTCTGTCGTGCATATAATGTTTTTAGTAGGTTGTTTGTATGTTTATATACTGGCCATGGGATATTCTTGATTGGTTTATTAATATTAACCTAATCTTTTAAAGCATTTGTAACATTTCAACAGATATTTTAAAACCTTATTGTTGTCTCTTGGTTTAAGATGGATCAGTCCATGAGAAAAACATTTTACTATTGATAGCATTTATAAAAATAAAAAATAATATTTGATAAATATAATTTATTATATTATTTATAATCTCATATAATAATAAAAACACACTGAAAGAACAAAACACTCGAAAAGAGCACGAAAAATTATATTGTGGGTAAGTCTCACTACGTGTCCATGAGATCAACCACTAAAAATCATCTATTTCATCAATTTTTTCATGTCAGATTTTTTTCCAAGTAAATCTTAACTTGAAAAAATTGTTTTTAAAATAAATTAACTGTAAATATGAGTGAAGATTCACTTAAAAATATGACATGAAAAAAATAATAAGATGAATAATTCCTTATGATTAGTCCCATGCATAACGTGATTGAACTTATCCATGATATAATTTCTCAAAAGAGCGTACCATATTCACGAGTCGCGCAACAACTCCCAGAAGTTTATAAAAACAAACGCTAGATAATTACTTTGCCTTCCAAGTCGATAAGAATTGTTTTATAGTAGGTAGAAATCGTTTGTCTTTTATTATATCTTTTTTAGTATTTTTATTTTAAAATAATAAATTTAAGATTTAAAATTTAAAGTTTAAAGTTTAAAGTTTAAAGTTAAGAATTAGTAGGGACGGAGTCATGATTTGAGGTTGAGGGGGCAAAACATAAATATTTAAAATGTAGGGGACATATTCATAAAAAATTTAAAAAAAATTTAAATAAGGGGACAAAAGTAAAAGAAAATTCTTCGGGGTTGGCTCCTCACCCTTCTTTAGCTCCGTCCCTGAGAGTTAGGGTTTAGGGCATTACAAATAAGGTTTATTTTTTAAGGTATAAGATTTAAGGTTTAGGACGTGAAAATTAAGAAATAAAAGATTATGCTCCTCAAAACCATCTAGGCTTGTTGACCTCATTCGGGTTTATTTTTTTATTTAGATATGACATAAAAAAATATACTTAATATTTGATTAAATAATCACTTTAATCTTTATTTTTTAAGATTTTAACTTTTAAATTTCAATTTATACCAAAGAATGAAAATTGTTAGATAAATTTTAAAATATAACTATTTAATTAAATATTGAAAGTATTTTTAAAATTATACATATTATTTAAAGCGATTTATTTTACTGATATTTTATTTTCTATAATATTTTAGGTGTCATGGCTTCGCCAATAACAATATCTATGCACCAACAATCAGTAATTTACTTTTAAATGTTCGTGGTTTCAACAAGGTTAAATTTAGATTCTCATTTTCTTATAGGGTTGGGGTTAAAATAATATATTTTATTGAGTGTATCTATCTCTATATATAATTTTTATTTTTTTAGTTAATATTTCTCGAACTTTAGATCATTGAGAATTAAGAAAGTAAAATCGATATATTTCATTCGTATCCTCCAGCCACAAAAAAAAGAGGTGGGATGGAGTAACGTACACATAATTTTATATTAGCAGATGAATTAATAAAATTAAAGATATAATTTTTTTAAATAAAAATATATTTTTAATTCATATATAAATAATAATTTTTTAAAATAATATTTCTCTCTAATCACTTAATTCATCCCTAATAACAAAACCACGACAATAACAATCTAATTATCACTATTATTGTCATTGTAACTTTCGCGATACGGTTTAGACGTCACCCGACTCGAATGAGTTACATAGCGAATATCGAGGTTAATCCGGAGACTGGTCCTGTTAAACGATCCTAAATTTTTTTTATCTTATCTAGATGCTTTAATTAGATCCTACATGTTCATGCAAGAACTGAGTTCAATTGCAGCGAAAATTAATGAGAAACGAGTTCTAATTTTAACTTAACAAGTTTTAAGAACATAATTGCAATTTTCCAGAATTTATGAACTAATCATGAAGTTAAAGTTATCAGTATTTAATTAAGTGTATTTCATGCTTGCACGTAAAATTTCAACTTAAAATAATATTTACAAGTCAATTAATTGCATGCTTAAAGTTTAAGGACTAAAACGTAAAGATGTTAAACTTTGCTTCAGCTTCTAACGACTTTAACAGTCAGGGGTATCGAAACCTGTAGCGACCCTTTTTTTTAAGTGTAAAAAGTCGTTAATTTGAAAAGATGAAAATATCTCAAAATTGAAATTTAGGGTTTAAATTAAAAATTAGGAATAACTTGAAAAAGGTAATTTTAAATCAGGTTAAAATTAAAAATTGAATTTGGGGAAATTGACCTAAAAATTAAGGATTTAAAAAGTTAGAAATTTAGGGTTTCAAACAGATGAATTTTAGGGATTTTAAAAATTGGGGAAAATAATTTAAAAATTGGTAAAAGATAAAAAAAGGGTTGGAAAATAATTTGAAATAGATTTCAAAAGGGTGGAGTCACCACCGACTTTTTTGATAGGCCGGACACTGTAAAAATCAGAGATTCGAATAAAGTAGGGTTCGAGATTCGGTTAAGATTAAAAACGGGATTAGCGTTTAAAACTGTCCAAAAATTGGCACCTTTATAAAATAATCGCTTAATTAATTTTGGATTTTCTAATTTAAAGTGACATTTAAATTAATGTTTGTTTAAAGATTCGGATTCAATTTTATTTTTACCGTATCTTTATCCAAAGGTAAACGCCTACACCGCCACCACTACGTTTGGTAACGGGCCCTTTACGACCGAATAAAGAAATATTTATTAAATTCGTTAATTGAGGGTGTGTGAATTAAGCAAAAAGCATAAACAATATATATAAAATGCATGTAAATAAAAGTAAGATGCATAAATGTAAATTCAAGGTACAATATAACAAATATATATACAAAAATAAAGTAGTCAAATGAACATGATAAAAAAAAAAATATGCATGTGTGCATAAATACATGAGAAGCAAATATATACATAACATGAAATATAGAAATAATATGCTTAAACAAGTTACATGCCTTAGCCAAAAATCGAAGGTTTTCTAGATACATAAAAGATCCTATAGGCATAAACCACTCTTTAAACATCAACTCTAACTGCAAAGTCACATAATTTTAAAGGTAATACACATATATCATAAAGCATAATTCAACATCAATAAACATGGCAACACATACTTCAAAAGTCGTACGTGTTTAAATTCCTTGTGTCTTGCATTTTGGCTTTTAGTCTAATGCTATGTGATGGGAGTGGTACTGTCACATCCGGGTTGATGGGAGTGGTACTGTCACCGGACATCAAGGTGAGATAATTTATGTTTAGAGTGGTATCAACATGCGCATGCTCCGGGAGTGTTACTAACATGCAATTTCCCGTTTATCCTAACGATTTGGAGTGGTACAAATCGGATCACTAGCACAAATATAATTTTATATTTTCTAATTGAAATTTCAAGTATTATGTACTTTTAGGCTTTGCTAGGTGAATAGCATGTTAGCCTTGTTTTTGCTTTGAAAGCATGAGATAAATTTAAAGTGTTTTACCGGTATAATACATAAAGTATTTTTTTTCTTGTATTTTCGATTAAAAATTACAAGCCCATTATTTGAATTTTAGCAAAAAATTAAAAATGGGATTTTAACCCCGTATAAAATTAGTGATTACAAAACCCCTAGCCCTGTTTTGATACCGATGCAATATTTAAAATAGGTAACAAAATAGTACCTTAGTTCGATATTCCTTCGATATCTCACCCGATGCCTTGCGTGACAAGCTCGCGTTTCAATACAGCCGAGACCACGTATCGATACTGATTGCTACTGTAAAAATTGATATCGATAAGCCTACTCAAAATCCTATAACTATTTTGATACGAGGTCATGTAATTTCCATATCAAGCCAAGTTTTCCAGAAATCCTTTGTGTTTTTGCTTGGGTATCGATACCCTATGAAGAGGTATCGAAACCCTCTTCCTAGAAAGTGCAGATTGCTCAGGTTTCATGCTTTAAACGAATTTCAAAGTCTTTCTAAATGCATATAAGTACCTAAAGGTATAAACCACATCTAGTAATATATTCTCTAGATGCATCATTACCTAGTTCTGCAAGCATATCACAAGTTACATAAACATGCTTCATCCAAAAGAACATAGTTTAACATAACTTCCAAATATCATAAATAAAAATTCAAAGTACTTCAAAGTATAAGAGTATATCAAATATAATTTTCAATTTAAAATAACCAACAACACATGGGTTCACTATCTCATTGCTCTCGACTACCTAAGGTTCGTAACTTTAAAATAACATACTTTAGCTAATAAAATATCAAATAAATGACACGTACGGCTCCCTTGCTCTTCAAATTCTCCAAACACTTATATATCTACATTGCAAGAAAAGAGAGATGTTAAGCCAAAGCTTAGTGATAAGTACCTAAAAGTCCTAAATTTATACCATTTTCCCACTCGTTTAATGCTATCAAAGGACATATTCAAGGGTAATAATGAATATTTCTGCTTATTTTCTATATTTCAGCATCCAAACACTTAAAACATGAATTAATATAATATTTGGCATAAAGCATATGAATTTGATTGTTTTCTTTCTTAGACAGGAAACTATATTATAAAGATGGCCAAATGAGAAGATAGATGTTGGAATGCAGATGAAGCACCCGTCACAGCAGCACTTTGGAGGTCACGGCAGCAGCATAAAGATGACAACTGGTACTCGAAAGAGAGGGAAAAAATATTGATCTTAATGAACAAAGAATGAGAAAAAGATAGAGCCGATTTAAGGAGTCAAGCCCTGGTCAAAGTCAAACGCGGGAAAGAAGATTATTTTAGGAAATAAGATTAAAATATTATAGTTTAATTAAGAGTTTTAATTCTTTCGCTTTTAGAACTCTTTCCTTGTATGGAAAACTTTAACCTAGGGCTTGGACTATATAAACCACCCTTAGGTCTAGGTTTAGGGGAGTCAGATCTTACACCTCATTTACCTTTAGCCGCAGACTACATTATGTTCTAAACTTCTTTGGAGGTTTAGGTTGTTTGTGGAGTAGTTGGAGAAGAATGTTGTGTTATTCTTGATACTTGTTAATGTAAAAACTTATTTCGTAGTTTATTCTCTCTTGGCATTTACTCTTCTTTGTATATGAGCTCAAGATGATAGTATGTGAAGAAAAATCTATGTCTAATATCGGAAGAGTTAGGCTCACGAAACGAGAGAATACAGTCTTTGCTCAAGGTCATTGACTAATTCGTTTGAGAGATTAACCACCCAGGATTTCAGTGACTAACAAGACGCATGTGTTTGGTTGTTGTTCACCCTTGATTCACGTTGGGAGGTATCATCAAGACGTGAATTTCAATAGTTGTTTTCGCTTAGGGATAAGGAAGAAGACATACAAGGATGCTCTGTCGAGCTATGAAAAGTTGAATTGTCGATAAGTCATAACCCCGCCTAGGCAGCTGTGGCGACCCTAAGTGCGACCCGCCGAGGCGCGATTAAACCCATTGCATTGATAAGTAGATAATTAACAAAACTGGATCCTCCTCTATAAAGAACTCAAGTTAGCCTAATTTTATCATACTTATCCTTTCGTTATTTAGTTTTTCTATTAGTTAATCTAGTTAATTTAACTCAACAAAAATACTTGTGTTTTTTATTTTTATAGTGCAGCTTTAAGAAGTAGTGAAGTCGACACATTCCCTATGGGTTCGAAAACCTAAAATATTACAATCTGACACAGATGGAATCAAAAGGACTTTTGAGTCTCTTTTAGATTTGGCGCCGTTGCTGGGTACTATCGCTCTATTTTACTACTAATTATTTTTGTACCTTTTCTTTTCTTTTATTTAGTTTTAGTTTTAGTTTTAATTTATTTTAACTTACTGCGGTTGTTCTGTGTATGACCAGGTCTAACCTGTTGCTTGATCAATACCCTTACGATCCAGAAATCAAAAAAACAACACAAAATCTGAAACGTAGGTTAAGCGAGAGAATGAACACAGCACCTGGCCAGTAGAACAATGCTGGAATGAATGCAGCCGAGGCAAACAACCGCTGCGCATTAGCAGTTATTGACCCAATAAACATTCCAAGACAGGAACACGCATGAACCGTTTGTGATTATTTAGAGGAAAATTTGGATGGGTTAACTTCTTTCGTTGTGATTCCTAATAGAGAGACAGAAAACTTCGAATTAAAACCGGTCATGTTCAACATGATCAACACCCTAGATCAGTTTGGGGGTTAGGCCAATAAAGATGCTCGGCAGCATCTTAAGTCCTTTCTGTAAATCTGTAATTCGTTTAAGCTACCGGAAGTCTCAACCGATATCCTTAGGCTGAAATTGTTTCCCTATTCACTGAGGGATAGGGTAAAATCGTGGTTAAACAACCTCTAGCCTGGATCGTTGAACTCATGGACTAAACTATGTCGAAGTTTTCTTGCCCGATTCAGTTATAGCAACATGAATGATAAACTGAGAAACGATATCACATCATTCAGTCAAGATGAAAACGAATCAATGTATGAGGCTTGGGAAAGATACAAAGAACTATACGGAGAATGCCCCATACATGGTCTACCCGAGTGGACTCAAGTATCAATTTTCTACAATGCAGTAAACACCCCTACGAGGATGATGCTTGATGCTTTCGCCAATGGAACCCTCTTAGACCGCTCACCCCATAAGAGTTTAGAAATTCTAGATAGGTTGGCAAAGAATTACTATCAACACCCAACCACCAGAAGAGGAATAACTAGGCGAGGTATGATAAACTCTCGGTCAAGGATTCTATCCTAGCTCAATTGTCATCTTTGACGAACATGGTCAAGGATCTGTAAAAGCCGAGTCATGTTCGAAAAATAAAAGCAGTCACCGTTTTCTGTGAAATATATGGTGACAACCATGAGTCGAACGCAAACCCACATAACCCAGAATCTTCCTTCTATGTTGGAAACTTTAATAGAAATAATATGTCCAACAATTATAATCCATCATGAGGAAACACCCGAACCTCTCATGGAGTAACCCCAACAATGCTCTTAACCCGCAACACCAATCAGTGCAATATATTGGATTCCAGCAGAACAACAGATTTGCTCAACAACAGTTGTCGTAGCAGGTGCTACCGCTGTAGTAGCAGACAAATGTCTAAACCCTGGAGAATATACTACAAATATTTATGGCTTAAACCGATGCATATATAGCAAATACCAATAAGTTCATCCAGAAAGCCGACACTTTCATAGATCGGGCAGAAATGAGAATGCAAAATAATGAGTCTGCTCTCCAGAAGTTGGAATTCACAGTAGGTCAGATGGAACAACAAATGAAAAGCCGACCTATAGGAGACTTACCAAGCGGTACTGAAAACGCTAAAATCGATCCGCATGAATAGTGAAAAGCCATATCTACCAGGAATGATTTACAACTGAAGGACCCTGAGATACCTACTCAAACAATAGGTAAGACCCTGATATAGTAGCCCCCAAAGAAGTTACTAAACAAAAACCTGAGGTAAAAAAACCAACAGACACTGTCGACGATGATGCCACAATAGATGATGTCATAGCCGTACCATAGATAAGGTTCCAATGCAATGAAAGGATTGAAGATCTGCGTTTACCATCACCTTTTCCACAAAGGTTAAAACAAAAAAAAGAGTACCAGTTTAAGAAATTCTTCGACATACTTAAACAGGTACATATGCCCAAATATACCAAGTTCTTTAAGGATATTATAACCAAAAGGACAAAAATTGGAAAATTTGAAATGGTTGTCGCGACAGAAGGGTGTGTGGTAATGCTACATAACAAGGCCACAACCAAAAGAAAAGATCATGCAGCTTCACCATACCTTGCTCTATCGGTGATCAATACATAGGCAAGGCATTATGCTATTTAGGTGCTAGTATCAATCTCATGCCTAAGTTAGTATTCCAAAAGCTAGGCATATGGCAGGCAAAACCTACAATAGTGATGCTGTAACTGGCAGACCGCTCTTACGTACAACCGGAAGGAAAATTGAAGATATCCTAGTAATAGTGGATAAATTTATATTTCCCGCTGACTTCTTAATTCTTGATTGTGAAGCAGATGAAAACGCTCTAATCATATTGAGAAGATCGTTCCTAGCCATGGGAAGAACATTGATCGATTACAAAAAAGACAAATTGGTCATAAGGGTCAATGACCAACAAGTAAAAATCAATGTATTCAAGACTCTTAAGCAGTCGGATGAACCAGATGAATGTCAAGAAATTGAGGTTAAAACTGAATTTAATTTCAACACAGAGATGGACTGCCTAAACAACACCTGTCGAAGCAACCAATGTCGAGGCAGCACTCCCCTGGAACAAAAATATATCCAAAAGAAACCACTTTACAAGGAGACAACAATAGGAACATTCGTTTCTCCTCCACTCAAAAAATGGGAAGATATTATTGCTGAAGATGCAATTTATTGCACTCTCCTGGTAACCTAATTTTTATCTCTATACCTTTTATTTATTTTTATATTTTAGGAATTAGATTTTTAGTTTTTACTTTAAAGAATTAGATTTAAATTTTTTGCAATTTAAGTTTTTAGAATTTTTAATATTTCCACATTTTTAATTACCTTATTTGCAGTTATTTTAGGAATAAAAAAATAAATGGAGATGACCAAGCCCAAATGCGGCCCAACCCAAGAAGAAAATATCTTTGCGGGAAACTTGCCGTACAAGGCGGAATTTGTATCGTATCTGCCGCAAGTGCAGGCCAGCTGGACTTGTGTCGCGTGTACGCTAAGGATAATGATGTCACTGTTGCCGCTTCCAACGGTCTGCTACCTTCACCTATAAATAGACTAGCATGGTTCATCTCTTCCACACTTCTTTTCTACTACCATTACTCTGCCAAAATTCTTCTTCGTTTCTTCATAAAAAAAATATGAAAACCCCAAGAAAAACCTCTACCGGAGCAGCAAAGTTCAAACGATTTTCTACACTGGAAGTCGAACATGAATATGAGAGAAACTTCAAGAACCGTCAAATTTGAGAACTGCCACATTTGGGAGGAGCAAGGCTTTCATTACACTAATGATGATCATCTAGGCCTAGAAGCATTCATATTATCAAAGATCACCTTTCAAAGGTGGCAAAACTTTGCAAAGCAACCAGATCCGGCGAATATCGAATGGGTTCGCGAATTTTATGTCCATCGTCCAGTGCCAAACAATCCGTATGTATACCTAAAAGGACGAGGTATTCTAGTGGCTGACATCACCATCAATGCCTATTTTGACCTCCACATCAAAAATGATGAAAACACAGCGTTCGTTGCCGCTTTGACAGCTGAAGATTACGAGATGATGAAGGCAGAACTCTGCTTACCAGGAACAAAATGGAACACGGGTAAGCATCGTGGTTCCGTAAGCCGCCGTGATCTCCGATCAAAAGAAAAACTCTGGAATACATTCATAAAGAGGAATTTAATGCCAATTTTGCACAATCAAATTGTCGATAGACCGAGGCTGGCACTCATTTATTCGATCATTCATAACAGGCGTATAGACGTTGGCCGCATAATCAGCTAAAAAATATTCGAGTGTGTCATCAAGGAGAGAGGTATGCTCTATTTTCAATGCATCATTACATCATTGGGAATGTTGGAACGGGTTCCCACACTGCCAATCGATATATTCACGCTGACAAGAAAATAATGGGCTAGGGAGGTCTACATGAAAAGGATACAAGTGGAGGAAGTTACTCCACAGTCATACATCCCTCTTACTGTAGAGGCAATACCTGCCGAGGTCGAACCACAGGCAGACCTAACTGAGCATACACCAACCGCACCAGCAGAGTTATGGAGATCCTGCAAACAATGGAGAGAAGGCATCTGGCCTTCTTGATATACATCCGGGAGTTCAACAACGCCATCATCGCCATCATACATAATACACTCCCAGCATGCTCGACTGTCTTCCCAAACTTCCCAGTCGAGTTCTCCACGCTTCAGCCTCCTCATGCTACACATGCTCACTCAGCACCAGCTTCAGCAACAGTCCCTCTATCTCCAGCCGCATCGACTATCGCAGTAGCAGTTACAGAAGCCCTCTCGGTAACTTCGGTAGCCACTCCAGACCAATCTACCACTTTTCACCAGAAGTGACTCTAAAGAGAACCTGACGAGCCAAGTAAAGGCTGACAAAGAACTACAAAAGGCGGCACAAGAAAGGCGAAAAAGAAAAGTAACCTCCTCATCTCCGATCAATTTGGATACGGAGAATGAACCAGCCACAAACAACACTCTCGTTCGAGTACAACTACCAAAGGCGGCCGCCGAGCAGCCACCGAGGACACGCCGCAAGCTCATCATTAATATCGACTTGGAGGATTCCTTTATATCCATTGAATTTTAAAAGGGTGATAATCTTCCTTTTTCTTTTCTTTTGTTTTTATGTTATTTTATTTTCGGTTATGTTTTTCTCTTTTTGTCTTTTTCCATGCATTGAGGAAAATGCATCTCTTGAATTTGGGGGAGTATTTGTCTGATTTTGTAATATGTAAAAGCTGTAATATATGGAAGTAATCAAAATATCTTATTATTGCCTTTTATGTCTTAATATTCTGTTTATATCCCTGCAAAAAAAATTAAGTCTGTCGAATTTTATTGAAACTGTCTCGGTAGTAATATATTCTCCAACCACCACCGTAGTTTGCACCTTTCACTAGACTTGAATTCAGAAAGGTTTTCTAGGCTTAGTACTTAGGATTAGACTATGAACCTGAATTAATTAAACATTATTGATCTTAGTTGATTTTAAAAGTTCTTTTCTTTAAAAAGCAATAAGGACTTAGGCCTAGATTTTTAACTAGAGGTGCTTATCACCGGCTCTAGTTTAGTCCATAGAGGTCCCTATGACTGGATCTATGACTTAGTTTTTTCTCCCACTTACTAGAGGTGCCTAAAATTGGCTCAAGCAGTATAAGTATATAGAAATATATATTTGTCTACAATTAGGGAGAAAAAGAGAAAAATAATCAAGGAAAAATCTTAGTTTGATGTCTTGAGCTAAGAAAAGGATTAAAACTTAGAAAATCAACTTCGATATAGATACGCACACACATACTAAGACTCATAGTCAAGTTTCGAGAAACGCCCCAAACCTAGAAGAGGCCGAGTAAAGAAAGGATTTCGTCACAGCAGACAGGACGATATATTACTTTAAAATTCCAAACTAAAAATTATCTTTTGTATTGCTTGAGGACAAGCAATAGTTCGAGTTTAGGTGTATTTGATAAGTTCTTAAAAGTCCTAAATTTTATACAATTTTCTCACTCGTTTACTTCTATCAAAGGACATATTTAAGGGTAATAATGGATATTTCTGCTTATTTTCCATATTTCAACATCCAAACACTTAAAACATGAATTCATCTAATATTTGGCATAAAGCAGATGCATTTGATAGTTTTTTTCTTAGACATGAAACAATATTATAGAGATGGCCAAATGAGAAGATAGATGTTGGAATACAGATGAAACACCCACCAAGGCAGCACTTTGGAGGCCGCGACAGCAGCATAAAGATGACAACTGGTGCTCGATAGAGAGAGAAAAAGATGTTGATCTTAACAAACAGAGAGCGAGAGAAAGACGAAGCCGATTTAAGGAGTTAAGCCCTGGTCAAAGTCAAACGCGGAAAAGAAGAGTTATTTTAGGAAATAAGAATAAAGTATTATAGTTTAATTAGGAGTTTTAATTATTTTCCTTTTAAAACTCTTTTCTTGCATGGAAAACTTTAACCTAGGGCTTGGACTATATAAACCACCCTTAGGTCTAGATTTAGGGGAGTTGGATCTTATACCTCATTTACCTTTAGCCGCCGACTACATTATGTTCTAAACTTCTTTGGAGGTTTAAGTTGTTTGTAAAGTAGTTGGAGAAGAATTTTATGTTATTCTTGAAACTTATTAATGCAAAAACTTATTTCATAATTTATTCTGTCTTGGCATTTACTCTTCTTTGCATATGAGCTCGAGATGATAGTATGTGAAGAAAAATCTATTTGTCTAATATCGGGAGAGTTAGGCTCACGAAATGAGATAATACAGTCTTTTCTCAAGGGAATTGACTAATCTGATTGAGAGATTAACCACCCAAGATTTCAACGACTAACAAGATGCATGTGTTTAGTTGTTGTTCACCCTTGATTCACGCTGGGAGGTATCATCAAGACGTGGATTCAACAATTATCTTCGCTTAGGGATAAGGAAGAAGACATACAAGGATACTCTGTAGAACTATGAAAAGTTAAATTGTCAACAAGGCATAACCCGCCTAGGAAGCTGTGGCGACCCTTAGTGCGACCCGTCGAGGTGGCAATTCAACCCATTGCATTGATAAGTGGATAATTAACAAAAATGGATCCCCCTCTACAAAGCACTCAACTTAGCCTCACTTTTATCATACTTATCATTTCGTTATTTAGTTTTTCTATTAATTAATTTAGTTAATTCAACTCAACAAAAATATTTATGTTTTTATTTCTATAGTGCAGCTTTAAGAAGTAGTGAAGTCGACACAGTCCCTGTGGGTTCGGTAACCTAAAATATTACAATCTGACAAAAGTGGAATCAAAAGGATTTCCGAGCCTTCATCACTTAGTGAGGGAAACATGTAAAATACATTTAAAGTAACTTACAATGCAGCTCATAAAAGTAAACGTTAATTAAAAACAAGTCATGCTTTAAGTAAGATATTCATGGTTATCAACTACCATATATAAAATCAGCAAGGGTCCATGGCTCACAAGCCATAAAACCTTTTCAAAAGCATTTTTGAAAACATATGCTTATCAAGCATAATCTAAGTTTTACATGATACATATAACAAATCTAAAACATAAACCTTATGTATAACAGATAAGCTCAAGCGATTCCCTTTTGCAAATAATAATTAGAAACACTTGCCTTTCAACCATATTAGTATTCGTGATCCGATTAGTATTACCTCTAATCGTTGGGATAAACAGACTCTCATTTGATCCCTTGAATGAAGTTACATGGAGGTCTATTCCACCATGCCAAATTCACCTTAGTGTCCGGGTTAGTTAGCAAACCCGAATGCGATAAAGTCCCTTATATCGCACAATATTAGCTCCCCTTAATGTATCACTAAGGAATATCATATGTACAAAATTTTATATATCTAGTGCACTACCATCCTATTGATCGATCAACTTATGCTTTTAGACATTACATAATAACCAATACAAAACGAAATCAATGCTCAAGTTTTAAGACAAACATAGTAAGTTAACCTCATGCCTCCCACTAATACATGCATCAAATACATAAATCGATAAAACCTATTTTATCAAATTTTGTAAACAAAACAATGGGAGTATAAAAACCTTTATAAAAAACTACCATGAGCATCTTATTACATGCATAATCACATATGCACAACATAATACAAGCATGACTAATTTATATAGTAAAATAAGCGTAAAATGAGATTTCAAGAGAACAAAACGATTGAACTTACTTCGGAGTATAGGGAGCTTTCTCAAACCTTTTATATAGCCCCAGAACCTTTGAAATCATATTTAAAACACTGCTGAAGTAGCCCACTCTCATATTCCACTCACCAAAACTGTTACTTGATCGGCAAGTCACTAACACGAGCCGATATCCTTCAAACTAGATCCCCAACCTCTTGCCCTATTTCAAGCACAAAAATCAAAGGATTTAGTGCTTCCAAATGCACACATAAAACCCTTAAGTCATATCCCTTCACAACAACCCTTAAAATCTATCAAAACCCAAATAGAAAACTTTTCGAGACCCACCAAACTTCACCTAAACCTTAAGTAAGGGAGTATATATATTAAAGACATGTTATAAACATACAAATAAATTCAAAAATAAAAATTTTGGGATCCAAAAACAGTGGGTTAAAATCCTTGAACGAAAATTAAGGGTTTTGACTGAAAATCAATTTATATTGAATCAAAAGATTAAAAACAATTAATCCAAGACAAATATTTGGGTATTTCAATAAAGAACTTTAAGGTTTTAGAGTTTTGAAGAAATCTCACCTGATTCAATCTCTTTCCAAGATTTTAAAGAAAAAAACGATAAATTTTGAAGAAGAAAAATTATAATAAATATTTCAAACGAAATTCAAGTAAAATGAGAATCTTTTTACCTTGAAAATTGATGGAGTGGTTGCCTTGAATGAGGTAAAATGAAAATAAGGTTATTAAGTTATGTTTTTAATGTGAAAAAAGGGTTTTAGGATTAAAATTTGGGTTTATTTAATTATTTGGTTTAAAATATAGGTTTTGGGCTTAATTAAATAATTCTTGGAAAGTATAGATCAACTAAGATTGTAATTGGATCAAATCTCATTAAAGATTCAAATTTTTGGCTTGTTTTATAAAATTGTCTTCAAATTTTCAATTTTTACAAAATAACCATTAATTTCAATAAATTAGTTTGACTACTACAAAATAGCCATTAAATTATTTTTTTTATTAAATTACTTTCTCTATATATTTTATTTTATTAATTAAATAAAAAACACTAAACCCTAACAAAAAATTTAAAAAATAAAAACCCTAAACTTTAAACCCTAAAATCAAAATAAAAAATCTAAATCACTAAACATTAAATTACAAACCTTAAAATATAATCTTAAAACCATAGATCTAAAATATAAAACCAAAAATCTTAAAAATACTAAACACTAAACACTAAATCCAAACCATAAAATCTTAAACCCTAGGATAACCAAAACCCCTAAACCCTAAACCTAAAACCTAAACTTTTAAACTAATTTTGGGTTTTAAGTTTTGAGTTTATATTTTTTTAGAGTTTATATTTTATATTTTAGGGTTTAGGATTATATTTTTAAAATTTAGGGTTTATGGTTTTATTGTTTTAGGTTTTAGAGTTTATGATTTAGTGTTTTAGATTTTAGGGTTTAAGGTTTAATATTTTAGGCCTTTGACTTTAGGTTTTAGGTTTTTGATTTAATATTTTTATTTTTAAAATTTAAAATAATTTAAATAAATTATTTTAAAAATTAAAATATAATATATATATATTAAAATTTTTATTTTAAATAATTTGAAATTATATATTTAGTCCTTAAAATTTAAAATTTTTATTAATTAATTTAATAGTGTTCAACGGTGTTCATCGTTAGCATGTTCAGTAATGTTTGACGTACGTGGTAGACTTATCCTAAACTGAAGGATATTGTCGGAGATGACTCCAAAAAAAAGAAAAATATTACGAGTAAAGATGATAAAGACAAAGAAGAGAACAAAAAGATTGAAAATATAATCATTTCCGATAAAAATAATAAACATCAAAAAAAAATAAAATTAACTTTAAAGATGGTCATGAAGAAGGGATAATGGGTATGATTAAAAGGAGAGATTATAAAAGAATATTATTCGTCATATCGTCTGTGTCTAAATAATTAAGTCATTTTATTTTTAAGTAATTATTTAATAATTACCAAATCATTAATTACATATAGGAAAAAGGTGGTGATTCATTTTGAATAAAAATGAGATGGATGAATTCAATTGGTTGGAACCAGTGACGAAGCTATATATATTATGGGAGAGACTCTTGCCCTTCCCAATTTTTTTTGTTATGATTGCACTTGAGGTCCCTCTTAATATAAATAGTAGTCAAATAAGTTTTTTTGTCCCTCCCAATTTTTATATTTAAAAGCTTAATAAATTGTTGTCCCTCCTAATGCTTAATAGTGTTCAACGGATGAGATTTGATCTAATTTATAGAGAAAGTAATTTAATAAAAAAATAATTTAAATAATTTATAATTATATTTTGAGTCCTTAAAATTTTTAATCTTTATAAATTAATTTAATAGTGTTCAATGGTATTCATCATTAACGATGTTCAGCGATATTCGGCGTCCATCGTAGAATTTTCCTTCGGTTTATCTACTCTTCCCGACATTGTTTTCCTTTTTTATTGCAATTAGAAAAATATGAAATCCTGGGATTGCTATTTATACATTCGCGTCTGTTGGGCAAATTACTTTATTGTCCTCATTACTTGTAATAATGTGAATTTCCATTTTGCCTAAAATTAAGACCTCGTTATCGTTGGGTGTCCTTTTAATTTTTAAATTAAAATTTTAATCAATATAAATTCTATTTTATATTTTATTTTTAAACTTAATGATATTAGCACTGATAAAATTCTAATTATGGTAAATCACCCAAAAGAATCACTCCACTTCTCGGACTCTATTAATTTACTCACAAAATTCTTACGATCGAATCACTCTAATTGTAGGATGTTATTAATTTAGTCACCATCATTTGAAAAACAATTTCATTTCATTTATTACTGTTAAATTATCCTTAGGGTAAACTTCACTGGAAATCCATTTTATTTAGTGTGTGTTTTATTTTGATCATCTAATTTTAAAAAATATTATTTTTGTCATTTATGTTTTTGAATGTTATCGTTTTGGTCACCCAAACGGTATCTCCCGTTAATTAAATGACATGCTACATTAACAAAAATAATTCATAATTTGACTTTTAAACTTTTATATTTTCATAATCTTTTTAAAAATTAATTTTTGAGCTCATTTGCTCAATCGCTGCTATTGTCTCTTTAGATTTAAACGTCATTCTTTTAACGATAATTAACGATGCAGTAATCATTTTATAATAAAAATTAAAATTTAATATCTGTTTTATAATATCTAAAAAGTTGATGGACAAGACCATTTCTTAACTTTAACCTAATTTTATGTATGATATGTAATGGTAATGGTAAATATTTACAACGTTTTCATCACTCATCTTCCTATACAATTGAAATTCGTTTGGGGAAACTAGAATCTCTCCCAAAAAGGGGTAAATAAGTAGTATCGAGTTTAGGTTGTATTGAATTTGATTTTTAGATTTTGAGTTGAGTTTGAGTAATTTTTAATGAGTTTGAGAAATCTTAACTAGACTTGTTAAGAACTCGAGTCGTGTTTAAATTTGATTCGAACTTAATCGAGTCAAGTATTGATTATTTTTTATCGTGTCAGACTCAGGTAGCTTTAGTCTGTCACGATTCATTTAAAGACCTATAAAATAAAAAACTTTATTGTAAAAATTGTATAAATTCAACCTTATTAATTTTAAGGCATATGGTGTTAGTTTACAGTTTAGAGGTTTAGGTTGTTGTGTTTAGAATTTAGGATTTAGAATTTAGATTTATAGTTTTCGAGTTTTAGTTTAAGAATTTAGATTTTAAATTATAAAATTTAATATATCATATTTTCGAGTAGCTCACGATTTTTTGAGAAAGATATCATGTAGTTTAGCTTATCTTGTTAAAGCTCGAGTCGAATTTGAGCTTGAAACAAAATTGTTTAAATTAAATTTCAATCGAGTTTTAATAGAGTCAAATTCAAATAACTTATAATTTATCTCATCTCATTTACCAATTATTCATGAAACATAAAAGGGTGCATCTTTTCTGACGTGGCAGAACATGATAGGCCGATATGATGTGTTCTTCCCTTCAATCTGTGCGACCTGTCGAACAAATTTGAAAACCGTAATCCAAAAATAATAAAAACAAAAATAACCATTTCTACAAGTGAAAATTCAAGAGGACGCTTAATTTAGAATCGAACCATGGCGGGGATCGAAGGCGGAGGGACATTATCGGAAATCTATCACAGCGCCAGAAAGCTACTTCTTCGAGCAAGGGACGGGATCGAACGGTTGGAGAGGTTCGAGAGCTCAGTCTCCGGCGCCGACTCACCTGAACTCTCCTTCGCCGTTAAAAAAGACATCTCTCAGATCCACTCCCTATGCGCCGAAATGGATCGCCTATGGCGTTCCATCCCCGCCAAATCGCAACGCGATCTCTGGAAAAGGTATCGCCGCCAAACATCTACATATAAAATCAAATGTCTCACTTGTTTACTAATATTCATGTTATTCTTTTCTAATTACTTTCCTACATGTATCCATATTTGATTAAATTCCAATAGTTTTGTCTCTAATTTGTCAACTTGATCCAATATGTTTTTGTTGTTATTTTTTTGTCTTCTTTAATGTTCAGAAGATTTAGGTCTTGGAAAATTGATTAGCGATGATCGTTTATTTCCTGATTGTTTCATTGAATTATTCATTAATAAAATTTGAATTTTAGTTCTAGAGTGTTTTAGCTGTAATTGCACTACTCATTTATCTCCACTTATCGTTGATTATTATGCACGAGAGATGGGAGTATGCGTGTTTAGCTTGCGGTCAAGTTTTCAAGTATCCGTACTAATAGATTAAGTTTAATTTTCTGAAGGATGGTTCAATTGATGTTTTGGTTTCTAAGTGACTTTAAGCAAATTTCAATAAGACACGATGTGCAACTTGCAATTGATTCTAAGATTAATAAATTGCTATCACTAGAAATCAAATTTCTTGATTGCATAGACCATAGATTCGAATATGAAGCCTTTGGTTGTGAACTTGCGAGAAAACTAAAACACTGGTTATGAGGTGTGCCGTGTTTTGGTGAAATTTGAAAATAATTAGAACTGCTTTGATGATTTTCAATTATCTTTCCCAATGTTCTGTAAATCATGTTAGTTTTATTGTCTTACACCTTGAGGTTATTTATATTTGGCAAACAGAAAAGTTGAACAAATGGCCGAAGAGGCTGAGTCTTTGAAAGATAGTCTAGACAAGTATTCTATGAGGAATCAGAAACGGATGCTGGAAGCGAAAGAGAGAGCTGAATTGCTTGGAAGGGCTGTATGTAAATCTCTTCCTTTTTGTTGGTAATTGGAGCTGATTTAGCATGTCTTGGATTCATTTTACTTTATTTTTCATAGAATGGAGAGTCAGCTCATGTACTGAGAATTTTCGATGAGGAAGCACAAGCAATGCAATCAGTTAGAAACTCTTCGAGAATGTTGCAAGAATCTTTTGAAACTGGAACAGCAATCCTTTCCAAATATGCAGAACAAAGAGATCGCCTCAAGGTACAAGCAAATTAGTCCCTTTGCTGATGCATTTCTAGTAGAATATTCTAAATGAAAGATTAACAGATGCAGTTAATTTCAGGGCGGATCAAACAGCTGTAATGAATGTTATAGTCACAATTGGTTTTATTAATGTTCGACTTGTGTCTCTTCTCTCTGTCACCCGTAATTAGAAACTATGGCATAACTCTTATACTGCCATATATTAGTGTGGTTACTTTGACTTTCATTTTTCTTGAAATAACCCGACATTTATGTCTAACGCATGTCTGGACATAGGTTTGGATATATGAATCCTCCAAAGACTCCAAATATATAGATAAGAAGAATTGAACATATCCGTGTCAAACATATATCCATACCTGATTTGCACACTTGAGCTCCTAGTAATATTGGTGTTGATTATTTATTAGATGCTGTGTTAATATTGTAGTCTAAAGTCGAGTGTACTAGATTGCGAACCGTCTATTGCATATATTTGTTTAACAATATGGATTTCCTGGTGCTGTAACTTTAATGATTAATCAGAAATTGTTGATAGCTATAGTCATATGCTTGAAACAAGAAAATGTTGGTTGTTGATGCATTTTGATATTATTGCAAGTTGTGACCACTGTTAAGTTTTTGAACCTGTCTTGTTTTTCATTCAGAGAGCACAACGAAAGGCCTTAGATGTACTTAACACTGTTGGGCTCTCCAACTCCGTCCTGAGGCTCATCGAGAGGAGGAACCGTGTTGATACTTGGATCAAATATGCAGGGATGATTTTGACAGTCGTCATTGTGTATTTCTTCTGGAAATGGACCCGGTGATTTGCTTCTCTTTTCTCATTTCACTTTTCCTCGGCACAAACGTTCGTTTTTCTGGACCAGTGATCATGTTAAGAAGGCAAAGAGCTCAAGTTCGATATATGAACAGATGACAACAAATGGATGGTGCCATTTTTGTCTTGCTTTGAAGAGAAAGTTGTTGATTCAGGATATGAATATGCGAAAAGAATCGGAAGAAACGACGTCGCTTGTGTAGTTAATCTGTATCGATGCCTGATGAATTTCCATAGTATAGATTGTTAATTTGACATTTTGAACTGTTCAGATTGTTACTATGAAGATTTAATTACTTCTTCAGGCATTTCCAATTTTTAGCTAGAAAGCCACTTCAAAATATGCCTCCTATAAGCCTATGGTTTGCTGAAATTGAAATTAGAAAAATCATTGTCGGAGGTCATGAACTGTGACTGCAAATGTAGTTATAATTAGAAAAAAGTAATTATAATTTGAAATTAAAAACATTTTTAGAAAATTGCATATAATAAATTTGAATTTCAAATCTCAAGATACTTATTAATATAGATGAAAAAGTTAAAAAAATTACGACGGGTATTGAACACTGTTAAAAATTACTAATATTAACACTATTTCATTGATTAATTAAAATTAAAATTAAAATCTTAAGATTTAATGTATAATTAGTAATCTTTTAAAATGAAATTTTAATTATTTTAAATAATTATTAAGTATATATAGTCTTTAGATTTTTAATCTTTATTAATCAATTTAATGTTGTTCAACAGTGTTTAATATTAGTGATGTTCAATAATATTTAATGCACGTGATAAACTTATCCCGATAATTACTCTTTTATACGAAAAATAATTATATTGAAGGGTAAATTACATCGTTGGTCACGTTAGTTAACGATTTTAAAAAGTTTATCTTTTTATCTCTTACGTTATCGATTTATGACATTTTTGATATTGAATTGTTGTTTTCTATTAGGTTGACAATGTGACAAGTTAGTCAAATAAATTTATTTTTTAGTGGATAAAATTATTTATTTTTATTCTCTCATATTCTCTTAAATTATAGATTCTAAATTCACTATGAGCATTCTCTTTCCTCTCTCTTCTAGATAAAATTAAAATTAAATTTAAAATTTATCAAAAATAAATAAATTTCACTTTTATATTTTAATAAATATCAATTAAACCCCTAAACTTTAGTTAAATCTTTAGTCCACTGTTGCTCACCATAATTGTTGGCCACCATCAATAATGACCGTTGGACCCAAATTCTTTAATGCACTTATTTCTTACTTTCTAAATACGAATTTAATATTTATTTTATCAAAAAATGTCTCTAAGTTAACAAATTTAACTAGATTATCTATTCATTAAATGTACATCGTAAACGTTATCTATTCATTAATGCAATATAGAGAAGGATTCTTTCAGTTTAGTCCGTATGAATTTAATATTATCTTTCAATTATAAACGAAGATAAGTGAGAGTGAAAAAAAGTAATCTTTTTTTTTTCATTCTCGATTTTGTTATATTTGTTCCTTTAATTAAAATTTTTATTATTTTTTTAATATTTATATTTATCTTTAATTTCAAATCTTAACTTTATCTCTGTTACCGATAATTGCTGCTAAAAGCATAACACCGTGACTATACAATGATTTTTGTGATTTATCATTTTCTGAAACCACATAAATGAAGTGCCATGCAAATGGGACACAAAAATGACATTAACCAATCACTTATTTTAGTTTCACGAATGAAGTTAAAATTAACCCCGCAAACCTTTTTAGTATTAATTTTATGCTTAAGGGACTAATTTTTTATTAAAAATAATTGAAATTTTGAATTTTTTACATCTAATTAAGTTATTAAATTTTAAAAAAATAATTTTCACCCTGATAAACGTGGACCATTAATTTTCACCCTAAACCCTGATAAACTAATCTAAAATTCAAATCAATTTTATTCAATTCAAGATCTAATATCGACTCAAATATGATATCCGATTTTGACATAAAATTCAAAAAAAATGAATCAAACCAAAATCGACCCAATCCAATTTTTAATTGAATTGAATAGATCCTAATCAAAATTATTTGAACCGAAAGTAACCCGAATTAAAGGTAATCCGAAATAAAAAAACATATTAAAATAATTAATAGAAGATTTGATAGGAAGCGTAGCATAATTCATCAAAAAACAAATATATTAGTTTTATAAAGTCATATTTGGATTTAAAAACATGTCCAGACTAAAAAAAATCCAACTAAAATATATTAATTTCTATTGATCTTGTCTTAACGTGACCCGAAATTAACCAAATCAAAAATACTCGACTCAAAATCAACCGACTCAAAAATCAATCAAACCGATGTGACCCACTTTGACTCAATATTCGACCTAAATTAAAATCAAACTAAATTATATCCGACCTAAACTAAATCAAAATCGAACTAAAATAACACAAACCAAATTTGATCTGAATGTCTTGTTTACTGCCTCTAAATTAGTGCCACTTTAATTGTTAAATACATACATATATAATTCAAGAAAAATCTAAAATTTTAAATTAATTATTTAATTAAGTTATAACATATATCAACATAACACCTTATTGAGTAAATTTAATTTTTTATATTCGATTTAATAATTTTATTTTCTCCTCTGATCAGTGATATATGACTTTTTAGAGTTCTTTAAGTAAATTTAGTCTTCAACTTATTAAGACTTAATGTTTTTTAAAATCAATTATTATTAAAATTTTAAACTCATTAGAATTTTAATTAAGTGAAGATATGTGTTAATACATTTTTATAATTTAATCCTTAAATTATTAAGGTTTAGAGTTCTCTAAATCAATTTTTACTATAATTTTAAAAAAATAGATTATAATAAAAAATTATATAACATTTAGGTTTTAACGTTTGTTAAATGATTTTTTTATAATTTAAAATTTTAATTTATTATATATAATAATTTAATTAATATTTTAATTAAATTAAAATATTAATTTAATAATTATATATATTAAATTAAAAGAATAAATATATATAAGATATATATATCTCGAAAACACAAACTATTTTGAGCAATAAGAGAAATTATATCACAGACCCGACTCACCATGTCATTCGTGCTCTTTAACCAATAAAAATTATCCTTTTTTCACCATTAATCATTCATGTTATTAATTTAACTTCCAGAATTTTTTTTGAATGACATGGATATAGAAATTTATTGGTTGAAAAATAATGGTCCGAAAGAATGATGAAATAAATGATTATGATTGGATGAGACCATGATTGATGTGATAAGTTATACTCATGATATAATTTCTCAAACAATAAATCTAGTCGAAGCTCTATTCAAAACAGAAATGAACCTTTCCCCACCTTGATTTCTCGGTGAAACTTCTTTCAAAGAGAAACTTTTTACTGTCAGCACGACTAGTAGCGGATCTAGAAAATATTTGAAGGTGAATATACATAAAATTTTAAGATGAATACAACTCATAAATATTAAAAAAAATTAAGGACTAATTTATAAAATTTTAAAAAATTAAAAATAAAGTGTGTAAATTTCAAAAGATTTAAGGTGAATATAAACTTACTGTGCACTCTAAAGCTCATATGCATCCGCTACTGGTTAGAACTCATAAATGAAGGAACCTGTTTGTTAGGGATTCAAAGCCCAGAGAATAAAGGGGTTTACAGTTTTTCTTAAATCTTGTGCAGGGATTTTTCTTTATGTTGCTTTTTTCCCTTCAAATCTAGCATCTCTTTAAGACCCCTTTTAAGGAAAAGAAACATGTTTCTGAGTTGAACTGTCTGCATTTGGTTTTGAAACATTTGACATTTTTAAAAGGATAAATTATATTATGGATCCGGCTCGTTACGTTATTTGTGATCTTTAATTAAAGAAAATTATTTATTTTACCGCTAATCATTTATGTAAATAATTTAATTTTCATAAACTATATTTTTAAATGATAAAAAAAATAAGTGTGAAGATTCATTGGTTCAAAAGAAATACTTGAAAGGGATTAAAAATACTCATATTTAAAAAACCCAATTCTCTCTCAAACCTCTAGCCACCGTTCTTCTTTCTCAAATTTTATATTTTTTAGTTTTTCGTTTTGATCGTTCCTTTTGATCGGTGATCGACGATCAATTTTAGTGTTGGTTGTCGACCAACGGATCTATATTTTTTTCTTGTTTTATTTTAATAAGGATCTATTTTTTCTGTCTTTGTGACACGCTTTTCTCTGTCCTTGTTACATGTTTTTATTTTTGTTTTTGGGTTTGATTCGTCTGTCTTTATGGCATGTCGCTGCATACCCTAGCGATCGGTTGTTGTTCGTACAAAGATTTAATCGAAGCTAGTTTTCTAATTTATTGTTTTGTCGGTGGTCACTTGGAAGGACTTATCCTCACTTGGTTGATGGTTGTTTGCCGATAAAATCAATCTTGGGTAGCGATACTTTTTGCACAGAGACAAGGAGATTCAGGAAGCTGCTGAATTTTATCGGTATCTTTATTTTCATAGGAATTTTATTTTTCTTTGCTTTTGGGTTGTAAGAATTTTTGGGTTTTTTAATCCAATTATTTTGTTTCTTGATTATGTTGTAATTATAATTTTCTATAGATTTAATAAAAATTCAATAGCATTTATCAAAAAAAATTACTTAAAAGATAGTGGTGAAATAGGTGATTATAATTGAATGAACTATAATTGACATGATAAACCAGACCCATGCTATAATATCTTTTTTACAGGTTTTTCTTTGAACATGTCACTTGCTTGTCTTGGTTTGCATCATCAACCCCAAAACTGATACAAGTACACCGGAAAATTATATGTTGGAAATATGTAATGCTTGAATCCCACACTCTATTTTTATAGGTTGTATGAGAGCAGTTCGGTTGATTTAAAATTCTCTTTGAATTTTAAATACTTAACCGAATAGATTTAATAACAAAATATCTGAGATTTAAATGGATATTTTCGGTTATAAAATCTACTATTTTTAGATAGATATTAACAAATTATTTAAGATTTAATTAGATTTTATTTGTTAATAAATCTAATTTTGAATAGATTTTATCCGAGATTTAAATGGATATTTTCGGTTAGCAAATCTACTATTTTTGGATAGATATTATCTGATATTAAATTTAAAATATAAATTTAAATCAGATTTTATTTGATTCTCGGACAGATTTGCCCCTGCTTTCAACCTATAAATAAGATGCTTTTCTCTCATTTTTAATCATCCCATTTAGAGTTCATCTGTCTTAACTTGAGAGAGAATTAGAGAGCATCATTATGTTCGACTCCAGTTCCGACGATCATTTCCTCTACAGTCCACTCCAAACTTTGGGTGTACACTGTTTGGAGGACCGTGTGGTCTTTTAAGGTAAGAACCTTGTCTAAAATAAAGAGAATGATAGACATTAATTCTACTAAAAGATGTTTGTAGCTGTTAAATCTTTTTGAGCTCTTTTCTTCAGATAATTAAGAAGGAAGAAAAGATTTGTCTATCTTAGGAGTGTGCAGAAATCTCCATAAAATTCTCTTTATGAAAAAAAGATGAAAAATGTTCGGTCCGATAGAGGTGGTGAGTTTGGATCTAAATTTTCTTAAAGAGGTATATGAGACGAATGACATAGTTCATGAAACTTTTGTCCCTTAATTTCCTCAACAAAACGATATAGTCGAGAGGAAAAACAGAACTTTAAAAGAGATGATAAATTCATTGTTGATAAGTTCTGAGTTAGCTGATAATATATCGGGAGAAGTCATTCTATCGGTAAATCTTAAACCGAGTACCTCATAAGAAATTAGACTCAACCCCATATGAACTGTGAAAAGGTTATGCACCTAACTTACAATACCTAAAAGTGTGGGGGGTGTCTGGCTAAAGTATGTTCGCCTGACTTTAAGAAGTCCACCATCGATGCCTAAACCGTTGATGTAGTATTTATTGAGTATGCTACCAACACTATCGTATGATATGCTCTAGAGTTTGAGTTAGAGCCTAAACAAAGATAAAAATATCTTTTGGACCAGACTTTGTTACTTCCTTTATTTCTGAGATAAATGATTTATACAACTTATCAAATCTTATAGCTCAAGTTTCTTGTTAGATGAGGATCCGAAAACTTATGAAGAAGCTATGAGATCTATTGACACTAGTTTTGGAGGAGTTAATGATAAACTAGAGTCAATAATGTCTAAATCATGCTTGGGAATTGGTAGACTTGCCTAAAGGATTTAAACCTATCAACAACAAATAAGTTTTTAAGAAGAAACTCATACCAGATGGGTCAATCCAGAGTAAGGCAAGGCTAGTAGTTATAGGGTTCACTCAAAAATATTAAAGAGTTTGACAGTTGAGATGTCATTTATACTCGAACCCCTTTTGACTCTAGCACTCATCTCATTAAAAATAAAGGAAGATGTGTTTCCCAGGTTGAATATGCTAAGATTATTGAAAGCCTAATGTTCTTAGTGAACTATACTCGGCCCGATGTTGTCTATGTAATGAGTAGATTATGTAGATATACTCATAATCCAAGTGGTGAACATTGAACGACTCTTAGACGCTTACTAAAATACCTTAAGGATATTATGGATTGGAAACTCAAATTTGTTGGCTATCCTGTTATTTGAAAGGATGTTGTGACGCCAACTAGGTTTCTAATAGTGATGAGGTAAGCTCTACGAATGAATATGTTCTCACTTTAGGTGGAGTTGTAATCTTGTGGAAGTTTGCTAAGTAAACTTGTATTGCACGCTCCATCATAGAGTCAGAGTTTATAGCTCTAAACTTAACTAGGTAAGAAATCGAGTGGCTAAGGAATCTTTTAGCAAAGATACCTTTGTAGGGAAAACCGACTCCTCCGATATCTTTATTGTGAGATTCGTAATTTGCGATACATGTGGCTCTAAATCAAGTCTACAATGGTAAGAAGAGATACATTCGCATAAGGTACGAATATGTGAGGCACCTAATAAAGAACGGAGTACTTACCTTAAAGTATGTTAAGTCGGAGATGAATTTGGCTGATCCTACTACCAAAGGATTGAGCAGGAAACAAATTCTGGATTCGTCGAGGGGGATGGTTCTTAAGCCCATTTGTTGAGAGATTCATGGTGGATACCCAACTTAGTTCTCTAAGTTCAATGCGGTTAAACGAAACCATGAAAGAGACTCATAGTGTACATGTCCCTTTACCCAATCCCTATGACGTTTCATGTACATGCGTAGGTTGAGCTTAAATGCTCTTAATAAATTCGTAGCCCAAGTTTGGATGGTCTTAGTGAGAAAGACTTGATGAATTTACCGATTTTTGGTTGAATAACTACTCTTAATAAGTTCTTAGACCTATTGCGAAGGACTAATTGAACTTACCGCTCGGAAGGATGAGTTTATTTTTAAACTCTTAATAAATTCTATCCAAAGAGGTTAGATTGTTCTATTGAGAAGAACATTATTGAATTTACCGAACAAGAGGTTGAGTTTTTATTCTTAATGATTTCTTAGCCCAGAGTTTGGGTGGTTCATTTAATATGAACTTGAAGAAAATCACCTTATTTTTTGTGAGGTTGAGCTTTATACAAAGCTCTTAATTATTTCATAGCCCAATTTTGGGTGGTTTATGTTGAGATAAACTTGATGAAATAACCTATGTAAGTGAGAAGAATTAGCCGCCTTCTATGAAAAACGATGGGCCGTTTTTCTAGTACACTTACTAAAATCCCGAGGTAAGATGGCTAAATATATATACTTTATGTATATACACATCTTCACATCGCGGACTGTGGTGGATGAAGGGATTAGTTATGTGTTATGAGTTCACCCCGATCTTAGAAAGTTCAAGACTAGTTTCACTTATCTAAGAGGAGGATTACTCATCATCACTACGTACTAGTTCAAGATTCGTTCACTATGTACTTAAGTAACTAATCTCGCAAATGCTCGTCTAGTGATAGTCGAACTTTGTGACATCATGAGGATTCTTTCGCATTACTGGGGGAATGTTGGAAATATGTAATGCTTGAATCCCACACTCTATTTTTATAGGTTGTATGAGAGCAGTTCAGTTGATTTAAAATTCTCTTAGAATTTTAAATACTTAACCGAATAGATTTAATAATAAAATATCTGAGATTTAAATGGATATTTTCGGTTATAAAATCTACTATTTTTAGATAGATATTAACAAATTATTTAAGATTTAATTAGATTTTATTTGTTAATAAATCTAATTTTGAATAGATTTTATCCGAGATTTAAATGGATATTTTCGGTTAGCAAATCTACTATTTTTGGATAGATATTATCTGATATTAAATTTAAAATATAAATTTAAATCAGATTTTATTTGATTCTCGGACAGATTTGCCCCTGCTTTCAACCTATAAATAAGATGCTTTTCTCTCATTTTTAATCATCCCATTCAGAGTTCATCTGTCTTAACTTGAGAGAGAATTAGAGAGCATCATTATGTTCGACTCCGGTTTCGACGATCATTTCCTCTACAGTCCACTCCAAACTTTGGGTGTACACTGTTTGGAGGACCGTGCTAACCTTCGGGGGACAACCGCCTAAAGTAGCGAGTACACACATCGGGGCGATTTGTTTCTAAGGCAGTGGCCTCCATACCACGACACGGTCAAACTTTCTATCAGTTCGTTCCTTTAATTTTTCCTGTCAGTGCTAACGCCCTGTTTTGCAGTCTATTTAACCAACATTATATAGTAGATCATTTCCGTTATACAATTGATCGATTAATTTTATAAATAACAGGATGAAAATGACCATATATAACTTCATAACCGATTGTGTGGTTTATACAATTTTCCCTCTTAATTATCGATGATGATAAAAAGAGGACAACTCTTAAATTAAAAATTAACATAAAATTTAAAATATTATTTTTTATATTTTAAAATTAAAATTTTAAATTAAATTATTCTTGTAATTTATCTGAATCTTTGTTTGAAAAAAATAATATTTATTTTCGAATGAAAATAGAAATATAATATTTTTGAGTTATATTAATTAAAAGGGTAAACTACTCTAGTGACCACCCAACTAATTGAAGATACTTATTTTGGCAATTCAACTAAAAAACTTGTCAATCAGGTCACCCAACTTTTAAACCTACCTATTTTGGCCACAATTACGTGACAATTAAATAAAATCTGCATAATTACACATTCAATCCCTGTAATTTATTTTTATTTTAATCTTAATTTTATTTATTATTTAATATATTTTCTCTCTAATTAGGTGGTAGTAAGAAAAAAATAAAAAAAATAAAAATTCAATGAAATTGCTATTGAGGGGATTTAAATGCATACCCTCATAAAAATAAAGCAATAGTCAAACCACTAGGCCAAGATAATTTTTAAGATAAGAAACCCGAAAATATATTATTAAACTGTTATGTTTTTAGTAAAAATTAAAGATTAATAAAGGATTAATAGGATTCTTATTGGATTAATATTCAAATATTAAATATTTTAATTTGAATTAAAATATCTGAATATAATTTTAATAAAAAAGTAAAAAACAATATTTGATATTAAATATATGAATAAAAATATTCAGATATTCACAATTTTTTGATATTAAATATACAAATAAAATATTCGAATAAAAATAATAAATATTTAAATATTTAGATTAAAAAATATTTAAATAAAAATATTTGGATTTTAAATATTTGAATAAAAAATATTTGGATATTTGAATAAAAAATCATAAATATTTTTATTCTAGCATCCGAATAAAAATCATAAGTATTTGAATATTTTTATTCAAATATTTATTATACGAATATTTTTATTCGTATATTTATTATTCATTTTTTATTCAAATATTTAAAATTTAAATATTTTTAAATCCAAATATTAGAATATTTATTATACGAGTATTTTTAAATTCAAATATTCAAATATTTATGATTTTTATTCGAATATTTTTATTTGAATATTTATTATACGCATATTTGATATCAAAATATTTTTATACGAATATTTAACATTCAAATAAAACAATTCGTCTTTGATCTTTACTTTTTTCTCTAACATTTATTGTTTATGCGATTTATATATAATATGATGCATTTAATATCATAAAGATTGAGTTGATGCCGTGGTAATACTTTTGGTTTTATAACCAAAAGGTCACAAGTTTAATTTCCACTAAAAATATTCAACCCTCTTAATTTTTCTTTCATATTATCGTAATCCTCACCCAATCACATGATATATGTCATTACCCGATTAAATGCATAATTATATAGATTTTATTTAACTATTATAATAAACTTTTCCGTTAGAATTTTAATTGTAGTGACCAAAATAGATATGATTTAAATATTAAGTAACTTGATTAACAAATTCTTTAACTAAATGATCAAAATAAATATCCTCAATTAATTAGTTAATCACACCTAATTAAAAATCCAAACAAAAGAAAAATGGAAAAGATATTTGTGTTGAATAAGAATTATCCGATAAAATTTCCAGCTCTCTGTATCTCCGTTTCAAACCCCACCAAAATCCCAGAAAAACAAATTAATAATTGAGATTTTTTGGATGGGAACTCTCACGAGCTTCAATTTTAGTTCTGTGAATTTCAGGTTCAGGTCCAACTCAATTATCTGCCAAAGAGTTGGCGTTCAAGTCTTCGAGTCGAGAAAATTGAACAGGAATTTGTGTTATTTATGTAGAGGAGTGATTTCCAAGGAAGTTTATCGGCAAAAGTTCTTCAAAATTAGGAGTTTTAGCGGCAGTAATAGTAATAATAACAATGATGGTGATGGAGACATTAAGGAAGATGGCAGTAATACTGCTTCATCCCCAGAATCCGCCGTCACGACGGCTTCGCCGTCTGAAGAGAAGACGACGGTGCAGGAGAAACTCCCCAGTAATGAACTGCCTCCGTCTGTTTCCTCTAGGGTACAGCGTTTTGATTTAGTTTTTGTTTGCTTTTCTTGTTTATTTAGTTTTAGTTGATAATTTTATAGACATTTGGTGGAAAGAATGGAAATAAAGAAAAGAAGAAGAAATGTTTCTGAGACATTTTTAGGTTAAGTTCTGTAGTTAAGCTTTCTTCCTTGCGATTCGAATATAGGTAGAAATAACAACTTTTTTCTTCTAGAAATTAAGATAAAAAAATTATATTGTATTACAAACAAAATGCCCGAATTTACTTCTATGTAGAACAGTTATGATAATTGTTGTAGTTTTTCTTTTTAGCAACTTTTAACACCCAGCTGAAGCCTGTTTTTATGATCCTCCAAACTCCTAAAAACATAGATAAACTTCAAACAAATGAAACAAACCAAGCATCAAATTTGTCCGTGTATCCGGTACCCATGCCTAAGGCCAAGTAACTTAGTTTGGTATAAATGTGGCTAAACTTTGTATGTCCTGGTGAGATGAGTGAAGAGAATTTAAGTTTGTAAGAATAGTGCAATGACATGTCAAATTATAATCTATTGACGTTTTCCTTTCTTCAGCCACCAAACATAGCTCCTCTTGGATCAATCTACACTGACTTCCAAATTGATTCTTTTAAATTGATGGAGCTTCTGGGACCCGAGAAGGTTGATCCTGCCGATGTAAAGCTAATTAAGGACAAGCTTTTTGGCTATTCAACATTTTGGGTGACTAAAGAAGAGCCATTTGGAGACCTTGGTGAGGGCATCCTTTTTCTAGGGAATCTAAGAGGAAAGAGAGAGGGTGTTTTCGCCAAACTCCAAACTCAACTAGCTGAGATCATGGGTGATAAATACAATCTTTTCATGGTTGAGGAACCTGATTCTGAAGCACCAGACCCGCGTGGTGGACCACGTGTGAGTTTCGGTTTGCTGAGGAAAGAGGTGTCAGAACCTGGACCAACTACACTTTGGCAATACGTGATTGCTATTTTGCTGTTCTTCCTGACTATAGGTTCCAGTGTGGAGTTAGGTATTGCATCTCAGGTATTCAATTTTTTAGAATCACTTTGGGACTGCTGCATTTTTCTGTAGGAAGATAGCAGGAGTTATGTTTTCTGCTTTTTTTCTCATATACCATCTTTATCTTTCTGAGTATTTGATAATGTGCAATCTCTTACAGATAAACAGGCTTCCTCCAGAGGTTGTAAAATACTTTACAGATCCCAATGCTGTTGATCCACCAGATATGGAATTACTATACCCATTTGTCGATTCAGCTTTGCCCCTAGCATATGGTGTTTTGGGCGTTCTTTTATTTCATGTATGCATATCGTGCTTTTTGATGGTTTTCTGATGTTTAACTATTCTTCCCATTTTATTCTTTTCAGCTTGAGCAGTTTTGTTTTTGATGTAGCTATAAAATAAATCATCTGGTTATGAGTAACATCTTGAACTTGATCAATTTTCTTATTTTTATGTGCTTGTGTTTGACTTAGCTATGCTATACAAAATTTTGCCTGCAGGAACTTGGGCATTTTCTGGCTGCTTTTCCAAAGAAAGTAAAACTAAGCATTCCTTTCTTCATTCCGAACATCACTCTTGGAAGCTTTGGAGCAATTACACAGGTGAGCACTCAAAGTAGAATGCTATGTCAGATTATATTTTATTGTATAAATAGGATATTTAAGTCAGTATGTGCTATGTTGAGACTTGATCAGGAACTTCGATATTCCAACATCCTCAATAACTTGAAAATCTTTGTTTCGTGTTGTGTAACTTTCCTTTTATTTGGTTTAGATTCAGATAATTGGTACTGATAGATATGTAGCAATTATGGCTTCTTTAGCTTATTGTCTTGAGATCCATCCTTCGATGATTCAGTGTCTCTTTCTGAATGCGCATCATTCTTGCTGTCTGACTCTCACCTCCCTCTTCTCCTTGGGGTCAAAAGGACCTTATCTTTGTTTCCTGAGATTTCAGGTCATAGATTTTATATTTTTGACTGTCAAAAGTTTTCTTCAGTTATTTTCTGCTTGAGCTCTCTGTACCCTTTCTTTTGTCCTGACTCGACTTGACTTGATAGGAATAATGAGGAATATCTGATGGAAATATTTTAGCTTTTCAACTGATACTCTTAAAAGCTTTCCTTAACACTCACTTCCTGCAGTTCAAATCTATTCTTCCTGACCGGAGTACACAAGTTAACATTTCCCTTGCGGGTCCATTTGCTGGTGCTGCACTGTCCTTTTCAATGTTTGTTGTTGGTTTGTTGCTTTCATCAAATCCGGATGCAGCTGGGGATTTGGTGCAGGTTCCTAGCATTCTGTTTCAGGGTTCATTGCTTCTTGGACTCATCAGTAGAGCAACTCTTGGTTATGCGTATGTCCTTTTGCTTCAACGGCATTATTATTGACTGAACAATGTATTATGCATTACCTTTGATGAAATCCAAAGAGCCAATAATGTTGTTGTTCACTTTCCCTCTTATATGAATCTAACAGATGTATGTGAGGTCATTAAGATCTACTTTTTGCAAAGAATATAACACATTATATTCTCAATGTACAGGGCAATGCATGCTGCAACAGTATCAATTCATCCACTTGTGATTGCAGGGTGGTATGTTTTATATTCCTGGATTATCTTCTTAACTTAAATCTTAATCTGGATTTTCTTAGCATGCTTAGCATACAAGCTACGATTTCAGGTGTGGCTTAACCACGACAGCATTTAATATGCTTCCTGTGGGGTGTCTTGATGGTGGAAGGGCTGTGCAGGTATCTTCGTACTGATAGAGAGCTTCAAGCTATTCCCATTCTTAACCTTTGATGATATCTTGGTTACAAGATCTTTTATAGCTTAATTACATTTTTTCCCTTTTACAGGGTGCTTTCGGTAAGGGTGCGTTGGTCGGGTTTGGTTTGACAACATATTCACTGCTTGGGCTAGGAGTGGTATTCACCTACTAGTTAGTCATCCCAGATAGTTACAAACAATTTCCGGTCTTTCAAACTATTCGGCTAATCTGTTTCATCTTATTTGCAGATCGGAGGACCTTTATCACTTCCTTGGGGTCTGTATGTGCTGATATGCCAGGTACGTTGATTGAAACTTTAGTCTAATAACTGAAATTAGAATCAACAATCACCTCTCTTATATCATCTTCAGAGGACTCCCGAGAAACCCTGCTTAAACGATGTAACTGAGGTTGGAACATGGAGGAAAGCAGCTGTTGGAGTTGCTATTTTCCTTGTTGTGTTGACCCTTCTTCCGGTATGGGATGAGCTTGCTGAAGAGCTAGGTATAGGCCTTGTAAGTACATTTTGATGTTATAAGAGTAAATCCAATTTTGACATGAACCATTAGCTTTTTCCCATGCTAGTTCATACGTTCTGTTCTGGATTCATTGGGAGTACAGAAACTGTACATTTGTTGTACCTTATTATGAGTAAATAAGCAAGAAGTGGTATCACCGGAGAAAGTTCAGTGTTCGAAGCATGTCGACATACCTGCAACCCGAACTAAGAAGAGAAAATATCAGAAAGAAATCAGTGTTTGCACCTTCGCAAACTCCAGTTATTCAACAGATTATCTTGTCGTAAATGTTCGAAAATCGGACCCTAAGACATCGAGAAGGAATCTATCTAGTGAACGACCAAAGGGATTCTCAAACAAGAACTAAAGCCAAACTGAGAAAGAAAAATCTTCTCAACTTGTAGAAAGAGAGGTGGACTTCTCCTGACGAAATCATAGTCATTCGAGAAGAGGAACCTCAGACTTTCAAAACAGACATATATGATCATTAGCATTCCCATTTGAGTCTTATTTCTTAAGTCTTTTTAATATTGGTTAAAATAGTAATTTGACAAAAATATATAAATGGAGGGTAGTGATGCATCTAAGGGTATTTTAAAGTGGGAAAAAATTTTAAAATTTTGAGATAGACGTAATTTATAAAATTTAAAAATTTTAAAGATTAATTTATAAAAAAATAAAAATAAAAATCAAGTATATAGTTTTTTTAAAAAATTAGATGAATACGGATTTATCCTCTCCCATGTGTATCATCGATTGCGGTTAAATTTATTTTATTAAAAATATTGAGATCTAAAATGATAAAATTGTAAACTAAAAGTTAAAATTATGTTTAAACTTAAAATATTAAATTGTTAAAATAATAATTTATATAAAATAATTTTAAAAGTAGTAAAAGATTAAAATAAATAAATATTTAATAGCTTACAACACAAAATGTTACCCTAAGTCCCCAACTATCCTTAGAGCTTGGGTTCACTACTATGGGATAAATACTATAAACACTTAAATATTAATTAATAAAAATAAAAATAAAAATAAATATATAAATTTTAAAAATTTAAAGCCAATACAAACCTACCTTATATTATATAAATCCACCATTAATATCATGATTTAATATTATATGGAAGAAAAAAAAATTTATAAATTTATATCAAATTAATGCCAGCTGGAGTTTTGATTATGCATCAAGTGAGTCGTTACTATAATCTATTTATTTGATTATATTAACGTGAGTCGTATATATTAACATGATTAATTGGAATGTATCATAAAAAATATATTTTTAAATAAAAAATAATTAATTATTAAATACTTAAAATTATAATATAATTTTTTACACCAAATTTTAATAAAAAAAAACACTTAAAAGACTTCCTCTGCTCATTTACCTTCTGGGTTCATTTGTTTCATTGAAAATTGTTTTCGGAAAATAAATTCTGGAAAATAAACTACATCTTCTGAAAAACTAATTACAGAAACTATTTTTAAGTGTTTGGATAAAACTGTGTAAATCATATTTCGTTGTTCGGTATTTTTTTTAAAAACAAAACTCAATTTATTTTTAGTAAATAAACACAATACAAATTTTATTAAATTTTCTTTTATTTTTTATTGAGTTAATTGTCTTTTTATTTTAACTTATGCATATTTTATAAGTATAATATCTTTATACTTGATTCATTAGTATTTTTAATGAAAAAAACAAGATTTTACATTAAAAATTTATTTATTTTATTGAGTTATTTTTATTATTTTAAAAATTATTTTTTATAAAGACTTACACTAATATATATATCCAGCATAATAGCCAATAATAAATTATAAAGATTTACGTTGATGTAAGTCTTTATAATTTTTTCTTTCGTCCAAATGTCCTCACAGGAATTAGGGCATTGAACTAAACAAATATTCTTAGATATTGATCTTATTTTAAAAGTTTGAGAACATTAATTGAGGTATAATGTAAAATTAGTTTGTGTTTTTCTTTGATTGGTTTGTAAAGTTGGTGGTAGACGGTTGCTTTGGACGAATAAAAGTTTAATTTATCCAAAAAAATATATAAAATAAATTAAAACAATGAATTAAAGTTAGGGAGGAAAATAAATTAAAATATAATATAAATAAATATTAAAATAAAAATAAATAAATTAAAATATAATTAGAATAAAATATTAAAATATAAAATAAAATAAAACAATTAATACAGTTAGGAAGAAAAATAAATTAAAATATAAATATAATAAAATATTAAAATAAAAATAAATAAATTAAAATATAATTAAAATGAAATATTAAAATATAAAACAAATTAAAACAATGAATCACAGTTAGGGAGGAAAACAAATTAAAATATAAATATAAATAAATATTAAAATATTCAAATAAAAATAAATATTAAAATAAAAAATAAAAAATAAAAATATAATTAGAATGACATATGTAAAACTAAATTTGATTTTGATATAACAATTAAGTATAAGGACTAATTTGAAATAAAATTTTAAGTCCTTAAGTCAAACCAAGAACTTTGAAATAAAAATTCTAAGTGTTTTTGTACGAGGGTATCGATACCCCAAGAACAAGTATCGGTACACCTTGGGTTTTTTAAAGCCTTGTTCTTGAGATCAAGAACAAGTATCGAAGCACCATTCGATACCTTTTCTTCACTGCCATCACACGTTTCGAACCAGGTATCGAAACACTTCAAAGACTTCAAATAATTTTTCAAATCTTTTTAAAAGTTGACTCCAAGTATCGATATTGGTATCGATACACCCCTTAATCCCCAACGACAATTTTAGCATTAAATGAGTCGACCGTTGGTGGCAGTTAATTTTTTAATTGGTGGTTAGCATGTACCAAAACATGGTTCGATACCCAACCTTATAGATTCATAAAGGTATCGAAGCATGGTTCGATACCCCTTGTATTAAATGCACAACGACTCTTTCTATTCTTAGTCTATTTTGAAATAGGTAGCCCGTGTTTCGATACAACCTACTGCAAAGTGCATTTATGAATGATAGATGAAGTCTCAACGGCCTTATTTACATTCCCAACAACTACAACGGTTAGAAATCAATAAGAAGGTATAAAATGAAGCATTTTCAATAGCATTAAAGACTATTGAACCTCAAGCAACATCCAAGAACACAAATCCAACTCAAAGCACTCCATTGCATATTCTTGCTCCCAACACTTGTAATTTCACTTTGATCTTTTGTAATCTAAGTTTAGGGAGAGTTTGTTTGTATTTGGGGCAACATATATCTTGTGAGAGATTATCCATTTGCCTATTTTCCTTTGTATTACCTTGTGAAGATTGAATCAATTCTTGGGTAGAAGAATTGATTCGAATTATAACGATTATCCCTTGAACCGAGAAAAAGGTCAAATTCTTTAGTGAATGGTTTCAAAATCCTTAGTGGGAGCTAAGGTAGTGGATGTAGAGCTTGTTCAAAGCTTGAACCACTATAAATCTGTTGTCCTTTAATTTTAGCATTTTTACCGAAAATTTCTCGATCAAAATTTCAATTGCCAATTCACTCCCTCTTGGCTATATTTCAAGATCGATCAACTCAACAATTGGTATCCGAGCCTAATCTTTGAAGAGATTCATATCTACCAAAGAAGATTTAAGGCGTGTTGATCACATCTACGACTCATACACAATGGCCTTCACCTTCGGTTCATGGATCGAGTCTCACTCCATCACCAAGCCATCCTTCTCCAATGGGAATAACTATCCCTATTGGAAGAATAGGATGAGGCTATTCATCAAACCAAATGATTATGTCCTTTGGGATATAATCGAAGATGAACCCCCAATCCCTATGAAGCAAGAAAGAGACCGAGAAATGCTAAAAAAGAGGAATGAGATGACCGACAAAGAAAGAAGGAGGATGTCCACAAATGATAAAGCTCTTCACATCCTCTTTTTTTTAGGGCCCGACATATACTCTAAGATGTCTTCATGTACAAGTACCAAAGAAGTTTGAGACTCTTTGGAGACTACATATGAGGGCACCAATGACGTGAAGGAAACAAAGATTGATCTTCTCAATCTAAATTATGAGAACTTCAATATGGAGTAGGATGAAGACATCATCAAGATGTTCGATAGATTTTCGGTGAGATCATTCCGGAAGAAAAGCTCGTTCGAAAGCTCATCTACTCTCTTCCCGAGTCTTGAGATAGCAAGAGGACGACTATTATTGAAGCCAAAGACCTTAAGACTCTTAAACTTGATGCTCTTTTGGGATCTCTTCTCACCCATGAGATCATGAAGAAAGGAAGAGAAGAGGAGAAAAAGAAAGAAGAGGTAAAGATTGAAAAGGGGAAGTTAAGAAAAAGAAGCAAGGGATTGCTCTTAAAGCTTCAATGTCACAAGATGAAATAGATACAAGTGAAGAAAAAGAGCTAGAGAAATTGACCATGGTGGCCAAAAGATTCACTAGACTCATAAGGTCAAATAGGAATAGAAGATTCCAACGAAAGAAGGACTTCAAATCAAATAGCAAAGAAGAGGAGAAAGATCAAATTATTTGTTATGAATTCAAGAAGCCCGGTCACATTAGGACCGATTGCCCTTTATACAAAAGAAAGGGTTTTGAGAAAAAAAAAAGAAGCAAAAGGCTCATGTTGCCACATAGAGTGATGAGGAGTCATCATCCGATGAAGACAACGAGGTGGCTAACTTGTGTCTCATGGCTCTTGATGAGCTTAAGGTAACCCTTGAACCCTCTTACAATGATCTTTCTTATGATGAATTATATGATGCATATGATGAGTTGCAAGATGTTTATGATGAGTTATTTTTAAAATTCAAAGAATCAATTTTGAAAAGCAAGAAAACCATTTCCGATTCAGAAATGAAAAATGATTCTTTGACAAAAACTATTTTGGATTTTGAGGAAAAGGTTGTTGATTTGAATGATGAATTAAAATTCTTTCAAAAAGAAAATGTTGATTTAAACAATATTATTTCTAGCTTGAGTGAAATCACCACAAGGTGGTAAATGAGCTTAAAGAACAAATCAAGGTGGTTGAGAGTTCAACTTTTGAAAAAAGAAGCTCTTCAAAATCCAACCATGTGAAAAAGAATTTTTATAACCACAAACAAAGAAATTTTCAAAGGCATTTTAGATATATAAAGATTAGGAGTGTTTGGGTTCCTAAGGAACTCATTATTTCTAATAATTTGAATGCTATTGCTTCTTGGATTCCCAAGGGAACCAAGCTTTTAGGGACTAACTCTCATGGACCCAAAATAATTTGGGTACCAAAAGTCAAAAACTAAATCTTTGTTTGTAGGTTGAGCATTGCTTCAAGGTCAAAGCTTCAAGTTAAAACATGTGGTACCTTGATAGTGGATGCTCAAGGCATATGACCAGAGACAAGAGACGATTTAAGGAGTTAGAGCTTAAAAAGGGTGGAGTAGTAACATTTTGTGACAACTCCAAAGGCCAAATTGAGGGTATTGGCTCTATTGGTAATTACTCATCTATTTTAATTGAAAATGTATTGTTTGTTAATGGTCTTAAGCATAATTTGTTAAACATTAATCAATTATGTGATAAAGGTTTATATGTCTATTTTGATACACATGGTTGTAAAATAATAGACATAGAATCAAATAGAACAATGCTCATAGGTCATCGCATAGGAAATATTCATATGGTGCATCTAGATGACATTAACATTTCTCATGCATGCTTAGTTGCTAGTGATGAAAATGATACATGGTTATGGTATAGAAAATTAGGTCATGTTAGCATAATTGTTTTAGAGAAACTAGCCTCCCAAAATCTAGTTAGAGGTTTACCCAAGCTTAAGTTTTCTTTAGATAAAATTTGTGATGCATGTGTTAAGGGTAAACAAAAGAGAGTTTCTTTTAAGTCTATTAATGATGTTTCAACTAGTAGAAAAGTTCAAAATATTTCTCATATTAGAAGTGATCATGGAACCGAATTTCAAAATTTAGGTTTTGAGAATTTTTGTAATGAAAATGAGATTAGCCATAATTTTTCGGCTCCTCGCACTCTTTAACAAAATAGGATAGTTGAGAGAAAAAATAGAAATTTAGAAGAAATGACTAGGATTATGCTTTGTGAAAACAATTTACCTGAGTATTTTTGGGCGGAAGCCACAAACACTTCTTGTTATATTATAAATCGAGTAATGATTAGACCAATTTTAAAGAAAACTCCTTATGAGATTTTAAAATCCAAAAAGCCTAACATTAGCTATTTTCACCCTTTTGTGTGTAAGTGTTTTGTTTTAAACAATGTGAAAGACAATTTAGGTAAATTTGATGTAAAAAGTGATGAAGCTATTTTTCTTGGATATTCTTTAAATACAAAGGCTTATAGAGTTTTCAACAAAAGAACCTTAATTGTAGAAGAGTCTATACATATGGTTTTCGATGATAACCTCATTCTTAGGAAGGATTCCTGTGATGATGATGATGTAGGGATCATTAAAACCATTGATGATGGACAAACATCAAAGGTGGATGAGGTTCCAACCAATGAGGAAACACAAGATCCTTCAATTGAAGCTTTAGGAAATATAAAGCTTGAAAAAAGGGAAGTGAGCTACCCAAGAGAGTTCAACTATGTCAAAAGTGGTGAAATCTTGGGTGATCCATCCAAGGGGGTAACTACTCGTTCTTCTCTTAGATTAATGAATCATATTGCATTTATCTCATGCATAGAGCCTAAAAATATCAAAGAAGTATTAGGTGATGATTTTTGGATATTGTCTATGCAAGAAGAGTTAAATCAATTTGAGAGAAGTAATGTATGGACATTAGTTGATATGTCTAGTAATAAATTACTATAGGAACAAAATGGATCTTTAGAAACAAACTAGATGAGAGTGACAACATTGTGAGAAATAAAGCTAGATTAGTTGCTCAAGGTTACACTCAAGAAGAGGGGATAGATTTAGATGAAACCTATGCACCTGTAGCTAGAATGGAAGCTATTAGGATGCTACTTGCATTTGCATGTTATCATGATTTTAAGCTTTTTTCAAATGGATGTCAAAAGTCCTTTCCTAAATGGTTTTATAAATGAAGAAGTGTATGTAGAACAACCACCGGGTTTTGAAGATCCAAAATTTCCAAACCATGTCTTTAAATTAACAAAAGCTTTATATGGTTTGAAATAAGCTCCTAGAGCTTGGTATGAAAGACTTTCAAATTTTTTATTGAAAAAAGTTTTGAAAAAGGAAAGGTGGATACTACACTTTTCATAAAAAGGTTTAAAAATAACATTTTAGTAGTTCAAATTTATGTTGATGATATTATCTTTGGATCTACTAATAAATGTTATTGTCAAGAATTTTCTAAGATAATGTAAGGTGAATTCGAGATGAGCATGATGGGGGAGCTCCCATTCTTTTTGGGACTTCAAATTAAGCAAAGGAAGGATGATACCTTTATCAATCAAGCAAAATACATCAAGGATGTAACATCCCAAAAATCTGGAATGTAAAGTGATTCGAATAAACCATAAATAAAACTGAACCATATGTTAATTGAATTAGAAAGGGGACCAAATGGATTAAATTAAAAGTTTGGACATTGCTTGATAAAAAGAGAAATTCCATGAACTACCCTTGGAACAAATCAAGCTTAGACAATTCATTAAGGGTAGTTTGGTCATTCCCACCCATAATTAGTTAAACAAAACTAGCCAAATTTGGTCTTTTCTCCACCATTTCTCACGGCAAAAAAGAAATAGAGGGGAGAGAAGACTTCATCTTTTATTTGCTTCATCTACATAACCAAGAGGAAGGAATCCTTGAAGCTTTGCATGGTTAGATTATTGGTTTGGGAACCCATATTTGTCTAGCTTGGTAAGTTCTTCTCCCTAAACCGAAATTTAGAGTTTGAACATTTGGGTTTTTTGATATTGTATGATACATTGTGTTAGATTAGGGTGATTGGAAGCCTAAATTAAGGATAGCAATTGTTGGGTTATGAAGCCATGAAACATGAACACAAAAATTAGGAGCTTTGGAACTAGATTTTTGTAAATACTAGATGTAAGTGTAAAATGATTCGAATAATGACGAAAAGGGAGTCGTTGATCTTAATTGGTTAATTGAAGTGCTTGAAATTCATGAAATAAGTTTAGAATTAAGAGATTAAGGTATGGAATGAAAAATTAGTTGAAATTGTCTATAAGTGTAACTTCGGGTAGCCCTCTTTGAAAAATTCCCTAGCTCGGGATTTAAGGAATTTGGAGCTGAAATTTTAGACTATGATACTCATGTATACCTAGTTTAAGATGAAATTTACAAAACCTAAATCCGAGTCCGGTAAAGGAAGATATAAGCTGTTCCGTAAGGCTACCCGAGCAGTCCCGGGAAATCCGATCAGATCTGTTTCTAATAAAATCTGGAGCTGATCGATTAGTAATTAAAATTTAAGCTTAATTTTACCTTGTAGAGGATTCTTCTAGATTTCCTACGAGGTATAATGGACTAAAATCGGACATCGGGGCTAGAAGATACGATCATTTCACTACAGGGTAGCAATTGTTCGTAGAGAGCAAATGTACATGTTATGTACATCATCCATAATAAGAAATTTGATTAAGTAAAATGGAAGACTAAGTGAATAAGAAATTCTGATTAAGACTTGGGTTATAGTTGGTCATAGGTAGTATGACATGCCTAGGGTCTGAGCTCATTTGTTAGTACTTCGGTACTTTTGATCAGTACTTCGGTACTTCTGTTGGTACTATGGGTACCTTTGTTGGTGGTTAGTCACCATTTGTAGATACCATGGGTATCTTTTGTTAATGTCCTTGAGGCACTTTTGTCAGTACCTTAGGGTACTTTTGTTAACTCGCTTACCTAGTCTAACTATACCAAGGCAATGTTTGAAACTAATTTGAAAGACAAAAATTAAGATAATTGCCATAGGGAATTTGAATTGTAATTGCTATTGAGTATTTGACTTGTACTTGCCATAGGGTATTTGATATGGTTTGAACTTGAGCATTTGATATGCACTTGCCATTGGACATTCGATATAATGTGAACTTGAGCATTTGACATGTATATGCCATGGATCATTCGTTATAAACTTGCCATAGAACATTTGAATTATAATTGCTATTGAGCATTTGACATACATTTGCCCTAATGCATTTGATATGAATTGAACTTGAACCTTGGATATGATTTTTGCCATAGGGTACTTGAATATGACTTGCTATTATACATTAAGCATGTTGTGTGATGCACTAATTGTCATATGAAATTGATTTGTTGTTCATTGGAAGTATACCATTTGTTTTAATTCATGTCAAAAATGGTTAGACTTAGGCTACCTCACTAAGTACTTCTTAGTACTTAGACTCTTTGTTTCCTCCTTCCCAAACAACAGGTTCACGACTTAAAGAGATAGACCAAGCTTGAAACGGAGCAAGAAAACGGGAAGCAAGCTAAAGTATGGTATTTTGACAATTTTTGTAACTCCTAAAATATGGTGGCATAGTGATCATGCTAGTTTGGTATATGCATTTTGTTAGCTAGCTCATGATTTGTGTATATTCATATGATCATTTAAGCTTTTGGTTTGTAAGCCATAAGGCATAACACTCATGGTAGGCTAGCCTTGTATGTTTTGAGTTTGGCTATGGTTGGTATGTTGGCTTTGGATGAATGCCTTTGGTATATGGTTAACTTAACTTTGTGTCTAGGTCATGTGAACTTAGGACACTAATTTTTGATTGCTTAAGTAGCCATAGAAAAGATAAGGCTAGATGTTTGTCCTAGTAAGGGATGTTTCGAATATGGAAATGCATGATGAATTGGTTAAAATGAACAAGTTTGGTGAATCGATATAGGTTACCTAAGCATGTATAATGATCCTTAAGGCTTAGGTTTGGGTTGAGATCATCTAGAAAGCCCATTTGGTAATGTCTAAGTGTTTAGAAGGCTTGAATTTGTCAATTTCAAGCAGGGGTATCGATACCACTAGCTTGGGTATCGATACCACCTTTGGCAGAAACTTTTGGTTCCGAAGCATATTTCGATACTAGAGCTTCCAATAGCCAAATTGGTTCGATACCCGTATCGATACTGGAGCTTCCAGTAGCCAATTTGGTTCGATACCCGTATCGATACTGGAGCTTCCAATAGCCAATTTGGTTCGATACCCGTTTCGATACTGGTTACCTAGTTTTGGTCAACGAGTCAACACCAAGGACCGGTATCGATACCTGGTTCGATACCCCTGTATCGATACCAATATTAGGGGTATCGATACTTCCTTACTGCATGGATTCAAATTTAATAAGGGTAATTGCTTCATTAATAAGGTATAATTATTGGAGATTAAACGAATTCAAATTGATATAGAAGTTTAGATCAAATTAATTGAAGTTACAATTGAATAATGAATGGTATCTAAGATTCGAATTGGAAAATTGTAAGTGTCGAAAAAGTTTTAAATTTGTCTCGAATTTGTGTAAGTAATACAAGATTTGATCCGTAAAATAAGTAAGTATTATTAAGGAATTGACTTGCAATGTTATATAAATAAACACATCGTTAGATTTTGAATAAGTCAATATTATTAGAGATCGACTTACAATTGTATATAAATAAATAATTTGTTTGAATTGGATTACTTTGTTCGAGTTGGTATGTCCGGTTGACGCCCCCGTCTCCTAACCCGGGGCGAGGGTGTCACATTTAGTGGTATCAAAGCTTTCGGTTACATGATTCTCGGACCGAAAGTAATATGCATGCATCATATAGGATTGAACTATGCCACCTAGGAGTTTTATATCGTACTTGCTTATGTTCTTGCCTATTTGAATAATATTTGTTCACCTTTTTGTAGTATGGTTGATACGAGACTTGCCCTGTGAGATGAAAGTCCCGAGGGATCATTTAATGAGAATGAAAATATAAGGATGGAACAGAATCCACCGTTAGAACAAGAACCACCTCCGGTGGAAGTTGACCCTGAACTGGTAGTTCCGATATACAAGACGTTCAGAGGGAATGTCTTCTGAGTATGAAGGGAACGTTTGATCAGTTGGTATCTGATTTGAGACAAGATCGTCCAGCTCCTGTTAATGTTGTGCCAAGTAGGGCACCAATTGAGAAGCTTGCTCGATATCGAGCCTTTACTTTCGCGGGTGTTAATGAGGATAAGCCCGAGGAGCCCGAACAATGGTTGGAAAGAACCACTCAGATTTTGACTAAGCAACTGCAGTGCTCAGACGAACACAAACTTGAGTGTGCTATTTCGCTTCTAGCTGATGAAGCCTTAAGTTGGTGGAAGACAATGACCTTGACCGTTCCTACCGACTCTGTTACATGGGACTTGTTCGTGGAGGAGTTCAAAAAGAAGTACATCAGTGAACCGTATCTGGCTGAAAGAAGAAGAAAGTTCTTGTATTTGAGGCAGGCTAATAGGCCTATAGAACAGTATGTGACAGACTTTTGTAAGTACTACAAATATGGAGCTGAGTACATCAAGACTGAGAAACAGAAGTGTCAGATGTTTATAGATGGGCTGAATGATGAAATGAGCCCTATGTTCACAGCTTTGGGGATCACAGACTTCCAGATTCTAGTCAACAGGGCTATTGCTACCAAAGCCAAGATGAAGGCTTCAGAGAAAAGAAAGGATGAAAATAAGAATGACAAGAAACGGGAATGAGAAGATAAGCCTGATTGGAGTGTGAAGAAAGTCAAGAGTCAGAGAGAGGGCTCTTCGACCTACCACCATGAGTCCAAGAGCCATTACGTGCCAAGACCTCAGTCGGCAAATAGATCTTCGGCCCCGGTTGCATCTGTTCATAGCACGGGGAATTCTGGAAAAGCTCAGGCTTGTCAGTTTTGTCAGAAGTTTCATGCTGGACCTTGTCGGCTTCAGATAAAACTATGCTATGCTTGTGGTGGATTAGACCACTTTATCCAAGATTGTCCTTAGAATCCGAATAAGGGCACACCTCAGTCTCGTGCCTATCAGAGTCCCCCACCTCAGAATAGAAACAAGGGCCCGGGACAGGCCCATTCTGGGAATCAGAGTAGAGGAAAGGACCATCAGTCAGCCCCTCCTCGTCAAGGATCTCAAGCTCCTGCCAGGATGTACCATGTTCATGGTAGGGAGGAGGAAGAGTCTCCAGATGTTATTGCAAGTACAATTGAATTAAATTTGAGTCCTGCATATGCTTTGATAGATTCAGGATCTACTCATTCCTTTGTATGTTCCAAAATGCTTGAAAAGACTAAGTTAGAACCTGAGAATATTGATAGGGGTCTTGTAGTATCAAACCCTATAGGAGGTATAATGAATGTTAACCTCATTTGTAAAGAGTCTCCGATCTCAATTGAAAGTATTCCCTTTCGGATTGATTTGTTTGTATTACCAACTTGTGAGTTTGACCTTATATTGGGGTTGGATTGGTTAACCAAACATGAAGCTTGGATCGACTGTTAGAACAAAAGATTGTATCTTCGTGGCTTGGGAAAGGAGTCAATCCTCCTAATTGATAAGAAACCAACTTCGATCTTTGCTGCTATAGTTTTGCAAGATGAATATGACGTCGGGTTGCCAAAGATTCCATTGGTATCCGAATTTGTTGATGTCTTCCCGGAGGAACTCCCTGGCCTTCCTCCAACTAGAGAAGTGGAATTCGGGATTGAAGTCCAACCTGGGACTAATCCGGTGTCAATTGCCCCTTATAAAATGACACCTATTGAGCTAAAGGAACTTAAGAAGCAGCTCCAAGAGCTACAAGATAAAGGATTCATTTGTCCTAATTCCTCACCATGGGGTGCTCCGGTTTTGTTTGTAAAGAAGAAAGACGGTACAATGAGGCTTTGTATTGACTATCGACAATTGAATCAGGTTACCATTAAGAACAAGTACCCTCTACCTAGGATCGAAGATCTATTTGATTAACTTAAGAATGCTACGGTATTCTCCCGAATTGATCTTCGATCGGGGTACTATCAGATGAGAGTAAAAGAGGAAGATGTTCCTAAGACGGCCTTCAGAACACGATATGGACATTTTGAATTCTTGGTGATACCATTTGGGATAACCAATGCACCAGCTACATTCATGGATCTCATGAATCGAATGTTCAAACCTCACCTTGATAAGTTTGTGGTTGTCTTTATTGATGATATTCTGGTGTATTCTCGAACCAAGGAAGAACACTCGGAACACCTTCGAATTGTTTTACGAACACTTCAGGAACGTCAAATGTTTGCCAAGTTCTCCAAGTGTGAGTTCTGGTTATCAAAAGTGTCATTCCTCGGCCATGTCATTTCGGCCGAAGGAATCAAAGTTGATGCTAAGAAAGTACAAACTATTCTAGATTGGAGACCTCCGAGAAATGTTACTGAGGTCAAAAGTTTTCTTGGCTTAGCCTGGTATTATAGGAGATTTGTTAAAGGATTCTCCACTATCGCCTTATCTTTAACTAAGCTTCTAAGAAAAGATAGGTTATTTGAATGGTCAGAGGACCAACAAAGAAGCTTCGATCAGCTTAAGCAAGCCTTGACTCATGCTCCTGTCCTTATCCAACCAGAATCCGGTAAGAAATTTACCGTGTATAGTGATGCTTCACTTTCAGGACTAGGGTGTGTCCTAATGTAAGAAAATAAATTAGTTGCTTATGCATCAAGGCAATTGAAGCCTCATGAGTTGAATTATCCGACACATGACCTTGAGTTAGCTGCTATTGTTTTTGCCCTCAAGATATGGAGGCATTACTTATATGGTGAGAAGTGTTATCTGTACACCGATCACAAGAGTCTCAAATACCTCCTGACTCAAAAGGACTTGAATTTGAGACAAAGGAGATGGATGGAATTGCTAAAAGATTATGATTTGGTCATTGACTACCATCCCGAAAAGGCCAATGTGGTGGTCGATGCTCTTAGTCGTAAACCGATATTGGGTAAGCTATTCGATAACTTTGAGATATTATAAGTTCCCTTTTGAATATTCGTATCTAATTTAAAAATTTCCTTGTAGCCCCGAATTCGATTAATGCTCATCTTCGAGTATATCGAAAGCAAGGATATTTGTCTGAACTCTAGGTTCAGTCTGATCTGATTTTGAGGATTAAAGATCTGCAACAGCCTGATTCTGAACTCCAAGCTATTGTATCAAGGCTTGATTCGAAAGCTAATGTCGAATTCTCCCTTAATCCGAATGGATTACTCTACTTTAGAGATAGAGTATGTGTTCCGAACAATGAGGAACTGAAAAGAGATATCCTACAAGAAGCACATCAAAGCCTGTTCTCGATCCATCCTGGTTCTGTTAAGATGTATAAGGATTTGAAATCCTTGTATTGGTGGCCTGGAATGAAAACAGCCATCACAGATTTTGTATCCTTATGTTTAACGTGTCAGAAAGTTAAGGCTGAACATCAAGCTCCTACGGGACTGCTTCAGCCTATTGAATTGCCTGAGTGGAAATGGGATCGGGTAACAATGGATTTTGTCACCGGATTACCTGTAACACCGAGGAAGAGTGATGCTATTTGGGTGATATTTGACAGACTCACCAAGTCTACGTATTTTATTCCAGTTCGAAAGAACATGACCTCAGAGACCTTAGCTGAGTTGTATATCCGTGAGATGATTCGGTTACATGGTGTACCAACGTCCATCATGTCTGATAGAGATCCGAACTTCACCTCCAGATTTTAGAAGTCCTTGCAGAAAGCTCTTGGAACTAAAGTGCACCTTAATACTGCTTTCCATCCGCAGTCCGATGGTCAATCGGAAAGAGTAATACAAGTACTAGAAGACATGTTACGTTCTTGTGTTATAGACTTTGGGAAGAATTAGGAAAAGTCCCTACCCTTAGTGGAATTTGCATACAACAATAGTTATCAGGCATCGATTCAAATGGCTCCTTTTGAAGCTTTATACGGGAGAAAATGCAGAACTCCCTTGTGTTGGTCCAAATTGGGAGAGAATAAGGTTTTGGGACCTGAAATGATCCGGGAAACAGAGGAAAAACTTCGAATCATTCATGATCGATTGAAACAAGCCTTTGATAGACAAAAGGCTTATGCAAACTTGAAACAGAAAGACATTCAGTACAATGTGGGAGACAAGGTCTTCCTAAAGGTTTCTTCTTGGAAGAAAGTGTTCAGATTCGGTAAAAGACGAAAGCTTAGTCCTCAGTTCATTGGACCCTTTGAGATTGTTGAAAGAATTGGCCCGGTGGCCTATCGCCTAGCTCTCCCTTGTGAGTTCGACCAGATACACAATGTGTTCCATGTTTCTATGTTAAGAAGGTATCGATCTGATCCTTCTCATGTCTTAGAGCCGGAAGAATTGGAATTGAATCCTGACTTGTCTTACGAAGAGGAACCGATTCAGATACTTGATCGAGAAGTTAAAAGACTTCGCAACGTTCCCTTAGTGAAAGTCCTTTGGAGAAATCACAAGAAGGAAGAAGCTACTTGGGAACCCGAGGACACGATGAAAGCCCAATATCCGCAACTGTTCCCTTTAGGTAAATTCGAGGACGAATTTCTTTTAAGGAGGGGAGAGTTATAACATCCCAAAAATCGAGAATGTAAAGTGATTCGAATAAACTATAAATAAAACCGAACCATATGTTAATTGAATTAGAAAAGGGACCAAATGGATTAAATTAAAAGTTTGGACATTGCATGATGAAAAGAGAAATTCCATGAACTACACTTGGAACAAATCAAGCTTAGACAATTTATTAAGGGTAGTTTGGTCATTCCCACCCATAATTAGTTAAACAAAACTAGCCAAATTTGGCCTTTTCTCCACCATTTCTCACGGCAACAAAGAAATAGAGGGGAGAGAAGACTTCATCCTTTATTTGCTTCATCTCCATAACCAAGAGGAAGGAATCCTTGAAGCTTTGCATGGTTAGATTATTGGTTTGGGAACCCACATTTGTCTAGCTTGGTAAGTTCTTCTCCCTAAACCAAAATTTAGGGTTTGAATATTTGGGGTTTTTGATATTGTATGATAAATTGTGTTAGATTAGGGTGATTGGAAGCCTAAATTAAGGATAACAATTATTGGGTTATGAAGCCATGAAACATGAACACAAAAATTAGGAGCTTTGGAACTAGATTTTTGTAAATACTACAAGTGTAAAATGATTCGAATAATGACGAAAAGGGATTCGTTGATGTTAATTTGTTAATTGAAGTGCTGGAAATTCATGAAATAAGTTTGGAATTAAGAGATTAAGGTATGGAATGAAAAATTAGTTGAAATTGTCTAGAAGTGTAACTTCGGGTAGCCCTCTTTGAAAAATTCTCTAGCTCGGGATTTAAGGAATTTGGAGCTGAAATTTTAGACTATGATAATCATGTATACCTAGTTTAAGAGGAAATTTACGGAACCTAAATCCGAGTCCGGTAGAGGAAGATATAATTTGTTCTGTAAGGCTACCCGAGCAGTCCCGGGAAATCCGACCAGATCTGTATCGAATAAAATCTGGAGCTGATCGATTAGTAATTAAAATTTAAGGTTAATTTTACCTTGTAGAGGATTATTCTAGCTTTCCAACGAGGTATAATGGACTAAAATCGGACATCGAGACTAGGAGATACGATCGTTTCGCTACAGGGTAGCAATTGTTCGTAGAGAGCGAATGTACATGTTTGTATTTGTTAGGCTTAAGATTATTTGAAATGGACAATTGAAAATGTCTTGATATGTAGCTATTATATGTGAATTGCTAGATAATCCGAGAGAGGAGACTAACGAGGATCAAGAGAGGATTGAAGAAACAAGGAAAAGAGGCAAAGGGGTTGCGATCTACAACCCGTGATAGCTCGGAGTATTGGTGAGTGTGGCAAACCTTAGGGTTAGGACCTAGGGTCCTAACCATCTTTGATTGTTTGATTTGCTTTGTAACATAACCGGATTAAATGAATATTTGACATTATGGGAAGGAGGATTAATTGGTAATGACTTGTTTGACTCTATGTTTGAGTACTTGATGATAAACTAGTTTAGAACATTTGCATAGCTCGGAAATGCCGAGGTAAGTAACGGCACGCGGCTAAGGATGCCAGGTATGTGAGTCATGCATGAGGTATGTCCATGATAGCATGATATGTATATGCTTTTGATATGTTAGCATGACCTATGCTCTTAGATATTAGAACATGATGCCTATGTATGCTTGAAATATTAGCACGACACATATGCTTATGAATTTAGTAGCATGACACATGCTTTTGGACTTGATAGCATGACTTGATGCTTTTGATAATGCTATGTTATGTACATCATCCATAATAAGAAATTTGATTAAGTAAAATGGAAGACTAATTGAATAAGAAATTCTGATTGAGCCTTGGGTTATAGTTGGTCATAGGTAGTACGGCATGCCTAGGGTCTGAGCTCATTTGTTAGTACTTCGGTACTTCTGATCAGTACTTCGGTACTTCTTTTGGTACTATGGGTACCTTTGTTGGTGGTTAGTCACCATTTGTAGATACCATGGGTATCTTTTGTTAGTGTCCTCGAGGCACTTTTGTCAGTACCTTAGGGTACTTTTGTTAACTCGCTTACCTAGTCTAACTATACCAAGGCAATGTTTGAAACTAATTTGAAAGACAAAAATTAAGATAATTGCCATAGGGAATTTGAATTGTAATTGCTATTGAGTATTTGACTTGTACTTGCCATAGGGTATTTGATATGGTTTGAACTTGAGCATTTGATATGCACTTGCCATTGGACATTCGATATAATGTGAACTTGAGCATTTGACATGTATATGCCATGGATCATTCGTTATAAACTTGCCATAGAGTATTTGAATTATAATTGCTATTGAGCATTTGACATGCATTTGCCCTAATGCATTTGATATGAATTGAACTTGAACCTTGGATATGATTTTTGCCATAGGGTACTTGAATATGACTTGTTATTGTACATTAAGCATGTTGTGTGATGTACTAATTGTCATATGAAATTGATTTGTGTTCATTGGAAGTATACCATTTGTTTTAATTCATGTCAAAAATGGTTAGACTTAGGCTACCTCACTAAGTACTTCTTAGTACTTAGACTCTTTGTTTCCTCCTTCCCAAACAACAGGTTCACGAGTTAAAAAGATAAACCAAGCTTGAACCGGAGCAAGAACACGGGAAGCAAGCTAAAGTATGGTATTTTGACAATTTTTGTAACTCCTAAAATATGGTGGCATAGTGATCATGCTAGTTTGGTATATGCATTTTGTTAGCTAGCTCATGATTTGTGTATATTCATATGATCATTTAAGCTTTTGGTTTGTAAGCCATAAGGCATAACACTCATGGTAGGCTAGCCTTGTATGTTTTAAGTTTGGCTATGGTTGGTATGTTGGCTTTGGATGAATGCCTTTGGTATATGGTTAACTTAACTTTGTGTCTAGGTCATGTGAACTTAGGACACTAATTTTTGATTGCTTAAGTAGCCATAGAAAAGATAAGGCTAGATGTTTGTCCTAGTAAGGGATGTTTCGAATATGAAAATGCATGATGAATTGGTTAAAATGAACAAGTTTGGTGAATCGATATAGGTTACCTAAGCATGTATAATGATCCTAAGGCTTAGGTTTGAGTTGAGATCATCTAGAAAGCCCCTTTGGTAATGTCTAAGTGTTTAGAAGGCTTGAATTTGTCAATTTCGAGCAGGGGTATCGATACCACTAGCTTGGGTATCGATACCACCTTTGGCAGAAACTTTTGGTTCCGAAGCATGTTTCGATACTAGAGCTTCCAATAGCCAAATTGGTTCGATACCCGTTTCTATACTGGAGCTTCCAGTAGCCAATTTGGTTCGATACCCGTATCGATACTGGAGCTTCCAATAGCCAATTTGGTTCGATACCCATTTCGATACTGGCTACCCAGTTTTGGTCAACGAGTCAACACCAAGGACCGGTATCGATACCTGGTTCGATACCCCTATATCGATACCAACATTAGGGGTATCGATACTTCCTTACTGCATGGATTCAAATTTAATAAGGGTAATTGCTTAATTAATAAGGTATAATTATTGGAGATTAAACGAATTCAAATTGATATAGAAGTTTAGATCAAATTAATTGAAGTTATAATTGAATAATGAATGGTATCTAAGATTCGAATTGGAAAATTGTTTAAGTGTCGGAAAAGTTTTAAATTTGTCTCGAATTTGTGTAAGTATTACAAGATTTGATCCGTAAAATAAATAAGTATTATTAAGGAATTGACTTGCAATGTTATATAAATAAACACATCGTTAGATTTTGAATAAGTTAATATTATTAGAGATTGACTTACAATGGTATATAAATAAATAATTTGTTTGAATTGGATTACTTTGTTCGAGTTGGTATGTCCGGTTGACGCCCCCGTCTCCTAACCCGGGGCGATGGTATCACAAAGGATATACTCAAGAAGTTTGGCTTGGAGAATGTGAAACCTCAAGCCAATCCTATGAGCTCATCTACTAAGCTTGACAAAGATGAAGGAGGTAAGTGTGTTGATTCTAAATTATATAGATCCATGATAGGTTTTTTGTTTTACCTTATCGCAAGTAGACCGAATATCATGTTTAGTATTTGCTTGTGTGCTAGGTTTCAAGGTAGTCCTAGAGAATCACACCTAGTTTCCATTAAGAGAATTTTTAGGTACCTTAAAGACACACCTTGTTTAGGCCTTTGGTACCCTAAAGTCTCATCCTTTGATTTACATGCTTATTCGGATGCGGATTATGGAGGTTGTAAGATAGATAGGAAAAGTACTTCCAGAACATGTCAATTCCTAGGTAATATGCTTATATCTTGGTTCTCTAAGAAACAAAATAGTGTAGCTCTTTCTACCACCAAAGCGGAGTACATATCCTTAGGGAGTTATTGTGCTCAAGTTTTATGGATGAAACAACAACTCTTAGATTATGGCATTAAGGTAGAAACCATACCTCTTAAGTGTGATAATACTAGTGCTATATGTCTTACTAAGAACCCCATTCAACACTCTAGAACCAAACACATAGAAATTAGATACCACTTTATTAGAGATCATGTGTCTAAAAACGATATTGTTTTAGAGTTTGTTGACACCTTAAACCAATTAGCGGATACTTTTACCAAACCTTTAGATAAAGAGAGCTTTTGGACCCTTAGTAGAGAGTTAGGTCTAGCTAGCCTATCTTGACCTCTTAAGTGTTATTTTTATATAAAATTGCTTGAATCTTGAATGAAATCATACCTATGTTGTTCTTGTATCTTGATGCTTCTATGCATGTTGCTAGGGGGAGTATGAACTTGTTCATACATATTAATCATGCCATAACATTATATACATATTTCTAGGGGCTTTAGAGACTCATTTTTAGTACTTTTAAAAGCCTAAAATATAAAGCAAAACTCGAGGGTATTGATATAGCTAACACATGTTTGGATACTTGTTCATCAATTCATCTGAGATTTTTCTGGGAAGAACAGGTATCGATCCTTATTTCGATACCTATGGTTCAATACTTGCATCGAAACATGAGTGTTTCAATACCGGTATCGATACTCGAGGATGCAAATTGCTTTAAAACTCTTCAAACCTAAATTTAATCCCATTAAAACACTTCCATTTTAAAACTCTCAAACCCTAACCGACCCTACTATAAATCCCTCTCAAATTTTTCGTTTTTAACACGAAATCAAGAGATCTTTCATGGGGTTTTTGCATCCAAACATCAAAGTCTTCACAATATCATCAACCGGTGCTCCACAATCCTTAAATTCTTCCTAATCTACACTCAAGGTATTATTTCGAAAAACTTTATTTTCGTTTGATTATAGGTTGGTAAAATTAAGATTTTGATCATTTTTAAATATTTATTGTATGGGTTTTCATAATCCTATGAAATTTTTTCAAAATCAAAAATTTTCTCAATCGAATATAAATTCTTTTTCGAATATTTTTTAATGGTTTTTCCAAAATCTTTTAAGATTCACAAATACATTGAATTATTAGATTAATACTTAGGATTGAATTTGATTGTAAGAGCATACATATTTTTTTATCAAACTAATCCATATTTGTGTAAATCTCTAGATCATTGCACCGAAGAAATGATCCCGTATCGAGGCCGACTCTTCTTCATCATCTCGTGCCTTTCGTGTTGATAACCAAAAGTTTTTTGCAAGATGTTTGGACACCAATAGTAGGGTTGATAATTTTAATCTTTTTCGTCATCTTCCTCTTAAGAAGGAACGTTGTGTGGATGTTCAGTTCATGAACTCACTCAAGTTCCCTTTCAAGTACTATTCGAATCTCATCGATTGGAAGTTTTTGAGCTTTTTCACACATTTTGGCAAGTTTTTTCCTACTCTTGTGCTTATCTTCTATACTGATGTCAAATGTGTTTTTGATCCTATAGACAAGAAAAAGGTAGTTGCCATTGAATCTTTTCTCATGGGCAAGCCTTTCCAAATCGATGTCTCTACTTTTGTTGATGTGTTTGGCCTTGAGGATGAGGGTAATACCGATGAAACCTCTCTTGGCTATTTCACTGATTCGGTCACCCAACTTGACATTCATGATCGCTTTCTTCATCTTATCATATCTTGGTGGATTCGTCCATCCAATGGTAAGTTTTCTCTTATTCTTCAAGTGGATAGTTATTGGCTTAAATGTTTTCGTCAAGGTATTCGATCAAATCTTGCACAAATTGTTTTCTCGGACATTGTTTGGCATGTCCAAAATCGTGCTACCCCATTTATCCAATCCTTTCCATATGCATGTATTCTTAGTTCCATCTTTTTGCATTTGGAAATCGATTGCTCTTTCGACAAAGTAGGATCTTTAAAAGAGCTCATTGGTGAGACATCACTCAACCGTGCTCAATTCCAATACGTCTCCAATGGAGAATGTGTTCGTGGTGCTCCTCCTCGTCCTCCCATTGATCCCGAGCCTCTTCTCCAAGTTGCTCCCAACGAAGACTTGATGGCTTTTCTTACCACTCGTTTCGACAACTTGGATGCACAATTTGGTACTTTGAACATTCACTTTGGTACTTTGAGTGCTTGCTTGGATACCATGGATGGTAGACTTGACTCTATGTCCACTCAATTCTAATCTAGCTTTGACTCTATGAGCATTAGATGGACGGGATTAGAGACCCAAGGCCATGCCATGCGTATTTCCATTTAGACCCTTTGATATAGTCAAAAGCTTGATGAGAAAGATAAGGATGACTATGGAGACAATGAAGAAGATGAGGAAGACGAAGAAGATGAAGATCATGATGATGATGAGATGGGCGATTAGTGTTCCTCGCTCTGTTTTTTATGCTTTGCTATTGACTTTTTAGGACTAGTTATGTTTTCTTAAGCATTATGTTACATTCATGTTAGAACTTATGCACTTTGATATTTTCTTATGCTTTGGTTTTATTATGTTGGATTTGGATTTAAGTATTTTATGCTATGGATTATGTTTATGAATTATTTTCCTTTAATGTTTTATCTTGCTTTACTTCTTGTATTATATTTCATTGATTTTGATCTAACAAAAGGTGGATGTAGAGCTTGTTTGAAGCTTGAACCACTATAAATCTCTTGTCCTTTAATTTTAGCATTTTTACCGAAAATTTCTCCATCAAAATTTCAATTGCCAATTCATCCCCTCTTGGCCATACTTCAAGATCGATCAACTCAACAAAATGTTAAAATATAAAATAATATGAAAATAAATTAAAATATAAATAAAAATAAATATTAAAATTAAAATAAAAAAATTAAAATATAATTAGAATAAAATATTAAAATATAATTAAATTAGAATATTTATTCATTTGTATAGAGAACAAAAAGGAAGTAAAACAACTTACCAAGAATGAATAGGTAAGTCATTTTCCATAGAAACAAGAAGAGTTTTTCATTGACTTGAATTTTTTTTTACTTTGACTTTTTAATTTTACATGAACCAAACAATAAAAAATTAGAAAAATGTTTTCCTGAAAACCATTTACACCGAAACAAACAAACCTTATTTCGTTCATCTTCATCCTCTGTTCTTCTACCTCTCTCTCCTTTATTCTCTCTGTTGTTCATTTTTTTTCCTTTCTTTTTGGAGACACACCTAAAAAAGGAAATATCTGGTACTGCTGCCAATGTCTCTTCCGAAGCTGCCAAAAGCATCTTCCAAGAAGCAAAACATCATATTAGATATGTGATCATCTACAAGAGAAACGTTGAAAAATTCAAGGAGAAACTTAAGACGCTGATGGCAAAACGAACAAGTGCGGAGAAAGATGTTGGCGAGGAAGAAGTCTGGGAGTTTTTTAAGAAGATGACCGAGGATAGTTTTGAAATCGATGAAGAGACATCAATTAAGGTGGCTAAAAGTTGTGCAGGGTTCCCGCTTGCCATTGCAACCGTCGCTAGAGCATTACGAAATGAAAGCCTCTTTGCTTGGAGGGATGCATTACAACAATTGCAGAAGCTTTACTCGGAAAACTCCAGTGAGATATCTGCTAAGGTTTATTCTGATATTGAGTTGAGTTTTGATCATTTACGGGGTGATGAAGACATCAGGAAGAATGAATCATTTATATGGTTGTAGACATGGTTCCCTTGGAGAATTTGTGGTTGAAACCGATTGAGTTGAGTTTTGCTTTGCCAGTCTCTACTTTGTGCGTAGTATTAAATTGCGTCCGTAACGCAGTGTAACGCCCACATCGTAACATTTTTTAAGGTACCTGCGACGCATTATAAGCGCAACGCGATAGAGAAACCGCATCACAATTTTTACGGCGCGAAACCGTTACATGACCCCGCAATAGGTCTTATATTGCGCCGTAACGCATCATCATCATAATAAATATTAAAAATATCTAAAATATAAATTTTCACAAATAAAATACTAGAATATATTAAAATTTAATAAATTAACTATACCAATATGACATCGATTGATCAATTAGCCTTATTTTCTAACTTTGAAAAATGTACGAAAGCATGAAGATTTTATTACGGGAAGTAAAATAATATTCTTGTAGTACTATGCCATTATTTAAGAAAGAAAAGAAAAATAGCATGCAAGTAAAATATTAGTATATTTTATTTTTTAGTGTTAAAAATATATAAAAATAAATAATTATATATATAATATTTTTATTTATATATTTTTTTATAAAGTTTATGTCATGAAATAAGGAGAAATTGTGTGTATGATAAAGTGTTAAAGTTAAGTTGTATATTTTGTTTTTAATGTTTAAAATACATATAAAAATAAGTAAAATAAAATAAATTATTATATATAATATTTTTATATATTTTTTCTTTAAAAGTTTTGTGAGTTGAAATAAAGAGAATATATTGTACAATACCACAGAATATGTTGTACAAAATAATTTGAATACATTGTCAGTTTTTACAATTTATAATAATAAATTAATTAAAAGATAATGCTTTTTGTACACTTTGCTGGGGGGGGGAGGGGGTAAATCCTTCAGTTTTATGTATACTTTGCGTGAGGGAATATTAAAAAAATCAACTTTTCTTTATACTTTGCTGGGGTGGTTTTAAGGGGATCTGTTTTACATTTTTAGGGTAAACGAACCAGTTTCAAGTTTCTTCTCAACTTCTTCACAAATGCTATCATGGTAAGTAATTTTAATTATATTTTTTAATTAAAAATATATCTATTTTATTTTTTATATTTGTATTGTTTTGTTTCATTTATTTTGAAGGTTTTGGTAGTAAAATCAAAATTTTTAGTATTTTTATTGAGATTAAATAGTATTATTTACTTGTTGCAGAGCTTGGGAAACTCATAGAGTCTAAAGGATCCATACATTTTTTATTTTGGTTTGGGCAATAGTGACCGAAGAGTTCTAAATTTGAAGCAAATATAAGTATCAAATCTTTTATTGTTTGCTAGAGGTTTGTGTCTTTGTTTAATATTTAGTGGTAGAGATTCTATTACTTTTATTCACCGTTATTTAGTGGTAGAGGTTTGTGTCTTTGTTTAATATTTAGTGGTAGAGGTTTGTGTCTTTGTTTATTTTTTATAATTCCTCGTTTAAAAGGTAAATGCGCAGTCCGTAGTGATGACTATGGTTGGAAATGGGCGAAAGCTGTTGAAGGTTCTCGAAATAATGTCAAATGTAAATTTTGTGAAAAAATTATCACAGGAGGAATAACAAGGTTGAAAGAACATTTGGCTGGAAAAAAGGAAAACGTATTATCTTATCCAAATGTTTCGGCAGAAGTCAAAAAAATTTTTGCTGAACAACTTAAAAAATATCAAAAAGAAAAAGCTGCAAGACAGAAGAGAAAAGAAGAATTGGAGGAAAGAATAAGATTGAGAGATAGTGGAGATTATGGTGATAGTGACAATGAAGACGAATAACTGACTTTTGCGATGCGTGAAAGTATAAGATCAAGAAATGAATGGGAAGAACGACAACGTCGAAGAACAAAAACTGGTCAAGATTCAGTTTATGAAGCCGAAGGTAGTAATTCTAGAACTCAACAATTCAGAAAATCATTTAGTGTTCGCAGTTCTGAAAGAAGTGAGATGGGACACCAGTGGACTACTTTTGAATCACCTAGAACTTCATTGTCAAATATGGATCCGATTCTTGAACGATCAAAAAGTTCAAAGCAACCAAAACTCACTAGAAGTTTTTTTAAAAATGCAAAAGAAAAATTGGTGAAAGTAATGTCAAAGTTAATATTGCATGAAGCTTTACCGACAAGATTTGTAGAGTCACCATTTCTACATTCGGTTCTTCAAGTTGTAGCTGAAATTGGAAAATCGGTAAGAGGTCCTTCAGCTTATGAGGTGACAAGAGTGTATTTAGAAGAAGAGTACCATAAAATACAAGAATGAGTGAATAAATTTAAGCCTATTTGGAAAGAAAGAGGTGTGACTATTATGTGTGATGGGTGGAAAGAGACTCGAAATCAGCATATAATCAATTTTTTGGTTTATAATCCTAGAGGTACTATCTTCAAAAAATTAATTGATGCTAGCAGTGTTACATCTCGTACCGCTGAGTATTATTTTGGCATAATAGATAAAATGGTTGATGAAATTGGTGAAGAATATATAGTGCAAGTTGTTACAGATAATGAAGCTACAATCAAAGCCGGTGGTCATATGCTGATGCAAAAGAGAAAGCACTTATATTGGTCAGCATGTTCTGCTCATTGTTTGGATCTTATTTTGGAAGAAATTGGTAACAAAACAAGTGTAAAAAAAAAATTTAGATCAAGCAAAGCAAATATCTTCTTTCATATACAATCATACATGGACGGTTGATTATATGAAAAGATATACTAATGGTGCAGAAATATTGTAACCCGAAATTACTAAATTTGCTACCAATTTCATTGCTTTGGAGAGCATTGTCAGAAACAAACAAGCACTGAAAGATATGATAACTTCTTCAGAATGAAAAAGGTCTGCATATGCAAGAAAATCAGCTGGACTAGACAAGATGGAAGTTATTAACTCTAATCCGTTTTGGAAAAAGGCTGTTGAAGTGCTAAAGGTTCAAGAACCATTGGTTAAAGTGTTAAGGATGTGTGACGGTGATGAAAAACCAACCATGAGCTTTATTTAAGAAGCTATGGACAGAGCAAAATTGGCCATTCAAAGAGATTGTCGCTATTACCAAAAGTATTGGGATATAATTGATCGAAGATGGAGTAGGCAACTTCATAATGATTTGCATTCTGCTGGTACGTCATAAAAATTTTATTTTTTTTAATTATATTATTTTGTTTAGATATTTATTATATTATTTTTATAGGGTACTTTTTGAATTCACAATTTTTATATGGAGTTAATTCTTCAGATGAAGTTCTTCATGAAACCATGAATGAAGCTAGAAAAGTTATACAACGAATAAAGCCTACACTGAATGATCAAATTTTGGCAATGAATCAGGTATGTATTTATATACTTAAATTCTTAAAAAAACTTATAAATTATCATCTTATAACTAAAAATTTATTTATTTATAGTTGTTATATCGAGATAAAGTGGATTCTTTTGGAACATCATTAGCTCAAGCTGCAATTCTGAAAACTAATCCAGGTAAAAATAAATTTATCTTTATAATTTCATAGATAATAAAGCTATATATATACTTTACGAATCGTGTTTTATTATTTGCAGCTGAATGATGGATTAATCATGGATGTTGTGCACCTCAACTTCAACGCATTGCTGTCAAAGTTTTGAGCCAGACAACTTCATCTTCAAATTGTGAGGGCAATTGGAGTACATTTAGTTTGATTCATACAAAGAAGAGAAACAGGCTCAAGCACAAAAAGCTTCAAAAATTAGTTTATGTTCATTATAATATGAGATTGAAGCTACGATATATGCGAAGAAAAAGTTCACAAAAAATAGAAATGAGTTTTAATCCGATCAATCTCGATAATATTTTTGAGGATGATGATCCATTAACTGCATGGATTGAAGAAAGAGAGGATGCTATGCTTGACAGTGAACATAATTTCTCATGGTTACTTGAAGAGTTGCTTAATGAAACCGATGAAGATGTTCAAGGTAAAGATATAAATGACAGTTCACATGATCCGTACAATGATCAAAGTGCTCAACTATCAACTTCAAGTAGCGATGACGGTGATGGTGATGGTGACGGTGACGGTGATGATGGTGGTGATGGTGATGGTGATGATGATGGTGGTGAGGGTGATAATCCTTATGGCAATAATGAAGTGTCCAAATATCCGTATGTTATTGATCCAGGTTTGTTTGGAACAAATACACCTTTTAGTTTATAAAATAGAAGGGATGGTGGTGGTAGAACTCATAGGAGGATGAGAGAATATTTTCATGATTCATTTGCAGGTTCATCATCGCATAGTTTAGCTACAAATGATAATGAAATTAGTGCGTCATCTCAAGGTTCTCATTCCTACCAACCAAATGCTTATTATCCACCTTACCTTGAACAAAATTCAAACTGTGGGTTGTCGGGTTATAATTTATCACATCAGATATTTTCTACCACCGATGCATCATATAATGCTCACAATATTATGCATTTTTCATATGGAATAGAAAATGATCAAAATCAAGGCAACAACGAAACTGTAGATGCTTTAGATCCTCCACGACATTCATTTTGGTGGTGAATTATCAAAAGTGGAGTTTTTATATTTGTATGCATGTATTTTAAGTAGATTGAAGACTAAAATTGTAGTGTTGAAACATAGTATTATCCAGTATTTATATGATTTATAAACTAATATATTAATACTAGAATATTAAAAATATGGTTGTCAAAATATACATAGAAATAATATTTTAGAGAAGTGAATTTTTAGAAAAAAATCACGACTGCATCAACTGTTACGCGTTATATAACGTCCGCAACGCCCGCAACTGCGACACTGCGACTGTGGCCGTGATCGCAATTTAATACTATGACTTTGTGATCCAAACCCGAACTCTCCTGCAAACTCGAAAGCTGCTCGAATGTTTAGTGGGAACAAGCGGGAGTACAACAGAAGAGTCCGTGAAATTGTGGAGCAGAGCTGGACCGCCGAAGTGCCGTGTTAGTGACTGTGACCCGCCAGGCTGGCATCATTTCATGAAGAATGCTGCTGCTGCTGCTGCTGGTGGTGGTGGTGTAAGGGAACTCGAAAGACTGTTCCCGAGATACCTTAGAAAAGCACATTTTTAAAGTAAAATAAAAAATGATTTAATATGATAAATTTGAGTATTAATTTATTCAATATCTTGAATTTATCGTTTTAAAAAGTTTAAAAATTCTATTAATTTAACATTTTATAGATTTAATGAAAAATATATATTATCTTTTTTATAAAAAATTGGAAGTTCTATGTATATATACTATTTCGTAAGATCATTTTGAGTTTGTTTTATTGTCTTTATTATTTCCCTTAATTTGTTTTTCAATCCATTCAGGTTGTTAAGTTTTAATTTGACTCAAACAAGAAAATAAATTAATTTATTTGAATTAAATTAAAAAAAATAAAATAACCAAATTTTATTAATTTTTTATAATATATGTTCGTCTTAAACTCATGTTTAAGGTGCGAAACTTCTCTACCGACATCATCTTTAAAATTTAAACTTATATATGTTTTCTTATAACGTGCCTTAATAATATATCTAATAATTATTAGTAAAAGTTTTATTAACTTTTAAATTTAAAAAACTCAGCGCAAGGGGATTAAATTTGAAAAGATTAAGGAGTACAGGGACTAAACTTTAATATGATTAATTTAATATATATTTTAACCAATTTTATTTTAGCTAATTCACACCGAGCCAGTGATCCCCCTCCTCACACCATTAATCATAAACTAATAAATAAAATCGAATTAAATTTAAAAAGCAAAGCGAATTTCCTCTAAAACCATCAAAATCTCCCCCTCGCATTTTCCTTCACTTTCCCGAGAAAACCACCAAATTCCCATTAAATCCTCACAACCCCTCCCCAATCCATGCCCTCTCCCTTGGGCTCGCCCACGAGCTCCAGGTCTGTAACCCAGACCGTCAATGGTTCCCACCGGTTCACAATCAAGGGATATTCCTTAGCCAAAGGCATGGGCATAGGCAAACACATAGCCAGCGAGAGCTTCACCGTGGGAGGTTATCAATGGGCGATTTACTTTTACCCCGATGGCAAAAACCCGGAGGATCATTCAACGTATGTCTCGGTTTTCGTGGCTTTAGCGAGCGAAGGCACGGATGTTAGAGCCCTTTTCGAGTTAACCCTTTTGGACCAGAGTGTGAAGGGGAAACATAAAGTTCATAGCCATTTCGATCGAGCTCTTGAGAGTGGCCCTTATACGCTCAAGTATAGGGGAAGTATGTGGTACGGAAATTGTTTCCACTTTTTTTAAATTTCTTTATATTTTGGTGTTCTTGAACCTTCATGTCCTTTGTTTCTTTTAGTAGAAGTTTTTAATATGTTAGGGAAATTAGGGTTTGATAAAGCCTAAAGGTTGATGAAGAGAATAAGGAAACGAATGGTTTTTTGTATAAATTTATTGTTAAACTTTAGGCTTTTGGGGGTGATTGTTCTGGTTGTTGGGTTTGAAAAATGCTCGAAGTGGGTTAAGGAAACAAGCGTTTGGAAATTGGGGTGGGATGAGAAATATTGATGATTTTGAATAAATAAAGGTGGATGGGAAATGATGATTTATGAAGAATGTATGTTTAGTGCACTGGAAATTGATGCTCATTTTTCTGCTTGTCCTCCGCTCAAGTGCGAAGAATGGATAGTACGAGTTTAAATTTTAGGTTCAAGTGGCCGTAATGTCCCCTTTTGTTTGGATCAGAATCACTGATAATTTTGATGATTTCTAGTTTATTTGTTTGTGATTGTTGTTAAATTTTTGTTTTTAAGCTTTGGGATGAATATTTGCACATTTTTTAAAAATAAATAAACATGAGGAAAAAGATAATCATTAATGAATGAAAATTGGGATTGTTAGATTAGGAATGATTAATAGAGGGGATTAATTAGAATAGGTTCTAGTAATGTATGTTGATTGGTATTGATGGAAACTATAAAACTTGAAGTTGCATACCTAAGTATGATATAACATTTTACTGAGTTGCTGGTACAGTTTTTGGAGGGAGAATTCCATCATAAATTTGTCGGTAAACATTAAATGAACATCTTCCTTAAGTGCTAGAACAATGAAGAAATGGTCTGTCTACTCTTAGTCATGATGTGCAAATTCTGTTAAAGCTTCTTGGTAGGAAATTATTTTTACTTGAAACTAAAGTGGACTTGATTTCATTCCTCAGAGGGTGATAAAAAGGAAAAGCTCAAGATAGTGAAGTTTAAGGAAATAGAACTGGCATAAGAGTCTCATATTATAACGAATAAGAAACTATCAACCAAAAGGAGTAGATAGTGGAAAAAGTATTGGTGCAGATAAATACTTAACCAGCTCATAGGTACACCAGATTGCATGGAATGTATGCATTTATATGGATTATCTATCACCCTACTTTGAGAAAATGAGAAAAAGATTCTTACAGAAGATCCTTTAATTTATGAGATCCATTTTCTGGTGTTACACTTCCATAACTCTTTCTGCATGTGTACTCTCTTTCTCTCTGTCTATATATGAAAGTGAAAGGAGTAAGTTATTTCAATACCTTACTAGTTCTTTGGAGTTCCGCTACCACATATATCTCTTTGTGTCATCGTGGTTAGAGGAAGTCAAAGGAGATGAGGAACAATTTTTCTTTTTTTAAATACTTGGTTCCTTCAAGTTAACATCTATTATTTCTCCACAAGATGAAATCTCGATAGATTGTACTCACTAAGTTATTTTTATGATCATTGGATTTCAACCATGTGGGGAATCTCTTTTCCTAATTCACCTAGGATGTTTTCTTATTCACTTTTCAACTTTAAGGCATATTGTATGGTCTCAAACTTGGGGTTTAATGCTGGCTATGCGCATCATCTGTTTGACAAGTCTGTTCATCTATTTGATGTATTTTCTATTTATTTAGAGGGTTGTACTTTCATATTTATATCTGAATATTTGTCCGACAAAAATCCTTCGGTGAAAATGAAGAGTCGGAGCAACATAGAGCATAACCGTGTTATTGTTTAACATGGCTAGTAATATCTAATGAATAGCTTGTCGACTTAATTTTTTTCTATTTCACCACTAAAACTTGTCATTTATTGTTAAAAAGGCTAACTATAAAGTCAACCATGGATAATAAGATTAATTATTTATATTCTATTTTATGAGCGAATAATTCTACTGGTTTATGATAGATTTGTGTAACATTTACATTTACCATTTTTTAGGTGTACAATTTCACGAATACAAGACATCCAAATCAAAACAAGTAAAGTAAATCAAAATAAAGCACAAATCGAGCAAACATAGAAAATTCTGGACAAGATCCATACATGACAGGATTTTAGTACATTTACCATATACACACAGCAAAAGCTGACTATTTACATAACGATCAATACATCCTTCGAAACCAGTTTTTTCCTCCCTTCCTATCTATATGAAGCATATAATTTGATTGCGATTGCTTTGAATGGGACTCATTATAACTTTCTATGGCTTCTTTATATTCAGGGGATACAAGCGTTTCTTCAGGCGGGCTATGCTCGAAACATCTGATTTTCTCAAGGATGATTGCTTAAAAATAAATTGCACTGTTGGTGTTGTTGTTTCAGAAATAGACTGCCCGAGGTTGCACTCCATACTGGTCCCTGAGTCTGATATTGGGTCCCATTTTGGCATGTTATTGGAAAATGAAGAAGGTTCTGATATTACTTTTAATGTGTTTGGGGAGAAGTTTCATGCTCACAAGCTGGTGTTAGCTGCTAGGTCTCCTGTATTTGAAGCTGAATTTTCTGATAGGATGGAAGAAGATGATAACGAAATAGTTGTTACAGATATGGAGCCCAGGGTTTTTAAGGTATCATTTTCTACCCCATTTTGCTTTCCTTAGATATGGTTGTAATTCTGTTAAATTCATGTTCTCTCTCTTTATATGGCTCTAGATTTTACTGTCGGTGTTATAGTCTTATTTTCCCGACATTCTTTGCAATGTGCATTTGGGCAGGCATTGCTGCACTTCATATATAGAGACAATCTTATTGACGATGAGGAGTTTGTCGGGACTAGTTCATCTTGTATGCTGTCTGTATCTGATGCATTAGCAGGAAAGTTGTTGGCAGCAGCAGACAAATATGACTTGCCCAGACTTAGACTGATGTGTGAGTCTGTACTCTGCAAGGACATATCCGTGAATTCGGTCGCAAATATTTTAGCCCTTGCCGATCGTCATCATGCTATGGATCTAAAAGCTGTTTGCTTAAAATTTGCTGCTGAAAATCTTGTTGGTAAATCCTTCAATTCTTTTATTGCTTTTCCAAATTTCACATTTATATAGAAACAATTGACGTTTCCATGTTATGGGAAAGTCTGGTTGCCTGTTTATGATAAACAACTTGTTTTTAAGATAAAATATCTTCAGATAATGGCTGCTTATCTTTCACATGTATGATGAGCATGAAAAAGTATGGTATTTCCCTTTCATGGCATTTCTGTGCATTCCAAATCTGAAAATGTCTTGAGATTATGCTAACCATTCGGATTTAGGATGAACTTGGTTTTTGAGATGGATCTTAACTTGTATGTTCAGTTTTTGGTTCTGGCTGGGCTCCAGCCAGCCTGCTGGCCTTACCTGTTTGAGGTCAGGCTTTTGATATGTTTTTCAAGCCTAAGCCAACCTGTCCCAGCCCATGGGTAAGTTCGGCATCGACTATTCTAGATAGTAAAATGATGTTGGCTATGATTTCTTGTGGCCGTTCTCTTCTGTTTATGAAGATTTTTGCTCTTCTGGGGATCCTGAAGATAGTGAAACCCCTGAAATGAAGAGCCAAGCCTACGGTTTTCATTATTACACTTTTCTCTGGGGACCCTAACTTGTATTTCTGAATGTTCTATTCGATGCAGCTGTTATGCGCTCAGATGGTTTTGAGTATCTCAAAGAAAACTGCCCGTCACTGCAGTCAGAGCTACTCAAGACAGTTGCAGGCTGTGAGGAAGAATTTAGCAGCGGGGGAAAGAGCCGAAGCGTGTGGGCACAGTTTTCCGATGGTGGTGATACGATTAACAGGAGTGTGAGGCAACAAACCTGGGAAAACGGTGGGGAACAAAACCAAGGTCTGTGGGTTCAGCTCGAAGGTGGCGGTGATGGCGTGGAGGGGAGTCCAAGGCAAGAAGAATGAAGGTGCCACAGCTACCTATGCCGGAAACATGGTACGTTGTTCTTAAAACTAACATTTGAGGACGTTAGATGAGAGTAAAACAACAGAAAAAGGACACGGTTGAAATGAAAATGAACATTATTATTAACATCTTTGCCTTTTGCCTCATATAATCCTTGTCATCTGAATGTCTTCTCTTTTAATTGTCTCATGTTGTTGTATTCTGTTGTGTCTGTGACTAAGTTACCTTCGCAATGTACTTATGTTTGCTTATGCTGCCACAGTGCATGAAATACAGCATAATTTGCCCTTATGCTGCAATATATATGTTTTCTTTTTTTTAATTTCTTATATTGTTGTGTAAATATGTGTTAACTTAGATCATGTCACATTTATGATATAGGTAAAAATATAAAATTCATGATAAAAGTATGTATAATAATTATTTAACAATTGGTCATATGTGTAATAGTTACAACTTTATATTAATCTGTCTCCCTGGACCTTTAATTTGAGTAGTAAATATATGTACTCTTGATTTTTTGTCTAATTGATCCAACTATGATAGAATTACAACGATGTTGTTAAACTAATGTCAGTTAGCGTCATTTACTATTATGTCATGAAAAATAAAAATAAAATAATATTTTTTTTCATTATTGAAATATTGATATATTATTTATTTATGTTTACCACTTTTCATATGTTTTGATGACGCGATAAAAAGATTCTAATTAAGTCAATATTTTAATAAGGACAAAATAATCGAAGTCGATTTCACAATTATTGTTGTTTTGTCATGTTCGGGTTAATTTAATAAAATTAAATAGAAAAAATCAAGGTTTAAAAGATTTACGGTAAAAATAATTAAATCGATAAAGTTAAAGGATCAAAAGTTTATTATACCACTAAATGATCCTATAACCTTACAAATAGAATAAAAAATATCTTATAATCATTATTTAATTAAACATATACTATCTTAAAATCATTATAAGATAATTAAAAATAGAAAATTATCTATTATGTATTCTACTTGCGTTTATTTTACTGTTTGGATACCTAATTAATACTTTAGACAGGACGAAGCTTAATAGCTCATGAGAGTTTTTTTTTAACAATCTAATAGTGATTAAAGTAGTATATGTTCTAGAATATAATCTCTATCATTTGAAATTAATCACTCAATTGCTCTGCAGGTATCGTTGGTACTTGAACCCATGACCTCTAGGAACAAGAACCGTTCCTTTAATCACTTGAACTAGAGGGCTCATACTCCTGAGAGAGGATATTGTCCCCTGATCGGGGGATTTTTTTTTTATCTTTTGATCCTTTATACATACATATTTTTAAAAATAATGTAATTGTAAATTTGTCCCCGTTTCTTTAAATTTACGTTTTACTTTCCCCTCTAAATTGTAGTTTTATTAATACTTTTATCATTAAAAAATTTAACGATATATTATCTAAAAAAGAAAAACACATTAAATTACCATATTATTTTCTCTCTTCAAAACAGAGATCGTCTGCAACATTTCTCAAGTACTTCAACAAGAGTTTCATAGAAAAACATAATCCTATAAAACATTACACGCGAAAAAGCAATAGGAAATTCTGTCGTTTGCTTGTCTGCAAACATCACAAATCTTATTACAAAATGAAAGACAAGGATTAGCTCACTTTCATCCCCATTTCCAATTATTTAGTATTCTGATAGAGCTTCAAAGTGAAGAAAATATTGGAACACCAGTCAAGGTACCTCCGGCATCAACGATGAACACGTTACCAGTTATGTATTCTGAAGAATCATGAATCATGTACCTAATCACCGAGGTTAATCCAGGATCTGCCATACCAAATGTTCTTAAAGGCACAGTTCTCTTAGCTACAGTTGCTAGCCATTTCTTCTTCATAAGCTCTTGCGTGATCTCAGATTTAAAAAGTCCTGGTGCTATCGAGTTCACTCGGATATTATGCATCCCTAGTTCCATGGCCATTGTCTGCATGATAAACATTGCCATGGCTAAAAATCATTACATATTGGAATTAGAGCACAACACAAAAATTAGCATGAATTCACAGACTAAAACCCACCTTGGGAACATGTTGAAACAATCATCAAGTAATATAGTTATGTTGGATAAAAATTTATAACCGTAGGCACATATGTATGATGTATGATGTTATTACAAAGCACGATATAAAATTAAGTGACCAATTATGGTACATGTATTATAGTTAATAAAATGTCATAGAAATAAAAAAATATAGATACAATAAGTTTTATTTATAAGTTGATGAGGGTCGTAATTATAAATACTTAAAATCTGATTTAATAAATACTTATGTAAAGAGATTAACTCTAGGGACAAAATTAGAAATAAACATTGAGAGGGACAAAGATTTATTAGGCCCTTAAATCTAAAATCTAGTAAAGGTAAAATTATTATTTTACTATTATTTAAACTAAGAGTTACCTTAGAGGCAATTCTATCCAAAAGAAAAAAAAACTTGACATGGCTTTGTCCTTGGTTAGCTTGTATTTTTCTCTTCTCATTAGAAAATCTTACGACAAGAAAAAAAATTATCTTTTTGAAAGATCAATACTAAAGACTCAAACTTTAAACATCAAGATTTAAAGGATATCAACGTATCAAATAATTCAAATACACTTATATTTAATTTATTATTTATGATAATTTAACATAATAAACTCTATGCTAGATTTCGTATTAAAATATATTTTAGTTATAACTTGTTAAACAACTAAAGAACTTTGTAGTAAAATATGTAGTGACCTTTGTCATGATGTTTAGGGCTGCTTTGGAGGATGCATAAGCCAGACCTCCGGGTGATTGGCTACAATTAAGACCGGCAACCGAAGATATATTGATTATGGATCCTGCTTGATTTGCATCGCGCATGTGCAACGCAACATATTTTGACACCAACCACGATCCTGTCAAATTAGTTCTTACGGTTTGATCCCATTCTTCTTCCGATAATTCTAATGGACCCTTCACAGTACCTGTCAATTACGTATTTATTAAAGTATAATCGTACAAATCTAATTAAGAGAAGAAAATTTTGTTTTTGTTTTTGCTTCTCACTTATTTTCTGTTTGATACGAAAATAAAAATAAAACGTAAAATTTAATATAATTTTGATAAAAATAGCTGAGGTGCTAAAATAGAAATACGGGTAAAAGAGGGGTATCAAATAGAAAATATACCCAAACTTTAAAATAGAAGAAACGGATTACCTCTAATGCCAGCGTTGTTTATTAAAGCATCGATCCTTCCAAAGGCATCCCAAGCTGTTTTCACAGCGCTCTGTATGGTGCCTCCGTCAGCACATATATCGAGCTCAACAGGGATTGCTCGGCGACCAATAGAGTGAGAGTCGGAAACGCTGAGGCGATTGATTTCATCGCAGAGTGTTTTAAGACGGTCGACGCGGCGTGCGGCAGCCACGATTCGACAGCCAGCTTTTCCCAAGTCAAGACAAAATTCACGACCTAATCCAGAAGATGCCCCCGTCACCATCACCACTTTGTTTCTTAGGTCTGCCCATGGCTCTAGTTGCGTTTGCTCTGCCATGTTCCCAATAGCAGAGTTGGATGTTGAAACAATAGGAGAGTTAAAATGGTGGAAATCGAGGGATTCTAAAAATTTATAGGTTGAGCTCATAAATGGTCCCCCAAATATAGGTGTGGCAATGGTACACGTCAGGACGATTTTATATTTTCAATTCTATCATTAGTACTTACTTACAGGTACAATTCTAGAGAATTCTCATTAATTATTTTGGATATCTTTTTGTCGTCACGTTTATTCTTTACGGATCATTATGGTTTTCTGTTATTTTTAGATATATTATATTAATATTTTTATTATTTTATTATATAAATATACCCAATTCAACTTCATTTATAAAACTATGCTCCGTCAGAACACATGAGCTAAAATCGTTTTTTGTAAAAAGCGATTTTAGTAATCGCTTTGGGTAGGAAGCGATTTATGATTGGGTTGACGTACCTTTACATATCAGTCAGTATTTATTATGTGAAAAAGAAATCGCTTTATGCAGAAAGCGATTTCCATGAGATAATGAACCATCAAAACTCTGAACATTGAAAATCGCTTTGTACAAAAAGCAATTTATGTTTAATAGAAATCGCTTTGTACAAAAAACGAGTATAATGGGGATTGAAGAAATCGCTTTTTATACAAAGCGAGTACTATGGAAATCGCTTTATATATGAAGCGATTTTCGTGTGAAAACGCTACCAAAGAGATGCTCGACCTCTCTATAAATAACCGACCCCATTTCATTTCAAATCACTCAAAAATCGTTTCTTATAGATTTTCTTCTATATTTTTCTCTTTCAGATTGTCCTTTGGTTATTTTTATTAAAGTTATTTGATACAATGACGAGTTTATGTAGACTTGATGAGAAATATTGTTTCGATTATTGACGGAGAAACGATGAGTAATTTTTTTAATAATTTTTTATTTTCATTATTTATTTTCATTTTTTTATTTATATTTTAAATTTTTTAAAGGTTACGAACAAGTTTTGAATTGTTATTGTCATCGTATCACGAAACCGCCACATTAGGATATAGTTTTGTATTTAATTGAAGTTGGGTTCGGACACGTCAGTAACATAATTGGCAGAAGTAAATTGCATCCTCAACTTATTAATGCTTTGCTCGAAAGGTGAAGGCCGAAGACACACACATTTCATCTTCTGTATGGTGAGGCTACTATCACCCTATAAGATGTTTTTTAACTCGGTCTACGTATTGACGATGCTCTTATAACGAGTACTGTGAAATGTGATTGAGTTAGTCACTACTATGAGTTGCTTGGAGTTATTCTCGACCAATTTGATGGAGGTAAAATATATTTAACTTGGTTGGAATAAATTTTTTTAATTTACAAGAGGACGCTTTTGAAGAAATTAAGAAGGTAAATAATTTTTATTTATATATTTTATAACTTAATTTTAATTTATTACAATATTTTGCTCGTGCACATATTTTATTCGTATTCTTGATGGGATTTTGATGCCAGACAAATCTCGCAATAAAGTGCATTTGGTGTGGTTACGTCATCTGCGTAACTTTGAGGAATTTGGTAATTTAAGTTGAGGATTGACTGTATTGGACTTTTTATTTTGGGAGTTGTGTAGAAATGTAGATCCCGAAAAACATGTTATAGGAGGGTGTTTATTGTTACTTCAGTCATGAGCATGTTTTTCGTATGCCTTTCTTACGCCCTACTCTGGGGTGCTAATCGTCTACCCCTTTCCCATGCCTCCATTTATGCTTCCACTTTAAATTAGAGGGGTTATGATTTAGGGTTTATGATTTAGGGTTTAGGGTTTTAGTTTAGGGGTTTTGGTTAGGGTTTAGGGAATTAGCGATTAGGCGTATTTTTTGGGGTATAAGGTTTAGGGTTTAGGATATAAAAAATAAAGGTTAGGGTTTAAAATTTAATTTTTAGTAAAATTTCAAAGGAGACATAAAATGAGGCACATAAAAGAGGCAAAAGATTTTTGCTCCCTACTCTGCTTAAGTCGAAATCATTTGAGTTTCCATTAGTTTGAAGATAATTTAATTTTAATTTTTTTAATAATATATTTTATATTTTTAATAGTAATTTTATTTTATGAATGATAGGTGGTGTCATCAATTGACGCATGTCGGATTGTCGATAACTCAACAAGATTTTTGGCTCTTAATTAACAAGACTGATCAGGTAATTTGTTTGAAATTCTAATTATTAATTTCAATTATTATATTTTAATATTATTTTTAATTAAAATAATATTTTTTATAGTTTGTTTGGATATCGTACCATGAAGTAGATGCTATACAATGTATTCTTGCAAAATTATTTGATACTACTAACATCTGGGTATCCATTCTACCACTAATCCATTATTCTACTGTTGAGTGTTATCCTGCTGATAGAGTAGCCCGACAGTTTGGATACATCCCAGGCATTTCTGATGAACCTCCCAATTTGAACGACTTACACCGCATGACCAAACAAGGCAAGATGGATGTAGATTGGTCAGATAGACATTCTAGCTGGATTGAGTTGTGGGCATAAAGACTGTTGAGGCAACTTATTTGTCAACAAATTGGATAATTTAGTGTCTCATTCGATTACATTAATTGGTTCAAAGCTTAAAGGAAGCCACATATATTGACCTTGGAGGAGCGAGAATGAGAATTAGCTGTTGCTCCTCAAAGACGTCCACCGACCCAACGACAAGGCCGTGGAAGAGGAAGAAATATTCCAGACTCACCACCTATGACACCGATGGCACAACCTACATTTTTCTCCCTAATTTCTGCCACCATTAAAGTTTTTTTTTTGATGTCTTGCATTTATTTATGTCTGGTACGAGTACCTCCATTGTTTCGATGATATTGTCGTCTTATTATCCTCCTTCAGTATATGTTCCTCCTATATTTTAGTTTCCAAATTTTGGATTCGGTAATGTAGATCACACTCCGGTATAAAGCCTATTTTATACCGGTCCCAGTGGTATTGGTTCTACCTTAGAGGCAGAAAATATTCGAGAAGAGGAAGATGAACAGGACGAGGAAGAAGAAGAAGACATTGGAAGATTGTAACAAAAAAATCTGCAACGAGATCATTACCCACCACGTTGAGGTACAGGTGGACATAGGGGTCATTAGTGTTTTATATGTAATGTGTTTGTGAATGTTTTTTATTTGAATGTTTATTTATTTAATATATTGAATGTTTTATATATTTAATGTTTTGAATGTTTTATATATTTTTTATAGATTGAAAACCTTGTAACCCCCTCGACCCGATCTAGACGCCACCCAAATCGAACGAGCTACACAGAAAATACCGAGGCTAATCCGGAGACTCGCCCCAATAAATGACCCTAAGTTTTTTTTCTTATCTAGATGCTTTAATTAGATCCTACATGTTCATACTAGGACTAAGTTTAATTACAGCGAAAATTGATACGAAAAAAATCCTAATTTTAACCGAACAAGTTTTAGGAACCTAATTGTAATTTTCTAGATTTTTATGGATCAATTGTGAATTAAAGTTACCAATATTTAATTAAGTTCATTACATACATGGACATCAAATTTCAGCTTAAGAGATGGTCTACAAATCATTTAATTGTATGTCCAAAGTTTAGTGACCATAATGTAAAGTTCTAAAGTATATTTCAGCTTATAACGACATTAATAGCAGGGGTATCAAAACTCCCTGACATTGTTTTGATACCAAGGTAAAATTAAAACAGTTATTAAAACGGTGCTTAAGTGTTTCGATACGCCTTCGATTACTTAGTTGATAACATACATGATAAGCCCATGTTTCGATACAATAGTTGACCCGTTTCAATACCATCTGAAACTGTAAAAACTAGTATCAAAACCAAGGTTAGGGCGTATCGATATGCCTACTTGTTTTCTTACTATCGTTTCAAAACCAGTTCATGAGGTTTTGATACCCAAGCTTAGTTTTTCAGAAATTCGTCATGTTTTTGCCTGGGTATTGATACCCTATGAAAAGGTATAAAAACCCTCTACCCATAAACTGCAGATTACTCATGTTTACGTTCATCAACGCTCTTAAACTTGGTCAAGTAATTCGCCGCAATGTGTCTCAAACAATATCGATGATAAGTATTATGTGGTTGCCAAGATCGGCCTATACGTTGCATTGCGTATTTGATCCCTTTACCTCTATCAAAAATAACGCATATTTCATTATCTCTATCCCGTAAAATAGGTGATAGAACATACCTTCACAAGTTCTTTAGGAAAAGCTCCTAAGAAGGGATATCCTCTTTTTTGACTATTACGAAGATAACTAAAATTTTCTTTCTGTTACCATCTTGTGCAACTTCCAACAATAATATTTGTGTGTATTGATCGTACAACCAAGTACCATCGATCTGAATCATCGGTTTACAATGAAGGAATACATTAACACATTGTGGAAATGTCCAAAATAAACTTTCAAATTGGTACACACCGTTATGAAACGATCATTTTCATACATCGGTACTATTTCGAGCTTCACAACCGTCCCAAGTATGTATTTTGCATCTGATGAAGCCACAGTCAAATTCATTGTATGATGTCTCCTACTGATCGTATAATTTTTGAACAACACGATACCTTATATACCATGCTTTATGGTAATCGACCGTGTAACCATATTACAAGCTGGTTGAAGCCATACAAGTATTAATTTTTATACGTGGATTCGTTTTGACCAAGGGAAGGAAGGCCTCACAAAGCACATGCACATCTAAGTTTCTATTATCCTGACTAAGGTTACCCATGGTGCATGTGTGAGTTTCTTCATATTTTGTGATCTTCCATAGGTTGTTTACTTTCTTTAGACGAGAAACTTGAACACTCCATTTACATCCCTAATTTTGGTGTATACATCAACAATGTACTTGTCAGTTATATTTTTATACAAACTGGACGTAATTGAATGACATATCTTATAGTTCTTGATGGCTGCAATTGCAAGTTCTTTTGTCAAAAAAACTATTCCCTTATATATTTCATGATCACCATGTTGGTTCTATTGATGGATCTATGGAAATTGCAAAAATTTAGGAACGTTGAAGGCTTCCATCTCAATTGATGCAAAGTGGGATGGTGACTCGTAAAACGACATGGCCATTGAGCTACTAGGAGCCTGCTGAACATTGTAAGTTTTATTCTCCTCCACATCATGTGGCTCCTCAATATCTTCTGGTTCTCCATAAAAGGGGTCTTGCTTGTCACTATCAGGGTCGAGCTCCCTTATCGGTTTTTTGTCCGAGTGATCACCCTCAAATTGAAACAACTCTAATTCCCCAACATCACCAATAGCTACAAACGAATGTTAGGTTGGTGCTAGGTTAAGGTTGAATTCAGAAGGAGCTACGCACGATGGTTGGGTTGGTGGTAGGTTAAGTTTGAAGTCAAAAACAACTATAAAAGAACTTCATTCTACCAAAGCCGATCTAACATCTATATCGTTTTGTGAAAAATGTGTCGATAACAAGTTGAAGTTCTCTTATATTGATCATCGGGCTATAAACATTCAGATTGAACTCAAAATGTGTACGTCTCCAATCTAGGACTCTAGTACCATCATCATCAGAAAATATTGCAAACAATTCTAATGGCCCTATTAAAGAGTACTGCAAGTGAGATTCTATCATCAATTCTACATCTTTGTAACATGATAAATTGTATAATATAATAGCTCCAACGACGTCGGTAATCGATATTTTAAAGGTTTCAATTTCTATCCTCGAGCATACGGAACATTCTCCGAAACTTTCTTCATCAATGACCTATAAGTTAATTTCCGCGAGAGATTTATTGTAACAATATTCGATGATTGTAAGATCACACTTAGAGATGCATCTCCAACCATCTGTCCATCATAATACACTAAATCATTGTTTCTTCTTAACATTTTTGCTTTGAAATGATAACACTATGAAAATTATGCAAATTGAAACTCTTTTTTGAACAAGTATGAAACTTATGAAAATGGAGATGACAATTATTTCAGCTTCGAAGCTGAAGTATAAAACCAGTTCAAAAATCGCTTCCTGCAAAAAGCGATTTACTAACATGTTAGACTGGAAATCGCTTTATGTAGGAAGCGATTTCCTTTAATAAATCTCTTTATGTAAAAAGTGACTTATGCACTATATAATATTCGATTCCCTGTTCAAGTTAGACTACATTTTCTACTCTAACACTCAACCAAAGCTTTTATAGAAGACGTTGTACAAAAATTACTAGATTTTTGTGTTGTTTTCCACTCCGGAATATATTTATATACTTCTTTCAACAACAATATAAAACAATATGAGTAGTATAATTTAATATTGACGGAGGTTCAGAACTCGACAATAAGAGAAATCTTGTACTTGCAAGCAAAAATACCGGTTGATGAACATGAACTTGAAACACATTACATGTTAAAATTGTCAAGTTTAAATGACCTTTGTAGATGTTTCGCGTTGTGGTTATCAAATTATCGAGATCATAGTAACATTTCATGATGGAGCTATTTCATCAAGAAGCGTTGAAACGTTCACATTATCAGTAAACGAAGCAGTAGGCGACTTGAAAAGATAGAGAATTCAAGAACTGAACTTAATATCAGACGTGTATACAGATTAAGAAGATACAAAAACAGACTATTCCTCAATTCTTTATATATATTATATATGTAATATTTTGTTGTTACATTTAGGATAAGAATTTTAAATAAATATTTAAATTTTGAAATATTAAGTTAAATTCAATTAATTACATTATACTTAATTTAAAGAAATAAATTTAAATTATAGACTTTTTAATAAATAAACAAGTAAATTTAAATATAAATAATTATATATTGTTAACAAAAAAATAAAATAAGTGAAAAAATAAATGATATCTTTTTTTAATAAAAAAATCATTTTTTTACAAAGCGATTTCTATTAAACATAAATCGTTTTTTGTATGAAGCGATTTCCAATGTGTAGAGTTCTGACGGTTCATTATCTCATGGAAATTGCTTTCTGTAGGAAATGATTTCTTTTCCACATAATAAATATTGTCTGATGTGTAAAGATATGCCAACTCGGCCATAAATCGCTTCCTACACATAGCGATTATTGAAATCCCTTTCTATAGAAAGCGACTTTAGCTTACGAGTTCTGACTGGAATATAGTTTTGTAAATGAATTTGAATATGGTATATTTATGTAATAAAATAATAAAAAAGAATATTAATGTAATATTATCGTTATTCTTCGTACCACAGAATAAACAAAACTTAATGTATTAAAACAAATACTTAATATTAAATCTCCAAAATTAAAAATAAAAATAATAAAAACAATAAATAAACTATTTTAAAATAATAGAATATGACTAAAATATTAACTATTAAAATATGAGAATTTGCATTACCTTTAAAAAAATATATACAGCTAATTATATTTGGTTCTAAATCATGATCAGTTTATTCTAGAAGAAACTATATAATATGACATTTTCAACCATATAAATAACTCTTCTAATTTTACTTGTACAATTTATAATGAATTCCTGAGTTCATTGACATTAAAAAAAAACAAATTGTAGTTTTAATCTTGATTCAATGTATATAGGTCAAATATTCGAATTAATTCTTATTGTCTAAAGATAAATATTAAAATTGATAAAATTTTGATAACTCATGACATCATTCGTATCCATTTGCATCATGTATAAAAATGAGATAATTTATTCTAACCATAAATTAGCACGATAGTTAAACTTATTTGATGTCGGTTTAACCTACGATTCGATGTAAAATTATCCTTATTAACTAAAATAAATAATTTAAATCCAATAAATTATTAAATCCAAATAAATTAAAGTTTATCTTCAATTTAAATTTCAACAATTTCTATAGATTAAAAACAACGTATAATTTAGTACCGATTTTTTAGGATGAACTTTTGAACCTTCTTAAAAAAATTCTAGTTTTAATGGTCTCTAATATTTCAAAGTGATAGACGAAGACTCTAATCTTTATTTTAAATTTAATTTATCTCTTAAATCTCAATTTTATCCCCTATTTCCAAAATCTAAAACAAAAGCCAAAAACATATATATTTTAGTTTATGTAGAAAAACCCTTGTTACATTTGACAAGGATTAATTTTTGAGTTAAGTAAAAAAAAACATATATTACTTTTACCGACGAAAATTTTAAAATTTAAATCAATTTTAATTAATTTTTTTCTTCAAAAATAATACTTTAATTCAACGGGTTATGATAATTAGTGTTCTTGCATTAATAATTCATTTAATTTATAAGAATTACTGACATATATTGCATTATAAACATTGAACTTTCTATTAAGCTATGTTCCTTAAGTGGGAGAGAAACGCTACATGCTCACGTGATTATCCCTTTACGGGTCGATAATTCACTTTCAGAATTCATTTCTTTTGACACGCGAGTAATCTTCACGTCATTAAGTCGTATTTTTCCTCAAATGAAATCTGATTCATAAGGCTATCATGGGTCAAAATTAGGGATCTTGGTATCTTAGTAGACAACGAGATAGGTTCAAGAATCTCCTTCTAGAACCAAACCACATGTACGAAAATTTAAGAAGCCCGCCCTTTAGTGCTATTGGATAGCCTTAGAAACATGATTTTACATTGCTAGACCATTTTGACCTGTATTTATTCCGTTCTTATTCTTTGTTGAATTATTTATATATTTGATATTAATTTATTTACTCTCGTTATTTTTTATTTAATTATTTTATACATATTCAAGACATCTTTACACGAAGTGTTGATTCAAGAATAACTCAAAAGTAAAAATTTTAATAATAGAAGAAAGAACTCACAATAATGAGTAACAAAATCTCAAAGTAAAAGATTAAAAAATTAAACCTAAATATATTTAATATGACGATCATTTTAAATTTCTTGTTACGATGGAATTCAATCTTCGTTATAAAAATTGTTCAACGAAAATGTTCGTTGATTAATACTTTGTTGCATTTATTGGTTCCCTTCACTCATTTATGGTAATAACATCCGCATAATATTGAATGAATTATTTTTTTATCAACACCTTTGCATCTAGATAATGCATCTTACATTTACACGTATTCGTTCTAGAAATATCGAAATTAATGCACAAAATATCCCATACCAATAATACCAGATAAAGCAAAAGTCAATCGATCTAATACTTTACCAATCATACTCAAAATATGCTATAAAAATAGAGAAAAATGTATTATAAAGAAAAATTCTTATAAAAATTAATAAAAAATAGAAAAGATAAATAAATAAATAAAATATACTTATTAGATATCAATGAGTAGTATTAACATTAATATGATCGCCAACCAAACAAAATGAAAAGCGAAAAAATTAAATAAAGATAAAAGTTAGATAAACTCTCAACACTAAAGTTAGATCAGTTGAAAGTGTAATAATCAAATCTATACCCAACCTAAAATTTAATATTAATGATATAGCATATATTATTTGTAACACCTTTTATAGATCGTCGGTGAATCCATAAAAGATTTGACACATTTAATATTAAGAATTTATGTCACTGTATTATTTATTATGTTATTTATAATTTTAATTAATAAAAATATTTATTTTATTAGATTTTATGTTATATTTTTATCAAATAATTTTTAATCATATCTATTATAAATAAAATTAATAATAATTTTTATTAAGAATAATCTCCTGGTAATTTTTTGATCAACCACTTGCTAAAAATATAGAATAAATATTAATAAAATAGACTATTTTTATAAGTTGATACTCTAGATGATGTGATTAACCAAACCTATGATGTAATTTCTTATTGATACCCAAGGGTATTTATTATTAATCTTGATAATTAGTCATGTAATCTTAAAATTTTATTTATTTTTATAAAAAATCTTAAACTTTATTAAGTCATTTAATCAAATTGATACTTGATCGTTCAGAATTTTCGACAAACATGTTCTTATAATATTAATAACTCAAATGATATGAGGATAATATAATTAAATTTTAATATCGCTTTAAATAGTAATCGTCAAAATCAACAATCAGTTAGTCTAGTAGAATAAGATACTAGATCACTCTAGTAAGGTTAAGAATATAAATCTTATGTTATGAATAAAGCAAATTAAATTAGGAGGGTAATCTCGATAATAGGTCACCCGATCTAGTTTAGTCAACAAATAAATTGAATCTTTTAATTTATCCTAAACTTTGCACAAGTTTTAAATTTAGTACTTGAACTATAGTTTATCTATATTTTAAATTTTAAAATTATTATTTGAATCAAGTGACAAAATTACATGTACATAAAATAATTAATTTAGAGAACAAAAACTAAAATTATAAATTATTCATCATTTCGAACAATATAACTCGACTTAGTTAATTTAACGATTATTGTTGAGTTATGACCAAAATTTAGTCATATGTCCACGTGTCATTTGGGTCCAGATTAAAATTTTAAAGTTTGAAAAAGTATAAAAAACTAACTAGACTCTAGAACATGGATTAAATACATAAACTATAAGGATTAGTGATAGATTTTTTCCCTTTGATTAAAGAATAGGTAGCTAGGCCTAGGAATGGAGTCAAAGGGTACAAAAGAGTTGCACCTAACTAGAAGTGATGATAACTAGCCGAATTGAGCTAGAGTTAGGGTAAGTGATTATAACTTATAATTTAGAGTCGATTTTAAGTTTAAATTAAATAATTTGAGTTTGATTGTATGATGAAACTCAATCCGTTACTTTTTTTAAAATTGTTTTTTAAGTCCAGGAGTAATTATATTATTTTTTCAAATTATGGAAGACTAAAAGAAAAAATGGATTTAAAGTATTTAATAATTATAATAAGTTAACAATAATATATATATGAGTAAATTATTTTATTACTTAATTATTATATTTTTATTTTAAATGACATATTTTAAGTGGTTGGTCACGTGTTAACTCGGTCAAGTTTTAGAGATTTTAGTAACTCTAGGAAGAACATAAAAATTGGGTCATTAATAATAAGTGAGAAAAAAATTTGAGAGTAAATAATAATAAATTAATTTCCTTATAAATCATACTTTTTGATTACGCTAAAGAAATAAAAACATCAAATTCATATATAAAAACATCAATAAATATTATTAAACACTCAAGTACTCGTACAAAACAATTTCTATGAGCATTTCTAGACGAAAAATTACTAATAATAGTATTTACGTCAATATGGTCTAACATATTTTTCGATACATATAATGGCTAGTCCATTCAACCTTTATTGTGACATTGATGACCTTAAATAGGATTTCAACTATAACACCCTCGATTTTTGGTACAATATTTAGGCTTCAGTCCAATCCGAATCCAAAAGTTTCAAGTCGTTTCCAAATCCAAAAGATCTATTAATTCAAACCAATTTAATTCAAATGGATAAAACATAATTTAAGTTCAAAAGTAACAAGGAGCCACGATTTTAAAATACCAAACATTCAATCAAATACAAATAGGTTTAAAAGAGTTACAACAAACTTAAATAGGTCCTAAGAATACATGGCCTATCTATCTAAGTGATGTACTCCTCCAATATCGATTTTGAAACCTACCACGGATGGTGCTCCTCGAACCAACTCGTCACCTAAAAACCAGGGTACGAAAACAAAGATTTTGAACACTGATCTAATAAATGATTAGTGGGTACACCTTCACTCAACCATGGTTTATGCAAATCATAATTAAATGTATGCAACAAGATGTGATGGAAGAGAATTGATTGGCGCTACCATAATCGCCTAAACACATAGCATTTTATATGGTAATATCATGGAAATATCTATGGAATTCATAAATCATCAATATACACATATATACATTAGATGTGTGGTCCATATTCACTTAGCATCGGAAGCCACTCACCTGAGGAGGGTTCGATCGCCACAAAGATGTCTTCGTGTGTTTTCGTTGGAGTTGTCATTGAATTCATTGCCGGTGTGTCGTTGTCGCCGTCGTCGAAAATGTGATGTCTCAGTTCTCCTTGTTGCTGCTAGTAGGGGTTGCTGGAAAACCTAGTTCTTTGTGTGGGTGTTATCTTGTAAGTGGGTTGGTGGTGTGATTTAGTTTGGGCTTGGTGGTATGGTTTAGTGAGCCCATTACTATGAGCTTGGTCATACTAGTTGGAGTGACCCAAATTAGAAAATTTGAACCGGTTTGACCAAGTTGGACTTTTAAACTTTTAACCCGTTTTGACTGAGTTGACCGACCCGATCAATGTTTGACCCAAACTGGTTAATGACTTGTATGACCTTGTTGACCATTGACCTTGTTTAACCAGTTGACCATGAATTTTGACCGGCTTTGACCTTGAACCTTTGACACGTTGACTTTGACCTTTGACCAGTCAAAGTTTGAATTTGACTTCCAAGTTGACTTTTGACTAGTTTGACCAGTCAAGTCAAATTTGGCTTTGACCAGTTGACTTTTGACTTCAACTTTGACCAGAGTTGACTTTGACAAAAAGTTGACTTTTTTTTGGAAAACCTTCTCTTTGACTTTTTTCGACGTTCTGAGTCCGAATCCGCTATCTGTTTTGTTAAATTCAAACCCCAAAGTCCCGTATTTAGTATTTTTCTTCTAAAATGTTCTTAGAGTTTAAAAAGTTGTTTTTGAGGAATTTAATTCAAAATCTTCTTTCATTCAGGTGTTAACGTTTCTGAAGGCTCTGGTATATCTCCTGTTGTTCGTACTGATCGAGCTCGTTCTTCGAGATCGTCACATGAGTAAGCTTTTGGATAAGAGTTTTATTCTAGTTGGTGGCTTAGTATTAATAATAAATAGTAATATTGTTATGTTACCTCATAGGTTATGTTTCACCTAGATCGGAACGCGAGACGTGTCCATCTCAGAGTTAGAGGTTTAGTTGCTTGAGGTGTGTCTCTTCCTTTGCTATAGATTTTTGTGCTTATTCTACATTATGTGTGAATCTGTGAAATATTTTCTGTATTCTGCTTGATTGAATATGTGAGACTGTTATCTGTTCATACATGTTATCATCTAACATGGCATATGCATTTTGTTTTCAAACCAAGCTTCTGATTTTCTGAAAATTTGCTACTCGTAAGAGTTCTGACTTATGATTTTGCAAATCATATCATGTTCTGACATTGAAAATATTTTCGAATTTGAAATCGGATATGTGAGGGAAACCTCCACTCTAATGAGGATAATCCTCCACTTTGTATAATTTCTGATATCGGGCCCTCTGATTTTCTGTCATGCATCCTTCATCATAGCATCATGCTTCAGTTTTTCTTGAATTCAGAAATATTTTTAGAAACTTTTCAGAAATATAAAACATGTTTTGTTTGTGACTGTTTGCACTCTAGAGACACATTAAGCTCTTTAACTTACACTCCTTTAGTCGTTTTTCAGATGCTCAGACCTGTTTAGGCGAACTGATACTTGGAGCATCTTGCACAATATTCTTATAATTATTATTCAGTATGATCTTCTTTTAATTAATTCAATTTAATATTTTAATCTATTATGGAATATGTTGTATTTTCAGACTATAAAATATTTTGACATAGATTTATTAGATGCATGTTTTTATGAAACTATTTCAGATATTTTATATGATAACCAGACATTGTTTTAAACAATTGAATTTTGTATAACTGAAATCCCTAATTCGTTTTCTAAATTTGTCAAAGTAACCCTAATTTTGAAATTATTTAATCTAAATTAATTACTTGAGGGGAAAGTTTTCATAACTTAATTCCTAAGTTTTGATCTGAGAGATTAGGTCGAAATTTGTGGTTACAACAATCATATGTATCATACTCAAGCTTATATAACATCACGAGTCATTTTAACTCATTTAGTCCACAGTTACTTATTTAAGTCAAATACAGTGTCAAGGATTTTGTTTCTCAGTTTTACAATTCATTTTAGATATAAGGGGACCCATCAATGCTATCAACTCGAACTATTAACCCTTCAAACATAAAGGCTAAAACTTAGATAGATTGACATACGTACTGATACTATAACACCCCGAAAATGACCTAGTCGAAATCTTGTTCTAGTGATAAGAATTTTGTACCAAAAATCGTAAATGTTGTATTGAACCGGTTTTTACTCAATCTTTGTGTAATAGAATCCCAATTAAGTTTAATTTTGGCTTAAGGATCCAATTGGAAAGAATAAAAACTCATTGGTGACTAAATTTTAAAAAATTAAAATTTAAAGGTAAAAGTGCAAACTCTAGAGAGTTGAGTGATGAACCTCGTAATTTCACCATCTTGGGGATGAGTCATCTCTTTGCTTGGACTTTTTCATGTGAATAAGTGGTGGCCTTTTCATTGAATATGACACAAATTAAATGGGTTAAGAAAAGTAGGATTAGGTGGGAATTTGATCAATTAAAATATCGCTTACCCTCTATGGGAGGAAAGCTTGTGATTGACTGTTGGAAAGACAACTTATAATAATCTTGAAACCACACGACATAAAGGAGGAATTGGTGTAACATAAACAAAATTTTAAAACCGAAAATAGATTGATATCCTTATTACTTCATTCCATTGTCTTTTTTTTTCTTTTCTTTTACTAAAACCTAAGCACACACCTTCATTGTTGAAGCTCTATTAAGCACTTTAATCCAATCATCAAGCTTTGATTAATTTCTCTACTTCAAATTAAAGCCAAGGAGTTGGTGAGTAAAACCCCTCTTTCTATTGTTGAATTCCATAGATAGTTTATGATTAATTTCAAAAAGTGTTCTTAAAAGGTTGATGTTAAGACCCATGTACTTTAAGTTTAAATCCATGAAATTTATATTGTTTACAAGCTTATTTAATCTCAAGATTTAATCTTATGTTATAGAATATATGTTAGTGACAACTTTCATGTATCTTTGTCTAGATAATATCCTAGAAGAGCCACCACAAAATCTTACGAAAGCTAAAGGTGAAAAAGTTGTCAATCAAAAACTTTGAAAGCCCCTTGTTTCTAGGTGAGTGTAGTTTAATAATGGGAAAAAGATATGACTTTTCCAATTTCATTTCACTGTTTATTGTTAGCATGATCCAAGTATTGGCAAAATGGAGACATTGGACCGATTTAGGGAGTGTCTGTAAGCCCCCTTTTATTTTATTGCTAGTCATTGGATCATCGAACATGTCATTGAATCACCGATGCATTGAATTTTGAAATTTGATCATTTAGCATGTTATTGAATTCTTAATAATATTTGATATTTTCATTGACACTTTTATGAATTGTGGGATATATTGAAAGTGGCTAAGCATGTTATATTGATTATTGATTTCAATTAAATGGACCTAAGGACCATTGAGATTGTTTATTGGCCTAAATGTAATGGACCTTGGAATCTAGTAGAAATTGAATATAATTGGCACGTCGTAGGATTTATGAGCTCATTGGTACGGTTGGACTATGGTCCTTGGGTTACAACCTATATTAGCGAGTTGGAGGTATGATTTGTGTATTAGTCATTTTGGTGAGGGGATTAGACCATTAATTTATTTGGTGAGGTATAGGAGTCTGTTTATCCACTATCTTGATCGATCTGAGGGTTTAAATTGATTTATTGAATATGTTGATAATTTCACATGAAATATTGGCCTAATGATTTTATGAATTAAAAGCATGTAATTTAAATGCGTATCATATGTTTATATTGTTATTTACTACCTCACTAGGCAAACTGTGCCTAATGTATTCATCTACGTGCATTTTAAAGTTATAATTCATTGGAGGAGATTTGGATCACCCTTGACGAGGTTTTGGCAAGTCTACAAGAGGTATAAGCGTAAGTTTTGTTATAAATCTTGACTGAAGCATCTTCCGATTCAGTTCTCTATCAAGACGGGAAGGGGGTGTTACAGTTTTGGTATCAAAGTTATAGTTTAGTCAATTCTAGAACTAAACTATTAACAAATAAGATCATTGTCATCATTTTTACTATTATTGTATTACATCTTATTGCATTGTATACATTTTGTCACCTAGGAGTATGTAATATGTATTGCGACTTGCCATTGATCCAATCTTTTCTTTTATAGATTTATGATTCCCAAAAGGGTCATTTATATGAGTGGGAGATAGAATCCTCGAATATAGGCGAGGAAATGAGAGAGGAGATCCCCATAATGATAAGAATTTGCCTTCATCTAAGACAGAGATAGGAATATAGGATACACATGTTGAATGTTGTAAGAATATGGCTGAGATGCTCAAGATGTTTATAGCCTCGATGAAGGCGGAGCATGTAGCTCAGATTCCTATAGTTTCTGCACCATCAGCCTGAGCTCCTATTGATAACCTATCTCAGTATCAGGCCTATTCCTTCACTAGTCATGACGATGAGGATCCCGAGGTTGCTGAATATTGGTTGGATAACACTATAAGGATTTTGACCAAGCAAATGTAGTGTAGTGCAGTGATGAGCAAAAAATATAGTATGTTATTACTCTACTAGCTGATGAAGCGTTACTATAACACCCATATCCCGGTTAGGAGATATGAGTGCTACTCATACTTTCCAAATAATGCAAGAATCTTAACAAGGTGACCAACTTGGTCTTTCTTGGAAGACAAGGTAACCATTTGGTATTTCTTTAAGCACAAGTAAACAATTTTATGAAACTTAAGGTCTAAGCACACTACTGAACTCATGTGCTATTTGGTTATCAATCAAGACAAAACCTAAATTTATTGTTTAAATCGATCTAAACACTTATAAACATGCTTAACTATCGAGACACAAACATACAAAATTTTATTACACTTAACCGAATCTAATCATTCAAGACAAACTCAATTTTTTTATACAAACTATTATCTAAATGCAAGACCTATCATCTAGCATTTCAAGCAGTTAGAACCTAATGGGATCTATTCTTCGAACTAATAAATACATATTATAATTCTCATCAAGCAATAATAAAATTCTTAGGCCACCAATTCATTTAAACATACATACCAACCAAGTTTAACTATCCAAACATGTGACACCCCCACCCCGGGCCGGTAGGAAAGGGGCGTCACCGGTCCTTGAGCACTCCGATAACCCAGCCCGAACAATGGTTTACCAACTTAACTTAACCTGAAAGTACTGATTTTAGGGGTAAATTAAAACTTTTCCTTTTACTAGGCCTAAAAACCACTTAGCAACTTATATTCACTGCTAAACATTCCCGAAACCTATTGTTCATTCAATAATTCTATAATTCATTTATCCATTCCATATAACAATATCAATAGTTCGTTCCATTTTATTCAATAACATGCAATCCATTACAAAATATACATACATATTAAACGTATCAAATATGTCATCATTCTTAAGTTATACAAATTTTAAGTCCCAAGCTACCAAAATGATTCACTATATACATCCGTCTAAAGTAATCAAAATGCATGGTCTAACAAAACAAGACTAGCCACCACTAGGAGATCTCAAAAAGAAACATACATGGCTTGTGCTGCTGCTGATCCGAACGACGGAAATCCGGGACCGAGCTATTAATCGATCGACCTGAAATGTTTGGGAAGAGCAAAAGGGACCGGGGGTAAGTACATAAGGTACTTAGTGAGGTAACAAAAAACAAAGAATCAAAACAATCCAAGACAATCCAAACATGTATCATATGCCAAGTAAGTTCACATATACCATAACATATCAAGTTCAAGTACACGTATTCCAAATCAATATATAACAATTCAATCCAAGGTTCAACATGTGACAATCCGATTACACGTAACAATCCAATATTCAATGTACAATAATCCAAATACATGTAACAATCCAATATTCAATATATACCAATCCAAATAGATGTAACAATCCAATAACAAATGCATTTTTATACGAAGTAATCATGCTTACATTTAACTAACAAATATAGTGCAATTCAAGTTCAAGTTAATTAAATCATTACAACCACCTTGGTATTTAGCTTGAAGATAATCGAATCTCCAACCAATTGTCGCCACAATATGCACCTATAGTGCTGGTCAAACCCTCCTACTGTCACCAATGACCAAACACGTACCCTCCAACTGTCGCCAATAAGGGCCAATTGCCCTGGACCAAGTCCTACCCGATACAATGAGCTCTAGATTCTAAGGCATGCCCTCCTATCTAACTAACTAGCTACCAAGGTTGTCAATTATCAATTTAAGCATATCAATCTAATATTCATTATCATTTCAATAACACGGTCCTCATAGACCAAGCCTCTTAGGCCATTATGCCTAGGCTCATAAAAATTCATTTCATGCCATTCCTTATACATTATATCAAACATGCTAAGCACAAGCAAAAATCAGAACTTTAATTGCATGGAACAAATGCATGTACACGTACCTTGCGTCCCAAGCTTAAGCATGCCATTCATACCTCGGCATATGCAATGCATGGGTATGAACAAACCAAAACAATTACTTAATAAGCAATACATATTCAATCAACATGCTAACAAGTAACATGGCAACAAACAAGTTTTCATAGCATTTCACTCTTCCCTTAAAGATTAGCCAAGTTTGTATTAAGTCATATTTCATACCGGTTTAATCATAAACAACCAAAAATCAGAATTGGGTTAGAACCTAGTCCCAACCCCAAAGAAAGTCACACTCACAAACAATCCAAGCGAAACTCCTAGGGATTATGGATGATTGGCCCCTTGCTCCTTCTCTTGGCAAGCTCTTGCCTCAGCTCTTCCTCACTATCCAATTCTTTAGAAGCCTCTAAAACACACAAAAGCACTGACACATCATCAAAATACATTCGAACTATACATGTCATAATTAACAACTCCAAAACAACCAAAACAGTAAGCTTACATTCCTGGACAGATTGTACAATGCTCACTAAACTATTTTTATCTTTTGATCTACATGTCCAAAAATTTTCCACTTTACTTCGTTGGAAAGATAACGAAACCATCTTTTGAACCATATAAATCTTGAATTTTTCCTACGAACCCATCAATACCAGTTTTCAATTTAAAGACACAGCAGTGCTGTTTCGGGACAGTCTGGACCAATCTTTTTGTTTCTCTTATATCTCCTAATTTAAAAGGGCAAACGAGGTGAGTTTTTTTTCTAATTAAACTAGACTCATCAAATTTCTAGACTGCTCAATTCCAGATCTAAATTCCTTGTACATTATTTTAGGTAATTTTTTGAAGTTACTGTCCAGAACAGGGCCTATTCTGGACAGATTTTACCTACATCACTTTTAGCTCAAAATTCATCAATCTTATCACCAATTCAACTCATCCAACACTTGTAAACTTTAGTAGACTCAATTTCAAGCGCATTTTACCTATACAAACATTTTTAATTTTGCATTTAAATAGAGTTTTCAGCTCAATCCATGAAGCTACCTAATTATCACCTATAAGCTAGTCTAAAGCACTTTACTAATTCTAACACCTCCCTTCCTTCATCCATTCGACCAAAGAACCTACAATTTAATTTCCTCACTCTTAACATATTATCCTATGAATTAAATATTGAATTTCCAGATTCAACAAAAATAATTAAGTCCACTAATTTCTCAATTCTTACAAAACAGTCCAAAAATTCACATTTATCACTTAATTTCCTAGCAACAATTTTTCATGCTTCCTTTTACCCCAAATCAGTCCACATATGAATATTTTAATCATCCTAACATCAAAATCCTTCCTAAATTTAACCATAAAACAGTCCCTATAATTTCCAAATCCATGCAACTTAGTCCTTAAGCTCAAAAACTCAACAAATATAACATGTATTTTCCAGCAACATGCATTCAACTTCTAACTTAAAAATAAGCTAACTAAGAACACTATATTAAATTTTCAGCCATGGATTTCAAGCTAACAACCTTCAACTACATTTTTAGCTAAGCTTAGAAGAAGAAAAATACTTTACCTTGCTTGTTTGACCTCCCTAATCAAGAATCTTGCTTCAAACCTTCAAAATCTCACATGCAAGGCAAGCAAATATTTTCTCTCAAACTCTCTCCCATGGCCGGCCAAGAGGGAAGAAATGGGTGAAGAAGATGACAAATAGAACTTTCTCTCTCCCACTATGACATATAATCACCATTTTCCCCTTTCCTTATTATTTTTTTTAATTTAAACAAATCTATTATTATGGACAAGGGGTGGCTGGCCACATGGTGTTTTGCCATGTGTCCAAGGCCACCAACTTCTTAAAAACTTACATGCAATCTCACCTCTAATTTTCAAATTCATTTAATTTAGTCACTAAATTTTAAATTTTATTAAGCTCTAATTTAATTTATTTATTCCTTAACTTCTAGGCTATGTTTAGGGTATTACAATTCTCCCTCCTTAAAGAAAAATTCATCCTCGAATTTATACCTGAAGGAAAAAGGTGTGGGTATTGCTCTCGCATAGTCGCTTCCGGTTCCCACATGGCTTCCTCTACCTTGTGGTTTCTCCAAAGAACCTTCACGAGAGGAACAGACTTGTTTCGAAGCTTTCTGATTTCTCGGTCAAAAATCTGAACTAGTTCCTCTTCGTAAGATAAGTCCGGATTCAATTCCACATCCTCAGGTTCAAGAACATGTGAGGGATCCGATCTATACTTTCTGAGCATTGAGACATGGAAGACATTGTGAATCCTGTCAAATTCAGTAGGGAGTGCTAGTCGGTAAGCCACGAAACCAATCCTCTCAATAATCTCGAAAGGCCCGATGAAACGAGGGCTAAGCTTGCCCCTCTTCCCAAACCGAAAGATCTTCTTCCAGGGCGATACTTTCAGAAAGACTTTATCTCCCACGCTATACTGGATATCCCTCCTTTTGAGATCCGCATAAGATTTTTGCCTATCAAAGGCCTGTTTCAATCTTGCATGAATAATCTTGACTTGCTCTTCAGTTTCCCGAAGCAACTGAGACCCTAAAACTTTGCTTTCACCCAACTCGGACCAACATAAAGGAGTTCTGCACCTCCTACCATATAAAGCTTCAAACGGGGCCATTTGAATGGAAGCCTGATAGCTGTTGTTATACGTGAACTCCATAAGAGGTAGGGATTTCTCCTAGTTCTTTCCGAAATCTACAATACAAGCTCGCAACATATCCTCAAGGACCTGAATAACTCTCTCAGATTGTCCATCAGTCTGAGGATGGAAAGCTGTACTCAAACGTACGCTAGTTCTCAAAGCTTCCTGTAATGATCTCCAGAATCGAGAGGTGAACTTAGAGTCTCGATCAGAGATGATAGAAGTGGGGATTCCATGCAGACATACCACTTCACGAATATACAAATCAGCCAAGATATCTGAACTCATGATTACTCTGATCGGGATGAAGTGAGCTGACTTAGTGAATCTATCCATAATCACCCATATGGCATCATTCTTTCTCGGAGTTAACGGAAGACCCGTCACAAAGTCCATTGTGATCTTTTCCCATTTCCACTGAGGGATTTCGATTGGCTGAAGCAACCCAGCAGGGACTTGATGCTCAGCCTTGATTCTCTGACATGTCAAACATTTAGACACGAAGTCTGTGATGGCTGACTTCATGCCCGGCCACCAATACAATGGTTTCAAATCTTTGTACATCTTTACCGATCCAGGGTGAACCGATAAAGAACTCTGGTGGGCTTCTTAGAGTATTTCCCTCTTCAATTCTTCATCATTAGGGACACAAACCCTATCTTTGAAGTACAGAATACCATTATCACGAATAGAGAAGTCCTGATTGGCGTTTGAATTAGGCTTTGACATGATAGCTTGAAGTTCAGAATCAATTTGCTGGAGGTCTTTGATCCGAGCAATCAAAGTAGATTGAACATGAAGTTCTGACAAGAATCCTCGTCTTCGATACACTCGAAGATAAGCATTAATAGCATTAGGATCAAGAATTAGCTTGCGACTAAGAGCATCTGCAACCACATTGGCCTTGCCAGGAAGATAGTCGATGACAAGATCATAATCTTTTAATAGCTCCATCCATCTTCTTTGTCTTAAGTTGAGATCTTTCTGAGTCAGAAGATACTTGAGGCTTTTGTGATTGGTGAACAAGTAGCACTTTTCACCATACAAATAATGCCTCCAGATTTTGAGTGCAAAAACAATCACAGCTAGCTCAAGATCATGAGTGGGATAATTAAGTTCATGGGGTTTCAACTGTCGTGAGGCATATGCCACCACTTTCCCCTCTTGCATTAAGACACATCCTAATCCCAACTGCGATGCATCACTATACACGGTGTACTCCTTCCCTGATTCTGGCTGAATAAGAACAGGGGCATGAGTAAGAGTTTGCTTAAGCTGATCAAAGCTTCTCTGTTGTTTCTCTGACCAAACGAATGGCTTATCCTTTCGGAGCAGCTTTGTCAAGGGAGCAGCAATGGATGAGAATCCCTTAACGAAGCGCTTGTAATATCCGGCCAAACCAAGAAAACTTCTGATCTCACTAATATTCCTCGGAGGCCTCCAATCCAGAATGGTTTGTACCTTTCTCGCATCCACTTTGATTCCTTCTGCCGAAATAACATGGCCAAGGAATGAAACTTCCGATAGCCAGAACTCACACTTTGAGAACTTTGCAAACAATTGGCGTTCTCGGAGAGTTTGCAAGACAATTCGGAGATGCTCAGAATGTTCCTCCTTATTCCGGGAGTAGACAAGTATATCATCAATGAAAATCACAACAAACTTATCCAAATAAGGCTTGAACATGTGGTTCATGAGATCCATGAAAGCAGCCGGAGCATTCGTCAATCCGAATGGCATCACAAGGAACTCGAAATGACCATATCGAGTCCTGAAAGTTTTCTTAGGCACATCCTCATCCTTTACCTTCATCTGATAGTAACCTGACCGTAAGTCAATCTTTGAGAACACTGCAGCATCCTTAAGCTGATCAAACAAGTCTTCAATTCTGGGCAAAGGATATCTGTTCTTGATAGTGACTTTGTTCAACTGCCTATAATCAACACAAAGTCTCATTGAGCCATCTTCCTTCTTCACAAATAAGACTGGAGCACCCCAGGGAGACGAACTAGGTCTTATGAAACCCTTATCTTGCAGTTCCTTGAGTTGCTTCTTTAACTCTTTCAACTCTATCGGTGCCATTCTATAGGGAGTGATAGACACCGGACTTGTCCCAGGCTGGACCTCAATTCCGAATTCCACTTCCCTGTTTGGAGGAAGACCAGGGAGTTCTTCGGGAAAAACATCAATAAACTCGGATACAACCAGAATAGTAGGCAACCCGAAGTCATACTCATCTTGTAATACCATGGCAGCAAACACTGACGTCGGTTTCTTGTCAATGAGTAAGATAGACTCCTTACCCAAACCCCGAAGGTAGAGTCTCCGATTTTGGCAATCAATCCAAGCCTCATGCTTAACCAACCAGTCTAAGCCCAGAACCAAGTCAAACTCACATGTCGGTAGCACAAACAAGTTAACCCGGAAAGGGACATTTCGAATTGTAACAGGGGAGCTCTTACAAACAAGATTAATATTCAATAAACCTCCTATAGGATTTGACACAACAAGACCCCTAGTGACTACCTCAGGTTTCAGACTTGCTTTTGCAACCATAGCAGAGCAAATAAAGGAATGAGTAGACCCAGAATCAATCAAAGCATTTGCAGGACTTAAATTTAATTCGATCATACCTGTGATTAGATCCGGAAATTCCTCATCGTTCTTTCCTTTAATGTGGTAGATCCGTGCAGGAGCCCGAGATTCCTGGTGTGTGGCACTAGAAGGCTGGCCCTTATTCTTCCCCTGACTACCAGATTGAGCCTGTCTGGAACCCTTGTTTTTGGCATACAGAGAAGCACTGTCCATAACAGAAGCTCTAGCAGGAATTTTGTTGGGATTCTGAGGACAGTTCCTGATATAGTGATCGGAAGCTCCGCACAAGTAGCATAGATTCTGCTGAGTCCTACACTGACCCGGATGATGCTTCTGGCAAAACTTGCAGGCAGGATACTGAGTGCCTCTGTTAGAATTCCCCGTGCTATCCATAAAAATGACCGGGGCTGTGTGCCTAGATACTGTCTGAGGCTTCGGTATGTATCCATCTCTCTGAACAGAGGTATATCCAGAAGAAGACTCCTTGGTCTGCTTTGACTTCTTGTTCTTCCACTAAGGCCTATCATCGGTTCTGGCTCGTTTATCCTTCCAGGAACTACCACCCTTGTGTTTCTCGGAAGCTTTCATCTTTGCCTCTAATGCAATGGCCTGATTCACCAAGTTCTGGAAGTCGGTAATCCCAAGGGCCGTAAACATTGGGCTCAACTCATCGTTAAGACCATCAGTGAATTTCCGGCATTTTTCTTCCTCGGTCTTAATGTACTCGGAGCCATACTTATAATATTTGCAGAAATCGGCCACATACTGCTCGATCGGCCGGTTGGCTTGTTTCAGATACAAGAACTTCTTCCGGCGCTCGGCTAGATATTGCTCACTGATGTATTTCTTCTTAAATTCCTCGACAAAGAATTTCCATGTAACAGCTTCCGCTAGGGCAGTCAATGTAGTGGTTTCCCACCAACTCAAAGCTTCATCGGCCAACAGGGCTATGGCACACTCTAGCTTGTGCTCGTCTGAACAATGGAGCTGCTTGGTTAGAATCTGAGTAGTACGTTCTAACCAATACTCTGCATCCTCTGGTTTCTCCTCACTAACACCCACAAATGTATAAGCTCGATACCAAGCAAACTTATCTACAGGAGCACAACTGGGCGCATCAGGGGCAGGAGCATCTTGTTGATTCTGCTTCAGATTCACTAAAAGCTGATCGAACATCTCCTTCATGCTAAGGAGACATTCCTGTTGGACGTTCTGAACTGCCGGAATTCCCAGTTGAGGAGCAACAGGGGGCGCGGAGGAGGTGGAGCTTGTTGCGGAGGGTTCTGACCCATCTCCACACTATCTCCGTCGGTCGAAGAGGCTGCGGGATTCGGGTCAACCACCGCCAACCTCCTATCGGACATTCTACTATTGACAAACAAACAAGAAAGAGTTTAGATCGAGCAAGCACAAGCACATTATTATATATAACTCCTAGGTGGCATAGTTCGATCCTAAATGATGCATGCGGACTCGGTTTTAGTCCTAGAATCCTAACCTAAACGCTCTGATACCAATCAAGTGTGATACCCCCACCCCGGGCCGGTAGGAAAGGGGCGTCACCGGTCCTTGAGCACTCCGATAACCCAGCCCGAACAATGGTTTACCAACTTAACTTAACCTGAAAGTACCGATTTTAGGGGTAAATTAAAACTTTTCCTTTTACTAGGCCTAAAAACCACTTAGCAACTTATATTCACTGCTAAATATTCCCGAAACCTATTGTTCATTCAATAATTCTATAATTCATTTATTCATTCCATATAACAATATCAATAGTTCGTTCCATTTCATTCCATAACATGCAATCCATTACAAAATATACATACATATTAAACGTATCAAATATGTCATCATTCTTAAGTTATACAAATTTAAGTCCCAAGCTACCAAAATGATTCACTATATACATCCGTCTAAAGTAATCAAAATGCATGGTCTAACAAAACAAGACTAGCCACCACTAGGAGATCTCAAAAAGAAACATACATGGCTTGTGCTGCTGCTGATCCGAACGACGGAAATCCGGGACCGAGCTATTAATCGATCGACCTGAAATGTTTGGGAAGAGCAAAAGGGACCGGGGGTAAGTACATAAGGTACTTAATGAGGTAACAAAAAACAAAGAATCAAAACAATCCAAGACAATCCAAACATGTATCATATGCCAAGTAAGTTCACATATACCATAACATACCAAGTTCAAGTACACGTATTCCAAATCAATATATAACAATTCAATCCAAGGTTCAACATGTGACAATCCGATTACACGTAACAATCCAATATTCAATGTACAATAATCCAAATACATGTAACAATCCAATATTCAATATATACCAATCCAAATACATGTAACAATCCAATAACAAATACATTTTCATACGAAGTAATCATGCTTACATTTAACTAACAAATATAGTGCAATTCAAGTTCAAGTTAATTAAATCATTATAACCACCTTGGTATTTAGCTAGAAGATAATCGAATCTCCAACCAACTGTCGCCACAATATGCACCTATATTGCTGGTCAAACCCTCCTACTGTCGCCAATGACCAAAAACGTACCCTCCAACTGTCGCCAATAAGGGCCAATTGCCCTGGACCAAGTCCTACCCGATACAATGAGCTCTAGATTCTAAGGCATGCCCTCCTATCTAACTAACTAGCTACCAAGGTTGTCAATTATCAATTTAAGCATATCAATCTAATATTCATTATCATTTCAATAACACGGTCCTCATAGACCAAGCCTCTTAGGCCATTATGCCTAGGCTCATAAAAATTCATTTCATGCCATTCCTTATACATTATATCAAACATGCTAAGCACAAGCAAAAATCAGAACTTTAATTGCATGGAACAAATGCATGTACACGTACCTTGCGTCCCAAGCTTAAGCATGCCATTCATACCTCGGCATATGCAATGCATGGGTATGAACAAACCAAAACAATTACTTAATAAGCAATACATATTCAATCAACATGCCAACAAGTAACATGGCAACAAACAAGTTTTCATAGCATTTCACTCTTCCCTTAAAGATTAGCCAAGTTTGTATTAAGTCATATTTCATACCGGTTTAATCATAAACAACCAAAAATCAGAATTGGGTTAGGACCTAGTCCCAACCCCAAAGAAAGTCACACTCACAAACAATCCAAGCGAAACTCCTAGGGATTATGGATGATTGGCCCCTTGCTCCTTCTCTTGACAAGCTCTTGCCTCAGCTCTTCCTCACTATCCAATTCTTTAGAAGCCTCTAAAATACACAAAAGCACTGACACATCATCAAAGTACATTCGAACTATACATGTCATAATTAACAACTCCAAAACAAACAAAACAGTAAGCTTACATTCCTGGACAGATTGTACAATGCTCACTAAACTATTTTTATCTTTTGATCTACATGTCCAAAAATTTTCCACTTTACTTCGTTGGAAAGCTAACGAAACCATCTTTTGAACCATATAAATCTTGAATTTTTCCTACGAACCCATCAATACCAGTTTTCAATTTAAAGACACAGCAGTGCTGTTTCGGGACAGTCTGGACCAATCTTTTTGTTTCTCTTATATCTCCTAATTTAAAAGGGAAAACGAGGTGAGTTTTCTTTCTAATTAAACTAGACTCATCAAATTTCTAGACTGCTCAATTCCAGATCTAAATTTCTTGTACATTATTTTAGGTAATTTTTTGAAGTTACTGTCCAGAACAGGGCCTATTCTGGACAGATTTTACCTACATCACTTTTAGCTCAAAATTCATCAATCTTATCACCAATTCAACTCATCCAACACTTGTAAACTTTAGTAGACTCAATTTCAAGCGCATTTTACCTATACAAACATTTTTAATTTTGCATTTAAATAGAGTTTTCAGCTCAATCCATGAAGCTACCTAATTATCACCTATAAGCTAGTCTAAAGCACTTTACTAATTCTAACACCTCCCTTCCTTCATCCATTCGACCAAAGAACCTACAATTTAATTTCCTCACTCTTAACATATTATCCTATGAATTAAATATTGAATTTCCAGATTCAACAAAAATAATTAAGTCCACTAATTTCTCAATTCTTACAAAACAGTCCAAAAATTCACATTTATCACTTAATTTCCTAGCAACAATTTTTCATGCTTCTTTTTACCCCAAATCAGTCCACATATGAATATTTTAATCATTCTAACATCAAAATCCTTCCTAAATTTAACCATAAAACAGTCCCTATAATTTCCAAATCCATGCAACTTAGTCCTTAAGCTCAAAAACTCAACAAATATAACATGTATTTTCCAGCAACATGCATTCAACTTCTAACTTAAAAATAAGCTAACTAAGAACACTATATTAAATTTTCAGCCATGGATTTCAAGCTAACAACCTTCAACTACATTTTTAGCTAAGCTTAGAAGAAGAAAAATACCTTACCTTGCTTGTTTGACCTCCCTAATCAAGAATCTTGCTTCAAACCTTCAAAATCTCACATGCAAGGCAAGCAAATATTTTCTCTCAAACTCTCTCCCATGGCCGGCCAAGAGGGAAGAAATGGGTGAAGAAGATGACAAATAGAACTTTCTCTCTCCCACTATGACATATAATCACCATTTTCCCCTTTCCTTATTATTTTTTTTTAATTTAAACAAATCTATTATTATGGACAAGGGGTGGCTGGCCACATGGTGTTTTGCCATGTGTCCAAGGCCACCAACTTCTTAAAAACTTACATGCAATCTCACCTCTTTTGAATTTTCACTTTTTGGTCCTTTTTCAATTTGGCCTCAAATTTTTGAATTCATTTAATTTAGTCACTAAATTTTAAATTTTATTAAGCTCTAATTTAATTTATTTAGTCCTTAACTTCTAGGCTATATTTAGGGTATTACAAAACAAGATCACGACTATCATATATAATATCCATCGTGTAATTTAGTTTCAAGAATGACCTTGTCATAATTTTACATGCCAACACATTTAACAAAATATTTACATGCCATCTCAAAAGCCAACATATACAAAATTTATAGTTTCAATGCATGGAATGCTAATTGTATAACTAAGCCACAAACTATAGGAGTTACAAAATATACAAAATATCATACTTTTCCGTGTTTGATGCTTGAGATTGCTCTTGAACGATCTTAGCTTGGATCTTTTACTTGAGAACCTGATGTTTTGGGAGGAAGGAAATAAAATAGTGATAAGTACTTTTTAGGTACTTAGTGAGGTAGTTCCTAGAACTAACCGGTTACACATTCATTAAGCAAGCAATAAGGATATACTAACAATTCATGCTTTAAAGTCAAGGTAAATAAAAATAAACATGCTTTCATTCAAGACTAATAGCTATAAACATACTTCCAATTCAAAGCAAGCAAATCAACATGCTCTCATTCAAGATTAATAACTATATATATGCTTTCAATAACAACATAGACATGCTTTCACTTCACTTATATCATTATGTATTTCAAGTCAATTAACCAAGTGTGCAAGATAATCAAGACATGTACTTAAGCATATGAGCATGCAAAGTCATGTTTCAAGTCATATATGTATGCAATTCAAGGACAAGTAAGAAACTGATATTAATGCATATTCAGGTTTTATAGCTTTTTATTTGTATTAACTTGGTTTTTAGTTAGGACAAAGGTAATCGGGTTACAAGTGGGTACAAAAAGTACCTAACAAGTTGATGTATATAGAATCCAAGAAGATGCCCATGACACCGCAAGACGTACATGAGATACAAGTACACGAAGCACTATCAAGACGATACACAAAGTATCTAGCAAGAAAGATGACTAACCATCCAAGACAAGTGACTTACCACCACAAGAGTGCTCAATATTCTAGACATGTCTTTCTACCTAGGACCAATTAGAAACCAAAGATTTGTAGTTCTTTTATTGTTAGTTCTTTCATATTTCAAGTATTGAACATGACAATTCATGAAGGCAATATAAATGTAAGAATAACTTGCCATAGGTACCTTGCAATAGCATGCCACACCATGCTTTGATCTTTCAAAGATATACCAATAATCATGCATCAAATTAATTTCATGAAAACAAGTATATCAATGTTCTAACATCCAAGTCGACATGGCAACAAGCAAGTTTAGCAAATAATTTACTCCTACATCCCATGATTTAGCTAAGTGATTAATTAGTCCGATTTTATGGCAATTTAAACATAAAAGGGGTGGTTGGAACCTAGTTCTCAATCCAAAGTTAACCACACTCACAAAGTTTTAAGCTATCAAGGATTGAGAATGGAGATTCCCTTGCCCTTCCTTTTTGCAAGATTCAATTTCTTCTCCTCTTCACAATCTCCTTCATTTGATTCCTATAATAAGCATACACACATAAAAACTCATTAGAATGCATTAAAACCTCTTAATTCAAGTGTTCATATGCATAACAAATACAAGATTCAAATCTGTCATACACAAGACAATTTAACGACCATTTACTAAAAATTGCATACTTCTAATCTATATATCGGATTTTCGATTACTTTATACACTTGAAAAGTTAATGAAATCATATATTTAGAAATAATAAGCTTTCATTTTATTACTAAGCCATTTAATATAGTTTTTACCTAAAGATAACCTTGCATTTTCGGACTACTTAGACACTTTATTTTGATTCGCTTCTAGATTTTTCTATGTAACTCCAAATCGAGTTTCATTTTTTCCCAAGCCTTATAGACACATAGAATATTAATAATATAAATTTGAAGCTTAAAATTCCAATCTTTCTATTCACGGTGGCCGTTTAAAGTCATTGTTCCAAAATATAATGTTATGGACAGTTTGAACTACCTTTACTAATTGGCTTATAACTTTCTCTACACAACTACAAACGAGGTTCCATAAAATTTTAATTAAACTAGGTTCATAGGGGTATTGGACTGTAAAGTTTTAGCCTCTAATTTCATCAAATTCTTCCTAAGGAATTTTTCCAAAATCACTACTCGGAATTACATACTATGGCAGATTTGACTATCTCATGTTCATGGGTTTAAATTTTAACCCAAGCTTTGGAATCTACCTTCTCATGCTTCTAACATCATTACCATGCAATAAATAACTTAAACTAACTTTAATTGAATCAAAATAGAATCAAAATTCCAAGGTAACGAGAACTTTACTTAACTTGTTCAAAATAGTCTACTAGCTCAAGATATCTTCTCCAATGGCTTAATTAACTTCCTTAGCTTATATGGTTGGTAAATCCTCCTCTTAACTCACTAAACACTAAGTTATTTGAGGGAGTTTTGGTAAGAAAAGGGGCTCTCTCACTCAAACCCTCTTGGAGCTTTTATCAATGGAGAAAATAAAAAGAGAGAAGATGACAAATTGGGTTTTTCTCTTTCTTTTTCCTCTAATGTTGTCCCCCTTTCCCTTTCCTTTTTTTTTTTTTGTTAAGTTAATGAGATAATCTCATTATAATGGATCATATTGGTCCACCTTTGACACATGAATTTCCACTAGCCAACTTTTAAATGCTTAGCATGCAAGCCTAAACTTCTATCTTAGTTTCATTTTGATCATTTCCATTAATTTGGCTATTTTATTTTTCTTTGTTAATTGAGTCCAGATCCTTCCGATTTGAATGGCATACAATTCAATCGAATTATAATTTTAATTGCTACATTTTCCTAACCTGGTTTTAAGGTGTTATAGTTACAATGGTAGGAGACCACTATACTCACAGCCCCTGAGAAATCAGTTACTTAAGAGTTCTTTCTGAAGGAATTTCGTAAGGAGTATATCAACGAGTACTATCTGATTGAAAGGCAAAACATCTTCTTTCATCTAAACAAGATGGAAGACCTATAGAACAATATATTTATGATTTCTGCAAGTACTCTAAATACGGGGCACTACATTGAACATTACCAATTTTCAGGACTTGGTCAACAAATTTAAGGTTACTGAAGCTACACAGAAGGCTCAAAGGATTTGGAGGCTTTGGTAAAAGACAATATGAAGACTCCCGACTTCCTAAGTCTAACAAGAAGGGCAAGCACCAAGACACAAGCAATAGTATTACTCTCAACCTTCCCGATCTGAAAATATTGTCAAGTCACAACCTGTGACTTAGTCTTTTAGAAAGACGGCATCAGTAAAGAGTATGGGTGGCTCCGGAAAGACTACTCATTATCCAATATGTAACTACTGTCAGAATAAGCATCTAGTTGGTTAGTGTCGTAAAAAACAGAAGTACTGATACGGGTACGTCCCATACCGGTACGATTGCCTAGAATTTTAGGTCTAGAGCTCGAACAACACATCTTTTTCTTCTTAAAACTCCATAAATTCTTCTAAAACCTTCGAACAAGCTATCTAAGGTGTAACTAATGGATTATAATCAATTTTAACAAGTCATAAGCGCAAATTCAGAACTCAGCATTAACATCTTCAAGTTATCAAACAAAGTTCAAACAAATACAAACATGCCACAAACACAATTATTATGAGTTTTATAAACACACAAGAGATAAAAGTGTACTAAACTTGGCTAGAGAAATAAAATGCAACCCTAAACCTCAACTCAAGCCTTCCTTTTGCCTTTCTCCTTGGAGTATTCTCTCAACTCTTTTACTACAAGATGGATCACAAAATGTATTATAAGATTATCGGAGGAACTAGAGAAATATAACTCAATTTAAGTCAATAAATAAGTTCTCAAAATTTTATTCTCAGACTATACCTCAAAGCCCCTTCAAAAACTTCTTCAACTTAGATGCTGATAAATAATCCTTAACTAGAAAAAAATAAAACCTATTGTTAAACCTCAAAAACCAAAGCTTTGATGGTGGTTTTTGAAATGTAGGAACTAAGATGTAGGAAAAGTAGGCATAAGAGTGAGATATCATTCTCTGCCCAAAACTAGAGAAATAACCCCCTTTACCCCATATTCCTCCTATTTAAACTTTTATCATAATGCTTTCAAGTCATAAACTCAAGGCCCAAACCACAGATCAAGACACAAGCTACAAAGGTTTGTAAGCCCAAGTTGAGGTTCATGTCTCGATTTAATCCGACTTTTGAACTCCTAAAGTCAGAATCGTTACATCAAAAATTTTATTTATGAAAAACTTCTTTCGACAGATTCAACCGTCATTGATATAGTTGAAATATGATATATGAATTCTTGTTTTTTTTTTGAAGTATCATATTAAAAATTATAAACCAAAATGAGTGAAAATTGAAATGTAAAAAATAAATTTATGTAAAAAATATTTATAAAAAAATTAAAATTTATTATATTTATTATTTTTCCTTAAATTAATTGCAAGCTCATTGCCATCAATAAAATAAGAGTTCTTTTAGCTATTTAAAACTCTTATTACTGTAATTATTTATTAATTAGAGCTAAGTCATTAAATGATTAAAATTAAATTTGTTTTCTTGAACAATAAGATGCCAGAATAGATGAATTCATTAAATACATTCTAATGAGTAAACAGTAAAAAATAAATTTGTTTTATATAATTATGGGCTTCAAAAATTATGGGCCTCTATATTTATATAGAATAGTATTTCTAAAAATTATGGGTCCTCTACGGGTGTCCCTCCTACTCAAGCCCAAATATGACCCTTAACTCTTATACTTATTTATGATTAACATGAATGTAATTAGAAAAATTTTAATTTATTTAAATAAGGTTATTGTTGTAATTTAAATTTTTTATCCAATATACTTGCAAAGTAATTTTAAATTTATAATTAGTAATAAATATTACTATAAGTATTCTTTTCATACTTGTATATATTATTAAATAAAATAACTAAAAATTATTGGATAACTGAACACATGACCCACAAGTTTATATACATGTTCTCTACCGTTCTATAGTGATAATTTATTAATTAAATTTTGATAAATACATAATATTTTTTGGTGTAATAAAATCTAGAATATTTTTAATATTCATGGTGGAATAAATTTAATCTTTAAATGTTGATATGGATGAAAAATGAAATTAATATAGATTGGGATTATAAATATAAGTAGTGGGTGAAAATGAAATAACGATAAAAGGTTAGGGATCACCCGTTAAAATTAATTAAGAATTTATGAAGGGTTTACTTCAAGGGGTATCTGACTACAAATGGGAAAATCAAATGCGAGTACCTAACTTATTAAGCATGACAAAGAAAATAAAATATTATTCTCACATAATACAAAAGGGTAAACTACATATTTGGTCACTCAATTATGACCGTGTTTCTATTTTGGTCAGTCAACTATTTACACTTAAATAAGACTCTAAAGTTAATTGAACATCATATTCAATGTCTAAAATTTATAATTCCCTAAAGTAACCAAGTTTTGTTAAATACGGATTTTAAATTAAATAATGTTCGACAAGAAATAATAATTACTCAATTAATTAGAGCTAGTTAATTAAGAAACTTAAAATTAATAGATCATAAACGATCATGTATAATTTTATCGGTATAGACAATATTCTTTTAAAATATAAATAAGAGTGCCTCAATGCAATTGAGTGTTTTTATTTATATTCAAATTAAAAGAATAATTTATATATGAAAAGAATACTTTCATTGTAAATATAAGCTCGATTAATAATTAATGATTAAATTATATCGAATTGTTATTATTTAAAATTGTCAAATATGTGACATGAAATATGAGGCAACGACATCGGGTGCTCGTGGGGTGTTAATCCTTTCGCAAGTGTAATTAACTCCTAAACTTAAATTCTCAAAAATGAATCTCGAGTTTGCGTTTACGGTGTCCGGTCTATTAAAGTGATTCGTGGTGACTCCAAATGTTTTTAAATCAAACGAAGGATAAAATTAAAAGTTTTAATTAATTAATTATAGAAAATTAAAATAAACATTATTTTTTTTGTAATTAATTAAATAGAAATCATTTTTTTCAAGATTTAACAAATAATATGATAGAATTCAAATTTTCAAAAAATATATTATCAAATTATTTTTACACCCGGTTTAAAAATCATCGCGACAGAATCCAATCATGCTATATTTTTAATCATCATGTTTATGATCATCTGAAGTGTGTTAGGGGTTGATTTTGGATTATTTTTTGTTAAAAATATTCGAATTTTCTTTTATCCGAGATATTGAGGGATGTTGGATTCAAGATCAAGAGCGGTCAAAAGGAATTTCAAAGTTCGACTGGTGGAGCTCAGAGTCAAAGGTAATATTTTCTTACCTTTTGCATGCTTTATTGTACTCGTTGGGAAATTGGTTAATGCATGAATAAATATGATTATTTACGTATTTATCATTAATATTTTAAAGTAGTATTGATTTTGATAAAGAGAAATAAATTGGATAAGACTCGAATAATTCGAATAAAAATTTAATAATCAATAAAGAAATGCAAGTTAAATGTATAATCGATAAAGCAATTAAATTCAAAACCTTTACTTCAAATTATTCTTGTTGAAAGGTAAATTTTGGAGATATTTGATATTCTCACTCAGTTTATGGTTGTTTGTCGAGGAAATCAATCTTGGGTAGTGATACTTCTTGTATGACAGTTTGGATTGCGTACAACTATTTCCTTCTTTATGCGTTTCTTTCAAATAGAGATAAGAAGATTTATGGAACTTTTGAATTTTGTTGATATTCTTATTTCTATAAAAAATTTCATTTTTCTTTTTTGGATTATAGGAATTTTTGGGTTGTTTAATCTGATTTATGAAGGTGATCGTTCATCTGTTCAATGCAGTCGGTTCATCTTGAATGATCTTAATGTATCAATTCTTGAATGCCTAACCGGAGCCGTTAGTTTTGAATTTTAGATTCAGTTTAAAATTATCAGAAGATTAGTGTTCCATTTCTTGCAGTTACTAAGTACCTCCATAAAAAATAAATTGATTTATCTGGTGTCTTTCATATGCACAAATATTCTCTCTAGTTTAAAATCAAGACGACCCTTTCAATTTGAAACATGATTCATCTGTCTAAAAATATACCTATATATCTAGTCTAGAAGTAGGCTGTGTGTTTTATGATAGGTTGAAAATATACGTCTAAGTCATGTTTTTACATTATTATTACTGTTCGTACTAAACTGATTTTTCTAGACTACTTTTTAAGATAAGAAATTTCTGCAAGTTCAGTTTTAGGATATGATAAGAAGTTTTAGGAAACTTGATATCGATGTATGATTCGAGAGATTATATTATAGGTTAAGTTCGTCATGTTAGCAGTAGTTTTTAACCAATAAAAATTATTCATTTCATCATTAATTATCCAATCATTAATATAATTTTCAGAAATTATATTTTTTAAATGATATGGAAAAATTAAGTGAAGATTCATTAGTTGAAAAAAATGACTTGAAAGATAATAGTAAAATGAGTGGTTATAATTGGATGAGAACATTACTGATGTGGTAAGCCAGACCCATGATATAATTTCTCATGGTTCGAGGATAGTTAGTTACTTCGAATAGAACTTTCCTTATTTACATCACCCGCCGAATAAATTACCAATATCTAAAACTCTACATATAGTTTATATAGTGTGAAAATCATTTACCTCTTTCCCACATATCCTTACATGTCTCTGATTTAAATTAGAGGGTTTAAAGTTTAGGTTCAAGGTTAGTTTTTTTTTTTGATTCAGCTAAAGTGGTTAGTAGTATCTGTTCTAAAGTATACTCTCAACCTTTCAACATTGATCGCTCAATTAGCTAAAGTGGTTAGTAGTATCTGTTCCAAAGTATACTCTCAACCCGTTCATTAGGGGTTGTGGTTTAGGGAATTAGGGGTAGAATGTATTTTGTAGGGTATAGGGTTTATGATATAGAGAACAAGGGTTAAAGTTAAAAATTGAATATTTTAAAAAACAATTAAAGAAAACATGAAAGGAGACATAAGAAAGAGGTAGATGGTTTTTTTATTGCTCTTCTGGTCTTAGAGTCTAGCCCTGACTAATCCAGACGGACCCAGGTCACACACCTAGCTTTGGTGTGTGAGTCTCCCAGCAGGGATTTTTTGCTTACACAACGTTTCTAACCTAAGACTTGCATAAGCGGAACCAAACTGCTTATCACTTTGACCAATCCCTGTTGGATGATTTTTAACTGTTTATAACTGCATCGAATAAAATACACTAAATTCTCTAGCTCAACTTTCATATTTTATCTCTTTTGTGTTTTTTGACTATAAACAAATTGATTAGTATTCAAGTGATCAGATAAAGAACAATCTTATTACCTTCATGTATATCATTGTTACAAATATCAATTAATATAATTGAAGTCTATTGTTGCTTAGGTCATCAGGACGATATTATTTGTTTGATCTATACCTATTTGTGCTTGTCCTGTCTTTTGATAGTTCTTTACTATTGAGTTTTTTTTAAGTTTATATTGTTACTTACCATCACATATTATAAAGGATTGAATATGATGCAATTATCGACATTAGTAATGAGAGTTCTTTAGACGCTGTTAGTGAATTACAATACCTGTGTAATTAGGGGACATGTATGTTATATCTTGTTTTATATTTGATTATAAAACTCATTTTATAACATGTAATTATGAACACTGCCTTGTTATTGAATAATTTCTAAACTTGGATTTTAAACACAATTTATTTTATGGTTTTAAATGGTTTGATGATTTATTTTTTTTATTTTTTAATCTTTGTAACCCTCAATTCCGATTTAATTTCTTAGATCGAAACATGGGAATCAAGTTACTAAAACTTCCTCCTCAAGTAAATAATTTAGGTTAAATAATTTCAAAATTAGGGTTATTTTGATAATTCAGAAATCATATTAGAGATCTTAATCTTATAAATACAAATACTTAAACAATATCTCAATATCCATCAATGCACCTCAAAATAGTTTCGTAAAAACATGTATCCATTAGGTTCAGAAATCAAAATATCTCATATACCGAAAAATATAACATAATTCGTAACTGATAGAAATATTAGTCTAAAATAATTGAAAGAAGATCATATTGAATAATAAAATATATAAATAATGTGCGAGATGCTCCAAGTACCAGTTCACCTATACAAGTCTGAGAATCTGAAAAGCAGACTAAAGGGGTGTGTGAGCTAAAGAGCTTAGTGTGTCTCTAAAGTGCAAACAATCACAAATAAAATATGTTTTACATTTCTGAAAAGTATCTGAAAATATTTCTGAATTCAAAAAAAAACTGAAGCAAGATGTTATGATGACTGATGCATGATAGAAAATCAGAGGGTCCAATATCAGAGATCATACAGAGTGGAGGATTATCCTCGCCAGAGTGGAGGTTTCTCTCACGTTATTGTTTTTAAATCCGAACATATTTCTGATGACAGAATATGATATGATTTGTAAAATCATAAATAAGAACTCTTACGAGTAACACATTTTTCAAAAAAAAATCATATGCTTGATTTAAAAACAGATATTTCACATGCCATGATGATGTCAGGTATGAACAGATAAATAGTTTCACGGATCAAATCAAGCAATGTACAAATTATGTTTCATAGATACACACATAAAATAACATAGTAACATAAGCATAGAAACATGTAGCACAGGAAGAGGCACACCTTAAGCAACTGAAGCTCTAACTCTGAGATGAACGCGTCTCGCGTTTCGATATAACTGAATCATGACCTACGAGGTAACATAACTGTATTACTATTCAGTAATAATACTAAGCCACAAACTAGAACAAAACTCTAATCCGAAAGCTTACCCACATGACGATCTCGAAGAACGTGCCCGATCTGTACAAACAACAGGAGGTAAACCAGATGCTTCAGAAACGTTGATACCTGAATGGAAGAATATTCTGAATTAGATACTCTTAATCCACTTTTTAGACATTAAGAATAATTCAGATAAAAAAACACTAAAACAGGGTTTTCGGGATTGAATTTGATAAAACAAATAATGGATTCGGATTCAGAACATCGAAAAAAGCCAAAGAGAAGGTTGACCGAAAAAGTCAATTCTTGGTCAAAAGTCAACTCTGTTCAAAGTCAACTTGGCTGATCAAAAGTTAAAGTCAAAGTCAGCTTTGACTTGATTGGTCAAAGGTCAAAAGTCTAAGGTCAAACTGGTCAAAGTCAAACAAGGTCAAGGTCAAAGGTCCAGTCTAGTCAAACTTGTCAAACCCGATCAATAGTCAAATAAGGTCAACTTTGGTCAAAAGTTAAAGACGGGTCGGGTCAGATTCAGTTTAATTCTACACTCCAGATCCAAATTTGTTTTTCGGATAATGGGTCAACAACACTTGGTTTACAACAAAATATACACCACACAACACGGAAGCCCAACCTGATAACCCAACTTACTAGCCTACACCCACTCACAAACAAGATCCATACCAAGCAGCCCAAACTGAACTACACCCACCAACCCACTTACAAGATGACACCCACACAACCCAATACTTTAATCCACCAATGACCTGTCATCTCAACCACAAACAACTTAAGCCCAACGGTTACCAAACACCACTCAGATTAGGATTTTCAACACCCAAAGATGACGACAACACTAGAGAAATTCACTGGCAGCAAAGACAAAGACAACGATGATGACGTACTAATGGTAAGGTTTCGGCAAAACCACACAAATAACACTTCGTTAAAATAACCTATAAAACCCAAAACAAAACAAAATCTATACATAACCAAAACCGAAAATCCATTCTATCTCAAGAACAACCAAGCAAAACTCTTAATAAAAACTTGATTACATTAACTTATCAACTAATATTGGAACAAGAAAACGGTGACGATACATAAACAATACTCAAACAACAACGAAGATATCGAGGAAAAGAAGCAACAACATTGATTAGAAGAGAAAGAACATTATGATTCTTCTTCGATCTCCTCGAACAAGTACGGGAAAAGGGCTAAACCAGTCCTGTTGCTAACTTTGGTGATTGAGGGGTGATCAAACTATGAAAGAAGAGTGCCCGAAGGTTTAACGGAGCCAAAGAAAAAAAGTGAGGGAGAAGGAAGATGGCGTAAAGTCAGAGAGAGAAATAAGATTCAACGTGCGGCTTAAGGATGGGTACGAAACCCGAACTCGACGGGTTTTGACCCAACCTGGTCCGATCCGGTCGGATCGGATTTTTTAGTGAAAATTTTGGGTTTAGGTCGGGTTTTTTCAAGGGTGATCTCGGGTCGGGTCGAGTTTGGGTTTAGAGTGAAAAAAATCTAACCTGACCCGACCCGGGATTAATAGTATAATTTTCCCATATATATTTTAGGGATATTTGCAATAATGACCCCTCTCTCTCTATATTTTATGCAATTAGATCATTAATATTATTTTTTTACAATTAGGCCACTAAAATTAAATATTTTTACAATTATATCCGTAAATTTTATTTTTTTATAATTTAATCTCTAATATTTTATTTTTTTAATGATTTGGATCGGGTCGGGACGAGTCCGGTTTTAGAACTTAAAAGTCGGGTTAGATCAGATTTTTTTTAACCTAAACCCGAATCGGGTCGGGTGGAGGGTATAATTTTTCGGGTCAGGTGTGAGTGAGTCGAAAATCCCACGACCCGTGTACATCCTTAGTGCGGCTGCAAAAGAAATCAGTTTGGCAAAATTGATTTCACGTGAAACAGAGAATTTAAAATTTACCTTAAGAAAAAATGGGTAAATAACACACATGGTCCATAGAATAAATAAAGGTTTTCGCAAAAACCCTAAAACTTTACTTATATAACAGAATGGTCACTGAAATTAAAACTAAAATTTCCCATATTATTAGGGTTTCAGAATTTAGGGATTTTAGAATTTAAATTTCAAATTAGGAAAAATTTTGGGGTGTTACAATTTTAATGAAGGTTATTCCGGTGACTTGAATATAACATCTAGAAATGGATTAGGTAATTTGTATTTGTCTAGGTGACACAATTTTTGAAAATTAATAACTTATTTTTAGCTCTTTGGAAGATTTTTTTATAATTTAATTTTTTATATTTATAAATTCAATAAATGTCATCCTATTTTTTAAGATTAAAAATTATACCTTCACTAGTGGCAGATTCATGCTTTGAATAAGGTCCCTAAACTTTTTAAATTTTATATATTTACCCTTAATTTTTTTAATTTTTATGAATTAGTCCTTAAGTTTTTATAATATTTAAGCTTTGTGCTCACCCTGAGATTTCAAAATTTTATATGCGTTCATCCTCAAATAAATTTTTGGATCCGCCACTAGCCTTCGCTATGTATATTTCTTAACAATTTAGTTATAATTTTAATTAAAATTAATTTTATCAATGATAGAATATTTTATTTTTAAATAAATATTTTTATATATTTAAGTGGTTTTATATATGTTTAGGTTAATTATTATTTTTAACGGTTTAGAGTAATTATTATATTTAGTGATTTTTGAGCATCCACGACTATTGTTAACTGAGAAAATTCAACCAGTTATTAAGAAGGGGCGTACGTTGATATCTCGATAGAGGAGGATAATGTTCTTATAGAGGTTTGGGCGAAGTTTCACTTGGTAATGTGCCGATGGTCTAGGCCAGTGTTCCTATTATGTAGCAAGGAAATACGACACTCACCTATTCCTTTAAAGATGCTCTAATAGGTAACACTGGTAAAGCTTGCATCCTACGATCCATATGCGAGTTGGATATTGAGGTAATCGATAAGGATGTGCTTTTAGGGATTGGGTAGAACTACTAAAGATTTTATTTTGGATTGAGTTCATGACGCTATCGATGCAAAATTATTTAGGTTTATGATTGTTCGGCTATTGGATATAGAAACCACTTAGAGATGAGGAAGCTCAGGTGGTTACAACTGAATCAGTTGCTTCTGTTAGCAGCAGTTTCTGCATCCTAGCTTAGCTATAAATAAGTAGCTAAGGGTTTTTATAAACTCAACCTTTCAATGAATAAAATTTATCTTTACACCACTTTAGTTCTCTATTCTTTATTTTAAGTAATAGTTCTAACATGGTATCAGAGCCAAGTAATATACACAAGTGCCTGGGTATAATTTTCTTGACACATAAAATCCAGTGGTTCGGTTGCAACTGTGAACATTATACTCTCTTTAGCAGTAACACATAAATGGCAAGTGAGACAAGTATATGTCAATAATGCATTTTTAAAAGGTGAGCTTGGTGAACAAGAAGGTTCTAACATCGTATGTAAGCTCAAGAAAGCCTTGTATGACCTCAGACTAGCACCGAGGAATTGGTTCCTTAAGCTTAAAGAGTTTCTTGGTCACCTCGGGTTCTTCTCATCTAAAGCCAACTCTTCACTCTTTATTTCAATAGGTGACACGCATGTCATGTATCTTGTGGTCTATGTTGATGATATTCTCATCACTGGGAATTCAACATGTTCCATCACTAAGGAAATTCAGGAGGTGCATCACATGTTCTCTTTTAAAGACCTTGGTGAGCTAAAGTTCTTCTTAGGCATTAAAGCAAAAAGATATGAAGCTGACCTATTTCTCTCTCAAAAGCTAGAAAGTACAGCTCTAAGATTCAAATGCAGCCAATACACCTATGGCCACGAACTTTAAATTGACTAAATTAGACGTTGAACCAATCGAAAGTGCACAGCTCTATAGAAGTGTTGTGAGAGCCCTTCAATACATATCATATACTCGACACGATATATCATTTGTAGTGAATAAAATAGTTCAGTTCCTCTAAGATCCCAAGCACAATCACTAGCTTGTTGTCAAAAGGATTCTTCGATATCTAAGAGGTACTGTGGACTATGGGTTATGGTTTGCCAACCAATTTCCTAGCTCATCTCATATTAATGCATTTTTCGATTCAGATTGAGGAGGAGACATCGATGATAGAAGATCGATTTTTGGATATTATGTCTTCAATGACAATCATCTACTTACTTGGAGCTCGAAGAAGCAACGAGCTGTGTCACTATCCACAGCCGAAGCTGAGTACCGAAGCATGGCTAACACCACATCTGAGGTAACATGTATCAAAGCTGTGTTAATGAAAACGGGAGCTGAAATCAAAGACACACCAAGAATCTGGTGTGACAATACTAATTGTCGCGACCGTTTTAAAAACGAAACGCGTGGAAAATGGCCTGGCGAATTAATCTTGAAAAATTTGAAGTTTATTGCTTTTAATTATAAAGAGACAAATTTTATTGAAAAAAATGATTTGGAGTCGCCACCGACCACTTTGGTAGGCCAGACACCATAAAACAAACCAGAGATTCATTTAAAAACTTTTGGGTTCAGGAGTCGGTTACGTGTAAGGACGACCCTTACAAACGTCCAAAAATTGGTACCTTATTAATTACACGTGGCATTTTGATATTTTGAATATAAATATTAATTTAATTTTTCATTGTTAATTAAGCATCGCTTGAATTGAAGATGTCCTTTTGATTAAGAAAATATATTCCTTTTAAACTTGGACTCGAATAAGACGTCCTCTAGATAGGAAATCTCACCCAAATTTAAAGAAATATAAATTTTGCCTCAAAAGATTTAAATGCATGACCATTTTTTATCTTGTTCATTTTAAGTCCTAACCTAGAAAGGCTCCATTAATTAAGTATTAAAACCCTATTTAAATTATTAATTTCATCAAGTGTATTATGGTAACATCCGAATGCTCGAACACTACCATCTCGACACCGAACAAAATTAATAATCCTATTAGTGTTTCTGATAATTTATCTAACTAATTTTATTAAACTCTAACCCTAAATTATTGAGTCATTTTCTAGGTTAATTTCAATGACATATCAATACGATATCAAGGTACACTCTTTAGGTCAACGTCATGGTATGTCAAAACATCAACCGTTTAGTGTATCTGAGATATATTATTAAAATATCATTGTTGCTACAATTATCTTCCTAATAAAATTAATCATTTAAGTAGAGTGACCTACCTTAAAAAGGCTCTAATCTAATTAATCTAAGTGAAATTTAGGTGTTCTCCTAAACATAATATTCTATATGATTTTAAAAATGCAAATATAATGAATAATTAAATACAACAAATAAATAAAACAATAAAGTAAACAAAAAGATGAAGGAACTAAGTTACTTTCGATTAAAAACATGAGAGCTCAAAACAACGTTGAGAATTACAGTGAAACAAAGGGTTTACATGAAAAAGGGCAAGAATAAAAAGGCAAAAGGTTTGATCAATGATGAATTTTAGACTTAATTATGTTAAGATAAATTAATTTTTAAACTTAGAAAATTTTAATTAAATTCAATTAAACATTTAATTAAATTAATTCCAAACTTTTAAAATTAAATTAACCTTAATTAAAGTCTAAATTAATCAAATTGTGAATTTGGAGTTCGATTTAGGCCAAACAAGATTTAATTAGATTAAATTAATTTTAAATTCTATCTTAAAAATTAATTAAATTTAATCAAGAACCTAATTAAATTATTTCTAAGCCTTAAAATTAAATCAATCCTAATTAATATCTAAATTGATTAAATGTTGAATTCAAAATTCGATTTAGAGTCAATTAAGGATTAAAATGAGTGAAATTCTGAAGGAAACAGAAAAAAAATGATCGAAATTACCTTTTTTGGATCGAATTTAGTACGTAAAACTTGAAATTATGTCACTGTGAAGCCACCATATTTCCACGTTCTTCCGACCATAATCTAAAACAAAGAAAAACTCATAATATAACCATTGCTCCATCATATCTCATCATTGTATCAATCATCGCCTCATCATTGCACCAATCATCACTTCATCATTGCACCAATCATCATGACAAATCAAGCCACCATCATGACAATCATTGTGCCACCATCATTAAATCATCATTGCTTCCTTGTTTCACTCGGTAATGGAGGAAAAATAATGAAAATCCCTTCACTGTTTCTTTTCTTTGCCCAACAAACCAATTGCTCTCTGTCGAATGCCTCTCCCCCAAGCTTCTTCAGTTTTTTCCTCGAATGGCCTCCAAAAAGCAATAGCCAAGCCTTCTCTCTGTGTAGTCGTTTTTTTCGATTGGAATCCTCCTCCTTTTATAGGATTCAAACTCAGACTTTTGATTAAAGTAGGAAACTCCAAACAAAATTTAAATCCCTACAAACACTCCACCAAATCCCCAACTCCCCCCAAATCGTGTAACCTTATCTCAACTTCTCTTTTCTGTTTTTTATTTATTTTTTATTATTTTTTTATACTTTTTATTTTGTTTTTAGTTTTTTATTATTTAATGTTGAAAATTCATGATAATACTAGTGCAGTGATCATGGCTGTTAATTCTATCCTTCATGCAAAGACAAAACACATTGAACTTGACCTACACTTTGTTCGCAAGAAAGTGATTGCCAATGAGCTGCAAATTAATCATGTACCAGCTAATAGTCAGGTTGCAGACATACTCACGAAGCCTTTAGCCGCAAACAAGTTTAATGACTTTAGAGGAAACTCATGGTGGTAGAAGCTTTTAATGTTTTTCCCTAGCTAAGAATGCCGAGTGAATGTTAAACCCCTTAGAGCTGAGGAAGCTCAGATGGTTGCAACTGAATCAGTTGTTTCTGTTAGCAGCAGTTTCTTCATCTTAACTTAGCTATAAATAAGTAGTTAAGAGTCTTTGTAAACTCAGCCTTTCAATGAATAAAGTTCATCTTTACATCCCTTTAGTTCTCTCTTCTTTGTTTTAAGTAATAGTTCTAACACTTAGCATGATTCAGTTGATATGGAATCCGATAGGGGAAATGATTCTTATCGATCTTGATAATGACTATGGTGGCGAAGTGAGTCCTGTAAATGTTGAGGAAGAGGCGAAACACAGTTAGCAAAGTCGAAGGGATCTCAGTGAGTTATACGGGGCCTGCTTGCAAGTGGTTAATAGGATAAGGCGAAACACAGTTATCAAAGTAAATGTGTCAAAGGAGACTAATGATTCCCATGTCAAGAAAAATGTGGGTTCGATATTTGGGGTGTTGAATGAGGATCAAGCATCGGATAAGGTCAGGGACGTAATGGATCTGATTACCACAACTGTGGAAAGTACGATGGTTACTATTGATATGGTCGCGATGGGAGTTTCGAATAGTAAGGTTTTTACGGGTGGTTCTAGTAAGAATGATGGGTCACCCAGAAAGTCTAAAGGTGTTGAAGGACGCTGCGAGAGTATTAGCGTGCATGCATCAAATGGTTTGACTGCTATTGTTCGTAGTGAGTTGGTTAGAGTGGTGGATGAGACTCAGTAAGGATTGCCTTCACAGGTTGCGTGTCAAGGGTAGGTAGTTGCATCAAAGTCGTCATTGAGCCTGGTCAAGCAAGCTACGGTTCAAGTGGTAGATGATGAGTCGGGACAAATGCCCAGGGAAAGTAAGGGTCCGAGTTTTACCTAGTTCAATCTGAGTCACAAGTGTTAAGGGGTCGTCCAAGAAACAAGCAAGGGTCTAAGGGGTGTAAAAGTCGAGACTTAAAAGAGAAAGGATGAACGAGGAGCATCCATACCCACCTTTGCAACTTATCTCTCGAATCTAGTTCAAGATCTCAACAAGGCCAAAGTTACCGAGCTAGCCCAGAGTGCAGTGGCTCACACAGGACACTTCGAGAATGGATCTCAGGTATATAATGGTGGGTGAACTCGACATTTGAGCAGTCGGAGGCGTCTGATATGCAGGTTTTAATACATATTTTAAGTTGTTGATTAAGAATTAGAAACCTGATGTGGTTACGGTTATAGAGTCTCGTATTAGTGGAGTAGAAGTATTCCTACAAAGTGGACGCACAAGAAAAGACGTATATTTATTACTAAGCTTATAATTTATCAGTCGAGACCATTTTTGCTTAAATGGGTTGCGATGTCCAAAGCTATATATATGTATATAAAGACGTCAAAATATATGAAAAATAATTATTCTTTAAAAAAAAAAAAAAGATATGAACGTATATTATCTTTCAATCACTTTAAGATTATTAAAAAATAAAAAATTATTTATTTAGTATTTTTTATGTCCATGTTACAGTTTTGATGTCAGTTAATATTTTTAATAAAATGATGACTAACATTATATTTTGTTTTTAAATTGATACCTTTATCTAAAGACGGAACTTAATAACTCTTAAGAGAGGTTGTTCCCTTAATTGGAAGATTTTTTTTATCCTTTCATTCTTTATATATATATATTTTTAAAAAATAATCTAATTATGAATTGGCTTAACGCTCAATAGGTGCTCAAATTATATCATTTTTTCAGTTAAGTGTTCAAACTATTTTTCAGGCCAAATAGATGTCTAATGTTTCGTTGTGTAACCTATTTAAGGTTTTAGCCATGCCAAACGTTAAAATTTTGTATTTTTCGATCAGCAATCAACATGTGACACTTTTTTTCTTCTTTAATTAAATCTAAAATTAGAAAAATAAAAAAATAAAACATTAACCCAATGATCAATTTTAACCCTTACTCTTCTTTCTTCCTCCTCTTCTTCATCCAAATCTCCATTTGTTTAAAACTTAATCCGAAACCCTAATCTACTAACAACCATTGAACACAGAAGCATGCTACTATCTCAGACAATTGGAATCGGAATAGCTGCTTCTATGTTTTGAATCCCCTTAGCACCAATTACCAATATACACCTGTATGTTCACATGTATCAATCTACAGTTCTACAACCTTTGAAACTTTGAACTGGTGCTAACACTTCAATGATCTAGGTTATAGAGTTTATCTGCAATTAAAACTAGAAACTTAAGCTAAGACTTCAATCTCTGTAAATACTTGGATGATCTTAGTAACTATTCAACAAAGAACAAAGGTTGTTCGATGCTAGAGAAAAAAGTTGAGTTTATCACATAACCAAACACGGAATTCAAAAGGGGATTTCGATGAACAAGAGTAATGGTTAAAGGATTTTAATTTTAGGTAAGAAAATTAGGCTAATGTTAATTTATTTTATTTTTATTTTTTATTTTAGGTTTAATTTTAGAAAATGAAAAAATGCCACGGGTTGGATATAAATATAACATATTTTCTAATCTTTTTAGTTGAACTTGCAGGAGAAACTAATATTTAAATAAATAAATTTAAATTTATATTCTTATTATTGTTTTAAAGAAATGGTTCAATTTTATTTAATAAAAATGTAGATAATGAAAACAAATTTAAAACTATTCAACAATAAAATTTTCTAATTTCAAAACTATATACATGAGTTATGTAGGATAATTTTTTTTGTTTTATTTAAATTTTCTAAGTCCATTTTTTTATTTTATTTGAGTCTAATAATTTGAGTTTCTACTCAAATTTAATTATAATATTTATAATAATATAGTAATATTTAGTTCCAATTTAAATAGTTTTTTTTGACCTTATATACTATATATCTTTATTTTTCATGTGTTATACTTATATCATATAGAGTTGAAGGATTCCACTTAAATATAAAAACGGATTTAATAATTATTAAAAGTTTGAATTATTCGAGTCTCCATTTTTCACTCAAAAAATTTAAATTTTTTTGAATTAAATTTTATTTATGTCTAATTCTATAATTATATTGGTCCGATCAATATTATTTTCTTAGATTCTCCCTGGCAAACTTCACAAATCTTATTACAAGATGAAAGACAAGGATTAGCTCACTTCCATCCCGATTTACAATTATTTAGTATTCTTATAGAGCTTCAAAGTGAAGAAAATATTGGAACACCAGTCAAGGTACCTCCGGCATCCACGATGAACACGTTACCAGTAACGTATTCCGAAGAATCATGAATCATGTACCTAATCACCGAGGTTAATCCAGGATCTTCCATGCCAAATGTTTTTAATGGCACAGTTCTCTTAGCCACAGTTGCTAGCCACTCCTTCTTCATAAGCTCTTGCGTGATCTCAGATTTGAAAAGACCAGGTGCTATCGAGTTCACTCTGATTTTATGCATCCCTAGTTCCATGGCCATTGTCTGCGTAACAACCATGGCCATGGCCAAAAATCATTACATATTGGAATTAGAGCACAACACAAAAATTGGCATGAATTCAAAGACTAAAAACCACCTTGAGAACATGTTGAAACAATCTTTAAGAAGTATATATAGTTGTTACGTAGGATTAAAATTAGTAACCGTAAGCATATATGTATGATGTATGATGCTATAATGAAGTATAATATAAAATTAAGTGATCAATTACGGTACATGCATCATAGGTATTAAAGTATCATAAAATTAAAAATATTAGATATAATAAGTTGTATTTATAATTTGATGAGGGCAGGGACGGAGCCATGTTATACGTGGAAGGGGCTCTTTCCCCTCCCAAATCTTTTTGGTATAATTATAATTAAGGTCATTCGTAATTTAGATAGTAATAAAATAAGGCTTTTGTCCCTCCCAATTTTTAAATTTAAAGGTTTGATAGACCTTTGCCCCTCTCACTATTCGATTTTGGCTCGTCTATGGATGAGGGTCATAATTATAAGGGTAAATTACACAGATAGTCACCATGCTATGGGGTTGGTATCGAAATAATCACAATACTTTAAAAAGTCTATTAAGTTTTTAAATATAAAAAATAGGTGGGTCAAAAATCTTATTTTAGCGTAATTTAAACTAAGAGATACCTCAAATACAATTATACCAAAAAACTTGACATGGCTTCATCTATTCTTAACTAGTATTTTCTCCTTTCTCGTTAGAGAATTTTAAAACAAGAAAAAAGATTTAACTTTTTGGAAGATCAATACCAAAGATTTAAACACTGAACATTATAGTATAATATATTATAATAAGTTCACATAATAAATCTTATGTTAGATTTCATATTAATATATATTTTGGTTATAACATGTTAAACAACTAAAAAACTTTATAGTATAATATGTAGTGACCTTTGTCATGGTGTTTAGGGCTGCTTTGGAGGAAGCATAAGCCAGTGCTCCCGGTGATTGGCCACGATCAAGACCAAAAACAGAAGATATATTGATTATGGATCCTGCTTGATTTGCATCGCGCATGCGCATCGCAACGTATTTTGACACCAACCACGATCCTGTTAAATTGGTTCTTATAGTTCGATCCCATTCCTCTTCTGATAATTTTAATGGATCCTTCACAGTACCTATTAATTATATATTTATATGATCGTACAAAATTAATTATAAAATAACACATTTAGCACCCAACTTATTATTTTGTTTTTGTTTCTCACTTATTTTCTTTTTGAGGAAAATTACCTAATGTTATGTTTTAACAACGGGTATCAAAATAAAACAAAGCGCAAAGTTTGATATAGTTTTGACAAAAACTGGTTAAGATATTAAAATAAAAATAAGGGTAAAAGAGAAGTACCAAATAGAAAATTTACCCAAAGTATAAAATACCAAAAAAATGGATTACCTCTAATGCCGGCGTTATTTATTAAAGCATCGATCCTCCCAAAGGCATCCCAAGCTGTTTTCACAGCGCTCTGTATGGTGGCTCCGTCAGCACATATATCGAGTTCAACGGGGATAGCTCGGCGACCAATAGAGTGAGAGTCGGAAACGCTGAGGCGATTGATTTCATCGCAGAGTGTTTTAAGACGGTCGACGCGGCGTGCGGCAGCCACGATACGACAGCCAGCTTTTCCCAAGTCAAGACAAAATTCACGACCTAATCCGGAAGATGCCCCCGTCACCATCACCACTTTGTTTCTTAGGTCTGCCCATGGCTCTAGTTGCGTTTGCTCTGCCATGTTCCCAATAACAGAGGGTGGATGTTGAAACAATATGAGAGTTAAAATGGTGGAAATAGAGGGATTCCAAAAATATATAGGTTGAGCTCATAAATGTTACCTAATCCTAAACCCTACATTTTTTATATTTAAACCATAAACTTTACATTTTAAAAAATATATTTTATTTTTAATTTTTTAAATTTTAACCCATAAACTTAAACCTTAAACCCTATAATTTAAAAGGGATATGAATGAAGATATTATAAAAAGATAAATGATTTGTACCCAAATATACGGCCGCAATGAGACAATCGGGAGGATTTTATATTTTTTATTCTACCCTTAGCAATTATGGGTACTATTTTAGAGAATTATCATTAATTATTTTGGATATGTTTTTGTCCTTATGTTCATCCTTTACGGATACTCGCAGTTTTCAATTATTCTTCATACGCAAAAAATAAACAAAATTTAATGCATTAAAACAAATACTCAATTTTAAATCTTTAAAATCATAAACATAAATAATAAATAAATAAATTATTTTAAAATAATGAAATATGATTAAAATAATAACTATTAAAATTGACAACCTCCAGAACCTTTAAAAAATATATAACTAATAACATTTAGTTTAAAATTATGATTTGTTCTAGAATGAACTATATTAGATGATCATGTCAACCGTAAAAATAATTCTTCTAATTTTACTCGTAAAATTTATAAGAAACTTCTGAAGTCATTGACATTGCTTTCTTTGAAAACAAATTATAGTCTTAATCTTAACTCAATCGATATAGACCAACTATTCGAATTAATTCTTATATTCTGATGGTAAATATTAAAATTGATAAAATTTTGATAAGTCATGATATCATTCTTAACCATTTGCATTATATATAAAAATGAGGTACTTTATTCGAAATGTAAATTAACACCATAGTTAAACTTATTTGATGTTGGTTTAATTTACGATTTGATGTACAATCAGCCTTATTAACTAAAAGAATAAATAATTTAAATCTATTAAATTATTAAAGCTTGATCAATTAAAGTTTATATTCAATTAAGAACAATTAACTAAATTTAATTTAAATTTTAATAATTTTTATCGATTAAAAGCAACATATAATTTAATACCAATTTTTAAGTGTGAAGGGGGTACTAACCCTTTCCCACACGCAACCAAATTTTGAACCTATTTTTTGAAAAAAAAATAGTTTAAATGGTGTCTGATATACCAAAGTGATCGATGGGACTAGTCTTTATTTTAAATTTAATTCATCCTTTAAATTTTTATAATTTCTATCGGTTAAAAGCAACGTATAATTTAGTACCAATTTTCAAGCGTGATGTGGGCACTAACCCTTTCCCACACGCAACCGAATTTTGAACCTATTTTTTAAAAATAATTTTAATGGTGTCTGATATACCAAAGTGATCGATGAAACTCTAATCTCTATTTTAAATTCAATTCATCCCTTAAATCTCAATTTTATCCCATTTCCAAAATCTCAAATAAAAGCAAAGAAAATTCTAAAACATAAATATATATATTTTTTAATTTAAGTAGATAAACCCTTGTTACAATATTTGACGACTCTACTAAAGATCAATTCTTTTGAGAGCTAAGCCAAAAAAAAGTATATTACTTCTACTGATGTAAATTTTAAAATTTAAATAATTTTTTTAAAAGATAATACTTTAAATCAACAGGTTACGATAATCAGTGGTCTTACATTAAATATTCATTTAATTTATACATATCAAGACATCTTCACACAAAGTATTGATTCAAGAACGATTCAAAATTAAAAACTTTGATAATAAAAAAAAAATCATAATAATGAATAAAAAAAATCTTCAAAGTTTGAGATTGATTAAAAAATTAAATCTAGATATTTTTCTCTTTATAATGGGATTCTATCTTTGTTATAAAATTTATTTAACGAGAATGTTCTTCGATCAATATTTTGTTGCATTCATTGATTCCCTTCGCTCATTTATGGTAATTTCATCCATTTGCATCATGGTAGCATAACATTTTCATAATATTAAATTAATTATTTTTAATTAATACCTTTGTATCTAGATAATCCATCTTACATTTACACATACTCGTTCTAGAAATATCGTTGAAAGTGTAATAATAAAATCTTTACCCAACTTAAAGTTTAATAATTAATGATATAGTATATATTATTTGTAACATCTTTAGGGATCGTCGATGGTCTCATAAAATACTTGACATATTTAATGTCAAGAATTTATCTTATGGGAATAATTTATTAAATTATTTATTGTTTTAATTAATAAAAATGTTTATTTTATTATTTTTTATGTTGCATTTTTATTAAATAATTTTTAATCATATTTATTGTAAATAAAATTATTAATAATTTTTGTTAAGAATCTTAGCTTGGTAATTTTTTGATCAACCACTTGATAAACATATAGAATAAAAATTAATAAAATAGATTATTTTTATATGTTGATACCATAGATGATGTGATTAATCAAATCTATGATATATTTTTTTTATAAATATCCAAAGGTATTTATTATTAATCTTGATAATTAGTTATTTAATCTTAAACTTTATTAAGTCATTTAGTCAAATTTAGATAAGATCGTTTAGAAATTTCGACAGACAAGCTCTTATAATATTAATAACTCAAAGGACATGGGGATAATATAAATAAATTTTAATCTTAGTTTAAATAGTAATCGTCAAAATCAACAATCAATTAATTTAATAGGTTAAGATACTAAATTACTTTAGTAAGATTAAAAGTATAAATCTTGTATTATGAATAAAACAAATTAAATCAAAAGGGTTATCCGAATAATGAGTCACCTGATTTAGTTTAATCAATTGATAAATTGAATATCGATAATAAAAAAAATAATAGTTATAGAATATGTTAAATTGAATTATATTTTTTTTATATCACGAGTACGCTGCAAATTTAGTTCTTATTATCTAAACCAATTATTTTAAGTCCATACGATTTACTCATATTCTCTAAACACCACCTTCTGTTGTACTTTTCGGTGAATTTTTTAATTAATCCCTAAACTGTGACAAGTTTTAAATTTAATACTTCAACTATAGTTTATCAAATTTAGTTATATACATTTTACATTTTAATTTTTTATTCAGTTATATTGGTTACAGTAGTATCTGTTCTAGAGTATACTCTCAATTATTAGACATTGATCTCTCAATTACTATACTAATATTACTAGTGCTTGAACCCGTGACCTCCAGAAATAACCGTTCTTTTAACCGATAAAACTAGATGGTTCGTGCTAAATTTTAAAATTATTACTTGAACCAGGTGACAAGATTATATGTATATAAAATAATTAATCTAGAGAACAAGAACTAATAAATTACTCATAATTTCAAATAATATAACTCGGCTTAGTTGATTTAACGATTATTGTTGATTCATGATCAAAATTTATTAGTTAAAACAAACTAAACTCTAGAACATGGATTAAATACATAAAAGATAAGGACTAATATTAGATTTTTTTCCCCTTTGATTAAAGAACAGGTAGCTAGGCCTAGGAATGGAAGCGAAGGGCGGAAAAGAAGTGCATCTAAGTAGGGGTGATGATAACTAGATGAATTGAGTTAGAGTTAGGGTAGGTTCAACTTGATTCAAACTTAAAATTTAAAGTTGAGTTGAAGTTTAAAATGGACAATTTGAGTTTGATTGAATGCTCGAACTCAATTCATTATTTTTTTTAATTATTTTTAAGTCTAGGAGTAATTATAGTATATTTTTTAAAAATTATAGAAGGTTAAAAAAAAGTAAATTTAAAGTATTTAATAATAATAATAATAATAATAAGTTAATACCACTAAAACACACAAGCATATATATATATAAGTGTTATGAATAAAGTAAAGAATAAGAATAAAATAGGAGAACAAAGATGAGAGATAAAAGAGAGAGATTTATATTATATTCTTAAAGTAGGATTGTGTAAAATGCTTTCACCAAAAGTCTATATTTATACGCATAATATAGAAACCCTAATTCCAATGGGTATTAAACCTTAATACTAAAGCCCATTAAAGTTTAACTTAATATATGAATATCCACCATAAATAAATATATTCATAACACTTCCCCTTGAATATCCATGAAGATAATGTGCCTCGTTAACCTTACTAAGATAAAAACCTTGTGGGAAAAAAATCTTAGTGAAGGAAAAATAGTACACACATCTTTGATACACATAACATGTTGCCTCATTAAAAATCTTACCAAGAAAACTCATTGGGACAAAACCTTATTAAGGGAAAAAGAGTGCAACGCGTATTTACTCCCCTCATGAAAATATCATATAAGATCTTTGAATCTTCATAATTCAATATTGAATACAATCTTCAAATGTTGAAGTAGATTATGCACTAGTGGATAAATCTTCCAAATTATTGCTTGAAATGAATCGAGGATACTATTCCTATGAAGATCATGAGAGACGAAACTTGAAAGAAATATGTTTCGTTTTATCACATTTGATATATCTACCTTGAGATATAAATTTTGCATTATCTCTACACAAGATAGCTTGCATCTTATCTTGTGAAAGTAATTCATATATCTTCAGGATATGTTTAGCCAAACACATATTTCGGCTTTGCCTCAAGCATAACAATTATTTAATGATAACGATCTCGTAGCACTTTAATAATATTTCTAGACCAACTAAGATACGATGCTTCCAGATCAAATAATGTATATATTGTGCTTTTAGACCAAGAATATCATTACCCTTTTCTTGAGGCAAAAAGAATCTTTGTTTATATTAAGAGACCTAGAAACCATAAGGTTGATCAATGAATATGTGTTATGTATGTAAAGTCTTTTTTAATATTTTTCTGTATGTCGATTGATGCACAAGGATTTGAGGAGATCTCTTCACGAGTCTCATCGATATCCAAATCATCGACATACACAATAATAAAAATTCAGAGCTAAACCTCTTAATAAAAATGCTCGGGAAAATTAAACAATTCATATAACACAATACTAATAAGTATTCAATGAGGCAATTGTTTCAAGTCAAAAAAGATATATTTAATATGATTGAATAATATTCTCATGAACTTGAATTAACTGCTTATAGCAATCTAAATCTTTCTAGAAGTTTCATATAAATATTACTAACAAGAGGCCCATTCAAATAGGATGTAACAACATCTATTAGGCAGAAACTGAGTAATTGTATTTATTGTCAAACTAATCAAAATCTAAAAGTAGTTGCATCCACCACCGAGGAATATATTTTCTTCATAATCAATTTCATGTTTTTGTGAGAATTCTTGTGCAACTAAAAGAGCTTATATCTCATGATTTTCCCTTTTGATTTCTCTTTCTCAATGAGGTTCGTTTATATCCACGAGCTTTACACATTTCAATATACAGACTATAGGCCCAAATACTTCTCTTTTTGAAAGAAATTTTAGTTTTGCATCAATTGCCTCTTTCATGTTGGTCAATCATTTTCTTTATCCAATTGACAATGGTTCATGACCAACATCATGAAATAAAATCTCTAGTGCTATATTGCATGCAAATACATTAACAACGTCGATTTAATTTCAGTTTCACTTATTACAAGACATGACATAATCTATTGAGACCTTTTTGTTATCAGGCATCTGAGTCATGTCAATGTCTATGTTGGAGACCTTTTAATCTCTTCTTGAGATTCCATAATTCAATGATTCCTCGATCAGACCATCGTAAAATATAGCTCATTTTCTTTATCGAGGATTTTTATCTTTGAAATTTACTTGTCTACTAAGCTAAAGACGTAAGTTAGACTCATTATGTAATCCCCTTAGCCTGGCCTATACGAAACCGACACTAACGGGTTATACGGAAATACTGAGCTAAACCCATAAAGGCTCAACCCGATAAACAATACTATTTTTTCTTTTATATTCTTTTATAGAGAATTTAGTATCCTACATGTGCATAAATTCAACTAGAAACCCCAACGCTCGAAACCGAAGGTGAAACAAGTATCGATTACATCATATACGCAAAAAAGACCAAATTATAAATTTCCATAATTTCAGGGTCCAAATATTAAATTAGTATTACCAATATTTAATCAATTCCATTAAAAGCTTACATGTCAAATCTCAATTCAAAATAATTCCTGCAACTCATTTATTTGCCATCACCAGATTCAAGGACTAAAACGTAAAGAATCTAAACTTGCATTTCAACCTTTAACTGCCAAAAGCCAGAGGTTTCGAAACTTTCCTTGACAGTTTCGAAACTTTGATGCCCATTGAGGTTCAGGTTTTGAAACTGAACTCCAAGGTTTCGAAACTTAGGTTTGTTTGGCCTTGGGTATCAATATCAATCATAGAGGTTTCGATACCTCTGTGCCCATAAAACATGTGAATAGTCATTTTAATTAGATTTAACTCATTCAAAACACAACCAATGACCATCATCAACTATATGCATAATTCCTAGGCATCAAGAGCAACTTAAGCAACCAATTGAAATCATCATAAACCCCGTAATTCCTATAAGCATACTTTCTAACTATTTCACAATATTCATAACTACACAAGATAACACACTTTCTTTAGATGCTTTTACTTACATGACAACAACATTGTTCAACATCCCCATGTTAAATGGTTAAATGGTTCGTGCTAAATTTTAAAATTATTACCTAAGTCAAGTGACAATATTACATGTATATAAAATAATTAATTTAGAAAACAAAAACTAAAGTTATAAATTACTCATAGTTTCAAATAATATAACTAGACTTAGTTGATTTAACGATTATTGTTGAGTCATGATCAAAATTTAGTCACATGACCACGTGTCGTTTGGGTCTAGAATAAAATTTTAAAATTCGAAAAAAAATATAAAAGTTAAAACTAACTAAACTCTAGAACATGGATTAAATACATAAAAGATAAGGACTAATGATAGATTTTTTCCCCTTTGATTAAAGAACAGGTAGCTAGGCCTAGGAATGGAGGCGAAGGGCGGAAAAATATAAGGTAGGTTCAACACGATTCAAACTTAAAATTTAAAGTTGAGTTAAAATTTAAAATGAACGATTTAGGTTTGATTAAATGCTCAAACTCAAGTCATAATTATTTTTAATTATTTTAAGTCTAGGAGTAACTATAGTATATATATTTTTTTTAAAATTATAGAAGGTTACAAAGAGAAAGTAAATTTGAAGTATTTAATAATAATAATAATAAATTAATAACACTAAAACACACAATCATATATATATATAAGTAAATTATTTTATAACTTAATTACTATATTTTTAATTTAAATGATATATTTTAAGTGGTTGATCTAAATGTTAACTCGGTCATGCTTTTTAGATCTTTGTAGTTTTAGGACAAACTTAAAAATTAATTTCTTAATAATAAGTGAAAAAATTATTTGTGAGTTAAAAATAATAATTTCATTTATTTTTAAATTATACGTTTTATTACGTTAAAAATATAAATACATCAAATTCAAATATAAAAACTTCAAAAAATATTTTTAAATACTCTAGTAATCATACAAAATAATTTATACGAGCTATCTAGACATAAAATCACTAATAATAATATCTAAATTACTATACCATTCAAATTTTCTTGTGATATTAATGAACTCAAATATAGGTTTTCAACAATTTGAATTTTAAAACATTCTTTTATAATATATATATATATATTTATATATGAATTCTTGCCTTTTTGAACTATCAAATTACAATATAAACGAAAAGATGGATTTTTTTAAGTATCAAATTAAAAATTATAAAAAAATGGTATAAAGATAATTTTAATTCTTAACGTTTATAATTTTTATCATTTTGACCCTTATTTTTTTTTTTTTGATAAATTTAGCCCTTAACCTATATCTTTTTGACAAATAACTTATTTTTTAACTACCATGATAATTGGACCATTAAAAATTTAACGATAATGAAATGTCATATGTGTATGATAATATATTTTAAATGACATGACATCTAACCTATAAAATACATACATATATATATATATAAGATAATTTTATTCTAACATAAAATATAAAACAATTAAAATTCAAAAAAATTAAAAATTAATTTTAAATAACAGTTCGAAATTAATTAATTTTTAAGATAGGATTTTGATTCTATCGTAGTTAAGGTTGAGAATGTTTAATAGCATTTTATTTTATTTTATAATTAATTAATTTATTATTTTTTAAAATTTTAATTGTTTTATATTTTATATTAAAATAAAATTATATTTCATATATATATGTATTTGGTATTTTAGATGTCAAGTTATTTAAAATATATTATCATATGCATATGACATGTCATTATTGTTAGATTTTTAATGGTTCAATTATTATGGTAGTTAAAAAAATAAGCTATTTATCAAAAAAAATATAGGTTAAGGGCTAAATTTATACCAAAAAAATAATAAGGTCTAAAACAATAAAAATTATAAACGTTAGGTTTAAAATTATCTTTATGCCAAAAAATCAATGAAAAATTGAAATGAGAAAAATAATTATGTAAATATAAATAAATAAAATAAGAAAATTAGAAAAGGAAAATGAGTAAAAATTGAAATGTAAATAACAAATTTATATAGAGAATATTTAGAGAAAAATTTAGTAAAATTTATTATTGTTATTATTTTCCTTTAAATTAATTTAATTGCATGCCAATTGCTATCGGTAAAAGAAGAGTTCTTTTAGCTATTTAAAACCCTTATTACTATAATTTTTATCAATCAGAGTTGAATCTTTAAATGGTTAAAAGATAAAGCTGTTTTCTCAAAAAATGAAGCTGCAGAATAAATGAATTCATTAAATGCTTTATAATGAATAAAATTTTATAATTATATTTATTTATAATGGATATTTATATAGTATTAAATAATATTTTAATATATTTTATTATTAAAATTTAATTCCTATTGAAATTAGGACTTATCAATTATAGACTTTTAGAGAAAGTATTGTAAAACTCTACTTTGAGAATATAATACAAGTCTTTCTCTTTTTGTCTCTTATATTTGTTCATCTATTTTGTTCTTGTTCTTTACTTTATTCACAACACGTTATCAGCACGAGATTTGAACCAACAAAGATGTTTGTCGTTCGAATCTTAAAAGGAGTTATTGAAAAGAATTTGTTATTAGAATGAATCAAAGATAAGTTCTTCTCCCTCTATTGTATTTTAATTATCGATTATTTTTCTCTTGATCTTTAACTTCATTTTTAATTTTTAAAAAATCATTAGTTATTTGGTATTTGTGCGAAAAAGATTTTAACAATATATTGATGACTAAATCTACCATATATTCAACTTAGCTTGTAAAGTCCAGTATGTTTTACTTATTTAATTAATAAATTTTCTGTTATGTTGGTTTAATCCAAGTATATTGGTTGAACATCTAGTTCTACGAGGCTACTAGTCTCAAAGAAAATTCTTTTTTAAAGGACCTTGTGAACTAGTTTAACAATACCTCTTATGAGAATTAAATTTTTTTATTTGTATTATTGTATATATATTGGTTGATCAATTACTATTTAATAGTATGAATGTTATAATGTTTATATTTACTTGAAATAATTTTTTGTGTTGAAAAACTCGACTATAGACTTCTCCCAAGTTCAAGTTACGAAAATTGACTTGATTCAAGAATTTTTTACGGGAGGCGTTCCCTGAAGTGAATACAAGCATGAAGTGAATGCAAACATGATAATTATCTATCAGTCTCCCTCAATTCCTTGAAGTGAATATGATATTTTATAGCAGAAAGAATAAATTTCACATAATAATTGTGGTCGCGATTGAGGTCATAAAATAGACATGGATAGGATAATTCTTATGAGAATGCTTATATCCAACAGAAGTGAGAATATAAGGATGACAAGAATGATAGAGATAATATCAAAATCTTTATGTTATCAATGTGATGGTAAAAAACATTGGTCTTGTACTTGTCAAACGCCGAAGTATTATAGATTTTATTCATACTCATTAATGATAAATGAATGAAAATATAAATAGATTTTATTTGTGGCGAAAATAATTATAACGTTGTTGGTTCAACTCAATTGATATAGTTAATTTTCTCATAACCCTTGAACGGAATAATTCACTATTCATTTTGTTTCCCTTATAACCTCTAAAAGGAATAATTGATCTTTTATTTATTTTATTTTATGTCAATTTAATTTTATTTATTATTTATTTTTTTAATTTACTTTATATATTATTTATTTACGGTTTATGTTAATTTATCCATTGAAGAATATTATTACTTCCAGAATAAAATATACAATGAATTGTGGCTATTTATGTCAAGCAGATAATGCAAGTACCATACTGTACTTAAGCATAAGAAATAATTTTCCTTTTAAATGCAAGTGAGAAGTTGGAAAATGTGAGTACTATATCTCAAAGCACTAAAATATTAAAACATTAGAAGAGCTTTTGAGAATTTATCTTTGATAGATAACCGATTTGCTATGATGTGTTATATTTAATATTTTTCCATTACCTGAAGTGAATGATACAAAGAACATATTTTTTATTCCCCGAAGTGAATGAAATAAAACATATATAAAAAGGTGCATAATTATGTATATTTTCTCATTTTAAATACAAGAGAATGATGTGAGTATTATATTCGAAAGTACTAATATCATAAAAGGCTTAGACTAAGCAAATATGTTATTGCCAAATGAAACTTTATTTCATATTTAAAGTGCATTAGACCCATCAAAGTCGCAAAAAAACTTATTGAGTTTTAAAGACATTTACATAAATATATATTGAGAATATTAGTCAAAGAGAATGCTCACTATCTCAATATTACGAGTATAACTCAAAGTAATACAAAAATCTTGACAAAATTACATGCACTATCATCCATATTGTAATACAGAAGAATTAGTACAAATTTAAGTTCATACTATTGTAAACCTGATGTTTACTGATAATTTTATTTGGCATGATCGGTTAGGCCATCCAGTTAAATTATGATGCTAAAATTTGTTGACACTTTCATTTGTTCATTTATTGAAGAATTAATAATTTTTTCAAGATAAATTTTCATATGATACTTACTATCAAAGTAATTTGATTATTTAATCATCATTAGCTGAGATAGAGTGTAAATCCTTTAATTTTCTGTAACGGATACAATATGATATATGTGGGCTCATACACCTTGCTTATAATATATCTAGATATTTACGATTTTTATCAATGCAACGACTAAATGGTCATATGTATACTTGTTATTAACCCGCAACTTGGTGTTTGTGAGGTTACTTGCTCAGTTGATAAAATTACGATAACATTTTCCAAATTATCTTATAAAGACAATCAGTCTTACTAATATTGATGACATATCATTTTACATGTAGTATCACTAATTCGTATCAAGCCGATAAATGATCATAAGTTCTCCCGATTATATATGGTTTTTGGTCAAGAACTAAATATTTATCGTCTTAATTTTTTTGGTGTGCGGTATATGTTCAAATTGCTCACACAAAAAAAATGGTTTTGTTGGGAATATATGTCATAATTAAATTTTCCTTGATAATTAAATATTTTGAGCTTCTAATAGGGAATTTATTTAAAACTCGATTTACTAACTATAATTTTAATGAGTTAGTTTATCCAACATTATGGATAGAAAATAAAATAGCTGTAAAAAGAAATAAGTTGAAATGAATTATCATTTTCTTAGTTTGATTCAACAATGTGAATTATCAGTTCAAAGTATAATTCGTTTAGCAAATCAATTGTCAGATGATTTTGCTGACCCTAAAAGAGTTACTAAATCATGTATACTAGCTATAAATACTCCGATTAAATTTGATATCCTGGAAGGACAAACTCTAGTTTCTAATGAGTCTAACTTACGCTTGAAGTGTGCTAGACAAATAGGTTCCAAAGATAAGAATCCTCGAAAAAGAAAAGTAGTTATATTTTGTGATGGTCTGATCGAGGAATCAACGTATTATTAAAATCTCTAAAAGATATTGAAAGGTCTCCAATAGATACATTTACATAACGTACCTAATAATAAAGAGATCTCGATATATTATATCATGTCTTGTGATAAGTGAAAATTAAATTAAATCAACATCGATAATATATTTGCATGCAATATAGCACTAGAGATTTTAGTTGATAATGTGGATCATGAATCATTGTTAATTGGGCAATGTAAATAAAGAAATGATTGGCTAACATGAAAAGAGGCAATTGAGACAAAATTAAAATCTCTTTCGAAAAGAGAAGTATTTGAGCTTATAGCTCGTACATTAAAATATATAAAGCTCGTGGATATAAATAAGCCTTTATGAGAAAAAAATAAAAAAGGGAAAATCACGAGATATAAGCTCATTTGATTGTACAAGGATTATAATAAAGACATGAAATCGATTATGTGGAAAATATATTTCTTAGTGGTGGATGCAACTACTTTTAAATTTTGATCAGTCTGACAATAAATAAAATTACTCAGTTTTGCCTGATGAATATTGTTACATCCTATTTGTATGAGCCTCTTGATAGTAATATTTACATGAAACTTCCGAAAAGATCTAAATTGTAAGAAGGAGTTAATTCAAGTTCTCAAGAACATTATTCAATCATATTGAATATATATTTTTATGACTTGAAATAATTTAGGTGTATTTGTTATAATACTTATTAGCAAAATATTATATGAATTATTTAATTTTATCGAGCATTTTTATTAAGAGGTTTAGCTCTGAATTTGTTAATGTTGTGTATATCGATGATTTGAATATCATTGAAGCTCATGGAGAGATCTCCTTAATAATGGAATCCTTGTTCATCAATCGACATACACAAAAAGATGTTTAAAGAGACTTTAAATGCATAACGCATATTTATTGATCACCCTTATGGTTGATATGTCTCTTAATGTAAACAAAGATCCATTCAGCCTCAAGAAAAGAGTGATGATATTTTTAGTCTAAAAGCATCATATATACATTAATTGATCTGAAAGTATCGTATCTTAGTTGGTTAAGAAATATTATTTAAGTGCTATGAGACCATTACCTTTAAACAATTACTATGTTTGAGGCAAAGCCGAAATATGTGTTTGGTTAAACACATCTAGAAGATATGTGAATTGCTTTTACAAGATAAGATGCAAGTTATCTTGTGTGTAGATAATGAAAAATTCATAAGAATTGTATTCGGTAAATCATTTCAAGTAATAATTTGAAAGATTTATCCACTAGTGCATAATCTACTTCAATATTTGAAGATTGTATTAAATATTGAATTATAAAGATTCAAAGACCTTATGTGATATTTTCATGAGGTGGAGTAAATACGTGTTGCAATCTTTTTTCCTTAACCGAGGTTTTTCCCCACTATGTTTTCCTGATAAGATTTTTAATGAGGAAACATGTTATGCGTATCAAAGATATGTGTATTTTTTTTCCTTCACTGATATTTTTTGTTACAGGGTTTTTATCTTATTAAGGTTTTATCGAGGCATATTATCTTTATGGATATACAAGGGGAAGTGTAATTAGTATCTTTATTTATGGTGGATATTCATATAGTATTAAATAATACTTTAATATATTTTATTATTAAAGTTTAATTTCCATTAGAATTAGGACTTCCATCTTATGCCTATAATTATAGACTTTTGGAGAAAGCAATGTAAAAACCTATTTTGAGAATATAATACAAGTCTCCTTCTTTTTGTCTCTTATCTTTGTTCATATATTTTGTTCTTGTTCTTTACTTTATTCACAACATATAAAAATTAAATTTTTTTATATAATTATGGGCTCGGATTTAGTTGGAAAATTATGGCCCCTATATTTATATAGAATAATTTTTATAAAAATTATGGATTTAATATTTATATAAGATAGTATTTATAAAAATTATAGGTCTTGAGTAGTTTTCCCTTCCGCCCATACCTATTGGTGTAAAGGAGTTGAGTTGAGCTTGAGTAGTGCTAAGTGCGGCTTGACTAATTAAGTTTTCGAGTTAAGTTCAAGCTTGAGTAATTTTAAACGAGCCTAAAAAATCTGAGCCCGAAACGACTTGTTAAGAACTCAAGTCAAGTTTGAGCTTTATTCGAGCCTAATCAAGTCAAGTGTTGACCAATCTTTGATACACAAGTTGTATAAACTCAAACTTGTTAATTTAGGGTTTAAGACATTTTTAGGGTTTATATTTTAGGTTTTTAAGTTTAGAATTTTAAATTATAAAAATAAAAAAAATGTATATTTATATTTTTGAGTAGCTCGTGAGCTTTTCCAATCGGGTATCATTTAACTCGATTTGGCTCGTTAAAAACTCGAGTCAAGACCAGTCAAATTTTGACCAAGCTTTGACCGAGTTAAGCTCGAATAGCTCGCAATCTGTCTCATTTGATTTACGACCCTACTCATTGATAAGTTTGCAAAATTCCTATATTTTATGTCACTTTTAACTCAATTATTGCTTGTAATTAATATACTTTTATGGGAAGCTTTGACTTAGGCTTTGCTTATACAAACCAACCCTTAGCCTAGGAGTGGCAAGTCGTATCCCCCGATTAGAATCATAGCCGCTGTCACCCTTACAATGTTTTAAATTCTTCTTAAGGCTTAGGTTAATTGTGAAGTTGTTGTGGATGAAGGTTGTGTGACTCCCTCGCCCCGGGTTAGGAGACGAGGACTTCGGCCGGACTTACAAACTCAGACTTATATTAGTTCCTATAATATTTCGATTACTTGTGTATCAATTTAAGATCAACTTATGTAATACAATTCCAAAACCATTTATGAACATATAAAAAATCGAGGACAATTTAAAACTTCCTCAAACTTATGTATATATCGATTTCGAACTTAAATTTAGATCACTTATCAATTAATATTGAACTTATTTTATTTTTCATTTATCATTCGTCTAATACTGAATCTCATTACCAAATTTTAACTAAACTTAAATGGTTGAACCCAAATGGCTAGGGTATCGATACCCCCATACAAGGATATCGGAACAGGGGTATCGAACCCTAGTTTGATACTGGTCAACTATGTTGACCTGATGACCAAGGCTGAAAGGTCTAGTTCGAAACAGGTATCGATGCAATTTCGTTACTGAAAGCCCCAGTATCGAACCAGGTATCGATACTGGTCTACCTCATTGACTCGTTGACTAAAGTTGGGTAGCCTAGTTCGATACCGGTATCGAACCAGGGAAACACAAGGAGGCTTGGTATCGAACCAAGCTTCGATACAAAATGTTACTGACAAGGGTAGTATCGATACCCCTGTAAATGGTATCGATACCCCCACTCTATTTGACAGGTTTCTAGCTACTAGAACACTTAAATACTCATCAAAAGACCATCTATATGGTCTTAAGTCATCCTTAATCCTTATGGGCAATTTCAACATGCTTAAATAGCAACAACTACTTACCAATTCTATCCTTTGGCCAACCTTCATGTCATGTAATTCACTATTGCAACTAAAACAACCAAGATGCTACCTTAAGATTACATGTCTTAGACATCACATATTTAACCCACTTGCCCACTACTTACCTTTAAAGCCAATATGCCAATCATAGGCCAATTTTCGAAGGATATTAACTAGCCTAACAAGTTCATTATGCCTTATGGCTTACAAAACCACATTCACATAACAAAGACCCCAACATGAACAAACCATAATTAAGTCCCAACATGTATAAGCTAGTCTAATATGCTTATTAGGCCTTATGGCTTACAAACCAAAAGATGAAATAACCATATAGCAAATCAAAATGAATAATATGGACACTATGCCACCATAATCTAGGAGTCAAGAAAATTACAAAATACCATACGTTGCTTGCTTGTGGTGCTTGCTCGAAATAGAACTCAATCCAACTCCTTGGCTCGATCACTTGTTGTTTGGGAAGAAGGAAATAAACGATGGTAAGTGCTTACGAAGTACTTAGTGAAGCAGACCTAAGTCTAACCAAATTAGACATTAAATATATATCAAGGTTAACATGCTTTAATTAAGCAATAAATCAATTCATGGCCATATCACAACAAATCATGCTAAAGATAGTAATTACCAAATATCATGCTTATCATGTTTCATATTACCATGCCACTAGTATGCAAACCAATTTCACAACTATATACTCATCATCAATTTATATTCAAATGCTCAATGGAAACATATAATCGGATGCTTCACAAGCAAATCATTTACATATGACTTTCTTAGTTCATGCCTTATCTTTCGAATTGGTTTCGGGTGGTTGCCTTGGTATAGTTAGACTAGGTAAGCGAGTCAACAGAAGTACCACAAAGGTACTGACAGAAGTACCACAAAGGCACTAACAAAAGACACCCACGATATCTACAAATGATGACTAACCACCAAACAAAGGTACCCATAGTACCAACAGAAGTACTGAAGTACTAAACAGAAGTACCGAAGTACTAAAAAATTAGCTCAGACCCTAGGCATGACGTATTACCTATGACTAACTATAGACCAAGGCTCGATAAGGATTCCTTTATTCCTTTACTCATGTTCAATTCATGTTATCCAATTGTCATATTACAAAAGCATGAGTTCATAACTTGTTATCATCAAAAGCATTCAATATGGTAATATAAAACACATATATATATCATAAGAACATATATGCATACGTATCATGTTATCAACAGAGCATTATTCTCAATCCTTCATACCAAACATATATCATACTTTCAAACCAAAAGCATTTATCATGCTGATGAGTGCCTAAAAGGTAGTTATTTACTACCCTTCTCATGGTACGTTATGCATCTATTATACACCAACTTGAACTAAAATATCGACTCATTGCATAATATTGGATATTCCGTTATTACTACTTACAAAGCTTACATTTATAGAGAATACAGATATTATTACATATTTTGTACATGCAGGGATATCCAGGGCTGAGGCAGCAGAGAAGCATCGTTGAGGCCGAGGCAGAGACAAGGTCGCGGCAGCATCCTGAATGGCAACATCAACATGATAGGCGACTGAAAGACAAAAATATAGAGAATATTCTGGAAAATGCAGTGCACCAATTAGACCAGGCTAGCGCACTAAAAGCTCAAGTCAAAGACTGAACGGGAAAAGCTTTCTAGAAGGTTGTAAACTTGGAAACATCAGATCTCATGTAGAAGACTTGCTCCCTACTCCAAGTTAAAGTCTATTGAGGAAAGGTTTGCCCTAGGTTAAGATTATATATAGCCTAGCCGACCATATTGTTAAAGAGAGCCGATTTTAGAGAAACTCTTCCCCTAAGATTTGTACTTATCTACATTATATTCTAAATCTCTTAGGGATAGGTGAAGGTTGTAGATATTAGTGAGAGAAGATTGTTTCTTGTTTCTTTGTTCTAATGCAATAATAATATCGAAGTTTGCTTATCCTATTGCCATTCCTTGTTCTTGCATTCAATCTCGAGAGAGAAGTTTGAAAGTAATTTATTTATCTAGCATCGAGAGAGTTAGATTCACTAAAGGGATAAGTACGGTGTTACGACACTAACTCGGCCTAGAGATAGGTTAAGAGTTTCAGAAGCTAAAAGAAGTATTGGATTGGTTGGTGATTATCGTTGATTCACGCCAAGAGGTATCGTCAAAGACCAGTCATCAACAACGCTCTGACTTAGAGTAAGCGAAGTCAACTACGGACACTTTGCTGAAATTTGATGCATCTGCCCAAGAGCAAGAGATTGTCGCGACAGAGAACACTAACCATAAATATATCTCATGCATGTCTTACATACCTGGCATCCTTAGCCGTGTGACAATACTTACCTCGGCATTTCTGAAATATGCAAATGTTCTAAGCTAGTCTAACATCTAACACTCAAACAAGGTATCAAACAAACCATTAACATTTAATCATCCTTCTCGTATTACCAATTATTTTATTAGTCTGGTTACATTACAAATCAAATCAAATCAAAAAGGTGGTTAGGACCCTAGATCCTAACCCTAAGGTTTTCCATACTCATAATTGATTCCAAGAGATTTAGGGATTGTAGATCGTGATTCCTTTGTCTCTTTTCTTAGCTTGCTCGATCCTTTCCTCTTCTTCGATGTTCTTTTCTCTCGGATTCTTTAGCAAACCATAATCATATAGCAATTCATTAGGATATATACAATTCACTTAGTTTGAACAATCACATGCTTAACAAATGTAAATATCCTTATTTGTTCTATAGAGACAGCTTTGCTACCCTTTCATAATTCGATCATATCTCCTAGCTCCGATGTCTGAATCGAGCTTATTTTGTATCGTTAGAAAGCTAAGAGGATCCTATAAAAGGAAAATTTAAACTCACATTTTAATTCTTTCTCGATCAGTATCAATTTTCGTTCGAATCAGACATGTCTAGATTTCGGGACTGTTCGGACAGTCCTTATGGAAACGCTTATATCTTTCTCTACCAAACTCGGATTGAGGTTAAGTAAATTTTCACTTAAACTAGGTATACATAAGTAATCTAATTCAAAATTTCAGCTCCTAAATCCATGAAATGTGACGTAGGAAATTTTCCCAAAAGTGTTACCCGAAATAGCATCTTCTAAGCAAATTTTGACTAACTTTCCTTCCATGTCTCTAAAGTCCTAATCCCAATTTACTTTCATGATTTCCAGCATTCCAACTCAAAATTAACACCAACTAGTCCTCAATTTCATCATATTATCAAATAAATTAATTCACATAATGCATTTACAAAATCCCAAATTCTAGGCTTCTTACTTATTTGCTCAAGCTTCTCAAACTAAACCCAAGCAATTTCAATCCTAAATTTAAGTTTCTAACAACAAAATTTATTCTAAGAGCATCATAGAATAATCAAAATCTTAATTTCAAACCCCAAAAATGGAAAAGCTTACCGGGGTCTTTAGATTCAATTTCTTAGATCAAAAGCCTAACCATGTAAGGATTTAAAGCTTCTCTCTTTAATATCCCATGAAAACAAAATTTCTCTCTTCTCCCTTGCTCTTCTCGTGAAAATGAGGATGAAGAGAGGAGAGGAGTTTATTTGTTTGTAATTAATTGGGTGTAAAATAAGTGTTTCGTCGCCCACTTAAGTTCTTTAGCAATTAATTGCTCAAGGGCAAATGAGAAAAGTTGGAAATCCAATATGCAATCCTCTTATTTTTCAATTAATTCAATTTGATCCCTCACTTCTAATTCAATTATCATGTGATTTATTTTAAACTTATATATTATTCGAACCATTTTCTAACCTGATTTTTAGGGTGTTACAAGTTGTATTTTATTCAAGTTTTATTAATGCAATTCAGAATTTATAGTTTATTCACTTTTGGTTTATACTCTTTCTTGCATACGATATCGGAAGATAAGTTTGTGAAGAAAAACCTATTTTTATATACTAGGGATAGTTAGGCTCACTATGAGTTGTTGAATTGTCGACAAGGCATAACCCGTCGAGACAGCTAAGGTGATCCTTCAGTGACCCGTCGAGGCGATACTTCAACTCTTTACATTAATAAGAGTAGAATATTGTCCAATTAGATTCTACACTATGAAACAATCAACCTAGCCTTTCTATTACATCTTGAGATTCTAATAAATTGTTTAGTTATTTTTATTATTTAGTTAAATATACTTCTAACCAAATTACTTGTGTTTTTACTTTTCTTAGTGCAGGAAAGATACGTTGTGTGGGTATCCATTCCCTTTGAGTTTGACATCTAAAATATTACAACTTGGCAAAAGTATACGCTTGCATCGTTAAGATGTAAGACTTCCTACTCGCACCAAGTTTTGGCGCCGTTGACGGGGACTAACATTCAACCTTCTAGCATATTAATCTTGCACCATATTTATTTTATTTTTTTCTCTTTTATTGTTCATATAATTTGGGTTGTCCCGCTGTATGACCAAGTCAAAACCATCGGATGAAGAATATCCCTTTATCCCGTAAATCGAGCATACTGCAAGAAGTCTTCGAAAAAGGTTAAGAGCAAGAATGAATTAAGTACCTGGACAGTAAGGGAACAACTCTAGCATTAATGCCACCGTGGAAGACAACGCGGCTACATATGCAGTAGTCAATCCAGTCAATCTTCCAGCATCCGAACGCGTAAGAACAACTCACGATTATCTTGAAGAAGATCTAGATGGGCTGAGACCTAAGTGTCAATCTTCTAGCAATAAATACACCAAAGAGGATGATGCTTGATGCCTCGAAAAATGATACTCTTCTAAACCGTCTGCCGCATAAAAGTTTGGAAATTTTGGACCGCCTCGCCAAGAATGATTATCAGCATCCTATAACATGAAGAGGAGAGACACGGAGAGGAGTGTCAAATATGGACACTTCATATTCAATTTTGGCCCACATATCAGTATTGACAGATATGGTCAAGGATTTGCAAAAACCCAATAACGTTCGAGAAGTTAAGGTAATCTCCCTTTTCTGTGAATTATGTAGTGAGAACAATGACTCAAGTGAGTGCCCTTAGAATCCTGAATCTAGCTTCTGTTTGAAAATTTCAACCAAAATAATATGTCTAACACATACAATCAAAAATGGAGTAAGCACACAAACTTTTCATAGAGCATAACAAACAATACGCTCAACACGCAAAAACAAAATGTGCAAACTACAAGATTCCAACAGAATAACAGACCAACCCAATAATAGTTTCCACAATAGGCAATGCCTCAATAGGAACCGACTGATTTATGAACCTTGGAAAATAAACTGAACATGTTTATAGCTCAAATTGGTGCCTATATATCCAATACAGATAAATTCATTAAACGAGTCGGCACCTTCATGGATAGAGTAGAGATGTATATGCATAATAATGAAACTACTTTAAAAATACTAGAAATCATATTAGGTCAGATTGCACGGCAGATGAACAACCAACCTATGGAAGGTCTACCATGCGACATTGAATTCGCTAGAACACGTACGCATGAGCAATGCAAAGCTATAATAACCAGAAGCGAATTATAATTGAAACAGACCATGAGATATTTTCCAAAAAAGTGGGTTAAAAATCTGGGATAGTAAACTCCAAGGACGTAAACGCAAAGAAATCTGAGATGATAAAACCAACAGAAACAAATGCCAAGGATGATGTCGAAGTAGATGATGTTAACACAGCACCACAGATTTTATTTTAATGTTCTGAAAAGATTGAAGATCTGAGTTTACCACCACCATTTCCACGAAGGTTAAAGCAACAAAAGCAAGAGTACCAATTCAAGAAATTTTTGGACATCCTGAAACAGGTACATATCAATATACCTTTACTAAAGGCTATCAAGTAGATGGCCAATTATGCCAAATTTCTTAAAGATATCATCTCAAAGAGGACAAAGATTGAGGAGTTTGAAATTGTTGTTGCAATAGAGGGGTGTGTGGTAATGCTACATAACGAGACATAACAAAGAGAAAAGATCCCAATAGTTTTATGATACCATGTTCTATAAGAGATCAATATACGGGCAATGCATTATTCAACTAAGGTGCAAGCATAAATTTGATGCCTAATTCAGTATTTCAGAAGTTGAGCATTGGGCAAGCAAAGCCAACTATGATAATGCTGCAATAGGTAGACCGTTCTTACGTGTACTCGTAAGAAAAAATTAAAGACATCCTAGTAAGAGTAGATACATTTATATTTCCTGTTGACTTTCTTATCTTAGATTGTGAAGTAGATGAGAATTTTCCTATCTTACTGGGAAGACCATTCTTGGTGAATGAGAGAACATTGATCGATTGCGAAAAAGAAGAATTAGTTATTCAAGTTAATGACGAATAAATAAAAAACAATGTGTTCAGAGCACTAAGGAATATAGAGGAACCATATGAATGCCAAAAGATCAAGGCTCAAATTGAATTCAATTCTGAGAAAGATATGAGTCAAATCGACAAAACAATCGATACCCGCCTCAGCAGCCACCCAAAGTGTTACGGTTGTTGCTATTTAGGAGAAGAGTGTCTCGATAACCAGGAATATGACTTTCATGAAAAATCCCTTAGAAGAAGGTAATTGGATAAAATCATACCTAGGTAAGTATTTCAAATCACTCAATTACTCTTCCAATGCAAGCAAAATACAAAAACTAACAATCACCCACTTTAGAATTAAAACAATTGCTAGAATAATTAAAATATGTCTATTTAGGTTCCAACGATACTCTACCCGTAATTATTTCTTCTAAGTTATAGCCTAAGCGGGAAATTAAACTGACAAACATGCTAAGGTAGCAGAAAAAGGCCAAAGGTTGAACTATTGTCAATCTAAAGGAATCAGTTCAACAGTGTGTATGCATAAGATCTCGTTCGAGGAAAACCATACATCAACTATTGATTCTCAGAGAAGGCTAAACCACACAATGAAAGAAGTGGGAGGAAAGAAATTATTAAGTGTCTAGTTATAGGAATCATTTATCCTATATTTGATAGCACATGGCTAAACTCAATATAATGTATACCAAAGAAAGGTCGTATGATATTAATAATCAATAAAAACAATGAATTGATTCCAACACGAATAGTCACCAGCAGAAGAGTTTGCATGGATTATCGAAAGCTAAACAAGGCAACAAAGAAGGATTATTTCCCTTACCATTCATTGATCAAATGTTTGACGGGTTAGTAGGAAAACCTTTTAACTATTTTCTAGATGACTACTCAAGATATAATCAGATTACCATAGAAAAATCACTTTCACATGTCCATACGGAACTTATGCATTTAGAAGGATGTCATTCGGATTATGCAATGCTCCAACAACTTTCCAGCGATACATGATGGCAATTTTCTACGATATGATTGAAACTTACCTAAAAATCTTTATGGATGATTTCTCAGTCTTCGGAGACGATTTTGATAGCTTCCTCTGCAACCTGAAAAAAGTTCTATAGAGATGTGAAGAGTCAAATCTAATTTTGAACTGGGAAATGAAACTTTATAGTAGACGAAAGAATTGTGCGTTTATGAGAATCCATATTGAGTTAAGGGTTGATTTTGGATTGTTTTTTATTGAAGATATTTGAATTTCTTTCTATTTCATCTATTAAATTATTGATCTAGTTGAAAAATCTCGATAATATACTTCTAACCTGCGAGATTAAAAATTGTTACATTTGTTCATATTCTAAATAAGTGTATGAAAACCATTTTCGTAGAAATGCTTTAAATGATTGATTTGACTAAAATGATGAATATATCCTGGAGCTTAAGTACTAATAAAATAGCCTCGCGACTGGAATAAATTAATTGTCTTTGATAAATCTTGAAAATACTGATAAAGCTTAAATAATTCAAATTCACTTAAGGGTTAAGAAGTATGATGTACATTAATCAATCATGATATTAATACAATATTAGAATAATTCCGCGCATAATATATGTTTGACTACTCAATTGAGGTCGAATTATAAATTTATCTTGTTTGATGTTACATATCGATCGGTCTTCTTTGATATTCCTCCGTTTTGTTATATTACAAGGCGAAACAATCATCTTAATTTCTCTACTATGTTAGAGAGTGTGTTGTCATATGAGAAACATATGCATGTGAACATTGATAATTTTCAGTTGTGCAGATGAAAATGGAGCATGGAGGTGTTTGGTATATTACTAAGCTTATAGCTTATTTTATTTTTGTTTATATTATTATTCTGATACTCAACTACTATTTTTAATAAAATTATGCTTAACATTACATTTTGTAATAGGTAAGTGGATAGTTATCTGGTAATCACTTAAAGATGAACAAACCTGATTATATGGGTCACGGATGACGATAGAAAGAGTTGATGATATAATCTCTCATGACAGGGGTTATTACCTCCCTATTGGAAGATATTTTTATCCTTTGATCTTTATTTTTTTTTTGAAAAAAATTGGTATAATTATAAATTTGCACTCACTTTTTCGAATTTATGTTTTGCCCCTATTTAAATCGAAACTTGTTTATGATTTCATCAATAAAATAAAAAATTAACGATATGTTATCTAAAAAAGAGAAAAACACATATATTAGATTACCATATCAATTTTTCTGTTCAGAGCATAAATCGTTCACAATACAAGAGTTTCGTAGAAAAACATGATCTTATGAAAAACATTACACTAGAAAAGCAACAGAAAAATCTGTCTTTTCCTTGTCTGCAAACTTCACAAATCTTATTACAGGATGAAAGACAAGGATTAGCTCATTTCATCCCCAATTACAATTATTTAGTATTCTAATAGAGCCTCATTCATAGTGAAGAAAATATTGGAACACCTGTCAAGCTATCCCCGGAATCAACGATGAACACGTTACCAGTTACGTATTCCGAAGAATCATGAATCATGTACCTAACCACCGAGGTTAATCCTGGATCTGCCATACCATATGTTCTTAAAGGCACAGTTCTCTTAGCCACAGTTGCTAGTCACTCCTTCTTCATAAGCTCTTGCGTGATCTCAGATTTGAAAAGACCAGATGCTATCGAGTTCACTCGAATTTTATGCATCCCTAGTTCCATGGCCATTGTCTGCATAACAACCATGGCCATGGCAAAAAAATCATTACATATTGGAATTAGAGCACAACACAAAAATTGGCGTGAATTCAATGACCTAAAACCACCTTGAGAACATGTTGAAACAATCATTAAGTAATATATATATATATATTTGTTATGTTGGATTAAATTCGTAATCATAGGCACATATGTATAATGTACGATACTATTACGAAGTACGGTATAAACTCTATGCTAGATTTCGTATTAAAATATATTTTAGTTATAACTTGTTAAACAACTAAAGAACTTTATAGTAAAATATGTAGTGACCTTTGTCATGATGTTTAGGGCTGCTTTGGAGGAAGCATAAGCCAGACCTCCGGGTGATTGGCTACAATTAAGACCGGCAACCGAAGATATATTGATTATGGATCCTGCTTGATTTGCATCGCGCATGTGCAACGCAACATATTTTGACACCAACCACGATCCTGTCAAATTGGTTCTTACGGTTTGATCCCATTCTTCTTCCGATAATTCTAATAGACCCTTCACAGTACCTGTCAATTACATATTTTTTACAGTATGACCGTATAAAACTAATTAAAAGCAGATAAAAAACTTTAAGGGTAACTAATTAAAATGGATTACCTCTAATACCGGCGTTATTTATTAAAGCATCGATCCTCCCAAAGGCATCCCAAGCTGTTTTCACAGCGCTCTGTATGGTGCCTCCGTCAGCACATATATCAAGCTCAACGGGGACAGCTCGGCGTCCAATAGAGTGAGACTCGGGAAAGCTGAGGCGATTGATATCATCGCATAGTGTTTTAAGGCGGTCGACGCGGCGTGCGGCAGCCACGATACGACAACCGGCTTTTCCCAAGTCAAGACAAAATTCACGACCTAGTCCGGAAGATGCCCCCGTGACCATCACCACTTTGTTACTTAGATCTTCCCATGGCTCTAGTTGTGTCTGCTCCGCCATGCTCTCAATAACAGAGGTTGGATGTTGAAACAATAGGAGAGTTAAAATGGTGGAAATTGAGGGATTCCAAAAATATATAGGTTGAGCCAAGTATAGGTTGAGCCAAGTATTTTATTCGAATTATAAATTAACATTGTAGTTGAATTTATTCGATGTTTGTTTAATTTACGGTTTGATGCACATTCATTCTTATTAATTAAAAAAATAATTAATTTAAATCTATAAAATTAATAAAGGCCAATCAATTAAAGTTTATATCCAATTAAGAACAATTAACTAAATTCAATTTAAATTTCAACAATTTTCATCGATTAAAAGCAACATAAAATTTAGTATTAACTTTTGGATGTTACGGACCGCTAACTTTTTTTATCAAGTAACCAGTTCTTGAACCTATTTTAAAAAAAACTCTAATTTTAATAGTTTCTGGTCTACTAAAATAACCGATAACGACTCCAATCTTTATCTTAAATTCAATTTATCCCTTAAATCTCAATTTTATCCCCTATTATCAAAATCTCAAACAAAAGCGATGGAAATTCTTAAACATAAATATTTTTTTTAATAAGAGTAGAAAAACCATTTTTAGAGCTGACAAATCTGTTGGAGAAATTTTTGAGAGTTAAGCCTATAATTATATATTACTTTTTAATGATGAAAATTTTAAAATTTAAATTAAATTTAATTAATTTGTTTTGTTTTATTTTGTTTTAAATAATACTTTAATTCAATAGTTTATGATAATTAGTGGTCTTGCATTAATCATTTATTTAATTTATAAAGAATCATCGAGATGTATTGCATCATACGCATTGAATTTTCTACCTAATCTTTGTCCATAATGGGAGTGACCCTACATATCCACGTGAGTAGCCATTCATGGGTCGATAATTCACTTTCTAAATTCATAACTTTTGACACATAACCCTCAATGTCAATAGGTCATAAATTAACATAATAAGATGTATATTTTATCTGTAATACCTTTTATGAACCGTCTGTGGCCCATAAAAAATGTGACACATTTCATGCTAAAAACTTATATTATGTGTTTAGTTTATCACCTTATTTATAATTTAAATTAATAAAAAATATTTATTTTATTAATTTATATATTATATTTTTATTAAATAATTTTTGTCATATTTATTATAAATAAAATTAATAATAATTTTTATTATGAATCTTCACTTGATAATTTTTTATCAACCACTTGATAAAAATATAAAATAAAAATTAATAAAATAGATTATTTTATAGGTTGATATCATAAATGATGTGACTAACTAAACTTATGATATAATTTTTTAATCTCCGCAATTAATCATGTAATCTTAAATTTTATTAATTTTTATAAAAATTTTAAACTTTATTAAGTCATAATTAAATTGATACAAGAACTTTTAGAGGTTTAAAAAAAAAACTCATAATATTCATATATCAAATAACACGGGATAATATAACTAAATTTTAATCAAGGTTTAAATAATAATAGTTGATCTTATGAGATGAGACATTAGATCATTTAAAAGTGTACAACTTTTAAATTTAGTAGTTAAACTATATTTTAATAAACTTAGCCATTTACATTTTTAAAGTTTAAAATTATTATTTGAATCGAGTGACAAGATTACACGTACATAAAATAATTAATTTAGAGAAAAAAATAATTAAAGTTATAAATTACTCGTAATTTCGTACAATACAACTAGACTTAATTGATTTAACGACTATTGTTGAGTTATGATCAAAATTTATTCATATGTTTAAGTTTCGTTTGGGTTAGGATTAAAATTTCAAAAATTAAAAAATATAAAAATTAAAACTAACAAAATTATAGTACATTGATTAAATGCATAAAATATAAGGGCTAATGATAGATTTTTCCTCTGGGTGATAACCAGCCGAACTGAGTTAGTACTTAAGTATGCTCAAATTTAAATTGACAATTTAATCTTTGATTGTAGGCTCAAGCTCAATTTATTTTTTTTTTAAATATTTTTATTTAAGTTTTTAAAAATAATATGTAAAAACATATATAAAAATAGATTTAAAATATTTAATTATGATAATAAGTTAATAACACTGAAACACACAAGTATATATATAAATTATTTTATGTGGTTGATCCATATGTTAACTCTTAGACTTATTTATGATTAACATTGGGAGATTTTAATTTATTTAAATAAGGTTTTTTTTTCTAATTTAAAATTCTTATCCAATATAATTGTAAAGTATTTTTTATAACTAGTAATTAATAATATTATAATTATTCTTTTCATACTCTTGTATATTATTAAATAAATTAACTAAAAATTATTGGATAATTGAACACATGCCCACAAGTTTATATACATGTTCTCTACCGCTCCAATGTGATAATTTATTAATTAAATTTTGAGATATATATTTTGTGGGTGTAATAAAATCTTGAATATGTTTAAAAGTCATGGGGGAATAAATTTAATCTTTAAATGTTTAAAAGTTAGGGACCACCCATGAAATTTAATTATGAATTTATGATGGATTAATTCACGGGGTATCTAACTATAAATAGGCAAATTAAATACAAGTAACTAAATTATCAATAGGGTTGTAAACGAACCAAACATTCAACGAATCGTTCAATGAAATGTTCGTTTATTTATTAAATTAACGAACATAAATAAAATTTTTTTGTTTGTTTAATTAACTGAACGAACAAGAAGAAAATGCTTGTTCATTTATTTATGTTCGTGAAGGTTTAATAATTCATTCGTTTATGTTCATTTATATTTCTTCATTAATGTTCATTTAAATTTATTCATATATGTCTATGGGTGTTCCTTGGCACTTTCACAAGAATATATCTTCTCATAGATGCTTGGATGGAATGCACAAACAAGAATGTGCAAAGCTTTATGGTTAAGCACTATCTGCTTGCGATCTTCAATGCTCCATTCCGCCTTTGTTTCTTTTGACACAAACAATCCATCTTCCACTATATCCCAAACCTTGTAGTCTCTTGAATTGATGAAATACTTCATCCTTATCTTCCATTGGGAGTAGTTATACCCAACAAAGAATGGTGGCTTGTCAATTGATTGAGTCATAGAATATCGGTTGATCGGTAATTGGTCGAGCTCTCTGAATCTTCTCAATAGGATGTTAATCTTCCTCGATTGAGCCTCGCTCTGATACCAATTGTTAGGCTTGAAGTGGCTCAATGCACAACTGATTAACTTGCCAATTTTATGGAGAAAGAACACTTTGGGTGATTTGTTGTCGAAGCAAAAATAACAAAATGATTTTAGAGTGGTTCGGCCTTCGAATAAGTACCTACATCCACTATCTTAGCTTCCCACTAAGGATTTCCAAATTCACTAAGAATTTCAACCTTTTGAGGCCAAAGGGATAACCTTACAATCCTAGACTCAAACCCGAATCTAGCATCCAAATTTCACACCCGAACTTTGGGAATTCACTCAACAAAAAGAAAACTTAGCAAACTTGTTTAATCCTTCTAATAAGGCTATTGTTTGCAATCTAAGCACTCACCCAATTCCTAATTACACTTGAGCATATATGACAATTAAGTTCACAAGTGTTGTCTACCCAAAAATGTAAGAATTAAGCACTAAGACAAATCTTTGATCATATTGTTGTTTACAATGAAGCATTAGTCTTCTCTTGATGCTTGAGGCTTCCTTTTATCATCCCAAATGAGCTTCTAGCTGTTTATGATCGTTGGGGTGTTTTGGAGCCATGTGGAGTTGATTACAAGGCATATTTCTGTTTCTGGTGCAGGTGGTATCAATATCGGTATCGATACTGCTCCTAACTGTTGGGGGTTTTCATAAAATCGTTTTGACCGTTGGGGGTATTTAGAAATCAGTATCGAAACAGGTATAGATATCAGTATCGAAACAGGTATAGATATCGTTATAGAAACAGGTGGTATAGATACCGGTATAGAAACAGGTGGTATAGATACCGGTATAGAAACATATGGTATGGATACCGTTATAGAAACTAATATAGATACCAGTGTAGAAACAAGTGGTATGGATACCGGTATAGAAATTGGTACAGATACCGATATAGAAACCAAACATCACAGTGGTGAATGAGTATCGATACTAGTATCGATACACTGTGACTTTTGCCTTTGAAAACATGTCACGAAGAAAGGTATCGAAACACCTTGAAGGTGTATCGAAACATATGGGTAAAAATCACTCATTTGGTTTCTTTAACTTATTTAAAACACTTTTAAACTTTCTCAAAAATATCTTAAATATAATTTCAAGTAGTTTGAACATAAGAATAACTTTTGAAATCTTTTCAAATTAGTCCAAAACTATTTATCAATTATTATATCAAAATATTAGTTCTACAATCTCCCCCTTTTTGATATAATAAAACCAACTTGAAAAATTGTTTTTGAGATTTCTTCCCCTTTGTCAAATAAACTTTAAATAGGAGAATTAAAGAATTAAATCGAGTTTCCTCTTTTTCACTGCCAACACATGTTTCGAACCTGATATCGAAACAACTTCGTATATTTTTAATTAATTTTAAAATATTTAAAAATTATTACTCCAGATATCGATACTGGTATCGATACACCCCTTAATCCCCAACGGCTATTTTAGCATTAAATGAATCGACCGTTGATGGCATTTAAAATTTGATTGATGGTTAGCCTGTATCGAAACAAGGATCGATACCTAACTTCACAGTTACTTTTGGCATCGAAGCAGGTATCGATACCCCCTTTATAAAATGTACAATGGCTCTTTCTATTCTTGGTCTATTTCGAAACAGGTAGCATGTGTTTTGATACTACCTGCTGCAGAGTGCATTTATGATGGAAAGATGAAGCTTCAACGTCCTTATTTACATTCCCAACAATCATAACGGATAGAAATCAATGAGAAGGTATAAAAGGGAGCATTTTCAACAGCATTGAGGACTATTGAACCTCAAGCAACATCCAAGCAATCAAATCCAACTCCCAAGCACTTATTGCATATCCTAGCCTCCCAACTTGTGTTCCTAAATTTGATTCTTGTATTTTAAGTTTGGGGAGAGTTAAATTGTATTTGGAGAATTTATTTCTAGTGAGAGAATTCCTTTTATCCCACTCTAATCATTTGTAACATCTTGTGAGATTCAAATCAATTTTGGGTAGAAAATTGATTTGCTTGTAAAGGTTATCCCTTGAACCTAGAAAAAGGTTGAATTCAATAGTGAATTGGTTTCAAAATCCTTAGTGGGAGCTAAGGTAGTGGATGTAGAGCTTGTTCAAAGCTTGAACCACTATAAATTTCTTCTTCTTCATTATTAGCATTTTTACCGAATTTTTTTTTTAATTTTAAAATTGTCAATTCACCCCCTCTTGGCCATCTTCCAAAGAATGATCAACTCAACACATTCCGAGCATAGGGTTGGTTGGACGGCCTCCACCTCTTACCGAATGTTGGGAGGCCTCGTTCGAAGATGTATAATGTAACATTCTGGGCATATGATTTAAGGGCGACCTCAATCCAGAGTGTAGGATCCTGATGTTGTGTGGACGTGGGCCTCACTCTTGTGTGTTGCCTTGTTATGTTTTGTATATGCTATGTGCGATAATATACATTCATTTATGCCATGTGATAGGCAAGCATGCTAGACCATCATATCATGTACGAGATCTATATGTCATGCTTTACTGCTTATGATATGCATGATGTTGGCCGAGTTCGGCGTGCCCACTGAGTTTTCGTAGCTCAGCGTTCAAAATGTGTTTCGTGTGTAGGTTAGGTGGAGCTGGTTCTTGTGGAGTACCATCAACGTTTTGAATTCAGTATCGACTTTGTGTCAGGGTACAGTGATAGATGTAGTGGGCTAGTACTTTGTCAGAACCTATATGTATTTTTGTAACTCTGTTATTTTAATTGGGTCAAATGTTTTAAATAGGTTTGTAGTAATTTGGAGCTTCGGTCACTTTAAACTATTTTGGGCTTTTGTTTTAAATTAAATGAATTTTATGAATCGTATTTGGACTTGAATTGACTTTATTTTTGGACTTTTAAAGGAAATTTTAAAATACGGGTTTTGAGTCGGAGGCCCAATGTTACATCTGGGTTGGGGTGTTACAGTTTGAGCAGGTATTTCAGGGTCCTTCAGTTGTAATCCACTTCTGGTTGATATGGCTTTACATTGTTCATGAGGACCAATTTTAGTGACTTCAGTATCACTAGGGAGACATCATATGGGTCTGCTTTTCATCTGTTGGGTCATTTGTCCTACTGTGGTTTCTAGCGATTTGAGAGTAGCTTCGTCATTCTGCATTCTCATTTTTGTTCTGTCCATGAAAGTGTCGGCTCTTTGAATCAACTTGTTGGTGTTTTCAATGTATGCAACGGTATGAGCCATAAATGTTTATAGTGTATTCTACAGAGTCTGGACGTCTCTTGTCTGCTATGGCGGCGATGCCTGTTGCACCATCTGCTGCTAAGCAAATCTATTATTTTACTGGAATCCCGTAGATTGCACTGGTTGGTTTTGCGTGTTAAGAGCATTATTGGGATTGCTTCATGAGAAATTGGGGTCCTTCCTCCATGATGGGTTGTAATTGTTGGACATATTGTTTCTATTAAAGTTGCCAACATAGAAGGAAGATTCTGGATTGTGTGGGCATATGTTTGAGTTATGATTATCACCACATGTTTCGCAAAGAACGATGACTGCTTTTACTTCCCGAACGTGGCTTGGTTTATGTAGATCTTTGACCATGTTGGTTAAGGCTGATAGTTGTGCTAGGATAGAATCTACAGAATCAGAAGTTGTCATATCTCACCTATTTATACATCTTCGGGTGGTTGGGTGTTGATAGTCGTTCTTTTTCAACCTATCAAAATTTTCTAAACTCTCATGAGGTGGGCGGTCTAAGAGGGTGCCATTGGCGGAAGCATCAAGCATCATCCTTGTAGGGGTGTTAACTGCATTATAAAAGATGGATACTTAGGTCCACTCAAGCAGACCATGCATGGGGCATTTTCTATATAGTTCTCTATATCTTTCTCAAGCCTCATACATTGATTCGTCTTAGTCTTGCCTAAAGGATGTTATGTCATTTCAGAGTTTATCAGTCATATTGGTGTAACTGAATCTGGCAAGGAAGCTTTGGCATAGTTCTGTCCATGAGTTCAACGATCCCAGCTGGAGGTTATTTAACCAAGATTTTGCCCTATCCCTTAGTAAATAGGGGAACAATTTTAGCTTAAGGAAGTCGGCTGAGACTCCCGGCAGCTTGAATGAGTTACAAAGTTCTATAAAGGATTTAAGATATTGCCGAGCATCTTCATTGGTCGAACCCCCAAACTGGCCTAGGGTGTTAATCATGTTGAACATGACCGGTTTTAGTTGGAAGTGCTCTGCCTCTATGTTAGGCATCACAACAGCAGGACTTAACCCATCTAAATCTTCCTCTAATTAATCTCGAACAGTTCGGGCGCGTTCCTACCTTAGAATATTTACTGGATTAACAACTGCAAAAGCACCGCGGTTGTCTGCCGCGGCGGCATTCATACCCACATTGTTTTTTTGGTCAGGTTCTACGTTCATTCTTTGGCGTGTCTTACGTTTTATATCTCGTGCAGTTTTTTCGATTTCTGGATCGTAAGGGTATTGATCGATAGTCAAATTGGACCTGGTCATACACAAAACAACCCTTAGAAGTTAAACTAAAACTAAACTAAATAAAATAAACTAAAATAATTAAAAATGTGTAGAAATAATTGGTAGTAAAATTGAGCACCATTCCCCGGCAATGGCGTCAAATCTGATGGAGGCTATGGAGTCCTATTAATTCTACCTTTGTCAAATTGTAGTACTTAAGACGTCGGTCCCACGAAGACTAAGTCAATCTCGCTACTTCTTATGATTGAATTGAGGAAACTAAAATCACAAGTAAATGAATTGGTTGAATTATGACTAAGATAACTATAAAAGCATAAAATTATATAACGGAATAATATGATAAGGGTGAGGCTAGATTGAGTGCTTTGTAGGAAAATCTAGTTATGTTAAGTATCCACTTATTAATGCAATGGGTTGAACTGTCGCCTCGGTAGATCGCACAAAGGGTCTCCGCAGCTGTCTAGGAGGGGTTATGCCTTGTCGAAAATTCAACATTCCATAATTCGACAGAGCATCCTTATATGTCTTCTTCCTTATCCCTAAGTGAAGAGAACTGTTGAAATCCACGTCTTGATGATACCTCCAGGCGTAAATCAAGGACGGACAACAACCAAACACATTTATCTTATTAGTCGCTGAAATCCTTGACGGATTAGTCTATAACTATGAGCAAAGACCGTATTCTCTCGTTTCGTGAACCTACATCTCCCAATGCTAGGCAAATGAGTTTTTCTCACATACTTATCTTTCGAGCTCATATGCAAGATGGGTAACTACCAAGAGAGAATAAACTATGAAATAGGTTTTGCATTAATAAATATCAAACATAACATAACCTTCATCTCCGATTACTCTACAAATAATCTAAACCTCCGAAAGTCTTAGAACATGATGGAGGCGGCGACTAAAGGTATAATAATGTAAAAATCCGTCTCGACTCCACACTAAACCTAAACCTAAACCTAATAAATGTCTTACGTAGGCCAAGCCCTAAGTTGATCTTTCCATACAAGGAAAGAGTTCTAAACGGAAAAGAAATCTAATTCAAAATTAAACTATATTAATTTAATCTTATTTTCTAAAATATCTTTTCTTTCCTGCGGTTGGCTTTGACTTGGGCTTCACCTCCTAATTGAGTCTTCTTCTTTCTCTTGTTCTTTGTCTGTTGAGTTCGATATCTTTTCCTCTTTTTGTTGAGCACTTATTGTTATCTTTTACGCTACTGCGTCGACCTTCAGAATACTGCTGTGGCGGGTGTTTCTTCTGCAATTCAGCATCTATTTTTTTCTTTGGCCCTTTCTGTGATCAAGGTTCCTGTCTAAAAAAGAAAACTTTCAAACGTATATGTTTTATGCCAGAAAGTAGATAATTTTGTATAGTTAGTGTTCGGATGCTAAGATATGGAAAATAACCAGAAATATCCTATTATCGCCTTTAATTCTGTCTTTATTGGCAATAAACGAGTGGGGAAATGATATAAAAAATGAGGACTTTTGAGTGCTCATCACACACCCAAACTCGAACTATTGCTTGTCCTCAAGCAATGCAAAAGATAATTTTTAAGTCTGAAATTTTAAAGTAATATACCGTCTTGCCTGCCTCGGCAGAGTTTCTTTCTTGACTCTGCCTCTTCTAGGTTCTAGGCGTTACTCAGAACTAGACTAAAGATGATGCTAACGCAACACCACAGATTTGATTTCAATGTTCTGAAAAGATTGAAGATCTGAGTTTATCACCACCATTCCCACTAAGGTTAAAGCAACAAAAACAAGAGTATCAGTTCAAGAAATTTTCGGACATCCTAAAACAGGTACACATCAATATACTTTTATTGAAGGCTATCAAATAGATGACCAATTATGTCAAATTCCTTAAAGATATCATCTCAAAGAGGAAAAAGATTGGGGAGTTTGAAATTATCGCTGCAATAGAGGGGTGTATGGTAATGCTACATAACGAGCCATAACAAAGAGAAAAGATCCCGATAGTTTTATGATACCATTTTCTATAGGGGATCAATATACGGGTAATGCATTATTCAACTAAGGTGCAAGAATAAATTTGATGCCTAATTCAGTATTTCAGAAGTTGGGCATTGGGCAAGCAAAGCCAACTACGGTAATGTTGCAATAGATAAACCTCTCTTACGTGCAACTGGAAGGAAAAATTAAAGACATCTTAGTAAGAGTAGATACATTTATATTTCATGTTGACTTTGTTATCTTAGATTGTGAAGCAAATGAGAATTCTCCTATCATACTGGGAAAACCATTCTTGGCGAATGGGAGAAAATTGATCTATTGCAAAAAAGAGAATTAGTTATTCAAGTTAATGACGAACAAGTAAATATCAATGTGTTCAAACTTTAAAGCACTAAGGCATATAGAGGAACCATATGAATGCAACAGATCAAGGCTAAGATTGAATTCAATTTTGAGAAAGATATGAGTCAAATGGATAAAACAATCGATGCCCGCCTCGACAGTCACCCAAAGTGTCACGGTCTTTTCTATTTAGGAGAAGAGTATCTCGACAACCAAGAATCTGACTTTCATGAAAATCCCTCAGAAGAAGTTAATTGGATAGCAACATACCTAGGTAAGTATTTCGAACCACTCAATTACTCTTTCAATGCAAGCAAAATACAAAAACTATCAATCACCCACTTTGGAATTAAAACAATTGCCAGAATTAAAACAATCACCCGTAATTATATCTTCTAAGTTATAGCCTAAGCAGGAAATTAAGCTGACAAACATGCTAAGGTAACACACAAAGGCTAAAGGTTAGACTATTGTTAATTTAAAAGGAATCAATCCAATAATGTACATGCATAAGATCTCGTTGGAGGACAACCATAAACCAACTATTGATGCTCAGAGAAGGTTAAACCACACAATGAAAGAAATGGAAAGGAAAGAAATTATTAAGTGTATAGTTACAAGAATTATTTATCCTATATCAGACAACACATGGATAAACCTAGTATAATGTATACCAAAGAAAGGACGTATGATAGTAATAATCAATAAAAACAATGAGTTGATTCCAACATGAACAATCATCTACTGAAGAGTTTGCATGGATTATCGAAAGCTAAACAAGGCAACAAAGAAGGGTTATTTTGCCTTACTATTCATTGATCAAATGCTTGACAGGTTAGTAGGAAAACCTTTTAATTATTTTTTAGATGAATACTCAAGATATAATCAGATTGTCATAACTCCCAAGGACTAGGAAAAAAACCCACTTTCACATGTTCATACGAAACTTATGCATTTAGAAAGATGTCATTCCGATTATGCAAATGCCCCAACAACTTTCCTGCGATGCATGATGGCAAGTTTCTCTGATATGATTGAAGATCATCTAAAAATCTTCATGGATGATTTCTCAATCTTCGGAGATGATTTTTATAGCTTCCTCGATAACCTGAAAAAAGTTCTACAGAGATATAAAGAGTCAAATCTAATTTTGAACTGGAAAAATGATACTTTGTAGTAGATAAAAGAATTGTGCGTTTATGCGGATCCATCTTGAGTTAAGGGTTGATTTTGGATTGTGTTTTGTTGAAGATATTTAAATTTCTTTCTATTTCATCTATTAAATTATTGATCTAATTAAAAGATCTCGATAATATACTTCTAATCAGCGAGATTAAGAATTGTCTACATTTGTCCAAATTCTAAATAAATGTATGAAAAACATTTTCTTAGAAATGTTCTAAATGATTGATTTGACTAAAATGATAGAATATATCCTTGAGCTTAGTGAAATAACCTCACAATTGGAATAAGTTAATTGCCTTTGATAAATATTGAAAATACCGGTAAAGCTTAAATAATTCAAATTCACTTAAGGGTTATGAAGTATGATGTACATTAATCAATCATGATATTAATACAATATTAGAATAATTCTGCGCATAATATATGTTCGACTATTCAATTGGGGTTGAATTATAAACTTATCTTATTTGATGTTACATATCGATCGGTTTTCTGTGATATTCCTCCGCTTTGTTATATTACAAGGCGAAATAATCATCTTAATTTCTCTATGTTAGAGAGTGTGTTGTCATATGAGAAGCATATTCATGTGAACATTGATAATTTTCAGTTGTGCAGATGAAAATGGAGCATGAAGGTGTTTGTTATAACTAAGCTTATAGTTTATTTGAAGCCGTTTTTGCCTAAATGGGGAGCGATGTCCCAAGCTACATAAGACATCAAAATATATGCAAAATAATTATTTCTTATAAAGAATAAGAAAGATATAGATATATATTATATTGTAATTACTTTAAGATTATTAAAAAAAATTATCTATTTAATATTATATTTTTTTATATTACTATTTTGATACTCAATTAATATTTTATATAAAATGATGCTTAACATTATATTTTGTTTTTACACTGATACCTCCATTTATAGACGGGGTTTAATAGGTCCTAGAAAGGAAAAATTATATCATGAACCTTTTTCATCACGTCATTCGTGGTCTCAACAAATTAGATTCATCCATTTCATATATTTTTTAAGGTGAATTATCACCTATTTCCTTCTTGTAATAGGTGAATAGGTAGTTATCAGGTAATTACTTCAAAATGAACGAAACTGATTACATGGATCACAGATGACGTGGTGAAAATGGTTGATGATATAATCTCTCCTGATAGGGGTTAGTACCTCCCTATTCGAAGATATTTTTATCCTTTGATCTTTATATTTTTTTTGAAAAAAATGATATAATTATAAATTTGCACTCACTTTTTTAAATTTATGTTTTGCCCCTATTTAAATGGTAGCTTGTTTATAATTTCATCAATAAAAAAAATAACGATACGTTACCTAAAAAAAAGAAAAACACATATATTAAACTATCATATCATTTTTTCTCTTCAGAGCATAAATCGTTCACAATATTTCTCAAGTACAACAAGAGTTTCATAGAAAAACATGATCTTATTAAAAACATTACACTAGAAAAGCAACAGAGAAATCTGTCGTTTGCTTGTCTGCAAACTTCACAAATCTTATTATAGGATGAAAGACAAGGATTAGCTCACTTCCATCCCCAATTACAATTATTTAGTATTCTAATAGAACCTCATTCATAGTGAAGAAAATATTGGAACACCTGTCAAGCTATCTCCGGAATCAACGATGAATACGTTACCAGTTACGTATTCCGAAGAATCATGAATCATGTACCTAACCACCGAGGTTAATCCTGGATCTGTCATACCATATGTTCTTAAAGGCACAGTTCTCTTAGCCACAGTTGCTAGCCACTCCTTTTTCATAAGCTCTTGCGTGATCTCAGATTTGAAAAGACCAGGTGCTATCGAGTTCACTCGAATTTTATGCATCCCTAGTTCCATGGCCATTGTCTGCATAACAACCATGGCCATGGCAAAAAAATCATTACATATTGGAATTAGAGCACAACACAAAAATTGGCGTGAATTCAATGACCTAAAACCACCTTGAGAACATGTTGAAACAATCATTAAGTAATATATATATATATATATTTGTTATGTTGGATTAAATTCGTAATCGTAGGCACATATGTATAATGTACGATACTATTACGAAGTACGGTATAAAATTAAATGAACAATAATAATACATATATCGTATTAAAAATATATTTTAGTTATAACACGTTGAACAACTAAAAAACTTTATAGTAAAATATGTAGGAACCTTGGTCATGGTGTTTAGGGCTGCTTTGGAGGAAGCATAAGCCAGTCCTCCCCGAGCTTGGACGCGATCAAGACCGAAAATGGAAGATATATTGATTATAGATCCTGCTTGATTTGCATCGCGCATTTGCAACGCAACATATTTTGACACCAACCATGACCCTGTTAAATTGGTTCTTATAGTTCCGTTCCATTCCTCCTCCGACAATTCTAATGAATCCTTCACGGTACCTGTTAATTACATATTTTTTACCGTATGACCGTATAAAACTAATTAAAAGCAGATAAAAAACTTTAAGGGTAACTAATTAAAATGGATTACCTCTAATGTCGGCGTTATTTATTAAAGCATCGATCCTCCCAAAGGCATCCCAAGCTGTTTTCACAGCGCTCTGTATGGTGCCTCCGTCAGCACATATATCAAGCTCAACGGGGACAGCTCGGCGTCCAATAGAGTGAGACTCGGGAAAGCTGAGGCGATTGATATCATCGCATAGTGTTTTAAGGCGGTCGACGCGGCGTGCGGCAGCCACGATACGACAACCGGCTTTTCCCAAGTCAAGACAAAATTCACGACCTAATCCGGAAGATGCCCCCGTCACCATCACCACTTTGTTACTTTGATCTTCCCATGGCTCTAGTTGTGTCTGCTCCGCCATGCTCTCAATAACAGAGGTTGGATGTTGAAACAATAGGAGAGTTAAAATGGTGGAAATAGAGGGATTCCAAAAATATATAGGTTGAGCCAAGTATAGGGTGGTAATGAGACACGTGGAGGCGATTTATATTTTCTACTCTATTCCTAATATTTGCGGGTATGATTTTAGAGTATTTTCATTAATTATTTTGGATATCTTTTCGTCCACATGTTCAAAAAAAATAAACAAAATTTAATACATTAAAACAAATACTTAATTTTAAATTTCTAAAATTACAAACATAAATAATAAAAACAATAAATAAATTATTTTAAAATAATAAAATATAACTAAAATATTAACTACTGAAATGTAACAACCTACACAACCTTTAAAAGAATATATATATATAATTAATAATCTTTGGTTTTAAATCATGATTAATTTTTTTCAAAAAAATATATTAGATGATCTTTTCAACCACATAAATAACTCTTTTAATTTTACTTATACAATTATAATGAATTTCTAAAATACGTAAAGAATATATATAATTTCTAAAATCATTGATATTGCTTTTTTTAAAACAAATTACAGTTTAATCTTGGCCCAATAAATTAATCTTATCGTCTAAAGGTAAATACTAAAATAATAAAATTTTGACATGTCTTGACATCATTATTATTCATTTGCATCATGCAAAAAGTTAAAGTATTTTATTCGAATTATAAATTAACATTGTCGTTGAATTTATTTGATGTTTGTTTACTTTACGGTTTGATGTACAGTCATCTTTATTAATTAAAAAATAATTAACTAAATCTATTAAATTACTAAAGCCCGATCAATTAAAGTTTATATTCAATTAAGAACAATTAATTAAATTCAATTTAAATTTTAACAATTTTCATCGATTAAAAGCAACATACAATTTAATATTAACTTTTGGATGTTACGGATCGCTAACCTTTTTTATCGAGTAACCAATTCTCGAACCTATTTTTAAAAAAATCTCTAATTTCAATAGTATTTGGTCTATTAAAATAATCGGTAACGACTTTAATCTCTATTTTAAATTTAATTTATCCCTTAAATCTCAATTTTATCCCCTATTATCAAAATCTCAAACAAAAGCGATGGAAATTCTTGAACATAAATATTTTTTTTAATAAGAGTAGAAAAACCATTGTTAGAGCTGACAAATCTATTGGGGAAATTTTTGAGAGTTAAGCCTATAATTATATATTACTTTTTAATGATGAAAATTTTAAAATTTAAATTAAATTTAATTAATTTGTTTTGTTTTGTTTTGTTTTAAATAATACTTTAATTCAATAGTTTATGATAATTAGTGGTCTTGCATTAATCATTCATTTAATTTACAAAGAATCATCGAGATATGTTACATGAGTAGCCATTCATGGGTCGATAATTCACTTTCTAAATTCATAACTTTTGACACGTAACCTTCAATATCATTAGGTCATGAACGAACATAATAAGATGTATACAGTATCTGTAATACCTTTTATGAACCGTCTGTAGCTCATAAAAGATATGACACATTCTATGCTAAAAACTTATATTATGTGTTTAGTTTATCACGTTATTTATAATTTAAATTAATAAAAAAATATTTATTTTATTAATTTATATATTATATTTTTATTAAATAATTTTTTAGTCATATTTACTATAAATAAAATTAATAATATTTTTTATTAAGAATCTTCACTTGATAATTTTTTATCAACCACTTGATAAAAATATAGAATAAAAATTAATAAAATAGATTATTTCATAGGTTGATATCATAGATGATGTGACTAATTAAACTTATGATATAATTTTTTAATCTCCATAATTAATCATGTAATCTTAAATTTTATTAATTTTTATAAAAATTTTAAACTTTAATTAGTCATAATTAAATTGATACAAGAACTTTTAGAGATTTGGAAAAAAAACTCATAATATTAATATATCAAATAACACAGGATAATATAACTAAATTTTAATCAAGGTTTAAATAATAATAGTTGATTTAATGAGATGAGACATTAGATCATTTAAAAGTGTACAATTTTTAAATTTAGTAGTTAAACTATATTTTAATAAACTTAGCCATTTACATTTTTAAAGTTTAAAATTATTATTTGAATCGAGTGACAAGATTACACGTACATAAAATAATTAATTTAGAGAAAAAAATAATTAAAGTTATAAATTACTCGTAATTTCGTACAATACAACTAGACTTAATTGATTTAACGACTATTGTTGAGTTATGAACAAAATTTATTCATATGTTTAAGTTTCGTTTGGGTTAGGATTAAAATTTCAAAAATTAAAAAATATAAAAATTAAAACTAACAAAATTATAGTACATTGATTAAATGCATAAAATATAAGGGCTAATGATAGATTTAGTTAGTACTTAAGTATGCTCAAATTTAAATTGACAATTTAATCTTTGATTGTAGGCTCAAGCTCAATTTATTTATTTTTAATATTTTTATTTAAGTTTTTAAAAATAATACGTAAAAACATATATAATAATAGATTTAAAATATTTAATTATAATAATAAGTTAAAAACACTGAAACACACAAGTATATATATAAATTATTTTATGTGGTTGATCCATATGTTAACTCTTGGACTTATTTATGATTAACATTGGGAGATTTTAATTTATTGGCATAAAGATAATTTTAACCCTTAATGTTTACGGTTTTTGTCGTTTTGGCCCTTATTTTTTTTTAGGATAAATTTAGCCCTTAACCTATATCTTTTTGACAAATATTTTATTTTTTAACTAGATTGATGACTGAACTATTAAAAATTTAACAATGATACATATATATATGGAATCTAATTTTAAGTGACATGGCATGTAACCTATTAAATGCATATATATATTGAATATAATTTTATTCCAATAAAAAATATAAAACAATTAAAATTTAAATAAATATTAAAAATTATTTAATTCTAAAATATTAGATTATTAAACATTCTTAACCCTAACTACGATAAAATTAAAATCTTATTCGAATTGTGTTTATATTTTTTAAGATGAGATTTTGATTCTATCGTAGTTAAGGTTAAGAATGTTTAATAATTTTTTTATTTTAGAATTAATTAATTTTAATATTTTATTTGAATTTTAGTTGTTTTATATTTTATATTGGAATAAAATTATATTCTATATATATATATATGTATTTGATAGGTTACATTCCATATTATTTAAAATTTTATTTCATATATATATCATCATTAAATTTTTAACGGTCCAGTCATCAAGCTAGTTAAAAAATAAAATATTTGTCAAAAAGATATAGGTTAAGGGCTAAATTTATCCCAAAAAAAGAATAAGGACCAAAACGATAAAAACTGTAAATGTTAAGGGTTAAAATTATCTTTATGCCTAATTTATTTAAATAAGGTTTTTGTTCTAATTTAAAATTCTTATCCAATATAATTGTAAAGTATTTTTTATAACTATTAATTAATAATATTATAATTATTCTTTTCATACTCTTGTATATTATTAAATAAATTAACTAAAAATTATTGGATAATTGAACACATGCCCCACAAGTTTATATACATGTTCTCTACCGCTCCAATGTGATAATTTATTAATTAAACTTTGAGATATATATTTTGTGGGTGTAATAAAATCTAGAATATGTTTAAAAGTCATGGGGGAATAAATTTAATCTTTAAATGTTTAAAAGTTAGGGACCACCCATGAAATTTAATTATAAATTTATGATGGATTAATTCACGGGGTATCTAACTATAAATAGGCAAATTAAATACAAGTAACTAAATTAACAATAGGTTGTAAACGAACCAAATATTCAACGAATCATTCAGCAGAAAGTTCGTTTATTTATTAAATGAGTGAACATAAATAAGATTTTTTGTTTGTTTAATTAACTGAACGAACACGAAGAAAATGCTTGTTGTTTATTTATGTTCGTGAAGGTTCAATAATCCATTCGTTTGCGTTCATTTATTTTTCTTCATTAATGTTTTATTTAAATTTATTCATATACGTCTTTGAACCACCCTTATTCGTTTGTATTCGTTTATGTTCATTTATGTTTGTTTATGTTTATTTATCATGTTAACGAACGAACATGAAAGAACACGAATAAGTTACATTCCTTAATGAACGAACATAAAAAAAATTAAACTCGATCATTTGTTCGATTAAAATTAAATAAATAAACATAAATACTCCCTCATTTATGTTTGTTCGGTTTATTTACAACCCAACTTATCAAGTAGGATAAAGATAATAAAAAATTATTCCTCACATAAAAAAGGGTAACCACATATTTGGTCACTCAACTATGATTGTGTTTCTCTTTTGGTCAAATCAATTATTTTTTTTGAAATTATTTTTAATATTATATTTTAGTTCTATTTTGATCATCATCGTTAAAAATAACAAAGATAGATGTTCTTTTATAATTACAATTCTAATCCTCAATACTTATATGTTATATTAATTAAATCTTAATTTAAAATATATTTGTGTCAAATACTAAATATCTCTTCCCAATATAGGGTGAATCTGGTCCATGAGGCTAGGATATAAGCCCAATAGAAAGCATAGGTGGTTATATTCACAAGTTCAGTCGAGTTTAATTCAAAATTGGATCCCAATAATATTATATGATACCCTAAACCTAATTTAGGATAAAATATCAATATCGAATCCCATTAAAACATCGGATAAATTTTATAAATAATCACTAAATTATTTTAAAATATTCATTTCGATCATCTAACTTTAAATTGTTACAAAATGATAATTTAAATTTATTATAAATTAGTTTTTTAACTATTGTTAAAAAGTGATAAAAGAATAAACAGAAATACTTCTACAAAAATTGTGTATAAGAATCTACAAAGAAATAATCCAATTTATCAAGATACAGAATAAAAATTGTATCCTGCATTTTACGATAATTCTTCTATGTTTCGTTATTCTAATTGATTATTCTATTTATAATAAATGAAATAAAAATTAAATAATAAAGGTATGAAAAATAAAAAGGAAATTTATGGAGAGAATTTAAACATCCATCTCACATAAAATTTATGTTTCGTTATTGTTATTCTAAGTTATTTCACATATTTCTCTCTTTCTCGATCTCCTCAAATTTACATATCGATCACCGTATTTTTTTTTTTTGTCGTCGCAATGTGGCTATCACCGCCAGTATAGACGTGACCGCCTTATTCTCGCCACCACACTCTTGGCCACCATTCTCGGAGATACATTGTTGTTCGCCTGAGGAATCCATTTGAAAACTTAATAAAATTGAAGAGACCTTTGTAGTTTTTTCTGGTTTTGTTACCACCGGTTGGTTTCTTGTGACGGGATGAGCAAACCCTAGATTATCGATCTTTGTTTCATCATCGTCAATGTTTCAACTTATTCGAGTTAACTTTTTTGAGTTAACTACGTTAATTTTGATTGTTGACATTATCAAAAAAATAATTTTTTTAAAAAAATATATTTTATATTTTTCGATGTCTTGAACCCGTTTTAAAGTGTGTTTTAGAAAGTTTTTACTCAAAAATCTAAATATACGTAATAGTAGAAATGATCTGAGAATTCACGTTTGACTTCATAAAATTTCTTAATTCACCTTGTCGACACCGTTTTTGGGCCGGGTCGAAATTGGTTGGGCCTTCAAAGTCTCATCAAAGATTGGAGTCGCTATCAATCGTTTTAAATAAGTACGACTGAAAACCTATAAAATTGGTCTGTATTTATCACCGGGTTCGGGAGTCGGTTACGTGTGGGGAAGGTTATAGCACCCCCCACAACGCCCAAAATTGGTACCTAAAGGGGTTGTGTTGTCTACCAAGCTTGAAAGGTGATTAATAGTATTATTATATAAAAATTGACTATATAAAAAAGAAAATTAAGAACATAATATAAAGACATACTAAACATAATTAAAACATAAAACTAAAATAAAATAAATCAAAGAAATCAAATTACATAAAAAATAATCTAATTTTTACTTTATTATTCAAATAAAAATCTAATTAAAATTTCATTCACAAATTAATTAATTTAATAAAATCAACTAATTATTTGAATTAACTCTAAACAAATTTGTTGATTCAACTATTAAATAAACTCATGAATATAAATCTAATTAAAATAAATCTAAAACTAGAGCAAAAACTAAAAGAATACAAAGCTTAAATATTCAAAGTGAAACACCCAAAACTCTGGAGGACCTATATGGTAATTTTTCATAACTTTTATAATTGCCTGCGGCAAGTGATTTTCCTTTTCTTCATGCTGGGGCATTCAACGTTCGAATGCCCTTTTTTATGTTATTGATCAGAATTAATTAAAAGCATGATAATTAAATACCCTTTAGATTTTCAAATATTTTCATTCCCACTCTGCAATTTATTTTACATAAAAAAATATTATAAGAATAGAGATAAATAAATAAAGATTCGATTCTTTATTTTTTTCAAATTCGTAAATCCGTTGTTGGATTAAATTGCCCCTGGAGATATTAAACCTGATCGCTTTTCGAACCCCTCCACTATTTCAAACTCGTAGGCTTTTTCTCTTGAATTTTCCTTGTATTTTTGCTTTGCTTTGCTTGTTGTTGCTTTGTATTTTGCTGTGTGATTTTCTTAAAGGGTTTGGGGTATTTAGAGCTTAGAAACTAGGGTTTTAGGAGGGGTTAAACTCTAAAAATAGGAGTTGATTAGGATTAAACTTGGAGAAGAAGAATATTTTTGATTTTTTATTTATAATTATTTTCAAATTTTGTTAAAGATTATTCTAGATATTTTTATATATTTTTTTGAATTTTCGGAATTTTTAACTCATTAAAATTTCTTTTTTCAAAAAAAATGTAAGATTATCCATTCTAGATTTATTTGAAATTTTTTTTGAATTTTTGATATTTTTTAAATATTTATTTAAGATTATTTAAGATTTGATTTAATTTTGTTGCATACACACCTATTAAATTCTTGATCTGGTTGAAAATTTTCGATGATATTCTTCTTGTTAGAAGTTAGTAGTTGGTTTATTAGTTTGTTAATTAGTTGTTCATAGGTTGTTAGATATTAGGCTATAAATATTGTATTTAGGTTCATATTTTTGGATGCATGGAAATTCATTTCTAATGAAAAATTAGATTCTTCTACTCTATATTGTCGTTCATTCCTCGCACAAACCACCACTTCATTACGTCTCTGGCATCAATGCCTCCATTCTCACATGGTATCAATCGCCATTAAAGATCCTGTGTAGTCTTTATTCCGCTGCTATCTTTTCCTTTTCTTTTCTTTGTTCTTATAGGGGTTATTTTCTCTCTCGTTTTTCCATCCGTTTTATGTTTTCGCTCTATGGTATAAATCGTCATTCTCGTTTTTCTTTTCTTCGTTTCAATCTCGAAAAAAAACAGAAATGATGTCGTAACTGCATCCCAGCCGCTTGCTTCCAAAACAGAGACCTACGTGGATAACAAGAGTAAAGAGGACATCCGCCAATCCAATCAAGAAAGTAGAGGTTTCATCCATTCCAAAATGCCGAGGCCGCCTATCAGCAAAAGTAGTATGAATTTTATCTACCGATGCGCTTCTTGTAGAAACAATATCCTCAATCTCCCAAGAAATAACAGTCCCGCATCCAGTAATCCATACTTTGCTGCATGGGGATCAATCTTGACGCCAGATAGGAAGTCAACGAGAGAACTTTTCTGCAACTCCAGAGCGTTATTCAATATGGTATTCGATAATATGAAAAACCGTTTGTTTCGCCACCGCATGAAAGCACCAGGAGTCTTTTGTGAGACATGCGGCGTACGCCTTGGTGACCATGTTGTTGTGCGCCATAGCGTTTATCAGAGGTCTAGGGTTGTGATTTCTGTATGCTCAGGGCCGCTTTTAGTTGATCCGGATTGCTTGATCTATGGGGATGAAAGTACATCAACTTTGGTTGATAATACCGACCAAGCCAGCATTTCGTTGAACGGTAAGGTTGTTTGTCAATACTCAACTCTTCTGGATCACCTTGCCGTTGATTATGTTGTCTCAATCGTTGATCCAGAGAAACCTGAGATGATGGATTTAAGAGACATCAAGATTGTGAAAAAGTTTGGAGGAACTGTGGATGAGGATGGCACATGGTTAAGGGGTTGGTTTTCTTGGATGAGGAGAAGAATGATTTTGATGGTGAAACTGAAAGTAGCAGAGTCAATGATTTTTGACATGTGGCTAAACTCATGAATGGGTTCTTGATGATCCTTCCCGATGGTCTTGCCATTGAAGATTCCGTTGTTTTACCCTGATTTGAGATGAGTTTTTGAGAAGAAAGTGAGCCATACAGTTGGAGGACAGACCAGAATGGAAAACACTAAAAATTACGGTAATTCAGTTTTAGATTTCCCCTCCTAAAACTGATAAAGAACAGAGTATTGTACTTTCTGATTTGGGGTATGAATAATTCATGAAAGTTACTGGTATATGCTTGCTGGGTTTTTGGAAGTTTTGATTACTTGAATTGTATTAAAGAACAGGCTGAATGTTTGTTTTATTATTGTCAAGTTGTTCTCTCATAAGGCAATTTGGAATTTGATGCTTCATGCTCAAGTGTCTATGGAAGAAAATCTTTGGGGAGTGTATAGTGTTTAACAACCTTGCATTCCGTTAACCGGATAAAAGAGTGTTTTCTTGCTCGAAAGAGGGCTTCAGACTTCACTCAGAAGCTTGACGCTTAACAACCTTGCTTCCAACAAAAAGAAGGTTCAAATAAGTGAGGAGGAAGAAAATGAAATAAATGAATGTTTTGAAGGAAAAATCGAATGAGAAATTGTTCACAAGAGGTGAGTAAATAAGAACGAAAGGATAAGAACACTTTCGATTCTCGATAAACCACCAAACGAAAAAAGAAAGGAATCGTGCCTTTCGATCTATTTTCAATGAACAGTTCAAGTGTTGGTTATTAAAATTTTTCAAGACAGTTGACGTTTGCACCTTGACTCTTTCAACTTTTGCCCAAGAGTCATCAACCAGTAGAGTTCAGAAATTTGAAGAAGTAGGGTGAATGTTAGAAGCTAGTAGTTGGCTTATTAGTTTGTTAATTAGTTCTTCATAGGTTGTTAGATATTAGGCTATAAATATTGTATTTGGGTTCATATTTTTGGATGCATGGAAATTTATTTCTAATGAAAAGTTAAATTCTTCTACTTTATATTGTCGTTCATTCCTCACACAAACCACCACTACATTACGTCTCCGGCATCAATGTCGCCATTCTCACACTTATGACATTCATTTGTATAATGCTAATGTATACGGTTCTAAAAAATGAATATTCATGAAGTGCACATGAATATTATCTTTGGTTTGAAATCAATATTGACCCTACAATTTCAAACATGACTCATATTTGTTTGGAAATATACTTTTGTATCTGATCTGAAAACATAACTCATAACTTAGGAGAGACATTAGGTTTACGAGTCATTTATGTAACTTCTTTTTGAAGGAACCGACTAAAAATAATTAAATATATTTTTTTCTTTATTAAATTATATAACATATTTAATTTACCTTAATAAAAGATATTGTAAACGTTATTATTAAAATTGTATTTAAAATATTTGATCATTAGATAATTCGAGTATGATACTCCAAATAAAATTTTCATGCATGTAACTAAAACATTCTCGAATACCAAATAATCTAGAACAATAAGCTCATACTAGTGATAAAAGAAATATAATCGACAAAAAAATCTTTCAAGTATTAAATCGTCTAGAATCAAGTATCTGAAAAAAACTATAAGAAAGTGGGTTATAAAATTAGCGTGTCTCTAAAATATAAAAGAATAAAATAGTTCACAAAAATTCACAATCACATGTATGCCTTATAATAATCTAGTACATTCAACATTGTCTGGTTCAACCCTAGACTGTTAAAACTCACAGTAAAAACTCACAGTGAAAAGATGCTAACTATATGAACAATTATGCTTATATTTCTTGGGTTGAAGATTACAATAACTTGACTCTCTTATATAGGAAGGATGAACCTTTAACACACATGGTTAACAAACTAACGGGTTTAACAAAAAGCTTTAATTGTATAACTACTTTCTTTAGCTTAAGATAAGCTATAAGTTGATTATTTCCCTTGCTTCTTCAAGTTCCGAAAACTTTCGAACACATAAATGATATCGAAATTCCTCAAAAACAATCGGGGAAGCCGGTTTAGTGAAGATATCAGCCACTTGACTAGATACTGGGACATAGTTGACTTGAAGATCTTGAACCATAACCTTTTCTCGAACAAAGAATATGTCGAGGTCGACGTGTTTGGTCCTGGCATGCAATACCGAATTTGCTGTCATAGCTACTGCACTGGTATTGTCGCTCCAAATCATTGGTGGTTCAAGCAAGGTAATCTTCATTTCAATCATAGTAGCCTTAACCCAAAGAGCATCTGCTGCTGCGTCAGCTAGACTCCGAAACTCAACCTTTACCGTGTACCTCGATACGGCTCGTTGCTTGCGAGAGCACCAGGAAAGAAAATGCATTCCAAAGTAGGTGCAGTATTATGAAATTGATCGTCTATCGTCAGGATCACTGTCCCAGTCTGCATCCGAAAAGGAATGTAGTCCCATACTATAAGAATTGTGAGACGAAAACCAAAGGCCAAAATCCAAAGTACTTTTAAGATATCTCAGAATACGCTTGACTGCTGCCCAATGGATTTCTGTAGGCTCTTGCATAAACTGAGAGACTTTATTTATTGAGTAACAAATGTCTGGTCTAGAATGACAAATGTACTGAAGCAATCCCACAATACTTCTATATTCATGTGCATCAGGTAAGAGAGTCCTATCTCGCTTAGCTATTTTGCAATTTGTAGGCATAGGTGTAGGTAAGGCTGAAGCATCTCTTATATTTATCTTAACCAACAGCTCGACAATGTATTTTGCTTGTGATAAAAACAAACCATCATGTACACGCTTGACTTCTATACCAAGAAAAAAGTTTAACTCACCTAAGTCCTTCAAAGAGAACTTTTGATGTAATTGAGCTATAGTTTGTACAACATGTTCAGATGAAGAACCTGTCAATAATGTCATCTACATATACTACCATATATGTTGATGCATACTCATGATTATATGTAAATAAGGAAGCATCTGCACTCGAAGACTTGAAATTAATACTTTCATGAAACAATTTTAACTTTGTGAACCAGTTTCTAGGAGCTTGTCTAAGGCCATAGAGTGTCTTTTTTTAGCTTGCAAACCAACCTGCTACCATCTGCTGCAACAACTTGAAACCCTTCTGGTTGTGTCATGTATACATCTTCAGTGAGATCCCCTTTGAGGAACGCATTGTTAACATCTACTTGTCGAATGGGCCACTTGTTAGTAACTGCTAGTGACAAGAGAAGGTTGACTGAGGATGATTTAAACACTAGACTAAATGTTTCCTGAAAATCAGATCCAGCAAATTGAGAGAAACCTTTAGCTACAAGCCTCGCTTTATATCGATCAATGGAACCATCTGTTTTGTACTTGATTTTAAATAGCCACTTACATCCAATAGTTTTTTGATCTGGTGGAAGAGGCACAAGCTCCTATGTGTTATTGTCGAGTAAAGCATTAAATTCAGCAAGAACAGCTTGCTTCCATTCTGGGACTTGGAGAGCATCATGAACAGAAACAGGAACACCTTCATTAAGTTGTAAATGATAAGCTTTTGGCTTAAAAATTCCTGCCTTACTTCTTGTCACCATGGAGTGTATATTTGCGGGACCTTGAGGTTGGCTGGAAACTATGGTTGCTTGATGCATAGATGTAGACTCTTCATGTGAAGATTCTGAGTTGTTACTGGATGTAATAGGTTGGTTCTGTGGTAATCTTATTGTTGAGTCTGATGATTTTGAAATAGAAACATTTGATGCTTCCATAACCTCATGCCGAGATGTATTCAAACTTGAAGCTTGTTGATTTTGTTGAAAGCCTAAATTTTTTGAGGTTGCATTGATTTTAGATTGGCCTGAATTCTGCATTACTGCTAGGATAGAAGGCGTGCTTGAGCCACTTGGTGTAGGTGACAGATCAGCGACATTGGACTGACTGTGGTTCATGACTGGAGTTGGAGACTCATTATCATATGTGGAACCTACTGGCATGCTGAGAGGTGGTGATAGTTCAGCAACTGATGGTTGTCAAGATAACGATGGATTGTGACCAGAAAACACTGTTTCATTGAAGACGACATGCCTCGATGTAAATATTCTGCCACTTGTGTTGTCAAGAAATAGATAGCCATGATGCATAGGCGAGTAACCGAGAAATATGCGTGGACGAGACTTGAACTCAAGCTTGTGTTTATTAAACGAACTCAAATACGGGTAACATAAACAACCAAAAGTCCTTAAAACTTGTAATTGGGTAGCTTATGATGAAGTAATTGAAAGGAAGATTTATTACCGAGACTTTTAGATGACAGCCTGTTGATTAAATATGTTGCACTCAAGACTGCATATGCCCAAAATTTCAGAGGTAAAGAAGCATACGCAAGGAGTGTTAAAGCCGTCTCAACTATATGCCTATGTTTCCGTTCAACTACTCCATTTTTCTAAGATGTACTAGGACATGTTACCCTCAATTCAACACCTAGTTGTGTAAGTTGGTTTTCTAAAAATTTAAACTCACCACCCCCATCAACCTGGACCGACAACAAGTTCGTAGAAAAAGTATTTTTTATTAAATTGTAGAATTGTTAAAAGGCACTACAAGCATCAAATTTCTTTTTCAACAAAAACAACCAGATATTTCGTGTGTACATATCTACACATGACAAGTAATAGGAGTAACCATCAGAAGGAGTAGATGCAGGTCCCCACACATCAATTTCTACAAGCTCGAAAGGAGATGTGTAGACAGTGGTAGAAGGGGTGAAGGGAAGCTTGTGACTCTTGTCAAGCTGACAGGCGTGACAAAGCGTTTTGTTATCTGTAAGACTTCTTTTATTCAACAATGTGCTAACAACTTCAGCTAAAGGGTTTCCTAAACGTGCATACCACAACAAATATTCAGCATTAGTGGCTGAACATGTAAGACTATTCACGAAAGGATTTATTGTGTCAAATGTGTACAAGTCATCTTCATGTCTTCCTCGCAAGAGGTCAACCCCTGTTCTTTCATCCTTAATTGAACAATAGGAAGAGTGAAACTCAAGATAAACATGATTATCATTGGTTAGTTTAGAGGTGGACAACAAATTTCGAGTAATGTCAGGTACATGTAATAATTGTTCAAGATTCAGCAACTTAGATTGAACAGGTAGACTAGAATTACCAATATGCTGAATGGAGAGAGTGAAACCATCACCGATATGGACCTTTCCCTGACCGGTGTAGTAATGCTCATTGAATAACAAACCAGAATTGTTGGTTACATGGTGCGTGGCACCTGAGTCAGTCTACCATTTGGTTGGTTCTGCTACCAGCATGTTAACCTAAAGAGTATCAGCAACGTCAATAGACTCAGTGAAACGAAAGGTTTGTAGCCAGCTTCTGGAGAATCACAATAGCAAGCATGAGCCTCAGCCTTCTCTTTAACTTGTGGATGAAAAAGAATATACATGTGCCAACATTTGTCAGCTAAATGGCCTAGCTTATCACAGATTTGACATTGTAGCTTGAATCTTGCCTTGAACCGACCACCAGGACCTGCTCGTCCTCCATGATTGCCCTCTCGTCCAGCATAGAACAAAGATTGTCGATGCTCATGACCTGAGGAAAGTGGTTCAACAGTGGTGTTGTGGTACCCACTGCAAACCTCAAATGATCTTCCAACCGAACTTCAGCATCCCTAAGCAACGAAACCACATCATCAAAAGAATATGGTTCTTTGCTTGCAGTGATTACTCCTACTACAGACTCAAACTCAGAGGTTAGACCATTCAATATTGTCGCGACTTGTTCCATTTCAGAGATTGGACTACCACAAATAGCAAGAAGATCGCAGATTTCTTTTACCTGAGTTGTATACTCACTGATCGAAAGATTTCCTTTCTTGAGCAAGCGTAATCAATAATGTAAATGCATGACTTTCGTAGTAGAAAGCTGAGAATACCTCTGGATAATGGTATTCTAGATAGATGAAGATGATTCAGCTCCAACAAGATGTGGTAAGGTGAAAGTACTTACAGTGGATAGGAGCCATGAAGCTAGCGAACTATCTTTCTTCAAGAACCGACAGTAAGATGGATTGTGAGCTAACGACCCATCAGGATTTGTTACGAACCGTGCCGGTGGAGCAATGGAGTTATCAAGAAAGTGTGCAAGACCTTGCCCTCGAACCAGCAAGATCACCTGTTGACGCCACAACAAGAAATTAAAGTCATCAAGACGTACACTTATCTGTTTGTTGAAGAATCCTTGAGAGACATCATCAACTGGAAGGCCAGCAAGATCAGTAGGCTCAGGAGGATTAGGCAAGAACGGTATAGACATGGGGAAGCTTAAAACTCCAGGAAAGAGATGGCGATTGATACCATGTTAAAACTCACAGTAAAAACTCACAGCGAAAAGATGCTAACTATATGAACAATTATGCTTATATTTCTTGGATTGAAGATTACAGTAACTTGCCTCTCTTATATAGAAAGGAGGAACCCTTAACACACATGGTTAACAAACTAACGGATTTAACAAAAAACTTTAATTGTATAACTACTTTCTTTAGCTTAAGATAAGCTACAGGTCTATTACAGACCAGTTTACAACCTCAATCGACTCACAAAAATAATCAGTTTAACCAGGGTTGGTTCACTCTCTAATCTAGTTCACACGTATGATTTAGACCGTCTAAAAAGTTTTACCCAAAATCTACTATGCAACCTACAATCTTTCCCCTTCTTAGCTCAAAACTGGAACCAAGTTTAAGGTTTTGAATTTTTAGTTATAACATGAATTTTTTAAATTTTTTTTATTTGAATCAATTTAAGTAAATTTGAGTCGATTCGAATTTTTGAGTTTATATATAAATTTTAATTATATTATTTATAATATTATAGTATATTTTGATTCCAATTTAAACGAATTTCTCTTTATATACATATATATTTCTTTATATTATTTTTTACATGTATAAATAAGATTTTAAATTATTATTATCAAATATTTTAGGTATGAATATGTCATTTCATTAAATCATGAGCCTCGTTAAAAACATCCTTCTTATCTAGATAAGGTCAAGGCGAGATAAAAAAAGAGATAAATTAAATACAAAAAAAAATTTAAAAATAAGGCATAAAGATAATTTTCACCCTTAACGTTTGTAGTTTTTGTCATTTTGGCCCCTATTCTTTTGGGGGATAAATTTAGCCCTTGACCTATGTATTTTTAACAAATAACTCATTTTTTAACTATCATGATAACTGAACCGTTAAAAATTTTAGTAATGATGACATGTCATATATATGTAATAATATATTTTAAATGACTTAACATCTAATATATCAATACATACACGCGGAATATAGTTTTATTCCAATCTAAAAATATAAAAGAATTAAAATTCAAATAAAATATTAAAAATTATTTTTTTATTTATTAAAATTAATTAAATCTAAAACAAAAGGCTACTAAACATTCTCAACCTTAATTATAGTAAAATCAAAATTTTATCTAAAAAGGTATGAACAAAATCTGAAAAGAAAGGGTTTTGTATAGTTTGTTACCGGTGAATCAAAGATAAAAGATTTTGATAATAATCAATTAGATTTTTATTATTTTAGTTTAGAATTTAAGTATTTTAGTTTTAATCTAAATTGGATTTTTAGGGTTTTATAAAGATATTTTAGTTAGGGTTGAGAATATTTAGTAAATTTTTATTTTGGATTTAATTAATTTTTAATATTTTATTTAAATTTTAATTGTTTTATATTTTATACTTGAATAAAATTATATTCTATATATATGTATATATTTAATAGGTTAGACTATATGTCATTTAAAACATATTATCACATATATATGATATGTTATTATTATTATTATTATTATTATTATTAAATTTTTAACGGTTCAGTTATCATGATAGTTAAAAAGTGAGTTATTTGTTAAAAAAAATAGATCGAGGGTTAAATTTATACCAAAAAAAGAAAAGGGACCAAAATGATAAAAATTAAAAACGTTAAGGGTGAAAATTATCTTTATGCCAAAAAATAAAATAAATAACATAATATAAAAGATATAAATAAAAATTGTATAAAATAAAATAAAAAACATATAAAGTGATGATTGTATTGTAGAGAAAAAAAATTAAAAGGTAAAAAATAGATATGATTGAAATAAAACTAAAAATAAAATTATAGAGACTAAATATGTAATTAGACTCGAAATAAAACTTTCAAATTTTAAATTTAACTTGAAATCAAAATTTTTTTGAGTTATTCGACTCGAATAACTTAAAATTAAAAAAATAATTTTTCAAGTCAAGTTTGCTAACCCTTAACTCCAGTGATTTAAATATGACATCTCAGAATATATCAAGCAACCCGTATCTACTTGGGTGTTACACTATTTTTGGGAATTAAGAACTTATTCTTCAACTTTGGGGGTCATTTAGTTCACGGAATATAAAATTATTATTAATATTAAAATTATCATAATATTGGATTACTTGACACATTAATGAGAATATTGTATTATTTTGTTTGATTTATTTGTTAAAAATATAAGATTACAGTATTTAGTCGAAGGAATATAAGATAAGAAAATTATATTTTACCAAATTATCCTTTACATATATTACAGAGCCAGGGAATATAAGATTGCGTTCCTATGAGGTTTCGGGCAAAGTTACACTTGGTTCTGTGTTAGTGGTTCAGGCCAGTGTTCCTATTACGGAGCCAGGAAACACGGCAAACACCCTTTCCTTTAAAGATACTCTAATAAGTAACACTGCTAAAGCTCGTATCCTACATTTTATATACGAATTGGATATCGAGGTTATAGATGAGGATGTGCTTTTAAGGATCAAGGAGAAATATCGGAGATTCAATTTTTGGATCGAGTTCACGCACTATCCATGCAAAGTTGGCTAGATTTGTGATTGTTCGGCTATTGGGTAAGTCTATTGGATATAGAGCCCTACTTAGAAGGATTCAGTTGATGTGGAATCCGGTAGGGGATATGAGTCTTATCGATCTTGATAATATTTCTTAAGGATACAGGCCTATCTTGCTTGATACTATAGGCTGGTCAGTCTTCTCTGGAGAAGGCTATTCGGAGTGACGGGTGAAAGACTATTCAACTTGCTTGGAGAAGGCTAGGTTTATCCCATTTTTTTCATTGATATGGTGTTGTTTGTAGAAGCATCGATGGGGCAGGTTATAACGATAAAAAATGTTATGGATCATTTTTGTGAGGCTTCTCGGCAAAGGGTTAGTGTTGCCAAAATGAAAAATATGCTTTTCACGAAATTATTTCGGGTGCAAATCGTCTATCTCTTTTTCATGTGTCATAGGGTAGGGTTTAAGGTTAAGGATTGTAGTTAGGGTTTAGGGAATTAAGAGTAGGGTGTATTTTTTAGGGTGCAGAGTTTAAGGTTTATGATATAGAAAATAAGAGTTAGGGTTGAAAATTCATTTTTTTAAAATTTTTAATAAGAGACATGGATGAGGTTATAAAAAGATAGATGATTTTTACTCAATTATTATGCTTCGTTTTGAATACATATTGCACAATGATTCAGTTTTGAGACAGTTAGGACCTTGGTCGATATCTTGGTGTGCCGTTTTTGCTGCGGAGTAAGCCTGATCATTCGATATGAAGTGTATTTATGTTCGTTTATTTATTAAATGGACGAATATGAATAAAAAAAATTTGTTCGCTTAATTAAATGAACGAATACAAACAAAGAGTTTATTCGTTCATTTATATTCATGAACGTTTAAGAATATGTTTGTTTATATTCGTTCGTTTATATTCAGTTAAATTTATTCAAATATGTCTAGAATGTTCGTTGTTCAGTTAAACTGAATTAACCGACCGAACCAAAATAAAATTGGTTAATCTATTAGATAATTTTAGGTTTCGACTAATGATTAAATTTTTTTTCAAACAGTTATTGATTAATTCAGTTTAAAATAGGTTAATTAACTGACTTAATCGAACTAACCTAACATATTAAATAGTTAACACATTATATATATATGTTCGTTTGGGTTCGTTTATGTTTATTTGTATTTATTTATGTTTATTTGTGTTCGTTTTTCATGTTAACGAACGAACACAAATAAACTACGTTTCTTAATGAATAAACATGAACAAAAAATTTTGTATTCATTTATATTCGTGTTCTTCTATTTGTTCGATTAAAATTAAAAGAGCGAACATGAAAACACTCTTATTGTGTTTGTTCGGTTCGTTTACGGGCGTACGAGGGAGGGTAACTAAGGCTATTTAGTCATATTTGTTAGAGGATGAGGTCAATACTACCGGGTTAAGCTGCTAAATCAATCTCGTTTGCGGTAAGAATTATACTACCGGGTTAAGCTGCTAAATCAATCTCGTTCGCGGTAAGAATTATACTACCGGGTTAAGCTGCTAAATCAATCTCGTTCGCGGTAAGAATTATACTACCGGGTTAGTGTATGAGTTTCTCGTCAATGAAGTTTCACAGGGAAATAATCCTGTATGGGGAAAGATTTGGAAACTGCTAGTGCCTCTATGAATAAGAGTTTTCTTATGTCTTACTTCTCATCAGCTAGCGTCTTCTCTTCTTACGAATGTGGAACGTGTGCGACGTCATTTATCAGAGTTGGTGGAGCATGAGATTTGTCATTCAGAAGCCGAGGATCTTGATCATGTTCTTCGATCATGTTCCATAGTCAGTGACTTGTAGAAGAGGGTTATGAGGCCAGATCAATTGGGAGAATTCCTTACTATATCGTCTTGTTAAAGAATGCAGCAGTTCCATGGCTCCTAAGCCACATGCCACGCTCTCTCGGTCATCACCCTCGTTATAGTGTTCTTGGCCTCAGTGGGATGGATGAAAGTTACTGTAGATGCTGCTGGTAATACTTCGGATGGTAAGGCTGCAATAGGGTGTGTGGGTAGGGATGCTCAAGGAGGCTGGTTGTATGGCTTCTCGAGGTTTGTAGGTCATTGCTTGGTCCTGTTTGCCGAGTTATGGGCTCTCCATGATGCTCTTAATCATGTTTGGGTATTACGATACCGGTGTGTGGAGGTGAAAACTGACAGTCTTAAGGTGGTAAAATTCTAAATAAGTCATCGAATGCCTTAGCAGGAAGCTCACTTGTTGAGTCGATTTTGGTTCCTACGTCCAGGGACGGAGTTAAGATTTGAAGCTAAGAACAAAAAGTAAATATTAAAAAAAAATTCATAATAAAACATTTTTTTAAAAAAATTAAATAAGAAAACAAAAAGAAATCGTGGGAGTCGATTATCTCTCTCCTCCCTTATGTGTCTTTGTCCTTGATTACATCGGGATTGAAATATGATGCTTCGACAGTTAGTAGGGAACAAAATAAAGTGGGAAACAAGTTGTAAAATGATATCAAATTTTATATTTTGTTTTTAAATTGATATTTAGATGGTTAGAAATTATTTATATGTTAATTAAGATAGATAAAATTACACATATCAAGTTATTATATCAGTTCTTCTCTCTTATTTAACATGCCAAACATACGCAGTTTTCTCTCTTTTAACTAATTTATTATTAATTTTTTAACGATAAAATATTAAAATAAAAATAAAATATTAACGTTAATTTTTTAAAATAATTATCTGTTAAAACAATAATATTTATTATAAATAGATACTAAATATATAATTTTCCTTAAGTTTTATACGGGTTTGATTTTCATGAAATGCTCACTTTCCCAAATCAACAATACATTCTAGAAAAATATAATTCACTTTTCTAAATGAATTAGGCCCAACTGTTAAATTAGCTAAAAGTTGCGAATTTTGTTATTAATATTTTTTATAAATTAAGATATCTAAATTAAGGCAAGTATAAAATTATATAGTAAATGAACGGTAGGTTTTACCGTCGCTCTTCATCTTCTCTATTACTGCTTTTTATTTTTATCGAGTTTTTAATTTTTTTCTCTTTTGATGGAGAGTCGATAACTAATCTTTATATTAGTTATCGATTATCAGATTAATTATTTTTTTAATTTTTTTATATGTTAATAAGAATTTTTATCTTCATGATATGTATTTTTTTTCTTTATGACATGTTTTTGTTTTTTTGGTTTGTTTTATACATCCTTGTAGCATGATTTAGCATACACTAACAGACGATTGTTACAAAAAATTGTATCGGCGCTAATTTCTGATTATAATTTTATCGTTGGTCATTAAAAGTTAAATTCTCACTCGGTTGATGACTGTATGCCGATATAATTAGTCATAGATAGCGGAATATTCTACCTAATGGTTTAGATCACTCATCACTCTTTCTTTATTTGTTATGCGCCTCGATTGGCCAAAAATAAAAAGATTCATGAATGTTCTGAATTTTAATGGTATGTATATCTTTATAAAAATGTATATATATATATATATAATATATCTTTGTTTTTAGGGTTTTCTGAATGGATTGTAATTATAATATTTGCTATGGATTTAATAAAAATTTAGTAGTAATTATAAAAAAAATAATAAATGAATAGTATGTTTTACTTTTATTTTTAAAGTATTAATTTATATTTATATAAATATAATATAATTAATTCGTTAATTTTTTTATAAAAATATAATCATAATTTAAAATAAATAAATATAAACCAACAGTCAAGTAAGATAAGATATTAAATTATTAAATAATACTCTTTCTGTATTATTTTGTATGACACATTAATTTTTCACGGTATTTTAAAAATAAAAAGAAAATTTTATGATATAAAATAATTAAAATAATATTTTTTTCTCTTACAAAGTTAATTTTTATTTTTATTAGAAAACTAAAAAATAGAAAACTAAAATTATATAAACAATAATTGAGTTTTTTAATATAACACATTGAATAAGATAATTTAAAAACTTAAAAATGATATTAATGTTAAAACTAAAAACAATTATATATTTGAACTGTGACATTATAGGTAGATTAAATAGATTTACGAGGGATTGAAGATTACTCCCATAAGAAACCGATATAATAACTTTTTAAATTTATCAATTAATTATTAAATATTAATAATTATAAAAAATAAATATGAATATAAACACCTACAAAGTCAGGTGAGATAATATTATGATAGTTGACACCAAAAAGTTTTAAGAGTATATCAATATAAAGAAAAATTGATATCATTTTGAAAAGAAATTATATTATTTTAAAATATAATTAAATTTTTTTTAAAAAAATTAACCTCACTGGCTTTTACTCGATTTTTTTAATAAATCTTAAATTTAAATTTATTTTTAAAAAAAGGACTTTAAAAAAAATAAGTTTAAAATTAATGATTTATAACACTACAAACAAAATAACTTACAACGACGGATAAAAAGTATTATTAAAACTATATATATATATATATCAGTATATGGTCTAAAACTTTTTATCGGTGGACAAAAAAAATTCCCAACATACAAAATGTCTTGTTAATCGGTATAAATTTATACCGACGAAACAAACCGTCAGTATATATTATCCTACAACCTCTCTAATTGTGCGAAAAATTATATTATGTGTCAGTCCCACCACCTGTCAATGGGACCAACTAATAAAAACTGCTCACTTCATCAATTTTTCTATGTCATAATTTTTCCCAAATGAATCTTCACTTGGAAAATTAAAAAATAATGAGGTGAACAATTTCTATTGGTTGATCCATGGATAATGTGATGGGACGGACCCATGATATAATTTCTCCTAATCGTACATATGTTTAATTGAAGTTGTTTTTTGACAAATAATTCTCATGTTTTCTGTTTCTTGATTTGAATGTGTTCTTATCTTATCTTTTGTTCATACATACAGTATCCACAGAGTTTTGGGTGGAAACAAGAGATCTTGGTTGATAGACAAGTTTTAGAGTGGAGGGAGGGAGGGAGGGAGGGGAGATTGGACCGTTCAAAGAATATTTACATCAATACAATATTGTACACTGAATAAATTTTTTTATCGATATCAAAATTCTTATAATTTTTATAAAAAAATTCAATACAACTACTTTTTAATCATTTTAAAAACTATTATTTTTTAAAATTTTCCTATAATCTATGTCGGTGCATAAATAATTTTAAAAGTAAAAAATATATAAAAGATAACATAAATAATATAGATACAGTAAAAACTCATGTCACAAAAAAAATGTTAATCAACTAAAAATATTATCAAATAATATAATATTTTTAGTTTCATATTTTATATTTTATAAAAAAATTATTAATATCATACAATAATCACCCCATATCATATCTTACTTCAAACCCCTAAACCGATGATTGTATAATAAAAATCCAAATCTCTTTATTATTAAAAAAATAAAATTTTTAATAAAATTTAAAAATATATGCATACAGTTCCACCTGGGGATAAAGAAATGCTGAAATCATCAATAAATAAAATGTGTTTGTGGTTGTAAATGGTTGTGAAATCTCAGCCATTCATTTGACAGGTGCTGCTGGACAGCTTCCTTTTCACCAACCCATGGGCTCATTTTATCTAAGTATTATTTACCTAAATTCAAAGTCATACATTATTAGAATATACGTAATATATCTATATTTTAAGATTTATATAATAATAAAAAATTGATATATAAGACACGTAATTTTAATTTATACGTGTTTTTAATTTTAAAGGTTAAAATCTTAGTTTAACGATTTAGGTTATATGATTTAAAATTTATTTCTTTAAAATAAAATTTAAAATTTTAATTTTATAATCTAGATATATAAATTTATATAAAATTAATTTTGCATAATACGTGTATCAAAATTTTATTCCTAACCGGATATATTTGGTAAATAAACAATGGAATCCAATTGTCAATGAAACTTTATTGGTAAATAAACTAATCAAATTCTTATATTATGATATAAATTTTTACCGTATAAATTATAATATTTTATATAATTATATAAATTTTATTAATTAAATAAAATATAAAATCACCTCACTTTAACTATATTAGGGATGGATAAAACTGGGTACCCGATTAATTTGAATAGAATGGATCTCGGTCCCGATTACCAACGGTTCCTGAAAATTGGAATCAGTCTTGGTCCCGGTCACAGCAGGTCCTAAATTTTAAGAATCGATCTCGTTACTGATGAAAATTAAATATCCGATCAATTAGGATATTCATAAAAGAAATTGAGTACTTAGAAAAAAATTCAACCATTAATAATAATATTAAGTAATAAAATTAGAATATTATAGGCTTGAAAATTAAAGTTCTAAAACTAGTTATACTCATAATATTCATACAAAAAGAAAAAGTTTGATAAAAAAAATAAACAAAAAAACAATATCAGATATTTGGTATTAGTCCTGATCCTATTAGATTCCCACAGGATACTAGAACTAAAAATTCAAAATCCAGTTTCGGTCTCGGTTATGACCGAGACCTAAATTTTAGATCCAGATCTAGTCCTATCAAAATTAATACCAGATAAAAAATTATCAAATCTTATCGAATTCGAGACAAAAACCAAATAATCAAGTTTTTTCCACCTAACCATACCCTAAAAATACCTACCAGAAGCACCCCGTTTCAACCTCATACAAAAGTAAACATCATCAAATTTGACTAAATCCCCAACAAATAAATAAATAAATCTAATTCCAAGCCTAATTCTTCACGTCAAGAAAGTTTAACGTACATTGTAAGCTTAGTTGTTTCAATTTTTTTTTTAATAATACTATATCTATATAAAAACATTATTATATAAATGATTAATTGTATTATATATAATTGCACCTAACAAAAATCACTTATTTCACTATTATTATTTTTTTAAGATAAATTCTTATTTTCTTATTATACTAACATGAAGCGATATAAAATGAGTGATAGGTTAAAATTTAATTTTTCTATATTAACACAAATAAATTAATGAAATAGTTTCATAAGATAATTCTGACAACCATGGGTTAGATTAGATCTGATTTTGACAAATCCACTCTCAAACAAAAAATTTAATATCTTTACCAAAATTTGAATTAATTTGATATTTTATAATATTGTATTTTATTTAAAATTAAATTTAAATTTTAGAATAAAAATCTAAACTCAATTTAACCTTAATATAAATAAAAAAATAAATTTTATTATTATTCCACAAAATAAAGATCTAATTAATATATATATATATATAGAAATAGAATATTATAATAACTATTCTATTTTAATTAGACAAAACATAAAAATAATTGAAAATATCTATAAAAAAATATTATAGCAATTATACTTAAATATTTAGAATAAAATTAGACTAATATTTTTTATTGGATTAGATTAGATAGAATTTTTTACTTTAAACTTAAACTTAATTTTAACTCATCCTCAAACAACGTAATTTGAACTAAAATTTATCAATTCTGAATCAAACAACACGAATAAAATAAAATACAGAAAATACGACACGTTAACTATCATTTTCATATTTCTATTTCGATTCTTTACAAGTTTTCTATCCTATATATAAAGACAGAAAATAACTACAAAAATAAAATAAAATAAAAATAAAGAAAGTATTGGAGAGAAAAAATTGGGTTCAGATGGATCGTGTTATTGAAAAAATAAAATCAGGTCGGATCTGAGTTAAAATTGGATTTAAGATAAAAATTCTTTGATCCGAACCAATCAGATATATTTATATATTTTTATTATATTTTCATATTAATGTTTAATATTTTTATTAATTTTTTCTTTGATTAGGTCGTGTTTAGTCATTTTTTATTAACATATTAGGGTCAAGTCAAAATTAAAATCAGATTATAAATTTTATTATTTTAGATCGGATTATATCAAAGAAAATATATATTAAAATCGGGTTGAATATTTTAATTTTCCAAATCGAAGTTGGAGAGATGAAAAACCCTTTCCGATTCAACCTGTTGATATATGCCCATTTGAACATGGAGACGAAACAAATATTGATTTGGATTAATATAAATCAACTTGGATTTAGATCTATTTTTTTTACTTCTTAAGCTAAAGATAGAAGTAGGAGTAGGGGAGAAATTAAGATAAAATTATAGGGGTCAAGTTATTTATTTTTAAAATTAACAAAATTTTAAAAGATAATCATAAAAAATAAAAAGTTGATATGTAATTTCACTAATTTTAAAATTAATATTTTTTAAAAATATATAAGCCAAAAAAAATTAGACAAAAACTAATTCATAAATTTCAAAAATTGATATGATCTTAAAAATTAATCATTTTTTAAAGAATCATGGCTTAATTTTAATCATTTCATAACTTTCAAGGATTTAAAATGAATTATACCATAAAATTCCTTCAATATTCTTCCTGAGTAGGAGTCTGTGTCCTTTAATTCACATGCATATCATTTTAGTAAGGGACAAACCTACCCTTATACTGAATTAACTATTATAATGATTAAACACTTCACTGATATTAATTTGTAACAAATAATAATAATTAAGTTTATTGCAATTCATTAAAGTTGTCCTTTTATAGTATGATCAACTATTGGTATCGATAATTAGTTTTTTTTACTACTGTCATTCGTCAAGTTGAGCAACTTTGTATGCGATTCTTCTGGAAAGGAGATGATAGTTCAGCAAAGGGAGTTCGAGTGAAATAGAATCATATTTGTACCTTAAAATCAGAGGGTGATTTGGGACTATAAAATCTACAATGTTAGAGTAAGGCTTGCTTATAGACTCTTATTCAAAACATTTTGACTAACCACGGCTCTCTTTAGGTTGCTTGGCTAGATAAATATGCGTTTAAAGGAGTGGACTTTGGGGCAATTGAAAATAACACTTACTTTAGCTGGATTATAAAGAAGTTGCTAAAGATCAAAGATGAGTTTCGACACATTTTTGTTCAAGTTGATAATTGGAAAACAGTGACACCCTCTTGGATTTGGGATCACATTCGAGAGGTTAGAAATAAAGTGCAATGGCATAGGCTGATTTGATATCCTTCTCATGTGCCAAAGCATTCAATCATAGCATGGATGGTCATTCTTGATAGACTTCTTACGCGTGATCGTCTATTGCAATTTGGTCTTGTACAAACCGGTGATTGTTTGTTTTGTTAGGATAAGTTGAAAACTCGAGGACATTTATTTTTTGAATGTCATTTTTTCAGAAGGATTTGGAGGCGAATGTTGAGTATGTGTTTGCAAACAAGGAGGATAGGAGATTGGGATGATGAGATTCATTGGGCATCAACTCAACTCAAAGGGAAGTCTTTGATTGTTTCTATTTTAAAAATAGCTTGAAATTGTCATATCTATCTTATATGGCGCAAGAGAAACCGTCGTCTTTTCCCAAGCATATATCAAAGTGAAGATGATATAGTTAACTTTATTAGATCTATTGTTTGCATCAAGTTACATACTTGATACATCGATAGTGACGATAAACTTCATACTAAGCTTTGTATAGAGTGGGGATACCAATAATGTACAGGGTCTCAATGTTTCTTTGATTGACTATAGTAGATTTTTACTTCTTGAATAAATAAAACATATTTTATAAAAAAAATAAGTTTATTGAATAAATAGAGAAGACATACATTAAATCATAATCTGGGATGACTACTAATATTAACAACAAAAATAAAATAAAAAAAGCGACGAATGAGTTTAACAAAATTCAAACAAGACTTATCTGGGATGATTGTGAATTTGTGAGCATATGTGGATACAAAAGAATTAATATGATAGCCGAAAGTAGGGCTCAACATGGTTAATCGTAAAATCGAAAATCGAATTGAGATATCGCGGTTAATTAAATTAAATCGAATTTAATTTTTAAATTAGTTTTTAATTATTCTTATAAGGTAAAAATATATATTTTATACTTAAAATACTATAGATGTATTTGTGTTTTTTATTTTTTTTACTTAAAAATAAGTTTTTAGTAAATATTTATAAAAAATATCTTAAAATTTTTACTTTTTAATGTTTAAAAGTCATAAAATAAAGCTATTTTGTCAAGATAAAATACAATTTTTAAAAATTAACGTTAATATGGAAAAACCAAAAATCGAGGTTAACCGAACCAAAAGCATCCCTAGTTCAAAGTGGAGGTAGATCAATAATATAAGCAAATAAATGTTAATGTAAGGGTGAGTATTCGATCGAGTCGAGTCAAAAAGTTTTGAGTTATTCGAGTTGACAAGTCATATTTTATAACTCAATTTTTATTTAAAATTTTTTCGATTCGATTTGAGTTGAAGAATTTCGAGTAAAGTCGAATCGAGTTTTCGAGTTCCTATAAATATTTAATTGTAATTATTTATCATGTTATAATGTGATTTTATTCCAATTTAAACAACTTTCTCTAATCATATAATATATATAATAAAAATTGAGAGATTCATCTCGAATATAAAAATAATTTTTTAATTACTAAAAATTTTGAGTTATTCAAATTTTCATTTTACAACTCAAACTTTATTTAAACATTTTTCAAGTCGAATTTATGAAATCTTGAGTTGAATCAAAATGAGTTGAGTTATTCGTTTTCTTTAGTCTGAGTGAGTTTTGCTCCCCTAGTTAATGGGATATATGACGTCATATCTAAGGGTCCTTATTGAGCGAATTAATCATTAGTTGAATAATGTTTGGTTCGAAAATTGTATGACCCGTACTCGTTAAATTATTATCTTATTTTTTAGTAAATGTAAAATCTAGTATATACAAATATAAGATTTTAAAAACAATTAATATAGTGTGTGAAATAATCTTAAAATCTAAACTTTAAATAACAATATATAAATATATCAAACTAATAAATTATTCAAGATAAGAAACAAACTATTAAATAGACCAGTTATAAGTGTTAAATAAACCAATTACAAGTATTACATAAATAACTGCATGAGAGAGTTTTAAATTTTATTTAGATGATTGTACCTCTGCATGCATCCTATAAACAAAGAAGAATATTATCATAGTTCATTTTAACTTTAGGTGTACGAATTTTTGGAGCAATCGTATTAATCTTGAATAACAATTCAAATAAAATTCAATGATTTTATATATCAAGATGAATTTATTTATAAGGTAGTGGTTTCTCCATGACATGATTAACTATTTCAGTTGTTTTTTATTTATAATTATCATGTCGGTACTAATATTTATAATTTTACAGTATCACAGTAAACAACAACTAGGGTTATAAATGAGACGAGATAGGTCGTAAGTTACTTAAATTTGGTTGGGTCAAAGTTTTGTCAAAAGTTGATTGAACTAAATTCAAGCTCAAACTCGACTCGAGTTCATAACAAGCTAAGTCAAACTACTAGATATCTAACTTGTAGAAAATAGGGTAAAGAATGAAACGAGATATTTATGTGGTTTATTTAAGGCAAAATATCTTTGCCCATGATACATATTGTATATCTGATTATGATTAGAGGATGTTCAAACGGTCGGTTCGGTTAACTGATCGAACAGAACTTTTAAATTTTCATTAATCGATCTTTTGTTAACCGTTAATCGAATCAAAACTTTCAAAAAATTTTAACCGAACCGAAAAAAGTTTGGTTAATCCGTTCGGTTAATTCAGTTAACCGAACTTGTTGAAAACAAATTAGATAGATTACATAAATAATCACTAAACTAGGTTAAAATAATTTTTTAGTCATTAACTTTTAAAAATTATAAAACAACCATTAAACTTATCGAATTATTATAAAATGATTCATTGATTCATTAAACTTGTTGAAAGATCCCTAGGCGTGTTTGTCTGTGGCACTTGTAACCCACAGATCGGATGACCCTTCTCCTTCAAATCATTTCCCTTTGTGCTTGGTGCCGTGGGAACAAACAAAACAAGTGAGATTCTGAATCTTCTGCACAAGGCAATAGGCAATAGGCAATAGCAATCCAAGTTGTCTACGGCTCTACGCTTACTGGTTTCAACGAACCTATAGATAGATTCAAGTATTTAATTGCGTCACTTTTAGAAGTCATACTAAATTAGAATATATCTTTCCAATTTAGATGTTGATTTAAGAAAATATGCTAAATAAAAACAAGAGTTTTCTAATTTTTTAATATTTATGTTAAAAAAATATTTAAAAATTAATTTTTAAATTTTAATCATAATTTTATATCTTAAATTCTAAATTATAAAAAAAATTTATATTTATTTCTTTAAAAACTAACTTTAAATCTTTTTAAACTCTAAATTCAGTACAAATAATTTTTTATTCGATGTCTCAACCTGTTATTATTAATTTATTATTCTATTCTCTCTCAAGTTTCCGTTGGCCTATTCTTGACATATTTGTCTAATAATATGATTTCCCTTAAAGCATAGATGAATTCAGGATTAAATATTATAACAAATTAAAATTTTAAATTTTAAAATAAGGATTTGTTAAATATTTAAATAAATTTAAAATCAATTTAATTTATATAATATTTAAATTTAAAATGACTAAATACCATGAATACATCACTGTATTTGATTAAATGTTCAATTAGTTGTGTTTTTAATTTTAATACGTATTTTTTTTTACATAAATGGAATTATTATTTAACTAAACTTATCTAATATTTAATAACTGACATAAAGATAATTTTAACTCTTATCATTTATAATTTATATTATTTTAAATATTATATAAATCAATTTAATTTATATAATATTTAAATTTAAATATTGATTTATATAATATTTAAATTTAAAATGACTAAATACCATGAATACATCACTGTATTTGATTAAATGTTCAATTAGCTGTGTTTTTAATTTTAATACGTATTTTTTTCACATAGATGGAAATATTATTTAATTAAACTTATCTAATATTTAATAATTAACATAAAGATAATTTTAACTCTTATCATTTATAATTTGTATTATTTTGATCTTTTTTCTATATAAATTTAGTCCTTAATTTATATCTTTTTGACAAATATCTTATTTTTAGGATAAATTATACTAGTGACAACCCAACAAATTAGGTATACCTATTTTGGTCACCCAACTAAAGAACTCATCAATCAGGTCACCTAACTTTTAAACCCTACCTATTTGAGTTATCATCGTTAAAATTTAATAGAAAAGTTAACAGTGATGACGTGGCTGTTAATTAAAATTTACAAATTATATATTTCATTCATTTAATTTATTTATTATTTTAATTTAATCATAATTTTAAATTAATAAATAAAATTAATCATCCAATCCGGTGATAACACGGATTGGATGATTAATATCAAAATCATCTAATAAAAAAACCAATTGATTAGTATCAAAATCCCTTACCTTTGATTCACCGGTAGCAAACTCTACAGAGCCCTTTCTTTTTGGATTGTGTTCATATTTTTTTAAGATAGGATTTTGATTCTATTGGAGTTAGGGTTGAGAATGTTTAGTAGCCTTTTATTTTATAATTAATTAATTTTTAATATTTTATTTGAATTTTAATTATTTTATATTTTATATTGGAATAAAATTTTATTTCATATATATCTGTATTTGATAGGTTAAATACCATGTCATTTAAAATATATTATCATATGCATATAACATGTCACCATCATTAAATTTTAACGGATCGATCAATATGCTAGTTAAAAAATAAGATATTTGTGAAAAAGATATATATTAAGAGCTAAATTTATAACAAAAAAGAATAAAGACCAAAATAATAAAAAAATATAAACATTAAGGGTTAAAATTATCTTTATGCCTTAATATTTAAAATAGAGGTTTGTGCCCTCCCTATCGGAGTGCACTTTTCCCCTACTCGAAAGTTATCAAAAATACGCGGACTTCGGTTAAAATTATATTTACAAAAGAAAATTCTACAACGGGTGTTGAACATTGTTGAACACCATTAATATTGAATATTGTTGAATACTATTAAATTAATTAATAAAAATTAAAAATTCCAAAGACTAAATATATAATTAATAAAAAAGTGATAGACTCAACATATAGTTAATAATTGTATGTTGAGTCATTTAAATTTTTAATCTTTATCAATTAATTTAATAATGTTCAACGGTGTTCAACGTTAGTAGTGTTCAACTCCCGTTGTAGACTCATCCTATTTAAAATACATCAAATCTTAATTCTTTTTATTTATAAATACTCTAAAATTATGTCACAACCCAAATTTTAAAGTCAAAATCCCCAATTTAAAGTCAAAATCCCTAAATCGAAACCCTAATTTTTGGTGATTAAATTTCTGAAAAATAGTGACTAAATTGAAAACTTTTAAAAGTGAAGGGTTAGAATATGAAGTTTCAAAAACTTCGAGCTCTTATCCTATAATTATACCTTTTTCTAATGTAACGTCTCCTTCCCTTCCCCGATTTTCCGTTTCGGTCTCAGTTATGAGGATTTAATTCTCTTTATTTTTTTTGGATTAAAGTCCGATTTTATTCTTGTCTGAGGTTGGAAATTAAGTGTTGAATCTTGCTCTTGCTACTTCCTCTTCTCCATTGTTTCCATTCCCGTTAGTAAGGTAAGAGGCTTTGGTTTACTGGTATTATTTTTTTTCAATCTGTTGTGAGTTTAGATGTAGTTGGTTCGAATGGTTGTTAGTTTAGTTTGGTGGTAGTTAAGGGTCGGTTCTGTTGGGTTTGAATCAATCGAATGGTTTATTGAGTTTTAAAGGGGTTGTTTTCTTGAATTTTGTTTAAGCTTGGATAATGGTTCGGTTGAATCTGATTTTTGGGGGAAGAGGAAAGCGTTTTAAATTGTTTTTCTTATGGTTTTGAATCGAGTAGTTGCTGGTTTATGAATTGAATCGAAGGGAGGAAGTTTGTTGAGTCGTTTCTGCCATGATTCGTGCCTGGGGGAATCTGGATTTTTCTAGATTTTCTCGGGAAACTTCCCGCTCGACCTGAAACCTGACCCGTCTGACCCGATCTCCGACTCGGCTGACGTTATCGCTGACATCATCTGCTGACGTCAGCGTTGACCAATGCTGATGTCAGCAGTGACTTTTTCGACATGGGGCCACTTTATGTTTTTCGACATCTTGAGTCCAATAGCACTGTCCGTTTTTCGAAATTCGAACCCGAAGTGTCGTTTTTAGGGCTTTTATATTCGATTTGTTATCTAGAAGTTATCAGTATCGGATTCTGAATCAATTTCTATTTACTTTAGGTGACGTGGATTTTGACCCTGAGCAGTTGTCTCCTCCTCCTCTTGTACGTTGTCCTATTCATCCGCATTCGGGACCTTCACGTGAGTAACGATTTAATTCTGTTTAGTATACTTTTCGGTATAGTGGCATAGTAGGATGTTTCAGATCTCAGTCCTAGGCTCAATACGGAACTTGGAGGATCCTGATTCAGATTATTATTAGTAGTATGTTTTACAGTTTCGGATTCCGAATTATTTATCATATTTGAATAATAATTCTTGTATAACGGACCTTAAACTTTTATTGGTTTCTGTGATATTTATTGTTTATGAAATCTATAGGTTGAACTAATTATTTAAATGTTTAATTTTCAGCATTTTAAATTATTAATTAATTAATAATTTATCCGAATAAAATATTTAATTTTATAAAAACCCTAGCTTGCGAAACAAGTTTTCAGTCTGTAAACCCTAACTTGTAATCTAAGAAATTAGGTTAATTTTAGGGGTTACATTTAATGGTATCAGAGCCCGGTTTAACCCACGAACTGTGAAGTCCAAAATGATTTTTGATCTAGAAAATGTTTTGTGAAAATTATTTGAAAATCTGGATTTCTGTTTTGACTCATATTTTAAAATCTCTGAAATATTTTGAATATTACTCCAAGTACCGATTCTAATGTAGGATTCCGTCTATATTTCTGTAGATACTCTACTATGCCACCGCATCGAAGTACACGTTTAGCGACCGGAAGAGGTCATGGCCGAGGTCATTCTGTTGGTTCTACTAGTGATGTCCCACCTCCTGTAGATCCGCCACAAGATCAGAGTTTGACCCAGAATTTAGAAGGGGATGATCAGCCCGAGATACAGACCGAGGCTCAACAAGCCGAGGTTGATCAGTCGGTCTAGAGTGAGGGACGTTATGTGCCTGATGATAGTAAGACTGTCAGTTTAGACTCTGTGACTGTGCAGAGGGAGTTACTCAGATATCTGCGACAGAAAGAGGGTTCCAGGAAACCTATATCTACCGAGTTTTTAGTTGCTGGGATGACCATGTTTGACGGCAAGACCAGTACTGACCCAATCGATGCAGAGTATTGGCTGAAAAAGTTTCAACGACTGTTCATTGAGATGGAATACCCCTCTGACAAGAAATTGAGGACTGCCGTATCTTTGCTTCAGGGAGAGGCCTTGAACTGGTAGGAGGCAGAAGAAAAAGGTTACTGTTTCAGAGAAGATCAACTGGGAATTCTTCAGACAGAGTTTTGAGGATCAGTATGTAGGTCCTGAGTACTTGGTTAAATGCCGAGAGGATTTTCTGAACCTGCAACAGAACGACATGTCTGTTAAAGATTATGAGATAGAGTTCCTGAGACTGCTTTAGTATGCTCTTGGTATTGTATCGACTGAGAAGCAAAAGTGTGATCATTTTCTAAAAGGACTCCTGGTACCACTGAAGATTGCAGTTGCCACACATCATGATACGGAGTATAAGGTGATCACTCGGCGTGCCACGACGGCCGAGCGTAATGAGATTTTGAGGGTTCAGCTGGAATCCTAAGGTCAGGATAGAGGTAGACGATAGCCTGCCGCACTTGCTCATCACAGTCAGGGTTTTCAGTCCCGGAAGAGAGGCCACGATGAGTTTGAGCCTCAGAGTTCGACACGATCTAGACCAGTAGTGTCAGTTGTCCCTATGGCTAGTGGAGCTGGATCCATTAGTACCCGAGCTTTACCTCAATGTACTTTCTGTAAGAAATGGCACTCTGGAGAGTTTCACATGCGAAGTGGAGCCTGTTTCCGATGTGGTTTTCTTGATCACCATCTCAGAGACTGTCTAGTGGTACCACAGTCTAGTTATACTCCGGGACAATCACAGGCATCAATTCAGACCCCAGCTGGGGGAAGAGGACATGGTAGACCTACAGCATCTGGTACTAGTAGTAGGGGCAGACCCAGTCAGTTTAGAGGAGCTGCCAGATCAGGAGGATCTCAGCCTAACATGGTATATGCTACGAGGAGACAAGAGGACCGGGATGAGCCAGACATCATTGCTGGTACTTTTTCTATACATGATATTCCTTTCTTCGCACGTTAGATAATGGGTTAACACATTCGTATGTCTCTAATTCTGTATCGGGATATGAAAATTCCAGTAGAAGATACTGGTAGTTCTGTCTCAGTTTTTAGTCCTATAGGTCACCCTGTAAAGGTTACCAAAGTTTACAGGGATTGTCCTCTTGAGGTTCATGGGGAAATCTTTCCTGCTAATCTGATGGAGTTGCCATTTGTGGACTTTGACTTGATTTTGAGGATGGATTGGTTATCTGCTCACCGAGTTACTCTAGACTGCGAGTGTAAGAGGGCAACTCTGAGAACTTTTGATGACCGAGAGATAACTCTCATCGGTGAGCGTAGAGGTTATCTGTCTAATCTAATATCTGCCCTAAAAACTGAAAAAATGATCAGGAAGGGGTCTATAGCCTATCTTGCCTACATTCTTGACCCGAGGTAATCTGATTCTAGAATGAATAAGATCCAAATGGTGTGTGAATTTCCAGATGCTTTTCCAGAAGAGCTACCAGGTGTACCCCTAAGCGTGAAGAGGTAGAGTTCGGTATTGAGTTATACCCGGGGACTACTCCAGTATCTATGGCACCTTATCGGATGGCTCCGAAGGAGCTTAAGGTTCAGCTACAGGAACTTCTGGATGGAGGTTTCATACGAGACAGTGTTTCACCGTGAGGAGCCCCTATTCTGTTTGTTAAAAAGAAAGATGGTTCTCTGCGCTTGTGTATTGACTACAAGAAGTTGAACAAGTTGACCATCAAGAACAAGTACCCCTTTTCCCGCATCGATGATCTGTTTGATCAGTTTCGAGGAGCTTCTGTTTTCTCTAAGATAGACCTGAGATCTGGTTATTACCAACTCAAGGTTAAGGATTCTGATGTGTCCAAGATAGCTTTCCGAACTCGTTATGGTCATTACGAATTTCTGGTAATGCCCTTCGGTCTTACGAATGCCCCTGCAGCATTCATGGACATGATGAATAGGGTGTTTCGACTCTATTTGGATTAGTTTGTAGTGGTTTTCATAGATGATATTCTGGTCTACTCCAAGTTTGAGGATGAGCATGAGCAGCATCTCCGTATTGTTTTACAGACTCTGAGGGAGAAACAGCTTTATGCAAAGTTCAACAAATGTGAGTTCTGGCTTTCTGAGGTTTTTCTGGGACACGTGGTTTCAGCTAAGGGTATTCAAGTTAATCCGAAAAAAATTGAGGTTATTATGTATTGGAAACAAACCAAGAATGTAGCAGATATTCACAGTTTTCTGGGACTAGTTGGTTATTATCGGAGGTTTGTGGAGGGCTTTTCTTCCATAGCCGCTCCGTTAACTAAGCTTTTGAGGAAAGATATTCCGTTTACCTGATCTGAGGCTCAGTAGAAGAGTTTTGAGAAACTCAAATCCGTTTTGACACAAGCATCAATTCTGATACAGCCAGAATTAGGGAAACCCTATACCGTTTACAGTGATGCCTCATACACTAGTTTGGGTTGTGTTCTGATGCAGGATAGGAAAGTAGTGGCTTATGCTTCTCGACAGTTGAAACCGCATGAGTATAATTATCCTACCCACAATCTGGAGTTGGCAACAGTGATTTTTGCTCTAAAAATCTGGAGACACTATCTCTATGGAAAGAAGTGTTACATCTTCACAGATCATAAGAGTTTTAAGTACCTTCTCACTCAGAAGGAACTTAATCTGAGATAACATCGCTGGTTAGAGCTTCTGAAAGACTATGACTGTGAGATTGATCATCATCCTGGTAAAGCTAATGTCGTTTGCGGATGCTTTGAGTCGCAACGCCATTTCTAATCTAAGAGCTCTGTTTGCTCAGATGAGTCTGTTTGAGGATGACAGTCTAGTGGCAGAGCTTCGTGTGGTTCCTACTCTGATATTTGAGATTCTGGCTGAGCAGCTTAATGATCCGTACTTGGCTTACCGTATTGCGAAAGTTCAGGAGGAAACTTCTCAGGATTTTTCTCTGAATTAGGATGGTGTTTTGTGTTTCTAGGGTCGACTCTGTGTTCCGAGAAACTCTAAACTGAAACAGGTTATTCTACTAGAAGCTCATGATAGTCCATATTCTATGCATCCTGGTGGTGATAAGATGTATAAGAATCTCCGAGAAAAGTACTGATGGAAAAGTCTCAAACACGATGTTGTCAGTTTTGTATCCAAGTGCTTGACTTGTCAGAAAGTTAAACCAGAACATCAGCGTCCATCTGGGCTTCTTCAGCATATTAAGATTCCTCAGTGGAAATGTGAGCGTGTGACCATAGATTTTGTTAGTGGTTTACCTTTGACGCCGTCAAAGAAGGATTCTGTTTGGGTCATCGTTGATCGTTTGACCAAGTCTGTACACTTCATACCTGTCAAGACCACTTATCCTTTGAGTAAGTTGGCCCGGTTATACATCTCTGAGATTGTTCGACTGTATGAAGTGCCTCTGTCCATTATATCTGATCGAGATCCGAGGTTTACGTCAAAGTTCTGGGGATCTCTACATTCTGCCTTAGGTACTCGATTGAACTTCAGCACTGCTTATCACCCTCAGACCGATGGTCAGTCTGAACGTGTGATTCAGATCCTCGAGGATATGTTGAGAGGATGTATTTTGGATTTCAGAGGTAGTTGAGAGGATTTCTTACCTTTGGCAGAGTTCGCGTACAACAACAGTTATCAGGCCAGTATTAAGATGGCACCTTATGAGGCTCTGTACGGGAGTAAGTATCGTACCCCGATTGGATGGACTAAACTTAACGAGCACCGTTTATTGGGTCCAGATCTTGTGCATGAGGCTGAGGAGACTGTCAGATTGATTCGGGATCCGCTCAAAGTCGCTTTTGACAGACAAAAATCTTACACGGATTTAAGATGTAAGGATCTTGAGTTTGAGGTTGGTGACGAGGTTTTCCTGAAAGTATCTCCGTGGAGGAAGATACTACGTTTTGGCTGTAAGGGCAACCTCAGTCCCAGATATATTGGACCCTACTGGATTATCAGGCGAGTTGGACTTGTAGCGTATCAGCTTGAGTTACCACCTGAGCTCAAGCGTATCCATGATGTGTTTCATGTTTCTATACTGAGACGTTATCGAGCAAATCCGTCTCATGTTCTGTGTGTTGAGGATTTCGAGATCCGTCCAGATTTATGTTATGAGGAGGAGCCCGTTGAGATCATTGATCAGGATCAGAGAGTTCTACGGAGGAAAACCATTAAGATGGTTAAGGTTCTCTAGCGTAATCGAGGTCTTAATGAGGCTACGTGGGAGCCCAAGTCTATTATCAAGGCCCAGTATCCGCATCTCTTTGATCCAGGTAAATTTCGAGGACGAAATTTCTGTAAGGGGGGAGAGTTGTCACAACCCAAATTTTAAAGTCAAAATCCCTAATTTAAAGTCAAAATCCCTAAATCGAAACCCTAATTTTGGGGGATTAAATTTCTGAAAAATAGTGACTAAATTGAAAACTTTTAAAAGTGAAGGGTTAGAATAGGAAGTTTCAAAAACTTAGAGCCCTTATCCTATAATTATACCTTTTTTCTAATGTAACGTCTCCTTCCCTTCCCCGATTTTCCATTTCGGTCTCAGTTATGGGGATTTAATTCTCTTTATTTTTTTTAGATTAAAGTCCAATTTTATTCTTGTCTGAGGTTGGAAATTAAGTGTTGAATCTTGATCTTGCTACTTCCTCTTCTCCATTGTTTCCATTCCCGTTAGTAAGGTAAGAGGCTTTGGTTTGCTGGTATTATTTTTTTCAATCTTTTGTGAGTTTAGATGTATTTGGTTTGAATGGTTATTAGTTTTGTTTGGTGGTAGTTTAGGGCCGGTTCTGTTGGGTTCGAATCAATCGAATGGTTTATTGAGTTTTAAAGGGTTTGTTTTCTTGAGTTTTGTTTAAGCTTGGATAATGGTTCGGTTGAATCTGATATTTGGGGGAAGAGGAAAGCGTTTTAAATTGTTTTTCTTATGGTTTTGAATCGGGTAGTTGCTGGTTTATGAATAGAATCGAAGGGAGGGGGTTTGTTGAGTCGTTTCTGCCATGATTCATGCTTGGGGGAATATGGATTTTTCCAGATGTTAGCGTTGACCAATGCTGACGTTAGTAGTTGACTTTTTCAAAACAGGTCCACTTTATGTTTTTTGACGTCTTGAGTCCAATAGCGCTGTCCGTTTTTCGAAATTCAAACCCGAAGTGTCGTTTTTGGGGCTTTTATATTCGATTTGTTATCTAGAAGTTATCAGTATCGGATTCTGAATCAGTTTCTGTTTGCTTCAAGTGACATGGATTCCGACCCCGAGTAGTTGCCTCCTCCTCCTCTTGTACGTTGTCCTATTCATCCGCATTCGGGACTTTCACGTGAGTAACGATTTAATTCTGTTTAGTATACTTTTCGGTATAGTGGCAGAGTAGGATGTCTAACTTATTCCGTTATTTGTAGACTCTACACCTGCTCAGTCTAGTGGTAGAGCCGAGTCCAGTAGATATCGTTCTAGGCGTTGACTTTTGTTTCAGGTGTGTTTTCTCCCGTTAATCCTGTTAACTCTGTTATTTAGTATACTCGATTCCTATTAAACCCGTATGATCATGCATCATTCTGTCATTTTATTTCTGATTCTGATATCTGTCATGCTTGCCTCCTGTTAGACTATAAGGTATGTATTTTGATTCTGTATATGCATATAACATGATATCTGGTTGATTATATGTGTACGGGGAAGTTAGTGATTTATCACTTCTGTTCAGTGGCTCCACCTACGGGTCAAGATACCATTTCTGTTGGTGTGATGGTGTTAGAGTGGTTCAGGGGAACTACTCTTCTGTGGTGTTCGGAGATGAGTGCATATCATGCATACTTTACATCTTCTGCATATTACTGTTCTGTAATTCCGTTTATCTGCTCTAGAGACACACTAGGCTCCCTAGCTTACACCCTCTCAGCTTCTTGTTTCAGATCTTAGTCCTAGGCTCGGTACGGTACTTGGAGGATCCTTTATTCAGATTATTATTAGTAGTATGTTTTACAGTTTCGGATTCCGAATTATTTATCATATTTGAATAATAATTCCTGTATAACGGACCTTAAACTTTTATTGGTTTCTATGACATTTATTGTTTATGAAATTTATGGGTTGAACTAATTATTTAAATGTTTAATTTTCATCATTTTAAATTATTAATTAATTAATAATTTATCCGAATAAAATATTTAATTTTATAAAAACCCTAGCTTGCGAAACAAGTTTTCAGTCTGTAAACCCTAACTTGTAATCTAAGAAATTAGGTTAATTTTAGGGGTTACAAATTATATATATTATTTATTCTAAGGCTTTCAGCTCTTTGATGATAAAAAATATGAAACATAAAATTTATTAAAAATAATTAATACTATACACACAAAAAAATAAAACTTAGAAATTAACTCTAATCAAGGACTTACTTAAAAAATAAAATTATGAAACCCTTCGAATTCTATCAATGACTTACTTAAAAAATAAAATTATGAAGACCCCGAATTCTATCAAGGACTTACTTATCAGAGATATTAATGATCTCCCTATTACAAAATTACTGCTATATAATCTAGTCTATTTACTTTTACATTAATTTGAAAAAAATAAAACTTAGAAATTAACTTTTTTTTTTTAAATTCTCCATGTCTGTTTTTATGGTATGTGTTAGGCTTTGTGATTGTTCATTTGTTCTGTTAATAATATTGTGAACTACAGTCATGGTAGGGTGATCGTGACCTCAACTTTTATGGGTAAATTATGCTTTAAGTCCCAACTAGTTTTTAATTTTATGAAATTAAACTTTGACTCCTTTAATTTTGTACTTAAATCATACTTAAAGTTACTGCTAATTTAAAAGTAAAATAGGAAGTTAAGTTTCCAACTTTTGTAGTTATTTTAAGCTTCAAGTACCGTTAGTTTTAAAATCAATGAAATTGAGTTTTATTTCTTAATTTTATTAGTTAAATTATACTTTTAAGTCCTTATTAGTTTTAAAATCAGTGAGATTTTTGTGAAAATTTTACTAGAAAATTATTACCTAGTGACTCAATTATTGATCGGGACAATTATATATTTAATATTTTATTTATGCTTGATTTTTATTTTAATATTTAATTATTTTTTAATAATATAAAATTTAACATTATATTTTATTCTTAAATTAATATTTTTATCGTTTAAAATTAATATTAAATAATATTTTTTATTATGTTTTCTTTCCTAATCAATAACCTTTAAAATATTTTTTAATAATTATTTTTAATCAATAAAATAATCACACGTGTTATGATTTCTAGGGTTGAACAAAACTTGACTAGACTCAAAAAAATTGAATAACTCGACTCGAAATAAAAATATTCGACTCGTTTTGATTCGACTCGACTCAAAAAAAATTCAAATAAAATTCGAGTTGTAAAATAAAAATTCGAATAAATCGAATAACTCAAAATTTTTAGTAATTAAAGGATTAATTTTTAAGTTTGAGATGAGTCTATCAATTTTTTATGATACATATACATTGATATAAAAAAATATAAAGCAATATTGCTATATATGAAAAAAAAATATATACATATCTTATATGATTAGATAAAGTTGTTTAAATTAGAATCAAATCATAATATAACATGATAAATAATTACAATTAAATATTTATAGGAATTCAAAAACTAGACTCGATTTGACTTGAACTGAAAAAATTTCAAATAAAATTTAAATTATAAAATATGATTCGTCAACTTGAATAACTCAAAATTTTTAACTCGACTCGACTTGACTTGATCAAATACTTACCCTTAATAATTTCTTTAAGAAAATAAAATAATTATTATAAAAATATTCTAAAGGCTCCCAATAAATATGTATTTTATTTCTTACTGATTTTGTTCTTCAATAAGAACGGGCAGCGGGCAGCGGGCAGCTTAATCCTCATTTTAAAGCCACACTTTCATTTTCTTTGAAGCAAAAGCCAAGGATCAAACCCAGAGATAAAACAAGAAATACCACCTGGTTTTTTCTCTTCTAAAATCATCCCCCGCTGTTGCCCTTTCCAGAACTACAGAAAAGTATTTGTTTGAGTCAAATCTAGATGTTGAAAGGGTTCAAGGGGTCATATATTTATGTTAATACGTTCGTTTTTAGTTTTTGATTAATTTATTGTTCATAAACATAGAAAATAAGCGAAGTTTGTGAATTACTATTATTTTTTTTTTAAAGTATATATTTGGGGGAAAGCTGCTAAATTTTGGTGAAAATTCTTCATGGGTGTTTTGGTTGATTCCCAAAAGGAAGGGTTGGGTTCTACATGGGGTGGTTTAAAGAGTTTGGTGAGAAGAAAACAGGTGGATTCGGCTCATTCCAAGCGTTTGGGTCATCACCAATTGGCTAAAGAGTTGACAGTTCCTCATCTCATAGCAATTGGTAATATTTCATGGCTTATACTTCTTTTGGGAAGCCCTTTATTTTTTGTTGTTTTTTGGGAAGTTAGACATTTATTTTTAGTTTTTTGTGGGAGGGGGATTTTGATGCTGGTTTTATGTTATGTTTTTAGTTATTTTTTATATTATTTTAAGAGATTTAATTTATTTATTTATCATGATGGATTTGGATCGTTATTCACGCTTTCGTTGTTAATTACTGGTCTTTTTTAGAAGATAGCTTATTGTGAATTTTGGAACGCTGTTATTAGGTGTTGGATCTACAATTGGAGCTGGAGTATATATTCTTGTTGGAACAGTTGCTAGAGAGCATGCAGGGCCAGCTCTCACCTTTTCTTTTCTAATAGCTGGAATTGCTGCTGCCCTCTCTGCTTTTTGCTATGCCGAGCTTGCGAGTCGTTGCCCGTCTGCTGGCAGTGCTTATCATTATTCATATATCTGTGTTGGGGAAAGGTAATTTGCAGTTTTATTGATTTTGGTCTTGGTCGTTGTTTTTGTACTTTCACAAGTTGATATGAGATCACAGTCTTTATTGTTTCTCATATATTTATCAGTTTCCAGCCTCTTATATGAGCAAATATCGTTTTGCAGTGTCGCATGGTTGATTGGTTGGGCTCTGATATTGGAGTATACAGTTGGTGGTGCAGCAGTTGCTCGTGGCATCTCACCTAATCTGGTTTAGTGACTTTTCGTACTCAAGAATATTGGCCTTTTTCTTTGGCTGGAGTTCTCATTCGTATTTCATTAATTTTGTTTTGATGTTTGCTTCTAGGCTTTGCTTTTCGGAGGTGAAAATAGTCTACCGTTTTTCCTAGCTCGTCAATATATTCCTGGACTTGATGTTGTGGTGGATCCATGTGCTGCGATTCTAGTTTTTATTGTGACGGGGCTGTTGTGTGTGGGAATCAAGGAGGTGCTGTCTATCCCCTGTTTTTCATTTTCGTTTCCTTTTCAGGTCATGGGTCATGAACCCTTTGTTACCTGAAACTTAAAACCTCTATGCACATTTTATGCAGAGTACACTTGCACAAGCGATTGTCACCACTGCAAATGTATGCGCGATGATCTTTGTTATAGTCGCAGGTAGTTATCTGGGTTACAAGACTGGATGGGTTGGATACGAACTTCCTACAGGGTAACTGGAACTTTGTGATATATTTCCCTGACATTATGATAATTCAAAATATTTTATATACCATTCTTATCCCATAGGTATTTCCCCTTTGGTGTGGATGGAATGCTTGCTGGGTCTGCAACAGTCTTCTTTGCGTATATCGGTTTTGATTCAGTTGCCAGTACTGCTGAGGAGGTATACAATTCCTTTTCTTCTAGAAGTTTACTCTATATTGAAGTTTTCTTTCCTGGTCATATGAAATATTTGAAACTGTGGATTGCAGGTGAAGAATCCTCAACGAGATTTGCCGCTGGGTATTGCAACAGCCCTCTCCATTTGTTGTGGATTATACATGCTGGTCTCTGTTGTGATTGTTGGTCTGGTCCCCTATTATGCAATGGATCCTGACACTCCCATCTCATCTGCATTTGCTAGCCATGGGATGCAATGGGCAGCGTGAGTATTCATTATGTATTCGAAGTGTTTATTTATTTTTCGTTTTCTGAAACCTTTATACATGGGGAACCTTCATGTTGTATTTCAGTTACATAATAACCATTGGAGCTTTTACTGCTCTTTGCTCAACATTAATGGGCTCAATGCTCCCTCAGGTATGGATCATGTTGGAAGGTTTAATTACTCTAGACATCTCTCTCAATTATTTTAGCATTTGCACTCAATCAGGATTTCTTACTGCTGTTAAGTTCATTGATTTTAGATATTAATGTAATGCTATTTTAAATTTTTGAACTGTTTCTTGTAAATATTACCATTGTGCTGCCATGCTTCAACCTACTTAGTATCCTAATCTATTAATGATAAAATGTTGGCTCTTGAATCTTACATGATTGGTCATGAAGCTTAATGTTTTTGATTTTACATTAATTATTTATTATTGTGTGTTTTCAGCCTCGGATTCTTATGGCAATGGCTAGAGATGGATTGTTGCCATCCTTTTTCTCAGATGTTAATAAAAGCAGCCAGGTTCCTGTCAAGGGCACATTGACAACGGGTATAGTTGCTGCTACCTTGTCATTTTTCATGGATGTTTCTCAGTTGGCTGGGATGGTAAGTAGACATTTCTTGCAATTTGGATAAAGCTTTATTTCCCAATTCTGGTTGCATGGTCTGGATCACATTATTATCGTCTCAATTTGAATGCGGATTTAAACACACAGCTATTTGTTTGAAGTGATTGTAATTTCCTTGGTCTTGACTGATTTAGTTAATATGGTGACCCAGTCTGTCTTATTTGAATCTGTGTTGCTCTGGCTCTTAATTTTTTCTCAATGTACCTGTGTCCAGCACTTTTTGGGACATGGTGACCCATTAAAGAACTTGAAAAACTGAAAATACACGTATCCGACCCTCCAACTCAAGTTTGAACAAGCATGTAGTAAAAGGGAACTTTTAACCATATAGATATATGTCTCTTATTGTTCCTATAATCTGTTTGATCGTTTACAGTTGGCAATACAATGTCAATGGGCTGATTACGGACCTAATTTCATTTCTAAGTTTTGATCCCCAAAAAGGATATAGTTTTTGGTCATGTTGTTTCCTGTTTAGAGCCTTTGCTTTATCACAACAGTTAGCCTTACATGATTTCCAGGAGCTAAGCTCCTCCTTCTTAAGTTTCAAATTGATAAAGAGCCCCCTGGTTGTATATGTCAACATGAATCTAAGAATTATCTTTTTTGTGCAGGTTAGCGTGGGTACACTTCTTGCATTTACTATGGTAGCAATATCTGTGCTGATACTTAGATATGTCCCCCCAGATGAGGTGCCATTTCCATCATCACTTCAGGACTCGATCGATTCTGTCACACTAAGGTATAGTACCCAGGTGACTAGTGGGAAAAACCCTGAGATAAGTTCTTCTGGAGATAGTTCTCTGCCTTTGCTTGGCGGTAAGAATGTAGCAGTTGAAAAACAAGAAGCTCAGGCCGATTGTAAGTTCCTTGCTTTCTATCTCCTAAAATGCATTTAAAAGTGTCTTCATTTGTTCCTTAAAGCTTTTCATCAACTGCCATTTCTTGAAGTCCTATTTCCTGCCATGTAATTGTTATTGTAGGGACCCTCAATGAAGAGAACAGGCGAAAAGTCGCTGGCTGGACCATAATGTTATTATGTGTAGGAGCATTTGGCCTTACTTTCGCAGCTTCAAATCTGTGGATTCCAGGGTAGGTTGATCATGTATGTGCTGTAGAATTAATTTTTTTGTGCAAAATGAAATGGAGGCAATTTATTAGTCTTGGCCATTGTAAAGCTTTTCATTAATGTCACAAATTTGGGAAAGGTGGTGTTGTGTTTGTCTGATGAATCAATAACGTTCATGCTAAAGAAAAGTTAAAAGAGGGAGATGGCAACACATTGATATGGATGAAGAGAGAATAAAAATCCATTTTATCAATACTCGGCTGGAGGACATGTATTATGTTTGCTATTTACTGATACAGGATGATAGAAAAATAGCTCGGGATGAACATTATGGCTGAAGGATGTTCGATTTTATATTTTATTATGTTGTCACTTTCCAAATGGTTTCTTTATCGGTTCTTTGGATTTGATGGTTGGTATCTTCCAATAGATTCATTCGGCTCACGTGTTGTGGAGTTGGCGGTGTTCTTCTTATGTCGGGTTTGGTTGTGCTCACGTTAATTGATCAAGATGATGCAAGGCATAACTTTGGCCATACCGGAGGTATGCTCTCAGTACTCTCATAGTCCATGGTTACCTGCCAATTCCCATATCGATTATCTTTACGGTTCAATCAATTTATGAGGCAATATTTGATATTATTTTCAGGTTTCATATGCCCTTTCGTTCCACTCCTGCCAATTGCTTGCATTCTTATCAATGTCTACCTGCTCATTAATTTGGGGTAAGTCTTAAAACTAAAATCTAATTCTAATATTCTATATTTCTCCCAGTCTAGGAATGTTCAGAACTTGTTCTTTTCAGATTTCTCATCTTTACTTGCTTTGAAATCGTCAGGTCTGCCACCTGGGCTCGTGTTTCGGTATGGCTTTTAATAGGGTCTGTTGTTTACGTGTTCTACGGTCGTTCCCATAGCTCCCTGCTGGATGCAGTCTATGTGCCTGCGGCTCATGCTGATGAAATTTATCGAACCTCGGCCTCCGGTGATGTGTTGGCCTAATTCCATCAGGAATGAGAAAGGAAAAGATGCAGGTAAAAATGTGTGATACATTTGAACCAATGCTTGTTGGTTTTGGTTTCGTTGAAGAATCTCCAATGTCTACTGTTCTGTGTAATATATTATTCCGTATCCCCATTGCCTCGATTGTTTTATATGTAATCTCTGGTGGCAGCCATGGCTGACGACCTTAAATGAAACCCTTGCTTGTATATATATATATATATATATATATATATATATATCCCAAGGACGGGAAGACAATAAAAATGTAAATTATTTGCCATATAAAGATGGATTTTCTGTAACTTTCGTCCTCTCTATTTAACAGGGTGAAAATCGTGTGAAACTGTAACCTTTTTCTTATATTTGTCTTTAAAAAAAAATAAATTTAAGGTTTAAGGATTATGATTAAAATTTAAGAAATTAAGTACACGAAGTATTTTTTTTAAGTGTAATCATGTAGAACTTAAGGTTTAGGATATGAAAATTAGAATTAAGATCTAAAATTTAATTTTTAAATTTTTTTACAGTGGGTAAGTAAAGAGACATGAATAAGATTTAAGATTTAAGATTTTTTATTCATTTAACAGAGACCTAACGTAAAAAATAAACTTAATTATTAGGGTATAATAATGAATACAAATGAACTTAATTATTAAAAAAGTAAACTAAAATTAATATAATAAATAAATATATTAAATAATAATTATAATTAGACTTAGGGTTGAAAATATTAACATATTTAGAGGTGGGCCTCTTTAGACCATGACCATTGTATATACAATTTTTTAATTTTGAAAATAAAAGTTTAAAAGTTAGGTTTTTCGATTTTAAAATAATCATTTCATTCTTCAAAGTTAAATATTTATCATTTTCTTTCCATTGCTTTAATAATGTTTGCTCCCTAAATTTTTTAAACGGGATAAATATTAGCTTAGCTATAAATTTAAACATTTTTTTCATGTTTTTAAAATATCAAGATGAAGACTTTAAACATCATAACTCAATTATTTTAAAATTTGCCTAAAATTTGTAAATTATTTTTTATTCTTTATTATTAAATTAATTTATTCGGACTCTTTTATTAGTAAAACAACTAAAAATAATAATCTAAGTAATAAAAATATTTAATATTAATCTACGAAATAAAATAAAAGATGATTCATTCAAATTACTTAATTGTGTACATTAAATAAGAAATTGTCGAAAATTTTACTATTATCTTACTCTAGATGATTTTGATTTAAGAAAAGAAGTTTTTAGTTACTATATTCTTTTGATCAAAGATCCACTAATTTTATTAGGCATAAAGATAATTTAAACCCTTAACGTTTATGATTTTTATCATCTTAACCCTCATTTTTTTTTTAGGATAAATTTAACCTCTATCTTGTATCATTTTGACAAATACCTCATTTTTTAACTAGCATAATGATTAGATAGTCAAAAAATGAACGATAATGATATGTCATATATACGTAGAATGATATTTAAGATTGAAGAATACATAATAGCCTTTTATTTTAGATTTAATTAATTTTTAAAATTTTATTTGAATTTTAATTATTTTATATTTTCTATTAAAAAAAATTATATTTTACATGTATATATTTTTTATTATCGTTAAAAATTAACGATAATGATATGTTATATATATGTAGAATGAGGCTAGATGCTGTTAACACGAATTTCTGTAAAAAAAATAATAATAAAATAAATAACTGAAAAATCAAATAATAAAAAATACAAAAAATAAAATAAAAATAAAAAACAGGAAATTTGAAGATATGGGAGAGTTTTAGATTTAGTGGGGATTGTGTTGAGAGATTTGAGGGAGAAATTTTAGGGATTTGGTGGAGTTTGAATTAGTTTAGGATGTTTGATTCAAATCCTTTAAATAGAGCCCTTCGAATCTGGAAAAAGGGGAATGGAATCAAAGGATCTGAAAGTTTGAACTGACAGAGGAATCGGAAGAGAAGAGGGGAATCGAAGAGGAGGAGATCGGTGAAAGGCAAGCACTTGACGGGAATCCGAAAGTATTGGTGAGAGCTTTTTCTTGGTTGTTTCTTACTTTTTTTTTCCATGTTTAAGTTAGATTCCGGGAAGATGGATGAGTGTTCTTGAATCCGGGTAGATTTAAGTATTTTTAGGGTGTCATTCGAGTGGTGTTAATTTAATTAGGTGTTAATTTAATCAAATATTAGATGTTAATTAGGTGTTAATTTAATTTTAAGGCTTAAAAATTATTTAATTAGGTTTTTGGTTGAATTTAATTTAATTTCTATGGTTGAATTTAAAATTATTTTAATCTAATTAAATCTAGTTTGAACCTAAATTGAACCCTAAAGCTTAAAATTAGTTAATTTAGATATTAATTAGGTTTAAATTTTTTAAAATGCTTAGAAATTATTTAATTAGGTTCTTAGTTGAATTTAATTTAGTTTCTAAGATAAAATTTAAAATTAATTTAACCTAATTAGATCTAATTTAGCCTAAGTGAACCTTAAAACTGAATTTCCATCAAGTTTGACTTTAATTAGGATTAATTAAAATTTAAAGTTTAAGAAAATTTGATTAAATAATTAATTTAATTAAAAATTCTAAACCTTAAAAATTAATTAAACTTAATTAAATCTAATTCATCCCTTGAAATTGAACTCTTATCTTTTTTTGTCTTTATTATGTAAGTCCCTCTGTACTCAATTTTGATCATCTTGGTTGTAATTCGAACTCCCATATTTTCTAATGAAAAGTAATCAAGTTCTAAAAAAATCACATGGCCTATTTAGGAGATCACTTAATCATCATTTAGTTAATTAATTTAGAGACTTTTAGGTTTAGTTGCTTTAATTAATTAATCAATTAAATAGGGAGATAATTAGTAACAATAGTATTTGAATCTTATACCTCGGATACACTGAGAGGCCAGTGTTTTGACGTACCATGATGTTGGCCTAAAGAGTGTACCTTGGTATCGAATTCATGTGCTATTAAAACCTAGAACTTGATAAAAATAACTTAGGTTCAGAATTAAATAAAATTGGTAGGTAAAAATTAGTGATATTAGTAATTTAAATAGGTTTTAAGATTTAATTAATGGAGCCCTCGTAGGTTAGAACTTAAAATGAACAAGATAAATAAATGGTGCATTTAAACCTTTTGAGACGGAATTTATATTTCTTTAAATTTGGGTGAGATTTCCTATCCAGAGGACGTCTCATTCGGCCCGAGTTTAAAAGATATATATTTTCTTAATCAAAAGGATATCCTCAATTCAAGCAGTGTTTCTTTAACAATAAAGAATTAAATTAATATCTATATTCAAAATATCAAAATGCCACGTGAAATTAATAAGGTACCAATTTTTGGGCGTTTGTAAGGTCATCCTTACACGTAACCGACTCCCGAATCCAAATGTTTTTATGAATCTCTGGTTTGTTTTATAATGTCTGGCCTACCAAAGTGGTCGATGACGACTCCAAGTCAATTTTTAAAATTAAATAATAAGTTTATTCTAAAATTCGAGATTTTCAAGATTAAATTCGTATTTTTTCAAAACCAATTCGCTACGTTATTTTTCACACGTTTTCGGTTTTAAAAGAGGTCGGAACAGATGCCATATATTTTATTTATCACATATATATGACAAGTCAGTATCGTTAAATTTTTAACGGTCTAATTATTATGTTAATTAAAAAATAAGTTATTTGTCTAAAAAAACATAGGTTAAGGGTTAAATTTATCTCAAAAAAGATTGAGGGCCTAAATAATAAAAATTATAAACATAAGGGTTAAAATTATCTTTATGTCATTCTATTAAACGAGAATATATCCGAAATTATAATGAAAATTTACATCCAGTAAACAAAACACTTCAAATTAGACATATATTCTTAAATTGAAAAAAAAAAACTTAAAATTATATATTTTTTATTTTATTTATATTGTCATTCGATTATATTTTTATGTATTTATAACTGTGTAAAAAGTTATTAAATTTTTTAAAAAAATTATTTAAATCTTTAATGCACTTAATTATGTCCTTGAACCAATAAATTGAATCAACTAAGTCATTTAATTAACAATGACGTCAAATCATGGTAATTTTTTCTTTAGATATTTCTATTATATGATACATTACAATTCTATCATATATTATTATTATGAATTCATTTATTATAATGATATTCATATATTAAATGATAGTTTAATATCTATTAAAATTAACATTTTCATCATATATATAAATATAAAACTAAAAAAAATCATTATACACAAGTATATATTAAGAATATAATACAAAATCTTTTTTATTTATTTCATCTCTTTGTTCTTCTTTGTTTTGTTACTAGGAATTTATCTATGCATTCTTTCAAATCATTATTAGCACAAACTAGAAACCTTTCTTAGCTTGTTCTTCTGAAGGTGCATTAATTCGGATATTCAGACATCGAGATCGAATTGCCTACTGACTTTTGAACAACTATTACACTACAAAATTAGCCGGCAATAATCACGGTACTTGAAGGCAGTTAATTTTAATCCAAACATGACTTAAAGATGTAAATTTGGACACGTGAAGAACACCTGTAAAACCCCAAGCTAAAATCCAGATTGTTCTATGTTTTGGATTTTAGCTTGAATGGTAAGGTTTTATATACATTTTGTTGAGAAAATGAAACAATTCTGCTCATTGTTCGTTGGTATTGTCATGATACTTTGAAGAAAAAAATTACTTGCTTCATGGATAATATCCCTCCCTCTCAGTATCTACGAAGATTTAAATCATTTCTGCAAAGTTTCTAGTGCTATCAAACTGTTAATGGCAACTTCATTGTTTCTGCCTAAGAAACTCCCTCTTTTCTTTAATATACCCTTTGATCCCCAAAGGGAGTAACAATGATAGCTGCTCCAGTCTCCATGACTAGAGGTGTTAGGTCTCAATACTGTTAATGGCAGCTGTTGTTGGATACTTGCCAAGGAGATTGACCATTCCGGTCATCAATGAAGCCAGGTGGTCCAAGCCATATGCAGTCGTTTCAGTGACATTAGCACCACTAATGTTGGCTGAACTCTGCAATTGTCAAAGGGGAAAAGGCTTGGGTTCCAAAACCAGTTTGGTGACCTATATGATTGCAGGATTGGCTGGACTGGTGTATGGGAACCTAGCATTTGTGACCACCAAGCCATCTACCCCACCAAAGAGGTGGAAATTACCCTGGCTCATTAGAGGATTTCTTAAGAGTGTGTCTTGGACATACTTTGCAGCTGAGGAACTGGAATCTATATTGGTTTCCTTTGGAAATATCTTAGGGATATGTCCTTCGGTTCTAGGATTCAGTGTCCTTGCATGGGGCAAACTCACATGGGGACCTGATATCCAATTCAGCAATGGCACTGAATGGTGGGGCCGATGGGGTTCAAACAGACATCTCCAGCTCCAGGTGCTATGCCGGGCCCATGTTCAACACTTTGGTGGGTTTGGTCATCAAGGTCACAATACCCTGCTTCATTTAAAATCCCTATGGACCCTTCCCTTTATGAGACACTGGGATTCCTAATGGCAGGCTTGCTTTGGGCACTGGTCATTTTGCCAATCAAAATATGAGATTGGATAAGGTCCTTGGAGATGGTCTCTTAGCCATTTACTTTTGCTTTCTTTCTCAGATTAGCCCAAGCTCTTGGAATACTCAAACTTTTACTAAAATGGTGTCCTTCACTGTAATTTCTGATATATATATATACATATAGCAAGCAGAAAAATAATATATATGTAAATCAATATGTATTATTTGAAGCAAGAAGCTAAGTTAGAATTTCTTTTTCATAGCCATCACATCTTATTTTTGCTTAAGCAATGTTGTTTTCATATGAATGAATCTTTCTTGTTGAGTTTGAGAACAAGAGGGCAACTATTGTCCAGGTGGTTGATTTGATCATACGCAAAAGAGGATTTCATTCATTCAACCGCTGGTGACACTAATTTGTCACATATTATATAATGTATATTGCGTTGTAAAAAAATAATAAAATATATTTTTAAAATTTATGTTAATATTATTGTTTATTATTAAACGAAGAAACACTAAAATAAAAAATATAATATTAAATATAATTTTTGTAACACATTAGGTCTAATAAGAGGTAAAATAGATAAATAATCCTATGATATAATTAATTACAAAAATAAGGGGTAAATTTTAGATAAATTGAAGACTTGAGGGTTTCAATAGATAAAAAATCCTATGATATATATTTGTTTTTTAAAAAATAAGACACAACCTCTAAGAAGGGTAGTTCTAGAAAAAACCCATTAAAAAAAGCTTTAACCGGTTTACTCGGTCATTTTATGCACATAATGGTTACGAACTATATACACAATTTCTTAAAAAAATTATAAGAAAAACGGTACGTACATAAATCATTACAAATGTAAGGATTTGTGTACATACATAAATCCTTACAAAAACTGTAAGAAAAACGATACATACATAAATTGTTACAAACGTAAGGATTTGTGTACATACATAAATAACTACAAAGATACATAAATTGACACAAAATGGTAAGGATTTGTGTATGTACACAATTTCTTACAAAGTCATACACAATGGCTTACGAAAACCGTAAGGAAAAATGTATATACACAAATCCTTACGACTTCGAAACCATGAACTAAAGGAGATCATCCAAGGGTAAGGATGTAAACCCTAAAATAAACCTAATTTCTTAGATTACAAGTTAGGGTTTACGTTACGAAAACTTGTTTTGTAAGCTAGGGTTTTTATAAAATTAAATATATTATTCAGATAAATTATTAAATAATTAATAATTTAAAATATTGAAATATTCAATGTTTAAATATACAGAATTCAACCCATAAATGATAAACAATAAAAATTCAGAAAATCCGAGTAAAAAGTTCCAAGTCCTTAGTACATAAAATAATATCCCATTTAAAAGTTATAATCCAGAAAATAAAACTACAAAACATACTATAGTAATAAACTGGATCAGTATCCTCCAAGTACCGTACGAAGCCTAGGTCTGAGATCTGAAACAGGAAACTGAGAAGGTGTAAGCTAGGGAGCCGAGTATGTCTCTAAAGTGCAGATAAACAGAATCATATATCAGAGCAGGACATATGATATAATGTATGCATGAATGCACCCAACACCGAACATCATCAGATGAGTAGGTTCCCCAGAACCACTCTAACTCCATCACACCAAACAGAAGTGGAAACTCGACCCGCAGGTAGAGCCACTGAACAGAAGTGGTATATTACAAAACCACTAAACAGAAGTGATAAATCACTAACTTCCCCCTACACAAATAATCTAACCAGATGTAATAATAAATGCAGATACAGAATCAGAATGCATGCCTTATAACCTAACATGAGGCAAGCGTGACAAATATCAGCATTAGTAATTAATGTCAGGATGATGCATGATCATACGAGTTTAACAGAAATTGAACATACTGAGTAATAGAATTAACGAAAGAGAACACACCTAAAGTAGAAGGTCAACGCCAAGAATGATGCTTACTAGACTCAGCTCTACCACTATATCGAGCATGTGTAAACCCTACGATTAACAGAATATTAGAAACACTACTATGCCATTAACAGATAAGTACACGTAACAGAAGTAATACAAAATTCACGTACGGGTCCCGAAGACTGGTAAACAGGAGGTCGTCTAGGAGGAGGAGGAGGAAATTGCTCGGGGTCAAAATCCACGTCACCTGAACTAAACAAAAATTGATTCAGAATCTAAAACAGACAACTTCCAAACAGACAATCGAACTTAAAAGCCCTAAAAATAACACTTCGTGTTCGAATTTTGAAAAATAAACAACGCCATCGGACTCAGGATGTCGAAAAACATAGAGTGAAACTGGGTCAGAAAAAGTTAACATTGACGTCAGCATGGTCAACGCTGACGTCAGTAGATGACGTCATCAATCAACGCTAACGTCAACAGATGACATCATCAATCAACTCTGACATTAGCAGATGACTTCATTAGTCAACGCTGACGTCAGTAGATGACGTCAGTGGGTCATGGGTTGGGTCGGGTCGAATTTTAGGTCGGGTCGGGTTGGTCACGGGTCGGGATAAATTTTCCCGAGAAAATCTGGGTTTTCCAGATTTTTCGGGAAAACCTTGAAAATTTCCAGAACTTTCTCAGGTGCCAAACAAGATTTTTCAGAGATTTAAACCCCTTTTTAAACTCGAATCACCCTTCCTTTGATCCGATTTTATTCTAAACAATACGAAACAATACCTAAATCGATTCAGACTCGACTAAACACCCCCAACTTAAATTCGAAACAAAACAACTCACCCATAATCAAACCAACAAACCTAAACAAAGAACAAAGAAAAGAGTTGAAGGCTTACCAGGAATGCTCGACAACACTGAAGCAACTGAAGACACAAGATTGGTTCGAACCAAATGGAGAGAAAGATGAGGAGGCTACAGAATAGTGAAGAGATGTCTGAATCAAACTTAAAGGAGAATTCAATCTCCACTTAAAACCGAAACAAGAATCATGGAAACGGAAAATCTAAAAAATTAAACTAGGGTAAAATTACCCAAGAAGACCCTGAAGTTTTTAGACACTTCACAACTGAACCCCAAAACTTACAGAAATTACAATTGAGTTACTGAAATTAAAATAAAAAATCCCTAATTTTCTAGGGTTCGAACTAGGGATTTTGACTTAGTCAAAGGGGAAAAATGGGGGTGTTACAAAGGATTTGTGTACATACACAATTGGCTACGAGTATACATAAATTGTTACAAAAATGGTAAGGATTTATGTATTTATACAATTTCTTACAAAGTATACACAATGGCTTACGAAAACCGTAAGAAAAAAGGTATGTACACAAATTCTTACGACTTCGAAACCATGAGTTAAAAGTGGTCATCCAAGGATAAGGATTTGTGTACATACACAATTGGCTACGAGTATACATAAATTGCCACAAAATGGTAAGGATTTGTGCATATACACAATTCCTTACAAAGTATACACAATGGCTTACGAAAACCGTAAGAAAAAAGATATGTACACAAATCTTTACGACTTCTAACCATAAGCTAAAGGAGGCCATCTAAGTGTAAGGATTTGTGCATATACACAATTGGCTATGACTATACATAATATGACACAAAAATGATAAGATTTGTGTATGTACACAATTCTTTATAAAGTATACACAAAGGCTTTTGAAAACCGTAAAGAAAAAAGTATGTACACAAATCCTTACGACTTTTAACCATGAGCTAAAAGAGGCCACCTAAGGATAAGGATTTGTGTACATATACAATTGGCTATGAGTATACGTAATATGGAACAAAAATGATAAGGATTTGCGTATGTACACAATTCCTTACAAAATATACACAATGACTTACGAAAAAAGGAAAATGGTATGTACACAAATCCTTACGACTTCTAACCATGAGCTAAAGGAGGCCATCTAAGGGTAAGGATTTGTGTACATAAAAAATTGGCTACGAGTATACATAATATGACACAAAAATGATAAGGATTTGTGTATGTACACAATTCCTTACAAAGTATATACAATGGCTTACGAAAATCGTAAGGAAAAATGTATGTACACAAATCCTTACGACTTCTAACCATGAGCTAAAGGAGGCCATCCAAGGGTAAGGATTTGTGTACATACATTTTTTCTTACAATTTTCGTAAATATTTGTGTATATTTTGTAGAGATTTGTGTACTTACATAAATCCTTACATTTCTTGTACCAATTTATGTATTCTCATAGTAAATTGTGTATGTACACAAATCTTTATCTTTAGATGGGCTCCTTTAGCTCATGGTGAGAAGTTGTAAGGAATTGTTTACATACCTTTTTCCTTACGGTTTTTGTAAGCCATTGTGTATATTTTGTAAGGAATTGTGTACAATATTTTTATTCATATATTTTTATTTGAATATTTATTATATGAATATTTTTATTTGAATATATATAATACGAATATTTTTATTCATATATATTTTATTCAAATATTTATTATATGAATATTTTTATTCAAATATTCATTATACAAATATTTTTATTCGTATATTTTTTATTTGAATATTTATTATATGAATATTTTTAGTCAAATATTTCTTATACGAATATTTTTATTTGTATATATTTTATTTGAATATTTATAATATGAATATTTTTTTTCAAATATTTATTATACGAATATTTTTATTCGAATATCTATTATATGAATATTTTTATTCAAAGATCTTATTCAAATGTTTATTATATGAATATTTTTATTTGAAGATTTACTATAAGAATATTTTTATTTGTATATTTTTTATTCAAATATTTATTATTTGAATGTTTATTTTAAGAATATTTTTATTCGTATATATTTTATTCTAATATTTTTATTCGAATATTTATTATACGAATATTCATATATATTTTATTAGAATATTTTTATTATAATATGTTTATTTAAATATTTATTATATTAATTTTTTATTCAAATATTTTTATTCAAATATTTATTATAGGAATATTTTTATTCGTATATTTTTTATTTGAATATTTTTATTCTAATATTTCTTATATGAATATATTGATTCTAATATTTATTATTTGAATATTTTTATTTGAATATTTATTATATAAATATTTTTATTCAAATTTTTTTATAAAAATATTTTTATTCGTATATATTTTATTCGAATATTTTTATTTGAATTTTAATTATATGAATATTTTTATTCAAATATTTATTATAAGAATATTTTTATTCGTACATTTTTTATTCAAATATTTATTATATAAATATTTTTATTGAAATATTTTTATATAAATATTTTTATTCTTATATTTTTTATTTGAATATATAAAAATTAATTAGGTAACCATTATTTATAAAAAAATAATTGGATAACATTGGAACCAGTTCCAATTACCCCTCATTAGAGGGGCATTTTTTAGGCTCCTTTTAAGGAGTTTTTTTCGCCACACCCCTTTAAGAAACGGTGTAAGTTTGTACCTATTTCTATTTTAACAGATCTGACGAGTAAAAAAATATTATTCATTGTATTACTTTCAAATATTAAGGGATAATTTTCAATCAAGTTAAAAATTATAATAAAAATTTATTTATTATTGGCATAAAGATAATTTTAACTCTTAACGCTTATGATTTTATTATTTTGACCCACGTCCTTTTTTAAGATAAATTTAGCCTTTAACTTATATTTTTTTTAACAAATATCTATTTTTTAACTAGATTAGATAATTAAAAATTAGCGATAATAATATGTTATATATATGTATAATAATATTTAAAATTTTAGAATGTTTAGTACCTTTTTATTTTAGATTTAATTAATTTTAAATATTTTATTTGAATTTTAATTATTTTATATTTTATGTTAGAATAAAATTATATTTTACATGTATATATTTGTCATTATTGTAAAAAATTTAACGATAATAATGTAATATATATTTTCTTAGATTTATCTCTTATTTTTAGGATTTGTAAAAGGCTATAAATACCCACCTTGGGTAATCCTAGAACGATATCTCTCATATTTCATCTTTTGTTCTAGGTTTCAAGTTTTATAAAGCTTTATTTCTTTATTTTTCTTGTTATTACTTTTTATTTTATTTTTATGTCGAGCATAATTTCTTCCATAATTATGCTCGGCTAAGTTTTTATTAGCCAAGGGCTTAAGCGATGACTCGATCCAAACGTGAGGATTGTAAAGTACATCAATAACTTCGTCTATGGATGCGGCAAGTGGAGGAGTACTTGTCAACATGACTCCAAATACGGCTAGAACGTTGATATCTACCATGGCCGCTAATTCACAACGATTTCATTATGCAAGTGAACCATCTCGACGGGTTCACGAGGTAAGTATCGTTTCATTGGAAAATAAAATTGATAAATTAGCTAACATTGTTCAATCTCTTTTTGTAGATAAGAATGGTGCAACTAGACTTTACGAGATATGTAAAAGACCAAAGTCATCATTAGAGTCGATTGTTAAGTAACTAGCAATTTTTCAAGAGAATTTTCAAAATCGTACTAAGACCAACCTATAGAAACTAGATAAGAAAATGTCCCAATTAGCTCAAACCGTAGGACGACTAGAATCACAAGAAAAACTCCCCTCCCAAATAGATTTAAATCCTAGAGAAAATATTAGTGTTATCATCCTCCGAAGTGGAACAATCATTAATTCTGATGTTCTAAAAGAAAATACTACACAACTAGAAGAGGAGAAGTAAACGTCAACTTTAGAATCCTGAGGTATACCTCCTTCACTCTCACCACTTCTCCCTACCATTCCTTAAAAGACTGCAATACCATTTTCGTTAAGATTGACGAAGTGCGACAAAAGAGTTAAGGAAAAGGAAATTATAGAGGTGTTCCAAAAATTGCAAGTTAATATACCTCTTTTAGAAGTGATCCGACAAGTACCAAGGTATGCTCGATTTTAAAGGAGTTGTGCACTACTAAGAGAAAATTAACAGGAAATGAAAAGGTAAATCTGGGAGAAAACATTTCTGCAGTTTTTCAGCGAAAGCTTCCGCCAAAAATGAAAGATCAAGGTATGTTTGTTATTCCTTGTAGAATAGAAAATATTTTTATTAATCGTACAATATGCGATTTAGGAGCTTCAATTAATGTTATATCTTTTTCTATTTATAAAACGATCACTAACGAGCCTTTGAAGGAAACAAGAGTGACTATACAGTTGGCGGATCGTTCCATCATATATCCTGAAGGAGTGCTCGAAAATGTTCTAGTAAAAGTTGATGTTCTCTTTTTTCCTGCTGATTTTTATACCATTGACATGGAAAGCGACAGAACGAAACTTGTTCTGAAATTCTTTTGGGACGACCATTCTTGAGTACGCACATACAAAGATTGATGTAAGAAGCGGTATTTTAACAATGGAATTTGACAGTGAAGAAGTAAAATTTGATGTTTACAAAGCAATGAAATATCTTGATCAAGTTGAAAGGATTAAATCTATTGATATTATTGATCTACTTGTTGATACATTTTTAAAAACTATTTTTTTCAATTTTTTCAGGGATCAAGAAATTCGCTATGAAGAGGATGAAAAGGAGTTGGAAAATATTTTCTTTGTCAATTTTAATTTGTCTTTAGCTCCTTCTAAATCTAAACTTTTACCTTCGATTTTGTAGGCACCTTAAGTTGAACTTAAGGAATTACCGGATCACCTAAAATATGCATTTTTAGGAAAAGATAATTCTTTACCGGTAAACTTGAGATAATTACTGGATCACCTAAAATATGTGTTTTTAAGTAATTATCGAAACACAAGCAAGCTATTGGGTGGACTATTGCCGACATCAAAGGACTTAGTCCTTCTACTTGTATGCATAAGATAAAAATTGAGGAAGGAGCGAAACCATCTCAGAAGGACAAAGTCAGTTGAATCTACCAATGATGGAAGTCGTGAAAAAAAGATACAAAATCTTCTTGATGCCGACATCATTTATCTGATATCAGACAGTAATTGGATAAGTCCGGTCCATGTGGTTCCAAAGAAAACCGGAGTAACTGTAGTTAAAAATTCGGAAGGTGAGTTAGTTCCAACACGTGTGCAAAATGGATGATGTGTGTGCATCAATTACAAGAAGTTGAATTCTTTAACTAGAAAAGATTATTTTTTACTTCCGTTTATTGATCAAATGATAGAATGTTTAGCCGAAAAATCTCATTATTGTTGTCTTGATGGCTTTTCAGGTTTCTTTCAAATCCCTGTAGCACTTGAAGATCAAGAAAAGACTATCTTTATATGCGCCCATTCGGCATGTTCGCCTATCGACGAATGTCGTTTGGACTATGTAACGCTCCAGCTATATTTCATATATATATGGTAAGCATATTTTTCGACTACGTCGAGAAAGGAATCGAGGTATCTATGGATGGTTTCACATTTTATGGTAATTATTTTGATGAGTGCTTATCGAATTTGAAAAATGTTTTAAAACGTTGTCTTGATTTTAATCTTGTATTAAACTATGAAAAGTGTCATTTCATGGTTGATAAAGGGTTAATATTAGGACATATTGTTTCATCTGATGGGATTGCTGTAGATAAAGCTAAAATCGATATTATTCGTTCACTTCTTTACCCCAAAACTATGAAAGATGTTCATTCCTTTTTAGGTCATGCAGGATTTTATCGTCGGTTCATTAAAAATTTCTCAAAAGTGGCGCAACCTTTGTGCAATTTATTGCAAAAAGATCAAATTTTCCATTTTGATAAAAAATGCATGAATGCTTTTGACGAACTTAAGGAAAAGCTTATGTCAGCCCCAATCGTTCAGTCCCCGAACTGGAACTATCTATTTTAACTCATGTGTGACGCATTGGATGCAAGCGTAGAGGCCGTACTTGGAAAAAAGTTCAGAAAAGAACCCCATGTGATAGCCTATGCGTCCAAAACGCTAGATGCCGCTCAGTGAAATTACTCGACTATTCAAAAAGAGCTTTTTGCTATTATCTTTGCTTTAGAAAAATTTTATTCATATCTTTTAGGCACTGATATTATTGTTTATTCTGATCATGCAGCGTTGAAATACTTGCTTAATAAGAAAGAGGCGAAAACCTACTTGATCCGATGGATTCTTCTCTGACAAGAGTTTAATCTACAAATCAAGGATAAAAAGGTTGTGAGAATTTAGTTGTGGATCATTTAAGCCGACTTCTCATTCCTCAATATGGTGAACCAATCGAGGAAAAGTTTCCTGAGGAATACTTATTTCTTGCTCAAACAATGTTGCTATGGTATGTAGACATGGTTAATTATTTAGACACGGGTGTACTATCGACCAATCTACCATGCTCTGAAGTAAGCCGAATTAAGCGAGAATCTCGATTATACATTTGGGATGATCCATACCTATGGAAGCATTATTCAGATCAGGTAATTCGACGTTTTGCCGAAAGAGAGGTAAATTCGATCCTTCAATTTTGTCATTCTTATTCTTGCGGAGGATACTTTGGACCCAAACGAACTGCACATAAAATACTTGAAAGTGGATTTTATTGGCCTAATATTTTTCGTGATGCATATTTATTTTGTAAATCTTATGATAAATGCCAACGTGCCGATAATTTAAATCGTAGAAATGAGATGCCTCTTAATCCCATTCATGTCTGCGAAATATTTGATGTGTGGGGTATCGGTTAGATGGGTCCTTTTGTTTCGTTGTTTTGGTAACTATTATATAATTCTAGCTGTTGATTATGTTGCGAAATGGGTAGAAGCTAAGGCTACTTGTAATAATAACGTTAGAAATACTGTCGAATTTCTAAAGTCTTGCATTTTTTCTAGGTTTGGCACTCCGAAGACGATTATTAGTGATCAAGGAACTCATTTTGTCAATTGGATCATTGAAGCGTTAATGAAGAAATATAGTGTCACTCAAAGAATCGCCACAGCTTACCATCCTCAAACGAATGGACAAGCCAAAGTTTATAATAGGGAGATTAAGTCCATCTTAGATAAAATTATGAAGCCGAACAGAAAAGAATAGAGCTTGAAGCTGAACGATGCCTTTATGAGTATATCGTACCGCTTACAAGGGTCCTATCGGCATGTCCCCATATCGCCTTGTTTTTGGTAAACCGTGTCACTTACCGGTTGAATTGGAACATAAATCTTACTGGGCAGTAAAAGAATGTAATATACAAATGGATGTCATCGGCGAAGCTTAACTCCACATTCAAGAACTTGATGAGATTAGGTGCAATGCTTATGACAGTTCTCAAATTTATAAGGATAAAACAAAAGAATTTCATGATCGTCGCATTTCTTTTAAAATTTTTAATATTGGCTAGAAAGTTTTACTTTTTAATTCCAAGTTAAAAATTTTTGTAGGAAAATTGCGATCAAAATGGACATGACCTTTTACTGTGACTGAAGTATTTTCTCATGGTGTAGTCAAAATTCAAGACGATTCAGGAGTTCATTTCAAAGTGAATGGGCAGAGGTTGAAGCTATATTATGAAAATGCCTTTGTCGGTTTAATTGAAGAATTCGAATTACAAATGCCTGAAGTCTAAATCAAGTCTTCGAGTTATCGACGTTAAATAAAAGTGCTTAATGGGAAGCAATCCATTTTTATTTATTTATTTTCAGTATATTTTATTTATTTGGTTATTTAGGTTCAGAATAATTTTTTTACGCACTAATAATTTATTTGGATTAAGTTTTTTCATTATTGGTTAGTGAAAATGATGCTTCTTGATAAAATTTACCCTTTTGTGAGATCTTGAGCTTAATGAGCATATCTTTTCATTGTTTCTCTTTTCTTTATTTGTGTGTACCGAATTGATCTTTAGCATTTTAGAACCCGTGATGAGATTTTTTTTGAGACTACATACATGAATATGATGCTTTAGAATGATAGAGGCACTTAGGTTTAACCACTTCACTTCCTAAATAGCCTACCTTTTATTTTTTATCCTTTAGTGAACCACTTTGAGCCTAAATCCATTTTTCTTGTTTTTTCACCTTGTTAATGCAACCCAAGACATTTCTTTTTTTTATTTTCTATCTTTTTACACCCTTGTCAAGACATGAGATCACATTTATTCCATGAAAAAAAAGGATTCGAAATAGTGAAAGTATGTTCGAAAACAAAAAAAAAGAAGAAAAAAAGAATTCGAAAAAAATAAAATAAAAGAGGTACCAATGTGTACTCTTCAATAAAATGGAAAAAAACTAAAACTTTCTGAAATAAAAAAATACTAAAAAAGAAAAAAAAAAGGTGTTCAAAGCTTTAAAGAAAAAAGAAAAATTTTGCTTGATTTACTCTTTTCATCTCTTTGTGCTTGAATTATATCTTGGTTTGCTTATTATACTTAATATCTTTTGTCTTGGCAGTTAACTCATCTTTTTGGCCTTTTCCCTACCTTCACCCTACCCCCGTTACAACCTTGTTTAAAGACCTGTTGACTTTTGCATCATGTTCAATTTTTAGTAGTGTAGATTAGATTTATTTTCAGGCTTATGGTAATGCTTTAATCAATTTCGGCTTGAGCGACTCTTTTGAACCTAAACACTTTGAGCGAAATGAGCGAATTCTTGTGATGGTATCAAATTTTGTATCATTAAATTAGCTAAGAATTAGAATGTCTTGTTTCATTTGAAATTGTTCTAGTCTTGCTACTTACTTGATTGTTTCTTAGTTACATTGATTGCTTGATTTTTCTTTCATTGAGGAGATTAAGACTTGTAGTGAATTAAGATTTGGCAACTTGTGATTTTAGTATGTTAGTTGAGGAATACTTGAGGACAAGCATTGAATAAGTGAGGGAGAATTTGGTAAGTGCTTAAAATAGTTATTATTTTATACTTAATTACTCCTTAGTTTGGTGAATATGTTATTGATCTTGCTGTTTTTCGTGTGATTTCTGTGCAAGACTTTGAATCTGGAAAATACACTTAAATTAGTCGAATTCTGAAGTTTTTTATTTTATTTTCTGGATCGAGTCTGGATTCGTGGTCTCGACTTTGGGCTTGAAATCTGACGCAGCGTTTTGTCAGCATCTTCTAGAAGATGACGTTAGCGTTTTGTCAGAGTTCCATATAAATTAGGATTTATCTCTTTGTAATTTAAATTTAAATATTTTTAAGATTATCTTAGATTTATCTCTTATTTTTAGGATTTGTAAAAGGCTATAAATACCCACCTTGGGTAATCCTAGAACGATATCTCTCATATTCCATCTTTTGTTCTAGGTTTCAAGTTTTATAAAGCTTTATTTCTTTATTTTCTTGTTATTATTTTTTATTTTATTTTTATGTCGAGCATAATTTCTTCCATAGTTATGTCCGGCTAAGTTTTTATTAGCCAAGGTAGTAAGCGATGACTCAATCCAAACGTGAGGATTGTAAAGCACATCAATAACTTCGTCTTTTTATTTCTTAAAATTTTCTTTTATAACTTATTTTTTTTAAATTGATTTCAAAACTAAAGATTGACTTTGATCAAGATTTTGATTTGATCACTTATGTGGGAGGAAGGATCGGCTATTGAAGTAATCCGACTTCCTGAGAACACACTTAGCAAATTGATTGCTAAAGCGAAAACTAAAGATTGGATCAGTTATTAGTGAAATAACATAATCCAAGTCGACTTTTGAGATTTAAATGATTTTTCTACAAACATTGAGTTGGTGGATTAATTCATGAAACCAATATCAAAGATAGACTTGGGTATTCGGTTTAGAAGTTTTGCTTCAAGGATTGAACCTTGAAAGCTAATTATCGACGTAAAATTCTGAAGTGAAAATCTTTTTCCGATGATCTATTAAAGTCGAGTCAAAGCGAAAGCCTAAGACTAGTTTTTTTTATTATTAAATCAATTTCTTTATTTTATTTTCTTCAATTATTTAGTTTTACTTTATACAACAAACTCTCATTTTTACTTAAAACATCATTCGATCAACATTCTTGGATCACCAATCAAACAGAGCATAATCAGGAAGTTTCTAGTCCCTGTGGGATCGACCCCTTACTTCTCCTTTATTATATTATTTTCCTATTTATTATTCGAGATTAAGAAATTTATTTTTGACACTTTACGACGCGTGTCAATAAGGAGTAACCTTACACAATTCAATAGACTTATACTCAAAAGTCTATTGAATCAAACCCCAAAATTGAGTACAAAGAAGCAAACTAGGAAATCCTCACAAGGTAGGTGTTTGCACAATTTAAGCTCTCTCACACACCCAATTAAACACTAGTAAAAAGATAACAAATGAAGAACACGCTAGTGTTTTCAAGAAAAATTGAAAATAAAGCTCAAAATTGATCTTTGAAGGCTTGAATGTTTGGATAGGCTTTCTTCTTGTTCTAATGTTGTTTTCAGACCTCTTTTGTATGCTCTTAATTGTTTCTAACCATTTGTAGCTGTTGGGGTACTTGGAGCCGTTGGTTGCCATTAAAAACGAGCATTTAATGCTCACCTGCACAGAAGTTTTGAAACCTTTACCAGAGGTTTCGAAACCTTTAAGGATTTTAAATAAAACTAACTGTTACAGGTCAAATGTTTCGAAACATTCATAGAGGTTTCGAAACATTTTCCAGGGTTTCAAAAACATGTTATTTTGTCTTGAAAGTTTTGAAACCTTTTACCAAGGTTTCGAGACTTTGGCTTTGAAAAACATTTTTGACCATTTTGTTGACTTTTAGATGTATGTTCAATATGGATAACAAGTCAAACATATTATAAATCATTTTGACAACTTTAAATTGAGTTTTTAAAAATTTTATTTTGAGAAAAATATTTTACAAATTTTTACAAATTAGTTCTAAAACATTCATTTTAAGTTATATCAAAATAAGTCTAACAGTTTGAATCTCTATAATAATTTAATTTTTTAATTCATTTTATATAATAATTTAATTAATATTTTTAATTTAATTAATAATTTTTTAATAATTATATATAATTAAAAAATATAAAAAACAATATAATATATATATTAAATTTAATAATTTATAATGTATAAGCATAAAGATAATTTTAACCCTTAACGTTTATAATTTTTATCATTTTAACCCTCATTCTTTTTTTTGGATAAATTTAAGTCTTAACCTATATAATTTTTACAAATAATTTATTTTTAACTAACACAATTGATTAAACTTTTAAAAATTTAACGATATTGACATTTCATATATATGTGATAATATGTTTTAAATAAAATGGCATATAGCCCCATTCTACATGTATATAATATGTCATTATCGTTAAAACTTTTACAATAATGATAATATATACAAGTTAAATATAATTTTATTCTAACATAAAATATAAAACAATTAAAATTCAAATAAAATATTAAAAATTAATTAAATCTAAAAAAAAAGGCTACTAAGCATTCTCAAATCTTAAATCTCATTCTACATATATATGACATATCATTATCGTTAATTTTTAACTATCTAATCATTATGCTAGTTAAAAAAATGAGATATTTGTCAAAAAAAAATATAGTTTAAGGGCTAAATTTATCCTAAAAATGATGAGGTTCAAAATGATAAAAATCATAAACATTAAGGGTTAAAATTATCTTTATGCCTATATATTATAAATTATTAAATTTAATATATATGTTTTATTGTTTTTTATACTTATTTTTAATTATATATAATTATTAAAACAATTGTTAATTAAATTAAAAATATTAATTAAATTATTATATAAAATCAATTAAAAATCATAAACGTTAAAGGTTAAAATTATCTTTATACCTATAAAATTATACTTACTTTTTTTTTCTTTTCTATCTTTCCAATATTATTTTTGCATATATGATTTTTTCGCTGTTCTTATTTAACAAATCCTTTCTTTTTTTTAAAAAAAAAAAGCGGTGAATGTTTATGTCTATTATTATAGTACGTTTTATTTTCGCATTATGTAAGTTTTTTTTTTTTAATTTAAGGTATAATTTATCGTAAATTCTTCAATTTATAATATTTAATTATCATATTGATTTATATTGTGATAAATTTTCTAGTTAGTTCTTGTATTCTAATAAATGTTTTCAGTCACCTCTAATATATTATGTTTCAGCTGTGTTAAAAATATCAATTATTAATATATTTTTTCTTCAAATATTATGTTAGTGTTGATGATATTTAATATTCACTATAAATAGTGATATTTATACCTATCCTTTATTTTCTTGAGTTAGTTGAGTTTTCTACTCTGTTATATAATCTTATTTTAGTTTTTATAATTTTAATTCTAATCACAATTTGATCTAAAGGGAAGAAATGAAGACTCTAAGCAAAAAAAAATAATTTCAGTTTGATTAACTGACCAAATATACCTATTCAAATCTTGTTCAAATGAACTAATTAAATGAAAAAAGCTTTCGAAAATAATGATTAAATTTTAAATATGATTTAAACTCGCAAGTTTTGGTTCGAATAGTTTATATTCCGATGATAGTTTAAATTTTATTTTTTAAATAGTTTAAAAGTATTTATAAGATATTATATACTCATATATATACACACTTAATTCTTTAACAATGCACGCATCTTATAGACAAAGCAATTTGAATTCAAGTCTCCTAGAATTGAACATCATAGTTTAAATTTTAAATTTCTTTCGAATTAGTTTGACAAACCAATTTAATTAAAAGGTAATATAATATATATTTTATTAATATTTTATAATTAAAATATAATATAAATAAAATTATAATTTAAGTAAAAAAGAAAATTTTATGATTAAATATTAATTTAAAATCAATCTCTTACATTTTGGATGTCAACTTACAAGTCCTGTCACTATAACTATTACTATAATTTCCGTTGCGATCATATACATATCTGGTCTTTAATCTTGATCAGAGATAAATATTTTTTTTTCCTTTGCTCTGAAGCTGTTTTTTACCAAAAATAATTAAAATAATAAATGTATGGTAAAAGATCGTAATATCCGAATCCTTTAAAAATATATTTGAAAACTTGAAATTCTAATTTAGGAAATTAAGTGTGAATTGCTTTTATTTTATGCAAGTGAGAATTGTATACAATCATAGGCACAATATAATGAATATAATCCTAATTTTTTTTATTTGATTTATTTTTTAATTTAATTTCCTAATTTAAAATTAAAAAATTGAAATATTCACTATATATTTGTTCATAACATGGTTTGAATTATAGTCTTTTATTTAGTTCAAAATGGAGAATGAAGATGACAATGGGGAAACAGCTTCTCTTCTTCATGTTAATGAGATGTTTTTGCGTAAAATTCTTTCAAGGAATGATTCTTCCTTGGATGATTCAGTTTCCACTCCATATCAGCAGAACATCGGCGTAGTTCCGTTCCGATGGGAATCGGAGCCCGGAACCCCGAAACATCGTCTTATGCCGGAAAAAAAGATCGTTTCACCAGTCAAGCCACTATCGAGGATTACGTCGCGGATGAGCCATGAGGTTAACAAGCACTGCATAAACGGGGTTAGAGAATCAAGATCATGGTTTCGGAGGAAATCGAGGAAAAAAACACAAGGTGATAAGAAAGGCAAAGATAAAGAAAAATCTAAAGGGAACATTGGGTTTGATTATTCTATACGTCTTTCATCGACTTGCTCCAGAACGACTTCGTCAAAATTACGAAGTTTTCCGAAGATATGGACTAAATGGCCTTTCTAATCCTTTTTAATAAAATTTTTCATTTGGTATTATATCATTATAAACTGAGTTTGAGTCAAGATTTAAAATTATTATTGAAATATTATATAAATTTGTAAACTATTTTAAATGGAGGTTTGTGTTGATGTACTTTCAATGTCTATGTGTTAAACTAGAAGTATTGTAAAAGTGAATATGTGAATGTGATATGAGTAATGAATGAGACATTAACTATTAATTACCGTTGAATGATTGAAATGGATGACTCATATTAATAGTTGGTTACGTGAAAATTATCACTTTGAAAAAAATAAAGAATTAGTATGAGTCATCCAACGACACAAAACATGTAAAACTTAAAAATTTTACTCTGTACGAGGAAGATCCAAAATGAATTAGCAAATATCTCTTACATAGGCCGGTTTGTTAATCTGAACTCGATTCCGATAAACCAAAGTGCTTATGGTTCTGGTTGACGGTCACGCCACAAGTTAAACAAAACAATGTTAAAATAAATATAAGCAAAAGTATAGAATTAACTTGCGAACAAAATAACAAGAACAATAGCATCTCGAATATGTATAAACACAAATTCAAACAAATATATCGAACGAACACTCAAATATATGTACTGAAAAATAAAATAATGAAGGAAAGGGATTAAAATCGTTATTATACCACTAGTCATCATACCAAATCAAGAAAAAAAGAAATTATAAACGTTTCCAAAATTATAGGGACCAGGAAGAAAGTTTAAAAAGATGAAACGGCTAAAGGTGTAAATAGAAAAGGATAAGAGGCCTTATAACGTAAATATCCTTTTTGATATTTCAAATTGATATATGAAACACATCTTTCAACTAAAAATAAATCTTTCTTTTTCCATTCTTTAAATTTTTTTTAATTCCCTCTTCTCTTAAAAAAAACACCAAAAAAAAATTCCACATATTTTTAGATCAAAACAAGGGGTGTACATTCAGTTAATTCGGTCGGTGGCCAAACCGAATTAACCAAAATCGAATTAACCAAAATTTAAAAATCTTAACAGTTAGTCGAACTAAATTTCCTTTAACTGAATTAACCAAACCGAAATTATTTTGGTTAGTTAGCCGAATTAACCTGATTGACCGAAAATTATTATAAACTTTGATTAAATTACTTAATAGGTCACTAAATTATATTAAAATAATTTTTTAATCACTAAATTTTTATTTTATGCTAATTTAATAAAAATTTAGTGATCATTTTATAATATAAAAATTTAAAGAACATTTTATAATTTTTAAAAGTTAAATGACTAAAAAATATATAATATTAAATATATAATAATTTTGGTTAATTCGGCTAATTAATCGATTTCGAACCAAATCAACCGTTAACTGAATTAAAAAAATAACCGTTAACCAAATTTATTAAAAATTAACCAAAATAATTTTAGTTCGATCGGTTAATTCGGTTAAAACCGAGTAATACATATCCCTAATCAAAACATTCAAAAATGGATGAATAGTTATTTATCGTGTTCATCATGAGATTTTGATACGAACTCAAAAATCGTTGAGACCTAATTATAATATTCATTACGAACTGTCATCGAACACTTCTAAAATATCTAAAAAATTTTATTTAAAATAATTTTGATTATCAATTTTTAAAATATAATTTTGTTTTTTTAATCTTTATTAAGGATAATTTAAAAACCCTTTTGAAATTTAAAGTATTTTTTTTTAAAAGAAAGCCTAATAAAATAAAAAGAAAAGATAAAGGAGTATTATTTATCGATAACACCAACTTCAGCCATCTTCTAAAACGTTGACTCGAAATTAAAAAGGTATAAATCTTAATTTTTTTTGTATATTCAAAATATAAAAAGTATCTCTAAAATCATTTTTTATTGATTTTCTACGCTAAAAATTATAATAGATTTGTTCTTGTTATATAACGGAATTATATATATATATATATATATTACTCAGTCTACTGTTGGTGATGATAATTACTTAATACTAGGAATGGTAAAAACACAATTATTTAGTTCCATTTTCGGATCTGGTTAGATTCGGTAGATTTTATCCAGAATTAATACCGGTAGGACCAGGACTAAATTCAAAATTTAAGAATCGGTTATAATCGGGATCGAGAATGATCTTGATTTTTTAGACTCAATATCCAGTAGGTACCCAATAAAATCGGGGTCAATACCAAGTACACGATACTGAATTTTTTTTATTGTGATAGATAATGTTCTTTTGTTAATTTTTCTTATCAAACTTTCTCTTTATGTATTAATATTATGAGTATGACTTATTTTAAAACTTTAATTTTTCAAGCTTACAATATTCTAATTTTATTATTTAATAATATTATTGGTAGTTGTTGTTTTTCTCCTATTGCTTATTTTTAATAATAAATCAATTGATCGGGTACCTTGTATTAGAACCGGTTTTCACTAGTAACGAAACCGGTTTATATATTTTATGACCCGATGTAACCGAGACTGGTTCCAATTTTTATGAACAAGTGATTACTGAAACCGAGATCAATTCTAGTCAAATTAATCAAGTACCCGATCTTGTCCACCCCTACTTATTACTAGATTGACGTGGTAATTTATTGCATTAATGTGATAGTATATAATGGATGATGCATCATAAAAGAAAAATAAAAATTATAAAAACATTATTATTTAAAAAATAATTAAAAATTAAGTTAGAACTTAAAATTGATAAATTATAAATTATTAAAAAATAAATATAAATTATTTAAATATTTAAACTCTTTTATCATGAAAGTTGTTTTATATCTCTAGTTACCATGAGCTTATTGTTATTCCTTGAACATATTTTTATTTGATTCAATCTTGTATTAAAGTATAAATAAATAAATAAATAAATAAATAAATTATTCAATCTTGTATTATATTTTTATTTTATTCATATAGTTTAAAAATGATGAGATAAAATCTACCCATAAATTAAAATTCATGAATATTATTTAGAATCTCAAATTTTGATTTTTCAGATGTAATCAATATAATAAGATGATGTTAGTTTAAGTTTCTCCTTAATAAATTCTAAAGTTTTATTTATATATTCACATAAAATAATAAAAAATAATAATAGATTACATGATCGTACGTAAATTTAAAGGTTCAAAATTATATTAATGAGCATTAATTTAATATAGACAAAGCTCTCTCAATTTGAAATCATACGAGGGGATCACATAGGCCATTGCTGCTTTAATAGAAGACAAATCAATAAAAAATATATTTGAGGAAAATACGATTAGGGGTACATTATTCGGTTTTAATTAAATTAATCGATCGAACTAAAATTATTTCAGTTAATTTGTTGTTTAATTTTAAATAAATTCGGTTAACGATTATTTTTTTAATTTAGTTATCGGTTAATTCGGTTTGAATTGATTAATTAGTCGAATTAACTAAAATTATTATATATTAAATATTATGTTATATATTTATTTATTTAATTTTAGTCATTTAACTTTTAAAAATTAAAAAATATTCATTATTTTTTTATATTATAAAATATACACTAAAATTTTATTAAATTAGTATAAAATAAGAGTTTAGAGACTAAAAAATAATTTTAGCATAATTTAGTGACCTAAGATGTAATTTAACTATAATTTATAATAAATTTTGGTTATTTTAGTTAATCCGGCTAATTAACCAAAATAATTTTGGTTCATTAGTTCGGTTGTAGATAATTCAATTCGATTAATGATTAAAATTTTAAATTTTTGATTAATTCGATTCCGTCACCGACCGAATTAACCGAATGTACAACCCTAAATATGATAGAAATATAATGTCGAAAAACAACCGAAGATTTATACAATAAGTGTAATGATTTTTTGTTTATTATTTTAGTTCATTTTTAAATAAACATTTTATGATATCAGGTAGGTTTCAATATTTTTAATAATATTTTTATTTTAAACATTTCATTTTAGAATATTTATTTAGAAAAATAAATTTCATAAAATTTCAGTTTTGTTTGAATTTTTTTAAATTATTTTAAAACATTAATAAGTTTTTGAAATTATTATAAAGTTTTTTAGGCCTTCAATTTTTGAAGAAAATCATATTCTAAGGCATGGGTGCTTAACGAGTTGAGTAGCTCGTGAATTACTCGAACTTGACTCGGTTAAAATTTGATAATTACTCGGCTCGGATTAGCTCGATCTCGAACTCGATTCGATACCTTAACGAGTTAAATCGAGCAAAGTCTAACTCGACTCGATAAGTTTGCGAGCAGCTCGTTAATTTTTTAAAATATTTTTAATAATTACTTTAAAATAATTTCATTCAAAAAATAAATTCAAATAACAATTATTAATGTGTGAATTATTACTTTAATTTTAATATGTTAGTTTGGTGTATTTATGAAATATTACTTTTGAATTTAGATTTTAAAAATGTTTTATACACTATTTCTGATGTTTTTGGTTAAATTTGTTAATTTAAGTTAATATTAAGCCTCGTACGGTATTATAAAATTTTACTTTTAGTTAAAAATAAGGTAAATTTTTTATTGAACTTAACGAGCAATGAATCAAGTCAAGTAATAAAATATTTTACAAACACAATTTTAACGAGCTTAACAAATGAGTTTAGTAATAAAATCTTTAACAATCATATACAGTGAACCATCACATCAGTATTTTTAACTATTACGTCAATATAATAATAATTTACGCTAAATTGATATAATTCGGAACATCAAATACCCAATTAAATGGTCTTTTACAATGAAATTAAATTAATTATTTGATGGGATTGGAAGGATAAAATACCCCAGACTTTTAAGAATCGAATGGTTTAATCCGAATTAAAATTTAAAATTGATTTAAATCTTTACATTCGAAATATATTAAATTGAAATCGATTTAAGTTTTAGTTAAACAGAAAAATGGACATGAATCAATTTTTACCTGAATCTAATGAATCTAAATCAAAAGCAACTCAAACCGAAGACAATTCAAAATAAAAATATTAAATAAATAAAAATATATTTGAAGTATCACACAATTTACCAAAAAGTTAATATACAAAGTGATATATAGAGTGTAAAAAACTAATTCGATATGAAAAATTAAATTGAAACAGATTGATCTATTGCTAACTCAATATTAACCCAACACAAAATCAAACAACTTAAAAATAATCAAACTAAAAGTCAACTAAACCAAAAACAACCGATTTAATTTTATATCTGAACTAAATTATTATAGAACAGAAATCACTCAAATCGAATTAGCCATTTTTCACCCCAGAATTCCTTAAGCTTTTTTGGGGATAAACTACTGCGAAGGTCCCTTTCGTTTACCCTCAGTATACTTTTGGTTACCGAATTTGAAAAACGACCAGTAAAGTCACTTTTCTTTTCAAAATGTTAATATTTGGTCACTTTATCGTTAAAGGACGTTAAAGTTAAACGAAAATCTGATTTGACAGTTGATAAAGACTTTTTTTTTCACCTGTCATCCACGTAACTATCTTCCTCCATAAAACCCATCACTACCATTCTTCCTCCTTCACTTCTTCCTTCTTTATAAATCAAAGCTTGAAATACAACATCTTTCGTTCAAACTCCATTGAAATCGGATCCCCTCTCTTTATTTTCAGAAGCTCAACTAACTCAACCTCTAACATCTCGAGCGGCATAACATGGTTGCCACCAACGGCATCCATCAAATTATGACTAAACATTTGAGGGAAATCATCCGAAACTTGACCATGAAAGTACCTACAGTTATTTCCATGCTTACAGTACCCTTTGTTGAAATAATAACAGGTCTTACCAGGGAAGTTGTGTGAATTTTGATACCGACGTCCTACTTTAACATCATGGTTAGCGATCAAATATTCACCATTTTCCATAAACTCCATTGGATCTTCCAAACCCAATAACTGAGTTTGAGCTTGCAAATTGGACATCGAATTCAAGTAACCAGATGTCATAAAATCTGGGTTATGCTTAGCAACAAGTTGTTCCCAGTATGGAGGTGTCACTTGGACACTTCTAGGGGATAGAAAAAGCTTAGAGGAAACCGATACCGAAACAGACAGCGAAAAGGAAGTGAACTGCGAGGGCAATTATAGAGCAGGGACAGGGCTCATCGGAAGCGATATTAGGGGCGATACGGATTTGAACGACAGATGTTGCAGTTTAAGCTTCGATTTATAAAATTGAAATAGAATTGATTTATGAACCTGCTAGATGTTCCTTGGAATACAAAAATCTACTTTAAAGCCTCTTGAAAGAAACAGATTTCAGAAGCTTCCCAAGGTTATGAGAAAATCACATTCTTCTTCTTCAACAAAGAAACTGAAAAAATACAAATATTTGACATCTTTGTTATGTCTTTATGAGCCTGTTTTTCACCTTGGTCTCATAAGGAACAAACTTAATTCTTGGCCGGAACATTCATCTGGGTTCACAAGGTGAAATGACTCATAATCAGAGTTGCCGATAACATGCTCATAATTAGCCCTCATGTACATGATCTCCTCTGAAACTAACGAACCAAAATTAGCTTGTATCATCCCTGCTCCAACCGTTGAAGACTGCATGATCTTTAACATCAGTCGGTTATGTTGGTTGGCTTTTCTTTTCGTGGTAAATCCTAATTTTCGACCATTGCAGTGCACGGTCCAAACGGGGATCCAACGGAGAGGATAGGAGCCGAGATCGGATTGTTGGCACTCGAGGATGATGTAGACGGTTCCGACACTCGATGGTGGGTAGAGTTGGTGAAGATGTTAGAGAGGGAGAAGGAGAGAGTGGGGGGAGCTATTGGAGTGGTAAAATTTGTGGTGGAAGAGGTGGTGGTGATGAAAAGAAGAATGAGGTGAAGGAGGAAGAGTGGCGGTGGTGGTTTCATGAAAGAAGAGAATTACGTGGATGACAGTTTGAAAAAAATAAGTCTTCATCAACTATCAGATCAGATTTTCGTTTAACTTACGTCCTTTAACGACAAAGTGACCAAATATTAATATTCCGAAAAGAAAGGTGATTTAAGTGGTCGTTTTTTAAATTCGGTGACCAAAAATATACTGGAGATAAACGAAAAAGACCTCCGTAATAGTTTATTTTTTTTTTTTTTTATGATTTCAGGTGACAGATGGAGGCCTTCCCTTCAAAGCAAGGAACCTTCCATGGGTTTAAATCCACACACTTCCATTTAACCTTTTAAGCCATGATTCTCCCCTAAATGCCATCCCCTCCATTATTATAAACTTCCTATTTCTTTCTTCTTCCCAACTAAGATGGGGATCAAACCTTTCATGGTTTCCTTCATTTTCACTTCAATTCTATTGTCTGTTTTGTACCTCCCAACAAAACTAACCATCCCCATTACCAGGTTCAATCCCATGTCAACCTTAAACATCATACAAAAATCCAACAGGACATACCCGGTTACCTTTGCTTACTTAATCTCCGCTTCCAAGGGAGATACAACCAAGCTAAAACGTACCCTACATGCTTTGTATCACCCTGGAAATCAGTATCTGGTTCATCTGGATTACGAGGCGCCTGCCCGGGAGCACAAGGAGATTTCAGAGTTTGTGTCGAATCACCCAGTTTTTAGTTTGGTCGGAAATGTCTACATTGTCGGGAAACCAAACCTGGTTACTTATAGAGGTCCGACAATGCTTGCTACAACTCTTCATGCTATGTCCATGCTCCTGAGATGCTGCAAATGGGATTGGTTTATTAATCTCAGTGCTTCTGATTATCCTTTAGTTACTCAAGATGGTATGGTGAGTGGCCTTGTTTGGTTTTCTTTGCTGGTTTCTTACATGATCATGTAAGTTCTCATGATTCATCAGGCTATTTATTTTTTGGGTTTTTTCAGATCTGATTCATGCGTTTTCTGGTTTGCCAAAAGATCTCAACTTCATTCAACATACCAGTCAACTGGGATGGAAGCTGTAAGAAAATCTTGTTTTGTCTCTCTTTTTTTTCACTGTAATTTATTTACATTAAATATGATTAAAAATCTTTTTTTTGCAGTAGTAAGAGAGGGAAACCCATTATTATAGATCCAGGACTTTACAGCAAGAACAAGTCAGAAATCTGGTGGGTCACTAAACAGAGGACACTGCCCACTGCTTTCAAGCTTTATACAGGTTATTTTCCATTTTCACACAAGTTTTTCTTTTAAATTCTTTAAAAAATAATTATTTCTGTTTTTTTACCTATATAGTAATTTTTTAAAAGGTTAAATATTAAATATATATTTTATATTATTTATTTTTACTTTTATTGCCTTTGGTATTATTTTTTTCAAATCGACCCCTTGTTGATACTGATTATTTATATATGTGGTTAAAATATAAACCTAGTGAATTCGAGGTCCTACTTTAATTGTGTTGGTCTCCATTAAAAGACAACGAAAAGGCAATGTTTTTTTTAAGATGAAGAGGATGTTCTTTTTTTGGTGTGAAGTTGAATTTAATAGAAGTCTTTTAATTAGTGCTGTTCATGGTAGGTAAGGGTAGTGAATTGTTGTTGGTTGGGAAATTGATGTTATAATCACCCACCAAATACGTTTCTATATCCAACAAACTAGCCTTTGTGAACCGTGTGTTGGGTTCACCATTTTCATTCCAGCACCAAACATGTTGTTCAAAAATCAAATCATATCAACTCAGTGTTACGTATGAAAAAGAGACGAAAACGTTAATATATATGTTTTATTAGAGACGATTCAAAGATTTTAAGGATCTTATACAATTTATTAAAATGTGACCTTTAAAAGCAATCGTACATAATTCTCACTGGTTCTAAAAATGTGGCCCTTAGAAGTAATTGTCCTTCTTAGAATCTTTGTACGGTCGTTTTTATTGGGTTTATCTAAAATCTCACTAGTTCTGTAGAAACAATAGGAATAGAAATAATAATAACACTATAAAATCAATTATCACATTTAGGATATAATTATAACTTATATTTCTTAAGAATATTTTTAATTTTTTATAATAAATTTCGATAATAAAATCACAGAATAAATATAATTTATCAAAAATTTGAAACCTCTCTTTATCAAGGAACCTATGTCATTATTCTTATTGCATCTCTCTAGAGTTTTACGGCGTACATTAGTTAAAAATTCCATGTGCCACTGCATCTTTGACTGACTTGTCCATTTGAAATACACGTGCTGTCCTATCTCTTACAGCGTTTTGTGTGCGTTCTAGGTTTTCTAAACATTTCATTAAGCTGTGATTCCTTTAATAGTTTAATCCGCCGCTGCATCAGGAATCATGATTTAAACCAATGCTAATCCATCATTTAATTTGCTTTGGAACCCAACAGGGTCAGCTTGGACAGTGATCTCAAGATCATTCGCCGAGTATTCCATTGTTGGGTGGGACAACCTGCCGAGAACACTACTCCTTTACTACACCAACTTCGTGTCTTCTCCAGAAGGTTACTTCCAGACATTGATATGCAACTCAGGAGACTACAAGAACACAACAGTGAACCATGATCTTCACTACATCTCCTGGGACAACCCTCCCAAACAGCACCCGAGGTTACTGGGACTCAAGGATTTCAGAAGGATGGTGACGAGCAGCATCCCGTTCGCCAGGAAATTCAAGCGAAATGATCCTGTTCTTGACAAAATCGACAGGGATCTGCTGAAGAGGAGGCATGGGAAGTTCTCGTATGGTGGTTGGTGTTCCGAGACTGGTAAGAAACAAAGGGGATGTTCTAGTTTGCAGGGTGGGAATTATGGTGTACTGAAACCTGGAGTTGGGTCTAGGAGGTTAAAGGCTTTGTTAACCAAAATTGCATCGGCAAGGAGTTTCAGGAAGAGACAGTGTAGACCATAGATTGTATTCATTTGTTGTTGTCTAATTAAAATGAACCAATTCGGATATAAATTTGTAATTTCTTTTTTGAATGAAGAACAATGTATGCTGTTTCATATAATTGGAAAATAGTTAGTCATAATTAGGGATGATAACAGGTCGGATCTATATCGAATCCAGATCTATTTTATATCATAGATTTATATTTGTCCTAGATTCGTGTCTCTAAAATTTGATACCCGAATTCAGATCCAATGGATCTTATGAATTCGAGTTCAAAATGAGTCAAAAACGGATATATTAAAACATGATTATTCGATCTATTTTTTAACTTAATAAAACTGTCATTAATTAATTTTACATCACAATTTCAATGTAGGAAATATTAATTTCAATTAACTAGTATCAGAATAAAAAATGATAAACTAAAATCTTAAAAAAAGTCAATAATTACACAAAATATCTTTTAAATAACACAAACATTAAGAAATGTAGATTATGAAATATTTCATTGTCGCAAAATTGAGTACCGTATTTCTACCTCTTAGAGTGTTACTCTTCATCAATACTTAAATCATAAACATCCTAAAATAAATAAGAAACAATCGACTAAAGAAAAAAATTATTTTATAAAAATAATATTTGTAAAATTTAAATATTTTAATATTAAAATTATGTAATATAATAATTTTCTTATATAACATGTCAATGATATTCACCATTTTCACATAATCATTATAATCTTCATTAATAGTGAAATAAACATGTATTCTTTCAAAAAAAATTCTTTGTTATAAATAAATAAAAATTACATTAGAGAATAATATGAAATATAAAATCTACTATTACATATTTATATATATTTTAAAATTAAAAGTGGATTTTTAATAAATAGGTAAACGAGTCTGGGTGTAGGTTCAGATCTTAGTACCATATTCGATCTAAATCTGTATTTTAATCAGAAGATTCAAATCCAATCCAGATCCGTCGAAAATAAAATTTAAGATATGGACCCTATAAAACGGGTCTGGATCTACAAATTCGGGTCAGATCTAAGATCCATTGTCATTCCTAGTCATGATTCTCATAAAGCAGGATTATCAAGCTTTTCGAGGAAAATGATTAATAAAAAGTAAATATTTAAATTATATATGTACTTTTTTAATTTTAATTATTTAAAATATTTTTTAAAATAAATATTTAAAATATTAATAATTGTAATTTTTAAGTATACGGCAATTTAAAAAATATTACCCTATAAAAATATGATATATGATATATTTTATTATTATTTTAAAAATTAATATAATATATATTTAAAAAACTCAAAATTCTCAAAAATTTTAAAAGGCCTCGTATCCTTAATACTTAAAATTAAAAATTATTTAAATTCTCATTGTTTTTATCGTTAACATTGTTGTTGAATATTATCATTGTCGTCGTTTTAGGCCACTGATTATTTTTTTCAACCATCATCGCCAATAATTCTCGGTAATTGTGTCAATCAAACGTTGTTCGATTAAAATTATTTGTATTCGTTGTCCTATTAACATGTCTCCCGTTAGTTATTAGCTATAAATGATTGAGAAAATAGATGACAACCTTCAACGACAATTATAGTAGTATTCGATGACAACAACAACAATGAGAGCAATAATAATTTAAAGAATTTGTGGTTTTAGGTATTAGATATTCGAGGTTGAAAATTAAAAATTTTGAGCTTGTTTTAATTTATATTCTTCTTCAAAATTTTAAAATAATAATAATAAAATATAACATATGTTATAAATCACATTTTTATTGGGTAATAATTTTTTTAAATGGTCGTTATTTAAAATTATAAAGATTAAAATTTTGATACTTATTTTTATTAAAAAATATTTTAAACACTTAAAAGTTAAAAAAATTAATTCAAATACTTATTGTTTATATAAATTTAAAATTTTGAGTGACATTTGGTGTATAAGGTCTGAGGTTAAGGAAATTAAATATAAATACTAAAAGTTGAAGAGTCAAATTCATATTTTGTCTCAGAGTTTGTAATGGAAAAGAAATGAAATAAAAAGAATTAAATGTTGTGAATAAAATAAAATATAAGAATAAAGTACGAGAACAAAGATGAGAGAAAAATAGAGAGATTTGTATTATATTCTCAAAGTAGGGTTTTGTGTACAATGCATTCTCCAAAAGCCTATATTTATAGGCATAAGATGGAAACCCTAATTCCAATGGGTATTAAACTTTAATAATAAAACCCACTAAAGTTTAATTTAATATATGAAAATCTACCATAAATGAATATATTCATAACATTCCCCTTGGATATCCATGAAGATAATATACCTCGTTAAAATCTTACTAAGATAAAAACCCTATAGGAAAAAAATATTAGTGAAGAAAAAAGAGTAGACACGTCTTTGATGCGCATAACATGTTGCCTCAGTAAAAACCTTACTAGGAAAAGTCATTGGGACAAAACCTCGATTAAGGGAAAAAGAGTGCAATGCATATTTACTCCCCTCATAAAAATATCATATAAGATCTTTGAACCTTTATAATTTAATACTAAATACAAACTTCAAATATTGAGGTAGATTATGCACTAGTAGATAAATCTTTTAAATTATTACTTGAAATGAATCGCGGATACTATTCTCATGAAGATCACGAAGGACGAAACTTGAAAAAATATGTTTCGTTTTATCACATTTGATATATTCACCTTGAGATATAAATTTTGTATTATCTCTACACAAGATAGCTTGCATCTTATCTTGTGAAAGCAATTCACATATTTTCAGGATATGTTTAGCCAAATACATATTCCGGCTTTACCTAATACATAACAATCAAAGGTAATGATCTCGTAGAACTTAAATAATATTTTTGTATCAACTAAGATACAATGCTTCCAGACCAAATAATGTATATATTGTGCTTTTAGACTAAGAATATTATTATCCTTTTCTTGAGGCGGAAAGAATCTTTGTTTACATTAAGAGACCTAGCAATCATAAGGGTGATCAATGAACATGAGTTATGTATGTAAAGTCTTTTTCAACATTTTTCTGTATGTAGATTGATGCACAAAGATATCTCTTCACGAGTCTCAAACGATATTCAAATTATCGACATACACAATAACAAAATTCAAAGCTAAATCTCTTAATAAAAATGCTCGGGAAAATTAAACAATTCATATAGTCTTATCCTAATAAGTGTTCAATGAGGTGATTATATCAAATACGCCTAAATTGTTTCAATCCATGAAAAAATATATTCAATATGATTGAATAATATTCTCGAGAACTTGAATTAATTGCTTATGGTAATCTAAATCTTTTTGGAAGTTTCATGTAAATATTATTATCAAGAGACCTATTCAAATTTGATGTAACAACATCCATTAGGCAGAAATTGAGTAATTTTATTTATTACTAAACTGGTCAAAATCTAAAAGTAGTTGCATCCACCACCGAGGAATATATTTTTCTCATAATCAATTTTATGTCTTTGTGAGAATCCTTGTGCAATCAAATGAGCTTATATCTCATAATTTCCCTTTATATTTTATCTTTTTCACAAATGCTCATTTATATCCTTGTGAGAGTCCTTGTGCAATCAAATGAACCTAAATACTTCTCTTTTCGAAAGAGACTTTAGTTTCACTTCAATTGTCTCTTTCATGTTGGTCAATCATTTCTTTGTTTACATTTCCCAATTGACAATAATTCATGATCCACATCATCAAATAAAATCTTTAGTGCTATATTACATTCAAATATATTATCGACGTCAATTTAATTTCAATTCCACTTATTATCAGCCACGACATAATCTATTTAGATCTCTTTATTCTCAGGTACCTAGGTCATGTCAATGTCTTTGTTGGAGACCTTTAATCTCTTCTTGAGATTTCATAATTCAACGATTCTTCGATCAGATCATCATAAAATATAGCTTCTTTACTTGATCGAGTATTTTTATCTTTGGAACTTACTTGTCTACCACGCTAAAGGCGTAAGTTAGACTCATTAGCAGCTAGAGTTTGTCCTTCCAGGATATTAAATTTAATCGGAGCACTCATAGCTGGTATACATGACAGTCACACTTTTAGGGTCAACAAAATCATTTGACAATTGATTTGTTAAATGAATTATCCTTTGAACTTATAGTTCACATTGTTGAATACGTGGATCAAGCTAAGAAAATGATAATTAATTCCAATTTATTTCTTTTTTCAGCTATTTTATTTTCTCCCCTAATATTGAGTAAACTGACTCATTAAAATGATAGCCAGTAAATCGAGCTGTAAATAAATTTTCTATCAGAAGCTCAAGATATTTAAATCTGATATATATTCTCAACAAAACTCATTTTTGTGCATTGTGATGGAGCAATTAGAACATATATTGCACATCAAAAAGTCTAAATGAGAAATATTTGGTTTCAGACAAAAAACTATTTGTAATGGAGAGCTTATTATCATTTGTTGACTTGATGAGAATTAGTGATACTACATGTAAAATGATATGCCATCAACATTATCAAGACCAATTGTCTTTATAAGGTAATCTGGAAAATGTGCTCGTAAATTTATCAATTGAGTAAATCATCTAGAAAAACATCTGGTCGATGTATCGATAAAAATCGTAAAATATCTAGATGAATTGTAAGAAAGGTGTATGGGCCCACATATATCACCTTGCATATGTTCAAGAAAATTAATAGATTTACACTCTATCTTAGTTGTTGATGATTGAATAATCAGATTGCTTTCATAGCAAGTATTACATGAAAGATTACCTTGAAGAAAATTTTAGTTCTCCAATAAGTGACCACATAAAAGTGTCAACAATTTTTCGCATCATAATTGAACCAAGATGACCTAACTGGTTATACCAAATAAAATTATCATAAACATTTGGTTTAAAATAGCATGAGCTTCAATTTGTACTAATTATTCTTTAGTACAATATAGATGACAATGCATGTAATTTTACCAATATTTTCTTATTACCTTGAGTTATACTCGTAATATTGAGATAGTCAACATCTCCTTGACTAATATTCTCAATATATTTCTACAAATATTTTTAAAACTCAATAAGTCTCTTTGCGACTTTGACGAGTATAATGCACTGTAAATATGAAATAAAGTTCGATTTGGTAATAAAATATTTGTTCAGACGAAGCCTTATGTGATATTAATACTTCCAGATATAATACTCACATTATTCCTTTGAGTTTAAAATGGGAAAATATGCATAATTATGCACCTTTTAGTATGTGTTTTATTTTATTCACTTCGGGAAATGAAAATATGTGTTTTGTACCATTCACTTTGGGGATTGAAAAATATTAAATATAACACATTATATCAAATTGGTTATCTATCAAAGATAAACTCTCAAAAGCTCTTCCAAAGCATTAATATTTTAGTACTTTGAGATATAGTACTCACATTTTCCCTTGTATTTAAATGGGAAAATATTTCTTATGCTTAAGTATAATATGAGTACTTGCACTATTGTCTTGGCATAAATAGCCATAATTCATTGTAGATTTTATTCCAGAAGTGATAATATTCTTCAAAGGATAAATTAACATAAAACGTAAATAATATGTAAAATAAATTAATTATAAATTAACATAAAGCGTAAATAAATAATATGTAAAATAAATTAACATAAATAAATATTAAATAAAATAACATAAAACAAAATAAATAAAAGATCAATTATTCCCTTGAGAGGTTATAATGAAAATAAAATAAATGACGAATTGTTTCCCTCAAGGGTTATGAGACAATTAACAATATTCAATTGAGTTGGATCAACAACGCCATAATTATTTATGCCATAAAGAAAATTTGTTTATATTTTTTTTCATTTATCATTCATGATTATGGATAAAGTCTATAATATTTCGGCGTTTGACAAGTACCAGATTAATGGTTTATACCATCGCATTGATAACATAAAGATTTTGATATGATCTCTATCATTCTTATCATCTTTATAATTTCACTTCTGGTGGATATAAGCATTCTTAAAAGAATCATCTTATCAATGTTTATTTTATGACTTCGATTACAACCACAATTGCTGATGTGACTTTTATTTATTCTACTATAAAATATCACATTCAGTTTAGAGAATGGAGCGAAGACTAATAGGTATTTAAAACCTTTTCATGATATTGTATATGTAAGACAACATTAATATGTGAAAAGTGAAATATGTTTTTCTAATATATCCTCATCAGTGATAATACTTTGGCACATAATTGAGTTTTATTCTCTAACCATATAGTGAATTATCACGTTTGCATTCACTTCAATGAATGAAACAAATTAAATAATTGCATGGAATAAACATCATACTTGCATTCACTTCAGGGAATGACATATATCCAATAATCGCATAAAATAAATATCATGCTTGCATTCACTCTAAGGATTGATATAAATCCAATAATTGCATAGAAAAATCATCACGCATGCATTCACTTTAGTGAATGTCTCCCATAAAAATTCTTGGATCAAGATGATTTTCGTAACTTGAACTTGGGAGAAGTCTATAGTCGAGTTTTTCGACAAAAAACTATTACTTTCAAGAAAATATAGATTTTATAATATTCATACTATTAAATAATAATTGATCAACAATATATACAATACATATAAGGAACAAAAATTTAATCTTCGTGCGTGGCGTTGTTAAACCAGTCCACAAGGTCCTTTAAAAAGAACCTCCTTTGAGACCAATAGTCTCGCAGAACGGGATGTCCAGCTAATATACTCGAATTAAACTAATATAAGAAAGAACATATTAATCAATTAAAGGTTTAATATTTTTTCTAATATCATGTAATACTTAAAACATGATTAAAACATAAACTTTCATCATAATAATAAAATAAACAAATATTGATTATAAATAAAGATAAAAAATTCAAATTAATAAGTAAAACATACCAAACTTTCCACAAATTTGAATATATGGTAGGTTTAATCACCAATATTTTGTTAAAATCTTTTTGGGTTATTGTCGACAAGAACCACGGTAATTGAGCCACTTTATCGCTACACAAACACTAAATAACCAATGATTTTTCAAAAATTAAAAATCAAGTAAAAAATCAAGAAAAAAAGATAAATTGATAATTAGAATATAATTGAGGGAGAAAAAATTATCTTTGATCTATGTTAGCAACAAATTCTTTTCAATAACTCCTTTAAGATTCGAATGGCAAATACCTCTGTTGGTTAGAGTCTCGTGCTGATAACGTATTGTGAATAAAGTTAAATATAAGAACAAAGTAGGAGAACAAATATGAGACAAAAGAGAGAGATTTGTATTATATTCTCAAAGTAAGGTTGTGTGTAAATGCTTTCTCCAAAAGTCTATATTTATAGGCATAAAATAAAAACTTTAATTCCATTGGGTATTAAACTCTAATAATAAAGCTCACTAAAGTTTAATTTAATATATGGATATCCACCATAAATAAATATATTCATAATATTAAATAAGTTTTTTAAAAATTTTAGAATTAAGATAAAGTTAAATAAATTATAAAAGTCGAAGATTAAATATGTTATTATACATTTTTATTAATTATCAAGTCATCAACCGTTAAATTTTTAATGATATGGGATCAATTTGTTATACTTTTTAGTAGAGAGATCAATTTATAACTTTTTATAGTTAATAAATATAAAAAAGAATTTGAGTATAATCGAGAGAACATTTATATAATTTACCTTTAAAAATAGTTTATTAATATAACGTTGAACTATATGTTTTGATATAATAATTAAAAATAGTTTTGAACTAATTTGAAAAGATTCAAAAATGGTTTTATGTCCAAACAACTTGAAAATTTATTTAAGAGATTTTCGAGAGACTTTGAAGGTGTTTAAATTGATTTAAAGAAGCTAAGGAACAACTTTTTACCTAGGCGTTTCGATACACCTCCTAGGTGTTTTGATACCGTTATGTTTTTCAAAGGTAAAATTACACAGTCGTTTTGATATGGTCTTAGACCGTTTCGATACCATTTTGTCACTGTGGTTTTTGGTTTCGATACAGAAAATGCCTCTTTCGATACACCAATATTGAAACTTGTTTTAGGTGTTTCGATACACCTCCAACGGTTTTACAGAAACCCAACGAATTTATAAAAAAATTCAACGGCTATGAGCCGTATCGAAACACTCTAAATTCTTGTGTCAATTGCTTTATCTTTCGCTTCCACCACAAAATCACCCAAATTAGCATTCCTCCGCTATTTGAGAAAGTAAATTGATTGTGCATATAAGAATATAATATTATATTATCATCTTAATAGTTATTAGTTGTTGTTTAATCTATATATAATCTGTTGTTTTCTTTTACCAAATAATAGTATTGACTCACTGATCAAATTTTTTCTTATATGCCCAATAGATCTCTGTTTAAATACTTCTATTTATTTATTTTTTCTTTATAATTTTCTCCAACAATGTAACATTTAATAATAAAAAATCAAGCCTAAAATATAAGAAACCTTTAATTTTTTTTAAAAAAATGGGTAAACTACCTCAGTGACCACCCAATTAATTGGGATACCTATTTTGGCCACCCAACTAAAGAACTCATCAATCAGATCACCCAACTTTGAAATCCTACCTATTTAAGCCACTGTCGTTAAAATTTAATAGAAAAAGTTAACGGTGATGACGTGGCTGTTAATTGTGATGATGCGGCTGTTAATTAAAATCTGTAAAATTACACATTTAATCTCTCTAATTTATTTATTATTTTAATTCAATCCTAATTTTTAAATTAATAAATAAAATTAATCATCCAATCCGGTAATAACACATATCATCATCATGATTAATTTTATTTATTAATTTATTTTTATTTATTATTTAATATATTTTCTCTCTAATCAGATGGTGACACGTGTCATCGCTTGATTGGTGAGAAGGAAAAGAAGAAATAAAAGAAGGAAAAAAGAGATTAAAGCTTAGGGGGATTTAAACCCGGGTAAATAACATGGAAAACATGCAAGCTAACCATTAGGAAAGCTCTCCTTTATGTAATATTAATGTAGCATAATTTATTTAAAGTAAACTACCTAGTGATCACCCAATTAATTGGGTTCGAATATAATAGATGAATATTTTTGAACGAAAACATGGACCCAAGGCTGTACACATAGATGAATACAATTTTAAAGGATTCGAATATAATTTTAATAAAAAATAAAAACATAATTGATATTAAATATATTACAAAATATTCAAATAAAAATTATAAATATTCAAATAAAAAATATATGAATAAAAATATTCGTATAATAAATTCAAATAAAAATATTCTTATAATAAATAAATGAATAATAAATATTTATAAGTATTTAAATATTTTTATTCGTATATTTTTATTCGAATATTTATTATACGAATATTTTTATTCGTATATTTTTTATTTGAATATTTACTATACGAATATTTTTTATTTGAATATTTATTATACGAATATTTTTATTCGAATATTTATTATACGGATATTTTTATTCGAATATTTATTATATGAATATTTTTATTTTTTTATTAAAATTGTACTCGAATCCTTTAAAATTGTATTCATCTATTTGTACAGTCCTGAGTCCATGTTTTCGTCCAAAAATATTCATCTATTGTATTCGAACTCAATTAATTGGGTAATCACTGGGTAGTTTATATTAAATATATTATGTTACAATAATATTACATAAAGGAGATCTTAGTTAGTGGCTTGCATGCTTGTTTTTCTTGCTATTTACCTAGGATCAAATCCCTCAAACTTAATTCTTTCTTTTATTTCTTCTTTTCCTTCTCACCAATCAGGTTATGACACGTGTTATCACTGTATTGGATGATTAATTTTATTTATTAATTTAAAATTAGGATTAAATTAAAATAATAAATAAATTAGAGGATTAAATGTATAATTTTACAAATTTTAATTAACAGTCGCGTCATCACCGTTAATTTTTTCTGTTAAATTTTAACAGTGGTGGCTCAAATAGGTAGGGTTTCAAAGTTGGGTGGCTTGATTGACGAGTTCTTTAGTTGGATGACCAAAATAGATATCTCCAATTAGTTGGGTGGTCACTGAGGTAGTTTATCCAAAAAAAATTAAGTTGTTGAAATTTTATAACGTATTAAATTCTAGAATCAAAAAATTAAATAAATTTTACAGTAAATTTTAACGGTGGTGGCTCAAATAGGTAGGGTTTCAAAGTTGGGTGGCTTGATTGACGAGTTCTTTAGTTGGATGACCAAAATAGATATCTCCAATTAGTTGGGTGGTCACTGAGGTAGTTTATCCAAAAAAAATTAAGTTGTTGAAATTTTATAACGTATTAAATTCTAGAATCAAAAAATTAAATAAATTTTACAGTAAATTTTAACGGTGGTGGCTCAAATAGGTAGGGTTTCAAAGTTGGGTGGCTTGATTGACGAGTTCTTTAGTTGGATGACCAAAATAGATATCTCCAATTAGTTGGGTGGTCACTGAGGTAGTTTATCCAAAAAAAATTAAGTTGTTGAAATTTTATAACGTATTAAATTCTAGAATCAAAAAATTAAATAAATTTTACACTTAAAATTAAAACTTAATTCGATTAAGTCATTTAATTGTTAAATCATGATAGCTTTTATTTATTAATGCATTGTATTGTGTCACATTGATATTTTTTTGATTTTATTTAAAAATTCTTTAAAATATTTAAAAACAAATAAAAAATTTATAAAAACAATATTTTTAAAAAGTTATATAAATGAATTGCATTGTATCATATTTAGGTAATATCTAGAGAAAAATTGTTAAGATTCAATTGTCAAAATGACTTATGCTGTTAGAACAATTTGTCACATCTAAAAAAAACAAATATTAGACTTACATTAAAAAAATTGAGATAAAATAAGATGACTCTACGCATTCTATTATATTTATATTAATTTTTTAATAGATATAAATTTTTTATACATTTTATAAGAAATTTAATATATATCGAAGTTTTTATCTTTATAAAATTTTTAAATTTTTTAAAAATTTCAATATATATTAAAATTTTTATATATTTTTTTAAAAAATTAATAAATATATATATATAATTTATACTAAAATTCTTATAATTTTTATTAAAATTTTAATTAAATTTTATTTTATTTTAACCTAACCTATCCTAAAACTTTACTTAAATTTTACCTTATTGTATTACTTCATTTAAAAAATCCTCAAAGGAGGTTGAAAAAATGAAAACCCTTGGCCATCTAAGCTAATGTTGCTAGTTGATACCCTAAGCAGCTGCGCCTTCCTCTCCAAAGATCGCCGCATCTTTCACCAGAGCATCGGAGTCGCGGCAGGTGACCCAAAACCCAACACAAAGGAATCTACTTGACTCAACTTTTTAATTCAAGGAAGCTATTTTAGTTTTAGAAAAATGAACCCATTATCTCTATTTTTGTTGGGGATTCTTTTTTTTCATAGCTCAGAATACGTTTTAGCTGTTGCAATTCATGGGTTATCCAATGTTAATCTAACTTCACTTCTTATCAGCAAAGAATATGTTTTAGCCATGGTCTTCTCTTTGGTTGAATACTTTTTAGAACTCCTTTTATTCCCTGGACTGAAAGAAATTTCGAGGGTTAGTAATCTGGGACTGGTTATGGTTGTTGTTGGGGAAATTGTAAGGAAACTGGCAATTGTTACTGCTGGTCGGTCTTTTACACATTTGATTCGGGTTCATCATGAGGAGCATCATAGGTTGGTTACTACTGGAGTTTATGCATTTGTTCGTCATCCGAGTTATTGTGGTTTCCTGATTTGGTCAGTTGGTACCCAGATAATGCTTTGCAATCCCATATCCACTATTGGTTTTGCTGTTGTTGTTTGGAGGTTTTTCGCTTCACGGATTCCTTATGAGGAGTATTTTTTGAGGCAGTTTTTTGGGGCAGATTATGAGGAGTATGCTCGAAGAGTTCCTTCTGGAGTTCCATTTGTGATGTGAAAATTTTGGATATGTTTGTAGGACTGACTGGTAAGAAGTTTTTGTGTGATTTGAGGTTAGTAGCTTGAGGCTTGGTCTTGTTCTAATTGTAGTAGATATATTAAAAACTTGGCTATTCTGACCATGGCTAGTCGTATAAGCATTCGATTATGGAACAATACAAGTTAGTTTGATGGAGTTTATCTATTGGTTAATCCTACGTGTCATTAAGGTTTCTTTGTTCTGTAATCAGATAATGCTCCGTAATCCTCTGCTTATGATAGTTGCTGTTGTGGCTGGCAGTTCTTTGCAAAGTACCCCTTATAAGGGGATTTTCTTCGAAGTAAATTTTGGGAAAGATTATGAATTATACTCGAAATTTTTGTTCTAGGGTTCCATTTGCTTTGTACATTGTGTTGCATGACTGGCCTTGGTTTGTATATGTTTTTCAAGTGAGGAAAAGGAAACTTACTTTCGTTAAGGTATAAAATACTATGAGCAACTTCGTAAGTTGGTTAGATGGAATTCATGGATTCGTCATTGTCAAGGGCATAAGGTATCTTTGTTTGGTAAGTGGACTCAAATAATGTACTTGTTCTTTAGGTTACGCGGATCAGTGTGTGTCAGACATGGGAATGCTTCTAATACAGTAATGCTAATTTTCTTTTTCAAAATTTTCTTGTATTTGGAGGAATTTCTGATTGTGTTAGACTGTTAGTAGGGTTGGCATTGGTTTGGAAAAGATTTTCAAGCGAGAAAAACGAAAATTCTTTAGGTTAAGGTATAGTTTCCCTGAAAAACATCATAAGTCGTGTAGACAGAAATCATGGATTCATTCATCATCCAGGTCATAATATTTCGTTGTTTCGTTAGTTGGTATCAGATTCTGCTGTGTGTTCCTGTTTCAATGTTTATTTTGCTGTTGTGGTTTGACAATTATTTCCAAGAGAGGATCCCTTGTGAAGGGCTTCTCTTTGAGGAAAAATGCTCAAGTGTTTGGTCTGGCCTGGGGTTCCATTTTCTTGACTCATGATTTGTTTAAAGCTTTTGTTATTGCACCATCAGTTGTGTCCGGCATACATTTGATCCATTCTAATATAAGCAAAATCTTTGAAAAAATTGTGAACCCATGTCGGACATGCTTATATCCGATTCGAATACCTTAGATAGAGGTGACATTGATTTGTGAAAGCTTTAAGTTAGGAAAAGGAAAATTCTTTTGAACCCGAAAACATTGCTTGTCTGTAGGAGTGAAATGTTCTACAGTCCTATTCCTACAGCCTTGTTCTTTGTCAAGTTATTGGCAAAGTTAGCAACCCATTGTATCTCTTTTGCGTCTCCCTGGGTTCATGCAAGTATAAGAAAATTGCCATTTCTTAGGCATCCAATATATATTCAGTATTTTAAAGTAATAATGATGATGATCGTTACTTGTTACTTTTGTATCATGATTGATCCAAATTGATCTACATCGCGCACATAACTTTGACAATTGAGTCTCCTAGTAGAGATTTTCGTCATACACAAAGCCTCGAACTTGAGACTTATTTAAGTAATATTAAGTCATTTTTCAGTTAGATTAATCCTGTTGATGTTCGAAAATCCATGCCGAACGATTCTTTTGTTCCTCACATTTATGTCTATCAAAGCCCAAAGAGATGATTTGGTCCAATTTGAAACTACCATTAAACATTGTTGTTGATAATTAATGTGAAAAGTAGGGGTGAGCAAAACTCGATTTGGAAAATTGTATAACTCGACTCGAGGCGAAAAATATTTAACTTGTTTTGATTCGACTCAAAATTTTATAGACTCAACTCGAAATGTAAATTCAAATAACTTAAAAGTTTTAATAATTAAATGATTAATTTTTAAGTTTGAGATGAATCTCTCAATTTTTTATGATATATACATTGATATATAAAAATATAAAGAAATGTTGTTATATATGAATATATATATATATGTATACCTTATATGATTAGATAAAGTCATTTAAATTGGAATCAAATCATGATAAATAATTACAATTAAATATTTATAGGAACTCAAAAACTCGATTTGACTCAAATAAAAAAAATTCAAATAAAATTTTAGTTGTAAAATATAACTCATCAACTCAAATAATTCAAAATTTTTAATTTGATTAGATCAAATACTGACCCCTAGCGAAGAAAAAATTATATCATGGGTCAGTCCACCACGTGTCCATGGGACCAACCACTAAAAATTACCCATTTCAGCAATTTTGTCATGTCATATTTTTTTTCAAAGTGAATCTTTACTTGAAAAATTAAAAATTACTGAAGTGGATAGTTTTTAGTAGTTGATCCATGAATGATGTAGTGGGACTAACCGTGACATAATTTCTCCCAGCGAAGGGTACCTCGGAACAGAGTACTGGAACAAAAGCATTGATGTTGTTAATGGAAGTGGAAAATTTTACATACATTTTTATATTCTAATGCCAGAAAACATAAAATTAACGAATTGATAACATAGTTTTTAACTGTTACAAATCTAGTAGTCCTAAAGTGTTCTTTGGAACCTAAAACTGAAATCAATGAAATAATTTGGATGATTCGATACGAGGTTTAAATTTAAGAAGTTTTATTTATAAAGTATGTACTATCAAATAATTAAAAAAATATGATTAAATAGTATTTTATTCTCAATTTTAAACTGTTAAAAATATTTATTAATATTTATAAAATTATATTAAAACATTAATTTTAGTTTTTTAATCGTTAGTCTCATATATTATTAAACTTTTAGAAATAATTAATTTGTTTTCGTACTCAAACTACTTTCCCATGGTTTTTCTAAACTACCGTCTCCTCCTCATCACAACCGCCAACCAACCTTAAAACAGCGACATAAATATTTTATCAAACACGAATCAACTTGTTTCAGCGGTTAACGATTATTGTTCTTGAAAGATATAGGTTTGAACATTAATATCGCAATAAAGTGATTAAACGATCAATGTTCAATTATCGAAAACATAATCTAAAACAGATATTACGTTCTTTTAATTTTATAATATATATTATTTATTTATTTATTTTAAAATGACGGAATATAAAATTTTAAAAATAAAAACCAGCATGGTCTAAAAAAAAAAATAATTAATTTATAACTTAGCAGACAAATATACAAAGGTGACAAAGCATCCATAACATCAGATTTATCAACAAATACACCACTAACGACCATCAAAACACATGTCAGAACACCAAGGATTTCTTCCCCCATAATTATTGTCGATTTCATTACAATAATATTCTGGATAATTGTACTTTTGGGATATTAAACTAATACCATTTCCTTCGCCTAAAACTATGCATCGGTTCACTGTACTAATCAGACCAAAAGAATCAAAACCAGCCAAGAGAAAAAGGTCCCTATCCACCATTTTCTTACCATCCAAATCTTGTTCTAAAAAAGCAATTGATGATATCTATGAATCATGCTTTTTTTTCAATACTTTAGTCTGTCTGCAATTGAGTATTCTAGTTGATGATAATCACGGGTGGAAAACCCAGATTCATAGAATAATACAAGTGGTTGGATTTTGTTTATTCATGTTTTTTATTCCGTTGTGTTACTCGGATTCGGGTGTAGGTGTCGAATATAATTTATACAAATGCGAGTAACATAAGTTAATAGCATCTGTGCTTGCAGTTGCAGCAAATCTTTCATCTTTGATTCATGTCTACAGATGTCCATTAACAAGATTTATATATTAAGACATATTGGGCATATTATTTTATGCACATGAGCAGCAGCCTAGCTAGCCAGGGGGAGTAATTAAACTGCAACTGCTAGAATATCTGTTAGGTCATATCCAACCATTGGGGAATGTTCATATTAACTAATAACATTTTCTATATTAATTTTAGGTTAATTATTCGATACACGATCGATGGAACAAATAGTTTTTATAAGCGCATCAATTATAGGGTTTAAGTTAGACTTTAGGATTTAAAGGTCAGATGTTTATGTTTAGATGATTAGGATTGATGTGTTGTGATTAGAATTTAGGGATTGGGGTTATAATTTAGGTTTATAGGTTTAAACTTAAGTCTTTAATCATATTATAAACTTTAAATCTACCCTATAAACCCTAAATTATAATCTTAAAACTTAAATTCTAAACATATAAATATAAAATCCTAACCTTTAAAGTTTAAAGTATAACCCTGAACCTAAAATCAAAACATTTATGAAAACTTTTTATTTTCATTGTATGTGTACCGAATATAAATTCAAGAATTCAAAAATAAGTCCTTAAACTTTTTAAAAAAATCAATGAAGTTTTTATTTTTTTCATTTAATTAAGTTATAAACAAAGAAAATAAATCAATTAAGTCCTTTAACTAATTTTTATCATTAAATCTTGATAGCTTTTTAGATATATTAGTGCAGTATGCTGTGTCGAGTGTTTTTACTTGATATTTTCTTAATTTTTTATTTTATTTAAAAAATTCATTAAATCTTCTAAAAATATATACAATTTATTAATATATATTTTAAAATATATAAATACAATGTAATAGAACTATAATTAATCTGTTAAAATTTAATGATCGAAATTAATCAAAAAGCTTAATCGATTGAATTTCTTAATTAAAGAATTTAATTAATTAATTTTCCCAAAAATTTAACTAGGTGTAAAATAAATTTACGAATTTAATTGATTCTTTTCTTCAAAAATGTTAAAAATAAACCAAAAAAAATTATAAAGCACTTGTTATTATTTTAATCTCACTTAAACAAAACTAATACAAACGTATAAAGTTGATCCTTTAGGTGTCTGATAATCCAATGATGAATTATTTAAACACAGGAATATTATAAACACGACATCTTGGATCGTACCATTATCTTAAAGGCTATAGGAGGACTTTAGGATGTCAGAGAGGGATTCATCTTTTTAAGTGACAAGTTCATTATAAATGATAAATTGTATAATAAATTATTAAAATTCGAATTTTTTAAAAGATAATAATATTTATTCTTTATTAAGATCGTTCAATAAATTAAATTAATAATAATTTTAGTTGAATTAGTCCATACAATTATTTTTACGATATAACATATTTAAAGTTTAAATCTCAACATTCATAAACACGAGCGTTTCTTTCGTACCCCAAAAAATCTAATCATTAAACTTTACAAGATCTCAAGTACCCCCACCGTATCAAGAAGCAGTAACATGAGATTTTGTAGAGTTTAGAGCTTATCTTTTATAGGATAAGATGTTAAAGATTTTAAGAATTGGTGGACTGATTTGATAATTATTTTATACACCAGAAAATTGGAACCCTAAAAGCATTTTAAATTTTGTTTCCTCCATACAACTTTCTATCATAACTATTTCATTTTCCCAGTTCCCAAACAGAAACTATCGAAGCAGCATTATTTGAAGCACTTCGGATTGTTTGGTCAAAATCAAACAGAGTTCGAGGCCATTTTCTGACCGCATGATATACGACTGGAAGTGTCATTTTTGTATTGGTTTCGTATTTCAAATGCCTTTCTTGTTTGACTTTTTTCTCTTCTCATTTTTTCCTTTCATTAATTGAGAAAACTATGAATTTTATCATCTACACAGTCATTTTTCAATGGGGTCAATCATGGGCATCAAAACACATGGACATGGACATGGACATGCAATAGTCATCAAGAACCGAAACAAATATAAATGTTTAAAGATGAGAGATAAATTAATAAATAAATTAATTTTAAAATAAATTAAATAAAAATATTTCCGTCTCTGGTGGTCATCAATTTCAAAGCTTTAACCTTGGAAATATACTTGCTTTTTTTCTATTTCAGTATTTGAATCTTTCTTTAATTTGTTATCTTAGTTAGATTATAGATGATATCATTTATTATGTATCATATTTTTTATTAGATAATATTATCGAATAATTCTTTTAACATTGTTAATTTTTAAAGTAATTCCAGGCACAATAAAAGTTTGAAGTATTAGAACAAACGCTAATGATTAATTGGTCAGAGCTATTCACATGTTCCCATCCATTTTCTTTAAGTCCTAGGTTCAAGGTCCGGTAGGAATAGGGATGGGCAAAGGTGGGGCGGGTTGAATTTTCAACCTACCCGAACCCAACCCGAATACAAACCTCCTGAACCTGACTTCACCCCGACCTGAATTTTTTTAAAAAATTCGACCCGACCCAATACAAAAACAAATATATTAAACCCGACCCCGACCCAACCCGACCAATAAGAAAAAATAATTTTAGGAACTTAATCATAAAAAATATACATTTTTAAAGACTAAATTATAAATAAAAAATAATTTTAAGAACTTAATTATAAAAAATATATAACTAGAGGATTATTATTATAAATATCCAAAAAAATTTATGAAAAATTACACATAGTCCCTTGTCGGGTCGAATATTTTTCACTCTAAACCTGAACTCGACCCGACCACGCTCTAAAAAACACCTGACTCAATCCGAATCCGATTTTTTTTATCAAAATATCCAACCCAACCGAACATGATCGGGTCAAAATCCGATCGGACCTGGTCAGATCAGAACCCGATCAGGCCATGCCTGAATTAGAACATCCATTCCTTTAGAATCTTTCCTTTCTCTCTAGATAGAAGCAGATTTTATATAAAAAAATTATTAATTGTACACCCCAAAAAATTAGGTTTGGTAGTGCTCTTCCTTCATAATTTGAAAACCATATCCACTTTCATTGTTTTGGTGGCCTCAAAGCCATTCCCATGAGTCATTGTTGTCTGGTTGGATGTCATCAAACTCAAACGTCAACAGTGGCATTGCCCACCACAACTCACAAAACATACAAAGTTTAGTACAAAAATAATTGTATTTCATAAAAATAAATTGAGGACATAATTTAATTAAAACTAAAAATATCACAAAGTGATTTGTGGATATCTTTTTAAATGGAAATTAAATATTTATTATTATAAAATAATAATAAAATGATGTTAATCTAATATAAAATGATATATTTTTTATGTTTTATTAAATTTTATCACATTCAAAATACAAGGGAAATCAAATATTTATTATTATAAAATTAATTTAAATAATAAACAGCTTGATATCGCTTAAATAATTTTAAGTTTGAGATTTTATGTATTAAAAATAATATTTTATGTAAAAAAATAGATTTATTATATGTTATTTAACAAGTGATGATAGGTGACATAGTAAAACATCTGTATATAAATTTATCGTTTTCTAAAATATGCATATCTGTTTATTTATTTATTTATTATTGATAGTATATATATTCATCTTACGATCTATCTCCCGGATACAAGACTATTCTTTTAATAATAATATATTTAAATATTTAAGGTATGAATTCGCATCAATTATTTAAAATATAATGTATTTATTAATACACTAAATACTCATTGATTGTTATTTATTTATTTATATTTATTTAAAATAAAATTATTTAGACATAATTCCCTTCTCGGATATAATTTATTTTTTTTTGTTTTGAATCGAATTGATTTTAAATCCCAACAGTATCAATCTCAATTTTATTTTATTTTGATAAGTATTAATCTCAATTTGATTCTTAATAAAATTATATCTTTACAGATTTCAAGTTAAGTCCGTTACAAATGATATCAATTTTTATTATTTTTATTTAAATTTTCTCAGAATTCATATACTTTTTAAATTATCCATTTAACTAAAATAATTTAGATCCGCGTATGATATTTTAACTTTTTAAATAATTTAGGTATTTTTTTATGGTTTTGTTAATAATTTTATACTATGATCTTAAAAATTTTAAATTCTTTTCATAACTAATATATTTTTTATATTATGATTTAATTTCGTATCCCTAAAATTTTAATGGTATAAAATTTTGATTGAACCCATCTCACTTTTATTTGTATGATTGGTAAGTTTTTTTTTTTAAATGTGAGAGTAAAATAGAAGTGACAATCGGGTACAGAACAAAAGATTATAAGAATTTAAACCGATCGGTCTAGGGAATAATCAAAATCTTCACCCACGAGGATATAGATGGAAGAAAAATTATCATTTAAGCTCAAAAGGAGATGAATAATGTGATTGTTGTATCCGAACCAAAGGAATAACCGAGTTGTACCCGTATAAATCATTATGAGAATCCTCTAAAAATATCTGTAAGGATCTTAATATTTTATAAAATTAGTTGTCCATAAGGGTAATTTATCCATCTTCAACAAAAAACCAATCTTCCTTGATCTGAATTTGATCGGCTAGAGTAAATTTGTAAATTCCCCATAAATTTCATAAAAATAATTAAATACATCGTTGTAAATGTGTATCAGTCTAGTTTTATTTAAAATACAAGATGATCAATTTCGATATATACTTAAAAAATAAGTATTTAAATGTTGAAAGATCATAAAAATTGACATAACATTTCTTAGAAAATAATTTTAACAATGATTTTAAAAATTCATCAGAAGTTCTACGAGATAAATAAGAAAGAGGGCCTTATATTTCTATAACCATATGGAAGGTCTAGATTCATTTAAAACAAATGGTCCTTGACTTCGAATTATATATTGGGAGTTATTAATTTTTAAGTGAGTAAATGATAGAAGAAAAGATCGAAGAATATTTCTAAACACAACAATGAGAATGACTTCAAAATTTATCATAAATCGTACGAGTAAAATTAGAAAAGGTAACTTATCTATTTAGAAATGTTATCGAATCTAGTTTCTTTTAGAACAAACGAATCAGGATTTAGAACTATAGATTATTAGTTACATAATTTCTTTATAAAACATGAATTTAGGTTTTAGGATGAAATGACATTTGTGGATACTTACCATAAAACCTAAAATATATATTCCTTTTGTCTCATAAATATTGTCTCTTATTAACTTTTTTGTGTCAAACTTTTTTAACTTTGACTCTTGATTATTTAAAATTTGTTATTGATAAAAATATGAAAAAATATATTTTAAAAACTTCTAATCGAGTAGATTTTAGATATATAATTTATAAAATTTAATTATTTAAAATGTTTAATATAATTATAATCAAAGTTTAAGAAAATTGACTTTCAAAAAATCAATAAGAGACATTATTTTTGAGACGGATGGAGTAATATTTTAACCATAAAACCTAAAATATAACTAATAAAACCTAAAGTGTAACCAATATGTATAATATTTTATGATGAAATGACAATTTTTTATGAGTTTTGAAATTTTTAACTAAGTTTCGATATTTCTCGTAAAATTTATAATATAAATATATAATATTTTATATTGGAATGATATTTTTAAATATTCGAAGCTTCTGATTATAACCTAAAATATTACCTAATATTTAGGTTAGAGTTTAACAGGAGTTTTAAGTTTTTTAAATTTTTTAATGATTATTTTGTTAATTCTGAATTAAATCTAAATTTGTTGTCGGGTAACGAAGATTTCTTAGAATATCTAAATAATCTAGTCTTGATTTTAACAAATTAAACCAAAAAATAAATATCAGAAGAATTAATTTATTTTCAAGTTTTAACTTTTTAATTATGATTTTATTTGTTCTGAACTAAAGATAAATTTTTTTATTGGGGAATGTAGATTTCTTAGTGTTTTAACAAATTAAACTTAAAATTAGATAATTGGGGAAAGAAATAGATTACGTTGAAGTTCTTTAACTCTGAGATTTTTCTAACATTTTAGTTTAAAAAACAAAAGTTGAAATATCAGCCAAAATATAACAATTTAGAGTACATCTAATATTATTACTAATATATAATATTTTAAATTGATAGTCGTATAAAAAAATTATTCATATATGAATAGAGATTTTACCCTAATATTATTGTTTAAGTTTTCTTTAACAATATGATATTTATCATTTTATTTACAGCGATAAGATATTTTAATGTAGTAAATCAAAAATTGAGTAGACTATAATGGCAAAATTGTTTTAATATTACATTTTATTTTTTTATTTTAAAAAATGTGGTTGTCAGTAAAATAATTTTGAATCTATAGCAATTTCAACGGTGTTTGATTTTTGAGTTCGGTTGACTTACCTTCCGACCTCATTGTGGGAAAAAAATAATAAAAAAATCATGAGTTCAACTTGCTTACAATTCGAACTCAAGAAAAATAATAATAAAAAAATCATGAGTTCAACTTGTTTACAATCCGAACTCAAGGAAAATAATAATAAAAAAATTATGAGTTCAACTTGCTTACAATCCGAACTCAAGGAAAATAATAATAAAAAATCACGAGTTCAACCTGCTTACAATCCGAACTCAAGGAAAATAATAATAAAAAAATATTGAGTTCGAATGGAACTCAGTTCGAGCTCATGGTAAAAAAATAATAAAAAATGTATGAGTCCCAATTAAATACACTCTGACCTCATGCACGTTTTAAAATCAAATCTCTGCAAAGAGCTGAAAAGTGGTCTGAAAAAAACAGAGTGTCAGACCTCGAATTAATGAATTATTGACTGAAAATTAGTTAAAATAATATTATGGTGGATAGTAATCTGCAGAGGGGTAATAACTTTAAATTTTAGGTTGTCTTGTTATAGAATTATAGGGGTAATTTCGTTAAAAAATCTGAGAAATATTTTTATTTTTATATAAGTAATGTGGATAGTAGAAGTTATACGAAATTGAGAATTTGTGTGAAGAAGAAGAAGAAAACAGAGGAGAAACAAATTCATGGTAAGTTTTTATTTTATCATTTAAATATGTATGTTGTTTGTTTGTATTTTTTACAACATTATGGTAGCTTTAATTTCTTATTATGATTCGGAAATGTATGTTTTTTGAACTAACAGATACAATGAGCAATTTTTTTATGGCTGTTATTCATTACGGTGGAGAAATTATAAAAACTGATGTCGGTGTCATCTTTGACTCGAAAAATACAACAAAGATGAGGTTTTCCAAAAATATTTCCCTTCGAGAGTTGAAGCAGGAGATAGAAGAAAAAATAGAGTCTGAGATTGTTCGTTTGCGGTACCGGTGGAAGACATGCGATGACCCGGTTCGATATTCTGCAATAACTCTTAAAGATGATAATGATGTTGGAATCATGATTGCAGAGGTTGTGATGGATAAAAAGATGTTTGTGACTGAGGATTTTGGTAACAACTTACAACCATTGGATTTGGATCGGAACTTCCACCCTCCGGATTTGGAAAGTTGCTTCCACCAATTGTAGATTGTTCATATGAGGTTGAAAAAGAGAAACTACCACCCTCCATACTTTCACCCTCTGTTTGACTACGACTATCATCATATTTCGATGATTGACTACGACCACCATATTTTCTGATGTACATACGACACTGCTCTCTTTCTTCCGTGGTGGTCAAGTACGGTTTTCCGTTACTCATATAAAATATCATGTACATCGAATTAATCGGGTCCATATCAACGGCTTGAATTGGATAACAAGGTGGTACCTTTTGATATTGATTGATCCATGCATGAACGTACTTTGCATGTTTTGTTTCCCAAGCATGATACCCTTTTCCACGAAAATCAATCTGATGTAAGGAATCATGATTAATTGGCTCTCTTGGAATGGGCTGATGGAACCCAAATTGGCGAAGAACTCTATCTCCAAATTGATATTCCACAAAAGCAAAATGAATCAACGGTGTAACGACACACCATAGATAGGAATCCACCATCAATTCGTCGGGTACATTGACGCGACCACCAGTATATGGCCTCCAAATAAACTACAAAAATTAAATTAATATTAAAAATTAAATAAAATTCATAAGAAATAAATTATATAAATTTATGATACCTCGTCTGAACATGCCAAATCAATATGTGCTCGAAATACTCTAACATTATTATGAACTAAACCGGTGTCAGTTTTTTTAGAATTCCATCTGCATAAAAAGATAAATCGTTTAGATAAAATAAAAGATAATATACAATTTAAAAATAAAATATAAATTCATAAATAATATTTACCTGCTGACGAGAGGAAAATTTGTAGAACTTTTTGTAAGCGGTGTAAAAAAAGGAAGTCGTTCCCATGCCCAAGCTTGTAATAATAACAAGCATCCACCAACACCTTTGGATTTAACACCATTATTATCGAGAAGCGCAGCCTTACAGAATTCACGGTATAAGAATGCTAATATTGTAGAACCCCAACTATAACTATTAGCTATTGAAGAAGACGACAAAAAAGGCAAATAACATGTACGAACCCTATTACCAGATTTATCTGGCAGCAATATACCACCAATGAGCTGTAAAATATAAGCTCGACTTGCACAAGCAATGTCTTGCGTTGTATCACCAAGCTTAAATTCTTTTTGTAACCAGCTCAATTTTATTCGAGATCCTCTAACTTCAGTTCCAGTTGGAACCTTACCAAGGTAATCATAACATAACTTTGTAGCTGATTCCTCCGGTTCTTTAACAAGAGGAAGTCCGTTGACCGAAACCCCAATTACACACTGCATGAGACTTGACAACACACTGCAGGAGACATGATATACTCTCTTCCCAAAAAATATCAATTAAATAATTTACCTTATCTCGGTTAATAATTTATCAACTTAATCTACTTTTTTTAGACTACTTTTCAAATAACACATTTATATTTTTTAGATTACTTTTATAAAATTGATTTTTTTCAGACCACGAGTCATGAACCCTAAAATTTAAAGTTATTACACCTTTGCAGACTATTTTTTTGCATTAAAAATTATACCATAAAGTTATTACTTTTATAAAATCGGTTTGACTCTATTCTTTTTCAAACCACTTTGCAGACCACTATTTTTTATTATTATTATTTTCATGAGTTCGGACTGTGTTCCAGTTGAACTCAAGAATTTTTTAATTTTTATTTTCTTGAGTTCGGATTGTAAGCAGGTTGAACTCAATATTTTTTTATTATTATTTTCCTTGAGTTCGGATTGTAAGCAGGTTGAACTCAATATTTTTTTTTATTATTTTCCTTGAGTTCGGATTGGAAGCAGGTTGAACTCATGATTTTTTTTTTATTATTTTCCTTGAGTTCGGATTGTAAGCAAGTTGAGCTCATGATTTTTTTTATTATTTTCCTTGAGTTCAGATTGTAAGCAAGTTGAACTCATGATTTTTTTATTATTTTTTCCCACAATGAGGTCGGAAGGTAAGTCATCTGAACTCAAAAATCAAACACTGTTGAAATTGCTATAGATTCGAAATTATTTTACTGACAACCACATTTTTTGAAATAAAAAGATAAAATATAATATTAAAACAATTTTGCCGACTATAATTCGATTATAATAAAAAAATCAGATTATAATTCATCCATCTTTGAATAATATTTATTTTTTATAAATAAAATACTATTTAAAATCAAATTATAATTTATTCAACTTTTAATTTATTATAATAAAATACTCTTATCATTAAAAATAATTTGAAATAAATCATATTTTTGTAAATAAAAAAAACAAAATAATATTTTGATAGTTTCACCGTATATTACCCGTACTTTCATTACCCTACCGTATAACTAGCCTAATTATTGTTTATAATGATTCATTTTGTTTTGTAGACTGTCCCATCCAATACCGGACAAGACATGGCGTTGTCCATCATGCTTGTCGTCCGGCCACCGGCTTCGTGAAATGATTCACAGACATGCATGAATTTCCTTTCTACCCATGTATTACATTTCCCCATCTTCGTCTTTTTCTATAATCATCTTTCCATCCACTCTTTAAATACTATTATAATATTTAGAACTTTAAGATAATATTATTAAAAAATAACATTGCATTTTAAATATAAATAATAAAATAAATATATACTATTAAAAATATTCGAACTCAAATCTTTAGGTATAATAAATTATTTTTTTCACTAGAAGCCTGTTCAGTTTTTTTATTAAAAGTATTTTATCGATTAGTATATTAATAAAATCATTGAATTTCCTCTGTAAATTGGAATTTCGCCCACACCACTGACTCAAAACCACGTTTTTTGACTTTTGTTATATAAGGAGTGGCCAATGTCAGATGGCATGCTCCTATGTGCGTTGACTTTTAGAATCTGAGGAGTTGACCGATGTCGACCAATCCATCACTCACCATGGTTAATTTGCACATGTTTCTTCCCAATGAAAATTTTAGAAAAATTCTCCATTCACTTTTTTTAAGAAAAAAACTCAGTTAAAATGATTATTAATTAAATCTATGTGTAGTTAACACTTGATGAGTTTGGTATGAACTTTTTTTCGTGCATGCAGATTTGTTTGGATGCATTTGACATTTTCATTGTCTGATTTGGCCTTCAAATGTAATGAAATAAGACAGGGGAATCCTACTATAGTTCAGTATTAATTCGTTTAAAGAAAATTCTATAATGAGCGTCAAATACCGTTAAACATCATTATTAATGAACACCGCTGAATATTATTAAATTAATTAATGAAGATTAAAAATCTTAAAGACTCAAAATATAATTATAAAATTTTTAAAATATTTTTTTATAAAATTATTTCAATATATATTATTATATTTTTTAAAAAATGAATAAAATACTAATTTAAATTAATTTAAAAAATAAAAATCTTAAACTCTAAACCTTAAAATCAAAATTCAAAACCTAAATCACTAAACATTAAACTCTAAACCCTAAAATATAAAGTCTCATTCCATAAATCAAAACCCTAAAATATTAAACCATAAACATTAAACTCTAAACCCTAAAATATAAAATCTCAATCCCTAAATCAAAACCCTAAAAGCAAAAACCCTAAAATATTAAATCATAAACACTAAATCTAACCTCTAAAATAACCAAAACATATGCATCTAAATCTTAAATTATATTTTGGTTTCATGTGTAGAGTTTATATTGTTTAGAGTTTCAAATTTTCTATTTTAGGGTTTAGGTTATGGTTTATTTTTAAATTTTATGGTTTATGGTTTTATTGTTTTAGGGTTTAGAGTTTATGATTTAGTGTTTTGGATTTTAAGATTTAATGTTTAGTATTTTTAATTTGAATTTAGGGTTTTAGATTTTGGATTTAATATTTTTATTTTTAAATTAAAAATAATTTAAATAACTAAAATATAATATATATAATTTAATTTAAATTTTATTTTAAATAATTTAATATCATATGTTTAGTTCTTAAAATTTTAAAATTTTATTAATTAATTTAATAGTGTTCAACAATGTTTATCGTTAGTGGTGTTTAACATTGTTCGACGCACGTGATAGACTCATCCTTCGTTTAAAGTGTTTATTATGAAATAAAACTAGTAGGATATGCCACTTTATTACTTTTATATCTTTGAATTTTTATTTTCTTTTTAATGTGAGATTAATATCTCAGTCTTTTTTCAAACGTGATATTCTTTTTTTTGAACAAGCTAATAGTGATTACAGTAGTATCTGTTCTATAGTATAATCTCCACCATTTGACATTGATCACTCAATCACTCTGCTGGCATCGTTGGTGCTCGAACCCGTGACCTCTAGGAACAATAACCGTTTCTTTAACAACTTGGGCTAGAGGGCTCGTGCACGTGATATTCTTTCTTATTTAACCTCATGACGCTCTCGTCATGAGTCATCTAACCTCGTGATGGGTTACTATTATGGTTATTTACCTTGTCTATCCTACACTTGAGATGCTTGACGTGAAATCGAAAAATCAAAGGGTTGGTCCGGTACCATATGTCTCTTGGAAAATGGGTGATAACCGAATGAAAATATGCTCCAAAGTTAAAAATAAACTTAACTTAGGGTTTAAGATTAAGATTGAATTTAGATTAGAATTTAGCGTATATAGTCTAGAATTTATGATTAGAGGCCGAAGTTTATGATTTAATTTTTTAGCTTTGAAGCATAAATGAAAACACTAAAACGTAAGGATGAAATTAGAATTAAACATTAGAAGGGACAAAGGTCTATTAACTTTTTATATCTAAGAATTGGAAGGATAAAAACCTTATTTTATTATTATTTAAACTAAGAGAGACTTCAAGTACAATTATACTAAAAAATTTTGAGAGGGACAAGAACCCTTCCCATGACAAACATAATTTTGTCCCTATAAAAAATAATAAATAATTTTTTTCCTCAAACTATATATTTTACTGAATTATACCTTAATTTTTTAAAAATGTTACGTCTTGTTAACTTTAAAAAAAAATTATGAGTTGTCTCCATTTTCTAACATGATTTTTACTTCAATTATATAACTTAGAAAAAAATTTGAAAAAGAAAAAAAATGATAATTTTATGTGATTTCATTTTATAGATATGAAATGATGTCTCCCCTCTCCTCCATTATGTAAGTGAGCACTGTGAAAGTGGGGCCAACCTCAGCCACCCATGGGATGTGAAAACGACCAAAGAGACAAATGTGCCTGCTCGTATGACATCTCAAAGGTCAATGCCATTCAGTATACCCAACACCCAAATTCAATCTCTTATCACAGAAAATAATGTTTTGGTCTATAAATCTCATATGCAACTTCATATGTTTTTACAAAATTTGAACAAATGAAGCAAGAAGCATGTTTTATGAAATTATTTAATGTCAATTGCATGATATGTCAAGAAATTTAAAGGTTTTAGAAATATTAGCATAGCTAGATGGATATGGGTGGACTCAACTACCAAATCTGAGCTCGATTCGAAGAACAATTTAATATTATTTTATAAAAATATGAGCCAGACTGAGACTTTAAATGTTAGAACACGAATCCGGCACATAATTTAAACATGTCTAATATGTATATATGCTGTATGCAGTTGAAGTGGGACCAAATGAGACATGCTCACAGGATGTATCTTGATCAAGATCTTTGGAATCTCAATTTCATCCTACTTGACTTCGATTTAATGAATTTGGACTAACTATATTAGTTGAATCCGACAATTTAAATAACCAAATGAAATTGACATTGGGTCATCGTTTTAATGTTACTCTCTCATCATCGATATTTTTTTTATTTAATTATTTTATTTTGTATTTTGTTTCTTTTAATTCTTTTATATATCTTATAACATGTTTTTTGTCTTATAATACATTATTGTGTTATCGTTATGATTATGTGCGTATATAGATACGTTTTTTCATAAAATTTGACTCTAACTTACAATTTATCGGTGATTTTTAGTATTTTTTTGGATAATTTACTTACGCAATCAAATTTGTTTCGTAAAGCAACCTTGAATTTGTTAGTTTTGCTATTCACATCTTTATCATTGTTTTACGGTCCGTTAAACGTTTTTTTATGTAATATTTTGTTTTTAATTTTTTTTTCTTAATTTAAATTTATTGTGTTTTGTTATTTTCTAGTACAATTTTATCTCTTTGAAAATGTTTTTTTAATATTTTAATTCAAATAAAATTTAAGCTGTGTATTATTAAAAAAATCACTTATTTTTATGTTTAACGTATCACATACTATTTAAAATGAAATTTTCTTATCTAAATATTTATACAAATTGTTGATTTGATCCGTATTCTTCTTTTAAAATAAATTTTATCATCAAATTTTAAAAATATCAAATTCGACCCAAAACATTTAAACCATTTTATTATTATTTCTTAATAAAAATATTAATTAAAATATAAAATTTTAACATTATTGACATGACATCTAACATGGTAATCCATACGTCAATTCACTAAAAACGATTATATCAAATTAGGCAATAATTAATTAAGTCTTTTAGTGCAAAGCTGTCTACATTAAACCTTTATTTAAGAAATTACGATAAAATTATTCCCTACATGAGGTTGTCCCTGGAGCTAAACTTTCTCGAGCGGGGATAAGGTAATTATCGAGCAAGTCGATCGTTGTGTATTGCTCGACTCGTATTTATTAAAAAAATTTATTGTTTGATTCGTTGCTCGTTAAACTCATTAAAAAATTATATTTTTTTATTTAAAATTAAAATTTAATAATATCATATGAGGCTTAATATTAACTTAAATTAACAAATTTAACCAGAAATATAAAAAATATTTTATCAAATATTTTTAAAGTCTAAAGACATAAAGATAATTTTAACCCTTAACGTTTATAATTTTTATCATTTTGGTCCTTATTCATTTTTGGAGATAAATTTAACCCTTAAACTATGTCTTTTTGATAAATAATTTAGTATTTTTTAACTAACATATATAATGATTAGACCGTTAAAAATTTAACGATATTGATATGTCATATCTATGTGATAATATATTTTAAATTACATGACATCTAGCCTCATTCTACATATGTATAACATGTCATTATCGTTAAATTTTTTACGATAATGATAAATATATACATGTAGAATATAATTTTTTATAACATAAAATATAAAACAATTAAAATTCAAATAAAATATTAAAAATTAATTAAATCTAAAATAAAAGGCTATTAAGCATTCTCAAATCTTAAATATCATTCTATATATATATATATATATGTATATATGAAATATCATTATCGTTAATTTTTTAACTATATAATCATTATGCTAATTAAAAAAATAAGATATTTGTCAAAAAGATATACGTTCATGGCTAAATTTATCCTAAAAGAGAAAGAGAGTCAAAATGATAAAAATCATAAACGTTAAGGGTTAAAATTATCTTTATGCCAAGTCTAAATTCAAAAGTAACATTTCATAAATACATCAAACTGACATATTAAAATTAAAGTAACAATTCACACATTAATAACTATTATTTAAATTTATTTTTTGAATGAAATTATTTTAAAGTAATTATTAAAAAATATTTTTAAAAAATTAATGAGCCGCTCGTGAACTTATTGAGTCGAGTTAGATTTTGCTCGATTCAACTCGTTAAAGTATCGAGTTCGAGTCGAGCTAGTCCGAGTCGAGTATTTATCGAATTCTGACCGAATCGAGTTCGAGTAACTCACGAATTGCTCAACTCGTTAAGCACACAATAAATATTTAAGTTGTTATGTAATCGTAATTGATTCACGCACACAATAAATTAATAAATATTTAAATAAACGTTAATGATCAATTGATTAAAGTTATTTACTTGCTCTTATTTTTTTAGATCTTGAGTTCAAAACTCAGTAGAAATATCAACTCCTAAAGTCTCCTCTTTATTTTTATGTAAAGGTTTATGCTATTGACAATAGTACTAAGAGTTGTCAATAAGAACTTTAAAAAAATATTTTATTAATATTTATTTAATTTTTAAATAGAATATAATTAGTTACATCCTTAAAAAGTTATGCTTCATTAATTATATTTCTAAAACTTAAATCATAATCACTAATTTTTGATCCCTGAACGTTAAACCTTTCTAAATACTAACCCTAAACCTTAAATTCTAAACATAAACATTAACTACTAAACCCTAAACCCTAAATATTAAATCTTAAATCCTAAACATGAACGTTAACCCCAAAATTCCAAAATCCCAAACTTAAACTTTAACTAATAAACCCTAAACATATACAATAACTATAAACCCTAAATTTAAATTTTAACTAATAAACCCTAAACCTAAACAATAAACATCAAACCTAAACCATAAACGTTAAATTCTAAACCTAAACCATAAACATTAAACCCTAAATCATAAACCCTAAACTCTAAACTTAAACTTTAACTATTAAATCATAAACCTTAAACTCTAAACATAACCTTAAACATAAACATAAACCTTAACTACTAAACCATAAACTTAAATATAAACTTAAACCCACACCTAAACCTAAACCTAAACCTAAATATAAATCATAAACCTAAACTTCAAATCCTAAACTTAATCTCTAAATCATAAACTATTTTAAATGAATATTAATTATATTAAACAACATAAATTAATTAAACATAATTTTTAAAATTATAATTAATTATGTTCTATTAGATTCTGTTATAGAAATAAAATATGCATTAATTATAACCCATATATAATTTTTTATTAATAACCCTTAGGGATGTCAGTTAGAGTGAGTATTCGATCGAGTTCAATCAAGTCAAAATTTTTTGAATTATTCGAGTTTACGAGTCATATTTTATCATTCAAACTTTATTTGAATTTTTTTTCGAATCGAGCCGAGTTTAACAAATTCAAGTAGAGTTTTCGAGTTCTTATAAAAATTTAATTTAATTATTTATCATGTTATAGTATAATTTAAATTAAATTTAAACGACTTTCTTTAACCATACAAGATATGTATGTATATATTTCTTCATATGTCACTATTTCTTCATATTTTCATATATCAATATATCATAAAAAATTATGACTCATCTCAAACTTAAAAATAAATTTTTTAATTACTAAAAATTTCGAGTCATTCGAATTTTTATTTTACAAATCAAACATAATTTTAAAAAATTTCAAATCGAGTTTATAAAATTCCGAGTCGAATCAAAACAAATTGAGTATTTTCGCTTCAAATCCAATCAAGTTACATATTTTTTGAATCGAGTTAAATTTTGTTCATCCCTAATATCAATAGCAAAATTCTTATATAAAAGTAAAAATAAATTTTATCAAAATATAATAAAAATATGTTTTTCAACTAAAAAATTTTGAAATCCAACTAGAGGAGAGAGAATTAGTCTGGTGGGAACTCACCCAACTTTAATATCAAATAAATGGAAGAAGTTGACTTTGTGTGGTATTGTAGTACTAATAACTTTCCTCTATTCTTTTTTTTTTTAATTTCCTTTCAAATTAATTAAATTTAAAAAAATTAAAAATAAATAAAAAAAGGAAATTCAACACTTGTCTGTAACTCTATATAAAGCACCTAGCTCACATGCTTCCCTTTGCCATCACCCATCTCCTTTCTCTTTTGTCGTTATTGCAAACAGGTTGATGATTAACATGGAGAACAAAGCTTCTGTTAGATCCATACTACTTGTCCTGGCTGTCTCGTTCCTTCTTCTTCTTCCTTCCTGTGCTGCTGTTCCAACAACCAGTAAGTCTTAACAGTTTGGATCTTTTTTAATTGAAAATTTTATTCATAAATTATTATTATTATTATCATTAAAATTTCAATTATGTTTATAGGAAGTCTCAAATCAGACAAGGAACTCCCTTCTTCTGTCCAAGATTTACTTTCTCAGGTCCCTTTTCTCTCTCTTCATGTTTATGACAACCCAGAAAACTGTGTGTCTGGAACAAGTTTTCATGTAATAATCTTTTGTTTTCTGTTTTGCAGGATGTCATGAAATTGAGTGAAGCTGAAGAGCTGTTCGGAGAAGCTGATGCATTCACCGGGGAAAGATTGTTAATGGAGAGCACAGATTATCCAGGGACAGGTGCAAACAAGAACCATGATCCTAAAACTCCAGGGAGAGTTTAGACAAAGAACCCCATAATTCTTACCTATTTGTTTTATGTATAGATTAAGACATGACAGGGAAAGAAACAGTGTTTGAATCTGGGTTTCTGTCCAATATTATGCAAGAATTCCCTCTCTTGTTTCTGATTCCCTGTATTAATATAAGATAATCATATTTATGGTTGTTTTGTTGGTGATCAGCATAATTAAATCATGCTTTTGGGTATTTTTTTATAAATAATTTTGTGAAAAAGACGTCTTGAGTTACTCTATAAGATTAACCGATATTCTCGTTGATAAATAAATTCTTTAATTAGAGCTAAAAAATAACAAATATATATCATTTAATTTATTCATTATAAATTATAATAAATACAAGTAGTTTCTTCGAAAAAAAACAATTATAAATAGTTAAATACTCGTGCTTCTATAAAATGCTTTTAAAAGATAAGTTACTGTCGGGAATGTGGGTATTAGTGATGAAGTCCAAAAACAAGTGTTACAAAAGGAGCTCTTTTTCGAGTTTGTCGCAATTAAAGAATGCCTAATCCAGGATGTGATCATACTTTAGATTTAATTGAATTAATCAATTAAATTAAAGTTTTTTTATTAATTAGTTCGTTAGTTTTAAGTATGATCGATTATTATCATTAGTGTTTTTAAAAGTTCCTTAAGTCAGGTATGAATTCAGAATTTTTATGTAAGTATATAAATTATATAAAATTTATATTAAAAATATAAAGATATAAAATTATAAAAATTTATGGATATAAAATTAGATTATTAATAAAAAACATAAAAAAATATATTTATTTATAAAATTTTTAAAAAATATAATTGCCCAACAACCATTAAATCCGTCTCCGAATAAAACAGTCAAATCTGCTACAAGGAATGTGAAGACAACTAAGAATCAAAGTAATTCTCAACTATTACTAAGTTTCCCACGAACATCATGTTTTTATAGAGAGAGGGTAATTATTTGATACAATAACGGTAGAATTAGAAAAAATCACAAGTGACTTAGTTTTAGAGTTTTAAATCTTAGTTTAAGGTAATGATTTAGGAATTTAGGAATATAAGATTTAAATTTAAGATAATGATTAAAATTTACAATTTAAGATTTGTTTTTTTTGGACGGACTTAAGGGGTGTAGAACCCTAAAATTCTAAACAATTAAACCCCTACAGCTAAACCTCTAAACCTCACAACCTAAACTATAAACCATAAAATTAAGGGGTTGTAGAAACTTATAATTTTCATCATCAATGTATAAGATAATAATCTATATATATGCGAGATATGGTCAAATTACATAGTGTAAAATTCTTTAAGTTTTATAAATTTTTAGATCGTTGGACGACTAGAACGAATGGATCAAATTAACATTCGGTTATATAAAGATTATCACTTAAGAAAAATATTTAAGGAGCTAATATGAAGTATCCATTTCAGTCATCATACAATCCAAAAATATATAAAACTTGAGGAGTTTTATATCTTTTAATTTAATATCTCTCTTTATAACTTGCTCAATGTTTATAGAAAAATGTTATTTTTCCTATTTTCATTGATTAGATTCAAATAAATTCGTAATTAAATGGGTGAACAATTTTTTTTATTTAGCTACAGTGATTACAATAGTATCTGTTCTAGAGTATAAACTCTCAACCATTAGACATTGATCGCTCAATTACTATGCTGACTGTACTGGTGCTCGAACCCGTGACCTCTAAAAACAACTATTCTTTTAATCGATGAGGCTAGATGATTCGTACTTATAAAATATAAAATGACATGAAATTAGTAAAATGACACTTATAAAAAGTAATTAAAGTATTAAATATTTGAAGGAATTAGTCTCCCAACCCACTCAAAATCTCAGTCCAAATCCCCCAATATTGTCTTTGCTTGAGAAGACATGAAATGAACATCATAATGGGGAAACTTGATGACTTCCATTATTGGATGTTTCTTCATTCGATTTCATGGAAAAGTTATTGAAATATTTACTTTATCAAGATTTAAGGTTTAAGATTTATAAATTTAAATAAATTTAATAAAAAGAAAATAAAATAACAAAATATTGTATCTTAAATTATTAATTTTATATTATTTAGAGTTTTTAAATTCAATAAAAAGTGTTGGAGTTACTGGTAATTGGGTTTCGACAAGAGGGGACATGTTCAATCCCATAATTAAGAGAAATTATATCATGAGTCAGTTTCACTATGTCATCTATGAGACCGATCAATAATAATTATCCACCTTATTATTTTTTAATTTTTAAAGTGAAGATTCATCTGAAAAAAATATGACATGGAAAAATTGATAAAGTGGGTAGTTATCATTGGTCGGTCCCATGGACACGTGGTGAGACTGACCCATGATATAATTTTTTCATAATTAAGAAGTCTAAATATTTCATGTTATAAGTTTAATATATAAAAATTAATTATTTTTTTTTTTACTTTTAAAATTTAATTTCTTCGGTACATATTATCAGGTACTAATTTAGAAGCAAATCTATCTATTTTATCTATTTTTAGAATTTATTTTTCTTGATACTTTTCACAAGGATTTCAATTTACAAGTAAATTAACTTAATTCTGTCTTAAAATTTATTTTACTCAATATTTGTTATTAGAGAGTAAATATATAAATAAATTAATATTTTTTTATTCTTAAAATTTAATTTTTTTAATATTTATTATTAGAAGTCTACACAAAAATTATTTTTTTAAAAAATTTATATTATCAGACTATTTAACTTTAACTTATAAACAAATTATTTTTCGTCTAGTCTTAAATTTTATTTTTTAAAATACTTTTTATTAGAAACCCAAATTTTAGGTTTGTCCTTATATTATTAAAATTTCATAGCCAGAAATAATAGTAAAGCACATTACTTTACAGTTCCGAGTTCAAATCTTGAAGGTCGTATATCGGAAGAAACGACAATTAACCTTAAACTGAGATTATTAAATTTGAAGGGTATAGTTCAGTAGCAGATCCAGAAAAATATTTTAGAGTTGGTACATATAAAATTTTAAAATTTTAGGGTTGATACAACTTATAATTTTTTAAAACATTTAAGAATTAATTCATAAAATTTTAAAAAATAAAGATAAATATTAAATTTTAAAAAGTTCAAGAAGGACCTAGACCCACCCTATACTTCAAGTGGATCCGCTTGAACATGTAATAATCTTATGATTAGCTTCGCACACTTAATTACACACTAATGATATATTTTTAAACAATAAAAAATATTTAAAATTTTAATTTGAATATCAGAATTCTAACCTATATAAGTAAAAAAAAATTAAGCATTATTAATTATTCGATTAATTAAAAAAAAATAAACTTATAATTTTTAAATTGCTATAATAACTATAATATCAATCAAATTAATTTTAATATAATAAACGTGCAATTAACAATTATTTCTGCATTAGTATATCAAAGTAACACCAAACTCTATTAAGAGTGGACCGCTAATATATTATTTGGCCCAAAGTGTATGTTTAGTTTACGTTTAGTCACTTTAGACTCAAGAATCGAAACCAAGTCATTCTTAAATATGATTGATGAGATTCGAATATGAATTTATATTTATATTATATTAAGGGTAGATAAAATTCGACTTAATATAAAAATAATTGACTAAAAAATTAAATAAAATTCAAGTTATAATACAAAAATTTAAATAACTCAAAAATTTTAGTAATTTATAGATCAAATTTTTAAATTTAAGTTCTCAATTATGTATATATGAAGAAATATATAAGTAAATTGTATATGGATATAAAAAATCATTTAAATCATTTATCAATTAGGTTTTCTCTTCTTGTTTATCTGCGTTGCTCTTCATCTATTTTGTTTTTTAATTAGTAATCGACAATTAATTTTATATTAGTTATCGATCACCAGATTTGTTATTATTTTTGTTCTTTTATTTTCTTATATGTTAATAAGAATCTCTTCCTTCATAAAAAAAGTTTTCTCTGTCCTTGTGACATGTTTTTTATTTTTATGGTTTATTTTATTTGTCCTTGTGGCATAATTCAGCATACCCTAATAGCCGAATGTTGCAGAGATTTGAATCGACGCTAATTTCTCATTATGATTTTATCAGTGGTCATTGAAAGTTAGATCCCCACTTGATTGATGGTTGTGTACTGATATAATCAGTCTTGGGTAGCGAAACATTCTGCCTGATAGTTTAGATCACTCACCACTCCTTATTCACCCGTAATATATCTTGATTGGACAAAAACAAGGAGATTCATGAAGCTTCTGAATTTTGATGGTATGCTTACCTCCTAAAAAATATTTTATTTTATTTTTTGTTTTTTCTGAATGTATTATAATTATAATATTTTTTTATGAATTTAATAAAGATTCAGTAATAATTATAAAAAAATTATTTAAATCAAAAGTAATAAGTATCATAAATCATATATAGTTATAATTAATTTAAATGGAAACTTTAATTCAATTTAATTTTTTAAATGAATTAAGTTATAAAATAAGTTTTAAACTTATTAACTCAAAAACTTTTAATTCTATTCAATTATATGTTCATCCCTAATTATATTAACATACGATAATTTATCTTTTATAAACATGTTGAGTGATATATTTTTAATTTAATTTATTTGATGTACTCATAAAAAATAAAACAAATTCATAATCGTATTTTATCAACTTGTTGAGTAATATATTTTGCAAAATATAATTTATTGATAAAATTAACTCAATAATTTTTTTTTAAATATGTATTAGTTCTACTAAAATATATTTCCTAAAATGTTTTTTACTTAATTGAATTAAAGTACGGTGACTGATTCATAAATATTTTTGCAATCATTTGATGCGATGAAATTATCATCTTCGACTACCGAGGAATTTTTTTTAATTTTTATCTTTTTATTTAATTTAAAAAAATTATTTATTTATAAATTTATTTTTTTACATTTAAATATTTATATTTTACTCTTAACCCCAACTCCTGGTTCTATCCTTGACTGGTAAGAGTAGGAGAAAGGGTGTTTAAAACTTCAATTAACCAAATTAATTGACCTAACTGAAATTTTTTCGGTTAATCAGTAGGTTAATTTTAGATTGGATCAGTTAACTGTTAATGATTTTTTGAAACTTCAATTATTGGTTAATTCGGTTCGAAATCGGTTAATTAACCGAATTAACCAAAATTTTTATATATTATATATTTATTTTTAATCATTAAAATTTTAAAAATTATAAAATAGTCATTAAACTTTATAAAATTAACACAAAATGATAATTAAATTTATTAAATTATAAAAAAATAATCTTTAATTTTTTTTAATATTTATCAATAATTTATAAAATACGATGAATCAATATAATAATTCGATAAGTTTAATGTTTTATTTTATAATTTTTGAAAGTTTAGTGGCTAAAAAAAAATTTAACATTGTCGTGACCATTTGTGTAATTTATCTAATTTTATTTAAAAAGTTCGGTTAATTGGATTAACCAAACTTTTTTCGGTTCAGTTAAAACTTTTTAAATTTTTTTATTTTATTAACGGTTAATAAAAAAAATAGATTAATAAAAACTTAAAAGTTCGGTTCGGTCGATTAACCGAACCAATGTTTAAACAACCTAGGAGAGCATGTAAAATATGGTCAAACAGAATCAATGACGAATACATTTAATACAACACATTCAAAGATTGTCGGAGACAAAACTAATGCAAATCAAAGTTGTAAGATTTTTAGTTTTTTATTACTTGAGCATTCTTGTAAAACTCACACCTGCTTTAAGTTAGAACTCTCTTTTTTAGAACTAAACTATACAATCGAACACTGCAGAAGCATAGAAATCTTGATTTTAACTGGTTGAGTTTGTCCAACAAAACTTTTATGAAGCTCCCACTCCAAAAAAATCAATGAATTTGATCCCATTTTCACTTCCCCCGGACATGGAATGGTTGTTAGTCTTATTTGTGCCCACTGACTCAGCTGCTGAAACTCCAGAGTCCGATGAGTGTGCAGATTGGTCCACACCATAAGCTCCCACTCCCATTGCTCTTGCTGATGAACCTGCAGAAACAAAGAATGGCAGAATTACTTTCAAGATAAAGATTAAACAAAATCAACCCAGGAAAAGCAAGTAAGCTAAGCATACCCATTTGGTGAACTGTAGCTGATGAGGGAGTGAGAGTAGAGGCAGATCCATCAATGCTGCTGCAGATTGTTGATTGATCACTGCAAGCATTGGTTTGAACAGTAGCAGGCTTTCTGCCTCTACAATACCTTGATTGTTGCTTGTGTTTCCTTGCCATGATAACATGCCAGTGGTTCTTTACTGCATTATCAGTTCTGCCAGGAAACAGCCTAGCAACCATTGCCCATTTGTTCCCATACAGCCTCTGTGCTGCTAGCAGCCTCTCCTCTTCATCATTTGTGAAAGCTCTCTTGTTGATTCTTGGATCTAGCTGGTTAAACCACCTTAATCTACAACTCTTCCCTGCCAATGACAGAAAAATGGAACTTTAATTGATTTTATCAAACAGATTCAAGGCATTGTTCAGCTAAATGTTTGGGGTACCTGATCTTCCTTGAAGATGTTCAGCTATCATGTTCCAGTTTTGAGGGCCAGATTGTGCTACAAGCTCCTTTAGCTTAGCATCTTCAGCTGGTCTCCAATGGCCTTTAGAACAAAGCTTAGGGCGTCCATTTTTGGTACCACTGGCAGCTTCAACAGCATCAAAATTCAAAGACAGACCCTTTTCTTCTCTCATATCTCCCCTGCTTTCTGATGGCTCAAAGCTCGAACATTTATGGTTTTGTTCCATTAGAGAGCTTGAAATCTGAAACCCCATTGGAGAATCTGTTGAATCTCTCTCTAGAGGAAAAATAAGAGGAGGAGCTAAAAAGTTCAGATCTTTAACCACCCCAGACCCAGAGTAGGTCTGTCTGGTTTTGGTATTTTTCATGCAAGTCGAGAACCGCTCGTGTGTGTGTCTGGTTTTGGAATTTGGTTCGGGAAAGTGTTGGAATTGATGTTGGCTGTGTGCCACACTTTCTCTTTCTCATCGGGCTTTGGACCAAAACCTGAATATGTTTGTCTCTTTCTCAATACCCTTTGGATTTTCTGCATCAAATCAAATAAAAAGAATTCAGAAAAAGTGTTGCAAGTTACAACAAACTTAAAAAGGGTAAATTGAAATTTTCACATATGTGATTTCTTATTTTAACCATAAAAGTTAAAAGATTTTTTCATTTAAATACTTAGAGGGGAAGGGATACCTTGCTGAGTTTTAAATCTGAGACTTAAAAACACAAATAAAAGCAAGTGAGTAATTCCAACCAATCAATCATCAACTATTATCCTTTGTTAGTAATTTCTAATCTAATAATCATAATCATAATCTTTTAAATTAGACGTATTGAAAAACATCTTTTTTACATTAGTATTTAAAAAATCAGGTATTCAAAAATGAGTATCTTTACTTTAAATACCAATAAATTAAGAATTTTGTTACAGACAACCCTTAAAGCTATCAATACAAAGATTTTAAATGGATTTATTAATGTTTATTTATTTTTAATGGAATTTAATAGAATGTGATTCCTTAAAAATTATGTTGAATTAATTTAAGATATTTAATATAATTAATACTCACCTAGAATAGTTTAGGATTTGATGTTTAGGTTTAAGATTTAGGATTTATATTTAAGTTTAAGGTTTATGTTTAAATTTAGGTTTAGGGTTTAGTAGTTAAGATTTAGGTTTATGTTTAGGGTTTACATTTTGGGTTTAGAGTTGATATGTGCATAATAGTTCTATATTTCATACCCTAGTAACTCAATTATTGCTTGTATTTAATATAATTAGATGATAATTATAAACGATTCTGTATATTTTCTACATTTTAGCATCCATACAAATATTTATCGATTTTATACAATATTTGGTAGAAAATAGGTGTTGTTATAGTTTTCTTTTTGACGGAAATTATGCCACCTAAATACCAGACATTGTTGAGAGATGTTGAATGAAGAAAGATGTAGATTGGACCAGACAAGGACAAGATGCAGAACAACATCAACATGGTGGTAGATCTTGTCGCCGCGGCAACACTTGAACGATCACAAATGGAGTGCAATAGGAAAAGCATAAAGAGCTTAATCGTTTGAGACAAGTCCGAAGAAAAACAAAACAAGGGAAAACGAGAAAAATCTTGGTCAAAACCGCGGGGAAAAGAATCCTAATATAAATAAACTAGAAAATAAAATAAAGTTTTTTATGTACGGAAATTATATTTTATTCCAAGTATATTTCCTACCTTCGAAAGGTTTGACCTAGGTTTAGCCTATAAATATCATACCCTAGTTATAGGAGAGAACAATTAAGAGGTCCTAAATATAAACCTAGTTGCAATCTCCATCGATATGTTCTAATTCTGCCCTAAGGTCTAGGTTATTTTGTGGAGTAGTTGCGGAAGAATAATGTATTTTATTTAAGACTTTATTAATGCAAGCTTGATTCATAGTTTATTTGATCTTGGTTCATACTACTTCTTGCACTCAAGCTCGGGAGAGAAGTTTGTTAGAAAAAATTATTTTTCTAGACTCGGGAGAATTAGACTCACAAACGAGTGAATATGATCTTTACTCTTGGGTATTGACTAATTTAGCTTATAGATAAGTTCAGGTTTCAACGACTAAAAGGGATGTAATATCGGTTGGTGTTCATCATTGATTCACATCGGGATAAGGATTAGGGATAACGAGACCTTTTAGTGATCCTTCGAGGCAACAATCTTGATTTTGTATTAATAAGACGAAGACAATTAACATTTGAAATCCACACTACAAAATAATCTATCCCGACATATTCATATTTTCTTAACTTCTTCGGTTATTTTTTTATTACGTTAGTTAATAAAGTAGTTAATTACAAATCAACTTGAAATAATTATGCAATTAAATTTTTTTAATGTGCATGATAAAATAGTTGCGTAGGTAAAACCAATCCCTGTGGGAGACAATACATTTTATACTATTATTTGGCAAGGTTTGTACTCGACCGAAAAATGTGTAGGACATCCTACATACCATACGAGTTTAGTAGTTAAGGTTTAGGTTTAAGGTTTAGAGTTTAGTAGTTAGGTTTAGGGTTAGTGTGTGATGAGTGTTCAAAAATATTATTTTTATTACCTTTTTACTCATATTATTGTTAGCATTAAACACATTATTAGTTGCATTGTTAGTCATTCATATATTTTTCACATAATTTCCTTAATCGTTATATTTAATTTCATATTTTGGTTAATTTTATGGAAAAAATATTGCGATTGTATGTTTATATGTTAGTAGGATTTAATGCCAATTTGAAAGGAATCTCAAATAAATCAAGTTGACTTCAAAAGCCATAACAACTACAACTAAAACGATAAAAAAACAAATTTTGCACTGGACTATATGCAAGATACGTTAAGTGAAAATATGCACACTATAAGGGTGACAAAACACATGCTATCATGAAAAAAAGAGAGATGATTAAATGATTAGATATGCGATTCTAGCAACACATGAAAATAAATTAAATAAAATAATAGTATTTTTACCCAAAAAAGAACCAGTGAGAATTATGATAATAGGCATGGCAGATTTAAAAAAAAAAGGAAACAAAGATTAAACAAACAAGATAAAAATTTAAACTCCAAAACATACATCAAGATCTTAACAAAATAATACATGCTTGACATGCTTCTCATGGTTAGATAAAAGACTAAATGAAAGGAAACAACCAATAATCAACTAGAAATGCAAACACCACCGGATATGAAGGAAACTAATGGAAGAAACAAAACAAAAAGGATCTGACTGATTTACAAAACAGATTGGCTCACAATCAAGACAAAACACGAGTTGGAAAAAGACTTGAGGGACTATAAACTCGGTTTAAGAAAACATGGTGATCTAAGTGTAAACAAAAAAAAAGATTAATTAAAAAAACATTTTTCTTAAACATGGCACAACCAGTATAACACTTCTAAAAGCCTATTTATTATTTTCCTCACTTTTTGATCTCAAATAACAAAAACAAAGTCCCTCATCTCTAAAAATGTGAAACTCATAAAAGAAAAAAAATATCACATTTTAAAAAAATCAAATCCTAAGAACACTACCACCATTATATATACAAAATCATTATCTTGTAACTAAACACTGATTCTAAACCAATAACAAAAAATAACACCCACAAACACTTTCACATAGAAACAACCTTAAAGACTCCTCTCTCTTTCGGTTCACAACCCACAACAACCAAACTTGGAGATCATTAACGGGAGAGACCTTAGCAAAGAAACGATTTTAAAAATAATATATTTATATTATAAATAATATATAAAAATAAAAACAATACACTTTTATTTCTATAAAACTAAAATTGATTTTGATATAACAATTATATTCAAGGATTATTTTGAAAAAAAATTAAGTCCCTAAGTCAAACCAAGAACATCAAAATATTTTATAAGTGTTTTTCAGCATGAGCATTTCGATATTGATTAAATCGGTATCGATACCGTCCTTTGTTTTTTTTAAAGAATATTCTTGAGTCTTAAACCTGTTTCGAACCACGTATCGATAGCAAAACTACATTGCCAAGAAATATTTCAAACCACATATCGATACCAAAACTACACTGACAAGAAATATTTCGAACCATGTATCAAAACTTTGTTTTAATATTTAAATATTTTTAAATAATGATATGACATTTTGATAATAGTATCAATACCTTTAATAATCCCCTACAACTATTTTGAGCTTTAAATGTTTGTACCATTGGTGGCAGTTGAAGCTTTAAATGACAGTTATACCATTTCGATACCCGTTTTGATACTGAGGAGCACAGTCTACTCCTAGTATCAAAACCTGTTCCGATACACCCCTATTAAATACACGTCTCTTTCTATTTGTGGATTGTTTCGAAATAGGTAGCCCGTGTTTTGATACCAGCTGTTGCAGAGTGCATTTAAGGTGAAAAGATGAAGCTCCAACGTCTCAATTTATAATTTCAATAACCCTAACGACTAGAAATCAATGAAGAGGTATAAAAAAAGCATTTTAAGCAACATTTACAACTAATGATCCAAAAGACAACATTCTAGCATCAAATCCAACTCCTTGAGCTAAATTGCAAAATCTTGTACACCCAACTTTTGGGAATTTCTTTGTAATTTTTATTTCATAGTTTGGGGAGTTTTGATTGTAATTGGGAAAATCTATCTGTTTGAGAGAAACCAAATTTTACTTTCTTCAATTTGTATTCTTGTGAGGTTGAATCAATCTTTGGGTAGAAGGATTGATTCGATTTGTAACGGTTATCCCTTGAATCGAGAAAAAGGTTGAATTCATTAGTGAATTGGTTTGAAAATCCTTATTGGGAGCTAAGGTAGTGGATGTAGAGCTTGTTCTGAAGCTGGAAACACTATAAATCTTGTGTCTTAAATTTCTTCCATTTTTACTAAAAATTTCCCACCAAATTTTAATAGTCAATTCACCCCCTCTTGGCCAAAATCATTGTGTGATCAACACAACAATTGGTATCACATCAAGATCTTTGAAGGGATTAACATCCACCAAAGAAGATCCAAAGATAGTTAATCTACATTTCAAGTCAAATCAAATATCCTCTACTTCCGAAAGTTGGAACGAGTCTCACTCTATCACCAAGCCACATTTCTTCAATGATGATAACTATCCCTATTGGAAGAATATGATAATGTTGTTCATCAACTCAAATGATTATATTCTTTGAGATATAATCAAAGATGACCCCTCAATCCTAATGAAGCTAGAAGGAGATAAACAAGTTCCAAAGAAGAGGAATGAGATGATCAATGAGGAGAAAAAAAAAGGATGTCTACAAATGATAAATCCTTGCACATTCTCTTTTGTGCTCTTGGTCCCAACATTTACTCTAAGATGTCATCTTGCACAAGTGCCAAAGAAGTATGAGATTCATTGGAGACAACATACGAGAGAACCAATGATGTCAAAGAGACAAAGATCGGTCTTCTTAATCTCAACTACAATAACTTCAAGATGGAGCCAAATGAAGACATCAACAAGATGTTTGATCGGTTCTCGGTAATTGTAAATAGGCTCAAGGGTTTAGGTGAGATCATACTAGAGGAGAAGCTCGTACGGAAGCTCATATACTCTTTTCCTGAGTATTGGGATAGCAAAAGAACGCCTATAATTGAAGCAAAGGACCTCAAGAATCTTAAGCTTGATACTCTTGTAGGATCTCTTCTCACCCATGAGATCATGAAGAAAGGAAGAGAACAAGAAAGAAGAGTTGAAGCTTGATAGGAGAGAAGTGGAAAAGAAGAAGCAAGGGATTACTCTTAAAGCTTCAACATCTCAAGAGAAGGTGAACACTAGTGAAGAGGATGAGCTTTAGGAATTGGATATGGTATCCAAAAGATTCACAAGGCTCTTGAGGAAAAACCGGAATAGGAGATTCCAAAGAAAGAAAAAAATTCAAAGGGAAGGGCAAAGAAGATGAAAAAAATCAAATTATTTACTATGAATGCAAAAAGCTCGGTCACATAAAGATTTATTGCCCATAATTTAACACCCTAAATTTGATCCTAGAAGTTTTGTGGCCGATTTAGAGGCTCAATGGATCGGTTTTATCGGTTTAACCTAGTTTGAGATTAAATTCTTAAAAAATTGGTTTTTAATCAAAATAAATTATGGAAAAATATTCTAAAATTATTAATTGACTTTGAAATTAGTGAATATTTTGTAATTAGTGACCATTGAATCCCTAAGATTGAGGCCCTTAATTAGTGACTATTGAATCCCTAAGATTTTGAAATTAGTGACTATTTTGTAAAAATTGAAAACTTGAGGATAATTTTATAAATTAAGTCAAAATTTGATATAATCCTAATCCTAGTTGATCTAGGATTTAAAAGAACCTATATAAACAACCTTTAATCCCTTTTTTTAACCTAAGTAATCAAAATTCTCAAATTTTGACCTAAACCCGAAAAATTCAATTTTTAAAAATATCCCTTCTTTAAATGTTGGTTTCTTCTTCTCCAAGGAAGCCTCTTATTCATCTTTTCAAGAAAAATATCCATTATTTTTAATAAAATTTTTTTGGTTTATTTTCCTATATTTTTCTTCTTCAAATTCTCTTTGTTTTTCTTCGGTTTTACTTGAAAAACTCTATTTTTGTATCAAGCTTTAAATCCTTCTCCAAGATTTTGGTTTCTTCCTTACCAATACATATTCTCCATTATCCTTTTAAGGTTAAACACCAATCTTTTCAATAAAAATTCGTTTGATGAATTCTTGATATTTTTGTTTATCAAAATCCCGTCGTTTTTCTACGAGTTTTCTAGTTTTTAAACCTTTGAATGGGTGAGATCAATTTTGGAGTTTAGAATCATTAAAACCTCTGAAACCTAAAGTTCTTTAATGAATTTCCTAAGTTCTTGGATGATTGAAGCAATCTTTAAATTATTGAATCAATAAAATCGGTTTTCTTGATAAAATTCTATTGTTTTCTTGATTTTCGTTCAAGGGTTTTACATGGTTGTTTTTGATGCCTAAATACATGAATCTTGAAGTGTTTAGATGTAATTAAGATAACTTTAAAGTATCTAATCCCGTACCTAAGGATTAGGTTATGTTTGGAGAGGTTTTCGGTGAGTTTTTGTTAAGTTTTATGATGTTTTTAGGGGCTGCCATGTAACCCCCTTATCTCGGCCTGGACGAAACTAGCACTAACAGATTACACGGGGAATATCGAGCTAAACCCGTAAAGGCTCAACCCAATAAACGACCATATTTTTTCTTTTATCTTATCTAAATGCTTTATTTAAGTCCTACATGTTCATACATAGCTTGTGTCCAATTGCAACAAAAACGGAAGTGAAATGAGCCTTAATTTGGATATTTAAGTAAAAAGGATTAAATTGTAAATTTCCATAATTTTAGGGTCCATATATTAATTTAGTATTACCAATATTTAATTAAAACTATTATAAGCTTACATATCAAATCTCAACTCGAAACGATGTCTACAACTAATTTAATTTCATTTACAAGATTTAGGGACTAAAACATAAATCTCTTGAATTATATAGTTAAGATAGAAATTCATTCTATCAAAGTTCAATTAAATGTACAAATAGCACTCATGATAAATTTCAGACCAATCAGAGCATTTAAACATCTTCAATTTCATGCTTCACTAATTAGGGACCAAAATGTAAATCATTTAAATTCTGAGGAATTCGTCCAAATTAAGTTTGCCAACTTGAAATTATGTCAACTTCATACATCCATGTGAAATTTCAACTCAAAATAACATTCTTAGCAACCATAATTGAATATAGGAAGATATCCAGGACTAAAATGAATTTTTCGGCAACTACCAATTCCTAACAGTAGATTCGTCCCTCGTACCATGGCAACAATGCACAAAACACTACTTCATCTCAACTCTCACATAGAACATAACTCAAAAGAGAAACCCTTTTCTTGTCTAAGATTGATAATCATCTCCATGTAAACACAACGATTTCCATACCACAATTGTCGAACTAACCTTCTTCTTCAACATCCTCCAATAAACCAGGTAACCATAAAAGCCTCCCATCAACCTTCGTTCTACACAACGATGCTCAACCAACAAACCTCAAACTAACTTAACACAAAACTGTTAGACATAGTCTTAAGAAAACTCCACCAATGACAACACCTGTACTAAGAGACATGGTAACCATACCACAATATCTTAACATGCCATCCGTCCACCTTTGGATGATAAAACCCAACACTCAAATAGAAACCAATATCGGTCTCAAAAACCTAGAATCTTGACATGCTAGGACATACCACTCATCCAACCTAACCAATGGAACTTAAGATCCCAAGAGAACCGTACTCAAACAAACGATTGTTCCATCAACACTCCTAGAAAAAATCAATCTCACCCCGAAAACTTTACTACCAAACTCATGATGACTCATTCCGACTTTATCTTGGCACATTGACTAATATCAAAATCCAAAGAAAAAAATGATACTCCAACTTAACTTATCGTCAGGAAAACATCCATCCATAATTCAACCAAATCCAAAACAAGCCCACTCAAAAACACCTACTCCTAAACTTCTACCATAACACCGTATCATTAGACACATAGAAATGATTACCATATGCTCCGATCAAGATACCACTCCAACTCGGCCCTCTTCGTAACAACCACGCAGCTCATATAACATAAAAGGTTCTTGACACAAACCTGAACCTTGCCAAACATATCCTCCACTAGACCTTCACCAAATATCTGATTAGGACTTACATTCGATCAACTTAACCAAGGTAGAGTCTCACTCATAACTCTACCACTGTACCAGAACTCTTAACATAGATTTAACCGAACAACTTTTCTCGTAACTTCTCAACAACCCTGACTCACCCCACAAAACAAACTCCCATCACGACATCCTTACGCAAACCAAGCTATCCACGATAGCTAACATTCAACAAGACATACAACACAAGGCACTTACCAACTTTAAGCCAATACCCAACATTATACTCATTTCAACGATAGTACCTTCAACTTAAAGTTAAGCCAACACATCTAACTCAACATTATACTTCAAACTTCGAGGTCCACGCATCGCTAACTGCCTCATCACTCAACGCAGAACTCCTTCCCAACATCAACGCACCGCTAACCCAACTCTTATCCCACCTATGCCGTAACAAAATCTGAACTTGTAAAACTCTTCCTTCCACTCACCACAATATGTCTTATTTTACAACCTTGCCAAGGTAATAACCATATTGATTAAACATTTACAAACATGAGCCCACCGAACACAAACTCTCATATCACCTTTCGATAAAAGAAAGACCATAAGACCGAGTAACTGATATATGACATAAATTGTCCAACGGTCCCTGTCACACAACTCAAACATCATCACAATCTAACTTTAACCGAGGTAAACCCAACTCAACTCCTCGTAAACACAACATGTGAACTTTCCACCTTTACAACACAATCAAAACCTCGCAAGTTCATAATAAAGCCATGATTAAACCCATGATACCATAACTTCCATATATATATATATATTAAACTCAACCTGATACTCCTTAAGGAAAAACATCAGATCGATCACAACCATCGACCTAACCGCATATTTAACCATACTACAAAAGATTCCATTTAGTTTTTCCATCCACCATGACGTTAAAACAACACCTTTTTCACAAAATGAATTCACATCACTCCAAAAAACACCAAACTGCCACACAACACACAACACACAACATGCTACATCTCTTTCACAACCTCCAAATTTTAACCAAAAAGAACTTGCAGAACTCAACCTTACGTTTCTTAATGACCAACTCAAAAATAATCATAACTCAGGGTATTCCCCTCGGGTTCAAACATTCACAACCCCAAGTCCAACTACCCATACCTCATCCAAGATTATTCCCTAACCAAAAGAGTAAATCGCCCACAAAACATCATGCTCAGGACCAACAAGGAAGCTCTTTTAACATACATTTTTTAACTTCTACCCTTCACCCAAAAAGAACCAACCATTTACCACTTCCATCTTCAAAGGAGATACTCGCAAGTGTGAACGAATGTATGCATGATTTCTTGTATGCCTTCATAAATGCCTGTGCAATTGCTTGTAAATGGAATTTCTATTGTCATGCTCGAGAATGCATGCATGTCCTATAATATCTATAGATGTATACATATATGTTCTCTTACACTATGCATGATTATTTTCCACACCCACAAGTAACATCCTAAACTCCAACAATTCAACTACTAACTTGTAAACCTCTCTCATACATCAACATATAAAACCTTCGAAGCCTGGTACTCAAAGAGTACAAAACTCTGCCACCACTCACACGTTATTTTGAACATTCGATTCATCTTGCACATCAACACTCTGTAATTTTCTAAGTTACTCCAGAGATGTAGCCATATGCTACTCACAACCACAACAGGTTCTCAAGCCCTATTGTTCCAAAAACACTTTCACACTCAGACATGATTGAGGACCCAATTGACTCAAAATCTGTCACCTCAACACCATATTATACAACACAACAAGAACTTTTTGATCCTCCACAAATCCTCTATTAACGAAACTCAACTCTCTTACCAATCCCAATACCAAAAGGCATCATAATTTTACAACAAATAACAACATTTTTACAAAATAGTAAGGCCAACACAAAGCAAGTTCCAAGTGACTCAAGTATAATATAAAATAATTTTTCTAGTAGTAGTTAAAGAAATGGGTCTCTCGGAATAGTCCCCTAACAAAACAAATTCAACCATTACATGACACAACCACCATATACCACGCTATCAACACCATCTCATCAAAGCATAAAACAAACACCATGTTTATCCATACAATTCCCATACAATGCTCAATTCACTCTTTTCTTTTCTTTTTTTAACAAAATATAATGATGGCATCCCTTTGTAGACTACTAACACAGTAATGTAACAAGATTAAATCATACATGCAAACACCATAATTATCAAACACGTTAATTTCTACCATACCATAACATGGATCAAACACCCAACATCAATACTTAGCAACATACTTGCATTTAAACAATAATCAATCACCGTACATAGCAAAACACTAGTCTATGTTATACAACAAACAAAATACATAACCATCATCAACATTGACTCCCCAAAAGATTCTTAACCTGGCTCTGATACCACCAAATGTAACCCTTTTAGCCCAGCCTAGAAGAAACCTGTAACCTTATTAGCCCGACCTAGACGGAACCGACACTAATGGGTTACACGGGGAATATCAAACCAAACCCGCGAAGGTCTGATTCGATAAACAACCCTAAAAGCGTTATATATTTTTTTCTTCTAGATGCATAATTGTATTCCTACATGTCAAGGTCTCATACAAGGCATTAACGGAAACAATCCGATCATAAACAAACATCCGATTATACACTTAAGTAAATTAAGGACTAAAACATAAAAATTTTAAATTCTAGTAACAAAGTAGAAATTCTTTTCATCAGAGTTCAATTAAACATACAAGTATCCTTCACGAAAAATTTCAAGTCAAACGGATCATTCTAACATTATCAATTGCATGTTTCTCTAATTTAGGGACCAAAATATAAATCTTTCAAATTACAAGGACTTCATCCAAATTAAGTTAACCATCTTTAAATTAAACCAACTTTATGCATCCATGTGAAATTTCAGCTCAAAATAACATCTTTAGGTACCCTAATTGAACAAAGAAAGATATTCGAGACTAAAATATAATTTCCAACAATTATCAAATCCTGGTAATCAAAGGTTTCGAAACCTTCCATAAGGTTTCAAAACTTTCTGTAAAAGATTTTGAAACTTCCCTGAAGGTTTCGAAACTTTTCGCGTCTAGTAATTTTCCAAAACTAAAATTGCCCGCAAGGTTTCGAAACCTTCTTGAAGGTTTCGAAAGTATTTGTCAAAGGTTTCGGAACCTTCACTAAGGTTTCCAAACTTTGGGTCTGGAACCCAAAAGTTCCTTCACACTAAGTGGAAACTAACGACTCAATAAACAACCATTAATCCCTATCACTATATGCACAAGTCCTAGGCATAATTAACAACTTATAACACATGATTAACAACATCACGGACATCAATCAAACTATAGGCATGCTTCCTAGAACATGATTAAAAACATATCGATCATGCAAGTACATGCTTTAACAATCCAAACAATACCATGGTCCATCAATTAACAATCAAGCAACATAGGTCTTATTTCAATATAAACCAAAGTCTAAGTTCACACTCCTCACATTGATTGAGTTTACACATTGCCATGCCCCAATTTATTTGCCAAGACATACCGAAATTGAGTAATCTTTCCCCTTGGTTCCTTTTGTCCGAATGAAGTCCCAAGTGCCTTTATTTTTCTACAAGGATGAAAAGAGAGCTTAAGCAAACATGCTTAGTGAGGTAGCTCTACATAAGGTCATTAATGCATAAAACAAAAATCATTTTTAATGTCATGTTTGCATCCTTTATGCTTAATTGTAATAAGTAAAACCAAATCATGCTCATCATCATTATCAAATCATTTCATGTGTCATGCACAAGAATACCATTTGACTTCATGTATGCATATTGGCTTGCTAGTGATCACTTAATGTGAACTCTTAGTTCACCGAATACACGGATCCTTTTCTTTTCATAACTGAAGACTCTTGGTCTCAACATGCATCGGTCGGACACTTAGTTACCCTTGTATACATATTTCCCCCACTACGCATGGTCGGACACAAAGTCACCCTTGTTTACATATAAGCAAGCTCTACACGCACGGTCGGACACAAAGTCACCCTTGTTTATGTGTAGGTATCAACATTATTCTCTTTATTTTTATAGTGCACTCAATCCTAATGACATGTCATTCATATTCGAATCTAAATTTAGTGTCACTAAGCCAATATCAATATCAATCATGCATGTTAACTTGTTGCTCATAATGCTTTCAAATAATGTTCATCATGTGAACCTTAAACCATGCTCAACGGCTTCATCATTATAGGGTAAATAACCTCATCATAATCCAATTCATTTTCATGATTCCATAAGCCATGAATACATTTATAAATCATGCAATTTTTCAGCAATTAACACATGCATGCATCATATCAAACCAAAGCCATGCTATTACAAGATCTTATTGAAATGTTGTTCATCAATGTCATTACCGATATAGCCAAAAATTCAAGGTAATGCATCAATATTATTTAAAACACTTACTCTTGAACCATGGAAAGTTTTCACACTATTCCATAGTCCCCAAAACAGAATCGAACCAATGCGATTCACTTTTAATCCAAACTCACTCACCGACAAGCGAAACGAGCTTCCGCTGTTATCCCGATGACCACGCCAACGCACCACCACTCAAGCACCTTCTTGTACCTCTTCTACAACATTAAAAACAGAGCATTTTCACATCATTACATACTCAAACCAGCAGCCATATCCGATCACCATAAAACTACTGAAAACTTAGCCGAAAAGACCGTAAACTAAGCCGAAATGCATCCAAATAACATCAGCCCAAAACCTAATGAATCTAACATCTAATCCACTTCAATTATTAAACTAAAAACACATCCAACCATCCTTATATCTCCAGAAACTTTAAAACACCTAAAACAGTCCCTAAAACAACCGAAAAACACCTTAAAACAATACCTATTGTATTATTCCGGGATTAAATTAATGTGCCATCAATTGAAGACTCAATTAATCATTTAATTGACATAATAACATAATTAAATCCATCTAATTAAAAAATTGAATGAGATCTAAAAAGATTTCACAAAAACATTCACAAAATCATTAGATCTAGCATTGAAAACATAAAATAAAGTTTTATTCAAATATTAGCAAGCTAATACTTGGGAATTTCAATAAAGAACCTTAGAAAAGAGTTAAAATCCAACAAATTACCTTTGAGATATATTCACCGAAAAGGATGGAATTTCCTCTTCTTGATTCCTTGCAAATTGGTGTTGATTTGATAAAATTGATGGTTAGGTTTTGTAAAGAATGGAGAGATGATTAAAATGAAGTTATTCTTATGGATAAAGATGGAAAAATCAGCAAGGAATTAAAGAAAATAGATGAAGGAAAATAGAGAGAAAATGAGAGAAAAAGATGAGAGAAAAAAGGTAGTTAAGTGAGAAAATGATTATCATCTTTAATTAAACTAATTAAAAAGCATTTTGGTGAATAAATCATTATTTAAAAATTAAAATGGGTTTATGGCCCTCTAAAGATTCTAAGTATAGCTTGCTTTCCAATTTAGTCACTAAAATTAACATTTTCCAAAAATTACAATTAAATCCTCCATTATTTTTCAAAAATTACAAATTGGTCACTAATGCATAATTAAGCATAATTAAAAATCAATTTAAAGTTCAAATTGCATTCTTTTAATTTTGGAAACATCTTTTAATATTTTTAAACCGTATTCCAAAATTATTATCTTTCTAATTAAAAATATTCTTATTTTATATTTCCCCGAAATAATGAACCAGAGAACCCGATTCGATCCGAATCGAATTCTCCTAACTAAAGCCCAAACTAATAACCCCAAAATCGGGATATTACAAAACCAACACTAACAGATTTCACGAGAAATATCGAGCTAAACTCGTAAAGGCTCAACCCAATAAATAACCCTATTTTTTTCTTTTATCTTATCTAGATTCTTTATTTAAGTCCTACATGTTCATACATAGCTTTCACAAAACCAATGCATCATTACCAATCTTTGGATATGCTAAAAAAACATAGATATTAATAAAATCATGAGATGTTCAATTACTAAAACATATCCGATATCAATTGACAACAATAAAAGCATCATTTGGCCAAAACACTTATCATTTCTCATGCATAAATCACTTATACAAAAACTACAATCAGAGTATGTCTAAAATATGACAATTATGGAACGATATTGGAACTATTAAGAGAGTAAAACCATTTAACTTACTTCCGGGTGTGGGGAGGTTTTTCTCACCATCCCTAACCCCCAAACCTTTTATAAAACAAGTAAAACCTTGCCGATACAACAACTCACTCACCACTTGTCTGAAACTAGCTTGCAGAAGCCAATCGACATTCTCGCCTTTTTCGAAACACCTTCAACACTTAGATCAACACCTTGACTTATTTTCAACATATAAAAAAAGAGGTATTAGTGCATATGAATACATTCAATCAACCTCCAACACTTCTCAAACAAACAGCCCCAAAAACTACACTTAAGAAAACCGAAAACGAATCCGAAACTCATCCGAATGACCTCCAGACCTTATCCAACGAAAAACACAATCTCTCAACAAAAAAACAACAACCAAGAACCATGATATAATCACCATAAACCAACAAAAAACATTCAGCCACCCAAATAAGCCATAAACCGAAGATCTAAGCTAATTAACACTACTAAAAGCTAAGATTCGGGTTTACCCATACAAGAACCAGTAATTTCATGTTAAAAAAAATCAAAATTCATTGATTTATCCATTGAAAACTATCAGGTATCACCTTATTACGGAATTGTATCAATTCAATCGAAATTAACCGATAAAAACCGAAAATCATCAATTAAAACCATAAAACAAATCAAGAACTCAATACAATGGATCAAACACTTGAAAATTTCAATAAAGAACTCAAAGTTCAGAGGTTTTAATGATTTCTTACCTCCAAACAAGATCCAACCTCATTCCAATTGAAAAGCCCATGAAAAACAAGTTGTAAAATATAAGGAAATTGGAGAGAAATAAGGAGAAATTAATGTAAACGAAATTGAATCAAAAAGAAGTGATTTAACTTGATAAAATTGAAGAGAAATATTATTGGAAACCAAGAAAATTGGGAGAAGTTGAGAGAAAATGGGAAGATACATGAAATTGTGATTTTGGTGAAAAATGAGAAATATGCATCAATTAAATCTTAATTATTGACTAAAAGAAGTTATAAAAGTGATTTTTAGAAGGTTATATCTGATGAAAAATATTGGATAAATAGCCCCTTAAATATTCTAAGTTTTGATCCAATTATATTTTAGTCACTAAAATAGAAATTTTTATAAAATAGTCATTATTTTCCAAAATGTCAAGGTTCATAGTGTAATTTTACAAGATTCAGTTTACCAAATTCAAATAGAATCTAAATAAGAATTTTAGAGTATTTTTCCATATTTTATTTCCTTTGAAAACCATTTATAAAAATTAAATTCTCAGGTTTAGGCTAATTAGCTTGATCGGTTCAACTGAACCCTTGATCTAGCCTTAATAACATCGAAGCCAAATTTTGGGATGTTACATGCCATGTATTGGTCTGAATTGAGGGATGTTTGGGTGTGTTATAATGTACTTATTCCTCTAGTTTTGATGCTTGAATTAGTTCAAGAGATAGAGGAACAAGTTTAAAGGAGTTTGGAAAGCTGAATCGCGTTTTTGGGTGACTTATCGAGCAATTTTCAGTAAATTGGTGACTGGATTATGAGGGTTGCTAATTTGACATTATTTTAAATATTTTTCAAAGTTTTGGGGTGTAGGGAAGGTGTGAAAAACCTCCATATACTCAGAAGTAAGTTTTAAAGTATTGCTTTCTTAAAGGTTCTCATATTATACCTTGTTTTTATAATGTTGTTTGTCATGCTCTTATTGTGTTATAGATATGTGATTATGCATGTGTTTTAATGCTCATAGGACTGTTTTTAAAGATATTTTATATGCATTCGATGTTCTCACGGTTTTGTTTTGAAAAATAAGTTAAATGTGATTTTATTGGTTTTTGCAAGTGATGCTTGAAAAGTGGGATACATGTGATTTAAATTCTGTTTTGAATTAAGTTTTGAGCTTTGATTTTTGATAATATATTGGATAGTTAAGTGATGAAACTCATGGGATAAGTTGATCGGTCAATAGGGTCTAGAGTACACTATAAACATTCGAAAGTCGTACGTGTATAAATTCCTTATGTGTTGCATTTTGTCTTTTATTCTAATGCTATGTAATGGGAGTCGTACTGTCACATGCGGGTTGATCGGGGTAGTACTATCACCGTACACCAAGGTGAGATAATTCATGTTGAGAGTAGTATCAACATGTGCATGCTCTGAAGGTAGTACTAACATTCGGTTGCCCGTTTATCCTAACGATTTGGATTAGCACAAATCGGATCACTAGCACCAATATATGTTTCTACTTCTTCACCGGTTCAGTCATGAACCTTTACGTCCATGATAAGTTCTTGCACCTTATCATCTCTTGGTGGATTCGTCCATCAATTGGTAAGTACTCATGGATTCTTCAGGTTGACGATTTTTTGATCAATTGTTTTCGTCAAGCCCGACAACCAAAACTTTCTCAAATCATCTTTGCCGAAATTGTTTGGAAAATAAAGAACTATGTCACTTCTCTCGTCAAATCTTTTCCCTTTTCTTGTGTTCTATGCTCAATCTTTGTGCATTTGGAAATTGGTTGCTTGTATGATATTGTGTAATCAGTTAGAGAACCTATCGACGAAACCTCTCTCAACCGTTTGTATTTTTCAGCATGTTAATGGTGAATGGTTTCGGAGTGCTCCTGCTCCTTCTCTCGTTGATCTGGAGCTGATTCAGCAAGTAGATTCAAATGCCGAGTCGATGAATTTTCTCACTAATCAGTTTGACGGTTTGGATGCTTGTTTTGATTCCTTGAACACTCACTTCGACTCTCGATTTGATGCCATGAATACGAGGTTGAAAAGTTTGGAGAATCAAAACATTTCCATGCGTCTTACCCTCAAAGCTCTTAGGGTTCAATGGAGTCATCACAACGCTCCTAATGATGATGATGATGGTGGTGGTGGTGAAGACGAGGAAGATGGTTGATGCGTTTCAAATATGTGCAATTTGTGTAAGTGAATACGTCACAAGTAATAAAGTGATGAGTAAATCAGATATCGTCTCCACAGAGATTGGTGTACTTAATATGTGTTCTTTTGTCTCCTTGCTCTGTAAAGAACATAAAATAAAGACACAAGTAGTTGAGTTTTGACTAAACTAAATAAAGTAATTAAAGAAAGCTAAATAAAAAGAGATCAAATTGAGAAAGAGGGCAGGATCCAGTTGTGTTGTATAGTGGATTTGATTGATCTGTTTTTGTCCAATACAATTGTACTACACTATCTCGGTAACACTGTAGATTACTATCTCGGCAGCGATAGTGTTTTCTTTCACAGCAATCCCTTGCTCTTGGGCAGATTTTACCAAAGTTCGGCAAAGTGTCTTTTGATGGTTTCGCTTATCCCTAAGTCAAAATACTGTTGATGACTATTCCTTGATGATACCTCCCAGCGTTAATCAATTATAACCAACAAGCAATCCCACACTTCTTTTAGCCGCTGAATCTCCAACCTATCCCTAGGCCGAGTTAGTATTTTCTAATCAAATCAAATACCGTACTTACTCCTTTCGTGAATCTATCTCTACCGAGTCTAGATAAATAGATTACTTACAAACTTCTCTCCTGAGCTTGGATGCAAGAACAAAGAATAGAAAAGAGTAAGAAAACTTTGATATTTTATTTCATTGAAAACAAGAAACAAGAGACAATCTCTTCTCACTAATACTCAACAACCTTCACCTTAACCCTAAGAAAGCTTAGAAAATGATGGAAAGAAGAACGACAATGATTCCTAGGGTGAATTCTCTCAATTTGACTCTTATCTTCCCTTGGACGGCTATGCCTTATATAGGCTTGGACTAGGGCAAACCTTTCCTAAGTAGAATACAACTTGGAGTGGGGAACAAGTTATGTACATATGTTAAATATTTCCAAGTTTAATTCTTCTAAAAGGCTTCCCGCGTGGCTTTGTCTTTGAGCTTTCTTCAGGCTATTCAGCTCCGATCCTTGGTCTTCTTGTCCAGTAACGTTCTTCTTATTTTTCTCCTCATTTTGCCTGCCATGTTGCTCTTTGAGCTCTGCTGCCTCGGTATCAGGTCCTGCCTCAGCCCTAGTTTGCTGCTGCAACAATACTTTTTCCTGCACAAACATAAAAATGCAATAAAGTATGCCTTTTCTAGAAATATTATCTTCAATAGCATAATCCCTAAATATATCACATTAAGTATATGCATTGGTCTAAGTAGGTGTAGAATTTATGATAAATGCCTATGAAAAGTGTAGAAAGTGATAGCGAGTTGAGCACTTATTAGGACTAGTTATGTTTTCTTAAGTTTATATTGCATTTTTATTTCCCTTTAATACATATGCACCTATATTATTTCGATTATTTTGCTTTGACTTTTATGTTGGATTTGAACTTTTATTAATGCTTTGGTATGTTTGCATATAATTTACTTGCTTGCTCTTTATGTTATTATACCTTTTTGATTTTGATCTAACAAAAAGGAGAGAAGAAAAGCTCTGCAACAATTAAGGTTGAGTTTTTCAAACTTAAAATTTTGATTTCAAACTAAAAAATTTATGTTGCTTTTGTTATATCAATAAGGGGAAACTAAAATTGATTTTGATATAACAATTATGCTCAATAAATATTTTGAAATAAATTTTTAAGTCCCTAAGTCAAAAACTAAGTTTTAAGTCAAACAAAGAACATCAAAATATTTTATAAGTGTTTTTCAGCATGACCGTTTCGATACTGATAAAATAGGTATCGATACCGTCCCTTTTTTAAAGAATGTTCTTGAGTCTCAAACCCGTTTCGAACCACATATCAATACCAAAACTACACTACCAAGAAATGTTTTGAATCATGTATCGAAACTTTGCTTTAATTTTTAAATATTTTTAAATAATGACATGGCATTTCGATACCAGTATCAATACCTTTAATAATCCCTAACGGCTCTTTTAATCTTTAAATGTTTTGACCGTTGGTGGCAGTTGAAGCTTTAAATGAAAATTATACCGTTTCGATACTCGTTTCGATACCGAGGAGCACAGTCTACTCCTAGTATTGAAACTTGTTTCTATACACCCCTATTAAATGTACGTCTTTTTCTATTTGTGGACTGTTTCTAAATAGGTAGCTGTTTTGATACCAGGTGTTGCAGAGTACATTTATGGTGAAAAATGAAGCTCCAACATCTCAATTTATAATTCCAACAACCCCAACGGCTAGAAATCAATGAAAAGGTATAAAATGAAGCATTTCAAGCAACATTAACAACTAATGATCCAAAAGACAACATCCTAGCATCAAATTCAACTCCTTGAGCTAAATTGCAAAATCTTGTGCACCCAACTCTTGGGAATTTCTTTGTAATCTTTATTTTAGAGTTTGGGGAGTGTTTAGCTGTAGTTGGGCAAAATATATCTGTTTAAGAGAAACCAAATTTGCCTTTTTTCAATTTGTATTCTTGTGAGGTTGAATCAATCTTTGGGTAGAATGATTGATTCGATTTGTAACGGTTATCCCTTGAACCGAAAAAAGGTGGAATTTATTAGTGAATTAGTTTGAAAATTCTTAGTGGGAGCTAACATAGTGAATGTAGAGCTTGTTTTGAAGCTTGAAACACTATAAATTTTGCGTCCTAAATTTCTTCCATTTTTACCGAAAATTCTACACCAAATTTTAATTGCCAATTCACCCCTCTCTTGGCCAAAATCATTGTGTGATAAACTTCACAATTTCTATATTAATATATCTATATTAATAATATATTTTATATTATTTATATATTAATATTATTTATAGTATCATTTATTTTATAAAATAATATGAACTAATCTTAAATAATTTAAAAATATATAATATTTGTGATAAAATATTATATATATTTTTTGATAAGTTGTTTATTATCCAAGAAAAAATAGGAAAATACTTATGACAACGTCAAACAAAATTTCTATATGCGAAAGCTTGGGCAACCATCCTACTAGAGAATCCCTAAACCACACAAAGTAATCTATTTAAATCATCAGTTTATATATTAATTTGATGTATCTTTGCATATACTATATCCCTATATATCCAACCAAAACAAAATACTCTCTACGTTAATTCTTAAATCTTCTATGATTTCTTTCCTCCCAAATGCTATACACATAAGCTCCTCATTCAATTTTAAGGATAAAAACAATCGAAGATTTTCCTTTTAATAGAGTTTGTATCCATTCTAATTCATCTTCCCAATCCAACATCTTTCTTTGGTTCCCACACAAACGGAGAACACTCTCCAAGAGCTGCATTGAGAAGGAAAACTTTACAAAAACATGGTTACGAGTCTTCAAATTAGTGCCACACAAAGCACAAGTAGGGTCCAAGTTCAGCCCTATACATTGCAGCCTATTCGAAGTTTGTAATCGATCAATAATAGCCATCCAAAGAATAAAATAGTGGGGTTTTGGCCTGACCTCTCGATTTATATTCCAGATTTTTCTAGTGTTAGATTACTAGAAGGAAGTAGAGTTTACAACATCGGTCTCAACTTCAGCATTTTTCTTAGGTACCAATTATAGTGAGGCTTGCCTTCAACATCACAAAAGTCAACACCTTTAAATACATAATTATAAACCCATGTAACCCAAAGAGATCTATCAGCAGAGAGGAGATCTTTTAATAGATAGATAAGACAAGCTTTATTCCAAGTGATAAGGTCTTTTAAACCCAGACCACCTTCACTTTTAGGCATACAGATGACCTTCCAGTTTACCCGCGCGCCTGAAGCAAGAATAACTTTTCTATTTCAAAAGAATCCCATACAAAGTTTTTCAATGAGTAAAATTATTCACTTAGGGAGAGCTACCTGTCTACTCCAGTAATTGACGACACTAAATACCACTGTATTTATAAGATGCAATCGCTCTACGGAACTAAGATACTTCATAGACTATTTTCCCAGTCGAGCTTTTATTCCCTCAATAAGAATATTACAATTCTTCTCGGTAAACCTATGAATTACTAATGGAATACCCAAGTAACGCCCAGGCAATTTTCCTATCTTAAAACCCGTGAGAGCCCCAATTTAGCTTGTTGTTCATTAGTTAGTGACTCCAGCAATAAAGAATTCAGATTTGAATACATTTAATTTTAAATCAAAGAATTTATAAAATTTTTCCAACACACACTATATCCCTATCACAGAATTTAAGTTTTCTTTACAAAAAATTAGCAGGTCATCTGTAAAACACAAATGTATAATCTTTACCTTCTTACATTTAAGATGATACTGAACTATCTCATTATCAGCTACAATGTCTAACAGATATGACAAAATATTCATAGTAAGAGTAAAAAGATAAGGGGATAGTGGTTCTCCCTATCAAATGTCCCTCATACCTTTGAAAAATCCAACAGACTTCCATTTAATGTAATAGAGAATCTACTACCAATAAAACACCTCAATCCATTTTTTGAATTGTTCAGGCATTCCAATAACTTCTAAAAATTTATTCAAAAATGATCAACTTAAAGAATCAAAGGCTTTCTAGAGGTCAACATGTATGGCACATCTGAGAGAGATTGTCTTCCTTCCATAATCCTTCATCAATTCTTGAGCAAGTAAAGTATTATCAACAATGCTTCTACCCTTAATAAAAATAAACTAATTTGAGAAAATTATATCAGGTAAGCACACCTTCAACCTTTCAACAATAACCTTGGTAATGATTTTATATACCGTTAAGAAACAAGAGATAGGCCTAAAGTCCTTGGCCTTGCAAGCAAAAGGACTTTCAGGTAAAAAGGATATCGTAGTGTAATTGAATGTTGGTAAGAGAGAAACAGAGTCAAAGAAAAACTTTATGGCTGCTATAAAGTCATCTCCTACAATCAGGCCTTTGGGCCGTATATTTCCCTTGATGAAAAATAACCTGTTTAATTTCCTTCGCAGTTATAGGTTTGATAATATCAAATTGTTTTGGTAAACTAATAGATCCTTTAAGAATATTTTTAGTTTATCAGCATTACATGACTTTACCTGTTTATCTATAGCGCTAATCTGAGCAATAATTTTTTTTTAATAATTCTTCTGTAATATTATTAAATTTACTAAGTTTTTGCTCCATATCATTATGAAGACAAATAATATTATTTTTTTTTTGTTTTTAAAGGCAACCATAGCATGAAAAAATTAAGTATCCTGATCACCTTCTTGAATCCATTGAAGTTCAGTCTTTTGCTTATAGAATTGAGGCTCAGCTTTCTTGAGAGTTACCAACTCCATTTGCATTTGCTTCTCCCTCTGAATACTCTCTCTTGTAGCAAAAAACAAAGAGATTCACAAGTTGAAACCTTAAGTCAACTACTCGAGTAGAGATATCAATAAAATGCATCTGATTTAACTCCTTTAGCCTAGGCTTTAATCTTTTTAATTTAGCAAAATGATTTTACATTGGGTTTCGAGTAATAGGTTCAACCCAGAAGTCAGATACAATCTTTCTAAAATTATGGTGTAATATTAAATAATTTTATACTGATTTAGTAATTAAGATTTAATTCGGAGGTTTTGGGTTTAAATCCCTTTCAACTATATAGTTTTAATTTTTTTTTCAAAAGGTGATGTTTTAGTTTAATAAAAGCGTTAATAGCTAATGAAAAAATGATATTGTTTTTAAAACAAAAAAATTGTATTAAATTTATTTGTTTTTTACCGAATTCGATTTATTATCATCCTTACATTCAAAAAATGTTAAAAGATTTTTATAGAATAAATTTGATTTTAATGTAGAAAATCTTCCATTAAATATCTAATAAGTGGCTTGCAAAATTTATTGAAACCATCGTTTAGGGCCAATTTAGCATCGCTTTTGAAAAGTGCGATAGAAAAGTATGGTGAAAAAGTATAGTGAAAAGTTCTTTTGAAATTTTTTATTTGAGATATATGTGTTTAGTATTGCTTTCAAAAAGTGCTTTTGAGAAAATAAATAACTATTTTAGTCATATTGTTATAAGTTAAAAAATATATATTTAAATGATAATCAAATTCTTTCATATTATAATATTAATTTAAATTAGGATAAAATATAAAAATTTTAATAAATGAATACATAAATTATTTTTGAAAATTGCTTTTCAGAAGTGCTTTTGACAAAAGTGTTTTTTTAGAAATTTGATATAAATATGTATAATTTTTAAGGTAAACTACCTCAGTGACCACCCAACTATTTGGGGATACCTATTTTGGCCACCCAACTAAAGAACTCGTCAATCAGGTCACCCAACTTTGAAACTCTACGTATTTGGGTCACCTGTCGTTAAAAAACTAATGGTGAATCCGATGTGGCTATTAAAAATGCCACATAACCTGACGTGGCTGATCAAAAATTTTTTTATGCTTTGTTGGACACATAATGCCACACAATCTAAGATATTTTTGTAAAGTTCAATTTTACATTAATAAATCATCTTAACAATGTAACAATCCTCGAAAGTTTTTCGGATGTCACGTAAACTGGTTAGATAAACAACGATTCGATCATCTATTACGGGTAATCTTATTGAAGGGTTGATAAATCTGGATGAAATGAATGATTTTGTGGCTCTTAATAGAGTCTTGGTGGATGGGTCTTTAGGAATGGGGAAGGTTGATGAAGATGATGAAGGTTTGCCTGATTCGAATAAACTACAAAGCTTTTTAACTTTACCTTTGACGGAGTCCATTGAATCGAAAAATTTGAAGGTGGGAGGAGATCGATTCTGGGACTGTTGATTCTTCAGAAAAAGATGAACTCTTGAATAATTTGAATCAAGTTTCGTTGAGGCGTACATTGTAAAGGAACGATTTAAAAACCCAGAAGACGAAGATGAAGCGATGATATTTTAAAAACCCAAATAGTTGGGTGGTCACTGAGGTAATTTACCCTAATTTTTAAACTAAAAAAATAATTTATGTTAAATATAATTATATGTTTATAAAAATTAAATTATAATAAAACATAATAAATGAAGGTTAAAATTATAATCTGACTCCTAAAAGTATTTTTCTAACCTCAAAAATTAAAAATTTTAGCTTTTGCATTTGGGTTGAAAAACACTTTTCAAACGCAATTTTTTCTCCAAAAGTTAACTGTTTAGCATTGATTTTATGTTCTAAACAAGCTTTTGGCCTAAAAGCTGGTTTTTAGAACACAATGCTAAAAGCAACGTGTTCCAAAACGTAGATAAAGCTTTAGGAATAAAAACCGGTTTACTTTTTAGTGTATTTATCTATATTTTAATATTAAATAATAAATTTAAAATAATAAAATTAAAATTGAAGATTAAAAATTTAGAATATATCATAAAGTTTAAGAATTGATATTTAATATTAACAGGAGCTAGTCTACGTGATAACAACTTAATTTCGCTTAGGTAAGTTTTAAGTTCGAGATGTTACATATATAAAAATATCTTTATTGAGAGATTCACCCACTAAAATTAAGTGTGTGATACTGGTCAATTTAAATTAGTTAAAAAATACACTAAAATCCAAAAAGCATTAAAATTTTGATATTTAGTATTTAAAATTTAAGGTAAAGAATTTTAAATTTATTATTTTAATTTTGAGGCTTAAATAAAGACATAAAAAGTAACTGATTATTTTTTCCCCACTTTGAGTTGCCTTGTTGAGTAGGCCTCTTAACAATAATTTCAAAGCTGCATTTGGATAAGCTTTGCCTAACTGCTTACACAGAATCACACAATCCCTATTTCTTTGAAACAACAATTATTTAATAAGTAAACCGAATGGTATTTATTTAATAAGTTAGTTTTATATTAAAATTTTGTTTTATACTTATAAACCAACTATAAATAAATAATAAATCTTAAAACTCAAATAATAACTATAAATCATAAAATATAAATTTTAAACTATAAACCCCAAACTCTAAATAATATATCATGAACATAACCCCTAAATTAATATATAACCTAAATTCTAAAGTCTAAACAATAAATATTGAATTATAAACTCTAAATCTTAAAGATTAAACCCTAAACTTTAAAACATATGGTACGAAACTTAAATTGTGAAGACTAAACCTTAAAATTTAAATAATAAATCTTAAACCTTAAATTAAAAACTATAAGTCTTAAATTATAAACCAAAAATCATAAAACTTAAATTCTAAACATAAAAAATTATATAATAATCGATGTTAAAACAATAGAAGAATATAAAAGCAAAATTATTAGAGTAAAAAATATATTCATATATAATACTTAACTTTATCATAAATTTTATCGATCAAACATCTTAATAAAATAACAATTATCTTAATAAGAGAAAAACATAAATAAAATCGTAAAGAGATAATAATATACCTGATCTTAATTCAACTTAGTTAGGTTCAACATATATATGTTTTAAATTTAAGAGTTTTAAATATATTTATTCGAATTTATATATAGATCAGACTCTGATCGGATATAGATTTGAATTCAATTTAGATTAGATCATGACAATATTCATATTTGATCCACCTCCTATTAATACTCAAATCTTTCTTAATTAAATTTAGATTTTTTGATTAAATTTAAATAAAAAAATTCAAATCAAATCAAATTCAGATCGAATTTGAATTATATTATCATCCTTATTAAAACTCAATGTCATCTTCGATATTGAGCTTTCTTACAGGCTTTAATGATGTTTTAAATATTCAATTATTATAGTTAAAAATATATTCAATTATTTTAATGAAATATTTAATTAATCTTTAGTCTCTGTCGATGTTTAATCAACATATGTAATAAAACTTTTTTAAATCATTCTGTACTACCCTCTTGTCCCTCCAGGGTTTGGTGCAGAGCTATCCTTCAGCATAGGTAAAAAGGATCTGCCTAATACTTTTTTATAATATCTGATTTTTAGTTAATTTTTTTTAAATATTTATTGTTTATAGTTACATTTAAAATTTATTTTTCAAAATATATTATTAGGAGATATTTTTTAATTTTATTATTAGAGCTTCAATTATTATCGCATAAGGTTGGGTTTCTTTTTCTCAATATTTATTACTAAAAATTTACTCTTAAAATTTATTATTTTAATATTTTATTATTATGAATTTAATTTTTTTAATATTTATTAATAGGGCTTCAGTTTTATAACATTTGTTATTAAAGATTCAATAAAGATTCAATAAAAAGGACATACTTTTAAAATTTATTTATTTTAATATTTTTTATTAAAGATTATTTTTTAAAATATTTATTATTAGAGAGACAATTTTATAGTACTTGTTAGAGACCTAATTCATTTTCTTTTGATATTCTTTATTATGGGTCTAAATTTCTTTTAATTCTTGTTAGGGGTATATTTTTTCAAATATTTCTTATTAAAGACATAAATTTAAAATACATTATTTTAATACTTATTAATAGAGACTCATTTTTTAAATACTCGTCATTAGTATCTACTTTTAAATTTCAAATACTTTTCATATTTATTAGAGACATAATTTTCACCACTAAAAGCACAACTGCAACTCTGGTTAGGTATTTGTGTCACTTTCACTTGAAATGTCTGGTGAACTGTTTTAGTGTGAGGCTGTCGGTGCGGTTAAAATGAGACGATATATATAAATTCTTATTATTTAATTAAGAATTTAGGTTATGATATAAAAATTTGTGTAACAATAAAAATTTTTAAGGGCAAATGCAGTAGGTCTCGGTCCGCCCCATGCAAATTTTCTCGTCCTATTTTATATTTTTAAAAATATATAATATATTTTAAGTTTTTGATAAAATATACAATATTAAAATTCTTTTAATTTTTTAATTTTGAATTTTAAGTAAAATAGAGGGTAAAATATTAAATAAAATATTTTTTTATATTTTCATTATATTTTATAAATATTACATAATTATTTTTAATAAAATATATTTTAAGAATATATTTAGTTATCAAATAATTAAATATATTTTATAAAAATTATTTTTAATATAATTAGAGTTTCACTCTAGTATATACTAACAATAAAATACAAATAAAAAACAAAACTAATTAAAAAATAATAAGCAAATATCTCATCTTCCATATCTTTATAAATAATTTAATAGAGGATACAAATACAATATATTTCTCAATAATTTTAATTGAACTTGCGGGAAAAAATAAATAATATTTAAATAAATAAATAAATAAATTTAAATTCATATTTTTATTACTTATTTAAAAAAATTGTCCAATTTTATTTAAATAAATACGTAGATAATGAAAAAAATTAAAATTGTTTAACGATGAAATTTTCTAATTTCAAATATATATATATATATATATATAAAAGTTACGTTGGATAAATTTCTTGTTTTATTTAAGGTGAACATTTGATTAAATTGAGTTGAATCAAAATATTTTGAGTAATACAAATCGATGAATCATATTTTATAACTCAAACTTTATTAAATTTTTTAATCTAATAATTCGAGTTTTTTTTCAAATTTAATTGTAAATATTTACAATATTTGTAGTACTTGGTTTTAATTTAAATAGTTTTCTACGATCATATATATTATATATCTTTATATATATTTTTTAATATGTATTATAAATATATCATCGAGTTGAAGGATTTGACTTGAACATGAAAATCGATCTAATAATTTGATTTATTCGAGTCTCAATTTTTTACTCAGAATTTTTTTTTCTTAAAAATTATTTTTTAATTAATTTTTTTTAATATCTAATTTTATTTATATTGACCTGGTCAGTACCATTTCCTTAGATTCGCTTATTTTTACAAAAAAATTATTTTTATCGGAGATTTTATTCAGTCCTATATAAATTCTTACTATTTTAGCTGTTTAGACGCATAAGCTTTCGTTTCATATCAATTGTAGTGCAAATGGAAGTTCAGGTTACTTCAAAGCAAACGGTTAAGCCCTCCTCTTCGGACCTTCATCTTTTGAAGCCATTCAAGCTTTGTCTTTTAGACCAACTGGGTATAAGCCAGTATACTGCAGGCATCATCTTTTACGCTAAACCTACTGATTCCTACGTCGAAGGTTCACAATTCTTAGACAAACTAAGACAATCTCTGTCGAAAGCTTTGACTCAGTTTTACCCGATTGTTGGTCAGGTGAAGGACAACCTTTTTATTATTGATTTCAATCAGGGAGTTCCATATGTTGAAGCCAGGGTGAAAGGAAGCTTAGCTGATTTCATGGAGAGAACTGACAAACTAGAGGCAATGAAACAATTGCTTTCCTTGTCGACCCTTTTGCTATATTCCAGACCCAACAACACCTCTTCTGGCTGTTCAGGTCAACACCTTCGACTGTGGGGGGATTGCACTAGGTTTTTCATTTTTCCACAAGATCTTCGATGCAATAACCCTGAATGCTTTCCTCAACAATTGGGCAGCTTATAATCGTGGCTCGAATTGTGAGATACCAAATCCTGGGCTGTTAGGGGAATCGTCGCAGCTTTTCCCTCCGGTTGAATCGATGCCCGAAAATGCCACCGTGAAAAGCCTGTTCTTCAATGACGGTAAACGTAAGATGACGAGGAGATTCGTTTTTGATGCCAATGCGGTCACGAATCTTGTGCTGAAAGCGACAAGCAGACGCTTGGAGCATCCTTCCCGTTCATTAGCTCTCAGTTCATTCCTGTGGAAACATTCCATCCAGGCATCTCGATCAGTTTCAGGAGCTCTAAAGCCAGCTCTTTTGACCCAAGTAGTAAACATTCGACCGAAATTGACACCCCAATTACCGAGTTATTCGATCAGAAACATGCTTAAGATGACAGACAGCATGTATAAGCTAGTTGGGAAAGATATAGACTTATCCAACTTAGCTTATCTACTGAGAAAAGCTATAGAAAGTGTCCCTAATGACCCCTAATTAGTTATTCTACAAGGATTTAAAGCTTGGACTGAACAACTCAGCCATGTTGAAGAAATGGCGTCTAAAGGAGATGCAGACTTCTGTATTATGAGCTGCTTGTTGAATATTGTGGAAGCAAAAGAAGATTTTGGTTGGGGAAAATCGAGTCTGATTTGTTGAGCGGAGCCTGATGATGAAAACATAGAAGGAGAGTTAGAAGAGGGAAAGAGAGACGGTACTCTCTGTTATTTTATTCATTTGTTGTAATATTCTTCAATAGAGAACCAACTATTTATACAGAGTTCAAGAGCTGGTTATAGTCAGTTAACCAAACTGTATTCTAACAATATTCTTAACAGTCAATAACCATCTATAACAGCTAAACTTACAATGAAAACATTCATACTATATCTATATCCTAATATTCCCCTTACAATCTTCATCTTCAAGACTTGTCTTCAATCAACAAGAAACCTGTAACACAACAGCAAACATACAAGAAAACAACAAGACAACAACCTATACAAGAACAACACAAACAAATCAAGTAACAAAAGACAAATCAAACACTAAGGAGAAGTCATACATATCACAGACAACTTGCTTCTCTGTCTTTGAAAAGCTGGTGTTGACAAAGGCTTTGTTAAAATATCTGTAACTTGTTCAAATGCTGGTACTTCATTTACTTCCAATTTTCCAGCAGTTACCTTTTCTTGAATAAAAAATAAATCTAACTCTACATGCTTGAATTTAGAATGCATGATAGGATTAGCAGACACAATTACAACACTTAAGTTATCACACCATAACACTGATTTTCGATCAACAATAATGTCAAGCTCACTTAACAAATATTCAAGCCAAATAATTTCAGTGGTAGCACAAGCTATACTACGATATTCTGCTTATATGGTGGATCTAGAAACCATTGGTTATTTACGAGATCCTCAAACAACTGGATTATCTCTAAAATACAAGCAAAAACCTGTTGTGGACCTTCTGTTACCACTATCAGAACCTCAATTCGCATCAGCATAAGCAACAATTGATAAACATGAAGAAGATCGAAATTGCAGTCCAAAATCTAAGGTTCTAAGAAGGTAACGTAAGATTCTTTTCACCAATTGCATATGTGTATCTAGAGGGTTTTGCATGAATTGACGGGCCTTGTTTACAGCAAACACAACCTCAGGTTGAGTAAGCACAACATATTGACGAACTCCTACAATGCTTCTATATTTAGTGATATTAGGAATAGGAGTTCCTTCTTCACTAGACAGCTTAAAATTGTTTAACATAGGTGTAGGTAACTCTTTTGCTCGAGTAAATTCACTCCTAGTCAATAAATCAACAATATACTTTCTTTGACTTAGAAAAATAGTACTTGACTTGTGATGAACTTCTACTCCAAAAAAATAGTGTAATTTTTTGAGATCTTTGAGTGGAAAAATTTGATTCAGCTCATCAATCACGTAATAACCCATTGGATATAAAACCCAAATAAAGCCATTTATTTATTCATTCAGTCCATTACAAAGATAACCTAGTACAAGCCCACAAACCAAGCCTAAATATACAAGCCCCAACCCAACACATAACCTTAACTTGTATCTAACCTAAACCCTAATCCTCCATCAAGCTAACAGTCGTCGCCCTTGGTCACTGTGCTCACCAGCTATCCGCGCGTGGCCACCACGCGCGGCTATTTGAATAGCGCGTGATGGTCACGCGCCCTCCCATTCGTTGAGGAAGCCGGCCACCGTCCGAGCCACGTGAAGGCTCAGATCTGCTCTACCGCCTTGTCCTTTCACCTGCAAAAGAAGAGATGTATATCACTAGATCTAAGTTTAGATCTAAAATAAGATGAAAATCTTGTTTTGTTGTATTAAAATATATATGTAACTGGGGTATAAATACCCATACAAACAAAGTGTAACCCCGGTTACAACCGGCCACCAGAAACCGAATCAAAACAACGTTTTAGGCAAAAAAAGAGTCTCAGACCGAACCAATATTCATATCAAACAAATCGAAGAAAAAAGCAGTGAAATCGGAAACCAATCGAAGCAAAATAAGGTAAAAAAATATAGAAACCGAAACTTATCTTCTCAGATCTTCGTCGGTAGGAGCCCTTTATCAAAGAACTAAGGCTAGATCTGTATCCCCCGCGTCGAAACAAACAAGAAAGCGAGTTCCTTTTTCGTTTCCGGCGGCCGAAAGCCGTGCGTGGTGGTCGGAGTTCGGCTGAACCCCCCTGAGTTACAGAGAAACATAAGAGTCTCATATGAGGCTTTGTTGAAGAAATAGGAAAATGAAGATTGGAGCCCTAAAAAAGGGCATTTATGTTCGATGTAAAACGGCACCGTTTTGGTGCTGGATTATTAGGCTCAAAACAGTGTCGTTTCACTACAGGGCACCCGAAACCGACCCGCTAACCCGGCTTGACCCGCGTGTTTACCCGGAATAGTGGGTTAATTATGAGTATAGTCCTCCAACTCTCAGCGTGTTCGCATAGTGGCCTTCCAGTTTGTAATCCCTTCGATTTGGATCCCTATTTTTGTTAATTTTTGCCTATATTTCAATTTTATTTAATTTCAGTCACTGTTTTTACCTATTTTAGCTATATAATCTTAATTTCTTTCAATTATATCCTTATTTCGTTATATTTTAACCCCTAAAGGTTTACTATTTTGTAGATTAGCCCCTGAAACCTCAACAATTATTATTTTCATGATATTATCTTCCTTGTTAGATAAAATTTTACTAACCATTTTATTACAGATTTAGTACCGGATTTATATTTTTCGATCATATAAAATATTTTGTAATCGATAGGTGCTGATTTCGGGCGTTGTAGGGGTGCTCATCCTTCCCTACGCGTAACAGACTCCCGGACTCAACTCTGCTTTCGCAGACTTTGATATTTGGTGTTCCAATCACAACGAAAAAGATTGGTGGCGACTCCCCGGACCAAAAAATGGTGATTACAGCTAGCGACTCAGCTGGGGACATTTTTAAGAGTCGAGCCTCAAAATCGGTTACATCTTATTTAATGATCGAAATTTAAATTCGGTTTATTTTAATTTTGTGATCCTTTATTTTAAAAGATTTACTAACATGTTTAAATGTTTTTTTTCAGGTATCCCCCATTTCATGAGCTCTCAACCCGGGCTCCGTCCATTTAAGTGGGAGCATGAAACCACTCCTTCGTGAGGTTTTGCCTACGTGTAGGATGGGGAATTGCTTCCAGGATATATTTTCCTTTGTCTTCGTGAGATTTATGTCTCCGCATAGACTTAGAGGAACGTATCCCCCTGAATCATGTTTATTATCCTTAGTAGGGTAATAAGTATTATTCGGGTACCTTCTAGAACTGAACCACATATAGGGAGACCTAGAAGCCTACCCCTTAGAGCCATCAAGCCGAAACTCTGCCCGTTTAGCAGTAACCCTTTAGGCTTTGTTGTCTTTATGTACAGTTTTTTATTTTTTTTATTTTTGTTATTACATTTTTAATTTAAATTATTTTAATGTGAATTAACTTTGTTTCTTTTTGAAGGCACTATAACATTTCATAATCATCTATGTTGCATTAATTACTACGATCACGTTTTAATTTTTACATTTCACAAACATAAAATACGATTCACGATTGGTTCTTTATTTAAAAATATATCGGGAGAAAATCTAGCACTCTAGATATTAAATACAACATTCAAAGTTGTGAATAAATCCCATGCACATAAAATGATAGACCCGAGAACCATTTTTGAATCAATATTTTCACATTTAAGTCATGCATCATGCATTCACATGCACTCATTAGTACTAATGTTTGGGATCCCCTATCTCAGCAATACTGGACCGGACGACAATCCAGCATCCTTACGGAACTCGACTCAAGACGAAGAAGATGAACAAGGACAGATTGAATAAGATTGAGCAGACTCAGAAGGATCTACAGGATGATTTAACGCGAAAAATGGAAGATCAGTTAGCAAGGGCTCGACAAGAAATGAAAGATCAGATTGTAAGATCTCAACAAGAAATGCTCGGGAAATTAGCACAAATGCTCGGATTCAAGCAAGAAGACACTTCTATGGTTGACTCAGGGGCGAATCCCGCTAACATGATTGAAGATCCCATATACCCTACGGGTTTTACTCCTCTTCAAGCTAAGATACCACCGGAGGCTCATCCCCAGGTGGTCTTTTCTAAAGGGAAGTCACCGCTACATACGACCCCATGAACATACCTTTCACATCAGAAGTCAAATCGAGCGGCAATCAAGCAGAAAATTTTGTCTCAGAACTTGACCAACTGATCGAACTAAAGATTGAGACTTCAAAAGAAATTGAAGAACGTTGTAAACAGCTCGAAGAGAAAATGGAAGCTATGGAGATTGAAGACACCTTCATCAGATTCGATGCCAACAAACTCAGCCTTGTCCCAGATCTAGTGCTACCCCCGAAGTTTAAAATCCCAGAATTTGAAAGATATGACGGAACCAGCTGCCCTCGAGCGCATCTTACTATGTTTTGTCGAAGAATGATAGGATACAGTAGGGATGACAAGCTACTAATATACTGCTTTCAAGATAGTTTAATGGGATCCGCCACTAAATGGTACAATCAGCTGAATCGCCATCAGATAAAATCATGGAAAGACTTGGCTAAAGCTTTCATAGAGCAATATAAGCATGTTAGTGATATGATACCAGACTGTTTGACTTTGCAACATATGAAACAAAGGTCTAACGAAAGCTTCAGACAATACGCACAACGTTGGAGAGATATAGCAGCACAAGTCCAACCTCCTCTTAGTGAAAAAGAGAGGGTGGTTATATTCATCCAAACTTTGGAAGGCCCGATCCTAGATCGCCTCATAGGCAATGCAACCACCAATTTTGCTGATCTAGTGCTATCCGGTGAGCTCATTGAGAATGCCATCAAGAGTGGCAGAATTGATACCGGTGGAAGTTCGTCCCAAAGGAGGTCAACACATGGAAAGAAGGATAATGAAGTGAATTCTACAGGAATCTATAGCGTCAATTATTCCAAGCCTGTAACGGTGACACAACCTATAGCTACTGGTACTTATAATTCCTCAAACCGTGATTTCAATCAGAGAAAGAAGGTTGAAAAGGAAGAATTTACTCAACTACCAATGTCTTACGGGGAGCTACACAAAGAGTTGTATGATAAGCGCTTGGTGTCGTCCTTCTTTCAAGCGCCGATGCAACCCTCTTTCCCGAAATGGTACGACGCCAATGCAAAATATGATTATCATGCAGGGAAAGTGGGGCATTCAATTGAAAATTGCCTAGTTTTCAAAAGGCTAGTGGAAAAGTTCATCAAGCTCGGAGTGATAAGATTCGACGACCCAGTTGAAACAGCTACAGATCCTTTGCCGAAACACGAAGACACTAAATAGGAATGACAATATTGTTTTGGGGTTATACAAATTATGCCTAGTAGGCTAAGATATTACTCTACCTTGGCCATAGTAGGTCACTTGTAGTTTTTATCTCTTCCGATAATATATTTTATAAACTACCTCGTTAGCCTAAGCCCACTGGCATCGAGAGTCTTTTGTAAGGGCCCAAAACTACAAGTTACAATGAAGCATATTTTGTGTAATACATTGAGATTGAATGTTGTGCGAACCAACTTTAGGAGATAGAGACAACCCAACTGGGCAACATGACCATACGGATTCTTACACTTTGAAGGTTTAGATTGTTAAAAATTGTTTGGGGCATCCATTGCGAAAAAACGTTCTGAGGAAGGAGGCCAAATCAGAAAAGTTCAAGCAACTTACATTATGACCAGTGAAATCAGGGGCACCCCTAGAAAAATCACGACATTAATGCATTCAAGCATTTTGCATTTACAAACCATGCATTTAGATTAAATATGCATCGAGCATAATTTAAGAACATCATTTGAAAAAAAAGAAATCATGTCATTCATACATTCAGATACTACGCATTTAGATATCGTGCATTCAGACTTGACATAAATTGAGCATTCATGATACACATATTTTTGCTTGTAAATATAAACAAGTCTAGAGAAGAGACCGAAAGATCTTAATCAGGGGGCAACAATATGATGACCAACCTTTGGCCCCGATAAGGCAAAAATAACACAAAATTTTTAGGTAATGACTCCAAAATTTTAAACAGTAACTAACAAATGTTTTATTTTGCTTTCAGGTCACGACTACCCATCATGGAATAGCAAAAACAACTTTTTCTCAATGTCACCTCCATTAGTGGTGGGGAATCAATTTTGATAGAATCATGCTTCTCCGACAACTATGTTGCGGATTAAGCTTTAATGCGGATTTCACTTTTTCCATATTTGTACAAATAGTACGTGTAAATCAAAATTATTTTGAAAAAAATAAAAAATGAAAAAATGAAAAATGAAAAAATGAACAATGCAGAAAAAATGGAAAAATAAAATGAAAAATTGAAAAGACATGCAGAAGCAAGACATTGGACCATTCAAATGTCCTTCAAAAATCCATTTTCGTGAATGGTCGAAGGAAATCCATTCCTTTGGAAAAATCCAATCTTGTGATTGGTGCAAACTGCTTATACCAAGGGTAATGGTATAACTAGTCTAGAGCAAACGGCTACCGGTAAAGACGAAATAAATCCGTTAATCCCTTTGCATTTGAGAAAAATGCTTTGATAAGGACCATTCAAATGTCCATTGAAATCCATTTTTACGAATGGTCAAGGGATTAAATCCTTGGAACCAAATGATTATATCAGAGTAATGGTACAGCTAGCCCGGAGCAAACGGCTACCGGTAAAGACATATCAAATCCATTGATCCCTGTGCATTTGGGAAAAATGCAAAGAAGATACATGACATCAATTGAATCAGATATTTAGATCTTCCAGACTTGATCTTACCCCTCCGTTGATGGAGTGGATAGATCCTAACTCGGTCCTGTTTCTCCATTGATGGCGTAATAGGATTCAAATTACAGACTTGATCTCGTCCCCGTTGATGGTGTAGCCAAATCCCATTTAATCATGCTTCTCCGTTGATGGCGTAGTATGATCCAGACTTGATCTTACCCATCCGTTGATGGAGTGGATAGATCCCAACCTGATCCTATTTCTTCGTTGATGGCGTAATAGGATTCTAATTACAGACTTGATCTCGTCCTCGTTAATGGTGTGGCCAAATCTCATTTAATCATGCTTCTCCGTTGATGGAGCAGTATGATCCAGACTTGATCTTACCCCTCCGTTGATGGAGTAGATAGATCCAACTCAATCCTGCTTCTCCGTTGATGGCGCAGTAGGATCCAAATTGCAGACTTGATCTCGTCCCCGTTGATGGTGTGGCCGGATCCCATTCAATCATACTTCTCCGTTGATGGGCGCAGTATGATACAAACTTAATCTTATCCCTCCGTTGATGGAGTGGATAGATCCAACCTGATCATGTTTCTCCGTTGATGGCGTAATAGGGTCCAAATTGCTGAAATCTAATCTTGTCCCCGTTGATGGTGTGACCAGATCTGAATCACTGAAGTTCAATCCTGCTTCTCCGTTGATGGCGAAGTAGGATCCAAGTTGTTGAAACGTTATCTTACCCCTCCGTTGATGGTGTAGATAAGATCCAATCTTACACTTCATGTCTTGCCTCTTCGATCTAACAAGTTCTCATTCTGCCATTGATGGCGTAAGCATATCACAGTTTGATCAGCCTCGTTTTACCGTTAATGGTACAACTAGACCAAATTTTGTATTTACGGATATTATATCTAAAAAAAAGGAAGAAGAAAATATATATGTCAGATCATGCTTCTTCATCGGATGCAGCTGAATCCAGCTTGACGGCCCTTGCATATCTGTCAGTGTTACAACAAGATCAAGCTTTCTCCAAAAATGGCAACATCATGAGTATCATAGCAAGCCAAGCTTATTTTGTCTCCTCCAAAGGTTCAGCCGCAACTTTTGTTCTCTTCAACGGATCTCCTCATTTTGAAGATTTTGCTGATAATGGCGGTGGAGTAGATCAAGTCGAGCTCCAGTAGAAGAAGCGGTGGCCTAAAAAGAACCACAACCTTACCAAAAAAACCTTTACTTCACCAAAAAGAACCACAACCTTACCAAAAAGAACCCTTACCTTACCTGAAACCCAAATGAAAGGGGTTATTCCTTATCTTTGCTCTATTGTCGTTACACAACAATAAGCAAAGAGGGGCAACTGTAATAACCCATTGGATATAAAACCCAAATAAAGCCATTTATTTATTCATCCAGTCCATTACAAAGATAACCAAGTACAAGCCCACAAACCAAGCCCAAATATACAAGCCACAACCCAACACATAACCCTAACTTGTATCTAACCTAAACCCTAATCCTCCATCAAGCTAACAGCCGTCGCCCTTGGTCACTGTGCTCACTAGCTGTCCGCGCGTGGCCACCACGTGCGACTATTCGAATAGCGCGTGGTGGACACGCGCTCTCCCATTCGTTGAGGAAGCCGACCACCGTCCGAGCCACATGAAGGTTCAGATTTGCTCCACTGCCTTGTCCTTTCACCTGCAAAATAAGAGATGTATATCATTAGATCTAAGTTTAGATCTAAAATAGGATTAAAATCTTGTTTTGTTATATTAAAATATATATATAACTGGGTATAAATACCCATACAAACAAAGTGTAACCCCGGTTACAACCGACCACCAGAAACCGAATCAAAACAACGTTTCAGGCAAAAAAAGAGTCTCAGACCGAACCAATATTCATATCAAACAAATCGAAGAAAAAAGCAGTGAAATCGGAAACCAATCAAAGCAAAATAAGGTAAAAAAAATATAGAAACCGAAACTTATCTTCTCAGATCTTCGTCGGTAGGAGCCCTTTATCAAAGAACTAAGGCTAGATCTGTATCCCCCGCGTCGAAACAAACAAGAAAGTGAGTTCCTTTTCCGTTTCCGGCCACCGGCACAGCGGCCGGCAGCCGCGCGTGGTGGTCGGAGTTCGGCCGAACCCCCCTGAGTTACAGAGAAACATAAGAGTCTCATATGAGGCTCTATTGAAGAAATAGGAAAATGAAGATTGAAACCCTACAAAAGGGCATTTATATTCGATGTAAAACGACACCGTTTTGGTGCCGGATTATTAAGCTCAAAACGGTGTCGTTTCACTGCAAGGCACCCGAAACCGACCCGCCAACCCAGCCTGACCCGCGTGTTTACCCAGAATAGTGGGTTAATTATGCGTTTAGTCCTCCAACTCTCAGTGTGTTCGCATAGTAGCCTTCCAGTTTGTAATCCCTTCGATTTGGATCCCAGTTTTTGTTAATTTTTGCCTATATTTCAATTTTATTTAATTTCAGTCACTGTTTTTACCTATTTTAGCTATATAATCTTAATTTCTTTCAATTATATCCTTATTTCGTTATATTTTAACCCCTAAAGCTTTACTATTTTGCAGATTAGTCCCTGAAACCTCAACAATTATTATTTTCATGATATTATCTTCCTTGTTAGATAAAATTTTACTAACCATTTTATTACAGATTTAGTACCAGATTTATATTTTTCGATCATATAAAATATTTTGTAATCGATAGGTACCGATTTTAGGCGTTGTAGGGGTGTTCATCCTTCCCTACGCGTAAAACACTCCCGGACTCAACTCTGGTTTTGCAGACTTTGATATTTGGTGTTCCAATCACACCAAAAAAGATTGGTGGCGACTCCCCGGACCAAAAATGGTGATTACAAATCATATTTTGTACTTCATCACTATCATCTCTTGTTAAGATGATGTCATCTACATAAACAAGTAAGTACAAAGTATTCGTAGTGGTGTGTTTAATGAACAAAGATGCATCAGATTTGGATAGAGTAAACCTACTGACTGAAGATATTGCTTTAGCTTGTCAAACCAAGCTTTTGGAGCCTGTTTAAGGCCATAAATGACCTTGTTTAGTTTACACACCAAGTTTTGACTCTTATCTCCTTCTCATACTCTGGAGGTTGTGTCATATAAACTTCTTCACTAAGATCAACGTTTAAAAAAGTATTATTTATGTTTATTTGTCTGAGTTTCCAACTCCTTGTTATCGCAAGAGAGATAATCGTTCTTATTGTAGCTGACTTGACAACTAACTAAACACCTCATGATAATCAATATCAGTTTTCTGAAGATAACCCTTTTCTACCAACCTGGCTTTGTATCTTTCAATAGATCCATCTGTATTTCGCTTGAGTTTAAAAATTCATTTACATTGAACAACACGCCTTTTTGCTCATAGTGGTACAATAGACCAAGTATTGTTACTTAGAAGAGCTTTATACTCAGCTTAAGGAGTAGACTTCCAATGCTTATTTTTCATGGCTTCTTGAATTGTCTTAGGTTCATTGACATCACCTTTATCATCTATAGCTGAACATAGCTCTATTTGATAAACTTTTGATTTTCTTATCCCATGTTTTTCTCTAGTTATCATGGGATGCACATTATCTTGAATTGGAACAGTATGATGTAATTTTTGTGAAGAGGGGTTACCCCCATTAATACCATCAACAGATGCAACAATATCACTAACAACTTCTGGACCATAAACTTCATAATTTTCAGCTTGTGAAGATTCCTCTTGATCGCAAGGTGATTGAGCCATTGATTGAGATAGCATGAAATTACCATCCTCTTGACTATTAGTTCGATTAACACTATCAGAAACATGCACATCATCATATTTTCTATGACCAAAATGATCTGCTCTTAGAATAAACTAAAATTCATCATTAACTTCATTAGTACCAAAGGACTGACTTATAGGAGTAACATCTTGGTCTGAACACCTAGCATAAACACCTTGAACTAGAATTTCATTAGAACCACTTTGAACTGGATTTGCAGCAGCAAACATATCTGGAACAGAAACTTCAACAGAAAGATTTGAATCTAAATTTTCAGTTACATTATTGGTTGAACTTCTATGAGGAGAAGCATCACTACAGTTACGATCAACATATATAGAAATAGGATCATTAACGAAAATTTGATCATTAACCATGTATACCGAAGAAAAAGTTGGAGTCCTTTGTTGAGGTGAAGAAAATTGTTGCTGAACTACAAGAGGAACATTTGTCTGAGCTGTAGGTACCCCTTATGTTGAGTACTATAACCCAAAAATGTGCATTGTTTTGATTTAAACTCAAGCTTATGAGCATTAAAAGGTCTCACATAAGGGAAACATGTACATCCAAAAATCTTCATGCAAGAATAGTCTGGTACCTTCCCATAAAGCACCTCATAAGGCGATTTTCTTTTTAACACTTCAGTAGGTAGTCTATTTATCAATAAAATAGTTGTTGTAAAGGCATGACTCCAATACTTTAAAGGTATAGAAGATTGGACAAGAAGGGTTAAACCAGTCTCACATGCCTATATTTTCTTTCTGCTTCACCATTTAGTTCAAAAGTCTTTGAAAAAGAGATTCTATGTTGAATATCCTTTGATACTCACCCTCACCATCCGTTTGAAGAGCCTTAATTTGACATCCAAATTGCACTTCTACCCACTTATAAAAGTTAAGAAAACAATCCATAACCTCAGATTTTCTTTTTAACAAATACAACCATGTAAAATGCGAGTGAACATCAATAAAGGAAACATAAAACCTATATCCTTCTGAGGTAACATGTGAAAGACCCCAAACATCAAAAATTATAAGTTGAAAGGACTATCATAAGTGGTTGAAGATGCTGAAAAAGGTAATTTGTGAGCCTTTCCTTGTAAGAAAGCATAACATAAAGACTGCATCTTATTTGTATCAACAAAAATATTACAGGATCTAAGTACATCTTTAAGTACTGAAAAAGAAGAATGATCGAGTCTTTTATGCAATAAATCTAGCATATTATTCTTAGTAACTGTGTAGGTTTCAGAAGGAACCTAGTGTGAATTTGTTTGGTTGTTGTAAAGGGCTACAAGGATAACAAACTAGTGGTCTTCAAGGGCAACAAAGTGTAGAGGCCTTCAAGTGTAAGGTTCCCCTCTAATAATATTGCCTTGCTCTGAATGTCCTTTATATAACAATCATTAGGATAAAATTCAAAATACAAATTATTCTCTTTTGCAAGTTGAGAAACAAACAATAAATTTTTCTTTACAGTTGGTACATGAATAATATTTTGCAGCAACAAAGGTTTAATTTTGATGGCAAGACACCCTTGGCCAACATGCTAGATTTGAGTTCTATTACAATTATCTATTTGAAGAAAATCAGTACCTCTATAAAGAATACCTGACTGAAGAGTAGACACGTCATTTGTAACATGATGAGAAGCACTTGATTTTGGATACCAAGTCAGGTCTCTTAAAGCTGGTCTTAAAGATACTGTAGAGGCAAAGCTAGAAGGTATTCCTAAATTAAATTGAGTTGGTGTAGGCAAATAAAGAACAACATATGAAGCAGAAGAAGAACCTCCTGAATTAGAACCATAACCAATTGATGAGTGAAAATAAGAACCAGCAGAAGGATTATTTTGCTGAGCAGAAGTAACACTTCTAGTAGCAGAACCAATATAAGTATTCTCATGATAAAAACAGGTGGAGGCGAAGACACATTCTGAATAGTAGGACCATAACACGGTTGAATAACACATAATTGTTGAGATTGAGGATGAAAAACTTGAGTGTAGACTTGAGCTGAGGGAGCAACAATTTTATCCACATATTTAGTACTAGATGTATACGATGTTTGTCTTTGATCATTATGAGAGTTCGAACCAGCTCCTGTTGCATCAACATTCTGACCTTGATAACTAAGGTCGAACCTATAATAGTATTTTTAGACCACATGACCAAACCTACCACAAAGTTGACATTGAGGCTTATTATTATTGAACCGACCTCTATCTCTTTCTTTATAACCATTTCCACCTCGACCTCCCCTATTATATGTAGGTTCTGAAAAATTTTGAACCGGAGCAAAACACTGAACTAGAGCTATATGAGAAACATCTTGTAATGCAAAGATAGAATTACTAACATGACTTGGTTGAACAGTCTGATGCGAAATTAAATTCACATTCATAGCAAGGTCTTCTGTGAAAAAATTCTTCTGACGAGCTTCACAATCTAGAAGCATATCAGTGAGTGTATCTAAGGACAATGATTCACAAGATGCAATGGCAATAACAAATTTAAATTCAATTGATAATCCTGCTAAAATGACACTAACCTGCTCATGCTCAGTGGTAACACTTCTAGAGGTATTGAATGTTTCACAAATAAGCTTGACGTTGGTAAAAAATTCATTCACAGACAAGTTTCCTTTCTTTTGTGAATGTAAATTATGTCGAAGAGTAGATAATTTTGCACTGAACCTGGCACTAAACAACCTAGTGACTGTATTTCAAATTAATCTTGAAGAGGTAAGACCGGTTAAGTATGGTAAAACATCAGTATGAACCATAGACAAGATCCATGAAGCAAGTAACTTGTCTTGCTGATTAAAAACAATAAAATCAAGATTTCAATTTGTTGACTTGTCTCATTAGTAACAAAAGAATTTAGAGGGACCAATTTATCAGAAATATAGTGAAAAAAAACCATAATCATCGATCATTAAGAGACCCTGATGCTTCCATAGAATAAAGGTAGTCTCAGTCAACTTAACAGTGTCATGTTTCAAAAAATACTGAACATGATTGATTTTAACCATAACTTGAGAATTAGAGCTTGATGCATCTATAGGAAAAGAAGATTATGATCTATTGATATTCACGGGTGTATCAACAGTAGCATGAATTGTAGATGCGTCTCGAGCCATTGAAAACCATCAAGTAACCCGACTGAGGCTTTATCACAAACAGGTAATAGGCAGAAACCAGAAAACACTAGAGAACAAGGAAGATTCAAGCTATCGCACTGTTTCCAAGAATCTTAAAATAAATTCCAAAAAACTCAAACACTGGATCTAAAGAAAATGTACACGGATCACTCATTTGTTCATCGATCGCAATCAATTCAGAGAACAAATATCCATATGACCAAGGAAACACATATTCTTGAAAAATTGAAGATCTAATATTGACGCATGAATCAGACTATGATTAACAGAAAATCAGCGTATGTTGAAGCTGCTAAACACTTATCGAATTGCAAGAAACCAAAACAACAATGATTGAAGCATCCATAACAGCAAAGATCACAAACACACGAGACAAACTGAATCAAAAGGTTTCAGAATTCAGCAAGTGCGATAGGTATGAATCAGAAATACACCTCACAAATAAGACACAACAGCAAGCATCAAGCGGAATAGCCATAGAAGAAGCGTAAATCAGCAACAACAGGACCTTTGACTCTAATACCATGTTGAGTAGAGCCTGATGATGGAAACGGAGAAGGAGAATTAGAAGAGGGAAAGAGAGACTTTAGAAGAGGAAAAGAGAGACGATACTCTCTGTTATTTTATTAATTTGTTGTAATATTCTCCAATAGAGAACCAGCTATTTATACAGAGTCCAAGAGCTGATTATAGTCAGTTAACCAAACGGTATTCTAACAATATTTCTAACTGTCAATAACCAACCATAACAGCTAAACTTACATTGAAAGCATTCATACTATATCTAGATCCTAATATGATTAACAGTCCATCGATTGATAGCCATAACTAAGAGATACATAATTTGTTGTTTCTAAAACACGCAGAGCAACCTAACGCCGTCGAAGCATGGGTTAGTTTATCGGACAAAGAGATGGATTATCTAGAACATAATGCCGACTTTCTCGCATTTGCTTCCCCATATTCTAATAAAAGTAAGATAACATAAAAAAGTAGTAAATTCTAAAACGTACAACCATTGTTACCATGCCTTAGTTTCTTTGATTTTAAACTGCTTTCGTAATAAACAAATATCAATAAAAAATATATGTTTATTTAATAAAAGAACAAGCATAAATAAAGATATATTTAGTTTGTTTATGTTTACGAATATACTTGTTTATTGGCTTGCTTATCTTACATAGCTTCCATTTTTCTTTTATTTTTTACATTTTAAATGTTGGTGAATATGGGACTGAATTAAACACAAGGTTAACTTTGAAGTTTAAACTATAAAGCCCTACGAGATTAAGAACCAGTTGCATAATTTCACTATTTTTCATTGTACATGTCAATCACGTTCAATGAATATGTTGACAAAAATATAAACGAATATATTAACGAATCTAACAATACGAACCCGAACACCTTGAAAATCAATAAACAAACTTAAATAAAAATTGGCACCAATTAATACTATAACAACTCAATTTAACTTGACTTATGAAGCTAACAATACGAACACGAATACCCCTGATTATGTATATCGAATATGAAGATATATATATGTATGTATTTTATATAGTTATAAAAAAATATTTAAATTGGCACCAATTAATACTATAACATTATAAAAAAGTATAATTAAATTTAAATAAAAACTTAAACAACTCAATTCAACACGTCTCAACTTGAATTTTTTAAATTTAATTCGAAAAAATTTAAATAAAATTTAATTTATAAAACAATACTCAACAATCATCAATTCAACTAACTTAAATTTTGTATTTGATTCGATCCAGTTAAATACTCACCTATATCCGAAGGTTTTCTTGAGGGATCAAGGTTTGTATGTTGACATGGAGCATGGATGGATCAATTAGTAAGCATATTTAGACCTATCGAGTAAAGTATGGGCTGATTTGGTTGAGTATTTATCCTAATTGAGTGAAAAACGAGGGCTTATAGAATAATTAGACAGTTTTAGATACAGAAGGTTGCATGACATGTCATTAATCTCTTCTTATTATTTTACGTGAGTTATTTTGGAGGTGACAAACGGGTCATTCGATTCGGTTTTGGTTTAAATTATTTAGATTCAGTTTATTTTTGGGTTTGTTTATATTCGGTTTAGATTTAGTTCGGATCTGGTTTAGGTTTTAGTTCGGTTATATGATAATTTGGGTTAATTCGAATATTGGATCGATGATTTAGGTTAATATCGTATCAATTGTTATTTGGGTGGGGTCAACATCAGATCGGATATTTTCGAATCGGGTCCATATCGGGTTGATCGGGTCGGTTTGGATCGGGTCAATCTTTGAATTATTGGGTTAATTTTGTTTGAGTTGGACTTGAGTATGAATCTAATCGTGTATATTATATATAGAATTAATCATATATTCTTGTAAAAATATATTTTTATTTGTTTAAGAATAAATATCACTTTTGAACAAAAATTATTTATTTAATACTTGTTTTTATGTTACCGGGTATAATTTTTAATTTCTATCTTTAAATTAGTTGTGTTATTTTTTGCATGAATATTTTCAAATGCAAACATCATTTGAACCGTGGATTATTGGTTTTTAGTGTTTACTACGAGCAGGTGAATCAAAATGGAGGTTTAGCTCTGATGGAAACTTATTGACAAAAAATAAATTAATTTTTAAAAAAGGAAATATAATATTAAATATTAAATTATTATCAGATGTAGTGATTAACTAGTATTATTATAATACTAAATGATAATAAAATATATGTTATCTCATTATTTATCATATTGTTAAAAAATAAACAATAATAAAAATAAATTATTCATTCCCTTTGATTCAATTATCGGGTTAAAATCATGATGTTCCGTTTAAACCAGTGTTAAACCAGTTTAATTCGAGTTGCTTTCGGTTCAAGTAAAAATCAGTTCAGGTCAAATCGATTACGGGTCTATATTAATTTTTTTAGAATTTGGATCGGTTTCAATTTCGATTTCAGTTCGAATTTCGAATCACGTTAAGATCATCGTGCTTGAATTCAATTAGATTTCAATTCAAATAAATCGATTTAATTTTTAATTCTCGAATCAAATTTGTCAGGTCAAGTAGGTTGCGGGAGCGGCGACCATGAGCATCCTAACCTCGACTGTGAGTGGGTTAGGGTGTGATTCCAAAAGCTTAGCAGTACGGAAGTTAGTGCGAGATAAAAAGTTGGAAATGGGTTAAGCTCTGTACTGGTCTGCGTGTCAGACTCTGCTCCTTGGAGCGTAAGAGGCGATTTTAATGCAGTAAGGAATCAGGATTAGAAGCGAGAGATGTGGGTGCGTAAGCCCCCCCTTCCTGGAGGTGAGGAGTACAACTCATTTATTGCAACTGGAACGCTCCTGGATTTACCCATGTCAGGTAAGAAGGTTACCTGGTTTGGACCATGTAATAGCCAATAGGAGTAGGCTGGATAGATTCTTTAGTAGATGAGCAGCGGGAAACTTGGAGATTGAATCCAGGCGGGGTAGACAAGATTGGCTGAAGTGGCTACAGCAACTTGGGGATTTTGATAAATATATTTTATACAAAAAAAAATTCTTTAGCTTATAAATCTAGTTAGCCATCGGGAGACATGAGGTGGGTTTTTTTTCATCCCGACTCGATTCATTAATTCTTATACCTGAGTTTATTTGACTCGAATTAAAATATTAATTTATTTGTTCCGTTCTGTTCTGATATATATTTTTATATTCAACTCTGATCCATTCTAAAAAATTAAAAAACAATTTTTGTCAATAATAAAAGTTAGATTAGATCAATCCTCCGCCACCATCATAAATTATGATTTTAAAATAACTTTAAATCTATATATAAAATAAATTTTAAATTACACACATGTTAAATTACATATTTAAAAGAAAAAATTTAAATAATCGAATATATTAAAATTTAAACATCTAATAATTTTATTATAAGAACAAACCTCAAAACATAAAAAAAACTTTAAACCATAAAAATGTTTATATATGATGATATTTTTATAAATATAATAAACTATATAAAAAATATATCAAGGTAGAGCGGAGAATTTTAAACAAATAGCTGAACCCTACCATACCCGACTTAATAAATTTTAAGTCCCGTCCTGTTTCGGTCCCCGAAAATTAAAGTAAAAAATTTAATCGGATTAAATCAAGACACATTGAATCGGATCGAGGTCGATTATTTTTACTATTCCTAAATTTAGTATTCCCTCCATCCTATTAGTATAATATGTTGATTTTTATGGAATTTTAGTAAAAAATGTATGATATAAAATAATTAAAATAATACATTTATTTTTTAAAAATTATTTTTATTAGAAATTAAAAAAATAAATTTGTATTAAAAATAATAATTTTTGATGTGAAATTTTTAATTATTTTTAAAATGACATTAATACTGAAACAAATAAAATTCATAAGATTGTAACACTAATAAATACGACCCACGTGGATTGGATTAATAAATACGAAGTCATCATACTTGAGGTTGGAGAGTAAGTACCGGTGCACGAGTACTTTAGTTTAAATGGTTAAAGAAATAGTTGTTGTCCTTAAAAATTAGGGGTTCGAGCACCGACGATATTAACATAGTGATTGAGCGATCAATGTCAAATGATATTATATTCTAGAACAAACTAAATACAATAACAATTGATCAAAACAAACATATGTTGTAACAGTTTAGCACGTATTTAAATGATTACAAAAATTAAGTCTATTTTCTCTAAATTATGTTGATTACTTATCTGAATGTTATAACAATTGACAAAATATTTTTGCATAAATCAATTATGTCTTTACTTATTTGATAAGGTTTTCTAATTAATTTTCATCTCTTGTGATGCTTAAAAGTTGATAACAATAATGCTATGGAAATATAAGATTGCGTGAACTTTAACCAATTTTATTATCTATTCAAAATTTTTATAGGGTAAACTATCTCAGTGACCACCCAACTAATTGGGGATACTTATTTTGGCCACCCAACTAAAGAATTCGTCAATCAAGTACCCCAACTTTGAAACCCTACCTATTTTGGTCACTGCCGTTAAAATTCTGACGGAAAAGTTAACAACAGTGACGTGGCTGTTAATTAAAATCAGTAAATTCTGACGCAGGGAGGTTTCATTGTCATTAGCTCTCAGTACATTCCTATGGAAACATGCCATCCAGGCTTCTCGATCCGTTTCAGGGAGTCTAAAGCCAGCTTTTTTATTCCAAGCGGTAAACATGCGACCGAAATTGAAGCCCCAATTACCGAGTTATTCGATTGGGAATCTGTATATGATGACTATTAGCATGTATAACCCTGTTGGGACAGATATCGAGTTATCTGAGTTGGCTTATCTTGCGAGAGAAGCAACAGCAAGTGCCCCTACTGATCCCCAGGTTATTCTGCAAGGATTTAAAAAATTGACCGAGCAACTCAGCCGTGCTGAAGAAATGGTGTCAAAAGGAAATGCATACAGGTATATTATAAGCTGCTTGTTGAATACTCTTGATGGAAATGAAGATTTCGGTTGGGGAAAGCCGAGTCTGTTTAGCATTGCAGGGATTGATAGGCATAATCGAGAGATGGCCAATTTGATGTATCTAAAAAAGGCAAGGCAGCACAAAGCCATCGAAGCCTGGGTAACTTTATCGGACAAAGAGATGGGTTGTCTGGAACGTGATCCAGAGTTCATTGCATTTGCTTCTCCAGATTCTTACTTTGATAAAAGTAAGATCTGAACATAAAAAAACTACTTATTTCCTAAACTTACAACTATTGTTACCAAACCAAGTTTCTTTGATTCAAATAAAGGATGTGTTGAGATATGCAAATATAAATACCTTTAGCTAAGTTAGCTATATATAATTAATTAGTTGTAGTTGAGTATAATTTATATCGGTAAAAATGTGTTTTAGTTAAGTTAGTTATTGCTAATTAGTTAGATATATACTTGATCAATTAATAAAATATGAAAGTTTTACTCTTCTTTACAAAAATCTATGATTTATTTTTATATAATTCGATATTAGTGGTTGCTTGTAGGCATGTACAAGCAGATACAGCTTGAGTAGTGAGTATGGGGATTGATGTAAATATGTACCCACGTGAGTGGTTGTGGATTTGAAAATTGTATCCGCCGTGAGTGGATGGTAAATATGAAAATTTTAAGTGGGTATAAATACGGGGGAAGAGGCATCCGCACCCATCTCGTCCGTTTGCCATCCATAGTTAAAAGGTTTCTCATCGACACATCGTAACAAGTTTGTTTTGTTAGACCACTTTTGAAGATCAATTCAAATCATCATCTATCACACCGGTTAAATAGGTTATAAATCGTTCATCTCTTTATTGTGTCTCTTTTAAAATTCTACTTGAAAATAATGTGTTTTGATTCTAAAGTTTAAGGTTAGGGGTTGTAGTTAGAGTTCAAAAAATTAAGGGTGGTGCGTTATTTTAAAAGTGCAGGGTTTAAAAATATGAAAATTAAAATTAAAATTTAATTATTTTTTTATAATGAAACATAGAAAGAAAAATAATATAAAAGTGCATAAAAGTTTTGTTTGTTAAATCTCACTTGATTTTAGGACGCTTTCAACATGAATTAACGAATTATATTAGATGATTACATAAAAGTGCGGTAAAATAATATTAGATAAATTTTCTGATGCTTTCAACATAAACAAACAAAATAACGTACGAAAATATTATTATATTTGATACTTTCATTTATCTTAAAAAATTGTTTGTCGAACTATAAAATTTAGTGGTAAAATATAGATTTGCTTATTTGTATTCATCCTTAGGAAATGAGATCGCTATACTTTGGGATTTAAGCCTAGATTTGCGAAGTAGAAATCTTTTATCTTTTAATTGTGTTTTTTTTCATGCCTCATGCTAAAAATTCTTAAAAGAATAAATTTTAAACTTCAATTTTAATTTTTTACATGTTAAATCTTACACCTTAAAAATATACCATACTCCTAATTTTCTAAAATCTAACTACAATCCTTCAATCTTAAACTCACTAATTAAGAAGAAGACGATTTGCAAACAAATTTATGAGGTAATCTTCTTTAACAGAAAAGACAAGATCAATTTAATAAATCCTTAATGTGAACCCTTAATATAGTTGATATGGCTTATAGGGGTGTGCATTATCTAATTTTAACCGAATTAATTTGTCGAATCGATTTTTTTTTAATTTAAATAGATTTGATTAACGATTAATGTTTTAGGGAAGTTTGGTTATTTATTAAGTCGGAAATTAGTTTAATTAACTAAAATTATTATATATATTATATAGGATGAGTCTACCACGTGCGACGAACACCACTGAACACCACTATCGACGAAAACTACTGAACATTATTAAATCAATTAATGCAAATTAAATATTTTAAGGACTTAACATATAATTAATAGTTACTTAAAAATCAATTAAATTATTTTTATATACATTAAAATTTTGATTTTTAATAAAGATAAACTACATATTTAGTACCTCACCTATTTTTATATTTCGATTTTGATACCCAAATTAATTATTTTAGCAAAATGGTAGGTATTTCATGTTGCATATTATTTTTATTTTGATACCTTATTGTTAAAAATAATTGAAAATAATGAAATTGTTTGGTCAAATAATAGTTTTAATCTTTAAAACTAATACAATTTATCAATTTAGTCTAAAATATTATCAATTTAAAGATTATTTTTAATTTTTGGAATAAAAATGTAATTCTTTTCTTTTTAATAAAATTAAACAACTATACACTTTGATTAAGTCTTTTATGTGAAAAATAAATCTTTCTACCGCTAGTTTTTGATATGCCGATAAAATCATAAAAAGAAATCATGATCAAAACAAACATTGATTCTTACTACGAAGAATGCTTGTTAATACTTGTTATACAAATGTTAAATTGTTAAAGAGATAAATAAAATGTTACAAAGACATACTAAAATTATCATTAAAATAAATGAATAAAACTACCGTAGAAGTACTTTTTCACTTTCGTCGTTATTTATTTGTCGGTAAGAATTTAAGTAGTTAGAAAAAATATACAGAAATATAATCTTGATACAAAATAATATATTGATATGTACCCACCTAACTTTAAATATAATCTTCATGCATTATTCAATATTTGTATTTGTATAAATTTTATATTCGTAATAACTTATGGCAATATAATCACAATTATTAAATTTTCTTTTTATCATTTAATTAATTATTTATAGAAAATAATAATAAATAATAATCTTCATAAACATATATTAACTTGTAAAAGTTTTTAGATTATTAAAAATTAATAAATAATAATATTTTAACAAAAAAGATTAATTTTTAAGAAAATTCTGCTTCACATCATAATATTTAACATGAAATTAAATTGATTTCAGTTTTAGACACTTATTAAAAATTAATTTAATATAAAATTAGGTATTAGTTTATTAAAAATTTAGTTTGATTATCAAAATAAAAATATAGAAATAGGTGAAATACTAAATATGTAGTTTATCTTAATTAAAAAATAAAAATAATATTATTGGTAAATAATTTAATTAAAAAATTTAAATAATTATTATTTACGTATTGAGTCTTTAAAATTTTTAATCTTTTTTAATTAATTTAATAATGTTTAGCGATGTTCAACGTTAGTGATGTTCAACGGTGTTCGTCGCCTGTTGTAAAATTTTTCTATTATATATCATATATTATATATATTACATATATTTATTTTTATTCATTAAACTTTTAAAAATTATAAAATAATCATGATTTTTTATATATTATAAAATATCATTAAAATTTTATTAAATTAATATAAAATTAAATTTTAACGAGTAAAAATATAATTTTAACATAATTTAACAATGAATTATATAATTTACGTAAAATTTTATATCAAATTTTAATTAATCCAAAAATCAAACGAATTAATTAATTTTTTTATTCAATTAATATTTTTAAAGAAAAAAATATTTCAATTAATAATTAATAAATTAATAAATTTTAAATAATTTCATTCAGTTGGTTAACTAAATTAATCATACGTACAACTCTAACGAATGTGTTCCGGTTGGTGCCTGCTGCTGAGTTGGACAAAGTATGACACAAAATTATTTTTTTTTTGTAAACAACACCAAATTAGTCTTGGCATCTTTGGGATATTCTAATACTGTTAATATAAAATAATTTTTTTTAAAATTTTATATGTTTTTTTGGGTTATTGGAAGAAAAGATATATGATTGAAATTTTTATTTTATTTAATTTTTTTCGAATGATAATCTTTATATATTCTATTATTAATCCTAACCATTCGTTTCACTCATTTAACTATCCAAAAATTATTAGATTAACTGTAGAAAATGTGATTTTTGAAAATTATCAATTGAAAAAAATATTAATCACTTATTATCATCATCAAACAGTCTAAAATTAAAATAAAAATAACAGAGTTTTATATCAACTAAGTTGATCCTAACCTATGTATATATATTCAAGTTATCCACTGATCAATATAAAAGCAAATATTTTACTAACAACGGGTTGGTCCAAATTTCAGGTTCGAGACGTTGTATCCGCAGAAAATCCCTGCTGAGAGATTCACCCACTAAAACTAGGTGTACAACGCATGTCGATCTGAATTAGTCAGATCTAAACTCTAAAAATCAGAAGAACAATAAAAAAATATAAAAATAAATATTGACTATAAATTTTAAAATTATTCTATGTCTAAGATGATAGAACCTCCAGATGAGTCTACCACGTGCGTTGAACATTGCTGAACACCACTAACGTTGAACATTGTTAAACACCATTAAATTAATTAATAAAAATTTAAAATTTTAAGGATCTTATATATAATTATAAATTAGTTATAATTAGTTATTATTTATAATAAAATCTATAATTATAGGCATATATTATCCATAGTTACATGTGTTTGAATCTAAGTTATCATTTTATATCTATATTTTTATGATTGATTATTGTTTATTAATGTAATCATTGTTCATAAATTATGGAGACCTAAAGTGAAATTTGTGATCGAGAAGATTAAAGATGAGCAACATATGTTGTGGTCACAGATTAATAAGCTAATAGTTAAGTTGTGCTTGCTAGTTTTGAGACTCTCATTTATGTCTTCCTACTACAATTTTTTTTGATTTACTAGAATCGTATTTATATTTATAATGATTCTTAGAAACGAATTTCGAATAATAATTATCTTTTTTGATCATGTTTTGGTAGGATATCTAGTTATGTGCTATTATTTAATCTTGAATTTTGTGATGCAGGACTAACATTTATTTGTTGGATGTAACCGGATTTTATTCTGTTGGATTAAATGTCCTTGCGCTGAACAACGAGATAAAAATTAGAATTAGGCTTAGCAATAACTATTTTTTGTCTGGATGTTTTTGTTACACTAATATACATGCAACAATATTTTGTTTCTTCGTACTTTTTCTATATCTTATACCCTTGTATAGACACGTATATTTCTGCAATTTATTATTTTTTTTAAATCAGATATGTACACATTCTCAATGTACTTATTTTGATGTCAAAGTAGATGAATACTTGTAGAATTTTTAAAATTCGGAGTTTTTAACGTGATTGATTACGAGGACTCCATAAGTAAAGATATGTTTCTATGAGTATTTTAGTTAGGAACATTAATGTTTTTTAACAAAATTGTTCCTCTAACTTTAGTTAATGTTAAAATTAATCATTAACCGAATTTATTAAAAATTAACCGACCAAATTAACCGAATTAACTGAACTGAATAAATACCTCTATCTTTTTGAACTTTTAAGTTAAATTTTACTTGACTCCCTTTGGAGTAGTTTTGTAATATTAGAAATATCTTCTTAAGTCATCTTCAATTTTTGGTTTTTTCAATCAAAATGTTTATATTTTATTTAGTTGTCTTGTTGATAGAAACAATTTCACTCTTATCCAACTTAAGAAAATCTACTTAAAACTAATTTTTCATGTATTTATAGATTTAGTTGTAATCTTAAGGTAAGATTTTACGAGGTTTAAGGACAAGAACTGTGTAATGACAAATTTAGATTATCGTGATTTTTAGCTTTGCATAAATTTTTTCCCCTTTATTAAGCTTGAAATATTGTATTTCATTGCCGCAGTATAAGAGCTGTCTTGTCGTATTAATGTCAGCAAATGTATAAACAACTTTTTCATGATGTGTGACATCCTTGCCAGATAGAGTGGATGTAAATTAATTCATTTTATACATTTTCAACATAAGAATCCTTAAAGAAACTAAAACGGTCAAAGGACAACGAGAATGAAAATAATGTAGAGAATTCTCTTTTCCTTTTTTTGTTATATTGTAGTCACTGTTTCTAACGTTTTAAAAAAGTTAATTAAAAAAACATTCCAATAGTGTTGAAATTACATTCAACTATGGGCCGTCTCATATAAAAACTATTTGTAAAAAAATAAATCACATTAAGTATATTCTTGTTAAAAAAACGAAACAAGTTATTAATATGTTGAACACAATTTTTGTAAACGAAATTAAAATAAAACATATGAAGTAGATATGCAAAGATCACAGAAACAAAAAAAACGATTTTGAAACTTTAACCGAGGCTTGTGCTATCACAGTATCCTTAAAACAGATTTGTCCCCTCTCGGTGCTAGAGTTACTATGGAACGTTTGTCTCCCAGCATACAACGGTAGAATACAATAAGGAGAGCAACGCTACCTTACTGCAACAACGAACTTTACAGAAGCAAAACACTATCTGACTATAAGATATTTGTGTTTTTTTCAGTCGGTTGATATAGGAACAATGGATCTCCTTTTATAGTGTTCATGCAGGGGACATATTTAACTACAGAATTAATCTGTAGTTAATAATTCCCGAAGAGTTACACCTTCAGAATTCAAAATGGTATTTATCACAAAATTAATCCAAATAAATTGGAGGTTACAACCAGCTGAAGGGTCTGCAACTCCATAAAAGATGATTTAATTCTATAATATCTATTGAAAAATAAAGTCAGAAAAGTAGAAAAAAATTTGTCATTTTATAAATCAAGGCCCAAAGGCTCAAAGACCGTATTTGACTTTTATAAAAGTCAACTAAGGCTAGCCCAAAGTATTATAGCTAGACACACACAGAGTATCTAGTCCAAGCCTTTATCTTTTTTCCAATAATAACATGAAGAACTTCTATATATAAAGCCTTCCAATTTTATGTTCCCAACAAGTTTGGGATATTCTACTTTTCATTTCATATTTTCCAACATCATGGGTGTTACATTGAACAACAATTTCTCATTCACCCATTGAACATTTTGAGCATGTAAATGTATAATTTCATCTACTCTTGTAGTAGATTAATCACCCACTTAGTCCCAATTAATTTGACTAATGAAACCCACTCAAATTTATGCTCTAAAATGTTCATGTACCATACCATTTTTTCAACAATTCTGTCGCGACCATTTTAAAACCAAAATACGTGAAAATAGCCTGGCGAATTAGTTTTGAAAAATCGAGTTTTATTGCTTTTTATTGTTAATTATGAAAACCAAAATTTTACAAAAAAATATATATTATTTGAATTTAAAAAAATGACTTGGAGTCGTCACCGGCCACTTTGGTAGGCTAGACACCGTAAAACAAACTAGAAATTCATTTTTAAAATATTTGGGTTTGGGAGTCGGTTACGCGTAAGGACGAACCTCACAAGCGTCGAGATTGGTACCTTATTAATTACACGTGGCATTTTGGCATTTTGAATAATAATATTAATTTAATTCGTCATTGTCAAATGAATATCGTTCGAATGAGAATATCCTTTTGGATAATAAAATATATTTATTTTAAATACGAGCTTGAATAAGACGTCCTCTAGATAGAAAACCTTAACTCGTATTTAAAGAAATATAAATTCTACCCCAAAAGGTTTTAAATGCATGACCGATTATTATATTGTTTATTTTAAGTTCTAACCTATGAGGCTTCATTCATTAAATATTTAAAATCCTATTAAATTATTAATCTACCAAGTATATTATGATAATATCCGAACGATCGGACACTACCATCTTGACACCGAATAGAATTAATAATACTATTGGTGTTTCTAGTTATTTACCTAATTAATTTTATTTAATTCTAACCTTAAATTATTTTTCATTTTTATGTTTCAAGGGCACGTTGAATGTGATATGTTAACGCTCTAAAAAGCGTATATTTTCTACCTTTTTCTTAAGGTTTTGTTTGGTTTCAAGATCATTTGCATCGCATTTCATTGCATTTAGCTCCATTTCATGTGCATTTGCATTTAGTTTAGGTTTTTATTTTATTTTATTTTTATTTTTAAAAGATGCTGCTTTGAAGGGTATGTTGTTGGTTATGTTGTGCAGATGCTGAAGCAAAGTTGAAAGAGTGGAAGAGACGTTGTAGCATATTTCTCAAGTGTTGGATCGGACTTCAAGGATGCTATAGCATTGTGGACGGACAAAACAGAACGGAAGAAAAGGACACACCTACAGCCATTGTCTCCACGCGTTTTCCAGGCCAACTGTCCTTCCTCTGCAAATTCTGCAGACATCGCATCGCCCCTGCACCCTGCCACACTTTTCTGCAGACGTTGCACCACCCCTTGCAGACCTGTCACAGTCTCCTGCAGACCAGACATTCCTGTCACCTGCTGCAGCAATTATCAGGGCTATTCCCTTGGCATCTTTAGGGCACCAAACCCTAGAAGCCTTCTTCAACAATAACAAAAAAAAGCCAAGTCGGATGTTTTAGAGAAAGAAAAGAGAAAAATCAATAGCTAAGGGGCCATAAAGGAGAGAGCTTTAAGGAAGCAAGAGGGAGAAGAAAGAAGAAAGGAGGTCACTTTCGGTCGTCTTCAACCTCTAGCCAAGCCACCATTGTAGGAGAGCTTCAAGCAAGGGATTTGCGCGACTTCGGAAGGAGCGACAAGCTAGGAAATGTCACGGCACAAGCGTTTGAGACTTCCTTCATCTTCACTTTGTTTACCTCTTTTCAAATCGATGAATATGTATTTCAAAGGATGCAAGTTGAATAGTTTTTCTTACCTAGCCATGAACTAAACTAGTATGGCTAAGGTTTGTTTTGGATGATTTTAATTTGTTTTTAATGGATGATTTACTGTTTCTAGTTTATTAAGTGTTTTGTTCAAGCATGCTAACACTTTTTACTCTAAACCTTGGTTTGTAAGAGCACCGGGAGGTAGCCATAGCTCAAGGGTTTTGAGAAGCTTAGATCTAGGGATAGGCAAAGCTAGACCAACTTGAACACTGGGGTTGCCGTGGGAGCGGAATCTTAACTTACCTTAGGGATAAGGTAGAGTTTCAACGACTAAAAGGGGTAGTACTTCATCAACATTAGGAGCGTTAGGGTTAAGAACGAGAGGTGATGCCTTAGTATTTTCGAGTGTTAGGCCTTCTAAACAGGGATAGTGGAGGCATTTTCAGTAAACTCTGTCGAGCACTAGTAAAACTTGGGAACAGTAACATCTAGGAGAGCAGTGAAGTCATGCCATAGCAAGACTAACTTGTCTTAAGCTTGAATATCTTTTTCAGTGTTGTGTTTTTGCAGCTTTATTTATTTCTCCAATATTTGTTTATTGCTACTGCATTTTTGTGACATCCTTTGTTTTGCTCCAGCATCTTTGGTGACAGTTATGTTTTGTTAAAGCATTTTTGGTGACACTTGCAGATTTGCTTTAGCATATGACTTTACAAAAGACTACTTTATCTTTTGTGTATGGTAACTATTTTTTAAATTAACCTACCCAATCCTCGTGAGAACGATCTCACTCTCACACTTTATTACTTGTTCGATGTGTATACTTGCACAATCTTGCGCTCGAATCATAATTATATTTTAAGTACTCCAACGCACGCAACATGATACCAAAGTACACTCTTTTAGTCAACGTCATGTTACGTCAAAACACCGAACGCTTAGTGTATCCGAGATATATGATTAAAATGTCATTGTTACTACAATTATCTCTCTATTTAAATTAATTATTTAATTAAAGTGACTAACCCTAAAAAGGCTCTAATTTAATTAAAGTGACTAACCCTAAAAAAGCTCTAATTTAATTAACTAGGTGTGAATTAAGTGTTCCTAAACAAATATTCTTTATAGATTTTAAAATCATGCAAACAAACAAATATTAATTAAAAACATACAAATAAATTAAAATAATTTAAAACATTAGATATGTAAACTATGTTATCATGCTAAACCCGTGTACCCACCGTCAAAACAAAGAATAGCTTTCATAATTTGCCTAAAATGGTTTAAATCGAAGCCACTGGAAGTTGAAAACAATGATTTAAATGCTAAACCCCAAGCCACTGGAAGTTAAAAACAATGGTGTGCATGTTTGTATTAGTTCGAACCTGATCCTCCATTAATGTCCTGGTTATGGTTGTTTCCATGTGGAATCGTTGAGTGACCGATTCTTCTGGTTTGGATTTTAGACTCTGAGTTGTGCACCGAATTTGCCAAAAGGATCGTTGGTTGTTATTCTCCATGGTTATCAAAGATGATTTTAGAATCTGAGCAAGAAAAATACAGAGATGAATTTGGATTTAAAGAGGAAATAAAGCTATGAGATTTCATGAAAGAGTTCTTTGGAGTTATTCAAAACTTCCCTTGTGCTTCCATTTCGTTTCAAATCAAGTCCTCCAAGGAAAAGCTCTAGCAGCCTAAAAAGGTAACTCCCCTTAACTCCTCGAAACCGAATGTCAACCTCCCTTATTATTATATTGTTTTTATATTTTATATTTTTTTAATTTACATAACATTATTTATTTATATTTTTTAATTTTATTTATTTATTTATTTATATTTAATATTTACTCGTGATCTTATTTTATATTTGAACCCGGACAAAATTCAAGTATTATAAATTCTTTTTCATAGATTGATTAGATGACAACGTTGAGATTCATTAATACTAAAATATTTAAATGTCAGATTCATTAATAAAGGAAACCAATATTATTTTGTCACTCAAATAACTCAAAGTTCTATACTTGGTGTTAAAGCAGACTATTAATTTCATACAAAATTAAGTAGACAAGCTACAAAGTTAATATCCAAATCAGGAACCAATTAGAATGGCATAACATTTCATCTCAATCTCTTTTCCTGCACAATCAAAACAATTACCTCCGTTATATGTATGTAAAATATATGAAATCATACATATAAATAATAATCGAGATCCTAAAAAATAACATTCGAGATCAAGATTCATTATTTTCTGTTAAAAAGTACTAATCAATCAAAGAGAACATTAATAAAAATATTTATAACATTGAATGCATCAGAAGTATAGACAAGAGGGATAACAAACTAACAATTAGATTTCTAAGCAATCAACAGATAATTTTAAAATTAGAGATAAAAATTTTTGAATTAGGATTCTAAATTAGGGGAATCAAGGTTCTTAATTTAGAAAATTTTTGAATTACGACAAACAAGGAACGAACACATGAAATCAAAAAATAAAAGTAAAAAATCTTACCTTGTTGTGCGAACAAGGTTCGAAAGTCAAGTTCTAATGGTGTCATGTTGCATCATGGATGAAAGCGCGGCGCACGGTAACTGATAGGGAATACACGACGACAACGACTAAAACAAGCAAAGCAAGCTCCATTAAAACACCCTAAACCGGCGACCGATTGAAGCTTTATGTCTAACGGTGGCATTAAAGGGTGACAGCTACAACTATAATCTCGTCGGCAAAAGGTTGGGCTTCGACGACGGAAAAAAGTAAAAAGAATTTAGGGTTTATTTATCTAGAGATTGACTATAGATCCAATTATTTCAAAATATATTCGTTAATTGTAATATAAAAATACAAAAATAATTTAATTTAATTTAAATTCACATTTTAATTTTAATAGTTATTAATTACGTGTTAAACCCTTAATATTTTTAATTTTTATTAAAAAATTAATAATATTCAATAATATTTATTATTAGTGGTGTTCAGCGGTGTTAAAGCCTGTCGTAGAAGTTTCGTAGAAGTTTCACCATCATTAAAGTAGGAGAGAGCTTGTATAAATGGTTTACTTTTCTTTATTTTTTTATAGAATCTTTGAAACAAAAATTAGATATTTGAGATCATAAAAAAATCCTAAAAAATATTAAAATATGAATTGAAAGACTCCAAAAATTATATAAAAATACTATCATAGATATGGTGATTGACGATAAAAATCATCAATAATAACATAAAAAAGCATATATCAATGAACAAAAATTGACAAGGCCACTACTTTAAACAATTAGTTAAGAACCGTAGAAACATGATTAATTTTTTTATTTATTATTCAAAATCAAACTCTATATTATATTTATAATTCGATTCCTTTAAACTTGAGAAGAAAAAACATTTTATATTTTCTTAAGAAAATAATATGTCTCATAAAATTTAATTATATTTTTATAACTAATTAATGAAATTATGATAACCCCTTTCGGAAAATCTCGCACATTTATAGTAAAATATTTAAAAATAAGGATTAAATAAAAGGTTGAAGTTGTCATTAGCCACTTAAGCAGGTCGAACACCATAAAAACTAAGTTATAGATTATTAAAGATGGGTTTAGGAATTGATAACGTGTGTAGGGATGTAAAAACAGTTACTCGAATGGGTTTCAAGTCAAGTACTGTCAGGTCAGGTAAAATCGGATACATGTTATTTCAGGTTGATTTGATGTTTTGGCTCGATTTGAGTCGGGTGTAGGTCTATTTCAGGTCGGGTCCATTTCAGGTCAGGTTCAAACTGTTCGGGTCCAAATCGGATAATTGATAGTTTCGTTTCAGGTCGGGTAGATTTCAGGTCAAGTCCATTTTAGTTCAGTTGCATTTCAGGTCAGATCCATTTCAGTTCGGTTGCATTTCAGGTTGGGTTCATTTTAAGTCGGTTTTGTTTCAGGTCAAATTAATTTTGGTTTTAAATAATTAATAATTTAAATTATTAATTTTAATTTTGTATAAATACGTAAAAATGAATAAATATTAGACTATAAAGTTAAAGATTAAATTTTGAAATTAAAAAAATCAACATTAACTTGTAAGAACTAAATTACGAAAATTAAAAATTAGAAACATTAAAGCAAATTAGAAAAATCAGTAATAATCAATTTAAAAAAATTAACTTGAAAGTTATAAGGACTAAAATATAAAAATTATTGATTAATAATAATTAAAAGTATTAAAAAATTTAACTTTAATATACTTTAATACATTATAAATTTATAATTTATAATTATACTATAGTTTAATATATTTTAAAAATTAAAAAAAAATAAAATTTAGACAATATATAGAATTATACTATAAATGGAATAATAGTGTATATAAAATTAATATTGTATAAAGAATTTATAATATATGTAAAAATTATACTATATATGGAGTAATACTATAAATGGACTAATAGTATTTTTTAAAATAGAATAATATTATATATGGATTAATAATATACATTAAATAATACTATAAATGAATTAATACTATGTATGAAAAATAAAATTATAATATATTAAAATATGAAATACATAATACTAAATATATAATACATTAATAATTTAATAACTAATATAAGTATTTATATAATATATATTTATAATTAGATGTATAGTGATTAGATATGTATAATATATTTATAATATATACAATTATTAATTATACATAGTACATAAGTACATATATATATATATATATATGTTTTATGTATACGTAAACATAGTAGTAGTATTATACATAGTACATTAATATATATATTATATGTATGTTATATGTATATATAGTAATTAGTATATAGTACATGTATATATGAATATATATTAGTATATAGTACATTTATATATTAATATTAATATATATGTATCATGTATGTTAATATGTATAGATATATATACTACATATATTAATATCTTAGTATGTATATACATTCTATATATACTATATATTCTATATATAGTATGTATATGTATAATACATTAATATATATATTAATATATTAGATGTATATAATATATAAATATGTATGTAGGTATTATGTATAATAATTTATTAATGTATGTATGTATAATATATAATATATAATATATAAGTATAATATATATATATATATAATATAAGTATGTATGTATGTATATGTATAATACATTATATATGTGCATGTAATAGACATTATATGTAAATATTAATATATGTATATTTATCTACTATATGAATTATATTATACTTTAATATATGTTATATGTATGTATATATATTAGATGGTGGATATTTTTCTATCAAATTCAATTTTAGTGTTGCTTGAATGAAGAAAAATGACAGACAATTTGTCACCAAAATCAACTTTCATATTTTGCATCAATGAAAAAAATGCGGACATTTTTCCATTAGATTTTATTCTTTTCAACTTTTATATTTTATACACTTTCCTATTTCAGCACACGCATATACCACCATCCGTCGCCATTCACTTTCATCGGTGACTGTCGAAATTCAAATATAAAGATATTTTTTTCATTATTATCTTACCAATCAGTTCAAAAATTATTTTTTCTCACTATTTAATTTTTAGAACTTAAATATGTATACATTAAAATATATTTTAATACGTATATATTTTTATTAAGTAGAGATATTATAATTTATATAAATATTATGTCCATATTAGTTTAGGTTAATAATAGGTCGGGTCATTTATCAGGTCGAGTTTAAAACAAGTCGAGTAAAATTAAGTCTCGGGCCAATTCAGTCGGGTAATATCAGTTATCTGCCAGGTCAGACTCGGGTACGGGTTCGTTTCAGCCGGATACAGGTCGGGTTTCAGGTCCACAGTAACAGGTTGAAATCGGGTTCGGGTCATTCTCTGTCGGATACAGGTTGGGTTCAGTTACTACAGTAACAAGTCCAATTCGTGTTCGGGTTAACAATAGTCGGATACAGATCAGGTTCGGGTTATTACATCCCTGGGTCAAAACAAGTTCTGACTCGAATAGGTTTCAGGCGGGTTTTCAGGTCGGGTCAACTTTTTACATCCCTAATCGTGTGAGGAAGTAATCGTGTGAGAAAGTATTAGTACCCATCAAACCCGAAATCGGTATCAAATTATATGTTGCTTTTAATCGATGAAAAACATTGAAATTTGAATTAATTTAATTAAATGTTCTTTATTTGATAATACTTTATTTAAACAAAATTTAAAAAATTGGCTTGAATTAATTTAACATTTAATTAATAAGGGTGATTATATGCCAGACTATAGATTAAATTAACATTAAATAAGACGGATTATCGTGTTAATTTAAAGTTCAAATCAAATTACATCACCTTTATATATGATACAAACAATTAATTATTATGTCATAACTTATCCAATTTCATTTTAAATTAAAATTTACCTTCTATCAATATGAATTAAATCAAACATTAGAATTAATAAATACTTCCCTTATATGGTTGAGGTTAATTAATTTTAAGATAATTAATGAATTAAATGAAGAGAACATGAATGCCAATTAAACGAATGTGACAAAAAACCTTCAAAAAAATCACTAAAGCTCTAACCTTTTAGGCCCAAATTATGAAAATTAATTAGTGATTTAATTATTGACCTAAGTTATTCTAATATTAATCCTAAATTAATTGAACCCTAAAAATCTAGGAAAACATAATATCTTAAGAATTATTTTGAACCATATAAGAAGTCCATTATTGACTTTTTAAAGTCAATTTTTTTAAACTTTGACTATAGTTATTTTAAATATTTTAATTTATTAAATTTTATAAAATATATATTCTTAAACTACTTGATTAGAGGTTTCTAAAATATATTTTTAATATTTTTATCAATAATATATTTAAAGTTATAATGAGTCAAATTTTAAAAAATTTGACCAAAAAAAATCAATATTGGACAAATAAAATAGGACGAAAGTAGTAATTAAGTTGATTAATTTTAAACTAGCATTCCATTAAGCCTAAGATACTATTTAAAATGAATCAAATCAATAATTATGATTTTAATCGAGTTTCCATCTAATTCAAAAGTTAATTTTATCAGAAAATAATTAAGAGATGATAATAATTTAATTAATTTAATATTTATCTTAATAAGCAATTTAAAAATTAAAATTAATTAAATAAATTCCAACTATGTACTACCTACACCAATGATAAATCCAAAATATTTTTTAGGGCCGACATATATATATATTAATATCATATTTTTTTAAAATAAAAATACTAATAATATTTTAATTATAATAATAAATCTTAAAAAAATGTAAATAAAAAAATGTTATGATTCTTTCATTCTAAGCCTCATATTTTAATATCGTTGTATGATCTTCTCATTATCTATATTATTTAACATTTTTTAAATAAAAATAACTAAACAATCATTCAACCATTCATCTTTCATTCTAATCAATTTTTATAATTTGTAACCGATAGAATCAAAGCCAACTTCAAAAGTAAATATACTAGTGAGTACACAACATCCTTTATTGTCTCAACTATTTTGTCAGATAAATAAGAAATTCCTTTTAGACCATCAAATACTTTATCTGAACGAACATCAATAATATAATTCTCAAATTAAATATCAAGCAACATGATCTTTTACGGATAATTCAAAAGGATAAAATTGTGCATGATGAATTATTTTTTTCTTATCAAAAAAAATATGTCTTTTGGATTCAAGCAAGTCACACAAAAAATAACTTTGTACTTGTCTAAAAAATAATTAAGTTCTTAAAGTTGTGTATCAATCACCTAATAAAATAATTTAATTCGAAAATAGTACAAATATAAAATTTCGTGATTCTTTCTCTTAGATTTTTCTAGAACAACATATGGATTATTTATCTTTAGAATCTCAATGTTATTCTTTTTTTAAAAAAAAACTCTTCAAGTAAAGGTTGTCATTTCACATCTCTCACCATTTTTATTTGTTGCTCAGAACATTAACTAACTGCATATCACAATGTCTTGATCACTTTATTTCAATGTTTGAGATAATTAACTAGTAACCCTAATATATTTTTCATCAAGCATCAAGTATAAATTAAACACAAACTCAAAAGGATTGTAAAGAACTCAACACACAAGCTTCATCTCTTTGCTCTTAGTGTGTTCCATCTTCAGTAATTTTAAGCACATACGACATATAAAAAAATTATTGTTATCAAACTAATAAAAATTTTATAACGTAAAACTCTAACGAGTATTTCTAGCTTTCTTTATAATAGTTTTTTGATTTAATTTACGATCATTGAAGATTTTACCATATTATAAAGCTTCTCGTAACTTATTCATTTGATTAGATTAAAGAATTACTTTCATCTTATATGAAGCGCCAACCAAATTAGCAAGCAAATTAAAAAGAAATGCAATCTTAACTTACTTTTTAGCAACATAAACAAGTGCTAATTACAGCTGATGTACAAAGCAATAAACATAAAAATTACTTTCATTATCTCTTAGAATCAAACTTTTAAAACCTATTAAATTCTTTTTGCATATTATTTATCTTTCATAATCTCGTCCTCATATTCTTGAAAAAACATAATTCATAAATTGCAAACACAATTTCAATAACATTCATCATTGAAGCAATTTTTTTGAAAACTTTGTTAATAGTTTTATTATGATTAGAAAAAAACTTATAAAAACTCTAAAAAGTTATCTTGATTAAAAGAATTATAAAATTTATTATATCTATAATCACTATTTTTATTCAGGATCGAATAAATCTTAAACCTAAATTAAATTAAAAGTTAAAAATTATATAAACAAATAAATTTTTAATTAGAAAATCTAAAACTTTGTATTAAATAAAAAGGCCAAGTCCATTATACAAAACAGACCAAAACTCGTTACCCTATACAACCATAAAACCCTTTACCCAAATAACCAAATATCCAAATCCTATTTAACCCAAACCTATAAGAGTTCAACCGTTTATCATAACCCGTAACCGAACCAACTGGTTAACCTAGATAACCCAACCCATCAACTTCACCAAAATTCCAGATCTTTCTGGGATTTTGACTCCTCAATTTTCAGACCCTTCAAATTCTAGAATCCTCTAGAACCAACCATTTTAATCCCTTGGCTTTCTAACTCGCAGGCCACATCTACCGTCGCATCAACACCACGTCAGTCTGCCATCTCAATGTCAATATCCACGCAAGTCGGTCATCCTAGATGGTCCTCAACCTCCTCTGTCACTCTATCGCATTCGGCTAAAATTGGAAGGAGTGTTCCATACAAGCAAAAATTGAGAACCAATCATAGGATTTTCATTTTTCATTAAAATTCAATAAGAACAAATATTTTTCAGAGTGATCGTTATTTTTATTTCGAATGTTAAGAGTTAAGTTTTGGATTTTACCTTTGAGGTTGAATCGATTTCCTTTCGCCGGCCTTCGTCTCCTCTTCCTCTCTTTTCTTCATGCGTTTTGGCCTACATATTATATATATATATAAACTACGTCGTTTTAAGCATCCTAGATCCGTGAGGTAACTAGAGAAAGATCTGTGTTTTACTTTTTGGGTTAATCTCCCAATTATTCCCTCGACTTTCTAGGCTTTACGAGTTCCGCTACGGTTTATTTACCTTCTTGGTGTCTCAGTTTTGTTTTTTACTTTAATTTGATCCTTCTTATTCAATATTTGCTTTTAAATCAACTTTGATATTTTTTTCTTATTTTGGCCACGAATTATATTATATTATATTACATTATATTATATTATGTACATTTCGTTATATATTTTTTTGTACATATTATATTTTTGTAGAACTATATGTTTTGATATAATAATTGGAAAATAGTTTTGGATTAATTTGAAAATATTTAAAAAATTGTTATTATGTTCAAACAACTTTAAAACATGTTTAAGAAATTTTTGAGAGATTTTAAAGAAGCCAAAGAATAATTTTTAACCTAGGTGTTTCGATACACCTATTAGATGTTTTGGTACAGTTGAATTTTACAAAGGCAAAAATACACAAGCGTTTCGATAAGGTCTTTGACTGTTTTGATACAGTTTGTCATTGTGAATTTTTATTTCGGTACAGAAAACACATGACATTTCGATACTTATTTTAGGTGTTTTGATACACCTTCAATGACTTTACAAAAATACCTAACGACATTATAAAAAAAACAACCAAAAGTTAGGAGCCGTACCGGAACAAGTAACTATCGTTTCAATACGAGTAGTTAAAATGCTCAGGCCTAACACTCGAAAATGCTAAGGCTGTAACATCCTGAAGTTGAGTCTAGAAGTTTTAGTGTCAGGAGGTTTAATTCGGGTCGAATCAGATTTTCTCGATTCACTAATTCCAGGTAATTAAAAAAATTAATATTTTAAACGGGTGAATAATAAATTCGGAAAAGAGGTTTTTAAAATGTTTAAATAATGTCTTAAGATTAATGGAAGGTTAATTGGGTTTAAATTTAATCTAATTAAGTTGGATTTTTATTTTTTTGACTAAAATGTAAGATTTGTAAAATTAGTTTTAATGATTAAATTGAAAAGTTGGTCAAAGCTTAGAATTCTTAGAGGGTCATTACTCCAAAATATTTTAATTAGAGATCATTCACCAAAATTGGTTTTAATTGACTTTTAATTACCTTCTCTCTTCATTTTTTTCATTTTCTCCTAATTTTCTATCACTTTCTCTCTAAATTTTCTCTCTAGGGTTTTCAATTGATTTTGTTGAATTCTTCTTTATTTTCTCAAGAATCATTTCATTTTAATAATCTTTTCATCCTCATCAAAACCTCACAATTTATTTTACAAAATTCAAAGCCAATCTCTAGAAAAAGCTAGAGGAGATTTCACATCAATTTTGGTGAAAGTGTCTCAAAGATAATCTCATGATTCTTTCTCAATTTAAGATTCTTTATTTAATATTCCCAAGGTATTGGTTGATAAATTATGTATTTTAACTTGATTTTATGGTTTAATTCAAGAAATTGAAGTTTTAATGGAATTTTCAAGAAAACATGTGAGATCTTGATTGTGCCTGTAATTTGGACGAATTTTTATGAATTTATTCTAAATTGAGTGGGTAAATGAATCCTATAATGATTCCATATGGTTTTAGGTTTTAATCCAGGTATAAATAAACCAGTAGTGTTAAAGGTAGTTTTCGATTAGTTTTATGGGCTGTTTTTGATGCTCCATTATAGCTGGGGATATAAGTGGGGTTTGAATGTGTTTTAGGTTCTTATTTGATGATGTTTAGGGGTTAGGTTCGTTGGTTTGGTGGTTGAGTTAATGTTGGACATTTCAGCTTTGTTTTCAACTTGGTTTTTGGTAAAGGTAGTAGAGGGTTGTTGTTGTTGTTATTTTGGGAATGTTTTAATGTGTTTATATTCTATTTTTATGATTTAGAGGAATTTCAAGAAGGCTCTTGAGTTTCTTGTTCGTTTATATTTCTGTTGGAGCATCGACGAAAGCTTGTTTTGCTTGTCGGTGAGTGAAATTGGGTTAAGAAGTGTCTCGTAAAGGTTTGGCTCTATTTTGAGGACTATGGGATAGTGTAATAGCTTTCCATAGTTCAAGAGTAAGTGGTTTCTACGGTTTCGGAAGCATTTCAAATGTTTTGGCTATGTTGCATTGGGTTTGTGGAAGTTACTTATGTAGAAATGGTTTCAATGCATAAGTTGGGTTTGGAAATGATGCATGCATGTATTAGCTGTTGTATATACATGATTTATAATGGTTTCTATGACTTTTGAAAGCATGATAATGATTTGAATTAAAGTATGGTTGTTATCCTTCTTCTCGAATAAGCCATTGAGCATGATTTGGTTCATCATGATGAACATATGTTGAATGCATTGTAAAACAACAAGCTTCCATGCATAATTGAATGATATTGGCTTAGTGACATCATTATATAATCACGAATACAAATGACATGTCATTAGGATAAAGTGAACTATAAAAAAATATATGAAATATTGATGTTTCCTACATGTAAACAAGGGTGATTTTATGTTTGATCGTTCATGTAGTGTTTGTCTATAGATAAACAAGGTTGACTTAGTGTCCGACTGTACATATAGATGAACCTACGTAAACAAAGGTGACTTTCTGTCAAACCGTGCGTAGTGGTGTAACATATATACAGGGGTGACTTTGTGTTCGACTGATGCATGTTGAGACTAAGTGTCTCCAATTGATGTATAAGGAATCTGAGTATTCAGTGAGCATAAGTTTCACAACAAAGTTTCTTACTTAAACACCAATATGCATGATTTATGGATTGAAAATGAATATGAGCATGATTTGAATAAGCATGTTTTGAATTAGCATGATAGTTGTAAGTTATGAGTTTTGAGTAAGATTGAAAGGTTATCTATATGAGTTTATGACTTTAAATTGGTTTTGGATTTTGGCATTGATGATTCTTGTCTTTGGAGCTACCTCACTAAGCATGTTTTGCTTAAGCTCTATTTTTTTTTTATCTTTGTAGAGAAATAAGGTTTTAAGGACAATATCTGGGGAAAGAGATACAATGGGAAAGAACCTACTTGTCTTTGGTATGATTTAGAAAAATAAAAAGGACTTGGTAATGTGTAAATCAATACTTTAAATAGGATATTTTGAATTAGTAAAACGGGTTGTAAAAGTGACATTTAAGCATGCTTTACTTGATGAATTGCTTGATTGGTAGCTAGCTTGTCGATGCTTGAAGTATGATATTTGCTAGTTATGGATACCTATGTGTAGTTATGAGAGTTGTTTAAATTAGGAAGCATGCATATAGATGATTGTGGTGATTATGATAGCTATGATTGTTTGCCAATGAAGAGTTTGATGCTTAGGAGGTATGCATGTAGTTGTCGGTGATCTATGGTTGTGTCAAGAATGAGTCAAGCTCACCTGAAATGCCTTTTCTCTGTTTCTGGGCACATGAGCATCAGAACAGAAGAAAATGGTTTCGATACACCTGAAAAATTTTACCTGGCGTTCTGATACACGAGTTTAGTATATCGAAATAAATAACCCAAATTTTACATTGTGTTTCAATACACGGGGAGCTCGTTTTTGTAACCAAGGCTCACTAGACACTCGTGTTTCGAAATAATTAAGAGGTTGTTTCAATTCCTTGAAATTGGTAGTTATTATCGTTACTGCCACATCAGCGTACCGATACAGGGGTCATCTGTATCGATAACCTGTTCATGTTTTGAAGAAATAAATTGTACGAATTGTATTTTATTCCTTGTATAGTTTTATGTTTGATTGAGGGTGTTATGGATGTTGAATAGGTCTAAAATTTCACATTTGAGCATGTAATTAATTTAATTTCAAATGGGCTAACTCAAATTGGTTTAAGTCCTTATGAATCCAAAGATTTACATTTTGGTCCCTAATTAACGATACATACAGTTGGTGATGATAGAATACTCTGTTTTGCCTGAATTTTGACGTGAGTGAACTTTCTACGTTTAATTGAAGTTTGGTAAATCGAATTTCTTCCTTGTCATTGTAATTTAATGTGTCTACATTTTAGTACCTAAAATGCTCGTGTGTTCAATTGAATGATCGAATATTGTCAGATTGCTTTAATTTTTGACCAGCATGTGATTAACACACATAGAAACTCAATTATGCATATAAACAAGATAAAAAATGTTTAGGGTTATTAATTGGATTAACCCTTTACGAGTTTAGTTCGGTATTCCCCGTGTAAATCGAATTTCTTCCTTATCATTGTAATTCAATGTGTCTACATTTTAGTACCTAAAATGCTCGTGTGTTCAATTGAATGCTCGAATATTGTCAGATTGCTTTATTTTTTGACCGGCATGTGATTAACACACATAGAAACTCAATTATGCATATAAACAAGATAAAAAATGTTTAGGGTTATTAATTGGATTAACCCTTTACGAGTTTAGTTCGGTATTCCCCGTGTAAATCGAATTTCTTCCTTATCATTGTAATTCAATGTGTCTACATTTTAGTACCTAAAATGCTCGTGTGTTCAATTGAATGCTCGAATATTGTCAGATTGTTTTATTTTTTGACCGGCATGTGATTAACACACATAGAAACTCAATTATGCATATAGACAAGATAAAAAATGTTTAGGATTATTTATTGTATTGAGCCTTTACGAGTTTAGTTTGGTATTTCTCGTGTAACTCATTAGTGTCAGCTTTGTTTAGGCTAGTCTAAGGGGGTTACATTTGGTCGTATCAAAGCCAGGTTATGTTTGTTTGGATATGTTTTGTTGTTAATGTGCTTGATAATTATGTTTCGCTGATTTTTTGTTAAGTGACGAGCATGAAAAATGAGTAAAGGCTACACATTGACAATGTCAATACATTTTAAGTTCTTTTAAGGTTTTCCTTGGATTTTGCATGAATGTAGGTCTAACATATTTTAATTATATGTTTAAAATTTCATATTTTAAAGTTAATGAGTATTATCCGAGGAAAGATAACATAGTAGCGAATGCTTTAAGCCATAAGACAATTGTGGAGTTGAGGGTTATGTTTGTTAAGTTGAGTATTTTAAAGGAAGTTGTTTTAGTGGCAGAGTTGCAAGTGAAACCCAATTTGGTTGAGATGTGTAATCACTAATTTTATCCGGGTCTAAACTCGTGTTTTAATTTTTGTCGTATTTGAATAATGAGCTTGTAACGATTAATCCAAAAAATGCAAAAAAAATATTATTACTATATGTATTGATTTATCTTTAATTTTTTTTATTAAAAACTGAAAAACAAAATATATATCAAATATATATTATCTTTTTCTCACAAATCCAAAAATAGTTGTAAATATACTTTTTATTTTGTGCCATTTCAATTTTCGTTTTTTTGTTTTATTATTACTATTTAATGTTGTTTATTACTTCTAGTTTCTTTTATATATTATTATTATTATTATATTTTTACTATCCTTTTTGGTTATATGTATACACATTTTACTCATTGTTTATATTATTATAAATAGTATCTATTACAACAAAATAAAGTAAGTTATTAATATGTTAAACACAATTCCTGTAAACGAAATTGAAATAAAACATATATATATTAGAAATGCTAAGATCATAGAAACCAAGATCATTGAAATAAAACATATATACTAGCCCAAAGTGCCTAGCCACACCCAGGCTTATTTCCAATAATAACATGAAGAACTTTTATATATAAAGCTTTCCAAATCAATATTCCCAACAAATATGGGACATTCTACTTTTTATACTTTTCATTTTATTTTTCCAACATCATGGGTGTCACATTGAGCAACAATTTCTCATTGACCCATTGAACATTTTGAGCTTGTAAATATATAATTTCATCTACTCTTATAGTAGATTAATCATCCACTTAGTCCCAATTAATTTGACTAATGGAACCCACATAAATTTAATCTCCAAAATGTTCATTACCATACCATTCTTCCAACATTATCATATTTATTTTCGTTTATTATATTATTATTATTATTGCTTTATTATATATAATAAATAAAGCATAAATAAACTAAACCCAAATCCAATTTAAATAATTAAAACTCAAAGTTTATTTAATTACAATAGTTCAATATAATATTACAACCCGATAACAATAAATTTCAAAGCCCGTTTTATTAATTATAAAACCCACACATTAATATGGAAATCTGACAAGCCCAATTTTAAATCACCTAGCCCATTTTGCTTAAAGCCTAATCCGGATACAATATGGAAAACATAATCTAACATGTTTCTTATCCATACGAAGCTGAATCTCGACCATTAGATCTGATATCAGATCTAACAGTTGAGATCATGGGAGAGAAAGATCCAGAAGCTTCACGCTTCTCCATGCGCTGACGAGTCAGCTTCCCCACACGCATGTGCAATGCACACGCCAACTCTTCAGATATCCGTCTAAGCCTTTCAGCTTCCCGATCGTCGACAGTCACGTCCGATCTCCGATTCCGGCCAACCCGTACGATTTCCACATGCACAAACAGCCAAAAAGAGATGTCAGATTCGTGCCACATTGATATATATTATGCAAACAGATTTCAGAGACAAATCGATAAAGGAATATCACGAAATATCAGAGGAATCCGGCCAAATACTCAAAGATATTAGACGCGTATTAACAAAGATTCCGTAGCCATATCAGCATACAAACAAAAACCAACAACATATAGCATTTTCTTTTTTTCTTTTTTTTTCAATTGTAAGTTCGGTTATAAAAAGAATCGAAAACCATATTTGTAGGGGTTCCCCCAACCATTCCGATCAATACAAAGAAAGAACCGAATTTTTTGAGGTAAATCCTCTGAAAAAAAAATCGCATAAGAATAAAAAGGGGTTCCTATTTTACCTTCTTTTGGAAGTGGATCAAGTCTTCTTCTCCTCTATTTTGGATCAGTAATAAGCCTTCGGCTTCTGTGCCACTTTGGTGAATCGAGAACGAAAGAGGAGTAGTTTTTATCTTTCTCTTCTTCTTCGAATAAAAAAAAAACTTTTTTCTTCACTGGTTTTCGAAGGAAACTTTTTTTAAGAAACAAAAGGCTTTCTTTTATTTATTGTCGGTTTAAGAACCTAAAAAGAAAAGTGTTTTTATTTTGGGGTTTTAAAAAAATAAATTTTGAAGTCGTCGGCCCTGTACACGGCGGCCGACGTGGTGGTTTCCTAAGAAGGGTCGTTGGTTTGTGGGTTTCTAAGGCTTTTTCTGGGTTTGAAGATGAATATTCATCTCTTTTGGATAAACATTATAGAGAATCTGGGGTTTTGTTTTGTTTTGACGGCTATTAAAATGAATAAAGGCCTCCCTTTTTTGTTTTAGTTGTGTTTTATACCGGGGGTAAAACAAAAATAGTTTTATTAGACTCATTAAACCCCTCCACATCTTTCAAATCCTTCCCTAGGTCCTTGCAACTTGTTTTGGCTTTTTAATTTCATCACTAAACTCAATCATAACCATTTGTTTCAAATGGTTTATTTAATATCACATCCCTCCGTATTTTTTAGTTTTTTTTCGAACCCTTCCCCTTGGTTAAATTATTTTTTGAGTCCCCGTTACTGTGTTTTCCTTTTCAGTTGGGTCATTTCCAGTAGCTAAACCTCATTATGTTGGTCTTTTTATTTAATTTGATCATCTTTTTATTTTATTGGTTTGTTTATTTATTTATTTTGCTTCATGTGAATATTTTTATGTTATATATTATTTACCATGTTTTATTTGTTTATACCATGCTTTTATTTCATGTTTTTATTTATTCATTTATTTGTTTTTACCATGCTTTTAATTATGTATTTTATTTTTGATGTATATATGCTTTATTTATTTATTGCCATACATATTTGGTCATGTATTTTATTGTTTTTCATATATATGCTTGTACATATTTAGTTTATTTATTTCAAGTCTTTAAATTTGTATTTTATTCATGTATGTTTTATTTGCTTTTTTGCCCAACTCATATCTCACTATAATAATTAATGAATCTTAACAAATACGTCTTTATTCTGTCGTAACGGGCCCGTATTCCAACGTATTGGTCGCGGTGTATGCGTTGCCTTTGAATAAAGACACGGTAAAAATAAAATTGAATTTGAATCATTAAACAAATTCTAATTTAAATGTCACTTTAAAACAAAATTTTCAAAATTAATTAAGTGGTTATTTTAAAGGTGTCAATTTTGGGCGGTTTTTAAACTCTAAACCCGTTTTTAAACTGTAATCGACTCTCGAACCCATCTTTTTTGAATCTCTAATTTTTTACGGTGTCCGGCCTACCAAAGTGACCGGTGTCAACTCTAACATTTTTTTAAATCACTTCCAACCGTTTTTTAAATCATTTTTAACCGAATTTTTAATTATTTTAAATTCAAAACCTTAGTTTTCAAATTTCTCAATTTCTTATCCCAATTTGCAAAACCCTAATTTTTAGGTCAATTTCCCCCAAATTCGATTTTTAATTTTGACCTAATTTTCATGTCCACTAGTGACCCCCTATTTTTTACCACTTTCTTTTTATCACATTTAAACTTATTAAATTTTAAATTTTTAAAAGGGTCGCTACAAGATGATAAAAGTAAAACAATTGGAGGATGAATCTTTGGTACCTTTTGTGGAAAATATCGCCGAGGTTAGACCTTATGATTATCATTTTGATTATGATCAGGTTCTTTTTTTTAGAGGTCAGATAGTAGTGTCGGACGATGTTGAGTTGAGGTAGGTTATCTGGACTTGCAAGATGAATACAGAACCGGTTTCCAATGTACAACTTTATAGAAGTATGGTAGGAGCACTACAGTATGTTTCACACACGACACCAAATATATCCTTTGTTGTTAACAAAAAAGCTCAATTTCTACAAGATTCTAAGCAAATTCATTGGCTAGTTGTTAAAAGAATATTAAGATATCTTTGAGGGAATGTCGAGTATAGACTTTGGTTTACTACTAAAATTCCAGGATCAATTTTCATAAATGCTTTCTCTGATGTTGGTTGGAGAGGTGATGTTGATGACCGCATATCCATTTCAGGTTATTGTGCTTATAGTGGTAATCATTTACTCACATGGAGTTCAGAGAAGCAATGAATTGTGTCTATGTCTACAATTGAAGCTGAGTATCGAAGCATGAAAAATACAACAGCTATGATCACTTGGATCAAAGTTGTCTTTCACGAGATGGGAGTAAAGCTTAATGATACTCCACGAATCTGGTGTGATAACACCAGTATAGTGGCCATGGATGCTAACCCTATACTTCATGCAAAAACAAAACAATTGAACTGGATTTACACTTTGTATGGAAAAAAGTTACTTCCAATGATTTACAAATTAATCATATTCCAGTTGATGATCAAGTTGCAAACACACTAACAAAGCCTTTTCCAATTAACAAGTTTGATAGCTTCAAAAGAAAGCTCCTTGTGGTAGAAGCATGTGAAGTTTCCAAAACTAAGAAAGTCTGGTGAATGTTAAGCATCTTCAATCAGCTCAATATTGATTCTGTTGCAACTGTTTATGTTATAGAAGAGCTACTGTTAGTAGCAGTTATTTCTTCCCAGCTCATCAACTTTCTTGCCTTAGTTCATCTATAAATAAGATGCATTCCCTCTCTTGTAAAACATCCCTTGTATTTCATGTAAATCAATGAATGTGCTTTTTCTTCTATCATTCCCTTCTTCCTTCTTTCATGTCTTCTAACAATAATGAGCTACCTAATTGGAAAGAGATTTTTGGTGATAAGTTCAACAGGAGAAGACATAAAAAAATTTGAATATTAACGCAAAGAAAGAAAGATGTGATAAGAATCAAATGAGAATTGGAAATATTCTTTCATGAATATTTCTAATTCAATTTGATCCTATCACCCAAGTTGACCTAGATTTTTTCTATAAAAAGAGAGCATTCGTCAACTACAAAATGAGTCGAAGAGGAGTCAAATTTGGGAGTCAATTTATAGAGTTGTTTTAGAGAAAATCAATTTAGGATTATTCTTTTTATATCTTTAGAACCCAATTATAAATTGATGTAATTAGTTTGGATTATTTTGTTTCGTGGTTGTGAGAAACGTTTAAATGCTATTTAAATAATTGAATGTGTTCTTAATCAAAGTTTACTTATTCTTGGCAATTATTTGGTTTGCGAGAGAATTGGGGAAACATAATATTGTTTCTTGGCAATTTATAAGCTTTCTTTAGTATTATTTTTATCTTTTATTTTATTTTGATATTTATCCTTTTTTATTTTTATTTATCCTCTTAAGTTTTTTTTTTTTATTTAATTTTTCCAATAAAAAACCACAATCATCATGTCTAAGATCCTCTAATCAGGAAACATCTCATAGGCAAGTGGAGCAGTAACTATGTTGGTCATCCTGATCAATTTGCTCTGCTCATTACAACAAAATTTTACATGTTCAGGCAATTGTTATTTCCTATGCAACTGTTGTTCAAGATAAAGGAACAACACCGATGGAGGAACATAATCCACCAGCACAACAACCATGATGAGGACCAAAAGCTAAACTTATTGCAAGTAGAAAACTACTAACTCAAGGTGACGACCTTTCTAACTCATTTGTATTTTTTTATTTTTTTATTTTTGCATGCTTTGAGGATAATGCTTCACTCGAGTTTAGGGGGTAATAGTCTTTAATTAGATTCATGATAGTTGTTGCAGTTAGATTTCATATATTATTTGTCAAATATTCAATTTGATTTAGTTCCTTTGAATTTGATAGATAACCAATGATGAAACTTTTGTCATTGCACTTAATTGTTGCCTTTGATTTTAAGATTGTATTGGAAGAATCTAGAAATTTACTATGATGCTGAAATTTTTTACATGGTTGTGACTTGTTAATTGATAGAGACTTAGTGAACTTAGGTTGTTAGAATTTTGGGTAAATAAAAACAAAAAAAGTGGATAAGTAATGTCATTCTAGAGGTGCCCAAAAGTGGCTCTAGTTTATGTGCATTAAAGAATCGGTAGAGGTACCCGAAACTGGCTCTAGTTGATAAAATTAAAGGAATTCTTAATTACTAGAGGTGCCCGAAATTGGCTCTGGTAAAATTAAATTTAATTCCCAGACAATTAACTTGTTAAAAACCTATTGTTCACATAGAATCTTGAAAGTTGACTTGTTCACAGCTACGCACACACTTTGTCACGAGCATTATAGTTTGATTCTGGCTAATTTCTTTGTTTTTGAAAAATTTTAAAGGTGATCATACTTTGTGCCCGGTTTTGAGGTTGGAAGTTAAATTTTGAAGCATGTCTTTGAAGATTGAATGCCTTGGCAATTAATTGTTAGGTTTCCATTGCTTGAGGACAAACAATAATTTGAGTTTGGGGGTGTGTTAAGCGTTTAAAAGTACTATTTTTGTTATCCTTTTACTCATATTATTATTTACATTATTAGTCATTTATACATTTTTATATATTTTCCTTGGTTGTCACATTTATTTCATGTGTTGGTTGAATTATATGGAAAAATATATTGCTTTGGTGTATTTCCATGTTTGCATGGATCATTCCTTTGATGATGAGATACTGAATTGGAGGCGATTCTTCGTGATAAAGTCAATGGGAGAAGACATGGAAAGATTTGGAGATTGATGCAAAGAATGAAAGATATGATAGGAATCTAATGAGTCGAAGATGAGTCAAATTTGGGAGTCAATATCTAGAGTTGATTCGAAGAGAATCAATTTGGGATTATTCTTTGTATATCTTTAGAACCCAATTATGAATTGATGTAATTGGTTTGGGTTATTTTGTTTTGTTGTTGTAAGAAACGTTTAAATTCTATTTACGTAATTGAGTTTGTTCTTAATCGAAGTTTACTTATTCTTGGCAATTATTTGGTTCGTAATAGGAAATGACCTCGATAAACGATACATTTATCTAGATTCGAGAGAATTAGATTCACAAAACGAATATGTATGGTTCGAACCAAATGGGTGAGAACTAATCTGACTTAGGGATAAGTACAAGATTTTAAAGGCTAATAGAAACAAATCTTTGCCGAACTTTGAGGATATATAGTCGCCCAAATAGCCCGAGCATTCCTTCATCGCAATTGCTCAAGCATTCAAAGAATTGATAAGACAATCCGATTGAGCCCAATTACCGAAACAAATTGAGTGGTGCGAGCACTCATTTACAAAGAAGAATTCAATTCGGACATCACTCCACAATTCAGGATAATCAAACCTCTTCTATCACCTATTCGGTTTCATCTATCTTTTCTTATATTGTTTATTTTACTTATTCAATTATACTCCAATTATCAACTTGTATCTTAAATCCATCAACAATAAATGTATCATCTCTCCTTGCTCTCCTTTAGAATCATTTCTCATAAGATAACAATGTAAACAAAATGTTGTATCTTTTGATACACTATATTCTAACCATTTTTTATGCTCTTTGAACCATTTTGGATTAAAACTTAGTAATTTATCATTATTATACTTTTTTAAGAAACTTGTGTGTTGGAAAAATAACTAGGTGTTAGTATTAACAATTGTCTTAGAAATAGATTCGTTACAATTGGTATAATTGTTGCTTTAGATGCATTTTTCGCAAGGTTAACACGATCGCTCTAACAATTTATGTACTCAAATTTTGAAGTGAATTCCAATACTATTGCTTTTCTTTCAAAAAATTGAAAAGATCTAAATAGAAATTTTGTAGAAGTTAAAACACTTTTTTTTTTGTTTTGAATGAGATAATGAAAGCTCTGTTTATAGATGAAATTAGGGGCAAAATCATTAAAAAAAACTCTAAAACCGTCCATTAATTACATTTAACCACATTTTAAAATATCATTGAAACGGTTGAATCTAGACTAAAAATTAATCCAGATTCATTTTTAAATAGACTAGATAGAAATTAATCAGCTATATAATTAGACAATAATTAAATTGTAATAATCACTTCATAATAGTTGTGTAACAACTATTCGGATATCCTAAAATAACCGTTCAAATTCATTTTGAATATGAAGCTTAAACGTGTCTACATTCACTCCTCTAGAAAATCAAAATAAATCAGTGAGATGACAAGTGTTGTTTTAATAGTCAAAATTAAATAATATTTTTAAATTAAATAATAAAAAAATTATAATAAAAAGTTTCGATACACAAAAAATTTAAAATTTTTAATACAATTTTGTATAGATTTCGATTTAGGATGCTATAACATAAATGAAAAAAGGTTGGTGAGATTGCAATGAAATAAATGAAAGAAAAACAATGTTAAGATTAATATAAATAAAAATAAAAATTGGGAGAAAACAGTAAATTAAACGAAAATAAAGTTAAAATGACAATGAAAAAAATGTCTTGAGATAGTTTTGTTTTAATTTTTTCGATCATTTAAATGGATTTTTATTCCGAGATTCATGTCGGTTACAATTTACAAGGCTTAACTATTGTAACTTATTTTTCTCTCTTGTAACCGATCTTCTCAAGTCAATCTTTAAAACATGTTTCTTGAATGGATTAACTACAACTATTATCGTTAAAACAATCAGATTAAGTACTGCAAAAGCCCAATTCAGATTATGTTGTCTTGTGATAATCGAATCCGATATTATTTTTTCTTAGTGGAGTATTGTTAAGTATTTTCATAAGAAGTTGAATTGTCACAGGTTTATCCTTCCTCCCAACTGTATTGTTAAGTCTTTTTCATTTGAAATCATTTTAATTTTGTAAGTCAGGACGATTGTAAACTAATAAACCAAAAAATGAAATGTATCTCGAAGAGAATTAAATACTTTTCAATTCTCACGCATAAAATTGGTTCATTACTAACTCTAGACTTTAAAAAATTTGCTAAGCATGATATAATTGATCATTCTTAACATAATTTTGTAAAATAATAAAGATTTGAAATTGAAAAAAAAAATTATAAGAAAGCAAAGAATAAGAATTCAAAGACAAAGTAGATAATGTTCATAACCTTACCCATAGAAGATATTTATAGGCTCTTAATTATTTAAAATTAAATATTTTAATATATTTTTTCGGATTGTGCTATCCGAACTATTTAAAGAAACCTGTTAATAGTTTTTTTCTGATTATGAGAAGAATAAAAGTTTATTAATTTTTTTAATCGTAAACATAAGCGTAAGTGACATGCTTAAAAAAGCTTTAAAATTTGTGTAAATTTAGCATTTGAAGAGAGTAAAGTTAATAACTGATCATGTTTCAATATAGTTGGGTCCAGAGTGACATCATTTAAATTGAAGGTGGGTCTAAATGAATAAAACAAATATTTAATATATAGATTTTTATGGTGGGCCAAATATATACATCTGCCGTTGACTTAAAAGTTTCGACTAATTTAAACCTAAACTTAATCTAATTAATTTAAATTTATAACCAAATAGGTCAAGATATAATTTAAATTAAATTTAAAAACTTAAACCTAACCTAAGAGACCAAACACGCATAAAAATAAAAACAAACATATAACAAAGGAGAAAAAACAAAAATAACATTTTAAAAACATATAATCAAAGTAAGAAATTAAGGAAAAGACCACACCCAATAAAAAGGCACAAAACACAAACAAATTGAGGAAATAAAAATATATAATAAATAAATTTAAAGAAAGAAAGAAAATTTCCGAAAATTTAAATACATGTTCGATCAATTAATTTACGGATTGAATGATGTTGAAAAGCTTAATCTAAGAATTTTATTGATTATGGTGAATGATTATTGGAGAAATTTCTAAAAAATCAAAGGAAAAATGATTGTTGCCATGAATTTTGAAGGATTATGGGGAATTGGAAATCATGGCAATTATAAAAAATCAACAAACAATGGATTTTTTATTTGAAATTTATTTTCTTACAATTATAGGGCATACAATCTACAATCTCAGATTATAACCCCAAATAGGTGTTTTTCCATTAAGCAAGACAAAGTAAAAATATTTAAATATATTTCTTTTTATTCAAATAGAACAAAAATAATAAGAATTTAGATTTTTACTATTAGAATTAGATCGGTTAACCATCGTCGACGTTTTCTTCATTATCTTCATTCATTTTTTAAACTATTTTTTAAAAATATTATTTTAAATTTAATATAAAAAGAATTTCAGAATTTTTTTAAAATTAAAATCGAGAGGGATACAACATAAAAAATGAGATTTTGATTTTTGATTTTAAAATCAAAATAAAAAAAATATTTAATATTTTCTTATCCGAAAGCGAGATCATCATACACCGTATTTTCAAACATTAAAAATAATCAATTGATTATCGATGATCGACCATAAAAATAGACCGTGAAAGCTTTGTATTTTTTATTCAGTGGAAATGAACGAAGGAGGAAATAATAAGTCTAATACTAATCATTTTATTTTTTTATTTGTTTAATTTGTTAATAAATTGTGCCTCAACTTCATCACAGCACACCATAGCCTGTGCATTGACTTTGGGGACAAAGCCATTAAGAGATATCTAGTTTTCATTTTTATTATTTATTTAGCTTAAAAAATTTAATAAGATAAGATAAGATTTATTTTTATTGTTGTGAATAAAATAAAGAACAAGAATAAAATAGGAGAATAAAGATGAGAGACAAAGAGAGAGATTTTATTATATTCTCAAAGTAGGGTTGTGTACAAAGCTTTGGCCAAAAGTCTATATTTATAGGCATAAGATGAAAACCCTAATTCCATTGGGTATTAAACCCTAATAATAAAGCCCATTAAACTTTAAATTAATATATAGATATTCATCATGAATAAATATATTCATAACACTCCTCCTTGGATATCCATGAAGATAATGTGCCTCGGTGAAACCATACTAAGATAAAAACCATGTGGGAAAAAAATTCTTAGTGAAGGAAAAGGAGTACACACATCTTTGATACGCATAACATGTTGCCTCATTAAAAATCTTATCAGGAAAACCCATTGAGACAAAACCTTGGTTAAGAGAAAAAGAGTGTAACGCGTATTTACTCCCCCTCATGAAAATATCACATAAGACATTTGAATCTTCATAATTCAATATTTAATACAAACTTCAAATGTTGAAGTAGATCATGCACTAGTAGATAAATCTTCCAAATCATTGCTTGAAATGATTCATTGAATAATATTCATCTAAAAATCATGAGGGACGAAACTTAAAGAAATATGTTTCGTTTTATCATATTTGATGTATCCATCTTAAGATATAAATTTTGTATTATCGCTTTACAAGATAGCTTGCATATCTTATCTTGTGAAAAACATTCACATATCTTCAGGATATGTTTAGCCAAACACATATTTCGGATTTGCCTCGTGCATAACAATTATTTAAAGGTAATGATCTCGTAGCACTTAAATAATATTTCTAGACCAGCTAAAATACGATGCTTCCAGATCAAGTAATGTATATATTGTGCTCTTAGACCAAGAATATCATTATCCTTTTCTTGAGGCAGAAAGAATCTTTGTTTACACTAAGAGACCTAACAACCATAAGGATGATCAATGAATATGCATTATTCATGTAAAGTCTCTTTCAATATTTTTTTGTATGTCGATTGATCCACAAATATTTGAGGAGATCTTTTCACGAGTCTCAACTATATTCAAATCATCGACAACAATAAAAATTTAAAACTAATTCACTTAATCAAAATGCTCGAGGAAATTAAACAATTCATATAGCATTATGCTAATAAGTATTCAATGAGGCGATTATATCAAATACGCCTAAATCTTTCAATCAATAAAAGATATATTTAATATGTTGAATAATGTTCTCGAGAACTTGAATTAACTGCTTCTGGCAGTCTAAATCCTTTTAGAAGCTTCATGTAAATGTTTTTACCAAGAGGCTCACACAAATAAGATGTAACAACATACATTAGACGAAACTAAGTCATTTTATTTATTGCCAGAATATCTAAAAGTAATTGCATCCACCACCGAGGAATATATTTTCCTCATTCAATTTTATGTCTTTGTGAGAATCCTTGTGCAACCAAATGAGCTTATATCTCATGATTTCCCCTTTTGATTTCTCTTTCTCTCACAAAGGCTCGTTTATATCTACGAGCTTTACATATTTTAATGTACGGGCTATAGGCCCAATTACTTCTCTTTTTGAAAAGAGATTTTAGTTTCGTCTCAATTGCCTCTTTCATGTTGTCAATCATTTCTTTATCCAATTGACAATGATTCATGATCCACATCATCAAATAAAATCTCTATTGTTATATTGCATGCAAATATATTAACGACGTTGATTTAATTTCAGTTCCATTTATCACTAAACATGACATAATCTATTGAGATCTCTTTATTGTCAGGTACTTGAGTCATGTCAATATCTCTGTTGGAGACCATTTAATCTCTTCTAGAGATTTTCATAATCATTGATTCCTCGATCAAACCATCATAAAATATAGCTCCTCTTTCCTTTTCGAGGATCTCTTATCTTTGGAACTTACTTGTCTACTACGTTTTAAGTGTAAGTTAGACTCATTAGCAACTAGAATTTATCCTTCCATGACATCAAATTTAATCGGAGCATTCATAGCTGGTATACGTGACTTAGTCACTCTTTTAGGGTCACCAAAATCATCTGGCAATTGATTTGCTAAATGAATTATCCATTGAACTTATAGTTCACATTGTATATTATATGGATCAAAAAGAGAAAATGATAATTCATTCCAACTTATTTTTTCCCAGCTATTTATTTTCTCCCCCTAATGTTGGGTAAATTGACTCATTAAAATGATAATCAATAAATCGGATTGTAAATAAATACTCTATCAAAAGCTCTTATATATATATTCCCAATAAAACTCATCTTTGTGCATTATGGTGGAGCAATTAGAATATATATCGCACACCCAAAAAAATTGAGATGAGAAATATTTGGTTCCTGACCAAAAAACATTTATAATGGGGAAAACTTATAATCATTTGTTGGCTTGATGTGAATTTGTTATACTACATGTAAAATTACATGCCATCAACATTATCAAGACTGATTGTCTTTAGAAAATAATCTAGAATATGTGTTCGTAACTTTATTAACTGAGCAAGTAGCCTCGCAAACATCAAGTTACGGGTTAATAACAAGGATACACATAACCATCTAGTCGATGCATCGATAAAAATTATAAAATATCTAGATGGTATTTAAGAAAGGTGTATGGGCCCATATATATCACCTTGTATCCGTTCCAGAAAATTAATAGCACTCTATCTTAGATGTTGATGATTGAATAATCAAAATGCTTTCATAGCAAGTATAACAAGAAAAATTACCTTGAAGAAACTCTTAGTTCTTTAATAAATGACCACATGAAAGTGTCAGCAATTTTTCACATCATAATTAAACCAGGATGGTTTAACCGGTCATGCTCAATAAAATAATCAGTAAACATCCAGTTTACAATAGCATGAGCTTCAATTTGTACTAATTCTTATGTAGTACAATATGGATGACAGTGCATATAATTTTACCAATATTTCATTATTGCCTTGAGTTATACTCGTAATATTGAGATAGTCAGCATCCCCTTGACTAATATTCTCAATATATTTCTATAAATATCTTTAAAACTCAATATCTCTTTGCGATTTTGACGAGTATAATAAACTATAAATATGAAATAAAGTTCTAATTGGTAACATATTTGCTCAACGAGCATAATGTACTGTAAATATGAGATAAAGTCTCATTTGGCAAATAACATATTTGCTCAGTTGGAGCTTTCTGTGATATTAGTACTTCCGAATATAGTACTCATATTATTCTCTTGTATTTAAAATGAGAAAATATGCATAATTATGCACCTTTTAGTACGTGCTTTATTTCATTCACTTCAGAAAATGAAAAATATGTACTTTGTACCATTCACTTTGGATAATGGAAAAATATTTAAAAAATAACACATCATATCAAATCGGATCAAAGATAAGCTCTCAAGAGCTCTTCCGAAGCACTGATATTTTAGTACTTTGAGATATAGTACTCATATTTCCCTTGTATTTAAATGAAAAAATATTTCTTATGCTTAAGTATTGTATGATTACTTGCACTTTCTGCTAAGCATAAATCGCCATAAATTATTGTATATTTTATTCCAGAAGTAATCATATTCTTTTAAGGAAAAAAATTAACATAAAAAATAAATAATTAATATATAAAGTAAGTTAACATAAATAAATAATAAATAATAAATAAAAGATCTAAAGAAAATAAAATAAATTACAGATTATTCTCTTGAAGGATTATGAGAAAATTATCAATATCCAATTGAGTTGGATCAATAACGCCATTATTTTCGCCGCAAAGAAAATTTGTTTATATTTTCTTTAATTTATCATTAATGATTATGGATAAAGTCCATAATACTTTGGCGTTTGACAAATACGAGATCAATAGTTTGTACCATCGTATTGATAACATAAAGATTTTAATATGATCTCTATCATTCTTATCATCTTTATAATTCCACTTCTTGTGGATATAAGTATTCTCAAAATAATCACCTTATTTATGTCTATTTTATAATCTCAATCATGATCACAATTACTAATGTGACATTTATTTTTTCCATTATAAAATATCACATTCACTCCAGGGAATGGAGCAGAGACTGATAGGTATTTAAAGCCCTTGTATGATATTGTTTATGTAAGACAACATTAATGTGTGAAAAGTGGAGTATGTTTTTCTAACATATCATCATCAGTGATACTCTAACACATAATTGAGTTTTATTCACTAACCATACAGTGAATTATCATGTTTGCATTTACTTCAAAGAATGAAAAAAATTCAATAATCGCATGAAATAAACATCATGCTTGTATAATCGCATGGAATAAACATCATGCTTGCATAATCGCATGGAATAAACATCATGCTTGCATTCACTTCAAGGAATGACATAAATTTGATAATCGTATGAAATAATCATCATGCTTGCATTCACTTTAAGGAATGTCATAAATTCAATAATTGCATGGAATAAGCATCATGCGTGCAGTCACTTCAGGAATATTTCCCATAAAATTCTTTGATCAAGACGATTTTCGTAACTTGAACTTGGGAGAAGTTTATAGTCGAATTTTTTTCGACATAAAATTAGTATTGCTTTCAAGCAAATATAAACTTTATAATATTCATACTATTAAATAGTAATTGATCAACTAATATATATACAATACATACAACGAACAAAAATTTAATTCTTATACGCGATGTTGTTAAACCAGTCTACAAGGTCCTTTAAAAAGAACCTCCTTTGAGACCAGTAGCCTCGCAGAACAGGATGTCCAGCCAATATACTCGGATTAAACCGACATAATAAAGAACATATTAATTAATTAAAGGTTTAATATTTATTTCAATATCATGTAATACTTTGAACATGATTAAAAACATAAACTTTCATCGTAATAATAAAATAAACAAATATTGATTATAATAAAGACAAAAATTTCAAATTAAATAAGTAAAACATACCGAACTTTTAACTATATGGTAGATTTAGTTACCAATATCTTGTTAAAATCTTTTTCGGGAATTGTCAATAAGAACCACGGTATTTGAGCCACTTTATCGCTACAGAAATACCAAACAACCAAAGATTTTTAATAAATTAAAAATCAAATCAAAGATCAAGAGAGAAAAATAATCGATAATTAAAATATAATTGAGGAAGAAGAACTTATCTTTGATTTATGTGAGTAACAAATTCTTTTCAATAACTCTTTCAAGATTCGAACGAAAAACACCTTCGTTGGTTAGAGTTTCGTGCTGATAACATGTTGTGAATAAAGTAAAGAATAAGAATAAAATAGGAGAACAAAGATGAGAGACAAAGAGAGAGATTTTATTATATTCTCAAAGTAGGGTTGTATACAATGCTTTGTCCAAAAGTCTATATTTATAGGCATAATATAAAAACCCTAATTCCAATGGGTATTAAACCCTAATAATAAAGCACATTAAATTTTAACTTAATATATGGATATTCACTATGAATAAATATATTCATAACACTTATCTATATTATATGTATATATATATATATATATATATATATATATATATATATATATATATATGCGCTATACAGCTATCTACTCTATTACATGTCATTATACATATATATATATATAAATATTATAGCTATATTATACATATTTATAATATATTATTTATTTTAATATTTCATTAATTTATTTATATTGTTGTTTATAAATTGTTCATTTATTCTATTTAATTTATTTTCGGTCTTAGGGTGACTCATAACGGAAAACGATATATATTATAATTCTAATCTTCTTGTATTTATGTTTTTGATTTTAGTTATTGCATCGCTTTATTTTGTTCGATCTTTTATATCCATATTTGATTTCTTATCTTTATTTTCTTACAATTTTGTGACATACGAACTTGACATTCACGTCACCCTTTATTTAAATCACAAAATGAAGATATCATTTAACTCGATTATTTTATTTTTAATCTTGGTCTAATGGATCGAGATCAAATACTCAAATTGATTATTATTGTCTAAAAGTAAATATTAAAGATAAATAAAATTGAACAGGTCATAACACCGTAATCTAATTATTTGCGTCATATATAAAGGTGACGTATTTGATTTAAACTGTAAATTAATACGATATTCAGATTTGTTGAATATTGATTTAATCTATGATCCGATGTATAACCATTTTTTATTAATTAAAAGTCTAATTAAGTCAAACCTATTAAATTATTAAAGTTCATTCAATTAAAACTAATATTTGATTAATAACATTTAATTAAATTTAATTTAAATATCAATAATTTTTTTGATTAAAAACAATGTATATTTTAGTATTGATTTTGGGTACGGTGGATGTTAATTCTTTCCAACACGTAATTAACTATCGAACATATTTTCAAAAGAATATAAGATTTTATTGGTTTTGGCTTACCAAACTCACCGTTGACTTTAATATTTTATTTTCAAAATAACAAAAAAAAATTTAAATAAAATTTGCAAAATTTTCAATTTTTATTTAATCCAACATTTTTATTTAAAAAAAACACCACTAAATACTTATTAATTTTTTTCTAACGATTTTAAAAGTGGAAATGAATTTGAATTTTTATGGTGAATTGGAAATCAGGACAATTCAAAAAATCAACAACCAATCGTTTTTTTTTATTTGAAATTTATTTCTTATAATTATAGTGTATAAAACCCAGAATCTAAGATTATAACCCCAGATAGGTATTTTTTTTTTTCAGAAAGCAATACAAAGCAAAAATATTTAGATGTATTTATTTTTATCAAATAGAAAAAAAAAGAAGAAGAATTTAGATTTTTATTATTAGGATTAGGTGAGTTACCCGTCGTCAACGTTTTCTTTATCATCTCGTTCAGTTTTTTAAGCATTTCATTCAAAATTTTGAAAGGGTTTTCAAATATATATATATATATATATATATAAACTTTTATTATCAGTTTTTTGAAATCTTAAAAAATAGTTTTTTTCGATATTCTTCAAATTTGTTTCCAAGAATAAAAGGGATTTTCAAAACTTTAAAAACGTTCATTTTTTGAAATAAAGATAAAAAAGAATTTTAGAATTTATTTTTAAATCAAAATCAAGAGGAGTTAAATAAAAAAAGTGAGTTTTATTTTTAATTTTTTATTTTAAAATCAAAATTTAGATTTTTTTTAAATCAAAATAGAGAAGGATTCAAAATAAATAAAAAAAGTGAGTTTTATTTCTGAAATTGAGGTCACCATACACCGTTATTTTAGAACATTAAAAATGATAGATAAAAATAGATCAGGAAAGTCTTTTTATCTTTTTTTTTTATTTACTGTTTAGTGGAAATGAATGATAATAAGTCTAATACTAATCATTTTATTTATTTATTTGTTAATAAATTGTGCCTCAGTTTCATCACAGCACACTGCACACTGTAGCCTGTGCATTGACGTTGGGGACAAAGTCATTAAGAGCTAACGAATCCTTTTATTATTTACTTAGCTTTAAAGTGACGTTTCACTCTTATCTGTTCAGTATCCTTATCTATATCTATAAAAATTAAGACTTTGGTCTTTGAGCCCTAGTATGTTTATTATTATTATTATTATAAATAAAGTAAAAAATAATAACAAATTAGATGAATAAAGATAAGAGATAAAAAGAGAAAGATTTGTACTATATTCTTAGAATAAGATTACTTATAATATTTTTTCTAAATGTCTATATTATAGGCATAAGATAAAATTCTTAATTTTAATGGATATTAAACCTAATAATAAACTACATTAAAGTTTTATTTAATATATAAATAACTACCGTATATAACGATATTCATAACATTATTATTATTATATAAAAGTATATACGTTAAACATTTATGGTGTAAATTTATAAAATTGGGTTGTAAGAGAGTTTTGGTTGCGTTTCATAACCTAAAAGCACTTTTTAATTATTTTTATTAGATTTTAGTTGTTTTTAGTTATTTTTTAAATTAACTTTTTTCACCAAAACTCCAAAGTTAGAATTTTTGTTTTTGCTTTGAAAAAGTTAATTTGTAAAGTAAAATTATTTTTTTACTCTTATAATATATTGATAAAATAATGTTTATACATATATAATTATAAATTAATATATTTTTTATAATATTTGTATTAAGAATAAAATTATTTATTTGTACTTATTTTAAATTTATTATTAATTTATAATTATTATATCCATATATAATCTAAAATATAGTTTATACTTTTAAACTAAATTTTAAAAAATTTAAAATATTTAGTAAGGTTAAATTGATTTATTTAATAAATCGTAACATTAACAAATTTGAACATTATCCAAATTCACGTATATCTTACAACATCATATTTAAAATAGATATTTTATCCACACTTCCAACATGCAAGCTCTTTAATTAGAAAAAACTAATTTAAAATCCCATTGAACCTGAGCTACAACCATTTTAATAGTATATTTTTTAAGAGTTTAATTGATTAATTAATTTATTAGCTCAAGTGCTTATTCAATTTATTAATTCAAATGCTTAATTTAGTACATAAAATCTTTTAAGGGATTAATTATTGTTTTGAAAAATTCAAGTACATCTTAGACTTACTATCAGAAAAATATTTATTAAATTAAGATTCAACTAACGTTTTTTTTACAAATGTTACGGAATTTTTATTAGATCCATAAAAATTATAATTATATCGTCTTCAAGAAATAAAAAATTAGATTTTACAACCAAAAAAACAAAGAAAAGAAAATTCTTATGAAATTAAGCATACCAATAAAATTCAGAAGCTTCCTGAATCTTCTTATCTTTGTCCAAACGAGACGCATAAAGAAGGAAGAAAGAGCTGTAGACGATCCAAACTGTCATGTGAAAAATATCGCTACCCAGGACTGATTTTATCGGCAAACAACCATCAACCGAGTGGGAATATGACTTTTCAAAAGACCACCGACAAAAAACATAAGTCAAAAACTAGCATCGATTGAATCAAACCACAAGAGCAGATAAATCAAACCACCGGCAAACAACAATCGATCGCTAGGGTATGCTGAAACATGCCACAAGAGCAGCTGAATCAAATCACAAAACGAAAACATGTCACATAGACAGAAGAAAACGTGTCACAAGGACAGAAAAAACGTGTTATAAAAACAGAGATTCTTATTAAAAAAAATAAAAATAATAGATTTATAGATATGGTGATTGACAATCAATACTAAGATTAATTGCCGGCCACCGATCAAAAGGATAAATCAAAGTAGAGAACGATTAAGAACGAAAAAATTTAAAAAAAAAAAAAGAACGGTTAGGGTTTTTTATTAATTGAGATAATTTTAAAACACAAAAAGTCACAAACTAGATGACACAAAAAAGGTATTAAATTACAAATTATTTTAACTAACGTTTTTTTATTGTTTTAAAAATACGAAAGAACATGGATAATATATATATATTAAAAAACATCAGAATATATATTTTAAAATAGATAATATTGTAATTACTTTAGATTGTTCAAAAAATAAAATAAAAAATCTTTCCGAAGAAGTGAAGTATCATGATTTTTTTTTCATTTTCATAAACTTTCAACCCTGCCAAAAATTTTAGGGATGACAACGGGTCGGATAGCGTTTTTGGCCACCCCGACTCCGAAACTTAAGTCTTTCAATCCGAATTTAACCCAATTTTAATATTTTTTATCCTCGATCTGACTCAATCCGATATTATAAAAATCATAATTCGGTTTTGGTCCGACCCCAATATTTTGATAAAATATCTGAATAAATCTGACTGACCTGAAAAAATTAATAAAAATATAATATATAGATATACCAAATCAGAAAATTTTCACCCTAAACTCGATCTTAACCCGATTTTTTTAATCACTAAACAAGAAACCGACCCGAACCCAATTTTTTAAATAAAAAACCCAATTGCTGGCACCTGATCGCTGGCAATGCACATGTAATAGAACTTGTTTAAACTATTCCAATCTAAGTCTCCTCGCTTGCAAGCTCTTTAATTAGAAAAAAAAAAAACTAGTTTAAAATCTCGTTGAACCTCAGCTAAAATATAACAGAAGAGAAAAACAGTTTCCATTAGACGTTTAAGCTTTCGTTTCATCTGTTGTAGAAATGGAAGTTCAGATTACTTCAAAGCAAATACTTAAGCCAGACTCTTCAGATCTTCATCTTTTGAAGCCATTCAAGCTGTCACTTTTAGACCAACTGGGTACAAGGAAGTATACTCAGATCATCCTCTTTTACACAAAACCTAGTGATTCATATACGCACGGTTTACAATTCTTAGACCAAATAGAACAATCACTCTCAAAAGCTTTGACTCAGTTTTACCCGATTGCTGGTCGGGTGAAGGACAACCTTTTTATTACTGATTTCAACCAGGGAGTTCCATATGTTGAAGCCAGGGTGAAAGGAAGCTTAGCTGAGTTCATGGAGAGAACTGACAAACTGGAGGAAATGAACTAAATGCTTCCTTGTCGACCCTTTTCCCATATTCCAGACCCAACAGCACCCCAACTGGCTGTTCAAGTCAACGTGTTCGACTGCGGTGGGATTGCACTAGCTTTCTGTTGTTTCCACAAGATTTTCGATGCAGTAACCGTGGATGCTTTCCTCAACACTTGGGCAGCGTTCAGTCGTGGACAGAATGCTGAAATACCAAATCCTGGTCTGTTAGGGGCAGCGTCACGGCTTTTTCCTCCTATCGACTCGATGCCCGAAAATGTCGCCCTGGAGAGCCTGCTCAACAATGACAGCCGCCGTAAGATTACGAGGAGTTTCGTGTTTGATGCCAATGCGATCAGGACTCTTGTGTTGAAATCGAAAAGCAAAAGCTTGGAGCGTCCTTCTCGTCCATTAGCTCTCAGTGCATTCCTATGGAAACATGCCATCCAGGCTTCTCGATCCGTTTCAGGAAGTTTAAAGCCAGTTTTTTTATTCCAAGCGGTAAACATCCGACCGAAATTGAAGCCCCGACTACCGAGTTATTCGATTGGGAATCTGTTATCGACGGCAATTAGCATGTATAACCCTGTTGGGACAGATATCGAGTTATCTGAGTTGGCTTATCTTGCGAGAGAAGCAACAGCAAGAGCCCCTGATCCCCAGGCTATTCTTCAAGGATTTAAAACATTAACAGAGCAACTCAGCCATGTTGAAGAAATGGTATCAAAAGGAAATGCAGACTATCATATTATAAGCTGCTTGTTGAATACTCTTGATGGAAATGAAGATTTCGGTTGGGGAAAGCCGAGTCTGTTTAGCATTGCAGGGATTGATAGGCATAATCGAGAGATGGCCAATTTGATGTATCTAGAAAGGGCAAAACAGCCCCACGCCATCGAAGCATGGGTAACTTTATCGGACAGAGAGATGGGTTGTCTGGAACGTGATCCAGAGTTCATCGCATTTGCTTCTCCAGATTCTGATAAAAGTAAGATCTGAACATAAAAAAAAAGTAGTAGCCTTTGATTCAAATAAAGGATGGTTTTGTTGTGGTATGTTAATAAAAATAATATTGGGTTAAAGAAAACAGGTTAAAGGTATCTCATCGACATAGGCAACAAGTTGTTTCGTTGGACCATTTGCAGTTCATTTATCGCATCATACTAGTTAAATTTGGGTGAAAATCATTTTCCTGGTTCCGTTAGTGTTCTCATTTTAAAATAATGAGTTTAAAGTTTAAGATAAGATTAAATGTTGTGATTAGGATATAGAGAATTAAAGAAATGATATATTTTTAGAGTAAAAGTATAGAGTTTAGGATGTGAAAAATTAGAATGAAAGTTTAATTATGATGGATTTAATTGATAAGAGTGACTGTATATCAAACCATAGATTTAACCAGTATCAAATAAGATGAATTTTTGTATTAATTTATAATTCAAATCAAATATTAGAATTAATAAATATTTCCCTTTTATGGTCAAAGTTAATTAATTATTAAGATAATTAGTGAACGTAACAAAAGAACTTAATATAAACATTCAAAAAGTCCACTAAAACTCTAACCTAAGGCCCAAATTATGGAAAATTAATTAGTGATCCAATTATTGAGTAACTTATTCTAATATTAATTCTAAATTAATTAAATTCTAAAAATCTAAGAAAGCACAAGTCCTTTAGTTCAAGCGGTTAACGAAAAGATTATTGTTCTTAGAGGTCACGGTTCGAGTACCAACGATGTTAGTAGAGTGATTGAGCTGTCAATATCAACTGGTGAAGATTATATTCTAAAACAGATACTACTGTAATCACTATTAATTTGTTAAAAAAAATATAGGAAAACCTAATATCTTTGGAATTATCTTGAATTAAAATAATTAATTTGATTATTTTAAACTAGCACTCCATTAAGTCAAAGATACTATTTAAAATGAATCAAATCAATAATTATGATTTTAATGGAGTTTTCGTCTAAGTCAAATGTCAATTCTATCTTAAACTAATTAAGAAATGATGAAATAATTTAATTAATTTAATATTCATCTCAATAAGTAATTGAAAAATTAAAATTAATTAAATAAATTTGAATTATGTATTACCTAAAGTAGTGACAGATCCATAAATTTTTTTAAGAGTCAACATATATATATATATTAATATCACAATTTTTAAAGATAAAAATATTAATAATATTTTAATTATAGTAATAAGTCTTAAAAAATATAACTAAAAAAATTTTACAATTCATTCCTCTAGGTCTCATATTTTGATATCGTTTATGATTTTCATTCAATACATTATCAAATATATCTTTCTCAATAAAAATAACTAAACAATCATTCAACCATTCATATTCTCTCATACGATTGAACAGTCGATTCTTTATAAAGTACATCGTATAAAAATATTTTTTATTATTACGGTTACAATCAATAGAATCAAAATCAATTTTCAAAAGTAAATATACAAGTGAATACATAACATCCTTTATTTTCTAAATCATTTTTTTCGATAAATCAACAATTCCTTTTAAATTATCACATATTTTTTCTGAACGAACATAAGCAATATAATTCACAAATTGACTATCAAGCAATATAAGATCTTTTGTAGAAAATTAGTAAGAATAAAATTAGACAAGATGAACTAACTTTTTTTTTTTATCAATGAAAGTATATGTGTTTTTGGACTCAAGTAAGTTACACAAAAAAGTAACTTTGTATTTGTCTTAAAAAAATAGTTAAGTTTTTAAAGTTGTTTATCAATCGTCTGATAAAATAATTTAACCTGAAAAATAATACAAACTTAAAATCATTATTATCACCTATTATATTTTTTTATCAAATACAAATTAATTACAAATTCAAAAGATCGTAAAAAACTCATCAACATACAAACTTTAACTCTTTGCTCTGAGTGTATTCTATTTTTTTAATAATTCCAAACACACCCAGCATAAAAAAATAATCAAACTAATAATAATTTTATAATATAAACCCAGAGTATCTCTAACTTTCTTTATAATATATTTTTTTTAATTTAGTCTACAACTACTAAAGATTTGACCATATTATATTACTTGTTGTGTTAACTCTGTTTTTTTTTATATAATATTTTTCATACCTAAATTAAAGAGAAAAATAAAAGATAATTTAAGTATGAAAAATTCATAAATCGATAATTATTGTTTTAATATAACATTTTAATGATAATTGTGTGCCTAACATTTTCATTTATTTTTGCATACTCCAAATATAAAACAAGAAAAGTATATTGTGTGCATTATCAGTTATTTGTGACAATTACCAAAATTGTCAATTAAAATTTTATGCGTCATGATTCACTTAAGTCTTAAACTGTTTTGAATTAAATTGTTATTTTAACATAATATTTTCGTAAAAATTGAAGTACTTCCTAATGAAAAATGGTAATATTAAAGACTTCAAAGCAATAAAAATAAAAGATCATTTTATCGAATGAAACATATATTTAAATTTTATGGATATATCAAAACTATACTTATTTTTAACATGATTACTAACATTATAACAACCTCCGATAAATGTGAGTATAATAGGATCGAGTCAAATATAAAATTTGAATTAGCTAAGTTGATGAATATTATTTTATAAATTAAATTCTATTTGAATTTTTTGGGTTGAATTTATGAAATTTGAATTGATTCAAGTGAGTTGAGATGTTCAAGTTGTAGTTTAAATTTAATTATAAATATTTGTAATGTTATAGTATTAATTAATGTCAATTTAAACGATTTTTTATTAACATATTAATATATATTTATATATATTCGCATGTGATATACATAATTAGAAATAACCAAACGACTCAACTTAAACATGAAAATCGATTCATTAATTACTAAAAAATAGAGCTATTCGAGTCTCATGTTGTTTGCACTAAGAGATGATTAAAATATGTGATTGATTTGCGTGCAAGAGTGTGTAAGTATACACATTGAACAAGTAATAAAGTGTGTGAGTGAGATCGTTCCCACGAGGATTGGGTAGGTTAATTCAAAAATAATTAACATACACAAAAGATAAAGTAATCTTTTGTATGGACATATGCTAAAGCAATTCTGCAAGTATCACCAAATGTTTTAGCAAAATAAAAATATCACCAACGATGCTGGAACAAAGAAAAGATTGTCACGAAAATGCAGTAGCAAATAAACAGATATTAGGGAAATAAACAAAGCTACACAAACACAACACTGAAAAGATATTCAAGCTTAAGACAGGCTAGGCTTGCTATGGCATGACTCTACTGCTCTCTTGGATACTACTGTTCCCCTGGTTTACTAGTGCTCGACAGAGTTTACTAAAAATACCTCCACTATCCCTAGTCAGAAGGCCTAACACTAAAAAATGCTAAGACATTACCTCCCGATCTCAATCCTAACACTCCTAATGTTGATAAAGTGCTAGCCCTTTTAGTCGTTGAAACTCTACCTTATCCCTAAAGCAAGTTAGGATTCTGCTCCCGCAGCAACCCCATTGTTCAAGTTGGTCTAGCTTTGCCTATCCCTAGATCTAAGCTTCCTAACCCCTTGAGCTATGGCTACCTCCCGGTGCTCTTACAAACCAAGGTTTAGAGTAAAAAAGTATTAGTGTTCTTGAACAAAGCACAAAGTAAACCGGAAAAACAATAAACATCTATTAAAACAAAATAGAGATCATCCAAAATAAGCCTTAAACATACTAATTTAGTTCATGGCTAGGAATGAAAAACTATTCAACTTTCGTCCTTTGAAATACATATTCAACAACTTAGAAAAGAGGTAAACAAAGTGAAGAGGAAGGAAGTCTCAAACTCTTATGCCGTGACACTTTTCCTAGCTTGCCGCTCCTCTTGAAGTCGCGCAAATCCCTTGCTTGAAGCTCTCCAACAATGGTGGCTTGACTAGAGGTTGAAGATGACCGAAAGTGACCTTCTTTCTTCTTTCTTCTCCCCCATGCTTCCTTAAAGCTCGCTCCTTTTTTTGTGCTCTTTAGCTACTGATTTTTCTTTCCTTTACTGCGCATCCCCCTTTCTTATTGAAGGAGGCATGGCCTTGTATTTATAGGAGGCTTTTAGGGTTTGGTGCCCTCAAGGTACCAAGGGAATATCCCCTGACATTTGCTGTAGTAGATGGCAGGAATGTAGGGTTTGCAGGGGATTGTGGCAGGTCTGCAGAGGTGGTGCAACGTATGCAAAAAATTGTGGCAGGGTGCAGGAGCGGTGCGACGTCTACAAAATTTGTAGAGGAGGTACAGCTGGCCTGGAAAACACGTGAAGATAGTGGGTTGTAGGTGTGTCCTTTCTTTCGTTCTATTTTGTTCGCCCACAATGCTGTAGCATTCTTAAAGTTCGATCCAACACTTGAGAAATATGCTACAACATCTCTTCCATTCTTTCAACTTTGCTCCAGCATCTGCAAAGAATCACTAACAAAATACCCTTCAAAGCACCATCTTTTAAAATAAAAAGAAAATAAAATAAAAACCTAAACTAAATGCAAATACACATGAAATATAGCTAAATGCAATGAAATGCAATGCAAATGAACTTGAAACCAAACAAAACCTTAAGTAAAAGGGTAGAAAATATACGATTTTTAGAGAGTTAACATACCCCCAAACTTAAGATATTGCTTGTCCTCAAGCAATGACATATAAAGATGCTATGACATTACTTTCAATCCTTGACAATAGTTCAGGCAAAACATCAATCCTCAAAATATAAATTCTATAACAATCTACACGATATTGAGAATTCCAAGAACTTGAACTAAGACAAGATATTTTACTTGTGTGTGCTGGATTGTATCTAACTTATACTTAAGTGTTAGAAAATTTTTAGTTTTCCTTATTCACTATACCCTAGTTCCTAAAATCTACTCCCTTGCTTAGTTTTTTTTAACTGCTTCGAAGGGTGTCAGCTCATCACACCTATCATCCTTAAATCTAGATGAGTATGGAGCAAACATCTCATCCCCAAGTCAGTAGGTAGAGTCATCCCGTGACAACTGTCATTCGCTCATATGTTGTAGCATTATTTATGTTCAGGGAATAAGCTAACTTTTGCATAGAGGAGCGTCCTTTTACAGTTTTATGCTAAAGTATTTATTTATCTTTTTTTAAACCTTTATTTATATACTCTAACAAAAATGAGTTTTTTCTTTCTTTCTAAACTAACTAAGGCATAGATCCTAAGTTTTCTAAAAAGTTCCTACCATTCAAGTATAAAAAACATACAATCGTGTCAATAAAATTACAAAGCATCAAGTCTTAATTTAGTTCAATTCATTCTCAATATATTCATTAATTCAGTTTAAAAGCATCAAAATTCTCATCATCGGATATCATCTATTCTAACCTAAAAGCTATCTTGAATTGAATCTAATGCTATAGCAAATTCATATGTATGCAGAATGAAATGAAAATGCTAAGGCGAAGACTTTGCTACCCCCAAACTCGAGGCTAGCATCGTCCTCAATGCTGTAGAAAATGAAGTTATATGCAAAAATGAAAAAAAGAAAAGATGCTTACTTTTCATCGGGTCTCGTTTTGTGGACGACCATCTTGATGCGCTTCCATGGCCTATCTAGTGGTGAGGGTTGCTCTCAGTGTATGTCTTACTCTGTTTCTGCTACCGAAATGGGAATATGTCCTCCTCTATCCTAAAAAAAGCGTGTCTACCAGCAATACGCTTTATCTTACAGCATGGGACGGATGTGACTAATTGATCTGTAGGAGGCATCTCCTCGTGAGGTGATGAGTTGAGATTGAAGTCGTCACTGCTGATTTCAACTGTGCGTTGCCCAGAGGTTGGTGATTCAATGGTATGTTTCTTGCCCTTGTCCTGCGGTGGTTTTGATGGACCGACAGAGTCCTTGTGTGATGTTGTAGCAGAAGCAGCGAGGGATGGTTTAGATGCTGGTAAAGTTACTGTTGGCTCATGCTTTTGGTGGGCAGTATCGTGTGCATGACTTGGCGGAGTAGTCTGACTGAGTTGTTGCTATGGCAGGGTCTATTCCTTTGGGACTTGCTCGGGCTCAACTAGGTCGAATATGTAGGTTGGGAAGTTGGGAAAAGTGTAGCCACCTTCTAGCAGCAAATCTCGGAGGTTCAGCTGGAGGATCAAGTCCTTTTTTTGGACACTCATGTATGACATGAACTTGCTGTGGAGGTCTACCAGCTGTAGTTGCATTCCTTGAACAGTAGCAGGTAATGCTTTGAAATTTGCTGTAGCATTTTTCAGCTTGGCTGAAGGCTCAATAGATGCTGGGGCATTTTCTTCTAATCCTATCAACTCAAGAATCTTGTAACATCCCAAACTTTTTCCCCAATTCGAACCAAAATCCCTAATTTCATGTCCTAAAAATTTGGGGATTTTAAAGTCTGAAATCAAGGACCTTTTTGCAATTTCTAGAAACTGAAGGCTCCGTTTTGAACTCTTAAGAGTTCAGACCCTTCATGTGCGATTACACCATTTTCGATTTTGGAAACTTTCTTTCCCGAGTTCTGATACGAATCTACTTGGGATTTTTTTCTTTTTAATTTCTTACTCATATAAACAATCCGATTCCCTCTTTTCGTTCTTTCTTGCTTTTCCTTTCATTGTGATCGTGTCTCCGTTCCCTTCAAGTGTTGTATGGTAAGTTTCCTTCTTTCCCTTCGATTCTTTTGATCGATTTTGTGGGTTGTTAAGTGTTAAGCATAGTTTGAATCGAATTTGGTTTAGAGGTGTGTCTATGTCGGTTTTAATCGAATCTAATAGGGGAAAGAGGCATCGAAATTAACCGAATTTACCCCTGGGAGAATCTGGAATTTTTCTACAATTTTCTTGGAAAATCTGTCTCAGCCCGTGTCCGACCCGACTTGACCCAAAACCCAACCTGACTGACCCAAAACCCAACCAGACATACCAGGAATCCAACCCAACCTATGACCCGTTGACGTCAGCATTGACCTGATGATGTCATCTGCTGACGTCAGCGTTAACCATGCTGACGTCAGCATTGACTTTTTCGACCTAGGCCCACTTTATGTTTCTCGATGTCCTGAGTCTGATGGCGCTATTCGTTTTTCGAAATTCGAACCCGAAGTGTCATTTTTAGGGCTTTTAAGTTCGGTTGTCTGTTTGGAAATTATCAGTTTTGGATTCTGAATCAGTTTCTGTTTGATTTAGGTGACATGGACTCCAACCCCGAGCATCTGCCTCCTCCTCCTCTTGGACGACCGCCTGTCCATCAGCATTCAGGACCCGTACGTGAGTTTCGGTTAATTCCTATTTAGTGTACTTATCAGTAAAGTGGCATAGTAGGATGTCTAATGACTATGGTTATTCGTAGGTTCTACTCCTGCTATGGTATCGTCGTTGAGCCTTCTGTTCAGGTGTGTTCTCTTATGTTGATTCTGTTTTTCAGTATGTTCAGTTTCTGTTAAATTCGTATGATCATGCATCATCCTGATATCACATTCCTGATCCTGCTACATATTATGCTTGCCTTCTGTTAGATTGTAATGCATGTATTCTGATACTGTTTATGCATATACATTACACCCGGTAAATTATGTATACAGAGAAGTTAGTGATTTATCACTTCTGTTCAATGACTTCACTTGCGGGTCGAGATACCACTTCTGATTAGTGGCTCTACCTACGGGTCGAGTTTCCACTTTTGCTGGTGTGATGGAGTTAGAGTGGTTCAGGGGAACATACTCTTCTGTTGGTGTTCGGAGTTGGGTGTATTTCATGCATACACCACATCATCTGCATATACTGTTCTAAAATCCTGTTTATCTGTACTCTAGAGACACACTAGGCTCCCTAGCTTACACCCTCTCAGCTTCCTATTTCAGGTCCTTAACCTAGACTACTCCAGTACTTGGAGATTTCTACTTTCAGACTATTTACGTATGTTTTATAGATTCAGACTATTTTATTATTTTTCGGATATTTTATTATTTGTAATAAACTTTGGATTCAAAACTTTATTTCGGACTTTCTGAACTACTATATTATTTAATGTTGGGTTGAACCTCATTTAATTTGGATAAGCTTTCAGTATTTTTGATAATAAACTATTTTAAATAATTTGTTCTTATCTTTTTGTTTTAATAAAAACCTAGCTTGCAAGTCAAGTTTCAGTAATGTAAACCCTAACTTCTATTATAAGAAATTAGATAAATTTTAAGGGTTACATTTAATGGTATCATAGCCAGGTTCAACCCTCGGACTGTGAGGTCCAAAATGATTTTTGATATGAAAATGTTTTTAGCAATATTATTTAAAAATTCGGATTTCTGTTTTGACTTATATTTTGAATATTACTCCAAGTACCGACTTTAATATAGGATTTTGCCTGTCTTTCTATAGATATTCTACTATGCCACCTCGAAGGAGTACACGTTTAGCCACTGGGAGAGGCCGTGGCCGAGGTCGATCTGCTGCTTCTGTTAGTAATGTTCCGCCTCCTGTGGAACCGCCACAGGATCAGAGTTTGGCTCAGGAAATAGGAGTGGAGGATCAGCCTGAGGTTTAGACCGAGGCTTAGCAAGCCGAGGTTGATCAACCGGTCCAGAGTGAGGGACCATTTGAGTCTGGAGAGAGAGAAACTATCAGTTTAGACTCTGTGATGATGCAAAGAGAGTTGCTCAGATATTTACGATAGAATGAGGGTTCCAGGAAACCCATATCTACGGAGTTTTTGAATGTTGGGATGACCATGTTTGATGGTAAGACTGGTACAGACCCAGCTGATGCAGAGTACAGGCTAAAGAAGCTTCAACGTTTGTTCGTTCAGGTGGAATACCCTTTGATAGGAAACTAAGGGATACCTTATCGTTACTTCAGGGAGAAACCCTGAATTGGTGGGAGGTTGAGGAGAAAGTTACCGCTTCAGAGAAGATCAACTGAGAGTTTTTCAGGCAGGCCTTTGAGAACAGATATGTGGGACCTGAGTATTTGGCCAAGTGTCGTGATGACTTCTTGAATCTGCAGCAGAACGACTTATCAGTGAATGATTATGAGGTTGAGTTCCTCCGACTGCTCCAGTATGCTCCTGGTATTGTTTCCATTAAGAAACAAAAGTGTGATCATTTCTTGAAAGGACTTCGGGTATCGCTGAAGATTGTTGTTGCCACCCACCATGACACGGAATATAAGATGATCACTCGGCGTGCCAGGAGAACCGAGCGTAATGAGAGCTTGAGGGTTCAATTGGAGTCCCAGGTTCAGGATAGAGGTAGACGATAGCCTGCAGCACCTGCCCAGTACAATCAGGGTTTTCAGTCTTGGAAGAGGGGCTGCGATGAGTTGGAGCCACAGAGTTCTGCACGTTCTAGATCAACTGCTTTTGTTGTTCCTACTGCTAGTGGACCTAGATCCACTAGTACCCGAGCCTTACCTCATTGTTTGTTTTGTAAGAAATGACACTCAGGAGAGTGTCGTATGCAGAGTGGGGCCTGGTTCCATTATGGTTCTTATGATCACCGTCTCAGGGACTGTCTAGTGGCACCACAGTCTGGTCATACTCCAGGGCAATCACAGGCATCAGTTCAAACTCCTTCAACGGAAAAGGGTCAGGGTAGACCTGCTGCATCTGGTACCGGTAGTAGGGGCAGACCCAGTCAATTTAGAAGATCTACTAGATCATGAGGGTCTCAGCCCGGCTTGGTTTATGCTACGAGGAGACAAAAGGATCGGGATAAGCCAGACATCATTGCTGGTACTTTTTCTATTTATGCTCTTTCTTTTTTTGCACTTCTTGATAATGGGTTTATACGCTCGTTTATCTCTAGTTCTGTATCAGGGTATCTGAAAATTCCTGTAGAGGATACTGGTAGTTTTGTCTCAGTTTATAGTCTTGTAGGTAACCCTGTGGTGGTTACCAAGATGTATAAAGATTGCCCTCTTGAGGTTCAAGGGGAAATCTTTCCCGCTAATCTGATGGAACTACCGTTTGGATAGTTCGACTTGATTTTGGGGATGGATTGGCTGTCAGCTCACTGAGTTACACTGGATTGTGAGCGTAAGAGGGCCACTCTGAGAACTTCTGATGACCGAGAGGTAACTCTTATCGGTGAGCGTAGAGGGTTTTTAACTAACGTGATTTCTGCTCTGAAGGCTGAGAAAATGATCAGGAAGGGATCTGTGGCCTATCTTGCCTACATCTTTAACCCTAGGCAATCTGATTCTGGGTTAGATAAGATCCGTGTCGTGTGTGAATTCCCTGATATTTTTCCAGAAGTGTTACCGGGAGTTACTCCAAAACGGGAGGAGGTGGAGTTTGGTATCGAGTTGTATTCGGGGACAACTCCAGTGTCTATGGCATCATATCGGATGGCTCCAAAGGAGCTCAAGGAGCTTAAGGTTCAGTTACAGGAACTTCTGGATAGAGTCTTCATTCGACCGAGTGTTTCTCCGTAGGGAGCTCCTATCCTTTTTGTTAAAAAGAAAGATGGCTCTTTGCGTCTGTGTATTTACTATCGGAAGTTGAACAAGTTGAACATCAAGAATAAGTACCCTCTTCCCCGCATCAACGATCTGTTTGACCAATTCTGAGGAGCTTCTTTATTCTCTAAGATAGACCTGAGATCTGGTTATTACCAACTCAAGGTTAAAGATTCTGATGTGTTTAAAACAACCTTTCGGACTCGTTATGGTCACTACGAGTTTTTGGTAATGCCTTTCGGTCTTACGAATGCCCTTACAACATTCATGGACATGATGAATAGGGTGTTCCGACCTTATTTAGATTAGTTTGTTGTGGTCTTCATAGATGATATTCTGGTCTATTCTAAATCTGAGGAGGAGCATGAGCATCATCTCCGTTTTGTTTTACAGACTCTGAGAGAGAAGCAGCTCTATGCAAAGTTTAGTAAATACGAGTTCTAGCTTTCGGAGGTTGTATTTCTGGGTCATGTTGTTTCCGCTAAGGGTATCCAGGTTGACCCAAAGAAAATTGAGGCTATTATAGAGTGGAAGCAACCCAAGAATATGGCTGAGATTCATAGTTTTCTGGGGTTAGCTGGTTATTATCGGAGGTTTGTAGAAGGTTTTTCTTCTATAGTCACTCCGCTAACTAAACTTCTGAGGAAAGATGTTCTGTTTACTTGGTCTGAGGCTTAGCAGGAAAGTTTTGAGAAACTCATATAAGTTCTAATACAAGCACCAATTTTGATACAGCCAGAGTCGGGGAAACCCTATACGTTTATAGTGATGTCTCATACATCGGTTTGGGTTATATTCTGATGCAAGATGGGAAGGTAGTGGCTTATGCGTCTTGATAGTTGAAAACGCATGAGTGTAACTACCCCACCCATGATCTGGAGTTAGCGGCAGTAATCTTCGCTTTGAAAATCTAGAGACACTATCTTTATGGAGAGAAGTGTTACATCTTTACAGACCATAAAAGCCTTAAGTATCTTCTCACTCAGAAAGAGCTTAACCTGAGACGACGATGTTGGTTGGAGCTTCTAAAAGACTATGACTGTAAGATTGATTACCACCCGGGTAAAGCTAATGTCGTTGCGGAAGCCTTGAGTCGCAACGCCATTTCAGATTTGAGAGCTCTGTTTGCTCGGATGAGTTTGTTTGAGGATGGCATTTTGTTAGCAGAGCTTCGGGTGGTTCCTACTCTGATATCTGAAATTCAGGCTGAACAACCTAATGGTCCGTTCTTGGCTCATCGAATTACGAAAGTTAAGGAAGGGACGTCTCAAGACTTTTCTTTGAATCAGGATGGTGTTTTATGTTTCCGGGGTCGTTATTATGTTCTGAGGAACTATAAGTTGAAACAGGTTATTCTTTGGGAGGCCCATGACAGTCCGTACTCTATGCATCCTGGAGGTGATAAGATGTATAAGAATCTCCAGGAGAAGTACTGGTGGAAAGGCCTCAAGAGAGATGTCAGTTTTGTGTCCAAGTGTATGACTTGTTAGAAAGTCAAAGCAGAGAATCAACGTCCATCTGGACTTCTTCAACACATCGAGATTTCTCAGTGGAAATGGGAGCATGTGACTATGGATTTCGTCAGTGGTTTACCTTTGACTTCGTCAAAGAAGGATTCTGTTTGGGTCATTGTGGATCGATTGACAAAGTCTGCACACTTCATTCCTGTCAAGACCACTTACCCTCTGAGTAAGTTGGCCCGGTTATACATCTCTGAGATCGTTCGGTTACATGGAGTGCCTCTATCTATCATATCTGATCGAGATCCGAGGTTTATGATGTGTGTAATATAAGCGCAATTTGAGTGCAAGTGTATATATTGCCAAGTAATAAAATGATAAGTATATCGTCTCCACATGGATTGGTATACTTAATATGTCTCACCTTTGTTCCCTTGCTCCTGAAAAGAAAGTAAAAACATAAATAAGTTGAATTTTTTAACTAACTAAATAATTAAATAATAAAACATAAAATAAAAGGTTGAAGACGATTATAGAGAAAGTGGGTAGGATCCATTTGCAAAAATTAGTAGATTCAATTGATCTTCTTCTTGTCCAATGCAATCACACAACACTACTTCGACAGTACTGCAGATACAACCTCGGCAGTATTGGTGTTCTCTGCCGTGACAGTCTCTTGCTCTTGGGCAAAGGCATCAAAGTTCAGCAAAGTTTCTGTGACTCAACTCATCTCTGAGTCAGAATGCTATTGATGACCAGCCCTTGACGATACCTCTCGGCATAAATCAATGATAACCACCAACCAATCCAACACTTCTTTTACCTGCTGAAACTCTTAACCTATCTCTAGGCTGAGTTGGTGTCTACAATACCGTACTTATCCCTTTCGTGAATCTACAGCTCTCGATGCTAGATAAATAGATTACTTGCAAACTTCCCTCTTGAGCTTGAATGCAAGAACAAAGAAAGACAATAGGATAAGCAAACTTTGATGTTATTATTGCATAAGAACAAAGATACAAGAATCAATCTTCTCTCACTAATATCTACAACCTTCACATATCCCTAAGAAGTTTAGAACATATTATCGTTAAGTACAATTCTTAGGGAGAAGGATTTCTCTAAAAATCGGCTCTCTTAACAATGTGGCCGGCTAGGGTATTTATAGTCTTAACCTAGGGCAAACCTTTCCTAAATAGACTTCAACTTGGAGTAAGGAACAAGTCTTCTTCAAGGAATCTGATATTTCTAAGTTTGCTGCCTTCTAGAAGGGTTTTCCCGCTTGGTCTTTGATTTGGGCTTTTAGCGCGCTAGCCTGGTCCAATTGGTGCGCTGCATCTTCCAGAATGTTCTATATATTTTTATCTTTTATTGCACCTTCATTATTGGTGCTGTCACACTGGATTCTACCGCGGCCTTGTCTTCTGCCTCGGCCGCAACACTGTTTCTCTGCCGCTTCTGCCTTGGATATTTCTGTATATACAGAATATGTAATAATATCTGCATTCTCTATAAATATTGACTTTGTAAGTAATGATAACATAATATCCAATATTTGCGCAAAGAGTTTATATTTCGGTTCAAGTTGGTGTATAATAGATGCTTCAAGTACCATGAGAAGGGTAGTAAATAACTGCCTTTTAGGCGCTCATCAAATACCCTAAACTCGAACTATTGCTTATCCTCAAGCAATGTAAAACATCAAATTGCCGAATCTTACTCCCCTTTGGCCTTACTCTTCCATCTATTCTCCCCACCATGGTCATGTCTATCTTTCTGTTTTAGCCACTAGTTTACCCAAGGACTTTTACTAAGAAACAAGCTATTAGGCTAGGTAAGTGTGTGCGTTTTATGGACAAGGCTGATTCAAGGCTTTCTTAGATAAACTCTAAGTTCAAGACAAATAGAATCTTGGACTAAAGCTGTCTCCTTAAAACAATAAGTCTTGAGCCAATTTCGGGCACCTCAAGATATGCGTTTTCTATTTTCTTATTTTTCTTATTTATTTTTTTCTTATTAACCACCTATTTAGCATACTAGAGCCAGTTTCGGGCACCTCTAGCACGAAGGAGAGCAAAACTAGAGCCGGGTGATAGGCACCTCTAGTTATTTTTCCAAAAGGTTCTAAGTCTTTATCACCTAAGTTTATTAAAAGAACTCCTAAATCAAATAAGTCCAAAAAGTGTTTATTTTCTTTTTAATCATAAAGCAAGCTTCTAAGTTTTATTCCATGAGTATCCTATGGTTATCTCTTTAAAACAAAACCTGGCCATGGTAAGGAGAAAGATTTCTATAGCCTTAAAGGAGTAAACTAAAGCAAAGCTGATGTAGGGCAGTGCAAGATTACAAACATAAATTCAAGAAAAAAGAATATTTAAAAAAAAATTCAGAAAAAATTTAGTCCCTTTTCATGGTAATGCTGCGACATTGGGTGACCTTGGCAGTGCTTCTGCACCTACAATCTCCCTCAAACTCAAACCGAGCATTATCCTCAATCCTCAAAATATACAACATGCAAAAGAAAAATGAGAGATGCAGTGTTGGATCTGTCTTCGCAGATTTACTTGGAGATTTCTTCTGTGATTCTCTATTCTGTCTAAAACACAAAATTGAAACAGTAAAAACGAAAATAAAACTAAAACTAATAATTAAATGCTTAAACTTAAACTAGAGGAGGATGTCATGTAGGTGCATCGCCTAAAGTGATGGTTGTCATCGTTTTCGTTTCTTGATGTTCAGAGTAATGCTTCAACCGTTGGCCATTCACTTTGAATTCAACACCTTTTTTTTGTGACTTGATTGTGACTACTCCATGGGGATGAACCTTAACAACTTTGAAAGGACCTGGCCATCTGGATTTGAGTTTCCTAGGGAATAACTTGAGTCTAGAGTTAAATAGGAGGACCTGCTGCGTCGGTAGAAACTGTCGCAGTATTAGTTTACTGTCATGCCAACGTTTCGTCTTCTCTTTATAGATCTTGGCATTATCATAAGCTTCCGTCCTAAATTCATCTAGTTCATTCTGGTCTAGTAGTCGTTTTTGTCCAGCTTTTTCCCATTCCATGTTTAGATTCTTTACTACCCAGTAAGCTCTATGCTCAATTTCCACAGGTAAATGACAAGCTTTGCCAAATACTAATCTATAAGGCGATGCCCCCAAAGGCTTTTTGTAAGTTGTTCTATACGCCTATAAAGCATCGTCAAGCCGATGAGACCAATCCTTTCGAGAAGTATGTACTACCTTTTCGAAGATTTGTTTCAGTTCCCTATTTGCAAGTTCAGCCTGGCCATTTGTTTGTGGATGATATGTTGTAGGCATTTTATGAGTGACACCTATTTTCTTTAGTGCCGCGGCAATGGGTCTATTGTCAAAGTGCTTACCTTCATTGCTAATGATGGCTCTCGGTACTCTAAATCTTGTGAATATGTTCTTCTTGAGGAATTTGTGTACTATCTTGGCGTCATTGTGGGGCATGGCGATTGCTTTAACTCATTTGGACACATAATCTACTACTACTAACATGTAGAGATTTCCTTGAGATGAAGGGAATGGTCCCATAAAATCTATTCCTCATACATCGAATAATTCTACTTGGCGTCTCGTTTCGTCTCGATATATTGCCCGTCCTTTGACATCGGTCATAAGCCTTGCAATAAAGGTAGGCATCTTTGAAGAGCGTCGGCCAATAAAATCCTGATTGAAGCACTTTTATTGCTGTTTTGTTTCTGCCAAAATATCCTCCACACGGTAGGTCATGACATTGTTGAAGAATTGCTTGTTGTTCCTCTTCTGGGACACATCGTCGTATAACCTGATCTGCACATTTTTGAAACAAGAGAGGTTCGTCCCAGAAATAATGCTTGGTATTATGCTGAAACCTCTTTTTTTCGTTATAATTCAAGTTATAAGGAAAAATGCTACTAACTAAAAAGTTAACAAGATCTACGTACCAGGAAGTTATCGTTACTGCCTGTCTGTCTTCTTTGATAGATTCTGAAATATATGCAAACAGTGCATGGGCCGCGTAATCATGTACTGCTATGGGTGCTACCTCGATAGAATAGGCATCTGTTGTTGCGACATGCAATATTTGTTCATCTCGAAAGGTGTATTGTATGTCCTCCAGTTTATAGCCTTCATTCTCTAGTCTGGATAAATGATCAACTACTTGGTTTTCAGTACCTTTCCTATCTTTTATCTCCACGTCGAACTCTTATAGCAGAAGAATCCATCTTATCAATCTTGGTTTGGCATCCTTTTTGGAGAAAAGGTACTTAAGTGCCGAGTGGTCTGTGTGGACGGTGACTTTAGTGCCAATGAGATAGGAACGGAACTTATCGAAGGCAAACACTACAACTAGTAATTCTTTCTCGGTTATAGTGTAATTTATCTGAGCATCATTGAGTGTCTTGCTAGCGTAGTAAATAATATGGAAGATATTGTTTTTCCTTTGTCCAAGTGCTTCTCCGACAACATGATCACTTGCTTCACACATTACCTCGAAGGGCAGGGCCCAATCTGGTGGAACTACTATCGGTGTTGTAACTAACTTTTCCTTTAGGGTCTCGAATGCTTTAGTACATTCGTCGGTAAATTCAAATTTTCCATCCTGCTCAAGTAAGTTACCGAGAGGTTTAGAAATTGTAGAAAAGTTCGAGATAAACCTTCTATAGAAACCTGCATGTCCCAAGAAGCTTCGAATTCCTTTCACAGAGATGGGTGAAGGTAGATTCTTTATCACATCAACCTTGGCTTTATCTATCTCAATTCCTTCGGATGATATTTTATGGCTCAGTACTATGCCCTCGTTTACCAAAAAGTGGCATTTTTCCCAGTTGAGGACTAAATTGGTTTTCTCACATCTTTGTAGTACCTTCTCCAAATTACTGAGACAGTGAGCAAAGTTGTCCCCAAAGACAGAAAAATCATCCATGAATACTTCCATGAAATCTTCTATCATATCTACAAAGATTGCCATCATACATCTTTAGAAGGTGGCTGGGGCATTGCAAAGGCCGAACGACATTCTTCGAAAAACATATATTCCATACGGGAGAGTGAATGTGGTTTTTGCTTGATCTTTTGGGCAATAGCAATTTGGTTATATCCAGAATATCCATCGAGGAAACAATAATAGGATTTGCCAGCCAGTCTATCGAGCATCTCATCAATAAAGGGTAAAGAAAAATGGTCTTTCTTTGTTGCTTTGTTCAACTTTCGGTAATCCATACAAACTCTCTACCCTATCACAGTTACTGTTGGGATTAACTCATTGTTCTCATTGGTTATGACGGTCATGCCACCTTTTTTTGGCACACATTGTACTGAGCTTACCCATTCACTATCAGAGATAAGATAAATGATTCTGGTATCAAGCCACTTGATTATTTCCTTCCGAACTACCTCCTTCATGGCATGGTTAAGTCTCCTCTGGGCCTCCACAGTGGGTTTTTGACCTCCATCTAATATGATTTTATGCATACAAACGTCTGAGATTATTCTCTTTATGTCATCAATTGTCCACCCTAGTGTTGTCTTATGCTGCTGCAGCACTTCTATTAAGCTTTGTTCATGTTTCGGCTACAACTTAGAAGAAATGATTACGGGCATTGTATGGTTGGGTCCCATATAAACATACTTTAAATTAGCAGGCAAGGGTTTTAGTTCAGTGATTACTGGTTCCGTACTAGTGGTCTCCTTTCTTGGATAATTTAGAGGTTCAAAGTACTTACCTAGAAAGTGGGTTGTCCAATTTGCTTCCTCGATTTCTTTTTCCTTAAGGCTATCAACTTCATGTGCTTTGTTCAGAGCATGGGTATAGCAATCATCCTCTGAATTGCCGAGGCAGTGATGCGTTGAATTGCTGATGGCGCTGCCGAGACAGTTGTTTTCCAGACATGGTTGTATTAAGTCCTCGTCAAATTTTTTCTGATTCTTGGCATTCTTCTGGATTATCATGATTTTTCAGCATACAAAAAACATTAAACTTGATTTGTTGATCATTTATCCTCATAGTCAATTCTTCGTTTTCCACGTCTATTAGAGTACGACCGGTAGCAAGAAAAGGTCGACCCAATATGATTGGTGCATTGTCGTCGGCCTCACAGTCAAGGATAAGAAAGTTGGCAGGAAATATAAACTTGTCAACTTTTACCAGAATGACCTCAATTTTGCCTTTAGGATTCACATAGGACCGATCTACAAGTTGGAGCAGTATTGTTGTTGGTTTTGCTCGCCCTATTCCAAGTGTCTGAAAAACTGATTTGGACATTAAGTTGATGGCATAGGGCTTTTCCTTTATAACTATTCCCAATCGCACAAGAGATTGTGAAGCATCCAAGATCTTTTAGCTTTGGTGGCATGCGATTATGCAGCATGGCCATGCAACCTTCAGTGGCTGCCACCGTTTCAAATTCTCCTAGCCTTCGTCGTTTGGATACTATGTCCTTTAAGAACTTGGCATAGTTGGGCATTTGTTCAATAGCCTCAACTAGTGGCAAGTTGATATGGACCTGCTTCAATATGTCTAGGAATTTCTGAAATTGGTGGTCCTGTTTGTGCTTCTTTAGCCTCTGTGGGAAATGAGGTGGTGGTCTGATATCCTCTAGGTTTCCTTGGATATTGAGTTTAATACCTGGGTTGAACTTATCTGCAACTGCCTCGGCAGGTGGTTTTGATACTACTGGTTTTGTTACCGTGGTAGAGTTTTCGACAGGGTCCTGCTCAGCTTCTGAGTCCTCATGACGTTGCTTTTATAGCTGGACTCTATCGGTTGAGGTCCCTTTTTTATCTTTCAATTGTAGGCCACTTTTGGTTGTGATTACCTTGCATTACTCGTGGCCTAACACCTTAGCAACTTCAGTATTGTAAGGTAAACCCCCTGGTAGTCGAGTGTTTTGTCGTTGGGCAAATTGACCAACTTGGGCTTCTAGAGATTTTATTGCAGCCTCCTGGTTTTGCAGTCTCATCTCAGTTTGGTTCATGAAGTCATCAGTATTCTTCATGAAGCGGCTATTCTCCATCATGTAAGCATCAATCTTTGTCATGAAAGCCGTGAGAGAATTTGTCAATGCATTCAAAGACTGTTGCTGTTGTACCTGTTGTTGTGGCATGGGCTGGTGAGTGTTCTGTTGCGGCAGGTTCTGGCTTTGATGTTGGAATCCAGGGGCTTGATTAATTGGATTTAAGGCATTGTTAGGGTTACTCCATGAGAAGTTCGGATGCTTTTTCCAAGATGGGTTATAATTGTTGGACATCATTTGATTGTTTCTGTTATAGTTTCCAACATATAGGTTGGTCTCCTCATCTGGCATGTAATCTGATGAGTTAACTGCCTTAACCTCATATACGTTTCCCTGGGTTTGCATATTCTAAACTATCTTGGTCAGAGAAGTCAATTGTGCTGCCACCGAACTTGATGTGTCTAATTCATGGGTTATGGCATGACGTCTCATTCCTCCTCGCCTTGATGTGGGAAATTGGAAATCGTTCCTTGTGAGTTTGTTTAGAATTTCAATGGCTTCCGTGGGTGCTCTATCCAAAAGTGTCCCATTTGCGGAAGCATCTAGCATCATCCTGCTGGAGGCATTAGTAGCATTATAGAACATGGAGACTTGCGTCCACAAGGGAAAACCATGTAGTGAGCATTTTTTTAATAGTTCTCTGTAACGTTACCATGCCTCATACATCGGTTCATCTTTATCTTACCGGAATAATGTGATTTCATTACGAATACGATCATAGAGATTTGTCGGATTAAACCTCGTAATGAATTCTCGGTAGAATTCCTCCCAAGATCCTATAGATCCTGTTGGATACCATTCAACCAGGTTTTCGCCCTATCCCTCAGTGAATAGGGGAACGATTTTAATCGTAGAATATCTTCATGTACTTCTTGAATCTTGAAAGAGTTGCACACTTCCATGAAAGATTTGAGATGCTGCCTTGCATCTTCAGTAGCAGACCCAATAAACTACCCAATTGTGTTCAACATGTTGAACATTACTGGTTTGAGCTCAAAGTGAGTTGCTTCGATTTCTAGGGTGACTACGCCAGGGTTGAGTCCGTTTAAATATTCCACCAGATAGTCTCTAACAGTGGGCTACCTCGGCAATGGTTGCAGCATTGGCTGCTGCGGCATTTCTGGTGGCAGTACATTATGATCAACAGGTAGAATTTGTCCTCATGGTGGATTATCCATGACTTGGAATAGGTTGCATCTCAGATAATGTCTTGTGCATTCAATCTCAAGATCCAACTCGTACAATGGACACTCGGATTTGCCCTGGTCATAAACCAAATAAATCAAAGTTAGTAAAAATTAAATAAATAAATAATTAGAATTAAAGTTAGATAAAGAATAGTTAAAGAGCAAAAAAATAAAGAAAAACAAAATTTAGTTGCCAATCCCCGACAATGGCGCCAAAAACTTGATGCGTGTAATATAAGCGTAATTTGAGTGCAAGTGTACACGTCGCCATATAATAAAATGATAAGTATATCGTGTATCGTCTCTACAGAGATTGGTATACTTAATATGTCTCCCTTTTGTTCCCTTGCTCCTGAAAAAAAAGTAAAAACACAAATAAGTTGAATTGTTTAACTAACTAAATAATTAAATAACAAAATATAAAATAAAAGGTTGAAGATGATTATAGAGAAAGTGGGTAGGATCCAGTTGCGTCAATTAGTGGATTCAATTGATCTTCTTCTTGTCCAATGCAATCATACAACACTACATCGACAGTACTGCAGATACAGCCTCGGCAGTATTGGTGTTCTCTGCCTCGACAATCTCTTGCTCTTGGGCAGAGGCATCAAAGTTCAGCAAAGTGTCCGTAAGTGACTCAGCTCATCTCTGAGTCAGAATGCTATTGATGACCAGTCCTTGACGATACCTCTCGGCGTAAATCAACGATAACCACCAACCAATCCAACATTTCTTTTACCTGCTGAAACTCTTAACCTATCTCTAGGCCAAGTTAGTGTGTACAACACCGTACTTATCCCTTTCGTGAATCTATACCTCTCGATGCTAGATAAATAGATTATATGCAAACTTTCCTTTCGAGCTTGAACGAAAGAACAAAGAATGACAATATCTACAACCTTCACATATCCCTAAGAAGTTTAGAATATATTGTCGTTAAGTACAATTCTTAGGGAGAAGAATTTCTCTAAAAATCGGCTCTCTTAACAATGTGGCTGGCTAGGGTATTTATAGTCTTAACCTAGGATAAACCTTTTCTAAATAGACTTCAACTTGGAGTAAGAAACAAGTCTTCTTCAAGGAATCTTATATTTCCAAGTTTGCCGCCTTCTAGAAGGGTTTTCCCACTTGGTCTTTGATTTGGGCTTTTGGCGAGCTAGCCTAGTCCAATTGATGCGCTGCATCTTCCAGAATGTTCTCTATATTTTTATCTTTCATTGCGCCTTCATTGTTGGTGCTGCCACACTAGATTCTACTGCGACCTTATCTTCTGCCTCGGCCGCAACACTACTTCTCTTCCACTTCTGCCTTGGATATTCCTGCATGTACAGAATATGTAATAATATCTGTATTCTCTATAAATATTGACTTTTTAAGTAATGATAACATAATATCCAATATTTGCGCAAAGAGTCTATATTTCGGTTCAAGTTGGTGTATAATAGATGCTTAAAGTACCATGAGAAGGGTAGTAAATAACTGCCTTTTAGGTGCTCATCAGTTTACGTCTAAGTTTTGGAGAACTCTGCATACTGTTTTAGGTACTCGGTTGAACTTCAGCAATGCTTATCACCCTCATACCGATGGTCAGTCTGAACGTGTGATTCAGATCCTTGAGGACACGTTGAGGGGATGTATACTGGATTTCAGAGGTAGTTGGGAGGATTTCTTACCTTTGGTAGAGTTTGCGTATAATAATAGTTATTAGGCCAGTATCAGGATGGCACCTTTTGAGGCTCTGTACGGGCGTAAGTATCGCACCCTGATTGGTTGGATAGAGCTCATTGAGCACCGTTTATTGGGTCCAAATCTTGTCATGAGGCTGAGGAGACAGGTTGATTCGGGATCAGCTTAATGCCACTTTTGACAGACAGAAATTCTACGTAGATTTGAGGTGTAAGGATCGTGAGTTTGAGGTAGGCGATCAGGTATTTCTGAAAGTATCTCAATGGAGAAAGGTACTTCGTTTCGGCTGTAAGGGCAAGCTCAGTCCCAGATATATTGGACCTTACCGTATTCTCAGACGTGTTGGTCCTGTTGCTTATCAGCTTGAGTTACCATCAGAACTTGAGCGTATCCATGATGTCTTCCATGTTTCTGTATTGAGGTGTTATCAAGCAGATCCGTCTCATGTTCTGTCTGTTGAGGATTTTGAAATTCGTCCTGATCTATGTTATGAGGAGGAACCCGTTAAGATTATTGCTCAGGAACATAAAGTCCTTCGGAGGAAAACCATTAAGATGGTTAAGGTTCTCTGGCGTAATCGAGGTCTTGATGAGGCTACCTGGGAGCCCAAGTCTGTTATCAAAGCCTGTACCCACACCTTTTTGATCCAGGTAAATTTCGAGGACGAAATTTCTGTAGGGGAGAGTTGTAACACCCTAAACTTTTCCCCCAATTCGAACCAAAATCCCTAATTTTGTGCCCTAAAAATTTGGGGATTTTAAAGTCTGAAATAAGGGACCTTTTTGTAATTTTTGGAAACTAAAGGCTCCGTTTTGAACTCTTAAGAGTTTAGACCCTTCATGTGCGATTACACCATTTTTGATTTTGGAAACTTCCTTCCCCGAGTTCTGATACGAATCTGCTTGGGATTTTTTTCCATTTTAATTTCTTACTCATATAAACAATCTGATTCCCTCTTTTCGTTCTTTCTTGCTTTTTCTTTCATTGTGACCGTGTCTCTGTTCCCTTCAAGTGTTGTACGGTAAGTTTCCTTCTTTCCCTTCGGTTCTTTTGATCGGTTTTGTGGTTTGTTAAGTGTTAAGCATAGTTTGAATCGAATTTGGTTTAGGGGTGTGTCTATGTCGGTTTTAATGGAATCTAACAGGGGAAGGAGGCATCGAAATTAACTGAATTTAACCCTGGGAGAATCTAGAATTTTTCTAGAATTTTCTTGGAAAATCTGTCCTAGCCCGTCCGACCCGACCTGAAACCCGACCCAGAATCCAACCCGACCCGTGACCCACTGATGTCATGTTGACATCACTGCTAACTTCAGCATTGACCTGATGATGTCATCTGTTGACGTCAACGTTGATCATACTGACGACATCCTGAGTCCAATAACGTTGTTCGTTTTTCAAAATTCAAATCCGAAGTGTAGTTTTTAGGGCTTTTAAGTTCAATTGTCTGTCTAGAAGTTATCAATTTTGGATTCTGAATCAGTTTCTGTTTGATTCAGATGACGTGGACTTCGACTCCGAGCATCTGCCTCCTCCTCCTCCTGGATGACCGCCTGTCTATTAGCATTCGGGACCCATACATGAGTTTCGGTTAATTTCTGTTTAGTGTACTTATCAGTAAAGTGGCATAGTAGGGTATCTAATGACTATGGTTATTCGTAGGTTCTACTCCTGCTCATTTCTAGTGGTAGAGCCGAGTCCAGCCGACGTTAATTTCTGTTAATTTCTGTTCCGGTGTGTTCTCTTCTGTTGATTTTGTTTTTTAGTATATTCAGTTTCTGTCAAATCCGTATGATCATGCATCATCCTGATATCACATTCCTGATCCTGCTACATATTATGCTTGCCTCCTGTTAGATTGTAATACATGCATTCTGATACTATTTATGCATATACATTACATCCGGTAGATTATGTGTACGGGGAAGTTAGTGATTTATCACTTCTGTTCAGTGGCTTCACCTGCGGGTCGAGATACCACTTTTAATCAGTGGCTCCACCTACGGGTCGAGTTTTTACTTCTGCTGGTGTGATGGAGTTAGAGTGGTTCAGGGGAACCTACTCTTTTGCTGGTGTTCGGAGTTGGGTGCATTTCATGCATACACCACATCATCTGCATATACTATTCTAAAATCCTGTTTATCTGTACTCTAGAGATACATTAGGCTCCCTAGCTTACACCCTCTCAGCTTTCTATTTCAGGTCCTTGACCTAGACTACTTCGGTACTTGGAGATTTCTACTTTCAGACTATTTACGTATGTTTCATAGATTCAGACTATTTTATTATTTTCCGAATAATTTATTATTTGTAATAAACTTTGGATTCGAAACTTTATTTCGGACTTTCTGAACTACTATATTATTTAATATTGGGTTGAACCTCATTTAATTTGGATAAGCTTTAAGTATTTTTAATAATAAACTATTTTAAATAATTTATTCTTATCTTTTTGTTTTAATAAAAACTTAGCTTGCAAATCAAGTTTCAGTAATGTAAACTCTAACTTCTATTCTAAGAAATTAGATAAATTTTAGGGGTTACAAATCTTCTTCAAAGCTATTCCTTGATGTCCCTTTACCTTGAAGTCCTCCTCGTTTTCGAACACTCTCTATTTTTTACAGAGGGCTGTAATGAGGTAAGGGAACGGAAGAGGGTTTTTCTTCCTCTTGAGTACATCATAAGCTTCTTCAGAATGATCTTCCCCACATTAATCTTTCTAGTCCTCAATATTGAGTGCAACAATTGTAGTCGGCCCAAGTGACCATGGCTGTTTGAGTTGTTGGCATCAGGTTTTGCTTGATGAAGTGCATCCAGATTTTCCCCTCCGACTTTAGGGAAGTATGGTCCACAGTGGTGTTTGCGTCGTCCCATATGGTTCCTTCGATGCAGAGTTCTTGACGTAAAAAGTCATGGTCCTGGTGTTTGCGTAGAACTCCTTGACCAATGAGATGTTGATTGGTTTGGAATCCTTCTTTGCTGCGAAGTTTCGAGAAAAGTCTTCCCATTTATGGTGTTTTATGGTTAGGGCAACTTGTTCCGACAACTTCTGGAAGGTTGTTGTGCTGTAAAGGAACCCTTTTTCTTGGTGAATCGTTCTTGCCTTAAGCTTTTAGAAACGATCCTTCGCAGCAGCATCCTTGAATTTCTGAATCTTAATCGTTCAAGCTTAAGCAGCAGCCCTTGAAGACTCCTCCGTATTCTTACAATGAACCATTGTGATAGAGGAATTTGGGGTTATATGTTTTCGATTTTCTTGAAGAAGGATGAAGTTTTGAGAAAATGGAGGTTGGTATTCTTGGAGAAGAAGATGGAGTAGTGGTGATAGAGAGATAGTTGAGTTGGGTTAAGGGAGATGTACGGTTACTTGCTTGGGAAGGGGATGGGGGTTTAAATGGATGGTAAGTTGGAGAGAGAAAGGGGTTTGTAATTAATGAAAAAGTAAATATGGGTTAAAGAAGGGTTGAATTTGAACCAAACTCTCTCTTTTCCCTTTGAAAACCAAACGATTTCACCTTTATGGGCTCCTCAACTTTCTCCTTTGGTGGTCCAAATCAAATAACTCCAAAACTTTTTCCTCCAAGACTGGTAGTCGTACAGTCCTTTCTAGCTCTCATGCCTCCCTTGCACAGACTGTGCACTACGCACTGTCCTGCCTTGGTATGCCACGCCTCTGGTCTTATACAAACTATTACAAGGATACACAGTGGTCTGAGCTTGTACCTTCAAAAATTAAAAGATGAATAGAGACAAAAAGGAAATAAAAACATCTAAAAAAACTAAATAAAAACCTCTACTTTTATTCGAACTAAAATTTAAATGCTAAAGCAAAATAAAAGAGAAGGATAGAAATGCTCATACATTTTTGTAGACTGAGGTCGTCCTTGTCACGCACAATGGGAGCTCCATTATAGATCTTCAGTCTTTGACCATTGACCTTGAATGTTCGATCTCCATCAAGTGTTTTGATTTCCACAACTCCATAAGGATAAACCCTGTGTATCAGGAATGGTCCTGATCATCGAGACTTCAATTTTCCAGGAAAAAGTTTGAGTCTTGAGTTGTAGAACAACACTTGTTGGCCCTCTGAGAAATGTCGTGGCAAGAGATGTTTATCATGCCAACTCTTTGTCTTTTCTTTGTAAATCCTAGCATTCTCATAGGCATGAGACCAGAATTCGTCCATTTCATTTAGCTCCCAAAGCCTGTTCTCTCCAGCTGCATTGAAATCTATATTGAGTTTTTTGATGGCCCAATAAGCTTTGTGTTCATGCTACACGGGCAAATGACATGTTTTCTCATAAACCAACTTGAATAGGGACACCCCTAAAGGAGTCTTGTAAGCTGTCCTATATGCCCACAAAGCTTCATCCAACTTTAGATATCAGTCTTTTCTCTTTGTATTGACTGTCTTCTCTAGGATTTGCTTGATTTCTCTATTCAAGATTTTAGCTTGGCCATTTGTCTGCAGGTGATATGCTTTAGCTATTTTTTGTATGACTTCATAGCGTTTTAATGCCTTAGCAATGAGCTTGTTGTTGAAGTGGGTTCCTTCATCACTGATTATGGCTCTAGGGACTCCAAACCTTATGAAAATATTCTTGTGCAAGAACTTCAAGACTGTCTTGGAATCATTGCGAGGTGTTGCCACCGCTTCTACCCATTTGCTCACATAGTCCACTGCTAGCAAGATGTACAAATCATCATAGGAGGATGAAAATAGTCCCATAAAATCAATTCCCCAAACATCGAAAAGCTTGATTTCCAGAATATTTTGCAACGACATTTCATTCCTCCTCGTGATGTTACCGGTTTTTTGACATCTATCGCATTCCTTGTAAAATGCTTGAGCATCCTTGAAGAGTGTGGGCCAGTAGAAGCCAGATTGAAGGACCTTTGTAGCATTCCTTGATCCACCAAAGTGCCCACCACACGATGTTGCATGGTAATGGAATAAGATATCTTTTTGTTCTTCTTTCGGTACACATCATCGAAGCAATTGATCAGCACATTGCTTAAACAAATATGGCTCATCCAATAGAAAAATTTTGCATCATGTTTGAACTTCTTGTGCCCTTGGCTAGATAAATCAGGAGGTAAAATACCACTAACAAGAAAATTAACAATGTCGGCATACCAAGGTAATGCTATAGAATATAAATTTTTCTCATCAGGGAAATTTTCCTTGATCTTAAAATCTCCTCCTAAATTATTAAGATTTTCTAGCCTATATAGGTGATCTACAACTTGATTTTCAATGCATTTCCTATCCTTTACTTTAATATCAAATTCCTGAAGCAAAAGTATCCACCTAATAAGTCTCGACTTAACATTTTTCTTAGTCACTAGGTATTTGATGGCAGAATGATCAGTTTGTAATATCACTCTAGTTCCTATAAGATACGCCCTAAACTTATCGAAGGCAAATACTACAGCAAGTAACTCTTTCTCAGTAGTGGTATAGTTAATTTGAGCATCATTAAGAGTTCTACTTGCATAGTAAATAACATGGAATAGTTTACCTCGCCTTTGACCTAGAGCTGCGCCAATTGCGTAGTCACTTGCGTCGCACATCAACTCGAATGGCTCAGTCCAATCGGATGGTATTACTATTGGAGTTGAGGTAAGCTTCTTCTTCAGTTCATTAAAAGCGATGTGGCATTTTTCATCGAATACAAAGGGTTGATTTTGCTGTAGCAAAATACAAAGTGGCTTAGAAATTTTCGTGAAGTCCTTGATGAACCTCCTATATAACCCAGCATGTCCAAGAAAGCTTCTAATTCCCTTCACAGTGGTGGGAGGTGGTAGCTTCTCTATCAGCTCTACTTTTTCTTTTTCAAAATCAATTCCTTTGCTTGAAATTTTGTGCCCCAAAATCATACCTTCAGTCACCATGAAATTGCATTTTTCCCAATTGAGTAGAAGGTCGGTTTCTTCACAGTGCTTCAGTACCTTGGCCAGGTTGCCTAGGCATTTTTCAAAAGTTTCTCTGGACACAAAAAAATTATGCATAAATACCTCCAAAAATTCTTCAACCATGTCTGAAAAAATTACCAACATGCAACGTTGAAAAGTTGTTGGAGCATTATATAACCCAAATGATATTCTTCGAAAGGCATAAGTCTCATAAGGGTAGGTGAAGGTTGTCTTCTCCTGGTCCTCTAGTGCTATAGCAATTTGGTTGTACCCAGAATAGCCATCGAGGAAGCAATAGTAAGCCTTTCCTGTCAATCGATACAGCATTTGATCGATAAAAGGAAGGGGAAAAAGGTCCTTCTTAGTTGCCTTGTTCATCTTCCTATAGTCTACACAAATGCGTCAGCCTGTGACTGTCCTTGTTGGGAGCAACTCGTTGTCCTCATTTGTGATCACTGTCGTACCTTCCTTTTTAGGAACACAATGCACAGGACTAACCCATGAGCTGTCAGAAATTAGGTATATGATCCCTACATCCAACCACTTGATAATCTCTGTCATCACTACCTTTTTCATTGCTGGGTTTAGTCTTCTTTGGGGCTCAAAAGAATTGCTATGACATTCTTCCAGCAGGATCTTTTGCATGCAGATCGTAGGACTGATGCCCTTCAAATAGGCCATAGTCCACCCTAGAGTTTTCTTATATTGCGACAGCAAATTCATAAGACTAAGCTCTTGGTTATGTTCTAAGCTAAAAGAAATAATCACTAGCAAAGTATTGTGAGATCCCAAATAAACATACTTTAAATGCGACATCAGTGGTTTTAAATCTAGAGATGGTGCATGTAAAAGTGATGGTTTAGGAGGAATAAATCAGAGAAATCAATTGATTCGAATTTTTTACCTGGTCTTGGCTTGAAATAGTCAATTTGCTGTAGCTCTAGATGAGCTTCTTCTTCATCCAGATCATGCTCCTCCATCATTTTTACAAAGTCCTTCATTTGCGGAGAAATGTCACAACAAAAATCTGCATCTTCTTCAATTGTTGCAGCATTTATCCTGGCTATACAATGACATTCTTCATTATCATCCATTTACTTGAGAGTGTTGAAGACATTGATGGTCATGGTTGATTTGCTACTCATATTGTGAAGTCTCCCTTCTCATATTCGATGACAATCTGACTGGTTGCAAGGACTGGTCGCCCCAAGATGATGGATGCTTTGTAGTCCACTTCACAATCCAAAATCAGAAAGTCCACAGGTAACACAAACTTACCCACTTTTACTATCACATCTTTTACTTTGCCTTCTGGTCGGACATGATAATGGTTCGCCAATTGTAAGATGACAGTGATAGGTCGCGTACTCTCTATACCAAGCTTCTTGAATATTGCCTTAGGCATCAGATTTACACTCGACCCTAGGTCGCATAATGCATTGCCCACAAAATTGTCTCCTATCGAGCATGGAATGATGAAGCTGCCAGGATCTTTCCTTTTCATGGGAAGCTCAGTCCTCCCAGAATAGAACTCAGATGCTATAGCAACTATTTTAAAATTCTCAGCTTTTCTTTTCTTTGTAACAATGTCTTTCAAAAACTTTGCGTACGAGGGCATTTGATCAATAGCAACTAAAAATGAAATATTTATATGAAATTGGTCCAGCATACTTACAAACTTTTGAAATTAGAGATCCTCTTTATGCTGTTTCAATCGTTGAGGGAATGGTGGTGGTGGTCTTGCGTCCTCCAAAGGTTGCGATGGTGTTGCTTCTTTTGCTGCAGCATCTGCAATCTTCTCACCAAATGCCTAAGTATTTAAGTTTTCTCCAGTTTCTTCTTGAGCATATTTTTATTTCTGTTGTTCAGCTTCTTTTTACTCTAGAATGGGGGTTTCTTCTTTCTCCTTTCGTTTGATTTGTTCCCCTGTGTTGATTTGTCTTCCACTCCTCAAGGTAAGTGCGTTGCATTGCTTTTGCCATGACTTTTAGTGACTTCAATATCACTAGGCAAGTTGCCTCTTGGTCTTATTTGTAATGCTTGGGCAATTTGACCCAATTGAGTCTCCAGTGATCTAAGTGAAGTATTGTGGCTTTCCAGCGGTGCTCCTTGGGTCTGCAACAGATTGCCTTGATTAGAGATGATGGTTGAATGCTCTTGCAATAATTTTCTTGTTGATGTCATGAACTCCTTAGTCGAAGCCATGAATTCTTGCAGCGAAGCTTCCAAAGAATTGTTGTGACTTTGATGATGAACTGTTCCCTTGTGTTCATTTTTCCATGGCATATTAAACATGATTGAGGTCATCCAAGATCGGTGTCAAGTGATCTCAAATTAAACATCACAAACTTGAGCTCGAAGTGTGCTGCTTGTTTCTTAGGTGTCACTATCCCAGAATTGAGGTCATCCAAGATCAGTGCCAAGTGATCTCAAATTGCCCTTGGTCTTGCTACAATCTTCGAATTTGCTGCAGAATTTGGATTTCCTGCAGGTATTGCTCTAGAATTTTGATTCTATGGATCCTGATACATGGCTCTTGTTCATTCCACTCGCCGCCTTTGTCTAAAATACCTTTCGATTTCAGGAATGAATGGTTCGAGGGATTCCCTACGATTCACTCTAGGCATCAACTAAACAAAAACCTAAAAAGATAGACAAAGAAAACAAAGATTATTAAAACTATGATTGAAATATCCTATTGTCTCAATCCCCGACAACGACGCCAAAAACTTATTGTTTGCACTAAGAGATGATTAAAATATGTGATTGATTTGCGTACAAGAGTGTGCAAGTATACACATCGAACAAATAATAAAGTGTGTGAGTGAGATCGTTCCCACGAGGACTGGGTAGGTTAATTCAAAAATAGTTTACATACACAAAAGATAAAGTAATCTTTTGTATGGACATATGCTAAAACAATTCTGCAAGTGTCACCAAAAATGCTTTAGCAAAATAAAAATGTCACTAATGATGCTGGAGCAAAACAAAAATTGTCACGAAAATGCAGTAGCAAATAAACAGATATTGGAGAAATAAATAAAGTTACACAAACACAACACTGAAAAGATATTCAAGCATAAGACAGGCTAGGCTTACTATGGCATGACTCTACTGCTCTCGTGGATACTACTGATCCCCTGGTTTACTAGTGCTCGATAGAGTTTACTAAAAATGCCTCCACTATCCTTAGTCAGAAGGCCTAACACTCGAAAATGCTAAGGCATTACCTCCCGGTCTCAACCCTAACACTCCTAATGTTGATAAAGTGCTAACCCTTTTAGTTGTTGAAACTGTACCTTATCCCTAAGGCAAGTTAAGATTCTGCTCCTGTAGCAACCCCATTGTTCAAGTTGGTCTAGCTTTTCCTATCCCTAGATTTAAGCTTCCCAACCCCCTTGAGCTATGGCTACCTCCCAGTGTTCTTACAAACCAAGGTTTAGAGTAAAAAAAGTGTTAGTGTTCTTGAACAAAGAACAAAGTAAACCGAAAACAATAAACATCCATTAAAACAAAATAAAGATCATCCAAAATAAGCTTAGCCATACTAGTTTAGTTCATGGCTAGGAATAAAAAACTATTCAACTTTCATCCTTTGAAATACATATTCAACAACTTAGAAAAGAGGTAAACAAAGTGAAGAGGAAGGAATTCTCAAACGCTTATGCCGTGACATTTTCCTAGCTTGTCGCTCCTCCCGAAGTCGCGCAAATCCCTTGCTTGAAGCTCTCCAACAATGGTGGCTTGGCTAGAGGTTGAAGATGATCGAGAGTGGCCTCCTTTCTTCTTTCTTCTCCCTCGTGCTTTCTTAAAGCTCGCTCCTTTTTTTTGTGCTCTTTAGCTACTGATTTTTTTTCCTTTGTTGTGCATCCCCCTTTCTTGTTGAAAGAGGCTTGTCCTTGTATTTATAGGAGGCTTCTAGGGTTTGGTGCCCTATAGGTGCCAAGGGAATATCCCCTGACATTTGCTGCAGTAGATAGCAGGAATATAGGGTCTGTATGGGATTGTGGCAGGTCTGCAAATGTGGTGCAACATCTGCAAAAAATTGTGGCAGGGCGCAGGGGCGGTGCGTCGTCTACAGAATTTGCAGAGGATGTACAACTGGCCTAGAAAACGCGTGAAGATAGTGGGCTGTAGGTGTATCCTTTCTTCCGTTCTATTTTGTCCACCCACAATGTTGTAGCATCCTTGAAGTTCGATCCAACACTTGAGAAATATGCTACAACATCTCTTCCGTTTTTTAACTTTGCTCTAGCATCTGTACAGAATCACCAATAAAATACACTTCAAAGCAGCATCTTTTAAAAATAAAAATAAAATAAAAACCTAAACTAAATACAAATACACATGAAATGTAGCTAAATGCAATGAAATGCAATGCAAATAAACTTGAAACCAAACAAAACCTTAAGTAAAAAGGTAGAAAATATACGCTTTTTAGAGCGTTAACATCTCACTTTATATCTCACTTTATACGCTTTTTCAGTTTGAGTCAAATTGTAAAAGAATTAATAAACAAGTTTATTCGTGAATATTTAAAATATATAAAAAATGGGAGCCACATAAATGAGTCGATAAATGATCTTATTTGTAAGCATAAACGAACCAATTGTATTTTTACTTGTGTATGCTCTTTAATTAAATAAACATAAAAAAATTATTTGTATTCGTGCATTTAGCTCAAGAAACTAAGGCATGGTAACTATGGATGTAAGTTTTGGAAATAACTACTACATTTTTATGTTTAGATCTTACTTTTATTAAAGTAAGAATATGGAGAAGCAAATGCGAGGAACTCAACATCATGTTCCGACAACCCATCTCTTTGTCAGATAAAATAACACATGCTTCGATGGCTTTAGGTTGCTCTACGTGTTTTAGAAACAACAAATTGTGTATCTCTCGGATATGGCTATGAATCCCTGGAATGCTAATCAAACTCGGTTGTCCCCAACCAAAATCTTCATTTGCATCCACAATATTTGTTGGAAAGTGAGTGGTTAATCCAAGAAAATAATAATCAAATAAAAACAATATAAATTATTATTATCGAACGAACAGTAAAATAGAACAGAAAAAAATAAATTTCGATCAAACCCATTTGAAAATGATAAGTCGGAATCGTGTTGAGGCATGCACAATCACAGTTTCCTTAAGACAGATTTCCTGCCACTCCGATGGTGCTGAGTTTATTGGTAGTCTATCTCCCAAGATAAAAAAACAAGAGGAACTCCAACAATAGCACGGTTGCTAAGTTCCCGAATTGTTCTTGCCTTCGCCAAACACCAGAAGAAAACATGAGAGAAAATGTATTTGAGATGTGAGATATGTTTGAGAGATGGTTTAAAATTGAGGAATCAATCTCATATTTATAGTAGAGAACTAGTGCAATAGTGAGCAACTTAAATGAATTTAAAATTCGAAATATTAGTGATAACGCTAATTATCTAGTATTTTAAATTGAATTAAATTAAAATTTATACTAATAATAGTCATTATCTTCCCATTATCCGAAAATATCCTGAGTAATTATAAGCGCTCCTATATATGTATTTCAACTGAATACAAACTCTTTTTGGATAAAAAATAAAATAAATTAAGGAAAATTATTCACAACGGGTAAAATATCCGCAAGCCTACAAAGAGCTCAATCGGTCCGGACATTTGCATCGCCCACGTCGTGCACCCCAATCAAGAGTTAAGTCATTCAATGACAATTATGTGGGTAAGTGTATATAAACACTTTACACTTTATTTATCTCACCAATGTGGTATAAGGGGTTCTTCATTCCTTATTTATTCTTGACCTTCTTACTTTGAGCATCAATTTCTTATTCATCACTCAACAATTTTGAGCATATGAGCTACCGTTGTAAAGATCTCGCGGAGTAGAATAGGAATCAGTAATTTCCTTATTTGAATCCTCATCTTTACACTTGCTCACTATTTTCTAACAATCCGCCACATGAATGAAATTGATGTTTTTATCAAAACATTTTGGCACAATGTGGTGACAGGCTCTACGATTGATAGATGCATAGGATAGGTAAATATCCACCTTTAAACCTTCCCTTGTGAAAGTATATTTACTTTACTAGCTAATCAGTAGACGCGATGTTCTTGAACTATCAGCCGTTGGTGTAAACGATGACATACTTCACAGACTTATCTCTCTGACAAGATACAACTCTCATGGTTATGCCCTTAAGGCCGTGGATATCTCTTGGTTCTGTAAGAGTATGAAAGAACTATGCCCAATAATCTCCTTGAAGCGGCCCCACTTTACTCTAAAAAAGGTGACTTATTTTGCTCGGCTCACTGAAACACACAATGGTCATTAAAAGCTTTTGCTTAACTTTTACCAAATTCTTGTAACTGTTCACATCATAGGAATGGACTTTGGGAAGGAACCCCCACAGTGACCGCACAAGTCTATGCAATTAGGTTGTCCCTTTGAACCTAGATCTTGGGTCTCCAGTCAACTAGGTAGGTTTTTTCCTTCACATAACACCTTTATTTTTCATGGGCTTTAGACGTATTCCTTTAGATGTTTTCTCAACTAGATCTCCATTTAAACCTTAGGTTAGTGGATCCATAATATTATCCTTTGATCAAAAGCGATAACTCTGTTTGAAATTAGTTGTTTAACGGTATTAAATTAATTGACATATACGTCTCAAATTACCGTTTCTCATAAAACTATGTGCTCAACCAATAATCATTGTTGGCACATGTTCAAGCCATTTAAGAGTATCCTACAAGACATTTTAAAGTCATTTGACTTTTTTCAGAATTGTCTGGATCCTCAAACTCATATTCTATTTTAAATTTGGTTGTAAATGTTTGTCTTGAGAAAACACATGACATAGCTTATTCATTCGATGTGAAAATATCGAAGAATCTTTATGAAATAATGTTTTACAATCTTGAGTACCTCTGAGATATTTCAAAATTCTCACAATTATTATCCAGGGTTTGACCTTGGATTATTTTGTGAATCTGCTTAAATTGCTCATAGTGAAAGCACTAATTTGTCTAATACAATACAAATAGATTGTATATGACATTTGCATATTCTATTTCAACAAGTATTGGCTCGTATTTGGAGTTCTGGCTATGCCAGAGACATCTTGACCAAACTTCTTTTTCCAATAGTGTGACTTTGTCAATATGAGACATTTAAGTGATTGTTTGATTTGGATATCAAGAATCAAATCAATCAATCTCATATTTACCATATCCATCTTTAATTGATAGGTCTTTGATATGTTTACTATTTCATTGTACGTCAGCAACACAGGATCATATATCCTAGTTGGTTTGACAAATCATCTTTTATCACACTTGTCATCATGATAATATCTTTGTTCAACCATTTGTTGAATATATGGACTCTTTTTCATATTCACAGTTCGTTTTACGAAACTTGGATCAACTTTTTTAGGAAGTGCATTCAAAGAATGAGTCATTCTTTTTTCATTATCATATTTTTCTACAAAAATTGGTATTCGTTACTATGTTTCTCATAGCCAATGGAAATACAATTCACTTATTTTCATTTTCTTTGATAATAGAAAATTACCTTGGCGTGACACCCCCAATATTTTATGTAGTTGTAGGAAGGTTTTATTTCCTTCCATAACTCATATGGTGTCTTGGAGTTAGTTGATAGAACAACTCCCTCACATGTTAGGCACATTCTGAAGATTTAATTCTTTTAGAAGTTATCTTCAAAATTATTGTACCTTTGGATATTGTAACATTACTCATATAAAGTTTCTCCTCAAATTAATCAATTTGGGTTTCAACATCCTTCTTATAAGGAATAATTTCCTTGTATCACTTTTGCTTTTAAGCAAAACTAAGTTGTTTTATCATGAAGGTAATAAATTTCCTTTAAATAATTGTTCATCATATCAATTATTATGGCAAAAAATTTATTATAATATTGACCTCATTTAGAATTAGTCCAAAGACTTATTCCATATCTCATAACAATTGAAGCATTTACTCATGAAATTTAGCTTCTTGAGATATAGCGCCTACTTTGCGACTTGAAGTCATTTTTGACTTTCAATATATTTACTCTAGTAATATTTTCCTTAGTAACATTTGCTTAGCAACATTTAAAGATGGTAACAATATTTACCTTATCCTCTCTAGAACTAGGAGGATTTTCTTTTGACCAAGTTTATCATGATCAAATATACAACATCTTTGTTGTCACATTTTGAAATTCTTCCTCATGAATTTCATTGATTGTGCCACATATACACAATCAAAATATTATAAATTTGTTAAACATCAGAAATTTAGTCAAAGACTAAAAGCAGAAACAAAATTATAATTTCCAACTTTTGTTAGACGATAGAATTTTAGAAAACTAGAATTTCCTAACAAAAGTTCACAAAGTTTTAATTGAAAGAATAATAATAAACAATGCACCAGGTAGGTAACTTATGATAAGAGAGGTGGTGTACCAGGCACACTTAAGAACCAAGTCTTTTCAAAGAACCAATCTTAGACATGCACTTTTAATATTTCTTTCAATCACTCATTTATGGAAGTTCTTGAAAATATTCAAGTTTGAGTGATCAATTAAGTCACTACCTTTGATTCACTATAATTTGGAATCAAACACTAAGAATTTCTTAGCACCAATATCTTTCATTTACGGTCCAATAACCCTCATAATTCTTAAGTCAATTTTAAACATTGTGTATTGCATAACATACATCTGAGTATACTTTAAGAATTTTAACATAGAGAACAACATTCTTCTATGCTTTGATTCAAGACCTTGGTTGAATCAAACATTGTAGAATTAGTAACCAATGTTACTTCTACTAACAAATTCTCTTAAAACAAATTTTTTCACTTTGTTTAAAATTGAGATCAAGTAAATCCGTTATAATGACAAAAATTAAATTCCTGAAAACAAATTTATTTATTGTATCTCAATTTTCAACATTCACATGAAATAAATTCACTGATTTATTTCTAGTTAGAATCATGAAAGATTCCCAATAAATCTAATAATAAGATTCTTTGAAAATAAATTTGTAATTTATTTTCCTTACAAAAATAGAATCAGCGCAAGATTCTATCAAAGAAATAAATTCTCTGATTTATTTCTCTTAAATATTGAGATTAGTAACACTAAAATCTAAAATTAGATATCAAAGTAATTTAATACTTCAAAAAGAATTAGTCCTTTGTTTTAAAATTCCTTGATTGTTGTTTGAAAGATCAAGTAAATCCGTTAAAACGGTAGGAAATAATTCCCAAAACGAATTATTTACGAGATCTTTGCTTCCAAAACAATCAAGAAATTCTTTATGTTTACACTTTCTCAAGGAAAATTATTAATTAAAATAACAATCCAAAGTGTTTCTAAACACAAATAATAATAATTATCTCAATAATTATTATTTCACATAAAAGAATATTTCTTTTCATGCCATACAACATTAAGGTCAACATTATTTTTGAAATAAATAAATTGCCTTAAACATAATAATATCAAAATATTATTATCAAATTATTATCATAATTTATGATATTAAAATTAACATAATACATGCACACATGTATTTATTAAATCATTAAGGTAATATATATGTTATTGTCACAAAATACCATAAAACTTATTTAAGGAATCCATGATTTCCTTAAATTTATATATATAGTTTTAATATTATCATATTTCATATCAAATAAGTAATTTAATCATATATTAAATAAATATTTTATTTGATCCATAGACAATATTATCTAAAGTCAAACCTTTATTCTCATGAATAAGGTTTTATCAATACATGAAATTATGTATTCCCACAAGGTAAAAATTAAATTTACCATATCAATTGTTTCTCTTTTAATAAAGGAAACAAACCCGAAATTAATTATAATTCTAATAAATCAAAAATTAAATTTTCATTTATTTTATTTTGATATTTCACAAAATCCGTAACCTCGGTTGTTTTTCATGACAATTTTTGTAAAACAGATTTGTCCCAATTTGAGATTTTTAGTAAACCCGTTTAAAAACGACAGGATAATTCCTTAAACAAATTGATTGGTTTCTCATTTTATTCCGAATAATAATTTATCAAACTCGATTTGATCGTCCAAAAATTTTGATTGTCACTATAAAATTTCTCAAAAAAATTATTAGTACGAAATAATATACATTATTTCTAAAATAATAATTATTATAATTAATAAATATTATTAAGAAACAAACCAAAACAAATGAATGAATATTTAAACATTACCTTTTCGACATTCGAAAGATTTAAAACCTTATAGGACCATCGATTCTTTCGCAAGTGTAAAACCACTAGGACACAAAGCCATAATACCTTGGTAATTAAGACGTGAAGGAGTCAAAAACGATAGTAACGGCCAATGCAATCGCAGGATCAAACAAAATTCTCCGGGTGCAACTTTGGTTTCGCTTGTTTCGCTAAACTTTGTTTATTCGATTCACCATGATCTATTTAATTAATTTTAATCATGGTAGTTTGTTCATCTTAGATTAAAACCAAGATTGTTAAAAAGTGAGTGGTTAATCCAAGAAAATAATAATAAAATAAAAATAATATAAATTATTATTATCGAACAAATAGTAAAATAGAAAAGAAAGAAATAAATTTTAATCAAACCCATTTGAAAATGATAAGTCGTAATCCTGTTGAGACCTGTACAATCGCAGTTTCCTTAAGACATATTTTCTGCCACTCCGATGGTGCTGAGTTTATTAGTAGTCAGCCTCCCAAGATAAAACAACAAGAGGAACTCCAACAATAGCACAGTTGCTGAGTTCCCGAACTGTTCTTGCCTTCGCCAATAACCGGAAGAAAACATGAGAGCAAATGTATTAGAGATGTTTGAGAGATGATTTAAAACTGAGGAATCAATCTCATATTTATAGTAGAGAATTAGGACAACAGTGAACAACTTAAAAGAATTTAAAATTTGAAATATTAGGATTAATGCTAATTATCTGATATTTTAAATTGAATTAAATTCAAATATATACTAATAATAGTCATTATCTTTTCATTATCCAAAAATATCCTGAGTAGTTATAATCGCCCTATATATGTATTTCAACTGAATACAAACTCCTTTTAGATAAAAAATAAAATAAAATAAGGAAAATTATTCACAACGGGTAAAATTTTCACAAATCCACAAAGGGCTTAATCGGTCCAAACATTTGTATCATCCACGTTATGCACCCCAACCAAGAGTTAAGTCATTCAATAATAATTATGTGGGTAAAGTATATATAAACACTTCCCACTTCATTTATCTCACCAATGTGGGATAAAGAGTTCTTCATTCCTTATTTTATTCTTGACCTTCTTACTTTGAGCATCAATTTCTCATTCATCACTCAATAATTTTGAGCATATGAGCTACCGTTGTAAAGATCTCGCGAAGTAGAATAGGAATCAATAATTTCTTTATTCGAATCTTCATCTTTATACTTCCAAAAAATACTTCAAAGATGGTCATTTGCTAATTATTTTCCAACAGTATTCAACAAGCTGCTCATAATACAAAAGTCTGCATCTCCTTTTGACACCATTTCTTCAAGATAACTGAGTTGCTTCGTCAAAGCTTTAAATCCTTGTAGAATAACCTGGGGATCATTAGGGACACTTTCCATTGATTTTCTCAGTAGATAAGCCACCTAGGATAAGTCTATATCTTTGCCAACTGGCTTATACATGCTGACTGTCATCCTAAACATATTTCCGATCAAATAACTCAGTAATTGGGGAATCAATTTCGGTCGAATGTTTACTGCTTGGCCAAAAAGAGCTGGCTTTAGAGCTCCAAAAACAGATCGAGATGCATGGATGGAATGTTTCCACAGGAATACACTGAAAGTTAATGAACGGTAAGATGCTCCAAGCGTTTGCTTGTCGCTTTCAGCACAAGAGTTGTGACCGCATTGGCATTAAACATGAATCTCCTCATCACCTTACGTATTTCGTCATTGAAAAATAGGCTTTTCAGAGCAACATTTTCGGGCATCGATTGGACCGGAGGGAAAAGTTGCGATATGCCTCTAACAGTTCAGGATTTGGTATCTGACCATTCGAGCCACGACTATAAACTGCCCAACTATTGAGGAAAGCATACACAGTTGTTGCATCGAAGATCTTGTGGAAAAAATAGAAACCTAGTGCAATCCCACCGCTATCGAAGGTGTTGACCTAAACAGCCATAAGGGGTGTTGTTGGATCTGGAACATAGCGAAAGGGTCGTCAAGGAAGCAATTGGTTCATTGCCTCTGGTTTGCCAGTTATCTCTGTGAAATCAACTAAGCTTCCTTTCACCCTACCAGCAATCGGGTATGTAACCCCTCAACCTGGCCTAGTCGCAAGGCTGACCCGAGGTGGTTACATGGGGATTACTAAAGCCATGTTCGAAGACCCGACCCCAATAATCAACTCTAGAAAGCCATGTCTGAAGCTTTTCTGAACCCTAATAATGAAACTAAATCATACTTGAGCTAACGAGCAACACGCTTGGACACCCTTCCTCGCATCGTGCTAACTCCCAAGCTAACAATCTGCATTGTCAAAAAACGAGAGTGTAAGCATAAATTCTTAGTGAGCAGAACTCAAGAACGCAACTACAACAATGCAGGGTTCAAGCTTTAGTTGAAAATAAACACTAACATTATTATATACATATAACATCATAGCATCTTACAACCTAACATAACAAAAAAACACATATTCATAGTAATTAAGAAAAGTATGTTGGCAAACTCGATTATTATACACGGATATGCGAAAATGTCTTACACATATACGAATTTATCTGACATGGCCGAATTTATCTGACATGTATACGTGTTTTATCTGACATGTATGCGAATTTTGTCTTATAGTGCATTATTCTTACATCCTATTGGTCGACCAATTATACCCGGTATGACTCAACGAATGCCAATATCATTACTATAATATAATCTTATAACTTCTTATGGCTTACAATGTCTTACATAGCCACCTGACTATAATCTTACCATACGCAAGTGGTCTTACTTACCACTTTCAAGCATAACCTGCAACATCTTACAGTTACCTTACAAATATCTCACATGGCATATTAACATGGCATTAATAATAGATAATCAAAATAACTCAACATAACAATTAACATGCCATCGATAACAATTAAACACAACAAGCTTTCTAATCTTTGTCATCTAACAAGCATACGAGGTAAGTAAAATAGATAGATCTTACTCTTGAGTTTTGATTAGCTTATAAACCCTAATCCGAACTTCTAAAATCTTCCTTGAACCAAAACCAAGTTCGAAATATTTTTCCATTCACCACACAATTCTAACGGTAGCCAAATCGAGCCTCGAACCTTCTGGAATTGCACTCAAATCACCCATAACCAAATGTGTTGCTTCAAACCAACCAAAATTAACGTATTAACCTCATAATCAACCATAAATTAATTGTTTTACATCAGCTCACAAATCCATAATATTTTCTCAATAATTCAAAGCCAAATTCATTTCAAATATTCTCATTTTCGTACTTAAGCAAAGCACAATCATTACCCTTCAATTTAAACACCTAAAACACTTCAAAATATATCCAAAACATCACTCATATATAGTATAACCATCAGCTCTTCATTTCCACACTAAAACACCCAAAAAACACTCATTTTCCACTTTCAACAATTGTCTAATGCAGCCACTTCGGAAATTCAATCATCTACCTCATTTAACTACTCAAAATTCATCCTTTAACATTCTAAAAACACCTACCAAGATTCTATATACCTTCAGTCCTTTATTTTCAACAAAAAACAACCAAAAACTCAACTACAACAACTCTAAAAATCCTCCCTAATACTAGTTTCGGGTTTACTAAGATTAAACCATTTTCCTAACATGTTTTAACTTCATTAAAGAGTTCAAAAGCATCCTTAAAATTTGTTTTACCAAGACCATTCAAAATTTTAACAAAATCCTCATTTTTCTTATCAAACTTTGAAAAATAAAGATTCTGCAAGACTTGATAAAAATAAGATTTTTAACTATCAAAAGATAGGAAATTAAAAGAACAAGTCAAATAAGAAATTCTTTTGAAAAAGCTCTTGGATGATGAAGAAATAAAGGAGGGTTTTAGAGAGTTTTTAACTTAGTTTTGAAGAAGATGAGTAAAATGGTGTTTTGATTCTTCAAATCCCTTATAAATTTCATTAATGGCGTTTCTGTAAATATTCTAAACTTTTATAAAAATCATCTTTTTAATTAAAATTAACCCGAAACTAATCCTAGTTTAGAGTCTAATAACTCTTAAGCCCAAAACCGGTATGTTACAGGGTAAAACTGAGTCAAAGCTTTCGACGGGGATTGTTTTAGTTGGTCTAAGAATTGTAAACCGTCGACGTAGGAATCACTAGGTTTAGTGTAAAAGAGGATGACCGGAGTATACTAGCTTATACCCAGTTGGTCTAAAAGGGAAAGCTTGAATTGGCTTCAAAAGATGAAGGTCTGAAGAGAAGGGCTTAACCATTTGCTTTGAAGTAATCTGAACTTCCATTTGCTCTACAATTGATATGGAACGAAAGCTTACGCGTATAAACGCTAAAATAGCAAGAATTTATATAGGATTGAATAAAGTTCTTACTATCCAAATAAAAATTTTGTATAGCTATAGAAATTCTTATATTATAATTAGACCTCTAATAATAAATATCAGAAAAATAATAAGAGTAAATCCTAATAAAAAATATTAAGGGGATTTAGGTCTTTAACAACTATTAAAAAAATTGTCTCTCTAATTATATATTAAAAAATGACCCCTAATAAAAATAAATATTAAAATAAATAAATTTTAAGAGTAGCTCATAATAAAAAATATTGATAAAAAAAATTAAACTTTTAATAACAAATATTAAAAAACTGAAACCCTAATAACAATTATTAAGAAAAAATAGACTTGTAATAATAAATTTTAACAGTAGATTTCTAATATAAATATTAAGAAAAAACTCAACTCTAATAATGTGTGATAATAATTGAGACTCTAATAACAAGAATTAAAAAATTAATCCTTTAATAATAATTTTAAAAAATAAATTTTAAGTGTAACTATAAACGATAATATTAAAAAAAAATAAACTATAAAATCAGATATTATAAAAAAAAATTAGGTAGATCCCTTTTAACCTATGCTGAGGGATAGTCTGCACCTAACCATGGAGGGACAAAAGGGTAGTATGGAATGGTTTAGAGAAGTTTTATCACATATGTTTCCGCTAGGGTACTCAATAAATATTGAGAGAGACTAAAGATTAATTAAATATTCCATTAAAAATAGTTAAATATTTAAATCGTCACTAAAGCCCTACAAGAAAGCTCAATATTGAAGATGACATTGAGTTTTGAATAGGAACAGTGATATAATATGAATTTGATCAAATTTGATTTAATTTGAATTAAAAAATTATATCGTAACAAGAGGTGAATCAAATATAGATATTATTATGATCTGATATAAATTCGGTCTAAATTTAGATTTGATTAAAATTTGATCCAATATATAAATTCAAACAAAAGTATTTAAAACTCTTAAATTTAAAGAATATAGATATATAATAAAATTCGAAATTAAATTAAGATTATGTATATTATTATCTTCTACAATTTTACTTATGGTTTTCTCTTATTTTATTGACTTTTATTGAGTTTTAGTGAAACAATAAAAGTTTATGGTTAAGCAATTTGATTATATTTTTAATTTGTTTTATTAAATTGTAATATTTATTACACATTTTTTTAATTTTGATTTAGAAAGTAGTTACGTTAATAGACTAGTGAGACAATAGTAGTTTGTGTAAGGATAATTTTTTGTTGTTGAGTTTTTTAGTTGAAATTTAGTTATTATTTTAATTTGTTTTATATTAGATTATAATATTTGTTGAGATTTGTTTATGTTAATAGTCTAAATATTTGTTTGATAAAAAATATTTAAAGATATTTATTTGAGTTATTACTTTTAAAAAATAATAATAATTGAATTTAGACTTTCGTATTTTTGGTTTTAGATATTTTAATGAATTGGATCGGACTTGGATTTAGATTCGGATTTGAATTATTTTAAAAGTTCGATTATTAATTAGATTGGATTTGAATTTTATAAAATCCATCTGATCCATTATCATCCCTAGTTTAAAAATAATAATAATATAAAAACTTTAAAAATAATTATATTAATTTATTAATATGAGATTCGAATGAAAAATTCACAATTGAGATTAATATTATTTATGGAATAGATTAAAGAGCAAAACAAATTGCTTACTTTACAAGGCTGTTGAATAAAGGATTAATGAAAACTTACAATACGATTGATATAAAAGATGTGTACTATATTAAATGATATTTGTATATAAAAAAGATAAATGAAAGATAATTGTTATTATATTAAGATATTTGTTTGATGAAATTTATGATAAAGTTAAGTATTATGTATGAATATACTTTTTACTCTTAAAATTTTGCTTTTATATTCTTCTATTGTTTTAACATCGATTATTATATAATTTTGTGTTTACAATTTAGGTTTTATAATTTTTATATTCTTCACAATTTAAGGATCATGGCATAAGAATCAAAGTTTAAGTTTTAATCTTTACGATTTAGGGTTTATTGTTCAAGATTTATTGTTTAGATTTTAAAATTTAGAGTGTATATATATTAGAGTTTAGGGGGTTTATGTTCATGATATATTATTTAGAGTTTGAGGTTTAGGGTAGGGTGAGCATTCGGTTAATTCGGTCGGTGGTCGAAACGAATTAACCAAAACTGAATTAACCGGAATTTTTAAAATCCTAACTGTTAATCGAACTGAATTTTTTTTAACTGAATTTACCGAACTGAAATTATTTCGGTTATTAGCCGAATTAACTGAATTAAACAAAATTTATTATAAATTTTGGTTAAATTACGTAATAGGTCACTAAACTAAGCTAAAATAATTTTTTAATCATTAAACTTTTATTGTATACTAATTTAATATAAAATTTAGTGACCATTTTATAATATAAAAAATTTAATAAACATTTTATAATAGTTTAAAAGTTAAATGACTAAATATATATATAATATAATATTTAATATATATAATTTCGGTTAATTTGGTTAATTAACCGAATTCGAATTGAATTAACTGATAACCGAATTTGCCAAAAATTAACCGACCAAATTAACTAAAATAATTTCAGTTTGATCTTAACTGAACCGAAGGCACACCCCAAGTTTAGGGTCCAAGATTCATATATTTCATGGTTTATGGTTAGTATTTGAGTTTTAAAATTTATGATTTATTGTATATTATATTTTAGAGTTTAATATTTAGGGTTTATAATTTAGGGGTTTAGTTTAAAGTTAATATATTTATATGGATATAAATACACAAAAATAATATAAAAGTATAAATTAAAATTTTAATATAAAACTAATGTGTTAAATAAATACTACTTTTGATTTAATAATAAATATTATTCGCCTTACTTATTGAATAATTATATTCTAGCCGCTCTTCGCTTTCTTTGAAAAAAGTTTCTATTGCTGTTATTTATTTTAATCAATCTTGTTAGTCGTTGATGGAAAATAAATCTTTATATTGGTTATCGACCACTGAATCTAATATTTTTTTTGTTTTTGTTTTTAATTTTAATAAGAATATCTGCTTCTATAGCACGTTTCTTCTGTCCTTATGATACGTTATTTTTTTGTCTTTATGACATGTTTTTTATTTTGTTTTACATTTTGATTTATCTATCTTTGTGGCATGTTTCACCATGCCTTAACAATTGTTTGTTGTTTATCCAGAGATTCAATCGATATTAGTTCCTGATTTATGTTTTTGTCGATGGTCACTTGAAAAATTTTATCCCCACTCGTTTGATGATTTATTTGTCGATTAAATCAGTCTTGAGTAATGATATTTTTTGCATGAGAGTTTAGATAGCGTACAACTCCTTCCTTTTTTATGCATCTCGTTTGGATAGAAACAAAGAAAGTCAAAAAGCTTTTGAATTTTGTTGATATGTTTATCTTCATAAAAATCTTCTTTTTTCAATATTTTTGAGTTTAAAATTTTTAAGTTATTTAATTCAATTATTTATTTTTTAGGTATGATATAATAATAATTTTTTATAAATTTAATAAAAAATCGGTGGTATTTATAAAAGAAAAAAATAGTGATATAGTAAATTTGAAATTAATAGGTAGTGGGATTCTGTGTCGGCAGTTGGGCAAGCTTATCCGAATGCAGCTTTGCAATTATGGTTAAGGGGCCTACTAAAAAATGCAACTCAAAGTGGAAATAAAAATAACCGGCTATTTTTTATGTCTTTATTTAAGCCCAAAAATTAAAATAATAAACTTAAAAATTATAACTTTAAATATTAAATATTAAACTTTATAATATATTATGAACTTTAACATTAAATTTTAATTTTATATTTTAAATTTATTGTTTAATATTAAAATATAGATAAAGACACTTGAGATTAATTTAAATTATTTTACAAAATAAATAATATTATAATTAACATTAATATATAAATAATATAAAATATTATATATATTAATATATAAAAATAAAAGTGTATTATTTTTATTTTTATATATTATTTATAATACAAATATATTATTTTAAAAAATTATTTTGAATTTTTTAAAATAATATATTTATATTATAAATAATATATAAAAACATTAAATCTTAAATCATAAACTTTAAACCTTAAACTATAAAATTTAAACTTCAAACCATAATATTTGATGTTTAGAGTTAATAGTTTTATTAGTATTTATAATATAAATATATTATTTTTATGATTATTTTTTATTTTTAAATAATACATATATCATAAATAGTATAAGAAATAAAAATAACACATTTTTATTCATATATTAATATATATAATATTTTATACTATTTATATAATTAATATTATGTATAGTATTATTTATTTTATAAAAAAAGTTTGAATCAAATGGATAAATTTATATAATTAAAATAAAAATATATCATTTCTAAAAATATTTTTAAAAATAATATATATAATCGTGAAACCATAAGCACTAAGCTTTAAAGGTTAGGATTTAAGTTTGAGGATTAAGGTTTGATTTTGTGCGTTAATTAGTTAGGGTTTATGATTTTTATATATTAATATAAATATATTATTTTATGAATATTAGAAAGGTACAATATAGGAAATTTTAAATTTGAAAAGCTAAGTTTATCGAGCTATTTCAATTTAAAACCAAATTTATAAAATATATAAATTTTAAGATTAATATTATATTATATCATATCATATTAAATTTTTTTTATTTTTAACGGTCCAATGGAATGCTTATAGTGAAATTTTAATTGTATAACTAAATTTTATATTTTTAAAAATTACTCTATTTGTCTCGGTATTAATGTCACTTTTGAGTTTTTAAATTATCTCACTCAAAATGTTGAAAAGCTCAACTAATTTTTTTTAACTAAATTTACTTTTTTAGTTTTTTAGTTTTTCAAAATAAGAATATAAAATAGCCGCTACGAGTATTCTTTTCCTTCAATTAGGTTTAGGGAGGTTTTTAACGAGGCTCGTAGTTGCATTCCTTTTTACATAAAAAAAATAAGAATATAAAATAACTTTTAGGGATAAATTTGCCATCTCAATTATTCTACACCATATAGATTTAAGGTAATTAATATTTACTTGTTTGAGATATTAATAAAAAAATTAAATATATATAATTGAGTTTAGTAATGACTAGAACAAATATCTATTTTTTATAAAAATATAAATTTTAAATAAAATTAAATTTAAAATAATTTATATCAACTGTATTTATGAATATATATTTAAATTTATTAATTACTTTTTTACAGATGGATGTCGGTAAGCCATTTTTTTCTTTGGTTTTCATTATAAGTATCTTATTTTTCTCTTTATTTTATTTTTATTTTTATAATATTATATGTTATTTAGATTGTATTGATATTTGTTTTTATTTTTTAAAACTTTTGTTTTCATTGTTACTTTCTCTTCAGTTTCTTTTTATATGATTTATTTGTCACGGTTACTAAAATATTATTTTACACGTTATCTTTGTTATTTTTTAATCTTTTATAATAGACTTTATTTATTTTAGTTTAAACTTTTTTGGATAAATTGAACTTGTATTCATCCGAAGCAACTATCCATATCCATCAACTTTACAAACGAATAAAGGGAAAATTAATTTCACATTATACCCCAATTAATGGTTATATCCCTATCAAAAGAAATACGACAAGAATAAAAATATAAAGCAATATCATGTTTAATTTGCTCAAAAACATAATCGGTTAAACATGGTTGCTTCCCATGTAAACGGTTGTTCCTCTCTTTCCAAACATGATAGTTTTATCCACGCCAAGCTAAACGCACAATCGCAGCTTGCATGGATTTCCCTTTCCCAAACTCCAAAACCCAGCGAAAGATAGCAGACAAATCTCGTTGAGTCTATTGTGACTTGCAGGCAAGAACAAATAAATGTCATACTCGAGTCGAGAAAGTGCAATCTCCAAATAGGTGATCTCGAGTTTCAAGTTCAAACCCATCGCAAAGCAAGCAACCAGGGTCAATCTGGATACCCCAACTTATCATTCGACTCTTTGTCGGCAATCTATCTAAAACAACAAGCCAAGTAATAAAAGAATGTTTAGGGATCGAAGGTCCTTTTCACACAACTATACACCAAGGAACTTTTTCTTTCTTGTAACTTAGAATATTTCATAACATCTTAGTGTTATACCCTCCTTGCAATTCACTCCAAACAGTGACCAAATCATCTCACAAGCGAAACAACTTTTTCCATGCCCAACTATGAGTAACCTTAAGCTGAGTATTTCAAATAGAGTCCCCTTTTAGAAGATAATAGTTCACCCATGCAACCCAAAGTGAACCCGCTTGAATAACAAACAGCCAAATGCCTCTTGCCATGCAAGCTTTATTCCACGAAACGAAATCTTTAACACTCAAGCCTCCCTCACATTTGAGATGACAAATTGAATTCCAACTAACACGAGTCCCTGAAGCAAGTTCTACTCCCTTTTCCAAAGGAATGCATTAGATAACTACATTACTTTCTTCAGAACTTTCATAGGCAAGAGAAACATATGACACCAAAAGTTTTGTATACTGAAAAAGACAAACTGAATAAGTTGTAACTTACCAGTAAAGGTTAAGCATTTAGATGACCAGCTCCAAATTCTACCAGTAATCTTACTCACTTAATCATCACAGTTAGCCAAAGAGAGATGCTTAGTGATCAAGGGAACACCAAGGTATCTTACAAGCAAAGAACTTACTTTGAAGCCAGATTGAAGCTGTAAAAAGCATACGATATCCTCAGACAACCCTGCAGTAAATAACTCACATTTGTTTACATTAATCTCCAAGCCAGACATTCTATAAACTTCATGCAGTACTTTCTTTACACCCAATACAGAATGCACAAGTATTAATTACACGACCTTGACTATCAACTAAAAATTGATTAAAATTAAAACCATTTAGGTTGAAAGTGTTAGAATATGCCCAAAGACCAATCATATGATGATTATATGGATACTTTTATTTACCAATTTTATTGAATAAAGGCATTGCCATTATTGTTTTAAGATATATGTGTCACATAAACTGAGAAACAATAAGGTCCATATAATAATATATGTATTATTATTAAAAGATCCTTAGTCAAGTATTATTATGGGTATGGACAATAATAATACGCTTAAGACTAACATGTGATTAATTGATGACAATGAGTTGTCATTGACATAGAGATGTCAGAATTAATACATGAATATATTAGTAGAGAATAATATATTGGATTGGCCCACTATGAGCTATCTTAGATTATTATGTGACGGTCACGATATTGCTCATAGTGACAACTATATGTATGATCCTTAGACTATTATGTGACGGTCACGATATTGCTCATAGTGACAACTATATGTATGATCCTTAGACTTGGGATTATTACTATCTCAATATATGTTGTTTTATATTTTGATGCAGTTAAACGTGTCTCGTAATTAGTTACACTATAAAAACTGACATTGGACATATTACAATGTATGTAGTGAGATGTGAATGATCAAGATAAGATTTGTCCTTCCTACATAATAGGAAAATATATCAAAGGTCACTTGATTGAGTGAGACTAGAAATGAATGGCCATGCTTGAATACGTTGATATGAGATATCATAAATTATTCATTAAAAGTAGTTCACTCTAGATATCAAGAAACATTAAAATAGGCTATACAAGTGTGACTATTCCAAGACTTGTTCCTATTAAAGATATAAAAGGACAAAAGGATATAATACATTAAAAGAGTTGGTCACGAACATGATACATCGAATCATGATCTTTTGTAACTTAGATGACAATGATATATTGCTAGATGTGACTCATTGTTTGTAATATTAGAATTGTTCTAATATTATAACTAACGTTACAATAAGCCTACAGGGTCACACCCAATGGTTGAAAATGAACAAATATATATATATATAAGTAGATTATATTTAATCCCGAATTTTAAATATAAAGGATATAATTAAAGTAATTATATCCCTTTTCAAATTTGAATTAAATATAGATTTCGAAATTTAAGGAAATAATAATATTAATTATTTCCTAAACAAACTCGGAATCAAACTCTTATACCTAGGGTTACACCTATATAAAGGATCTTTTGGTCTAGCAGCCAATATCAAAGAATTCTGAATTCCCAAACCCTAGAATCACGAAAAATAGTTTTTCAAGATTTTGCTTTATCAACCGGGTGAACTGAGTAGAGGCCGAGACGATATTCATGGAGGTTAAAGATTTGAATTGTTAAATGATCGTGATTATCGCAAATCCAATTGTTGTTTTTTTACTGCTTATCAAGGAACCCAATGTAAGTTATCGTAACTCTTCCTCTTGATTCCGGATTAAATGTACATGGATCACTAGAAAGACCATCGTAATTTTGTTCCGCTGCGCTATGGGGTTTGCCGGCGATCCCAACAGAAAGTCATCGTGCTAATACCTAAAGAGGTGAACCAGATACCTACTACAGGCCAAGCAGCTAAGAAGAAATGTAAAGAACGAGAATTGTTACACATAACCTCTTGTGAATACTAACAAATCATCAGCAAAACAAAGGTGGGTAAGTTGAATCCCCTTGCACCTTGGATGAAACCCAAAGACACCAAATTTACCTACCCAGTTCAAGAGGTTTGAAAGAACATTTAACACCAAAATGAAAAGATAAGGGAAAAGAGGATCACCTTCTCTTATACCTTTTGCACCCTCAAAATAACCTGTTAATCCGCCCTTTAAACAAATAGAGAATGAAGGATGCATGACACACGCTTCAATCCACTGCTGAAACTGAGGAAAACCCCAAAACTCGAAAGATCTAACTAATAAACCCCCAATGAACAGAATCGAAGGCTTCACGCAAATCAATCTTCAAGGCACACCAAGGAGATAGATGTTTACAACTATACCCCTGTACAATTTCCTGAGCTAGGAGAACATTATCTACAATGTCCTTCTCAAGGAGAAAGATACCTTAATTCGACAAGATAAGGAATGGGAGACACTTCTTCATTCTGTTTGTGAAAATCTTTGTAACACACTTGTATATAATATTACAACAAGAAATATGTTGAAAGTCTGTAACCTTTGTAGGAGTAACCACTTTAGGTACCAATTGATGGTAGTAGAGTTCATAGTCTTGGTCATGATACTAGTAGAAAAAAAGAATTGCACCCCTAGCAGAACATCCTCACCTACAATATCCCAAGCCTTTTGGAAGAAATTTACAGTATAACCATCCGGGACTAGAGCTTTATTTCCATTCATAACAAACAACACCTCTTTGATCTCCTATCTGGTGATAGGAGCAATTAAATAATCACACATTTTAGAAGTCAACTCAACTCTTAAAATATCCCTCAACAAATCATCTGAAATATCTTCAACCAATGATCAACAGTACTAAGAGAGTTGAAGTAAAACTGGACCAATTCATTCGAGATTGTGGTGTAAATATCTAATATATCCCCTGCATCATTGTAAAGTAAGAAGATTATGTTCAGTTTGTACTTAGCCTTTACTTATCTGAAGAAAAAAGTCGTGTTTTAGTCTCCATCTTTAATGTATTGCATCGTGACTTCTGTTTAAAAAATTGCTCTTCTAAATCTAAAAGAGCCTTCAAATCAGCAGCTACAACCTTAAATTGAGTGACATTTTCTCTAGTAGGCATAACCATAACAGTTTTTTGCAGAGTATCAAATTCAGCTTGCTTGGCAATGACTCGGTTTGATATATATCCCCATAAACTTCTTGATTCAACCTTTTTAGAGGACCTTCCAAACATTTAAGCTTGACAAAAAGTTTGTGCAAAGGATTACCAACAGCACGAAGAACCCAGGAATCCCTCACAATAGACATAAAATCATCATGATTTGCCCAAAAGTTAAAGAATTTAAAAGGCCTAGGAGGACGAAACATTTACGATCGTAAAAGAGTAAGACTAGAGAAATGATTTGAGCAACTGAAATTTAAGAACTCCACAGTAGAACAGGGAAAGGAAGAAAACCAAGACTGATTCACAAGAACTCTATCCAATTTCCTAGATAAAGGCCCTTCATCACGAAGGTTACACCAAGTATAAAAAAAACTGTAAAAGCATGATCCAGCACATCAAGGGTCTCACAACAATCATTTAACTCTTACATGCCACCGGTAGTAGCCTGACTGCCATTAAAATCAAAACTTTCTCTAGGGCAAGAGATAATATTAAAATCCCCAGCTAACATCCAGGGACAATCACCAAGATTATCTTTGAGAGCAATCAAATCACGCCACAATAAACATCTCTCTTCCCTACTATTACTAGCATAAACCATAATGTAACAAAACTGAGCATCCCCTAGTAATACCATGCAAGTAATAAATTAGGAAGACATAAGCAAAATATCCAACTTTTAAGTATCCCTATTCTGCCATTTGAAGCAAAATCATGATTATGAATCAAATTCTAATCTTTGAACTTGCGACTAATAATACCAACTAAATTATTATTTGAATTCTTGTTTCAAGTAAACACAAAACCTCGACATTCAACTGACTAGCTAATTTTAAAACTCTACTTTATTTGAAAGAGTCATTAAGACCCCTAAATTCCATACTAAGAAACTCATCGAAAAGAAGGAGAAATACCATCACTCTTGGTCTTTACTTGCTTGTCACCTTTTTCTTGTCACTTCTTTATCTCTTTAGGCTTTAATTACTGCATCAATTCAACAACACGATTAGCTGTTACTCGATTTTTTTTAGGAGACACTCCCTTTTTTCACGATTTAAAATTTTAAAACTATTAGGGTTAATCATATTCCACAAAAATAATTATGTTGCCCGAAATCTAATTTATTATTATTATTATTATTATTATTATTATTATTAAAATGGTGATGGTTAGAATAATATCACATATGTAACAGGAGTCTTATTAACATATATTACGTACCTTTTTATAATAAATTTTTGATGAAGATGGGCATAGTGAGAGTACCCTTCATACGTGTTCTTTTTATACCGTAATAAAAGAAATTAAGTTTTAACTCTAAATTTTAAATCTTAATATTAGGGGTATTCATTATCGAGTACCCGATTCTTTCAGGTAATATCTTTTGGTAGTGTCCCACACAATTTATATCGGATACCCACAAAATCCGAGAACCTAACTAATCGGATAACGGATACCTAGTTCATATATATATTTATTTTAAATTAAAAAAATCACATATTAAACTCAAATTTTTAAATTTTATAGTATATGAACAAACATAAAAATTAGTGATTTAAAGTTAATTTTATAATATTTAAATATATATACATATGTATATTTATTAAAGTTTATCATTAAAATGATATTAAAAATATTAATATCGTTTTTTTATATTAACAAATCAATAAAATATATTTAAAAATTTTAAAAATTAAAAATATATAATACAAACATAAAATTAATTTTAAATTTAATTTTATGTACAAATATTAAGGAATCTATAATAAAAAAATATAATTTAAATTTAAAAAATATATAAAATTTAAAATTAGTCGGGTCGGGTACCTGATAATTGAAAAAAATCGGCCCAAGCGCACCCAATTATTCTTGGGTCGGGTAATTTGATGAAATTGAGGAAAAATTCGTTTATGTTTAATAACAAGAAATTAATGACATAATTGCAAAATTCATGAACAACACCCAAGAACATCAAGTGAAATTTGATATTTTGATTTGCTGAGCCTTGGATTTTTGAAAATTTAGTGTTTAAGATGAAGGAATTCGGATGAAGAGAGCGGAGAATTGTTAAATGTGTAAAAATTGTGCCGTTTTGACGTCGAGTTGGTTAGACCCGTGTGTTTGGTATTCGGGTCGGAGGGATCCGGGTTTTTTTTCAAAAATAGGTTAATTTCATTTTGGTCCCTCCCATTTTGTTTTATTATTCATTTCAACTCCATTTCCATTGATTGAAACCTTAATTGAACTCTTAATTCTGAAATTCATTCAATTAGGTCATTTAATCTTGTAATTGATTCAATTTAATCCTCAATTCTCTTTAATGAGCTTTTAGGTTTACAATTCATGCAATTTAGCCCCTAGGTCTTCTGATATGGTCTCCCAGCTTTGAAACTCTTTCAATTTAGTCCCAATTACATTCAATTAACCCCTTAGATTTGATTTTTCTCTTATTTTAGTCACTCATACTACAAATTGGGCTCCTAGGTTTGTAATTAAATCAATTCGGTTATTCACCTTTATAATTGGGCTTAGGGTTGTTCAATTTGTGCAATTAGGTTACATAGGCTTTATGATTTGGGCTTAAGGTTTTGTAATTAGTGAAATTAGGTCACCTAGGATTTGTAAGTTTATAATATTTTCAATTTAGTGACATGGGATAATAAAGGGATTTGATTGTTTGCAATTTCTTTAGGTTAGTAATTTAAAAATATAATATTAATTAGATTTAAGTCCTTTAGGTTAATACTTTAATCAAAGTCAATAATTCATTAGGTTCAAACAATTGTAGTAAATTAATGAGTGTTGAATAAGAAATTTGGGATCTTATAATCGAGTAGTATCTTAATGAAACTGGACATTATTTGAGAAGTTTCTGAAAAGAATATTCGATGCATATTATCTTATTAGAATTAATTAAATAATTTAGACAATTAATTAGAGCTTAATTAGGACTAGTATTTAAAGTAATTAGATAAATTATGGACAGTGCCCCAATGTAACTAGGTGTTGTTACATGTAGGGAAGGGCATGGAACCCGAACTCGATGGGTTTCGATCCGATCCGGTCTGAATGGGTAAAATTTTTTTAAAGAAAATTCAGGTTCGGGTCGGGGGGGTTTCAAGGGTAATTTCGGGTTGGGTTCGGGTTTAGTATGGAAAAAATTCGATCTGACCCGACCCGAGACTAATAGTGTAATTTTTCCAAATATATTTTAAGGATTTTTGCAATTATGATCTCTCTTTAAATATATTATATATAATTAGGTCACTAAAATTAATTTTATTTATAATTAGATCCCTAAATTTTATTTTTTTTTATAATTAAGTCTCTAAAATTTATTTTTTTAATGATTCGGGTTGGGTTGAATTTTAAAGTTTAAAAATCGGGTCAGGTCAGGTTGGATCTTATTTTTTCACCCTAAATTCGGGTCGGGTGGAGGGTATATTTTTTCGTGTCACGGGTGGGCCTAAAATCCGTCCCGACCCGTGACCATCTCTAGTTACATGGATCTCAAATTATAATATTCGAATAATAAATATAAATTATTAGAGCCTGTTAGTTTAGGGACTTAAAATATACAAGGCCATAATTAATAATGCATAATTCCTTCTATATAAACGATATTCTTTTGGAATATAAATAGGGGTGCCCTAAAAAATTGGATGTTTTATTTTATATTCGAATCATAAATATATTCTCTATATAAAAAAAATATTTTTATTTTAAATATAAGCTCGATTAATTATTAAAGAATAAAATTATATTCAAAATATCATAATTTAAATTGTAAAATATGCCTCAGAAAATACAAGGTACTGATATTGGGCTCTCGTAAGGGCGCTAATTTTTTCTTACGCGTAATTGAATCCTAAACCCAAATTTTCAAATATAAATATTTAGTTTGTTTTAATGGTGTCCGGACTACCAAAGTGACCAATGGTGACTTTAAATACTTTTCAAATTTGAATATTCGGTAAATTTTGATTTTTCTTAACATAGAAAAAACCCTTAATTTCAATATTAATGATTAAAAATATAAAATACTAATTTTTAAAAATTAATCCTCAAACTATTTGCACACTCAATTAAAATGGTCACGAGAGTTTGATCATCAAATTAATATTTTATAGCTTAAGGATGTAAGATCTACTTTAACATTTAAAAAATAATTAATTTTTTTTAATTTTTTTACTTAATTAAACTTCGAACGAATCGATTAATTCATTTTATCACTTTTAACCTTTAAATCTCGATAGATTTTTCTTCGGATACTACACACGATAAAGTACAGTATTATAGTACTTTTATAGATTTTTTTAAAAAAATATTTTTTTTAAAAGTTTTTTAGAGTTTTTAGGACTTTCAAAGAAATTGTTAAATAAAATAAAATAATTTTAAAAATCAATTGACAACACTATGCAACGACACATCGCATCATCTGGTCAAAAATACTCTTTAGATTCAACCCTCAGTTTGATTAAAAAGCTTAATTCATTCGACTTATTAGTTTAATGATTTAATTGGGGTGTAAAAATTTTAAAAAATTAATTATTTTTTAAAAGTTTAAGTGCTTCTTATACTCTTAAACCTATTTTATATAAAATTTAAAAATTAAATGAGAAATTAAACTATTTTTACTTACGTAAAAATTAGAACATGAGCTAATAGTTCAGTGACTAAAACATAAAAAATCGATAATATAAGCAATTAGAACATTTTTCAATTTTAACATTTTTTAAAGGAAAAAAATTGATTTTCGATATAGTTTATTAATATACATATATTTATTCCATGTTAGCTAATTTGACGACATAAATAAAAAATTGATTTAAGCTTTTTTTTTAATAAATATCATTTATCTTTTTATTGAACTCGTTTATTATTTTCATTAATCATATTATTCTTTTAATATTTTATTTTCTTATTTAAAATTTAAATAGTAAAGAGATTAAATTATAGTGCTAGCCTGCTAGGGCAACTGACATAATTTAATGTGTAATACCTATTTTTGTTGTTTTGCTTTTTATCTATTTATACCGCACAAAGATTCTAAGTTGATATTTCCAGTCAACTGATCAGTTGTAAAAATGTCTTTTTTTTATATTATTCTTATCATTATTAGATTTTATTTTTATATAAATTTTAATTAAGGGTGTAAAAAACTTAAACTTTGAAAAAATATAATTACTTAAACTTTTTTACTCTAACTAAAATTTTAAATTAATAAGTTAAATCAATTAAATTTTAAATCAATAAATAGAATTGATTAAATTTTTTTTTGCCAATATTAATAGTTGGATCTAATCAGTTGCGGATCCAAAAAATATTTAAGGATGAGCACATTAAAATTTTAAAATTTCAGGATGGACATAACTCATAAATATTAAAAAAATAATAACTAATTTATAAAATTAAAAAAATTAAAACAAATGTACGAACTTTAAAAAAATTTAAAAAATGATCTCCAACCCAATATGTACATCCGCCACTGAATCTAACGAATTTTTTGAAATTATTTACTCCAATATGTTGTGTCACAATATTATTATTTTTTAATATCTTATTTTAAAAATCATTTAAAATTCTAAATCTTAAAAAATATAAATATCACATAATATAATTATAGTTTATCATATGATAATTTTATATATAAATTATTAAAATAATCAAAGAGTTTAATTGATCAATTAATTTATTAATTCAACTGCTTAATTTTATTTAATTAATATTCAAAAACATAATCGAATGCATAAAAATTTTAAGGATTAAATTGTTTTTTTAAGAAACACAGTTTAATTCCTACGCCCATAAACCTATAATATCATTAAATAAAAAAAATCAAATTCTCGTATCAAGATTTAAATTTATATAAAATAAAATTATATAAATATCTTTTAATATATATATATATATATCCGTAACCCTTCATGACCCAACATGACGCTCAAGATAATCATTACTAGATAATTTAAATATATATAATTATATATAATATTTGGCCCATGCTGTGCATGATAAAATAATATTCGTAAATATTAAACTCCCCATAATCTCACGTATCCCTAAATAAATAATAATTATAATTAAATATACTTAGACCCTTAGACTATAAAAATATTAATTAAATCTAGATTGAACTAACGTTTTTTTATTGTTTTAAAAATACGAAAGAACATGGAAATATTATTTTTTAATTAAATGAAGTTAGGAAGTTCCTTTCAAACTTTTTTTTTATTGTATAAGCTTCAACATATCGATGCAATTCGTATGCAAAAATGACCCTCCAACAAAATAGTTAGCCAACTTATACTTAAATATATTTACAACATGATATTGATAATTTTGTTTTTTTCTAATTAAAAATCATATTTCCTTTTTAAAAGTATGGGTAGGTATACCGCGGACAAATCATCTAACAGTAATCGCATTTTTATTAGATTCCCGCTTTAAATTAATAAGTTTAGGGTTTAAGGTTCAAGGTTAGGATTACAGTTAAGGTTTAGGGGATTAGTTGTAGGGTGTATGATTTAGAATTTAGGGTTTAAAAAATTAGGGATAGAGTTTAGAATTTATTTGTTTAGGATATTTTAATATGGGGTATAGACTATAGGAGACATGATTTGGGGCAGGAGACTTTTACTTAGGTATGCCATGTATTGGTAGTAGGATAAAAGGTTTCTACAAGCGCTTAATTTTATGGTTTATAGATTTAGTTCAGGGTTAAAAGTTTAGAATTTGAGTTTTATGTATTTCGAATTTAAGTCTTGTGATTAAAATTTAGAGTTTATAGATTAAAAAGTTAGATATCTAACTATTACTCTAAACATAAACCCTAATATCTAAACACTAAATTCAGACCCTGAATTTTAAATTCTAAATTTTAACCACAACTCTTAAATTTTAAACTCCTAAACTTTTAAACCTAAATTAAATCTTTAAATAAATAAAAAAATAAATTAAATCTTTAAACCTTAAAACTTAAAGGTACGTAAAACCTCTTTATTTTCACCATCAATGCATCCACTGTTTTTTCTTTAAAATATACTATTTCATTTTTAATTTTATTTTTTCTTTAAAATCTAGTTTTTATATATCAAGAAAATGAAAGGCTTTTATGTTAAAACATCACTACATAACTAACCTCTTGAATGTAGTGATAAGGTAAATTTCACCTTTTGAGACGGAATTGAAATTTAAACCTTAAAAATAATATTATTATAAAAAATAATTATAAATTTTAAAAATAAACTTAAAAAATACCACTAACACAATGATGATTATCTTAGCAGACATCATTTAGTTTTTTTGAATAAATATAATTTTAACCCTTAATGTTTATAATTTTTATCATTTTGGTCCTTATTCTTTTTTGGAATAAATTTAGTCCTTAATCTATATCTTTTTGTTAAATAGCTTATTTTTAACTATCATGATAACTAAAACGTTAAAAATCTAACAATGATGACATGTTACATGTATATGATAATATATTTTAAATAACATGACATTTAACCTATCAAATACATATATATACATGAAATATAATTTTATCTAATATAAAATATAAAATAATTAAAATTCAAAAAAATATTAAAAAATTAATTAATTTTAAAATAAAATAATAATAAATATTCTCAACACTAACTACTATATAATCAAAATTCTATTTTAAAAAAATTAATTAATTAATTAGGGTTGAGAATATTTAATAGCCTTTTCTTTTAGAATCAATTAATTTTTAATATTTTATTTGAATTTTATTTATTTTATATTTTATATTGGAATAAAATTATATTTCATATATATATATATATATTTTATAGGTTAGATGTCATGTTATTTAAAATATATTATTATATGCATATGATATATAATCGTCGTTAAATTTTTAACGGTCCAGTTATCATGATGGTTAAAAAATAAGCTATTTATCAAAAATATATAGGTTAAAGGCTAAATTTATCCCAGAAAAGAATAAGGGTCAAAACGATAAAAATTATAAATATTAAGGGTTAAAATTATCTTTATACATTTTTTTTATTTAAAAGAGTTGTTAGCATGATCGTCATATATTTCCACGTAAAATTAGTGAATTTTATAGTTAAATATTCAATACATATATTAGAATATGCTCGTTTGCTAGGTTCATAAAATTGAATTAAAATTTTATTTGAATATAATATTTTGATTAATATATATATGATTGTTCTAATGATTTAAATCTTATTTCAAAACGTTAGATATAAAAATAAATTAATATGAAAATGGATAAAGAAAATATGAACATTATGTTTTATCTTAAAAAATCTAAAGAAAGAAACATAAAAGCAATTAAAATCAAAACATGACATGTAAAAAAACTAGATAAATGAGATACAAAGACAAATTTATCAAAATTTACATAGTGCGACTAAGCAATACGTAAGAATTTGGAAAACTATAACCCTAAAAATAAAATAAAAAAACAATCAATGTTAATAAATTATAAAAAACAAAAAATAATATACACAATTTATATATATATAGGCTTGTGTCACAAATTATTACCCTTTTCTTAAAAGACATATCTAATAGGATTTGCAGACTTACCGTTTATATATATATAATCCCAAAGGTCAAGACTTCCCTTTTCCTTTCGAATGTGGAATTAATGCTCTCTATTTCTTTTCATACGTGACATTTTCCCCAACTCAACCTGATGACACCCTCGTCACGAGTTTTCATTTTCGTGATTGACCTCTTGTCAAGTTGTTTACCCTACCTATCTCTTTCGTAGGCGCTCGACATAAAATCGAGCAGTCAAAGGGTCGCTTGTCACGGGATCATTATCCTCTTCTTAAAAGACATGTCTGATAGGGATATGTAGTGCTATTCGTTTAGACCTCCATTTTCTTTCATGATGTGAGATTAATGTTATCTACCTCTTTTCAGATGTGACACTTGGATAGACCATGCATCTTTTTAATTTTTTTTACCATTTTAATAATGCACATACACAGGCAAACAAAGTGCTCGAACCTGGATTACTTAGATGAACGTTATTTTTTACCAACTCCACGTATTTTTGTATATATAATATCTAAAATAATAAAATATTATATGAATTCATTTAAATTTTATAATATGTAGTAGACTTTGAATTAAATGAACATAATCCTTAATAAATTGATAATGAAGCAACTAAGATAATTAGTTTTTATAATTTGATTGAGAAAGGAGACAATATATTCATCTACAGTTGTCATATATACTCCTTGATCTCCTTAATTTAATTTGTTCACTTACTTTTCCATATTTGCCCCGTTACGAGTACACCAATATACGTATAAGAATCCTTAAATCTACGCCAAAGTCTTCAACCCCAGATTGGTGTTCTGATATAGTTTTGACATAAACCATCACTTTCCTTTCCATGTCTGAATCAACTTTCTTAGGAAAATGGACAAGACAATGGGCCAAACACCTCCTCTCAGCTCCAAACTTTGTCGTGTTCTCGTATCTTGATTTTCTTGATTCTGTGTTCTGTGTCATATACAAACATCTTGATCTGTTGTTCGAAGGGAAGGCCTCCCCATGCTACTGCACAAGCAAGAGGAGTGATGATCATAAGGAGGGAATTGGGATGTCGGAGACTTTGCAATATGAGAAAAGAAAGAAATTGAAGGAATTCATTGTTTTGCTTCAGTTTGTGGAAAATCTGTTGAACAAAAACAAAGGCTCGGAAGGTATGTGTGGTTTGAAGAACACAAAGAGGGTCGGGTTCCGTAGACATGGACATAGGTGGTCTGATTGTGGGTGTGATTCTTGCATCTCTTGGATGAAGATTGATGATCCCAAGCTTCATGTTGAGGTGAAAAAATCTTCTTCACAAGGTTTGTTATTCATTTTAAGTTGATTCAAGTTGGGTCGAATCAAAATATTTATAGTTAGTCTATTTAATAAATCCTATTTTATGATTCAAATGAGGCTCGCACACTTATCTCTATGACATCACTAGTTACTTTTGTTTTGATTTTGACAGATGATTCAAATTCAACCGAAAATGTAATCTTCATACATGGAATGTTAAGTTCTTCCTCGTTTTGGACAAAAACAGTTTTTCCGAAGCTGTCGGAATCGAACAAGATCAAAGATTACAACATGTTTGCGGTTGATCTGTTGGGATATGGAAAAAGTCCAAAGCCAAGAGACAGTATGTACACTTTAAAAGACCATGTGGAATGGATTGAGAAATCTTTAATCTCTGAGTTTCAATTAGATTCTTTCCACGTGGTGGCTCACTCCATGGGATGCATTATTGGATTAGCCTTGGCTGCAAAGCACTCCAAATCACTCAAATCCATCACCCTTGTGGCCCCAGTAAGTGCATACATATACATATACATATACATATACATATACATATACATATACATTGAGGATGATTCTTTTTCTTTTTAATCTTCAGCCATACTTTCCATCAAAGGCAGGAGTAGAGTTCACAGCAATGAATTGGCTTACACCCAAGAGACTATGGCCTCCGGTGGCGTTCGTTTCGTCGATCATGGCATGGTATGAACACTTGGGTCGATGCGTCTGCTTGTTAGTGTGCCGGAACCATAGGACTTGGGAAGCACTTCTCAGACGACTCACCGGATCAAGGTAATCAAAATCAACATGATCAAGGTGTTTGCATCTTCGTATCGTGTTCATATCATAATCGATTTTTGTTTGATCTTAGGGATCTGAATTTTATGGTTTTGGATTTGACAAAGCACACCCATCATTCAGGCTGGCATACAACACATAATGTTCTGTATAGGGGAGTGAAAGACATGGATAAGAACCTGGAACTTTTGACGAAATTAAGGAAAAAAGTTCATGTGATTGTTGGCGGCAGGGACAAAACTGTTCCACCTGATTGTGGGCGCAACATGAAGAACAAATTCCCTGATGTTGAGCTTCTGAGCATCCCAAATGCTGGCCACCGGTCGATCATCTTCAGCCGAGAGAATGATTTTGCCCACAATTTGTTCCACATTTGGAACAATGCTTCATCTCAGTCTCAGCATATGCATCAAGCTTGATGCATACCTATATTTGTAAAATAATAATGGAAATACCTATGTTTTAATTTGATCATCAATCTTTTAATTTTATTTATTAGACTAATCATTTTTATAAATTTAATTTATTTAATAATGTATTTTTGATTATATTTTATTTTAATTATTTAATTTTTTTAAGAAAATAAATTCCAAATATATTTTTATTATTTAATAATTATTTATTCAAAGTGTTTTATATTGTGCAGTTAAAAGTTGAAGTTGTAGTATTGTTGTCAAAAAAATTACTTTTATATAGTTTGTGTTATGCTTTTTTTTGTGTGTGTGAAAGTATAAATTGATAACGTAAATGAAACCAAATAAATAATTTTATTTAAAAATAAAAAAAACTCAATTTTTAAAAGTATTTTATTTAAGAAGCTATTTTTTCTCTCAAAAATATTTATAAATCGAAACATTTTTAAAAATTAATAAGTAATAAATAAAATCTTTGTCTTGTCCCCTCTTCATTTCTTCTTTTTCATTGCATTCTCTTTTTTCTTTTACTCTTCATCAAGCTTATAATTTTAAAAATAATAATTAAAGGTATAAAAAAGAAGTTTTAATTTTTCAAGAAAAATAATTCTCTTAATTTTTAAAATCAAATAAATCATTGAATTAATAAATTAAATCAATTAAATTATTTAATTAAAAATATTTACTATTCTATTAAAATTTAACTGAACAACCAAAATAAATTAATTTAATTAAACAGTCAATACCCAAATTTTTTCATTTGGTTAACAATTAAGATTTTTTTAAAAAAAAATTCAACTATCGGTTAACTTACTTTAAAATCATTAATTAACAAAACTAATCAAATTACACAGAATTTAAATATTAAATGAATTATATATATTAAGCCCAAACTCAATAAATTTGAGTAGAAAAAAATTCTAAAAAATATATAAGAAAACGAAAATTCATTAATAAAACAAACCAAAAATCATGCATTTTGGGAAGCTTTGGATTTTTAGTACATTTAGAATTTTTATTAGTGTAAATATGATGTTTAAAATTTATTTTAGAATATAAACTAAAATCTATGGTACAGGTAAGAAAATGCCACCTGCAGGTGGTAATTTGAGGGAGGGCGCTACCTGTCGATGGCGTTTTCTTTTTTTTTTTAATAATTTTTATTAATTTTAAAAAAGAAATGTCACTTGCACATGGCATTCTCCCATTTGTATCGTTCATTTTGGTTTACATCCGTAAATATCAATTGGGAATCCCTATTTTCTTAATTAAAAAAAAGATTATCCATCATTTTTGCACATTACCTTTGTTCTTGTTTTTGAGTAGATATTATATAACATAACTTTACCATCACGTTATTTGTGGTTCATACAATTAGATCCGTCCATCTTTAAGTAATTATCTGATAGCTACCCACTCACTAATTACATGTAAAAAAAAGGTGATGATTCACCTTAAAAAATATAACATAGATGAATTTAGTTGATTGAAACTACAAATTACGTGATAAAAAAAGTTTATGATATAATTTTTCGTTTTTAAGATATATTTAATAAAAATAATGTTTACATTTGATCTTTAAAATATATTTTTGTGTAGAGGTTATTTATTCTCCTCAAGTTGCACAATTGATTTTCGTGATAGTAGCTCAAGTACTCTATTATACACTGAATATCATAAAATAATTAAAAGATTAAAAAAATAGGTTTAAAAGTGGGTTACATACGAACAAGGGTTAAATCTTATTACACCCAAAAATTATTATCTAGTCTAATGACAAAGTCAAAAATTCATTTAAAGGGTGTTATTTTCTTGAACAATATTTAAAGAGTTTTAAATTATTTATAAAGGGGTGTCAAATTATATATAATTTTTTAAAAATTTTAGGATGTTTGTTGACACTCCATTTTAACATATATCTCCGCCCATGATTTAATTGATTACTATTTTAACTTTAAATAAAAATTAAATAATAAAATAAAATTTTAATTTAAAAACCAACACATTAAATACTCAACCGTACTGGAATATATAATTCCATATCTCATAGTCATAATCCATCACGTTCAAAATTGACTTTTGAAAAAAAAATGGCTTTTAGCAGTTGGCATGTGGCATTGAAGTTTGAAAAGAAATTCCATTGCCAGCAACATTTTCCTTGTTATTAAAGATAAATTATATAAATCATTAATGACTCTTTTATTTATTTTAATTATTAAAATTTGAAAATATTATTTTTTTCATTAGATTTAATTATTTTGAATTATTTTATTAATATTTAATTAAAACTTGATATATTTTATTGAAAATTACAAGACTTGCAGAAATATGGTCCTCTTGCATCAATAGAAATCTTGGGTTGGTAACATAATCCAGTTTTAACATTTAATAATAATAATAATAAAATATGTGAAGTCCTAATAACATTTAATGAGTAAATTAATTGTTTTAAAAGTTTAATAATTAAAATAAATTAAAAAATAAAGTTTAGTGGTGACCTGTGTAATTTACCATTTTATCAATGCTTACTTTTTGTGATGTAAATGGTCCTAATTTTTCACTTAAAAATATAACCTCCTAACAATTGTTTTTTATTAAAACTATGTGTATAGATTTATAATAAAATGGAGCCTTATTTATTTATTTATGGATTAAAGAATTGGTTTTATTAAAATTATGTGTATAGATGCACGAAACCTCTAGCTCAAGTGGTTAAAAAATGGTTGTTGTTCCTAAAGGTCACGGGTTTAAGTACCAGTGATGTCAACAGAATGATTGAGCGATTAATGTCAAATAATGAAGATTATATTCTAAAATAGATACTACTGTAATCACTCTAGCTTATTAAAAAATTATGCGTATATATTTATAATAAAATGGAACTTTATTTATTTTTGGATTAAACAATTGATTTTATTAAAATTATGTGTGCAGATTTATAATAAAATGGAGCTTTATTTATTTTTGGATTAAAGAATTGGTTTTATTTATTTATAAATATTTTTTTTTGTTTTTGGTTGTAAAAATCTTTGGATTGTTTAATCCAATTATTTTACTTCTTGATTGCAATGTAATTATAATTTTTTTATAGATTTAATAAAAATTCAGTGACATTTATAAAAAATAGAACTTTATTTTTTTACAATGTTATTAAATTTTTATTAAATTCATAGAAAAAATATAATTATATTACAATCAAGTAAAATAATTGGATTAAACAATCTAAAAATTTTTATAACCTAAAGTAAAGAAAAATATTTTTTTTTATTTTGATAAGCATACATATAAAATTAGAAACTTCCTGAATCTCTTTGTCTTTGTCCTAATGAGATGCATAACGAAGGAAAGAGTTGTAGGTGATCAAAATTGTCATGAAAAAAGTATCGCTACTTAAGACTAATTTTATTGGCAAACAATCATCAACCGAGTGGAGATAAATCTTTTCAAGTAACCACCGACAAAAATATAAATAAGAAATTAGCATCGATGAAATCTATGTACGAACAACAATTGATAACTAGGGTATGTTACAACATGCCATAAAGACAGACAAACTAAACCCAAAACAAAAATAAAAACATGTCACAAATGACAGAAAAACATGTCACAAATGACAGAAAAATAAAAATTCTTATTAAAATAAAAAATAATAGATTTAATAATCAACAACTAATATTAAGATTAATTGTCGATCATTGATCTAAGGGATCGGTTAAAGTAAAAAAGAGATTTATTTTAATGAAAACGCCTAAATTTATTTTAATGAAAAGGACAAGATTTTTCAACTGGATTGGGTGGAAAATGCAAAGATGAAAAGGTTTAGAAAATGTTCAATAACGCTATTGTTATTGATATTTTTTTATTTAACAATAATGGTTATAATAGTATCTGTTCTAGAGTATATTTTTTATTATTGGACATTGATCACTCAATCAATATGTTGGTATTATTGGTGCTCGAACTCGTGATCTTCAGGACCAACCGTTCTTTTAACTGATTTTTAAAATTTTAATTATTTATACTTACAGAAAATAAATAAACAAATGAAAATTCAACGACAGGCGTCGAACACCGTTAATAATGAACACTGTTGAACACTGTTAAACTGATTTATAAATATTAAAAAAAATTTAAGGACTTAAAATATAGTTATAAATTATTTAAATTAAATTTTTATTAAAGTATTTTCTATATATATTTTATTTTATTTTATTAATTAAATAAAAAATATTAAACCCTAAAAATTAATTTAAAAAATAAAAAACTAAACTCTAAACCCTAAAATCATAATAAAAAATATAAATCACTAAACATTAAATTACAAGCCGTAAAATATAATATTAAAATCTTAGATCAAAACCTAAAACCAAGATCCTAAAAATACTAAATCATAAACACTAAATCCAAACCATAAAATCTTAAACCCTAAAATAACCAAAACCCTAAACCTAAAATCTTAAAATAATTTTGGGTTTTAAGTTTTGGGTTTATGCTTTTAGAATTTCATATTTTTATTTTAGGATTTGAGTTATATTTTTAGATTTTATGATTTAAGATTTTATTGTTTTAAGGTTTAGAGTTTAAGTATTTTTGATTTTAGGGTTTAAGGTTTAATATTTTAGACCTTTGACTTTAGGGTTTTAAGTTTTTGATTTAATATTTTTATTTTTTAAATTAAAAATAATTTTAAAAAATGAAAATAATATGTATTTTAAAATATTTGTTTTAAATAATTTGAAATTATATATTTAGTCCTTAAATTTTTATTTTTATTAATTAATTTAATAATTTGAGCGGTGTTCAACAATGTTCGACGTACGTATAGACTCATCCATAAATAAATAAATACCTGAACCGATTTTATGAGCAATAGGGTTGAGTAATGTTAATTGAAAATTAAATTGAGATGTTTCAACCGTTTATGGTTTACAAATTATTGACATGTATATATCAAATTGAATCAAAATTGTTTTTTATATAATTTATAATTATTTTTATTATATAAAAATAAATATTTTATACTTATAATATTATAAATGAATTGTTAATTATTATTTACTTAAAATTTAAATTTTTTATAAATATTTATAAAAATAATCTAAAATTTTGTCATTTACTACTTAAAAATCATGTGATATAGTTACTTTATCATAATAAAATATAAAATTTCAAAAATCAAAGTTAATATAAATAAAATAAAAAATCAGTTAATATAATAAAATCAAAACCCAATCATTACTAAAATAACTTAAAAAATTAATACAAAACCGACAATATACACTTTAACACATTTTTTTTTAAATAATAATAGTTGTAATAAACCAATTATGTTGGAACCTCTAAAACTTGTAATTCATTAAAATCTATAACCCAATTAATACCCAATAACCCATTAGGCCCTGAAACCATATCTGACCTAAACTACTAACCTAATATCAACAAAACTAATTTTTCAAACTCTAAATCAATCCCTAACTGAGCACTAAACCCCTTTTTAATCAATTAAAAATTAAAAAAATAACAAAATTAATAAAATTTAACCCCCATCACATCCCTTTTTACCTCTATTTATTGTTGTCATTGTCTCTATTAAAATATTTGAGTTTATTTTTTAAGATACTTTTCTAAAATATTTAGATATATTTTTTAATATTAAACTAATAAGATATCATATTTTAAATTTAAATATATTTTTATAATATTTATTATTTAGGGTTATTATATAATATTAAATATTTGGGTTTATCTTTAATCAAACAATATACTAGACTATATATTTATGTTTAAATTGCTGATATAAAATCATTGAGTGTATATTAATTAGATAAATATTTTTTATGATTTAATTTCTAGATATTTTTTTTTATTTTATAATATTTTTTTTGGCATAAACATAATTTCAACCCTTAAAATTTATATAATTTTTATCATTTTGGCTCTTATTCTTTTTTGAGATAAATTTAACTTTTAACCTATATTTTTTTTGACAAATATCTTATTTTTTAACTAGCATGTTAACTTGACCATTAAAAATTTAACGATGATGACATGTCATATGTATATAATAATATATTTTAAATGACATGGTATCTAACCTATTAAATACATCTATATGGAATATAATTTTATTCCAATATAAAATATAAAACAATTATAATTCAAATAAAACATTAAAAATTAATTAATTCTAAAATAAAAGGCAACTAAACATTCTTAACCCTAACTCCGATAGAATTAAAATCCTATCTTACAAAAATATGAACACAGTTCAAAAAGGCAGGGGTTTGTAGAGTTTGTTACCGGTGAATCACAGGTAAGAAATTTTGATACTAATCAATTGTTTTTTTACAAAACCCTACCTTTTCGGATTGTATTCATATTTTTGTAAGATAGTATTTTAATTCTATTAGAGTTAGGGTTGTTAATATTTGGTACCATTTTATTTGAATTTTAATTATTTTATATTTTATATTAGAATAAAATTATATTCTATATATATTTGATAGGTTAGATGTCATGTCATTTGAAATATATTATCATATGTGTAACAACCCGGATTCTCGGTTTAGTGTGTCAGGTTAACTCGAGAGTTTGGGCTTTGGTCTTAGGCCCCAAGTTGAGTGGTTTTGGGCTTAGGCTTATTGGGCTTGAGTGGTTGTGGGCCTTGGGGGTTTTAAGTAGAGGACAATTTAGTAATTATCTAAATAAGTTGAATAGAGGGGCGTGGGAGTGTTGTTTTCTACAGAGAGTGAGTTCATAGGAGCATAGGGGTTTTCTTTTCCCATTTTCTTCTTCATCTAAAGCTTTAGGAGGAGGAGGGATGGGCACGGAACCCGAATCCGACGGGTTCTGACCCGACCTGGTCTGATCGGGTTTAATTTTTTGGTGAAAATTTTGGGTTTAGGTTCGGGTCGGGTTAGTTTTTTTTCAAGGGTGATCTCGGGTCAGGTCAGGTCGGGTACGAGTTTAGGGTGAAAAAATCCGACCCGACCCGACCTAAGGCTAATAGTGTAATTTTCCCATATATATTTTAGGGATATTTGCAATAATGATCCCTCTTTATATATTTTTTATACAATTAGATCACTAAAATTATTTTTTTATAACTAGGTCACTAAAATTAAATATTTTTACAATTATATCCCTAAATTTTATTTTTTTACAATTTAGTCCCTAAAATTTTTATTTTTTAATGATTTGAGTCGGTTCGTGTCGGGTCGAGTTGGATTTTTTTCATCCTAAACTCGGGTCGAGTCAAGTGGCGGATGGAGGGTATGATTTTTCGGATGCGGGTGGGCCGAAAATCCGACCCGATATGACCCGTGCCCATCCCTAAGGAGGAGGAGCTAAAGGTGGAATCTTGGTAAGTTTTGTAGGAAATCTCGTTTTTGTGTTGAATGGTAAGTTATAGGGTTGCTAAGGATCTATCCAAAGAGGTATTTATGTGTTGGTTTTGTGAGGAAGATGGCTTTTTAGTGGGGATTTGTGTTGAGAACGAGAATGAAGTTTTAGGGGTTAAATCTCAGTTTCATGTGTCTTTGATGTTCTAAGAATCTTCTCAAGGGATGTCTAATGTTTAGTTTAACATCTTTTGTAGAGAGAGAAGTAGGAGCCTTGGAAAAAAGAAAGCTTGAGGAGGAGAAAGGTGACGTTTTGCTGCTGTTTTAGCTCAAGGTTGGTACTCCCAACTCTTTTCTTCTATCAAGCATGTCATGGTAGGTTGCATTGCATGTATACTCATGTGTGTATACTTGGTTGAAGCTTTTGGGTCTTTAATGGTGAAATTCGTATCTATGAGATTGATGACTGAAAAATGGTGTTAAAACATTCTAAACATCATTAATATTGAGTAAGAACACTTTAGGATTGAATAGATTATTATTGGGGGGAAACCTTAAAAATTTCCTAAGTGAAACCTGCATTTTGTACAGGGGGTATCGATACCGGTGACCCGTGTATCGATACCACTGAGAGAAAATAGGATTGATTAGCAAGAGTATCGAACCATGGTTCGATACCAAACCCTTCAGTGACATCGGATAACACCCGTGGTTCGATGCCAGTATTGAATCGGCTAATCCCCCTTTCGTTGACCTTGAAGTTGGTCAAATGGTATCGGTACCAGTATCTATACCATTGTTTTGATACCCTCTTTGGTGGGTATCGATGTAGGATATTTCGATACCCCACATAAGGGTATCAATACCCCTGTGTAATTTTGTCAAGTTTGAGTAGGGAATTGGGGCTCAGTGATTTTAATAAATAGTTTTATTAATCTAAAAGCTATGAAATGAATTATTAAACTAAGATTTGATGTTATAACCCTGAAAGACTAAATCAAGATAATCTTAATATATCTTATTGTGCTAAGATCCTAGGTGGATCGTTTGTGTGGTTCGAGTCCTTGTGTGTTGAAAATCCGGATATCCATAAGTGTTGCAACACGTTGAAGGCCATCCGATGTAATATATCAGATGATGTATTAAAGACTTTATTCCGAGTGTTGGGTAGCCTCACTCGAAGATGTTCGATGTAACATTCAAAGCATGAGATTGGTTGGACGTTCTCTATCCCTTTCCGAATGTTGGGCGGCCTCGTTCAAAGATGTCCGATGTAACATTCTGAGTATAGGATTTGAGGGCAGCCTCAATCTTGAGTGTAGGATCCCGATGCTATATGGACGCGGGCCTCACTCTTGTGTGTTATACTTTTGTGACTGTATATATTTTGTATGTGATAATATACATTTGTTTATGTCATGTGTTAGGCGAGCATGCTAGACCATCATATCATGCACGATGTTTATACGTTTTGCTTTACTGCTTATGATATGCATGATGTTGGCCGAGTCCGGCGTATCCATTGAGCTTTTATAGCTCAACATTCAAAATGTGTTTTCATTCGTAGGTCAGGTGAAGTCGGTTCTTGTGGAGCATCGTCGAGGTTTGGAATTCAGCATCGACCGTGTTGTCAGAGTACATTTATTAGATAGTGGGCTAGTACTATGTTGAACCCTATATGTAATTGTAACTTTGTTTATTTAATTTGGGTCAAATATTTTAAATGGGTTTGTAATATTTGGAGCTCCAGTTACTTTAAACTATTTTGGGCTTTTGTTTTAATTTAAATGAATTTTATGGATCATATTTGAACTTGAGTTGATTTCATTATTGGACTTTCGAATGAAATTTTAAAATACAAGTTTTGGGCTGGAGTCCCAATGTGACACCGGGTCAAGGGTGTTATAATATGCATATGACATGTTATCATTGTTAAATTTTTAACGGTACAATCATCATGCTAGTTAAAAAATAAGATATTTATTGTAACATCCCGGTTTAGGGGCTAGAAGTTTGAGTATGGATTAGGGAGGTTCGATTTGGGTCAAATCAGATTTTCCCGATTCACTGATTTCGGGTAAATCAAAATAATAATATTTTAATTGGATAAATAATAAATTTGTAGAAAAGTTTTAAAAATGTTAAAATGGTGTTTTAAAGTTAAAGGAATGGTAATTGATTTTTAATTTTATTTCATTAAGCTTAATTATCATATTAGTGACTAAATTATAATTTTTAGAAAGTTTAGAGGTAAAATTGTTATTTTCGGAAAATTGAGATTTTTTTATGACTAAATTGGAAAGTGAGCCAAAGCTTAGAATCATTAGAGGGCTATTAACCCAATTTGTTTTTAAATAGAGATCATTCACCAAAATTGGTTTTCATTGACGATTAATCATTTTCTTATTTTCTCATCTTTTCTCTCAAAATTTTCTCTCCATTTTCTCTCCTTGATTTCTCAAGTCAATTGCTGAATTCTTATCCATTTTCTTCAATATTTCTCTCATTTAATTCAGCATTTCATTCTCGACAAAACCTCATAATTTGTTTTGCAAAATCATCATCCAATTTTAAGAAAACTCAAGAGAAGAATTCATGTCAATTTTGGTGGATGCATCCCAAAGGTAATTTTCTAATTTCTTTTCATTTCTAAGGTTCTTTATTTGATATTCCAAAGCATTTGGCTTACAAATCAATAATCCTAACTTGATTTTATGTTTTAATTCAAGATTATAGAGTTTTTATAGAAATTTCATGAAATTTAATTAGATCCTAATTAAGGCTGGAATTAGGATGGTTTTTAAAAGAATTTTACCTACTTTGATGATTAAATGAGTCTTGTAATGATTTAATATAGCTCTAATCCCGAAATAGTTAAATCGGTGTTGTTAAAAGTGATTTTTCGGTTGTTTTAGGGGCTGTTTTAGATGCTCTGCTTTTGCTAGAGGTATAAGGATGATTTAAAGGTGTTTTTGGTTCATGTTTGAAGTGGATTAGATTTTATATTCGTTATGTTAGGGGCTGGAGTAGTTTTGGATATTTTTCGGCTTAGTTTTCAATCTTTCAGCTTAATTTTTGGTAGTTTTGTGGAGGCTCTATGTGGTTGTTGTGTTAAGCATGTTTTAATGTGTATATGCTCTGTTTTTATGTAGAGGAAGTGCAAGAAGTATCTTGAGTGGCTGATACGTTGGTGTTGTCGTTGGAGCATTGACAAAGGCTCGTTTCGTTTTTCGGTGAGTGAATCTTGGTTAAAAGTAAACCTCAAGTGTTCGGTTTTGTTTTGGGGACTATAGAATAGTGTAAAAGCTTTCCACTATTTAAGAGTAAGTAATTTAAAAGGGTTGGATGTATATCATGAATTTTGATTATGTTGTAATAGCATTATGAAAGATATATGCATGAAATTGGTTTGAATACATGATTGAATTTCGAAAAGATGCATGCATGTGTTAGTTGCTGTAAATACATGTTATAAAATGGAATTTCATAGCTTATGAAAGCATGAACATGATTTGAAACAATATGTGGTTATTTTCCCTACATTGATTAAACCGTTGAGCATGGTTTTGGTTCACAAGATGAATATATACTGAATGCATTATGAGCAGCAAGTTAACATGCATGATTGGAATTGATATTGGCTTAGTGACACTAACTTTAGATACGAATAAAAATGACATGTCATTAGGATTAAGTGCACTATAAAGATAATGAGATTAGTGTTGTTGCCTACACGTAAACAAAGGTGACTTTGTGTCCGACTGTACGTGTAGAGCTTGCCTATATGTAAACAAGGGTGACTTTATATCCGACCGTGTAGATAGTTGACCTTACGTAAACAAGGGTGACTTTGTGTCCAACTATGCATAGTGAGGGTAACATGTATACAAGGGTGACTATGTATCCAACCGATTTATGTTGAGACCAAGTGTCCCGAATTATGAAATAAGGAATCCGTGTATTCGATGAGCTTAAGGTTCACAATAAGTGATCACTAGAAAGCCAATATGCATAGCATGAAATGATTTGGTATCAATATAACATGAAATGATTTGATGTGAATATGCATTACATATGAAATGAATTGATGTTGCTATGCAAACACATGAAACGATTTGGCATTTTGTACATGACCATGATTTGGAAAGGCATGCATGGATTTAACATAAATAGTACAAGCTATGGTTTTAATTTGGTTTTTAAGTGATGCATTGATGACCTTGTTTAGAGCTACCTCACTAAGCATGTTTTGCTTAAGCTCTCTTTTTATCTTAAAATATGCAAATATGTGTCTCGGGAATAGGGGTATCGAAACCCCTCAGGCTGGTATCGATACCCCAGGAAATTTCAAGTGGCAAGAGCACACTGATCACTCGAGTATCGATACCCTTGAGGGCGGTATCGATACCCCCTGATCTTTGATAAGTGCTCAATTCACTATCACTTTTTACACCTTTCATGGACAATAATCACTCAATCTACACCTACTTGAACTAAAGCATGTACTTAATGTGAGATATTTAGATATTCTGCTTTTGTAACATATAATGATACTTATAAAAAAGGCAAGTTTTACTACACTTTTTTGTAATTGCAGGAATATCTATTGCCGTGACAGCGATTGATGCCGAGGCAGCAGGTGAAGGACAAATAGCGATATTGTAGGCGAGCTGAAGAGAAAAATGAGTTGGACGTTTTTGGACAAGCAGCGCAAGGATCAGAGCTGGATAGCACGTGGAAAGCCCAAGACAAAGGCCACGCGAGAAAAGCCTCCTAGTGGGAATAAACTTGGAAATATTTATTTATGTACTTGACTTGAGTCCTACTCCAAGTATTCCTACTTAAGAAAGGTTTGCCATAGCCGTCTAAGGAGAAAATATAGATAGAGATAGAGACTTAGACCTAGCATCATAAAGAGCCGACTTCACCTTAGATTTAGAGTTTTCATTACTTTTCTTTAGGCTTAGGTGAAAGTTGTAGAGTATTAGTGAGAAGAAATTTCACTTTGTTTCTTGTTTCAATGAAATAAAATATCAAGGTTTGCTTATTCTTTGCCATTCATTGTTCTTGCATTCAAGCTCGAGAGAGAAGTTTGTAAGTAATCAATTTATCTAATATCGAGAGAGTTAGATTCACGAAAGGAATAAGTACGGTGTTTCAATTGGGAAACATTAACTCGACCTAGAGATAGGTTAAGAGTTTTAGCGGCTAAAAGAAGTATGAGATTGGTTGGTGATTATAATTGATTCACGCCGAGAGGTATCATCAAGGACTGATCATCAACAGTATTTTAACTTAGAGATAAGCGGAGTCATCAAAGGATACTTTACTGAACTTTGGTAAAGTCCACCCAAGAGCAAGAGATTATCGCGGTGGACGAGCATCATCGCTGTCGAGGCAGTAATTTGCAGTACTGTCGAGGTTGTGTTGTGCGATTGCATTGGACATAAACAAGTCAATTGAATCCACTATACAACATAATTGGACCCTGACCACTTCTTTAATTTGTTTATTCTCTTTTTCTTTAGTTTTCCTTATTCAAGTTATCAACCCCAAATTTACTTGTTTTTTTTTTATTTTATTCCTTTTTCAGATCAAGAAGACAAAAGAAGGCATATTGAGTAGACCAATCCCTGTGAAGACGATATCTGATATATTTATCATTTTATTACTTGCGACGTGTTCACTTGCACAATTTGCGCACTTTTGACACGCAACAAGTTTTTGGCACTGTTGCCGGAGATTGACAACTAAATTTTGTTTTCTTTATTTTCTTGCTTTTTAATTTTAATTTTTATTTTACTTTGGTTTTTCTTGGTGTATGACCAGGGCCAACCCAATCAACCCTTTGTACGAGCTAGATCCAAAGATCGAACGTATACATCAAAGGTTGAAGAGACAAATCCAAGGAGGTATGGCAGGAAATCAAGGAGATCGGAACTTACCTACCGACATTGGAGGCCTTCCGCCGCTACCACTGTCGTGGCAGCTTGCTGTCAGGGATTTCCTGGAAGAAGATCTAAATGGGTTAAATCTTGAAGTGAATTATGTCATGATTTCATTACACGTTTTAATCCTACTAATTTATATAATCGTATTCGTAATAAAATTACCTCTTTTCGACAGGCAGATGATGAACCTATGTATGAGGCATGGGAGCGCTATAGGGAGCTACTGCACAAGTTTCATTTACATAGATTTTACTTGTGGACACAAGTGACAATGTTTTACTATGCCACCAATGCCCCAACAAGGATGATGTTAGATGCCTCTGCCAATGGAACACTCATTGACAAAGCACCTGAGGAAGCTATAGAAATCCTGAAAAAACTCGCAAAGAACGATTTTCAATTCCCTACATCTAGGCAAGGAGGAATAAGACGCCAAGCCAAAGTAAATGAGTTAGAAACATCCAATTCAGTGGCAACACAATTGGCCTATTTTACTAAGATGGTGCAAAACATGCAATTATAGCACAATACCCATGAGGTTAAGGCCATAGATTCTTTCTGCAATTTATGTGGAGGTAACCATAATTCTTCTGAATGTATGCAGAATCAAGAGTCTAGCCTTCATGTTGGAAATTACAATAAAAGCAATATGATCTTCATCACATAAAACCCATCATGGAAGAGGCATCCTAATTTTTTATGGAATAATTCAAACAATGCCTTGAATCTAATTACTCAACCCCCAGGTTTCCAGCAACAAATGCAACATCTGTCACAGTAGAAGGTACAACAACCAATGCTGCAGCAGCAAGTACAGCAACTAATGCCATAACAGTAGGTACAACAACCAATGCCACAGTAGCAGATGCATCAACAACAGCCTACAAGTTCACTTGAGAATTCTCTAAAAGCCTTTATGATGAAAACAGAATCATACATGACAGAGAATAAAAACTTCATCAAAAGAACAAATGCATTCATAAATAGAACTAAGATGAGGTTGTAGAACCAAGAGGTAGCAATCAAATCACTGGAAACTCAGGTTGGGTAGTTTGTTCAGAATATAAATACTAGACCATAAGGAGGATTACCTAGCAATACTGAAGTTCCTAAGGTAATGGGCCATGAACAATGCAAAGCAATTACTACTATGAGTGGTCTACAACTTAAGGAGAAAGTAGAAAACTCAACAGACAAAGTCCCACCAGTAGAACAAGAAGATTTAAACAAAGAGGACTTGATTGTTGAATCAAATAATCATGCCACAGATATCTCAGCAGAAAACAGTGCCCCAACAGAGAACTCGGTAGTACCTCGACAAGCTACCGGGATAGATAAAGACTCAGTGGTGTCAGGTATTAAATTCCAAACTAATGAGACCCTAGATGAAATGTGAGAACCACCACCTTTCCCACAAAGTTTGAAAAAGCATAAACATGACCACCAATTTAAAAAGTTCCTGGATATTTTGAAGCAAGTCCACATCAACTTGCCATTTGTGGAAGCAATTAAACAAATGTCAAACTATGCCAAATTCTTAAAAGACATTGTGTCTAAAAGAAAGAGGCTTGGTGAGTTTGAAACAATGGCTGCTACTGAAGGATGCATGGCAATGCTACACAATCGTATGCCTCCTAAATTGAAGGATCCTGGATGCTTTACCATACCTTGTGCGATAGGTAACCACTATGAAGGAAAGGCGTTATGCGACCTTGGAGCAAGCATAAACTTAATGCCTAAATCTGTCTTCCAAAAGCTTAGAATTTGAAGGGCAAAACCTACAACCGTGATGCTCCAATTAGCGGATAGATCATATGTTCAACAAGAAGGAAAGATCGAGGACATACTGGTAAGAGTGGATAAATTCATTTTTCCCGTTGACTTTCTTATCCTTGATTGCGAAGTAGATGACAATGCACCAATCATCCTGGGAAGACCTTTCCTTGACACTGAATGCACCCTATTGATATGGAAAAAGGAGAGTTGACAATGAGGGTCAGTGACCATCAAGTCAAACTTAATGCTTTCCATAATTTGAAAAGACATGATGATCTAAAGGAGTGCAAAGTTATCCACAACACAGATACAAACACTAAAATTTCTTGTTTCAGCAACCACTACCTTGGTAGTAAGCTCAGTAGAAAAATCGATGCTTGTTATGAAAGAATATTTGGCAGTAACTTTAAGCTAGAAGTGAGGGCAGCAAATAGGAAAGCATATTGTCCAGACACATTCAGGTCGAAATGGTCAGAACCACATGGTGTAGTAAAGATCAAATCGAAAAGGGATGGGCATGATTTCAAGGAGAATGGCCAACATTTGAAGCAATATTCTGGCCAACAAGAGATAATCATCTTAGGAGATGCATTTGCATGCACTCCCCTAGTGACATAATCTCTTTCCCCTTATCTTTATTATATTAGGAATATTTTTATTTTAGAGTTAAATTTTATTATTATATTTGTTATTTATTTAATTATTTTTATTATTGATTTTTTAGGACAATAAGCAAGAATAAAGAATAAGTAGTTCACAATAGGAAATTTTCTACCGGGGCAGAAAACAGTGTCAGGGTTGTAGTAGTCCCAACGGGAAGAACAGTGTAACAACTAGTCTGCCGAAATTCCTATCGTGGTAGTAAAAGAAAACGGAAGTAAAGGCTAACGACTACAAAATGGATAGTGGTTCAAACGGCTAAAAGGTTGAGGCCTTTATAAGAACCCTCTCCCTCTTGAACTATTCACTCTTGCATTCTTGATCCTTTAAAATTATTACTCAATCTCTCTCTTGCTATTTTCTTTACAATCTTAAAGCTCTTTTAATTTTTTCAGAAACTTTCCAAGATATTCAGAAAATCTCCACTACTCATACATGGCTGCATACAACAGATTTGCCCCCGTCGCTGTTGAAGAATGCTTCAACAGATCTTTCATTGCTCGGTAACTATGGGGAAAGCAAGGATTCCAACAATCCGATGAGGAGAATTATGGCATTGAGCATTACTTGTTCGACAAGATCAAATATTAAGATTGATAGATCTTTTGCCTACAACCTACCCAAGCCAATGCTGCAATTGTACGGGAATTCTACGTTCATAGGCCAAGAAAGGACTCTCTCTATGTCCACTACCGAGGCAGGCCTGTCAGACTTGATGCCGAGACAATCAATCTGTTCTACGGCCTAACCATTGTTCGTGATGACCATGCAACATTCATGGAGGATATCACCAATGAAGATTATGAGTTGATCAAATATGACCTTTGCTACGACAACACCCATTGGGAAACCGGTGCCCATAGAGGATCGGTAGCAAGGCAGAATCTTAGGCCCGAGGCAGAACTGCGGAATACTTTCATCAAAAGATGCCTCATCCCAACTTCCCACAACAGTACAATGGACCGAAGAAAATTGGTGCTCATTCAATCCGTAATCAACAAACAAAGCATCAATATTAGAGAGTTAATTTTAAGAGAAATCTACGAGTACGGTAAGAAGGATAGAGGACCTTTATATTTTCCTTGTTTAATTACGGGTATTTGCAATATTGTAGTTGTACCAATGGTAGACACGGATGAATTCACCGCTCAAAGGCGAGGGCGGACTAGGGAATTCTACCATAAAATCATGCAAATCACATAGGCAGATCCAGTCCAGGCAACTCCTCAGTAATACACTACTGACACCACTACCAGGGCCCAATACACGACAGACATACCTGATGTTGCCCAAACCACTGTCGTATCAGACCCTTATCAGGAGATACTTCAAAGGATGAAAGTTATGGATCTTCGACAGCAACGGTACATGAAGTACCTAAGGGACTTCAACAATAAAGTTGCCCAGATGATGCTCCACAATTTTCCCAACCAAGGGATGCAGTTTCCAGAATTCCCCAACAATATGTTTGTCACAATTGCACCCTAAACAGAGACGACTCTAGCTCCAAGACCATGACCATTCCACACTACTGGCCCTTAGCAACAATTCCATGCTGTTGGCCTATTTAGGGCAGAAGACTCTGCCGCGGCATCATCTGCCAGCAGATGACCATCCAAGAGGAGGGTAGTCTTCAACACTCCACCAGGATCCCCATCATCATGGGTAGTCTCTTAGAAGAGATAGATGCCTATGTATATCAAAGTTCAATCGCTACCGGGCCAAGAATTCATAATGCTTGGGCAGACACAACAAATGAAGACGGGACAAATATTATGGTCACAAAGGAAATTGCCGAAGAAGAAAAAGGAGAAGTAGATGCTCCAATGCAATGGACACCAACAACAAGAGTCCAGCCACCACGACAAGCAAAAACTCATCCATCACCTTCACCAGAAATGAAACAATTGGTAGCAAGGCCACGAAAATTACTTGTCACCAGCAGCTCTTCGAAGTCTCTTTAAATTTTACATATTTATGTTGCCTTTATATATCTTTACTCGTTTCCTTTTCATATCTTGTTTCCTGTTGTGTGCTATTAATATAAGCATTAAGGACAATGCTTGGTTCGAGTTTGGAGGTATAAATCCATTGTTGAGGCAATTTACTATCGCGACCTTGCCATGAAAAGAAGTATTTAAGTGTTTTTTTTCAAAAAATTTTATGTCCACCACCTTACTTGAATTATTGTTCATACTTTTGCACTACTCTTCATCAGTATTGCCTTAGTTTATTCTTTTGAGGCTATAAAAATCTTTCTCCTTACCATGATTAGGTCTTGTTTAGAAGGCTTAATTTTAAGATACTTAAGGAAAAAAACTTAGAAGCTTACTATAAGGTTGATCTTAAAAACACTTTTGGGACTTGTTGGATTATAAGAATTCTTTTAAAGAACTTAGGTGATAAAGACTTAGATTTTTGAAAATGTGACTAGAGGTGCCTATCACCGGATCTAGAAATCACTCTTTTTTATGCTAGAGGTACCCGAAATTGGCTCTAGTTTGCTTAAAAGAATAGCAAAAGAAAGAAGAAAATTTTATGAGAAAACAGAATCCTTGAGGTGCCCGAAATTGGCTCAAGAATTTGTTGTTTTAAGAAGAGTATACTAAATCCAAGTCTACTTGTCTTGAACATAGAGTTTGTCTAAGAAAGCCTTTAACCAAGCTTATCCACAGAAACGCAGACACTCACAAAATCTTACAGCTTGTTTCTAGGTAAACACTTGGGTAGCCGAAAGGTTAAGGCTTAAGAATAGGCATAGTTATGATGGGGAGAATAGATGAAAACGTAAGACCAAGAGAGAGTAAGGTTTGGCAAATTGATGGTTTGCATTGCTTGAGGATAAGCAATAGTTCGAGTTTGGGGGTGTGATAAGTGCTCAACTCACTATCACTTTTTACACCTTTCATGGACAATAATCACTCAATCTACACCTACTTGAACTAAAGCATGTACTTAATGTGAGATATTTAGATATTCTACTTTTATAATATACAAAGATGATACTTATAGAAAATGTAAGTTTTACTATACTTTTGTGTAATTGTAGGAATATCTATTGTCGCGGCAGCGACTGATGCCGGGACAGGACCTAATGCTGAGGTAGCAGCTGAAGGACAAGTAGAAATATTATAGGCGAGCTGAAGAGAAAAATGAGCTGGACATTCTGGACAAGCAGCGCAAGGATCAGAGTTGGGTAGCACGTGGAAAGTCTACGACAAAGGCCACGCGGGAAAAGCCTCCTAGTGGGACTAAATTTGGAAATATTTTATTTATGTACTTGACTTGAGTCCTACTCCAAGTTTTATTCATACTTAGGAAAGGTTTGCCCTAGGCCAAGCCTATATAAGCCATAACCGTCCAAGGAGAAAATATAGAGAGAGATAAAGACTTAGACCTAGCATCATAGAGATAGGTTAAGAGTTTCAATCGGGAAACACTAACTCGGCCTAGAGATAGGTTAAGAGTTTCAGCAGCTAAAAGAAGTGTGAGATTGGTTGGTGATTATAATTGATTCACACCGAGAGGTATCATCAAGGAATGGTCATCAACAGTACTTCGACTTAGAGATAAGCGGAGTCATCAAAGAATACTTTGTCGAACTAGGTAAAGTCCACCCAAGAGCAAGAGATTGCCAAGGCGGACGAGTATCATCACTGTCGAGGCAGTAATCTATAGTACTGCCAAAGTAGTGTTGTGCGATTGCATTGGACAGAAACAAGTCAATTGAATTCACTATAAAAAACAACTGGATCCTGACCACTTCTTTAATTTGTTTATTCTCTTTTTATTTAGTTTTCTTTATTCAAGTTATCAACCCCAAATTTACCTATGTTTTTATTTTATTCCTTTTCAGAGCAAGAAGACAAAAGAAGGCATATTGAGTAGACCAATTCCTGTGGAAACGATATCTGACATACTTATCAATTTATTACTTGCGACGTGTTCACTTACACAATTTGCATACTTTTGACACGCAACAATCTTTGGTGCATACTGGATGCCCGAGCATCAATACTGCCTAGGAGTAGTATTGATACCACTGGTCGTTGGTGGTTTAAACGATTATTGCCACATCACAGTTTCGAAACCAAGCTTCTCTGTTTTGATACCTGAGAGTAAATGATGAGTTTTGGAGTTGAAATTACATATTTGACTCATATATCTTCTTGTATTCGAATATGGTTGCTACAACTATCATTTTGGGTTGAGATTATACCATAATGCATGAAAACAACTTAATAATTAATTGGTTGATTTAAGTCGGTGTTGATTTCTAAAAATTAGGAGATTTGCGTTTTAGTCTTTATTCAATGGAGCATGTAATTGATGAAGTTGAAATGCTTTGTTGACCTGAATTTCATTACGAGTATTTTATGCATGATTTATTGAATTTTCTTTGACCTGAATTCTTAGCCTACTATACGAGCTAGATATATTCCTGTTTAGTTTCTAAATTGCACAAGTGCTTGTTGAATGTTCGATTATGGTCTATTTGCTTCTGTTATTGTCTTGCATGAAATCGATACATATAGGATTTTTTAATTATGCATCTACAAAAGGAAAGGAATATATATATATATAACAGCTTCTAGGGTTGTTTATCGAATCGAACCTTTGCGGGTTTGGTTCAATATTTCCCGTGTAACTAATTAGAGCCGGTTTCGTCTAGACCGAGATAAGAAGGTTACATTTGGTGGTATCAAAGCGTGGTTTATTATGTGTGATTGGATATGTTTTGTTGTTAATATATTTATAATTATGTACGATGAATTTTTTTAAATGGTGGTTAATTAAGAGAGTTAAAGGTTACACATTGATAATGTCAATACATTTTTAAATACTTTACAGTTTTCCCTTGGATCTTGCCTGAATGTAAGTCTAATATATTTTGATCATATGTTTTAATTGCATGTTTGAAGTTTTTGAGTATGCATCCGAGATGTGAGATACGAGTTAGTGCTGGTATGATCACTGATGGTCAGAATGAGGGCGAAGCAACTGCTAAGGAAGAGTAGCTTCCTCCTCTACCCGTGGGTGTACCTTCGATTCCATAGGGTGGTCAGTTTAGAGAGTTTGTACCGCTCATTCAGGCTATGAAGGGTGCCTTTCAGGCTATTGTTGCTTGAGTGCATATCCTGGCTCCTACCCCTGCTATTGCTGTTACCCCTGGACTATTTTTAGAGCGACTACGTAGCATGGGTGATGTTGAGTTTTGTGGTTTAGACTAGAGTTCAGCTGAGGAGTGGTTGGTGGGCCACTGGTGCGTGTATGATTTGTGGATTGAAGGATCATAAGAGGCGAGATTACCCGAGGTTTACTAGTGAGATTGACGACCAAGCTGAGACAACTGTGATGCTTGGTAGAGGAAGTGGTCGAGATAGAAGTCCTTTTTAGAGACAGGGAGATGGGCATAGAGTTTATGCGCAGCGTGGGACTGGTAATGCCATAGATGTTGTTGTAGGTACTTTTTCTTTGCAAAATGTACCGTTGTTTTCTTTGATAGATTCGGGATCTATGCATTCTTATGTTTTAAGTGAGCATGCGTATCTGTTGGATGTTCTGGTTGAGGTTTTGGATGTGGGTTTAGTGGTTACAAGTTCTTTGGGTGAAATGGTGACGGTAAGAAGGTTGTATAAAAGGTGTCCGTTGGAGGTTCAAGGGCATGTTTTTGAGGTTGACTTGATGGAGTTGCCTTTCCATGGTTTTGACCTTATTTTGGGTGTAGATTGGTTGATAGAGCATAGAGCGATGGTGGACTTTGAAAAGAAAAGAGTTACTTTGAGGTCGTTGGATAGTAGTGAGATTGTGGTAAGGAGTGAGTATACTGGGTTTTTGTCTAATTTGATTTCTTTACAAGATGAAAAGATGTTACATCATTGTGGTGTAGTGTTTTTGGTCTATGTGATGAATCCGGGAATAGGTGATATTCGGGTGCAAGACATTCGAGCAGTGCGCGATTTTCTGGAAGTGTTTCTGAGGAGTTTCTAGGATTGCTTCCCGATCGCGAAGTGGAGTTTAGTATTGAGACTTATGCTGGTACTAACCCAGTGTCTATTGCTCCTTATCGTATGACACCTAAGGAGTTGAAGGAACTGAAGATGCAGTTGTAAGAGTTGCTTGACCACGGGTTCATACGACCGAGCGTGTCACCTTGGGGTGCGCCGGTATTGTTTGTGAAAAAGAAGGATGACACTATGAGAATGTGCATTGATTACCGTCAATTGAATAAGTTGACTGTGAAGAATAAGTATCATTTGCCAAGGATTGATGATCTGTTTGATCAATTTCGAGGAGCAAGTGCATTCTCGAAGATTGATTTAAGATTAGGGTATTATCAGTTGAAGGTGAAAGAAGTTGATGTGTTGAAAACGGCTTTTCGGACAAGGTATGGTCACTATGAGATTTTGGTGATGTCGTTTGGGTTGACGAATGCCCCTGTTGCTTTTATGGATATGATGAACCGAGTGTTTCATGAATACTTGTACCAGTTTATGGTAGTATTCATAGATGATATCCTTGTGTATTCGCGTACTGAGGAAGATCATGATTGACATTTGCGAATTGTGTTGCACATGTTGAAAGAGAATCAATTGTTTGCTATACTGAGCAAATGTGAGCTTTGGCTAAGAGAAGTGGTGTTTCTCGGTCATGTGGTGTCGTAAAAGAGTATTAGTGTTGACCCGAAAAAGATAGAAGCTGTTATGTGTTGGAAGCAACCAAAGTCGGTGTCAGAGGTTCGGAGTTTTCTAGAGTTGGCTGGATACTATCGTAGGTGATGAGTGTTTAAAAAGCCTATTATTTACTATTCTTTTCTTCAACAATATGTACTCATTACCTACTAATTTGAATTGATACATATACTTATTGTTCAATAATCAACATTTTCCTGCCACAACATATAAAGATGATATTTGCGAGAAAAGAAGGCTTTATGGCTTGTTTTTGTGTAGTTGCAGGAATTACCTGCCGAGGAAGCAGCAGTGCCGAGGGAAGAACCAATGCCGAGGTAGCAGCATTGCCGAAGGCAGAAGCATTGTCGCGGCAGCAGAAGTTTCAGTACTGATGCTGGGGGATTGAAAGAGAAAAATGAGCTGAGAATGTCTGAACTCGAAGCGTTTGGATTGGAGCTGATTAGCACATGAAAAGACCAAGTCAAAGGCCACGCGGGAATAGTCTTCTAGATAGAATTAAACCTGGAAATATTATATTTTTATTACTTGTTTCCTACTCCAAGTTATATTCTACTTAGGAAAAGTTACCCTAGGTCTAGACTATAAATACATAAGTCGTCTAATGTATAAAAGGGAGCCGGATTAGAGAGAAAGCTTTACCCTAAGAATTGTGTTCTTCAATAAAATATGTTCTAAGCCTTCTTAGGGTTAGGTGAAGGTCATTGAATATTAGTGTGAGAAGATTGTACTTTGTTTCTTCGTTTTAGTACAATAAGAATATCAAAGTTTACTTATCCTATTACCATTCTTTGTTCTTGCATTCAAACTCGAGAGAGGAGCTTGTAAGTAATCCATTTATCTAATATCAAGAGAGTTAGATTCAAGGAAGGGGTAAGTGCGGTGTTGTAGACACTAACTCGGCCTAAAGATAGATTAAGAGTTTTAGTGGCTAAAAGAAGTGTGGGATTGGTTAGTGATTATAATTGATTCACGCCGAGAGGTATCATCAAGGACTGGTCATCAACAGTATTTCGACTTAGAGATAAGCGGAATCACTCAAGGACACTTTACCGAACTTTGGTAATTCTGCCCAAGAGCAAGAGATTGCCGCGGCAGAGAACATTGTCGCTGCCGAGACAGTATCTGCAGTACTACCGAGGCAGTGCAGTGCCATTGTATTGAACAAAAATAGATCAATCGAATCCACTATATGATACAACTGAATCCTACTCTTTCTCTCTATTCGTTCTCAACCTTTTATTTAAGATTTTGTTCTTTAGTTATTCAACAAATCATTTTACTTGTGTTTTTATTTTATTAACTTCAGGAGCAAGGAAAGAGAATGAGACATATTAAGTACACCAGTCCCTATAGAGAACGGTATTCGATAAATACTTATCATTATATTACTTGACGTGTACACTTGCACTTAAATACGTTTTTTATACATACGTCGAGTTTTTGGCGCCATTGCCGGGAACTGACAACTAAATTTTGTTTTCTTTAATTTTCTTGCTCTTAAGTTATTATAAATATATATATATATTTGAAAAATAATTTAATCTATTTTATCTTTGGTGTATGACCAGGGCTAACCCTAGCTTTCTCTTACGTGATATCGATCCAGAAATCGAAAGGACTTATCAAAGACTGTGAAGACAGATCCAAGAAGCCATGGTAGTGAATCTAGGAAATCAGAACCTACATGAAGGCATTGGAGGCCAGCAACAGCAACCTCTGTCGCAACTACTACCGCGATAGCTAACTATCAGAGACTTTCTGGTAGAAAATTTAATTGGATTAAACCCTGGAGTTGTTACAACAGAGATTAAGGCAACCCACTTTGAACTTAAACCAGTAATGTTCAATATGTTCAATAGTATTGGACAATTCAGTGGGGCTGCAACAAAAGATGTCAAGCAGCATCTCAAATCCTTCATGGAAGTATGCAACTCTTTCAAAATCCAAAGAGTACATGAAGATATTTTGAGGCTGATTCTCTTCCCCTGTTCACTAAGGGATAGGGCCAAAACCTGGTTAAACAGTATTCTGGCAGGATCAATTGGATCTTGGAGTGAACTCTGCCAAGAATTCATTATGAGATTTAACCCTACAAATTTATATGATAGAATCCGTAAAGAGATCACTTCATTTAGACAGGCTGATGACGAACCTATGTACGAGGCTTGGGAACGCTATAGAGAGTTACTAAACAGATATCCACTACATGGATTCCCATTATGGACGCAAGTAACCATATTCTATAATGCCACCAATTCCCCGACTAGAATGATGTTGGATACCTCAACAAACGACACACTCCTTGACAAGGCCCTAGAAGAAGCTATAGAGATTCTGAACAAACTTGCAAGGAACGATTTCCAATTTCCTACTTCTAGGCGAGGAGGATTAAGACGCCAGCCACAGTAAATGAGTTAGAAACCAACAATTCAGTGGCAACTCAATTTGCATCATTAACAAAAATGGTTCAAAACATGCAAGTACAACAGAATACTCAAGAAGTGAAGACTGTAAATTTTTCTGAGTATATGCAAGACGAGGAAACTGGATTTTATGTGGGAAATTATAACCGGAACAACAACATGATGTCAAGGCCTTTATTATGAAAATTGAATCATATATGGCTGAGAACAGTAATTTCATGAAGAGGACTGATGACTTCATGAACAGAACAGAGATGAGGCTACAAAACCAAGATGCTGCAATAAAATCATTAGAAACCCAAATTGGTCAAATCGCTATAAGACAAAATACAAGACCACAAGGGGGATTACCTAGCAATACTGAAGTTGCTAAGAGAATGGGCCATGAACAATGCAAAGCAATCACAACAAGAAGTGGCCTACAACTGAAAGAAACGATGGGCAATTCAGCAATCAAAGCTCCCCAAACAATACAAGAAGATACATATAAGGAGGACATGGATGCTGAGCAGACTGAGCACGAAGACGATAACCCAGCAGAAAGCTCGGCAGCACCTGCACTACCTGCCGAGGCAGTAAGACAAACAGTGGTCCCAGGTATTAAATTCTAATCTAATGAAACCCTGGATGAGATGATACCACCACCACCTTTCCCACAAAGGCTGAACAAACAAAAACAGGACCACCAATTCAAGAAATTTCTTGATATTCTAAAATAAGTCCACATCAACTTGCCACTTATTGAGGCAATTGAACAGATACCCAACTATTCTAAATTCTTGAAGGACATTGTGTCTAAAAGGAAGAGACTAGGTGAGTTTGAGACAGTGGCAGAAACTGAAGGGTGTATGGCAATGTTACATAATCGCATGCTACCCAAATTGAAGGACCCTGGTTGTTTCACCATAACTTGTGCGATTGGGAATAACTATGAAGGAAAGGCCCTATGTGACCTTGGAGCAAGCATCAACCTAATGCCCAAATCAGTTTTCCAAAAACTCAACATAGGAAGGGCAAAACCAATAATAGTGCTGCTCCAACTTGCGGATCGATCATATGTGCACCCCGAAGGAAAAATCAAGAACATACTGGAAAGAGTCGATAAATTTATTTTTCCAGCTGACTTTCTTGTCCTTGATTGTGAAGCAGATGAAAAGCACCGACTTTCTTTGCTACTAGACGCACCTTAATTGATGTGGAGAATGGAGAATTGACTATAAGGATCAATGACCAACAAGTCAAACTCAATGCCTTCCACAATCTAAACAATTCTGAGGATCCAGAAGAGTGCAAGGCCATCTATGCCACAAACACCAAAATATCTTGCATTGACAGCATGCTCGGCAGAATATTTGGAAAAAGAATTAAATCTACAACAAAGGCTGTACACAAAGAAGAATCTGATAAGAATGGCTAGCAATCACAAAACCATCATCTTGGCCATAAAGAGAGGAACAAATTGGGAGATGCATTTTCATGCACTCCTCTAGTAACTTAATTTCTTTCCTACTCTTTATATTATTATATTAGGATTAATTTAGGTTAATAATTTTAAATTTTTGTTTTATTTATTTATTTAAGTATATTATTAATTATTTTTAAATTAATTTTTATCACATTTATTTATTTTTTTAGGATAATAAAGCAAGAATAACAGAGAAACAATGCACAATAGGAAGTCTGCTGTCGCGGCAGAGCATAATGTCAGAGCCGCAACAATTATAATGGGTAGAAACAGTGTAACGATTATCTGTCGAATTTTCTGTCGCAGAAGTTAATGCCAACAATTAATATTTGAAACGAGAGAAAAGCCAAACGGCTAGAAATCCAAACGGTTATATCTGTCGAGGCCTATATAAGCAACTTCCTTGTTGAAACTACTCACTTTGTATTCTTTGTTAATCTTGCCAAATCTTCCTCACAATACTCTCTGCACTCTTACCTGTATTTTTGCATCTTTTCAGATCAATTTTCAAAGAATCTCTCACCAATATTCCAAATATTCAAGAATCATCCATGGCCACTTACAACTGCTTCTATTCTGCCAGTGTTGCTGAACGATTCAACAGATCTTTTTCTACTCGGTAGTTATGGGAAGAACAAGGATTTCAAATCAGAAAAGAGGAAAATTTGGGCATCGACAACTATTTGATGGACAAAATTACATACCAAGAATGGGAATTCTTCTACACACAACCACAACCGGCTAATGCAACAATAGTGCGAGAATTTTATGGACATCTGCCGAGTGAGGGTAATTTATTTGTCCACTAGAGAGGAAAACCTGTCCGTCTTGAAGCAAAAGTAATTAATGACTTATAAAATCATTCCCATCAGTAATCGACATGCCGAATTCATGGACGGGATTACCACCCAAGACTACGAGCTAATCAAGGATGACCTCTGTTACGACAATATTTCATGGGAAACCAGTGCCCATAGAGGTTCGGTGACAAGGCAAAGCCTCAATCCTGAGGCAAAAATATGGTGCATATTTGTCAAAAGACGCCTCATGCCTACATCCCACAACAGCATAGTAGACCACAAAAGATTAGTGTTGATCCACTCAATTATCAACAAGAGAACCATAGATGTTGGAGAGATCATCTTTAAAGAAATTTATGATTGCGGTAAGAAAGAATGAGGTCCTTTATTTTTCTCTTGTTTAATCTCTTCCTTGTGTAATGCTGTAGGTGTCCCAACAGAAGAAACAAATGAATACACGAATCAACGACAAGGCTGGACTAGAGAATTCTGTCACAGAGTGATGCAGATTACGCAAGCAGAACCAGTACAAGCAACACCCCAACAATTCACTACCGGCTACACTACCGGAGGGCAGTACACAGTAGACGTGCCAGGCACTTTCGAAGCCCCTACTGCAGCAGATCGATACCAGTCGATTCTATAGAGGATGACAAAAATGGACCTCCTACAACAACGATATATAGAGTATAAAAGAGACTTCAACAACTCTCGTACACATGATGACACAAAATTTCCTCTCTCATGAAATGCAATTTCCAGAATTCCCAGCAAATATATTTGTCACTATCGCACCCTACATAGAAACTACCCCTGTCCCAGGGCCAAGACCATTTTTTGCTGCAAAACCACCACAACAATTCCATGGTGCTGGACCATCTAGACCTGCAGACACTGCTGTGACATCTTCCACCAGCAGACGGTCATCAAAAAGGAGAGCTGTTTACAGCTCTTCACCAAACCGCCCCATCCCAATGGCCAACCTCTCTAAAGATAGTCTCTCTAGGGAGATTGATGAGTATGTCCATCACAACTCACCACACCATCAGCAAGGAGTCCCATATGCCGAGGCAGAAGGAGGAACACACATGATGCAGACAGAAGTACTCAGTGACGAAGAAGAAAGCGAATAAGTCATTGCCCCAAGGCTAAAACCAATACTTAAAGGAGTGTAGACGCCTAGACAAGCAAAGATACAACACTCACTAAGACAAGGATCCAGAATAAAAGCATCGGCAGGAAAACCTACAAGAGTAGTTGTTTCCAGCAGCTCTTCAGAATCAGAATAAAATTACTGCCTTGTTTTTTTATTTATATATTTTCTTTTACTTGCTGTGAGATTTGAGCATTGAGGACAATGCTCAGTTTAAGTTTGGGGGTATGTGAGTGCACTGCCAAGGGCAGCCCACTACCGAGCGGTAATACCAGAAAATAAATTTATTTGATGCCTTAATTAAATTTTTTTTCTTTATACCTACCTTTACTTGAAATAATTGTCTTTACTTTTTCACTGTCTTATATCAACTTTGCCTTAGTTTATTCTTTTAAGGCTTTAGAAATCTTTTTTCCTTACCATGACTAGGTTCTGTTTTGAAGAAATAACATTGGAATACTTAAGGAATAGAACTTAGAAGCTTAATATAAGGTTAGAATCAACAAACACTTTTGGGACTTGTTTGATTTAGGAGTTCTTTTAATAAACTTAGGTGATAAAAATTTAGATTCTAAGAAATATGACTAGAGGTGCCTATCAGTGGCTCTATAAAATTACTCTTCTTCATGCTAGAGGTGCCCAAAACCGGCTCTAGTATGCCTAAGGAAAAGAAAGAAAAATAGAAGGAAGCACAACTCTTGAGGCGCCCAAAATAGGCTCAAGTGATTAATCTTTTTAGAAGAGAAATAACCATTTCAAATCTATTTGTCTTGAACTTAGAGTTTATCTAAGAAAGCCTTTAATCAACCTTGTCCACAAAAATCCATACACTCACGTAATCTTATAGTTTGTTTCCGAGTAGAAATCCTTGAGTAAACTAAAAGCTAGGACTGAAAGATAGACATAGTTATGGTAGAGAGAATAGATGAAAAAATAAGACCAAGGAAGAATAAGGTTCAACAATTTGATGTTTTGCATTGCTTGAGGACAAGTAATAGTTCGAGTTTGGGGGTATTGATGAGTGTTTAAAAAGGCTATTATTTACTATTCTTTTCCTCAACAATATGTACTCATTACCCACTAATTTGAATTGATACATATACTTATTGTTCAATAATCAACATTTTCCTGCCACACAATATAAAGATGATATTTGCGAGAAAAGAAGGCTTTTATGGCTTGTTTTTGTGTAGTTGCAAGAATTACTTGCCGAGGAAGTAGCAGTACCGAGGGCAGAACCAATGCCGAGGTAGCAGCATTGCCGAAGGCAGAAGCATTGTCGTGGCAGCAGAAGTTCCAGTACTGATGCTGGATGATTGAAAGAGAAAAATAAGCTGAGAATGCCTGAACTTGAAGCGTTTGGATTGGAGCTGATTAGCACATGAAAAGACCAAGTCAAAGGCCACGCGAGAGTAGTCTTATAGATAGAATTAAACTTGGAAATATTATATTTTTATTACTTGTTTCCTACTCCAAGTTATATTCTACTTAGGAAAAGTTACCCTAGGTCTAGACTATAAATACATAAGCCGTCCAATGTATAAAAGGGAGCCGAATTAGAGAGAAAACTTTACCCTAAGAATTGTTTTCTTCAATACAATATGTTCTAAGCCTTCTTAGGGTTAGGTGAAGGTTGTTGAATATTAGTGTGAGAAGATTGTATTTTGTTTCTTCGTTTCAATACAATAAGAATATCAAAGTTTGCTTATCCTATTGCCATTCTTTGTTCTTGCATTCGAACTCGAGAGAGGAGCTTGTAAGTAATCCATTTATCTAATATCGAGAGTTAGATTCAAGAAAGGGGTAAGTGCGGTGTTGTAGACACTAACTCGGCCTAAAGATAGGTTAAAAGTTTCAGCGGCTAAAAGAAGTGTGGAATTGGTTAGTGATTATATTTGATTCACGCCGAGAGGTATCATCAAGGATTGGTCATCAACAGTATTTCGATTTAGAGATAAGCGGAATCACTCAAGGACACTTTGCCGAACTTTGGTAATTCTGCCCAAGAGTAAGAGATTGTCGCGGCAGAGAACATTGTCGTTGCAGAGACAGTATCTGCAGTACTGCCGAGGCAGTGCAGTGCCATTGTATTGAACAAGAACAGATCAATCGAATCCACTATATGATACAACTGGATCCTACTCTTTCTCTCTATTCGTTCTCAACCTTTTATTTAAGATTTTGTTCTTTAGTTATTCAACAAATCATTTTACTTGTGTTTTTATTTTATTAACTTCAGGAGCAAGGAAAGAGAATGAGGCATATTAAGTACACCAGTCCCTATGGAGAACGATATTCGATAAATACTTATCATTATATTACTTGACGTGTACACTTGCACTTAAATACGCTTTTTATACACGCGATAGTAGGTTTGTTGAAGGGTTTTCGAGCATTGCTGCTTCTATGACCAAGTTTTGCAAAAGAAGTTCCCTTTTGAATGGAAAGAAAGTCAACAAAAGAGCTTTGAGAAGTTAAAAGAGGTGTTGACTAGTGCTCCGGTGTTAGTTCAGCCCGAGTTGAGTAAAGATTTTATGGTTTATAGTGATGCATCTTATGTTGGTCTCGGATGTGTTTTGATGCAAAGAGGTAAAGTTGTGGCGTATGCCTCTTGACAGATAAGAGTGCATGAAAAGAATTATTCGACGCTTGATTTGGAGCTTGCAGCGATAGTTTTTGCTTTGAAGGTTTGGAGACACTACTTGTATGGTGAGAAGTGTACCATATACACGGATCACAAGAGTTTGAAATATCTTATGCCACAGAAGGATCTAAACCTTAGGCAACAAAGATGGATGAAGTTGGTTAAGGATTTTGATTTGACTATCGAGTATCATCTGGGAAAAGCTAATGTTGTGGCAGATGCTTTGAGTCGTAAGAAAACGGTGGAGTTGAGGTCTATGTTTGCTAAGTTGAGTATTTCAAAGGAATGTGGTTTAGTGGCGGAGTTGCAAGTAAAACATGTGTTCGTTGAAATGATAAAAGCAAAGTAGTTAGAGGATGAGGTTTTGGTATCTTTTGTGGAGGATATTGCTGAAGGTAGACTGAGCGAGTATCATTTTGATGATGATGAGGTTCTTTGCTTTGGAGGTCGGATAGTGGTGCCGGATAATGTCGAGTTGAGACAGGCTATCTTGTTAGAGGCTCACACTAGTTCCTTTGCTATGCATCCGGGTAGTGTCAAGATGTATAAGGATCTCAAAAATATGTACTTTTGGGTTGGTTTCAAGAGGGATATGACGGAGTTTGTGGCACGGTGTATGGTTTGCCAGCGAGTGAAAGTTGAAAATCAGTATACTGCGGGATTCTTGTAACCGGTTTAGGTTCCGGAATGGAAGTGGGAGTGAGTGACTATGGATTTTGTGATGGGGTTACCGTTAACATCATCCAAAAAGGATTTTATATGGGTGATTGTTGACAGGTTTACGAAGTGTGCGCACTTTGTTACTGTGCATACAACGTATTCTATGAATAAGCTAGCAGAGTTGTATGTTTCAGAGGTGGTAAAGTTGTATTGTGTGCATAAGTCGATCATATCGGATAGAGATCCGCGTTTTACCTATAAGTCTTGAAAGTTTTTGCAAGTTGTCTTGGGTACGAGGCTCAACTTTAGTAAAGCTTATCATCCTTAAACGGATGATAAGTCTGAACGTGTTATTCAGACTTTGAAGGATATGTTTCGGTGTTGCGTCATTGAGTTTCAAGGTACATGGGAGAAACAATTGCCTTTGATAGAGTTTACTTACAATAATATTTTTTAGGCTAATATACAAATGGCACCGTTTGAGGCCTTGTATGGGCGAAGATGTCGTACACCTTTGTGTTGGAAGGAGGTTGGTCAAAAGTATGTTTCTTTACCGCAAGTGTAGAAGGATACAGATGAGAAGGTTAAGCTTATTTGTTCTACGCTTAAGGAGGCTTCAGATAGGCAGAAGTCTTATGTTGATATGAAGCGTAAGGAGATAGAGTATGCTGTCGGAGATAAATTGTTTTTGAAGGTTTCACCATAGAAGAAAATGATGAGGTTTGGACGCAAGGGTAAGTTGAGGCCACGTTTTATTGGGCCGTATAAGGTGATCGAGCGTGTTGGTCCTGTTGTGTATCGGTTAAGGTTGTCGGTGGAGTTGAGTAAGATACATGATGTTTTTCATGTGTCGAGGATTCGCAAGTATAGATCAGATCCTTCCCATGTGGTTCTAGTGGAAGAGATTGAGTTAAGAGAGAATATGAGTTATGAAGAAGAACTGGTGATAATCTTAGATGTGGGAACAAAAGTTCTTCGAGGAAAGGCCATAGACTTGGTAAAAGTTCTTTGGAGACACCGAGATGTTGAAAAAGCAACTTGGGAGACAAGAGAAAGTATGAAGGAGCAGTTTCCTCACTTGTTTGCTTTAGGTAATTTTCGAGGATGAAATTTTCTTAAGAGGGAGAGAGTTGTAACATCTCGGTTTAGGGGCTATAAGTTAGAGTATGGTTTAGGGATATTCGATTTGGGTCGAATCAGATTTTTTTCGGTTCACTAATTCTAGGTAAATCAAAATAATAATATTTTAATTGAATAAATAATAAATTTGTAGAAAAGTTTTAAAAATGTTAAAATGGTGTTTTAAAGTTAAGGGAATGATGATTTAGTTTTAATTTGATTTAATTAAGCTTAATTATCATATTAGTGACTAAATTATAAATTTTGGAAAGTTTAGGGGTAAAATTGTAATTTTTGGAAAATTGAGATTTTTTTATGATTAAATTGGAAAGTGATCCCAATCTTAGAATCCTTAGAGGGTCATTCACCAAAATTAGTTTTCATTGACGGTTAATCATTTTCTTATTTTCTCATCTTTTCTCTCAAAATTTTCTCTCCATTTTCCCTCCTTGATTTTTCAAGTCAATTGCTGAATTCTTCTCCATTTTCTTTAATATTTCTCTCATTAATTCAGCATTTCATTCTCTACAAAACCTCATAATTTATTTTACAAAATCATCATCCAATTTCAAGAAAACTCAAGAGAAAAATTCACGTCAATTTTGGTGGATGCATCTTAAAGGTAATTTTCTGATTTCTTTTCATTTCTAAGGTTCTTTATTTGATATTATCAAGTATTTGGCTTACAAATCAATAATCCTAACTTGATTTTGTGTTTTAATTCAAGATTATGGAGTTTTTATGGAAATTTCATGAAATTTAATTAGATCCTAATTAAGGTTGGAATTAGGATGATTTTCTAAAAGAATTTTACCTAATTTGATGATTAAATGAGTCTTGTAATAATTTAATATTAGCCCTAATCCCGGAATAGTTGAATAGGTGTTGTTAGAAGTGGTTTTTTCGGTTGTTTTAGGAGTTGTTTTAGATGCTCTGCTTTTGCTGGAGGTATAAGGATGGTTTAAAGGTATTTTTGGTTCATGTTTAAGGTGGACTAGATGTTAGATTCGTTAGGTTAGGGGATGAGTAGTTCTGGATGTTTTTCGGCTTAATTTTCAATCTTTTCGGGTTAGTTTTTGGTAGTTTTGTGGAGGTTCTATGTGGCTCCTGTGTTGAGCATGTTTTGATGTGTATATGCTCTGTTTTTGATGATGTAGAGGAAGTGTAATAAGTCTCTTTAGTGGCTGATACGTTAGCGTTGTCATTGGAGCATCGGCGAAGGCTCGTTTCGCTTGTCGGTGAGTGAATCTTAGTTAAAAGTGAACCTCAAATGTTCGGTTCTGTTTTGGGGACTATAAAATAGTGTAAAATCTTTTCATGGTTCAAGAATAAGTGATTTAAAAGGGTTGGATGTATATCATGAATTTTGATTGTGTTGCAATAGCATTATGAAAGGTATATGCATGAAATTGGTTTGAATGCATGATTGGATTTTTGAAAAGATGCATGCTTGTGTTAGTTGCTGTAAATGCATGTTATAGAATGGAATTTCATAGCTTATGAAAGCATGAACATGATTTGAAACAATATGTGGTTATTTGCCTTACATTGATTAAGCCGTTAAACATGGTTTTGGTTCACAAGATGAACATATATTGAATGCATTATGAGTATCAAGTTAACATGCATGATTGAAATTGATATTGGCTTAGTGACACTAACTTTAGATACGAATACAAATGACATGTCATTAGGATTAAGTGCGCTATAAAGATAATGAGATTAGTGATGTTGCCTACACGTAAACAAGTGGTGACTTTGTATCCGACCGTGCGTGTAGAGCTTGCCTATATATAAACAAGGGTGACTTTGTGTCCGACCGTGTATATAGTTGGCCATACGTAAACAAGGGTGACTTTGTGTCCAACTGTGCGTTGTGGGGGTAATATGTAACAAGGGTGACTATGTGTCCAATCGATGCATGTTGAGACCAAGTGTCTAGAATTATGGAATAAGAAATACGTGTATTCGGTGAGCTTAGGGTTCCTAATAAGTGATCACTAGGAAGTCAATATGCATAGCATGAAATGATTTGGTATCAATATGTATAACATGAAATGATTTGGTGTCAATATGCATTACATATGAAATGAATTGATGTTGCTATGCAAACACATGAAATGATTTGGCATTTTGTACATGGCCATAATTTGAAAAGGCATGCATGGATTTAACATAAATAGTACAAGCTATGGTTTTAATTTGGTTTTCAAGTGATGCATTGATGACCTTGTTTAGAGCTACCTCACTAAGCATGTTTTGCTTAAGCTCTCTTTTCATCTTTGCAGAGAAATAGAAAGACTTTCGGGAATGCATTTGGAGCAAGTGATCCAAAGGGAAAATACTTCTCATTTTGGTATGCTTTGGCAAATAAAAAGGGGATTGACAATGTGTAAACCAATCCTATAAAGAGTGTATTTTGTTCTAGTTAAAAAAAGTTTATAATAGAACTTCTAAGTTTGCTTTGGTTGTTATTTGATGGAATGATATATTGTTTGACTTGTTGAAGCAAGTTAAAGCATGAGTGATTCTATGGTTTGAGTTAAATTTTAGGGAGCATGCTTATAGGTGTTATGGGACCTTAGATGGTTATAATTGAGTGTTTAAAATTGCCTACTATGTTTAGGATTTGTGTATTTTGATGTTGGTGATTATAGACCATGTTTAGGATAGGTTAGATCATCTTAAAATGTGCAAATATGTGTTTCGGGCATAGGGGTATCGAAACCCCTAAGGCTGGTATCGATACCCGAAGCAATTTCAAGTGACAAGAGCACACTGATCACCCGAGTATCGATACCCTTGAGGGCGGTATCGATACCCCATGATCTTTGGTCCCTATTGGATGCTTGAGCACCGATACTACCTAGGAGCAGTATCAATACCACTGGTCGTTGGTGGTTTAAACGGTTATTGCTATGTCATGGTTTCGAAACAAAGCTTCTCTATTTCGATACGTCAACGTAAATAATGAGTTTTGGAGCTGGGATTACATATTTGACTCGTATATCTTCTTGTATTCGAATATGGTTGGTACAACTATCATTTTGGGTTGAGATTATACCATAATGCATGACAACAACTTAATAATTAATTGGTTGATTTAAGTCAGAGTTGATTTCTAGAAATTGCATTTTAGTCTTTATTCAATGAAGCATGTAATTGATGAAGTTTAAATGTTTTATTGACCTGAATTTCATTACGAGTATTTTATGTATGATTAATTGAATTTTCGTTGACCTGAATTATCAGCCTGCTGTCCGAGCTAGAAATATTCATGTTTAGTTTCTAAATTGCACAAGTGCTTGTTGAATGTTCGATTGTGGTCTATTTGCTTCTGTTCTTGTCTTGCATGAAACCGACACATATAGAAAGTTTTAATTATGCATCTAGAAAAGAAAAGGAAATATATATATATATATATATAGCGGCTTCCAGGGTTGTTTATCGAATCGGGCCTTCGCGGGTTTTGTTCGGTATTCCCCGTGTAACCCTTTAGAGTCGGTTCCGTCTAGGCTGAGCTAAGGGGTTACATTTGTCAAAAAAATATAAGTGCTAAATTTATTTAAAAAAAATAAAGACCAAAATAATAAAAATTATAAACGTTAAGGGTTAAAATTATCTTTATGCTTTAATTTTTTTAATTTTTATTTAAAATTTTAAATTTTTCGAAGACCAAAGATATTTTTTTTCTCGATAGTAAAATAAACTGACATCGAAAAATCTAATAAATATGTTATTTATTTTGTTTATTGTTTTTGAATTAAAAAAAGTTAATCAAATTGAACCAATTTTTAATTTTTGATTTTATATTTGGTATGTTTTTTTTTTTTAAATTATAGATTATGATTTGATTAATAATTTATTGAAAAATTAAGCTCAATCAAATTAAATTTTAATCGATACACGCACCAGGGGTAGGTGCACCAGATTCTCCGCTTTTGTTCTCATCAGAGAGAGAATGCATTGTGCCTCCACACCTAACGTTTGCCAATTTTGATCTTCCCTTCTCCGACTGTAAATTAAACCCAAACCAAATCACCACGTAAAAAAGCTAACTAGGAATAAACCCATCAATTATAAATCTGGGGTATTTTTACTAGTAGTGTTGGAATCTGCGGTGGTTGGTTTTTAAGATCATGGATTTGGAATTCTTGCAATCTGTGGATGTTCAAATTCTTGTTGCTGCTGCAGTAGCTGTTTTAGCCGTTGTTGGTGGTGCTGCTTATCTCTTTTCCTCTAGGAAACCTAAAGGTTTCTACTTTTCACTCATTTGGCTTTATGCCGTTTTTTAGCCCTTAAAATTCTGTTCTTTTGTTCAAAGATTGTTTTTTATATAGAATTTGATTATTCTTGGAGTGTTAAGTAATAAGTTGAGTCAGTTTCTTTTGTGTGTGTTTAGGTATATTGATTAATGGCTCTTTTTAGGGTATGTATGGTATTGAAATAGAGTAATAGCTTGTTGTTAAGAATGTAGTGAATAAAAGATGAAATTGGTACTTGAGAAAAACTCACTCAGGGAGTTGAGCAATTATAACTTGGCTATGCTTATAATGAACGGTGTAAGCTGGAATAAGTGAAAAAAGTTGAAAGCAAATGGGGTCAATATAGCCCATATTTTGATGTGAATTGTTCTAAGTATCTGATCTAAGTTGTATATTTATGCATTTCAAGAGACGGGTCTATTGTGTTCATTTTAACTTATGATTGCTAGATTAGGTAAAGTTGCAGGTTCAAGCAGTCTAGGTGATAAATCTAATCGAGTGTGGCTTGTTAACGCCATTTGAGCCCTTGTGAATCCTTAGTTCCTTATATTATTCTCCATTGTCAATGGACTTCTCTTTGCAATAGAAAAGCAATAACCTCTTTTACCCTATAAAAATTTACTTATGAGCATTAATCTACTTTTAAGTACACATTTCATTTCTTCGAGTTTTGTTACTTTTTTTGTTTGCATACGAAGTTGTTCATGCTGTCATATCTGCTTTTAGGCTGTCTAGATCCAGAGAATTTCAAAGATTTTAAACTTGTCAAGCGCCAGCAGCTGAGTCATAATGTGGCAAAGTTCACATTTGAACTTCCTACACCTACATCAGTTTTGGGTCTTCCTATCGTGCAGCATATAAGTTGCAGGTTCAATTGATTGTATTCATCCTTTTTTATTTCTTCCTAGGCCAATGGTTATAGATACTTTCAAATTGCTCGGAACTGCACTACTATATAAGTTAGGTGCTTTTCATCTTAACAGAGGCAAGGATAGCCAAGGTGAGGAGGTTATTAAACCATATACACCTACAACATTGGATTCTGATATTGGTCGTTTTGAATTAGTTATCAAGGTACTTACCTGAAATTTCTTTCCAGTTGGAGTTATCTTGTAACCCCCTAGACCGGCCTATGCGAAAAGCCCGACCTAAAGTAGTCACATTTTTTTTGAAACGAACATAAAACAAATACAAGTTTAACCAAAATCAAAATATCCTGTAAAGATAACAGTTCCATCAAATTCATGAAATCAATCATAATTCATATGATCATAGTAACCTGTTAATCTCAAAGGTAATGTTTGTTCAAAACATTGTTCATAAAACAATCTGTATCACGGTAATAAAACAAGATGAATTAAAAACTATCCAGTAACAAAATATAGGCATACTAGTAACAAAATAAAGGCACATGTCACCATAACTAATAACACTGAGAATACAAGCATTACATCAAAATATGATCTGGGAGGTGTAGATCCTCCGAGTGCCAATTCGGGTTGCCTATCTACGGATATCTAAAAGGGGGAGAAAACAAGTATGAGCTATGGAGCCCAGTGTGTTCCAGCAGTGCATAAAAATCATAGGTAAAACAATATACAATGATATCAGAAAAACAATGCATGAGATGCATGACATGATATTCTACCCCCATCCGATCACCAGGATACGGTTCCCCAGAACAGTTTCTAGTACAGGCATTAACCTAAGCCCAAAGGGGCAAAGGTACCGTAAACAGGACGGAATTACTCCGGCTATAGCACGGGAACCGATATCAGGACGGAATTACCCCAACCGTAGCTAGGAACCGTAACAGGTCGAAATTACCAGCTGGATCAAGGTTGAACCGAATAACAGGCAATACTCATCATCCCCAAACCTAAAGTGACAGGCATGCAGTAATAACAGGTATAATGATGGCAGTGGCAGTATTTATTCAGATATCATGTAATGCTAAATCAGGACATGTCATGTATAATATATCAGACATTTAGCAAAACAGAATGTGATCAAGTTCAACATGTGTGTCGAGGTAAAGTCCAGAGATAGTCAAGTGTACATGCTTGGTTTGTATAAACAGAAAAACAATGATACACAATATATAGCACGTAAGGGAACACACCTCAAAAGAGTAGAAGCACACAGGTGATCTACTGGGCGGCTGAGCCTCGCTCTGCAGCAGTACTGGACCCTATAGGTACACAATAAAGTTCTATATCCATACAGGAATCTAGATACAGGGTTTATTCACTAGAGAGGAGAATACATACGGGTCACGATCGGATCACGAGTTGGGTCGAACCGGGAGGAACCAGGCTGGGTCGGTACTCGTTCGGGAGGACTATGAGATCCTACAAGTAATCAGGTATCAAAATTAGACCCAGATTAAAACTCAGAACTTAACTTAACTTAGAAGAAAAGTTTGACTCAAGACTTTAAAGTCCAAATTGAAGGCTTTCGGGATTGAATTTCGAAAAATGGACTTCACGGATGGACTCAGGACGTCGAAAAAAATAAAATAGGGGTTTTTGAAAATTTTGACTTTTTGGTCAAAGTCAACGCTGACGTCAACAAAGTCAACGCTGACTTCAGCTGCCACGTCAGCAGCCACGTCAGCAGTCAACGCTGACGTCAACTGCTACGTCAGCTGCCACGTCAGCAGTCAACGCTAACATCACTGGTCAACGGGTCGGGTCGGTCAACGGGTCGGGTCGGGTCAATGGGTCGGTCAACGGGTCGGATCGGGTCAATGGGTCGGTCAACGGGTCGGGTCGGGTCAACGGTCGGGTCGGGTCAACGGGTCGGAAAACGGGTTGGGCCGGTTCGGTTGGACCGGTTCAGACCGGCTAACTTTCAACAGCCGTCCACGGTGGCCGGAAATCGCCCACGACGGCGCGTGAAGGCCACGCGTGGTCCTAGGCGGCCGGAAAACACAATTTTTGGCTCGGAAAAACCCCAGAATTAGATTTTACTCGACCATTAACCACCAGAATGCCCGAAATAACCAGAAAAAAACACCCCAAACTCACCTTGAACCGAAACCGTCGCAACCTCCGACGAAGGTTCAAACGGCGGTGGACGGAGGCGATTGAGATGGGTTTTGCTCGCCTTGGTACGGGGAGTGCGGTGGTGCTGGCGATGCGCCGAAACGGCGTCGATGGTGGTCGGAAAACGCGAAGAAACAACTAGGGTTTTAAACCCTCTCCGTCGAAGCTTCAGACCCCGTTTTCGGGCGGTAACGGCGGCCGACGAGCGCGTCCGATGAGTGGTTTTACTCCGGGAAGGGAGACGGTCACGGTGACGGTGGCGGTACACGGCACGGCGCGGCGGTGGGCAGGATCGCCGACGATCGGAGATGGGCTATAGGGGAGGAGTATTCGAATGGGCAGAGGGTTATTTTTGATCTAATATGGTTCTAACATGGGATAACATAAAACATTCGAACAAATTTTAATATTTATCAGATCTATTACGAGTACAGGTTAAGAGGAGGGAGGGGAAGTTTAAATCACAAGAGCTTGGTAGCTCAGTTGGCTGGGCACTCGGGCAAGGGACCATAAGGTCGTGGGTTTGACACCCCTCAACCACACTTCTCTCTTTTTTTTTCTCCTAACTCAGGATCAGGTGTTACATATCTTCAGTGTGATATTTATTTTTCTGGGTTTTCCTGTATACAAACTTTCTCATGGAAGTTTGCTTGTGAGTAGATGTACCCTCAAGGAAGGATGTCACACCATTTCAGAGAGATGGTGTTGGTGATTATCTTGCTGTGAAGGGTCCCAAGGTATACCATTTCTTTCATATGAATGCATAAATTGCCCTTGTCTGTAGGGTTCATTGTTTATTTTCCACCCTGTATCTTTGGTTAACATTGCTATTGGTGTTGGAAACAATAATTACCCCTTGCGTAAGCTAGTCATTTTCCCTTCATTGCAACCTTAAAGATTAGATTATCTCGATAGAAGTCGTTTTTGCTTTCATTAGTACTGTTGAGTCTGATGCAATCTTACCAAGATTTACAGAGCATTTCCTATAGGATACAAGCGCATCATGTTTGTTTTATACGCTGCCTAATTGACTTTCTTGCCTTTTCTCAATTATGTTGAACTCAAGAATTCACACTTGGTTAGCATTTTTTAGTGTTGTTCCTTGAATTGTTTCTTCCAGGGGCGGTTTAGGTATCAACCCGGTCAAGTTAGATCATTTGGGATGATTGCTGGAGGCTCTGGAATTACTCCAATGTTCCAAGTATGTAAATCATTGTCACAGAGTATTCTTTTAATGTATTTGGTTGGATTTGAGACATGTTGCCTTTCCACATTTTAATTATAGCCTGATGCAAAGTTTTAAATGTTTGTATAACATTTCACCACGGTTTGTTTTCTGGTTTTGGTTTTTGATTAGGTAGCCAGAGCCATATTGGAGAACCCAAAAGATACTACAAATGTCAACCTTATTTATGCAAATGTTACTTATGAGGACATTCTTTTGAAGGTATTTTTCTGTCTACTTTTTTGTTTTTAATCTTTCTACTACTCACCTTAATGATTGGTCTAAGCCTGCCTCTATGAGCAATGCCAAGGCATGTTGGGTCTTGAATGCAATTCCATACCAGACAAGACCCTTATTTATTTGTGTGCGGCAAGGTCCAGACATAAGATAGGCTCAAATCCTTGCTATTGTCTTTACTACCTAATGCCATGCCTTTAGAATAGTCTTATGGAACTTTAAATAACTCGACTTCTATATTATTTTTAACAAATGTCATGGACTTTTGTAACCCTCTAGACTTTACTTGAGGTGTACGGTAGGTTAAAATCGTTATTTTAAAACTTTAACGTTACGTAAACGCATAAAGTAATTCAAAATAAAATTTGTAAACTAAATATTAAGTACATAATTTAAAAGTAATTATTTTGATTAAAAACACAGAAAGTTGAATAAAACAGTTTTAAGAATGAAGTTTAAAAACATTTTAGATCCCTGATAATCCCAAAATAACTGAAGTAAAAATGTTTGTAAATAACAATTCTAAAAATAGAATAAAACGTTGTCCGGTAGAGATATCCGAGTATCAACTCATAGGGTCTAATATTTGAAATATAAACTAAAAGAATGAGCTACAAAGCCAGTGTGTCTCTAGAGTGCAACCAAACATCACAATATCACTCAATTTACAATCACAGTTATAGCATAATTTTTCGTGGTAAATAAACATAGAAAGTGATGAATGAAATGCCACAGAGAATGCAGTTCCATACTCCGAACACCAATCATATTGATATCAAAGCTAACCGGTCACAATGGAGGTAGTTCCCCAAAACCCCTCACCCCTTATTTCGCCGAACACAGTTGTGGTAAAATTACCTTCCTCCGTACAATCTCACCCCATTTACATAATTTTTCAATCACTATCACAAATCACAAAAGTTTCATCATAGATATTCGTATAATATACGAGGTATACAATTTTATTAATCTGATGAATGCAAGCTTACAAAGAATGCAGTCCCATACTCCGAATGCCAATCACAGTGGTGGCAAAACCAACCGGTCACAATGGAAGTAGTTCCCCAGAACTCCTCACCTTTTATTTCGCCAAACACAGTTGTGGTAAAAATCACCTTCCTCCGTACAATCTATCCCATGCACATGTAATGCAATCAATGATAATGATATCAAATGTTCATCATAGATAATTGTATAGAATATGAAACAAACAATTCAAATAATTTGATCGCAATATTACAGGGTATCTCAAGATCATAGTATCACAATAAACAATTAATTATAGAACACAAAAATTTAGCACAAGAAAAGAACACACATTTAAATTCATTTAACAATAGCACAAGGGAAAACAAACATTTAGCACAAGAAGAGAACACACATTTATATTCATTTAACAATAGTACATGAAGAAATATACATTTAACGTAAGAAAAGAATACACATTTAGCATAAGAAGAAAATATACATTTGAGTTCGTTTGACAATAGCACAGAAGAAACGTATATTTAGCACAAGAAAAAACACACATTTGAATTCATTTAACATTAGCAAAAAAAATGCACCTTTAACACAATAAAAAATAAGTTAAATCTAAGAAGTTAACGTTAAAAACTTTACCCTCAAAATCAATTTAATTTATATCATTTCATAATAATTGTAAAATATGTAAATACTTAATAATTCGTTAAAATCAAAACCTAAAGTTATAACTAAAAATTGGTAATTTAAAAAGAGTCAAAATTTCCAAAATACATTATCTCAAAACGTATTAAAAATAATATTATAGTATGATAGTTCAAATAAAATATCCGAATGTAAAAAAAATATTTATGTATATTGAAAATAACCTTAATTCTCAAACACATTAAAGTTTCTAAAATAGTAATAATAATTTGAATAATTAAAAGTTAGTTTTATATTGAATAATAAAATAACTAGATAAAATATGAGATTCTTCAGGTATCACATTGCTTAAAGTCCAAAGATTTGTAAAAGGAAACTAAGATGAAATAACCTAAAGAACTTAGTGTATATAAAATCAACAAAACACAGTTTATAAAATTATTTCTCAAGAATAATATTTTAAAAAACATTGCAAAACATGATGTATGAATGACGTCATAAGTACAACACAAATCACATACTTCAATCATAGTCCAATCCAAAAATCATAATTTATTCGAAATCTCAATTTATCCAAAAACACAATTTCACAGGATTTAAAATCATAATTACTCGTAAAAGTGTGGGATCTCAAAATTTGAAAAATTTTATATATTTTTCAAATGACAATGACATGTATGCATAGAAACACAAATATGCAATCAAAGGCACAATACAAAAATTTGACATGCTAGCAAAACACAGTTTTCAACTTTGTTGCACGGGGATGACACTTTGAGGGCGTCCCGTGTCCCTGATACATTTTCGGGACAGGGACAGTGCGGGGACGTCTAGGAGACGTTTCTGGGACGGTCAACACGTACCAGATACGGTCAACGTTTATCGGGGATGATCAATACTCATCGGAGACGTATTCGGGGACGTCCCCACAACCTTCCGATTAAGAATAGAAACTAGAACTTTCCGGAAACCAGTGAACTGTGAAGTGAAGAAGAAGAACATTGAAGGATACAATGAAGAAGAAGATGAACAGTGAAAGGAGAAGAAAACCCGTGATTTTGTATTTTTAATTTTTTGTAGGGTCCATAAAAAGTTATTTGTTCTATTTAAATTTTATTATTAATAATTATTTAATCAAAAATATTACCAAGATTCTAATATTTAAATAATTGTATTATTTTTAATATAAATCAATATAAAAAATTAAATTCAACACTAATTTTAATGTAAATTAATATAAAAATTAAATTTATTTATATTAATTATTTTTAAAAGATGATTTTTTTAAATAAATATATAATAAGTAAAAATTGATTATATAATATATATTTTAAAGTATCAATCTTAACTTAAAGAAACTAAAATAAATAATTTGATCTTAGTTTTATTTTAGTTTACGATTAATTTTAGTATGTTTTTTGTTGTTACTTTGTTTAGTATTTTATTTTTATCAATTATTTTAGATATTTTATGACTAAAGCATAAATATATTTTTATAACATAATCTGTAAATATAATTTTTATTAATTTATTTTATATGAAAAAATCTTATTATTCCTAATGTGTATTTATTATTTTATGTAATTATGAAATTTTTTAAAATATTATTATTTTTTATTTTAATTTTTTATTAGTTTTTTATTCTTTTATTAATATATAATATTATTATTTTATATTTGTCGTACCCTTGCCGTACCCGTACCTTATAGTTTTGAGAATTGTCGTTTTTTGTCCCCATCCCCGTTCCCGTATCTGTATCAGTGCAACATAGGTTTTCAAAGCATAAAATATTAAGCATATCTCAAAAGAAAAATTTTGAAAAAAACTTATATAGCACCAGTAAGAGAACACACCTTAGTCAAAGAGACTCAAATTACTGAATAATATGATTTTGAACTCGAACAAAAATATAGTGTGAGAATAGAGGCTTTAGAGATATTTTTGGAAAAAACAATTTATGGTTTTTTCTTAGACCATACTCTGTATATATATATATATATATATATATATATATATATATAGAAAAATAAGTGATTTTAATTAAAATTATAATTCTATTAGATCACATTATAAATATAAAAAATATAAAAAAAATAAGATTGTACAATTTCAATGAGATTTCTTTATCTGGAATTTTATATAATATATATAATATTAAATAAAGAGTTTTTGATAAAACAATAATTAGAATAAATTAATATTTTTAATAAAAAATGATTGTAGAAAAACTTTTAAAAAAAATAATAATTAATCTCAGTAAAAATAGAATTCAATTTAAAAACAAAATATTTATCCAAAAGTTCTCAAATTTCTAAACATATATTATAATAATAAATAAAATAATTTTATTTAAATAATAAATAAAAGAATAATAAATCACATTGAAAACAAAAACATTAAAAAGTTGGGTAAATTACATATTTAAATAATCAATCTTTCTAGGATTTTCAAAATATTACTTTAACTTTTAAATTTTAAATTTACATTTAAAACTTTTAAAATTTTAGAATCCTATCGCAAAAATTTTTCCTTAAATTTAGAAAATTAAATTTAAAAACCGCAAAAAATTTAAGATTTCGAAAATTAAGAATCTAAAAATTAAAGTTTTTAATTAGGGATTTTAAAATTAGGGTTTTTAAATTAGGAATAATTTTAGGCTTCATTCATGTTATAATCACATTTCCTTAAATAGCTGAAATATGTTTTGAGCGCTGCACATTTAATGTGTGATAATTATTACGGTAGCATGGATGTACACACACAAGATGACAAATGGGCGAGGATGGTTGGTGGCTAGTTCATAGGAATTAGGAAGTGGATCAAAAAGTGAAATTCAAACAATATATTTGCAGGAAGAGTTGGATAGCCTCGTCTCCAATTACTCTGGTCGCTTCAATGTCTACTATGTTTTGAACCAGGTTTGTTGCCTTTCTCACTGGGTTATCTCCTATCATGTTTTCTTTCATTCTTTATCCGGCTCATTTTTTCTGTAAATCTCTCGTAAGAGCTGGGAAGCTTTATTGGCATCTGAAGTTACTGATATGTCATGCTCCTTTTTCATGCATAGCAGCAATGCTTGTACAATTATGATGGATAATACTGACAAGCTTTAGTAAAAATAAAGGATAATTAATGCCAGAAAAAGTTCTTCTCCAACTTTAGTGCAAACAATCCTTCATAAAAATATCCTTATTTTTCAAGTTTTAGTAGAAATAAAGAACATGCATATTGGGTATGTGTCCGACATGGATATATGTAAAAAGGAAAGAAAAGAAAATGAAGAACCATAATAACATAGCTGAGTAGAACCTCTTAGAGAAATTATTTGAGAAGCAAATGAGTTTTGAAATTTATATCCATGGTACTTCTTTGTCACTCCATTTAGCTACACAGATACTATTTCCTCGGATTCGGTAATGCAAATGGTATGTGGTTTAAAGTTTAAACTACTTTAACAATCTGATGCAAGTGTCACTTTGTTTTGAAAATTATGATGGTCTTAGACTAATTACTGGTATTCCTACATTCACTGAACTGTTCTGATGTGTAATATAACTTGCATGTGCATTCCATGTATAAACTCTTTATAACTATTTCCCATTGCTGCATCTCTTTCAATATACATGCAACCTTGAAGTTCATCAGCTGTGGTTAGCCTCTTTTTACAAACTGGAAGTTAACGTTAATAGCCATTTTATTAACAAACAGCATTATGATTATGTTATTTCCTCAGCCTCCCGAAGTCTGGGATGGTGGTGTCGGCTTTGTGTCAAAGGAAATGATTCAGACCAACTGCCCAGCACCCGCTCCTGATATCAAGGTACCGTGCTTTACAGTTTTTATCTCAGTATTGCTCCATGGAAACAAAATGCTTCCACTTTTTTGTTGTTGACATATAACAAGATATATGAACTTGAATTTGATAATATGCCCTGTAGATTCTAAGGTGTGGACCTCCACCCATGAACAAGGCCATGGTCGCCCACCTTGATGCTCTCGGCTATTCACCTGAGATGCAGTTCCAGTTCTAAGCTCGGTTCTGATTGTTATTAATCTTCTTCATGGGAGAGTAGACAATAAACTCTTCCCCTTTTGTAATCGGAACTTTTTAAGCTTTGGAACCAACTGGCTTAGCATGATTCAGATTTTTTGAACTGTAAAAGGTTTTCCTTGATGCCTGTGCTACATTTATTGAAGCAAGTAGACATTCTTTCTTTTTTAACTCAGCAATCCTCGTTTTGAAACTTCATAAGTAAAATTTTTTATCCATGAAAGCTAAAGTGTGGCTAAAGCTTATTTATTTATTTATTTTCTAAAGTTTCATTTACATGGGTGTTTTTCAGTTATGTTTTTAATTTTTCGTAGAACAACTCAAAGCTTTAATACATTTTCCAAGCAAAGCCAGTTTCCACACATCACCGAGATTTTGTTTTTATTGCATTTGAAGGGATAAATTAATTTTTGGGTAAATTAGATAGATAGTTATCATACTATGGGGTTGGTATTAAAATGATCACCATACTTTAAAACACGACAAATATACCGATCAATTATTAAAATGGTTTTGAAATAACCACCGACCGTTAAAAATTAACGGATTGATAACGTGATAGTTAAAAATAAAATAAAATAATTACATATTTACTCTATATTATTCGTAATTTTTTTTAATTTAATCTTAATTTTATTATAATAAAATATTATAATTATTTAAGGAGAAAAATAAGCTACAACAACTTTACTCAACAGGAGCTCGAAATTGGGTTTTAGATAAGGAAACTATATAGATTAATCACTAGGAAATCACGTTACTCTAATATGAAACACTACCATTTCGTATATATTTATTGTTTCTTATATTTGTTTCTTTATATTTACTTTTTTAATTTAATTATAAAATAATAATTAATTTAATATATAATAAATTAAAATTTTAAAATTAATAAAATTTTATTTATAAATCATAAACCTAAAAGTTAAACCCTAAATTCATTTAAAAACTAAACCATAAACCTTAAACCCTAAAAATTTAAAATTAATAAAATTTTATTTATAAACCATAAACTCTAAACCTTTAAACCCTTAACCTAAATCCAAATCCTAAAACTTAAACCCTAAATCTCAAACCCTAAACCCTAAACCCTTAACTCTAAACATTTAAATCCTTAAACCCCAAACCCTAAATCCTAAATATGGTATTTGAATTTAAGATTTATGATTTATGGTTTATGGTTTAAGGTTTAGGATTTAGTATTTATGGTTTATGATTTAGTATTTTAAATGAGTTTAGGGTTTAGTTTTAGAATTTGTTAATTAAAATTTTCTTTTCTTTTCTTATATATAAAATAATTTAATTAATATTTTAATTAAATTAAAAATTAAATCTATAACTTTGTGTGAATAAATATAGAAACATATATTCCATATATATATCTGGTAGGAATTTATATTACAAAACTTAGTTTGGTTTAGTGGTTGGGTGTTGCCTAAACAACTTGATGGTTAGAAGTTCAAATCCTATAAACATAAAGTTGAAGAAATTTATTTTTCTCCTTTAATCAGTGGTGACATGTGTCATCACTTGATTGGAGTAAGAAAATAAAGAGTACCTAAAATCAAGAATATATAACCATCCCAAAATCTTATGCATTAACACATAACACAATCATCAACTATGATTTGCATTAAGAATATAAAATCATATAAACTTCATATGCAAGACAACCTTAAAACATGGTCAAAACATCTTCATATAACTAATGTCATAACGATGCAACAAGATTCCATCATACTTACAAAAAACAATTCATATGGCAACCTCTAAGCACATCAAAATTTAATAATGCTTACAATCACCTTACTTGTCAAACAAGATCCTAACTTACTAATTCACCATACAAACCAATCACATATAGCAAAAACCGTGCATCTTATACAATAATATAGCATTTTCAAGCACTCACCGTGCATAAGTAACTTTAAGTATTAATCAACATTATAACATATCAAACAAACAAAACATCCAAAAAGATTTCCTAAACCTACACTCTAATACTAATAAATGTAACCCCTCCACCCGGTCTAGACACCATCCGACTCAAACGAGCTACACGGAGAATATCAAGGCTAATCCGAAAACTCGCTCCGATAAACGACCTATTTTTTATCTTATCTAAAGGCTTTATTTTGATCCTACATGTTCATGAAAATACTATATTCAATTATAGCATAAATAAATAAGGAACGAGTCCTAAAACGTACATGCATACTTCCGAGACCAAAATGTAATTTTCTAAAAACTAAAGGACTAATTATGAAATTAGTGTTACAAATCTTTAATTAGGTTTATTACATGTTTGTATCTCAAATTTCAGTTCAAGTTACATGTTATCCACATATCATATACAAATTACTAAATACATTACAAACTAGTTAGCAACAATATATTCAAACTCCTAGAGCATGCTTCAACTTCAAAAATCTTATAAACATATATAACAATAACAATAATATACTCAACATGATTTCTATATGCATTCCAACCTGAAATAACCACATCATAGATTCAACTTGATACGTGTCAAATATGCGTAATTAGTGCAAGTGAATACGTCGCAAGTAATAAAGTGATGAGTATATCGTGTATCGTCTCCATAGAGATTGGTCTACTTAATATGCCTTCTTCGTCTTCTTGCTCTGTAAAGAAGAAATAAAATAAAGACACAAGTAAATTTGGGGTTTGATTAAACTAAATAAAGAAAGCTAAATAAAAAGAGAAAATTAGATAAAGAAAGTGACCAGGATCTAGTTGTGTTGTATAGTGGATTCGATTGACTTATTTCTATCCAATTCAATCGCACCACATTGCCTCGGCAGAACTGTAAATTATTGCCCCGATAATGATAATACTCGCCCGCCGCGGCAATCTCTTGCTCTTGGATGGACTTTACCAAAGTTCGGCAAAGTGTCCTTAGATAACTCCGCTTATCCCTAAGTCAAAGTACTGTTGATGACCAGTCCTTGATGATACCTCCCAGCGTGAATCAATTATAATTATCAACCAATCCCATACTTCTCTTAGCCGCTGAAACTCTTAACCTATCTCTAGGCCGAGTTAGTGTTTTACAATTGGAACACCGTACTTATTCCTTTCGGGAATCTAACTCTCCCGATATTAGATAAATAGATTACTTACAAACTTCTCTCCCGAGCTCGAATGCAAGAACAAAGAATGACAAAGAATAAGCAAACTTCAATATTTTATTGTATTGAAACAAGAAACAAAGTTTAATCTCTTCACACTAATACTTGACAACCTTAACCTAAGCCTAAAGAAAACTAGAAAAGAAAGATGAAGTCGGCTAGGTCTAAGCTCAAGATCCGAATTGTATATGATGCTCTTCTCCTTGGACGGCTATGGCTTATATAGGCTTGACCTAGGACAAACCTTTTCTAAGTAGGAGTACAACTGGGAGTAGGGAACAAGTCAAGTGTATAAATAAAATATTTCCAAGTTTATTCCAACTAAGAAGCTTTCCCACGTGGTCTTTGTCTTGGGCTTTCCACGTGTTATCCAACTCCGATCCTTGGGCTTCTTGTCCAATAATGTTTTTCTCATTTTCTCCTCAGCTTGCCTACAACATCGCTACTTGTCCTCTACTGCCTCGGCATTAAGTCCTGCCTTAGCCTCAGTTGCTGTCGCGACAATAGCTTTTTTTTACAAAGATACAAAAATACAGTAAAGCTTGCCTTTTTGTAAATATCATCTTTAACAGTATAACCTCTAAATATCTCATATTAAGTATATGCATTGGTCTAAGTAGGTGTAGATTTGGTGATTAATGCCTATAAAAGGTGTAAAAAGTGATAGTGAGTTGACCACTTATCACACCCTCAAACTCAAACTGTTACTTTTCCTCAAGCAATGCAAACCATCAATTTGCCAAACCTTATTCTCTCTTGGTCTTATATTTTCATCTATTTTCCCCACCATAACTATGCCTATTCTTTAGACTTAACCTTTCGGTTACTCAAGGGTCTACCTAGAAAATAAGCTATAAGATTTTGTGAGTGTGTGCGTTTTTGTGGACAAGTTTGATTAAAGGCCTTCTTAGACGAACTCTAAGTTCAAAACAAATAGACTAGGATTTAATGTACTCTTCTTAAAACAACAATTTCTTGAGCCAATTTTGGGCACCTAAAGGGATTGTGTTTTCTCCTTAATATTTCCTTCTTTCTTTTACTATCCTTTTAAGCATACTAGAGCCAATTTTGGGCACCTCTAGCATGAAGAAGAGTAATTTCTAGAGCCGGTGATAGGCACCTCTAGTCATAATTCCAAAAATCTAAGTCTTTATCACCTAAGTTTATTAAAAGAATTCATATAGTCAAACAAGTCCCCAAAGTGTTTTTAAGATCAACCTTATAGCAAGGGTCTAAGTTTTCTCCTTAAGTATCCTAGAGTTAAGACTTCTAAATAGGACCTAATCATGGTAAGGAGAAAGATTTCAATAACCTTAAAAGAACAAACTAAGGCAATACTGATGAAAAATAGTGCAAAAGTATGGGCAACAAATTCAAGTAAGGTTGTGGATATAAAAAATTTGAAAAAAATCACTTAAATACTCCCTTTTCATGATAAGGCCACGGTAGTGGATTGCCTCGGTAGAGTCTCTATACCCCAAAATCGAACCAAGCATTATCCTCAATGCTTATATTAGGGGAACATAATAGGCAACAATATTTGATAAGGAAACAAGTAAGGATAAAAATTAGCATAAAAAATAAAAAATTATAGGGACTCTAAAGAGCTGCTATCGACAATTAATTTTCTAGGTCACGCTGCTGATTGCTTCGTCTTTGGTGATGGCGAAAGCTGAGTTTTTGCTTGTCTTGGTGGCTTGAATCTTGCTGGTGGTTTCCGTTGCATGAGAGCGTTTACTTCTTCTCCTTCCTCTTCTTTGGCAACTTCCTCGGTGACCATTACATTCATCCCTCCATCATTCTCTGTATGTCCCTCCATCATTAACATCCCGTTCCTGGGGTTATTAGTTTAGGCTTAGTTAGGAGAATTTGATTCGGGTCGAATCGGGTTCTCCGGTTCATTGTTCCGGGAAAAAAATAAAATAAGAATATTTTTAATTAAGAAAAATAATAACTTTGGAATATGGTTTGAAATATTAAAAATTGTTTCAAAATTAAAAGAAAATAATTTAGAATTTATAATGATTTTTAATTATGCTTAATTATGCATAAATGACCAATTTGTAATTTTTGGAAAAATTGGAGGACTTATTTTGTAATTTTCTAAAAGTTACATGTTTTAGTGACTAAATTGAAAAGCAATCTAAACTTAGAATCCTTAGAGGGCCATAAACCCATTTCTAATTTTTAATAATAATTTATTCACCAAAATATATTTTTAATTACTTTAATTAGATTTTTAATCATTTTCTCTCAAAACCACTTTTCTCTCATTTTCTCTCCACTTTCTCTTCATCTTTTCTCTTCAATTCCTTGCTGATTTTTGCATCTTTTTCCATAAAGATTACATTATTTTCATCATCTTTACATTCTTTACAAAACCTAAGCATCAATTTCATCAAATCAACATCAAATTGTAAGAAATCAAGAAGAGAAAATTATATCTTTTTGGTGAATAGATCTTGCAGGTAATTTTCTGGATTTTTATTCTTTTCTAAGTTTCTTTATTGAAATTCCCAAGTATTAGCTTGCTAATCTTTTAATAAAAACTTAATTCTATGTTTTTAATGTTAGATCTAGTGTTTTTGTATAAGTTTTTGTGAAATCCTTTTGGATCTCATTCAATGCTGGAATTAGATGAATTCAATTATGTTTTTATGTTAATTAAATGATTAATTGAGTCTTGATTTGATAGCACATTAATTTAATCCCGGAATAATGCAATCGGTGTAGTTTTAAGGTGCTTTTCGGTTGTTTTATGGACTGTTTTAGATGCTTAAATGTTGCTGGAGATATAAGGATGGTTTGGATGTGTTTTTGGATCATAATTGAAGTGGATTAGATGTTAGATTTGTTAGGTTTTGGGCTGATGTTGTTCGGATGCGTTTCGGCTTAGTTTACGGTCTTTTCGGCTAAGTTTTCGGTAGTTTAATGGTGATCGGATATGGCTGTTGTTTTGAGCATGTTTTGATGTGAGAATGCTCTGTTTTTAATGTTGTAGAAGAGGTACAAGAAGAAACTTGAGTGCTGGAAATGCATTTGGTAAAGGCATTATGTTGGTAATGCAATGAGATTTATGGAAATGCATGAGCATGTTTTGAAATGGTACATACATGAGAATTACTTGCTGAAATGCATAGCTTATTTAGCATCCATGATTATGAAAAAAATATGAGAAATGATTTGGGATACAATATGGTTATTTGCCTTAAATATGATGGTGCCTTTGGGCATGGCTTTTGGTTCATTTGTTGAACATATTATGCTTGCATTATGAGTAGCAAGTTATATGATTTGGAATACAATATGGTTATTTGCCTTATATATAATGGTGCCTTTGAGCATGGCTTTTGGTTCATTTGTTGAACATATTATGCATGCATTATGAGCAACAAGTTATCATGCACATTTGGTTATGATATTGGCTTAGTGACACTAACTTTAGATTCGAATACGAATGACATGTCATTAGGATTGTCTTAAGTGCACTATAATCAAAACTGAGAATACAGAATATTGCCTACACGTAACAAGGGTGACTTTGTGTCCAACCGTACGTAGTAGAGCCGCCTACACGTAACAAGGGTGACTATGTGTCCGATCGTGGGTGGTAGTGCTAATGGTGACTTCGTGTCATGTCAATGGTGACTTCGTGTCATGATGAGACAATGGTCTCATGGATCCGTGTATTCGGTGAGCTCAAGGTTTACATTAAAGTGGTCACTAGAATGCCGATATACATACATGAATTTGAGAAGAAGTTTGAGCATCATTTATAAATTGTTTTGATAGGGTTATGTGAACTCAAGGATGCATTTGGTTTAAAGAACATGAGCATGAGATGTTAGCATGCATGATTTAACTACGTATTGCAAATTATGTTTTCTTCATGGTTTTAAATAGATGCATTGATGATTTGTGTAGAGCTTCCTCACTAAGCATGTTTGCTTAAGCTCTCTTTTCATCCATGCAGAGAAATAAAGGCAATTGGAGCTTCGTTCGAGGCAAGGAAACCAAGGGGAAGATTCACTTGAATTTGGTATGTTTTTGGCAAATAAATTGGGCAAGGCAATGTGTAACACAACCTATGTGAGGAGTGTATAATTAGGCTATGGTTTATGTTGTAATAAGTCCATTATTGTTGATTGTTAATTGTTGAACTTTGGAATGGTTTGAATTGATGAAACATGTACTAGCATGATTGTTATGTTGTTAGTCTCTTTCTAGGGAGCATGCCTATAGCTTGATTGATGTCCGTGACGTTGTTGTTTACGTGCCATATGTTGCTAATTATATTTAGGAATGATGCATTTAGCGGTTCTAATTAATGGTTGAGTTTTGAGTAGTTGGGGTGCACTTAGTGTAATGAAACTTTTGGTTCGAGACCTAAAGTTTCGAAACCTTTGGGTGAAGGTTCCGAAACCTTTGACAAATAGTTTCGAAACCTTCACAAGGTTTCGAAACCTTTCGGGCAGTTTCAATTCTGGATAGCTACTGGACGTGAAAAGTTTCGAAACTTTCCAAGAAAGTTTCAAAACCTTTTACAAAAAGTTTCGAAACCTTTGGGAAGGTTTCGAAACCTTTGATCACCAAGAATTGAAAGTTGCTAGAAGTTATACTTTAGTCCCAAATATCTTACTTTGTTCGATTAAGGTGCTTACCGATGTTATTTTAAGCTGAAATTTTGCATGCAAGTATAAAGTTGATTTAATTTCAAGATAGTTAACCTAATTTAGATGAAGTCCTTATATTTTGGAAGATTTGCATTTTGGTCCCTAAATTAGAGGAACATGCAATTGATGATGTTAGGATGATCCGTTTGAGTTGAAATTTGCTGTGGAGAACGCTTGAGTGTTTAATTGAAATTTGATGGAAAGAATTTATATTTTACTAATAGGATTTAAAAGTTTTACGTTTTAGTCCTTAATCTACTTAAGTGTTTAATCGGATATTTGTTTTTAATTAATATGTTACCGATAATGCTTTGTATGAGACCTTGACACATAAGAATAAGCTTGCGCATCTAGGCAAGATAAAAAAATATATAACGGTTTTAGGGTTGTTTATCGAATTGAACCTTCGCGGGTTTGGTTTGATATTCCCCGTGTGACCCGTTAGTGCCAGTTTCGTCTAGGCCGGGCTAAGAGGGTTACATTTGGTGGTATCAGAGCCAGGTTTAAAAAGTGTGTTGTAAGATTTGTAAAATGTGTTGTTGATTTGTAAAGTGTATAGTTGGTTGGTTAAAGCATGTATAGGATTGCTAAGTTATGTGCTTAAATGTGCGATTGATCATGATATGTGTGATTGAGCATGATATGTTGTTGGAGTGTGAAAATCTATTCGTGATGATTGTACTTTGAGTAATGATGGTTAAACTGGGGTTATCGGTTACATATTGCCAATGCCAACATATTTTCAGATGCTCTTAGTTTTCCCTTGGATCTTGCCCGAATGTAAGTTTGTTTTATTTGAACATTATGTTTTAAACTGCATGTTTAAAGTTTTCTTTTGGAATATACTTATGAGACATAAAACACGAGCTAGTGATGGTCAAGATTGAAGATGAAACGACTGTTAGGGAAGAGTAAATTCTTCCTCCTCTGTAAGTGTGACTTCGGTTAGGCCGGAAGGTTAGCTTGTGGTGTTGCACCGTTCTTTTGGGTGTGTTTTAGTTTGCTGAAGCTGGTACGACTGTTGCTAATCTGATTTAGAAGCTGTCAATAGGATGGTGGTTGAAGTTGATGGAATTGAGGATGTTATTTGTGAGTGTGAACAATAATAATGTTTAGATTAAGAGCACATATATGTATATATTTATAGATAATGTAGGACATGCATGCATTCTTGAGCATGACATTAGAAATTGCATTTACATGCATATGCACTTGCATAGGCATTTATGAGGGCATACAGGAAATCATGCATACATTTTTTCACACTTGCGAATAGCTCCTTGAGGGTGTAAGTGGAGTGTGGTTGGTTCTTTTAAGATGAAGGTATAGAAAAAAAAGAAGAGGTTGAAAGAACTTTCTTATGGTGTTAAGCTGAGTGTGTAGTGGGCAAGCTACCCTTTTGGTTAGGGAATAGTCTTGGATGAACAATGAGTGGTTGGTCTCAAAGTTGTGAATGTTTGAAACCAAGGTAAATACACTGTGTTACGGTTAGTTTGAGTTGGTCATTACTAAAGGAAGGGCTGAGTTTTGCGGTTTCTTTCTAGTTAAGATCTGGAGGTTGTAACAAGGTTGCAGCATGTTTTTTAGAGTAAGGCGGGTTGGTGTTTTTCTGAGTGATGTGAAATTATTTTGTGCAAATCACATGGAATTCTTTGTAGTGTGGTTAGTGTACAGTTAGATCGAAGGTTGTGACCAATCTGGTATGGTCAGGATGGAAGTAAAATATGAGATACATATTGGTATGAGAGTTGTGAAATCGGGGGTTTGAATCATAGATTGTTGTGACCTTGAGAGGTTTGGGTTGTACTATAAAGGAGGAAAGTGTACATGTTGTGTTTACAGGATGTTAAGTTGGATATACTTCGGGTAAAGTTAGTCTTTGGTGATGTCTGAAGTGGTGTAATGTGGATCGCTGGATAATTTATGGTTTGTATCGATTGTTCAGTCTTATGGGTTGCTTTTATCGAAAAGTGTTTTGAGGTTTTATGTTCGGTGGGTTCGTATTTGTGGATGTTTCATCATTATGATTACCGCTTTGGCAAGGTTATAAAATAAGAGATGTTGGAGCTGGTGGAAGAATAGTTCTACAAGCTTGGTTTTTGTTGTGGTATAGTTAAGGTAAGAGTTGGTTTATCGATGAGTTGGTAATGGAAAAATGTTTTGGGTTAAGTGTCAAGGCACTTAAAGATGTGTAGATTTTAAATTTTGAACCTTGGTGGAGTTGGTTATGGTGGCTAAACCTTAAGTTGGAGATATTATCGTTATAATGAGTATAATATTGAGGTTGACACAAAGTTGGTAAGTTTCTTGTATGATATGTTTTGTAGAATGTTAGCAACTGGGGATGACTTGGCTTACATAAGGATGCTTGCAATGGGAGTTTGTTCTGTGGGATAAGCTTGGGTTGTTGAGTTACAAGGGAAGATGTTCGGTTAACCTATAGGGAGACCTAGTTATATGGTGGATCTATGAGCGAAATGCAACCTTAGTAAAGTTGATCGGGGACAAGTCGTGGTAAAGTGTTTGATGGGAGTCTAATGAAGGATATGTTCTTGGCAAGGTTTAGTTTTGTGTTGAGAATCTTTTTGTGTTAGGTGAACCGCATGGTTCTTTCAAAAAGTATCGAGATGGAATGGTATTTGGATCAGGGCTTATGGTAATCTTTTTCTTTGGGTTATTATTAGTAGTAAGGGTGCCCAGGGTTGAAGTCAGGAAGAATCATCATAAGTTTGGTAGTAAGTTCTATCGATGGTATGGAGTTTTCTTATGAGGTTTGTTGGATCAATCGTTTGTTGGAGTATGGTTTTCTTGGGTTCCTAAGTCCCATTGGAAAGATGTGTGAGTGGTGTATCTATAACATGATAAGATTTGAAAGTTTTTAGGACCGACATAGGTTGTTGTTTGGATGTTGGGTTTTATCATTCATAGGTAAATGAATGATATGTTGTGATATTGTGATATGGTTAATATGACTCATAATGAAGTTGTTGTTGGTGGTGGAGCTTGCTTAAGACAATATTGACAGTTTTGTGCAAAGTTAGTCTGAAGTTTGTTGTGTGGAGTGAAGGTTGGTGAAAGGCTTAGTTGGTTACTTGGTATGTGGGAGGATGTCAATTAAGGTTAGTTCGATGGTGATGGTATGGAAACTGTTGCGGTTATCAAGAGTTCGTTATCAACCTTATGGGGTTTTCTTTTGAGTTATGTTCTCTATAGAGGTTGAGATGGTGTGGTGGTTTGTGCATTGTTGCTTTGGTGTGGGGAAAGAATTGGTTGGTTGTCCAAGAGGGTAAGTGTGGGTTGTCTGTTGCATACCATCCGGGGAAAGCTAAGGTGATGGCTGAATCTTTGAGCCGTAAGACGGTAGTTGAGTTGAGAGTGATGTTTTCTAAGTTGAGTATTTCAAAGGAAGGTGGTTGAGTGATGGAGTTGTAAGTAAAGCCTATCTTGGTTGAGATGATAAGGTGAAACAATTAGAGGATGAGACGTTGGTATCTTTTGTGGAGGATATGGCTAAGGGTAGACCGACCGATTATCGTTTTGATGAGGAAGAAATTTTGTGGTTTAGGGGTCAGATTATGGTGCCGGATGAGGTTGAGTTGAGGTAAGCTATTTTAGCGGGAGCACATACTAGCCCGTTTGCTATGCATCCGAGTGGAGTGAAGGTGTATAGGGATCTTAAAAGTGTGTACTTTTGGATTGGTTTAAAGGAAGATGTGACGGAGTCCAAGAAGGATTCTATTTGGATTATTGTTAATAGGTTTTCAAAGCGTGCACATTTTCTTGCCGTGCATACAATGTGATCTATGGATAAGTTGGTAGAGTTGTATGTTTCTGAGATGGTGAAGTCGCATTGTGTGCTTGAGTTGATCATATCGGATAAAGGTCCGCGGTTTACATCTAAGTTTTGGAAGAGTTTGTAGGTTACTTTGGGTACGAGGCTTAGCTTTAGTACAACTTATCATCCACAGACGGATGGACAGTCTGAGCGTGTTATTCAGACTTTAGAAGATATGTTGAGGGGTTGTGTCTCGAGTTTCAAGGTTCTTGGGAGAAACAATTGTCTTTAGTGGAGTTTGTATATAACAGTAGCTCCAAGCGAGTATACGGATGGCACCGTTTGAGGCGTTATATAGGCATAAGTGTCGTACACCTTTGTGTTGGAAGGAAGTTAGACAGAAGTATGTTTCTTTGCCTCAAGTTTTAAAGGTACGGATGGGAAGGTTAAGTTGATATATGCTAAACTTAAGAAAGCTTCAGATAGGCAGAAGTCCTATGCCGATTTAAAACGCAGAGAGATAAAGCATGTTGTTGGAGATAAAATGTTTCTTAAGGTTTTTCGAGGAAGAACCATAGGTTTGGTTAAGGTGCTTTGGAAGCACCGAGGTGACGAAGAGGCAACTTGGGAGACAAGGAAAAAGTAATTCCTCACGTGTTTACTTCAGGTAAATTTCGAGGATGAAATTTTCTTAAGAGGGGGAGAGTTGTAACATCCCGTTTTTGGGCTTATTAGTTAGGAGAATTCAATTCGGGTCGAATCGGGTTCTCCAGTTCATTGTTCCGGGAAAAAAATAAAATAAGAATATTTTTAATTAAGAAAAATAATAACTTTGGAATATGGTTTGAAATATTAAAAATTGTTTCAAAATTAAAAGAAAATAATTTGGAATTTATAATGATTTTTAATTATGCTTAATTATGCATAAATGACCAATTTGTAATTTTTGGAAAAATTGGAGGACTTATTTTGTAATTTTCTAAAAGTTACATGTTTTAGTGACTAAATTGAAAAGCAAGCTAAACTTAGAATCCTTAGAGGGCCATAAACCCATTTCTAATTTTTAATAATAATTTATTCACCAAAATGTATTTTTAATTACTTTAATTAGATTTTTAATCATTTTCTCTCAAAACCATTTTTCTCTCATTTTCTCTCATCTTTTTCTCTCATTTTCTCTCCACTTTCTCTTCATCTTTTCTCTTCAATTTCTTGCTGATTTTTGCATCTTTTTCCATAAAGATTACATTATTTTCATCATCTTTACATTCTTTACAAAACCTAAGTATCAATTTCATCAAATCAACATCAAATTGCAAGGAATCAAGAAGAGAAAATTACATCTTTTTGGTGAATAGATCTTGAAGGTAATTTTCTGGATTTTTATTCTTTTCTAAGGTTCTTTATTGAAATTCCCAAGTATTAGCTTGCTAATCTTTTAATAAAAACTTAATTCTATGTTTTTAATGTTAGATCTAGTGTTTTTGTATAAGTTTTTGTGAAATCTTTTTGGATCTCATTCAATGCTGGAATTAAATGAATTCAATTATGTTTTTATGTTAATTAAATGATTAATTGAGTCTTGATTTGATAGCACATTAATTTAATCCCGGAATAATGCAATCGGTGTAGTTTTAAGGTGCTTTTCGGTTGTTTTATGGGCTGTTTTAGATGCTTAAATGTTGCTGGAGATATAAGGATGGTTTGGATGTGTTTTTGGATCATAATTGAAGTGGATTAGATGTTAGATTCGTTAGGGTTTGGGCTGATGTTGTTCTGATGCGTTTCGGCTTAGTTTACGGTCTTTTCGGCTAAGTTTTCGGTAGTTTAATGGTGATCGGATATGGCTGTTGTTTTGAGCATGTTTTTGATGTGAGAATGCTCTATTTTTAATGTTGTAGAAGAGATACAAGAAGAAGCTTGAGTGCTGGCACGTTGGCGCGATCATCGGATAGCGGCGAAAGCTCGTTTCGCTTGTTGGTGAGTGTTTTTGGACTAAAAGCGAATCTCGTTTGGTACGGTTCTGTTTTGGGGACTATGGAAGAGTGTGAAAACCTTCCATAGTTCAAGAGTAAGTAAAGTAAATGTTTTTGATAAACCGATATGAGTTTCGGCTACATTTGGTAAAGACATTATGTTGGTAATGCAATGAGATTTATGGAAATGCATGAGTATGTTTTGAAATGGTGCATACATGAGAATTACTTGCTGAAATGCATAGCTTATTTAGCATCCATGATTATGAAAAAAATATGAGAAATGATTTGGGATATAATATGGTTATTTGCCTTAAATATGATGGTGCCTTTGGGCATGGCTTTTGGTTCATTTGTTGAACATATTATGCATGCATTATGAGCAGCAAGTTATATGATTTGGAATACAATATGGTTATTTGCCTTATATATAATGGTGCCTTTGAGCATGGGTTTTGGTTCATTTGTTGAACATATTATGCATGGATTATGAGCAGCAAGTTATCATGCACATTCGGTTATGATATTGGCTTAGTGACACTAACTTTAGATTCGAATACGAATGACATGTCATTAGGATTGTCTTAAGTACACTATAATCAAAACTGAGAATACAGAATATTGCCTACACGTAACAAGGGTGACTATGTGTCCGATCGTGCGTGGTAGTGCTAATGGTGACTTCGTGTCATGTCAATGGTGACTTCATGTCATGACGAGACAATGGTCTCATGGATCCGTATATTCGGTGAGCTCAAGGTTCACATTAAAGTGGTCACTAGAATGCCAATATACATACATGAATTTGAGAAGAAGTTTGAGCATACATGAAACCTTTGGGAAGGTTTCAAAACCTTTGATCACCAAGAATTGAAAGTTGCTAGAAATTATACTTTAGTCCTAGATATCTTACTTTGTTCGATTAAGGTGCTTACCGATGTTATTTTGAGCTGAAATTTTGCATGCAAGTATAAAGTTGATTTAATTTCAAGATAGTTAACCTAATTTAGATGAAGTCCTTATATTTTGGAAGATTTGCATTTTGGTCCCTAAATTAGAGGAACATGCAATTGATGATGTTAGGATGATCCGTTTGAGTTGAAATTTGCTGTGGAGAATGCTTGAGTGTTTAATTGAAATTTGATGGAAAGAATTTATATTTTACTAATAGGATTTAAAAGTTTTACGTTTTAGTCCTTAATCTACTTAAGTGTTTAATCGGATGTTTGTTTTTAATTAATATATTACCGATAATGCTTTGTATGAGACCTTGACACATAAGAATAAGCTTGCGCATCTAGGTAAGATAAAAAAATATATAACGGTTTTAGGGTTGTTTATCGAATCGAACCTTCGTGGGTTTGGTTTGATATTCCCCGTGTGACCCGTTAGTGCCGGTTTCGTCTAGGCCGGGCTAAGGGGGTTACAGTTTACTTCTTCTCCTTCCTCTTCTTCGGCAACTTCCTCGGTGACCATTGCATTCGTCCCTCCATCATTCTCTGTATGTGCCCAAGCATGGAGGATGCTTGGCCCGATAGCGGTTGAAATTTTATATACATCTATCTCAGCTGATAGACTGCCCATGATGATGGGGGATCTTGGTGGAGTGCTGAAGACTGCCCTTCTCTTTGATGGTTGTCTGCTGGCAGATGATGTCGCGACAGAGTCTACTGCCCTAGATGGCCAACAACATGAAATTGTTGCTGAGGGCCACTGGGGAAGAATGAACTCAGTCCTCTTGGAGCTGGAGTCGTCTCAGTATAGGATGCAACTGTTACGAACATGTTGGTGGGGAACTCTAGAAACTACACCCCTTGTCTAGGAAAGTTATGGAGCATCATTTGGGCAAGTGTGCTGTTGAAGTCCCTCTGATACTCCATGTATCATTGTTGCCTAAGATCCATAGCTGCCTCCTTTAAAGTATCTTTGGTATGGGTCTGCTGCGATAGTGGTGTGAGCAGTTTCAAGCATGTCTACTATGTATTAGGCTCCGACAACTGTGTCAGCAGTGAACTACTGAGGAGTTACCTGGATTGACTCTGCTTGTATGATTTGCATGATTTTGTGGCATAAGTCTCTGGTCCATCCTCGTCTATGGGCTGTGAATTCATCCGTTTCTGCCATTAGTACACCTACAGCAGTACAAATTCTAGTAATTAAACAAGGGAAATATAAAGGTCCTCTATCCTTCTTACCATATTCATAAATTTCCTTTAGAATAATTTCTCCAATATTGATGCTCCGTTTATTAATGATGGATTGAATGAGCACCAATCTCTTTCAGTCCATCGTGCTATTGTGGGAGGTTGAGATGAGGCGTCTCTTGACAAAGGTGTTCCATAGCTTGGCCTCAGGCTTAAGATTTTGCCTCGTTATTGATCCTCTATGGGAACCGATTTCCCAAGGAGTATTCTCGTAGCATAGGTCATCTTTTATCAGCTCATAATCTTCAATGGTGACATCCTCCATGAATTCAGCATGGATATCTCGTACAGTTGTAAGGACGTAGAATAAGTTAATTGTCTCGGCATCAAGCTTGACAGGCCTGCCGTGATAATGGACATAAAGAGAGGCCTTACTCGGCCCGTGCACATAGAATTCCCGCACGATAGTGGCATTGGCCTAGATGGGTTGTAGGCAAAAGATCTCCCAATATTGATACATGATTTTGTCAAATAAGTAGTGCTCGATGCCGATATTTTCCTCATCTGAATGTTGGAACCCTTGTTCCTTCCATAGCTGCCGAGCAATGAAAGAACTGTTGAAACGGTCTTCAACAATGGCTGGGGAAAAGCGGTTGTAGGTGGCCATAAGTAAGTAATAGAGAGTTGAGGATCTTGGAGAGTTTCTTGAAGAGGTTCTGAAAATTGCAAGAAAACTTGTGAATAGGCATAGAGTATTGTGAGAGAGTTTAGCAAATAAGTCTAAAGAAAACAAGATTGCAAGAGTGAATAGCTCAAGAGGGAGAGGTTTTTTATATAGGCCTCGACCTTGTAGCCATTTAAACCACTTTCCGTTTTTATAGCCGTTTAAATTTTACTACCGTTGCTTTTACCATCGCGACGAGAATCTCGGCAGACTAGCCGTTACACTATTTTACCCATTGGGACTGCTGCGACTTTGATACTATTTTCTGCCCCGGTAACACCTTTCCTGTTGTGAACTATTTCTCCTTTATTCTTTCTTATTGTCCTAAAAATATTAAATATAAACAAGAAAATAATTAAAGAAAAATATAATTATAAGAAATTAACTCTAAACTAAACTAATCCTAATATAATAATTAAAAGAAAGGGAAGAGATTATGTCATTAGTGGAGTGCATGCAAATGCATCTCCCAAGGTGATTATCTCTTGTTGGTCAGAATGATTCTTCAAATATTGGCCATTCTTCTTGATTTCATGTCCATCTCTTTTTGTTTTCATCGCACCCTGTGTGTCTGAACATTTGGAATTGAATGTGTCTAGACATTGTGCTTCCCTATTTGCTACCTTCACCTCTGGCTTAATTTTATTGCCCAGTATTCTGTTGTAGAAAGCATAAATTTTATGCTGAGATTAATGCCGTGACAGTGGTTTCTGAAACATGATATCTTGGTGCTTGCATCTGTGGTGTGTATAGCTTTGCACTGATCTATATCATCATATCTTTTCAAATTGTAGAAGGCATTGAGTTTTACTTGTTGGTCATTGACCCTCATTGTCAACTCTCCTTTTTCCACATCAATTAGAGTGCGTCCAATAGCAAGGAAAGGTCTCCCAAGGATGATCGGTGCATTGTCATCTGCTTCATAATCAAGGACAAGAAAGTCAGCGGGAAAAATAAATTTATCCATTCTTACCAGTATGTCCTTGATCTTTCCTTCAGGTTGCACATATGATCTATCCGCAAGTTGGAGCATCACGGTTGTGGGTTTTTCCCTCCTTATTCCAAGCTTTTGGAATACAGATTTAGGCATCAAGTTGATGCTTGCTCCAAGGTCGTATAGGGCCTTTCTTTCGTAATGGTTACCTATTGCACAAGGTATGGTAAAGCATCCATGATCTTTCAATTTTGGTGGCATGCGATTGTGCAACATTGTCCTGCATCCTTCGGTAGTAGCCACTATTTCAAACTCACTAAGCCTCTTTCTCTTAGACACAGTGTCTTTCAAGAACTTAGCATAATTAGGCATTTGTTCAATTGCCTGTACAAATGGCAAGTTGATGTGGACTTGCTTTAAAATATCTAAGAATTTTTTGAATTGATGGTCCTGTTTTTGCTTTTTCAACTTCTGTGAGAAAGGTCGTGGAGGTCTCATTTCTTCCAGGGTTTCTTTAGTTTGGATTTTAATACCTGAGATCACTGGTCTGTCGTTGTCTCGATATCATGTTGAGGTATTGCTGAGTTCTTTGCTGGGGTAGTGCTTTCTGCTGTGACATGACCAGTTTGTTCAACATCCAAGTCCTCTTTGTCTTTTTTTTCTGGTGGGACTTTTTCTGCTGAGTGTCCTACTTTCTCCTTCAGTTGTAAACCACTTCTAGTAGTGATTGCTTTGCACTGTTCATGGCCTATTACCTTAGCAACTTCAGTATTGCTAGGTAATCCTCCTAGTGGTCGAGTGTTTATGTTCTGGGCAAACTGCCCAACCTAAGTTTCTAGTGCCTTGATAGCTGCCTCTTGGTTTTGTAACCTCATCTCAGTTCTATTTATAAATGCATCTGTTCTTTTGATGAAGTTACTATTCTCTGCCATATATGATTCAGTTTTCATCATAAAGGCTTTCAGTGAATTTTCTAATGAACTTGCAGGCTGTTGCTGATGCATCTGCTGCTGCGGCATATGTTGTTGTACTTGCTACTGCGGCAGATTGTCCATTGGTTGCTGGAAACCTGGGGGTTGAGTAATTGGATTCAAGACATTGCTTGGATGCCTCTTCCATGAGGGGTTGTATGTGTTGGACATCATATTATTTCTGTTGTAGTTTCCAACATACAGGCTAGACTCTTGATTCTACATACATTCAGAAGAATTGTGGTTACCTCCACATAAATTGCAAAAGGAATCAATGACCTTAACATCATGGGTATTTTGCTGTACCTGCATGTTTTGCACCATCTTAGTAAGAGAGGCTAATTGTACTACCACTGAATTTGATGTTTCTAACTCATTCACTGTGGCTTGGCGTCTTACTCCTCCTCGCCTAGATGTAGGGAATTGAAAATCATTCTTGGCGAGTTTGTTCAAGATCTCAATAGCTTCCTCGGGTGCTTTATCAAGGAGTATTCCATTGGCCGAGACATCTAACATCATCCTTGTCGGGGCATTGGTGGCATTATAAAATATTGTAACTTGTGTCCACAAGGGAAATCCATGCAAAGGACACTTGTGCAGTATTTTTTTGTAGCGCTCCCATGCATCGTACATAGGTTCGTCATCAGCCTGTCGAAAAGAGGTAATTTCATTATGAATTCTATCATATAAATTTGTAGGATTAAAGCTCGTAATGAAATCACGACACAATTCACTCCAAGATCCTATTGATCCTGCTGGAATGCTATTTAGTCAGGTTTTTGCCCTATCCCTCAGTGAATAGGGGAATAACTTCAATCTTAAGACATTTTCATGGACTTCTTGAATTTTGAAAGAGTTACAAATCTCCATGAATAACTTAAAATGTTTCCTGACATCTTCTGTCATAGACCCATCAAACTATCCAATAGTGTTTAGCATATTAAACATGACATGTTTCAGTTCAAAGTAGGATGCTTCTATTTCTGGTGTAACTACTCCAAGATTTAACCCATTTAGATCTTCTTCCAGGAAGTCTCGTACAGTGAACTATCGTAGCATTGGTGGTGGCGGAAGGCCTCTATTACCGGCAGGTAAGTTCTGATCTCCTTGATTTCCTGCCATGGCTTCTTGGATCTGTCTCCTCAACCTATTCTGTGTACATTTGATTTCTGGATCTAACTCGTACAAAGGGTTGGTTGGGTTGGTTCTGGTCATAAACCAAAAACAAACCAAAGTACAATTAAAATAAAAAAATAACTGAAAAGCAAGAAAGAGAAAAAAAAACAAAATTTAGTTGTCAATCCCCGAAAATGAGGCTAAAAACTTGATGCGTGTCAAATATGCGTAATTAGTGCAAGTGAATACGTCGCAAATAATAAAGTGATGAGTATATTGTGTATCATCTTCACAGGGATTGGTCTACTTAATATGCCTTCTTCGTCTTCTTGCTCTGTAAAGAAGAAATAAAATAAAGACACACGTAAATTTGGGGTTTGATTAAACTAAATAAAGAAAGCTAAATAAAAGGAGAAAATAGATAAAGAAAATGGTCAGGATCTAGTTGTGTTGTATAGTAGATTCGATTGACTTATTTCTGTCCAATGCAATCGAACCATACTGCCTCGGTAGAACTGTAGATTACTGCCTCGTCAGTGATGATACTCGCCCGCTGCGACAATCTTTTGCTCTTGGTTGGATTTACCAAAGTTCGGCAAAGTGTCCTTAGATGATTCCGTTTATCCTAAATTGAAGTACTGTTGATGACCAGTCCTTGATGATACCTCCCAGCGTGAATCAATTATAATCATCAACCAATCCAACACCGTTGAAACTCTTAACCTATCTCTAGGCCGAGTTAATGTTTCGCGATTGAAACACCGTACTTATTCCTTTCGTAAATCTAACTCTCTTGATATTAGATAAATGGATTATTTACAAACTTCACTCTCGAGCTTGAATGCAAGAACAAAGAATGACAAAAAATAAGCAAACTTTGATATTTTATTGCATTGAAACAAGAAACAAAGTTTAATCTATTCACACTAATACTCTACAACATTCACCTAAGCCTAAAGAAAACTAGAAAAGAAAGATGAAGTCAGCTAGGTGTAAGCTCTAAGATCCGAATTGTATATGATGCTCTTCTCCTAGGATGGCTATGGCTTATATAAGCTTGGCCTAGGGCAAACCTTTCCTAAGTAGGAGTACAACTTGGATTAGGGAACAAGTCAAGTGTATAAATAAATTATTTCTAAATTTATTCCAACTAGGAAGCTTTTCCTTGTGGTCTTTGTCTTGGGCTTTCCACGTGCTATCCAACTCCGATCCTGGGGCTTCTTGTCCATCAATATTTTCCTCATTTTTCTCCTCATCTTGCCTATAATATCGCTACTTATCCTCTGCTGCCTCAACATCTGGTCCTGCCTCGGTCTCAGTTGATGCCGCGACAATAGCTTTTCCTGCAAAGATACAAAAATGTAGTAAAGCTTACCTTTTCTGTAAATATCATCTTTAACAGTACAACCTCTAAATATCTCACATTAAGTAGATGCATTGGTCCAAGTAGGTGTAAATTTGGTGATTAATGCCCATAAAAGGTGTAAAAAGTGATAGTGAGTTGAGCACTTATCACAACACATAAATAGTCATGCTTCATTATCAACAACACTCAAATTCACCCATAGAGATAACAAGAATCAAACTTCAATGTAACTTTATTATAACTAAAGGTATACCAATAGACATTCAATTCTAGGTCACATGTCAACATTATCTTGACTAATCAAAACATATCATCGCGGCTTAAGGCATCATAACCTAATTTCAGAATAAGGTTCTTGACTTTCAAAATATTCCTACATTAAGATTTTATTCAGGAAACGACAACATTGAATATCATCAATATGTATAAGCATACAACTATTTCTAGCCTCAATAGCATAGACAATATTCATTATATAATAAATCCATCCCCATTGCTCTCTCACTACTACTAATGTTGTAAAAACATAGTTGAGCTTTCACTTGGTGGTTACCTGGATCCTTACTTTTCTTTGTTACCTCTACATTAAATACTCTGCATTACAAGGTAAATAAGAGGGTAAGTATAAGCTTAGTGAATGAATAAAAATATATTTAAAAATACCTTGCAATGCAACCCATAATATATCAAAATTAATTGTAAAATAAGTCATGCTCTATGTAAAAACAATGTCCATGGCCGTCAACGCCATTGATAAGTGACTCAAAGTCCTAAATTTTATATCGTTTTCCCACCCGTTTATTGCTACTAAAGACATATTTAAGGTCAATAATGGATATTTCTGCTTATTTTCCATATTTCAGCATCCAAACAATTAAATCACGAATTTATCTAATATTAGGTATAAAGAGATGCAATTGATAGTTTTGTTTCTTAGATAGGAAACAATATTACAGAGATGGCCAAATGAGAAGATAGATGCTGAAATACAGATGAAACACCCGCCACGATAACACTTTGGAGGCTGCGGCAGTAGAATAAAGATGACAACTGGTGCTCGACAGAGAGAGAAAAAGATGGTGATCTTAACGAACAAAGAGCGAAAGAAAGACGAAGCCGATTTAAGGCGTCAAGGCCTGGTCAAAGTCAAACGTGGGAAAGAAGAGTTATTTTAGGAAATAAGAATAAAGTATTATAGTTTAATTAGGAGTTGTATTTGTTTCCCTTTTAGAACTCTTTCCTTGAATGAAAAACTTTAACCTAGGGCTTGGGCTATATAAATCACCCTTTAGGCCTAGGTTTAGGCAGTCATCTTGGATTTTACATATCATATTCCTTTAGCCGTTGACTACACTATGTTCTAAACTTCTTCGGAGGTTTAGGTTGTTTGCGGAGTAGTTGGAGAAGAAGGTTGCATTATTCTTGATACTTATTAATACAAAAACTTATTTCATAGTTTATTCTCTCTTGTGATTTACTCTTCTTTGCAATATGAGCTCGAGATGATAGTATATGTAACATCCCGAATTTGGATCTAGAAGTTTGGGTGCTGGTTAGGGAGGTTCAATTTGGGTCTAATCGGATTTCTTTGGTTCATTAATTCCGGGTAATTAAAATATTAATATTTTAATCGGGTGAATAGTAAATTTTCATAAAAGTTATAAAAATGTTAAAATAATGTTCTAAGGCTAATGAAATGTTGATTGAGTCTTAATTTGGTTTGATTAAGCTTAATTTCTAATTTAGTGACTAAAATGTAAATTTTGGAAAGTTAGTGGCAAAATTGTAATTTTGCCAAAATTTAGTTTTTGTGACTAAATTGAAAAGTAAGCCAAAGCTTAGAATCCTTAGAGGGCCATTAACCGAAATTATTTTAATTAGAGATCATTCATCAAAATTGGTTTTAATTGACGGTTAATCTCATTTTCTTTTTTACTCCATTTTCTCACCATTTTCTCTCAAAATTTTCTCTTCATGGTTTCTCAAATCACTTACTGAATTCTTCTCCATTTTTATAAAGATTCATATTATTTTATTCAGCATTTCATCCTCTTCAAATCCTCTCAATTTGTTTTAAAAAATCAGCAACCGATTTCAAGAAAAATCAAGAGGAGAATTCACGTCAATTTTGGTGGATGAATCTCTAAGGTAATCTTTTGTTTCCTTTTCAATTTTAAGGTTCTTTATTTGATATTATCAAGAATTTGGATTACAAATCATTAATCTCAACTTGATTTTATGTTTTAATTCAAGATTTTGGAGTTTTTATAGAAATATCAAGAAAATAAGTTAGATCTTGTTCAAGGATGTGATTAAGATTATTTTCTATGGAATTATACTTATTAAGATGATTGAATGAGTCTTGTAATAATTTAACATAGCTTTAATCTCAGAATAATTGAACCAGTGTTGTTAGAAGTGGATTTCGGGTGTTTTTTTGGGTTGTTTTGGATGCTTTGCTTTTGCTGGAGGTATAAGGAAGGTTTGAAGGTGTTTTTAGTTCATAATTTAGGAGGTTTAGGTGTTCGATTCGTTAGGTTAGTGGTTGATGTAGTTTTTGGGTGTTTTCGGATTAGTTTTCGGTAGATTTGTGGAGGTTCAATGTTGCTTCTATGTTGAGCATGTTTTGATATGTATACGCTCTGTTTTGATGGTGTAGAGGAAGTGCAAGAATTCTCTTGAGTGGCTGGTGTGCTGGCGTTGTCGTTGGAGTGTCGGTGAAGGCTTGTTTTGCTTGTCGATGAGTGAATTTTGGTTAAAAGTGATTCACAAATGTTCGGTTCTGTTTTGTGGACTATGGAATAATGTAAAAGCTTTCGATAGTTCAAGAGTAAGTGATTACAATGGTTTTGATGCATTTTATTAAGTTTTGTCTATTGGCAATGGCCTTGAGGAAGATGTTTTCATAGAAATTTTTGGAATGCATAACTTGGATTTTGAAATGATGCATGCATGTGTTAGTTGCTGTAAATGCATGGTTTAGAATGATATTCATGCCTTGTGGAAGCATGAAAATGAATTGAAACAATATGTGGTTATTTGCCTTACATTTGATTAAGCCGTTGAGCATGATTTTGGTTCACTTGATGAACATATTATGAATGCATTGTGAGTAACAAATTAACATTCTTGATTGTAATGATATTGACTTAGTGACACTAACTATAGTTATGAATACAAATGACATGTCATTAGGATAAAGTGCACTATAAAATTGTGAGAATAATGATGTTGCCTACACGTAAACAAGGGTGACTATGTGTCCGACTATGCGTGTAGAGCTTTCCTACACGTAAATAAGGGTGACTAAGTGTCCAACCATGCGTGTAGAGCTTGCCTATATGTAAACAAGGGTGACTTAGTGTCCGACCGTGCATATAGATGACCCTACGTAGACAAGGGTGACTTTGTGTCCGACCGTGTGTAGTGGGATAACATGTATACAAGGGTGAATTTGTGTCCAACCGATGTATGTGGAGACCAAGTGTCTCTAAATATGGTATAAAGAATCCGAGTATTCGGTGAGCTTAAGGTTCACAACAATTTGTCACTTGAACGTCAATATGCATGATTCAAGAATTGATTTGAGTACGAACATGAGCATGATTTGTTTAAGCATACTTTGATTTAACACAAAGAGTGCAAGATAGGGTTTTAAATTGGTTTTAAATGTTGCATTGATGAACTTGTTTTAGAGCTACCTCACTAAGCATGTTTTGCTTAAGCTCTATTTTCATCCTTGCAGAGAAATAAAGGTTTTTCGAATAACATTTGGAGCAAGTTGTTCAAGTGGAGAAACCTTACTCATTTTTGGTATGATTTGACAAAATAAATAAGAATTGGCAATGTGTAAACTATGTCTTTAAAGAGGTTGTTTTGAATTAGCAAGAAGGATTGTATAAGCAACCTATGAACATGTTTTGCTTGTTTATTTGGTGGATTGACATGTTGTTGAGTTTGCTTGAAGCATGCTTGTTCTTGAGTAGCTATTAGAATTGAGTATAGTTAGGAAGCATGCCTATAGATGTTACCGGATCTATAATGGCTATAATCGATTGTATAATATGCTCATTATGTTTAAGAAATTATGCATGTAGTAGATGATGGATAATGGTTGTGTCTCGTGTGGATTAAATCTACTTAACATGATTGATTTTATGATTCTGGGCACGAAGGTATCAAAACTTCCAAGAAGGTTTCAAAACCTTTATCAAAAAGTTTCGAAACATTCAGGATGGTTTCAAACCTTGCGGGCTAATTTGATTCTAGAACCTTACTGGACACAAAAAGTTTCAAAACTTTAGGGGAAGTTTCGAAACCTTTGGCTGCTAGGAATTGATAGTTACAGGAAATTGCATTTTATTCCTAGATATCTTCCTATATTCAATTATGGTAGCTACAAATGTTATTTTAAGTTGAGATTTCATATGGATGAATAAATTTGACTTAATTTCAAGTTGGCTAACTTAATTTGGACGAAGTCCTTAGAATTTGAAAGATTTACATTTTGGTCCCTAATTAGTGAAACATGAAATTGATGATGTTAGAATGCTCCGTTTGATTTGAAATTTATCACGAGTGCTATTTGTATGTTTAATTGAAATTTGATGAAATAAATTTCTACCTTGCCAATAGAATTTAAAAGACTTGCATTTTAGTTCCTGAATCTTGTGATGGCAATTAAATGAGTTTCAGGCATTATTTTGACTTAAGATTTGACATTCAAGCTTGTAATGGACTTAATTAAAGATTGGTAATACTAATTTAATTTTTGGACAATGAAATTTAGGGAATTTACAATTTGGTCCTTTTTACTTAAATGCTCAAATTAAGACTTGTTTCAATTCTGTTTTTGTTAAAATTGGACACAAGCTATGTATGAACATGCAGGACTTAAGTGGAGCATTTATATAAGATAAAAGAAAAAATATAGGGTTATTTATCAGGTTGAGCCTTTACGGGTTTAGCTCGATATTCTCCTTGTAACCCATTAATTTCGGTTTCATTTAGGCCGGACTAAGGGGGTTACAGTATGTGAAGAAAAATCTATTTGTCTAATATGGGGAGAGTTAGGCTTACGAAACGAGAGAATACAGTCTTTGCTCAAGGGCATTGACTAATCTGGTTGAGAGATTAATCGCATAGAATTTTAGCGACTAACAAGACGCATGTGTTTGGTTGTTGTTCACCCTTGATTCACGCCGGGTGGTATCATTAAGACGTGGATTTCAACATTTTCTTCGCTTAGGGATAAGGAAGAAGATATACAAGAATGCTCTATCAAACTATAAAAAGTTGAATTGTCTACAAGGTATAACCCCGCCTATATAGCTACGACGACCCTTAGTGCGACCCATCGAGACAACAATTCAACCCATTGCATTAATAAGTGGATAAATAATACAACTGGATCCTCCTCTACGAAGTATCCAACATGGCCTCACTTTTATCATACTTATCTTTTCGTTATTTAGTTTTTCAAGTAGTTAATTTAGTTATTTCAACTTAACAAAAGTACTTTGGTTTTTATTTCTATAATGAAGCTTTAAGAAGTAGTGAAGTCAACACATTCCCTGTGGGTTCGAAAACCTAAAGTATTACAATCTGAAAAAGGTGGAATCAAAAGGATTTCTGAGCCTTCATCAGATTTGGGACCGTTGCTGGGGACTGACGCTCTGTTTTACTACTAATTATTTCTACACATTTTCTTTTCTTTTATTCTATTTAGTTTTAGTTTTAGTCTATTTTAACTTATCGGGGTTGTTCTATGTATGACCAAGTCCAAACTGTCACTTAATCAATATCCTTACAATCCAAAAATCTGAAACATAGGGTACGCGAAAGAATGAACGCATCACCTGGCCAGCAGAACAACGCTGGCATGAATGCCGCCAAGACAGATAACTATGGCACATTCACAATTGTTGACCCAGTAAACCTCCCTAGACAGGAACGCGCATGAACTGTTCGTGATTATTTAGAGGAAGATTTGGATGGGTTATTTTCTACCGTTGTGATGCCTAATATAGATGCAAAACACTTCGAATTAAAATCAGTCATGTTCAACATTATCAACACCCTAGGCCAGTTTTAGGGTTCGGCCAATGAAGATGCTCGGTAGAATCTTAAGTCCTTTCTAGAAATTTGTAATTCATTTAAGCTACCGGAAGTCTTAGCCGACATCCTTAAGCTGAAATTATTTCCTTATTCACTGAGGGATAGGGTAAAATCATTGTTAAACAACCTCCATCCTGGATCGTTGAACTCATGAACTGAACTATGCCGAAGTTTTCTTGCCTGATTCAGTTATACCACCATGACTGACAAACTGACAAACGATATCACATCATTCAGGTAAGATGAAGACGAATCAATGTATGAGGCTTGGGAAAGATAAAAAGAACTATACAAAAAATGCCCCATGCATGATCTACCCGAGTGGAATCAAGTATCAATCTTCTACAATGCAGTAAACACTCCTACGATGATGATGCTTGATGCTTCCGCAATGGCACCCTCTTAGACCGCCCACCCCATGAGAGTTTAGAAATTCTAGATAGGTTGTCAAAGAATGACTATCAACACCCAGCCACCAGAAGAGGAATAACTAGGCGAGGTATGACAAACTCTGACTCTTCGGATTTTATCCTAGCTTAATTGTCAGCTTTGACGAACATGGTCAAGGATCTACAAAAGCTGAGTCATGTTCAAGAAGTAAAAACAATCACCATTTTCTGTGAAACATGTGGTGACAACCATGATTCGAACGCATGTCTGCATGACCTAGAATCTTCCTTCTTTGTTGGAAACTTTAATAGAAACAATATGTCAAACAATTTCAATCCATCATGGAGGGAACACCCGAACTTCTCATGGAGTAACCCCAATAATGCTCTTAACCCGCAACACCAATCAGTGTAATCTACTGGATTCCAGCAGAACAACATATTTACTCAACAATAGATGCCACAGCAGGCGCTACCGTCGCCACAATAGACAGATGTCCAGACCATGAAAAATACACTACAAACATTTATGGCTCAGACCGGTGCATATATAGCAAACACCAACAAGTTCATTCAGAGAGCCGACACTTTCATGGATCGAGAAGAGATGATAATGGAAAACAATGAGTTTGCTCTCTAGAAGTTGGAATTTACAGTGGGTCAGATGGCACAATAGATGAAAAGCCGACCTATAGGAGATCTACCAAGTGATACTAAAGTCGCTAAAATCGATCCGCATGAACAGTGCAAATCCATATCTACCAAGAGTGGTTTACAACTAAAGGACCCAGAGATACCTACTCAGACAATAGGTAAAACCCTTGAGACAGTAGACCCAAAATAAGCCACTGCACAAAAAACTGAGGCAAAGGAAACAAAAGATACTGCCGACGGTGCCACGATATAGAAGATGCCACAGCTGCACCACAGATAAGATTCCAATGCAATGAAAGGATTGAAGATTCGCGTTTACCACCACCTTTTCCAAAGAGGTTGAAACAACAAAAATAGGAGTATTAGTTTAAGAAATTCCTAGACATACTTAAATAGGTACATATAAATATACCTTTGATAGAGGCAATTAAGAAAATGCCCAACTCTGCTAAGTTCCTTAAGGATATTATATCCAAAAGGATAAAAATTAGGGAGTTTAAAATATTTATCGTAACAGAAGGGTGTGTGTCTATGCTGCACAACATGGCCATGACTAAAAGAAAAGATCATGACAACTTTATCATACCTTGCTCTATCGACGATCAATACGTAAGCAAGACATTATGCGACTTAGGTGCTAGTATCAATCTCATGCCTAAGTCAGTATTCTAGAAGCTAGGTATCGGGTAGGAAAAACCTACAACAGTGATGCTGCAACTGGCAGACCACTCTTACGTATCTGCCTCTAGTGCAGGCCAGCTAGACTTGCATCGCGTGCACACAAAGGATAATGATGTCACTACTGCCACTTTCAACAGTCCGTTGCCTTCTCCTATAAATAGAAAAGCATGGTTCATCTCTTCAACACTTCTTTTCTACTACCATTACTCTGCCAAAATTCTTCTTCGTTTCTTCACAAACTAAATATGACAACCCCAAGACAAACCTCTGCAGGAGCAGTAAAGTTCAAACGATTTTCTACATTGGAAGTCGAACATTAATATGAGAGAAACTTTAGGAACCGCCAAATTTGGGAGGAACAAGGCTTTCATTACACCGGTGATGAAGATCAGGTCATGGAAGCATTTATACTATCGAAGATCACCTTTTAGAGGTGGCAAAAATTTGCAAAGCAACCAGTTCCTGCAAATGTCCAATGGGCACGCGAATTTTATGCCCATCGTCTAATTCCTAACAATCCATACGCATACCTGAGAGGACGAGCTATTCTAGTGGCCGATATCACCATCAATGCCTATTTTAACCTCTACATCGAAAAAGACGAAAACACCATTCGTTGCTGCCATAATAACCGAAGATTATGAGATGATGAAGGTGGAGATTTGTTTACCAGGAACAGAATAGAACACGGGAAAGCACCGTGGTTCCGTCAGCCACCGTGATCTTCGACCTGAGGCAAAGCTGTAGAACACATTCATAAAAAGAAATCTAATACCGACTTTTCATAATCAAACTATCGACTGACCAAGGATGGCACTCATTCATTCGATCATCCATAATAGGCACATAAACGTTGGCCACATAATCAGCAAACAAATATTCAAGTGTGCCACCAAGGAGAGAGGTATGCTCTATTTCCCATGCATCATTACATCATTAGGAATGCCACCGCAAGCTCCTCATCGATAGCGACTCGGAGGATTCATTCGGATCTACCAAATTTTAAAAGGGCGGTAGTCTTCCTTTTTTTTCTTCTCTTTTCTTTTTATATGGTGTGCTCTGTGTAGTGCCAATATAGAGTATGTGAACACACATATATGTGCAAGTATACACAGTCATACAAGTAATAAAGGGTGAGTGAGTATTGTTCCTATGAGGATCGAGGTAAAGTGTAAGTCAATTTTGTCAAGGCAAAAAGGTGTCACTAACTAAAAGGAAAATAAAGATAAAGATATAAATAAGTGGAAATAGATATGTACGGTGAAGGTGTACTGGTGAAATGCTATGGCAATTTCAGAATGTAAGCAACTAAAATATGCCACGACAAAATGGGATGAAGGTGGTGGCACGATAGATGTATGAATGTAGTGTGTGAAGTGTATGGTAATGTGATTGCAAGTGAACAGAGAAAAGAGAGGAAAATGAGAAACACTTTGTAAATGCCAAGGCAAAAGCGAGATAAGAGAACATAGTTGAGCAACACATCGTTATGATCCTCAATTAATGAGCCTTACTGAGAATGATTGGTGGACATTCCTATGGACTTCTTACGCCTTACTCCTACGAACATAAAGCTACTATGTTGCGTATTTACACAACAGAGGTTTCTAAAATGTTCTTGCTCTTTCGAGTCATAGGAACCTGATAAACTAAAATGCCATGGTATTTTCGCCTGTCATGCGAATAGCACTTAGTCCGTCGGTAAAGCACACTCCTTTTAGTCGTTGAAACCCTCCTCTATGCCTTTTTCGAGTGCCCTAGGTTTAGGTTAGGCTCTATTTTCAGTCTAGAACCCATTGCTCAAGTAGATCCTCTCTTAGCTCCTTCTGGATGATCTACGGATCTATAGATATGTCTCTTCCGATTGCTCTAGCATACACCTAAACATGGGACACTGTCATGCCTCTTACAATGCCTAGATGATTATCAACAATGAGCAAAGCAAATAAACAAACACATAGTAGGCAATATATTAAAAAAAGTAAAGGATAATCATCCACAAAATAAATCTAACACATGGTGGGTGAAAGATTTAAGAACAAATATTAACTACTAATATCATCCTTAAATCATTCACATAAAATCTCTCAAAGATATAAAATAAAGCAAAGGAAGAAGATAGAAGACACCTGATGAGTGCCTAAAAGGGAGTAATTTACTATCCTTCTTATGGTACTTTATGCACCTATTATACACTCACTTGAACCGAATCATATACTCTTTGCTCAAATATTGGATATTCTGTTTTCACCGCATACAAAGTTAATATTTATAGAGAATTCAAATATTATTACAATTTCTATACATGTAGGAATATCCAGAGCCGAAGCAGCAGAAAAGCTATATTGAGGCCGAGGTAGAAGATCGGCCGTGGCAGAATCCAGTGTGGCAGCACCAACAATGGAGGCGCATCAGAAGATAAAAATATGAAGAATATTCTGGAAGACACAACACATCAATTGGACCAGGCTAGCGTGCTCAAAGCCCAATTCAAAGACCAAGCGGGAAACCCTTTTCTAGAAGGCGATAAGGTTGGAAATATCAGAATCCTTGAGAAAGACTTGTTCCTTACTCCAAGTTGAAGTCTATTTAGGAAAGGTTTGCCCTAGGTTAAGACTATAAATATCCTAGCCGACCATATTTTCTGGAGAGCCGATTTGTAGAGAAAACTCTTCCTCCCTAAGAATTGTACTTCCACGATAACATGTTCTAAATTTCTTAGGGATAGGTGAAGGTTGTTGATATTAGTGAGAGGACATTGATTCTTGTATTCTTGTTCTTATGCAATAAAATCAGAGTTTGCTTATCCTATTTTCATTCCTTGTTCTTGTATCCAAGCTCGAGAGGGAAGTTTGCAAGTAATCTATTTATCTAGCATCGAGAGCTGTAGATTCACGAAAAGGGTAAGTACGGTGTCAATGACAGTAACTCGGCCTATACTCCGGTGGAGGCATTCGGAGATGGGGTAAGAGTTTCAGCAGCTAAAAGAAATGTTGGATTGATTGGTGGTCAGCTTTGGTTTACGCCGACAGGTATCGTCAAGGACCGAGCATCAATAGTACTTTGACTCAGAGATGAGCGGAGGCACTTACGGACACTTTGCTGAACTTTGATACTTCTCCCCACGAGCAAGAGATTGCCGCGGCAGAGGAGCACTAGCATTGCCGAGGCAGTATCTGCGGTACTATCGAAGCAGTGTTGTGCGATTGTATTAGACAAGAAGGAGATCAATTGAATCCACTAATTGACACATCTGGATCCTATCCGTTTTCTCTATTTATTATTTTTACTAACATATTTTTTTTCTTTTTCTTAAAAAAAGGGTTTATAGGTTTGTTTCAAGTTGAAGGTTGAAAATGCAAGGAGAAAGAAGCAAATCTATTCGGGAGTTGATGTTGAAAGATATGAATCGAACCAATTAAGAATTTCCTAGATTAATTGATGATTATCTATGACAACCAAGAGCAACCCAACAAGTTTATGTCTGGGCAAATTTTTGCTTAAATTACGGAGATTATCATTTAGTTAGCAATTGCCCATACAGTACTGGAACCTATGACTACAGAGAGGACCATAGATGGAACCAACAACTAAATCCTTCATGGTTTGATCAAAACGCTCAAAATTTTTTGTATCATGACAATATTGTTGGTGCTACAGATATGCCATGGCAACATAATTTTTCTCAAGAGTATCCAATTTCATTGGAGAAAACATTGAAAGCATCAATGGCTAGAATTGAAGAATTTATGACAGAGCAATCAAGCTTCATGGATGCTCATATAGCTAGATTGGATGCACCCTTGAGGGATTCAAAAAATCAATTGCATGCCAGAGATAACATAACCCAACAATCAATCCTTGGGGATACTAAAATCCTAACACTAGAGTGTAAAGAGGAAATTCCAAAACCTCTAAGTCCAGAACATGTTGATGAAAAAGACTGTCAAACAGTGGATGAGTCTGCTGAGAGTCCTGCCGCGGCAGTAGAGAAGCCTGAACAGGGTAATGTCATGATACCATTCAACGAGGCCGATGAGAGTAATGCTCTAGAAAATTTTGAGGAGTCTGATTCCCAGGATGTTACAGCAGCAACGATGCTGTAAAAGGAAGCTGAGGATTAATCTCACTCACAGCTGCCGGGGCAGTTACACGAAGACATGTTCGATCAACAAGATGACAATGCCGTGATAATGGAAAATGAGATGGTACTGAATGAATCTTTTGAATTCTTTAAAAACTTATCTTTTCCATTGCAGGTATATTTCGAGGAGTCAATGTTTCAAGATTTGAAGCCATCACAAATAGGATATGATTGTTTGGAAGATGATATTTCTATGGTAACTCTATCTAATATTAGTTTCAAGCCAAAGTTTCTACTGATGGAGATTACTGAGAAGCATAAGAAACAATGTGAGTTGATTCTTGAAGACTTTAAAATGATGGTTCTTCACTTGATTTACACCGAATTTTGGCAAAAGATTGTCATGGCAATTGGCTATCACAGCAATTGCCACAACAACAAAGGCTATATCCACTTATGATGGAAGTTAATGACAATGAGGTAATTAAGTGGTTGGATGTTGATATAATTTTTTCTAATAATTTATTTTTGCCTTCAGAAACAATATCAAGATGGAGGAAATGCATGGATTACAAGAGAAAAAGAAAGAAAGATACCTCAACCATGATAATACAAAGGAGACTATCCGTATTCGTTATTGCCCAATCCTTTTTGGGCAAAATTATCACTCGATGGAGGGTGAGGATGGACTATAAGAAATATCAAAAATGACTCTCCATAAGTTTTCTTTATATTATTTTATATTATTTTTCTCTTTTATTTTATTTGGTATTTTCATAATTCTCTTATTTTATGGTATTCAGGAATAATTATATTCTCATTATTTAAATGCTTCTTGATATTTATCTTTTTAGGTTAGGATAATAAAGCAGGAATAATAGAGAAGTAGTTCACAACAGGAAGTCTGCTGCCGTGGCAGTATATAGTGTCAGAGTCGCAGCAGTCCAAACGGGCAGAATAGGGTAACAACTAGTCTGTTGAGATTCTTGCCGCGGCAGTAAATGCAAATGGCAATAAAGACCAAATGGCTAGTAGTTCAAACGGCTACACAGCCAAGGCCTATATAAGCACCTTCTTTCTCTTGAACTATTCACTTTTGCATTTTTGTTTCTTTAGAATTGTTTACTCAATCTCTCTCTTTTTATATTCGTTACAATCTTAAACCTCTCTTATTTTTCTCAGAATCTTTCCAAGAAACTCTTCTTTTACCATCTTTACGTGTTTTATTAATTTTATCTGCTGTGTGATTTGAGCATTGAGGACAATGCTCGGTTTGAGTTTGGGGGAGATTGAAGGTGCAGAAGCACTGCCGAGGCTACCCAATGCCGCGACAATACCATAAAAGGGAGTAATTTTTCTGAATTTTTTTTCTTTTATCTCTTTTCTTGAATTTATGTTTGTAATCTTGTACTGTCTTATATCAGCTTTGCTTTAGTTTACTCCTGTAAGGCTATAGAAATTTTTCTCCTTACCATGGCCAAAGTATTATTTTGAAGGGATAACCATAGGATACTCATGGAATAAAACTTAGAAGCTTCTTTTAGGGTTAGACAAGAAAACAAACACTTTTTGAACTTGTTTGATTTAGGAGTTCTTTTAATAAACTTAAGTGATAAAGACTTAGAACTTGTTGAAAAATAATTAGAGGTGCCTATCACCGCCTCTGGTTTTGCTCTCCTTCGTATTAGAGGTGCCCGAAATTGTCTCTAGTATGCTAAATAGGTGCTACAAAAAGAAAAAGAATAAATAAAACAAAGAAAGAAATAAAAAAACACATATCTTGAGGTGCCCGAAATTGGCTCAAGACTTGTTATTTTAAGGAGATAGCTAATCCAAGATTCTACTTATCTTGAACTTAGAGTTTATCTAAGAAAGCCTTGAATCATCCTTGTCCATTAAACACACACACTCACCTAGCTCTAGAGTTTGTTTCTTAGTAGAAGTCCTTGGGTAAACTAGTGGCTAAAACGGAGAGATAGACATGACCATGGTGGGGAGAATAGATGGAAAAGTAAGACCAAAGGGGAGTAAGGTTTAGCAATTTGATATTTGGCATTGCTTGAGGACAAGCAATAGTTCGAGTTTGGGGGTATTTGATGAGTGCCTAAAAGGCAGTAATTTACTACCTATCTTATGGTACTTTATGCACCTATTATACACCCACTTGAACCGAATCATATACTATTTGCTCAAATATTGGATATTCTGTTTTCACCACATACAAAGTTAATATTTATAGAGAATACAGATATTATTACAATTTCTATACATGCAAGAATATCCAGAGCTGAAGCGGCAGAAAAGCTATGTTGAGGCCGAGGCAGAAGACCGGCCGCGGCAGAATCAGTGTGGTAGCACCAACAATGGAGGCGCATCAGAAGACAAAAATATGAAGAATATTCTGGAAGACACAACGCATCAATTAGACCAGGCTAGCGTGCTCAAAGCCCAATTCAAAGACCAAGCGGGAAACCCTTTTCTAGAAGGTGACAAGCTTGGAAATATCAAAATCCTTGAGGAAGACTTGATCCCTACACCAAGTTGAAGTCTATTTAAGAAAGGTTTGCCCTAGGTTAAGACTATAAATATCCTAGCCGGCCACATTGTCTAGAGAGCCGATTTGTAGAGAAAACCCTTCCTCCCTAAGAATTGTACTTCCACGATAACATGTTCTAAATTTCTTAGGGATAGGTGAAGGTTGTTGATATTAGTGAGAGGAGATTAATTCTTGTATTCTTGTTCTTATGTAATAAAATCAGAGTTTGCTTATCCTATTTCCATTCTTTGTTCTTGTATCCGAGCCCGAGAGGGAAGTTTGCAAGTAATCTATTTATCTAGCATCAAGAGGTGTAGATTCACAAAAGGGCTAAGTACGGTATCGGCGACAATAACTTGGCCTGTACTCTGGTGGACGCATTCGGAGATGGGTTAAGAGTTTCAGCAGCTAAAAGAAGTGTTGGATTGGTTGGTGGTCAGCTTTGGTTTACGCCGAGAGGTATCGTCAAGGACCGAGCATCAACAGTACTTCGACTCAGAGATGAGCGGAGGCACTTACGAACACTTTGCTGAACTTTGATACTTCTGCCCATGAGCAAGACATTGTTGCGGAAGAGGAGCACTAGCATTGCCGAGGCAGTATCTGCAGTACTATCGAAGCAGTGTTGTGTGATTGCATTAGACAAGAAGGAGATCAATTGAATCCACTAATTGACACAACTGGATCTTACCCGCTTTCTCTATAATTGTTCTCAACTCTTTAGTTTATGTTTTGTTATTTACTTATTTAGTTAGATAAAACAAACCATCTTATTTGTGTTTTTATTTTATTTTCTTGAGTAAGGGAACGAAGGAAGACATATTAAGTATACCAATCCCTGTGGAGACAATATACGATATACTTATCATTTTATTACTTGACGACGTGTACACTTGCACTCAAAATAGCACTTATTCCACGCCTATCAACACCCTCGGTGCGCGCTACCGCCAGCTTCTTCGACGACCATGGGATGCCTTAGCGTGCTATCCCCTCTTGAGTGCCTAGCATGCCACTCCCTTCAAGCTTGATCAACGGAAGGACCCATCGGACGGTGGTTGGGAAGAAAGATAGAAGCTTTCTCCGCCGCTTTTTGCTATCCTTGTGCCTCAAAATCTAATCCAAAGGTCCTCCCTTTGTTGAACAAAGAATTCTCTTTTATAAGGTCACCATGCCTCACAAAATGGGGGGTTAAATATCCTAAAAGATAGTGAAAATTCCATTTTTGCCCCCTTTCACGTCATGGCAGTTCTGTAGAGCTTATAGTGGTGACAGTGGTCCCCTACTGAGGTGGCTCAAAATCAGGAAATATTGGCTATGGACCTACTAAGGTGGCTGTGGCCAAGCTTTAATGGTCACGTCATGGCAAAAAAGTTCTCCATATTTGCCATGGCTTTTCCCATTGTTATCCTTCTACGAATGCCATGACAAATTTCCTCAATTTCTCACTTTGTTTTACCTACACAACATCAACAAAAAACATGATCTTTCCCGTAAAATAGCACTTATTTCCGCAATATAGATTCCAAAACATAAACAACCACCAAATGCAATGTTATGATCCTAAATGTAACTAAATGCTCCTATATGTGCTTGAAGACAATAAATAACTTAAGTAAAAAGCCTCTAAATATAGCCTTTTTGCGGAGTTATCATACCCCCAAACTTAAGCTATTGCTTGTCCTCAAGCAATAGATAACAACTAGCAGAAAAAAAATGCCATGACAATATTTAGGATCAAGACAAGTAAATGGTCAGAGTTTCAGTCCTCAGAAAATGTCATGGCATAAACATATAAGACTTGAGGAAATTTCAAGAATGCTACTCTAGGACAAGGTCAAATGCGTGTGTGTATGAGTGTATCCAATTTATGCTTAGTTAACTTAGAACAATTATAAGGAATGTTCACTATCATAGCAAAGCATATTTTCTCATTTAAGCACAACTTTAATACTCCCCTAATATATTTTTTACACATTTTTTTCTTTCTTTTTTTAAACAAAATGCTAACAAACTGCTACGAGAGGAGTTAGCATGTCACACTACCTTCTACTCATGCCATAGCTACCATTTATTAAAATGCAGTATCTAGGCAATGCCATGGAAAGTTAAAAGTATAGCGTCACCCTGTACCTCTTTCAGTAACTCAAATACACATGAATATGCCATGGCATAGCGGAGTATCCCTCTACAGACTTATCCAGGTATTTATTCACAACTTTAAAACTAAACCAATGAGAGTTTTCTATTAACAAGTAAATTCATTAAAACTTGCTGAGTTGTTCAAATTTTCATTCTATAAAAATTTTCTAACTTTCCTAAGCATAAAAAGCATACACTTGTGTAACAATAAAATAACACAAACAATCAAATCCTAAAGCAGGTTCTCTCCAAATCCCAAGTCATGCATATTCAATTCGAGCATTGTCCATAAAAAAGTTTATCATCATCGGGCATCATAAACTTTAATCCCATAAACTTATCCTAAAACTTATACATTTGTCATGATATTTTTCTACAACTACTGCTATCATGCAAAATGAAAATGAAGTAGGGAGCGATATCTCCCCCAAACTTAATGCAAGCATTGTCCCCAATGCAACTAACTAAATAAAATTAAACTAAATACTATGCAATAAAATAAATGCAAGGTACCTTGACTTATGCAGGTGGTGCTGATGTAGTGTCGACAGTGCGACATTTTCAATCGGCGCTTGTACACCTTTGGTGACTCTTGCTGCTTTTCTGGCTGTGCTGGTATTTCATGTTGAGGTTCTTCAAAGGTGGATGAGAAAATCTAAAAATAAAAAAATCATATAAAATAAAATAAAACAATATATTTATGGAAAGCAGTTAACTGGAAATGTCATGACATTTCAGTATGTCATGCATCTTGAAGGTGGGAGGCTGGTTTGTCACGCATCACAGGGGCTCCAGTGTAGATACGTTGTGGATCTATGGAATTGCCATGAGATTCCTCCAAAAATAGCTTATGCATATCAGGAAGATGTGAGGTTGGTTTATCTTCACGGGGGCTCTAGTGTAGATGCATTATGGATCTATGGAATTGCCATGACTTTTTTGCAAAAGTATCTTATGCATATAGATGGTTGGACTAATCCGATTCAGATCTGCCATGGTCGATCCTATTGCTCGTTTATGATCTAATGGAAATTCACCAGCTTCCTCTTCATCATCATGTATTAGTTCCTCATAATCATCCAGTTGTACAAAATTTTTGCGACAAAATTGATCAGCTTTCCTTGATAGCTCAGAGTCTACTTTGAAAATGCTCCGACATTCTTTAGAATCATCAATGTACTTAAGAGAGTTGTTGACATTCACGGTCACACTTTGATCTGATACTCGCATACTGAGCTCACCCTTCTCACAATCAATGAGAATGCGACCGGTTGCTAGGAAAGACCTCCCCAAGATTATGGGTGCATTAGCATCAATCTCACAATTAAGTATAAGGAAGTCGACTGGAAATACGAACTTGTTGACCCTCACTATTACATCTTTTATCTTCTCCTCTAGTGTCACTGGGAACAACCGGCTAGTTGCAATATGACGAAAGTGGGTCTCGCATCTCCCATGCCAAGATTCAAAAAGATTGATTTGGGCATTAGATTTACACTTGATCCAAGATCACAGAGTGCTTTCCCAACAAAGGTGTCTCCAATAGCACATGAAATGATAAAGCTGCCTGGATCCTTCTTCTTCAAGGGAAGTTTGTTCAAAGCAGAGCAATAAGCTTTTGTCGGGGTAATTTTCTCAAACTTTTCCACTTTTTTCTTTTTTGTGACTATCTCCTTAAGAAATTTTGTGTAAGTGAGAATTTGCTCAATTGCTTCCAAGAGTGGGACATTTATGTACAACTGATCCAATTTATCAACAAACTTCTTGAATTGAATCCCATCATTGTGCTTCTTCAGCCTCTGAGGAAAGGGTGGTGGGGGTCTAACTTCTTCCACTGCTGAGGTAGGAACTGTTTTTACCGTGACATTTTTGCTAGCTCCATCAACAGGTTCACTTGTCAAACCTTCCTTCTTCTCCTTTTTCCTCGAGAATTTGATCAGTCATTTCTTCTTTCACAGGTTTGGGTAAGGAATAATCAGTCTTCTCCCCCCAAACTTATCTTGCTGATTAATTTGAGTGCCACTCCTTAGTGTGATCGTGCTACATTGCTCTTTACCATGTGTCTTAGTGACTTCAGTATCTCTTGGCAAACGTCCAGGCTGATGTTCATTTAATACCGTGGCAATTTGTCCAACCTGACTCTCCAGATTTCGCAACGAAACACTGTGGCTTTGTAGTAAAGTCCCTTGGATCTTGATGGCCGTAGTTTGCTCTTGAAGCATTGTCTTGGAGTAGCTAAACACTTGAGGTGCCTAAAAATTGACTCTAGTAAGAAATAGCTAAACACTTGAGGTGCCCAAAAATTAGCTCAAGCAATATAAGTATAAAGAAATATATATTTATATACCAAATTAGAGAGAAAGAGAGAAAAAGAATCAAAGAAAAATCTTAGTCGGAAGTCTTGAGCTAAGAAAAGGATTAGAGCTTAGAAAATCAGCTTCGACACAGCTACGCACCCACCCACTAAAACTCATAGTTCAGTTCCGAGGAACGCCTAGAACCTAGAAGAGACTGAGTCAAGAAAGGATCCCTGCCGCGGAAGGCAGGACTACATATTGCTTTAAAATTTACGACTTAAAATTATCTTTTTCATTGCTTGAGGAAAATCAGTAGTTCGAGTTTGGGGGTATTTGATAAGTTCCTAAAAGTCCTAAATTTTATACCATTTTTCCACTCGTTTATTGCTACTAAAGGACAAATTTAAGGGTAATAATAGATATTTCTACTTATTTTCCATATTTCAGCATCCAAACAGTTAAACCACGAATTTATCTAATATTCGGCATAAAGCAGAAGCAATTGATAGTTTTTTTTATTAGACAGGAAACTATATTACAGAGATGGTCAAATGAGAAGATAGGCCGCGGAAGCAGAATAAAGAAGATACCTAGTGCTCGATAGAGAGAGAAAAAGATGTTAATCTTAACGGACAAAGAGCGAGAGAAAGACGAAGTCGATTTAAGGAATCAAGCCCTGGTCAAAGTCAAATACGGGAAAGAATGGTTATTTTAGGAAATAAGAATAAAATATTATAGTTTAATTAGGAGTTGTATTTTTTCCCCTTTTAGAACTCTTTCCTTGCATGAAAAACTTTAACCTAAGGCTTGGATTATATAAACCACCCTTTAGGCCTAGGTTTAGGCAGTTGAGTCGGATTTCACATATCATATACCCTTAGCCGCCGACTACACTATGTTCTAAACTTCTCTGGAGGTTTAGGTTATTTGTGGAGTAGTTGGAGATGAATGTTGTGTTATTCTTGATACTTATTAATGCAAAAACTTATTTCATAGTTTATTCTCTCTTGGCGTTTACTCTTCTTTGCATATGAGCTCGAGATGATAGTATGTGAAGAAAAATCTATTTGTCTAATATCGGGAGAGTTAGGCTCACGAAACGAGAGAATACGGTCTTTGCTCAAGGGCATTGACTAATCCGGTTGAGAGATTAACTGCCCAGGATTTCAGCAACTAATAAGACACATGTGTTTGGTTGTTCTTCACCCTTGATTCACACCGGGAGGTATCATCAGGAGGTGGATTTCAATAGTTCTCTTCACTTAGGGATAAAGAAGAAGACATACAAGGATGCTCTATCAAACTATGAAAAGTTGAATTGTCGACAAGGCATAACCCCGCCTAGGCAACTGCATCGACCCTTAGTGCGACCCGCCGAGGAGACAATTCAACCCATTGTATTAATAAGTGAATAAACAATACAACTGGATTCTCCTCTACGAAGCACTCAACTTAGCCTCACTTTTATCATACTTATCTTTTCGTTATTAAGTTTTTCAAGTAGTTAATTTAATTTTTTCAACTCAACAAAAATACTTGTGTTTTTATTTCTATAGTGCAGCTTTAAGAAGTAGTGAAGTCGACACAGTCCTTGTGGGTTCGAAAAATTAAAATATTATAATTTGAAAAAGGTGAAATCAAAAGGATTTCACAGCCTCCATCGGCCACTATTTAAAAATCAATAAGTATAAATAACCAAGGCTCACAAGCCACAAAACCTTTCAAAAATACCATTTTAAAATGACATGCTTTGTAAGCATAACCAAGTTTTACATGCTACTCATAGCAAGGCTCATGAAACATTAGAGCTTGTTACCAAAACACATGTAATTTACAAATTGCACCAAAAACAGTAAATCGTTTACACTTGCGTTTTTTACATGTTGGTTAAGTGACATGAATGAACTTACCTCCAATCGTTGGGGTAAATGGACACATATGAATGACATAGTACATCAATTCAAACAGATTGATAATCATAATCTAAAGATCCACACTTTACTGTCCAAGATAGTTTACCATACTCGAATGCAATATGCATAACATATTATTATAGTACATCACTCAAGGAATTTAAAACACGTACAAATTTTATATTATAGTGCACTGTACATCCTATTGATCGATCAACTTATACCATAAACATCATCTTAATATCCAACACAACACAAAACAAAGCCAATGCTCAAGTTTTCAAGTTAAAACAATATGTAAACACATGCATCCCATTATCTCATACATCGTATGTATAAACTAGTAAAAATAACTTTTTTTTCTCATTTTTTATAAAATAAAACCATAAGAGCATCATATCTATATAAAATCTTTGTAAAAACATATCATGAGCATTGAAACATATGCATAATCAAGTATGTAAATCATAACAAGGGCATGAATAAAACACATAGTAAAATGAGGCATAATATGGGAACCTTTAAGAAAGCAATACTTAAAACTTACTTCCGAGTATAGGGAGTTTTTTTACACATTCCTTACACCCTAAACCTTTGAAAACATATTTAAAACTTTTTCAAAGTAACCTACTCTCATAATCCACTCACCGATTTAACAAAGCTTGCTCGACAAGTCACTCGAAAACGTGATTTAACTTTCCGATCTTCCTCAAACTTGTTCTTCTACCTCTTGAACTCATTCAAGCATCAAAACCAGAGGGTTTAGTTCATCAAAACACAACCAAACATCCCTCAAGTCAAATCAATACATGACAGCCCCTAAAAACACCATAAAACCTAACCGAAATCACCGAAACCCTCTCCAAACATCACCTAAACCTTATGTCCAGAGTTAGATACTTAAAAGTCATATTAATTACATTTAAAACTATTTTTTTTATTTAATCACGAACTAGGCTAAACCGAAAAAATTGACTCACTAACTTCTAAGCCCATTTTTGTGAGTTACAGGAAAAAAGTTAGGAGTTCATGTTTGAAGGTATTTCGGTTCTTATCGATGTCTTGGTGATCAAGTAATGGTTATCAATGAGTGTATTATGAGAATGTGCTGCTATGATAGTGTTTTAAATATATTTTTAAAGATTTGCGGTGTAGGAAAGGTGTGAAAAAAACTCCCTATACTCGAAAGTAAGTAAATGATTTGGCTCTTGCAAAAGGTTCTCATATTACTCTATGATTTTACTATGAATTTTTTCATGCTTGTTGTTAACTTTTCATACTTGTTTATGCATGATATTTAATGCTCGTATTACTATTTTTATAATATAAGATTGATGCTCCCATGGTTTTATTTCAAAAATATGTTATATGATTTTACTAATTTTGCACTAGATGCAAGAAAGAATGGGATGCATGTGGTTTAATTTTGTTTTGAATTAAGTTTGAGCATTATTTTTTTATAATATATTGACTTGTTAAGTGATGAACGTTATTGGATAAGTTGATCGATCAATAGAGTCTAGAGTGTACTATAATATTCAAAATTCGTACGTGTGTAAATTCCTTGTGTATTGTATTTTGGCTTTTCGCCTAATGATAAATGTTCAAAAGAATATAACTTTTTACACCTTTTATGGACAATAATTACTTAATCTACATCTACTTGGGCTAATTCATGAACTTAATATGTGATATTTAGATATTTTCCTTTTGTGACATATAAAGATGATATTTATAGAAAATGTAAGCTTTAATGCATCTTTGTGCATTTGCAGGTAGACTTGGGCCGGGACAGTAACTCTAGGGTCGCGGCAACATGACAAAGAAACCTGGAAAGCAACAACAGACAATGAGTGAAAATAGGGAAATAAAGCAGACCCTGATTGAACCAACCATAAATAGGAGCTTCTACTGATGGAAGCTGAACAGATGCAGAGTTAAACCTCTGCCGGGGCAGCAGATGCTACCTGCCAAGGTGGGGAATCCCATGAATGCAAAAAATCAAAGTGGTGATCGATTTGAAGAACATAAAAAGATTTATTTTTCTAGACACTTTGCGTGACAATTAGAGTTCGAGAAGACGGTGTAAAGATGGAAAGAATCAAATTAAAGAGATGCACCTTTTTAAGGAAGAAAACTTCCAAAACAACTTTGCTTCTTCTCCAAGGCTGATGTTGCCCTAATTTTGGCCTATATAAAGGAGGTGCCGCTCAAGAGGAGAAGACATGACGATAAGGAGGAGAGTTCACCATATAATTTAGATTTTTCTTTGTTTTCATTATGTTCTAAACTCTTCTAGGGCTTAGGTGAAAGTTGTAGAGTATTTGTGAGAGGAGATTGTACTTTGTTGTCTTATTTCATGCAATAAAATATCGAGGTTTACTTATTTTTTGCCATTCATTTTTCTTACATTTAAGCTCGAGAGAGAAGTTTGTGAGAGATCTATTTATCCAATATCGGGAGAGTTAGATTCACGAAAGGAACAAGTAAGATATTTTTTTAGTCGGAAAATACTAACTCGGCCTATGGATAGGTTAGAGTTTTAGCGGCTAAAAGAAGTGTGAGATTGATTGATGATTATAGTTGATTCACGCCGAGAGGTTTCATCAAAGACTAGTCATCAATAGTACTTTTACTTAGGGATAAACGGAGTCATTAGAGGACACTTTGCCGAACCTTGGTAAAATCCCCCCAAAAGCAAGGGATTGACACGGTGGACGAAACCCTTCACTTTTGAGGCAGTAAAACTGTAGTACTGTCGAGGCAGTGTTGTATAATTGCGTTGGATAGAAACAAGTCAATTGAATCCACAATACAACACAACTGGATCCTGGCCATTCTCTCAATCTGATTTTATTCTCATTATCTAGTTTTCTTTATTATTCAAGTTGTTTAGTTTAATTCGAATTACTCAAATTAATTTGTGTCTTTTATTTTATTTCTTTTGCAGATCGAGAAGAGGAAAGAAAACATATTAAGTAAACCAATCTCTGTGGAGACGATACTCGATATATTTATCACTTTATTACTTGCAAAGTGTACACTTGCATTAATTGCGCAACTCTTTCTACATGCAACAAGTTTTTGGTGGTATTGTCGGGGATTGAAAACTAAATTTTTATCTTTATTTTCTCGCTTTTAGTTACTTTTATTAAATTTCGTTTTTTACTGGTGTATGACCAGGGCAAACCCAAGAAATCCTTTGTACGATCTAGATCCAGAAATTGAACGCACGCGTCAAAGGTTGAGAAGACAAATCCAATTAGTTATGGTAGATAACCTAGTAGAACAGAACTTACCCACTAGCAAAGGAGGACTTCCGCTACCACCACTACCGCGGCAGCTTACAGTTAGGGATTTCTTGGAAGATGATTTGAACGGGTTAAATCCAGGAGTTGTTACACCAGAAATCGAAGTAGCCCACTTTGAACTAAAACCTGTTATGTTTATTCTCTTCAATACCATTGGACAGTTTGATGGGTCATTAACTGAAGATCACAGGAAACATCTCAAATTATTCATGGAGATTTGTAATTCATTTAAAATTCAAGGAGTCCATGAAGATGTTTTGAGATTGAAATTATTTCCTTATTCACTGAGGGATAGGGAAAAAACCTGGTTAAATAGCATTCCAGCAGGATCTATAGGATCTTGGAGTGAACTATGTCGTGATTTCATTACACGTTTCAATCCTACTAATCTATATGATCGTATACGTAATGAAATTACTTCTTTTCGGAAGGCAGATGATGAACCGATGTATGAGGCATGGGAGCGATATAAGGAGCTATTACACAAGTGTCATTTACATGGATTTCCATTACGAACACAAGGGACTATGTTTTACAATACAACCAATACCCGAACAAGGATGATGCTAGACGCCTCTATCAATGGGACAGTTCTTGACAAACCACCAGAGGAAGCAATAGAAATTTTGAACAAACTTGAAAAGAATGACTTTCAATTCCCTACATTTAGGCGAGGAAGGGTGAGACGCCAAGATACAGTGAATGAGTTAGAAACATCCAATTCAGTGGTAGCACAATTGGCCTCTCTTACTAAGATGGTTCAAAATATGCAAATGCAGAATAATACCCATGAGGTCAAAGCAATAGATTCTTTCTATAATTTATTTGGAGGTAACCATAGCTCTTCTAAATGCATGCAGAATCAAGAATCTAGTCTTTATGTGGGAAACAACAACCGGAACAACAACATAATATCCAATACATATAATCCAGTATGGAAAAGGCATCCAAATTTCTCATGGAGTAATCCTAAAAATTCTCTAAATCTAACTACTCAACCCTCAGTTTTCCAGCAACCAATGCAAATGCAACATCCGCCGTCGCCGTAGCAGATGCATCAACAATAACCTGCAAGTTCATTGGAAAATTCTCTTAAGGCCTTTATGATGAAAACATAATCATGCATAGCTGAGAATAGTAAATTTATTAAGAGAACTGATGCCTTTATAAACAGAACTGAGATGAGGTTGTAAAACCAGGAGGCATCCATTCAAACACTGGAAACTCAAGTTGGGCAGTCTGCTCAAAATCTGAACACTAGACCACAAGGAGGATTGCCCAGCAATACTGAAGTTTCAAAGGGAATGGGCCATGAGTAATGTAAGGCAATCACTACCAGGAGTGGCTTAAAACTTAAAGAGATACCAGGCAGTTCGGCAGACAAAGTCCCACTAGTGGAACAAGAAGAATCAGATAGAGAGGATTTAGATGCCGAACTAAGTGATCATGCCATAGCAATCCTAGCAAAAGGCATTACCTCGGTAGAGAAATTGGAAGTCTCACGCCAAGTGGCCAAGAAAGTAAGAGAACCAGTGATACCAGGTATTAAATTCTAGACTAATGTGACACTAGAGGAAATACGACCCTTACCACCTTTCTCACAGAGGTTGAAAAAGCAGAAGTAGGATTATCAATTTAAAAAGCTCCTCAACATCTTGAAGCAAGTCCACATTAATTTGCCATTAGTTGAGGCAATAAAATAGATGCCGAATTATGCCAAATTCTTAAAAGACATTGTGTCCAAAAGAAGAAGGCTTGGTGAGTTTGAAATTGTTGTCACAACCGAAGGATACATGACAATGCTTCATAATCGTATGCCCCCCAAATTGAAATATCCTGGATGTTTTACTATACCATGTGCGATAGGAAACCATTATGAAGGAAAGACCCTATGTGACCTTGGAGCAAGCATAAATTTTATGCTGAAATCCGTCTTCCAGATAATATTTATAGAAAATGAATACTTTACTGCATTTTTATGTATGTGCATTAAAAGTATTGTCGCGATAGAAAAATAAGACCGAGGCATTAGAGGACAAATAGCAATATGACAGGCAAATTGAGAAGAAAAATAAGGAGAGCGTTGTTGGACAAAAAGCTCAAGGATGGGATCTTGACAACACGAGGAAAACCCAAGGACAAGGTCACGCGGGAAAAAGCCTTCTAAAAAAATTAAACTTGGAAATATTTAACCTATGTAGATAACTTGTTCCCTACTCCAAGTTGTACTCTATTTAGGAAAAGTTTACCCTAGGACAAGCCTATATAAGGCATAACCATCCAAGGGACTAAGAGAGACGAATTTGAGAGAGTTCACCCTAGGAATAATTCTTCCTATTATGTTCTAAGCTTTCTTAGGGTTTAGGTGAAAGTTGTTGAGTATTAGTGAGAAGAGATTGTATCTTGTTTCTTGTTTTCATGCAATAGTTTGCTTACTCTTCGCCCATTCTTTGTTCTTGCATTCAAGCTTGGGAGAGAAGTTTATAAATAATCTATTTGTCTAGACTCGAGAGAGTTAGACTCACGAAAGGAGTAAGTACGGTATTCAACTTGATTGGAGAATACTAACTCGACCTAGGGATAGGTTGAAGTTTTAGCGGCTAAAGGAAGTGTGAGATTGGTTGTTGGTTATAATTGATTAACGCTGGGAGGCATCATCAAGGACTAATCATCAATAGTGTTTCGACTTAGGGATAAGCGGAGCCATCAAAGGATACTTTGCCGAACTTTGGTAAATCTGCCCAAGAGGAAGGGATTATCGCGGTGGAGAATACTACTGCTGCCGAAGACAGTAATCTGCAGTACTGCCAAGGCAGTATAGTGCAATTGCGTTAGAAAGAAACAGATAAATCAAATCCACTATACAACACAACTGAATCTCACCCTCTTTCTCAATTTGATCTCCTTTTATTTAGTTACTTTATTTAGTCACAAACTCATATACTTGTGTTTTTTTCTTTCTACAGAATAAGAAAATCGAAGAAGACATATTAAGTAACCAATCACTATGGAGATGATAACTCGATAATACTTATCACTTATTACTTGCGACGTGTTCACTTGCACTACAATTGCGCATATATAGCACACATCAAGAACAAAGAATGACAAAGAGTAAGCAAACCTTGATATTTTATTGCATTGAAATAAGAAACAAGATACAATCTCTTTTCACTAATACTCAACAACTTTCACCTAAACCCTAAGAAAACTTAGAACATAATGGGAAGAATTATTCCTAGGGTGAACTCTCTCAAATTCGACTCCCCTAGTCCCTTGGACGGCTATGCCTTATATAGGCTTGGCCTAGGGTAAACCTTTCCTAAATAGAGTACAACTTGGAGTAAGGAACAAGTTATGTACATAGGTTAAATATTTCCAAGTTTAATTCTTCTAGAAGGCTTTTTTTTGTCCTTGCGCTTTCCTCGTGTTGTCCAGCTCCGATCCTTGGTCTTCTTGTCCAGCAATGTTTTCCTTATTTTCACCTCAGTTTGCCAGCCATATTGCTATTTATCCTCTGCTGCCTCGGCATCAAGTCCTGCCGCGGTAATAATTTTCCTGCACAGCCATAAAAATGCAGTAAAGTATGCCTTTTGTAAAAATATTATCTTTAATAGCATAATCCCTAAATATATCACATTGGTCTAAGTAGGTGTAGACTTGATGATAAGTGCCCATGAAAAGTGTAGAAAGTGATAGTGAGTTGAGCACTTATCAACTATGAGGATTAATGATCAACAAGTCAAACTTAATGTTTTCCAAATCCTGAAAAGACATGATGATCTAGAAGAATGCCAGATGCTGAACAATACAGGTGCAGTTAGTACAATACCCTGTTTCAACAACAACTGCCTCGGCAACAATCTTAACGATACACCATAGATCTACCGCGATAGTACAATTGATGACTGCTACAGCAGTATCTTGAACAGTGGAGAAACACCAGACAATGAGGAAGCTAACTGGACAACACATCTTCCAGACAAGTATTTCGAACCGTTAGATTACTCAGTTAAGAATGAAAAATCTATAAAGGAACATTTAGTCACTGAATTAAAACCCTTACCTTAAAAACTGAAATATGCTTTATTTAGGAGCCAACCATACAATGCCCGTAATTATTTCTTCTAAGTTGTAGCCAGAACATGAACAATGCTTGATCGAGATGCTGCGGTAGCACAAGAAGGCAATTGGATGGTCAATTGATGATTTAAAGTTAATAAGCCTAGCAGTATGTATACATAAAATCCTTTTAGAGGAAGATCATAAACCCACTGTTGATTCCCAAAGGAGACTTAACCATTCTATGAAGGAGGTAGTACGTAAAGAAATAATTAAATGGCTTGATGCTGGAATCATCTACCTTATTTCTGATAGCACATGGGTAAGCCCGGTACAATGTGTACCCAAGAAAGGTGGTATGACTGTCATCACCAACAAGAACAACGAGTTGATCCAACCATGTCTGTAACCGGTTGGAGGGTTTGTATGTATTATCGCAAGTTGAATAAGGCAACAAAGAAGGATCACTTCCCTTTACCCTTTATTGATGAAATGCTTGATAAACTTGATGGTAAACCTTACTACTGTTTTCTTGATGGTTATTAAGGATATAATCAGATTACCATTGATCTAGAAGACCAGGAAAAAACCATCTTCACATGCCCATATGGAACATATGCATTTAGAAGAATGTCGTTCGGCCTCTATAATGCCCTGACAACTTTTCAGAGATGCATGATGCCAATTTTTTCTGGCATGATAGAGGACTTCCTGGAATATTCATGGATGATTTTTCAGTCTTTAGAGACAACTTTGATCACTGCCTCGACAATTTAGAAAAAGTGTTGAAAAGATGTGAGGAATCCAATTTAGTCCTCAATTGGGAAAAATACCACTTTATGGTGAATGAGGGCATAGTATTGGGACACAGAACATCATCAGAAAGAATCGAAGTTGATAATGCCAAGATTGATGTGATAAAGAATTTGTCTCCACCAATTTCTGTGAAAGGAGTTCGAAGCTTCTTGGGCCATGTAGGTTTTTATAGAAGGTTTATTTCTAACTTTTCTAAACCTCTTTGTAACCTGCTTGAACAAGACAAAAAATTTGAATTTGAAAAGGAATGTACTGAAGCATTCGAAGCCCTAAAGGAGAAGCTGATCACTGCACCAATAGTGGTCTCACCAGATTGGTCCCTGCCCTTCGAATTAATATGTGATGCAAGTGATCATGCTGTCGGGGCAATATTTGGACAGAGGAAGAACAACATGTTCTACATCATTTACTATGCTAGTAAAACACTCAATGATGCTCAGATCAATTACACCACAATAGAGAAGGAATTACTAGTAGTAGTATTTGCTTTTGAAAAATTTCGATCATATCTTATCGGAACAAAAGTGACTGTCCATACTGACACTCGACAATTAAGTATCTATTCTCGAAGAAGGATGTCAAACCAATACTGATTAGATGGATCCTTCTTTTACAAGAATTTGAGGTGAAAATCAAGGATAGAAAAGGTATAGAGAATCAAGTAGCCGATTACCTCTCCAAACTGGAGAACAAAGATAATAACAATGCACTGGAAGAAATACAAGATGTCATCCCAGATGAACAAATACTATATATCGCGAAAACTACCGAAGACACTACCGAGACAGCTACCACAACAGTGTATGACCGTATGGCCGAGGCATTGACTGAATTCATCTCGGCAACCTTAACATAAGATCTTGCTACAGTAACAACCACTCCTTAGTATGTTGATCTTGTTAATTATTGACCTAGTGGTGTTATCCCTGATAACCTTAACTATAACTAAAAGAAGAATTTTTAGAATAATGCAAAGCATTATTTCTGGGACGACCCTCTTTTGTTTAAGCACTGTGCAGATCAAGTTATAAGAAGATGTGTTCCAGAAGATGAACAATAATAAGTGCTTCGACATTGTCATGATTCACCTTGTGTAGGACATTTTAAAGGAAACAGAACAATAGCTAAAGTGCTTCAATCAGGCCTTTATTGGACCACACTCTTCAAAGATACCACCCTTTATTGCAAGAATTGTAACCGATGCCAAAGAATGAGCAATATCTCTAGGCGCAATGAGATGCCACAGAAACTCATACTAAAAGTAAAATTATTTGACGTTTGAGGAATAGATTTAATGGGGTCATTCCTATCATCTCAAGGTAATCTCTACATCCTAGTAGAAGTGGACTATGTGTCAAAATGGGTCGAAGCAATTGCCACGGCTCACAATGAATCTAAGACTGTACAAAAATTCCTCAAGAAGAACATTTTCACCAGATTTGGAGTCCCTACAGCCATTATTAGCGATGAAGGTAAGAACTTCGATAATAGACTCATTGTCGCGGCCCTAAAGAAATTGGGTGTCATGATGAGTGTTTAAAAAGGATATTATTTACTATTCTTTTCCTAGACAATATGTACTCATTACTCACTAATTTGAACTGATACATGTACTTATTGTTCAATAATTGATATTTTGCTGCCACAACATATAAAGATGATATTTGTGAGAAAAGAAGGATTTATGGCATGTTTTTGTGTAGTTGCAGGAAATACCTACCGAGGAAGCAGCAGTGCCGAAGGCAGAACCAATGCCAAGGCAGCAGCATTGCCAAAGGCAAAAGCAATGCTGCGGCAGCAGAAGTTCCAGTATTGATGCTAGGCGATTGATAGAAAAAAATGAGATAAAAATGCCTGGACTTGAAGCGTTTGGATTGGAGCAGATTAGCACGTGAAAAGACCAAGTCAAAGGCCACGCGAGAATAGTCTTCTAGATAGGATTAAACATGGAAATGTTATATTTTTATTACTTGCTTCCTACTCCAAGTTATATTCTAGTTAGGAAAAGTCACCCTAGGTCTAGACTATAAATACATGAGCCGTCCAATGTTTTCCTCACTACAATATGTTCTAATCTTTCCTAGGGTTAGGTGAAGGTTGTTGAATATTAGTGTGAGAAGATTGTATTTTGTTTCTTTGTTTCCATACAATAAGAATATCAAAGTTTGTTTATCCTATTGTCATTCTTTGTACTTACATTCAAACTCGAGAGAGGAGCTTGTAAGTAAGTCACTTATCTAATATCGAGAGAGTTAGATTCACGAAAGGGGTATGTGCGGTGTTATAGACACTAACTCAGCTTAGGGATAGGTTAAGAGTTTCAGCGACTAAAAGAAGCGTGAGATTGGTTGGTGATTATAATTGATTCACGCTGAGAGGTATCATCAAGGACTGGTCATCAATAGTATTTCGACTTAGAGATAAGCGAAAGCATTCAAGGACACTTTGTCGAACTTTGGTAATTCTGCACAAGAGCAAGAGATTGCCGCGGTAGAGAACATTGTCGCTTCCGAGACAGTATCTACAGTACTGCCGAGGCAATGCAGTACCATTGTATTGAACAAGAACAGATCAATCAAATCCACTATATTACATAACTGGATCCTACCCATTCTCTTTATTCGTTCTCAACCTTTTATTTAAGTTTTTGTTATTTAGTTATTCAACAAATCTTCTTACTTGTGTTTTTATTTTATTAACTTTAGGAGCAAGGAAGTAGAAGGAGGCATATTAAGTACACTAGTCCCTATGGAGAATGATATTCGATAAATACTTATCATTATATTACTTGATGTGTACACTTGCACTTAATTACTCTTTTTTTACATGCGTCAAGTTTTTGGCGTCGTTGCCGGGGACTAACAACTAAATTTTGTTTTCTTTAATTTTCTTGCTTTTAAGTTATTATTATATAAAAAAGTTAATTTATTTTTTCTTTGGTGTATGACCAGGACTAACCCTAGCACTCCCTTACGTGATATCGACCTAGAAATCGAAAAGACTTACCAAAGACTGAGAAGACAAATCCAAGGAGCCATGACAGTAAATCCAAGAAATCAGAATCTATATGAAGGCATTGGAGGCCAGCAACAGCATCCTCTGCCGCAACCACTATCGCAACCACTACCGCGACATCTAACTGTTAGAGACTTTCTAGTGGAAGATTTAAATGGATTAAACCCTGGGGTTGTTACACCAGAGATTGAGATAACCCACTTTGAACTTAAACCAGTAATATTTAATATGCTCAATATTATTGGACAATTCAGTGGGGATGCAACAGAAGATGCCAGACAGTATCTCAAATCCTTCATGGAAGTATGCAACTCTTTCAAAATCCAAGGAGTACATGAAGATATTTTGAGGCTGAAACTTTTCCCCTATTCACTAAGGGATAAGGCCAAAACCTAGTTAAACAGTATTCCGGCAGGATCAATTGATCTTGGAGTGAACTCTGCCGAGAATTCATTACGAGATTTAACCCTACAAATTTATATGATAGAATCCATAATGAAATCACTTCATTTAGACAGGATGATGACGAACCTATGTACGAGGCTTGGGAACGCTACAGAGAGTTACTGAATAGATGTCCACTACATGGATTCCCATTATGGACGCAAGTAATCATGTTCTATAATGCCACCAATGCCCCGACTAGAATGATGTTGGATGCCTCAGAAAATGGCACACTCCTTGACAAGGCCTCGGAAGAAGCTTTAGAGATTCTAAATAAACTTGCAAAGAACGATTTCCAATTTCCTACTTCTAGGCGAGGAGGATTAAGACGCCATGCCACAGTAAATGAGTTAGAAACCAATAATTCGGTGGCAGCACAGTTGGTATCATTAACAAAAATGGTTCAAAACATGCAAGTACAACAGAATACTCAAGAAGTGAAGACTAAATTCTTCTGAGTATATGCAAGATGAGGAAACTGGATTTTATGTGGGAAATTATAACCGGTATAACAACATGATGTCAAATACATAAAATCTGGCTTGGAAAAGGCACCAAAACTTTTCATGGAGCAACCCAAACAATGCCTTAAACCCCACCAACCAGACCTCCAATTATCAGTCACTGCCGCAGCAATAGATGCAGCAGTCACTGCCGCAACAACAGATGCAACAATAGCAACAACCTATATTCACTGGAAAATACTCTCAAGGCTTTTATTATGAAAACTGAATCATATATGGCTGAGAGCAGTAATTTCGTGAATAGGACTGATGACTTCATGAACAGAACAGAGATGAGGCTAAAAAACCAAGATGCTGCAATAAAATCAATAGAAACCCAAATTGGTTAATTCGCTATAAGACAAAATACAAGACCACAAGGGGGATTACCTAGCAATACTAAAGTTGTTAAAGGGAATAGGCCATGAACAGTGCAAAGCAATCACAACAAGAAGTAGCCTACAACTGAAAGAAACAATGGGCAATTCAGAAACCAAAACTCCCAAAACAATACAAGAAGATATAGATAAGGAGGACTTGGATGCTGAACAGACTAAGCACAAAGACAATGCCACAGTAGAAAGCTCGACAGCACCTACACTTCCTACCGAATCAGTAAACAACATAGTGGTCCCAGGTATTAAATTCTAATCTAATGAAACCCTGGATGAGATGAGACCATCATCACCTTTCCCACAAAGGCTGAACAAATAGAAACAGGACCATCAATTCAAGAAATTTCTTGATATTCTGAAACAAGTCCACATCAACTTGTCACTTGTTGAGGCAATTGAACAGATGCCCAACTATGCTAAATTCTTGAAGGACATTGTGTCTAAAAGGATGAGGCTAGGTGAGTTTGAGACAGTGGCAGCAACTGAAGGGTGCATGACAATGTTACATAATCGCATGCCACCCAAACTAAAGGACCCTAGCTGTTTCACCATACCTTGTGCGATTGGGAATAACTATGAAGGAAAGGCCCTGTGTGACCTTGGAGCAAGCATCAACCTAATGCCCAAATCAGTTTTCCAAAAGCTCAACAAAGGAAGGGCAAAACCAACAACAGTGCTGCTCCAACTTGCGGATCGATCATATGTGCAACCTAAAGGAAAAATCAAGGACATACTAGTAAGATTCGATAAATTTATTTTTCCAACTGACTTTCTTGTCCTTGATTGTGAAGTAGATGAAAAAGAACCGATCATCCTCGGTAGACCTTTCCTTGTTACTAGACGCACCTTAATTGATGTGAAAAATAGAGAGTTGACTCTGAAGGTCAATGAGCAATAAGTCAAACTTAATGTCTTCCCCAATCTAAAAAATTCTGAGGATCCAGAAGAGTGTAAGGTCATCTATGCCACAAACATCAAATTATCCTGCCTTGGCAGCATGCTCAGCAGAATGTGTAGAAAAAGAATTAAATCCACAACAAAGGCCGCACACAAAGAAGAACCTGATAAGAATGGCCAACAATCATAGAAACATCATCATGGCCATAAAGAAAGGGACAAATTGGGAGATGCATTTTCATGCACTCCCTCAGTAACTTAATTTCTTCCCTACTATTTATATTATTATATTAGGATTAATTTAGGTTAATAATTTTAAAATTTTGTTTTTATTTAATTATTTAAGCACATCAGTAATTATATTTAAATATTTTTATATTATTTATTTATTTTTAGGATAATAAAGACAAAATAACAAAGAAACAGTGCACAGTAGGAATCCCGCTGCCGCGGCAGTACATAGTGTCAGAGCCACTACAGTTACAACAAGAAAAAATAGTATAATGGTTATCTGCCGAATTTTCTTTCACGGTAGTAAATACCAGTAGGTAGTTAATATTTGAAATGGAAGAAAAGCCAAACAGCTAGAATTCAAACGGATATATCTGCCGAGGCCTATATAAGCAACTTCCTTGTTGAAACTATTCACTTGCATTCTCTCTTAATCTTGCCAAATCTTCCTTACAATACTCTCTACAATCTTACCTGCATTCTTGCATCTTTCAGAAAAATTTTCAAGAAATCTCTCATCAATATCCCAAATATTCAAGAATCATCCATGGCTACTTACAACCGCTTCTACCCTGCCGTTGTTGCTGAACGACTCAACAGATCATTTGTTGCTCGACAGTTATGGGAGGAGCAAGGTTTCTAACATTCGAATGAACACAACTATGGCATTGAACCATTCTTGATGGATAAAATCAAATATCAAGATTGGGAAATCTTATGCCTACAGCCTCCCCCAGCAAACGCAACAATTGTTCGTGAATTCTATGCACATATGCCGAGCAAGGGCAACCTATTTGTTCACTGTCGGGGTAAGCCAGTCATTATTAATGCCAAAATAATCAACCAGAACTACGACATTGCCCCCATACGCGGTGAACATGGTGAATTCTATGAAGAAGTCACTAATGAGGAATATGAAGAAATTAAGAACGAACTTTGTTACAACAATACTCCATGGGAAACCGATGCCCATAAGGGTTGTGTAATAAGGCTCAGTCTAAAACCCAAAGCCAAGCTTTGGTGCACATTTGTCAAAAGACGCCTCATGCCTATATCTCACAACAGCACAGTTGATAGAAGAAGATTGGTGCTCATCCAATCAATCACCAACAAGAAGATCATAGATGTTGGAGAAACCATTCTTCAAGAAATTTATGATTGCGGTAAGAAGAACGAGGCCCTTTATGTTTCCCTTATTTAATCTTTGCCTTGTGCATTGCTGCAGGTGTCCCAATAGAAGAAACAGATAAATACACTAATCAATGACAAGGCTGGACCAGAGAATTATACCAAAAAATAATGCAGATAACATAAGTAGAACCAGTGCAGGCAATACCCCAATAGTTCACTGCTGACTACACTGCTGGAGGGTAGTACACAGTAGATGTGCCAAGCACTGCCGAAGCCCCTGCCACAGCAGATCCATACCAAGAGATTCTACAAAGGATGACAGACATGGACCTCCGACAACAATGACATATAAAATATCAGAGATACTTCAACAACACTCTCGCACACATGATGACACAAAACTTCCACTCTCAAGGAATGTAATTTCCAGAATTCCAAGCAAACATATTTGTCGCTGCCGCACCCTACACAGAAACTACCCCTACCTAAGGGCCAAGACCATTCTTCACTGCAAGACCGCAACAACAATTCCACACTGTCGGACCATCCAGACTAACAGACACTATCGCAGCAGCATCCACCAGCAGACGACCATCAAAAAGGAGAGTTGTTTACAACTCTCCACCAAACCGCCTCATCCCAATGGCCAGCCTCTCTAGGGATAGTCTATCTAGGGAGATTGATTAGTATGTCCATCATAACTCACCACATGCTCAGCAAGGAGTCCCACATGCCGAGGCAGAAGATGGAATGCACATGATACAGACAAAAGTACTCAATGACGAAGAAGAAGGCGAGGAAGTTACTGCCCCAAGGTCAAAGCCAACACCCAAAAGAGTGCAGCCACCTCGACAGGCAAAAATACAGCACTCACCAGGAAAAGGGTCTAGAATAAAAGCATCGATAGGAAATCTTACAAGGGCAACTGTTTCCAGCAGCTATTCAGAATTAGAATAAATTACTACCTTGTTTTTTTTATTTATTTTTTTTACTTGCTGTGAGATTTGAGCATCGAGGATAATGCCCAGTTTGAGTTTGGGGGTGTATGAATGCACAACCAAGGGCATCCCACTGCTACACGGTAATATCAGAAAAGGAAGTAATTTGATGCCTTAATTCAATTTTTTTATATATACCTGTCTTTACTTGAAATAATTGTCTTTAATTTTGTACTGCCTTACTTTTGTGCGGCAATACTTAGAAGCTAACTATAAGGTTAGAATCAACAAACACTTTTGGGACTTGTTTGATTTAGGAGTTCTTTTAATAAACTTAGGTGATAAAGACTTATATTCTAAGGAATGTGACTAGAGGTGCCTATCACTGGCTCTAGGAAATTACTCTTCTTCATACTAGAGGTGCTCAAAACCGGCTCTAGTATGCCTAAGGAAAAGAAAGAAAAATAGAAGGAAGCACAACTCTTGAGGTGCCCAAAATAGGCTCAAGTGATTGATGTTTTTAGAAGAGAAATAACCATTCCAAGTTTACTTGTCTTGAACTTAGAGTTTATCTAAGAAAGCCTTTAATCAACCTTGTCCACAAAAACCCACACACTCACGTAATCTTATAGTTTGTTTCCGAGTAGAAATCCTTGAGTAAACTAAAGGCTGTGACTGAAAGATAGACATAGTTATGGTGGGGAGAATAGATGGAAAAATAAGACCAAGGGAGAATAAGGTTCTGCAATTTGATGTTTTGCAATGCTTGAGGACAAACAATAGTTCGAATTTGGGGGTATTTGATGAGTGTTTAAAAAGGCTATTATTTACTATTCTTTTCCTAGATACTATGTACTCATTACTCACTAATTTGAACTGATACATATACTTATTGTTCAATAATTGATATTTTGCTACCACAACATATAAAGATGATATTTGTGAGAAAAGAAGGCTTTATGGCATGTTTTTGTGTAGTTGCAAGAAATACATGCCGAGGAAGCAGTAGCGCCGAAGGCAGAACCAATACCGAGGCAGCAGCATTGCCAAAGGCAGAAGCAATGCCGCGGTAGCAGAAGTTCCAGGACTGATGTTGGGCGATTGATAAAGAAAAATGAGATGAAATTGCCTAGACTTGAAGGGTTTGGATTGGAGCAAATTAACAAGTGAAAAGACCAAGTCAAAGGGCACGTGGGAATAGTCTTCTAGATAGGATTAAACTTGGAAATATTATATTTTATTACTTATTTTCTACTTAGGAAAAGTCACCCTAGGTCTAGACTATAAATACTTGAGTCGTCCAATGTATAAGGGAGGCCGAATTAGAGAGAAAGCTTTACCGTAAGAATTGTGTTCTTCACTACAATATGTTCTAAGCTTTCTTAGGGTTAGGTGAAGGTTATTGAGTATTAGTGTGAGAAGATTGTATTTTGTTTCTTTATTTCAATACAATAAGAATAACAAAGTTTGCTTATCCTATTGTCATTCTTTGTTCTTACGTTCAAACTCGAGAGAGGAGCTTGTAAGTAAGTTATTTATCTAATATCAAGAGAGTTAGATTAATGAAAGGGGTAAGTGCGGTGTTATAGACACGAACTCGGCTTAGGGATAGGTTAAGCGTTTCAACGTCTAAAAGAAGTGTGAGAGTGGTTGGTGAATATAATTGATTCACGCTGAGAGGTATCATCAAGGACTGGTCATCAACAGTATTTCGACTTAGAGATAAGCGGAATCATTCAAGGAAACTTTGTCGAACTTTGGTAATTCTGCCCAAGAGCAAGAGATTGCCGCGGTAGAGAACATTGTCACTGCCGAGACAGTATCTGCAGTACTGCCGAGGTAGTGCAGTGTTATTGTATTGAACAAGAAAAAATCAATCGAATCCACTATATTACACAACTGGATCCTACCCATTCTCTCTATTCGTTCTCAACCTTTTATTTAAGTTTTTGTTCTTTAGTTATTCAACAAATCTTTTTACTTGTGTTTTTATTTTTTTAACTTCAGGAGCAAGGAAGTAGAATGAGGCATATTAAGTACACCGGTCCCTGTGGAGAACGATATTCGATAGACACTTATCATTATATTACTTGACGTGTACACTTGCACTTAATTACGATTTTTTTACACGCGTCATCTCACTCACAGACTTTCCACGGCATACCATCTGCAAATAATTAGGCAAGTTGAAATTTCAAATAGGGAATTAAAACAAATCCTTGAAAAGGTGGTAAAATCTCTAGAAAGGATTGGTCTCATCGTCTAGACGATACTCTGTGGGCATATAGGGCAACCTACAAAACCCCTTTAGGAACATCCCCATACAGGCTGGTATTTGAAAAAGAATGTCATTTGCCAGTGGAAATTGAGCATAAAGCTTATTGGGCAGTAAAAAATTTGAACATAGAATGGGAGAAAGCTGGCCAGAAACGAATGCTACACCTCAATGAAATAGAAGAATTCAAAGCGACAGCCTATGAAAATGCCAAGATCTACGAGAAAAAGAAGAAACGATGGCATGACAGTAAGCTACTACCGCGGAAATTCCTACCAGGGCAACAAGTTCTCATTTTCAACTCTTGACTCAAACTGTTCCCAGGCAAACTCAAGTCCAGATTGTTAGGCCCATTTGAAGTTGTCCAAGTTTATACACATGGAGCAGTCATGATCAAGTCACATAGGGATGGGCATGAATTCAAAGTGAATGGCCAACGGTTGAAGCACTGTTCTGGTCAACAAGAGATGAGAACTATAGAGACCATCATTTTAGGAGATGCACTTACATGTATCCCTATTGTGAAATAATTCTTTCATCCTATCCTTATTTACATCATAGGATTAGTTTTAATTTAGACTTTTATTATTATTTTTCTTTTCATTTATTTTAGGATAATAATAAAGGATCAAAGGTGAAGTCGCTCAGCAAATCTACAACAACCGATTATCTAAAGCTCTTTAGAATCCTTATGATTTTTTATGCTATTTTTATAATTGTCTGTTTTCCTTTTTATATTTTTTCGCCTACTTCTTTCCCCTAATTTAAGCATTGAGGACTAGAGGTGCCTATAACCGGCTTTAGGAAATACTCTTATTCATGCTAGAGTTGTTCGAAATTGGCTCTAGTATGTTCAAAAGAATAGCAAAAAATATAAGAAAATAAGAAGGAGAAAACATAATCCTTGAGGTGCCCGAAATTGGCTCAAGAAATTGTTGTTTTAAGAAGAATACACTAAATCCAAATCTATGTCTTGAACTTAGAGTTTATCTAAGAAGGCCGTCAATCAAACTTGTCCACAAAAACGCACACACTCACAAAACTTTATAGTTTGTCTTCTAGGTACACCCTTAGGTAACCAAAAGGTTAATTCTAAAGGATAAACATAGTTATAATGGGGAGAATAGATGGAAACATAAGACTAAGAGAGAATAGAGTTTGACAAATCGATGGTTTGTATTGCTTGAGGACAAATAATAGTTCGAGTTTGGGGGTATGATAAGTGTTCAACATGCTATCACTTTCTACACTTTTCATGGGCATTAATCATCCATTCTACACCTACTTAGACCAATGCATAGACTTAATGTGATATATTTAGGGATTGAGCTGTTAAAGATAATATTCATAGACAAGTATTGCTGCGGCAGCAAACTGAGGCTGAGGCAGGACCTGATGCCAAGGCAGTAGAGGACAAATAGCAATATGGTAGGCAAACTGAGGAGAAAAATGAAGAGAACGTTGCTAGACAAGAAGCCCAAGGATCGGAGCTGGACAACACAAGGAAAGCTCAAAGACAAGGCCACGCGGAAAAACCTTTTAGAAGAATTAAACTTGGAAATATTTAACCTATGTACATGACTTGTTCCCTACTCCAAGTTGTATTCTATTTAGGAAAGGTTTCCCCTAGGTCAAACCTATATAAGGCATAGCCGTCCAAGGGAAGAGGAGAGCCAAATTGAGAGACACGAATTGAGAGAGTTCACCCTAGGAATCATTGTTGTTCTTCTTTCTTAGGGTTTAGGTGAAGCTTGTTGAGTATTAGTGAGAAGAGATTATATCTTGTTTCTTGTCTTCAATGCAGTAAAATATCAAAGTTTGCTTACTCTTTTCCATTCTTTGTTCTTACATCCAAGCCCGGTAGTGGTGTTAGCAGTGAATTGTTGTTGAGTTGCCTAGACTGGTTCTGCCTGGGTTATTTTCATAACCCTGTGGCAAAATTCCCTAGTCCACCCTCGCCTTTGGGTAGTGAATTCGTCCGTATATACCCTTGTTACCCATGCAACATTACAAATACCCGTAATTAAACGAGGAAAATATAGGGGTCCTTTGTCCTTCTTACCATACTCGTAAATTTCCTTTAGGATTATTGTTGCGTATAAAAAGTGCACAAATAGTGCAAGTGTACATGTTACAAGTAATAAAGTGATACGTAATATCATGTATCGTCTCCACATGGATTGGTCTACTTAATATGTCTTCTTTTGTCTTCCTGCTCTCTAAAAGAAATAAATTAAAAACACAAATTAATTGGGTTTAAGTAAACTAAATAACTTAAATAAAGAAAACTAAATAATAATAGAAAAATCAGAATAAGAAAGTGGACAGGATCCAGTTATGTTGTATAATGGATTCAATTGACTTGTTTCTGTCCAATGCAATCACACATCACTACCTCGGCAGCACTGCAGTTTTACAACCTCGACAGCGATAAGTGTTATTGATAAGTGCTTAATTCACTATCACTTTTTACACCTTTCATGGACAATAATCACTCAATCTACACCTACTTGGACTAATGCATGTGATTAATGTGAGATATTTAGATATTATGCTTTTGTAACATATAAAGATGATATTTATAGAAAAGACAAGCTTTACTACACTTTTGTGCATTTGCAGGAATATCTATTGTCGTGGCAGCAGTTGAGGCCGAGGTAGGACCTAATGCCGAGTTAGTAGCTGAAAGACAAGAATCGATATTATAGGCGAGCTGGAGCAAAAAATGAGTTGGACATTTCTGGACAAGCAACACATGAATCGGATTTGGGTAGTACATGGAAAGCCCAAGGCAAAGGCCACGGGGGAAAAGCATCCTAGTAGGAATAAACTTGGAAATAAAACAAATATTTTTATTTATATACTTGACTTGTGTTTTAATCAAAGTTGTATTCCTACTTAGGAAAAGTTTGCCCTAGACCAAGCCTATATAAGACATAGCCGTCCAAGGAGAAGAGTAGAAGCACATCGGCTTATTTTCCCGTGTGGCCTTTATCTTGGGCTTTCCATATGCTATCCAGCTCCGATCCATGTGCTGCTTGTCTAGAAACGTCCAGCTCATTTTTCGCTTTAGCTCGCCTATAATATTGATATTTGTCTTTCAACTGCTGCCTCGGCATCAGGTCCTGCCTCGACCTCAATTGCTGCCGTGGCAATAGATATTCCAGCAAATGCACAAAAGTGCATTAAAGCTTGCCTTTTCTATAAATATCATCTTTATATGTTACAAAAGCAGAATATCTAAATATCTCACATTAATTACATGCATTAGTCCAAGCAGGTATAGATTGAGTGATTATTGTCCATGAAAGGTGTAAAAACTAATAGTGAATTGAGCACTTATCACACCCCCAAACTCGAACTATTGCTTGTCCTCAAGTAATGCAAACCATCAATTTGCCAAAATTTACTCCCTTTTGGTCATACTTTTTCATCTATTCTCCCCATCATAACTATGCCTATTCTTAAGCCTTAACCTTTCAGTTACCCAAGGATTTACCCGGACTCAAACTATAAGATTTTATGAGTGTGTGCATTTTGTGGGCACGTTTGATTAAAGAACAACAGTCAGCACGTTTGATTAAAGATTTTATGAGTGTGTGCATTTAGTGTTCTGTTCTTAAAACCACAATATCTTGAGTCAATTTCGGGCACCTCAAGGATTGTGTTTTCTAATCAATATTTTCCTTCTTTTTTTGATAGTCTTTTTAGCATAGTAGAGCCAATTTTGGGCACCTCTAGCATGAAGAAGAGTTATTCCTAGAGCCGGTGATAGGCACCTCTAGTCACATTTCCAAAAATCTAAGTCTTTATCACCTAAGTTTATTAAAAGAATTCCTATAATCCAACAAGTCCCAAAAGTGTTTTTAGGATCAATATATATAGCAAGCTTCTAAGTTTTCTTCCTTAAGTGTCCTAAAGTTAAGCCTTCTAAACAAGATTTAATCATGGTAAGGAGAAAGATTTCTATAGCCTTAAAAGAATAAACTAAGGCAATACTGATGTAGATGTAGTGCAAAAGTATGGACAATATTTCGAGTAAGGTGGTGGACATAAAAAAATTTGAAAAACCACTTAAATAATTCCTTTCATGGCAAAGCCTCGGTAGTGAATTGCCTCGGCAGTGGATCTACACCCCCAAACTCGAACCAAGCATTTTCCTCAATGCTTCTTACATCAATGGCACACAGTAGAAAACAAAAAAACAGAAAAACAAGTAAAGATATAAAAGCAGCATAAATATGTAGAAATTAAATAGACTCCAAAGAACTGCTGTTGACAATCAATTTTCGAGGCCCTACTGCTGACTGTTTCATTTTTGGTGATGGTGATGGCTGTGATTTTGCTTAACGAGGCGGCTGAACTCTTGTAGGTGGTGTTCGTTGCATTGGAGCATCCACTTCTTCTCTTTGTTCTTCATCGACAATCTCTTCGGTAGGTATTATATACGTCCCGCCATCATCATCAACATTCATTGCCTCGGTATAGAGAGTGCTTGGCCCGATAGAGGTTGAAGATTGATGTACGTAGGCATCTATTTATGCCGAGAGGCTACACACGATGATAGGGGATCTTGGTGGAGTGCTGAAGACTGTTATCCTCTTTGATGATCGTTGGCTGGCAGATGATGCCGCGACAGTCTCTGTCGGCTGCGATGGGCCAGCAGCATAGAATGGTTGTTGTGGTCCAGTAGGGAAGAATGGTCGTGGTCCTCCTAGGGCTGGAGTCGTCTCGGTGTAGGGTGTAGCTGTGACAAACATATTGGTGGGGAATTCTAGAAACTACACACCTTGGCTAGGAAAATTATGGAGCATCATCTGGGCAAATTTGTTTGTTGAAGTCTCTTTTGTATTCCATGTACCTTTGTTGTCTTAGGTTCATGTCTTCCATCCTCTAAAGTATCTCCTGGTAGGGATCTATCGCGGCACTACTGTGGGTAGCATCAGGTATGTCTGCTGTGTATTGGGCCCCGGTACTGGTGTCAGCAGTGAATTGTTGTTGAGTTGCCTGGATTGGTTTTGCCTGGGTTATTTGTTAGAATATGCTCAAAGACCAATCATATGATGATTGTATGGATGCTTTTATTTACTAATTTTATTGAATAAAGGCATTGCCATTATTGTTTTCATAGATATGTGTCACGTAAACTGAGAAACAATAAGATCCATATAATAATATATGTATTATTATAAAAAGATCCTTAGTCAAGTATTATTATGAGTATAAACAATAATAATACGCTTAAGACTAACATGTGATTAATTGATGACAATGAGTTGTCATTGACATAGATATGTCAGAATTAATACATGAATATATTAGTAGAGAATAATATATTGGATTAACCCACTATGAGCATATATCTTGGATTATTATGTGACGGTCACGATATTGCTCATAGTGACAACTATATGTATGATCCGTAGACTTGAGATTATTACTATCTCAATATATGTTGTTTTATGTTTTGAAGTAGTTAAATGTGTCTCATAATTAGTTACACTATAAAAACTGACATTATACATATTACAATGTATGTAGTGATATGTGAATTATCAAGATAGAATTTGTCCTTCCTACATAATAGGAAAATATATTAAGGGCCACTTGATTGAGTGAGACTAGAAATGCATGGTCATGCTTGAATACGTTGATATGAGATATCACAAATTATTCATTAAAAGTAGTTCATTCTAGATATCAAGAAACATTAAAATATGCTATACAAGTGTGACTATTCCAAAACTTGTTCCTATTAAAGATATAAAATGAAAAAAGGATATAATACATTAAAAGAGTTGGTCACGGACATGATACACCGAATCATGATCTCTTTTAACTTAGATGAAAATGATATATTGCTTGATGTCACTCATTGTTTGTAATATTAGAATTGTTCTAATATTATAACTAAAGTTACAATGAGCCTACAGGGTCACACCTAATGGTTAAAAATGAGCAAAAATATATGTATAAGTAGATTATATTTAATCCTGAATTTTAAATATAAAGGATATAATTACTTTAATTATATCCCTTTTTAAATTCGAATTAAATATAGATTCCGAAATTTAAGGAAATAATAATATTAATTATTTCTTAAACAAACTCGGAATCTAAGTCTTATACCTAGGGTTACACTTATATAAAGGATCTTTTGGTCTAGCAGCCAACATCAGAGAATTTCGAATTCCAAGCCCTAGAATCACGAAAAATAGTTTTTTGAGATTTACTCTCTTAACTGGGTGAATTGAGTAGAGGGCGAGACGATATTCGTGGAGGCTAAAGATTTCGAATTGTTGAACGATCGTGATTACCGCAAATCCAATTGCTGTTTTTGTTGTTTATCAAGGAACCCAATGTAAGTTATCGTAACTCTTCCTCTTGATTCCTGATTAAACGTACATGGATCACTGGAAAGATCGTAGTAATTTTGTTTCGCTGCGCCATGGGGTATGCCGGCGGTCCCAACATTATTTTCCTAAACCTCTAGCAAAATTCCGTATTCCACCCACACCTTTGGGTAGTGAATTCGTCCGTAATAGTGCATATGTAACACGCATCAGGAGTGCTGAAGACCGCTCTCCTCTTTGATGGTCGTTGGTTAACAGATGATGTCGCGATAGTTTCTACTGGCTGTGATGGACCAGCAACATAGAATGGTTGCTGTGGTCCAGTAGGGAAGAATGGTCATGGTCCTCCTAGGGCTAGAGTCGTCTCGGTTTAGGGTGCAACTATGACAAACATATTGGTGGGGAATTCTGGAAACTGCACCTCTTGGTTGGGAAAATTATGAAGCATCATCTGGGCAAGTGTGTTGTTGAAGTCTTTTTGGTATTCCATGTATCTTTGATGTCTTAGGTCCATAGCTGCCGTCCTCTGAAGTATCTCCTAGTAAGGGTCTGCTACGATAGTGCTTTGGGCAGCATCAGGTATATTTTTTGTGTACTAGGCCCCGGTAGCAGTGTCAGCAGTGAACTATTATGGATTTTCTTGAACTGGTTCTGCCTAGGTTACTTGCATAACCTTGTGGCAGAATTCCCTACTCCATCATCGCCTTTGGGTAGTGAATTCGTCCGTATCTGCCCTTGGTACACTTGCAGCATTACAAATGCCCATAATTAGACAAGAAAAATATAAGGGTCTGATGCGTGCTATATATGCGCAAGTGTAGTGTATGTGTACACGTTAAGTAATAAAGTGATAAGTATTATCGTGTATCGTCTCCATAAGGATTGGTGTACTTAATATGTCTTCTTTGATCTTCTTGCTCTGTAAAATAAAAGTAAAGACACAAGTAAATTGGATGTTGATTAAACTAAATAAAACAATTAAAGAAAACTAAATTGTATGAGGTCAAATTGAGAAAGAGGGAAGAATCTAGTTATGTTGTATAGTGGATTTGATTGATCTGTCTTTGTCTATGCAATTGCAATACACTACCTTGGTAGTACTGCTGATTACTATCTTCGGTAGCGGTAGTGTTCTCTGCCGTGACAATCTCTTGCTCTTGGGCAGATTTACCAAAGTTCGGCAAAGTGTCCTGGTGTGTCCTGTGTAGTGCCAATATAGAGTATGCGAACACACATATATGTGCAAAGTATACACAATCTTACAAGTAATAAAGGGTGAGTGAGTATCGTTCCCACGAAGATCGGGGTAAAGTGTAAGTCAATTTTGTCAAGGCAAAAATGTGTCACTAACTAAAAAGAAATAAAGATAAAGATATAAACAAATTGTAATGGATATATACGGTGAAGATGTAATGGATAAGTCCTATGGCAATTTTAGAGTGTAAGCAACTAAAATATACCAAGGCAAAATGGAATGGATGGTGGTGGCACGATAAATGTATGAATGTGGTGTATGAAAGGTGAGGTAATATGATTGAAAGTGAACAACGGAAATAGAGGAAACAGAGGAACACTCTGTAAATGCCTAGGAAAAAGCAAGATAAGAGAACACATGTGAGCAATATGTCGTAATGGTCCTCAATTGATGAGTCTTGCTGGGAATGACTGGTGATGACTTCCATGATCTCCTACCCCTTACCCGTATCTAACATATGGCTGCTACGGTGTATACCTACTGGATAGAGGTTTCTAAAGTATTCCTGCTCTCTCGAGTTATAGGAACCTGACGAACTAAAATGCCATGGTATTTTCGCCTCTCACGCGAATAACACTCAAGCCTATCGGTTAAAGCATACTCCTTTTAGTCGTTGAAGCCTTCACCTACGCCTCTCTCGAGTGCTCTAGGATCCAACTAGGCTCTATTTGCAGTCTAGAACCCATTGCTCACTTAGATCCTCTCGGATGATCTAAGGATCTATAGCTACGTCTCTCTCAAGTGCTCTAGCATGTACCTAAACACGGGACACTCTCGTGCCTCTTACAATGCTTAAATAATTATCAAAAATGAGCAAAGCAAATATACAAACACATAGAAGGCAATATATTAAATAGAAATAAAAGATAATCATCCACAAAAGCATCCACCAAATAAAGCTAACACATGGTAGGTGAAAGAGTTTAAGAACAAATATTAACCACTAATACCATCCTTAAATCATCCACATAAAACCTCTTAAAGATATAAAATAAAGAAAAGGAAAAGGAAAGAAGACACCCTCGGTCCGCGCCACCGCCGGCTTCTTCGACCACCATGGGACGCCTTAGCATGCTAGCCCTTTTTGGGTGCTTAGCACGCCACTCCCTTCAAGTTCTATCAATGGAGGAACGCTTCAGTTGGGGAAGAAAGGTGGAAACTTTCTTCACCACTTTTTACTCTCATTGTGCCTCAAAATCTGCTCCAAAGGTCCTCCTCTTCTTGAATAAAGGTTGCTCTTTTATAAGAGGGTGAAAAACCCTAAAAGAGAGTAAAAATACATTTCTGCCCTCTTCTTGTCGTGGTATTTCTACAGGACTGGCAGAGGTGACAGTGGTCTCCTACTGAGGTGGCTCGCATACAGGTCATATTGGTTGTGGTCCCTTACTAAGGTGGTTGTGGCCAAGCTATAGTAGTTCCGACCGGTTGTAATGGTTGTGGCCAGGCTGTATTGGCACCAGCTGAAACTCCTCTCAAAATATCTTCTTGTCCTGTAGTGCAGCACAAGAGTCCTCTAGATTTGCCATGGCATTTTCCCATTGCTATCCTTTTGCGAATGCCATGACAAATTTCCTTAACTTCCCACTTTGTCTTACCTTCACAACATCAATAATAAGTACGACCTTTCCCATAAAATAGCACATATTTTCGCATTATAGATTCCAAAACATAAACAACCACCAAGTGCAATATTATGATCCTGAATGCATCTAAATGCTCCTATATGTTCTTAAAGACAATACATAACTTAAGTAAAAAGGCTCTAAATATATCCTTTTTGCGAAGTTGTCATGTCCTTCGATGGCTCCGCTTATCCCTAAGTCGAAATACTGTTGATGATCAGTCCTTAATGATACCTCCCGGCGTTAAACAATTATAATCAACAACCAATCTCACACTTATTTTAGACGCTGAAACCTCAACCTATCCCTAGGCCGAGTTAGTATTCTCCAATCAAGTTGAATACCGCACTTACTCCTTTCGTGAGTCTAACTCTCTCGAGTCTAGATAAATAGATTACTTACAAACTTCTCTCCCGAGATTGGATGCAAAAACAAAGAATGGCAAAGAGTAAGCAAACTTTTATATTTTATTGCATTGAAACAAGAAACAAGATACAATTTCCTCTCACAAATACTTGACAACTTTCACCTAAAACCTAAGAAAGCTTAGAACATGATGGGAAGAATTATTCCTAGGGTAAACTCTCTAAAATTCGGCTCTCCTAATCCCTTGGACGACTATGCCTTATATAGGCTTGGCCTAGAGCAAACCTTTCCTAAATAGAGTACTACTTGGAGTAGGGAACAAGTTATGTACATAGGTTAACTATTTCCAAGTTTAATTTCTTCTAGAAGTTTTTTTCCCCCGTGGCCTTGTCCTTGGGCTTTCCTTGTGTTGTTCAACTCCGATCCTTGGGCTTTTTTTCCAACAATGTTCTCCTCATTTTCTCCTCAGTTTTCCTGCCATATACCCATTTATCCTCTGCTACCTCGACATCAGGTTCTGCCTCGGCCTCAGTTTACTTCCGCGCGGTAATACTTTTCCTGCAAAGACATGAAAATACAGTAAAGTATGTCTTTTCTATAATTGTTATCTTTAATAGAATTATCCCTAAATATATTACATTAAGTACATGCATTGGTACAAACCATCAATTTGTCAAACTCTATTCTCCTTTGGTCTTATGTTTCCATCTATTCTCCCCACCATAACTATGTCTATTCTTTAAACTTAACCTTTCGGTTACCTAAGGGTGTACCTAGAGGATAAACTATAAGGTTAGTGTGTGTGTGTTTTTGTGGACAATTTTGATTAAAGGCTTTCTTAGATAAACTTTAAGTTCAAGATAAATAGACTAGAATTTAGTGTGCTCTTCTTAAAACAAAAAATTCTTGAGCCAATTTCGGGCACCTCAAGTATTGTGTCTCCTTCTTATCTCCTTATTTCTTTTGCTATTATTTTAAGCATACTAGAGCCAATTTCGGGCACCTCTAGCATGAAGAAGAGTATTCCTAGAGTCGATTATAGGCACCTCTAGTCACCTTTCCAAAGATCTAAGTCTCTATCACCTAAGTTTATTAAAAAAATTCCTACAACCAAACAAGTCCCAAAAGTGTTTTGAAGTTCAACCTTATAGTAATATTCTAAATTTTTCTCCTTAAGTATCCTAAAATTAAGCCTTCAAAACAGAACCTAACTATGGTAAGGAGAAAGATTTCTACTGCCTTGAAGAATATAAAACAAAAATTTTATCACTAAAAACTTCCTTTTCATGGTAGGGATGCGACAGTAGTTTGCCTTTGTAGTGGCTCTACACCCCCAAACTCAAACCAAGCAATGTCCTCAATGCTTAATTTAGGGGCAGGCAATAGGTAAAAAAATATAACAAGGAAAAACTGCCAATTGTATGAGCAGCAAATAAAAGAAAGAAGAGAAATTATAATGATTTAGAAGAGCTTTCTTCCATAAATTGTTTTCTCGATCTTGCTAGTGATTGTTGTGCCCTTGGTGATGGCGATGAATTTGCTCGTCTTAGTGGCTGAACTCTCGGTGTTGCTCATTGCATAGGAGCATTAACCTCTTCTTCTCCTTCATCTTCAGTGTCCATTATCTTCGTTCCTTCTTCATTCTCTGGATCTGCCCCTATATTCTGAATGCTTGGCTCGATAGCGTCTGAGCTCTGATTGACATAGGAATCTATCTCAGCTGATAGACTACCCATTGGAATTGAGGATCTTGGGGGAGTGCTGAAGACTGCCCTTCACTTGGAAGGTCTTCTGCTAGTAGATGTTGCTGCGGTAGGATCTACTGTCCTAGATGGGCCAGTATTAACTCCATAAAAAGACTATATTTTAGCCCTTTTTACTTAAGTTATTGACTGTCCTTAGGCTCATATAGGATCATTTAGTTGCATTTTAGGTTCATGACATTGCATATAGTCATTTAAACATACCTTGGTATTTTGAGGTGGTAATAGGTTTTATTTAATGAGAAAGGTAGTCCTTTTTAGTGGTGTTGTTCAGGTGAAGCAGAAACGGAAGTTGAGGCAATTTGTCATGGCATTCTCAGAAGGATGGCAAAAGGAAAATGCCATGGCAAAGCTAGAGAATTCTTGGGCTGAGCTAAACGATAAAGATATATTTTGATGAGAGTGCCAGCTGGTGCTACCACAGTCGATCGGGACCACTACAGCTGGCTACAGCCACCATAATGGGGGACCACAAAGAAGATGACCTATATGCATTCCACGTCAGTAGAGGACCACTGTCACCTCTGCCAGTCCTACAGGAATGTCAGGAAAAAAATGAGGGCAGAAAGGAATTTTTGCATATTTTTTAGGGTTTTTCACCCTCTTTAAAAGACATGGTTACCTACACAAAGGGAGAGCTTTTTCGAGAGAGAAAAACACAGAAAAGTGAGACCTTTGTGGCGGTCTTTGCGATGGAAAGCTCCCACCTTTCTCCTCCAACTTCCGGCCAAAGGGACCTTCATTGATAGCACTCGAAGGGAGTGGTGAGCTAAGCACCCGAGAGGGGCTACTCACCAAGGCGACCATGATGGTTGAAGACCCGGCGTCTGTGCACACCGAGGGTGTCTTCTAGTCCTCTTTCCTTGCTTTCTTTTGTTATATTTTTATGAGGATTAATGTCGGATGTTTAAGATTAATGTGGTTGATTACTCTTAACATTTGGCTCCACCATGTAACCTTGTTTCGGTGGTAGCTTTTATGGATGGTTAACTTTTGTTTCTATTTAATATATTGCATGCTAAGTGTTTGTATATTTGATTTGCTCATTGTTGGTAATTTTTTAAGCTTTGTAAGAGGCACGAGTGTGTCCATGGTTTAGATACATGCTAGAGCACTCGAGAGAGGCATAGCTATAGATCCTTAGATCATCCGAGAGGAGCTAAGGGAGAATCTTCTTGAGCAATGGGTTCTAGACTGCAAATAGGGCCTAGTTGGATCCTAGAGAACTCGAGAGAGGCGTAGGTGAAGGCTTCAACGACTAAAAGGAGGGTGCTTTATCGATAGGCTAAGGTGTCATTCGCGTGACAGACAAAAATATTATGGCATTTTAGTTTGTCAGGTTCCTATGACTCGACAGAGCGGGAATACCTTAGAAACCTCTATCGAGTAAGTATACACCATAGCACCATGGCATTCTAATTTGCCTTGGCATATTTTAGTCGTTTGCACTCTAGATTTGCCATAGCATTTCCATCTTACACCTTCATCGTATATATTCATTTCCTCTTGTTTATATTTTTATCTTTATTTTCCTTTAGTGACAACCCTTTTTGCCTTGACAAATTACTACACACTTTAAACTAGATCCTCGTGGGAACGATACTCACTCACCCTATTATTACTTGCATGACTGTGTATACTTGCACATATATGTGTGTTCATATACATTAATTGTAAACACTACACAGAACACACCAAGTTTTTGGCGCCGTTGTCGGGGATCTATCTACTTGAAGTTTGTCATTTTTGTTTTGGCATTTTTGATTTGCTTAGTTTATTTTTCTAGTTCAGTTTTACTTGTTTATTTGTTTTTCTTTTCAGTGCATGTCCAGACAGTCTACTGACGGACCTCTCTATCCTATAGTGCCTGAAATTGAGCATTTATTTCGTCAAAGAAGGCGTACTCAGCATACAACTATGGACCCACCAGTTCAGAACCAGTAGTTCAAAATGTCGGGACAAATCAGCACGTTGCTGCACCTAGACCGAGAGCTATTAGGGATCACTTAAACCCTGTCTTGGATGATCTGAATCCTGGCATCGTGGCACCAGAAATTACAGCTACATATTTTGAACTTAAGCCAGTTATGTTCAACATGCTTAACTCGATAGGGCAATTTTGAGGTATGGCGCATGAAGATGCAAGGCAACATATCAGGGCATTTTTAGAAGTTTGTGACTCATTCCATCAACAAGGAGTTCATGAGGACGTGTTGAAACTCAAACTATTTCCTTATTCTCTATTTGGTCGAGCAATGGGATGGTTGAGTGGAGTACCATCCGGATCGATGGAGCCATGGGTTGATCTATGCAAAAGTTTTTTTGCTATGGTATAATCCTCCGAATCTCAATACTCAACTCCGAAATGATATTGCTTCTTTTCGCCAAGGTGACGACGAGTCATTGTGCGAATATTGGGATTGATATAAGGGATTGCTTTGCAAGTGTATAAATCATAGATTTCAAGATTGGACTCAAGTTGTAATGTTCTACAACGGATTCAATGCACCAACGAGGATGATGCTAGATGCCTCGGCAAATGGAACTTTGCTAGAAAAATCACCCGAGGAGGCATTTGACATTCTTGATAGAATTGCCAACAATGACTATCAATTTCCTTCTACAAGGCTTGGAACCAGGAGGAAGGCACAAGGGACATTTGATCTTGATGTGAAAGACTCACTATCCGTCCAACTCTCAACTATCACTAACATGTTGAAGAGCATTCAATGTTCCAACGAGGTGAAGGAATTGAAGATGGCCAGTTCAGCATGTCTGATATGTCATGGAAATCATCATGAGAGTGAGTGACCAGGAACCCATGAGACAACAAATTATGTGAGCAAATTCAACTTAAGCAACAACAAACCCTATTCGAACACCTACAACCCAAGATGGAGACAATATCCAAATTTTTCGTGGGGAAACCAAGGACCCCGCAATCCTAATCCCCCAGTGCGGAACCAAAATCAGCAAGAGCCCCAGAATTTTCAATCTAATATACCCTGGCATAATCAGAACAAAGGGCTGCTGCATCATCATCTAATACCAGTTCTTTGGAGGCAACTATGCAAGAATTTATTCTAAGTACTAAGACGATGCTTCAAGAGCATACAACTGCCATCAAGAACCAAGGTACTCTACTGCAAAGCCATAGTGCTTCGTTGAGAAATCTGGAGAGTCAGATGGGCCAAATTGCCACGGCATTACAAGAGCATCAACCTCGGCATCTGCCGAGTGATACTGAAGTCACTAAGTCGTATGGTAAGGAGCACTACAGCGCAATCACACTCAAAAGTGGTACTCAACTTAATCAGTAAGATAAGTTTAGGGGGAAGAAGTCTGAAGATTCTCTACCAGAACCTGTGCAAGAAGAAATGTCTCAGCAAAATCTCGAGGAAAAGGACCAGGAGGAAGGTTTGACGAAGGAACCTGCCGATGGAACGAGAAAAAATGCCACGACAAAAACAGTTCCTACACCCTCACCACCTTTTCCCCAGAGGCTCAAGAAGCACAACGATGAAATTCAGTTTAAGAAGTTTGTGGACAAGCTAGATCAGCTATACATAAATGTCCCGTTATTGGAGGCAATCGATCAGATGTCCACTTACGCTAAGTTTTTGAAGGAGATAGTCACAAAGAAGCGTAAAGTGAAGAAGTTTGAGACAATTGCCACAACAAAAGAATATTGCTCTGCCTTGAGTAATCTATCATCCAAGAAGAAGGATCCGGGAAGCTTCATTATTCCTTGTGCTATTGGAGAAAAGTTTTTTGGGAAAGCACTTTGCGATCTTGGATCGAGTGTTAATCTGATGCCCAAGTCGATTTTCGTGAAGCTTGGCATAGGAGATGCGAAACCTACATCCGTAATCTTGCGCTAACCGATCGTTCCCATGTGAGACCTGAGGAGAAGATCGAAGATGTCATAGTGAGTGTAGACAAGTTCGTTTTTCCAGCCGACTTCCTCATACTAGATTGTAAGGCTGATGCTAATACACCTATCATATTAGGGAGGCATTTCCTAGCAACCGGTCGCATTCTCAGTGATTGTAAGAAGGGTGAGCTCACAATGTGTGTAGCAAATCAAAGATTGACCGTGAACATCAACAATTCTCTCAAGTACATGGATGACTCGGAAGAATGCTGGAGCATTTTAGAAGCGGATTATGAGCAATCTACAGAAGCTGATCAATTTTGCCACAGCAATTTCATACAGCTGGATGGATATGAAGAGCTCACGAATGAAGAAGAGGAAGAAGCTAGTGAACCTTCACTAGAGGAACATCAATCTAGTCTACTGATAGCTAGAAATAATTCAAGCTTCGAACCCCTCGATTTTGAGGAGTTTAGTCCTCCTAAACCTTCATTACTCGATGCACCGAAACTGGAGCTAAAAATTTTGCCACAACATTTGAAATATGCTTATTTGGGTGAAAATGAGACCCTGCCAGTTATTATTTTTGCCGACCTAAATTCTGACCAAGAGAGAAGTCTACTCGTTGTTTTGTCACAGCACAAACGAGCGATAGGATAGACCATGGCAGACTTAAAGGGGATTAGTCGTACCATTTGTATGCATAAGATACTTTTGGAAGAATGCCATGGCAAATCTGTAAAGTCGCAGCGTAGACTCAACCCCATCATGAAACAAGTTGTTATGAAGGAGATTCTTAAATGGTTTGATGCTGGAATTATTTATCCAATATCGGACAGTTCGTGGGTAAGCCCGGTTTAGTGTGTGCCAAAGAAAGGAGGCACGACCGTGGTGAGCAATGAGGACAATGAGCTATTGCCAACGAGAGTAGTGACTGGATGGAGGATTTGCATGGACTATCGTAAGATCAATAAGGCTAAGAAGAAGGACCACTTTCCTCTACTTTCCATCGACCAAATGTTAGATCGCTTGGCGGGCAAAGCTTACAATTGTTTCTTGGATGGATATTTGGGGTATAATCAAATAGCTATCGCACCGGAGGACCAAGAGAAGACCACTTTCACTTGTCCTTATGGCACTTACGCTTTTCGAAGGATGCCCTTTGGATTGTGTAATACCCCGGCAACATTCTAGCGCTACATGCAAGCTATCTTCTCCGACATGGTGGAAGACTCTCTTGAGATTTTTATGGATGACTTTTCTGTTTCTGGAGACAGTTTCCAGAAATGTCTTGGCAATTTAGCAAAGGTCCTGAAGCGATGTGAAGAGGCTGACCTTGTGCTGAATTGGGAGAAATGTCACTTCATGGTGACGGAAGGCATTGTGTTGGGCCATAAGATCTCACACAAAGGCATTGAGGTAGACAAAGCTAATATTGAGGTGATCGAGAAGCTATCACCACCTATAAATGTCAAGGGCATAAGAAGTTTTCTTGGATACGCGGGATTTTATCGGAGATTCATCAAGGATTTCTCCAAGATCTCCAAGCCCTTATGCATGTTGTTGCAACAGAACCAGCCTTTTGTGTTCGATCAAAAATATCATGGCGCCTTCACAGATCTGAAGCAAATCTTGATCACTGCACCAAATCGTTGTTCCCCCAGATTGGACACTAGCGTTCGAGCTGATGTACGACGCAAGCGACTACGCCGTGGGAGCAGTCTTGGGGCAGTATTGAGGTAAAATTTTTCATGTTGTTTATTATGCTAGCCGCACTTTAAATGATGCACAACTCAATTATACTACCACCAAGAAAGAGCTACTTGTCGTGGTATTTGCGTTTGACAAGTTTAGGTCGTACTTGATAGGAACTAAGGTCATTGTTCACACCGATCACTCAGTAATTAAGTACTTAGTGACTAAAAAGAATGCAAAACCTAGGCTCATTAGATGGATACTGCTGTTGCAAGAATTTGATTTAGAAGTGGTAGATATGAAGGGAACCGAGAACCAAGTTGTTGATCATCTTTCTAGGCTAGAAGTTAACCTGGAATGTCATGACAAAATTGATATACATGATGAATTTCCTGATGAGAAAATCCTTTATGCCACGACAATTTCATGGTATGATGACCTTGCTAATTTTCTCGTTAGTGGTGTTTTGCCTTTTGACATGACTAGCCAAGGAAGGAAGAAATTCAGACACGACGCACAGTCATATTTCTAGGATAAACCGTACCTGTTCAAGCGTTGTACCGATCAAATTATCTGAAGATGTGTGCCTGAAGAAGAGCAACGTGATATCCTGCATCATTATCACACGGGACCATGTGGAGGTCACTTTGGAGGGATGAGGACAGCTGCAAAAGTCCTCCAATCAGGATTTTATTGGCCTACATTATTCAAAGATGCCCAGGCATTTTACCAAGCTTGCGACCGATGTCAGGAAACTAGGAACATCTCCAGACGGTTTGAAATGCCACGACAAAACATATTGGAGGTCGAGTTATTTAACGTATGGGGCATAGACTTTATGGGACCATTCCCATCCTCATTTGGAGATCTATACATCCTTTTGGCAGTAGACTACGTGTCTAAATGGGGTGCGATACAAAATTGCCAAGGCATATCATCCCCAAACCAATGGGCAAGCCGAGGTTTCCAACCGTAAAATCAAGCAAATTTTGGAAAAAGTGGTGAATCTGAGAAGGAAGGATTGGTCACCAAAGCTTGATGAAGCGTTATGGGGGTACCGAACAACTTTCAAAATCCCACTAAGGGTATCTCCATTTAAGTTAGTCTATGGCAAAGCTTGTCACCTACCGGTCGAACTGGAGCATAGGGCTTATTGGGCAATCAAGAAACTCAATTTGGACGCTGATTTAGCTGGTAAGAGAAGACTTCTAGAGTTGAATGAGATGGAGGAATTCAGGACCCAAGCTTATGAGAATGCGAAACTCTACAAGGAGAGAACCAAGCGATGGCATGATCAAGCAATTTTGCCACGACATTTTCATGCGGGACAACAAGTGCTCCTATTCAACTCAAGGCTGAAGCTTTTCCCTGGGAAGCTGAAATCGAGGTGGTCCGGGCCATTTGTGATTCACCATGTGTACCCCCATGGAGCTGTAGACATCAAGAATCCGGATGATGAAACAATTTTCAAAGTTAATGGGCAGCGTCTTAAGATTTACACTGGAGCCCGCGTGATGCGAGATAAACCTACAACATATTCTGAAGATTTCAAATGTCATGGCATTTTTAGTTTACTCCTGTTCATGAATAAATAATTTTTAAGTTCGTTTTTATTTTTTTTATTTGCTTATTCTGTTTTAATCTTTTCCCTTAATCTTTTTAGGATTATTTTACACCCTTGGAGGCGGACGGCTGAAGGAAAAAGAAGAAAAGTAGGAAACCCTACATGGGAAGCCTTGGGCGGCAAAAAGACAAAGGAGGCACCTTTTTCAATTTTTAATTTGAATTTCAAATTTAAACCCTCCCCCCTCTCTCCTATTAAAAACTGTCAACACCCCCACCAATCAACCCCCTCCATACGTCCAGCCCACAAACCCATACTAGGAAACAAATAAAGGTTCCACCTTTATTCTTTTCCTTTTTACCTTACCTTTATCTTCTTCTTCCCTAAAAGCTCTATAGCCGAAAACCACCTTCCTCCTCTATAAAAGCAAAGTTCCAAGCTCTCTTACTTTTCCTTTTTCTTTTCAAACATGGTACGCACCAGACCCTCAGTATCTACACCACCTCCTTCCGTTTTTATAGACCAAGAGACGAAAGTAAGATTTAAAAGCTTCAAGAATCGAAGGGTCTTGTTTGAACTCAACTTCAATCTCTCCGATGAGATGGGACCAGAGGTGAAAGATGTGGTGGCGCAACATCATTGGGAGAAGTTTGCCGCCCATCCAAGCTCCATCAACGCCACCATAGTACATGAATTTTATGCCAACGTCCATAGTCCGAACCAGAAATCTATTTATGTCCGGGTAAAAAACATTCACTTCACCAACACTGCCATCAATCGCTTCTTCAAGATTCCCCAAGGAGTGGACCACCACGCCAAGAAAGTAGAAGAGGCCGATTACGAGATTTACGAAGGAGTGAAGGAGGATTTGTGTTTTCCCGGGACAGAATGGAATGGCCAGCAAGGAGCAAGATGTACGGTAAACCGAGAGTTTTTGCTTCCCAATGCCTAGTTATGGAGCCACTTTGTTCGATACAAGTTGATGCCTACTTCGCATCACACACTGTAAGTTTGCCCCGCCTCATGCTGCTGCACTCTATTCTTTATGGTTGCCCCATAGATGTTGGAAGGATTATCATGCAAGAGACGTACGCATGTTGGAAAAGACCTAAGAGCACCCTCATGTTCCCAAATTTGATCACGGTGTTGTGCCGTAAAAAGAATGTCCTGGAGTATCAGTTTGATGAAATTTTAGAAGGAATGAAAGGGCTAACCCATGAGAAGGTGACCGCCGTGATGGGAAATATAGATGAGCAACCGAAATCATCACACGTTGCTGCTGCTAGAGGAAGAGCTTCATTCTATAAGAATGAAGCCCTGGAGCTGTCCATGAATTCCCTGGCAAAAGTAGATGACCTGTCCAAAGATCTCAAAGAATTCTTCCTTTATACGAAGGAAAGAGATGAAGTCATCAAAGCTTACCTGACAGAGCTACTTCCTCCGCTCGATCAAGAATTCCTTGTTTTCCTGGACTCAATATTGCCTACTGCAACAAGGAATGCCACGAAATTTACAACTGCTTCAACTCCGACCAGACGAGCTGCACCAGATCTAAATCAGGTACCATCACCAACTGAGCCGTCTGAAGAGGCACGACCAATTGAGCCAGAACCGAAAAGTAAGCACAGGAAACGTAGTCACCTGCTCATGACCAAACTCCCGAAAATGTCGCGGCATTTTTAGAGGAGCAAGCCCAGACTCATAATCAACCAGACTCTACAGGCTGAAAAAGAAGCTAACTTTATTTCTTCGCTTTTTGAAGACCCACCCGCACCACCAGCATAACAACAAGAAGAGAACCAACCAACAGCACCGACATTTGAACCACAAATGCCCTCTCCATCGAGGAAGAAATCCAAACGTAAACTCAAAATGTCGGCTGGGAAGTAACCTACCCTACCTTCAGTTGCTAGCAAGTCCAAATCACGGGGAATAGATCCTAAAATTGACCCTGATGTCAGCCCACCCCCGTCGAAGCGTCGAACATCACGCAAAATTGCTACCACACCGCCCAAGTAGCCAAGGTACATATCATTGCATCTCATTTCATTGCATTGCATTTAATATAGTTTATTTTTTTAGTAGCATTAAGGACAATGCTTTCCTCAAGTTTGGGGGAGGTATCGTTCTTTACTCTTTTTCATATGCATGATAGCAGCAGTTGTAGAAATATTCCATGATATCTGTGAAAGTTTAGGTTACGTTTTCAATGTTATAGTTAGTGATGCCCGATGATGATATACCTTATATGGACAATATTGAATATGCATGACTTGGGATTTGAATGGAACTTGCCTAGGGATTTTGTTGTTTGTGTTTAATTTATTGTTACACGAGTGTATGTTCTCCATGCTTAGGAAAGTTAAAAAATTTTTATAGAATGTAAACTTGAATAGCTTAGAATGCTTTAGTGAATTGTAAATAGAAAACCCCCAATAGTTTAGTATTCAAAGTTAAGAAAAAATGCCCGGACATATCTGTAGAGGGATACTCCGCTATGCCATGACATTTCCATGTGCATATGAGTTACTGAAAGAGGCACATGGTGAAGATACACTTTTAACTTGCCATGGCATTGCCTGGATACTGTGTTTAAATAAATGGCAGCTATGGCATGAGTACAAGGTAGTGTGAGAGTCTGGCTCCTCTCGTAGCAGTTTGTTGGCATTAGTGTTTATATATATATATATATATATATATATATACATGGGGAGTATTAAAAACGTGCTTAAATGAGAAATTATGCTCTGCTAGGATAGTGAACATTCATTAGAATTTTTCTAAGTTAACTAAGCATGAAAAGGATACACCCACCCACACAACACTTGCATCCGACCTGGTCCTAGGGCAAAGTTCTTGTAATTTTTTCGAGTCTTATATGTTTATGCCATGAAATTTTCTAAGGGCTGAAACTCTGACCTATTACTTACCTAGATTTTGACAATGCCATGATATTCTTTCTCTGCTAGCTACTATCCATTGCTTGGGGACAAGTGATGAGTGCCTAAAAGGCAGTTATTTACTACCCTTCTCATGGTATATTTTGCATCTATTATACACCAACTTGAGCTGAAATATGGACTCTTTGCATAATATTGGATATTCCGTTATCACTACTTACAAAGATGAAATTTATAGAGAATGCAGATATTATTACATATTCTGTACATGTAGGAATATCCAGGGCCTAAGCAGCAGTGAAGCAGAGTTGAGGCCGAGGCAGGAAACAAAGCCGCAGCAGCATCCAGAGTGGCATCATCAACATTGTCGGCGCAATGAAAGATAAAAATATTAAGAATATTCTGGAAGATGTAGCGCATCCATTGGATCAGGCTAGCGCACTTAAAGCCCAAGTCAAAGACCAAACGGGAAAATCCTTCTAGAAGGCGGCAAACTTGGAAATATCAGATCTCATGTAGAAGACTTGTTCCTTACTCCAAGTTAGAGTCTATTTAGGAAAAGTTTGCCCTAGGTTAAGACTATATATAGCCTAGCCAACCACATTGTTTAGGGGAGCTGATTTTAGAGAAACCCTTCCCTCTAAGAATTGTACCTATCGACATTATGTTCTAAATTTCTTAGGGAGAGGTGAAGGTTGTAGATATTAGTGAGAGGATATTATTTCTTGTTTCTTTGTTCTAATGCAATAATAATAGCAAAGTTTGCTTATCCTATTGCCATTTCTTGTTCTTGCATTCAAGCTCGGGAGAGAAGTTTGTAAGTAATATATTTATCTAGCATCGAGAGGTGTAGATTCACGAAAGGGATAAGTACGGTGTTGTAGATACTAACTCGGTCTAGAGAGAGGTTAAAAGTTTCATCAGCTAAAAGAACTGCTGGATTGGTTGTGATTATCGTTGATTTACGCCGAGAGGTATCGTCAAGGACCAGTCATCAACAGTGCTCTGACTTAGAGATAAGCGGAGTCAACTACAGACACTTTGCTGACCTTTGATGCATCTGCCCAAGAGCAAGAGATTGTTGCGGCAGAGAACACTAATGCTACCGAGGTTGTACCTGTAGTACTGTCGAAGCAGTATTGTGTAATTGCATTGGACAAGAAGAAGATCAAACAAATTCACTAATTGACGAAGCTGGATCCTACCCTTTTTCTCTATATCGTTCTCAATCTTTTATTTTAGGTTTTGTTATTTAATTATTTAGTTAGTTAAACAAATCCACTTATTTGTGTTTTTATTTTTCAGGAGCAAGGGAACAAGGGGAGACATATTAAGTATACCAATCCCTGTGGAGACGATACACGATATACTTATCACTTTATTACATGACGACGTGTACACTTGCACTCAGTTGCGCTTTTATTGCATGCATCAAGTTTTTTGCGCCGTTGTCGATGATTGACAACTAAATTTTATTTTCTTTATTTTCTTGATCTTTAACCATTCTTTATCTAACTTTAATTCTAATCATTTATTTTTTATTTTTTTTACTTTGATTTATTTGGTATATGACCAGGGCAAACCCGAGTGATACATTGTACGAATTGGACCCTGAAATCGAACGCATAGGACACCATCTGAGGCGCAACCTGTTTCAAGTCATGGATGATCCACCAAGACGACAAATTCCACCTGTTGACCATAATGTACTGCCACCAGCAATGCCACAGTAGCCACTACCACAACCATTACCGAGGCAGCCTACTGTTAGAGACTTTCTGGTGAAAGACCTAAACGGACTAAACCTTGGTATAGTCACCCTAGAAATTGAAGCAACTCACTTTGAGCTCAAACCAGTGATGTTCAACATGTTGAACACAATTGGACAGTTTAGTGGGTAATGCTACTGAAAATGCAAGGCAACATGTTAAATCTTTCATGGAAATGTGCAATTCTTTCATGATCCAAGGAGTCCATGAAGATATTTTACGATTAAAGTTGTTCCCCTATTCACTGAGGGATAGGGCGAAAACTTGGTTAAATGACATCCCAGCAGGATCCATAGGATCTTGGGAGGAACTTTACCGAAAATTCATTACGAGATTTAATCCGACAAATCTCTATGATCGAATCCGTAATGAAATCACATCATTTCGGTAGGATGATGATGAACCGATGTATGAGGCATGGGAACGTTATAGAGAATTGTTAAACAAATGCCCACTGCATGGTTTTCCCTTGTGGACACAAGTCTCCATGTTTTATCATGCTACCAATGCATCCACAAGGATGATGCTAGATGCTTCCGCAAATGGAACACTTTTGGATAGAGCACCGGCGGAGGCCATTGAGATTCTGAACAAACTCGCAAGGAACGACTTCCAATTTCCCACATCAAGGCGAGGAGGAATGAGACGTCATGCCACAGCCCATGAATTAGACACACCCAGTTTGGTGGCAGCACAATTGGCTTCTCTGACCAAGATGGTTCAGAATATGCAAGCCCAAAGAAATATACATGAGGTTAAGACAGTTAACTCATCTGATTACATGCAAGATGAGGAAACCAGCCTATATGTTGGAAACTATAACAGGAACAATCAAATGATGTCCAACAATTACAACCCATCCTGGAAGAGGCATCCAAACTTTTCATGGAGTAACCCCAACAATGCCTTAAATCCAATTAATCAAGCCCCTGGATTCCAACACCAAAGTCAGAACCTGTTGCAATAGAATATTCAGCAGTTCATGCCACAGCAGCAGGTACAACAGCAGTAGTCTCTGAATGCATTGGCAGATTCTCTCACAGCTTTCATGTTAAAGATTGATACATACATGACAGAGAATAGCCGCTTCATGAAGCGTACTGATGACTTCATGAACCAAACTGAGATGAGACTACAGAACCAAGAGGCTGTGATCAAGTCTTTAGAAACCCAAGTTGGTCAATTTGCCCAACGACAAAACACTCGACCACCAGGGGGTTTACCTAGCAATACTGAGGTTGCTAAGGTATTAGGCCACGAACAATGCAAGGTAATTACGACAAGAAGTGGCCTACAATTAAAAGATAAAGAAGGGACCTCAACCGATAGAGTCCAACCAGGAAAGCAACATCATGAGGACTCAGAAACTGAGCAGGACCCTGCCGAAAGCACTGCCACGGTAGCAGAACCAGTAGCACCCGAACAACCTGCCGAGGCAGTTGTAGATAAGTTCACCCCAGGTATTAAACTCAATATACAAGGAAACCTGGAGGACATAAGACCACCACCTCTTTTCCCGCAGAGGTAAAAAAAGCATAAACAGGACCACCAATTTCAGAAATTCCTAGACATCTTAAAGCAAGTCCATATCAACTTGCCACTAGTTGAGGATATTGAACAAATGACCAACTATGCCAAGTTCTTAAAGGACATAGTATCCAAACGATGAAGGCTAGGGGAATTTGAAATGGTGGCAGCCACTGAAGTTTGCATGGCCATGCTACATAACCGCATGCCGCCTAAGCTAAAGGATCCTAGATGCTTTACAATCCCCTGTGCGATTGGGGATGGTTACAAAGGAAAGGCCCTATGCGATTTGGGAGCAAGCATCAATCTAATACCCAAATCAGTTTTTCAAAAACTTGGAATAGGGCGGGCAAAACAAACAATAGTACTGCTCCAACTTGCGGATCGGTCCTATGTGCATCATGAAGGTAAAATTGAGGACATTCTAGTTAAGGTCAACAAGTTTATATTTCCTGTCGACTTTCTCGTCCTTGATTGTGAGGCCGACGAAAATACACCGATCATATTGGGTCGACCTTTCCTGGCTACTGGATGCACCATCATCGATATGGAAAATGACGAGCTCACAATGCGGATAAACGATCAACAAGTCAAGTTGAATGCCTTCCACAATCTCACAAATTCAGACGCTCCAACAGAATGTAAGGCTCTCCATACAACAAACCAGGGTACTAAAACATCCTACTTGGGCAGCACGCTCGACAGACTATTCGGTAAGCGAATAAAGCCCAAAGGAGAAGTTAAATGCACTGAAGGGACTGGCTAACACGTGAAGGAAGATACGAGCCAGAAAGAGATAATCAAAGTGAGAGATGCATTCACATGCACTCCACAAGTAACATAATCTCTTCCCTTCCATTTTAGTTATTATATTAGGACTAATTTGTATATTGTTATTTTCAGTATTTTATGTTGTTATGTTTTATTTTCAGTATTTTATGTTTTTATGTCCTATTTTTTCAAAATAAATAAAGCAACAAATGCAGAGAAATTATGTCACAGAAGGAAGTCTGCTACCGTGGAAGTGCACTGTGTTAGAGCCGCAGAATTCCTAACGAGCAGAAATAGTATAACGACTCTCTGCCGAGAAATCCGTCGCGGCAGTAACTGTTCAGCAAGGCAGTAAATGCCTAACGGCTAAATTCTAACAGTCATATTCTTACAGCCTATATAAGCAGCTTCATTGTTGTGCACTATTTACTTTTGCATTCTTGCTACTTTAGCTTTCTTTAACAATCTTACTCTCACTATCTTTCCAATCTCTTGAAATTTTCAGAACCCTATCTATTACTCTGGATTTTTTTTCTCAAACCACTCTTATAACCCCATAGCCCGGCCTAGATGGAACCGACACTAATGGGTTACATGGGGAATATCAAACCAAACCCGCGAAGGTTTGATACAATAAACAACCCTAAAACCATTATATATTTTTTTATCTTTCCTAATTGCGTAATTATGATTCTACATGTCTTAGTCTCATACAAGACATTAACGGAAACAATCCGATCATAAACAAACATCCGATTAAACACTTAAGTAAATTAAGGACTAAAACGTAAAACTTTTAAATTCTACTAATAAAGTAGAAATTCTTTTCATAAAAATTTAATTAAACACACAAGTATCCTTCGCGGTAAATTTCAAGTCAAACGGATCATCCTAACATCATCAATTGCATGTTTCTCTAATTTAGGAACCAAAATGTAAATCTTCCAAATTACAAGAACTTCATTCAAATTAAGTTAATCATCTTGAAATTAAATCAAATTTATTCATTCATAGGAAATTTCAGCTCAAAATAACATCTGTAGGTACCCTAATTGAAGAAAGGAAAATATCCGGGACTAAAGTATAATTTCCAGCAACTATCAATTCCTGGTAGCCAAAGGTTTCGAAACCTTTCATAAAGGTTTCGAAACTTTTTGTAAAAGGTTTCGAAACTTCCCTGAAGGTTTCAAAACTTTTCGAGTCCAGTAACATTCCGGAATTGAAATTGCCCGCAAGGTTTCGAAACCTTCCTGAAGTTTTCGAAACTATTTGACAAAGGTTTCGGAACATTCACTAAGGTTTCGAAACTTTGGGTCTGGAACCCAAAAGTTTCGTCACACTACGTTAACACTAACGACTCAATACACAATCCAAACAATACTATAATCTATCAATTAACAATCAAGCAATATAGGTCTTATTTCAACATTAACCAAAGTCTAAGTACACACTCCTCACATAGGTTGGGTTTACACATTGCCAAGCCCTAACTTATTTGCCAAGACATACCGAATTTGAGTAACCTTTCCCCTTGGTTTCCTTGCTGCGAATGAAGTCCTGAGTGTCTTTATTTTTCTGCAAGGATGAAAAGAGAGCTTAAGTAAACATGCTTAGTGAGGAAGCTCTACACAAGATCATCAATGTATCTATTTAAAATCATAATGAAATCATAATTTGCAATGCACCACTAAATCATGCATGCTATCATTTCATGTTCATGTTCATTAAACCAAATACTTCATTGTTTTTGCACAACCTTATCAAAACAATTCATGAATGATGCATAATGTCCTCTTTAAATTCATGTATGTATATTGGCATATTAGTGACCACTTAATATGAACCTTGAGTTCACCGAATACATGGATCCATTGTTAGAGACCATTGTCTCGTCATGACACGAAGTCACCATTGACATGACAAGAAGTCACCATTATAGAACTACCACGCACGATTGGACACATAGTCACCCTTGTTACGTGCAGGCGGCTCTACCACGCACGATTGGACACAAAGTCACCCTTGTTACGTGTAAGCAATAATCTGTATTCTCAACATTGTTTATAGTGCACTTAGACAGTCCTAATGACATGCCATTCGTATTTGAATCTAAAGTTAGTGTCACTAAGCCAATATCATAATCAAATGTGCATCATAACTTGCTTCTCATAATGCATGCATAATATGTTCGACAAATGAACCAAAAGCTATGCCCAAAGGCACCATCATATGTAAGGCAATTAACCATATTGTATTCCAAATCATTTCTCATAATTTTCCATAATCATGGATGCTTGATAAACTATGCATTTCAGCAAGTATTCCTCATGCATGCAGTAAGTCAAATCATGTTCATGCATTTCCAAAAATCTCATTGCATTACCAACATTAATGCCTTTACCGAATGTAGCCGAAACTCATTTGTTATATCAAAAATATTTATTTTACTTACTCTTGAACTATGGAAAGTTTTCACACTTTTCCATAGTCCCTAAAATAGAGCCATACCAAATGCGACTCGCTTTAAGCCCGAAAATACTCATCGACAAGCAAAACGAGCTTTCGCCGATATCCCGATGACCACACCAACGCACCAGCACTCAAACACCTTTTTGCACTACCTCTAAAACATTAAAAAAAGAGCATTCTCACATTACAACATGCTTAAACCATCAGCCGCATCATACCTCCATAACACTACCGAAAAACCTAGCCGAAAACACCGAAACTTAGCCGAAACGTATTCGAAACATCACCAGCCCAAAACCTAATGAATCTAACATCTAATCCACTTCAATTATGAACCAAAAACACATTCAAACCATCCTTATATCTCCATCAACATTAAAGCACCTAAAACAACCCCTAAAACAACCGAAAACTATCTTAAAATAACACCGATTGCATTATTCCAGGATTAAATTAATGTGCCATCAATTGAAGACTCAATTAATCATTTAATTGACATAATAACATAATTAAATCCATCTAATTACAGCATTGAATGAGATCTAAAAAGATTTCACAAAAACATTCACAAAATCATTAGATCTAGCATTGAAAACATAAAATCAAGTTTTATTCAAAGATTAGCAAGCTAATACTTGGGAATTTCAATAAAGAACCTTAGAAAAGAATTAAAATACAGCAAATTACCTTTGAGATCTATCCACCAAAAAGATGAGAATTTGTCTTCTTGATTCCTTACAAATTGTTGTAGATTTAGTAAAATTGATGGTTAGGTTTTGTAAAGAATGGAGAGATGATTAAATGAAGTAATTCTTGTGGAAAAAGTTGGAAAAATCAGCAAGGAATTGAAGAAAATATATGAAGGGAAACAGAGAGAAAATGAGAGAAAAAAATGAAAGGTAGTTAAGTGAGAAAATGATTATCATCTTTTATTAAACTAATTAAAAAGCATTTTAGTGAATAAATCGTTATTTAAAAATTAAATTGGGTTTATGGCCCTCTAAGGATTCTAAGTATAGCTTGCTTTTCAATTTAGTCACTAAAAATAACAATTTTCAAAAATTACAAATTAAATCCTCCATTATTTTCCAAAAATTACAAATTGGTCACAAATGCATAATTAAGAACAATTAAAAATTAATTTAAAGTTCAAATTACATTCTTTTAATTTTGAAACATCTTTTTAATATTTTTAAACCATATTCCAAAATTATTAATTTTCTAATTAAAAATATTTTTATTTTATATTTCCCCAGAATAATGAACCTGAGAACCCGATTTGACCCGAATCGAATTCTCCTAACTAAAGCCCAAACTACTAACCCCAAAATCGGGATGTTACAACTCTCCCCTTTTGGTCTTACTCTTCCATCTATTCTCCCCACCATGGTCATGTCTATCTCTCCGTTTTAGCCACTAGTTTACCCAAGAACTTTTACTAAGAAACAAGTTATAAGGCTAGGTGAGTGTGTGCGTTTTATGGACAAGGCTGATTCAAGGCTTTCTTAGAAAAACTCTAAGTTCAAGACAAATAGAATCATTGACTACAACTGTCTCCTTAAAACAACAAGTCTTGAGCCAATTTTGGGTACCTCAAGATATGTGTTTTCTATTTCCTTTTTTTTCTTATTTTTTTATTAACCAGCTATTTAACATACTAGAGCCAGTTTTGGGAACCTCTAGCATGAAGGAGAGCAAAACTAGAGCCGGTGATAGGCACCTCTAGTTATTTTTCCAAAAAGTTCTAAATCTTTAGCACCTAAGTTTATTTAAAGAACTCCTAAATCAAACAAGTCCAAGAAGTGTTTATTTTCTTTCTAACCCTAAAGCAAGCTTCTAAGTTTTATTCCATGAGTATCCTATGGTTATCCCTTCAAAACAGAATTTGGCCATGATAAAGAGAAAGATTTCTATAGCCTTTAAAGGAGTAAACTAAAGCAAAGCTGACGTAGGGTAGTGTAAGATTACAAACATAAATTCAAAAAAAGAGAATATTAAAAAGAATTTTAGAAAAAATCTACTCCCTTTTATGGTAATGTCGCGGCAGTGGGTAGCCTCAGAAGTGCTTTTTCACCTATAATCTCCCCCAAACTCAAACCGAGCATTGTCCTCAATGCTCAAAATCTAAGGCAAACAACAATTAAAATATTGAAAAAGATAGAGGCAGTAAAGGAAATATTTATAATGACTCCGAGGAGCTGCTTGTACGGAGCATTCTCCTAGGCCTTGCTGCTGGTGCCTTTCTCCTGGATCTTTATGCCGGTGATTGCTGTTGTTTGGCCTGCCGATGCGGATACACTCTACTGGGCGGTGTGCGGTGCGTCGATGCTGTAACCTCATCCCCTTCTTCCATCTCGTTCATATTGTCTATGTCCATGATTTTCGTTCCACCTCCTGCCGTGGCAGTGGGTATTGCTGATTCATGGAATGAACTGTGGTATTCATTAATCTCGCGAGACATCGTATCCTTGCTAAGACTGGGCATAGGGATTGGTTCCCTTTGGAGAGTTAAAGACAGCTCGCCTCTTGGATGGCCTTTGGCTGGTAGATGATACTCCAGCAGACCTTACTGGCCTGGAAGGTCTGGCAGCATAAAACTGTTGGTGCGGCTATGGCTGGTAGAATGGTTGCGGTCCTGGGGTAGGTGTTGTATCGGTGTAAGAGGCTGTAGTAACGGACATATTGTCTGGGAATTCAGGAAATTGTACCCCTTGATGTTGGAAGCTCTGCATCATCATATTGGCTAGAGACGTGTTAAAGTCGCACTGGTACTCCATGTAGCGCTGTTGGCGAAGGTCCATGGCTGCTATCCTTTGCAGAATTTCTTAGTATGGGTCTGTTGCTGTAGTTGTCTCGGCAGAGGCTGGTGCCTCTGTTGAATACTGCCCTCCGGTAGTGAAGTCGGCAGAAAACTATTGTGGTGTTGCCTGAACAGGTTCTGCATGTGTGATCTGCATAACTCGATGGCAGAAATCTCTTGTCCATCCCTGCTGAGTTGGCGTGTATTTATCCGTGTCTTCGAATGGAACTCCTGCATCAATACACAAGCCAGAAATTAAACATGGGAAGTAAAGCGGTCCACGTTCCTTCTTACCATATTCATGAATTTCATGGAGAATGTTCTCTCCAATGTTGATGCTTCTCTTCTTGATGATAGACTGGATCAGCACCAGTCTTTTGCGATCCACTGTGCTGTTATGGGAGGTTGGGATAAGTCGTCTTTTGACAAAGGTACACCACATCTTGGCCTTGGGTATTAGACTTTGCTTTGTTACTGAACCCTTATGGGCACCGGTTTCCCATGTAGTGTTGCTGTAACAAAGCTCATCTTTAATCTCTTTATAGTCTTGCGTGGTGATGTTGTCTACGAAGTCGGCATGATCATACCGTGTGGGTGTGAGACCATAAAAGTCATTGATGACTTTGGCGTCAAGCTGCAAAGGCTTGCCTCGATAGTGGGTAAAGAGGTTATCCTTCCACGGCCCATGTGCGTAAAATTCCCGCACAATTGTAGCATTCGCCGGTTGAGGCTATAGGCAAAAAGCCTCCCAATCTTGATGCTGAATTTTGTTGAACAAATATGAATCAATGCCGAAGTATATTTCATTGTTTTGTTGAAATCCTTGTTCTTCCCATAATTGCCGAGCAACGAATGAGCGGTTGAATCTGTCAGCAACAATGGCCAGGGCAAATCTTATGTAAGAAGTCATTGATTGTTCGTGGAGAATGGTTTGAGAAATTCTTGAGTAAATAGAGATTGTTCTGAAAATTTCAAGATATAGTGAGAGCAAGATTGTGAAAGCAAAAATAGTAATAATGTAAGAGTAAACAATGCACAACAATGAGTCTACTTATATAGGCTATAAAAATATGACTATTAAAAAGTAGTTGTTAGGCATTTACTGCTTTGATGCACAGTTACTGCCACAGCGGGTTTCTCGGCAGAGAGCCGTTACACTATTTCTGCCTGTTAGGAGTTCTGTGGTTCTGACACAGTGTAATGCCGCGGCAGCAGACTTCCTGCTGTGGCATAATTTTTCCTGTATTCATAGCTTTATTTTAAAAAAACAAAAACATAAAGAAAACATTAAATATTGAAAATAGAGCTTAACACCATAAAATACTAAAAATAATAATATATAACTAATCCTAATATACTAATTAAAATACAAGGGAAGAGATTATGTTACTTGTGGAGTGCATGTGAATGCATCTTCCACTTTCATTTTCTCTTTTTGGCTCGTATCTTTCTTCATGAGTTGGCCAGTTCCTTCAATGTATTCGGCTTCTCCTTTAGGTTTTATTCGTTTACCGAACAGTCTGCCAAGCGTGCTGCCCAGGCAGGATGGTTTAGTACCCTCATTCGATGTATGGAGAGCCTTACATTCTGTTGGAGCATCTGAATGTGTAAAATTGTTGAAGGCGTTCAACTTGACTTGTTGTTCGTTTATTCGCATTGTGAGCTCGCCATTTTCCACATCAATGATAGTGCGTCCAGTAGCAAGGAAAGGTCGACCCAATATGATTGGTGCATTATCGTCAGCCTCACAGTCAAGGACAAGAAAGTCGGCAGGAAATATAAACTTGTCAACCTTCACCAGAATATCCTCAATTTTGCCTTCAGGATGCACATAGGACCGATCTGCAAGTTGGAGCAGTATTGTTGTTGGTTTTGCTCGTCCTATTTCGAGTTTCTGAAAAACTGATTTGGGCATTAGGTTAATGCTCGCTCTCAAGTCACATAGGGCCTTTCCTTTATAACCATCCCCAATCGCACAAGGAATTATGAAGCAGCCAGGATCTTTTAGCTTTGGTGGCATACGATTATGCAACATAGACATACAACCTTCAGTGGCTGCCACTGTTTCAAATTCTCCTAGCCTTCGTTGTTTGGATACTATGTCCTTTAAGAACTTGGCATAGTTGGGCATTTGTTCAATAGCCTCAACTAGTGGCAAGTTGATATGAACCTGCTTTAATATGTCTAGGAACTTCTGAAATTGGTGGTCCTGTTTCTGCTTCTTTAGCCTTTGTGGGAATGGAGGTGGTGGTCTGATATCCTCCAGGTTTCCTTTGATATTGAGTTTAATACATGGGGTGAACTTATTTGCAACTGCCTCGACAGGTGGTTCTGATACTGCTGGTTCTATTATCGTGGCAGAGCTCTCGGTAGGGTCCTGCTCAGCCTCTGAGTCCTCATGATGTTGCTTTTCTGGTTAGACTCTATCGGTTGAGGTCCTTTCTTTATCTTTCAATTGTAGGCCACTTCTGGTTGTGATTACTTTGCATTGCTCGTGGCATAACACCTTAGTAACTTCAGTATTGCTAGGTAAACCCCCTGGTGGTCGAGTATTTTGTTGTTGGGCAAATTGACCAACTTGGGTTTCTAAAGATTTTATTGCGGCCTCCTGGTTCTGTAGTCTCATCTCAGTTCGGTTCATGAAGTAATCATTACGCTTCATGAAGCGTCTATTCTCCATCATGTAAGCATCAGTCTTTGTCATAAAAGCCGTGAGAGAATCTGCCAATGCATTCAGAGACTGTTACTGTTGTACCTGCTGTTGTGGCATGGGCTGCTGAGTGTTCTGCTGCGGCAGGTTCTGGCTTTGATGCTAGAATCCAGGGGCTTGATTAAATGGATTCAAGGCATTATTAAGGTTACTCCATGAGAAGTTCGGATGCCTTTTCCAAGATGAGTTATAATTGTTGGACATTATTGGATTGTTTCTGTTATAATTTCCAACATATAGGTTGATCTCCTCATCTTGCATGTAATCTGATGAGTTAACTGCCTTAACCTCATGTACGTTTCTTTGGGCTTGCATATTCTGAACCATCTTAGTCAGAGAAGCCAATTGTGCTGTCACCGAACTTGATGTATCTAATTCATGAGCTGTGGCATGACGTCTCATTCCTCCTCGCCTTGATGTGGGAAATTGGAAATCGTTCCTTGAGAGTTTGTTCAGAATTTCAATGGCCTCCACGGATGCTCTATCCAAAAGTGTCCCATTTGCGAAAGCATCTAGCATCATCCTTGTGGAGGAATTAGTAGCATTATAAAACATGGAGACTTGTGTCCACAAGGGAAAATCATGTAGTGGGTATTTGTTTAATAGTTCTCTGTAACGTTCCCACGCCTCATACATCGGTTCATCTTCATATTGCCGGAATGATGTGATTTCATTACGAATGCGGTCATAGAGATTTGTCTGGTTAAACCTCGTAATGAATTCTCGGCAAAGTTCCTCCCAAGATCCTATGGATCCTTCTGGGATACCATTCAACCAAGTTTTTGCCCTATCCCTCAGTGAATAGGGGAATAATTTTAATCGTAGAATATCTTCATGGACTCCTTGAATCTTGAAAGAGTTGCACACTTCCATGAAGGATTTAAGATGCTGTCTTGCATCTTTAGTAGACGACCCACTAAACTATCCTATTTTGTTCAACATGTTGAATATCACTGGTTTGAGCTCAAAGTTAGTTGCTTCGATTTATGGGGTGACTACGCCAGTGTTGAGTCCGATAAAATCTTCCACCGGATAGTCTCTAACAGTGGGCTACCTCGGCAATGGCTGCGGCATTGGCTGCTGCGGCATTGCTGGTGGCAGAACATTATGATCAACAGGTGGAATTTGTCCTCTTGGTGGATCATCCATGGCTTGGAACAGATTTCGTCTCAGATGATGTCTTGTTCGTTCAATCTCAGGATCCAACTCGTACAACGGACCACTTGGGTTTGCCCCGTTCATAAACCAAATAAATAAAAGTTAATAAAATAAAAATAAAATAAATAATTAAAATTAAAGTTAAATTTAGGTAAAGTATAGTTAAAGAGCAAAAAAATTAAAGAAAACAAAATTTAGTTGCCAATCCCCGACAACGGTGCCAAAAACTTGATGGGCGTGGTATAAGCGCAATTTGAGTGTAAGTGTACACGTCGTCAAGTGATAAAATGATAAGTAGATCGTGTATTTTCTTCACAGGGATTGGTATACTTAATATGTTTCCTCTTGTTCCCTTGCTCCTGAAAAAGAAAGTAAAAACACAAATAAGTTGATTTGTTTAACTAACTAAATAATTAAAAAATAAAACATAAAATAAAAGGGTTGAGAACGATTATAGAGAAAACGGGTAGGATCCAGTTGCATCAATTAGTGGATTCAATTGATCTTTTTCTTGTCCAGTGTAATCACACAATACTGCTTCGACAGTACTGCAGATACCGCCTCGGCAATATTAGTGTTCCTCTACCGTGGCAATCTCTTGCTCTTGGGTAGAGGCATCAAAGTTCAGCAAAGTGTCCGTAAGTGACTCAGCTCATCTCTGAGTCAGAGTGTTGTTGATGACCAGTCCTTGACGATACCTCTCGACGTAAATCAACGATAACCACCAACCAATCCAACACATCTTTTAGCTGCTAAAACTCTTAACCTATCTCCTGGGCTTCTAAAGAGTATAGGTCGAGTTAGTGTATACAACACCGTACTTATCCCTTTCGTGAATCTACACCTCTCGATGCTAGATAAATAGATTACTTGCAAACTTCCCTCTCGAGCTTGAATGCAAGAACAAAGAATGGCAATAGGATAAGCAAACTTTGATATTATTATTGCATAAGAAAAAAGATACACGAATCAATCTCCTCTCACAAATATCGACAACCTTCAACTATCCCTAAGAAGTTTAGAACATATTATCGTTAAGTATAATTCTTAGGGAGGAAGGGTTTCTTTAAAAATCGTCTCTCTAAAATCGTCTCTCTCTAACAATGTGGCCGGCTAGGGTATTTATAGTCTTAACCTAGGGTAAACCTTTCCTAAATAGACTTCAAAGTGGAGTAGGGAACAAGTCTTCTTCAAGGAATCTGATATTTCCAAGTTTGCCGCCTTCTAGAAGGGTTTTGCCTCTTGATCTCTTACTTGGGCTTTTAACGCGCTAGCCTGATCCAAATGATGCGCTATATCTTCCAGAATGTTCTTTATATTTTTATCTTTCATTGCGCCTCCATTGTTAGTGCTGCCACACTGGATTCTGTCGCGGCCTTGTCTTTTGCGTTGGCCGCAACACTGCTTCACTGCCGCATCGGCTTTGGATATTCCTGCATGTACAGAATATGTAATAATATCTGCATTCTCTATAAATATTAACTTTATAAGTAATAATCATGGAATATCCTATATTTTTACAAAGAGTCTATATTTTGGTTCAAGCTGGTGTATAATAGATGCATAAAGTACCATGAGAAGGGTAGTAAATAAATGACTTTTAGGCACTCACCACCTTGAGAAACACTTTGTCTCCAACAGCATACTCTATCTCTCTACGCTTTAAATCGGCATAAGACTTCTGCCTATCCGAAGCTTCCTTAAGTTTAGCACATATAAACTTAACTTTCTCATTCGTATCCTTCAACACTTGGGGCAAAGAAACATACTTTTGTCCAACTTCCATCCAACACAAAGGTGTACGACACTTACGCCCATATGACGCCTCAAACGGTGCCATCTGTATACTTGTCTGAAAACAATTATTATAAGCAAACTCTACCAACGGCAATTGCTTCTCCCAAGAACCTTGAAACTCGATGACACAACACCTCAACATATCCTTTTAAGTCTGAATAACACGCTCAGAGTGATCATCCGTCTATGGATGATAAGCTGTACTAAAGCTAAGCCTCGTACCCAAAGCTGTCTGCAAACTCCTCCAAAACTTAGATGTAAACCGCGGATCTCTATCCGATATGATCGATTTAGGCACACCACATAACCTTACCACTTCAGAAACATACAAATCTGCTAACTTATCCATAGAGTATGTCGTATAGACGACAAGAAAATGTGCACATTTCGTAAATCTATCAACAATCACCCATATAGAATCCTTCCTGGACAGTGTTAATGGCAACCCCGTCACAAAATCCATGGTAACTCTCTCCCATTTCCGTTCCGAAACTTGAACCGGATGCAACAACCCTGTAGGAAACTGATGTTAAGCTTTCACCCGCTGGTATACCATACAATGAGATACAAACTCTGTCACATCTTTCTTTAAACCAACCCAAAAGTATACACTTTTGAGATCTCTATACATCTTCACACTATCCGGATGCATAGCAAATGGACTAGTATGAGCTTCCGCCAAGATAGCTTACCTCAACTCCTGATCATCCGGCACCACAATCCGACCTCTAAAACACAACACCTCATCATCATCAAAATGATACTCGGTCGGTCTACCCTCAGCAATATCCTCCACAAAAGGTACCAAAGCCTCATCCTCTAACTGTTTTACCTTGATCATCTCAACCAAAATAGGTTTTACTTGCAACTCTGCTACCAAACCACCTTCCTTAGAAATACTCAATCTAGCAAACATTGCTCTCAACTCAACCACCGCCTTACGGCTCAAAGCATCAGCCACTACATTGGCTTTCCCCGGATGATACTCAATAGATAAATCATAATCCTTAAGCAACTTCATCCATATCCGTTGCCTAAGATTCAAATCCTTTTGTGACATGAGATACTTCAAACTCTTATGATCCGTGTATATAGTATACTTCTCATCATACAAATAATGTCTCCAAATCTTGAAGGCAAAAACCACCACCGCTAGCTCCAAATCATGAGTCGGATAATTCTTTTCATGCACCCTCAACTATCTAGAAGCATAAGCTACAACTTTCCCTTCTTGCATCAAAACACACCCGAGACCTACGTATGATGCATTACTATAAACCATAAAATCATTACCGGACTCGGGTTGAACCAACACCGGAGCACTAGTCAACACCTCCTTCAACTGCTCAAAACTCTTTTATTGACTTTCTTTCCACTCAAAAGGAACCTTCTTTTGCAACAGCTTGGTCATAGGAACAGCAATGCTCGAAAAACCCTCAACGAACCTATGATAATACCCAGCCAAGCCTAGGAAACTCTGAACCTCTAACGCAGATCTCGATTGCTTCCAACCCATAACAGCCTCTATCTTCTTTGGATCAACACTAATACCCTTTTCCGACACCACATGACCAAGAAACACTACTTCCTTTAACCAAAACTCACACTTACTTAGCTTAGCATACAATTGGTTCTCTTTTAACGCTTGCAACACTATCCGCAAATGTCGATCATGATCTTCCTCGGTACGTGAATACACGAGGATATCATCTATGAATACTACCACAAACTGGTCCAAGTACTCGTGAAACACCCGGTTCATCATATCCATAAAAGCAGCAGGGGTATTTGTCAACCCAAACAGCATCACTAAAAACTCATAATGACCATACCTTGTCCGAAAAGCCGTTTTCAGCATATCCTCCTCTTTCACCTTCAACTGGTAGTACCCCGATCTCAAATCAATCTTCGAGAACACATTTGCTCCTCGAAACTGATCAAACAAATCATCAATCCTCGGCAAAGGATACTTATTCTTCACAGTCAATTTATTCAATTGCCAATAATCAATGCACATCCTCATCGTGCCATCTTTGTTGTTCACAAACAACACCGGTGCACCCCAAGGTGATACACTCGGTTGTATAAAACCACAGTGAAGCAACTCCTGCAACTGCATCTTTAACTCCTTTAACTCCTTAGGTGCCATGCGATAAGGAGAAATGGACACCGGATTAGTACCGACATAAGTCTCGATACCAAACTCCACATCGCAATCGGGAAGTAATCCTGGTAACTCCTTAGGGAAAACTTCCAGAAAATCACGTACTGTTCGAATGTCCTACGCTCGAACCTCTCCTATTCCCGGGTTCATTACATATGCTAGATATGCCATACCACCTTGTTGCATCAACTTTTCTGCTTGTAAAGACGAAACCACATTGGACAAGAATCCGGTATACTCACTCTTTACCACAACCTCGCTACCATCTAACAACCTCAAGGTAACCCGTTTCTTTTTAAAATCCACCACAGCTCTATGCTCCGTCAACCAATCAACACCCACAATAAAGTCAAAACCATGAAACGGCAACTCCATGAAATCAACCTCAAAGACATGCCCTTGTACCTCCAATGGACACCTCATATACAACATCCTTACGGTCACCATCTCACCCAAAGAACTAGTAACCACAACCCCCACATCTAAAACCTCAACAGGGATATCCAACAAATATGCATGCTCACTCAAAACATAAATATGCGTAGATCCCAAATCTATCAAAGAAAATAATGGTACATTTTACAAAGAAAAAGTACTTGCAACCACATCCGTAGCATTACAGGCCCCACGCTGAGCATAAACTCTATGGCCATCACCCTGCCTCTGGAAAGGACCTCTACCTCCACCGCGTCCTCTGCCAGGTACCACAACAGCCTCAGCTCAGTTACCAACCTCACCAGCAAACCTTAGACAATCTCGCTTCTTGTGATCCTTAGATCCACAACCAATGCATGCACCAGTGGCCCACCAACACTCTCCCAGATGACTCCTAGAGCATAAGTTACAAACTACGATGTCACCACCACCTCTCCCAAACTACTGAGCACGACCGCCGTGTCCAAAAGGACCTTGGCATTGATCTATTCGGTATCGGTTTTCCCGAAACCTCTTACCCTTACCATCTTGAGCACTGGTCTCAATAGACCTCTTCGCTGAATCGGAAGACTTCCTAGCCTCCCTCAAGGATTCCTCAACATCTTTGGCCTAGTTCACCAACACATCAAACTCCATATACTTAGCAGCTAGCACATACGTCTTAATCTCCGGATCCAAACCATATCGGAACCTGTCACACCTCTTATGCTCCTTGGGAACCAACTCAGGAGCATAGTGACTCAATCTGATAAACTGTATCTCATACTCTGCCACAGTCATAGTGCCCTGCACCAGAGACATAAACTCCCTCTTTTGAGCATCCTCGTACTGCGGACCCAAAAACTTTTGCACAAAGGCGGTCCTGAAATACTCCTATGTTAGGTTAGCAACAGTTACACCCGCTTTCTTAGTAGTCCGCCACCTATAGGCATCTCCTTGAAGTACAGAGACCACGCAACCCAACCTCCGAGCATCCTAACAATCCATCTGGTCTAAAATCCTCTCAATACTAGCTAACCACTCCTTAGCTGAACTCGGGTTAAACCCATGAAACTCTGTACCACCCAAGCTACGCAGTCGCTCTAGCGGCAACCCTAGGGTAACCACAACGGCAGGTGCGGGAGTCGGAACATGCACTCCAGCCATTTAGCCTGAAATGCACCCGTCATAGCCTGTATGAACGGGGTAAACTCTCTGAAATGGCCTCCTACAAGAACTGGAGGCACACCAGTGGGTGGCAAACCAGCTGGTGGAGGAGGTGGAAGCGATTCCTCCCTAACAGTCGCCTCTCCCTTTGCCTGACCATCGGTGATCAAGCTCGTACTAGCATGAGTTTCTCGTCTCGGAGGCATTATCCAAATACTTCAAACATGAAATTTTAAAACATAATATAAAGACATAATAAACTTACATTTAGGCAACATCCAAGGGAAATCGAAGAGCATCTAAAAATATGTTGGCATTGGCAATGTGTAACCGACCACCCCTTTTACTCATTATTACTCTAGGTACACTCATAATGTATAGGTATTCACACATCAACAACATATCACGTTCATTCTTACACTTTAACAAACTAATCACAAAACTTAGCAAACCTACACATACTTTGACAAAACTGGATCTGATACCATTAAATGTAACCCCCTTAGCCCGACCTAGATGGAACCGACACTAATGGGTTACACGGGGAATATCAAACCAAACCCGCGAAGGTCTAATATGATAAACAACCCTAAAATCGTTATATTTTTTATCTTTCCTAATTGCGTAATTATGTTCCTACATATCTTGGTCTCATACAAGGCATTAACGGAAACAATCTGATCATAAACAAACATCCGATTAAACACTTAAGTATATTAAGGACTAAAACATAAAAATTTTAAATTCTATTAATAAAGTAGAAATTCTTTTCATCAAAGTTCAATTAAACACACAAGTATCCTTCACGATAAATTTCAAGTCAAACGGATCATCCTAACATCATCAATTGCATGTTTCTCTAATTTAGAGACCAAAATGTAAATCTTCCAAATTACAAGGAATTCATTCAAATTAAGTTAACCATCTTAAAATTAAATCAAATTTATGCTTTCATGTGAAATTTCAGCTCAAAATAACATCTGTGGGTACCCTAATTAAAGAAAGGAAAATATCTGGGACTAAAGTATAATTTCCAGCAACTATCAATTCCTGGTAGCCAAAGGTTTCGAAACCTTTCATAAAGGTTTCGAAATTTTTTGTAGAGGTCTCGAAACTTCCCTAAAGGTTTCGAAACTTTTCGCGTCTAGTAACTTTCTAGAATTGAAATTACCCGCAAGGTTGCGAAACCTTCCTGAAGGTTTCGAAACTATTTGAAAAAGGTTTCGGAACCTTCACTAAGGTTTCGAAACTTTGGGTCTGGAACCCAAAAGTTTCGTCACACTACGTTAACACTAACGACTCAATACACAACCATTGGTCACTACCACTATATGCACAAGTCCTAGGCATAATTAACAACATATGGCACATGATTTCCAACGTCAAGAACATCAGACAAACTATAGGCATGCTACCTAGAACACGATTAAAATTATATCGATCATGCAAGTACATGCTTCAACAATCCAAACAATACTATAATCTATCAATTAACAATCAAGCAACATAGGTCTTATTTCAACATTAACCAAAGTCTAAGTACACACTCCTCACATAGGTTGGGTTTACACATTGCCAAACCCCAACTTAGTTGCCAAGACATACCGAATTTGAGTAACCTTTCCCCTTGGTTTCCTTGCTCCCAATGAAGTCCCGAGTGCCTTTATTTTTCTGCAAGGATGAAAAGAGAGCTTAAGCAAACATGCTTAGTGAGGAAGCTCTACACAAGATCATCAATGCATATATTTAAAACCATAATGAAACCATAATTTACAATTCATCACTAAATCATGCATGCTATCATTTCATGTTCAAGTTCATTAAACCAAATGCTTCATTGAGTTTGCACAACCTTATCAAAACAATTCATGAATGATGCATAATGTCCTCTTTAAATTCATGTATGTATATTGGCATACTAGTGACCACTTAATATGAACCTTGAGTTCACCGAGTACACGGATCCATTGTTAGAGACCATTGACTCGTCATGACACGAAGTCACCATTAACATTACACCAAGTCGCCATTGACATGACACGAAGTCACCATTATAGCACTACCATGCACGATTGGACACATAGTCACCCTTGTTACGTGTAGGCGTCTCTACCACGCACGATTGGACACAGAGTCACCTTTGTTATGTGTAGACAATATTCTGTATTCTCAACATTGATTATAGTACACTTAGACAATCCTAATGACATGTCATTCGTATTCGAATCTAAAGTTAGTGTCACTAAGACAATATCATAATCAAATGTGCATGATAACTTGCTACTCATAATGCATGCATAATATGTTCAACAAATGAACCAAAAGCCATGCCCAAAGGCACCATCATATGTAAGGCAATTAACCATATTGTATTCCAAATCATTTCTCATAATTTTTTATAATCATGGATGCTTGATAAACTATGCATTTCAGCAAGTATTCCTCATGCATGCAGTAAGTCAAATCATGTTCATGCATTTCCAAAAATCTCATTGCATTACCAACATTAATGCCTTTACCGAATGTAGCCGAAGCTCATGTTATTATATCAAAAACATTTATTTTACTTACTCTTGAAATATGGAAAGTTTTCTCACTTTTCCATAGTCCCCAAAATAGAGCCATACCAAATGCGACTCGCTTTAATTCCGAAAACACTCACCGACAAGTAAAACGAGCTTTTGTCGATATCCCGATGACCACGCCAACGCACCATCACTCAAACACCTTCTTGCACTACCTCTACAACATTAAAAACAAAGCATTCTCACATTAAAACATGCTTAAACCATCAGCTGCATCATACCTCCACAACACTACTGAAAAACTTAGCCAAAAACACCAAAACTTAGCCGAAACGTATCTGAAACATCACCAGCCCAAAACCTAATGAATCTAACTTCTAATCCACTTCAATTATGAATCAAAAACACATTCAAACCATCCTTATATCTCCATCAACATTAAAGCACCTAAAACAGCCCCTAAAACAACCGAAAACTACCTTAAAACAACACCGATTGCATTCTTCCGAGATTAAATTAATGTATCATCAACTGAAGACTCAATTAATCATTTAATTGATATAATAACATAATTAAATACATCTAATTACAGCATTGAATGAGTTCTAAAAAGATTTCACAAAAACATTCACAAAATCATTAGGTCTAACATTGAAAACATAAAATCAAATTTTATTCAAAGATTAGCAAGCTAATACTTGGGAATTTCAATAAAGAACCTTAGAAAAGAGTTAAAATTCAGCAAATTACCTTTGAGATCTATCCACCAAAAAGATGAGAAATTCTCTTCTTGATTCCTTGCAAATTGTTGTAGATTTAGTAAAATTGATGGTTAGGTTTTGTAAAGAATGAAGAGATGATTAAAATGAAAAAATTCTTGTGGAAAAAGATGGAAAAATCAGCAAGGAATTGAAGAAAATAGATGAAGGAAAATGGAGAGAAAATGAGAGAAAAAGATGAGAGAAAAAAGGTAGTTAAGTGAGAAAGTGATTATCATCTTTTATTAAACTAATTAAAAAGCATTTTGGTGAATAAATCATTATTTAAAAATTAAATTGGGTTTATGGCCCTCTAAGGATTCTAAGTATAGCTTGCTTTCCAATTTAGTCACTAAAAATACCAATTTTCGAAAATTACAAATTAAATCCTCTATTGTTTTCCAAAAATTACAAATTGGTCACTAATGCATAATTATTCACAATTAAAAATCAATTTAAAGTTCAAATTACATTCTTTTAATTCTGAAACATCTTTTTAATACTTTTAATCCATATTCCAAAATTATTACTTTTTTAATTAAAAATATTTTTATTTTATATTTCCCTAGAATAACGAACTAGAGAATGCGATTCGACCCGAATTGAATTCTCCTAACTAAAGCCCAAACTACTAACCTAAAATCGGGATTTTACAATTCTCCACGAACAATTAATGGCTTCTTACACAAGATTTTTCCCGGCTACTGTTGCTAACCGATTCAACCGCTCGTTCGTTGCTCGGCAGTTATGAGAAGAGTAAGGATTTCACCAAACCAATAAGGCATATTTCAGCTTTGAATCATACTTGTTCAAAAAGATACAATATCAAGATTGTGATGCATTCTGCCTACAGCCTCCACTGGAAAAATGCCATAATTGTGAGAGAATTTTACGCACATGGGCCAAGCAAGAAAAATCTCTTTGTCCACTACCGAGGCAAGCTTGTGCAACTTGATGTCAAGGTTAATAATGAATTTTATGGTCTCACACCCACACGTGATGTTCATACCGAATTCGTAGACGACATCACCTCTCAAGACTATGAAGTGATTAAAGATGAGCTTTGTAACAGCAACACCTCATGGGAAACCGGTGCCCATAAAGGTTCAGTAACAAAGCAGAGTCTTAAACCCGAGGCCAAGATGTGGTGTACTTTTGTCAAGAGACAACTTATCCCAACTTCCCATAACAGCACAGTGGACCGCAAAAGACTAGTGTTGATCCAGTCTATCATCAAAAAGAGAAGCATAAACATTGGAGAGATCATTCTTCACGAGATTCATGAATGAGTTCCGGTTGAAGACACAAATGAATATACGCCAACTCGCCAGGGATAGACAAGAGATTTTTGCTATAGAGTTATGCAAATCACACACGCAGAACCTGTCCAGGCAACACCGCAGCAATTTACTGTAGACTTCACTGCTAGAGGGCAGTATTCAACAGAAGCACCAGCCTCCGCCAAGCCAACTGCCGCAGCGGACCCTTACCAAGAAATTCTGCAGAGGATGGAAGCCATGGACCTTCTCCAACAACGCTACATGGAGTACCAGCGCGACATATCTTGGATTATTATGTGATGGTCACGATATTGCTCATAGTGACAACTATATGTATGATCCTTAGACTTGAGATTATTACTATCTCAACATATGTTGTTTTATGTTTTGATGCAGTTAAACGTGTCTCGTAATTAGTTACACTATAAAAACTAACATTGGACATATTACAATGTATGTAGTGAGATATGAATGATCAAGATAGAATTTGTCCGTCCTACATAATAGGAAAATATACCAAAAGCCACTTGATTGAGTGAGACTAGAAATGCATGGCCATTCTTGAATATGTTGATATGAGATATCATAAATTATTCATCAAAAGTAGTCCACTCTAGATATCAAGAAACATTAAAATATACTATACAAGTGTGAATATTCCAAGACTTGTGCTTATTAAAGATATAAAAAGATAAAAGGATATAATACATTAAGATAGTTTGTCACGGACATGATACATCAAATTATTATCTCTTGTAACTTAGATGACAATGATATATTGCTATATGTCACTCATTGTTTGTAATATTATAATTGTTCTAATATTATTACTAACGTTACAATAAGCCTACAGGGTCACATCCAATGGTTGAAAAGGAGCAAAAATATATATAAGTATAAGTAGATTATATTTAATCCTGAATCTTAAATAAAGGATATAATTAAAGTAAATATATCCCTTTTAAATTAGAATTAAATATAGATTCCAAAATTTAAGAAAATAATTAAAGTAATTATTTCCTATAAACAAATTCGGAATCAAACTCTTATACCTAGGGTCACATCTATATAAAGGATCTTTGGTCTAGGAGCCACAATAGAAAATTCCGAATTCCTAAACCCTAGAATCACGAAAAATAGTTTTTCGTGATTTTGCTCTATCAATCGGGTGAACTGAGTAGAGTCCGAGATGATATTCGTGGAGGCTAAAGATTCAAATTTTTGAACGATCGTGATTGTCGCAAATCCAATTGTTGTTTTCACTGCTTATCAAGGAACACAATGTAAGTCATCACATATCTTCCTCCCGATTTCGGATTAAATGTACATAGATCATTAAAAAGATCGTCGTAATTTTGTTTCGCTGCACCATGGGGTGTGCCGACGGTCACAACACTTACCGCACTCGTAAATTTCCCTTAGGATTATCTCTCCCATGTTGATGCTTCTTCTGTTGATGATAGATTGGATGAGAACCACTCTTCTTCAATCTACGGTGCTGTTGTGGGATGCTAGGATGAGGCATCTTTTGACGAATGTGTTCCACAGCTTTGCCTCGAGCCGTAAGTTCTGCCTTGCCACTAATCCTCTATGGGCACCGGTTTCCCAATGAGTATTGTCGTAGCAAAGATCATTTTTGATCAGCTCATAATCTTCGTTAGTGATGTCCTCCATGAATGCAAAATTGTCATCACGATCAAGGGTTAGGTCATAGAACAGATTTATTGTCTCGGAATCAAGGCGGACTGGCCTGCCTCGTTAGTGGACATATAGAGAATTCTTGTTTGGCCCATGAGCATAGAATTTTCGTACTATAGTTGCATTATACTGGGCAGGTTAAAGGAAAAAGATTTGTCATTCTTGGTAATTGATTCTATCGAACAAGTAATGCTCGATTCCATAGTTTTCTTCATCAGAGTGTTGGAATTCTTGCTCTTCCAATAGCTGCCTTGCAATGAAATTTCTGTTGAAGCGTTCCTCAACAGCGGCGGGGGCAAATCTGTTGTATGTTTCCATGAAGATAAACAATGGAGAGTTTCTGAAAATCTTGGAGATGATCTTGGAGAGTTTCTGAAAGTGCTAAGAGAGCTTGGGGATAAGTAGAGAGTAATGCACTAGAGGTTAGCAAAAAACAATTCTAAAGATTCAAGAATACAGGAATGAATAGTTCAAGAGGGAGAGGGTGCTTATAAAGGCCTTGGCTTTATAGCCGTTTTGTATCTATTAGCCTTTACTGTCGCGGTAGGAATTTCGGCAGATTAGCTGTTATACTGTTTTGCTCGTTGGAACTGTTGTGGCCCTGACACTATTTACTGCCACGGCAGCAAACTTCCTGCTATGAACTACTTCTTCTTCTTGCTTATTTTCCTAAAAAATAATCACCAAACAAAAATTAAAGAAACAAAAATAAAAAGATTAACTCTAAACTAAAACTAATTCTATAAATAAAATAAAGATAAGGTAAGAGATTATGTTACGGGAGGAGTGCATGCAGTTGCATCTCCTAAAGTGATGCTCTCTAAAGTCCTCAAATTATATTGGCCAAAATCATGCTGCGACCGTTGGCCATTCTCTTTGAACTCATGCCCATCCCTTCTTGATTTGATTTTTACTACACCATGTGATTCTGACCATTTGGGCCTGAGTTTGCCTAGAAAGTGTGTTATCCAATTGGATTTCTTCACCTCTGATGTTTCAACACTATCCAGGACTCTCGTGTAACTATTATCAACAACATTGTCGAGCGTACTATTGAGGCAGAGATTGCTGAGACAAGATAATTTTCTGCCTGCATCTATAGTGTGGATAACCTTGCACTCCTCTACAACATCATGTCTTTACAAGTTCTGGAAAGCATTAAGTTTCACTTTCTGGTCATTAACCCTTATTATCAACTCTCCTTTTTCCACATCAATAAGAGTGCGTCCAGTGGCTAGAAAAGGGCTCTCTAGAATGATCGGTGCATTTTTATCTACTTCACAATCAAGGACAAGAAAATCATCTGGAAAAATAAATTTTATTCATCCTTACTAGTATGTCCTTGATTTTTCTTTCAGGTTGCACATACGATCTATCTGCTAATTGGAGCATCATTGTTGTAGTTTTTTCCCTTCCTATTCCAAGCTTTTGGAAAATAGATTTAGGCATCAAGTTTATGCTTGCTCCAAGGTCGCATAAGGCCTTTTCTTCATAGTAGTTGCCTATCGCACAAGGTATGGTAAAGCTCCAGGATCCTTCAATTTAGGCGGCATGCGATTATGAAACATTGTCATACATCCTTCAGTTGCAGCCACTGTTTCAAACTCACCAAGCCTTTTTCTCTTAGACACAATGTCTTTTAAGAATTTGGCATAGTTTGGCATCTTTTCTATCCCTCAACAAATGACAAGTTAATATGGACTTGCTTCAATATGTCCAAGAACTTTTTAAATTGGTAATCCTGTTTATGCCTTTTTAAACCTTTATGGGAAAGGTGGTGGGGGTCGTATCTCTTCCAGTGTCTCATTAGTTTGGAATTTTATACCTGCCACTACTGATTCTTTTGCTGTCTCGGCCGCTGGGCTTGGTACTACCGATTTATCTGCAGGGGCAGTGCTTTCTGCTGGGATTTCTGTGGCATGATCTTTTGGTTCAGCATCCAAGTCCTCTTATTGTTCTATTGGTGGGATTTTGTCTGCTGAGTTTCCTAACATCTTCTTAAGTTGTAGACCACTCCTAGTAGTGATTGCCTTACATTTATCATGGCCTATTACCTTTGCAACTTCAGTATTGCTGGATAATCCTCCTTGTGGTCTAGTATTTATATTATGAGCAAACTGCCCAACCTGAGTTCCCAGTGCTTTGATAGATGCCTCTTGGTTTTGCAACCTCATCTCAATTCTATTTATGAATGCATCAGTTCTTTTAATGAAGTTGTTATTCTCGGCCATGTATGATTCTATTTTCATCATAAAGGCCTTAAGAGAATTTTTCAGTGAATTGGCAGGCTACTGCTGATGCATCTGCTGCGGCGGCATTGGTTGATGTACCTGTTGTTGCGTCAGATGTTGCATTTGCTGGAAACCTAGGGGTTGGGTAGTTGTATTTAAAGCATTGTTAGGATTACTCCATGAGAAATTGAGATGCCTTTTCCATGATGTATTGTATGTGTTGGACATCATGTTGTTTCTATTGTAGTTTCCAACAAAAAGGCTAGATTCTTGATTCTGCATACATTCAGAAGAACTATGGTTACCCCCATATAAATTACAAAAAGAATCTATTACATTAATCTCATGGGTATTGTGTTGCATTTGCATATTTTTCACCATCTTAGTAAGAGAGGCCAATTGTGTTTCCACTGAATTGGATGTTTCTAACTCATCACTGTGGCTTGGCGTCTTACTCCTCCTCGCCTAGATGTAGGGAATTGAAAATTGTTCTTTGCGAGTTTGTTCAGGATTTCTATAGCTATCTCTTGAGCTTTGTCATGAAGTGTTCCATTGGCAGAGGCGTCTAACATCATCCTTGTTGGGTCATTGGTAGCATTATAAAATATGGTTACTTGTGTCCACAATGGAAATCCATGTAAAGGAAATTTGTGCAGTAGCTCCCTATAGAGCTCCCACACCTCATACATTAGTTCATCATCTACCTGCCGAAAATAAGTAATTTCATTACGGATACGATCATATAAAATTTTAGGACTAAAACTTGTAATGAAATCATGATATAATTCACTCCAAGATCCTATTCATCCTGCTAGAATACAATTTAACCAGGTTTTTACCCTATCCCTCAGTAAATATGGGAATAATTTCAATCTCAAGACATATTCATGGACTCCTTGGATTTTGAAGGAATTATAGATTTCCATGAATGACTTGAGATGTTGCATGGCATCTTCTGTCAAAGACCCACCAAACTGTCCAACAGTATTTAGCATATTGAACATGATAGGTTTTAGTTCAAAGTAGTTTGCTTCGATTTCTGGTGTGCAGCTCCAGGATTTAACCCATTCAAATCCTCTTCTAGGAAATCTTTGACAGTAAGCTATCGCGGAAGCGGTGGCAGCAAAAAGACCTCCATTGTCGGTAGGTAAGTTTTGCTCTCCAGGGTTATCTGCCATAACTGCTTGGATTTGTCTTCTCAACCTTTGATGTGTGCGTTCAATCTCTAGATCTAAATCGTACAACATGTTGCTAGGATTTTTCCTAGTCATACACCAAAAAATGAAGTAAAATAAAAAAAATAAATTAAAGCAAGAAAATCAAAAAAAAATTTAGTTGTCAATCTCCGACAATGGTGCCAAAAACTTGTTGTGTGTAAAAAGTGCACAAATAGTGCAAGTGTACAAGTCGCAAGTAATAAAGTGATAAATATTATCGTGTATCGTCTCCACAGGGATTGGTCTACTTCATATGTCTTCTTTCTTCTTCTTGCTTTGTAAAAGAAATAAAGTAAAAACATAGATTAATTGGGTTTAAGTAAACTAAATAACTTAAATAAAGAAAACTAAATAATAAGAGAAAAATCATAAAGAGAAAGTGGCCAGGATCCGATTGTGTTTTATAGTGGATTCAATTGACTTGTTTCTGTCCAATGCAATTACACATCATTACCTCCGCAGCACTGCAGTTTTACTGCCTCAACAGCGATAAGTGTTATCCGCCGCGACAATCCCTTGCTCTTGGGTGAACTTTACCAAGATTTATTGTCTTGAGACATATTCATGGACTCCTTAGATTTTGAAGGAATTACAAATCTCCATGAATGACTTGAGATGTTTCATGGCATCTTCTGTCAAAGACCCACCAAACTGTCCAATAGTATTGAGCACATTGAGCATGACAAGTTTAAGTTCAAAGTGGGTTGCTTCGATTTCTAGTGTGACAGCTCCAAGATTTAACCCATTCAAATCCTCTTCCAAGAAATCTTTGACAGTAAGTTACCGCGATAGTGGTGGCGGCGGAAGGCCTCTATTGTCAGCGGATAAGTTCTGCTCTCCTGTGTTATCTGCCATAGTTGTTTGGATTTGTCTTCTCAACCTTTGATGTGTGCGTTCAATCTCTGGATCTAAATTGTACAAAGGGTTGCTTGGATTTCCCCTCGTCATACACAAAAAAAAACGAATTAAAATAAAAATAAAAATAACTAAAAGCAAGAAAATAAAGAAAACAAAATTTAGTTGTCAATCCCCGAAAACGGCGCTAAAAGCTTGTTGCGTGTTAAAATTACGCAAATAGTGCAAGTGTATACGTCACAAGTAATAAAGTTATAAGTCTTACCGTGTATCATCTCCACAGGGATTGGTCCACTTAATATGTCTCTTTTCGTCTTCTTGCTCTGTAAAAAGAAATAAAGTAAAGACAGACTAATTGGTTTGAAGTAATCTAAATAACATGAATAAAGAAAACTAAATAATAAGATAATAATCAGAAGGAGAAATTGACCAGGATCCAGTTGTGTTGTATAGTGGATTCAATTGACTTATTTCTGTTCAATGCAATCACACAACACTGCCTCGGCAGTACTGCAGTTTTACTGCCTCAACAACGATAATTGTCATCCGCAACGGTAATCCCTTTCTCTTGGGTGGATTTTACCAAGATTCGGTAAATTGTCCTTTGATGACTCCGCTTATCCCTAAGTCGAAGTATTATTGATGATCAGTCCTTGATGATACCTTCCGACGTGAATCAATTATGATCGCCAACCAATCCCACACTTCTTTTAGCCGTTGAAAATCTAACCTATCCCTAAGCCGAGTTAGTATTTTCCGAATAGAAAAATATCATACTCATTCCTATCGTGAATCTAACTCTCCCGATATTAGATAAATAAATTACTCACAAACTTCTCTCCCGAACTTGAATGTAAGAACAAAGAATGGTAAAGAATAAGTAAACCTTGATATTTTATTGCATTGAAACAAGAAACAAAGTTCAATCTCTTCTCACTAATACTCTACAACTTTCACCTAAGCCTAAAGGGAATTAGAACATAATGAAAAGTAAAGAAAACTCTAAAATCTAAGATGAATTCGGCTCTCTAGTCTCTGATGTGGGTGATGCTCTCTTCTCCTTGGTCGGCTATGGTTTATATAGGCTTGGCCTAGGGCAAACCTTTCCTAAGTAAGAATACAACTTGGAGTAAAACACAAGTTAAGTACATAAATAAAAATATTTATTTTATTTCCAAGTTTATTCCCACTAGGTTTCTTTTTCCGCGTGGCCTTTGACTTGGGCTTTCTACGCGCTTCCCAGCTACAATCCTTGTGTTGTTTGTCCAGAAATGTCTATCTTATTTTTCTCTTCAGCTCGCCTACAATATCGATACTTGTCCTTCAGGTGCTGCTGCGGCCTCAGGTCCTGCCTCAGTCTCAATCACTGTTGCAGCAATAGATATTCCTGCAAATGCATAAAAGTGCAGTTAAGATTGCTTTTTCTATAAATATCATCTTTATATGTTATAAAAGCAAAGTACCTAAATATCTCACATTAAGCACATGCATTAGTTCAAGTAGGTGTAGATTAAGTGATTATTTTCCATGGAAGGTGTAAAAAGTGATAGTGAATTGAGCACTTATCAAGTACCTACTGAGCTTTAGTAGCTCAACGTTCGAAATGTGTTTTCGTGTATACGTTAAGGAAGCTTTAAGAGGAGCATCATCGTGGTGGGTTCAGCATCAACATCTGTTGTCAGAGTACTATTAATAGGCATAGTGGGCTTTGTACTTAGGACACTATATATATAATTTGTAACTCTTTTTATTTTATTGTATTGTATTTTTCGAATGCTTTTATAACGGGTTGTAATATTGTAGAGCTCCGCTACTTTAACTTACTTGGATTTTATGTTTTAAACGGATTGGATTTCTTATTATGATGAAAAAAGATTTGAACTTGACTTTTTTGGGTCTTTTAAAAGAAAATTTTGAATCACTGGTTGTGGGCCGAAGGCCAGATGTGACACCGGGTCGAGGGTGTTACATATTATGTTGAGGGTAGTATGAACATGTGCATGCTCTAGGGTAGTACTATCATGCAGTTACCCGTTTATCCTAACGATTTAGGATAGTACAAATTAGATAACTAGCACCAATATAAACTTATGTTTTCATTTTGTAATTGCAAGTGTTATATTTTATTAGGCTTTGCTAAGTGAATAGCATGTTAGCCTTGGTTTTGCTTTGAAAGCATGTGATATCTTTAAAAGGTTTTGCCGGTATTTTATGTTGGATGTTAGGCCATGTTTTGGTAGCACTTGCTGGAAATTATTGTTGGCTCTGTTGGCCATGTTTTAAAATGATTTAATGGAAGCATGACATGTTTTTGTTTTGCCATATTTGAGTTGTGTGGTCTTTATTGTAAGAGATGTTTTAAAAGTTTTATTTTCCTCTCTAAGCTTTATTCTTAACCCCTCTCTCTCTTTCTCTTTCTTTTCCTTATAAAGAAGAAAAATAAGTTTTTGAAGTGACCGAAAAGCAAAAGAGCTGATCTTTGCCTATTTAGTATTTCTTTAGCTCAAGTATGCTATTTTCTTAAATTATGAACCTAGGTATTTGAGAGTAATGGAATAGGGAATCTATCTATTTTGGAATATTTTATTATTGAACTTATAATGTTATGGAGTTAATTGAGTTTTGATATTATAATTTGACGTATGATATGCCTTGTTCATTGTTGTTGAAGTGTGCTTATGAACTATGTGTTTTGTTTATGGGATTAGTCGGCAAGTATCTAGATAAAAAGTTTGAAGTATGGTTTACACTTTTAGGTACTTATATGAATATAGAAAACCTTTATTTTTCGTCTAAGACATGAATCTAGAGTAATATATAATTTCTGTACAGAGGGTTTCGATACCTCTCATATGGTATCGATACCCAAGCAAAAGCATGACGGATTTTTGAAAAAATAGCATGGGTATCAAAACTATATGAACCAGTTTGAAACAGTAGTATGAAAATAAGAAGGCGTATCGATACACTCATTTTGAGTTTCGAAACCCATTTTAAAATAGCGAATCGTATCGTAACAGGGACCAAGCTGTATCTAAACGCAGGTTTATAACGAAGGTAATCAGGCAAGACATCGTAGGTGTATCGAAACACTTAAGTCCCAGTTTCGATACCCCTGTTGAGTACTTGGATATTGGAATGTAGAAAATATGTAGTATTAGCTAATATTGTCATCAAAGTCAAATAATTACTAGCAATAATGAGTGGAAAAGAGATAAAATCTAATTTATGAGTGAACATTTTCTACCAAATAATTACTTATCAAATCTTATTTAGACATGCACGCTTAAAACCCAAAAAGTGGCTGTAAAATGAGATAAAATCTAATTTTATGAGTTAAAACATTTAATTATGACCTTTAGAACCTAATTAAATGGCTTAATCTAAAATTTAAAGCATTTTACTTGGTTAAAATTCAATTGGGTTCACTATCAAGCTCATTTAGTAATGCATGCAATAAACCTAACAAAATGGTCCAAAATAAGTTTAAATAAAATTTCATAATTTCAAATTTTTAATTATGCACTTTTAAACCTGATTATACATCATAATCTTAATTTTGAGCTTTTTAATAGGTTAAAATTCTAACGGGTTTACTGTAAAGCACATTTACACATACATGTTTTAAATCCTACAAAAAGGTCACAAAATAAAATTAAATCAAACTTTATAATTTCAAATATTTAATTATGAGCTTTCGAATATGATTAAACAACTTAATCTCAATTTTAGAGAATTTTACTCTATTAAAATTATAACGGTTTCACTGAAAATAATATTTAAATATACACGGTTTAAACCTAACAAAACGAACGAAAAATGAATATAAATTAAATTTTATAAGTTTAAATATTTAAACATAAGCTTCTGAACCTGATTATACAACTTAATCTTCATTTTAGAGCATTTAAATCGGTTAAAATTTTAGCAATTTAACTATAAATACCATTCAGACTTGCAAATGTTAGCACATGTATCATTGTTCAAGCATATCCCTCGAAATCATTACTCATAGACTTGCATTCTATGGCATTCGTCATCATAGGTCCCTTGTATTTGTATATATCGGTGTGGAAGTTGTGCTTTCATATTAAAATGATAAAAATAAAATACAAGCCGCCAAAAGAAAGATAAGAAAACATGAAACTGGAAATAAACCAAGAAAATATCCCATTAAATAAAACTGCTATGCGAGGAAAAAAGACTTAAAAGAGGCAACAAAAGTTGAAAACTCTGTGTATATTTTATAAGGGTTTTACGTCTAGCTGTGATGGGCATGGTTTCTTTTTCATTCTTTATTAGGAAAGACTCCAGCTCTCTGTAGATTGAAATCAATATTAAAGAGGTTGAAATTTTTAAGGAATTACTATAAAAAGTAATACTAAATTTTTGATGTTGTCTTTTTGTTAGGAATGAATAAAGAGTTTTAAATTTCGAGGAATTACTACGGAAAGTAAAAAAAATATGAAAGAATACAGTAAAATTACTAAAATTATTCAGGTTCCATGTCCTATTTCATTTTTAAAGAATTCAAGGGTAAATCGTTAAAATATTTACCCAAATAAAATTTTAAAAAATTGTATAGTGCGAATGTCTAAAATAAGCATATCGTTTAGAATAATTTTCTTTAAAACACGTTATTGATCAGCCATGTAAACCTTAACTAATACAAATAAATAGACCCAAAAGAAAATAATCAATTACTCAAAAAAAGATGTTGAACTCTTCTTTACACATGTATGACTTTTGGTTTCTAGACCAATCAACACTCGACGATCTATTGAGTTTGTCGAAAATATCTCTTCATAAACTATTTAAATTTCGTTTCATTTACATCAACATGCATGACTCATTGAAATCCTTTCATTACTTTTAGGATATCCTTTGAAACAAGATGATGAAGATTGCTTCGGTTGTATTCTCATTGGTTTTGATCCTTTTAATCCAATTAATGAATGCTCAAGATGTGTCTCCTATAAAAGACAAAGATTTGTACATTAAAATGCTCAAAACCGCCATTGAAGAACTAGGAAAGCAAGGAGTGTTAGATCCCAATGCGTTAAAGAATAATGTTCAAGAAGCGGATTTCGATAAAGCCTATGAAACAGCTCAAAAAGAAGCAACCCATAAAATCGCTACAGCTAAGAATAGAGGCTCAACGTCAACGGATGCCCAACTTTCCCTTGATGATGAGAAAAAAGTTTTCTACACAACTCTTACAGTTCTTCTTGTACAATGGCAAAGCAAAGGGTTAATTGATCATGATTCTATGGATAAAGCTCTTTATACCGGGCCAAGAATAGGTTTGCAAGCCAATTTGGATTCAAAGATGAATATATTCTTTCAGGATGGTCGAACAAATGAAGGACAAAAGGGTGATAGTGTAAAGGCAAAACATGATCTCTAACCGCATTAAGCGACGTACCTTCAATTTATCAATAAAGCCAAAGGCCGTAGAATTTTATGAAAGCTAAAATAAAAATATTTTTAATTCTATGGGAAACTATGGATGAAAAATTGATAAAGCAATATAATTCGAATGCTATTTCTCTTTTTTTAAATTATAGGTTTTATGTTTCTATTGAGACTCAACTTACTTTTACTAGAAGCATTCATGTCAAGCGATAAGTTTGTTATTTTAAGAGAATCTGATAACAAACATGTCTTGTCCGAATGATGCTAATTTGTCCTGCAAAACTATCAAATGAAATGATTTTTGGCCATTAGAAATACATATCAAATGAAATGATTTTAAAAGTTAGGTTTGGCCATAAATTTGTTATAGAGAAGGAAATACCACATATATTCTTATTAGAAAAAGTATAAGGATATAAAAATAAGGATGGAGTATTAGTAAGATTGGGTTTACATCACCTGACTTTAAAAAGTTACGTTTATGTCAATGGGCTACTTTTTTTATTATTTTAGTCATTGCATCGTAAGAGACCAAAATCAAAACTTTATAAAATTGGTTACCATAACAAATGAAACTAAAACTAGAAGGAATTAACGGTGTAATTTATCATAGGTGATAATTAGAGGTATACATTATTTTAGGGCATAAATGCTTGGTTAAAATTTTAAGAAGTTCACTGTAAACCATGCGTAGCTATAACAAAGTTGATTTTCTAAGTTCTAATATTTTTTCTAACTCAAGACTCCTGATTTAGATTTATATTCTATTTTACTATTTTCCTTATTTTCTACATAAATATATGTGTGAGTATATATTTATACTGCTTGAGTCAGTTTCGGACATCTCAAGTGTTAAACTACTCCTACTAGAGTCAATTTAGGGCACCTATTGTAAGTGGGAAAAATAATAAGTCTTAGAGCCAGCAGTGGGTACCTCTAAAGACTGTACTACTGCCGGTGATAAGCACCTATAGCTATAATCTAAAGTGTAAGTCTCTATTGCTTTTCAAAGAAAAGACCTTCTAAAAGCAACTAGGTGCAGTAGTATTTATATTTTTCATCTCATAATCTTGTCATAAGTGCTATTCCTACGATACCTTTCTGAATTCAAGTTTGGTGAATGGTATACTCTGCTATGGAGGGCTGGATGGCTTATTGCTACCTAAGCAATATTCTATAAAATTTACAGACATAAAATAGATTGCATAAAGAAGTATAATTAATAGAAATTAATGAAATTATCGATAAGGTAGCAGATAATTCCATACATTGCAATTTTAATTACATAGTACAAAAGTGGACTAATGCTCCCCCAAACTCATTGGATGCATTATTCTTAATGCATGAAAATATAGGATAGATATGGTTAAAAGATAGACAGACAAATAAAGTAGGAGAAAAAAAGAAACAAAAAAAAGAAAAATAAGAAAATACTACCCCTATATAGATTAGGATTCAAAGGAATCTTCAGAGCCGCTATCGAAAACCAACTTTCAAGGGCTCTGTGGTGGTTGTGCTACTCTCAATGGGGTGGCAATAGGCTTTTTGGATGATCTCGGGGTTAGACTTGTATGAATGTGGGTTACATGTCGACCTCTTCCTCGAAGTCGATGTTGATGGCAGCAGTGTTAGATGCCTTCCTCTTTTTATTAGATCGCAGTTCCTCCATTACCCGCAGCTGCGAGAAAAATTAGTGCGGGTATGAAGTCTTATACCTTAATGATGCAAGCGTACACCTTTGCCATGTTATGGTATTTTAGACATCGATCCCATAGGGGTTGGATACAAACAAAACTTATCTTTCATGCACTAAGAAAAGTAAAACACAATTAATTTGTCGGGAGTACGATTAACTAAAGTATAAAAGATAACTAAATAAGATTTTTTTAGATATAATGGAAATACTAGGATAGATTGTTTCCTACTATGGAATTCAGTTGCATAATATTCTCATCATATTAATGCAGAATGTTGAAGTGTTAACTCAGCGGGTGTAGCACCCAAATTTTAAACCCTAATTTTTGTTAAAATCTTTAATTTGAAACCCTAGAATTTAGTTAATTTCAGTGTCTAAATTACAATTTCTGAAAGTTGAGAGTTCTGATGAAATTTTGTACAAGTTAAGACCCTTAATAAGTAATTTTTCCTTTTTTTGAAAGAGCTATTATTCCATTTTTTCATGTTTTCATTTATTATGGGATTTATTTCCCTTTATTTCTCAAAAGAATTTCTCCTGATTACTCTCTTTTCTTCTCTGTTCTCATTCTAATCTTTGAAGTCCTCTTTTTTCAATCTTGGTGTTGTTGTTATGTTTTTGAACATTTGCCCTATTCTTTTTTCGATTCTATTCAATGTAAAATATGGGAGGGGTTTTGTTTTTTGGTTCAATCGATTTGTAAGAAGATTGAGTTTTGTTTTAGGTTTCAATCGAGTATAGGGTGTTTGGTAGCATTCAAGTCGATTTTCATTCTAGTATTGTGAGTCTGCATGGAGTGACAAAATCCATAGTATCTGAAAGAGATCTAAGTTTCACGTCATGGTTTTGGAAGTCTTTGTAGAAAGCTCTTGGTACATGGTTGAGTTTCAATACTTCTTATCATCCACAGATGGATTGATAGTCCAAGAGAGTTATCCAGGTTCTAGAAGACATGTTGAGGTGTTGTGTCATATATTTCCAGGGTTCTTCGAAGAAATACTTGTTGTTGGTTGAGTTTTCTTATAATAACAATAACCAGGCAAATATCAAGATGACACTATTTGAGACTTTGTATGGTAGGAGATGTCGTACTCCATTGTGTAGGGATGAGGCAGGTGAGAAGCTTGTGACCTTACCTAGTGTTCTTGAGGATACTAATAAGAAGGTTAAGCTCATTAGTGATCGGTTGAAGGCTACATCAGATCATCAAAAGTCATATGTAGATCTGGAAAAAAAAAACATAGAATATGCTATCAGCGAAAAATTTTCATAAAGGTACCTCTGTGGAAGAAAGTGGTGCGTTTTGGGAAGAAAGTTAAGTTGAGCTTGAGTTTTGTTGGACCGTTTGAGGTTTTCAAGAGAGTTGAACCATTGGCTTATCGTCTAAGGTTACAGTCCGAGTTGGAGAAAATCCATGATGTGTTTCATGTGTGGATGCTTTGGAGGTACAAATCGGATCCATCACATGTTTTACCGGTAGGAGATGAATAGCTTAATCCAGATCTTTCCTACGAAGAGGAGCTTGTATAGATCTTAGCAACATATTCTAAGGTTTTGTTTTGTAATACCATCGAGTTTGTCAAAGTTCTTTGGCGACATCGAGGTGTCAAGGAAGCCATGTGGGAACGAATGTCAGACATGGAAGAGTAGTTCCCTTATCTGTTCCCATCAGCTAATTTCGAGGATGAAATTTCTTAAGTGGGACAGAGTTGTAACGCCCCAAAAATGAGCTTAGAAGTTAGTAAACCGGTTTTGTCGGTATAGCCTAATTTGGAATTAAATACTTAAAAATTCGTTTTAAATCAAAATAAATTGAGGAAAAATATCCTAAAATCTTTATTTAACACATATTTGACTTTGGTCAAGTTAATTTTTAAAATGGACCCCTGAATCCCTTAGATTTTGAAATTAGTGACCATTTCGTAAAAATTTAAAATTTGAGGATAATTTTTATAAAACAAGTAAAAACTTTGAATCTTTAAGAGGCTTTGATCAAATTATAATCATAGTTAATCTAGGCTTTCCAAATTTTATTCAATTAACCCTAAAATTTATATTTTAATTCAAATAATTAAAATAAGCCTAATTTTTATTCCTAAAAACATTTTCTTTATTATAACAAACAAAACCTAAATACCTAATTTTTGTTTTCCATCTTTAAAGGCAAACGTTCTTTTTTTAAAGGTAAAAACTTCATATTTTTTATTTAATTTCGTTGGGGTTAATTTTATTAACTTTTCTTCTTTAAAATTCTTAGTTTTTCCATTTTTTCTCCTTTTTAAACTTGGAAAGTAGTTGGACCAGTTTTGGAGGTGAGATTTCATCAGTCCTCTAGAACTCTAAATATCTTTACTAAAATTTCAAAGTTATTGGCTTGGAATAATCATTTTAAATACTTTAATTTCATAAAAATTGATTTTCGGCCAAAAATATCAATTTTCATTCATAGGTTTTGATCCACTGTTTCTGGATCTTAAATTCATGTTTTTGAATATATTAGGATGTTTATAACATGTTTTAAATATATATAATCCATTAATTTAGGCTTAGGTAAAGTTTGGTGTGTTTCGAAAAGTTTTCGGTTAAGGTTTTATTAAGTTTTAAGGGTTGCTGTGTAAGGGTCCGACATAAGGGTTTTATGTATGCGTTTATAAGCACTAAATCCTTAGGTTTTGATGCTTGAAATAGGAAAAGAGTTAGGATTTAGCGTTTAAAGGTATTTCGGTTCTTATCGGTGGCTTAGCGATCAAGTAACGGTTATAGGTGAATGGATTATAAGAGTGTGCTTCTACAACAGTTTTTTAAATTTGTTTCCAAAGGTTTAGGGTGTAGGGAAAGTGTAAAAAAACTCCCTATACTCGGAAGTAAGTAAGTGCTTTAGCTTTCACACTAGGTTCCTATATTACTCTCAGATTTTATTATGAATTTTGTCATGCTTGCTCTTGATTTTGCATACTTGTTTATGCAAGATGTTTAATGCTCATATTACTGATTTTATGAAGATTTAATATAAGATTGATGCTCCCATAGTTTTATTTCAAAAATGTGCTATATATAATTTTATCTGTTTTGTACTGGATGCAAGAAAGAATGGGATGCATGTGATTTAATTATGTTTTGAATTAAGTTTGAGTATTAGTTTTTGATAATATATTGGTTAGTTAAGTGATAAACCTTAGGGGATAAGTTGATCGATAGATAGGATCTAGATTACACAATAAACATTCAAAATTCGTACATGTATAAATTCCTTGTGTGTGATGGAAGTAGTATTTCACATCCGGGTTGATACGGATAGTATTGTCACAGGATACCAATGTGAGACTTATTATGTTGAGTTTAGTATGAGCATGCGCATGCTCTAGGGTAGTACTATCATGCGGTTGCCCATTTATCCTAACGATTTAGAGTAGTACAAATTAGATTACTAGCACCAATATAAACTTATTTTTTCGTTTTGTAATTGCAAATGTTATGTTTTATTAGGCTTTGCTATGTGAATAGCAAGTTAGCCTTGGTTTTCCTTTGAAAGCGTGTGATATCTTTAATGGGTTTTACCGATATTTTTATGTTGGATGTTAGGCCATGTTTTGGTAGCACTTGCCGGAAATTACTGTTGGCATTGTTGACCATGTTTTAAAACGATTTAATGGAAGCAAGACATGCTTTAGTTTTTCCATATTTGAGTTGTATGGTCTGTATTACAAGAGACGTTTTAAATGTTTGTTTCCCTCAATAAGCTTTATTCTTAACACCCCCCTCTCTCTCTCTTTTCCTTGTAATGCAAAGAAATAAGTTTTTTAGTGATCGAAAAGTAGAAGAGCCAATCATTTCCTATTTAGTATTTTCTTTAGCTCAAGTATGATATTTTCTTAAATTATGAACCTTTGGTATTTGAGAGAAATAGAATAGGGAACCTATATGTTTTGGAATATTTTATTATTAAACTTATAATGTTATGAAGTTATTTGAGTTCTGATATTATAATTTTTTGAAGTATGATATACCATATTCATTGTTGTTGAAGTATGCTTGTGAACTATGTGTTTTGTTTATGGAATTAGGTCGGCAAGTATCTAGAGAAAAAGTTTGAAGTGTGATTTACACTTTTAGGTACTTATATGAATCTAAAGAACATTTTTTTCGTCTAATGCATAAATCTAGAGTAATATGCAATTTTGTACAGATGATTTCGATAACTCTTTATATGGTATAGATACCCAGGCAAAAGAATGACGAATTTCTGGAAAAAATAACATGTGTATCAAAACTATATGAACCAATTTTGAAACGGTAGTATGAAAATAAGCAGGCGTATAGATACACTCATTTTGAGTTCCGAAACCCATTTTTGCAATAGCGAATCGTATCGTAACATGGACCAAGCTGTATCAAAACACGGGTTTATAACGAAGGTACTCAGGCAAGACATCGTAGGTGTATCGAAATACTTAAGTCCCAGTTCTGATACCCCATGTTTGTTAATGTCGTTATAGGCTGGTTTAAAACTTTAAAACTTCACATTTTAGTCACCAAACTTTAAGAGACCAACTAGATGACTTGTAGATATTATTTTAAGCTGTAAATTTGAGTGAAAGAATAAAATATACATAATTAAATAATGGTAACCTTGATTTCCCTATTAGATTATAATATTCTGGAAATTTCAGGTCCTTAAAACTAGTTCGATAAAACTAGGGCTTGTTTCATATCGTTTTTCGTTGCAATTGAACTCATTCCTTCCATGAACACGTAGGATCTAATCAACGTATTTAGACAACATAATAAGAAAAAAATTTAGGGTTGCTAATTTTACTAATTTTACTAATTTTGGATTCTTAAATTGCCATAAATTTAACCATCGCTCGGCTTGCTTTCCCTAACTCTATTTATTCTCTAACTTGGTTCACTGGATTCTTCTCTTTATTATCTATCGATAACACTCCATATGTCTTCTTTGCTTTGCTATCGTGGAAACCAAAATGTTACCCTAACGAGTGTTTCTATGCATATGATCTTATTGTCAAACAAGAGAAAATCTTGTCAATAATCAAGAGTGAAAATCTCTCTTAATTTTTTGAATTCCTTATTTACTCTTTGTAATTCCTTAATTCATTAGGTTTACCATATATAGTCTCTAGTGTTGTTGTATATAAGGAGGTTTATATCTCTGTGTAATATATCGAATATAGGCTTTTATTCTCTGTTCCATAGTCTTACATGGCATCAGAGCTTTGAGAATTTTTTTATCCTCGTTCTTTTGAGAATTTTCTTTCCCTGCACTCATCCTTTCAAGGATTTGTTCCCGTTAATCATTATAGATACAAACAAATTCGAAACAATATCTGTCAAATTCAACGATAGAAATTATGCAATTTGGGTGTTTCACTTTCGAATCTTTGTTGAAGGAAAAGGTTTGTCCGATATTCTAGATGGTTCTGACATCGAAGCAAGTGATGAAAAGGCCAAAAGCAATTGAAAAACAAAGAATGCATAGGTTATTAGTTGGATACTTAACTCAGTCGAACCTGACATTGCCCTGAGTCTCCGAAGTTTCAACACTGCTACTGCTATATGGGATCATCTCAATGGGATTTATTCTCAAGTCGATCAGTCATGACAATTTGAAATTGAATATGAAATAGAAAATATTAGTCAAGAGGATAAGGATATTCGTAACTTTTATGTTGCAATGCTAAACAGAATAAGATATGATATCATCTTAAACGATCTCACATACTGCATATGCTGAAATCAAGAAAGAACGAGATCGTGGAAGAGTGATGAATTCCTCATGAAGCTTCGATCTGAATTTGAGATATCAAGAGGGACCCTGATCAACCGTGGTAATTTGACTATGGAGTCTATTTTGGGCGAACTTATTCCTGATGAAACACGCTTGAAAACAAAAGCTCAACTAGATGTAAAGAGTAATATTGTTGAATCAATATTTCTTGCTTCTTGTGGACGATTTGAATCAAAACTTAAGATTGGAAACAAAGGCGATATCCAATGTAACTATTGCAAAGAATTTGGGCATGTGCAATCTCATTGTAGGAAGCGGAATATATGCAATTACTTTAAGAAACCATGCCATATTATTTTAGAGTGTCGAACCTTGAAGAATAGGCAAAATCAACATGTATTTGTTAGTATGAATTATGATCAAAAAATAGCAACCACAACATACATTAATGATGCAATTTCCCTTACACCACAGGTTGTTCAAAAGATTATTCAAGACTCCATGCAAGCAACACTTTCAGGTGTTATTTCTTCTGTGTTTTCTATTGTTGGGTTATCAGGTACACAAAATAATTCCACTCCTTGGTTTCTAGATTCGGGTGCCTTTAATCATATGAAAAATAAAAAATATTTGTTTACTACTTTAAAATCTTGTCCTTTCAGTCAATCAATCACTACCGCAAATGGTAGAAAATTACCAATTAAGGGGATTGGAACTGCTTGCTTGTCAAATTCTTCAAAATCTATGTGCCTTCCAAATACCTTTTATGTTCCTCGATTGATAGCCAATTTGATTTCTATTGGTCAATTGATCGATCAAAATTGTTTAGTTAATTTTTCTCCTCATGGTTGTCATGTGCAGGACCTTCAAACGAAGCAAGTGATCAGAAAGGGACTAAACATGGGAGTTTGTTTCACCTTGACCTTGGTCTAAAACAATGTTGTCTATTTTGTTTTACTGCTACCAACTCTACTTCACACCCGAACCATACATGAAATCTTTGGCACTATCGTTTTGGTCTTCCACATACTAGTAGATTAGAATTTATGTTCACATCTCAACTTCTTCCAGATAGATTGAAGGATAAGGATAGTGTTCCCCATAGTTGTCAAACTTGTGTTATTAGCAAATTTGCTAAATTACCTTTTGTTTTCAATACTAGTAAAGTTGATGCAACTTTTGATCTTATTCATTTTGATTTACGGGGACCCTCACGTATTTTATCCAGACTTGGTTACAAATACTTTGTTTTATTTATTGATCATTTCACATGCTTTACTTGGGTATACTTTTTGCGTGCTAAATCTGAATTAGCCAATGTTGCCAAAACTTTTGTCACTATGATTGAAACACAATTTGGGAAGACAATTAAAATCTTTCGGGCTGATCCTGGTGGGGAGTTTTGTGCTTCTAACCTTGTTCAATTCTTTGCTGAAAAAGGAATCTTAGCTCAAAAATTTATTCCCGGGACACCCGAGCAAATTGGGGTGGTGGAATGCAAAAAACGTCATGTAGTAGAAATTTCCAGAACTCTTCTCCTTGAGTCAATTGTCCCATCTCAATTTTGAATTGAATCCCCACACACCTCCGTTCATCTTATCAATCAGCATCCTACTCCTATCCTTGGTAATCAATCTCCATATTTTTTTTACTTTTTCATAAAACACCAAATTACATGAATCTTCGTGTTTTTGGTTGTCTTTGATTTGTTTTACCTCCACCCAATTAACGCCATAAATTGTCCACTAAGGAATCTAAATGTGCTTTTATTGGGTACAATGATAAACAAAAAGGGTACATTTGTTATGATCCTCAATATTGTCGCATACGGGTTTCTCATAATGTCATCTTTTTTGAACACTTGTATTTTTATGTGTCACCTTCCAGTCATTTGCTCCAAATTCTTCCATTTCCATGTTATATAATTTCTTAGATTCTTCTATTTCTAATTCTTCTAGTGTAGTCCCTGCCTCACAAATTTATCACTTTCTGATCACGAGCTTGAAGGTCCTCTACCTGTTATCACAAGTTCTACACCACAAATCATCCCACCTCTAAAATAATCCACACGCCTCAATTTCGGTAAACCACCTGATCGTTTAACTCTTTTTACTAACCTTAATTCTGTTCAGATTCCATCTACCTATAAACAGGCAATAGTGCACGAAAGTTGGAACAAGGCTATGGCTGAGGAAATTGAGGCATTGACAAACAATCATTCGTGGGATTTAGTTCAACGACCATCTCATACTTCAGTCATTGTCAGCAAATGGGTTTATACTATTAAGGTTAAGCCTGATGGTACTCTCGACCGTTATAAAGCTTGTCTAGTTGCTCAAAGATATAAGCAGGAATATGGGATTGATTACGAAGAAACATTTGCTCCGGTAGACAAAATGACCACAGTCAGAACTCTTCTTGCAATTGCATCTTGTCAACATTGGCCATTGTATCAGTTAGATGTTCGAAATACTTTTCTTCATGGCCATTTAAAGGAAACTGTTTACATGGAATGCCCCCTGGTTATTCTCTTGGTGATACTAATTTAGTTTGCAAGCTAAACAGATCCCTTTACGGCCTTAAACAAGCACCGCGAGCTTGGTTTGAAAATTTTCACACTACCATTTGTTCGGATGGTTTTCAGCAAAGTTCTAATGATCCATCTTTATTCATTCGTCAGTCCTCTAATGGTATTTTCATTTTGCTTCTTTATGTGGATGATATAGTTATCACAGGAAGTGATCAACAAGCCATTGCAGACTTAAAAAAGTTTCTTTATAATTCCTTTCATATGAAGGATCTTGTTCCTCTTACTTATTTTTTGGGTTTAGAAGTATCATACTCTTCTCACGGTATCTATCTTACCATCACACGTCCTGATATCTCCTTTCCTGTTCAAGTCTTCAGTCAATATGTTTCTCAACCTTGACGACATTAACTTTCTGCTCTTCATTGCATAATTCGCTATTTAAAGGGTACTTGTGACTATGGACTCTTCTTTGCTTCCAACACATCTCTTACTCTTACTGCACATTCTAACACCGATTATGCCGAATGTGTTGACACCCGACGATCTACAACATGCTGGTGTGTTTTTCTATGTGCCTCGCCTATTTCTTGAAAGTGTAAAAAGTAAGAACGAGTATCAAAATCTTCTACCGAAACTAATTATCGATCGATGTCTTCCGTTAGCTCTGAAATTGTTTGGCTTCGACGACTTCTCCTTGATTTTGGTGTTAAATGTGGTCAAATATTTGTTCCTTTATTTAGTGATAATACTAGTGCTCTTAGCATTGCCATCAATCCAGTTCTTCATGAGCGCACAAACACATTGAAGTTGACTGTCTTTACATTCGTGAATTGATTCAAGACAAAGTCCTTTCCCTTGTCCACGTTTCATCCCATGATCAGATTGTCGACATGTTTTCTAAACCTATGTCCTTTGCTCGCCACGAGTATCTAGTGAACAAATTGATGCTTGTTAACACCAATCATCAATTTGAGGGGTGATGTCAAACAAGAGGAAATCTTACCGATAATCAAGAGTGAAAAACTCTCTTAATATTTTGAATTCCTTATTTACTTTTTATAATTCCTTGATTCATTAGGTTTACCATATATAGTCTCTAGTGTTGTTGTATTTAAGGAGGTTTGTATCTCTCTATAATATATCGAATATAGACTTTTATTCTCTGTCCCATAGTCTTACACTTATCTGTATTCTTCATTCAACATCTATCGATGGTATCTATTGTCATTGGGTGGTCTATTTTCTGTCTAGGAAAGAAAATCGTAATCGTACCCATTTTTTATCAAATAATATATAAAAACGATATCTAAGTACTTGGATGTTGGAATGTAGAAAATATGTAGAATTAGCTACTATTGTCATCAAAGTCAAATAGTTTCTAGCAATAATTGAGTGGAAAGTTGTACAAAATATAGGAATTTTGTGCACTTATCAAATCTCATTTAGACATGCACAATTTAAACACAAAAAGTGACTGCAAAATGAGATAAAACCTAATTTTATGAGTTAAAAAATTTAATTATGAGCTTTGGAACCTGATTATATGGCTTAATTAAAATTTTAGAGAATTCTACTCGATTAAAATTCAAATGGGTTCACTATCAATCTCATTTAGTAATGCATGCTTTAAATCTAACAAAACTGTCCAAAATAAGTTTAAATAAAATTTTATAAGTTTAAATATTTAACTATGCACTTTTAAACCTGATTATACATCATAATCTCAATTTTGAGCGTTTTAAAAGGTTAAAATTCTAATAGGTTCACAGTAAAGCACACTTACACATACATGTTTTAAACCATACAAAAAGGTCACAAAATCAAATTAAATCAAACTTTATAATTTTAAATATTTAATTATAAGCTTTTGAATATGATTAAATAACTTCAATTTTAGAGAATTTTACTCTATTAAAATTATAACGGTTTCACTGAAAATAATATTTAGATATGCACGGTTTAAACCCAACAAAACGGTCGAAAATGAATATAAATTTAATTTTATTAGTTTAGATATATTTAAACATAAGCTTTTGAACCTGATTATACAACTTAATCTGAATTTTAGAACACTTAACTCGGTTAAAATTTCAGCAAGTTCACTATAAATGCCATTCAGACTCGCAAATATTAGCACAGGTATCATTGTTCAAGCATATCCCCTTGAAATCATTACTCATAGACTTCCATTCTATGGCATTCGTCATCATAGGTCCCTTGTATTTGTATATATCGGTGTGGAAGTTGTGCTTTCATATTAAAATGATAAAAATAAAATACAAGCAGCCAAAAGCAAGATAAGAAAACATGAAACAGTCTTTTTCTTTCTTTACTGGGAAAGACTAGCTCTCCGTAGATTGAAATCAATGTTAAAGAGGTTGAAATTTTCAAGGAATTACTATAAAAAGTAATACTATATTTTCGATGTTGTCTTTTGGTTAGGAATGAATAAAGAGTTTTAAATTTTCGATGATTACTACGAAAAGTAAAAAATTTGAAAGAATACCATAAAATTACTAAAATTATTCAGGTTCCATGTATTATTTCATATTTAAAGAATTCAAGGGTAAATAGTTAAAATATTTACCCAAATAAAATTTTAAAAAATTGTATAGGGTGAATTTCTAAAATAAGTATATCGTTTAGAATAATTTTCTTTACAACACGTTATTTATCAGCCATGTAAACCTTATCTAATACAAATAAATAGACCTGAAAGAAAATAATCAATTACTCGAAAAAAGATGTTGAACTCTTCTTTACACGTGTATGACTTTTGGTTTCTAGATTAATCAACACTCGACGATCCATTGACTTTGCCGAAAATATCTCTTCATAAACTATTTAAATTCCGTTTCATTTACATCCACATGCATCACTCGTTGAAATCCTTTCATTACTTTTAGCACATCCTTTGAAACAAGATGATGAAGATTGCTTCGGTTGTATTCTCATTGGTTTTGATCCTTTTAATCCAATTAATGAATGCTCAAGATGTGTCTCCTATAAAAGACAAAGATTTGTACATTAAAATGCTCAAAACTGCCATTGAAGAACTAGGCAAGCAAGGAGTGTTAGATCCCAATGTGTTAAAGAATAATGTTCAAGAAGCGGATTTCGATAAAGCCTATGAAATAGCTCAAAAAGAAGCAGCCCATAAAATCGCTACAGCTAAGGCTAGAGGCTCAACGTCAACGGATGCCCAACTTTCCCTTGATGATGAGAAAAAAGTTTTCTACACAACTCTTACAGTTCTTCTTGTACAATGGCAAAGCAAAGGGTTAATTGATCATGATTCTATGGATAAAGCTCTTCATACCGGGCCAAGAATAGGTTTGCAAGCCAATTTGGATTCAAAGATGGATATATTCTTTCAAGATGGTCGAACAAATGAAGGACAAAAGGGTGATAGTGTAAAGGCAAAACATGATCTCTAACCGCATTAAGCGACGTACCTTCAATTTATCAATAAAGCCAAAGGCCGTAGAATTTTATGAAAGCTAAAATAAAAATATTTTTAATTCTATGGGAAACTATGGATAAAAAATTGATAAAGCAATATAATTCGAAGGCTATTTCTCTTTTTTAAATTATAGGTTTTATGTTTCTATTGAGACTGAACTTACTTTTACTAGAAGCATTCATGTCAAGTGATAAGTTTGTTATTTTAAGAGAATCCGATAACAAACATGTCTTGTTCGAGTGATGCTAATTTGTCCTGCAAAACTATCAAATGAAATGATTTTTGGCCATTAAAAATACATATAAACAATAATATAGTCAATAAATATTTTGGCCATTAAAAATACATATCAAATGAAATGATTTTAAAAGTTAGGTTTGGCCGTAAATTTGTTATAGAGAAGGAAATACCACATATATTCTTATTAGAAAAAGTATAAGGATACATAAATAATGATGGAGTATTAGTAACATTGGGTTTACATCACGACTTTAAAAAGTTATGTTTATGTCGATGGAATACTTTTCTTATTATTTAGTTATTGCATTGTAAGAGACCAAAATCGAAATTTTATAAAATTTGTTACCATGACAAATGAGACTAAAACTAAAATGAATTAATAGTGTAATTTACCGTAGGTGATAATTAGAGGTATACATTATTTTAGGGCATAAAGTCTTGGTTAAAATTTTCACAAGTTCACTATAAAGCCTGCGTAGCTATAACAAAATTGATTTTTTTAAGTTCTAATCATTTTTCTAACTCAAGACTCTTGACTTAGATTTGTATTCTATTTTACTATGTTCTCTATTTTGTACATAAATATATGTGTGGGTATATATTTATATTGTTTGAGTTAGTTTCGGGCGCCTCAAGTGTTAAACTACTCCTACTAGAGTCAATTTTGGGCACCTATTGTAAGTGGAAAAAATAGTAAGTCTTAGACCCAGCGATGGGTACCTCTTAAGACTGTACTAGTGTCGGTGATAGGCACTTCTAGCTATAATCTAAAGTCTAAGTGTCTATTTCTTTTCAAAGAAAAGACCTTCTAAAATCAACTAAGTCGTGTATTGTATATACTTTTAAGTCTCATAGTCTTGTCCTAAGTTCTATTCCTACGATACCTTTTTGAAATCATGCTTTGTGAAGGGTATACTCTGCTATGGTGGGCTGGATGGCATATTGCTACCGAGGCAATATTCTATAAAATTTACAAACTTAAAATAGATTACATAAAGAAGTATAATTAATAGAAATTAAGGAAATTATCGATAAGGTAACAGATATTTCCATACATTGCAATTTTAATTATATAGTACAAAAGTGGACTAATGCTCCCTAAACTCATTGGATGTGTTATCCTTAATGCATGAAAATATAGGATAGATAAGGTAAAAAGATTAACAGAAAAATAAAATAAGAGAAAAATAAGAAAAATACTACCCCCTATATAGATTGGGATTCAAATGAATCCTCAGAGTCGCTATCGATAATCAACTTTCGGGGGCTCCGTGGTGATGGTTGTATTACTCTCAGTGGGGTGGCGATAGGCTTTTTGGATGATCGCGGGGTTAGACTTGTATGAATGTGGGTTACATCTCGACCTCATACTCGGAGTCGATGTTGATGGCAGCAGTGGTAGATGCCTTCCTCTTTCAACTTGATCGCAGTTCTTCCATGAATTCCCCCATTACCCTCAACTGCGAGAAAAATTGGTGCAAGTAGGAAGTCTTATACCTTAATGATGCAAGTGTACACCTTTGCCAAGTTATGGTATTTTAAACATCGATCCTACAGGGACTAGTTACACACACAACTTATCTTTCATGCACTATGAAAAGTAAAACACAAGTAATTTGTAGGAAGTACGATTAACTAAATTATAAAAGATAATTAATAATTTATTAGAATCTCGAGATGTGATGGAAATATTAGGTTAGATTGTTTTGTAGTGTGGAATCCAGTTGCATAATATTCTCATCATATTAATACAGAATGTTGGAGTGTTACCTCGGCGAGTGTAGCACCCAAATTTTAAACCCTAATTTTTGTTAAAACCCTTATTTTGAAACCCTAGAATTTAGTTATTTTAAGTGGTTAAATTGCAATTTCTGAAAGTTGAGGGTTCTGATGAAATGTTTTACAAGTTAAGACCCTTAATAAGTAATTTGTCTTTTTTGAAAGAGCTATTATTCCCTTTTTTTCATGTTTCGTTTATTATAGGATTTATTTCCCTTTATTTCTTCAAAGAATTTCTCCTGGTTACTCTCTCTTTTCTTCTTTGTTCTCATTCTAATCTGTCAAGTCCTCTTTTTTCAATCTTGGTATTGCTGGTAATTTTTCGAACCTTTTTTCGGTTCTATTAAATGTAATACAGGGGAGGTTTTTTTCAAACAATTTGTAAGAAGATTGAGTTTTGTTTTAGGTTTGAATTGAGTATAAGGTGTTTGGTAACATTTAAGTCGATTTTCAATCTAGTATTGCGAGTCTTTGTAAAAAGCTCTTGGTACATGGTTGAGTTCCAATACTTCTTATCATCCACAACTAGATTGATAGTCCGAGAGAGTTATCCAGGTTTTGGATGACATGTTGAGGTATTGTGTCATATATTTCCAGGGTTTTTCAGATAAGTACTTGATGTTGGTTGAGTTCTCTTATAATAACAATTACCGCACTAGTATTCAGATGAAACTATTTGAGGCTTTGTATGGTATGAGATGTCGTATTCCATTATGTAGTGATGAGGTAGGTGAGAGGTTTGTGACCTTGCCTAGTTTTTCTGAGGATACTAATGAGAAGGTTAAGCTCATTAGTGATCGGTTGAAGGTTGCACCGGATCATCAAAAGTAATACGCAAATCTGAAAAAAAAAAAAAAGAGATAGAGTATGCTATCAGCGAGATAGTTTTCATAAAGGCACCTCCATGGAAGAATGTGATGTGTTTTGGCAATAAAGAGAAGTTGAGCTCGAGTTTTGTTGGACTGTTTGAGGTTTTGGAGAGAGTTGAACCAGTGACTTATCGTCTAAGGTAGGAGATGAAGAGCTTAATCCAGATATTTCCTATGAAGAGGAGCCCGTGGAGATCTTAGCATCAGATTCTAAGGTTCTGTTTGGTAAGACAATCGAGTTTCTCAAAGTGATTTGGCGACATTGAGGTGTTGAGGAAGCCACGTGGGAACGAAAGTCAGACATGGAAGAGCAGTTCCCTTATATGTTCCCACCAGGTAATTTCGAGGACGAAATTTCTTAAGTGGGGTAGAGTTGTAACGCCCTAAAATGAGCTTAGAATTAGTGAATCGATTTTACTGGTATAGCCTAGTTTATGATTAAATACATAAAAATTCGTTTTAAATCAAAATAATTTGATGAAAAATATCCTAAAAATTTTATTTAACATATACTTGACTTTGGTCAAATCAATTTTTAAAATTTATACTTGAATCCTATAGATTTTGAAATTATTGACCATTTCGTAAAAATTTAAAATTTGAGGATAATTTAATAAAACAAGTAAAACTTTGAATCTTTAAGAAGCTTTAGCCTAGGCTTTCCAAATTTTATTTAATAAAGTCCAAAATAAGCCTAATTTTTATTCCTAAAAACCTTTTTGTTATTATATTTAAACAAAATCTAAATACCTAATTTTTGTTTTCCATCAATCAAGACAGTTGTTCTTTTTTTCAAGGTAAAAACTTCATCTTTATTATGTAATTTCTTTGGGTTTAATTTTATTATCTTTTGTTCTTTAAAATTCTTAGTTTTTCCATTTTTTATCCTTTTAAACCTTGGAAAGTGGTTGGATCAGTTTTTGAGGTGAAATTTTGCCAGTACTCTAGAACTATAAATATCTTTACTAAAATTCCCAAGTTATTGGTTTGGAATAATCATTTTAAATCCTTTAATTTCATAAAAATTGATTTTTGGGCAAAAATATCAATTTCCGTTCATGTGTTTTGATCCATTGTTTTTGGATCTTAAATTCATGTTTTTGAATATATTAAGATGTTTATAACAAGTTTTAAATATATTTAATCCATTAATTTAGGCTTAGGTAAAGTTTGGTGTGTTTCGAAAAGTTTTCGGGTAAGGTTTTGTTAGGTTTTAAGGGTTGTTGTGTAAGGGTCCAACTTAAGGGTTTTATGTATGCGTTTATAAGCAATAAATCCTTAGTTTTTTATGCTCGAAACAGGACAAGAGTTTGGATTTCTATTTGAACGTATTTTGGTTCTTATCAGTGGCTTGGCGATTAAGTAACGGTTATAGGTGAGTGGATTATGAGAGTGTGCTTCTACGAAAGTTTTTTAAATTTATTTCCAAAGGTTTAGGGGTGTAGAAAAAGTGTGAAAAAAAACTCCCTATACTCGGAAGTAAGTAAATGCTTTAGCTTTCACAATATGTTCCTATATTACTCTAATATTTTACAATGAATTTTGTCATGCTTGTTGTCGATTTTGCATACTTGTTTATGCAAGATATTTAATTCTCATATTATTGTTTTTATGAAGATTTAATATAAGATTGATTCTCTCATGGTTTTATTTCAAAAATGTGTTATATATAATTTTACCGGTTTTGTGCAAGAAAGAATAGGATGCATGTGGTTAAATTATGTTTTGAATTAAGTTTGAGTATTAGTTTTTGATAATATATTGGATAGTTAAGTGATAAACCTTAGGGGATAAGTTGATCGATAAATATGGTATAGATTAAACTATAAACATTCAAAATTCGTACATGTATAAATTCCTTGTGTGTTATATTTTGGCTTTTAGCCTTATGCTTTGTGATGGGAGTAGTACTGTCACATCCAAGTTGATAGGGATAGTATTGTCACAGGATACCAATGTGAGACTTATTATGTTGAGGTTAGTATGAACATGTGCATGCTCTAGGGTAGTACTATTATGCGGTTGCCCGTTTATCCTAACTATTTAAAGTAGTACAAATTAGATTATCAGCACCAATATAAACTTATGTTTTCATTTTGAAATTGTAAGTGTTATGTTTTATTAGCTTTGCTAAATGAATAACATGTTAGCCTTGGTTTTTCTTTGAAAGCATGTGATATCTTTAAAGGGTTTTACCGGTATTTTTATGTTGGATGTTAGGCAATGTTTTAGTAGCACTTGCAGGAAATTACTGTTGTCGTTGTTGGCCATGTTTTAAAATGATTTAATGGAAGCATGACATGTTTTTTCCTTTGGGTGAAGGATCAGAAGTCTTGCTCTTATGATGAAGCGTTCAACAATCCACCTTTTACCAAATTGTAGTATTTAAGATGTCGATCCCACGAGAATTAGTGTTACTTATGCAATTTATTGTTCCTGCATAATAAAAAAGTAAAAACACAGATAATTGAGTTTGAATTATAACTAAGAAAACTAATTAAAGCGATAAAGATAAGTGATCAAGAAATCCTGGGCAATTTATCTCTAAACCGGAATAGTGAATGCCCTTGAGCAAAGATTGTATTCTCTCGTTTCGTGAGCGCAACTCTCCCGATATTAGACAAATAGATTTTTCTTCACTTACTATCATCTCAAGAATAAACTTTCTTCCACAATTACTCCACAAACTAACCTAAACCCCAAGGGGGCGATGGAGGAAGTTTAGGATTTTCTATGAAACTTGATTTCAAGATACTCTCCTCTCTGCATAGGCTATGGTTTATATAGGCTTGGACTACGGCAAACCATTCCAAAGTATGAATTCAACTTGGAGTAAAACACAAGTTAAGTATAAAGATAAAAGATCTTTATTTTATTTCCTAGTTTATTCCTATAAGGATTCTTTTTCCAACGTGGCTTTGACCTTGACTTTTCATGCGTTTCTCAGCTTCGACTTTTATGTTGTTTGTCTTAAAACGTCCACCTTATTTTCTCTTCAAATCGCCTATCATATCAACATTTGTTTTCTCGGTGCTGCCTTGGCATCGGTTTCCGCAGCCTCCAAAGTTCTATAGTGGTTGGTGCTTATCTGCATTCCAGCTTTGTTTTCCATCATCATGCTATCTGGCATTACTTGTTTGGTAGTTTCCTGTCTAAGAGAAAAAAACCATTAACCGCACATGTTTTATGACAAAAATAGATAAATTCATAAAATATGTATTGAGATGCTTGAATATGGAAAATAAGAAGATTTATCCAATATTATCGTTAAATTTGTCCTTTATTAGCAATAATCGAGTGAAAAAATGATATAAAAATAGTACATTTAGGCACTCATCAAATACCCTCAAATTCGAACTATTGTTTGTCCTCAAGTAATGCAAAGGATAATTTAAGTAAGAAATTTTAAAGTAATATATCATCTTGCCTACCGCGGTACATGTTTGGGCTTAGAATAATCTAAGTGAGATAAGAGTTGGTTGAGCAAAGTGCCGTATTGCTTAATGGTTCTGTTAGTGAGTTGTTATTTGGGAAAAGTTGTGTGTGTAACCCCCTCGACATGGTCTAGAAGCCACCCAACTCGAACGAGCTACACGGGGAATACCGAGGCTAATCTGGAGACTTGCCCCGATAAACAACCCTAAGAAACTTTATCTTTAATCTTTTATAAATGATTTAATTAGATTCTACATTTTCATGCAAGGACCGAGTTCAATTGCAACGGAAATTAAAGAGAAACGAGTCCTAATTTAATTGAACAAGTTTTAGGGACCTAATCATAATTTCCATAATTTTTATGTCCTATTTGTGAAATTAAGGTTATCAATTTTTAATTAATTATCTTTCATGTTTTTACGTAAAGTTTTAGCTTAAAATAATATATATAAGTCATCTAATTGCATGTTCAAAGTTTAGGGACTATTTCTGGCATCCAAAGGTTTCATGACATTCTCGCAAATTCACCTAAAAACACTTTAAGAACTTTTCATGGCATATTATCTAGATGCGCCAAGCATAAACTAAACCAACAATTAAGATAAGACCTAAAATGAAAGCTTCTATGAATACGGGTACCCCCAATACATCGAAACTCATTGCCCATGGATAAAGAAAAACCGTTTCAACATCAAAAATTCCTACCTAAATAAGAACATCATAGATTCAACTCATAAATAGTCATGTTTCATTATTAACAACACTCAGATTCACACATAGAGATATCAAGAATCAAACTTAAAAATAACTATATTATAACTAAAGGAATATCAATGACAATTCAAGTCTCAAAAGTATAAACATTATTCACAATATGATAACTCATCCTCATTGTTCTCTCACAACTACTAATATTATAAAGACATACTTGAGTTTTCACTTGGCGGTTACCTAGATCCTTGCTTCTCTTTGTTGCCTCCGCATTAAATACTCTGCATTGCGATGTAAATGAGAGGGTAAACATAAGCTTAGTGAGTGAATAAAAACAAGTATAAAAACACCTTGCAATGCAACCCATATTAAACCAATTTCATCATTTTAAAAACATGCCATGCTCTTTATAAAACAAAAATACACATGGCTAACGCCACTTTTAAAACTCAGTAAGTATCATCAAACCGAGGCTAACAATGTCATCATTAAATTTTAGTAAAAATCATTTTGTAATCACATGCTTTAAAAGCTAAAACACAAGTCTTACATGCTACTCACATAGCAATGCTTACACGTGAATCTCAATGCAAAAAGCTCAAGTCTTACATGCTAACAACATAGCAATGCTCAAATCACGTGCATACTAATGCATAAAATCTCGCATGCATAATACCATATGCAATCAAGTGAAAACCATGACAGTTACCTTTGAAAAGTAAAAACATATATTGGTGCTAGTGATCCAATTTGTGCTACTCCAAATCGTTAGAATAAACGAGCGACCGCATGTTAGTACTACTCTCAGAGCATGCGCATGTTGATACTACTCTCAACATGAATTATCTCACCTTGGTGTCCGATGAAAGTACTTCTCCGATCAACCCGCATGTAACAGTAAAACTCCTATCACATAGGATTAGAATAAAAGGCAAAATACAACACACAAGGAATTTATACACGTACGACTTTTGAATATTTATAGTGTACTCTAGACCCTATTGATCGATCAACTTATCCCATAAGGTTCATCACTTAACTAGCCAGTTATTATCAAAAATCAATGCTCAAAACATAATTCAAAATAGAATTCAAATCATATGTATCCCATTTTTCACGCATCACTTGCGAAAACCGATAAAACTACTTTTATCTTATTTTTCAAAACAAAACTGTGGAAACATCGAATGTATATAAACTATCTTTAAAAACAGACTCATGAGCATTTATGTACATGCATATTAACATATGTACAATGCAATAAGAGAATGACGAATAACATCATAAAAATACGACATAATATAGGAATCTTTAAGAAAGCAATACTTAAAACTTACTTCCGAGTATAGGAAGGTTTTTCGCACCTTCCCTACACCTAAACCTTTTAAAACACACTTAAAACCATGCCTAATAGGCAACCTTTATAATTCACTCACCGATTTACCAAAACTTACTCGACAAGTCATCCGAAAACGCAATTCGGCTTTCAAAACTCCTTCAAACTTGTTCCTCCATCTCTTAAACTAAATCAAGAATCAAAACAAGAGGATTTAGTGCATTAAAACACACTAAAACATCCCTTAAGTCGGACCAATACATGGCAGCCCCTAAAATCACCATAGAACTTAACCGAAACTCTTCAGAAACCTCTCCAAACATCACCTAAACCTTAGGTCCGGGATTATATACTTAAAGGCCATCTTAATTACATATAAACACTTCAAGATTCATGTATTTAGGCATCAAAAATAGCCATGGAAAATCCTTGAACGAAAATCAAGAAAATATTGGAATTTCATTAAAGAACTTTAGGTTTCAGAGTTTTTAATGATTCTAAACTCTAGAATTAATCTCAACCCTTTAAAGGTTTAAAAACTAGAAAACCCGTAGGGATATCAACAACACTCAAATTCACACATGACTATTTGAGTGAATTGTCCATTAAAAACTAGAACTTCAACTTGAATTGTCCATTGATATTCCTTTAATTATAATATAGTTATTTTGAAGTTTGATTCTTGATATCCCTATGTGTGAATTTGAGTGTTGTTGATAATGAAGCATGACTATTTATGAGTTGGATCTATGATGTTGTTATTTAGGTAGGAATGCATCTAGCTAATATGTCATGATATGTGCTTAAAGTGTTTTTAGGTGAATTTGTATATAAAGAATGTCATGAAACCTTTGGAGGCTAAGAATAGTTCCTAAACTGTGAGCATGCAATTAAATGACTTGTAGATATTACTTTAAGCTGAAATTTTACATACAAGCATAAAATATAGTTAAATAAATATTGATAACCTTAATTTCACAATCAGGCATAAAATTCTAGAAATTACAATTAAGTCCCTAAAAGTTATTCAATTAAATTAGGACTCGTTTCTCTTTAGTTTCCATTGTAATTGAACTTGATCCTTGCATGAACATGTAAGATCTAATTAAAATATTTAGAAAAGATAAAAGATAAATTTTTAGGGTTGTTTATTAGGGTGAGTCTCCGAATTAGCCTCGGTATTCCCCGTGTAGCTCGTTCAAGTCGGGTGGCATCTAGACCGGGTCGAGAGAGTTACAAGATACATGGTTAAGATCGATATGCTTTGACTTGAATTGCAACAGCATGAATGATAATTTTATTGATGGAGGCTCGGAAGTCCTATTCGTTCCACATTTGTCAAATTATAGTAATTAAGGTTGTCGAACTCACAGGGACTGTGTCGACTTCTTTACTTCTTACGACTATACTATGGAAAATAAGAAAACAAGTATTTTGTGAAAATGGAATACTAATATTAACTACTCGATTAACTAAATAATGAAAGATAAATATAATGAAAATGATATTAGGTTGAATGCTTCATAGAGGAGGATCGAGTTATATTATTTATCCACTTATTAATGAAATGGGTTGAACTGCTGCCTCGGCGGATCGCACTAAGGGTCGCTGCAGCTATCTAGGCGGGGTTATGCCTTATCAACAATTCAACTTTTCATAGTTAGAGAGAGCATCCTTGTATGTCTTCTTTCTCATCCCTAAGCGAAGAGAACTGTTGAAATCCATGTCTTATAATACCTCTCGGTGTGAATCAAGAGTGAATGACAACCAAACGCATGCGTCTGGTTAGTCGCTGAAATTCTGGGCGGTTAATCTCTTAACCGGATTAGTCAATGCCCATGACCAAAGTCCGTATTCTCTCGTTTCGTGAATCTATACCTCTCGATACTAGGCAAATGTATTTTTCTTCACATACTATCATCCCGAGCTCATATACAAAGAAGAGTAAGTACCAAGAGAGAATAAACTATGAAATAAGTTCTTGCATTAATAAATATTAATAATAATACAATATTCTTCTCTTACTACTCCACGAACAACCTAAACCTCCGAAAGGTTTAGAACATGATGTAGTCGATGGCTAAAGGTTTGTAAAAGAGATCATCTGACTCGACACTCTTAAACCTAAACCTAATAAGTGCTTTATATAGGTCAAGCCCTAAGTTGAAGTTTCTATGCAAGGAAAGAGTTTTAAAGGGTAAAGGAATACAACTCCTAATTAACTATAATATTTTATTTTTATTTCCTAAAATAACTCTTATTTCCCGCGTTTGACTCTGACCAGTGCTTAACTTTTCAAATCGGCTCCATCTTCCTCTTGCTTCTTATCCGTTAAGATCAATATCTTTTTTCTCTCTCCGTCGAGCACCAGTTGTTATTCATGCTACTGCCACGACATCCAAAGTACTATCGTGGCGGGTGCTTCATCTGCAATACAACATCTATCTTCTCAATTGGTTATTTATGTGATGTAGTTTCCTGTCTAAGAAAGTAAACTATCAAATACATATGTTTTATGTCAAATAATAGATAAATTCATAAAATTAGTATTCAGATGCTGAAGTATGAAAAATAACCAGAAATATTCATAATCGCCTTTAAATCTGTCTTTATTAGCAATAAACGAGTGGGAAATGTTATAAAAATGAGGACTTTTGAGTACTCATTATTAATGAAACGAATGATATGATTTTGTAATGACTAGTAATGACCTAAATGGTTTTTAAATGGCATGTAATGACATGTGCTATCTTGCATTGACATGAAATTTGGAGACTTGGTTCTAAGAACTTAAATGTTTAATAAGAAACAAATAAAGCCTTGATTGTTAGTCGATCTTAGTTTGAAAGGAATGCCTAGAGTCTAGAGCTCAGTAACAGTCCAGTGTAACTGACACCTGTTGATTTAAATACATTTTGACACGATTATATATTAGTATTTTGTATACTTAAGTTGGTGGTAAATCACCTTCTTGTTTAGGTGGTAAGTCACCTATTTGTTAGATACCTTGGGTATCTTATAATAGTACTTTGTGTACTCTTGGTGACTTGGGCACCTTCCCGGATACTTTGTGTATCATTTTCATACGGGTACTTTATGTGCCATCTTCATACAGGTAGTTTGTGTATTATCTTCATAAAGCTACTTTACGTACCATCTTGTGACTCGATAACCTTGTCCTACTAAATACCAAGGCAATAGTTAATTAATTAAGACTTGAAATTGAATTGAATTACATGTACTAGATTTGAAAGCATGTTAGATATGCTTAACATGATATGATTTATATGAAATGATGTGAAAAGCATGATATATATGCTTAGGATGATATGATTCATATGAAATGAGATGGAAAGTATGATGTATGTGCTTAATATGATATGAATCACATGAAATGGCTTTGAAAACCTTTTAGAAAACTTAATTGCCTAATAACATGAACTGAACATCAAGTTCTCTTGCTTATAAGAGTAGTAACATGACATGGAACGATTATATGCTTAAGTACATGACTAGGAAAACATGTATACTTGATTAACTTGCTTATAAAATGATATTGAAGGTTTATAAGCTTAGTCAATTGTCATGGTCAGCATGTAAACTTGTTTATATCATTGGTAGCGTGTCCTAGAATGCCTAAAAGTCTAACTACAAGTAATGATAATATGATAAATGAAATTGAAATAGAAGCATGGCTAAGTTAAATGTCTTTATTGATAATATGATAAATCTTGTATGCTTGGATTAAAAGCATGTCAATAGGATATATGCCTTGTTTGCAAGCATGAAATAGAATGTATGATCTTGTTACTTGAATAACGAATGGATTTAATTGGTTATTTCTAGGAACTACCTCACTAAGTACCTTGTGTACTTTTCACTCTTTTGTTTCCTCCTTACCAAAACATTAGGTACTCAAGCTAAGGAGCTAAATCAAGATTGGCAAAGGCAAGCACAAGCAAGTTTTTCAATTGGTATGTGTATTATTGTTAACTCCTAAAGTTGGTGGAATAGTTGTATGCATTTAAGCTAGATTGCATTCTAGTTCATTAGTAAACCTATATATATTTAATGTCGAAACTTTATTATGTATAAAGCCCATGAAAGGGTATAGTTTAATGGCTTGATTCATGGATTATTTTAATGCTTGAATCATTTTAATTTTGGTGTTTGTATGTCTTGATTTTGCTTCGTAGGAGAACATGGATGGTATATTTAATTCAATGCCTTCCTTTGTTGCTTGTTTAGAAGGATAAGATGTCTTGGTTGATGGGTATGTATGGTAATGTAGTTCGATTGATTTGCAATTGATGCCATAAAGGTCTATATGCCTCGAAGTCTATAAGAAAACTTAAAAAATTAAGTGAAATTGGTTATCTTTGATTCGATTACATGTTATAAGAAGTTACAAGCTTAAGTCTTGAGATTTATATATGCTTATATGTGTTTAAAGAAAATGATTCAATGAATATAGATTAGAATTGGCATGTAGCCAAATGTAATGGTGTTCTGTTAGATAACTTATGCTATAAGATTGACCAATTGGTTTCTTGCATGTAAAGAAATACCAAAACATTTGCTTTCCACTCAAGAAAGACCAAATAGGTCTCTTTGTTTAGTTTGTTTTGCTTGTGTCGAATGATGTAGGTTAACTAGTCAAATTTTCATGTCATGCATGATTATTTAGGTGCTAGTTGGTTATCAAAGTATGCATGTATAAATGAATTAAATGGTGATCAACATTAAAGAGATTAAAAGTTTAAAATGGGTCCAAAATTAATTAAGACTTATAATGAAATGTCTTGAAATTCATATGTTGTTAGCTTGAGTCATAATTAAGACCCAAATAATATGTTAGATTTAAATGAAATGCATGTTTAAAGCATATGCCTTGTAACCTTACATAATTCAAATAGAAAATCAATGGGATCATGATTATAGATTTCAAATGGTACTTTAGTACCCTATGAATTCAAGTTTGAAAAATAAAATGTAACCCTATAATTAGTTAAGTAATAAGTCTAACATGAACATGTATGAGTGATAATATAAATAATGTTTATATGTTAAAGTAGAATGACATGCATGGTTATAGTATATGAATAGTAAGGTTTACATAGTTGCATCAAATGGTATGCATATTTATATAAAATGTATATTCTTATTATGACTCATGATTAGAATGACTTTTATGCTAAAACATGAATGGCATATATGATATTTCGATATATATATAAGGCCTAATCGTAAAAAGTTTTAATTTGTTCTAAAATTTGTTATGTATCACATATATTTATCTAGAATAGTTTGAATAACACTCCTAGCTCTAGAACCGAGACAGAGGTGTTATAATTTATCAGCAACCAGAACAAGAAGGGGGGTAAAGGCAAGTGTAGCTAACTATTCTTGATGACAAACAAAGATACTCTATTAAGTTGGATGAACCAGGAGTATTAGCTTCAAAACCACCTGATACAATGTGTTATTATGAAAAGCTCAAAATAAAACCACAATAGTCTGTAAAAGGTGATGTCTCTCTACTACAGAAACCAAGTCCAGTGTAACAAAAACCCTTGAATAGGATATGGAGTAACCTTAACCTTAAACTCAAAATAGAGTTACAATTGTTTAAAGGTGAAAATAACAAAAGATGGGTAAGAAGGTTTGAAAATTATTTTACTTTATTCTTTATTCTCGAAGAAGGAAAATTAGAAGTGGCAGCTATATATTTAACAAGAAGAGTAGGGATTTGGTTTGACAGTTCCATAATGCAAAAAAATAATGTTACATGACCTGAATTTGTGACTGGACTTTGTCATAAATTTGAATATAAAATGTTAAATGATGTGATAGAGAAATTTAACAAACTACAACATAAGGGTTCTGTAGAAGAATATCAAATTCATTTTGAGGAACTACAACCATATGTTATACAACATAATCATGAAATGAAGGAGAGAGATTTTATTTTTTAGCTTTCTAAGTATATTAAAGGAAGAGTTAAAGCATAAAATCAAAGTTCATGAACCAAAAACTTTGGAAGAAGCTTTCAGAAAGGCTCAACTCTATGAACTAAACCTATATAAGTAGAGAACATGAGACAAAAGTATCCGATCATAAGGGTTATGCACTATGATGCCAATAAACCTAAGTCATTCCAAAATGTTGTTGCTTTTAGAAAGATACAACTGCAATCACGCAATAAACAATCTATGGTAGAGTATAGAAGAACCCATAATTTATGTTTAAAAATAAAAAAAAATTATACTAGACTATCAATACAAGATCAAGCAACTTAATGTAATGGAGGATAAAGAAAACTGTAAAGAGAAAGAACGAATGAAAAAGGAATTGGAAATTGACCCACAATAGGGGAAAATCAAGAAGATAAAATTTTAGAAATATCCATGAATGCCCTAACTGAAAATGTAAACTATAATAACTTGAGAATACAGGGGTTAATCCAAGGAAAGACAATAAATAATCTAGTGGATAGTGGTAGTACCCATAGTTTCATAAGACCAAGCTGGGCCAAGAAAACAATGAAAGTAGTAACCACACACTTTTTAGCTATAACAATAACTAATGAGAAGAAGTTCTATTATTCATTCAGAAGTAACCAGTTAATATGTATTATGCGGGGTAAACATTTAAGCATGACTTTAGGGTGTTGAGTATGGAAGACTGTGACATATTGTTGGGTGTTCACTGGATGAGAAAATATAGCACAATCTTGATGAACTTCAAAGAAATGACACTGAATTTTGAAAAGGATGGAAAGAAGGTGTTGTTGAATGGGGACATAAACAAATAATGATAAAACTTATATCTAAGAAAAAATTGTATAAGTTAAAAGAGAAAGATGAAGAATTGCAAGGAGAGTTATATCTGTTTAGTGTTAATGAGAAGTTTGAGATAACATAAAAAGATAAATTTTTTATTCTAGTGGAAGAAATGTTAGTTGCCTCTATTATATAGACTAGTAAAGTCTTTATGTTGCCCCCTATTTACAGGTCAAAAAATTGATAGAATTTGAAAAATGTGTGTAGACTATTGGCAATTAAATAAAATGATATAAAAAGATAATTTTTTTATTCTAGTAGTGGAGGACTTGCTGTGTAACACCGTAAATAGGGCTTAGGAGGAATCATTATCTAATTGATGGTCAAAATTAACCAATAAGGGACTTAATTAAAAGAAAAGAAAAAATAAAAGAGCCAATATGAGGTGACCTAAATGAAATAAAAATGAAACAAGGTGATTGCATGTTAAAGTTTTGATTTTCCTCCATTGCCCTTGGTTATCTAATTACTCAAGAATTAAAAACAAGGGCAAACTAGTCCTTTCACTCTTCATTAATAAGCAAGAAAAAAATCAGTCATTCTTCCAATTTCCCCCATTTCACATGAACAAGAGAGAGAGGAGAGAAAAAAACCCAAGAAAGCTTAAGGAAGAGAGCTTTAAATCCTTACATGAATAAGCAAATAAACTAGAAAATCAAGTCTAAAGATCTTGGTAAGCTTCTCTTTCAATATTCGAAATAGGGAAGGCCCAAGCCCTTGGATTTTGGTTATTTTTATGATGCTTTTATGTTGAATTAGGTTGTTAGAAACTTAATTTAGGGTTAGTATTTACCTGGTTTTAGGTTTTGAAGCATGAACAAATAAATTAGGAAGCATGGAATTTGGATTTTGAAAATTTTCATATGTGTGTTAAGTAATCAAATGCTGGGTATACATGAGAATGAGTTGTTGTAAACTTGATTGAATTATGTTAATTTTGTGATTGTGCTGGAAATATTATAAGAATAAGCTTGGGTTAGATTAAAACCCAAGAAATTTAAGATAGTAAAATTCGCCGAAATATTCAATTTTGGGTAGCAAATTTGAAACAATTCCCTAGGACAAAGTTCATGGAATTAGAGGCTGAATATTTACAGTCTGAAATCCCATGTATCTAGTTTAAGTGAAAATTTACTGAACCTCGTTTGGAGTTGTGTAGAGAAAGTTATAAGCTATTTTGTGAAGGTGGTTCAAGTTGTCCCGAAACTAGACATATCTGACTTTAAACAAAATCTAGTGCTAATTGGTTAGCAATTAAAATGTGAGGTTAATATTTCCTTTTATATGATATTCTTATCTTACTAAGAAGGTAAAATAAAGTAAATTCGGATATGCGAGCTAGGAGATATGATAAGTTTTCTAAAGGATAGCAAAGTTGTCTTTAATGAACAAATGTGAATGTTTATATTTGTTAAGCAAATGATCACTTGAATTAAGTGGCTTTGATATGTTCTAATGAATGTTTATATGCATATGGTTTGCTAGAGGATCCAAACGAGGGAGATAGTCAAGAGGACAAAAGACAAGAGCTTGCAAGGAAAAAGGGCAAAGGGATCATCATCTACAACCCTTGATTTGCTTGGAAAATTTGTGAGTGTGACAAAATTTAGGGTTAAGACCTAGTTCCTAACCACCCCTTTTATTATTTGATTTTTCATGTAACTGGATTAATCTTATATTTGGAAAAAAGGAAGGAGGCTTAATTGTTAAACAACTTGTGTGATATTATGACTGAATGCTAGATTGTTAAGACTAGTTTAGTACATGTGCATAGCTCGGAAATATTGAGGTAAGTTATGGCACGCGGCTATGGGATATCAGGTATGTAAATCATGCATGAGGTACAACATAGGTAGTACAACATGCCTAGGGTCTGAGCTCGTTTGTTAGTATTTCGGTACTTTCGCCCAGTATTTTGGTACCTCTGTTTAGTACTTTTGGTACTCTAATTAGTGGTTAGTTACCATTTTTTAGATACCTTGGGCATCTTTTTTAGTGCCTTTGTGGTACTTTTGTTGACTCTCTTACCTGGTCTAACTATAAAAAAGCATAATATGAAACTAATTTGAAAATTTGAAGCTTAAAATGTGAAAAATCATCTATATATATATTTGCTTGTGAAGCATTTGGACTTAGTTATGAATTTGCTAACGAGCATTTGAATATGAATTTGTTAATGAGCATCTGGATATGAATTTATTAATGATCATTTGGATGCATAAGTGGCTATAAGTAGCCTTTGAACATGATTTGATATGAAAGCTTGAAATATGAAAATTGGCTAATGAGTCATATGCATCTAATATATGTTAGCTAGTGCATGAGTATATAAATTGTGAATTTGGTTTGCATGCTAGTGGCATGATAAGAATGATAGGCATGTTAGGCATGGTATTTGACATTTTCTAGAACTTGTATAAATGGTTTACATTGTTGCTACGAACTTGACATGTTGTTTAAATTAAGCATGCTATTTATTTATGTCTAAAATGATTAGACTTAGGGTTACATAACCAAGTACCGAACAAGTACTTATCACTCGTTTGTTTTTCTCCTTCCCAAACAACAGGTTATCGAGCCAATGAGCTAGATTGAGATCGATCGAAGACAAAGACACCAAGCAAAACAGGTATGGTATTTTGTAGTTTTTGTAACTCCTAGAACATGGTGGCATTAGTGATCATATATATGCTAGCACTTTGCATTTGGGACTTGACCCATGATTTGTATATATTGTCATTTGAGCATTTGGTGTGTAAGCCTTAAGGCCAAGTGTGTTTAATCTAGTTTTATGCATTTTGAAATTTTTCTTATGGTTTGTATATATGGGCCTTTGTTATTTGTATTTGGTATGTAAGTTAATTGTCTGGGCATGTAAAACATGGAACTAAGTAGGTTGGTATGTATGTATAAAAGCTAAGTGCTTTTAAGCTAGTTGCTATGGTAAATTTGAATGGCATAGTTATATCTTGAACGATGGATTGGTTAAAGATAATATAATTGGCATGCTAGTTATGAAAATTTAAACATGCTAGAAATGTCTTTAAGGTATAAGAATGGTTGGAGGTTATATAGGTGGCTTATGGATAGAATTTAAGTAAGTGAAATGCTTAGAACCTGTGGAATTGTGCAGGGGTATCGATACCAATGGAATGAGTATCGATACCCTATTGAAAAAGGATCAAGAATGAAGAGCAGGCGTTTCGGAACGCCTAGCCACTGTTTCGATACCCAAACTTTTTGTAATAAAATGTATCGAAACCCTTCTTGTGTGTTTCGATACTAGAATTTCCAATAGCGAATTATTTCGGTACCTCCTTAGGGGTGTATTGGAACAAGCTATCCTAGTCTTAAGCCAACGGGTCAGCATATCGAAACACTAAGGTAGTGTTTTGATATCATCACTTTCGATACTCCATATAGGTGTATCGATATCTCTAGCCTTTTAGTTCGAACCTTTGAGATTAACTTATAATTGGTTAATAAGAAATGTATTAGAGTTTTTAAACAAATAAATTTTGTTAAAAGTTTTAAATTGGCCTCGAATTTGATAGGTATAACATGTGTTTGACTTGAAATGCCTTAGAAATAAATACAATGTTTGGTTTAGTTTACAAATTTGTTAGTTCGACGATGCTCATGTCTCCTAACCCAGGGCGAGGGTGTCACATGTTGGATGAGTTGAAAGGTTTTAAATACTAATAAAAAAAATATAACTACGATCAGGCCATTGACAAATCATAATTAAACCAGAAGATGTCCCAAAACAACTTTTAGAACTTATCATGGACATTTTGAATTCAAGGTGATGCCCTTTGACCTTACAAATGTTCAACCACCTTTAAAGCATTGATGAATGAGGTATTCAGTCCTTTTCTCAGAAAGTTTATTTTAGTTTTCTTTGATGATATATTGTTCTAGAGTTCTAGCATTGAATTACATGTTGAGCACCAAAGACGGGTTTTGAAGACCCTTAAAAATCATCGTTTACTTGCCTAGAAAAGCAAGTATTTTTTTAGCAAAGGCAAGTGAAGTATCTAAAACATATAATTTCAGATAAGGGAGTTGTCACTAACTCATCCAAGATTGAGGCAATGAAGGATTGTCATTAACACAGAATCTGAAATTCCTGAGAGGTTTTCTTAGGTTTAATTGGATATTACAAAAAAATTATAAAGGGTTATAAAGGCATGAGCAAACCCCTCTCAAGATATTGAATAATGATGGGTTAAATTAGAGCGAAGAATTTGTGGAAGCTTTTAAAAGGCTGAAGGCTGCCATGTGCTAGATACCAGTGTTGATCCTATCATAATTAAACTTTTTACATAAAAACAAATACTAATGGTAAGGGGTGAGAGATGTCCTAAGTCAAAAAGGATGGCCTATTGTTTATCTTAGTAAGGCTTTGAATATAAGAGAAATGTATTTGTCTATCTATAAAAAAGAATATTTAACTATTTTGATGACAGTTTAAGTGAAGATATTATTTAGAGGAAAATAGTTTTGTGGTCAAGACTGATTATGAGTCCTTAAAGCTCCTTTTAGAACAAAAAAATACTATCATCATATAGAAGGGTCTAACCAAATTACTGGGGTTAGACTATGTGATTATAGGAAGGAGAAACAAACAATGGTGGTAGATGTTCTCTGAAAGGTACAATTATATTCTGGTGGTAGTGGATAAACTCACAAAATATGAACACTATTTAGCTATTTCACACCCTTACACAGTTGTGGATGTAGCTAAGGTATATATTGATCAAGTTTATAAATTGAATGCACAGTTTAAACTAGCATTATTTAATATAGATAAGATTTTTATAAGTGTGTTTTAAAAAGAATTACTGAAGCAGACAAAGATCACTACGCTTTTCAATACAATCTATCGTCCAGAGATTGATGGTTAGACCAAAAGACGTAACCAGTCTCTTAAGACATACTTAAGGAATATATGCTTTCTCAAACCAACTAATTGGATTAAATTGTTACTCATTATTGAGTGGTGGTACAATACTAATTATCATACATCAATAGAGATCACCTCATTTGAGGTTCTGTATAGGTGTAGGCCACCTATGTTAAATTGGAATTCTGATTCATGTGTGCTAGATGTACATGAAGTACTTAAGAGCAGAGAATAGATACAAAAGCAATTTAAGATCAGCTTGAAAAAGCACAGAATAAAATGAAAAGCTATGGAGAATAAAATGAATCTTATTGTCTTCCCGGTTGACAATGTAAACACCGAAAGGAATCGAAGTTGGTAAACCTTGGCAGACCCCAAGAAATAAAGTGTTGAAGTTTCTTTGCGAGAGTATGACCAAGACGAAGAGGCATGCCATTGATAGCGAGTATGTCATAACTCTAAGTTATATCGAATGCTGAAAAGGAACTTAAACAGAGGGTAATTGATATTGTAGAACAATTAATCACTACCAAGTCGAATGATGTTGTATCACTAAAGAGATTATGTATCATTCCACAGTAGTAACATTAGAAAAGACATGGCCAATAGTATTACAGTTCTTACGAGGTTGACTGACTCCTTGATTTTAGAAAAGACATGGCCAATAGCAACTTCAGAAACGGGTCGAACAGAGTAAACCGGCCACAACGACGGTACGTGTCAAAGGGTCTTGATTAGATAATTTAAAACTAGTTTTTTATATTAAAATTATATTTTTAATATTACTTTTTTTTTTAAATGTCAAAGACAAGAGATATTATATATCACGAATTATTTTTATCATATCATCTGTGGTTTATGTAGTATACATCATAAATTATTTTTATCATATCATTTGTGGTTCATGTAATTAAGTCCGTTCATCTTTAATTAACTACTTGATAACTAATTACTTACTTATTATAAGTAGAAAAAAAATAATATAGTTTCTAATTAATTGAGACTACAAATAACATGGTGAAAAGGGTTTATGATATAGCTTCTCTAAAGACCATAAAATAAGGAGAAATATACCGAAGATTTGATGTTGTTGACCGTTTTCCCGTTGTTTTATGAAAGTCATATATAAATGATACTTTGTGTAAAATATATCATATACCACCCAATTAAAAGTACCGATTCGTTTATATTATTTATTTTTTTATTAATTTAATTTTAATATTAAATTTATATTTTAAGTTCAATCATACTATTAAACCGTTAATTTGATAACATAATGATGACGTGATTGATAGAAGTCGACATGGATGTCACACCAAAACAATATTATTTTAACATACAAGTTTTGATAATTAAGTCTCGACGATTAAACCAATATAACTCATATATTATTTTATCATAAATATTATATATCTCAAATCACTTAAGATTAATTTAAATTATTTTATAAAATAAATAATATGGATATTTAAAAGTATATTATTTACATATATCAATATATATATAAATAGTAGTATATTATTATATCTTTTATATATAATTAATAATAAAAACATATTATCTTTTAAAAATACCTAAAATATTCATAAAATAATATTTTTATTTTTTAATCATAAATTCTTTTTTATTTTTAATCATAAAATAATATATTTATATTATTAATAATATACTACAAAATATTAAAAACATACCATTAACCCACAAACCCCAAGTCCAAGCATCAAACCTAAACCTTAAAAGATAAATTTAGAGTTTAAAGTTTTTATATATTATTTATATATATTTTAAAAATAATATATTTATAGTATAAATAATATATAGAAATAAAAATAACATATTTTTGTTTAAGTTATATAAATTTATTCGTTTGGTTCAACGAAATTATTTTATAAAAATAATACTATAGATAATATTAATATATTGATATATGTTGATATATATAAATATATTTTTATATTATTTTTATTATAAATACATTATTTTTTAGAAAAATCAAAATAATATTAGACTTTAAACTTCAAATCTCAAACCATAATATTTGGGGTTTGAGATTTAGACTCTGTGGCTTGAGGCTTTTATATAGTATTTATAATATAAATATATTATTTTATGAATATTTGGGATTTTTAAATAATATATAAAAATAATATATTTTTTATTTATATATTAAAAAATATATAGTATATATTAATATTATTTATAAAATAATTTGAAATAATGTCAAGTGGTTTGAGATATATAATATTTTTGGTACAATATTATATAATGCTATGTTGGTTTAGTTATTAAGACTTAGCTCTTATATTTGACTGTTTTATGTTCAAATCCTTTTAAGTTTATGGTTTTAATATTTATCTTTTAACAAAATTATGTCGTTTTGAGTTAAATTAGGGACTAAAAATTGTCTACCTCCTTATCATGTCTCTTTCTATGTTTTCTATTGAAAATTTTTAAAAAATAAATTTTAAATCATGACATTTGTTTTCTATATCTTAAACCCTAAACCCTAAAAAATATATCCCTTAATCCCTAAATTCTCTAATTTAAAACAAAATATTAATAGAGGTACGATTAAGAGATAAACGATTTTCTGCCTAAATTATGTATAAAACATTTGCACCAATATGAGTCGTTTTAACTTGAAGAAAACGTTTAAAGTTAACGAGGAGTGATATTTTTGAGTGAAAATTAAAGTTTAGTGTTAGATTTATAATTAACCTTGAAAAAAAAAATAGAAAGTCTTAACTGCTAGGAAAGCCCGCTTCTTCAGGAGACCCTATTCCCACGTTTCATTTTCCACAACACTTTTCATTTAACCTTCCATAGAGAATATGAGGAGAAAAAAACAGAAACATAGAATCAAAACTTACAAAGCGTTACAGTTACTTCCATCCAACCTTTTCTCAAAATTTTCTTCATTTTCTTTACCAATTATCAAACAGTAGATTGCTTTCTCTTCCTATCTGTTTGTATTGTTTTTTTTTTTTTTTAACTCTGGGGTTACGTTGTTTTCTACCTTGGTTGTTACCTTTTCCAGCTTGATTCGAAACAAGGTGGCTTCATGGCCAGAGTGATTTGAATTTTCTTGTCTTGGGTTACTACATTATATTACCATGACCGACAAACAGAGCTGTTCTGTCGAAAGAAAATGGTTCTTTGGCTTGTTTTCGACGTCCATAATGTTGTTTGTATTATCCAGCTGGTTGTTTGTGTCGACAGACCGTCCTCGATCTTTCGATCGTAAATCGTTGCCAACACTGAAGCTTTCCACCGTCTTTCAATCTTCAAACGGTTTAAGCCGGACAATTCTTGCGAGCAATGAAACGAAACGTGACGGAGAAGGAAGAGAAGAAAAATCTCCAAAGAGTGATGGTGCAATGACTTGCAATGGCGTTGTTAAAGAACCGCTCAAGATTTTCATGTATGATTTGGACCCCATGTTTCATTTCGGACTCCTGAACTGGAAGCCCCGAGGTGGTCGTGTTTGGCCCGATATTCGAACCGAAATCCCCCCATATCCCGGGGGATTGAATTTGCAACATAGTATAGAGTATTGGCTCACGTTGGACCTCTTAGCTTCAGAAATCTCTGACCATCCAAACAACAGAGTTGCAATCAGAGTGCAAAACTCCAGTGAAGCTGATCTTATATTTGTACCCTTTTTTTCATCATTGAGTTACAATCGATTTTCGAAGGTGCGTCGGCATTGGAAGAGGAGTAGGACTAGGAACAAGGTGTTGCAGGCCATGTTGGTGAACTTTTTGACAGCACAAAAGGAATGGAAAATGTCAGGCGGTAGAGACCATATTATTTTGGCTCACCATCCAAATAGTATGCTATATGCTAGGATGCAACTTTGGCCTGCAGTTTTCGTACTTGCCGATTTCGGTAGGTATCCGATTTACATTGCAAATGTTGACAAAGATGTAATTGCACCTTACAGACATTTGGTCAAAAACTATGTCAATGATTCGTCCTATTTCGATAGCCGGAAAACTTTGCTGTTCTTCCAAGGATCCATTCACAGAAAAGATGTAAGCACCCCATCTGCACTGGTTTTGCTTCTTCTTTTCAGTCCATTTTGTGATTTTTGCCTTGAATTGTAGGGAGGATATGCTCGGCAAGAATTATATTATCTTCTAAGAGATGAAAAAGATGTACATTTCACATTTGGGAGTCTCAAAAAAGATGGAATCAACAAAGCTACCCGAGGAATGCATTCATCCAAGTTTTGCCTACACATAGCAGGGGACACTCCATCATCGAACCGCCTTTTTGATGCCATTGCCAGCCACTGTGTTCCTGTGATTATCAGCGATGACATCGAGCTCCCTTACGAAGACGTTCTCGACTACTCGGAATTCTGTGTCTTCGTCCGTACTTCAGACGCTGTTAAAGAAAAATTCCTCATAAACCTCATTAGAAGCATCAGCAAGGAAGAATGGACTCGAATGTGGGAGAAGCTTAAAGAAGTTGAGCCATTGTTCGAGTACCAGTATCCGGCGAAAGACGGCAATGCGGTTCAGATGGTATGGAAGTCCTTGTCACGAAAGGTTCCTGGTATTAAAATGAAGATAAACAAGTATAGAAGATTCTCTAATACGGATGTTCATCCGAAACTTGGAGGGTTATGAAGCATGAAGCATTAGGATTTGAGCATGAAATGGAAATTTTCATAAAGGAGAGTAAAAAAGAAAACATGACAAAAATTCTCTGCCTCGTAAAGGTGTTCATTTTTATTCGATCTTAAAAAATTAAATCTTTCTAATTTTAAATTTTACGAGATAAATCAAGTTCCACAATTTAAAACTTTCAAGTTTTATACGTTTTTTAAGATTGTTAGGTGATTGGAACAGAGGACTTAGAGTAACTTTTTTAAATTCTTTTTAAGTTATAATATTCATATAACCGACTACTAATATGAGAATGATAGTTCAAAGATTTTGGGTTCTGTCCAATTTATTAAAATGATCCCCTTAATATATAATCGATAGAGATATAAGATTTTTTTTCAAAAGAATATTATATTACAAAATATAATATTAGATTGTCCTCTTGAACAACAAAAAAATAACTTAAAAACATTTAGAAATCAAAAATTTTCAAAAATTTTACAATAAATTTCGAGATTAATAGATTGAATAGTTTATCAAAATTATGGGTTATTCTTTTGGGGCCCTGTGCGGTCGTTTTTATTGCGCTGTCCAGAATCTTCATTGAATCTAAGTTATCGTTTCAATCATCTAATGATTCCAAAAATTTTAAAACTTGAAGAGTTTACGCTATATAATTTGATCTTAATATTGCTAAACATAGTAACAGATGCAAGTTCACTCTATGGAGGCATTGTGCACACCCTCGACTTTTTAAACTTTACACATTTTACTTTAATTTAGTCTTTAAGTATTTTTAATATTTGTAAGTTCTATTTATCCTAAAATTTTAAAATTTTATATGTTTCACTCTCAAATATTTTTGGATCCGCTACTGATTAAACGAGAATCAGAAATGACATTAAAAAAAAATCTTCAGAAAAAGATCCAAAATTTATTTTTGGCATAAAGATAATTTTAGCCCTTAATGTTTGTAATTTTTATCGTTTTGGTCTTTATTCTTTTTTGGGATAAATTTAGCCCTTTAACTTATATCTTTTTGACAAATAACTTATTTTTTAAATATCATGATATCTGGACCGTTAAAAAACTAACAATGATGACATATCATATGCATATGATAATATATTTTAAATAATATGACATCTAACCTATCAAATATATATATAATATAATTTTATTCTAATATAAAATATAAAACAATTAAAATTCAAATAAAATATTAAAAAAATTAATTAATTCTAAAATAAAATACTACTAAACATTCTCAACCCTAACTACGATAGAATCAAATTCATATTTTAGAATTAATTAATTTTTCAATATTTTATTTAAATTTTAATTGTTTTATATTTTATATTAGAATAAAATTATATTTCATATATATATTTGATAAGTTAGATGTCATATTATTTAAAATATATTATCATATGTATATGACATGTCAACATTGTTATATTTTTAACGATCTAGTTATCATGGCAGTTAAAAAATAAGCTATTTGTCAAAAAGATATAGGTTAAGGGCTAAACATATCCAAAAAAAAAATAAGGGTCAAAACGATAAAAATTATAAACGTTAAGGGTTAAAATTATCTTTATGTCTTTATTTTTTATACAAATTTATCAAAGTAATACAAACTCTTTTTCACCTTGAAAAATCGTAAACATTCGAATACTATAATCTCTCAATTTACACTAAACTATTAATCGTATTCATTTTATTTTTATGAAAGATATATTGAATTTCAAACATATAGAATCTTTTTTGCCATCAAGTTTTAAGACTTATGCTTTAATTAATAGATCAGTTAGATGATATTTCTTCATTCCAAGCACCTAAGTTGATAATTCTTATTTATTAAGGTAAATTACGTAAATTATTTAATAATTTTATTTTTAAATCTATTTTGGTTATTAATTTTTTAAAATGTTTAATTTTTTCATTAGAGTTTAGACACTGAACGTTTTCAATCATCCCCCGTTAATTTTTTTATGATGTCCATAATAAAAAAACAGTAAAAAATTTTATCAACAAGAGATAAATAACATACTAAAAAATGGGTTTCATCTAACGGTGGAGAAAGGAAACTGACAAAAGACAAACCATAAATTAATACATAAACTTTGGAGATTTTTCGACAAATTAGATGTCGAATTCAGACTCAAGAATCTAAGAAGAAGTAACCTTAAATTTGGAACCAAACAGCCATTGATATTTAAGAGTGACAAAAAAAATCTAATACTTAAACCTCAATGATCCAAAATGTTAAATATCTAAATTTTAGTAAATCGATCGTTTTAAAACTTTAATGTCCGAAATAAATTTAAGAGTAAGATTTAGTGACAATTTATATAATTTACTTTATTTATTATTACGTAGGGAGACAATCACATTTTATATTGAAATTCGAGGTTATACAAAATGAAACAACATAAAAATTCTTATCACTCGATTAATAATAAATCTCGACCATTGTTATTTTATATGGTCTTTGCTTTCACACATTTTTTTTCTTTAATGGTCCACAAACTTAGGCCTAATTTGAAGGCTATAAAGCAATCTCACTTAATGCACTTTGACTTGTTTGTATCGGAGGTTTAATAAAGTTCATTTTCCCACCATTGTAGATTTGTAGCTTAGATGTTGATTTTTTTGGCAACACAATGGGAGAACACTAAACCAAATCACTTTGTGACGTTATTATTAATAGTCTCAATTATTAAAAATTTATTTTATTATTTTTTTATTAAATAAATTTTTATTTATATTTATTATAAGTTAAATTTTGAAATAATTTTATTGTTAGCTTTGGGATAAAATTTTCTAATACCACCTGTAAATAAAATTTTAGTCGGCAATTCTTTGTTACTACGGTTAGGATAAAACTTTTATTTATATTTATTGTAAATAAAATTTGAGAAAATTTGAGTTTATATAGGTAATTATTTAACGATGAATAATTTAAAATTTTAATAATCAAATTAAAAATATTTAAATTTAATGAATAAAATAATAGTGAAGATAAAATTGAGTGATGAAATTTGTAATATACCCTTAAAAAATTGATATATACCGTCTAAACTTTATATGCAATTTCATCTATTTTAAGATTTATAGATTTTGATTTTAAAAAATTATAATTTAACGTTTAGGGTACAAGATTATAATTTTTAAGGTTATTAAATATTTCTGGTATTGAAATTGATTATCTTAGAATATATATTATAAAATTTACTGCCCATATACTACATAATATATGATATTTTGTTGCCTGACTCTGAAGTAAAGTGATTATAGAGTCAGCTTTATCACAAAATAAATAAATGAAACACACCCTTTATCACATGTTTATATCTCATTATTAATTTCATGACCCATTAAAATAATGATTATTATTAAATAAATAAAAAATAAGGTCCCTCTCGTGAGTATCTTTCACATGTCATTTAGTCAATGATATTTATATTGTAGAAGAAAAATGAATTTTTTGGGATTTTTTAATAAAAAAATAGTATTTTTTATATTTATGGTAACATATATTTAATATTAATTTGGATTTAGTCATGAAAAAACATTTTATTATGTATTTAATTATATTTTTTGAACTATAAAGTTAAATTAATTAAGTTTTTTTTTTATCGATTTTGATTATTAAAGTTTGATATTTTAGATATATATGTGTAGTATCTCGTACCACTGAATTTTCACGTGGTATTTTTAGATTTTTTATTTAATTTAATTTTTTAAAAATTTTAAAATTTTTGAAAAAGTATTTTTAAAATTTTTTATAAATGCACCATGATAGAAATATAGTGATCATGTGACAGTAATATTTAAAGAAAAACTGTCAAAAAATAATAATCAAAATTTGACAAGATACTTAATTGATTTAAATTATTAGTTCAAGAGCTTAATTAAGTGCGATTTTTTTTTTCAAAAGTCAAAGGTTTCTTACACTTTTAAATTTTTTAACAGTATTAAGACAACTACAAGATACTATGTTTATTCTTTTAACATTTTAATAAAACACACACCTTATTAAGGGTGTTTATGGTAGGTTAACTATACTTTTCAATCTAAACGGTCGGTTAACCATTACAACGGTTATTTAATTTTGTTAACCGTAACATGATCATTAAGAAAAGGTTAACCATTATGGTTAATCATTATGTTTGACCATTAAGATGCAGTTAATCAACAGTTTGATGATAGGAAAATTCTACAACGGGCATCGAACATTGCTAAATACCACTAACGATGAATATTGCTGAACACCATTAAATTAATTAATAAATATTAAAAATTTCAAGGACTCAATATATAAATAATAAATATTTAAAATAAAATTTTAAGTAAATTATTTTCTATAAGGAAAATTACACAAATGGTCATCCAACTATCACTTATTTTTAGGATTGGTCTCCAAACTAATTTTTTTTTATCAAAATCATTTTAACATTTTATTTTATTATTATTTTGATCATCGACTGTTGAATATTTAACAAAAATTGTGACACGATATGGTTTAATAATATGGATGGTCATCCAACTATCATTCTTTTCTTGTGTTGGTCACCCAATTAATTTTTTTTTCATCAAAATCATCATTAAAATTTTATTTTATTATATTTTGGTCATCAACTTTTAAATATTTAACGGAGACTATGATATGGTATGGTTTAATAATAATTTTAGTCCTTCAAATTATTATATTATATTAAATTAATCTAAATAAAATAATTCATCAAATATTTTAACTAAACCCTAAATTTTTTATCCATTTTCTTCTTCCTCTTGCAACGCTACTTTAAAAATTAATTTGTCGACTCTCTCTTTTTTCTTGTGTCTTTGAACAACTTATTAAGTTTTAGACTATAAAAAATCATTTTAATTTTATAATTTATTCTTTTAAAATTTATGTTAAAATAATAGTTTCTTTTTCTTCGAATCGGGATGACATTTTCATCGAATAATTTCTTTTTCAGTCTAAAGAAGGTTGTGTTTCAACATCTAAAAAGTCACTGATGCCAAATTTGTGTGAACTTGTAGGAGTATCCATATGAAGATCGAAAAGTTGGGTTGCTCAATGAAAATTTAAGTAAAACTAAATTTTATTTAATCCCGAGAAAAAATTTACGATATGCATCGAATTGATCTATATTTACATGTTAAAGATTTTATGACTATTGATCTATATAAACTTTTATGTGAATTGATAAATCGAATTTTTTATAGATCCAATAAACATTAAAAATGATAGAAAATATATATACTAGTAGTTTGAGAAAAGTTAAAGAAACTTGATTAAATTTTAAAAGAATAAATCATAAAATTAAAGTGATTTTATATAACCTAAAATTTAATAAATTGCTCAAAGAAGCAAGAGAAATAAAGAGAGTTGACAAATTATTTTTTTTTAAAGAAATATTATAAGAGAAAAAAAGAGAAAAAGAATTTAGATTTAGTTCAAATATTTTGATGAGTTATATTCTATTAGAATTAATCTGATATAACATAATAATTTTAGGGACTAAAATTATTATTAAACCATATCATATCATAATTTTTGTTAAATATTTAATAGTTGATGACCAAAATAATAATGAAATAAAATGTTAACAATGATTTTGATGAAAAAAATTAGTTTGGTGATCAACCCAAAAAATGAGTGATAGTTGGATGACCATTTGTGTAGTTTTTCTTATAGAAAATAATTTAATTAAAATTTTATTTTAAATATTTATTAATTATATATTGAGTCCTTAAAATTTTTAATATTTATTAATTAATTTAATAGTGTTCAACAATGTTAATCGTTAGTGGTGTTCAGCAATGTTCGACGCACGTTATAGACTTATCCTCAATCTAAACGGCCGGCTAACCATTATAACGGTTATTTAATTTTGTTAACCGTAACATGATCATTATTAAGAAAAGGTTAACCATTATGGTTAATAATTACGGTCATTAAGATGCAGTTAATTAACGGTTTGATGATAGGTTATACTAACCTACTATAATTTTTCTTACATATTTATTATTTGTTAAAAGAAATAATTATCCTTATGATAAATAATATATTAAAATGTTTATAAAGATTCTTAAATAAAGATATTCTAACCACTTACGCTATAATTAAAAATACTTGCATACTATAAATTTCAGCACAAGACAAAACACACAAACTTCATAATATTTTAAAGTTTAAAAAGCTTGCAACATACAACATTCTAGCAATACAACATCAAGTTAAGATATAAAAATTATGGGTGGGCAAAAAACTCGATTATCCGATCCTGGATCTAGTAAGACCCGGTGGATTTTTATCTGGTATTGGTTCCGGTGAGACCGGGACTAGATCCAAAATTTAGGTTATGATCAAAATCGGGACCGGGATTGGATCTTGATTTTTTGGACCCGATACCCGGTGGGTGTAGTGTCTAATAGTTAACTAACAATAAATAATTTAGAATGACTTGATAAATTTATATGATAATACATGCTAATATATTAGTGTCATATAGTCAAATATGTTGAATTATTAGAATAATACATCAATTAAAAACTAAAATATAAAATCATTATTCTATTAACGTGTTATTCTGTAAATTTATTTTAAGCTACTTATTATTAATTAATTAACAATTTCCATCCAGGTATAAATCATTTTGAACCAAATAAAATTTTAAGGGTTAACAAGCTAATAAAAGATTATAGATGACAATAATTGTGGGTAATGCTTGAATCCCACATTCACTTTGTATTTATAGGCGATATGGAGCAGTTTGGTCAATTTAAAATTACTTTAAATTTCAAATGTGTAACCGATTAGATTTAATTAAATATTCAATATTTGATTAGGTGTTATTTGTTATTAAATTTAAATTTTGAATTTTAAATCAGATTTTATCTTATTCTCGGATGGATTTGCCCCTACGTCCAACTTATAAATAAGAGGTTTTTGCTCTCATTTTTCAATCATTGGTTAGAAAAAATTCTGCTTTCTTTGTGAAATTTGAGAATCTTCTTCATAGAGCTTGAGTTCTTCCTTTCAAATTAGAAGATCACAACCGTCGTAGTCCACTCCAAATTTTGAGTGTACATCGTTTGGAGAGATCGTGTTAAACTTCGCGGGTAACCGCCTAAAGCAACAAGTACATACATTAGGGCAGATTAATTCTAAGGCAGTGACCTTCATACCATGACACGATTTATTTTATTTTTCCTATTTGTTTATTATTTTCTAGCAATGTTGATGTTCTGTTTTACAGTCTATTTAACCAATAATTTAGAAAACAATTCTACTGCAAAAATAATATTATCATTAAGATGATTTTGAATTTGTTCAAGCTTAACGCACTCGACATATCAATTATCGAAGGTGGTGATGAAGTTGAACAAAAAAATTCAAAATCATGAAGATAAGGATATTGTTACTATGAGTGAATTATTTTTATTATTGTTAGTAAATTATTTTTGTTACTAACCATGTATATTTTTGTTTGAATTTGGTAGATTCAAAATAGATATGAAATATCGATCATGATAAATTTTGGGGTCATGATGCGAGAATTGAAACTACAGGCATGGTCAAAATAGGCAAGGTCTACATGAATTGTATTTCTATTTATAAGGTCAGATTATTTAATTTATGTTTTACAATACATGAATTTATATTAAGTCTTTACCTAGTCTGTAAGCTTAGTGAGTTTGTCTTAGACTAAGTTATACACGAAGACTAGATGAGTTTTTCAAGTAGAAAACTCATGCTTAATAAAATTCTTTTGTGGGTAATATATATTAAGCATGATTTTTAAAAGACCTAAAGAAGGAAGAGAAACATTCATAAGAGATTAATTGAAAAGTAATGAGATAGTTTGAAAAATACATGTTTGGGATTGATTTTTTGAAAGACTTGATATTTAAGCATGTTTTATGCACTACCTTTCTTTCTAAACCTATTTGGTGCATTACAATACTCATTATTTTAATTTATAAAATATTATGATTAAATGAATATTCTTTAACTTAGTCTAGAAGTTAGAATAATAATTTTAATAATTTCTCTAAGATATGTTTTTTTAGTTAGAGTAATATTTCTTATTGTCTTTTAAGACAATGTCATTGTCTAAAATATAACGAAAATGATAGACATTAATGCTACTAAACGATATTTGTATTCATTAAATCTCTTTGAGACCTTTTCTTTGGAGTATTAAGAATAAATAAAAAATTTGATTATCTCAAGAGTATGCGAAATCTTCATAAAAATTCTCTTTATGAAAAAGATAAAATATTTTATTACTTTAGTATGATTGAGTAAAAAAATATATAATATTATTGAAGTATTTAGCATGTGCATGTTAAATTAGATCATGCGAATCTATTAAATCTAAATTGAAGTTGTTGCCTAATTTGGATGATAAAACTTTAACGAATGTGAAATTTGTGTAAAGAGCATACTAAACCAACCTTTAAAACAGTTTCTAAATGTAGATCTAAACTTCTAAAACTTATACATATTAATCTATAAGACTTTAGAAACTGTGAGAGTAAGGAAGGAAAATACTATTACATCACTGTTGTAGATGACCACTCTAGATATACAAAGGTTTATCTTCTTAGAACTAAAAACGAAGTTGAAAACTTTTTCTTAGTCTAAAAAGAAAAAGTTGAAAATCAACTTGATAAGAAGATAAAACGTATTAGGTCCAATAGAGATGGTGATTTTGATCTAATTTTCTTAAAGAGATATGTGAGACGAATGACATAGTTCATGAAACTTTTACCCCTTTATTTCCTCAACAGAACAACACAGCCAAGAGAAAAAAATAAAACTGTGAAAGAGATGATGAATTCATTGTTATTAAGTTTTGTGTTAGCTAATAACATGTGTAAGGAAGTCATTCTATCGGTAAATCATATCTTAAATCGAGTGTCTCATAAGAAATTAGACTCAACCCCATACGAACTATGGAAAGGATATACACCTAACTTGCAATACCTAAAAGTGTGAAGCGTCTGGCTAAAATAGGTTTGTCTGACTTTAAGAAGTTCATCATCGGTCCTAAAATCGTTGATGCAATATTTATTGAGTATGCTAACAACAAAGTCACATATAGGTTCATGTTTCAATATGATTTTCTATATGTGAATCCAGGGATACAATTTTCTTTAAAAATAATTTTTTTCTAAAGAAACCTAGATTAATTGCAGAAAACATATAGAAAATGTTTCATCAGTAGAGTTTAAGTTAGAGCTAGATTGGTTAATCTAGAGATATAAGGCTAGGCTAGTAGTCTAAAGGTTCTCTAAAAAAAACTTGGTGCATTATTTGAACTAGCTTCCATTCACAAATTACAAGTACATCAAATGTATGTAAAGATTGTATTTTTGGAATGAAGACCTAGATGAGATCTATATCGAGCAACCACCAGATTTTGAGACACCTATTATGAAAGAAAAATGTACAGACTTAAAATGTCTTTTTATGACCTTAAACAAGCTCCTGAATAATGGTATCAAAAATTTCATTATACTATTTTTAGTTTTGGTTTTATCATGAATGATGAGGATACATATGTGTGCTTGGGTATGTTTGGTATTGATTGTGTTATCATTAGCTTATATGTTGATTTTCAGTACTAACATAGAAGCCATAAACAAAACTAAAAAAAATTATCCACTAGATTTGAGATAATTTGGGAGAAGTAGATATAATCTTAGGCTTCAAAGTTACCAAATTTGGCAAGGTATTCTCTTTAGTTCAAACACATCATATTGAGAAAGTTTTAAAGAGATTTAACAGTAGGGATGTCATTCATGTTTGAACCCCTTTTGACTCTAGCACTCATCTCGTTAAAAATAAAGGAAGTTGTATTGGAAGCCTAATGTGCTTAATGAACTATACTTGGTCTGATGTTACCTATATTGTGAATAGATTGAGTAGATATACTCACAAACTAAATGGTAAACATTGGACGTCTCTTAGACGCTTACTAAAATACCTTAAGGGTACTATGGATTGGAAACTTAAGTTTGTTGGCTATCATGTTGCTTTAAAAGGATATGGGAAAAATCGACTCCTCCAATATCTTTATTACAAGATTCTCAATATGCGATACATGTGGCCCTAAATCAAGCTTATAATGGTAACAAGAGACACATTCACATAAAGCACGAATATTTGAGGCACCTAATAAAGAACGGAGTACTCACCTTAATAGTATGTTTAGTCAAAGATGAATTTGGTTGATCCTCCTCCTAAACGATTGAGCAAGATTTTGGATTCGTCGAGGAGATAGGTCTTAAGCCCATTGGTTGATTGATTCATGGTGGATACCCAACTTAGTTATTTAAGTTCAACGTGGTCAAATGAAACCATAGAATGACTCATAGTGTACATGTCTATCTACCTAATCGTTATGACGTTTAATGTACAAGCCCAGGTTGAGCTTCGTACTCTTAATAAATTCATAGTCCAGGTTTTGATGGTCTTACTGAGAAAGACTTGATGAATTTATCGATTTTGATTGAATAATTACTCTTAATAACTTGAAGAAAATCACCTTGTTTTCTTATGAGGCTGAGCATTATACAAAACTCTTAATTATTTCATAGCCCAATTTTGGGTGGTTTATGTTGAGATAAACTTGATCAAATAACCTATATAAGTGAGAAGGATTAGCCTCCTTCTATGAAAAATGATGGGATATTTTTCTAGTACATTTACTAAAATTCCGAGATAAGATGGCTAAATATATACTTCGTGTATATACATATCTTTACATTACAGACTTTGGTGGATGAAGGGATTAGTTATATGTTGTAACTCCTAAAATTAAACTAATTTTTTAGATTAAAAGTTAGGGTTTACGCTATTAAAACTTGTTTTTCAAGTTAGGGTTTATACGAATTGAATATAAAAATTCTGATGAATTATTAAATAATTAATAATTTAAAATAAAAAACTTAGCATTTATTTATACTGAGTTCAACCCATAAATTTAATAAATTTTAATTGTACTGAAATCCGAAATAAAATCCAAATTCTAAAGTTTATGACATAATAATAAAATATGCGGCATAAACATGATTATTCTGAAAACTGTAAAAAATACACGGAACTTCTGAAATCAGGAAGCTCCAAGTACCATAGTCTATAACAGTATATCTGAAACAAAAACTGAGAGGGTGTAAGCTAGGGAGTCTAGTGTGTCTCTAGTGTGCAGATAAGTAGGATCACAAAACAAAACAAAGCAGAGTAGATAATGTAATGCATACATGTATGCACCCAACACCGTACGCCATCAGAAGAGTAGGTTCTCCTGAACCACTCTAACTCTATCACACCATCTGAAGTGGAATCTCGACCCGAAGGTGGATCCACTGAGCAAAAGTTGATACTTGACCCGAAGGTGGAGCCACTGAACAGAAGTGAATGTATCACTGAACTTCCTCGTAAAACAATCCACCTTATGCTATAAACATATACAGAATCAGAATGAGTGCCTTAAAACTAATAGGAGGCATGCATGATAAATTCAAAGTATAATATGCATCAAAACGACAGAGCAGGACATTATGCTTCATTTTAAGAGAATAAGGAATAAATGCAATCAATATGCTTATTCAAAATAACATAATCTGCACGCAATAGAAAACAGGAAAGTAGCGGAAGAGACGCACTTGTAGCAGAAAACTCAATGTCGAGAATGATGTCTACTAGACTCGATTGTCCAACTTCCCAACTTTCCCAAAAACCAGAAACCCAGATTTACCAACTTCTTCACTCCTCCAGATGCGATTCTCCTTCCCCTTAAATTTATTCTAAACCCGATTCCAAGAAACCAAAACACGAAGCATTTTCCTAACACTCAAAACACTTATACTAGAAACGAAACAACTTCTTTTGAAACTCAAACACCCAAGAAGCTTATTTCAAAACAATAAACTTCAAAACCGAACCTACAAACTAAACCCTTAAACCATTCGATTGGAAACAACCATAAAACTCTATTGAACCGAAACGAAACAAGAAGGAAACCAGGATGAAGATTGCTTACCCAAACACTTACCAATGAACACAAACCAAAAGCCACAACATATGCTGGATTGGAACGAAAAGAGAGGAAAAACAAAAATAAAAAACACCGAAATATGGAAGGAAACAACTCGATTTGATTATCAGGCTAAAAAAGGAAGGTTAAAATGGAATAATTAGAATTAAAGAAATTTAATTCTTCAAGCTGAAAATCTGAAACAAAAGCAAGGATAAACTGTTATCATATTCAAAATGGTAAAAATACCCTACAAGGGTTCGGACTTTTTGAATGTTTTCAAAAGTACCACCCAAATTTTTGAAATTGAAATTTAGCCACTGAAATCAGAATTAGGAATCCCCAATTTCTAGGGTTCGAATTAGGGATTTAGGGTTTATAAGATTTGGGAAAATTGGGGTGTTACATATGTTATAAGTTCAATCTGATCTTAGAAAGTTCAAGACTAGTTTCACTTATCTAAGAGGAGAATTACTCATCATCACTATGTACTAGTTCAAGATTCGTTCACTATGTACTTAAGTAATTAATCTCGCTAGTGTTCTTGTATTGGTCGAACTATGTAGTTTTGATTTTAGGAGAATTCCTTCGAATTAGTGGAGGATTGTGGGTAATGCTTGGATCCCACATTCACTTTGTATTTATAAGTGGTATGAAACTGTTCAATCAATTTAAAATTCCTTTGAATTTTAAATGCATAATCGATTAGATTTAATATCAGATTTAATTAAATATCCGAGATTTGATTGGATATTATATGTTATTAAATTTTAATTTTAATTTTAAATCAGTTTTTATCTGATTTTCGGACGGATTTGCCTCTACCTCCAGCCTATAAATAAGAGGCTTCTCCTCTCACTTTTCAATAATCAGTTAGAAAATCATTTTGCTTTCTTTGTAAAATTTGAGAGTCTTCATCGTAGAGTTGGAATTCTTCCTTTCAAACTAGATGATCATTACCAACATAGTTTATTCCAAACTTTGGGTGCAAATCGTTTGAAGAGATCGTATTAACCTTCGGAGGCAATCGCCTAAAGCAGTGAATACATATATCGAGTGAATTGTTTTTAAGATAATGATCTCCATATCACAACACGATTTATTTATTATTCCTATTTATTTATTATTATTTTCCTATCAGTGCTGACTCCCTATTTTATATTCTACCTAACCAGCAATAACTAAGTAATTCAACGTTAAAATATTATTAACTTTAAATGTACAAGTACAGTCCACTTACCTTAGCTACGAAAGTAGGAATGTATTATATAGCCTACAGTTGCTTTTATAGGTTTCAAGTTTCACATAGAGAGAGGGAGACCGACGTTTAGTTACTACAAAGTTATAAACGTTGGTGGTGTTAAATTGTTAATGTCTTTTCCTTTGCATTCTAAAAGAACTAAAATAAATGAAGAAAGAATTTGATCATTTGGAACAATAGTAAAATTTGATCAAATCTCCAACCCTGCTAGCTTCTTCTTCATTAACAAAGCTTGAAATGAAATGAAGGGAAAGAAAAAAGAAAAAGAAAAAAACTTAGAAAATTGAAGATAATTCCATCATCTGATTCATCTCTTCTACTTGACCTGCAGAATTCTCATCCAAGAGCCACTTCTCAAGAAACGATAATGGAGGATTATTATTGTTGCTGTTGTTAGAGTTCACATCAGCTTTTTGCTTCTTATTACTCTCTGGGGTCACTGCAATCTTCACCTTGACATCATCATCACAAGCACACTTTGAAGTAGATTCACAGGTAGACTTGTCCCATGAAACATTGTTCATGTTCTCGAACGATAAAATCGACTCAAACTCTTCACGGGAGATCAAATCACGGTCTTCTTCCCCGGCTTTCCGTTTTCCATCCTGGTAAGCTGTTTCTTTGAGGATCAGAGAGTTATTTTCGTCGTCTTCAGTCCTCGTCTTCGGTGACGATCTCATCCAACGTTGAAGAAGCCTAGAAATATTCTCAGTGCTTGAAGCATATGTAGCAGTAGCAGCAGCAGCAGCAGATGAAGAAGTTGCAGCAAATTCTAAGCTGTTGCTTTTCTCCACATTCAAGCCTTTTGAAACAAGCTGATCAGTTGTAGTATTTGAAGGAAACTTCGTTAGCTTCTTCTTCAAGTGGGTATTCCAGTAGTTCTTGATATCGTTATCTGTTCTTTGTGGTAGGTATGAAGCTATTGCTGCCCATCTGTATATGAACAAAAAATTGCAGACTTTGAGAAAAATCTGAGACTTGGAGAAAAACTGGGAGAAAAAGGAAAGACATTGAGTGTGTTTGAAGATTACTTGTTACCCAATAAAGCTTGCAAATGGATGATCATGCCTTCTTCATGGGGAGTGAAGTTCCCTCGCTTGATTCCGGGTCTGAGATAATTAGTCCACCGAAGTCTGCAACTTTTGCTGCATCTCAATAAGCCTTGGAAGAAAAGGGTAGGTTTTGGATCAGACGAAAGAAGTGAAAATGATGAAGTCTTAAACAGATAAGGTGTAACAGAACATACCAGTGTTTGTGGGCACTGATCTCCAGTTTCCCGGACCATGTTCTTGGATGTAAGAGACAAGTATGACGTCTTCCTCAGGGGTCCAAGGACCTTTCTTGATACCAACTTTGTCACAACATGGAGGTCTTCCCATGGCTTTTTCTTTCTTTGGTTCAGCTGCTAACTTCTATGGTGCTTTCAAATAGTGCCATTGCCATGTGAATGGGGTTATAGATAGAGAGAGGCTACAACTTTTTTATAATAACAGTTATTCAAACCATTAGCTGATCAAATACTATAAAGACTAAAATGAATCGAGTATCATGATTCGGATCTTTAATCTTAATTTAAGGACTTAGTGTCTCATCACATTAGATCAACTGGAATAAAAATCTTCTACCCTTTTTCGGTGTCACTTTCTATACTCCAACACTTTCTAACTTTACTTAAAAGTCTATTATGGCCTACAGGATTAACCTTCATTCACCCAATTTACTTCATTCACCATCAAAATTCGTATCTTTTAACTTTATTTACGAATTATTGGTAAGATTTCTACACCAATTCTGATCTACCTTGCTGAGTCAGTAACCCTTTTATCAACTTCCCATCTTAAATTCTATCTTCAATAAAAAATGAAGTTGAATTGAAACCCCTACTTAACTACTGGCCATAATATGATCTTATCATATGGCACTTTCCCACTTTTCTGAACTCACATGTAGCACAGCTCATCATCAAGGTTAAGGCAATTGACACTTATTGGCTATTGGGTATTTTTATTTATGCATTGTCTAATTTCTTTTTCATTAAATTATTGTGTAATAATCCTATCTTTGGTTTTATTGACAAAAAAAGGTACACTTATCCTTGAGGTTTGATGGAAACTCTAGTTTCCTTAGTTTCAAAAGTACCCTTTTTATCTACTAAGGTTTAATGGATGGAAATATCCACTTAGTCCCTAAGTTTATTTAAAAAGTGAGGCTGAAATATATATTTGGAAATTGAATTAGATATTTTTTTTATTAATATTTAAAGAATTTTTGCTTTCAAGCTGATACTTGAACTAAACATTTTTCTTAAATTGATACCTAAAGAATCTTTATTCTCAAGTTAGTATATGAACTTTAATTTTATTCATGATTTTGATATTTTTATTAATAATTTAGTCTTCAAAACTTATTCATTCTATAGGTTTGATCTCAATTCAAAATAATTCAATAAACTTAACCCCGTAATATTTTAAAATTACATCAATTAAAAAACAATTGACCAATTATATTCTACGATAAAATAACTTATTGTTAAAATTTTATTATACCAAACGATTAATGTAACATTCCTGAGAGAAGAACAAATGATTTAGGAGAATAACAAAAAAATATTTTGATATAATTTATAAATATAAAATATTAAAATTATTGATTTTTTTTAGATGACTTCATTAATTTATTAGTTAAAATTTAAACCCTTGTGTCCTAATTAAAACATCACATACTTTTATGTCATCTAAAAGTCTTACACATACTTTTCATTACCAATCCTTTGTGTGTTCTGGTGTTCCTAATCATCCACTTATTATTTTGTTCAAACCTCTACGTGTTTAGCAATAGATGTGTGAGAATTCATAGTTATTACAATCAAACCAACATCGAATAACATCTAAGCTTTATACGATATAATTTGTCGCAGAAAATAATTAAAACATCTAAAGTTGTATAAATAATTGATACATTAAATTAATTAAAATATAAAATCCTTCGATATCGAATAGTATTTGAGCTTTATACAATATGGTTTGTTGCGGAAAACAATTTAAGAATCTGATATCGTATGAATAAGTGATACATAAATTGAATAACATTTGAGCTTTACGTAATATAATTTATTACAGAAAACAATTAAAACATCTGAATAAATATAATTTGATTATTACTTTTAATTTAATGCAATTAATTTCTATTTACAAAAAAAAACATATCCAATATTTTTCTATAAATATAATTCCTACAATTTTTTTCTTGAATTGTTTATTATAAAATATCTTGGGAGTAAACGCATTAAAAAACTAGAAAATCAAACCATTTTGAAGAGTAATGATATTATCGAGGATAATTTGTATCAAAATATAGGTTTTCTATGAATGTGTGTCATCAACATCGGTTGCAATTATAAGTTTTCTATGAAATTGGTTGGGGTAAATGTGTATGTCATTTAGGGAGAGAGTAATATTATTATCGAGGATAATTTGTATCAAAATAAATCTTTAATTATTTGATTTTATATTGAGTATATTAATGGGTGGGTTAATCAGTAAATTAATTGTGATAAAACTGTTATGGGATAGAATGATGAAGAATATTGTATAACGTGACTCAAAGATAAAAATTAACTGTCAAAGAGGAAAGCATTTGATCTCGTATAAAAAAAATAAAAGATCTTATGATTAAAAAATAGTATCATTATATAACTAATTAAATATATATTTTAAAAATAAAATAATAATCTCGTGGCAAATAATATTAGATTAATCTTATAATATATGATATTTTACGTAATTCGTGTCAATGTTCTAATTTCAACGAACCCAACTCACCAACACCCATGTCCCCATCCATTGGCATATACTTTCATCCCGCTCGACTCAAAAAAGAGTTGTTCACATAATTAATTAAAAATATTCCCCAAATATATAAGCTTAAACTTCTATTAGATTATGTCACCCTATTATATGAGTGATAGAAAATGATTTATGTCAAAATTAGTATTTTATAAAATTATTCAAAGAATGATCATAGTAGAAATAATAATAATTATATACAAACTCATCAATTTCGTATTCAGTAATTTCTCAAATACTTTACTCTTTTTGCTAGTTTCAAAAAGATAATTATAAGGCTTTATTTCAATACATAGGATAAAATATTATATAATCTTTTATCCAACGTCCTAATCTTAAACTATTAAATCTTAAATCTTAAATCTTAAATTTTAAACTCTATTGTCTAAACACTTAATTTTAAAAATTTAAACAAAATTTCTAATCCATAAATTTAATAAGAGGGTTAGGGTTTAGGGATCAAGATTATGGGTTGTGGTTAGGGTTTAAAAAATTAAAGATAGAGTATATTTTTAGGGTGTAGAGTTTAGGGTTTAGAATATAGAAAAAAGTAGATAGAATTTAAAATTCAATTTTTAAAAAAATTTAAAAGAGACGTAGAAAGAGGCATAATAAAGCTGTAGATGATTTTTATCGTAAACTTTAAGGGTGAAAATCGTCTACCTCTTTCTCATACCTCCATTCGTGCCTCCGCTTTAAATTAGAGGATTTAGGGTTTAAGGTTTAGGGTTCAAGGTTAGGGTTGTGATTAGGATATAGAGAATTAGGAGTATGGTGTATTTTTTAGGGTGTAAGGTTTAGGATATAGAAAATAAGGGTTAGGGTTTAAAATTCAATTTTTTAAAAATTTTCAATAAGAGACATGAATGGAGTCATGATAAAGAGGTAGAAGATTTTTACTCAAACTTTAATTTACACCAACTATATATCCAAATTTCACTTATATTAACCCCTTACTAAAAAAGTAAAAAACTTATAATGTTGCACGAACCATTTAGCCTCATTAGTTAAGGGAACGATTGTTATTCCTGGAGGTCACTGCTTCAGACACTAGTAATGTCAGTATAGTGATTAAGCGATCAATGTCAAATAACTGAGAGTATACTCTATAACAGATACTACTATAATCACTGTAACTAATTTAAAAAAGTACTTAAAAACGAAATATATAAAATAAATTAATTAAAAAAAGCCATAATAAATCGATAGATTATAACAAAATAAACATAAGACATTAAAACTATCAACTTTACAAATTATTTGTTAAAATCCCCGACGCTAAATATATAAACTACAAAATCTTTTCTTTAATCTAACACTAAATCATTCTTCTGTACGTTTTGTTATATAAATTGCGTAAACTATTAAAATATTATTTTAGCATTAACATTAAATCATTCTTTAAAATTGAGTCGGCGAATAAATTTTTAAGTTCGAATTGAGTCTTTGAATTTTTTAATAATTAATGAATTAATTTTTAAGTTCGAATTAAGTCTTTGAATTTTTTCTGATATATATGTTGATAAAAAGTATAAAAAATATTATAGGTTAAAATATAAAAATATATATTTATATCTTATATAATAAAAAATTATTTAAATTAAAATTAAAAAGCAACGAATTTAAATTTTTTTGTACATTGGTTTTCTCCTGTATAAAGAAATATAAAGAAATAGTTGAGTCCCTTTACTGTACAATGATATATCACTATTTCTATCAAATAAATTTTAAATTTGGTTGACATTTTCTAAAAAAAGATAATATAAAAATATTATATCTATCGTTCTTTTTCGTAATTGAATAGTAATAATATATTTATTGTTAACACACTTTTATTATATTATTTATTTTTATGTTATTTATCTTGAATTTTTATTATTTTTATATATCCTCATTTAATAAAATTAATAGATTTATATTTAAAAAAATATATTAAGAATATCGTTAAGATTCTAGATGCATTTTATTATTGATCATTTGAAATTTTAATGACAAAAGTAAAATTTTAATACGATGTCCACGTGTTATTAAATAAGACTGTTCACGTAAGCAGATACATTATTATATTACATGATATATATGATTTGACATCTACCAAGTAAAAAAAAAAACAGCAATATTCAGATTTTTAAATTAAAAAGGTAACAACAGACAATAAAAATTTATTGGTATTGAATTTCAAATATTAAACTTATTAAATGATACTTTTTTAAAATGATTATAATAACCAACAAAATTGAATAAAACATTTTCTTTTCTAATTTTTTATTATCAACTGAGTTAATTTAGGGGATAAATAATTTAAAATCATTTATATAGATTTTAAATTTAAAATTTTATATATATGATAAATTTATATTAAAGAATTTACATATTAAAATCAGATGTATGAAATATGTCAATTAAGATTAATTAAGATAAATTCCTATTTTCTTATCAGGCCTGTAAAGGAACTAAACATAGACGAATGAGAACACGTTCATATTCTTTCGTTTAACTTTAACCAAACAAATAATAAATACAAACTAACACAAAATTTCATGTCCTTTCACTAAAATGAAAAACGAACATATACGAACACAAATAAACATATATAATATGTTAAATATTTAATATTTTGAGTTAATTTGATTAATTAAATTAACTAACTGATTTTAAATTAAATCAGTTGATAATTAAAATTAAAAAAAAGCTCTTAATCATTAGCCAAAATCTAAACGAACGAACATAAGCGAACATATTATCAAATATTCATAAACAAAAATGAATGAACAAACCTTTTATTTGTGTTTATTTATTTAATTAAACAAATAAAGAATTTAATTTATATTTAGTCGTTTAATAATATAAAAAGATAAATAAATTTTTTATCTAACAATACACGAAAAATTCAGTCAACATTATATATTTTTTTACCGACAAGGACGTGAATGAAATGAGTTGGTGACGTGTGAAATGATAATTGTCATTAAGTTTGGTTATTATAATACTTATCAAAGTTTTAATGGTAATAAATATCTGTGTGGTTGCTGCAGTCATTTTCTCTAAATTCCAATAAATATTATTTCAGAAATCTGTTGAGCAGTTAAGTGAATGTGTTTCGTACATTAACCGCCACTCAAGTGGTTGGGTTGTTGCAATCAAAGTAACTCTGCTCAACTGCTAAAGTTGCATGCTTTCACTCAACAATAAACTCTAACCAAGTTCTGTAAACTTAATTTTCTGACGAACACAGTTAGTACTGCAAAACATTCTTCTTCCTACTCTTATTTTCTGACAAATCTCGTTTTGTTTTTACCAAAAAATTTGTTTTCTTTTCAAAAATAAGGATGGCAATTGATCTATAGTATTAAAATGCGGCTGCAATATAGTGTGACGGTCGCATCGTAATGTTTTTCAAGGTTACCGCGACGCATTTTAAGCGCAACGCAATGAAGGAACTGCAGCACGACTTTTACGGTACGAAACCGTTGATAATCCCAAAATATGTCATATATTGCGCCGCAACGCTACAATTAAACATTGAAAAATGATTCAAAATATAAATCTCTATAAATAAAACACTTTCATGATGCATTTGTAAGTTCATAATTACATAGTCTAACTAAAATAATAATGAAATTAATAAATTATCTTAAAGTTTTTATTTTTACCAACTAAATACATATCATCCTACATAAAGTTCTCAAGGTTGTAAAATATACATATAAACAATATTTTAAAAAATTGTGATTTTTAGAAAATAAATCACGATCGCATCAGCCATTACGCGTTATGTAACGTCCGCAGCGTCCGCAGCGTCCGCAAACGCGACACCGCGACCGCAACCGCGGTAGAGGCTGCAACCACAATTTAATACTATGATTTGATACGATAGGATGGGTTTTTACTTTGGGTTTTCTTTTTTCCTTCTCTTTGTTTGTAAAAAATGAAACCTACCACGATCTCATTGACACTTGTTCTTTTCTTCCATGAATTCAACATATGAACCCTTCTCTTGCATTTTCAATATTTGAAAATCAAAAAACTTTCTTTTTTTAGGAATCATCATCTTTATTACGCTAGCTCGCGTATTATACTCATCTAAATGTAACATATTCTTCTGATACATTTTTTTACAGTATTGCCACACTCAAATTTAAATACAACCGTCTTATTTACCCATTATGCATTCTCCCCACAGATTTTCTTTGTCTTATGGTGTCTCAAAAAGAAAAATTTCTCCCTTTGATGAATTGATCTTGCTATATTTTTACCCCAAATGATGGTTAACGTTCTATTTTTGCCCCAAGTTTGCTTGCTTCATCTTTGCAACTCTTGCTCGAATATTTTAACATTCAGAGCTTTATTTGTTCCTTGACATGCTTTTCATCATTAATCAAGTATCGAGGCCACCTAATGTTCTACCTACACTTAAAAGATTAATACATCATAATAAAATCTTTTGTTTTTCTTGTATCTAATCAATTTATCTGCAAGATGCTTATTAAAATGATAAAAGGAAAGGTCAGGATATTATTTTACTAATTTTGAGAATTTTGAATAATTTGATAGTAATTGCGAACAATAAAACATAAAATTACGCCTTTGTGTACCAAGTACAACAGAGTCTTCGAACCAATTTGCAAAGATCAATTCCAATGTGACCATTTTCTAATTTATTAATCTACTAGGAGAAATATTCTTATTTTCCCAATTCTACCCCGTTTAGATGATACTCTTTGCCTCACTAACTCACCATATTCAGTCATTCCCTCTTTTCTAATCTCGATCAAGTATTAGAAGAATATAAATCCTTGAAGAAAGGTTGACCCTGATAGGCGGAATGTATTCTGAAGACTAAGGCTTTGTTTTTGGTTATGGTGGAAAACCTTGGTTTGCCCCCAAACCAAGGTTTTGTAAAAGCAAAAAAGAATAGTTTTTTCAAAACTATGGTTTGATAAGCTCTTTTGAGATAAAGACAAAAAAAATCACTCAAAATCTATATCTTTATCTAGTGTTTTTGGTTGCTTTTAAAATTTTTTGGATAAAAAAGCTAGTTTGAAAAGTCAAACTCAACCAAAATAAAGCATAACTCTCCTTGTTCAAATACTCGTATATGGTCAAAATAATATTTTTTGTCTTGTAATGTCGGTTATGGTTCATGTCTATCAAAGAAAGAATTTATAGGCTCAAATAATTATTTAATGATGATAAAACCAAGGATCATTGTCAAACCGATTTGAACATGCTTTGATAAAATATTCTTTTTCTTTTTTTTTTTCTTGTGGATCACTCTAGACTAACCTTTTTGGGTTTCCAACCTAAAGGTCATTTCTTTTCTATCACTTCTTTTGAGAGAGGCTCATCTTAGCAAAATATCTCACAAAACTTTCTTCTTAGTTTTTTTTTCCCGCTTTGTTCAACTTTCATGTTAATAATTTAAATTTAACTCCTCGAAAACCAACTTTTCTCTCTTTTTTATTCTTTTATTGTTATGTTTTTCTCTCCTTTTTTGAATTGCTTCAAAATATTCATCTTTATTCCTCTTCTTTCTCTTATTTTTGTATTTTACATTTATTTTGTGCCCCTGATTCTCAAGGCATTCTAAATGTCTTTCACATTCGAACATATTTTCATGCACTTTGCCGTGATCCTTGGTTTGTGTTGAATCAAAAGAAAAACAACATCAAGATCAAATGGGACAATAAATAATACTCCCTCCGTCACACTTTATTTGTCCAGTATTGACTTTTTTAGTCAAACTTTTTTAACTATTACTCATTATAACTTTAAATCTATTATTGATAAAAATATAAAAAATATATTTTAGAAACCTTTAATCAGTTGTAACCTTTATAGGGTAAACAATCTTTAAGACTTATTTTATCGTCAAGAGGTGTTGTAAGGGTTTGTGTTTGTTGAGTTTTCCGTTTACGGTTGGTTTTCTCCTGTGTTGTTGTTGCTTAACATTAAGAAGGATGTTAAGAGAGTGGAAAGAAGAGTAACATCAAGCTTGGATAGATTATAGAGGAACAAGTTTGAGCTTGTAATAATTTAAGTGAGATAATAGTTGGTTGACTGCAATTTCGTGTTGTTTAATGGTCTGGTCAGTAAGTTGTTATTTGAGAAGTTGTGTACGTAGTACATCCATGTTATTAATGGTGTGTTGTCGAGTTGGTTATGATGATCTAGTCCTTAAATTAGGCGTTATCTTTTGGATGAAAAGTATGTTGTGTATTGACACAAAAGGATTTGAAGTGCCTTATGTTGCATGATGAGTTAAATATGAGCCGTTTAGAGTGGCTTGGGTTGCTTAAAAGTTATATCTTGACAAATGTCGGTTTAGTGGAATAAGTTAAGGGTGTTGTAAAGTCGAGAATAGTGTTGGCTCGATTAAGTTTATCAAAGAGTGTTGGTCCAGTTACAAAGTTGTAGGTAAGACTTTTCATGGTTAAGATGTTCTGAGGTAAGTTACTAGTGGAAATTTGGTGGAGCCGTGTGAGCGGGGAACAATTGAGGTTGTATTTATGGGTTTTAGTTTTGATGTTGGTTTTCTTTTATGTCTATGAGGCACGTAGTTGTGTTGTATGGTATTGAGTTAGAATGGTATCTTGATCAAAGTTTGTGATAGTCTTTTGTGCATCATGAAGTAAGAAGTTTTTTCAGAAGTTTGAAAGCGATTATTGTTTGATAGTCTTATTTTGTATGTGGTTGAGTTGAAAGTAAATATTTGTTTTGTTGGTAAGTTGAGCTTGAAAGCAGTTTTCTTTGAGAATGGTTTGAACTGTTGTGCAAAGGTGTGTGGAAAAATCTCTGTAAGTTTTATGACGTAGTTTATTGGCAGTTAAAAGAGAGTGTTTCCTTTGAGAATGGTTGGAAATGTTGAGCAATATGCTTTAATGTGGTAAGGTTTTTGTGATGGAAGTTGAATTTCTAGTTGAGTTTCGGATGTTCTCTCTTCAATAGGCATATGATCGGTATGAGTTATCCAGGTATGGAAAAGTATGTTAAGGTGTTGTGACGCGAATCTTTTGGATTCTTGGGGAAGGTGTTGCAATTGGTGGAGTTTTCTTATAATCGTGTCATTAGTTGGCTTAGAACCCTCATATGATTTTGATAGTAGAGGTGTGGTATGTTGTTTTCTTAAGCAAGGTTTTGTGGGAAGTTTTGGTTTGCCTTATGTGTTAGAATATGCTTGAGAAAGTTAAGCTTGTTAGTGGTAGTTGGCAGCTGTTGTAATTTATCGAAAGTCGGATGCCAACCTTAAGTAAGGAAAGGTTAGGTCGCTAGAAAAGAAAAATGTTTTGTTTTTGGCTTGAGGATGCAATGAGTGTCGAGACGAACCATGGTGTTTTTGGTGTACCATTGTTTTATGTATTATTACAAATTGTGATGATGGGTGATGTTTGGATGAAATGCATGTTGACATCTTGGTTTTGGTACCAAAGGTCCTTTGTAGTAAGATCCTCGTGTGAGTGAGAGAGTTTTAGTGGTATCATGGTGTTTGGAAATTCACGTGGAAATGAAAGCCTCTCTACCATTTTTCCAACGATCTTCTTGATGTTCTTGTTGGTGAGGAATTATGGTACCGTATGTTAAATTGTTTGCACACCTCTGCTATGTTCTTGTTATTGAGATTCAAAGCATTATCAAATATGATGTTTTCTGTCGTTTCAATTCGGCATATGATCTCCTTTTTTAAGAATCTGCTTACTGTTGCTTTGGTAACATTGGCATAAGTGGTTGTTTCCACCCGCTTGGTAAAGTAGTTGATGACCACAAAAATGAATCAGTATCCATTAGAGGCCTTTGGCGAGATAGGTCTAGTGACGTCCATTCCCCACATAGAGAACAACCATGTAGAGGTCATCATATGCATAGGTGATGGGGGAACATGGATATTATCAGCATAGATGTGACATTTGTGGTATTTTTTAGTGTAACCAATGCAAGTACCTTCCATCGTGGGACAATAATATTCAGATATCATGATCTGCCTGGCCATCGTGAATCTGTTGGAATGGGTTCTATATACTCCCTCATGGTGTTCTTCGAGGATCATTTTATCTTCAACATCACTTACACATCGTAGCAACACCTAATCCTTGCTTTTCTTGTATAACACCTTTCCATCAAGGACATAATCACTTGTCAGTATCTGTAACATCCTTTTCTCATTTTTAGTGGCTTCTTTAAGGTACCCAAGGCTCAGATTCCGTAATGAAAGCTTTATATTTTTCTATATTATTTGTGCAACCAAAGTTAAGCTTGCTGGCGAGATGGTAGCAATCGCCTTTTGGATATACTAGAACTACCATAATCCTCTTACCTATGGCATTAGAAGCACAGTCAAAGTTCAAATTCTAAGTTTCATCATCTATGACCTCTTTTCTCCAACTATGAGACCCAAAAACTTCCCGGACGCAACTCCGAATATACACTTTACTAGATTCAGCTTCAGTGAAAACTTTCTTAGTCTTAAAAATAGTTTCCTTAAGACTTTTATGTTCGTCTTTATTTTGCGACTTGGCAATCATGTCGTGAAATAAGGCAACCATGGCTTGCTAATATGTTGCCCCAACATTATTAAGTCCAAAGAGCATCAGCTTGTAGCAAAAGGTTCCCCATTATGTCACGAATGTTGTTTTGTGCATATAGTCACGATACATCTTTATTTGATTGTAACTTAAAAATTTATCCATGAAAGAGAAAAAAGAATTTTTTGCAGTGTTACCGACCAAGGTGTTGATATGAGGCAAGGGAAAATTATCTTCTAGACTAGCTTTGTTCAGGTCCCGATAGTCGATGCACATGAGGACTTTACCATCTTTCTTGACTATAAGGACTATATTGACCACCCATTCTAAGTATTCATCCTCTTGGAGTGAACCGACATTGTACTTACATTTCCTTTTATTTTTTGCAATATATAAAGTCTCATTCTTCATAACTTCTATCAAACCGGTTTACAATCATCCTTTATAGAGAGCTTGTGCACCACGGTATTTGTGTTTAACCCAGGCATGTCCTCTTGGCTTTCTTTTTCATTCAATAGACTTATAATCTTTACAAACTTCTTGTTGGGCTGGATCCGTTTTTCTTCTATCAGCCATAGTAGATCTGAAGTCAAATCATAGTCTTGATCACTTTCGAATTTGGACAGTTCCACTAGATACACTTTTTTCTCAAAAATGAGTTATGGATCAATCTCGACATCATTTGATGTGTTGACATTTGAGGACTTAAACCATCTGTTTGTCCATGAGAGTACGTAATTTATTCGACATTAGATTATTAAAAGAAAAAGGGTTGATAGATGTAGCAAAAAAAGTTTTATTTTATATAGATAGCTAACTTAGGACCCTTTTACAAAAAGAATCTTGTTATTTCAGGGCAAGAGTAACAAGTATGTTTTGTACATAGTTTTGAAACATTCCAAAAACTGTAGGAAATTCTTTAGCAGTTCTAGGGTGAATGAATCCCTAAAAAAGTTTCAAAAAATGAAAAGTTAAGGGTTCCCAGTTGCATTACATCTCGCTTAGTCAAATCTTACAATCCCATGTTCATAAGCTTTTTCACGAGTTTTTTGAAACTAATGCAATTCTCAGTGGAATGTCCCACAACTCAGGCAAGGTATTCATATTGAACGCCATGGTCATAACATTTTAGGTAAGGAGGTTGTCACGGTTTTGTATAAAACAGGAAAACTACCTTCATGTACGTTATATAGATTCTTATATAACTCACCATAGGAAATGGGAATAAGGGTAAATTCTTTTTCTTATGCTTTCATCTTCTGGCTTGATCTTTTTTTTAGAAGTTCTGGTATTTAAGGTTACGACTTTAGGTTGTTCAACTGTCAGCGATTTTAGATAGCCGACATTATAGACACTTTTATTACCAATCTTGTCATCTTTTTTCTTGCTTTTGACTCAACTGCAAAGTCTCGGTTACGGTGCTTCTTTAGGGGTTCTTCTATCTCAACAATTCGATCCCTCAGATTGATATTCTCGAACCTACTATGGACTAACTCTTCTTGTATAAGAGCTTGTTATGCCTAAACATCTTTAAATATCTTCTCCCAATAACCAACTTTCTTCTATTCTTCATGGAATTCAAATTTTCGATCAGTAGAGGACTTACCAATACCCACATATTTTGTTGATTCTTGAAGCTTTTTATGATCGCCTTACAGCTCACTCAGTCCTTCTTCGGCTTTGTTTTTTTTATTTTCTTAGCTTTTTCATTTCTTGTTCCTCGGATTGTATCCAAAGCTTTAATGGTATCCTTCTTGATGTTTTCATATGTTTTATTTTTCAATTTTTGCCAATCTTTCTTCCATCTCTTTGACTCTACTTCTCGTAAAATGTGGATGTTGAATCTTAGCTGGTTCTAGAATATCTTTTTTGATAACGCCTTTTGAATATTAAAAGGATGGTAAGGATGATGTATTATACATGCAAAACAAAAATAACAAGCAAAATAGATAGTACTAGATTAGATAACTAATAAACGAAATAAAATAGCTAGCTCGCTTTCTGTTGCATAAATATAAACATGAAAAATATATTTCGAAAATAAATAACGAGATAAATAACAGGAAATAAAGGTTTTATATAAATGTAAACCCCACGCTCGCTCTCTTTCTAAAATACACCTTACTAGGTGACTATCTAAACGGGTAAAGGTTCGGCATGACTCTAAGGTAGGCTTCTATGTCGCACTAGATGCAGTGTGGTTCTAGAAAGTACTCAAACGGTACTTACTATACTACTAAGGATAGTAAGCACGATTCAGGGGATATGTTTCTCTAAATCTATGCAGAGACGTAGGTCTCAAGAAAACACAAAGAAAAATATCCTGAAAGTAATTCACCATCATACATAGAGGCGGAACCTCACGAAGTTATAATTTCATGCTCCCACTTAAGTGGATAGAGTCCTGGTCAAGAGCTTATGAAATAAGAGTCCTGAAAAACATTTAAAAATATGTTAGAAATTTAAAATAAAATAAAATATGAATCACAAAATTAAAATAAACCGAATTTATATTTTCTATGCATTAAATAAAAGGTAATCGATTTGAGGCTCAGTTCTCAAAATATAGTCCCCATCAGAGTCGCCAGCTGTAATCACCGAAAATTGTTGTCAGATTTTATTGAGACTCCGCTATAATCATCAAAAATTGTTCGGAAAGTCATCACTAATCTTTTTTTGTGGTGCAGTTGGAACACAAAAATCGAGTTTGCGCAATCAGAGTCGAGTTCGGGAGTCTATTACGTGCGGGAAAGGGAATGCACCCCACAACGCCCAAAATTGATATCTGTCTGTTATGAAATAATTTATATGATAGAAATTATAAATTCGATTTTAAGATTTAACGTTGTAATCTCATTATATATTTTAATTTATAATTAAAGTATACTAGAAAATAATAATATATAAAAAAAACATAATATAACAATTTTAATAAAAATATAATAATGCATAATAATATATAAAAAAAACATTATAAAGTAAATCAAAAGGAAAAATATATGATGAAATTGTGAGAACTGTAAATTATATTGCTAAAATGATATAAAACAATGATCAAATTAGAAGAAAAACAAAATTGGAAGGTGAACTTGAAAGGATACTGAACATCAAGGACTTCGGGCATAATTTTTTCATCTTCGCGGGTTACAGGCGGATTTGGGTCTAGTATTGGGTATGGTAGGCGGGTATCCAGTGTAAAACGATATCGTTTTGGGCCTGTGAACTAGTACCAAAACTGTATCGTTTTAATTTTGGTATAAATGCCCTCATTTTTTATGCTTAATTTCTTTCTTCTTGTTAAAAAAAAAGAGCATTTGATAAAGCTCTTAGCCCCTCTAGAATTTATGGTGTCGTACTACCATGGCCACCGTGGTTCATGGCTATCGGCCGCCATGCTGATCGCCAAAAAATGGAAATGAGGCACATTTTCGTTGTGTTTCGGTGTGCTCAATTTGAATATGGTCTCGGATTTTTGAGAAAATTCATGTATTGGCCTAAATCTAGAGATAAGTATTCGATTCCCTTTTTTTTACCTTATTTCGAGTATTTCTCTATCCGATATATCTCTTTTTTTGCTTTTTGATTGGGATTTGATATTGTAATCACTAATTTTATCCGGGATGTTAAACCCGGTTTTAATTTTCAATTTAAATCCGAGAAATGAGCTTGTAATTATTAATTAAAAATGCAAAAAATACTATACATATTATTTCCCTTAAATTATGTAAATATTATTACTTTTTACATATTTTTTTATTTTTATTACAAACTAAAAAATCCAAAAAATGTTACATAATGTTTCTTTTCTATTTGCGTTACCATTTTCTTTTTAACATCCGTTTCCTTGACTTTGTGAATAAATATGTAAATTTTTAGATATATTATTTAGTAAAAAAATCCAAAAAAGGTTTTAGTTGTAAATATTATCGTTTTTCTCTTTTATTATATTATTATTATTATTATAAAATATAATTAAATAAGATAAAACCTATTATTAAATAATAAACCCAAATGCATATCATCAGCTCAATTCTAAAATTAACCAAGCCCGTTTCTTTAATTACCCCACTTTTAATTACATCAAGCCCAACCGGGCCTTAATCAATTCAAAAACAGAAATTCTAACGCCTATTTGTTTCTCTGTACAGGCGGTTACTGACCTTCAGATCAAGTGATGCATCAACGATCCAAATATGATGAAGGCTTGTCCAACTTCCCATGAAGCTCCTAGTCACGCAAACAACCAAGATGGTCCCCTCTTGTACGCCATAGTACCGGTATACAAACAAAACAACTAAAAATTCAAAAATGGCTGCAGGAAAAACGCAAAAAAATCAGAAATATCAGCCAAGGACAACAGAGAATGAAGACAAGGGAATTAGTGTTTTATTTTTCAGTGTAATCCTGGCTATATAGCCGAAGCAAAAGCAATGTAAAATGGAAGTTTTTTCTCCTACCAGAAATAAAATGAAGAAAAGAGAATTTTCAGAGATTTTCTTCTTCCTCTTCATACAATTGTTTTTTTTATTAGCACATACATACACACAAAAGGAAAAACATAGTTTTTAGAAAAGAAAATAGTCACAGAAATTTTGAACTCCATTTTCATTTTCTTTCGGTTTGAAGGTAGGGTAAAAAAAAGAGAGAGTGTTTTCCTTATTTTTATTCGAAATTCTTAAGCAAATAGCATTGAAAGAAAAGAGGACAATAAATAGAGGGACTTTCACTTTCGGAAGTGGTGGTCGCTGACGAACGGAGACTCCAACGACAGATCGCAACGGTGGAAAGAGAGTTCCTGGTGTGGCAAACCATATATCTCGGAATCATGTTGATCTAACGATCGAAGGCTTAGATCGGCGAAGAGGAAGCCTAGAAAGTTCTTGAAAGATTCATGTCGTTTCAAAGCCTCCTGATGGAATCTAAACCATGGAGAGAAGGAGAGCGAAGGCTATCATGTGACGGCTTTACTTCTCGGAAACGATCACCGGAGCGATGATGGTGGTAGTGAACAGGATATACGGCGGTTAGGGTTCATGCAAAAAAAGGGAAGCTTTGTTTCTCATTTTAATTAAGATAAAAAACAAATGAAAGGGATTAACCCATATTTTATGCAGGACCTGCGCTACATTCAACCAGTTTCAGATCCGATTTAGCAACCCATCTCTATACCCTTGTCGAACCTGCCTGATTTTGGTTCTGTTCCAAGAATCCATTTTGGTCTGGGTCCAAGCATTTAGACCATGGCTCTCTGACCAGGCTTTGCTTTCATCATGGGTGAATTTGAATAATACCAGTCGCGGTGGTGATGATCATTTGTATCCTTTTGAATATTGGATTTGTGGTTTGTCTCCATGTTTTTTATATATACTTGCCTTGTTGCTTATTATCTTTCATACACATATATCTTGTATTTTGTATATTGTAACACATATTTTATTTTTGCTCAATCTATCTCACCATAATAATTAATGAACTTAATTAATTACGGGTTTATTCGGTCGTAACGGACCCGTGTTCCGACGTATTGGTCATAGTGTATGCGTTGCTTTCGAATAAAGATATGGTAAAAATAAAATTAATTTGAATATTTAAACAAACATTAATTTAAATGTCACTTTAAAATTTCCAAAAATTAATTAAGCGGCTAATTTGATAAAGGTGCCAATTTTTGGGCGATTTTTTAACGCTAATACCGTTTTAAAATCGTAATCGACTCTCGAACCCAAATCATTTCGAATCTCTGGTTTTCCGGTGTCCGGTCTACCAAAAGTGACTGGTGGCAACTCCAACCCACTTTAAAATCTTTTTCAAATATTTCCCATCAATTTTTAAATCTTTTTAGGTGTTTTTAAACCCTAATTTTTAATCCCTAAATTTAACGTTTCAAAACCCCAATTTTTGATCTAATTTCTCAATTCCAACTTTCAAGACCTAATCCCTAATTTCTACTTTTTCACTAGTGACCTTTTTCCATTTTTTACTACACCTATTATTATTTTAAGAATTTTTGGGTCGTTATAGTTGGCGACTCCGCTGGGGACCAATTTTTTAAACGAGTCAAGCCTTGTTTTTAAATACCGCTTAATTAATTTTGGAAGTTTGAATTAAAGTGACAATTAAATTATCACTTGTTTATTAATTTGAAGTTATATCATTTCAACCCGTTTCTCTAAGTAGGGGAAAACGCTAGTACTTTCGTGAGGATATTGTTCCTTCGTATGGGCCTAGCAAAGTACCTTCGGGGCTCAACTATCCTATGCTTTCGTGAGGATATTGTTCCTTCGTATGGGCATAGCGAAAGGGTCCTCCCGGATTGAACTCGATTAAGATGAGCCTATAATGGGTGATGATCGGAGGCCTTGCTACTCTTAGAAGAGAACGGCAAGGACAATTCGGGTACCTTCTAGTACCAAAATTGCATATAGAGAACATAGTCAACCCACCCCGTTAGAGCTATGCGGATAACCTAGGTGAATTAGGTATGATATCTAGGTTTTGTTTATCTTTCTCTTCTTTCGTGTCATTTATTTGTGTAATTTATTTATGCTTCTGTTATTTATGTTATCCTTACTAATACATTTCCCTTTTTCTACCGTTTGTTTTTTCTTTTATTTCCTTTCCTCGCATCTTTTTTGCATCTTTTACATAAAGGTGTTGATTCTAGTGGTTTGCCCATATTGAGAGCTTTCATTATGGATAAAAGGCTTCTTCACTCACGAGATCTTAACTCGGCGGTTCGATATTGGTTAGAAGTTAACCAGAAGGCCTTCGAAGATAGCTTACCGAGCAAGCGCATAATACCAGGTTACACTTATGTCAGTCTTCAGCAAAATGATTTGTATGAGTTAAAGGAGATATGAGAGAGTTGGGATCAACGAATGCAAGGTCTATTTTATGATAATTATGGAGACATAGCCCAGCTAATATGTGTTGGGGTCAATCAACCTTTACTTCGGGCCGCCTTTCAGTTTTGGAACCTTGCTTTTTGTCGTTTCACTTTCAATGGAAATGACCTAATTACCATGTTGGAGGAATACACTGCTTTGATTAACAGTATAAATGTCAACAAGTATTGGAATTATTCGGAGTCCCCTAAGTCCCAGGATTATCAGACGAAGTTGAGAACTTTAGCCAGAATGAGTGTTGCTTGGGTTTGTGGTTTGATTCAAGTCCAAGGAGAGAGTGTTGCATTTTCATAAGAGAGCATTCGAGATATTATATTGACACACCCGGATGAGGTGATGAGGATGGACTTGTTCGTCTTAGGCATATACGGGTGTATCATTTTCCCTCGAGTTTTGGGTAACATAAATGTTGCTATTCTTTATTTGTTCGACCGTTTAAAAAGAAAAGCCAACCCAGTGATGGCCATATTAACCGAGACTTTCATCCCCTTGAATGCTTATTGGAAACAAGAAGAAGGGCATTTTAGAGGTTGTGCATTATTCTTCCAAGTCTAGATTCAGAGTCACTTTTGGAAAGAGACGACTAAGTTTCTATCAGGTATTTTTCTTGGATGCTTTTACTTAGTACGAGAATACTTAGCTAAAGAATGGTGGGAGGATCTAGATAAAAAAATGGTCAGAAATTTTCAGAAATCTACGGGATGAAGACATCGTATGGAGAGTTCTGTGGATGAGTCACGAGTTTTATTTTCTTTATCAAGTTGGTGATTATGAGTGGCTTCTAATGATTGGTTTGTACGGAGGGATTACATGTGCGCCTTTGCTAGTATCAAGACAATTCGGTTCTCAACAGTTTATCTCTTTTACAACCAGATTAAGTGGTACCAAGATACCTTTTAAGAATGATTACAGAGCCAAGATGCAAACTATAACAAGAGTATAGAAATACTGTTACCGCATCCGAGCAGAGGAAATCGTGAAGAGTACGATCATGCCTGATTATGACCTTTGGAGGCGCGTTAGGATCAATGATGAGATTCTAGTATCTGACCATTAGCCCACCATAACATTAGAGGAGTATATGTGTATAGTTCCTTCCGAGGTTGATATCTTGAGAAGCGACTTAGGAGAAGTCAGGAAACAAATGGATGAGTTGAAAACCCAGCATGTGAAAAAATTTTATAAGGTAAGTTTGGACCTCGATGTAAAAGATGAGATTATTAAACAGTTGAAGAAGCTTAATGATGATTTAAGTGAGAAGAATGCTTGTATCAGAAAGACACCATCAAACTCTATACCTAGGTACAAGCTGTTAATCGAAAAAAGTTTCTTGCCGTTGAGAGAGAGATGATAAATGAGATCCGTATCCTAGAGGAGGAAAGAAAGAAGAATAAACAAGCCATGAAAAAGGAAATAGAGGTTCGAAGGGTCGAGATTGAGAAAGAGAAGAAAAATGTTAAAAATGTGATCAACTATGAGAAGAAAAAATATCGGGTAAAAAAGGAAAAAGGGAAAACAAACCGTGACACGGGAAAGAGAAAATACGAATACGTGGAAAAGAAGGGAACAAGAAAGAAAAAAACTGTTTATTTGAGATGCAATGCTTGTATGTCACTACTTTCGAAGCATTAAAACAAAGCCAATTTCAGAATGCTTAGCTACAAGGAAGAGTCGAGGAGTTAGATCATTCTTATCAAAGGTATGCGGTTAGAAATGAATTTCTAAAACACCAAGCCAGCTGTCAAGAAAATATTTTGCTCCGAGCACGAATTGAGAAATTGGAAGCCACAGTGCAAGATTATTTGGGACGACTTGTAGTGCTCGAGGAAGTTGCGAAAGGAGGAGACAATTATTAGTCGTGTCGTCTTCGTGATGCTACCTGCATGATTCAAGATTGGGATAACTACAATATCACTCTAATGGTACAGGTTCAGGGGGACGCTTAGTACGTGAAACATCTTGCCGCAGAGGCCGAAGCCTTAGCACCATTTATAGAATCAGATATGAAGGAAGCTATCAGATTCACTAAACTGTTCAAGATCATTCAGGATTTAGGAACTAGGGCTGAAGATTATCTGTAGTTGTTATTCTCGTTGGCTTTGTGATAAAGACCTTTAAATCTCAATAAAAGTTGGTTCAAGGGTGATCACTAATAGAATTGACACCTTTACTTGCATGCATTTTCATCTCATGCATCTTCAAGCAAATAATGTGCATTAATTAATAACACAAGATGATTGATCATGGGTACCATGTGGTAGCTTTCAAGAACTACGTCGGTCAAATGGGTGAAAATTTTGCTAGACGTGGAGTCATCCAAAAAGGGACATTTATGTTCAAAGCTAGGAAGGACAAGAGGATAACTTCAGAGCAATACGACTTCAAGAGCATGAACGACCTTGTGGTATGAGTAAGCAAGCTTGAAGGACTTCACGAGCTAGTGATCAAGAATCAGAATAAGATACTATTAGGCATGAAGATTTATCAAGATAAAATCACAGAGCGATTCAGTGAGTTAAGGGGCATGATGGCTGCTGCGATCAAGGAAAAAACCTGATGAAAGGATCTTTCGTGCAATATAGAAAGAGTCGAGACTACAAAAAATGAAGCTATCTGATAAAGAACAAGCTATCAATTGCCAGTACGAAGTAGCTTGCAATGCCTCTATTTATCCCATTGAATTAATGTTGGATAAGATCGAAGCCTCTCTGTTGAAAATTTTATCATCTTCAGCGGATAGAAATCTTGAAAGATGTCTAAAAAGGCAAGAACATCAGATGAACTATGAAAGTGCCCACCCAGCTCTTGAGAACCTCAAGAGTCCTCCACCTCAAAGCATATCGAGATAGGCATAAAACTCGAAGTGAAAAAAGATTCAGGCACCCCAAAACTTGATCAACTCTAGAATTCTGCAACTTAGGTCATCAGGTATGACAACCCACTCTTCATCTAATTTTGTCACTAAGGAGGTGGAATGATTGAGATGGTCCAAGATCAACACCCAACTCAGAGGGAAGGTTTGAGGGACCTCAGTTCGGTTCTCATTTCTTGGATGATAGCTTGCATCAATATTCTTGTATTTTTTTCATTTTTTAAGCTTGAATTCATCTTGCAATTGTTGTCCCCAAAGTAGAATTGAGATTTTATAAAAGGGCATGTGTTATTATTTTAAATGAAGAAATAAATTATACATGTATATATTCCTTTCTACCCCAAAAATTCCTTGGATGTCATAGGCTTGTTTAACTTCGATTTAAATATAAAATTATTGGAATGTTATGATTACGATGGAGTATGATTCCTTTCTCAGCAGTTCTGGTCAGTAAAGCAAGAGATATAAGATTACTACTCATTCGATGATGTTCGATGATATGAAAATCTCCTAGAAAAAGTCCAATGAAATTGGTTGATCTCAAGAATTCCCTTAAGCATAAGGATTGCATCTAGAGAAAAAGAAAGAAAAAAGAAGAGAAAAAAGAGTAAGAAAAAGAAAATGAGAGAAAAAAACAAAAAGAGAGAGAGTAAATGTTACATAAAAAAAACACTCCAATATTCGAAGCCTGGTAATAGGTATTTTCAAATAAGAGTGTGGAAGTTTTGGGGCACTCTGCTGAAGTAATAGGCCTGTTAAAATACACATATCAAATCTTTTGCTTCATGAGTGATGGTAATATTTTCAAACTCATGACTATGCCGAGTAAGTCGAAGTTCGGTTGTATGCTCCATCATGACCTTCGAGACAAAGGAATGTGATGAGTTGATTTCCCCGAAAGAAAAAATAAAGAAAAAAAAGAAAAATAACAAAAGAGAGAAAAAGAAAAAGGAAAAGAAAGAAGAAAGAAGAAAAAAGAAAGAGAAAGAAAAAATATTCTTATAGTTAGATGCAATCAGAAGCACATCGAATTCTCGAGGAAATACTCTTTTACTATGCTAGTGGGACAAGTAGGAAAACCTGAATATATAAAAGGAGAAAGTATTGAGAACTAGAATGAGTAGTCTTCGAATAAATCAAGCAAGTACGGTAATCATGAGGATGAACCGAGCAATCTGAAAGGAATTCAAATATTCAAATATCGCCACAGCTTCCAAAGGTTAAAAACTGAACTTCGAGGGTTGAGTCTAAAGCACTTGATATCCAAGGAACCTCTTTTCTATTTATTTATTTATTTATTTATTTATTTATTTATTGTGTTTTCCAAAACCCATTTAAATTTTGTTTTATTTACAACTATTAAATTGTTTTATTTTTGTGTGTTTACGAATAAGACCATTAATGCAAACGATCATCTTTGATATGAACCGAGAAGAGGGGCCAATGTGTGATACTAGGTGTTGTCGGAAAAGATTACTCTGATTTTAAGGTGATACATTTTGAGAATTTAGGTCAGTATGAATAAGCAAAGATTACTTAAGCCTATTGGGGTTACGGTTTGAGTAGAAATATCAAGCCTTTGGGGGCAAAAGTATATTAGGGGCAATAAGAGAGTCGATCGAAAGGCCCAGAGACAGAAGTCAAAGTGGAATCCAATAGGGTAATCCCAAATGAACAGGTTGAACGTCAAATGACCCAAGCCTGAGAATTGAGGGCCATTACCACAAGCGGGAAATATGAGTATTCCAAGATTGATACTTTAGAATGTTATAGTGGAATAAGAATAAGAGAATAATCGTGTTTATTTGAGAGGAGAAGAATATGAAAGAAAAAGAAGGAAAAATGTCAAATTTCAAATGCTAGCTAGTCTTCTACCATAATGTTTTGAATATTTTTAGAAATACATGTTGAGTCTTAATTGAAGAAACAGACTCGAGAATTTGGGGGCACGTGTCTATCATAACATTGTAATCTAAGACTTGTCACAAAGACTCAATGAAAAACTATGGTTGAGACAAAGCTTAAAGAAATGAGGCATTTTTTAATAGAAGATTCTGACCTGTCAATACAAGTCAGTTTTAACCTTTCGAAGAGTCGGAAAGAAAATAAAAAAAATAAAAAAATAAGAAAAAAAAGAAGAGGGAAGAACAATAAAGATAAGGATGATCTCTTGTCCAAATTTGAACTATGGGTAGTTTGGGGCATGTATCCACCTTAGCCCTTGAGAAAGAGAAAAAGAGAAAGAAAGAGAAGAAGAGAAGAAGAGAAAAGAAGAACAGAAAAAAGAAGGGGAAGAAGAAAAAAAAGAGAAAGAAGAATACCCTTAAGTAAGTACTAAACCTATATCAGAAGAAGATAATTAAGGCGTAAAATGAAAGATCTGTTCTGATCGATATGCGAAGAACAAACCCTTTTCGAAACAGACAAGGAAAATCTAGAAGAGATGGAAGCCCGACGTGATAGGAAGCGAGAATCTGTCCTTTAAGAAGAAAAAAGAAAAGAAAAAAAAACAGTATTCATGCATCATTTAGGTTAAAATTCATACATTCCTTTTTTAGATTAAATATTTATGCATTCATGCATCATGCAGGTTAAATGTTCACCCATCATTTAGTTTAGATATTCCTGCATCATCTGCATCCTCATTTCATTCCATCATCGCATTTTGTGCAGAAGCTTGATCTATAGCCCCTAAAGATTAAACAAAATCAAAAAGAATCACGAGTCTTTGGATTTTTTTGAAGATAGACGATGTGAGGTCGAGATACCTCATTCAAAAAAAGAAGAAAAACAACAAGAAAAGAAAAGAAAAAGAAAAGGGGAAGTAGGATAAGGAGAAGAGAAAGGGAAAAGGAAAAGGAAAAACAAAGAAAAAGATGAGAACAAAAGAGAAAGAAAGAGAGAAAAAGAAAAAAGGAAGGAGAAGAGGAGGAAGAAGAAGAGGAGAAAAACAAAGAAAAGAAGAAGAAAATAAGAAGAATGAAAAAGAAAGAAAGAAGGGAAAATAACACTCATGCATCATCTAGGCTAAACATCCATTACGAGCATCCTAATTCATGTTATCATTATATTTTGCTCATTTTTAAACAGGAATTTTAAAGATTGATCAAAGATTTGGTCTACAGTCACACGAGAAGAAAGATGAACCTCAGCGAAGAATTAAAATTCATGGCTTTCCAACTTTTAGGGGAAATGAGCTTTCTATGTCGAGGCGATCAAATAACGAGACATCATAGATGAGGCATTAGGTATTCTCTAGAGTGAGATACCATATTCAGGAAGAGAAAGAGAAAAAAGAAGAAGAAAAAGGAAAAAAGGAAGAAGAAAGAAGAATAGAAAAATGAAGATAGAGAGAGAAAAGGAGAATAAAATAGAAGAGAAGAGAAGAAGAAGAAAAAGAAGAACGAAAAGCAAGAGAAAAAGGAAAAAGAAGAAGAGAAAGAGAAAGAAAAAGAAAAAGAAGAAAAAGAAAAGGAAAAAAAGACAACTAAAAAAAAAGAGAAAGAAAGAAAAAGGGAAGACGAAAAAAAGAGAAAGAAGAAGAGAAAGAGAGAAAAAAATATATGAAGAAAGATTATCAGAAATCGATATTCAGACATTGGAGAAGAGAAAGAGAAAGAATACAAAAAAAGAAGAAAAAAAGTCAAGAGACGGTCGAGGTTGACTAATTGAGAATATATAAACACCAACAAAGGATTTCTTTAATACCAGTACGGTATACGCTCGAAGAGAGGGACCGTCAGATGCTGCAATGATCAGAAATCAGAGAATCTCGAAGATGTGGATTCTATGGAGAAAGGATCAACATCGTTTTTTTTGCGACATACACTCAAAGAGAGGGGTCGCCCACCACGGTATACGCTCGAAGAGAGGGACCGTCAGATGCTGCAATGATCAGAAATCAGAGCATCTCGAAGATGTGGATTCTATAGAGAAGGGATCAATATCATTTTTTTGTGACATACACTCGAAGAGAGGGGTCGCCCACCACGGTATACGCTCGAAGAGAGGGACCGTCAGATGCTGCAATGATCAGAAATCAAAGCATCTCGAAGATGTGGATTCTACGGAGATGGGATCAACATTGTTTTTCGCGACATATGCTCAAAGAGAGGGGTCGGCCACCACGGTATACGCTCGAAGAGAGGGACCGTCAGATGCTGCAATGATCAGAAATCAGAGCATCCCGATGATTCTATGGAGAAGGGATCAACATTTATTAGAATTCCAGATTTAGGGTTTCATATCGGAGAGACTCAGATCGAGGGCTTCTGCGAAGAGCTTTATATAGGAAAGGCTCGAAGATTTTCAAAGACTGGTTCTGTATAGGAAGGACCAACAATTCATAGTTTAGAGCTTAAAATCTCGTGATACAGGTCGTGGCCAGCTAATCAGGGGAACAAGGAATAGAATGATATCAATATTGCGGAAAAAGGGCTTTTAGATCAGACTCTCCAAACAGGGAAGTCGGATAAAATTAGTTTTTATTGTCTTTGCTTCATCATTGTTTTGCAACGATAAATAAAGAGGGGCAACTGTAATCACTAATTTTATCCGGGGTGTTAAACTCGGTTTTAATTTTCAATTTAAATTCGAGAAATGGGCTTGTAATTATTGATTAAAAATGCAAAAAATACTATACATATTATTTCCCTTAAATTATGTAAATATTATTACTTTTTACATATTTTTTTTATTTTTATTACAAACTAAAAAATCCAAAAAATGTTACATAATGTTTCTTTTCTATTTGCGTTACCATTTTCTTTTTAACATCCGTTTTCGTGACTTTGTGAATAAATATGTATATTTGTAGATATATTATTTAGTAAAAAATCCAAAAAAGGTTTTAGTTGTAAATATTATCGTTTTTCTCTTTTATTATATTATTATTATTATTATAAAATATGATTAAATAAGATAAAACCTATTATTAAATAATAAACCCAAATACATATCATCAGCCCAATTCTAAAATTAACCAAGCCTGTTTCTTTAATTACCCCACTTTTAATTACATCAAGCCCAACCGGGCCTTAATCAATTCAAAAACAGAAATTCTAACGCCTATTTGTTTCTCTGTACAGGCGGTTACTGACCTTCAGATCAACTGATGCATCAACGATCCAAATATGATGAAGGCTTGTCCAACTTCCCATGAAGCTCCTAGTCACGCAAACAGCCAAGATGGTCCCCTCTCGTACGCCATAGTACCGGTATGCAAACAAAACAACTAAAAATTCAGAAATGGCAGTAGGAAAAACGCAAGAAAATCAGAAATATCAGCCAAGGACAACAGAGAATGAAGACAAGGGAATTAGTGTTTTATTTTTCAGTGTAATCCTGGCTATATAGCCGAAGCAAAAGCAATGTAAAATGAAAGTTTTTTCTCCTACCAGAAATAAAATGAAGAAAAGAGAATTTTCAGAGATTTTCTTCTTCCTCTTCATACAGTCGTTTTTTATTAGCACATACACACAAAAGGAAAAACATAGTTTTTAGAAAAGAAAATAGTCACAGAAATTTTGAACTCCATTTTCATTTTCTTTCGGTTTGAAGGCAGGTTAAAAAAAGAGAGAGTCTTTTCCTTATTTTTATTCGAAACTTTTAAGCAAATAGCATTGAAAGAAAAGAGGACAATAAATAGAGGGACTTTCACTTTCGGAAGTGGTGGTCACCGAAGAACGGAGACTCCAACGACAGATCCCAACGGTGGAAAGAGAGTTCCTGGTGTGACGAACCATATATCTCGGAATCATGTTGATCTAACGGTCGAAGGCTTAGATCGGCGAAGAGGAAGCCTAGCAAGTTCTTGAAAGACTCATGTCGTTTCAAAGCCTCCTGATGGAATCTAAACCATGGAGAGAAGGAGAGCGAAGGCTATCATGTGACGGCTTTACTTCTCGGAAACGATCACCGGAGCGATAATGGTGGTGGTGAACAGGATATACGGCGGTTACGGTTCATGCAAAAAAAGGGAAGCTTTGTTTCTCATTTTAATTAAGATAAAAAAAAAATGAAAGGGATTAACCCATATTTTATGCAGGACCCGCTCTTCATTCAATCGGTTTCGGATCCAATTCAGCAACCCATCTCTATACCCTTGTCGAACCTGCCTGATTTTGGTTATGTTCCAAGAATCCATTTTGGTCTGGGTCTAAGCATTTAGACCATGGCTCTCTGACCCGGCTTTGCTTTCATCTTGGGTCAAGTTTCAGCTCAATACCAAGATCCTATCTGGGCCATGGAAACCCCCTCATATCCTTTAACATTAACCCATTTACTGTTTTCATATAATTCGAGTATTATATCTTTGTTGCTTGTTCTTTTTTTAACATATATGTTATCTAGTATCATACTGTGTTTGTATATTCATTTACTTATTCGTTATTTATTTATTTTAAATATAAATCTAATATTTTTATTTATTTCTTATTTATATTTTCATATGTATTCATTATTTATTTATCTATACAAGTTTGTTTATTTTATATTATTTGGTTTTCAAAATTTTACAGTACACTATAGATTTTTATATGTAATATAAATTATACGTATTATATTCTCATATATTATGTCATTTAAATGGATTTTTGTATAGTTATAAAAATATATTTTATCGTGTATTCTAATTAATATTATATGTTTTTTATGCATAATGTTTTTAGTATGAAGCATCTATTATGTTAAAGTAATTTTCTTATTCGTTTCAAATATTTTTGTATGGTTTTGTCTTGTTTCATTGTTTTATGAATTGTTTACACGTTTAATATAGGTTTTTGTTTATTATTTAATCTATGTCATGTCGTATGTTAACCGTATATGTTTTTGCATGTATATATTTGGGTTCGAATATTTCTTTTATCTTGGTTATTTCTGTCTTTCATATCTCATTTGTTTGAATAATGGATATTAATGTTTTGATTGCTTATTTTGTTATTAGGGAGTGAATTTGACTAATACCGGTCACGGTGGTGATGATCATTTGTATCCTTTTGAATATTGGATTTATGGTTCGTCTCTATGTTTTTTATATATACTTGCCTTGTTGCTTATTATCTTTCATACACATATATCTTGTATTTTGTACATTGTAACACATATTTTATTTTTGCTCAATCTATCTCACCATAATAATTAATGAACTTAATTAATTACGTGTTTATTCGGTCGTAACGGACCCGTGTTCTGACGTATTGGTCACGGTGTATGCGTTGCCTTCGAATAAAGATATGGTAAAAGTAAAATTGATTCGAATATTTAAACAAACATTAATTTAAATGTCACTTTAAAATTTCCAAAAATTAATTAAGCGGCAATTTGATAAAGGTGCCAATTTTTTGGTGGTTTTTTAACGCTAATACCGTTTTAAAATCGTGATCGACTCTCGAACCCAAATCATTTCGAATCTCTGGTTTTCCGGTGTTCGATCTACCAAAAGTGACCGGTGGCGACTCCAACCCACTTTAAAATCTTTTTCAAATATTTCCCATCAATTTTTAAATACTTTTAGGTGTTTTTAAACCCTAATTTTTAATCCCTAAATTTAACGTTTCAAAACCCCAATTTTTGGTCTAATTTCTCAATTCCAACTTTCAAGACCTAATCCCTAATTTCCACTTTTTCACTAGTGACCTTTTTCCCTTTATTTTTAATCCTTTTTCCCTTTTTTTCAAAAAGAAGATTAAAAGACACTTGACGTGAGTCTCGAAATGAAAGAAGATTGACAGATGAAGGTTCCATACAAAAGGTACCAACATGATCAAGTTCCACAGAAAGAATTTGAAGCAGTTCTATACAGAAAGAACTTGCACACACCAAACACAAAAAACTCGAAGCTCTATACAAAAAGAGCTATCAGTGAAAAAGTTCATCCACGATCCGGTGGTTTTATATAGGAGAGACCGACAACACCAAAGTAGGGAGTTTCTATAGAGGAGGGACCCTCATCTTCATTTTTGTCTCTGAGATTGAAACTTCGTATAGGAGAGGCACGCAACTCGAGACTTTAGAGTGAAAGGTTTCATATAGGAGAAACCCTAACTCCGAATCTAAAAGTAATATTTCTATATAGGAGGGACCTTAGTCTACAAGATCCGTCATGACGCGAAAGGTTTTATATAGGAGAGACCGATAGCGTGAAAGATCTGGAGTTTCATATAGGAGGAATCCCTATCTTTGTCATAGTCTTTGAGTGAAAGTTCCATATAGGAGGGGCACGTAACTCAAGACTTCAGGGTGAAGGTTTTATACAGAAGAAACCTTAGCTCGAGATCTAAAGATGAATGTTTTATATAGGAAGAGCTTTTGTTTTTCAAGATCTGCTCAAGACGAATGGTCATATATAGGAGTGACCTGCAACTTCAAAACCAGAAGGCAAGCAAGTTCGATACAGAAGGAACTTACGAGCCTGAAAAGTCGGTCAAGGAAGGTGAAGAGTTTTAGAAAAACACACCGTTCCAATACCACCGACTGAGAAGTCAGTAAAAAAATGAGTGTTTTTTTATCTTTGCTTAGTTCTCGTTTCACAAGAACAAGCAAAGAAGGGCAACTGTAATCACTCATTTTTTATCAAATTTTAATATTTATAGTATTATTGTAGTAGTAATATTATTAATAAAAATAGAAGAAAAAAGGGAGAAAAAATGAAAAGAGAAAGGAGAAGAAGAAGAAAGAAAAGGAAAAGTGATGTAGGATTAGAATCCCACATTGGTGGGAAACATGACTTTCCCCTCTCTCATTTCCTATAAAAGGAGGGGATGGAGAGCCTTTTGGGAGGAGAACCAATTGGGTGAGGGTAGTACCCTATGATCCTAATTTAAGAGTTTAGCTCTCCCCAAATTTTGGGTGGTTCGATCGAGTCTTATTTTTAAGATTTGATCTAGTTAAAAATTTTGGAGGGATCGTGGTAGATCTTGGTGGGGAGTTTATCGGAGTTAGACGTTCGTATTTTTCGGTATAATTTCTATTTCTTTTTATTTTTGTATTTTGAATATTTTTAATGAAAATAGTTGTTTATTAATTTATTGTTTAATATTATGTATGTTTTAATTTATTTTTAGATTAATCTTTTTATTTGTTAAATTAATATTTATATTTTTATGTATTTTTTATGTAATGTTTTTAATTTATTTGTCATGTTTAAGATTGCATGTTTACCTTAATTAATTAATACGGGCCCCTAAATTCGGTCGTAAGCGAGGCCAACTCCAGTGTAGTGGTGGTGGTTCGGACGCTTATCTTCGGGTTTAGGTGCTTTAAAATAAATGTGCACATTTAATTAAAAATTAATTCGATCGTCAAATTAGCCCAGAAAATTTAATATTAATAAAGCGGTAATTAAATAAAGTACCAATTTTTGGGCGGTGTGGGGGTGCTAATCCTTCCCCATCCATAATCGACTCCCGAACCCCAAACTTTAAAATCTCTGGTTTTATGGTGTCCGGTCTACCTAAACGGCCGATGGCGACTCCAATTTTACAAAATTATTATTTTAACCGAAAACCCCACATGGAAGACATTCATTTCAAAATAACACATTGGAAATGTTTTCCAACTCAGAAAAAGAAATATTTTTAGCGAATTTAATTAATCGTGGATTTTTTAGATCGCTATAGATATGGTAATGTTTGTTGCTTTGAATGTATTTGGATTTTTTTGGTTCGAATCTTTGCTTTTTTTCTATTCGAAATCACTTGTTTTTATTGATTTTGTTGAGGTTTATATACCCATATTTTACATCATAATAAATTACAAGATCTCTATGATAATCTGCATTTTAATCTAATCTTTATCTATTTTGCGGATTAGTGGAGTAGGGCGATGGATCAGGCTTGGACGGTGGCCAATCAAGAGAGCGCATGGCTGTCACGTGGGAGACTAAACACTGTGTGTAACAGCCACACACGGTGAGTTGTATAATATGGTTAGAGGCGTCAGTGTCTGGCAGAGATGGAAGTTGTTTAGGTTTAAGCATATATGATTAGGTTTTTTTAGTTGAATTGGGTTTAATATTTGGGTTTGATAATTTGGTCTATGAAAATGTATAATGGGTTTATTATGGGCTGACGATTTAAGGGTGTTGTGGGCTTAGCATTGGGTCTGGTTTTATAAACAGGTTGAGGAAACGAGTAATTGCAGTTGTCTCTCTTTGCTAATTGTTGTGTAACGATAATAGATCAAAGATAAAGAATAACTTATTTCATCTAGCAAGGTTTTGAGGTTCTTCTTTGGCCACCGCTTCGTCTCCTAGAGCTTGTCTTGATCTATTCCACAGCCCTTATCAACCAAATCTTCAAAATTGATGATCCGTTGGAGAAGGTAGCATAAACTTGAGTTGCGATGATGTTGATGATTCTACTATTTCTGGTAAAAATTTAACCTAGATGAAACACTGACGGAAAAACAAGGTCTACAAATCTCAATCCATCTACAACACTAACGATGAGATAGGGTGCAACATTTGATCCATCTACAATACTGACGAAGAGGTAAAATTGAATGTTGACAGCTCTGATGTCTGATCTAGTTGCAAAACTGATGGAGAGACACAATCTGACGAAAAGATCTAATGTCTGATTTGGTTACAACACTGACGAAAAGGCATGATCTAATCGGAAGTTCTAATGTATGATCTTATTGCAACACTAACGAAGAAGCACGATCTAACAAAAAGTTCTAATGTTCGATCTAGCTGCAACACTTACGAAGAAGCACGATCTGACAGAATATTTTGATACCTGATCTAGTTGCTACACTGACGAAGAAACGCGATCTGAAGGGAAGTTCTAATGTATGATTTAGCTGCTACACTGATGAAGAAACGCAATCTAATGAAGAGTTCTGATATCTGATCCAGCTACAACACTAACGAAGAAACGCGATCTAGCGAAAATTTAGACGTTTGATCTAGCTACAACACTGACAAAGAAGTGCGAAAATCTATTAATTACCAATAATAATTGAGTGGAAAAATGATATAAAATATAGGACTTTTATGCACTTATCATAATCCCAAACTCAAACTATTGCTTATCCTCAAGCAATGCAATTATATCTTTAAGTTGGAATTTTTATAGTAACATGCCTTTTAGCCTTCCGCGACAGAGCTCCTTTCTTGGTTTGGCTTTTTCTAGGTTTAATGATTTTCTCGAAACTAGACTATGAGTCTTTTTGTGTGTGTAGTTATATCAAAGCTAAATTTTTTAGTTCTAATCATTTTTATTGCTCAAAACTCTTAGATTTTTCTCTATTTTCCTTTTTCCCTATTCTGTGAGTATATATTTATACTGTTTGAGCTGGTTTTGGCACCTCAAGTGTTCAAATTATCTCACTAAAGTCAATTGCGGGTACATCTAATAAGTGAGGAATTTTAAGTCTTAGAGCTAGTGATGGGAACCTCTAAAGACTACACTAGAGTCGGTCATAAACACCTCTAGGTAAAAACTAAAGTCTAAATCTCTATTACTTTTCAAAGAAAAGAACTTCTAAAGTAAAATAAGTCTATCAATGTTTATATTTTTCTAGCTCATAGTCTAATCCTAAGTACTATTCATACAATATCTTTTTGTACTCAAGTCTAATGAATGATACACTCATCTACGGCGGCTAGATGGCATATTGCTGTTGAGACAAACTTCTATAAAATTTAACAAACTTAAATAAAATTGTATATAAAAGTGTGAATAACAGAAATTAAGGCAATTATTAGATAATTTCGCAGACATTTCCATATATTCTAGTTTAATTGCATGTAGAAAAATAGACTAATGCTCCCCCAAACTAGAGGGATGCATTGTCCTCAATTCTTGAAAATAAATGTAGATAAGAGAAAAAGTTAAACTAAAATTAAAAATACGAGAAAAGAAAAAGAAAAAAAAAGTAAGAAAATGCTATCACCCTAGATTTAAGGATATTTGAATGAATTCCTGGATTCATTGTTGATTACCATTTTTTGGCGGCTCCTTGGTGGTTGTTGTGCTACTCTTAGTGGGCTATCAGCAAGGCTTCTTGGTTAACCATGGGGTTGGAATCAAATGGGAGTGAACTGTTTTTTTGACTTTCTCCTCGAAATCGATATTGATCGGGGTAGTGGAAAATATTTTCCTCTTGCTGACAGATAATAGTTCCTCCATAAACTCTTTCACTACCCTCAACGAGGATTTAAGATCTTTGTAAGAATTGCTCCAATCAAATGGATTGGAGTCTTCCAGTGTGGCTCCTATGTTGGTGGAGTCCATCTTCAAAAATTTAGCCACTGAGTCTGCGGAGGCTGAAAAAGGCTTTGTTGCTACAGAGGTAGTGGTGACAGTAGGTGAAGGTTGTAGATGGACTGTTACCGATGCAAAATCTACTAGAGGTGGTTGAGGCATGGATATGTTAATTATAAATTGGGGAAAGTCGGTTGAGCATTCATAGAATTTTTCCTTGATCATTGCGATGATTATAGTTTTGAAATTCCCAATATACCCTATGAAGGCCAACTATCTTCTTTCCATTCGCTGTAACATCCGTAAGATGCCTCCATTTGCTGCAATCGATGATGCTTGTTCTACTGCTTTGGCAGGCTTTGTTGATGCGGTAAGGGAGATAAAAGCATGAGGAACAACGTCCTCAACTTGCATCCTTTTCATGTATACTTCTCTCGTCTACCCCTTTCATGACGCGTATACAAGTCTATTGGCAGTGTAGGCACTCTTTCCAAATGACCAAGACTCGTGATTAAGCAAGGGAAATAGAGCATACCTTGGTCATTATCCTCACAGTCGAATATTGTTCGTTAATGCGACCGACATTGATTCTCCTATTATGGATAATTGAATGAATGAGAGCCAGTCTGGGCTGATCAACCATCTGGTTGTGAGAAGTTGGCAGCAGACACCTTTTAATGAAGGTGTTCTAGAGCTTGGCTTCTAGTCGAAGGTCTCGGCGGCCTACAGAGGCGAGGCGCTTGCCCGTGTTCTATTCTATTATCGGCATATAGTTCTGCCTTCATCATTTCATAATCTGTGTTAGTGAGAGTGACGAAGAAGGCATCATGCTCGTCTTCTTCAATGTGGAGGCCGAATTGGGCGTTGATTATGATATCGACCACCTAGATTGGCTAGCCCCGGAGGTGGGTGCATGTGTTTTTTGATTGAGGTTGATGGGCGTAGAATTCTCGTACCCAGACTATGTTCGTTGGCTTTGGTTGCTTCGTGAACTTCTTCCATCACTGGAAATTTATTTTGAAAAAGATGAAGGATTCGATGCCGAGATTGCCGGCATCTGTATAGAATAAGCCTTACTCCCCGAGACTTGTTGGCCTTTGAAATTATATTGGTAATCTTTCTTGACCGTCGGAGTTGCGAATCGTCTGTATGGTGCTGGGTTTGGCCATGGCAGAAGCGTTCTATCGTTGGTTTAATATGGTTTTGTTATGTAGTAGAACTAAAAGAAGATAAACAAGTAAATGATAAAAAAAAAATCAGAAAGATGAAAGAAATGATATGGTAGTTGATTTACTGAGATTGACATTTATAAGCATGGACAGACGTGGTGTTTGAGGGAGCGGCGTGATTATTATTGAAGTTGCTTGAAAGAGACGCTTCCCTAACTAACAATCATTAACAACATAATCCATGCAGGTCTTGAATTTGGGCGGCAAAATTCTCGCCCAAATTTTTACTACCACGTTGTTAGGGCGAATAATGGGTCTCTACAATGGGTTGGTTATCAAGTTATAATCCTTCTTCATTGGACCTAAAATAAAATAAAAATATGAATAAAGCAAATTATTTTAATAAAAATAAAATGAAATTACTAAAAAAATTAAATACATAAAATAAATCTAAGTCCTAAAACATAAAAATTAAGTATGGAATATTAAAGAAATTAGGTTACTAGAGGAGTGCAATTAATTGCATCTTCTAGAGTAACTATCTTTCCGTGGGCTACTGATGATTCTGTTAATGTGTCCTCATCCGGAGGTTTCTTTCTCGTTTGCTTCTGAACAACACTATATACTGGGATTGATTCACTGATTTAAGGGATTATGCCGCGGAGGTAAAGGATGTTGAGGCAGATGTTGTCCAAGTATTTTGTTTTAGCATCGAAATTAAATTTATATTCAGCCTCAATCTGTTGGCATTCGTCTGACTCCTTTTTCGCATTCAATCAATTTCTCCCTGTTGCTAAGAACAAACTTCCCAATATGATCAGGAAGTCATCAAGAAATATAAATTTATCCATTTTTATCAGAATATTTTTTATTTTTCCTTCGGGTTGTACGTAGGACCGGTCTTCCAATTACAACATTATCGTAGTTGGTTTTTCTTACCCAATGCCTAGCTTTTGAAACAATGACTTAGGCATCAAATTTATACTAACACCTAAGTCGCATAATGTCTTACCTACGTATTGATACCCTTATAGAACATGATATCATAAAACTACCAGACTCTTTTCTCTTTGTTGTAGCTTAGTTATGCAGCATTGTTACACACCCTTCTGTCATGGTAGTAGTCCCAAACTCCCCAATTCTTGTCCTTTTTTATATGATATCTTTAAGGAATTTTACATAATTAGGTATCTATTTGATTGCCTCTACTATAGGTATATTAATGTGTATTTGTTTTAGGATGTCAAAAAAACTTATTGAATTGGTACTCTTGCTCTTATTGTTTTACCTTTTGTGGGAATGGTGGTGGTAACATCAGATCTTCAATCTTTTTGGAATATTAAAATCAGATCTACGATGCTGCCTCGACATCCTTTACTTTGGCATCATCTTTGGCAAATGTTTCTGCTAGTTCTTTCTCAACATATTTCCTTTCGTTTGCTTCCTTGGAGATTTTTGTCTCAAATTTCTGACACACTGCTTTGGCAGGTATCTTGAGTTTTTCAATTTTAATTCGCTTTTGGTTTTTATGACTTTGCATTGCTCGTGCGAACTTGTTTTAGCGACTTCAGTATCGCTAGGTAGACCTCTTATAGGTCAGTTGTTCATCTATTGTACAATCTGCCCTACTATGATTTACGGTGTTGATAGAACAACTTCGTTGTTCTGCATACACATATTTGCTCTATCCATGAAAGTGTCGACTCATTGGATAAATTTATCCATATTAGATATATAAGCACCAATTTGAGTCATGAACATATTCAACATATTTTTTAGGGTTCGTATATAAGTCGGTTACTGTTGCGGCATTGTTTTCTGTGACAGCTATTGTTGAGCTGGTTTGTTATTCTGCTTAAATCATGTGAGTTACATATTTTGTTGTTGTGGGTTAAGTGCATTGTTGGGGTTGCTCCATGAAAAATTTGGATGCTTCCTCCATACTAGATTGTATGTATTGGACATATTATCTTGGTTGAAATTTCCAACATAGAAGTTGGATTCAAGATTTTAAGGGCATTCATTTGAGTCATGATTTTCGCCGCATAGCTCACAAAAAAGGATGATTACCTTAACTTCTCAAACATTACTGGGCTTTTGCAAATCCTTGATCATGTTTGTTAATGCTAATAATTGGGCCAAAATTGAATCTGAATAGTCCAGATTTATCACTCCTCGCCTTGTAGCGCCTCTCCTTGTGGTAGGATGATGATAATTATTTTGGGTGAGTCTATCCAAGATTTCTAAACTTTCATGTGGTGGAAAGTCTAGAAGAGTATCATTTGTTGAGGCATTAAGCATCATCCTCGTTGGTGTATTTAATGCATTGTAGAAGATGGATACTTGAGTCCATTCAGACAATCCATGCATCGGGCATTTATTATAAAGTTCGGTTTACCTCTCCCATACCTTATACATAGATTCACCATCCTCTTGCCTAAACGATGTAATATCATTCCTCAGTTTGTCTGTCATGTTTGTGTAACTAAAATGGGTAAGAAAACTTCGGCACAATTCTGTCCATGAACTAAGTGATCCTGGTTGGAGGTTGTTTAACCATGATTTTTCCCTATCCCTCAGTGAATATGAAAATAACTTGATCTTAAGAACATAAGCGGATACTCTAGGCAGCTTGAAAGAACTGCAAATTTTCTGAATTGTCCAAGTATATCAATCATATTAAACATAACCGGTTTAAACTCAAAATGTTCTAAGTCAATGTTTGGCATGACAACGACAGGTGTCAGCCCATCCAGATCTTCTTTAAGATAATCGTGAACTGTTCTTACGTGTTCAAGTGTTGAAAGATCGACTGGATCGACTACTGCATATGCGGCCGTGTTGCCTGCCACGGCGGAATTCATTCCAGTGTTTATCTTATGTTGGCCAGGTACTGGATTTGTCCTTTATCGAAGACTTCGTGTAGTACGCTCGATTTATGGGTCAAAGGGATAATCATCAACTGATGGATTTGACCTGGTCATACAACAGGATAACCCATATTATAAAAGAAAATAAAGGAAAATAACTAAAAATAAAAATAAAAATAAATAGGGTACAAGATTAATATGCTAGAAGGTTGAAACGTCAGTCTCCGACAATGGTGCCAAACTTGGTGTTTATTTGGAATTCCTACGCCTTAATGCAAGCGTACACCTTTTGACAAGTTGTAGTATTTTAGATATCGAACCCACGGAGACTAGATACGGATGCAACGTATCTTTCCCACACTATGAAAATAAAAACATAAGTGATTTAATTCGAAATATGATTTATAAAAATAATAAAGAAAACTAAGTAAATGATTAAAATCAAGATGAGAATGAAAAGTCTAGGTTGACTGCTTCGTAGTATGGAATCCAATTACATAATGTTCTCTTCTTATTAATGCAGATGATTGAAGTGTCACCTCGGCAGGTCACTGAAGAGGGTCGCCATAGCTGTCTCAGTGGGTTATGCCTTGTCGACAATTCAACAATTCATAGTTTGATAGAGCATCTTTAGTTACCTCCTCCTTATACCTAATTTAGAGTACTATTGATGGCCACGTCTTGATGATACCTCCCAGCGTGAATCAAGGGCGAACATCAACTGATGGTATACTTCCTTTTAGTCGCTGAAATCCTGGTTAGCTTATAACTAAGCCGAATTAGCTAATGCCCAAGAGCAAAGGCCTTATTCTCTCTTTTCGTGAGCCTAATTATCCCTAGTCTAGAAAAACGGGTTTTTCCTTGCAAACCTATGTTTAGAACTCGTATGCAATAACGAGTATGAACCAAGAGAGAATAAACTATGAATCTTGAAATTGAATTAATAAGAATTGAATAAACTTAAAGCCTTCTTCCACAACTACTCCATAATTAACTTATTTTTCCTAAGTCTAGGGCCTGACTTATATAGGTCAAGCCTAAGTCAAAGCTTCCCATTGAAAATAGAATTTCTAAAAGGAATAAAATACAATTTCATAATAAAATACAAACTCTTTATTTTATTTCCTAATTTTGCTCCTTTGAACTCTTGAGTTTTCGTGACTTTGACCATGACTTGACTCTCTTTCCTTGACTTTATTTCTTCTCTGATTGGGCTCACTAGATTTGGTTCTTTATTCTCCATCTATCATACATCATATGTTATCTTTACTCTATTGCCGCAGCAATCGTTTTGCTGCCTTGGGGTGTTTCTCCGCGAGTGATCTTTGTTTGCATTTTTTTGCATTCAGTATCTATCAATAGTATTTGGTATCATCAATATATTTATTTCTTGTCTAAGAAAGAAAACTATAACCGTACTTGTTTTCTACTAAATAATATATAAAAATAACAATTAAGCATTTGAATGCTAAAATGTTGAAGATATGCAGAATTATTTAATATTGTCATTAAATCTATTAGTTACCAACAATAATTTAGTACAAAAATGATATAAAATATAGGAATTTTAATCACTTATCAGATCTTAAAATAGTGACGAAACAAAATGTTTTATACTTATTTTGATAAAAAAAATAATTTAGTCACCTGATTCAAAACACATGAATTGTTCAAGACCTATTGTGCAATTAAACATTTTACTTTTATAAATCATACGATAAAAATACAGGATTGACGTATATTATGCCAGAAATATTCAACATTATTAAAACTTAATTTGATAAATGATAATATGATGATATTGTAATTTAATTGGATAAATACATCATTTACCACTTAATAATCTTCTATTTTTATTTTAACCACTCAATTTTTAAATTTTTTATTTAATAATTAAATTTTATACATTAAACGTTTTGTTTGTCACTCACAAACATTTTATTATTATTTTAACATGATATAATATTTTTATTATTATTTAATATAAAAATAATTTAAAAATTATTGAAAGTTGATTGACCAAATATGAATGAAAAGATTATTGAGTGATAAATGATGTATTTTATCCAATTTAATTTAATCTACGGGATATGAAATTTTATTGAGTTGTATATAGAATAACATTTTCAATGTCTACAAGGTGTATATATCAAAGGTTTAAAAATATAAAAATATGATTTATAATCACTTTTAGATTATTTAAGGTGTTTTTCCAACAATATTGTTGAAGAATTTTTTTTTTTCAAAAATTTAAATTAGAAGTCGGATTGCTTTCGACTCGTCTTCAAATAGTATTCTAATAAAATAATAAATTTTGTTCAAAGACAAGGAAAAGCAACCCGTCTTTAAAAAGTATTTTAAATTTGATTTATCAGGGAAAAACACTATTCAAATAGTGCTTGACGAAAAAAACATTGTTCAAAGACCGGATGTTTTTCCCTGTCTTTGAAAAATATTTATTATTTTTATTGAAATACTATTTGAAGACGGGTTAAAAGCAATCCGACTTTTAGTTTAAACAATAATTTACTATATTTTTAGAAAAAATTGAGTGGTTCTATATTATTGAGAAAAAAAAACTCCAACAATATTATTGAAAAAATGCCATTATTTAAATACTAAAAATAATATTTTTAATAATCATCTATATTTAATTTGATAATTGATGCATTTAGGTAAGTATTATAGAGATTCATGAGGAGACGATATGGAATACAAGTGGGATATACGAGTGCCATACCCAAAAAATTGAGAAATTAAAATGTAACTCTTTAAATTTTCAAAAATTTTAATATACTCCTTAAAAATTTCAAAATTTATATTAAACTTTATTATTTTAATATTCTTAATTAAATCTCTCACATGATTTTTAATAGTTTTCACCTAGGTTCTCAAATAAAAAATATAGTTTGACCTCAATTTCTTTGAAAAAAAAATGAAAATTAAACACTAATTTTTTTTAATTTTACTTTGAAACTATATTTTAAAAAAATTAAGCTCTCTCAATTCTTTCACAAAATTCAGCCCTAATATTATTTACTGAGAGGCTATTTAAAATATTTCAATTTTAGGGAACGATAATATAAATGAAATGTATTTTAGAGATTAAAATTAGTAGCGTGTAAGTTAACTTATCGTTTAACCTAAATGGTCGATTAAATGTTATAATAATTATTAAATTTTGTTAATCGTAATTTAATTATTAAAAGCGATTAAACATTAACGAATAACCATTAAGACACAGTTAACTGACGGTTTAATTATAGTTAACATGTAACGTAATATTTTTTTTCACATGTTCATTAAATTTTAGAGAATAATATAATTATCTCCGATAAATAATATATTAAAATATTCATTAAATACTTAAATAAAGATATTGTAATCATTTATACCATAATTAAAAAATGTTTACATAATATAAAATTTTAAAGCAAGACAAAACACACTAGTTTCATAATATTTTAAAGTTAAAATTTAAAAAGTTTACAAAACGTAATATTGTAGTAATACACCATCAAAGTTTAAGACAAAATTACTATCAGAATTTTAAAAATAAATCTTTAACTAATATATAATAATCAAAATTCAAGGCATAAAAACATCATTAAAGTTTTAAAAATTATTTATATTTTAAACATATATAAAAATAATTTAATAACGATTAACTTATAAGTTAACTATTAGTCAAAATTTATAACCGTAACCATAACCATTAACCATCAATTTTAATGGTTTAGTTAACCGAATTTATTTAATTTTAACAATAAGGTTAATTAACCTATAAAAAGTAGAGATTTACCAGTTAACTATTTATTATGCGCAACCCTAATTAAAATACATTTTTATTATTACACCAACCTAATTTTTTAATTTTTAAAAAAATTGGGGGCGTATCGCAGTCGGTCCTGACCAAACATTACCCTTGACTACTGGGACGATTCTTCCAAATCAATTTAGATTATAGCAATATTAATATTTAAAATTTTAATCTTATTTAATAGATTTAAGATCTCATCGTCCCTTATCCTACTAAATTAACCGGTAGTTGATAAAAAAAAAAAATTGATGATTTACTATAGAAATATATTGCTTAAGTAATTTCCATGATCTATCGTTTGAGTAAATTGTTTTATGTCTAGAAGCATAGGTTAATTTAGATTAGGCTTAAAGTCGGTCCATATTTATCTAGGATGGGCTCGTTCATTTGTTTTTCTTACTGCTTCTACATGGAGGGACAGTGATGAGCCCAATTCAATCGGGGAAGGAGTTACTTTTACTTTTTATTTTAAATTAAATTCCCTAAATAACTCTATCGTGTATTAGTATTTATGTGTATTCGGTTTAAATAATATTTCAATTAAATTAATATTTGATTAAATCGAGACAATAACTCAATTTCAAGATTTAATATAATATCATACAACATTGACAATAAAACTAGAATGGTTCTTATTACAAATCAAAATTATTGGATTTGAGAACCAAATCTTTTATGTATTAACGAAGAGAAAAGATTATTTAATTATGATTTATTGTAACCTTCTAGACCGACTTATATATAAAAAGAAAATATTATTTGAATGTGTGTCCGGTGATGAGATAAGATAAAAAAAAGATGATACTTTAATAGGAGAGAGAATAAAGAAGAAAATAGAAAAAATATAGGAGAAAACTTTGAGCTCTGGTTTACAATCATCGAAGTTGTTGTACACAAAACTGTTAGCACCATTTGCAAGGTCTTGCCGAGGCGAGTTCAATGATGGGTATCGTATCGCTGTATGAGTTGTCGTTCGTCAAGATAAAGAGAGAGAAGTTTCAAATGAAGTGGTTTTGAGATATTTCAACTATCATCACCGCAAATATTGAGTACCATAAGAATCGGCAACCAACGGAAATAAAGCTTGTCGTTGTTATTCAGCCATTAAAAAATGGACTATGCAGTTCCTATACAGGTGGGCGTGTGCCTAGACAGATGGGTGCACACTATCTGTGTACACCGCGATTCATGATATTGACATTCTCGAGTGCACATGTACCTTATTGCATTGGATCCCGCTCTTAGGGTGCCATAACATCCGAGCACCTGTTCATACTAAATCTACCCTTAGGGTGCACCACAACATCCTCGCACTTTCCTATATTGGATCTTGCTCCTAGGGTGCATCCAACTTATCATGCATTGCGCTGCACCAGATAACATCAGAACGTGTAAGATCGTTTGAGACACTCCTGTGATTAATTGATAATTGATTATTTAGTTGTTAAAATGTAATGCTTTTCATGTTTGTTCGAATGTATTAATATGATTTGATGGAAATTATGATGAAGGCATAATAATGATAAATACTCGATTAAATATTAACTAAATAAATACGTTAGTAACCTTCTGTAAAAAATCTCATAAGCTTTTAGAATATATTAATGTATTATAATATCGTAATTTTAAGAAATAATATGAAATCGTTAGTGGGATACCAGCTCGAGCTATGGAAGTATAAGTAAGCGATTGAAGTTATACCAATACGAGTTAAAACGTTTCGATATTTATGAAAATTGGTAATTTCCGGTAAGCTAATTAGTATAGGTACACGTCTGAGTACCTTCTATCAAAAATATTATACCGATAATTGCATTTGAGTATCATTAATCGTTGAACTGAATAGTCTAAAATATTGATTAAAAATAAAAGTAAATGATAAATATTAATAATATAATTATTCTTGGATAAATGATAATATGAATTAATGAAGATAATAAATAAGATTAATGTGACACCCTCGTCCTGGGTGAGGAGACGGGAGTGTCGACCGGTCTTACAAACCTTTAACAAACCGGACTTGTAATTATTTTAAGATGTTTCAATCATTTGTATGGCATTTCAATTACTTGTAAGACATTGCGAGTCAATCTCTTGTATCTCTTATCAATTTTGAGGTCAATTTAAAACTTTTTCCCAATTCAATATATTCATTATTTGATCTTAAGCTTATTTCATTTTCCAATTGAAATTCACCTAAAACTTGATCTCATTATCCAATTTAACTTATTCTCAATTACAAGACCCCATATAGACCTTAATTTACTTACGGAATCCCACAAACAAGATGTGGTAATGCACACATTTTAAACTCAAAAGTTGAACCAAGAGTGACTAGAGGTATCGATACCCCCTATGGAGAGGTATCGAAACAGGGGTATCGAAACTCAATTCAATACGGGTCATATGCATTGACTCGTTGACCAAGGCTAGGATAGCCTGTATCGATACAGGTATAGAACCAATTTCACTACTAGAGGTTCTAGTATCGAAACCAGTATCGAGTCAGATCTTGCTCATTGACATATTGACTTAAGGTTATGGTAGCCCGATTCAAAACGGGTATCGAATCAGGGGAGGCTCAATGGCTCACTAGAGGGTTTGGTATCGAGATCGGTATCGAACCGGATTGCTATCGTCAAGGGGGTATCGGAACACATGGAATTGGTATCGATACCTCTACTCGAAATTGGCAGGTTTCTAACTTCTAAGACACTTAGACACCACCTAAAAGACCATCTATACAACCTCAACCCTAATCCTTAAGGGACACCTATAACTTGTTATACAACAAATATCATCTAACCAAGTTCATTATTTTGACTAATATCCATGATATTTAACATTTAGATCACTTATATGCCATGTATTTTCACTATGGAACATAACACTACCATAACTCTATCTTAAGGTTCACATGTTGTAGATGTCAAGATAATTAACATACATACTAAATGTATATGACCAAAGTTAATATATGCAAACCATAAGTTAAAACTCAAAATGCATGTAGCAAGCCTAATACTCATAGCCTTAAGGCTTACATATCAGATACAATTATCAAGGGCTAACATATACAAGCCATGAACCAAATACCAAAATGCATAAGCTAATCTAAGCATGATCGCTAAGCCACCATAATCTAGGAGTTAACAAAATTACAAAATATCATACTTTGCTTGCTTGTGGTGCTCGCTTGCAATCAATCCCGATTTAGCTCCTTGACTCCGTAACCTGTTGTTTTAGAAGGAGGAAACAGACGAGTGGTAAGTACTTGCTAGGTACTTAGTGAGAAAGCCTTAAGTCTAACCATATTAGACATAAATTGATAACAAATATCACATACTTCAATCAAGCAAATAAATCAATTCATGGCAATAGTTTAATCAATAAGCAGGTTATCATTCGTCAAGTATCATGCTTAACGTGCTCCTCATGCTTTATCGTAAATTTAGCATACAATTCAATTCATAATCTATATGCTCATGTCTTAGCTAGCATAAAATCAATGCATATAACTCATTTATCACTTTCTATTTCTCAATCTTTCATAGATCATTTCATATCAAGGGCTATTTATAGCCCTATATCCATTTTCAATGCTCATTAGCTATTTCACATTCAAGTGTTACTCATAGCAACAATTTCATTTCAATACTCTATAGCAAATCATAATCAATTTCCAATGCTTCATAAGCAAATACATGTACATATAGTTTCATTTAAACTTTAGTTTTTCATTTTAGTTTCGTGTTATTCCTTGGTATAGTTGGACAAGGTAAGAGAGTCAACAAGAGTGCCACCAAGGCACTAACAAGAGTACTACAAAGGTACTAACAAGAGTACCTCGAAGGTAATAGCAAGAGATACCCATGGTATCTAAAAAATGGTGACTAACCACCAATCAATGGTACCCAAAGTACCGAACAAGAGTATCGAAATACTAAACAATAGTACCGAAATATTAAATAAGAGTACCGAAGTACTAACAATGATCTCAGACCCGTACTACCTATGACCAACTATCGACCAAGGCTCAATAACATTTTTATTATTCATTTGATCATTATTCAATTCATATTAACCAAGTTCATATCACCAAAAGCAAGTATTCATAACATGCTAACATAAAAGCATTTATCATGCTACTATCATATCATTCATATCATGTGAACATATAAACATGCATATCATGTCATCAATTCAATGCTCATATCATTATATTCATGCTTCATGCATGGTTCACGTACCTGGCCTCTGTAGTCGCATGCCATAACTTACCTCGACATTTCTGAGCTATGCACATGTACCAAGCTAACCTTATCGATCTAACATTCGATTATATTATCATACAAGTCCTTTATCATTTAAACCTCATTCCCTTATTACCAATTATAGGATTAGTCAAATTGCATGACAAATCAAATAACAAAGGGTTTGGTTAGGACCTATTCATAACCCTAAAGTTTGCCACACTGACAAATGATTCCAATAAATTAAGGGTTGAAGATGGTGATCCCTTTGCCCCTCTTTCTAGCTAACCTGAGCTTTTCTTGTTCTTCGATGTCCTCTTATCTTGGATTCTCTAGTAAACCATATCCACATAGCAAACCATTAGGACATATCCAAATCACTTAATTCAAGTGATCACATGCTTAACAAATGTAAACATTCACATTTGTTCATTAGGGGCAGTTTTGCTACCCTCTAAAGAATCAATCATATCTCCTAGCTCCCATATTCGAATTGAGCTTATTTTATATCGTTAGAAAGATAAGAAGATCCTATAAAAGGAAAAATTAAACTCAGATTTTAATTCTCAACCAATCAATATCAGATTTCATTCAAAACAGACCTGTCCAGATTCAGGAAAACTCGAACAACCCCTAAGGAAAGACTTATAACTTTTCTATGAAACTCCAATTGAGGTCCTGTAAATTTTTACTTAAACTATATATATGTGAGTATTCCACTGTAAAATTTCAGCCCTTGACTCCTTCAAATTCAACCTAAGGAATTTTTCTAAAAAGGCTACTCAAAATTGCATTTTCTAGGCGAATAAGTCTATCTTTCCTTCCATGTGTTCAATTCTAATTCCGAGCTTACTCTTATGAATTTTCAAGCATCTTAAATCCAAGTTTCCTAACTTATTATTCATTCTTTCAAAACCCATATCCAAATGAATACTAACTTTGATTAGGCACTGTATCAACCTAATCTAACACATGAGCATCATAAAAGCTTCCAAAATTCAAGAACTTAAACTTTCAATGTTTAGGTTATGGAAGAAGAAGCTTCAAGATTTTCTTTCTTTTGGTTATGGAGATGGAGCAATGAAGAAGATGAAGCCTTTTCTCCCTTTTTTTCGTTTGTCTCGTGAGAATGAGGGAGAGATAAGGAAAATTGGGTTGTTTTTGTTTGATCATTAATGAGGGTGAAAGGATTATTCTGCCCTTTGTGTAATAACTAGCTTAACTTTATTACAAAGGGTAGTTTATGGAATCTTCATAATTACCATGCAATGTTCAAGTTTCCCATTTAATTTGATTTGGTCACCTTTATTTAGCCCTTCTTATTTTTCTTTTATTTCAATTAAGCCCATCTATTCTATAATTTTGACTCTCAATTGGTCAACTAAATTATTAATTGGTCATGAATTCTCCTAGGCCCTTTTGAGGGTGTTACAATTAATAATACACTTTTTCATAAATGTACTAATAACTTGGTAATGTAAAATAACGATATATCGTTGATTAGCAACAATAAGGAATTCTTGGGATCGCATTGCTTGTATGTCGGGTACACATATGATTGCTTGAGTCTTGTTGATTATTGGGATCTAGATACCCATTAAAAATGTTGTAATACCATGTATAGTGATATCGTATAAAGGTTATTGATGTTGTGTAGCCCGAGTCCCATTTGAGGATACTCGAGGAAACATTCCAAGTATGAGTGTATGTACCAATACTATGTGATAGTCTCACCCAAGGTGTATATTTTGGTGTTAATGGACATGGCTTCACCTAGAGTGTAAATGCTCGAGGACGATTTTGAGTGAAGGTGTATGTTCCAATTCTATGTAACATGATATCACCTAAGGTATACGTTCCAATATTATATGACATCACTTCATTTGTAGTGTATATACCAAATACTTTATGACCCGATCTTAATCTAGAGTTGTTATTTTATTGATTTTTATTTCTACTTCGATTATCTAATGAGATCTCGAGTATGATTAACCTTAGGGGACATGTATGATGTTTTGTTATATTTGTAAGCATGTGTTTAGGCAGCTAGTGGTAGTGCAACATGTTTATTTATCTCTCTTCATTGCTTATGTTTAGTTATCTCTTGAGTATGCTTCTTTATCTCTCTTCATACTTATGTTTTGCGATACTTGGATATGTACCATTGAGATTTGTAAGCTAATAAAGGAGAAACATGGAAAGAGAAAGCTTCAAGAGAAGGGGAAACATGGTTTGCGACAGGTTTTGCTTAAGGTTGGTACTCTAATAACTACTTAGCATCATACATCTCATGAAATTAAGCTTGTTGCATGTATGATTAATTGATTGCCTTGGTAGATTAGGGACTCCTTTAATGGTGAATTTATGAATGGTTGTTGAATTACTATAAAATAGGTAGAAACTCACTAGAAACATCCCAATAGCTTGTAATAATGAAGAGGGAATTAACCAATTAGGTTGAGCTGGGAAATTTGGTGATTTCTCACCACAAAATTGTATTTTTGTGTAAGGGTACCGATATGGACAATACACCTTGCATATTTTAAATTTAGAGACATTTTTCAGTACCCATGTGCAAAGGCGTATAGATACCACTGTTATATTTGATTTACGATACAAGGGCATAATGGTATACTAAATATATGTATCGATACGGGTTTAGTTCGATATTGGTATAAGGCTAACCGTATCGGTACGGGTAAATATTTTTGGTATGTTTGAAGTTATTTAGCTTAACGTATTAGTATGAGATGGAGGCGTATCGGTATCGAGGGCATACCGATACCCTAAATAGGTGTATCAGTACTTATTGGGCAATTTGTCCAAAAATTAATATTTTAGTTCGGGAGTTCTATAATTCAAGGTAAAAGATTCTAAAGGTCTCCTGAGGTGCAAAATAAATATTAAAATTGAGAAATCGATAAATTAAACTCATATATGAGATAATTGTCTAACTAATCAGTAAATAGTGGGTGAATAAAAGATGTTAGAAAATCGTAGACTATTGGTGGATTTTATACTGTGATAAACTAAGAACCTTGTTGTGTGCTGATGATTGCCTATGGATATGATATAATATGGTGGGTCTGGACACCATATATATATGAACAAAGTGTTACAACAGTCGAAGACCATACCGAATGGAGGATCCTAATGCTTAGTGAACGTGAGCCTTACTCATAGTGTAAATCCTGATGTTCGTGGTCGCGGGTCACACTACCTATATATTATTATGGATTATGAGATTCTATATGGACTTCTCTTAATATTTATATTTGTGTACCAAAATATACATGCGTATTATCCTATGTTTAGGTGGTTATGGTAGCGTCATTCTTATAATGTCATGACATCATCCTTATAGCATAACTTTATTTATGATATATGTGATGTGGGTCGAGTGGCAGAATACTCATCAAGCTTTCGTAGCTCCGCGTTTAGGAATGTATTTCTGTGCTCAAGTGTCTAGGTGGCAATGAATCGGAGGAGCAACATCGTGGTTGTTTTCAACATCGACTTGTGTTAGAGTACGTTTACTAGTTGTAATAGACCATGTACTTGTAGGACCATATATGTAATTTGTAACTCTTATTTTAATCTAGATAAAATCAAATATTTTAATTGTTTATAATAATTGGAGCTCCATACTACTCTTTTGAAATATTTTGATTATGCCTTTGATTTAAATGGACTTGGTTGGATTTGAAATGAATAAACTTTTATTAGATTTAAATGGGCTAAATGGACTTTTGAAGCTAAATTTTAAAATATGAGTTCTGGGTTGGAGGCCAAATATGACATCCGGATTGATCATGTTTCATTATACATCAATGTTATGGTAAATAATTTGTTTTAAGGAATTTTTAATTTATTTGGGCATAAATTGTAACACCCCGATTCGGATGTCAATTGGGCCTTTGGCCCAAAACCTGTATTTCAAAATCTCTTTGAAAAGCCCAATAATAAAATTAATCCAAACAAGCTAAAGGCCCAACAAAGCCCAAAACCTCACAACACGGGGCCCAAAACCGAAGCCCTAACCCTTAGGTTAACTCGACACTCAGATCCGAATCCGGGTTATTACAACTCTCCCCTGCTTAAAGAAAATTTTGTCCTCGAAATTTACTTGTCAGGAAGAGATGAGGATACTGAGCTCTCATATCTTTGTCCGCTTCTCACGTTGCTTGTTCGATTCCATGGTTCCTCCATAACACTTTTACCACGGGTATGCACTTGTTCCAAAGCTCCTTAACTCCTCTATCCACGATTCCGATAAGTCTCTCCTCGTAAGTCAAATCCATATTGACTTCGATTTCCTCAAGCTAAACCACATGCGAAGGATCGGAACAACAATGTCTCAATATAGACACGTGGAACATATCTTGTATACGTGCCGACTCCAGGATAAAGCTAGCCAATAAGCTACCAGTCCAACCCTCTAAAGAACCTCACAAGGCCCGATGTACCTTGGGCTCAACTTCCCATTGCGATCAAATCGGATGATCCCTTTCCAACGGAGATACCTTGAGAAACACTTTATCACCAAGCTCATACTCGATGTGCTTACGCTTCTTATCAGCATAAAATTTTTGTCTGTTAAAAGCTGCTTGCAACCTTTCCTTTATGATCTGGACCTTTTCTTTGGTTTTCTTAATAAGCTCTGATACCACTCAATGTAACACCCCGATCCGAATGTCACATTAGGTCTCCGGTCTAAAACCTGTATTTCAAAATTTCTTTCAAAAGCCCAACAATAAAATCAATCCAACCAAGCTAATGGCCCAAAAGCCCAAAACCTTACAACACGGGGCCCAAAACTGAAGCCCTAACCCTCGGGTTAACCCAACACTCGAATTCGAATCCGGGTCGTTACATAAATAGTTTTTTAGTAGTTAAATCTTTCATTTTAAATGTTTGATAAATTCTTTGACCCTATTATTTACATAATTATGACTTTGTCATAAAACCTAATCTAATGAAATAACCTCCATTCGAATCCACTTCAATTTTATCATCAAACTACAACATCAAGCAACCAAACCATAAAGATTCTTTCGCAATGAACTCGTGTAAAACAATTTTTGTGTAATCTTAATTTATTTTCATTGAACTCGTGTAAAATGATTTTTACATAACATCTAATGATGAATTAGTAAAATTTTATTTTATTATTCTATTTTTAGTCGTAGATTTTAATTATATTTTAGGTAAGAAAATATAGCAAAAATGATAGTAAAAAAAAAATTATAATGTTGATATTTTATACAAGGTTAATAGTATGTATCAATATCTACAAAGTTAATATTTATAAATATTAAATTTTAAACAATAAAAAATATTCATTGTTTTAAGGTTTTTTTAATTCATTATCAAAAGTATTTTATCCAAATAAGTTCACCCAATAAAGACTAAAACATCACAAAACATATATATATACTTAACAACTAAATGTATCATACTCTTATTTGTTATTATACACAAATCAACTATCAACTAAGTTTTACCAAACAATCTTAGATAAATTGTTAATCAAATTAGTCTCAAATCAGCTAATATGATTAATTCATCAAACCAGTCACTACAATCAGTTACCTGCTATCAACCATTTTCCAAACATATCTATTTTTTAAATTTAAAAATAATAAATGTGATTTAAAATTATATAATAAATTAATATAATATTTTTAAGTAAACTTAAAGGGTTTACTAGTATGACAATCTTGTATTCATACTCATATAATTAATGAAATTTTAATGGCTTATTTGAGTACCGATACATAGAGATCATATTGATACTATTGTTCTATTGAAGTTGAGGATCAACACAATGAGTGTAAATATCGATACTAGATCTTGGTATACAAGGAAGTCGTATCAATACATAATAGGCTTTTTAATCTTTTGATTCTATTAAGTGTATCGGTACTCGAGGCAAGTATTGATACCCAAAAGGTTATACAGATGATGCTCATATAGGAGTATCTGTAAGTGCAGAATAATCCGTCCCAAAAATTTGAGTTTGTGTTTATGGATTCTATAATTTGTGGGTATGAAACGAAACGTAAAATTGAAAAATAAGAATTTTTTAACCTCCTACACGATACTAATAAGAATAAAATAGATAAAATCTTGAGGTTCTAAATGATGCCTAGACCATTAATGTAAAAATTTGATGTATTTATTCTTTTATTTGTAAATATATAGAATGTTAGGTCTGAAGTTTAGTGATAATTGGATCACACCCATAAACGAAGGCTTAGCGATGATTGAGTCCTCCTCATAAAAGTAGGCTTTGGTGTTATTTTGAACCAAATATTTATGTAATGTATTATGATATTGTAAAATGATGTTATGCATTTAGGTGATTATGATAGCACCAATGCATGTTTTAATATCATGTCTTACTTCATATATTTATTTATGTTTTGGATAAATTATGGTTAAATAAAAATATATTCATTGGGCTTTCATTAGTTCAGTGTTTGGAACAATTTTTTTTATTCGTGGTTTTTTTGGTAATCAAAACATAAAGAGTACCATCTGTCGGTAGGTTTTAACATCAACGTTAAATGAGTACAATACTTATATAGGTGGATGTATTTATAGGATTTATGTTATTATGTTGTAACTCTTATTAACTTTCAAGCCATATAAGTTGAATGTTATTTTATGTATTTTCAAATAAAGCTCTTAAATATTGTTTTACTGTTTAAATATAGTTTAATTGTCTTAAACGATTGAATTGCGTTAAAACTTTATTTGGATTTTTAAAATAAAAATAATTTGAATAAATAGTTTGGCTTAGGCCCAATATAACATCTAAATTGAAGGTGTTATACCTATGATGTTAAATTATTTAATAAACACTAAAAATATTGTACCGATCATTGTATTATTCATCGGTAACATTTTTCACTCTAATTTTTTACCAGACTAGATAGGAGGTGTTACGGTACCGATATAAAAATTGGTTACGAAAAATTTAATTAAGCTAGAGGTATCGATATGCTGGGGCTATACTGATACATAAATCAGTCTCGATGTAAGAATTAAATTGCGCATGCCGGTACGATATAAAACTCGACTGATACCCATGGCTATAGAACATGTACTAGTATCTATATCGATATTGATAAATTAGTTATTCGAACCTTAATCAAGTTTTAAATATTATAATTAATTCAGTGAAATTAGTTAAGTCAATTAGGACCTTAAAAGGACTTCAATTAGTCTGAAATTTGAGACGTATGTATACAAGCATTAAATTTTATATTGGTTTGGTTATTTTTAGACAAGAATCTAAAATTATAAAATTTATAGTTTAGTGAGTTTAGTCTCTTAAGTTTATAAAAAATACATATCGACTCCTAAAATGTATCGCATTGTATCATCCCCTGCTGTTATTGCACTGTTCAAACAATATTGAATCATAGTATCATATTTAATCATTGTTAAGCCATTGAAATTATTATATCGACATCATTATCGTCTATCAGTAACATCTTCGATCAAATTTTCTATCAAATCGAGGAAGAAAATATTACACATAACATTAATACTCAAATCATTAACTTTATCTAAGAGTATTAATACCTCATCTCAATATCAAATTGTTGATAAGCTTAATTTAAATTTAAGATAATAACATAGGTTGATTGTTGATTAGAATAATTTTTAATAATAAATAAATTTGTTTTCTTTACTTAAAGTAAAGACTAATGAAACAATGTTTTATTAATAGTGACAGTTAATTAACCGATGCCTATCGGTAGGGGTGTTCATAATCGGGTATCCGAGATTTTGGGTACCCTAAATTTCGAGTACCAAAATATCGGCTCATGATCCGACCCATAAAAATCAGGTATCTGCAATTCGGGTACTCGTAAAATTCGGGTACCCGCAAAATTAGGTATCGGGTATCCGATTTAATTTTTTATATATTTTTTTAATTTTTATTTTTTAAAATATATATATATATAAGAAATATTTAAAATTTTATGATATATATTTCAAACACAAAATTATTGATTTGAGATAGGTTCTAAAGATAAATTTTTGAATATATATACATATATTAAAGTTTATCAATAAAAGAATATATTATTTTCGATCATAATTTTTTTTAAATCTAATATTAATAAATTAATATAAATATTTATAAAAATTAAAATTTAAAAGTATATAATACAAGGTAAGATGATTTCATTGTTTGCTATCACTAATGCTAAGATGATTTCATTGTTTGCTCTAGGTTCTAAACTTAAGATCGACGGCTCTGATCGTCCTACATTTGCTCTTTGACACGTTCTTATTTTATTTATTTTTATTTTTAAATATCTACGACAGCTTTCCTCATTTCTTTCTCTTCCCTATTCCCTCTTTTGCCCTAAAAATAATTGAATAAGGTTTTTCTTCTTCAGAAATCTTTTTAGGGTTTCTCTCCCTTCACCAGATTTTCTCTTTCTAAACGGAGTCCCTAATTTACTACTGCTCCAAGTGATCCCAGGTTCGTTCATTACTTGTTATCGTAATTGAATTATCAATTTTTGTTATTTTTTTTCTGCTTTGAAAATTAGTTGGAATCATTTTTGTGTTCTTCGGACCCTAGAGTTTCTATTGGGTTGATGAGAAAATTAAGTAGAAGTGGAATTGGAAACTTTGAAATATTGGGAGTTTATGTCAGCTCTGTGAAGAATTTTGGTATTGGCACAGTTGAGATTCCTTTTTTTTTTGAAAAAAATAATGCTTCTTATTTTAATTAATTTATTTGTCTTAATTGTAAAATTAAGTAGTTTAAAATGGAACCTTTCCAATTAGTTTAAACGAGAGCTTTTCTTAGTTCTTATAATTAGCAAAAATGAATTTAGAGTTGGAAAGTTTTTCGCTGATGTTATTGAACACTAGAAGAAATGCGTCTGAACAATCAATAGAATTGATGGACGAAACTTTGTAATTAAATAAGACCTTTGCTTATAAATTATAATATATGGATAAAATGAAAACTATAGCTGGAAATTTCATTTCTACTGACTTTAGTTTTTGAAAATACTGATTATACAACTAGTACCGTGGCCTTTGTGGGATTTAGAGCGGGGTATAAGTTTCTGAAAGCTTGAGGAAAGGTTTTTTGAATTGTGTTTGGGAAATCAATCTTGTTGGGATTTGGGGACACATTTAAATATCTGATGGAAGAAATGTGGAAGTTTTGCGGTTTTTCCTACTTAGGTATTGTGGTGGTTAGGACTGGAAACTAAGGATTTTGAGGTTTGTTTCTGTTTTAGGACTAAGGTTTCAGTTTAATATCTATTAGCCATTGGATTAGTTGAGATTTTATCTCAATTGAAACCGAAGGAAACTTGAATTGTTGGATTGAGTGGTCTGGCTAGTGGAAGGAAACAATTAGGGAAGTAACTCAGTATTAATGCTATGACTAGAACAAAGAAGATTAGAGAGCTAGGTAAAACAAAATCACAGAGAGGATGCATTCTATCCAACCAGATGTCTGTTGTAACAACATTCATGATGAATATTGAATTTCATAAGTTGTTAACTGTAATTCTAAAGCATTGTAAACTGTAACTAGAAAGGTTAGTATGCTTTAAATGAAAATGTAATATGTCATGGTCAAGTATGATGCTTGAGATCATTAAATTAGGGGGGGGGGGGGACCATGAAATGCTAAAATTGCATTTGGTTATCAGCATTCAGCAGAGTAATTCACTCTCTTGCCATGCTGCTGACAGCTAAGAAAAAGTTGGAGGGTTGTTTAATGCTTGAGGCATGGGTTCTGAATAGAATTTAACGGTTGACTAGAAGACATTAGCATACCCCATTATTTGGGATTTTAGGCCTCCTTGACATTTCTTTGGAATAGGGAGTTAATAGCTATTGTGCTTGTTCTTCTGAAAGATATTAGTGTTTAATTGATATATAAATGTTGGAGAAATGTTAATTTCTGCTTGAATAATATATGAAATATCTTGTCCTTGTATTCTTGAACAAGATGTGAATTAACCTCTTGCATCATTGTTTCCATGAAATATAAGTGCTTCTTGTTTTATGTTGTTTGAACTAATAGAAGAATTTGTGTATTTTTTAAGAATATATTTGTTCTTTTTAATATGCTTTTCTCTGCTTCCTTTCTATCCCTTTAAAATCTGCTTGAGTGAGTTTTTTTTTTTTTTTTCCTTTTTTTGTAGGCCATGTAAAGCTCATTAAGCAGCAAGATGACCAACGAAGCTTTTGATGGGCAGATACTGTCTGAGAAACTGTCGAAACTAAACAATTCACAGCAAAGCATTGAATGTATCCTACAGTTTCAAGCTTAATTAGAGTTTTTTTATTAAGAAAAGAGTAATGCTGGAATAGTTTCTTATTTCCATTAGTGATATATAATTACAATGACACTCCTAATTATTGGAATCTGGCATAATTCTAAAGTTCATATTTGAAGAACATGAATCTTTTTTTTTTTATATCTTATTCCTTTAGATAAGCGTTCCTCTCTTCATATAAACCAGAGCCTTATGACATGACTGCACCAGCTGTTCTTTTTTATATTAAGATTGTTTTAGATATTTGTAGTTTCCTTTGTTTTCGGTAAAAAATTATATTTGCCTGCCCACAATGTCTTCTCCAAGGTTTGAACCCGGGTTCTCTCCTTGGGAGAGCAATGTGCCTTGCCATTAGGTTCTCTCCTTGACATTTTTATCAGTTTTGCTTTTCGGACATTGTTTTTGATGTGGTTTGTAGGTTTTAAACAATGTAATTAATCTTGTTTGGCTTTTTGTTTTTCGCTCAAGAGAACTTTGATGTAAATTATGTTGTTTCTTGTTGCTTATGTTCAGTTTATTTTAGGATGAGCATCGCTTTATTAACTGCTAAACATAATTCATTTAAATTTAAAGGAGAATCAGTTTTTGTAAACTATCTGGTAATACTAATTTTTGTTTGAGATGTGTGATCTACTGTTGTGCCTCCAGGCCTTAGATTGGTACTTTTAGGAATTCTTGGTGATTCTGATCTTATTGCCTGTTTGTTTTGTGAGTGACCTGTTATTGACATCATTGTTAATTTTTAAATTAATTTGTCTGCTCTTTTGTTTTGTCTTCAATTGAAAGTCTTGCAACCAGATCTTCTGCGAAGATAGCATAATGTTATATTTGGTAATTTAATCCTTTTTAGTTGGTCAATGTTTCAAACATTTCCACAATTAATTTTTAAATAGGTAACCTGTATTACTATTTATAGTTCCTTGTTTGGTATAGAATAAAAAAAAAAACTATTTGCTCCATGAAAGTCTCCCAACTAATTTTCTCACCTAGATAATCTTTAGTAAGAAAGAATGGTTATTGGATGAATTGAAAATTTTCCAAAAAATGTATAGCACTTTCACTTAATATAAACCTCCAGTATTTCTTATATGCTACCACAAATTGTTGTTAGCATGCATTTCCTTCACTTTTTCTTCAGCATTGTCTCGTTGGTGTATTACTCACCGAAAGGAAGCAAAACAGATTGTTGAAACATGGGACAAATTGTTCAACTCTTCCCAGAAAGAACGTCGTGTTTCTTTTTTGTATTTAGCTAATGACATTTTGCAAAATAGTAGGCGAAAAGGAAGCGAGTTTGTAAATGAATTCTGGAAAGTTCTTCCAACAACTCTCAAACATGTGTATGACGATAGTGATGAGAATGGGAAAAAAGCCGTAACCAGATTGGTAAGTGTTTTATTCAATTTCGAGCACTTCTGTTTTTGTAGCATTTATGAACTAGATTAGCTACTTGAGGTTTTGAAATTTGACTATTGGTCTAGTGTGATAGGACTATAAATGAGACGAGACAAATAACGAGCTATTCAAGTTCGACTTGGTCAAAGCTCGATTAAAACTCGACTTAATTGGACTCGAGTTCTTAATGAGCCAAGTTGAGCTACTCGATACCTACCGCAAAAAGCTTGCGAGCTACTCAAAAATATAATATACTAAAATTTTTAAATTTAAAATTTAAATTTCTAAACTGAAAATCTTAAAACATAACCCTAAATTCTAAACCCAACAACGTAAGTTTACACAACTTGTGTATCAAAGTTTTTCTCCTTATAGGGCTTTAAATGAGACAAGACCAATCGCGAGTTACTCGAGTCCGACTCGGTCAAAGCTTGACTCAAGCTAGAGCTCAACTCGAGCTATTAACGAGTTGATTCGAGCTTAGATTGTTCAGGTTCGTTAAAAACTACTTGAACTCGACTCGAATTCTTAACGAGTTGAATCGAGCTCAGTACTACTCGAGCTTGACTTGGCTCATTTACACCCCTATGTTGTGATAACATTTTCTTTTTTAATGGCTTCCCTCTGTCACGTTTCTGGGAAGTTAATGGCTTGGATGTAAAGAATTGTTACTTTTGATTAATTGTGGTCCCTCAACTTGGTTTCTCTTGGGTGTGATGTATTGCTTTGAATGGCTCAACAGTTTTCTAGTCTACTTTCATGTGGAACCAACTAACATAATAATCATTCCGGGCTTTGTTACTTAGTGTCATTCTTTCATTTTGTTTTCTTTTGTTTTTAAGTGGCTTTATTTGTCTCTAATGGCTATTGTAAAAAATTCTAGGATAGTGTAATTAGTTTTTTGGTGATGGAAATTTTAGCTTAAATGCAAGTAGTCAAAAAGTTGTATTTCTAATGGTGATTAATTCCCCCCAAATTAGGATTAATGGTAGAATTGTAGAAAACATAGTCTAATTAGTCTTTGTTATAAACGTTGTTATCAAACTGAAAGTCTTAATTTATAAACTCTTTTATGACTGTTTACAATAATTAGAAAACCAAATTAGATAGGTCTCTAATCTCTTAATGAGATCAGAGATTAAATAGGCTAACCACTCCTAAAAGATAAGGACTTTATCCTAATTGACAGGTCCTTACTAATTAGAAATTTATCCTAATAGTTTTATCATTCGTATAATTAACACTCTCCCTCAAATTGGTGTATATATGTTGTATGTACTCAGTTTGGATGAAAACTCATCGAAAGTGACTGTTGGAAGAGCTTTGGTGAAGATATCTGCTAGCTGCTTCTTTGTAGGAATATACTGCAAGTTTGCCACTCCACTGTTGACTTTCTCGTATATAAAATGTCGATCTATCTCAATGTGTTTAGTTCTATCATGCTGCATTGAGTTCTTAGCTTTACTCATATCTATCTCAATGTGTTTCTCACCATCCGGTTCTAGTTTTGTGAGTAATCTTTTGATCCACATCCCTTCGCAAATTCCAAGAGCCATAGCTCTAAATTCTGACTCAGCACTACTTCGAGAGACAACAACTTGTTTTTTGCTTCTCCATGTGACAAAGTTTCCCCAAACATAGGTACAATAACCACCAACTAACCTTCTATCTGTTAATTCACCTGTCCAGTTAGCATCAGTGTAAATTTTCACAATTTATTTTGACTTTTTCTGAATATAGGTCCTGCTCCTGGTGTAAACTTCAAGAATCTCAAAATCTTGTTCATTGCTTCCATATGCTCTTCCCGAGGATCACTCATATGTTGGCTGACAATACTAACTGAGTATGCAATATCCTGTCTAGTGAGTGAAAGATAAATTAATTTACCCACTAACCTTTGATAGGTTTCTTTGTTTGTTGGATTCCCAGTCTTTTCCTTGCAAAATTTCAAGCCTGGATCCATAGAAATTTCAATTGGCTTGCAATCTAGCATTCTTGTTTCGGCAAGAAGATCTAATACATACTTTCGCTGATTTGATGACCAACTCTTCTTTGGATCTTGCAACTTCCATACCTAAAAAAATTTCATGTTCCCTAGATCTTTAGTTTCAAACTCTTTTGCTAGGTTCATCTTTAATTTTTCTCTCTCTTCTTCATTATTGCCAGTGATAATAATATCATCTACATAGACTATCAGTAGAGTCATCTTACTATTTGGTTCAATCTTCTTGAATAGAGTGTGATTTGGTTGACTTTGCATAAAGTCACCTTGTATCATTGCTTTAGCAAATCGATCAATCTATGCTTTGGGAGACTGTTTTAAACCATATAGGGACTTCTTGAGCTTGCAGATAGTGTTCTTAGTGACACTTCCTTCTAATCCTGGTGGAACCTCCATGTATACATCTTCCTCAAGATTTCCATTTAAAAAGGCATTTTTTATGTCCAACTGATACAATTTCCAGTCAATGTTGACAACCACTGATAACAATACTCTGATAATATTCAATTTTGCAACTGGAGTAAATGTTTCTTGATAGTCAATACCATAAGTTTGAGAAAATCCTTTAGCAACCAGCTTTCCTTATATCTTTCTAAGCTATCATATGAATTGTATTTGATGGTGAATATCCATATACACCCAACAGCTTTCTTTCCAACTGGCAATTTTGTCAAGTTCCATGTGTTATTCTTTTGTAAAGCCTTTATCTCTTCTTCCAAGTTTCATGCAAGTTTTGGTACATAAAGAACATTATGGAGAATTAAATTTTTGTTTAAAGCTAAGAAGTACGGGGACGCCTCCTTAGGGCCGTCTCGCGTACTCGAAACGTCCCGGGGACGTCCCAACTTTATCAGGAACGGTCAAACTTTATTGGGAAATTCCCGGGACGTCCCCGAATAAATTTACTTAAAAAATAAAAAATTAAATCTCCATCTTCTTTAAATCGAACTAAATTAAAGTTCAAAATTAGTTAAAGAATAATTTTTCTTAAAAAATGAAAAATAAATTAAAGTTCAAACATTAGGATGGGCGAAAATTAAATTATTTGACTCGACTCGAAAAAAAAATTAACCCATTTTGATTCAATTCGACTATAAAAAATTCAAATCAAGTTCAAGGAATGAAAATTCAAATATGACAAAAAATAATTTTAAATTTTCGTTTAGTTTAACCATATAACTTTAATAATCGTTTAGTTTAATGTAAGTCTTAGAAATAATTTAAAATCATTAAAAGTGAATTTAAATTACTATAATTATAATTATAATTATTGTTTAATACAATTATAAATTTAATTCTTATTATATTATAACTTTTAATAATTATATATATATTATATTTGTCGTACCCTTTCCGTCCCCGTACCCTGCAATTTTAGAAATTGTCGTTTCCTGTCCCCGTATCCATATCTGATATTCGTGCAACATAGGTTTAAAGTAACCGAACCACTCCCTTTGACATGAGTAAGAGTGCCATCTGCTATTCGAATAGATGTTGGTAGGTTGATATCACCATAATTCTCCAATAGAGTAAGATTTCCTGTCATATGATCTAATGCCCCCAAATCTATTATCCATTGAATTGAATTATTGGATAAAATAGTACCTGCAGTAGCAGCATGAGCAATGTTTAAAGGTTTGACTACCATATTACTCAGGAGTTGCTGCAGCCCTTCAATCTTTTTCTTGCTAAAGCTACTGGATGGATCTTCTTGGGTAGCCATTTAAGCCTCCTTCTGGAATCCGGATCGAAGGGGCTTCTAATCAGGAGGTTTTCCATGTATTTTCCAACATTGATCTATCACATGGCCAAGTTTCTTACAATGTTGACACTAAGGTTTATTTCTTCTTTATTAGTTTCTAGAGTTGGAACTAGTGACAAGGGTTGAAGCATCTGGTTGTGTAACTGTTGGTACCATTAATGTCCTTCTGCTCTCCTCCCTCCTAACCTTTGAAAACACCTCTCGAACCAAAGGAAGAGATTTGGTTGCCAGAATTCTTCCTCTTGCTCCATCTAATTCTCTATTTAATCCAGATAAAAACTGAAACACTCTCCTTTGTTTTTTCTGTTTGCCATAAAAGTGGTTGTCCTCCTGGCACTTCCACTCATTCTTTTCATACAAATCAATCTGCTGTCAATACTTGTTGAGGAGTCCAAAGTATTGTAATACTGTAAGATCTTCTATCTTCAATGAGATTTTCTACTCCAAAGAATTTCGAGGTATTATCAGCATTAGAGTAGGTATCTCTTGCTGCATTTCAAATTTCTGCAGCTGTTTGGTACAAACATAAATTTCTCCCTTACTTCAAGGATCATGGAGTTGATTAACCATGACATGATTATGGTATTTTCACTCAACCAAGAGCTGTAATTTGGATCTGTTGTAGCTGGGATCGGCATGGAGTCAGAAAGATAGGCAATCTTCCTTCTTCCTGTGATAAAAAGTCTCACAGATTGAGACCATGGAAGATAGTTGTTTTCATTTAGTTTGTAAGAGATGATCGGAGAAAGAGATGAATCAGAAATTGGAAAATCTGATTGAGAAGGATTATTCTGGGAACTAATTTCAGATGATGAGTGATCTGGATTAGCATGAAAGGAAGAATAACCGAGAGAAAGAAAACAATAGAGAGGAATAGATCTGATTTCTGAAACAAAGAGAAATCAGATTACAATCTCTCTAACCTGATACCATGTAGAAAACAGAGTCTAATTATTCTTTGTTACATACGTTATTATCAAACTGGAAGTCTTACTTTATAGACTCTTTTACAAGAGTTTTACAATAATTAGAAAACCTAATTAGATAGGTCTCTAATCTCTTAATGAGATCAGAGATTAAATAGGCTAACCACTCCTAGAAGATAGGGACTTTATCCTAATCGACAGGTCCCTACTTATTTAGGAATTTATCCTAATAGTTTTATCATTCGTATAACTAACAAGAATATTTTCTTGGAAGCTCATGTAGATTATAATCTCTTTGATTTGATGGATATGATTCTGCGTTACTTGTGGAACTATTGTCACAATTCTGCTTCTAATCTCGGTATTAGTAATTGTTGCTAGCGTTGGTTACCTCTCTTGTTAAATGACAGTATTAACTTCCCTTGTGCTACAACTATATTGATATATGAGACACCAATAAAGTTTGGTGGACCTTAATTGTGCAAGATGGTATGTTTTCTATTATTTTATTAAATTGCTGTTATTGACACAGGAGCTTTATCTGTTTTATTATTTTAGTTATTTTATAATTTTTTTTAATTATTACACATACTTTTAGGGTTATTAGTTATCTTTAGAGTTCAAAACTAGGGTTGGGATTGAATCTTTGCTTGCTAGAAAGCAAGTATATACAAATAAGTTGTTGGTGCAGCCAATGCAATTATTCTTATTATTTTCTTGAAATGATAGAAAGAAACTACAGGTTCTAATGACCCTTAGTTTTCTGAAGTTCCATAATCTTTCCTAAATTATTTCAGCCTTATTCTTTTGCTTCACTATAGTCAGCGATGGGAGAGAGTTGCCCTTATCAAAGCTTTGTATATGTTGCTTCTCTTGTAGCATGTTTGGCTTTTTATGGCGGCACCTTACAGATATATAGATTATGCTATTTATTTTTTGGATAAATTACTTGATAAGCCTCTGAACTATACCATTTTTTTCAGAAATCCCCTATCCTTTTTTACTTTTACACCAGAAAAAACCCAAGACTGTTTGGATGAGGGATTTCGAGGAGGATTTTCATTTCTATCAAGGTTACTTGTTTGGGTAAAAAATAATGGAGAATTTCAAAATTTAAAACTAGATTTGGTAGCTCAAGTCTCTTGTTCAAATTCTACCTACAGAGGTGTTTTTTTAATTCCTTCTGAACCTATTTAATTATTTCCCCTGGTATCACTACAAAATAAAAATAAAAATTTCATTTTTATTTCATTTTAATATATTTTTATATTATTAAAATTATTTATACATTTTTACAAATCTAACAATATCCGTATTGCATATTTTTTATATCATTATTTTTCAAACTCAGAAAATTCTAGTAGTTAGATATTTTTGAGAGAATTACTTAGCCAAACAAAATAATTTTAAATGCTTGCATTTTGAAATAATGCAATTCAAAATTCTGGTATTTTAAAAATCTAAAAAACTTTTAAATTCCTCGTCTGAATGTACCCTTAGAACAGAAAGATGTCACATAGCACACCAACCACATTAGGTTCTTTGCAGTCTGGCAGTTAAAATTTGGTCTGCCTGTCTAGGTCGTATCTATCTTGGTACCAGCCCATAACGATCAAAGTCCTTTTCTGTTGTGACAGATGAGATGCTTTTTTGATTTGTCGAAACTCATTGATTATAATGACCATGTCCCTGTTAAAAAAACTCTCACTTTTCCATTCTAAAAAGGTCAGTATTGGCATCTCTGTCTCAGAAAATGATAGATGGCCGGTGGCATTAATGTCAAATGATACATGTGACGTTTAAAAAAAACATATTGCCGACCTGGATATGAGTTATATATTAGGAGCTTCCTCTAGATAGAAGAGAAGAATAGGGGCTCATTTAGGAAGCTAGAGAAATTTCTAGTGCTTTCTTTAGTATTTGGCACCATCTATTTTGTACACAGGACAATATATTCTTGTGTGTTTTAGTAGATTATTCTTTGTTTACTGAAAAATTGTTGTAGTGGTTCATGCAGTTTTGTTGTATATTTTTATTGTGTACCGATCAGGTAACACATAGTTTTTTCTTTTTCTTCCCCTCTTGTTTTGGGTTTTCTGCTTTACCTTCTGGGGCGATGGATTTGAGGATTTGTTTGCATGGTAACATTAGGTTGACATATGGGAAGAAAGAAAAGTTTTTGGTTCTCGAGGACAGAATCTTAAAGATGAAATGCTCGGGAAGAATTCTGCACCTTCTTCTTCTGTTGCTGCTGTGAACAATGGAAAAGGCTCAAATCCTATCAAGATAGTGAAGAGGGATGCTCATGCAGTAAGAATTGTAAGCGTTTACCTATTCAGTTCTCCTTTCTACTTTGATCTATTCTTTTGTAAGTTTTTATATGTTTCTCTTTCTTAATCTTCTTACAATTAGAAATTGGCTGTTGGAGGTCTTCCAGAAAAGATACTAACTGCATACCAGTCTGTGCTCGAGGACAATCCAAATCAGAATACTGTTTTAAACAAGTGTAATGCTGCTGTACAAAATTTGAGTAAACTTGGGGAAAATGTTGAAAATTGTTTAGCACAAGGTATGAGTTCTGCTATGGGATTTCATGTTGTATGATATTATTATAATATCTTGCCTAAAGTTATGATTTACTGTGTGCTTTTGTAACAACACTAAGTGCATGTGTTTGCTTTTGGTCAGGGAATCAGAATGGATCTGCCTTGCTAGATGAGCTACAGCAGCAAGAAAATGCTCTCCAGCAATGTGTTGAACAACTTGAAAACATTGAAACAACAAGGGCCGCTTTGATTTTTCAACTTAAAGAAGCACTTCAGGAACAAGTATGCTTCCGTTACTATCATGTCTTCTTGAGTTGGAAATTGCAGTTTGCAAACGTTTGTCCTTGTTTAGTACTCAATAATTGAAAGTTTTTCAGGAATCAAAGCTGGATCTTTTTCGCAGTCAGCTGCAGGTTAGAATCTCATTTTAACCAACAAATTGCATAAGTTGATAATTTGCATCAAATATGATTGTCAATCTATAGGTTTGTCTGTTCAGAATCCAGATATTCTAAAGCAGAAAATCCTTTGCAGTTTTATTTGCTATTGTTGACACGAGTCACCAACAACTGGGAAACATTTTTTGTATCTAGATGGGAATAAAACTTGTTGGAGTTTTGTGTTAATAAATTTACCTAAAACCAAGTCCCATGTTTTGTGTTGAATTTCAAACATTGAGAAATAAGAAATTTGATGTATCCCATTTTTATGTATATTTTAATGAAAAAATAAAGAAGTTAAAAAGAAATTTAATCTCTCCCCCCTTTTCGCCTTACAAAATAGCGCATCTTAGTGTGCCAAGTGTGTCTTATCAAGTGCACATCATCCAAAAGGATCTAAGTCGCTTTCGTTGTTTGATGCTAAATTACTGTACCTGGGTAGGTTTGCCTAGGAATTTACCTTAAGGACATTGGATATAAATGCAACTTGTACAACATTTGTTATTCTTTTCAAAATGAAGTGAAAGTGATGATGTGTGCAGGTTGCTCGTGGTCAGATTGAGCAAGGAAACAATTTAAGGAACAGGATGAGTTTACCTCCCTTGCGTGGCCATGTAACTACTACAGTTGAGGCCGTATCTGTGGGTGAACAGAACCTTCCTTCAGTTCAGCCATCCGGCACTCCACCTCAGCCTCATCTTCCGCAACCTGTGATTTCCTTTGCACCTTCAAAAATGACTGGAGAAGATAACAAGAAAGCAGCAGCTTCTGCTGTTGTTGCTAAGCTTGCGGCTTCTACATCTTCTGCTCAGATGCTTACATCTGTACTTTCGTCCCTTGTTGCAGAAGAAGCTGCCTCTATGAATGGTAGATTAAATTCTGGTGGGTTTGCACCAGCTTTATCAATGTTTCCTCCCGAAAAGCGTCCCAAACTTGAAAAACCAATGCATATATCAGATGCAAGCAATTCAGACATCCCCAGCTCAACTTATTTTAATCCTCTGCAGCAGCAGGGTGCACTGTCAGCTGGTATGCAACCAATGTCACAAAGCAACCAGATTCAGTCTCCCTTTGCTTCTGCTCCACCTCCTTCGCTCTCTCCCGCAAATCCTTCAGCAAGTCAATATATGCAGTCAACTGGTATGATGATAGGGGTAGTACCTTATGGCTACGGAGCAAACACACTGCCACCACCACCTCCTCTTCCCCCTCATATAGCAATGAATTTATCTAGGCCTGCTTCTCAGACACAGTCTCAGCCTCAGCAACAGCCACAATCTCAGCCTCAGCAGCAGGCAACCACTGTAGGATTTTACCGGCCACCAGGTATTGGGTTTTATGGGCAAAACCCTCAGTCAACACCACCTGTACCTCGACAGTAAGCTTCTCCCCAAAACAAATCATACTTTTACTTTTTACTGCATGGAAAAGGGTGGTGAAATAGCATTTGGAGGAAACCCACACTGATGTCAGATCATCAACTTAAGAAACTGGTGAAGACGGATAATGGCCATGTATAATGTACATTAGTAGAGAAGTTATAGGCATGGGTTTTGTTGTCTTAGACTTAAGCCGGAGAATATGTACAACGCCGTCGTCAACTTCTTCCGCTCCCTTAACCCGTTGACTCAACTGAGTTTGTTCAGTATTCACCCTGTTGTTCTACAATGGCTCCCGGCAACTCTTAGTTTGTTATTGCTACACGATAGCTCAGACAACCTGTAAGTTGATGTCCCAAACTAGCAAGCAACTGTCTTTTGTCTGAGATGATGGATTTACAATTTAGGTGGGTGCGGTGCAATCCTTCCATAACATTTCATTTTTCCTAGTTTTATGTAACCTACTACTAGCGGGAGGCAAGTTTTAACTTTGTTCCCATTGAATATAATTAGGGTAAACTACATCTTTGGTCATTGAACTTTTTAGAGCATTTACATAGGGTCAATAAAAATCGAAATATTAAAATACTTTCATTTGATCACTGAACTTTCAGGGCGTTTGCAATGGCCATTGAAAATGAAAGTCAATATGGTCACTGATTTTCAGTTGAGCCCCTAAGCATCGCTCAAAACTACTTTTCAAAAGTTACATTTCTATTAAAAAATAACTATTTACATACACATATATAGTATACAAGGTATTTCTGAGAGTGAGAGATAAACTACCGTTAACAAATTTTTATGTTATACCTAGTAGTATTATCTTCGTTAATAAATTTACTTCAATGTTAGAATAATAAAATAAATGATATATATACTTTATTAAAACCTGTTTATTTCGCGTTTATTTTTACTAATAAAACTTTTTATTTGGTAGGTGTATAATATTTATATTTATACTTATATGGTATGCTTGGAAATGTGACAAAAATTACTACTAAAAACATCTTTATTAATATCTAATAGTATTATCTTAATTAACAAAATCACTTAAATTTTAAAACAATATGATAAGTATTTTTTAAAAGAACATTGTTTCATGTATAGTTCTAAATCTAAATCTAACTATTCCATACTTACTACATATAAGTTTATCTAAAAGTAGAATTATTTATATTATTCAAGATTTAAATAAATATAAAAAAATAAATTAAACTTCTTAATCCTAATGTAAACAAACTAAAAACAAACAAACAAATCTTTTGATAGATAAGTCTGAGTTGATCATGCGACCATATGCACAACTTTGCAGCTTTCTTTTTCCTCGATCAGCACTGAAACTTGTTGGAAGAGGATCTTAGTCTGAATCAGTTTCTTCAACCAATTTTCTAGCCACACCCGTGAAAGGTTTGAACTTGGTTTTCTGAGCTATTTCTTTATCTTGTTCTTTCAGGAAATTAGATTGATCAATAACAGTAACGGACAGATACTTGTTACACAAGGAACCTATATCTGAATATGGTTTGCCACCCAGTTTTCTAGCTAAGCCGGTAAAAAGTTTGAACTTGAGCTTATTGGTTTCTTCCTTCTCTAAATAGGTAATAGACGGTTTCTTGTTAAACAAGGAACCTAAATCCAAATGAGGTTTTTCACCCAATTTTCTAGCTAAACCTGTGAAAGGATTGAACTTGGATGTCTCGGTAGATTCTTCCTCAGATTGGTTAGTAGATGATTGCTTGTTAGACAAGCAACGAAAATCGACACAAGGTTTTTCATCGATTTTTCTCCCGATTTGTTCTTTCTCTTGTATTTTCTCCAAAAAATTAATTGGAGTAGAATTTTCTGGCTCCTTGTAATCTAAAGGAGGAGCAAAATCAACTTCACAAACTGTATCAATGAGGCTAACAGCATCGTCCGACTCAGTCTCCACTATGTTAATGTAAAATATATTACCCCCATGGCTGATCATTATAGTATCACCCTTTGCTAAGCAAGAAAATTTTTATAGGTTTTCTTATAGCACAGCTTTCGGATTCGAGATCTCCACAAAGTTGTTGCTGTTGTACGGTTGAATCTTGATGTAAGCCGCCTTCTCCAGCTCTTTGTTCTTCAAGTACATGTAATCTCCCACTTCTATTTGCATGTTCTCCATCATCCAATCTGTCATGAACACAACATCATCCTCTTGGTCACTGAATTCGAAAACCCCACAATGGGAAACCGTCCCTTTAGATAAGTTTCGAATTTGGAACTGCAGTGGCATGGGGATTTCATTCTCTACGATCGTTTGGAGATCATTGGCCGGCATAATAATCTTATTACCAATATCTAGATGTGTTTTTTTACGGAAAGAAAAAGGGAAACATCCGTAGTCTCCTTCGAAGAATGATAAGTTTTTATAATAATCATGATTCCAAGTTTTTATAATAATCATGATTACAAGTGTTTATTTGATACTGAAGATCACCTTCCTCGACGGCATTATCATCTCAAATGTTTCATTATAATCAACGTCGTTATTGTTGTTGATTTATTCCGAAAAATTATTCCTTGCTAGTATTATCTCTGTAGTCTCCAATAACAAGGCCGAATTCATCGAAGCCATGAGAGTTTTCCTCGAGCTTGTTAGCGGGATGATTTGAATCATCAATTTGATCATAATTTTTAGAAGATTTCTTCATTATTGATCGATAAATTATTTCCCAGGATTGAAGTTTTAAACTTCGCTCAATTGGGTCTTTAAATAGCCTAAGAATTAGGTTTTTTTGACGAGACTTGGTTTTTAAGTCATGGTAGGAAAAGAGTTACCCAATAATAAATAATCATAAACATTAAAATCAATTATAAGTTGGATTGAATGAGTCTATTAATAAGATGAAAATAGATCAATTATTAAAAATAATATAGTAATATTTATATTTTAAATATAATTTTATATTATTTTTTTATGTAAATAATATAGTAATTTTTATATTTTTTCTATAAAATCCCTAATTGAGTAGTTTTTAATTTCCATATTTTTCTTTGGATTTGTATAATAATGTTAAAAAATCAATAGTAAGTAGAATTTTCTAATTTTATCATATCCGAATTTAATTTAGTAGAATTGTTTATTATTTGTATTAAATTCGAATATTATAATATAAAATTTATATAGGAATATTTTTTTAATCGAGATCAATAATTTAATTTTAAGAAAAAAATTGACTAAATATAAAATAAAGATAGGTTTCAAATGGATTTAATTATTGGCTTTCAATTATTTGTTTTTCTTTTGTTTTTTAATTTGTTTTAGTAACATGAGTGAAGACGAGGAAGAATATAGGTTGCACTAAATCTCTGAAATTTTTAAAATTCTAAATTTATTTTCAATCTGACCTTTATTTTGACGTAGTCCCTAAATTTTTTGAGCATTTTAATTTTATCTTCAAATTATGATTTTTATTCTAAATTGATCCTTGAAATTTTGAAATATTTTAATTTCATCCTCAAATTATCAGTACATGCTAATCATATCTTATGTTAATAAAATCGTTAATTGTCATGAAACTGTATTATGTAATAATATGATGTGATATAAATAATAATTTGAGGATGAAATTGAATTATAAGTTTTAGGACTAATTTAGAGTGAGTGTCATAATGTAAAGATGAAAATTATAATCACTCATTTTTAACCAAGAAATTAAAAACATTTAATTTTTTGTTTTTATTTGAATAAATATATATTTTCATATATATTACTTTGTGTTTGTGTGCTATTGTATGGTGTTCGTTATTATTATGTATATCTAATAACTATGCATGTTGTCATGTGTTATATATACATATATTGCTACGTTTGCATGTGGTTCCGTTTTTCTCATGAAGTCGTTGTTTTGTTATGTCATTGTTCACCATTTTAGTTTTATGTAGTGTTGCTAGTATATGTAGTATCGTATCATGTGTTCTGGTTGTATATTTATGTGTGCATGTACTATTATATTCTGCATGCCATTAAGTCATGCGTGTTATATTGTTCTTTATTGCATGTGTGTTATTGTCAAGTATTTTGTGTGAGTTTTATTGTTATTGATAGTATGTTATTATTTGTAAGAGTTTCTGGCCCAAACATATAACAAGCAATTAAACCCATAAATAAAAATCTAGTTCAAGTCCCTTTTTAATTATATGATCATAAGTTTAATTTTATTACAATAGCCCCCCAAACCCGGGCCCTTAATGTTAAAAGAACCCTAATATCTAACTCCCTCCCGTGCAGCCAGCCGCCAGCTATTAGAAACCATTATATTAGGAGAACCATCAACGATTGTGATGAAAATTGGGAGAAGCTTTCAGAAGACTCCACGCGGCCATGTGCGAGTCCCCTCAACCTTCCACGCGCACATTTCTTCAGCTACCGAGGTGACTATTCGAGTTTCCATGCCCATTCGCCTGCCGCGTTACCATCGCTACCTGCCACTGCAATCCATGATTTCTGCAAGAAATAGGAGATAGATAGAGATCGGAAGCTTTTCTGTGTAACCGAGAGCAAACATTTCACAGGGGAGATATAAACGAGGGGTCATTCAATAAAAACTTTACCAATTTTTGTGTAAAAAAAACTTAAAAAGTATTGTATTACTATCAAGAATATTCGTCCCAAAAGTGTACCTGATACAGAACCTATGAAGCACCGGTACGGCAAAGGTAACCAGTTTTTCGTACTCGAGATGTTCTCGATATGGGTACGGTACAAGGACGGTTGGGATGTATCGGGAGATCGACAATGATGGGTACAGTCAAAATATCATGAGAATATTTCGTGGACGTCATGTGATCTGTACTTGCGTTTTAGGATTAATTTTGTCTTTTTACACTTAAAAGAAAACCCAAATTAAATCGATTTTCATCTTCTTTTTGTCTAGGGTTTCTGAGTCGAGAGTTTTTGTTTTTGGGTTAAAGAAGAGTTGTCTTATTTTTGTCTTTTACACTTAAAAGAAAACCCAAATTAAATCGATTTTCATCTTCTTTTTGTCGAGGGTTTCTAAGTCGAGAGTTTCTGTTTGGGGGGTTAAAGAAGAGTTAAAGACATTGATTCAACCATTCAGGTAAATTACTTCTTTATCTTGCTCTTCAAATTCTTATTTGATAGGAATTGATTTTGATTCGTTTGTAACACTCTTCTGGTTGTTTTATTTATTTTTGCGTTGGTAGCCTTACAATTTTACTTTTAGGGGTTATGTTGGCAAAATTAGGGGAATATGGACCTTTATTTTTTTTATTGTGAATATAGGGTTTCCCAAAAGGATATTTGGAAAACTAGGCCATTTTCTACAGTAATTTATAGGAGACGCCACCTGCAGGTGGCGTCGTTTTTTTTTTAATAATTTCCTGCTTTCTGTTCGGCTCATGTTAAGGCGTGTAAGGACCTGCAGGATTAACCATGCAAGGTCGCCACCTCGAGGTGGTGTTGGTGCAGCGCATTCAGCGCATTCAGTGATTCAGCACTGCAGCAATGGTGCAGCGAGCAGCAGCAGTGGGCAGCACATTCAGCGCTGATGTTCCCAGTGATTCAGCGCCTGAGACAATGCAGGTCGCCACCTGCAGGTGGCTATGGTAGCTGTGCATGGGCCATGCAAACTGTGCTGCATATGATGAATGAAAATAATATTTCGAATATATCCGCTTATACATAAGTATTTTGATGGGTGTTGATGGTGTTGAAAGGTTAAGTTGAGTTGCTTACACGGGAAAAAATTGAGTGAAAGATTTTTGACGTAAACTTCGTATAGATTTTTTATTATTTTTATGTTATGTTTTAATATCGTTTTTAGTTTGTTTAATTTTATTGTATAATTTTTGAAAGCATTGTATAATTCTTATGTATAATTTTGTGTTTAATTTTAACATATTATTGTCTATTTTTTTCTTATTTTTTTTACAGATTATTTGGAAATGACGTCTGAAGGAGTTTTATTGTATCGTGACGACGAACATATTTCATCTCATATTCATGATGAACAAGTAATTAAATTATTTACAAAATTTATTATGTGTTATTTGGTTATCTTTGTTTAATACGTTAAATAATTGATTACACTTATTTTTAATAGAGTTTGGAGCATACAATTCGTCGTAGAGGAGTGAAGATCAGAGAACCTCCGGAAGTAATAGTTAATTATTTACAGCTTTCCGGTTTTTATGAAGCTTCCTTCCTTCGTGGGTTTAAAATTGTGCCTGGATTGATCACTGGTTTGCTTGAACGTTGGAGACCCGAAACCCATACTTTTCACTTTCCATTTGGAGAGTGTATAGTAACTCTCGAAGATGTAGCTGTACAGCTTGGTGTCCCAATAAATGGGAATCCATTGGTGGGACATAACAACTACCGAGTTGCTGAGGTTTGTATGCAATATCTCGGAAAAATTCCTCCAGATGGATGTGTAAACGGTCTTCGATTGAAAATTTTATGGTTACAAAATGAATTTCTTGTAACCGAGAACTCCAGTGACGAAGAAATTGTGTTTGCAACTAGAGCATATATCATGCAAATTATTGGTGGGATTTTAATGTCCGATACATCTGGTAATTTGGTTCACATACAGTACCTGCCAATGTTGGCTGATTTGAGCATGGTTGCTAACTACAGTTGGGGATCTGCAATATTGTGTTTTTTATACCATGAAATGTGTAAGACCGTAATAATGATTGAGGATAAAAAGAATTCAGATATGGGAGGCTGTCAAATCTTATTGCGGTCTTGGGCTTGGTATAGATTGCCTTATTTAACTCCAATTGTCGAAGGTCCCGTACATATAGAATTCTCGCTAGCTGGAAGGTACGGTTGCTAATTAAAGTGATCATATATATTTTATGTTGACTTAATTTTTATATATATATTTTTTATATTTACAGATGGAGACATGATTTGAGGAATGCTGGTGTTGTACATAACAATGTTAGAGATATAAGAATGAAAATTCAAACTGTCGGAAAAAATCAGGTATTATAATTCATTTTTTTACTAATTATTTCATATATATTTTATTAATTTTATAATTATTTTCACAGTTTAATTGGTTGCCTTACGTGGATCCAACAATCGAGGCGTGCATACCACTAGATGTTCTTCAATATCGTACATTTTGGGGTGCAGTGGTACCTTTAATCCATTTTTCGATTGTAGAGTATCATTGTGGTGATAGAGTGTTACGACAATTTAATTTTCACCAGCCTATTCCTAGAGCTCCACCATCTGTTGATCATATACATATGGTGGATAAAGGCAGATTTGACGCGATGTGGGCTCATAAACAAGGATATTTTATTTCCTGTTGGGAGGAAAGATACATGCGGTGACCAGACAATTTGTGTCCAATTGAAGCTTCTGATTTTCAGTTCAATTCAGAGTATTATTCTTGGTATTCTGAAAATGGTAAACCATTTATTGCATCTGTTGAAGATGCCAATAACTGGCTTCAAGATCCGCGTTGTTCAAAACACGTTCATTTTTCACAAAAGTTTGGTCCAGGTCAATGTTTTGAAGAACCAACAGAAGAAGAAAATAACATAGATTCTTCTACAGGGACGCATTCTTCGTGGTCTCTAGTGCAATCTCATCCACCCAATAATTGGGAACAACCGACATTTGGGGACATGACAGCTTATCAACCAAGATTCACTGATGATGGAGGATACATACCCCAATTTCAGTATCCCTCAACTACTAGTAATCCGACTATTAGTAGCCCATCATACAATCTTCAAGATATGTATGGAACCCCACCTTTTTTTAGCGATGAACAAACTCCGGATCAACCACGAAGAATGGTTCAACCTCCAAGACGGTATGACCAGACATCTTCTTTACACCGACAGGAATTACTGAGGAGACGAAGAAAATAAATTTTTATCATCATGTACTTATGTTTAAAATACAATATACTTGAGAATTTTATTTCAATCAATAATTTATTTTGTCCTCGTATTTTATTTCGAATAATTTTTTTTCTATTCCATTTAATTACCATTTAATATTTAAAGAGTAATTCAATAATTTAATGAATCAAATTCGATTTTAATAAGTTCGTATTTTATTTGAATAAATAAAATAGTAATTTAATAATTTAATGAAATAAACCCGATCATAATAAATTCGATCGTTCGTATTTTATTTGAATAAATAAAATAGTAATTCAATAATTTAATGAAATAAACCCGATCATAATAAAGACGGATCATAATAAGTTCGTATTTTATTTGAATAAATAAAATAGATCGTACATATTTATTTGAATAATAACTATTTATCATACATTAAATGCCCATCTTCTTTCACTACATGGTTTCGTAAATGTCTCAAAAAAAATTCTCATCCATCAGCGTCTTCCGACTCAACAATGGCAAATGAAATTGGAAATATATTACTATCTCCGTCTTGTGCAACAGCAACAAGTAATATATGACCGTACTTCCCATATAACCATGTACCATCCACCTGAATCATGCGCTTACGAAATGGGAAACCTTCAATGCAAGCATTAAATGCCCCAAATAAATTACTAAATATCCTTTTACCGAGCAATTGTTCACCTCGTACGTTGCATACTGGTATGGTCTCATACTCTATCATAGTTCCTGAGATAAAGATTTTCATTGCTCGAATAAGACCTGACAACTCATTATACGATTTATCCCAGTCTCCATAAACTTCTATCATTGCCTTTTGCTTCGCCATCCATGCATTATAATATGAGGGAATATATCCAAGCTAATTCCTGATGGACGCTATTAACACTACAACTGAAATCCGTGGTTCTTTTTCAACCAATAGTCTGATGTATGCACAGATTAGATTAGAGTCTAAATTAATGTGGTCTTGTGATAAGGATACATTTGAACATGTATGTTGCTCATTGAATCGAGTAACCTCCCATATTTGACTCCTTTGACGATATGAAATTCTTATCCACCAAGGACATTTGCTCTTCCAATTGATACAACGTACGTAATAGGTTTGTGTATTCGATTCAGCAACACAGAATTGTATATGTCTTTTGATGCAATACTCCTTCACAGCTAGTTGTGCATTTTTCTTTGTATCAAATTGAGCCTTTAATATTAATTCCCCATAGTGGGAAGATAACGATGAACCAAATACATGAGCTTCATGTTGCGGATCTCGCATAGCAGTATAGTCCACCTCCAGCATACGAGGTGGTGGTGCGTAAGATGGGTAAATAGGTTGCATTGGCTTAGTCTCTGGTTCAACATAACCCCAAACAGGTGGATCATTTTTCATACCAAGTTTAGCGACAGCGACTTTCCATACATCAACTTCAACATCCACAACTTGCCCTTCATTCATATTTGTCAAAACAGTTTGGACATCATCCGGATCAAGTAAATTTACATCATCATCTTCTGCTACAGGTACAATATTTTCTTCATTATCACTAAGATCATCAAGCGATTCTCCCCATCGACCAACAAGATTCTCGGTATCAAGATAATTTCCAGAAGTCATTGTAACTGCATATTCAGAAAAATAGCAAACAATGTTCATAAAAATTACATAAAAATAATAAATAATAAATAATTTTGAATCATGAAAATTAACATAACCAATCTTACTAGATTGCTCCTACGTAGATTTCTCTTCTTTAGACCCAAATAAACTTTGAATCGCCCTTACAATTCTTTTCCCTGCGCTGAAATGAGAGCAAAAAATTTTTTGGCTGAAATTTTTTCGGATATCAAGCTCTCTACCCACACCTATGTATAATATATAAGATATAATAAAAAAATTTCTCGGAATTTTAGGCATGCATGCAGCGCATTCAGCGCTGCACTGAATTCAGCGCGTTCAGTGCTGCCACAACGCCACCTCCAGGTGGCGACAAGCATGCAGCTTCAGTCCTCACATGGCTCAGCATGAGCCGAAAGAGAAAAAATATATATATAATAAAGGCAACGCCACCTGCAGGTGGCGTTGGTGTTGATTCCTGTAGCTTTTGGCCTAGATCCCCAAATAAAATTTGGGGATCCCTATTACCCGAAATATTATTATTTTTTGGCTTATCTCACCAATTTTGCCGGTTATGTTGTTGCAGAAACTGAGTCGCACCAATTTGTTAGTTTAGAGACGGTGAAAGCATAGCATATACTTTTTGATATTAACAAAAACAATATATGAAAAAGAATTTTCATCTTCGATTATGTGTTGAGTACAAATATGTGTTCGTATATCATGATTCTAACAGATTACAATGTATTTGCAAACCAATTTTGATGAACTTCGATTCGAATAAAAACAACTCCTTAACAACCTACATCAAAACAGTAAACCATGAAATGCAACCTAATATATTTACTTTTAGCCCCATGTAGTTTTTTACATAACTTTTATATTCTTTAAAACATATTTTTTCAACCTTGAAATTGATTAAATAGATTCAGTTTGAATTTTATTATACACATTTTTTAGTTACAATGCAATGCTAAATAAAACCTTATTTGATGCTTATTTTTTTATTTTAATGTTTGTCTTTCTTATATGCTATTGTTTGGTTTGGTTATGGTTATAACTTATTCCTAATTCTTTTATTGTCGTTTTTCAATGTGAGCAGTTTAATTAGTTGAAATATGACATCCCAAAGTGGTGAATGTGATGAGCTTAATTTTGCTAGTAGTGAAAAAAAGTATTAATGGGAGCGGATCGATTTTATCTTCACAAAATGAAAATTCTCCGCTATGAAATTATGTGACAAAATTGAAAAAAAAGGGAGATGTTGGATGAACTTGGAATTTTCGATGTAACATTTGTGGTAAGACTTATAGTGGGAGTTATACTAGAGTGAAGGCTCATTTGCTTCAAATTTTAGAGAAAGGGGTTACAATTTACAAGAAAGTAACTAAAAATCAAAAGCTTGAGTCATTGAAGTTGTTAGAGAAATGAGAGAAGAGAAAAAAACAAGAAGCATGTAGAGAAGTTTCTTTGCCTCATCAATCTCAAACTAGAATTGCAATTGAATCTTCATCTAAGAAGAAAAAATTCAATCTCTCACCTATTGCTAAATCAAAACATGGATGTGAGGGCTCAACTTGATGAAAAAATTACAAGAATGTTTTATACTGATAGTTTGACCTTTAATCTTGCTAGGATTTCTCATTATCAAAAGGCTTTTACTTTTGCTGCAATTCACGACATAACCTGTTATGTGCCTCCTCGTTATAATAAATTGCGAACCTTATTGTTTCTACAAGAGAAAAATAACGTTGAAAAGCTCTTACAACCAATCAAAGTAACTTGGCAAGAAGAAAAGTGACTATTGTGTGTGATGATTGGAGTGATCCAACAAGGAAGTCTTTCATTAACTTCATGTCTACTTTTGGAAATGGACCAATGTTTTTCAAGGCTGTAAATTTTTTGGCAAAGTTAAGGATAAGTTCTTCATTGCCAATTTGATGAAAGAAGTTATTGATGATGTGGGTCACCAAAATATGGTACAAATTATTACTGATAATGCAGATAATTGTAAGAGGGCAAAAGAAATTATTGAGAGCATGTATCCTCATATCTATTGGACACAATATGTTATCCACACTCTTAACCTTGCATTGAAGAACATTTATTCAGCAAAAAATACTAAGGGAAACGGGAAATCATATAGCTTGTGCAATTGGATTATTCAAATTCACGGAGATACCGTACAAATCAAAAATTTTATCATGAATCACAATATGAGGTTGGTAATCTTTCAAAAATTTAATCCTCTTAAGTTGCTTTCAGTTGTCGATACTTATTTTGCCTCGATCATTGTGATGCTTAAAAGGTTTAAGCTCATCAAATGTGGACTTCAAGCAATGGTCATAAATGATGAATGAATTTCTTGTAGAGAGGATGACACTGGAAAGGTAAACTTTATGAAAGAAAAACTTGTGAGTGATGATTGATGGAATAAAATAACTTACATCATTGATTTCACAATGTCTATCTATGACATGCTTAGAGTACACGATATCGATAAATCATCCCTTCATTTGGTATATAAGATGTGGGATTCCATGATTGAGAAAGTGAAGTTTAAAATTTCCAAGAAGGAAAATCGTTATCTTTTGGACAAAGAGTTATATTCATCTTCATTATCTAGTTCACTCTCTAAATACAAGGTATATAATCTTGTTAGTTTTAAATTTTGTATTCTTAAATCTTACTTTCTTTATATAAATATATTTTTTAAATATTGTAGGTTTTACAGTAATGGATGGTTAACAGAGGATCCTAGTAGAGTTACCTCTCATAGAGATGGTTAAATATCTCGAGAGAGAATAAAGTAATTTCATAGATTATTTTCAAATGATGATGATTATGAAAAACTCTTGGATGAATATACGCATTTTCACTTAAGAGTGGACCTTTTGAATATTTAATTTCTCTTACAAAGAGATATTCTTCAGATCCAAAAAATTGGTGGGCAAACTTCACTGCCGAAACTCCTTTGCTCCAATCTTTGGCTTTTAAAGTTCTTGGAAAACCTACTTCATCATCTTGTTGTGAAAGAAATTAGAGCATTTATTCTTTCATCCACTCGCTTAGGAGAAATAAATAAAATCCAAGTCGTTGTGAAGATTTAGTTTACATCCACTACAACCTTCATCTTTTATCAAGGAATTCTAGTCAATATGAGGATGAGAAAACCAAGATGTGAGATGTTGGTGGAGATGCATTTGATTCTCTAGGAAAGTGGATTAATTGGAGTTTGTGGAATTTTCACTCGATGAACCAGAATTAATGAATTAATCTCGATTGATGCTAGCAATGATTGATCGCATTGTTTTTGTTTATTAAACCTTTTAAGGAATTGTATGATATTAACTATGTCACAACTCGAGTTTCGGGACTCAGAGTTAGGTTAACCTGAGGTTGTGGGCTGCTGGAATCTCGTTTTGCTCTTAGAGGAGAGGTTGTTCATCTCAAAAGGATCTATCTTTCAAGGTAAGTGTTGTCTAAAATGGTGGAGGTAAGGTTTTGGTGGGGGTTTAAGGTAAGAACATGATTAGGTTTTGGGAAGGTTTTAGAATGATTTTAAGGTTGTTTTAACTTCCTTAAATCATCTAAATAATGTGGTAATCATTTGGTCATCTTCCTTGTAGTTGGAGAGCAAGGAGAGCCATCAACGAGCTTAAGCAAGGAGATAGTTTGAGGGCTGGTTGTGGAGCTTCTTCATCTCGTTTTGGAGGTTGGTACCCTTCCAAATCCTTTGCATTTTCATGTGCATCATCATTTTAGCATGCTTGTTTGATTGTGTGATGGTTTTGGCTAGGATAGTCTTTGCATGCTTTAATGGTGACTTGAATTATGGTTGATGAAAATGAGTAAAAATAATTAAAAACTCACTTAAACTACTTCATAAATGAGTAGGAACGATTTGGGATCGATTGGGTTAGTTTTGATTAAGATTATTAAAATTTGAAGTAACAGACTTGAGTTTCGTGTAGGAGGTATCGATACACGGGCCACCGATATCGATACCTCGGAGAGAATAATAAGCTATGTGAGCAGGTTTCGATACCAAACCCTCCAATTGCATCTCCAATTCGATACTGATATCAAATCCGGAGGGCCTCCTCAGTTGACCTTTATGGTGGTCAAAGGATATTGATGCCAATATCGATACTCATGTTTCGATGCCCTCTTTGGGTGAGTATCGATATAGGGTGTTTCGATACCCTATCTAGGAGTATCGATACTCATATGAACTTTTGCTAAGAGAAGTGGTTTTCGAGGTCCGTTAAGGGAAATTAAGAGGTCCTAATGAATCTTAAACAAATGAAATGAATTGTAAACCATTGTTGACAATTTTACCTCCAAGGACTAAGTTATGATGGGTCGTGATAAGACTCGTTATGAGAAATTACTCTTGCATGTTCAGTGTTAGCTTGGTTGTGGTATTACTATGATGTGAGATCCTAGGTGGATCACCTTGTGTGGTATCAGTCATTGTTTGATGGGATCCGGATACCCAGTGAGTAATAGTGTTGCAACACAACTGACAGGCGTCGAATTTTCAAATAAATAATTCCTATTTCTCAAATTAAATAAAAGAATAGTATAGAGAAAGTAGGGTCGATCCACAGGGACTAAGAAATTTCCAATGTTGAATTGAATTGATCCTGATCCAAAAAAACAATAAATTAGAAAATGGGGGTTTGATATTATAAAACTAAAAATAATCTTAATCTAATAATAACTGAAATTAAATAAAAATAAATATTTGAAGTAACAAATTTAAAGGATATAGCCTCAAGCTTCGCTTCGCCTCAAGTCTCAATTGATCATCGAAATAGATTTTACTTCAAGATCCATGCTAGTTACAGTCTACAAGGCCCAACCCTTGTAACTTGCTTCTCTCTTCGGTAAACCAATACTCCCAAGTCTATCTCCGGAATTCGGCCTTTGCTGGACTAACCACGCCTATCGCCGTTAGCGCTAATACAACTTTAAGCATTGAAAAAGCCTGACTCGAGTTATAGCGTCTCACAGAGAATCAAACTCGATCTTGATTTCCCTTAGTGGACCACCACCAAGTTTGTTCACAGGAAGCCAAATTTGCTACCAGCCGATTTTTCTTCCCAACGATAGATCTAAACAATCTTCAAGTCAACGTGTACTTTTTGAAATGAAGGCGTCGAGATCATTAAAGGAAAAGCCGATTGCCAATCCTTGATTTCAGAAAATCAAGAATGTTATCCGAAGGAATTAAGTGCTTCACGATTCTCACAATATGGATTGAGTCGTCACTTAGCTTTCGGCTAAATGAAAGTTTAGCTAAGCATGAATGAGATCATACTTAGCATTTTCTAGAAGAAAAGAAATAAAAAAAACTCAAAGAAAAATAAAAGAACTAGAGAGAATTTTTATTACTTAAGAGAGAAAGTGAAAATTGAAGTACATCTCAAGCTTTACCTTTATGGGTATTTATATTATTCTAAAACCCTAAAAATGTAACAATTCAAAATTAAAAAAAAATAAAAAAGATAAAATGTTCTAAAATTTAAAATTTAAATTCCTAAGATAAATCTTCAAGATAATTCCCAAATAATCCATTCATCCTTCTAGAATATATGACTGGACTATCTTCTAGAAACTTTTGCTGACTGGATAATCCAAATCTGTCGGATCGAAAAGCGTCGTGCCCATGACTCCAGCCATAAAAAAATACAGAATTCACTATTTTCTGTTGGTTCTGAAAAATAAGTTCCTACACTGAAAATGATCAAAATAGAACCAAATTAGTAATATCAAATCGATAATGAGAAATAATTATTAATAAAAAATATATAAATTCGAACACTCATCAAATTCCCCCTCACTTATTCAATGTTTTTCCTCAAGCATACTCAAATTCTCATTTTCGTCACTTATCAAAATTCACTCAAAAGGTTTATGTCAAATCCCATGTACATGCATGAATTAAAGAAGTTAGACAAGACAATCAAATAAAGGTGACATGATATTTCAATAAACAATAATTAACCAAATGAATAAAAGGTAGATATGCAAAGCTTTTGCTATTTACTTGTGAGACGAATCAAATCAAGTTTAGATCCTTCATGATAAACGATTGGCGGAGTGTGAGTTTTATTTTCCTCCCCTTTTATATCATTCTCTTTTTTTCTTTTTTTGAAAGAGATTATTTTTCTCTTTTTTTATTCTTTTTTTTCAAGCGCTTTATTATTTTTTTCAAAAGACATTTTTTCCTTTTTTTTCTTTTCTTTTTTTAGCGCTACTCTCATTAACTCTAACTCTGTAGTCTCGACTCGTCACCGAATCTTTGAACTGGAAACGAGATGACAACCCAAGCACCTCGCCCCGATTCTCCAATCCGGTCACATTCAAACGATCTACCACTCACAATCATCTCAAAAAAAAATCATGCACCTGAAGATAACATCATTATTAGCAAAACAAGCACAAACTCATATTTAAGCAACACTAACAATTATACCATAAGGTTAAAATTTTCACCAAAACATCTAATCATCTCAAGTTAATTATCCATACATAACAAAATTAATTCAAGCTTGTAAACAAGGGATTATGATAAAACTAACAAGTCAACCCAGATAAACAACAATCATAAGAACTTAAAATATACCTTCAAACTAACATGAACAAGTAAGGAGAAATATAACCACTCCCCCTCACTTTAAGCATATTATCTCAATATGAAAATTAAAGTACAAGAGAAGGAATAGAGATACTTCCCGTGTCTAAAGTAAGTTTAGTTGTCGACAACTTTGGAGGCCATTTGCAATTTTTTCAAATTTCATGCACGACAAAACCATTCAAATCTGAGGAAAATTCTGTGTAAATTTATCTGAAAATAAATTAGATGAAAACAAATAAAAATAAACAAAATAAGAAAAAAAATAAATAGAGAAAATGGGTTGCCTCCCATTCAGCGCTTTGTTTAACGTCATTAGCTTGACGACCTGATTCAGACTATAGGTTCTGCGAGAATTTTTTTTTCCAATTCATGTTCTTTATCCAACTTAGAATTTCTCTATGAGAAATTTTTCGATTATGGAGTTCCTTCATTTTCGACAAAATATCTTCTTTAATCTGCAATTTATCTGGTGGTAATTTTAATTCCAACTTTAGTTCCTGCAAGATAAATGGAAAAAAGTTAATTTGAGAAGACATCAAATTTAAATTTTTACTTAGCTCTTTGCAAAATGAGCGTAATTCCACATAGAAGAGATATTCATTTTTACTTCTTTAATAGTTTCAGCATTCAGATTCCTACATAACTCATCAGAAAGATTATGTTTAACATATTCATTCATAGAAGAATCAAATATATTAACACAACTAACATTAGGCATATAGTTAGGATATTTCATAGCCTTATACACGTCAAACTTTACCATTTCACCGTCGAACTCCATGGTAAAAATTCCACTTCTTACATCAATTTTGACATGTGATGTGCTCAAAAATGGTCTACCAAGTAAAATCTCGGAAGAGACATTGGTGCGACCATCTTCCATGTCAATGACATAGAAATCTGCAGGAAAAAATAAATCTTTTACCTTTACGAGTACGTTTTCAAGAACTCCTTCAGGATACACTAAAGATCTGTCGGCAAGCTGGATCGTCACACCTGTTTCCTTCAAAGGCTCAACACTTAATAAATTATAAATTGAAAGAGGCATGACATTAATTGAAGCGCCTAAATCGCACATAGCTCGTTTAATACCAACTTTACCAATCTTACATGGGATAGCAAACATACCTTGATCCTTGTACTTAGGTGGAATTTTACGTTGAATTACGGCAGAAATATTTTCACCTAAGTTTACCTTTTCATTCCCAGTAAGCTTTCTTTTATTTGTGCAAAGATCCTTAAAAAATCTAGCATACCTTGGAATTTTTTGGATCACATCGAGAAGAGGTATGTTTATCTCCACTTTCTGAAACATGTCAAGTATTTCTTGTTCCTCAGCTTGCTTATCACGCTTAACTAATCTCGATGGAAAAGGAGGTGGAACGTCATAAGGAGATGATGTAGGGATAGATTGTGGTTTGGTTTCCTTCTTTTTATGAGGTTATGTGGCATCTTCTTTAGGTTCAACAATGTTACCACTTCGAAGGGTGATGGCACTAACATTCTGTAGCGGGTTTGGCTCAGTTTGCGACGGTAACTTTCCTTTTGATTCCAAACGACTCACAACTAATGTAAGTTGACTCATTTTTTTGTCAATTTCTTGAAAGTGTGTCTCGATCTTTTGTTGGAATTTCTCTTGAGCTAGCGTCAAACGTTCGACAATTGACTCCAACGATGATTTTTGTGGTTGATATTGTTGCGGTGCAGGTGGTCTAGGTGGATAAGTTTGATTCGATCCATACTTGAGGTTTGGATGATCCCTCCAACCTGGATTATAACTGTTTGCATTGAGATCATATTGCCTTTGAGGAGGCCCTGGAAAAATTTCTAACGGCATTTACTTGAACGTTATTATCTTCTTGAAGCATTGGGCAACAGTCTGTAGGATGATCCGGCATCGTGCATATTCCGCAAAGTCTAGCTGGACCTATTTTACCTGCAATAAGAGATTGAACCACATTAGTTAACTTATCAATTTTATCCTCTAAAGAAGATGTACTTATCTCGTGAACCCGTCGAGTGGGTTCACTTGGGCGAAACTGTTGTGCGTTAGCGGCCATGATTGAGATAAGATTTTTGGCTGCAGAGGGAGTCATATTTACGAAGGCTCCACCACTAGCTGCGTCGATCATTTTCATTTCCATTGGAAGTAGTCCTTCATAAAAGTATTGTAGAAGGGTTTGTTCAGTTAGGCCATATTACCGACAACTAGCGCAAAGTCTTTTAAATCGTTCCCAATAGTCGTATAACGACTCTCCATCCTTTTGTCGAATTCCTAAGATGCTTCTCCTTAATTCGCTTGCTCTTGCCGCTGGAAAGAACCTGTCAAGAAACAATCGTGCCATATTAGCCCATGTATTAATTGAACCAGAAGGTAAATAAAACAACCAATCTTTTGCCAAATCGGCTAAAGAAAAAGGAAATGCACGAAGTTTTATTTGATCTTCGGATACTCCCTGCGGTTTCATACTCAGACAAACCATATGAAACTCTTTTAAATGCTTGTGTGGATTTTCATTCTGCAAGCCGCGAAAAGTCGGAAGTAAATGTATTAAACCAGTTTTAAGTTTAAACAATGTTTCGCCATTTGGGAACGTGATACAAAGTGGTTGTTGTTCATCAGGCGCTGCAGCTAACTCTCGAATTGTTTGTTCAGCCATTTGTTCTGATTCTTCGTCGTCAGAAGTAAATAACTCCTCGGTGTAAGAAATTTCCTCAAAATCAGGATTTGGTTTTGGTTGAAGGTCTCGATTCAACCTTCTACGCCTAAGGGTCTCTCCACGCAGTCTCCGGGCAAGAGCTTCGATCTCGGGTTCATAATCTACTAGTTTTCCCAGAAGTGACCTGGTCATAGATCAAAACAAAACAATATTAGTGATTTTTACCGAAGTCCCCGGTAACGACGCCAATTTGACAAGCGTCGAATTTGCAAATAAATAATTTCTATTTCTCAAATTAAATAAAAGAATAGTATAGAGAAAGTAGGGTCGATCCACAGGGACTAAGAAATTTCCAACGTTGAATTGAATTGACCCTGATCCAAAAAAAACAATAAATTAGAAAATGGGGGTTTGATATTATAAAACTAAAAATAATCTTAATCTAATAATAACTGAAATTAAATGAAAATAAATATTTGAAGTAATAAATTTAAAGGATATAAGCTCAAGCTTCGCTTCGCCTCAAGTCTCAATTGATCATCGAAATAGATTTTACTTCAAGATCCATGCCAGTTACAGTCTACAAGGCCCAACCCTTGTAACTTGCTTCTCTCTTCGGTAAACCAATACTCCCAAGTCTATCTCCGGAATTCGGTCTTTGCTGGACTAACCACGCCTATCGCCGTTAGCGCCAATACAACTTTAAGCACTGAAAAAGCCTGACTCGAGTTATAGCGTCTCACAGAGAATCAAACCCGATCTTGATTTCCCTTAGTGGACCGCCACCAAGTTTGTTCACAGGAAGCCAAATTTTCTACCAGCCGATTTTTCTTCCCAATGATAGATCTAAACAATCTTCAAGTCAACGTGCACTTTTTGAAATGAAGGCGTCGAGATCATTAAAGAAAAAGCCGATTGCCAATCCTTGATTTCAGAAAATCAAGAATGTTATCCGAAGGAATTAAGTGCTTCACGATTCTCACAATATGGATTGAGTCGTCACTTAGCTTTCGGCTAAATGAAAGTTTAGCTAAGCATGAATGAGATCATACTTAGCATTTTCTAGAAGAAAAGAAATAAAAAAAACTCAAAGAAAGATAAAAGAACTAGAGAGAACTTTTATTACTCAAGAGAGAAAGTGAAAATTGAAGTACATCTCAAGCTTTACCTTTATGGGTATTTATATTATTCTAAAACCCTAAAAATGTAACAATTCAAAATTTAAAAAAAAAATAAAAAAGATAAAATGTTCTAAAATTTAAAATTTAAATTCCTAAGATAAATCTTCAAGATAATTCCCAAATAATTCATTTATCCTTCTAGAATATATGACTGGACTATGTTCTAGAAACTTTTGCTGACTGGATAATCCAAATCTGCCGGATCGAAAAGCGTCGTGCCCATGACTCCAGCCATAAAAAAATGCAGAATTCACTATTTTCTGTTGGTTCTGAAAAATAAGTTCCTACACTGAAAATGATCAAAATAGAACCAAATTAGTAATATCAAATCGATAATGAGAAATAATTATTAATAAAAAATATATAAATTCGAACACTCATCAACAACAAAGACCATCCAATGTGAGATTCCGGGTAATGTATTGAAGGCCATCCTATGTGAGATTCCGGGTGATAACTTTGCTCGATGCGAGATTTTGAGCCCCACTCGATAAGAGATTCTGAGTGAAGACTCGATGCGAGATTTCAAGTATACTCTCGATGTGAGATTCCGAGCAGCCCGATGTGAGATTCTGGGCTGGGTGAGTTCCCTAGTGTCGGGTTGACAATGGGCCTCACTCTTGATTTGTTTACTTTACGCATTTGGTTGCATTTGACATGTCATATCATCCTATTATCTTATCTCGCATGTCTATAGTTATGATTCACTTGAAAGCACAATCGATAGGTTGTGTATCCACTGAGCTTTCGTAACTCAGCGTTTTGGGATTTGTTTCCATGAGTAGGTTTGTAGGCGACGATCGTGTGGATGTTGCGGAGCACCATCAGCGAAGGACTTCAGCATTGACTGGTTGGTAGAGTATAGTTTCTAGATTATTGAGCTATGTATTCGTAGGACCATTTGCTGTAATTGTAACTCTATTTTATGTTAATTTGTGAAGGTTAAATGTTTTGTCAAACTTGTATTTGGAGCTCCGATGAAACCACTTTGAATTTTAATATCGTTTTTAAATTATGTCATATTTCATGAATTGATTTGGAATTGATTTAAAATTTTACGGATAGGAGTTTGAACTTATGGCCCGAATGTGGCATCCGGGTACGGGGTGTTACAAACTATGTTGTTTTGAATCTTTGATGCGATTTTGTTTGTTGTTGAATATTATAATCGAATTATGAATTTGGTTGTTTGTTGTTGAACTATATAATCGATTTATGAATTTTTTTTTGTTGTTGTGATTTTCTTATACTTTTGATATGATTTTGTTTATTGTTGAACAATGAAACCCATTATTATTAAGATTATTTAGTAATATAATTCTTTGTTTTATTTACTTTGTTGTATTATGAATTTTAATATTATAATATATATTAAATTTTATATTATATTTATTGTATCCTTACCGTACCTATATTCTGTAATTTTAAAAATCGTTATTTTTTGTCCCATTCCTGTTCCCGCATCCTTATCGGTGCAACTTAGCAGCGCGGTACGTCCACAAATGAACATAGCCGTACTTCATAGCTTCCATCGGTTCAAGGGTGTTAAATTGAATATCGATGGTGCTTGACAATGACATAAATCTGAGTTGTATTGTGCGGTGGTGGTTTATGAGACTCTACAGGTGAGTGAATATTTGAATTTTTAATATTCAAAAGGTTTGTTCAGTTTTTAATGTTGAATTGTGGAATATATTCGTTGATTTGGAGGGTACGTGAAACATGGGATTTCCTAACATATACGTCTAGAGAAAAATAAGATTATAGATAATCTTACGAAAAAAAATGACTGAAGAAGATGTTTCTTCAATATCACTACTCTCATCTGCAGCAGCATTTTCTTCAACAGTGACAGCACCATAAGAGGAGTCCTGTTACATAGATCCACCAGGATGAAAAATGTGGCCACAAATGGTTTGTAACAATGCATTAAAAAAGGTGCACGTAAAGAAAAATATTGACTAAAAAAGGTGAAACCATTTAATTCAAGGAACAATGTACCCTAAACATCAAAAAGCATACAATTTAATCTTTAAATTCTAAATTTTCTCAATGGAACTCCTAAGCATCAGTCTAAACTACTTACTTTTCAAAAATAACATTTCTATTAAAAAATAATTATTTACATACACATATATAATATATAAGGTACTTCTGAAAGAGAGACATAAACTACTACTAACAAATTTCTATGTTATACTCAGTAGCATTATCTTCATTAAAACCTATTTATTTCGCGCCTATTTTTACTAATAAAACTTTTTTATTTGGTAGGCGTATAAAATTTATATTTATATTTATATTTATATGGTATTCTTAGAAATGTGACAAAAATTACTACTAAAGACATCTTTACTGATATCTAATAGTATTATCTTAATTAATAAAATAACTTAAATTCGAAAATAATATAATAAGTTGTGCATACATTATTAAAATAATATATATTTTTTAAAAGAACATTGTTTCATGTAGTATTAAATCTAAATCTATCTATTCCATATTTACCACATAAATTTATCTAAAAAAAAACTATTTATATTATTTAAGATTTAAATAAATATAAAAAAGAACAAATTAAACTTCTTAATCCTAATGTAAACAAACTAAAAAAAGTAAACCAAATAAAACTAAAAAACAACAAACAAATCTTTTGATAGATAAGTCTAAGTTGATCATGCGACCATATACACTTCTTTGCAGGTTCTTTTCTCCTCGATCAGCACTGGAGCTTGTTGGGAAAGGATCTTAGTCTGAATCAATTTCTTCAACCAATTTTCTAGCCAAACCTGTGAAAGGTTTGAACTTGGATTTCTGAACTATTTCTTTATCTTGTTCTTTTGGTGAATCAAATTGATCAGCAACAGTAGCGAACAGATGCTCGTTACACGAGGAACCTATATCCGAATATGGTTTGTCACCCAGTTTTCTAGCTAAACCGGTGAAAGGTTCGAACTTGGGTTTATTAGTTTCCTGTTTCTTTGAATGGGTAGTAGACGGTTTCTTGTTAGACAAGGAACCTAAATCCGAATGTGGTTTTTCACTCAATTTTCTAGCTAAACCTGTGAAAGGTTTGAACTTGGATGTCCTGGTAGATTCTTCCTCAGATTGGGTAGTAGATGATTGCTTGTTAGACAAGCAATGAAAATCGGTACAAGATTTTTCATCGATTTTTCTCTCGATTTGTTCTTGTAAAACGTCTTACTCCCATGGCTGATCATTATAGTATCACCCTTTGTCAAGCAAGAGAATTGTTGTAGGTTTTCTTCTAGCACAGTTTTCGGACTTGAGATCTCCGCAAAGTTGTTGCTGTGCGGTTGAATCTTGATGTAAGCCGCCTTCTCCAGCTCTTTGTTCTTCAAGTACATGTAATCTCCCACTTCTGTTTGCATGTTCTCCATCATCCAATCTGGCATGAACACAACGTCATCCTCTTGGCCACTGAACTCGAAAACCCCACAGTGGGAGACCATCCCTTTAGATAAGTTTTGAATCTGGAACTGCAATGGTATGGGGATTTCATTCTCTATGATTGTTTGGAGATCATTGGCCGGCATAATAATCTTATTACCAACCTCTAGATGAGTTTTTTTACAAAAAGAAAGAGGAGAACATCGGTAGTCTCCTTCAAAGAATGACAAGTTTTTATATTAATTATGATTCCAAGTATCTATTTGAGACCGAAGATCACCTTCCTTGCCGGCATTATTATCGTCTACCTCTTCTAACAAAAACTCAAATGTTTCATCATAATCAAGGTCGTCATTATTGTCGGCTTTCCTCAAGCTTGTTAGTGAATGATTTAAATCATTAATTTCATCATAATTTTCAGAAGATTTCACCATGTTTGATTGATAAATTTTTTCACAGGATTGAAGTTCTAAACTTCGCTCAATTGGGTCTTTAAATAGCCTACGAATTAGAATTTTTGACGAGACTTGATTTTCAAGTCATGTTAAGAAAAGAGTTACCCAATAATAATTATCATAAATGATGAGTGTTCGAATTTATATATTTTTTATTAATAATTATTTTCCATTGTCGATTTGATATTACTAATTTGGTTCTATTTTGATCATTTTTAGTGTAGGAACTTATTTTTCAGAACCAACAGAAAATAGTGAATTCTGCATTTTTTTATGGCTGGAGTCATAGGCACGACGCTTTTCGATCTGGAAGATTTGGATTATCCAGTCAGCAAAAGTTTCTAGAAGATAGTCCAGTCATATATTCTAGAAGGATGAATGGATTATTTAGGAATTATCTTGAAGATCTATCTTAGGAATTTAAATTTTAAATTTTAGAATATTTATCTTTATCTTTATTTTTTTTATTTTTTTAAATTTTGAATTGTTATATTTTTAGGGTTTTAGAATAGTATAAATACCCATAGAGGTAAAGCTTGAGATGTACTTCAATTTTCACTTTCTCTCTTGAGTAATAAAAGTTCTCTCTAGTTCTTTTATTTTTCTTTGAGTTTTCTTATTTCTTTTCTTCTAGAAAATGCTAAGTATGATCTCATTCATGCTTAGCTAAACTTTCATTTAGCCGAAAGCTAAGTGACGACTCAATCCATATTGTGAGAATCGTGAAGCACTTAATTCCTTCGGATAACATTCTTGATTTTCTAAAATCAAGGATTGGCAATCGACTTTTCCTTTAATGATCTCGACGCCTTCATTTCAAAAAGTGCACGTTGACTTGAAGATTGTTTAGATCTATCGTTGGAAAGAAAAATCGGCTGGTAGCAAATTTGGCTTCCTGTGAAAAAACTTGGTGGCGGTCCACTAAGGGAAATCAAGATCGGGTTTGATTCTCTGTGAGATGCTATAACTCGAGTCAGGCTTTTCCAGTGCTTAAAGTTGTATTGGTGCTAACGGCGATAGGCGTGGTTAGTCCAGCAAAGACCGAATTCTAGAGATAGACTTGGGAATATTGGTTTACCGAAGAGAGAAGCAAGTTACAAGGGTTGGGCCTTGTAGACTGTAACTGGCATAGATCTTGAAGTAAAATCTATTTCGATGATCAATTGAGATTTGAGGCGAAACGAAGCTTAAGGCTATATCCTTTAAATTTATTACTTCAAATATTTATTTTCATTTAATTTCAGTTATTATTAGATTAAGATTATTTTTATTTTTATAATATCAAACCCCCATTTTCTAATTTATTATTTTTTTTGGATCAGGGTCAATTCAATTCAACGTTGGAAATTTCTTAGTCCCTGTGGATCGACCCTACTTTCTCTATACTATTCTTTTATTTAATTTGAGAAATAGAAATTATTTATTTGCAAATTCGACGCTTGTCAAATTGGCGTCGTTACCGGGGACTTCGGTAAAAATCACTAATATTGTTTTGTTTTGATCTATGACTAGGTCACTTCCGGGAAAACTAGTAGATTACGAACCCGAGATTGAAGCTCTTGCCCGGAGACAGCGTGGAGAGACCCTTAGGCGCAGAAGGTTGAATCAAGACCTTCAACCAAAACCAAATCCCGATTTTGAGGAAATTTCCTACATCGAGGAGTTATTTACTTCTGACGACGAAGGATCAGAACAAATGGCTGAACAAACAATTCGAGAGTTAGCTACAGCGCCTGATGAACAACAACCACTTTGTATCACGTTCCCAAATGGCGAAACACCGTTTGAACTTAAAACTGGTTTAATACATTTACTTCCGACTTTTCGCGGCTTGCAGAATGAAAATCCACACAAGCATTTAAAAGAGTTTCATATGTTTTGTCTGAATATGAAACCGCAAGGAGTATCCGAAGATCAAATAAAACTTCGTGCATTTTCTTTTTCTTTAGCCGATTTGGCAAAAGATTGGTTGTTTTATTTACCTTCCGGTTCAATTAATACATGGGCTGATATGGCACGAATGTTTCTTGACAGGTTTTTTCCAGCGGCAAAAGCAAACGAATTAAGGAGAAGCATCTTAGGAATTCGACAAAAGGATGGAGAGTCGTTATACGACTATTGGGAACGATTTAAAAGACTTTACGCTAGTTGTCCGCAATACGGCCTAACTAAACAAACCCTTCTACAATACTTTTATGAAGGACTACTTCCAATGGAAATAAAAATGATCGACGCAGCTAGTGGTGGAGCCTTCGTAAATATGACTCCTACCGCCGCCAGAAATCTTATCTCAACCATGGCCGCTAATGCACAACAGTTTCGCCCAAGTGAACCCACTCGAAGGGTTCACGAGATAAGTACATCTTTTTTAGAGGATAAAATTGATAAGTTAACTAATATGGTTCAATCTCTTATTGCAGGTAAAATAGGTCCAGCTAGACTTTGCGGAATATGCACGATGCCGGATCATCCTACGGACTGTTGCCCAATGCTTCAAGAAGATAATAACGTTCAAGTAAATGCCATTGGAAATTTTTCAGGGCCTCCTCAAAGGTAATATGATCTCAATGCAAACACTTATAATCCGGGTTGGAGGGATCATCCAAACCTCAAGTATGGATCGAATCAAACTTATCAACCTAGACCACCTGCACCGCAACAATATCAACCACAAAAACCATCGTTAGAGTCAATTGTCGAACGTTTGGCGTTAGCTCAGGAGAAATTTCAACAAAAGACAGAGGCACACTTTCAGGAAATTGATAAATAAATGAGTCAACTTACATTAGCTGTGAGTCGTTTGAAATCAAAGGGAAAGCTATCGTCGCAAACTGAGCCAAACCCGCGACAGAATGTTAGTGCCATCACCCTTCAAAGTGGTACCATTGTCGAACTTAAAGAAGATGCCACACAACCCCACAAAAAGAAGAAAGCAGAACCACAAGCTATCCCTACACCATCTCCTTATGACGTTCCACCTCCCTTTCCATCAAGATTAGTGAAGCGTGATAAGCAAGCCGAGGAACAAGAAATTCTTGACATGTTTCAGAAAGTGGAGATAAACATACCACTTCTCGATGTGATCCGAAAAATTTCAAGGTATGCTAGATTTTTAAAGGATCTTTGCATAAATAAAAGAAAGCTTACTGGGAATGAAAAGGTAAAATTAGGTGAAAATATTTCTGCCGTAATTCAACGTAAAATTTCACCTAAATACAAGGATCAAGGTATGTTTGCTATCCCATGTAAGATTGGTAAAGTTGGTATTAAACGAGCTATGTGCGATTTAGGCGCTTCAATTAATGTCATGCCTCTTTCAATTTATAATTTATTAAGCATTGAGCCTTTAAAGGAAACAGGTGTGACGATCCAGCTTGCCGATAGATCTTTAGTGTATCCTGAAAGAGTTCTTGAAAACATACTCGTAAAGGTAAAAGATTTATTTTTTCCTGCAGATTTCTATGTCATTGACATGGAAGATGATCGCACCAATGTCTCTTCTGAGATTTTACTTGGTAGACCATTTTTGAGCACATCACATGCCAAAATTGATGTAAGAAGTGGAATTCTTACCATGGAGTTTGATGGCGAAGTGGTAAAGTTTGACGTGTATAAAGCTATGAAATATCCTAACTCTATGCCTAATGTCAGTTGTGTTAATATATTTGATTCTTCTATGGATGAATATGTTAAACATAATCTTTCTAATGAGTTATGCAGAAATATGAATGCTGAAACTATTAAAGAAGTAAAAATAGATATCTCTTCTGATGTGGAATCACGCTCATTTTGCAAAGAGCTAAGTAAAAATTTATAGTTGATGCCTTCTCAAACTAAATTTTTTCCATTTATCTTGCAGGAACCAAAGTTGGAATTAAAATCGTCACTAGATAAATTGCAGATTAAAGAAGATATTTTGTCGAAAATGAATGAACTCCATAACCGAAAAATTTCTCATAGAGAAATTATAAGTTGGATAAAGAACATGAATTGAAAAAAAGAATTTCTCGTAGAACCTGTAGTCTGAATCAGGTCGTCAAGCTAATGACGTTAAACAAAGCGCTCAATGGGAGGCAACCCATTTTCTCTATTTATTTTTTTTCATTTTTTTATTTTTTTTCATCTAATATCTAATTTATTTTCAAATAAATTTACACAGATTTTTCCCCAGATTTGAATGGCTTTGTCGTGCATGAAATTTGAAAAAAATGCAAATGACCTCCAAAGTTGTCGACAACCAAACTTACTTTAGACACGGGGAGTATCTCTATTCATTCTCTTGTACTTTAATTTTCATATTGAGACAATATGCTTAAAGTGAGGGGGAGTGGTTATATTTCTCCTTACTTGTTCATGTTAGTTTGAAGGTATATTTTAAGTTCTTATGATTGTTGTTTATCTGGGTTGACTTGTTAGTTTTATCATAATCCCTTGTTTACAAGCTTGAATTAATTTTGTTATGCATGGATAATTAACTTGAGATGATTAGATGTTTTGGTAAAAATTTTAACCTTATGGTATAATTGTTAGTGTTGCTTAAATATGAGTTTGTGCTTGTTTTGCTAATAATGATGTTATCTTCAGGTGCATGATTTTTTTTGAGACGATTGTGAGTGGTAGATCGTTTGAATGTGACCGGATTGGATAATCGGGGCGAGGTGCTTGGGTTGTCATCTCGTTTCCAGTTCAAAGATTCGGTGACGAGTCGAGACTACAGAGTTAGAGTTAATGAGAGTAGCGCTAAAAAAAGAAAAGGAAAAAAGAGGAAAAAATGTCTTTTGAAAAAAAAATAATAAAGCGCTTAAAAAATAAAAAAAAAGAAAAATAATCTCTTTCAAAAAAAAGAAAAAAAAAAGATTATTATTTTGTAGTTTTTCAAATATCTTGTGCAGAATGTTCATCTTCCCTCTTTTTGTCTGTAGAGACCGCGGGGTTTGAAGGCCATGGGGAGTATGGAGAGTGATTCAAATTGAAGATGCCATGGCAGCAGCTGCTCTGAATTCTGATCTTTTGAGAAGGTTACTGGTTGTTGCTGTGGTTTGGTGTATAGAAGTTGAAAAGTTCCAATTTTATGAATCAAAATAAGTGTTCTTCTCGATGCTGATTTTTTTTTTTACTTCAAGGAGATGCATGATTATAATTTTTATTTAATATTTGTAGTTTTAAAATTCTATGAATTTTTAATTAATAATGAAAATGTAACATGTTAAAAAGTAATAATGAATCAGGAAAAAATTATATACATTGATAAATTTAAAATATATTATAAGGATAAGTTGAAAAATTTTATGTATATTTTAAATTTTTTATGAAAATAATCTTACATTTTATGAACTAAATACATTCTTAAGATATGACTCAAGGTTTTACATTATTACCAATTATCATTGATTTTTGTGATGTGTTTTGAGTCTTAGAATTAGGTTCTTACCTTTTTATTATATGATCTTTGTATGATAATAGTTTTATTTACTGAATTTTTATTATAATTTCTAATATTTTTTAATTTGATAAAATTAGTTGGTTTTTATTCTATTAAAAAAATACACCCTTAAGATTTATTAATTAATTAAAAATAATTGATTTATTTAGAAAAATAATAAATTGAAATCGATAATTGCCTTAGTAAACAATTGAAGCAAATTACCAATTTCACCTCTCAACCTCACCCTAAGAAAAATAAGATCTGTAAAATAAGTAAATTACAAATGATAATCCATTAATTATAGGGTACTTTTCTTCATTAAAATTTTAATAAAAATTACGTTATAATTAATAAAATCTGTATAATAATAAGTTTGATTTAATATTATATTTTAATTTGATTTAATTGTAAAAATATCATAATATTAATTATTATACGAATTTAATCCCAAATCGGCATCACTATCCATTATGAAAATGTAAGACAGTGCTAGAGACAAAACTATAAAAATGTAAGACAGTGCTAGAGACAAAACTATATGGGTTGAGGGAGACAATCGTCTCTGTTCTCGAAGATTTTTTTTATTTTTTTTTTATTTAAATTTTTTTAAAAATTGATTTTTATAAATTTACCACCTCTATTTTTAAACATTTATATTTTACCCTTTAACCCCAAATTCTGATTCCGTCCCCGCACAAATCATACGAAAATCAAGTCCCTGGACAAGTCATGAAAATCAAGTAATGGGTACATTATTATGATGTAGAATCTATGAAAAATCTAATTAGAGCCTCATTGTTTCTCTAAGCCTGCAAATTAATTTAATATCCAAATATTAAAAGTTATTGTTTAGAATTATGATCAAATGCTTTTAAACAAAAAAAAATATTATACCAGTGCAAAGTATATACATAAAATCACAACCCAGTTTCACTCACAGTTTCAACTTTCAAATGGTATCACTGACTGTAATGGCAATTACTTGATATGAAAGTTTGTGAGGTATAAATAATACTGTGCAAGACGACGATTATCCCGGCTGGTTGTTTTCTGTATTTTTATCTTTATTGCGATGAATTTCGGAACTAGATGTTGGTTTATATTCTGGAGATGTTTAATGCCACTGTAACATGACATCCTGCAAAACAGATTCGATAAGCACGAGTAAGGGTCTTCGATTTCGGATACCATTTCCGGTATAGAATTTATAATGCCGAAGCTGAGCAATGACGGTCATAAGATTTGCAGTTCAGTTTATACAAACTAAAGTCTATATTTGTTGCTCTGTGAAGGCAAAAGTGCAGATGAGACAGACTTAAGAATCAGAAACTCTCACCTCTTATGTCACAGTATACCGTATGTCAGTTCGCTGAAGATCGAGCAGCATGGAGCATATCAACTATAAGCGTTTTCACATCCCTTATACAGACATATAAAGCCGATTGAACAACAATAAAACATGCATGTAACATGGTAAAAACCACAAAGAGTTCCACCCAACTATAAGTCTTAGCCAGTCGGAGAAGAACCGAGATCAATATACAATCATGGCATTTTTATTTAAATAACTGGACGGAAACAATGTGCCCTCCCCTCCCCATATATCAGCAGATCTTTCAGAGATGGTATAATTTATTTTTTTGTCGAGAAAGAAAATTGAGATGAGAATCTTAGAACAAATGCCTCAAATAAAATGTAAAAAGCAATAACAGAAGATGAGTAAGATAAAGATGTCTCACTTTCTTTCTTCTGCACGTCTAGGAAAAGGAACTCGAAGCTTGAAAGTATTTCCTTGATAACTAGCCTGCCAGAAAAAAAGGGAAAAGGTTTCATGTACCAAGAATTTGAATACGGTAAGGACTGATTCGCAACTCACATGGCAATAATGATTAAAATTTTCGATATTAGTTAAGTTAAAAAGTAATGGAAAAGGTTACCTTGACATTGAATCCAAGACTATCCAAATCTAGCATGTAAGCTGACTCCACCTGATAAAAGATGCAAATCAGGTAGAAAAAGAGAGAAAATCAATAAAAAGATATGCTAAACTCCCTATCAATAGGTCATCAATGTAAAAGTTTCAATGAAAAAAGTAAATCATTACATTGAATGGGAGACTGGCTGAGTCATAACATTGAATCTTCTAGAAATACGATTCATTTTTCTAGATTTTCAATATTATTAGAACACTAATGTGTTCTGGTTGAAGAAACATTCAACATATTTGAGTAAACATACTTACCTGAACTAAGAGACTAATAAATTTAGCCAGATTATTATTAAACTATAAGCGTAAACTAAGACACTTTTTGATTTCTCTTACTTGGATATGAATAGTGGGAAAAGAATGAGCTACTGAGGCATGTCCTACAATTTTACAACTTAAACAGCAAGAGTTAACAGGCTTGTCTATGCAATTAAATTCCTACAGAAAATACAATTAAATGCCTAATTACCGGGATTGATGTTAAAAATTGCACAATAACTTTTGTATCTTCAACATGATCCTTATTCATGTGAGACTGAAACCAAAAGCTAACATTAATAAGAACAAAAAGGCAGTTCTCATGAAAAATAAAATGATGTACAAAAGAAAATAAACAGCCAAAAATACCGCAACAGGCTTAGAGAATTGAGCTATTGGGTCAACTTTTGAATTCTGGTACTCCTCTCTGCTGAACTCTAATAGTATAGAAATGTAAATATCAAGAAAATATTGTTACGAGAAAAGGATGACATGACAAGCAAATCCATAAGAGTAGCTGAAAACAATAAATTAAATGGGTGAAAAACAACAAAAAAAGAATCCGTAGTCCCTTGTATTAAACGGAATATTACTCAATTGGGAAATTGAATTAGGATGTGATGCATAAAAGTAATTAGAGCACAGACCTCCTGATCCTAGCAAAGCTGTTGCAACACCTGATACATATCTCATAACTTTTGGTTCGATGCGCATAAATTGGAAGTCACCAAAGTCAACCTTCAGAATGGAAAGTATATGCTGAGTTCTCTATCTAAACAGATTAGTGACAAGATTTATCTAAAGGGGCATGATATGCGGGAGGATGAGAGACAAACATACCCAGAATGCATTGGGATGTTTAGCCAAATAAGCAGTTCGAACAGCTGCTTGATCTTTTTCAGAAACCTATATAGTTGACCAATACATCATCTCAAGTACTTCAGAACATAAAACCATTGGGATGTGTAAATGGAAAATGGAAATTACAAACAACGTACAGCAATAGCATCACCATGCAGAGTGATCACTAAATCAGTCCTATCATCAGGATCTCTAGCAACAAGCAATGAACATTTGCCATTGGCCACTAAGTCCTGTGACAGAATTTTTTGTAATGATTTAGTCAAAAAACAGTAACATCAGAATACCAATTTATAACCTTAAATAACATGATTTAACATAGTTAAAATCCAAGAGTGAACCTTAGTATGAAGGGCCAGGCTGCTGACTGCTAATATTGGAGATCCATCAGCATCACATGCAAAGTCAACCATCGACCCAGATGGATATCCCTCATGCTTCTGTGTGCAGAAACTGAGTAAAAATGAGCTGGATAACAAGAAAAATGTTCCTAATATGAGTTGTTAAGGAGAACATAAGTCGTCATTTTAATTCCATCCAAACACTTTCACAAGAAGTGGCAAATGACCCATGATTTTGGAAGATCTTCTTTCCAATGTTCTATATACAAAATATTGGTCGTATGAGCAACGGCACAGCCTAAGATACCGAAACTGCAACTAGGAAGGACAGAAAAGGGGAAACTTTGCAATATTCAGCAACAGTTTGTGCAAGTTTAGATTATAGGAGTCTTGTGGAGCTAGTTGATTAAGTTTTATTCAATACGAAGTGTAGTGATTACAAGAGTCTTTTATTCATTTTCAGAATTGTCTGCTAGCTGATGAGATTATGACCTGCAAAGCGAGAATCCTTCACACTCGTTCATTCCAAATCATCACCGTGGAAAGGGTGAGGAAATCACAGTAATCTTAATAAAACGAATAGAAAGTAAAAAACAAAAGCTATCCTCAAATAAGTATCAAAGGCGTCTTTATATCAGCCTTCATGCTAAATCAACCTCAATTGTAAATGATCAAATCAACTAGTAATACGATGACATACCTGTGAAAAAGTTGAAAGCACGCCGCGTGTGCTCTGATCAAGCAAAGTACGGATTTCCTCCACTGGAGAAAGCCTAGCAGCCTTCTCCTGAACATGGAATGACCAAGTTTCAGTACATACAAGAAAGAAAGAAACTCAAACATCAAGTAGATAAAATATAACAGACCTGATGAGCTTGAATTAACTGAAACACATTGGTTTCATTACCAACATCCTCGGGCGAGATTGCCTGGTAAAATAAACATAAAACCCATTAATTTTTCTATCCAAGAAAAGAATCTTTTCCAATCAATTTCCCCCTTTTCAGATAAAAATCAACACAAAAAAGAAAACACAGTTTTCCTTCTGTTTTAATATCTACAGAAAGCTGTGTGTGTAATTACCTGAGAGGAAGAAGACGAAGGTTGAGTTGCAGAGGCCATGATCGAGAGGGGTCTCGTGGGAGGAATGAGAACGAAACGAGAGTTGCAAAATGAAAGATAGGAGAAGATGGTGGGGTTTTATAGATATTTAAGCGTGAAATTATAGAGAGATTAGGAGTTGCCGGTAGAGTCGTCATCCCTTCCACCAAACCGGCTAGACCTACTAGATTCCTACACAACCAAACCAAACCAAACTATTTTATTATTTATTTAATTTTGTATTTTTTTTCTTTCTTTCTTGAGGTCAAAGGGTATTAGAAAAGATGCTGAGAATTAAAAATGAATGAGATAGGAGGTTGAAGACGAAGGGCGAAGGCTACTAAGACAACCGAAAAGAGGGGCTAGACGTTCTTATGAATCATTCTCATCTTTTATTAAATTTTTATTTTATTTTATTTATCAAATGGCATTTCATAATTTTTTTTTAAGAGATGTAACTAATTTTATTAATAAAAAAATATTTAATATTATAATAATGGCTTACAATTAGCATTGTAAACTAAATATATAAAATGAATATTTTCTTAAAACTAGCCACTCTAGATCAGACAAGGACTATACATGGAAAAAGTTTAAAACTTCTCAAAAGATTTGATCGAAAAGATAGATACGAACAATTATGATTGCATCAGTAAACGAACCACAAAAGAGAATTAATCTATGAAAGATCACTGAGAAACGCAGATTAAAACTGAGCGTCGCGATAAACTATCCACGAGCGCAAACCGCGTATCCATATTCAATCTGAGGGTCCAAAGCAAGGAAGATCATCGTGATAACAAATAAGCGCCATCAGAAACGTACCAAAAGGTAGAGTAGATCATGCCACAAGAGCAAAATTATTTATTAATAAAAAACAAAAACGATAGAGTCCGACAGACGACAACCAATATTAAGATTACACTCAAAGAAAAAGAAAAAACAAATCTGCAGAAGTGGAAAATTTATATTTGAGAGTGTTTCTCTTTCAAAGTTCTTGATGAATTATCAATTATCAATTAATCTAATTACATAAAAATAATTGATGATATAATTTTTTATTTTTAAATTTAATAACACTATTCACTCTTAATGTACATATTTTATATCATTTTATTATATATATTAAAAATTTTATCTTATAAATTTTAAATTATAATTCAGTTATCTTCTACTTTTAATTATCGTTAAAAATATTAAAAAATTATAATACATTGCGTATCTCTTTATTAAGAAAATTTATCATATAAATTTAATTCATTACATAATTTATGATCTCAATTTATAAAATTTATCATAAAAAATAAAATATGAATCTTATTAATTAATATCATATTATCTCGTATGATATGATAAGTTTTCTTCTATTAAAAAAAAAGAAACAAAAGGATAAATTATACTTTTAAGTCCATCAAATTTTTATTTAGTCCTAAAATCTTAATTTACTCAAAATTAACTCTAGTTTTTTCTAATCTTTATAATTTAGTAAAATATTTAAATATAATTATTTTTTTCAATTTAATCCTAAAACCTTTTATTTACCCAAAATTATCCCCATTTTTCTCAATCATTATAATTTAATTTTAGGTAAATTATATAAATAATCTCTTGGCTATGCTCCAATTATCTTTTTGCATCTTTTGACTATTGTAAGTTACAAACTTGTCACACGACTTAAAAATTATAACAAATTGGTCCAATACCGTTAAAAAATTAATGCCCGATGAGGTGGTAGTTAATATAAATTGATATGATTATACAATTAACTTTCATATTCTACACTTATTTTTATTTGACTCTAATTTAGAAAATTAACCCATATAATTTTAATAATCTATCAATTTATTCCTATTTCACCTAACCCCTTTTTTATCTTATACAAGAACCTGAAAAATATTTTTTTTTGATAAATTATATGTCTATTATATGTTCGGGATTCGTGACACTTTCTCATCGCTTTGGCACTTCTGGAACCAGCTGAGATGAAAGGATAAGAAAATGGAAACCCTTTCTCTTACATACTGTTTCAATCAGTTTACCAGAGTTAAGAGTACTGAATTTTTCCCCAAGTATGAATTTTTCCCCAAGTATCCTAAAAGACATCTCAAAGTCAGTGCAGTTGTCTTTGGTGAGTGGTTATAGCCTATAGGATATACTCCTAATGTACCAATTTGATGGATCATATATGCTGTCTTTGTTGAAATTTAGTTATCTAATCCATAATGAACTTACCATTTTATTCGTTCTGCCATGGTTATGGATCATTTTCAGTCTCTTTTATGAATCACCAATTCAAGACATCTACTTTCTTTTTAGACTTGTGCCATGCTTTGGACATTTTCAGGTTCTGTTATCAAGCAGCAACTTGTAACTCACCTCACCTGCAGATTTCAAAAGTTAGTGTTATATCTTAGCAATAGTTCTTTGGAGTCTAGTGGGAGCAACAAACCTTCTCTGTTCACCATCAAGTTTCGGGTGAAAATCATCTATTTTCTTTCATGCCTCCATTTTAAATTAAAGTTAGGATTTAGTGTTTAGGGTTCAAAGATAAGCTTATGGTTAGAGTTCAAGACATTAGAAGTAAGGTATATTTTTAGGGTTTAGAATATAAAAAATATGGATTACAGTTTATTTGTTTTTGTTTCATATAAACAATGATCCACACGATATTATTAGGCTTAAGGGTTCAATAAGCCCTTAAACTTTTGCAAAAAAATCAATTAAGCCCTTAAACCTTTTTTACACCTAATAAAGCCCTCAAACTCAAGAAAATAATCAATTTAGCCCTTAAACTCTTATAAAAAATCAATTAAGCCCTTAAACTTTTTTTGCATCCAATTAAGCCCTTAAAGTCAAGAAAAAAATTCAATTTGGCCCTTTGACAATTAACTTTAACATTTTTTTTTGATTTTTTTTACACTTATCGCAATAAGATAATATCACTTATCGTTTTTAAGAAATTTTAAAATTTAAAAAAATATAAAAATATATAAAAAAAATTGATTTTTTGAAAATTCTAAAATTAGTTTAAAATAAAAAAATTATAATTGTATACTAATATTTAATATTTTTATTTTTTATTTTTTAATCTTTTTAAAAAATTATTATCTATCATTTTAAATTAAATTTATGATTTAAAAATATTTTATATTTTAAAAATTTTTCAGGATTTTTATATAATTTTAAAAATTAAAAATTTTGGAATTAAAAATATTTTATATAATTTTTATATAATTTTAAAGTAGTGTTATTTTGTTGCAACACGTGTTAAAAAAGTTAAAGTTAACGGTCAAAGTTGGTTAAAGGGCCAAATTGATTTTTTTTCTTGAGTTTAAGGGTTTAATTGAGTGTTAAAAAAGTTTAAGGTCTGAATTGATTTTTTTTCTTGAGTTTGAGGGCTTAATTGAGTGTAGAAAAAATTTAAGGGCTTAATTGATTTTTTTGCAAAAGCTTAAGGGCTTATTAAACCCTTAAGCCATATTATTATTATATTTTTCGACCAATAAGGTTGTGACACGTATCATGTGTCCCATTAAACACAAAAACACCAAATTCTAATGTTTTGGGTTGAAAAGAATTAAACTCATGCCCTATAAAACCTAAAACCACAACCAAACCACTAACCAACCAACTCTATTTAACATATTTCCAATCGTATATATTTAACTTATACAATATTCTCACAAAAAAAAAAACAAAAAACAAAGTTAAAGAGTTTGTATAAACTAAAGCTTGTGTATCAAAATATTTTCTTTTGATTTCTTGCTAAACTTTAAATTATAATTTCAAACAAATTAATGATTGGATTAAAGATAACTCAAATATAACATCTTGGATCCGATATGATCGAAGTGTTACATTCCCAATTTGGGGGTTCGAGGTGTTTTTTAACCTAAACAAACTCTTAACTAGGGGTGTTCAAAAATACTCGACCTGTCGATCCGCTTAAAAAAATTCGGGTATTTTTCTTCAAAAATTTAAAAATTCGAGTCGGGTACCCGACCGATATTTTCCGGGTCGGGCCCGGGTATCCAATATAAAAATTTTTGAGTACCCAGATCCTTTATAATTATTTCTATATCGAGATACCTCTATGTTATTGTCGATTAAATTCTTGTTTTTGAATTTATGATTGGTGTTAATATTAATTTGTTTTATCTACAGACACAGCAAAATCAGGACTTTAATCTTCATCCAGACAGTTATTTGTTTGCTCCAGAGAAAAGAATCGATAACTTTACCTCCACAGCTTGTTGGGCAGCCATGGCTAGTTTAATTGTGTATCTATCTTTTGTTATGGGATCAATTCAGTTGTTTAAGCTCTATGAAATTCTTTACTGGGCATGTTTCAACTTCAAATCTTTGTTTTTCGATATTTTTAATTATTTTAATATTTTTAATATATAAATTATTTTAATATATAAAAACAATTAAAATTTTACTTTATATTTTTTATGAAAGTTTAATTGATTTTTTTATGTTTGGATGTTAAATTATACGATTTGAATTTTTAAATTTATGTGTATTTTTTTAGAATTAAATTTAAAATTTAAAAAAAATCCGAGGTGCCCAATTACCTGATTTTTCGGGTATTCGGGTACTCAAAGTACAGGGTACCCGGAAAACTCGGGTCGGGACATGAGTCGAAATTTTAATTACCTAACTCTTCAGGTATCCAAATGCCCGATACCCGGACTTGAACAACCCTACTCTTAACGCAATTGTTTTATTTTACTTGTGGTTCAACTATCCCATATATATATATATATATGTATATATAGAAGATGTTAGACAGAAAATACCTGTACACAGCGGCAGATGCGTGTACGGATAGGATGTGTCTAGGCCTATCATCCTAAACTTTTTAAAGTTTACACATTTATTTTTGATTTAAAAGTTTATGAATTAATTTTTTAATATTTATAAATTGTATCTACCTAAAATTTTAAAATTCCGTATGTTTACCCTCAATTTTTTTATCCGCCACTATTTGTATACGATGTGCGTGGCTGGAAATTATCGAGCACCTGGGGCATCTCTCATGCTTATATTCAGACTATTTGGCATGGTTCGTTTACCGATGTCTGCATTGCCTTTTTGCATCGTCGCAACAAATTCACCATAATCGATTCTTCCATCCTGAAAATGAGAGCACTCATGCCAGAGAACTGGAATTTAATCAGCAAATTAATGAAAAACTAAATATTCAAACTGAGGGGACAGTGCACAAAGGATCGAGGGCCAGCTAGCACAAACCCAACATCGTTGTCTCAGGCTTATATTTAGGAGCTATTGTGGAAATATTATATAAATAATGAAAATATATTAATTAGAGCTTGTCAGCCTGTGGTTTATGTCACGGACCGTGGATCAATGATCGAGCCCAATTAGTCCCGAGGTTCAACCTGTGCGAACCAGACTGCCCAAAAGGCCCTTTGCACCATCCTGGGCTTATCCAAATAAGCCTGGGATTGCCCAGAACAAAATTAAATAAGTCTTGAAGTATTTTTATCCATAAAATATTAACTTTCTTTCATTTATTAATATTTTAATGGCTCTCATTGATTTTAGGGATTTTTAGAGATTCTGGCTAATCATAGTCGTTGATGTAATTTGATTTTCACCTTTAGATGTAAGGGGCTCTAATTATAAATAGAGGTTTACCCCTACATCATTTAATCACTCATTACTTGAGAATACAACTTAAATTCTCTCAAGACTTGTCTCACTTTTCTTTAGTCATTTCTTTTGTTGTTGTTTTTCCCTCCGATGTAATCTAAGCATATTTGCTTGATCAGGTTTTAGGCTTACTTAGTCGGACAAGCATTCAAAAGTCGACTAAGACCGCACGTTCGGGTTAGTGAAATTCTACCGACGTGACATTTAGTCTTTGTTATTGCCTAAAGATGTAGATTTGCAAACTCTTTTTTTTTTAAATTTGTTGCAAAAATATTGGATAAGTTAAATATATAATTAAAAATATATATAAATAAAATAGTTACTCTAATAGTTTTATTGTTATTTTTGATTTTATAGGTAATGAGTTTAATTTTCTTAGATCATAAAACACTAAAATTTGGTGTTTTGCGTTTAATTAGATAATGACACATGTCACCACCTCATTGATTATAAAAATATATAATATTATGACCGTTAACTAGAAAAAAGGAAAAAAACTAAAAGTATCATATCATTATATCCGTTGACTTTAACGATAATTTTATAAATTTAAAAACATAACATTTAATAATATTTTATCAAAAATATATATACTAAAATAAAAACGCAAAAATAGATAAGGTACTAAAAATATAATTATCCTTAAAATAGAGGGTATTTGAAAAGATTTTAAGAATTAAAAAAAAGATAAATAAGAAAACTGGAAATAGGCGATATAATATCTGGTCTTATTTAAATTTTTTAAAAATTATTTTTATAAATTTACCCTATATTTCTAGACATTTATGTTTTGCCCCTTAAACCCAAATTCTAACTCCGTCCCCAAACAATGCATATGAAAATCAAGTAATAGGTATATTATTATGATATAGAATCTATGAAAAATCTAATTAAATACTTATGGTTTATTTCATTGTTTCTATAAGCCTGTAAATTAATATAATATCTAAATATTAAAAGTTATTATTTAGAATTATAATCAGAATTTTTTAAACAAAAAAAATATTATAACAGTGCAAAGTATATACAATTAAATGCCTAATTACCGGAATTGATGTTGAAAATTGCACAATATGAGTTCTCATGAAAAATGAAATGATGTACAAAAAAAATGAATAGCCAAAAATACCGCAACATGCTTAGAGAATTGAGCTATTTGGTCAACTTTTAAATTCTGGTACTCCTATTTGCTGAACTCTATTATAAAAATACAAAATGAAATAAGGTAAATATCAAGAAAATATTGTTCCGAGAAAAAAATGACATGACAAGCAAATCCATAAGAGTTGCTAAAAATAATAAATCAAATGGGTGAAAGGCAGTAGAAAAAGAACCGGTAGTCCCTTGTACTAAATGAAATATTACTCGATTGGAAAATAGAATTAGGATGTGATGCATAAATGTAATTAGAGCACAGACCTCCTGATCCTAGATAAGATGTTGCAACACCTGATACATATCTCACAACTTTTAATATCTATAAATTATATTCACCCTTAAATTTTAAAAGTTGATGTGTACTCACCCTCAAATATTTTTTAGATCCGTCACTATTTGCATATGATGTGTGTGACTGGAAATTATCGAGCACCTGGGGCATCTCTCATGCTTATATTTAGATTGTTTCTCATGGTTTGTGTACCGATGCTTGCATTGCCTTTTTTCATCATCGCAACAAATTCACCATAATGGATTCTTCCATCCTTAAAATGAGAGCATTAGTGTCAGAAAACTAAGACTTAATTAGCAAATTAATGAAAAAATAAATATTCAAACTGAGGGGACAGTGCACAGAGGATCGAGGGCGAGCTAACACAAACACAACATCGTTGTCTCATGCTTATTTATAGGAGCTATTGTGGAAATATTGTATAAATTATATATATATATAATAAAAATAATAATAATAATAATAAAAATATCATATCATTGTGTCTGTTAACTTTAATGACAATTGTATCAATTTAAAAACATAAAATTTAATAATATTTTTATCAAAAAAATAGATACTAAAATAAAAATGCATACATAGATGAAGTAATAAAAATATAATTATCCTTACAATAGAGGATATTTGAAAAGATGTTGAGAATTTAAAAACAAATACAAGTAGTAAAACTGAAAAAAAGGCGATTGTAACGTATGGAGAGGTAGGGTAATAGAAAGGATAAGGAAAAAGAAGAAGTAGAGAATAAAGAGCTGAAAATTCATTCAATATTCTGCAAAAACATGAAAACAATACAACTAGTAATTTCCCCTATAAAGGGTACACCATTCGATTATTCTTTTCCAGGTGTAATCAAGGTCTTCAACCACGTCAGCATGTTCCAGTATCTTCTCATTCAGGATAATTCTTCTGGTAATAATCCTTGGACCGTTCTCCTTGGGTCGGTTCACTAACATCTTCACTTTCTTCTTTCACGAACCCGGTTCGGTTGGCCACCCTCAGCATTAACAAAACGCGATCGTTTCTTTCCTCCAATTTACTCTCTTCATTTTTCCCAATTGCTATCCGATCAATCCCTAGTTTCTTCAGATTCTTCCTTTCTTCGATCTTCCTTCCTTTCCCTCTCTTCAATTCTCTCCCTTAAGCCATGACAATTCCCCCTGCTTGAGATGATCATTGACCCCAAGGATCAAAATCCGAAAACTGGCTTTCAAAGATGTGTAATCCTCCCACGTTGCATCGTCTGCTCCAAAATTTGTCCACTAAATTAAGAGTTGAGTCACCGCCTGATTATTTCTCTTTAATATACGTTTATCAAGGACAATGGCTGGATAGACTTTCAAGCTTCCATCACCTGCTAGTTCAGGTGGATCTCGAGAGGTAACCGAATTATCCCCGATTTTTAATTTCAACATGCTCACATGAAAAACAAGATGAATCTTCGAATTGGCTGGTAATTAAAGTTTGTAAGTTACTGAACCAATCTTTTCAATGACTCTGTAAGGACCGAAATAACGTGCGACAAGTTTTTAATTCTTTCTAACAGCAATAGATGTCTGTCGATAAGGCTGCAACCGAAGGTACACCCAATCTCCAATAGCAAAAACTCTCTCACTTAGGTGTTTATCAGCTTGTTGTTTCATTCGGGTTTGTGCTTTAGCTAGGTTTTCTTTAAGTAGGTTGTTGAGGGTAAGTCGATATGTGAGCAGTTGTTGAACGCCTTGCACTCTAGATTCTCCACTGTATTGCATTTCATTAGGTGGAAATCCATATAGTGCTTGAAAAGGGGTCATACCCAAAGTTGTGTGGTATGTGGTATTGTACCACCATTCTACATGGGGCAGAAGTTTGACCCATGTTTTAGGTTTAAAAAAAACACTTCTCAAGTATTGTTCTAAACACTGATTGAGTCTCTTAGTCTGTCCATCAAACTCAGGATGATAGGCAGTGCTAAAATGTGTAGCAGTACCTAATTGTTTGAACAATTCTCTCCAAAAAACACTTGTGAAAATCTTGTGATCGGAGATAGCAATCTTAGGGGTACCATACAACCTTTAAATTTGGTCTAAGTAGACTCGGGTAATTTCAGTGACCGTATAGGGATGATGAAGGGCTATAAAATGAGTAAATTTGGTAAACTTATCTATCACCACCAAAATGCAATTGTGTTTAGAAGAAGATGGTAAACCCTCAATAAAATTCATAAAAATTACCTCCCAAGCTTGTTGAGGAATAGGAATAGGTTGTAGAAGACCAGGTTTAGCTACATGTTCTGATTTAATTCTCTGATAGATATCACAGTGAAGAATATGAGTCTTAATTGAAGTTTTCATGCCAAGCCAATAGAAGTAAAGCTTTAATTTGTAATAACTTGCATGGATTCCCGAATAACCCCCTTGAGGTGAATCATGGAGTGTCGTCAATAGGTCCGAACTTAGATGCCCAGAACTTCCAACATATACTTGATCTTTGTATCGTAATACTCCTCGAGTAAATGTCCAATCCTTAATAGGAGTAGAAATGACTGCTAAGGCTGTGATTTTTTTAGTAGCAATAGGGTCATCCTTATAACTAGATTCAATTTCCAGAACCCAACTAGGTGTAATAGAGGTAGCCTGGAGAGCAGAAAGTTCACCTTGAAATTCTTCTTTTTTAGATAAGGCGTCAGCCACCAAATTAGATTTTCTCTTTCGAAATTTGATGACATAATCGAGTCCCACTAATTTCGTTAAGCCTCTCTTTCGAATTATAGTCGTTAACTTCTGATCGAGGAGGTGTTTAAAAGGTTCATGATCAGTTTTGATCACAAATGGACCGGCCTCTAAATAATGTCTCCATTTTTCAACAACCATCAAGATTGCTAAATATTCTCTTTCAAAAGCTGGTAAATCAGAATTTTTTGGACTTAACGGCTTACTCAAATAGGCTATCCTGCCCTCTTGGGATAATACAACATCAATATCTTTAGAGCTTGCATCCGTCTCCAAACAAAAGGCTTAGTAAAATTTGGTAAGGCCAGGTGATGTGAGCACATCTTCACCAACACTTGACATTGATCCGGAGGTTATGCCTTTAGGATCCATTACTCGATCTAAGGCAAAATATTTCTGGGAAGTACTTTTTCTTACTTGTGCTTTAATTCCGAATTTATTCGATAATATTTGTGCCTTAGAACATAGGGTTTATAATATGTTCCATGCTGATATGTAACATATAATTTAATATATATATTTATATATATATATATAACTTATTTGTTATATTTAAGTGAAATATTAGATTATCTTATTTATTAAATATGTTTAAGTATGTGTCTAACTTATTTATTATATATAGGTACATAATAAATCGGTTGATTCCAACATCTGGATGACGTAACGGTGTCACGATTCACATGTCCTGCTACGTTCGCATACATCATCCAACAATCGACAGATTGCTGCCATGGATGAATTTCAAATTTTGAATTCCATGCACATTTACCATGTGCAAAATTCACTTTGCAATTCACAGCAACAGATTTGATATTCAAATGTATTTCAACCGGCCACATTTTCCATGTGCTTAATTCAATTGCACATATAATTCAAATGTATGGAGGAGGGAGGTTTTCAACCGACAACCCTTGTATTTTATTATTTTTTTCTTTTCTATATATATGTAATTACATTATGTAGAAGGGTTACACAATTTGAATGAATAAATTTTTTTAGAGTTTTTTCTCATTTCGGTTCTTTTTAGAACTATTTGACACTCAATTCGTTTGATTGTCTTTTGATACTTCGGTTTCCTAAATTGATATTTAACGGGTCCAAGTCCTACAGCGTTAAACAGATTCGATTCGAGTTCGTTCATCATATTGTTTGAGTTCTTTTGAGTTTAGCGTTTTCCACCATCGGTCGGTTTTGAAGTCTTCATTATCGCCGTCGTTGAAGTCCTTTCCAAAACGCCAAAATTATAATCTATATATCTATATATATTTTTATATCACTTTGTTCATTTTTTTAAAATTTATTACTAATAAATATGTTGTATAATTTTTGTTATCATTTTATCGTTTTTATTGTAGGAACGTGCCTATAACATTCTTAGATCCGAAACTAACGAAGAAAATTCGTTCCGACGAACTCCGCGTTATATTACTAGGACAGGGGTCTTGCACATTGTTGTCTTTAATTTGTCAAAAGCTAGCATAGCATCAAGTGTCCAACAAAAATTGTCCTTCTTTAACATTGAAGTCAGTGGTCTGCTAATTTCACCATAACCTCTTACAAATTTTTTATAATAGCCGGTTAATCCAAGAAACCTCGCAAAGATTTTAAAGATTTAGGAAAGGGCCAATTTCTCATAGCCTCCATTTTCGAAGGGTCTGTAGTTACCCCTTTATCCGAAATTATATGGCTCAAGTATTCCATTGAAGACTGTCCAAAAAAATATTTAGATCGTCGAGCAAATAGTTTGTGAGCAAGTAATAATTGTAACACAACCTCCAAATGTAGAAGGTGACTATCCCAAGAGTTGTTGTCAATCAATATGTCATAAAAAAAAAGAACAAATTTCCTTAAAAAAGGAGCAAATATCTCATTCATAAGTGATTGAAAAGTATTAGGGCATTTGTTAGCCCAAAAGGTATAACCTTAAACTTATAGTGACCTTGATGAGTGCGAAATACAGTTTTATGGACATCCTTTTGCTTAATTCGAATCTGTCAATACTTTGATCTGAGGTCCACTTTAAAAAAAATTACACCTTGTAGTTCATTTAATAAGTCTTCCACAATAGGAATTGAAAACTTATTTTTCATTGTTAATGCATTAAGCTATCTATAATCCATACATAAACGCCAAGAGTCATTCTTTTTCTTAACAAGTAAACAAAGAGAGGCAAAGGGACTTTTACTTGTTTGGATAATAGATGACACAAGCATGTTTGTGATTTACTTTTTTACTTGTTTGGATAATAGATGACACAAGCATGTTTGTGATTTGCTTTTCAACCTCTGCCTTTTGATAATGAGGAAAACGATAAGGTTTAAGATTCACTGGTTGTGAATTAGGTTGCAGGACAATGGCATGATCTTGAGATCTGAGGGGAGGAAGTCCTTGAGGCTCGTCAAACACTGATTGGTACTTGTGCAACAAGGCTTGCAGGTCTGCTGGTAGTATCTATTCATCCTCCTCACAAGTACGTAAATAAATTTCACCCATCAAAACTGAGTCTTTTTCAGTAATTTTCTATAGTTTAGCCCCTGCAATCACTTTAAATGGAGTAGACTTCCTTCCACCATACAATATAACCTTCTTACCATCCTTAAGAAAACTCATTGTCATAGCATTAAAATCCATGGAAATAGGACTATAAAATTTCATCCAAACGACGCCAAAACCATATCGCTACCTCCCATATGTAATACTCGAAAGTCATGATAAAATTCATGACCTTGAATTTTCCAACATAACTACTTAGTGGTAGCTAAACTATACAAATTTTCACCGTTAACTACTGTAATTGCCAAAGGATTAGTAGACAACATTTCTAAACCTTCCTTTTCCCACACAGGTGTGATGAAACTATGTGTACTACCATTGTCAACTAAAATAGTTAGTGGCTTACCCTTAATAGTTTCATGTATTCGTAAGGTATGATGACCTACATTCCCTGTCAAAGATAAATTGATATTTCTAAGTCCCCTTCCTGAAGAGATTAGGTACCCGAATCAACCAAGTCTTGTACTAGGTCCTCTGGAGACTCTGGGGAAGAATCATCTTCCATTAAATTGAGTTGCTTAGGTTTACATTGGTGGCCCAGAGAAAACTTATCCCCATACTTGTAACATAGATTATTGGCTCGAAGATACTCAAGTAAGGATTGTTTCGTTGAGGGTAATGGCATGGGAGACTTCACTGGAGGAGGTTTCACCACTTTTTGTAATGGAGTTGTTGATGGTTGATAACTAGTGAACTTGATAGGATAACGAGATCTTCTCGAATCTAACTCAGAGGCTAACTCATATAGCTTAGCCTGCCTACTAGCTTTAAAAAACTTCGAGGTTGAAGCACCTTAACCCGCAAGCGAAGTTCTTCTTTAAGCCCGCTACAAAACTTGAAACAAAATAACTCTCGTCCAAAGAAGGATTATGAAGTAATACATAAGGCTTCAATTCATCAAAACTTTCATGATAGTCCTTAACAGATTTCTTCTAGACTAATTTATTGAACTCTTCAATAGTATCAGTGGTAGTACGATCACAAAATTGGTGACATAAATCAGTTACAAAATCTTGTCAAGTTGCTTTATTTTTCTGTATCATGTAACCATCAAACCAAGTCTCGGCCTTTCCTAGCCACTTCTAGTTGGTGTGTAGGAGGAACATCAAAAATCGCAAAATATTTTTCACACTTGCGAATCCAACTTCTCAAATTTTCCCCATCAAAAAGAAGCACATCAATCTTAAGTTTAAGTTTAAAGGTGTTCCAAGTGGTAGGAGTGAGACCAATGTCAGGGCGAGAGACATCTTGAAGAAGAGAAGTATCATCTTTATCAGACCATTGACCTGGGAGCTTAGCTTTACCTCTAGAGGATGTTGGGCAAAAAGGTTTAGAGGCCAAAATACCAGGGCCATCTTGCTTCATGGTGTAACGTTCTTTGTCATCTATTATAGTGGTGTGGACAGAATATTGACATTCTCTTTGCATTTGATTTGTTGCAGGTGAAAGGTGAGTTTTTTTTGGAGAAGTCAAATCCCCTCTTTCTGCAACTTTGGTGACCAAGTTAATGAGTGTTTGAAGATCGGATTGTGTAGCTTCCAATGTTGACTCAAAGTGTTGCAGACGATTTTTCAAGTTACCATGGTCGACCTTCATCTCATCAAACTGGCGCTGGATAGTGGACAAATCAGCAGCACCGGCCAAAAGTTGTGTTTTTTACTTTTTTCAGTGTGACTGTAAATCTAATAACCAGAATTTGATACCAATGTAAGTATGAAGAGGTAGGGTAATAGAAAGGATTAAGGAAAAAAAAAGTAGAGAATAGGGAGCTAAAAATTCATTCAATATTCTGTAAAAACATGGAAATAATACAATTAGCAATTTCCTCTATAAAGGGTACACCATTCGGTTATTTTTTTACAGGTGTAATCAAGGTCTTCAACCACGTCAACATGTTCCAGTATCTTCTCATTCAGGATAATTCTTCTGGTAATAATCCTTGGACCGCTCTCCTTGGGTCGGTTCACTAACATCCCCCCTTTCTTCTTTCACGAACCCGGTTCGGTTGGTCACCCTCAGCATAAACAAAACGCCATCGTTTGTTTCCTCCGATTTACTCTTTTCATTTCCCCCAATTGTTACCTGATCAATCCCTTATTTCTTCAAATTCTTTCTTTCTTCGATATTCCTTCCTTTCCCTATCTTCAATTCTCTCCCTTGAGCCATGACAGTAATATAATATCTGGTCTAAGTTTCAGTGTTTTTTTATTGGAAATTTGGGATATGACCGTATCAAGACAAGAAGTATTCAGAGAAATTGTATCGACAATTTTAATATGACTATATACTTATTTCTTATCTTTCATTAACGAACCTTCAAGCTTTACGTTTATGCAAATGCACATTGTTGAATAAGCTTTGCGTTGAGATGTCCTGAGCTTCAAGGGTTCCACTATTGAGCAATTGCCAATAGAGAGAGCAGAATTGACTCAACTAAAGCTATTGCCTATTGGACATGTAATCATCCTGGAAAGTGTCATAGCAAAGCTGGCTATAGCTATAGTTTCCATCCATGGGGCGTTGAAGGCAATGCTCGAGTTGAAAAACCTATCTTCTTTGTTCTCATTAGATGTATCTATTCCGGATGCTCGGATTATGCCGAAGGAAGACGAGTTCTTGAGGAAGTTGAAAAGATACAAGACTGTTATAGGATCGTTTGACAGGATTGTTTGCAGAGAGTGAAGCTCCCAAAGTGTTTCCCCTTGAGTTAGACAACGGCAATGGTTTAGATGAAGGGGGTGAAATGTTGGATAATTGGAAAGTACAATAGTGGAGACCCAATAAAGAACATGAATAACTAAATGGACATAGTTTGTTGTTCATGTTCATTTGTCGAGTAATATAATTCGCTCATATTTATTAGTTAAAATATTAAACGAACATAAACAAATACAAAAGAATCAACATAAACAAACATATATGAATAAATTTAACCGAATAAGCTTATATATAATAAGTTTATTTTTTAAAAAAATAATATTTTTCTTATAAAAATAATACATAAAAATAGAAATGTGAAGATTGAAAAACCCTAGCTGCTCATCTTTTCTCTCAAAATAATTTTTATAGCCGCTCTTCTCTTTGATTAATTTTTTTGATCGGTGGTCGACAATCAAGTTTAGTATTGATTGTGGACCATCAAATCTATTATTTTCTTTGTTTTTGATTTTAATAAGAATCTTTGCTTTTATAGCATGTTGTTTCTATTGTGACACGTTTTTCTTCTGTCTTTATGACATGTTTTTTTTGTGTGATTTGATTCATCTGTCTTTGTGGCATGTTTCAACATACCCTAACGATCGATTGTTATTCACACAGATATTCAATCGATACTAGTTTTCAGATTTATGTTTTTGTCGGTGGTCACTTGAAAAGATTTATCTCCACTCAGTTGATGGTCGTTTGCCGATGAAATCAATCCTGGGTAGCGACACTTTTTGCACGACAGTTTGGATCGTCTACAACTCTTTTCTTTCTTTGTTATGCGTCTCATTTGGATAGAGATAAGGAGATTCAGGAAGCTTCTGAATTTATTGGTATGCTTATTTTCATAAGAATTTTTATTTTTCTTTGTTTTGGGTTGTAAAAATCTTTGGATTGATTAATTTAATTATTTTACTTCTTGATTGCGATGTAATTATATATTTTTTTATAGATTTAATAAAAATTTAGTGGCATTTATCAAAAAAAAAATGTTAATCATTCAATGAAACATAAATGAACAAATTACCAAACATTCACAAACATAAACAAATACGAATAAAGATCACATTCGTTCATTTATCTCACTCGTTCCTTTAATTAAACAAATAAAAAACCTTGTTCAATTTCGTTTATATAAACGAATCATTTACAGCTCTACAGGGGAATTAAAGCATTAGATTCCCATCCTTGCAAACTGTAACTGTGGAAAATTGCTCAAAGATGATGTATACTCAAGGACACCTAAGTAAAGACTAAATTCTTTCTAGTTAATCATTATTAATTCATTTCTACTTCATAAAACATATCTAATATTATTTTTTTCTCAAGGATTGTTATATGTAGAATCTTGTAAAGGAAGTGCAGAATTCGATAAACAATGAAGGCAACTCTTCAACTTCTAACACCAAATAGCCTGAGCCAAGTAAACACATGTATACATATAACACTATTTTTCTTACCTTCAACAAGATGGGTTCTTTGAGAGTGCTTTCTTCATATCTAACTTAACGTATCTTCATATATCTGCTACCTAGATACACACATGATACCATACAAGTCGATACTAGATACTAGGGTTCGATATCAAATGGATTCCGCAAACCTCGTCTTGTTTATTGTGAGATTGATTTACTTGCCATTATCTTATATCACAAGTGAAAATGTCAAAATGCAAAGTAAATATGAGTAAAAGTTCAAGAACTATGTTAAGCATCCAACCTAAAACTAATTGGTAATAGATGTTGAGACCTAGATTATATATTTAATTGAAAGCAACACCATTCAAGAACATTTTGCTTCAGAAAGTTTACTACAAAATGAACCAAGGGTCACCAATTAGAGATACTACAAGGAGTTGGTCAGATTGCCTACTGTCTAGACTAATTGCCAACTTGATTACCTGGTCTTCCAAGAGATTTCTAATCTGTAACAGGCTTATGACCGGGGTTTGCATGCAGATCTGAAAGGGAAAGCCATCCAAACTACTATGCAATAGAGAGAAAGTTGTCTGAGGATACTTCCATTCTTCTGTTGTTTGGGTGTGGAAGGATCAGTTGAGGAAAGGGACCCTGATGCAGGGAAAATTGGGGAAGTAACGGCGGAGGCAACAGTGGTGGCATCGTTTTCTTTCACACTATCTTGCTGTTGCAACTGCTTAGGATTTAGTTCCTCCATCTGCTCTACAATGGAACAGGGTGTCAATTTAGAATTAATCTTTCATTAGTAGTGAATTAGTGATTAACAATTATTTTTATCATCACTAATCCCCATCCTTAATACCATGCAGACCGCTAATGATGAGAACATTTGAAAATGAATCTCTGCCTCTTAAGGCACTGCTAGCCTACACGTGAGCACTTTAAGCAAAGGTGCTGCACTTCATGTGTCTGAGGCACTTTTGTTGAAAACGACACTAATTTACTTGCAGAAAGTAATGGATATGTAAACTGAAAATAAGAGATCCTAATCGGTAAGGGGATTCATTTATAAACAAACAGAAAAGGCATACGAAGTGACAAGATTTTAAACAGGACACATGTGAATGAAACAAAGAATATTAAGAACAACGATCAGGGACATAAGAATAACATGGTTAACTGGAATAAATGTCTGGAAAGTCAAAATGCTTGTATTGCTGAAATCACTGTGTTTGGTAATCACTAAACTTGGGAATCAAGATGTGAAATGGAAAAAAATTAAGGGCCTAATGAACAATAGCCAACAAATTCACAACATAGTGAACAAGTTATAATTTCCCAGCATAAAATACAACCATTAATGACACTAAACAAAAACACTACCTATACAAAAAAATGGATCCAGTTGTCATTTTAAAGAATGCTTACCTTATTTTTGACCCTTTCTGATCTTTAGGAGACATACTCTTTGAGGAAACATTGGTCGTGGCACCAACAGGGGCAGTTCCAGAAATTTCAGTAGCTACGAACTCTCGTGGTCGCTTAATACCACCTTGTTGCTGTGCTGAGGTATCACTCATAGGAGCAGTAGAAAGGGCAGGATTAGCTTCTAGGGAGGTAAGACTTCTTCCACTTGCATTTTCAAGAGAGACAATTAAATTCTTAAGGATCATAAGGTTGTGAGGTTGGTACTCAGATTCAAGTTTATGATCTTCAATGCATTTGACAGCTGCCCTCAGATCAGCTATTCTTTTGGTGCTTGTCTCATTCTGTAGATTAATTTTACACATGTTATAGATGACTAAATATTAAACGACATAGCAGACATTCAAATAGAAAGGTAGATATAAACCTGTTCTTCAGGGGCCATTTCCCCCTTTTTTAATATTTTACTAACTTCAGCCTTAGAATGATTCAAGAAATCTTTCAACACAGGGACCGGAGGGAACTCGTTAACCTGTTCAAAAGTGTAAATAAGTCTAATTGCCTCCATATGATGCTTCTTTTCAACAAGTTTTCTTAGGAAACCTATCTAGCAAGTATCAAGTATAACTCTTATCAGACCTCCCAATATAAAACATACAATTCAACTAAAACTAAATTTCAATTTAGGATCAAGGCCTTGGATTTATTGAGAATGAAACAAAAGACTGATCAGTATTTTTCATTTCATTTTTCCAAGTTAGCTTTTATGCATTCTGATTTCAAGAACAAAATCATAAACCGTAAAGTACCACCATGATATTGTTAATACGCGAAAGGAGATAAAGCAGTTGTATCTCATCAATAAACTAAAATTTATGATATTAGATATGCGTGTAAATAAGAGAATGTAAACAGGTTTTATAAACTTTACCAGTGATCTTATCTCCCAAACAAAGAGCCTTGAATAACTCAGGAGTTTGAATATGTTGGGCAACAAGCACCAGAAAGCTTACAAGCTCATCAGCATCAAAAGCGACTGCCAATTGGAAAGAGGCTAAAAGCCACAGAAATCCCAAAACCTCCAATTCATGGCCAGATTCAACTCTCATTTTTGTTATCCAATCAAAAGCAAGCTTCATAGCTTCATCTCTAACACAAGGTTTAACTTCAGGTGATATTTTCATCAATTGATCTAACAAGAGAATGCAACTTCTTTTGGAAACATTCCCTTCAAACTCTCTGCCTCCTATATTCAAATGTGGAGGGTAAAACCCTTTCATTGCATCCAAGACAAGCTTTGCAGGATCTGCAGCAATTAGAAGAGCCATGGCAACTTCAGTCCGTATTGAACCATGCTCTTTCCAGCGCTCATTTAGGAACATCTGTAAATCCTTTCCGTCCATATGTATGGAAAACCGAAGATGCGCTGGTGAAGAATGATCTATGGAACATTTAACCGACAAACTACCCGCTGATTCATTTTTCACTTGAGGATGTTGGGCTAATGCAAGACTCTTGTTTTTAAGTTCTTTAGACCGTTTTGCAAGTTTCTTCTCCTTTAAATCAAGATCTTTGAACCGCTGCTCACACCTTTTAACATTGAACTCAAGTTCATTGGACCGTTGCTCATACTTTCTCCTATGTTCAGCAGATAATTCTTCAATCTCCTTCTCTCTTAGTTCAACTTTTCTCAAACATTCACCATAATGTTTCTCTTTGGCTTCAAGCTCCCGACAATGTTGCTCAAGAACTTTTTCTTTTAACTCAAAATCTAGAGATCGACATTTTTCTTTTAACTCAAAATCTTTCAAACGTTGCTCAAAATCCCATTTTTTTCAACCCAAGCTGTTGCTCTTTGGCCTCAATCTCTTCAAACCGATCTTTAACCAATTTCTCCTTAAGCTTCAGCTCCATGAATCTCTGATCACATTGCTTAAATTTATATTCAAGATCTTCAAATTGTAATTTATATTTTCTTTCCAGCTCCAAAGATGATTCTTCTATTTGCTTCTCTTTCAATTTGATTTCTCTCAAGCAATCTTCATTATGTTTCTGTTTTGCCATTGTAAAATCTCTAGAACACTGCTCAAAATGATTCATTTTCGATCTAAATAGCTCTTCTTTCTCCTTAAGCTCCTTAAACTGGGTTGTTGTTGATTCTTCCATCAACTGAAGCTCTCTGAATCTCTCCTCACATTGTGCAGACTTCAATTTTAAATCTCTAAGATCTTTCTGAAGGCAACACTCTGACAACTCAACATCCCTACAACGCTGCCTATGATCCCTCTCTTTCTTCCCAAATTCTTCCTCTTTCCTTTTAATCTCTTCCAACCGCTTTTCCACCCCTTTCTCCGTCATCTCAAGATCCCTACAACGTTCTTCAAAAGCCTTTTCTTCCGACTTAAACGTCTTGCGACGCTCCCGAAAACTCTTCTCTTTCAACTCAAATTGCTCTTTTTTAAACTTATACCACTTCTCCAAATCTCTCTCCTTCAACCCAACTCCCTCCATCCTATCTTTTACCGATTTCTCCTTCAACTTAACCTCTTCACATTGCTTCTCATATTGCTGTACAGTAAATTCAAGATCTCTACGTCGTTCTCTCAAAACCTTTTCTTCCATCTCAAACTCCATACACCGCTTCTGGAAACTAGTCTCCTTCAACCCAAATTGTTGTTCTTTCAACTCAAACTCTCTAAAGCACTTCTCCAAACATTTCTCTTTCAACCCAAATTGTTTTTCTTTCAACTCGTACTCGCTTCGGCACTTCTCTAAACTTTTCTCTTTCAACCCAATTTTGTAAAGCTCAACTTTTAGCATTTCCTCCATCAATTCAACCTCTGTAAGTTGCTTCTCACATTGTTTTACACTTAATTCAAGGTCTGTACGCTGCCGCTCAAGATCCTTCTTTTCTAACTCAAAATCCCTACAATTCTTCTCAAAAGCCTTCTCCTTTAACACAAACTCCTCCTCTTTTAGCTTAAGCCCTTCAAGTTGCTTCCTTTTCAACTCAACATCAGTTATCATATCTTCGTAACACTTCTTCCCCAACTCCAAATCCCTAAACTGCCTTCCTAACTCCTCCTCTTTAACCCTAAGTTCTTCAAACTGATCTTTAACCGATTTCTCCTTTCTTCCAATCTCATCTTCTTTTAAAATCACTTCTCGGAGCCGTTCTTCAACCGAATTCTGCGCGGACTCCAAAACGTGTTCCATATCTTTCCATCGAAGATTAAGTACAAGAATGGAAGAAGCGCGATCTTGAATCTCGTTCATAGTTCTTCGCAAATTGGCTTTGCTCAACTCAATGAGTTCTGAATCAGTTAACTTCTCCATCAAGTAACTCGAACCAGAAACCCTATAATCTTTGGAACTCAATGCATGCAGAAACCTAAAGCCTTAAAGTTGCACAAATAAAAGCAAAATAAAATAGGAAAAAACAAGAACCTGTGCGTCTCTTTGCAGGAGGGAGGGAAAGTATATAAATTTATAGGCCAGAGCGGAAATAATTAGGTAAAAATTCGAGAATTGGGAATGAAGAAAGGGATCCCAAAGAAGAACGTTTATAGCCGTAATTAATCAAAACAAAATTACAAAAGCCCTACATGGTGGGTTTCAACTTTAGGTTATTTTTTATTACTAAATTTTAATATTTTATGTATTTATTTATTAGAAAATATTTTATTAACATTTAAAATTTTATTTTTCGTATATAGATCTAATTTAGGGTTTATAAATTTTAATTTTAGATTATAACTTAGGCTTTAAGTTGGAATTTTAAATTTAAGATTAAAATTTAAGGTTTATAGTTTAAAGATTAATGTTTAGAATTATGGGCCAAGAATTAAAAGTTTAAGGGTCAGTTTAGCATTGTTTTTGAAAGTACGGAAAAAAAGTATAGTGAAAAAAATTCTTTTGAAATTTTTGTTTGATATATATGTGTTTAGTATTACTGTCAAAAAAAGATTTTGAGAAAATAAATGATTATTTTATACATGATGTTATAACTTAAAAATATATATTTAAATGATAATCAAATTCTTTCGTATTATAATATTAACTTAAATTATAATAAAATATAAAAATATTAATAAATGAATACATAAATTATTTTTAAAAAGTATTTTTCAAGTATTTTTTTAGAAATTTGACATGAATATATATAATTTTTAAACTAAAAAAATAATTTATGTTAAATATAATTATGTATTTATAAAAATTAAATTACAATAAAACATAGTAAATGAAGGTTAAAATTATAATCTGACTCCTAAAAGTACTTTTCCAACTGCAAATGCTAAAAACTTGAGCTTTTGCGTTTGGGTTGAAAAGCATTTTTTAAATGCAGTTCTCTAAAAATTAACTGTCTAGCGTCGCTTCTACGTTTTAAATCAGTTTTTGACCCAAAAACTCGATTAGAATACAATGTTAAAAGCAGTCTTACCGTTGATTTTAAATAGTTATGTTTGTGTAAAAAAATAAATTGACTGAGTATCTATGTTTATTTGATATTACAGATTAAATTTAAGTCAAATATACCCCTAATATTAGCAATTTTCTCAACTTAATATCTGAATTTTTTAATTAATTTTGCACATGAGATTGTGTTTAAATTTTTAATTTTAGGATTAGTTTTGACAACCCAATTATAGCTCTTATACAAGGATGTTCATTTTTTAGTATTTGGTTCTTTCGAGTTTTCATTTATCGGATATGTAATAGTGGGTATCCATGAAACCTGAATACTCGAATAATATATATTTAATTTATATTTTTATATTTTTTAATTTAAATATTTAAAAATTGTATATATTAAATATAAAAAATTTAAAATTTCATAATATATACGTCGAATACGAAAATTAATGATTTGATGTTAGTTTTAGAATATTTAGATAAATGTATAAAGTTTATTACTAAAACGATATTAAAAATATTATTCTTATTTTTTCTTTTTAATATTAATAAATTAATAAAAATATATTTAAAAATTTTAACAAAGTTTATGATACAAACATACAAACATATAAATATTTAGAGACCTAATATAAAAATATAACTTTAAACTAAAATTATATATTAAAATTCATGGGGTCAGATCGGATACTTAATTTTTAGGGGTGTTCAAACGGTCGATTCAGTTAACCGATCAAACCGAACTTTCAAATTTTATTAACCGAATTTTTTTCGTATTAACCGTTAACCAAACATAATTTTTTCTAAAATTTTTAACCAAGCCGAAAAAAGTTTAGTTAATCCGATCTGTTAATTCGGTTAATCGAACTTTTAAAAAAAATCGGATAAATTACATAAATGTTCACTAAACTATGTTAAAATTATTTTTTAGCTATTGAACTTTTAAAAATTCTAAAAAAAACATTAGACTTATCGAATTATTATATTGATTCAGTTAATAAATTTAATTATCATTTTGTACTAATTTTATAAAGTTTAATGATTATTTTATAATTTTTAAAAATTTAATGACTAAAAATAAATATATAAAAATATGATATATAATATGTAAGAATTTTGATTAATTTAGTTAATTAACCAATTTTGAATCGAATTAATCAATAATCGAAGTTTTAAAAAATTATTGATTGTTAAGTGATCCAATCTAAAATTAATCGACTAATTAACCGAAAAAAGCTTTTGTTCATTTAGTTAATTCGATTAACTGAACTTTAAAAATACCCCTATTAATTCCTAAAAAAAATTGGCTCAGACTCGACCCCATTATTTCTGGGTCAAATACTCAGTCTAACTATATATATTTTTCTAAAAATTATCTAATTTTTCATTTTAAATTACTAGGTCAGATAATTTTAAACTCTTACTCTTATACATGTATTCTTATATTATATAATATAAATATAAATATAAATATAAATATAAATATAAAAATTATTAATTATTTTTTATTATTCAACATTAAATATTATAAAAATAACAAATTTATTATAACACTAACCGACAAATGAGAGATATAGAAATAAGAATTCTCGCCACCGAAAATAAAAATAAAAATAAAATATAAAAAATATTTATATTTTATTTGAATTAAATCAATTTAAATTATTTTAAATTTAATTATCGTACATTTTCTTCTAAATTACCCGTAAAAGTAATAAAAAAGCTTTCAACCCCGCTCACTATTTTTGTGAACATTTTTTCATTGCTATTAACTTCGACAATCATTCAGGTTCGTCATAACATTAACCTATAAAAATGGTGACAACCACGTTATTATCATATTCTAATTTAAAAAGGTTTAAGTTGAAAACAAATAGTTTAAGAGTAGAATTTATATTAAACTTAAATTTTATTTATTTTTTAAAATACATGATGTATGAGATAAAAGTCGTAAAAAATTATTACTTAATGCATCATAAGATTAGGGATGGGCATCTTATCTGACCTGATCAGGTTCCGACCTGACCTGATTCGGTCGAGTCAAATTTTTTAATAAAAAAAATAGGTTCGAATCTGATTGGGTGATTTTTATATTGGTATCAGGTCGGGTCGAATTCGATTTTAGGGTGTAAAATATCTGACCCAACCCGACTCGGAACTAAATATGTAATTTTTCATAAATTTTTAGGGATATTTATAATAATGGTCCTTTATCTATATATTTTTTATAATTAAGTCCTTAAAATTAATTTTTTTATTTATATAGTCCTTAATATTATATTTTTATAGTTAAGTCCCTAAAAATTATTTTTTTATAATTTAGTCCCTTTTTTTCTATAGGTCGGGTCGGGGTCGGGTTTATGGTATTTATTTTCGGTTCGGGTCAGGTCGAACTTTTTAATGAAAAAAATCAGGTTCATGTCTGGTCGTTTGATTTTTATATTAGTATCAGGTCGGGTCGAATTTGATTTTATGGTGTAAAATATCTGACCCAATTCGGAACTAAATATGTAAATTTTTCATAATTTTTTAGGGATATTTATAATAATGATCCTTTATCTATATATTTTTTTTATAATTAGGTCCTTAAAATTAATTTTTTATTATAATTTAGTCCTTAAAATTATATTTTTTATAATTAAGTCTCTAAAAATTATTTTTTAAAATTTAGTCCCTAAATTTATTTTTTTCTATAGGTTGGATCAGATTTTTTTGAAAAAAATATTCATGTCGGATCAGAGTTGGGTTTAAGGTATTTATATTCAGGTCGGGTTTAGGTGGGCCAAAATCCAACCCGACCCGTGCCCATCTCTATATAGGATAAATCAATTTTTTATAATATTTAATTTTTACGATGTTTATATTACCTAAATCTTTTATGTCTACATATTAAAAGGTAATAAATATTTAACTATATTTGATCTCACAACGTTTTGTATGTTGTATCATAACAATACCAATTGAATTAAATTCAATCAACATAATTTTTTTTAATTATTGGTATCCGATTTATTAAACGATTAATCTAAATTGAATTTTACAAAATTTCATTACGAAAACATCTTTTTCAATTCATTTTTTTATTCATAATATCTCAATTCATACCTTTCACATTAATAAGAATGTAATGCCCAATCACACTAAACTAACTGATTAATTTATTACGATCGATTAGAAGCTAACGCCTAATCACGCTTGATGCATTTTTGAGAAAGGTAAGGTAAATTTTTTATATTGCCCTCTTAAATTTTAGGGTTAAATTGATTTTTTTCGTAAGTTTGAGTTTTTAATTGGGTAAAAAAAAGTTTAAGAGTTTAATTAAAATTTGTACAAAAAATTTAAGAATTTATTAAAACTTTAAACCTAATTAATTAGATCAATTTAAAACATATATTTAATTTTAATAGATAAATTTTTTAACGAAATTATTTATATATAAAAGTTTAAATTTAAAATTTCTTTAAACGATAGTTGTTTATCAATAAGATTAACCTCATTGTTAGGCACAAGAAAATTTTAATCTCTTTTAAAAGTTAATTTTAAAATTTTAAAATTATTTACAAAAAGAATACTGCAATAATTTCAAATGTTTAATATAATAAATACATCATTAAATAATTTTAATTAAAATAAATCTATAACAGGGGATATATACTATTAAACATTATTAATATAATCATCATTAAATATTATTAATTTTTTAATAATTTTAAATAATTACTAAAAATTTAGGATTCGACGTGTTATTAATAATATTTTGAAATAAAATTAAAAAATACATTTTATTAACTATTCTCACAAGTTTATATATGATTTTATCTAATTAAATAAACTTACATTATTTTTTTTCATAATAACATTATATTTACATAATTAATAAAAATATTATTTTTTAAAATAATTATGGTGGTTATAATAATATATGTTCTAGAGTATACTCTTAACTAATGAATATTGATCTTTTAATCACTGTGCTGAAATTTTTAGTGTTCAAACTCGTGAGATTTAAAAACAACAACCATTCCTTTAACTACTGAGACAAGATAGTTCGTACGTGATTTTTTTAATCAACTATAATGATTATAGAAGTATATGTTCTAAAATATAGTCTTTAACCGTTGAACATTAATTGTTCAATCACTATAATGTAATAATGATGCTTAAACACGTAACCTCAAAAAATAATAATTATTCTCTTATCGACTGAGACAATATAATTCGTTTATGTATATACTTTTTTATATTCTATAATTCGGTTTTGGAATTAGTAAAATTAAAAAGCAACCGACTACAACATCGTTTGTGGGAATGAAACTCACGACAGAAACACCATTAAATATCTTTACTCTTTCCTCCCTGACTCGGAAGGAAAAAAAATTAATAAAACTGATTTTAACGCCGTCTGTGGGAATCGAACCCACGATCACGTGGTTAAAAGCTACGCACTCTACCGGCTGAGCTAAGACGGCTACTATATTGGTATTCTATTAGTTTATGAAATTCCATATAAATGAAACTAAGTTTTTGTTTGATAAATGCTAAGGTGATGGGGGTGATCACGTGAGCAGTGCAGCTGGCTGTGCAGGTTTTAAAGTGCACTCGATGTCTATTGCGAGTCTTTTTTGGCTTAATAAACTCTCTTTTTTAAGTGCATATTTTTTTAATTAAAATAAGTATTTAAAGATTATTTTATAACTAATTTTAGATAATAATCGTAAAAAAACTAAAAAATAAATATTTTATTTTTATATTTTGTTTTAAGTGTCTTTTTTTAAAAAAATAAAATTTTAAACTATGTTTTATTTTAATTTTGATATATAAATAATTTTCACTCTTAACGTTTATAACTTTTATCTTTTTGGCATTTTTTTTTAATAAATTTAACCCTTGACCTATATCTTTTTGATAAATATCTTATTTTTTAACTACCCTGATAACTGAACCGTTAAAAATTTAATAATGATGACATGTCATATACTTTTATTCCAATATAAAATATAAAACAATTAAAATTCAAATGAAATATTAAAAATTAATTAAATCTAAAATAAAAGACTACTAAACATTTTTAACCTTAAGTAACTATGGTAAAATCAAAATTTTATCTAAAAAAGTATGAACATAATCTAAAAAAGAAAGGCTTGGTAGAGTTTGTTACCGATAAATCAAAGATAAAGGATTTTGATACTAATAATTGGGTTCTTATTATTTTAGTTTAGAATTTAAGTATTTTAGTGTTTAATCTAAATTGGAGGTTGAGTTTTTAAAAAAATCTTTTAGTTTAGTTAGGGTTAAAAATGTTTAGTAGTCTTTTGTTTTGGATTTAATTAATTTTTAATATTTTATCTAAATTAATTATTTTATATTTTACATTGAAATAAAATTATGTTATATATATTTAATAGTTAGATTTTATGTCATTTAAAATATATTATCGCATATATATGATATGTTACTATCGTTAATTTTTTTAACAATCTAATCATCATACTAGTTAAGAAATAAGATATTTATTAAAAGACATAGATCAATGGTTAAATTTATCCAAAAAATTAAAAATTAAAATGATAAGAATTATAAACGTTAAGAGTAAAAATTATCTCTATTCCTTTAATTTTTAGTAGCTAAAGTTTTCTTTAAAAATAACATTTAACTACGTATATATATCGCATCAATGGGTTGTTTTTAAATACTTAGTGTTCCTGGAAAGGAAGGTTTGGTTTATTCCCTCATCAATAATCATTTGTGTGTTCTTTTAACTTTTTCGACTATAATATATCGTCGGTAAAAATCATCTATCTTTTTATAATACATCATTTCATGCTTTCTTTAAAAAAAATTTAAAAAATAAATTTTTAACTCTAACCCTTATTTTCTATATCCTAAGCTCTAAACCCTACCCCTAAAAAATACACCTTACCCCTAATTCTCTATGATAGAATTAAAATATATTCGATACGAATATAAACCCAGGATCTATATGTCAAATCATCAAGAATAATAAAATAAATAAACTGAATGCGGAAGCGTACCTGAATTAATCGATAGAGTTTTTCCAGAGGGTTTGATCTTCCAAGAAGTTAGGTTTTCTCTTGCGGCACAACTCTCAGACGGGGAAAAGAGATATGCAAGTTGACCTAATTCTTGGGGACCATAACCCCTTTATATAGTTGATTTAATAACCAACTAGTAGTTGATTTAATAACCAACTCTGAAGTATTTATAACTCTTCCCCTCATCAAATTATAAATACACCTTATGGTATCTACACTTTTAATTCTATGATAATTTAATACCTATAACACGTGTAACATAATTGGTTACTTAATTACGTGTTAAATTTTATAATAGCAATATACATTATACATATGTGCCCACTATTATTGAATTTTAATCCAATAATCTCCCACTTGGGCAACATATGTTTCTTGACAAATGTATAACCTTATGAGCTCAAAAATTTGCTATCATATAATAGGTATTCTAAAACAATCTCGTTCATCAATTATATTCATATAGGATCAAAGCGGTCTTCATCATATCAATCATGACTGGACCCATCAATGATCACGTATAAAAACATAATCAAATGAAATAGATCAATCATGGATGCGTAGCATGGAAATTACATGTAAATGTGAACCGAACATGCCTATTTCCAACTGGTCCTCCTAAACTTTAGTGAGATCAAACTTTACTGAATTCAGAGTGTACATAAGCCAAAATAACTTTATTTCTGCAGAAATTAACCTTAAACTAAAGTAACCGAAATTGTGTCTAAAACGAATGAGCATTTATCAAAATTACAAACTCCCACTAAAACTGAATATACTTAAATAATATTACACCCATATGAGTAGTGTGCTCATGAAAGACCTAGGGTGATAGTTTCTCAATAAGCGCGCAATTATGGAGTTTGTACCAACATGCTCTATAGACACACAAACACTCTGAATTTTCTTTAACAACTAGGAACTAAAATTTTAAAGTGTTCCTATTGTTTATAGAATAAATGATGCATATTTATTGTCACAAAATAATTGAAGTGGTCTTTCTATTCAATCTATAATTAGCAGCTCATGTGACAGAGTCTTTTACATCAATATTCTATTAGAATCGAAGCCTGTAAACTTGATGATCTCTAACTTACCAGAACTTCGATATGTGAGCATATAAATTTTATTATCTAAAGTCATTTCATAACTCTATTTGCTGCTATCCAATAATTCATATTAGATTTACTTAAATATCTGTCTAACATTCTAATAATATACGTAATATCTAAATACATACATACTTAAGCATAAATTAGATTCTCAATAAATTATGGAATCTTTTGTATTTTATAAATTTCAAGGTTACTTGTAGGGCACTGGAAAAAAAATATCTTCTTTAGTAATATGAGTGTCACTTGATTTACTCCCACTGAACTTGTAATACATACAATTTTCAACCAAATTTATCTAAAAACCGAATGAGATAATCAATATAAAATTTATAATTTTATTAATGAGAGTTAAACTTAAGCTCATATATGGATATCTTTAATTTACATATCATTAATTTTGTATCATTAGACACAAATCAATGATTATACCATATAATTAATTTATTCAATGTTGTCATTGAAAACACAAGCTTAACATCCATCTTATGTAGCTCAAGATTAAAAGCAATAAGTGTCAAATTATTTTGAAAGAGTCTTTCAGTATAACTTGAAAGAGAGTCTCCACAAAATCAATGTATTCTTTTAGAGTATATCCTTTAGATGCAAGACATGCCTTATACTTGTCCACATTATCATTTACATCCCTCTTGATTTTAAATATTAATTTACAACCAATTGGTTTGTACCTTAAGGTAATGAGACAAGTTCCTAAACTTTATTGTCTTGTATAAAATTATACTCTTTTGAATAACATCAATCCACTTTTGAGAGTTAAAACATTTATGGTTTGATAAAAGAAACTGATCAAGTTGTCTTTTATCATTCCATTATTGTCTTTATTTTCTTGATGAAATACTAAGTAATAATCCTCAATATTATTTCTCTTTCGTCTCATGGATATCTTTAAAGACACATTTTTTAGGTTGTTTTTAGGTTGTTGAGTTTGTTATTCTAAAAAATAATTACCTTATCTTGAACGAGAGTTGTTCAACATTGTTTTGCTGATGTACTTGATTCACTTTTTATTAATGATAAGGTGTGAAAACCTAAACATCGTGAAAAGTGATAGTAAGAATTAAATTAATATCCAATTCCTCCTTAACAACAATGTATCTAACCTTATTCTCCTTCCAAACTCAACATCCTAAAAATATTATATATCTCTCATTAAAATAATCTTAATTGTGGGATCATAAAATTTACAGCCCATGGATCACTCAAAATAACCTAAGTAATTGCTTACTTTTGAAGTTTAATTTCTTTACATGTATCCTAGCTTATACAAAAGAATCAATACTTTATACCTTATTGTTATTTCTTTGGAGCAAGACCCTTAGCAACTTTATTCTAATATATATTTTTATTGCCCTTATTCTTAGAGACACTAACCAAAGAGCACTAACTGATTGAGTATTTTTATAATTATAATGCTTCAACTTTTCTTCCTCTTTAACACAATGAGAAATAATCTCATTTGAAGTTTATTTCTCCTTTAATAATTGTAACTAATTTTGAATTAGTTAAACTGTATAGGAAGCTATACTAAAATTATAAGAACAAACAATTGTTATAAAGTTTGATCTTATGTGTCTTAAGTTTTGAAGCAATATAATATACTCCCTCACATTTCCTTGATCCTTATACTTAATAGACATCAAGTAAACCAAAAGTGATGTCATGTTAATCTTAAAAAAAATTAATATTTTTTTTATCAAGGAAACCCTTAGTATGAATAATTTCTTTAGATTTGTGCTCTTAAAATTTTCTAAAATATTATACTTTATAATCATTAGACTTATGCAACTTGAATAAACTCACCTCTCAAAATCCTATTTATGAATGTTTACCGCCGTGAGAGATGCAAGTTGTTATCACTTAGTGCAAGTTCTATGTTCATACCACCAAATACTATATATAAGTGTCTTTTCTATTCCTTGAAATTAATTTCACTAAACATAAGTGTAGAATGTATTCAACAGATATTATGATAGTAAAAATAAATCATCTAAAGATAGAACAAAAATAAGTAAATAAACAAGCCCACATAAATATCTATAAGTAAACAATAAATTCAAAATAATGGTTAGTTCCCCTCAAGATACCAAGCACAACATTAATATCAAGTCTTTGGACAATAATATTAACTGTAAGCGGTACTCTTGTTGTAGCAATCAAACATTGACAATAAACTATGTCAAACAATAGATTAATCTTTGGACTAATGTATTGTTCACATAAAATACCATATAATTATCACACATTTATCGCCATAGTTGTCATTGTAATTCGGCCAAATATTAATTTTCCTTTGGGCCAATTAATAAACGCATTAATTACAAAGACCTATAATTATCTTAATATTTTAAATAAACTAATCTACACAAAAACGATCACTTTGGTGACTTTATGTTTCAATTAATCTATTAAAATATTAGATATCCGAAGCCAAAATATGAATTTAATTGTTTAAAAATATTTTTCTTAATTTTATCTTTTACTCAAGATAAAAGATAACCAAAATAATAATAAATTTGAATAAAGGTAACATCATCACAAGATATCGAACACTCCAATAATATTTTTTTAAAAAAATATTAATTTGTAAGTGATATCTTGATGTAGTAATCAAACATTGATAATAAGAATATGTTAAACAAAAATCTTCCTTTGGACCGATTTATTGTTCACATATAAAACTGAATAATTATCACATGTTTATTACCACAGATGCACATGTAACATTACTAATTATTAATCTTCCTTTGGGCCGATTAATATTAGCATAAACTGAATTACATGCACAAAACCTTCTATATTTTAAAATAAAATAATTTCCACAATAAAGATCACTTTGGTGACTTAATGCTTCAATTAATTTATCTTAAAATATATAACATAAATATACCAATATTCAAACTTAATATTTATAATAGTCAAAGTTAAAATTTCTGATAACACTTGAGTTTTCAAAATACACCAAATTAAGGTTGTCTTGATGGGGCTATCAGAATCCAAATAACCGAAATCTTTGACTGTTCTTCAAAAATTTCTTAAATATGTTTTTACCAAAACTAAATTCGATCAAAATATTTAATCTTTAACTAAAAACAAACAAAAATATCATACAAGTGAGTAATTCGTATAATAATTACTTGAAACTTTAATATAATCATAATAATATAATAATCAAGAATAAATTTTTGATCAAACCGAATTGAATATATCAATACCAAATATATATTCTATAATCCAAAATAACATATGATCAAAACTAAATAATGAATATGTTAACCAAGTAAATTACATAAAGTAAAAATATACTTTAAAAGTAACATGTCAAAAGATCATTCAATCATAACTTAATAGACATAAACCGAATATAAAGCTTTAATAGCTAATCTGAATATATTTTTTTTGAATCATGATAAATTTATCATGATAAAGCCGAAATTAATTATATTTTTCTTTATTATTAATGACCAAAACTAAAATTTTGATCTAATCGAATTTAACTTAATATCAATGATCAAAACTAAAATTTTGATCTAGCCGAATTTAATTTAATACCCAATGATCAAAACTAAAATTTTGATCCAACTAAATTAAACATATAATTTAAATAAAATATATTTAAAATATATATTTCATAAAAATAAAGTAAATATGTTACTATCGAAGTAATTGGAATCCAAACTTAAAATTTAATTTCCAATTAATAGCAACCCAAAAAAATTAAATAAATTTTCATGCAGACAAAACCTAATCTTTATATAAATCTAGATTGATTTCTATGATTTCTTAATTAATCGATTCAAACCCATGAACGTAAAACCAAACTGAATCCACAGAAATATATATTTATCGTAAAACAATGAATGTTAATCCATTGGAAAAGGAAAAACAACCGAATTGGTGAAAACCCAAAATAAAATCATAGAAAACAAATCAAATTGATTTGTTCTTAAAATACGACAGATATATAATTTAATTTCATATGATTAATTATAAAACCATATCGAAGTAAATAATCCATAAAATTATGTATAATTTTAGATCATAACAATAAATTAAAACCAAAAACTTATGATCTTAATGATTCGACATAATTCTGGCACTGATGCCACTTGTTAGAATTAAAATATATTCGATATGAATATAAACCCAGGATCTATATGTCAAATCATCAAGAATAATAAAATAAATAAACTGAATGCGGAAGCGTACCTGAATTAATCGATAGAGTTTTTCCAGAGGGTTTAATCTTCCAAGAAGTTAAGTTTTCTCTTGCGGCACAACTCTCAGACGGGGAAAAGAGATATGCAAGTTGACCTAATTCTTGGGGACCATAACCCCTTTATATAGTTGATTTAATAACCAACTAGTAGTTGATTTAATAACCAACTCTGAAGTATTTATAACTCTTCCCCTCATCAAATTATAAATACACCTTATGGTATCTACACTTTTAATTCATTGATAATTTAATACCTATAACACGTGTAACATAATTGGTTACTTAATTACGTGTTAAATTTTATAATAGCAATATACATTATACATATGTGCCCACTATTATTGAATTTTAATCCAACACTCTAAACCCTAACCTTAAACCCTAAACCTCTAATTCGAAACGAAAATATAAAAAAAAGACATGAAAAAAATATAGATAATTTTTACCCATCGTGTTCTTGAGCAAAAGAACATGTAGTTGCAGAAGGTGGTAAACATGCGTGAAATTCCTTGTACTCATATATGTTGTTCCATATGGTATACTGGTGGAGACCCAAACATGTTTATGATTCTTGTTACTAGAAAGACATGTACATTAAAGTATATACATATATATATATTATAAGATTATTATTTTTTTCTTAAGAAATATACTTAATAAAATTTATATTGTTATCGTTTATATATCATAAATTTTTATTTTATTTTTAAATGTGGAATTAAAATTTTTATCTTTTTTGAGACCTGATATTTTCTCTCACTCAATCTCATGACATCTTTGTCATGAGTTATTCATGTTTAAAATAGGTTATTTGTCACAATTATCTTCCTTACCTAACTTGTTTACGGATGTTCGTCATAAAATCAAACAATTAAAAAATCACTCTAATATCATTTGTCATAAAATTATTATCCTTTTTAAAGATTTTTTTTAAAAAAAAATATAATAATCCATAATAATATGACTATAACCGATTAATAGGTCTCGTAAATTAAAATAAAATATAAAATTAAGTATGTCCATCCGCAAATTAGGCGAACACACAATTTTCTACTCTGACACCGGAAATGATCATCTTTTCCATCTCCCAATAGTGCTTTCTTTTCTCCCAAAAATATTAAAGAAAGGTGTTTTATATGCATAGTACTAAATCAATTAACGACTTTATTATAATAATTTTAAATGTCATTGTAATATTGTAAATTATATTTAAAATTATAATTATTTTTTTAAAAAAATCATTACGCAAGGTTTATAGTTATGATATTGCAACCTCAATCGCAATTCAGTACTATATTTACGTACAGTATGAATATTATAAAACCAACAAATAAACAAAGAATGTAAGAGAAAAAACATCCTTTGCTTTTGGTTTTGATTTTGTCTTACATTGCAAGTTTAGAATAAAGTTTACTTGTATTGAGGTTAACCGAGCATTGAAGAAATCCTAAGCTATACGATATCTATGGTTTAACTCCGAACACACATCTGTTGAGTTCAGGCATGATCTAACTTGGTCCCATTTTGAGGACCCGCTACCTTTCGACGAAGCCAACCGGAGAAATCATCGAGGTCGTGCTCGTATACGATCTGTCTGGTGCAGGGTGCCCTAAACCCTTGTTGGTTATCAAATAAACGAAAACAACCAAACATGCAAACGATACTATCAAGATGAGATAAAGTAAAAGATGAGTAGCCAAGTGATGCGCCAACACCCTCCTACGAAGCCTAATAGTGCCACGACCGAGATTGAGGCGCCTAGGATTATGAGTGGACATTGCAGTATCTTCACACAAGCGTTGTCGGGTTCGTTTACAAGCCAAATTCACGCACCGATGATCGGAATCGAGAGAAGCAAGGTGAAGAAATTGATCGAACCGATAATGGTGTCGTTTGCCGCCGTCTCGGTGTGATCAAGGCTTATGAGAAGATGTTACTCTGGGGATAATTTGTTTCTTTGTTTTGTTTTCTGGGGTACTATAGTAAATCTAATGCTGATGGGGTTATGCAGAGATGGGCACGGGTCGGATTTTCGGTCCATCCGCACTCGATCCAAAAAAATATATCTTCCACCCGTCACTCGATCCGACCCGAGTTTAGGGTGAAAAAAATTTGACCCGATCGGATTCATTAAAAAAATTAAATTTTAGGGACTTAATTATAAAAAATAAAATTTAGGATCTAATTGTAAATAAAATAAAATTTCAATGATCTAATTATAAAAAAATAATTTTAGTGACCTAATTGTATAAAATATATAAAGAGGGATCATTATTGCAAATATCCAAAAAATATATATGAAAAATTATATTATTAGTCCCGGGTCGAGTCGGGTCGAATTTTTTCACCCTAAACCCGAATCAGACCCGCTCGAAATTACCCTTGAAAAAACTCAATCTGACCTGGACCCGAATTTTCTTCAAAAAAATCTGACCTGTTCGAACCCGTCGGGTTCGGGTTCCGTGCCCCATCCCTAGGGTTATATTTTCCAAAGTTTGGGCCAGCTAGATGAGCACGAATCACAATGAATGGAATCTTGTTCGGTAAGAATGAGTAGGGGTGTTTATCGAGTTAAGAAGTTTGTGAGTTGTTTGAATTTAATTTGGTAAAGCTTAGTAAAGCTCGATTTGAATTTATTCAATTCAAACTTAAACTCGACTCGAAACTTTAATTCAATTCAATTCAATTTAACTCAATAAGTTTACGAGCAGCTCGTTAATTATTTAAAAATCTTTTAGTAACTACTTAAAAATTATTTCTTTCAAAAAAATAAATCTAAAATATAATTATTAATGTATGGATTATTACTTTAGTTTTAATATATTAGTTTAATACATTTGTAGATTGTTAGTTTGAAATTTAGTTTTTAAAAGTGTTTTATATATCTTTTCTGATAATTTTTGGTTAAAAATATTAATTTACGTTAATATTAAGTCTCATATAATATTATTAAAATTTATTTTTAGTTAAAAATAAAATAAATTTTTAGTGAGCTTAATGAGTAACGTGTCAACCTAATAAGCTTAACGAGCAACGAGTTAAGCTTAACAAGCAACGAATCAAGCTTAACGAGCAACAAGTTGAACAATATTTTTTTAACGAGTATGAGTTGAACATAATATTAATGAATTTAACGAAAAACAAATCGAATAACAAATTTTTTAACGAATATGACTCGAACACTACTCAACTCCTCGATCTTTCAAATTCTATCCAATTCCTGATGCAGAAATGCTTCAGTTGTAGGGATTTGCGTTTGTTGCTTGGACCAAAACCAAATTTAATTTTGCTAATGTCTGAACATCGTTTGAGGATGTTTTCTCGGGCCAAGTGTCAGCGTAGGCCATTTTGTTTTTCCATTCCAAAACCGAGATTTCAGGGATTTCTTCAAAATCACCGACTAATTAACATCTGTGGAGCGTTTATTATGGAGATTCGCGCCAAGCTCCTTGTAATGACCCGATTCTTAGTAGAAACATCTCATCACTGTTTTTAGACAAATTTCTACACTGTAATAAAAACAATTCAGCAGCAGCACAAATTTTCAACCAAACGTAGAAGCAAGGAAAGCATCTGCTTAGTTTTACAGAATCACAAAACCCAGACCTCCATTAAACCAACCCCATCCCCAACCGCACCTCTACCCCTACCAGCTTTTCCTTGACCTGATTCTTACGTATACCCTTGCTTGTATTTTCTAAAAATGTCCTCCGTTTTGGCGTTCCTAAACGCACAACACCCCACCAGATAGACACATATCAAAGCATCTACTTCTATGATATCTACAAGAGTAGGAATAAAGCCAACCATCTCTTCCTCAGTCAGCATCATCCTTTGAGTTACTGTTTGCAGCGCTTTGATTTCAATCTCTGCTTCACTGAGCTTCTCTAAGACAGAATTTCTTTCATTTCTTGCACTCTAGGCCACAGTTTAAGAGACGGAATCATGTTAAGCACGGATATATTCCCTTTGTAAGAATGGTAAAATTCGAAAGAGTAAAAACCAAACATAACATCTCTACCTCAGCTTCCGTCTGAAGAGCAGCAATCTGTTCTGGCGCAAGAGCCTGAGTTTGTGTGCCACCTTTTAAAGCAGCCTGCAAGAAGGACCATGTCGCATGCTACTCAGCTGTAGTTCATAAACCATTTCCTGACTAACATGTAAAATTAAAGAATAAAACCAGCATACTGTTTTTTTTTGTGTGAAAAGAGGTCAGTTATAAACAGTAAAGCATGACTAGTTAGGTCTTCCTTAGCCTTTATTTAGCATATTAGATTCTCGTTTTAAGATTGATGCTCAAGATTTCATTCCACATGCTAGCTTCATATATTAATAAACCTCTTTAGGCATGAAATAAGCGCGATTTCACAAAGAGAGATGCAGGGCTGACCCTAAATGTACTTACAATAATTTCTTATAAGGTTCATAGTTATTGATTATTATGTAATTTTAACGCATGCAGAGTTGTTTGAGATAGAGGAAATAGTTGCACTCATTAGAAAAACAAACCTCCCCCTCCTGCTGGGCTGCTTCCTTCCTGAAGAGGAAAAGAAATAGTAAGAAAAGGAAAAATAAACTACAATATGAAATTAAATACATGTATAAGCTATGAAGATGAAGCTTGCCTGCTTAAAAGATGTGCTTCTAGAGTCGCACCTTCTCCGAAATCAGCAATCTATATAGGTATATGTTATGAATCAATTAAACATACACATGCCTTTGCAGGCCAAAGTTATATGAAGTTCATTCACATATCAATTGTCTAATTGCCTTGAAAACTGTGAAAACTTCACCTGTTTCTCAAGCAGCCGAGCTCTTGCTTCTGCTTCTTCACACCTCTCTTCTGCAGGGTGAAGCTGGGAAGGCAAATATCATGATGGAGAACCAAGAGAAACAGTGTATGACTAGTTATTAAAATTTTCCATTGGCCAAAGCGCTTGTTTGGCAAACCTAAAGACACCAGAGATTTTGGGAAAAAATGGTGTTTCGACAGCTATATCCGAATCCCAGTACTCAGATTATGCCAGTTTTTTTTTTTTTTTGAAGATAACTGTTGCAACAACTTTAGAATATTGGATCGGTGCTTGAAGATGATGGAGAGGCTAATTTATGTGCATGAGTACAATGCCATTTTTCAACTAAAACTTATCATAAGATCTAATTACATCCAACAATAGAAAAAGTTGCATGATAAAGAAGAAAAAGAGTTACTGGAATCACCTTTTGAAGTAAACTTTCATTTTCACCTGTAGCATATCAAGCTGAAATGAAATTCACAACACATTACTTTTAAAAAAAAGTTTTCCTAAAGGTCTTCATTGTTTGATCAAAGAGACTGATTTTTTTTCTTTTGGGGGGTAGAACACAGATTGGAATTTGAAGTGTTCAGATTTGAAAAACTTATACAGATTTTCGAAAAGGACGATATTGTGATGTATACACCAGGGAACACATATATAGCTTAACAAATTATTGTACCTCATCTTGTTGAACAGAAGTCGACTGCTGCCTTCCCCCAGCTTTCAAGTTTTTCATACTCCCAAAATCTGAAGCCAATCTGATTAGGCAGTAAAGTTTAGAACACGAGATAAAATAAATTAAGAATCTAAATCAGGCAATCACCATTCTACTCCAGCTTAGAGATTAAAAGTATCGATTTTCTGTCCCAGCTGTACTAATAGACGAGGTTGGTTTAGCATGAAGCATACTGACTCCCGACTGTCGGCGACCTGGACATATGGAACAAGGAGACACGGGTTGTATAGAAGAACAGTTAATTGCAGATGGCCGACCAACACTTAAAGCCACATAACCTTGCAGAGATGATCGTCTACCTGAAGGTGACATAGATTGCTCCATGGAGTTTTGACCACTTGGTGTGGGACGTGTAGGTTGTGGTTGATCTTGATTGACACGAACTGACTAAAAGCAAATTCGGACTTACAAGAATTACATTAATCAGTAATATAAGCACTAAACAACAAACAGTTTAGACAACTGAGCAAACTTAGTTAATAGACAAATTAACTAGGGAGAACACGATGACCTAGCTCTTCCTCCAAGCCCAATGGTTGGTTTACCACTCACTGAACTGTTAGGAAGGTCATCCTCATCATTGTCCTCATCACTTGGTTGTGGTCATGCCTGTAGCACAGGCCATTGAGCTATCGATTTTACCTGAGTTTTAGAATGGAAGCATATATAAGAATTCATTTCTTTGCACCATAAAACTCCAGCATTCAAAACTGTAAAATAGTTTTCTTACTCAACATAGTAAGTAATTCTTCTGTCACATTAGTGTGACAAGCAAGAAATTAGCTAAAATAGATTCATAACAGGAAATCACATAATTACCAGAACAGGGCGTGGCTGCTGTGTGGTAGCTGGTGGCATCCGCTTCTGAGACAGGTTTTTAGCCAGCAAAATTATACACTGTAAGTTATCTGAGAACATATTTGTTGGTAGCATCAGGCTTTTGTATGTGGCATGCAAGTCGTAAAGATTGCTTACAACTAGAAATCTACAAATTATCCTATTCAGAAATTTCTTTTATATATTACTATTAAACACTCTTCTCTAAAAATGTACCAGTCACTAAATTTGAACTGATAAGCAAATTAAAATGAAGGTAAATTTTGCACATAGGACCAATAAGTTCACCAAAAAACGTCATTACATTTCTTTTTATTAAGTAGAAAAGCATTAGGGAATATCCTCAGTCTCCTTAAAGAACAAATTACTGATTTCTAGTGCTCAAGCACACATGAACAGGTCACTCAATTATTAGCCTGTGACTTAGCTTTGCTATTAAACAATGACAGGTCAAGTCAAGCTTGTAAAAGCACAACCCTTCCATATCTCCAAAAGTTAAAATGACAAAAAGACAGATCTAATGTAACCCCTAAAATGTAACCTAATTTCTTAGATTACAAGATAGGGTTTACGGTTTGAAATCTTGTTTCCCAAGTTAGGGTTTTACAAAAATTAAATATAAAATATTCGGATAAATACTGAATAATTAATAAATTAAAATAATAATAAAATTAACATTTTAAAATAACGTTCAACCCATAATTTATAAACAATAAATGTTGTAAAACCCAATAAATATTTAATGTTCAATATACAGAAATATTATTCAAATTATAAACAATCCAGAATCCGAAACGGGAAAACATACTGTAAATCAGAATATAAATCAGGAACCTCCAAGTACCGCACCGAGCCTAAGACTGAGATCTGAAACAGAAATCTGAGAGGGTGTAAGCTGGGGAGCCTAGTGTGTCTCTAGAACAGATAACGGAATAACAGAACAGATTATACAGAACAGACAGAGTATGCATGATATGCACCCATCTCCGAACACCTCAGAAGAGTTGGTCCCCAGACCACTCTAACACCATCACACCAACAGAAGTGGTATCTCGACCCGAAGGTGGAGCCACTGAACAGAAGTGATAAAATCACTAACTTCCCCGTACACAGATAATAACCCAGATGCCATGATATATGCAGATACAGAATCAGAATGCATGTCTTATATTCTAACAGGAGGCAAGCATGACAGATAACAGAAACAGATATGATAAATCAGAATGATGCATGATCATACGGATAACAGAATCGAATAAACAGATTAACAGAAATTTACAGGCTGAACGGGAGAGAACACACCTGTATCAGAGACTCAACGACGACCCTGACGCCTACTGGATTCGACTCTACCACCGGGCTGAGCAGGAGTAGAGTCTACAATTTACAGAATTACGTTAGACATCCTACTATGCCACAATACCGTAAAATAAACTAAACAGAATTAACTCGATACTCACGTGAGGGTCCCGAATGTGGATGTATCGGTCCACGTACAGAAGGAGGAGGAGGAAGCTGCTCGGGGTCGGAATCCTCGTCACCTGAAGCAAACAAAAACTTGTTCAGAAACTTTTATAGATAATTTCCAGATAACCTATCAAACTTAAAACCCCCAAAAATGACACTTCGGGTCCAAATTTCGAAAAACGGACCGCGCCATTGGATTCAGGACGTCAAAAAACATAAAGTGAGCCCGGGTCAAAAAAAGTCAACTACTGACGTCAGCACTGGTCAATGCTGATGTCAGCAGTGACGTCATCAGTCAACGCTGACGTCAGCAGTGACGTCAGCGATAATGTCAGCCGGGTCGAAGATCGGGTCGGATATCGGGTCGGGTCGGGTTGTCGGGTCATGGCCGGTTCGAACTGGGCCGGTCGGTTCATGCCTAGGCCGGTTCGGTCTGGGCCAGGTTCTCTTGGGCCGGACGGCTGGATCAGGTCGGGTTGTCGGGTTAGGGCCGGTTCGAACTGTGCCGGTCGGTTCATGCCTAGGCCGGTTCAGTCTGGGCCGGGTTCTCTTGGGCTGGACGGTTGGGCCGGTTCTGGTTTGTGTTGTTTGGCTCCCAGGAAAATCTGGGAATTCCAATTAGTTAAATTCCCCCTATTGGCTCGATTTAATTCCAAGTTCGATCTAAAACTTATATTAAACGATTCCTTAACCGATTCAACACTAAAAAGAACACCAAAACTCGATCAAAATCGATTCACAGTAACCAAAAATCCACCCCTCTGTTTTTATATATATATTTTTCCTTGTTTCTTTCGAACCAACACCATCCTCCTTAAACCGAATATAACATAACCGAACTAAACTCAGAACCATTCCAACATATATTAATCCGAATAGAAACGAAAATAAACCGATATCGAAACAGAACCCTTACCTTCAACCAAGGAAGAAGACGATACCCACAACAATACTTTCGGCAGAATTCAGAGAAAGAAACGAGTGATTCAATGGTTTGAACACACCCAAGATCAATTATTCGAATTTAATCTGAACATAATTGAAATCCATTAATTTCTCATAATTTCTCAATCAAGGTTTCGGTTACAAGGAGGAAGAAAATGTTCCTTCAAAAAAATGGGTTAATTACTTGGGAAGGGTTTATAATTTTTGAACTCTTTCAATTTGACCCTTAAGTTTTAATAATTATCAATTTAGTCCTTATTTCAAAAATTTTAATCCCCAATTTTTAGGGTTCCAATTAGGGATTTTGACTTTTTAATTTGCGGATTTTGACTCGGATTTTGGGTTATTACATCTAAAATATTAGGTTTGAAACTTGAGAAACTTTAGAAAAAATCAATTTTAAACTCTACCTGTGTAGCCTAAGCTTAATAATATTACTTTTCCAATTGCATTCATTTTTTTTTGCCAAGACTCATTTGACATAGTTACAGTGGGAGAGGAAGGCCGTGCTGCCCTTCCACCGAGCCCTATTCTTGTTGTACCACTCACTAAGAGGTCATCTTTATCACTCTTGTCATCAGAATCTGGTGGTGATTGTAGTGCTCTAGTTTGAGCTAATCTTTTTTGCTGGATATTACAAGATAAGTGGAGGGAAGAACATACTAATATGCAATGTGAAACCAGCTACATGCTACCATGAACAAATTTTAGACCAGCTACATCATTGATAAAACTGTTAGTGGTAAAACAAATTGTTTAAAGAAAAAGTGTAATTGTTGGAACAAATTGTTAGTGTAATTTTAACTTGTAAAATGTAATTATTGAACTATAACAAGAAGTTTGTGCATATCACTTGACAAACAAATAAAGAACCCAGTTTAGCAAAAGAAAGATAATAAAATATTGGAACAACCTAAACTATTGAATCAAGAATTGTAATTTCTTGCGTAACTTCGGCAATATTCATCTCAAGAAAAGCTCTAAAATTGTCTCTTAGAATCTACAATTCGGAGCTAAGACGACGGCGAGTTCTTGAGTAACCGTATACTGATGATAAATGGTGTTGAACTGCATTTCTTGGTTGTCCGTTTTAGATCTAGTAAAAAAATAAAAATTAGTAAATGAAATTATTAAAAAGAAAAATAAAAAAAATGATATTTACCTAAACTTGCGTTTGAATTCTCAATTTAAGACGTATTTTGATTCAGATTTTATAATTAAAATAACGCTGATTAAAGAAATCCAATCTTGTTAAAGTTAATATATTTTTCTCTCCAATCAAGTGACGACACGTGTCACCACCTAGTTGGTAAGAAATATGAAATAATTTTCACCTAAAAAATAACATAAATGTGAAACTACATATATCTCCACATTGTCAATTTTGATTAAGATTTTTTTATACACATTTTGGTCTTTTCCATAATCCAGTAGTGTTGGTTATTGTCACGGGGCTAGACTTTTGAACCAGCTAAACCGTGCGGCCTTAGTCGAGTCCTCAAGACAAACGACTAAGTAAGCCTTCTCAACATTTACGAAAGATCAAACTTCTCAAGCACCGACGAACGCGAAGCGTTCTAAGCAAAAACGAATCAAAAGAGATAGCAAGAAAAAACTCTTTAAGAACGTTCAAGAACGCTCAAGAACGCTTAAGAACAAAGAAATAACGAAATAAGAACAACTCATAAGATTTAGAGAAAATGCCTTTATTCCTTAAAAAGTTGGAATAACTCAGTACATCAAATGAGGTGGGGGAAGCCCTCTATTTATACTTGAACTCCCCCTGATCCTACGGTCTATACAGATTTACATCGACGGTTATGATACAACTCTATCCATTCACAAAGCATAATTCTGGGAATATTCTCGTCTAACTATGGAAAGTATCTTCTATGTTCACACAATGTGTTTACACACCTTGGATGGATAAGTCTTCTAGAACACTCTTTGGATTGGGCCAACGTTTGTGGTCTTCGCAAGCCCATCATCACTCTTGGAAATACTTGGGCAGGTCAAAATACACCATGTGGTGCCAATGTCTCGAACCCCAATGTGCGGCCCGTGACAATATATACTGCTTATCTTGGGCTGCTACATTCCACAACCTTTTACACGTTTTGGGAACGAAAATGTAACTGTACATATAATTAAGAAAAGACTCAAATTTGGTTATATACTCAAGTTTTATACTGATTGGAATTAAACTAAATGACTCAAATGTAATTGTACTTATAATTAAGTGTATATAACTTATAAATTCCAATCAGTTAATTGGTTAAAAATTAAACTAAATTAGTTTAAATCAATCAAATTTTAATTCAATTAAAACTGATATTGTCGTAACAAAAGTAAATTTATAGGTTTAAGAGTTTGTAACAACTTAAGAAATGTATAAAAAAATTGAAAAAATTGCAACAAATAATTTTTTCTCATACAAAATTATTGTCAAAATTGAAAAAAGAACTCAAACTATGAACATGATATATCAATTGATTTTTTAAGAAGCGATTATAAAAATACAATCACCAAAAGATCTAGCATGAGAACTAGAAAGAAAACTGTAACTGTAATCGCTAATTTTATTCGGGTCTAAACTCGGTTTTATTTTTTACTTTCGATTAAATAACGGGCTTGTAATTATGCAAAAAATATATTATATGTATTATATTTCTTAAATTTTTGCAAATATATTGTTGTATTTGTTATTTTGTTTAAATAATAATAATAAAAAATAAAATAAAAATAAAAAAACATTAATTTTAAATATTATCTTTTTGTTTTAGTTATTATTATTATTATTATATACATTATTATATGTATTTCTTTATTCTTTTTCGGTTTATTACCATTATTATCTTATTTTGTTTTTATCATTATATATTTATTTATTATCTTTTATTATTAATATTATTACTATTATTATTAAATATTATTATTTATTATTAACATATATTAAATAATTAAACCCAAAGTAGTAAATAAATAACCCAACAGTCCTTTTAATTACTTATATCAGTCCAATAATTATACAAGACCCAAAAACAATAAACAAGCCCGTATCTGTTTTTATTTCTAACAACCCACACACATTACAAAGCCCGTTTATTTGAGGCCCGAATCCGGTTATAACCTAAACCCTAACTAATCCCATCTTTTTCTATCCATGCGCAGCCAACATCTGGCCGTTGGATCTAATCTAGATCCAGCAGTCCAGATCTAAGAAGGAGAGTCGGTTCAAGTATAGCCACGCGCCGACGCGCCAACGCTTCGCATTCCACGCTCGCGTGTTCTCCACGCAGGGGACTCTTTAGATGCTCCGACCGCTCATCTCCTCGCTGCCGATAGCTTCGCCTATGGTCCCCCTCGCTCCGGCAGCCACACACATACAAGAAAACAAAAATCTAATATCAGAAACATACATGTACACCAACAAGAATCAGATTCGTACCCATTTTCGGCCAACAATTTTAGGGTATTTCAGAAATCAAACGCCCACAAATTCAGAGGCATAAATCCAAACCATTTCGTACTACATCAGAGGCTACACCAACACAAAAATCAGAATATTTGCAGAGAATTTCAGAGAACATATGAAGCAATCGAAGAACGAATAGAATTTTTAGGAGCTTTTTATTTCCTTGTAAATCGGTTATATAAACGGATCGAAACCATAATATAAAGGGGTTCCCCCCTCTCGATTCTTAATCAATACAAAAAAACAGATAGTTTAGGAGGTAAATCCTCTTCTTTATTTTTGCATGCAACAACGAAATAAAGAGGGTTTTAGGGTTCAAGATTTACTTTTGATTTTTCTTTCGAGCAACACCAGTGGTTTCTTCCCAAAAGGAGGCCTTTTTGTTTTGGATCTCTCTAAAAAGGGTTTTTGATTTGTTTTTTTAAGCAAAGGTTTAGATTTGATTTTTTGGGGTTTCGAAAAACAAAAAAAGGATTTTTTTTCTCGCCGCCGGCCACCGCTAAAGGTGGCCGAGGCGACAGTTTTCTAAAAACAATGAAGGTTTCTGGGTTTAAGGGATGAACACTCATAGTGTTCATCCAAAAATCCAAAGCACATGAAAGCTCTTTGATTTCGGTTTGTGCAAAATGAATGAAAAGGGGATTATTTGTGTTTAAGTTATGTTTTATACTCTAGGATTAAAATGAAAATGGGTCTATTACCATTTAAATCCCCCTGTCCCATTTTATTTTCGTCCGAGGTCCATGATATTTCAAAGTGTTTTTCATTTTGGTCACTAATCTGTTTATAATTGTTTTTAAAAATGGTTTTATTCTCCATAAATCCCTCCGTATTTTAGAATGTCCTTATCATCCCAATATTATTAATAAATCACCTCTGCAATCCCTCATATTTTATTTTGGCTTATAATTTGGTCATTGTCTTCCATTAAAACTTTCTTTTATTTTGATTTTAACCCAAAATTTTGTTTTCTTTCCCATCTAGTCATTTTCCAGTGTTAACCTCCTTTTTTTAGTCTTTAATTTATTTACTAATTTTGCAATTTAATCTTTTAGTTATTTTGTTGTTTATTTATTTGTGTATTTTATGTTACGTATATTTTGTATATGTTGTTCCTTTTTATTTTTTTTTACTCTACATATTTTATTTTATCATGCATTTTTATTCATGCATTTCTTCCTATTTGTTTTGCATGTTCATTTATGCATCATTTTTTTTCATATTATGTCATGCATTGTTTTATTTATTCATGTACATATATGTATATTTTTGCCATGCATCTTTTCATAATTTGTACATTTTATTTTATTATGTTACGTTGTGTATTTTGTACATACTTGTCTTACATTTTTTATCCATGTTTGTATTTTATGTTATATTATTTTGTTTATTTAATCATCATTTACATTATGCATTTTTTTCTAGCATACTTATCTATTTGGCATATATATTTTTCATGTTTTTGTTTTTAATTTATGGCATGCATATTTTATTCATTTGTATATTTATTTTTGTTGTTTTTTTTTAAAAAAATTATGCATCATTTTCATTTGTTTATTATTTATTTTATTTTTGCTCGATTCACATCCTCCATTAATTAATGAACCTAACATTAACGTCTTTATTCGGTCGTAACGGGCCCGTGTTCCAACGTAGTGGTCGCGGTGTATGCGTTGCCTTCGAATAAAGACACGATAAAAATAAAACTTAATTCGAATCTTTAAACAAATCGTAATTTAAATACCACTTTAAAACAAATTTCCAAAATTAATTAAACGATTATTTTAAAGGTGCCAATTTTGGGCGGTTTTTAAACCATAAACCCGTTTTTAAACCGTAATCGACTTTTGGATCCGTCTTTTTCGAATCTCTGGTTTCTCCGGTGTCCGGCCTACCAAAAGTGATCGGTGGCGATTCCCAACTTTTTTTTTAAATCCCTAAAATTACAATTTCAAATCAAAAATTCCAATTTTGAATAAAATCTTTAATTTTTCAAAATCCCTTTTATTTTGAGTATTTTCAAACCCTAATTGCAAATTCCTTTTTTTCAATTTGAAAATCCCTAAACCTAATTTCGCAAATCCCTAATTTACCCATTTCAATTTCCAATTTTAATTTCAAACCCTAGATTTTTTGAATTCCTAATTCTAAACCCTAATTTCCAATTTAAACCTAAATTTCTAAATTTTTGAGACATTTCAACTTTCCAAATTTTTGAAGTTTTCATTTGTGACCCCTTCTTACGACCTTCTCTTTCCATTACACCTTTTTTTTCCAAACTTAAAATTTAGATTATTGAAAGGGTCGCTACAGTTGGCAACTCCACTGGGGATATTTTTTTCAAACGAGTCAAGCCTTGTTTTCAAAAACCGCTTAATTAATTTTGGAATTTTGGAATTAAAGTTGCAATTAAATTATCATTTGTTTATTGATTCGAATTTATATCATTCAAACCCGTCTCTCTAAGTGGGGGAAAACGCTAGTGCTTTCGTGAGGATATTGTTCCTTCGTATGAGCTTAGCAAAGTACCTTCAGGGCTCGACTACCCTATGCCTTCGTGGGGATATTGTTCCTCCGTAGGGGTATAGCGAAAGGGTCCCCCTAAATTAAACTCAATCGAGATGAGCCTATAATGGGTGACGATTGATGGCCTTGCTACTCTTAGAAGAGGATAGCGAGGACAATTTGGGTACCTTGTTAGAACCAAACCTGCATTTAGAGAACTAGAAAACCCATCCGATTAGAGCCATACGGTTAACCTAGGTTCTGTTAGATGAGATAAATAGGGTTGTCTTGTCTCCTTTGTGCTTACATTTCATACTTCATTTTTTATGCATCGGTATTTCATGAAAGTGTCAGTCTAAGTGGTTTGTCCAATTAGAGGCTTTCACCACAGTTAGAGAGTTAAAATAAAAAATATAAAAGGGGAGGAAAATAAAACTCACACTCCGCCAATCGTTTATCATGAAGGATCTAAACTTGATTTGATTTCGTCTCACAAGCAAATAGCAAAAGCTCTGCATATCTACCTTTTATTCATTTGGTTAATTATTGTTTATTGAAATATCATGTCATCTTTATTTGATTATCTTGTCTAACTTCTTTAATTCATGCATGTACATGGGATTTGACATAAACTTTCTGAGTGAATTTTGATAAGTGACGAAAATGAGAATTTGAGTATGCTTGAGGACAAGCATTGAATAAGTGAGGGGGAATTTGATGAGTGTTCGAATTTATATATTTTTTATTAATAATTATTTTTCATTGTCGATTTGATATTACTAATTTGGTTCTATTTTGATCATTTTCAGTATAGGAACTTATTTTTCAGAACCAACAGAAAATAGTGAATTCTGCATTTTTTTAATGGCTGGAGTCATAGGCACGACGCTTTTCGATCTGAAAGATTTGGATTATCCAGTCAGCAAAAGTTTCTAGAAGATAGTCCAGTCATATATTCTAGAAAGATGAATGGATTATTTGGGAATTATCTTGAAGATTTATCTTAGGAATTTAAATTTTAAATTTTAGAACATTTATCTTTATCTTTATCTTTTTTATTTTTTTAAATTTTTAATTGTTACATTTTTAGGGTTTTAGAATAGTATAAATACCCATAGAGGTAAAGCTTGAGATGTACTTCAATTTTCACTTTCTCTCTTGAGTAATAAAAGTTCTCTCTAGTTCTTTTATTTTTCTTTGAGTTTTCTTATTTCTTTTTTTCTAGAAAATGCTAAGTATGATCTCATTCATGCTTAGCTAAACTTTCATTTAGCCGAAAGCTAAGTGACGACTCAATCCATATTGTGAGAATCGTGAAGCACTTAAGTCCTTCGAATAACATTCTTGATTTTCTAAAATCAAGGATTGACAATCGACTTTTCCTTTAATGATCTCGACGCCTTCATTTCAAAAAGTGCACGTTGACTTGAAGATTGTTTAGATCTATCGTTGGGAAGAAAAATCGGCTAGTAGCAAATTTGGCTTCCTGTGAATAAACTTGGTGGCGGTCCACTAAGAGAAATCAAGATCGGGTTTGATTCTCTGTGAGACGCTATAACTCGAGTCAGGCTTTTCCAGTGCTTAAAGTTGTATTGGTGCTAACGGCGATAGGCGTGGTTAGTCCAGCAAAGACCGAATTCCGGAGATAGACTTGGGAATATTGGTTTACCGAAGAGAGAAGCAAGTTACAAGGGTTGGGCCTTGTAGACTGTAACTGGCATGAATCTTGAAGTAAAATCTATTTCGATGACCAATTGAGATTTGAGGCGAAGCGAAGCTTGAGGCTATATCCTTTAAATTTATTACTTCAAATATTTATTTTCATTTAATTTCAGTTATTATTAGATTAAGATTATTTTTAGTTTTATAATATCAAACCCTCATTTTCTAATTTATTGTTTTTTTTTTCGGATCAGGATCAATTCAATTCAACGTTGAAAATTTCTTAGTCCCTGTGGATCGACCCTACTTTCTCTATACAATTCTTTTATTTAATTTCAGAAATAGGAATTATTTATTTGACAATTCGACGCTTGTCAATAAACATTAAAATCAATTATAAGTTGGATTGAATTAGTCTATTAATAAAATAAAAATAGATCAATTATTAAAAAATAAAAAAATAATATTTATATTTTAAATATAATTTATATTATTTTTTAATCTAAATAATAGTTAAATGATAGAAAATAATCCTTTCTATAAAATCTCTAATTGAGTAGTTTTTAATTTCTTAATTTCTCTCTCTTTGGATTCATATAATAATATTAAAAAATTAACAGTAAGTCGGATTTACTAATTTTATCATATTTGAATTTAATTTATTAGAATTGTTTATTATTTGTTTTAAATTAAAATATTATAATTTAAAATTTATATAATAATATTTTTTAAATCGATATCTATATTTAATTTGAAGAAAAAATTGACTAAATATAAAATAAAGATAAGTTTTGAATGGATTTAATTACTGGCTTTCAAATTTTATTTTTTGCTTTTTAATTTGTTCTAGTAACATGAGTGAGGACGAGGAAGAATATAGGTTGCACTAAATCTCTAACTCTAAAATTTTAAAATTCTAAATTTATTCTTAAACTATGATTTTTATTCTGAATTAATCTTTAAATTTTTTGAACATTTTAATTTTATCTTCAAATTATGACTGTCATTCTAAATTAGTCCTCAAAATTTTGAAATATTTTAATTTGATCCTCAAATTACCAGTATATGTTAATCATATCTTATGTTAATAAAATCGTTAATTATCATGAAACTGTATTATGTAATAACATGACGTGATATAAATATTAATTTGAGGATGAAATTAAAATATTAAAAAAGTTTTAGGACTAATTTAGAATTAATGTCATAATATAAGAATAAAAATAAAATATTTAAAAATTTAAAGATTAATTTAAAATAAAAATCATAATTAAAGATAATATTAAAATATTTAAAAATTTATACACTAATTTAAAATAAGGGTTATAATCTAAAGGATGTACTATAAAATTAACTCATTATAATTGATTTGTTGTTACACTTTTAAGCTCTACAGGCATCGGAACTTTGTAGAAAGCTTGTTTTAACGTTAAAACAATTTGATAACGCTTAAACATTTGAGTAAGTATTAAGTTTAATTTTTATGTATAAAAATTATTTTATTGAAAAATTCAATTATCAAAATACATCTTAAGATTCGAATATCATTTCTACCGAAACATTGTCTTCCACTCTAGAATGTTATTTCCTCATCTCAATGTGAATTGCTCCTAAAAAGAAACAATAATATATCATCCCACAGCAAATACAAACAAAATTTGATTCCTAATAATGGAGCTAAATATGTAGCTTATAGGAATCTCTATCTACTTTCAAGAGGATTCTGCTTCAGAAACGGTTTCGGTAGTTTCACTGCTCTCAACGGATTCGCTGGTCACGGTGGTTTCACATACATCTGTCCCTTCGGACGACTCTCCTTGCTCTGGCTTTGAAGGCCCGAGACCAGCCGATACTTTAACCATTGATGGATGCAACAACCGGTCTCCAAGCTTGAAAACCTTGTGGAATTCTTGAAGAATGATAGCTTCTTCGAATTCAGTGGAATCCTCTCGCATGATCGCTTCATGCAGCTTTACAAGAGAGGCAAAAAAATCATTTTGTAAGAAAATCACTAGTATGCATGAAGATAAAAGAAGCTCCCATGAAGTTTCTCCTTGTCTTCTGTTTGTATTTACAGGCCTAAGGAAATACAAGGTTTCATGCCACAACTGAGTCTAACATTCATAATATATCATATCGTTACTCATAAACTCACCGAGTTAGCTCGAATCAATCAACACTTGATTTGTATTAAAAGCGTATCTAGGTCTTCACAAAACCTGAACAAACTTGTCTAAGTTTTCGGGAAATCTCATCAAGTACTTGACTGAATAACAAGCCAACTCAATACTTCACCTGCATTAAGCCAATAATCATTATGCCAAATACAAACCAAAATGAAACCAGTCATCTAATAATCAAATGTAATGTCCATCATTAAGATTCTTTGTATGATTGGAGCAACAATAAAATGGCTGAAGAAGACGTTTCTTCAACATCATTACTCTCATCTGCAGCGGCATCGTCTTTAGCAGTGACAGCACCATCTGAGGAGTCCTGTTACATATATTCACCAGGATGAAAAATGTGGCCACAAATGGTCTGTAACAATGTAATAAAAAAGGTGAACATAAAGAAAAATATTTAGTAGAAAAGGTGAAACCGCGTAATTCAAGGAACAATGTAGCAAAATTACTTAAGCAAAAAAGTTCATGGAGTAGAAATATCTACCGAGGTCTAACAGCAAATATTCATTCCATGGCAGGTTCCTAGTCATCACTCATCTATTTGAGTAATACTCCTTTTCTATCATTTGAGGATTCTACAAAAAATCATGACCAAAACATCTTCCTATCTGGAATGTATTGAACATTTCAAAGCAGACTAAAACATACCAAATGAATTGCATAACAAGAAGCAACATTGTAAAATCTTAGAGTTGTTTATTGGCTAAGTATAAAACCAATAACCAGATTCAACAGAATTGCAATTTGCAAACCTATGCGTTGATAAAATGATGTATCGTGATTGATAAACAAGAAAATGGATCATTAATATCAGTTATAAGGTCTTAACGATTACAACCCACCTTTATCATATCTTGCAACAGATCATCTATAATGACAATAAGTTAAACAGGGGCTGTGTTGTTCTCATTTAGTGGAAAGTAGTCTGAGTTACCTTAATTATATTCTGTTCTTGTGGAAGGAAAGTAATCATGAAGACAGAAAATTTTTGAGACATCTCTAACAGACATAAGCAAGTAAATACAAAGTCAGAAAAAGAAAGAGAAGTCAAAGGATTAGAGATTAAGTAACATTCCCAACATAGTAATCTAAAGTTGCAGGAAATAGAGAAGATTGTCACAGCAAAGTGAAACAGAAACACGAGGGAAAGAATAAACAGTTTTTTATCAAAGCCGTAAGTCTTAATTATATATGTTGTCATGGGCGGCAAGTTGGGGTCTGAGACATTGGCACGGTGCATATTTGTCTGCCCAAGTAATTTTAAAGATGATTTTGGACTCGAGAAGACCATCATTGTTGACCCGATCTAAGAAGTGTTCTAGAAGCCTTATTCATATAAGGTTTGTGAACACATTGTGTAAATATGTAAGATACTTTTCATAATTAGGTGAGAATATTCCTAAAATTATGCTTTGTAAATGGTTAGGGTTGTATCTTAGTCGTTTATGTAAATCTGTATAGATCGTCAGATCAATGGGAGCTCAAGTATAAATAAAGGTCTTCCCTACCTCATTTGATATATCTGAGTATTCTAAGTTTTCAAGAAATAAAAGTATTTACTCTAAAATCTTTTAAGCGTTCTTTATCGTACTTTTTTTATTCTTAAACTTTCTTTATAAGTTCATACTAGTTATCTCGTCTGATCCGTTTTCGCTTAAAACGCTTCGCGTTTGTCAGTTTTTGAAAAGTTTGATCTTTCGTAAATATTAAAAAAAATTACGCATTTTTCTTGAGTCACATCTAAGTTCACACGTTAGGCTGGTTTAAAAGTCTAATCACGTAAAAATATGTATAAGCAACTTAAAAATACTGATTAATATATCAAAGTTTAGTCGTTACATTATAAAAAAAAAACTAAAGGAAGGTTACATTTATCTTCAAAAAGGAGTCAACTACCAGATTTAGTTATAAATTTTTATCAAATAACGTTTTACTTATTTCATATTTTTTTATCTATGTGTGTTAAGCTTATTAATTCTTCTAATTCAGACTACACATATTTCACATTTTCTCATTCATGTGTGTTGAACAGCCTAACAAACTTATAAATGTTTTTCTTAATTTCTCGTTTTTTAATTTTTCGTTTCTTCTTTTGTTTACATTTTCACATAAATATACTTTTATATTTAATATACTTAAGCTACTTAAATAAAGATTATCTTTATAATTTTTTATTTATTTTTTATATTAATTTTAAAAATTTAAATTTTTAAATAATTTTAGTTAATTTTATTAAAAAAACTCTAAACACTTTTAATCATAAAAAAATGATAGCTAAAAAATATCAAAAATCTTACTTATTTAGTCGGTGATAACTAAAAAATAATGATAGCTAACAATAATCATGATTTCAAGTGTTTATTTAAGACTAAAGATTATCTTTTTCGCCGGCATTATTATCGTCAACCTCTTCTAACATATACTCATATGTTTTATCATAATTATTGTCGTTTTTATTGTGAATTTCTTCCGACAGATCATCTTACTCGTCGGTATTATCTTCGCCGTCTCCAGTAATAAGGCCGAATTCATTGAATCAACGAGAGCTTTATCGAGCTTGTGGTGAGATGATTTAAATCATAAATTTGATCATAATTTTCAAAAGATTTTTCGATAATTGATCGATAGATTGTTTCACATGATTAAAGTTTTAAACTTTACTCAGTTGAGTCTTTAAATAGTCTAAGAATTAGGGTTTTTGATGATATATGATTTTCAAGTAATAGTAGGAAGAGAGTTACCGAATAACAATTAATCATAATCATTAAAATTAATTATAAGTTTGATCAAATTAGTCTATTAATAAGTTAAAAATATACCAATTATTAAAAAATAATATAATAATATATATTTTAAATATAATTTTATATTATTTTTATATAAATAATAATTAGGAATGACAGAAAATAATTTTATGTTTTTATAAAATCCCTAATTAGTAATTTTTAATTTTCTATTTTTTTTATTTGGATTTGTATGATAATGTTAAAAAATTAATAGTAAGTCGGATTTAATAAGTTTATTATATATGAATTTAATTTATTAGAATTTTATTATTTGTATTAAATTTAAATATTATAATATAAAATTTATATAATAATATTTTTTAAATAGATATCTACATTTAATTTTTTAAAAAAAAATTAACTAAATATAAAACAAAGATAAGTTTCGAATGGTTAATTATTGGCTTAAACTATGAGATTATACTGGTTTAATTGAGTTAATTGCACTAAATGTCTTTAAATATGACATTAATTTTAAATTAATCTTTAAATTGATCTTTAAAATTTTTGAAAGTTTTAATTTTATTCTTAAATTATCAGTATGTGCGAATTATATCTTATATTAATAAAATCGTTATAAAATTATTAATTTTATAAAATAATGATGTGTATTATGTAATAATATGATATGATATAAACAATAATTTGAAGATAAAATTGGAATATTAAAAGAGTTTTGGAAACAATTTAAAATAAGTGTTAAAGTTTGAGGATGAAAATTAAAAGTTTAAAGACTAATTAAAAATAAAAGTCATAATTTAAAGATGAAATTAAAATATTTAAAAATTTGTAAGTCAATTTGGAATGAGTTTAATAGTGTGGGGACTTATTGTTCAATTATCTCAACATAATTGGTTTGTCGTTATTGTTAGACTTTCAAGCTCGACAGTCATCTGAGAACCCTGTAAAAAGCTTGTTTGAATGTCAAAACAACTTGGTAACACTTAAGCAAGTCTCAAGTTTGATATCTTATGTATGAAGAAAATTTATATTGAGAGACTTACCCACCAAAATTAGATGTGTAAAATAAGTCGATCAAGATTAGTTAAGGCAAAATTCCAAAAAAATTAAGAGCGCAACAAAAAATTTTAAATATAAAATCAAAAAAATCCCCAAATGTTTGACAAAATAGTCACCTTGATCCTAATTTTTTAGAGTAATTCAATCCTCAAATATTTTATTTTGAGTCAAAATAGTACTTCTGTAGATGAAAACTATCAATCAGTTGACGATAAATAGTTTAAAATAATATGTTAAATATATATAACACTGTAGATTAATATGATATAATCATATAAAAAATTATATTGACTTGAAAAAATATTATATAAATCAAAAATAACTTTATATTTTCTATATAAAATATAAATTAATTCTTTTGTTGATTTAATATTTTTTTCAAATTATTTCAAACAGTTTACTGTCTGTTTTTTTAATACTTTCATCTATAAAAAGATATTTTAACTTAAAATAAAATATTAAAAATTAAATTTCTTAAAAAATAAAAACTAATAACTTTTTGATCAAGCGTTAAAGATATTGTTTAACTTTATATCAAAAATTTATTATATTTTACTAAGTGGTTGAACATGCTCTTCTTCCCTTACGTTCCCATAAACTATATAATTATCCTAAATTTTTAAACCATGCGATTAACAGACTTATATAAACCTATATTCCATTTAAGTTTGTTTAAATAAAATTTTCTATTATTATGTGGGCATAATATTATATATTATGAACAAATAATAATAAACTTAAATTATTATGTTTAATTATAGAGTTAGTGTTGATATAATTATCATATTTTTAATTGAGTTATTATGACTATTTAACCTCTTAAGTTATATCAATTAAATCACTCTTCAATAACATTTAACAAAAAAATTAACGTAACTGTAAAATAAAAGTAATATAATTATATACTTAATATTACATATTTTATTAATTTAATCTTAAAATAAATTTAAATTTAATAAATTTATTCTCCAATCATATAGTAAGCTTAACTTTTAGGTGGCTTCCATGGTTGCTGCTTATGGTGATTGGAATTGGTCCCTTTTCCAACATATGTTGCTGTACCATGTGCTGCTGCACATTGCTGCGATTAAGGTTCATGTCGCGCAGGTGGGGTGTGATGTTGTGCGATCAAACTGGAACATATTTTTTGGGCTCGATTGTATGAAATTTTTGAAGAGCTCGGAATGTGAGTGTTTTTAGCAATCTGTTTGAGGGACCCAGCTCCGTGATTGAGCGGAGTAGACGTCTGCTGGTCATTGACATTCGTGCGTTGGCTATGAAACAGGGTGAACAGACTATACGGTGTTGGATGTAAAAATAAGTTAATCGGACGGGTTTCAGGTCGGATATTATCAGGTTGGGTAAAATCAGATATAAGTTATTTTAGATTGATTTGATATTTTGACTTGATTTAGGTCTGTAGTAATCAGTTTCAGGTCGGATCCATTTCAAGTCATGTCTAGTTCAGGTCGGGTTCAAACGGTTCAGGTCAAAATTAAATAATTGACAGGTTCATTTCAGGTCGGGTAGATTTTAGTTCGGTTATATTTCAGATCAGGTTTATTTTAAGTCGGTTTTATTTAAGGTTTGGTTATTTTGGGTTTTAAATTTATATTAAGTTTGAGTTTGGTACAAATAGTCGATAGACTTTGGGTTGATCATTCATTTTGAATTAATTATTTAACATCTAACGTCTTTTACTAGCATGAATCACATTAAAAATAAGGGTAAACTACTCCAGTGACCACCTAACTAATTGGTGATACCTATTTTGGTCACCCAACTAACAAACTCGTCAATCAGATCATCTAACTTTTAAACTCTACCTATTTGTGTCACCCACCGTTAAAAAAACAAACGTGAATCTGATGTGACTGTTAAGAACTAATGATGTCTTAGTCAGAAAGGCTGACATCTCCACATCAGCACCTATATTTTTACAGCTCATCCTCTTCCACCTTTACCTTATCTTTAAATTGCTTCTCTCCATTTCTGCCACCCTGCCCCATTCAAATTAAACTTTAAATTATAATAAAACTCTCGAAAAACTGTAGAGAGTAAAGCCATTGGGTTGAACATTACAGCCTACCATTGTTCCTATGGAAGACCAGTTATGGTTCGTCGGAACACCTTTTGAACAAGAGCTTCATCGTCCAGCACGTGTTTTTAACGAGAGTCTCATCTCGAAATATAAGGCGTTATCGATAATGAAGTCGTTGCCTTACAATGACCCTTGATATGATTGGTCTTTTCCTACAATGGTCTGGGAAATATTATTAAAGGGGAAGGCAGAATCTGCTCAAAATAAGGCCAGAGCTATGATACTTCTTCGCCGTCACCTTCATGAGGGGTTGAAATCTGAATATTTAACAGTGAAAGATCTTTTTACTCTTTGGAATAATCTAAAGGAACGATGTAACCACCATAAAATCGTTATTTTGCCTAAAGCTTGATATGATTGGTTGCATATGAGATTGCAAAATTTTAAATCAATAAGCGAATATAACTCGGCTATGTTTCGAATTATTTCATAATTGAAGTTATGTGGTCAAAATATTATTGATGAGGATATGTTAGAAAAAATATACTCCACTTTTCATGTCAATAATGTTGTCCTTCATACACAATATCATGAAAAAGGCTTTAAGAAATATTTTAAGTTAATTTCTTGCCTTCTCGTGGCTGAGTAAAATAAAGAGCTACTCATAAAAAATCATGAATATCGCCTAACTGACATCGCTTCATTCCTTGAAACGAATGCAACATTCTATAGCGGAAAAAATAAAGGTAACACCAATAATCGTTGTTATGACCACGACCACGCCCATAGCTATGACCATGATTATTAGTGTAACTTTTATTTTTTTTTCATTATAGAATGTCGCATTCGCTTCAAGGAACGGAACCAAGCTAGTTGGACGATATTCATGATTTTTCATGAGTAGTTTGTTAGCCACAAGAAGGTAAGAAATTAACTCGAAATATTTCTTAAAGCCTTTTTCACGATATTGTGTCTGAAAGAAAATATTATTGGCATGAAAAGTGAAGTATGTTTTTTCTAACATATCCTCGTCAGTAATATTTTAACCACATAACATCAATTGTGATGTAATTCGAAATATAGTCGAGTTATACTCGTTTACTGATTTAAAATCTTGCAATCTCAGATGAAACCTATCATTTCGAGCATTAGGCAAATAACAATTTTTTGATGGTCATATCGTTTATTTAGATTATTCCAAAGAATAAGAGGATCTTTCACCGTTAAATATTCAGATTTTAACCCCTCATGGAGGTGACGACGAAGAAGTATCATGGCTCCGACTTTATATTGAGAAGATTCTGTATTACCCTCTTTAATAGTGTTTCTCAGGCTATTTGCATCTAGATGTATTTCGGCATCTAAGATTCAAGATAAATAATTCTTTCTAGAAATATAAATAGCTGCAAACTCAATTTTTGCAAGATTTGTCATTGATATACTCTAAAAGATAAATAAAAATTAAGTCAACTATAAATTAATATGAATTTAATTTTTTTACGTCATATCAATATCTTAAATATATACATCCAAATAAACAAAGATTTAATCCTTATATGCGTCATTGTTAAACCAACCCACAAGGTGCTTTAAAGAAATTTCCTTTAAGACTAATAGTTTCGCAGAACGGGATGTCCAACCAATATACTCAGATTAAATTATCAAAACAAATAACATATTATTAACAAATATATATAAAAAGAAAAATTCATGGCATAAAATAAACACATAATAACTTTACACAAAACAATAATATACGCATAAAAAAATTGAACAAACTTATTTTTGTTTTAAATTATAATCATCATCGTATATATATATATATTATTTTATAAATTAAAATATATAAAATGATAATTTTTAAAATTATAGGATACAAATACGGCTGAGGTAAACATATATAAAATAAATTTATGGTAAACTATTCTAGTAGTCACTCAATTAATTAAGAATACATATTTTTTTCCATCCAACTAGCGAACTCGTCAATCAGGTCATTAAATTTTTAAGTCCTACCAATTTGTGTCACCTTTCGTTAAAAAACGGACAATAAATTTGACGTGATTGTAAAAAATTAACGACATGTGTGTTAATTATTATTAATATTTTATTTCACTTTTTGACAGAATTAAAAAGTTGAAAATTTCTCGTCAGCACTTTTTTTATCGGTTATATCTCTCCCCTCTATCTTTGTTTCCCTTCTGAGTTGTTTCTCTCATTTTTGTCACCGGAATTCATTCAAACTAAATTTAAAATTGTAATAAATTTACATGACCGTGATCTCCAAGGTTGACCACAAAGACGCCTTCAAAAGGTTAAACGGTGATCCAAAGTTTGCCATTTCCCCTGCTGGCATGGAGTCCACCGACTAGGTCTTGAAGCAACAGGATAATTGTCCCTGAGTTGGTGTGGCGTTTGAGTCCGAGAGTGAGGTCTGGTTGTGGATATTTCGAGTAGAAATTAACCACCACTTTTTGATTCATGTCCACACATGCCTTCGTCAAAGCCTCCTTCTCTAAACTCATGACCTCTGACGACAACTCGAGAAGCTTGCAGGCTAACCCATCATCTTCTCGTTGTGAACTGTTAGATTAAAATTCAATAATAGTGTGCACATATATATATAATGTATATTATTATTATAAAATTTAACACGTAATTAAGTGACCAATTATGTTACACGTGTTATAGGTATTAAATTATCATGAAATTAAAAGTGTAGATACCATAAGATGTATCTATAATTTGATGAGGGGTAGAGTTATAAATACTTAATAATTGGTTATTAAATCAACTATATAAATGAGTTATGGTCCCCAAGAATTAAACCAACTTGCATATCTTTTTTTCCTATTTGAGAGTTGTACCGCAAGAGAAAACCTAACTTCTTAGAAAATCAAACCCTAAAAACTCTATCGATTAATTCAGGTACGCTTTCGCATTCAATTTATTTATTTTATTGTTCTTGATGATTTGGTATATAGATCTTGAGTTTATATTCACATCGAATATATTTTAATTTTAACAAGTGATAACAGAGCCAAAATTATGTTGAATCATTAAGATCATAAGTTTTTTATTTTAATTTTTTGCTATGATTTAAAATTAAATATAATTTTATGGATTATTTATTTCAATATGATTTTATAATTAATCGTATAAAATTAAATTACATATATTTGTTGTATTTTAAGAACAAATCAATTTGATATGTTTTCTATTATTTGATTTTGGTTTTTCGCCAATTCGGTTGTTTTTCCTTTTCCAATGGATTAACATTCATTGTTTTACGATAAATATATATATTTTCGTGGATTCAATTTGGTTTTACGTCCATGGTTTGAATCGATTAATTAAGAAATCATAAAAATCAATCTAGATTATTAGGTTTTATCCGCATGAAAATTTATTTAATTTTTGGATTGCTATTAAATGGAAATTTAAATTTAAGTTTGGATTCCAATTACTTCGATAATAATATATTTACTTTACTTTTTATGAAATATATATATTAAATATATTTTATTTATCACATGTAAATTTTATGGATTATTTTAATTTTTGTGAACTCAAAAATAAAATTAGTTTTCATCATTGAGTATTAAGTTAAACCTTTAGAAATAAATGCATATTAAGTTCGATTAGATCAAAATTTTAGTTTTAATCATTAGTAATAAAGAAAATTTTAATTAATTTGAGCTTTGTCGTGATAAATTTATCATGATTAAAAAAATATAATCAATTTAGCTATTTTAGCTTTATATTCGGTTTATGTCTATTAAGTTATGATTGAATAATCTTTTGACATGTTACTTTTTAAAGTTTACTGCTACTTATGTAGTTATTTAATTAACATATTCAGTATTTAGTTTTGATCACATGTTATTTTAGATTATATAATATATATCAGGTATTGATATATTCAATTCGGTTTGATCAAAAAATTATTTTTGATTATTATATTTTTATGATTATATTAAAGTTTCAAGTAATTATTATATAAATTACTCATTTGTATGATATTTTTGTTTTTTTGTTTTTAGTTAAAGATTAAATGTTTTGATCTAATTTAGTTTTGGTAAAAACATATTTAAGGAATTTTTGAAGAACAATCAAAGATTTCGGTTATTTGAATTCTGATAGCCCCATCAAGACAACCTTAATTTGATTTATTTTGAAAATTCAAGTGTTATCAGAAATTTCAACTCTGACTATTATAAATATTAAGTTTGAATATTGGCATATTTATGTTATATTTTTTAAGATAAATTAATTGAAGCATTAAGTAACCAAAGTGATCTTTATTGTAGAAATTATTTTATTTTAAAATATAGAAGGTTTTGTGCATGTAATTCAGTTTATGTTAATATTAATCGGCCCAAAGGAATATTAATAATTAGTAATGTTACATGCACATCTGTGGTAATAAACATGTGATAATTATTCAGTTTTATATGTGAACAATAAATCGGCCCAAAGGAAGATTTTTGTTTAACATATTCTTATCATCAATGTTTGATTACTACATCAAGATATCACTTACAAGTTAATATTTTTTAAAAATATTATTGGAGCGTTTGATATCTTGTGATGAAGTTATATTTATTCAAATTTATTATTACTTTGGTTATCTTTTATCTTGAGTAGAAGATAAAATTAAGAAAAATATTTTGAAACAATTAAATTCATATTTTGGCTTCGAATATCTAAAATTTTAATAGATTAATTAAAACATAATGTCACCAAAGTGACTGTTTTTGTGTATATTAGTTTATTTAAAATATTAAGATAATTATAGGTCTTTGTAATTCATGTGTTTATTAATTGGCCCAAAGGAAAATTAATATTTGACCGAATTACAACGACAACTGTAGCGATAAATGTGTGACAATTATATGGTATTTTATGTGAACAATACGTTAGTCCAAAGATTAATCTATTGTTTGACATAGTTTATTATCAATGTTTGATTGTTACATCAAGAGTATCGCTTACAGTTAATACTATTGTCCAAAGACTTGATATTAATGTTGTGCTTGGTATCTTGAGGGGAACTAGCCATTATTTTAAATTTATTGTTTACTTATGGATATTTATGTGAGCTTGTTTATTTACTTATTTTTGTTCTATCTTTAGGTAATTTATTTTTACTATCATAATATCTGTTTAATACATTCTACACTTATGTTTAGTGAAATTAATTTCAAGGAATAAAAAAGACACTTATATATAGTATTTGGTGATATGAACATAGAACTTGCACTAATTAGTGAATAACAACTTGCACTTCTCACGACGGTAAGCATTCATAAATAAGTTTTTGAGAGGTGAGTTTATTCAAGTTGCATAAGTCTATTGATCATAAAGTATAATATTTTAAAAACTTTTAAGAGCACAAATCTAAAGAAATTATTCATACTAAGGGTTTTCTATTAAGAAAAAAAATTACTAATTTTTTTTAAGATTAACATGACATCACTTTTGGTTTACTTGATGTCTATAAAGTATAAGGATCAAGGAAATGTGAGGGAGTATATTATATTGCTTCAAAACTTAAGGCATATAAGATCAAACTTTATAACAATTGTTTGTTCTTATAATTTTAATATAGCTTCCTATACAGTTTAACTAATTCAAAATTAGTTACAATTATTAAAGGAGAAATAAACTTCAGATGAGATTATTTCTCATTGTGTTAAAGAGGAAGAAAAGTTGAAGCATTATAATTATAAAAATACCCAATCAATTAGTGCTCTTTGGTTAGTGTTTCTAAGAATAAGGGCAGTAAAAAATATATTAGAATGAAGTTACTAAGGGTCATGCTCAAAAGGAATAACAATAAGTTATAAAGTGTTGATTCTTTTGTATAAGCTAGGGTACATGTAAAAAAATTAAACTTCAAAAATAAGCAACTACTTAGGTTATTTTGAGTTATCAATGGGTTGTAAAGTTTATGATCCCACAGTTAAGATTATTTTAATGAGAGGTTTATAATTATTTTTTAGGATGTTGAGTTTGGAGGGAGAATAAGGTTAGATACATTACTGTTAAGGAGGAATTGGATATTAATTTAATTCCTACGATCACTTTTGATGATGTTTAGGTTTTCACACCTATCATTAATCAAAAAGTGAATCAAGTACATTAGCAAAGCAATGTTGAACAACTCTCATTCAAGATAAGGTAATTATTTTTTTAGAAGAACAAACTCAATAACCTCAAAAAGTGTCTTTTAAGATATCCATGAGAGAGAAAAGAAATACTATTAAGGATTAATACTTAGTATTTCATCAAGAAAATAAGTATAATAAAGGAATGATAGAAAATAACTGATATAGAAAATAACCTGATCAATTATTTTTATCAAACCATAAAAGTTTTAACTCTCAAAAGTGGATAGATGTCATTAAAAAAAAGTATAATTTTATACAAGGCAATAAAATTTAGGAACTTGTCGCATTACCTTAAGGTACAAACTAATTGGTTGTAAATTGATATTTAAAACCAAGAAGGATGTAAATGATAATGTGGACAAGTGTAAGGCATGTCTTGTATCTAAAGGATATACTCTAAAAGAAGACATTGATTTTATGGAGACTTTCTCTCAAGTTATACTGAAAGACTCTTTCAAAATAATCTTGACAGTTGTTGCTTTTAATCTTGAGCTACATAAGATAGATGTTAAGCTTGTGTTTTTTAATGACAACATTGAATAAATTAATTATATGGTACAATCATTGATTTGTATCTAATAATACAAAATTAATGAATGTAAATTAAAGAAATTCATCTATGAGCTTAAGTTTAACTCTCATTAATGAAATTATAATTTCATATTGATTATATCATTTGATTTTGAGATAAATTTAGCTGAAAATTATATGAATTACAAGTTCAGTGGGAGTAAACCAAGTGACACACATATTACTAAAGAAGACAAAATTTTTTAGTGCCCTACAAGTAACCTTGAAATTTATAAAATATAAAAGATTTCATAAGCTATTGAAAATCTAATTTATGCTTAAGTATGTATGTATTTGGATATTGTGTACATTATTAGAATGTTAGACATATATTTAATTAAATCTAATATGGACCGTTGGATAGCAGCCAAGAGAGTTATGTAATATCTTTAGAGAACAAAAATTACATGCTCACATATCGAAGTTGTGGTAAGTTAGAGATCATCAAGTTTACAAGCTTCGATTTTACTAGAATATTTATATAAAAGACTTGTTACATGAGCTGCTAATTATAGATTGAATAGAAAGACCACTTCAGTTATTTTGTGATAATAAATATGCATCATTTATTCTATAAACAATAGGAACAATTTAAAATTTTATTTCTAGTTGTTAAAGAAAATTTAAAGTGTTTGTGTGTCTATAGAGCATGTTGATACAAACTTCATAATTGCACACTTATTGAGAAACTATCACCATAGGTCTTTCATGAGCATACTGCTCTTGTGGGTGTAATATTCAGTTTTAGTAGGAGTTTGTAATTTTGATAAATACTCATTCGTTTTAAACACAATTTCAGTTACTTTAGTTTAAGGTTAATTTTTGCAGAAATAAAGTTATTTTTGCTTATACATACTCTGAATTCAGTAAAGTTTGATCTCACTAAAGTTTAGAAGGACCAGTTGGAAATAGGCATGTTCGGTTCACATTTACATGTAATTTCCATGCTACGCATCCATGATTGATTTATGTCATTTGATTATATTTTTATACATGACCATTGATGAGTCCAATCATGATTGATATGATGAAGACCGCTTTGGTCCTATATGGATATAATTGATGAACGAGATTGTTTTAGAATACCTAATATATAATAGCAAATTTTTTAGCTAATAAGGTTATACATTTGTCAAGAAACATATGTTGCGCAAGTGAGAGATTATTGGATTAAAATTCAATAATAGTGAGCACATATGTATAATGTATATTGCTATTATAAAATTTAACATGTAATTAAGTGACCAATTATGTTACACGTGTTATAGGTATTAAATTATCATGGAATTAAAAGTGTAGATACCATAAGATGTATTTATAATTTGATGAGGGGCAGAGTTATAAATACTTAATAGTTGATTATTAAATCAACTATATAAATGAGTTATGGTCCCCAAGAATTAAATCAACTTGCATATCTCTTTTTTCCGTCTGAGAGTTGTGCCGCAAGAGAAAACCTAACTTCTTGGAAAATCAAACCCTAAAAACTCTATCGATTAATTCAGGTACGCTTTCGCAATTTTATTGTTCTTGATGACTTAACATATAGATCTTGAGTTTATATTCACATCGAATATATTTTAATTCAAACACGGACTTCTTTGTCACTTCAATCCAACCCTCCGGCTTATCAGGCCACCTCGAATAATCCTTGTTTTTCAATGGGTATGAAAAGTATGTCACAATCTTCCGCCACTCTTACACTGCTTGTCCTGCAAGTAAACATCAATCATTTTACACAACAATTTCATCAAAACAAGCGTAGTACTTAACAATTTACCTGAAGATGACTGGAGACAATGAAACCCCCTTTCTTACCACCAGACATGTCGAACCGAAGCTTGTCTCCAGTAGGCAAAGCGAAGAACTGTTTAGAAAGATGAGTCATGCCGGAACTAAGTTTAGCATCAACACCAGATCAACAATCTGGAAAACACCTCAATCCTCACAAGCCTCAACAATTTTCTTGCATATCTCTGCCCTTTTTCCATCAACATTTTTCCATCAACATCATCGATGCCGACAAGCTAGAGTTTTATTACAATTTTAAGTTTACTATGAATGGGTTGAGATGACGTAAATGGATAAAAGCAACTCAGAGGGGAAATAAAGCTGAAGGGGAGAGATACAGATGGTTAAAATGGAATTGTCAGTTTCTTTTATTCAATCAAAAAGTAAAATAAAATATTAAATAATAAATAACACACATGTTTTGTAGTTAGTTCTTCACAACCATGTCAAATTCATCGTTTATTTTTTAATAACATATTATATAAATAGGTAGGATTTAAAAGTTGTGTAACTTAATTGACGAGTTTATTAATTGGATGATCAAATAGGTATTCTTAATTACTTGAATGACCAGCGAAATAGTTTTTAAAATATATGTAAATATAATAATAATAATTTTGTTAAACTCTTTAAATTAAAAATATAATTATTTTCTTAGAAATTCAACTATAGTTTTTAAAATTCTAAGATGCTGATATAATAAGAATACAATACAATAAAATTATATATAATAATAAAACAAAATTAATAATAAAAAATAAAAATAATATTGTTTTTTCAATAAAATACTTAAAATATTATTAATAAAGCATTAAAAATAAAATTACTTATAAAAAAATTTATTAATAAAACATTAAAATTACTAATAAAACAGTAAAACAAACTTTTATAGCCGTCAAATGAAATATTGGACAAAATATTTTAAAGAGTCCTACTCATAAAAAAATTAATTAATAAATTCTAGCTCTTTCACCGTATATTTTCTGTTCATTTTTTCAAGTTCCCCTCTCTGATCATTTTCATTGGTTAGAGGCACCTTAACTCGAGATTTTTATATTGAGTACGCATATTTATTTAGCACAAATATCGTCCTCGAAATGTCCGCTCCAATCTCTTAACCTCTTCAAATAATTTTCAAGCGTGTCTTATTAATTCGGAACGTTCTTGGTATGTTCCTTCACCGTACCCACATTATATTTCTCCCAAAAGTGATGATCTAATTTTTATTTATCTTTTATAATATATCAATGATAAATCTTATAAAATTAAAATTGTAACTCTTTATATTTCTGAAAAAAATTATTGTAGATCTTAGATGTCGAAAAACGTCTAGATGTAAATGGCCTAAGAAATACTATTAAAGGGGAAGGCAAAATCTACTCAAAATAAGTCCAAAGCCATAATACTTCGTCGTCGTCACCTCCATGAGAGGTTGAAATCTGAATATTTAACAGTGAAAGATCCTTTTATTCTTTATAATAATCTAAAGGAACGATGTAACCACTAAAAAACCGTTATTTTGCCTAAAGCTTGATATGATTGGTTGCATATGAGATTGCAAAATTTTAAATCAATAAGCGAATATAACTCAGTTATGTTTCGAGTTACTTTACAATTGAAGTTATGTGGTCAAAATATTACTGATGAGGATATGTTAGAAGAAACATACTCTAGTTTTCATGCCAACAATGTTGTCCTTCAAACACAATACCATGAAAAAGGCTTTAAGAAATATTTTGAGTTAATTTATTGTCTTCTTATGGTTGAGCAAATAACGAACTACTCATAAAAATATGAATATCGCCCAACTAGCATCGCTTCATTCCCTAAAGTGAATGCAACATATAGTCGAGTTATACTCGCTTACTGATTTTTGGTGGTCATATCGTTTATTTATATTATTCTAAAGAATAAGAGAATCTTTCACCATTAAATATTTAGATTTCAACCCTCATAGAGGTGACATCGAAGAAGTATCATAGCTCTGACTTTATATTGAGCAGATTCTACATTACCCTCTTTAATAGTGTTCCTCAAGCTATTTGCATCTAGATGTATTTCGGCATCTAAGGTTTAAGATAAATAATTCTTTCCAGAAATATAAATAGCCGCAAACTTAATTTTTACAAGATTTGTCATTGATATACTCCAAAAGATAAATAAAAATTAGATCAACTATAAATTAATATGAATCTAATTTTTTTTATGTCATATCAATATCTTAAATATATACATCCAAACAAACAAAGATTTAATTCTTATACACGTCATTGTTAAACCAATTCACAAGGTGCTTTAAAAAACCTTCCTTTTAAGACTAATAGTCCCCCAGAACGAGTTGTCCAACCAATATACTCGGATTAAGTTATCAAAATAAATAACATATTATTTAACAAATATATATATAAAAAAATATTCATGGCATGAAATAAACACATAGTAGCATTAGACAAAACAAGAATATACGCATAAAAAATTGAACAAACTTATTTTTGTTTTAAATTATAATCATCATTGTAAATATATATTATTTTATAAATTAAAATATATAAGATAAAAAAAGAACATACCGAGTAAATCTTTGAAGAAACTTGAAATAAAAATCTTCTGAGTAAACTCGTGCTGATAACATGTTGTGAATAAAATAAAGAGCAAGAATAAAATAGACAAGATAGAGAGACAAAAGAGAGAAATTTTATTGTATTCTCAAAGTAAGTTCATATACAATGTTTTCTCCAAAGTCTATATTTATAGGCATAAGATGAAAACCCTAATTTTAATGGGTATTAAACCCTAATAATAAAGCCCATTAAACCTTCCTCTAATACATGAATATTCACCATAAATAAAATATTCTTAACAAAGTTTTGTTCAGTTTTTGATGTTGAATTGTGGAATATATTTGTTGATTTGTAGAGTACGTGAAACAGGGGATTTCATCGGTTAATTCTTGAAATTCATAAGTTGGATACATTTATATTAATTTTATAAATAAAGATAGATATTTCGAATCTAACATGTATATCGAGAGAAAAATAAGATTACAGAGAACCTTGCAAAAGAAATAAATTTTAATAATTTTATTGTGATTTATTATCCGATATTTCTCCCGATGATTGTAGGATTTTATATGTAGCGATAGTTTAGTTTTATTGCTAATGATTTTGTTTTGACTATTATTATTCTCACTTGTACACTTTTTATTCATATCTATAATTTTTCGTCTTTATATGATTGGGTAAAAACTATTAATTAAATAAAGTAAAATTAAATAAAACTTTTAATTAAATAGTGATATATGTTACTATTATCTGACTGAAAGATAAATTTATTAGATTTTATTTTAAAATTAAATTAAATATATAAATATTAAAAATCAAATATATAATTATACTAATTTTGTTAACCTTTTAACACTCGATTGATATTATTATAATAGTAAATTGAATGAACATTTGAGTATTTTGCCGTCATATTATTAGGACAAATTATACAGTATCAAATATAAATCTTAGGATTCTAATATCAATCTTACTGAACATTGACTGTTGCCACTCTAGAATGCTATTTCCTCATCTCAATGTGAATTGCTCCTAAAAAAAACAATAATATATTATTGTAATGCTTAGGCTTAGTTTCTTAAGAAATCAGAAAGAGTTTCAAAGGTAGAAAAGAGATTGAAAAGAGAAAATATAATGTCATTTCATTTTAAGGATAATTTGTCTTCTTACATTTTTCTGTTATAAAATCACTGTGCATAACAATTGTCATCTGGTTAATTTTTTCTCCTAAATTGTTAGAATTGGCTAAAATAAAACTATAATAAGTCCTTGCATCCGGTTCGGTTTGGTTCACTCTTCTTTAGGCTGATTCACTATCCCATGTGCCTCCTTTAATTCTCCACGTGATTGGTTCATGTATTCCCTTAAAATGGTGTCGTTGGTTTTCATAAAATCAGATCCTATACCCCCACGTGCATCAACAGCCATCGAGCTCTCCAGTTTTTCCCCAATTTCTCTCAAATTGGCCTTCAAAATCCCTAATTCCTTTGATGCTTCGCCTTGGGACATGACAATTCCGTCTCCTTTTTCTTGATTATTGTCCCCAAGGATCAAAATCAGGGAATTGAGCCTTTAGGACACTGTAATCCTCCCATGTCGCATTCTCAGCTCCTAAATTCGACCACTGGATCAAAAATTGAGTCACAGCTTGATTTTGTCGTTTGACCATTCTGGAATCCAAAACCAGTGCTGGGTAGATCTTCAGTTGCCCATCCGAACTCACATCTAGAGGATCAATAGAGGTTATGGCATCCTTCCCTATTCTTTTCTTTAGTAGACTTACATGAAAGATCGGGTGGATCTTAGCATGACTTAGAAGTTGTAGTTTGTATGCGACTGCTCCTAACCTTTATACTATTTTGTAGGGTCCATAATATCGAGTAACCAGTTTCAAGTTCTTCTTGAGTGCCACTAATGTCTGCTTGTACGGCTGGAGATTTAGGTAAATCTCGTTCCCTATCTGAAATTCTTTTTCAGATCTCCTCTTGTCTGCATATATTTTCATTCGGTTCTGTGCCTTTTTTAGATGTTCTTTTAGTTGTTTTTACATCTGATCCCTGCTTCTTAGTTCTTTATGTACACCTTGCACACACGAATTAGAATCCCAGTTCCACATAGGTGGTCTGTAATCAGACAGAGCCTCAAATGGGGTGATCCCAATTGTTGTGTGATAGTTGGTGTTATACCACCACTCAGCAAGGGGTAGCCGCTTAGCCCAACTAGTGGGTTTGAGGAAACAAATGCTTCTGAGGTATTGTTCAAGGCACTGGTTTAGACTTTCAGTTTGACCATTTGTCTCAGGATGGTAGGCTGTGCTAAAGAGGACAATGGTCCCTGTCTACTTTAGTAATTCCTTCCAGAAAACACTAGTAAAAGTCTTGTCTCTATCTGACAATGTTAGCTTAGGTTGCCCATGCAACTTGTAGATCTGATCCATGTAGATTTTGGCTATGTCTCCTACTGTGTAAGGATGAGAAATAGACAAGAAGTATCCATATTTAGTGAATTTTTTCATCACCACCGGTATGCAATTGTAGTTGTTGGACTTAGGCAACCATTCTATGAAGTCCATAGTTATGAACTCTCAAGCCTGTTTAGGGATAGAAAGTGGCTGTAGCAAGCCTGGTTGAGCTACATGCTCCCCTTTGGTTCTTTGAAAAACATCACAGGACTGAATATACTTCCTGAACATAGCCTTCAACCCCTTTCAATAAAAATAAGGCTTGATCCTTTGATAACTGGCCTGCATCCCTGAGTGTCCCCCTTGGGAAGAGTCATGTAAAACTTGACTATCTGTTTCCTTAATTCACCATGTTCTCCAACATATACCCTCTCTTTGTACCTCAAGATCCCCTTATGAAACTTCCATTCCCTTCCTGGTTCTTCATTAATTGTAGCTGCAGTTATCATCTCCTTAGCTTTAGCATCATCTTGATAGCTATCCTCAATATCCTTGACCCGGCTAGGTGTAAGGATAGTAGTGGTCCTCTCTTCCAAACTGACTCCAGCTTTGAGTGCATCAACTACCATATTATGCTTTTCTTTCCTATACTGTATCACATAGTTGAGCCCCAATAGCTTTGTCAATCCCTTCTTCTGGATGGTAGTAGTAATTTTCTGGTCCAGAAGGTGCTTTAAAGGCTCATGTTCAGTTTTAATAATAAACTGTCCCCCTTCCAAGTAGTGCCTTCATTTAGTGACTGCCATTAAAATGGCCAAATATTCTTTCTCATAAATTGACAAGTCCACTTCTCTGGTCCTAGGGCTTTACTTAAGTAAGCAATGGGTTTCCCATTTTGACTTAAGACAACTCTCACTCCCTTGTCACTAGCATCTATTTTTAAAACAGAATGCTTGAGAAAAATCTGGTAAAGCCAAAACTGGTGAGTGGCACATGGCATTTTTTAGTTTTTCAAAAGCCTCCATAGACTCCTTTCCCCACTTGAACCCTTCTTTTTTTAACATTTTAGTGAGTGGCTTGTTGATGCTCCCATAATTACTTATAAATCTTCTGTAGTATCTAGTGAGGCCCAAAAATCCTCTTAAGGCTTTAAGGTTTTGTGGCAGTGGTCACTCCTTTATTGCTTTAATTTTTGCTGAATCAGTAGCAACTCCCTTGGCTGAAATTATATGGCCAAGGTACTTCACTTGCTTTTGGCCAAAAAAACACTTGCTCCTTTTGGCAAAGAGCTGGTGTCTCTTGAGGGTATTTAGAACCTGTCTTAGATGCTCAACATGCAATTCAAGAGTAGATCTATAGACCAAAATGACATCAAAGAAGACTAGAACAAATTTTCTAAGAAAGGGACTGAATACCTCATTCATCAATGCTTGGAAGGTGGCTGGAGCATTGATGAGACCAAAGGGCATCACTTTGAACTCAAAGTGCCTATGGTGAATCCTAAAAGCTGTCTTGGGAATATCTTCTGGTTTAATCCTGATCTGCCAGTAGCCTAACCTCAGGTCTATTTTTGAGTAGTACTCAGAACCTCCTCACTCATCAAGCAAGTCTTCAACCACTTGGATTGGGAATTTGTCCTTCTCTGTCATCTAATTCAATTGTCTGTAATCCACACACATTCTCCAAGTTCTATCTTTCTTTTTAACCAATAGGCAAGGGGCAGTAAAAGGACTTTTGTTGATTTCTATAATGAAAACAGCTAGCATATCATTCACTTGCTTCTCTATTTCTTTTTTCTGGAAATAAGGAAACCTGTAGGGTCTCTGACTTGTAGGTTGTGAACCTGGTTTCAACTTGATGGTGTGATCATGTGTCCTTTCATGAGGCATCCCTTTTGGATCCTCAAAAACAGTGCTGAATTCTTCCAGTATCGGCAATAGTTTCTTAGGGACTTCAGATTGCACTTCTGTCATACTGAGTAAATACAGTTCCCCTTGCAATTCTGTATCTTTCTCTCTCAACTTGTACAACTTTTTTCTGAGATTAATTTGACCATAGTTTGCTTATCCCATCCATGCAACACCACCTTCTTCCCATCCTTCTCAAAACTCAGAGTCATCTCCTTAAAATCCATCAGAATTGGACTATATCTCCTCATCCAGTCGACCCCTAGCACCATGTCACTACCACCATTTTCAGGACTCTGAAATCATGTTGAAAGATCTGCCCTTGCATGGTACATTTCAATTGATTACTTCTAGCTGAACTGTAAAGTTTCTCCCCATTGGCTACTGTTATAGCTAAAGGGTGTGTGGTCTCTAATTCCATTCCTTCCTTTGCCCAGTTTGGTGTTAAGAAATTGTGGGTACTCCCATTGTCCACTAGTATGTTTATTGGCTTACTCTGAATCATCCCTTGTATTCTCAGAGTGTTATACCCCACATTTCTAGTGAGGGAATTCATAGAGATTTCTAAAGCTCCTTCCCCTTGGATTTCTTCTTGTGGTGGTTCAATTTCTTCTTCCTCTTTCACTTCTCCCTTCCTCCTCTTCTGCATCTTCCATCACATTAAATTGTTGTTGTTTGCATTGATGACCTGGTGAGAATTTCTCCCCACACTTGAAACACAGATTATGGGCTCTCTTATATTCCATTAAGGACTGTTTGTTAGGGGTTTGTGGTTGTATCCTTCTGTTAACAACACTGTTTTGAAAGGACTAAGTTGTATTAGCAGCATTATGTATGGATCCTCTGATCTGGTACTTCTGCCTTCTACTCTCCACTTCTATAGCCAATTCATAAAGTTGAGCTTTTCTGAAAGCTTCTACCAGTGTTTTTAGCTCATGCACTTTTACCTTGTGCTTTAATTCTTCCTTTAGCCCACTTAAGAAGCTAGACACAAAATATCCCTCCTTTACTTCAGGATTCATCTGTATCACATAGGGTTGTAACTCCTCAAACTGAACCTGATATTCCTCCACTGAACCTTTCTGTTGGAGCTTGTTAAAATCCTCAATCACATCATTTAGGCTCTTATCTCTAAATCTGTGGCAAAGGTCAGCCACAAATTCATGCCATGTAACTTTGCTTTTCTGCATTATGTAACTATCAAACCATACTTCTGCCCTACCAGATAAGTACATAGCTGTTATTTGTAGCTTTCCATCTTCAGGGATAGAGAATAAAGCAAAGTATTTATCACATTTTTCACCTAACCCCTAGCATTATCTCCTTCAAACAGTTGTAGTTCTATTTTAGATTTTAGGTTGAGTTGACTCCATATCTCATTCAAGGTTTTCTTTTCTACTGGTCTTATCTCTTGTAACAAAGAGTTGCCTAGGTCTTGTAGCATAGAAAAATCTCCTTTTGTTGACCATTTTTGTTCCATTTTAAGCTTCTCTTGGTGCCTCATTTCAGGTGGTTTTGATGTTAATACTCTTGGTTCATCCAACTTAATGGAATATCGTTCCTTGTCATCCAAAACAGTTACTTGGACATGTCTTTTTCCTTCCATCTTGCTTGGATTGTTGAATGCTTCTGGTTGTGCCTTTGCAGGGGTGTCCTCCAAATCCTCAACACCCTTGGTTATCGAAGCAATCAACTTCTTACATCCGCTTGAGTCTCTATCATTTGAGTCTCCATATTAGCTAACTTGTCCTCCCAGACTCCACTTGAGACCTTCATCTCGTCCAGCTGCTGTTGGATTTTGGACAAGTCCATGTTTTCGGCCATCTGTTGAGTTCTCTTTGGTTTTCCCAACGTGATGGTGGATCAAGGTGGTTCTGGATACTAATTTGTAATGCTTAGGCTTAGTTTCTTAAGAAATCAGAAAGGGTTTTAGAGGTAGAAGAGAGATTGAAGAGAGAAAATATCATGTGATTTCATTTCAAGGATAATTTGTCTTCTTACATTTTTCTGTTATAAAACCATTGTGCACAACAATTGTCAGCTGGTTAATTTTTTCTCCTAAATTGTTCGAATTGGATAAAATAAAACTATAATAAGTCATAGCATTCGGTTCGGTTTGGTTCACTCTTCTTTAGGCTGGATCACTATCCCACGTGCCTCCTTTAATTCTCCACGTGACTGGTTCTTGTATTCCCTCAAAACGGTATCGTTGTCTTTCATAAAATCAGATCCTATACACCCAAGTGCATCAACAACCATCGAGCTTTTCAATTTTGCCCTAATTTCTCTCAAATTAGCCTCTAGAATCCCTAATTCCTCTGATGTTTCGCCTTGGGCCATGAAAATTATCCCACAACAATCACAAACAAAATTTGAGTCCTAATAATGGGTTTTAATATGTTTCTTATCAAAATCTCTCTCTACTCTTCAAGAAGATTCTGCTTCAGAAACGGTTTCAGTAGTTTCACTACTTGCGACAGATTCGCTAGTCTCGGTGATTTCACTTACATCTGTCTCTTCCGACGACTCTCTTTGTTCTGGATTTGAAATCCTTAGACCAGCTGATAATTTAACCATTGAAGGATGCAGCAGCCGGTCTCCATGCTTGAAACCCTTGCGAAATTCTTGAAGAATGATACCTTCTTCGAATTCAGTGGAATACAAGGTTCTTGAAGAAAATTATCAAGTATGTATGAAGATAAAAGAAGTTCCCATGAAGTTTCTCCTTGTCACAACTGAGTCTAATATTCATAATATATTGTTACTCATAAATTCATCAAATCAGCTCGAATCAATCAAGACTTGGTTTGTGTTAAAAGCGTATCCAGAAATTCACAAGACCTGAACAAACTTGTCTAAGCTTTCGAGAAAGCTCATCAAGTACTTGACTAAATAACGAGTTGATACAAAATCCAGGATCCAAGAATCAACTCAAAATCTAGGAACCCTCTAGATTATAATTAATCTAACAAACTCACTAATATGATAAGAGAAACGCTTAAATTTCAAATTCAACATATCGGTAAAAAAAAATATAATCTTGATGTAGAAAACGAGATAATTGTTGGTAGTGGTATGATGTTGGATAAATTTGTCTTTGACACCCTCCTAATCATAATTGAATAGGTAAACACCTTCGAACGACACTGTAATAACCCGAAATACGAGTCAAAATCCCCAAATATAAAGTCAAAATCCCTAATCAAGCCCTAACAAAAATTTGGGATTAAAATTTCTGAAATTAGTGACTAAATAGCGAATTTTGAAAACTTGAGGGTCATAACGTAATAATTTAAAATTTACAGGCCCTTGAATGGTAATTCTACCATTTCACAAGGGAAACGTCTCCTTCCCCCGAGTTTTTCTCTTCAGTTTCGAATCTGGGAATTTAATTCCCTTAAATTCGATTGATCCTTCTCTTAATATGTGCCTTTGTTGAAACCAATTGAGAAAACGAAAAATCTGTGATTCGTTGCTTCCTTTCAATCAGAGAATCTGGTAAGTTCTTCCTCCCTGATTCGTTTGTTTCGTATTATGGGGTTGAAATATTTATTTTTGGTTGAATCGGTTTAGGGGGAAAAGTGTTGGTATTAAAGGTGTTTTTGATTCGGTTTAGTAAGGGAATATGCTTAGAAATTGGTTTAGAAGTGTTTTGAATCGAATTTGGATCGAATCGGGCTTAGGGGAGTGTTAAAAATCGAAAAAGGAGCTGTTTGGGACCCGAGAAAATCTGGAAATTTTCCAGATTTTCCCGGGAAACAAACAACCCAGGGAAAATCCGAATAAACCGGCCCAGTGAACTAGACCGCCCGGCCCAGACCGCCCGACCCACTAGAACCGGCCCAGAACCAAACCGGTCATAGCCCAGAACCGAACCGCGACCCGATCGTGACCCTGACCCGACCCGATCTCCAACCCGTTTTCTGACCCGGCTGACATCATCGCTGACGTCAGCGTTGACTGATGGCGTCACTGCTGACGTCAGCGTTGACCAATGCTGACGTCAGTAGTTGACTTTTTTTTGACCCGGGCCCACTTTATGTTTTTCGACGTCCTGAATCCAATGGCGCAGTCCTTTTTTCGAAATTCGAACCCGAAGTGTTGTTTTTGGGGGTTTTAAGTTCGATAAGTTATCTGGAAAATTTCTGTAAAAGTTTCTGAACACGTTTCTGTTTGCTTCAGGTGACGAGGATTCCGACCCCGAGCAGCTACCTCCTCCTCCTCCTGTACGTGGACCGATACATCAGCATTCGGGACCATCACGTGAGTAACAGTTAAATTCTGTTTAGTATTATTTTACGGTATTGTGGCATAGTAGGATTTCTAACATAATTCCGTTATTTGTAGTCTCTACTCCTGCTCAGCCCGGTGGTAGAGCCGAGTCTAGTAGACGTCAGGGTCGTCGTTGAGTTTCTGATACAGGTGTGTTCTCTCCCGTTCAGCCTGTAAAATTCTGTTGATCTGTATATTTGATTCTGTTATCCGTATGATCATGCATCATTCTGTTCTGTCATATCTGATTCTGATTTCTGTCATGCTTGCCTCCTGTTAGATAATAAGGCATGCATTCTGATTCTGTATCTGCATATATCATAGCATCTGGGTTATTATCTGTGTACGGGGAAGTTAGTGATTTTATCACGTTTGTTCAGTGGCTCCACCTTTGGGTCGAGATACCACTTCTGTTGGTGTGATGATGTTAGAGTGGTCTGGGGACCAACTCTTCTGAGGTGTTCGGAGATGGGGGCATATCATGCATACTCTGTCTGTTCTGCATTTCTGTTCTGTTATTCCGTTATCTGTTCTAGAGACACACTAGGCTCCCCAGCTTACACCCTCTCAGGTTCTTGTTTCAGATCTCAGACTTAGACTCGGTACGGTACTTGGAGGTTCCTGTTTCAGTACTGATATTTATAGTATGTTTTACAGTTTCCGAATTCTGGAATATTTATATTTGAACAATATTTCTGTACATTGAACATTAAATATTTATGGGATTTTGTTACATTTATGGTTTATAAATTATGGGTTGAACGTTATTTTAAAATGTTAATTTTATTATTATTTTAATTTATTAATTATTCAGTATTTATCCGAATATTTTATATTTAATTTTTGTAAAACCCTAACTTGGGAAACAAGATTTAAAGCCGTAAATCCTAACTTGTAATCTAAGAAATTAGGTTACTTTTAGGGGTTACACTTAGTGGTATCAGAGCCCGGTTCAACCCACGGACTGTGAAGTCCGAAATGTTTTTGATCTGAAAATGTTTTGTAAATTATTTGAAAAATCCGGAATTTCTGTTTTGACTCTGAATTTTGAAAATTTCTGAATTATTTCAAATATTACTCCAAGTACCGACACTAATAGCATTCTGCCTGTCTTCTGTAGATATTCTACTATGCCACCGCGTCGAAGTACCCGTTTAGCGACCGGTAGAGGTCGTGGCCGAGGCCGTGGCCGAGGTCGATCTGTTGCTTCTTTCAGTGGTGTTCCGCCTCCTGTGGACCCGCCACAGGCTCAGAGTCTGACATAGAACTTAGGAGGAGAGGCTCATCCCGAGATACAGACCGAGGCTCAGCAAGCCGAGGTTGATCAGCCGGTCCAGAGTGAGGGACCATATGTACCTGGGGACCGAGAGGCTGTCGGTTTGGATTCAGTGACCGTACAGAGGGAGTTACTCAGATTTCTGCGTCAGAATGAGGGTTCCAGGAAACCCATATCCACTGAACTTCTAGCAGCTGGGATGACTATGTTTGACGGCAAGACCGGTACTAACCCAGCGGATGCAGAGTACTGGCTGAAGAAACTTCAGCATTTATTTGTCGAGATGGAGTACCCCTCTGACAGGAAATTGAGGGCAGCGATATCTTTGCTACAGGGAGAGGCCCTGAACTGATGGGAGACAGAAGAGAAGGGTACTGCTTCCGAGAGAATTAACTGGGAGTTCTTCAGATAGAGTTTCGAGGACCGATATGTAGGCCCAGAGTATTTGGCTAAATGCCGAGAGGACTTCCTGAATCTGCAACAGAATGATATGTCAGTCAAGGATTATGAGATCGAGTTTCTGAGGCTACTACAGTATGCTCCTGGTATTGTGACGACCGAGAAGCAAAAATGTGATCACTTTCTGAAAGGACTCCGGATTCCACTAAAGATTGCAGTGGCTACACATCACGATACTGAGTACAAGATGATCACTCGGCGAGCCAGGACAGCCGAGCGCAATGAGGTTCTGAGGGTTCAGATGGAATCCCAAGGTTAGGATAGAGGTAGACGACAGCCTGCCTCATCTGTTCAGTACAGCCAGGGTTTTCAGTCCCGGAAGAGAGGCCGCGATGAGTATGAGCCGCAGAGTTCGACACGGTCTAGACCTGTAGTATCAGTTGTCCCTGCTGCTAGTGGAGCTGGATCCACTAGTACCCGAGCAGTACCTCAGTGTACTTTCTGCAAGAAATGGCACCCCGGAGAGTGTCGTATGCGGAGTGGAGCCTGTTTCCGATGTGGATCCCTTGATCACCGTCTCAGAGATTGTCCGGTGGCACCACAGTCTGGCTATGCTCCGGGCCAATCACAGGCTTCAGTTCAGACCCCAACAGGGGGTAGAGGACAGGGTAGACCCGCTGCATCTGGTACTGGTAGTAGAGGCAGACCCAGTCAGTTCAGGGGAGCAGCCAGATCGGGAGGATCTCAGTATGGTATGGTATATGCCACGAGGAGGCAAGAGGACCGAGATGAGCCAGACGTCATTGCTGGTACATTTTTTGTACACACTGTTCCCTTCTTCGCACTATTAGATAATGGGTCAACACATTCCTATGTCTCTAGTTCTGTAGCGGGGTATCTGAAAATTTCAGAGGAGGATACTAGTAGTTCTGTTTCAGTCTTTAGCCCTATAGGCCACCAGATGGAGATTTCCAAAATTTAAAGAGATTGTCCCCTTAAGCATCACGGGGAAATCTTTCCTGCAAATCTGATGAAATTACCGTTTGTGGACTTTGACCTGATTCTGGGGGTGGACTGGTTATCCGCTCACCGAGTGACTCTGGACTGTGAGCGTAAAAGGGCAATTTTGAGGACTTCTGATGGCCGAGAGGTAACTCTCATCGGTGAGCGCCGAGGATATCTGACCAATCTGGTATCAGCTATGAAAGCTGAAAAGATGATCAAGAAAGGATGCATAGCTTATCTTGCCTATATCCTTGATCGGAGAGAACCTGATTCTGGAATGGATAAGATCCGCGTAGTTTGTGAATTTCTAGATGTTTTTCCGGAAGAGCTACTGGGTGTACCCCCGAAGCGTGAGGAGGTGGAGTTCAGTATTGAGTTATACCCTAAGACCACTCCGGTATCTATGCCACCTTATCGGATGGCTCCGAAAGAGCTCAAGGAGATTAAGATTCAGCTTCAGGAACTTCTAGATAAAGGTTTCATACAGCACAGTGTTTCACCGTGGGGAGCCCCTGTCCTGTTCGTTAAGAAGAAAGATGGCTCTTTGCGCTTATGTATTGACTACCGGAAGCTGAACAAGTTGACTGTCAAGAACAAGTACCCTCTTCCCCGCATTGATGATCTGTTCGATCAGTTCCGAGGAGCTTCAGTTTTCTCTAAGATAGACCTGAGATCTGGTTATTACCAACTCAAGGTTAAGGATTCTGACGTGCCCAAGACAGCTTTCAGAACTCGTTATGGTCACTACGAGTTTCTGGTAATGCCCTTCGGTCTTACGAATGCCCCTGCAGCATTCATGGACATGATGAATAGGGTGTTTCGACCCTATCTGGATCAGTTCGTAGTGGTTTTCATTGATGACATACTGGTCTACTCTAAATCTGAGGATGAACATGAGCAGCATCTCCGAATTGTTCTACAGACTCTGAGGGATAAACAGCTATATGCAAAATTCAGCAAGTGCGAATTCTGGCTCTCAGAGGTTGTTTTTCTGGGACACGTGATATCAGCTAGAGGTATTCAGGTTGATCCGAACAAGATCGAGGCTATTATGAGTTGGCAGCGGCCCAAGAATGTAGCAGAGATCCGCAGTTTTCTGGGACTAACGGGTTATTATCGGAGATTTGTAGAGGGATTTTCTTCCATAGCCGCCCCATTGATTAAGCTTCTGAGGAAGGATATTCCCTTTATCTGGTCTGAGGCTCAGCAGCAGAGTTTTGATAAACTGAAGTTCGTTCTGACTCAAGCACCAATTCTGATACAGCCAGAGTCGGGAAAACCTTATACCGTTTACAGTGATGCCTCCTACACTGGTCTGGGATGTGTTCTGATGCAGGATGGGAAGGTAGTGGCTTATGCGTCCCGACAGTTGAAACCGCATGAGTGTAACTACCCTACCCACGATCTGGAGTTAGCAATCGTGATTTTTGCTCTGAAAATCTGGAGACACTATCTCTATGGAGAGAAGTGTTATATTTTCACTGATCACAAGAGTCTTAAGTACCTTCTCACCCAAAAGGAACTTAATCTGAGACAGCGCCGCTGGCTAGAGCTTCTGAAGGACTATGATTGTGAGATTGAACATCATCCTGGTAAGGCTAATGTCGTTGCGGATGCTCTGAGTCGCAACGCCATTTCTGATCTGAGAGCTCTGTTTGCCCGGATGAGTCTGTTAGAGGATGGCAGTTTGCTGGCAGAACTTCAGGTGGTTCCTACACTGATTTCTGAGATTAAGGCTGAGCAGCCTAATGATCCGTATCTAGCTCACCGCATTGCAGAAGTTCAGGAGGGGGCTTCTCAGGATTTCTCTTTGAACCAGGATGGAGTTCTATGCTTCCGGGGTCGACTCTGTGCTCCGAGGAACTCTGAACTGAAACAGGTTATTCTACGAGAGACTCACGATAGCCCGTACTCTATGCACCCTAGAGGTGACAAGATGTACAAGAATCTCCGAGAAAAGTACTGGTGAAAAGGTCTCAAGCGAGACGTGGTCAGTTTTGTATCGAAGTGCTTGACTTGCCAGAAAGTCAAAGCAGAGCATCAGCGACCATCTGGACTACTTCAGCATATCGAGATTCCCCAGTGGAAATGGGAGCGTGTGACCATGGATTTTGTCAGTGGATTACCTTTGACTCCGTCAAAGAAGAATTCTGTCTGGGTCATCGTTGATCGTTTGACCAAGTCTGCTCATTTCATTCCGGTCAAGACCACCTATACTCTGAGTAGGTTGGCCCGATTATATATCTCCGAGATTGTCCGGCTACATGGAGTACCCCTATCCATTATATCTGATCGGGATCCGAGATTCACGTCTAAGTTCTAGGGATCCCTAAATACTGCTCTGGGTACTCGTCTGAACTTCAGCACCGCTTATCACCCTCAGACCGATGGTCAGTCTGAGCGCGTGATTCAGATCCTCGAGGACATGTTGAGAAGATGTATTCTGGATTTCAGAGGTAGTTGGGAGGATTTCCTACCTTTGGCAGAGTTCGCGTACAACAACAACTATCAGGCCAGTATTAAGATGGCACCATATGAGGCTCTGTACGGGCGTAAGTGTCGCACCCCGATTGGTTGGACTGAGCTCATTGAGCATCTATTACTGGGCCCAGATATTGTATATGAGGCTGAGGAGACTGTCAGATTGATTCGGGATCGGCTCAAAGCCGCTTTTGATAGACAGAAATCTTACGCTGATCTGAGGCGTAAAGATCTAGAGTTTGATGTTGGCGACGAAGTTTTCCTGAAAGTATCTCCCTGGAGGAAGGTACTACGATTTGGCCGTAAGGGCAAGCTCAGTCCCAGATATATTGGACCCTACCGGATTATCAGACGCATCGGACCTGTAGCTTATCAGCTTGAGTTGCCACCTGAACTCAGGCGAATCCATGATGTGTTCCACGTTTTTGTACTGAGACGATATCGAGCAGATCCGTCTCATGTTCTGTCTACAGAGGATTTTGAGATTCGGCCTGATCTGTGTTATGAGGAGGAGCCCGTTGAGATCATTGATCAGGACCAGAGAGTTCTTCGGAGGAAAACCATTAAGATGGTTAAGGTTCTCTAGCGTAACCGAGGTCTGGATGAGGCTACGTGGGAGCCCAAGTCTGTCATCAAAGCTCAGTATTCGCATCTCTTTGATCCAGGTAAATTTCGAGGACGAAATTTTCTGTAAGGGGGGGAGAGTTGTAATAACCCGAAATACGAGTCAAAATCCCCAAATATAAAGTCAAAATCCCTAATCAAGCCCTAACAAAAATTTGGGATTAAAATTTCTGAAATTAGTGACTAAATAACGAATTTTGAAAACTTGAGGGTCATAACGTAATAATTTAAAATTTACAGGCCCTTGAATGGTAATTCTACCATTTCACAAGGGAAACGTCTCCTTCCCCCGAGTTTTTCTCTTTAGTTTCGAATCTGGGAATTTAATTCCCTTAAATTCGATTGATCCTTCTCTTAATATGTGCCTTTGTTGAAACCAATTGAGAAAACGAAAAATCTGTGATTCGTTGCTTCCTTTCAATCAGAGAATCTGGTAAGTTCTTCCTCCCTGATTCGTTTGTTTCGTATTATGGGGTTGAAATATTTATTTTTGGTTGAATCGGTTTGGGGGAAAAGTGTTGGTATTAAAGGTGTTTTTGATTCGGTTTAGTAAGGGAATATGCTTAGGAATTGGTTTAGAAGTGTTTTGAATCGAATTTGGATCGAATCGGGCTTGGGGGAGTGTTAAAAATCAAAAAGGAGCTGTTTGGGACCCGAGAAAATCTAGGAATTTTCCAAATTTTCCCGGGAAACAAACAACCCAGGGAAAATCCGAATAAACCGGCCCAGTGAACTAGACCACCTGACCCACTAGAACCGGCCCAGAACTAAACCGGTCATAGCCCAGAACTGAACCGCGACCCGACCGTGACCCTGACCCGACCCGATCTCTGACCCGTTTTTCGACCCGGCTGACGTCCTCGCTGACGTCAGCGTTGACCAATGCTGACGTCAGCAGTTGACTTTTTTTGACCCGGGCCCACTTTATGTTTTTCGACGTCCTGAATCCAATGGCGCAGTCCTTTTTTCGAAATTCGAACCCGAAGTGTCGTTTTTGGGGGTTTTAAGTTCGATAAGTTATCTAGAAAATTTCTGTAAAAGTTTCTGAACACGTTTCTGTTTGCTTCAGGTGACGAGGATTCCGACCCCGAGCAGCTACCTCCTCCTCCTCCTGTACGTGGACCGATACATCAGCATTCGGGACCATCACGTGAGTAACAGTTAAATTCTGTTTAGTATTATTTTACGGTATTGTGGCATAGTAGGATTTCTAACATAATTCCGTTATTTGTAGTCTCTACTCCTGCTCATCCCGGTGGTAGAGCCGAGTCCAGTAGACGTCAGGGTCGTCGTTGAGTTTCTGATACAGGTGTGTTCTCTCCCGTTCAGCCTGTAAAATTCTGTTGATCTGTATATTTGATTCTGTTATCCGTATGATCATGCATCATTCTGTTCTGTCATATCTGATTCTGATTTCTGTCATGCTTGCCTCCTGTTAGATAATAAGGCATGCATTCTGATTTTGTATCTGCATATATCATAGCATCTGGGTTATTATCTGTGTACGGGGAAGTTAGTGATTTTATCACTTTTGTTCAGTGGCTCCACCTTCAGGTCGAGATACCACTTCTGTTGGTGTGATGGTGTTAGAGTGGTCTGGGGACCAACTCTTCTGAGGTGTTCGGAGATGGGGGCATATCATGCATACTCTGTCTGTTCTGCATTTCTGTTCTGTTATTCCGTTATCTGTTCTAGAGACACACTAGGCTCCCCAGCTTACACCCTCTCAGGTTCTTGTTTCAGATCTCAGACTTAGACTCGGTACGGTACTTGGAGGTTCCTGTTTCAGTACTGATATTTATAGTATGTTTTACAGTTTTCGAATTCTGGAATATTTATATTTGAACAATATTTCTGTACATTGAACATTAAATATTTATGGGATTTTGTTACATTTATGGTTTATAAATTATGGGTTGAACGTTATTTTAAAATGTTAATTTTATTATTATTTTAATTTATTAATTATTCAGTATTTATCCGAATATTTTATATTTAATTTTTGTAAAACCCTAACTTGGGAAACAAGATTTAAAGCCGTAAATCCTAACTTGTAATCTAAGAAATTAGGTTACTTTTAGGGGTTACAGACACAAATCTCTTCGATGGATTATGATGAGATAGATGTTATTGTCGTCCTCGACACCCTCCTAAGTGCAATTACTTAGGCAAAAAACCTTAAGTGACTCTAACTCACCCTCATAGATACGATTACCTAGTCAAGCAGGAGTGTCAAGATGATCTTCATCACAATAACTCGTCAAACTTATGTTGAAAAAACTTCTGATATAAAATTAACAAGGTGAATCTATTAACCTTGCAAATAAAATGGCTCATTACCATGGGTTTTGTTAGTCTTGATATTCTTCTTGTTTTATTAATGAAACAAATATGCTTTTAAATATGCTATAATTGAAGAGTTCGTCTTAATGTAGAAAAAGAAAAATAATTGTAGCGACCCTTTCGCTATTAGAAATTAATATTAAGTGTGAAAAAATGTCACTAATGGGATGATGAAAATTAGGGTTTAATTAAAATTGGGAAATTAGAGAAATTGAGAACAAATTGAAATTTAGGGATTGAAATTTTGAAAAGAGGAATTAGGTCTTGGAATTTTGGGATTAGGGTTCCAAATTAGAAACTGATTTGAAATATTGGGAATTAGGGATTTTGACCTAAGATTTAGGGATTTTGAAAATTAGGGTTTGAAAAGACCTAAATTAAAAGTGAATCGAAAATTTTGTAAATTAATTTAAAGGAATTAGAAAGAGAAAAAATATTTAAAAATGGGATGGAAAATAATTTAAAATTGATTTAAAAAAGGGTTTTAAAAATAGGATGGAGTCGCCACCGACCACTTTGGTAGGCCGGATACCGTAAAAACCAGAGATTCAGAAAAGACGGGTTCGAGAGTCGGTTACGGTTTAAAACGGGATTAGGGTTTAAAACCCGTCCAAAATTGACACCTTTATCAAAATAACCGCTTAAGTAATTTTGAAAATTTTAAATTTTAAAGTAGCATTTAAATTAGAATTTGCTTAATATTCGAATTAAATTTTATTATTTTTTTACCGTATCTTTATTCAAAGGCAACATATACACCGTGACCACTACGTTGGAACATGGGCCCGTTACGACCGAATAATGATGTTTGGACTTAGATTCATTAATTGATGCGGTGAGATGTGATTTAAATGACAAAAAGAAGGAAAGCTTGCACAAGATATGTATACCAAATTAAAAGGCATAAATAACATGACATAAAAGAGCATGACATAAGTAATAAACAGGCGTGACAAGATAAAAGTGTACAAAATGCATAATGTGACATAATAAAATGAAATATACAAATACATTAAAGTAATGGCAAAAATATGCAAATAAACATGCATAAATCTATAAAAACATAACATTAAAATATAATATGAAATAAACACACCTAAAAGCAAGGTAAGTAAAATAAAATAAAATATGTGCAATAATAAATATAAATAAAAGATAAATAAATGCATAAAATGAAAAGATAATCAAATTAAAAAAATAAACCAAACTAACCCAAAAAAAACACTGGAAAGGACTAAATTGAATAACAACAGAAACTTAAAAGCCCTCAAAATGTTATTTTGAAACAAGGAAGAGCTTAAAAGTTATTATAAACACACGGAGGGGGTAAAAAAAATAAGACCAAATTTGAAACAACTATTATAACAAAATAGGTGACCAAACCGCAAAACGAAACAAAGTCAGAGGGACCTGGGTTGTAAGAACGCAAACACGGAGGGGTTTAAATGAAGTAATAAACCCATTCCATTTTGGTTCTTTAGTATAAAATACAATCAAAATAAAAAAAAAGGCTTTTAAATCATTCCTTCTTCCCCAAACCGAGAGAAGACCTTCAAAACTCTCTGGATTGTTCATCAGAAGAGATAAACATTCAAGTGTTCATCTCAATTTTCCAGAAAATCAACTCTGACCGCCGCAAAAAACACCATGCCGGCCGCCGTTCATGGTGGCCGACGAGTTTGAAAATCATCTTTGCCCCCTGTTCCGAAAGCTAAACCCGTTTAAAAACCCTTTTTTTGTTGAAATCGACCAAAAGACCCCTTTTTTACCTTCCATCACTCGAAACAAGCTTTTCTTTGCCTCGAAAACGAAGGAGGAGGGATAAAGCCCTTTTATGAAAATCGGAGAAGAACGAAAGAAAACACCTTTTTCTTCTTGTTGGCTCACCTAACAACCCGAAGGCTTCAAGGTTTATTGCCGAGAAGAAGAGGTCATTGGCGTTATTCCGAAACACGAAGGTAAAATTGAAACCCTAAACCCTTTTTTGTATGTAAAATGAAAACCCAAATTACCTCAAAAAATTTTGTGCTTTTCTATTCGATTCGAAATGGTAGGGGGGAACCCCTTACAAAGCTTCTGAATTCGGTTTTTATAACCGATTGTTACAAGAAAACAAAAGGTGTCCTTTTGTGTGGTGTGGCCTCTGATTATACTCTGAATTTGCTGGTGTCCTTTTGTGTGGTGTGGCCTCTGGAATATGTTGTTTTGTCAGCCGAAAATGGTTGCTATCACTCTCTGATTTGTTTTACAATTCGTTGTAAATTGATTCATGTTTGTATATTTCTGACATTAATTTTTGTTTGCATGTGTGAGTAACGGCCGGAGCAAGGAGGGGACCAATCGGAAAATACATCGGACGGCGACCGGGGCATCTAAAGAGTCGTTGGGAATCTGAGTGGTCGAGCGCGTAGACTCCACGCGTGCGTGGACAGCGAAGAGACGAGCGCGTGGCGCGTCAGGGTTCTAGGAGGCTTTTCCTCTCTCCGATCGTGGCCGTTGGATCAAGATTAGATCCAACGGCTTTCTTTTAGCTGCGCACAAGGAGGAGATAGGATTAGGGTTTTTCAGATTATTAACCGAATTTGGGCTCAGAAAGATAGGTTAGATTTTGTAATTTAATTGTTTTGGGGTTCATAAATTAATTAAAAATCTGGGCTTGTATTATTATTATTATGTGGGCTTGTAATGGTTTTGAATATAAGAGGTGTAAGTGGGCTTTGATAATAATACATATTGAGTTTTATTAATATGAGCTTTTATTTATTTACCAAATAACTTATATAAAATAAATAAATAATATATAATAATAATAATAAATATAATAATAACAAAAAATAATAAATCAATAAAACATATACATAAAAAACAAAAACGTTATATATAATGTGATATAAGAATAAAATGATGATGAAATAAAAAAGATATAATTCGATTATTTAAAAAACTTATAATATTTTTGTATAATGTATAGGTAGTGTTTATGGATTTTTGAATTTAGTAACAAATATATAGTAACCATATGTATGTATATAAAAAAGGATGTATTTTTACAAAATTCAAGCCCGTTATTTGAATTCAACGAAAATTTAAAACCGGGTTTAGAACCCCGGCTAAAATTATTGATTACAATAATAATAAAATAAATATACATATTTTAGGAAAATTTTGAGGAATATTTATGTTGAGGAAAATAATTCCCCAAATATTGATGTTGGGAAAATATTTTTTGAAATATTGATGTTTTTACAGTGCATCTAAAGTCGGATGCTTTAGACACCGACTCTGAACAGGAAAAATCAATTGGAGCTGACGAGAGACGAGCCAAAAGGCTCTGCCCTGCCCTACTGCTCTGCGCCTATACTGTGCAGTGCTTGCTCACCACTGTGCCACTGTGCACGTCAGGAAAGGCTGGAAAAAGTCAAAGTCGGTAGCTCTTGGCTCTTATTCATCCTTTAATCTTTCTAGAAATAGTTCAAAGACGATAGCTCTTGGCTCCTCCGTCTTTAATTTCACTGTTGAGTCTTCAATATTTTGGGAATTAAAATCCGAACATGAGGAAAAATTCAATAATAATATTTGCAAGAATTTTCCCATATTTTATCTAACCTAAAAGATTAATAAAGAAATAATAAATATATTCCTAAATCATATATATTTATAAAGAATCCTAAATTGAATCAAAGTACAAGTAATCAATAAAATTATAAAAAATTCGCAATAAATAATAATTCTCGTATTAAACCCACATATAGTTTTTTGTTTGAACAATTTCATTAAAACGGACATAACTTGAACTTCCGATGCTGGATTGATACGTTTCAAAATGTGTTGGAAAGCTAAGAGACAAAGAAATATTTTTGAAGCAGACATGTAAATCCAGAACTGCTTGTATCACATTCAAAAATTATGTATAAATCGGTTGAAATTTCAGACTAATAAAACAACAGTGGATTTTTGACAAAGTACATTGTTTTAGCCTTCCTATATGCACGTATCACGAGCCAACTCGGTACTTCACCTGCATTAAGCCAATAATCAATTAATCATTATGCCAGATACAAACAAAATCGAAACCAGTCATCTAATAATCAAATGGATTGTCCATCATTAGAAGATTAACTTGAAAATGTTAAGTGAACTGTATTATCTTTCATCATTATTTCCTGGTCAGTCTAATTCATCTCATTAGTAATCAAACGTATAATGTACTTGAGGCGTTACATTAATTTGTTCACAAACTGCTGCCCCAATTCATTGATGATGAGGACAAGAACATCGTAAGTGAAAATTCGAATGTGGCTTAGGCAGGAAAAATCAGTAGGTATCATGTCTCTAAAAGTGGGATAGCAAGGAGTAATCAGTGTTAACTCACCATTAGATCAAAAGGTTTTTTCACTGTGTCCACAGGTTCAACAACGAGTGAAGTGAACCCAGAATCTCCATAAACTACTTGTATATGCTCTGATAGTTGTTATTGATCTTCTCTTGCCCCCATGTCTCGACCTTAATTTGGGCTTCAACTCGCTCAAAATTATCCAAAACCTCTCCTTGGGCATTTTCTTCCAGTAAAAGATCGAAGACGATCTCTCTCCGTCCTCTTATGTAAGTTGTCAAAGTCTGCACTAATCCTAAGAACTCGTTCCTTCTCTGCTGACAATTCTTCAAACAAAGAAGCCATTTTTTTTTCAAGGTCAACTTTCTCGTCTTCTACGGATTCTAAAGATGCTACTATGTCAGCAACTTTTGATTCATCATTACTAGCCACTAGCCAAAGCTTCTTTGTATGATTGGAGCAACGATAAAATGGCTGAAGAAGATGTTTCTTCAACATCACTAATCTCTTCTGCAGCAGCATTTTCTTCAACAGTGACAGCACCATCTGAGGAGTCCTGTTACATAGATCCACCAGGATGAAAAATGTGGCCACAAATGGTTTGTAACAATGCATTAAAAAAGGTGCACGTAAAGAAAAATATTGACTAGAAAAGGTGAAACCACTTAATTCAAGGAACAATGTACTCTTGAACTTCAAAAGCATACAATTTAATCTTTAAATTCTAAATTTTCTCGATTGAGCCCCTAAGCATCAGTCTAAACTACTTACTTTTCAAAAATAACATTTCTATTAAAAAATAATTATTTACATACACATATACAGTATATAAGGTACTACTGAAAGAGAGAGACATAAACTACTACTAACAAATTTCTATGTTATACTCAGTAGTATTATCTTCATTAGTAAAATTACTTGAATGTTAGAATAATAAAATAAATGGTATATATGCTTTTATTAAAACATGTTTATTTCGCGTCTATTTTTACTAATAAAACTTTTTTATTTGGTAGGTGTATAAAATTTATATTTATGTTTATGTGGTATTCTTGGAAATGTAACAAAAATTACTACTAAAAACATCTTTAATTACTGATATCTAATAGTATTATCTTAATTAATAAAATAACTTAAATTCGAAAATAATATAATAAGTTGTGCATACATTATTAAAATAATATATTTTTTAAAAGAACATCGTTCCATGTATAGTATTAAATCTAAATCTAATTATTCCATATTTACCACATATAAATTTATTTAAAAGAATAACTATTTATATTATTTAAGATTTAAATAAATATAAAAAAGAACAAATTAAACTTCTTAATCCTAATGTAAACATACTAAAAAAAGTAAACCAAAGAAAACTAAACAAAAACAAACAAATCTTTTGATAGATAAGTCTAAGTTGATCATGCGGCCATATGCACTTCTTTGCAGCTTCCTTTCTCCTCGATCAGCACTGGAGCTTGTTGGGAAAGGATCTTAGTCTGAATCAGTTTCTTCAACCAATTTTCTAGCCAAACCAGTGAAAGGTTTGAACTTGGATTTCTGAACTATTTCTTTATCTTGTTCTTTTGGTGAATCAGATTGATCAGCAACAGTAGCGGACAAATGCTTGTTACACAAGGAACCTATATCCGAATATGGTTTGTCACCTAGTTTTCTAGCTAAACCGATGAAAGGTTCGAACTTGGGTTTATTGGTTTCTTGTTTCTTTGAATGGGTAGTAAACGGTTTCTTATTAGACAAGGAACCTAAATCCGAATGCGGTTTTTCACCCAATTTTCTAGCTAAACCTGTGAAAGGTTTGAACTTGGATGTCCTGGTAAATTCTTCCTCAGATTGGGTAGTAGATGATTGCTTGTTAGACAAGCAACGAAAATCAGCACAAGGTTTTTCATCGATTTTTCTCCCGATTTGTTCTTCCTCTTGTATTTTCTCCAAAGAATTAATTGGAGTAGGATTTTCTTGCTCCTTGTAATCCAAAGGAGGAGCAAAATCAACTTCACAATCGGTATCAATGAGGCTAACAGCATCGTCCGGCATGGTCTCCACTATGTTAATGTAAAACGTCTTACTCCCATGGCTGATCATTATAGTATCACCCTTTGTCAAGCAAGAGAATTTTTGTAGGTTTTCTTCTAGCACAGCTTTCGGATTCGAGATCTCCGCAAAGTCGTTGCTGTGCGGTTGAATCTTGATGTAATCTCCCACTTCTATTTGCATGTTCTCCATCATCCAATCTGGCATGAACACAACGTCATCCTCTTGGCCACTGAACTCGAAAACCCCACAATGGGAGACCGTCCCTTTAGATAAGTTCCGAATCTGGAACTGTAGTGGCCTGGAGATTTTATTCTCTACGATCGTTTGGAGATCATTGGCCGGCATAATAATCTTATTACTAACATCTAGATGAGTTTTTTTACAAAAGAAAAGAGGAAAACATCGGTAGTCTCCTTCGAAGAATGGCAAGTTTTTATAATAACCATGATTCCAAGTGTTTATTTAAGACTGAAGATCACCTTCCTCGCCGGCATTATCATCGTGTACCTCTTCTAATAGAGACTCAAATGTTTCATCATAATCAACGTTTTCATTGTTGTCGATTTCTTCCGAAAAATCATCTTTCTTACCGGCATTATCTTCACAGTCTCCTATAACAAGGCCGAATTCATCAAAGTCATCAGAGTTTTCCTCGAGCTTGTTAGTGGAATGATTTAATTCATCGATTTCATCATAATTTTCAGAAGATTTCTCCATGTTTGATCGATAAATTTCTTCACATGATTGAAGTTCTAAACTTCGCTCAATTGGGTCTTTAAATAGCCTACGAATTAGAGTTTTTGACGAGACTTGATTTTCAAGTCATGGTAGGAAAAGAGTTATCCAATAATAATTAATCATAAACATTAAAATCAATTATAAGTTGGATTGAATTAATCTATTAATAAAATAAAAATAGATCAATTATTAAAAAATAAAAAATAATATTTATATTTTAAATATAATTTATATTATTTTTTAATCTAAATAATAGTTAAGAATGATGTAAAATAATCTTATCTTTTTATAAAATCCCTAATTGAGTAGTTTTTAATTTCCTGAATTTTTCCTTTAGATTCGTATAATAATGTTAAAAAATAATAGTAAGTCGGATTTATTAATTTTATTATATCTGAATTTAATTTCGTAGAATTGTTTATTATTTGTTTTAGATCCAAATATTATAATATAAAATTTATATAATAATATTTTTTAAACCGAGATCTATATTTAATTTTAAGAAAAATTGACTAAATATAAAATAAAAATAAATTTCTAATGGATTTAATTATTGGCTTTCAAATTTCTTATTTTTTTTCTTTATAATTTATTTTAGTAACATAAGTGAAGACTAGGAAGAAAATAGGTTGCTAAATCCGCTATGGGGGAACAGGTATAATGTAATTGAGTTAATTACACTAAATGTCTTTAAACTGTGACATTAATTTTAAATTAATCTTTAAATTGGTCCTTAAAATTTTTGAAAAATTCAATTTCATCTTTAAATTCTCGATACATTCGAATCATATCTTATGTTAATAAAATTGTTATAAAAATTATTAATTATCATAAAATAATGATGTGTCTTATGTAATAATATGATATAAACAATAATTTAAGGATTCGAATATTAAAAATGTTTTGGGACCAATTTAGAATGAGTATCATAGTTTGAGGATGAAAATAAAATATTTAAAAGTTTAAGGACTAATTTAAAATGAAGTTATAATTTAAAAATGAAAGTAATATTTAAAAATTTATAAATCAATTTAGAATGTCATAGTCTGGGACTGTAGCGATCCTAAAATTTCTTAAAATAATAATGGGTCTAGTAAAGGGGTCGTTAGTGGAATTGAAATTAGGGTTTGAAAAGTGGAATTTAGGGATTTGGATTTGAAATGAAATTTTGGGGAAATTCAGCAAGTTAGGATTTGAAAATTAAAAATTAAAAATTAGGTTTTTAAATTGTTTTCAAAAATTGAGAATTTCGAAGATTTGAAAGAAATTTGAAATCTAGGGTTCTTTTAAAAAATAGGAGTTGGAAAGTTAAAATTAAGGATTTGAGATTAAAAAAGAGAAATTGTAGATTGAAAAGGGAAAATTTGAAATTGGGGATTTTAAGAAAAGGGTTGGAGTCGTCACCGGTTATTTTGGTAGGTCGGATACCGTAAAAAACAGAGATTCGAATGGGTTCGAGAATCGGTTACGGTTAAAAACAGGTTTAGGGTTTAAAACCGCCCAAAATTGACACCTTTACAAATTATCGCTTAATTAATTTTGAAATTTTATTTTAGAGTGACACTTAAATTAAAGTTTGTTTAAGGATTCAAATCAATTTTATTCTTACCGTGTCTTTACCCGGAGACAAAGCATACACCGCGACCACTACGTTAGAATGCGGGCCCGTTACGACAGAACAAAAGCGTTGAAATTATGTTAATTAATTAATAATTGTGAAATGTGACGTAGATTATAAATAAAGCTCATAATAAAACACATACATACAATAAACATAACCATAAAATAAAATAAAGTATAAGTAAAATACGTGGAACATGGCATGAATTAAAAAAAATGCAAAGCAAAATAAGTGAAAACATAATATAATACATATGTACAAATACCTATACGGGCAGTTCTACAAAAAGCTCCTTAAAGGGAGCCTAAAAAAAGTCATGTGATAATGACAATAGGAACCGGTTGCTAGCCGGTTCCAAAGTAAACCCTCTTTTTTTTTTATAAATAATGGTTATCCAATTTATTTTTATATATTCGAATAAAAAATATACGAATAAAAATATTTATATAATAAATATTCGAATAAAAATATTCGTATAATAAATATTCGAACAAAAATGTTCGTATAATAAATATTCGAATAAAAATATTTGTATAATAAATATTCGAATAAAAATATTCATACAATAAATATTTGAATAAATATATATACGAATAAAAATATTCGAATAAAAAATATACGAATAAAAATATTCGTATAATAAATATTCAAATAAAAGTATTCCTATAATAAATATTAGAATAAAAATATTTGTATAATAAATACTCGAATAAAAGTATTTGAATAAAAATACTCAAATAAAAATATTCGTATAATAAATAAAAATATTTGAATAAAAATATTCAAATAAAAAATATTCGAATAAAAAATATACGAATAAATATTGTACACAATTCCTTACAAAGTATACACAATGGCTTACAAAAATCGTAAGGAAAAAGGTATGTACACAATTCCTTACAACTTCTCACCATGAGCTAAAGGAGCCATCCAAAGGTAAGGTTTTGTGTACATACACAATTTACTACAATTTTCGTAAGCCGTTGTGTATACTTTATAAAGATTTGTGTACAAACACAAATCCTTACCGTTTTCGTGCCATATTGTGTATTCTTGCAGGAAATTGTGTATATACACAAATCCTTACCCTTGGAAGCCTCCTTGAGCTCATGGTTTTGAAGTGGTAAGAATTTATGTACATACCTTTTTTCTTACGGTTTTCGTAAGCCGTTGTGTATACTTTGTAAGGATTTGTGTACAAACACAAATCCTTACCGTTTTCGTGCCATATTGTGTATTCTTGTAGGAAATTGTGTATATACACAAATCCTTACCCTTGGAAGCCTCCTTGAGCTCATGGTTTTGAAGTGGTAAGAATTTGTGTACATACCTTTTTTCTTACGGTTTTCGTAAGCCGTTGTGTATACTTTGTAAGGATTTGTGTACAAACACAAATCCTTACCATTGTTGTGCTATATTGTGTATTATTGTAGGAAATTGTGTATATACACAAATCCTTATCCTTGGAAGCCTCCTTGAGCTTATGGTTTTGAAGTGGTAAGAATTTGTGTACATACATTTTTTTCTTACGGTTTTCGTAAGCCATTGTGTATACTTTGTAAGGAATTGTGTACAAACACAAATCCTTACCGTTTTCGTGCCATATTGTGTATTCTTGTAGGAAATTATGTATATACACAAATCCTTACCCTTGGAAGCCTCCTTGAGTTCATGGTTTTGAAGTGGTAAGAATTTGTGTACATACCTTTTTTCTTACGGTTTTCGTAAGCCGTTGTGTATACTTTGTAAGGATTTGTGTACAAACACAAATCCTTACCGTTTTCGTGCCATATTGTGTATTCTTGTAGGAAATTATGTATATACACAAATCCTTACCCTTGGAAGCCTCCTTGAGCTCATGGTTTTGAAGTGGTAAGAATTTGTGTACATACCTTTTTTCTTACGGTTTTCGTAAGCCGTTGTGTATACTTTGTAAGGATTTGTGTACAAACACAAATCCTTACCATTGTTGTGCTATATTGTGTATTATTGTAGGAAATTGTGTATATACACAAATCCTTATCCTTGGAAGCCTCCTTGAGCTTATGGTTTTGAAGTGGTAAGAATTTGTGTACATACATTTTTTTCTTACGGTTTTCGTAAGTCGTTGTGTATACTTTGTAAGGAATTGTGTACAAACACAAATCCTTACCGTTTTCGTGCCATATTGTGTATTCTTGTAGGAAATTATGTATATACACAAATCCTTACCCTTGGAAGCCTCCTTGAGCTCATGGTTTTGAAGTGATAAGAATTTGTGTACATACCTTTTTTCTTACGATTTTCGTAAGCCGTTGTGTATACTTTGTAAGGAATTGTGTACAAACACAAATCCTTACCGTTTTCGTGCTATATTGTGTATTCTTGTAGGAAATTATGTACAAACACAAATCCTTACTATTTTTGTGCTAATTTATGTATGTACCGTTTTTCTTACAGTTTTTGTAATAAATTGTGTATATAATGTGACCGGGTAAACCGGTTAAGGCTTTTTTTAAGCTTTTTTTAGTGGGCTCTCCCTAGAACTACCCATACCTATACATGAAAAGCAATTACAAAATATATAAATAATAAAAAGGTTCATAAAAAAAGGGGAAGCAAAATTTACATGAGATAAGACATATAAAACTACATATACATGATCAAGACATGACAAAACAAAATTAAATATGACAACATAAAAATAGGGCAACAAATTAAAATTCACTAATAGTTACAACGTGCATAAAAACAACAAGAATAATAAAACAAAATATTTAACTAAAAGGCATAGCAAAAGCCAACATGTACATGATAAAAAAAATATAAAAAGTAGATAAAATACGTATTAGTACAATGCAACGTATGACAACTTGTAAATGTAATACAAACATGTAAAATAAATAAAACATGTGTACATGTACATAAACAATAAAAGAAGCTAAACGTGGCACGGTAAATAAAATAACAAAAAATAGACGAGCGTACAGACATGAATAAATAAACACAAAACAACATAAACAATTAAACATGCGTATAAACATAACGACATAAAAAGGATGAAATGAACGAAATAAATAACCAATATAAATTTAACAAAAATAAATATATATACTAATGAAAATAACAAAATAAAAAGAATAAACATATGGAGTAAAGTAAAATAAAATGGAATAAAACCAAAAACACCACTGTAAATGACCAAATTATAAAGCAAAATAAATAAACAAGGACTTGAAAAGTAAAATAACCAAGGGGAGAGGTTTAAATTTAAAACTCCAGACACAGAGGGACCCTAAAATAATTAGATCATTTTGAAAAGATGATTTTGGACGGATTAGTGACCAAATCGTAAGACACAAAGAAAAGCGGAGGACTGTGGGAATTGTTTAGCAAACACGAAGGGATTTAAAATATTATTTAACCATTTTTTAAAATTACTTTTGAGTATAAAACATAACTTTTCCCCCAAAATCAGACCTTTTAACACTTCTCCGCTTTAGAAATAATTTCCCCAGCCATATCCTCTGTCCGGTTCATCTGGGGAAGATGAACATTATGAATGTTCATCTCCTCAACCCAAAAACCACCGCCTTTCCCAAATTCTGGCCACGATCCATGGTGGCCGGCGACCAAAAAAGCACTTCGAAAACTTTTTTTATTTCTTGAAACTAAAGCAAGAATAAAAAAAACCCTCCTTTTTGTTTTAAAAAAAACGAAGAGCGACGAGAACCCTTTTTCTTAACGTTGTCTCACCACCGATGGCTCAAGGTCGTTGTGTTTATCGCCGGTTCGAACAAAAGGGGAGAGACGGAGAAGAAAGCCGACCAACGACTCAATTTTTTATAGGTAAAAAAATAACAACCTAGATCTATTTTGTTTATGGTATGCGGAAAGAAAAAACTGAGAGGTTTATACCTCTGAAGATGTTTCGTTGTATTGATTCAAAGGGGTGGGATCGATCCCTTTACAAGTTTTGGCTCTCTCTTCTTATAGCCGGATTTAGAGGAGTACTAGAAAGGAAAAAAGGCCTAAAAATTCTATTGGTTTGCCTATTTCTTCTGATTGTTTCGGCTTATTCTCTTCTGACATTCTGTATTTTTGCTCTGAATTTTTTGGTGTTGTATGGCTTCTGAAATTGTTCTGCAATGTTGGCCGATATGTTTCTGAGATTTAATCTAAAATTTGCATTCGTTTCGGCCTTGTACGATCTAAAATTGTTGTATTTTTGGTGTACTCATTCCGATTCTTGGGTTATAATTGTTTTGCCAATTCTGATGCATTTTTTGGCTTCTTGCATGTGTACGATCGTCGGAGCAATGAGGGGACCAATCAGAAAGGCGTCAGACGACGATCGAAGCATCTGAGAGGTCTCCGAATATTCGAACAGTTGCGTGCATAACGCACGCACGCGAGTGGACAACAAAGAGACAAGTGTGTGGCGCGTGGCTAGATCCGAAACCTTCCTCTCCTTGATTCGGGACCGTTAGATCAAAATTTGATCTAACGTCCCACAGTGGGCTGCGCACAAAAGAAAGATGGAGTAGGGTTTTAGGTTATTCGGGCTCTAAGATTGGGCTGATGTTGTTATTTTTGATTTCGGGCTTGTAATTACATGTGTAATGGGCTGATTTAATTAAAAACAGGCTTTGTTATTTAATTTTAAAAGGTTGATTGTTTATTAATGGACTGTATATTCATTATTGGATTAAATAAAACACTTGGGTTGTTATATTAATTGGGTTTATTATTTAAATAATATATGATATAGTAAATGATATAAAGTAATAATAATAATAATAATAATAATAATAATAATAAAATGTGCCAAAGAGAAAAGAAAAATAATTATACAATATTTATTTATTTTTTTAATGAAGAAAATGACAAAAATAATTAATAATAGTTAGATTTAAAGAAACAAAACATGTACAAATTGTGAACGAAAATTATTATAATACTATTTTTGGATTTTCAAAATGAATTAGCAACAAAAACAAAGACCAAAGGAAATATTAAAAAAGCTTAACAATAAGACTAGAATATATATTTTTGACATATAACAAAAAGAATAATAAAAGAATAATAATATTTAGTAATAAAGTTAATAAAACAAAAGCAAGTATAAAAACGAAGTAGTATTTTATAATATTTTGGGTTTTAGTTTATGATATAACTGAAAATATAAATTAATAATAACAATAGTAAATAAAATCATTATTTAGATAATAAAGAAAAACGTAACAAAGAGAAGTATCTATAAAACGTTGTTTATTATTTTTTTTGTTTTTTTTGTTTAATAATTACAAGTCCATTACTCGAATAAAATTTAGACCCGGGTTTAAACCCCGAATAAAATTAGTGATTACAATTGCCCCTCTTTACTTATCGTTGTAAAACAATGCTAAAGCAAAGCACTAATTTTATCTGACTTCCCTGTTCGAGGAGTCTGAATTTGGAAGCCCTTTTCCGCAATTATGATAGTCCTTCCGTTCCCCGATCCCCTGATCAGTTTGTCGTGGTCGGTATTTTGATTTGATATTATCTGCACACATCAAAAGAGAATTTTCAAAGGCGAATTTTGATTCCCTAATTTAAACATTTTGAACAAATTAAAAGATTCTGAGCTGTGAGTCCCCCCTCTTTGAGACTTTAAGCTCTGAACTGTTGAAGAAGTTGATCCTTCCTATATAGAACCAATTTCTGAAAAAGCTTCGAGTCTTTCCTATATAAAACTCTTCGCAAAAATCTTCGATCTGAGTCTCTCCTATATGAAACCCTAAATCTAGAATTCTAACAATGTTGATCCCTTCTCCATAGAATCCACATCTTCGAGATGCTTTGATTTCTGATCATTGAAGCATCTGACGGTCCCTCTCTTCGAGCGTATACCGTAAAGCATGAATCCCTTCTTCAGGCATATGTCATAGTGAACAGTCCCTCTCTTCGAGCGTATGTCGTAAAGCATGACCCCCTTCTTCAGGAGTATATCATAGTAAATGGTCCCTCTCTTCGAGCGTATACCGTGGAGCATGAACCCCTTCATTAGGCGTATGTCATAGTGAGCGGTCTCTCTCTTCTAGCGTATATCATCCTGGTAAAGAAATCCTTTGTTGGTCTCTACATACTCTCAATTAGTCGACCTTGACTGTCTCTTGACTTTTTCTTTTTCTTCTTTATTTCTTTTTCTCTTCTTCTTCTTCATTGTTTTCTTCTTCTTTCTCTTTTTCTTTTCTCTTTTTTTCTTTCCCACTTTTGTATTCTTTTTCTTTTCTTTCTTTTTATTTTCTTTTCGTTTTTTCTTTCTCCTCTTATTTTTCGTTCTTCTTTTTCTTCTCTTCCATTTCATTCTTCTTCTCTCTCTCTTTTTTTCTTTTCTATTTTTTTGCGCTTGCTTCTCGTTCTTCTTCTTCCATTTCTCTTCCATTTCGTTCTTCTTCTCTCTCTTCTTCTCTCTCTTTCATTTTTTTCGTTCTTCTTCTCCTTTCTCTTTCTCTTTTTTTTGAATATCTGAACATCATAAAAAGTATCGATTTCTAATAGTCTTTTCTTTCTTTTCTTTTCTTTTCTCTTTTCTTTTCTTCTTTTCCTTTCTTTTTTCTTCTTTTTCTTTCTCTTCTTCTTTTTCTTTTCATTTTGTTTCCCCTTTTCTTTTTCTTTTCTCTTCTCTTTTTTCGAACAAACAAAACTAAGGACTCATGATTCTTTCTGTTTTTATTTCTTCTTTAGAGGCTACAGATCAAGCTTCTGATTAATCTTCGGAATTTCTGTTTAAAATGTACAAAATATAATGAGGGAATGAAATGAGAATGCTAACAATGCATGAATATTTAACCTAAATGATGCATGAACATTTAACCTACATGATGCATAAATGTTTAAACTAAATAGTGCATGAATGATGCATGAATATTTACCCTAAATGATGCATGAACATTTAACCTACATGATGCATAAATGTTTAATTTAAATAGTGCATGAATGATACATGAATATTTACCCTAAATGATGCATGAATGTTATTTTTCTTTTCTTCTTTTTTTTAGAGGATAGATTATTGCTTCCTATATTTTTCGGGCTTTTATCTCTTCTAGATCTTCCTTCACTATTTCGCCTTGAAAAGGGGTTTGTTCTTCATGTGTCGGTCAGAACAAAATCTCTCGTTTTACGATCTTCTTTCGGTAAAGGTTCACTGTTTGCCTAGGTTTTTTCTTCTTCTTCTTTTTCTTCTTTTTTCTTTCTTTCTTTTTCTCTTTTTTCTTCTTCCCCTTTTTTATTTCCTCTTTACTTTTTTTTTCTTCTTCTTCTTCCTTTTTCTGTTTTTTTCTTCTCTTTTCTTTTTTTTTCTTTCTTTTATTCTTCATCTTCTTTTTTCTTTCTTCTTATTTCCTCTTCTTTTCTTTTCCTTTTTTTCTTTTCTTTTTCTTTCTCTTCTTTTTTCTTTCAAGGATCAAGGTGGACAAAATGGCCCAAACTACTCAGCGTTCAATTTTGGACAAAAGATCATCCTTTATCCTCATTGTTCTTTTATTCGGCTCTTTGAGAAGCTAAACTGACTTGCATTGATGGGTTAGAATCTCTTATTCAAAAATGTCTCATTTCTTTAAGCTTTGCCTCAACCATAGTTTTTCTTTGAGTCTTTGCGACAAGTCTTTTATTGCAATGTTAGGGTAACCACGTGCCCTCAAATTCTCGGGTTTGCTTCTTCAATTAAGACTCAATCTGTATTTTTGAAAACATTCAAAACATTAAGGTAGAAGACTAACTAGCATCCGAAGTTTGACATTTTTTCCTTCTTTTTCTTTCATATTCTTTTCCTCTCAAATAAACACGGTAATTCTCTTATTCTTATTCTACTATAAGATTCTGGAGTATCAATCTCGGAATACTCGTATTTCCCACTTGTGGCAATGGCTCTCAATTCTCATGCTTGGGTTGTTTGACATTCATTTTCAACTTGTTCATTTGGTATTACCCTCTTAGATTCCATTTTGACTTCTATCTCTAGGCCTTCTGATCGACTCTCTTTATTGTCCCCAAACACAACTTTTACCCCAAAAGGCTCGATGTTTATTTCAAAACTGTGACCCCAATAGGCTCGAGTAGTCCTTATTTATGTTGGCCTGACCTCTCGAAATGTATCATCTTACAATCAAAGTGATCTTTTCCCGCAACACCTAATATCACACATTGCCCCTTCTTCTCGGTTTATATCAAAGATGATCATTTGCATTAATGGTCTTGTTTATAAACTTTTGGACAAAAATAATTTTAATAAAGCAAAATTTAAATGGGTTCTAGCAAACAAAAATTTTAAAAGGGAATGAATAACAAGTAAAAGATAAAAAATGAGTTCCTTGGATATCGAGTGCTTTAGACTCAACTCTAGAAGATCAGTTTTTAACCTTTGGAAGCTATGGCGATATTTGAAGATTTTGAATTCCTTTCTGATTGCTCGGTTCATCCTCATGATTATCGTATTTGCTCGATCTATTCGAAAACTACTCCTTCTAGTTCTCAATACTTTCTCCATATATATATTCAAGCTTTTTCTACTTGCCCCTACTAATATTTTCTTGAGAAATCGATGTACTTTAGTATCCATCTAACTATATAAAGTTGTCATACGTTAGATTTATTGTTTAATAACGTGCCAAAGAGAAAAGAAAAATAATTATACAATATTTATTTATTTTTTAATGAAGAAAATGACAAAAAATAATTAATAATAGTTAGATTTAAAGAAACAAAACATGTACAAGTTGTGAACGAAAACTATTATAATACTATTTTTGGATTTTCAAAATGAATTAGCAATAAAAACAAAGACCAAAGGAAATATTAAAAAAGCTTAACAATAAGCCTAGAATATATATTTTTGACATATAACAAAAATAATAATAAAAGAATAACAATATTTAGTAATAAAGTTAATAAAACAAAAGTATAAAAACGAAGTATTTTATAATATTTTGAGCTTTAGTTTATGATGTAACTGACAATATAAATTAATAATAACAATAGTAAACAAAATCATTATTTAGATAATAAAGAAAAACGTAACAAAGAGAAGTATCTACAAAACGTTGTTTATTCGTTTTGTTTTGTTTTTGATTTGTTTTTTTTGTTTAATAATTACAAGCCCATTACTAGAATAAAATTTAGACCCAGGTTGGAACCCCGGATAAAATTAATGATTACAAGGACGTATTGTTTAATTATATCAATATAATTGGTTTATTGTTATTAGACTTTCAAGCTTGACAATCATCAAAGAGCTCTGTAAAATGCTTGTTTGAACGTCAAAACAATTTGATAACACTTAAGTATATCTTAAGTTCGATATTTTGTGTATAAAGAAATTTTTTATTAAGAGATTCACTCACCTAAATTAAATTTATAACGTAAGTTGATCCAGATTAGTCAAGGCAAAATTTCAAAAAAAATCAAAAGGGCAACAAAAAAATTATGCATAAAGTCAAAAAAATCCCTTCCGAAGTTTGACGGAATAGTCACCTTAGTCTCTATTTTTTAGAGTAATCCTTAAATATTTCATTTTAAGTCAAAATAGACTTTCTGTAGATGAAAACTATCAATCGGTTGATGATAAATGATTTGAAATAACGTGATAAACCTATATGACAATGTACGTTGACATGACTTTATCGTGTAAAAAATATATTGACTTAAAAAATATTACAACAGTAAAAAATAATTTCATAAAACTATATAAAATATAAATTAATTTTTCTGTTGACTTAACATTTTATCAAGTTATTTCAAACAGTTTACCTTCAGTTTTTTAATAATTTTCATTCATAAAGAAATTATTTTAAATTAAAATAAAAAGTTAAGAGTTAAATTTCTTAAAAAATAAAAATTAATAACTTTCTAATAAAACGTTAAAGTTATTTTTTAACTTTCTAATAAAAATTAATAACTTTATAATTTACATATATAATTTTAGCAATTTTGAAGTTTTTATATAATAAAAATTATAAAATCACTAAAATTCAATGGCTGAATTATAATTGTACTGAGAGTTAACGTTCATGTGACTACTTTCTCATAAATTAATAATATAAGTGATCAAAATGTATCTTTGAAAAGTTTACTACTAAAAATTAAACAAAAAGTGATTTATCCAAATTATATTTCTAATAAGCAAAATTTGTAAAAATTAAACTTATAATATCAGGTTTGACGGTCTAGTGGTTAGCACTTTGGAATTTGAAACCAGCGATCTGTGTTTAAATCTCGGTGATTCTTTTTGAGTATTATAATAATCAAACTATAAGTAAATTTAAAAAATAATATTTATTATTTATCTTGACAAAATTTTATTGAAATTGATGGAGTGCTCGCTCTTTATTTAAATCTCAAATAATAATTTTTAAATATTTGATTTAAATAATTATAAGAATACAAGAGACAAAAAAATTATAAAAACTTTTACTAGACTATAATATATATATTTTCTAATTAAATTAGTATCGTATTAAATTACAACACCAATTCAATTAACAAGTTTCATTCTCTCTATTCTATAAATATTTTTTATTGATTTTTTAGGTTAAATATTTTTTTAATTTTAACTCATAATTATTTATAATTTATTATTGATACAAATATAAAAAATATAATCGAATAAATTTTAAATATATATTTTATAAAATTTAATTATTTAAAATATTTAATATAATTAAAATTAAAGTTTAGAGAATTTAATTTTTAAAAAGTTAATAAAAGATAATACTTATAAAAAACAATAAAGATATAATTAACACAAAAATTAACGTTTTCAAATCCTATTTTCGTGAAAATGTGTCCATGAAGAAATTATTACATGAACCATTTTCACTACCTAGGATATGATCCCAACCAATTAAAATAAGACACATAATATATTTTTTCCATATCATATTTACACATAAGCATCATCCAAATCATCCACTTTAATTCATTTAATTTAAAAATGGAAAAATATTACCAAAGATTTTTTATGTTATCTTCCTCTTTATTGTTCAATTTTTTAAATTAATTTTTTCTAATCCCTAACCCTAAATCTTAAACCCTAATTCTAAACCCTAAATCCTAACCCTAAACCATAATCATAAATCTAACCCTAACCCTAAACCATAACCATAATCATAAATCTAACCCTAAACCTTAAACACCAACCCTAAAACCTAAACCCTAACCCTAACAATAACACATAACCCAAACCCAAACCCTAAACCTAAACCCTAACCCTAAACCCTAAGCTTAAACCTAAACCCTACCCCTAAACCTAACTCTAACCCTAAACCTTAATCCTAACCCTAACAATAACACATAACTTTAACCCTAAACTATAAAACCTAAACCCTAAACTTAAACCACATGAACCCTAAACCCTAAACCACTAATCCCTAACCCTAAACCCTAAACCACTAATCCCTATCCATAAACCCTAAACTCTAAATCTAAACCCCAAATCTATATAAGAAATTAATTAGAAAAATTTTAAAGAACAAAGAGAAAGATGACACAAGAAATCTTTGATAATATTTTTTTCCTTTTTTAAATCAAAGACATTAAATTAGATGATTTGGCCAATGCTTATGTATAAATTTGATATGAAAAAATATATTATGTGTTGGACCATATCTTAGGTGGTGGAAAGGGTTCATGTAATAATTTTTTGTGTCCATGGAACTTATAAATACAATGAACTACATAACATCAAGTTTTATCATTCATATTTCTGAATAAAATTGGAATGGTTTCGATACAGGGGTTAATATATAGGGTAAGTAAAATTTAAATGGAATTTTATAAAGGCATAAAGATAATTTTCACTCTTAACGTTTATAATTTTTGTCATTTTGGCCCATATTCTTTTTTGGGATAAATTTAACCCTTGATCTATGTCTTTTTAACAAATAACTCATTTTTTAACTATCATGATAACTGAACCGTTAAAAATTTAATAATGGTAACATATCATATATATATATATATATATTTTAAATGACATATAATCTAACCTATTAAATATATATCTATATAGAATATAATTTTATTTTAGTATAAAATATAAAAAAATTAAATTTAAATAAAATATTAAAAATTAATTAAATACAAAACAAAAATTTACTAAATATTCTCAACCTAACTAAACTAAAATATCTTTATAAAACCCTAAAACTCTGATTTAAATTAAAACTAAAACACCTAAATTCTAAATTAAAATAATAAAAATCCAATTGATTATTATCAAAAAAAATTTATCTTTGATTCACCGGTAACAAACTATACAAAACACTTTCTTCTCAGATTATGTTCATACCTTTTTATATAAAATTTTGATTTTACTATAGTTAAGGTTGAAAATATTTAGTAGCCTTTTGTTTTAGATTTAATTAATTTTTAATAAATAAAAAATAATTTTTAATATTTTATTTAAATTTTAATTGTTTTATATTTTTAGATTGGAATAAAACTATATCCCGCGTTTATGTATTTGATATACTAGATGTTAAGTCATTTAAAATATATTATTACATATATATGACATGTCACTATTATTAAATATTTAACGGTTCAGTTATCATGCTAGTTAAAAAATGAGTTATTTGTTAAAAAGATAAAGGTCAAGGGCTAAATTTATCCCCAAAAAAGAATAGGGGCTAAAATAACCAAAATTATAAACGTTAAGGTGAAAACTATCTTTATGTCTTTTATAAATTTAATTTGAATTTTTAAATTCTATTGAATTTACTTTAATTTTATAAATTTGTTTTAATTAAAAAAATATTCAAATAAAGTTTGAATGATAAAATAAGACTTGGATAACTCGAATAACTAGAACATCTACATGATTTTAATTCTATTTTTTAAAAACAAAATTTCCCTTCTTGCAATTTAATCTCTCAAATTTTATTTTATTCAATTCAACCTTTTTTTTCAATTTTTTTTGTTTCCTTTAGTTTTCATAATAAAGGTTTTCCAATTTTATAAATTTAATGCTAATATTTGTTTTAACTCTTCATCTTTTATAAATTCATACACACCGTACATATTATATAATGGTCGAACCCAAAATACAAAAACCATATATATTACATTGTTTAAACCTGAATCATTTAGAAATAACAATAATAATCGTAACAAATTCTAATGCTTTTTCATGGTGATTGGGAAGTTTATATCAATCTGATTTAGAATAAAATATTATTATGTATTCTTTAACGAAGACGAGTTGCGGAACACTTGTAGGTGAAGCTATCTTCAATGATCCACCGGATTCTAAAAAAACTAAAAAAATGTAATTTTTTTTATAAATGATTGAATTTTTTTAATATGACACTTTGAATTAGACTATTTAAAATTTCAAAAATAACACTAATACAAGACTAGAAGAGTATTATTATTTAGCTGACTTGGTTGTTTGCTATTATGTACCAAAAAGGAAAATGAAAAATAATTGATGGCTCAAACTCTGTTCTGCAGATTCAAGTCTATAGCCAGACTCTCAGACCTGAACAAAAACTATTAAATTGTTGAGAGTGGGATTTGAACCCACGCCCTTTCGGACCAGAACCTTAATCTGGCGCCTTAGACCAACTCGGCCATCTCAACAGCGTGTCAGATTTTGCAGTTTAGTTTACAGATTCTAATATGCACGAAATAAGATGTATCAAACTGAACAAGAAAACCTTCCAAATATTACTTAATTCATCATAAGATACAAAGAAGGAACAATCATAATTCCAATAGATAATTGGTTATTGTTCTGGTTCATCAGCTATGACAATGTGGAAAATCATCCTAAAAGGATTTGGAAATGGGTTGATTAAAATATTGAATAAGGGCCAGGGGCTATTGGAGATGGAGATGGAGCTGGGGCAGCACCGTCTAGCACCGTGATCTTAAGCTTCTGCCCACCTTCGCAATGGCCGCTGACTCCGCAAATGTACCATTTGTTGCCGGCGGTTGCCAACTTAATTGTGTCGTTTCCTGTGAAAGATCCCAAGCTATTGTTTGAAGGAGCAGTGCAGTTCTGGAATTCATCTCCAGTTACTTTGTACACACTGTGAGCTCCAGTCGTGTACTGAAAAACTGCAATAACAAAAGAATGTCAATTTCATGATCCACAAATATCCAAAAAAATATTTATATAATTTAGGATTACAATCGAATTTCTGTCGAGCAGAGATTCAATTAAAACTCAATTATGTTTATAATTTATGTTTTTTTGATGTTAATTTACCTTAATTAAATCCTAAATTTAATAAGTTAATTCAATTTGAACATATTATAATAAAATTCGATAAAATATAATTATACACAAAATTTTGATATGAATGTGAATATGTAATTTAAACATTATGACGTTAATATTTTAATTAAATATTATTTTTATTATAATTACAATAATTTAAATATTAAATTATATATTAATTTAAATTTATAATTTATAATATTTAATAAAATATTAATTTATAATTAAAATTAAGTACACTAAAACTAAATAAAATAGTAAATAAATAAATTAAATTAAATATATAATACTTAATTTAAATATTAATCACAAAATTAATTCTCTACGTTCATCCCAATTTTAATTTTTAAGCCTAATTATATTTATCAATATTTTAAATTCATCAAATTATAGATATCCTTAATTAAATGTTTTGTAAATATTAAATCTTGTAAATATCAGTTTATATCAATAACAGGTCGGGTTCAAAACAAGTTGGGTCAATTATTAGGTTGAGTTTAAAATTGATCGCGTTCAAAACAGGTTAGGTAAAATCAAGTCTCGGGTCAATTTAGTCGGATAATATCAGTTATTTTCCAGGTTAGACTCATGTTCAGGTTCGTTTCATTCGGATGCATGTTGGGTTTCGGTTCAACAGTAACATGTTCAAATCGTATTCCGGTCATTCTCGGTTAGATGTAATTCAGGTTTGGTTACAACAGTAATAGGTCCAAATCGGGTTCGGGTTAACTACAGTCGAATACAAAAAATAAATTTTAGGGTAAACTACTCAAGTGGCAATCCAACTAATTGAGGATATCTATTTTGGTCACCCAACTAGCGAACTCATCAATCAGACCATCCAAATTTTTAATCTTATCTATTTGTGTCATCCTTCATTAAAAAACAAACGATGAATCTGACGTGGCTGTGAAAAATAAACGATAAAACATGTGTGTTATTTATTAATAATATTTTATTTCACTTTTTTTTACGGAAAAGAGCCTCGTTAAAAAAACCCTAACACTTCCAACCCTAAAGAAGGGTTAGAAGCCCCTATGGAGAAAAGAGTACCCCTAGAATTTTATTGAAAAGGGGAGTCAAAAGATTGAAAATTTCACATCAGCACTTTTTTACTCCCTTCGCCCCACGTTTAGTGTTCATTGTTGACTTTTTACGTAGTTTTAGAAAGAAAAAGTTTGTGTAAGAAATATGATGTAAAATAATTGAAAGGACAATTTTATCCTTAAAATATTAAATTTTGTTTTACTAGAAAACAAAAGAAAGGGTAATAAAGGAAACGTACATCATAAAAATTATTGATTTTTTTAATGAGATATTTTAAGTGAAACAATTTTAAAACATAAAAATATATCATATATGGTCAGAGGGAGTATGTTTTATCTCTCTCCTCTATCTTTGTTTCTCTTCTGAGTTGCTTCTCTCCATTTTTATCACCCCACCTCATTCAAACCAAACTTAAAATTGTAATAAACTTACGTGGACGTGATCTCCAAGGTTGACCACAAAGGCGCCTTCAACAGGTTGAAACGGTGATCCAAGTTTTGCCATTTTCCCTGGTGGCATGGAGTCCTCCGACTAGGTCCTGAAGCAACAGGATAATTGTCCCCGAGTTGATGTGGCCTTTTAGCTGGAGAGTGAGGTCCTAAATCAAGCAACAGGATAATTTCGGGTAGAAATTAACCACCACTTTTTGGAGAGATTATACGGTGAACTCTGTTTACCACGTCATTCATGGTTCAAGCAATCAGAACCATTGATCTTTAAATAACCGCCTAATAATTACCTATCCACTAAGTCCATGTAGGAAAGAGGTGATGATTCACTTGAAAAAAATTAAGATCAACGGTCCTGATTGCTTGGGACCATGAATGACGTGGTGAACAGGGTTCACTGTATAATTTTTCCACTTTTTGATCCATGTCCGCACATGCCTTCGTCAAAGCCTCTTTCTGTAAACCCATGACCTCCGACAACACCTCGAGAAGCTTGCAGACTAACCCCATCATCTTCTCGTTGTGTACTCCTTTGTCACTTCAATCCAGCCCTCTGGCTTATCAGGCCACCTCGAATAATCCTGTTTTTCAATGGTTATAAAAAGTACGTCACAATCTTTCGTCAATCTTGCACTGCTTGTCCTGCAAGTAAATATCAACCATTTTACACAATAATTTCATTAAAACAAGTGTAGTTCTTAAAAATTTACCTGAAGATGGCTGAAGACAATGAAACCCCTTTTTTTACCACGAGACATGTCGAACCGAAGCTCGTCTTCAGTAGACAAAGCGAAGAATTGTTTAGCAAGATGAGTCATGCTGGAAATAAGTTTAACATCAACACCATGATCAACAATCCGGAAAACACCTCAATCCTCAATAGCCTCAACAATTTTCTTGCATATCTCAGCCCTCTTTCCTTCAACATAAACAATGCCGACAAGCTAGAATTTTATTACAATTTTAAGTATACTTTGAATAGGGTGGGATGACATAAATGGAGAGAAGCAACTCAGAGTGAAAATAAAGGTGAAAGGGAGAGATACAGATAGTTAAAATAAGTGTGTTGACGTGGAATTGTCAGCCTTTTTAATTCAGTCAAAAAATAAAATAAAATATTAATAATAAATAACACAAGTTTTGTAGTTATTTTTTCATAACCACGTTAGATTTACGTTTGTTTTTTAACGACATATGATACAAATAGGTAGGATTTAAAAGTTGGTGACCTGATTAACGAGTTTATTAGTTAGACAGTCAAAATAGGTATCCTTAGTTGAGTGGTCACTGAAATATTTTACCCTAAATTTTAATATATGTAAATATAATAATAATTTATTAAACTCCTTAATAAAATAAAAAAATAATTATTTTCTTAGATTAAAATGAAATTCAACTATAGTTTTTAAAATTATAAGACACAGATATAATAAGAATACAATACAATAGAATTATATAATATTAAAACAAAATAAAAATAATATTATTTTTCAATAAAATACTTAAAAAAATTACATAAAACATTAAAAATAATATTACTTATAAAAATTTATTAATAAAACATTAAAATTACTAATAAAATTCTAAAAACAAACTATTATAGCTGTCAAATGAAATATTGGTCAAAATATTTTAAAGAGTCCTACTCATAAAAAATTAATCAATAAAAATAAGCTTTCACTTTTCATCTTCTTCAACCTCTTTCCCCGTATGTTTTTACTGTTCATTTTCTTCCAAGTTCCCCTCTCTGACCATTTTCATTGGTTAGAGGCACTTTAACTCGAGATTTTTATATTGAGTACACGTATTTATTTAATACAAATACCATCCTCGAAATATCCTCTCCAATCTCTTAACGTATTCAAATAATTTTCAATTGTGTCTTGTTAATCCGGAACATTCTCGCTATGTTCCCTCACCATACCCACATCATATCTGTCCCAAAAGTGTATCTGATACGCGGGACGTCCATGAATGGACGTAGACGTACTTCATAGTTTTCCCCGGTTCAAGGGTGGTTAAATTGAATACTAATATGATTGAGTAAAAAATATTAATTAAATAAAGTAAAATTAAAAAAAAAACTTTTAATTAAATAGTGATATATGTTACTATTATCTGACTGAAAGATAAATTTATTAAATTTTATTTTATTTTAAGATTAAATTAATAAAATATATAAATATTAAAGATCAAATATATAATTATACTAATTTTGTTAACCTTTTAACAATCGATTGATATTATTGTAATTGTAAATTGAATGGACATTTGAGTATTTTGCCGTTATATTATTAGGACAAATTTTACAGTATTAAATATAAATCTTAGGATTCTAATATCAATCCTACTGAACATTAACTGTTGCCACTCTAGAATGTTATTTCCTCATCTCAATGTGAATTGCTCCTAAAAAGAAACAATAATATATTATCCCACAGCAATCACAAACAAAATTTGAGTCCTAATAATGGAGCTTAATATGTTGCTTATAGGAATCTCTATCTACTCTTCAAGAAGATTCTGCTTCAGAAACGGTTTCAGTAGTTTCACTACTCTTAACAGATTCGCTGGTCACGGTGATTTCACCTACATCTGTCTCTTCCGACGACTCTCCTTGTTCTGGCTTTGAAAGCCCTGGACCAGCTGATACTTTAACCATTGAAGGATGCAGCAGCCGGTCTACATGCTTGAAACCCTTGCGAAATTCTTGAAGAATGATACCTTCTTCGAATTCAGTGGAATACAAGGTTCTTGAAGAAAATTATCAAGTATGAATGAAGATAAAAGAAGCTCCCACGAAGTTTCTCCTTGTCTTCTATTTGTATTTACCAGCTTAAGGAAATACAAGGTTTCATGTCACAACTGAGTCTAATATTCGTAATATATCGTTACCCATAAATTCATCGAGTCAGCTCGAATCAATCAAGACTTGGTTTGTGTTAAAAGCATATCAAGGACTTCTCAAGACCTAAACAAACTTGTCTAAGCTTTCGAGAAAGCTCATCAAGTACTTAACTGAATAACAAGTTGATACAAAATCCAGGATCCAAGAATCAACTCAAAATCTAGGAACCATCTAGATTATAATTAATCTAAAAAACTCACTAATATGATAAGAGAAACGCTTAAATTTCAAATTCAACACATCGGTAAAAAAATATAATCTTGATGTAGAAAACGAGATAATTGTTGGTAGTGGTACGATGTTGGATAGATTTGTCTTTGACACCCTCCTAATCATAATTGAATAGGCAAACACCTCCAAACGACACAAATCTCTCCGATGGATTATGATGAGATAGATGTTGTTGTCGTCCTCGACACCCTCCTAAGTGCAATTACTTAGGCAAACAACCTCAAGCGACTCTAACTCACCCTCATAGATACGATTACCTAGGCAAGCAGGAGTGTCAAGATAATCTTCATCACAATAACTCGTCAAACTTATGTTGAAAAAACTTCTGATATAAAATTAACAAGGTGAATCTATTAACCTTGCAAATAAAATGGCTCATTACCAACGGTTTTGTTAGTCTTGATATTCTTCTTGTTTTATTAATGAAACAAATATGCTTTTAAATATGCTACAATTGAAGAGTTCGTCTTAATATAGAAAAAGAAAAATAATAATAAAATAAATATACATATTTTAGGAAAGTTCTAGGAATATTTATGTTGAGGAAAATAATTCCTCAAATATTGATGTTGGGAAAATATTTTTTGAAATATTGATGTTTTTACAGTGCATCTAAAGTCGGATGCTTTAGACACCGACTCTGAACAGGAAAAATCAATTGGAGCTGACGAGAGACGAGCCAAAAGGCTCTGCCCTGCCCTACTGCTCTGCGCCTATACTGTGCAGTGCTTGCTCACCACTGTGCCACTGTGCACGTCAGGAAAGGCTGGAAAAAGTCAAAGTCGGTAGCTCTTGGCTCTTATTCATCCTTTAATCTTTCTAGAAATAGTTCAAAGACGATAGCTCTTGGCTCCTCCGTCTTTAATTTCACTGTTGAGTCTTCAATATTTTGGGAATTAAAATCCGAACATGAGGAAAAATTCAATAATAATATTTGCAAGAATTTTCCCATATTTTATCTAACCTAAAAGATTAATAAAGAAATAATAAATATATTCCTAAATCATATATATTTATAAAGAATCCTAAATTGAATCAAAGTACAAGTAATCAATAAAATTATAAAAAATTCGCAATAAATAATAATTCTCGTATTAAACCCACATATAGTTTTTTGTTTGAACAATTTCATTAAAACGGACATAACTTGAACTTCCGATGCTGGATTGATACGTTTCAAAATGTGTTGGAAAGCTAAGAGACAAAGAAATATTTTTGAAGCAGACATGTAAATCCAGAACTGCTTGTATCACATTCAAAAATTATGTATAAATCGGTTGAAATTTCAGACTAATAAAACAACAGTGGATTTTTGACAAAGTACATTGTTTTAGCCTTCCTATATGCACGTATCACGAGCCAACTCGGTACTTCACCTGCATTAAGCCAATAATCAATTAATCATTATGCCAGATACAAACAAAATCGAAACCAGTCATCTAATAATCAAATGGATTGTCCATCATTAGAAGATTAACTTGAAAATGTTAAGTGAACTGTATTATCTTTCATCATTATTTCCTGGTCAGTCTAATTCATCTCATTAGTAATCAAACGTATAATGTACTTGAGGCGTTACATTAATTTGTTCACAAACTGCTGCCCCAATTCATTGATGATGAGGATAAGAACATCGTAAGTGAAAATTCGAATGTGGCTTAGGCAGGAAAAATCAGTAGGTATCATGTCTCTAAAAGTGGGATAGCAAGGAGTAATCAGTGTTAACTCACCATTAGATCAAAAGGTTTTTTCACTGTGTCCACAGGTTCAACAACGAGTGAAGTGAACCCAGAATCTCCATAAACTACTTGTATATGCTCTGATAGCTGTTATTGATCTTCTCTTGCCCCCATGTCTCGACCTTAATTTGGGCTTCAACTCGCTCAAAATTATCCAAAACCTCTCCTTGGGCATTTTCTTCCAGTAAAAGATCGAAGACGATCTCTCTCCGTCCTCTTATGTAAGTTGTCAAAGTCTGCACTAATCCTAAGAACTCGTTCCTTCTCTGCTGACAATTCTTCAAACAAAGAAGCCATTTTTTTTTCAAGGTCAACTTTCTCGTCTTCTACGGATTCTAAAGATGCTACTATGTCAGCAACTTTTGATTCATCATTACTAGCCACTAGCCAAAGCTTCTTTGTATGATTGGAGCAACGATAAAATGGCTGAAGAAGATGTTTCTTCAACATCACTAATCTCTTCTGCAGCAGCATTTTCTTCAACAGTGACAGCACCATCTGAGGAGTCCTGTTACATAGATCCACCAGGATGAAAAATGTGGCCACAAATGGTTTGTAACAATGCATTAAAAAAGGTGCACGTAAAGAAAAATATTGACTAGAAAAGGTGAAACCACTTAATTCAAGGAACAATGTACTCTTGAACTTCAAAAGCATACAATTTAATCTTTAAATTCTAAATTTTCTCGATTGAGCCCCTAAGCATCAGTCTAAACTACTTACTTTTCAAAAATAACATTTCTATTAAAAAATAATTATTTACATACACATATACAGTATATAAGGTACTACTGAAAGAGAGAGACATAAACTACTACTAACAAATTTCTATGTTATACTCAGTAGTATTATCTTCATTAGTAAAATTACTTGAATGTTAGAATAATAAAATAAATGGTATATATGCTTTTATTAAAACATGTTTATTTCGCGTCTATTTTTACTAATAAAACTTTTTTATTTGGTAGGTGTATAAAATTTATATTTATGTTTATGTGGTATTCTTGGAAATGTAACAAAAATTACTACTAAAAACATCTTTAATTACTGATATCTAATAGTATTATCTTAATTAATAAAATAACTTAAATTCGAAAATAATATAATAAGTTGTGCATACATTATTAAAATAATATATTTTTTAAAAGAACATCGTTCCATGTATAGTATTAAATCTAAATCTAATTATTCCATATTTACCACATATAAATTTATTTAAAAGAATAACTATTTATATTATTTAAGATTTAAATAAATATAAAAAAGAACAAATTAAACTTCTTAATCCTAATGTAAACATACTAAAAAAAGTAAACCAAAGAAAACTAAACAAAAACAAACAAATCTTTTGATAGATAAGTCTAAGTTGATCATGCGGCCATATGCACTTCTTTGCAGCTTCCTTTCTCCTCGATCAGCACTGGAGCTTGTTGGGAAAGGATCTTAGTCTGAATCAGTTTCTTCAACCAATTTTCTAGCCAAACCAGTGAAAGGTTTGAACTTGGATTTCTGAACTATTTCTTTATCTTGTTCTTTTGGTGAATCAGATTGATCAGCAACAGTAGCGGACAAATGCTTGTTACACAAGGAACCTATATCCGAATATGGTTTGTCACCTAGTTTTCTAGCTAAACCGATGAAAGGTTCGAACTTGGGTTTATTGGTTTCTTGTTTCTTTGAATGGGTAGTAAACGGTTTCTTATTAGACAAGGAACCTAAATCCGAATGCGGTTTTTCACCCAATTTTCTAGCTAAACCTGTGAAAGGTTTGAACTTGGATGTCCTGGTAAATTCTTCCTCAGATTGGGTAGTAGATGATTGCTTGTTAGACAAGCAACGAAAATCAGCACAAGGTTTTTCATCGATTTTTCTCCCGATTTGTTCTTCCTCTTGTATTTTCTCCAAAGAATTAATTGGAGTAGGATTTTCTTGCTCCTTGTAATCCAAAGGAGGAGCAAAATCAACTTCACAATCGGTATCAATGAGGCTAACAGCATCGTCCGGCATGGTCTCCACTATGTTAATGTAAAACGTCTTACTCCCATGGCTGATCATTATAGTATCACCCTTTGTCAAGCAAGAGAATTTTTGTAGGTTTTCTTCTAGCACAGCTTTCGGATTCGAGATCTCCGCAAAGTCGTTGCTGTGCGGTTGAATCTTGATGTAATCTCCCACTTCTATTTGCATGTTCTCCATCATCCAATCTGGCATGAACACAACGTCATCCTCTTGGCCACTGAACTCGAAAACCCCACAATGGGAGACCGTCCCTTTAGATAAGTTCCGAATCTGGAACTGTAGTGGCCTGGAGATTTTATTCTCTACGATCGTTTGGAGATCATTGGCCGGCATAATAATCTTATTACTAACATCTAGATGAGTTTTTTTACAAAAGAAAAGAGGAAAACATCGGTAGTCTCCTTCGAAGAATGGCAAGTTTTTATAATAACCATGATTCCAAGTGTTTATTTAAGACTGAAGATCACCTTCCTCGCCGGCATTATCATCGTGTACCTCTTCTAATAGAGACTCAAATGTTTCATCATAATCAACGTTTTCATTGTTGTCGATTTCTTCCGAAAAATCATCTTTCTTACCGGCATTATCTTCATAGTCTCCTATAACAAGGCCGAATTCATCAAAGTCATCAGAGTTTTCCTCGAGCTTGTTAGTGGAATGGTTTAATTCATCGATTTCATCATAATTTTCAGAAGATTTCTCCATGTTTGATCGATAAATTTCTTCACATGATTGAAGTTCTAAACTTCGCTCAATTGGGTCTTTAAATAGCCTACGAATTAGAGTTTTTGACGAGACTTGATTTTCAAGTCATGGTAGGAAAAGAGTTATCCAATAATAATTAATCATAAACATTAAAATCAATTATAAGTTGGATTGAATTAATCTATTAATAAAATAAAAATAGATCAATTATTAAAAAATAAAAAATAATATTTATATTTTAAATATAATTTATATTATTTTTTAATCTAAATAATAGTTAAGAATGATGTAAAATAATCTTATCTTTTTATAAAATCCCTAATTGAGTAGTTTTTAATTTCCTGAATTTTTCCTTTAGATTCGTATAATAATGTTAAAAAATAATAGTAAGTCGGATTTATTAATTTTATTATATCTGAATTTAATTTCGTAGAATTGTTTATTATTTGTTTTAGATCCAAATATTATAATATAAAATTTATATAATAATATTTTTTAAACCGAGATCTATATTTAATTTTAAGAAAAATTGACTAAATATAAAATAAAAATAAATTTCTAATGGATTTAATTATTGGCTTTCAAATTTCTTATTTTTTTTCTTTATAATTTATTTTAGTAACATAAGTGAAGACTAGGAAGAAAATAGGTTGCTAAATCCGCTATGGGGGAACAGGTATAATGTAATTGAGTTAATTACACTAAATGTCTTTAAACTGTGACATTAATTTTAAATTAATCTTTAAATTGGTCCTTAAAATTTTTGAAAAATTCAATTTCATCTTTAAATTCTCGATACATTCGAATCATATCTTATGTTAATAAAATTGTTATAAAAATTATTAATTATCATAAAATAATGATGTGTCTTATGTAATAATATGATATAAACAATAATTTAAGGATTCGAATATTAAAAATGTTTTGGGACCAATTTAGAATGAGTATCATAGTTTGAGGATGAAAATAAAATATTTAAAAGTTTAAGGACTAATTTAAAATGAAGTTATAATTTAAAAATGAAAGTAATATTTAAAAATTTATAAATCAATTTAGAATGTCATAGTCTGGGACTGTAGCGATCCTAAAATTTCTTAAAATAATAATGGGTCTAGTAAAGGGGTCGTTAGTGGAATTGAAATTAGGGTTTGAAAAGTGGAATTTAGGGATTTGGATTTGAAATGAAATTTTGGGGAAATTCAGCAAGTTAGGATTTGAAAATTAAAAATTAAAAATTAGGTTTTTAAATTGTTTTCAAAAATTGAGAATTTCGAAGATTTGAAAGAAATTTGAAATCTAGGGTTCTTTTAAAAAATAGGAGTTGGAAAGTTAAAATTAAGGATTTGAGATTAAAAAAGAGAAATTGTAGATTGAAAAGGGAAAATTTGAAATTGGGGATTTTAAGAAAAGGGTTGGAGTCGTCACCGGTTATTTTGGTAGGTCGGATACCGTAAAAAACAGAGATTCGAATGGGTTCGAGAATCGGTTACGGTTAAAAACAGGTTTAGGGTTTAAAACCGCCCAAAATTGACACCTTTACAAATTATCGCTTAATTAATTTTGAAATTTTATTTTAGAGTGACACTTAAATTAAAGTTTGTTTAAGGATTCAAATCAATTTTATTCTTACCGTGTCTTTACCCGGAGACAAAGCATACACCGCGACCACTACGTTAGAATGCGGGCCCGTTACGACAGAACAAAAGCGTTGAAATTATGTTAATTAATTAATAATTGTGAAATGTGACGTAGATTATAAATAAAGCTCATAATAAAACACATACATACAATAAACATAACCATAAAATAAAATAAAGTATAAGTAAAATACGTGGAACATGGCATGAATTAAAAAAAATGCAAAGCAAAATAAGTGAAAACATAATATAATACATATGTACAAATACCTATACGGGCAGTTCTACAAAAAGCTCCTTAAAGGGAGCCTAAAAAAAGTCATGTGATAATGACAATAGGAACCGGTTGCTAGCCGGTTCCAAAGTAAACCCTCTTTTTTTTTTATAAATAATGGTTATCCAATTTATTTTTATATATTCGAATAAAAAATATACGAATAAAAATATTTATATAATAAATATTCGAATAAAAATATTCGTATAATAAATATTCGAACAAAAATGTTCGTATAATAAATATTCGAATAAAAATATTTGTATAATAAATATTCGAATAAAAATATTCATACAATAAATATTTGAATAAATATATATACGAATAAAAATATTCGAATAAAAAATATACGAATAAAAATATTCGTATAATAAATATTCAAATAAAAGTATTCCTATAATAAATATTAGAATAAAAATATTTGTATAATAAATACTCGAATAAAAGTATTTGAATAAAAATACTCAAATAAAAATATTCGTATAATAAATAAAAATATTTGAATAAAAATATTCAAATAAAAAATATTCGAATAAAAAATATACGAATAAATATTGTACACAATTCCTTACAAAGTATACACAATGGCTTACAAAAATCGTAAGGAAAAAGGTATGTACACAATTCCTTACAACTTCTCACCATGAGCTAAAGGAGCCATCCAAAGGTAAGGTTTTGTGTACATACACAATTTACTACAATTTTCGTAAGCCGTTGTGTATACTTTATAAAGATTTGTGTACAAACACAAATCCTTACCGTTTTCGTGCCATATTGTGTATTCTTGCAGGAAATTGTGTATATACACAAATCCTTACCCTTGGAAGCCTCCTTGAGCTCATGGTTTTGAAGTGGTAAGAATTTATGTACATACCTTTTTTCTTACGGTTTTCGTAAGCCGTTGTGTATACTTTGTAAGGATTTGTGTACAAACACAAATCCTTACCGTTTTCGTGCCATATTGTGTATTCTTGTAGGAAATTGTGTATATACACAAATCCTTACCCTTGGAAGCCTCCTTGAGCTCATGGTTTTGAAGTGGTAAGAATTTGTGTACATACCTTTTTTCTTACGGTTTTCGTAAGCCGTTGTGTATACTTTGTAAGGATTTGTGTACAAACACAAATCCTTACCATTGTTGTGCTATATTGTGTATTATTGTAGGAAATTGTGTATATACACAAATCCTTATCCTTGGAAGCCTCCTTGAGCTTATGGTTTTGAAGTGGTAAGAATTTGTGTACATACATTTTTTTCTTACGGTTTTCGTAAGCCATTGTGTATACTTTGTAAGGAATTGTGTACAAACACAAATCCTTACCGTTTTCGTGCCATATTGTGTATTCTTGTAGGAAATTATGTATATACACAAATCCTTACCCTTGGAAGCCTCCTTGAGTTCATGGTTTTGAAGTGGTAAGAATTTGTGTACATACCTTTTTTCTTACGGTTTTCGTAAGCCGTTGTGTATACTTTGTAAGGATTTGTGTACAAACACAAATCCTTACCGTTTTCGTGCCATATTGTGTATTCTTGTAGGAAATTATGTATATACACAAATCCTTACCCTTGGAAGCCTCCTTGAGCTCATGGTTTTGAAGTGGTAAGAATTTGTGTACATACATTTTTTCTTACGGTTTTCGTAAGCCGTTGTGTATACTTTGTAAGGATTTGTGTACAAACACAAATCCTTACCATTGTTGTGCTATATTGTGTATTATTGTAGGAAATTGTGTATATACACAAATCCTTATCCTTGGAAGCCTCCTTGAGCTTATGGTTTTGAAGTGGTAAGAATTTGTGTACATACATTTTTTTCTTACGGTTTTCGTAAGTCGTTGTGTATACTTTGTAAGGAATTGTGTACAAACACAAATCCTTACCGTTTTCGTGCCATATTGTGTATTCTTGTAGGAAATTATGTATATACACAAATCCTTACCCTTGGAAGCCTCCTTGAGCTCATGGTTTTGAAGTGATAAGAATTTGTGTACATACCTTTTTTCTTACGATTTTCGTAAGCCGTTGTGTATACTTTGTAAGGAATTGTGTACAAACACAAATCCTTACCGTTTTCGTGCTATATTGTGTATTCTTGTAGGAAATTATGTACAAACACAAATCCTTACTATTTTTGTGCTAATTTATGTATGTACCGTTTTTCTTACAGTTTTTGTAATAAATTGTGTATATAATGTGACCGGGTAAACCGGTTAAGGCTTTTTTTAAGCTTTTTTTAGTGGGCTCTCCCTAGAACTACCCATACCTATACATGAAAAGCAATTACAAAATATATAAATAATAAAAAGGTTCATAAAAAAAGGGGAAGCAAAATTTACATGAGATAAGACATATAAAACTACATATACATGATCAAGACATGACAAAACAAAATTAAATATGACAACATAAAAATAGGGCAACAAATTAAAATTCACTAATAGTTACAACGTGCATAAAAACAACAAGAATAATAAAACAAAATATTTAACTAAAAGGCATAGCAAAAGCCAACATGTACATGATAAAAAAAATATAAAAAGTAGATAAAATACGTATTAGTACAATGCAACGTATGACAACTTGTAAATGTAATACAAACATGTAAAATAAATAAAACATGTGTACATGTACATAAACAATAAAAGAAGCTAAACGTGGCACGGTAAATAAAATAACAAAAAATAGACGAGCGTACAGACATGAATAAATAAACACAAAACAACATAAACAATTAAACATGCGTATAAACATAACGACATAAAAAGGATGAAATGAACGAAATAAATAACCAATATAAATTTAACAAAAATAAATATATATACTAATGAAAATAACAAAATAAAAAGAATAAACATATGGAGTAAAGTAAAATAAAATGGAATAAAACCAAAAACACCACTGTAAATGACCAAATTATAAAGCAAAATAAATAAACAAGGACTTGAAAAGTAAAATAACCAAGGGGAGAGGTTTAAATTTAAAACTCCAGACACAGAGGGACCCTAAAATAATTAGATCATTTTGAAAAGATGATTTTGGACGGATTAGTGACCAAATCGTAAGACACAAAGAAAAGCGGAGGACTGTGGGAATTGTTTAGCAAACACGAAGGGATTTAAAATATTATTTAACCATTTTTTAAAATTACTTTTGAGTATAAAACATAACTTTTCCCCCAAAATCAGACCTTTTAACACTTCTCCGCTTTAGAAATAATTTCCCCAGCCATATCCTCTGTCCGGTTCATCTGGGGAAGATGAACATTATGAATGTTCATCTCCTCAACCCAAAAACCACCGCCTTTCCCAAATTCTGGCCACGATCCATGGTGGCCGGCGACCAAAAAAGCACTTCGAAAACTTTTTTTATTTCTTGAAACTAAAGCAAGAATAAAAAAAACCCTCCTTTTTGTTTTAAAAAAAACGAAGAGCGACGAGAACCCTTTTTCTTAACGTTGTCTCACCACCGATGGCTCAAGGTCGTTGTGTTTATCGCCGGTTCGAACAAAAGGGGAGAGACGGAGAAGAAAGCCGACCAACGACTCAATTTTTTATAGGTAAAAAAATAACAACCTAGATCTATTTTGTTTATGGTATGCGGAAAGAAAAAACTGAGAGGTTTATACCTCTGAAGATGTTTCGTTGTATTGATTCAAAGGGGTGGGATCGATCCCTTTACAAGTTTTGGCTCTCTCTTCTTATAGCCGGATTTAGAGGAGTACTAGAAAGGAAAAAAGGCCTAAAAATTCTATTGGTTTGCCTATTTCTTCTGATTGTTTCGGCTTATTCTCTTCTGACATTCTGTATTTTTGCTCTGAATTTTTTGGTGTTGTATGGCTTCTGAAATTGTTCTGCAATGTTGGCCGATATGTTTCTGAGATTTAATCTAAAATTTGCATTCGTTTCGGCCTTGTACGATCTAAAATTGTTGTATTTTTGGTGTACTCATTCCGATTCTTGGGTTATAATTGTTTTGCCAATTCTGATGCATTTTTTGGCTTCTTGCATGTGTACGATCGTCGGAGCAATGAGGGGACCAATCAGAAAGGCGTCAGACGACGATCGAAGCATCTGAGAGGTCTCCGAATATTCGAACAGTTGCGTGCATAACGCACGCACGCGAGTGGACAACAAAGAGACAAGTGTGTGGCGCGTGGCTAGATCCGAAACCTTCCTCTCCTTGATTCGGGACCGTTAGATCAAAATTTGATCTAACGTCCCACAGTGGGCTGCGCACAAAAGAAAGATGGAGTAGGGTTTTAGGTTATTCGGGCTCTAAGATTGGGCTGATGTTGTTATTTTTGATTTCGGGCTTGTAATTACATGTGTAATGGGCTGATTTAATTAAAAACAGGCTTTGTTATTTAATTTTAAAAGGTTGATTGTTTATTAATGGACTGTATATTCATTATTGGATTAAATAAAACACTTGGGTTGTTATATTAATTGGGTTTATTATTTAAATAATATATGATATAGTAAATGATATAAAGTAATAATAATAATAATAATAATAATAATAATAATAAAATGTGCCAAAGAGAAAAGAAAAATAATTATACAATATTTATTTATTTTTTTAATGAAGAAAATGACAAAAATAATTAATAATAGTTAGATTTAAAGAAACAAAACATGTACAAATTGTGAACGAAAATTATTATAATACTATTTTTGGATTTTCAAAATGAATTAGCAACAAAAACAAAGACCAAAGGAAATATTAAAAAAGCTTAACAATAAGACTAGAATATATATTTTTGACATATAACAAAAAGAATAATAAAAGAATAATAATATTTAGTAATAAAGTTAATAAAACAAAAGCAAGTATAAAAACGAAGTAGTATTTTATAATATTTTGGGTTTTAGTTTATGATATAACTGAAAATATAAATTAATAATAACAATAGTAAATAAAATCATTATTTAGATAATAAAGAAAAACGTAACAAAGAGAAGTATCTATAAAACGTTGTTTATTATTTTTTTTGTTTTTTTTGTTTAATAATTACAAGTCCATTACTCGAATAAAATTTAGACCCGGGTTTAAACCCCGAATAAAATTAGTGATTACAATTGCCCCTCTTTACTTATCGTTGTAAAACAATGCTAAAGCAAAGCACTAATTTTATCTGACTTCCCTGTTCGAGGAGTCTGAATTTGGAAGCCCTTTTCCGCAATTATGATAGTCCTTCCGTTCCCCGATCCCCTGATCAGTTTGTCGTGGTCGGTATTTTGATTTGATATTATCTGCACACATCAAAAGAGAATTTTCAAAGGCGAATTTTGATTCCCTAATTTAAACATTTTGAACAAATTAAAAGATTCTGAGCTGTGAGTCCCCCCTCTTTGAGACTTTAAGCTCTGAACTGTTGAAGAAGTTGATCCTTCCTATATAGAACCAATTTCTGAAAAAGCTTCGAGTCTTTCCTATATAAAACTCTTCGCAAAAATCTTCGATCTGAGTCTCTCCTATATGAAACCCTAAATCTAGAATTCTAACAATGTTGATCCCTTCTCCATAGAATCCACATCTTCGAGATGCTTTGATTTCTGATCATTGAAGCATCTGACGGTCCCTCTCTTCGAGCGTATACCGTAAAGCATGAATCCCTTCTTCAGGCATATGTCATAGTGAACAGTCCCTCTCTTCGAGCGTATGTCGTAAAGCATGACCCCCTTCTTCAGGAGTATATCATAGTAAATGGTCCCTCTCTTCGAGCGTATACCGTGGAGCATGAACCCCTTCATTAGGCGTATGTCATAGTGAGCGGTCTCTCTCTTCTAGCGTATATCATCCTGGTAAAGAAATCCTTTGTTGGTCTCTACATACTCTCAATTAGTCGACCTTGACTGTCTCTTGACTTTTTCTTTTTCTTCTTTATTTCTTTTTCTCTTCTTCTTCTTCATTGTTTTCTTCTTCTTTCTCTTTTTCTTTTCTCTTTTTTTCTTTCCCACTTTTGTATTCCTTTTCTTTTCTTTCTTTTTATTTTCTTTTCGTTTTTTCTTTCTCCTCTTATTTTTCGTTCTTCTTTTTCTTCTCTTCCATTTCATTCTTCTTCTCTCTCTCTTTTTTTCTTTTCTATTTTTTTGCGCTTGCTTCTCGTTCTTCTTCTTCCATTTCTCTTCCATTTCGTTCTTCTTCTCTCTCTTCTTCTCTCTCTTTCATTTTTTTCGTTCTTCTTCTCCTTTCTCTTTCTCTTTTTTTTGAATATCTGAACATCATAAAAAGTATCGATTTCTAATAGTCTTTTCTTTCTTTTCTTTTCTTTTCTCTTTTCTTTTCTTCTTTTCCTTTCTTTTTTCTTCTTTTTCTTTCTCTTCTTCTTTTTCTTTTCATTTTGTTTCCCCTTTTCTTTTTCTTTTCTCTTCTCTTTTTTCGAACAAACAAAACTAAGGACTCATGATTCTTTCTGTTTTTATTTCTTCTTTAGAGGCTACAGATCAAGCTTCTGATTAATCTTCGGAATTTCTGTTTAAAATGTACAAAATATAATGAGGGAATGAAATGAGAATGCTAACAATGCATGAATATTTAACCTAAATGATGCATGAACATTTAACCTACATGATGCATAAATGTTTAAACTAAATAGTGCATGAATGATGCATGAATATTTACCCTAAATGATGCATGAACATTTAACCTACATGATGCATAAATGTTTAATTTAAATAGTGCATGAATGATACATGAATATTTACCCTAAATGATGCATGAATGTTATTTTTCTTTTCTTCTTTTTTTTAGAGGATAGATTATTGCTTCCTATATTTTTTGGGCTTTTATCTCTTCTAGATCTTCCTTCACTATTTCGCCTTGGAAAGGGGTTTGTTCTTCATGTGTCGGTCAGAACAAAATCTCTCGTTTTACGATCTTCTTTCGGTAAAGGTTCACTGTTTGCCTAGGTTTTTTCTTCTTCTTCTTTTTCTTCTTTTTTCTTTCTTTCTTTTTCTCTTTTTTCTTCTTCCCCTTTTTTATTTCCTCTTTACTTTTTTTTTCTTCTTCTTCTTCCTTTTTCTGTTTTTTTCTTCTCTTTTCTTTTTTTTTCTTTCTTTTATTCTTCATCTTCTTTTTTCTTTCTTCTTATTTCCTCTTCTTTTCTTTTCCTTTTTTTCTTTTCTTTTTCTTTCTCTTCTTTTTTCTTTCAAGGATCAAGGTGGACAAAATGGCCCAAACTACTCAACGTTCAATTTTGGACAAAAGATCATCCTTTATCCTCATTGTTCTTTTATTCGGCTCTTTGAGAAGCTAAACTGACTTGCATTGATGGGTTAGAATCTCTTATTCAAAAATGTCTCATTTCTTTAAGCTTTGCCTCAACCATAGTTTTTCTTTGAGTCTTTGCGACAAGTCTTTTATTGCAATGTTAGGGTAACCACGTGCCCTCAAATTCTCGGGTTTGCTTCTTCAATTAAGACTCAATCTGTATTTTTGAAAACATTCAAAACATTAAGGTAGAAGACTAACTAGCATCCGAAGTTTGACATTTTTTCTTTCTTTTTCTTTCATATTCTTTTCCTCTCAAATAAACACGGTAATTCTCTTATTCTTATTCTACTATAAGATTCTGGAGTATCAATCTCGGAATACTCGTATTTCCCACTTGTGGCAATGGCTCTCAATTCTCATGCTTGGGTTGTTTGACATTCATTTTCAACTTGTTCATTTGGTATTACCCTCTTAGATTCCATTTTGACTTCTATCTCTAGGCCTTCTGATCGACTCTCTTTATTGTCCCCAAACACAACTTTTACCCCAAAAGGCTCGATGTTTATTTCAAAACTGTGACCCCAATAGGCTCGAGTAGTCCTTATTTATGTTGGCTTGACCTCTCGAAATGTATCATCTTACAATCAAAGTGATCTTTTCCCGCAACACCTAATATCACACATTGCCCCTTCTTCTCGGTTTATATCAAAGATGATCATTTGCATTAATGGTCTTGTTTATAAACTTTTGGACAAAAATAATTTTAATAAAGCAAAATTTAAATGGGTTCTAGCAAACAAAAATTTTAAAAGGGAATGAATAACAAGTAAAAGATAAAAAATGAGTTCCTTGGATATCGAGTGCTTTAGACTCAACTCTAGAAGATCAGTTTTTAACCTTTGGAAGCTATGGCGATATTTGAAGATTTTGAATTCCTTTCTGATTGCTCGGTTCATCCTCATGATTATCGTATTTGCTCGATCTATTCGAAAACTACTCCTTCTAGTTCTCAATACTTTCTCCATATATATATTCAAGCTTTTTCTACTTGCCCCTACTAATATTTTCTTGAGAAATCGATGTACTTTAGTATCCATCTAACTATATAAAGTTGTCATACGTTAGATTTATTGTTTAATAACGTGCCAAAGAGAAAAGAAAAATAATTATACAATATTTATTTATTTTTTAATGAAGAAAATGACAAAAAATAATTAATAATAGTTAGATTTAAAGAAACAAAACATGTACAAGTTGTGAACGAAAACTATTATAATACTATTTTTGGATTTTCAAAATGAATTAGCAATAAAAACAAAGACCAAAGGAAATATTAAAAAAGCTTAACAATAAGCCTAGAATATATATTTTTGACATATAACAAAAATAATAATAAAAGAATAACAATATTTAGTAATAAAGTTAATAAAACAAAAGTATAAAAACGAAGTATTTTATAATATTTTGAGCTTTAGTTTATGATGTAACTGACAATATAAATTAATAATAACAATAGTAAACAAAATCATTATTTAGATAATAAAGAAAAACGTAACAAAGAGAAGTATCTACAAAACGTTGTTTATTCGTTTTGTTTTGTTTTTGATTTGTTTTTTTTGTTTAATAATTACAAGCCCATTACTAGAATAAAATTTAGACCCAGGTTGGAACCCCGGATAAAATTAATGATTACAAGGACGTATTGTTTAATTATATCAATATAATTGGTTTATTGTTATTAGACTTTCAAGCTTGACAATCATCAAAGAGCTCTGTAAAATGCTTGTTTGAACGTCAAAACAATTTGATAACACTTAAGTATATCTTAAGTTCGATATTTTGTGTATAAAGAAATTTTTTATTAAGAGATTCACTCACCTAAATTAAATTTATAACGTAAGTTGATCCAGATTAGTCAAGGCAAAATTTCAAAAAAAATCAAAAGGGCAACAAAAAAATTATGCATAAAGTCAAAAAAATCCCTTCCGAAGTTTGACGGAATAGTCACCTTAGTCTCTATTTTTTAGAGTAATCCTTAAATATTTCATTTTAAGTCAAAATAGACTTTCTGTAGATGAAAACTATCAATCGGTTGATGATAAATGATTTGAAATAACGTGATAAACCTATATGACAATGTACGTTGACATGACTTTATCGTGTAAAAAATATATTGACTTAAAAAATATTACAACAGTAAAAAATAATTTCATAAAACTATATAAAATATAAATTAATTTTTCTGTTGACTTAACATTTTATCAAGTTATTTCAAACAGTTTACCTTCAGTTTTTTAATAATTTTCATTCATAAAGAAATTATTTTAAATTAAAATAAAAAGTTAAGAGTTAAATTTCTTAAAAAATAAAAATTAATAACTTTCTAATAAAACGTTAAAGTTATTTTTTAACTTTCTAATAAAAATTAATAACTTTATAATTTACATATATAATTTTAGCAATTTTGAAGTTTTTATATAATAAAAATTATAAAATCACTAAAATTCAATGGCTGAATTATAATTGTACTGAGAGTTAACGTTCATGTGACTACTTTCTCATAAATTAATAATATAAGTGATCAAAATGTATCTTTGAAAAGTTTACTACTAAAAATTAAACAAAAAGTGATTTATCCAAATTATATTTCTAATAAGCAAAATTTGTAAAAATTAAACTTATAATATCAGGTTTGACGGTCTAGTGGTTAGCACTTTGGAATTTGAAACCAGTGATCTGTGTTTAAATCTCGGTGATTCTTTTTGAGTATTATAATAATCAAACTATAAGTAAATTTAAAAAATAATATTTATTATTTATCTTGACAAAATTTTATTGAAATTGATGGAGTGCTCGCTCTTTATTTAAATCTCAAATAATAATTTTTAAATATTTGATTTAAATAATTATAAGAATACAAGAGACAAAAAAATTATAAAAACTTTTACTAGACTATAATATATATATTTTCTAATTAAATTAGTATCGTATTAAATTACAACACCAATTCAATTAACAAGTTTCATTCTCTCTATTCTATAAATATTTTTTATTGATTTTTTAGGTTAAATATTTTTTTAATTTTAACTCATAATTATTTATAATTTATTATTGATACAAATATAAAAAATATAATCGAATAAATTTTAAATATATATTTTATAAAATTTAATTATTTAAAATATTTAATATAATTAAAATTAAAGTTTAGAGAATTTAATTTTTAAAAAGTTAATAAAAGATAATACTTATAAAAAACAATAAAGATATAATTAACACAAAAATTAACGTTTTCAAATCCTATTTTCGTGAAAATGTGTCCATGAAGAAATTATTACATGAACCATTTTCACTACCTAGGATATGATCCCAACCAATTAAAATAAGACACATAATATATTTTTTCCATATCATATTTACACATAAGCATCATCCAAATCATCCACTTTAATTCATTTAATTTAAAAATGGAAAAATATTACCAAAGATTTTTTATGTTATCTTCCTCTTTATTGTTCAATTTTTTAAATTAATTTTTTCTAATCCCTAACCCTAAATCTTAAACCCTAATTCTAAACCCTAAATCCTAACCCTAAACCATAATCATAAATCTAACCCTAACCCTAAACCATAACCATAATCATAAATCTAACCCTAAACCTTAAACACCAACCCTAAAACCTAAACCCTAACCCTAACAATAACACATAACCCAAACCCAAACCCTAAACCTAAACCCTAACCCTAAACCCTAAGCTTAAACCTAAACCCTAACCCTAAATCCTAAACTTAAACCTAAACCCTACCCCTAAACCTAACTCTAACCCTAAACCTTAATCCTAACCCTAACAATAACACATAACTTTAACCCTAAACTATAAAACCTAAACCCTAAACTTAAACCACATGAACCCTAAACCCTAAACCACTAATCCCTAACCCTAAACCCTAAACCACTAATCCCTATCCATAAACCCTAAACTCTAAATCTAAACCCCAAATCTATATAAGAAATTAATTAGAAAAATTTTAAAGAACAAAGAGAAAGATGACACAAGAAATCTTTGATAATATTTTTTTCCTTTTTTAAATCAAAGACATTAAATTAGATGATTTGGCCAATGCTTATGTATAAATTTGATATGAAAAAATATATTATGTGTTGGACCATATCTTAGGTGGTGGAAAGGGTTCATGTAATAATTTTTTGTGTCCATGGAACTTATAAATACAATGAACTACATAACATCAAGTTTTATCATTCATATTTCTGAATAAAATTGGAATGGTTTCGATACAGGGGTTAATATATAGGGTAAGTAAAATTTAAATGGAATTTTATAAAGGCATAAAGATAATTTTCACTCTTAACGTTTATAATTTTTGTCATTTTGGCCCATATTCTTTTTTGGGATAAATTTAACCCTTGATCTATGTCTTTTTAACAAATAACTCATTTTTTAACTATCATGATAACTGAACCGTTAAAAATTTAATAATGGTAACATATCATATATATATATATATATATTTTAAATGACATATAATCTAACCTATTAAATATATATCTATATAGAATATAATTTTATTTTAGTATAAAATATAAAAAAATTAAATTTAAATAAAATATTAAAAATTAATTAAATACAAAACAAAAATTTACTAAATATTCTCAACCTAACTAAACTAAAATATCTTTATAAAACCCTAAAACTCTGATTTAAATTAAAACTAAAACACCTAAATTCTAAATTAAAATAATAAAAATCCAATTGATTATTATCAAAAAAAATTTATCTTTGATTCACCGGTAACAAACTATACAAAACACTTTCTTCTCAGATTATGTTCATACCTTTTTATATAAAATTTTGATTTTACTATAGTTAAGGTTGAAAATATTTAGTAGCCTTTTGTTTTAGATTTAATTAATTTTTAATAAATAAAAAATAATTTTTAATATTTTATTTAAATTTTAATTGTTTTATATTTTTAGATTGGAATAAAACTATATCCCGCGTTTATGTATTTGATATACTAGATGTTAAGTCATTTAAAATATATTATTACATATATATGACATGTCACTATTATTAAATATTTAACGGTTCAGTTATCATGCTAGTTAAAAAATGAGTTATTTGTTAAAAAGATAAAGGTCAAGGGCTAAATTTATCCCCAAAAAAGAATAGGGGCTAAAATAACCAAAATTATAAACGTTAAGGTGAAAACTATCTTTATGTCTTTTATAAATTTAATTTGAATTTTTAAATTCTATTGAATTTACTTTAATTTTATAAATTTGTTTTAATTAAAAAAATATTCAAATAAAGTTTGAATGATAAAATAAGACTTGGATAACTCGAATAACTAGAACATCTACATGATTTTAATTCTATTTTTTAAAAACAAAATTTCCCTTCTTGCAATTTAATCTCTCAAATTTTATTTTATTCAATTCAACCTTTTTTTTCAATTTTTTTTGTTTCCTTTAGTTTTCATAATAAAGGTTTTCCAATTTTATAAATTTAATGCTAATATTTGTTTTAACTCTTCATCTTTTATAAATTCGTACACACCGTACATATTATATAATGGTCGAACCCAAAATACAAAAACCATATATATTACATTGTTTAAACCTGAATCATTTAGAAATAACAATAATAATCGTAACAAATTCTAATGCTTTTTCATGGTGATTGGGAAGTTTATATCAATCTGATTTAGAATAAAATATTATTATGTATTCTTTAACGAAGACGAGTTGCGGAACACTTGTAGGTGAAGCTATCTTCAATGATCCACCGGATTCTAAAAAAACTAAAAAAATGTAATTTTTTTTATAAATGATTGAATTTTTTTAATATGACACTTTGAATTAGACTATTTAAAATTTCAAAAATAACACTAATACAAGACTAGAAGAGTATTATTATTTAGCTGACTTGGTTGTTTGCTATTATGTACCAAAAAGGAAAATGAAAAATAATTGATGGCTCAAATTCTGTTCTGCAGATTCAAGTCTATAGCCAGACTCTCAGACCTGAACAAAAACTATTAAATTGTTGAGAGTGGGATTTGAACCCACGCCCTTTCGGACCAGAACCTTAATCTGGCGCCTTAGACCAACTCGGCCATCTCAACAGCGTGTCAGATTTTGCAGTTTAGTTTACAGATTCTAATATGCACGAAATAAGATGTATCAAACTGAACAAGAAAACCTTCCAAATATTACTTAATTCATCATAAGATACAAAGAAGGAACAATCATAATTCCAATAGATAATTGGTTATTGTTCTGGTTCATCAGCTATGACAATGTGGAAAATCATCCTAAAAGGATTTGGAAATGGGTTGATTAAAATATTGAATAAGGGCCAGGGGCTATTGGAGATGGAGATGGAGCTGGGGCAGCACCGTCTAGCACCGTGATCTTAAGCTTCTGCCCACCTTCGCAATGGCCGCTGACTCCGCAAATGTACCATTTGTTGCCGGCGGTTGCCAACTTAATTGTGTCGTTTCCTGTGAAAGATCCCAAGCTATTGTTTGAAGGAGCAGTGCAGTTCTGGAATTCATCTCCAGTTACTTTGTACACACTGTGAGCTCCAGTCGTGTACTGAAAAACTGCAATAACAAAAGAATGTCAATTTCATGATCCACAAATATCCAAAAAAATATTTATATAATTTAGGATTACAATCGAATTTCTGTCGAGCAGAGATTCAATTAAAACTCAATTATGTTTATAATTTATGTTTTTTTGATGTTAATTTACCTTAATTAAATCCTAAATTTAATAAGTTAATTCAATTTGAACATATTATAATAAAATTCGATAAAATATAATTATACACAAAATTTTGATATGAATGTGAATATGTAATTTAAACATTATGACGTTAATATTTTAATTAAATATTATTTTTATTATAATTACAATAATTTAAATATTAAATTATATATTAATTTAAATTTATAATTTATAATATTTAATAAAATATTAATTTATAATTAAAATTAAGTACACTAAAACTAAATAAAATAGTAAATAAATAAATTAAATTAAATATATAATACTTAATTTAAATATTAATCACAAAATTAATTCTCTACGTTCATCCCAATTTTAATTTTTAAGCCTAATTATATTTATCAATATTTTAAATTCATCAAATTATAGATATCCTTAATTAAATGTTTTGTAAATATTAAATCTTGTAAATATCAGTTTATATCAATAACAGGTCGGGTTCAAAACAAGTTGGGTCAATTATTAGGTTGAGTTTAAAATTGATCGCGTTCAAAACAGGTTAGGTAAAATCAAGTCTCGGGTCAATTTAGTCGGATAATATCAGTTATTTTCCAGGTTAGACTCATGTTCAGGTTCGTTTCATTCGGATGCATGTTGGGTTTCGGTTCAACAGTAACATGTTCAAATCGTATTCCGGTCATTCTCGGTTAGATGTAATTCAGGTTTGGTTACAACAGTAATAGGTCCAAATCGGGTTCGGGTTAACTACAGTCGAATACAAAAAATAAATTTTAGGGTAAACTACTCAAGTGGCAATCCAACTAATTGAGGATATCTATTTTGGTCACCCAACTAGCGAACTCATCAATCAGACCATCCAAATTTTTAATCTTATCTATTTGTGTCATCCTTCATTAAAAAACAAACGATGAATCTGACGTGGCTGTGAAAAATAAACGATAAAACATGTGTGTTATTTATTAATAATATTTTATTTCACTTTTTTTTACGGAAAAGAGCCTCGTTAAAAAAACCCTAACACTTCCAACCCTAAAGAAGGGTTAGAAGCCCCTATGGAGAAAAGAGTACCCCTAGAATTTTATTGAAAAGGGGAGTCAAAAGATTGAAAATTTCACATCAGCACTTTTTTACTCCCTTCGCCCCACGTTTAGTGTTCATTGTTGACTTTTTACGTAGTTTTAGAAAGAAAAAGTTTGTGTAAGAAATATGATGTAAAATAATTGAAAGGACAATTTTATCCTTAAAATATTAAATTTTGTTTTACTAGAAAACAAAAGAAAGGGTAATAAAGGAAACGTACATCATAAAAATTATTGATTTTTTTAATGAGATATTTTAAGTGAAACAATTTTAAAACATAAAAATATATCATATATGGTCAGAGGGAGTATGTTTTATCTCTCTCCTCTATCTTTGTTTCTCTTCTGAGTTGCTTCTCTCCATTTTTATCACCCCACCTCATTCAAACCAAACTTAAAATTGTAATAAACTTACGTGGACGTGATCTCCAAGGTTGACCACAAAGGCGCCTTCAACAGGTTGAAACGGTGATCCAAGTTTTGCCATTTTCCCTGGTGGCATGGAGTCCTCCGACTAGGTCCTGAAGCAACAGGATAATTGTCCCCGAGTTGATGTGGCCTTTTAGCTGGAGAGTGAGGTCCTAAATCAAGCAACAGGATAATTTCGGGTAGAAATTAACCACCACTTTTTGGAGAGATTATACGGTGAACTCTGTTTACCACGTCATTCATGGTCCAAGCAATCAGAACCATTGATCTTTAAATAACCGCCTAATAATTACCTATCCACTAAGTCCATGTAGGAAAGAGGTGATGATTCACTTGAAAAAAATTAAGATCAACGGTCCTGATTGCTTGGGACCATGAATGACGTGGTGAACAGGGTTCACTGTATAATTTTTCCACTTTTTGATCCATGTCCGCACATGCCTTCGTCAAAGCCTCTTTCTGTAAACCCATGACCTCCGACAACACCTCGAGAAGCTTGCAGACTAACCCCATCATCTTCTCGTTGTGTACTCCTTTGTCACTTCAATCCAGCCCTCTGGCTTATCAGGCCACCTCGAATAATCCTGTTTTTCAATGGTTATAAAAAGTACGTCACAATCTTTCGTCAATCTTGCACTGCTTGTCCTGCAAGTAAACATCAACCATTTTACACAATAATTTCATTAAAACAAGTGTAGTTCTTAAAAATTTACCTGAAGATGGCTGAAGACAATGAAACCCCTTTTTTTACCACGAGACATGTCGAACCGAAGCTCGTCTTCAGTAGACAAAGCGAAGAATTGTTTAGCAAGATGAGTCATGCTGGAAATAAGTTTAACATCAACACCATGATCAACAATCCGGAAAACACCTCAATCCTCAATAGCCTCAACAATTTTCTTGCATATCTCAGCCCTCTTTCCTTCAACATAAACAATGCCGACAAGCTAGAATTTTATTACAATTTTAAGTATACTTTGAATAGGGTGGGATGACATAAATGGAGAGAAGCAACTCAGAGTGAAAATAAAGGTGAAAGGGAGAGATACAGATAGTTAAAATAAGTGTGTTGACGTGGAATTGTCAGCCTTTTTAATTCAGTCAAAAAATAAAATAAAATATTAATAATAAATAACACAAGTTTTGTAGTTATTTTTTCATAACCACGTTAGATTTACGTTTGTTTTTTAACGACATATGATACAAATAGGTAGGATTTAAAAGTTGGTGACCTGATTAACGAGTTTATTAGTTAGACAGTCAAAATAGGTATCCTTAGTTGAGTGGTCACTGAAATATTTTACCCTAAATTTTAATATATGTAAATATAATAATAATTTTATTAAACTCCTTAATAAAATAAAAAAATAATTATTTTCTTAGATTAAAATGAAATTCAACTATAGTTTTTAAAATTATAAGACACAGATATAATAAGAATACAATACAATAGAATTATATAATATTAAAACAAAATAAAAATAATATTATTTTTCAATAAAATACTTAAAAAAATTACATAAAACATTAAAAATAATATTACTTATAAAAATTTATTAATAAAACATTAAAATTACTAATAAAATTCTAAAAACAAACTATTATAGCTGTCAAATGAAATATTGGTCAAAATATTTTAAAGAGTCCTACTCATAAAAAATTAATCAATAAAAATAAGCTTTCACTTTTCATCTTCTTCAACCTCTTTCCCCGTATGTTTTTACTGTTCATTTTCTTCCAAGTTCCCCTCTCTGACCATTTTCATTGGTTAGAGGCACTTTAACTCGAGATTTTTATATTGAGTACACGTATTTATTTAATACAAATACCATCCTCGAAATATCCTCTCCAATCTCTTAACGTATTCAAATAATTTTCAATTGTGTCTTGTTAATCCGGAACATTCTCGCTATGTTCCCTCACCATACCCACATCATATCTGTCCCAAAAGTGTATCTGATACGCGGGACGTCCATGAATGGACGTAGACGTACTTCATAGTTTTCCCCGGTTCAAGGGTGGTTAAATTGAATACTAATATGATTGAGTAAAAAATATTAATTAAATAAAGTAAAATTAAAAAAAAAACTTTTAATTAAATAGTGATATATGTTACTATTATCTGACTGAAAGATAAATTTATTAAATTTTATTTTATTTTAAGATTAAATTAATAAAATATATAAATATTAAAGATCAAATATATAATTATACTAATTTTGTTAACCTTTTAACAATCGATTGATATTATTGTAATTGTAAATTGAATGGACATTTGAGTATTTTGCCGTTATATTATTAGGACAAATTTTACAGTATTAAATATAAATCTTAGGATTCTAATATCAATCCTACTGAACATTAACTGTTGCCACTCTAGAATGTTATTTCCTCATCTCAATGTGAATTGCTCCTAAAAAGAAACAATAATATATTATCCCACAGCAATCACAAACAAAATTTGAGTCCTAATAATGGAGCTTAATATGTTGCTTATAGGAATCTCTATCTACTCTTCAAGAAGATTCTGCTTCAGAAACGGTTTCAGTAGTTTCACTACTCTTAACAGATTCGCTGGTCACGGTGATTTCACCTACATCTGTCTCTTCCGACGACTCTCCTTGTTCTGGCTTTGAAAGCCCTGGACCAGCTGATACTTTAACCATTGAAGGATGCAGCAGCCGGTCTACATGCTTGAAACCCTTGCGAAATTCTTGAAGAATGATACCTTCTTCGAATTCAGTGGAATACAAGGTTCTTGAAGAAAATTATCAAGTATGAATGAAGATAAAAGAAGCTCCCACGAAGTTTCTCCTTGTCTTCTATTTGTATTTACCAGCTTAAGGAAATACAAGGTTTCATGTCACAACTGAGTCTAATATTCGTAATATATCGTTACCCATAAATTCATCGAGTCAGCTCGAATCAATCAAGACTTGGTTTGTGTTAAAAGCATATCAAGGACTTCTCAAGACCTAAACAAACTTGTCTAAGCTTTCGAGAAAGCTCATCAAGTACTTAACTGAATAACAAGTTGATACAAAATCCAGGATCCAAGAATCAACTCAAAATCTAGGAACCATCTAGATTATAATTAATCTAAAAAACTCACTAATATGATAAGAGAAACGCTTAAATTTCAAATTCAACACATCGGTAAAAAAATATAATCTTGATGTAGAAAACGAGATAATTGTTGGTAGTGGTACGATGTTGGATAGATTTGTCTTTGACACCCTCCTAATCATAATTGAATAGGCAAACACCTCCAAACGACACAAATCTCTCCGATGGATTATGATGAGATAGATGTTGTTGTCGTCCTCGACACCCTCCTAAGTGCAATTACTTAGGCAAACAACCTCAAGCGACTCTAACTCACCCTCATAGATACGATTACCTAGGCAAGCAGGAGTGTCAAGATAATCTTCATCACAATAACTCGTCAAACTTATGTTGAAAAAACTTCTGATATAAAATTAACAAGGTGAATCTATTAACCTTGCAAATAAAATGGCTCATTACCAACGGTTTTGTTAGTCTTGATATTCTTCTTGTTTTATTAATGAAACAAATATGCTTTTAAATATGCTACAATTGAAGAGTTCGTCTTAATATAGAAAAAGAAAAATAATAATAAAATAAATATACATATTTTAGGAAAGTTCTAGGAATATTTATGTTGAGGAAAATAATTCCTCAAATATTGATGTTGGGAAAATATTTTTTGAAATATTGATGTTTTTACAGTGCATCTAAAGTCGGATGCTTTAGACACCGACTCTGAACAGGAAAAATCAATTGGAGCTGACGAGAGACGAGCCAAAAGGCTCTGCCCTGCCCTACTGCTCTGCGCCTATACTGTGCAGTGCTTGCTCACCACTGTGCCACTGTGCACGTCAGGAAAGGCTGGAAAAAGTCAAAGTCGGTAGCTCTTGGCTCTTATTCATCCTTTAATCTTTCTAGAAATAGTTCAAAGACGATAGCTCTTGGCTCCTCCGTCTTTAATTTCACTGTTGAGTCTTCAATATTTTGGGAATTAAAATCCGAACATGAGGAAAAATTCAATAATAATATTTGCAAGAATTTTCCCATATTTTATCTAACCTAAAAGATTAATAAAGAAATAATAAATATATTCCTAAATCATATATATTTATAAAGAATCCTAAATTGAATCAAAGTACAAGTAATCAATAAAATTATAAAAAATTCGCAATAAATAATAATTCTCGTATTAAACCCACATATAGTTTTTTGTTTGAACAATTTCATTAAAACGGACATAACTTGAACTTCCGATGCTGGATTGATACGTTTCAAAATGTGTTGGAAAGCTAAGAGACAAAGAAATATTTTTGAAGCAGACATGTAAATCCAGAACTGCTTGTATCACATTCAAAAATTATGTATAAATCGGTTGAAATTTCAGACTAATAAAACAACAGTGGATTTTTGACAAAGTACATTGTTTTAGCCTTCCTATATGCACGTATCACGAGCCAACTCGGTACTTCACCTGCATTAAGCCAATAATCAATTAATCATTATGCCAGATACAAACAAAATCGAAACCAGTCATCTAATAATCAAATGGATTGTCCATCATTAGAAGATTAACTTGAAAATGTTAAGTGAACTGTATTATCTTTCATCATTATTTCCTGGTCAGTCTAATTCATCTCATTAGTAATCAAACGTATAATGTACTTGAGGCGTTACATTAATTTGTTCACAAACTGCTGCCCCAATTCATTGATGATGAGGACAAGAACATCGTAAGTGAAAATTCGAATGTGGCTTAGGCAGGAAAAATCAGTAGGTATCATGTCTCTAAAAGTGGGATAGCAAGGAGTAATCAGTGTTAACTCACCATTAGATCAAAAGGTTTTTTCACTGTGTCCACAGGTTCAACAACGAGTGAAGTGAACCCAGAATCTCCATAAACTACTTGTATATGCTCTGATAGTTGTTATTGATCTTCTCTTGCCCCCATGTCTCGACCTTAATTTGGGCTTCAACTCGCTCAAAATTATCCAAAACCTCTCCTTGGGCATTTTCTTCCAGTAAAAGATCGAAGACGATCTCTCTCCGTCCTCTTATGTAAGTTGTCAAAGTCTGCACTAATCCTAAGAACTCGTTCCTTCTCTGCTGACAATTCTTCAAACAAAGAAGCCATTTTTTTTTCAAGGTCAACTTTCTCGTCTTCTACGGATTCTAAAGATGCTACTATGTCAGCAACTTTTGATTCATCATTACTAGCCACTAGCCAAAGCTTCTTTGTATGATTGGAGCAACGATAAAATGGCTGAAGAAGATGTTTCTTCAACATCACTAATCTCTTCTGCAGCAGCATTTTCTTCAACAGTGACAGCACCATCTGAGGAGTCCTGTTACATAGATCCACCAGGATGAAAAATGTGGCCACAAATGGTTTGTAACAATGCATTAAAAAAGGTGCACGTAAAGAAAAATATTGACTAGAAAAGGTGAAACCACTTAATTCAAGGAACAATGTACTCTTGAACTTCAAAAGCATACAATTTAATCTTTAAATTCTAAATTTTCTCGATTGAGCCCCTAAGCATCAGTCTAAACTACTTACTTTTCAAAAATAACATTTCTATTAAAAAATAATTATTTACATACACATATACAGTATATAAGGTACTACTGAAAGAGAGAGACATAAACTACTACTAACAAATTTCTATGTTATACTCAGTAGTATTATCTTCATTAGTAAAATTACTTGAATGTTAGAATAATAAAATAAATGGTATATATGCTTTTATTAAAACATGTTTATTTCGCGTCTATTTTTACTAATAAAACTTTTTTATTTGGTAGGTGTATAAAATTTATATTTATGTTTATGTGGTATTCTTGGAAATGTAACAAAAATTACTACTAAAAACATCTTTAATTACTGATATCTAATAGTATTATCTTAATTAATAAAATAACTTAAATTCGAAAATAATATAATAAGTTGTGCATACATTATTAAAATAATATATTTTTTAAAAGAACATCGTTCCATGTATAGTATTAAATCTAAATCTAATTATTCCATATTTACCACATATAAATTTATTTAAAAGAATAACTATTTATATTATTTAAGATTTAAATAAATATAAAAAAGAACAAATTAAACTTCTTAATCCTAATGTAAACATACTAAAAAAAGTAAACCAAAGAAAACTAAACAAAAACAAACAAATCTTTTGATAGATAAGTCTAAGTTGATCATGCGGCCATATGCACTTCTTTGCAGCTTCCTTTCTCCTCGATCAGCACTGGAGCTTGTTGGGAAAGGATCTTAGTCTGAATCAGTTTCTTCAACCAATTTTCTAGCCAAACCAGTGAAAGGTTTGAACTTGGATTTCTGAACTATTTCTTTATCTTGTTCTTTTGGTGAATCAGATTGATCAGCAACAGTAGCGGACAAATGCTTGTTACACAAGGAACCTATATCCGAATATGGTTTGTCACCTAGTTTTCTAGCTAAACCGATGAAAGGTTCGAACTTGGGTTTATTGGTTTCTTGTTTCTTTGAATGGGTAGTAAACGGTTTCTTATTAGACAAGGAACCTAAATCCGAATGCGGTTTTTCACCCAATTTTCTAGCTAAACCTGTGAAAGGTTTGAACTTGGATGTCCTGGTAAATTCTTCCTCAGATTGGGTAGTAGATGATTGCTTGTTAGACAAGCAACGAAAATCAGCACAAGGTTTTTCATCGATTTTTCTCCCGATTTGTTCTTCCTCTTGTATTTTCTCCAAAGAATTAATTGGAGTAGGATTTTCTTGCTCCTTGTAATCCAAAGGAGGAGCAAAAACAACTTCACAATCGGTATCAATGAGGCTAACAGCATCGTCCGGCATGGTCTCCACTATGTTAATGTAAAACGTCTTACTCCCATGGCTGATCATTATAGTATCACCCTTTGTCAAGCAAGAGAATTTTTGTAGGTTTTCTTCTAGCACAGCTTTCGGATTCGAGATCTCCGCAAAGTCGTTGCTGTGCGGTTGAATCTTGATGTAATCTCCCACTTCTATTTGCATGTTCTCCATCATCCAATCTGGCATGAACACAACGTCATCCTCTTGGCCACTGAACTCGAAAACCCCACAATGGGAGACCGTCCCTTTAGATAAGTTCCGAATCTGGAACTGTAGTGGCCTGGAGATTTTATTCTCTACGATCGTTTGGAGATCATTGGCCGGCATAATAATCTTATTACCAACATCTAGATGTGTTTTTTTACGGAAAGAAAAAGAAAAACATCGATAGTCTCCTTCGAAGAATGACAAGTTTTTATAATAATCATGATTCCAAGTGTCTATTTGAAACTGAAGATCACCTTCTTTGCCGACATTATCATCGTGTACCTCTTCTAACAGAGACTCAAATGTTTCATCATAATCAACGTCGTCATCGTTGTCGATTTCTTTCGAAAAATCATCTTTTTTACTAATATTATCTTCGCAGTCTCCGGTAACAAGGCCGAATTCGTCAAAGTCATTAGAGCTTTTCTCGAGCTTGTTAGTGGAATGATTTGAATCATAAATTTGATCATAATTTTCAGAAAATTTCTTCATGTTTGACCGATAAATTGTTTCACAGGATTGAAGTTCTAAACTTCGCTCAATTGGGTCTTTAAATAGTCTAAGAATTAGAGTTTTTGACGAGACTTGGTTTTCAAGTCATGGTAGAAAAAGAGTTACTCAATAATAATTAATCATAAACATTAAAACCAATTATAAGTTTAATTGAATTAGTCTATTAATAAGTTAAAAATAAATCAATTATTAAAATATAAAAAATAATATTTATATTTTAAATATAATTTTATATTATTTTTTAATCTAAATAATAGTTAAGAATGATAGGAAATAATCCTATCTTTCTATAAATTCTCTAATTGAGTAGTTTTTAATTTCCTGAATTTTTCCTTTAGATTCGTATAATAATGTTAAAAAAGAATACTAAGTCGGATTTATTAATTTTATTATCTCTGAATTTAATTTAGTAGAATTGTTTATTATTTGTTTTAAAACCAAATATTATAATATAAAATTTATATAATAATATTTTTTAAACCGAGATCTATATTTAATTTTAAGAAAAATTGACTAAATATAAAATAAAAATAAATTTCTAATGGATTTAATTATGGCATAAAGATAATTTTAACTCTTAACGTTTATAGTTTTTGTCGTTTTAGCCCTTATTTTTTTTGGGGGATAAATTTAACCCTTAACCTATATCTTTTTGACAAATAGCTTATTTTTTAACTAGCTTGATGACTGGACCGTTAAAAATTTAACGATGATATATATAGAATATAATTTTAAATGAAATGGAATGTAACATATCAAATACATATATATATATATATGGAATATAATTTTATTCTAATATAAAAATATAAAATAATTAAAATTCAAATAAAATATTAAAAATTAATTAATTCTAAAACAAAATATTATTAAACATTCTTAATCCTAACTACGATAAAATCAAAATCTTATTCGAATTGTGTTTATATTTTTATTTTAAAATTTGTAATCATAGTGTATTGTAATTATTTTTTTATTTGAGATGTATGAACAAATAAAAAAAACGGGAATAGTATTATATAAATAAAATATCATAAACTAATATAATATTTCATTTTTTATTATATAACAAATATTTTAAATGTCAAATTCTAGAAAATAATTTAAATAATACAAAATCCATCATATTTAATCTTAAATATTACATACAATAAATCAAATTCACGGGAAAAATGTTTCCATGAGACAATTGTGTCACAATAATTATGTAGAAATTTTAAAAAATATGTTATTTATTTTTTAATTTTAAAATATAATAAAAAATATAAACACAATTCGAATAAGATTTTGATTTTATCGTAGTTAGGGTTAAGAATGTTTTATAATATTTTATTTTAGAATTAATTAAATTTTAATATTTTATTTGAATTTGAATTTTTTTATATTTTATATTAGAATAAAATTATATTCCATATATATATATTTGATAGGTTACATTCCATGTCATTTAAAATTATATTTCATATATATATCACCGTTAAATTTTTAACGGTCCAGTCATCAAGCTAGTTAAAAAATAAGCTATTTGTCAAAAAGATATAAGTTAAGGGATAAATTTATCCCAAAAAAAGATTAAGGGCCAAAACGAAAAAAAATATAAACGTTAAGGGTTAAAATTATCTTTATGCCTTTAATTATTGGCTTTCAATTTTTTAATTTTTTGCTTTATAATTTATTTTAGTAACATATTGTAATAACTCATTAATATTAGACCCCTAACCCATTAAGCCCAACAGACCCAAACAAGCCCAACTAAAAAAATAAGAAACCTAATCTGATAAAACAGCAAACCCTAGCCTCCTAAAGCAGTAGCAGCAGCAGCAGCCGCCGCCGCCGGTGACCACTCAAATGTGCGCGTGAACCACACGCGCTCTCCCATTCGTTGAAGAAGCCGGCCACCGCCCTTGACCACGTGAAGAAGTGCGGCCACCGCCTCTGTCATTCATACCTGCAAAAATCAGAAAAAAGAAAGGATTAGATCTAGGAAATCATGTATTTTATAATGTAAATTTATGGGTTATAAATACCCATAAGAACCAATGTAAGAAAGGGGGATTTTCGGATGAAATAAAGAAAAGAAAAAAGATTCGAAACAAAAAAAGAAGAAAAGATCAGAGAACCATTACAACCGAAACAAAAAGCAGAGAGAAGAGAAAGAGAGATCAAATCGGAACCAAATTAGTGCGAAAACAAGGTAAAACAATAGTTCATCGGACTTATCTTATCTTAGATCTACTCTCGTGTGGTTGTCATCTCGAAAATCCGAGGTTGTATTCGGATTCAGGGCCACGAGATCTTGCGGAAAAGTGCTCTCTTTTTCGGTTTCGACCGCCTACGCGGCGGCCGGTGCGGCGGCCGGCGATGACCCACGGCAGCGATCTCCACCGGACTCCCAGAATACAGAGAACTCTTGGAGCTTCAGTTTTCTTGCCTTCCAGGAAGAAGATAACAAATGAAATAATAATTAAAAAGGGGAAAGGGGAATATATATATGCCAATCAAAACGGCACCGTTTTGGTGCCGGGTATTATGGTCCAAAACGGTGCCGTTTCAAGGCCCGACCCGAGACTGACCCGCCTACTGAATCCGGATCCGTGCGTTAGCCCGAGAAAATGGGGAAATTACACCCTCCGTCCCCGCATTTTCAGCACCTTTGCGTTTTGAATCCCCAGTTCGCTGTTTCTTCAATTTTGGTCACGATTTCATGCTTTTTTAGCATCAAAACTTTATTTTATTTGATTTTGGTCATCGATTTCATTTCTTTTAGTCTCCTAACTTCATTTTCTTGCAAATCGGCCCCCTTATATATTTATTATTATGATGATGATTATATTCTATTTTATTATTATTATTATTATGATTATATATATTTTCTTAATATTATTATGAATATGGTTATGTGTTTTATTATTATTGTTATTATTATATTTTATTATTATTATTATTATTAGGTGTTTTATTATTGTATTATTATTATTATTATTCTATTTAATTCGATCATTTTTGTTATTTAACTTACTTATTTATTTTGCAGATTAAAATAACGGGATCATAAAATTAACTTCGAATTTATATTTTTCGATCATATAAAATATTTTGTAACCGACAGGTGCCGATTTCGGGTGTTGTAGGGGCGTTCATCCTTCCCTACGCGTAACAGACTCTCGGACTCAACTCTGGTACGCAGACCTTGATTTTTGGTGTTCCAATCGCACCGTTGAAATGATTGGTGGCGACTCCCCGGACCAAAAACGGTGATTACAGCTGGCGACTCCGCTGGGGACATTTTTGAGAGTCGAGCCTAAAATCGGTTACATTTTATTTAATGATTTATATCTCCGCATAGACTTAGAGAAACGTATCCCCCTGAATCATGCTTATTATCCTTAGTAGGGTAATAAGTATTGTTCGGGTACCTTCTAGAACCGAACCTCATATAGTGAGACCTGAAAGCCTACCCCTTAGAGCCATCAAGCCGAAACGCTGCCCGTTTAGCGATAACCCTTTAGGCTTGTTGCCTTTATTTACAGTCTTTTATTATTTTTGTTGTTATATTTGTAATTTAATTTATTTATTTATTTTAATTAACTTTGTTTCTTTTTAAAGGCACTATAACATTTCATAATCATTAATTTTGCATTAAGTACTACGATCACGTTTTAATTTTTCACATTTCACAAGCATAAAATACGATTCATGATTGATTCTTAATTTAAAATATATCGGGAGAAAATCTAGCATCCTAGATATTAATACAATATTCAAAGTTGTGAATAAATCCCGTGCACATAAAATGATGGACCTAAGAACCATTTTTGAATCGATATTTTCACATTCATGCATCATACATTCACATGCATTCATATTAGTACTAATGTTTGGGGTCCCCTGTCTCAGTAATACTGGACCAGACGGTAATTCAGCATCCTTACGGAACTCGACTCAAGACGAAGAAGATGAACGAGGACAGATTGGATAAGATTGAGCAGACTCAGAAGGATCTACAAGATGATTTAACGCGAAAAATGGAAGATCAGTTAGCAAGGGCTCGACAAGAAATGAAAGACCAGATTGCAAGATCTCAACAAGAATTGTTCGGGAAACTAGCACAAATGCTCGGATTCAAGCAAGAAGATACTTCTATGGTTGACTCAGGGGCAAATCCCGCTAACATGATTGAAGATCCCATATATCCTTCAGGTTTTACTCCTCTTCAAACCAAGATACCATCGGAGGCTCATCCCCAGGTGGTCTTTTCTAAAGGGAAGCTACCGCTACATCCGACTGACACATATGGCCCCATGAACATACCCTCTACATCAGAAGCCAAACTGAGGGGCAATCAAGCAGAAAATTTTGTCTCAGAATTTGATCAACTGATTGAACCAAAGATTGAGACTTCGAAAGAAATTGAAGAACATTGTAAACGGCTCGAAGAGAAAATGGAAGCTATGGAGATTGAAGACACCTTTATCGGATTCGATGCCAACGAACTCAGCCTCGTCCCAGATCTAGTATTATCCCCGAAGTTCAAAATCCCAGAATTTGAAACATATGACGGGACCAGTTACCCTCGAGCGCATCTTACCATGTTTTGTCGAAGAATGACAGGGTATGACAGGGATGATAAGTTGCTGATATACTGCTTTCAAGATAGTTTGACGGGGTCTGCCACTAAATGGTATAATCAGCTGAATCGTCATCAAATAAAGTCTTGGAAAGACTTGGCTAAGGCTTTTCTGGAGCAATATAAGCATGTTAGTGATATGGTACCAGACCGTCTGACCTTGCAACACATGAAACAAAGGTCTAATGAAAGTTTTAGACAATACGCACAACGCTGGAGAGATGTAGCAGCACAAGTCCAGCCTCCCCTCGGTGAAAAAAAGACGGTGGTTATATTCATCCAAACTTTGAAAGGCCTAATCCTGGATCGCCTCATAGGCAATGCAACCACCAATTTTGCTGATCTGGTACTATCCGGTGAGCTCATTGAGAATGCCATCAAGAGTGGTAGAATTGATGCCGGTGGAAGTTCGTCCTAGAGAAGGTCAACATATGGGAAGAAGGATAATGAAGTGAATTCTACAGGAATCTACAACGTCAATTATTCAAAGCCTGTAACGGTGACACAGCCTGTAGCCACGGGTACTTATAACTCCTCCAACCAAGATTTCAGTCAGAGAAAGAATTTTGAAAAGAAAGAATTTACTCAACTGCACATGACTTACGGGGAGCTACACAAAGAGTTATATGACAAGCGCTTGGTGTCACCCTTCTTTCAAGCGCCGATGCAACCCCCTTTCCTGAAATGGTATGACGCCAATACAAAATGTGATTATCATGCGGGATAAGTGGGGCATTCGATTGAAAACTGCCTAGGTTTCAAAAGGCTAGTGGAAAAGTTCATCAAGCTCGGAGTGATAAGATTCGACGACCCAGTTGAAATAGTTATAGATCCTTTGCCGAAGCACGAAGACACCAAATAGGACTGACAATATTGTTTTTGAGTTGTATAAAAGTAAATTATGCCTGGTAGGCTAAAACTCTACCTTGACTATAGTAGGTCACTTGTAGTTTCTATCTCTTCTGATGAAATGTTTTTGTAAACTACCTCGTTAGCCTAAGCCCACTGGCAGCGAAAGTCTTTTGTAAGAGCCCAAAACTACAAGTTGCAATAAAATATATTTTGATACAATACTCTGAAGTAGAATGCTAAGCGAAACAACTTCAAAAGACAGAGACAACTTAACTGGGCGACATGACCAGTGGATTTTTGCACTTTAAAGGTTCGGATTGTTAAAAGGTTCCGAGGAAAGAGGCCAAATCAGAAGAAGTCAAGCAGCTTTCGTCATGATCAGTGAAATTGGGGCACCCCTAATCATGACATTCATGCATTCAAGCATTCAAGTATTTACAAACCATGCATTTTAAACATGCATCAAGCATAAATTAGGACATCCTTTGAAAACAGAAAAATCATATCATTTATGCATTTTGCATTTAGACATCACGCATTCGGACTTAGCATACATTGGGCATTCATGATGCACATATTTTGCTTGTACATATGAACAGGTCCAGAGAAGAGACCGAAGAACCTCAATCATGGGGGCAACAACACGATGACCAACCTTTGGCCCCGAGAAGGCTAAAATAACACAAAATTTTCAGGTGATGACTCCAGAATTTTAAACAGTAACTAACAAATGTTTTATTTTGCTTTCAGGTCCTAACTATCCATCATGGAGTATCAAAAACAAGTTTTTCCTAATGTCACCTGCGTAGTGGTGGGGAATTAATTTTGATAAAATCATGCTCCTCCGACAACTATGTTGCAGATCAAGCTTCGATGCAGATTTCACTTTTCTATATTTTTACATATAGTACATGTGAATCAAAACTATTTTGAAGAAAAAAATGAAAAAAAAATGAAAAATGAAAAATGAACAATGCAGAAAGAATAAAAATGAAATGAAAAAATCGACAAAGACATTGGACAATTCAAATGTCTTTCAAAATTCCATTTTCGCGAATGGTCGAAGGAAATCCATTCCTTTGGAAAAATCCAATCTTGTGATCGGTGCAAACTGATTGTACCCAGGGTAATGGTACAACTAGTCCGGAGCAAACGACTACCGATAAAGGCAAAACAAATCCGTTAATACCTGTGCATTTAGGAAAAGTACATTGATAAGGACCATTCAAATATCCATTGAAATCTATTTTTACGAATGGTCAAGGAATTAAATCCTTGGAACTAAATGACTGTACCCAAAGTAATGGTACAGCTATCTCGGAGCAAACGGCTACCGGTAAAGGCATATCAAATTCGTTGATTCCTGTGCATTTGGGAAAAGTGCAAAGAAGATACATGACATCAATTGAATCAGATATTTAGATCTTCCAGACTTGATCTTCCCCCTCCGTTGATAGAGTGGATAGATCTAACTCAGTCCTGCTTCTCCGTTGATAGCGTAATAGGATTCAAATCACAGGCTTGATCTCGTCCCCGTTGATGGTGTGGCCAGATCCCATTTAATCATGCTTCTCCGTTGATGGCGTAGTATGATCCAGATTCGATCTTACCCCTCCATTGATGGAGTGGATAGATCCAACTCGTTCTTGTTTCTCCGTTGATGGCGTAATAGGATTCGAATTACAGACTTGATCTCGTCCCCGTTGATGGTGTGGCCAGATCTCATGATTCTCCGTTGATGGAGCAGTATGATCCAGACTTGGTCTTACCCCTCCGTTGATGGAGTAGATAGATCCCTACCCGGTTCTGTTTCTCCGTTGATGGCGTAATAGGATTCGAATTACAAACTTGATCCCGTCCCCGTTGATGGTATGGCCAGATCCCATTTAATCATGCTTCTCCGTTGATGGAGCAGTATGATCCAGACTTGATTTTACCCCTCCGTTGATGGAGTAGATAGATCCAACTCAGTCCTGCTTCTCCGTTGATGGTGCAGTAGAATCCAAATTGTAGACTTGATCTTGTCCCCGTTGATGGTGTGACCAGATCCCATTTCAATCATGTTTCTCCGTTGATGGCGCAGTATGATACAGACTTAATCTTACCCCTCCGTTGATGGAGTGGATAGATCCAACTTGATCCTGTTTCTCCGTTGATGGCGTCATAGGATCCAAATTGCTAAAATCTGATCTTGTCCCTGTTGATGGTGACCAGATCTAAACCACTGAAGTTCAATCCTGCTTCTCCGTTGATGGCGAAGTAGGATCCAAGTTGTTGAAAAGTCATCTTACCTCTCCGTTGATGGTGCAGATAAGATACAACCTTTTACTTCAAGTCTTGCCTCTTCGATCAGCTCTAACAAGTTCTCAATTATGCTATTGATGGCATAAGCATATCACAGTTTGATTGGTCTCGTTTTACCGTTGATGGTGCAACTTGATTAAATTTTGTATTTACGGATATTTACTAGAGAAAAAATGATGAAAAAGAAAAAGAAAAAGGAAAAAAGAAAGGAAGAAGAAAATATATAGGTCAGATCATGCTTCTTCATCGGATGTAGCAGGAATTCAGCTTGACGGTCCTTGCCTATCTGTCAATGTTGCAAAGATGGCAACATCATGAGTTTCACAGCAAGCCAAGCTTATTTTATCTCCTTTAACGGTTCAGCCGTAACTTTTTTCCTCTTCAAGGATCTCCTCATTTTGAAGATTTTGCTGACAAGAGCGGTGAAGTAGATGAAGTCAAAAGAATAGGCGGTGGCTAGAAAGAACCACAACTTTACCAAAAGAGCCTCAACCTTACCAGAAGAGCCTCAACCTTACCAAATAAAACCCTAACCTTACTAAAAGAACCCTTACCATTTCAATGATGATCATACCAGATGAAATGGGTTATTCCTTATCTTTGCTCTACTGTTGTTGCACAACAATAAGTAAAGAGGGACAACTGTAATAACCCATTAATATTAAACCCTAAACCCATTAAGCCCAACAGACCCAAACAAGCCCAACTAAAAAATAAGAAACCCTAATCTGATAAAACAACAAACCCTACCCTCCTAAAGCAACAGCAACCGCAGCCGCCGGTGACCACTCAGATGCGCGCGTGAACCATACGCGTTCTCCCATTCGTTGAAGAAGCCGGCCACCTCCCTTGACCACGTGAAGAAGTGCGGCCACTGCCTCTGTCATTCATACCTGCAAAAATCAGAAAAAAGAAAGGATTAGATCTAGGAAATCATGTATTTTATAATGTAAATTTATGGGTTATAAATACCCATAAGAACCAATGTAAGAAGGGGGGATTTTCGGATGAAATAAAGAAAAGAAACAAGATTCGAAACAAAAAAAGAGAGGAAAAGATCAGAGAACCATTACAACCGAAACAAAAAGCAGAGAGAAGAGAAAGAGAGATCAAATCGGAACCAAATTAGTGCGAAAACAAGGTAAAAGAATAGTTCATCGGACTTATCTTATCTTAGATCTACTCTCGTTTGGTCATCATCTCGAAAATCCGAGGTCATATTCGGATTTAGGGCCACGAGATCTTGCGGAAAGGTGCTCTCTTTTTCGGTTTCGGCCGCCGGCGCGGCGGCCGGTGATGACCCACGGCGGCGATCTCCATCGGACTCCCAGAATACAGAGAACCCTTGGAGCTTCAGTTTTCTTGCCTCCCAGGAAGAAGATAACAAATGAAATAATAATTAAAAAGGGGAAAGGGGAATATATATATATGCCAATTAAAACGGCACCGTTTTGGTGTCGGGTATTATGGTTCAAAACGGTGCCGTTTCAAGGCCCGACCCGAGACCGACCCGCCTACTAAACCCGGATCTGTGCGTTAGCCCGAGAAAATGGGGAAATTACACCCTTCGTCCCCGCATTTTCAGCACCTTTACGTTTTGAATCCCCAGTTCGTTGTTTCTTCAATTTTGGTCACGATTTCATGCTTTTTTAGCATCAAAACTTTATTTTATTTGATTTTGGTCATCAATTTCATTTCTTTTAGTCTCCTAACTTCGTTTTCTTACAGATCGGCCCCCTTATATATTTATTATTATGATGATGATGATGATATTCTATTTTATTATTATTATGATTATGATTATATTCTATTTTATTATGATGATGATTATATATATTTTCTTAATATTATTATGAATATGGTTATGTGTTTTATTATTATTATTATTATTATTGTTATTATTATATTTTATTATTATTAGGTGTTTTATTATTGTATTATTATTATTATTATTATTATTATTCTATTTAATTCGATTATTCTTGTTATTTAACTTATTTATTTTGCAGATTAAAATAACGGGATCATAAAATTAACTTTGAATTTATATTTTTCGATCATATAAAATATTTTGTAACCGACAGGTGCCGATTTCGGGCGTTGTAGGGATGCTCATCCTTCCCTACGCGTAACAAACTCCCGGACTCAACTCTGGTACGCAGACCTTGATTTTTGGTGTTCCAATCGCACCGTTGAAATGATTGGTGGCGACTCCCCGAATCAAAAACGGTGATTACACATATGAAGACGAGGAAGAAAAAAGGTTGCTAAATCGGCTATGGGGGAACAGGTATAATGTAATTGAGTTAATTACAGTAAATGTCTTTAAACTGTGACATTAATTTTAAATTAATCTTTAAATTGGTCCTTAAAATTTTTGAAAAATTCAATTTCATCTTTAAATTCTCAATACATTTGAATCATATCTTATGTTAATAAAATCGTTTTACAAATTATTAATTATTATAAAATAATGATGTGTCTTATGTAATAATATGATATAAACAATAATTTAAGGATTCAAATATTAAAAATGTTTTGGGACCAATTTAGAATGAGTACCATAGTTTGAGGATGAAAATAAAATATTTAAAAGTTTAAGGACTAATTTAAAATGAAATTATAATTTAAAAATGAAACTAATATTTAAAAAATTATAAATCAATTTAGAATGAGTGTCATAGTCTGGGACGTATTGTTTAATTATATCAACACAATTGGTTTATTGTTATTAGACTTTCAAGCTTGACAGTCATCGAAGAACTCTATAAAAAGCTTGTTTGAACGTCAAAATAATTTGATAACGCTTAAGTAAATCTTAAGTTTGATATTTTGTGTATAAAAAAATATTTTATTAAGAGATTCACCCACCTAAATTAGATTTACAACGTAAGTTGATCCAGATTAGTCAAGACAAAATTCCAAAAAAATAAAAAGGGCAACAAAAAAATTATGCATAAAGTCAAAAAAATCTCTCCCGATGTTTGACGGAATAGTCACCTTAGTCTCTATTTTTTAGAGTAATTCAACCCTTAAATATTTCATTTTAGGTCAAAATAGATTTTCTGTAGTTGAAAACTATTAATCGGCTGATGATAAATGATTTGAAATAACGTGATAAACCTATATGACAGCGTACGTTGACATGACTTTATCATATAAAAAATATATTGACTTTAAAAAATATTATAACAATAAAAAATAATTTCATAAAACTATATAAAATATAAATTAATTTTTTTGTTAACTTAACATTTTATCAAGTTATTTCAAATTGTTTACCTTCAGTTTTTTAATAATTTTCATTCGTAAAGAAATCATTTTAAATCAAAATAAAAAGTTAAGAGTTAAATTCCTTAAAAAAATAAAAAGTAATAACTTTCTAATAAAACGTTAAAGATATTTTTTAACTTTCTAATAAAAATTAATAACTTTATAATTTACATATATAATTTTAGCAATTTTGAAGTTTTTATAGAATAAAAATTATAAAATCACTAAATTCATAGTTTAACTAAAATTCACTGGCTGAATTATAATTTATGCACCATTGTACTGGGAGTTAACGTTCATGTGACCATTTTCTCAGAAATTAATAATATAAGTGATCAAAATGTATATTTGAAAAGTTGAGTACTAAAAATTAAACAAAATGTGATTTATCCAAATTACATTTCGAATAAGACAAATTTGTAAAAATTAAACTTATAATATCAGGTTTCATGGTTTAGTGGTTAGTATTCTGGACTTTGAATCCAGCGACCTGGTTTCAAATCCCTGTGGGACCTTTGAATTAGTTATATATTTATAAATAACAATTTTTATTTATCTTGACAAAATTTTATTGAAATTGATCGAATGCTCGCTCTTTATTTAAATCTCAAATAATAATTTTTAAATATTTTATTTAAATAATTATAAGAATATAAAAGACAAAAAAATTATTAAAACTTTTACTAGATTATAATATATATTATTTTCTAATTAAATTAGTATCGTATTAAACCACAACACCAATTCAATTAACAAGTTTTATTCTTTCTATCCTATAAATATTATTATTTTTATTGATTTTTTAGGTTAAATATTTTTTAATTTTAACTCATAATTATTTATAATTTATTATTGATACAAATATAAAAGATATAATCGAATAGATTTTAAATATATATTTTATAAATTTAATTATTTAAAATATTTAATATAATTAAAATTAAGTTTAGAGAATTTAATTTTTAAAAAGTTAATAAAAGATAATACTTATAAAAAAAACAATAAAGATATAAATAACACAAAAATTAACGTTTTCAAACGCTATTTTCGTGAAAATGTGTCCATGGAACTTATAAATACAATGAACTACATAACATCAAGTTTTACCATTCATATTTCTCGAATAAAATTGGAATGGTATCGATACAAGGGGTTTAATATATAGGGCGAGTAAAATTTAAATCGAATTTTATAAATTTAATTTGAATTTTTAAATTTTATTCGATTTACTTTAATTTTATAAATTTATTTCGATTAGAAAATATTCAAATAAAGTTTGAATAATAAAATAAGACTTGGATAACTTGAATAACTAGAACATCTACATGATTTTAATTCTAATTTTTGAAAACAAAATTTCTCTTCTTGCAATTTAATCTCTCAAATTTTATTTTATTCAATTCAACCCTTTTTTCAAATTTTTATTTTGTTTCCTTTAGTTTTCATAATAAAGGTTTTCCAATTTTATAAATTTAATGCTAATATTTGTTTTAACTCTTAATCTTTTATAAATTCGTACATACCGTACATATTATATAATGGTCGAACCCAAAATACAAAAACCGTATATATTATATTGTTTAAACCTGAATCATTTAGAAATAAAAATAATAATCGTAACAAATTCTAATGCTTTTTAATGGTGATTGGGAAGTTTATATCAATCTGATTTAGAACAAAATATTATTATGTATTCTTTAACGAAGACGAGTTGCGGAACACTTGTAGGTGAAGTTATCTTCAATGATCCATCGGATTCTAAAAAAACTAAAAAAACGTAATTTTTTTTTATAAATGATTGAATTTTTTTAATATGACACTTTGAATTAGACAATTTAAAATTTCAAAAATAACACTAATACAAGACTAGAAGATTATTATTATTTAGCTGACTTGGTTGTTTGCTATTATGTACCAAAAAGGAAAATGAAAAATAATTGATGGCTCAAACTCTGTTCTGCAGATTCAAGTCTATAGCCAGACTCTCAGACCTGAACAAAAACTATTATTAAAATGTTAAGAGTGGGATTTGAACCCACGCCCTTTCGGACCAGAACCTTAATCTGGCACCTTAGACCAACTCGGCCATCTCAACAGCGTGACAGATTTTGCGGTTTAATTTACAGCTTTCTAACATGCACGAAATAAGATGTATCAAACTGAACAAGAAAACCTTCCAAATATTACTTAATTCATCATAAGATACAAAGAAGGAACAATCATAATTCCAATAGATAATTGGTTATTGTTCTGGTTCATCAGCTATGACAATGTGGAAAATCATCCTAAAAGGATTTGGAAATGGGTTGATTAAAATATTGAATAAGGGCCAGGGGCTATTGGAGCTGGAGCTGGAGCTGGGGCAGCACCGTCTAGCACCGTGATCTTAAGCTTCTGCCCACCTTCGCAATGGCCGCTGACTCCGCAAATGTACCATTTGTTGCCGGCAGTTGCCAACTTAATTGTGTCGTTTCCTGTGAAAGATCCCAAGCTACTGTTTGATGGAACAGTGCAGTTCTGGAATTCGTCTCCAGTTACTTTGTACACACTGTGAGCTCCAGCCGTGTACTGGAAAACTGCAACAACAAAAGAATGTCAATCTGATGATCCACAAATATCCCAAAAAATATGATTTAGGATTACGATCGAATATCTATCGAGTAAAGATTCTATTCATGCCGTTGTAAATGAAGCAAATTGAGTTGTTTAAAAAAATAGATGATAAATTAAGTTTACCAAGATTGTCTCCAACAAAGAACTGTTTGTCTTGAGCCCATTCATCGTAATCGACTCCTAAACCCCACCCTGCATCGTCGCCCACCACGAAATCCGTGGCCAATGAGATGGACGGAGCCATCAAAGCAACCATCGCCAAAACAAGCAATGAACGGCAAAGAGCCATATGAGTTGAGCTTTTGTTGCTTTAATGTTATGTTTTGTGTGTATTGTATATGGAAGGATGGGTGTAAGTATTTATAGTGTTAAAACCGAATTATTGGTTTAAAAACGTTCAACATTAAAGTTAAAAGCCTTCCCTTTGTATTAGTTTTTGAAGGGAATTATACCTTGTGTTGTAGGACGGCTTTGCCGAATTAATTGAAGAGAATCTGTAGGTTTCTAGGATTAAATTTCATCTTGGGAGATGATTACAATACGTGACTACACATATTGGTTTTTGGTAGTTTTAATGATTTAATTTTAAAATAAAATAACTTAAAAATTCGGAAATAACCAAAATCAAGTTTGATTTCAATCAAGTTTGAGTAACGTTGAGTTCGATTCGCTTTATTAAGAATTCGAATCTAAATTGAATTTTATTAAAATTAAACTTGAGTAGTTTGTGATCAGTCCCATCTCATTCATCGCTCTATAAAATAAACGGGTAGTTTAAAATTTTTTATTTTTTATCGGATCGGATATCTAACTCTATCATTTTCTTGAGTACTCAGATCAATATTTTTCTCTTAGGGGGTATGCAACCCAACACTTTTAAAAAATATATTTTTTATATTTTAAATTATAAATTTATTTTAGTTTTTTAATATTTTTACACAACATTTAAATTCAAATCCTTAAATTCTTTCTATATTTGTATTATATACTTTTTGAGTTTTAAATTTAAATTTTTTAAAATATACTTGTATTGATTTATCAGTATGATATCTGAAAGAAAAAAATCACGATCAATATTAATCTTTTTAAAGTTAAAAGTAACTTCAAAGTATTGTACTTGAATTATGTATTATAAACTTTTAAATTTTATGTGTTTAATATATATTTTTTAAATTTTAAATTTAAAAATATATATGAATTGAATATTTGATATTTAATTTTTCAGATACTTAAATTTCATAGATACCCAATAATAGATACCCGATTAAAATGGATGGCACATGAGTTGATATATATATTATTCGGAAGAGATGTGTACTCGATTTTTTGAGTACCCAAAAATCGTGAACCCAACATTGAGGACCCCTAATAATAATAATATAATATTATTATCCAATAACATACATTTTAGTTTATTTTAATTTTGAAATTAAAAAATAATATGTTTTTATTTTTTAGTCTGAATATCAAATAGTTTCGCTTGACTCATTAAAACTAAAATAGATTATCGATTGAGTTTTGACGGATCGGACTCAAGTAGCTTACTGTCTCTCTTATCTCATTTATGACCCTAATTTAGCTGCTCACTTTCTGATAGTAGAGGGACTGAAACATTAATTTCACCGTTTTAGTTTTGTATAATTGGATCAAGCCCGAGAACTTGGTATCCGAATAGATTTTTCCCGAACCCGAATAAAACGGGTTAATTTGGGGTTTTTGAACCTCATAACCAGAAACCAGAGCACGAAAGCACAAACAGAAAAAAAAAATGGCGGAAGACACGTTGTTTGTTCAACTGCACAAGCTTTCATCTATAAAATCGGAGGAAACTATGGACCAAATTCTCACAACTCTATGGAAAACTCGACGCTCCGGTCTTCGCCCGCCCGACAAGTCTCGGTTTCAGTCTCTCCTCTCCTTCCCTTCCCTCTCCGACCTCGACCCCGTAATTTTCCTTAGCATTTTCTCTGCAACCAAACATGTCTCTTTCAATTATATTCGTTTTAGACCTCTCGCCGTGGTTACTTCGTTTCAGTTTCGTTTCGTTTGAAGTGAAGTGATAAACCTTGAAATTTGGAAGTCAAAATCATTAAAAGGATTCTGATTTTTCATTTGTTTATTATTTTTTCTATTTACTTATTGAAAAAGTTGCTATAAAGGATTTTAAGTGATAATCCTTATTGCAATTGGTAAATGATTTTTCTTTTTTTTGCATGTTTGTAGTGATGATTGTTAAATGAATAATGACATGTAGGAAAATTTGATGAATAGGTTTTGGCATGCCTTCGATTGCTTATCAGGAAATCTGTACATGAGAATTACCGTGGGGATGATCTTTTGAAACTGTTTCCTCCTGATTTGTCACTTGATTTGCAAAGTCTTCTGATTCTACTGCTGCAGAAATATCAGATTCAATGGAAGGGAGAAATAGCTAAAGAACGGGTATGCAGTAACTTGTTTCAAAATTGGTTGAAAATTTTAATGTTATATGTGTCTGTTTACTGCTATGCTAATGTGAATTGGTGAATTGGGTGTTGATATTTTTGCAAGTGTCTCAAGTTAAGCAGTTTATGATTTGATTCAAATCGAATTCAGTGCCTTTAATTCAATGTGAATTGGGGACATATAAGTTGATCCATTAGTTACTTGTTACTTTTACTCTCAGCTGTTATATTCAAAAGTCGTTGCTAGCTGTAAAGAGTATTGCACCTTGAGGATGTTTGTTATAATCATTCTAGTTTTAGTCTTCTAGACTGATTGCAATATCTATCAAAAACTGGTTTTGTTTGGTAATGTAATGGTTATTCTTCTCTTTTTTCACTTTAACTCTCATCATATTGAATTTTTGTTTGTTTTGCATTATATTCATCTTGTCCAGCATCCACCTTCATTGCCAAGGACCAGTGTTTCTTATCAGATAAAGGCAAACACCCCACCATTGTTCACACCTTTGCCTTTTTCTGATATTCCAACATCCTTGTGGCCTCGTCAAGATGAACCTGGTTCCCGCATTAACCTTGGTGATTTTGGGGCTTCACCAAGCATTGCTGATGCGTCAGTTTTTTGCCTGGCTCCCTTGTCAATGCAACAGGATGCTGGTCCTCCAGGCAGTCTGGTATATAAAAGTTCTTATTTGTTCATTAATTTCTTCTTCAATCAATACAAATATAATTAGTTAATTTCATATCATTTCATGTACATGTAACGTCTATTTTGCCAGCTACCTCTTAGATTGCTGTGTCGTTCTTTGCAATGATTAAAACCTTCCCCCTGACATTGCCATAATTTTTGTATTGATTGGGTTTAATTCTTGACTGAGATTTAATTAGCTTTATTGGGATACAATATTATCATCTCACTGCCATTCAAAACTATGATCTTGGATTTCTTAAACCCAAATTTTGTAAATGAATACTCTTATTGTACTTAATATTTCTTGGTGGCTCATTTTATATTTTTAGTATTTCTTGATATGACTTCCTTAATTTGGTTACAGGAAGTTTTACCCCGCCTTAAATCAATGTCGTGGACTGTGGAAAATCTCAACACAGCACCTGCCAATAGAGTAGCTATTATCCATCTTAAGGTATGTGTATCGATATGGCCACAACTATTCCCGACTCCATTGTGAATACCAGAATGGTGGCACTTTTTCTGACATCGTGAATGAACCTATTTGAGGAATATTTTACATGTCACCACCACACACATAGACATCATATTCTTCCAATATCTTATGTGCTATATTAACTTCTAGTGTAATAATAACAAGAATTATTAGAGAAGTAATGATGCTTACACTTAAAGAGTATTGGCAACCGACAAAATAAGTTCTATGAAATTGTTATGACCAGACAAAAACATGCTCTGTTCATGGCAGTGCTTTTCTATACCTCTCCGTTCAGCTACTCGACATCTAAGAAGGGGAAAGAAGTTCTAGTTCCCTTCTTCCTACCTTTCCTCGTTCCCAAAACCCTCTTACTCATCAACTTTAGGGAAACATTACGTGTCAGCTGATGCTCTAAAGACGGGCATAAAAATCAAATTGACATGCCAGTACCTGATGGTGCCTGATTTAGGGATACCTCAGCTAGTCTTTGATTTTATTGATTGGGTGGGTTCTCTTAATAACAGTTCTGGTCTTCCATTTTGGTTTGGGAATATTTTGTCACCAAGCCTGATAGGCTGAGAATCTTGTGTGTTGTAATACCATTTGCTTGAACTCTTTGCTATGATAAATGGAGATGGTAATTGTAAAACACCTCTTTTTCATTTTTTGGCCATGAAAGATATGAGTAAAATATGTTTATTGTGCATCACTTCCCCTAAATGTCAGTTGCTTTGTAGTAAGGTTATCCATGCACTTAAAACAAAGGCCAATACTACAAATCATGTGTCTTTGAAATAATTACTTTCTTTCTTTGGTTTATGAGGCCTTTCTTCTAACGAGAAATCCGTTGCCACACTTGAAGTGTGTAAATTCTTACTGTTGGCTCATGACTTTTATTTCTTTTCTCATACTTGTTGGCAGCTTCAAGATTATACCAAGTCTCCTTCAGAAGAGATAGAGCTGAAATTTCAGCTGACTAAAGACACACTTGAAGCTATGTTGAGATCGTTGACTTACATCAGTAAACAACTTTCAGACATGGTAAGAATGCCATTTTTGTATCTTGTTTTGTATCTAAACATTATGGTCACCAATAAGAGTTTTGAGAATTAGGAACTCGATTTTTGGGTGTTCGAGGTTTGCCTCGAGTGCCACTGCATACTACTGTCATGCTTTTGGTCTTAAAATGTTGTAGCTAACCCTACTCTAGTATACTAATACAGCCATGTTTGTAACAACTAACAATTGTACATGGAATCTTGACTTCTTGTCCATTTCCGTCTCTTAATGACAGTCTTCTTGGCATATTCTCAAGGAACATTAGATGGTTATTTAGACCTGACTTGTTTTTGTCTTTTTATTTGGCAGGACTGGACTTCCTCGGAGCCGACACAGAAAAAGCAAAAGCAGTAGAACTATCCAGACCTAGTTTGTTTCTTCTATCTTATTTCTACTGACATTATATATAGATTCAAACCTGAATCTGATTAAAATTGTCTAAGAATTAGAGATTGAGGTAGATTAATCGTATGGAATGAACACATATGCTTCATTTGAATCTACTTCCATTTGGAGTTCAAGTTATCTGTCCTGCTGCTTTAAATACAACCTGTTGGGTGTTGGTGTCGATCACTGCTATGCATCCACCATAGATATACATGAACATGATGTTTTTAGAAGTTTTTCACATATTTGTAGGATCATATCCCTATGCTACCGTAATCTTATCCGAATAAGTCTCGGGAAAGTCAGAGTAACATAACATATGACAAAATCTGGTGAACTTATTTCCCATGGATTTGGAGCATCTTATAAAAAGGGCAACAGAAAATGAACTATGGGAATTTCTATAATATTAATCTAATAATCATTCGCCTTTTTCTTTTTTCTGAAAAGTCCTAATACTAACCTTAGTCTTGGCAGAGGGAAGGGAACAAACATGAACAACTTGGTCAACCGACCAAATGTTGTAGCTAACCAAATGCGAAAGCTATCATTCATCCTTTTTAAAAGACCAAATGCTGAAGGGTTCATGAACTAGATATCAATAATTTGCAAATGAAAATTTTACAAAAGTTTTCATTTTTTGGTATAATTATTAAAGTAATTTTAAATAAAATATTTTATTGTAAATTATAACTCGAATTACTAAAATTTTATCTTAAGTTTTTTGAGCCGATTTTTGAACTAAAAAAACTGGAAACAATAAGATTCAAATTCTAGATTTAAAGAATGACACTTCTTAGAAAGTTATTTTTTAAACCAACATAGCTAAATCCTAGGTTCTGGAATGTGATATAAATGATAAATCATGAAGCATAAAAGTGTACATGTACATGTAGAGGGGGAAAGATGAAAAACCATAAGAAAGCAATAGCATAGGAAGTACCAGAATTGAGCACTTAATCACTTCTATAACAAATATTCATATAACTTAACACAAATAAAGTATCAAAATCAATTGGAAACTTCAAACTGCCTTACTTGAAAGCCAGAAAAAAGAAGCAAAACCAGAAGAAAAGAGAGTAAAACATCGAAAAATCATAGCAGAACTCTTTTCATTGAAAAATTCAATCATTCAGTAAATAAATAAAAAAAAAACTCAACAAAACATGACTACCATTAAAAAATATTGTGGTAATCAGACTAGAAAAAAATATCTCATCACCAAAAAGGAGGGTTAGAAAAGCAACCATTTTAGAAGAAAACTAAAACCAACAAAATCTTTCTAAACTATGTTGTGTTGCTTTCACTCATAATCAATGAAACTTGAGCTTCTCCTTACCTTTCATGGTCTAGCTTCATTTCTTCTGCTTGAAGATAGAGGCGGCTAAGCAGGATTTAATTTTAGGCCTTGCTTGAAAACGTTGTGTAAGTCCTCCAGAGAATTTGCATCAACAACAGGTAAGTTTGATTTGATATCTCCATGGTCCTGCGTTTTCTTAAACATACTTGGAACAATTACTTCCTTGAAATTGACCCCTTCATGAAGTTGCTTAAAAGCCAAAAGCCAAATCAATATCTTCTGCTGATCTTGCTTCAAGAATAGGCAGCACAATATTACTCTCAGTCTTTGTATCTTTTGCTGATTTGTTATTTAAGCCTGAAGAATGTGGTACCTCAGCTGAACTAGATTCTGGAGCTTGGTGAAAAACTTTATGTATATCTTCCAGAGATCTTGCCTTGACAACAGGTAGTTTTGCTTTGTTATCTGTGTGATCTGGTAATTTCTCAATCATACTTGGAACAATTACTTGCTCAACATCGACTCCTTGAAGTTGCTTAAAAGCCAAATCAATATCTTCTGCTGATCTTGCTTCAAGAACAGGCAGCATCACATTATTCTCGGCCTTCGTATAGCCCGAAGAAGTTAGCACTCAGTTGAACATTCTGAATTTTGTTTAAATGCTTTATTTGTGTCCTCCAGAGATCTTGCCTCGATGAGAGGTAATTTTGATTTGTTATCTCCATGATCTGGCAGTTTCTCAATCATACTCGGAACAATCACTTCCTCGACATCAACCCCTTCATGAAGTTGCTTAAAAGCCAAATCAATATCTTCTGCTGATCTTACTTCAAGAATAGGCGGCGCCACATTAGTGTCGGTCATCGTATCTTTTGAAGATTGCTTCCTAAAGTCAAAAGATTGCGGCAACTCAACTGGATTAGATTCCGGAGCATGTTGAAAAACTTTGGGTATATCCTCTAGAGATCTTGCCTCAACTATAGGTAACTTTGATTTGATATCTCTGTAATCCCGAGGTTTCTCAATCATACTTGGAACTATTACTTCCTCAACATCGACCCCTTCACGAAGTTGCTTAAAAGCTAAATCAATATCTTCTGCTGATTTTGCTTCAAGAACAGACAGCACAACATTAGTCTTTTTGTTATTTAAGTGTGAAGAATGCGGTAGCTCAGCTGGACTAGATTCTTGTGCTTGGTGAAAAACTTTATGTATATCCTCCAAAGATCTTGCCTCGACAACAGGTAGTTTTGCTTTGTTATCTGCATAATCTTGCAGTTTCTCAATCATACTCGGAACAATTACTTCCTCAACAGCGACTCCTTCATTAAGCTGCTTAAAAGCCATATCAATATCTTCTGCTGATTTTGCTTCAAGAACAGGTAGCACCACATTATTTCTCAGTCTTTGTGTAGCCCGAAGAAAGCCGCAGCTCAGCTGGAACATATTCTGAATCTTTTTGAAATGCTTTATGTGTATCTCCCAGGGATCTTGCCTCGACAACTGGTAATTTTGATTAGTTATCTCCTTGATCCTTCAGTTTCTCAATCATACTTGGAACAGTCACTTCTTCAACATCAACCCCTTCATGAAGTTGCTTAAAAGCCAAATCAATATCTTCTGCTGATCTTGCTTCAAGAACAGACAACACTGCATTAGTCCGAGTCTTCATATCTTCCTGTAACAATGCACATTCAGAATAGGCAACATGAGATCGCTCAGGTGAACTAATTTCCTGAATCATACTAGCTTGAGTTAGTTTCCATATCAACAATTTAAATCACTTAAGGGCAACCAAATATCATAAAATTTGTGATATGTTGTCTTAAATGCAGGGAATCATAGTGCATAATGAAAGGGTTGCATGTGAAAGAAACAGAATCAAACAATTAAATTCCTGAGAAAATTGAGGACATAACCAAGAGAATTCAAATTGCAACAAGTTTGATAAACACCATCGTATTTAAGCATACATGCAATTCAATGATCTTAAGTGGAGTAAATCAATCAGTTTGAGCAATGAAAACCTAATTAGTTGAGGACTCTCTGGAGTGTATTGGATTCTGTCATACCTCTGGTGATGAATCCAAAACCTCACTCATTCTTTGGTCAACAGAAAGAGTCGTCTCTGCTTCCAGGTTTGGCAAGTTAACTTGATTCAATGTAAAGCTTGTTTCCTTATTTGGCGATGACACAACATTCTCCAATCTCTCATCCAAAGATGATGACCCAGCATCCGTTGAAAAATATTCAACCGCATTATGATCAGAACTTGAAGAAGCTCCAGGTGAACCCGTATGTTTAACACCATGCACACTGTTGTCTGTCGTACCTCTTGCCTTTGTTTTATTTTCATTGAGTAAATCTGAAGATGCTACATGCATCTTCTCAAAACTAGTAGTACTCCGTTCAGTTGTTTTTTTCATGCGCTTTAGGTTTCTCATCAGTAGAACCCATTTTATATATCTCAGCTAATGTGTTAGAAGAGACAGATGAAAATGAGAAGAATTTCTCAAGTGATGGAGAACTGAAATCATAAACAGGCTCCCTATGTTGATTATCATCCACCGCCCTACTCGTACAATGGAACTCTGATTCCACAAATGAAGGTTGAGTAGAAAAGACAGATTCTTTAGTTTCTTGATTTTTGGGTTCAAAACTAGCAAAATCATATCTCTTCATCTGTTTCTGATGATGATGAAGAGGAGGAAGAAGACGAACTTGTGCTACTGCTAGAATCCTCCATAACCAGCTCTCTTTCAGAATGAATTTCACTGGCATTGAGTTCCATATGAGCTGCTGCAGCTTGAGACGAATCTAATTATGTTTTCAACTGATTTTCTCCATCTCCCAAAATGATCTCAACCTCATCAAGATGAACATCTTGATTCTTGTCTAGGACAACATTAATGGATTCAAAATTCCCAGATGATCGACTCTCTTGTTCATGATGGACACAAGCATGACCTTCATTTAGGTCCGATTCAATTTCTCGAGAAACACCATGCTCATTTGGCTTGTTGTCCTCCTCATCCGGAACTGATCTCACTGATTCTGTATCAGGAACAGAACTCATCTTTGACTCATTAGCTTCTCTTGAATGCCTTAGGAATGAGGTTCCTTCTGTTACTACCGGATCTGGAACAAAAAAAGGTTTCCAATTAAGCTTTCATGTCTCCGAAAGATGGATTCTCTTGGGGGAACAGTTTCCCTTCGATTAAAACCTGCAAAATCTACAGGGAAACTGACTCTTTTGGATAAGGTATCTTCTTGCTTGAGTCGCAAGGAATATCAAAAGGGTTTCTTGGCCGCAAAATGGATGGAGCTGGCCCTGGAATGGGAGGTAATCCTAGGCCATCACAGGAATCGTATGGAAGTTCAAACGGGTTTTGTCTTGTAGAAATCGGTGTGATGTGTGAGGAAATATCAGCACCTTCATAGTTTACTAAATTCTTCTCGGTCATTGAATTCATGTTTTTGCGAGCTCTTCTCCTTTCAGTAAGAATCTCTGATCGTTGGTTTCGTACAAGCTCTAGAGTCTTCGGGTAGTTCTAGGAAACGACCCTTAAAAAGCAACTAAAAAAGATCGATCGGTTTACCCGAACATTTATGTACACAATTGGTTACGAAATTTGTACACAATTTTTTACAAAAACTGTAAGCCAAAAGGTATATACATAAATTATTACAAACATAAGGATTTGTGTACATACACAAACCCTTACAAAAATTGTAAGAAAAACGGTATGTACACAATTCCTTACAACGTAAGGATTTGTGTACATATACAATTGATTACGAGTATACATAATATGACACAAAAATTGTAATAATTTATGTATGTACACAATTCCTTACAAAATATACACAATGGCTTACGAAAACCGTAAGGAAAAAGGTATGTACACATATCCTTACGACTTGAAACCATGAGCTAAAGGAGGACATCTAAGGGTAAGGATTTGTGTATATATACAATTGCCTACGCGTATACATAATATGACACAAAAATGGTAAGGATTTGTGTATGTATACAATTCCTTACAACATATACACATTGGCTTATGAAAACCGTAAGGACAAAGGTATATACATAAATCCTTACGACTTGAAACCATGATCTAAAGGATGACATACAAGGCTAAGGATTTGTGTACATACACAATTACTTACGCGTATACATAATATGACACAAAAATGGTAAACATTTGTGTATGTACACAATTCCTTACAAAAGATACACAACGGCTTACGAAAACCGTAAGGAAAAAGGTACGTACACAAAACCTTATGACTTGAAACCATAAGCTGAAGGAGGACATATAAGGGTAAGGATTTGTGTGCATACACAATTGCTTACGCATATATATAATATGGCACAAAAATAGTAAGGATTTGTATATGTACACAATTCCTTACAACCTATACATACCGACATACGAAAACCGTGAGGAAAAAGGTATATACACAAATCCTTACGACTTGAAACCATGAGCTAAATGAGGACATACAAGTGTAAGGATTTATGTACATACACAATTGCCTACGTGTATACATAATATGACAAAAAAATGGTAAGAATTTGTGTATGTACACAATTCTTTACAAAATATACACATCGCTTACGAAAATCGTAAGGAAAAAGACATGTACACAAATCCTTGCGACTTGAAACCATGATCTAAAAGAGGATATCCAAGGGTAAGCAATTGTGTACATACACAATTGCCTACGCGTATACATAATATGGAACAAAAATGCTAAGGATTTTTGTATTTACACAATTTCTTATAAAATATACACATCGGTTTACGAAAAACGTAAGGAGAAAGGTATATACACAAATCCTTACGACTTGAAACTATGAGCTAAAGGAGGACATCTAAGGGTAAGGATTTGTGTACATACACAATTGCCTACGCATATACATAATATGGCACAAAAATGGTAAGAATTTGTGTATATACATAATTCCTTACAAAGTATACACAATGGCTTACGAAAATCGTAAGGAAAAAGGTATATATACAAATTCTTACAACTTATCACCATGAGTTAAAGGAGACCATCCAAGAGTAACAATTTGTGTACATACACAATTTACTACGAGTATATATAATACGATACAAAAATGAATAGGATTTGTGTATGTACATAAATCCCAACAACGTATACACAAATGGTTACGAAAACCGTAAGGAAAAAAAATGTACACAAATCCTTACAACTTATCACCATGAGTTTAAGGAGTCCATCCAAGGGTTAGGATTTGTGTATATACACAATTTACTACTAGAATATATAAATTGGTACAAAAATGGTAAGGATTTGTTTATGTACACAATTTCTTACAAATTATACACAATGACTTACGAAAATCGTAAGTAGAAAAGTATGTACATAAATCCTTACGGCTTCAAAATCATGAACTAAATAAGGTCATCCAATGGTAAGGGTTTGTGTACATACATAATTGGTTATGGGTATACATAATATGACAAAAAAATGATAAGAATTTGTGTATGTACACAATTTCTTACAAAGTATACACAACAATTTATGTATATGTTATAGGGATTTGTGTACAATATTTTTATTCTTATACTTTTTATTCGAATATTTTTATTTGTATATTTTTTATTTAAATATTTTTATTTGATTATTTTTTATTCGAATATTTTTATTTGAATTTTTATAATATGAATATTTTATTCGAATATTTATTAAACGGATATTTTTATTTGAATATTTATTAAACGAATATTTTTATTTGAATATTTATTATACGAATATTTTTATTCAAATATTTATTATACGAATATTTTTATTCGTATATATTTTATTCAAATATTTATTATATGAATATTTTTATTCGAATATTTGTTATACGAATATTTTTATTCCTATATTTATTATTCAAATATTTATTAAATAAATATTTTTATTGGTATAAATAATACCCCAATAACCAGGAAAACACCTAAAATTAATTTCATAAAAGCATGGATTTAGTAAGTTCCGAATCAGAATATCTCAATGTTTGTATTACACAATATTCCATATTAAGTAAAATCATTAACTAAAGTAATTAAAAGATGTTCATACTGATATAAATATCTCTAAGTAATATGCGAGATGCTCCAAGTACCAATTCGCCTAAACAGGTCTGAGAATCTGAAAACAAACTGAAGGGGTGTAAGCTAAACAGCTTAGTGTGTCTCTAAGGTACAAACAGTCACAAACAAAACATATTTTACATTTCTGAAAAGTTTCTGAAAATATTTCAAAATTCAAGAAAAAATGAAGCATGATATGCTATGATGACAGATGCATGAAAGAAAATTAGAGAGTTCGATATCAGAAATCATACAAAGTGGAAGATTATCCTTGCCATAGTGGAGGTTTCTCTCACGTTATTGATTTTAAATCTAGAAAATAGTTCCGATGACAAAACATGATATGATTCGTAAAATCAGAAATCAAAACTCTTACAAGTAACAATTTTTCCAAAATTTAGATGCTTGATTTGAAAACAAAATGCACATGTCATGCATGATGATACCATATTTAAACAGAAAAACAGTTTCACAGATCAAATCAAACAATTGTATAAATTATGTTTCACAGATTCAAAATTAAATTAGCATGGAAACATAGGCACATAAACATGTAGCACAGGAAGAGACACACCTTAAGCAACTGAAGTTCTAACTCTAAGATGAACGCATCTTGCGTTCCGGTCTAGCTGAAACAGGACCTACGAGGTAACATAATAAAATTACTGTTCATAACTAAAACTAAAACACCAACTAAAACAAAACTCTGATCTGAAGCTTACTCACGTGATGGTCTCGAAAAACGTGTCCGGTCGATGCGAACAACTAAAGGTAACCAAGAGGCATCAAAAACGTTGACACTTGAACGGAAAAATATTTTGAATTAAATTCCTCAAAACACACATTTCAAACTTTAAGAATAATTTAGATGAAAAATACTAAAAACAAGGCTTTCGGGTTTGAATTTTACAAAACAGATGACGGATTCGGGCTCAAAACGTCGAAATTAATCAAAGAGAAGGTTTTCTGGATAAGTCAACTTTTGGTCAAAGTCAACTCTGGTAAATGTCAACGGTCAACTCAAAAGTCAAAGTCAAACTTTGACTGGTCAAAAATCAAAAGTCAAAGTCAAACTTTGACTGGTCAAAGGTCAAAAATAAAAAGTCAAACCTTGAATGGTCAAAAGTCAACGGGTCAAAGGTTCAAAGTCAAGGTCAAACTTGGTTAACGGTCAAACTCAGTCAAGGTCAAATGGGTCAAAAGTTTAAAAGTCCAACTTGGTTAAACCGATTCAAATTTTCTAATTCGGGTCACTCTAACTAGTATGACCAGGCTCATAATAATGGGCTCACTAAACCATACCACCAAACATGAACTCTCAACATAAAATATCCACTCGGCCCATTAAATTATTAACCAACCCAAATAAACACTAACCCAACTCATAAGCCCAACAACACTTTAACCCAACACCTTAGCCCAAACTCATAACCCATAAACTAAACCCTAAAAAGATGTAACAACAACCATAAAGGCCGTCGGCGATAGAAATATACCAACGACAAGACTCTGGCGACACTACTCAAATGACGGCGTGGCGACAAAAATGACGATGATGACAATTCCGATAATGACCTCCAACGATTCCATAAAACTCGTCGATGCACACTCTAACATTTCTGATTCCAAGAACCAAACCAAATCAACAAAACAAAACTAAAATAAATAAAAACTTATCTCATCAAAACTAAACCAAAAATTTTACCCTCACAAACAGAGGCTGTTGTCAGTAACCTTGTCGCCAGAGTTCACCCGCGAGACGATTAAACCGATGTTGAGGGACTAACGTCGACCTAACACTAGATGGGTGCTGGAGAAGACTTGGCCGAAAGAATATCTAAAGAAAGGGGAAGAGACGTGCAAGAAAATAAGGCTGCGGTAGTGAGGAGTTTCAAAACTCAAACATTCTGCCCAAAAGTTGATTATAAACTTAGGAAAAAGGGCAAAATTACAAGACCAATCTTTAAACTTATTAGGGTTTCCTAAATAGATAATAAATTTCAAAATGAGATAAAATTCGGGGTGTTACAACTCTCCATCCCTTAAGAGAAATTTCGTCCTCGAAATTTTCAGACATCACAGAAGTTACTCAAACGTAACCGAAACATACTTATACTTTCATTCTGAACAGATACTCCGATAAAGAAACACAAACTAAAATATATACAAGATACACGCTGTATCACCAGATGCAGTTTCATGATTAACATGCTTCCCAATATCATCTACCAGTCCATATCGTCTAAACTCTAATCTACCACTCTGAGCATATCTACTTGTACCAACAGAGCCAGAAGCAACTGATCTATACTGCCTTCTACCAAGGTGAGGAGCCTAAACCGATGTCTGAGCCTAACTCTGAACAAATGAAACCAAATGTAAACGTAGGCAGTCTTTCAAATAGTGATCAGGAGACCCACATCTAAAACTAGATCTGCTCAACAATCTATACTCTTCATTATGCTTCTTGTTACAAAAAGAACACACTGGTATAGGTCGTGGAGCCTTTGGTTTTCACACCCTACGATTCAGAACTACCATAACAGAAGGACTTAAATTCTGGTGACTCTGAGAAACATGCTCCTTTCTAGGCCTCTTTCCTAAAGAATTTACAAAACTTGGTTGAACTAAACTATCCGGAGCCCTTTCGATTTAACTAACATTTTGAAGTTAACCCAGGGACATACTTAGCTAACCTACAAAACTCTATCTCAAAGTCATTCACTAACATGTCATTCTATTTCAGGTTCATAAAGTTATCACGTCATTTTGCTAAAAAACTCAGATCCTACATATCGGTCCTGAAATACCTGTCGAAAAAACTCCCATGTGACCTGATTAGAAGGTACTGAATCTATTACGGATTCCCACCAGTTCTGAGCTTCACCATCAAACAGAGAAACAATAACCCTTAATATCTGATTTCCAGAATAATCCATCTCAACAAATAACCTTTGTAGCTTTTTCAACCAATACTCAACATCAGTAGGGTGTGTACCAGTTTTACCCTTAAACAATTTCATTCTTGCGATATAAACTCGGTAGATACATGTTTTCTTGAACTCTTGGACTGACAGAGGTAACGTAGCAACTCACAGTTCACCGTGACACTATCCAACTGAATTGTCTCATTAACCTCATCTCTATGAGGATCATTATTTTGAGTTTGATGTCTACTCCCAAATTCATTTTCATTTTCTGATAACTCATTCAGATTTCTTGGTTGTCCAATAGAAGGTGGGCAATCAAAACCAGAAGTGATGACATGGCCTTTGCCACAACCACTACAACTCTTAAAACCAAAACTCCTACGCAGTGACGTAACTGACTATCTACAGAATATTACAATCTATAGTTAGAACTAGTACTAGAGTCTCGCATTTAAATACTTAAATATTTTGGTAACAGAACTGAAATCATAGTATGTCTTTTGGAAATTTTCAATATTTCAAAATCATTTCAAATGCATGTAGAAGTCAAAAATATTTGAAAACCGGTGTGATGAGCCATATAGGCTGAGGGTTGAACCTGACTCTGATACCACTAACTGTAACCCCCAATTCTAACCTAATTTCTTATATCGAAACTTGAGAATTAAGTTACAAAAACTTTCCTCTTAAGTAAATAATTTAGGTTAAATAATTTCAAAATTAGGATTACTTTGAAAAATTAGGAAAGCATATTGAAAATTTCAATTTAATAAATACAAATGCTTAGAATAATATCCCAATAACCAAGAAAACATCTAAAATTAATTTCATAAAAGCATGGATTTAGTAAGTTCCGAATCAGAATATCTCAATGTTTGTATCACACAATATTCCATATTAAGTAAAATCATTAACTGAAGTAATTAAAAAATGTTCATACTGAAATAAATATCTCTGAGTAATATGCGAGATGCTCCAAGTACCAGTTCGACTAAACAAGTCTGAGAATCTAAAAACAAACTAAAAGGATGTAAGCTAAAGAATTTAGTGTGTCTCTAAGGTGCAAACAATCACAAACAAAACATGTTTTACATTTCTGAAAAGTTTCTGAAAATATTTCTGAATTCAAGAAAAACTGAAGCATGATATGCTATGATGACAGATGCATGAAAGAAAATCAGAGAGCCCGATATCAAAAATCATTCAGAGTGGAGGATTATCCTCTCCAGAGTGGAGGTTTCCCTCACGTTACTGATTTTAAATCTAGAAAATAGTTCCGATGACAGAACATGATATGATTCGTAAAATCAAAAATCAAAACTCTTACGAGTAACAATTTTTCCAGAAATTAGATATTTGATTTGAAAACAGAATGCACATGCCATGCATGATGATACCATATTTAAACTGGTAAACTGTTTCACATATCAAATCAAGCCATTGTATAAATTATGTTTCACAGATTCAAAATTAAATTAGCATAGAAACATAGGCACAGAAACATGTAGCACAGGAAGAGACACATCTTAAGCAACTGAAGCTCTAACTCTGAGATGAACGCATCTCACGTTCCGGTCTAGCTGAACAGGACCTACGAGGTAACATAATAGAATTACTATTCATAACTAAAACTAAAACACCAACTAAAACAAAACTCTGATCGAAAGCTTACTTATGTGACGGTCTCGAAGAACGTGTCCGATCGATACGAACAACTGAAGGTAACCTAGAGGCTTCAAAAACATTGACACTTGAACGAAAGAATATTTTGAATTAAATTCCTCAAAACACACCTTTCAAACTCTAAGAATAATTTAGATAAAAATACTAAAAACAAGGTTTTTGGGTTTGAATTTGACAAAACAGATGGCGGATTTGGACTCAGAACATTGAAAAAAGTCAATGCGAAGGTTTTCCGGATAAGTCAACTTTTGGTCAAAGTCAACTCTAGTCAATGTCAACGCTCAACTCAGAACTCAAAGTCAAACTTTGACTGGTCAAAGGTCAAAAGTCAAAGTCAAACTTTAACTGGTCAAAGGTCAAAAGTCAAAGTCAAACCTTGACTGGCCAAAAGTCAACGAGTCAAAGGTTCAAGGTCAAGGTTAAACTTGGTCAACGGTTTAACCCGATCAAGGTCAACTCGGTCAAGGTTAAACGGGTCAAAAGTTTAAAAGTCCAACTTGATCAAACCGATTCAAATTTTCTAATTCGGGTCACTCCAACTATTATGACTAGGCTCATAATAATGGGCTCACTAAACCATACCACCAAACATGAACTCTCAACATAAAATATCCACTCGTCCCATTAAACTATTAACAAACCCAAATAAACACCAACCAAACTCATAAGCCCAACAACATTTTAACCCAACACCTTAGCCCAAATTCATAATCCATAAATCAACCCTAAAAAGATGCAACAATAACCACAAAGGCTGACGACGACAAAAATATATCGATGATAAGATTCTGGCGACACTACTCAAATAACGGCGCGACGGTAGAAACGAGGAAGATGACAGTTTCGGCAACGAACTCCGACGATTCCACAAAACTCGTTGATGCACACTCTAACATTTTCGATTCCAAGAACCAAACGAAAACCAAAATAAATAAAACTTATCTCATCAAAAATAAACTAAAAATCTTACCCTCACAAACAAAGCCTGCCGTCAATAACTTTGTCGCCGGAGTTCACCCACGAGACGATTAAACCAATGTTGAGGGACTAACGTCGACCTAACACTAGATGAGTGCTGGAGAAGACTTGGCCGAAAGAATATCTAAAGAAAGGGAATAGATGTGCTCTCTTTTTCCCTTTATCTCATGCCTGGGTGAATATGATTGTCTTTCTCCCGGCTTACTACGATTTTCGGGTTGGAAGAAAGTTATTGCTAGCTTTTTGAATGAATACGCTCTTGGGTCGTAGGAAGATCATCTCTCTCTGTCTATTCAAAGATCTGAGACAGCTAGTTCAGTTGATGACATTGGTTCCCCGTCCCTACTCTCCTATTTCTCTCACCCTGGTTGGGCTCTGGCTTAGTGTGATTAAACTGTGAATCGAGTCAGGAAGAAGAAATCCAACTCCAGGCTTTAAAGAAGAGAAGAAATACCCGGCTTCAAGGGAAATGCTTTATTTTAGGAAATAATGATCCCAAGCTTATTTAGGAAATAAGGCTGCAGCAGTGAGGGGTTTCAAAACTCAAACATTCTGCCAAATTATAATCTTAGGAAAAAGGATAAAATTACAAGACCAGTCCCTAAACTTATTAGGATTTTTAAAATAGACAACAAATTTCAAAATAGGATAAAATTCGGGGCGTTACACTTTCATCTTCAGTATCCGTCTTTTCTCCTTTTCTCTCCTTTTCATCATTATCTTCCTCCCTCGGGTTCTCAAACTCATACGAATCAACACTATCATCATTAATACTACCATGAGACCTCTCTGAGACGGCATATGAACCACCTATAGATAACAAACAAACCAGGCTCTGGTTCTTCTGAGCCTAAAAGTGGATGCAACTCATCAAGCACCGGCATTATATTTGTCATTGAAACATCGGGAGTGGAACTCTCAGCACCATCAGAACCAGAATCCAAACTTTCATCATCTTTATGCCTTGGCACATCACTGAACTTTTCTACAAATTTATTACGGTCCACATCAAGATTCCTTTCATGTACCGCAACTGCCAAATTACTTTGATCATCCACAGTCTCCCGATTATGAAATGCACCATCACTCCTCAGCATCTCACCATGAACCTCTCTCTTCTTCTCGAACAACAAATCATTCGACATTCCCCGCATCCCATCAATCACTCCATTCTCACAATGAATGCCCATAGAATCCAAACGATCGTCAACTACACGCTTATAAGAAATGGAACCATCCTCAACTTCACTAACCTTCTCAAAATCATTCTCTATACCCCTCATCTTCCCTACATGTCTTTTTACAACAAAACTACCACGACCGGCATCTCTATCGACTATAAAATCAACCACAGTAGCTCCTGTTTTCAATGATGAAACTGCATGACTAACTTTCTCCTTTCCTCCCTTTTTGTCAACTTGGGGTATGCTCGGTGACCCGAAACTCAAAAAGAAGACCAAGCAAAACAGCAGTGCAAACCAAAACAGGAGATGCAGTAACCAAAATCGAAAACATAAACGGAAAAGATCCATACAAGTATATGATAAAACTTCCCAAACCAACCAAAATTGGATGATTCCAAACCGATCTATAACAAGCTTTAACTGATATCGCCATAAGCTTCCAAACACTCACTACAAATCCCAATCTTCCAAGCCCCATCTCTCTTTCTTTAATGTGAATTTATTTCCTGTCAATTACCAATCTGTTTAAAAAACAAACAAACAAAAATCAAATTAAAAACAAAACAATGGATGCAAATTGCAAAGCAAACAATGTTATCCCAAAACTTCAATTGTAGGATTCTAAGCATAGCTCAAAATTCTATTACAATGTAGCCGAAAGAAATTCTCAATAACGTTAAAACAACAAGCTTCCGAAGAAAATATGAAGAATAAAAACTGAAAAATACCTGGAAATTTCAGAAACCCTGAGACTTCTAAAGCTTGAAAATTGGAACTGAAGGGGATAACTTACAATGGGTTAAAGGAATATAGATCATTCATTAAGAAAATGAAGCAAGGCAAATGAAATCCTCTGTTTTTCCTCTCATTCATTTTGTCTATATTTTTGGGTTAGAAAAACAGCATTGTATCGTATTGATTTGAATGAGAGAGGAGTGATTATGGCCTGGGTGGCAAAAGAACAAGACAAGCATTGTAAGAGAAAAGGAGAATGTTTCTATTCTTTGAAATATAAACAAGTTTCTTATTTTACTATTTAATTAAAATATGTTTATAAAACTTACGTGTTTTCTTTTCGCCAGAAAAAAAAAAGGTGTTATAATTAGTGGTGGGAAAATATGATTCGATTATACTCGATTTGAATTAAAACTAAATGTATTTTAAAGTGATAATAATTCAAATTTGATCTAGTTATGGTCTAATATTGACCTAAACTCAAACTAGGCTTTATTATTGTTGATCTGAATTTGACTTGAGAATGATTTAAACCCAACTTTTATTCGATAATGTAATAACTAAACTAACTTAAATCCTTTTGATATGAACGTGAACTAAAAACTAACCTGATAAATATATGATATAACCCGATTTGAAATAACTTGAGATCTGATTTTATTAGACATATTGTTAGCATAATCTGTAATTGACTCGACTTGTTACTAACACAAATTATTAATTAACCATACATGTTATTGATTCAACAAGTTATTGAGATGACTTATTAATTGACTTAACATGTTATTAACTTAACCTATAATTAATTAACTTAAACCATTGAATAATTAGCTTAATATTGTTTGTTCAATAATTGACATTATCAAATAATTTATTCATGGTATATAAAATTATAAATACCGTCCAAAACAAATTAATTAATACGTAATATATATGTATATACGGAAAAAAATGAAGGTAGAAAATCCTAAACCGACTATAATTGGAAACCACAGGGTTTAGAAGTTGAAAATTATATAGTTAAAAAAATTTGAAAAAAAATTTATAGAATCAAACTTGGATTAGGTATCGAAACCTACCTAGTAAAAATCTTCTACCTTTTTATCATGCCTCCTCATCTATATCTCCTTTTCAAAAATTTGAATTTTAAACTTAACTCTTATTTTATATATCCTAAACCTTACTCTTACCTCTATCCCTAATTCGCTAAATCCTATCCACGACTTCTAACTTTGAACCCTAAATCCTACATCCTAAACCCTCTAATTTGAAGCGGAGGCTCAATTAATGAAATAGAAAAAGAGGGTGCGGATGATTCATATCTAGCTTTGTATAATTTTTTCTTTATTATTTCCTCCCCCTCTTTTGTTCTATTCATACTAATAAATTTATTATTCGTATTTCTTATTACTATGCTATTATAGAATATTACTATTCTACTATATAATATATTCTATAGAATACCGTGTTCTGTAACAACAAAACCAAATTTTATGGAGCTAATTTTATTGATATAAAATGTAGAAAAAATCAAGTGGAGGCATGAGAAAGAGGTAGACGATTTGTAGGGGTATTCAAAATTACTCGACCCAAAGACCCGATAACTCAATGAATCAAAATAAAAATACCGGGTAATTCATAGAAAAAAAATTACCTGACCGGGTTGGGTACTTGACCTAAGAATTAGTGGGCCGGGCTTGGGCCGAAAATTTTGAATTCTCAGGTATCCGACCCGAACCGATTAATTTTATTATATATATTTTTTAGTTTTAAATTATATTTTTATTTTAAATTTCTTTAATATCTATACCTAAAATTAAATTTAAATCTCTAAATTAGTTTTATGTTTGTATTATATACTTTTAGGTTTTAAAAATTTTAAATATATTTTTATTAATTTACTAATACCGAAAGCAAAAATGAGATTAATACTTTAACTTTATTTTAGTGATAAAATTTAATAAACATAGATTTATATATAAATTTAAATATTCTAAAATTAATTTTAAATCACTCATTTTTATGTTTAGTTATGTATTATAAATTTTTTAAACTTATATGTTTAATATGTAATTTTTTTAAATTTTAAAATAATAAATAAAAAAATAAAAATTATGAACCGGGTATTAGTTACCCAATTAACTAGATATCTAATAACAAATACCCGATTTAAATGGGTCGGGACAAGGGCCCCTTTTTATGACCCGAAGGAATAAGGTACCCGATTTTTTGAATATCCGAAAACTGGATACAGGTAATGAACACCCCTAACGATTTGCACTCCTGTATACACATAATCAACGTATTCTTATGTGAAAAACTCATACTATTCCGCCATTAGAGGTTTTGAAGCAAAGATAGAGAAAGCTGAAAGATGTCGAACTCAAAGGAGGTAGACAATGGTTATGAAGAAGATTCATTTCAGAAACTAAAGAGAAAGGTGGATCAAGAATCTTGTAATTAAAAAGAGAGTCTAAAATAACTTACTTCGATCGTATTGAAAGAGCTTGTGTAATGAGTCGAAATAACAAACCAGAAATTTTAACAGAGTAAAGGTTAGAGAGTAAAAGACTCAAAAGTTTGAAGAAGAGAAAATGGGGAAGAAAGCATATTTTATTTCTCAATCAGGATGAGTACAAACGAAATTTCCTCCCCTTTTAACCCTAACCAGCAACACGACATCATATTATCTATCCACATGCCTCACAAAATGTTGCACATCATTAAAGACCTTAAAACAAGGTTTAAAACATTAACTGACTCATGTAAAATTATGTCGTTTCACTTCATTTTATTTTGACTCTTTATAATACTCCCTCCTTAAAAGGAATCTTTGACCTCAAGGATTCAAATATAGTCTCTCTTTTTTTCGATGATTCGACCAAATATGTCCCCATATTTTTTTAACCTTGCTCGAAAATTCAATGTGATCCAGCAGTATTTTTTCCTCCAACTGAATTCTAAAAAGAAAACTAAATTTTTCTCATTCCTCAATATTGTTGAAAGCAACATAAGTGAAGATCCTTCCAGCAGCAAATGATGCAACATTTGTAACCATGTTAAACCATGCATGGTTAATATTTTTTATTCTACTAGCAACATAGATGAAAATGGTGGGTGACACTAGCAAAGAGAATGTTTGATAACTTATGAAGAAAGATGAAATATTGACAATCCATTGACCGAAAACAATAAAACAAATATCTTAGATCACAACATAGGCCATTCCACTATGGAGCTTATAAAGGTGCACATGTGAACAACTCCAATTATAGCTTTGAGTGCTTGATCCCTTTCTTGTTGAGGATGATATGATCTTAATGTTCCTATTTATTGAGGATGTAATTAGAAGAGTCATGAACCATGATACAACACCTCTGAAAATAGAATCTTTGACAACTACTATTTCAGTAACATCTGTGTCTTGATATGATGTTAATGCTTTCATGGATTGAGCCACGAAACTCTCATTACTAGAAGATGTTGATGGAATAATACCAAGAGGTGAAGTCAAGTTCTGTTGACTCGAGCAACCTGTATTTGACTGCAACAAATTGTTTGTAGCATAAGCTATTCATATGGGATCCAATATCATGAGATCATATTCTTTATGAATCCCAAACATTTCTTGGCTTCCTGTTTGAGGAAGAAGATAAGTGGGCACATTAAATTTATTTTCAAGATTGAGAGCATTGAAGCAGTACTTTTGTGTTGCCAACCTCATAACAATAATTTGAGGATTGCATCTATCCATAAATGTAGTTGATCTGAATCTCAACACATAAACATAATTATAAAATATTAACAAATAGAATTAAACAATAGTAGGAGAGAACAAAACATTCTTAGTTTTGGATTCTTCAAAATCATCTCTTTAGTTGACAACAATCCTAAGACTTTTAACTCATTGGTAATCACCAGAGCTAAAGATTTATAAATTCTTCATGATCCCCAAACATTATAGAGAGTGACTACATTTGTAAAGGTGTAGCTAGATCATCACACCTTAAAACAAATTCACGGACATAAGAGGCATGTTCAACACCAAGAATTTAAAAGTCATTGAAGTATCCAAGTAAGAGAACCTTTTTACAAGATAAAGAGTTAAACTCTAGTCTGTCAAAGGAGGTTCATATCACCGATATCGTTGGCAGGAGTAAATGTTTCTTAATAAAGCCACCATTGAACATACACATAGTTCTTACATTCCTTGCTAAATATTCTATCAAGCCTTGTCTCCAAGCTCTGTCAACCTTACGCGACAAATATTTTCAATTGCTCAACTAGTTCGCATGAACAAATGGAAAAACTATACCCTCTTTATTGTCTTTTGCCATTAATAGAAGTCTAAACCCATATGGGTCATCCCTCTCTGTTAATTTCAAGATAAACGTGTCTGCAGTTTTTTTCTTACATTTTCTCGTATACCTTCTACTAAATACTTGAGTTGCATCTAAATTCAACTCTTTAGCCATCACTAACGAATTCAAAATTAGGCTTTGGTTTGGCGACATGGAGCTACTAGTTACCTCTCTACATTCTTTGAAAATTTGGGTTGGTTTTGTGACAGTTCGCTAACAAATCCATAAGTATATTTATCAAAAATATTTACCTGAGTTTTGTCGTCTGAATCAACAAGAATCATCTTACTGGTTATAATTTCACCATGCTCTAAATCACTCTTTTCACCATCAATTATTTCATCCGTTAGCACCAACATTTCATCAAATTGCTGGATTTCAACCGAACTCACCTCCATAGCGTTCCTCGATGAATCTAAAATTTGTGTCGATTTAGTAAAATTGGTGAAATCTGCATAATCATGCATCTGAATGTCGTCCGAAAGATTGATAGATATCTCAAAGCTCTGCATCTGAATATCATCGGGAAGATCGATAGATTTCCCAAAGGTCTGCATCTGAGTATTGTCAGGAAGGTCGATAGATTTTTTCAAAGGCCTTTTCAAACAACAACTTTCTATCTGCCAAGAACTTTGTATGAAACTCATTGAACATCCGATCTATGGAAATTTGTAGACGAAAGAAACCTGTGTGTAATTGATTTGCTGCCATTCGTGAGGATTAACCTGGCTCTGATACCTTTGTAATGATTCAAAATAACAAACCAGAATTTTTAATAGAGTAAAGGTTAGAGAGAAAAAGACTCAGAGGTTTGAAGAAGAGAAAATAGGGAAGAAAGCATATTTCATTTCTCAATCAGGATGAGTACAAATGAAACTTCCTCTCATTTTAACCCTAACCATCAACACGACATCGTATTATCTATCCACATGCCTCACAAAACGCTGTACATCATTAAAGACCTTAAAACAAGATTTAAAACATTAACTGATTCGTGTAAAACTATGTCGTTTCACTTCATTTTATTTTGACTATTTACAACTTGTTATGTGGTTTAGTCAAGGAATCCACAGGGATTACCATGGAGAAAAAGGGTATCAAATGAAAAAAACGAAGATTACTTGATCAATGAGCAGGAGAAATAAGACATAAAAAAGGAGAAGAAGAAAAGCCTAACTCTAATCCAAGAGAGGTGCAAGACGAGGCAATTCAAAAGTTGGTAGAATTGGGTTTGGAACCGCCTCACGACATGCCAGAGGCGTTCAAGACTTGCATTCAAGACATGGATGGGACTGAAATAAAGTTGATCATTCAAAAGTTCATCGGAGTTATTGATTTGGATCTGCAGCAAAACCACATGTCAATACCGTTGAAACAAATGAGGCATGAGTTCTTGAATGAAGCTGAGAAGGAAAAAAGAGTAAAAGAGAAACAATATAGGTTGTGTTGGTAGAATCACGTGTTTGTAACAGTCCAAAATCAAAGAATAGAATAAGGGGAGAAGAAGACAGAATAGAGCAGAGGAAGAGAAGAATTAAAATATTAGGAAAAAAGAAGGATAAAGGGAGAAGATAATAGTTTTATTCATTTTCACGATACTTGGCAAAACATAGCCAATTGTGATTTTAACCCTACAATTCTATTCTAAACTCATCGTTTCATTAAACGATATAACCAATAAAAAAGACTCAAGTAAAACGATATCGTTTTACTTCTTTTATTTATGAGTCATTACAATACTCCTCCCTTCAAATAAATCTTTGTCCTCAAGGATTAAGGTAAAACAAAAGCCAAATCTTGAAACAATCATCCTTCAGTAACACTCTAATATCTTTACTTTTCTTCAAATGATTAGATCAAATATTTTCGAGAGCTCTCTTTGCTTTAACTGACATTGCTGTAAGAAGAGACTAACATTTCTCCAAAGTTTATATTGACAAAAGAAAATCCACCATGATAGAAATTTTTTTCTGTTCAATTCATGATTCTTCATGCCAAATATTAAAATTCTAGTCTCATAAAAAAAGTCGTAAATAGTTGAGATTTGACAATTTTAATTGTCTCTTTTAATACTCTATATAGATTAAAATCCTCAATCTCTAACCACTTATTTAATCCTTCGTTCATCATTTTCTCTCCTTTTGTACCTCGTTCACCATATTTCATTACAATGCTCCTTTTCGAGACAGATCTTTAACCTCTAGAATCCAAGGTAAGAGACTACAATTGTCCTTGATGAACCTCCCGCATGTCATTGCCATGGTATAAGATAAAAGTATAATGGCCATGGTACAATCAACACTAGTATTCGATTCGCTCAAAGACCAAGACTTCTCTTGTTGATCTTTCATCAAAAGGAGGATATGTTAGAATATTTTCATATATGTATTCTCATCTTTTGAACTGCTTAAGACTTCTCCAAACTCAATTTTAAAAGCAAACTCAAGCTGAAAATAGATAACATGTCAATCCTGCAAAATTTTTCATCTTTAACCAGTAGAAGATGTAAATGAAACCTTGCCACCAAATTAGGTTGAGATTTTTGTAACAGAACCACAAAATAGAGACAACTTCCTAAATGATGATCCAATGAGTAAGAAAAAATAACATCAAGGTTATGAAGAAGTTTTACAAAATACTCAATGACCTTTTCTCAACTAAAAATTTTAATAACACATGATGGTATGGGGTTGGTAATTTACTGTTTAGCATAGCATCAGACCCAATTAGTCCATGACCTGAAACAATAGTTTTGTCATCTATACCACCTTCACAAGAATCACCAAAACAAGACCTTATAAAGTTCATTGATTTTAGAATAGGTTGCAACTCTATCATGCAAGAAGATATATATTTTCTTGTTGACTTCAAACCTCTCTCTTGAGGTCATTTCATATGGTCAAGGATGTATGTACGAGCATCTAAAACAACCCATACTACTGTCTTGTAAATTGCACATACAACTTTGCAATAAGAATGCAGTAAGGCATGTAAAGCAATTCTATCCAAACACAAAAAATAAATGCAAGAAAAGATAGTTTGTGCCAAAGAATGACCCTTATAACATGCTCTCTCACAAACTAGAAGATGGTTCATGATATCAATAGTGCATTGGACATCAATTATATTGTTAGGACTGATCAGAATAGGAGCATCACCATTTTCAATGGTCTCATCAATAGAAGAATATGTTCGAATAATATAGGAATTCATCTTCAGATCTATTATCTCTAAAGTAGACATGGCAACAAAAATATTATATTTTCCCCCTTGAATTTGCTCTCTATTGGACATGTGATTAAACACCTTTGACTCTCGACAACTTTTACTAAGTTTCCTCCCAATCACACGAACCAAATAATTTGTATCAATGTCTTCAATAGCAATCAACTTCTCATAATTCATTATGGGAATTTCACTCATGTTATAATTCATAGTAAGCTAAGCTCAGTTAAACTCCCTTACAACATCCACACCAATAAAAATGACAACAATGTCAATATCATAAGTATACAATCCTAATATTCACATTTATCCCCAATTTTGAAATTTTCATATTCAAATGCTACGATCACTTCTCTAACAGTTAAAACAACCCTTGCAAACCTATAAAACGAATAAACCTGAACATATTCTTTATTTGCACTCAAAACCTTAGCACCTTGAATTATAGTCCTCATTAATAAAAGCTTAAATGCATATGGATCATTAAACTCAAAATTTCTGTCTACATTCATAAACACCATTGAATTATCTTTTCTAAAAACCAATCGTATCAGAGAATTCATGTTATATGAGTTACCTGATATGGATAGATTATGGTTTGATCCATATTTTTCACAAAATCCTGCATTTAGGCATTGACAACCAAAACTATAACCCTCAGAACTTGCACTACCAACAATCCTTGTTCTTCCTCTGTAAAATCTGACCATATTGTATCATTGATCTCTTCTCGCGTAGACCCACTGTCTTGTGATCCTTCGGGCAATTCATTAGATGGGTCATCAAAACCATCCAACTCCAAGTCTGTCATCACAGACGATTCATCGAACACCTTGAGTTCATTAGATCCTATCAACATCAATTCTTGTTTTATCTCTATCGAATCTGTCGACACAACACCTTGAACCAATGGTGGTTTTAACTGATGATCAACAAACTCCACTATAGTTTAGATTTCCGTTGTCGAATTTTGACTCTTTGCTTCCACAGAAATAAGCATCAGCGATGAGTCGTCCGATCTTTGCAGATTAATAACAAAAAAATTGATTGATTTTTTGAAAGCCTTCTCGAACAACAGTTGTGCATCCTCCAAAAATTTAACTTGAAACTCGTAGAACATTCGATATATGGAATTTTCCAAACCAATAAACTCTTTGTATAGTTGATTCACCATTATCATCTTGAATCAACTTGCGCTCTGATGCCTTTGTAACAGTCCAAAATCAAAGAACATAATATTTAAAGGGAGAAGAAGATAGAATAAAGCAGAGGAAGAGAAGAATCAAAATATTAGGGAAGAAAAAGATAAAGGGAGAAGATAATAGTTTCATTCATTTTCACGATAACCAACAAAACATAACCAATTGAGATTTTAAACCTACACTTTTATCGTAAACTCACTGTTTCATTAAATGGTATGATCAATAAAAAAGACTCAAATAAAACGTTATCATTTTACTTCTTTTATTTTTGAGTCATTATGTTATTGTTGTGTCTAAGATAAAGTTGAACAAGTGGGACGTGGGGAAAACCAATTCTTCCTATGTTTTGAATGGTCCATGGTTCAAAAACGTGTTGACCAACAATAAAGATAGCTTGAAGCCGACGACGGTGGTACAAATTTGGTCATTTAGAGTTGGGGACAAATTCACAACTTGGATTTGCTCTTATCAAGGTGACAGATGGAGAACAAGACTAACACTGTAACCCTCAAATTCTAACCTAATTCTTTAGGTCAAAACTTGAGAATCAAGTTACCAAAACTTTCCCTTTAAGTAAGTATTTTAAGTTAAATAATTTCAAAATTAAGGTTATTTTTACAGTCAGGAAAATAGATTAGGAATTTCTGTTTTATAGATATGAATGTTTAAAATAATATTTCAATATAAAATACTAAAACCCTTAAATCACTATTTCAAATAATCAATTAATCGTTCAGAAATAATTTTGTAAAAATATGCATTAAAATAGTCCTGAATCAAAAGCTTTCAAAGTCTGAATTACACAATAATCCAAATTGAGTAAAATCATTAATATGAAGTAATTAAAAAAGTTCATACTAAAATATAAATTCTCTGAATAATATGGGAGAGGCTCCAAGTACCGAATCTACTAATAAGTCTGAGATATCTAAAAGAAGAACTAAATGGGATAAGCTAAAGAGCTTAGTGTGTCTCTAAACATGCAAAACAAACACAAACACAAAAATAAAATAATATTTTTTTTTTCTGATAAGCCATTTTCGAAAACACAATAAATCCGAATCATGACGAAATGAGTCTGATGCACATGACAGCATAATTCCCAAACTCCAATACACCAAATGAGTTAGGTTCCCCAGAACCTACTCCCACCAACGCCACCATCCGAAGTGGAACTCAGCCCGAAGGGTGAAACCAAGAAATAGTCTGAAGTGGAGTTCAATCTAAAGATTGAAGCCACTAAACTTCCCCCGATTCGATATCTCAACCCATGCGCTCATAATGATATGATGCAGATGTTAAATTCTGAAATCTCATCCGAAACTTGATTTGTAAAATCATAAATCTAAACTCTTACGAGTAATACATTCCCGAAAATCCGATGTTTGATTCAAAATACGATTTAACATGCCATGTATGCTGATTCAAAATATTCTCAATCACAATCCGATAATAAATCAAGCAAGTACAAAAACATAGTAGAATGTAGCACAAGAAGAGACACACCTTAAGCAACTGAAGCCCTAACTCTGAGATGGACGCGTCCCGCGTTCTGGTCTAGCTGAAACAGGACCTACATGATAAAATAACTACATTACTATTCAATATTAATACTAAATCACCAATTAAAACAAACTATAATTCGAATGCTACTCACATAAGCACGTTGTAAACGTTGTAAACGTTGTTGCATGTTCTAAGTTGTAAACCTTCTCTCTTACTCAAAGGCTTCGTTGCTTCTAGATTCATGGCCATTTACTTGATCAAGCAACACTTGACTCTCTGTGAAAGTACAAACATAAGCACGTGTTCCATGAGTTCTAAAATTACCAATTTCACTTGTCTCCATATCACGGGAAACCACTTTCTAATTATAAAAAGCTCTCAACATCAAATCCTTAGTTTTTTATAAACCCCAAAAGCCTTGGCATTAGCTTAGGACCAAGATTCGTGATACTAAACCTCTTAGTCCATGATCCCACGACACCATAATTATGCATCACTCATATATTACACTGAGTATGTAAATACTCCAACTCAATCACAACAATTGATGTCAAATCAGAATTACAAAAATCTCTTATCGCTTGAGCAAATTGCTTAGATTCTAAAGCAACATTATCTTTTTAAAAACATCATCTCTCATATCAAACCCCACATTCAAAAACTTATAACCCCCTTGATCTTTCACTCTTTTATAAGCAATCCAGTGAACAATTCCATTCACAAAAACCATGAAATTACCAGAATAAAGATCATACCTTGTCGGAGCTAAAATTCGCCAAGAATTCCTTTTGAGTGAGTAAAGATCAACCTCAACAAACTTGTCTAGTGGATTTTCCTTGTGATTTTTTAGAAATAAAGTCATTTCCACATAACCAAATCCCAAACCAACATAAAAACATGATACTGAAAGAAGCTGTCGGAGCATGGAGAAGAGCAGTCCACTCCTTTGCCACTACCCGAACCACGATCGCGATGAGAGGAACCAAAAGAGTGATTGACGACGACTTAAAACTAACTCGATAGAGAGCCAAACAATTCAATCTCGAATTAACTATGAACAGAAAATGAAGAGTAGATGGTTCTCACAAAGATCGTAGACGACTGCAGCAACAGAGTTTGAGCAAGATGTGAATGGAGCAGACAGGTAACTCGAACGGAATAGGGAGACAAAAAAAAACTACGTGAGCGAGAGAGAGAAGAAGTATCAGGTAGTTCTAGGAGAAGCCCCTTAAAAAATCCTAAAAAAAGCTTTAACCGGTTTACCCGATCATTTTGTGTACATAATTGTTATAAACTATATACACAATTTTTTATAAAAACCGTAAGAAAAACGGTACATACATAAATCTTTACAAATGTAAGGATTTGTGTACATACATAAATCCTTACAAAAACTGTAAGAAAAACGGTACATACATAAATTTTTACAAACAGAAGTTTGTGTACATACATAAATCACTACAAGAATACATAAATTGACACAAAAATGCTAAGGATTTGTGTATGTACATAATTCCTTACAAAGTATACACAATGACTTACGAAAATCGTAAGGAAAAAAGTCTATACAAAAATCCTTAAGACTTCGAAACCATGAGCTAAAGGAGGTCATCCAAGGTAAGATTTGTGTACATACACATTTAGTTACGAGTATACATAAATTGCCACAAAATAGTAAAGATTTGTGTATCAACACAATTTCTTACAAAGTATACACAATGATTTACGAAAACCGTAAGAAAAAAGGTATGTATACAAATCCTTACGACTTCGAAACCATGAGCTAAAAGAGGTCATCCAAAGGTAAGGATTTGTGTACATAGACAATTGGCTACAAGTATATATAAATTGTCACAAAATGGTAAGGATTTATATATAGACATAATTTCTTACAAAGTATACACAATGACTTACAAAATTCGTAAGGAAAAAGGTATGTACACAAATCCTTGCAACTTCTAACCATGAGATAAAGGAGGCCATCTAAGGGTAAGAACTTGTGTACATACATAATTGGCTATGAGTATACATAATATGATACAAAAATGATAAGGATTTGTGTATGTACACAATTTCTTACAAAGTATACACAATGAATTACGAAAAACATAAGGAAAAAGGTATGCACACAAATCCTTACGACTTTAAAACCATGAGCTAAAGGAGGCCGTCTAAGGGTAAGGATTTGCGTACATACACAATTGGCTACGAGTATATATAATATGACACAAAAATGATAAGGATTTGTGTATGTACACAATTCCTTATAAAGTATACACAATAACTTACGAAAACCATAAAAAAAAGGTATGTACACAAATCCTTACGACTTCAAAACCATGAGCTAAATGAGATCATCTAAGGGTAAGGATTTGTTTACATACATAAAAAGCTACGAGTATACATAAATTGCCACAAAAATGGTAAGGATTTGTGTATATACACAATTCCTTACAAAGTATACACAATGGTTTACGATAGCCGTAAGGAAAAAGGTATGTACGGATTTGTGTACATACCATTTTCCTTATAGTTTTAATAAGCATTTGTGTATATTTTATAAAGATTTATGTATATACATAAATCCTTACATTTCTTGTACTAATTTATATATTCTCATAGTAAATTGTGTATGTACACAAATCCTTACCTTTGGATTGGCTCTTTTAGCTCATGGTGAGAAGTTGTAAGGAATTGTGTACATACCTTTTTCCTTAGGGTTTTTGTAAGTCATTGTGTATACTTTATAAGAAATTGTGTATAATATTTTTATTCGTATATTTTTATTCTAATATTTATTTTATGAATATTTTTATTCGAATATTTATAATACGAATATTTTAATTCATGTATTTTTATTCAAATATTTATTATATGAATATTTTTATTCAAATATTTATTATACGAATATTTTTATTCAAATATTTTTTGAATATTTATTATATGAATATTTTTATTCAAATATTTATTATATGAATATTTTTATTCGTATATATTTTATTTTAATATTTTTATTTGAATATTTATTGTACAAATATTTTTATTCGTATATATTTTATTCTAATATTTTTATTTGAATATTTATTATATGAATATTTTTATTCAAATATTTATTATAAGAATATTTTTATTTGTATATTTTTTCGAATATTTTTATTCGAATATTTATTATATGAATTTTTTCATTCAAATATTTATTATATGAATATTTTTTATTCGTATATATTTTATTCTAATATTTTTATTTGAATATTTATTATATGAATATTTTTATTCGAATATTTATTATATGAATGTTTTTATTCGAATATTTATTATAGAAATATTTTTATTCATATATTTTTATAATATTTATTCTATGAATATTTTTATTCGAATACTTATTATACAAATTTTTTTGTATATTTTTATTCGAATATTTATTATACGGATATTTTTATTTTTATATATTTTATTCGAACATTTTTATTCAAATATTTATTATATTAATATTTCTATTCAAATATTTTTATTCGAATATTTATTATTGGAATATTTTTATTCGTATATTTTTTATTTGAATACTTTTATTCAAATATTTATTATATGAATATTTTTATTTGAATATTTATCATATGAATATTTTTATTCTTATATATTTTATTCTAATATTTTTTTGAATATTTATTATTTAAATATTTTTATTTGTATATTTTTATTCAAATATTTATTATATAAATATTTTTATTCAAATTTTTATTATAAAAATATTTTTATTCGTATATATTTTATTCAAATATTTTTATTCTAATATTTATTATATGAATATTTTTATTCAAATATTTATTATAGGAATATTTTTATTCGTATATTTTTTATTTAAATATTTTTATTTGAATATTTATTATACGAATATTTTTATTCTTTTATATTTTATTACAATATATTTTTTTGAATATTTATTATTTTAATATTTTTATTCTAATATTTATTATTTTAATATTTTTATTCTTATATTTTTATTCGAATATTTTTTTCAAATATTTATTATATGAATATTTTTATTCTAATATTTATCATACGAATATTTGTATTCGTATATTTTTATCTAAATATTTATTATATGAATATTTTTATTCTAATAATTTTATACGAATATTTTTAATCGTATATTTTTATTCAAATATATAAGATTAAATTGGATAACTATTTTTTATAAAAAAATGGGTAACATTGGAACCAGTTCCCAACCGGTTTTCAATTACTCCTTATTAGAAAAAAATTTTTAGACTCCTTTTAAAGGGTTATTTTTAGCCACACCCAAGAAGTATCATGTTGAGTCTCCTTCAAAATTATCTCAGTAGAACTTATTTCAATTCTGGAAAATGGGTTTTAATTTTACCCTAAGAAAAAAAAGATTAAATTGCAAGGTTAGCCATTGCATTTTCTAAAGTTCACGAAATAACCACAAACTTTAACAATTTGATAGAAAGGTCGCCAAAATCATAACTAAATCACCAAACCTTTAGATTAAAACAATTTAGTCCTTTTAAAATTAAGATTTTAAAACAAAATTTCTCGACTTTTTTAGGATATAGAAATTAAGGATTTCAAATAGGTTTTCCGAATAAGGGAAAAATACGAGGTGTTACAAACGTTTTAGTTTTTATTGTGTTTGGCAGATGAAACCATCTTTTTCGCTAAAAAAATTCTGAAAGAAATAAAAATATTTAAAATTTTGATCTTCAAAATTTAATTATTTCATCATTTCAATCCCAAACTTTGTTTCACCGAAAGCTGGATTTTTGGTTATTGCAAAACATTGATTTGCCTACATCAACCAAAAATGGGACTAAAAAGTCAAGAGATTAACGCGTTTTTTTCTTATAATATCCTGTTGAACGAATAACCAATTGATTGTTAAGATATTATTAGCCTAAGAATCAACTATACCAATCAAGACTAAAAATCATGTACAAGACATCATACACTTGATTTACATTAAAAATATCAAGAACTGTTGTTGCTATCTTCGGTGTGAACATCGAGCATTAAGAAAAAACAATCGTCTGAAAATTAGGAACCTTCATGAATGCAGTAACAAAATTTTAACTAAGTCTTGGACTTCTTGCTGGCTCAGATTAATTTAGTTGCCAGCTAGGATTATTTAGGGTCCTTACATCTGCTATATATGTAAACTTTATCTTTGCATTCGATACAACAAGGAATAAAATTCCTAATTTCAATTTTCTTCATAAATCCCTAGATCTCTTAGATTTTATCATGGTATTATAGCAAAAAGAAGACAAGTCTTATCTAAAAGAAAAAAAATTAAAAGCATGAAAACCCAGCTCATCATATTCCATTTCTAGACCATCTTCCACGCTCTCTTCCGTGAAAATAGCAAGCACAGAAAGAAGACAAGTCTTATCTGAAAGTTGAGACCTCTTTGTGGATGTTGCATTCATGGACAACAGAAGACTGTCTATAAATTCAGAAACATAAAACATCAATGCAGAGTCATATTCTATTTCCAAATTGTCTGACACTTTTTTTTTTCTGTGAAAATAACAGCATCGAATCAACAAAAGTTTCATCCCTGGATGGATGTTGCATTCATGGACAATAAAGGACCATCCAAAATTTCAGAAACATGAAACATCAATGCAGAGTCATGATCCATTTCCATATTGTCTGTCATGTTTTTTTCAGTGAAAATACCAAGCTTCGAAAAAAGATGAATATCATCTAAAAGTTGAGGCCTTTTCATCTCAGGAGCAGTTAATAGAGTAAAATTGCAGTCCTTTGGTGTTGTTCTGAAACCTGTTTTTTAAACATAATTGGAGGGAAATTAAGAAATATCAGAAAAAGAAACCCTAAATTAAAAAAAGTAATACAATTACAATTCACTAGCGTTGTAATCGAAACCCTATTTTCTACAAATATTTGGGGATCAAGAACAGAAAAGGAGTATTAGAGAATCCTAAATTCACAGAAACATGAAAAGAAATACAATGGAACCCTAAATTCAAAGAAGCCTTACCCGTTCGAAAACATGTCCAACCTTCCTTTCTCGAATAATCTCGCAAGCTCCCTAAACAGAAACAATGGTAAATTCCTTGTAGCTCCAAAACATCAATAGCAATTCTATTCTACTCAAGAAAAGATACTACAGAGTGAGAATAAAAACCAAAAGAATTTGTCAATTGAAATTCTAAAAAAGAAAGCAGCTTGCCGTTGAAACTCAATTTATAAACCCTAAACACCCAACTAGCCGTTAAACGCATTTAAAGAATCAGGAGCAACAGTTGAAACTCAATTTTTTTTGCGCGTTTTAATTTGGTTTTCTGGTCCTTTATTCTGGGTTATTTGATTTTGGTTACAAATATTATAAAAAGTTAGCTTTTGATCCTTACCTTATCGACTTATAACATTTTATTCTCTAAGTCGTTAACCCTAGTTAGTATATGTTAGTCAAAATGTTTTCATTTTAATTTTACTAATAATTTTTAGATAAAATATTAATTTAACCTTAAATTTTAAATAATTCGATTCATAAATATTAGATAAATATCAATTTCATCATTAACTTTAACTAAATTCTCCTTTCGCCGAACATCGTTTAGTGTGCCGTCGGCCACATCCTCCCCATATTTGAAACAAAAGGGATGATGTTCATTCCTACCAAATTACACCGCTCTTATAACTCCACCCTCAAAGCGATAACATGTTCAGCCTTGAGGCAAATTTCTCTCAATCACCAACGGAAAAAGATACTAAGAGTAATAAATCAACAGATCAAAGGGTCTTTGACTTGGTAGGAGTGTTTAACTTTCTCTGCTTCTTGACGAGCAACAGGATGGTGTTAGAATTAAAATATGTTCAATCCGAATATAAACCCAAGATCTATATGTCAAATCATCAAGAAAAATAAAATAAACAAACTGAATACGGAAGCGTACCTGAATTAATCGATAGAGTTTTTCCAGAAGGTTTGATCTTCCAAGAAGTTAGGTTTTCTCTTGCGGCACAACTTTCAGACGGGGAAAAGAGATATGCAAGTTGACCTAATTCTTGGGGACCATAACCCCTTTATATAGTTGATTTAATAATCAACTAGTAGTTGATTTAATAACCAACTCTAAAGTATTTATAACTCTGCCCCTCATCAAATTATAAATACACCTTATGGTATCTACACTTTTAATTCCATGATAATTTAATACCTATAACACGTGTAACATAATTGGTCACTTAATTACGTGTTAAATTTTATGATAGCAATATACATTATACATATGTGCCCACTATTATTGAATTTTAATCCAACAATCTCCCACTTGGGCAACATATGTTTCTTGACAAATGTATAACCTTATGAACTCAAAAATTTGCTATCATATAATAGGTATTCTAAAACAATCTCGTCCATCAATTATATTCATATAGGATCAAAGCGGTCTTCATCATATCAATCATGATTGGACCCATCAATGGTCACGTATAAAAACATAATCAAATGACATAGATCAATCATGGATGCGTAGCATAGAAATTACATGTGAATGTGAATTGAACATGCCTATTTCCAACTGGTCCTCCTAAACTTTAGTGAGATCAAACTTTACTGAATTCAGAGTGTGCATAAGCCAAAATAACTTTATTTCTGCAGAAATTAACCTTAAACTAAAGTAACCGAAATTGTGTCTAAAATGAATGAGCATTTATCAAAATTACAAACTCCCACTAAAACTGAATATACTTAAATAATATTACACCCATATGAGTAGTGTGCTCATGAAAGACCTAGGGTGATAGTTTCTCAATAAGCGCGCAATTATAGAGTTTGTACCAACATGCTCTATAGACACACAAGCACTCTGAATTTTCTTTAACAACTAGGAACTAAAATTTTAAAGTGTTCCTATTGTTTATAGAATAAATGATACATATTTATTGTCACAAAATAACTGAAGTGGTCTTTCTATTCAATCTATAATTAGCAGCTCATGTGACAGAGTCTTTTATATCAATATTCTAGTAGAATCGAAGCCTGTAAACTTGATGATCTCTAACTTACCAGAACTTCGATATGTGAGCATGTAATTTTTGTTCTCTAAAGACATTTCATAACTCTTTTGGCTGCTATCCAACGGTCCATATAGATTTAATTAAATATCTGTCTAACATTCTAATAATGTACGCAATATCCAAATACATACATACTTAAGCATAAATTAGATTCTCAATAAATAATAGAATCTTTTGTATTTTATAAATTTCAAGGTTACTTGTAGGGCACTGGAAAAAAATATCTTCTTTAGTAATATGAGTGTCACTTGATTTACTCCCACTAAACTTGTAATACATACAATTTTCAACCAAATTTATCTCAAAACCTAATGAGATAATCAATATAAAATTTATAATTTTATTAATGAGAGTTAAACTTAAGCTCATATATGGATATCTTAAATTTACATATCATTAATTTTGTATCATTAGACACAAATCAATGATTATACCATATAATTAATTTATTCAATATTTTCATTGAAAAACACAAGCTTAACATCCATCTTATGTAGCTCAAGATTAAAAGTAATAAGTTTCAAATTATTTTGAAATAGTCTTTTAGTATAAATTGAGAGAGAATCTTCACAAAATCAATGTATTCTTTTAGAGTATATCCTTTAGGTACAAGACATGCCTTATACTTGTCCATATTATCATTTACATCCCTCTTGATTTTAAATATTAATTTACAACCAATTGGTTTGTACCTTAAAGTAATGCGACAAGTTCTTAAACTTTATTGTCTTATATAAAATTATACTATTTTGAATAACATCAATTCACTTTTGAGAGTTAAAATATTTATGGTTTGATAAAAGAAACTGATCAGGTTGTCTTTTATCATTCCATTATTATCTTTATTTTCTTGATGAAATACTAAGTAATAATCCTCAATAGTATTTCTCTTTTCTCTCATGGATATCTTTAAAGACACATTTTTTTAGGTTGTTTTTAGGTTATTGAGTTTGTTCTTCTAAAAAATAATTACCTTATCATGAACGAGAGTTGTTCAACATTGTTTTGTCGATGTACTTGATTCACTTTTTATTAATGATAGGTGTGAAAACCTAAACATCGTGAAAAGTGATAGTAGGAATTAAATTAATTTTCAATTCCTCCTTAACAACAATGTATCTAACCTTATTCTCCCTCCAAACTCAACATCCTAAAAATGTTATAAATCTCTCATTAAAATAATCTTAATTGTGTGATCATAAAATTTACAGCCTATAGATCACTCAAAATAGCCTAAGTAATTGCTTACTTTTGAAGTTTAATTTCTTTACATATATCCTAGCTTATACAAAAGAATCAACACTTTATACCTTATTGTTATTTGGAGCAGGACCCTTAGCAACTTTATTCTAATATATATTTTTTATTGCCCTTATTCTTAGAGACACTAACCAAAGAGCACTAACCAATTGAGTATTTTTATAATTATAATGCTTCAATTTTTCTTCCTCTTTAACACAATGAGAAATAATCTCATTTGAAGTTTATTTCTCCTTTAATAATTGTAACTAATTTTGAATTAATTAAACTGTATAGGAAGCTATACTAAAATTATAAGAACAAACAATTGTTATAAAGTTTGATCTTATGTGCCTTAAGTTTTGAAGCAATATAATATACTCCCTCATATTTCCTTGATTCTTATACTTAATAGACATCAAGTAAGTCAAAAGTGATGTCATGTTAATCTTTTAAAAAAATAATATTATTTTTTTTATCAAGGAAACCCTTAGTATGGATACTTTTTTTTTGTAGATTTGTGCTCCTAAAAATTTATAAAATATTTATACATTATGATCATTAGACTTGAATGAACTCGCCTCTCAAAATCTTATTTATGGATGCTTACCGCCGTGAGAGGTGCAAGTTGTTCTTCACTTAGTGAAAGTTCTATGTTCATACAACCAAATACTATATATAAGTGTCTTTTCTATTCCTTGAAATTAATTTCACTAAACATAAGTATAGAATGTATTCAACAGATATTATGATAGTAAAAATAAATCATCTAAAGATAGAAAAAAATAAGTAAATAAACAAGCTCACATAAATATCTATAAGTAAACAATAAATTCAAAATAATGGTTAGTTCCCCTCAAGATACCAAGCACAACATTAATATCAAGTCTTTGGACAGTAATATTAATTGTAAGCGGTACTCTTGTTGTAGCAATCAAACATTGACAATAAACTATGTCAAACAATAGATTAATCTTTGGACTAACGTATTGTTTACATAAAATACCATATAATTGTCACACATTTATCGCCACAGTTGTCATTGTAATTCGGCCAAATATTAATTTTCCTTTGGGCCAATTAATAAACGCATGAATTACAAAAACCTATAATTATCTTAATATTTTAAATAAACTAATCTAGACAAAAGCGGTCCCTTTGGTGACATTATGTTTCAATTAATCTATTAAAATATTAGATATCCGAAGCCAAAATATGAATTTAATTGTTTCAAAATATTTTTCTTAATTTTATCTTTTACTCAAGATAAAAGATAACCAAAGTAATAATAAATTTGAATAAAGGTAACTTCATCACAAGATATCAAACACTCTAATAATATTTAAAAAAAATATTAATTTGTAAGTGATATCTTGATGTAGTAATCAAATATTGATAATAAGAATATGTTAAACAAAAATCTTCCTTTGAGTCGATTTATTGTTCACATATAAAACTAAATAATTATCACATGTTTATTACCACAGATGCACATGTAACATTACTAATTATTAATCTTCCTTTGGACCGATTAATATTAGCATAAACTGAATTACATGCACAAAACCTTCTATATTTTAAAATAAAATAATTTTCACAATAAAGATCACTTTGGTGACTTAATGCTTCAATTAATTTATCTTAAAATATATAACATAAATATATCAATATTCAAACATAATATTTATAATAGTCAAAGTTGAAATTTCTGATAACACTTGAGTTTTCAAAATAAACCAAATTGATGGGGCTATTAGAATCCAAATAACCAAAATCTTTGACTGTTCTTCAAAAATTCCTTAAATATGTTTTTACCAAAACTAAATTCGATCAAAATATTTAATATTTAACTAAAAACAAAATACAAAAATATCATACAAGTGAGTAATTCGTATAATAATTATTTGAAACTTTAATATAATCATAATAATATAATAATCAAAAATAAATTTTTTGATCAAACTGAATTGAATATATCAATACCAAATATATATTCTATAATCCAAAATAACATATGATCAAAACTAAATACTGAATATGTTAACCAAGTAAATTACATAAAGTAACAATATACTTTAAAAGTAACATGTCAAAAGATCATTCAATCATAACTTAATAGACATAAATCAAATATAAAGCTTTAATAGCTAACCTGAATATAATTTTTTTTGAATCATGATAAATTTATCATGAAAAAGCCGAAATTAATTATATTTTTCTTTATTACTAACGATCAAAACTAAAATTTTAATCTAACCAAATTTAACTTAATATCAATGATCAAAACTAAAATTTTGATCTAACCGAATTTAACTTAATACCCAATGATCAAAACTAAAATTTTGATCCAACCAAGTTTAACTTAATACCCAATGATCAAAACTAAAATTTTGATCCAACCAAATTAAACATATAATTTAAATAAAATATATATTTCATAAAAATAAAATAGATATGTTACTATCGAAGTAATTGGAATCTAAACTTAAAATTTAATTTCCAATCAATAGCAACCCAAAAAATAAATAAATAAATTTTCATACAGACAAAACCTAATCTTCATATAAATCTAGATTGATTTCTATGATTTCTTAATTAATCGATTCAAACCCATGGACATAAAACCAAACTGAATCCATGAAAATAGAAACAATGAATGTTAATCCATTGAAAAAGGCCGGATTGACGAAAAACCAAAAATAAAATCATAGAAAACAAATCAAATTGATTTGTTCTTAAAATACGACAAATATATAATTTAATTTCATACGATTAATTATAAAACCATATTGAAGTAAATAATCCATAAAATTATGTATAATTTTAGATCATAACAATAAATTAAAACCAAAAACTTATGATCTTAATGATTCGACATAATTCTGGCACTGATGCCACTTGTTAGAATTAAAATATGTTCAATACGAATATAAACCCAAGATCTATATGTCAAATCATCAAGAACAATAAAATAAATAAACTGAATGCGGAATCGTACCTGAATTAATCGATAGAGTTTTTTCAGAAGGTTTGATCTTCCAAGAAGTTAGGTTTTCTCTTGCGGCACAACTCTCAGACGGGGAAAAGAGATATGCAAGTTGACCTAATTCTTGGGGACCATAACCCCTTTATATAGTTGATTTAATAACCAACTAGTAGTTGATTTAATAACCAACTCTAAAGTATTTATAACTCTGCCCCTCATCAAATTATAAATACACCTTATGGTATCTACACTTTTAATTCCATGATAATTTAATACCTATAACACGTGTAACATAATTGGTCACTTAATTACGTGTTAAATTTTATAATAGCAATATACATTATACATATGTGCCCACTATTATTGAATTTTAATCCAACAGATGGAGGAGATGAAAGAGTTAGTAGAAAGATTGGTGGTGTTGGTTGTGTGCCATTTGAGGATGGGTATAATTGGAGAAAATACGGACATGAACAAGTAAAAGGAAAAGAATATTCTTTTAGTTATTATAAGTGTACACATCTTTTTTTCCAAGTTAAGAACAAAGTGGAAGCGTTCGCATGAACGTTATCCTGGATGATGGATATCGGTGAAGCAAGTATGGCCAAAAAGTAGTCAAAGGAAATTCAAATCTAAGTTTTTTTTATCCTTCGACCATTGTTTGATCGTCTAGCAGTGGTAATAACAATTTTTGTCCTACCCTAACCCTAAACCAAATCCCTAAATTAAAATTCTCCAAACTTAAACCCTAAACCATATCCCTAAATTTTAATATTAAATATTAAATATATAATAAATAAATCATAAACCAAAATAAAAAATATAATATATATAAATCTATTTACATCAATCCAATAATTACAAAACCAACTAAATAAATCACTAAACCCATTACCCTTACCCATACCCAAAATCTGAAACCCATTACAACCACTTAACCCAATACCCATTACAAAACCAAAGCCCACTTATACCAAATCTGCCAACCAAAATAACTCAAACCCACATAAACCCAGTTACAATCATACCTAATTTAGATAACTCTGAACATATAACCCACCATAATCGCATAACCAGATACCCAACTCGGTAGCCGGATTTGACTCGGTCCTCAACCCGGTAGCCACGATCACTCCACTGCACCAACAACCATCGAAGGACAACACCAGATCAACAATCACTCTTTCTCTGTTGTTCTCACATCCAGCCAAAACAAAGAAGGATGACAATGGTCCCCCTCTCCTCGTACAGTGCCAGCAACACACGAGGATAAAAATGACAACAAAGAAATCAGAGCAAAATTTCAACATTTTCCCTTTTTATTTTTTATTGTAAAAATCAACTATAACCCCCCAATCGAAAGCAATGTAAACCTAGACGGGATATTCACAAAGAAATACAATTTTCAGATGCTTTTTTTTTTATTTTGAATAGTATCAAATATTTTAGGATTTTGTTTTTATCTCTGAAATTGAAACTGGTCGCTCGTAGCCAGTGTTCGGTTTATCTTTTCTTCTTGTCTATGTTGATTTCAAAAGGGGTGCCTCGAAAATCAAAGTTTTTTGTTTATTAGAATTAAACAAAGGGGATTTTTTTTTCGGTTTTGATGCATGTTAGATATGCGCAATTTTAGTACAAGTGAACACGTCTCCAAGTAATAAAGTGATGAGTATCAAGTATCATCTCCTCAGGGATTGGTATACTTAATATGCTTCCTTTGATCTTCTTGCTCTGTAAAAGAAAATAAAAACACAAGTGAATTGAGGTTGTAATTTATCTAAATAAAGTAGTTAAAGGAAAACTAAATAGAATGAGATCAAATTGAGAAAGAGGATAAGATCCAGTTGTGTTGTATAGTGGATTTGATTGATCTGTTTCTGTCCAATGCAATTGCACTACACTGCCTCGGCAGTACTGCAGATTACCTTCTTCGGCAGCAGTAGCATTCTCTACCGCGACAATCTCTTGCTCTTGGGCAGATTTACCAAAGTTCGACAAAGTGTCCTTTGATGGCTCCGCTTATCCCTAAGTCGAAACACTGTTGATGATCAATACTTGATGATGCCTCCCGACGTTAATCAATTATAACCAACAACCAATTCCATACTTCTTTTAGTCGCTGAAATTCCAACCTATCCCTAGGACGAGTTAGTATTCTCCAATCAAGTCGAATACCACACTTACTCCTTTCATGAGTCTAACTCTTCCGAGTCTAGACAAATAGATTACTTACAAACTTCTCTCCCGAGCTTGGATGCAAAAACAAAGAATGGAAAAGTGTAAGCAAACTTTGATATTTTATTGCATTGAAACAAGAAACAAGATACAATCTCTTCTAACTAATACTCAACAAATTTCACCTAAATCCTAAGAAAGCTTAGAAAATAATGGGAAGAATTATTTCTAGGGTGAACTCTCTCAAATTCGGCTCTCCTAGTCCATTGGACGACTATGCCTTATATAGGCTTGGTCTAGGGCAAACCTTTCCTAAATAGAGTACAACTCGGAGTAGGGAACACGTTATGTACATAGGTTAAATATTTCCAAGTTTAATTCTTCTAGAAGGTTTTTTCCCACGTGGCCTTGTCCTTGGGCCTTCTTCTTATTGTCCAGCTCCGATCTTTGGGCTTCTTGTCCAGCAATGCTCTCATTTTTCTCCTCAGTTTGCCTTTCATATTTCTATTTATCCTCTGCTGCCTCGGCATCAGGTCCTGCCTCAGCCTCAGTTTACTATCTCGATAATACTTTTTCCTACACAAACATAAAAATGCAGTAAAGTATGACTTTTCTACAATTATTATCTTTACTAGCATCATCCCTAAATATATCACATTGATTAGACGCATTGGTCTAAGTAGGTGTAGATTTGCTGATGAGTGTCCATGAAAAGTGTAAAAAGTGATAGTGAGTTGAGCACTTACCATGCTGTATAGTGGATTCGATCAACTCGTTTCTATCCAAAGCAATTGTACAACACTGCCTCAACAGTACCACAGATTACTGCCTTGATAGTGAAGATACTCGTCTACTGCGACAATCTCTTGCTTTTGGGCATACTTTACCAAAATTCGGCAAAGTATCCTTAGATGACTCCGTTTATCCCTAAGTCGAAGTACTATTGATGACTAGTCTTTGATGATACCTCCCGCCGTGAATCAATTATAATCACCAAACAATCTCACACTTCTATTAGCCGCTAAAACTCTAAACTTATCTCTAGGCCGAGTTAGTGTTCCATGGAAGAAACACCATACCTATTCCTTTCGTGAATCTAACTTTCTAGATATTAGATAAATGGATGACTTACAAACTTCTCTCCCGAGCTTGAATGTAAGAACAAGGAATGACAAAGAATAAGTAAACTTTGATATTTTATTGCATTAGAAACAAGAAACAAAGTTTGACTTTCTCACACTAATACTTTACAACTTTCTCCTAAGCCTAAACAAAATTAGAACATAATATAGAAGAAAAGAAAAACTAAAATCTAAGATCTCTAATTCTATTAATTGGCCGAATCTAATGTGTGTCTATTCCCTTGGACGGCTATGCCTTATATAGGCTTGGCCTAAGGCAAACCTTTCCTAAGTAGAATACAACTTGGAGTAGGAAACATGTAACACCTGTGTGACAAAAAATAAGAGAATAGAAGTGAGGTTGTAGGGTTTCAAACCCACAACCCTCAGCCTGGATAACCTGTGACCCAACCGTCTGAGCTAGTTAACTCTTGGTGAATATTATCCCTCGTCTAGCTTTTAACCTGTTCACGTTCTGATAAATAAAAATAATAAGAATAGTTTCGAATAAGTCTTTTGGTTCATGTTAGAACCATTTGAGATCTAATAACCCACCTGTTCGAAACTTAAACCCCTCACCTTCCCCCGTCTCCGGCCGCCGCGCAACCTGTCCACCTCCGGTCCGTGGACTGCACCACCGCCGTCACCGTGCTCGCCGTCGCACCCTGAGCCGAACCCCTCACCCGACGTGCCACGCCGCCGCCGCAACCGCCGCCAATCGAGGCTTAAAGCCTCGCCTATCTTAGGGTTTAATCCCTTTCCTTTATTCGGTAAATCCGGCCACCGTCGTCCCCCTTTTGGCGCATCGACGGCTCGACCGAGTCCAGCACTGAGGGGCGAGCAAAACCCTTCCTCATCCGCTGCCGTTCGCCGCCGACTGAGCCCTCGCCGAAGACCGTGGCAGTTTCGGATAAGGGGGGTGAGTTTTCTTTTACCTTGATCGTTTTCTGGCGTTTTATGGTTAAAAAACTGATTCCTGGGTTGTTTCCGAGTTGTTTCCGAGTCCAGGAGGTGTTTTCCGGCAGCTTTAGGCCGCGCGTGGGCTCCACGCACCGTCACGGGCGATTTTCGGCCACCGTGGATGGCTTCCGGGAGCCGGCCGGTCTAAACCGGTCAACCTGAGTCAAACCGAACCGGTTCAACCCGAATCGAACCGATCCAACCCGAACCGACCCGTTGACCGACCCGACCCATTGACCAACGACGTCAGCGTTAACTGTTGACGTGGCAGCTGACGTCAGTGTTGACTGCTGACGTGGCAGCTGACGTCAGCGTTGACTTTGCTGACGTTAGCGTTGACTTTGACCAAAAAGTCAAAAATTTCAAAAAACCCTATTTTATGTTTTTCGACGTCCTGAGTCCATCCGTGAAGTCCGTTTTTCGAAATTCAATCCTGAAAGCCTTCAAACTGGACTTTAAAGTCTTGAGTCAAACTTTTCTTCTAAGTTAAGTTAAGTTCTGAGTTTTAATCTGGGTCTAATATCGATACCTGTTTACTTGTAGGATCTCATATTCCTCCCGATCGAGTATCGACCCAGCCTGGTTCCTCCCGGTTCGACCCGACTCGTGATCCGATCGTGACTCGTATGTTTTCTCACCTCTAGTGAATAAATCCAGTATCTAGATTCCTGTATTGATATAAAACCTTATCGTGTACCTATAGAGTCCAGTACTGCTGCAGAGCAAGGCTCAGCCGCCCAGTAGACCACCTGTGTGCTTCTACTCTTTTGAGGTGTGTTCCTTTACGTGCTATATATTGTGTATCATTGTTTTTCTGTATTTACAAACCAAGCATGTACACTTGACTATCTCTGGACTTTACCTTGACACACATGTTGAACTTGATCACATTCTGTTTTGCTATATGCCTGATATATTATACATGACATGTCCTGATTTAGCATTACATGACATCTGGATAAATACTGTCACTGCCATCATTATACCTGTTATTACTGCATGCCTGTCACTTTAGGTTTGGGGATGATGAGTATTGCCTGTTATTCGGTTCAGCCTTGATCCAGCTGGTAATTTCGTCCTGTTACGGTTCCTAGCTACGGTTAGGGTAATTCCGTCCTGATATCGGTTCCCGTGCTATAGCCGAGGTAATTCCGTCCTGTTTACGGTACCTTTGCCCCTTTGGGCTTAGGTTAATGCCTGTACTAGATACTGTTCTGGGGAATCGTATCCTGGAGATCGGATGGGGGTAGAATATCATGCCATGCATCTCATGCATTGTTTTTCTGATATCATTGTATATTGTTTTACCTGTGATTTTTATGCACTGCTGGAACACACTGGGCTCCATAGCTCATTCTTGTTTTCTTCCCCTTTTAGATATCAGTAGATAGGCTTTCCGGATTGGCACTCGGAGGATCTACACCTCCCAGATTATCTTTTGATGTTCCTTTTTTGTGGTCTGAGGCCCAGCACAACCTGAGTCAGGAAAGGACTTTACAGTTTACAGTGATGCCTCGCACTCTGGACTTGGATGTGTTTTGATGCAGGATGGTAAGGTGATCGCTTATGCATCACGTCAGTTGAGACCACATAAGGGTAACTATCCCACCCATGATCTTGAGCTTGCTGCAGTGGTTTTTGCTTTGAAAATCTGGAGACACTATCTCTACGGAGAGAAGTGTTATATCTTTACTGATCATAAGAGCCTGAAGTACCTCCTCACTCAGAAGGAGCTTAACTTGAGACAGCGTCGTTGGTTGGAGCTTCTTAAAGATTATGACTGCGAGATTGAGTATCATCCGAGGAAAGCTAATGTTGTGGCTGATGCTTTGAGTTGTAAGACCATATCAGACCTGAGATCCCTGTTTGCCAGGATGAGTGTATATGATGATGGTAGCCTACTGGCTGAGTTACAGGTCAAACCGACCTTGGCCAAGCAGATCAAGGCCAAGCAGCGGTTAGATGACTCCTTACTTCCTGTTATGCAGCAAGTTGAGGAAGGCTCTACCTTTGTTTATTCTTTTGATCAGGATGGAGTCCTTTGTTTTAACGGTCGATACTGTGTACCCAACGATTCTGAGTTGAGACAGACCATTCTTAGAGAGGCTCATAGTAGTCCTTATGCTATGCATCCCGGAGGGGATAAGATGTATCAGAACCTGAAACAGAGATACCATTGGGTAGGTATGAAAAAGGATATCTCAGACTATGTATCCAGATGCTTGACCTGTCAACAGGTGAAAGCGGAACATCAGTATCCTTTTGGTCTCTTGCAACCTATCAAGATTCCAGAATGGAAATGAGAGCGAATCACGATGGACTTTGTTACCGGTTTGCCTCTGACCCCGTCTAAGAAAGACTCTGTCTGGGTTGTTGTTGATAGACTTACAAAGTCGGCTCACTTTATTCCTGTCCGGGTCACTTATTCTCTGGAAAAGTTGGCTAGATTGTATATTTCTGAGATTGTCAAATTGCATGGGGTGCCCCTGTCTATCATTTCTGACCGAGATCCGAGGTTTACTTCCCGTTTCTGGACAGCTTTACAGTCTGCTTTGGGTACCCGTCTAAATTTTAGTACATCTTTTCACCCTCAGACGGATGGTCAGTCTGAGAGAGTGATACAGATCTTGGAGGATATGTTACGGGGTTGTGTTTTAGACTTCCGAGGCAATTGGGAGGATTTCTTGCCCCTAGCAGAGTTTGCTTATAATAACAGTTATTAGGCTAGCATCCGTATGGCACCTTACGAGGCTCTGTATGGTCGTAGGTGTCGTACCCCCATCTGTTGGACAGAGTTGTATGATCGGAAAACTCTGGGTCCCGAGTTAATTCAGGAAACTGAGGAGACTGTCAGTTTGATCCGAGACCGCTTAAAGGAAGCTTTTGATAGACAGAAATCATATGCTGATCGGAGAAGGAAGGACATCGAGTTTGAGGTTGGTGATCAGGTTTTCTTGAAAGTCTCTCTATGGAAGAAAGTTCTGAGATTTGGACGTAAGGGCAAGTTGAGCCCGAGATATATTGGACCATACCGTATTCTGAAAAGAATCGGGCCTGTTGCTTATCAGCTAGAGTTACCTCCTCAGCTTAGCCGTATTCATGATGTGTTTCATGTATCCATGTTGAGACAGTACCATCCGGATCCGAGTCACATCATTCGGGTTCAGGATGTTGAGTTACGACCAGACCTGTCTTATGAGGAGGAACCTACTCAGATCATACAGTTTGATGAGAGAATTCTGAGAAAGAGGCGTATCCCTATGGTTAAAGTACAGTGGAGAAACCGTAACCCTTCTGATGCCACGTGGGAGATCAAGGAGTCTATGAGGAAGAAGTTCCCGCATCTGTTTAGTTCAGGTAAATTTCGAGGACGAAATTTCTCTTTAGAGGGGGAGAGTTGTAACACCTGTGTGACCAAAAAAAAGAGAATAGAAGTGAGGTTGTGGGGTTTCGAACCCATAACCCTCAGCCTGGATAACCTATGACCCAACCATCTGAGCTAGTTAGCTCTTGGTGAATATTATCCCTCGTTTAGCATTTAACCTGTTCACGTTCTGATAAATAAAAATAATAAGAATAGTTTCGAATAAGTCTTTTGGTTCATGTTAGAACCATTTGAGATCTAATAACCCACCTGTTCGAAACTTAAACCCCTCACCTTCCCCCGTCTCCGGCCGCCGCACAACCTGTCCACCGCCGGTCCGTGGGCTCCACCGCCGCCGCCACCGTGCTCGCCGTCGCACCCTGAGCCGAACCCCTCACCCGACGTGCCCCGACGCAGCCGCAACCGCCGCCAATCGAGGCTTAAAGCCTCGACGATCTTAGGGTTTAATCCTTTTCCTTTATTCGGTAAATCCGGCCACCGCCGTCCCTCTTTTGGCGCGTCAACGGCTCGACCGAGTCCAGCACTGAGGGGCGAGCAAAACCCTTCCTCATCCGCTGCCGTTCGCCGCCGACTAAGCCCTCGCCGGAGACCGTGGCAGTTTCGGATAAGGGGGCTGAGTTTTCTCTTACTTTGATCGTTTTCTGGCGTTTTATGGTTAAAAAACTGATTCCTTGGTTGTTTCCGAGTCCAGGGGGTGTTTTCCGACTGTTTTAGGCTGCGCATGGGCTCCACGCACCATCACGGGCGATTTCCGGCCACCGTGGACGGCTGCCGGGAGCCGGCCGGTCTAAACCGGTCAACCCGAGTCAAACCAAACCGGTCCAACCCGAACCGAACTGGTCCAACCCGAACCGAACCGGTCCAACCCAAACCGACCCATTGACCGACCCGTTGACCGACCCGACCCGTTGACCGACCCGTTGACCGACCCGACCCGTTGACCAACAACGTCAGCATTAACTGCTAACGTGGCAACTAACGTCAGCGTTGACTACTGACGTGGCAGCTGACGTCAGCGTTAACTTTGCTGACGTCAGCGTTGACTTTGACCAAAAAGTCAAAAATTTCAAAAACCCCTATTTTATGTTTTTCGACATCCTGAATCCATCCGTGAAGTCCGTTTTTCGAAATTCAATCCCGAAAGCCTCCAAACTGGACTTTAAAGTCTTGAGTCAAACTTTTCTTCTAAGTTAAGTTAAGTTCTGAGTTTTAATCTGGGTCTAATATCGATACCTGTTTACTTGTAGGATCTCATAGTCCTCCCGATCGAGTACCGACCCAGCCTGGTTCCTCCCGGTTCGACCCGACTCGTGATCCGATCGTGACTCGTATGTTTTCTCACCTCTAGTGAATAAATCCAGTATCTAGATTCCTGTATTGATATAAAACCTTATCGTGTACCTATAGGGTCCAGTACTGCTGTAGAGCGAGGCTCAATCGCCCAGTAGACCACCTGTGTGCTTCTAGTCTTTTGAGGTGTGTTCCCTTACGTGCTATATATTGTGTATCATTGTTTTTCTGTATTTACAAACCAAGCATGTACACTTGACTATCTCTGGACTTTACCTTGACACACATGTTGGACTTGATCACATTCTTTTTTGCTATATGCCTGATATATTATACATGACATGTCCTGATTTAGCATTACATGACATCTGGATAAATACTGTCACTGCCATCATTATACTTGTTATTACTGCATGCCTGTCACTTTAGGTTTGGGGATGATGAGTATTGCCTGTTATTCGGTTCAGCCTTGATCCAGCTGGTAATTCCGTCCTGTTACGGTTCCTAGCTACGGTTAGGGTAATTCCGTCCTGATATCGGTTCCCGTGCTATAGCCGGGGTAATTCCGTCCTGTTTACGGTACCTTTGCCCCTTTGGGCTTAGGTTAATGCCTGTACTAGATACTGTTCTGGGGAATCGTATCCTGGAGATCGGATGGGGGTAGAATATCATGCCATGCATCTCATGCATTGTTTTTCTGATATCATTGTATATTGTTTTACTTGTGATTTTTATGCACTGTTGGAACACACTGGGCTCCATAGCTCATTCTTGTTTTCTTCCCCTTTCAGATATCAGTAGATAGGCTTTTCGGATTGGCACTCGGAGGATCTACACCTCCTAGATTATCTTTTGATGTAACGCTTACATTCTTCGTGTTTTTAGTTATGGTGACATGTGCCTTTATTTTGCAACTGACATGCCTATATTTTGTTACTGATTGGTTTTAACCTATCCTGTTTTATTAATGTGTCATGGGATGTTTCATGAACAACGTTTTAAGCATACTTTACTTTGAGATTGACGAACTTTTATGGTCACTTGGATTTATAGTTGAAACTATGATTTTGACAGAATTGTCATCTTTACAGGCTATCTTGATTTTGGTTAGACTTGTATTTGTTTTATGTTCGTTTGGGAAACTATGATTTATAGTATTATTTTTTTTTGGCAGCGACTCTACACCTCAAAACTAAAACCAAGCATTGTCCTCAATGTTTAAATTAAGGGCAAGTGGTAGGCAACAAAATATAAAAAGGAAACAAGCAATTATAAAAGCAACAAAAAATTTTAAGGACTCCGAAGAGCTATCCTCCACAATTAATTTTTGGATCTAACTACTGATTGCTGCGTCCTTGCTGCTTTCTTGGTGGTTGGACTCTTGTGAGTGTTGCTCGTTGCATGGGATCATTCACCTCTTCTTCTTCTTCATCTTCGGTCTCCATTATATCAGTCCTTCCATCGTTTTCTAGATCTGCCTCGACATGGTGAATTGTTGTCCCAATAGTGTCTGAGCTTTGGTGTACATAGGCATCTATATCAGCTGATAGACTGCTCATGATGATTCGGGATCTTGGGTGAGTGCTGAAGATTGCCCTCCTCTTGGAAGTTGTTCTGCTGGCAGATGATGCCGCGGTAGAATCTTCTACCCTAAATGCACCAGCAGCGTGAAACTATTGTTGAGGGCTTGTGGGGAAGAATGGTCTCGGTCCTCCTAGAGCTGATGTTGTCTCTATGTATGGTGCAGCTATCACAAACATGTTGGTGGGAAATTTTGGAAACTGCACCTCTTGGTCTGGAAAGTTGTGGAGCATCATTTGAGCAAGTGTGCTGTTGAAGTCTCTTTGATACTCCATGTATCTTTGCTGTCTAAGATCCATCGCTGCCATCCTTTGTAGAATCTCCTGGTATGGGTCTACTGCGGTAGTGGTATGGGCAGTGCCGGGCACGTCTACCGTGTACTGGTTCTCGGTAGCAGTTTTAGCAGTTTTAGCAGTGAACTATTGCGGTGTTGCCTGGACTGGTTCTGCTTGCGTAATCTGCATGATCTTGTGGCAGAATTCTCTGGTCCGTCCTTTTCTTTAGGGTGTGAATTCATCTGTCTCGGCAGTGGGTACACCTGTAGTATTACAAATACTAGTGATTAAAGAAGAGAAATATAAGGGACCTTTATCCTTCTTACCGCATTCATGAATTTCTCGCTAAATAATTTCTCCTTTTGTTGATGATCGATTGTATGAGCACCAATCTCCTTCGGTCCACCGTGCTGTTATGGAAGGTTGGGATGAGGCGTCTTTTTACAAAAGTGTTCCAAAGTTTGGCCTCGGGTTTCAAACTTTGCCTTGCTACGGATCCTTTGTGGGCACCGATCTCCCATGGGGTATTGCCGTAGCAGAGGTCTTCCTTTATCAGCTCGTAGTCTTGAATAGTGACATCCTCCATAAATTCGGCATGGACATCACATATAGGGACGAGGCCGTAGAAGTCGTTGATTGTATCGGCATCGAGCATGATAGGCCTACCTTGGTAGTGGACAAAGAGAGAGTCCTTGCTTGGCCCGTGCGCATAGAATTATTACATGATGGTGGCATTTTCCTGGGAGGTTGTAGGCAAAAAATCTCTCATTCTTGATATTTTATCTTATCGAACAAGTAGTGTTCGATGCCGAAATCTTCTTCTTCTGAATGTTGGAACCCTTGTTCCTCCCATAATTGCCGAGCAATGAATAGTTTGTTAAATCGGTCTTCAAAAGTTGCTGGGGCAAAACGTTTGTAGGTGACCATGAGTGAGTGTTGTGAGAGTTGATGTTCTTGAAGAGTTTCTTGAAGAGTTAATGAAAATTGCAAGAAGGTAAGTAGGTAGAGAGTATTATGAGAGCAAGATTAGCAAAGAAGTAAAGATAACAAGAATGCAAGAGTGAATAGTTCAAGAGGGAGAGATTGCTTATATAGGCCTCGGCAGTGTGATCGTTTTAATTCACTACCTGTTGACCGACCCGACCCGTTGACCAACAACGTCAGCGTTGACTGCTAACGTGGCAATTGACGTCAGCGTTGACTTCTGACGTGGCAGCTGACGTCAGCGTTAACTTTGCTGACGTCAGCGTTGACTTTGACCAAAAAGTCAAAAATTTCAAAAACCCCTATTTTATGTTTTTCGACGTCCTGAATCCATCCGTGAAGTCCGTTTTTCGAAATTCAATCCCGAAAGCCTCCAAACTGGACTTTAAAGTCTTGAGTCAAACTTTTCTTCTAAGTTAAGTTAAGTTCTGAGTTTTAATCTGGGTCTAATATCGATACCTGTTTACTTGTAGGATCTCATAGTCCTCCCGATCGAGTACTGACCCAGCCTGGTTCCTCCCGGTTCGACCCGACTCGTGATCTGATCGTGACTCGTATGTTTTCTCACCTCTAGTGAATAAATCCAGTATCTAGATTCCTGTATTGATATAAAACCTTATCGTGTACCTATAGGGTCCAGTACTGCTGTAGAGCGAGGCTTAGTCGCCCAGTAGACCACCTGTGTGCTTCTACTCTTTTGAGGTGTGTTCCCTTACGTGCTATATATTGTGTATCATTGTTTTTCTGTATTTACAAACCAAGCATGTGCACTTGACTATCTCTGGACTTTACCTTGACACACATGTTGAACTTGATCACATTCTGTTTTGCTATATGCCTGATATATTATACATGACATGTCCTGATTTAGCATTACATGACATCTGGATAAATACTGTCACTGCCATCATTATACCTGTTATTACTGCATGCCTGTCACTTTAGGTTTGGGGATGATGAGTATTGCCTGTTATTCGGTTCAGCCTTGATCCAGCTGGTAATTCCGTCCTGTTACGGTTCTTAGCTACGGTTAGGGTAATTCCGTCCTGATATCGGTTCCCGTGCTATAGCCGGGGTAATTCCGTCCTGTTTACGGTACCTTTGCCCCTTTGGGCTTAGGTTAATGCCTGTACTAGATACTGTTCTGGGGAATCGTATCCTGGAGATCGGATGGGGGTAGAATATCATGCCATGCATCTCATGCATTGTTTTTCTGATATCATTGTATATTGTTTTACTTGTGATTTTTATGCACTGTTGGAACACACTGGGCTCCATAGCTCATTCTTGTTTTCTTCCCCTTTCAGATATCAGTAGATAGGCTTTCCGGATTGGCACTCGGAGGATCTACACCTCCCAGATTATCTTTTGATGTAACGCTTACATTCTTCGTGTTTTTAGTTATGGTGACATGTGCCTTTATTTTGCAACTGACATGCCTATATTTTGTTACTGATTGGTTTTAACCTATCCTGTTTTATTAATGTGTCATGGGATGTTTCATGAACAACGTTTTAAGCATACTTTACTTTGAGATTGACGAACTTTTATGGTCACTTGGATTTATAGTTGAAACTATGATTTTGACAGAATTGTCATCTTTACAGGCTATCTTGATTTTGGTTAGACTTGTATTTGTTTTATGTTCGTTTGGGAAACTATGATTTATAGTATTGTTTTTTTTTGGCAGCGACTCTATACCTCAAAACTAAAACCAAGCATTGTCCTCAATGTTTAAATTAAGGGCAAGCGGTAGGCAACAAAATATAAAAAGGAAACAAGCAATTATAAAAGCAACAAAAAATTTTAAGGACTCCGAAGAGCTATCCTCCACAATTAATTTTTGGATCTAACTACTGATTGCTGCGTCCTTGCTGCTTTCTTGGTGGTTGGACTCTTGTGAGTGTTGCTCGTTGCATGGGATCATTCACCTCTTCTTCTCCTTCATCTTCGGTCTCCATTATATCAGTCCTTCCATCGTTTTCTAGATCTGCCTCGACATGGTGAATTGTTGTCCCAATAGTGTCTGAGCTTTGGTGTACATAGGCATCTATATCAGCTGATAGACTGCTCATGATGATTCGGGATCTTGGGTGAGTGCTGAAGATTGCCCTCCTCTTGGAAGTTATTTTGCTGGCAGATGATGCCGCGGTAGAATCTTCTACCCTAGATGCACCAGCAGCGTGAAACTATTGCTGAGGGCTTGTGGGGAAGAATGGTCTCGGTCCTCCTAGAGCTGATGTTGTCTCTATGTATGGTGCAGCTGTCACAAACATGTTGGTGGGAAATTTTGGAAACTGCACCTCTTGGTCTGGAAAGTTGTGGAGCATCATTTGAGCAAGTGTGCTGTTGAAGTCTCTTTGATACTCCATGTATCTTTGCTGCCTAAGATCCATCGCTGCCATCCTTTGTAGAATCTCCTGGTATGGGTCTACTGCGGTAGTGGTATGGGCAGTGCCGGGCACGTCTACCGTGTACTGGTTCTCGGTAGCAGTTTTAGCAGTTTCAGCAGTGAACTATTGCGGTGTTGCCTGGACTGGTTCTGCTTGCGTAATCTGCATGATCTTGTGGCAGAATTCTCTGGTCCGTCCTTTTCTTTAGGGTGTGAATTCATCTGTCTCGGCAGTGGGTACACCTGTAGTATTACAAATACTAGTGATTAAAGAAGAGAAATATAAGGGACCTTTATCCTTCTTACCGCATTCATGAATTTCTCGCTAAATAATTTCTCCTTTTGTTGATGATCGATTGTATGAGCACCAATCTCCTTCGGTCCACCGTGCTGTTATGGAAGGTTGGGATGAGGCGTCTTTTTACAAAAGTGTTCCAAAGTTTGGCCTCGGGTTTCAAACTTTGCCTTGCTACGGATCCTTTGTGGGCACCGATCTCCCATGGGGTATTGCCGTAGCAGAGGTCTTCCTTTATCAGCTCGTAGTCTTGAATAGTGACATCCTCCATAAATTCGGCATCGACATCACATATAGGGACGAGGCCGTAGAAGTCGTTGATTGTATCGGCATCGAGCATGATAGGCCTACCTTGGTAGTGGACAAAGAGAGAGTCCTTGCTTGGCCCGTGCGCATAGAATTATTACATGATGGTGGCATTTTCCTGGGAGGTTGTAGGCAAAAAATCTCTCATTCTTGATATTTTATCTTATCGAACAAGTAGTGTTCGATGCCGAAATCTTCTTCTTCTGAATGTTGGAACCCTTGTTCCTCCCATAATTGCCGAGCAATGAATAGTTTGTTAAATCGGTCTTCAAAAGTTGCTGGGGCAAAACGTTTGTAGGTGACCATGAGTGAGTGTTGTGAGAGTTGATGTTCTTGAAGAGTTTCTTGAAGAGTTAATGAAAATTGCAAGAAGGTAAGTAGGTAGAGAGTATTATGAGAGCAAGATTAACAAAGAAGTAAAGATAACAAGAATGCAAGAGTGAATAGTTCAAGAGGGAGAGATTGCTTATATAGGCCTCGACAGTGTGATCGTTTTAATTCACTAGCCATTTTCTAGCCATTTAACTTTTACTGTCGTTTGCATTTACTGCCGCGGCGAGAATCTCGGCAGATAGCCATTATATCGTTTCTTCCCGTTGGGACTACTACGGCTTCTGACACTATTTACTACCGTAGCATAATTCCTTTTGTGAACTATTTCTCCTTTATTCTTGCTTATTGTCTAAAAAAATTTAAACAAAATAAAAAAATTAATTAAAGACAAAAATAATTATAGTAAGTAAATCTAAACTAAACTATTCCTAATATAATAAGAAAAGTAGAATGGAAGAGATTATATCACTGGTGGAGTGCATGCAAATGCATCTCCCAATCTGAATTATCTCTTGTTGGCCATTGGCTTTAAGTTCATCTCTTATTATTTTGATCTTCACTGCACTCTGTTTGTATGGACAGTATGTTGTGTTGTTGGTTTCCTTCAGATCTTCCTTAATTTTCCTGCCAAAAATTTTGCCATAACAGTTATCTAATTTTCAGCCGAGCATGCTGCCCAGGCAATAACTGTTGAAGCAGGATACCTTTGTATCTGCATCTGTGGTGTAAAGGGCATTGCATTCTTCTGCATCATCATACCTTTTCAGATTGTGGATGGCATTGAGTTTAACTTGTTGGTCATTGACCCTCATAGTTAACTCTCCTTTTTCCACATCAATTAACGTTCTTCCAGTGGCAAGGAAAGGTCTCCCAAGGATGATCGATGCATTCTCATCTGCTTCACAATCAAAGACAAGAAAGTTAGCAGGAAAAATAAATTTATCTACTCTTACCAATGTGTCCTCGATTTTTCCTTTGGATTACACGTATGATCGATCCGCAAGTTGGAGCATCATAGTTGTGGGTTTTGCCCTTCTAATTCCAAGCTTTTGGAAGACAGACTTGGACATTAGATTGATGCTTGCTCCAAGGTCACATAGGTCCTTACCTTCATAGTGGTTACCAATTGCAAAAGGTATTGTAAAGCATCCAGGATCCTTCAATTTTGGTGGCATGTGGTTGTGTAGTATTACCATGCATCTTTCAGTAGCAGCCACTGTTTCGAACTCACCTAGCCTTTTTCTCTTAGACACAATGTCTTTCAAGAACTTATCATAATTAGGCATTTGTTTAATTGCCTCTACAAAGGGTAAGTTAATGTGGACTGGCTTTAAAATATCTAGAAACTTCTTAAATTGATGGTCATGTTTTTTGCTTTTTCAATCTTTGTAGGAAAGGTGGTGGTGGTCTCATCTCTTCCAGGGTTTATTTGGTTTGAAATTCAATACCTAGAACCACTGTACCTGTCGCTGTCTTGACAACATATTTAGGTACCACCGAGCTCTCTACTGGGGTAGTGTTTTTAGTTTGTTCAACATCCAAGTCCTCTTTTTCTGGTTCTATTGATAGGACTTTGGCTGCTGAGCTTTCTACCTTTTCTTTCAGCTGTAGACCACTTCTGGTAGTGATTGTTTTGCACTGTTCATGGCCTATTACCTTAGAACCTTCAGTATTTCTAGGTAATCCTCCTTATAGTCTAGTATTAATGTTTTGGGAAAATTGTCGAACCTGAGTTTCCAGTGCCTTGATAGCAGCCTCTTGGTTCTATAACCTCATCTCAGTTCGATTGATGAATGCATCTGTTCTTTTGATGAAGTTACTATTCTCTACCATATAGGATTCAATTTTCATCATGAATGCTTTCAAAGAATTTTCTAGAGAACTTACAATTTGTTGTTGATGCATTACTGCTGCGGCAGAGGTTGCTGAACTTTCTGTTGTGGCAGATGTTGCATTTGTTGCTGAAATCCTGGTGGTAGAGTAGTTGGATTCAAGGCATTGTTTGTATTGCTCCATGAAAAGTTTGGATATCTCTTCCATGAGGGGTTGTATGTGTTGGACATCATATTGTTTCTATTGTAATTTCCAACATACATGTTGACCTCTTGATTCTGCCTGCATACACTCAGAAGAATTTTGGTTACCTCCACATAAATTGTAGTAATAATCAATGGCTTTGACCTCATGGGTGTTCTGCTGTAGTTGAATGTTCTACACCATCTTGGTAAGAGAGTCCAATTGTGCTGCCACTGAATTTGATGTTTCTAATTCATTCACCGTGGCTTGGCATCTTACTCCTCCTCACCTAGATGTAGGAAATTGATAATCGTTCTTTGCGAGTTTTTTCAGTATCTCAATAGTTTTCTCAGGTGCTTTCTCCAAAAGTGTTCCATTTGCCGAGGCATCTAACATCATCCTTGTCGGGGCATTGGTGGCATTGTGGAACATGTTCACTTGTGTCCATAGTGAAAATCCATGCAATAGGCACTTGTGTAGTAACTCTCTATAGCGCTTTATGTATCGTACATAGGTTCGTCATCAGCCTATCAAAAAGAAGTAATCTCATTACGAATTCTATCATATAAATTTATAGGATTAAAACGCGTAATGAAATCTCAACATAGTTTACTCCAAGATCCTATTGATCCTGCTGGAATGCTATTTAGCCAGGTTATTTGCCCTATCCCTCAGTGAATAGGGGAACAACTTCAATCCTAAGACATCTTCATGAACTCCTTGAATCTTGAATGATTTGCAAACTTCCATAAATGACTTAAGATGTTGTCTGGCATCTTCTGTCATTGACCCAACAAATTGTCCAATAGTGTTTAGCATATTGAACATGACTGGTTTTAGCTCAAAGTGAGTTGCTTCTATTTCTGGTGTAACGACTCCAGGATTTAGTCTATTTAAATCTTCCTCCATGAAGTCTCTAACAGTTAACTGCTGCGGTAAAGGTGGCTGTGGAAGGCCTCCATTGCCGGCAGGTAAGTCCTTATTTCCTTGATTTACTACCATGGCTCCTTTGATCTGTCTCCTCAACCCTTGATAGATACGTTCAATTTCGGGATCTAATACATACAAAGGATTGGTAGAGTTGGTCATGGTCATACACAAAAAATAAACCAAGTAAAATAAAAATTAAAAATAAAATAACTAAAAAGCAAGAAAATAAAGAAAACAAAATTTAGTTGTCAATCCCCGACAACGGCGCCAAAAACTTGATGTATGTTAGATATGCGCAATTTTAGTGCAAGTGAACAAGTCGCCAAGTAATAAAGTGATGAGTATCAAGTATCATCTCCTCAAGGATTGGTATACTTAATATGCTTCCTTTGATCTTCTTGCTCTGTAAAAGAAAATAAAAATACAAGTGAATTGGGGTTGTGATTTATCTAAATAATTAAAATTAAATCAAGATAGAAGAAGATGGCTATGATCTAGTTGTGTTGTATAGTGGATTAGATCAACTCGTTTCCGTCCAATGCAATTGTACAACACTGCCTCGGCAATACTGCAGATTACTACCTTGACAGTGAAGATACTCGCCTGCCGCGACAATCCCTTACTCTTGGGCAGACTTTACCAAAGTTCGGCAAAGTGTCCTTAGATGACTCTGCTTATCCATAAGTCAAAATACTGTTGATGACCAGTCCTTGATGATATCTCGCGGCGTGAATCAATTATAATTATCAACCAATCTCACACTTCTATTAGTCGTTGAAACTCTAAACCTATCCCTAGGCCGAGTTAGTATTCTATGGCAGAAACACCGTACTTATTCCTTTCGTGAATCTAACTTTCTCGATATTAGATAAATGGATAACTTACAAATTTCTCTCCTGAGCTCGAATGTAAGAACAAGGAATGACAAAGAATAAGCAAACTTTGATATTTTATTGCATTAGAGACAAGAAACAATGTTTGACTTCCTCACACTAATACTTTAGAACTTTCTCCTAAGCCTAAACAAAATTAGAACATAATATAGAAGAAAAAAAAAGTTAAAATCTAAGCTCTCTAATTCTATGAATTGACCGAATCTATTGTGTGTCTTTTCCCTTGGATGACTATGCCTTATATAGGCTTGGCCTAGGGTAAACCTTTCCTAAGTAGAATACAACTTGGAGTAGGAAACAAGTCATGTACATAGGTCAAATATTTTCAAGTTTATTTCTTCTAGAAGGCTTTCCCGCGTGGCCTTGTCTTTGGGCTTTCCTTGTGTTATCCAGCTCCATTCCTTGGGCTTTTTGTCCAGCAACGTTCTCCTCAGTTTGCTCTCCATATTGTTATTTGTCATCTGTTACCTCGGCATCAGGTCCTACCTCAGACTCAGTTTGCTGCCGCGACAATACTTTTTCCTGCACAGACGTAAAAATGCAGTAAAATATGCCTTTTCTATAAATATTATCTTTAATAGCATAATCCCTAAATATATCACATTAAGTATATGCCTCGGTCCAAGTAGGTGTAGAATTGATGATTAATGCTCATGAAAAGTGTAGAAAGTGATAGTGAGTTGAACACTTATCAGGTTTCATAAGGTTTAAAAGAAAAAGGATTTTCAAATATGCTTTTTTAAAACAAAAAGAGGGGTTTTAAGCTTTTTCACCGTGGGCAGCCTAATCCAACAATGACTGAGGCAATGGTTCTCTCATCGGATTCTAGGTTTTGAATAAAAGGTTTCAAATTCATAATTCCAGAGAGGCTTCTCTGTTTTTCGGTTATGAGAAAAGAAACAAATGGAATGATATGGCCGTTTTGGCCTACATGTTTTGTATATATATGGATGACAAAACTACGTCGTTTCATGCCTATTTGACCCGCGTGGTGACCCGGATCCGGAGAAGTATCCGCGCATATTGGGGTAGTGGACTAATCCTCTGTTTAGTCCCTCGAATTATATGACGTTTTGTTTTCGGCCACAATTAAATCATTTTTTAGTCCCTGAACTTAGTTTTCCAACTACAATTTCGTCCCTTTTAATCTGATTTTCTTTTAATTTTTTTTGATTTTATCCCTAAATTTTATTTTCCTTTAATTTTGTCCCTTACGAAAATAAGAAAAAAAATTTGTTTTTACCATTTTTAAAAATGGCATTCAATGACTTTTAAATTCTCTTTTCAATGCCAAAAATATGAAATTTAAAATTTTCTTTCGTTTTAAAAATTAACATAGAATTAAATTTACTTTAATTGTTTTTACCATTTTCAAACATGACATTTAATGCCTTAATTTCCCTTTTTATTATTTAATTAAAGTCTGATTCTTAATTTCAATTTTATTTTAAATACTTTCTCAATTTGTTTAAGTGTTGTATAGCTCTGTTTGTCTTTTCAATTTCATAAATGAATATAATATACTTATATTTTTATTCTATTTATTAGTATATATTATAACTACATATAAAATATATATATATATACATATATACATTAATAAGTTTAGATATTGTATGGTATATATATATATATATATATATATGCTACGTTTGTATTTATATTATATAAATTATATCTTATATATACATTTTATGTTTTTATCTATTGTACAATATGTTAATACTATACTATATGCACTTTATTATTTATGTATATTATATATTACGTTATATATATTTAATTTATTTATTTTATTTATTTATCGTTGCTATTATTTTCTTTATTCTTCATCTATTTATTTGTTCGGTCTGCTTTACGGTGACCCACAACGGGGAATGATCTGTGCTATTTATAACCCGTTTAATGTAAATAACTAATATCTAACTTTTAATTTATCGCATTTAGTTTTTACAATTTAATTTATCGTATTCACTTTCTCGCATTTTAATTTATCGTGCATATTTTGTTGTAATTTACTTTTTGTACTTTACTTTCCGTATTTATTTATTTAGTTGTTTATATATTCGATTCATTTCTTCAACAATTGACACTTAATCAATTTAATTAATAAAAAAGGCGGTATCTCAATATTCGATCGTAACGGGCCCGACACCAGACATAGTGGTGGCGGTGTATACTTTTACCTTCGAATATTGAGGTCTTTAAAATTTGTTCGCATTCTTAAATAGATAATAAATTAATAAAAACTTGAACTTGAAAATTTCCAATTCAGACAATTATATTCGATTAGGTACCAATTTTTGGACGGTGTAGGATATTTTTATCCCATCTATAACCGACTCCCGAACCCATTTTTCAGAATCTTTGATTTTAACGGTGTCCATTCTTCTAAATTGACCGATGACGACTCCATCCTTTTTAAAAATAAACCTCGTTTTTTTTTTCAAAATAAATTCCATTTTCGTTTTCAAAATAAACCCAATTCTTTTATTTTTAAACCCTAAAATTTAAATCATGTATATAATTTTTAAATTTCTTTTCTAAATTAAACCTTAATTTTTCAAACAAATCCCTAATTCACCATTTTTGAAACCTATTTTTAACCTATCTTAAATTCACTAATTTTATCCCAAATTACCGATTCTTTAAACCTAATCCAAAATTTTCTAAAATCATTTGAATCCTTAATTTCAATAAATAATATAATTCTTTTTAATGATCCTAATTTCTAACTCATCGCCATTTTAAAAATTACAATATTTTTAGGGGGTATTACAGTTGGGGAATCTGTTGGGGAAAAATTTTGTTTTTACAAAAAAGAAAGTCAAGCCTTAGAACGAATATTTTTGCTCTAATTGGAAATTACAAGTTCATTTTGGAATTAATTTAACATCCTTTTAGGAATACGAATTTATTTTAACGTATTTAAAAAATGACATATAAACTCGTCCATCTAAGTAGGGGAAATGCTAGTGCTTTCGTGGGAATATTGTTCCTCCGTATGAGCCTAGTAAGTCCCCTCGAGGCTTGACTACTCTATGTTTTCATGGGAATATAGTTTTCCCGTATGGACATAGTGAAAGGGTCCCCTCGAATTGAACTGGATTGAGATAAGCCTATAATGGGTGATGATCGAGGGCCTTGTTGCCCTTAGTACGGGAAAACGAGGAGAATTCGAGTACCACTTTAGCACCAAAATTGTATGTAGAGAATCTAAGTAACTTACCCTTTTTGAGCCATGCGGTAATCCTAGAAATTAGAATATCATGTGATCATGACTTATTTTTTGTGCTAAAACATGTCAGGATTATTTTTGTCATTTATTTGCAAATATTTTGTTATACACTAACCATTGTTTTATTGTGATATTTTGTATCATAACATCATCTAGTGTTTAATTTTATCATTTTAACATTTTTTATCACATTACATCATGCTAGCATAACTCATACAATAATTATGTCACAGAAACATTGCATCTTATCATAATAATTGCACTCATCATTAGTTACACAGAAAGCGGTCACACATCTGGGTCACCCCCGATAAGTCAAAAAATCAAAATCAAATAATTTGGCCTAACGCTACACCTTCCAGTTTTAAATAAAAAGATGCTTTTTGTGAGCCTCGTACATCAATGGTAAAAGAGATATCGACTTTGACCCGAAGATTGGTTCCAAGCAACCCGTGTCCAATTGAACTTTTAAGTTGTGAAGATTACGAATATGTGACTCATATTTTGATACTAAAGACCACAGAGACTGAAAAAAAAAGAAATCGAAAAAGAAAAAAGGAGAAGAAAAGAGAAAAAAAAAGAAAAGAGAGGAAAAAATTGTACCTAAAGCCTAATGATAGGCTTTAATCAAAAGCAGTCCAATGTTCGAAACTTGGTAATATGATTTTTCGAATAAGAGTGTAGAATTTTTGGGGCACTCCGCTAAAGCCCATTCTAATCGAATATCATTCGCTTCATGAGTGACGATAATATTTTCAAAATCGTGACAATGCTGAATAACCTGAGATTTTGTTGTTTGCTCCATCATTTATTTCGAGCCAAAGGAATGTGATGAATTGAATTCTCCCCCCCAAAAAAAAAAACATAAAAATGAATCGACCAAAATAAGTGGTATTGCACTAAGAATCAAAAGAAATCACTTTATATATTCAAACATCAATTCAATTTTCAAGGTCTTCTAGACACAGCTTTGTTTGGGGCAATCCCCAGTAAACCTTTTTCAGTATTGTTTATGCACTTGATACTCGGGGCACTCAATCTAGCTCGATACATTCAGATAAAAAAGAAGAAACAAGTTTTTCAATAAGCCTCACGTATTCATAGAACTAAAATGTACAAGGACCAACAATAATGGTACCTTTCCATTTCGCCTACAAGGCTCATCAGTTGACCTTAACCTAGAAAGGTAACAATTAGAAAGAAGACGGTCAAACCCGCAAAAGGTTAGGGCATCATCACTTTATAAAAAATAAAATCAATCACAAAAATAAACATCAGTGTACATCATCTTTGCATGCATCAAACCACTATCACACATCAAATATATATAGCATGTCTATTTTTTTTATCACATATCATTCATTGGCTCATGTAATTCTTCTTATTGTCATGCATACATCAACTAAACATGAAGCATCCTCATCATTGCATGCTCTTTATAGTAGTATCATATTTAAATGCAAATATCACATGCTAAGTTAAATGCGTTTCATGACTAACATCATTGCATATTAGCATTATGTCATGCATTTCATTACCATACATCCAATTAAATACATACATTATGTATAAGCATCTCATCAAATTTATGGCCCGCAACACTCCATGCCATTCATATCAATATTATCACGCTCATACATTCATATACATTTTATTAGCATACATTCACATCATACATCATATACTAAGTCAGGGTTAATTACATCACATTAACACCATACATTTTACATCAAGTTAGGTGCACCATGCATCAACTTCACCAAGATGAACAAATCGACGAATCCTCAGCCAAGAAGGAATCCAAAATCAATAAAAGGAATTGAAACATCAAAATGGAAGACAATCATACAAAAAAAAAAGACAAAAAAAGGGAAGCAAAGAAAATGTAATTTTAAATGAACAATTACTAACCATAGATTTCTTTTTCCCTTTCAGGTCTTCTCTCATCATCAACAGTGCAACAGATCAATCAACCTTAACAAAACGGTCATGTCTCTTCATTGGAGTCGTAGCTTAACCACAAAAAAAATGATCATGCCTCTTCGTCAGAGTCGTACCTTGATCACCCGAAAATATTAGATCATGCCTCTTTGTTAGAGTCGTAACTTGATCACCCATATATAAAAATTCGGTCATGCCTTTTAGTCGAAGTCGTAGCTTGACCATCCAAAAATATCGGATCATGCCTCTTCGTTAGAGTTCTATCTTGGTTCCACATAATTGATCATGCCACTTTGTTAGATTCGTAGCTTGATCACCTATATATAAAAATTAGGTCATGCCTCTTCATCGGAGTCGTAGCTTGACCACCAAAAAAATATCGGATCATGCATCTTCGTCAGAGTTGTAGCCTAGTCCCACATAATCGATCATGCCTCTTCGTCAGAGTCGTAGCTTGATCACCCTGGTCATGCCTCTTCGTTAGATTCGTAGCTTGACCACCTCTAACATCCCGATCATGCCTGTTCGTCAGAGTCGTAGCTTGATCACTCCTAACATCTCGGTCATGCCTCTTCGTCGGAGTCGTAGCTTGACCACCTCTAACATCTTGATCATGCCTCTTCGTTAAATTCATATCTTGATCAACCTTAACTCCCCGGTCATGCCTCTTCGTCGGAGTCGTAGCTTGACCAACACACTCATCCACCGGGCCATGCCTCTTCGTCAAAGTCGTAACTTGACCCAATCAATAGATCTTGTCTCATTGTCGGTGGCGTAGCGGATCACCTATATCCAAACCTTTCTCTTTAATCTTATGTTTTAAATTTTCGCAGCTTTAAATAAATACATAAAACCCTATTCTGAAACATTTTTTCTTTTAATGAAATGAAGAGATGAAGAAATCAACCAAACCTTGACTCTCCGTCGGTGGTGTAGCAGGTCAATAGATGAGTTTATTTCTCAAGCAATTTGAAAGATGAGCCAGTTTGAGTTTGAAGAAATAGAGACGTTGATGTTATCATGTAACTGAAAGGAGTGAACAATTTGATCAGAGGGCAGTTGCTTAACATGACAACGAGTGCGGGTAAAGCGTGTTCAAGTTCAAAAGAAAGATCGTGGCGTGGACCGAGTTGTAGTTGGACCAAACAAAAACGATTATCTTATGTCTTTGTTCTATCATTGTTTCATAACGAAGAACAAAAAAGGGCAACTATAATATCCATTTTTGTCCTACCCTAACCCTAAACCAAATCCTTAAACAAAAATTCCCCAAACTTAAACCCTAAATCATATCCCTAAATTTTAATATTAAATATTTAATATATAATAAATAAATCAAAAACCAAAATCCAAAAAATAATATATATATATATATATAAATCTGTTTACATTAGCCCAATAATTACAAACCCAACGAAATAAATCACTAAACCCATTATCCTTACCCAGACCCAAAATCTGAAACCCATTACAATTACTTAACCCAATACCCATTGCAAAATCAAAGCCCACTTATACCGAATCTGCCAACCAAAATAACCCGATCCCACATAGAAATAATTACAATCATACCTAATTCAGATAACCCTGAACCTATAACCCACCAGAATCGAACAACCAGATACCCAGCCCGGTAGCCGGATTTGACTCGATCCTCAACCAACGATCTTTTCATGCTTAGGATTGACCTTTCGACTTGTTAATTCTAGAAACATCTGGTAATTGCCTCTTGATCTTCTCGACCATGATCACTCCACTACACCAGCAACCATCAAAGGACAACACCGTATCAACAATCACTCATTCTCTGTTGTTCTCACTTCCAGCCAAAACAATCAAGGACGAAAATGGCCCCCCTCCTTGTACAGTTCCAGCAACAGAAAAGGACAAAGATGACAACAAAGAAATCAGAGAAAAATTTCAATAATTTCCCTTTTATTTTTCATTGTAAAAATCGACTATAAAATCCCCAATCGAAAGAAATGTAAACCTAGATGGGATATTCACAAAGAAATACAAGCAAAGCAATTCCCAATACTTTTTCTTTATTTCGAATAGTACCAAATATTTTAGGGTTTTGTTTTTACCTCTAAAATCGAAACTGGTCGCCCGTCACCAGTGTTCGGTTCATCTTTTTTTCTTGTCGATGTTGATTTCAAAGGGGAGCCTCAAAAATCAAAGTTTTTTGTTATTAGAAGTAAACAAATGGGATTTTCTTTTCGATTTCATAAGGTTTAAAAGAAAAAGGGTTTTCAAATATGTTTTTTTAAACAAAAAGAGGTGTTTTAAGCTTTTTCACCGTCACCAGCCCAAGCCAACGGCGACCGAGGCGACGGTTCTCTCATCAAATTCTGGGTTTCAAATAAAAGGTTTCAAGTTCATAATTCTAGAGGGGCTTCTCTGTTTTTCGATTCTGAGAAAAGAAACAAATGGGAAGATATGACCATTTTGGCCTACACCTACATGTTTTGTATATATATGGATGGCAAAACTACGTCGTTTCTTGCCTACCGGATCCGGGGAAAGATCCACGCATATTTGGGGAGTGGGCTAATCCTCTGTTTAGTCTCTTAAATTATAAGACGTGTTGTTTTCGGCCACAGGTAAATCATGTTTTTAGTCCCTGAATTCAATTTTCCAACTACAATATCGTCCCTTTTAATCAAATTTTCTTTTAATTTTATTTGATTTGTCCCTAAATTTTATTTTCCTTTAATTTTACCTCTTATGAAAATAAGAAATAAAAATTAGTGTTTACTATTTTCAAAACTGGCATTCAATGCGGTTTAAATTCTCTTTTCAATACCAAAAATATGGAATTTAAAGTTTCCTTTCGTTTTGAAAATTGACATAGAATTAAATTTACTTTAATTGTTTTTATCAAAGTGACCGGTTTTGACTCTATCTTTTTCAAAAATAAACCCCATTCTTTTTTCAAAAAAAATTCCATTTTCGTTTTCAAAATAAACCCAATTCTTTTATTTTTAAACCCTAAATTTTAAATTATGTCTAAAATTTTTAAATTTCTTTTCTAAATTAAACCCTAATTTTTCAAACAAATCTCTAATTCATCATTTTTAAACTTATTTTTAACCTATCTTAAATTCACTAATTTTATCTCAAATTCCCGATTCTTTAAACCTAAACTAAAATTTTCCAAAATCATTCAAATCCTTAATTTCAATATACAATAAAATTCTTTTTAACGATCCTAATTTCTACCTCACCATCATTTCGAACACTTCAATATTTTTAGGGAGTCATTACAGCAGTTTACTGTTATTGACTGCAAATATAATACAAAACATCATTGCTATTGTTTCAATACAAAGTTATTACAAGTGCACTAGTGTCGGCTACACGGTGAGATAACATATGGAGAGGGCATCACATGACCTTCAATTGGTAGTTATTACTTATGAAGAAAAGCATAATCTTGATTTCTCAGCCGCTCGTAATAGTAGTCATGTCAATTTTGCCTCTACCAACATAACAACTGCTATGGCTTCTTCCTTCCAAACATATGCCCACTGGCTAAAGCCATCACAACTTCACAACAGCTTGGTTAGACATATGGGTGGTCAAAATAGATAAAATTTACATGAATTGTGTTTTTATTTTTAAAATCAGATTATTTAATCCATGATTTATAATTATATGAATTTATATAAAGCCTTTACCTAATTTGTAAGTTCAGTGAGTTTGTCTTAGACTAGTTGTACCTAAATGCTAGATGACCCTTTTCAAGTAGAAAACTCATCTGAAAATGCTTAATAAAATTCTTTTGTGGGTAATATATATTAAGAATGAATTTTAAAAGACCTAAATGAAGAAGAGAAATAATTGAAAAGTAGTGAGATAATTTAAAAATACATGTCTAGGATTGGTTCTTTGAAAAACTTGGTATTTAAGTGTGCTTTGTGCATCACCTCTCTTTCTAAACCTACTTGGTGCGTTACTGTGCTCATTATTTTAATTTATAAAATACTATGACTAAATAAATATTCTATACTTAGTGTAAAAGTTAGAATATTAATCTTAATAATTTCTTTTGGTCATAATAGATGAATATTTCTTGTGTTCTTTTAAGGTAATGACATTATCTAAAATAAAGAGAAAATGATAGAAATTAATGCTACTAGAAGATGTTTATAACCATTAAATCTCTTTGATCTTTTTTCTTTAGAGTATTAAGAAGTAAAAAAAGATTTTTTATCTCATGAGTGTGTAGAATGTTGGTTGGATAACCAACCATACTTTGTGGTTCGTGAGAACCGTTTCCATGTACGTTCTCACAATTGAAAATGTGAACATGGAAACACCCACTTTCATATCTCATGGTTTGGTTGAGGGCCATCATGCCGTGTAGTTTGAGTGCATTCTTATCCAATTGGAGTGATTTTGATGGTAAATTACTCCTATAAATACCCATTAGCACAAGGTCCCTAAGCACCAAGAATCAAAACAATTCATATTGCCTAAAGAATTTCATCTAGTGAGGTTCTCAAGTACTTAGAAGATCTTGACAATTTTCAATTATTTTGTAGACGAGTTCTTTAATTTTACGGTAGTTCGAGGTGTTACCACGGTGGTCAGACGAGCTCGACGGTGGTACAACCACATCTGAATTTGGCATAAGGTTTGACAATGGCTGGAGGTATTTATTTCGATCCTTTTTCGATGCGTTTATGCTCGTTTAATGCTTACATTTGGTATTAGAGCCATGTTAAATCTCTGCCTTGTCATGTTTAATTTTTCTCAAAATTAAAATGCCATTTTGATCTTTAAATTCTGAAATTTTGAGAAAAATTATGTTGCAGAAATTTTATAAGATTAATTTCTAAAATTTATTAATTTTTTTTACTTAAATAAAATTTAGAAATTAATATATAATATGTGCCTAAATTAGGATATGTTATAACTTAATTATATACATAAAATTAGGTACATAAACCATAAGACTTATTGCATAAAGCTTTAGCAATAAAACTATAGATTATGTCTAGAGATCTAAATAATGTATTTAATTAGAGAATTAGCCACAACAACTTTAGTTAAATAAAATTATAATAAGATCTCATAAGGACTAGACATAAAATGTTGCATAATGAACAAGCAACACTTTAAATAAAGTTTAGGGTTAATATCTAGCTAAGTGATTTTAATAATTTTATTTAGTTAAAGACTAGTCACAACGTCTTTAGTTAAATAAAATTACTAAGGTTAAAAATCACATAAAGAAAGCTTAGATATTAAATCCCTTAACATTAAAGTAAAAATTATTAGATGAATTTTTATAATTACCCACAGATTTATAGCAATAAATTTAATAATTTTTATACAAAGGATAGAAAATATTCTATCAAATGAATCTAACCGAATTAAAAATTTAGCCCACAGGCAATTTTTTGTCACTAGATTCATTATTTCTATAATTTGCATTGGTAAATTATAGCTTATGTTATGCCTCAAATTTATATTAAGCATGTATGTCAATTTATTTTAGAACATTATTACCTATGAATATCTTTGATAATAGAGTAAATATCCCTGAATTAACTAGTGAGAAATTTAAGTTCTGGAAGGAAGATATTCTTCTTCAATTAGGGTGTATGGATATTAACTATGCTATAAAAAAATCTGAGCCACATATCAGTGACACCAGCAGTCAGGCTGATCTTGCTCTATATGAAAAATGGGAGCGATCTAATCGCTTTATTAGGTTCATTAAGAGCAAGGTTCCTGCTAATATTCGTGGCTCGATTGAGCATTATGAGAATGTCCAAGAGCTATTAAAGGTTATAGAGAAACAGTTTCAGACTTATCAAAAGTCATTAGCCAACACCTTAATTATGAAGTTCACATCTCTAAGGCTCACTACGGTGAAAGGTGTGCGTGATCACATCAATAAGATGCGAGATTTGACAGCTCAACTTAAAGAACTTGAGGTTGAAATGTCTAAATCTTTCCTGGTGCACTATATAACACTCTTCCTTCTCAATATGGGCCATTTAAGATCTCTTATAACACACATAAAGATAAATATTCTATTGATGATCTTTTGACCATGTGTGATCAAGAAGAGGGTAGGCTCATACTAGAGATGGGAGAGAGTGCACTGACGGTTACTCAAGGAAAGCATCCAGTACAAGCCAAGAAAAAGGGGAAAGAAAAATGCAACCCCAAGCTGACATCAAGAAAGAGTCCATGTGTTTCTTTTGTAAAAAGAAGGGACACATGAAGAAGGATCGTGTCAAGTATAAGGGCTGACTTGAAAGGAAAGGTAAATCAATTTCACTCATTTGCTTTGATTCAAATATGGTTGATGTTAATTATAACACATGGTGGATTGATTCTGGTTCTACAATCCATGTCTAAAATTCATTACAGGGATTAAAAAAACTGAGGGAACTAGTGGGAGCTGAGCGATACATCTATTCAGGAAACAATATGCAATCGCATGTGGAAGCTATTGGGACCTATGAATTAGTGCTTAGTAGTGGCTTTATTTTAATCTTAGAAAAGACATTTTACATTCCTAGTTTTTTTTAGAAATTTGATTTTTGTTTCAAGACTTGTACCCTTGGGGTATTGTTTTTATTTCTCGAATGTTGGTTTCAATTTATTTTATAAATCTAAAATTGTTGAAAATAGAATTTTATGTGATGGTCTTTACTTTATTGATTTACAAAATAATGTCACTCATAATGTTATCCACATTCAAACTGGTACTAAGCGTTATGTTATAAATGAAAATTTCTCTATTTTATGGCATTGGAGATTAGGTCATATCTCCATTGAAAGAATTAAAATATTAGTAAATGATGGGGTACTCAATACCTTGGATTTTACTAATTTTGATACTTGTGCAGACTACATTAAGGGTAAGCAAACTAACAAGTCAAAGAAAGGTGTCAAGAGGAGTTCGACCATATTGGAAATCGTCCATTCTGATATCTATTGCCCAGATATGGATGTGCAAGGTCAAAAATACTTCATCACTTTCATAGATGATTACTCACGATATATGTATCTCTACACGCTTCATCATAAAAGGGAAGGCGTTGGAAGCCTTTAAGGTTTTCAAGGCTAAAGTAGAGAAACAATGCGGTAAGCAAATAATGATTGTGAGAATGGATAGAGGTGATGAGTATTATGGTAGATACACAGAAGATGGACAAACACATGGTCCATTTACGAAGTTTCTTCAAGACAATGATATAGTTGCCTAATACACCATGCCAGGCTCACCTTATCAGAATGGTGTTGCGGAAAGAAGAAACCAAACTTTAATGGACATGATGCGAAGTATGCTTAGTAGCTCTAAGCTACCTAATTCTTTATGGGTTGATGATCTCAAGATGGTTGTGTATATATTAAATCTAGTCCCAACCAAGGCAGTCTCAAAGACACCTTTTGAGTTATTCAAAGGTTGGAAACCGAGTTTGCGACATATACGCGTATGGGGATACCCGTTTAAAGTGAAAATTTATAACTCACAAGAAAAGAAACTGGACCTAAGGACTATTAGTGGGTATTTCATTGGATATGCCGAAAATTCCAAAGGTTACAGATTTTATTATCCATCTAATAACACTAGAATTATGAAATCAAGAAATGTAAAATTTCTTGAGAATGACTCAATTAGTGGGAGTGATCTATCTCTAGATTCAATGCCCTTAGATCAACCATCCACTTCAAGTGATAGATTGGTTATCATATATAATACCCCTTAAGCTCAATCAAGTGTTGAAAAACCAATCAATGAAGTTCCACAAGCTGCTGAAAACACTCCAATAGATCAAGTTATTCAAGAAATTCCAGAAATTGTTGAACAACCAGTTGAACAACATAATCCACAAGAAAATGTTGGTTCAACATTAAGAAGATCTATTAGAGAAAGAAAATCAGCAATTTCTAGTGATTATTTTATGTATTTATAAGAATCTGACTATAGTGTTGGAGCTGAAAATGACCCTGAGTCATTTTCAAGTGCCATGAGCTACAATGAGTCACAATTATGGTATGATGCTATGAAGGATGAGATGAATTATATAAAGAGCAATGAAGTTTGGGATCTTGTATTGTTGCCTGATGGTGTAAAAGACATTGGATGTAAATGGGTCTTCAAAACAAAAAGAGACTCAAAAGGAAACACAGAGAGGTATAAAGCAAGACTCGTTGCTAAAGGATTCACTCAACGAGAAGGAATCGATTACACTGAGACTTTTAGTCCAGTATCTAAGAAAGATTTCTTACGTATTTTGTTAGCATTAGTAGCTCAATTTGACCTTGAGTTACAACAGATGGATGTGAAAATTGTCTTTCTTAATGGTGATCTAGAGGAAGAGGTATACATGAAACAACCTGAAGTATTTTCCTCTAGTGATGGTGGTCACTTAGTTTGCAAGTTACAGAAATCTATATATGGATTGAAACAAGCCTCTCGCCAGTGGTATTTAAAGTTCCATGAAGTTATCTATTTATTTGTTTTTATTGAGAATATCATGGATCAATGTATATACCAGAAAGTCAGTGGAAGTAAAATTTGTTTCCTTATCCTATATGTTGATGACATTTTACTGCAACAAGTGACAGGGGTATGCTACATGAGGTGAAACAATTTCTTTCTAAAAACTTTGATATGAAAGATATGGGTGATGCATCTTATGTCATTGGCATTAAGATTCATTGTTCACCTAGTGTTGCTCCTATCGTGAAGGGTGATAAGTTCAATTTGAACCAATGCCCGAAGAACAAATTTGAGAAGGAGCAAATGAGAAGCATTCCATATGCTTCTGCTGTTGGAAGCCTGATGTATGCTCAAGGTTATACAAGACCTGACATTGCATTTGTCGTTGGGATGTTGGGAAGATATCAGAGTAATCTGGGTATAAACCACTGGAAAGCTGGAAAGAAGGTTTTGAGATACCTCAAAGGGACAAAAAAATACATGCTTACATATAGATGATCCTACCATTTAGAGGTGATTGGCTACTTCGATTCAGACTTTGCTGGTTGTGTTGATTCACGTAAATCAACATCAGGTTACATATTTATGTTTACCGGCGGAGCTATATCTTGGAGAAGCATTAAGCAGACCTTAACTACTACTTCCACTATGGAGGCCAAGTCCATTTCGTGTTTTAAGGCTACCTCACATGGAATATGGTTAAAGAGTTTCTTTTATGGGCTTAGACTTGTAGATTCAATCTCTAGGTCATTAAGGATATATTGTGACAATTTAGCTGCTGTCTTTATGGCTAAGAACAATAGAAGTTGAAGTCGAAGTAAACACATCGACATTAAGTATCTATCCATAAGGGAATGTGTTAAAGAAAAGAAAGTGGTCATTGAGCATATTAACACTGAGCAGATGTTAGTTGATCCTGTGACTAAGGGTATGCCACCACATAAATTTAAGGATCATGTTGCACTATGGGACTTGTTCCTACTTTATAAATTTTTCATTGTATGAATAATTCTGTTGAAACTTTAATAAAGTTTGATAATTCTCATTTATGTTGTGTACACATTAAGTTTATTATTTCGAGAAATATCACTAAAATTTGGACCTGGAATAAACATTGAGTTTCTTCATTAAGTATATGGGCTAAAACGTTAAGACTTGATGTATTGTGATACATGAAAGATACAACTCAATCATGAGAGGAAATGTCGACATGATTCATACATTATTTTTAACTTTAAGTTTTCACCGGCAATACGAACCAAGTGGGAGAATGTTGGTTGGATAACCAACCATGGTTTGTGGTTCGTGAAAACCGTTTCCATGCGCGTTCTCACAATTGAAAATGTGAACATGGAAACACCCACTTTCATTTTTCATGGTTTGGTTGAGGGCCATCGCTCCGTGTAGTTTGAGGGCATTCTTGTCCAATTAGAGTGATTTTGATGGTAAATCACTCCTATAAATACCCATTAGCACAAGGTCCTAAGCACCAAAAATAAAAGCAATTCATATTGCATAAAGAATTTCATCTAGTGAGGTTCTCGAGTGCTTAGAAGATCTTGGCGGTTTTCAATTATTTTGTAGCCGAGTTCTTTAACTTTATGGTAGTTGGGGGTGTTACCACGGTGGTCAGACGAGCTCGACGATGGTGCAATCATATCTCAATTTGGCATAAAGTTTGACAATGGCTGGAGGTATTTATTTTGATCCTTTTCCGCTGTGTTTATGCTCGTTTAATGCTTACATAAAAATTCTCCATAAAAATTTTCTTTATAAAAAGGATAAAATGTTTCATTACTTTAATATGATTAAGTAAAAAAATATATAATATTTTTGAAGCCTTTGATATGTGGCAAGCTTTAAAAACCGTGAAAGTAAGAAACATAAACACTATTTTATCACCTTTGTAGATAACTACTTTAGATATACAAAGGTTTATCTTCTTAGAGGTAAAGATAAAACTATTTTTTTCTTAATCTATAAAGCAGGAGTTGAAAATCAACCTCATAAGAAGATAAAATGTATTAGGTTCGATAGAGGTGGTGAAACTTCTACCCCTTAAAGAGGTAGGTTAATCTTAAAGTTGATGTGTGAGACGAATGACATAGTTCATGAAATTTCTACCTCTTACTTTCCTCATCAGAATGACATATTCGAAAGGAAAAACAAAACTTTAAAAGAGATGATAAATTCATTGTTGATAAGTTTTAGGTAACTGATAATATGTAGGGGAAGTCATTCTATCGATAAATCATATCTTAAATCGAGTACCCATAAGAAATTAGACTCAACCCCATACGAACTGTGAAAAAGTTATGTACCAACTTACAATACCTAAAAGTGTAGGGGTGTTTGGCTAAATTAGGTTTGCCTGACTTTAAGAAATTCACTATTGATCCCAAAACGTTAATGCATTATCTATTGAGTATGCTATCAAAAATGTTGCATATAGGTTCATGTTTCAACAAGACTTTTTTATATGTAAATCTATGGATGTAGTTTTCTTTGAAAATGCTTTTCTTCTAAAGAAACCTAAATTAATTGAAGAAACACATAATTTTTTTCATCCAGTTCTTTTAGTATACATTCTAGATATACTCTAGAGTTTGAGTTAGAGCCTAGAAGAAGTAAGAGAAAAAAAAGATAAAATCCTCTTTTGTAACAAACTTTGTTACTTGCTTTATTTTTGAGATAAATGATTTAGATAGCTTATCAAATCCTATAGCTCAAGTTTTCTTGTTAGATAATGATCCTAAAATTTATTAAGAAGCTATGAGATTTATTGATGCTAGTTTTTGGAGAAGAGTTGTTAATTATGAACTAGAGTCAATAATGTCTAATTATACTTGAGAATTGTTAGACTTGTCTAGATGATTTAAACCTATCATCAATAGTTGGGTTTTTAGGAAGAAACCCAGGCAAGTTAGGTCAATCCAAAGATATAAGGCTAGGCTAGTAGTCTAAGGGTTCACTCAAAAACTTTAGAATAAAGTTACCAAATTTGACAATGAATTCTCTTTAGATCAAATAAATTATATTGAGAATGTTTTTAAAAAAATTTGACAAATGGGATGTCATCCTTAATCGAATCTCTTATGAATGTAGCATCCATCTCGTTAAAAATAAAGGAAGTTGTATTTCTCAAGTTGAATATGTTAAAATTATTGAAAGCCTAATGTTCTTAATGAATTATAATTAACTCGATATTGCCTTTGATGTTGTGAGTATAAAGACATGAGATATTAGTCCAAATGTTTTCATTTTCATTTTATAAATGAATTTTAAAAAAATATTAATTCAACCTTTAATTTTAAATAAGTTATCCATTCGAATCAATCATTAGATAAATATCGATTTATAACATTTTGTTCTCTAAGTCGTTAACCTCACTTAGTATAAAGATATGACATGTTAGTCAAAATGTTTTCGTTTTAATTTTACAAATAAATTTTCTAAAACTAAAATTAATTTTGATATAACGAAGTAGTTAAAGGACCAATTTTAAATAAATTTTAAGTCTTTAACAAATTTAAAAGTCAAACAAATATATTTAAGTCTAACCAAAAACACAAAAACAAATTTCTAAGTGTTCTCCAAAGCCAAATTTGTGTTTTTGTTACAGGGGTTTCGATACGCATGAAAATCGTTTCGATACGATCTACAATTTTTTAACTAAGTTCTTCATGTTTTTCTGAGCGTTTCAATAAGATCTTGGACCATTTCAATACATTTTAAAACTGTAAAAATCTGTTTCGAAACAAGCATTTCGATACAGCCTATGGCTATTTAGATATCGTTCTGTATTTTATGAAATCAATGAATATTCAAGGTGTTTCGATACGCCATGTAAGCGTTTTGATACCAAGTCAAATTTTCTAATGGCTCTTCTAACATTATATATTTTTTACCGTTGTTTGACACGAACTTCTAAAATTAGTTGACCTATTTAAAAACGGCCTTATAGGCATTTTGATATGGTTTTAGTAGAACCCAAATGTTTCGTTACAACTCTATAGCTATTTCGATATGCCCCTATTTTAAGGACAACTTATTTCGATACGCTGACCTAGCGTTTCGATATTCTTTTTAAATGAACACAACGACTCTTTCTTATTTGGTTTCATTTTGATACACGTACCCCGCGTTTCGATACAGGTAGTTGCAGAAGTGCATTTATTGTTGCAAGACGAAGGTATAACGTCTACATTTATGTTCCCAACAAGTTCAATAGTTAGAATTCAATGAGAAGGCATAAAAACAAGCATTTCAAGCACCGACAACAACTATTCATCTTCAAGAAAACATCCAAGCACCCAAAATCCAACTCCAAGCACTGTCATTGAAAATCTTTACACTCAACTCTTTTACTTCCTTTCTATCATTGTATTTTTAGTTTGGGAAGTGTCTAAGTGTAATTGGGGCAAATCATTCTATTGAGAGAAATATTTTATTGTCATTCCTGTTATTTGTAATCCTTGTGAGGTGTATGTCAATCTTTGGGGAGAAAGATTGACTTGTTGTAAAGATTATCCCTTGAACCTAAAAAAATATTAAATTCAATAGTGAATGTTAGAAAATCGTTAGTGGGAGCTAAGGTAGAGCTTGTTCGAAGCTTGAATCACTATAAATTCTTTTGTCTTCAATTTTTAATTTTCTAAATTACCCCAAAATTTTTATATGCCAATTCATCCCCTCTTGGCCAAATTCCATTGATTGTTCTACTAAAAAAAATTTATAAAATATATTAATTTAACCTTAAATTTTAAATAAATTATCAATTCGACTCAAACATTAGATAAATATCAATTTCACCATATTTTAAAAAAATGCTCCTTTTGTCGATCGTTGTTCACTGTGTCGCCGACCACATCCTCTCAATATTTGAAACAAAAGGGATGATGCTCATTCCTATCAAATACACTATTCTCAAAACTCCACCCACAAAGCAACAACATGTTCAACTTTCATGTAGAGTTCAACAAAATATTAATTCAATCTTACCATATCGGTAAAGATCAACTAACTAGAGAAACTTTCCTTGAATTAACGTAATTACATTGGATAGGATAGAATTTTCTTAGATTGGTGATTTTTTATTTATTTCAGGCTAATCCTGTCCATCCGTGTAAATCGATCCTGACCATTGATAGAGTGAGAGCTCAACTATAAATAGAGAGCTCCCAACACCATTCTTACACACCCATTCATCCATTCTCTCATTGAGAAGATTAATAAAGCTCTAAGGCATTTACTCCATTTCTCTTTGTTCTTCATTTTTGTTGTCTCTCAAATGGTTAAGAGTAGCCACACTAGTGTTTATGTTTTCGCATCCATCGAAGCTTTAAGGGCTTGTATAGGCCTTTTTCGAGTAGGAGTTCTCGCAAGCCTGATTGAAGGCCGACTTAGTCGAGCTTTAAGGGATTTTATAGGACTTTTTCTAGACGATTAATTGACTTTTACGGATGTAATATTCTATGAACGTGACAAAATACAAAACTACTTTTCCTCCATTTGTCCTTGCACCTAGATCATGATAATACCAAAATTTGAATTGGAACTACAACATTGAAACTTAAGAGTTTTGTTAGCTACCAATCTATTGGCATCATCCGAAGACGCGAAACGACTCTTTTTAGCTCAGATCATGTTGCACTGATTTATAAGGCAATAAATACAACAACATTATTACACCAACTTTTAGCAAAACGTTTTTAGAACCAAACCAATTGATAACTCCACAAAAAGACTATATTTAAAGCGTTTTTACTAAAGTTATTGATTGTCTTTAAGTGCATATAGGAGCATTTATATGCATTTATGATCATAACATTTTATGTATTGGTTAGTTATGCCTTGGCATCTATGGTGCAGTAACAGGTGTTATTTTACATGGAAGGTCATGCTATGGCTAATGTTGTGCAGGTAAAGCATAGCTGGGAGCAAGGGATATTTGTCATAATATTTGTAGAAGGATAACAAAAGGAACATATCATGGGAAATATGGAGAATGACATTTGCAGAATGATATTTACAAAGTGTTTCCTCTATTTATTTGTTTACCTGCAATCACATTGCCATACTCTTCACACACTGCTTTCATCTATCGTGTCATCTCCATCCATTTTATTTTGCCTTGAAAATTTTTTAATTGCTTGTTTGCTTGCTTGCATCCATAAATTGTCATAACATTTTCACTATTACACCTTTACCATATTGCACCGTACATTCACAACATTTGCCAAATCATTTCCATTTGTCTATACTAGTTTATTTATTTTCCTTTTAGTTATTGTTCTTTTTGCCTTGAAAAAATTGACATAAATTTTCCTCTTGATCCTCGTGAGAATGATACTCACTCACTGTTTATTACTTGCATGACTGTATATACTTTTACATATTTCCGCATAATTTATAGCACTACACAGCGCGTACCACCAATTCAGTAATTGTTGGTTTGCTCTTAGCTTTTGACCTTTCGCCAGCATCAACCATGATGTGGGTTAATAGTGATGTTCTAAAGATATGTGTAGGGTCCTGGTTTAGTTAGGGTGGTAACCAACTATACACATGATATACATATAGGATTAAGGATGATGATTTTGTTAGAAAAAGTTGTTAATCTAAGACTAAAATAATAATAATAATAATAAATAAAATAAATTATTATTTAAACTAATATAAAATAATAAGAATAATCTGAAATATTTAAATCAAACCATTTAACCTATATTGAAAACATGTTGAGGCATGCACGAACACAATTTTATTAAGATATATTTTCGGTCACTCCTATGGTGCTTGAGTTTATTGGTCGTCTGTCTACTTACATAAAACAAGAAGAAGATCTTCTATAGAAGCACAAATTGTATAAATCTCGAACTTGTATTCTTATCTTAGCCAATAACCAAAACAATAAACAAGAGAAGAAAAAGGATTTTTTGTATTTTGAAAGATGAGAATTTAGTTCATATTTATAGGAAAAATTAGGTCAAACATGTGAGAGGAATATTCCAAAATTAATTTTAATATTACCATGAATAGTCAGCTTTATTTATTTAATATTAATTTTTAAGGAAAACTCAAATTCTCTTTGAATTCGTATTTAAGTAAAACACAAATTCTTCTTGAATATTAAAAATAATCAATTTAAGGAAAAATTTAATCATAACGGGTAAAATGTACGCACGCCTATGAAGGCTCGACCGATCTAGATATTTGTATCGTCTACATTGTGCGAGTGCGCTCCATCTCGAATGAGATTGGATTTGCAACCCCTGCGCGCGAGGCAAAAAGTCATTTCAAGTTATTCATTGACAACAATTTAGGTAAGCATATAGAAACAATTCCTTCTTTATTTATCTTATTTATGTGCGATAATGGGGGGTTATTCCTTACTCTAATCACAACCTTCTTACTTTGAGCATCAATTTCTCATTCATCACTTAATCATTTTGAGCATATGAGATACCATTGTAATGATCTCATGGAGTAAAATAAGAGACAAAATTTTTCTTATTCGAATCTTCATCTTTACTATTCCAAAATATGGCTTAAAGTAACCCATTTCTCACTGTTTTTCCAATAATCTCCTACATGAATGAAATTGATGATTTTATCAAAATATTTTGACTCGAGGTGGTGATAGATTATATGATCGATAGATGCATAGGATTGATAGGTTTCCTCCTTTTAAACTTTTCTTATGAAAGTATATTTACTTTACTAGCTAATCAGTAGCCATGATGTCCTTGAACTATACAACCCTTTGTGTAAGCGATGGTATACTTCACACAACTATCTCTTAGAAATTTTTTTATTTCTCATGGTATGTCCATATGGCCCTGTGTAGAAATATTGATTTTTATATAATAATTAAAAAATAGTTTTAAACTAATTTTAAAATGTTTCAAAAATGGTTCTTATGTCAAAACAACTTCAAAATACTTTAAGAAGTTTTTGAGGGGTTTTGGAAGTGATTGAATGTGCTTTCAACGTATGCGTTTCGATGTTAGATTATGCTCAAAGACCAATCATATGATGATTGTAAGGATACTTTTATTTACCAATTTTATTGAATAAAGGCATTGTCATTGTTGTTTTCAGATATATGTGTCAATGTATAACATAAACTGAGAAACAATAAGGTCCATATAATAATATATGTATTATTATTAAAAGATCCTTAGTCAAGTATTATTATTGGTATGGACAATAATAATACGCTTAAGACTAACATGTGATTAATTGATGACAATGAGTTATCATTGACATAGAGATGTCAGAATTAATACATGAATATATTATTAGATAATAATATATTGGATTGACCCACTATGAGCATATATCTTGGATTATTATATGACGGTCACGATATTGCTCATAGTGACAACTATATGTATGATCCTTAGACTTGAGATTATTACTATCTCAACATATGTTGTTTTATGTTTTGATGCAGTTAAACATGTCTCGTAATTAGTTACACTATAAAAACTGACATTTGACATATTACAATGTATGTAGTGAGATGTGAATGATCAAGATAGGATTTGTCCTTCTTACATAATAGGAAAATATATCAAAGGTCACTTGATTGAATGAGACTAGAAATGCATGGCCCTGCTTGAATATGTTGATATGAGATATCACAAATTATTCATTAAAAGTAGTCCACTCTAGATATCAAGAAACATTAAAATAGACTATACAAGCGTGACTATTCCAAGACTTGTGCCTATTAAAGATATATAAGGATAAAAGAATATAATACATTAAGATAGTTGGTCACGAACATGATACATCAAATCATGATCTCTTGTAACTTAGATGACAATGATATGTTTCTAGATGTCATACATTGTTTGTAATATTAGAATTGTTCTAATATTATTACTAACGTTACAATGAGCCTACAGGGTCACACCCAATGGTTGAAAAATGAGCAAAAATATATATAAGTATAAGTAGATTATATTTAATCCTGGATTTTAAATAAAAGGATATAATTAAAGTAATTATATACCTTTTAAATTAGAATTAAATATAGATTTCGAAATTTAAGGAAATAATTAAAGTAATTATTTCCTATCAACAAATTCGGAATAAAACTCTTATACCTATGGTTACACCTATATAAAGGATCTTTGGTCTAGCGGCCAAGATAGAGAATTTTGAATTCCCAAAACCTAGAATCACGAAAAATAGTTTTTCAAGATTTTGCTCTATCAACCGGGTGAACTGAGTAGAGGCCAAGACGATATTCATGGAGGCTAAATATTCGAATTGTCGAATGATCGTGATTGTCACAAATCCAATTATTGTCTTTTGTTGTTTATCAAGGAACCCAATGTAATTCATCGCATCTCTTCCTCCCGATTTCGGATTAAACATATATGGATCACTGGAAAGACTATCGTAATTTTGTTTTACTGCACTATGAAGTGTACCGGCGGTCCCAACATTCGATACACCATAGTGGTGTTTAGATAGAGTTCAACGCTGCCAAACATCGTTTTGATGCACCCGATAAGGCGTTTCAGTACACCCATTAGGTGTTTCGATATATCCCTAACGACTTTATAAAACCTATAACATCTAGGAGTCGTATCAAAATAGGCATTAGCTATTTCAATACGAGGAGAAAGGTGTTTCGGTATACCTTCAAGGTTTTTCATTACAGGTCCTTAAATCTAGGTTCACCAAATCTTTCTCAAAAAGCTATATCAAAACAACAAACCCGAATTTCAATACTCCAGGCACCAGAAGGGGAAATTGGCATGGAAAACAGCTCTAAACAACTCCAATTCAATCCTAACGGTCACCAATGACTATAATCTCAATTAGAACTACAAAATGGATCTTCAAGCATTAAGAGAAGACTAATGCTTCCTTTGTAACAACAATATGATTGTAAATTTGTCTTACAGCCAAAATTCTCATCTTTGGATAGACAAACACTTGTAAGCTTAAATGTCATTGTATGCTCGAGTGTATGAGGGATTTTATTAAGTGCTTTATAATTCAAACGACCACCTTTGAGGGAATTCAATTTTCTAAGTGTTCTCTTTGGTTTAGAGTGTTCATAAAGTTCATTTTGTGAACTATGGATGTTAGATTAGGGTAATAAATCTACATTGTAATGGTTTCCTTCTTAGCCTAGAAAAGAGGACGAATTCTTAGTGAATTGTGTGGAAATCCTTAATGGTGAGCTAAGTTAGTGGATGTAAATGTTTGTTAGAATATTGAACCACTATAAATACTTGTGTATATTTTTCTATCTTTTTGCTCCCACCAAAAATCACCCAAACAATTTCTTCTCTACTACTTGGCAATCAAATCAGTTGGTGCATCGAGCCTAACACCATGGAATTCGCATTGTTTTGTAAGAGTTTGACATAACTATACCCAATAGTTTTCTTGAAGCGGACCCCACTTTACTCTCACATAGGTGACTTATGTTTCTCATTGCATCGAAGCACACAATGGTCCTTAAAAGCTTTGCTTAGCCTATACCATTTTTGATCACTATTACATCATAGGAATGGACATGGGAGAAGAACCCATACAATGACCGCACATGTCTATTGGTGCTCGACCTATGCTACTATAAATTATGCAAACACATATTTGCAAGTATACACAGTCATGCAAGTAACAAAGGGTGAGTGAGTATCTTCCCACGAGAATCAGGGTAAAGTGTAAGTCAATTTTGTGAAGGCAAAAAGGTGTCACTAACTAAAAGGAAAATAAAAACAGTGATATAAATAGATGGAAATGTATATCTATGTTGAAGGTGTGATGGTGAAATGCTATGACAATTTCATAATGCAAGAAACCAAAATATGTCAAGGCAAAATGGAATGGATGGAAATGGCACAATAGATGTATGGAAGAAGTGTGTGAAAAGTATGGTGATGTGATTGCATTAAAACAATTAAAACAGAGGAAACACTTTGTAAATACCAAGGCAAAAGCGGATACAAAAATACGAGTAAGCAATATGATGTATTAACCCCCGATTGATGAGTTATTATGGAATGATTGATGAGAGTTCTTTTGGACTTCTTACCCTCAATCCTATGTACATCTAGATACTATGTGGTCTATTTACTCGACAAAGGTTTCTAAAGTACTCCCGCTCTCTCGAATCAAAGGAACCTGACAGTCTAAAATGCCATGGCATCTCCTCTCGGTCTCAACAGTTTCATCTATCCCATTGACAAAGCATACTCCTTTTAGTTGTTAAAATCCTTATTTAAGCCTCTCTCGAGCACCTAAGGTCAGATTAGGCTCTATTTACAAGTCTAGAACCCATTACTCGCGTAGATCCTCCCTTAGTTTCTCTCGAACACTAAGGATATATGGCTATGTTTATCTCAAACACCTAGCGTACATATAAACAAAGGACACTCTCATGCCTTTTACAATGCTTAAATGATTAAACACAATGAGAAAATCAAATAAACAAACACATAACATGCTAAACAGTCATAAAAATATAGAGTTAATCATCCACAAAACATCCACTAAAATAAAGCTAGATATGGTGGTGTGAAAGTGTAAAGATAAGTATCATCTACAAACATTATCCATAAACATACATATAACCTCTCAAATATATAAAAATAAAGCAAAGGGAAGGAAGAAACCCTTGGTGCACGCTACCGTCGGCTTCTTCGACCACCATGGAGTCGTTTTAGCGTGCTAGCCCCTCTCGGGTGCCTAGCACGCCACTCCATTCAAGCTCTATCAGTGGAGGACCCTTCGGATTGTGGTTGGGGAAGAAAGGTGAAAGCTTTCTCTGCCATTTTTTGCTTCTCTTGTGCCTCGAAAATAGCTCCCAAGGTCTCCAAAGGATTCCTTAAAGGTTTCTTAAAGGTTGTACCTTTATTAGTTCACCACTCTTATGAAATGAGGGGTGAAAACCCTAGGGTTTGATGGAAATTCAATTTACACCCTTATTCACATGATGATATTTATGATATGGTGATAGTGGTCCCCTCCAAGATGGTTACAACCAGCCTGTTGTTGCGTGTTAAAAGTGCGCAAATTGTGCAAGTGAACACGTCGCAAGTAATAAAAGTGATAAGTATTATCAGATATTGTCTCTACAGGGATTGGTCTACTTAATATGTGTTCTTTTGTCTTCTTTCTCTGTAAAAAAAGTAAAGAACATAGGTAATTTGGGTTTGAGTGAACTAAATAAAGAAAACTAAATAATAAGATAATAAGCAGATTAAGAAAGTGGTCAGGATCCAATTGTATTGTATAGTGCATTCAATTGACTTGTTTCTGTCCAATGCAATCGCACAACACTGCCTTGGCAGTAATACAGATTATTGCCTCGACATCGATAATGCTCATCTGCCGCGGCAATCCCTTGCTCTTGGGTGGACTTTACCAAAGTTCGGCAAAGTGTTCTTGATGACTCCGCTTATCCCTAAGTCGAAGTACTATTGATAACCAGTCCTTGATGATACCTCTCGACATGAATCAATTATAATCATCAACCAATCACACACTTCTTTTAGCCGCTGAAACTCTAACATGTCTCTAGGATGAGTTAGTATTTCCCGATTGAAATACCGTACTTATTCCTTTCGTGAATCTAACTCTCCCGATATTAGATAAATGGATTACTCACAAACTTCTCTCCCGAGCTTATTGCAATGAAACAAAAAAAATCCAATCTCTTCTCACTAATAATCTACAATTTTCATCTAAGTCTAAAGAAAATTAGAACATAATGAAAAGTAAAAGAAAACTCTAACATGAAGTCGGCTCTCTAGTCTATGTCGTCTATGATGTCAAGTGCACTCTTCTTGGGTGACGGCTTATGGTTTATATAGGCTTGACCTAGGGAAAACCTTTACTAAGTAGGAATACAACTTGGAGTAAGACACAAGTCAAGTACATAAATAAAATATTTCCAAGTTTTTTACCACTAGGAGGCTTTTCCCGCGTGGCAATTGACTTGAGCTTCCCATGTGCTACCCAGTTCTGATCCTTGTGCTGCTTTTCTAGAAACGTCCAACTCATTTTTCTCTTCAGCTCGACTACAATATCGATACTTTTCATTCAGCTGCTGCCTTGGCATTAGGTTCTGCCTCAGCCTCAATTGCTGTCGCAGCAATAGATATTCCTGTAAACGCATAAAAGTACAATAAAGCTTGCCTTATCTATAAATATCATCTTTTATCAGCCAAAAAAGCAGAATATTTAAATATATCACATTAAGCACGTACATTAGTTCAAGTAGGTGTAGATTGAGTGATTATTGTTCATGAAAGATGTAAAAGTGATAGTGAATTGAGCACTTATCACACCCCCAAACTCGAACTATTGCTTTTCCTCAAGTAATGCAAAACATCAATTTGCTAAACCTTACTCTCTCTTGGTCTTACGTTTTTATCTATTCTCCCCATCATAACTATACCTATTCTTAAGCCTTAACCTTTCGGTTACCCAAGGATTTACCTGGACTCAAGCTATAAGATTTTGTGCGTGTGTGCATTTTTGTGGACAAGTTTGATAAAAGGTTTTGATAAGTGCTTAACTCACTATCACTTTCTACACTTCACAGGCATTAATCATGAATTTTACACTTACTTGGACCAATGCATATACTTAATGTGATATATTTAGGGATTGTGCTATTAAAGAGAATATTTATAGAAAAAGCATACTTTACTGCATTTTATATCTGTGCAGGAAAAAGTATTGCAGCGGCAGGAAACTTAGGCCGAGGCAGGACTTGATGCTGAGGCAACAGAGGAAAATTAGCAATAGGCAGGCAAACTGATGCGTATCAAATATGGGCAATTATTGCAAGCGAACACGTCGCAAGTAATAAACTGATGAGTAAATCAGATATCTTCTCCATAGGGATTAGTGTACTTAATATGTCTTCTTTTTTCTTCTTGCTCTATAAAAAGAAATGAAGACACAAGTAGTTGAGTTTTGATTAGATTAAATAAAGTAATAAAAGAAAACTAAATAAAAGGAGATTAAATTGAGAAAGAGGGCAGGATCCAGTTGCATTGTATAGTGGATTTGATTGATCTGTTTCTATCCAATGCAATTGCACTATACTGCCTCGGTAGTATTGCAGATTACTGTCTCGACAGCGATAGTATTTTCTACCGCGGCAATCCCTTTCTCTTGGGTAGATTTTACCAAAGTTTGATAAAGTGTCCTTTGATGGCTCCGCTTATCCCTAAGTCGAAACACTGTTGATGATTAATCCTGGATGATACCTCCCGACATTAATCAATTATAACCAACAACCAATACCACACTTCTTTTAGCCGCTGAAACTCCAACCTATACCTAGGCCGAGTTAGTATTTTCCAATCAATTCAAATACCATACTTACTCCTTTCGTGAGTCTTAACTCTACCGAGTCTAGACAAATAGATTACTCAGAAACTTCATTCCCGAGATTGGATGCAAGAACAAAGAATGGCAAAGAGTAAGCAAACTTTGATATTTTATTACATTGAAAATAAGAAACAAGATACAATCTCTTCTCACTATTACTCAACAACCTTCACAAAAACCCTAAGAAAGCTTAGAATATGATAGAAAGAAGAACAACAATGATTCATAGGGTGAACTCTCTCAATTCGGCTCTCCTCTTCCCTTGGACGGCTATGCCTTATATAAGCTTGGCCTAGGGTAAAACTTTTCTAAGTAGAATACAACTTGGAGTAGGGAACAAATCATGTACATAGGTTAAACATTTTCAAGTTTAATTCTTCTAGAAGGCTTTCCCGCGTGGCCTTGTCTTTGGGCTTTCCTTGTGTTGTCCAGCTCTAATCCTTGGGCTTCTTGTCCAGCAACGTTCTTCTTATTTTCTCCTCAGTTTGCCTGTCATATTGCTAATTGTCCTCTGCTACCTCGGCATCAGGTCCTACCTCGGCCTTAGTTTGCTACCGCGGCAATACTTTTTCCTGTATAGACATAAAAATGCATAAAGTATTCCTTTTCTATAAATATTATCTTTAACAACTAAATCCGTAATATATCATATTAAGTATATGTATTGGTCTAAGTAGGTGTAGAATTGATGATGAATGCCCATCAAAAGTGTAGAAAGTGATACTGAGTTGAGCACTTATCACACCCCAAACTCGAACTATTGCTTGTCCTTAAGCAATGCAAACCATCAATTTATCAAACTTTATTCCCTCTTGGTCTTATGTTTCCATCTATTCTCCCCACCATAACAATGTCTTATTCTTTAGATTTAACCTTTCAGCTACCTAAGGGTTTACCTAGAAGACAAACTATAAGGTTTAGTGCGTGTGTGCGTTTTGTGGACAAGTTTGATTAAGGGTCTTCTTAGATAAACTCTAAGTTCAAGAAAAGTAGATTTGGATTTAGTGTACTCTTCTTAAAACAACAATTTCTTGAGCCAATTTCGGGCACCTCAAGGATTGTGTTTTTTCCTTCTTATTTTCTTATTTCTTTTTTCATTCTTTCAAACATACAAGAGCCAATTTCGGTCACCTCTAGCGTGAAGAAGAGTATTTCCTAGAGCCAGTTATAGGCACCTCTAGTCACTTTTCCAAAGATCTAAGTCTTTATTACCTAAGTTTATTAAAAGAATTCCTAAAGCCAAACAAGTCCCAAAAGTGTTTTTAAGTTCAACCTTATAGTAAGCTTCTAAGTTTTTCTCCTCACGTATCCTAGAATTAAGTCTTCAAAACAGAATCTAACTATGGTAAGGAGAAAGATTTCTATTGCCTTAAAAGAATAAACTAAAACAATACTGATGATAGGCAGTGCAAAAGTATGGGCAACAATTTCAAGTAAAATGGTAGGACAAAGGAAAAATTTTTATCACTAAAAACTCCGTTTTTCATGGCAAGGCCGCGACAGTTGATTGTCTCGGCAGTGGCTCTACACTCCCAAACTCAAACCAAGCATTATCCTCAATGCTTTAATTAGGGGCAAGCAGTAGGCAAAAAATATAAAAAAGAAAATAGGCAGTTATAAGAGCAGCATAAAAATTATAACGATTCCGAGGAGCTGTTGCTAACTAACTTTTTTCTAGGCCTCCCTGCCGACTTTTTTATTCTAGATCCTTGTACTGGTGATTGTTGTGTTTTTGCTTTTCGGTGCAGTTGAACTCGACTGGTGGTGTCCTTTGCAAAGGAGCATTGACTTCTTCTTCGATAACTTCTTTAGTGAGCATTATATTTGTCCCTCCTGTTTTGGCATCTGTTGCTTCTGCCGTGACATGCTGGGTGGTAGGCTCGGTAGTGGATGAACTTTGATAGACGTAGGCATCAATTTCTGCCAAGAGGCTGGCCATAGATCTCGGTGGGGAGTTGAAAACTGCTCTTCTCTTTGAAGTTCTTCGGTTGGAAGATGATGATGCGATAGTGTCTGCTGCCCTAGATATGCCAGTAGCATCGAATGATCTTTATGGTCCAGCAAGGAAGAATGGTCTCGTCCCTCCTAGGGCTGGAGTTATTTCGGTGTAAGGTGCTGCTGTGACGAATATGTTGGGAGGAAAGTCCGAAAATTGCACTCCTTGGTTTGGGAAGTTGTTGCTCATCATCTGGGCTAAGGCAGTGTTGAAGTCCCTCTGGTATTCCATGTACCGTTGCTATCAAAGGTCCATGGCTTTTATTTTCTAGAGGATCTCCTGGTAGGGTTCTGCTGTAGCAACAGATCGGGCAGCACCAGGTGTGGCTGCCGTGTATTGGGCCATAGTAGAAGTCTCGGCAGTGTAGGGTTGTGGTGTTTCCTGGACAGGTTCTGCCTGAGTGATTTGCATCACTTTGTGGCAAAAGTCTCTAGTCCATCCTTTCTTCTGAGTTGTGATTTCATCATTATCTTCTGTTGGTACACCCCATTCGTATATTTCTTGTAGAATGATTTCTCCCACATTGATGCTCCTTTTGTTGATGATGGATTGGATTAGAACCAATCTTCTTCGGTCTATCGTGCTATTGTGTGATGTAGGGATAAGGCGTCACTCGATAAATGTTGTCCATATCTTTTCCTCGGGCTTGAGGTTCTGCCGAGCCACCGATCCTTTATGGGCTCCGGTTTCCCAATTCGTGCCTTCGTAATCATCTTTGATCAATTTGTAATCTTGGTCCGTTACTTCCTCCATAAATTCTGAGTGGATATCTCGTTCAGAAGTTAGGCCGTAGAACTGGTTGATTGTTTCGGCATCAAGGCGGAATGGCTTGCCTCGACAGTGGACGTAGAGTGAGTCTTTGCTTGGACAATGTACGTAGAATTCTCGCATAATCGTGGCATTAGCTTGTTCGGGTTACAGGCAAAAGAGTTGCCATTTTTTATACTTGATTTTGTCGAACAAGTAATGTTCAATGCCGAAATTCTCCTCATCACTGTGTTAGAACCCTTGTTACTACCACAATTTCCTAGAGATGAAAGACCTGTTGAAGCGTTCTTCAACGGCGGCAGGGGCGAATCGGGTGTAAGTTGGCATAAATGAGCAGTGGAGATTTTCTTGAAGATTTTGGAGAGAAGCTTGGAATTTTTCTGAGAAAAATAATAGAGTTGTGAGATTGCAAAGAATATAGTAAGAGAGAGTAACCAATTCTAAAGAAACAAGATTGCAAGAGTTAATAGTTCAAGAGAGAAATTGCTTATATAGGCATCGATAGTGTGACCGTTTTAACCACTAGCCGTTTTACTTTTACTGCCCGTTCGCATTTACTACCGCGACGGGAATCTCGGCAGCTAGTCGTTATGCTATTTCTGCCCGTTGGGATTGCTACAGCTTCTGACACTGTTTATTGCGTCGGTAGAGTGTCTCCTTTAATGAATTTTTTCACTTGCATTCTTGCTTATTTTCCTAAAAAAAATTGTAAACACCAAAAAAAACTAAAAATAAAAAATAATAATAAGAGAATGAAAACATAAATCTTAAACTAAAACTAATCCTAATATAATAATAAAAATAGAAGGGAAGAGATTATGTTACTAGTGGAGTGCATGTAAATGCATCTCCCAATCTAATTATCTCTTGTTGTCCATAGTTTTTCAAGTGTTTTCCATTAGCTTTAAGTTCATCCCTTGTTACATTTTTCGTCATAGTTCCATGTGGTTCTAAAAAATTTAATGTGCCTGGATACCGTGTTTTCCTTTTTGCTTCCTCTGCCTTTGGCTTAATCTTGTTGCCAATTATTCTGACGAGCATGCTGCCAAGGCAGTGACTGCTGAAGCAAAATTTCTCTGTATCTGTGGTGTGGAGGGCTTTGCACTCTTCTACATCATCATACCTTTTTAGATTATGTAAGGCATTGAGTTTAACCTGTTGTTCATTGACCCTCATAGTCAACTCTCCTTTTCCCATATCTATGAGCGCATGTCCAGTGGCAAGGAAAGGTCTCCCAAGGATGATCGGTGCATTATCGTCTGCTTCAAAATCAAGGACAAGAAAATCAACAGGAAAAATGAACTTGTCTACTCTTACCAATATGTCCTCGATTTTTCCTTTGGGCTGCACGTATAATCGATCCACAAGTTAGAGCATCACATTAGTAGGTTTTGCCCTTCCAATTCCAAGCTTTTGGAAGACAGACTTGGGCATTAGATTGATACTTGCTCCATGGTTGAATAGGGGCTTACCTTTATAGTGATTACCAATTGCACAAGGTATAGTAAAGCATCTAGAATCTTTCAATTTTGGTGGCATGCGGTTGTGTAGCATTGCCATGCATCCTTCAGTTGCTGCCACTGTTTCAAACTCACCTAGCCTCTTTGTTTTAGACATAATGTCTTTCAAGAATTTAGCATAGTTGGGCATCTGTTCAATTGCCTCTACAAAGGGTAAGTTAATGTGGACTTACTTTAAAATGTCTAGAAACTTCTTAAATTGATGGTCCTGTTTTTGATTTTTCAACCTTTGTGGGAAAGGTGGTGGTGGTCTCATCTCTTCCAGGGTCTCATTGATTGGAATTTAATACCTAGAATCACTTTGTTTATCACTGGCTCTGCAGCTTGCTGAGGTACTGCCGAGCTCTCTACTGGGGCAGTGTTTTCTTCTATGACATGATCAGCTTCCAAGTCCTCCTTGTTTGATTCCTCTTGTATTACTGGTAGGACTTTGTTTGCTTAACTGCCTGATGTCTCTTTAAGTTGTAGGTCACTTCTTATAGTGGTTGCTTTTCATTGTTCATGACCCATTCCCTTAGCAACTTCAGTATTGCTAGGTAATCCTCCTTGTGGTCTAGTATTCTGTCTTTGAGCAAATTGAACAACTTGGGTTTCCAATGATTTAGTCGCTGCCTCTTGATTTTGCAGCCTCAACTCAGTTCTATTCATGAAGTCATCGGTTCTCTTCTTGAAACTGTTGTTCTCAGCCATATATGATTCTATTTTCATTATGAAGGCCTTGAGAGTGTTTTCTAATGAATTCATGGGTTGCTGCTGATGCATCTGCTGCTGCGGCATTGACTGTTCTACCTGTTGTTGTGGGAGTGGATGTTGATAACCTGAGGTTTGGTTAGTGGGGTTCAAGGCATTATTAGGATTGCTCCACGAAAAATTTGGTTGCCTTTTTCATGCCGGATTATTTGTGTTGGACATCATATTATTATTCTGGTTGTAGTTTCCCATATAAAAACTAGATTCCTCAACTTGCATATACTTAGAAGAATTGATTGCTTTAACCTCATGAGTATTTTACTGCAATTGCATATCCTTAACCATCTTGGTTAAAGAGGCTAATTGTGCTGCCACTGATTTGGTAGTTTCTAGTTCATTCACTGTGGCTTGGCGTCTTATTCCTCCTCGCCTAGAAGTAGGGAATTAAAAATCGTTCCATGCGAGTTTGTTCAGAATCTCAATAGCTTCTTCCGAAGCTTTGTCAAGGAGTGTTCCATTTGTCGAGGCATCTAACATCCTCCTCGTCGGGCATTAGTGGCATTGTAGAACATGGTTACTTAAGTTCATAGTGGAAATCCATGCAATGGGCACTTGTGTAGTAACTCTCTGTAACGCTCCCATACCTCGTACATAGGTTCGTCAACCTGTCGAAAAGAGGTAATTTCATTACGGATTCGATCATATAAGCTTGTAGGATTAAAACGTGTAATGAATTCTCGGCAGATTTCACTCCTAGATCTTATAGATCCTGCTGGAAAGCTATTTAACCATATCTTGGTCCTATCCCTCACTGAATAGGGAAAAGTTTTAATCTCAAAATATCTTCATGGACTCCTTGAATTTTGAATGAGTTGCAAACTTCCATGAATGAATTGAGATGTTGCCTCGCATCTTCAGTTGTAGACCCACTAAATTGTCTAATAGTATTAAGCATATTGAACATCACAGGTTTTTGTTCAAAGTGGGTTGCTTCTATTTCTGGTGTAATAACTCTAGGGTTCAATCCATTTAGATCTTACACCAGAAAATCTCTAACAGTTAACTGCCGCGGTAGTGGTAAAGTATTAGTGTGAGGAAGTCAAACTTTGTTTCTTGTTTCCAATGCAATAAAATATCAAAGTTTGCTTATTCTTTGTCATTCCTTGTTCTTACATTCAAGCTCAGGAGAGTAGTTTGTAAGTCATCTATTTATCTAATATCGAGAGAGTTAGATTCACGAAAGGAATAAGTACGATGTTTTTGTCATGGAACACTAACTCGACCTAGGGTTAGGTCTAGAGTTTTAAAAGCTAATAGAAGTGTGAGATTGGTTGGTGATTATAATTGATTCACGCTAGGAGGTATCATCAAGGACTGGTCATCAATAGTACTTCAACTTAGGGATAAGCGGAGTCATCTAAGAACACTTTTCCGAACTTTGGTAAAGTTTGCCCAAGAGCAAGGGATTGTCGCGGTAGACGAGTATCTTCACTGTCGAGGCAATAATCTATAGTTCTGCCAAGGCAGTGTTATACAATTGCATTGAACAGAAACGAGTTGATCGAATCCACTATAAAGCACAATTGGATCATGGCCATCTTCTTCTATCTTGATTTAATTTTAATTATTTAGATAAATCACAACCCCAATTCACTTGTGTTTTTATTTTCTTTTACAGAGCAAGAAGATCAAAGGAAGCATATTAAGTATACCAATCCCTGAGGAGACGATACTTGATACTCATCACTTTATTACTTGGCGACGTATTCACTTGCACTAAAATTGCGCACATCTAGCACACATCAAGTTTTTGGCATCGTCGACGGGGATTGACAACTAAATTTTGTTTTCTTTATTTTCTTACTTTTTAGTTATTTTATTTTTATTTTTATTTTACTTTGGTTTATTTTTGGTGTATGACCAGGGCCAACCCTACCAATCCTTTGTATGCATTAGATCCAGAAATCGAACGTACCTATCAAGGGTTAAGGAGACAGATCCAAGGAGCCATGGCAGAAAATCAAGGAAATCAAAACTTACCTACTGGCAATGGAGGCCTTCCACAGCCACCACTGCCGCGGCAGTTAACTGTCAGGGACTTCCTAGAAGAAGATTTAAATGGATTAAACACTGGAGTAGTTACACCAGAAGTAAAAGCAGCCCACTTTGAACATAAAGCAGTCATGTTCAATATGTTAAACACTATTGGATAATTTGGTAGGTCAATGACTTAAGATGTCAGGCAGCATCTTAAGTCATTCATGGAAATTTACAATTCTTTCAAAATCTAAGGAGTCCATGAAGATGTCTTAAGATTGAAGTTGTTCCCCTATTCACTGAGGGATAGTGCAAAAACCTGACTAAATAGCATTCTAGCAGGATCAATAGGATCTTAGGGTGAATTATGCCGAGATTTCATTACGCGCTTTAATCCTACAAATTTATATGATATAATTTGTAATGAATTACTTCTTTTCGACAGGCTGATGACGAACCTATGTACGAGGCATAGGAACGCTACATAGAGTTATTGCACAAGTGCCCATTGCATGGATTTCCACTATGGATGTAAGTGATAACGTTTTACAATGCCACAAATGCCCCGACAAGGATAATGTTAGATGCCTCGGCAAATGGAAAACTCCTGGATAAAGCAGCTGAGGAAGCTATTGAGATACTGAACAAACTCGAAAAGAACGATTTTCATTTCCCTACATCTAGGCGAGGAGGAGTTAGACGCCAAGCCACAATGAACGAATTAGAAACATTAAATTCAGTGGCAGCACAATTGGCCTCTCTTACCAGAATGGTGCAAAACATTCAACTACAGTAGAACACCCATGAGGTTAAAGACACTGATTCCTATTGCAATTTATGTGCAGGTAACCACAATTCTTCTGAGTGTATGCAGAATCAAGAGGCCAGCATGTATGTTGGAAATTAGAATAGAAACAATATGATGTCCAACACATGCAATCCCACATGGAAGAGGCATCCAAACTTTTTATGGAGCAATCCTAATAATGCCTTGAATCCAACTACTCAACCCCAAGGATTCCAGCCACAAATCCAACATCTGCCGCAACAGCAAGTTCAGCAACCTCTGCCGCAACAGCGGATGCATCAACAACAGCCTGTAAGTTCTCTAGAAAATTCTCTAAAAGCATTCATGATGAAAACTGAATCATATATGATAGAGAACAGTAACTTTATAAAAAGAATAAATACATTCATCAATAGGATTGAGATGAGGTTACAGAATCAAGAGGCTGCTATCAAGGCACTAAAAACCCAGGTTGGGTAGTTTTCCCAAAACATCAATACTAGACCACAAGGAGGATTACCTAACAATACTGAAGTTGCTAAGGTAATGGGCCATGAACAGTGCAAAGCAATCACTACCAGAAGTGGTTTATAGCTGAAAGAAAAGGTAGAAAGCTCAGCGGCCAAAGTCCCAATAAAAGAACTAGAAAAAGAGGACTTGAAGGCTGAACAAACTGATCATGAGAACACTGCCCCAGTAGAGAGCTCGACAATACCGAAACAAGCTGTCGAGACAGTGACAGACACAGTGGTTCTAGGTATTAAATTCCAAACCAATGAAACCCTAGAAGAGATAAGACCACCACCACGTTTCTCACAAAGGTTGAAAAAGCAAAAACAAGACCATCAATTTAAGAAATTTCTAAATATTTTAAAGCAAGTCCACAGTAACTTACCCTTTGTAGAGGCAATTGAACAAATACCTAATTATGCGAAGTTCTTAAAAGACATTGTGCCTAAGAGAAAGAGGCTAGGTGAGTTTGAAACAGTGGCTGCTACAGAACGATGCATGGCAATGCTACATAACCACATGCCACCAAAATTGAAGGATCCCGGATGCTTTACAATACCTTGTGCAATTGATAACAACTATGAAGGTAAGGCTCTATGCGACCTTGGAGCAAGCATCAATCTAATACCCAAATCTGTCTTTCAAAAGCTTGTAATTGGAAGGGCAAAACCCACAACTGTGATGCTCCAACTTGTGGATCAATCATATATGCAACCCGAAGGGAAAATCGAGGACATACTGGTAAGAGTAGACAATTTTATTTTTCCTGCTGACTTTCTTATCCTTGATTGTGAAGCAGATGAGAATGCACCGATCATCCTTGGGAGACATTTCCTTGCCACTGGACGAACATTAATTGATGCGGAAAAAAGAGAATTGACTATGAGGGTCAATGACCAAGAAGTCAAACTCAATGTCTTCCACAATCTGAAAAGGTATGATGATGTAGGAGAATGCAAAGTCTTTCACACTATAGATGCAAGCATAGAGAAATCCTATTTCAACAGCCACTGCCTAGGCAACATGCTCGACAGAAAATTAGACAACTTCTATGGCAAAATTGGCAGAAAAATTAAGGCAGATGTGAAGGAAACCAACTGAACACCAAACTGTCTAGACAAACAAAGAGTAGTGAAGATCGGGACAAAAAGGGATGGTCCTAAAGCCAATGGCCAAAACTTGAAGAATAATTCTGGCCAACAAGAGACAATCACATTGGGAGATACATTTACATACACTCCACCAGTGACATATTCTCTTTCATTCTATTTCTATTTTTATATTAGGATTAATTTAGTTTAGATTTACTTATTATAATTATTTTTGTCTTTAATTTGTTTTTGTTTAAATTTTTTAGGAGAGTAATCAAGAATAAAGGAGAAATAGTTCACAGCAAGAATTCTGCCAAGGCAATAAACAGTGTCAACGCCGCAGCAGTCCCAACGGTAAGAAACAACGTAACGACTAGTCTGCCGAGATATCCACCGCGACAGTAAATACAACTGTAGTAAAAAAAATTCTTGAATAAAATATCCAAGAACCTCATCTCTCAAAACACTCACTCACGGACACCTAGAGATGCCTTTCCCCAGTAACTGTTGAAAACTGATTCAACAGGCTATTCATTGCTCGACAATTATGGGAGGAACAAGGATTCCAACATTCTGAGGAAGAAAATTTCAACATTGAACACTAATTGTTCAAAAAGATAAAATATCAAGAGTAGGAGATTTTCTGTCTCCAGCTGATCTAGGCCAATGCCACCATTGTGCGGGAATTCTATGCGCACAGCCATAGAAAGGACTCCCTCTTTGTCTACTGCCGAGGCAGGCCTGTCAAGCTCGATGCTGATACAATCAACGATTTCTACGACATTGTCCCTATACGTGATGTCCATGCCGAATTCATTGAGGAAATGACCACTGAAGATTATGAACTTATAAAGGACGACCTCTGCTATGACAATACCCTTTAGGAGTCCGGTGCCCATAAAGGATCCGTAGCAAGGCAAAGTCTGAAACTCGAGGCTAAGCTTTGGATCACCTTTTTAAAAAAGACGCCTCATCCTAACCTCCCATAACAGTACAGTGGACCGAAGGAGATTGGTGCTCATCCAATCAATCATCAACAAAATGAGCATCAATGTTGGAGAAATAATTTTACGAGAAATTTATGAATGCGGTAAGAAGGATAAAGGCCCTTTATATTTCCCTTCTTTAACCACTGGTATAAACAGATGAATTCACAGCCAGTAGAAAAGGAAAAACCAGAGACTTCTGCCACAAGATCATACAGATCACGCAAGCAGAACCAGTCGAGGCAACTCCACAGCAGTTTACTACCGACACTACTGTCAGGGCCTAATACACGGTAGACATGCCTAACACTGCCACACCACTGCCGCAGCAGACCCATACCAGGAGATTCTATAGAGGATGACAGGCATGGATCTTAGGCACCAGAGATATATGTAGTATAAGAGACTTCAACAGCACACTTGCTCAAAGATGCTCCACAGCTTTCTAGACCAAGGGGTGCAGTTTCCAGAATTCCACACTAACATGTTCGAGACGGCTGCACCTGATGCGTGCTAAAAGATACGCAATTAAGTGCAAGTGAACACGTTGTCAAGTAATAAAGTGATAAGCATTTATCGAATATCGTCTTCATAGGGATTGATATACTTAATATGTTTCCTTTGGTCTTCTTGCTTCTATAAAAGAAAAGTAAAGACACAAATTAATTTGATATCGAATTAACTAATAAACTAAGCTAACTAAGGTAATAACAATTATGAGAGAGAGAGGGGTATGATCTAGTTGTGTCGTATTGTGGATTCGATTGATCTACTTCTTGTCCCAATGCAATTGCACTACATTGCCTCGGTAGTACTGCACATACTGTCTCAGCAACGATAATATCCTCTGTCGCGACAATTCCTTGTTCTTGGATAGATTTACCAAAGTTCGACAAAGTGTCCTTGTATGGTCTCACTTATCCCTAAGTCGAAATGTTGTTGAAGGTCAGTCCTTGATGATACCTCCCAGCGTTAATCAATTATAACCAACAACCAATCTCACACTTCTTTTAGCCGCTGAAACTCTTATCCCTAGGCCGAGTTAGTATCCTTAATTAAGTGAATACCGTACTTACTCCTTTCGTGAGTCTAACTCTCCCGATTCTAGACAAATGGATTACGTACAAACTTCTCTCCCGGGCTTGGATACAAGAACAAAGAATGACAAAGAGTAAGAAAACTTTGATATTTTATTGCATTGAAATAAGAATCAAAATACAATCTACTCTCACAAATACTTAACAACCTTCACCAACACCCTAAGAAAACTTAGAACATGATGGGAAGAATTGTTCCTAAGACTCTCTCAAAGTATGTCTATCTAATTCTCTCCAATTTTCGCCTCTCTCAAACCTAGGACGGCTATTCCTTTATATAGGCTTGGCCTAGGGCAAACCTTTCCTAATTAGAGTACGACTTGGAGTAGGGAACAAGTTATGCACACAAGTTAAATATTTTCAAGTTTAATATTCTAGAAGGTTTGATCCCGTATGGCCTTGTCCGTGGGCTTTTCTTGTGTTGTTCAATTCCGAATCTTGTGCTTCTTGCTCAGCAATGATCTTCTCAATTTTCTCTTTCAACTGCCAGCCATATTGCCTTTTTCTTCTCTGTTGTCTCGGCATCAGGTCCTGTCTCGGCCTCCTTCTACTGCCTCAGCAATACTTGTTCCTACACAGATAAGAAAATGCAGTAAAGTATGTCTTTTCTACAAATATATTCTTTAATAGTATAATCCCCAAATATATCACATTAATCCCATGCATTGGTTCAAGTAGGTGTAGATTTTATGATAAGTGCCCATAAAAAGTATAGAAAGTGATAGTGAGTTGAGCACTTATCAGCACCCTACACAGAGATAATAACAGCTCTAGGAGGACCGAGACCATTCTTCCCCACAGGCCCTCAGCAACAGTTTTAAGCTGCTAGCCCATTTATGGCAGCAGATTTTGTCGCGGCATCATCTGCCAACAGAAGACCTTCCAAGAGGAGGACAGTCTTCAACACTCCCCCAAGATCCACAATCATCATGGGCAGTCTATCAGAAGGGATAGATGCCTATGTAAATCAAAGCTCAAACGCTACCGGGCCGACCATTCACCATGCATGGGCAGATCTAGAAAATGAAGTAGGGGCGGATGTAATGGAGACCGAAGATGAAGGAGAAGAAGAGGTAAACGCTCCCATGCAACGAACAACACCCACAAGAGTCCATCCACCAAGACAAGCAAAGACTCAACCATCACCATCTCCAAGGACGCAGAAATAAGCAGCAAGATCCAGAAAATTAATTGTGGAGGACAGCTCTTCGGAGTCCTTATAATTTTTTATGTTGTTTTTATAATTTCCTTGTTTCCTTTTTCTATTTTATTACCCATTGTTGCCCCTAATTTAAGCATTGAGGATAATGCTTGGTTCGAGTTTGGGGGTGTAGAGTCACTACCGAGGCAATCAACTGCCACGGGCTTTCCATGAAAAGGGAGTTTTTAAGTGATAAATTTTTATTTTTTATATCACTTTACTTGAATTTGTTGCCTACACTTTTGCACTGCCCATCATCAGTATTGTTTTAGTTTATTCTTTTAAGGCAATAAAAATCTTTCTCCTTACCATAGTTAGATTCTGTTTTGAATGCTTAATTCTAGGATACTTAAGGAAAAAACTTAGAAGCTTACTATAAGGTTGAACATAAAACACTTTTGGGACTTGTTTGGCTATAGGAATTCAATTAATAAACTTAGGTGATAAAGACTTATATATTTGTAAAGGTGACTAGAGGTTCCTATAACCAGCTCTAAGAAATACTCTTCTTCATGCTAGAGGTGCCCAAAATTGTCTCTAGTATGCTTAAAAGAATAGAAAAAGAAACAAAGAAATAAGGAGAAGAAAACACAATCCTTAAGGTCCCCGAAATTGGCTCAAGAAATTGTTGTTTTAAGAAGAGTACACTAAATTCAAGTCTATTTGTCTAGAACTTAGAGTTTATCTAAGAAGGCCCTTAATCAAATTTATCCATAAAAACGCACACACTCACAAAACCTTATAGTTTGTCTTCTAGGTAAACCCTTAGGTAACTGAAAAGTTAAGTCTAAAGAATAGACATAGCTATGGTGGGGAGAATAGATGGAAACATAAGACCAAGAGAGAATAAAGTTTGACAAATTGATGGTTGCATTGCTTGAGGACAAGCAATAGTTCGAGTTTGGGGGTGTGATAAGTGCTCAACTCACTATCACTTTCTATACTTTTCATGCGCATTAATCATCAATTCTACTCGTACTTGGACCAATGCATAGACTTAATATGATATATTTAGGGATTATACTATTAAAGATAATATTTACAGAAAAGACATACTTTACTGCATTTTTGTATCTGTGCAGAAAGAAGCATCGTCGCGGCAGTAAACTGTGGCCAAGGCAGAACCTGATGCCGAGGCAGCAGAGGACAAGTAGCAATATGGTAAGCAAGCTGAGGAGAAAAACAAGGAAAACATTGTTGGACAAGAAGTCCAAGGATCGGAGCTGGATAACACGAGGAAAGCCCAAAGACAAGGCCACACAGGAAAGCCTTTTAGAAGAAATAAACTTAGAAATATTTGATTTATGTACATGACTTATTCCCTACTCCAAGTTATATTCTACTTAGGAAAGGTTTGCCCTAGGTCAAGCCTATATAAGGCATAGCCGTATAAGGAAAGAAGGACACAATAGATTCGGACAATTCATAGAATTAGAGAGCTTAGGTTTTATCTTGTAATTTTTCTTTTCTTCTACATTATGTTCTAATTTTGTTTAGGCTTAGGTGAAAGTTGTAAAGTATTACTGTGAGGAATTCAAACTTTCTTTCTTGTTTCCAATGCAATAAAATATCAAAGTTTGCTTATTCTTTGTCATTCCTTGTTCTTACATTCAAGCTCGGGAGAGAAGTTTGTAAGTTATCCATTTATCTAATATCGAGAGAGTTAGATTCACGAAAGGAATAAGTACGGTATTTCTATCATGGAACACTAACTCCTCCTAGGGATAGGTTTAGAGTTTCAGTGGCTAATAGAAGTGTGAGATTGGTTGGTGATTATAATTGATTCATACCGGGAGGTATCATCAAGGACTGGTAATCAATAATACTTTAACTTAGGGATAAGTGGAGTCATCTAAGGATACTTTGCCAAACTTTGGTAAAGTCTACCAAAGAGCAAGAGATTGTCGCGGTAGACGAGTATCTTCACTGCCTAGGCAGTAATCTGCAATTTTGTAAGGTAGTGTTGTAAAATTACATTGAACAGAAACGAGTTAATCAAATCCACTATACAGCACAACTGGATCCTGGCCACCTTCTTTATCTAAATTTTCTATCTTTATTTAGTTTTTATTATTTAGTTTAATCACAACCAATTCACTTTTGTTTTTATTTTGTTTTCTTTATAGAGCAAGAAGATCAAAGAAAGCATATTAAGTATACCAATCCCTAAGGAGATGATACATGATACTCATCACTTTATTACTTGGCGACATGTTCACTTGCAATAAAATTGCGCATATCTAGCACGCATCAATAGTCATTCTCCAATGCTTCCTTCTTTCGGCAAAGGGCTGTGATCAGATTTGGAAAGATGAGAATGCTCTTCGGCTGATTAAGACATGCATGGGTTTCTTGCACAATAATTCTTCCAACATCCATGTGGTAACCAAAAAGAATAGAGTGAAGGAGAATTAACTAAGTTAAACTTACAGTGGTATGGTGAGATTTGGGCACGAGTTTATAGCGTAAAAAGTGGTTCCACAAGCGTTCATGTGGAAGTAGGCGCTCTCGGTTGATGGTTCTTCAACTGGTTTGATGGTCGTTCCACTCCGTGTCGGCCATACAAAGATCTTTTTTGACCCCTTGGTAGGTCTTGTAATCAACCTCTTCCTCTTTCTTTGCATTTCGGTCCATCTCTTGTGGAATTTTGAAGAAGCGGTTGAGGGTTGTGTTTGAGAAGTGATTTTTTTTCCTCAGACATAAACAGATTTCTGTTCTGGGCTATGGATATTTGCATAGAACTATTTTACAATGGTTGAATTTATAGTGACAAGATGGGAAGCAAACCTCTCCCAGTGGTGGTGCTTTACTACATCCATCACTTATGGCCCAAAATCTTCACCGGAGAAGATAAAGCCAAGCTTGAAAAAGAACTTTCGATTCTTCAAATTTTTAAGTCTCTCCTCTGCGCGTTGTCTATGAAAATTAGAGGAGGTTGTGGAGCAGAGCCTAGTAGTCCTGATCGTACCATTTTTTCTAAAAGAGAACAAGCAGAGAAAGGAAAAGATAGAAACTTTGTCTTAATGGGGATTTTCGGTTATGGAGAAGAAAATAAAAAGGAACAAGATGAAGTTTGATAAAAGAGAAAAAGGAATAAAAAGAAGATATTAATTTTTAGTGAGGGGTAGGGAATGGGAAACGTGTGGTGAAGGCTAAAAGCAATAATGGAAATATTAAAGATGTACAAATAAACAATTAAAAATTGAAATAAAGGAAAAGAAACTCCCCCTTTTTGTCCTTTTGCCTCTCAAATAATTAAAGCTAGGGTTGTGTGCTTTTCCCTTGCTTCTTCTTTAGCTGCCAACTCTCAAGGATTGGTATTCAACCTAAAAAAATTAAAAAAAAAACAGAAAAAGAACTTAGCAAATTAAAATATATAAAATAGACTTAGAAATAATTTATTTATTAACAGGAATAAACTGAAATGTCATGATATTTCAGTATGTCAGGCATCGTGAAGATATGTAGTAAGTTTGTCACGTATCATAGGGGCTCCAATGTAGATTTTCAGATGCTATCTTGTCCCATCATCAATGTTTTTTATATCCACTACTCCGTAGGGATAAACAGATGCACTTTAAATGACCCAGACCACCTTGATTTTAGCTTCCTAAGAAAGAGTTTCAACCTCGAGTTGAATAGGAGCACTTGTTGTCCAACTTGAAAATATTGTGTGATAAGTGCTCAAATCACTATCACTTTCTACACTTTTCATGGGCACTCGTCATCAATTTTACACTTACTTGAACCAATGCATGGACTTAATGTGATATATTTAGGAAAATGCTATCAAAGATCATATTTTTAGAAAAGGCGTACTTTATTGTATTTTCTTATCTGTGCAGGAATAAGTACTACCGAGGCAACAACATGAGGCCGAGGCAGGACCTGATGCCAAGGCAGTAGAGAAAAAAAGCGATATGGCTGAGAAAATTGAGGAGATCATTGTTAAGAAAGAAGCCCAAGATTCGGAGCTAAATAATACAAGAAAAGTCCAAGGACAAGGCCATGCGGGATTAAACCTTCTAGAAGATCAAATTTGGAAATATTTAACCTAAAGTGCATATCTTGTTCCCTACTCCAAGTTGTACTCTAATTAGGAAAGGTTTGCTCTATGCCAAACCTATATGAAGGCATAGCCGTCCTAGGGTTAGAGGAGGCAAAAATTAGAAAGAATTAGATAGATATATTTTGAGAGAGTCTTAGGAACAATTCTTCCCATCATGTTCTAAGTCTTCTTAGGGTGTTGGTGAAGGTTGTTAAGTATTTTTGAGAGAAGATTGTATTTTCATTCTTATTTCAATGCAATAAAATGTTGAAGTTTGCTTACTTTTTGCCATTCTTTGTTCTTACATCCAAGCCCGGGAGGAAAGTTTGTAAGTAATCTATTTGTCTAGACTCGGGAGTGTTAGACTCACGAAAGGAGTAAATGTGTTATTCACTTAATTGGGGATACTAACTCGGCCTAGGGATAGGTTAACAGTTTCAGCGGCCAAAAGAAGTATGGGATTGGTTGTTGGTTATAATTGATTAACGCCGGGAGGTATCATCAAAGACTGAACTTCAATAGTGTTTCGACTTAGGGATAAGTGAAGCCATACAAGGACACTTTGCCGAACTTTGGTAAATCTGCCCAAGAGAAAGGGATTATCACGGTAGAGAACATTATCGCTATCGAGACAGTATCTACAGTACTGCTGAGGTAGTGCAGTAAAATTGCATTGGAACAAGAAGCAGATCAATCGAATCCACAATACGATACAACTGGATCCTACCTTATCTCTCTCATAATTGTTATTACTTTAGATAGCTTAGTTTATTAGTTAATTCAATCAAACTAAATTGTGTTTTTACTTTTCTTTTATAGAAGCAAGAGGACTGAAGAAAGCATATTAAGTATACCAATCCCTATAGAGACGATATTCGATAAATGCTTATCACTTTATTACTTGACATATGCACTTGCACTTAATTGTGCATCTTTTAGCACACATCATCGTAGCAAAATCGTTTGGTCATGCCATCTTTTGGTTCGCTCTTTGTAGAGCTTGGCATTTTCGTAAGCTTAAGCTTTGAATTCCTCCATCTCATTCAACTCTAAAAGTCTTATTTAACCAGATAGCTCGGCATCAAAATTGAACTTCTTAACTTCCCAATATGCTTTATGCTCTAGCTCGACCGGGTGGTGACATACTTTGCCATAAACTAACTTAAAAGGTGACTTTCCTAATGGGGTTTTGAATGCAGTACGGTATGCCTATAATGCTTCATCAAGCATTGATAACCAATCTTTCCTTCTTGGATTCATCACCTTTTCTAATATTTGCTTGATTTCACGGTTTAAGACCTCGACTTGCCCATTGTTTTGAGGGTGATATGCCGTGTCAATCTTGTGTCTTACCCCATATCTCTATAGTGCCTTGACAATTAACTTGTTGTCAAAGTGGGTGCGTTCATCGCTGATGACAGCTCTTGGTGCTCCAAACCTTGTAAAAATGTACTTATGAAGGAAATTAAGTACGGTCTTGGAGTTATTCCTAGGCGTCACAATGGCTTCAACCCACTTGGAAACATAGTCTACTGCTAATAAGATGTATAAATCTCCGAATAAAGATGGGAAGGGTCCCATGAACTGTATGCCCCACACATCAAACAACTAAATCTCCAAAATATTTTGTCGTGGTATTTCATGACGTCTGAAGATGTTTCCTTTGACATCGATCACAGGCTTTGTAAAATGCTTGGTCATCTTTGAACAAGGTAGACCAATAAAAACCTGATTGGAGGACCTTTGCAACAGTCATTGTTCCTACGAAGTGACCTCCACACAGGCCTATGTGACAATGATGTAGAATATCTCTTTGCTCCTCTTTAGGTACACATTTTCGGATAATTTGATCGGCAAAATGCTTGAACAGGTATGGCTCATCCTAGAAATAGAATTACGCGTCATGCCTAAACTTCTTTCTTCCCTAACTAGTCATGTCAAAAGGCAAAACATCACTAACAAGAAAATTAACAAGGTCAACGTACTACGAAATTGTCGTGGCATAATGAACTTTCTCGTCAGGGAATTCATCCTTAATTTCTATTTTGTCATGACATTGTATGTTAACTTCTAGCCTAGACAGATGATCAACAACTTGATTTTATGTGCCCTTCCTATCTACAGCCTCTAAATCAAATTCTTCCAAGAGTAATATCCATATAATAAGTTTAGGTTTGACATCTTTTTTAGTCATTAAGTATTTAATAGTTGAATGATCAGTGTGAACAATAATTTTAGTGCCTATCAAGTATGACCTAAACTTGTAAAATGTAAATACCATGGCAAGTAGCTATTTCTCTGTGGTAGTGTAGTTAAGTTTTGCATCATTTAATGTACAGCTACCATAGTAAATAACATGAAAAATCTTACCTCGACATTGTCCCAAGACTGCTCCCATAGTGTAATCACTAGCATCACACATTAGCTCAAATGACAATGTTCAATCTGAGGGAACAACAATAGGTGTAGTGATCAGGCTTCGCTTCAGGTCTGTGAATGCGCCATGACATTTTTGATTAAACACAATAGCTTGATTTTGTTGCAACAACATGCACAAGGGCTTAGAGATCTTAGAGAAATCCTTGATGAATCTCCTATAGAATCCTGCGTGTCCGAGAAAACTTCTTATGTCCTTGACATTTGTTGTTGGTGGTACCTTCTCGATCACCTTGATTTTAGCTTTGTCTAGCTCAATGCCTTGTGTGAAATTTTATGGCCTAACACAATACCTTATGTCACCATGAAGTGATATTTCTCCCAATTCAGCACAAGGCCAGCTTCTTCACATATCTTCAGGACCTTTGCTAAATTGCCAAGACAATTTTGAAAACTGTCTCCGAAAATAGAGAAATCATCCATGAATATTTCAAGAGATTCCTCAACCATATCAGAAAACATAGCGTGAATGCAGGGTTGGAAAGTTATTGGGGCATTACAAAAACCAAAGGGCATCTTCCGGAAAGCATAAGTTCCATAAGTACATGTGAAAGTGGTCTCTTCTTGTTCCTTCAGTGCTATGGCAATTTGGTTATAACCTGAATATCCATCCAAGAAACAATAGTAAGCTTTTCCCGCCAAACGATCTACCATTTAGTGGAAAGTGTTCCTTCTTCGTAGCTTTGTTGAGCTTACGATAGTCCATACAAATCCTCCATCCGGTCACTACTCGCGTCTATAATAGCTCATTGTCTTTATTGTTTACCACAATTGTGCCTCCCATCTTGGTCAAACATTGAACCGGACTCACCCATAAACTATTCGATATTGGGTAAATAACTTCAGTATCAAGCCATTTGATGATGTCCTTCATAATAACTTTCTTCATAACAGGTTTGAGTCTACGTTATGGCTCTATGGATTTTCCATGACATTTTTCCAAAAGTATCTTATGCATACAAATGGTCGGACACATCCCCTTAATATCTGCCATGGTCCATCCTATTGCTCGTTTATGCTACGACAAAACAATAATTAGACTTCTCTCTTGAGAAAAATTAAGATTTTCGAAAATGATAACATGAAGTGTTTCATCTTCACCCAAATAAGCATATTTAAGATATTATGGAAAAGTCTTCAGCTTCATCTTGGGTGCGTGAAGTAACAAACTCTTAGGAGGAATGAATTCCTCATAATTGAGAGGTTTGAAGCTCGAATGATATCTAGCTAATAGTAGACTAGATTTATGTACCTCCAATGGAAATTCACGACCTTCCTCTTCGTCCTCTTTTATAAACTCATCATATTCATTCAGTTGTACAAAATTATTGTGACAAAATTGACCAGCTTCCCTTGGCAACTCAAAGTCTAATTCAAAAATGTTATGGTATTTTTCAAAGTCATCCACGTACTTAAGAGAATTGTTAACATTTACGGTCACACTTTGATATGCTATGCGCATAATAAGCTCACCCTTCTCACAATCAATGAGAATGCGACCAATTGCTAAGAAAGACCTCTCCAAGATGATGGGAACATTAGCATCAACCTCGCAATCAAGTACAAGGAAGTCTACTAAAAACACGAATTTTTCCATCCTCACTATGACATTTTCGATCTTCCCCTCGAGTCTAACCTGAGAACGATCGGCTAGTTACAATATAACGGAGGTGGGTCTCGTATCTCTCATTCCAAGATTCACAAAAATTTATTTGGACATTAGATTTACATTTGATCCAAGATCATAGAGTGTTATCCCAATGAACTTGTCTCCAATAGCACACAGAATGATAAAGTTGCCTGGATCCTTCTTCTTCATTGGCAATTTGCTTAAAGCAGAGCAATACTCTTTTTCTGTAGCAATTGTCTCAAACTTTTTCACTTTCTGCTTCTTCGTGACTATCTCTTTGAGAAATTTTGCGTAAGTGGCCATTTGCTCAATTGCCTCCAAGAGTGGGACATTTATTTACAACTAATCCAATTTTTCAAAAAAGTTTTTGAATTGGATCTCATCATTGTGCTTCTTCAGCCTCTAGGGAAGGGATAGTGGAGGTCTAACTCCTTCCATTGCTAGTGTAGGAACTACTTTTGCCGTGGCATTTTTGCTAGCTCCATCAACAGGTTCCTTTGTCAAACTTTCCTCCTTGTCCTTTTCCTTGAGAACTTGTTCAGGCATTTCTGTCTTTTCTTGCACAGGTTTGGGTAGGGAATCATCACTCTTCATCCCCCAAAACTTATCTTACTGACTAATTTGAATGTCACTCCTTAGTGTGATTGCGTTACATTGCTCCTTATCATGTGGCCTAGTGACTTCAGTGTCACTTGGCTGACGTTCCTGTAATGCTGTGACAATTTGGCCAACCTGACTTTCAAAAGTTCACAATGAAGCACTGTCGCTCTATAATAACGTGTCTTGATTCTTGTTGGTTGTAGCATGCTCTTGAAGCATTATTTTTGTACTTAGAATAAATTCTTGCGTGGTCTCTTCCAAAGAACTATTGTTAGATGATGATGATGATGATACCCCCTTGTTTGAATTATGCCAAGGCATATTCGAACAAAATTTTGGGGCTCATTAGTATTCTGATTCTGGATGGGGGATTAGGATTGTTGGCTCCTTGATTTCCCCATGAGAAATTTGGATGTTGACGCCATCCTGGATTATATGTGTTGGAATAGGGATTGTTGTTGATTTTTTTGAAATTGCTCACATAATTGGTTGTCTCATGATTTCCTGGGCAATCACTCTCATGATGATTGTCATGGCATAATAGACATGCTGAACTGGCTATCTTCACTTCTTTCACTTTATTGGAACGTTGAATGATCTTTAACATGTTGGTGATGTCTAAGAGATTGGTGGATAGTGAGTCCTTAGCTTCAAGCTCAAAAGTCTCTTGCGTCTTCCTCCAGGTTCCAAGTCTTGTAAAAGAAAATTGATATTCATTGTTGATAATTCTATCAAGAATATTGAATGCCTCCTTGGGTGATTTGTCTAACAAAGTTCCATTTACCAAGGCATCCAACATCATTCTAGTAGGTGCATTGACTCCATTGTAGAACATCACAACTTGAGTCTAATCATGAAAACCATGATTTGTTTACTTTCAAAGCAATCCCTTGTATCAATCCCAACATTCGCACATAGACTCATCGACGCCTTGTCAAACCAATGCAATGTCATTTTTAAGCTGAGTGTTGAGATTTAGTGGATTATACCGCAACAAAAAGCTCTTGCATAGATCAGCCCATGACTCCATCGAATCGGATGTTACTCCACTCAACCATGCCCTTGCTCGGCCACATAGGGAATAAGAAAATAGTTTGAGCTTCAACACATCCTTATGAACTCCTTGTTGTCGAAATGATTCACAAACTTTTAAGAAAGCATGAATATGTTGCCTTGCGTCTTCATGCGGTATACCTCCAAATTGCTCAATAAAGTTTAGCATATTGAATATGATAGGCTTTAGTTCAAAGTTAGGGAACATTTTTGAGCTCGTGGGTTTGTGTTGGATCGTGATAGGTCTCGGTTTTATCTTGTTAGGCTTTTCGGGTTTGTTACGGGCTTGCTTGTTGGGCCTAGCTTTTAGGTTGGGTTAGATAAAGGGGTGTTAGTGAAGGGAAAATGAGAAATTTCCTTGCCCATTCACTTATGATAAGCCACCTTGGGAAGGGGGCGTCATCTTTCATCATCTCTTCAATCCTTTTCATCTCCTTCTTCCCAACTCAAGAGAAAGGTGAGAGCTTGTTGTTGCTGAGTGGGAATCACGTTTTGGTCATCAAGGCAAAGTTGATCAGTAGCTTACGATCTCCGTTTCAAGGTGCATATCCTTTGGTTTGGAGGAGAAAGGTTTTGAAGCTCAAAATCAAAGTTTGGAGGTGAGAAAGGCTAGAAAGAAACTTGAATCCGGGTTTGTGGCTTGGGTTCAATATATTTCTGACTCTTACACTTTATGTGCTTAATAAATTCGTTTTTTGCTTGGTTGTTAGTTATGGAATGCTTGAGATGGGTGTATGGGGTAGTAAGAAACCCTAAAATGGTAGATTTCTTTTTAGGAATTATCTTGATATTGAATACTTAGGAAATCATCTCCTAAGCTTTATTTAACTGGTAGAATCAATTTGGAGATCAACCATAGAGGATCGGTAAGAGTTCTTGGTAATTTTCAGCCTTAAACCTGCATTTTCAAGCAGGCGTATCGATACACGGGGGAGGTGTATCGATACCCTATAGGCTATACTTAGGCGAGAAAAACATGCATTTCGGAATGCCCAAGTCGTGTTTCAATACTGAACCTTTCAGTAACCAAATAGTTTCGATAACTCTTTGGGGATGTATCAAAACGGGGTCATGTATCGATACCACCATACAAGTGTATGATACAGACATATTCTCTTGGCCTTATGTTATCATCATATCGTATTGAAACACAAAGGGAGCATTTTGATACCAAGTCGTCTCGATACCTCCCTATGGGCGTATCGATACGAGTAGGCAATCCACCCAAATTTTAAGGGTTGAGTTCAAAGGTCCTATAATTCAAGAAAAATGCTTTAATGGGTATCTAAAGGTGTAGAATGAACTACAAAACTAGTGGACTGAGTTTAATATCCCGACACGTGAAATTATGATTTATAGCTCATTGAACAATAAGTGGCTTAATATTTTTAAGTTCCCTAAGGATACATGGTAGATCGGATAATAACGTATGATGGTTAGGGTCCTTATTATGTGCCGATAGGATATCAATATAATTAAAAGGTCTTTGGTTAATGAAATAACTTAGGGAGGATCTTGTAAATAACTTAGTTGCTTTTTGTATCTAATATTATTTATGAAAGATTGCTTAGTTATTAGTAAGCTCTATGTTTGACCTAATTTGTTGATGTTGCCTACGTGGATGCTCGTGGAGCATGACTTACTTGTTTGTCTTAGTTTTGGGAATCCGGATATCCAAATAATGTTGCAACATAAACAAGTTCATCCGATGTAATATTCTGGATGATGTCCTAAATACTATTTTTTTCAATGTTGGGCAGCCTCATTCGAAGATATTTGATATAACATTTTGAATATGGGATTGATTGGGCGACCTTCATCCCGATTTCTCATACTGGACGTTGAGAGGCCTCGTTCGAAGATGTTCAATGTAGCATTCTGAACATGGGATTGGTTGGGGGCCTCCATCCCGATTTCTCATACCAAACATTGGGCGGACTCGTTCGAAGATATTCGATGTAACATTTCGAGCATGAGATTGGTAGGTCAGCCTCCATCCTGGTTACAATTTTCAAAATATTTGGCAGCCTCATTCGAAGATGTTCGATACAACATTCCAAACATGGGATTGGTTGGGCAGCCTCTATCCCGATTTCTCATACCGAATATTGGGCGGCCTCGTTCGAAGATGTTTGATGTAACATTCCAAACATGGGATTGGTTGGGCGGCCTTCAGCTAGATTTCTCATACCGAGCGTTGGGCAACCACGTTCGAAGATGTTCGATATAACATTCTGAGCATAAGATTTGATGGCGATCTCAAATCTTGAGTGTGGATCCCGATATATGGACACGGGCCTCACTTCCATGTTTTTGATTCTTTTGTGACATGTATATGTTTAGTGCGTTGATATACATCTCTTTATGACATGTGTTAGGTAACAGATAGTTTTGGAGGAGCACATCGAGGAGGATATCCAAGCATCGGAGTTGTTTAAAGAGTACAGTACTTGATCTTTAGTTTAGATTTAATGTATTTATGGGACCTTACCACGTATTGAGTCTGTATCTTGACTTTGAATTTCATTTTGTATCGGATAATGTATTTTAGAAAGGGAGCTCTTATTTTGTAAATGGTTTATTATATTTTATTTTGATCTACATGGATTTATGAAACGTGATATTCAAGATTTTAGAACACTTGCTTTAAAAGAATTTTGATTGATCGGGTTTTGAGTGACCCGAATGTGATACTTTGGATCCAGATCTGGATCGGGGTGTTACAATGAGACCTTCAAGTAACTGTTTGATTTAGATACTCAGAATTAAATCTATCAATCTCATATTTTCCATATCAATCTTGAATTGAAAGGTCTTTGGTATATTTATCATTTCATTGTATCTTATCAACATAGGATCGTATATCCTAGTAGGTTTGACAAACCATCCTTGGTCACACTTACTTCATGATAATATCTTGGATTTAGCCATTTGTTGAACATGTGGATTAATTTTTTCATTGATAATATCCAAAAATGTATTTACAGAACTTGGATTAACTTCCCTGAGAAGTAAAATTTTAAAGAATGATTCATTTTTTGTTTTCATTTGTCGCGACCATTTTAAAACCGATGTGTGAAAAATAGCATGACGATTGAATTTGGAAAATGGATTAATTTATGAAAATTGGGGTCGTGTTAAAAACATGTGTATTATTCAATTTTAAAATGACTTGGAGTCGCCACCGGCCACTTTGTTAGACCATACACCATAAAACAAACCAGAGATTCATTTTTAAAATATTTAGGTTCAGGAGTCAGTTACGCATAAGGATGACCCTTACGAGTACCCGAGATCGATACCTTATTAATTACACGTGACATTTTGGTATTTCGAATAATAATATTAATTTTGATCGTCATTTTCAAATGAACATCGTTCGAATGAGAATATCCTTTTGGATAAGAAAGTACATTTCTTTTAAATACGAGCTTGGATAAGAGGTTATATAATAGGAAACCTTAACTCGTATTTAAAGATATATAAATTTTGCTCCAGAAGGTTTGAAATGCATGATCGGTCATTATCTTGTCAATTTTAAGTTCTAACCTATAAGGCTACATTAATTAAATATTTAAAATCCTATTAAATTATTAAAGTACTAAGTGTATTAAGATAACATCCGAATGATTGGACACTACCATCTAGACACTTAATACAATTAATAATACTATTGGTGTTTATAATTATTTACCTAATTAATTTTTTAATTCTAACCCTAAATTATTTATCATTTTTTAGGTTTTGATGACACGTCGAATCCGATACTAAAGTACACTCTCTTTGTCAACATAATGTTACGTCAAAACACTGACCATTTAGTGTATCCGAGGTATATGATTAAAATATCATCGTTACTATAATTATCTCCCTATTTAAAATTTATTATTTAAATAAAGTAACTAATCTTAAAAGGTCTCTAATTAAATCAAATAAGTGTAAATTAAGTATAATTCTAAACAAATATACTATATGCTTTTAAAACATGCACGTAAAATAAATAAAATAACTAAATAAAACAATCCTAAGTAAAAGTCAAATTAAATTTTATTTTAAAGATGAGAGCCTGAATATATGACCTAAAAATCTCATGAACATGACACAATAAAGCTTAAATCGAAACAAATAAAGAAATTGGAAAAATAAATGGATCTAACCTCCCTGTCCAGTGACTTGAAGGCAAGTAGCATGCATATGCGATGCAACAACAATGGCAGCAAATTTCCAAGATTTGTTGCAGCAAATCTCTTGACCATGGCCATGTCATCTTGGCAAAGCAGCAACCAATCTCTTCAATAGTGGAATAAAGAACTCAACCAAATCTTGCTCCCTCGTCTGAGCACCAATTCGACACAATTGTTTTGGTGATGACCGCAGCGAGAATGCTCAGGTCCATAAACAATCAAATTTCCCTAGTTGCATCTTCATGTGTTCTGCAAACATTGTTAATCATAACATAAGAGCAACTATATAATAAATACATGTATATAAGGGACAACAAATAATGTAAATATAAACGGTATAACATACCAAAAACATGGAATATGACAAAGAAGAAACATGGCAACAAAATATGACAATGAATAAAATACAATAAAGTACGAGCCCTCTAGCCCAAGTAGTTAAAGGAATAGCTGTTGTTCCTAGAGGTCAGGGGTTCGAGCACCAGCGATGTCAGCAGAGTGATTGAGCGATCAATTTCAAATGGTAGAGATTATATTCTAGAACATATACTACTATAATCACTCTAGCTTGTTTAAAAAATACAAGGAAAGAGAATAAATGGCAAATGGATAATAAAATAATGTATAATATTCAAAGGAAATTAAAGAAAAAAGAATTAAATTCATTGGATTCACACAAAAATAAAATGGGTTCTTTCCCCTTTTCACGGTAGTAAAAATATGAAAATTAATGCCAATTAACGATATTCAAAAAGGTGAAAAAACTAATAAAAGAAATGAATAAAATCAATTTATGGGGACTAAAATCATGGTATATTTAAAAGTAAACTAATCGTTTGACAACCTTTAATAACTAAAAATGAATGATGGAATAAAAAAAGTAAATAAGAAAAAGATACAAAGATTGTAAAATTTCTATAAAAATTGATTGCTATTAATTACAAGGTAATCAAAGTAAATAAAATTTAATAAATATTTAAATAAAAAAATAAATGAAATCAGGGGTCAAACTAAAAACAAAAAAGAAAGAAAAGAATGAAATTGGAACGAGAAAACATGTTCAGGGGAATAACACAATAATTAAACCTTGATAGAAATGAAACAGTCGAACACCTGGAGGACCTGACCAGTAAATAACCCAAGACCAAAATGCGCGGATCCTTCCATAGATCCGGGTCACCGCACGGGTCGTGGGAGGTTATCAAAACTACACCGTTTTAAACGGTGTATATAATTAAAAATATAGGCCCGAACGACCATTTGAAAAACATTTTCCTCTTATTTTGTTTGAAACCAAAAGGTTCAGAGTTAAAACTCTCTTGAATTTTAAAGAACCCTAGCCTTTCAAACCCAGAATCCGGCAACGGAGCGGTCATCTTGGCAGCCGCTAGAGGCGGCCAGCAATCGGAAAAACATTCGAAAAGCCCTCTTCTGCTTCAAAAAAATAGATTTTAACCGCTTATTTCGAAAACAAAACTTTCTATAGATTCAAAGACCAAAAACGAAACTCTTTTTCAAATCTAAAACCAAAACTCAAAGATTTTTTTTTCAAATATATTGAAATCGAAAATCCTTTCTGTTTTAAAATCGGAGGAAAAGAAGAAAGAAAGAAAGAAAGAAAGAAAGAAAGAAGGTCGACCGACGACGGGAACCAACCATACCTTCAATGTAAAAAGGTAAACCCTGAATCCCTATTCATTTTGAAAAAATAAGAAATGCTCTGAAAAATTTCTTGTATTCATTTCGAAATATTCTTGTATGTCTTACATCTGCATTGTTTCTTGGCTTTTATAGCCATTTGATTAAAATAAAAAAGAAAAAAAGAAATGAAAATATGGAATTTGATTACTCTGTCGTTTTTTTTTTGTTTTTGGTGTTAGCTGGAATCGCACGAGCAATGGAGAGGAGAACATTTCTTCCGCGTTTGGTTGATTGTTGGTGATGGATGTTGTTGAGTTGGCAATCTTGTGTGGCATTGATGATGCTGACGTGACGCGTACGTGGCTACCGATGTGGAGGAAAGCTAGGTGATTACCGGGAATTGAATGGCCATTTCCAAAAATTCCTGGAATTCTTAGAAATTGAAGGGGGCATATAGGGAGATGAGAGGGCGGGTTTCTATCCGGGTCAAAAACTGGTATTTGGGTTTGGTGTACGGTTTCTTGTATATGGTTTTAGGTCTATTGGGTTATAATGGTTTAAGAATTGTGGGCTTGGCAGATTTGGGTTAATGGTGTAATTAGGTTAAGTTTTGGATATATAATATATATTTTTGGATTTTAAAATTATGGTTTATTTATTTAAAATATTATGGATATATATAATATGGTTTAGGGGTTTAAATTTAGGGTTTGAATTTAGGGAATTTGTTTTAGAGTTTGTTCTAATCTTAGACAAAAATGGTTTGTCCGTCTTTGTTCAGTCATTGTTTGGTCCAACTTCAATTCGGTTCACACCACGATTCCCCCTTTTCAACTTGAACACGTTTTACCAGCAATTGATTTATTGACACACTAAGACATTGATCTTTGATCAAATTATTCACTCCTTGTTAAATGATAGCACCAACATCTTAATTTCTTAAACTTGAACTGATCCGTCTTTCAAACTGCTTGAGAAATGAACTCGTCTATTTGACCCGCTACTCCATGATAGAGACTCGGAAGTCCTTTTGATTCCATACTTTTCAGAATGTAATTCTTTAGGTTGTCGAACCCATAGAGGCTATGTCGACTTCACTACTTCTTACGACTTCACTATGGAAAATAAGAACACAAGCAATTTGAGGAGTTTAAAGTATAACTAAAAAAACTATTAAATATAAAACTAATTAACGAAGAAATAAAGATGATAGAAGCGGGCCTAAATTGAGTGCTTTGTAGAGGTGAATCTAGTTGTATTAAGTATCCATGTATTAATACAATGGGTTGAATTATCACCTCGGCGGATCGCACAAAGGTTTGTCGCAGCTGCCTAGGTGTGGTTATGCCTTGTCGACAATTCAACATTCTATAGTTCGACAGAGCATTCTTATATGTCTTCTTCCTTATCCCTAAGCGAAGAGAACTATTGAAACCCACGTCTTGATGATACCTTCCGGCGTGAATCAAGGAAGGACAACAACCAAACATATGTCTTCTTCCTGGGCGGTTGATCTCTCAACCGGATTAGTCAATGCCCATGAGCAAAGACTCTATTCTCTCATTTCGTAAACCTACATCGCCCGATGCTAGGCAAATGGGGTTTTCTTCATAAACTATCTTTCAAGCTCATATGCGAGAAGAGTAAATACCAAGACAGAATAAATTATGAAATAAGTTTTGCATTAATAAGTATCAAACATAACACAACCTTCTTCCCCAACTAATCCACAAAAAACTTAAACCTTCGAAGAAGTTTAGAACATGATGTAGTCAGCGGCTAAAGGTATATGAAAGAGAGAATCCGAATCGACTCCATACTAAACCTAAACCTAATAAGTGCTTTATATAGGTCAAGCCTTAAGTTGAGTTTTCCATGCAAGGAAAGAGTTCTAAAGAGAAAGAAATATAGCTCTTAATTAAAATGTATTATTCTATTCTTATTTCCTAAAATATCTCTTCTTTCCCGTGGTTGGCTTTGATAAAAGCTTGACCTCTTAAATGGGCTTCGTCTTTCTCTCACTCTTTTTCCGTTAAGATCGGCATCTTTTTATCTCTCTATCGAGCACCAGTTGTTATTTTCATGCTGCTACCGCGGACTCCAAAGTACTGCCGTGGTGGGTGCTTTATCTGAAATCCAGCATCTATTTCCTCACTTGGTCGTCTTTGTGATGTAGTTTCCTGTCTAAGAAAGAAAACTACCAAACGCATATGTTTTTTGTCAAATAATAGATAAATTCATAAAATTAGTGTTCGGATGCTAAAGTATAGTAAATAACCGGAAATATCCATTATCGCCCTTAAATTTGTCTTTATTAGCAATAAACGAGTAAGAAAATGATATAAAAATAAGGAGTTTTGAGTACTCATCACTCCACTGATGGAGAGTCAAGGTTCGGTTGATTTGTTCACCGCTTTGTTTCATTGAAAGATAAAACCTACACGAATAAAAGGAAAAATGTTTCAGAACAAGTTATCGATATATTTATTTAAAACTACAAAAACTAAAAGATGAGGGTAGAGAGAAAAGTTTAGATATGGGTGATCCATTATGCCACCGACAACGAGACAAGATGTGTTGGTTGGGTCAAGCTACGAATCTGACAAAGAGGTATGACCCGGTGGATGAATATGGTGGTCAAGCTACGACTCCGATGAAGAGGCATGATCGGGGAGTTAAGGGGGATCAAGCTACAACTTTGACGAAGAGGCATGATCGAGATGTTAGTGATGATCAAGCTACAAATATGACAAAGAGGCGTGATCGGGATGTTAGATATGGTCAAGCTACGACTCCGAAGAAGAGGCATGAACAAGGTGTTAGGGGTGATCTAGCTACGACTCTAACGAAGAGGTATGATCAAGATGTTAGTGAGGGGTGATCAAGCTACGTCTCTGATGAAGAGGTATGATCGAGATGTTAGGGGTGGTCAAGATACAACTCCGACGAAGAGGCATGACCAAGATGTTAGGGGTGATCAAGCTACAACTCTAACGAAGAGGCATGATCGGTATTAGGGGTGGTCAAGCTACGACTTTGACGAAGAGGTATGACCAGGGTGATCAAGCTACGACTCTGACGAAGAGGCACGATCGTTTATGTGAGACCAAGCTATAACTCTGACGAAGAGGCAAGCAAATATTTTTGGGTGGTCAAGCTACGACTCCGATGAAGAGGCATGACCGTTTTTTTGTTTTTTATGGATGATCAAGTTACGAATCTAACGAAGAGGCGTGATCATTTACGTGGGACCAAGCTATAACTCTGACAAAGAGACATGATCTGATATTTTTGAGTGGTCAAACTACGACTCCAACAAATAGACATGACTGAATTTTTATATATTGTTTGGTCCGCTACATCGCTAACGATGAGACAAAACCTGCAAAGAAAAGAGAAAAAACATGGTTATTAGTTGTTCATTTATAATCGCATTTTTTTGTCATTGTTTAGGCGTGGTTGTCCACCATTTTGAGGTTTTAACTCTTTTGTTGATTTTGGCTTCCTTTCTGGCTGAGGATTCGTTGATTTGATCTTCCTGGTTGAGAGCTTTATCTAGAACATGTTATTTCTTTTGTTTGATGTTGATGCATGGTTCACCTAACTTGATGTATGGTATGATGCTAATGTGATGCATGATGTGAATGCATGAGTGTGATAACATTGATATGAATGGCATGCAATACAGTAGGCCATGGCATGATGAGATGTTGATACATGATGTATGTATTTAAATGTATGGTGATGAGATGTATGACATGTGTCATGAATGATATGTGATACAAATGGATCTGATATGTATATTTAATGTATGATAGTGAGATAATGTATACAAAGATGTTTGTGCAATAATTTTTATTTTTTGTGATTGATTTTATTTTCTATAAGTGATGATGCCCCAACCTCTTGCGGGTTTGATCATCTTCTTTTGAATTGTTACCTTTTTGGTGAAGGTCAACTAATGAGCCTTGTAGGCAAAATGGAAAGGCACCCTTAATGTTGGTCCCTATATTTTTTGAAATTTTGTAAATACTTATTGAAAAACTTGTTTCTCTTTTTTTTTCTCTAAATGTGTCGAGCTAGATTGAGTGTCCCGAATATCAAGTGCACAAACAATATTGAAAAAAAATTACCAAGGATTGCCCCGAAAAAATTGTGTCTAGGAGACCTTGAAAGCTGAATAAATGTTTGAATATGTGAAGTGCATTTTAGCTTCTTCGGTTCGAGATCACTTATTTTGATCGATTCATTTTTTTCATGTTTTATTTGGGGAATTCAATTCAACATATTCCTTTGGCTCGAAATAAATGATGGAGCAAACAATAAATTTTCGAGTTATTCGGAATTGTCAGACTTTGAAAATATTATCATCACTCTTGAAGCGGAGGGTATTAGATTAGAATGGACTTTAACAGAGTGCCACTAAAGTTTCACACTCGTGAAAACATATTACCAAATTTCGAACATTGGATTGCTTTTGATTAAGGGCTATTATTAGGATTTGAGTCCAATTTTTTCATTTTTCATTTTTCATTTTTTTTCTTTTTTTTCTTTTTTCCTTTTCTTTCCTTTTTTCTTTTTTCTTTTGAATTTTTTGTATACCGATTTATGTGGTCCTTAATATCAAAATGCGAGTCACATATTCGTAATCTCCACAAATTAAAAGTTTAATTAGACATGGGTTGCTTAGAACCAATCTTCGGGTCAAAGTCTATATCCCTTATGCAATTGATATACGGGACTCACACAAAGCATCTTTTCATTTAAAATCGGAAGGTGTAGCTTAGGTCAAATTATTTGTTTTTGTTTTTTTTAACCTTATCAGGGTGTCCTAAAATTTGTGACCATTTTCATTGTTTGTAGATGTCGACTATTAAGCTGATGAGGCTCGTCATTATGTACCAGTTGAGACATCACCTTTAATAGAAATGAGGGATCATGAATGGCCCTAAATGAAATGCTAATGTACAAACATTGATGTAAATATGTTATAATTGTGATATGAACGGATGAAATTATGATTGAATGCTTATGCATGTATGTTAAGTGATAAAATGATGTGAGTGGATGTGAATAATATAAGGTATAATTAGTGCAACTAATGATAAGAGCAATTATTATGAAAAGATGCAATGCTTGTGTGACATAATTGTTGTATGAGTTATGATATAATACGATAAAAAAAGTTAATATGATGAAATTGAATACTAGATGATGTTGTGATGCAAAATGTCACAAGAAAACAATGGTTAGTGTATTACAAAATATTTATAAAAAAAATGGCAAAAATAAACCTGACATGTCTTAGCATGATATTCTAATTTATAGAGTTATTGCATGGCTCTAAAGGGGTGAGTTACTTAGATTCTCTACATGCAGTTTTGGTGTTAAAGGGGTACTCGAATTGTCCTAGTTGCTCCCTACTAAGGGTAGTAAAGCCCTCGATCATCACCCATTATAGGCTCATCTTAAACGAGTTCAATTCGAGGGGACCCTTTCGCTATGTCCATATGGGGAAAATATTCCCACAAAAACATAGGGTAGGCGAGCTCCGAAGGTACTTACTAGGACCATAAAGAGAAATAATATGCCCACGAAAGCGATAGCATTTCCCCTACATAGACGGACGGGTTTATATGCTAATTTTTAATGCGTTAAAATAAATTCGCATTCCTAAAATGATATTTAATTAATTCCAAAATGAACTTATAATTTCCGTTTAGGGCAAAAATATTCGTTCTAAGTCTTGACTCTCTTTTTATAAAAACAAAATTCTTTCCCAGCGGAGTTGCCAACTGTAACAACCCTTTTTAAAAATATTAAATTTGTTTAAAGAATTGAGGATTTGAGTTAAAATTTGAAATTTGGGTTCAAAATTGGTGAATTAGAGATTTATAAAAAAATGAGGTTTAAATTGATAAATTGGGGTTTAGTTTGAAAACGAAAAGGGAATTTATTTTGAAAAATGATAGAGTCGCTACCGGTCACTTTAGTAGATCGGACACCGTTGAAATAAGAGATTTTAAAAATATTGTTCGGGAGTCGGTTACGGATGGGATATAAAAACACCTCACACCGCCAAAAAATTGGTACCTAATCGAATATAATTGCCTGAATTGGAAATTTGCAAGTTTGAATTTTTATTAATTTTGTTTGAAGACCTCGATATTCGAAGGTAAACGCATACACCGCCACCATTACGCCTGGTGTCGGTTCCGTTACGAACGAATATTGAGATACCATATTTTTTATTAATTAAGTGTCTCACATGTTAAGCAAATATAAGCAAATATGTACAAGAAATTTAAAGTACAAAAATTTAAATTACAAAAATTATGTATAATAAATGAAATGCGAAAAAATAAATACGAGAATATAAATACGGGAAAGTAAATGCGAGAAATTAAATTACAGAAAATTAAAAGTTGTAAACTAAAATAAGGGAAAGTAAAATTGCATAAAATAAATAACAATAAATTAAATTGTAAGAAATTAAGTGTTAGTTGTTAGTTATTTATGCTAAACGGGCTATAAATAATACGAATCATTTCATGTTGCGGGTCACCGTAAAACTGATCGAACAATTAAATAAATTAATTAACTAATTAATTAATTAAATGCAATAAATGAATGAATGCATAAATTAAGTAAAAAACAAATATATATACATAAGTATCGTTACGTAAACATTCATAATATAGATATATACATTATGACATAACTATTATATATAAATGGGCACGGGTTGGGTCGGATTTTTGGCTCACCCGCATCTGACCTGAAACTCATACACGCCACCCAACCTGACTTGAAAATACCCTTAAAAAAACCCGTCCCGACTCAAACCTGTAATTTTTTTAAAAAATCTAATCCGACCGTATCAGGACGGAACCCGTTGGGTTCGGATTCCGTGTCCATCCCTACTGTTATATAGTGTAAAACATAACAATATGTGATAAAATAAATATTATACGCGATAATAAGTATGCATAACATAAGAGCAACTATATAATAAATACAAGTATATAAGGGACAACAAATAAAGTATATATATAAAAAAGATATAACATCGAAAAACATCGAATATGACAAAGAAGAAACATGGCAACAAAATACATGGAAAGAGAATTAATGGCAAATGGACATTAAAATAATGCATAATATTTAAAGGAAATTAAAGAAAAAATTAAATTCATTGGATTCACACTCAAAAACAAAATGGGTTTTGTCCCCTTTTCAAAGTAGTAAAAAAATGGGTTTTATCGGATGTTATGGGTGCAAGTTAGCGTCTCTATCTTGCGCCTGTAGAGCTTTCTGGTTGTTCTTTGGTTTTTGCGATTGGTTTTCTTGATTTTTTCTAGTTCCTTTTCATTTGTTAGGTTTGGTGAGATTTATGGGTGACTTTGTTGCTGATTCGGACAAATCTGGTTCTGCTGGGAATATAGATTTGTCATCTTTTCCTCCTCTGTTTGCGGATGGTGATCGTCCAGTGGCACCATCGGGGTCTAACACTATTTGGAATTTATTGGATCAATCTCTTAGCTATTTTCCTCCGATTGAATGTAATGGTTGTAATGTGGTGAAGCCCCCTAAAGAGATTATTGTTGATGGAGCGCGACAGTGGGATACTGCTTTGGTGGGTAATTTTTTGGGTAAATCGCCTCCTTTTCGTGTGTTTCAGAAAACAGCAGATCGACTTTGGGGTAAGGAAGGTTCTGTAATGATTCGATTTTTAGCTCCGAATGTTTATTTGCTTTAATTTCCATCCCAGATCGTTCGAGATTGGGTTTTAGAGACAGGCCCCTGGCATATTCAACAGCGAGCCATTGTTTTGCGACGGTGGTTACCAGGTATGTGCCCTGATATTTTGAACTCGGATAGGGCACCTATTTGGTTTAAATTGTGGCATGTCCCCTTAGAACTCTTTTCCCAAAAAGGTCTTAGTTATTTGGCTAGTGCTATTGGGAAGCCTTTATATTTTGGTAAGGCGACTGTTCTGCGACAGCAATTAGAATTTGCAAAGATTTGTGTAGAGGTTGATGCTTTGATGGATATTCCTAATTCTATTTTTGTTGAACTTGATGATGATGTTCGTATTACTGTTAAAGTGGAATTGGTTTGGTCTCCTCCTAAATGTACTCACTGCCATATTTTTGGTCATTCTGATAATGATTTTTCTCGTCATTTAGTTGTATCTGATGAGAAAATTATTTCCAAAGACTGTACTTCTTCTCCAAAGATTTCTGAGGATAAAATTGATCTTGGTCTGACTTGTGGCATGGAAAAAATTACTACACAATGTGTTGTTGGTGTTAATACCTCTGATGTTAGTTGTAGTGATCGGATAGTTGATTCTATGATTATGCATGATGGCTTTCCGGTGTGTGCAGAGTTGGATGTTTGCCCAGAACTACCTTCTTCTGTTCATGATATTATCAATAATGAGGTTGTTGTGAGTCCTAATAAATTTGAGGTTTTACAAGAGGTTACTGGTAATGAAGAGTGTGATCATTCTCCTCGAAAAGGAAGGGTTGCAGCCGAAGGAGTTGTTCCTTTGCTGAATCAGATTAAGCCTAAGATGCAAGATAAAAGGCTAAAGCAAGGTGATAAAGGTGGTAAGAAAGGGGTCAAGTCAAAAAAGGGGTGTCTTCTTCTCTTTTATGACTTTATTAGTATGGAATGTTAGGGGTTTGAATGACCCCTTAAAGCAGAAGCGAATTTTGAAAGTAATTAGAAAATTGCATATTGAAGTGGTATGTCTTTTGGAGACTAGAGTAAAGGAGGTGAATGCTATTGGTATTTTACAAACTAGTTTTAGATGGTGGAATTTTCTTAATAACTATTTGTATGCTCCTAATGGTAGAATTTGGTTGCTTTGGCATGGTGGATGGCAGGTGGAAGAAATTGCACTATCTAGTCAACATATTACTTGTTGTCTGAATAATGCTAGTGTTAGGATGATGTTTTCTGGAATTTATGGCAGTGACGATAGAGAAGAAAGAAAATGTTTGTGGGAAGAGTTAAGATCTTTAAAGCCTCGATTTGATGGTAATGCCTGGATTCTTGCAGGTGATTTTAATATCATATGTTCTCCTTCTGAGAGTTCTGATTTTGATGGGAGTCAAACTACATCAGGTGCTATGATTGATTTTGTTAATTGTTTGGAAAGTTTAGATGTCGTTGATCATGTTTTTTCTAGACCTTTTTTTACTTGGTGTAATCATAGAGAGAATGCACCTTTGTCCAGAAAGTTGGATAGAGTTTTAGTTAATCAGCTATGGTTGCAATTTTTCCCGGATGCATTGGTTGAGTTTGTATCTCCCTATTGTTCTGATCATAGTCCTAGTCATGTTATTTTCCATGCACCTTTATTGAAGCCTCCTCGTCCTTTTAAGTTCTTTCATTTTTGGACTGATCATCCTCAATTTTTGAGTATTATTGAGAATTCTTGGAAGAATCCTGTTGTTGGTAATCCTTTACAGGTGTTGTTTGTAAAACTTAAACGGTTGAAGGAGCCCCTTAAGCAACTTAATAGGGAGCATTTTGGTGGGATTTCGGATAGAGTTTTAGCTCATCGTAGACAATTGGAGCATATTCAAAAAATGTTGTTGTCTAATCCTACTGCTGAATTTGTAGCTAAGGAGAAATGCATTGCTGGGGAGCTGGATGCTTTGTGTAAAGCTGAAGAAAAATTTCTCTGACAGAAATCAAGGATACAATTTGTTAAAGATGGAGATATGAATTCTGGTTTTTTCTTTAGACATGTTACTGCTCGACAAAAGATTAATTCTATTTGGTTTCTTCAAGATGGTCAAGGCAATACCCTTAACATTTTTTATTCCATCTCTTCTGAGTTGGTTCGATTTTTTCAGTCGTCTCTTGGGGCTATTGATGAGAATATCCAGGTAGTTCAAGATAGTTTATTTCATGAGATTTTGGGAGTTGAGCTCTCCGATGAAATGAAAGAGTGTTTAACCTCCCCAGTCACTCGTAAAGAGATTAAGGATGTTGTATTTGCTATAAAAGGGAATAAGGCATCTGGGCTCGATGGCTATCCTGTCGACTTCTTCAAAGTATCATGGAGTATTGTTGGAGAGGATTTTTTGCAAGCTATCTTGTATTTCTTCCAATCTAGTTCCTTGCCAATTGGGTTTAATTCTACTATCCTTACTTTGATCCCTAAGGTACCATCTCCTGTTCATGCTACGGATTTTCGTCCTATCTCTTGTTGTTGCACTGTGTATAAATGCATTACGAAAATTCTTGCTAATAGAATGAAGCGGTGATTGCCTGAATTAATTTTGCCAAATCAAAGTGTATTTCTGACTGGTTGTGACTTGATTGAGAATGTTTTACTGGCTCAAGAGCTTGTGCAAGGTTATGGTAGTAAACATTTGTCTGCTAGATGTACTCTTAAAGTGGATCTTCGGAAAGCTTTTGATTCTTTGAACTGGAATTTCATTTTCCAAGTGATAAAGGTGTTACGATTTCCTAATTTATTTATAGGATGGTTAAGAGCGTGTATTACGAATTCTCATTTTTCTGTTGCTCTGAATGGAGGACTTGTTGGTTTTTTCCCTGGGGCTAAAGGTGTTCAGCAAGGAGATCCACTGTCTCCCTACATCTTTATTATTATCATGAACGTCTTATCTGATCTTTTGAATTGGGCAGGAAAGCTTGGTACCATGGACTTCCACCCTAGTTGTAAAAGGGTTGGTTTAACTCATTTATGTTTTGCTGATGACTTGTTGGTTTTTACTAAAGGTTATGTCGACTCCTACTTGTTGTGAAAGAGATAATGGATTTGTTTTATCGTATGTCTGGTCTCCAAATGAATGCAGCTAAAAGTGAGTTGTTTTGTGTTGGTTTAAATGATTTTGAACTTGATAACTTGGTTGTTATGATTGGTTTTCGTGTTGGTTCCCTACCAGTAAGATATTTAGGTGTTCCTCTTTGTACTAAAAGGTTCTCCTAGTCTGACTGTAGTTGTTTGATTGAAAAAATTACCAAAAGAATTAGAAATTGGCATTCTCGATGCCTCTCCTTTGCTGGTAGATCGCAGCTCATCAATGTTGTAATTTTTAGTATTGAAAATTTTTGGTGTAGGGTTTTTCTCCTCCCTTCCCAGGTTTTAAAGAAAGTTACATAGTTCTGTAATTCATTCCTTTGGAAGGGTTCTGAGGGTTCAGCAAGAGGTGCTCGTGTGAGTTGGGAGAATATCTATTATCCCAAGTGTGAGGGAGGGTTGGGAATTAAAGATATTCTTGTCTAGAATAAGGCGTGTATGTTGAAGTGCATTTGGCTCTTCTTTACTCAAGTTGGTTCTTTATGGGTGGCATGGGTGAAAGAGTATCTCCTGAAGGGAAGATGTTTGCTGAATACCCCAGTTAAATGTAGTTATAGCTGGGCTTCGAAGAAAGTTTTGAAGCTCAGGGATGACTGGATCTGTATTAGGGACAAATTGCAAGGTAGTTACAAGGCTACAATTGCTTGGGAAACTCTACGACATAAAAGAGAGAAAGTAGGATGGTTTCATGCTATTTGGGGTGGCCTAACATTTTCGAGATACTCCTTTATCGCTTGGTTAACTTTAATGAAAGATTACCAACTAAAGATCGTATGTTATTTTGGGGGCTCTTGGTTGATCCAAATTGTGTTCTCTGTTCTGATTCTATAGAAACAAGGGATCAATATTTTGATGCAAATTAAATCTGATGTTGGTATGAGGTTGCGAGGATGTAGTAAACTTGCTCATCCTTCTCCTTCTCTTCTTGTTTCTTGGAATTTAGTTTAAGTTTTTCTATTTTTGAATTTATTGTAAAGTGAATTGGTTATTTTTGATGGTTTTTTATGGTTTTTGGATGAAATAAAAACAAATATTTATCCAAAAAAGGTGAAAAAACTAATAAAAGAAATGAATAAAATAAATTTATGGGGACTAAAATCATGGTATATTTAAAAGGAAACTAATCTTTTGACAACCTTTAATAACCAAAAATGAATGATGGAATAAAAAAAGTAAATAAGAAAAAAGATACAAAGATGGTCAAATTTTCTATAAAAATTGATTGTTATTAATTACAAGGTAATCAAAGTAAATAAAATTTAATAAATATTTAAATAAAAGAAAATAAATAAAATCAGGAGTCAAACTAAAATCAAAACAGAATTAAAAGAATGAAATTGAAACGAGAAAACAAGTTCAGGGGACTAATACAATAATTAAACCTTGATAGAAATGAAACAGTCGAACACCTGGAGGACCTGACTGATAAATAACCCAAAGACCAAAACGTGCGGATCCTTCCCTGGATCCAGGTCACCGCATGGGTCGTGGGAGGTTATCAAAACTACACCGTTTTAAACGGTGTATATAATTAAAAATATAGGCCCAAACGTTCATTTGAAAAACATATTCCTCTTATTTTGTTTGAAACCAAAAGGTTAACAGTTAAAACTATCTGAAATTTTAAAGAACCCTAGCCTTGTAAACCCAGAATCCGACGACGGAGTGGTCATCTTGGCCGCCGCTAGAGGCGGCCGGCAACGGGAAAAACATTCGAAAAGCCCTCTTCTGCTTCAAAAAATAAATTTTAACCCCTTATTTCAAAAACAAAACTTTTTATAGATTCGAAGACCAAAAACGGAACTCTTTTTTAGATCTAAAACTGAAACCCAAACCTTCTTTTCAAATATGTTAAAATAAAAAATCCTTTATATTTTGAAATCGGAGGAAAAGAAAAAAAATAAGGTCGACCGACGACGGGTATCAACCACATCTTCGATGTAAAAAAGATAAACCCCGAATCCCTATTCTATTGTAAAAAACAAGAAATGCTCTAAAAAATTTCTTGTATTCATTTCGAAATATTCTCGTCTGCCTTACATCTACATTGTTTCTTAGCTTTTATAGCCATTTGATTACAATAAAAAAGAAAAACAGAAATGAAAATATGGAATTTGATTATAGCCATTTGATTTTTCTAGTGCTGGCTGGAAACGTACGAGCAATGGAGAGGAGACCATTTCTTCCGTGGCAATCTTGCGTGGCATTGATTGTGTTAGCGTGACGCATACGTGGCTACCAACATGGAGGAAAGCTGGGTAATTACCGAGGAGTTAATGGTCATTTCCAGAAACTTTCGGAATTCCTAGAAACTGAAGGTGCATATGGGGAGATGAGAGGTCGGATCTCTATCCGGGTCGAGAACTGAGTATTCGGGTTTGGTGTACGGGTTCATGGATATGGGTTTTGGTCTGTTAGGTTATAATGGTTTAAGGGTTATTGGGTTTAAGAGACGTGGGCTTGGCAGATTTGGGCTAATGGTGTAATTGGGTTAAATGATTTGTAAAATGGACGTTTTATTTAATGTATTGGATTTTGAATATAATTTTTGAATTTTTAATTAAGGGAATAATAATATTTTTTTTGGGATTTTAAAATTATAGTTTATTTATTTAAAATATAATGGATATATATAATATGGCTTTAAGGGTACGGTTTAGGAGTTTCAATTTAGGATTTAAATTTAGGGAATTTGGTTTAAGGTTTGTTCCAATCTCGGACAAAAATGATTATTACAGTCAATATAATGTTACGTCAAAACACTGACCGCTTAGTGTATCTGAGGTATATGATTAAAATGTCATCGTTACTATAATTATCTCCCTATTTAAAATTTATTACTTAATTAAAATAACTAACCCTAAAAAGACTCTAATTAAATCAACTAAGTGTAAACTAAGTATAATCCTAAAAAAATATATTATATGCTTTTAAAATAAATAAAATAACTAAATAAAACAATCCTAATTAAAAGTTAAATTAAATTTTATTTTAAAGATGAGCGCCTGAATATACGACCTAAAAATCTCATGAGCATGACACAATAAAAACTTAAATCGATACAAATAAAAAAATTAGATAATAAATGGATCTAACCTCCCTGTTCGGTGACTCGAAAGCAAGTAGCATGCATATGCGGTGCAGCAACAATGGCAGCAAATTTTCAAGATTTGTTGCAACAGATCTCTTGACCATGGGCATGTCATCTTGGCAAAGCAGCAACCAATCTCTTCAACAGTGGAATAAAGAACCCAACCAAATCTTGCTCCCTCATCTGATCATCAATTCGACACAATCGTTTTGGTGATGACCAGAGGCGGATGCACTTTGGTGCAAGGTAGGTCACAGGACCTACCATTAAAAATGGTATAAATTATATTAGTAGTAATTAAAGTTTTAGGATATTTTTATTTTGATCACTAAAATCAAATTATTTTATTATAATCATTAAATTTGCGATATTCTTTCATTATATTGACTTCGCTTAACCAATTAAGAAATATTGTCGTGATTCATAAAGTCTTCTTCTCAAAAAAATAATCCTAACTTTTTAAATTTATAATTACTACCAAGGTCAAAATTTTGATGGATGAAACGGTGCCAATCAAATATCCCAACATTGAAAAACATTCACTTTGTTAGAAATTTAACATAATCTAGTTTCAAATTGTTCTATTTGCTAGAAATTTAACATAATTTAGTTTCAAATTGACCTAATAGTTAATAGTGGTGAACCAGACTGAGAATCTCAAGACCCTAAAATCTATCATCAAAGTATTAGCTCTAAAAATTTATGCACATAACCCTAAAATAACCACACTTGATGTGTGATGAGGTTCTATCCTCAACTTAAAGAGTAATCACTTTATTGATTATTCTTTGATCATCACAATTTTTTGATAATGGATATAATCCTAAAAGTATACTATAACAAGGACTTTAATTTTAATGGTAATAATTTTATTTATACTTTTAAGATAAAATAATATTAAATAATTAATTTTAAATATTATCAAACATATATATATAATTTATTATTGATCGATGAATTATCAAATTAAGATTTTTAGATTCGCTCCCGGTGATGAACGCAATAAGAATGCTCAGGTCCATAAACAATCGAATTTCTTTGGTTGCATCTCCATGTGTTCCGTAAACATTGTTAATCAAAGCAAAGCAATGAGATTCTTTTAAGATTAAAAGCCAATAAAAAACAAAGAAAAAAAAAGGAGACTAGAGAGAGAGGTCAAAATCAGTTTTGCTTCCCCAATTGTTTCATCCATTCTTTTCTCTTATCTCCAGAATCTCCACCAAAATTCATGCCCCCCTTCTGTTTGCTTGATCAGTAATCTTCATGGACTCAAGCTTAAGACAAGAAAACGAAATGTAGGCCAGCATTGTTGCATCCACGTCATTTTCTCCTGGGAGATGGAACTTCAAGCAATTTAACCCAAGATGTGTGGTGAGATCGCAGACCATTTTCCCTCCAATCATTGCTTCTCCATGACCCCTATCATTGCCTCATCATCTTTTAATCATTGACTCAATAATGACAGCCCATCATGGCCGCCATCATCACTCATCATTGCTGCAATCGTGAGTCCTCTCTCTGTGGAAACCCCCAAAGCCTACCACTTCCTCTCTGCTTCACCCTTCGCCCCGAATCAACCCTTGAAAACTAAATAGAAAAGCCACTTCAAACTGCCAATAACTCCTTCGATTTGGTAATCGATCCCAACATTATTCATTACTCTTGTTTTTTATTTTTTATATTCATTTTATATAAAGTTATTTATGTATTTATTTATTTACTATTTACTTGTAACCTTATTTTATATTCAAACCCGAACGAAACTCATGAATTACATTGTTATCATATTTTTCTATACAAAAAAATGATATTTGTTGCTATGTTTTATACAGCCAATGAAAATACAATTCACTTATTTTTATTTTTTGGGTGATGGAATATTACCTTAGCTGACACATCCACATTTTTATGCAGTTGTAGAAAGACTTTATTTCCTTCCATAATTTATATTGTGTCTTGTACTTAATTGATAGAATAACTCCCAACATGTTAGGCATATTCTGAAGATTTAATTCTTTTTAGAAGTTATCTTCAAAATCTTTGTACCTTTGGATGTTACAAAATTACTCACATAAAATTTCTTCTCAAATTAATTAATTTGGGTTTTAACATCCTTCTTATAAGGAGCAATTTTTACTGATTTTTTGTTGCCACATTTATAAGTTTACCATGATCAAATATACAACATCTTTGTTGTCACGTTTTGATATTCTTTCTTATGAATTTCATTGATTTTTTCTATTGGGTGACATAGTTACAACCAAAATTATAAATTTGATAAACATAAAAAATGTAGTCAAAGACTAAAAATCAGAAACAAAATTATAATCTTCAACTTTCTTAGACGGTAGAATTTTAGTAAACTAAAACCCTAAATAAAAGTTTACACGATTTTAATAGAAAGAACAATAATAAACAATGTATTAGGTAGTAACTTATGATAAGAGAGGTGATGCACTAGGCACACTTAAGTATCAAGTTTTTTCAAAGAATCAATCCTAGACGCGCACTTTTAAATTTTGTTTCAATCACCCGTTTATGAAAGTTCTTGAAATCATTTAAGTATGAGTGATCAATTAGGTCACTACATTTGATTCACCATAATTTGAAATCAATCAAAAAAATTCTTAGCACCAACATCTTCTATTTATGAACTTTAAGAATTTTAAATATTTTGTATTTCACAACACACATCATAATAGACTTTAAAAATTTTGATATAGAGAACAACTTTCTTCTATATTTTGATTAGAGACTTTGATCAAATCAACATTATATAATTAGTAATCAATGTTACTTACACTAAAAAATTCTGTTAAAATAGATTTGTCCACTTTGTTTAAAAATGATATCAAGTAAACCCGCTATAACGACATGAATTAAATTCTCAAAAATAAATTTATTTATTTTACCTCAAATTTCAAACTTCACGTGAAATAAATTCACTGATTTTTATTTCCAAAATAGAATCATCCTTGGTTCTCAAGAAATAATAAATCTAATTTATTTTCCTTTAAAATAAATCCAAACAATTTAACGATTTATTATTTTTTAATAAAATAAACTCAACGGTTTATTTTTTTCAAAGACAATAATGCAAAATTCTCAAGAAAATAAATATAATAATTTATTTTCCTTTACATAATTAGAATCAGCAAGATTCTATCAAAGAAATAAATTTATTGATTTATTTCTTTTACATCTTCTATTAAATATTAAGATTAGTGGTACTAAAACCCAAAACAGAGATGTCAAAAAACAATTCTTTAAAAAGATTTAATCAACCAATTGGTTGTTAGCAATTAGTTATGAACTGTGGGCTATATAAGCCTAATATTTGTAATAGGTTAAATCATCTCATTAATCAATCTTTAATAAAAAAATAATATTCTTCACTAATGTCTCCTTTCTCACATGGTATCATTTGTCATCAATAGTCTTAGACTTTCGTTCTTGTTTTCGTTGTTGTTACGCCATCGATATTCCAAAGGTCTTGATGTTATTATGCTATCTCTTGTGTAAAGTTTTCTAAGTTCTATTCAGCTGGTGATGATTTGATTTTAAGTCTTGTCATTGAATGTTAGTCTTTGCTGCCAAGGGATTGTGTTTCTTGAATTAATATACGGGAGGAGTATAGGGTTTAACAACCTTTCTCCTTATTAACCAGACGTAAAAGGGTATTTTTTTTTGCTCGAAAGAGGGTTTCAGATTGTATCTGAGAATTTATAGTTTAGGGTTTAGGCCTTTACTCCCAATAAAAAAAGATCAAATAAGTGATGAAAGAAGACAATAAAGATGAAAGATAAAAGTTCTCGGAAGGAATTTTGAATGAAAATAAATTGTATAATAGAAAAGTGATTAAAGAAGAACGAAAGGACGAAGAACATCTTTGATTCTCTAAAAAATCACCAAAAAAATGATTAAAAAAGACGAAAAAAAGAAAAACACTTTTAATTCTCGAAAAATCATCAAGTAAGAAATACAATATTTATTCTTAATTTTTAGAATGATCCTTTTGAGTTCACTATTTTTACCGGTTGTTGGAATAACAACTCAGTAGTTAATAGCTCAAGAACATGACTCAATAAAAAAGATTAAAGAAGTTTAAGGAGAGAAAGAAGAAAACATGATGAATATTGAACGAATAGCCAATTGGTTGTTAAGATATTATTAGAATTAGTTGAGAATTTAGATCAACTTGTTAAATTTGGTTTGTTAGCACTTAGTTATGAACTGTAGGCTATATAAGCCTAATATTTGTAGTAGATTAAATCATCCTCATTAATATATATTTTAAAAAAAAAAGATATACTTCATTAATATATATCTCCTTTCTTATATATCCCAAGTTTTTTTTTAAATAATTTTTTACTTATAACTATCGAAAGAATCTCATGATCATCATCTTTCTGAAATTATCAGTTTATCATACTAATCTTAAATTAATTTTACACAAACTATTTTGAATTATAAAAGTAGAGATTATTAATTTTTTTAACACACTAAATTCTCATCCCCATATAAACAAAAACTAATGCTAAGCAAGTTGAGTTGAATATGGTGGAGGAAGGAATCCCATATTTTCCTCTTCTAAACAAACCTTTCAAAAATGGCCGAAAGCATTGCACTACCCAAAGGCTACAAAAAACCTCGCCAAGCCCTACCCTTAACCCTTCCCCATCATCACCAACCGATGGTACCAACCTTAAGCACAACATGAGCAGTGCCGTGAGGTGCACCAGCAAAAGGGTCGTGCCCGGGACAAAGATCGGAGACTCGTCGAAAGTAAACTTGGCGACACCGTTTATTTCGTCGTCGTCGGAAGCTTGATCATCTTTTTGTGTGACTTCGAACACTGTATCAGACAATCCTAAGATTTTGAGAACCACACTTAGAACTCCAAATAGATACGCTGAAGTTGCTGTTATTCTTCCCATTCTCATATTGTTCCACCATGCGCGGACGGACAGACCAACTGCCAGGTATTCCCTGAGCGTCAGCAGGTTGTATGTCACAAAAATGGTGAATGGAATTAACATAGCCGGATCATGGACCTGCATGGATTGTAAGAGCTAATTAGCTCAACTATTAGAAAGCTTGTCGATCAAGGAATTTAAGAATGAGGTTCGAAATAATTTAAAATACTCACAATCGAGAAACTTTATTTATTGATAAATAAAGTTAATCGATTATGGCATTCAAAAATATGATCCAATTATAAATTTACTCGTAATACGATGACTTGTGAGGTCTAATTTACCCTATATCCTCACCTTGGGCAGGAATTGTGAGTCGGCAATGATACAATAGGCAGGCAAAGCTGCATAGCATAGCTCCGGAATGGAGGCAAATCCCCAGGAAAGAACGTACACATAGAACAAGGACGTCCTGAATTGGAGGTTTCCGATGAAGGTGGCAAATATTGGGTTGCTTTTGCTAACAAGGATTTCGAGTAGGCCAGTCGCCCACCTCTTCTGTTGAATCATCGCCGCCGGACCGCCGGTTGGCGCACACCCTAGAAAGGCCGGCGGGTGTGGTATCGGGAAGTAGGATTTCCATCCTTTCCTCTGAACTGTCAACCCTGTTAAGACATCTTCGGTCATGGATCCATATATCCATCCGAACTGAAAAACAAACATGTTATGTGATCAATTAATACACAAAATTCATGTTTTGTCGTTTGATTCGGAATAAGGTTTGTTGTACAAACCTTTTCTCCCCATGTTGAACCATACTCATAGTCACATTCTGCAACTTGTAACGCAGCTTCAAGAGAATCTGAAAGTTTTGGTCGAATTCCCTTCTCTCCTCTTAATGCATGAGTTGTTGTTTCTAAAAATTCTCTGGATTTTCCAAACTTTTTCATATGTTCGTACTCGCCTGATTTATAGAAAAGAAATAAAACATAATGTATGGTACCAATGTTGTAATTACCATTTTTATGTGAAATTCAATCATTCTTTGGTTTATATATAAAAGCTTAAATAAAAATAAATGTGTAAACTATATATATTTTTTAAAATAGGTATGTAATGTATTTTTTTATTGAAATAAGTACCTAAAGTTTCATTTTGTTAGTGTTTTAAGATAATACTGTTAAAAATTTCACCACCTGATAATAGATTGACATGTGACTTTATTATCTTTTTATTTTAAAAATAACAAAAAATAAAAAATAATAATTTAAATAATATTCAAAAAATTTCCAAAATCACAAGATATTCCCAAAATCTTTTAAAACCCCGAACCTTTAAACCAAAATTTGTGTCACTATCATCATTGATAGCATTATCAAATCATGTCGTCATCTTAGGTCACCGTCGATTTTCTTTAATCATTTATCGTCAATAATCAACAAGAGAAATTTCAATCAAACACCAAACAACGAATACGAAAGGCTTTAGTCGTTCAATGTCCGATTGCGTTATCTCCCACTACTTATTGACAATGAATGGTTGAAAGAAACGGACATAGTTTCAAAAAATAGAAAAATTTGATAAAACTATCGATAACTATAATTATATTAAATTTAAGATTTTAAGGTTTGATACGTATTTTAACTCTTAAAACAAAAAGATACGTCCAGTCTAAAGATTAAACAACATGCATGTTAACTTATACTTCTAAAAGTATATATAAATATATATATAAAAATCATGTAAATAGTATCATACCGCTAATTAATGTCTGGTTTGTTGCATGGTCAGGCCATTCACCATATATAACTTTTCGTCTATGAAAGCATCCTGTTCCGGAATAGGAAGGTCCTTGCAGTCCCGCCAGACCATGCCCCAAATACTATCATATATTTAAAAAAACTTAAGTATATATGAATTAATATTTGATGCATCGACGGTATATAATTTTATACACTATCAATGAGCTAGATGATGTTATGTTCTTACAGTTCCGTTTATTGGTTGTGTATAAAATTATATACGGTCGATACATGTATGAATATATGTATTTTGTGAATGGAAAATGCATGTTTTTAACTCACTTCTGTCAAAACTATCATCTGATTTCCATAGGGATCGTCCTTTAATCCATTGTAGAAGCATTGTGGATATTGAACGTATGCAACTTCCGCTTCGCTCTGCCGGCCGAGAAGTAGACACATTGCTCGACGAATTATTAGTGAATCGTTCACAAACATGTCACAATCTACGTTCAGCATGAACGGTGCATTTGTCATCACTCCGGACACTCTACTCTATATTTTACAAGATTAAAAATTGTCAAAGTGAATTAGTAATTCAAATTTGAAATCGAATACATATATGAGTATTAGTTTATACTCGAATAGAATGACAGTAAAATCGATCAAATTAATTAAAAATATTAAGATTAAGATCCACTTACACATAATGCAAAAATAGTAGTTATATATGTTCTTGGATCGTTTGATGAGTAAAATAGATAACTAAGATTAAATCCTTACTTTTTTAGGTAATAATCTTCACATAATTTATTATTAATCTAATCATTCATTTTATTTATCCCACGATCCAAAAATTATATAAAACTTAACGGCTCTTACATTGTGTTGAGATATTGATTTAATATAATAATTGAAAAATGTTTTGTACTAATTTGAAAAGATTTCAAAAATAATTTTTATATTCAAACAACTTGAAAATAAGTTTAAAAAGTTTTTTGAGAAGTTTTAGAAGTGTTTGAAACGTTTTAAAATAGTCAAACTTGTGTGTTTAAATAAAAGTTTTAAAACTTTCCTTTAAGGTTTCGAAACCTCTCAGGCAGATGACCTTTCATGAAAGCTTAGTAAAGGTTACGAAACCTCCGGGAAAGGTTTCGAAATCTTGATCTTGTAACGGCTATATTTTTGTAAGGTTTCGAAACCTCTGTGCAGGTGAAAATTTAAAGCTCGACTTTTGACTTCCCAACGACTATAAACAACTATAATATAATTCCACACTATAAAAAAACTCGGAAAACTTAAAGATGGTTAGAGAACACATCCAAGCAAAATGATCAAAAGAAATTGAGTCTAATTCATATTTTCTCATTTCTCTTGTACATAGTGTTTTGGAGAGTGTTTTAATTGTAAATTTCTTATACTCTCTTGTCAGCTTAATAGTTGTAAACACCCACCTTTGCGAGGTACTTAGTTTACCAAATAAATCCCTTGTAAAAAGAGATGTTATAATTAAGCTTTAAATAAAAACTAGAGTTAGATTCTATCTTTGTCAAGTACAAAAGATATGATTGTAAAGGTAATCCCTTGAACCGGTAAAAATGTTGAATTCATTAGTGAATTGGTTGAAATCCTTAGTGGTGTGTTAAGGTAGTAGATGTAGGCATTGTCGAACCACTCTAAAATCATTGTGTCATTTGTCCAAATATTTCAATTTTAGTAAATTCAACCAAACATCAAAAACAACCCTTCTTGGCGGTAATTAGTGACCAATTCGAGCTTGTACATCAAGCCTTTCACGTTGTGTAAACAAATCCTACCCTAAAATATTAATATGATATAAATAATTCATCAAACCTCTTATTTGACCGAGTCAAGTGTTGACCCATCTTTGATCGTATTAAACTCAAGTAACTCTTATTTGTCACGTCTCATTTAAAGTCTAACGAAGAAAAAACTTTGATACACAAATTTTGTAAACTCAATCTTGTTAATTTCAGGGCTTAATGTGTTAAATTAGTGTTTAAGACTTATGTTTAGAGTTTAGATTTTAAGTTTAGAAATTTAGATTTTAAATTATAAAAAATAAAAAATAGTATATTTATATTTATATTTATAGAAAATTTAACTTTGTCTTTAAACTTTTCGAGTCGGGTATCATATAGCTCAACTCAGCTCATCAAGAACTCGAATCGAGTTCGAACCAAATTTAATCAAATTAAGTTTTGACCAAGCTTTAATCGACTCGAGCTCGAGTAACTTACATTTATAGTATGAATTTCTAACTCATATTTAAAGAATTTTTAATAAAATAAAAATTCTAAAAAATATCAATTGAAAACACTGTGGCATGTTGCACCGTAACATTGAACAAAAAATTGTTCAAATTTAATGGTCATAATTGTTCAAGGAGATTGACTGATTTAATTTCTTAGTTCAAGGGTTTAATTGATTCAATTTCTTGGTTCAAGGGCTTAATTGAGTATAAAAAAGATTTAAAGACTTAATTGATTTTTTAAAAAGTTTAAGGGCTTTTTTTACGCTTAAACCTAAATATTTTCTTGTATTCAAATATAATTAGAAATATATAGATAATTACTTACCAGAACGTTCATGGCACCAGCTTTGAAATGATGGCGATGTTTTGGCCGTTTCTCTCTTGAAACGTAAACCAGATGCGGCACATCTGCATCTTCTTCAGTTTCTTGTCTATGCTCTCCTATGACCTGTACAGATAGAAACGGACGAAAGATTAAAGCTTACACCCCTCGGTTCATCCGTCGGTATATAGTTCTTTTTCAATTTTAACCATACAAATGAGTTACCTTGATTATAGTTGGATGATTGCCGGTTTCAATGTTGGTGAAAACAGCAAACTCGCCTGTTACATCACATGGAGATGATTCTCTGCCTGCTTTCTTTATTTTTAGGCAAAGCTGCTCATACTCTGCCTACACGGAATAAAGTTAATAGGATCGTAAATGTTGAGATTCAAATCGAAATTGACCGGAATTATATATACGTACCTTCATCTTTTTCCAGTCTTGTTCGAAATCGGAATTTGCAGAGGTGGTGGTTATAGGCTCTTCCAAGAAGTATCTAAAGGGAGCTCTAAGCTGTACATTATACTTCTTACAAAACGGAACCCAAACTTTTGCAAATCTAAATGCTTCCACTAGAGAATGAAGGGTGAGAGCGGAGCAACCGTCGTCGGACACATAGCAAGCTAGCTTATCCACCGGATAGTCCACGGCCAACAAAGAGAGAACGGTGTTCACGGTCATGATAGGCGGCTCACGCACCGGGTCTGCGGTTGTAACAAACATGTCCACCGCAGGAAGCTCCGCAAACCTGACAACAAAACAAACCATATTAAGGCATTAGGCAGCAGGATTCAGATAATGGTCCGTTACTGTAATAATGGTAGCGACACCATTCGAAACCACTATTACATAAAATAATGTCATCGTAACTGTAATCTAAATCCCTGCTAGATAGTAAGTACATAAGAGAGCACCTTCTTTCAAGGTTCTCCGGGTAGGTTTCAATTTCCACAGGATTCCATTTGGTGCTGACAATGAGTGACCAAGTGAAAGTGAACCATGACTCACATAAGAGAGCAAGGAGCCACACGAATCCATGGTTTTTCAGAGAAATGAAACGATAAACCAGTAGGGACAAGAGTAGGAACAGGAGAGTTACATCAAGTGTTCTTTGGATGGTGTTTTTCCTAGCAGTTTTGTGGTACAAGGGAAGAGAGATTTCATTGGCCATTTGGCAAGTACGAATTGTGTGTTGTCTGTAGGTGTCTTCCCTAGATTTATAATGCTTAGGGATGTAAAAACGGTTACTCGGATGGTTCAGGTCGAATAAAATTGGATACAAATCACTTCAGGTTGATTTGATGCTTTGACTCGATTCAGGTCAGGTACGGGTTCATTTCAGGTCGGATCCATTTTAGGTCGGGTCCATTTCAGGTCGGATTCAAAAGGTTCGGGTCCAAATCGAATAATTAACAATTTCATTTCAGGTCGGGTAGATTTTAGGTCGAGTCTATTTCAATTCGGTTGCATTTCAGGTCAGGTTTATTTCAAGTCGGTTTTGTTTCAGGTCGAATTAATTTTGGTTTTAAATTCATAATAATCAAAAATATCATATAATAAATAATGATTCATATCTTAAAAAATAAAAATTATGTTAAATTACACAAATTAAAAATTAATAATGAATAAATATTGGACTATAAAATCAAAGAATAAAATTTTAAAATAAAAAAGATAAACATTAATAAAATAAAAAATCATCTTATTAATATATTTCAAAAATAAAAATAATGAAATTTAGACTATATATAAAATTTATATTATAAATGAAATAAAGTATATAAAAAAATTATATCATAGAAGGAATTTATACCACATATAAAAAATATATTATATATAAAATAATATTATATACAGATTAATACTATCTTTTGGAATGGAATAATATTATATATGAATTATACTGCATATAAAATAATGCTATTTTTGAAAATATAATAGTACTATATATGAAAATATAGAATATATAAATATAATACTATATATATAATACATTAATAATTTAATATAAATATGTATATATAATATATTGATAATTAGATGTATATATTAACATATATTATATGTATATATAATTATATATTAGTAATTAGGTGTATCATGTATACATTAATATATCATATATATGTAAATGTATACATAATACATTCATGTATACTATAATGATTAGATGTATACATAGTAAACTACTAGTAGTACATTAATATATATACATAGTATATTAATATATATATTAATACATATATACATAATAATTAGATGTATCATATACGTATAACCAGATATATTATATACTAGATATATATATGTATTATGTATATGTATATAATATAAATTAGTAATTTAGTATAGTATATTATATTAAGTATATATATTAATATATTAATAATTTAATATATGTATATGCATTATATTCATATATGTATATGAAATTACGTATACTATATATGTATATATACTTATAATATATATATATAATATATTATATTATATGTATATATATGCTTACAATATATATATATATGCGTATATATTATAATATACATTAATTTTTCATGTATGTATATATGTATATTATATACTACATATAAATTTATATTATATTAAATACTATATATGTATTATATATTATAATATATGTATATGTGTATTATATATTATAAAGCAAATAATATATCAATGATCTAATTAAGGACTTAAAGGGGGATTAACCTCTAAACCAAAAAATAGAAGCTTTCCCTCCATTATTTCATTTTGTTGCTAACTTTCCCCCTCAAATCAAAATACAAAAGTTTCCTCCTAAACTAAATTTTTTTTCATTACTTTAATAGTTATAATTATTTTTTAATATATATTTTTTAATTTAATGTTCATAATATACTTTAATATATATAATATATATACTTAAATGTGTTAATAAATATTATACTTTATGTATTAATATATTATATGTAATATAATATATATTATATATAATATCATTTAATATATATATATATACTTAAATGTATACTAATATATGTATTTAATTTGTTTATAGTTAATGTATGTATATTATTAATTCTTTAAGCCAAACACTAATCTCTTAAGCCTAAATTACTAAACTAGTTCTCTAAGACCAATTCTCCAATCACTAAACTAATTCCCTATGATCAAATTGAAACAATTTTAAAATATATAATCTGATTTTAATTAAATGAGGACCGAATTGAATAAAAAAATAAAATTTAAAACTTAATTTTTGAGTGATAATAACCAAATTAAAATAATTATAAAATAAGTTGTAGAGCGGCGCGAGATTCGAATTTTTAGGCGCAGCCTATATAAAAATTTACGGAATTTTTTATCCGACTTAGAGTAATGTCAAATGAATATCTAAATGTAATCTCTCTTTTTATATTTTTAATTTGTTATATTTAATTAAAATTTATTATTTGATTATATGTTGTAATAATAATAATCTAAAATTTACTATATATATTAATTCTCTCTAAAATTTTGTTTTTTTATATACTCCCTCTGTCCCAAAAATATTGTCTTTTATTAACTTTTTTCTAGTCAAACTTTTTAAACTTTGACTAATAATTATTTAAAATTTATTAATGATAAAAATATAAAAATATATATTTTAGAAACCTCTAATAGAGTAGATTACAAATATATATTTTATAAAATTTAATTATTTAAAATATTTAATATAATTATAGTCAAAATTTAGAAACTTTGACTTTAAAAAAGTCAATAAGAGACATTACTTGTGGGACGGAGGGAGTAATAATCAAAATTTATTTTTAATTCCCTCCAAAATTTTGGGTAATTTATATCCCTCCAAAAGTTTTACACTAAAAGTAAACTAATCTCCAACTTAAAAAAATGAGTGGCTTATTTCCTTCCAAAATTTTATATTTTTCATTCTTTTTTTATCAATTATTTTTCTTTTTTATCAATTATTGTGGTTTAATTTAATTGAGTCATAATTTAGATTAATTTAATAAAAATCTACATTTGATTTTAATTTTTTTAATTATATTTTTATATTTCAATTTAGCTTAATTAATCCTAAGTTCAATAAGTTAATTTAACTTAATTAAATATTAATTTTAAATTATAATTAAAATTAAATATATTAAAACTAAATAAAATAATTAATAAATTTAATTAAATATATAATATTAAATTTAAATATTAATCTTAAATTAATTTTAATATCTTATTTTATTTTTAAGTTTAATTATATTTATTAATATTTTAAATTTATCAAATTATAAATATATTCAAACACTTTTTGGGCATGCAAATTGTAAATAGACCTGTTCAAGATTGTGGAGCAGGCCAAGCTTGGATATGATTTTCGGTCACCAGTTTTGTCCTTAATTCTATGAAATACGTATTTGTTTGGATTTAATGTTGAGCTATCTGTCAACAGAGAAATGACCTGTCGATGGAGAAGGAAAATTAAATAATGGGTAGGAAAAAACTTAGCCGACTAAATTTGCTTGGATGCAAATTGCTTTTACTTTTACTTTTTTTTTTCTTGAAAACATAATTTACCGTTAAAAAATTGAAAGATCACTTACTTTTATTTTTTTTATTTTTATTATTAAATAAAATTTAAAAACTATCATTTATAGATTTTATTATTAATTATAAAATGATTAGTATCTAATTAGTTAGGTGTTAGTGTATGATAGGATCATAATTAATGTTAAAATAATATTTTTAAATTAAGAATAAAAAATTTATATAAATCTATAAATAATACTTTCATTGGTTTTGTTCTTCATATCTTATCTTTTTACCACTTCACCTCTTATGTTATTTTCTTTCAATTTATTCTAAAATTTTTATTGATATTTTTTTGATTCGATACTTCAAGAAGACAAAGATTCATCATTTATGAGATATATTGTTGATATCATATAATCAAGTTTGAGACAAAACTTTAACAACAAAACTCAGGTGTTAACACTCTATATTTTTTATAATTTTTATTAATAATGTTTACGCGAAAATATATTTTCGATAGTAAAAAAGAAAAAAAAACAGAAAAATTAGTAGAATCACAAAAGGGAGCTTTAGATAATTTTTTCGAAACGAGTAAAAGAACCTTTAGACGATGGTGATGCGTTAGAAATAAATGAGGATAATATTAAATATTCTAATGAAAATTTAAATGATAAAAATTTGAGTGATGATAATTGCCTTAATGACAATTATTAAGTGTAATAATTTATTTGGTATTTAATAAAATTTATTGATATTTTTCATTTGATAATTATCGAGTATAATAAAAAATAATTTATAAATAAATTAAAATTAATTTTTTATTCTTTAAGTTTAATTTTTTAATACTTATTATTAGGGCCATATTTTTAAATTTGCCCCTGGGCCATCAAAATCTCCGAAACGGCTCTGCTGATTAAACACTTATCCTCGTGTTTTGTCATAGTTGTTATTGAAATCGTATATTCTTTCTAGTATATTTATTTGTTTCTATGCTTCAAATTAAAGGGTTAAGGTATAATATTAAAGATTGTAATTAAGATTTATAGAAATAGGGGTAGTGTGTATTTTTAGGGTGTAAGGCTTAGGGTTTAATGTTAGGGGTTATGGTTAGAATTTAGGAATTGGGGGTATAGTGTATTTTTTAAGGTTTAGGATATAAAAAATAAATATTCGAGTTTAAAATTTAATTTTTTAAAATTTTTTAATAGGAGTCATGGATGGAGGCATAATAAAGAGACATGATTTTTCTCTGTTATTCCATCGTCTATTATTTCTCTTTTTTTATGTTCCATCCGTTTAGCTTTTATTTTTGTGTATGTGAATTTTTCTTGTGTTTTAGTTAGAAACATGTACGAGTCAGGTTTTTAATTTATCTGAATTCGATTCAAAAATAATCATCATAAATCTGGTCTGATTCAATCCTATCTTTTAAAAAATTTAACTTGACTTGAAATTTATATATCTAAACTCAAATCTAACCTAACTAGTTCTATTAAAAAATAATTTTAAAAACCTAAATATAAAAAATAATTTTAAGAACTACTTATAAAAATATATATAAAGAAATAGTATTATTATAAATATTCTTAAAAATATAAAAAAATAGATTATTAATCCTGGATTTGGAATGATTCATTTTTTTCACCCTAAACCATAACTTACTCTTAAGAAAAATTTAACCCAACCTAAACTCAAATTTTAATAAAAAAATATGATATGATCAGATCGGATAAGATAAAATTCAGGGTTGAATTTGACATCGTTTCTAGAATTAGTTGTTATTTGATTATCATAATAATCTACTCGTAGTTTGGACTATCAGACTGATTCACTTATATGTGTAGGGTTAAAATTAATTTATATTGTGTAGAACTCAAATACTTCTACATCTTTTTTTGATCATTGGATAATGGTAATATTGACTAAAATTATTTTTTTATTTTTTTTAAGTGATTCACATTTTCTATAATCTCATCCATCCATTTACCTTCATCCAACGCTCCAAAAAAGTATCTTTTTATTTTTTTTTCAAGTGATAATTTTATATTTTCTACAATTTTATTCATCTATTTACCTTCATCCAACGCTCCAAAAAAATCTTTCAAGTTTTATATAGTACAATTAACAGTAGAATGTAAAATTTATCACAGAAAAATAAAAAATTACTTAAATAATTCTTAAACTATTATTTTATTTTTGTTTCATCTTTAATTTAACTCAAAAAAGTTTAAAACTTTATCATTTTACCATCTTTAAAAAAACTTCATTTCTCTAAAAGTATTCTAAAATTCTCTAAAAGTTGTGCTTCTCTTAAAGTTAGGAATTGCGTCAAGTTTGTTGGTTAAATAGACTGCAAAACAGGGCGTTAGCACTGACAGGAAAAATAAAATGAACGAACTGAAAGATAATGAGACCGTGTCGTGGTATGGAGGCCACTGCCTTAGAAACAAATCGCCCCGATGTGTGTACTCGCTACTTTAGGCGGTTGTCCCCCGAAGGTTAGCACGGTCCTCCAAACAGTGTACACCCAAAGTTTGGAGTGGACTGTAGAGGAAATGATCGTCGGAACCGGAGTCGAACAGAATGATGCTCTCTAATTCTCTCTCAAGTAAGACAGATGAACTCTGAATGGGATAATTAAAAATGAGAGAAAAACATCTTATTTATAGGTTGAAAGCAGGGGCAAATCTGTTCGAGAATCAAATAAAATCTGATTTAAATTTAAATTTTAAATTTAATATCAGATAATATCTATCCAAAAATAGTAGATTTGCTAACCGAAAATATCTATTTAAATCTCAGATAAAATCTATTCAAAATTAGATTTATTAACAGATAAAATCTAATTAAATCTCAGATAATCTGTTAATATTTATCTAAAAATAGTAGATTTACTAACCGAAAATATCCATTTAAATCTCGGATATTTTGTTATTAAATCTATTCGGTTAAATATTTAAAATTTAAAGAGAATTTTAAATCAACTGAACTGCTTTCATACAACCTATAAAAACAGAGTGTGGGATTCAAGCATTACACATTTCCAACAATCCCCCACTAATGCGAAAGAATCCTCATGATGTCACAAAGTTCGACTATCACTAGACGAGCACTTGCGAGATTAGTTACTTAAGTACATAGTGAACGAATCTTGAACTAGTACGTAGTGATGATGAGTAATCCTCCTCTTAGATAAGTGAAACTAGTCTTGAACTTTCTAAGATCGGGGTGAACTCATAACACATAACTAATCCCTTCATCCACCACAATCCGCGATTTGAAGATGTGTATATTAAAGTATATATATTTAGCCATCTTACCTCGGGATTTTAGTAAGTGTACTAGAAAAACGGCCCATCGTTTTTCATAGAAGGCGGCTAACTCTTCTCACTTACATAGGTTATTTCATCAAGTTTATCTCAACATAAACCACCCAAAATTGAGCTATGAAATAATTAAGAGCTTTGTCTAAAGCTCAACCTCACAAGAAATAAGGTGATTTTCTTCAAGTTCATATTAAATGAACCACCCAAACTCTGGGCTAAGAAATCATTAAGAATAAAAACTCAACCTCTTTGTTCGGTAAATTCAATAGTGTTCTTCTCAATAGAACAATCCAACCTCTTTGGATAGAATTTATTAAGAGTTTAAAAATAAACTCATCCTTCCGAGCGGTAAGTTCAATTAGTCCTTCGCAATAGGTCTAAGAACTTATTAAGAGTAGTTATTCAACCAAAATCGGTAAATTCATCAAGTCTTTCTCACTAAGACCACCCAAACCTGGGCTACGAATTTATTAAGAGCATTTAAGCTCAACCTGAGCATGTACATGAAACGTCATAGGGATTGGGTAAAGGGACATGTACACTATGAGTCTCTTTCATGGTTTCGTTTAACCACATTGAACTTAGAGAACTAAGTTGGGTATCCACCATGAATCTCTCAACAAATGGGCTTAAGACCCATCCCCCTCGACGAATCCAGAATTTGTTTCCTGCTCAATCCTTTGGTAGTAGGATCAGCCAAATTCATCTCCGACTTAACATACTCTAAGGTAAGTACTTCGTTCTTTATTAGGTGCCTCACATATTCGTACCTTATGCGAATGTGTCTCTTCACGAGATTGCAGCTTCACCTAAAGTGAAAACATATCTACTCGTAGAGCTTACCTCATCACTATTAGAAACCTAGTTGGCGTCACAACATCCTTTCAAATAACAGGATAGCCAACAAATTTAAGTTTCTAATCCATAATACCCTTAAGGTATTTTAGTAAGCGTCTAAGAGTCATTCAATGTTCACCACTTGGATTATGAGTATATCTACTTAATCTACTCATTAGATAGGCAATATCGGGTCGAGTATAGTTCACTAAGAACATTAGGCTTTCAATAATTTTAGCATATTCAACCTGGGAAACACAGCTTCCTTTATTTTTAACGAGATGAGTGCTAGAGTCAAAAGGGGTTCGAGTATAAATGACATCCCAACTGTCAAACTCTTTAATATTTTTGAGTTAACCCTATAACTAACTAGCCTTGCCTTACTCTGGATTGACCCATTTGGTATGAGTTTTTTTTTTAAAAAACTCATTTGTTGCTGATAGGTTTAAATCCTTTAGGCAAGTCTACCAATTCTCAAGCATGATTTAGACATTATTGACTCTAGTTTATCATTAACTACTCCTCCAAAACTAGTGTCAATAGATCTCATAGCTTCTTCATAAGTTTTAGGATCCTCATCTAACAAGAAACTTGAGCTATAAGATTTGATAAGTTGTCTAGATCATTTATCTCAAAAATGAAGGAAGTAACAAAGTCTGGTCCAAAAGATATTTTTATCTTTGTTTAGGCTCTAACTCAAACTCTAGAGCATATCATACGATAGTGTTGGTAGCATACTACATCAACGGTTTAGGCATCGATGGTGGACTGTCAGGATACTTTAGCCAGACACCCCCACACTTTTAGGTATTGCAAGTTAGGTACATAACCTTTTCACAGTTCGTATGGGGTTGAGTCTAATTTTTTATGAGGTACTCGGTTTAAGATTTACCGATAGAATAACTTCCCCAATAAGTTATAAGCTAACCCAGAACTTATCAACAATGAAATTATCATCTCTTTTAAAGTTCTGTTTTTCCTCTCGGCTATACCGTTTTTTGAGGAAAATAAGGGGAAAAAGTTTCATAAACTATGTCATTCGTCTCATATACCTCTTTAAGAAATTTAGATCTAAATTCACCACCTCCATCGGACCTAACACTTTTTATCTTTTTCATAAAGAGAATTTTTATGGAGATTTTTGCACACTCCTAAGATAGACAAATTTTTTCTTCCTTCTTAATTATCTGAAGAAAAGAGCCCAAAGAGATTTAATAGCTACAAACATCTTTTAATAGCATTAATGTCTATCATTTTCTCTTTATTTTAGACAAGGTTCTTACCTTAAAAGACCATTAGAAATATTCATCTACTATGACTAAAAATATATCTTAAAAATTATTAAGATTATTATTCTAACTTCTTCACTAAGTATAGAATATTTATTTAGTCATAGTATCTTATAAATTGGAATAATGAGCATAGTAATACACCAGGTAGGTTTAGAAAGAGAGGTGATGCATAAAGCATACTTAAATACCAAATCTCTCAGAAACCAATCTAGACATGCATTATTTAAACTATCTCACTACTTTCCAATTAATCTCTTATGAATATTTCTCTCTCATTTAGGTCTTTTAAAAGTTATGCTTAATATATATATTCCCCACAAAAAAAAATTATTAAGCATACTCAAGATAAGTTTTCTACTAGAAAAGGTCATCTAGCCTTCTTTTACAACCTAGTCTAAACCATACTCTCTAAGCTTATAAACTAGGTAAAGGCTTTAATATAAATTCATGTAATATAAATCATGATTTAAATAATCTGACCTTATAAGTAGAAACGCAATTCATGTAGACCTTGTCTATTTTGATCATGTCTGCAACTTCAATCCTTGTATCATGATCCCAAATTCATCGTGACTGATATTTCATAACCATTTTGAATCTACAAAATTCAAATAAAAATTATATATGGTTAGTCACGAAAATAATTTACTAACAGTAATAATAAATAAATAAATAAAATTTACTGATAGTAAAATATCCTTATCTTTAGGATTTTGATTCTTATCTTCAAGATCACCACCATCTTCGATTATTGACCCGTCAAGCGCGTCAAGCTTAAACAAACCCAAAACCACCTTGATAATAATATCATTTTTGCAGTAGATTTGTTTCTAAATTGTTGGTTAAATAGACTGCAAAACAGGGCGTTAGCACTGACAGGAAAAATAAAATGAACGAACTGAAAGATAATGAGACCGTGTCGTGGTATAGAGGCCACTGCCTTAGAAACAAATCGCCCCGATGTGTGTACTCGCTACTTTAGGCGGTTGTCCCCCGAAGGTTAGCACGGTCCTCCAAACAGTGTACACCCAAAGTTTGGAGTGGACTGTAGAGGAAATGATCGTCGGAACCGGAGTCGAACAGAATGATGCTCTCTAATTCTCTCTCAAGTAAGACAGATGAACTCTGAATGGGATAATTAAAAATGAGAGAAAAACATCTTATTTATAGGTTGAAAGCAGGGGCAAATCTGTCCGAGAATCAAATAAAATCTGATTTAAATTTAAATTTTAAATTTAATATCAGATAATATCTATCCAAAAATAGTAGATTTGTTAACCGAAAATATCTATTTAAATCTCAGATAAAATCTATTCAAAATTAGATTTATTAACAGATAAAATCTAATTAAATCTCAGATAATCTGTTAATATTTATCTAAAAATAGTAGATTTACTAACCGAAAATATTCATTTAAATCTCGGATATTTTGTTATTAAATCTATTCGGTTAAATATTTAAAATTTAAAGAGAATTTTAAATCAACTGAACTGCTTTCATACAACCTATAAAAACAAAGTGTGGGATTCAAGCATTACACATTTCCAGAGTTCAAAAGGCATACATTAAACAACTTCAAAAAGGCACTTGGTTTCTCCGTGGGGACCAATTGAGAGTATGTTAGCTGCAGTTTGCAGCCTTTGTAAAGCACTCGAATAAAGATATAAAGAACACTATCTTTCGGTACAATTTCCCACTACTCTAGGCTGATAATTGCTAACCCAAAAGTTTTTACTTTTCCATTAGTTTGACCAAAGCCATTAGTTTTACCCTTTATTTTAAACTGTTAATACAGAGAATTACATGGGGAGAACTTTTAGAGTTTGAGAATTTTTAAAGTAATGAATGTTTTCTGAGAAAGATAATAAAAATATAAAATTTTAATTTTTTAAAGGTTAAATTAAAGATAAAATAATAGTTTAAAAATTATTTAAGTAATTTTTCATTTTTATTATATTATATTATCTTTTCGTCAATATTTAACTGTACTTAACATTGGAGTAACTAAAACTTTATAACCCAAAAATAATAATGACTTTATTGGTCGTTTTTTAAAATCGGCGACTAAAAATGTATTAAGGGTAAACAAAAGTGACTAACGCAATAGTTTACCTTAAATAATAATATATATTTTTAGTTTTCGTTTTTTAAAAATATGCGCACATTACGAAGATAAACTATTTAAACACAAATTTTTTAAGATAATAAGACTCCTTCATTGGGACTACTAATAACTAGGGGTGTTCAAAAATACCTAACTTAAACTACCTTATCTGTTGACTTGTCTACCTGATTAAAAATTATCGAGTATTTAAAATAAAATATCCGAATTTTTTGGACCGGATACTCGACCTATATTTTTTTTCGGGTAGTTGGTCCTGGTCATGACCGAATTTTTTTAAGAACCGGGTTCTTGAACCGACCCATTAATTTTAAATATATTTTTAAATTTTAAATTATATTTTTATTATATATTTTTTATTATTTTTCTCTAAAATTAATTTTAAATCATTAATTTCTTTTTATACTTGTATTATATACTTTTAAATTTTGAATTTTTCATAAATGTTTATATTAATTTGTCAGTATGAGATTTGAAAGAAAAAATATGATCAAGAATAATACATTCTTTTATCGATAAACTTTAGTATATGCATATATATCCAAATATTTATCTTTAAAACCTATCTCAGATCAATAATTTTGTGCTTAAAATATATATCATGAAATTTTAGGCATTTCTTATATATTTTTAAAAAATATATATAAAAAATTAAATCAGGTACCCGATACTTAATTTTGCGGTACCCAAATTTTATGGGTACCAAATTTATAGGTACTAAGATTTTATGGGTCAGATTGTGGGCCAACGTTTTGGTACCCGAGATTCGGGTACCCGATTATGAATACCCCTACTAATAACCATTGTTTTGTTTTGAATAAAAATAGAAATATTAAACATAAATTTTAGCTATGGTTGACTTTACAATAGGAGGGTCATTAACATCTTTAAAAAACAGATTAATAATGTAGTGCAGGAATTATCATAATAAGTTAACTCAACTTAAGAATATAATACATGTTTAGCTAAAGAATCATCATTGATAACCATTGTTTGGTGCATTGTTGATTGAAGAAAATTCCGTTCGCATGAGTGGAATTATGACAAGTATCTTTATGACGAACCCTGAACCCATTGAGTACTACAAATGGTAAAAAGATAATATATTTTTATTTAAATGACTTAAATTCTAATAATATTTGTTTACGATGTACGTGTGGTATTAAAGAACTGAGAAAATTAAACATATATTACCTTATAATTATTAAAAATTTTAAAAAATTATATTTATAATAAAATAAATTTTATCATAAGTCACTCTTTATTGTAAATTTATAATATAATATGATGAATTAAACAAAGAGATCGAGATGATTTTTAGGATAAATTTAGGGTTTACAGACCAACATAGATCACAAAATTTTATTACACACGATCATATTGTTACGATCAGTTGAGTGATTCGATTAAATTATTTAAAAAATATTTTTTTAACAAATAAAATATTATACATCAGACAATTAATTGTTTGAAATTTAACAACACGATATTATTAATATTACAATTAATTAATTGAGTGATCCGATTGTGATTTGAAAATACAATAACCTATTTGTATACTGACCACTCATCTATTGCCACGTGGTGTAACCTACTCCCCTAAAACATAAGAAATTATATTATGGGATTGGCTTATCACATCAGTCATGATTTAATCTACTCATAATCACCTACTTTACCACTATTATCTAAATCATTTTTCTAATCAATGAATCTTCACTTATTTTTTTTATGTTATTTAAAAATATATATTTTTTAAAAAATAAATTAATGATATAAATAATTAATGGTAAAATGAATGATTTCATAGATTAAAAATCACGATTCATATAACAAATCAGATTTATAATATAACGAGCAAGACCTATAATATAATCTCTTCTAAGGGCAGCCTGCATTTGTTTCGTAGTTTTTATCTTTCATGAAGAAGAAATTAAAGCGCTGAGATCAGCAGTGATGTGTTACAAAATTGACGTTTCCAACGGAATTTGAAAAAATACAATAAAATCCTAAAATTGGCACAAAATTTACAAATCAATCACTATGATTCAGAGCAAAAATCGAATGCAGTGAGGATTAGGGGCCATGTTCCAAAATTTTGGAATTTTATCATTTCATATTTTTTAAAAATGATTATTGGGTTTATTAAAGATTTACAATTTAACTATTTTCTCATATCTTTTATTTTCATTAATATATATTTACATGTATTTATATAATGAAAAAAGATATCATGGTAAAATTTATTCTATAAAGTCAATCATGACGTTGAATTTTTTAAGTAAGATTAAGTGTTTAAATCCTAATATTATAAACGGAGAAAATTAAGTTAAAACTTAGTAAAACCGTTCCATATTAAACTTTTATAAAACTCAATTTGAATTAATCAGTTAATAAATTAAATATAAATAATTTCCCCCACTGCTGACAAAGAGACAAATTGTTATTATTATTTTCCCCAAAATCAATTGATTTGTGAGTTTGGAACCTATGTATTTGTTTGTTTCTGTTTTTCCTCCTCAAAATGAAATTTATTATAATTATACAAAGGTTGTAAAAAATATTTTGTCTATTCAAAATGTACAAGGATTATTTTATACAATTTTTTAATGGGAAAAAAATGTAATACGAAGTATAATATATATACTTATTATTAATATATATACTGGTTTCTATGGTACGTTTACTTAAATATTAAGGTAAACTACATGTTTGGTCATTTATGTTTTACAAGTTTTCATTTTCGGTCACCAAATTTAAAAAGTAACATTCTAATCACTTATGTTATTGGTTTATAACGTTTTGCTCACTAAAGTATTAGAGGTCGTTAGTTTGATGACATGAAAGTAACATGGGTTAATTTATAATTGGCATAAAGATAATTTTCACCCTTAACGTTTATAATTTTTGTCATTTTGATTCCTATTCTTTTTTTTGAGATAAATTTAGCCCTTAATCTATGTCTTTTTAACAAATAACTCATTTTTTAACTATCATGATAATTGAACCGTTAAAAGTTTAATAATAATAATAACATGTCATATATATATATATATATGTGATAATATATTTTAAATGACATATAGTCTAACCTATTATATATATATATAGAATATAATTTTATTTCAGTATAAAATATAAAACAATTAAAATTTAAATAAAATATTAAAAATTAATTAAATCCAAAACAAAAATTTACTAAATATTCTTAACCCTAACTAAAATATCTTTATAAAACCCTAAAACTCCAATTTAGATTAAAACTAAAATACTTAAATTCTAAACTAAAATAATAAAATTCTAATTGATTATTATCAAAATCATTTATCTTTGATTCACCGGTAACAAACTATACAAAATCCTTTCTTTTCAGATTATGTTCATACTTTTTTAGATAAAATTTTGATTTTACTATAATTAAGGTTGAGAATGTTTAATAGCCTTTTGTTTTAGATTTAATTAATTTTTAATAAATAAAAAAATAATTTTTAATATTTTATTTGAATTTTAATTGTTTTATATTTTTAGATTGGAATAAAACTATATTCCGCGTGTATGTATTTGATATATTAGATGTTAAGTCATTTAAAATATATTATTACATATATATATATATGACATATCATCATTATTAAAATTTTAATGGTTCAGTTATCATGATAGTTAAAAAATGAGTTATTTGTTAAAAAGAATAGGGGCCAAAATGAAAAAATTACGAACGTTAAGGATGAAAATTATCTTTATGCCTTTATAATTTTACCCCTAAAGTTTAAAAACGATATTAATTTTACCTATAAATTTTAGAAAAAAATCAAATTATGCTCTCGAATCCAACCAGTCTTGTCCAAGGGACCGCGCCAAGATTAATTTATAAGGAGGGCAAGCCGATAAACTTCGAATATAGTTCTAAAACATAATTAAATGATAGTAGAAAATAAAAAAGTTAAAGTCTTAAAAGGTCTTGATTTCATTAATTTAACAGATATAGTCATAAAAAATGAGAGGAACAAGGACTTGTAATGGTTTTAAAATTATCATTGGCTAAAAAAATAAAACCGTTCAAAGTTAAAGGATAATTGTCTCTCCCACCCTTCATATGACTCTGTCATTAGAGTAATAACCTTTTATTTACATTGTCACCTTCAAATTTTTTCTCCTCTCGAAAAATATCCACAGTTCATAAGTATTTAAATATATTTTTTTATTTTTTTCTTAAAACTTTTTCTCCTTCTCTCTATAAAATCAGTGTTTTTTTCTTACCCGATAAGGTGTCATCGTTTTCTTAGTTTGAAAGGGTAGTTATCTCGACCTCTTTGATCATTTCGCTTCCTTCCTCTTTTCTCTTTTCTTTTCTAAGTTTTCCTTATTTTCACCCAATATGTATGTCTTTTAGCGAATTCTTTCGTAGTTCGATGAGGGCTTTATTTTTAGAAAAATTGTTAATCTAAGAAAACAATAATAAACAATAAAATTAAATATTGGTATTATTATTAATCGAACAGAATATAATATAGATATAACATTTCTAAAACCAAACCGATTAGAACAAGTTGATCTTGCAGTTGCACAATCTTTTTAGTATAGATTTTTGGTCATTTCTTGGTGCTTGATATATTTGGTCATCCATCTTTTAGGATACAATAACTAGATGATCAATTATAATATCACAACTACAGAGATCATGAACTACAACCTTAACTTCTATTATTAAAAATTACTTTTAAAAGTCATAAAATAAAATAATAAAAAATTAATGTATTTTTAAGTTAAGCAAAATCAAGAAAGCATTAAAAATAATTTATAAGAGTTTCAGGGTATAAAGAAATTTTTGACCTAATAGAAAATTTATGATGTAAGAATTAATTAGCCTTAAAAGAATAATTTTTAAAATTATTGTCTGAATTAAAGGAAGTTTTTTATATTTATTCTTTTAATTCCAAAACATAATTAAAAATGACATGCTCTTTCTGAGGAAATATTTGAGCTAAAATATCTCTAAGTACAAAAAAGACTAGACCGATCTAACATTTATATTATCTATGTTGTGTATCATTATACAGTTATCAAACAATAATTGATTTCACATTTTTTCTCAATGATATTTGGATCAATTTCTCATTCAAAGCTCTAAAATTTTTATTTTTTTCCAAATTTTTTTTACATGAATAAAATTAAATATTTTTATCAAAAATATTTTGACTCAGTATGATGATAGAATCTATAATCAGTAACTATATTTGATAGTTATGTGTCCTCCTTTAAATATTTTCTTGTGAAAATATATTTACTTTACTGACTTACAAGTTGATATGATGTCCTTGAATTATTCTATCATTTATATAAATGATATCATACTTCATACAACCGCCTCCTAACGAGATTTTTAGTTCTCATGGTTTATGTTCAAATGACTCTGAACATTTTTTAATTTTACAAGAGTTTGAGAAAATTATGTTCAATATTTTCTTTAAAGTGGTCTCACTTCACTCTTACATAGGTGACATATATTTACATCCTAAGAACGGACTTAAGAGAGGAACATGAGCCCCATAATGATCGCTCATGTCTATACAATTAAGTTGTCCTTTTAAAATTAGATCCTAAAATTTCCATTCAACTAGGTAAGACTGTCTTTCGCATAACACCCTAATTTTTTTCTAGACTTTAATCTCATTACTTTTGATATTTTTTTAATTTGATATTGATTTAACCCTAATATATTTACAAGTTATTAAAGATAACTCCATTTGAGATTTATTGTTTAAGTGTATTGTTTCAATGACGTATATATCTCGATTTATGATACATAAAGCTTTGCGCTCTATTAATTGTTTCTTGATTATCACAATATATGAGAATTGACTTTGGTCATTTAAAAATATTCTTCGAAGACATTCTATAGTTATTTGATTCATTCTCTAGACTTTTCTAGAGTTAAAAACTCAAATTTTATTATGGATCTGATTATAAATGTTTGTCTTAAAAAATCTCATGGCATAGCTTGTCTATTTGATATGAAACATATTCACTTATATTTTTGATTTCTTGAATATCTAATATCCTATTTACATCGAAGAATCCTTCTAAATGGTAAGATCTCTAAAATAATATAATTTATAATCTTCAGTATATCTAAAATATCTGAATACTCTCACAATTCTTTTCATAGTTTTAAGCTTGGTTAGCTTGTAAACTGGTTAAACTTCTCACAATGAAAGCAATATCGTGTCTAGTACAATTTATTTGTAATGTCTGTGACACTTGTATATTTTATTTGAACAAATACTGGCTTGTATTTATTAGAGTTCTAGTTATACAAAAAATATCCTTATCAATTTTTTTAATAATTGGTTTTATAATATGATTATATCAATATAAGACTTTTAAATGATTGTTTGATTTAGATGATCAAAATTATATGGTCTAGTCTCATATCTTTTATATTAAATTTTGAATTTAACATATCATTTATAAGTTCTTACAATTTAATTATTGCTTACAATAATAAGTATGTCATTAACATAAGATCATATATTCTAATGTCGATAGATTTGACATATTTATATTTGTAACACTCGTAACTTCCATAACAAAAACAACATGTCATTGCCATCGAAACAAATTAGATGTGAATTATTTTTAAGAATAAATTAAAAATATAGCATTAATAATAAGTATTAAAAAATTTAAATTTGAAAATATAAAAATACATTAATTTATTTGTAAATATTTTTTTATTACAGTCAATAATTATTGAAGAAAAACATCAAAAAATTATTAAACAATGAACAACTTACAAAAAATACTTCTACGAGTATTTTTTCACATAAACATTATAAATTATACAGAAAAATAGAGCGATAACACCTGAGATTTTGTCGTTGAAGTTTTGTCTCAAACTTAGTTATAGTATATCAATAATAAATCTCATAAACCATAATTTTTTTGAATAAATGAATCATTACCTTCTTAGAATATCGAATCAGAAATTCGAAATAAAAATCTAAAATAAGTTATTAGAAAATAAGATAAGACAAAGATGATGCGATAAGAAATTTAGATTTAAAAAATAAGAACAATAAAAATATTATTTATAGGTGTATATAAATTTTTTTATTCTCAATTTAAAATAAAAAATATTATTATAATCTCAATTATAGACCTACAATTCTCTAATACCTAAACTAATTAGATAATATCAACTTTATAATTAATTATAAAAGATATCAATTTATTGACCATCTTTTTAAGTTTGTTTAATAATATAATAATAGAAATATAACTAAAATGAAAAAACCCACTTTAATTTTAAGTTTCCTAGGAATCATTATTATATTCAATATCTTTTAATTTTTAATATAATTTAACGATAAAATACTTCAATTTTAATTAATTCTAATGATCAGTAGATCCTGCCACCCTGGCGACGGAAAAATTATATCATGGGTCAGTCCTACCAAGTCATTCATGGGACCGACCAATGATAATCATCCACCTCATTATTTTTTAATTTTTAAAATAAAGATTCACTTGGGAAAAAAATATGACATGGAAAAGTTGATGAAGTGGGTAATTATCAGTCGGTCCCATAGACACGTGGTGAGACTGACCCATGATATAATTTTTCCTTGGCAATGGCTTGGGACATTGTCGATGTAAACAAATGCATCCCCAAGGTTTAGGACTTTGTCGATGAGACGATTATCTGCATAGACCAACATATGGAGCGTAGCCTACTCGAACCAGAGATATGCCAAGAGTTTGAATGGCTGGATGGTATGGGTGTTATATGATTTTGTATCTGTAATCCAATGCTCTGGCAGTTTTGGTTCTGGTCTTTATGGTTCCATGGTGTAAATGTATCATTTTGGATGATTAGGACCGAAAGCATTCGATACAATGCAATTTCAGAAACAGTATATCCCCATGGGATACCAAGGATAAGACCCAGCCATAGCCTGCAAATATACTAGCAAAATCTGGCAAAATAGATTTCTCCACCAGGATTGGATGCCGTGCCTAGATCCTGGTGTAGTCTAGGTCGAGAGATACAGGAAAGGAGGCAAGTCCAGTGAATTTTCATTCAAGCCAAAAACGAGTACATTTCATCACACTTTATCAAACAGAAGTTCACTACTTCTAACCATGTCAAATGTACAATTAATGCACACTCAGTGTGCTGATTCTATCTAATCAAACACACACATACATATATATACCATTTTATTACTCAGCCTGGCACTAAGAAAGTGAGTCCGTACTTACTATTGTGTTCTACGTGGTGCAACTATACAACACAGTATAAAAACAACAAGGGTGTCGTCGGCTCCAGCCACACCAACACTCTAAGCCTCAAAGATCAAGATGCGGGGCTATGCTTGAGATGTTGCTCATAGAAGTCGATCAACTGGCACAAGAGAAAAAGAGAAAACAAGAAATGTGAGAAGTGTCTGTCAGCTCTTGTAGCAATGTTGATTGACTACGAAAATTATCAGGCATGACGACAATCAATTACCAGAAGGGGATTGTTAGCTTTAAGATATTTGTTGTCCACCATAACCTCTTTTCCGTCGGATCTGTAAAAGAGGTAGAAAATTTATCATTGTCAAAATAAACTTCAACTGAAACATTTCTTTAATGGGAAATGGCAGTTTTAATGTTTTAAACCAACCCGATTGCCAAGAAAGTTACTGACACATCTTGGTCGTTGTCGGATACAGACGCTGAAAATCCCACAGGCTTGAGGATCTTTGTTATAATAGGTATATTTACAGAACTATCAATCAGGGGTGTATTATTCAACCCATTAGCTGTTAAACAAAGATTCTCAATCCCTATCTGTGCATCTGAAGTTCCACAGCTAACACGGATGTTCGGCGTTGCACTTTGAGTCGAATCAGATCTAAAGGAAGAAATATCTTATTTAAACCTCTTCACTGAACCGGACTTCCTTCTTTTAGCCCCTGTTCGACGATCACTCTTAACTGATGCTACTACATCAACATTTGGTAGCCCATCAGTAAGACCATCACTTCCAGAAGCGTTTCCTTCTTGGACCCGTATTGCACGCTTATCGGTACTGACCCCATTGGAAGATACTTTTAATTCACTAAGTTTGGTATTATAATCATTTTCACCCTTCCTTAGATGTATTTGCTTTGAGCCACTTGTAGACCCATTTTCCTTCACAATATTACGTTTCTTGACATGGTTGGCATTTCTGTTATTCTCTCGCTCACGTGCTGGCAATGCAGTTGGACTTGATGCAGGAGGACCGGCAGCATCTGAATTGTCAAGAGGAACAGAGGGAGACTTATCAACAACACCGACTTCAAGACCGGTCACATTAGATGTAAAAGCAGAGGAGTGTGGCTGTTTCTTCTTGGATTGAATTTGAGGAGCCCCAGGCTTGCGTTTACGTTTTCGATTGTGTTTCCCCGAATGCAAGCTTCAAACCAGAAACAAAATTAACTAACAAATTATATAGACATACAAATTGGTTGTATACACCATATTTTCTGAAACTGTTATGTAACAGAATTGTACTCAAGAAATTTTCTTATCCAAGAAAATGCAACACACGTTTAATTTGAACAAACGTCAATAAAACTTGAACTAATTCGACTGTTTGACACTCGATGAACAAATACATTGTTAGCAAATAAAGCATGTTTTTCTTAGCTTACCTACCAACCATACAAAGTCAAGGAAGCTTTAAAAAATACAGAAGGAAATCAAGGAATCCTACCTTTCCTCAAATGCATCTATAACATCACGGCATGACTGAAGATTCTCCAATGGCTCCCATGTATTCGAAGTTTCTGGCCATCCCCGCCTTCGGAACACATAAAAATATCCAATATCAATAATGTGGCTAATACATCATACTGTTTAATTCGAGAAAAAAGGTATCGAATATATAGACAGAAAGTTTACTCACCATTTGATGAGATACTGCAACTCGCCCTGTTACATACAAAAGCATTCATGATTAGATGAAATATACAGAGAAAAATTAAAGTAAAAAGAAAAAACACCCTAATCTCATTTCCTAAAGCTGCTTCATTTCCATCACAAACCCTCAAATTTGAGGGGGGAAAACAATTTAGAATCCATGTTCCCCCTTATAACATCTGTTTGGTTCAAGAGAAAATTAGAGAAAAAGAAAGCAAAAAAACTTCCAACCTTTCGAACCCTTTTACGACGAATAGCTTCAATCTCATAAAATCCATCATCAAGCTTAGTCCTGTGTTCTTCTTCTCCATCATCATTATCTTCTTGTTCTTCTCCTTCTTCTTCTTCTTCTTCTTCATCGTCGTCCACTTCTTTCTCTTCGTTTTTCTCCCCAAGTCCTTCAACTTCAACTATTTGCTCTGCAGTCCCTCCTTCCTCACCCTGTACTATTACCCTTTTCCGCTCTCCTCCTTTCATTTCCCTAACAAAACCCAAAATTCCAAACAACAATTACAAGGAGAAAGGATCACAAAGTAAAAGCCTCCGCTTGATTTTGTTAATTATTTTACCCACTCAATTCTGCAATGAATTTTAGAGCTAATGTGCTGGGAGCTGAGATGGTTGTCGTCAGAGGGGGAAGAAAAGGTAATTCGGGACGCCAAATTGAGATGAATCCGAATGGAATCCGACCCGGAATCTTTATTGGGATAATATAGGGGTCTAAAATAAATAACCGCAAGGTTAAAATGTTAGATATCTTGGCGTAAAGATAATTTTAACTCTTAATGTTTAAGATTTTTATTATTTTGTCTCTTATTTTTATAGGATAAATTTAGCCTTTAATCTTTATATTTTTAATAAATATCTCATTTTTTAACTAACATAATGATTAGATAGTTAAACAATTAACGATAATGATATGTCATATATATGTAGAATGATATTTAAGATTTGAGAATGTTTAAAAGCCTTTAATTTTAAATTTAATTAATTTTTAATATTTTATTTGAATTTTAATTGTTTTATATTTAATGTTAGAATAAAATTATATTTTACATGTATATATTTGTCATTATTGTAAAAAATAACGATAATGACATGTTATATATATATATATGTAGAATGAGGCTAGATATCATGTTATTTAAAATATATTATCACACATATATAACATGTCAATATCGTTAAATTTTTAATAGTCTAATCATTATATTAGTTAAAAAAGAAGTTATTTGTCAAAAAGATATAGGTTAAGAGTTAAATTTATCCAAAAAAGAATAAAGGCCAAAATAATAAAATTTATAAACGTTAATGGTTAAAACTATCTATATTTTACGTTGTTTTATTTTATAATTTTGACTAGTTTTAAAATTTAGTCTTTTATAATATTTTAAATTTGTTAAAAATCATAAAAATTGTTAAAAAATTATTAAAAGTCTAACATTTTAGATTTTTGAATGAGTCTTGAATAAATTTTAAAGTTTATCGTTTTTAGTCGTATTTAAACTCAACCTTGTTCTAGAGGAGTGTTCATTAGGTGATAATTTTAGGATATTAGATCAGATTCGATCTATAAAATTTAGGTATTTGATTTTTGGTATAATACTAAAAATGTCTCTAGTTTTTAGTAGATGCTTATTTTAACTCATATTTTTTAAGAGCTTTTAACACTTCAAGGTGAACAACTGTGACAAAAGGTCAATCACAAGAACAAAAGCTCGTGACATGGACGTCACGAGGCTGAGTGGGAAGAATGTCACGCCCCAAAAGAGGCAAGGAGCATTAATCACACATTGAAAAGGAAAATGGATGTCTTAGGATATATAAAATGGTAGCGTTGCACATCTTATCAGATGTCTTTGGGGAAGAGCGTAATGACCCCGTGACAAGTGGTACTAAAGCGACCCTTTGACTGCTCGATTTCACACAGAGCACCCATGAGAAGGGCAGATAGGGTGAACAACCGCAAAAAGAGGTCAATCACGAGAGTTGAGTGAGGAAGAATGTCACACCCCAAAAGAGGCAAGAAACATTAATCCTACGTCGAAAAGGCGTTGTACATCATATCATACATGTTTTTTAGGAAGAGAGTAATAAGTCCGTGACAAAGAATGTTTTATTGTAAGTCAAAATCTATTCATGTAAACTATTAGTCAACTAATATTAATAAAAGTAGTATAAAGTTAAAAAAATATTCATAATATTTAATTAAATAATCATTTTGATCTATATTTTTAAATCATTTTAACTCTTAATATTTTATTTTAATTTAAAATAACTCATACGCGAATGAAAACTATTAGTCAACTAACATTAACACTTTGTTTGGTTGAGTTATAACTAACGTGTTACATGATTTAATATACCTATATTATGAAACTTACTTTTTTATGTGTATTTTATAGATGGAAAATTTGATATGACTTATTACTTTTTTTTATTTATAATGGAATGATCACCCTCTCATGCCTCATTAAAAAACCTCCCTAATCTTAAGTGGAGGAAAAAGAGTACACGTGAAACTGGTACGAATAGAACAAGAAAAACAATTACATCAATGAAACAAACACAAGCTAGGCAAAAGTTACCCTACACCATTCAGATGATGTAAATCTTCAAGTAAAGAAGCTTGACACTCAATCGGTGGACAAACGTAAAGAATCTCCATCGGCTTCCTACCTCGTAAAATAACTGTAAGTTTATCCGTAACAGAATTGACCGTCCGATTAATATGACGCACTATAACCTCCCAATCTCCTTGTAGCATATTGTGGATCATTGAAATTAACGTATGATCAGTTTTAGATGAATCAAAATCCAAAATACTCTCAATCACTTCTCGACAATCTGACTCAAGAATAACACGAGCAAAATTCATCCTCCTCGCATGTTGTAGTTCATCAATAACAGCCCAAAGTTCAACAATAAACACAGAACAAATACTCAAACTCCGAGAAAACCCAAAAAGCCACTCACCTTGATCGCCTCTAATCACGCACCCCACCGTAGCTTTCTTACTGTCGATATCCACAGCACCATCTACATTAACCTTGACCCACCCGTTGTTCGACAACCTCCATAAAGACGACAAAATATTTGGGCTAATCAAAGTGACACTATGAAAATCGAAACCATCATTAGCTTTAAGCGTCCAATCCAAAAAGCGAAAACATGCCCCAACAAAATCCTCATTCTAAACAAATTCTAGATCAAAAAGTATTAAATTTCGCCTATTCCAAAGTTTCCAGCACACAATAGGAAATAAAATATTCCAACCAACTCCTATAATAGCTAAATCCGAATCATTACGGAGATTAGAGAAAATCCATTCATTCAAAGGTAAAGAGAAAAAACTTTCTAGTTTCTCTTCCTTAATCAATAAGCGCCAAACCTGAGTTGCTTTTGGGCAATCACGCAAAACATGTAAAATATCCTCACTCAATCTCTTACAAATGTCGCAACTGTAACCCCCTTAGCCCGGCCTAGACGAAACCAGCACTAACGAGTTACATAGGGAATATCAAACCAAACTCACGAAGGTCCGATTCGATAAACAACCCTAAAACCGTAATATTTTTTTTATTTTATCTTTCCTAGATGCAAAATCTTATTCCTACATGTCAAGGTCTCGTATAAGGCACTAACGGAACAAATCAATTATAAACAACATCCTATTAAACACTTAAGTAAATTAAGGACTAAAACGTAAAACTTTTAAATCCTATGAATAAAATATAAATTCTTTTCATCAAAGTTCAATTAAACACTCAAGTGTCCTTCACAGTAAATTTCAACTCAAACGGATCATTCTAACACCATCAATTGCATGTTTCTCTAATTTAGGGACCAAAATATAAATCTTCCAAAATACAAGGACTTCATCCGAATTAGGTTAACCATATTAAAATTAAATCAACTTTATGTATGCATGCAAAATTTCAGCTAAAATTAACATCTGTAAGTACCTTAATCGAACAAAGAAAGATATCTGAGACTAAAATATAATTTCCAGCAAATTTCAATCCTTGGTAGCCAAAGGTTTCGAAACCTTCCATAGGTTTCGAAACTTCTTGTAAAAGGTTTTGAAACTTTCCTGTTGTAAAAGGTTTTGAAACTTTCCTAGAAAGTTTCGAAACTTTTCGCGTCCAATAGCTTTCCAGAATTGAAACTGCCCGCAAGGTTTCGAAACTTCCTAAAGGTTTCGAAACAATTTAACAATGGTTTCGGAACCTTCCCAGAAGTTTCGAAACTTTGGGTCTGGAACCTAAAGTTCCGTTACACTAAGTGAACGCTAACAATTCAATACACAACCATTAGTCACTTCCAACTATATGCATAATTCCTAGGCATAATTAACAACTTATAACACATGATTAACAACGTCATGGGCATCAATCAAACTATAGGTATGCTTCCTAGAAGACGATTAAAAACATAACAATCAGGCAAGTACATGATTCAACAATCCAAACAATTCCATAGTCCAACAATTAAAAATCAAGCAACAAAGGTCTTATTACAACATAAACCAAAGCCTAAGTACACACTCCTCACATTGGTTGGGTTACACATTGCCATTCCCCATTTTATTTGCCCAAAACAAACCAAATTGTAGTAATCATTCCCCTTGTTTTCCTTGCCTTGAACGAAGCCCCAAGTGCCTTTATTTTTCTACAAGGATGAAATGAGAGCTTAAGCAAACATGCTTAGTGAGGAAGTTCTACACAAAATCATCAATGTATCTATTAAAAACCATGATGAAACCATAATTTACAATACATTGTTAAATCATGCATGCTAACATCTCATGCTCATGTTCTTTAAACCATATGCATCATTGAGTTTACATAACCTTATCAAAACAATTTATGAATGATGCACAATGTACTTCTCAAACTCATGTATGTATATTGGCATTCTAATGACCACTTAATGTGAACCTTGAGTTCACCGAATACACGGATCCATTGTTAGAGACCATTGTCCCGTTATGACACGAAGTTACCATTGATATGACACCAAGTCATCATTGACATGAAACGAAGTCACCATTATAGCACTACCACGCACGATCGGACAAATAGTCACCCTTGTTACGAGTAGACGGCTCTACCACGCACGTTTGGAAACAAAGTCATCTTTGTTATGTGTAGGCAATTTTCTGTATTCTCAATTTTGTTTATAGTGGACTTAAGATAATCCTAATGACGTGTCATTCATATTCGAATCTAAAGTTAGTGTCACTAAGCCAATATCATAATCAAATGTGCATGATAACTTGCTACTCATAATGCATGCATAATTTGTTCAACAAATGAACCAAAAGCCATGCCCAAAGGCACCATCATATATATAGGCAATTAACCATATTGTATTCCAAATCATTTCTCATAATTTTCCATAATCATGGATGCTAAATAAGCTATGCATTTCAGCAAGTATTTCTCATGTATGTACCAATTAAAATCATGCTCATGCATTTCCATAAATCTCATTGCGTTACCAACATAATGCCTTTGTCGAATGTAGCCGAAACTCATATTGATTTATCAAAACATTTACTTTACTTACTCTTAAACTATGAAATGTTTTCACACTCTTCCATAGTCCCCAAAACAGAACTGTACCAAACGTGATTCGCTTTAAGTCCGTAAACACTCACCGACAAACGAAACGAGCTTTCGCCAATATCCGACGATCGCACCAATGCACCACCACTCAAGCACCTTCTTGTACCTCTTCTACAACATTAATGTGCTATCAAATGAAAATCAATTAATCATTTAAGTAACATAAAAATATAATTGAATCCATCTAATTTCATCATTGAATGAGATCCAAAAAGATTTCACAAAAACATTCACAAAATCACTAGATCTAACATTAAAAACATAGAATTAAGTTTTTATTCAAATATTAGCAAGCTAATACTTGGGAATTTCAATAAAGAACCTTAGAAAATAATTAAAAATTCAGAAAATTACCTTTAAGATCTATTCACCAAAAAGATGCAATTTCCCCTTCTTGATTTCTTGCAATTTGATGTTGATTTGATAAAATTGATGGTTAGGTTTTGTAAAGGATAGAAAGATGATTAAAATGATGTAATCTTTGTGGAAAAAAAATGCAAAAATCAGCAAAGAATTGAAGAGAAAAGATGAAGGAAAATGAAGAGAAAATGATGAGAGAAAAAAGTAGTTTTGAGAGAAAATTATTTATCATCTTTAATTAAAGTAATTAAAAAGCATTTTGGTGAATAAATCATTATTAAAAATTAAAATGGGTTTATGGCCCACTAAGGATTCTAACTTTAGTTTGCTTTTCAATTTAGTCACTAAAACTTCAAATTTTTGAAAATCACAAAATAAGTCCTCCAATTTTCCAAAAATTACAAATTGGTCACTGTTAGGCTTGTAATGGCTCGATGCACAACCTAATTTACTTGCCAAGTGATGAAGAATTGGCCAATTTGAGTGGATATGTGTGGAAGCAAAAATATAGACAATGACACAAGGATTTATAGTGGTTCGGCCTCGCTTACATCCACTACCTTAGCTTCCCACTAAGGATTTTCCAAATTCACTAAGAATTTCAACCTTTTGAGGCAAAAGGGATAACCTTACAATCCTAGACTCAAACCCGAATCTAGCATCTAAAGTTCACAACCCGAACTTTGGGAATTCACTCAAACAAGAAGAAACTTAGCAAACTTGTTTAATCCTTCTAATAAGGCTATTGTTTGCAATCTAAGCACTCACCCAATTCCTAATTACACTTGAGTATATATGAGAATTAAGCTCACAAGTGTTTGTCTACCCAAATAATAGGAATTTAAGCACTAAGACAAATCTTTGATCATATTGTTGTTTACAATGAAGCATTTGTCTTCTCTTGATGCTTGAGGCTTCCTTTTATCATCCCAAATGAGCTTCTAGCCGTTGGTGACCGTTAGGATTGGTTTAGAGCCGTTTGGAGCTGATTACAAGGCTTATTTCCTCTTCTGGTGTAGGTGGTATTGAACCATGGTTCAAAACAGCTGCTTTGGGAAATAGTCGTTAACCTACATTTATGAACAGGTATCGATACCGTCAGGGTGTTTCGAAATAGGGTTCAAAACGGAGCATCACAGTGGCAAAAAGGTATCGATACCAGTATCGATACCACTGTGGTTTTGCCTTTGAAACCATGGTATTGAAGAACAGGTATCGAAACACCTTAAGGGTGGTTCGAAACACCTAGGTTAAAAACACTTATTTGGTTTCTTTAAATCATTTAAAACATATTTAAAATCACTTAAAAACATCTTAAATATATTTTAAAGTAGTTTGGACATAAGAACTATTTTTGAAATATTTTCAAATTAGTCCAAAACTATTTTTCAATTATTATATCAAAACATTAGTTCTACAATCTCCCCCTTTTTGATATAATAAAACTAACTTGAAATTTTTTTTGAGATTGCTCCCCCTTTATTAAATAAACTTTGAATAAGAGAATTAAAAAAAATTAAATCGTTTAAAGTTCCCTCTTATCCATTTGAAATTCTTTGAAAAGCAATTTATCATAACATTCTCCCCCTTTTTGTTATATCAAAAATGGTTCAAACCAAGTTTGAATAAACTTTAAAGATCATAACATAGGAGGTTTTGAAAGATAACAATTGTTGGAAAAATTAAGTTTCAAAACATAGGTTATGAAAACAAAAACTCCCCCTTACTTAAGGCATCATTAAGTGTTTGTCCAACATATATGATAAACTAGTTGAAATAAAACAAAAATAAGCAAATAAACACAAATTCAACTAGAAATTTTACCACACTTGAGTCAAAGGTAGGATGTGAAGCCTTCCTTATTCAAGTGTCCTACTTGTGTGTATGAAGCTCCTCCTTAGTCTTGCACTTTGATGTTCATACCTCCATCACACCTAAAATGAAACAATCAAGTAATTTTTGGTATCCAAATTGCTTTGGATCCTTTAGCATTAGAAGCACATGATTTGGTCCCCTTAGGAATCAATTTTTCAATTTCATCCCTATTTGTTGAAGTGATTAGTCCTTTTGGGACCCAAACACTTCTAAAATATTTTCCATTTTCAAATCTAGGGGAATTAGATTGTTTCAAATAAAAATTTGATTTTCCCACATCATTTTTCTTTTGAAGTTCTTTGGAAATCAAATATTTTTCCTTCTTAAGATCATCTAGAGCCATTTGATGATCTTTTTTCATCTTTTGAAGCAAATTTTGTAAATCGAAAACTTTAAGCTCAAAATCTTTTAATTTTGCTTCAATTTCGAAATTAGTTTTTGAAAGCAAATCATTTTCTAATTTAAGCTTTGAAATCATCTTTTTGTTTTTAGAAAATGAAGTCTTGAACTCAAAAGCCAATTTATCATAGGCTTCTTGTAACTCATCAAATGAATATGAATTTAAACAAGATGAGTTAGAAGTTACCTCCCCCTCATTGAGGGCCATCAAGCATAGGTTGGCTTCTTCATTTTCGGTGGAGTCATCATCACTTCATGTAGCCACATATGCTTGCTTCTTGGAAGATGATCCCCTTTTGATTGACTTGTGGGAGTCCTTCATCTTCTTCTTGGATTCGTGCTTTGAGGATTTTCTACTTTTGTTCCTCACGAATCGATCGAAGTCAATGAAGAGTTGGGCAAGCTCTTCATCTTCTTCACTATCCTCCTCACTTGAATCTTCAAAGTGGATGCACTTGAAGGATTTTAGAGCAACGATGTTGACCTTTACACCAAGCTCTTGGACCTTTTTCTTCTCATCTCTCTAATCTCTTCATTCTTCTTCTCTTCTTGTCTTCCTTTCATCATAATTTGATGTGTGAGGAGTGACTCCATGAGTTCATCAAGCTTGAGTGTCTTTAGATTTTTGGCTTCGATGATGGCGGTCCTTTTTGAGTCCCATGACTCGGGAAGGGAATAGATGAGCTTACGAACAAGCTTCTCCTCCGGAATGATCTCTCCATATCCTCTAAGTCCATTGGTGATGGTAGAGAATCGATCGAACATCTTTGCTATGTCCTCTTCCGGATTCATCTTGAAGTTCTCATACTCTTGGTTGAGGAGTCCAATCTTGGTCTCTTTTACTTCGTTTGTTCCTTCGTATGTAACTTCTAGCTTTTCCCAAACTTCCTTGGCACTATCACAAGAAGATATCTTCTCATAGATGCTTGGATGGAATGCACAAACAAGAATGTGTAAGGCTTTGTGATTAAGCACCATCTTCTTGCGATCTTCCACGCTCCATTCCGCCTTTATTCCTTTTGGCACAAATGGTCCATCTTCAACTATATCCCATAGCTTATAGTCTCGAGAGTTGATGAAATACTTCATCCTTATCTTCCATTGGGAGTAGTTGGACCCGTCAAAGAATGGTGGCTTGTCAAAGGATTGAGCCATGGAATGTCGGTTGATCGTAAATTGGTCGAGCTCTCCGGATCTTCTTAATAGGATGTTAATCCTCCTCGATTGAGCCTCGCTCTGATACCAATTTTTAGGCTTGTAATGGCTCGATGCACAACCGAATTTACTTGCCAAGTGATGGAGAATTGGCCAATTTGGATGGATATGTGTGAAAGCAAAAATATAGACAATGACACAAGGATTTATAGTAGTTCGGCCTCGCCTACATCCACTACCTTAGCTTTCCACTAAGGATTTTCCAAATTCACTAAGAATTTCAACCTTTTGAGGCCAAAGGGATAACCTTACAATCCTAGACTCAAACCCGAATCTAGCATCCAAAGTTCACAACCTGAACTTTGGGAATTCACTCAAACAAGAAGAAACTTAGCAAACTTGTTTAATCCTTCTAATAAGGCTATTGTTTGCAATCTAAGCACTCACCCAATTCCTAATTACACTTGAGCATATATGAAAATTAAGCTCACAAGTGTTTGTCTACCCAAATAATAGGAATTTAAGCACTAAGACAAATCTTTGATCATATTGTTGTTTACAATGAAGCATTTGTCTTCTCTTGATGCTTGAGGCTTCCTTTTATCATCCCAAATGAGCTTCTAGCCGTTGGTAACCGTTGGGATTGGTTTGGAGCCGTTTGAAGCTGATTATAAGGTTTATTTCCTCTTCTGGTACAGGTGGTATCGAACCATGGTTCGAAACAGCTGCTTTGGGAAATAGCCGTTGACCTGCATTTATGAACATGTATCGATACCGTTGGGGTGTTTCGAAACAGGGTTCGAAACGGAGCATCACAGTGGCAAAAAGGTATCGATACTAGTATCGATACCACTGTGGTTTTGCCTTTGAAACCATGGTATTGAAGAACAGGTATCGAAACACCTTAAGGGTGATTCGAAACACCTAGGTTAAAAACACCTGGGTTAAAAACACTTATTTGGTTTCTTTAAATCATTTAAAACATATTTAAAATCACTCAAAAACATCTTAAATATATTTTCAAGTAGTTTGGATAAAAGAACCATTTTTGAAATATTTTCAAATTAGTCCAAAACTATTTTTCAATTATTATATCAAAACATTAGTTCTACAGTCACTTATGCATAATTAAGCATAATTAAAAATCAATATAAAGTCCAAATTACTTTCTTTTAATTTTGAAACATTTTTAATATTTTTAAACCATATTCCAAAATTATTATTTTTTTTAATTAAAATATTCTCATTTTATTTTTCCCTGGAATAACGAACAGGAGAACCCGATTAAACCCAAATCGAATTCTCCTAACTAAAGCCTAACTAATAACCCCAAAAATAGGATGTTACAACTCTCCCCCTCTTAAGAAAATTTCGTCCTCGAAATTTACCTGAATTAAACAAGTGAGGAAATTGCTCCTCCATGTTTTTCCTTGTATCCCAAGTTGCTTCTTCAACACCTCGGTGTTTCCAAAGCACTTTAACCAAATCTATGGTCTTCCCTCGAAGAACCTTTTAATCCACATCCAAAATTCTCACCGGTTCTTCCTCATAACTCATATCCTCTCTTAACTCGATCTCCTCAACTGGTGCAACATGAGAAGGATCCGATCTATATCTACGAAGCATTGATACATGAAAAACATCATGCATCTTACTCAACTCCTTCGGCAACCTCAACCTATAAGCAACAGGACCAACACGCTCCAACACCTCATATGGTCCAATAAAACGAGGACTCAACTTACCCTTACGTCCAAACCTCATTACTTTCTTCCATGGAGAAACCTTAAGAAACACTTTGTCCCCAACATCATACTCTATCTCCCTACGCTTCAAATCAGCATAGGATTCCTGCCTATCCGAAGCTTCCTAAAGTTTAGTACATATCAACTTAACTTTGTCATCCGTATCCTTCAACATTTGAGGCAAAGAAACATACTTTTGTCCAACTTCCTTCCAACATAAAGGTGTATGACACTTACGCCTATACAACGCCTCAAACGGTGCCATCTGTATACTCGTCTGAAAACTATTATTATAAGCAAACTCTACCAACGACAATTGCTTCTCCCAAGAACCTTGAAACTCGATAACACAACATATCAACATATCCTCCAAAGTCTGTATAACACGCTCAGACTGTCCATTCGTCTGTGGATGATAAGCCATACTAAAGCTAAGCCTCGTACCCAAAGCTGTCTGCAAACTCCTCCAAAACTTGGATGTAAACCGCGGATCTCTATCCGATATGATCGACTTAGGCACCCCATGCAATCTCACCACCTCGGAAACATACAAATCTGCCAACTTATCCATGGAGTACGTTGTATACACGGCAAGAAAATGTGCACACTTCGTAAACCTATCAACAATCACCCATATAGAATCCTTTTTGGACGGTGTTAATGGCAACCCCGTCACAAAATCCATGGTAATCCTTTCCTATTTCCATTCTGGAACTTGAACCGACTGTAACAAACCTGCAGGGAACTGATGTTCAGCTTTCACTCACTGACACACCATACAAGGAGATACAAACTTCGTTAGATCTCTCTTTAAACCAACCCAAAAGTACACACTTTTGAGATCTCTATACATCTTCACACTATCCGGATGCATAGCAAACGGACTAGTATGAGCTTCCACCAAAATAGCTTGCCTCAACTCCTGATCATCTGGCACTACAACCCGACCTCTAAAACACAACACCCCATCATCATCAAAATGATACTCGATCGGTCTACTCTCAGCAATATCCTCCACAAAAGGTAACAAAGCCTCATCCTCTAACTGTTTCACCTTGATCATCTCAACCAAAATAGGTTTTACTTACAACTCCGCCACCAAACCACCTTCCTTAGAAATACTCAATCTAGAAAACATTGCTCTCAACTCAACAGCCGCCTTACGGCTCAAAGCATCATCCACTATATTGGCTTTCCCCGGATGATACTCAATAGATAAATCATAATCCTTAAGCAACTCCATCCATCTTCGTTGCCTAAGGTTCAAATCCTTTTGCGACATGAGATACTTCAAACTCTTATGATCCGTGTATATAGTACTCTTCTCTTCATGCAAATAATGTCTCCAAATCTTCAAGGCAAAAACCATCGTCGCCAGCTCCAAATCATGTGTTGGATAATTCTTTTCATGTACCCTCAACTACCTAGAGGCATAAGCTACAACTTTCCCCTCTTGTATCAAAACACACCCAAGACCTACGTATGATGCATCACTATAAACCACGAAATCCTTACCGAATTCGGGTTGAACCAACACTGGTGCACTAGTCAACACTTCTTTCAACTTCTCAAAACTCTTTTGTTAGCTTTCTTTCCACTCAAACGAAACTTTCTTTTGCAACAACTTGGTCATAGGAGCAGCAATGCTCGAAAAAACCCTTAACGAACCTACGATAATACCCAGCCAAGCCTAGGAAACTCTGAACCTCTAACACCGATCTCGGTTGCTTCCAACCCATAACAGCCTCTATCTTCTTTGGATCAACACTAATATCCTTTTTCGATACCACATGACCAAGGAACACCACTTCCTTCAACCAAAACTCACACTTACTTAGCTTAGCATACAACTAGTTCTCTTTCAACGCTTGCAACACCATCTGCAAATGCTGATCATGATCTTCCTCGGTACGTGAACACACGAGGATATCATCTATGAACATCACCACAAACTGATCCAAGTACTCGTGGAACACCCGGTTCATCATATCCATAAAAGGAGCAGGGGCATTTGTCAACCCAAACGACATCACCAAGAACTCATAATGACCATACCTTGTCCAAAAAGTCGTTTTCAACACATCCTCCTCTTTCACTTTCAACTGGTAGTACCCCGATCTCAAATCAATCTTCGAGAACACACTTGCTCCTCGAAACTAATTAAACAAATCGTCAATCCTCGGTAAAGGATACATATTCTTCATGGTCAACTTATTCAGCTGTCGGTAATCAATGCACATCTTCATTGTGCCATCTTTCTTCTTCACAAACAACATTGGTGCACCCCAAGGCGATACACTCGGTCGTATAAAACCACGGTCAAGCAACTCCTACAACTGCATCTTTAACTCTTTTAACTCCTTAGGTGCCATGTGATAAGGAGCAATGGACACTGGATTAGTGCCAGCATAAGTCTCGATACTAAACTCCACATCACAATTGGGAGGTAATCCCGGTAACTTTTCAGGAAAAAAAACTTCCAGAAAGTCACGTACTGTTCGAATTTCCTGCACCCGAACCTCTCCTATCCCCGGTTCATTACATATGCTAGATATGCCAAACCACCATGTTGCATTAACCTTTCCGCTTGTAAGGCCGAAACTACATTAGTTAAGAATCCGGTGTACTCACTCTTAACCACAACCTCGCTACCATCTAACAACCTCAAGGTAACCCGTTTCTTTTCAAAATCCACCACAGCTCTATGCTCCGTCAACCAGTCAACCCCCAAGATAAGTTCAAAACCATGAAACGGTAACTCCATCAAGTCAACCTCAAAGACATGCCCTTGTACCTCCAAAGGACACCTCCTAAACAACCTCCTTACGGTCACCATCTCACCCAAGGAACTAGTAACCATAACCCTCACATCTAAAACCTCAACATGGATATCCAACAAATATGCATGCTCACTCAAAACATAAGAATATGTAGATCCCGAATCTATCAAAGAAAACAATGGTACATTTTGTAAAGAAAAAGTACCTGCAACCACATCTGTAGCATTACGGGTCCCACGTTGAGCATAAACTCTACGACCATCTCCCTGCCTCTAAAAAGGACCTCTACCTCCACCGCGTCCTCTACCCGGTACCACAGCAGCCTCAGCTCGATTTCCAACCTCACCAGCAAACCTCGGACAATCCCTCTTCTTGTGATCCTTAGACCCACAACCAATGCAGGCACCAGTGGCCCACAAACACTCTCCCGAATGGCGTCTAGAACACAAGTTACAAATTGTTATATCACCACCACCTCTACCAAACTGCTGAGCATGACTGCCGTGTCCAAAATCACCTCGACGTCGGTCGACTCTGTATCGGTTGTCCTGAAACCTCTTACCTTTACCACCTTGGGTGCTAGCCTCAGCAGGTCTTTTCCCGACATCGGAAGACTTCCTAGCCTCCCTCATGGACTCCTCAACATCCTTAGCCCTATTAACAAGCACATCGAACTCAGTGTACTCCGAAGCCAACAAATATGTCTTGATCTCCGGATCCAAACCATATCGGAACCTATCACATCTCTTACACTCTGTAGGAACCAACTCAGGCGCATAGTGACTCAATATGATAAATTGTATCTCATAGTCAGCCACACTTATAGTGCCCTGCATCAGGGACATAAACTCTCTCTTCCGCGCATCCTCGTACTACGGACCCAAAAACTTTCGCATAAAGGCAGTCCTGAAATACTCCCATGTCAGGTTAGCAACTGCTACACCCGCTTTCGTGGTAGTCCACCATCTATAAGCATCCCCCTGAAGTAAAGAGACCACGCAACCCAACCTTTGGGCATCCTAACAGTCTATCTGATCTAAAATCCTCTCGGTGCTAGCCAACCACTCCTCAGCTGTACTCGGGTTAGATCCGCGAAACTAAACACCACCTAAGCTACGCAATCGCTCTAGCGGTAGTCTTGGGGTAACAACAACGACAGATGCAGGAGCCGGTACATGCACTCCAGCCATAGCTGCCTAAAACGCACCCATCATAGCCTATATGAACGGGGAAAACTCTCCGAAATGGCCTCCTACTGGAACTGGAGGCACACCAGCGGGTGGCACACCAGCTGGTGGAGGAGGTGGAAGCGGTTCCTCTCTTACAGTCGCCTCTCCCTCTGCCTGACCATCGGTGATCAAGCTTGCACTAGCACGTGTCTCTCGTCTCGGAGGCATTATCCAAATACTTCAAACATGCAATTTTAAAACATAATATCAAAACATAATAAACTTACATTCGGGCAAGATCCAAGGGAAACCGAAGAACATCTAAAAACATATTGGCATTGGCAATGTGTAATTGACCACCCCCTTTTACCCATAATCATTCTAGGTACACTCACAATGTATAGGTATGCACACAACAACAACATATCGCGTTCAATCTTACACTTTAACATACCAACCACAAAACATAGCAAACCAACACGTACTTTGACAAATCAACAACACACTTTACAAACCTGGCTCTGATACCACCAAATGTAACCCTCTTAGCCTGGCCTAGATGGAACCGGTATTAACGGGATACACGGGGAATATCAAACCAAACCCGCGAAAATCCGATTCAATAAATAACCCTAAAACCGTAATATTTTTTTTATTTTATCTTTCCTAGATGCAAAATTTTATTCCTAAATGTCAAGGTCTCGTATAAGGCACTAACGGAACAAATTAATTATAAACAACATTCGATTAAACACATAAGTAAATTAAGCACTAAAACGTAAAAGTTTTAAATCCTATGAATAAAATATAAATTCTTTTCATCAAAGTTCAATTAAACACTCAAGTGTCCTTCACAGTAAATTTCAACTCAAACGGATCATTCTAACACCATCAATTGCATGTTTCTTTAATTTAGAGACCAAAATGTAAATCTTCCAAAATACAAGGACTTCATCCGAATTAGGTTAACCATCTTGAAATTAAATCAACTTTATGTATGCATGCAAAATTTTAGCTAAAATTAACATATCTGTAAGTACCTTAATCGAACAAAGGAAGATATCCGGGATTAAAATATAATTTCCAGCAAATTTCAATCGTTGGTAGCCAAAGGTTTCGAAACCTTTCAGAGGTTTCGAAACTTCTTGTAAAAGGTTTCGAAACTTTCCTGGAAAGTTTCGAAACTTTTCGCGTCCAATAGCTTTCTAGAATTGAAACTGCCCGCAAGGTTTCAAAACTATTTGATAATGGTTTCGGAACCTTCCCAGAGGTTTCGAAACTTTGGGTCTGGAACCTAAAGTTCCGTTACACTAAGTGAACGCTAACAATTCAATACACAGCCATTAGTCACTTCCAACTATATGCATAATTCCTAGGCATAATTAACAACTTATAACACATGATTAACAACGTCATGGGCATCAATCAAACTATAGGCATGCTTCCTAGAACACGATTAAAAACATAACAATCAAGCAAGTACATGTTTCAACAATCCAAACAATTCCATAGTCCAACAATTAAAAATCAAGCAACAAAGGTCTTATTACAACATAAACCAAAGCCTAAGTACACATTCCTCACACTGGTTGGGTTACACATTGCCATTCCCCATTTTATTTGCCCAAAACATACCAAATTGTAGTAATCCTTCCCCTTGGTTTCCTTGCCTCGAACGAAGCCCCAGTGCCTTTATTTTTCTGCAAGGATGAAATGAGAGCTTAAGCAAACATGCTTAGTGAGGAAGCTCTACACAAAATCATCAATACATCTATTAAAAACCATGATGAAACCATAATTTGCAATACATTGTTAAATCATGCATGCTAACATCTCATGCTCATGTTCTTTAAACCATATGCATACTTGAGTTTACATAACCTTATCAAAACAATTTATAAATGATGCACAATGTACTTCTCAAACTCATGTATGTATATTGGCATTCTAGTGACCACTTGATGTGAACCTTGAGTTCACCGAATACACAGATCCATTGTTAGAGACCATTGTCCCGTCATGACACGAAGTCACCATTGACATGACACCAAGTCACTATTGACATGAAACGAAGTCACCATTATAGCACTACCACGTACGATCGGACATATAGTCACCCTTTTTACGTGTAGGCGGTTCTACCATGCACGGTTGGACACAAAGTCACCCTTGTTACGTGTAGGCAATTTTCTGTATTCTCAATTTTGTTTATAGTGCACTTAAGACAATCCTAATGATATGTCATTCATATTTGAATCTAAAGTTAGTGTCACTAAGCCAATATCATAATCAAATGTGCATGATAACTTGCTGCTCATAATGCATGCATAATTTGTTCAACAAATGAACCAAAAGCCATTCCCAAAGGCACCATCATATATATAGGCAATTAACCATATTGTATTCCAAATCATTTCTTATAATTTTTCATAATCATGGATGCTAAATAAGCTATGCATTTTAGCAAGTATTTTTCATGTATGCACCAATTAAAATCATGCTCATGCATTTCCATAAATCTCATTGCATTACCAACATAATGCCTTTGTCGAATGTAGCCGAAACTCATATTGATTTATCAAAAACATTTACTTTACTTACTCTTGAACTATGGAAGGTTTTCACACTCTTCCATAGTCTCCAAAACAGAACCGTACCAAACGCGATTCGTTTTAAGTCCGTAAACACTCACCGACAAACGAAACGAGCTTTCGCCGATATCCGATGATCGCGTCAACGCACCAGCACTCAAGCACCTTCTTGTACCTCTTCTACAACATTAAAAACAGAGCATTCTCATATCATAACATGTTCAAACCAACAGCCATATCCGATCACCATAAAACTACCGAAAACTTAGCCGAAAAGACTGTAAACTAAGCCGAAACGCATCTGAACAACATCAGCCCAAAACCTAATGAATCTAACATCTAATCCACTTCAATTATGAACCAAAAACACATTCAAACCATCTTTATATCTCCAGCAACACTAAAGCACCTTAAACAGACCCTAAAACAACCAAAAAACACCTTAAAACAACACCGATTGTATTATTCTGGGATTAAATTAATGTGCTATCAAATGAAAACTCAATTAATCATTTAATTAACATAAAAACATAATTGAATCCATCTAATTTCAGCATTGAATGAGATCCAAAAAGATTTCACAAAAACATTCACAAAATCACTAGATCTAACATTAAAAATATAAAATTAAGTTTTTATTCAAAGATTAGCAAGCTAATACTTGGGAATTTCAATAAAGAACCTTAGAAAAGAATTAAAAATCCAGAAAATTACCTTTAAGATCTATTCACCAAAAAGATGCAATTTCCCCTTCTTGATTCCTTGCAATTTGATGTTGATTTGATAAAATTGATGGTTAGGTTTTGTAAAGGATAGAAAGATGATTAAAATGATGTAATCTTTGTGTAAAAAGATACAAAAATCAACAAGGAATTGAAGAGAAAAGATGAAGAAAAATGGAGAGAAAAAGATGAGAGAAAAAAGTAGTTTTGAGAGAAAATGATTTATCATCTTTAATTAAAGTAATTAAAAAGCATTTTGGTGAATAAATCATTATTAAAAATTAAAATGGGTTTATGGCCCTCTAAGGATTCTAAGTTTAACTTGCTTTTCAATTTAGTCACTAAAACTTCAAATTTTCGAAAATCACAAAATAAGTCCTTCAATTTTCCAAAAATTACAAATTAGTCACTTATGCATAATTAAACATAATTAAAAATCAATATAAAGTCCAAATTACTTTCTTTTAATTTTGAAATATATTTTTAATATTTTTAAATCATATTCCAAAATTATTATTTTTCTTAATTAAAATATTCTCATTTTATTTTTTTCGGAATAACGAACCGGAGAATCCGATTCAACCCGAATCGAATTCTCCTAACTAAAGCCTAACTAATAACCTAAAAAAACGGGATGTTACAACAACGATCATCATTAGTCATGTGTCTTCTAACTCTTTCTACATTTGTATATGACTTATTACTTTATATGCTAGTTGGGTGATATTTATCACGAGATTACGTGTTTATTTAACACACTAGATTTACGTTAGTTTTATCAATTATATCCTTATAGTACTTTTTTTTATATATTTATATCATTGAACACAAGCCCCTCTAGCTCAAGCGGTTAACGAGACAATTGTTTTTTTAAGAGGTCATAGGTTCAAGCATTAGCGATGTCATTAGAATGATTGAGTGACTAATGTCAAATGGTTAAAATTATATTTTAGAACAAATACTATTATAATAACTTTTAGCTTGTTCAAAATATATTTATATCATTGAAAATATGTTAACTTTGAACCCTACACAATGATCCCAACACCATAAACCCCAGATTTCAAAATCAAACCTCAAAACCAAAATATCGCACCACAAAACTCTAGACTCTAAACAATAAACTCCAAATTCAAACCTTAAACCATAAACAAGCCTAATCCATAACTCAAAACTATAAACATAATCTCAGTTATCCCAAACTTTAAACTTTAATTATAAATTACAAACCATATAATCGTATATCTCGAAATCATAAACTATAAATCTTTAAATATAATATAATAATCAATATCAAAATAAAAGAAATATGAAATTAAAATTTTAAATATAAAAAAGATATATTTATACATAACACTTAGCTTTTAGTTTTATTACAAATTTTAAACACCTTAATATGGTAACAACCATATTTCGTAGTCTTTTTAATATACAAGTATTATTTAATACCACGAGTCACTTTTGTATTTGTTGTATTAAATAATACGTAAATAATTTGAAATAACGTGTTACTTATATAATATGTGTTTACATGATATAGTATCATATAGACAAATACTAATTTTAAAAGGTGATACACTGATAAAATATTTTATAAAATTGTATAAATATAAAACTATTTTTTAATAATATGTTATTTAATGAAGTTATTTATCATTATTAATCGACATTTGTATCCATATATTTATAAAATACTAAATAATTATTAAATATATTTTTTTACAGTATGCCGATAAAGTAACACATAACCCTTTTCTTTTTTTTAAAATATTTTAATTTAACTAAATAGAGTTATTCGAGTTTAAATAATGGAATCTATATATATAAATTTATTGAGATTTAAAATGGACTAAGATACTACTTTGTTATTAAATTAGAATACTAAAAATAATAATATATTTGTTACAAAAATTTTAATTAAATGACTATACTATTATTTTTAAAAGTGAAAATAATTTGTTTGTTTAATATCTCGCCTATTTCTACGATCATAATATTATTTTGATAACTCAAATATTTTTTTAGGTAAAATGATACCTAATATTTTATTTTATTTTTATTTAATATATTATTATTAAAAAATTAACGATGTATTAATTGAGAGAGAAAAAACGACACTGATATATTAATTAATATAGAGAAAATTATATATAATATATCAAATAAAAAAATTAATTTTATTTGATATAATATATTAATTAAGAAAAAGAAATAGTTTAATAATCTATAATATATAATTTTTTCTAATCAATATATTATTAACTATTTAATAATTAAAATATTAATTTAAAAATGAAACTTGGATATTATTTTATTAAAAGTATTTTAGGTAACATAAAAATAGTACTAAGTAGGTAATTTTTCCTTGTGAAATGCGTTGTAATTTAGCCAAGTAAAACCCTCGTAGTTCCCAAAATCCCAGGCCTCACTCCTCTTCAACCCTCGATCTTTCAGAAAAGGTCGCGCTCCAAGTACAGATTCCGCCGTTCACACGACAACAAGGTTCAAGGCGAGTCCCCACTCTCTCTACCAATCAACAATGTCTAGGGTTATCAACACTTTCAGGGCGCTTTTAGCTTCCCCAGTGGCATCAATGTCGCCGTCGTCGTCAGCAGCAGCAGCCAGGTTTTCTTCTTCAACTTCGACCGCCGCTGCTGCCAAATCAGCTACTTCAAAAGCGGCTAAGAAAACTCCGAAGAAGCCGACCACTTCAAAACCCTTGGCTGAAAAAACAGCTACTCCACGAACCACGAATCGATCGTCTGGAATTTTGAAAGTTACGCCCGTTTCTCCTGCTTTGAGTCGATTCCTTGGAGTTCCAGAGGCTTCCCGTACCGACGCTGTTAAGCAGATCTGGAACTATATCAAATCCCACAACCTTCAGGTCCTATCTGTCTCCGGATTCATTTGGTTGATAGTTTTCTGGGTTGTCTTTGCTTTATTTTCCCGCCCTATTTTCTTTGTTTATTATAATTTTCATTGAAATTGCTTTATTTCAGTATCTCATGAATGATGAAAAATAAGCTGATAAGTAAATGATTGTGGGCTTGACTATATGTCTGGGGAAATGCTTTCAGCTTTGGTGTTTTTTTATGTTCCATTTAGTAATGGATTTTGTCCCGAGTTGTGCTGGCTGGCTGGCTGGCTTTCTGTACCATTTTCATTGCCCCCTTCCCTCTCTCTTTGTGTTGTTTTTAATGATGGATTTTGCACCTGTTTGGTGTTTATTGTTGAAGAGAAGTTAAACTGGCAGCTGTGGTAGGATTAGTTTTATGAATGTTCATTTGTTAATGTTTGTATGCTTGGATTGCAAGTGTATTGGATTCCAAGTGTAAGAAAGTGACAGATATAAGAGAATGATTATTATAACTCAGGGAAGGGATGTGAGTAGAAGGCATACGAGTTTCTTCATGTAAGAAAGTGAAGAAAGGTTGAAAGGAAAGAATGGTGTGTTCTAAAAGTGAGTTTAAAACTTTGGGTTCTGTTCTTTAATTAAGGCCATAGGCTATTCTACCGTAGCCCTTCTATTTGCATTTCCTGATTTTCCACACACTAAATTTTGCATGGATTTTTGGGTCGGGGTGGGGGGGAATTGTCACCTTTTAGCTGTAATGGATCTTTCCTGTTTCTTGTGACAAATGATGTATTCATTAAACTTTTCATGGTTTCAAGTAGTTAATATTGCTGGGTTGTATGATCTCTCTCTTAAGACTTCCTTGGCGACATTTTTGCCCCAGCTTTCTTTTTCCTCTTTAATGATCTCTTAAGAGATTCCATTGGTGAATTCACATTTTTCCACAAATCTCCCATGCGATGTGCATTCTGTGCACATAATTTAGAAAATTGGCCTTTTTAGGGTATCCAATTGGGGTCTTATTATGCAGTAACTACTGTCAGTAGAAAAGTGATCGTGACTCGTGAGAACAATGACAAGTATGGGACAATAGTTGAGATAAGTCTCTCTACAGTGACCTCATGCTTGTGTTTCATATTGTCTAATAAGGTGATGTTTACCAAATGTTGGAAATGGTAATTCTGTTGGGTAACAGAAATTTGTGTTATATATCATGTAAGCTATTATTGCCATATATGCATGATAAACTTGCTGATTTATAATATTTTTTGTTTAATGATTTTGCTAGATATCATATTTCGCATGACTGATTTTGCTGAAATACATGGAAAATTTTTCCTGCAGAATCCCACTAACAAGAGGGAGATCTTTTGTGATGAGAAGCTTAAGACCATTTTTGAAGGAAAAGAAAAGGTCGGTTTCCTGGAGATTGGGAAAATGCTATCCCGCCATTTTGTGAAGTCTGGCTGACCTCTATTCTTCATATTTGGCTCATTGGTTGCCCCACCAACATTAAGCTAGCCCTTCCAGCATTCCGAACTGAACTCTTTTCATGTTTTGCCTTTTGTTTTAAGAGCTAAACTGTCTGGGGTAGCCTTGCAACTAAGAAAGGGTCCTAGCTGAACTTATGTAAAAATTCAGTAGGGACCGGGGAGTGAAAAAGTAAACATTTTAATTTGGTATTGATATTTTAAGTCTACTGTTTATGGTAGCTGGATCTTTGATGAATTTCTAGTTTAATCATTCTATCATGAGGAAGCCATTATTGATTTTGAATTTCAATGATTTACAGAAGCGATATTGTTCGTCATCTCACTACCTTCTAGTGCAACAAGTACAGGTTGATCAACAAATCAAATTTACATGCAGAGAAAATTTTGACTATCTTGATTAGTTGAGGAGATGATGAACCCATTGCTCTACAACTGCAGAACTGTACCAAGGTCTTGATACATCGTCCGAACCAACAGGTGAGTGGTAGACTCCATCCAAGCTTATGTTAAAGTGCTCCCTCTAAGTGAGCTGATACCTCTGGCACAACTTCATCACCCCATACATCTGCCTCTCTACAAACTTGATTTCATGGCTACAAACTCAACATCAGAAAATAGCACTCACAAGTCACAAGGCTGACAAATATGTAGCAACATCACCTTCTTCTAGACACATTAAAGAAACACTTAAATGTTTGAGGGGGAAAGCATGAGCCATGATGTTTGGCTTGGTGTTAACCTGTTTGTAACCTTGGCCGACAAATCGAGCTCGGAAGCTTGGGGAAACAGGGGTTGAATCAGTTGTATTTTTCATGAGAGCGACATCTGAAACTGGCTGACCATAATCAATGGCGGCCATAGAATCAACATCCACTTTTGAGTCATTAAGAAAGCAAGCTCCCCGAAGATACCTGCATACAAAAATGTATTCGACAACGAAAGCTATTGATTTATGGTATTTCAATGTATCTTGAGAGTCTCCAGAGGGCCATATGCTTACACCCATGTTTGGGTATGTTTCAAACACGGGTGTCGAACATGAATACTTCAAAAATAATAATGAGTCGGAGCAACATAGTACGTTGTTATCGACATGAAAGAAGTATTTGGCATTTTGAGTAGAGTGGAGTATAACTCATGCAAAAACAGAAAAATAGAGTAAAAAGAACTCGATTTGACACTGATTTTACCTTCCTGCAATACATACATATTTCAGCTCTGGAGTATATACAGCTTTCCTGCAGTGCTGTTCAACATAATATAGTAGCCCCCCTTGTGTGATCAATGACCCCTGGCAAACCTTTAGGAGGAGGCCTGCAAAATAGACCAAACCCACACGAAAAGCTCTCAAGCAACCTTCCCCCCATGATTAAAACAGAAAGGAAAGCCTGTGCTTGCAAATGGGATTACTGCAGTTTGTTTAACACTCAGTTAGCCTCTACCTATGTTATCTGGACTTCTCGTTTTCCTTATAATACCGGTGACGAAACATATTCGAACATGGTTAAAGGGTTATGATCCTCATATTGACTATATCCATGTGAGACATATCCGTATCCTATATTCACCCTAGTTTGGGTAACATGATCCTCTACAAGGAGCAAACTCATTTGAACAGACAAGTTTTGAGAGAAACTGAGTGTCAGAATAAAAGACCTACAAGTGGGGAGTACCAAGAGTCAGAAGCAAGGAGATGTGGGAGAGTCCAAATTCCTCCATGTAAACACGAGCTACCACCCTCCAGCGGAGTGACCGATCACCGATAATTTCCCACCTACAGTCAGATGCCTTACAGGTTTAGAAGATACCTTCCGGTAATTTCTAATAGAGGAGAAAATACAAAGAGAACAGAAAGAAATATGATGATTTCTAATTGCTTCTTCTAGATGCAGTCTTGATTATTGCAGTACATACATGGGATGATATTATGGTGATGTTTCTTCAGATTTTGAGTTCGTTCAAAATGAACGAAAACAGCAACCAACAAGTGAGTTCCATCAAACCATGCCATAGAAATACTTGAACTTCCACAAGTTAAAGCCTGTTTGATCCATAATGGTCAAGAAATACCTTTGCCTCATAATTGAAACACAATTTTCTTTAACAAATATCATCTCTCCCATTATGCAACGAGTATGATGCACATCGCAAAGTAAAGAACATTCAACTTGAAATTGAGCGTTAATGCACGTGTATTCGTTCGATAAGGTTATAGAAATGAAGAGTTGGTAACATTTATCTACATAGAAATGATTCCTCTGAAAATGTTCATGAAATGAAAGAAGAAGGGTTTCTCAGCAGCATTATGCATTGAATGTAATTCCTATGGCAGACTTCTAAATTCGAGGTGACCGGAGCAGATAAGTTCCAGCAACTGCAGATCTGCAATCCTTTCCTATACAAATATGAGTTGCAGAGTTTTAAATATGTTGATCTGATTCTTTAGGTCGAATATCGTGTCAGATGCATATATGGACATAAGTTTCGGGACATTGTCTGTGTAACCCCCAATTCCGACTTAGTTTCTTAGATCGAAACTTAAGAATCAAGTTATTAAAATTTTTCCCTTAAATAAGTAATTTAGGTTAAATAATTTTAAAATTAGGGTTACTTTGTCAAATTGGAAAAACGAATTGTGGATTTCAGTTATACAAATTCAATTCCTTAAAACAATTTCTCAATAACATTTAATGTATCTGAAATAGTTTATTAAAAACATGCATCCAATAGATTCTAAATCAAAATAGCTCATAGTCCGAAAATATAATATATTTCATAACGGATTAAAAACATTAAACTGAAATAATTAAAGGACTGAATAATAATTATCTGAATTTTGTACGAGATGCTCCAAGTACCAATTTGTCTAAACAAGTTTGAGAATCTGAAAAGCAAACTAAAGAGGTGTAAGCTAAAGAGCTTAGTGTATCTCTAAAGTGCAAACAATCACAAAAAAAACATGTTTTACATTTCTGAAAAGTTTCTGAAAATATTTCTGAATTCAAGAAAACTGAAGCATGATGTAATGCTGATTGATGTATGACAGAAAATCAGAGAGCCCGATATCAGAAATCATATAGAGTGGAGGATTATCCTCGCCAGAGTGGAGGTTTCCCTCACATATCCGATTTCAAATCCGAAAATATTTTCAATGTCAAAACATGATATGATTTGCAAAATCATAAATCAAAACTCTTACGAGTGCAATTTTCCAAAAAATCAGAAGCTTGGTTTGAAAACAGAATGCACAAGCCATGCATGATGATAACATGTATGAACAAATATCAGTCTCACATATCCAACCAAGCAGTATAGAGAAAATATTTCAAAGATTCGCAGATAATGTAGCATAAGCACAAAAATATATAGCACAAGAGGAGACACACCTTAAGCAATTGAAGCTCTAACTCTGAGGTGGACGCGTCTCGCGTGCCGGTCTAGCTGAAACAGGACCTACGAAGTAACAGAATTATATTACTATTTATTACTAATTCTAAGCCACCAACTATGATAAAACTCTTATCCAAAAGCTTACTCACGTGATGATCTCGAAGAACGTGCCCGATCGATACGAACAAAAGTAGGTAAACCAAAGGCTTTAGAAACGTTGATACCTGAACGGAAGAATATTCTGAATTAAATTCCTTAGAAACAACTTTTTAGACTCTAAGATCATTTCAGAAGAAAGTATTAAAAACATGACTTTCGGGTTTGAATTTGACAAAACAGATATCGAATTCAGACTTAAAACGTTGAAAAAGCTCAAGGAGAAGGTTTTTCGAAAAAATCAACCTTTGGTCAAAATCAACTCTGATCAAAGTCAACCCTGGTCAAAGGTCAAACGGGTCAGGATCAAAAGTTTGGCCGGGTCAAAACCAGTTCGATCAAAGTTCTAAAAACCAGATTCTCATTTATTTTTTGGGTTAGGGTCTAACATGATTGAGCTTACTCAAAACACACACTTACAACTTTAGAAACTAGCTAAACTTTTGAACTTGAAATCATTACTTGATGCATCTAAACTAGTAGATATATTGCACGCATCACTGATGACTTTCTCTGACAAAAAGTACTCCTTCTTAAGGTCACTCAAATCGGTATCAACAGATCATAGCATGAACTTTATCTGACTTCAAAATTAAAACTAACTTGTAAGATTGTTAAAAACCCATAAATTCTGTTGATATAAAAACTCATGATAATAGTTGCATAATAATACAATAACTTGAAACTAGCTTGTGATTGCATTAAGTTTATCTAGTGATGGAGTAATCCGATTTGACTATTTAGAAGGTAACAAAGGTTCAACCAAGTAACATGGTTAAACTAATAAACAGATCTGAAATAATCAAAACATCTTCAATAACCCAAACTTAAAATGGAAGACTTACACACACAAAATCAAACGGGAAACACAACGAAGCAAAACTCTCTGATTCACAAGATTGGCGGCAAAGACAAGGATGACAACACACGAAGCAATACACGATAAAAACTTTCTGTAAAAAAATCAAAACCAAGAAATATGATCCAAATATATGAACAGAACCAAAACTCAAAGCAAATGGGCAATGGCGACGTGAGGAGACAAACCGAAAGGATTGATCGGAAATCAAAGGGCAGAGGGGTGAAATGGGTGAAATCGAGAGAGAAAGATACAGAGAAGGATGAGCAGCAGGGGAGGGAGGTTGCGTGTGGCAGTAAAGGGAAATTAAAATTTGGTTTACACAATTTGGAAACATATTTTAAATACCCTAAGAAAAGTGGGAAAAATGCAAGGTTAGTCCTTGCACTTTTCAAAGTTCAAGAATTAACCTTAAAACTTTACAATTCGACAGAAAGCTCACCGAACTCATAAATAAATCCTTAAATAAAATTTAGGATTTTAAAACAAAATTTCCTAAATTTTAGGGTTTTAGAATTTAGAAAATTTAAAATTTAAATTTCGAATTGGGGTAAAAATTTGGGGTGTTACAGTCTGAATCCTCCTTCCTCTAAATACATTGAAAAAATAAACATATCCATGTCAGACACTCGTATACACCAAGTAAGAGTACCGTAACTACAAAGCCAAGACAAGATTTCGCACCTTGTGCTAATTCTTTTGCTTCTTGAACTACATCATCAACCCTCTTCAAATACATGCTTTCACAAAATAATCTATCAAAACCAAATTTATATTTTTGGAAACTTGCTTACATTCATATTTATACAACAACCAGTAATATTTATAGTGAAAGGGATATTAAGTTCACAGAGAAAGATGAACAGATACCACAATAACTGATGTAGACTGCAAAGTGCCTTTCCAGTAGTTAGGAATGCTCAGCCAATCAATTCTTGAAACCTTAGCAACAACAGTGGGAACTCCATACTCTTGGAAAGTTAACTCCAACTTCTTATAGTCACCTATATTATTCCCTAACCCCTGAAAGAAAACTAAAAAAGGAAGCACAAAACAAAGAGGTCATGTCTCAAAAGCAACATAACATAGACATACATGTTCATTTGAAAAAATGCATAACTGGAAGGATGACGGCAGGGCGACGGTGGCTGGTGGTCGAAGAAAAGAAAGAGGAGGAGGAACATGTTATATGTCGTTTTACTATTTTAGTAAAACAACAAGTTTTATTACTTTAGTAAATTGAAATGACATAGTTTTATAATTTTGATTGGGTTAAATTCCCAAATTGTATAAGGTTTGCTTATCATCGATATTTTGGAATGGTTTTAGATATTGTTCTATTGTCTCTACCCTTTTATGAGAATACAACTTCTCCTTCTTCAGCCATTAACTTTTTTTTGTAATATAATGTATCAAAGGTATCAGAGACATCTGTTTGGGTCTATTTTTTTCACAATATCTCACCGAAATAGAATTCGAATTCAACATAATGGCAACACGATTGAAGGAAAAATCGATCAAACTCTCATTGAGAAAGTTCAAGAGATCCAAACAGAAATCAATGAAGTTCGGTTTGAAGTTCAAGAACTAAAGGACTTGTTACAAAAATTGTTGGATTCGATAATACCTTCAATAGAGACTTTGGGTGCGATAACGATAACGAAATTATCTCTCGAGTTAGCATAATACGATAACTTGGAGTTAATCGCAATATCATTGATAAGAGTTGTTACACCCAAAATTAATTTGGTGAAGGAAAATCTATCTATGACTTATGTGTTTGATGAAATGCCTACAAAAATTGAAAGGGAAAAAGGTTATTAAGCATTTCGATATGGGATGAAAAGGTTTGAATGTTGTTCAAGATTCGGCAGGTGATGAAGTTCAGTTTCCAACAGGATAATTTTTTTTAGGGAAAGGACAAATGCAATTACTAATCTTATGCTTAGAAATACATTGCTTGTTAATCTAGAAGTGGCTTGGATGAATACTTATGAAAATTTTAGGAGCAAACTCGTTTTTGGATCGGTGAGTTCTCTTTGAGAATATAAAAAACATATTATCCTAAGTTGCACTGATAAAAAATTGAATTTGCTTGATATTTTATATGTGTATTGTGTTGTTGAAGCAAAATTAATTGGAAGTTATCCAGGTTTTGGTTTTACTGATATGAATTGGAATGTGATTGTTGTTGTTTATTTACATTATGTCGTTGAATCATTTCGAGAAATTTTAGTTAGAGAAATTTTTGATCCAGGGAAAAATCACATTTATCAAGACTGAAAATAGTAATGAAGAGTAATTGGTCGAATCATTTAAAAGATTTTTCAAACGATATTAAAAGACAAAAGGGGTTTGGATTGCTTTATTGTAACCTATGCGTTTGATGTTTGTAAGATAGTTTATGATAGTTGGATCAAGATCAACTCTCACAAGCTTGCACATTTTGTTATCATCTCTCAACAATACTCAAAGAAAGAGTTTGCTATTAATTTTCTTTCTAGAGTGATTGGTAAGCTTTACACTACTAAAGAGAAGCATATAGAAGGATCAATTCTTTACATTAAGATACAAATTTCTAAAATTTTCCATCATGGATCTGTCCAAAATGGTCAATCGACTTCTGAAAACAACTTAAGGTGTTCCTTCTAATACAACGAAAACACCAGTAATCAACCATGAAATTTGAAGCTATAAAATGTTTAGTGGTTATTTTGAAATCAATGAGAGACTGGATGAACAGTCTGTTGTACATTCCAAATTCTGATTCTACCAAGAAATTTGAAACAATTGAGAACAATCTTGAACCCGAAACTATCCCTTTGAAAAATGGAAATGGGAATGAGCTTGTTTAAGGGTCAGATTCTCATTCTAAAGCCCTAAATAAAGTTTCTAACATTTTAACAATCAAGTAACGTCGATCTTACAAGCTTGAACTTTTGAAAAACATGAAATTTGATGAGTCAATCCGAGCCTTTTTGCAAGGTTTCAGGTTCCCTGGTGAGGCACAAAAGATTGATCAAATCAGGAAAAAGTTTACTGAGCGTTATTGCAAATGTAACCAAAAGGCTTTAATCAATGATGATACTGCAGATGTTCTAGCTTACTCTGTCATAATGCTCAATACTGATGAATCGACTAGAGAAATATTTCATCCCGAAGGATATTATTTTATTAGCATTATCATGAGGCCACCATCGACCATCATGCTGAATGTGATCAAATTAAAAGAAGACAATGATTGATATTTAGTCCAACCATTGTAAAGGACCAAAATGATTCAGAGTTGATTTTTATTGGTTACACTTGTCTATTTTAATCTTTGAGGATAAGGATTTCTTCAAGAGGGGAGTTTTGCTATATGTCGTTTTACTATTTTAATAAAACAACACGTTTTATTATTTTAGTAAATTAAAACGACATTGTTTTATAATTATGATTGGGTTAAATTATCAAATTGTATTAGGTTTGTTTATCATGGATATTATAAAATGATTTTGGATATTGTTATATTGTCTCTGCCCCTTTTTGAGAGTACAACTTTTTCCTTCTTCCTCCTTCCTCTTTTTACTATTATTCATCTTTTCTTTGTAATACAGTGAATCAGTACAACACTACCACTGCCTATGGGGTTTGTGTTATAAGCTCTTTTATTTGTCATGAAAAAATGTTGTCATTTTTTATTTTTTTAATGAGCTGTCAAGGAAGGCCTAAACAATGTCGTTAAGGAACCTTAAGTAAAGAGCCCTAACGGCTAGGGCATTCATTGCTGAGATTGTAATTTTGTTAAGGGTTTTCTCTCTTCCTCTCTGAATACAGCTTCTTCGTTTCTTTTCTTCTTCATCTAAGCTTCATCTTTGGCTACTCTCTTTTATTTTATTTATTTTATATTTAGAGGATATCAAGGGTATCAAAGCCTCAGTTTTTGGTCATGGTGGATGGTGTCCAAACACAAGCTCAACAGGAAGCTTTGAAGATGCAATCCGATTTCAAAGAGCTTGAAAAAAGGTTAGAGGATAAGATTTAATAAACTTTAGCTTCTAAAGTTCAAGACATAAGAGCTGAGGTTTTTGGGGTTCGTTCAGAGGTGCACGATATTAATGTTCTTCTCAAAAAGTTAGTAGAGGTCTCTCTGCCCTCGAAGGGTCTAGTTGGGGAAATCCTTCTACGAGTTTGGAAAGAGAGGTCCAAGCCCCAGTAGCTGATTCGGCTCAAAAAGAGGATGAGGTGGTAGTGTTAGGTGAAACTTCTCTGCCGACCTACAAACTCAGGTGTCCCTCTTTTGATGGTGAAAATTTCAGGGATTGGTGGTCTAAGTTGGAACAATTTTTCTTAGCTGAGAATGTTCTTGAGTCGGCCAAGGTGAGAACATTGATGTTGAATCTGGAGGATAAGGCTCTTCAATGACACTACTTTATGGTTAAGAAATATACAGGTATTCAAGGTCTTTCATGGGACAGATATTTCACACTATTGAAGGATCGATTTGCTCCGGAGGGACTGGAAGATCCAATAGGGGAGTTGGTAAGTTTGAAGCAATCCTCAATAGTGGATCACTACTACTCTGAATTTGTAAGCCTTCTTAACCAAATGCAATTGTCTGATGAATATGCCATTAGCATATTTATTAAGAATTTAAAACGGGAAATAGGGTAGTACATTAGAGTGTTTCAAACCTAAGGATATGTTAGATACCTTTAGGTTAACTCTATATTTTGAACACATTACTTCTATGAGTACTCGTAAGACCACGACTCTTATTATACGACCACCCCCTGCACCCAATCTACCCTTTATGCCAATATCACCATCAACCTATAGCAAAGCTGGATCGTCTACTTTATTTAGAAGCTCAGTTGGGTCAGTCACTCCTCCCTTACCACCCAAAGTTTCATCTTCTAGTGGTATCTTAGGTCCTCCTCCCAAAAAGAGTACTTTGGCAACTAGTAACAGTCCAGGGAAACTATCTTCTACTAAAATGAATGATAGAAGGCGTAGAGGATTATGTTTTAGGTGCCTTGCCAAATTTGTTCCAAGCCATAAGTGCACTCGATCCCAGTTATATCAATTGCTCATAGATGACAGTGAGATAGAAGGAGAACAAGAGGAGTTTATAGACTGTGATGATAAATTAGAGCCTGAACCTAGGGAAAGTAATAATAATGAAGTACCTGTTTTGTCCTTCAAGCAATGTTGGGTTTGAATGATTGTGACACCATGAAAATTAAGGTCATGATGGGAAAAAGAATGTTGGTGGCTTTGATTAATTTGGGATTACGCTTAATTCTATTAGTTTGGTAGTAGTGAAGGCTTGTGGACTTACATTTGGAACAAAACCACCAGTTGAAGGTTAATGGAGACTTTATGCTTACTCATGGTTTAGGTAGAGAGGTGGATTGGGAGTCCCATAGTTAACAATTCTTGAATGAGATTTCTTGGTGTTGCCTCTGAAGGGATGCGACGTGGTTTTGAGAGTAAAATTGTTTGACACTTTAGGGTCCATTGAGTGATATTTCTCAAAGTTATCAATGGCATTTGTAATGAGACATAGAGAGTGAGTCTGACAGGATTGACACCATCACCTACTAAGATTTTTGATAACATCAATGCTTCCAAGTTGATGAAGGGATCTAGAACCATACCTGAAATATCGTTACTTGTCTTTACTGCTCACACAGAATTGCAACTGACTCATGATCACACATCTGCTGAATTACAACTGCTATTAAAAGAGTTTGAAGAAGTGTTTCAAGAACCAAAGGGCTACCACCTATCAGGGGTCATGAACTCAATATTGTTTTGCAAAATGAACAAGCTGTAGTAAAAATCAGACCTTATAGGTATCCAACAGTGCAGAAGAATAAAATTAAGAAGATTATTAAGACATGTTAGCTAATGGAATCATAAGAAACAGTGTCAATTCCCTTGCTTCTCCCATAGTCATGGTCAAAAAAAGATGGCTCTTGGAGACTTTGTGTGAACTACAAGAAACTTAACAAGTTGACCTTGAAGGATAAATTCCTCATACTGTCATTGTGGAATTATTAGATGAACTTGGGGATGTCAAGTATTTTTACAAGCTGGATCTGAGGTCAGGATACCACCAGATTAGGATGAAGGAGTCAAATGTGACCAAGACTGCTTTTAGGACCCATGAGGGTCACTATAAATTTTTAGTTATCCCTTTGGCCTTACAAACGCTACAATAATATTTCAGGGTTAATGAATAATATCTTTAAGAGGTTGTTGAGGAAATCTGTTCTGATGTTTTTTGATGGCATCATAGTATACTCTAGGACTTGGGAGATCATATGAGACACTTGATGGGGGGGTTTGTAGCTGTTACAGTTACAACAGCTCTATGCCAAACAGAGAAAATACACTTTTGGGTCCACTAAAATAGATTATCTTGGGTACATAATTTTTGAAGGATAAATTTATATGGATCCAAATAAGGTAAAGTGTATGCTAGAATGGTCGATTCCCACATGTATTAGGGAGTTGAGGTGATTTTTGGGACTCTCTAAATACTAAAGAAGATTTATAAAGAAATATGGAGCCTTGGCTAAGCCTCTCACTGAACTGCTCAAAAAGAATGGATGGGGATGAAATGAAGTAGTTGAGTTAACAATTCAGAATTTTAAAACAACTATGTCCACTGCACCAATACTTGCTTTACCAGATTTTTTTAAGGAATTTGTCATTGAGACAGATGCATTTGTCTATGGAGTGGGTGTTGTACTTTTACAGCAAGGTAGACCCTTGGCTTACTTCTCAAAAGGGTTGGGAATTCGACACTAATTCATGTCAATTTATGAAAAAGGGATGCTAGTTGTTCTCTTAGTTGTTAATAAGTGATCTTTATATATGATAGGAAGACATTTTAAAATTCAAACAGATAATCGGAGTTTGAAATTTTTTTCTGGTAACCAAGTTACAACTCCAGCTCAGCAGAGTTGGGTGGTTAAAATGGGTTATAGTTATGAGGTTATTTATAAGAAGGGAGTGAGTAACATAGTGGCTGAGACTCTTTCTAAGAATCCTCAGTGCTGTTCAGGAAAATTGATGGCCATTAGTACCTTTACCACTGACTGGATTGATAAAATTAAACATAGTTAAGAGGGAGATGACAAGCTTCAGATGATCATAGCTGACTTAAGCAACAATCCTGCTTTTCATGGTAAATATGAATGAGATGGAGGAATATTGAAGAGGAAAGAGAAGTTAGTGGTCAACAAAGATGATAATATAAGAATTCAGTTTATAGACTTATTTTATTGCAGTCCGTTTATAGGTCATTCAGGTATAGATGTAACCAGTAAAAGGATGTCCTCTTGTTTGTACTGGAAAGGTTTAAAGAAGTCTGTCAAGAGAAGGATAAGGGAGTGTGAAATATGCCAGAAGAATAAATACAAAAATTCGTCAAAACTGGTTTGTTGCAACTATTACCTATAGCAGAAAAAGCTTGGTCTTCCATAAGCATGGATTTCATTAAAGGTTTGTTATCTTTTAAAATTAAGGATACTATCTTTGTTTTGGTGGACAGATCAACAAAATATGCCAATTTCATGGCCTTCTCCCATCCTTTCATTGCTCTAAATGTAGCCCAAATCTTCATGGATAATGTGTTTAAGCTACATGAATTGCTAAAAATAATTATATGTGATCAAGATAGAATCTTCATGGGTGGTTTTTGGAAGAAGTTATTTCTAAAGCTAAGAGTGACTATAACACCATGAACTATCTATCATCCTCAAACAGATAGGAAAACTGGGGTTATGAATAGGTATTTGGAGACTTACTTGAGATGTATGTCGGGTGAGGCACCAAAGGAGTAGAGTAATTGGTTATCACTAACTGAATGGTGGTATAATACATTCTACCATAAGGAGTAATCCTTATCAAGCACTCTATGGGGAAGCACCTATAGTCTATCTTCCTTATTTGGCTGGGGAGTCACTAGTGGTCACTATTGACAGGATTCTACAGGCTCGAGAGGTAGCCTTCAAAATGATACAGTTTTATCTAAAAACGAGCCAATGATCAAATGAAGAAACTGGCTGACAAGAAAAGAAGAGACATAAAGTTTGCAGTCCAGGATTGGGTATATCTTAAGCTCTAACCTTATAGGCATCAATTTGTGCACTCTAGGAAGAACTAAAAATTGACTCCCAAGTGATTTGGCCTATATCAGATTTTAGATCGAGTTGGTAAGATTGCATATAAGTTACAGTTACCTGCAGGTTCCAAAGCTCATCCTACATTTCATGTGTCACAATTGAAGAAGCACATTGGGGCAGCTCCTAGCCCATCAACCTTGTCAGTAGTAGGTCCTGATGGTACACTCCTGAAAGAGCCTTTAAAAATTCTAGACAGACGCATGGTGAAGAGGGTAATCGAGCAGTCACAAAGGTCTTAGTGAAATGGACCAATAGCTTTCCAGAGGATGCTATCTGGGAGAACTTCTACAAGGTCCAGCAGGAATATCCAAACTTCCATCCTTGAGGAAAATGATGATTTTCAAAGCAGGAAGTATTTGTTATAAACTCTTTTATTTGTCATGAAAAAATGTTGTCGTTTTTTATTTTTTTTAATGAGCTGTCAAAAAAGGCCTAAACGATGTTGTTTAGGAACCCTTAAGTACAGAGCCTTAACGGCTAAGACATTCATTGCTGAGATTGTAATTCTGTTAAGGGTTTTCTATCTCTTCTTCTCTGAATACAGTTTCTTCTTTGTTTCTTTTCTTCTTCATCTAAGCTTCATCTTTGGCTACTCTTTTTTATTTTAGTTATTTTATATTTGGAGGATATCAGTTTGCAATTGAGTGGTGGAAAAGCCAAAACCATGGCTTCCACAACTTATGGGCTTATACTAATGACTATTTATATTTGATGTTGCAAGAAATACTGAAATATAATATGAACTTGTTCTTTTTAAAGTATCAATTGAAACTTGTCATAATATCCACCAAAGATTCAGGATTGATAAGAATATACAAACCATTTTTCCTTATTTTGGGGGGGATTATATGCAATTGTCACTAATAATGGACCGGTTATATCTTATGTATTTAGATGCATATGATCACATATTCACATGCCTGTCCAAATAGCATACGCGTTTTGGTGTAGGCATTAAACACCACTAAATGAGTTAGTTTCGGTAGATTTTATTGCAACCAAGTTAGATATATGTAACATCCTTGATTCGGTTTGAAAAAAAAATTAGATCAAAAGAGTTTAAAACAATGGCATTTCGAATCATGGATAATTTTAATTTCGTTATCCGTAATTCTTAAATCATCTTAAATTAATTTTTTTTACCATTAAGGGTTATTTTATAAATTTTGAAAACTTGAGAGATCAATCTATAATTTTCAGGAATTTGAGTCCCTTCTCAAAACTAAATTCCTACAATTAAAATTCATGACTTAATGTATTTGCCCGTAAATTTCCATGTAATTTGGGCATTTAAGACTTATTCAATCGAACAACTAACTTTTTCGACCAAAATTGTAAATGTTTTAAACTATGAGCTCTTTACTCAATTCAATGAGAAACATGTACAATTCGGGTCATATTATTTATACTTGATAACTTCCGGTTTATTTAAAAGTTTTTTTTAATTCTTAAACTTAAAATTTATCTATGTCTAGTTTTACAATAAGGAGTGCTATTAACATCTCTAGAAAACAGATTATAATGTAATGCGGGGTTGCACATAATGAGTCAACTCAACTTGGGAATATGAGATATGCTTAGCCAAAGAACCAACAGGTCTATTTGTTTCTCTTGGAATCCAAATGAATTCAAGGAACCAAGCTTGTCAACTAAGATTGGCGATCGCACGAACCACTGCAAGAGCACACAAACTTAAACATAACTAATAAATTAAATATGTCACATAAAAAACATAAATAAAAAATAAAAAATAAATATTAATCCAATAAATAAAATACTAATCTAAAACATAAATTAAAAGCATACATAAATTAATTTAAAACATAAAATCTAAAAATAATAAACAACTACATTTCAATAAAAAAAATCCAAAATACAACATAAATATAAAAGAGAAAATATACCTAAAAATTTAAACGGTTGACTCCGAGTAATCCTCATCGAAATCTACTTCGACCCCTCCAAAAATTTTAACTAGATCGAATCCTAAAAATAGGACCCGATCAAACCAAGTAAAACCGCAAATTTTCTCCCCGATCCTTGGCTAGCCGAGAGCATTGCCCTCTTATGCGTCCTGCCAACCGACTCTCCCAAACTTTGGGGTCCATTAAATGGGACAACCTCCATGCATTTATATAGGCTAAGGTGGGCATGGTGGGGGTGACGTGGACCTCCCATGTCCACACAAATTCAATTCATTTTTTTTTCTTTTTTCATTATTTTTTACTTATTATATATTATAATAAATTAATACTAAAATACTAAAAAATGCATTAAAAAATGAGTGATTACAGTTGTCCATCTTTGATTGTTCTTGTGAAACGAGAATAAAGAAAAGATTAAAAGCACTCAATTTTAATCGACTTCTTTATCAGTGGTCTTAGAATGACGTGTTTTTCTAAAACTCTCCATCTTCTTCGACTGAATCTTCAGGCTCATAAGTCCCCTCTATATCGAACTTGCTTGCCTTTTGGTTTAAAGCTGCAGGTCACTCCTATATATAACCATTCGCCTTTTGATCAGATCTTGTAAAACAAAAGCTCCTCCTACATAGAAATTTTATCTCTAGATCTTCAATTCTAATTTCTCTTGTATAAAACCTTCACCCTAAGATTTCGAGTTATGTGCCCCTCCTGTATGGAGTTTTTCACTCAAAGACTATGACGAAGATATGTGTCTCTCTTATATGAAACTCCTTGTCTTCTACTCTAGGCTTCTCCTGTATAAAATCTTCTGCGTCATGATGGATCTTGCAAAATAAGGTTCCTCCTATATAGAACTCTCGCTTCTAGATCCAGATTTAGGATCTCTCCTATATGAAACCTTTTACTCTAAAGTCTCGAGTTGTATATCCCTCCTATATGGATCCTTTCAAAGACAATGAAAATGAAGATGAAATCCCTCCTACATGGAACTTATCCTCATTGATGTTGCCGGTTTCTCTTATATAAAATTTTCGTATCATTGATGAACTTTTCTATTGGTAACTCTTTCTATGTAGAACTACGGGTTGGTTTTCGGTGTGTATGAGTTCTTTCTGTATAAAACTGCTGAAAATTCTCTTTTTGTGGGATTTTGAACATGTTGGTACCTTTTGTATGGAACTTTCATCTTCGAGTCTTTCCGAACTCACACCGAGTGGCTGCAAATATTTTATCTTAATCGGGACTCACGCCAGAAAGGCTACCAATCTTATTTCTAAATCAGGACTCACGTTAGGTGGCTGTCAATCTTCTTTCAAAATTAGGACTCACGTCAAGTGGCTACCAATCTTCTTTTTGAATAGGGACTTACGTCAAATGGCTGCCATTTTCTTTAAAATCGGGACTCACACTAGAGTGACTGTCAATTTTCTTGTTCAAATTCTTACTATTTTCTGCCTTGGGGTCGTTGATATACGAAATCGCCTGAGAACAATCTGATTGAACTTGTAGTGATGCATAACCATTTAACCAGGAAAATCTTAGACCATCATATATGGCCCATAGTTCAGCAGTGAGAACGTACGCAATACCAATGCTTCGACCGAATCCTGATATCCAATGACCATTATGGTCTCGAAAAAGTCCAGCGTTGGCACTATGACCAGAATCAGAGATAACAACACCATCTATATTGAGACAAATCCAATTTTAGGGCGGACATTTCCATTGGTGAAAATGATTGATAACTGGTGGAGAGTTAATCAAAGGCCGATGAATTGTGAAATTCTTATCCCAAGCAATACTTCGTGCTAGAGAGGCATCCGGAGAATAAAGAAGGCCATTAAAACACGATCATTGTGCATCTTCTAGATTTGCCAAATACAAGATATAAAAACCCTATAATTCAGTGTCCTTAATAAGATTCAATAACTTGAACTATAATTCATGTCTTATTAATTATATATATTTATTATTTTTCTTTTAGAAAAAGTCCTCGTTAAAAAAAACTCTATAATTGACAATAAAAATCTAATGTCAACCTCTAAGGGGTTGTTTGGATCAGGGAAAAGAAAATTTTTATAGGGATTTTTTTCTGGCATATTAAATATTTGATTGGATTTAAAGGATACCCAGGACTCATGCCTACAAAGGCTGTCAATCTTCTTTCTTTGAATAGGAAAGTGCATGGGTATTTGAATTACCCTAGTGTGTTGATTTTTGTAACCTCTTTGTCTTGGCTCTCGGTGTACTCAGTTTTCTTTCTCTGTTTTGATGATAGTACTCTCGTCTAACTGTAGGGCTTAAACTTTCGGGTTCAGTTTAGTTTTTTCTTTTTCTTCTATCTTTTTTCTTTTCTTTTCTTATTCTTTTTTCTTTCTTGTTTTGAATAATGACTCATTTTTGGCAATCGAAAAAGGTTCATCAAATATGTTGGTCTAAAAATTTGAAATGTTGACTTCTTTGTTTAAGTCTTTCTTCTTTTCTTCTTTCTGTTGAAAGGTGGCACTCGAACGTACAGAGTCTCTATTGGGGTTATCTTTTGACCAATTTCTATCTTTTTACTGTAAGACTGTTTATCAAATAAGGATGATGCATGAGCATTTTAAATTATGCATGTATTCATGATGTCTGTTTGGAATGTACATGTGCAACCTATCTGTAGGTATACAGTGATACATGAAGTTCTGTTAACTTTGTTTCAAAAAAATTATGCCCCGGTCTTCATTCGATTGACCAGGTAAGCTTTGTTAACCAAAGTCTGTCAGTCTTGATGACATCTCTGGTCACTTCTAATTTGAGCTCTGATTCTGTCATTTGGTGGAAAATGATGCCCCGCTCGTGTTATTTGTATCCTCATCTGGATTGGTACGATGATTGATCAAACGTCTTCATGACCTGACTTCATTTTTTTGCTCGTCTAGGTATCTCAATGGAAGGATAATTCTCTGTTTTCTATAATTCTTGAAAAAAAAAAGGTTTTATTTACATGTATTTCTGATGCAAGAAATTTTTTTTAAAATGTATGTAATTTTAGGGTATATTGCAAAATAATTTAGGAAAAAGTTTGCCCTTTTAAATGTTAATTGCGATGACACATTTACCTCAATCTGGCAAAATTAAACTCTAATGAAGATTATATTTAAAGGATCCTCGACTATTGCGGGGATATACGCAAATGCCTAGTCTCTTTTAAACCATCGAGCTTTTAAAATGAACAATCCTCATCTAAATGTTACCTTTTTTTTGTAGCTCTCTTGATATCACTCTCACATTTTGCCTCATCCTCCCCTCATTTGGGTATCGATCAAGCACTTCGAAGTTCGTCCTTCCTTGAAACAAGGTTAATCTTTAGGCGGAAGTGTGGTTTGAAGAGAATCTCATGTAATTTGGATATCACTGAATGATCAGAATAGTCTTTGAAAACTTGTAAGACCAGGGTCCATGACCAATGTAAATGTATCTATGTATTTATGATTTGTGTACTTCTAATATTATTTTTTCTCTTTTTTCTTTCATCTCTTTTCCTTTTTTTCTTTTTATTTCTTTTTTCTTTTCTTTTTATTTCTTTTTTTTTACTGAAAATAGCAATCTTTAAGCCGACTTATCTCGGATGTGCTTCGATATTTGCTGTATGTAAATCTATGAGATCTTGAGGTATCTAGAATGAGGATTCTTTACTCATCTTTGCCTCGTTCTTTCTGGCTGAATTTCTGGTTCTGAATTGTTTGATCTGAATATGAAGTGCGTACAATATTGTTTCCTTCTCATTTCATTTTCCTCTTTCAAGTTTGCAGGTGTACCACCAAATTGAAGTACTTCTCTGTTATCCATTGCTTGGAATTTGGTCATATTACTACAACTTTATGATATTATTTGGATTCGATCACCTTTATTATAATCCTTTGGTATTGTAGTTGACAAAAATTCACTCGTTACTCGAGTCAGGTATGCTTCTACCTTCTGATCGTCATTTCAGTTTTCTCTTTCTTTTTTTCTTTTCCCTTTTCTCTCTTTTTTATGTGTGTCTTAGCTCTTGATTATTTTTTGCTGATAGTCTTTCGATTTTAATATCTGATTTTTTGATCTTGTCCCTCTCTTCTAGTGAGGTAAAAAATGTCATTCTTCGTCTCATTCAAGGAAGTCCTAAGAAGGTCTTTAGAGGATAGAAATTTAAGACCGACTCTCGCCTCAAGGATCTTGGTCAACAAATGTGAGAATGTTATTTTCCTAAAAATGAGAACTTCCTATTATCTATTCTCTCATGTTTTTCCTCAATTGGCCTTTGTAAACTAGCAAAGACGCTCATTTATAATATCCCCGCAATATTCGGTCTCTTTTGAATATGCAAAACCTTAGAGTTGATCTTTAAGTTTGAAGCAAAGATACTATTATACTTGAGATTTCAAGGATCAAGTGTGTAATGATGTGTACATATATGTTCAAAAATGTTCATTGTATGCATATAGGAGAGTAGTAGCAACTCCTATAAAATGAATGAATGTTGAAAGAATAAAAGAATTTAAAATTGTTTACTGAAAAAGCATCATTTGAAATATATACCCTTACGAAATGTTCTTACTATTTTTCGGGCTCAAAGTAGCAAGTTATACTTCATTATTTAAAAATGAGAATGCATGCAATTCCACTAAAATACTAGACTGAGAAGTCAAAACCCTCCACAAACTATTTTTGTCATCAGTCTTTGAAACTTGGACTATCGGTATCAATCAAACTTTGGACCTTGTTCTTCAAGGCTCTGTATTTTTTGTTCGTATGGCCTATACCTCCTAAATGGTAGTAACATATTGTAACCTCCTGGATGTGGAAATTCTTTCTTCGTAGGCCAAATTTATTGTTAAAGGTGGTCATGAGGAAGATAATGGGGGTGATTAAACAGGCGAGTATCCATTTCTATGCCACCTTTTTTTTGAGGGGTTGCGCTATAGGGATCCTTGATCTTCCCTTCTTTTAACTGCATTCCCAATGTGTTTTCCAATTATAACCATGTCTGAGAAGTTGGTAGTGTGGTGACTTACCAAGCGGTTATGATATGCAAATTATTAAAATAATGTCTAGATGTATGTATGATATGGATATCATAATGCAAAGATGAAGATGAAGGTATTGATCCTTGTTGGTAATCACCCTACTGGATTACTTTTATGGGAAATAGAGGGTCCATTACAACATTCTGGTTAACTAGTCATATACACGAGTACTAGTTCTAATTTCTATTTCATATGGTCTTAAGCAACGTGATTGATCAGGAAATCTTTGTTACATCATGGGTTCTGGATGAAAAGCTTCGATCTTTGTGGCTAACCCGGTCTTATTTTTGACTACCCATTTGAACTTCGGTCTACGAGATTTTCTAGCAATAGTCATGGTCAAATATTACTTGAGCGACCTTGCAGTGTCGGTGTTGCTAACAGTTGTTTTTTCCCGCTGATGTTATTTCCAAAAATTTTGAATTGTCTTTGATAATCCTAAATAGTGACCCCGATCCTCATGCAATGAATTGATAAGGTATCGATCTCTTGTTCTTCAGTTCTTCGTTGATGCGATTGAAAATTTGGTCAATTACCTTTTCTGATCGACACTCTATATCTGACTCTGACTCGAACCATGGATCGAAAAATGACATAGATTCTTCACTTCTAATAATCCATTATGCGGTTAGGCTCTCATAGATTTTTGTTAAATCTATATGTTCGTTTGAAATCTTGGGTTTTCATTCAGTTATAGACTTAGGCAAAATGCATAACAGTTATCTATTCTTGGTAGACTAATGCCTCAGGCTCTTCGGTTGTCCTTTACCCGATGCTTGATAGAAGGGGTCTGATGGATGGTGACTGAATCTTATCCCTTAATCAGTGTCTTTGATCGGTTTTTAATACTAGGGTTGAGATTTTCAGATACCTCTCTTCCATAGTGAATGTTTCTTTTGTAGGATGAACTACTCGAATCAATATCTCCTAATGTATTATAAAATGTGATGATGCATGCAAAAAGGCAAATAAAAACATGAAGAAAACATGTTAGTACCGAGTAAAATAATAAATGCAAAAATTAAATTCAGAAAATTAAATTTGTGTAAAAGTAAATAGAGATGAGCAATCCTAGATATCTCGTCTAGTTCATCTAAGGTATCTGCATGGATCTAATAGGGTGGGTAATCTAGTTTTTTACATGTAGTCTTGGTGCTAAAAGGGGACCTGAATTGTCTGAACTATCCTCTACTAAGAGCGGCAAGGCCCCCAATCATCACCTATTATAGGCTCATTTTGATCGGATTCAATTCAGGGGACTCGTTCACTTATGCCTACACGAAGGAACGATATCCTTTAGAAAGCATAAGGTAGTGGAGCCTCGAAGGTATTTCGGCTAGGGCCTACACGGGAGAACGATATCTGCACGAAAGCATTATTTTTTCCCTCCACTTATAAGGACGATTTTAGATGTAAATTTTTAATGCGAAAAAATAAAAGCACAAATTCAATTAAACATTAATTTGATCGTCACTTTAGCTCGAAATCTTTAATATTCGTAAAGCGGTAATCATTTTAAAAGTTCGACTCATTTTTTGCTTTAAAACCAAAATTTGTCCCCAGCGGAGTCGCCATCTATAGTGATCTTCAAAATTTACTTTCCTAATTGTTCGCTAAAAGTATTCTTTTTTGATGTGTCATTTTGAAATTAATGTCTTCCACATAGAATTTTTCGGTTTAAAAATGATTTTAGAAAATTGGAGTCGCCACCAACCGTTTTGGTAAATTGGATACCATAAAACCCAAGATTTGAAAAATTGGGGTTCGGGAGTCGATTACAGATGGGGAAGGATTAGCACCCCCACACCGCCCAAAATTAGTACTTTATTTAATTAGCATTTTAATATTAAATTTTTCGGGCTAATTTGACAATCGGATTAATTTTTACTTAAGCGTGCGCATTTATTTTAAAGTACCTAAGCCCGAAGGTAAGTGTCCGAACCACCAACACTACACTGGAGTTGACCTCGATTATGACCGAATTTAGAGGCTCACATTAAATAAATAATAAAGTCGATATACAAACTTAAAAATAACCAATAAATTAAATACATCACATAAAAAAACATAAATAATAAATAAAACGTAAATACTAATCTAACAAATAAAATACTAATCCAAAATATAAATTTAAAACATACATGAATTAATTTTAATCTAAAATATAAATTAAAATATACATAAATTAATTTAAAACATAAAATCTAAAAGTAATAAACAACATTTCATTAAAAAATATCCAAAATATAATATAAATATAAAAGAAAAAATATACCTAAAACTTTGAACGGTTGACTTCGTGCGATCCTCATCGAAATTTACCTCGATCCCTCCAAAAATTTTAACTAAATTAAATCTTAAAATTAAGACCCAATCGTACCAAGTAAGACCGCAGATTTTCTCCCCGTTCCTTAGCTAGCCGAGAGGATTGCTCTCTTATGCGTCCTGCTAACTCTCCCAAACTTTGGGGCCCAGTCAATGGGACAACCTCCATGCATTTATATAGGCAAAGGTGGGCATGGTGGGGGTGACGTGGACCTCCATGTCCACACAAATTCAATTTATTTTTTATTATTTTTTACTTATTATATATTATAATAATTAATACTAAAATTCTAAAAAATTCAATAAAAATGAGTGATTATAATAGTAAATTTTATTTGATTATCATTATTATTATAATATATAATTAAATAATAAACTTTGATTAAATATAATCAATTAAAAAGATATAAAAAAGATATTAGATTTAGATATTCATTTGACACTACTTTAGATCGGGTAAAAATTTCGTACTTTTTTATATAGGTCGCGCCTAAAAAATCGAATCTCACACCGCTCTATACATTATTTTACAATTATTTCAATTTGGTTATAATCACTCAAAAATCAAGTTTTAAATTTTATTTTTTATTCGATTTGATCCTCATTTAATTAAAATCAGATTTTATATTTAAAATTATTTTAATTTGATCATAGGGAATTAGTTTAGTGATTGAAGAATTAGTCTTAGAAAACTAGTTTAATAATTTAGGCTTAAGGAAATAGTGTTGGCTTAAAGAATTAATAATATATATATATTAAATAAATGCATATACATGCATTAATTCATAAACAAATTAAATACATATATTAATATATATTATATATAATATATTAATACATAAAGTATTATGTTTATTAATACATTTAAGTATATATATATTATATATATTAAACTATATTATAACCATTAAATTAAAAAATATTTATTAAAAAATAATTATAATTATTAAAGTAATGAAAAAATATTTTAGTTTAGGAGGAAAATTTTTGGTTTTTGATTTGCGAGAAAAGCTAACGACAAAATAAAATAATAAAGGGAAAAGTTTTACTTTTTTGTTTAGGGGTTAATCATATATAAATATAATATAATATAATATAATATATTATACATATATATTATAAGTATATATACATATATTAAATTATTAATATATTAATGTAGTGTATTATATATATATATATACACAATATATACATCTATTCTAGTTATACATAAATGATACATCTAATTACTATGTATACATTTATTAATGTGTATATTAATGTACTATGTATATAATAATGTGCTATTATTAGTCTACTATGTATACATCTAATTATTATAGTATATATGAATGTACTATGTATACATTATACATATATAATATATTAATGTATACATGATACATCTAATTAGTAATACATAATTATATACATATAATATATATTACTGTATACATCTAATTATCAATATATATTATATAAATACTTATATTAAATTATTAATGTATTATATATAATATTATATTTATATATTCTATATTTTCATACTATAAATTTATTTTTCATATATAGTATTATTCTATTTTCAAAAATAGTATTATTTCATATATAATATTATTCCATTTCAAAAAATAGTATTGGTCAATATATAATATAATTCTATATATAGTATATTTGTTATATATAATATAAATTTCTTATATGATATAAATTTATATATTATTATTCCATTTATAATATAAATTCTATATATAGTCTAAATTTTATATTTTTATTTTTGAAATGTATTAATAAGATAAAATAGATTAATCCCATTAAGGTAATATTTTATTTTATTAATGTTTATCCTTTTTAATTTAAAATTTTATTCTTTGACTTTATAGTCCAATATTTATTCTTTACTAATTTTTAATTTTTATAATTTAGCATAATTTTTTATTTTTTTAACATATGAGTCATTATTTATATGATATTTTTGCTAAGTCTACTGCGTAATATTTATTTTTAATAAGATTCATGCTAGTAAAGACGTTAGATATTAAATAATTAATTTAAAATAAATAATCAACCATTCAACTAAAAGTCTATCGTTTATTTACTTACTTTTACAAAATCAAACTTAATAATTTTAATTATTATGAATTTAAAACCAAAATTAATTCGACCTGAAACAAAACCGACTTGAAATGAACCCGACCTGAAATGCAACCGAACTGAAATCAACCCGACCTGAAATCTACCTGACCTGAAATAAAACTGTCAATTATCTAATTTGGATTCGAATCGTTTGAACCCGACTTGAAATGTACTCGATTTAAAACAAACCTGACCTGAAATGGACTCGACCTGAAATAGACCCAACCTGAAATAGACTTGCACCCGACTCAAATCGAGTCAAAACATCAAATCAACCTAAAATGATTTGTATTTGCTTTTACCCGACCTGACAGTACCCGACCTGAAACTCATCCAAGTAGCTGTTTTTACATTGTTAATATTTATATTCGATGCAAGACTTAAATTTTTTAATTTGGATTTAAATCTTTTTAGTATTTTATTGGCATTGCCATGTATATTCTTTGCCACAAAAACATTCTGTCCGCCCACAGTCCATAAATGATAAAACCCAGAATCATTTACCTTGAGTATTTTCAAGCTTCAGTTCTTCTTTTCCTACAAAGCAATGGCGGCGTTAAGAAGCAATGGCCATGTCCTTGTTTTCCCTTTCCCAGCACAAGGACACATGATTCCTATCTTAGACTTAACACATCGTTTAGCTGTAGAAACCTCTGCAGATGAACCAAACATTACCGTTTTAGTCACCCCAAAGAACCTACCTTTCTTAACCCAACTCATCTCGTCCAACCCACGGAGGGTTCAGCCCTTGGTTCTACCTTTCCCACACCACCCTTCCATACCTTCAGGCGTTGAAAACTTCAAGGACCTCCCGCAACGGCGGTTAACCGAACTCATACATGCCCTCGGCCAACTCTACCACCCTTTGCTTTCGTGGTTCAAGTCCCATCCTTCACCGCCTTCAGTCATAATCTCCGACATGTTCTTGGGCTGGACTCAACGTTTGGCTTCCGTTGTTGGTTCTAAACACGTCGTTTTCTCGCCGTCCGGCGCCATGGCGTTGTCTGTTTTGTACTCCCTGTGGACGGATCTTCCTAAGCTCGACGGTGATAATCTGATGCCTGTCGTCTCTTTTGATAAGATCCCTAATTGTCCGAAATACCCTTGGTGGAAAATTTCCGGCACGTACCGAGCGTGCATCGGGGGACACCCGGCGAAGGAATTTATCAAAGATATGTATCACGCAAACATTGAAAGCTGGGGACTAGTGGTCAACACTTTCAGTCAACTAGAAAGGCCTTACCTTGACCATTTGAAACAAGTAATGGGCAGTGATCGTGTGTGGGCGGTGGGGCCCTTGCTCGATCTTACAATGGCCGTTGATAGGGGCGGGTCCAGCTCGGTGCCGTTGGATCACATACTGACGTGGCTCGACGAGCGTGAAGACAGCGAGGTCGTGTACGTTTGCTTCGGGAGTCAAATCGTGTTGACCAACGACCAGATGGCGGCGGTTGCTTCCGCGCTTGAAAAGAGTGGCGTCCATTTCGTGTGGTCTATCAAGGAACCCATGGCGGAATACGTGGTGTCCAACCACGACTTGATGCCAAACGGGTTCGAAGATCGTGTGGCCGGTAAGGGGGTCATCATCAGGGGATGGGCTCCACAAGTCGCGATACTGAGCCACCGAGCGGTGGGCGCGTTCTTAACTCACTGCGGGTGGAACTCGGTTTTGGAAGCGATGGTGGCTGGCGTAACAATGCTGACGTGGCCCTTCGGAGCCGACCAATTCGTGGACCAAACATTGCTGGTGGAAGAGCTGAAGGTAGCTACGAAAGCATGTGAGGGAGCAGAGACCGAGCCGAACCCGGACGAACTAGGGGCAGTGTTGGCGGAATCTGTGAGCCTGAAGAACCGAGTTGGGAGAAAAGGAGTGATGGAACTGAGGAAGGCAGCATTGGAAGCAACGCGAGAAGGCGGCAGCTCGGCTAAGGACATGGAAGACTTGGTGAAGCATTTGTCTTCAATACAATTCTAAATCCAAACGAAATAATCTTATGCTTTCAAAGATCATCTCAACATCACAAACCACAATCGCATTTAAAGTTATATTTATGGGAGAAAAATCAGGACATAAGATTGCAATCGCAACCACAATTTATATGATGCTTGTAATTGCTGTCAACAATGCTTTCTTCTGCAATATATATTTTAAAACCTCAGTTGTACAAGTATACTATGTGCTTAAACTATTTAAACAGAACCCAACATTGGTACACATGATGGAACAAGATTTGGAAGCAAAAGTGGGAAACCAAATTCAAATCTTTATTTGGAAGTTATGTAATGAATCACTCCTGCTATGGACATGGAACAGATCAAAACAGGGGTCATTTGCAGGGAGTGTGAAGGTTTTGTTCTAGCATCTACTGCAATCCCGTTTAGAACAGGACAGCACGGGTAGGGAAGCTTTGCTTTTTGCAAGTCAAATGAGTTACAATGAGACCTATGGCTATCAGGTTCAAACCCATGACCACCCCTTGCTAGACTGAGGCAGAAAATACTTCTGCACACTAAGATATGTCCTTCCTGGATGCCTGCACAACTTTGTATGGTAACAATATGAATTTTGAGAGAAACTAAGACCTTAACTCTTAAATACAGACAACTCACATGGACTCATATTCACTTCCAGGCTGCAATACCTCCAGTGCTATCCTGTAAAAGAAAAGGATAAATGGGAATATCAGATTTTGGAAATTCAAAGAAGAAATAAAATTTATCAGTGGCATCAGAGCATATCAGGAGCTGAAGAGAAGGATAATCGTTGGACAGATCACTCACCAGCAAGGAGTCCCAAAAAAGGTACCATCTCCTGCATCAAACATGCAAGCTGAAACACAGAAGTCAGCAAGCTTTACTGTACCATCGTTATTAATTAGTATGTTTCCGGCCTGTAATGCTAATTAAATAGAACTTCAATTAAATGACGACGAATTCATTTGGAGAACATAATGTAACTTCACTGAGGCGCCAACTTTAACATCCTGATGAATTTGTCCTTCTCGGTGAAGATAATCAGAGGCTTAGGAGTTCCATGATAACTATTAACTGTGATGCTATGTGTCTGTAAACCAGCAAAAGAACATCCGAAAAAATGAACCACCCTGAAATATGCCTCACCGAGTTTATCCCTTCAAAGTGATTATAACACTACAAAGTACTGATAAAAGAATTGAACCTATTTAATTCCTATTTCGCCCAATGCACATTTCCTTTGTCACCAAATATTACAAAACTGACCTAATAGTCGCCACTAAATTCCTCCTTAAAATCAGCCTTAATAGGTTCAGTGGATGCTGTATGACTCCTACCAGTAACCAGTATCAGTCATCAAAATCAGAACCTTTTGAAAAAGTTCAAGATTTTTGTTTTTTTAAACAATGAAGAAATTCAACATCATGTTCCTCAGAAGTATTTAAAAAATTGTAAAAATTACCACCTCTTGTCACTTTAAACCCAAACTCATAAAAATTAAACTTGCAAAAGGAATTCACCAATGACTCATGAATTACTGTCACTGGCATTTCCATGTAGTCTTAGTCTGTTTTTCTCTCTCAAAAGTTTCATATGTAATCCCAGGCATTCTGCCATTTTGCATATCTCATCAGACAGCGGGTGGGATCTATCTCCCGATGAGAAACCGTGCAAGGACATTGAATTGTTGAAGGCACCAACATCCACCCAACTAAATCCCACTTCCTTCCTCACTCCCCTCTGTCTCATCATTTTCCTCAGTTTCGCTACCTTCTCCCACTTCCCCTTCTCAGCATACAAGTTCGACATCAATACATATGGACCTGACTCATTGGGCTCCATTTGCATCAAAGCATCAGCTACCCTCTCACCCATGTCTACATTTCCATGTATAGTGCAAGCCCCGAGCAAGCTTTGCAGCATAGACAATCCTGGCCCTCCCGGAGTGCAACCCATTAGCTTCTCTGCCTCCTCCAATCTACCTGCACGGCCCAACATATCCACCATACAAGAATAATGCTCTGAGGATGGTTCAATCTGATATTCTGTCAACATTGAATCAAAGAGTTGTTTACCAATATCAACCATCCCATTTCTTCCACAAGCTGTTAGTATGGAAAGAAAGGTGACTGAGTCAGGTTTCACTCCTTCCCTTTTCATCTCTCTGAATGAAGCCATCACTGAATCATAGTTTCCATGCCTAGCATGAGCAGATATTAATGATGTCCAAGCAAATTGGCTCTTTTGAGGAATCTCACTGAAAACTTTCTGTGCCTCAGACATGCTCCCACGCTTTGCATACATATCGAGAAGAGCATTGGACACTATCGGATCAGTATTCAATCCAACCTTTATCAAATGCAAGTGGCACCACTGACCATGTTTTAGAGATAACTGTTCACCAGAACCAATTGCATTCAAGACACTACCAAATGTGTATTGATTTGGTTTACATTCCCTAGCTGCTGAGAAAAATGTCCTCAAAGCTTCTAGGAACATTCCATTCTGAGCATATCCAGAGATTAAGGCATTCCATGAGACAATCTCTCTAGATTCAAGTTCCTCAAAAACCTTAACAGAGTCTTGTATCAACTCAAACTTAGCATACATGGTGATAAGGCTGTTGCAAACATTTGATTCTGACAAAAAGTTACCCTTCGCACAAAATGCATGAACCATTCGGCCTTCTTCCACTAATTTCCCAGTGGTTATGGCATGGATCAATCCAACAAATGTAACATCATTAGGATAAACATAATCTGATCTCATTTCATTAAAGTGATGTAAAGCATCCTTTTCATCAATAGAAATCATTGTAGTCCATGAGATCACATTACGCTCATTCATTCTTCTGAATACCAATTTTGCGTCTTCAACAACCTCACACTTTGCATACATGGACATCAAAACATTACAAACAGAAACATGTGTACCATACCCTCTTTTTATACACACACCATGAACCTGTCTTCCAACCTCTAAGTTCCTTTGATGACCACAGGCTGAAACTGCACCAGTAAATGATACATTGTCAAGCTTCATTTTTTGCTTCACCATTTCAATAAACGTCCAAATCGCTTTTAACCCATAACCATCCTCCTGACTGTACCCTGAAAGGATTGCATTCCATGAAACCAAATCTTTATTCGGCATCTCATCAAATATCCTCCGAGCTTGCTCTAAACGCTTCCACCTTGCATACATAGTTATAAGAGCATTCCCCACAAAAACCTCACTATCTAATCCAAACTTCATTACAAGAGCATGCAGCTGCAACCCTAAAATAAAACCTTCAAGGTCCAAACAGAAAGAAAGTGCAGTGGTACAAGTTACAGCATCGAAAGCAACCCCATTCATATTCATCCTCAAAACAAAACTCAACGCTTCTTCACTTCTCTGAAACCCCGAAAGCAGAGTATTCCACGAAACTATATCAGGATCATTTAACCCCTCAAAGACGCACGAAGCCCTCTCAAACTGCCCAGATTTAGAGTACATATTCATTAATGAATTTGGAACCGTAACGAAGGACATAAGCCCGGAGGTGACAGCAAATTTGTGAACTTGGGTCCCCTGTTTTGAATTACCACAAGATCCCTTGAGAGCCAGAACCAGTGTAACTTCATCGATGGCATTAACCAGGCCTGATTTAAGGAGTAGTTTGAACCTTTTGAAGTCGTCAAAGGGGAGATTAACAGGGTAAAGTGGGGTTGGGTTTGAGCAAGGACTTTCATCGAGCAGCTGGTGAACATGTTTATACGAGTGCAGATTTCTTAACGACGAGGGGCAATGGTTGATGCTACAACGAAATTGGCGGGCAGTCGTGAACATTGGACCTCATCAGCTTCCTCTTACATTCTCCGATTCTATGTCCATTTTAAGAGTAGCAAATAGGGTTTCATCCACATCTCCACCATTGTTTTTCTTGTCATTTGTAGGGTTTGAACAAAACTCGACTTAGACTCAAAAAAATTGAATAACTTAATTCGACTCGAGATAAAAATACTTTACTGGAAGTTTTATAGACTCAATTCGACTCGAAAAATTTTCAAATAAAGTTTGAATTGTAAAATAGAAATTTAAATAATTCGAATAACTCGAAATTTTTAGTTATTAAAGGATTGGTTTTTAAGTTTGAGACGAAACACTCAATTTTTTATGATATATATATTTATATATAAAAATATAAAGAAATATTGCTACATATGAAAAAAATACATATATGCATCTTATATAATTAGAGAAAATCGTTTAAATTAGAATTAAATCATACTATAACATGATAAATAATTACAATTAAATATTTATAGGAACTCGAAAATCGACTCGATTCGACTCGACTCGAACAGAAAAATTTTAAATAAAGTTTTATATATAAAATATGACTCGTCAACTCGAATAAATCAAAATTTTTTGACTCGAATGGATCGAATACTCACCCCTAGTCATTTGTCCTTTGCTGCTGAAAGAGCACATATGGTAGAGATTGAGGAATGAATAATAAAAATATTATTTTTAGGAAGAATTATTAAAATATTATGATTGAAAACTTTATTTTTAAAAATATAGTTCACATCATTATTTCTCGAAATATTGTGAATTACTGTAGCATTCAGAAGGCCTGAGCCTTACAACCCGATTTTAAACAGTAATTCGAATAAAAAATATTTCAGTAAAGGTCAAGGGTTTACAACCCGACTTTTAATAGTGTTTTGAAGAAAAAAAAAACAAAGACAAAGGGTTTACAACCCGTCTTTGATACTATTCAAAGACCACCAACTTACACCCCGTCTTTAACAGGGGGTTGACAGGTTTGCAAGCCTGCATGGCAGCGTGGTTCAATGGGCAAAGAGGGGTTGGCAGCGTGGTTCAGCAAGTAAAGAGGGACAAAGATGACATGTAGTGGAACGTGAGATGACAGTAGTGTGGGTGTGGGTGTGGGTGTGGGTGTGTTAGGGAATTGATTTTAATTGGTTAAAGTATAGGTGAAAATGGGTGGTTGTTATTTGATAGAGATGAGGTTAAATAGAGAAGTTTAAGTTTGGAAGAGTGAATTGAAAATATATACGGAAAAAAAAAGAGAGGAGAAAGAGAAGAAGAAAAAGGAAAATTTTATTGTTAAATTTGTAATTTTTTTTGTTTAAAAAAATGTTGTAATTATATTTTAGTGGTTATAATGTTTTGTTTTATCCTTGTTATTTTTTTATATTTTTAGAGATTATTGGTCAATTTTAGATTATTAGAGTTAAAACTTAGAAATTTATCTTTGTAATTTAAATTGTTAAGAGTTAAAATTTTATATTATTGGCTAATTTTGTGACTTAGTTGATTTAGCAGTTGATTTTAATCTTGTTCCTAAATTTTAGCCTCAAAAATAATTTATGAAAACTTAGTAACTAGTTATTTGTGGAAATTATTTTTGTAAATTGTTTTAGCAAAATAATTATTTTCTGGTTTAGAAAAATAATTAACAAAATAATTATTTTCTAGTTTAACAAAATAATTAGTAAAATAATTAGTTCTAGTTTAATAAAATAATTAGTAAATTAGTTTAGCAAATAAGGTAGTACTATTTTTATAATTTAGTTTCTAGCTTAGCAAAATAATTATTAAATTAGTTTTGCAAATAAGGTATATTTTTATAAATTAGTTTTTAGTTTTACAAATAACTATTTTTATAAATTAGTTTAGCAAAATAATTAGTTTCTAGCTTAGCAAAATAATTATTAAATTAGTTTTACAAACAAGGTACATTTTTATAAATTAGTTTTTAGTTTTGCAAATAACTATTTTTATAAATTAGTTTAGCAAAATAATATATTTTCTTGTCTTGTAGGATGCATGACCAAGTTCCTCTTTTGTGATTACATGATCGACATATTAGCAGTTTATCAATTCCTGAGATGGTACTAATTTATTTGAATTTTATTTAATAAAAATATAATTATGTTAAAAATAATATTTGTTATATATTTTAACGTGTTACAAGATTATGAAGATACATTTAGGCATCATTTGACCATGACCCATAACCATTCAAACGATCAGATCATTGATTGGTTAAAAGGTTCTGGATTTTATCATGCGACATTCATTCGGGGGTATAAGTTGATACCCGGATTGATAGTCGCTTTGATTGAGCGTTGGAAGCCTGAAACTCATACGTTTCATATGCCATGTGGAGAATGTACGATCAAACTTCAAGATGTGGTCATGTTGATTGAGCTCCCAGTAAACAGAACACCATTGATCGGTAATCCATTGACTGGTGATCCGGATATCGATAATGTGAAAGCTACACTTGAAACCATCTGCGAATTTTACCTTGGACAGGTTCCTGATAAATCAAATTTAAAAAGAGCTCGGGTAAAATTGAGTTGGCTACAAAATAATTTCCACCATTGATTTTAATTCGAGCTTATATTCTTCAACTAATTGAGGAATATTAATGCCAGATAAATCTAGCAATGTTGTTCATACAAGATATCTACGTTTTTTGAGGTACCCGTGGGAAGATGCCACCTATAGTTGGGGTTCTGTTGTATTAGCGTTCTTGTATTGTGAATTGTACAAGGGCGCTACTATAGTAGATGGCCATAAGGTTCGTGGTATCGACGGATGTTTGTTGTTGTTGCAAGCATGGGCTTGGCAACGATTACCTTTTTGGACACCAGTTACACGGACATCGCTTCAGTTCCTTCTTGTGTCTCGGTAATTTTATTCTTCTTCTTTTAATTTTAAGTTTTCATTTTAATTTAGTTATTTAAGAAAATCTTTATTTTATTCAGATGGTACAACAGAAAAACTGACATGGTTTTGGTGCATAAAAATATAAAAGTTTTTCGAACTCAAATCGATCTGTATGCTCAAGAACAGGTATTATTTATATTTAATTTAAATTTTAAAATAAATGATCATTTATATTCTATATTTGACTGAAATAATATATTTTTTGGTAGTTTATTTGAATATCGTACAACACCGGTGATTTGAATTTGATACCTGTAGAATTATTGGTGGATTATTTATTGTGGTGTTCTGTTACACCATTAATACACTTCGCCCTTATTGAGTTCACTTTCGTCGATATGGTGCTAAGGCAGTTTGGCTTCAACCAATCAATTTTGAATAGTCCATTTAAGCATGACTTTCTGCATGAGTTGGATGGACGTGGTAGAGCTGACGTGCAATAGGAAATTGTTCATGCAGACTACATATATATATGGAATAACATAGCTTAGAATTTACCGTTACGTTCTGCACTCCAAGAGGGTGATTTTGATTTTTAGAGGTTTGAATATCTGATCTACTTTTTTAATAATGGAAAGCGTTACTTAACTTCTGTCAATAAGCGAGAACAATGTAGAACATATAAAAAGAAATATGATGGTAAGGGTGAATCTTCTAAGACTGTAGCAACAGACACATCTCAAAATATCGCATGGAGTAGTAATCTCGAAGGTTAGCCAACCACTTGGGAAAATCCAGTAGCAGAGCCAATTGTATGGGAAAAAGAATCGGATCCAACCCCTATGCAACCAGAAATATTCTCGACCTCCTCAAATACTCATGTGTTTGATGATCCAATTTTGTACTCATGTGAGTTTATTCCTCGACCGTCACCTTACTAATCAAGCTTCGAAGAACCTCGTTACTCGAACTTCGAGCAATCTATGTCTTTTCAAGAATTCCAAAATTTCCTAAATTCACTAAAGATAGTCGATGAGTAGGCCAGTGATGTAGACAAATTCACAACACCGCCTCCAATGGTATCAATGATTGAGGAGGCTGAAGAATATGCTGAAGAGGATCTGGATGCCCAAGAAAGACACCAACATAACCGGAAGAAAAAGCACACCTACTTTTTCATCATATTCGCTCATTGTCAGAAATTACGTAAGAGAATGCAGAAAAACAAATGATTTTTTTCATTATGTATTTATTTGTAATATATTTCTTTTATTTATGATTTTTGTTGATGATGCAAATTGATTTACTAATTAAAATAATACCCGTAAACATCAAATATAATCGTACATATTAAGTCAATACATATTAAGTCAAACATCAAACACCAACCATAATCATACATACTAAGTCCTAGGAATATATCTGGTTCATTTAGACAATTTGATTTCGTATGTTCTTCACCCTTACAAATCGTACATCTCTTTTGTTGGCCTTTCTCTTTGTGACTGAGATCCATATTGTTATAAATACGAGTCATTTTTGGTCGTTCATTTGAAGTTCTCCAGAGTGTAGGTCTGGTAACCATTTTTCTTGATCCACAATTAGCCAATATTGTGCATTTGCAATCAGTGGAAACTCAACTCTGTAGATATTGACCATCTATTGTAGATTGAAACATTAGTCTACATAGTTGTACGGGTCAACCCCAACATACATACATGTTGCAACTGCATACGCATATGGATATCACCATACCTGAAATTTGCCACAGTCACACCATGTACATCTAAAATTTACTCAGAATACATTTGCGTGAGGTACTTCATTGTTACGTCTAGCACCAACAACATCGAAAGTCTGATTATTACGATCGAATGCGTAAATGTCAACCTCGTTGCCTCCTTAATATTATTCTGCATTTTGGTTGCAATATTTGTGGCATAATATTGTCCCTTATTTAATAAGGCCTAAATATTTTTCCCTTTAACAAACCATACCTTAGCTAAACGGTAGTACGTCGCTTTCACCAAACTTATTAATGGTAGGTGACGTGATCTTTTAAGAACTCCGTTTATACACTCTACAATGTTGGTTGTCATTTGCCTGTACCGTCTGCCACCTTCATCATAAGATTGTGCCCATTTTCTCTTTCGATATTGTTGGCCCAACTCTAAACACGCTCATCGTATTTCTTCAAATTCTTCATCTTCCGCTCAAATTTTGGTTGAACAAGTTGATACCCTAAGAAAAAAATATATGTTGTTAACATCTGAAAAATGGTATATATGAAATTAAAAAAATATTTCATGAAATATTACTTACCCATGCTTATTATCTCATTGCGAAGATATGGATTTTTAAACCTCTTAAAGTTGTTCTTACTGATATGACGAACACAGTATATCGGGTATGCATGCGTAGGTGTCCAATGACTTCCAACTCAATTAACTGCTGCAATGATACCGGTCTCTCGATCAAATATAATGCAGACACCATCTTGTTGGAAAACATGTTCGCATAAATTGGTCAGAAAAAATTCTAAGCTTCCCCTAGCTCTCCTTCTATAATTGTAAATGCAATCGGAATAGCATTACTCTCACCATCTTGCGCAACTGCAATCAACAGTACGTGAGAGTACCTCGTATACAACCACGTACCGTCGACTTGGATCATTCGTTTACAATATGGAAAACCTTCACAATGCATGGCTTGAATGCCCAAAAGAGTAAGAAAAAATTTGGTACGTTCAATCAGTTGTCCTAGTCGATTGTATGCATCCTTTGTTTAATACCTTACAATGGTAACAGGGATAAAATGAGTCATTGCTACCAAGAAACCCGATAGCTCATTGTATGATTTATTGTAATCACAATACATCAAATGCAATGTCTTCTCTCTAGCAAACCACCCCTTCTTGTATTCTATTTGAAATTCAAATTGTTGCGCTAAGGATGCCTATATTGTATAAATGAGAACCCTGAGATTCGCTTCAACCAACTTCATCACGTGATGACTTATTACATTTGAGTCCAATTTGTTGTGATCTTGATCAATGGATGTTCGTAGACACGTGTGGTCACCATTGTACTTTGTCACCTCCCAATGTTCAATCTTCTTAACATACGAAACTCGAATCTTCCAATTACACACTCTTGTCTAAATTTCATGCACTTCGCAAAGAAAGTCCGTGGGGTGGATTCAGCAAGCACATAATCTACATGTTGCATAATGTTATACTATTTAATTGCCAATGTTGCTTAATTTTTTTTCGTAAAATCGAAGTTCAACAAATAGTTCACCCTGTTGACTAGAATTTAAATGAGACATATCTGGAAAATCTAGCGCTCTCATCTCTTCTAAATCCACTGAGCTCATATGACTGGGTGGTTCATAGAACGTAGTGTCATCCCCCGTTTGAACTAATTCTTCAACACCGAAATTAGGGGTTTCTCCAACGTTATCAAAAAACAAATCAGGATCATCAATATCTTCATCTTCGCTTGAATCTTCAAGTGATTCCCCCATGGACCTCGTAGATTCTCCTCGGTTGACATCAGTGAAATGAAACTGCCTCCAACCAGATCAAATTCGTTATCAATACACATTTCACTATTTTCTCCAACAACGTTTCTAGATGGGATAGAAATATCACGAATCTCAGCAAACAAATCAACATTTCGAATACTCATTAACTCATGCTCTGCGGTCATTATTTCTAAATCTGTATTATCTTCAAGATCTATTGCAGAATATTTGACTAAACTGTCACAAAGCCATCGATATCTCAAACCATGAATTTGACCTCCAATTTTCTATGATATCTTCTCCTTTAATATTTGAAGCGTGATGTCTTTTCTAAATCTCATCTTCGTAAGGGTATCACAGTTGAATCCAATATCAGCATCAGTTTTCACCATTTTTTCATTGTAATGAACATTCGTAACGAAGCTATTATTACTCATGTTGACTGCATTTTTTTGAGAAATAATGTAAATAATAATATACAATATAAAAAAATAAAATGAAACTCAAATTAAAAATAATACTAACATTTTTAGATCAGAAAAATAATCCACAAATATATTCGAAATAACTTTCTAAAACTATACAAATTTCCTAAAAATAAAATGTTTTATCGTTCGATTTAAAAAATAAATATACATGAACAATATTCATCTAAACTATCAATCTTGGATTTTTTACATAAACAAACATTTTACGAAACAATAATAAACTTAGTATTAATATTGTAAGAAAAATAAATAAATTTCTTAAAATACTTGCAAAATTTTCTGCTCAAACTCCTCTTCTTCTTCCTCCTTCCTCTTTACTCAAAATGCTAACAAACAAAATTTTCATCATCCTCAACATACATATTTAAAGTAAAGATTAATAAATTTTACTTAATCACCCCTACACAAATTTTAAAAATCACTAACAACTTTCAAATCAGAAAAAATTTAATAACCCTATAAAATTTTAAATTAATATACTAATTAAAAAAATATCTACCTACACTCTAAAACACCATAAAAAATACTTTCATAACAAATTTATCCTTATTCAGCACCCCTACCCTGCCGCTTCCCATCATGCCCCAAAACACGATGTAATATTGCTCCCCCAAAACCCGCTACAACATTGCCATGTCTGTACTAAAACACTATCAAAGACAGGTTTTAAACCTGTGATCTTTGAACAGTGTCAAAAAAGGGTTTCAAGACCCTTGTTTTTGAACAGTGTGTTAAAGACACTATTGAAAGACGAGTTGTAAATCCTTGGTCTTTTCCAAAATATTTTTTTATTCGAATTATTATTCAAAGTACGATTGCAAGACTCATGTCTTCTGAACGCTACAGTAATTCATAATATTCTGGGAAATAATGATGTATGAACCATATTTTTGGAAATAAAGTTTCCAATTACAATATTTTAATAATTCCTCCTTGTTTTTATAATACCATTCTATGCAAATTTCATTTAATATTATAGAATAAAAAGATATTTCTTAATATAGTGAAATGGAGAAATTATTTTTTTGATATATATATATATATATTGCAGTGTTTTTAAAGTCCGAATTAACTTATTTCGTTTTTAAACAGTGAGTGACACGTATAACTTTTTGATTGTCTGACATTATTTTAAATTTGTACCAGGTGGTTTTGACTTTAAATAATAACAGAGATCACATAACAACTAAAACTTTAAAAGTTTAAATACTATTTAAAGTTGAATTCACTTATTACCGACTTTAATTAGTACTATTTAAAAACGAAATCACTTGATATAGACTTTAATTTTACTGTAAAATGTGTAATATTTTAGAAAAAAAATTCCTACGATCATTATACAGAAAAAAATAATTAAAACATAATACTTCTGAGAATTCTCCATAATTCTATAATATATTTTTTTTGGATAAGTTGGGTTGTATTTATCCAAAATAAGAATTACATCTCCTATAAGTACAGATGGACATCCATCCCTAAGGAATTTCCCAAGCTGCACAAATGTATCTATTTACATCATCTATTCGAATAAATCAATTCTGAGTTCTAATACGAATAACCTCCCTAATACAATCAAGAATTTTCCTTCATCCCATATGAGATAGACATAAACATTCCACGCCAACTTCAAAACATGGACAAGCAACGATTTTCCCTTCAAGCTTGCACTCAACCACTGCATCTTTGTCTCCCACTCTAACGGCCTCCTAAACAACCAACACAACTGCAGCACATTGTACCAAACAACTGTGCAGTAACTACATGAAGAGAATATATGGTCTCTAGTCTCTCCTACACTCCCACATAAGATGCATCCCTCCTCAACCTCAAACCCCATACACCTAAGTTTATCCCTAGTTGACAATCGGTTAAGAATTGTCATCCAATGAATTATAGCATGCTTAGGCACATGCATAACAAACCATATCATTTTATGTCAAGAGACCCTCTCCCTTCCCTCCCGAATCTCATTCCAAGTCTACTTATCATGTTTCCCCTCAGTAATGCTTGCACTGTCCCCTTTGCTTCGGGATCTTCTTTAAGCATCAACTGTGTTGCTGCCTAGGTTCTAAACCTCCAATATCACCCCTTAAAAAATAAAACAAAAATATCAAGAATATTTATAATGTATAATATCTTTAACTTTTATTTTAAATTATTTTTTAAAATTTTTAAATGATTTAATTTTATCTTTAATTATGATCCTATTTTTAGTTGATAACTCTTAAGTGTTTTATTTTCATTCATATTTTAAGTTGGCCTTGATTTTTTTTGGACATTTAAATTTTTTGTCTAAATGTCATCATCATATTATTATATAATATAAATCGATATTTACATTCAAATAAATATTTTTTATAATAATATTATTAATATAGAGTATAATTAGGGGTGATAATGAGCTTATCTGGCTCACGAGCTACTCGGGCTCGGTTCGGTCAAAGCTTGGCTCGAGTGAGCTCGACTCGGGCTCGGGCTCGGCTCGGCATATGAACAAGCCGAGCCGAGCTTACCCAAGCTCGTGAACATGCTCGGAATAATTATATATAAATATACATATATATTTATATATACATTAAAAATAATTTGTTTAGCAAAAAAAATAATAAAATAATTGAGAGTAAATTCACTAAAAATAAATTAAATAAAATAAATTAAATATTATCAACTAAAACAAATTTACAAAACTACAAATAATAAATAAAAAATAAATTACAAATAAATAAATAATAAAATATAATAATATATAAAATTGTCTATTTCGAGTCAAACCGAGCCGAGTCTGAGCCGAGCCCAGTAATATTATTTTCGAGCCGAGTTCAAGCCTAAAATTCTGAACTTGGCGATCCTCGAGCCGAGCCGAGCCCAGATACCCCTAGGTATAATTAAATCATATTGATAATTTCAAGATATAATTAAAATATATTAATAATTTAAAGATAAAATTAAAATATTTAAAAGTTAAGGAATAATTTAAAATGATAATTATAGTTTGTGATAAAACTAAAATACTTAAAAGTTTAAAATCAATTTTGAACGAAGGTCATAACTAAAAAATGCAATTAAAATATTTAACAATTCAAAAATTAATTTAGGCATAAAGATAATTTTAACCCTTAACGTTTAGAATTTTTATCGTTTTGGTCCTTATTCTTTTTTTTGGATAAATTTAACCCTTAACATATATCTTTTTTGACAAATAGCTTATTTTTTAACTACTATGATAATTGGACCGTTAAAAATCTAACAATGATGATATGTCATATGATATGATAATATATTTTAAATGATATGGCATCTAACCTATTAAATATATATATGAAATAAATTTTATTCCAATATAAAATATAAAATAATTAAAATTTAAATAAAATTTTAAAAATTTATTAATTCTAAAATAAAAGGCTATTAAATATTCTCAACCCTAACTATGATAGAATCAAATTCCTATCTTAAAAAAACATGAACACAGTTCGAAATTAATTAATTTTTTTAGATAGGATTTTAATTCTATCATAGTTATGATTAAAAATGTTTAATAGTATTTTATTTTAGAATTAATTAATTTTTTAATATTTTATTTTATTTTAATTGTTTTGTATTTTATATTAGAATAAAATTATATTATATATATGTATTTGATAGGTTAGATGTTGTGTTATTTAAAATATATTATCATATGCATATAACATGTTATCATTGTTAGATTTTTAACGGTCCAGCTATCATGGTGTTAAAAAATAAGTTATTTGTCAAAAAGATATAAGTTAAGGGCTAAATTTATCAGAAAAAACGAATAAGGACCAAAACGATAAAAATTATAAACGTTAAGGGTTAAAATTATCTTTATGCCATTAATTTAAAATAAGAATTATAATTTATAGATATATACATACATATCAATTTTACTCCATAAATGAAAACAATAAATGTTTATGTTTCACGAATAAGATATCGTTCAAAAGATAGCGGCGGATGTAAGTTAATGGCTGCATGGTCTGCTGCATTACCCTTTAAATTTTATGTATCTTGTTTAATTTTTTATAAATTGATTTTTAATTTTTTTAATTTATATTTACTTTAATTTTTTTAAATTGTATGCATCTCATGTTAGGGTTAATTATAAAGGGAGCACCCTGAACGATTGTCGTCCTTAAGCAATCTAAGACCCTAAAATTTAGTTATTTATACTTTTTAATTTTTAATTTTTTCAAACAAAAGAGTTTAATGATAAAAGTTTAATTCTCTTTCGTAAATAATCAAATTTAAAAATAAAAATATGTATTTAAAATATTAAATTTAACAAAAATCGTATATCTTTTTTAATTGTTTTTTTTTATTCTCAATACTAAAAAATTAAATTATAATCTTAACCTTAAAATTCTAAATCCAACTCATAGATTCTAAAGTGAAATAATCACATCACATGAGTAGGATATTATTATTCATTATTTAGGTTGAATCAATAGCGATGGGTTTGCTTGTATTTATTGATATTATTAATTGGAAGACACAAAATGTATCCACAAAAGAAATTATATCATACGTAGTTTCGTCTTACTATTTAGATTTTAATTAATAAAAATTATTAATTTTAATATTTTTATATTATTTTTTATCAAATGAACTTTTATTTATATTTATTATAAATTAAATCTAAAAATTTATCATGTAAAGATTTATTTAATATAAAAATAATATAAAATGAATGACTTTTATTAGTTGATACTATATTAAATTTTAGCACTGTAGCAAGGGTGTAAATCGACTTGTGTCTTTTCTATGCCTCCATCAGTGTCTTTGCTTTAAATCAGAAGATTTATGGTTTAAGGTTAATGGTTGTGGTTAGGGTTTAAGAAATTAGGGGTACAATGTATTTTTAAGGCATATAATTTAGGGTTTAGGGCTTAAAATTTAGGGTTATGGTTTAAAATTTAATTTTTAAGGGAGATATAGATGGACGCATGATAAAGAGAAAAGATTTTTACTCGGATACGGACGGAATATATAAGTATTCTGATCTTTACTTTCCTGCTGAAATGACAGGGTTGAGTTCCCGTAACTTACAGCATTTTATACAATGGGGAAATATTTGTGACAATGATGGATCCTCAGCCTTTCATCGGTTGTCAATAGGCTCTCTGGGTCTGAGGATTCCTGGATCAGCCCTGAATGCTTCAAAGGATGGAATTCATGCATTCCCTTCCCAGTGTTCATGTGAGATACGACATTGCCTCTAGCTTTTGTCTAGAGAATTCTGATGTTAAGGCTTTGCTGACCCCTGGCTGTTTCTATAACATCCATGCATTTCTGGAGATTACAGTCTTCACCGGAGGAAGGAGTCACATGGTGGTGTTGAAGTCAGGAGACAGCAGATTGGGACATTCAAGTTGGAGGTGGATCTGGAATGGGGTGAAGGGAAGCCGGTGATTCTTTCCGATGGATGAATTGGCAAAGCAAGTAGGAGGGTGGTAAACCTGGTGCTGAACTTCATTTGAGAGTACAACTCGATCCTGATCCAAGATACGTGTTTCAGTTTGAAAATGCAACTATGCTGAGTTCTCAGATAGTACAGCTTCAAGGTTCCATCAAACAATCAATTTTTAGTTATGAATTTAGTACAACTTCAAGGCTCCATCAAATAACTATTCTGGCTCGGCCGTTGCGGCAGCCTTCATAACCACTCCTTTTGTGCCATCAACAGGTTGTGATTGGGTTGCTAAGTCCAACCCAGGAGCTTGGCTGATTATTCGTCATGATATCTCCACGCCAAAGAGATGGATGCCTTGGGGGAAGCTTGAGGCGTGGCATGAGCGTGGCATCAGAGACTATCTGCTGCCGGTTTCACTTGATGTTTGAAGCCCAAGATGGAGCAGAGATTCTCATGTTCTAGATCCTCATCAGAACCGAAAAGGGTGGGGAGTTTTTCATCGACACTGACCGACAATTGCGGCAGGGACCAACTCCAATACCAAGTCCGCAAAGCAGAGGGGACTTCTCGGTATTAGTGCAACTGGCTATGCAGCAGGTAACAAGCATGGAAGATGCCGCTATCTTCATGGCACTTGCCTCAGCTGTTGATCTCAGCATCGAGGCATGCAAGCCTTTCCAAAGAGAGATAAGGATAGGGTCCCGCCATTCTTTATGAAAAAACAAAAAGAATTAAGCTGATTTATTTCCATGAAAACAAAGAAAGAATGGCTCTTTATTAGTGTTTATCTTGTGGCTGGTAAATTATGAGCTTTTAGACCTAACCAAACTCGTTTGCACCTTTGGCTGTCATCAGTACAAACTTACTCACAAGATCAAATTTAAATGCTGGGAATTATATTTCCAGAATTTCTTTCAGTACACAGCAGGCAAGACAAAAACTTGAAAAGACATCTTAGAGGCATTCCGTATGCCTTACTCAAGGCTATCGGTTGAATCAGTACAAACTAACAACCATATATCTCAAATCTTTTGAGTAACAACAATTTATAGAAGCTGTCACTAAACCTCTGCTGTCGGAAACAACTTTTCAACTTCTGCTATGGTGCTACGGGCATCTTCGAATTCTGGACCGACCTTCTCATTTGCTTCCTCCAATTCAGCCTGAAAATAAATATGTAATTCATCAAACTTCAGTTGTTTACATGTTCTTCAATTTGATAAATATAGGTATCTACTTAGGAAATTAGGAAATCCAAAAGCAACTAAGCACAACAAAGATTATAATCCAAGTATCCCATGATAAAGGAACACTTCAATCTCTCTTACAATTTAGTGTAAAGTATTTGGTGGCGATTCATCATCAATTAATAAGAAGACTTGAGCTCTAATTGTCTTACTAGTACCAAATATATATCCAAGTTCATCTAAAAGGACTGTACATATAGGTGTTAATTTCCTCGACTACAATCATGACCAAATTGTTATCACTTAAAACGCAGCTTTCTACGACAGCAGAAGGTCTAGGTCAAGCTCTAAAGAATGGAGATGGGGACATCTTAGTAAGAACTAGAAGATATTTCATGTTTTCAACAATGGAGTAACAAAGCATGTTTGATTGGCAGATCAACATAGCCCTTGGTGCAAATACAAGCTCCAATACTGAAACACAACAAATGAAACCAGATATTGAATATCGTTCAGTCAGGATAAAATGGTTGATTGATATTATTAAAACCTGATTGAAGATATCTCTGGGATTGTAGAACAGACAATGAAAAGAATCATATCACAGCTCAATAACAATGAATTAAGCAAGCACAATAACTTCATCAAATGCTATTGAAATAAGCAAGAGAGGTAATCATAATAATTGTAAAACTAATAACTTGTGTACAATACCAAAGTCCCTTTGAGGTCAGCCAATGAAGCCTCTAGCCGCTTGCGACAATCAGGGATCATCATCCTTGATTCAGCCAACACATTTTCCTGTTCAAGAAGAGAAAATTTCTGTATAGAAATCAATTTAAATCAAGTAGCTCAAATCATGGGCATGGCAGAAAGTAGTTTTCCTGAAAAATGGACTTATTTTCTTAAAAAAGGAAAGTTTCCTATTGTTTGGACAAATTCATCATCGAGCATTCTCCATTGTTTGGCTGTTTTCATAAAATCTGCATTTTTCTTACCAAACAAACACCAGAAAATGCGAATAACATTTTCTGGTAGCTATTTCCGGCAAAACGAATAGATCTAGCATATGTATTCAATTTCAAAAGGAGGGTTTCTCAACAATTGCATCAGTAAAAGTTGCCTCATCCCAAACAAGCCCTAAACGCAGCCATTGAAAACAGTAATAAAACCTGTTGCTTGAGATCGTAAGGATCAGCTCCTTTCTCTTTCATGTCAGCCGTTTTCGCAGCTTCTCTCTCAACCTCTTTCTCATAAGAGTGCAGCTCTTTGACGATTCGTTTGCAACTCGATGTTTTGATCTTCAGATTTCTAACTGTCGCCATGGCTAAACCTGTAGAAAGAAAAAAAAAAGTTTCTCTATTACGGATGAAATGTCCCATATTCCTCAGGTTCCATAAACAATATACTAATTATCCTTTTGGCCCACATTTCCATTATCCTTTTCACCATCAGTTCTCTTGCATTTGATCGGAATTCAAACAGATTCTTTGGGATCTTTTCCGGGAAAAAGTTGGGTGAGTGGGAAATCATTTCAGGAAGCAGAAAATTGTAGTTAATCAATTTATAAATTGAAGAGATGGGTTTGATCGGTGGCGTTTGATAACTGAAAAAGAACATACCTTTCAGAAGAGACGGATCGGAAGACGAGAGGACTGGGGATTTTGGAGTTGAGTGCAGCTTCAACAAGAGTGAAAAGGAAGGCTAAAAACGAGAGAATCTGTAATTGAAATGCTAGTTAGTTGATATGTTTTTTGGCTTAATATTCAATTAAGCCCTCAAACAATACCATTCTCCCTTAACTAATCTCTAACTTGATTTGAGATAAATAGCTTAACTCGTTTGAAAATTTTAAAATTTTATAAATTTGACTAAAAAATTAAATAAAATTTGAGTTATAGGTCAAATTTTTTTTAATAATTAGTGGTTTGATTTTTATGTTCGAGTTAAGTTTTTTGATTTTTCTAACATATATATATCGATATAAAAAATATGCATATATATGTATGTCTTATATATATTAGAGATGATCATTTAATAAAAACTTGAAAACTCGATTTGAATTTTATAAATTTGACTTAAATAGAACAAAATTCAAATAAAGTTTGAGTTATAAGATACAACGCATTGACTTGAATAGCTCAAATAATTTTAACTCAACTCGATCAAACGCTCACTCCTAATTTTTTTTATTAAATAAAGAAATCTTTATAAGAAAAGTGATTTAAAACAATCTCATAATCATCAGTCAAGTTAATTTTATATTGTGAAAATCAAAGAAAAAAAATTAAAAAATATATATTAATTTTAAAAGTCGTTAAAATCCCGAAATTACAATTTAAGTTAAAAAAAAACTTTAAAGTATAAAATTTAAAATGAATAAATTAAATAGCAAAGAAAGAATATCAGTTTTTCAATTTTCTCCTCTAAAAAAAACATAAAAAATATTTTAATGTTATGAATATATTTATTCATGGTGGATATCCATGTATTAAGTTAAAGTTTAATGAGATTTATATTAGGGTTTAATACTCATTAGAATTAGGGTTTCCATCTCATGCCTATAAATATAGACTTTTGACCAAAGCTTTGTACACAACCCTACTTTGAGAATATAATACAAATCTCTCTTTTGTCTTTCATCTTTATTCTCCTATTTTATTATTGTTTTTTATTTTATTTACAACACGTTATCAGCACGAGACTCTAACCAACGGAGGTGTTTGTCGTTCAAATCTTGAAGGAGTTATTGAAAAGAATTTGTTACTGCATAAATCAAAGATAAGTTTTTCTCCCTCAATTATATTTTAATTATCAGTTATTTTTATCTTTTGATCTTTGATTTGATTTTTAATTTATTAAAAATCTTTTGTTATTTGATGTTTGTGTAGCGATAAAGTGACTCAATTATCGTGGTTCTTGTCGACAATTATCGGAGAAGATTTTAACACAATATTGGTAACTAAATCTACCATATATTCAAGTTAGTGGAAAATCTGGTATGTTTTATTTATTTAATTTGAGATTTTTGTCTTTATTATAACCAATATTTATTTATTTTATTATTACGATGAAAGTTTATGTTTTTAAATCATGCTCAAAGTATTACATGATATTGAAACAAATATTAAACTTTTAATTAATTAATAAGTTCTTTGTTATGTTGGTTTAATCCGAGTATATTGGTTGGACATCCCGTTCTGCGAGGCTAGTGGTCTCAAAGGAAGTTCTTTTTAAAAGACCTTATGGACTGATTTAACAACATTGCGTATAAGGATTAAATTTTTGTTCCTTCTATGTATTGTATATATATTGGTTGATCAATTACTATTTAATAGTATGAATATTATAAAGTCTATATTTGCTTAGAAGCAATATTTTTTTTGTCGAAAAATTCGACTATAGATTTCTCCCAAGTTCAAGTTACGAAAATTATCTTGATCAAAGAATTTTTATAGGAGGCATTCCCTGAAGTGAATGCATGCATGATGCTTATTCCATGCAATTATTGGATTTATGATATTCTTTAAAGTGAATGCAAACATGATGATTATTCCATGCGATTACTGAATTTATGATATTCCTTAATATAAGCATGATGATTATTCCATGCGATTATTGGATTTATGAAATTCCTTGAAGTGAATGTAAGCATGATGATTATTCCATGCGATTATTTTATTTATGTCATTCCCTAAAGTGAATACAAGCATGATGTTTATTCCATGCGATTATTGAATTTGTTTCATTCCTTGAAGTGAATGCAAACATGATAATTCACTATATGGTTAGTGAATAAAACTCAATTATGTGACAGAGTATCATTGATGAGGATATGTTAGAAAAATATACTCTATTTTTCACACATTAATGTTGTCTTACAAACACAATATCATACAAGGGTTTTAAATACCTATCAGTCTTCGTTCCATTCCCTGAAGTAAATATGATATTTTATAGCGGAAAGAATAAATGTCACATTAGTAATTGTGGTCATGATTGAGATCATAAAATAGACATGGATAAGATGATTATTTTGAGAATGCTTATATCCACAAGAAGTGGAATTATAAAGATGACAAGAATGATAAAGATCATAACAAAAACTTTATGTTATCAATGCGATGGTACAAATCATTGATCTCGTACTTGTCAAACGCCGAGGTATTATGGACTTTATCCATAATCATGATTGATAAATTAAAGAAAATATAAACATATTTTCTTTGCGGCGAAAATAATGGTGTTATTGATCCAACTCAATTTGATATTTGTTAGTTATCCAAGATGTGTTAAAGCTTGAAGAGAAGTCTAAATTAACGAGGAGTGTTAAGAGTTTTTATTTAATATCTAATTAGAGTTTATCCTAATTAGTAATTTAGATTTATTAGAAGTCTTATTTAAATTAAGAGTAAATATTATTTAAATTAGAGATAAAGTATAATTTTAGTCATATTAAAACTCTATTTTAGCCTATTTAAAGGCTTACTCTGTAATCATTTCATATAGAAGAATAATAAGAAAATACAGAGAAACACATTGTTTTCTCTAAAAAATATCATCTTCAGTTGCATCTACGACCACCATGGCCCCTTTCTCACATGGTATAAGAGCCAATAACGATCTTGATGATGTTACTGCTATTGTCATATTTAATTTCAAGTATATCACATTATTTTTTCGCTGTTGTTATTAGATCACGCTCGTTCTCTAGTTTTTTCCTCATGAAAATCTTATATCTCTGGTGAAATTTTTACTCTCTTAATTTTGTTGGTTCTTTATTTAATGGTTCTATCTTAGCCAATTAAAAAGATAGATGAAAAGGTTATAGTTTAGCCTTAAAAGCTATTTGGTTCTATCTTAGCAATCTGTTCCAAAAGATAGAAAAAATGTTATAGTTTAGCTTTAAAAACTATTTGATTCTATCTTAGCTATCCGTTTCAAAAGATAGAAAAAAGGTTATAGATTAGCCTTAAAAACTATTTGGTTCTATCTTAACCATCTATTCCAAAAGATAGGAAAAAAAGTTATAGTTTAGACTTAAAAACTATTTGGTTCTATCTTAGTCATCCGTTTCAAAAGATAAGAAAAAAAAGTTATAATTTAGCCTTAAAAACTATTTTGTTCTATCTTAGCCATCTGTTCTAAAAGATAAAAAAAAAAAGTTATAGTTTATCTTTAAAAACTATTTGGTTCTATCTTAGCCATCCATCCAAAAAGATAGATGAAAAAGTTATAGTTTAGCTTTGAAAACTAGATAATATTCTTTAAGAATTCTACATCAAAGATCCAAGCTGAAACTCTAGTCTGTGTAACTATCAGCTTGAGGGGAGTGTAGTTTCTTTTGATCACTTCGTACATCATTCAACTCAGATCTTTTAATCAAGAACTGCGTGCTGGAGCATCTAAATCAAAGACTCCTAACCCTAGAACAGGGAGTATTTTTTTCGAAGAAACAACAGAAGAAAAAAAGAGTAGGGCATCACATCCAAGATCCAAGCTGGTGCTTTATTATATTTGTTCACCAGCTTGATAGAGAGTGTTAGTTATCCAAGATGTGTTAAAGCTTGAAGAGAAGTCTAAATTAACGAGTAGTGTTAAGAGTTTTTATTTAATATCTAATTAGAGTTTATCCCAATTAGTAATTTAGATTTATTAGAAGTCTTATTTAAATTAGGAGTAAATATTATTTAAATTAGAGATAAAGTATAATTTTAGTCATATTAAAACTCTATTTTAGCCTATTTAAAGGCTTACTCTGTAATCATTTGATATAGAAGAATAATAAGAAAATACAGAGAAACACATTGTTTTCTCTGAAAAATATCATCTTCCGTTGCATCTACGATCATCATGGCCCCTTTCTCACATGATAATTTTCTCATAATCCTTCAAGAGAATAATTCGTCATTTATTTTATTTGCTTTAGATCTTTTATTTTATTATATGTTAATTTATTTTTATTTATTATTTATTTATGTTAACTTATATTATATATTATTTATTTATCTTTTATGTTAATTTTTTTCTTTAAAAGAATATGTTTACTTTCGAAATAAAATATGCAATAATTTATGGCGATTTATGCTTAGCAGACATTGCAAGTACTCATACAATACTTAAGCATAAGAAATATTTTCTCATTTAAATACAAGGGAAATATGAGTACTATATCTCAAAGTACTAAAATATCAGTATTTCGGAAGAGCTCTTGAGAGCTTATCTTTGATCCGATTTGATATAATGTGCTATTTTTTTAATATTTTTCCATTTCTCGAAGTAAATGGTACAGAGCACATATTTTTCATTTCCCGAAGTGAATGAAATAAAGCACGTACTAAAAGGTGCATAATTATATATATTTTCTCATTTTAAATGCAAGAGAATAACATGAGTACTATATCTGGAAGTACTAATATCACAGAAATCTCCGACTGAGCAAATATGTTATTTGTTAAATGAGACTTTATCTCATATTTAAAGTGCATTATAGTCGTTGAGTAAATATATTATTGTCAAATGAGACTTTATCTCATATTTATAGTATATTATGCTCGTCAAATTCGCAAAGAGACTTATTGAATTTTAAAGATATTTGCAGAATATGTTGAGAATATTAGTCAAGGAGGTGCTGACTATCTCAATATTATGAGTATAGTTCAAGGCGATAATGAAATCTTGACAAAATTACATGCACTATCATCCATATTGTACTACATAAGAATTACTACAAATTGAAGCTCATGTTATTGTAAACTAGATGTTTACTGATAATTTTATTTGGCATGACTGGTTAGACCATTCTGGTTCATTTATGATGCGAAAATTTACTGACACTTTCATGTGGTCATTTATTGAAGAACTAAAATTTTCTTTATGTTAATGTTTCACGTGATACTTGCTATGAAAGCAATTTGATTATTCAATCATCAACATCTAAGATAGAGTGCTATTAATTTTCTGGAATAGATACAAGGTGATATATATGAGCCCATACACCTTTTTTAAAGATCATCTAGATATTTTATGATTTTTATCGATGCATCGACTAGATGGTTATGTGTATCCTTGTTATTAACCCGCAACTTGGTATTTGCGAGGCTATTTGCTCAGTTGATAAAATTACGAGCACATTTTTCAGATTATTTTCTAAAGACAATCAGTCTTAATAATGTTGATGACATGTAATTTTATATGTAGTATCACAAATTCGCATCAAGCCAACAACTGATCATAAGTTCTCCCTATTACAAATGGTTTTTGGTCAGGAACCAAATATTTCTCATCTTAGATTTTTTTGTGTGCGATATATGTTCTAATTGCTCCATCATAACGCACAAAGATGAGTTTTTTTGGAAATATGTATCAGATTTAAATATCTTGAGCTTCTGATAGGGGATTTATTTACAACCCGATTTATTGACTATCATTTTTAATGAGTCAATTTACTCAACATTAGGGGGAGAAAATAAATAGACGAGGAAAGAAATAAGTTGGAATGAATTATCATTTTCTCTGTTTGATCCACGTAATACATAATGTGAACTATAAATTCAATGGATAATTCATTTAGCAAATCAATTGCCAGATGATTTTCTGATCCTAAAAGAGTGACTAAGTCACGTATACCAGCTATGAATGCTTTGATTAAATTTGATATCATAGAAGGACAAACTCTAGTTGCTAATGAGTCTAACTTACGCTTAAAGCGTAGTAGACAAGTAAGTTCCAAAGATAAGAGATCCTCGAAAAAGAAAAGGAGTTATAATTTATGATGGTCTGATCGAGGAATCAATGATTATAAAAATCTCTAGAAGAGATTAAATGGTCTCCAACAGAGATATTGACATGACTCAGGTACCTGATAATAAAGAGATCTCAATAGATTATGTCATGTCTGGTAATAAGTGGAACTGGAATTAAATCGACGTTGTTAATATATTTGCATGCAATATAACACTAGATATTTTATTTGATGATATGGATCATGAATCATTATCAATTGGACAATGTAAACGAAGAAATGATTGGCCAACAAGAAAGAGGCAATTGAGGCGAAACTAAAATCTCTTTTGAAAAGAGAAGCATTGGGGCCTATAGCCCGTATATTGAAATGTGTAAAGCTCGTGGATATAAATGAGCCTTTGTGAGAAAGAGAAATGAAAAAGGGGAAATCATGAGATACAAGCTCATTTGGTTGCACAAGGATTCTCACAAAGACATGAAATTGATTATGAGGAAAATATATTTCTCAGTGGTGGATGCAACTACTTTTAGATTTTGATCAGTCTGGTAATAAATAAAATTACTCGGTTTCTGCCTAATGGATGTTGTTACATCATATTTGAATGAGCCTCTTGACAGTAATATTTACATAAAACTTCCAGAAAAGATTTAGATTACCATAAGCAGTTCATTGAAGTTCTCGAGAACATTATTAATCATATTGAATATATCTTTTTATGGCTTGAAATTATTTAGGCGTATTTGGTATGATCATCTCATTGAATACTTATTACCATAATGTTATATGAATTATTTTCCCGAGTATTTTTATTAAGAGGTTTAGCTCTGAATTTTTATTGTTGTGTATATCGATGATTTGAATATCGTTGAGACTTGTGAAGAGATCTCCTCAAATCCTTGTGCATCAATCAACATATAGAAAAATATAAAAGAGACTTTACATGAATAATGCATATTCATTGATCAATCTTATGGTTGTTAGGTCTCTTAATGTAAACAAAGATTCTTTCCACCTCAAAAAAACGGTAATGATATTCTTGGTCTAAAGCAAAATATACACATTATTTGATCTAGAAGTATCGTATCTTATCTGGTCCAGAAATATTATTTAAGTGCTACGAGAATATTATCTTTAAATAATTGTTACGCATGAGGCAAAGCCGAAATATGTGTTTGGCTAAACATATCCTGAAGATATGTGAATGTTTTTCACAAGATAAGATGCAAGCTATCTTGTAAAGAGATAATACAAATTTTATATCTCAAGGTGGATATATCAAATATGATAAAACGAAACATATTTCTTCAACTTTCATCCCTCATGATTTTCAGATGAATATTATTCAATGAATCATTTCAAGCAATGATTTGGAAGATTTATCTACTAGTGCATGATCTACTTCAACATTTGAAGATTGTATCAATATTGAATTATGAAGATTCAAAGATCTTATGTGATATTTTCATGAGGGGAAGTAAATACGCGTTGCACTCTTTTTCCCTTAACCGAAGTTTTGTCCCAATGGGTTTTCATGGTAAGTTTTTTAATGAGGCAACATGTTATGCGTATCAAAGATGTGTGTACTCTTTTTCTTTCAATAAGAATTTTTTTTTCCCACAGGATTTTTATCTTAGTAAGGTTTTAATGAGGCACATTATCTTCATGGATATCCAATGGGGAGTGTTATGAATATATTTATTCATAGTGGATATCCATATATTAAGTTATAGTTTAATGAGCTTTATTATTAGGGTTTAATACCCATTGGAATTAGGGTTTCCATCTCATGCCTATAAATATAGACTTTTGTTTTGTACACAACCTTACTTTGAGAATATAATACAAATCTCTCTCTTTTGTCTCTCATCTTTATTCTCCTATTTTATTCTTTTTCTTTACTTTATTTACAACATTTAATAACCTTATTATCTTTTAAAATATGTATTTTGTATCGAATTGTCTCTTAATAAATATTAGACATAAAGATAATTTTAACCCTTAATATTTATAATTTTTATTATTTTGATCCTCATTTTTTTGGGATAAATTTAGCTCTTAATATATATATTTTATAAATATCTTATTTTTTAACTAGCATAATGATTATATAGTTAAAAACTTAACGATAATAATATGTCATATATGTAGAATGAGGTTAGATGATATTTTATTTAAAATATTATCATATGTATATAGTATGTCATTATCGTTAAATTTTTATGGTTTAATCATCATGTTAGTTAAAAAATGAGATATTTATCAAAAAAATATATATTAGAGATTAAATTTATCCCAAAAATATAAAAATTAAAATAATAAAAATTATAAACGTCAAAGTTTAAAATTATCTTTATACCTAAATATTATTGAAAGCTTTACCTTTTAATTTTTTAAATCATTATCTCAATTATTTTTTATTATTATTTTCCGTTAAAAAATACGGATCAATCAAAGCGCATCATGTGTCACTCTAATAATAAATTAATAGATTAGTTTATTTTCATAAAAGGAGTAAAATTCACATTAAATCCGTAAAATTTTTAGTTTTATTTAATTTAGTTCTAAAAATATTTAATTAACCCCAAGTTAAACATTTTTTTTAATTTTTATAACTTTATTTCATAATTCAAATATAATTCTATTGTGTTCCATTTAGTATTTAAAATATTTATAGTTTAATCTAATATTTTAAATATAGTTATATTTTTGTTTAATTGTCCTATAAATCTTTATTTAATATGAAATTAATCATATTTTTTTTAATTTTTATAATTTAGTACAATACTTTTACTATAATTATATTTTTATTTAATTTGGTCCTAAAAATCTTTATTTAGCACAAAATTAGCTCCAATTTCTTTCTATTTTTATAATTTAATTCAATATTTTTAATATAATTATATTTTTATTCAATTTAATCCTAAAAGTATTTATGTAACCCAAAACTAACCCTAATTTTTTTCTTCTAATTTTTATAATTTAATCTAATATTTTTAATTTTATTATAGTTTTATTCATTTTAGTTTTAATTTTTTTTATTTAACCTAAAATTGGCCAAAATTTCTTTCTATTTTTTTTTTTCAATCTTTTTACTAAAAATTTATCATTGTTGCTCCGTAGGGCGAGAATTCATATGCTATTTATATTGTGTAGAAGGGGTTAGATTTCTAAAATAATTCTATACCCGTGATAAGTGCATGTGAAATTACATTTTATATTTTTGTGTTTTATGATTTACGGGGTTATAAATTGTTCGATTTTTATTGTATTTTTATCAGTGTTCCACTTTAAAATAATAAATTTAGGGTTTAGGATATAAGGATAGGGGTTGTGATTATAGTTTAAGAAATTAGGGGTAAGGAATTTTTTAAGATATAGAGTTTAAGGTTTAAAATAAGAAAATTAGTATCAATGTTTAAAATTTAAATTTTAAGGATTTTTTAAGATGAAGCATGAAAGAAAGAATGATTAGGGGATAATAGATTTTTGTTCATGTCTCACTAGGTATTTCTAAACATATCATAACACCATCTCATTTGGTCAACGTTTTTAATTTCGTTGTATGAATATATGTATAAATTTTTTTAAAATTATAGGTGTTTTATCATCGATTAGTACTAGAATCACTTTGTTGATCAATGTGATTTATGATATTCGAGTATATCTATCTAAGTCGGTTAATATGTGTTATACATGATTCGTCCAATTTTAAATTTTATCACATTTCGGCATACCACATCTGTCGATGTTAGTCCAATAATTGAAATGAAAGTTTTTAATAACAATAACTTTAATGAAAGTTTTTTAATGTAGTGACCAAATTAGAAACACTTTAAAAGTTCAATGGACCATCAACATAATTTACTCACAAGTTAATTATAGTTATGTGAAATATAATCATGAATTATCATAGTCATTTAATGTTCTTAAATATAGTATGTCTTAAATTAGGACAATTAAACGAATCCATATAATAAATGCCCAACAATTTTATTAAATTAACAAAATACTAACCATGTTTCTTAAAACAATATGTTAGGCAATTTAGAAAAAGAGAAGATCTAAATATTTTTGTCTGAAAGAGAAAATAAAGGTTAATTTAGTCATTAATTTTGAATAATTAAAAGGCATAAAGATAATTTTCACCCTTAACGTTTATAATTTTTGTCATTTTGGCCCTTATTCTTTTTTTGGGATAAATTTAGCTCTTAACCTATGTCTTTTTAACAAATAACTCATTTTTTAACTATCATTATAATTGAACCGTTAAAAATTTAATAATGATAACTTGTCATATATATGTGATAATATATTTTAAATGACATAGAATCTAACCTATTAAACATATACATATATATATAATATAATTTTATTCTAATCTAAAAATATAAAACAATTCAAATTCAAATTCAAATGAAATATTAAAAATTAATTTTGTATTCATTAAAAATTAATTAAATCTAAAATAAAAGGTTACTAAATATTTTTAACCTTAACTATAGTAATCCAAATTTTATCTAAAAAAGTATGAACATAATCTGAAAAGAAAGGGTTTTGTAGGGTTTGTTATCGGTGGATCAAAGATAAATGATTTTGATAATAATCAATTGGATTATTATTATTTTAGTTTAGAATTTAGGTATTTTAATTTTAATCTAAATCGGATTTTTAGGGTTTTATAAAGATATTTTAGTTTAGTTAGGGTTGAGAATATTTATTAAACTTTTGTTTTGGATTTAATTAAATTTTAATTATTTTATACTGAAATAAAATTATATTATATATATGTATATGTTTAATAGATTAGATTCTATATTATTTAAAATATATTAGTATCACATATATATGACAAGTTATCATTATTAAATTTTTAACGGTTCAGTTATCATGGTAGTTAGAAAATAAGTTATTTGTTAAAAAGACATAGGTTAAGGGCTAAATTTATCCCAAAAAAAGATTAAGGACCAAAATGACAAAACTTATAAACGTTAAGGGTGAAAACTATCTTTATGCCTAATTAAAAAAAAAAATCTATTATATAAATATTTATTCTTAATTAAAATGACTGGTCGAATACATATAATAAATATGCTCTAATTTCCCATACCTCCTATTTAATGACTAATAATTGTTTTCAATATTTCTTAAAATAAACCATAACTAGGTTTAATTGCATAAATTACTATATAAATGGAGTGTTAGTTGGTAGTGTACACCAACCAAAGGAGCAACCAAGAGCTTAGACCTCGAAGGTATATTCTACCTTCAAGTCCATCTCTTTCGATTTTTAAATTCAAACCCTAATTTTAACTCAAGATTTCTTTCAATTATCAGATAATTTCTATCTTTTATTAGAGTTTAAGGTATAATTACGTTTTTAAGTCTCTTTTAGTAATTAAATAAAGTTTTTGTCTCTCTCGTTTTATAAATTTAAAGAATTAATAGACTTTTATCTCTCGCAATATTGAATCATAATTCTGTTCTTGAGCTTACTATCGTATTTTTTATTCAGTTGCTGCTAATTCGAGTTTAATATTTTTTATAATGTGTTGCAGGCAAAGCCAATGGATCAGAAATTGACACTTTGGGTTGTAGCTGCAGCCTTTGTACTCGTGGCTATAATCAGGCTGGGCATGTACTGGGTGCCTGTGCTTATACGAAGAAATCAGCCCTCTGCATCGGCCGCATTAGCTGCATAATTCTGTTTTTCTTTTTTTCTTATTTTAAAGAGACATGGTTAGAATATGGATGAGTCTACCACGTGCGTCGAACACTGCTGAACACCACTGACGATGAACATTGTTGAACATCATTAAATTGATTAATATAAATTAAAAATTTCAAAGACTCAACAAACAATTAAAAATTATTTAAAATAAAATTTTAATTAAATTATTTTAGATAGGAAAAATTATACAAATGACCACCCAACTATTACTTTTTCTGTTTTAATCATCCAACTAAAATTTTTTATCAAAATCGTTATTAATATTTTATTTTATTTTTATTTTGGTCACTGATCACTAAATGTTTAATGAAAATTAGAACATGATATTATTTAATAATAATTCGAGTTCCTAAAATTATTACATTATATCTATTTAATCTTAAAAAAATTATAACTCATCAAATATTTTGATTAAATCCCAAAATTTTCATTTTTTCTTCCAATGCAACAAATAATATTATTCTCTTTTGTTGTACTTTCCTCAATAAACAAACAAAGATCCGCAAGAGTTACCATCAACTCATGAAGTTCTAAATCAATTCTTATTTTTTATAAGTATTTATAAATTGTTTTTTTCATTTTTTTCAAGAAACAATATCAATTTAAGTATTATTTCAATCTCTATACACGAAACAAAAAAATAACAAAAACTAAACATTAAGTCTTTTACTGTAATTTTTTTAAAGATTAAAGAATCAAGATAATTATTTTTATAATATCACTTAATAGTAAAAAAATAATTATTAAAAAGAAAAAAATATATAAACCAATAATATATGTATCGACTTCTCTATAATCGAATTGAAATAAATGGTTAATCGAACTGAAAAATCAATGGTAAAAGTAGCACTAAGATTTCCTATAACAATGTTATGAACTGTTATAATATGAACAAGAATATACAATTTGGGTTTTCTACAACCATTACAAATTCTCCATGGTATATGTATTTTCAGTTTTTACCAGGAAAAGTACAAGTATAAAAATCTAATTAAACCGTAGTCTATGAATTGGGTTGTCTTACCCTAACATATTAAATAATAACTTTAGATTAAAACACCAAAAATGTCGATTTTCAATTATTTTTTTATTATATATATAGATTAGAGTAATGTTTGAAGTGACTTAGTTTTAAAAAAAATATATATAAAAATTTAATTTATAAATATTTATAATCAGATAAGAATTGATTCAAAACTTGATGAGTTATGATAACTGTTATAGATCTTTGTTTGGTTCTTAAAAAAAGTAAAAAAAAAAAAGAGAAGAACACATTTGTTGTAGAGAAAAAATAATAGATAATTTAAGGTTTAGACTAAATATTTGATAAATTATTTTTTATTAGGATTAAATTGATATAAGATAATAATTTTAAAGACTAAAATTGTTATTAAACCATGTCATGCTATAATTTTCGTTAAATTAACTATCGATGAATAAAACGGTAAAGAAATGAAATATTAGTATCAATTTTGATGAAAAATTTAATTGTGTGACCGAAATAGAAAACAAGATGATAGTTGAGTGATCACCCATGTAGTTTTTTCTATGAAAAATAATTTAATTAAAATTTTATTTTAAATAATTATTAATTATATGTTGAGTCCTTGAAATTTTTTATTCTTTATAAATCAATTTAATAATGTTCAACAATGTTCAGCGTTAGTGGTGTTCAGCGATGTTCGTCGCCCGTTATAGAATCTTCCTTAGAATATAATATTATGTTTTTTTATTTTCCGTTTTATTACAATTTGTAGTTATGTAATAAAGTAGTTTTATTTTAATTCGTTAAAAAATTATTATAATTTCGTTTCGTTTTAATTGATTGACATTTATTTTTTTTAGTTTTATTCTTAGTTCTATTTTAATGAACTCAATGATTTTCTAACAAGGAAATATTGATTAAATTAACCTTAATTCGTTAATATATATGAATTTGTAAAATTATAGTAAAATTTTATATTTATTAATAATTTAGTATAAAATATGATTATATAAAAAAATGTTAAACCTACAAAAGATCTCACCTCCTAAATCACCAAGAAAACAAGCCCTAAAAAGGTCTTAAAAATTTAGGCGGCTAATATACATAGAATTTAAAAGTGAATTTAATGCAATTAATTGATCATATATTCACTTTAATGCACATCCAAGTTTCAATTTTAAATAAGGGTAAATTATAAAAATCATTATTAAGTTTAATTTTCTGATCTATTTTAATTATTAAAAAATTTAATATAATTTAAAATATTCTATTATTATTTTTAAATATAAAATATAATTTAAAATATATTTAATCGTAAATATAATTTAAAATTAAAAAAAATCTTCTTTGATGAATGTTGCTTGCGCACAAAGTCGTTTTAGTTGACTTTCTCCAATAACCAAGACGATCAAAATGCAACCTCTATCCTCTTTTATTGATTTAATTTATCCTCAAAAGTCTTATCTATATCAAATCTTAAAATCCGATAATTTTTTAATTATTTGTATAAATAATCGACCGTTAAATCGATATAAATTTAAGATATATTTATTTTCTTTTCACAACTGATCATTGAGATTGATCTTTGAAGTCTCCTATCTTTGAAAAACATCGTGACCGATTATGTGTAAGCTCTCCTTTTCTCCTTTTAGTTTTTTTTTGTCTTCTTAATTTGTTTTTCAAACTGTGGCTAGTGACATTCTACCCTGGTCTACTATTCAGTTCAATTGTGGTTTGCATGCTCATAGTTCTTATTGCAAGGTTTAGTGGGGCATCAAGGGAAAAGTTTTTATATTAAATAGTAATAAGTCAAGTTATATTAAAATTTTAATAAAATAATATTGAATGATTAAAATATATTAATGTATAAAGTTCAATGAGTAAATTGATTATTTTAAAATTTTAATGATCAAAATAAATTAAAAAGTAAAATTTAGTGATTAATTAATGATTTATTAATTCGTGTATTAAATTAATAAAAATAATAATGGGATTACTCAATTATAAGTAATTAATGACTTTAAATGAATTTCTCAAATGTTAATAAGGATAAACAAATGAATTACATGAAAAATACCAAATTAATATAATTTTTTAAATATAAAAGATGACCCAAGAGTGACCTAAATGTAATATTTAGTAATTAGGTGACCCAAATTAACACTAATCACAATTGAATGACCTCAATTGTAGTTTGCCCAAATTTTAAAATTAACACGACAAACCTTATGATTAGGTCTAAAAATTAAACTGAGCAACATTTTATTTTATCGAAACCTATTTTTATCTAGAGGTAGAAATGAGAAGATTTTTTGGGAATGAATATTCTTATTAGATCTTGAACTCGAGATTTAAAATTCAATCGCTGCTTGAATTGTCTTCTCAATTCTTCCAACTCTGATAGGACCATTCGGTATAGAGCCTTGCTGGCGACTCCGTCGATCTTGTAATTCATTTCTCTTTTGGATAAAAATTGCTTCGGTAATTCGAAAGGCATTGTATTTGTAAAGTCCTTCAATATTTGTCTCACCTTAGCTGAAATGTCTGCGGCATTAATGACTCGTCAAATTTTAAGGTGACAATTAGGTTGTATTTTTATATTGGATACTATCGAATAAAAATAATCGAAGAAGATGAGTCAAAGATCGTATGTATGATCCGATATGATTCGTAGGAGTTTTTTATAATGTCCTTCCACCTTATTAATGTTCCAATAATATTTTACACTCTTATGAATAAAGTACTACATCCATTTTTGAATAATTTTATAGTTTGATGACATTGCGGTATATAACGAGACTTTAAGAAAACATACAGAACACTTGAAGTAGAAATGATGGAACAAATGAATAATTACGACCAATCAATTATTAATACTTACTTAAATTGAGTAATAATTTTTTACAACTATCTTAATTTTATGGAATAAAATCGATTGTAATTAATTAAATATCATTTTGAAATGAACCTCATTTTTTAAGTGATCGTTAAAGTCCCATACACACTGTCATTCGTCTTAAACCTCCATTGGACTCTCATTATCATCTGCACCTGGTTTCAAGAGCCATCGAGTCAGACGGTCGGATGCTTTCCTTACCTGACACAACAACTCACAGGGATTTAGTATTTTTAAAATTAAATAATGATAATTACTGTAATTAATATTAAATATTTGAGGAACTGTACCTGTTCTTCCCAATCTGTTCTCCAGACAAACCAACCAAGAATAAGAGACTGCAGCACTACACCACTCATTAATCCAATCCAAAGACCCTAAGTAAAATTAAAAAAAAACAATACTTGTAAGATATATAAATAGATGTTTTAAATATATTAAAATAAAAATATTTTTAATATTATAATATACAGTGAATTTTACCTTAACTTGAAGATTAGCAACATATGCAAGCAAAATTCCTATAGGTATTCCTATGGCATAATAGCAGCCCAAGTTCACATAGGCAACTGTGCTTTGCAAACCAGCTCCTGTGGCAATACCTGCAGACATATAGATGAATTGAAGTTTGGTATATTTTGTAAACATATACATAATAGCTTACCTGAGAGTACTGGTTGAACACTGTTGATTAAAATGGCGAAAGAGAAGAAAACCGAGAGACTTGACACTGTTTCGGCGACTGCTTCATCGTCGGAAAACAAGTATGCGATTTGGTTTCCGAAAACCATACATGTCAACCACAAAACAATTCCTATACTTGTTGAGGTACCAAGTATTGTTTTTATAGCAAATTTCACTGCCTTGGCACTTCCTCTCCCCAATTCGTTGGACACTCGAACACTGTCGGAAAAGAATGAATGGAGTTTAATCGGTACGTGTAATCGTTTTTAAGAGATGGTTTTCGAAGAAATCTGAGATCATGTACCTTGCTGCAACTAGGAAGCCTAAACAGACCATAAATTCCCATCCGTAAATATTCAGGCTGCAGGAATAGATTTCTTGGATGTAAAGCAATTGATGTTACTAAATTGAAGTATAAAAGGAAAATCAACCTGTTGATTACCAGATGGAGAATGAAGCAATGGCAACGGTTGCGTTTTTCGCGTATCCGGCCATTAAGATGAGGATGGAAAAATACCAGAGTTCCAAGCTGTTCAACAATCAACTTCAGACAAGATAAATTTATGTCTATTGAAATAAATGTATTGTCTAAAAGAAATGAAATTAGGATTGTTACCAAATCATGACACCAGAGGATATTGAGAGCTTTACAACAGGCCATAGATCAAAGAAAGCAGCTTTAGAGAATCCTCTCCATGTATTAGGACACCATCCTCCAAACACATACACCAATTGTCCCACAACCATTATCCAACCGGACATGGTCATTGCTGCCATTGCTCCATTCACTCCCCACTTAAACTTGTTCACAAAAATCCATGACAAGAACACGTGAACGACGAATGACGCAGTTGATAGCCATCCGACGATCAGATTCTTGAGCTGTGCTTGTAAGAACATCGAGATAGTCATGGAAACAACGAAGCTATAGATCATGGGGATGAACCACAGAGCAATTGGCCCTGCTGCAATCGCAAGCTCCTCGTCCTGGCCAAGAAGCCGGAGGATCGGGCTCGCGAAAATGAAGAGAGGCACTAGTATTGTTGCTGTAATACCGTCAACGATCCATGATCGCTGCAGGTAAATTCCCATCATGTGGTGATGTCCTGCCCCGAATGCTTGCCCACATAGAGTTTCGGTTGCACTCGACATGCCGATCTTCCATTCATCGACAACAAGGTATTACACAAGCTAAACATGGAAAGATTGAAAATTGAAGGAGAAGAATAGAATAAAATGTTACCAGTATCCCATACATGAACCTGACCATAATGGTTTGTATGATTGCGTAAGAGGCAAGCTCAATGTAGCCAATGTGACCAAGGAATGACTGTGTCACCACCACCATTCCGAATGAAGTTACCCTCGACAATATCGAAGGGAATGCGATTCTCCATATCGTCTTCGATTCGGTCCAAACTCTTGTTTTCAAATCATCGTCTTTTTCTGCAACCAATCTCTCCTCCAACTGCTTGTTATCCATAAATAAACTCTGTATTGGACAATAGGTGGTTAAAAAATGCTTTAAAGGTGGTCATTTGCTCACTATTTTCCAACACTCTGCTCGTTTGAAGGTATGAATCAATATGGAAATACTTCTTTAAACCTACATATATCCCATAAGAATACACCAGAATAGAGAGGAAAACTTACTAGAGTATACAATAACAGGAGGAGACTGCAGCCAAGGCAAGCAATTGAATTGTAGTTGCAGAGGCTGTTTTATTAGCCTAGATTAGAGGGTCGTTGGGGAAATGTTATTTTTTGTATAACCATTAATATCCGACCCATTGCACAACTAATTAAGATCGGTTTTGCAGGAATCATTATAAAGTGATTATCTCAATCCAATTTTCTTCATTTACAATGTCATGATTTGGATTCCTAACCTTATTTAAGGAATCTAAATAATAGGTCCGTCTTTGAGATTTTTGGGCCTTCTTATTATGAATAAAAAAGTTACCCCTTTTTTTGCTTATTTATGCGCTAACAATAAAAAATTAGGTTTAAAGTTTAAAATTATGATTTAAGATTAAAGTTTAAGATATTTTTAAAATTTATCATTTAGAATTTAAGGTTAAAACTTAGTATTAGACATAAAAATGACATAAAATGATTTTTTATTCATCTCATTAGTTTTAGCCAAAAAGAATTTATTTATTAAAAAAATTAATTTTAATTATTAAATTAATTAATTAATTTATTTGATGTTATAAAAATAAATTTTTAAAAAAATAAATAATTAAATTGAAGGGTCCCAATGGGAACACTCTAGCTGCTCAGGGTGCTCCCCTCACAGCTGGGCCTTTTATCCCACTAAACCAAATGCTCGTAGGACAATCATGAGCGATTCAAAGATTTTGGGCCTGTGCAATCTATTAAAATGTGTCACTTAAAAGCAATTATTCATAACTTTCACTAGTTCTAAAAATGTGATCCTTAAAAATAATTGTCCTTTTTAGAACCCCTTTGCGATCGTTTCTACTACGTTTGTCGATAACCTCACTAGTCCTATAAAAAAATAAGAATATGAATAATTAATAAGATTTTAAAATTATCATATTTAGGACATAATTATAACTGAAAATTTGATATTAATATCATCTAATGATATAGTTTACAAAATTATAAAATCTTTCATTTATAGGAGTTCTGTGCGATCGCTTCTATCGCGGTTGTCCAAAAACCCACCGAATACAACAGACATTTGACTATAAAATTAGAGCATGAAAGGCATATCTGGAATTTATTTCTTAATTTTATGCATGGAATGGTTGTTGGTGACTATTTTATTTGTTCTAAATTCTAATTGATATGAAATTTGGAAGGCAGCTTGGGAAGAACCCACCCGGGACCAGTGAAGAATAGGAATATGAGTAGATCCTAATAAGTCCAGATATTCAAGAACACATTCATTTGTATTTTAATACACTACGAAATATATTAAAACCATTTTTTTAATTTTTTAATTCCAAACTCGTAATTGTACTATTTGTATTCCATCAATCATCTTTAATGATGTAAACCAAGTGTTTATCGTCTAATACGAAATGTTGACGTATTTGTTTTTTTAGGGTAAGTATTTGTTTTTATTTCCAATGCCATTGTACTGTAATAATAATTATATATATCCTTATATCATAATATATTTTATATTGTGCTTTATTATATTTATAAATAACTTTAGGGTCAATATCGTAGATATCCCGGAGGGATTTTATTTCACAATTTTGTGTCTGGAATGGTTGTTGGTAACTATTTTATTTCAAAATAGGAATATGAGTTGGTAATAATGTCCAAATAAATATTCACAACACATTCAGTCATGTAAGAAGTATATTAAAATTTTAATTTTCTAAGTGTTGGTTAAGGTTTAAATATAAAATTTGTGTCTAATCTATACTCATTTTTTTAAGATAAGTATGCAAAGTGTTTTAAAATGAAAATATGTACCTAATATTTTTTATGATCAGATTATGTATCTCAGTTGATTCTAAAATGAGTAAAAAATAAAACTTTAAGTATTTATTTTAATGAAAAAATTATAATTTAGACACATTTTATAATTTTTTAATTATAAACTCTCAATTATACCGTTTGTATTTCATTGATGTTAATTTTAGACGAAACCAAATAAGATATAAAAACGATTATAAAGTGGTTGTTGGATAACGAGAATTGATGATTCACACTAGGGGGTAAAAAACCCGATTATCCGGTCTTGGTCCCGAATCCGGTAAGACCCGGTGGATTTTTATTTGATATTGGTTTCGGTGAGACCAGGACTAGATCTAAAATTTAGGTCTCGGTTATAACCGGGACCAGGACTAGATCTTGATATTTTAGACCCGATACCCAGTGGGTACCCAGTAATACCAGGACCAATACCAAATATCGAGTATTGATATTCTTTTGTTTATTTTTTTTATCAAACTTTCTTTTATGTATGAAAATTATGAGTATGATTAGTTTTAAAACTTTAATTTTAAATCTATAATATTCTAATTTTATTATGAGTATCCACCAGTAGTGAGACCGGTTCTAATTTTTAAGATATAATTAAGATATAATATAATTAAGACCGAGACTGATTCTAATTTTTAGAAACCGATGATTACAATAACCTAGACAATACGATTTAAGTTGACTTGCCCACCCTAATTCACACGTTGTGGGACGAGCCGAAAACCATAGCTGAACGAGAGAGAGCCGGATCAGTTCATCATCTTGAAGAGGGAAGGATGGGTCGATGTCGAGAGAGACAACACTTTGCAGTGAGTAGTCAAGGTTAGCCTTGATAGGCATAGTCCTAATGGTTATATGTCTTCCCATGTGTTAGCAGGCTTTAAGCCCATTCCCGGGAGAATGTTGTGCGAGATGGCTTGGTCTCATAGTAGTTCGGACTCGGAGGACGTGGCCCAAATACTTGTTGCAGTGGTAGAAGAAAAAGGTAACCAGATGATGGTATTAGAGACTGACTTATTAGTTTCTAGGGACTGGACCAAAGATCGCACAACAAAGGAGGGAATGGGGGTTCTTGGCAGCGGTGATGGTGCTTTGGATGTATATTCAGTGCCTACGGATGGTGCTTCCGGGCACAATGATGCTCTTAAACGTCCATTCACCATGGTCTCTCCATCAAAACTTTTGTTGCCAACAGTTCGACATCTTTGACAGATGCTGCGAGACATTAATCCCTCTGTAGTTTTTCTCATGGAAACAAAGCTACAGTCTGGAAATAATAAGGAAGCTCTATGGTTTCAACAATGGCATTGAAGTCAGTTCTATAGGCCTCTCTCTTGGCTGGAAGGACTAGATATTTCTTTTCGTTCATCTTCTGTTAGGTACACGAATTGGCTACACTTGTTCCCTTCTTGTCGTCTAGATCGCTTGACACATTCATTTTCAGACCAGTTCTATGTGCCAATTGCCATGGTTTGGATACTTGGTTGGCTGCTTGGCTCATTAATTTGGAATAATTAAAAAAAGCAACTTTTGTGTGATATAAATATTTATTCTTAATTAAAAGGACTAGCCGAATCCATATAAATATTCTCTAATTTCCCATACCTCCTATTTAATGATATTCAATTGTTTTCTATATTTCTTAAAATAAACCATAACAGGTTTAATGGTAAAAAAATACTATATAAATACATGTTAGTTGGTAGTGTACACCAACCAAAGGAGGAATCAAGAGCTTAGACGTTGAAGGTATACCCTAATTTGAACTTGGATTTTCTTTTAATTTCTATGTAATTTGTATTTTTTAGAATTTGATTATATCATTAGCTTTAGTTTGTTTTATGCTTTTTTTACTATCGCATACGTTTTCATCTATTTTATGGTCCGAGATAATTATATTCAAATAAAATTTATTTAAATATTTTTTTAATAATAATATCTTTAAAGTTCGAACTTGATATATATCATTACTAAGCTTACTATCACTTTTTTAATCACTTGTTGATAATTCGAGTTTATTATTTTTGACAATGGATTGCAGACAGAGCAAATGGATCCTTTTTCAATAACTTGGATTGTGTGTGGAATCATTGCTCTGATGATTATAATAAAGCTCGGTGTGTCTTTGGTGTGTTACCTTAAAGGGAGAAATCAAGCCTCTGCATCTTCCTCCTAGTCTGCATGATTCTGAATTCTTATTCTTATTTTTCTTCTTTTTTAAGACACATGGTTAGAATATAATAAGTAGACTTCTGTGTTTTCCTTTGTAGTAGAATTCATAGTAATGCGATGGATGAGAGTTTAATTTCAATTAGTTGAAAAAAAAAATAAATTATAACGAAGATCGCTTAATTATAGATAAAGTTATATTTGAGTCACTTAATTATTAAAAGTTACATTTGAGTCACTCAATTATGGGTAATGTTATATTTGGGTCACCCAATTATAGGTAAGGATACATTTGGTCACTCTTCGTATTTGAAAAAAAGTTTATCAATTCGGGTACTAGATTAATTAATGATTTCAAATGAAGTACTTTAATGTTAACAAGTGTATACATGTGATTTAGAAGAAAAACGACCAAATTGATTTACTTTTTTAAATATGAAGAGTGACATAAATGTAACCTTACTTATATTTGAGTGACCCAAATGTAATCTTTAATAATTAGGTGACCCAAATGTAACCTTACCCATAAATGAGTGACCCAAATGTAACTTTCAATAATTAGATGATCCAAATATAACTATACTCATAATTAGGTGACCTTTGTTACAGTTTACCCTAAAAAATTATTACAATTTCGTTCCGCTTTAATTGGTTGGTATTTAATATATGTTTTAAGAAAATTATTAGATAAGTCTAACTCACAATGGTATCTATGATCTCATCCAATGAGATTCATCTATTTAATAATATATAAGAAAAATTATTATTAGATAAGACTATAAAAGACTTGATAACCTAAAGTTATGTAATAGTTTCTCATTTTTAGCTTCATTCATATTTCTCTTTATGTAACTTCTTTGAATTAGTCTTTTTAATGCGCACTTATCGTTTCAAGATTATCGGGTTCTTCCTCTATTTTTGAACTCTAATCATTAAAAAGTTATAACATTGATAATTTTTATTACATCATTCATAGGATTAATCAATTAAATGTATAATAACCCATTCCATATATCAATCCCTCAAGCCCAATACTATAATATTAACCAAATCCCAAGATAAACAACCCAGACCCCACACATAACCCTAATGGAACCCTAACCAGAACCAGCCGCCTCTCTTCATTGTGCTTTCCAGGTGTCCGCGTGTGGCCGCCACGCGCGGCTATTCGACTCGCTCGTGGTGGTCACGCGCCCTCTCATTCGCCCGTTTGGCCGGTCACCGCCCCACTGCTTGAAGTCTTTTCATCCCAGTCATGTTAGATCTGCAAAATCAGAGAGAAAAACATGATTAAATCTAGTTTCTCAGATCGAAAAATGGGATAAAACTCCTATTTTCTATATTAAAATATATTGTAATCACGGGTATAAAGACTCATTCGAGATCTTGTAATCGGTTAACGAAGAAATCAAATAAAAACCCTTCTATTCAAAGCAAAAACTCATCCACAAATTACCAACATTACTTAAATATCCGCAACACATAAAAAAGGAACAAAATCGGAAGCAAATCGGGGAGAAAATAAGGTAAAAAAATGAAGTGATTCGAATGCTTATCTTCAAGATCTACGTTGATAGGGGTTTCTTTCCAAAAAAAAACCGAGGTTAGATCCTTGATCCTTGCGTCAAACCGAACCCAAAAGTCGCATCCTTTCATTCTTCCGACCACCGGTGCAGCGACCGACAGCCGTGTGCGGTGGTCGGAGGCCATAGGGATGGCTAGATCTCCAGAGAGCCTACGACTCTATTGTTTCTCCAAATCTGAAGGATAAGAGAAATGAGTATTGAAGCAAAAAAATAAAACAAAGAGTATTTATATCAAAAGCAAAACGACAGTCGTGTCGTTTTGCACAAAGGAGTCTCGCATTGAACCCGTTTACCTAGTCCGACCCGCGTGTTTACCCGGAATTAATGGTTATTTGCAAACGAAGTCCCTGCACTCTCAGAACCTTCACTCTACGGCTCCCCAGTTTGAATCAATGTTCATTTCAGTCACTGTTTTTACCTATTTCAGTTATATTTTTAATTTCTTTCAATTTTATCCTTATTTTGTTATATTTTAACCTCCTGAGCTTCATGTTTTTCGCAGATTAGACCCTAATACTTTCAAAAATTATTATTTTTTTGTTTTTATTATTATTAAACGTTTACTAACCATTTTTTATTACAGATTCTGATATCGAGCTTATAGTTTCGATCGTATAAAATATTTTATAATCGATAGGTGCCGATTTTGGGCGTTATAGGGGTGCTCACCCTTTCCTATGCGTAACAGACTCCCGGATCCATCTTTGGTTTCGAAGACTCAATTTTGGTGTTCCTATCGCACCGTTAAAAAAGGATTGGTGGCGACTCCCCGGACGAATTCCGGTGATTACAAAATATATTCATTTAATAAATTTTTTCACTTAATCTTTTTTATCAAGTAAATCTTCATTAATATTTACTCTAAATTAAGTTTAAAAATAATTTTTACCAGTTGAAGATTTACTTGATATAAAAGATGACGTGAAAAATTAATTAAATGAATGCATTTAATTGGTTAATCTCATGGATGATGCGATAAGAGTGACCCATAATATAATTTATCTTCGTCTGCATGCATTTAAGACGGATCAACTCCCTATGTTACGAGAGAAGCCAAATATCTAACCACCATGAGAAGACCGAAGTACTCATCCCACAGTAGCATTAGCATTCATAGTGTCGAGTGCACCATCTGAATTAAGCTTAATCCATCCATACCTTGGTTTCTGCCATAATAGGATTGTCGTGTTCCTAGAGTTCATAGCTGTCTCCTCAGTCGGGGAAGGTTTCTTAAACCATGTTTTGACCTCCATGCTAGATCTTTATTTTCTACAAACTTGTTATCAAATAAGAGCTCATTTCGCCTCACTCATAATTTCCAACAGATTATAAGAAACAAAGATGTCCATGACTCATAATGATGTCAAAAATGATTCTGAGACCGTAACTTAATCCGAAACTAGTCCACCAAAGGCAAAGAATTAAACTCATATAGCTTGTCTTGCTGAATGATGGCTCGCCAAATCCCCTGCTCAACTTGTTCTTTGATTGCCTTTGAGTGTCGTTCCATACATAAAACAAAGATCTAGGGGAAGAGTAGATCTTTTTGTCTAATGCAACGAAATAGATGGAATTGCTTCGATAGTTTACCGTTCCAACGAATCAGATCAATCGATAAGCCAAAAGTAAAGCCTTCCTTTTTTCGATGTGTCTGAAAACCTCCCAGTTCCAAATACTTGTCTCATTAGAGAAATTGGCAGTGCTGTAGTTAAGTGTGGTGTCATCCTTCTGGTCTCACTTAAACAAAAGTCATCATGAATTTCTGTGTTGATTTCCTATCAACACAAAGTGTATCAATGTATTGGTTAGATACGAAAAGAATATTGAAATTGAATTCATCCATAACAACCGAATACCACCGAAAAAACCATTAGCCTCAACACGAAATGAGACAAGATATTTATGCCGATTGATAATGGTATTCGCTTTCCTTCCATTGATCCTAGTTTTCATAATAGAAACAACATCTGGTCTTTGAGATCATAGGACATGTCTCAATTGTTGGTTAAAGTTAGTGCCTAAAATAGAACCCTAAACATTCCAAAATAATAACTTAAACATAATTATAAGATGGAGAGGAACATCTCCTTATAACTCAACTTGGATTGGTCCAATTGGTAAACAGTTTAGTTTCACTTAAGTAAGTCTCGAGTTCGAGACGTTGTGTATGCTGAAAATTCCTGTTGGAAGACTCATCCACCAAAACTAGGTGACAATATTAAAGTATAAAATCTCAAGATTCAAATAATAAATCAAGTGTAAAACAATATCAAACAACAAAAATCAAACATTGTTAATATCTTCCGAGATCAACTCGCTCTCCATAGATAAACCATAAATAAATCTCAAAACTCAAACCACAATATTAAGTCTATAATAATAAAAATTCATAAACAAACCACAATATTAAAATAATATTAAGTCTAGAACAATAAAATTTATAAACAAACCATAATGTCAAGTCTAGAATAATATTAAACAACATAAACCAAACATTGTTAACATCTTCAGAGATTAACTCGCTCTCTAAATTCGACTTATCAAGCGAGAGTTCGGCAAACTCTAAATATCTAACATCTCCCAATGAATCAAAAACATCTCCACCAACATCCCATATCTTGGTTTTCTCATCCTTTTATTGCCAAAAATTCCATGATAAAAGACAAAGATTGTAGTGGATGTAAACTAAATCTTTAGCGCAACTCGGATTTAACTTATTTCTCCTAAGTGAGTGAATAAAGGAATAAGTATTCCAATTTCTTTCGCAACAAGAGGAAGTAGATTGTGTAAGCACTTTGAAAGCAAAAGATTAAAGTATTGGAGTTTCAGCACAAAAGTTAGCCTACCAATTTTTCGGATCCAAATAATACCTCTTTGTAAGAGAAGTTAAATCTTCAAAAGGCCCACTCTTAAGTGAAAACAAAGTATATTCATCCAAGACTTTATCATAATCATCATCATTTGGAAATAACCTATGAAAGTACTTTATTTTCTCTCGAGATATTCTACCATCTCTATAAGAAAAAACTCTATTAGGATCTTCAGTTAGCCAACCATCACTATTAAACCTTCAACATAGTAAAAAAAATACATATATATCAAAGAACTCAATTTTAAAAATATAAAATTCAAAACCAATAAAGCTATATACCTTGGATTTAGTGAGTGAGTTAGACAATGAAGAGGAGTATAACTCTTTGTCCAATGAGTCATATATATCTCGTAAATAACATGATAAAAAGGAATAAAGTATGAAAGAGAACGTTTTTCCTTGTAAATTTCACACTTCACTTTCTCAATCATTGAATCCCACATCTCATATACCAACTGAAGACATGGCTTATCGGTGTAAAATCAACGATGTAAGCTATTTTATCCCACCAATCATCACTCACAAGTTTCTCCTTCACAAAATTTGCTTTCACCGTGTCATCCTCTCTATAGGAATTTTATTCATCACTTATTATCATTGCTTGAAGTCTATGCTAGATGAGCTTAAATCTCTTAAGCATCACAGTGATCGATGCAAAACAAATATCGACAGTTGAAAGAGAATTGAGAGGACTAAATCTTTGAAAGATTATCAATGTCATATTGTAGTTCATGATGAAATTCTTAGTTTGTACGTCCCCATAAATTTCAGTAATCCAATGACACAAGTCATATGTTTCCGCATTTCCCTCAATATTTCTTACTAAACAAATGTTCTTCAATGCAAGATTAATTGTATGGACAACACACGGGGTCCAATAAATATGAGGATACATACTCTCAATAATCTTTTCAGCCCCCTTGCAATTAGCTGAATTGTCAATAATAATCTGTATCACATTTTGATGATCCACCTCATCAATCACTTTTTTCATCAAATTGAGAATAAAAAACTTATCTTTGACTTCACTGAAGCAATTCACAGCTTTAAGAAACATAGACCCATTTTCATAAATAGCCATAAAATTAATGAGAGGCTTTTTTGTTAGATCACTTCAACCATCACACACAATAGTCAACCCTTTTTCTTGTCATGTTGCTTTAATCGGTTGCAAGAGCTTCTCAATATTTTTTTCTTGTTGAAGCAACGTGATTCTCAATTTATTATAATCGGGGGAACATAACCAAAGATATTGTGAGTTACAGCAAAAATGAAAGGCTTGTGATAATGAGGATTTCTAGTAAGATTAAATGACAAACCACTGATATAGAACATTCTTGCAATTTCTTCATCTAACGAAGCTCTAGTATTCATATCGAATCATCTAGCAAGAGGTGACAAGTTAGATTTTCTATTTTAGAAGAAGATTCAATCTCAACTCTAGCTTGAGGTTGACATGGCAAAGAAACTTCTCTAATTACATCTTCTTTCTTTTTTCTCTCACTCCTCTACCAACCTTACCACTTCAATTTTTTGATTTTTAGTTACTTTTTTACAAATTATAATTTCTTCATCATAAATTTAAAACAAATGTACCTTTATCATAGTAAAACTTCCACTACGAATTTCACCATAAATGTTGTATCAAAAATTCTAATTTCCTTCAGTAGTCCCCGTTCTTCTATCTTTGTTACATATTTTCATAATAAAGATATATCCTCGTTTTGGGATGATAAAATTGGTCCACTCCTACTAGCACTTTCACTCTCGCTAGCACTTTGAGATATCGTACTTAAATTATCTACATTAAACAAAAAAATCAATTGAATTCAAAATAATTGTCATTGTCACAAAAGCTGCAATTTTAAGCTACATTATTTTCTATTATATTTTTGAACACATACACCCACACTTGGTATAGTGAGTAATAGAAACTAGTAACTAGGTGGGAACTCATTCTCGACACATTGTAAAATGACCATAGGAATACTACAGCAGAACAGGTTTATAGCGGCGTTTTTTATATATACAGTGACGTTTTTTAGCGCCACCAAAAGTACTTGCGGCACAACGAAAAACGCTGCTACAAGCTGCGCCGCTAAAAGTAGCGGCGTTTATTTTAAATAAACGTCGTTATAGTACACGATCTATAGCGGCGTTTTAATAAACAAACGCCGCTAATGTACATTCTTTTACGGCGTTTGTTAAAAGCAAACGTCGCTAAAGATCGTGTACTATAGCGGCGTTTATTTTAAATAAACGCCGCTAATGTTTTGTACTTTTGTGGCAATTTTAAAAAAACGCCACTAAAGTTAATAGGTTTTTAGTGGCGTTTGTCCCAAACGCCGCTATAGATACTGTATTTTAAAAAAATAATTTTAAATTATTATTACTACCAAAAGCTTCCCTGTAATTAATTTCAACAACAATATAATTAAACAACAACAATAAAATAATCCAAAATACTTAACCATGAAAAATATATTAAAGTCTAATATCAAATAAAGTGAAATATAATAATTCAAAGTTTAAGTAAAATAAAGTTCAGTAATAAGTACAAACCAAATGAACCTAAAATCATCTAAGGCGACGGATTCCTAGGTTGGTTTTGCTTTAACATCGCCATCATATCTTGAAATTGTTGTTGAAGATTCTGATATGTTGCTTCTCTCTCTGCTTCCCTTGCTGCTCTCTCAGCTTCTCTTCATTCTCTCTCAGCTTATTTAGCTTCCATCTCTGCTTGGAATTGAGTTAATTGTTGTTTTAAACATTGAATTTCCGCTTGAGAAGACTGACTTTGTGATGGCATGTACTGAGACGATTTGGATCCAAAATATTTAGTTGGTGTCACGAATGACCCTTGACAACACACTCGACCATATCTTTCAGGACCCAAAACTTCAGCAAAAACTTGATTCTCGATATCAACAATATTAGCAGAACCATCAGTTGAAGCCGTAGCTTCTATCTCTGTCCTTTTTTCCTTCATTCTCGTCTGATAATCATTTGTTAAAAATAATAAATGAAAACATGATTCATCATACCAGAATACCAAATACAACATAATACAAAATAATAGATGAAAAATAATAGATGAAAACATTATACCAGAATTTCTTCAGCTTCAGGATTCATTGGAGAGTCATCCTTTTTGGTGTGAGTAATGTCGAATAGCTTTACTCGTCCAATGCTAGAACCAGTCGACACAAGCTACAAAATATAATAAACATGAATATTAACTTTAATGTAATACAAGTTAAAATAATATTTTAAAAAAATAATACCTCTTCATTAGCAATGCGAGCAAAGCTCTTCGTCCCTGCTGTGTGCGTAAATTTTTGTTTCTGTCTACTAGTAACTCCTACGCGCTCTCTTTCCTGTTTAATTTCCAATTTTTATTACATTTAAAGTTGAAATTGAAATGATATAATGTTATTGTTATAAATTGTAGATGTTACCTCCCTTTTTGTTGAACTCCAAAACCTGACTGCATCTTCCCATTGATACCGTAGTATTCCTGGGGGAACATTTTGAAATTTCTCTTGAAGGCTCAAATCGTTTTTGAAATACGTCTTCTTCAACAAGCTCTTATGGTCTCTCCATTTCTTTCCTAATGCATGCTTCACATAATCGTCCGAGACCTCCAAAGAGAATTTATCCTGAAAATCACAAAATCAAAAGTAAATATTACTATTTAAATGTAATGAATTAGATAATATAATATTATTCTTACCTTAACAAGATCAAGAGCTTGATTTTTGTTACTATTTGGCATTTGATGCCAAGACTCATAACTGATTGGCAAAATTGAAGCATTACGCGCAACAATGCCTAAATAACTCGCCAAAACACCTGCTTCTGCACCAACAGGTTGGCCGACATCGTTTCTTGAAACTTTTACACGTTCTCCAACGGGGAGATCGTATAATTCCATCAAATTCGTCCGCCCTCTAGTCTTGCGCCTTCGACCATTTCCACCTATATGCAAATATATCAAGTCAACACTTCATTAAATCATTTCAACAATAACAAATAGTTATGATTCAAATAAAGTTTTAAAAAATACCTTCAATTTCTATATTCTCAACCGTTTCAGGAACTTGTGAAGCTGCAGAACCAGACAAGTCATCTTCATTTGTTTCTTCTCCTATTCAAGGAACTTGAACAATATTTAAGCTATTTAATTTTCTCCTCGGCATAATACCTGTAAAAAACGGAAAAGAAACATTAGTAACAACAACTTTAGTAAAAAAATTAATAAGGCTCAATAGAAATCTTATTACAATACGCAACTAATTTTCATTAAAATCTTCATCCATGTTGTCTCGAATCCATTGAAACTGTGAATTAGAAGTAGAAGATGTTCCATCTAAGTTTTGTGCTGCAAAAGGCAAAGTTTCTGGTCTTGTTTCATTGTCATCTCTACTTCCATCCCCGATATCAATCAATTCTCTAGGGGTGTTACGGAGTACAACATACCAACCATCTTTGGTTGGATCATGGGAATAGAAAACTTGTTTGACTTGAGACGAGAATACATATGGTTCGTCCATCAATTGTTGGCCAGTATGAATTAATCGAGAAAAGTTCACCATTGTAAAACCAAATTGATCTTTTTTAATTCCCCTAGTACTGTTGACATCAACCCAATCACACCGAAACAACACAAATTTCCGTTTTCCATAATAATCCAACTCAACAATGTCGGTAATAATTCCATAATATTCAACATCTCCCTCCACAGGATGATTATCCCTTGCACTAGCATAACTTGTAATTGAAGAAGTAACAATAACTCCACAATTTTGCGTCCTCCGTAATCTTTCTCGAGATTTCGTATGAAACCTATACCCGTTAATAAGGAAGGCATTATATCTCTTAACAATTTTATTTGGGCCTTGACAAAGCCATTTTACTTCTTCACTAACTTCTCTCCCACAGCAAACCTATTACACGTGAGAAGTTACATTGGTTAACATTCATGCATATTGATATTAAGACTAGAAAAGTCATATAAAGCTTTAGTTATACTTACCATTTTCCCTAACCATTCGTGAAAAGTTTCTACAAAGAGCTTATGACTCTCTCGTTGATTTAATCTTCTTGAGCGTACACGAGATTGTAATTCTTCCTTATACTCACTATAAAATAGGTTACGTAGTTAAAGAATGGGAAAAAAAATAAGTCAACGCTGTAAAATATGAATTTATTGAAACTTACGTTCGAAAAGGCTCTATTGAGTCATGATGAAAAAGAACATATCGATGTGCTTGCACCCATGACTTATCATCTAACTGTACAATTTTAACTTTGCCGAGTGGTTCACCATAGCTCCTAAACATGTAAGTCTCTCCGTTATTAGTACTGCATACTTCATTTCTAGTTGGTCTATTCAATCTTATTTCGACATCTTCCAAATATCTAGAGCAAAAAGTCATACACTCCTCGGCTAAATACCCTTCAACAATTGATCCTTCTGGATAACGCTTATTACGATAATAAGACTTTAATTTGCACAAGAACCTAGACACACAATAAACACAACATTATATAACTAGTTGAATATCTAAATATTATTAAATAACGTTCGAAAAATTTATACCTCTCTATAGGATACATCCAACGATAGAAAACTGGTCCACCAACTTTAGCTTCGTGAGGGAGATGAACCAACAAATACACCATAATTGTGAAGAATGAAGGTGGAAATATCTTCTCCAAGTTGCATAAAGTCAACGCTACTCGATCTTGGAGTTTCTCAAGTTCTTCAACCACCAAAACTTTACCACAAAGAGCTTTCATTATATTAGAAAGCTCAATTATACAAGATATCACCTCATTCGACATACAACCCCGTAAGGCAACTGGAATAAGATCTTGCATCAGTATATGATAATCATGTGACTTTAGAGAATAAAGTCTTCGATCTTTCATACTGACACATCGAGATATATTTGATGCATACCCATCTGGAACCTTTATATCTTTTAACACCTTACAGAACATTTCTTTTTCTATCTTCGACATCACAAATATAGAAGACGGTAAGAAAGATTTTCCATTAGGAAGTATCTGAGGATGAAGATCATGTCGAATTCTGAGGTCAACTAAGTCAAGTCGACTCTTTAAATTGTCTTTAGATTTTCCATCGACATTGAGAATGGTTTCAATAATATTCTCACAAACATTCTTCTCAATATGCATAACATCAAGATTATGTCTCAAAATGTTATCCTTCTAATAAGGCAATTAAAAAAAACACTTCTTTTTTTCCATAACTCTGCCTCATTTGGATCATCCTCTTCATCAGACTCATTATCACTAAGAGGTTCAGCATCACCTTCATACACCTCTTTCATCTTTCTCTTTGATCGTGGGTTTGGTGTTTGGCTCATCTTTCCATAGCTGAATTCTGTATCTTTCAACATGTATAAGATATCGGACCTGATTGTTTGCTCAGAAGCTGTTCTAAACTCTTCAGTACCATCAAACATATTCTTCTAAATCTAAAACGATGATTTTCAGTTAACCATCGTCGATGTCCCATGTAAGAGAACTTCTTTCCATTGTACAACCACTTCGAACATGTTTGTGCAGTGCAACAAGGACAAGCATAACGAACTTTGGTACTCCACCCAGATAAATTTGCATAAGCAGGAAAATCATTAATAGTCCATAATAAAGCTGCACGTAAATTAAAGTTCTCCTTTTTCAACACATCATATGTTTCGATACCCACCCACAATTATTTTAACTCTGTAATTAGAGGTTGTAGATAGATGTCAATATTATTACCAGGACCTTTCTTACCGGGGGATTATCATGGATAAGATAAAAGATGATTGTTTCATGCAAATCCATGGGGGCAAATTGTAAGGAACAAGTAAAACGGGCCAAGTACTATACGAAGTACTCATGATTTTAAAAGGATTAAACCCATCAGATACAAGACCGAGTCTGACATTTCGAGGATCTTCTGTAAAACTTGGAAATTTTTGGTCGAATGACTTCCAAGCTTCACCATCTGCAAGATGCCTTAACAATCCATCATCGGTTCGTCCATCATAATGCCACCTCATAGACTCATAAGTCTTCGAAGACATAAAAAGTCTTTGAAGTCTAGGTATTAGAGGAAAATACCGAAAAATTTTCACTGGCTTCTTTCTTGATCATGCCTCAACTTCTTCTTCAATCACATCTTGCGTATCTATATTCATCTACCGAGATTTATCACATACATGACATGACTCTTGATCTTTCTTATCACCCCAATACAACATACAATCATTCGGGCAATTGTGTATTTTTTCATATCCAAGGCCCAAATCTTTTATCATCTTCTTCATATCTTTACCAGATTGAGGAATTTTGGCAAATGAAAACATTTCTCTTAAAAACTCTAATAACTGTGTAAAGGAATTATCAGTCCATCCTCCCAAACATTTCAAGTGGAAAAGAAGAATAAAAAAAGAGAGTTTTGAATGCTTCGATCCATCGTAAAGAGGTTCGTTCATTTCATCAAGCAAATTGTAAAACTTTGCAGCATCTCCATTTGGCTCTTCATCACATTCATTTCTTCTCATCTCGGTAAAATCATTTACACCAATATCACAATCTTATTCTCTAATAGATTGTTGATTCTCGTGTATATTAAATGCATCTCGCAACATACCCTCTATGTCATCTTCTATAACAGGTCCGCGATCAATAATAGGATGAGAAGACAAATTACTCGTAGAAGAAGCAGTCCGAAGTGTTAACTCTCCATGGAATACCCATTTTCTATATCCCGGAACAAAGCCATAAACAATTAAATGTTCTTCTATAACTTCACGGCTGTGCTAATTAATGTTCACACACTTTTTACAAGGGCAAAGAATCATATTCTCTTGGCTTGCATTCGCAAAAGCTATATTTAGAAAAGTTTCCACTCCATTTCGATATGCAGTACTTACCCTTGACAAACTCATCCAACTTCTATCCATTTAGAATTTCTGTAATATAACATCAACAAAGAATAACCCAACTTATAAAACAAAAAGAAACATTATATCACACTAATCAAAGTAACTAAAAGTTAAGGCAAACATAGTAAAGTATGTACAAGTCTATGTACCTTTTAACTTAAAGTATGGTCAGATTCAAAGCATTCTTAAGGATCATTGCTTGTCTTAGTGATTTGTGCTGCCATCTTGCATATGTCTTCCAAAATTTTCAAGTTTTCACAAATTAGAGAGTTTATCCCTGCTTTATGACTAAAAGAGTGTTACAATCGTGAGATTTGACCCATATCAAGAGTGCAATCAAGAATCTTTCACTTTTGGTTTTTACTCCATAAATAAGAGGGATCTTACTAAACACCATTATGTTTTGCAACTGATGGATAAGAACATTTTTCTGTTGAGATGCTAACTTTCATTTAACATTGCAGAATATATTAGTCACAATAAAATAAAGAAGGGCATTTGAGCTAACTATAAGCTGTAAGTCCTTCACCTAAAAGATTCAATTTTAAGTATAATTTTCTCTTCAGAGAATAATTTAAAAACAGGAAATTTACAAAATCCAGTTTTTTGATACATTTCATTCAGATTTCTACATTGTTTCCTTCCCATAGCCAACTAAAGCTAAAACCCAGAATTTATAACGAGAAATTATTACTACAAAATAGAAAATATATTAAAAACTAAGCAAACTAAACCAGAAATACCCAGAAAAAGGAATATGCTTTACTAGCTACAAGATAAACTCATTCTTCTTTGCAACTTAAATTCCACAAAAAAAATATCTAAAACATATACACAAGTGCAGAAACGTAGAAATTAAAGAATTCACCTTGTTTTAGTTTGGATGCTTCAAACCAATAGAAGAGATAATAAGGTTACAGAGAAAAATGAGGCTTCAGCTGCTGCGGTGAGCGGAAACGTCCCGGAGGGTTTGCTACCTGTTTGATAAGATTAGGTTTTGAGCTTCATATCCAACGGTTCAGATTTTTTTTAATTTTTTTAAAATGAAAAATGTTACCTTCCTTAGGACGATCGGCGACGGAATCGGGCTCACCGAACGACAACTTGACACCGGCGACGACAAGAGGCGGTGATTGGGGACAAAAATGGCTACAGAGCGTTTTTTAGGTCGGGGTTTGGGAAATTTTGGGTGAAAATGGTGTAAAAGAAACAGGCAGTAATAAGAAGATGAAGTTCCGGCGTTTTTTAAAAACAAACGCCGCTAAAACACTATACAATTACGACATTTTTAAATGAAACGCCACAATACTTCTACAATTTGCGGCGTTTTTAAATGAAACGCCACAAGACTTCCACAATTTGCGGCGTTTTAAATGAAACGCCACAAGACTTCCACAATTTGTGGCGTTTATAAATGAAACGCCACAAGACTTCCACAATTTGCGGCGTTTTTCAGTTAAATCGCCTGTAACTTTGAAGATTTGCGGCGTTTGTATTGAAAGCGCCACTATTATGCGATTATTTGTGGCGTTTGTTATAAAAACGCCACTAAAAGTACCGTTATAGAACATATATGGTGTAGTGGAAGGAATAAAGATTAAGATTCAGAGCAATTTGAAAGCATTGTACTACAAATATATGCCTTTCGTATGTTGGAAATTTTATCACCCTAAATACATTGAACATATCAATCACGCTAAATTTTTAATATATAAATTTCAATAATAAAGATTTAAAAGTATAGATCTCACTTTACTAGCATATATTTGAACCAAATAAGTTTTATTTAAAAATTAAAATAATAAATTTAAATCTAAATATTATTTTTCAGCAATTTAAAATGTAAATTATATTGTAAATAAATATTATAAATTTAAAAAAATTATTGTTTGAAAAAAATCATGTAAGCCTCTCTATTGTCAGATTCTATGGATGATATAAACTCAATCTAATAGAGAAATTAGAAGAACAAAGGGAGAGAAGAGAGAACAACGATTGAAACTAATTATGAAGAGTAAAATGAAATCAAATGAACTTTGGGAGAGAGATTTTCTATATATATGGATCATTAGCTTACAATGTATATATATATAGCATGTCAAAGCAAAAGCAAGCCATTTGTGACTAACTAATCCACGCTGTCAATACAGCTGGAGTAACAAGATTTATAACTACTCTAACATTCTCCTGGTTTCTTCTTCGAACTGCTATCAATCGCCTCTTTAATAGAAACTACTCCAAGTCTTCGACACATTGTACCAAATGAAGCAGGTGGAAGAGGTTTTGTGAGAATGTCAACAATTTGCTCAGAACTAGGCACATGATTCACAACCAATTGTCCAGCAATAACCTTTTCTCTAACAAAGTGTAGGTCTATTTCAACATGTTTAATCTTGGCATGATGTGTTGGATTTGTAGCAATGGATACAGTGGATGTATTATCACACCACACCACAGGTTTATTTTCAAGCACAACACCAATTTCATTCAATAATTACTGAATCCAGATAAGTTCTGAAACTGAATTAGCCAAACTTCGATATTGTGCCTCACAACTTGATCGAGATACTACACTTTGCTTTTTGGAACACCAGGCAACAAGATTACCTCCAAAGTAAACACAAAAACCTGTTGTTGAACGTCTATCATCAAGTGAAGCTGCCCAATCAGCATCACTGTAACAAATAAGGTTACATGGTTCCCCTGATTGGAAGAATAAGCCATGATCCAATGTTCCTTTTAGGTATCTTAAGATTTATTTTACTGCTCGCCAATGAATCTCACTAGGATTGTTCATGAACTGGCTTACTTTATTGACTGCATAAAAAATATCTGGTCTAGTGACACATACATATTGCAGCCCTCCTACCATACTTCTGTACAGATGCATGTCAGGAAATGGAGGCCCTAGATCAGCAATTAAGGAAGATGACACCACCATGGGAGTACTAAGAGGACAAGATTGCTCCATACCAGATTTTTGTAGCAAGTCCAAGATATATTTGCGTTGATTAAGAAATAAACCGGTATGACAAGACTGGACTTCCATGCCAAGAAAGAAATTAAGCTCCCCAAGGTCCTTGAGAGAAAACTCAGCATTTAGTTGTTGGATCACACTATCAATTTCACCTGTATCGCAACCTGTTACCACAATATCATCAACATTAATCATGAGTAGAATAGTAGCATGACTCGACCTTCTAAGGAAAATAGAAGAATCTGCTTTTGATTCTGTGAACTTCAATCTTGAAACAAGAAAAGCTTTTAAAGTGTCAAACCAGGCTCTTGGCGCTTGCCTAAGTCCATACAAAACCTTTTTTAGGTGACAAACTAACTCCTAACCATTTACCCCCCTTTCTTCAAAATCAGGGGGTTGCTGCATATAGATGTCTTTTGTCAACTCCCCATTTAAGAAGGCATTGTTTATGTCTACTTGTCTTATTGTCCATTTTTTTCATAATTGCAGCAACCAATACTGTTCGAATGGTGGTTGATCTTACGACAGGGCTGAACGTCTCTTTGAAGTCACACCAACCACTTGAGAATATCTTTTTTCTACTAAACGAGCTTTGAATCGTTCAACTGAACCATCAAGTTTTCTTTTAACTTTGAATAACCACTTACATCCAATAGGCTTCCTGGAGGGTGGTAGAGATTTTAATTCCCATGTATTATTTTTTACAAGAGCTCCAAGTTCTTGTTGCACTGCCATTCGCCAGTCAGGATGTTATAAAGCCTCATGTATAGTGGTTGGTTCCTGGATGTGTGTCTCGGCTACATAGATTTTGGGTTTAACCACACCAACCTTTCCTCTTGTAACCATTGGGTGAGCATTTTGCACCAATGGTACAAGTCTGTTTGTGAGAGATGGTGCCGGATCTAATGGCCTTGCTGGAGCTGAATGTTGAGCCGATGAATATGATAAAGGGGATGCTGCCACAGTAGGTGACAGGACAGGGGAATTATGTAATAAAGGGGATGCTGCCATAGTGGGTGACAGGAAAGGAGAATTTTGTGATAAAGGGGATGAAGATAATGGGGTAGGGGAATTATGTGATAAAGGAGATGCTGCCACAGTGGGTGGCAGTGAAGGAGAATTTTGTGATAAAGGGGATGGGGATAACGGGGCAGGGGAATTATGTGATAAAGGGGATACTGTAACAATAGGTGATAGAGAAGGAGAATTATGTGATAAAGGGGATACTGTAACAATAGGTGATAGAGAAGGAGAATTATGTGATAAAGGGGATACTGTAACAATAGGTGATAGAGAAGGAGAATTATGTGATAAAGGGGATGCTGTCACAGTGGGTGACAAGGGATGATTTGCTAAAGGTGGTGCTGGTACAGTTGGTGACACTAAAGGTGAGCGAGGGAAAGAAAATGAAGAAGACACTTGAGGATGATTCATAAAAGATGCTGCCACAGTGGGTGACAGTGAAGGATTTAATGAAGGAGTATTGACCACATTTGGTGACTTAGCAGATGTCCCTGATGAAATTAATGTTGGACCATTAGGACTCGACACCTTAAATCCTAGCTGTAAACTAGGAATAACAATACCTACAGACTTTTGCTTAGGGCATTTGGAACATGTAGAATTGACACAATTAGACACAGGGGTGATAGCACAAGGAAACACAGACTCATCAAAAGTAACATGTCTAGTGATATAGACTCTTCCAGAAAAATCCCTACACTTGTATCCTCTATGAGAGGGAGAGTAGCCTAAGAAGAGACACTTAGAAGACTTAAACTGGAATTTATTAGAATTATAAGGTCCCATGAAAGGATAACACAAACAACCAAAGGTTCTCATAAAAGAATAATCAGAAACTTGTAAACACCTATCAAAACTGTGTAAAACAGATTGACCAACCATCTTTATAGGGATGTGTTGAACATTACCAACTCTTATTTTACCTGAACCAGGATATGTGCTTCCAATATTCAGGTTACTAAACTCATTGGTTAGACGATTTGTTGCTTCTGAATCAGGGTACCAAGCATTGTCTCCTACTACCTCTGGTGTAGCAAGTAATGCTTGAGGAGAAGATGTAGATTGTTGATATGGCGGATGAGGCTGAGTAGTTTGACTACCAACAAGAGATGCTGAGTAATATGATGGTGGAGCAAAATAGCTTGATGAAGAACTTCCAAAAGGTAGATAAACAAGAGGTTATGTAGTGTGCGCAAAAGTGGTATGAGCTGGAGGAGTCACAATGGAGGAATGACTCATTACTGGATGCCTGACTTGAGGTACAAATTGAGTATAAGCTGGTGCTGGAGCCATTACAGATGGAGAAGCATAGTATACAGTATTGTAAGAAGGAAGACTATTTTGTCCAGGTATGAGATAAGAATATGTATTTGCTTGAGATAGGACCTCACTGGTCTTAGGAACATTCTGATCTGAACGAGATGACTCATTCTTAAAGTTTGTATCGAACCTGAAGTAGCATCTTTCAGCAATATGACCCAACCTACTACCAAGTTGGCATTGTGGCCGATTAGAAAAGAATCTGCCACCTCGACCTCTACTTCTGTTGTTAAAGCTATTAGCATTGCCATAAGCATTCTGTGACTGATTGGTAACATCAGTAAAGACTTGTTGTTAAGCAATATGAGCTTCATCAGAATCAACAATATCAGAGGGTGGATGATGAGTAGTAACATGAGCTGAAACATTAACTTGTCCTAACAAATTTTGTTGCCTAGCTTCAGCATCAAGAAGTATAGTTTGAACATATTGAATATCAAATTGAGTAGGGCTAGCAGTAATTACTGTAATAACAGATTCAAATTTTGGTGGTAAACCATTAAGTATGGCAGTAACATGTTCATGGGAAGAAATAACCTCTCCACAACTAGCTAGATTATCACAAAGGTTCTTAACTTTTAACAAGAAATCTTTCATAGACAATTCTCCTTTTTTCTGTGAATGAAGTTATCGTCTATAGGTCATAAGCCTAGATGTGATTTTCTCACTATATAACCTATGTAAGGTTGACCAAATAGATGCAGAAGAATTATGACCAATCAGATGAGGTAAAACTTCTGTACTAACTGTAGATAGAAGCCAGGAAGCAAGAGCTCCATCTTATTCCTCATAATTCTCAAACTCAGGATTAAGACTTACAGTACCATCCTTCCTAATATATTGAGGCGGCCAAGTAACATTTCTAGAGGCGGCCAAGTAACATTTCTATCAAGATATTTTTGTAATCGATGAGTCTTAATAGTTAACAAAACTTGTTGTTGCCATAAAAGAAAATTATTATCATCTAAAGAAATATTAATCTTTTTGGTTGAGAAAACCTTATTAGCATTAGATCCCGCAGTTTGAGCCGAAACAGTTTGTAAGGTTTCATTCGATTAAGCCTCAACCTCAGGACTATCTACAAGAGTCGCCATAACAAAGACTAAAGGAGAGCAAATTCAGATTTAACGAAAACACAAACACAGATAGTAACCAGCAAACAGCAGAGCGAAAGCAAATCTGCAGAGAGCAATAAACGCGAACAAATAAACGCAAATCCGCAGAAAGCAACAAGAACAACAAGGATCACAAATTCAAAGGGAAATAAATGCGAGATGGAAAAGAAATTTATCACATCCAACGAGATCTCATCAGATGTTCCAAATAAAGCAAATCTGTAGAGAGCAATTTGAAGAAAGCTAGATCTCATCAGATGCTTCGAGAAGACAAAGTAGCGAGATCGCATAAGAGGACGGAGGTGCCAGGATCGACGACGGCAACTAATACCATGTCAGATTCTATGGATGATATAAACTCAATCTAATAGAGAAATTAGAAGAACAAAGGGAGAGAAGAGAGAACAACAATTGAAACTAATTATGAAGAGTAAAGTGAAATCAAATGAACTTTGAGAGAGAGATTTTCTATATATATGGATCATTAACTTACAATGCATATATATATAGCCTGTCAAAGCAAAAGCAAGCCATTTGTAACTAACTAATCTACGCTGTCAATACAGCTGGAGTAACAAGATTTATAACTACTCTAACATCTATCGCATTAAACTTAAATTTATTTATATTATTTTCTAAAATTTAAATTTAAATAAAAACAATTTTAAAAATATAAATTTCACTTAACTCATAAATATGTCAACATGTTAAATACTATTTAGAAATTAAAATAATAAATATAAATATAAATACTTATTTTTATAATAATTTAAAATTTATATCATACTTTAAATCAATATTATACACTAATTTTTAAAATTAAATAATATTAGTCTTACAAAAATTAATAAATAAATATTGTATTTATAGTTTGGTTTTTAATTTCAATCACAGTTCAAGTAATGACTAGGTTCTATCGAAATAAGACTAAAATAAGAGAAATAAGACTAAAATAATGTAAGATTTTAACCCCAAAAAATGAAATATGTAAGATTGTTTTTCAATTAAGAGAAATTCAAAAAATTTTATGGAGAGACAAAATAAGACTAAAATAAGGTTCTATCGAAAATGTTATAAAAGTTTTAAGAATTTTAATAATATTTTTTTGGTATATATCAAATTTTTTTATAAAAATTGTAAAAATTCCGATACACACCAAATTTCTTAAAAAAATATAAAAATTTATATCAAATTTATTATAAAAATATAAAAATCTTATTATATATAAAAATTAATATTATATTTTTTTTAACTTTTATAACTATTTTGATATAATCATATTTAGGTTTTTTTATTTAATCTATGTTTAAAAAAATAAAGGTATAAAGATATTTTCAACCTTCAACGTTTAGATTTTTTATCATTTTAACCCTCATTCTTTTTTGAGACAAATTGAGCCCTTAACCTATGTCTTTTTGACAAATATCTCATTTTTAACTAACATAATGACTAGGTCGTTAAAAATTTAACGATGGTAATATATGATAATATATTTTAAATGACATGTCATCTAAACTATCAAATACATACATTTAAAACATAATTTTATTATAATATAAGATATAAAACAATTAAAATTTAAATAAAATATTAAAAATTAATTAAATCTAACACAAAAGTATAATAAAAATTCTCAACCATAACTACAATAGAATCAAAATCCCATCTAAAAAAATATGAACACAGTCTGAAAATAAAGAATTTTATAAATATTACTATTAATAAATCAAAGGTAAGAAATTTTGATACTAATCAATTGGGTTTTTGTTATTTTAATTTAGAATTTAGGTATTTTAGTGTTTAATCTAAATTGAAAGTTTAGAGTTTTGATTTATAGTTTAAGATTTAAATTTAAAAATAGTAAATTTGATATTTTAGGTTTTGAATTTTAATTAAATCTAAAAAAACCAAAATTATAAATAAAGTAATAAATTTATTTAAGGTTTAATAGTAAAAATATTTTAGAATTAATTAAGTTTCAATATTTTATTTGAATTTTAATTATTTTATATTAGAATAAAATTATATTTATGTGTATATATTTGATAAGTTAGATGTCATATTATTTAAAATATATTATCATATATTTACTATATGTCATTATCATTATATTTTTAACGGTATGGTCATCATGATAGTTAAAAAATGAGATATTTATCAAAAAGACTTAGGTTAAGGGATAAATTTATCCTAAATAAAGAATGGAGACTAAAATGATAAAAACTATAAACATTAAGGATTAAATTTATCTTAATACCAAAAATAAAAACTCATAGAATCCCAAGATATTGCCTAAACAACAAGCTGAAGTTTCAATAGTTATATGGCGGCAATGAAGCTAGCTATAGTGGTTGTGCAAAAATAATAAAAAAAATCTGTGTTTCCATAAATGAGGTGAGGACATACTCCATACCCTGTATGCCTAACATTTATTTCACAACTTTAGGTTCACTTTTAGACATTAATGTGTATTTATAGGGTCTAATTAAAAAATGTTTATCGGTATGTTTTTCTTAAAGAATTGAAAAAATGTTTTAACGATGATTTTTTTAATTAATATAGGTTGGTCTAAGTAGTCTCAGGTTCGATATATTGTTATGTAAAACAATCTGTTGGAAGACTCATCCATTAAAACTAGGCGTGCGACGTAGGACGGTTTAGATTGGTTAGGGCTAAACTCTGGAAATCAGAAAAATTGTAACACCCAACCCGGATGTCACATTGGGCCTCCGGCCCAAAACCCGTATTTCAAAATTTCCTTTAAAAGTCCAATAATAAAATCACATAGAGTCCAAAATCAATTTCATAAAGTCCACTTAAATTAAAACAAACCTAAAATAATTTAAAGTAAATCGGAGCTCCAAAATTATTATAGACCATTTAAAATATTCGACCCAATTTAAAATAACAGAGTTACAAAACATATAGGGTCCAACATAATACTATGCCCACTACATCAAATAAATGTACTCTGACAACTTAGTCGATGCTGAAAGTCCAAACCTTGATGGTGCTCCACGAAACCTGCTTCATCTAACCTACGCACGAAAACAAATTTCGAACGCTGAGCCATACAAGCTCAGTGGATACGCCAAACTCGGCCAACATCATGCATATCAAAGCAGTAAAGCATGGCATATAAATCACATGCATGGTATGATGGTCTAGCATGCTTGCCTATCTCATGGCATAAATGAATGTATACTATCGCATACAACATATACAATCACACAAGAGTGAGGCCCGCTTTCACACAGCATCGGGATCCTACACTCAGGATTGAGGCCGTCCTCAAATCTTATGCCCGGAATGTTACATCGGACATCTTCGAACGAGGCCGCCCAACATTCGAAAAAGGGTAGAGGCCGCCCAACCAACTCCATGCTCGGAATGTTACATCGAACATCTTCGAGTGAGGCCGCCCAACACTCGGAATAAAAGTCTTCAATCATCACCCGACATGTTACATCGGATGACCTTCAACGTGTTACAACACTTATGGATATCTGGATTTCTAACTCACAAGACTCAAACCACACAAAAGATCCACCTAGGATCTTATCACAACAAGATATATTAATCCTTATCATACTTAAGTCTTTCGGGGTTATGATTATCAATCTTAGTTCGATGATTCATTCTATAGCTTTTAGATTAGAGTATTTATTTATTAAGATCACCCGACCCCTAATTTCTACTCAACTAACCCAAAATACACAGGGGTATCGATACCCTTAGGTAGGGTATCGAAACACCCTGTATCGATACCCACCCAAAGAGGGTATCGAAACACAAGGGTATCGATACAACTTGACCAAAGTCAAAGTCAATAAAAAGGGAAAACACTGTTTCGATACACGTATCGATACTAAAAGTTTCTGGAAACCCTCAGTATCAAAACAAGGTTCGATACCCCTGAACAACAAGCCAAAATACACTCACTGGTATCGATACCGGTATCCCGAGTATCGATACCCCTGCACAAAATGTAGGTTTGCACTTAGAAATTCTAGATTTCCGTCCTCAAACCTCACCTAAACGATTCCAAAGTTCTCCTACTCATTTTTAAGTGTGTTTAGGATGTTTTAACATTAATTTTCAACCATTTAACATATAAACTCGGATTTCACAATTAACACATATCAAGCTCAAACCAAGCACACACATATACCAAACTATATGAATGTTTCTACCATGATATGCAAAATAATTAGAATAGTTGGGAGTACCAACCTTTAGCAAGCACAGCATAAAAACGAGCTCCTCCTTCCCCCTTAAGACTTCTTCTTTTCTAAGCTTGAAGATGGGTCCTTCACTTGTTTCTCTACAAGAGGAAGACACTAAACCGTTAGCCACTATTTAAAGAGATTCTTGGAACTGAAAAGACTCAAGAAACTAAAATTTAAGCCCTTAAAACCTCATTCCCGTTTTCCTCTAAACCCCAAACTCACAACCCTCCATTCTCACCAAAAACTACCATCCTTACCTTTTTTTAAAGATCCCAAACACCTCTACAACTTACCCTTCTAGCACAAAACGAGAAACCACAACAATCCAGCAAAGTTTACACCTTTCCCATATCTTTTTTCTTGCTCAAAGAAGATGGTGAAGGGAGTAGAAGAGAAAAGAAGTGTGAGATCATCCTCTGCAGAAAAAATAACCATCCCTTCCCCCTTTTCCATTCCAAAAGACATTTACCAAAATGCCCTCGTTTAAAAACTCTTAAGGCCCAAACCATTCTAAGTCCAACAAGCCTAAGGCCCAACAAGGCCCAAACCATACAAACCCGAGCCCTAAAACCGAAGCCCGAATCCACGGGTTAACCCGACACTAAAAAACGAAACCGGTTCGTTACAAAAATAATAAAATAATAAATTTTTTAACTTTAATGAAATATATTTTATTTATTTTTACACAATCTAAATGTTGTATAGTTAATAAAGATTGATCTTTTAAAATTAATAGCTATTTTTTTAATAAATGTTTTGTTTAAGATTTATTGTTCGAGTTTCTTAAAAAAGATTATCACCGTCTTTTAACTAATGTATAGATTTATTCACTTTATCATATCTTCCATACGAACTTTAATTTATTTTGTAAGTCGATACTTCTATGTTGTATATGAATATACTTTTAATTTTTTTATTACTTGTTATTAAGGATAAATATTTAAATACTGTTACATAGCTGACAGTAGCGATATTATTTAAAATCTTGATACATGTAATTGTTATATCTACAATAACGTATATTATTAACAAAATTTAGTAATTATTATACTCGTTGTGATCAAAATAATATTTATAACATCTATAATCAATACCATAATAAATATAGCATGACTGTAAACATGGATGAACCTAAAGGATTTTACGATACAATTGCATTCCTTAAAAATTTAATTTTTTTTTATATTTTATTTACGTTTTTTTATTGATAATCTAATTATATATATCTAATTTTTTATAATTTTATATCCTTACATTTTTAATAATTTATACTATAAAATTTTGGATCTGTACAATTTAAAACTTTGATTTAAAATTAGTTTTTTAAATAACCCAAGACTACCAAAAGTTCAAAATAGACCTCACGATATTAATAAATCATATCGATTTTACCCTCAAAGTTAATTAATTAAATCATTTTTTATAAAAATCAATTAATTATATTAATTTTATCTTCAAAATAAATTTATTTCAAAAGTAAAATTGATGTAATTAAATATTAACATAATTATTGATATAATTTACTTTAAATTTAAATTTATTTATTAACTTAAAAATTAAATTATTTGAACTAATTTATACGATTACATAAAAATATGAATCTAAAATTTAAAATATATATATATATATATATATATATATATCATCTTACATTGAAGAAATATCTAAACACACATGTGCATGCTTAGTAGAAGCTTCGATCTTAATAATTTAAATCTTTTGGGATATTGTCCTAATCAAACAGTTGGACATTTCTTTCCTCTACAATTGTTATTAAATTAATATATAATATATTAACGATATATTTTTATACATCGATAATATGCTACTATTCTTTTTATTTCGTAAAATTTATTTTTTATGTAGTTTTAGGATAAAAGTAATATATTAAATTAGAATTTTTGAAATGAATATTATATTTTCTAATAACGTTAATTCAGATTTATTTTTTATAGATGAATTATATTTTTTATTTTAATAATTCCAAAAATAATATATATAATGCAGATCAGGTTGAGGGTTGTGAGAATCAAACCCACAATCCAATGGATTTTTGGCTTTAACACCTACCGAATTAATCTAAGAAACTCTTTAATTATTTTTTAAATTTTAAGATTTTGTTTTAATTATTTTAAATTAATTTGTATTATATATCTAATTTTAATAAACAGAATTTTTAATAATTTTTTATATATTATATCTCGAATTTAAAACTTAGTTAGGCAGAGGACAGATTTATTTTCTTTGTATTAAAAGTTGAAACTTTCACATAAAAGAAATGTGAGCCCCATACTATAAAAGATAAAATGCCGCCCCATCCACCTCCTCCTTCCCCAATCTATTCTTCATGGAAACCACTCCTCGATGCAGAAACAAAACTCACAAGGATTCCTTGGATGAAAATGGAACACTTTTGCCAGGATTACCCGACGATCTAGCTCAACGGTGCATATCTTCTCTTCATCCTTCCCTTCTTTACTCAGTCTGCCGTCCATGGCGTAGCTTCCTTTACTCTCCTTCTTCCCCTCCCTTCTTCTGCCTCTATGCTCTCCTTTCTCCTATGCAAAATCCTCAAAACACAGTTGAATTCTTCTCCTTTGATCCAATCTCATCAGCTTGGACACCGCTTCCCAGCCCTCCGCCAGACCCTCCTCTTCATCTCCTCCACCGCCACCCTTCTTTTCTATCCCGGAACCTCCCAATACAATCCCTGACAGTCTCAAATCATTTAGTCCTCATAGCTGCAACAACTCACAAGCTTTTCCCTGCACTTTCCAGTCCTTTAGTCTTCCACCCGGAGTCCGGCGGCTGGTTTTACGCCCCCCGAATCTCCACCCCGCGGCGGTGGTGCGCTGCAGGGTCAGTCCGAGGTGTCCTCTATATGGCTAGCGGCGTTGGCTCCCTTTACAAAGGAGATGTGGCAAGGTCATTGGAACAGTTGGACCTGAACAAGAAGAGAGAAAATTGGAGATGGGAAAACAAGGCGCAGCTTAAAGACGGAAGGTTTAGCAGAGAAGCGGTGGAAGCAGTTGGATATAGAGGGAAGCTTTGCATGGTTAATGTCAAAGGCAATGCAGTGAAAGAAGGTGCAGTTTACGATGTGGGATTGGATAAGTGGGAAGACATGCCTCAAGGCATGGTCGCCGGTTGGAATGGACCGGCCGCCGCCATGGATGAAGACGTGATTTATGTGGTTGATGAAATTAAAGGAAGCTTAAGCAGATACGACGGCGAAAGAGATTGTTGGGTGGAAGTGACTGAGTTGGAACAGCTTAAACGTGCAGAGCAGATAGCAGCTGGGGGAGGGAAAATTTGTGCCGTCTCAGAGAACAGGGAAAGGATTATAGTGGTGGATGTTGGGGACAAGCTTGCCATGTTTTGGGAGGTGGCGCCGCCACGTGGGATGGAAGTGGTGGCCGTGCATGTTTTGCCTAGGATGATTAATATGGACAAAACTAGATAATTATCAAGTCAAATGCACTTTATAAAATCTAGTTATTTAGCTTTGTTTGTTTTTTATTTTATTTTTGCATTTTTATTTTATACATAATAAAGAATGTTATTTTAGTTTATTATATATTTTATATCTTGGTCATTAAAAGATTTAAAGGGTATGTACTATTTATTAAAATTTTAATTTTAATTTAACATGAAAGAGATAATTTTTTAAAATAAATCTCTTGATACAAAATAATATTATTTTTTTAACAACATCAAAATTATTTATAAACATTTATAAATATAATATTTACACTTAAAACAGATTGTTCTTTATAAATAAATTTGTCAAATATCATTTTTCTCTTACAGTTAAAGCTCAGTATTTTCTCCTAAGATAAATCATATATTTTTTTTATAAATTTTTCTCTGGGTGCACGTTAGCAGGACTAACGGCATTTAGGGATTTTTTTCTCTGGATCTTTGTTTCTCTTTGATTCTTGCTTACTTTTGATCGTTTCTTGGAGTTGCATGTTTGATTATGGATTGGAGGAAGCTGTTTGGTGGTGGATCTGAGCAATCTTTGGAGTTCTTTCCTGTTACGGATTCTGGGATTGTCCATCCTGCGCCTGAAGTGTTCGATGAGGGAGTCTCTGAGTGGAGGTTTGCGCTGGTGGGTCAGTTCATCGGAGGGGCTCCGAACTTTAGTGCTCTACAAAAAATTGTTTCTTCTTTATGGGGGAAGAATGCATTGAAAAAGGTAAGTCTCGCTGGAGCCAACTTGTATGTGTTTTCTTTCTCTAGTGTTACTGTGCGTGATTGGGTGCTGGATAATGGCCCTTGGCATATTCAGCATAAGCCCTTAATTTTGAGAAAATGGGAACCTAATCTTAGAAAATTGAATTTTGATCTTTCGAGGATGCCAATTTGGGTCCAACTTTATAATGTTCCTCTTGAACTATATTCTCGAAAAGAAATCAATTATATTGCTAGTGTTCTGGGTGTTCCTTTATACATTGATTCTATAACAGCATCTAAGCAGAGGTTAGAGTTTGCTAAGGTTTGTATTGAAGTGGAGGTTGGTGCTAAAATTCCTCGTGAGATTTCGGTGCAAATGCCGGATCATACTGTAGTGAAGGTTTCTGTACATATGCCATGGATGTCTTCTAGTTGTGATTATTGTAAGACTTTTGGACATATCACTAAGTATTGTCCGGCTTCGCAGAAGATGAAAGCTGTATGGCGGGCAAAAGATGGGTCGATTGCTGATCGAGATGTTCCTGAGCAAAAGATTGGTTCTGATCGGCAAACTACTAGACTAGAGAATTTTTCTGGTCCTAGAGGACTTGATGCGGTAGTTGCAAGTCCTTCGCCTTTGGTGTTAGGAGCTTCTTTTGGTACTGAAGGGCTTGTTGAGACAGTTGTACGGGTTGATAGTCCTTTGCCTTCTGTGCTAGGAGCTTCCTCTGGTTCTGAAGCTAATGAGAGGTTGATGGATAAACAAGAGTTTCCCGGCTTGAAAGTTTCTGCTTTGTCTAAAGAAAGGGGGCGTGTGGATAAATTGGGAGTTATTGGTCCTCGTAAGGATACTTCTTCTGGAGCTGAGGGGGTGAGAAAGCCTAGAGCTGCTGCTTTAGGGGTTACTAACCTCTTGCAAGAATTGAAAGTTAAAAAAAAGGTGCCATGGAGAAGGTGGTGAGTGGGGGTGGTCATCCTTCTACATCATGACAATTATATTTTGGAATGTTCGAGGGTTTAACAATCCTCAAAAACAGAGAAAAGTTATGCAGCGTGTGATTAAGTTGAATGTTGATATTGTTTGTCTTTTGGAAACTAGGGTGCGAGAAAATAAGGCTAATGTTATACTTTCTGGCTTTGTTGATACTTGGAATTTTTGTGTTAATTACTCTATATGTGAAAATGGTCGAATCTGGGTGCTATGGAAGAAGGAATTAGGATTTGGGGAATCTCTTATTACTGATCAAAGTATAACTATTAAGGGAGCTTTGCAAGTAGAGAGGTTTTCATTACTGCGGTGTATGGAAGTAATGATACTGTACGACATCGAGTGCTTTGGGATCAGCTAAGGCATTTCAGTGATTCTTTATCAACCCCTTGGTTGGTTGAGGGTGATTTTAATGTTACGCTTGATGTAATTGAAAGTTCAACAATGGAAAGGTTAGGTCCTATTGTTTCAGCAGATATGTTGGAGTTTCAAGATTGTTTGAGTGAGTGTGAATTGTTGGATCATCCATTTATAGGGCCTATTTTTACATGGACAAATAAACAAGAGGAAGGTTATTTGGCCCGAAAGTTGGATCGAATATTGGTTAATTCTGCATGGGATGTGGCGTTTCCTAATTCTGCTGTCGAGTTCTTAGCTCCTGGAATTTCGGATCATTGTCTTGCAATAGCTTGAGAGTACAAGGAGGCTTTTCTGAATAGGCCTAAGCCTTTTCGGTTTTTTAATTTTTGGGTGCACCATCCTGATTTTAATAGCATTGTAGAGAACTCTTGGAAGGAGGAGGCCTCAGGAAATTCAATGGAGATTCTTTTCTTTAAACTGAAACGACTCAAAGATCCTTTGCGTGAGTTGAATGAGAAGTGTTATACCCATCTTTCTGAGCGTGTACGAGTTAAGAGAAAGGAGTTAGAGGAGCATCAGTTATTAAATCTTGCTGATTCTGTTGCTAGTTGGGAGCATGAAAAGGAGTTGCAATTAGAATTAGCAAACTTGGAGAAGGCTGAATTGTCTTTTTTCCAGCAAAAGGCTAGGGTTAATTGGCTTCAGGATGGTGATCAAGGAACCAAATTCTTTCATGCAGCTATCGCATCAAGGAAAAAGAAAAATACGATTAGGGTTTTGTATGATGATAGTGGGAATCGGTTGGAAAGCTTTGATAGTTTGTCTGAGGAATTGATAAGGTTCTATACGAAGCAAATTGGTTCTGAAGATGATAATGTTTCTGGATGTAGTTTGCAGTTACTTCAAGAGCTTTTGGATTTTGCACCTTCTGAGGTGGAGAGTCTAACTAGAAAAGTCACTTTAGAGGAGGTTAAAGGTGCAGTGTTTGGACAAGGAAGGGATAAAGCTCCTGGTCCGGATGGGTATACTGCTGGTTTTTCTCAAGCTATTTGGCCAATTGTGAGAGATGATTATTGTGCTGCTGTTAAGTATTTTTTCCTCTCTTCTAAGATGTTACCAACTTTTAACGCTACCACGATTGCTTTGGTTCCAAAGACTTTGAATGCTTCTCTAGCAAAGGATTTTCATCCTATTGCTTGTTGCTCAGTTGTGTATAAGTCTATTACAAAGATATTGGTGTCTAGGCTTTCGAGGTTGTTCCCTGTCATGATAGTTGGGAATCAATCAGCCTCTATTCAAGGTAGGAGTATCATTGATAATACACTGCTTGCTCAAGAACTTGTACGGGGGTACAACAGGAGGGGGCTTTCACCTCGATGTGCTTTAAAAGTGGATCTTCAGAAGGCTTTTGATTCAGTTAATTGGAAGTTTCTTTTGCAGGTTTTAGAAGCTTTGGGTTTGCCTTTGTAGTTCAGGGAATGAATCAAAGCATGTTTTACTGGATCGAGATTCTCTATCTCGCTTAATGGAAGTTTAGTTGGATACTTTAAAGGGATGAGGGGTGTTCGGCAAGGTGACCCTCTTTCCCCTTACTTGTTTATTATGGCAATGAATGTGCTATCAAGAATGCTTGATGCGCGGCGGCTAAGGGTATTTTCCAGTTTCATCATAAATGTAAGAAGCTTGGCTTAACTCATTTATGCTTCACGGATGATCTCTTGATATTTTGCAAAGGAAAATTGGATTCGATTTTGGGAGTGAAATGTGTTCTGGAAAAATTTTATGAGATCTCGGGACTGAGATTAAATGTTTCCAAGACTGAGATTTTCTTCTCAGGGGTCTCGATCCATAAAGTTGAAGAAATGAAGACGGCTACTGAGTTTAGGCTTGGTGTGTTGCCTGTGAGGTATTTAGGACTTCCATTGGCTACAAGAAAGCTTAGTCGAAAGGATTGCGCTATGCTTATTGAAAATATCAAAGAACGAATGAATAGCTGGGCAGGGAGGCACTTGAGTTATGCTGGGAGAATGCAACTCATAAGGTCAGTGTTATACAACATGGCTAACTTCTGGTGTGTGCAAGTGGTTCTTCCAAAGGGTGTCTTAAAGGAGATTGAGTCATTATGTTGTCGATATTTTTGGAAAGGGGAGAATAAGTCTGCTGCGGGTGCCCGCGTAAGTTGGAAGCATATTTGTCTTCCTAAGAGTGAGGGGGCTTAGGGCTGAAGAACTAGCATGAGTGGAATATGGCTTGCATGATAGGTTTGATGCAACAAATTACTTCTGGGAAGGATACACTTTGGATTGCTTGGATTAAATTGTATGTAATCAAGCAAAAGGATTTCTGGACTATGGAAAGTAAACAACACTTCAGTTGGTTGTTCAAGAAGCTTTTCAAGTTGAGAAGTATGGCAGTGTCGCTCTTAGCTTCAGGCAGAAGTCTCCCCAAAAGGGAAATCTGGAGGGGCATCCGTGAATCCAAGGAAGTAGTAACATGGCATAAAGTGGTATGGTTTGGCATGCATATCCCTAAGCATACGATGATTACGTGGATGACAATTTTGGACAGGCTTCCTACGAGGGTACGGTTGGCTCGAATGGGGATAGTTGATGAGGAAGGTTGTATTTTATGTAATGGTTCAGCTGAATCCAGAGACCATTTATTCTTTGATTGTCCATTTTCCAAGCAGTTTTGGAGATTGAGTCTATGTTGCTGCGGCATACGTCGGGAGGTCTTGAACTGGCCTGAGGAGCTCTCTTGGGTGGTGTCCAGGTTCAAAGGAAGGTCAGTTGTCACTTTAATCGGTTGACTTGCATGTCAGGCTTTTATATATTTGATATGGGAAGAACATAACCGTAGGATTTTTCGAGGAGTACAGAGGTCCTGCACTCAGTTGTTTGATTGTCTAAAAGATATTATACGCATTCGTTTACATCATAAAAATATTAGGATACGAAATGTACAGGACGATTTATTAGTTGCTTGGGGAATTAGTTTGTAAATGAGTAGCAGTTTTTACTGCTTTTTTGGATTAATGAATTATAAAGCTTATCCAAATTTTTTTTTTATAATTTTATTAAATTTTATCTTTATCTTTAGTCTAGCATAAAATTTAAAAAACAACTTAAACGTTTGATTGATGAATCCTTTTTAGTCTTTATTTTTTATTCAATTTACCTCTCAATATTTTAGTAATAACCCGAGTTTCAAAGAGTAAATTTTAAAATATCTACGAGACAAAATATATATTCTTTCCTTCCCTCTTTTCTTCATTTATGTAAAGAATAATAAAATTATCTTTTATTCCAATATATAAAATGGATTTACAAGAGCTTTATTTATACAACAGTTAACTTCAAGTGACTTAGTAACCATCTAACTAACTCAACAAAAAAAATTAACTTTCATAATAGCTTCAGTTGAAAGTTGAAACACATTTTTACTTTTAATTTGTTTAACAAATACTCATGATGTTGTATGTCTAAGGCTTTTGTTAGTATGTATGCCAACTGTTCTAAACTGGAGACATATTCAGTTCGTATCAGGCCTTCTTGAATCTTATCTCTCACAAAGTGACAACTAACTTTTACATGCTGTATTCTTTCATGAAAAACTAGATTGATATCTATCTGTAAAACTGCTTTACAATCACTGGGTATCTCAACTGTCTCTAATTCTTTATTAGGATTAATTTTTTTAGTAGCCCAGTAAGTCAAACTATTTCAACAGTGATCACAATCATGTTTCTGTATTCTGTTTCTACAGATGATCTAGCAACAATTTATTGTTTCTTGGACTTCAGAAAACCAATGAATCTCTCAACTTGATGCAAAATCCTATGATAGATTTTTTAATAATGGATATACTGTCCAATCTGAGTCACAATATCTCACAAGTTTATAATCTCTTGAAGACTTCAATAGTATGCCTTGATCAGGGTTCTTCTTTATATACCTGATTATTCAAATTATTGCTTCAAGATGTGACTCCTTTAGATGTTGCATAAATTGGTTTAGATGATGAACAGTAAAATAATGTCATGCTAAGTATGTTTGAGATAGATTATCCTCTCAATCAATCTTTGAAACAAGGCTTTATTTTCTAAAGAAAAATCCTTAGTCCCTTGATTGTGTTTTTTTTTATCAAAATCGACTGAAGTGGGTTTTAAATTTTATTCTAGAGGATTTAAAGTTGACTTGCCTCCTCCTACATTAATTTCTTCAATCAGCTCTATGGTATACTTTCTTTGATTCAGAATAATTCTCTTCTTGGACCTCAAAACTGCAAATCCTAAAAAATATTTGAGTTCACCAAAGTCTTTCATCTTGAAATTTTGGTTTATAATATTCTTTAACTCTTTAATCAATTTAGCACTATTACCAATAACGAGCAGATCATTCACATAAATCAGTATTATCACCATTGAATCACCATCCCTCTTGGTAAATAATGAGTAATCAAACTTGCTTTCTGAAAAACCAGCAAAAAACAAAGTCTCAATTAATTTTAAATTTCACTGTCTTGAGGCTTACTTGAGATCATACAAAGATTTGTGCAGTCAACGCGCATGATTCTCCCCCTCTCTATCAAATCCGGAAGGTAAAGTCATGTAAGTTTATTCAATAAGATCACCTTGCAAGAAAGCATTGTACAAATCCATTTGATGTAAAGGTCATTCAAACATCACAGCAAGAGCTAAGACATTTCTTACAGTGACAAGCTTAGCCACCAGAGAAAATGTTTCTTTGTAATCAATACTCTTTTTTTAGTTATAACCTTTGCCCACCATGCATGCTTTGTATCATTCAACAACACCAAAAGTATGATATTTAATTTTCAAAACCCATTTACAATTAATGTGAGTCTTGCTAGACGATAAGATAACAATTGACCATATGTGATTGGTTTTCAAAGCTTGAACTTTCTTATTCATGGCTTGAATCGAGAAAGGATCTTTTTGATCTTCTTCAAAGGATTTAGGTTCGAAATGAGTGGATATGATGGATAGAAAAAATTGAGTTTGAGGATGAAGATGAGAATAATTAAAAAAAATAAAAAATAAGGTACAAACGCGAAGAATAACAAGAAGAATGTTTGATAGTATAGTCATTTAACAAGCTAAGAGGTTTTGAAATTCTGGTAGTTCTTCTAACCTGAGGTGGAGGTATAACAGGGTGATTGAAAATAGTATCTTGTGGCGGTGGATCAGGTGTTACATGATCACGAGAAACAAGACATGATAGGAAAGAATTTTGAGCAAGACTAATATTGTTGGAGTCATGTTCAGTGGAACTAGAAGTGTTTGGTAGAGAATGAAAGATGAATCTAAAAAATTCAAAAGAGAAGAACAATCTGTTGAGGCTTGCAGATCGTCACTGGATTGAGAATGTAGCGGAAGATGGTAACTTGAAAGGAAAAATGGACTTATAGAATGTAGCATCCATGTTAACACATAATGTTTTAGTATCAAGATTGAAAAAATTGTACCCTTTTTAGGTGAAAGAGTGACCCAAAAAAGCAAAAAGGATAGCACATGGGAAAAATTTATCAAAAACAATAGGTTTTGTTACATAACACAAACAACCAAAAATCGTAAATGAGAAATGTCTGATGGTTTATCAAAAAGGAGTTAAAAGGGAGTTAGCTAATTCAATAGAGAATAAGACATTCATTTTGTGAGATAACATGATGCTTGAATATAGTCACCCCAAAATTAATGGTACCTTGGAATGAAAGAAAAGAGCACGAGTAACTTCTAACAAGTGTTTATGTTTTCTCTCAGCCACACCATTTTGTTATGAAGTGGTAACACAACAACTTTGTTATTGTTTCCAGATATCTCAATTGATCAAATTCGAAGCAATTTTCCTCATTTGATAACTGCCCGAAAGAACCGCTTCAAATAATAAAGATTGTTCTATTCAGATTTTGAGGCGAAGGAGCACCCTGGTTATATTCTGTATCTAATGTATCAACTCAAAATATTGAAACTAAAAAGCAAAAATCCTTATTTTGAAATACTTTGATATATGAAACAAATCCAATATTTCGATTTCTTGCTTGTTTTATTACCGAATTAAATTGAATGGTTTTACAGACGCATAAAAAAATAATTTTTATGGACAAAAGAAACTTTTTTTATGTTATGACTCTTCCGTATACGTCTGCTTTGGTTCAAATGGGCATTCTGAAGAAACTTCAGTTTAGTTCCGGCGAATGATCCCTAGAGAAGAAAAATTGTAGAACATTACTCATTAAAGAATTCAGTTTTATTGTCGGATCTTATGGTTTTAAGGTGCGTAGAAAACTAAGTGTGAATATAAGAAAAGAATGATTTAAGTTAAATAATTGTATCAAATTTGAACCTCAATAAAAATACCCAAGTCATTCGAGTAAAGTCATTGACAATGGTAAGAAAAAACCGATGACCCTGATGTGTGAAAATCCTATAAGAAGCCGAAAGATCCATATGAAGTAACTCGAATGGTTTTGCAGCTCGACTTGAGCTTGTTGGAAAAGGTAATCTATGCTGCTTGGCTAAGGGACAAATATGACATATTTTGTGATGCAATATTCAATGTAGAAGGAAACGTAATCTTTTTCATTTTATTGAAAGCCATATGACCTAAGAAATCATGCCATACATCAGTTGATACATGGAAAGACATACAAAAAGTTTTAACAATATCTTCTAATGAAAAAAATTGGAATAAGAGGTAGAATCATACAAGCATTCGATTTAGTGGGATGAAAGACATACAATCCATCTTGTTGGTTGCCAATTCCCCTCATCTTTTCATTGGAGAGATCTTGGAAGATACAAAATTCACGATAGAATACAACTCGATAATTTAGTTGAATTATCAACTTAAAGATGGACAAGATATTATGTTTGAATTTAGAAACATAGAGGATATCGTGGAGGAGGCAACCATGAAAGAGAGACAAAGAAAAAACATAAGTAATGAAAGCCTAATTACTGGTTGCAAGAAAGACATTTTGAAGATTCATAGCACAAGAAATAAGGTTAAGCAAGCAAGAAAATAAGAACACATAGTTTGTTGCACCTATATCTAGAATCCCACAGACTTGATTTACAAAAGATAAACAAAATATACCTTGGATATTAGCACTAGAAGGCTTTGTTTTCAAAGTTGTAATTTTACTAATTTTAATTAAAATAATAAATAAATTAGAGGGATTAAATGTGTAATTTTACCAATTTTAATTAACAGCCACGTTATTCCCATTAATTGTCACGTCATCACCGTTAACTTTTCTGTTAAAATTTTAACGGCAGTGACTCAAATAGGTAGGGTTTCAAAGTTGAGTGGTCTGATTGACAAGTTCTTTAGTTGGGTGGCAAAAATAGGTATCCTAAAATAGTTGGGTGGTCATTGAGATAGTTTACACTATAATATATTATAGTATATATATAAAGTATATGTTATATGTTTTAATGTATACATAAAGTATATATATAAAGCATAGATATGCATATATATGTATATATGTTGAGTTGATCGATCTTGAAGTATGGCCAAGAGGGGGTGAATTGACAATTGAAATTTTGATCGAGCAATTTTTGATAAAAATGCTAAAATTAAAAGACAAGAGATTTATAGTGGTTCAAGCTTCGAACAAGCTCTACATCCACTACCTTAACTCCCAAAGGATTTTGAAACCAATTCATTAAAGAATTAGACCTTTTTCTCAGTTTAAAGGATAACCATTACAATTCGAATCTATTCTTCTATCCAAGAATTGATTCTATCCTCACAAGATGATACGAAAGAAAAATAGGCAAATGGATAATCTCTCACAAGATAAATATTTTCCCAAATACAAAAAAACTCTCCCCAAACTCAGATTACAAAAGATCAAAGTGAAATTACAAGAGCTAGGAGCAAGAATATGAAATGAAGTGCTTTGAGTTGGATATGTGTGCTTGGATGTGAACCATGCTTCGATACCTTTATGAATCTATAAGGTTGGGTATCGAACCATGTTTCGGTACAAGTTAACCCACAATTTAAAAATTAACTTCCACCAACGGTCGACTCATTTAATGCTAATATTAGGCGTTGGAGATTAAGGGGTATATCGATACCAGTATCGATACTTGGAGTCAATTTTTAAAAGATTTAAAAAAATTATTTGAAGTCCTTGAAGTGTTTCGATACCTGATTCGAAATGTGCGATGGCAGTGAAAAAAAGGTATCAAATGGTGCTTCGATACTTGTTCTTGATCTCAAGAACAAGGCTTTAAAAACCCAAAAGTATCGATACATGTTCTTTGGGTATCGATACCCTCGTGCAAAAATACTTAGAATTTTTATTTCAAAGTTCTTGGTTTGACTTAAAATAAAAAATTTGACTTAGGGACTTAAAAATTTATTTCAAATTAGTCCTTATACTTAATTGTTATATCAAAATCAAATTTAGTTTTACAATCTTCCCCTTTTTGATATAACAAAACCATTGAAAAATTTTAAGTTTAAGTCAAGATTTTTGGATTTAAAAAAAAACTTTGAAAGCTTTTGAAGACTCCCCCTTAATATGTGCATGACTTTAAATATTGAAAGTTGGTGGTTTCTTGAACTTAAAAACACAAAAATTTCTCCCCTTTTTTGTTAGATCAAAATCAATGAAATATAAGGCAAGAAATAAAGAAAGATAAAGCATTAAAAGAAAATAATTCATAAACATAATCCATAACATAAAATAATTAAATCCAAATCCAACATAATAAAACCAAATCATAAGAAAATATCAAAATGCATAAGTTCTAACATGAATGCAATATAATACTTAAGGAAACATAACTAGTCCTAAAAAGCCAATAGCAAAGCATAAAAAAATAGAGCAAGGAACACTAATCGCCCATCTCATCATCATGATCTTCTTCTTCTTCATCGTCTTCGTCTTCTTCATTGTCTCCCTTGTCATCCTCATCTTTCACATCAAGCTTTTGACTATATCAAAGGGTCTCAATGGTTATACGCATGGCATGGCCTTGGGTCTAATCCCGTCAATCTAGTGCTTATAGAGTCAAAGCTAGATTGAAATTGAATGGACATAGAGTCAAGTCTTCCATCCATGAAATCCAAACGAGCATTCAAAGTACCAAATTGAGCATCCAAAGAGTCAAACCTCATAGTGAGAAACGCTATCATATCAACATGTGGAAAAACTTGGCGAAGAGTTTCTGGATCAACGGGAGCACGAGGAGGAGAAGAAGGAGGAGCACCACAAACACACTCACCATTGGAGACATTGAAAGTGAGCACGATTGAGGGATGTCTCACCAATGAGCTCTTTTAAGGATCCCACTTTTTCGAAAGAGCAATCGATTTTCAAATGCAAAATGATGGAACTAAGAATACATGCATATGGAAAGGATTGAACAAGTGGGGCAAGACGATTTTGGACATGCCAAACAATGTCCAAGAAAATAATTTGTGCAAGATTTGGTCGAATTCCTTGACGAAAACATTTAATCCAATAACTATCCACTTGACGAATACGAGAATACTTACCATTGGATGGACGAATCCACCAAGATATGATAAGATGAAGAAAGCGATCATGAACATCAAGTTGGGTGACCGACCTGGTGAAATAGCCAAGAGAGGTTTAATTGGTATTACCCTCATCCTCAAGGCTAAACACATCAACAAAAGTAGAGACATCGATTTGGAAAGGCTTGCCCATGAGAAAATATTCAATGACAACTACCTTTTTCTTGTGTAAAGGATCAAAAACATATTTGGCATTAGTATAAAAGATAAGCACAAGAGTAGGAAAGAACTTGCCGAAATGTGTGAGAAAACTTAAAAACTTCCAGTCGGTGAGCTTTGGATAGTACTTGAAAGGGAACTTGTGTGAGTTCATGAAGTGAATATCCACACAACGTTCTTTCTTAAGAGGAAGATGACGGAAAAGGTTAAAATTATCAACCCTACTATTGATGTCTAAACATCTTGCAAAAACCTCTTTGATATCAACATGGGAGGCACGAGATGATGAAGAAGAACCAACATCAATACAGGATCGTTTCTTCGGTGCCATAATATAGAGATTTACACAAATATGGATTAGTTTGATAAAAATATGTATGCTCTTACAATCAAATTCAGTCTTAAGTATTAATCTAATAATTCAAGGTATTTGTGAATCTTGAAAGATTTTTGAAAAACCATTAAAAAAATATTCAAAAAAGAATTTATATTCGATTGAGAAAATTTTTAATTTTGAAAATATTTTGTAGGATTATGAAAACCCATACAATAGACATTCAAAATATGTTTAAAATCTTAATTTTAACAACCTATAATCAAACGAAAATAAGGTTTTTCGAAATAATACATTGAGTGTAGATTAGGAAGAATTTATTGATTGTGGAATACCAATTTGATGATATTGTGAAGACTTTGATGTTTGGATGCAAAAAACCCAAGAAAGATCTCTTGATTTTGTGTCAAAAACGACGAATTTGAGAGGGATTTATAGAAGGGTCGGCTAGGGTTTGAGAGTTTTAAAAATGAAAGTGTTTTAATGGGATTAAAAATTAGGTTTGAAGTGTTTTAAAGCAATTTGCGTCATTGAACCACAGGTATCGAAACAAGGATCGATACATGTTCTTCCCAGAAAAATTCCCAGAAGAACTGATGAACAGGTATCGAAACAGGTGTTAGCTGTATCGATACCCTCGAGTTTTGTTTTATATTTTAGACTTCTAAAAGTACTAGAAATGAGTCTCTAAAGCCCCTAGAAGCATGCATATGATGTTATGACATGATTAATATGCATGAACAAATTCATACTCCCCCTAACAATATGCATAGAAGCATCAAGATACAAAAACAACATAGGCATGATTTCATTTAAGATTCAAGCAAATTTGCATAAAAATAACACTTAAGATGTCAAGATAGGCTAGTTAGACCTAACTCTCTCCTAAGGGTCCAAAAGCGCTCTTTATCTAAAGGTTTGATAAAAATATATGTTAATTGGTTTAAGGTGTCAACAAACTCTAAAACAACATCATTTTTAGACACATGATCTCTAATAAAGTGGTGTCTAATTTCTATGTGTTTGGTTCTAGAGTGTTGAATGAGGTTCTTAGTAAGATATATAGCACTAGTATTATCACACTTAAGAGGTATGGTTTCTATCTTAATGTCATAATCTAAGAGTTGTTGTTTCATCCATAAAACTTGAGCATAACAACTCTCTAAGGATATGTACGCCGCTTCGGTGGTAGAAAGAGCTACACTATTTTGTTTCTTAGAGAACCAAGAAATGAGCATACTACCTAAGAATTGACATGTTCCTGAAGTACTTTTCCTATCTATCTTACAACCTCCATAATCCGCATCCGATCAAGCATGTAAATCAAAGGAAGAAACTTTAGGATACTAAAGACCTAAACAAGGTGTGTCTCTAAGGTACCTAAAAATTCTATTAATGGATACTAAGTGTGATTCTCTAGGACTAGCTTGAAAACTAGCACACAAGCAAACACTAAATATGATATCCGGTCTACTTGCGGTAAGGTAAAGTAAAGAATCTATCATGGGTCTATGCAATTTAGAATCAACACACTTACTTCCTTCATCTTTGTCAAGCTTAGTAGATGAGCTCAGAGGAGTGGCTTGAGGTTTCACATTCTCCAAGCCAAACTTCTTGAGCATATCCTTGATGTATTTTGCTTGATTGATAAAGGTGTCATCCTTCCTTTGCTTAATTTGGAGTCCCCCAAAAAAATGAAAGCTCCCCCATCATGCTCATCTAGAATTCACCTTGTATTAGCTTAGAAAATTCTTGACAATAACATTCATTAGTAGATCCAAAAATATTATCATCAACATAAATTTGAACTACTAAGATGTCATTTTTAAACATTTTTATGAAAAGTGTAATATTCACCTTCCCTTTTTCAATTAAAAAATTTGAAAGTCTTTCATACCAAGCTCTAGAAGCTTGTTTCAAACTATATAAAGCTTTTGTTAATTTAAAGACACGGTTTGGAAATTTTGGATCTTCAAAACCCGATGGTTGTTCAACATACACTTCTTCATTTATAAAACTATTTAAGAAAGCACTTTTGACATCCATTTGAAAAAGCTTGAAATCATGATAACATGCAAATGCAAGTAGTATCCTAATAGCTTCCATTCTAGCTACGGGTGCATAGGTTTCATCAAAATCTATTCCCTCTTCTTGAGTGTAACCTTGAGCAACTAATCTAGCTTTATTTCTCACAATGTTACCACTCTCATCTAGTTTGTTTCTAAAAACACATTTAGTTCCTATAGTATATTTATTACTAGGCCTATCAACTAATGTCCACACATTACTTCTCTCAAATTGATTTAACTCTTCTTGCATAGCCAATATCCAATAATTATCACTTAATGCTTCTTTTATATTTTTAGGTTCTATGCATGAGATAAATGTAATATGATTCATTAATCTAAGATAAGAATGAGTAGTTACCCCCTTGGATGAATCACCCAAGATTTCACCACTTTTGACATAGTTGAACTTCCTTGGGTAGCTCACTTCCTTTCCTTCAAGCTTTACATTTCCTAAAGCTTCTATTGGAGGATCTTGTGTTTCCTCATTGGTTGGAACCTCATCCACTTTTGATGCTTGTACATCATCAATGGTTTCAATGATTCCTACATCATCATCATCACAAGAATTCTTCCTAGGGAGGAGGTTATCATCGAAAACCACATGTATAGACTCTTCTACAACTAAGGTTCTTTTGTTGAAAACTCTATAAGCCTTTGAATTTAAAGAATATTCAAGAAAGATGGCTTCATCACTTTTTGCATCAAAGTTACCTAAATTGTCTTTCTCATTGTTTAAAACAAAACACTTACACCCAAAAGGGTGAAAATAACTAATGTTAGGCTTTTTGGATTTTAAAATCTCATAAGGAGTTTTCTTTAAAATTGACCTAATCATTACTCGATTTATAATGTAAGAAGAAGTGTTTGTGGCTTCCGCCCAAAAATACTTAGGTAAATTATTTTCACAAAGCATGATCTTAACCATTTCTTATAAAGTTTTATTTTTCCTCTCAACTACCTCATTTTGTTGAGGAGTGTGAGGAGTCGAAAAATTATGGTTAATCCTATTTTCATTACAAAAATTCTCAAAACCTAAATTTTGAAATTCAGTTCCATGATCACTTCTAATATGAGAAATTCTTTGATCAAGATCATTTTGAGAAATATTTGAAAATGTGATGAACTTTTCTAAGGCTTCATCTTTTGTACTTAAAAATAGAACCCAAGTGTATCTAGTAATCATCCACAATGACAAATGCATATGATTTTTCACCCAAGCTAGTAGTCCTAATAGGTCCAAAGAGATCCATATGGATCAATTGTAATACTCTACTAGTTGAAACATCATTAATGGACTTAGAAGAAACTCTCTTTTGTTTATCCTTAGCACATGCATCACAAATTTTATCTAAAGAAAACTTAAGCTTGGGTAAACCTCTAACTAGGTTTTGAGAGACTAGTTTCTCTAAAACACTTATGCTAGCATGACCTAGTTTTTTATTCCATAACCATGCATCATTTTCATCACTAGCAACTAAGCATGCATGAGAAATGTTAATGTCATCTAGATGCACCATATAAATATTTCCTATGCGATGACCTATGAGTATTGTTCTATTTGATTCCATGTCTATTATTTTACAACCATATTTATCAAAAGAGAAATAGAAACCTTTATCATACAATTGATTAATGCTCAACAAATTATGCTTAAGACCATTAACAAGCAAGACATTTTCAATTAAAATAGAGGAGTGATTACAAATAGAGCTAATACCCTTAATTTGGCCTTTGGAGTTGTCACCAAATGTTACTACTCCACCCTTTTTGAGCTCTAACTCCTTAAATCGTCCCTTGTCTCCGGTCATATACCTTGAGCATCCACTATCAAGGTACCACATGTTTTTACTTGAAGCTTTGGCCTTGAAGCAATGTTTAACCTATAAACAAAGATTTAGTTTTTGACTTTTGGTACCCAAATCATTTTGGGTCCATGAGAGTTAGTTCCTAAAAGCTTGGTTATCTTGGGAATCCAAGAAGCAATAGCATTCAAACTATTAGAAAAAATGAGTTCCTTAAGAACCCAAACACTCCTAATTTTTCTATGTCTAAAATGCCTTTGAAAATATCTTTGTTTGTGGTTATAAAAATTCTTTTTCACATGGTTGGATTTTGAAGAGCTTCCTTTTTCAAAAGTTGAACTCTCAACCACCTTGATTTGTTCTTTAAGCTTATTTACCATTTTGTGATGATTCTCACTCAAGCTAGAAATGAGTTTGTTTAAATCAACATTTTCTTTTTGAAATAATTTTAATTCATCATTCAAATCAACAACTTTTTCCTCAAAATCTGAAATAGTTTTTGTCAAAGAATCATTTTTCATTTCTAAATCAGAAATGATTTTCTTGCTTTTCAAAATTGATTATTTGAATTTCAAAACCAACTCATCATAAACATCTTGCAACTCATCATATGCATCATATAATTCATCATAAGAAAGATCATTGCAAGAGGGTTCAAGGGTTACCTTAGGCTCATCAAGAGCCATGAGACACAAGTTGACCACCTCGCTGTCTTCATCGGATTATGACTCCTCATCGCTCGATGTAACAATATGAGCCTTTTGCTTCTTTTTCTTGTCAAAACTCTTCCTTTTGTATAGAGGGCAATCAGTCCTAATGTGACCGGGCTTCTTACATTCATATCAAAAGATTTGATCTTTTTCCTCTTTTTTGCTCTTTGATTTGAAGTTCTTCTTTCGTTGGAATATCCTATTTCTATTTGCCCTCATGAGTCTAGTGAATCTTTTGGCCACCATGGCCAATTCCTCTAGCTCTTCTTCTTCACTTATATCCACTTCATCTTGTGAAATTGAAGCTTTAAGAGCAATACCTTACTTCTTTTTCTCAACTTCCCTCGTTTCAATCTTTACCTCTTTTTTCTTTTTCTCCCCTCCTCTTCCTTTCTTCATGATCTCATGGGTGAGAAGAGATCCTACAAGATCATCAAGTTTAAGAGTCTTGAGGTCCTTGGCTTCAATAATGGTCGTCCTCTTGCTATCCTAAGACTCGGGAAGAGAGTAGATAAGCTCTCGAACGAGCTTCTCTTCCAGAATGATCTCACCGAAACCCTTGAGACCATTGACGATCACCGAGAATCTATCAAACATCTTGGTGATGTTTTCATCCGACTCCATCTTGAAGTTCTCATAATTTAGATTGAGAAGACTAATCTTTGTTTCCTTCACGTCATTGGTGCCCTCATATGTAGTCTCCAAGGAGTCCCAAACTTCTTTGGCACTTGAACATGAAGACATCTTGGAGTAGATGTCAAGCCCTAAAGCACAAAAGAGGATGCGAAGAACTTTATAATTTGTGGACATCCTCATTTCTTCGTCGGTCATCTCGTTCCTCTTCTTTGGCACTTGCCGGTCTCCTTCTTACTTCATAGGGATTGAGGGTCCATCTTCGATTATATCCCAAAGGACATAATCATTTGAGTTGATGAATAGCCTCATCCTATTCTTCCAATAGGGGTAGTTATCTCCATTGAAGAAGGGTGACTTGGTGATGGATTGAGACTCGTTCCATGAATCGGAGGTGGAGGCCATTATGTATGAGTCGTAGATATGATCAACATGCCTTGGATCTTCTTTGGTAGATGTGAATCTCTATAAAGATTAGGCTTTGATACCAATTGTTAAGTTGATCGATCTTGAAGTATGGCCAAGAGGGGGTGAATTGGCAATTGAAATTTTGATCGAGAAATTTTCGATAAAAATGCTAAAATTAAAAGACAAGAGATTTATAGTGGTTCAAGCTTCGAACAAGCTCTACATCCACTACCTTAACTCCTACTAAGGATTTTGAAACCAATTCATTAAAGAATTCGACCTTTTTCTCGGTTTAAGGGATAACCGTTACAATTTGAATCTATTCTTCTACCCAAGAATTGATTCAATCCTCACAAGACAATACAAAAAAAAATAGACAAATGGATAATCTCTCACAAGATAAATGTTTCCCCAAATACAAACAAACTCTCCCCAAAATCAGATTACAAAAGATCAAAGTGAAATTACAAGAGTTGAGAGCAAGAATATGCAATGAAGTGCTTTGAGTTGGATTTGTGTGCTTGGATGTTGCTTGAGGTTCAAATAATCCTTAATGCTGTTGAAAATGCTTCATTTTATACATTCTCATTGATTTCTAACCGTTGTAGTTGAGAATGTAAATAAGATCATTGAGACTTCATCCACCATTCATAAATACACTTTGCAGCAGGTGGTATCGAAAGACAGGCTACCTATTTCGAAACAGACCAAAAATAAAAAGAGCCATTGTGCATTTAATATAAGGGGTATCGAACCTTGCTTCGATACCTTTATGAATCTGTAAGGTTGGGTATCGAACCATGTTTCAGTATAGGTTAACCACCAATTTAAAAATTAACTACCACCAACGGTCGACTCATTTAATGCTAATATAGGCGTTGGAGATTAAGGGGTGTATCGATACCAGTATCGATACCTGGAGTTAATTTTTAAAAGATTTAAAAAATATTTGAAGTCCTTGAAGTGTTTTGATACCTAGTTCGAAACGTGTGATGGCAGTGAAGAAAAGGTATCGAATGGTGCTTCGATACTTGTTCTTGATCTCAAGAACAAGGCTTTAAAAATCCAGGTGTATCGATACCTGTTCTTGGGGTATCAATACCCTCGTGCAAAAACACTTAGAATTTTTATTTCAAAGTTCTTGGTTTGACTTAAAATCAAAATTTTAACTTAGAAACTTAAAAATTTATTGTAAATTAGTCCTTATACTTAATTGTTTTATCAAAATCAAATTTAGTTTTACAATATACTTTAATATATGTATTAATGTATTATGTATATACATATTTGATATATTTACCATTAAATTTCGAACATAAACTTAAAATCTAAGAAAATTAAATTTAAATTAACACTAAAATGAATCAAATTAAAACTAAAAAAATAAAAATCTAAGAGTAAAATTCTTAAATTAGTACTGACTTGAAGTGATAATAGATCTTAAAAAATGAGCGGACAAATTCTCTCATATTTTATTCAATGCAAAAAAAATAAGATTTGAATTTTCTTAATTTTTCATTTTTTATTAATATTTTTAATGTACGCTATTTTTATATTTTTATTTTACTTTTAAATTATTATATATATATATATATACTAGATGTATATATTAATATATGTATATAATATGCATTAATATATACTATATATATAATATAATTTAATACATATATAATATACTTTAATATATATGATATACTTATATATTATATTTTATGTATTAATGTATTATATGTAATATATAATATTTTTATAATATATAATATACTTTAATATAATATATGTATATATATTATATACTTAAATGTATATCGATATATGTATTTAATTTGTTTATGAGTTAATGTATGTATTTAATTTAAAATTATAATTAAATACATTAAAACTAAATAAAATAGGAAATAAATTAATTTAATTAAATATGTAATACTATATTTAAATATTAATCCTAAATTAATTCTCATGTCTAATTCTACTTTTTAAGCCTAGTTATATTTATTAATATTTTAAATTCATCAAATTATAGATATATTTAATTATATGCCAGGTCAATAATAGGTCGGGTTCAAAATAAGTCGGATCATTTATCAGGTCGGGTTCAAAACAGGTCGGTAAATCAGGTCTTGGTCGATTCAGTCAGGTAATATCTATTATTAACCAAGTCAGACTCGGGTTTGGGTTCGTTTTAGTCGGATGCAGGTTGGATTTCGAGTCCATAGTAACATGTTGAAATTGGGTTCGAATCATTCTCAATTGGATACAGTTCGGGTTCGGTTACTATAGTAACAGGTAAAATTCAGATTCGGGTCAATAACAATCTGATACAGATCGGGTTCAGGTCATTACATCTCGGATCAAACCAGGTTCTGACTCGAATAAGTTTCAGTCAGGTTTTCAGGTCAGATCAACTTTTTACATCCCTAGGTTCATCTAATAACTTCTCTAGTTAATTAAGTTTTGCCTCTCTTATATTTTAGATTAAAGACTCACTAGGCTTATGTTATTTTTTGGTTATCCTAAAGGTTTACGTTCAGATCAATTCATGCTACATATATGATTTTAATAAATCTTACAATAATTTTTTTATATATACATAAAATTTTAAACTCAAAATCTACTTAAACAATATCAAACTATTTGTTACTTAAATTAACCTATTCATCGGTTTATGTTAATTTAAAATTAGACTTTATTTTCCGTGGTTTAATCTTGATTTTTTTTTCTACCTATTTGTTTTTGGTACAGCCTTAAATTCCAATAAATATCTTCCTAGAGACCAATCAAAACCTTTTGGTACTTAAGAGATGACGGGACAATCTGTGTTGGATGCATTAATATTAGGTCGTACTTAATGGTTCTGCTACTCATTTCAATCATTTTCACATTTAAAAGACGGCAAAGGGAAAGTTCAGTCTCCACTGTGCAGTGGCGGGTGGAGAAGTTCTTAAGGTATTTTTATAATTATCTTTTTACATTCTAATTAGATTAGAAAATAATATTTTTAATATTTAAAGTTTAAGTATATAGATTTTAAATTACATAAAGATAATTTTAACCCTTAACGGTTATAATTTTGTTATTTTAATTTTTATTTTTTTAAAATTTGGTCTTTAATTTAAATCTTTTTGACAAATATATTATTTTAAACTAACATGATGATTGAATCATTAAAAATTTAACGATGATGACATTTCATATACATATGATAATATATTTTAAATGACATAAGATCTAACATATCAAATACATATACGACTAAAATTTAAATATAAAATATAAAATAATTAAAATTCAAACAAAATATTAAAACAATACCTATTGAGGGCTTGATCTGGGTGTTGATCAAGGCTTTGAAAAGGTTAGTCATGAGTTTGACGATGAAGATAAATCTTGTGCGAAATTGAGAAGTATGTTTTCAGTGTATAATTCAACCAATGATAATTCAGAATTAATTAATTTTTAATATTTTATTTAAATTTTAATTATTTTATATTTTATATTGGAATAAAATTATATTTTACATATATATGTATTTGATAGGTTAGATGTCATATCATTTAAAAAAATTAACATTCCAATCATTATACTTGTTAAAAAATAAGATATTTGTCAAAAAGGTATAAGTTAAAGGCTAAATTTATCTTTAAAAAATAAAGTCCAAAATGATAAAAATTATAAACGTTAAGGGTTAAAATTATTTTTATGTCATTTTAAATTTAGAGAGAGATATAATTTTAAGTTTAAGATTAAAAATTAGGGTATACAAATTAAAATCTAAATCTCTATTTATATTATCTTAAAAATTAAATTCTAAATTCAAACCATAAACTTTAAATTTTAACCTTAAACCTTAAATTCTAAGCCTTTACATTTTAACCCTAAAACTTAAACCTTTAAGTTAATAAACCCAGAGTTGAGATGCTTGTGAACACTTTTAGATTCCAACGTCAGTATATGAAATATTTTTTTAATATTTAATAGTAACAAAATTTATTATAATAAAAAACAAAGTTTAAAGTCATCTAACAAATCATTCTTAAAATAATGTAAAATAGGTATAAAGATAATTTTAATCCTTAACGTTTACAGTTTTTGTCGTTTTGGCCCTTATTCTCTTTTTAGGATAAATTTAGCCCTTAACCTATATCTTTTTGACAAATATCTTATTTTTAACTAGATTGATGACTGGACCGTTAAAAATTTAACGATGATACATCTATATATATATATATGGAATACAGTTTTAAGTGACATAGTATGTAACCTATCAAATGCATATATATATAAAATATAATTTTATTCCAATATAAAATATAAAATAATTAAAATTCAAATAAAATATTAAAAATTAATTAATTCTAAAATATAAGATTATTAAACATTCTTAACCCTAACTACGATAGAATCAAAATCTCATCTTAAAAAATATAAACACAATTCGAATAAGATTTTGATTTTATCATAGTAGTTAGAGTTAAGAATGTTTAATATTTTTTATTTTAGAATTAATTATAATTTTTAATATTTTATTTGAATTTTAATTGTTTTATGTTTTATATTGGAATAAAATTATATTCCATATATATATATATATATGTATTTGATAGGTTACATTCTATATCATTTAAAATTATATTCCATATATATATCATCTTTAAATTTTTAATGGTCTAATCATCAAGCTAGTTAAAAAATAACTATTTATCAAAAAGATATAGATTAAGGGCTAAATTTATCCAAAAAAAGAATAAGGGCCAAAACGACAAAAACTGTAAACGTTAAAAGTTAAAATTATCTTTGTGCCTGCAAAATAATATTAATTATTTTTTATATCGTTATTATTTATTACTTAGATCAATTATTTATTGTTTAAATCAATTCTATCGATAAAAAATCACCATTATAACCTTCGAACAGTATAAATCATAAATCGCTCAAATGTTTTAATTTGATTTGATTTTTTCTCTTGTTGAGCCAACTTTAGCTTGATCGTGATAGTTTAATATCCTCCACTCTCTACATGCCACGTGTTACTAACAAAAACAAAAGCATACCACTTTAAACGACACCGTATGAGGATATCCTGTACCCTGATACATTTGCATTTCCGCTGTAGATTTTGTGATGAATATAAATCTAAAATTTGGATTTCTCCAAGAAAATAAAGTCAAAGTGAGGAATGAAGACCAAACTAAGCTTTAATCATGATTTTGAAGAATTGGGTTCTTAGAATATAATGCCCTTGATGACCATGTTGACTGCAACTGTTTGTTTCTGCCAAATTAATTAATGACCTTGAACAACTCTGTTTTCATGGCTTCTTGCTTTTCCTTGTTAGGTAAGGTAAAGTCTGCGCCTTTAATGAGATATGTAGCAAAAAAAATTCCAAGGTCAAATAAAGTCTGCTGGACTCGTTAGTGTTCAAACTCGTGACCTCTAAGAAGAACAACTATTCCTTTAAACACTTGGGTTAAAGAGCTCGTGCTACACTCTTTTAATAGCATATAATTATTTATAATGACAATCATTTTAAAAATAATACTAAAGTAAAAATAAATTTTGACCATTCACCGCTACATTATCATAATTCATTAGGTAACTCCAATATTAAAAGACTTACATCACTATAAATTAGACTTAAAACACCCTAAATACATAAATGCACACTTAAAACAACCTTAAAAATTATCCATTAAAAACTAATTAAGTTTATTCATCTTATGCTCAGCAGTTTTTGTTTCCAGTTTCATTGATTTCATGTTGTTTAATCATGGAATGGAAGATTCTTCTATTATTTGAGAATATATTTTACTGCAATGGGAGATCCTTGCAGTCATTCGGCTTCACCAGAGGTTTAGTCGAGCATCATCAGAAGTACAACATTTCTGGAACTTCTACATGGAAGAATTGTCAATGTGCATGATGAAAGAGTAGATGAAGTTGTGGGAAAATTATTACTATGATCTTATTCTATTGCAGCTCTGCATTTCATATTACAAAACAATATTTAGCATAAAAATATTCGGCATCATGATCTTCATTCAAAAGCTCAACTTATAATGTGGAAGGGAAAATGTGACCACATTCCCTTATTCTTTTGGTATTTGGACATTTGATTGATCCATGTAGTAGTTCTCACTACCTGGCACTGGTTACAGATGTGGAGCGCTCAAACTCATCAGATGGATCCCAGTCTAATGAAGAAGATAGAATCTTAGATAAGATTACCAAAACTTCGGACATGGAAGGACGAGCATTGGGATCGGAAGCAACACAGGTTTTAGCCAGTTCAGCCATGGAGAAAGCCAAATCCAGGGGATATTCAGGCCTAAGAGAAGGATCAATGAAGTTCTTGAGCTTCTCTCTCACATTAACCCCTTCGAGCACTGATTCGATAGATGCAGATAACACCGCTTCTCCTCCGCCATTCTTTTTGGCACTTGCAGCATTCTCCCCTGATAAAATCTCCAATATAATGATCCCCAATGCGAAAACATCGAGCTTAGGCGTGATCACACCGTTTTCGATGTACTCAGGAGCCATATAGCCTTTAGTCCCAACCACATGTCTTGTCAACTGCAATCCACCTTCATCATTGTCCTCGATAGCTCTTGCCAATCCAAAGTTGGCAACTTTGGCTCTAAAGTTAGCATCCAAGAGAATGTTACTGGTCTTCAAATTCTTGTGAATATATGGTGGATTTATATAATTATGCAAATAGTTCAGTGCATCAGCTACATCATATGCAATCTGAACTCTTTGCTTCCAAGAAAGAGTAAATGAAGTTTGGAACTTGTTGGAGTGAAGCCACTCATGTACCGAGCCTTTATCTGCATACTCATAGACAAGGTAAGTGTTTCCTTCATGTACACAAAAACCAGAAAGCCTTATAATGTTGGTGTGATTGATCTTCTTCAGTAAATTGATCTCCCAAGAAACATCCCCTTTCATTACTTTCACAGCAGCATCGTCACCTTGGAAAGAACCTCGAAAAACCGACCCTTCAATTCTATTGGATTCATTGAAATCATTAGTAGCAGCTTTCAAGTCCTCGAACTTGTAAGAAGTTAAGGATTCGATCGCATAACGAACCCCTTGGGACGATATCAAAACAGACCAGGAGTTTGGAGTGTAATTGGTTGAATCCATGTGAGGTTTCAGATTAGATGGCGGTTTCGGCGGCGAAGAAGAAGCTATTGGATTGGCCTTGGTAGCTTGGCCTTCACGTCTGAAGAAACAAAACAAGATCCCTGCTAGACCAACAAGGAGAAGAGAACCAACTCCCACTCCTACACCAATGAAAACCCACTTCTTGGAAGACTTGGAATCTGATTCTCCAACAGGTGAAATTGGTATCTGAGGAGCAGGGGCTGCAGGTGGGGAGTTTTGAGGCAATTCAATCCTGGTAGGATCTTTAGAAAGTGGAACCAAAATGGGTGTAAATGGGAATATAAGATCAGACTCAGATAACTCATTGGCCTCCAAAATTCTCTTCTGCTCGGCACCAAAAGTCTCAGCAATGGAAGAAATGGAATCACCCCAAGTAACAATATAAGAAAGCAAGTATTTTGCACCATCCCGAGTCTGATTTCCAGTAGGACAAGCACATCTAATGGGAACCACAAGCTTGTCATCCACTTCTAGCTGCCTAAAATCAATGGGATTTTGAGCTTTCATTGCCTGACAAGTTGTGAGACCCTGATAAGTATCATTCGAAATAGAGAAGTAAGTCTCGGTATCAAACTTGATGGAGTAAGAAGAATTATGCTGGTAATAGCTGTCATTGGCGGTGCTGAAACAGGAGCAGTTGACCGGAACAACCACCATTGACTTGGGTGTAATTGAAGAAACATCAGCTGAGAGGTTGTTTAGAGATGAAATCTGGGTTGCTTCAGCTCCTAACAGGTAAGCTATGGAGACAGCTGTGTTGTAAAAAGGTGGCTCCGACCGGAAAGTAATGTAAGACTGACATGATCTTTGCTCACTGTTACATGAGAACCCTCTGGTTATGTTGTTGTCCTTGCTTGCATCTTCACAGGCAAGCTGCTGGTTGTTTACATAGCCTTGTTGTGCTTGAATGAGTCCAAGGGAGAACAGCCATGGCAGTAGAAAGAAAGGGAGACAGAATTTTGGACAAGGTTTCGATTTTCCAGGTGCCATAGCAAGATGATCAGTGGGATTACAAAATGAGACAAGGAAAGGACTGGTTTTTATATAAAAAATTGGTAAAGTGGGGACGGGAGACGGATCTAAATGTATAATTAATTAAGGGTAAACTACACCAGTGATCACCCAATTATTTGAGGATACCTATTTTGATCACCCAACTAAAGAACTCGTCAATCAGGTATTCTAATTTTGAAACCCTACCTATTTTGGCCACTGCCGTTAAAATTTTGACGGAAAAGTTAACAGTGATGACGTGGCAGTTAATGATGGTGACGTGGACGTTAATTAAAAGTTGTAAAATTACACATTTAATGTCCTCTAATTTATTTATTATTTTAAATTAATCATAAAAATAAATTAATAAATAAAATTAATCACTTTATATAGTTATATATCAAAGAAAGAATTTGAACCCTTGCCCTCTTGCTTATTAAGTAAAGGGTTTAACCACTAAGCCAAGAAAATATTTGTGATATAAAACTCGAAAATAGAGTATTAAATGGTTATATCTTAGTATTTGAATTACCCTAACAAAGACTAACCGTTTAAATCGATTAATATTTAAATAAAAATGTTAAGTATTTAGATTTTAATTATTCGAATAAATTAAAATCTAAATATTCGAATAAAAATATTTAGATTTTAATTATTCGAATATTTGAATTTTATTGTTTAAATATTTTTATATTTTTTGTTCGAATAATTAAAATCTAAATATTTTTATTCGAATATTTTTAAATTCAAATATTCGAATATTCATGATTTTTATTTGAATATCTAAATATTTTTATTCGAATATTTATTAATTTACAACTAATATTTTTATTTATATATTTAATATTATTCAAATATTTTAATTCGAATAATATTAAATAAAAATATTCAAATATTTAATATATGTATTTTAATTATTTAATTATTTTAATTTATTTATTAAATGTTTTATTATTTTAATTTAAATATTTAATATTTTAATTTAAATATTAATCGACTTAAAATTTTGTTATTTTAGGTTTCTATTAAAACTTGATCACTTAATAATACATGTGAATATACTATGGCACAAGAATTAACTTGGCCTAGTGGTTCACTTGTTTGTTGGGTGCTTGCTAGGTTAGAGATTGTGAGTTCAAATCCCTTTTCATGCAAAAAAACTTTGCATTTTATTTTTTCTATTAATCATTTACCAATGATTGGAGAGGAATATATAAAATAATAAATTAATAAATAAAATTAATCATCCAATTAGGATTAAATTAAAAAAATAAGTAAATTAGAGGGATTAAATGTATAATTTTACCGATTTTAATTAACAGCCACGTCACTGTTGTTAACTTTTTCGTCAGAATTTTAACGGTAGTGGTCAAAATAGATAGGGTTTTAAAGTTGGGATACCTGATTGACGAGTTCTTTAGTTAGGTGGTCAAAATAGGTATCCCTAAATAGTTAGGTGGTCACTGGTGTAGTTTACCATTAATTAATACTGGGACTCGTTGGAACAAGACTTTTCGACGCGTTTTTCTATAGTCCTTTGCTTCGACCTTTTGTTCTGGGCATTGACTTGGTTGAGTTCAAGTGTTCAATGGGAGAAATTATGTTAGGTACATCTCCCTACGTCATTTATTATCACAAACAATAAAAATTAACTTTATTAATTACTATTTTAAACGATAAAAACTATTTTTTAAATTTTATTTATGATAAATATAAATAAAGAGTTATTTAATAAAATATAGTATAAAAAAATCAATAAAATATGGGGAAAAAAATCAATAAAGAGTTAATTACTTGGTTGAGCTATTATTCCATGTCTCTTACTACACGTTATGAAACATCCATGTGTTTTATCTACTGTTTGGTGTGGAAGGGACCTGGATATTTATTTTTCATTTTTTGATAATAAAAGAGGATCGATCTACAGCAAATGAGCAGATCGTCAAGGCTGCGGCACAACAAAGTGAAAATATGGGGAAAGGGAAAACAATTAGGATATAAAAATACGTAATCATATGGATTTTAGTTCAAGTTATATAAAATCATATCAAATTAAATAGAAATTATTTCAAATTAATTTAATGTTTTGACTCAATTTAAATTGAATACGAGTTGATTTTATATTAAAAAATTTTAAGTCTTTAAAATTATTTAGGTTTAAATCAAAGGGTTTAAAATATCTTTTCAAGCAAACGTGTAAAAAAACAAAATATATCATTGTTAATATTCATATATATATATGTATGTATATATATAAAGGTACGAACCAACTTGCTTCGGTTCTAGAGGTCATGAGTTCGAGCATCAACAATGTAATACAGTGATTGAGCGATTAATGTCTAATGATAAAGGATATACTATAGAACAATATAATCACTAATTTTATCCGGGGTCTAAACCCGATTTAATTTTATTTTACTTCTATTTCGAATAATGGGCTTATAATTTATGATAAAAAAAAGAAAAACTCAAAAATATTACTATTAATTCTATTTATTATCTTTTCATTTCGCTTCAATTCAATTTTGGTTACTTGTTTTTTATTACTTATATCGGTATAATCCCCTATTATTATTCTTTTTATCCTTTTCGGTTATATATATATATATATTACTTATTGTTTATATTATTATTATTTTTGTTATTATTATTATTATTATACCAGTTTTTATAATATTATTATATTATTATAATTTTTGTTAGTAAATAAAATAAATAATTAAAACCCAAAAACTTTTTTAAATAAATAAAACCCAACTTTATTAAATAACAACCCAATTTAAAATAAATAAATCAACCCACTTTAATTAATTAACAGTCCAATTGATACAAAACCAAAACAATTAATACACTGCCCGAAATAATGATACATAGCCCAAATACTTTTTTTTTATTACATTCAGCCCATACACATTTGAACCCAATCGGCTAAACAACCAAAACCCTAACACTCTCCTTAATCATGCGCAGCCCAATCTGGGCAGTTGGATCTGATCTTGATCCAACGACTTAGATCAAAAGGGGAAGTGGTCGATTGTCTTCCAACGCGCCCACGCGCCGGCTGCTCGGTCCCTCACGCGCGTGACATTCACACGTTTGACTCTTCGAATTTCAGAGACCACTCAACTGCCCTCTTCTCCGATGCCGGTGACGACAATGATCTCCGGTGGTCCCCTCGCAATTCCGAATGCCATATGCAAACAAAACAAAGGAAATGTCAGAAATCGTACACCACATATGCGAACGGATTTCAGAACAAAAATACCCAACCAAATCAGAAATCTCAGAGGATATTCACAGACAGGTCGACACCAAAATCAGACGCACATCCACAAATGTCAAAGAGATTCAGAAGCATTTCGGTAAGGAGAATATCATATACATCAAAATCACAATAAACCAAGAGAGGATTTTATCCTTTTTATTTTCAATATTAATGTATTTTTTGATTCGACTATAAGAGAAGAGTCAAAGAAAATTGTAAAGGATCCCCAACCATTATCAATAAAAAAAAAGTTTTGAGGTAACAATATTTTTTTTCTTGGCATAAATCGAATAAAAAAAGGGATAATATTTTTTTTACCTTCGAAATTTGATGGAGTCGCTCCGATCTCTGTTCTCCGGCGAGAAGCCTTACATTTTCGGGTGGTGATGGTGAGCCGAGAGGAGAAGATTCGAGTCTCCCCATTTTTCGATTCGAGTCTCCCTTTTTCCTTTCTTTCGAAAGAAAAGCCTCTGTTTTGCTTTTTTATTTCGAGATTTACGTAGAGGAGTAAAGGTTTTTCTGTTTTGGTCTCAAAAAGGCTTTTTTTTGTTGTTTAAGCTTCGTCGGCCACCGTGGGTGGTGGCCGAAATCTAGAAAATGGTGGGTTTCTAGGTTTGGTGATGAACACGATAAATGTTCATCGTGTTCATTTGGGTTTGGATGAACCGATCAGAGAAAATAGGAAAGAGTTTTGTCTCTTTCGGTTTTAAAATGAGAAAAGGGGGACTGAGTTATTTTCTGTTTGACTCTTATACTCAGCCCCTATTTTAAAAATGGGTTATTTGCTTTATAAATCCCTCCGTGTCACCCTTATTCTTCCCGTAGTACTCCTTGTCTTAAACCGTTTTGCAATTTCATCCCTATTTCAGTGTTATACCGGTTTTCAAAATGGTTTTATCCGTTCCTAGTCCCTCCGTGTCTAGATGATAATTTTTAGGTCCCTCCTCGCTCAAAAATAACGCTGTAAGGGCTTGAAAGTTTTCGGATTCTTATAATCCGGTCAATTCCAGTGACATTTTTCTCCTTTATTTGTTTTATTTTATTTTATTTCCTTTTTATTATTGTTTTATTTTATTTATTTATACTTTTGTTTATGTGTTTTTATACATATTCTCTTCATATACTTAGTATTTATTTTGTTGCATATTTGCTTGTGTTATCACATTTGCATTTTGTATATATATTTTATTATGCCTTAGTTTATTATGCAAAAACGTTTATTTTACGTCCTTTACTTTCACTTATACATTTTTGTCATGTATATTTACCTTATTTATGTTATTATTTCATGGACTTTTTTTATACGCCCTCCGTCCCATATAAGAAGTCCATTATTGACTTTTTAAAGTTAAATTTTTTAAACTTTGATTAGTTATTTTAAATATTTTAATTTATTAAATTTTATAAAATATATATTCTTAAACTACTTGATTAGAGGTTTCTAAAATATATTTTTTAATATTTTTATCAATAATAAATTTAAAGTTGTAATGAGTCAAGGTTTAAAAAATTTGACCAAAAAAAGTCAATACTGGACAAATAAAATGGGACGAAGGTAGTATATACTTTTGTTGTTGTTGTTTTTGCTCAACTTACGACCACCACATTTAATTAATAAGCTCAATTAATCACGTCTTTATTCGATCGTAACGGGCTCATGTTCCAACATAGTGGTCACGGTGAATACGTTGCCTTCGAATAAAAACATGGTAAAAATAAAACATGATTCAAATATTAAACAAATTCTAATTTAAATTCCATTTTAAAACTTAAAATTTTCAAAATTTAATTAAGCGGTTATTTTGATAAATGTGCCAATTTTGGACGGTTTTAAACCGTAACCGACTCTCGGACCCGTCTTTTTCGAATCTCTGGTTTTTACGGTATCTGGCCTACCAAAGTGGCCGGTGGCGACTCCACCCTTTTTAAAATACATTTTCAAATATTTTAATCCCTACTCTTTTTAAACCCTAATTTCAAAATTCTTTTTTAATTTCAACCCTAATGTTCAAATTTCTCTTTTTTCAATTTAAAATCCCCAACTTCAAACCTTAATTCCCAATTTCTCAAATCGATTTTCAATTTGGAATCATAATTCCTAATTTTTAAACCTAAATTTCATTTCTCGATTTTTAATCCCAAATTTTCAAAACCCTAATTTTTAGGTCAATTTTTCAATCCCTAAATTTCAATTTTGAGATATTTCCATATTTTTCGAGACCTAATTTTTTTAACTTTCACTAGTGACCCTTTTTTACTCTTAATTATTTTCAATTTAAAATGGGTCGCTACAGTTGGCGACTTTGCTGGGACATTTTTTTAAACAAACGAGTCAAGCCTTGTTTTCAAAAAACCGCTTAATTAATTTTGAAAATCTTGAATTAAAGTGGAAATTAAATTATCATTTGTTTATTAATTCGAAATTATATCATTTCAACCCGTCTTTCTAAATGGGGGAAAATACCAGTGCTTTCGTGAGGATATCGTTCTTTCGTATGAGCCTAGCAAAGTATCTTCGGGGCTCGACTACCCTATATTTTCGTGAGGATATTATTCCTTCGTATGAGAATAGCGAAAGGGTCCTTCTAAATTAAACTCGATCGAGATGAGCCTATAATGGGTGACGATCGGGGGCCTAGCTACTCTTAGAAGAGGACAGCAAGGACAATTTGGGTACCTTGTAGAACTAAAATTGCATTTAGAGAATCTAGTCAACCTACCCGATTAGAGCCATGTGGTTAACCTAAATTCTATTAGATGAGATAAATAGGGTTGTCTTGTCTCCTTTGTGCTTACATTTCATACTTCATTGTTTATGTATCGGCATTTCATGAAGGTGTCGGTCTAAGTGGTTTGTCCAATTAGAGGCTTTCACCATAGTTAAAGAATTAAAACGAGAAATTAAAAAAAAGGTGAAAAAAAGAGAAGAAAAATTAGAGAAATAAAAAAAAGGAAAAAAGAGAGAGAAAAAATAAGAGCTTTTAATCGATGAAAGTTACTCAAAGGGCGATCACTAGCATGATCGATACCTTCGCCTGCATTCATTCTCGCATTTCATGCATTTTCATGGCATGCATACATTTTTTGGGTCTATCAATAAAACAAGGAGATTGACCTTGGATAGCTCGTGGCAGTTTTTCAAAGCTGCAATCATTCCGCACTCTTACAACACCCACTCTCAATCAAGAATCATGGACGAGCAATTGGCTAATGTTAAGAAGTCACAAAAGGAAATTGAAGACCGTTTAACCAACATTGAGGCAAGGATCGAGAAGTCTCAAAACGACATCATCACCAAACTCATCGAGTTATTTGGAAGGGCCGATCATGGAAAGGCCAAAGTTTCTGACGAGCAATCTAATATGGAAGACTTAGGTGGAAACACCTCCTATACTAGGGCTCAACCCGAAGCCTCAGTTCTGAAGGGTATTCACATTACCGGAGCATCTGCTAGCCACCCGATCGACGTGGGTCATGGTTTCGACAATGAGGCCAATGTCGAAATCCCCCATTTAGACTTGATGAACAAAGTAAAGACTAGGTTGAGGAAGGAGTTCGAGAAGAAGTTTAAGGAGCAACGCCTCCAGGTCGAAGAGAAATTCAACCTATTGCAAGCCACCGAAGACTACGGGATCGATGCCTATAAGTTAAGCCTAGTGTCTGATCTAGTCATTCCAACTAAGTTCAAGGTACCGGACTTTGAGAAGTATGACGGGACCACTTGCCTCTCAGCTCACCTAACGATGTATTGCCGCAAGATGGCAACACATTTGAGAAATGAGAAGCTTCTCATCCACTGCTTTCAGGATAGCCTGACCGAGGCAGTTGCCCGTTGGTATGCCTAGCTCAATAGGGCCAATGTGAAGTCGTGGAAAGACCTATCCAAATTCTTCACCGAATAATACAAGCATGTGAAGGACATGGTCCCGAATTGAACTATGCTTCAGAGTTTGACCCAGGGGCAAGACGAGACCATCCGGCAATACTCCTAAAGGTGGAGAGACATAGCGGCTCAGGTTCAACCCCTGTTCTAGAAGGAGAAATTACCCGTCTGTTTGTGGACTCGCTTCATGGTCCACTTTATGAGAAAATGATCAGCAATATATCTTTAGGATTCGCCGAGTTTGTGAACACGACAAAATCCATTAAGGTTAATTTCAAAAGTGGCAAGCTCAAGACCGAGAAAAGTATGTCGAAGTACCTGAAAAAGAAGGAACATGAAGTAAACTATGCCGCCCCTTATTAGAACCCCAAGAATTTTACAATTTATTCATCTCAAACCAATAGGAAGGAAACTAGGTCTCCCAAGAAGGAAAATGAGAAGATGACTTTTACTCCCTTGCCGGTGTCATACAACGAGATGTATGCTAAATTGTATAAGGCAGATTTAGTCCGACCCTATCACGTGACTCCTTACAGTCTGCCTTACCTGGCATGGTACAATGTTGATGCCCACTGCGAGTACCACGCCGGAGTGTCGGGGCATACCATCGAGAATTGTATCGCTTTCAAGAAGATGATGCAGAACTTGTTGAACGTCGGAGTCATCAAGCTAGACTCCCCGGATGTGAAGAACAATCCCCTTTCGAATCACGATAAGGCTTGAAAGTTGGAGCCCACGTAGACCCTGTCTGCTGAGAAGTTCATGCATCTCATTTTTAGCTTTTCTTTGATGTTTATTTGCATTAGTCTCCTTGCGCTTTTCTTTTTAATTAATCTTGCTATCTTTTGGGCCCGAAAGTAGCAAAAAATATCTTTTTGTAAAGAGGGTTTTCATCATGTTTCCTCATTTTTTTAATTCAATGAAGAGGTGCACTTTTTATATAGCTTTTAACATTCTTGGATATTTAATGCATATTGTGTCCCCGATTCAGACACACAAAAAGAAAATAATTAATTAAATGTTGTGATCACGATGAAGTACAATTCTGCTTTCAATCTGCTTTGGTCGGAAAGCTTGAGAAATAAGACTACTACTCCTTCGATAATGTTCGACGATAAGGCCCCGTAAAAAGCAAACTTACTTAGTTTTGAGAATTCCAAGAGGTGAGAAACATTAAAAAGCATTAAAAAATAATAATAAAAAGAAAAAAAGGAAAAAAAGAAGAAAAAGAAAAAAGAAGAAAAAAAAAGAGGTAAATTTTTAGAACCCTCACTGAACAAGCAATTCAATAAGTCTCAGAGCATTCTGATGGAGCTATAGGGAAGAACGCGTCTAATAAGGAGCTAGAATTCCATCAGTTCGATACTCTAGCGTCAGTGATGACTCTTTGAAGACACTGACACCCTATTACATTAATCATTAAGTACAAACAGAAACACATGCTTACACTTGGAATTCTCGAACCGAGTTATAAAAAAATTTGAGAACTAGAAGGAGTAGCTTTCAAGCGGATCAAGCGAGTACGGTAATCATGACGATGAACTGAGCATTTTGAATTAAATTTCGACACTTTAAATATCGCCACAACATTTCAAGGCAAAACATTAACCACTAAGTGTCGAGTCTGAGATACTCAAACATTGTAAATCCAAGGATCTAGTTCCTTTTGTTTTTAATATCAATTTTTAATTTTTGAAGACGTTGTCTATGAAGATGTCAATTTTTGAAAAATTTATTCAAAATTTCAAAAAATTCACTCTTGACAAAATGCAAGGACATTGATGCATTTAACCATTTTTTATTTAGCCCATGAGTGGAAGCAGTACATGATGAGGGGTTTCCCGTAAAAAAGGGTCATTTCTCTTTCGAGAAGTTTGCTCGAGCTTGTTGACAAAGAAGTTTAGCTTTTGAACCACCCATAGAAAAAAAAATTTGGGGGGTCAGATTTGATCGAGTTTAATCCATGATAGAAATTTTGAAAAGAGGCCTCGATTAGGCCAAACCTTTTTGAGAAGATGGAACCCGTTAGTGATTGGGGCACATCAATTGCAAGATTTCGCGAACGATTCGTCCTTTCAGAAGTTTGTACTAGATGATTATATTTTGGGGGCAAGTGTTTACCGTAGCTACAAAAGTAAGCAAAGACATTTCTAACCTTGGTCTCAAATTTAGTAGACCTTATTTTTGACCGTTGCAAGTCAACGGTCTCTTATCCAAAAGAAAAGTCAGCGAGTTGAAAGCCCAAAGTATTCAAGGGTGATCAAATCTTGAGGGTTCCCCCCAAACATTAAAAAGAAAAACATCATCTTGTAGTTAGACATCCCCAAGATTAAAGAATGTTGACATATGCATTTATGCGTCATTTATAGTTAGGCATCCCTAGGATTAGAGGATATACTAATACATGCATACATGCATTTCTACCTATTTTCGACATGTATCCAAAAAGAAAAAGAAAATTGTGAATATATATAGCTTGACAAGAAAGAGCTTTTCAAGGTCAAGTTTTACAGAAAAGGAACTCAGCTTTTCAAGGTGGATGATTTTACAAGTAATGGATCAACCTCTTTAGTTTTCGAGAAAAGGTTTCATATAGAAGAGACTTATTGCTCACAGTCTTCAGATGTCGAGCTTTATATAGAAGGGGCTCAACTTTTCATGGTAGATGATTCTACAAAGAAGGGACCAACATTTTCAATATTCGAGTTAAGGTTTCATAAAGGAGGAACTTATAGCTCACATTTTTCAGAGGTCGAGTTTTATATAGAAAGGACTCAGGGTTTGCCATATGAATAATTCTACAGAGAAGGGATCAACATTATCAGTTTTCAGAAGCCAAGTCTCATATAGAAGGGACTCAACTTTTTAAGGTGGATGATTCTACTTTCAGCATTCGAGTAAGAGTTTCGTATAGAAGGAACTCTTAACTCACAGTTTTCAGAGGCCGAGTTTTATATAGAAGAGACTCAGGTTTTCAAGAAGGATGATTCTATGGAGAAGGAATCAACACTTTCAGTATTCGAGTAAAGGTTTCATAGAGAAGAGACTTATTGCTCACAGTCTTCAAAGGTTGAGTTTCATATGGAAGGGTCTCAGCTTTTCAAGGGGGTGACTCTATAGAGAATGGATCAACACTTTCAGCATTGAGTATGGTTTCATATAGAAGAGACTCATAACTCACAGTTTTAAAGACCAGGTTTCATATAGAAGAGACTCAGTTTTGTAAGATATTGATCCTATGGAGAAGGGATCAACATTGTCAAGAGTTTAAGATTTAGGGTTTCATACAGGAGAGACTCAATCGAAAACTTGGCAAAGAGTTTGACATAGGAAAAACTCAAAGCTTTCATGGATTGGTTATATATAGGAAGGATCAATGTTTTCAACAGTTCAAAGCTTAAAGTTTCATATAGGAGGGACTCGTAGCTCAGAATCCTTTAGTGCTTGAAATATCAAAATAGGGGATCCATAATTTGCTTCTGAAATTTCTTTTAATGTGTGCAGGTGGCCTCACGTTAAAATGTTGTACGGGGCAAAATAATTAGGGGTTCGAGGGATAGAAGGGCAATCGGCCTCACAGTGGACAAAGGGCTTTCAAATCAGGGTCTACAAACAGGGAAGTCAGATAAAATTAGTGCTTTTTTTTGTCTTTGCTTCATCATTGTTTCACAACGATAAGCAAATAGGGGGAACTGTAATCACTAATTTTATCCGGGGGTTTAAACCCGGTTTTATTTTATTTCTATTTCGAATAATGGGCTTATAATTTACAATCAAAAAAAGAAAAACTCAAAAATATTACTCTTAATTCTATTAATTATCTTTTCTTTTCGCTTCAATTCAATTTCGGTTACTTGTTTTTTTATTACTTATATCGGTATAATCCCCTATTATTATTCTTTTTATCCTTTTCGATTATATATATATTACTCAGTGTTTATATTATTATTATTTTCGTTATTATTATTATTATACCAGTTTTTATAATATTATTATATTATTATAATTTTTGTTAGTAAATAAAATAAATAATTAAAACCACAAACTTTTTAAATAAATAAAACCCAACTTTATTAAATAATAACCCAATTTAAAATAAATAAATCAGTCCACTTTAATTAATTAACAGTCTAATTGATGCAAACCCAAAACAATTAATACACAACCCGAAATAATGATATGTAGCCCAAACATTTTTTTATTACATTCAGCCCATACACATTTGAGCCCAACCGACTAAACAACCCAAACCCTAACACTCTCCTTAATCATGCGTAACCCAATCTGGGCCGTTGGATCTGATCTTGATCCAACGGCTTAGATCAAAGGTTGAAGTGGCTGATTGTCTTCCAACGCGCCCATGCGCCGGCTACTCGGTCCCTCACGCGCGCGTGACATTCACGCGTTTGACTCTTCAAAATTCAGAGACCACTCGACTGCCCTCTCCTCCGACGCTGGCGACGACGCTGATCTTCGGTGGTCCCCTCGCAATTCCGAACGCCATATACAAACAAAACAAAGGAAATGTCAAAAATCGTACACCACATATGCGAACGAATTTCAGAACAAAAATGCCCAACCAAATCAGAAATCTCAGAGGATATTCACAGAAAGGTTGACACCAAAATCAGATGCACATCCACAAATGTCAGAGAGATTCAGGAGCATTTCGGCAAGGAGAATATCATATGCATCCAAATCACAACAAACCAAGAGAGAATTTTAGCCTTTTTATTTTCAATATTAATATATTTTCTGATTCGGCTATAAGAGAAGAGCCGAAGAACATTGTAAAGGATCCCCAACCATTATCAATAAAAAAGAAGTTTTGAGGTAACAACCTCCTTTTTTTTTCTTGGCATAGATCGAATAAAAAAAGGATAATATTTTTTACCTTCGAAATTCGCTGGAGTCGCTCCGATCTCTGTTCTCCAGCGAGAAGCCTTACACTTTCGGGTGGTGATGGTGAGCCTAGAGGAGAAGATCCGAGTCTCCCCTTTTTCCATTCGAGTCTCCCTTTTTCCTTTCTTCGAAAGAAAAGTCTCTGTTTTACTTTTTTTTATTTCGGGATTTACCTAGTGGAGAAAAGGTTTTTTTGGTTTGGTCTCAAAAAGGCTTTTTTTTGTTGTTTAAGCTTCGCCGGCCACCGTGGGTGGTGGACGAAATCTGTAAAATGGCGGGTTTTTTGAGTTTGGTGATGAACACGATGAATGTTCATCGTGTTCATCTGGGTTTGGATGAACCGATCAGGGAAAATGGGGAAGAGTTTTGTCTCTTTCGGTTTTAAAATGAGAAAAGGGGGACTGATTTATTTTTTGTTTATCTCTTATTCTCAGCCCCCTATTTTAAAATTGGGTCATTTGCTTTATAAATCCCTCTGCGTCACCCTTATTCTTCCCGCAGTCCTCCTTATTTTAAACCGTTTTGCAATTTCATACTTATTTCAGTGTTATATCGGTTTTCAAAATGGTTTTATTCGTTTCTAGTCTCTCCGTGTCTAGATGATAATTTTCAGGTCCCTCCTCGCTCAAAAATAGCGCTATAAGGGCTTGAAAGTTTTTGGATTCTTACAATCCGGTCACTCACAGTGACAATTTTTCTCCTTTATTTGTTTTGTTTTAATTTATTTCCTTTTTATTATTGTTTTATTTTATTTATTTATACTTTTATTTATGTGTTTTTATACATATTCTCTTCATATACTTAGTATTTATTTTGTTGCATATTTGTTTGTGTTATCACATTTGCATTTTGTATATATATTTTATTATGCCTTAGTTTATTATGCAAAAACGTTTATTTTATGTCCTTTACTTTCACTTTTACATTTTTTTTCATGTATATTTACCTTATTTATGTTATTATTTCATGCACTTTTTTATATATACTTTTGTTGTTGTTGTTTTTGCTCAACTTACAACCACCACATTTAATTAATAAGCTTAATTAATCACGTCTTTATTCGGTCGTAACGGGCCCGTGTTTCAACGTAGTGGTTGCGGTGTATACGTTGCCTTCGAATAAAAACACGGTAAAAATAAAACTTGATTCGAATATTAAACAATTTCTAATTTAAATATCACTTTAAAACTTAAAATTTTCAAAATTTAATTAAGCGGTTATTTTGATAAATGTGCCAATTTGGGGGGGTTTAAACCCTAAACCCATTTTTAAACCGTAACCGACTCTCGGACCCGTCTTTTTCGAATCTCAGGTTTTTACGGTGTCTGGCCTACCAAATTAGCCGGTGGCGACTCCACCCCTTTTTAAAATACCTTTCCAAATATTTTAATCCCTAATCTTTTTAAACCCTAATTTCAAAATTCTTTTTTAATTTCAACCCTAATGTTCAAATTTCTCCTTTTTCAATTTAAAATCCCCAACTTCAAACCCTAATTCCCAATTTCTCAAATCGATTTTCAATTTGGAATCATAATTCCTAATTTTTAAACCTAAATTTTAATTCTCGATTTTTAATCCCAAATTTTCAAAACCCTAATTTTTAGGTCAAATTTTCAATCCCTAAATTTCAATTTTGAGATATTTCCATCTTTTTCGAGACCTAATTTTTTTAACTTCCACTAGTGACCTTTTTTTACTCTTAATTATTTTCAATTTAAAAAGGGTCGCTACAAACAGATACTATTGTAATCACCGTAGTCAATTAAAATATATATAGAGAGAGTGTTTTCGAGATCTATTGTTAATTTTTTTATAAAACAGACTTGTGAGCTTAATTATTATATTTGTTTAAGTATTAAGTTTTGAGTGTGTTATTGTAAACATATTTGTCCAGATATATTTTTCTTTTTTTTTTCTTTGATTTGGTTTAATAAGATTTTAGGGCATAAGTTTTGTGTTGTAAATGTTATTTTTTAAAAATATGCGACAAAAAATCCGATAATAAATTAAAAAAAATCTTTAGTGTGAAGTTAAGGTAACAAATATAAACTTTAGTTAAAAAATTAAACCACTATAAATTTTTATGTCAATTTTTAAATTATAATTTCTTAGTCACATAATCACTCAAAATCCAATTTGCCCATGACTTGATAACTCAGTTGTTTGATTAGAGCCAACACTAAGTAAAGACTACTCGTGACTTAAGTGATTCAACCCGACGAATATATGAATACGACTTAGTCACCATTCTATAACAAAAGATAAAATTTAATGATCATTTTATAATATTTTAATGTTTCACGATTAATATAAATATTTTAAAATATTTAATAATTATTTATGAACTTTACCCTAAATTCTATGTAAAATTGAAAAAAATTTCTTTGCCTTTATTCAATATCCTTTTTACCTATTTAAAAAAATATTTTTTTTACCTGTAATCCTAAGAAATTAAATTTTAAATCTTACCCCTAAATTTTAAATATTAAATACTAAATTTGAAAAAGAAAATAAATCATTTCCATAATCTTTTAATCTTGAATCTTAATTATAAATCTAATTTTTTTAATATGATACATAAATAAGTTCATATACTTTTTATTCGTTAAAACTTAAATTATTTTTTCAATGTTAACTTTTGAGTGAAACCGGTTTATTCTAGCTACTCTAAAGAAAACAAAGGAAAGTTGTGGGAACAAAAATCCATGGGGAATCCTCTTTGATGCCTTCTTTGAATTTTTTTTTAAAAAATTCAATTTTAAATTATAAAACCTTATTTTCTATATCAAACCCTACACCCTAAAAAATACACCCTACCCCTAATTCTTTAAACCTTAACCAAAATTCCTAACCTAAAACCCTAAACTTCTAATTTGAAGTGAGGACATAAATAAAAACATGAAAAAGAGGCATATGATTTACACTCCAGTTGTGGTGGTTGATTTAAATTAGGGTAAATTACATTAGGGATAATACATATTTTTTAAGAATAATTCGAACGGTAAAAATTTAATGAAAAAAACAGTTTTGGGTATCTATTTTATTTGGTTTTAAGCTAGGGTAAACTACAATAGAAGTCACTCAATTATAGTATAATTAAATTTAGGTTATTTATTAAAAGTTATATTTGAGTCATTTATTTATGGGTAAGATTATATTTGGATCACCACATTATTAAAGATTATGTTTGGATCACTTAATTATGGGTGAGTTTATGATTAGATCACCCTTTATATTAAAAACTACATCAATTTGGTCATTTTTCTAAAATACGAAGGGTGAAACAAAATGTAATATTACCTATAATTAAGTAACCCAAATACAATTTTTATTAATTGAATGACTCAAATATAACATTACCCATAATTAAATGACCAAAATATAATTTTTAATAATTAAATAATCTAAATATAATCTTATCTATAATTAAATGATCTATCGTAGTTTACCTATTATGTTAAAAGACTTTGCTCAGCAGTCGGTCCAGCATTTATGTAAAATTCAATACTTGTTATTTTTGCCTACTCGTAAATAAAGAAAAGTCCAACGACCAGGTCCAGCAGCAGTAACCACCTCCCTACAACGAAATCCAATTGTTTCCCCCATCTTCTTAAAAGGGAAAAAAAACTAGACTTTTCTTTATCATTCTAATTCAGGCAGGCTCAGGAAAAACGATTAAATCCCAAAACAGGTAAGAAAGATTGAAGCTTTCCCTTCTTTCCTGAATTTGTTGTTTGGATCATAGATTCTTGGGAAACCCTTTTTCTTAATCAATCTTATATAGATGATATATGATTTTGTGTTATTTTTTAGTTATTTTTCATTTGTTGCACAACGGAGTTTTTCTTTGAAGGGTCTTCTTCTAGGAATTAAAAATGGTTTAAAAGTTTATTTTTGACATAGATTGTACCCATTTATGAAAATAATTAGAGAAAAATTAAGTTTTCTTTCGGATTATTTTATTTTGGGATGTACCCATTTCTTTGTTTGAATAGATTGGTAATATTGTATTGTTGTTGCCGTGGGTTTGGGTTCAATGGTTTCTGCATTTTTAAGTCTGCCATGTGTGGAAATACGAAAACAAGATTCTTTGTACTGTTTGAAATGAAAATTATTGTTGGGAATTGAATTTCTAAGAATGTTCTTGGAATGGAGGAAAGAGAATAGCATTTTGTTTCCCTCTGAAAAGTGGGATCATCGTGCGGCAATAAACTAGTTTGGTGTGCTATCTGGAAATTGGAGTGGTTCTGTTTAATGGGATCTTTTGTAATTCTTGTATATGCTCATTTATACTTGGTAGGCCTTACTGATTTGATATCATCCATGGTTCTGCATATTGAATGATTGTTAATAAATTCCCCCAGAAACTCTTGAAATTATCGGATGAACTCTTGATAAGAAAAGTAGAAGCAGAAAAATGTTGTATGGTCCAATATCACTTTGGTGGGTATTGGATCAGGATTTGATCCCTTCATAAAGGAATTGAACCACCATAACCATACTTTGAATCCACTTCTGATTATTTTTATTTCATAGTCATTGTCTTAAAGCTCTGGGAATGGTTTCCTTATTGTGCACAACTTTATTTTATTTTTACATTCTAGACAATGAAATATGGAACAGGAAAATAGAAAAAAAAGGTACAGTGTGGTTTTTTGTTAGTGATGATGGAAAAATATTAGATCTCGAGCAATCATAGACTATCTTGAAGAGTGCCTATGCTAATAATGTGATATCTTCTAGTGAGCACTCCATGCACGGAATCAACAGTGATGGGTTTAAAGCACAAAGCTCTGAATTTTTAAAAAGGTAGTTCTTCAACTAGGTCCATTTTTTTTTCACTTAACAATCTTCCATGAGTATTGCATGTAAAGTATTATAGTTCTGTTATAATCTCAAGAAAGTATTGTCTTGTTAAGCAGGCACAACTCTGACACACATCTTGCTCCAAGTAAATTAAAAGATGGAAATTTTGATTTTCATGGTCCAGAGGCTAAGGTACTAGAACTTGCTGAACATACCAACAGTGAAATCTAGAATCATAATGAGACTTTGTGTGGTTCCCTCACATAAATTTTATGAATAGGAACTTCATTTGCGAGTTAGTGCTCAAAAAGAGGAGATTCAACGTCTTCGTGAACAAATTGCCATTGCATGTGTGAAGGTTTAACATTCTAAAGGCTATTTCGTGCATGAGATTAATTTCTATTTCCTTTTGGAAGCAAAATGCTTCCTACTAATTTGATAATCATTTGGCCTCTAACATTTCTGATTGACGTACAAAGAATCATTTTAATCTGTATGGTCTCAGGAATTGCAGCTGCTGAATGAGAAATGTGCACTGGAGAGGAAATTCTCTGACTTGCGGATGGTATGTTATATTCTCCACATTTTCGTGCAGTAATTCTTTGTTTATTGTAACAGATTGACTAGTATTTTACACGAACTGATGTAACGTCAATTTGTGTGGCAGGCAATTCATGAAAAGCAAAACGAATCCATCACTTCTGCCTCAAATGAATTGGCTCGCAGAAAAGGAGACCTTGAAGAAAATTTAAAGCTGACCCATGATTTAAAGGTGAAACATATTGTCTATTTCTGAAAATAAAATATGTTCCCTTTTATAATAATATTTGACATCTTCGCGGAAGATAGTTAAGCTTAAACCGCCAAAGCCTTATTCTTCAAATTAGCTAAAACTTATGGAGCCTCTAAAACTTTCCACATAGATGATAAGTTTCAAGGTTCGAGTTAGAATGTAATGAACTAAATATGCTCTCTGACACTTGCGATTGGTCCAATGGACCTGTTCTAGGCTTCTAGCAGCAATGACAACTCAATAAAACCAAAATGTTTATTCAATATGCTTACCAACATAGTTGGTCCATCAATTGGAATAGTTTCAATGACCACATATTTTTTTTTTAAAGAGAGAGAGAGAAACTTAAGTTCTCTCTTTCTATCAGTCCCTAGTTGTTCATTAATCCCGAGTTTATAATTTTATATGTAAATGACAACTGACAAGTTTAAGAATGGTGTCTGATTCACCTTCTATAATTTACTGTGATGCATAGTTACATGGTATGAAACAAATATTTATGATTCAAATAATGGTTAAGTTTGCAGGCAAGCTCAAGGATAAAAAGAACTTAGAGAACATGATATACTAGGAATAGTCAATAGTTATATTTATACATAATTTATTTCCCTGATAACTATGTAGATTTGCTGGTTATGTTTTGGCAAAAGTTCAAAAGATATTAAAAGAAGTCATTTCAACAAGTTGGGGGGCGGGGCACCCTTAAAAGTCGAGGGGTTTTCTCTAGATGGTGCATGTTCTGTTTGGAAGGACTAGATCTTGTCTTATGATTTGCTTATGGTTAATTCTTTTAAGGCAATTAGATAAATGTTGTTCCCTTTTTCTAAAAGAATGTATTCGTCTTGTTCTTGCGCTTTTTATATCGTATACTTAAGATATGTATAAAATCTTTCTATGACATCAAACAACATAATGAACAAGAGATGTCATTTGGGAGGGGAGGGGGGCTAGTGTCACTTTTGCAAGATCACCTTTGTAATTCCCGTTTTCATTGTTATTCACTTCTTCAATTATATATGCAAATTGGAGGACAGGTTACTGTTCCCCATTGGAATAAAACCAATTTTATTGTTATCATCACATTGACCGCTTACCTTACAAGAAAGGTTCAATCACTTGGTTGACCATATGGACAGAGAAACGCTTATAATATAATTTTTGAAAAAATGGTTATTGCTAATGTAGTGCCATTTCATTGTAGTTACCATTTGCTCACTTGTGCTACCCATCAGAAGGGTCATACAAGTCATAGAATCTTCTAGCTGATACATATTGAACAACTTTCCAGTTTGACTCCAAGCCAACTTTGTGGTTTTGTAACTATTCTCTTTAACGGGTATAAGGTGTTATGCCTGTATTCACTTGGGTAATATTGGAAGAATTTCGATAACAATCCGTTTTTTCAAAATTTCTGAGTTTCAAGGGATAATTTTAACTATTTAATCCGTTTTCTTGTGTGTGTTTGTATTTTTGCAATGTTTCCACTTGATTGTTAAATAAGTAGATAAACGATAGGTTTTTGAGTAAACTTGATCAGTTTATTCCAATGATTAAAAGAACAAGTTTACAGACTCTTATACAGCCTAAGAATAAAACTTCTAATTGAATTAGGAGTCCTAGATATCCTAAACTTAAAACTCTTAAGTATAAAACTTTAAATATAACTAAGACTCTTTTACCAAGATAAACTCTTGATAAACTAACTATAAACTCTTAACATAATCTCGACAACTAACACTCCCCCTCAAATTGGTGAGTATACATTGTATAATCCCAGTTTGGACATAAACTTGTCGAACAAGGCTTTTGGTAAAGCCTTTGTAAGTATATCTACTACTTGTTCTTCGGTTGGAATATAGGACAAGGATGTGACTCCACTCGTGAGTTTTTCTGCTATGAAGTGTCTGTCTATCTCAACATGTTTTGTTCGATCATGTTGGATATGATTCTTGGCAATCTAAATTGTTGATTGATTGTTACAAAAGATTTCAAACTTTTTGTCTTGACACATTCCAAGTTTTTCAAGTAACTTTTGTAACCAAATTCCTTCACATATTCCTAGAGCTAACGCTCTGTATTCGGCTTCAGCACTACTCCTTGATACTACTGTTTGCTTCTTACTTTTCCAAGTCACTAAGTTACCCCAAACGAATGAGCAATAGCCACTTGTAGATCTTCTATCTGTAAGTTCACTTGCCCAACTTGAGTCTGAAAACACCTTCACACTTCTGTCATGGTTTTTCTTAAATATTAAGCCATGTTCGGGTGTACCTTTTAAGTACCTTAGTATTCGTTTTGCAGCTTTCATGTGTTCTTGTCTGGGATCGGTCATGTATTGGCTCACAATATTAACAAGAAAAGATATATCTGGTCGGGTTAAGAATAAGTAAATCAATTTTCTTACTGGTCTTTGGTATAGCTCTTTGTCTGTCTTAGGGCCTAAGCCTGCCTTGTTGAATTTCAAACCAACATCCATAGGGGTGTCTGCTGGTTTATAACCCATTAACCCAGTTTCTTCAAGCAAATCCAAAACATACCTTCTTTGATAATAACTAGTCCCATGCTTGATCTAACCACTCCATCCCTAGGAAGTATCTGAGTTTACCTAGGTCTTTAATTTCAAATTCTCTATTGAGCATGTTCTTTAGTTGGTGGATCTCTCTCTCATCATCTCCTGTTAGGATTATATCATCCACATAAACAATCAAGATAACTCTTTTGTTGTCTGGAGATACTTTAGAGAATAGTGTATGATCTGACAAAGACTGTTTGTAACCCATTCTCAAGATGACTCTGGTGAATCTTTCAAACCAAGCTCTTGGTGACTGTTTCAAGCCATAGAGGGATTTGTTAAGCTTACACACATTCTGGTTATTTTCATCATCTTCTAGTTCTGGTGGAATCTGCATATAAACTTCTTCCTCCAAATTTTCATTTAGAAATGCATTTTTGATATCAAGTTGATGTAAATTCCAATCACAATTTACAGCTAAGCTTAATAAAACTCTAACAGAATTAAGTTTAGCTACTGGGGCAAAAGTTTCTTTATAGTCAACTCCATAAGTCTGAGTAAAGCCCTTAGCAACTAACCTTGTTTTGTACCTCAATACACTCCCATCAGGATTAAATTTGATACCAGCCAATTGATTTTTTACCTTGAGGTAGGTCTGTAATAGTCCATGTATTGTTTTTATTTAGTGCCTCAACTTCTTCTTCAACTGTTATTCTCCATTTAGGGGATTGTAGAGCCTCTTCAATAGTCTTAGGAACTTGTTCTTCATCCAAACTTGCTGTAAATGCTTTAGAGGATGAAATCAACTTCTCATAACCGGCATACCTTTGAATAGGGTATTTAGTACATTGTTTAACTCCTTTTCTCTTGGCGATAGGCACACATTCAGATTCAAGTAGATGAGAAGCAATACTAGTTGAGTCATTACCTTCACTTTCTTCACAGGCAGCTGAATTTAAGTCCAATTCTTGGTAAATACCAGTTTGTAAAATGGTCTCAAGAATTTTTCTTCTTTTTCTGGTATAAACTTGAAGGGGTTTAGGAGGAGAATGTAATGGTGATGTAGGTGTGGTTTGTGAATTGACAGGAGTAGTAGAGATAGGTGGAGGACATGAACATTCAATAGGACTTTGTGTATCTGGTGGTAAATATTGGCTAGGAGGTAAGAAGGTTGAGGAAATGGATGGACTAACTTGAGTATGAGAAGGCTGGAGATCAATAGGATTCTTCCCCTGAGTTACAGCCTTGGAGAAATAAGGATCATGTTCAAAAAAGGTAAGATCTAATGAAATAAAGATTTTCCGAGTGGGTGGATGGTAACATTTGTAGCCCTTCTTTAGTGAAGAATATCCTATTAGAACACATTTGATAACCTTTGGATCTAATTTAGACTTAGAGGGATCTAAATTTTGCACAAAAACAGTGCATCCAAATACTCTTAAAGGAAGAGTGGAAGATATTGGTTTAAAATTGGGAAAACTCTCTAGGAAGAGATCCCTGGGTGTTCGAAAATTGAGTACTTTAGTGTGCATCCGATTAATTAGGTATGTAGCTGTTAATAAAGCTTCACCCCACAAGTACTTTGGTACATGACTAGTGAACATTAGGGCTCTTGTTACTTCTAATAGGTGTCTATTTTTTCTCTCAGCAACTCCATTTTGTGGAGTGTCAACACACGAACTTATTTGGACTATCCCCTTTTTTAGAAAAAAATTTCCTAATGATTGTGTGAAAAACTCACCCCCATTGTCAGATTTAAAAATCTGAATTTTACTGTTAAATTGAGTCTCAATCATGTTGTAAAACTTTTGAAAGACAAAGGACACCTCTGATTTTTCTTTCAATAAATAGACCCAAGTAGTTCGACTGTGGTCATCAATAAATGTGACAAATCATCTACTCCCACTAATATTTTTTACCTTAGAAGGGACCCAAACATCACTGTGAATCAAAGAGAAAAGATGTGAGGGTTTATGAGATGATGGTGAATAACTAGCTCTTGTTTGTTTAGCAAGAGAACAAAGATGTGAAGGTTTATGAGATGATGGTGAATAACTAGCTCTTGTTTGTTTAGCAAGATGTGAATAACATCATCAATTTGTCCTAAAGAATTAAAACAAGAAGGAGAAGAAATTTAGATAGGATTGTTGTTGTTGGTCAAAATGTAGAGACCACCTTGTAGCCTAGCACTACCAATCCTCTTTCCTGAAGCCGGTGCCTGTAAAAAACATTCTTTGTCAGTGAAATAGAAAGAACAATTTTTAAGGAGTAAATTGAATGAGTATGTCTTTATTACCAGTCATATGATCAGAAGCACCTGAATCAACTATCCAATTTGACGTATGTACAGTGGAAAGGAAAGCAGTAGAGGAGGATTGTTGATGGATACCTTCATCTTCTGCTAGGGCTAGATTGCCTTCACTACTACTATTAAATTTATTGAATAATTGTTGTAGTTCTAGCATCTGTTGTGTCGTGAAACCAACTTGTTGTTTTGTTGTGACATCAGTAGATGAGACTTTCTTTGATGGTTTTTGGATTGAATTCTTACCATCGGATGGTTTAATAGATTGTGACCATTGAAGATAATTATGGCCCACAAATTTGTGACAAGTAACAGTGGTGCTTGATACTTTTGAAAAATCTGCCATGGTGGCGGTGGATGTTGAGGAAGATGCCATTTCACTCGACATGGATTGAAGAGGAAAAGCCATGGAAAAAATCTTGTCGATAGGATCGATTTAGACTGACACCATGTTAAATAAGTAGATAAACGATAGGTTTTTGAGTAAACTTGATCAGTTTATTCCAATAATTAAAAGAACAAGTTTACAGACTCTTATATAGCCTAAGAATAAAACTTCTAATTGAATTAGGAGTCCTAGATATCCTAAACTTAAAACTCTTAAGTATAAAACTTTAAATATAACTAAGACTCTTTTACCAAGATAAACTCTTGATAAACTAACTATAAACTCTTAACATAATCTCGACAACTAACATTGATGTCTTGCTTTCCTATTTTATATCTCTGTTTTCTAATAAAAGGAAGTTGTTAAGGGTATCACTTTTTTCAGGCTGCAGAGGATGAGAGATATATCTTCATGTCATCCTTGCTTGGGCTATTGGCTGAACATGGTCTTTGGCCCCACGTAGTAAATGCGTCTACCATTACCAGCAGCATAAAGGTATGAACTTGATAAAATGTTGGGTTTTGTTGTTTCACAACTAGTGTTTATGATCAGTGGGTCTCAATAACACTAATAAGGCCATATGAAGTATCAATTTAGTCCTACCCCTGATTGTTGGTAAAATTCTGTTCGACTTATCCCATCACAGGACCTAAAGCTTCTCAAGCCCTATTAAAAGAACAACTTTCAAGTGCTCACCATTGTGCATTCTATCTATGGGTGTAAATAAGAAACAAGTATTCACAAGCTATTCGAGTTTGGTGAAAAAAAAAACTCAAATTCAATTCAGTAAAAATAAATGATCCAAGCTGAAGCTATCAGTTGAGCCAAATTTGAGCACCATAATACCTGACTCGAATGGCTTGCGAGTCTAATTGAGCTTTTCAATACATATTTTAAATATTTATATTATTAAATTACATAAATACCCTTATTTTACATGCAAAGACAATTCAACTTCGAGCTCAAGCTTGAGTAGCTCAATTATATATCAAGCTGAGCTCGAGCTTAAATTTTGATGTTTGGTCAAGCTCAAGTTGAGTATTGAGATCCAAATATTGAGTTGAGCTGGAGCTTGATTACACCATTAATTCTATCTGATTTCTCCCCATTAAAATTTTAAGAGTGAGAAACACATAGCAAAATCAGGACAAACTGATACTTGCTCAAGTCACAGAACTGTTCCCATATACTAAGTGAAAAAATTATACTTGCTGGTGCTCACCATTTATTATAATCTGCCAGGGGTCTCATATGATTTCTGGACGAGTTATGGTCTCCTGTGATTATTTTCAGTTTAAGAACAGCATTTGGCTACTGTCATTAATTTACCTCCTATATACCTTGTCTCCTTTTTATGGTCTAATGGGTAACTGTCAATTAAACAAGCATGGTCTGATTGCATTGCATTGTAGTACAAGGTATAAAAGTAAAACCACCAAGACCCTATTTACAACATGTTCAGCTTTAATGCTGTTATTGGCTTATTTAGTACATAATCATTGAATCATCTGAAATCTTAAGGGCAGTTCAGATAACATTAAGCATTTATAATACTGCACACATAGGCATATGGGTTATAGGAATTGTTCATATGAATAGAATGGAGTTTCATATAATGACGGTTTGAAAGGAATTATGTGTTCTTTGGATACTTAAGACCATGTTACAGGACTTCAGTTTTTTCCTGTTTCTCATAGGCTGATGTTCTTTTCCTCCAAGTGAGATTTACACATAACTATAATATTCAGTCCATTGAGGACTTCCTTTTAGTTTTTGTTGACCATTTAGGATGGTGATTTATTTAGAAGCTTGTATTGTTCATTTGGAGTAAAAGGTTTCGACAACTAAGAGCTTACTATGTTGTATATATTTGCAGCACCTACATGATCAGTTAGAATGGAAGATCAGAACTTCGCATGTAAGTGTACAATCCTCAGATTGCCTATATTGTTTTTTATTTGTAGCTCTTAGAATTTATTGATTATAACCTACATCTATAGAAGAGAAGCTTCATTTAGAGAATCACAATCGCCAGAAAGTTAAGGTCTGGGTCATAAAAATCCAGATTTGTGGATGATAAACCATTAAGTTTATTTGTGGCCATAGTCTTGTAGACATATATTTATATGGGTAGGGTAGGAATAATCTCTAATCATACGATTACAATCTGCAATATTTAAGAAATTATTTTCTAATATCTAAGTCTCTGCAAGCAATAAAGTAAGAACAAAATTTCTGCAGTTAATGCAGAAACCAATGGTGACTTTGTGTAATTAAAACTTTCCTAGATTAGGCATTCTTTGTAAACTATAAACAGCTGTTACATTTTCGATAAAATAATAAAAAATACAAAGGAATCCATTCTTCTTCTCTATCAAAAATCTATGTTTTCAACACATTGGTAAAATATGCATAATCTATAAAGGAAACATGCATATTAGGGAAAAAGCATAATGGATTTCCTCAAGTTTAAAGAAGATCCTGTTTGAAAGACACATGGGAGAATCACATCTTTATGCTTGGTATAACATTTATGTATTTATTAAACAATATAAAAAAAATCAGATAACTAATCTTCAAAAAAAAAAAAAGGATAACTAGAACAAGGAAATTTAAGCTTTGTTTAACAATAGGACAGCTTTTGGTGTTATAATATGTAAATTAACTTATTCTGATCTCATCACAACTAAATTTGAGTTCAAGTCAAAAGATAAATCCATTATTTAATCCTACATGAAATGGATAGGTCTTATGTTGCATAGAAAACTTAGCATAATTGGCATCTTCTTGAAATGAATTAAAAGGCAATTATCCTATCTGTAGGAAACTTATAAGAGTGTTAGGATTATCATTGGTGACATCATTTTGGAGAGCAAATAACCTCATTGATTTACTTATATCACAGGATAGAATCAGAGAGTTGACAGGTGTTCTTGGAACTCATGCTGGAGGTGGATCTCAAGAAAGAGATTGGCAAAATTCTAGTATTTTGAAAAGCCAAAATCCTCATAGATTCACGGTACTTTTTCCATGTAATCTACCAGATTACCATCTTTTCCTATTGCTTGTTCTATTATATCAACTTTGATTCTCCTTAATTATGTTCATTATGTATTACGTGGTCCTTTTATTTCTCTTTACACTCTCAGGCTAGTCATGGCTTCTCTCCATCTAATCAATACCCAGATGAGCAACATCATATGCCACCCGATAATATGATGAGATACATGCATGATAGTGATCACACTGCAAAAAATTTAATGTTAAATGATCTGGGGCAACAACGATTGAGCAATGGTACTGCGCAGGAGTTCTTGTTCAATTCTGATAGGTTTGAACCAGTAAACTAGTATTCTTGTGGATGTTTCACTTTTCTTGATAACATTATTAATTGAGATTTTGTGTTGAATCTTGAGATGTGATGAAACATAACCATAACCGTTTTCTTTAGGCTACAATTCCACCATGATTGTCTTTGATGTGTTGTTTCTAAATTGCAAGAGATATTATCAAATGATTTTCCTTGTTACTTGAATTGATTACATATGATAATTGTGAGTAGCTTCTCTCCCAAGCTATCACTTCTTGTGATAAAGGATGCATATATGTTAGTTGAGGGATTAAATTATTGAGGACTTTATTCATTTTCTAGTGACATATTTTTCCAGGTTATTTTTTATACATCTAAATTAAGAAATTGCTGTGGTGAGTTAAACTTTATTCACCTTATGTGTTTTGTAATTAAAATGGCCTGAAAAGAACGTTATTGATATTGGAAATATGAACAGTGAAATTTGATTGCAAATGCAATTATGTCCAACATGCCCACTTTTTCCTTATTCAAAGGCAGTATAATTTTCTCTTATCATGATATCCTTTTATTTATTCTCTAAGTTATCATGTGTAATACAATGTGACTTGTTCATTTAGTGCATAGACATTGCTTTCATTTGATTATAGTTAGTGGTCTAGTATGGCTTACTTCGTACTTACCTGTTAATCGTATTCTTACAGAGGCGGTCCTGGGCCTAATCCTGATAGTGCATTTGATAGAGGTTTTGTAAGAAATGGGCCTGAGGATATGACCAACGATATCTTGTATCAGCCTGATGAGATGGCCTCCCAAGGTTCTGAAGGTGATTGGCATTTTATATGTGGAAAACTATGATCTTTAATAGCATCTAATATAACTTATTTGAATCCAGACTGGCCTGCAATTGAGGGATTTCAGATAATTGGTGATGCAACACCAGGAGAAAAACTTCTAGGATGCGGATTTCCTGTACGAGGAACTACACTTTGTATGTTTCAGGTGAAATTTCTTGGACATATGAAAAATCGCCATTTTTGAAGCTTTCCTTTTATATGTAAGGATTAATCTTTCAAATGTTGATAATGTTGTTTGCACTGCAGTGGGTACGCCATCTTCAGGATGGAACCAGACAGTACATTGAGGGTAAGCATGAAAAATATGACATTTTTTCTGTGTTCTTCATGTGGGTATTTCGTTACCTTACTTTTTTTGGTAAAAAATATCCAGGAGCTACAAATCCAGAATACGTTGTCACAGCTGATGATGTTGACAAACTAATTGCTGTTGAGTGCATACCAATGGATGACCAAGGCCGTCAGGTACATGCAGCAATTATTTTCATTTTTTTATCATTAGCAGAAAATGCCCATGCATTCTGTTTTCAATTGTATGTAGAACTCAATCAGACAATTGTATGGAATAGAACGTCTTGCTTCAGGAGGCCACCAATATCTGAAATTGAACATATTATCTAATACAGTTTCTATGGTATAGGTTTTAACAATTGGTCTTGCATTGAATTTATACTTGATGAGGATTTAAGCAGTATGCTCTACTTTTCATTTTGAACCTTCTCCCACTTTATGGTAGAGAATGCATGCTTGTTGTGACGACATCTTTGCCTCCCTTTAAAATAAAGTCCCTTTTCATTAGTATCAATTATTCCACACTCATAATGCATAAATGTCTCCTGCAACTCGCTTCACTTAACCTTTTCACAATTTAAGGCTGACAAGAGCAATCTTTGATTATACTTTTTGCAAAATTGTTTATTTTTCCAGGGGGAAATAGTGAGGCTTTTTGCTAATGATCAGCACAAAATAAAATGTGGTAAGTCTGTGTGAGCCGGAGTTGTTAGATGTCATGGTCATTGAAATTTCTCTATGTAGAAGTAATACTTAATATTTTTCATTTAATTTCCTTTTCTATTTTATGTGGCAAAGTTATTTGTTTGCATTGTTTGCCAAGACTCAAGTCAGTTGTTTAAATGATAATGGATAGTAAGTTTGTTGCCATGTGTTTGATTTTCTGCATTACAAGTCTTTGTTACATTGAAAATATGATTTGTTTTGAAAATCTTCTGTCCCTAAACCTTTTACAGAGGTTTGAACTTGTTTATTAATGGCCCTTCTCAAGTCCTACAATGATATTATATCTTGAATTTTTGCATGGTTTTGTTAGATCATTTTCTTTTAGTTGTTTAATAATTAAAAGAAGGTTATTCAACTTCTACAAAATATTATTTGGCTTCATATCCTAAATTAGTAGTGAAAGATTCTGTTTATGATTCTGACATGCATGTCAAAAAGAATGTGGGGGTTTGAACAGTTGTGAATATCGTGCACACATGTTTTTATTGATGCATTACATTTTGTTTTGTTTTGTTAGGCATCTTTGTATTATTTCATAGATTTCTGATTAGCTGCTTTCCAGACCCAGAAATGCAAAACGAGATCGACACTTACATTTCCAGTGGCCAAGCAACATTTACTGTTCTGTTGCTGGTAGGTATAACGATTGCTTGTGCAAAGTTCGGAATTTTCTCCCCTTCAAGATTTTTCTTTTATGCATTTGTTTTTAGTAGCCATGCCTAAATAATCTATTTTCCAAAAGAAGAGTGATGCTTGGTGAATTCAAATTAAAGTTTGGCAGTTGTATTAGTAGGAGATTTCTTTTTATCCATCAATTCTTATAGTTTATCAGTTCTGCTTCTTCTTTAATCTAAGAGGAGAATAGTGTTTTCATACATTAAATTTTATGGAGAATTGAGGTTTATTACAATTATGAAACTTCCCAACTTTATTTGATTAGGATGAGAAGAATATCCTCCCCCTTCTCTATCTCAAATGGTTCATGAGTTGCAGAGTTCTTTATCAAATGAGTTTGGGAAAATTGTTTCTACAGAAGAGATGATGCTTACCATGGAAGACTAATAAAAATGGTTGTCAATGCCAGTTGCTGATTACTTTTTATATTCAGTCTATGGAATGGTTAAGAAAAAGAAATAAAGGTTAGCAAGTAAAAACTTGAAACCTGGTGAGATGTATGGTTAATTTCAGTGTCTTGGCTCCTTAGTATAGTTTAGCTTGATTGAAGGTTGTATGTTGTTTTTCTACTCTTATGTGCGAACAAAGTTAACTACCTGTTTCTTGGGGGATTCGGGTGGGTGGATTGGTTTGGGCAAATTGTGGTTTTCTTCAAACAGTAAATAAAGAATAACCGTGTTTATTGAAAATAGAACGTCAACCAAGGAATTTAAAGGAAATGTTTGTTGGAACATTTTTCATTCCTGTATTTATGTGTCTGTATAAATGTGGAACAGAAACAATCAAGACTCTAGAACCAATATTGTTCTAACATGTATGTTCCTTCACTCTCTCAACAGATGGATTCCTCAGAAAATTGGGAGCCAGCAACACTGACTTTGAGACGATCAAGTTACCAAATTAAGATCAATAGCACAGAAGCTGTGGACATTTCAGAGAAATATTCAAAAGAACTATCGGTATGCTTTGAAATTCTTCTTCATTCCAATGAGTAAAGAATTCATCTGGAAGTTTTTTAATCAACTTTTTTAGTTTATTCGAAGATATACAAAATAGCTATTGTTTGTGATACAAAATAGCTATTGTTTGTGAATAATTTACATCTTTCTTGTTGCCAACGTAATGACAACACCAACTAATCTAGAGGCTGTTGTGAAATCTCACACTTCCTAAAAGAATATTTGTAAATAGGAGCTAGGCTGAACTGTATACTGTATATTGCAAATTTAATGAGAATACTGGAGTATCACTTTTTCAACCTTAAGACCAAATAAGAAATTAAGTTCGTAAACTAATATGTGTTCCTCTCGGTGGTGAATGATAGAACTGGGAAGAGATTCATTTAATTTGTATAGTTGATTATTCACTGTTAGAGAATACAGTAATAGTCCATGGCTCCTTGGTATGCGTTCCATGTAAAATTAGGTCATGAATTTTTTGCCAAATGACTGACTCATTAGCATGAGATGTAAGTGCATTTTTAACTTGATGTTGCAGATCAAAGTACCTAGTGGACTCTCGACACAATTTGTTTTGACATGTTCAGATGGGTCTTCACGCCCCTTCAGCACACATAATGTTCGGTAATACATAGATTAATGACTAATATTTGTATTTTTTTTTTTTAAAAATGATACTATAGGTATTTCTATTTCCAAACTAATTGTTACATTTTGCTCATCATTAAGCATGTCAATGAGACTAGTATTAAATTTGCTTTATTTACATTCTTGATTTTGCTACTATATATTTGTGTGAAAGAAATAACTACCCTAATTTTTATATACATTCCTGATTTTGCTTGTATATGTAATTTTGCACGAGAAAATACTATAAATAGATTATGATTTATAAGCAATATATATATAACGGTATTTCAACTCGGTAGCTCTAGCTTCCTATCAAAAAGGAAACAGGGAAATGGGGAGGAGAAATAAGGAGAAGCTAAAGAGGAGAGAGGTGGTATACATGTTCTCTTTCATATAGACCCAATTACAAATTTGGGTATAATGCAATTATTAATATTTTTTATTTTACAATCTTATCTTGGTGTAAATTGTGTATAAAAGATGAAAATAGGCTTTGTTACTTTCTAATGCTATGTTATTCATGTTTTTACAGAATGCGGGATACACTTGTTTTGACCATGAGAATGTTCCAGAGCAAGGTAACATCTCTTACCATCTTTATCAACAAAAATTCGAGTTGTGTTTCAAGCACATGATTAAGCTTCCTATGCATGATTATGATATCAGAATTTCACTTCTAGGTAAGAAACATAAAATCGGATTAGTGAATATACATAATAAGAAGATACTCAAAACAAATGGTTATTGATTACCATAGATTAACTACACCTTTAAAGGTGCAGTTCTTCCTCTAGTTTTAAATGCAATTTTATTCTGATAAATAGAACCATAAAGAATGCTAATGAAATGGAGATACATTAAAGCACCGTAAAGTTTGTCTGATCTTATTCTGATATAGTTATTAGGATGAATTGATGAAGAGGGAGTTGTTTTTAGACATCAAAAAGGGATAAAATCAATATGATGATGCAGTATGTGCTTGTTATTTCTGAACTATAGGACATAAAAAAGAAAATACCAATAGATTAGATGCCAGCATGATTAGGGAATATTACTTTTTGTGCTTCTCTGCATTATTTTAGTGAAATATATTGTTATTGCTTACTTCCTTTCTAAGCCATTTTTAATTTAACTTATGGAGCAGGCCTTGGATGACAAGAGAAAAGGAAGAGCATAGGCACTTGCTTAGATGAGTATAGCTTCAGTCCTATAATAATTATTCTTTTTTCTTAAATGGAAATTGAGAGGAAAATAAATATATTAATGTCTGTATCATAGTTTGAAACAATAATGGAAGATATTTGTATTAAGTTGTATTTTAGATTTCATTGTTTAGTCTATATTTAGGAATTAGAAACCATCTATCATTGGATCAGCATTTGTTCAAACTCTTTCAAGTTTCAGCCATGAAGCAAAGACCTCGGTCTTGAACCAGAAGATGGTGGAAAATGAGAAACCGAGGCAACTGCTTTCGTGACTAGTTGCCTGATTTCCACATTTTGGTTGGTCTTCCTGAACCATTGTAACCATATGCTATCAGAAACCAAATGTTGCGACTCGAGAAGGGTTTCGGATTCCGTCTGCCTTTTATGCCATGGTGTGCAAGTAATATAGCATCTAAATTAACTGTCATCCAAGATTTTTATTTGAAACATGTGGGATTGATATTTGAGATATTTCAAGTGAAGGCTTTGAGTTTTCAATCACATCTCGTGGGTGGTTTAAACCTTAGTTGTCAAAGAATCCACGTTACTAGGATTCAATCTGTTGGACGATTGGTGTAACCCTCTCGACCTGGTTTAGATATCATCTAACTCGAACGAGCTATACGGGGAATACCAAGGTTAATTCGAAGATTTTTCCCGATAAACAATCATAAAAAATTTTCTTTTTATCTTTTTTAAATGCTTTAATTAGATACTACGTGTTCATGCAAAGACCAAGTTTAATTTCAGCGAAAACTAAAAAAAAATGAGTTTTAATTTAATCGAACAAGTTTTAGGGATCTAATCATAATTTCTAGAATTTTATATCCTAATTGTGAAAGTAAGATTATGAATATTTATTTAAGTATATTTCATGCTTACACGTAAATTTTTAGCTTAAAATAATATCTACAAGTCATTTAATTTCATGTTGAAAGTTTACGGATTATTTTCAGCCTCCAAAGGTTTCATGGCATTCTCTATATGCGAATTCACCTAAAAACACTTTAAGCACATATCATGGTATATTAGCTAGATGCAATTCAACCTAGTTAGCAACAATTTATTCAACTCCAAAGAGTGAGCTTCAACATCAATAATCTTATAAACACAATCACCTCAATATTCTCAACATGATCTCTAGATGCATTCCAACCTAAATTAGATTCAACTCATAAGCAACTATGCTTCATTATCACTAACACTCAAATTCACGCATAGGGATATCAAGAATCAAACTTCAAAATAACTATATTATAACTAAAGGAATATCAGCGGACATTTGAAGTCAAAGTCATAAAGCTAATATCATTATAAATAAATCATCACACGTATATAAACATACGATTACTAAAAGTCTTATCAATATAACAATATTCTTAACATGGTAATCAATCTCCATTGCTCTCTCACTACTACTAATGTTATAAAGACATACTTGAGCTTTCACTTGGCGGTTATCAGGATCCTTGCTTCTCTTCGCTGCCTTTACAATAAATAATATGCATTGCAAGGTAAATGAGAGGGTAAGCATAAGTTTAGTGAGTGAATAAAAACAAATATAAAAACACCTTGCAATGCAACCCATATTAAACCAATTTCATCAATTTAAAAACCAAGTCATGCTCTATTAAAATAATCACTCGTGGCTAACATTGCCACCAATAGTAAAAATCAGCAAGTGTTTCATCACGTGGTGCTAAGCCATAAAACTCAAGGCTTACATGCTTCACTTAGCAAGGCTTATAAAATGTTTGAACTCAATGTTAAAAACTCGCAAATTTTGTTTGCAATAAAATCAGTAAAAACATTACACTTGCGTTTTCTCGTGTTAGTATTAGTGATCCGGTTAGTCTTACCTCTAATCGTTGGATAAACGGAAACTCGCATGAAGGCATAAATGCCAAACCATGCCATGTATGGGACTAAACCGTCACCATACCACGTATGAGGACTCTATCACCTACTCATGCCACGAACGAGTCTATCTCATGCACACGAATGGATTAAATCCAAATATGTTTCCCACCTTAGCTTCCAGGATAAGCTACGCTTAAATATAATACAACATATATATCACAATTCAAGCAATAACTCTAATGCATCACTAAGGAGTTTACTCACGTATACAAATTTTCATAAAATAACAATGCACTAACATCCTATCGATCGATCAACTTATTCCTATTAACATCATCTCAATATCCAACACAAAACAGAATCAATGATCAAGTTTTAAGTTAAAAACAATAAGTAATCCACATGCATCCCACTAACACATACATCAAATGCATAAACCGGTAAAAACTATTTTTCTCTTGTTTTTCAAAACAAAACCATGAGAGCATCATATGCATATAAAAACTTTGTAAAAACATCTCATAATCATTGAAACACATGCATAATCTCATATGCACAACATAATAAGAGCATGACAAATAACGTTGTAAAAACAAGGATAATATGAGAACCTTTAAGCATGCAATACTTAAAACTTACTTTCAAGTATAGGGAGGTTTTTCACACCTTCCCTACACCTCCAAACCTCTGTAAACACATTTACAATCATGCTAAATTGGCAGCCCTCATAATCCACTCACCAATTTACCAAAACTTACTCGACAAGTCGCCCGAAAACGCGATTCGGCTTTCCAAACTCATTCAAACTTGTTCCTCTATCTCTTGACCTAATTCAAGAATCAAAACCAGAGGATTTAGTGCATTAAAACACACCCAAACATCCCCAAGTCAGACCAATACATGGCAGCCCCTAAAAACACTATAAAACTTATTCGAAACTCACCGAAAACCTCTCTAAACACCCCCTAAACCTTATGTCCAGGATTTGATAATCAAAAATCATCTTAATTACATCTAAACACTTCAATATTTATGTATTTAGGTATCAAAAACAACCATGTAAAACCATTGAACGAAAATCAAGAAATCAATGTAATTTTTATCAAGAAAACAAATTTTATTAATTCAAAACTTTAAAAATTATTTCAATAAGCCAAGAACTTAGTAAATGCATCAAATAAATTTAAGTTTCAGAGGTTTGAATGATTCTAACCTCCAAAATTGATCCCACCCCTTCCAAGGTTTAAAATACTAGAAAACCCGTAGAAAAATGATGAGATTTTGATAAAGAAAAATATAAAGAATTTATTAAACAAATTTTTATTAAAAAGATTAGTGTTTACCCTTAAAAAGATGATGAATAATATGTCTTGGAAGGGAAGAAACCAAAATCTTGGAGTAGGGTTTAAAGCTTGATGTAAAAATAGAGTTTTTCAAGTAAAACCGAAGAAAAATGAAGAGAATTTGAAGAAGAAAAAGATAGGAAAATAAACCAAAGAAACTCTATTAAAAAGAATGGATATTTACCTTGAAAAGATGAGGAGGAGGCTGTCTTGGAGAAGAAGAAACCAAAATTTAAAGTACAAATATTTTTAAAAAGTAAGTTTTGGGGATTTTGATCAAAATTAGAGAATTTTGATTACTTAGGTTAAAACAAGGGATTAAAGGTTGTTTATATAGTCTCTTGGAAGACCTAGATCAACTAGGATTAGGATTATATCAAATTACCTTAAAGATCCAAAGTTTTGGCTTAGTTTATAAAATTTTCTTCAAGTTTTCAACTTTTACAAAATAGTCACTAATTTCAAAATCTTAGGGATTCAAGGATTAATTTTCGAAATTGAGTTTACCTAAGTCAAATATAAGTCAATAAAGAATTTTAGAATATTTTTCCATAATTTATTTTGATTTAAAACTAATTTTTAAGTATTTAATCCCAAATTAGACTAAACCGACAAAATCGGTTCATTAGACCTCTAAACCGACCTCTAAACTTCTAGGCCTAATTTTGGGGTGTTACAATTCCCCCCACTTAAGAAATTTCGTCCTCGAAATTTTTACCATGGAAAGAAGTAAGGAAACTGCTCTTCACAATTTCCACTTACTCCCACGTGACTTTCAAAACACCAAGATACCACTTAAACATTTCGACCCACACGAGGATCTTACCACATGGGAACTTTGCTACCAAAACAAAAATCTCAACATATATCTCATAAAGACAAGATTCAGTCTCATCCTTACACCACCTGTCATCACAACTTGCAACAATTCATAGAACGACACTCCTCGCACCCTCAAGCAAAAAGCAAAACCATTTTTCTTTTTCCAACGGCCTAAACTCTCCTTACTCAAGGTTGGAAACCAACTCTTAACAAACTACAACAACTTACCACCTCCACTAACAAGCTTAACTTTCTCAAACATATTCAACCATACAAGGAAACAATCAAAACTTTCCACCGAGTCTCGCTCACCACCACAACAAATAATAACTCCTACCAACAAAAACCTTAAACAATACCAATCGATCACAGAACTTCTAAAAACGGTTATAAGCAACTCTACCAACAACAACATTCTTACCAAAAACCCAAAAGATTCATGTGCAACACCTTAATATACCTTTCCAGACCTGGATAATTCACTTATATTGATTACATGCTTATTAATGAGGGAATATCTAAACTTAACAAAAACCTAACGTCTGTCTCAAAAACCTTACCACAATAAACATACTACTCAACAGTTCCGACCTTTCTCAAAGGAAATACTCTCTTAACTATCGAGAATCCACGTCATAAAACTTAAAGAGATTGGTTCACACACCATTACTCTAACACCTTTGACGAAAACATCATTCTCAAAGGTTTCTGGCTCTCAAACTCAACTTACCAACAAAATAACCATTTACTTTCAACTCAACTACATCCAAAACAAGTCCACTTAACACCAACCGCTTTCAAACTTCAGCCACAACTTCTTACTTCCAGATGCATAGCAAAAGACTATCACAAACTTTGATCAAGATACCATTCTAACTCAACACCATACAACACAAATATGTTCCTCATAGACATAAATGACAACCCACATTACAACTAAAAATCATTAACACAACATCAATTGTGCCCCGCACACGCGACTCCACCAAATATCCGCTAGTAACTTACCTTGGAACACCTCAACCATGAAAAGTCTTACCCATAACTCTTTCACTAGATCAATACTATTCGATAAATTTAACCAAGTCAACATTGCTCTTGACTTCATAACACTCTTAAACTACTCCACTACAACCTATAATGATAACACATGCAACTTTTCCCAAATAACAACTCTCTAACGAAATCATCATACAACACGATACTGTGATCAACCAACTCTTATCTCATTTAGTTTTTTTTTAAGCCTAAACTTCTGTCTCTTTAGCATTTCCAAACGTAATACCACTATTCCGTCCACTCATCTTAACATCCTCCTTAGTGTTAAGCAACAAAAACACAAGAAAAGCCAACCATAAACGAAAAATTCGACAAACCCAAATCCCCACAATACATCAACTCTCTTTTTTTCCACAATATTTTCATTTCCTTTTCAAAAACTCAATCGGTGCTTTCCAACACAACTCTAGATCGGTTACACCATTAACCTAACCACTTTATGAACCATACTAAGCAAAGTATGCCTAGTAGTACTTCCATCAACATAAATATAACACGATACCTCTTAAGCAACCTAACTTTCGCCAAGAAACCTTGCAAAAGTTAGTCTTTCTCTTTACTAACAACCAACTTCAACCGAAATTATTCTCAAGGCACTCAACCTGAGTTCAACCATCCATAACTCCAAGCCCAACTAACCAATCATTATCTAAGATTACTTTCCAACTAGAATAGTAATTCGAACCACAAGACAATGGGCTCAAAACCACCAAGAGTATCTTCCAAGCACTTTTATAAACCTATAACTTTTCCTTAAAGAACTGACCTCAACACAACTTCCGTTTTCAAGAGGGAAATGTTTGAAAATATAAACAATGTATGCATGAGTCCTATATGTCACCTTAGATGCCTATGCAAGTGTATGCAAATACAATCTAATGTTATGCTCAAGAATGCATGAATGTCCTAAGATGTCAAATGTATATGCATATAAGTGCTCTTATACTATGCATGATTGTTGTCCATACTCACAAACAACATCCTCAACTCCGGAACTTCAACTTTCTACCTCTTCAACGTTTCAAACCATAGAAACTTAGCACTCAAGAGTACAACACTACACCATAACCTGAACGTTTCTAATTTATTCGATTCACCTTTCACATAAAACACTTTGAAAATCCCAAGACACCATCGGTGATGTAGTCACCTATTACTCTCCAGCATAACAACTCTCAGACTAAACTGATTCAAAATCATTTTACACTCAAACACGATCGAGGACCCAATCAACTCAAGATCGGATATCACAATGCAAATCTTTCTATACTTTCTAATCTCCACAACTCCTCTATTACCCAGTTTTAGCTTTTTTTTGTCCATATCAAGTACAATAAAATTTTAAAAAATCAATTTTAACATGCAAAAATATTTTGCAAAACTTGTGAGGCCAGCGCGAAGCAAATTCCAAGTAGCTTAAGTACAATATAAAATAATTTTCTGGTAGTAGTTAGAGCAATAGGTAACCCAAAATAAATCCCAATAATATATACTCAATTATCAACTATAATTAGCATCAAGGACAAATAACCATATAACAAATGTATTTTCCACAACATATATTAAGCATCATATAAAATCACCTTAAAGTTTCATGCATTAATCAATCCAAAATCAAGCTAGTTTTCCCATGCTACATGGTAAATAAAGAACCACCAATCTTAAGAGATGTTCAACTTATAAATTATTTTAAAAACTAACTAATAGCAACACAAAATTTAAACTAAGCACATTTTCTTTCTTATGCAAAAATTTTCATATGTAAGACGATATTAAAATATGGTCAAAACATCTTCATATAACTAATGTCATAACGATGTAACAAGATTTCATCATGCTGACAAATAAAAATTCATTTGGCAATATCTAAGTACATCAAAATTAATCATACTTGAAAACACCCTAACATATCATGCTTATCAATAACTACATATATAGCAAATCAAAGCACACTAAAATTTAATCATGCTTGCACATATCATGCTCGTCAAACAATGCACTACTTACTATGATGAAAATTAAATCAATCATATATAGCAAACACCGTGTATCTCATACAATAACATAGAATTTTAAAACAATCACCGTACATAAACAACATTTAAGCATAAATTAACATAACAACATACCAAGCAAACAAATCATCCCAAAAGGTTTCATAAACCTAAGCTCTGATACCACCAAATATAACCCCCTCGACCCGGTCTAGATACCACCTGACTCGAACGAGCTACACGAGGAATACTGAGGCTAATTCGGAGACTTGCCCCGATAAACAACCCTAAAAAAATTTCCTTTTATCTTTTCTAAATGCTTTAATTAAATACTATATGTTTATGCAAGGACCAAGTCTATCTCATGTACACGCACGAGTCTATCTCATACACACGAATGGATTAAATCCAAACATGTTTTCCACCTTAGCTTCCAGGAAAAGCTACGCTTAAATGTAATACAACACATATATCACAATTCAAGCAATAACTCTAATGCATCACTAAGGAGTTTACTCACGTATACGAATTTTCATAAAATAACATTGCACTAACATCCTATTAATCGATCCACTTATTCCTATTAACATCATCTCAATATCCAACACAAAACATAATCAATGATCAAGTTTCAAGTCAAAAAGAGTAAGTAATCCACAAGCATCCCACTAACACATCTATCAAATGCATAAACCGGTAAAAATTATTTTTCTCTTGTTTTAAAACAAAATCGTGGGAGCATCATATGCATATAAAAACTTTGTAAAAATATCTCATAATCATTGAAACACATGCATAATCACATATGCACAACATAATAAGATTATGACAAATAATGTTGTAAAAACAAGGATAATATGAAAACCTTTAAGCATGCAATACTTAAAACTTACTTTCAACTATAGGGAGTTTTTTTCAAACCTTCCCTACGCCCTAAACCTCTGTAAACACATTTAAAATCATGCCAAATTGGCAGCCCTTATAATCTACTCACTAATTTACCAAAACTTGCTAGATAAGTCACTCGAAAACGCGATTCGATTCCAAACTCCTTCAAACTTGTTCTTCTATCTCTTGACCTAATTCAAGCATCAAAACCAGAGCATTTAGTGCATTAAAACACACCCAAACATCCTCCAAGTCGTACCAATACATGACAGCCCCTAAAAACACCATAAAACTTAACCGAAATTCACCTAAAACCTCTCTAAACACCCCCTAAACCTTATGTCCGGGATTTGATACTTAAAAATCATCTTAATTGCATATAAACACTTCAATATTCATGTATTTAGGTATCAAAAACATCCATATAAAACCCTTAAACGAAAATCAAGAAATCAATATAATTTTTATCAAGAAAACAGATTTTATTAATTCAAAACTTTAAAGATTGTTTCAATAAGACAAGAACTTACTAGATGCATCAAAGAACTTTAGGTTTCATAGGTTTGAATGATTCTAACCTCCAAAATTGATCCCACCCCTTCCAAGGTTTAAAAAACTAGAAAACCATAGAAAAATGATGAGATTTTGATGAAGAAAAATATAAAAAAATTATCAAATGAATTTTTATTGAAAAGATTAGTGTTTAACCTTGAAAATATTATGAAGAATATGTATTGGGAAGGAAGAAACTAAAATATTGAAGTAGAGTTTAAAGCTTGATGTAAAAATAGAGTTTTTCAAGTAAAACCAAAGAAAACGAAGTGAATTTGAAGAAGAAAAAAATATAGGAAAATAAATCAATGAAATTCTATTAAAAAGAATGGATATTTACCTTGAAAAGATAATGAGGAGGCTGCCTTAGAGAAGAAGAAACCGAAATTTAAAGTAAAGATATTTTTAAAAAGTAATTTTTTGGGTTTTGATCAAAATTAGAGAATTTTGATTACTTAGGTTAAAACAAGGGATTAAAGGTTGTTTATATAGGCTCATGGAAAACCTAGATCAAATAATATTAGGATTATATCAAATTACCTTAAAGATCCAAAGTTTTGGTTTAGTTTATAAAATTTTCCTCAAGTTTCAATTTTTACAAAATAGTCACTAATTTCAAAATCTTAGGTATTCAAGGATAAATTTTCAAAATTGAGTTTACCTAAGTCAAATATATATAAATTAAGAATTTTAGAATATTTTTCCATAATTTATTTTGATTTAAAACTAATTTTTAAGTATTTAATCCCGAACTAGACTAAACCGACAAAATTGGTCCATTAGACCTTTAAACCAACCTCTAACCTTCTAGGTCTAATTTTTGAGTGTTAGAATTAGAACCTCAAAATATTTATAAAAAAAAGTTTTATAAAAGGTATCATGATTAATTTATCTCTAATTTTTATAGCTTTTATCTATTTGACTTTTATTCTTTTAGCTAAATGTGATATAAAATATTTATTTAAAATCAAATTGGGTATGATTTTTGACAGAAATATTGATCATTCTTTTATCATTAAAAATTTAGATTTAAGGTTTAAAGTTAGATTTTAGAGTATTCAATGTATTGTATATTTTTAAGGTATATGGTTATAATTTAAAAATTAGGTTTAAGGTTTAATGTTGAATATTAGAGTATTGGGTGTAATTTTAGAGATTAGAGTTTAGGATTTAAAAATTAGAGTTAGGGATTAGGATTTGAATTTTTAGTGTTGAGGGAAAAAAACTAAAAATAGAGGATTTTTTGTCTTTAAAAATAGGGGTGTATATATTAACCAATATAATTGTTATTTTACATGTTAATTAACCAAATTGTTAAAGCTAAATAATTTTGTTTAACTAAATTGTTAAAATGATAATTAATAATTTAATCTACAAGTTAACTATTATTAAATTATAACTTAACTAAAATAAGTGCCCAAATTATACATTATTTTTACAATAAATGCTTTGTTAAGTATGAGAATATATTTTGCATTTTGTACTTTTGGAAAGTTACTTTATTAGAATATCATATATATGTTTTACCTTTTCTATTAATTACTTACCTAAAATATTAGATTAATTCTTGTATATAATATCTAGCCATCCTATGAATAGAATTAAGAAAAAAATATTTTACATGGTATAAGATGTCTAGGTTTCTTTAAAAAAAAAGGTTACTATTCGATAGAAATTTATTTTTTCATGTTTTTAGTCGTTCTTACTCGGCTACCTTCGGAGTCTTTTCGGCACCATTTCTTCCTCTGTTATCGTCCACCTTTTCAGGTCACATCCTTGTTGTTGGTCCGTGCTTCCGAACTATTTTGATTTGGGTATTTTATTTCTTTTCTTGATATCGTTAGGATTTTCGATTTGGGGCTATTTTGGGATTTTTTTGGGGGGGAGGGGGCTTTGGTTATATGATATTATGAATGAAAAGAATGTGAACATTTTATCTGATATCCTTAACACCCAATTCGATAAGTTTGTCCAAAATTTGAGAATTGATAATCCCAAATAGTATGTTTCCAATTCTTTTTAGAAATACATACTTGAAAACGGTATTCTCCATAAAACTTCTTGTGTTGACACCCATTCTCAAAATGATGTTGCTGAACGTAAAAATTAACATCTCCTGAAAATTGTTCGGGCTTTACTATTTCATATTCAGGTTCCAAAATGTTTTTGGGTTGATACCGTCTCCATGGCTTGTTTTTCGATCAATCGTATACCCTCTTCTATTTTGTTAGGTAACATTCTCTTTCTTACCCTTTTCCCAGATAAAAATTTATTTCCTATATCCCCAAAATTTTTTGTTGTACTTATTACGTTCGGGATGTCCATCTTCAAGTCACAAAATTGATTTTAAATCTTTGAAACGTGTGTTTTTGGGTATTTCCGTGGAAAAAAGGCATCATTTTTATTGACCAAGTTTGGGTTGGTATCTTGTGTTTGTTGATGTTTTGTTTTTGGAACACAAACCTTTTCCGTTTCCTTCAGGATATATTGAACAAAACGAAGATGATTTCTTGTTTATCAAGTCTTCTCATCTTTAGAGTTGTCTTTAACTTCCTTTGTCAAGCCCCTCAACAAGAACATCTTTAACATCCCAAAAATGGACTTAGATGTTAGCAAGGTCGGATCAAGGGTTCGGTTGATTGATCAAGCCAATTAGCCTAAATTCGGGAATTTATTTTTATAATTAGTTTTCAAAGGAAATAAAATATGGAAAAATACTCTAAATTCTTATTTGGACTCTATTTGAATTTGGTGAACTCAATTTTATAAAATTACACTATGAACCTTGACATTTTGGAAAATAGTGACTATTTTGTAAAAATGACTATTTTAGTGACTAAAATGTAATTGGATTAAAACTTAGAATCTTTAAGGGTCTATTTATCCAATCTTTCATATAAGATCTAACCTTCCAAAAATCTCTCTATAAACTTCTTTTAATTACCATAAAGATTTAGTTGAGATATATTTCCTATTTTTCACCAAAATCACCATATCACGTAATTTTTAATTTTCTCTCAATTTTTCCCAATTTTCTTGGTTTTCAATCAGAATTCTCTCAATTTTATCAAGTTAAATCACATCTATTTTATTCAATTTCGTTCATATTATTTTCTCCCTTTTTCTCTTCAATTTCCATACACTTTACAACTTGTTTTTCATGGGTTTTTCAACTGGAAGGCTGTTGGATCATGTTTGGAGGTAAGAAACCATTCAAACCTATGAATTTTAAGTTTTTTATTGAAATTACCAAGTGTTTGATCCATTGCATTGAGTTCTTGATTTGTTTTATGGTTTTAATTAATGATTTTTGGTTTTTATTGGTTAATTTTGATTGAATTAATGCAATTCCGTAATAAGGTGATACCTGATGGTTTTCAATGGTTAAATCAATGAATTTTAATGTGTTTTAACATGGAATTAATGGTTCTTGGATGGGTAAACCCGGATCTTAGGTTTTGGTAGTGTTAATTGGCTTAGATCTTCGGTTTATGGCTTGTTTGGGTTTGCGGAATGTTTGTTGTTGGTTTAGGGTGATTAGATCATGGTTATTGTTTTTATTTGTTGCTAATAGGTTTTGATTTTCGTTGTCTAAGGGCTGGAGGTCATTCAGAAGAGTTTCAGATGCGTTTTCGGTTTTCTTAAGTGTAGTTTTTGGGGCTGTTTGTTTGGGAAGTGTTGGAGGTTGATTGAATGCATTAATATGCATTAATAACTCTGTTTTGATATGTTAAAAACAGGGCAAGATGTTGAGCTAAGTGTTGAAGGTGTTTCGAAAAAGGCGAGAATATCGGTTGACTTCGGCAACCTAGTTTCGGACAAATGGTGAGTGGGTTGCCGTATCGGTAAGGTTTTACTTTTTTTATAAAAGGTTTGGGATGTAGAGATGGTGTGAAAAAACTCCTCACACTCGGAAGTAATTTAAATGCTTTCGCTCTCTTTATGGTTCCCGTATCGTTTCATAATTGCCATATTTTAGACATGCTCTTAATATAGTTTTTACATATATGATTTATGCAAGAGAAATGATAAGTGCTTTGGCCAAAGGATGTTTTCATTATTGTCTATTGATATAGGATATATTTTGGTAATTGAACATTTTATGAGTTTTATTGATTTCTATGCTTTGGTATCATATCTAATGATTGATAATGTTGTATTGGTTTTATAAAAGATGGATGTAAAGAAAATGTTTCCAATTCATGAATTGGATTTGACAATGATGCATGTATGTATGAGTTGCTATATATATATATGGTTTATGATGGTTTCCATGACTTTTAAAGCATGAGAAAGATTTGGAATAAAGTATGGTTATTAACTTTTCCCCGAATAAAGCCGTTGAGCATGATTTGAGTTCACTTTGATAAACATATATTGAGTGCACTGTAAAACAATAAGCTTCCATGCATAATGAGTATGATATTGGCTTAGTGACCCTATTTGAGACCACGAATACAAATGACATGTCATTAGGATTAAGTACACTATAATATTGAGTTAGTATGTTGTGATGCCTACACGTAAACGAAGGTGACTTTGTATCCGACTGTGCGTGTAGAGCTTGCATATATGTATACAAGGGTGACTTTGTGTCCGACCGTGCATATAGTTGACCCATACGTAAATAAGGGTGACTTTGTGTCCGACCGTGCATATAGTTGACCCATACGTAAATAAGGGTGACTTTGTGTCCGACCGTACGTAGTGGGGGTAACATGTATACAAGGGTGACTTCGTGTCCAACCGATGCATGTTGAGACCAAATGTCTTTATATAAAGAATAAGGAATCTGAGTATTCAATAGGTATAAGGTTTGAAACAATTGATAAGGGTTTCGATACCATCTTTGGTAGACTCGAACAAGTATCAAAACAGGGCCTAACTTTATTGATACACCTAATAGTTATGGTAGTTGAAAGTTGAAAATGAAGTTTTGTTTCTTTTCAAATTAGTCTCTGAATCTTGTAAATGAAATTAAATGAGTTGTAAACATCGTTTCAAGTTGAGTTTTGATATGCAAGCTTATAATAGACTTAATTAAAGATTGATAATACTAATTTAATATTTGGACCCTGAAATTTAGGATATTTTCAATTTGGTCCTTTTTACTTAAATGCTCGAATTAAGTCTCGTTTCACTTTCATTTTTGTTAAAATTGGACACAAGCTATGTATGAACATGTAGGACTTAAGTGAAGCATTTAGATAAGATAAAAGAAAAAATAGAGTCATTTATCGGGTTAAACCTTTACGGGTTTAGTTCGGTATTCCCCGTGTAATCCATTAGTGTTGTTTTCGTCTAGGACAAGCTAAGGGGGTTACAACATCTACACCCGTGACCATTACCACCTCTTTTTGATCCAATTCAACATGTTTCGGATATTCCAGATTTATGTCCCGATGAACCAATTTCTTTGTCATCAAATCCACCTCCTCTAGATGATCTTGACCTTTCTATTATACTTCGGAAAGGTAAATATATTTGTACTTAGCCTATTTTTTGTTATTTCTTTTGTTGTAGACATGATATTAAGATTTCATAAAAGATCAAAGTTAGGAAGCGCAATCACAAGCAATTTGACATAAGACTCATAGGTGGCATAGTACAAACCTATATGATGCATGTCATGTTTCGGATGACTTTAAGACCTATAACCTAAAGCTCTGATACCATAAAATATAATACCTCTTACTCGGTTCAAGAGCAAGGAGTGCTACCAAGCAATACTAGACAAGTTAAGTTAATTTTTAGGCAAATTTAAAAACTTTAGTCAAGTAACTAATACCATCATTCGAATTTAAAAAGTTTAAATAACTATACTAATGGAAGTTTTGATACACCTCAAGCAGTATAAACCATTTGATCATACATCAATATACATACATGGACAATTTAAGGTAATTATCTATGTAGGTAAGGTTATTTACTGATTCATTCGAACTTTTAGCTTGATTACCTATGTAGGTAAGGTTACTTATTGACCTATTCGAACTTTTATATTGATTACCTATGTAGATACATTTCGAATCTTTTTATACATAATAATCTCTCAATTCATTTATATCTTCTAGCTTAATTACCTATAAAGCTAACCCGAATTATAAACTCAAAGTGTAAATCTTATTTACCTATATAGGTACGATTTCATTTCTCTAATCATTCATAAATTAGTCAAGTTTGATCCAAGAATAATACAATATATTCATTACATTCTAACCATGATGATCTAAAAGGCATGATTCATCTAAGTCCAATCAAGACTAAATACTTATACTCATCTCAAGCTCATTATATGCATAATACCTAATGAAATTATAAACCAACCATTATACCTGCTTCTAGGGCTTATAAACATGTCAAATGCTCAAAACATAACAAAGTCATACTTTACAATCATATAGAATATAATGCTAGGCAACTATCACATGCTATTGTGCCATCCTTAAGAGCTAACATACATAATCAAAATATCGTACTTAACATATACAAGGTTTTAAAATGCATGTGACATTCTAACATATATCTATGACACATCCTAGGAGTTTAAGAAACAAAATTACATATCATACTTGCCTGCTTAGCTTGAATCCCTCCCAAATTAGGATCAGTTAACTTTCGGAGATCCAAAACTTGTTTATTTTGGAAGAAGGAAATAAAAGGTGATAAGTACAAACAATGTACTTAGTGAGGTTATTCTTATAACTAATCATCTCATTTTAAGGTTTTATTCCATCTTGTAAGATTACTTAACTAGGCTTCAAGTTTACTTAACTAGTTTACTTACCACATAAATAACATAAATTACACTTAAAAATGATCATGTTCTACATTTTAACAACTAATCTAATATGGCATTCAATCAAACACACCAAACTAGTCATAAACAATTACATATAACCATGACAATCAAGCATCTCGCTCTTAATTTGTCATACCATTCGAATGCAATTACATATAACCCTAAACGATTGTTTTAAATTTTCAAACATAGCAAAAAAGTTGTTTACAATCCACAATCAAGGTCATTTGATCATTTCATGCTAATATTTTATTTTTATGCTATCAAATATCATTACTTTTTAAAATTTCCAGCAACCATATAGCATGCATTTCATTCAATTCATATTTAACAACAGTAGCATAATAATTATATAATTATCCATTCTAACAACCATAATCATGCTTACAACATTTGTTAATCTATTTGAAGCATACACATACTAAAATCTTATCCTAGCATCTTAAATCTTTTTTCCTTTATACCTTCTTTCAATCCATTTTAAATTACCAAATATAGCTTAGGTTTATTTCATGTTGTATATATTCTCAACTGTCAATATCTTACGGGGAGCTACACAAAGAATTGTATGAGAAGCGCTTGGTGTCGCCCTTCTTTCAAGTGCCGATACAACCCCTTTCCCGAAATGGTACGACGCCAATACAAAATGTGATTATCATGCAGGACAAGTGGGACACTCAATTGAAAATTGCCTAGGTTTCAAAAGGCTAGTAGAAAAGTTCATCAAGTTCGGAGTGATAGAATTCGACGACCCAGTTGAAACAGCTACAGATCCTTTGCCGAAGCACGAAGACACTAAATAGGAATGACAATGTTGTTTTGGGGTTATACAAAAGTAAATTATGCCTAGTAGGCTAAGATATTGCTCTACCTTGGCCATAGTAGGTCACTTGTAGTTTTTATCTCTTTCGATGTGATGTTTTTGTAAACTACCTTGTTAGCCTAAGCCCACTGGCAGAGAGAGTCTTTTGTAAGGGTCCAAAACTACAAGTTGCAATGAAGCATATTTTGTGTAATACATTGAGGTTGAATATTGTGCGAACCAACTTTAGAAGATAGAGACAACCCAACTGGGCAACATGACCATACGGATTCTTACACTTTGAAGGTTCAAACTGTTAAAAATTGTTTGGGGCATCCATTTCGAGGAAAGGTTTCGAGGAAGGAGGCCAAATCAGAAAAGTTCAAGCAACTTCCATTATGACCAACGAAATCAGGGGCACCCCTAGAAAAATCACGACATTCATGTATTCAAGCATTTTGCATTTACAAATCATATATTTAAATTAAACACGCATCGAGCATAAATTAGGAACATCCTTTGGAAAAAGAAATCATGACATTCATGCATTCAGATACTATGCATCATGCGTTCAGACTTGATATACATTGAGTATTCATGATGCACATATTTTTGCTTGTAAATATAAACAGGTCCATAGAAGAAATCGAAAGACCTTAACCTAGGGGGCAACAACACGATGACCAACTTTTGGCCCCGAGAAGGCTAAAATAACACAGGTTTCACAGGTAATGACTCCAGAATTTTGAACCATTACTAACTAACGCTTTATTTTGCTTTCAGGTCATGACTACCCATTATGGAGTATCAAAAACAACTTTTTCCCAATGTCACCTCCGTAGTAGTGGGAAATCAATTTTGATAGAATCATGCTCCTCCGACAATTATGTTGCGGATCAAGCTTTGATGCGGATTTGACTTTTCCATATTTGTACAGATAGCACATGTGAATCAAAATTATTTTGAAAAAAATGAACAATGCAGAAAAAATGAAAAACTAAAATGAAAAATTGAAAAGACATGCAAAAACAAGATATTGGACAATTTAAATATCCTTCAAAATCCATTTTTGCGAATGGTCAAAGGAAATCCATTCCTTTGGAAAAATCCAATCTTGTGATTGGTGCAAACTGATTGTACTCAGGGTAATGGTACAACTAGTCCGGAGCAAACAGTTACTGATAAAGGCAAAACAAATCCGTTAATCCCTGTGCATTTGGGAAAAATGCATTGATAAGGATCATTCAAATGTCCATTGAAATCCATTTTTATGAATGGTCAAGGAATTAAATCCTTGGAATTAATTGATTGTACCTAGAGTAATGGTACAGCTAGCCCGGAGCAAACGACTACCGGTAAAGGCATATCAAATTTGTTGATCCCTGTGAATTTGGGAAAAATGCAAAGAAGATACATGACATCAATTGAATCAGATATTTAGATCTTTCAAACCTGATCTTACCCCTCCGTTGATGGAGTGGATAGATCCAACTCAGTCCTGCTTCTCCGTTGATGGCGCAGTAAGATTCAAATTACAGACTTGATCTCGTCCCCGTTGATGGTGTGGCCAGATCCCATTCAATCATGCTTCTTCGTTGATCGTGCAGTATGATCCAGACTTGATCTTACCCCTCCGTTGATGGAGTGGATAGATCTCAACTCGGTCCTGTTTCTCCGTTGATAGCGTAATAGGATTCGAATTACAAACTTGATCTCGTCCCCATTGATGGTGTGGCCAGATCCCATGCTTCTCCGTTGATGGAGCAGTATGATTCAGACTTGATCTTACCCCTCCGTTGATGGAGTGGATAGATCTCAATCCGGTCATGTTTCTCTGTTGATAGCGTAATAGGATTCGAATTATAGACTTGATCTCGTCCCCGTTGATGGCGTGGCCAGATCTCATGCTTCTCCGTTGATGGAGCAGTATGATCTAGACTTGATCTTACCCCTCCGTTGATGGAGTGGATAGATCCCAACCCGGTCTTGTTTCTCCGTTGATGGTGTAATAGGATTCAAATTACAGACTTGATCTCGTCCCCGTTGATGGTGTGGCCAGATCCCATTTAATCATACTTCTTTGTTAATGGCGTAGTATGATCCAGACTTGATCTTACCCCTCTTTTGATGGAGTGGATAGATCCCAACTCAGTCCTGCTTCTCCGTTGATGGCGTAGTAGGATCCAAATTGCAGATTTGATCTTGTACCCGTTGATGGTGTGACTAGATCTGAATCACTGAAGTTCAATCCTGCTTCTCCGTTGATGGCGGAGTAGAGTCCAAGTTGCTGAAATATTATCTTACCCCTACGTTGATGGTGTGGATAAGATCCAACCTTACACTCCAAGTCTTGCCTCTTCGATCTAACAAGTTCTCATTCTGCCATTGATGGCGTAAGCATATCACGGTTTGATTGGTCTCGTTTTACTATTGATGGTACAACTAGACCAAATTTTGTATTTACGGATATTACATCTAAAAAAAAGGAAGAAGAAGGAAAGAAAAAGAAAAATATATGTCATATCATGCTTCTTCATCAAATGTAGCTGAATCCATCTTGGCAGTCTTTTCTATTTGTCAATGTTGTAGCTAGATCAAGTCTTCTCCAAAGATGGTAGCAGCATCAGTGTCGTAGCAAGCCAAGCTTATTTTGTCTCCTCCAACGGTTTAGCCGCAACTTTTATTCTCTTTAACGGATTTCCTCATTTTGAAGATTTTGCTAACAAGAGCGGTGAAGTAGACCAAGTCAAACTCCAGTAGAAGAAGCGGTGGCCAGAAAGACCTCAACCTTACCATTAGAACCACAATTTTACCAAAAGCACCACAACATTACAAAAAGAACCTTAACCTCAACCAAGAGTACCCTAACTCTACCAAAAAGAACCTCAACCTCACCAAAGAAGAACCCTCGCCTTACCAAGATAAACCCTGAAAGCCATACCAGACGAAATGGGTTATTCTTTATCTTTGCTCTATTGTCGTTACACAACAATGAGCAAAGAGGGGTAACTGTAATAACCCATTTAACTATAACCTAAACACAAGCCCAACAGCAACCCATTAGACCCAACATTAACCAGAAATTAAAATGAACCCAGCCCAAAATTAAAAAACCCTAAAAGTCTAAATATGATAAACCTAGCATCCTAAGTTGTTGCTGTTGCCGCCGCCGTCGCCGCTCTATTCCGTTTCGATCACCGGCGCGTAACAACCATGCGCAACGTTTCAAATCGTGCGTGGTGGTCACGCACTCTATCATTGGCTCTTGAAACGGCCACCGCCCCACCGCCCATGTCAGATCTCACCGCCCATCAAACCTGCAAAGTATTAAAACAAATCAGATCTGAAAAGAGGATTGAAAGCAGAGATATTTTCATTTTTTTAATATGTTATAATGTGTAAAGATTGGGTATAAAATCCCGATCAAACTCATGTAAAAGAGGAGATTTTTCGGATGATAAAATAAAAAACTAAGAGATTCGAACAGAACCCGTAGCCAAAAACATTACCATTACAACCGAAACAAAAAAAGAGAGAAATCAAAGCAAATCGAAGGCAAAAGAAGGTAAAAAAAATATAAACACATTTGAACTTATCTTTGATTTCAGATTTACATCCAGACATGCTTCTTTTCAAGAATCTGAGGCCATATTCGAGACCAGGGCGTTGAGAATAGCCGGAAAGTATCTTCTTTTCGTGATTCTGACCACCAATACAGTGGCCAACAACTGCGGGCGGTGACCGAGAATGCCTCCGGCGGCCAAGTCCAGAGAGAGCCTCTGAGCTTTCATTTCTCTCTTCAGAGAGGAAAGAAATAAATGAGTATAAAGAAAAAATGTGTGATGGAAAACCTTTTATATCAGGGCCTAAACGGCACCGTTTTGGTGCCGATTTTCAAGGCCCAAAACGGTGCCGTTTTGGGCAATGGATACCCGCACTGACTCAGGATCCGGACCCATACCCGCGCCTTAACCCAATATAAAGGAGAAATTGCGCGTTCAGCCCCTGTAGTTCCAACAAGCTTCTGCTTTGGTCACACAGTTTGCACCCTCTTCGATTTTAGTCCCTATTTTTGCCATATTGGTCATATAAGTTATATTTTGTTCGAATTTGGTCCCTGTTTTTCACTATTTGACCTTACGATTTTGTTTTTTTACAGATTGGTCTCTCTCCCACTGTTTTTTTATATTATGTAATTATTATTATCTTTTTTATTATTACCAATATTAATATTATGTTTATTATTATTATTATTTATTATTATTATTATTATTACTATTATTATTACGTTTCTTCTTCTTATTATTATTATTAGTAGTAGTATTACATGTTTTATTATTATTATTTTATGTTTTATTATTATTATTATTATCATTATTATTATTACATGTTTAACTGTCATTATTATTATATTTTATTTAACCTAATCATTTTCGTTATTTAACTTATTTTATTCATTTTACAGGTTTAAAATATGGGATCATAAAATTAATATCGAATTTATATTTTTTGATCATATAAAATATTTTGTAAACGCTAGGTGCCGATTTCGGGCGTTGTAGGGGTGTTCATCCTTCCCTACGCGTAACAGACTCCCGGACTCAACTCTGGTGCGCAGACCTTGATTTTGGTGTTCCAATCGCACCGTAAAATGATTGGTGACGACTCCCCGGACCAAAAACGGTGATTACAACAATAACAGGTCCAAATCATATTAGGGTCAATAACAGTCGGATACAGATCAAGTTCGGGTCATTACATCCTCAGGTCAAACTAAGTTCCGAATCGAACAAGTTTCAGTCGGGCTTTCAGGTCGGGTCAACTTTTTACATCCCTAGTGAGATGGATTGGAAAAACTTTCAATATGACCACATCAAAAAAAGCTTAACACCAAAATAAGTGCCCAAACTATTATATTTTCTACTTTTAGATGCTTAAACTATATTTTTGTTGCTTTTAGGTGTTTAACGTTTTATTTTATAACTATTTTTAAGGTCTTATTCTAATTTTCGTTAAAAGATATATATGATATTCAATAAAAATAATACATGTGATAATATTTTTATTTCTTTAAAAATACACAAAATTAAAAAAAATAAAAATTAAAAATATCAATAACGGTAAGGTAAATAGTAGTAACTCAATGATTTTGTCTTTCCGGTCGCTTTGTGCTCAGTTATGGAGGTCGGTGAACTGCCAACACAGGTTGGACCCAAAGCTGGAGTCGTACTACTTCGGAATGCGATTCATAGTATCCTGACATATGCAGTGCCCGAGGAGCTACTAGCCAATGACTTGAGCTGGGGTGCTGATCTGCTACACATAAACGTGGTGGCGCATGAGGATGGTGTATGGAGAGATGTAACGGACTAGGAGCAACCATGATTGTTTTCGTTGGATAACTTGGACGGTACATCGATCACTGTTAGAAGTTAGTAATTAGTTGGTTAGTTGATTAATTAGTTGTTAAACTGTTCATAGGTTGTTAGATATTAGGTTATAAATATTGTATTTGGATTTATACTTTTGAATATATGAAAATTCATTTCTAATGAAAAGTTAGATTCTTTATTTACTTTGTTCTACTGTTCATCATATTTTTAGCATTAATGTCGCTATTCTCACATGGTATCATTCGCCATCAAAGATCCTGGAACCTTGCTTATTCCGTTGCTGCCATTTGGTGCATCTTCTCTGTTGTCCAAGTTCATTTACTGCCATTAATGATATTGAGCCTATTCCCTTCCGCCGTTCAGATTGACTCAGATCTTGATCACTATGTGTTGTCAATATTGTAAAGCTCTCTTCTTCCTTTACTTTTTCAAACAGTTGCTCCTTTTCGAATTTTCGATCAACAATACTTGTTTAAAGAATGGAGTAGATCAAGTTTTTGCTTGATATTAGGGTTTCTCCAAACGCAATCATCGCTCTTCCTTCGCCACATAACTCTTCGATTTGGAATTGCTGACTCTATGGCCGCCAGATGAGTCTAAAATCTTTGCTTTGAGACTTAGTAGATAATCACGGAAGATGGAGAGTGAAGGATCATTGAGAATTGCAGAATTGCTTTTAGTCATCTTTTCCGAGCAACAGTTGCCAAATCTGCTTTTATTTTGATTGGCACTTGGAGACAACCGTCTGTTAGGGGTTTCATTGGCTTTTCCATTTGCTTGAGACCGCACCACCTTCTTTGTACCAGTTGGTCGAGAAAGGGTTGACCTTGGATTGAATCCAACTTTTTGCTCTGTGTTTTATTGCTCGTCAAACTTCTTCTGATCCCGAAGCCTCTTTTTCTTCTCTTTCCTTTATTGAAGCCACATGTGTGCAATCAAAAAGCATCAGCAATGACACACTATTAAGGTTGGAAAATATAGTCTCAGATTTAAATGAAGATAAGATGCATAAATCATTCTTTACTCCCATATTTAGCATTTGAAATGGATGAACAAGTTTAGTGCTCCAACTTATACAAATAAATGCTACTGGTTTATGCTTGGAGACTAAAATTTTATGTTGAATTTCTTACTATGATTTTTTGGTTGCTATTGTCGGTGCGGTGACTTACTGGTTGTTGAAATTGTGATTACTTGAATTGTGTTCAAGAACAGTTTGAATGTTTGTTTCTTTATTGTTAATTGGTTCTTTCACAATGCGATTTGGAATTTGATGCTTTATGCTCAAGTGTCCATGAAAGAAAATCTTTGGGGAGTGTATAGTGTTTAATAGTTTTGCATTTCGTTAACCAGATAAAAGATAGTGTTTTCTTGATCGAAAGAGGACTTCAGACTGCACTCGGAAGCTTGACGCTTAACAGCCTTGCTTCCTACAAAAAGAAGGTTCAAATAAGTGAGGAGAAAGATAATGACGATAAATGAAATTTTTGAAAAAAATTGAATGAGAAATTGTTGACAGAGAGGTGAGTAAAGAAGAACGAAAGGATGAAGAACACCTTCGATTCTCGGTAAACCACCAAATAGAAAAAAAAATAATACTTTTCGATCTATTTTTCAATGAACCGGTTCAAGTGCTGGGTGTCAAAACTTTCAAGCTAGTTTATGTTTGCACCTTGCACCTTTTGCCCAAGAGTCATCAATCGGCAGAGTTCAAAAACTTGAAGAAGTAGGGTGAATGTTAGAAGTTAGTAATTGGTTTGTTAGTTGGTTAATTAGTTGTTAAATTGTTCATAGGTTGTTAAATATTAGGTTATAAATATTGTATTTGGGTTTATACTTTTGAATACATAGAAATTCATTTCTAATGAAAAGTTAGATTCTTCTTTTACTCTGTTCTACTGTTCATCATATTTTTAGCATCAATGTCGTCATTCTCACAATCACCATGAGAAATTCACCTAGGTTTCCAATGTACGATAACAATTTTGGGTGGAGGCCTTTGGCGATGAGGAGTGAAAGGGGCAACAAGTTTGACGGGAAGATTTCGGCGTTTTCGGGTAATGAAGGGAATGGTGGAGTGGATGTTGTTTTGTCGCCAAAAACTATAGCGGGGCTTGACTCTTAAGAATGATGCGGAGCTTATGTAGTATGTATCAGAGGAACAAAAATTCTTTGCCTTCTTTATGTGCCTCTTTGATGCATCTGTTAAAAAAAAATTAAATTTTAAACCCTAAAGTCTTATTTTCTATGTTTTAAATCCTAAATCCTACACCCTAAAAAATATACCATACCCCTAATTTCTTAAACCCTAAAAAATCCTAACTTAGAACTCTAAACCCTAAACCCTCTAATTAGAAGTCGGGGTATAAATGAAGACATGAAAAAAAGATATATGATTTACACTCGTATTAGAGATGTGTCATTGAGTGAGTATAGCGGAAACAAATGGTATCCCACGTGGGCCGTTTGAATAATTGTTAAACCATGATCTAATCTTGGGTGATCTTTGGACGGTTGTGATTTCATAAATATATATTTTTTATTTTTTATTTTATGTATTTTTAAAGAAATAAAATGAAAATTAAATATATTGATACATGTCTTATTTTTATTGGATATCATATTTTTTAACGAAAGTTAGAATAAAACTTTAAAATTGTTACGGAATAAAACGTTAAGCACTTAAAATAAATAAAAATAATCCAGGCACCTAAAAAAAAATATGATAGTTTGAGCACCTATATTTTTGTCAAGCCAAAAAAGAAAAACAAAGTTAACTTGTCCTATTCAAAAACATACATAATGGGATTTACCAACACTAAACACTAGCTTTTTCTTTCGTTTAAGAGGCAATCGAATATCAAATCGTACATGGATTTGTGGGATTCTTTTGTGATCCAACAAACAAAAAATTATATCATGAATTATTTTTATCATATCATCTATATGACTAACCAGTTAAATGCATCAATTTCTTTAATTTTTCATCTCATCTTTTTATTAAGTGAATTTTCACCAAACTTTACTAGCATTTGATTAGTTGATCCCAATTTCATGAATAATACAACAAACATGGATAGACCTAGGGAATGTTAGAGTGCAGTCGCACCCCTTACAAATTTTTAAATTTTACTATATTTTATACATTCCTTTTATATTTTTTTATTGATAATTTAATTATACGCCCCCTAAACTTTTATAATTATGCACTTCTACATTTCTAATATATATATTTTATAGTTTGTATCTCTTATAAAAACTATGGGTCCATCTCTGACAACATATATAATTAATGTTATAATTTCTTCAACAAAACTATTTTTGAGTCGTAGAGCACAAACGATCCAAAATTTTTTCCAAGTTGTGCAAATCGGGTGGGCATAAGACCTTGGGAATATCATGAACAAGAAACAAATAAGATAAACTTGATATGAATAAATTTAAACAAACATAACAGAATAATATTATCCACTATTTGTGCATTAAAATTTTCAAGAATGTCTATTACCAACTGAATAGAAGAGAAAACAATACAGCATGGATAATTTTAAATCATAGAAATAAAAGGAATGCTCATACAAGTTCATTTAAAGTTTTTCCATAAACATTTGAGGATTTTCATATTTTTAGATACATAAATCATGTTCTCCAAAGAAAGACTTGACTGCGTCTTCTTGTTCAAATATCCAACATACTATGATGCAGATATTGGAGAACATGGGGAGTCCGGCCACGTCTGGTTACTTCCACATGGATACCACTATTCATCAATGAGACCCTCGAGTGATGAGTTCATTTATCCTCATAGGGCATCTCAAGTAGGTCCTACACATGAGTAGAAATAGGACATCATTTATTGCTAATTTATTTAGGTATAAAGTTAAAATTAGTTTTCAACGTCTACTTTTAAATAACTCATTGTATGGTCAATGTCAGTAAAAGTTCTAAACAAGTGTAATAAGAACAACACAAATTTTTTATAAAAATCTTTTAAAATTTTGATAAATTATATTTATAGGATGATGTTAATCTATCTTAAAATTCATTATAAAAACATTCTTAAAAAGATGAGTTATAATTGTTAAAATGATATAATTATTTCTCAAATGTGATAATTGTTTATAGAATCTTATTGACTATTTATATTATTATCGCTTCTGTAGGAATTTTTTAAAATCGAAGTTATTGAAATCATACTTACGAATAAACAACTTCGTAAGAAAAATTAAATAGACTTGCTTTGATGGCAATCGAAAGTGATCTTTTAGAAGAAATTGATATTGAAAGTGTTCTAGATGATTTTGCTTCAAAACATGTAAAAAATAATATTTTTAAGTGAACATATTTGATTTTTAGATGTTTATAACTAATTTTTGTTGCCCAAGATGATAATCTAATAGTATCTTTTACGGTACAACATTCTTTTGAAAAAAAACTCATATCTCTTACCGTTGTAAATTAAGGGACCTATTTCAACATATTGCACAAGAACTCATTTTAATATATTTTACAAGACCTCAAAATCTTTGAATCGCCCTTAATCAATGTATTATAAGTTTAGTCATGATTTGGTCAACATAATTTTTTAAAAAAATTTTGTCATCATATTATTAAAATAGAATTGACGTGTAATTAAAAATAAAAAAGTAAAAAAATATTAGGTCCCTTTTATTTATAGATTTTTTAAATTTAATCCTAATAAAATAAATTAATTAATTATTTAATTATGATATGTGTCGCCATCGGTTTAAAGGAGAAAAATAAAATCAAGTAAATTTGCTTGAGAAAGAATTAAACCCGAGTAATCCTTGAGGTTGAGTGATTTAGCAACCGGACGAAATATAACTTTATACTATAAAACACTATCTTCAATCTATTTCTTTATTTTTTATATTTGTTCTTTAAATTTAAGTATATAACCATTAAATTATTTTTTTAATTTAATTAAAAATATTAATTAAATTATTATATTATAATAAATTAAAAAAATTTAAACTAATAAAAATCATTTAATAAACTTTAAATCTTAAATATAAATTAAAAAAATTATAATAATTTAAAAATTTTATATGGTGGATCAATAAGATCCGTTACTGTAATACAAATTGTTTATTCTTTTATTTAATTTTTAGGGTAAACTATTGTGTTAGTCACTTTCGTTTACCCCCAGTACATATTTAGTCACCGATTTTGAAAAACGACCCGTAAAATCACTATCGTTTCGGGTTGTAAAGTTTTGGTCACTCCGACGTTAAATGCCGTTAGTAGTTGACGGAAAGATGATTTGGCACAATAAAAAAATAAATTACATAGATAGTCCATAAATAATTATTTTAATTTTATTTCATCTTTAAATTAACTCTCAAAATTTTATAATTTTATATTCTCATCATCTTTCCCAAGAAAACATCTTTCTTTTCGCCTTTGTTTCTTCATCGTTCACCGTTAACCCTCTTAGTCTTTCTCTGCTTCAATACCCCATTTTCACTTGGAATATCAAGGTTATAAGGTGATTGTTAAAGTGCAACTAGTTTTCACACTATTAGGTCTATGATTAATTTATTTTACACCAGGATCTAAGGTTTTAGATCCATGAAAGACAGGTAATAATTTTATTGTATATTATTGTCACTATTAAACTAGAATAATGGAACGAAGATTGAACATTCCTCCCAATAGCTGTAATAAAAGTTGCAGGTTTAACCATCAGAAGTAGCGACCTCGATCCGTTATTGCATCAATGGTACCTGCAACCATCATAATTATGAAATATATGTTAACCAAGTGGCATTTAAAGTTGTTGCATTCTTGCTACAGAGCTGACAAAGGAAATAAAGACATATTTTCATAGAAACAATGAATCTTAAGCTTAGTTAACCAAATGGCATTTAAAGTTCATGATGTTATTCACTTAAAAAATTCATGAAGCTGACCAATTTGTTTGATATCTCAACTGCTACAACATCCTCCTTGAATTGTTTGTTTATAATCAGGACAAGGGCAATAGCAAAGAAACAGAACTTTTTTTTTCTGAAACCACCAGTAGATATAAAAGCACGCATAACAAATACAATTTTCGAACTTGAATGTTTTGAAGCTATTCACTGACATAAATTAAAAGATTAAAAGTTTCACGTTTCAGTATAAAAAACAGAATTTAAAAATTGAAACAAAGTTTCCTAACTGCCAATATAAAATTCAAAAACAAAAGAAAAGAAAATTTGTTTTACCATAATGAAAGTTAAATTACTTGATACTAGAATATTATACGTAAAATAGAACTGGAAAGATGAAATTTCAGGCCTTACTAAACTAAACAGTATTGCATTGATCTTCAAAAAATGTTTACAATTATGGTCAACGAAATCTAAGCTTTTGGAAAGAAAAAAGAGAGTTAAGCAGAGGAACAAGAAGAGGTTAATAGTGGAGGATGAAGAAACAAAGGTGAAAAGAGAGTTTTTTTTTTCGAAAAATGATGAAAATATAAAATTTTAAAATTTTGAGGGTAAAATTAAGATGAATTAAAAATAAAATAATTATTTAGGGACTATCTAAGTAATTTATTCTTTTTTTACTGTACTAAATTATCTTCCCGTCAAACCTTAACACGTCAAAATGACCAAAAGTTTACAGTCCGAAAACGTAAGTGACCTTATTGGTCGATTTTCAAAATCGGTGACTATATTTGTACTGGGAGTAAACAAATATGACTTTTACAATAGTTAACCATATTTTTTATTGTGTCTCTCGTTACCGTAGAAATTTATTAGCTAGATGTATGTTGCTGCAAATTTAACTAGTTACCAATTTGAGGATGAAGATCTTTAAATGAATTTTTAAATTATAATAAAAATTAATTAGTATTTGTATTTTATTATTTAAAGTTTTAGATCTAGAGTTTAAGATTCATGATTTATAATTTATTACATAATTTTTTATTATAATTTAATTTTTAAATTAAAATAAAAATTTATTTAGTGCTTAGATTTGATCATTTAGAGGTTTAAGAGTTAGAATTCATTAAACAAATTTTATTATAATTTAAAATTTAAAACCAAAATTGATGTTTGCAAAATCTTAAAATATATGTTCTCCTTGGCTCTGATACTAAATAGTCTTGTGGATCTGAGGATGGATGGATAAAATTGAAGTAATAATTTGAAATCAAATTGAAATTTTGATTTTGAAAATATAATTTTTTATTTTGAAAATTAAAATTTTAAATATAAAAAGTTAAAAATAAAATAAATACAAAGGAAAATAATTTTTTAACAAAGAGAACTTTGATATTGAATTCTGAAAATTTTGAGCGTGCCTTTTACATCAATTTTGGAGCAATTTTATAGAGGACTCTATCCTCTTTACAACATTATTTGAGGAATCTTTACTATTCATCTATTTTGGATTTTTGTCTCGTGAGAATCTCATAGACTAGTACTACATTATTGCTAATACTATTATTAGTACTAGCATTACATTATTGGTAGCATTACATCATTGTTTTTTGTGAAAGCTTTCCTGTGAAATGTGGTCTTCTCTTATTTTGGAATTTTGAAAGGTTGTCATCATGTTTTCCATGTGCATTTCACTTTGATCTTTACTTTTTTTTGTTTTGATAATTGTGAAAGAGGTGTTGTCTTCTGCCAGGTCGATAGTTTTCATTGAAGATGACTGAGAAGCTTTGTCTTTGTCTTTTTTCTCTGATTCGGAACTCATTGAACTTAACATTTCTGCCATCAATTTTTATATTATTTTTTACTTGTAGCTTGAGCTAAGATTGTACTTGTATTTGATTTTGCTTGTAAGAATCTTGATGTGTCCTTGTTTAAAATAAGTGTTTTGCAAAGGTTTGAATTTTTGATGAAGAAACCTTCCAAGTATTTGGTGTCATATTTTTCTTCATTGAATTTATCCCATCATTTGGTCTTAAAAGTTCTGATCAACCAACGAAAATTTGTTTCTTCATCGTCTTTGTAATTGTATCCTCAAGAAACAATCCAGAAAATACATAATTTTGAGAAAAAATGAAGGGTAAGGGATATGTATTTTTGGTCTGATTCAGGTTAAAATTTTTCAACAAATTTTTGCCAAAGGGATTGGATTTTTGGTGGTAATATTTCAGTAGTTGATCTAAAAAATCTCCACCATTCATGAAACCAGTTGGGAAATTTGTAGGTGAAACCAAATTTAAAATATATGAGCCAAGAATGTCTCATATGTGGGTTATTCATAAGAAAGGCAGAGTTTCAGGTTGTTTGGTAATCTCAATATGAGAAATGTGTGTAATGGATAATTTTTTCAGAAAATGAGGTTGGAAATTTCATCAAAGTCATTGGGTTTTCACCCCAATCTCTTGGTCTAAGGATTTTGAGAATTTGGGCTGTGAAATGGGTTATAAAATTTGAATCTTTAGGATCAGTATAATGTTTGAAAGATACGGATCCCGTTTGAATCAAAATATTCATATAATATTCTTGAGTTTTTCCTGAGGATGTCATAAAATGACAACCATTAAAAAGATGTTTGATTAATATATGTGGAGGCTTATCAGGAAAATCATCCTCCAATGGTACAATATATCCGACATTTTTATTTTAAAAATATTATGAAGTTTTTTTAGTAGATGTCTGTGACAATACTACTTGTTTTGGAAAAACATGTTGGATAGATTGTAGCTTTGAAGTATTTGCGAGAGATTTTAATTTATGTAAAACAATCTCTCTGTTTTTCGAAATCTTTATTGCTTTTTCAGCAATTTGTTTGAGGGGACTTTCATCCTTCATTTGAGCAAATGCCATGATAATTTGTGGAGATTGAGAAAGTGACTCAATCTATTTTTTGACTTCAGACGAGATTTCATTTGGATCTTGGGCATCTTGGAGTGATGCATTGGATGATGATCTTGATAAAGCATTTTTTTCATTTTATTCTGATTCAAATATTTTTGCCCATGATTTGATGGGTTTTGCTGATCTTGCATCTTGTAACTTACCTTTTTCTTTATCTCTCAATTTTGGGGGCATTTTGTAAGAACTCTCTGGTAAGAAAATCGAGTAGGAAATTAGATTCTCCTTTGATAAATTCAATATCAAAATCAAATATACTTAAAATTGTTTGCCATCTTGCAAAAATTTGTTTTAAGGCTATATTTAACATTTTTTCTGTAAAACCTTTTTCGCTGATTTACAATCAATTCGTAAAAGAAATTTTTGATTTAATAAATCACTTTGAAATTCTTTAATACATAAAACAATAAATAAAATTTCTTTTTTGATAGTACTATAATTTTGCTGAGCTGGATTCCAGTGTCCGGAAGTAAATTGGACTATTTGTTCTTTTCTCTCTTTTACTTGCTTTAGAATCCCACCATATCCTATTTTAAAGACATCTGTCTCTACTATTTTTGGACTTGATGGGTCTGCTAAATGGAGACAATGTAATCTTGTGATATATTTTTTAATTTGTACAACCACATTTGTATGTGTGTCAGTCCATGGTTTTGGATTTTTCTTGAGTCTTTCGTATAAAGATTTATATAATTTACTTAGACCTGGGTAAAAATCTATTACATAATTTAAGCTACCTAAAAACCTTTGTAATTGAACTTTGTCAAGGATTTGATTCAGAAATTTGCTAGCAAATTTTATGAATCTTTCGATTGGAGTAATTGTTCCTTGTGTAATATAATGACCTAAAAATCTAACTTTGATTTGAAATAGACTTAATTTGGGTTTAGAAACTACTAAACCGTTATTTTTGATTATTTTAATAAAAATTGATAGATGTTTAAAATGTTTTTCTAAGTTTTCTAAAAATATTAAGACATCATCAATGTAAACAATCGCAAATTGTGAGTATGGATTAAAAATTTCATTCATAATTCTTTGAAATTCTGAAGGAGCATTTTTTAATCCAAATGGCATTACATTCCATTTGTATTGTCCAAATGGAACGGTAAAGGCTTTTTTATATCTTTTTTCTTCTTTGATTTGAATTTGCCAGAACCCAGATTTCATATCAAATTTTGAAAAAAATATTTGCATTGCAGAGTTTTTATAATAGATTTTTTTATTAGAAATAGGATATCTTATCCATTTTAAGGCTTGATTTAGTGGCTTGTAATTTATTACCAATCTTGGTGTTCCTCTTTCTAGTTCTGCATTTTTTATCACATAAAATGTTGAACAACTCCATGGATAACTACTTTTTCTAATTAATTTTTTATCGAGAAGATCTTGTATTTTTTTTTTACAGAATTGTTCCATTTCACTATTCATTTGAATCGGTCTAGCCTTTGTTGGAATTTGTCTTTCGTCAAAATTATTCTCATAAGGTAGTGTTACTTCATGTTTCTTTCTATTCCAAAAGGCATTTGGAATATCAGAACATATGGTTGATTCAATTTGTTTTTTCTTCTGATTTATTTTTTCTTGTATTTTTGTTTGTTGTAATTGTTCTTTTATTCTTTTAAAACATATTTCTTCTTTCAAAAAAGAGATTTATTTTTGTTTATAACTGATTATATTATTAATTTGTTTATTTTAAATGGATAAAGATTTTAATAAATTAAGATTTCTAATTTTAGGTTTCTCGATAAAAAAAATTCTATTTTAGTATTTAATATCTTTGAAGTTATTAAATGATTTGTCACTTTATAAGGTTTTAGTAAAGAAATAAAAGGAGTTCTTAAAATAATATTTTGCGTAATATCTTTAACCATTAAAAAAATATGTTTTGTATTTTATTCCTTTATTACAAATTTCTGCAATAGGAATTTTGTAAGTAATTTTGAGTTTTTTACCATTTGTTGCTTTAAGACTTTTAGAAGTTTTATCATAGTACTTTTTTGGAATTATACGTTCTCTTATACAATTTTGGTCTGCTCTAGTATCAAAAAGGGCTATTGTTTCTAAAGAGAATTCATTATTTATTAATAAATTAATTCTTATCAAATATCTTTGTATTGAAACTTCGGTGAGAACCATCATGTAGTTTTTGATTGTTTTTCAGGTTCATCTTCTGAAGAGGACTCTTGAAGAATGTTATGACCTAATCCTTGTATATAGTTTTTCATCTCTTGCTGATAATTTTTTAATTATAAAAGTTCCTTTTTTATTTCTTTTAATTCTGCTTGTAATTCTAAATTTATAACTTGTTTAGGCTTTGCCTGTTCATATCTATCAAAGATTATATCTTGTAAATTATACATTTGAGAAGGATTAGAGATTATTTCTTTCTCTTTTTCTTGCTTATTCTTTAATGAATCTTTAAGCTTTAATAAATATTCCTTTTTTAATTCTAGATCTTGAATTTTATCAATGACATCTATTATGAATTCTTGACCTTTTGTTAGCATATTGATTACCGCTTCTTCTTATTTAGAAGACTCTGATGTAGTATGTAATTCATCAATTTGTAATTCTTCTGTTTTTGTTGAAGTGTCTGATTCAATAGTTGTAGTCTCTAAAAGGATTTTATTAATTTTTTGTTCAATTTCTTCATCTAAGTTTAAGTTATTAATCTTTCTTTTAATCTCACAATATTTTGAAATAACACCTATAACATTTTATTGTTTTATCAAATTTATTATTTGGTTTATATTATTTTTTCTCTTTTCTAAATTTTTTATATTTTTTTTATAATATTCGGGGATATGCTTGATTTTTCTTTTTTCTTTCGGACAACAGTTTTAGAAAAAGAATATTCTTCTTTTATGTCAAATTGTTGGCAGAATGATCTTAATTCTTTTTTACAGATATATCTTTCTTTCTTTAGTTTTTTTTTAGTTTTAAATCTTGAAAAAATTTTAATCCTTCTTTTTGAGTAAAACTAATTAATTCACCATATGTGAGTTTTTCATAAGGAATTATTCCTTTATGATTTTCTCTAATTTGGTTTCTAACTTTTTCACCTAAAAGATTTGGTAGTCCTGCTAAAAATTTTTCTTTCCAAAAAGGTTGTTGATTATCAGATCTTTGCATGACTCTAGTCATAAAAACATCCTTATACCATTTAAAATCTGTTAATTTTTTGCGCTTTAAGTTTGATAATAATTCTGAATTTCTATCTTTGAGGTGAGATGGGTCACCTATAAAATGTTTTGAAATTGAGAAAATAAGGATTATAAAAGCATCTTGGATTTCTTTCTCATGCTCGTCTAAGATAATTCTTCCTTGATCATCTTTTTTAGTAGCTTTTAAAATTTCTTTCTGTTGAGCTTTGGTGAGCGCGTGATCCCACTATCCTTTTAATTGGCCAGTGAACCCAACAACTAAAAGATTAGCTATAGCCTGATCACTAATTAAACCATTTTGATTTTGGGTTTTATAAACATTTGACACCATCGTCATTTATTGTAATAGGCTAAGAACATTGTATTCAGACATACTATCTATATTCCATTCATAAAGAGTATTTGTATTATATTTATTTTGAAAGACTAGTTTTTCTTCAATATTTAAATCTGGTGCGATAATTTTTGGATAATATAATATTTTAGGTTCTCTCAAATTCATTTTATTGATGTGATAATCTTTCGACGACTGTTCTGAATCATAATTTTTATTTAGGGTATTTATTGAATGTTGTGTATGTATAGGAGTGTCAGGAGCTATAAGCTCAGATTCTAATTTATTAAGCTTGTCTTGTATTTCGGATAAAAATGTTTTTTTGATAATTTTTAGGAATTTCATAAGGCGTAAAAATTGGTTTCATAGAATTTTTTTCTTCTTTTATTTCTCTCTTAGGATGAATTTTTACTAAATTTTCAATATAGTCTAATTATTTTCCTATGGTATGAAGGCTAAGATTTGTATAATTATTTTGTTCAACAATCATTTTAATATCTTTTGAAGATATTTGTTCTCTTGCATCAGGATTTCTCATTCTCAAAGCACTTGCTTTTATGCCTATATGTTTATGAAGGTAGGAAATTTCTGTTAGAGGAGGATGTTGAGATTCAACTTCTCATCTTCCTGTTTGCCATTTTGTATAGTTTTTTATTGTATTAATTGAAAAATATTCTTCGAACCATGTAAAGAACTTTATATGAATTTTATAAATATTCATAAATTCATAATATTCTTGAATGATTTTATCATTTTCTTTTTTATGGTCTTTAAAATATTTTTCTCTTTTCTCTTTGTTTTTATTAGAATAAAAATGTTTCCTACACCATTCTTTGTTGATTTCAAAAGGATTTTCTGAAACATATATTTCAGAATTTTCATTTCCTCTATTATTAGTCATGGAAGAATATGTTGGAGACATGTTTGATGAATTTCCTGGGCTCTCAACTTGCCTAGCATAAATAGTTTGAACAATATTTGAGAAATAATCTATCCCTTGTAAATTGGTTCTTAATGTATTTGAGATAGAAGAAGTAGAGGCTCTAGCTGTCCTAAAATCATTACTTCATTCTGCGATATTTAATCTTTGAAAAGCAGTACTTGTACTTGTCATATCAAATGAATATCTTGGGGGTAATCTTCTTGGTCTATCAAAAATTAATTCGACTGTTTCAGTATTATCTTGGGTAATTTCTCTTAAAGAGTTGTTTCTAATAGGATCTGCTTCCACTAGAGGTGTGTCTCCTTTTAATTTTCATATATCAGGAAGGCTAATTTCATGCCACTAAATTGTCTTTGGTATTGTGGTGTGAGATCTAGTTGTATCTGTTTCTATTAAGAGGGTTTCTCCTTTTGAATTTTGGATTAAAGCTTTAGTATTTACTATAGAGTACATTGCTTTGCAATGTAATCTATAGACTAAAGTCAAAACTTCAGATTCAAGAAGCATTTTATAATTATGAGTATGAATTTAAAATATTTTTATCTGTTAGAAAGATCATAAAATTTGGATAATATTTAAAATGTATTGATCTTGTACAAAGACTTGTTTATATTGTTTCTAATAAAGAATCATTAAATATAACATGTCTTTGATCTCTTAAAACCACTAATATGGATGTATTTTTAGTGACTTCTACACTAAGAGGTTTAATTCTCACTCGGACAAGTCTAAAATGAATATATTTATAATTTTGATCTCTAAGTCTTTTAATGACAAATTCATTTAGTAATTGAAAGGTTTGATACTCTTTTGGGATATGTAAACTTTTTTTTTTTATTTTGATAATATAGTTAGAAAATGCATTAAAATTTTTAAAAGTTGTCTTTTTATAAATTTGATTTACTAGAACGATTGAAATATTCCAATCATCAATTTTTTAAAAAATATTTTTATAATTTATTTCTTGTTCATTTAAGGTTCTAATTGATGATTGATCAGAATCTTAGGATTTGTTAGAAACAGAACTTGCAGAAGAATTAGTTCTTCTAAGAAGTGAAAACATCTATCTGATTTTAAAAATCTTATAAAGAGGTTTTACTATTAATTTTCTTTGGATTACTATGATTGCCTATAGGGATACTATGACCTTGACACACCTAACCCATAGTATAACCGGTCACTGTATCAGAACTCAACAATAATAATAATACATTGAAAAAGATGGTTAAACCAGAACTCAGAAATTTAAAACCAAAATTAATGTTGCAAAATCTTAAAATACATGTTTCTCCTTGGCTCGGATACCAAATTTTATTAAATTTTATTAAATTATAATAAAAACTGATTTAACGCTTAGCTTTTAGTTTATAGTTTTGGTTTAGGGTTTAGGTTACCTAAATGAATTTATTATAATTAAAAAATTATTTAGGGTTTAATGTTTAGGTTTTAAAATTTGTTAAATAAATTTTTATTATTTAATTTATATAATAATTTAATTAATATGTTTAATTAAAATAAAAAAAATAATATAATAATTATACTTATAAAATTAAAGAATAAATAAAGGTAACAAGTTAGATTACAGGGTGAGGATTGCATGCGTGCGGGTACATACAGGTGTCATGGGTCTAGAATCGATCTAATAGAATCGTACGGTCTAAGTGAATAAATGAGGAGGGGTGAGCCTATATTTATATTTGGCCCCCATTACATCCAACGGTTACAATTAAATTACATCAATGGTTAAAATTGATTCTCACCAACTATAAAGGTATCATCTAAGAATATTATCGACTATTTAAGGAAAGAATCTTTTATGTTCACATGGCATGTTCACGTAGGATAAGTGAACTATTCTAATGGGCTTGACAAACACAAAACCTTGGTGAGATAAACTTGAACGATCAGACTGTAGCAACTTATCGTTGGGCTCGCAGACCGTGACACAAGCATTGTAACAAGATAAATTTATGCATTCGAACTATACTATGTATTCCGACTTTAAGTACAGTGTTCAAAACACAATATATCTGAAAATAATTCGAACTATACTATATATTGGGTTAACTTCAACCACAATATTGTGTCAATTTCTCTGGTTTGGGTCCATTCCTTGCAAATTCCCTACTGACAAAAGGAGTGATCAGAATTCAAAGAAGTGATGTTTTTGTGAAACCAAAGATTCTCCATTTTTGCAGATGAATATTTGACTTGTCACAACGAAAAGAACTTCCATGGCTAAAACAAGAAGCACGCATCTACTCTCCATATGGAACTGTTCTCCCACATGGTCTCTCCACCACAAACAAGCATTATTAGCGACGGTTTTGTGGAGATTCTGTTAAAAAAATCATTTCTTGGGAGAGTCCATGTTAGAAGAAAAAGAAGTGGAAGCTAGATTCTTTGCATTATGATGTGGGTTTCTTCCCTTGGAAAATAAATAGATTTCTTACTACTGAAATGGAAAAGGCTTCATGCTTGTTTTGTGGAAGAGTTCCTCCTCCAACAACAAAAGCTTTGGTTTTGAGTGTTCAGAAGAGTACCTTTTTGAGTTCTCTGTCATTCTCATTTTCCCCTCCTTTGAAATCAATTTATTTATTTGTTGGCCGTAAACATAATATCCCTACAACAAAATTTCAGTCTAAGCAGTTTGTTTTCAATGGTAGTGGGGAAAGCAGAGGCAGTCAAAGTAGCAGCAAATTTATTACTACTTCAAAGAAGAAGCCTAGAAGAAAAAGCTATGTTGGAAGCAACTCAAAAAAAGTTGGAAAAAGTGAGAATAAGTCTACTCCTAAGCCCAGTGATAGTCTCAGTAGGACAAAGATATTAGTGGAAGAACTGGGGTTGTTGAAAAAACAGAAGGAGCAGAAGGTTCAGAAGAGTAAATCTTTAAATGTTAGAACTTTGTATCAAAATGGGGATCCTTTGGGCAGAAGAGATCTTGGGAAGAAGGTAGTTAGGTGGATTAGTGAAGGCATGAAGGCAATGGCTTCAGATTTTGTGTCAGCAGAGTTGCGAGGGGAGTTTTTGGAGTTAAGACAAAGGATGGGACCTGGATTGACTTTTGTAATCCAGGCACAGCCATATTTCAGTGCTATTCCTATCCCTCTTGGACTTGAAGCAATTTGTTTGAAGGCTTGTACACATTATCCAACTTTGTTTGATCATTTCCAGAGGGAATTGAGGAATGTTCTTCAAGAGTTTCGGCAAAATTCTATGGTTGAAGATTGGAAAGAGACTGAGTCTTGGAAGCTGCTTAAGGAGCTAGCTACTTCTGGTTCGTTTTCTTTCTTTATTGTTGGAACTATTTTCATATTCAACTTTATTTCTATCCTGTAGGTTGAATATAGAATTAATTAATAGTTTTAACATAGTATTTGGAATATGCTAATTAATGAATTTAGCATAAATTTGATTGTTTTAACGTAGTTTTTTGAATGAGCAAATTAGTGAAGTAGTTTGGTAAGAAAGTGAGATTGAGCTGAGAATGATGGATTTTTGCAGCTCAGCATAGGGCAATTGCTCGGAAGAATACACTGACAAAGCCTGTTCAAGGTGTTTTGGGGATGGCTTTGGAGAAAGCTAAGGCCATGCAAGGCAGGATTGATGAGTTTACAAATCGAATGTCGGAGTTGCTTCGGATAGAGAGGGATGCAGAATTGGAGTTCACTCAGGAGGAGTTGGATGCAGCTCCTACACCTGATGAGGGTTCAGATTTGTCGAAACCTATTGAGTTCTTGGTTAGCCATGGCCAGGCTCAGCAAGAACTTTGTGACACCATTTGCAATTTGAATGCTGTTAGCACATCAACAGGTTATCTACGGATTTATTTGTTAGTTTTTTTTTTTTTCTTTTTATATGAGATTGATAACCCCATGAATGAGCCTTCATTTGCTCCTTTGAATGCAGTTTTGGAGTTTGTTGCAAAAACAGAGGTTTCGATTACTAATGCTTTTAGAATTTTGGTGTGTACAGGCTTAGGTGGAATGCATTTGGTGTTATTTAGGGTTGAAGGGAACCATCGACTGCCACCTACAACCTTGTCCCCCGGAGATATGGTCTGTGTGAGGATTTCTGACAGCAGGGGAGCAGGAGCAACTTCTTGCATCCAGGGATTTGTTTACAACCTTGGGGATGATGGTTGTAGCATTAGTATTGCCATGGAATCTCGTCATGGTGATCCAACTTTCTCTAAGCTATTTGGAAAAAGCGTTCGCATTGATCGTATTCATGGTTTGGCTGATGCACTCACATATGAGGTATTTGATAATGCCTTTTAATTTTTCAGTCTTTGGGTTTATATTTCCTGGATGTTGAGCATGTTCGTTTTACAATCACTGATATATCTTAACTCTTAGGCTTTGCTTGGTATGAAGGATGGAAAATCAGTTAATCATATGGTTAGGATTCATAACCACTTTCTTACTTTAAATCTTAACCATTTGATTAACTAATTTTTCATCCTGCATATCAAGCAAAGCCTTAGTTCTATTGCTAAATTCCACTTGACTGGTATAAGTTCATTCCTATCTCATGATAATTTTGAGATGTCATGAAATAAAAGGAATTTGATCAAAACACTAGGAAATAGAAGTTCATTCATAGTATTTACACAGAGTGCTATTGCCTAGGCTTGATACAATTTTGTATTCTCACTATCCTTCTTTTTTAATTCGATGGACATAATTAAGCATGGTTCTACCTGTAATAGAGAATACCTCTTAACTTTTGAGGTAGAGTTTTGAATTTCCTGAAAGTACTAATTCCAGAAATAGTTTGGCCACTTCCCGAAGTTTTTTGGTTAATGGATTCACTTTGAGATTGTTTCTGTTGAAAAATGCCTACTATATCTAACAGCCTTCTTATGTTTTTTTAGCGCAATTGTGAAGCCTTAATGCTGCTTCAGAAGAATGGCTTGCAGAAGAAAAACACTTCAATTGCTGTTGTGGCCACACTGTTTGGAGACAAGGAAGATATCGAATGGCTGGAGGAGAATGGTTTGGTTGACTGGAATCAAGCAGAGTTGGATGGATTGTTACAGCATGGAACATTTGATGATTCCCAGCGGAAAGCAATTGCTTTAGGCTTAAACAAGAAGAGACCTGTGATGGTTGTTCAAGGACCTCCTGGCACTGGAAAGACAGGCATGCTTAAGGAAATTATAGCACTTGCTGCACATCAAGGTGAAAGGGTGCTAGTAACAGCGCCTACTAATGCAGCTGTTGACAACATGGTCGAGAAACTTTCCAATACAGGATTGAACATAGTGCGTGTTGGGAACCCAGCACGTGTTTCTTCAGCTATATCATCCAAGTCTTTGGTTGAAATTGTCAATTCTAAGCTAGCAGATTACCAAGCAGAGTTTGAAAGGAAGAAGTCAGATCTAAGAAAAGATCTTCGACTTTGTTTAAAGGATGATTCTTTAGCTGCTGGAATACGCCAGCTATTAAAGCAGCTTGGTAAGGCACTGAAAAAGAAGGAGAAGGAGACAGTGAAGGAAGTACTATCAAGTGCACAGGTGGTGCTTTCTACCAACACTGGAGCAGCTGATCCACTTATTCGAAAGTTGGATATTTTTGACATGGTTGTTATAGACGAAGCTGGGCAGGCAATTGAACCCTCTTGTTGGATCCCAATATTGCAGGGAAAACGTTGTATACTTGCTGGTGATCAATGCCAACTTGCTCCGGTAATTTTGTCCCGAAATGCTTTAGAAGGTGGCCTTGGAGTATCCTTGCTGGAGAGAGCTGCAACTTTGCATGATGGGTTTTTTGCTACCATGTTAACAACTCAGTACCGAATGAATGATGCAATAGCCAGCTGGGCTTCTAAGGAGATGTATGATGGAGAACTGAAATCCTCTCCCTCTGTTGCATCTCATCTTCTTGTTGATTCTCCATTTGTCAAGGTATGAGATCCAATCATATTATTCATTCTATAAAATGGAACATAGATCTTTATTAGTAATGGCTAATGGGAATGCTAAATTAAAAAAATCTCCAAATTAATTCAAGGTCGCAATCTTTTATTCAAATTCATGCATGTATGTTTTTTTTTAGCTTTCCAATGCTAGTTATTAGGTTTCCCATATTCATCGAAAGCTTTTATTTGAGAAGGTTTAAGGTTCTACATCATTGAATTTTTGGTAATTATTTTTTCTCGAGGTTTCTTTAACTTACTGCAGCCTACATGGATAACACAATGCCCATTGTTGTTACTCGATACAAGGATGCCATACGGAAGTTTGTCAGTAGGCTGTGAAGAGCATTTAGACCTGGCAGGCACAGGATCTTTCTTCAATGAAGGGGAAGCGGATATCGTTGTGCAACATGTCTTTTATCTGATCTATGCAGGTACTTGCTCATATTCTTGGTCTACCTTATCTAATGGTGGTTACTTATATTGTCTTGGGTATTTGACAAATTAGATAAGGTAGACCAAGAATATGAGTCCTTGGTATATTGTTGCATATTCAAGTTTTGTGAGTCCTTGGTATTTAAAAAAAATACTAAACTATATTGGACTTGTGAATGTTACATGTATGGCCTGCCACTCATGTCAGGAGAATACTTCTCTCTCTCTCTCTGCATGTATATAGCAGCTTGTATTCATTTTAGAGTTTAGTTGTTTGTCATTTGCTTCAACGATATGGGTGCTCAAATAGATTTCTCATACTCGGCCGGGGAGACGGTTTGTCTCAGATTTTCTTGTCCGGTGCATGATCAAGTGACGTATTTTGCTCAAATAGAATCTTGCCTTTGTTGTGTGCCTAAGCCTTTAGTATGTGCCAGGAGTCGTAGACTATCTATTGTTTCCCACTCATTATCAACCTTTTTCAAGATTGTATTCCCTCTAGATGTACTAATCATGCTGGTTCGTCCATCGATTTTTTAACCTATGATGATAAACTCTTGACTTCGAACATGACCAGCTTTTGAGAATAAGATATGTTGTAGAAAGATTGCACTCTTTTGGTAACTCAAATTTACACTAGTAGTAAGATCCTGCCACCTTATAACACGTGAGCCGATTGTCTTCTATTTCTCTAACTTCCCATTTTATGAGTTTTAAAGTGACGACTGTTATTAGCTTCTGCATAATACTTATCAGCTGGTAGATCAACACCTGCACTCAAATCGGCGTTCTGCTTCGTTCTTTTTCTTCTTTTATTTTCAAGTTACATCCATGCTTGCTTTATAGCTATTAATAGGCCTTGATTGCTGCAATCTTTCCTCACTTTACCAAGTTTTGAACTATACTTGGTTTTATTCTCTTATGCAGGTGTTCGCCCAGCAGCTATCGCTGTCCAATCACCTTATGTTGCTCAGGTACAGCTCTTACGAGACAGGCTTGATGACTTGCCAGAGGCTGCCGGTGTCGAGGTTGCGACAATTGATAGCTTCCAAGGTCGAGAGGCTGATGCAGTAATTATATCAATGGTATTATTTAGTTATTTTTTGTGTGAATTATTATGCACAGTGTGAAGTTCTGTTACCTGCCTTTTTTATATCATGGTGTTCTAAACCGGTGCTTCAGTCACGGATTTTGCTTGAAACAGTCCTTTCGGCCAAAATGCTTGACCAAATCCTAACCATGGCTGATTTAGAATTGTTGTTACTGTTTTTAGGTACGATCAAACACTTTAGGAGCTGTGGGGTTCTTGGGGGATAGTAGGCGGATTAACGTCGCCATAACAAGAGCTCGTAAACATATCGCGGTCGTGTGTGATAGCTCAACAATTTGCCACAACACTTTCTTGGCCAGGCTCTTACGCCATATCCGGTATGTTGGTAGAGTGAAGCATGCTGAACCCGGCTCTTCCGGTGGATCGGGACTCGGGATGAATCCAATCTTGCCATTCATTAGTTAACATGAAATAGAAAGGGTTCAAGTGCCAAGCTTTAAACTTGTTCAGTTGAATGGTTGTCTGAAAGTCCTATCTGCAAAATACATGTTTTGGGTACACATTTGATGAAACATAATCTGTATACATGCCAAAACTGCAAATAATATCAATGAAAAAAAACCATTGTTCTTTTAGTTATAATTAAGTAAATGTTATGAATATATTTATTTATGGTGGATATCATATATTAAGTTAAACTTTAATGGTTTTAGTATTAGGATTTAATATCCATTGAAATTAGGTTTTTATCTTATGCCTATAAATATAGACTTTTGGAAAAAGTATTGCATTGTATACAACATACATTGAGAATATAATACAAATCTCTTTTTTTGTCTATTATCTTTATTCTCCTACTTTGTTCTTATTCTTTATTTTATTTACAACACGTTATCGGCACGAGATTCTAACCAATGGAGGTATTTGTCATTCAAGGAGATTGAAAAGAAATTATTAGTAGCATGAATTAAAGATAAGTTCTCCCTCAATTATATTCTAATTATTGATTTATCTTTTTTTTATTTTTATTTTCTTTAAATTTTTAGTTGTTTGGTATTTGTGTAGCGATAAAGTGGCTCAAATACCGTGGTTCTTATCGATAATTCCCGAAAAAGATTTTAACAAGATATTAGTAACTAAATCTATTATATAGTGAAAAGTTCGATATGTTTTACTTATTTAATTTTTTTGTTTTTATTTATAACCATTTTTTGTTTATTTTATTATTACGATTAAAGTTTATGTTTTTAATCATGTTCTAAGTATTATGTCATTCCCTAAAGTGAATGTGAAACAAGCATTATATTTATTTCATGCGATTATTAGATTTATGTCATTCCCTAAAGTGAATGCAAACATGATATTTATTTTATGCGATTATTGAATTTGTTTCATTCCTTGAAGTGAATGCAAACATGATACTCCACTATATGGTTAGTGAATAAAACTTAATTATGTGTCATAGTATCACTGATGAGGATATGTTAGAAAAACATACTTCACTTTTCACACATTAATGTTGTCTTACAGATACAATATCATGAAAAGGTTGCGTTTGAGGTCATAAAATAAACATGAATAAGATGATTCTTTTGAGAATGCTTATATCCACCAAAAGTGGAATTATAAGGATGAAAAAAATGATAAAGATCATATCAAATCTTTATGTTATCAATACAATGGTACAAACTATTGATCTCGTACTTGTCAAACGCCGAAATATTATGGACTTTATCCATAATCATGAATGATAAATGAAAGAAAATATAAACAATTATCTTTGTGGCGTAAATAATTATAGCGTTGTTGGTCTAACTCAATTGGATATTGTTAATTTTCTCATAATCTTTCAAGAGAATAATTCGCCATTTATTTTATTTCCCTTATAACATCTAAAGGAGATAATTGATTTTTTATTTATTTATTTTTATTTATTATTTATTTATGTTAATTTATTTTACATATTATTTAATTTCGCTTTATGTTAATTTATCGTTAATTTGTTTTACATATTATTTATTTAAGTTTTATGTTAATTTATACTTTGAAGAATATTATCACTTTCGAAATAAAAATCTACAATGAATTGTGGTTATTTATGCCAAACAGACAGTGCAAGTACTCATACTATACTTAAGCATAAGAAATATTTTCCATTTAAATACAAGGGAAAATGTGAGTACTGTATCTCAAAGTACTGAGATATCAATGCTTCGGAAGATCTTTTGAGATTTTATCTTTGATAGATAATTGATTTGATATAATGTGCTATATTAAATATTTTGTCATTCCCCAAAGGGAATGGTACAAAACACATATTTTTTATTTCCTGAAGTGAATGAAATAAAGCACATATTAAAAAGTACATGATTATGCAAATTTTCTCATTTTAAATTCAAGAGAATAATGTGAGTATTATATCCGGAAGTACTAATATCATAGAAGGCTCCGACTGAGCAAATATGTTATTGTCAAATGGAACTTTATTCCATATTTACAGTGCATTATACTCGTCAAAGTCACAAAGAGACTTATTGAGTTTTAAAGATATTTATAGAAATATATTGAGAATATCAGTCAAAGGGATGCTGATTATCTCAATATTACGAGTATAACTCAAGGCAATAAATTTTTTTTTGACAAAATTACATGCATTGTCATCCATATTGTAAGAATTAGTACAAATTGAAGCTCATGCTATTGTAAACCAAATGTTTACTGATAATTTTATTTGACATGACCGGTTAGGCCATCCCGGTTCAATTATGATACAAAAATTTACTAACACTTATATGTGGTCACTTATTGAAGAACTAAGATTTTCTTCAAGGTAATTTTCATGTGATACTTGCTTTAAAAGCAATTTAATTATTCAATCATCAACAACTAAGAGTGTAAATCTATTAATTTTCTAGAACGGATACAAGGTGATATATGTGGGCCCATATACCTTTCTTACTATCCATCTAGATATTTTATGATTTTTATCGATGCATCGACTGTATGGTTATATGTATACTTGTTATTAACCCACAACTTGGTGTCTGCGAGACTTCTTGCTTAGTTGATAAAATCACGAGCATATTTTCCAGATATTTTATATGTTGATAAAGACAACAAGTCTTGATAATGTTGATGATATGTCATTTTATATGTAGTATTACCAATTCGCATCAAGCCAACAAATGATTATAAGTTCTCCCCATTACAAATGATTTTTGATTAGGAACCAAATATTTCTCATCTTAGATTTTTGGGTGTGCGATATATGTTCTAATTGCTCCACCACAACGCACAAAGATGAATTTTGTTAGGAATATATATCAGATTTAAATATCTTGAGCTTTTGATAGGGAATTTATTTACAATCCGATTTACTAACTATGATTTTAATGAGTCAGTTTACCCAATATTAAGGGGAGAAAATAAATAGCTGAAGAAAGAAATAAGTTAGAATGAATTATCATTTTCTCATTTTGATCCACTTACTACACAATGTGAACTACAAGTTCAAATAATAATTCATTTAACAAATCAATTGCTAGATAATTTTGCTAACCCTAAAAGAGTGACTAAGTCACGTATACCAACTATGAATGCTCCGATTAAATTTGATATCTTGAAAGGATAAACTCTAGTTGCTAACGAGTCTAACTAACGCTTTAAGCTTAGTAGACAAGTAAGTTCCAAAGATAAAGAAATCCTCAAAAAATAAAAGGAGTTATATTTTATGATAGTTTGATCGAGGAATCAATGAATTTTGAAAATCTCAAGAAGAGATTCAAAGGTCTCCAATAGAGACATTAACATGACTCAGATAACTGATAATAAAGAGATCTCAATAGATTATATCATGTCTGGTAATAAGTGGAACTGAAATTAAATCAATATAGTTAATTTATTTGCATGCAATATAGCACTAGAGATTTTATTTGATGATGTGGATCATGAACCATTTTCAATTGGACAAAGAAATGATTGGTCAACATGAAAGAGACAATTGAGGTGAAACTAAAATCTCTTTCAAAAAGAGAAGTATTGAGGCATATAGCTCGTACATTGAAATTTATAAAGCTCGTGGATACAAACAAGCCTTTGTGAGAAAGAGAAATCAAAAGGGGAAATCATGAGATATAAGTTCATTTGGTTGCACAAGGATTCTCACAAAAACATGAAATTGATTATGATGAAAATATATTCATCGGTGGTGGATGCAACTACTTTTAGATTTTGATCAGTTTGACAATAAATAAAATTACTTAGTTTCTACCAAATGGATGTTGTTACATCTTATTTGAATGGGTCTCTTGATAGTAGTATTTACATGAAAATTCCAGAAAGATTCAGATTACCATAAGTAGTTAATTCAAGTTTCCGAGAATATTATTCAACCATATTGAATATATCTTTTATGAATTGAAAAAATTTAGGTGTATTTGGTATTGATACGAATCCGGTTTTGGAATAACCGAATTTGTATTTGTGAGTATCCGATCATATTTCTAGTAAGTAATTGAAATGAAAAATAGGAATTTTGAAATGAAACTTACAAGATTATATGAAATGGATGGATAGTATGGTGAAATGGAATGATGATAAGATGGTTGTTGTGTTTAGGATGAAGTATGAAAATATGGATGTATGGATGATGAAAGTGAAGAGAAGAAATGCAATTGATGGTGTGGTGTAAACAAAGGAGGAACCAACACTAAAAAGTGAAGACCTGTTTTATAAGAGTTTTTGAACCGTGATTTGGATGAAAGGTTAATGGATTGTGACCCTCTAGTTATAAGAACTAGGAACCAACAATATAAGAAAAATGAATAGGGATGAATGCCACAAGAACAATCTTGCAAGCCAATAAAGTTCAAGAAGATCTATAAAAGAGAAATACTCTCAAGTTGTAATATATGTCAAAAGTTGTATCTTTTACAATGGAATGGGTGCCTATTTATAGGTGTAAGACAACAATAAATTGATTAACCTAGACAAAGATTAAACTCATTATTCTAGTGTTAAAGGCCTATTAATTTTTAGGTTATCACATCTCCAATTGACAGCCAAAAGTTTGATCTAGAAGGATGAATGTTGACATTCTTAGAATGAATGTAGACATACATATCACCCATATGTAAAAACCCGTGGGCTGATGCTTGATTAAGTTTTCATTCATCCTCCTTTAATAGGATGTTGATAAAGTAATGAATTTAGCAATTGAATGGTCTCTTGAATTTTTGGAAGAAGCATCTTGTGACTATTTCTGTAATGAATTTCCAACATGTACTGTCTTCAATAATTTAATCATATCTTAAGCTCTTGATATCTGATTGAGGTGATTCATAGTGCTTTAGAAAGCTAAGGAATAGGGGAATAACTTTGAAGAATACCTCAAGACTCAAATATGCTCGTATCTAATGCAAAAATGATGAACAAGTTGACTGATATTCCTTGAATTCCCTCCTTAAATGTTGTTTTAATTTCTGCCTTTACTCTCCCTTAAATGGTGATAATAAAGGCTTTCATTGTATGTCTTCTCTTTCTTTTTTGCTGAAACTGACAATCTTAAAATGATATAAAGACTCTCTTGAAAGCCTTAAAACTATTGCTGGAAATAACAACATTCAAGTGGTGTAATTGCTCCATTGAATTGCATTGTAACCAATCAGCCTTGATGGGTCTTCAAGGGACTTTAATTGATGTAAATGCCTTTTCATTTTTGAGAATATGTTGGGCTTGGAGGTTCTCGGTGAAAAACCGATTAAACTTGTCAAGTTATGGAGAATTGGTGATTTGAGTGGTTTGTGGTGGAAGCAAAAATATGGACAAAGAACACAAGGATTTATAGTGGTTCGACCATGCCTATATCCACTACCTTAGCTTCCCACTAAGGATTTCCTACAATTCACTAAGAATTCAACCTTTTGAGGAACAAAGGGATAATCTTACAATCCTAGACTCAAACCTGAATCTAGCATCCAAAGTTCACAACCGAACTTTGGGAATTAACTTACCAAGAGAAAACTTAGCAAACTTATTTAATCCTTCTATCAAGGCTAATGTTTGCAATCTAAAGATCTCACCCAATCCTATACACTTGAGCATATATATACATTAAGCTCACAAGTGTTGTCTACCCAAAAATGTGAGAATTAAGCTCTAAGACAAATCTTGAATCATAATGTTCTTTATAATGAAGCATTAGTCTTCTCTTGATGCTTGAGGCTTCCTTTTATCATCTCAAATGAGCTTCTAGACGTTGGTGACCATTGGGATTGATTTGGAGCCGTTTGGAGCTAATTTCAAGGCTTATTTATTCTTCTGGTATGATCTGTATTGAAACGCGTGAAAGTAGTACCGATACCGCTACTTTGAGAAATAGCCGTTGAACCTGTATTTAAGAATAGATCTCGAAACATCTACAAGGTGTTTCGAAACACCTAGGTCATGGTATCGAAACAGGTATCAGTATTGCTCGTAGCCGTTGGTTCTTTTTATAAAATCGTTTATAACCGTTGGAGGTGTATTGAAACAGGTATCGAAACCAAACCTTACAGTGGTGAAAGGGTATCGAAACAAGTATCGATACCACTATGATTTTTCCTTTGAAAAAAAATGGTTGTATCAAAACACCTTGAAGGTTTATCGAAACACCTGAGTTAAAAACCCTTCTTTGGTTTTTTTAAATCATTTAAAACATATTTAAAGTCTCTCGAAAACATCTTAAATATATTTTTAAGTAGTTTGGACATAAGAACTATTTTTGAAATCTTTTTAAATTAGTTCAAAACTACTTTTCAATTACTATATCAAAACATTAGTTCTACAATCTTCCCCTTTTTGATATAATAAAACCAACTTGAAAAATTATTTTTGAGATTGCTCCTCCTTTGTGAAATAAAACTTTGAATAAGATAATAATGATTTTGAAAACATTAACGCTCCCCCTTACTCAATAAATCATTTGATACAAATTGTTGGGCTTGAAGGACTCGATGAATAACCGATTAAAGGTTGCTAAGAGATGAAGAATCGGTAATTTGGGTGTTCGTGGTGGAAGCAAAAGATAGACAATAAAAACAAGGATTTATAGTGTTTCGGCCATGCCTACATCCACTACCTTAGCTTCCCAATAAGGATTTCCCAAATTCACTAAGAATTTTGTCCTTTTGAGGTTAAAGGGCTAACCTTACAAACATTGATTCAAAATCGAATCAAGCATCCAAAGTTCACAACCCAAACTTTAGGAACTCTCTCAAACAAGAGAAAAACTTTTACAAAATTGTAATCCTTCTAACAAGGCTAATGTTTGCAATCTAAAGCACTCACTCAATCCTAATACACTTGAGCATATATTGACAATTGATTTCACAAGTGTTTTGTCTACCCAAAGATGAGAATTATGCTCTAAGACAAATCTTTGATCATAATGTTGTTACAAGTGAAACATTTATCTTCTCTTGATGCCTGAGGCTTCTTTTTATCATCCCAAATGAGCTTCTAGCCATTGATGACCGTTGAGATCAATTTGGATCCGTTTGGAGCTGATTTTAAGGCATATTTCCTCTTCTGGTGCAGGAGGTATCGAAACGCGTGGAAGTTGTTTCGAAATAGCTGCTTTGGGAAATAGCCGTTGAACCTACAATTATGAACAAGTATTGATACCGCTCCTAGCCGTTAGAGGTTTTATAAAATTGTTTATGATCGTTGGGGTGTATCAAAACAAGTATCAAAATCAAACCTCACAGTGGTGAAAGGGTATCGAAACAAGTATCGATACCACAAAGATTTTGCCTTTGAAACATGGTTGTACCGAAACACCTTGAAGGTGTATCGAAACACCTGAGTTAAAAACACTTCTTTGGTTTCTTTAAATCATTTAAAACATATTTTAAATCTCTCAAAAATATCTTAAATATATTTTCAAGTAGTTTAGACATAAAAACTATTTTTGAAATCTTTTCAAATTAGTCCAAAACTACTTTTCAATTATTATATCAAAACATTAGTTCTAAAAAATATGATCAACCATTTGCTCCAAAAGAATACTCTAGCTGAAATATATAAGCAACCATTAGATAACAATTTTATTCAATAAAAATAAAAGTTAATGCATGAAACAAATTTAATGAGCTAGTTTAATTAATGAAACTAGTTACATTGAATAATCTAGTTTAATTAATTAACTCAACACTAAATCAACTTATAATCATAAGAAAACTAACATGCTTTAAGTGAATTATCATGCATTAATTAAACTAATGAACTTAATTGAATTAACATGCTTAAATGAACATCAAGCATTATTTTTTTCATACACACATGCTGAAATTAAATATGCAAAATAATGTAAACTCATGCAAGCTAAATGCTCATGCAACTACATGCAACACACTCCTAGTCCAGCACTCAAATCCATGTATTAAAATGCAAAAGTAACATGTTGCATTTGTTCAAAAGATGGCCAAGGCTCCAAGTTCAAATTCAAGGCTTGAAATTGCATGTTTGAACTTGAATTATTAAGATCATCGACTTTGCCACAATTGTTTAAATCTTGTGACTTCTTCTCTGATATGAGCAAGGCCCCAAGAAGTTGGGTGCTGGCTTGGATCACATCGGGTATGATCGCCTCATTGAATACTTATTAGCATAATTCTATATGAATTGTTTAATTTCCCCGAACATTTTTATTAAGAGGTTTAGCTCTGAATTTTTATTGTTGTGTATGTCGATGATTTGAATATCGTTGAGACTCGTTAAGAGATCTCCTCAAATCATTGTACATCAATCGGCATACAGAAAAATGTTGAAAGAGAATTTACATGCATAACGCATATTCATTGATCAACCTTATGATTTCTAGGTCTCTTAATGTAAATAAATATTCTTTCCTCCTCAAGAAAAAGGTAATGATATTCTTGGTCTAAAAGCATAATATATACATTATTTGATCTAGAAGCATCGTATCTTAGTTGGTCCAGAAATATTATTAAAGTGCTACAAGATCATTACCTTTAAATAATTGTTATACATGAGACAAAGCAGAAATATGTGTTTGGCTAAACATATCTTGAAGATATGTGAATTACTTTCACAAGATAAAATACAAGCTATCTTGTGTAGAGGTAATACAAAATTTATATCTCAAGGTGGATATATCAAATGTGATAAAACGAAATATATTTCTTTCAAGTTTCGTCCCTCCTGATCTTTATAAGAATAGTATTCTCGATTCATTTCAAGCAATAATTTGGAAGATTTATCCACTAGTGCATAATCTACTTCAACATTTGAAGATTGTATTCAATATTGAATTATGAAAATTCAAAGATCTTATATGATATTTTCATGAGGGGAATAATTACGCGTTGCACTCTTTTTCCCTTAACCAAGATTTTGTCCCAATGGGTTTTCCTAGTAAGGTTTTTAATGAGGCAACATGTTATGCGTGTCAAAGATGTGTACTCTTTTTCCTTCACTAAGAATTTTTTCTTCCCATGGGGTTTTTATTTTAGTAAGGTTTTAACGAAGCACATTATCTTCATGAATATCCAAGGGGGAGTGTTATGAATATATTTATTTATGGTGGATATCCATATATTAAGTTAAACTTTAATGGATTTTAGTATTATGGTTTAATACCCATTTGAATTAGGATTTCCATCTTATGCCTATAAATATAGACTTTTGGAGAAAGCATTGTATACAAACTTACTTTGAGAATATAATACAAATATCTCTCTTTTGTCTCTCATCTTTATTTTCCTACTTTGTTGTTATTCTTTACTTTATTTACAACAGTAAATTTTATTAAGAATTATTTTAATTTTATTAAGAATATTTATGTATAATACAATTTTTTAATGGATTTAATTCCTTCTATAATTTTAGTCGATTATAATTTTATAATTTGAATTTTTTTACGTTTTTAAATGCGTTTCCAGACACCCACTATGTAATTGAATTTATGTGGTATTATACAAATGTAACATATATGTCAAGCTTAGTTGAAACTCAATCATAGTTGAACATAAAGGAAGATTTAAAATTACGAGATGATTTTAGATTAATTAGATCCATCCAAGAAAGGTTTCTTATCAGAATGGTTTGAAAAGACGTCAGGCATAAACAATTGAAGGTACCATGACAATGACTTATTTGGAGTGAAATATTTATTCATTGACCCTCCATCTCGTGGCTTATAGTGCTTGACAAGCTATTAACAAAGGGTCGTATGGTTCAATGATGAAACAATATTGACACCATGTGCTTATTGTGTGTGGATGGTGTAACAACAAAGATCATATATTTGAAAATTATAATTTCTCTCTGAATCTTTGGAAGATGATTTTACTAGAAAGAAAGTTAGTTAGTTTTTATTGTCATTGGTAGAAAATATTTAATTGGATTATGCATGTCAGCAAAGGCAATCATTGAGGGCAGATATTATTAGGATGGTATGAAGGGGATTTAATTACTATATATGAGAAGAACTATCGCGACCATTTTAAAATCGAAAGGTGTAAAAAATAGCCTGATGAATGAATTTTGGAAAATCGTTGAATTTTATTGAAATCAAAATTTTATTAAAAACACATATTATTTAAATTTTTAAAATAAGAATTGGAGTCACTACCGGCCACTTTGGTAGGACAGGTACCATAAAATAAACCAGAGATTCATTTTGAAAATATTTGAGTTCGGGAGTCGGTTACACGTAAGGACAATCCTTATGAGCGTCCGAGATCGGTACCTTTTAATTACACGTGGCATTTCGGTATTTTGAATAATAATATTAATTTAATTCTTCATTAGAAAATAAATATCGTTCGAATAAGAATATCCTTTTAGATAAAAAGATACATTTCTTTTAAATACGAGCTTTGAATAAGACATCCTATAATAAGAAACCTTGACTCGTATTTAAAGAAATATAAATTTTGACCCAAAAAGTTTTAAATGCATGACCGGTTATTATCCTGTCGATTTTAAGTTCTAACCTAAAAAGGCTTCATTAATTTAAATATTTAAATCTTATTAAATTATTAATTTTACCAGGTGTATTATGATAACATTCGAATGCATGGATACTACCATCTCGACACCAAACAAAATTAATAATACTATTGTTGCTACTAATTTTTACCTAATTAATTTTATTAAATTTTAGCCCTAATTATTTACCATTTTCTAAGTTTCGATGACGCGCCGAATACGATACCAAGGTAACTTTTGGCCAACATAATGCCATTTCAAAACACTAACCACTTAGTGTATCCAAGATATATGATTAGAACGTCATCGTTACTAAATTATCTCCCTATTCAATTAAATATTTAATTAAAGTAACTAATCCTAAAGAGGCTCTAATTTAATTAATCTATGTGAAAGTTAAGTGTGACCCTAAACAGATACACTACATGCTTTTAAAAATGCAAACATAATAAATAATTAAATAAAATAATAAATAAAACAAATAAAAATATGAAGAAAATAAGTTACTTTCGATTAAAGACATGAGAGCTCAAAATAACATAGGGAATTACAATGAAACAAAGAGGTTTACATGGCATAAGGCAAGAATTAAAAGGCAAAAAAAGATTAGGGGTGAATTTAGACTTTATTAGATTAAAATAAATTAATTTCAAACTTAGAAAATTTTAATTAAATTCAATTAAGTATCTAATTAAATTAATTCTAAGTTTTAAAATTAAATGAATTTTAATTAAAGTCTAAATTGATCAAATTTTACGTCTAGGGTTCAATTTGGGGCTAAACTAGATTTAATTAGGTTAAACTAATTTTAAATCCAATCTTAGAAATTAAATTAAATTAAATTAAGAACCTAATTAAAATATTTCTAAGCCTTAAAATTAAATTAATCCTAATTAACATCTAAATTGATTAAATTTTGAACTTAGGGTTCGATTTGGAGTCAACTAGGGACTAAATCGAGTGAAAATTAGAGTTTTTAGGCTTTATTTAAGGATGTGAGGACTAAATTGTATTACATTTTGAAAGTTTGGGGACTTGGAAAACAAATTCCCTCTTTTTTTCAGATTCACGTGGATCTAGGTCAACCCGGATCTGACCCGCATGGATCCATCTGCCAAAATGACAGCATTTTGCGTGCGATACACCCCCCAAAAAACGAGTTGACTCGGTCATAAAATTTCCCTCTTGACTCGGTGCTCCTGACTCACTCTCAAATTTCTCTCAGCCTAACACCTTATTTCCAGAAAATCATCTCTTTTTAGATCAAAACCTCTCACTTTACATGGTGTTCATATGTGTTCATCCAAAAATTTGATGAACACGAAGATCACATCATGAAGCCACCATGAACACCACCCCTGGATCCTGCTCTGCCATACTCCGAACATCACCATAAGTTCTCCGGCCGTCGTTCCAAGATCTCAGCCACTGTCTACTCCGATTCCAGCCTCCTTCCGACCATCGGAAAACATCAAAAACGATAAAAACAATCGGAAAACACCGAAAATCTAATTGAAAACCTTCAAAAACCCGAATTCAACATCCTAACCACCTAAAATTAACCTGATTCATCACCTAAGTCTATCTACTTCACCCGAAACCAATCCTCCTCCTCCAAAACCACGCCTAAGTCTACCCGAATCAGACCCCAAGCCTTCATGTTCGATTTCAACCCAAGTTAAACACCATTAAGGACTATAACCGGAATCAAGTAAACATTCGATCCTCCAACTTAATCCAAAACTAAATCGAGATTATTTTCAAAGGTTTTGACTAAAAAAGCAATGAAACAAAGAAAAGGACCGAATAACTTACCTCTTCGGTTGCTTTCCAGGGATAAATCCAGTGATTAGTTACTCTGGTGAACTTTCTTCAAATCCAAGTCCAATCTTTGACCCTCCGTTCTCTTGTTTTTTTTCAATTGTCGTGCCTCCCCCTTTTCGTTTTTCTATTTTCAATTAAAAACAGAACTTTTCCTCCATCTCAACTGCCCATAACTCATCTAATAACCGAAAGTCTCCCTCACCAACTCTAACTCCTTCTTTTTTTTTTAAATTTTATTTATTATTATTTATTTATTCTATTATTATTATTATTATTATTATTATTATTATTATTATTATTTATTTACTATATTTACCTAGGCCCCCAGGTAAAATTCGTGTATGACAACTACCCCTCTTTGCTCAATGTTGTGGAGCAAGAGATGAGCAAAAACTAAAAATACACGAATTTCATCTGAGTTGTTTGGCCTCTGTTACGCTAACAAAGCTTGAATTTGTTCTTCTCATTACGAATTTCTTCAAGTAAAATACCTGTGATGGAACCCGAGGCTATTCTTCTCATTATGAATTTCTTCGCATCCCGTAAAAACCTAGAGCTGTTTTTCTCATTATGAAATTCTCAAGGTTCTGAAGCTGTTCTTCTCATTATGAATTTCTTCAGACAAAAAGTGATAAGATCCGAAGCTGTTCTTCTTATTATGAAATTCTTCGTATCCCATGGACTTTGAAGCTATTCTTCTCATTATGAAATTCTCTAAAGTTTGGAAAAGTTTGAAGCTGTTCTTATCATTATGAATTTCTTCAAACTAATCAAGTGGTGGAAACCGAGGTTGTTCTTCTCATTATAAAATTCCTCGTCTCCGAGAAATCTGGAGATGTTCTTCTCATTATGAAATTCTCCAGATCAAAAGTAATGGAACTTGAGGCTGTTCTTCTTATTATGAAATTCCTTATTCCGTGAAAGCTTGAAATTGTTGTTATTGTTTTGTTTGTTCTTTTTCTGAATCATTTCTTGTAGGATTCTGAATTCTGTTCAACAGAAATATGATGCATTATTAGTATGATCCTAATGCCGATATTTCTATTATGATGCATGAGTATTGCTTAGAAAGGTACATATTATCAGTTAATTGATATTTTGAAGAGCCTAATTGACTCTTTCATCTTCTTTCTCTAGTCTTGATGATGTATTGATTCTTCATCTCACATTAAGAGGCAACCTTTGATGACAGTCTTCCTCACAAAGTTGTTTTGAAGCGCCCTTACAGGTTTTCACTTCAAAAACTTTCTTTTTCTTTCTCTTTTTCTTTGAACTGATCTTGACATTGATTTTAGCCATTGTTTGGAGACTCTTATCTAATGTATTCACCGTTTTAGGGTTTTGTCTGATCTGAAAAAGCGAATATTACTTGTAACTTTTAAAACAAAAATAATGACAAGAAATTTTCTACATTTATAAATTCACATGAATTCACTTGCACGATGCTTTGGATAAAATAAAAGCTCAGAAGAAAAAATGAATATGTACTGAAGCTTTTAAATGTTGTTACAAGTATAGAATCATAAAATAGTCATGGCAAACAAATGAAAAGATAAAAGCAAGAAACAAATACAAATTCTCAACCGCCTATGATATGCGATCATCTGGGCCTTTTCTCGAGATATAGATTTAAAATAGATCTGCTCATCTAACAGTTCTTCAAATAAGGATCTAACTTTGCAAACATGAAGCTCCTTCTAAACTACTAGATAACGGAGAGGTATAAATTTTCGGATGCCTTCTGTCATACATTTGAGCCGCTATTTCTGGTTTTCGACTCAAATCCTCCTTTGGTATCAAGACGCCCTTTGTGGGTTTTCATCTTGACCCTCCTTTTTTTATCATTTATTTTTTAATGAAACGACCTTTTGGGGTTTTGCTTCATTTTTCATTTCATTTTAATTCTTATTCTCTTTTTCTTTTTTCTTTTTTTCATTTATCTTTTTTCATTCTTTAGGCGTAATACCTCTTAGTTGAATCCGAATTCACTGGCTTATGAAATTCTTTTACGTCTATTTCAGCCAAGATCATTACGCCTCCAGAAAAGGCCTTTTTGACAACATATGGCCCTTCCCAATTTGGCATCCATTTCCCACGGAAATCACGTTGTATCGGTAAGATATTTTTAAGCACTAGATCCCCCTCTCAGAATTCTCGCGGTCGAACTTTCTTATCATGAGCTCGAATCATCCGCTTCTGATGCATTTGGCTATGGTAGATAACTTTCAACCGCTTTTTCTCAATCAAATTCAACTGATCAAAACGAATTTGTACCCATTCTGCATCATCCAGTTTCACTTCTGACAATACTCGAAGAGATGGAACTTCAACTTCCAGTGGTAACACTACTTCAGTTCCGTATACCAGAGAGTATGGCATTGCCCCAGTAAAAGTTCTCATTGAAGTTCAATACGCAAACAAAGCAAAAGGAAGCCCTTAATGCCAGTCTTTGTATGTTTTTGTCATCTTTGATATAATCTTCTTCATGTTCTTTTTAGCTGCCTCAACCGCTCCATCCATGTTCGGTCGGTATGCCATAGAATTGTGATGAACTATTTTGAACTGCTCGCAGGTTTCTGCAATCATTCTATTGTTGAAATTGGTAGCATTATCTATGATGATTCGTTCTGGTAGACCATATCGATAGATAATCTCTTTCCTCAAGAACTTGCAAACTGTTGTTCTCGTGATGTTGGCATAAGAAACAGTTTCTACCCATTTGGTGAAGTAATCGATAGCCACTAAGATGAAGCGATGTCCATTCGAAGCCTTCGGGTGAATCTGTCCAATTATATCCATTCCCCATAAAGCAAAAGGCCAGGGAGAATTCATAGCATGTAATAGTACTGGTGGAGAGTTGATATTATCTGCATAAATCTGACACTTGTGACACTTCTTGGCGTACTCTATGCAATCTCCTTCCATGGTAGACCAGTAGTATCCATACCTCATTATTTTTCGTGCCATCGATAAACCATTGGCGTGCGTACCACAGATCCCATTATGCACTTCTTCAAGAATACTTTTAGCTTCACGAGTATTGACACATCTCAATAACACTTGATCTCTGCTCTTCCTGTATAGAATGTCACCATCCAACACATACCCGAAAACCATTCTTCTAATTGTTCTCTTCTCACTATCATTTGCTTCAAATGGATAAGCCTGAAACTTGATGTATTGCAAAATATCAAAATACCAAGGATTACCATCTTCCTCTTCCACATTGCAACATTGAGCATATGTTTCATAACTTTGCATTCGGATCAACATCATGTCTTCCAGTCTATTTTCTTGGAATACTGAAGCTAACGTAGCTAAAGCATCCGTCATTTGGTTATCTTCTCTAGGGAGGTATGCAGAATTTATCTCCTCAAACTCTTCAATCAACTCCAACACTAACTTCCGATATTCCAACAGTTTTGCGTCTTTAGTCTCTCATTCCCCACGCAACTGATAAATAACCAAGGCTGAATCCCCATACACTTCTAAGGCTTTTATCTTTCTTTCTATTGCAGCCTTCAATCCCATAACACACGCTTCATATTCTGCCATGTTGTTAGTACACAGAAATTCCAACTTACTCGTAAGAGGATAATGCATACCATTTGGAGAGATCAACACAGCTCTGATTCCACGTCCTAGGGCATTAACTACTCCATCGAAATATAATCTCCATTTCTTCATCTCATCATATTCTTCTACAAATATGGTCATCGTATCCTCATCTGGAAAATCGAAGTTTAGAGGCTCATACTCTTCTGAAGCTCTATTTGCAAGAAAATCAGCTATAACACTCCCTTTAACTATTTTCTGGCTTACGTACAATATGTCAAATTCAGACAACAGGATCTGCCAACGTTCTAATCTCCCAATTAGAGCTGGTGCTTCTATCAGAAACTTCAACGGATCTTCTGGATAAACCCAAAACCCAAACAAGCGCACAACACATCTTCTGGATAAACGGGTACCGCACTTTACATTCGGTAAACTTCTTGCTCAAGTAATAAATTGCCCTCTCTTTCTTCCCAGTATCATCATGTTGCCCCAGCATACATCCCATAGAATTCTCAAACACCGTCAAGTAAAGGATCAACAATCTTCCAAAAATACGTGCCACCAATACCGGTGCATTTAACAAATACTGTTTGATTTTGTCCAACGTTTCCTAGAATTCATCATCCCATTCAAATGGATTATTCTTCCGTAGCAACTTAAAGATTGGATCACATCTATCAGTTAATTGAGAAATAAACTGAGAGAGATAATTCAACCTTCCAAGGAAACCCCGAACTTTTTTCTGATTTTTTGGAGGCGGTAAATTCTGAATTACTTTGACTTTATCTGGATCAATTTCAATGTCTCATCTGCTAACAACAAAACTGAGCAACTTGCCAGATGTAACCCAAAGGTACATTTATTAGGGTTGAGCTTCAACTGATACTTTCATAGTCTCTAAAACAACTTTTTCAAATTCTGAACATGTCCATCTTCTGTTTGGGACTTGGCTATCATATCATCCACATAGACTTCAATCTCTTTATGCATCATATCATGAACCAGCGTCACCATAGCTCTCTGATATGTTACTCTAGCATTTTTCAACCCAAAAGGCATGACTTTGTAGCAAAACGTGCCCCATAGTGTAGTAAAGGTTGTCTTCTTCATATCCTCCGGATTCATTTTAATCTGATTGTAACCCGAAAAACCATCCATGAAGGAGAGCTACGAATTCCCCGAAGTATTGTCCACTAGAACATCTATATGAGGCAAAGAGAAATCATCTTTTGGACTTGCCCTATTTAGGTCTCTATAATCCACACGCATTCGCACCTTCCCGTCTTTCTTCGGTATTGGAACTATGTTTTCCACCCACTCTAGATATGTTACCACCTGTAGAAAACCCGCATCAATCTGTTTCTGCACCTCTTCCTTGATTTTCAACAGCATTTCTAGTCTCAATCTTCTGAGCTTCTGCTGCACTGGCTTGCATTCTGGTCTAATTGGCAACTTGTGTACCACGATGTCAATATTCAAACCTGGCATGTCTTGATAGGACCATGCAAAAACATCTTTGAACTCTTACAGTAGATCAATCAAGTTTTTCTTTGCCACAGGTGAAAATGCTGCCCCGATCTTGATTTCATTTTTCAGTTCTTCGGTACCCAAATTCAAAATCTTTATTTCTTCTTTGTAGGGCATGATCTGTTTATCTTCTTTTTCCACCAATCTCAATAATTCTTCAGGAACCTCATAATCCATATTATTTTCACACTCGTTGATTTCTGTTAGACAAGAGATCTTTTCTAAATCTACTTCAGGATTAGGCTCAGAATCACTCACGAAATCATTGATTGGGAACCTGCGAAGAAAACTTATATATTTGGAAATGAATAAATGAATGAATAAATAAATGAGTAAATGAATGAATAAAAGAAAAAATAAATGTTTGCCATTTAAGAAATAAAAAAAAACATCGTTATTTGCTAGTGAAAATATGTAAAAAGCCCCCTACAAAAAAATCCCCTATACTCACGGGCAAAAGTATAAAGTGGTTCATGGCATTACTCTATTTTAAAAACTATAGGTAAATCATCCACAGTCCAGTTCTTCAGAGTCTCACCAGAGAGGCACGGACGAACCCCTTCTAGAAAATTCATCTTCGGTTATTCAAAAATTCCTCCCACAAACAGACCATCAATAGTATCACCGAAAATCTCTTCCTCCTGCAGCCTAATCACCTCTTGACGATTCTTCTCGGCTTCCTCTGTGATGTTCACTAACCCATGAGAAATAAGGTCAATCTTTGAACTTAACGAGATTGATCTTTTAGAAGTAGCTTTCCCTATTTCTTCTAAAATGCCTCTATTGAAAATCCCAGCCCACTTCGACCCTTTTTCATAACCACGGGTCTTGGGCGCAAGCTTCCTTGTAACTTTCTTCCTAATCCTCTTCCAGTCCTAGATCCTTTACCGAGAGTTTGCTTAATGGTCATTTTTGTGCAATTCGACAACCTAGGGCATGGAAACTTTGCACCTTCGGTAATGAACGCGGCGTTGATGAACTCTAAATCCCTGAAAAAACACTCTAACGCATCCTCGTTTGCTTGAATGTACGGTGTATCAGTAGAAACTGAAGCGATAATGTCTTCCTCCACTCCAATACATACCAGCTTTCCATCAATGACAAACTTCAATTTCTGATAGAGAGATGACGGCACTACCCCGGTAGAATGAATCTAGGTCTTCCAAGCAGACAATTATAAGTGGGCTTGATATACATAACAACAAAATCCACATTGTATACAGACGGCCCAATCAGCAGTGGTAGTTCTATTTTACCCAACACATCCCTTGTAGTTCTGTCGAATGCTCTGACCATATTCTGGTAGCTTTTCATATGACCAACATCTATAGGCAACCTTTACAAAGTCACTATAAGCAATACATTTAGCGCTGAAACATTATCAATCAGCACTCCCAGCACAACATGACCCTTATAGTGAGTCGTAATATTTAAAGCTTTGATAGACCCCATTCCGCCATCCGGGATCTCATCATCAGTAAACTTTATATAATTGTCTGCAGTAATATGGTTCACAATTCGATCCAGCTTGTTCACCGATATATCCTTCGGAATGAATGTCTGGTTCAACACCTTTAGCAAAGCATTGCGGTGTCTCTCAGAGCTCAATAACAGATCAAGAATAGAAATTTGGGCCGGTTGTTTCTTTAACTGCTCGACAACATTATACTCGTTGTGCTTCAAGAACCTCAGGAACTCATGTGTTTGCTCCTCGGTAACTGGCTCATTCACTTTCGGCATTGGCTCTTCAAAAATCTTTTTCTTCTCGATATTCTTTCCCTTCTCTTCTTCATTCTCTTAAACTGGTGAATAGCATCTTCCACTTCTCGTGAAATGTCCTACCTCGTTCACTGGTTCTTCTATCTCAACTTTGTTTTTGACCTCGGGCTTCTCTGGCTGTATCTCCTCGGCAATCTTTGAACTGCTTGGCACGGAAACATTTTTAGTGTAGTTCCAAGGAATCCTCTAAGTATCCTTGAACGAAAAAGGTGCCGGAGGAGTAATCACTATACGAGGGGTAATTAATGGCTTCACTTCCCCTGATGAATTATTACCCTTTGGTCGGGACAAAATGACCAACGGCCTATTCGCACTATATTTTGGCATGGTTCTCTCAGACGTACACACGTCTATCATCCTTCGTTCTCCCATCTTAGCAAAAACCTCCACCTCCCTGTTATCCACCATCCCTTGTAGCAGACTTCTGAACTCAACACAAAACTGGATCTCATGTCCCAGTTCTTGGTGATACTCGCAGTACAAACCTATCTCAACAGGTTCCTTCACCATCATCTCCTGGCATATAAGCCCATTATCAAACAGCTATCTAAACACCCACTTTAAAGGCGATTTGATCTCTAATACACTCATCTTTACCTACTTCATCTGGTCCTCCTCAATAACATTCACACCCTGACCACCATGATTTGGCAACGGGTTCGTAGATATACTGGGTTCATCAAATTTCAAAACCCTAGTATTGATCAGGTTCTGAACTATTCTCTTGAATGCAGTGTAGTTCTCAATGCTATGCCCATGAACCTTAGAATGATATTCACATTGAGCCTTCTGATCATACCAATACGGATACAGAGGTTGAAGTGATAGAATATAATACAGACGTATCATATCCGCATCATACAGCTGGGTGTATAACTCGGTATACGTTATCGGGATGGGCGTAAAACTTGGCCTTTCCCATTTTGAATTCTTCTTGCTTGAACTCTGAGAGCCATTTGCTCTAGCTCTCGGTTTAGAGATCGTCATATTTCTCAGCGCCTCGTATACAACAATGTTATTCATTTCATTTTCCTTCTTCTTGAAACTCCTCTTGAAACTATCAGATCCTTCTATCCTCCTACTCTTGATGGCTGCTTCGACAAGCTCTCCCGTAGCAACAATTTGAGAAAAGCTTTGCATCGAATTATTAGTAAACAAACGGTCATACATCAAACCTTTCAATGTCAACACAAACATATGGGTCATTTCACTCTCAATCAATGGGGTTGTACTTGGGAAGCCAAATCCCTCCACTTGTGAGTGTACTGTCGAAATGTTTCATTCGACCTCTGTCTCATTTGCTGCAACATAATTCTAGTAGGTCCCATTTCTGATACATGTTTGTAGTTTTCCATAAAAGCGCGATGTAAATCCTTCCACGTCTTTATGTTTTCCCGACTCAGCTGTGTATACCATCGGATCGCTGAACCTGTTAAACTATCCTGGAAACAGTGAATCAATAGCTTCTCATCCTTATTAAAAGCAACCATCTTTCGACAATACATTTTCATAGGAGCATTTGGACATGTCGTTCCATCATACTTCTCAAAGTCAGGCATTTTAAACTTTGGCGATAAAACTAGATCAGACATTAACCCTAAATCAAATACATCGGTGCTTTTATCAGTCATCCTCTGTATCTCTTGTATTCTTGCCTCTAACTCTTTGAAGTGATCAACATGCTTTTTCTCTATGTCTTGTCTTATCTTTTCCACCTCATTCATGAAATTGAGGTTTAGGATTTCCTCGACATTTGGAGAAATAAAATTAACAACTTTAACTGGGTGACTTGCAGATACCCCCGCTAAATTGAATTGTACTTTTGTAGGTACTAACTGCACTTCTGGTTGCCACTTTACATGAGACGTAGTATCCATCTGACCTTCTATCTCATTCGATCCTCCCTCTAGCGTTTTGCCTTTCTCTGAATCTTTTGGTCTCATCAGAGTGGTCAACTGACTGATAATATTCACCTGAGCTTCGGCAATACTATATTTCATACTATTCTCTATACCATCTAGTTGATTCTGAAACTCTACACGATCATCTTCTAACTTCTTTAATCTCTCTTCTGTTCCCATCTTTTTAGTACGTGACCGGGTTGAGTATGAGTGTGGAATGATTGCAACTTACGTATTCACTGTCATAGAACCCTTTTATTATTAAAATTTAAATTTTTAAAATTGACAATGAATATGATGTATGAAATGATGAATGCATGTATGCAATGAGGCATTGTATTCGAAGAACAATATTTTAAAAACATTTGTTTCACCTAAAAAGTTCATATAAGAAAAGACAATCAATCATCCACTAAAGAAAACTGCTAGCTCTAATGCCCAAATTGGTCAACTCATGCAGCAAGCGTACGGTCACTTCTCCATGCTCTTGCTCAATATCTTGCTGTTTCAGGAGGGTTGTAGCTTCCTTCGACAATATTTGTACATAAGAGGCAATGCTTCTGACCTGTCCTTTCAAGTTGACTAACTCGTTGTTCTGATTCCGTACGGTGCCCTGCGCTGCTTCATACTTTGCTTTCCACGTTCCTCCAGTGTCCTGGCATAAAGCTCCCTCGTATCTTGTTAATTTCTCACGCAACTCTTGGACTTTGTTTTCAAGAGAGACTACCTTCTGTTGTAGAACTTCCTTTTCTCTTTCCATCTGAACCTTTTTTTCATTATAATACTTATTAATCAACTCTTCTAACTGCGTCACTTGGTTCATCAACTCAAAATTCCTTGCTTGTTCTTTCTCTAGCTTCTTCTTGGCTTTGTAGTTTTCTTCCCCTGCTTCATGACACTTTCGTTCATAGAGCCTCTTGTACTCTTCCTTTTCCTTCGCCACCTTACTTAAGCGATTAGACAAATCTTCAATCTTTCTACTTTCTCTTTCTTTCTGAAACTTTTTCATGTTCCCTCGTACATCTCTTGTGCTTCCTTCAAATCCCGACTTAATTTCTCATTTTGACTAATCAACTCTTTCTTTTTTCTCTTGTGCGTTAGTACCTGATATTTCGTCATATTTAACTCTTGCGTAAGATCATATATCCCCTTTTCATACCTTTGCAAATCCAGCTTTCGATCATGCTTTAATTTCTCTATTACAGACGGTACTTCTTGTGTTGTTTCGCTTGATGATCTGACAGTCCTTGGTATCTCCTAAAAAGACTTATCATTCACCCTATGTGTTCTTCATTCGTCATACCTGGCCATAATCTCCAAACTTTGGTAAGGCTGAACTTTACTGAGTGTTTTCCATACTTTTAGAATCGTATCATTCCTAGATTTATACCCATTTGTTTTGTGTGCGTATTCGAAACCTGTCATTCCAGTTGTAGCAGGTATAAACTGCCTAGATCCTAACTGTCTAGAAACTAGAAGTGGGCAATAAGTTGTTCCACCTCAAAATCTTGGTAATGGGACCCAATCTATTTCCCTACATCTGTATAGAAATATCGTTCCTCTACTCAACCAGCAAGCCTTCCAAACGACATCTGCGTCCGTCAAATTTTGAAAGAGTTTCTCCCACTGTCTCTCGTCCTTCTTCTCTATGATACAATCCTTCAGATACTCCGAAATGGGCGAATATGAACTAGTATACCTTAGTGCATGATATGGTGCATTCCAACGGTAACCTTTGAACCAGACCTCCAGTAACTGTACACAACCCCCAAATCTCCCTTCACCCGATTTCTTGCATGCTCTTAAAGATTTGTACGTCTCTGCCAAGATAGCAGGGGCTGGATTCACGCCTTTAGATAACCTCTCAAATAACCCAACGGTAGATGGGTCTATGTGTTCCGGAGTCCTTGGAAATAGCACTAATCCATTAATGCAAAGGGCATAGATTCTTTTTATCTTAGAGGGATCTTCACGACTGTCCACTATTAAATCTTTCAAGACTTTCCAACTGACTCTCTGTTTATCCTCGTTCATGTCTGTACTATCAGGGTTGACGAGTTTCTCATCACAAAACTCTTTCTCCTTTCCTGTAACCTGCATCAACTTTTTCTTGAAGCCTGAAGTACTATTCGACTTAACATAGATCTTGTCCTTCTTGACCGCGAGACTATTGATCAAAACTTCATACTCCTCCAATGTAGGTGTCATGTCGACTCGTCCAAAAGTAAAACAGTTATATGTTGGATTCCAGAATTGCGCCATTGCTTTGAGTAATTTTCTATCAACGGGTACCTTTAATAACAATGCTATATCCCGAATTCCTTTTTAAACTGTTCCCTTATATTATCAGTCCACTAATCCCATATTTCTCGGACTTCCTGAAGACACGGATTCTGAACCGTATTGATCTTCACATAACCTTTTATTATTGACACGCTTTTCGGCGGTAAGCTATCTCCTTTCTCGTGTTGGACTGCCTCTAACCATGCCTAAACATCCGTATTATCTTCTTCAGCAATGAACACTTCAGAAATTTTTGGATACTTTTAATTTTACTGTTTCTTGAATCTAATGCCAATGCAAATGATATGACAAATAAATAAACAAGATAATGAAGAAAGAAAAACAAAACAAAACAAATTTCGTGTTAGTACGGGAATACGAGAATTAAACAAAATAATTGCAAAAAGGAACTGTGCTTAAAATAACCAGAGAGCAGTTTAAATTACGTAAAAATAACCAAAGAGCAGTTTAACACAGAAATCCTAATTTTGGCAGCATTTTGACAGCATACCGCCTTATCTTATGGTCCTTGTCTGGCTCTATTAGGGGTAAGTTTCTACTATACACATGTGGGTTTGGATCTATACTCTGGGTTCCCAAACTGTCGTTACCGTCTACTACGACGATAATACATCGATTCGGTAGTGTAGGTCTCTTACAATGGAGGTGAAAACCTCACGATGCATAAGGTTAGTATACCAAAAACAGATAAAAATCTGAAACTCGGAGCTGGATAGTATCACGTCGGACAATATCTAACTTCCACTCAAGGGTAAAAGCTTGGGTCGAGAGCTGATGCATGAATAACAAATATATCACACAAAATGAAAATATTACCCTTATCCGAATGATATCTATTTGACAATAATGAATTAAATTAATATCTATATTTAAAATACCGAAATACCACGTGTAATTAACTATTAGGCCTGACTCACAAAAATTTTTCCCCAGTGGAGTCGCCAAGCTGTCGCGACCATTTTAAAACCGAAATGTGTGAAAAATAGCCTGATGAATGAATTTTGGAAAATCTTTGAATTTTATGAAAATCAAAATTTTATTAAAAACACGTGTTATCTGAATTTTTAAAAAATAAATTGAAGTCACCACCGACCACTTTGGTAGGCCAGACACCATAAAATAAACCATAGATTCATTTTGAAAACATTTGGGTTCGGGAGTCGGTTATGAGTAAGGACAACCCTTACGAGCGCCCGAGATTGGTACCTTTTAATTACACATGGAATTTCGGTATTTTGAATAATAATATTAATTTAATCCGTTATTAGCAAATAAATATCGTTCGAATAAGAATATCCTTTTGGATAAAAAGATACATTTCTTTTAAATACGAGCTTTGAATAAGACATCCTATGATAGAAAACCTTGACTCGTATTTAAAGAAAAATAAATTTTGACCCAAAAGGTTTTAAATACATGACCGGTTATTATCCTGTCGATTTTAAGTTCTAACCTAAAAAGGCTCCATCAATTTAAATATTTAAATCCTATTAAATTATTAATTTCACCGGGCGAATTATGATAACATCCGAATGCACGGACACTACCATCTTGACACCAAACAAAATTAACAATACTATTGTTGCTACTAATTTTTACCTAATTAATTTTATTAAATTCTAACCCTAATTATTTACCATTTTCTACGTTTTAATAACGCGCCGAATATGATACCAAAGACTCTTGGCCAACATAATGCCATTTCAAAACACTGACCACTTAGTGTATCCAAGATATATTATTAGAACGTCATCGTTACTAAATTATCTCCATATTCAATTAAATATTTAATTAAAGTGACTAATCTTAAAGAGGTTCTAATTTAATTAATCTATGTGAAAGTTAAGTGTGACCCTAAACAGATACACTACATGCTTCTAAAAATGCAAACATAATAAATAATTAAATAAAACAATAAATAAAAAAATAAAAAGATGAAGGAACTAAGTTACTTTCGATAAAGACATGAGAGATCGAAATAACACAGGGAATTACAATGAAACAAAGAGGTTTACATGGCATAAGGCAAGAATTAAAAGGTAAAAAAAAGATTAGGGGTGAATTTAGACTTTATTAGATTAAAATAAATTAATTTCAAACTTAGAAAATTTTAATTAAATTCAATTAAGTATCTAATTAAATTAATTCTAAGTTTTAAAATTAAATGAATTTTAATTAAAGTCTAAATTGATCAAATTTTAAGTCTAGGGTTCAATTTGGGGCCAAACTAGATTTAATTAGGTTAAACTAATTTTAAATTCAATCTTAGAAATTAAATTAAATTAAATTAAGAACCTAATTAAAATATTTCTACGACTTAAAATTAAATTAATCATAATTAACAACTAAATTGATTAAATTTTGAACTTAGGGTTCGATTTGGAGTCAATTAGGGACTAAATCAAGTGAAAATTAGAGTTTTTAGGCTTTAATTAAGGATGTGAGGTCTAAATTGCATTACATTTTGAAAGTTTGGGGACTGGGAAAATAAATTCCCTCTTTTTTTGGATTCACGCGGATCCAGGTTAACCCGAATCTGACCCGCATGGATCCATCTGCCAAAACGGTAGCATTTTGCGCGCGATACACCCCCAAAAAACCGAGTTGACTCGGTCATAAAATTCCCCTCTTGACTCGGTGCTCCTGACTCACTCTCAAATTTCTCTCAGCCTAACACCTTATTTCCAGAAAATCATCTTTTTGGGATCAAAACCTCTCACTTTACATGGTGTTCATATGTGTTCATCCGAAAATTTGATGAACACTAAGAACACATGAAGCCACCATGAATACCGCCCATGGATCCTGCTCTGCCACACTCCCGCCATCACCAGAAGTTCTCCGGCCGCCGTTCCAAGATCTCAGCCATTGTCTACTCCGATTCCGACCTCCTTTCGGCCACTAGAAAACATCGAAAACGATAAAAACAACCGGAAAACACCGAAAATCCAACTAGAAATCTTCAAAAACCCAAATTCAACACCCTAACCACCTAAAATTAACCCAATTCATCACCTAAATCTATCGACTTCACCCGAAACCGATCATCCTCCTCCAAAATCACGCCTAAATCTACCCAAATCAGACCCCAAGCCTTCATGTTCGATTTCAACCCAAGTTAAACACCATTAAGGACTATAACCGGAATCAAGTAAACATTCGATCCTCCAATCCAAAACTAAATCGAAACTATTTTCAAAGGTTTTGACAAAAAAAGAAATGAAACAAAGACTATTTCCAATCCAAAACATCGTTTTTACGACATACGCTCGAAGAGAGGGGTCGTCCACTACGGTATACACTCGAAGAAAGGGACCATCAGATGCTGCAATGATTAGAAATCAGAGCATCTCGATGATGTAGATTCTATGGAGAAGGGATCAACATCGTTTTTACGATATACGCTCGAAGAGAGGGGGGTCGTCCACTACGGTATACACTCGAAGAGAGGGACCATCAGATGCTGCAATGATCAGAAATAAGAGCATCTCGATGATGTGGATTCTATGGAGAAGGGATCAACATCGTTTTTACGATATACTCTCGAAGAGAGGGGTCGTCCACTACGGTATACACTCGAAGAGAGGGACCATCAGATGCTGCAATGATCAGAAATCAGAGCATCTCGATGATGTGGATTCTATGGAGAAGGGATCAACATCGTTTTTACGACATACGCTTGAAGAGAGGGGTCGTCCACTACGGTATACACTCGAAGAGAGGGACCATCAGATGCTGCAATGATTAGAAATCAGAGCATCTCGATGATGTGGATTCTATGGAGAAGGGATCAACATCGTTTTTACGACATACGCTCTAAGAGAGGGGTCGTCCACTACGGTATACACTCGAAGAGAGGGACCATCAGATGCTGCAATGATCAGAAATCAGAGCATCTCGATGATGTGGATTCTATGGAGAAGGGATCAACATCGTTTTTACGACATACGCTCGAAGAGAGGGGTCACCCACCACGGTATACGCTCGAAGAGAGGGACCATCAGATGCTGCAATGATAAGAAATCAGAGCATCTCAAAGATGTGGATTCTATGGAGAAGGGATCAACATTGTTAGAATTCTAGATTTCGGGTTTCATATAGGAGAGACTCAGATCGAAGACTTTTGCGAAGAGTTTTATATAGGAAAGACTCGAAGCTTTTTCAGAAGTTGGTTCTATATAGGAAGGATCAACTTCTTCAACAGTTCAGAGCTTAAAGTCTCATAGAGGGGGGACCCACAGCTCAGAATCTTTTAATTTGTTCAAAATGTCTAAATAAGGGTATCAAAATTCGCTTCTGAAAATTCTCTTTTGATGTACGCAGGTGATACCGGTCGTGGCCAGCTAATCAGGGGACCAAGAAACGGAAGGGATATCAATATCACGAAAAAGGGCTTTTAGATCAAACTCTCTAAATAGGGAAGTCGGATAAAATTAGTGCTTATTGTCATTGCTTCATCATTGTTTTACAACGATAAGCAAAGAGGGGCAACTGTAATCACTAATTTTATCCGGGGTGTTAAACCCGATTTTAATTTTCGATTTAAATTCGAGAAATGGGCTTGTAATTATTGATTAAAAATGCAAAAAATATTATACATATTATTTCCCTTAAATTATGTAAATATTATTACCTTTTACATATTTTTTGTCTTAGCTTTTATTATCATTTAAATTGTTTTCATTACAAACTAAAAAATCCAAAAAATGTTACATAATGTTTCTTTTCTATTTGCGTTTCCATCCGTTTCCTTAACTTTGTGAATAAATATGTATATTTATGGACATATTATTTAGTAAAAAAATCCAAAAACGGTTTTAGTTGTAAATATTATCGTTTTTCTCTTTTATTATTATTATTATTATTATTATTTTATTATTATTATTATTTAAAAAAAATCAAAATATAACTAATTTCATATTTCATTTCATTCTCTTTTTCCTTTACGCGTACATACATATTTCTATTTCTTTTCTTACGATCGACATTTTACACTTAGTATTATACTTTGTTTTTATTTCAATTACATTATTATTTTTATTATTTTAATTTCCCTTTATAAATATTATTATTAATATATGCATAAAATAAATATAAATAAGCTAGTATAAATAAATACAGTCCACTTAATTTATAACTACCAGGCCATATTACAAGTCCACTTTACATTCAAAACCCATGATGAATAAATATTACAAGCCCAATATATTTAATTATTTGAGCCCATAACCCCAGCCCAAACCGGTTATAACCTAGAAACCCTAATCAACCCCCCTTTGTCCTCTTGTGCAGCCGGCTGTGAGCCGTTGGATCAGATCTATGATCCAACGGTCACAGATGAAGGAGATGAAGCCTCCAGAGATCAGCACGCGCCCACGCGTGCCTCTTCGCGGTCATCACGCGCGCGTGGCGCCCACGCGCCCGCCTCTTCAGTTCCAGGAGACCTGTTCGACTGCCCTCGCCGTTCGTCGATCGGTGTCCGACTAAGCCTCCGGTGGTCCCCTAGTCACCAACCAATTCATGCAATTAGACAAAAACAAAGATGATGGTCAGAATCGTACAGGATAATCGACCCAAACCAATGAGATTTCAGAATGTCAGACCAAAAAATGCCAAAATCAACAGGGAAATTATCAGAGGCAGAACGCAGCAAACAACAGAGAAATTCAAAAACAACATCGCATCAAAATCCGACAATTTCCAGAGCATAATCAGAGTCTACACCAACACTTTCAGTCGAATACAAACAAATCAAGGGCAAAGAAGTTTTGAATTTTTCTGATTGTAATTCTATTCGGTTATAAAAACCGAAATAACATACCATGTAAAGGGATCCATCATCATCAATACAATAGAAATTTTGAGAGAAAAAACCCTCTATTCTTATCGCATGCAATAACAAAAATAGATCAAAAAGTTTCTGAGTTTTACCTTTCACATCTCAGCCTTTTTTCGTCGATCTGAATCCTCTAGATAATAAACCGCAGCCTTTGCGCCAAGGGTGCATCCACAAAGGAGAAAAGATCGCACTCTCGGGTTGCTGTTTCGAACAAAAGGGGGTTTATTTAGGTTTTTTAGATCTTCAAAAACAACTCTTTTATCAGTTTCGGGGGTTTAAAAAGGAAAGGAGGGACTTTTGAGTTTGTTTTAGCTTCGCCGGAGTTTGGTTTTCCATGGTTGTTCCTGGGTTTTGTGAAGAACACCAAACATGTTCTTGTTTTCTCTGGGCAACGTTTAAGCAAACAGAGAGAAGTTCTTTGTTTAGCTTTGTTCTTGGTTAAAAACTGAGAAAGAGGGAGGCTTGTTTTTTTTAGTTATGTTTTATAGTGGGGTTTAAAATAAAAATGGGTTTATTACGTTTTTAAGCCACTCCGTGTCACGGAATTTACCCCCGCGATCCCTAGAACTTTGTTTTGCTATGCAATTTCACCACCGTTTTAGTTATAACCTTCATTTTAAATTTGGTTTTATTATTTTTAAGCTCCTCCGTGTATATGTAGTTACTTTCAGGCCATTCCCCGTTTTGAAATAACGGTTTGAGGGTCTGGAAAATTTTTAATCTTTTTAATTTAGTCCCTATTCGAGTCTATTCTATTTTATTTTATTTTATTTTATTTTATTTTTTTTATTTTTTTTATTCGAGTCTATTTTGTTTCTGTATTATTTATATGCCTTCATACTTTGTTTTTTCATTATGTTCTTGGTTTATTATTTATTTTGTGTATTGTTTATTTATCTTCGTTTTATTGGGCATTCATGTTATGTAGTTTCCAATATCTTATATAATATAGTATAGTTCTCATTCGCATGTAGCTTACCTATACTATTTTATTTGCTTCTTACATCATGTCTTTGCATTTTATATATTTGCTTTATTATGTTTTTATTTTAGTATGCCATGTATATTTTTCTTCATTCGTGTATTGTTTTATTTAACATTATCGTATGTTTATTTTATGCATTTTATTATATGCCTTGACGTACTTATCTTTGCCTCTATTAGGCTTTGTTCTTTATATTATCTATGCTTTTATTTGTGTATGTATGTTATATATGTTGTTTTTTGTGTTGTTCAACATTCACACTCCATACTTATTAATTAATGAATTTAATTTCAAATATCTTTATTCGGTCGTAACGGGCCCGTGTTCCAATGCAATGGTCACGGTGTATGCGTTGCCTTCGAATAAAGACACGGTAAAAATAAAATTGATTCGAATCTTTAAACAAAAAAATATAATTTAAATACCACTTTAATCCGAAAAATCTAAAATTAATTAAGCAGTAATTTGTAAAGGTGCCAATTTTGGACGGTTTTAAACCCTAAGCCCGTTTTTAACCGTAACCGACTCTCGAACCCAAATCATTTCGGATCTCTAGTTTTTACGGTGTCCGGCCTACCAAAAGTGACCGGTGGCGACTCCAATATTTTTAATCTTTTTTCAAACATTCCTAGCGTTTTTCAAATCCCTAATTTTTAATAAAATTCTCAATTTCCTTTTTAGGTCTTTCAAATCCTAATTCCCAAATTTCAGACCCTAAATTTTAAAATTCCATTTTTTAGCCTAATTTCTATTTTTCAAACTAGTGACCCCCATTTTTATTTACACCTAATATTAAATATTTTTAAAGGAGATCGCTACAGTTGGCGACTCCGCTGGGGAACAATTTTTCAAACGAGTCAAGCCTTGTTTTAAATACCGCTTAATTAATTTTGGAAGTTTGAATTAAAGTGACAATTAAATTATCATTTCTTTATTAATTCGAAGTTATATCATTTCAACCCGTCTCTCTAAGTGGGGGGAAAACACTAGTGCTTTCGTGAGGATATTGTTCCTTCGTATGGGCCTAGCAAAGTCCCTTCGGGGCTCGACTATCCTATGCTTTCGTGAGGATATTGTTCCTTCGTATGGGCATAGCAAAAGGGTCCTCCCGGATTGAACTCGATTGAGATGAGCCTATAATGGGTGATGATCGGGGGCCTTGCTACTCTTAGAAGAGGTCAGCAAGGACAATTCGGGTACGTCGTAGAACCAAAACTGCATTTAGAGAACTAGTAAACCCACCCCATTAGAGCCATGTGGATAACCTAGGGTTTTTTAGACGAAGTAAATAAGGACGCCTTTTATTTTGTTGGCCCAATTATTTGTCTATCTTTCTAACCTTCTCATGAGTTTTCTTATTTGCATAGACATTTCATATTTAAAGGTGTTGATTTAAGTGGTTTGTCCAATTAGAGGCTTTTATTCTAATAAAAAAAATAGAAAAATAAGAGAAAGAAAGGGAAAATAGGAAAGCTAGAAAGGAAGAGGAACAATAAAACAAGGGAAGATTTGAATAAGAAGAAAAAAGAAAGAGGATGAAAAAGGAAAAAATGAGAGAAGATAAAAAAGCAATAAGAAAATAAAACTAAGAAAAAGAAAATATTGAGAAGAACAAAGAAAAAGAAAGAGAAAGAATGAAAAAAGAAAAAAGAAGAAGAAAATAAAAAGAAGAGAAAATCGAGAGAAGAAGAAAAAGAAGAGAGAAAATAGGAAGAAAAAATAACAAAGGGGCATTGAGACCTCTTAATTGATGAAAGTTGCTCAAAGGACGATCACTAACGTGATCAACACCTTTAATTTCATTCATGCATCTCATGCATTTATTCATACATTTTCATCTCATGCATTTTCAAGCATATAATTTGCATTAATTAATAACATAAGAGGAATAATCATGGGCATCATGTGGCAGCTTTTCAAGGACTACGCCAACCAAATGGATAAGAATTTCGCTAGGCAATGAGTGGTCCCAAGGGGGGCATTCATGTTTGACGCTAGGAAGAACAAGGGGACAACCTCGGAGCAGTACGATTTCAAGAACATAAACAATCTTGTGGCAAGGGTGAGCAAACTCGAAGGACTGCATGAGTTAGTGATCAAGAATCAGAATGAGATACTATTGAGCATGAAGAGTCTTCAAGATGAAACTAGGGCACAATTTAGGGAGTTAAGAGACATGTTGGCCGCTCCGATCAAGGGAAAGAGTCTGATAGAAGGTTCATTCATGCAAGGAAGTAAGAGTCAAGATTATGAGGAGATGACTCTATCGAAACAAGACCAAGCTATTCTTCGCCAATATAAGGTAGCCTGTAATGCCACTGTCTGTCCCATTGAACTAGTGTTGGACAAGGTTGAATCGCTCTCGGGAAAATTTTAGCTTCATCGGTGGATGGGAGCCTCGAAGGATGTTTTAAGGGTCAAGAACGTCAGGTGAACTATGAAGTTTCCCACCCAACTCCTGAGACCTTCAGGAGTTTCCCACCGCACGCAAGAAATACAGCTCAGGTTCCTAAGAGAGAGAAACCAAAGAAGACCTTTACCCCTCTGCCATTTTCCTACAAGGAGATGTACTCTATTTTGTATGAGGCAAATCTGGTTCGACCCACTTATGTCACTCCCTTCATGCCTCCATATCCTGCTTGGTACGATGTTAACGCACATTGTGAATACCACGCCGGCATAACAGGGCACTCAATAGAGAACTTCATGATGTTCAAGAAAACAGTGCAAAACCTGATTAACACCGGGGTGATAAGACTTGATTCCTCAGGCATGGGATCCATCTCCTCATCTAATTATGGTGGACGTTGAGGAGACGGAACAATCAGGGTTGTTCAGGAGTAATAGAAGGGGTATTAGCCCAATATATTTAATTATTTGAGCCCATAACCCCAGCCCAAACCGGTTATAACCTAGAAACCCTAATCAACCCCCTTTTGTCCTCTTGTGCAGCCGGCTGTGAGCCGTTGGATCAGATCTATGATCCAACGGTCACAGATGAAGGAGATGAAGCCTCTAGAGATCAGCACGCGCCCACGCGTGCCTCTTCGCGGTCATCACGCGCGCGTGGCGCCCACGCGCCCGCCTCTTCAGTTCCAGGAGACCTGTTCGACTGCCCTCGCCGTTCGTCGATCGGTGTCCGACTGAGCCTCCGGTGGTCCCCTCGTCACCAACCGATTCATGCAATTAGACAAAAACAAAGATGATGGTCAGAATCGTACAGGATAATCGACCCAAACCACTGAGATTTCAGAATGTCAGACCAAAAAATGCCAAAATCAACAGGGAAATTATCAGAGGCAGAATGCAGCAAACAACAGAGAAATTCAAAAACAACATCGCATCAAAATCCGACAATTTCCAGAGCATAATCAGAGTCTACACCAACACTTTCAGTCGAATACAAACAAATCAAGGGCAAAGAAGTTTTGAATTTTTCCGATTGTAATTCTATTCGGTTATAAAAACCGAAATAACATACCATGTAAAGGGATCCATCATCATCAATACAATAGAAATTTTGAGAGAAAAAACCCTCTATTCTTATCGCATGCAATAACAAAAATAGATCAAAAAGTTTCTGAGTTTTACCTTTCACATCTCAGCCTTTTTTCGCCGATCTGAATCCTCTAGATAATAAACCGCAGCCTTTGCGCCAAGGGTGCATCCACAAAGGAGAAAAGATCGCACTCTCGGGCTGCTGTTTCGAACAAAAAGGGGTTTATTTAGGTTTTTTAGATCTTCAAAAACAACTCTTTTATCAGTTTCGGGGGTTTAAAAAGGAAAGGAGGGGCTTTTGAGTTTGTTTTAGCTTCGCCGGAGTTTGGTTTTCCATGGCTGTTCCTGGGTTTTGTGAAGAACACCAAACATGTTCTTGTTTTTTCTAGGCAACGTTTAAGCAAACAGAGAGAAGTTCTTTGTTTAGCTTTGTTCTTGGTTAAAAACTGAGAAAGAGGGAGGCTTGTTTTTTTTAGTTATGTTTTATAGTGGGGTTTAAAATAAAAATGGGTTTATTACGTTTTTAAGCCACTCCGTGTTACGGAATTTACCCCCGCGATCCCTAGAACTTTGTTTTGCTATGCAATTTCACCACCGTTTTAGTTATAACCTTCATTTTAAATTTGGTTTTATTATTTTTAAGCTCCTCCGTGTATATGTAGTTACTTTCAGGCCATTCCCCGTTTCGAAATAACGGTTTGAGGGTCTGGAAAATTTTTAATCTTTTTAATTTAGTCCCTATTCGAGTCTATTTTATTTTATTTTATTTTTTTTATTTTTTTATTCGAGTCTATTTTGTTTCTGTATTATTTATATGCCTTCATACTTTGTTTTTTCATTATGTTCTTGGTTTATTATTTATTTTGTGTATTGTTTATTTATCTTCGTTTTATTGGGCATTCATGTTATGTAGTTTCCAATACCTTATATAATATAGTATAGTTCTCATTCGCATGTAGCTTACCTATATTATTTTATTTGCTTCATACATCATGTCTTTGCATTTTATATATTTGCTTTATTATGTTTTTATTTTAATATGCCATGTATATTTTTCTTCATTCGTGTATTGTTTTATTTAACATTATCGTATGTTTATTTTATGCATTTTATTATATGCCTTGACGTACTTATCTTTGCCTCTATTAGGCTTTGTTCTTTATATTATCTATGCTTTTATTTGTGTATGTATGTTATATATGTTGTTTTTTGTGTTGTTCAACATTCACACTCCATACTTATTAATTAATGAATTTAATTTCAAATATCTTTATTCGGTCGTAACGGGCTCGTGTTCCAATGCAATGGTCACGGTGTATGCGTTGCCTTCGAATAAAGATACGGTAAAAATAAAATTGATTCGAATCTTTAAACAAAAAAATATAATTTAAATACCACTTTAATCCGAAAAATCTAAAATTAATTAAGCAGTAATTTGTAAAGGTGCCAATTTTGGACGGTTTTAAACCCTAAGCCCGTTTTTAACCGTAACCGACTCTCGAACCCAAATCATTTCGGATCTCTGGTTTTAACGGTGTCTGGCCTACCAAAAGTGACCGGTGGCGACTCCAATGTTTTTAATCTTTTTTCAAACATTCCTAGCGTTTTTCAAATCCCTAATTTTTAATAAAATTCTCAATTTCCTTTTTAGGTCTTTCAAATCCTAATTCTCAAATTTCAGACCCTAAATTTTAAAATTCCATTTTTTAGCCTAATTTCTATTTTTCAAACTAGTGACCCCCATTTTTATTTACACCTAATATTAAATATTTTTAAAGGAGGTCGCTACAATATTAAATTAATATTATAATAGTAAATAGAATAATTATTATTAAGTATAATAATTATTAAAATAATATTGAAATTATAATATTTTAAATGAAAATAAATAATAAAAAACTTTAATATTATAACATAATATTAAATATAAGAATTATTAATAGATTGAATTAATATTTATTTATATTACAATCATATAAAAATGCATAGTTTAAAGGCTAAATTTTTATATATAACTAAAAAATTTATATTAATTATTTAAAATATTTAAATTTTATATTTTAAATATAAAAAATTAATAATTTGGATTATCATGATTTTTATATTTTTATTACTTAGATTAATTTATTAATAAATTTTATAAGAATAAATTTAAACATCATATACGTTTAATATTTTTATTTTATAATATCATATCTAAAATAAATATTTTATATTTTTAAAATTACTTTTTAACAGCAATGTCAAACTTTAAAATTTTGTAATTAACTTTTCAAAATCACTTTCTAATAACACTGTTAAAAGTATTTTTTAAAAGTAATCTAAAACCGAAAAGAAAATTGTTAAAGTTATCCTATGATTGCTAAAGTTTTGCTTGGTATGATGTAAAGAAAATTGGAAAGATAAAAAATTAAAGGATGAAAAAGTCAAAATATAAAAAAATATTTTTTTTTCTTTTTATTGATGTGTTTAGTAGTGAGGATAAATTTATATATCTCTTTTTCTTTTTATTGCTAAAGTTAAGCTTTGAAATAATTATATTTTGACCTAACTCACATTTTCTCTTATCTTTCCTTCTAATTCTATGATAATTTAATCTATTTTCCTTTTGAAAATGATTTAAATGTTTTTAGAGAAACTTTAATTTTAAAATTAAGAGTTTTCAAACCAATTTTTTTCATTATATTAATATTATTATGTGTTATATTAAAATCATTTATAAAGCCAACGTATTGCAAATCTATGCTTACTTTTAATTATGGTATTTTTTGATTCTTAGTCTTTCGTTTTTAATGTTTTCGATTGATTTGTATTTAATTTTTTCATTCCTCGGTCATCTTTGTATTTTAGAAGATATAAATTTTTTTTCTTCTAAAAACCATTATTAATATTGTAAATGATTTGGGTGGAATCAACTTTAAAAAATAAAATTTGAAAAGGTGACATTTTGAATTGGTGATCAAAATATAAAAATTAAAAATCTATTTTTATAGAGACTGTTTTGTAAAGAAAAAGTCTTAAAATATTTAAGAAGTTATTCTCTCAAAGTTTAATATCAATTTTTTTTCCTTAAAATGTTATTTTAAAAAGTTTTAAAGAGTATATATAAATAGTTATTTATAATTAATTTCTTAATTAGTTCTTTAAAACAAATATGACGTAAATATTTTATCTCAAAAGATTTTTTTTCTCTTTTTTCTTAAGCCAAGCACATCTTTTTCATCAAAACCTTTACGTAACATAATGACTTTTCTAATATTTTAGTTTTCAAAGAGTTTCATATGTTTTAATAGCAAACTTTTATTGTTTTCTCATGGATAATCTATGAAGAAAAATTATAGGCTTAAGGGCTCAATAAGCCCTTAAATTTTTTTTAAAAAAATTAATTAAGTTCTTAAACTTTTTTACAAGCAATAAAGCCTTTAAACTCACTAAAAAAATTAATTTAGCCCTTAAACTGTTGTAAAAAAATCAATTAAGTCCTTAAACTTTTATTGCATTCAATTAAACCCTCAAACTAAAAAAATCAATTTGGCCCTTTGATCAACTATGACTGTTAATTTTAACGTTTTTTTTTAATTTTGACACTTGTTGCGACAAGATAATGTCACTTATCGTTTTTAAGAAATTTTAAATTTTAAAAATATATAAAAAATATAAAAACTTTATAAAAAACTTGAAATTTTTTAAATTATTTTAAAATATAAAAAAATTATAATTGTAAAGTAATGTTTAATATTTTTATTTTTTATTTTAAATCTTTTTAAAAAAATATTATTTATCATTTTAAATTAAATTTCAAAATTATTTTTTTATATTTTAAAAATACTTTTTTCATGATTTTTATATGATTTTAAAAAATAAATTTAAAAATTCTTAGAAATGAAAAAGTAGTGTTATTTTGTTGCAACACATATTAATTTTTTTTTTTAAAAGTTAAAGTTATCGGTTAAAGTTGGTAAAAGGATCAAAATGATTTTTTTTCTTGAGTTTGAGGGTTTAATTGGGTGTTAAAAAAGTTTAAGGGCTGAATTGATTTTTCTTTTGAGTTTGAGGGCTTATTTGAATGTAAAAAAAAAATTAAGTGTTTAATTGATTTTTTACAAAAGTTTAAGGACTTATTTGACCCTTAAGTCAAAATTATAATTAGAGTTGAATTTGTTTTCTCCTCTAATTACATGGATCTTTAGAAATTCCCAAACATTTAATCTTTAATAAATATTTTCTAATTAGTTTCTATGATTATATTACTGAAGTTTTATCGGTGATTTATTTGATTGTGATTTTGGTATGTTTTTGATGAGTTTTTGGTTAAATTTAATTATGATTTTGATAGTTTATAGTGTTAATAACTTGGTTTTAACATTAGACACTCAAATCAATAAGAATCTTTATTTTTTTTTTGTTGTTAGTAATATAATTTTGAGGTGTTAAGGACAGTGGCGGATTTTGAAAATATTTGAGGGTGGGCACATATAAAATTTTAAAATTTCAGGGCGGATACAACTCATAAATTTAAAAAAAAATAAGGATTAACTTATAAAATTTTAAAAAAATTAAAGGCGAATGTGTGAACTTTAAAAAACTTATACCCACCCTCAAGTATACAATCATCCGTCAGTGGTTGAGGGTGTCGTATGAAAACAAGAATGAAGATGTTTTTAGATGTGTTTTGATGTTAATTAATGGTTGAAAGTTATTGGTTATGGTATCTTTGATTGGAGTTTAAGTAATAAGTTGTGTAATATTTATGTTCATGCAGTTCTTATAATCATGTTGTACATTCTGCTATTAAGATATCACTATTTGAGGTTGTTTATGGTTTTAATCATATTACTCCTATAGATATGTTGTCTTTGCTACAAGAACATGTGATGAACATGGACGATAAAGCGAAAGCAGAATCTATGAAGAAATTGTATCAACAAGTTAAGGAGAACTTAGAACGAAGGACTCAACAGTATAAAAACCAAGTAAACAAAGGAAGAAAGCGAGTCACCTTCGATGTTGGTGACGGGTTTGGGTTTATTTTCGAAAGGAATGCTTTCCAACCCAACGACGATCAAAGTTGTTACTATGAGGGGACGATCCTTTTCAGGTGTTGGAGAAAGTGAATGATAACTCTTACAAGATAGACTTGCTAGGAGAATACAATATAAGTGCAATATTTAATATTTCTGATTTAACTTCTTATGATGATCTACAAAATTGAGGATAAATTCTTTTAAAGAAGGGAATGATGTGAGCATATCTATGCAAACAAAGTAAAGCAAACTGATCCAGATGTCTTATCTTTAGGAACTATTACTTGAAAAAAATTCAAGAAAGTTCTTTTCCTTACTTGTGCTACAATTCCAGATTATTCAGTCATGTTTATGACTTGAACATAGGCTTTATAATGTATTACATACTGATATGTAACATATTTAGGTTATACTACTTATTAGGTATTTTAAGTATATATATATATTATGCTAAGCATGTTTTAGGGATTGAATTTATGATATTTGTATTGTTTCTAACTTGTTTGTGAGTTTAATGTGTGTTAATGAATAAGATTGCAAGTGTTTACAACTTGTATTTGTGTTTCCATTAAGTTTACAATACTTTGATGGAAGCTTGTTATGTTTTGACATAGGTATGTATGGGAACACCAGATCAAATGAGAGTATGCAACTCAATACCAGCTTAAGTGAGTTATATTTAGCTCGGAAGAAGTTCAAAGGAGTACACACAAGTCACCTTAGCTCGAGACAGATCACAGGCTTAGCTCTCAGCTCAATTCATCTCAGCTCAATTCATCTCAACTCAATTTCAGCTAGCTAACTTCAGCTCTACTAGCTCAACTCAAGCTAAAGTGACCTATGACAACTAAAACCTATCCTACACGTGCCTAAGGCGTCCTAGGCATGTGTCATGCACGTGAAACACATATGTTAGCCTTGTGCACATGTATGGGCTTTCGAGAGAGTGCGTCTCACAGAGAATCGAACCCGATCTTGATTTCCCTTAGTGGACCGCCACCAAGTTTGTTCACAGGAAGCCAAATTTGCTACCAGCCGATTTTTCTTCCCAACGATAGATCTAAACAATCTTCAAGTCAACGTGCACTTTTTGAAATGAAGGCGTCGAGATCATTAAAGGAAAAGCCGATTGCCAATCCTTGATTTTAGAAAATCAAGAATGTTATCCGAAGGAATTAAGCGCTTCACGATTCTCACAATATGGATTGAGTCGTCACTAGCTTTCGGCTAAATAAAAGTTTAGCTAAGCATGAATGAGATCATACTTAGCATTTTCTAGAAGAAAAGAAATAAGAAAACTCAAAGAAAAATAAAAGAACTAGAGAGAACTTTTATTACTCAAGAGAGAAAGTGAAAATTGAAGTACATCTCAAGCTTTACCTCTATGGGTATTTATACTATTCTAAAACCCTAAAAATGTAACAATTCAAAATTTAAAAAAATAAAAAAGATAAAGATAAATATTCTAAAATTTAAAATTTAAATTCCTAAGATAAATCTTCAAGATAATTCCCAAATAATCCATTCATCCTTCTAGAATATATGACTGGACTATCTTCTAGAAAGTTTTGCTGACTGGATAATCCAAATCTGCCAGATCGAAAAGCGTCGTGCGACTTCAGTCATAAAAAAAATGCAGAATTCACTATTTTCTGTTGGTTCTGAAAAATAAGTTCCTACACTGAAAATGATCAAAATAGAACCAAATTAGTAATATCAAATCGACAATGGGAAATAATTATTAATAAAAAAAATATATAAATTCGAACACTCATCAAATTCCCCCTCACTTATTCAATGCTTGTCCTCAAGCATACTCAAATTCTCATTTTCGTCACTTATCAAAATTCACTCAAAAAGTTTATGTCAAATCCCATGTACATGCATGAATTAAAGAAGTTAGACAAGACAATCAAATAAAGGTGACATGATATTCCAATAAACAATAATTAACCAAATGAATAAAAGGTAGATATGCAGAGCTTTTGCTATTTGCTTGTTAGACGAAATCAAATCAAGTTTAGATCATTCATGATAAACGATTGGCGGAGTGTGAGTTTTATTTTCCTCCCCTTTTATATCACTCCCTTTTTTTCTTTTTTTTGAAAGAGATTATTTTTCTCTTTTTTTATTCTTTTTTTCAAGCGCTTTATTATTTTTTTTCAAAGGACATTTTTTCCTTTTCTTTTTTTAGCGCTACTCTCATTAACTCTAACTCTGTAGTCTCGACTCGTCACCGAATCTTTGAACTGGAAACGAGATGACAACCCAAGCACCTCGCCCCGATTCTCCAATCCGGTCACATTCAAACGATCTACCACTCACAATCGTCTCAAAAAAAATCATGCACCTGAAGATAACATCATTATTAACAAAACAAGCACAAACTCATATTTAAGCAACACTAACAATTATACCATAAGGTTAAAAACTTTCACCAAAACATCTAATCATCTTCAAGTTAATTATCCATGCATAACAAAATTAATTCAAGCTTGTAAACAAGGGATTATGATAAAACTAACAAGTCAACCCAGATAAACAACAATCGTAAGAACTTAAAATATACCTTCAAACTAACATGAACAAGTAAGGAGAAATATAACCACTCCCCCTCACTTTAAGCATATTATCTCAATATGAAAATTAAAGTACAAGAGAAGGAATAGAGATACTCCCCGTGTCTAAAGTAAATTTAGTTGTCGACAACTTTGGAGGCCATTTGCAATTTTCCAAATTTCATGCACGACAAAGCCATTCAAATCTGGAGAAAATTCTGTGTAAATTTATTTGAAAATAAATTAGATGAGAAAAAAAATAATAATAAAAATAAATAAAAGAAGAAAGAAAAAAAATAAATAGAGAAAATGGGTTGCCTCCCATTGAGCGCTTTGTTTAACGTCGTTAGCTTGACGACCTGATTCAGACTACAGATTTTGCGAGAAATTCTTTTTCCAATTCATGTTCTTTATCCAACTTAGAATTTCTCTAGGAGAAATTTTTTGGTTATGGAGTTCCTTCATTTTCGACAAAATATCTTCTTTAATCTGCAATTTATCTGGTGGTAATTTTAATTCCAACTCTGGTTCCTGCAAGATAAATGGAAAAAAGTTAGTTTGAGAAGACATCAAATTTAAATTTTTACTTAGCTCTTTGCAAAATGAGCGTGATTCCACATCAGAAGAGATATCCATTTTTACTTCTTTAATAGTTTCAGCATTCAGATTCCTGCATAACTCATCAGAAAGATTATGTTTAACATATTCATTCATAGAAGAATCAAATATATTAACACAACTGACATTAGGAATAGAGTTAGGATATTTCATAGCCTTATACACGTCAAACTTTACCACTTCACCATCAAACTCCATGGTAAGAATTCCACTTCTTACATCAATTTTGGCATGTGATGTGCTCAAAAATGGTCTACCAAGTAAAATCTCGGAAGAGACATTGGTGCGATCATCTTCCATGTCAATGACATAGAAATCTGCAGGAAAAAATAAATCTTTTACCTTTACGAGTACGTTTTCAAGAACTCCTTCAGGATACACTAAAGATCTGTCGGCAAGCTGTATCGTCACACCTGTTTCCTTCAAAGGCTCAACACTTAATAAATTATAAATTGAAAGAGGCATGACATTAATTGAAGCGCCTAAATCGCACATAGCTCGTTTAATACCAACTTTACCAATCTTACATGGGATAGAAAACATACCTTGATCCTTGTATTTAGGTGGAATTTTACGTTGAATTACGGCAGAAACATTTTCACCTAAGTTTACCTTTTCATTCCCAGTAAGCTTTCTTTTATTTGTACAAAGGTCCTTCAAAAATCTAGCATACCTTGGAATTTTTTGGATCACATCGAGAAGTGGTATGTTTATCTCCACCTTCTGAAACATGTCAAGAATTTCTTGTTCTTCGGCTTGCTTATCACGCTTCATTAATCTCGATGGAAAGGGAGGTGGAACGTCATAAGGAGATGACGTAGAGATAGCTTGTGGTTTGGTTTCCTTCTTTTTATGGGGTTGTGTGGCATCTTCTTTAGGTTCAACAATGTTACCACTTCGAAGGGTGATGGCACTAACATTCTGTTGCGGGTTTGGCTCAGTTTGCGATGGTAGCTTTCCCTTTGATTCCAAACGACTCACAGCTAATGTAAGTTGACTCATTTGTTTATCAATTTCTTGAAAGTGTGCCTCTGTCTTTTGTTGAAATTTCTCCTGAGCTAACGCCAAACGTTCGACAATTGACTCCAACGATGGTTTTTGTGGTTGATATTGTTGCGGTGCAGGTGGTCTAGGTTGATAAGTTTGATTCGATCCATACTTGAGGTTTGGATGATCCCTCCAACCCGGATTATAAGTGTTTGCATTAAGATCATATTGCCTTTGAGGAGGTCCTGAAAAATTTCCAATGGCATTTACTTGAACGTTATTATCTTCTTGAAGCATTGGGCAACAGTCCGTAGGATGATCCGGTATCGTGCATATTCCGCAAAGTCTAGCTGGACCTATTTTACCTGCAATAAGAGATTGAACCACATTAGTCAACTTATCAATTTTATCCTCTAAAGAAGATGTACTTATCTCGTGAACCCGTCGAGTGGGTTCACTTGGGCGAAACTGTTGTGCATTAGCGGCCATGGTTGAGATAAGATTTCTGACGGCGGTAGGAGTCATATTTACGAAGGCTCCACCACTAGCTGCGTCGATCATTTTCATTTCCATTGGAAGTAGTCCTTCATAAAAGTATTGTAGAAGGGTTTGTTCAGTTAGGCCATGTTGCGGACAACTAGCGCAAAGTCTTTTAAATCGTTCCCAATAGTCGTATAACGACTCTCCATCCTTTTGTCGAATTCCTAAGATGTTTCTCCTTAATTCGCTTGCTTTTGCCGCTGGAAAGAACCTGTCAAGAAACAATCGTGCCATATCAGCCCATGTATTAATTGAACCGGAAGGTAAATAAAACAACCAATCTTTTGCCAAATCGGCTAAAGAAAAAGGAAATGCACGAAGTTTTATTTGATCTTCGGATACTCCCTGCGGTTTCATACTCAGACAAACCATATGAAACTCTTTTAAATGCTTGTGTGGATTTTCATTTTGCAAGCCGCGAAAAGTCGGAAGTAAATGTATTAAACCAGTTTTAAGTTCAAACGGTGTTTCGCCATTTGGGAACGTGATACACAGTGGTTGTTGTTCATCAGGTGCTGCAGCTAACTCTCGAATTGTTTGTTCAGCCATTTGTTCTGATCCTTCGTCGTCAGAAGTAAGTAACTCCTCGGTGTAAGAAATTTCCTCAAAATCAGGATTTGGTTGAAGGTCTCGATTCAACCTTCTGCGTCTAAGGGTCTCTCCACGCAGCCTCCAGGCAAGAGCTTCGATCTCGGGTTCGTAATCTACTAGTTTTCCCGGAAGTGACCTGGTCATAGATCAAAACAAAATAATATTAGTAATTTTATCGATGTCCCCGGCAACGGCGCCAATTTGACAAGCGTCGAATTGTCAAATAAATAATTCCTACTTCTCAAATTAAATAAAAGAATAGTATAGAGAAAGTAGGGTCGATCCACAGGGACTAAGAAATTTCCAACGTTGAATTGAATTGATCCTGATCCAAAAAAAACAATAAATTAGAAAATGGGGTTTGATATTAAAAAAAAACTAAAAATAATCTTAATCTAATAATAACTGAAATTAAATGAAAATAAATATTTGAATTAATAAATTTAAAGGATATAGCCTCAAGCTTTGTTTCGCCTCAATTCCAAATTGATCATCGAAATAGATTTTACTTCAAGATCCATGCCAGTTACAGTCTACAAGGCCCAACCCTTATAACTTGCTTCTCTCTTCGGTAAACCAATATTCCCAAGTCTATCTCCGGAATTCGGTCTTTGCTGGACTAACCACGCCTATCGCCGTTAGCGTCAATACAACTTTAAGCACTGGAAAAGCCTGACTCGAGTTATAGCGTCTCACAGAGAATCGAACCCGATCTTGATTTCCCTTAGTGGACCGCCACCAAGTTTGTTCACAGGAAGCCAAATTTGCTACCAGCCGATTTTTCTTCCCAACGATAGATCTAAACAATCTTCAAGTCAACGTGCACTTTTTAAAATGAAGGCGTCGAGATCATTAAAGGAAAAGCCGATTGCCAATCCTTGATTTTAGAAAATCAAGAATGTTATCCGAAGGAATTAAGCGCTTCACGATTCTCACAATATGGATTGAGTCGTCACTAGCTTTCGGCTAAATAAAAGTTTAGCCAAGCATGAATGAGGTCATACTTAGCATTTTCTAGAAGAAAAGAAATAAGAAAACTCAAAGAAGACTAAAAGAACCAGAGAGAACTTTTATTACTCAAGAGAGAAAGTGAAAATTGAAGTACATCTCAAGCTTTACCTCTATGGGTATTTATACTATTCTAAAACCCTAAAAATGTAACAATTCAAAATTTAAAAAAAAATAAAAAAGATAAAGATAAAGATAAATGTTCTAAAATTTAAAATTTAAATTCCTAAGATAAATCTTCAAGATAATTCTCAAATAATCCATTCATCCTTCTAGAATATATGACTGGACTATCTTCTAGAAACTTTTGTTGACTGGATAATCCAAATCTGCCAGATCAAAAAGCGTCGTGCGACTTCAGTAATAAAAAAAATGCAGAATTCACTATTTTCTGTTGGTTCTGAAAAATAAGTTCCTACACTGAAAATGATCAAAATAGAACCAAATTAGTAATATCAAATCGACAATGGGAAATAATTATTAATAAAAAAAATATATAAATTCGAACACTCATCAGCAAGCCAAACACAACCCTTGTTTTTAAGCACTATGAGGCAATATGGATAAGACTGAGGGGTTTTTACTTTAAATTTTAAACATTAAACACACGTTTATTGTGTTTATTGTGCCAAAACACTTGGCTAATAAAAATGGATGCCCAATGGTAGTTTTAGGAGGTTTTAATATAAGTTTCTTACTTATTTTCAGTCATGAATTCAAATTTGACAATCCCTTCCCTTATGCCTATATAATTGTACTTAAACAATGTACTCAGGTTACACATTTTGAAGAAATAACATCACTTAGAGAGTTTTCCCTTATTTGGTTCTTTTTAGAATTTTTTTAACTTTTAAACTTGTTTTGATTGTCAATTTGATACTTCGAGTTTCTAGATTGCTATCTAGAGGGTCCAAGTCCTTTTAACGTTAAACAGATTCGATTTGAGTTTGCTCAGTAAATTGTGTAGGTTCTTTCGAGTTTAGCGTTATCATTTTTGTTCCAACAACATCATTTATCATTGTTGAACATTTGAGTTGTTGCCATGGACGTTTCTTGAAGTATTCATCTTCTTTATTGAATTTTCTTCTTAAAATACTTTATTTTCTTTCTTTTCTTCTAATTTTTGTTTTCCTTTTTTTCATCCTTATTTCTTCAAGATTTTTTTAATTCCTTGTTATTTTTGTGTTGTTCTTGTTTCATGAATGTGCTTACAATAGTCCTAGATCCGTAATATACGAAGAAAGTCCGTTTTGACAAGCTATCTCGTATTATAGGGGTATCGATATGGGCCAACTATATCAATACAAACATGCAAAAAAATTGAGTTTCACTACTTAAAAAATATTCTGAACACTTTCAAAAACCCTTTAAAAATATCTCAAACTTATTTTTAAGTTGTTTAGAATTAAAACATTTATAAAATCTTTTCAATTTAGTCTAAAATATTTTTAATTATTTTATCAAAACAAATATCCTAGCATATCCTACTCATGAGTTTGTACCATTATTGTGAATTACAACGTTATAATAATTTACTCAATCTTATGAAAGTCTTTAGGATTTATTTACCAACACATTTAATCATTTAATATCAATTTTGACTTTATGATCGTTATTCAAATTTTATGTATAAAAGGAGAATGTTATTTAAAGATTAATGGTCAGGACGCTTAAATTTGTACCAACTAAACCGAATAAATTACGATGCTAGTTAAAGATGTAAATAAATTTAAATGAACATAGACTAACATAAGTGAATAGATATAAACAAACAAACAAAAACGAATATAAACGAATGGATTATCGAACATTTACAAACATAAACGAACGAACAAATCATTTGTTCATGTTTGTTCATTTAATTAACCGAACCAAAAATATTATTCATATTCGTTCATTTAATAAATAAATGAACATAAATAATCTTTCCGTTGACGGTTCATGAATAGTTCACTAAACATTTGGTTCGTTTACGGCTCTAAATTAAAACCTATTTGTACATAGAAAAATTTAGAAATTTACATTGTTAATGGATCTTATATTATATACTATATGAAAAATATTCTAATACATAAGTTGTGTAAAATTTAGTTAAGTATATTAATTTTAGTGTACAACGATTTTATTTATGGTTTTAAATTTTTAAGATTTAGAAATATAATAGACACATTGTGTAAAATAAATTTTAAAAACGTGTATAAAAAAAACTCTATAAAAAATTAGTTGATATGCATGCTCTTTATACAAATGTGATTATTTTAGGTTTTAGAGGTATAGGTTTGAAGGTTTGAAGTTTAAGACTTAAGGTTTTATGGTTAAGAATTTAAATTTTAGATTTTATAGTTGTATAAATTTTTTTATATAATATTGTGATTGTGTATCAAAATATAATTTATAATATCTAGAATTCAATAATTTTATATGAATTTAGGATCATTGGACGAGTAAAACGAATAAATAAAATTACACACTCTTATATTTATAAGAATAAATTTCTGAAAAATGAGGACTAAAAGTTGGTAGTGTTTAAAATTAACCATAATCGTTAACCGTAACCGTTAACCTGTATAAACATCATATTTTACAGGTTAATTTACCGAACTGTTAAAATTAAAAGATTTTGGTTAACCAATCCTTTAAAAATAATGATTAATGGTTACGGTTACGGTTACAGTTATGATTATGATTATGAATTTTGACTAAGAGTTAACCTATATGTTAACCGTTATTAAATTTTATATATATATATATTATATATATATATAAGTATAAAATAACTTTTGGTGATGATTTTAATGTCTTGAACTTTAATTATTATATGTTAGTTAAACATTTATCTTTAAAACTTTAGATGATTTTATGTTTTGAATTTTAATGTGTATTGCTACGATGTTAATTGTTATAAACATTTAAAACTTTAAAAATATTATGAGGTTTATGTATTTTGTTGTGTTAAAATTTTATAGTATGTAAATATTTATTTAGTTATGGCATAAGTGATTAAAATATTTTTATTTTAGTATTTTATAAGATTTTAAATAAACTATTCATCGTAAAGATAATTATATTATTCTCTAAAAAATAAAAAACATGTGGTAAAAGATTTTAATAGATTACAGGTTAATCTTTAATCGAATTGTTGGTTAACCGCATCTTAACAGTTAACCATAGTGATTAACTGTTTTTTAATAATTATGTTATGGTTAATAAAATTTAATATCCGTTATAACAGTTAACCGATCGTTTAGATTAAAAATACGATTAACCAACCATAAATACCGTACTGAAAGTACTACAGGCTTCCTTGATGAAATACTGTGATGGAATATGTAATTTCTCCATACTATTAGACCTACAAAATAAAATAAAAAAATTAGAACTTTTATAGGAAATGTGGTGAAAAACGGGACCCGTTATTCATCGATTTTTGCTCAGATTTTGTAATACGTTAGTTTGTTTTGTGGTGACCAAACCCATCCCAAAATATATGAAACAGATTAAACTGAAAAAAAATAGAAAGAAAAGAAAAACTGAAAAATAAATGAGAAGTAAAATGCACCACTCAAACATGGACCCAATATCCTCTGTAGCCAATGGAATCCCTCTCCTCAATATCTTTTATGTCATTTTGGCACCCTTTTCCTTCCATTTTATCATAAATTAAATCCAACACGTTCATTAATCATTTACAAATCTGGGAAAAGAAAATTCATTAAAATCTCAAAAAAAAAAAAAAAACTTGTAGTTTGTAAAGGAAACAGTGGAACACCCGTTCTCCAATTCTTACAACCTCTTCCTTTGCTAACTGTTCTACTTTCCAGACTGAAGTCTTTTTCATATTTCTTGTTAAGGTAAGCATCAGTCATTGCCCTTTTGCTGAACTTATGGATAAGATCTTCATGTTCATGTTCTTTTTCTTACATTACATGGATATGGGTTGTTGAGTTTTGTTTCATGGTTCCTGTTTTTTTTTTGTTTATAAACTTCTGAAAAAGGACATAATTTTGTAAGAAAGGTGTAGAATTTTATTCCCTTTGCAGCTATGAATTTGACAGTATGCTTGATGGATTTAAAGACTATTTTTTTAATTAAATGACTGAACCTTGTGATCATTATTCAATTTAGTGAAAACAAAACTTGGGTTCTGTTTGAAAATCGATAATTTTTTGTATTTTGGGCATACTATTTCTTTGAATCAGATGGTTCGCAAGCTTGAATGATATGATTTAAAAGCTTTGGTAAGAGGGTTAGAAATAGAAGAATAAATTAGTTTTTGTGTTGTCCTGAATTAGTATTTGGATTTCCAGTTTCTTTGTTATTTCAACTAGTTTCAAATCCTGAAGCATCATCCATTTCAAGCTTTAAAATAATTGGTTTAATATATTAGATCATCCTTTGCTCAAACCATCATCAGCTACATCTTTCTGGAATTTACTTGAGTCAGATAAAATCTTATGTTACTTATTGGGGAAAACCAACTCTTTTACTGCTTTACTTTCTTTTAGTTTAATTTCCCATTGTCATGTACTGTATCTGTATGTGTGTAATCCTAACTTTATTTTACCCTTCCTGTAGGCTGTAGCAGTGCATGAAGGAGAGACTTAGAGTACAGAAAGGAACAGTTTTGTTTAGCCTAGTCGTAACAGGATGGATATACGCCGGTTGAATAATTATACGGAATTGTTTTAGTTTGAAAAGCTGTTTAAATTGTGTGATGGTAATTGCAGCAAAGTGAGAAGAATCTTTATGATGGCCATTGCTGCCTTGAGTTCTTCCTTTTCTTATTCGGATATCATTGAGAAGCTCTCGTATGCCAGTGATTATGGATCTTCATATTATCAAGTTTCTTCTACAAAAAGTTTAATAGTTGCAAAAAAGTCATCTAATTGTAGCCAAAGTCTTCCATCATCCAATCAGCGCACTCCGGCAGTTAAAGCTCTTAAAGAGCATGTGGATACTGCCCCTAGTATTTCAACTGCAGAGCCTTCGTTTAATGGATCCAATGAATTGGAAGAAGAAAGTGATGAACTTGACTACTCTGTGGAGGCTCTTCTTTTGCTTCAGAAGTCTTTGCTGGAAAAGCAATGGACCCTTTCTTTTGAGAGGACGCAATTCACTGAACCGCCGAGTAGGGAAACCCACAAGAGGGTAACGGTTACTTGTTCTGGGGTGTCTGCTCGGCAACGGAGATTAAACACTAAGAGAAAGATTTTGAGCCAAAATAAATCAGTGATACAATCTAATGCTAAGCAGCTAAGATCATCAGTTGGTCCAGAGATGCTTCAAAGTCGCTTGAAGGGTTATGTGAAGGGTGTAGTGAGCGAAGATTTGCTTAGCCATGCAGAAGTTGTGCGCTTGTCAAAGAAAATCAAAGCTGGGCTTTCCTTGGAGGAGCGCAGATTAAGGTAATGAATAAAAATGATATATGATGTATATTAGATGGATCATTCTAATTCTAAAACTATTAAATCCTTGAAACTTGTTTTTGATTGTTTTCCTGGAATTTTAGATTGAAGGAGAGACTGGGATGTGAGCCATCTGATGAACAGCTTGCTACAACCTTGAAAATTTCTCGTTCTGAGTTACGGTCAAAGTTAATTGAATGTTCTTTGGCAAGAGAAAAATTGACAATGTGCAATGTTCGGTTGGTTATGTCGATAGCTCAAAGATATGATAACATGGGTGTTGAAATGTCTGATCTTATACAGGTAGTTTACAAGATCGATCATCATATATACAGAGGATAAGTTCATCTGCCAACACCATATCAAGCTATACTTTTATGAGTTGTTTTGGTTCTATATGGCAGGGTGGTTTGATCGGAATGTTGCGCGGCATTGAAAAGTTCGATTCTTCAAAAGGATATAAAATCTCAACTTACGTATACTGGTGGATACGTCAGGTAATATTCATCTGGTTTTGTTGGGAAATATTGTGCATGATGTTATTTTCTCTGTACTAAATGGAAGTTTCTATTTTTAATGTGGCCTGAGATTCTCAACCGTAGTGTGTGGTTCTTCTATCTATCCTTTTCCATAGTAGCTTAGTCCTTCCTATGCTGAAGCTTTCTCTTCTACCATTTGTTCCATTAGTTACTGAAATATAAGAAGAAAATGGATTTCCGTCTTAAGTTATTCTGCCTAGTCTTGATGCCTGATTTTATATGCCTCAGCCACCCGGATTTGTCATATGATACGAATCTACCTACAAAAGTTCCCACCCTAGTTCTTTGCTTCCAATATAGATGATTATCAGATTACAAAGTTTCTAGTTTGTTTTGTACTTTATGACATTTTTCGTTTTTATTGGTTAGGATTGTACAAAATCTGACATCATTCATACTTGGTTTCAGGGTGTTTCTAGAGCATTAGTTGAGAACTCAAGAACATTAAGGTTGCCTACATATTTGCATGAAAGGTTGGGATTAATCCGAAATGCAAAATATAGACTGGAAGAGAAAGGAATAACACCAACTATTGATGTAAGTGGCTTCCATTATTCGAATTGCATCATTATATTTCAAAATAAATTAGGATGTTTGATTTGTCTCTAAGCTTTATGTTATGCAAGTATTTGATTCTTTTTTACATTTTCAGAGAATTGCTGAGAGTCTGAACATGTCTCAGAAGAAAGTTAGGAATGCTACAGAGGTACGATTTGTTCGGAACTTACTTTCTGGGAACTATATATTGCAGTTTCGCTTTTCATTCTCAGGCTATATTTTTTATTAAATGCAGTCAGTCAGTAAGGTCTTCTCCCTTGATAGGGATGCGTTTCCGTCTCTGAATGGACTTCCTGGAGAGACTCACCATAGTGTAAGTTCCGGTTTTATATAACAAAACTCTGCATAACTTCAATTCTTGTATGCTTCTTTCATGTGTTCTACTATTTACATGTTCTCTCTATATCTTTTCAGTACATTGCAGATAACCATGTCGAAAACAATCCGTGGCATGGTGTAGATGAGTGGGCACTCAAGGTATGAATAATTTAAATCCCAGACTGAAGAGAAAGTCATTCATTCCACAAAACCATTTTCTTTTGTTCGAACAAAAGCTTTTTGAGGTTTTATTTATGTTCCTATACCGAGAAAATGTAATCTTCATGTCATGCATGTTACATTTGCAGGATGAAGTGAACAGACTCATCACTGTAACACTTGGAGAACGAGAAAGGGAGATTATTCGCCTTTATCATGGTCTAGATAACGAAAGTCTTACATGGGAGGACATCAGTAAACGGTGATCATATACATAATTTTTGTATTTATTATTGAAAACCGATTAGAGTGAAAGATTATGCTTGATATTTGAGTGCAATTTGATGTCTCTGTCATTAACAATGCAAATATCATAGATATTTATTCCTTAAGTGACAGTAATGGAATTTGAATATAACTATATAGAGGGGAAAAAAGAAAGCAACTGAAGAAAAAGGACATGTTTGTTTATATCTGCAGATTTTTTTATGAAATTGTTGGTACTCGGACAGTCTCTTTCTTGTACCATTTCTCGAGCAAATATCGTTTGATGTTGACTCTTTTTTTTTCTTTTGTAATTCTGCAGCATAGGTTTGTCCAGGGAGAGAGTTAGGCAAGTCGGGCTCGTGGCGCTCGAGAAACTAAAACACGCAGCGAGGAAGAAGAAAATGGAAGCTATGCTAGTGAAACATTGATTTTGTATGCATCAACATACAGATGGTAAAAAGTGACTGTATATATACAGAAAAGGGAAAACCTGTATCTTCAAATTATTTTTCCTATCAAGAGTAACTATAGAAGATCAATGTAAGGACCTAACAGAGTCCAACAAACTGATTAAGAAGATGATAAGTTGGAGCAATTTTTTATATTTTTTATGTACTATATTCATGGATACAAAATAACTGTTTTTGGATCAAAACTTTCTGTAGTTATGATGATAAACAAGCAATTCCAATACAGATGCTGAACCTGTGTTCTCACGGAATATTAAGGATTTTTTATGAACACAAGGATTCACTGAATATTAAGGATTTTTTAATGAACACAAGGATTTCGAAAACTATCTAAACACTTGCTATCAGCATTTGCTCTACCCGGTCCTTGGTATCAAATTGTATTGCTTCTTAGTTTACGTTATTTGTTCATTTGGGTTTGGAATTAAACTATGAGATTAAAGATTTATATGATGAAGTACCTCACTCTATAGCAAGGCAAAAGCGGTTCTCTCATAAGCTCTAGGATGGCTAAGTTCGACATTTCAGGGTGGGAAACGTATATATACTAAGGAAAAATATGAACAAATTGTTTCAAATTGAGTGAAAATCGTCTGTCTCTTTTTCATGCTTTATTCTATGCCTCTAATTTAAATTAAAGGTTTAAGGTATGATAAAGAAGAAGATAATTTTTATTCTTTCAAATTGTGGCTGTATTTTCATGTGTTGGATGGCTGTGTTTTTTTTTCAAGTATGGGCTCAAACCTGGGAGGGGAGGGGAAATGGGACGCGCCTAGAAGAATAGTGGAAATGGAGGACTAGAGAGGGCAAACATGTGGTTCATATCATTTTGAGTTTTACTATGTTTGATTCAGGTTTAAATCGGTTTAAATCTGACTTATTATAGTTCGTGTCTGATAATTTAAATCGCGTATAGAATTATATTGAATCAATTTATTTATTATTAGATCAATATCAGGTTAATGAAAGATCAATCAAGTTTTAGGGTTATTTTTTTTACATGCCTATATATGAATTTTAAAAAATCAATATGTTTGGTTTTTTGGTGAATTGTACGATAATCACATCACGTCTTTCATTATTATAGTAAAATTGATTGTGATCTCTTCGGTTTGATTAAAAATTAATTTGAATCTATTTTGATTCAATTGAAATTCGGATCAATTTTGATTTATTTTGTGTTTCAAATTAAAACTGAATGATTAAATTTAAGGAGTCTCGAGTCGAATAAAATCTAGCGATTACGTGAAGTATTCAAATCTAAAATAAAGTGGGGAAGGGAAATGGGACGAACTTATCCTCAAAGTTAAAAGTGATTAAAAAAAGACAATAATTTATTATAAATTTTAAAATATAGTTAATTTTATAATATTACGATATATATCTATTAAAATAAAAGAATGGAATGGGTAAAATAAAATTTAGGGTTTTATTCTTTTATTAGGCGGAGAAATAATTACATTCTCTAGACAAGTATCAAAAAACATATACTATAAAATAGTGTAACATGTCTATTCATGACCACTTAATGAATTTTTTAGATAAATTTAAATTATTTTATTTATCCGAATGAACCATCAATATAGATCTAGAGTATAAACCAAATTCAAATGATTAAAAAAATACATAAAGAAACTAAATCAATCTTCACTCCTCAGCAAAGCAAGGAAAAGAAAAGGTTAGCTTCATATTGTCAAAAATCTTTCAACACACAATTCTTTTGATCTGCAAACCATGAAGAACTACCAACTAAAGAGAATAATCATGCATTCTCAAATTTCTCAAGAATTCAGAGTTGATAATGAAAAATGATGTAAAACCATCCCAGAACATCAATGTTGATCATGATGACAGATATCGAACAAAGCATTATTATTACCAGCTGAATAACAAATGACACACTCTATTGCTAGTGGTTAAAGCCTGGTTCCTGCTCCAGATAGAGAGCAGGTACTTCTGTTTCTTCAAAACAAGAAAGACATACAAGGTAGGGTTTGAGGTCACTGATACATGATATAGGAGAGAAGACCAGACTCCTTAAAATAAAGAACCATGGTTGCTAACAGTCGCTTGAATAACACATTTACAACTTACAAGACAGAAGACACCCATATAGTAGTCACTTTGAATTGAGAATTGCCAAAGAAAGAACAACCAATTCCTACAACTGAAAAATCAAGGGGAACTAACCTCTTGTGGGCTCAAAACTTTTCATGCATAATACAGTTGACCTCCATTACCAGAAAACCCATCAACCTCGTTTCAAAGGACAATTTAACGCTAAAAACACCTTCCATGGTAGAATCTTTTCTAGTAAATACCAAGAACTCAACGTCTCCTTGAAAGAGAATTATAGTGCATTTTCAACAAATCATCAAGTAAGACCAGGGACCATCCATTATCCTTTTGAGCATAAACCTTTTGGTTAAGTGAATCAATTATCACGCTTATGTTACCGAAGCCATATATTTGTTGACCATTATGCATCCTGCCAGGCTTGGGCTTGAATAGCAACTCGTGTTGTTGTGCATAGGCCTCAACTACTTCCTTCAAACTCATCTCAGGAACACCATCCATCTGGGCTGCAGTACCCAGGCCAGCAGAAGCTGGCTGTTGTGCATGAGCAGCTGCTCTCTGCTGAGCCTCAAACTGCCTCTGCTCACGGACCTTAGGATATGTAACATTCTCCCTCAAACCAGGCTGCTCTACTGGTACATTGTCAGCAGCCTGAACCATCATCTCAAGACCATAATTAAGTTGACTACGGATACTTTCATTAGCCAAAAGCTCCTGTGGAAGAAGTGCCTTCCAACCCATGTACCAATTTTTGATCTCGTCAAAGTCAGGCTTTGAACACAACCAGTGATACAAAACCTGCAGCCACTTTACAAAGAAAAACTTCTCCATCAAATCAACCATGAGGTGAATAGGAATTGCAGGGGCCCAGGACATAACCCAATGAAACTGATCAAGCTTCTGATCTGCAGGGTTTATTTGGAACTCCTGCAGAGCGATCTGCAACTTTGGAACTATATATTGGCGCATAAGTTGTTCCCAACTCACTGAATCAAATACAGTCCTCCAAGGCGATAATATAGCATAAGCAGAAGGATCACTAGGGTGCCATGCATCAAGAACATTACTTAACTTCATACGTATGGTTTGATACAGACTCTCCAACTTCGGCCCCAACATTGGCAGCCAAGGATGAACCCAAACATGGATAGGAACAGTTTCCTTACGTGGGTTCCATGATTCAACTGCTCTTGACAATTTAGGCATTACCACAGTATCCAATATGATTTGCAGTATAGATGATGGCAGCAACTTTTCCCATGATTCCAAAAATCCAAGCATTGGTTCAGGGTTCCTAGGCTCCCAGGTGTTGATGCCAGATATTCTCACGGCTGGTAAAATAACTTCAGAGACCAACTGAGAATAAGGTGTTGTTACGTCCTCCCAAATGTCATAACCACCCTCTATTTGCAATAAGTCCTTCCATGCTGATATCACCTCAATCTTGTAAGAATGATTTGCTAGAGGATCCCAACCCTGAAACATTCTTATAAACAGGGGCAAGGCTAATGAACATGCAATGCAGGACAAGTTACACAGTTTGTAATCATCAGTATAGTTCCTCTGCAAATCCCTAAAACTATTTGCAAGGGACTCCAAGGTTAATTTGCCAGACGAGTTCTCTTCCTCAATTTGGTCCAGCACACTAGTAATTTGCTCCATATTAGCCAACTGTTGCTTCTGGCAGGAAGCCTCGATCTCCAACTTTTCCTTCTCCTTTTGCAAGCTCAATGCTGTCTCTTTTTCATTCCTTAAATCCCTATCGATTTTCTGAATATCAAGCTCTGCCAAGTCAACAATTAACTTCAAGTTATGCTGCAACTCGGGCATCGGAACATCATTCTCTCTTGCCTTCTCTTCAGCATCTAGATTCTCCAAGTTGGTCAAAACTCTAACCTGTGGCCCCCTCATATCAATCACCTTCTGAACAATTTCAACACTTTCTTCTTGCTTCTTTGCTAATAGCTCTTCAACTGTAATATACCCCTCCTTCTTCCTCCCCTTTGCATTCTTCGACCAAAGCCTCTCCTTCGCTTTCCCAACAGGCTGTTGAGTTGCACTCTTCTTCTCCTCCAACTGCTGCAACTCTGGCAACTTAGCCTCCTTAAAATCATTAAACCCCATTCCCATGTTCTTAGGCCTCATCTTTGCTTCAATAGGAGCAACAATCCCTTGTTCATTTTTCCCGAGACCACCTCCTTTATACCCCATCTTCTCAAGCAATTTCATCCCAATACCCTTCGTATGCTTCTCAAATACCCCAACATCTCCACTAGAACCTCCAACCTCCTTTCTCCCACCTACGCTTTTCTTCTCCATTTTCAATCTCTCCCTCTCTTTCTCTCTCCTTTGTGCCCCTTCCTTTATCTTCCTCCCAAAGGCGGTAGGCAAAAAACTAGAATCATCATCCTCATCACCGCCAACATTAACATCACTTTTTCGCGAAGTATCAATACCACTAAATCCTAAACCTACGCCAGATCCCAATCCAGGCCTGCTATCATTATCGTTATCATCGGGAACATTATTATCATTCTCAACCCTACTATTCTTATCAATTTCTTGGGTAGGCATTACGGTACCTGTAGAAACAAAGTTGACAGGCTTCGTCAAGTCAGTTTTTTTTCCGAATTCCTTCTTTCTTTTCCTTGATGAAGAATAACCATCGTGTTCAGAGTCGGAATCAGATGCAAAAACACCGTAAAGAACATCGTCTTTAGTCTGAGTCCGCCTCTCCTTGCGTTTTTTATAGTAGAATTCACCGTCAATCCATCTCCCGTCTTCAAAATCGTTCTCCATCCCAAACCTTTCCATCTCTTGATATTCATCCATTTTTCCTCCAGTTAATCAAAAATCTGAAGCAAAAAAGACAGAATTTACAGACGAAAGGAGGAAAAAGCAAAAACCGTGAGATTATTAAATTTTTTCTGCGAGAATGCGAATTTTAAAGTGAAATAATAGTAGCAAAAGACTAGAATCCAAGTACCTGGAAATCTCAGCTGATGGGAAGATTCGAAAGCGGGTGGAAATTAATGTGGAATTTCAAGTTCTACGAACGGTAATGTTACCAGGGGAACGCAAATCAAAGGGAAGCCAGAGGGATTAGGGATTTTTAGGGTTTAGAGTTATACAATGTTTCAATGATGTTAATTTTTTAAAGTTTGATCATGATAAATATTAATTTTTTATTCAATATTAAATGCTTTTTGAATTTTATTTTAAAAATAAATCAATTTTTAAATATTTTGAAATTTTTAAATATTTCTAAAATAGTTTTCAATCCATAAATTCTCCCAAATTCAGGAGAAATTATATTATGCGACGTTTCCACCACGTCATCCATGGAGCAACCAATAAAAAACATCAATTTAATTATTTTTTTCACTCATCTTCGAGTGAATCTTCACTAATATTTATTATAAATTAAATTTAAAATAATTTTTACCAAGTGAAGATTCACTTGGTAAAAATGATGAGGTGGAAAAAATAATTAAATGAATGTTTTTTATTGGTTGGTCCCATAGATGACGTGGTGGGAATGTCCCATAATATAATTTCTCCAAATTGAGTCATTCTCATCGATATTGGTCGCATTTTAGGCGATAAAATGAAGCATCATCTTCTCGTTAAATGACTTACACACCGTACATCATCGGATAGATCGTTTATCGTAAATTATTTGAATAAATTATTCAACGATTTTAACATTTTGTACGACGATGGTCGGTTTTCAATGATAAAATAATAAAGTAAATGGTCTTAATAGTTCGACGACCGATGTGATAGACGATAACGTGGTAACCGACGAAAAATCAAGTTAAATTGGGATTTTTAAATTTGAGGTGTTAAAAATTTCAAATTTTGGGCATATTTTATAAAATTTGAGGTTATTTTGTTTTATTAATTTTTATTTAGATTTAAATATAATTTTAGAAATTTAAGAAGATGATACGTGTTAGAAAACATAAGTTAGCGATAAAAATTAACTAACATTAACTACAAACATGTATTGGAGTAACGTTGAAAATGTTAGACACTTATTTGACTTAAAATAAATTAAAATACTTAATTAAAAAAATATAATTTTGATTGTTAGACTATATTTAACAAATTAGGGTGCTTCAATTAAGAATAAACCTTATACGAGAAAGCATGCTAAAAATTCAAAAAGAAAAATCTAATGTGTAACACCTTCGACCCGAATATCATATTGGGTCTTCGGCCCAAAATCTATATTACAAAATTTTATTTCAAAAGCCCATTAAACCAATCAAAGTTCAAAATAAAACCATTAAATTCAAGTCCAAATAAAACGTGTATTTCAAAAGAGTAAATAGGAGCTCCAAAATAATACAGACAATTAAAAACATTCAACCCAAAATCCAAATTAAATAATAGTTACAAATTATAACATAGGGTTCGATAAATACTAGCCCATTACATCAAATAAGTTGCACTCGTCACTGAGTTAATGCTGAAATCCAACCTCGATGGTGCTCCTCCAGTCCTCGACTTCACCTAACATACGTACGAAAATATACTTCGAAATGTTGAGCTACAGAAGCTCAGTGGGTGCACCGCCACTCGACCAACATCACAGATATCATGTATAAAGCAATGCAACATATGTAATATCATGCATGATATGATGACGCTATAATAATCACCTAAACACATAGTATCACAAATGTATAATATTTCACACAACATATATAAATCAACACAAGTCATAAGGTAATTAGGCCCGCGTCCGCACAACATCGAGATCCACTTTTAGTGAGGCCCACATCCACATAGTATCAGGATCCTACACTTCTAGTAAGGCCCGAGTCCATACAGTATCGAAATCCTATATTTAGGGATTGAGGCATGCTTCCATACAATATCAGGATCCTCTATTCGAAATAATCTTCAATACATCACCCGGAATGTTACATCGAATGACCTTCATTGTGTTACAACACTATTCTTGGGTATCTAAATTCCCATCACACAAGGGTTTTTCCTAAGCTAAGAAACCTATCAATACATAGCAAGGTTCTAGCTATCATAGAGCATCAAAACCATAAAGGATCCCTATGATTTCTACCATTTAATTAAATTGATCTACGCTTACCAACTCTTTAGTCTAATTATTCACATACGAGATTTAATTTATCAGTTTCTCAGTTTTAGAATTCGTTTTGCACCCTAAAAGACCCTTAGAACTCATTATCACAAATTATAGAGACCTTGAACACAAGACTAATTTTTGGACAGATTACCCAACGAGTACCGATACACCTATATGGGGAATTGCTATGCCACCCAGTATCGATACACTCTCAAGGCATACCGATCTGTTATTTCCTTATAAGGCCCCCAAGCTGCCTACCCGTATCAATATAACACAACCCTGTATCGGTAACGAATCGTGTCAATATCGATACACATACATGGCGTATCGATACACCTACCTATTCTAAGTCAATGCAAAAATGGTATCGATACGTCCTTGCATATCGATACCCAAAAATATTAATAGAATTTAAATTAAGCAGGGGATATCGATACACATGATTTTCTTACCGATACACATACTATCTAAGACCTTATTTTCCCTTTATGTTACCGATACGCTCCCAACCCGTATCGATATGTCTGTACGAAATTATAGATGTGAACCTAAAATTTATTAAGAACACTAGCTTAAATCAAAACATTCAATCCTAAATCATTCTTAGACATTATTAGAAGAGTTTAGAGTGTTTTCCCATCAATTTTATGCCATCAAACATTTCAATCCAAATTTCACAATTAAAGGCTCCTAAGCTACCAAACCAAGTCAAACATGAAAATCACAAGTAATACAACCTAATTACATGAGATGCAAGATGCATTAGAAGTTAGAGGGTTACCAACCTCAAGCTACAACAACCCAAAATGTCCTTTCTACTCAACTTCCACCTTGCCCTTCCAAAGAGACTTTGAAGGTCCTTTTACTTCTTTCTGTATAAGGAAGAGATAAACCAACCATTAGACGTTTTTATGGATGTTTTAGCTGAAAACTTCTACCAACAGTTAAGAACTCAACATAAACAACCCCTTTCCCATTCTTGACCCTCCAAGCTCACCAAAACTTTTTTCCACTCAACCTCAACATATTTACCATGTTTTGTAGATCACACATTACTCTACAACATCCTCTTGACCCTTAAAACATGATTTGCTACAAAACTTCCAAAGATTTGGCCTTTAGCTAAGATTTTCTCTTGAGTGATTGAGTGAAGGAAGAGAGAAAAAGAAAAACCCAATGACCTCGCCTGTAACACCCTAAATTTTTCCCTAATTCAGAAATTCTAAATGTTAAATCCCTAATTTGATAACCCTAATAATTTGGGAATTAATTTCTGAAATCAGTGACCTCTTTGTTTAAAAGGTAAAATTATGAGTCTGTTTTATAAAACTTAAATAAGGTGAGGGACCTTATGATGTAATTCTGTATTGATTTCAGTCCAGGATGCTGCAAACAATTAATTAAAAATGGGGGGTTGATGAGATTGCGATGAAGAATAAAGAAACTAAAATAAAAAATAAAATGTAAAAATAAAAATTGAGAGAAAGAAATAATAGTTGAAAATGACAATGAAGAAGTCGCCTCGAGCTAACTTTATTTCAATTCTATCGATCATCGAAATGGATTTTTACTCCGGGATTTATGTTGGTTACAGTCTACAAGGACCAACCCATTGTAACTTGTCTTTCTCTCTTGTAACCAATCTTCCCAAGCCTATCTTTGAAAGATGATTCTTGAGTGGTTTAACCACAGCTATTGCCATTAAAACAATCAGATTAAATACTAGAAAGGCCCGACTCGGATCATGTTGTCTCGTTAAGAATTGAATCCGATCTCATTTTTCCTTAGCGGACTGCTGCTAAGTGTGCTCATAAGAAGACGAAAATTGTCACAGGCAAACCCTTCCTCCCACTGTATATTAAAACAACATCCAGACCAACGAGCTCTTTCTGGTTTGAAAATGTTTTAATTTCGTAAGTAAGGCTGATTGCCAAACTAATAAAACAGAAAAATAAGAATGTTTCCCGAAGGGAATTAAGTACTATTCAATTCTCACGCTTTGAATTGATTCATTCTTAGCTCTCGGCTTAAAAGAAATTAGCTAAGCATGATATCAATTATCATACTTAGCATATTTTTGCAAAATATTAAAAAGACTAAAAATAAAGAAATGAAAAGAAATTTTATAGAATAAAGAAGCAAGACAAGAATTCAAAGACAAAGTGATGGATCCTAAAGCCTTACCCATAGAGGGTATTTATAGGCTACTAATAACCTAAAAATAATAAACTAATTCAAAAGTAAAATAAAAGATAAAAAGATAATTCTTGAGTTTAAAATTTAAAACAAAATATCTTATCCTAAAAATCTTCTCAAATCTCGCTGACTGGACCGTCTCCAGAATTCTCTCAAATCTCGCTGACTGGACCGTCTCCAGAATTCTCTCAAATCTCGCTGACTGGACTGTCTCCAAAATCTTCTAGAATCTTCTAGAAACTGCCACATCAGTATTTCTTCATGCCCGGAGTCGTGCCCATGTCTCCAGTCACGAAGAAAAATGCAGAAATTGTCTTTTTTAATCACCAATTGTAGAAACAGGTCACTGCACATAAAACATACAAAATTCGTTCAAATTAGCAATGACAAATTCATGAAAATAAGATAATTAACAATTAAAAAGTAACAATTTAAATCACCAATCAAATTCCCCCACACTTGTCTCATACTTGCCCTCAAGTGTGCCTTAATCAAATCAATCAAACACCTAGTTTGCAATCCTCCAATTCATCTCATACTTAAACAATTTATAAAAACCAATGCTCTCAATAACTAATTGAACCAAAACATCGATCAAGGAGAATAAACATAAGTAAAAATAAATCAAACATCCTTGTAACTTCCTATCCTTTATCAATAAAAAATTCAACCTAGCTCAATTCCTCACAAGGTTTCACTCAAATCGCTCAAATGTGTTTCGGGTGCAAAGTTTCGCTCAAAGTCGTAATCAAACAAGGATTTCCATAAGCTTGTGACATAATCAATTCTCCACTACTTAGAAGAAAGAAGATGCAAGATCAATGGGTCTTTCAAAAGGGTATAACGGGACTTAGGTAAAGGTAGGGAAAAAGGCTTAAAATGAGGCTTGTAATCAAGACAAAGAATTCATAACTAACATTCACGATCAAATAAGGTGCATAAAATAAATTAGAAAAAAAAAACCAAAATCAATCAAACTCTTTTTTTCTTTTTTTTCTACTTCCTTTTTTCATTTTCTTTTTGATTCTTTTTTTTTCTTTCCTTTTTTTCTCTTTGTTTTTCTTTTTCGCATTTTCCTCTTTTTTTCATTTTTTTTTTCTTTCATTTTTTCGTGGAACAAGACGTTAGTACGCTTCAATTCTTTATCCTAAAAAAGGTTAAGAAAAGAGAATGATAAAAAAAGGCTTAAAGGCTAAAGTTGAGGTGAAACAAAAAAAAGGATATAGGCTCAAAATTGGTTCACTAATGGAAAATTAAAAGGGTAGTTTTTTTTTCTTGGGTAAAAATGGGGTAATCCTATGCCTAAATCATATCAAAGCATCATATTTCATGTGTAGCCTCAAAATGTATTCATGCCACAAGTTCTAGATTTTCAATATTTAATTCGACACACTCAAACAAGAAAAACGAGCATAAAAATAGATGAAACATGCTCAAGGCTCAATATCTTACCAAAGTGTGTTATATTAGTCAAGCTAGGCGAAAGTTTAATAGACAAAATCAAGGCATATTACAAAGAAGTCAAATTAAATTCCTACTCATATAATTCAACTATTAAGAGTGTTCTAAATCCAAAATAATTAAAAGAGCTTAGATATTCATAGCATGCTTAAGATATTTGATGAAAAGGAAAGAAATTAACTAAGCATTCAACCAATTCAATCAAGTCATCCAATCAAACAAATGATAAAACAAGTAAGATGAAATTTGAACCAACCTTTACTCCCCCTCACTTAAATCATATTATCTCAATATGAAAATTAAAGTATAAGAGAAGGAATAGAGATACTCCCCGTGTCTAAGGTGAGTTTTGTTGTCGGTTTATGGGGAGAATGACGTCTTTTGAGGCTTTAAGGAGTATACAATTCTTCATTTGCATTTTTCAAGTTTCGTGCACAACCAAGCCATTTGAATCTGAGAAAAAAAGTATGTGCAAATTTATTTGAAAATAAATTAGATAAAAATAAAAAAAATGAATGAAAATAAATAAATAAATAAAAACAAAGAAAATAGGTTGTCTCCCATTTAGCGCTTCGTTTAACGTCATTAGCTTGACGACCTGATTCAGACTATAGGTTTTGTGAGAAGTTCTTTTTCCAATTCACGTGCTTTGTCCAACTGAGAATTTCTCTATGAGAAATTTTTAGACAATGACGTTCCTTCAACTTTTTCAACAAAATGTCTTCTTCAATACGCAACTTATCTGGTGGTAGCTTTATTTCCATCTTTGATGCCTGCAAGATTGATGGAAAAGATTTAATTTTTGAAGGCACTAAATGAAAATTAGAAGTAGAATAAATTGTAGAAAAAATTTCTTCAAACTTCATATCTTTAAATTCTTCTTTTTCTAATTCCCTACAAAAATCAAATATGAAATTAGTCTCCAAAAATTCATTAGCAAATGGATCAACAATATCAACAAAATTCAAGCTTGCCACATTATCTGGATATTTCATGGCTTTATATACATCAAACTTGACAACTTCTACATCAAATTCCATAGTTAAAATGTCACTACGAACATCAATCTTCGCGTGTACCGTGCTCAAGAATGGACGCCCAAGAAGTATTTCAGATCCAATATTACTGCGATCATTTTCCATGTCAATTATATAAAAATCAGCAGGAAATATTAAATCATTTACCTTCACTAAAACATTTTCTAGAACTCCTTCGGGGTAGATGATCGATCGATCGGCGAGTTGTACTGTCACCCTCGTCTCTTTCAATGGTTCATTGGTAATTTTTTTATAGATGGAAAATGGCATCACATTGATAGATGCGCCTAAATCACACATTGCGCGCTTGATTCCAACATTACCAATTTTGCACGGTATGACGAACATACCTTGATCTTTGTATTTTGGTGGAAGCCTTTTCTGAAAGATAGCTGAAATATTTTCGCCAAGGTTCACCTTTTCATTCTCATTCAATCGTCTTCGGTTTGTGCAAAGATCCTTCAATAATTTTGTATACTTGGGTATTTTTCGGATTGCATCAAGAAAAGGGATGCTAATTTCTACCTTCCTAAAGATGTTGAGGATTTCATTCTCTTCCGTTGTCTTGTCGCGTTTCATAAGCCTAGAAGGAAAAGGAGGCAAAGTTTCGTAAGGAGAAGAAAAAGAAGAAGTGGAAGCAAATTTACCAGAAATGTTTGATAGCGAAGGATCTTTTTCTTGTTTCTTTAACGATTCATCTTCTTTTTGTATATCAGACTTGTTTGAAGCTTCAGGTGAGATGATGGTACGACTTTGGAGAGTGATCGAACTTACATTTTTCCTAGGATTTATTTCAGTTTGTGATGATAATCGACCTTGAGATTCTAGGCGACCAATTTTTTGTGTTAATTGACTGATTTGTTTGTCAATTTCTTGAAGATGAGCATGTGTTTGAGTTTGGAACTTCTCTTGTGATATAGCCAATTTCTCAACAATTGTTTCAAGGGAGGATATCTGTGGCGTTTGGGTTGGAAAAGGAGGAGCCCTCTATTGATAATTTTGGTTGTTTCCGTAACTCAGGTTTGGATGATCCTTCCATCCTTGATTGAAAGTATTACTATATGGATTGTATACTCTTTGAGGGGGTTCCAGAAAATTTCCTACAACATTAACTTGTGCTTCGGATACATCTCTTAGTAATGGACAACAGTCTATCGGATGATCTGTCATTGTGCAAACTCCACAAGCTTTCATTATTCCAATTTTTCCTGAAACAAGCGAATAAACAATATCAGTTAATTTATCTAATTTGCTTTCAATTGAAACAACATTTACCTCGTGAACCCGTCGGCTAGGTTCACTTGAGCCAAATTGTTATGAGTTTGCCGCCATAGTTGAAATTAACGTTCTTGCCGCCGTGGTTGTCATGTTAATGAGAGCGCCGCCACTAGCGGCATCAACCATTTTTCTATCAACTGGAAGCATTCCTTCATAAAGGTATTGAAGGAGTGTTTGCTCAGAAAGACCATGCTGCGAACAACTGGCGCATAATTTTTTAAACCTCTCCCAGTAATCATAAAGAGTTTCATATTCTTTTTGTTGAATTCCCAAAATACTTCGCCTTAACTCACTTGCTTTTGCCATTGGGAAAAACCTGTCAAGGAAAACACGTGATAGTTCAGCCCAAGTAGTAATTGAATTAGGCGGTAAATAAAATAGCCATTCCTTAGCCGTTCCAACTAAAGAAAAAGGAAATGCTCTCAGTTTGATTTGATTCTCGGAAACTCCTTGAGGTTTCATGCTACTGCACACCATATGAAATTCCGCGAGATGTTTATGTGGGCTTTCATTAGGCAAGCCGTTATAGGTAGGAAGGAGATGAATCAATCCTATCTTAAGTTGAAACGGGGTTTCGCTATTAGGAAAGGTGATGCAAAGTGGTTGTTGTATCTTGGGGACTGCATTTAACTCTCTAATTGTTTGGTTGGCCATCTGTCTCGGTTCAAAATTTGCGTTTGATGAGGTAGGATATATGTTCAGATTCGACACTCCGTAGGATTGGGTATGAGATAATGGTTCAGAATTAGATTCCGAACTAGCTTGCTTATCTTGATCTCTTTGTTGTTTCTTCTTGCGAAGCGTTTCACCGTGAGTTCTACGAGCTCTTGCTTCGATTTCCGGGTCAAGTTCAATAAAATTTCCCGGTTTGCTCCTGGTCATAAAAACAAAACAAAATTTAATCAGTAATTTACCGAAAACTCCCTGACAACGGCGCCAATTTTGACAAGCATCATTTTTCAAGTCAAAATAAAATATTCCTCTTTAAACTAAATAAATAAAAGATAGTATAGTAAAGAGGGTCGATCCATAGAGAATTTGGAAATTCTGATATAATTCTATATTGATTTCAGTCCAAGATGCTGCAAACAATTAATTAAAAAGGGGGGGTTGATGAGATTGCGATGAAGAATAAAGAAACTAAAATAAAAAATAAAATGTAAAAATAAAAATTGAGAGAAAGAAATAATAGTTGAAAATGACAATGAAGAAATCGCCTCGAGCTAACTTTGTTTCAATTCTATCGATCATCGAAATGGATTTTTACTCCGGGATTCATGTCGGTTACAATCTACAAGGACCAACCCATTGTAACTTGTCTTTCTCTCTTGTAACCAATCTTCCCAAGCCTATCTTTGAAAGATGATTCTTGAGTGGTTTAACCACAGCTATTGCCGTTAAAACAATCAGATTAAATACTGGAAAGGCCCGACTCGAATCATGTTGTCTCGTTGAGAATCGAATTCGATCTCATTTTTCCTTAGCGGACCACCTCTAAGTGTGTTCACAGGAAGTCGAAAATTGCCACAGGCAAACCCCTCCTCCCACTGTATATTAAAACAACATCCAGACCAACGAGCTCTTTCTGGTTTGAAAATGTTTTAATTTTGTAAGTAAGGCCGATTGCCAAACTAATAAAACAGAAAAATAAGAATGTTTCCTGAAGGGAATTAACTACTATTCAATTCTCACGCTTTGAATTGATTCATTGTTAGCTCTCGGCTTAAAAGAAATTAGCTAAACATGATATCAATTATCATACTTAGCATATTTTTGCAAAATATTAAAAAGACTAAAAATAAAGAAATGAAAAGAAATTTTATAGAATAAAGAAGCAAGACAAGAATTCAAAGACAAAGTGGTGGATCCTAAAGCCTTACCCATAGAGGGTATTTATAGGCTACTAATAACCTAAAAATAATAAACTAATTCAAAAGTAAAATAAAAGATAAAAAGATAATTCTTGAGTTTAAAATTTAAAAACAAAATATCTTATCCTAAAAATCTTCTCAAATCTCGCTGACTGGACCGTCTCCAGAATTCTCTCAAATCTCGCTGATTGGACTGTCTCTAGATCTTCTAGAATCTTCTAGAATCTGCCACATCAATATTTCTTCATGCCCGACGTCGTGCCCATGTCTCTAGTCACGAAGAAAAATGCAGAAATTGTCTTTTTTAATCACTAATTGTAGAAACAGGTCACTGCACATAAAACATACAAAATTCGCTCAAATTAGCAGTGACAAATTCATGAAAACAAGATAATTAGCAATTAAAAAGTAACAATTTAAATCATCAATCACCTTATATGTATTTTAACCATTTTTCTTAGGGTAAAATTAAAACCCCCTTTTCCAGAATTGAAATGAGTTTTGCGGGGATAGCTTTGAAGGTAGACGCAACATCTCTTTCTCACATTCTCTTTTGCGTAACAACCTATTTCTCTTGTTCATTTTATTTTCTTCAAAATTTCAACTAAGATCCTTCTATCGGTTATCTCCCCGTCAATATTCATGCTTGGAAATCAAACTCGGTATTTCGGTTTTCTCTCTTTTTGTTCATCCGACCCGATATCAAAAGAGTGGGTTGTTCTTCCTTGTACCAGTAACATATTTCGGTATTCGATTTTCCATTTGGTTGTTATCGGGTAAGCAAGGTTTGCTCCTTGGTGTTGTTTTTGGTTTTGTTAAGGTGATTGGGTCCTAATTATTATTTTTAAAAATTTGTAGTGTTATATTTGATTTTGCTTTGTGTTTATCATCGGAGGTTGTCATCGAAGAGTCATTTCTACTATCACCGTTATTGTCGTAGTCGTTGGTGTTTTGTTTTTTGTTGCTATCGGTAGAGGTTGTTGAAAACCTTAGTTTTTGTGTATGTGGTTTGAGTATGGAATTGATTCATGGGTTGTGAGTTGTGTGGGCTTGTGTGTTGGTTGTTATGTTTGGCTTATGTATATACAATGGGTTGATTGGTTGTTTTAAGTAGAGCCCAACTTTAGTGGTTATTTTTTGTAATGGTTTAGGGTGTTAATGTTTTTGAGGTCTCTGGGTTACCTTCTGTTGTTTGTATCGATCGGGCACGTTTTTTGAGATCGTCATATGGGTAAGCTTTCGTATTAGAGTTTTGTTTTAGTTGGTGGCTTAGTCTTAGTTTGTTAAGTAATATAGTTCTATTATCTCATAGGTCCTGAATCAGCTAGACCAGAACGCGAGGCGCGTCCATCTCGGAGTTAGAGCTTCAGTTGCTTAAGGTTTGTCTCTTCTTGTGCTACATGTTTTTGTCCCTATGCTACTATGCTATTTTATGTGTGTATCTGTAAAACATAATGTGTATATTGCTTGATTTGATTTGTGAAACTATTTATCTGTTCATACATAGTATCATCATACATGGCATGTGAAATTTCTGTTTTCAAATCAAGCATCTGATTTTTCAAAAAATGTGTTACTCGTAAGAGTTCTGATTTATGATTTTATAAATCATATCATGTTCATGACTATGTGTTACTTGTAAGTGTTTGGCTTTGGAATATGGGGGCCTTTGAAGGGCATAAGAGTAATTTTGGGTAGAGTTGGTCAATGGTAAGAGGAAAAAACTTAATTTCTCTATAGAGAGGGAAGGGGTAATATTTGATAAATGCTCAAAATAGTTAATATTTTATGCTTAAATAGTCCTTGATTTGATGAATTATGTTATTGATCTTAGTGTTTTAGTGTATTTTTGTGCAGGACTATGAATCTGGAAAATACACTTAAATAGCTGATTTCTGAAGTTTTTTTTTATTTTCTAGATTGAGTCTAAATTGGTGGGCATGAATTTAGGCATGAAAATCTAACGTGGCACTCGGTCAGCAGCTTCTAGAAGATGATGTCAGCAAGCGCGTGATAGCTTATCAGCGTTCCAGATAGCTTATCAACCGAGATTTGAATTTTAAATTTGGATTTATCTTTTTGTATTTGAATTTAAATATTTTCAGATTTATCTAGAATTTATCTCTTTATTTTAGGGTTTGTAAAAGGCTATAAACACTCATCTTGAGTAAGCCTAGAACTCATCTTTAATTTTTCCTGAATTTCATCTTTTGTTTAATTTTATAAAAGTCTTCTTTCTTTATTTTTTTCTTATTTTATTTCTTTACTTTATTTTATTTTATGTCGAGCATAATTCTTTCCATAATTATGCTTGCTAATTTCTCTATAACCAAGGGCTTAAGTAATGACTCGATCCAAATGTGAGGATTAAAAAACGCATCAATAACTTTGATTTTTATTTCTTCAGTTTTCTTTCGAACTTATTTCTAAAATCAAATTGATTTCAAAACTAAAGATTGACTTTAGTCAAGATTTTGATTTGACTACTTGTGTGGGAGGAAAGATCGGCTATTGAAGCAATTCGACTTCCTGGGAACATACTTAGCAAATTGATTGTTTAGAAGAAAACTAAGATTGAATCAGTTATTATTGAAATAACATAATCCAAGCCGATTTAAATGATTTTATCTACAAACATTGAGTTGGTGGATTAATCCATGAAACCAATATCAAAGATAGAACTTGGGTATTCGATTTGAAAGTTTTGCTTCAAGGATAGAACTTTGAAAGCTAAGTACCAACGTAAAATCCCGAAGTGAAAATCTTTTTATGATGACCAATTAAAATCGAGTCAACGCGAAAGTCTAAGGCTAGTTTTTATTTTATTGAATTACTTTCTTTATTTCATATTCAATTACTTAGTTTTATTATATTCAACAAACACCCTTTTTACTTTAATATCATTCAACCTTCATGGATCACCAATCAAGTAAGCATAATCAGGAAGTTTCTAGTCACTGTGGGATCGACCCTTAGTTCTCACTTACTACATTTAATTTCTTATTTATTATTTGAGAATAAAAAATTTTATTTTGGCACTACACGACGCGTGTCAATATCACCCAAAAGCTTTTCTTTCATTATTCTTTCCATCAACCATCTCTCTTCCAAAGTTTAATATTCCAAGGTGAAAACTTTAGGTTTTAGAGAATCTCTTCTTAGTGAAGAATGAAAGAATTACCAACTTGGGGGATCTTTGTTTCAAGGTAAGAATGAGTTTAAACGGTGGAAAGAAAGGTTTTTGGTGGGTTGAGGAGGAAGAACGAATTTGAGTTTGGTAAGCTTAAACTCTTGCCAACCTTCGTTATAGTAAAAGTTTCTTCTAAAGCCTTCAAAGGAGTAAGAGAAGAGGAAATGAAAAGCTTGAGCAGAGTTGAGAGCTCTTGGGTTGTTATTTCCATGTTAGTATACTTTTAACTCATATGTGTTTATGGAATTCATAATAATAGTGTTGTGACATGGATTTTGTTTGGTTGAGCTTGGTTTGGTAGCTTGAATGTGACAATGGTGAAATCCAAATTTAAGCTTATAACTTGGTGAACTTGATTGTAATTTGTTAGTTATACCTCAGATAACTCGTAGGAGAGCTTTGGAAGGGTTCAAGATGGTTATGAGTAGAGAAATATGTATTTTTGAGCTTCAGACCTAAAAATTTGGCACGCATACTAGTACAGGAGGTACCCGTACTGATATAGATTCTCGTGTATCGGGACCCTGGCATTTTGAACAATTATAGAATCGTTATTGAGTATCGATATGCGGGGTACATTTTGGTACCACTGTTCTATTCAAGTCACGTATTTGTATTGGTGATCCTTGTATGAGTATTGGGTATCGCTACACAAAATAAGCATATCAGTACAACGTAATAAAAATGAAATATTTCTTTCGAATGTGTTTTGGATATCAGTACTCAGTAGAGGGGTATCGATACTGTTAGAGGCGTACTAATACCATATATAGGCGTATCGGTATGGGTAGACCAATCTATCTAAATTTTAACCTTTAAGTTTGGAGGGTCAATAATTCGAGTAAATAGTCTTAGTGAGTCTCTTTAGATCTAAAATGAATAGTAAAACTAAGAAATAAAAACTTTGATTATGTATAAGATCTAAGTAGAGAAATGTGAATTAAACGCCTTGAAATGGTTAATGAGTGCTAGCAAAACTTATGTATGATACTTATTGATTTATATGGATATGAGAATATTGATACGAGATTCGAATACCCAAGAGGTGGCTTCCGAAGCTATGTGACTCCGAACTACTTATATGAGGAAGTGTGAGTTTTGATGCTTAGTGACCACAAACACACCTAAGGTATGACAGAGAGTAGGTTCCGAGACTTAGTGATGATCGAACCTTCCTTGGATGTGTGGCTTCCAATGCTAAATGACTCCAGACCATACGCATAATGTATATATGAGTATATTAATGATTGATAAATGTTATGTTATTGCCGTGAAAAATATCATGTGTTTAGGTGATTATAGTAGCGTCAATCATTCTCTTTCATCATATGTTTTCGCATACCTTTAATTATGAATTATATAAATTATTTTAATATATATAATTTAAGGTACACTTTTAAAATTCATTTTTAATACTTGTTACTATAAGTATAAATTTTTAAAATATTTACTATTAGGGATTAATTTTTTAATATTTGTTATTAAAATTTAATTTTTTAATGTTATAACTCTAAAAGAATTTTTATAGTTGTTATTAAAGGTTTAATTTTTTAATATTTATTATTAGGGTTTAAATTGTTAATAATATTTCTTATTAACTATATATTCTTAAATTTTATTTATTTTTCTAATACTTATTATTAGAGTGTTAAATTATTTTTATATAATTTAAAAATTATTTTTTAAAACTGTTATTAGAGACAATTTTAAGTTATCATATTTTCACTTTCACCGCTGGAACAATTACAAAATACATATTCAAAGAGTGATTTCTGAAAACTTTACTTTGCCGTAATTATTATATATTTTATTGAATGTTAATTATCTTAATTCATTAAAAAGGAGTGGTTTCCAATACAATAGGGCTAGGGATGTTCATTATCAGATATCGGATCCGATCTGATTTTTTTGGATACTCAGGTTTTTTGGATCGATGATATAGTGATCCGTATTCGATCCGGAAAAAGAGGATCTCCGCATATTCGGATATCGGATACTCAGATTGGATATTCAGATATCTAATTATCCAAAAATATATTTTGATTAAAGTAATTTTTCGAATTTGAATGTTGTATTTATAAAAATTTTGGACTTTCGAATATAATAAACAATAATTTACTAAATACAATAAGAATGACATTTATAAAAGTTTCAATTTTAAAAATGTTTGAAAATAATAAGCACTAAATTATTAAATATAACAAGATTAATATTAATAAAAATTTAAAATTTTGGATTTTCGGATTTTCGGATAATCCGAAACTTAAAATATAGTGATCCGTAACCAATCCGGAAAACTTAAAATCAGATCGGATATCCGATTCAAAAATAAAAATCAGATCGGATATCTGTATTTTCAGATTGGATCAATAGATAATCGAATCAGATCGACCGGATCGGATATTTTTGAACACCCCTAAATAAGGCGACTCGAGGAGAATTAGAAGATGATGAATTGTAACTCAACCGTCACTGTATAGATTTATTAAATTAAATTCTTTTACTACATAAACACGTTAATGAAAACAAAATCTAATGAGTTCAAGTATTATCTATTCTCAGATATCTTGGACGTCTCATAAAAGCATGGACTGTTTCCCATCATTGAACCTTGTGCATGCACATGCAAGGGAGAATAGAAACTCAACCGTCTCTCTATATACTATCCTATACATGGATAGTTATCGTATTCTTCTTCTATATAAACTCATGAATGAAACCTATTTGTATTCAGTTAAAGTAGTATAGATTCTCATCTATCATGGATGTCTGTGTATATCTTCTTTGATTTTTTTTTCTAAAAACAAGAATCCAGGGGGTTATATATTTATATCTTGAATATATGAAGCTTAAATAAATTAATCCAAAGGTTTTTATGTTGATTTTGTTGCTAATATTCAGGATTAGCAAGAACGACAAGGTGTCATCCGTCAAGTCATTACTTATTCAAAATAGAGTCCTTCTCTTTACTGGTTAAGGAGGAGGTGGAGAAGTACACATCTGCAGCATTTGAAGCAGGGGGTCATCAATGATGAGTGCTGAAATTTCATAATCTATATAAGCTTTTGTCATTATTATTTTAATCTCATTTTCTTTATTCTACCAGGAGATTGGTATTGTACCCTAAGGGAAACAAAAAGAGCAATGGAAGTGGATATATCTCCCTGTACTTGGAAATCGAAAAGACTGAGAGTTTCTTGATTGGGAAGTCAATGTTGAGTTTAAGTTATTTGTGTTTGATCAGATAAGGGATCAGTTCCTGTTCATCAAAGGTTGTTGGATTGCCTACACTTTTCTTTTTTCTTCTGCTTTTATTTTTTTATAAATCTGTTCCAGTATACCTGAGTCATTGCAAGTTCTTTGAAATTTTTTATGTAGATATATGGAGTTTCCTGTTCGGCGTTTTTATGAGATGAAGACTGCATGGGGCTTTTCTCAATTCCTTTCCCAACAGACTTTTAATGATGCTGCTAATGGTTACTTGGTTGACGATTGTTGCACTTTCAGGGTAGAGCTTTTAGTGATTCATCGTGCTCTAACAGTAGAGATATCAGTGCTGAAGAAGCCTTATAGAACAATTTCTTTTAAGCTGGACAACTTTTCAAGATTAAACCAGGAATTTTACAAGTCCCTTGTTGTTTCCATAGATGACATAAAATGGTATTTCTTTTTTTATCCTTCCTTTTTCTCTCTTCAATTTTATAATTTTATGATTTTAGGTTATTCATGTACTTGCCTTTTTTATTATATTTATTCCATTGCGAAATAAGTTCGAAAACTTAATGATTGGATGTTGTGATAAACTTCTTACATATCACTGGAATTTGTGTGTTTATCCTAAAGGAGATTCTAGGTGTAAGGATTCACATTTATCTCTTTTCCTTAGACTTGCTGTTCTCAATTCTCTCCTACCTAAGCGTGAAGTTTATGTGAAATATATACTACGGCTAAGGAACCAAATCAAATCTAATCACTTCGAAAAGATAGGTACAATGGATTTAAATTCTGTTATTTTTTAAATTATATTTCGAGTTTTATATACAATTTTATTTTGGCTAGCTTATTCTATGATTTTTCTCATTGACTTCTATTCAATTTTCTTACAGGTGAGTATTGGTTTACTTCCTCTACAACCAGTTGGGGTTATTCTATGTTTGTAATCTTAGAGGATGCTTTCGACTCTACTAAGGGCTATACGGTGAAAGATAGTTTGATTGTTGAAGCGGAAAGTATTTTGATTTCTAAAACTAAATGATTCTCATGCAAACTCCCAATACGAAGTTACATTTGAGTTTCATTTACAAAAATGTTTCTTCTCGGTAATTATTTCAGATTAGTACAAGTTATTTTGGACATATTTATGTTGTCTGCATCTATTACAATTTGTCTTTGTTTTTAGTTACATTTTCCTTAGAAATCTGTTTTAAGAATTAATGATTCAGCTCTTTTTAAAAGGGTAAAACTTAAGATTAAATTTGGGTGTATATAAAAAGTTGAGAGTAAAATTTATGAATAAATAATGAGGGTTGAAAGGGTAAAAACTATAATTGTAATTTTCTTGATGGTTTAGTGGTCAACAAAAATTATAATCAAATGTAAATTGAGTGTAAATTTAATAACTCGTTAAAAGCTACATTCGAAATTTATGTAAAATTTGAATAGTAATTTACTTGGACCTAATAATAACTGTAAATAAATTTAGTTATAAATAAATAAATAAATATTGTAATAATATAAAAATATGCATAAATAATAATATAATATTGATAGAAAAATAATATATCTAAATATTTATGTGAGTATATAAGAAATAATAATATAATATTGATAGAAATAATTGTGAAAATTTATATTTATAAAATGAAAATCTAATATTAATATTTATCCATTACATTAAATAAATAATGAAATTAAGGATATTTGTAGATCAAATTAAAAGAAAATAAAATTTTGAAAGAATAGAAATAACAAGTTATTATGTGAAATTTATTAAATGAATTATAGAGAAAACTAGAAAGTCCGATATAAATAGAATTTTTTTAATGTATATCTAAAGTTTAGACGCTTTTTAATTTTAGGTGTGAGGTCTAAGTTTAGGATTTAATTTATGATAAGAAGTTTAGACGTTTAGATTTTATATTGTATTGTTTTAAGGATAAGATTTAGTGTACAGACTTGATAATTTAATTAGAATTTTAATTCTATAGTGTAAACATATTTGCTTGAATAAATTAATTTTTACACAATCCATGTATTAAAATTTTACTCTATATAAACTAATTCAAATATGTAAATCTAACCCTCTAAAATTACGATAGCTACAATAAAAGATTTTTTATTTTTAAATAATGAATCATGTGATCAATCATATACTTCTTTGATTCGTCTCATTTGTCGTTTCATACGATTTCAATATACTTTTGTGGTTGTTTGTGCTCGTATAAAGAACCTCACGATGCTAATGTTCTGATTTAATTATGTTGGTGGTCATCGATCCTCTCTCGTCTGATTGTTTATTAGATGTAAGTAGAACTGTGTAGTGGGGCAATCTAATTGATAGTTTGGTTTGTTTATGACTTCGTTTCATCTCATAAAATGTTTCATTTCACTATAAACTAGAAAATTCATGAAAGTTTTTGGGTTTTGACGATATATCTTCATGAAAGTGTTTGCTTGTCTTTTTTTAATATATTATATTTATGATATTTAATAAAATTACAATGTCATTATTTAAAAAGAATATTCATAGCTTATTTTTGTATCCAAGATTGTTTTGATACGTTTTTTAGATAATACAAAACAAACTATTTAAACATGTGCTTCGTGAAGCAAATAAGATGCAACTTCAACCGGTGGTTCAAAGAACAGTAGACCACCTAAAGGATCACCGCGACATATCTTAACCAGCTTATCCACAACAATAATACATTTACGCTGAATATGATTAACATCCACCTCCCATGACAGCTGTAGCAATCACACAATTTTTTCAACAAGAGCATGAAAACTCAATGTCTTCGATTGATAAAGAAGTATTTTAGTGGCCTCCACATTATCAGATTCCACACTTACTCTGCGATAGCCAAGATTCCATGCGTGTTGAAGTCTATCAAAGATCGCCTACAGTTTTGCAAGTAATGGCGAGCATGCCCCTATACTTCTAGAAAAATCAAATAGCCATTCGTCATTACAACCCTGTAATGCAACTCCAATCGTAGCGTTACTATCCCTAATATTAACAACACCATCAGAATTAAGTTTAACCCAAGCTTCCTTTGGAAGAGTCCAACACAAGTCAACAGCCAGACGAAAACTTAGCGATTGTTGAGATCGACTAGCAGCTGCTGCAAACTCTGCGACAAGGGACTTGCAGTAAGTGATAAGGTCATGTATTTTTAAGAATTCAATATTCAAAAGAATGCTGCAACGAGCTTTCCACAATTGCCAGCAGACCACGTTAAAGAGTACAGCCCAACTCGTATCATTTCTATCCCCTATGCTCATCATACCCAGATTCGTGTGAAACCAATTATGTAAAGGTTGCGACGTAAAATGAGGAAGCATTCTATTGGAAATCAATGCAGACCAGATTCTTTTTGCTTTCGAACACTCTCGCAAGACATGAGATTAATTATGAGGTGAATCCATTTAAATAGAAGAAAATATAAAAAGATTAATTGAATATAATTCGAACAAACTCGAAAAAATAAATATAAAGTCTATGTCCACCCAAAACTTGTAGATTGAGACTTAAATTTAATTATAAATATTATTGACTATAATAAATTGGCTATAGGGGTGGATTCATAAATTTGAACTTGATGATTTAGCGATCAATAAAAAGTATAATTACGTGTAAATTGAGAGTAAATTTAATAACTCGTTAAAAGCTACATTTAAAATTTATTAAAAAATTAAATCATAATTTACTTGGACATAATAATAACATCAAATAAATTTAATTATTAATTATAAATATTTTTGATTTGAGATACTATAGGGAAAAATTCTCTTAAGCCTTAATTTTTTTATTCTGTTTAGTGATTAGGTAACTCTTCAATGTTACTTCTTACATAATTCATGAGATTTCATTGTATTCTAAGAGTACTATTTCCTATAAAATTTTGTGCCGGAAAATAGTTCTTTAAAGAAAATGATTTATAGTATCTCAAAGACTTAATTTGCAACAAAGAGTGTAATAAAGAGTTCATGAAATTAAATGTTTTAGATGATGCTAATTTGCGACAAAGAGCCTTATTGCTAGATGTGGGCACAGTCGGGTAGTGTCGGATTTTCGGTCTACCCGAATCTGATCCGAAAATTTACCTCCACCACCCGTCACCCGACCCGACTTAGGTTAGGATTAATATCACCCGACTCAAACTCGACTTAATTTTTAAGACTAAAAATCTGATCCGACCCGAATGATCCGAATTAATTTTTTTATTAATAAAAGTAAAAAATATAATAAAAAAAACTCAAATATAAAATAATTATAATTAGAAGTCCATAATTCAAAGTCGAACCCAAAATATAAATTCAAACTTCAAACAAAAAGATAAAAATTTGAGACATAATCATGTGAACATAAACATCCGATGAAAAAAGCTTCTATTGTCGATTGTCATCGGCCTCGTACTCTTCAATCTCATCTAACAATTCAAATCCTATATCATAAATTCATAAATCAATAGATATAAACAAGATTATAATAAAAATTAAATATAAATTTGATATTACTCTTATATTTTCTTGCTCGATTTCACCATCTTCATTAAAGTAGACTTCTCTTGAATTTAATTCTAAAATGATAGATAAAAATAAAATCCAATAAGAAATTATATGTAAATGTATAAGTTAAAAGATAACAAAAATTACACATAAATAAATTTATACCTTCTTCGGCCCATAACCAAGTTTGAGAACATATCAAAGCTTCTACCGTTGATGTAAGGAGTCTATTACGATGTGCAGTCATCAATCTTCCGCCAGTACTAGACGTAGATTCTGAAGCAATAATAGAAACTGGTAAAATAAAAATATCTCTGGTAATATCTTTAAGTATAGGAAATTATGACCCATTTATCTTCCATCAATTCAATATATGAAACTCTGGCGTGCTAGGAAGAAGCTCTAATTCCAAGTAATGATCTAACTCAGATTTCACTTGTAATTCCAATATATGTGCGCAATAATGCATGTGAAAGAATGACCCATTATGTGTAAGTGTTTCACCTCCCAATCTATTAACTAATAGTCTAATCGTAACATCATTTGTAGTATAATTATCAACTGTGATAGATGTAAGTTTTCTATCAATATTTCAATCAAGAAAATATTTCATCAAAGTAGAAGCAATAACATCCGCAGTATATGGTGTTGGTACATATTTAAACCTATTTAAACAATAATTAAGATATATAAATTTTGACTCATATTAAAATCTAACTAATTAATAAAAAACATGTTTAAAAGGTACCTTATGATTCGCTTCTGTAAAGTCTAGGAGTGATCAATGTAATGGATAGTAACAACCATGTTTCATTTTTTTGGTGGTTCTGCAGTCCACATATCAGTTGTGATTGTAATCCGTCCTTCATTGACCTTTAGCATAGACATTATTTTTATCTTTTTCTCTTTAAATATATTAAAAATGTCACGTCTTAATGTTTTGCGATAAGGCATTTCAAACATGGGTTGCATATGAAAGCAGTACTTTCTAAACTGTACATGATCCAATATAGATAGAGGATATTCATGCATGACTATTAAAAATAAGGCCGCTTTTACTGTCACTTTTTCATCCGGTTTTCTTTGATTAACAACCAATACTTGTCGAATGTCTACTTGACCTCCCTTACTGCACATTCTCATATGATCACGCAAATAGCTTGTCCCATTCTTTGAATCACCACTAATTTTTTAAAAATGATTACAAATTGTCTTTCACTCATTATTGATTTTTTTTCCTTTTTAAAGTGTTCTCAAACTATAAACTTTAATTTTGGTGAGTTACTTGACACACTATCTTCAACCATCACATTAGGTTGACTTAATGTAGTATTTGTGTCTCTCGCTGAGTTTGATAATAGACTTTCTTCGATTGATAATTCAGGAGAGTTAAAATTTGGAGAAGACGCAACGGAATTCTGTCCCACATTAGACATTTCCAAAAAAAATAAGAAAAAAGTTATAATGCTAGAAAAAATGCTAGAAAAAATACATATCAATTATGTATTTGAAATGGATTGTATAGTAAAAAATAAGTGAATTGTATGAAATCACACAAATTCAGTCAATACATATCAATTAAAACACCATTTTGAATTTGATAATATAAAATTATTTCTAAAATGATATTAACCGAGTAATAATATCATGATATTAAACATTTTAAATCATATCATAATGTGGTTCCAAATATTCTGCTAAAATGAAAGAATGTGATGGTTGCCCTATCTTCAACCATTAATCAATATAGTGCTCCTGGGAATTTTCTTTCAAATCAGCTATGCCCTATCTTTGATCTACTAGACAAGAGCGTTAATGATCACGGGTTTAAGTATGGCTTAGTATTACATGAGATAATTCTAACAAAACTTAATCTCTTACATCTAACATCAACTATATAATTGGAGATTAAGAAGTAGGGCTCAGTCTTTGAAATTTGATTTGTCAAAGTTTGAATATCTTGGATCCAGAATAGCAATGATGATTCATTTAGTTAATTACGAAGATCAATAAATTTTTTTTTATTTAGTTTATAGGTTATTCTAAATAAACGGATGGTCCATTTTAATGTTATATTCTGCAATTAGTTTAACTCAAGATATTACATCTTTTTGTGTATTCAAAAGGATGTAATCAGGTTTGAATATAGAGAGTATGTAGGTAATTTTGTTTAACTGGAAATGTGGTTATCCTGCTCTCCCCCTCTAGTATCTTACCTGTTGCTCTTTGAGAAAACATAAGAGCATGCTGGCTTTGAGACCAAAATTTCAAAGTATAACAAATTACTGAAAAATCCTGGTAATAAGTAATACGTAAATAAAACTAGTCTCATCCACTATCATTTTGAACAAAGTTTACAGAGACAAAGTGAAAAGAAAGAATCAAATAAATAATAATGGCAACTCACAAACCCACAGAACAAATAAGAAATGAAGTGTTAACTCCCTCAATCTGGATCAATGAAGTGTTTGGATACTGGTTCGACTTTGACCTAACAACCACCGGATACAAATTTAAGCAACGATACAAAATAAAGAAAACAAGTTTCAAATTCAGTTTCAAGTTTCTTCACTTAATTCAAAGTTAACAATATTAATTACTCCAAACTTCAGTAAATAAATGCAACTAAATTCTTCTTTACTCATTTTGCTAACAATTGAACAAGAAATAAAAACTCCAAAACCAAGTGCCATTGTGTACAATTGTAAAACTGGATCAGTAGTTGCAAAGAGGTCAACAGTTGGAGGGGCTGCATGAGCAACGACAGTCTGGGACGTTGGATTAAAATTTAATAATAGTGGACATATATGTATAATGTATATTGCTATTATAAAATTTAACACATAATTAAGTGACCAATTATGTTACACGTGTTATAGGTATTAAATTATCATGGAATTAAAAGTGTAGATACCATAAGGTGTATTTATAATTTGATGAGAGGCAGAGTTATAAATACTTCAGAGTTGGTTATTAAATCAACTACTAATTGGTTATTAAATTAACTATATAAAGGGTTATGGTCCCCAAGAATTAGGTAAACTTGCATATCTCTTTTCCCTGTCTAAGAGTTGTGTCGCAAGAGAAAACCTAACTTCTTAAAAGATCAAACCCTTTGGAAAAACTCTATCGATTAATTCAGGTACGCTTCCGCATTCAGTTTATTTATTTTATTGTTCTTGATGATTTGACATATAGATCTTGGGTTTATATTCGTATCGAATATATTTTAATTCTAACAAGTGGTATCAGTGCCAGAATTATATCGATTCATTGAGATCATAAGTTTTTGATTTTATAATTAATCGTATGAAATTAAATTATATGCTTGTCGTATTTTAAGAACAAATCGATTTAATTTTGATTTCTATGATTTGATTTTGTTTTTTCGCAAATTCGGTTGTTTTTCCTTTTTCAATGGATTAACATTCATTTTTTTACAACAAATATATATTTCCGTGGATTCAGTTTGGTTTTACGTCTATGGGTTTGAATCGATTAATTAAGAAATCATAGAAATCAATCTAGATTTATATGAAGATTAGGTTTTGTCCGCATGAAAATTTATTTAATTTTTTTGGTTGCTATTAATTAGAAATTAAATTTTAAGTTTGGATTCCAATTACTTCAATAATAGCAATTTACTTTATTTTTATGAAATATATATTTTAAATATATTTTATTTAATTTATATGTTTAATTTGGTTAGATCAAAATTTTAATTTTGATCATTGGGTATTAAGTTTAATTCAGTTAGATCAAAATTTTAGTTTTGATCATTGGGTATTGAGTTAAATTCGGTTAAATCAAAATTTTAGTTTTGATCATTGGGTATTAAGTTAAATTCGGTTAGATCAAAATTTTACTTTTGATCATTAGTAATAAAGAAAATTTTAATTAATTTGGGCTTTGTCGTGATAAATTTATCATGATTCAAAAATTTATATTCAGGTTAGCTATTAAAGCCTTATATTCGGTTTATGTCTATTAAGTTATAATCTTTTGGCATGTTGTTTTTTTAAAGTTTACTACTACTTTATGTAATTTACTTGGTTAATATATTCAGTATTTAGTTTTGATCATAAGTTATTTTGGATTATAGAATATATACTTGGTATTGATATATTCAATTCGGTTTGATCAAAAATTTATTTTTGATTATTATATTATTATGATTATATTAAAGTTTCAAGTAATTATTATACGAATTACTCACTTGTATGATATTCTTGTATTTTGGTTTTAGGTAAAGATTAAATGTTTTGATCGAATTTAATTTTGGTAAAAACATATATAAGGAATTTTTGATGTACAATCAAAGATTTTGGTTATTTGGATTCTGATAGCCCCATCAATTTGGTTTATTTTGAAAACTCGAGTGTTATCAGAAATTTCAACTTTGACTATTATAAATATTAAGTTTGAATATTGGTTATTTATGTTATATATTTTAAGATAAATTAATTGAAGCATTAAGTCACCAAAGTGATCTTTATTATGAAAATTATTTTATTTTAAAATATAGAAGGTTTTGTGCATTTAATTCAGTTTATGCTAATATTAATCGGCCCAAAGGAAGATTAATAACTAGTAATGTTACATGTGTATCTGTGGTATTAAACATGCGATAATTATTCAGTTTTTTATGTGAACAATAAATCGGCCCAAAGGAAGATTTTTGTTTAACATATTCTTATTATCAATGTTAGATTACTACATCAAGATATCACTTACAAATTAATATTTTTTTTTAAATATTATTGGAGTGTTCGATATCTTGTGATGAGGTTATCTTTATTCAAATTAATTATTACTTTGGTTATCTTTTATCTTGAGTAAAAGATAAAATTAAGAAAAATATTTTTAAACAATTAAATTCATATTTTGGTTTCGGATATCTAATATTTTAATAGATTAATTGAAACATAATGTCGCCAAAGTGACTGCTTTTGTGTAGATTAGTATTTAAAATATTAAGATAATTATAGGTCTTTATAATTAATGCGTTTATTAATTGTCCCAAAGGAAAATTAATATTTGGCCGAATTACAACGGTAGTTGTGGCGATAAATGTGTGACAATTATATGGTATTTTATGTGAACAATATGTTAGCCCAAAAATTAATCTATTGTTTGACATAGTTTATTATCAATGTTTGATTGCTACATCAAGTGTACCGCTTACAGTTAATATTACTTTCCAAAGACTTAATATTAATGTTGTGTTTGGTATCTTGAGGGGAACTAGCCATTATTTTGAATTTATTGTTTACTTATGGATATTTATGTGAGCTTGTTTATTTACTTATTTTTGTTCTATCTTTAGGCAATTTATCTTTGTTATAATATCTGTTGAATAAATTCTACACTTATGTTTAGTGAAATTAATTTCAAGAAATAGAAAAGACACTTATATATAGTATTTGGTGGTATGAACATAGAACTTGCACTAAGTGAATAACAATTTGCACCTCTCACGGCGGTAAGCATTCATAAATAAGTTTTTGAGAGGTGAGTTTATTCAAGTTGCATAAGTCTAATGATCATAAAGTATAATATTTTAGAAACTTTTAAGAGCACAAATCTAAAGAAATTATTCATACTAAGGGTTTTCTATTGAGAAAAAAATTACAATTTTTTTTAAGATTAACATGACATCACTTTTGGTTTACTTGATGTTTATGAAGTATAAGGATAAAGGAAATGTGAGGGAGTATATTTGTAACCCCTAAATCGGCCTATGCGAGAAGCCATTCAAGAGTTCACATTGATTGTTAAAACATAAATCAAGTTTCTAGTAAACCAAAATAACCGATATGAAAAATAAAATTTGATGTCACTTAAAACAAGTAAAAACATTACTTAAATAGGACGTCCTGAAAACACAGTTATTCACGAAAAATAATCCTCAAATCCGAAGTCAAACATAAAATATTTAAAATAACATCATTGACAAAATAGCTCATGTCACCCTAAATATAACTGGAAATTTAAAGCATTACTTAAAAGAATAACTGGAAATGAGTAGATCCTCCAAGTGCCAAATCCGGGATGCCTATCTACGGCTATCTGAAAGGGGGAGAAAACCGTATGAGCTACGGAGCCCAGTGTGTTCCAACAGTGCAAGTAAAATATATGTAAAATCAATAAACAATAATAACAGTAAATCAGGTGGTTAAAAGCTTTTCTTAAAACCACACAAACGAGACACCCTTTCTTAAAAGCTTTGTTAGAGGAGAGGCAATGATGGAAAAGCCCTCGACAAAGCGTCGGTAATACCCAGCTAAACCCAGAAAACTGCGGATCTCAGACACATTCCTAGAAGGCTTTCAACTGGTGATTGCATCAATCTTACTCGGGTCCACCTTGATACCTCTAGCTGAAATAACATGCCCTAGGAACGTCACCTCACTAAGCCAAAATTCGCACTTACTAAGCTTGGCATACAACTGATACTCCCTGAGAGTCTACAACACAAATCTCAGATGTCCCACATGCTCGTCCTCAGAGCGAGAATAAACCAAGATATCATAAATAAAAACAACAACAAACTGGTCGATGTAAGGTCGGAAAATGCGGTTCATCATATCCAAAAAAGCTGCAGGAGAATTGGTTAAACCAAAAGGCATCGGTAAGAACTCATAGTGACCATACCGGGTGCGGAAAGTACTCTTAGAAACATGAGAGCCCTTAACCTTTAACTGGTAGTATCCAGATTGAAGATCAATCTTCGAGAAAACCGTGGCTCCCCGAAATTGATCAAACAAGTCATCGATCCTGGGTAAAGGATACTTTTTTTTCACTGTTAGCTTATTCAATCTCCGGTAGTCGATACACAACCGAAGGGAACCATCCTTCTTTTTAACAAAGAGAACTAGGTCTCCCCAAGGTGAAGAGCTAGGTCGGATGAACCCTCTGTCAAGCAATTCCTGCAACTGAACCTTCAATTCCTTTAACTCCTTCAGAGCCATACGATACGGGGCCATAGAAACTAGTGCTGATCCAGGATAAGTCTCAATCTCAAACTCAACCTCCCCGCCTGGAGGGAGACCAGGTAACTCCTCAGGAAAAACATCAAGAAACTCACAAACAGTGCGAATCTCCTCAACCATGGATATAGACCCTTTTGTGTTAAGTGATGAGTGCCTAAAAGGCAATTATTTACTACCCTTCTCAAGATACTTTATGCATCTATTATACATCAACTTGAACCGAATTATGAACTCTTTGCGCAAATATTGGATATTCTATTATCATTACTTACAAAGTCAATATTTATAAAGAATGCAGATATTATTACATATTCTGTATATGCAGGAATATCTAAAGCAGAAGAGGCAGTGAAGCAGTGTTGCGGCCGAGGCAGAAGACAGGGCCGCGACAGAATCCACTATGGCATCACCAACAATGGAGATGCAATGAAAGATAAAAATATAGAGAACATTCTGGAAGATGCAGCGCATAAATTGGACCAGGCTAGCGCGCTAAAAGCCCAGGTAAAAGACCAAGCGGGAAAACCCTTCTAGAAGTCGACAAACTTGAAAATATCAGATTCCTTGAAGAAGACTTGTTCCTTACTCCACGTTGAAGTCTATTTAGGAAAGGTTTGCCCTAGGTTAAGATTATAAATACCCTAGCCGGCCACATTGTTTGAGAGAGCCGATTTATAGAGAAATCCTTCTCCCTAAGAATTGTACTTAAACAATAATATATTCTAAACTTCTTAGGGATATGTGAAGGTTGTCGATATTAGTGAGAGGAGATTGGTTCTTGTATCTTTGTTCCTATGCAATAATAATATCAAAGTTTGCTTATCCTATTGCCATTCTTTGTTCTTGCATTCAAGCTTGAGAGGGAAGTTTGCAAGTAATCTATTTATCTAGCATCGAGAGGTGTAGATTCACGAAAGGGATAAGTACGATGTTGTAGACACTAACTCGGCCTAGAGATAGGTTAAGAGTTTCAACAGCTAAAAGAAGTGTTGGATTGGTTGGTGGTTATCGTTGATTTACGCTGAGAGATATCATCAAGGACTGGTCATCAACAACACCCTGACTCAGAGATGATCTGAGTCACTTACGGATACTTTGCTGAACTTTGATGCCTCTGCCCAAGAGCAAGAGATTGCCGCGGCAGGGAACAATAATACTGTCGAGGCTGTATCTGCAGTATTGTCGATGCAATATTGTGTGATTGCATTGGACAAAGAAGAAGATCAATTGAATCCACTAATTGACACAACTGTATCCTACCCACTTTCTCTATAATCGTTCTCAACCTTTTATTTTATGTTTTATTATTTAATTATTTAGTTAGTTAAACAAATCAACTCATCTGTGTTTTTACTTTCTTTTTAAGGAGCAAGGGACAAGAGGAAACATATTAAGTATACCAATGCTTGTGAAGACGATACACGATATACTTATTATTTTATTACTTGGCGACGTGTACACTTGCACCCAAATTGCGCTTATATTACACACATCAAGTTTTTGGCACCGTTGTCGGGGATTGACAACTGAATTTTGTTTTTTTTTTCTTTTCTTGCTCTTTAACTATTCTTTATCTAACTTTAATTCTAATTCTTTATTTATTTAATTTTTATTAACTTTTATTTATTTGGTTTATGACCAGGGCAAAACCGAGTGGTCCGTTGTACGAGTTGAATCCTGAGATTGAACGCACAAGACATAATCTGAGACGTAATCTGTTCCAAGCTATGGATGATCCAATAAGAGGACAAATTCCACATGTTGATCATAATGTACTGGCACCAGCAATGCCGCAGCAGCCAATGCCGCAGCCATTGCCGAGGTAGCCCACTGTCAGAGACTATCTGGTGGAGGATCTAAATGGACTCAACCCTGGCATAGTCACCCCAAAAATCGAAGCAACTCACTTTAAGCTCAAACCAGTGATGTTCAACATGTTGAACACAATTGGACAATTTAGTGGGTCTGCTACTGAAGATGCAAGGCAGCATCTTAAATCTTTCATGGAAGTATGCAACTCTTTCAAGATTCAAGGAGTCTATGAAGATATTCTGCGACTAAAATTGTTCCCCTATTCACTGAGGGATAGGGCGAAAACCTGGTTGAATGGTATCCCAATAGGATCCATAGGATCTTGGGAGGAACTTTGCCGAGAGTTTATTACGAGGTTTAATCCGACAAATCTCTATGATCGTATCCGTAATGAAATCACATCATTCCAGCAAGATGAAGATGAACCAATGCATGAGGCATGAGAACGCTACAGAGAACTATTAAACAAATGCCCATTACATGGTTTTCCCTTGTGGATGCAAGTCTCCATGTTATAATGCTACTAATGCCTCCATAAGGATGATGCTAGGCGCTTCCGCAAATGAGACACTTTTGGATAGAGCACCCGTGAAGGCCATTGAAATTCTAAACAAACTCGCAAGGAACGATTTTCAATCTCCCACATCAAGGCGAGGAGGAATGAGACGTCACGCAACAACCCATGAATTAGATACATCAAGTTTAGTGGTAGCACAATTAGCTTCTCTGACCATCTTAGAAAAGACATCCGAACTTCTCATGGAGTAACCCTAACAATGCCTTGAATCTAATTAATCAAGCCCCTAAATTCCAACATCAAAGCCAGAACCTGCCGTAGTAGAACACTCAGTAAACCATGCCACAATAGCAGGTATAACAACAATAGTCTCTGAATGCATTGGCAGATTCTCTCACGGCTTTCATGACAAAGACTGATGTTTACATGATGGAGAATAACCGCTTCATGAAGCGTACTGATGACTTCATGAACCGAACTAAGATGAGACTGCAGAACCAGGAGGCCGCAATAAAATCTCTAGAAACCCAGGTTGGTCAATTTGCCCAACGATAAAACACTCGACCACCAGGGGGTTTACCTAGCAATACTGAAGTTGCTAAGGTGTTAGGTCACGAGCAATGTAAGGTAATCACAACCAGAAGTGGTCTATAATTGAAAGATAAAGAAGGGACCTCAACCGATAGGTTCCAACCAGAAAAGTAACATCATGAGGACTCAGAAGCTGAGCAGGACCCTGCCGAAAGCTCTGCCCCGATAATAGAACTAGCAGTATCAGAACCTTTTGCCGAGGCAGCTGCAGATAAATTCACCCCAGATATTAAAATCAATATCCAAGGAAACCTGAAGGATATCAGACCACCACCTCCTTTCCAACAGAGGTTAAAAAAGTAGAAACAGGACCACCAATTTTAAAAGTTCCTAGACATCTTGAAGTAGGTCCATATCAACTTGCCACTAGTTGAGGCTATTGAACAAATGCCTAACTATGCCAAGTTCTTAAAGGATTTAGTATCCAAACGACGAAGGCTAGGGGAGTTTGAAACGGTGGCAACCACTGAAGGTTGCATGGCCATGCTGTATAATCGTATGCCACCAAAGCTAAAAGATCCTAGATGCTTCACAATTTCTTGTGCGATTGGGGATGGTTATAAAGGAAAGGCCCTATGCGACTTGGGAGCAAGTATCAACTTAATGGCCAAATCAGTTTTTTCAGAAACTTGGAATAGGACGGGAAAACCCAACAACAATACTGCTCCAACTTGTAGATCGGTCCTATGTGTATCCTGAAGGCAAAATTGAGGACATTCTAGTAAAAGTTGACAAGTTTATATTTCCTGTCGACTTTCTTATCCTTGACTGTGAGGCCAACGACAATGCACCGATCATATTGGGTCGACCTTTCCTTGCTACTGGACGTACTATCATTGATGTGGAAAATGACGAGCTCACAATGCGGATAAATGATCAACAAGTCAACTTGAACACCTTCCACAATCTTCCAAATTCAGACGCTCCAGCAGAATGTAAGGCTCTCCATACACTGAATCAAGGTACTAAAACATCCTGCCTGGGCAGCACGTTCGGCAGACTGTTCGGAAAACAAATAAAACCCAAAGGAGAAGTCGAATGTTCTAAAGGGACTAGCCAACTCATATAGACAGATACGGGCCAGAAAGAGATAATAAAAGTGGGAGATGCATTCACATGCACTCCACAAGTAACATAATCTCTTCCCTTCAATTTTAATTATTATATTAGGATTAGTTTATATTTTCAGTATTTCATGTTATTATGTTTTCTTTTTAGTATTTTTCTGTTTTTTTAGAATAAATAAAGCTATGAATGCAGGAAAAAATATACCACAATAGGAAGTCTGTTGCAGCGACATTGCACTGTGTCAGAACCGCAGAACTCCAAACGGGCAAAAACAATGTAACAGCTCTCTGCCGAGAATTCCTCCGCGGTAGTAATTGTGCATCAAGGCAGTAAATATCTAACGGCTAGTATTTTTAACAGTCATATTTTTACAGCCTATATAAGCATACTCATTGCTGTGCATTATTTACTTTTGCATTCTTGCTATTTTTGCTTTCTTGAACAATCTTGCTATCACTATATTTCCAATCTCTTGTAATTTTCAGAACTCTCTGTATTCTTACTTGCATTCTTTCACTTTATAGTATATTTTCAAGAACATCTCATCAACATTCGAATCCTCCATGGCAGCCTACAAACGTTTTGCCAATAGCATCATAACAGAAAGATTCCAAAGGTCTTTTGTTACACGACAATTATGGGAGGAATAAGGATTCTAGCACACCATTGAAGAAAACTATGGCATTGACCAATTCTTGTTCGACAAAATTGAAGACCAAGATTGGGAAAAATTTTGCCTCCATCCTCCCATAGCAAATGCAACCATTGTAAGAGAATTCTATGCGCATTGTCCAAAAAAAGACACGTTGTTCGTCTACTACCGGGGCAAGCCAGTACAGCTTGATACCGAGGTAATCAACGATTACTACGGCCTTATCCCCATACGCGATGAACATGGTGAATTTGCAGCCAATAACGAGGATTACAAGGCCATCAAGGACGAACTTTGCTACGACAACACTCCATGGGAAACCGGTGCCCATAGGGGTTGTCAAGCGATGCCTCGTGCCCACCTCCCACAATAGCACAGTTGATAGAAAAAGATTGTTGCTCATTCATTCATTCATCAACAAAAGGACCATCAATGTTGGAGAGATCATTCTTCAAGAAATCTATGATTGCGGTAAGAAAGAACGAGGTCCATTATATTTCCCTAGTTTAATCTCTATCCTATGCATTGCTGCAGGTGTCCCTATAGAAGAAACCGATGAATACATAACACAAAGGCAAGGCTGGACAAAAGAATTCTGTCACAAAGTGATGCAGATCACCCAAGCAGACCCAGTGTAGGAAACACCTCAACAATTCACTACCGACTTCACTACCGGAGGGCAGTATACGGCAGAAGCACATGATAATGACCAAGCCACTGCCGCAGCAGATCCATATCAGGAGATTTTGCAAAGGATGTCAGACATTGACCTACGCCAGCAACGATATATGGAATATTAGAGAGATTTCAACAACACTCTTGCCAACATGCTGATCCAGAATTTTCCCACCCACGGGATGCAGTTTCCAGAATTTCCTCCCAACATTTTCGTCACTACCGCACCGTACACAAAGACAACCCTTGCTCCAGGTCCTAGACCATTCTTTACCACCAGGCCACAACAACAGTTTCACACTGCCGGCCCGTCCAGACCTACAGGCACGGCCGCCACATCATCCAGCAGCAGGCGACCATAAAAAAGGAGAGCTATCTTCAATTCTCCACCACCGAGTCCCATCCCTATTGGCAGTTTCTCTAGAGATAGTATTTCTCGACAGATTGATGAGTATGTCCATGAGAGCTCATCGCATGCCCAAGTAAGAATACCAACTGTCGAGGCAGGAGAAGAAAAAGAGGTGATACATACAGACAAAGAAGAAGAAGGAGATGAAGTTACGGCCCCACTGTAGAAACAAACACCCACCAGAGTACATATGCCCCAGCATGCAAAAACACAACAATCACCAGGACAAAGATCAAGACAGAAAGCATTGGCAGGAATACCTAGGAGGACAACTATTTCCAGCAGCTCTTCTGAATCACAATCAGAATCTCTTTAATCCCTGCTGCTTTACCATCCTTGTTTTCTTTTGCATGCTGTGTATATTTTGAGCATTGAGGACAATGCTCGGTTTGAGTTTGGGGGAGATTGTAGGTGCGGAAGCACTACCGAGGCTACCCACTACCGCGGTATTACCATGAAAAGGGAGTAAATTTTTTTTTCTGAAAATTTTTACAATATTCTCTTTTCTTGAATTTCTGTTTGTAATCTTGCACTGTCTTACGTCAGCTTTGCTTTAGTTTACTCCTTTAAGTCTATAGAAATCTTTCTCCTTACCATGACCAAGTTCTGTTTTGAAGGGATAACCATAGGATACTCATAGAATAAAACTTAGAAGCTTGCTTTAGGATTAGAAAGAAAATAAACACTTTTTGGACTTGTTTGATTTAGGAGTTCTTTTAATAAACTTAGGTGATAAAGACTAAGAACCTTTTGGAAAAATAACTAGAGGTGCCTATCACCGGCTCTAGTTTTGCTCTCCTTCGTGCTAGAGGTGCCCGGAACTGGCTCTAGTATGCTAAATAGATGGTTAATAAGAAAAAAATAAATAAGAAAAAGAAGAAAATAGAAAACACATATCTTGAGGTGCCCGAAATTGGCTCAAGACTTATTGTTTTAAGGAGACAACTTTAGTCTAAGATTCTATTTGTCTTGAACTTAGAGTTTATCTAAGAAAGCCTTGAATCAACCTTGTCCATAAAACGCACACACTCACCTAGCCTTATAACTTATTTCTTAGTAAAAGTCCTTGGGTAGACTAGTGGCTAAAATGGAAAGATAGACATGACCATGGTGGGGAGAATAGATGGAAAAATAGACCAAAGGGGAGTAAGGTTCGGCAATTTGATGTTTTGCATTGCTTGAGGACAAACAATAGTTCGAGTTTGGGGGTATTTGATGAGTGCCTAAAAGGCAGTTATTTACTACCATTCTCATGGTACTTTATGCATCTATTATACACCAACTTGAACCGAATTATGAACTCTTTGCGCAAATATTGGAAATTCTATTATCATTACTTACAAAGTCAATATTTATAGAGAATGCAGATATTATTACATATTCTGTACATGCAGGAATATCCAAAGCAGAAGAGACAGTGAAGTAGTGTTGCGGCCGAGGCAGAAGACAGGGTTGCTATAACATCCCGTTTTTGGGGTTATTAGTTTAGGCTTAGTTAGGTGAATTCGATTCGGGTCGAATCGGGTTCTCCGGTTTATTAATTCCGGGAAAAATAAAATAAGGATATTTTTAATTAAGAAAAATAATAATTTGGAAGGTAGTTTGAAATATTAAAAATATGTTTCAAATTAAAAGAAAATAATTTGGATTTTATAATGATTTTTAATTATGCTTAATTATGCATAAATGATCAATTTGTAATTTTTGGAAAATTGGAGGACTTATTGTGTAATTTTCGGCAATTATATTATTTTAGTGACTAAATTGAAAAGCAAGCTAAACTTAGAATCCTTAGAGGTCCATAAACCCATTTCTAATTTTTAATGATGATTTATTCACCAAAATATATTTTTAATTACTTTAATTGGGTTTTTAATCATTTTCTACCAAAATCACTTTTCTCATCTTTTTCTCTCATCTTTTTCTCTCATTTTCTCTCCACTTTCTCTTCATCTTTTCTCTTCAATTCCTTGCTGATTTTTGCATCTTTTTCCACAAAGATTACATCACTTGCATCATCCTTCCATCCTTTACAAAACCTAAGCATTGATTTTATCAAATCTACATCAAATTGCAAGGAATCAAGAAGGGAAAATCTCATATTTTTGGTGAATAGATCTTGATGGTAATTTTCTGGATTTTTATTCTTTTCTAAGGTTCTTTATTGAAATTCCCAAGTATTAGCTTGCTAATCTTTGAATAAACACTTGATTCTATGTTTTTAATGTTAGATCTAATGTTTTTGTGATGTTTTTGTGAAATCTTTTTGGATCTCATTTGATGCTGGAAATTAGATGAGTTCAATCATGTTTTCATGTTTATTTAATGATTAATTGAGTCTTGATTTGATATCACATTAATTTAATCCCAGAATAATGCAATCGGTGTAGTTTTAAGGTGCTTTTCGGTTGTTTTATGGGCTGTTTTAGATGCTTATATCTTGCTGGAGGTATAAGGATGGTTTGGATGTGTTTTTGGATCATAATTGAGGTGGATTAAATGTTAGATTCGTTAGGTTTTGGGCTGATGTTGTTCGGTTACGTTTCGGCTTAGTTTTCGGTCTTTTCGGCTAAGTTTTCGGTAGTTTTATGGTGATCGGATGTGGCTGTTGGTTTGAGCATGTTATGATGTGAGAATGCTCTGTTTTTAATGTTGTAGAAGAGGTACAAGAAGAAGCTTGATTGCTGGTGCGTTGGTGCGATCATCGGAAAGCGGCGAAAGATCGTTTCGCTTGTTGGTGAGTGGTTTTGGATTTAAAAGCGAATCGCGTTTGGTACGTTCTGTTTTTGGGGGCTATGGAAGAGTGTGAAAACCTTCCATAGTTCAAGAGTAAGTAAAGTATTTGTTTTAATGAACCGATATGAGTTTCGGCTATTTTCGACAAAGGTATTTTATTGATAATGCATGAGATTTATGGAAGTTCATGAGCATGTTTTGAATTGATGCATACATGATAGATACTTGCTGAAATGCATAGCTTATTTAGCATCCATGATTATGGAAAATTATGAGAAATATTTTGGATTACAACATGGTTATTTGCCTTATACATGATGGTGCCTTTGGGCATAGCTTTGGTTCATTTGTTGAACATATTATGCATACATTATGAGCAGCAAGTTATCATGCACATTTGATTATGATATTGGCTTAGTGACACTAACTTTAGATTCGAATACAAATGACATGTCATTAGGATTGTCTTAAGTGCACTATAATCAGAACTGAAAATACAGAACATTGCCTACACGTAACAAGGGTGACTTTGTGTCTAACCGTGCGTGGAAGAGCCGCCTACATGTAACAAGGGAGACTATGTGTCCGATTGTGCGTGGTAGTGCTAATGGTGACTTCGTGTCATGTCAATGGTGACTTCGTGTCATGTCAATGGTGACTTCGTGTCATGACGAGACAAATGTCTCATGGATCCGTGTATTCGGTGAACCCAAGGTTTACATTAAGTGATCACTAGAAAGCCAATATACATACATGAAATTGAGAAAAGGTTTGAGCATGATTTATAAATTGATTTGATGAGGTTATGTGAACTCAAGGATGCATATGATTTAATGAATTTGGGCATGAAATATTGGCATGCACGATTTGACAAAGTGTTGCAAATTATGATTTTAATATGGTTTTACATAGATGCATTGATGATCTTTTGTGGAGCTACCTCACTAAGCATGTTTGCTTAAGCTCTCTTTTCATCCTTGCAGAAAAATAGAGGCACTTGGAGCTTCGTTCGGGGCAAAGGAACCAAGGGGAAGATCACTTGAAATTTGGTATGTTTTGGCAAATAAAGTGGGCAAGGCAATGTGTAACACAATCTATGAGAGAAGTGAGGTTTTAGATTTTGTTTCATGTTGTAATAAGACCTTTAATGTTTGGTTGTTAATGGTTGAATTTTTGTTATGTTTGAATGGTTGAGGCATGAACTTGCATGTTTATTAGGTTGCTATTCATTCTTTAGGAAGCATGCCTATAGGACTTCATGTGATCTTTTCAAATGGTTTAAGGTGTGTTATGTTGATGATTATGCCTAGGAATGTTGCATATAGTTTCGGGTTATTAACGTTTGTGTTTGGGTGGCTGAAATGAGTTTGAAACGTCACACCCCAGTCCTGAACACAGGGGGTATCGATACACCCTGGGGCTGTATCGATACCAATATGCTACTGGACGTGGCTGTATCGAACCAGGGCTCGGTACCAATTGTTACTGGAGTTGTCTGTTCCGATACACCTTAGGTCCTGTTTCGAAACAGGTGATGTGTTCTGAAACACACCAGGGCTGTTTCAAAACACCTGGCTTTAAACGGGTAATTTGAGTGTTCTAAATGCATGAAACATAGGATTCAACTTAGTAAGTGTATAATAGTGGATTTATGTGTAATTTTAGGTGATGTTGTGACACCTTGATTCATGTTTTAATCTGAATACGTATTGTATGATGTAAGATGAATGAAATACCTAATATTAGATACTTTGCAACTAAGTCCATAAATGCTAGGTCGTAAAATCGATTAATTAGAATACCTTATATGATCTGAATTCTATGTTGAATGTTTTAAGCTTACTTAATTGTTATCCGATGAATTGTTTGTGAATATGATAATGTAAATTAGTTCCTTACGTTTTTGGTTTCTAATCATGTATGCGTTTGATTGGTTTACTTATAATGAATGAACTGCGTCTGTCTCTGTCCTACTTGAGTTAATTACACATAGGAGGTTAATCGTGCATCTAGGTAAGATAAAATAAAAAAATGTTATGGTTTTTAGGGTTGTTTATCGGATCGGACCCTCACGGGTTTGGTTTGATATTCCCCGTGTGACCCATTAGTGCTGGTTCCGTCTAAGCCGGGCTATGGGGGTTACAGCTGCGGTAGAATCCAGTGTGGCAGCACCAACAATGGAGGTGCAATGAAAGATAAAAATATAGAGAACATTATGGAAGATACAACGCATAAATTGGACCAGGTAGCGCGCTAAAAGCCCAAGTAAAATACCAAGCGGGAAAACCCTTCTAGAAGGCGGCAAACTTGGAAATATCAGATTCCTTGAAGAAGACTTGTTCCTTACTCCAAGTTGAAGTCTATTTAGGAAAGGTTTGCCCTAGGTTAAGATTAGAAATACCCTAGCCGGCCACATTGTTTGAGAGGGCCGATTTATAGAGAAATCCTTCTTCCTAAGAATTGTACTTAAACGATAATATGTTCTAAACTTCTTAGGGATAGGTGAAGGTTGTCGATATTAGTGAGAGGAGATTGAATCTTGTATTTGTTCCTATGCAATAATAATATCAAAGTTTGTTTATCCTATTGTCATTCTTTGTTCTTGCATTCAAGCTCGAGAGGGAAGTTTGCAAGTAATCTATTTATCTAGCATCGAGAGGTGTAGATTCACCAAAGGGATAAGTACGATATTGTAGACACTAACTCGGCCTAGACATAAGTTAAGAGTTTCAGCAGCTAAAAGAAGTATTGGATTGGTTGGTGGTTATCGTTGATTTGCACCGAGAGGTATCGTCAAGGACTGGTCATCAACAACACTCTGACTCAGAGATAAGCTGAGTCACTTACGGACACTTTGTTGAACTTTGATGCCTCTGCCCAAGAGCAAAAGATTGCCGTTGCAGGGAACACCAATACTGTCGAGGCTGTATCTGTAGTACTGTCGACGCAGTATTGTGTGATTGCATTGGACAAAGAAGAATATCAATTGAATCGACTAATTGACGCAACTGGATCCTACACACTTTCTCTATAATCGTTCTCAACCTTTTATTTTATGTCTTATTATTTAATTATTTAGTTAGTTAAACAAATCAACTCATCTGTGTTTTTACTTTCTTTTTAAGGAGAAAGGGACAAGAGGAAACATATTAAGTATACCAATCCCTACGGAGACGATACACGATGTACTTATCATTTTATTACTTAGCGACGTGTACACTTTCACCCAAATTGCGCTTATATTACACGCGTCATTAAGGAAACAAGCAATAAAGGTCTCATATCCCTTCCAGATCATCTTATCAGCAGACAAAGCCAAAACCATAATAGATAGATAACCTCGTCGTTCACCTAACAAGACTACAGACCATCCATCAAGAGTCTTTAAGGTTGCCCTTTTTCTCTCACAGTCCAGAATAACACGGTGTTTGGTTAACCAGTGCATTCTCAGAATTAGATCGAACTCCTCTAAAGGAAGTTCCATAAGATCTGCCACAAACATCTCCCCTTCCACAACAAGGGGACATCTCTTGAAAACCTTATCCACTAACAAGGATTGGCCCATAGGGCTCAAAAAGTTAAAACACCTTCGGTGTCATCAACAGAGATTGGAAGGTTTCCAGATACTAACTTAGATATGTAAGAGTGGGTGGAGCCATTATCAAGCAAAGAAAAGTACGGAACAGAAAAGATGGTAAAGGTACCTGCGATAACATCAGGTTCGTCTCAGTCATCTCTATGTCTGAAGGACCCACCACCTTGGTGGCCTCAAAAACGGATGGCCCGTCACCTTGGTAAAGGTAGCTGACTAACGAGCCTTAAAAACGGATGGCCCGCCACCTTGGTGGCCTCGACCCCTAGAATCAGATCGAACAGCAAATCCGGAAGTTCTACTCTAAAATCACCCTGAAGCGGATGTCTGAGCGGATGTCTGTAACCTAGCAGGTGTCTGAGTGCGCACATGAGTCTAAGTCGGTGGTCGACTAACAGACGATGGATGAGGGTAGTCTCTCAGAAAGTGCTCAGAAGAACCACATCGAAAATAAGCTTCAGTCTTCTTCCTACACTCGCCCCTATGCATGTTGCCACAAAAGTCACACACTGGTATAGATGGGATTCCAGAAGAACTACCCCGGCTAACAGAAGAGTCCTGAGGTGCAGCAGGCTGATGATAGAAACCACCTCTCTGACTCGGTGTAGATTGAGCCCTCTTATCAAGATGACCATAAGACACACCATGATTGAAATGTCCCCTAGATCGACCACGATCCTTCCTACGATCCCTATCTCTGCCCGGCTCTCGACCCTGATCTCTCATAACTTGGCCGTCAGAAAGTTTCTCCAAATCCTCAGCAGTCTTTGCCCGGTTCACCAGGTCCTCAAAAATCACATCATGATGTGTGGCTACTCGATCTCAGATACCAATGTGGAGCCCCTCAAGAAATTTATCATACTTATCTTTCTCTGTGGTCACTATCCCAGCACCATATCTCATCCAATCTAAAAACTGAAGTTCATACTCAGCCATCGTCATAGTACCCTATACCAAGTCTCTAAAGGCCTGATGCCTCTCTCTCATATACCGGTCACCTAGATAACGGTTCTTGAACCTTTCTTTGAAAAAGTCCCAGGTCAGCCTGTCGGGGGCAACACTATTCACCACAGACTTCCACTAGATATGGGCATTACTATCAAGCATAGCCACAGCTCCGAGGTACCTCCTAGCTGGCTCCAAATCAGATTATCCATCCGTCTCTCCATATCATACAACCAGGTCTCTGCATCTGAAAGTGCACCCGTCAAGGATCCAGAAAAAGTCCTCACTCCATTAGCGATCAGGATTTGAGAAATTGGTGCCTCTGGTACAACACCAGAAGCTCTAACAGCCCCCTGTAGAAACTGAAGGAGCTGCCTACTCAAGGTCTCATCTGCCACAGCAGCAGCATGCTCGGTGCTCGGTACAGATACCCCTTTGACTGGGGTAAACATATCATTGCTTGCAACAGGCGGAGGGTTGGACGGTACAGTGGTACTTGGGGGAACAGGTGGACTCGGAGGAAGAATAGGTGGAGGATCACTAATATGTTCCTCTACAGGATCAACAAAACCGGTCGCTCGACCATGCCCTCGGGTGGTTCGGCGAGCTCTACAGGCACTCATAGAGTTCAGAAAATCTAAAAGGATTAAATGTAGGAAATTATAATTGGCACCGGAGAATCATACACAATACAAAAAGACTAGGTGACATGGCCTTATAGATATAAAAATATAACGATTTAACAGAAAACATTTTATTTAGGACCCATCACAGTCCGTGAATCATAAAACCAAAAGCTCTGATACCAACTAAATGTAACCCTCTAAACCGGCCTATGCGAGAAGCCATTCAAGAGTTCACATTGATTGTTAAAACATAAATCAAGTTTCTAGTAAACCAAAATAATCGATATGAAAAATAAAATTTGATGTCACTTAAAACAAGTAAAAACGTTACTTAAATAGGACATTCTGAAAACACAGTTATTCAAGAAAAATAATCCTCAAATCCGAAGTCAAACATAAAATATTTAAAATAACATCATTGACAAAATAGCTCGTCACCCTAAATATAACTGGAAATTTAAAGCATTACTTAAAAGAATAACTAGAAATGAGTAGATCTTCCAAGTGTCAAATCCGGGACGCCTATCTACGGCTATCTGAAAGGGGGAGAAAACGGTATGATCTACGGAGCCCAGTGTGTTCCAACAGTGCAAGCAAAATACATGTAAAATCAATAAACAATAATAACAGTAAATCAGGTCATGTATGTGCATGTCATGCTACCCTCCAACCGAACTCCTGGATACGGTTCCCCAGAACAGTATCGGACACAGACATTAACCTAGGCCCACCGGGGTGAAGGTACCGACCTAAGAATTCACGTTAGGGTACAGACAGAATTACCCCGATCATAGCACGAGAATCGATATCAGGCGGAATTACCCTAACCGAAGCTAGGAACCGTAAACAGGCGGAACTACCAGCGGGACCAAGGCTGAACCGAAACTCAACATTCTGTATTATGTCCCAGTCCCAAGATATAAGGCATGCAATGATAATAGGCATAATGATAACAATGCCAAGATATAATCCGATATTATGTACGCACTAAAACAGGAAGTATTATAAAGAGCGTTTCATGCTTAAAATTCAAATATATATATACATATATATATATTTACGTAAAATCCAGAAAAAGTAGTCATGTGCACATGCCAAGTTTGTTCAAAATAGGAAAACAATAATACACAGTTATATAGCACACAAGAAAACACACCTCGAATGGCAGAAACAGGTAGGTGATCTACTGGGCGTTCGATCCTCGCTCTATAGCAGTACTGGATCCTAGAAATATAAGATATAATTTTATTAAAATAGAAACTAAAAACTGAATCGACCAATTAGGGGAATAAGAACATAGGGTTACGATCGGCTCTCGGGTTTGGTCGAAACGGGAAGAACTAGGCTGGGTCGAAACACGATCGGGAGAACTATGAGGTCCTACAAATAAACAGGTATAGACATTAGACTTTAACCACAGTTTTGGACTTTACTTAACTTAGAAGAAAAGTTTGACTCGAGACTTAAAAGTCCAATTTGGAGGCTTTCAGGTTCGAATTTCGAGAAACGAACTTCACGGATACACTCAAGACGTCAAAAAACATAAAATAGGAGTTTTTGAAAATTTTGACCTTTTGGGTCAAAGTCAACATTGACGTCAGCAGTCAAAGTCAACGCTGATGTCAGCAGTCAAAGTCAACGCTGATGTCATGCTGACATCATGGTCAACGGTCAATGGGTCGGGTCAACGGGTTAGGTCATATCAACGGGTCGGGTTGATTTGACCAGTTCGGTTCTGGTGGAACAGTTTAGCTCAGCTCGGGCTGGACAAGGTTGGACCGGGTTTGAACGGGTTGGGATCGGCCGGCTCTAGGGCACCGTCCAAGGCGGTCGGAAATTGCCCCGGTGGTGCGTGAAGGCCATGCGCGGCCCCAACTCGGTCGAAAAATGCCTTTGAACCTAGATCTTCCATCAGAACAACCAAACACTAAAAAAAACACACGTTTAAGCCACAAAACCGCTCAAAACACAGCAAGAAAAACATAACGGATACTCACCGGCAACTGCTAAACAATGTCGGTTCAATGATCGGTGGACATATCTTGGTTTGTCTCGGCAAGGAGAATACAGGACGACCGGCGACACAAGGGAACCACGCCGATTAGAGGCCGATTTGAACCGATTCCAGAAGGACCCTAGGGTAAACGAAGCTTTCCCAGCCCAATTCGCGGCGGTACCGACGGCTAACCGGCGCGTCGGGAGAGGGGTTTTGGTCGGGGGAAGGTGGCGGTCCGGATGGTGCCGGCGGTGACACCCACAATGCGACGGTGACAAAGATCAGGTGGTGGTCGGTTGTGGGAGATGGAGAGTTTTATATTCATGTCAAAAAACCGTTTTCAGATCTAAAATATTACTTATATAGGACCCAACAAGGTCTTAAAAAAACCCTAAAAAGAAATACCTTATTAATTTTAGTTCCTAGTTATTAAAGAAATTCAGAGTGTTTGTGTGTCTATAGAGCATGTTGGTACAACTCCATAATTGCGCGCTTATTGAGAAATTATCACCCTAGGTCTTTCATGAGCACACTACTCATATGGGTGTAATATTATTTAAGTATATTCAGTTTTAGTGGGAGTTTGTAATTTTGATAAATGCTCATTCGTTTTAGACACAATTTCGATTACTTTAGTTTAAGGTTAATTTTTGCAGAAATAAAGTTATTTTGGCTTATGCACACTCTGAGTTCAGTAAAATTAGGTCAACTTGCATATCTGTTTTCCTCGTCTGAGAGTTGTGCCGCAAGAGAAAACCTAACTTCTTGGAAGATCAAACCCTTTGGAAAAACTCTATCGATTAATTTAGGTACGCTTCCGCATTCAATTTATTTATTTTATTGTTCTTAATGATTTGACATATAGATCTTGGGTTTATATTCATATCGAATATATTTTAATTCTAACATGGGAAGCAAATAGATCAACCTATGTCTGCTCATACGAGAAATGAAAATCTGAATTCAGCTCATCATAATGAAAGAAAATCTATATTATGTTTCATGTTTCATGTTTCATGAAAACCGAGTTATATTTACATGTTTAAATGACTGTATACCACTATTTTGTTGTAGATCGATTTATTTGGAAATCAATAAAAAATGTTACATTTCCAAAAGTTCTGATGAACGAAAAACTCTGACCTATGCCTGAGAACTTTCTTTAGTTGGAGCTGACATGAAACTTGCATCAACAAACAAATCAACTTCAGCTGAATTAATATTCATAGTAGTCTTTTCTATAGGAACATATTTTGATTCATCGAAGATATCATCAATCAAACTTTTTCAAATAGATCCACTTGGTTAGAACTTTCAGCTGCTGACTCTGCCAAATAATAACCAACAGTACATTGGCAAAAGACATACAATCTAAAGTCTATTATGGAAGAAGAAAGAGCACTAAACATTTTGTTAACCAATCCTCAGCCAGTTGAAAAATGAACTAAAAGAAACAACATTTATACCAAAATGATAAAGGGAAAACCTCCAAAGAAGTATTTTCAACTTATGAACCAGAATTTTTCTTACTAGAATCAAATGTTTCCCTGGGGTTAAAATCAAAATCATCGTCATCGTGAAAATTGTAAAATAGTATTAGATGTTCAGGGATTGAAAATGGTGCAAGAGATTTAGAATATATTTAAATTTTGTACTTTATAGAGATGACTAGCCAATCGTATTATGGAAGAAGACACATACTTTGTAGACATAACGTCAATCTTTTCCAGTCTCACCCACTCTTGACCAAAAGACATTCATTACCCGCTAACATTCAGAGCTGAAAGATATGATAGCCAAATTCAATTAGTTTTTAACTGGAGAAAAATTTCAAACACCAAAATCAAAGAAAGGGCTTAAAAAAGAATGAGTGCAGAAGTTAAAAACTATAATTTCTTTGTGGCCTGAGCTATTTCTACCAATGCAGCGCCATAAGGACCCCATGGTTCATTATCTGTTGCATCTAAGACCTGTGTATATTTACCATGAAGTTATATAACAATATTAATATAAAAAACTTTTCATAATCCATCAAGTTTTAACTTGTAACACCCCCAAAAATCGAGTTAGTAAATTGGTTTGAATAATTGTGAATTAAATCGAATTAAATGATTAATTGGATTATTAGAAAGTGCCTAAATTAAATCAAAGGAGAAACTAGAGCATTGCATGGGAAATATTAGAGTTCCCTAGACTATCCTTGTAATAAGCTAACTATAGTTATAGCTAAGGGGGCAAAATGGACATCTCACCTTCATTTAATGAGAAGCAAATTCAGCCACACCTCCCTTTTTCTCTCTATTCTCGTGAAATACCAAAGAAAGAGGGGGAGAGGAAACCACCATGGAAGTTTTTGAGAGAGAAAGCTTCATACCTTTGCATGAGTAGACTTTTGGTTTAGAGAATCAAGTATAAGGGCCTAGATAAGCTTCTGTCTCTATAATCTAAGCAATAGAATCTTGAGTGCTTAGATTTTAAATGCCTTCATGATGCTTTGATGTTAGATTGAGGGTTTTAATTGTTTGGGTTTAGTTTTTGAAGCATGAACAAATTGGTTAGGAAGTTTAAAATCTAGATTTAGTAAATGCTATGTATATGGGTTAAAAGATTCGAATAATGGATGAGGAAGGTGTTAAGTGATGTTAAGCTTAAGTTGTAGGTGCCGGAAAATTTTAAGAATAAGTTTGAGTTGAGAATTAAGACCATAAAACACAAGTTAGCCGAAATTACCTAGAAGTATCAATTCCGGGTAGCTATCTTTGAGAATTTCTATAGGTCGGGTTTGTTGGAATTATGATCTGAAATTTTAAAGCATGATACTCCCATATACCTATTTTAATTGAAAATTTACGGAATTCCAATCCGAGTTCGATAGAGAAAGATATAAGCGTTTCCGTAAGGCTATCCGAGCAGTCTCGAAAATCCGTCCGAGTCTGTTTTGAATGGAATCTAGTGTTGATTGGATAAAAAATAAAATATAAGGTTAAATTGTACTTGTAGAGGATTCTTCTAGCATTCCAACGAGGTAAAATAGACTAAAAACGGACATAGGAGCTAGGAGATATGATCGTTTCACTAAAGGGTAGCGAAAATATCCGTAATGCACAAATACACATGTTTATATTTGATAAGCTTAAGATCACTTGAATTAGGTGGACTGGATGTGTCCTAATGTATAGATATTGTATATGGATTGTTAGATAACCCGAGAGAAGAAATTGAAGAACAATAGAGTCTCGAAGCAACGAGGAAACAAGGCAAAGTGATTGCGATTTACAACCCTTAATAGCTTGGAAACATTGTGAGTGTGGCAAAACTTAGGGTTAGGACCTAGGATCCTAACCATCCTTTGTTTATTTAAATTGATATGTCATGTAAATGGACTAATCTATATTCGGTAAATAAGGGAAGGAGAATTAATAATTAATTAACTTGTTTGACGATATGAGTTGCTTGCTAGATTATTAGTACTAGCTTAGATTTGCATAGGTCGGAAATGCCGAGGTAAGTAACGACACGCGGCTACGGATGCCAGGTACGCGAATCATGCATGGAGCATGTATATAATGATTTAAATGTGAATTGGTGACATGATATGTATGTTATATGTTTACATGATATGATGATAGCATGATTGATGCTTTATGATTAGCATATTATGACTAATTGCCTTTGGTGATATGAACTTGATTAATAAGAATTGAATAATTAACAAATGAATATGGAAAATGATATTGAGCCTTGGTCGATAGTTGATCATAGGTAGTACGACATGCCTAGGGTCTTGAGCTCATTGTTTAGTACTTCGACACTCTTGTTTAGTACTTTGGTACTCTTGTTCGGTACTATGGGTACTATTGATTGGTGGTTAGTCATCATTGTTAGATACCTTGTGTATCTCTTGTTAGTATCTTTATGATACTCTTATTAGTACCTTTTTGATACTCTTGTTAGTGTCTTAGTAACACTCTTGTTGACTCGCTTACCCTGTCTAACTATTCCAAGACAATACACGAAACTAAAATGGAAAACTAATGTTTAAATGTGAACTATAGGTACATACACTTGCTTATGATTCATTGGAGCATGATCATGATATGTCATGTATTTATTGAATGTAAATGTTATTATGAGTAGAACTTGAATGTTAAATGGTTATTGACACTGGAAATGAACACATGGATAAGTGTAGCCCTTTCTATGAATGGTTAATGAAACTTGAGAAATGAGAAAATGGCTAATGGATTATATGTAATGATTTGATGCTAGCTTGAGCATATAGATCATGATATTGATTTGTGTGATATAAATGATATACATGAGAAGCATGTTAATTATAATATTTGGCCATTGATGAACTTGTATATTAATTGAACCATTGCCATGAATTGGATTTGCTTGCATATTTAAAGCATGTTATACTTGCTATGTTTCATGTCTAATATGGTTAGACTATGACTGCCTCACTAAGTACTTCTTAGTACTTACACTCGTTTCCTCTTTCCCTAAAACAATAGGTTAACGAGCTAGGGAGTTAGATCGGGATTGAACCGTAGTAAGGGCACCAAGCAAGCTAAAGTATGATATTTTGAACTTTTGTTAACTCCTAGTTATGGTGGCATTAATGAGCATATTTTGTTTAGCCTATGCATTTGAGGGCTTGTCCCATGATTTGTATAAGTAATCCATAAGTGAGAAATTGCCTTGGCATGATAAACATGAACTAAGTAGGTTAGCATGTGAAACCTTAAAGCTATAACATGGGCATGCTAGTTGCTATAGTGAGATGTACATGACATAGTGTCTTGAATGTCATTGCATATGATTAATGACTTGAGTAATGAATGAGCTAAGTGGATAGGTTAAATAAATTGATACATGTTGTTTAAATATGCTGAAATTGTCCTTTAAGGTTTAGAGATGGGTTGAGATCATCTAGATAGCCCTTCGAAAATGTCTAAGTGTTTAAAAGGTCTACAGCTTGCCAATTGGGGCGGGGATATCGATATCACTTACATGGGTATCGATACCACCCTTGACAGTAACATTTTGCATCAATGCTTGGTTCGATACCAAGCCTTCATGTAGGCTTCCTGGTTCGATACAAGTATCGAACCAGGCTACCATAGTCTTAAGCCATGAGTCGTCAAGGTAGACCAGTATCGATACCTAGTTCGATATTGGAGCTTCTAGTAGCAAATGGAATCGATACCAGTATCGAACCAGGCACTTCAGTCTTGGTCAACGAGTCAACACATGTGACCAGTATCGAACCCCAATTCGATACCCCTGTTCCGATACCTCCTTATAAGGGTACCGATACCTATAGCTAATGTGGTTTAAATTTGAGAATAAAAATTGACTTGATCGATAGGATAATATCAAGGATGATTAAACAAATTGATTTAAGATCTATATTGGGACCTAAATTGATAGTAAGTAATAATGAACGATGAGATCGAACTGGAACGATAGATAATTTAGAACAGACGAACATAATCGCAATCGAAAAATTTTTAAATTAGCCTTGAAATTGACAAGCGTTACAAGAACTTAGTTCATAAAGTTATACCATAAATAAAAATATTTTACAAGTGAATACAAGATCGATTTAAATGTAAGTCGAATATCCGGTCGACGTCTTCGTCTCCTAACCCGGGGCAAGGATGTCACAAAACTAGTCACTCAATTGCAAAGATTTAAAATGAAGATAAAATCATCACATTTAACCCGAAATGACTATGCATCTCGTTCAACATAACAAAAATCATTTCAAGATAAAAGAAGTAGAGTTGACAGATTCATAACATTTTCTAGCTATGAGTAAAAAGACAAGTCTTCTTGCACCAACAGCCACAACTGAATAAAATGATATTCAAATTTCAACACCAAATTAGAAACCTAAAATCCAAAATATCAGGTAATGATATAAACACAAGAATAATATCTCTCAGCATGTTCAAAAACATATATAGTAGCAAGCAATATGCAACTTCAACCTGAGCTTTCGATCATTTCAGAAACATAACCTTACTCTTTTTTAAAAAAAAATAAAGGAATCTAGCAATGACTGAACCGTTATCAAATCTTAAGCATATCCCATCTAATCAAATACATTAAATTGCATTAAATTTCAACATGACAAAGTCCAATTCATAGGGTTAAATTCGAAAACAAATATGTGGAAACAGTTCAATATCAACATGAAAAAAATAATAAAAGCAACAAAAAAGGTTAAATTCTCATTACCTCTTGTAATCCAAGATGCTTCCTCGAACATAGAGTCAGAAATTAAAAAGACCAAATGTAAAAAAAATAATTCAGTTAAATCTAAAAAGACCAAATGAAAAGATCCAATTCATAGGGTACCTGACTCGCTCTTCTTGGCGTCCTTTCACCATTTCTTCCGATTCGGAAGCTTAATTAGGCTAGGGTTTGGCGATATGGCCAAAAAAAGCATATCTCCAATGAAACCTTTGTCGATGTCGGAATAACGATTGAACGATTGGGTTTTTGTCGTCTTGATGCAAGGAATTCCTCGCTTGCGACAAAGAAACAAAGGTCTAAGAAACGATAAGGAAGATGATGGCATATGGGGGTTTCTTGTCGAAACTTTTGAGGAGTTTTCTCGATAAAAGACGACTCAGTTATGCGCATGAAGGATAGGGGTTATTTGATTCAAATTAAAAAAGTTCAATGGAATGAATTGTTTTATTATTTTATTATCATATACACACACGAAAGGATTAGCTTAAAATTAATCCAAATCAGATTAAGACCCCAAAAGACCTTGGCTTTGAACAAGAAAACACAGGTTCTATTCACCTTAAGAGAAATTTAAAAAATTAAAAGATGACATATCATTAGTGGTGTTTTGTTTGCAAGGCGCCGCTATAGACATAGTTTTTGTGTTGTTTTGTTTGCAAGAACCCGCTCTAGACATTGTTTTTTGTGACGCTTTTAACAAACGCCACTAAATACATAGTTTTTGTGACATTTTGTTCGTAAAAACATCGATAGACATTGTTTAAGTGGCGTTTTTTATAAATGTTGCTAAATGCATAATTTTTGTGGTGTTTGCCCAAAAACGTCGCTATAACATAGTTTTTAGTGGCGTTTGACTAAAAAGGTTACTAAATGTACAAATTTAGCACTTAGTTGAGAAACCCGCTAGAATTGCCACAAGAAGATAATTTTGTTGTAGTGATTATCGAGTGGTTTAGGAAAGAAAATTTTACGATTTCACTGTAAAAGAAAACTAGAGAAGAGGAACGTAAAATTGGGATTTGGGAAAGAATAAAACTTTAATAATATTATTATATTGTATAATATAAAAATTAAAAATATTATAAAATTATTTGGGTAGGGTAGGGTGTTTTCACCCTGAAAACTACTCCGACCCGATTCTAATTTTTTTATATTCCACTTGATCTGACCCGACCCGATTTATTTAATAAAAAATCTGACCCTATCAGATTGAATCATGTTAAAACCCATCGGTTCAGGTTCCATGTCCATCCCTGCTTATTGCCTAGATTCAAAGTTGAAATGGATAAGCATGGATTACCCTAAATTTCTAATATTCGAAAAACATCGTGGATTGACCAATTCAAGCCTAAGATATCAAATTGTGAAGACAAGCTTAAATGATTGATATTTTGCCTATGATATTATACCCTTTGAGAGGTATGGATAAGAAGATTAATACTTGTATTAAAGTATTAATACATGAGAAAATACCAGTACCTATAAGAGGGTGAAATTATGACTACTGAATTAAACCTTTTTACGAGTTATAAACTATTCTCCCTTTTTAATTTTTATCTCACTTGATCCCCTCCCCTATTTCTTCTTTCTCTCTCTCTTTTTTAGTTTCTTCCTCAGAGGGATGATGTTTACTTAATCTGGTAAAATGGTGACTATGAAAATAGGTACGTTAAGATTGGGATAAGGTTGATCGAGTTGAATCAAAATTTTGAGTTATTCAAATTGACATATTACTTTTTATAACTCAAATTTTATTTAAAATTTTTAAAACTGAATCGAATTTATGAAATTCGAGTCAAGTTTTTGAGTTCTTGTACAAATTTAAGTATAATTATTTACATTATCATATTGTAAAATGATTCTAATTTAAACGATTTTTTTCGATCATATAAGATATGCATTAATATTTTTCATAAAAATTTCTGCTCTTGTGTCTTGCGTTTTTTCTTCCTCTATGACACACTTTCATTGACTTTTATGAACTTTCTCACTTATCATTTAATATGATTTTGGTATACCTTCACGATCGTTTATGCTCATATAAAGAGGTTCACAACACCAATTTTTTAATTTAATTCTGTCAGTGCTCATTAATCTCTTCTCGTTTGATGGTTTGTTAGTAGATGTAATCAAAATAATGTAACAAAACAATTTGTCTGATAGTTTAATTCGCTCACTTCTTTTTCATTCTATAAAATGTCTCGTTTAGCTATATACAAGAAAAATTATAAAGCTTTATAAGTTTTAATGATATGTTAAACTTCATGATTTTTTTTTGCACGTTTGTATGAGATTTTTAATAGATGAATCTTTTTATTTTTCTTTTTTAATGCATTGTATTTATAATATTATTTATGATATTTAATAAAATTCAAATATTATTATACCAAAAAATTGTAGCTTAGTTTTTGTTCCGAGATTGGTATGGTTTACTGTTTTAAGAGAATAAAAATCTCATTCCCCCAAATGATGCCTTCTTCTATATCCCACTTTAAAAAATCTATTAAACCCTAAGTGACACTATGGAGAAAGTGGATATTTTATCAGTTTTAGATGAGGTTGCATTGGGAAGAGAGGATATTGAATCTTCACTTGGCGACTATCAGAAAACTCTATCCATTTTGCAAAGGCTGGTTGAACTCGATAACCGATAAATAGTTGAACTAAATTTTCGAATATGTATGTGTTTGGAGATTGGCTCAAAACCTACAGAAGCAATTCCATATTGTCAAAAAGCCATCTTTGTTTGCAAGGCTCGGTTACAGCGGCTTGGAGATGAAGTAAAGACTTTGGCAGACCTAGCATCATCTTCAACTGCATCTGAATTGGATGATGGTATACAACAGTCCTCCTTTGGCTCTCAGAATGTTATGTTTGTTATCTCTACACAAGTTTTCTTCGAGCATGAGAACCTTTATCTCATGCCTATTACTGATGTTGAAAGTAATCATTTGCTTGTGTTATTCCATGCCTTGGTTCTCTTGGAAAGTATGGAATTGGATGTCACTATTGTAGCAGAAAATTCAATTGGATTGAGTCAATCGATTCTTGCATTGAAAAGTGAACTTGTTTTGTCTCTCCCGGTTCATACTTCTTTTGTTACTAAGGTTAAGAGAGTATGGGGAAACATTTGGTCTAATCATCGGAAGAGGAAAAGAAAAAAAGTCATGCTTGAATCCTTGAGGACAAGGATTAATTCGAGGAGGGAGATTTGTAACGGGTCTATTTTGTTAGTTTAAGTAAAACTATGTCGTTTTTGTATTTGGGGATAAAAGCCCTTCATTCAACTGCATTTGGATTTGTCGAATGAATGAAAGAAATTTTCTTAGTCTCCCTATTTCTCTTCTCTTCTTCCTTACTCTATCATCTTTCTCTTAATTTCTTCTTCTCTTCTACCTTTGCTCAGTCTATTTCTTCCTCTTAAATTCTTCAGTTTGTTTTGGTTCTTTACACAACCAAAGGTCCAAGAAACGATAAGGAAGATGATGGCATTTGGGAGTTTCTTGGCGAAACTTCTGGGGGTTTCTTACCGAAACTTCAAGGGAATTGAATTGTTTTATTATTTTATTATCATATACACACGAAAGGATTAGCTTAAAATTAATCCAAATCAGATTAAGACCAAAATAGGCCTTGCCTTTGATGGTTACGATCCCACAAGAAAACAAGAAAACACAGGTTCTATTCACCTTAAGAGAAATTAAAAAAATTAAAAGATATATCATTAGTGATTTTTTGTTTGCAATACCCTGCTACATACATTTTTTTAGTGCTGTTTTTAACAAACAACGCTAAATACAGAGTTTTTGTGGCGTTTTGTTTGCAAAACGCTGCTATAGACATTGTTTTTTGTGGCGCTTTTTGCAAACGCTGCTAAATACATAGTTTTGTGGTGTTTTGTTCGTAAAAGACACCGTTATAGCCATTGTTTTTAGTGGCATTTTTACAAACATCACTAAATGCATAGTTTTTGGAGTTTGCCCAAAAGTTATATTGCAATACCCTGCTACATACATTTTTTAGTGCAGTTTTTTACGAACGCCGCTAAATACAAAGTTTTTGTGCGTTTTGTTTGCAAAATGCTGCTATAGACATTGTTTTTTTGACGCTTTTTGCAAAATACATAGTTTTGTGGTGTTTTGTTCGCAAAAAACACCATTACAGACATTGTTTTTAGTGACATTTTTACAAACATCACTAAATACATAGTTTTTGGAGTTTGCCCAAAAAAGTCGATATAAAAGTGGTGTTTGACCAAAAACGTCACTAAAGATATAAATTTAGCGGTGCTTAATTGAGAAACGCCGCTACGAAAGCTACAAGAAGTTAATTTTGCTGTAGTGATTGTTGAGTGCTTTAGGAAAGAAAAATTTAGGGTTTTATTGTGAAAGAAATCTGGAGAACAGAAATCGAAAAACATGGGATTTGAGAAAGAATAGAACTTTAATAATATTATTATATTGTATAATATAAAAATTAAAAATATTATAAAATTATCAGGGTAGGGTAGGGTGTTTTTCACCCTAAAATCGACTTCGACCTGACTCTAAATTTTTTAAATATTCCACTCGACCCGACCTAATTTATTTATTAAAAAATCTAACTCTATCATATCGGATTAGGTCGAAATTCATTGAGTTCGGGTTCCATGTCCATCTCTACTTATTGCCTAGATTCAAAGTTGAAATAGATAAGCATGGATTACCCTAAATTTCTAATATTCGAAAAACATAGTAGATTGGCCAATTCAAGCCCAAGATATCAAATTCTGAAGATAAGCTTAAATGATTGATATTTTGCCTATGATATTATACCCTTTGAGTGGTATGGATAAGAAGATTTATACTTGTATTAAAGTATTAATACATGAGAAAATATCAGTACCTATAAGAGGGTGAAATTATTACTATTGAATTAAACGTTTTTAGGAGTTATAAACTATCCTCCCTTTTTAATTTCTATCTCACTTGATCCCCTCCCTTATTTCTTCTTTCTCTCTCTCTTTCTTAGTTTCTTCCTCAGGGGGATGATCTTTACTTAATCTGCTAAAATGGTGACTATGAAATAGGTACGTTAAGATTGGGATGAGGTTTGATCGAGTTGAATAAAAATTTTGAGTTATTCAAGTTAACATGTTACTTTTTATAACTCAAATTTTATTTAATATTTTTAAAATTGAATCGAGTTTATGAAATTCGAGTAAAGTTTTTGAATTCTTGTACAAATTTAAATATAATTATTTACCATATCATATTTTAAATTGATTCTAATTTAAACAAAAAATTTCGATTATATAAGATATACATTAATATTTTTCATAATAATTTTTGCTTTTGTGTCATTCGTTTTTCTTCCTCTATGACACACTTTCATTGACTTTTATGGTTTGTCTCCCTTATCATTTGATATGATTTTAGTATACCTTCACGGTCGTTTGTACTCATATAAAGAGGTTCACAACACCAATTATTTAATTTAATTATGCCAGTGCTCATTAATCTCATCTCGTTTGATGGTTTGTTAGTAAATGTAATCAAAATAATGTAACAGAACAGTCTGTCTGATAGTTTGGTTCGCTCACATTTTTTCATTTTGTAAAATGTCTCATTTGGCTATAGATAAAAAAATTTACGAAGGTTTCTGTGTTTTGATGATATATTAAACTTCATGAAAGTGTTTGTTTTTTTACACGTTTGTATGAGATTTTTAATACATTAATCTTTTTATTTTTCTTTTTTTAATGCATTGTATTTATAATATTATTTATGATATTTAATAAAATTCAAATATTATCATACCCAAAAAATCGTAGCTTAGTTTTTGTTCTGGGATTGTCATGGCTTACTGTTTTAAGACAATAAAAATCTCATTCCCCCAAATGGCGCCTTCTTCTATATCCCACTTTAAAAAATCTATTAAAATTAAATTTTAAACGCTAACCTTTAATTTCATATCTTGAATCTTAAATCTTACACCCTAAAATATACCCTAACCTTATTTCTCTAAATCTTAACCTCAATTTTTAACATTTTGAGGTTGAATAACCATCATCTATGATCACTTGGGGTTTAAGAGTGATAAAAATGCGTTCAATGTATAACTTTAATGATAAAAAGATGTTTAATGTCTAAATTCTAATAAATAAATTAAATATTTTAAAATTTTAATAAATTAAAATAAATTTAAAAATAAAATTCATTGATAATTGATGTAATTTACCCTTCTTAATTTGCTACACATCACCTTTATTCTAGATGTAAAATTGAACCTGACAAATGATCACATTCTGATGCAAGTCCCAAAGAAAGATGAAAAAATAACACAAGAAGAGAACGTGAGGATGGTGAAGTCACTCGAAGAGGACACATACTTGATACATTATCCGATCATTTATATGATCAGAATCTGTTAATCGGTTAAAATTAAATACAAAACACATAATTTTATATATTTTTTATTAGACGAAGAGTTTTATATTTCAAAAAAAGATGTTAAGACTTGAACCTAGATAAGATTTATAACATCACTAATCATTTAATTAATTGATATATCTCAATTTTCACATAAGTTATATGTATATTAAATAAAGATTTTGACTAACCGTTTGACTTTCATTGATCTCTTTAATCTATTGAATTAAATGAATTTTATTATGCTAATAAATGAAAGAATTCATCAGGGTTGTAAATTTATATTGAGTTTGTAAGATGGTTGCAGGCATGTTTGTGACAGGTAGATACTGTAATGTTTTAATTGAAAGTGTTTTATTGCATATAAAAGCTTCCTATTGATGTTACGATGTTTTGAAAGTAAAAAGTATATATAAGAAAAAACATCTTCATGCATGTTTTTGTGGTTTGTAAGCTTCCATATCAATACAACAAATTAGACATTAACACTTAGAATCTAAGGTATCAACACTTGAAATGGAAGACGTCAGTATGCAAATATACGATTAATTGATTATTGACTTAAGGGTATTATAAATTCTTAAACAAAAAAAATTAATTAATCCTTTTTAAAAAGTTATAATTAATTAATCTTTATTATTTTAAAATTGTATCAATTTACACTTTTTTTTTTATCAACATTACTGATTAAATTTAATAGTTTATTAAACTAGTTAACGTAACTTATCATGTTACGATAGTGTCACTTAATAGATTTTTCTTTTTAGATTTTTTATATTCTAAAATTTTTTGAAATAATTTTCTAAATTTCATAGGACAAAGAATTGTAGTGCGTCATAAGATAATAATATTCTAAGAATTTTATAGACTAAATTTATTAATTCGAGGATTTAATTGAATGGAAACGTATTTGAAAACTTAATTGTTTTTAAGGTAAACTACCTTAGTGACCGCCGAACTAATTGAGGATACCTATTTTGGCCACTCAACTAAAGAACTCGTCAATCAGGTTACAAACTTTGAAAGCTTACCTATTTGAGTCACTGTCGTCAAGATTCTAAAAGAAAAAGTAACGACAGTGACGTGGCAATTAATTTTTTTGTATAATTACATATTTAATTCCTGTAATTTATTTTTTATTTTAATTTAATCCTAAATTTAAATTAATAAATAATATTAATCACCCAATCGATTGATCACACATATCAAAAATATATAAACACTTAAAATCTAAGGTATCAACACTTGAAATGGAAGACGTCAGTATGCAAATATACGATTAATTGATTATTGACTTAAGGGTATTTTAAGTTTTTTTTTTTAAAAAAATTAATTAATCCTTTTTAAAAAGTTATAATTAATTAATCTTTATTATTTTAAAATTTTATCAATTTACACTTTTTTATCAACATTAATGATTAAATTTAATAGTTTATTAAACTAGTTATCGTAACTTATCATGTTACGATAATGTCACTTAATAGATTTTTTTTTTAGATTTTTTAGATTCTAAAATTTTTTAAAATAATTTTCTAAAATTCATAGGACAAAGAATTGTAGTGCATCATAAGATAATAATATTCTAAGAACTTAATAGATTAAATTTATTAATTCGAGGTTTAATTGAATGAAAACGTATTTGAAAACTTAATTGTTTTTAGGGTAAACTACAATAGTGACCATCGAACTAATTGGGTATATCTATTTTGGCCACCCAACTAAAGAACTCGTCAATCAGTTGCCCAACTTTGAAATCCTACCTATTTGAGTCACCGCCGTTAAAATTTTAACAGAAAAAGTAACAACAGTGATGTGGTAGTTAATTTTTTTTGTATAATTACATATTTAATCTCTGTAATTTATTTTTTATTTTAATTTAATTCTAAATTTAAATTAATACATAAAATTAATCACCCAATCGATTGATGACACGTGTCACCACCTGGTTATTGAGAAAAATATATTAAACAAAATGTTAAAAGCATTTGCACTTAAAGGGGATTCAAACCCACATCCTTTAGATAACTAAGAACCAAACCAATGAGTAAACCATTGAGCCAAGATAATTTTTTAGATATAAGGTCTAAAAATATATTATTAAACGGTTATGCTTTTAGTAAAAACTAAATATTATTATAAGAATTAATAGGATTCCTATTCAATTAATATTTAAATCTTAAATGTTTTAATTATAATTAAAATACCTAAATATTTAATATTTGATTTAAAATATTTAAATATTTATTATTTAAATTAAAATATTTAAACACTCAATATTTGAATTAAAATATTCAAATACTTTTATTTAATATCAAAATATTTGAATACTACATTAAATATTTTTTATTTATTGTTAGAATATATTGATTTGAATCAAAATATTTAAAAATTTATTATTTTAATTAAAATATTTAATAAGTTTAATTTGAATATTAAATAAATGAATACTTTAATACTTTAATTTTAATATTTTAAAATATTAATTCGAATATTTAAATATTTTAATTCCAATAATATTAAATAAAAATATTCAAATATTTAATATTCGAATATTCAATGCTACAATTTTAAATATATAATTATTTTTATTTATTTATTAAATATTTTATTATTTTAATTTAAATATTAAGCGATTTGAAATTTTATAATTCTTTTAATACATTTTTAGGCTTTTACTAACAAAGGAATCATTTAATAATACATGTGAATATTGCATACCACAAAAACCATCTTGGCTTAGGGGTTCACCCATTGGTTGGTTTTTGGTTAGCTAGGGGTCGTGGGTTAAAATCCTTTTAAGTGTCAAATGTTTTCAACATTTTATTTAACCCATTCTTTCTTACCAACCAGGTGGTGACACGTGTCATCATCTGATTGAAGAGAAAAATATATTAAATAATAAATAAAAATAAATTAATAAATAAAATTAATTATCCAATCTGGTAATGACACGTGTCATCATTTGACTGGGTAATTAATTTTATTTATTAATTTAAATTTAGGATTAAATTAAAATAAAAAATAAATTATATGAATTAAATGTATAATTATACAAAAAATTTATAATTGTCACGTCACTGCCGTTATTTTTTTTTTTAGAATTTTAACGGCAGTGACTCAAATAGGTAGGATTTCAAAGTTAGGTGACCTAATTGACGAGTTCTTTAATTGGATGGCTAAAATAAATATCCTTAATTAGTTCAGTAGTCAATGGGTAGTTTATCTTTATTTTTATTTTCAAAAGCTTAAAGACTTTAAACACTTTAAAACCTCGATTATTTGTTATTTTTTTTGTAACCGTCCATTCAATTTTATAAAATTACCCCTACAATTTTCCTATAAAATGAGGCTTTCTCTTTTAAATGACTTGATCTTCTTTTTTTCTTTTATTTTTTTATATTCTCTTTACGCTATTGTTTTTTAAGAGCAATGTTATTTGCGTTTTACTTTTTTATTTTGGTTCTGAAAATTTTGGAAGATTGTATCCATCTTTAGGGAAACATATATATTTGCAAGTATAATAACCTGAATAAACTCGCATCTAAGATAATGATTTATACGATATAATAAATCATTCTATTTCGCAAAGTTTACTATTTGATAGTCAATATTATTTTTTATTTTATAACAATATTTTTAATAATTATTATAAAAAGTCAAACTATTGTTAAGATCTTTTTAATATTTTCACTTTATATGAGTTCAACTTCTAAATATTTATATTAAAAATTAAAATTTTAATAATAATTCTAAAAATTAAATTTTCGATTAAGTCAAAAATTTTAAAAATTTATTTTAGCTCTTAAACTCTTAATCTAAGTTCGGTCATCGATAACGTAAGCATTTTTATATGCCGGAATCTAAGGGAGCACGAGAAACCTAGGGTTAATTATGATTCTTCCAATGCTGAGAGTCCCTTGTGCTTTAATAACCGAGCAAATGTTGCCCTCAATAAAACCAAGTTCATTACTTTGTTTGAGCGGATTTTGGCCATTAAAATATCGACCAAAAACTGGCAATCAGCGTCACTGTTGTTGGTTTGTCTCTTGATCATCGATCGTCAACTGTCTCTCGCTGGCCTTCTTTAAGTCTTCAACTAACTACCCCGCTAGCTTCTAGTCCTATACTGTCTAGCCTTGCTTCGATGACCTAAGGTGTCTTGTCATCACCTTTCTTTGGTTTGACTGGGTCGTCCATGACTTACACTGTTGAAGACAGCAGGGAATGGACAATTCCCCCTCATGGAGCTTCCAAATTCCAAACATGGAAAAAGGGAAAATTATAATAAAAACTACTAGAAAAAAATCCTCCGTGCCATTACATTCTCTAGACGCATAAGAAAACTATATTCTATCAAATCTTTTGGCCAAACAATCATCCCGAGCAAAATTAGACACCATCGTCACAAACATTGTAAGTTGTTAATTCAATTTAGAGCCACATGCGAATCTTATTTCACATAAGGATGGCGGGTGTTAAACAAGTTTCAGAGACATCACGATAAGATTTGAGTGCATGAATTTAATTCCAATCGTACATATTAGAAGAATACATAAACAAAGTCTAAGTCTTCTAGTATATTAGCAAATGGTTGGTCAATTAATTTGTTAAAATTACTGTAGTTGGGCTATATGTAATAGACGCAATTGATTAAAATAATATAAAATCCATTGTATATTTCTTCTCAATAAAAGCTTTCTCAGTCGTGTTTCTTTCTTTGTTTCTTTCTTCTTCCTTCATGATTTGTTTTTCTTCCAAAGCCTGTAATGGTTTTCATAATTCTTGCTTTTCTAGTAAATTGTTATGGTGTTAGAGCCATTCGTCTGTCAGATTAGTCATCGTTGGGATCAGCTTTACTGTTGAAAATCAAGTATGTGCTTCGTGAGGAACTACTGCGTAAATTGGTGAGATCATTTCTCTTTACTACACAAATTTGAGGTTACGGTTGATCGTTTCTCTTTGCTGACCGTTTTATTGTCTGCATCTTGATTGGCTCTCCTCGCCTGTTATATGTGTTTTTCCTCTATATGTTTCTCTTCATGTTGAAGTAGTTACAATTAATTGTGCCTGGATTTTAAGGGTTCCTTATCCTATTTTTCTTTTACTCTTGTGGTGTGTGCTTTTAATCTGTAAGGTTCTTGTCTTTGTAAATAATGGATTCTACAACTGTAATATCCTAAAATTTGGCCTAGAAGTTTAAAAGTCAGTTTAGAGGTCTAGTGGACTGGTTTTGTCGATTAGCCTAGTTCGGGAATAAATACTTAAAAATTAGTTTTAAAAAAATAAATTATGAAAAAATATTCTAAAATTCTTAATTGACTTATATTTGACTTAGTTAAACTTAATTTCAAAAATTGACCCTTTAATCCCTAAGATTTTGAAATTAGTGACTATTTTGTAAAAATTAAAAACTTGAGGACAATTTTATAAACTAAGCCAAATTTGATGTAATCCTAATCCTAGTTGATCTAGGCTTTCCAAGAGCCTGTATAAACAATCTTTAATCTTTTTTTTAACCTAAGTAATCAAAATTCTCTAATTTTGATCAAAAACCCAAAAATTACCTTTTTAAAAATATCCCTTCTTTAAATTTCGGTTTTTTCTTCTCCAAGGCAGCCTCTTCATCATCTTTTCAAGGTAAATATTCATTCTTTTTACTAAAATTTCGTTGGTTTATTTTTTTATATTTTTTTTCTTTAAATTCTCTTTGCTTTTCTTCGGTTTTACTTGAAAAAACTCTATTTTTGCATCAAGCTTTAAAACCTTTTCAAAGATTTCGGTTTCTTCCTTCCCAAGACATATACTCCATCATCTTTTTAATGTTAAACACTAATATTTTTAATAAAAATTCGTTTTATGAATTCTTTATATTTTTCTTCATAAAAATCTCGTCGTTTTTCTACGGGTTTTCTAGTTTTTAAACCTTTGTATGGGTGGGATCAATTTTGGAGTTAAGAATCGTTAAAAACTCTGAAACCTAAATTTCTTTAATGAATTACTAATTTCTTAGCTTATTGAAACAATCTTTAAAGTCTTGAATCAATAAAATCGGTTTTCTTGATAAAATTTCATTGTTTTATTGATTTTCGTTCAAGGGTTTTCCATGACTATTTTTGATGCCTAAATACATGAATATTGAAGTGTTTAGATGTAATTAAGATAGTTTTTAAGTATCAAATCCCGGACACAAGGTTTAGGGGGTGTTTAGAGAAGTTTTTAGTGAATTTTGGTTAAGTTTTATAGTGTTTTAGGGGCTGCCATGTATTGGCCCGACTAGAGGGATGTTTGGGTGTGTTTTAATACACTAAAACCTCTGGTTTTGATGCTTGGATTAGGTCAAGAGGTAGAGGAACAAGTTTGAAGGAGTTTGGAAAGTCGAATTGCGTTTTCAGGTGACTTGTCGAGCAAGTTTTGATAATTTAGTGAGTGGATTATGAGGGCTGTCAATTTGGCATGGTTTTAAATGTTTTTTTAAAGTTTTGGGATGTAGGGAAGGTGTGAAAAACCTCCCTATACTCGTAAGTAAGTTTTAAGAATTATTTTCTTAAAAGTTTCTTAAAACTTCTCGTATTATTCCTTTTTTTACAATGTTATTTGTCATACTCTTATTATGTTGTGCATATGTGATTACACATGTGATTTAATACTCATGATATTGTGTTTACAAAGGTTTTTATATGAGTATGATTCTCCCACGGTTTTGTTTTTATAACATGAGAAAAGTAGTTTTTATCGGTTTATGCATTTAATGTATGTATTGGTGCGATGCATGAATTTATTTTACTGTTTTTAACTTGAAACTTGAGCATTTGTTTTTGATAATATATTGGCTAGTTAAGTGATGTATCTATTAGGATAAGTTGATCGGTAATAGGGTCTAAAGTGTACTATAAACATTCAAAAGTCGTACGTCTATAATTTCCTTGTGTGTTGCATTTTGCCTTTTATTCTAATACTATGTGATGGGAGTAGTACTGTCACCGGACACCAAGGTGAGGTAATTTATGTTGAGAGTAGTATCAACATGCGCATGCTCTAGGAGTAGTACTAACATGCGGTTGACCATTTATCCTAATGATTTGGAGTAGCACAAATCGGATCACTAGTATCAATATATGTTTTTACTTTTCAAAGGTAAGTGTCATGGTTTTCACTTGATTGCATATGGTATTATGCATGCGAGGTTTTATGCATTGGTATGCATGTGATTTTAGTATTGCTATGTTGTTAGCATGTAAGACTTGAGCCTTGTGCATTAGGATGTACGTGTAAGTATTGCTATGTGAGTAGCAAGTAAGACTTGTGTTTTAACTTTTAAAGCATGCGATTACAAAATGATTTTTATTAAATTTAATGATGGCGTTGTTAGCCTTGGTTTGATGACACTTATTGTGTTTTGTTTTATAAAGAGCATGACATGTTTTTAAATTGATGAAATTGGTTTAATATGGGCTGCATTGCAAGGTGTTTTAATACTTTTTTTATTCACTCACTAAGCTTATGCTTACCCTCACATTTATCTTGCATTGCAGAGTAAATAAAGTTGAGGTAGCAAAGAGAAGCAAGGATCCAAGTAACCGCCAAATGAAAGCTCAAACATGTCTTTATAAAAATTAGTAATAGTGAGAGAGGAATGGGGATGTGTTATCATATTGTGGATGATGTCTATGCTTTTGAGACTTGAAATCATTGTATGCTTATACATATTTGATGAATATCAAAGTTGATGTTAGCTTTATGAATTTGACTTGAATTGTTCATTGATACCTTTAATTATAATATAGTTATTTTAAAGTTTGATTCTTGATATCCTTATGTTTGAATTTGAGTGTTGTTTATAATGAACCATTACTTAGGAGCTGAATATATTGTTGCTATCTAGGTTGAATCACATCTAGCTAATACGTCATGATATGCGCATAAAGTGTTTTTAGGTGAATTTGCATATAGAGAATGTCATGAAACCTTTGAGGCTAGATATAGTCCCTAAACTTTGATCATGCAATAAAATGACTTGTAGATATTATTTTAAGCCGAAAATTTACGTACAAACATGAAATATACTTAATTAAATATTGATAACCTTGATTTTATAATCATGGTATAAAATTCTAGAAATTACGAATAGGTCCCTAAAACTTGTTCGATTAAATTAGGACTCTTTTCTATTTAGTTTCCGCTACAACTGAACTCGATCCTTGTATGAACATGTAGGATCTAATTAAAGCATTTAAAAAAGATAAAAGGAAATTTTTAATTTTTAGGGTTGTTTATCAGGACGAGTCTTAGGATTAGCCTCGGTATTCCCCGTGTAGCTCGTTCGAGTCGGGTAGCGTCTAGACCGGATCGAGGGGTTACAACAACACTGATTGTGCTTGTAACTAATAATGTGATTCTCACACTAACACCTACTCAAAACTCTACCTTTCACAAAACTTAAGAATTAAGTATTCTAATATTTTCTCCGCTAAAAAGATTAATGTAACCTTGGATTATCATAACTACCTCCTATGGCATCAAAAAGTGTTTTTAATCATTAAAACACACATTCTTCTCAAGTTTATTGATAGTTCTATGCAAGTGCCTCCTAAGTAATTCATTAAGGATGGTGTTGTGTGCATTAATCTTGATTTTGAGTTGTTTGAGGAACAAGATGGTACTCTGACTACTTGACTTCTATCTATTGTTAGTCAACTTGTCTTGCATTATTTGTTTAGTCTAGTACTACATCTGACATTTGGAACACTTTACATCAGTTATACAGTAATAAGACTACATCTAGGTTAATGTCATATAGGAGGCTTTCTCATTCTTAGAAAAAAAGTTCATCTTAGAATGCAAGAATTTCTAAACAAGATAAAATCGATTTGTGATAATTTAGATAATTGTGAGGAGAAAATTTCAGAACAAAAATATATTACTATCATTCTTAATGGTTTATCAGTTGAATATGATTATGTTATAATAGTTATTTTTGCTAGTCCTACCTCTAATAATTTAGCTTCTGTGAGTTCTATACTTTTTGTTGAGTTGATCAAACAATTAGATTTATCAAGAGGGGTGAATTGACAATTAAAATTTTTTCTAGGAAGATTTGGTGAAAATGGAAAAATTAGAGACACAAGATTTATAGTGGTTCAAGCTTTAAAACAAGCTCTACATCCACTACTTTAGCTCCCACTAAATATTTTCTAACCAATTCACTAAATTTTGTACCAAAGATTAACTTAAGTCTCACAATGTTTACAAGAAAGATAAGGCAATAAAAATGTTTCTCTCAAACTTATTTTTGCCCCAATTACAAATAAATCACTCCCCAAACTCAAATACAAAAGATTAAAATGAAGAACAAGAGTTGAGTGACAAGAATATTGCAATAGAGTGCTTGGAATTGTATTGTATTACTTGGATGTTTGCTTAAGGTTCAACAGTTGTTAATACTGCTTGAAATGCTTGATTTTATTATACATTCTCATTGAATTCTAATCGTTGGGGTTATTGGAAATATAATTATAGACGCAAGAGCTTCATCTTCCCACCATAAATGCACTTCTACAACCATCGGTATCGAAACTCTAATGAGTAAATTAAATATTTTAAAACTTTAATAATTAAAATAAATTTAAAAATAAAATCATTGATAAATGATGTAATTTACCCTTCTTAATTTGCTACACATCACCTGTGTTCTAGATGTAACCTGACAAATGATCACATTCTGGTGCAAGTCCTAAAGAAGATGAGAAAATAACACAAGAAGAGAACATGAGGATGGTGAACTCACTCGAAGAGTTTGCATATAAGACATATAAGTTTACATATTTTTTATTAGACGAAGAGTTTTTATATTTCAAAATGAGATGTTAAGACTTGAACCTAGATAAGATTTATAACATCATTAATCACTTAATCAATTGATAGATCTCAATTTTTACATAATTTATATGTATATTAAATAAAATTTTGACTAACAGTTTGACTTTCATTAATCTATTGAATTAAATGAATTTTGTTATGCTAATAAATGATAGAATTCATCGGGTTGTAAATTTATATTGTGTTTGTAAGATGGTTGAAAGGCATGTTTGTGACAGGTAGATACTGTAATGCTTTAAGACATGTTTCAATTGAAAGTGTTTTACTTAAACATAGTGGTTGGAAGTAAAAAAAACAACAACATCATCATGCATGTTTTGTGGTTTGTAAGCTTCCATATCAATACTACAAATTAGACATTAACATTTAGAATCCAACGTATCAACAGACGTTAGTAATGCAAATATACGATTAATTGATTACTGATTTAAGGGTATTACAAGCTCTTAAACAAAAAAAAAAAATTAATCTTTTAAAAAAAAATTATAATTAATATTATTTTAAAATTGCATCAATTTACCTTTTTGATCAACATTAATTATTAAATTTAATAGTTTATTAAATTGATCAACATCAATTTACTTTTTTTAGATTTTAAAAAAATTTTGAAATAATTTTTAAAATTTGTAAATGTCATATGACACATAATTGTAGTGCATCGTAACACAATAATATTTTAAAAATTTAATAGATTAAATTTATTGATTCGAGGGTTTTGATTGAATACAAACATATTTAAAGACTTAATTATTTTTATTTCCAAAAATTTAAAGACCATCTCATTCAATTTTATAAAATTACCCCTACACTTTTCCTATAAAATGAGGCCTTCTCCTCGCTTTAAATGATTTTATTATATATATATATATATATATATATATATATATACACGCTCTTGTATTTTTTAAATAACAATATTATTTGTGTTTTACTTTTTTATTTTGGTTCTGAAAATTTTAAAAGATTTTATCTGGGGAAAACGTCTATATTTGTAAATACAATAATCTGGATAAATTTGCATATAAGATAATGATTTACATGACATAATAAATCATTCTATTTCACGAAGTTTATTATTTGATAGTGAAAATTAATTTTTTTATTTTATAACAATATTTTTAATAATTATTATAAAAGTCGAACTATAGTTAAGATATTTTAATATTTTTATTTTATATGAGTATAGATTCTAAATATTTATATTAAAAATTAAAATATTAATAAGATTTTTAAAAATTAAATTTTCGGTTAAGTCTCGAAAACTTTTAAAAATTTATGTTAGCTCTTAAACTCTTACTCTAAGTTCAGCCATCGTTAATGTAAAATTTTTATATGCTAGAATCTGAGGGAGCACGAGAAACCTAGGGTTAATTATGATTCTTCCAATGTTGAAAGTCCCTTGTACTTTGAATAGACAAGTAAATATTGCCCTCAATAAAACCAAGATTCAGTACTTTGTTTGAGCGAATTTTGGCAATTAAAATATCTACCAAAAACTAGCACTCAATGTTAGTGTTGCTGGTTTGTCTCTTGCTCATCCGCCGCCAACCGTCTCTCGTTGGCCTTCTTTAAAGTCTTCAACTGATTACTCTACAAGCTTCTAATCCTATACTGTCTAGCCTTGCTCTAGTGGCTAAGATGGCTTATCATCACCTTTCTATGGTTCGACTGGGTTGTTCATGACTTACACTGTTGAAGACACTAGGGGATGGATTATTCCCCGTAATGGAGCGTCAACATTCCAAACATGGGAAATTTTTTTAATAAAAACTATTAGCAAAAAATCTTCCGTAACATTACATTCTCTAAACGCATAAGGAGACTGTATTCTACCTATTCTCATGGCCAAAGAATCATCTCGAACAAAATTGGATATCATCGTTACAAACATTGTAAGTTGTTAATCTAATTTAGAGTCACTTGCGAATCTTATCTCACATAAAGATGGCGGTAGTTAAATAAGTTTAAGAGACATCATGATCAGATTTGAGTGCATGAATTTAATTCCAATCGTGCATATTAGAAGAATACAGAAGCAAAGTCTAAGCCTGCTAGTATATTAGAAAACAGTTAGTCAATTAGTTCTTTAAATATTTTATCGAATGAAAAATATTTATTATTATTATGATAAGTATACTCTTAATTTTTTTTAAATTATCGTTAGAGACAAAAAATTTTAAGTTATCATATTTTCACTTCCACTGTTGGAACAATTACAAAATGCATATTCAAATAGTGGTTACTGTAAATACTACTTTGCTGTAATTATTATATATTTTTATTGAATGTTAATTATCTTAATTCATTAAAAAGGAGTGATTTTCAATACAATAGAGCGACTCGAAGAGAGTTAGAAGATGATGAACTGTAACTCAACCGTCACTGTATTATCTAATTCTCAAATATCTTGGACGTCTCATAAGAGCATGGTTTGTTTCCCATCATTGAACTTTTAAGCTCTTTCCCAATGAAGAAGAATTAAGTGAAGTATTTATACGGTGCATGCACATGCAAGGGAGAATAGAAACTCAACCATCTCTCTATACTATCCTATACATGGATAGTTATCGTATTCTTTTTTTATATAAACTCATGAATGAAACCTATCTGTATTCAGTTAAAGTAGTATAGATTTTTATCTATCATGGATGTCTCACAAGTGAATAGTGTGTATATCATTTTTGATTTCTTTTCTAAAAATAAGAATCCAGAGGGTTATATATTTATATCTTGAATATATGAAGAGTAAATAAATTAATCCAAAGGTTTTTAAGTTAATTTTGTTGCTAATATTGAGGATTAGAAAGAATGAAAATCATTCATTTGTTCTATCTGTTAGTATGGAAAGTCTCACAAGCTTCCATTTCGTGAGTTACACACAAATTATACCACTTCATTAGAACTTGTAGTTGCTGATGTATGGGGTCCATCACCCTTGTTCTCAAATAGTTTTTGCTATATATTATGCAACTTTTATTGATGTTTATTCTCGATTCGGTTTATTTCTTGAAACAGAGATCAGAAGTTTCAACTGTGTTTCCTCATTTTCTTACATAAGTAGAACGGAAATTTGGTCACAAGCTGAAAGCATTATAGACATATGGAGAAGGTGAATTTGTTGCTTTACAAACTATTCTAAAGAATCAAGGTATTGTTCATAGGTTTTTTTGCCCTCACACATCTGAACAAAATGGTATTATAAAAAGGAAACATAGGCATATAGTAGATGTAAGTTAACCTTGTTAACATAAGCTTTTATGCCCTTATCCTTTTGGAACGATGCTTTCACAAATGCTATATTTTTCATTAACAGGTTACTTACCAAGGTTTTAATGGTGTGTCACCATAGCAAAAGTTATTTGATAGACCACCTGACTATAGTTTCCTTAGGATATTTGAGTGCTTGTGTTATCCATTTCTAGGTCCTAATAACAGAAATAAGTTTCAATTTAGGTCAACTAAATGCATTTTCTAGGTTACTCTACCTTTCATAAGGGTTATAGGTGTATGGATTCTATTGGAAGAATATATATCTCTCGACATGTCAAATTTAATGAGGGGATATTACCTTATGCTTTGATTCAGTCTAACATTTCAAGTACTTTGTATGGTCAGCATGCAAAAGGGACAATATAAATCTTCCAATGTTCCTTTTCTTCATTCCACACATGCTATCTCAGGTATGAATTCAAATACTCGTGTTTTAAAAAATAATGAGAAAGCCACTGTGATCCCAAATCTTGATGTTTTTGAACCTTTTCATAACACACCTAATGGTGTACAAGGTGCCACTGAAACGAACAATATTGAAAAAATACAAGGTGATTCTCTTGTTCAGTCTTCAAATTTTGTTTTTTCAAATACTCAAAGTGAGTTTTCAAGAATGTTAATCATCATCTGAAAGTCAAAATAGTGACTCAAAAACAGTTACACCCTCTTCCCTTTCTCATTCTAATGTGTCCCTTCCCTCACTCGATCAGGATACTCCACCTTCTCCTTCTAATCCTTCACCTTCCCAACATACACCACAACTTCATCCTCTACCACCAGATCAATCCATCACATGCCTGATCCATCCTCACCTCATAGATTCTCCAGGAATGTTAATCATCATCCTATGGTTACTCGATCTAAAGCTGAGATTTTCAAGCCTAAAGTTTTGTATGCTCTACAAGATCATCAAGAGCCTGCAACTATTCAAGAGGCTCTTCAAGATACCAGATGGAGAGCTGTAGTTCAAAGTGAGTATGATGCTCTCTAAAGAATTAGACTTGGGAGCTCCAACCTCTTCCTGTAAATTGGACAATCATTGGTTGTAAATGGTTGTTCAAAGTGAAGCACAATCCAGATGGGTCTGTGGAACGATTCAAAGCTCGCTTAGTTTTTAAAGTTTATTCCCAAGTAGTAGGCTGTGACTACAAAGAGACATTTAGTCCAGTGGTTCGATCCACTATTATCAAATCTATTCTTGTTGTTGTAGTGATGATGAAATGGACAGGGCGACAAATTGACATTAATAATTCATTCTTGAATGGTCAATTAGTAGAAGAAATTTATATGAAACAACCCTCAGAATATGAGTTGCAAGGATACGATGGTCAAGAGTTAGTGTGCAAGCTAAAGAAAGCATTGTATGGCTTAAGATAAGCTCCAGAGCTTAGTTTGACACCTTAAAGGCATATCTTGTGTCCAAGCTAAGATTTATACCTTTCAAAGCTGATGTTTCTCGTGAATCATCCACTGTAGTGTTAATGGTGTATTTGGATGACATTGTCATCACTGGAGATCGGTCTGATGAGATTGAAGGAATTATCTAGCAGTTACATGCTGAATTTGCAATCTAAGATCTAGGGAATCTAAGTTTTTTCTTTGGGAGGGAGATATTGATGGAGGCTCGGAAGCCTGTTTGATTTCACCTTTATCAGATTGTAATATCTTAGGTTGTCGAACTCACAGGGACTGTGTAGACTTTACTACTTCTTAAACCTGCACTATAGAATAAAAACACAAGTATTTTTGTTGAGTTGAATTAACTAAATTAATTAATAGAAAAATTAAATTACGAAAGGATAAGTATGATAAAAGTGAGGCTAAGTTGAGTGCTTTTTAGAGAGGAACCAGTTGTATTATTTATCTACTTATCAATGCAATGGGTTGAACTGTCGCCTCAGCAGGTCGCACTAAGGGTCGCCGCAACTGCCTAGGTGGGGTTATGCCTTGTCGACAATTCAACTTTTTATAGTTCAATAGAGCATCCTTGTATGTCTTCTTCCTTATCCCTAAGTGAAGAGAACTCTTGAAATCCACGTCTTGATGATACCTCCCGGTGTGAATCAAGGGAGAACAACAATAAAAACTGTAACATCCCGTTTTTGGGGTTATTAGTTTAGGCTTAGTTAGGGGAATTCGATTCGGGATGAATCGGGTTCTCCGGTTCATAAATTCCAGGAAAAATAAAATAAAGATATTTTTAATTAAGAAAAATAATAATTTGGAAGGTGGTTTGAAATATTAAAAATATGTTTCAAATTAAAAAAAATAATTTAGATTTTATAATGATTTTTAATTATGCTTAATTATGCATAAATGACTAATTTGTAATTTTTGGAAAAATTGGGAGACTATTTTATAATTTTTGGCAATTTACATGTATTTTAGTGACTAAATTGAAAAGCAAGCTAAACTTAGAATCCTTAGAGGACCATAAACCCATTTCTAACTTTTAATGATGATTTATTCACCACAATATATTTTAATTACTTTAATTTGGTTTTTAATCATTTTCTCTCAAAACCACTTTTTCTCTTAATTTTCTCTCATCTTTTTCTCTCATTTTCTCTCCACTTTCTCTTCATCTTTTCTCTTCAATTTCTTGCTGATTTTTGCATCTTTTTCCATAAAGATTACATCACTTGCATCATCTTTCCATCCTTTACAAAACCTAAGCAATGATTTCATCAAATCTACATCAAATTGCAAGGAATCAAGAAGGGGAAAATCTCATATTTTTGGTGAATAGATCTTGAAGGTAATTTTCTGGATTTTTATTCTTTTCTAAGGTTCTTTATTGAAATTCTCAAGTATTAGCTTGCTAATCTTTGAATAAACACTTGATTCTATGTTTTTAATGTTAGATCTAATGTTTTTGTGATGTTTTTGTGAAATCTTTTTGGATCTTATTTAATACTGGAAATTAGATGAATTCAATCATGTTTTTATATTGACTTAATGATTAATTGAGTCTTGATTTAATATCACATTAATTTAATCCCAAAATAATGCAATCAGTGTAGTTTTAAGGTGCTTTTCGGTTGTTTTATGGGCTGTTTTAGATGCTTATATGTTGCTGGAGGTATAAGGATGGTTTGGATATGTTTTTGGATCATAATTGATGTGGATTAGATGTTAGATTCGTTAGGTTTTGGGATGATGTTGTTCGGATGCGTTTCGGCTTAGTTTTCGGTCTTTTCGGCTAAGTTTTCGGTAGTTTAATGGTGATCGGATGTGGCTGTTGGTTTGAGCATGTTATGATGTGAGAATACTCTGTTTTTAATGTTGTAGAAGAGGTACAAGAAGAAGCTTGATTGCTGGTGCATTGGTGCGATCATCGGATAGCGGCGAAAGCTCGTTTCGCTTGTTGGTGAATGAATTCGGATTTAAAGCGAATCGCGTTTGGTACGTACTGTTTTTGGGGGCTATGGAAGAGTGTGAAAACCTTCCATAGTTCAAGAGTAAGTAAAGTATTTGTTTTAATGAACCGATATGAGCTTCGGCTATTTTTTTTCGACAAAGGTATTTTATTGGTAATGCCATGGAATTTATGGAAGTGCATGAGCATGTTTTGAATTGATGCATACATGAGAGATACTTGCTGAAATGCATAGCTTATTTAGCATCCATGATTATGGAAAATTATGAGAAATGTTTTGGAATACAACATGGTTATTTGCCTTATACATGATGGTGCCTTTGGGCATGGCTTTGGTTCATTTGTTGAACATTTTATGCATGCATTATGAGCAGCAAGTTATCATACACATTTGATTATGATATTGGCTTAGTAACACTAACTTTAGATTCGAATACGAATGACATGTCATTAGGATTGTCTTAAGTGCACTATAATCAAAACTGAGAATACAGAATATTGCCTACACGTAACAAGGGTGACTTTGTGTCCACCCGTGCATGGTAGAGCCGCCTACACGTAACAAGGGTGACTATGTGTCCGATCGTGCGTGGTAGTGCTAATGGTGACTTCGTGTCATGTCAATGGTGACTTCGTGTCATGACGAGACAAATGTCTCATGGATCCGTGTATTCGGTGAACCCAAGGTTTACATTAATTGATCACTAGAAAGCCAATATACATACATGAAATTGAGAAAAGGTTTGAGCATGATTTATAAATTGTCTTGATAAGGTTATGTGAACTCAAGGATGCATATGATTTAATGAATTTGGACATGAAATATTATCATGCATGGTTTAACAAGGTATTGCAAAATTATGGTTTCAATAAGGTTTTAAATAGATGCATTGATGATCTTTTGTAGAGCTACCTCACTAAGTTTGTTTGCTTAAGCTGTCTTTTCATCTTTGCAGAAAATAAGGGCACTTGGAGCTTCGTTCGAGGCAAGGAAACCAAGGGGAAGATCACATTGAATTTGGTATGTTTTTGGCAAATAAATTGGGCAAGGCAATGTGTAACACAATCTATAGGGGAAATATGTACTTAGGCTTTGTTTCATGTTGTAATAAAACCATTATTGATTGAATGTTAATTGTTGAACTTTGTTTTGTTTGAGTTGTGGAAGCATGTAATAGTATGATTGATATGTTGTTGCTATCCATACCTTAGGAAGCATGCCTATAGGTCTCCTTGAGATATTTTTTGATGTTTTAAGGTGTGATTATGATGATGGGATGCCTAGGAATGTTGCATATAGTTTTGGGTTACTAAAGGTTATGTTTGGACTGGTTTAAATGAGCTTTTTCGTCTCACTTCGTCCAGAATACAGGGGGTATTGAAACACCCTGTGGCAGTATCGATACCCCTATGCCTATTTGAGCATCTGTATCGAACCAGGGTTCGGTACCAAATGGTACTGGACGTGGCTGTTCCGAAACACCCCTAAGATTGTTTCGAAACAGGTGACCATAGTTCGAACCACGGGTTCCCTGGGCACACGTGTTCCGAAACACCCTAAGGGCTGTTTCGAAACACCTGGCCTAGAGATGGCAGTTCGGGAGTTTTAAATGCATGAAACGTAGGATTTAAATTAGTAAGTGAATACAATGGTTCTATGAGTAGTTTAGGAGATGTTGTGACACCATGATTTACGTTTTAACACGAACGCACATCGAATGTTGTAAGAAGGATAAAATACCTAATATTACATATTATGCAAGTAGGTTCATAAATGTTAGAACGTAAAATCGATTAACTAAGATTCCTCGTTTGATCTGAATTGTATGATGAATGTTTTAAGCTTGCTTAACTGTTATCCGATGGATTGATTGCGGATATGGTGATGCATATTAGTTTCTTATATTTTGGTCCCTAATCATGTGTGCGTGTAATTGATTTACTTATAATGGTTGAACTGCGTCTGACTCTATCTTACTTGAGTTAAATACACATAGGAGATCAATCGTGCATCTAGGTAAGATAAAAAAAAGTGTTCGGTTTTTCAGGGTTGTTTATCGGATCGGACCTTTGCGGGTTTGGTTCGATATTCCCCGTGTGATCCATTAGTGCGAGTTTGGTTCGATATTCTCCGTGTGATCCCAAAGGCACCATCATGTATAAGGCAATTAACCATATTGTATTCCAAATCATATAACTTGCTGCTCATAATGCATGCATAATATGTTCAACAAATGAACCAAAAGCCATGCCCAAAGGCACTATCATATATAAGGCAAATAACTATATTGTATCCCAAATTATTTCTTATAATTTTTCATAATCATGAATGCTAAATAAGCTATACATTTCAGCAAGTAATTCTCATGTATGCACCATTTCAAAACATGCTCATGCATTTCCATAAATCCCATTGCATTACCAATAAAATACCTTTGTTAAAAATAGCCGAAACTCATATCGGTTCATCAAAACAATTACTTTACTTACTCTTGAACTATGAAAGGTTTTCACACTCTTCCATAGCCCCCAAATATAGTACATACCAAACGCGATTCGCTTTTAAATCCGTAACCACTCACCAACAAGCGAAACGAGCTTTCGCCGCTATCCGATGATCGCACCAACGCACCAGCAATCAAGCTTCTTCTTGTACCTCTTCTACAATATTAAAAACAGAGTATTCTCACATCATAACATGCTCAAACCAACAGCCATATCCGATCACCATTAAATTACCAAAAACTTAGCCGAAAAGACCGAAAACTAAGCCGAAACGCATCCGAACAACATCAGCCCAAAACCTAACGAATCTAACATCTAATCCACTTCAATTATGATCCAAAAACACATTCAAACCATCCTTATACCTCCAGCAACATTTAAGCATCTAAAACAGCCCATAAAACAACCGAAAAGTACCTTAAAACTACACCGATTGCATTATTTTGTGATTAAATTAATGTGCTATCAAAAGAAGACTCAATTAATCATTAAATCAACATAAAAACATGATTGAATTCATCTAATTTCCAGCATTAAATGAGATCCAAAAAGATTTTACAAAAACATCACGAAATCACTAGATCTAACATTAAAAACATAAAATCAAGTTTTTATTCAAAGATTAGCAAGCTAATACTTGAGAATTTCAATAAAGAACCTTAGAAAAGAATAAAAATCCAGAAAATTACCTTCAAGATCTATTCACCAAAAATATGTAATTTTCCCCTTCTTGATTTCTTGCAATTTGATGTAGATTTGATGAAATTGATGCTTAGGTTTTGTAAAGGATGGAAAGATGATGCAAGTGATGTAATCTTTGTGGAAAAAGATGCAAAAATCAGCAAGGAATTGAAGAGAAAAGATGAAGAGAAAGTGGAGAGAAAATGAGAGAAAAAGATGAGAGAAAATGAGAGAAAAATGGTTTTTGAGAAAAATGATTAAAAATCCAATTAAAGTCATTAAAAACACTTTTTGGTGAATAAATCATCATTAAAAATTTGGAATGAGTTTATGGCCCTCTAAGGATTCTAAGTTTAGCTTGCTTTTCAATTTAGTCACTAAAATAACATAATTTCTGAAAATCCAAATTAAGTCCCCCAAATTTTCCAAAAATTATAAATTGGCCATTTATGCATAATTAAGCATAATTAAAAATCATTATAAAATCCAAATTATTTTCTTTTAATTTTGAAACATATTTTTAATATTTCAAACCACCTTCCAAATTATTATTTTTCTTAATTAAAAATATCCTTATTTTGTTTTTCTCAGAATAAATGAATCGGAGAACCCGATTCGACCCGAATCGAATTCCCCTAACTAAGCCTAAACTAATAACCCCAAAAACGGGATGTTACACATTTGGTGGTATCAGAGCCAGGTTTGTAAAATGTGTGGCTGGTTTGAAAAGCGTGTTGTAAGGTTTGTAAAATGTGTGGTTGGTTTGAAAAACGTGTTGTAAGGTTTGTAAAATGTGTGGTTGGTTTGTTGAGTGTGTAGTTGGTTTGTCAAGTATGTATTTGTTTGCCATGTTTGGTGTTAGTATGTTAGAATGCTAGAATGAGTATGATATGTTGATGTTGCATGCATACTTATATATTGTGAGTGCATCTAGAATGAATATGAGTAAAAGAGATGGTCAGTTATACATTGCCTATGCCAAAATGTTTTTAGATGTTCTTCGGTTTCCCTTGGATCTTGCCCGAATGTAAGTTTATTATGTTTTGATATTATGTTTTAAAACTGCATGTTTGAAGTGTTTGGATATGCCTCCGAGACGTGAGACACGTGCTACCGCGAGCTTGATCACCGATGGTCAGGCCGAGGGAAAGGCTAATGTGAGGGAGGAACCGCTTCCACCTCCTCCACCAGTAGGCGTGTCACCCGTTGGTGTGCCTCCGGTTCCAGTGGGAGGCCAGTTCGGAGACTTTGCCCCGTTCATACAGGCTATGACGGGTGCGTTTCAGGCAGTTATGGCTGGAGTGCAAGTACCGACTCCCGCACCTACCGTTGTAGTTACCCCAGGACTACTGCAAGAGCGTTTACGTAGCTTGGGAGGTGTTGAGTTTCGTGGATCTGATCTGAGTGCAGCTGAGGAGTGGCTGGCCAGTACCGAGAGAATTTTGGATCAGATGGATTGTCAGGATGCCTGTAGGTTGGGTTGTGTGGTCTCTCTGCTTCAGGGGGATGCTTATAGATGGTGGACTACCACGAGAGCGGGTGTAGCAGTTGCTAACCTGACTTGGTAGTACTTCAGGACCGCCTTTGTGCAGAAGTTTTTGGGACCGCAGTACGAGGATGCGCGGAAGAGGGAGTTCATGTCCTTGGTGCAGGGCACTAGGAGTGTTGCTGACTATGAGATACAGTTTATCCAGTTGAGTCACTATGCTCCTGAGTTGGTTCCTACGGAGCATAAGAGGTGTGATAGGTTCCGATATGGTTTGGATCCGGAGATTAAGACTTACTTGTTGGCTGTAGAGTACACTGAGTTTGATGTGCTCGTTAATCGGGCTAAGGATGTTGAGGAGTCTTTGAGGGAGGCTCGAAAGTCTTTCGATGTTGGGAAGAGGCCTGCTGATGCTAATACCCAAGGTAATAAGGGTAAGAGGTTTCGGGATAACCGATATAGGGCTGATTGACACCGAGGTGACTTTGGACACGGTGGTCGTGCTCAGCAGTATGGTAGAGGTGGTGGTGATGCAGCAATTTGTAACTTGTGTTCTCGATGCCATCCAGGAGAGTATTGGTGGGCCACTGGTGCCTGCATTGGTTGTGGATCTAAGGATGACCGGAAGAGAGATTGTCCAAGGTTTGCTAGTGAGGCTGGTAACCGGGCTGAGGTTGCCGTGGTACCTGGCAGAGGACGCAATAGTGGTAGAGGTCCTTTCCAGAGACAGGGAGATGGCCGTAGAGTTTATACTCAGCGTGAGACTCGTAATGCTACAGATGTGGTTGTAGGTACTTTTTCTTTACAGAATGTACCGTTGTTTTCTTTGATAGATTCGGGATCTACGCATTCTTATGTTTTGAGTGAGCATGCATATATGGATACCCTTGTTGATGTTTTGGATGTGGGAGTTGTGGTTACTAGTTCTTTGGGTGAGACGGTGACCGTTAGGAGGTTATATAGGAGATGTCCGTTGGAGGTGTAAGGGCATATCTTTGAGGTTGACTTGATGCAGTTGTCATTTCATGGTTTTGATCTTATCTTGGGGGTTGATTGGTTGACGGAGCATAAAGCTGTGATGGACTTTGAAAAGAAACGGGTTACTTTGAGGTTGTTGGATGGTAGTGAGGTTGTGGTTAAGAGTGAGTATACGGGATTCTTGTCTAATGTGGTTTCGGCTTTACAAGCGGAAAAGTTGATGCAACATGGTGGTGTAGCATATCTAGCTTATGTGATGAATCCGGGGATAGGAGAGGTTCGGGTACAGGACATTCGAACAGTATGTGACTTTCTGGAAGTTTTCCTTGAGGAGTTTCCAAGATTACCTCCTGATCGTGATGTGGAGTTTAGTATCGAGCTTTATGCTGGTACTAATCCGGTGTCTATTGCTCCTTATCGCATGGCACCTAAGGAGTTAAAGGAGTTAAAGATGCAGTTGCAGGAGTTGCTTGGCCGTGGTTTTATACGACCGAGTGTTTCACCATGGGATGCACCGGTGTTATTTATGAAGAAGAAAGATGGCACAATGAGGATGTGCATTGATTATCGGCAATTGAATAGGTTGACCGTGAAGAATAAGTATCCTTTGCCGAGGATTGATGATTTGTTTGATCAGTTTCGAGGAGCAAGTGTGTTCTCGAAGATTGATTTGAGGTCGGGGTACTATCAATTGAAAGTGAAAGAGGATGATGTGTTGAAAACAACTTTTCGGACAAGGTATGGTCATTATGAGTTTTTGGTGATGCCGTTTGGTTTAACGAATGCCCCTGCTGCTTTTATGGATATGATGAACCGGGTGTTTCATGAGTACTTGGATCAGTTTGTGGTAGTGTTCATAGATGATATCCTCGTGTATTCACGTACCGAGGAAGATCATGATCAGCATTTGCGGTTGGTGATGCAAGTGTTGAAAGAGAACCAGTTGTATGCTAAGTTAAGTAAGTGTGAGTTTTGGTTAAAAGAGGTGGTGTTTCTTGGTCATGTGGTGTCGGAAAAGGGTATTAGTGTTGATCCAAAGAAGATAGAGGTTGTTATGGGTTGGAAGCAACCGAGATCGGTATCGGAGGTTCAGAGTTTCTTAGGTTTGACTGGGTATTATCGTAGGTTCGTTGAGGGTTTTTCGAGCATTGCTGCTCCTATAACTAAGTTGTTGTAAAAGAAGGTTCCTTTTGAGTGGAAAGAAAGTCAACAAAAGAGTTTCGAGAAGTTGAAGGAAGTGTTGACTAGTGCACCGGTGTTGGTTCAACCCGAATCCGGTAAGGATTTTGTGGTTTATAGCGATGCATCGTATGTTGGTCTTGGGTGTGTTTTGATGCAAGAAGGGAAAGTTGTAGCTTATGCTTCTAGACAGTTGAGGGTGCATGAAAAGAACTACCCGACGCATGATTTGGAGCTGGCGGCGGTGGTTTTTGCTTTAAAGATTTGGAGACATTACTTGTATGGAGAGAAGTGTATTATATACACGGATCATAAGAGTTTGAAATATCTCATGTCACAAAAGGATTTGAATCTTAGGCAACGAAGATGGATGGAGTTGCTTAAGGATTATGATTTATCGGTTGAGTATCATCCGGGGAAAGCTAATGTAGTGGCCGATGCTTTAAGCCATAAGGCGGCTATTGAGTTGAGAACGATGTTTGCTAGATTGAGTATTTCTAAGGAAGGTGGTTTAGTGGCGGAGTTGCAAGTAAAACCTGTTTTGGTTGAGATGATCAAGGTGAAACAGTTGGAGGATGAGACTTTGGTACCTTTTGTGGAGGATATTGCTGAGGGTAGGCCTACCGAATATCATTTCGATGATGATGAGGTGTTGTGTTTTACAGGTCGGATTGTGGTGCCGAACGACCAAGAGTTGAGGCAAGCTATCTTGCTGGAGGCTCATGCTAGTCCGTTTGCTATGCATCTGGGTAGTGTGAAGATGTATAGAGATCTCAAAGGTGTGTACTTTGGGGTTGGTTTAAAGAGAGATGTGACGGAGTTTGTTTCTCGGTGTATGGTGTGTCAGCAAGTGAAAGCTGAACATCAGTTTCCTGCAGGTTTGTTGCAACCGGTTCAAGTTCCGGAATGGAAATGGGAGAGAGTTACCATGGATTTTGTGACGGGGTTACCTTTAACACCATCCAAAAAGGATTCTATATGGGTGATTGTTGATAGGTTTACGAAGTGTGCACATTTTCTTGCCGTGCATACGACGTACTCCATGGATAAGTTGGCAGATTTGTATGTTTCTGAGGTGGTAAGGTTGCATGGGGTGCCTAAGTCGATCATATCGGATAGAGATCCGAGGTTTACGTCCAAGTTTTGTAGGAGTTTGCAGACAGCTTTGGGTACAAGGCTTAGTTTTAGTACGGCTTATCATCCACAGACGGATGGACAGTCTGAGCGTGTTATTCAGACTTTGGAAGATATGTTGAGATGTTGTGTTATCGAGTTTCAAGGGTCTTGGGAGAAGCAATTGCCGTTGGTAGAGTTTGCTTATAATAATAGTTTTCAGACGAGTATACAGATGGCACCGTTTGAGGCATTGTATGGGCGTAAGTGTCGTACACCGTTGTGTTGAAAAGAAATTGGACAGAAGTATGTTTCTTTGCCTCAAGTGTTGAAGGATACGGATGAGAAAGTTAAGTTGATATGTGCTAAACTTAAGGAAGCTTCGGATAGGCAGAAGTCCTATGCCGATTTGAAGCGTAGGGAGATAGAGTATGATGTTGGGGACAAAGTGTTTCTTAAGGTTTCGCCTTGGAAGAAGGTGATGAGGTTTGGACGTAAGGGTAAGTTGAGTCCTCGTTTTATTGGACCATATGAGGTGTTGGAGCGTGTTGGTCTTGTTGCTTATAGGTTGAGGTTGCCAGAGGAGTTGAGTAAGATGCATGATGTTTTTCATGTATCAATGCTTCGTAGATATAGATCGGACCCTTCTCATGTTGTATCGGTTGAGGAGATAGAGTTAAGGGAGGATATGAGTTATGAGGAAGAACCGGTGAGAGTTTTGGATGTGGATACAAAGGTTCTTCGAGGGAAGACCATAGATTTGGTTAAAGTGCTTTGGAAACACCGGGGTGTGGAAGAAGCAACATGGGAGACAAGGAAAAGCATGGAGGAGCAGTTTCCTCACTTGTTTACTTCACGTAAATTTTGAGGACGAAATTTTCTTAAGAGGGGGAGAGTTGTAACATCCCGTTTTTGGGGTTATTAGTTTAGGCTTAGTTAGGGAAATTCGATTCGGGATGAATCGGGTTCTCCGGTTCATTAATTCCGGGAAAAATAAAATAAGGATATTTTTAATTAAGAAAAATAATAATTTGGAAGGTGGTTTGAAATATTAAAAATATGTTTCAAATTAAAAGAAAATAATTTAGATTTTATAATGATTTTTAATTATGCTTAATTATGCATAAATGACCAATTTGTATTTTTTGGAAAAATTGGGGGACTATTTTGTAATTTTCGGCAATTTACATGTATTTTAGTGACTAAATTGAAAAGCAAGCTAAACTTAGAATCCATAGAGGACCATAAACTCATTTCTAATTTTTAATGATGATTTATTCACCAAAATATATTTTTAATTACTTTAATTTGGTTTTTAATCATTTTCTCTCAAAACCACTTTTTCTCTTAATTTTCTCTCTTCTTTTTCTCTCATTTTCTCTCCACTTTCTCTCCATCTTTTCTCTTCAATTCCTTGTTGATTTTTGCATCTTTTTCCACAAAGATTACATCACTTGCATCATCTTTCCATCCTTTACAAAACCTAAGCATTGATTTCATCAAATCTACATCAAATTGCAAGGAATCAAGAAGGGGAAAATCTCATATTTTTGGTGAATAGATCTTGAAGGTAATTTTCTGGATTTTTATTCTTTTCTAAGGTTCTTTATTGAAATTCCCAAGTATTAGCTTGCTAATCTTTGAATAAACACTTGATTCTATGTTTTTAATGTTAGATCTAATGTTTTTGTGATGTTTTTGTGAAATCTTTTTGGATCTCATTTGATGCTGGAGATTAGATGAATTCGATCATGTTTTTATATTGATTTAATGATTAATTGAGTCTTAATTTGATATCACATTAATTTAATCCCGGAATAATGCAATCGGTGTAGTTTTAAGGTGCTTTTCGGTTGTTTTATGGGCTGTTTTAGATGCTTATATGTTGCTGGAGGTATAAGGATGGTTTGGATGTGTTTTTGGATCATAATTGAAGTGGATTAGATGTTAGATTCGTTAGGTTTTAGGCTGATGTTGTTCGGATGCGTTTCGGCTTAGTTTTCGGTCTTTTCGGCTAAGTTTTTGGTAGTTTAATGGTGATCGGATATGGCTGTTGGTTTGAGCATGTTATGATGTGAGAATACTCTGTTTTTAATGTTGTAGAAGAGGTACAAGAAGAAGCTTGATTGCTGGTGCGTTGGTGCGATCATCGGATAGCGGCGAAAGCTCGTTTCTCTTGTTGGTGAGTGAATTCGGATTTAAAGCGAATCGCGTTTGGTACGTACTGTTTTTGGGGGCTATGGAAGAGTGTGAAAACCTTCCATAGTTCAAGAGTAAGTAAAGTATTTGTTTTAATGAACCGATATGAGCTTCGGCTATTTTTTTTCGACAAAGGTATTTTATTGGTAATGCCATGGAATTTATGGAAGTGCATGAGCATGTTTTGAATTGATGCATACATGAGAGATACTTGCTGAAATGCATAGCTTATTTAGCATCCATGATTATGGAAAATTATGAGAAATGTTTTGGAATACAACATGGTTATTTGCCTTATACATGATGGTGCCTTTGGGCATGGCTTTGGTTCATTTGTTGAACATTTTATGCATGCATTATGAGCAGCAAGTTATCATGTACATTTGATTATGATATTGTCTTAGTGACACTAACTTTAGATTCGAATACGAATGACATGTCATTAGGATTGTCTTAAGTGCACTATAATCAAAACTGAGAATACAGAATGTTGCCTACACGTAACAAGGGTGACTTTGTGTCCAACCGTGCGTGGTAGAGCCGCCTACACGTAACAAGGGTGACTATGTGTCCGATCGTACGTGGTAGTGCTAATGGTGACTTAGTGTCATGTCTATGGTGACTTCGTGTCATGTCAATGGTGACTTCGTGTCATGACGAGACAAATGTCTCATGGATCCGTGTATTCGGTGAACCCAAGGTTTACATTAAGTGATCACTAGAAAGCCAATATACATACATGAAATTGAGATAAGGTTTGAGCATGATTTATAAATTGTCTTGATAAGGTTATGTGAACTCAAGGATGCATATGATTTAATGAATTTGGACATGAAATATTATCATGCGTGGTTTAACAAGGTATTGCAAAATTATGGTTTCAATAAGGTTTTAAATCGATGCATTGATGATCTTTTGTGGAGCTACCTCACTAAGCTTGTTTGCTTAAGCTCTCTTTTCATCTTTGCAAAAAAATAAGGGCACATGGAGCTTCGTTCGAGGCAAGGAAACCAAGGGGAAGATCACATTGAATTTGGTATGTTTTTGGCAAATAAATTGGGCAAGGCAATGTGTAACACAATCTATAGGGGAAATATGTACTTAGGCTTTGTTTCATGTTGTAATAAAACCATTATTGATTGAATGTTAATTGTTGAACTTTGTTTTGTTTGAGTTGTGGAAGCATGTAATAGTATGATTGATATGTTATTGCTATCCATACCTTAGGAAGCATGCCTATAGGTCTCCTTGAGATATTTTCTGATGTTTTAAGGTGTGATTATGATGATGGGATGCCTAGGAATGTTGCATATAGTTTTGGGTTACTAAAGGTTATGTTTGGACTGGTTTAAATGAGCTTTTTCGTCTCACCTCGTCTAGAATACAGGGGGTATCGAAACACCCTGTGGCAGTATCGATTCCCCTATGCCTATTTGAGCATCTGTATCAAACCAGGGTTCGGTACCAAATGCTACTGGACATGGCTGTTCCGAAACACCCCCAAGATTGTTTCGAAACAGGTGACCATAGTTCGAACCACGGGTTCCCTGGGCACACGTGTTCCGAAACACCCTAAGGGCTGTTTCGAAACACCTGGCCTAGAGAAGGCAGTTCGGGAGTTTTAAATGCATGAAACGTAGGATTTAAATTAGTAAGTGAATACTATGGTTCTATGAGTAGTTTAGGAGATATTGTGACACCATGATTTACGTTTTAACACGAACGCACATCGAATGTTGTAAGAAGGATAAAATACCTAATATTATATATTATGCAAGTATGTTCATAAATTCTAGAACGTAAAATCGATTAACTAAGATACCTCGTTTGATCTGAATTGTATGATGAATGTTTTAAGCTTGCTTAACTGTTATCCGGTGGATTGATTGCGGATATGGTGATGCATATTAGTTTCTTATATTTTGGTCCCTAATCATGTGTGCGTGTAATTGATTTACTTATAATGGTTGAACTGCGTTTGACTCAGTCTTACTTGAGTTAAATACACATAGGAGATCAATCGTGCATCTAGGTAAGATAAAAAAAAAGTGTTCGGTTTTTCAGGGTTGTTTATCGGATCAGACCTTCACGGATTTGGTTCGATATTCCCCGTGTGACCCATTAGTACTGGTTTCGTCTAAGCCGGGCTAAGGGGGTTACAAAAACACATGAGTCTTGTTAGTTGTTGAACTCCTGGGCGGTTAATCTCTCAACCAGATTAGTCAATGCCCTTGAGCAAAGACCATATTCTCTCATTTCGTGAGCCTAACTCTCCCGATATTAGACAGATGAATTTTTCTTCACATACTATCATCTCGAGCTCATATGTAAAGAAGAGTAAATGTTAAGAAAGAATAAACTATGAAATAAGTTTTTACATTAATAAGTATCAAGAATAACACAACCTTCTTCTCCAACTACTCCATAAATAACCTAAACCAACAAAGAAGTTTAGAACATAATATAGTTGGCGGCTAAGGGTATATGATATGTAAAATTTGATTCTCTTAAACCTAGACCTAAAGGGTTGATTATATAGTCCAAGCCATAGGTTAAAGTTTTCCATGCAAGAAAAAGTTCTAAAAGGGAAATAAATACAACTCCTAATTAAACTATAATACTTTATTTTTATTTCCTAAAATAACTCTTCTTTCCCACGTTTGACTTTGACCAGGGCTTGACTCCTTAATTCGGCTCTGCCTTTCTCTTGCTCTTTGTCCGTTAAGATCAGCATCTTTCTTTCTCTCTCTTGAGCACCAGTTGTAATATTTACTCTGCTATCATGGCCTCTAAAGTGCTGCCGTGGCGGATGCTTCATCTGTATTCCAGTATTTATCTTCTCATTTGGTCATCTCTATAATATAGTTTCATGTCTAAGAAAGAAAACTATTAAATGCATCTACTTTATGCCAAATATTAGATAAATTTATATTTTAAGTGTTTGGATGCTGAAATATGGAAAAAAAAGTAGAAATATTCATTATTACCCTTAAATTTGTCCTTTAGTAGCAATAAACGAGTGGGAAAATGGTATAAAATTTAGTAATTTTAGGCACTTATCAAATACCCCCAAACTCGAACTATTGCTTGTCCTCAAGCAATGCAAAAGATAATTAAATCAGGAATTTTAAAGTAATGTATCGTCCTGCCTGTCGCGGCAGGGATCATTTCTTGACTTGGCCTCTTCTAGGTTTTAGGCGTTCCTCAGAACTGAACTATGAGTCTTAGTGGGTGTGTGCATAGTTGTATCAAAGTTGGTTTTCTAAGTTCTAATCCTTTTCTTAGCTCAAGACTTCCGACTAAGATTTTTTTTTGATTTTTCTCTTTCTCCCTAATTTGGTATATAAATATATATTTCTATATACTTATAATGCTTGAGCCAGTTTTTGGGCACCTCAAGTGTTAAGTTATTCCTTACTATAGCCAATTTCGGGCACCTCTAGTAAGTGGGAGAAAAACTTAGTCCTAGAGCCAGTTATGGGTACCTCTATGGACTAAACTAGAGCCGGTGATAGGCACCTCTAGTTAAAATTTAAGCTTAAGTCCTTATTGTTTTTCAAGGAAAACAATTTTTAAAATCAACTAAGACTAGTAGTGTTTAGGTGTTTTCAGGCTCGTAGTTTATTCCTAAGTACTAAGCCTAGCAACCCTTTTTGAATTCAAGTCTGATGAATGGTGCAAACTGCGATGGCGGCTGGAGAATATATTACTGTCGAGATAATTTCAATAAAATTCAAAAAACTTAAAATTTTTTCCAGTAATTAATTAAGACATAAATTAAGGCAATAGTAAGATATTTTGATTACTTTCATACATTGTAGCTTTTACATATTACAAAATCAGAAAAATATTCTCTCAAACTCAAGAGATGCATTATCATCAATGCATAGAAAAAGACAGGAAATTAAAAGAAAACCGAAAATAAAAGAACATAAAAACAAAAGAAAAAAAGAAAAGGAAGACTACTACCCTTTTAACATTCGTTGGATCTGAAGAAATCCTCCAAGTCACTATCGATGAGGAGCTTACGGTGTGTTTTTGGTGGTTGTTTGGCGACTGCCTTTGGTGGACTCACTATTGGCTTTTTGGCTGATCGTGATGGTTGGACTCGAACGAGAGTGGGGTCTGTGGCTAGTTCTTCCTCCGTATCCAGATTGATCGGAGATGAGGAGGTTGCTTTTATTTTCTGCCCTCCCTGTGCCACCTTTAGCAGTTCCTCGGTGGCCTTTACTTGACTGGTTAGGTCTTCCTCAGAATCACTCTAGGTGAAAGTGGTGGAGTGTTCTAGAGTGGCTACCGAGTTTGCCAAGATGGCTGTTATAGCTGCGGCCGCGACAATAGATGCGGCGGAAGAGAGGGACTATTACAGAAGCTGATGTTGAATTAGTGGTTGTAGTAGGGAAAGGCTGAGGCGTGGAGAGCTTGACTGGTAAATTTGGGAAGACAGTCGAGCATGCTGGGAGTGTATCATGTATTGTGGCAATGGTGGCATTGTTGAACTCCCGAATGTATGCCATGAAGGCTAGCTGCCTTCTCTCCATTCGTTGCAGGTTCTCCACGGTTCCTACTGGGGCATTCTGAGTGTGCTCGGTTGCTTCTGCCCTTGGTTCGACCTCGGCAGATGCTAATTCTACAATTGGAGGGATATATTATTATGGAGTGGTTTCCTCCACTTGCATTCTTCTCATATAAATTTCTCGTGTCCAGCATTTCCTCGTCGGCGTCCATGTGTTAGACGGTAGTGAAGGAACTCGTTTGAGGCGGCACAAATTTGAAAAAGACAGGGGAAATAGAGCATACCTCTGTCTTTCTCGGCGTAGGATAATATTTGCTCACTAATAATTCGGTCGATGCTGATCTGCCTGTTGTGAATTATAGAATGGATAAGAGCAAGTCTTGGGCGGTCTATTATTTTGTTGTGGGATGTCGGCATTAGGTTTCTTTTGACGAATGTATTCTAGAGCTTTGCCTCTGGTTTAAGATCTCGGCGGATGACAAAGCCTCGATGTTTTCTTGTATTTCATTCAATTTTGGGTATACGAAGCTCCGTCTTCATTGATTCGAAACCAGCAGCGGTTAGGGCAGCAACGAAGGTAGCATGTTCATCTTCTTCGATATGTAGCCCGAAGTTCGCATTGATGGTGATATCTACTACTGGAATGGCTCTGCTGCGGACATAAATGTAGGGATTATTTGGCAGCGGTCTGTGGGTGTAGAATTCTCGAACCCAGTCAATATTTGCTGGATCTGTGTCATATCCCGTTTTTAGGGTTATTAGTTTAGGCTTAGTTAGGAGGATTCGATTCGGGTCGAATCGGATTCTCCAGTTCATTAATTCCGGAAAAAGTAAAATAAGGATAATTTTAATTAAGAAAAATAATAATTTGGAAGGTGGTTTGAAATATTAAAAATATGTTTCAAATTAAATGAAAATAATTTGGATTTTATAATGATCTTTAATTATGCTTAATTATGCATAAATGACCAATTTGTAATTTTTGGAAAATTAGAGGACTTATTGTGTAATTTTTGGCAATTATATTATTTTAGTCACTAATTTGAAAAGCAAGCTAAACTTAGAATCCTTAGAGGGCCATAAACCCATTTTTAATTTTTAATGGGTTTTTAATCATTTTTCTCAAAAAAACCACTTTTCTCATCTTTTTCTCTCATCTTTTTCTCTCCACTTTCTCTTCATCTTTTCTCTTCAATTCCTTGCTGATTTTTGCATCTTTTTCCACAAAGATTACATCACTTGCATCATCTTTCCATCGTTTACAAAACCTAAGCATTGATTTCATCAAATCTATATCAAATTGCAAGGAATCAAGAAGGGGGAAATCTCATATTTTTGGTGAATAGATCTTGAAGGTAATTTTCTGGATTTTTATTCTTTTCTAAGGTTCTTTATTGAAATTCCCAAGTATTAGCTTGCCAATCTTTGAATAAACACTTGATGCTATGTTTTTAAAGTCAGATCTAATGTTTTTGTGATGTTTTTGTGAAATCTTTTTGGATCTCATTTGATGCTGGAAATTAGATGAGATCAATCATGTTTTTATGTTGATTTAATGATTAATTGAGTCTTGATTTGATATCACATTAATTTAATCCCGAAATAATGCAATCGGTGTAGTTTTAAGGTGCTTTTCGGTTGGTTTATGGGCTGTTTTAGATGCTTAAATGTTGCTGGAGGTATAAGGATGGTTTGGATGTGTTTTTGGATCATAATTGAGGTGAATTAGATGTTAGATTCATTAGGTCTTGGGCTGATATTGTTCGGTTACGTTTCGGGTTAGTTTTCGGTCTTTTCGGCTAAGTTTTTGGTAGTTTAATGGTGATCGGATATGGCTGTTGGTTGGAGCATGTTATGATGTGAGAATGCTCTATTTTTAATGTTGTAGAAGAGGTACAAGAAGAAGCTTGATTGCTGGTGCGTTGGTGCGATCATCGGAAAGCGGCGAAAGCTCGTTTCGCTTATTGGTGAGTGATTTCGGATTTAAAAGCGAATCGCGTTTAGTACGTACTGTTTTTGGAGGCTATGGAAGAGTGTGAAAACCTTCCATAGTTCAAGAGTAAGTAAAGTATTTGTTTTAATGAATCGATATGAGTTTCGTCTATTTTCGACAAAGGTATTTTATTGATAATGCATGGGATTTATGGAAGTGCATGAGCATGTTTTGAATTGATGCATACATGAGAGATACTTGCTGAAATGCATAGCTTATTTGGCATACATGATTATGGAAAATTATGAGAAATGTTTTGGATTGCAACATGGTTATTTGCCTTATACATGATGGTGCCTTTGGGCAAGGGTTTGGTTCATTTGTTGAACATTTTATGCATGCATTATGAGCAGCAAGTTATCATGCATATTTGATTATGATATTGGCTTAGTGACACTAACTTTAGAATCGAATACGAATGACATGTCATTAGGATTGTCTTAAGTGCACTATAATCAAAACTGAGAATACAGAATATTACCTACACGTAACAAGGGTGACTTTGTGTCCAACCGTGCGTGGTAGAGCCGCCTACACGTAACAAGGGTGACTATGTGTCTGATCGTGCGTGGTAGTGCTAATGGTGACTTGGTGTCATGTCAATGGTGACTTCGTGTCATGTCAATGGTGACTTCGTGTCATGACGAGACAAATGTCTCATGGATCCGTGTATTCGGTGAACCCAAGGTTTACATCAAGTAATCACTAGAAAGCCAATATACATACATGAAATTGAGAGAAGGTTTGAGCATGATTTATAAATTATTTTGATAAAGATATGTGAACTCAAGGATGCATATGATTTAATGAATTTGAGCATGAAATATTGGCATGCATGATTTAATAAAGTATTGCAAATTATGGTTTCAATATGGTTTTAAATAAATGCATTGATGATCTTTTGTGGAGCTACCTCACTAAGCATGTTTGCTTAAGCTCTCTTTTCATCCTTGTAGAAAAATAGAGGCACTTGGAGCTTCGTTCGGGGCAAAGAAACCAAGGGGAAGATCATTTGAAATTTGGTATGTTTTTGGCAAATAAATTGGGCAAGCCAATGTGTACCACAATCTATGAGAGGAGAGAGGATTTAGGCTTGATTTCATGATGTAATAAGACCATCATTGTTGGTTATTAATTGTTGAACTTTTGTTTTGTTTAAGTTGTTGAAGCATGAACTAGTATGGTTGTTATGTTGATATTCAATCTTTAGGAAGCATGCCTATAGATATCCTTGTGATCTTTTCTGATGTTTGAGGTGTGGTTATGCTGATAAGGATGCCTAGGAATGTTGCATATAGTTTTGGCTTATTAAAGTGTATGCTTAGGTGGTTTAAATGAGCTTAACATGTCTCACTCAGGCCAGAATGCACGGGGTATCGAAACACCCTGTGGTAGTATCGATACCCTTATGCTACTGGACATGCCTGTATCGAACCAATGTTTGGTACCAAATGCCACTGGACATGTCTGTTCCGAAACACCTTATGGTTTGTTTCGAAACAGGTGACGTGTTCCGAAACACCCCAAGGGCTGTTTCGAAACACCTGGCCTTGAATGGGCAATTTGAGTGTTTTGAATGGTTGAAACGAAGGATTCAACTAGTAAGTGAATATAGTGGATTTAAGTGTAACTTTAGGTGATGTTATGACACCTTGATCCATGTTTAACCCTGAATACACATCGTATGTTACAAGATGGATGAAATACCCACTATTACATACTTTGCAATTAGGTCCATATATGCTAAATCGTGAAATCGATTAGTTAAGATATCTCGTATAATCTGAATTGTATGATGAATATGTTAAGCTTGCTTGATTGTTGTCCGGTGGTTTGATTGTGGATATGGTGATGCATATTTGTTCCTTACGTGTTTGGTCCCTAATCATGTATGCATTCGATTGACTTATATATAATGGTTGAATTACGTGTGTCTCTGTCTTACTTGAGTTAATTACACATAGGGAATTAATCCTGCATCTAGATAAGATAAAAGAAAAAAAGAAAAGAAAGATACGGTTTTTAGGGTTGTTTATCGAATCGAACCTTCGCGGGGTTGGTTTGATATTCCCCGTGTGACCCATCAGTGCCAGTTTTGTCCAGGCCGGGCTAAGGGGGTTACAATCTGGCTGCCTAGCGAACTACTGTCATCTTTGGAAAGTTATCTTTGACAAGATGAAGGCTTCCAACCCTAGATCATCTTCATCGGCTTAGTGGAAGCATTGTTCTTCCCATATTGGCCACGCCTTGAAGTTACAGTTGTAATCTCTCTATATATCTGTGGTTGCGAATCTTTTGAATGTTACTACTCCGGCAGAGGTTGGTCGTGGGTTTTCATTTTTGGAGAAATGAAGAAGAAATTTTATAGAGTAATAGTAGTAGAAAAGAAGTGTGGAAGAGATGAACCTTGCTTTGTATTTATAGGTGAAGACAACGAACCGTTGGAAGTGGCAGAAGTGACATCATTATCCTTAGCGTGCACGCAACGTAAGTCTAGATGGCCTACACTGGCGGTAGATACGATACAGATTCCGCCTTGGGCGACAAGTTTCCCATCAAGATATTTTCTTCTTGGGTTGGGCCGCATTTTGGGCTTTGTCATCTCCATTTATTTTATTATTCCAAAAATAACTACAAATAAGGTAATTAAAAAATATGGAAACATTAAAAAATTCTGAAAACTTAAATTGCAAAAAATTTAAATCTAATTCCTAAAACTGAAAACTAAAATCTAATTCCTAAAACATAAGAATAAATAAAAGATAGAGAAATAAAAATTAGGTTACTAGTGGAGTGCAATAAATTGCATCTCCAACAGTAACTATCTTCCCATTTTTGAGTGGAGGAGAAGCGGATGTACCTATTGTATTCTCCTCGTCATATGGTTTCTTTCAGATGAATTTTTGTTCCAAGGGAGTGCTGCCTCGGCAGAGGTTGCTTCGACAGGTGTTGTTTAGGTAGTCCGTTTCTATATTGAAATTAAATTCAATTTTAACCTCAATTTCTTGACATTCATTTGGTTCATCCGGGTGCCTTAGAGTCTTGAATACATTGATCTTCACTTGTTGGTCATTGACCCTTATGACCAATTCGCCTTTCTCGCAATCGATCAATATTCTGCTCGTGGCTAGGAACGGTCTTCGTAATATGATCGAAGCATTTTTATCTTTTACACAATCAAGAATTAAAAAGTCAACAGGAAATATAAATTTATCCATTTTTATCAGGATATCTTCAATTTTTCTTCCGATTGTACGTAAGAGCGGTCTTTCCGTTGCAACATCACTGTAGTAGGTTTTGCCTGCCCGATGCCTAGATACTGGAATACTGACTTAGGCATGAAATTGATACTAGCACCTAATTCGCACAATGTCTTGCCCACGTATTGATCACCGATAGAGCAAAGTATGGTAAAGTTGTGAGGATCTTTTCTTTTGGTCGTGGCCTTATTGTGCAGCATAGCTACGCACCCTTCTATTGCGACAACTATTTTAAACTCCCCAATTTTTGTCCTTTTGGATATAATTTCCTTAAGGAACTTAGCGTAGTTGGACATTTTCTTATTTGCCTCTACCTAAGGTATATTTATATGTACTTGAGTATGTCTAGGATTTTCTTAAACTGGTACTCATATTTTTGTTGTTTCAACCTTTGTGGAATAGGTGGTGGTAAACGCAGATCTTCAATCTTTTTATTGCATTGGAATCTTATCTGCGGTGCGGCTATGGCATCTTCTGCTGTGGCATCACCGTCGATAGTGTCTGCTTGTTCCTTAGTCTTAGGTTTTTCTTCAGTAGCTTCTTTTGGGGCTACTCTCTTAGGGGTCTTACCTATTGTCTCAGTAGGTACCTTAGGGTCCTTCAGTTGTAAACCACTCACAGTAAATATGGCTTTGCACTGTTCATGTGGATCGATTTTAGCGACTTCAATACCGCTTGGTAGATATCCTATAGGTTGACTTTTCATCTGTTGTGCCATCTGACCCACTGTGAATTCTAGCTTCTGGAGAGTAGACTCATTGTTTTGCATTTTCATTTCTGCTCGATCCAAGAAAGTGTCGGCTTTCTGAATGAACTTATTGGTGTTTGCTATATATGCACCGGTTTGAGTCATAAATGTTTGTAGTGTATTCTCCATGGGTTGGACATCTGTCTGCTGCGGCGGCAGTGGCGCCTGCTGCGGCAGTTGTTGATGAGCAAATCTGTTGTTCTACTGGAATCCAGTAGATTGCACTGATTGATGTTGCGGGTTAAGAGCATTGTTGGGGTTACTCCATGAAAAGTTTGGGTGTTTCTTCCATGATGGATTGTAATTGTTGGACATATTATTTCTATTAAAGTTTCCAACATAGAAGGAAGATTCTAGTTATGCGGGAATGTGCTCGACTCATAGTTGTCACCACATGTTTCACAAAAAATGGTGGTGTTAATCAAATAAGTGTGTAAATCGACTTATTCTTTTAACCTAAACCTAATAAGTGTCTTATATAGGCTAAGTCCTAAGTTGAACTTTCCATGCAAGGAAAGAGTTCTAAACAGAAAAAAAATCTAATTCCTAATTATATTATTTTAAATAAATCTTATTTCCTAAAATGTCTCTTCCCGCGATTTGACGTGGGTTCGACCTCCTAACTGAGTTTGTCTTCTTTCTTTTACTCTTTGTCTTTCTGTATCTTTTCCTCTTCCTGTTGAGCATTACTTACCGTCTTCTATGCTGCAACGACAGTCTTCAGAACGCTGCCATGGCGGATGCTTCATCTGCAATTCAGTATCTATTTTCTTTTTTGGCTCTTTCTGTGATCTAGTTTCCTGTCTAAGAAAGAAAACTATCAAACATATATGTTTTATGCCAAATAATGGATAAATTCATAAAAATAGTATTCAGATCCTAAGATAAGAAAAATAATCAGAAATATCTATTATTGCATTTTATTTTGTCTTTATTAGCAATAAATGAGTGGAGAAATGATGTGAAAATTGAGGACTTTTAGGCACTTATCACACCCCTAAACGTGAACTATTGCTTGTCCTCAAGCAATGCAAAAGATAAGTTTTAAGTAGGGAATTTTAAAGCGATATATCGTCCTGTCTGTCGTGGCAGAATTTCTTTCTTGACTCGGCCTCTTCTTGGTTCTAAGAATTCCTCGAAACTAGACTATGAGTTTTAGTGAGTGTGTGCGTAGCTGTGTCAAAGTTGTTTTTCTAAGTTTTAATCCTTTTCTAGCTCAAGACTTTCGACTTAAGATTTCTTAATTCTTTTCCTTTCCTTCTCCCTGAAATTGATGTATAATTATATATTGTTATATAGTTATACATGCTTGAGCAAGTCATGGGTACCTCAAGTGTTTAGCATAATTTCACTAGAGCCAATGATAGGCACATCTAGTGAGTTGGAGAATTCTAAGTCCTAGAGCCAATCATGGACACCTCAATGGACTAACTAGAGCCAGTGATAGGGACTTGTATTTTAAATATCTAAGCCTAAGTCCTTATTGCTTTTCAAAGAAAAGAACTTTTAAAATCAACTAAGACTAACAGTGTTTTAAGATCTTTTCAGGCTCATGGTCTAATCCTAAGTACTAATCCTAGCAAACTCTTCAGAATTCAAGTCTGGTGAATGGTGCAGACTGCACCGACGGTTGGAGAATATAAGTTTGGTAGTAAGTTCTATGGATGGTATGGAGTTTTCTTATGAGGGTTGGTGGATTAATCGTTTGTTTGAGTACGGTTTTCTTGGGTTTCTAAGTCCCTTTGGAAAGGTGTGTGAATGGTGTATCTATAATATGTTAAGATTTGAGAGTTTTTAAGACCGACATAGGTTGCCGTTTGGATGTTGGGTTTTATCATTCATAGGTAAATGGATGATATGTTTTGACGTTGTGATATGGTTAATATGACTCATAATGAAGTTGTTGTTGGTGGTGGTGCTTGCTTAAGACAATGTTGACAGTTTTGTGCAAAGTTAGTCTGAAGTTTGTTGTGTGGAGTGAAGGTTGGTGAAAGGCTTAGTTGGTTACCTGGTATGTGGGAGGATGTCAAAATTAAGGTTGGTTCGATGGTGGTGATATGGAAACCGTTGCGGTTATCAAGAGTTGGTTACCAACCTTATGGGGTTTTCTTTTGAGTTATGTTTTCTATAGAGGTTGAGATGGTGTGGTGGTTTGTGCATTGTTGCTTTGGTGTGGGGAAAGAATTTGTTGGTTGTTCAAATAGGGTAAATGCGGGTTGTCTGTTGCATACCATCCGGGGAAAGCTAAGGTGATGGCTGAATCTTTGAGCCGTAAGACGGCGGTTGAGTTGAGAGTGATGTTTGCTAAGTTGAGTATTTCAAAGGAAGGTGGTTTGAGTGGTGGAGTTGTAAGTAAAGCCTATCTTGGTTGAGATGATAAGGTGAAACAGTTAGAGGATGAGACGTTGGTACCTTTTGTGGAGGATATGGCTAAGGATAGACCGACCGAGTATCGTTTTGATGAGGAGGAGATGTTATGGTTTAGGGGTCAGATTGTGGTGCCGGATGAGGTTGAGTTGAGGTAAGCTATTTTAGCGGGAGCACATACTAGTCCGTTTGCTATGCATCCGGGTAGTGTGAAGATGTATAGAGATCTCAAAAGTGTGTACTTTTGGGTTGGTTTAAAGGAAGATGTGACGGAGTCCAAGAAGGATTCTATATGGGTGATTGTTGGCAGGTTTACGAAGTGTGCACATTTTCTTGCTGTGCATACGACGTACTCCATAGATAAGTTGGCGGATTTGTATGTTTCTGAGGTGGTAAGGTTGCATGGGGTGCCTAAGTCGATCATATCGGATAGAGATCTGCGGTTTACATCTAAGTTTTGGAGGAGTTTGTAGGTTACTTTGGGTACGAGGCTTAGCTTTAGTATAGCTTATCATCCACAGACGGATGGACAGTCTGAGCGTGTTATTCAGACTTTGGAAGATATGTTGAGGGGTTGTGTCATCGAGTTTCAAGTTCTTGGGAGAAACAATTGTCTTTAGTGGAGTTTGTATATAACAATAGTTTTCAGATGAGTATACAGATGGCACCGTTTGAGGCGTTATATGGGCGTAAGTGTCGTACACCTTTGTGTTGGAAGGAAGTTGGACAGAAGTATGTTTCTTTGCCTCAAGTGTTGAAGGATACGGATGAGAAAGTTAAGTTGATATGTACTAAACTTAAGGAAGCTTCGGATAGGCAGAAATTCTATGTCGATTTGAAATGTAGGGAGATAGAGTATGATGTTGGGGACAAAGTGTTTCTTAAGGTTTCTCCATGGAAGAAGGTGATGAGGTTTGGTCGTAAGGGTAAGTTGAGTCCTCGTTTTATTGGACCATATGAGGTGTTGGAGCGTGTTGGTCCTGTTGCTTATAGGTTGAGGTTATCGGAGGAGTTGAGTAAGATGCATGATGTTTTTCATGTATCAATGCTTCGTAGATATAGATCGGATCCTTCTCATGTTGTTCTAGTTGAGGAGATCGAGTTAAGAGAGGATATGAGTTATGAGGAAGAACCGGTGAGGATTTTGGATGTGGATACAAAGGTTCTTCGAGGGAAGACCATAGATTTGGTTAAAGTGCTTTGGAAACACCGAGGTGTTGAAGAAGCAACTTGGGAGACAAGGAAAAGCATGGAGGAGCAGTTTCCTCACTTGTTTACTTTAGGTAAATTTTGAGGACGAAATTTTCTTAAGAGGGGGAGAGTTGTAACATCCCGTTTTTGGGGTTATTAGTTTAGGCTTAGTTAGGGGAATTCGATTCGGGTCGAATCGGGTTCTCCGGTTCATTAATTTTGGGAAAAATAAAACAAGGATATTTTTAATTAAGAAAAATAATAATTTGGAAGGTGGTTTGAAATATTAAAAATATGTTTCAAAATTAAAAGAAAATAATTTAGATTTTATAATGATTTTTAATTATGCTTAATTATGCATAAATGACCAATTTGTAATTTTTGGAAAAATTGGGGGACTTAATTTGGATTTTCGGAAATTATGTTATTTTAGTGACTAAATTGAAAAGCAAGCTAAACTTAGAATCCTTAGAGGGCCATAAACCCATTTCTAATTTTTAATAATGATTTATTCACCCAAAAGTTTTTTAATGACTTTAATTGGATTTTTAATCATTTTTCTCAAAAACCACTTTTCTCTCATTTTCTCTCATCTTTTTCTCTCATTTTCTCTCCACTTTCTCTTCATCTTTTCTCTTCAATTCCTTGATGATTTTTGCATCTTTTTCCACAAAGATTACATCACTTGCATCATCTTTCCATCCTTTACAAAACCTAAGCATCAATTTCATCAAATCTACATCAAATTGCAAGGAATCAAGAAGGGGAAAATTATATATTTTTGGTGAATAGATCTTGAAGGTAATTTTTTGGATTTTTATTTTTTTCTAAGGTTCTTTATTGAAATTCCCAAGTATTAGCTTGCTAATCTTTGAGTAAAAACTTGATTCTATGTTTTTAATGTTAGATCTAGTGATTTTGTGATGTTTTTGTGAAATCTTTTTGGATCTCATTTAATGCTGGAAATTAGATGAATTCAATCATGTTTTTATGTTGATTTAAAATTAATTGAGTCTTCTTTTGATAGCACATTAATTTAATCCTGGAATAATGCAATCGGTGTAGTTTTAAGGTGCTTTTCGGTTGTTTTATGGGCTGTTTTAGATGCTTAAATGTTGCTGGAGGTATAAGGATGGTTTGGATGTGTTTTTGGATCATAATTGAGGTGGATTAGATGTTAGATTCTTTAGGTTTTCGGCTGATGTTGTTCGGATGCGTTTCGGCTTAGTTTTCGGTCTTTTCGGCTATGTTTTTGGTAGTTTAATGGTGATCGGATATGGCTGTTGGTTTGAGAATGTTATGATGTGAGAATACTCTGTTTTTAATGTTGTAGAAGAGGTACCAGAAGAAGCTTGACTACTGGTGCATTGGTGCGATCATCGGATAGCGGTGAAAGCTCGTTTCGCTTGTTGGTGAGTGTTTTCGGACTTAAAGCGAACCGCGTTTGATACGGTTCTGTTTTGGGGACTATGGAAGAGTGTGAAAACCTTCCATAGTTCAAGAGTAAGTAAAGTAAATATTTTTGATAAACCGATATGAGTTTCGGCTACATTTGATAAAGGCATTATGTTGGTAATGCAATGAGATTTATGGAAATGCATGAGCATGTTTTGAAATGGTGCATACATGAGAATTACTTGCTGAAATGCATAGCTTATTCAGCATCCATGATTATGAAAAATTATGAGAAATGATTTGGGATACAATATGGTTATTTGTCTTATATATGATGGTGCCTTTGGGCATGACTTTTGGTTCATTTGTTGAACATATTATGCATGCATTATGAGCAGCAAGTTATATGATTTGGAATACAATAAGGTTAATTGCCTTATACATGATGGTGCCTTTGGGCATGGCTTTTGGTTCATTTGTTGAACATATTATGAATGCATTATGAGCAGCAAGTTATCATGCACATTTGATTATGATATTGGCTTAGTGACACTAACTTTAGATTCGAATACGAATGACATGTCATTAGGATTGTCTTAAGTGCACTATAAACAAAATTGAGAATACAGAATATTGCCTACACGTAAACAAGGGTGACTTTGTGTCCAACCGTGCGTGGTAGAGCCGCCTACACGTAAACAAGGGTGACTTTGTGTCCAACGGTGCATATAGTTGACCCATACGTAAACAAGGGTGACTTTATGTCCAACCGTGCGTAGTGGGGGATAACATGTATACAAGAGTGACTAAGTGTCCGACCGATGCATGTTGAGACCAAGAGTCTCCGGTTATGAGAAAATGGATCCGTGTAGTCGATGAACTCAAGGTTCACATTAAGTGGTCAATAGAAAGCCAGTATACATACATGAATTTGAAATGGACATTGTACATCATTTATAAATTGTTTTGATAAGATTATGTGAACTCAAGGATGCATATGATTTAAAGAACATGAGCATGAAATGTTAGCATGCATGATTTAACAATGTATTGCAAACTATGGTTTCATCATAATTTTAAATAGATGCATTGATGATTTGTGTAGAGCTTCCTCACTAAGCTTGTTTGCTTAAGCTCTCTTTTCATCCATGTAGAGAAATAAAGGCACTTGGAGCTTCTTTCGAGGCAAGGAAACCAAGGGGAAGAATCACTTTGAATTTGGTATGTTTTTGGCAAACAAATTGGGTACGACAATGTGTAACCCAACCTATGTGAGGAGTGTGTACTTAGGCTTTGGTTTATGTTGTAATAAGACCATTATTTTTTGATTGTTAATTGTTGAACTTTGGAATTGTTTGGGTTGTTGAAACATGTACTAGCATGATTGATATGTTGTTAATCATGTCCTAGGGAGCATGCCTATAGTTTGATTGATGTCCGTGTCGTTGTTGATTATGTGCCATATGTTACTAAATATGCCTAGGATTGATGCATTTAGATGATCTAATTAATGGTTGAGTATGGAGTATTTGGAATGCACTTAGTGTAACGAAACTTTTGGTTCCAGACCCAAAGTTTCGAAACCTTTGATCACCAAGAATTTAAAGTTGCTAGAAATTAAACTTTAGTCCGAGATATCTTCCTTTGTTCGATTAAGGTGCTTACCAATGTTATTTTGAGCTGAAATTTTGCATGCAAGTATAAAGTTGGTTTACTTTCAAGATGGTAATCCTAATTTGGATGAAGTCCTTGTATTTTGGAAGATTTACATTTTGGTCCTTAAATTAGAAGAACATATAATTGATGATGTTAGAATGATCCATTTGAGTTGAAATTTGCTGTGAGGAACTCTTGTATGTTTAATTGAACTTTGATGAAGAGAATTTATATTTTGTTAATAGGATTTAAAAGTTTTACGTTTTAGTCCTTAATCTATGTTAGTGTTTAATCGGATGGTTGTTTTTAATTAATGTGTTACCGACAACGGTTTGTATGAGACCTTGTCACGTAGGAATAAGATTGTGCATCTAGTGAGATAAAACAAAAAAAATAAAGCAGTTTTAGGGTTGTTTATTGAATCGAACCTTCACGGGTTTGGTTTGATATTCCCCGTATAACCCGTTAGTGCCGGTTTCGTCTAGGCCAGGCTAAGGGGGTTACATTCAGCTTAGTTTTCGATCTTTTTGGCTAAGTTTTTAGTTGTTTTGTGGAGGTTTGATGTGACTGTTGGTTCGAGCATGTTATGATTTGAATATGCTCTGTTTTTAATATTGTAGAGGTAGTGCACCAAGGTGCTTAAGTGGCTGGTGCATTGGTGTTGCCATCGGAGCATCGACGATGGCTCGTTTCGCTTGTCGGTGAGTGTTTTTGGACTTAAAGCGAATCGCATTGGTTCGGTTCTATTTTGGAGGCTATGGAATAATGTGAAAACTTTCCATAGTTCAAGAGTAAGTAAATGATTTTGATGCATTATCATGTGTTTCGGCTATTTTTGGTAAAGGCATTTATGATGATAACTCAATGAGATTTTTGGAAATGCATAAGTATGATTTTGAATTGATGCATGCATGAGATAATTGCTGAAAATGCAGGGTTTAAAAAGACATCCATGGTTAGGGAAACAAGAAAAATGAATTTGGAATATATGTGGTTATTTGCCTTCAAATTAAAGGTGCCATTGGGCATGACTTCCGGTTCATTTATTGAGCACATTATGGATGCATTATGAGCTAAAAATGAATTGGAATATTATGTAGTTATTTGCCTTGAAATTGATGGTGCCGTTGAGCATGACATTTGGTTCATTTGTGAACATATTATGCATGCATTATGAGCAGCAAATTATCATGCACATTTGTTTATGATATTGGCTTAGTGCACTATAAACATTATTGAGAATAAAGAATATTGCCTACACATAACAAGGGTGACTTTGTGTCTAATCGTGCGTGGTAGAGCTGCCTACACGTAACAAGAGTGACTATGTGTCCAACCGTGCATGGTTGTGATATAATGATGATTTTATGTCATCTGAATGGTGACTTTGTGTCATGTCAATGGTGACTTTGTATCATGAAGAGACTAATAGTCTCTAAAAATGGATCCGTGTATTCGTTGAACTTAAGGTTCACAATAAGTGATCACTAGAAAGTCAATATGCATACATGGATTTAAAGAGAACATTATGCATCATTCATGAATTGTTTTGGTAATGTTGAACATACTCAAGAAAGTGATTTGATATTATAGACATGAACGTGGAATGTTAAGCATGCATATTTTTATTGATGCATTACAAACTATGGTTTAAATATGGTTTTAAGTTGATGCATAGATGATTTTGTTGGAGCTTCCTCACTAAACATGTTGTGCTTAAGCTCTTCTTTCATCTTTGCAAAGCAATAGAGACATCTTTGGGCTGTATTTGGAGCAAGAGAACCAAGGGGAAAAGCTACATAGTTGTTAGTATGTTTTGGCAAATAAGTTGGGGCTTGGCAATGTGTAAACCAATTCCATAGTAGAGTGAGTGTACTACATGGTTTTAGACTTGTAAAGAGACCATATTTTGCTTGAGCTATTGTTATTGGAATGTAATAATGTTTTGGATTGCCTAAAGCATGAGTATCATGGTTGTTCTTTATTTTAAACCTTATCAAAGAAAGCATGTACACTTGCACAAGCATGGACATCCATGTTTCTAACCATATTTTAGGAAGCATGCATATAGGTTATTTGAGGTTCTTGATGTTAATGTTAGTGTGATTTATGTTGTTTTTATGCTTAGGAATTATGCATGTAGTTGTGGGTGACTAATGTTTGTGTCTTGAGTCGGTTGAATTCACATAGTGTGACGGTATTTTAGGTTCCAGGCATCAAGTTTTGAAACCTTTGGGGAAAGTTTCGAAACCTTTGTCAAACAGTTTCAAAACCTTTATGGAAGGTTTCAAAACCTTTCGGGCAATTTCGATTCTGGAACCTTACTAGACGCAAAAAATTTTGAAACCTTCAGGGAAGTTTTGATACCTTTTATATAAAGTTTCGAAACCTTTATGGAAGGTTTCGAAATCTTTGGCTGCCAGAAAATAAAAGTTGCTGGAAAAATTATTTTAGTCATGAATATCTTTATTTGTTTAATTAGGGTATCCACAAATGTTATTGTGAGCTGAAATTTCACATGGATGCACAAAATTGATTAAATTTCAAGATGGATAACTCAATTTGAGCGAATTCCTTATAATTTGAAAGATTTATATTTTGGTCCCTAAGTTAGTGAAATATGCAATTGATGATGTTAGAATGCTCCGTTTGATTTGAAATTTTTCGTGAGGGATACTTGTATGTTTAATTGAACTTTGATGAAAAGAATTTCTACTTTATCATTAGAATTTAAAAGTTTTACGTTTTAGTCCTTAATTCACTTAAGTGTTTAATCAAATGCTTGTTTGTGATCAGATTGCTTCCGTTAATGCTTTGTATGAGATCAAGAAATGTAGAAACATAATTATGTATCTAAAAATATATATATCGGTTTTCAGGGTTGTTTACTGAATCGGGCCTTCGCGGGTTTGGTTTGATATTCCTCGTGTGACCCGTTAGTGCCAATTCCGTCTAGGTCGGGCTAAGGGGTTACAGTATAAATACCAGAGTCATGGTGACCTCAAAGTGTGGTGTATTTTATATCATTAATAATTGGTACATTAAGAACGGTGTTAGAATCTTCATGGGAAAAGTAATCTTTGACTTTTGATTCATCCCAACGGGGTAGGTTAGGTACCATGAAGGTACCTGCACATAGAGGAACTTCGTCATTCACCTTATAATCACCATAAAGGTGTATACGCTGAGAACCACCCAATTTGTCAAAGTGGATCTGAATGTCACTAGACATACCAGGACGTTTGAAAAAACCATTGCAAAGTTTAGAGATAGCTATGGTGAGACCTTTTCAGGAAAAGGAAGAACTCCGAGTGTAATCTGAATCAATGATCGAGCCCGTTGGGTAGTACTTACATTTATAGACCTGACTAAGAAGGTTATCAGGTTCACAAACTAAATGCTAGATTTATTTACCTAGCAATGCAATATTAAAGTGGTGTAGCTCACGAAATCTTATACCTCCTACTGCTTTCGGCAAACAGATAGTGTCCCAAGGAAGTAACTGCCAACCTCGTTTGTTAGCTTTCCCTAACCACCGGTATCGACGTATGGAAGTGGTCATGTCATCAATAATATTTTATGGTAGAAGGTAGTAAGACATAACATATTGAGGCATAGATATTATGACGGATTTGGTGAAAATTTCTCTTCCACTAAAGGAAAGAAGGTGTTTATCCCATTTACTTAGTCGGGCATTCATTTGTTCCCTGATAAACCCTAGATCCATTTTCTTGTTCTTCCCTATTAAGAGTAAGACTCCGAGATAAATACCTGGATCATCCACTTCTCTAACATGGAGGATATCATTGATTTCCGATCGTAGCGATGTAGAGGTTTTTCGTGAAAAGAAAATAGTATATTTTTCAAAGTTTGCCGCCTGCCTGGACAAAGTAGTATAAGTATGTAGAGTGTCTTTAAGGCGTTGAGCTTCTGTAGTTGTATTTTTAATGAAAACAACACAATCATCCGTAAAAAGGAGGTTGTTGACACGTGGTCCATTCCTTCTGGCATAAAGACCAGGGAGTTTACCATTTGGTTGCTCAACGTTGAGCAAGGCTGAGAGGTCTTGAGTACAGAAAAGAAAAAGAAAAGAGGAGAGAGGGTCCCTTTACCGTAATTCTCTATTGGGTTTGAAAGGTCGTGAAAAGGAGTTGTTGATACGTACTTGGAAGGATAATGAGGATACACACCTCATAATAGGAGATACCCAACTGGAGTTGAATCCTAGGTGTATCATAATTTGTTCTAAAAAAGGTCATTCAACACGGCCGAAGGCCTTTTCCATATCTAGCTTTAAGCTAGCACCTTTTACAAGGGATGTTGCATCAGTGTTTAAAGTATGGATGAGCTCATGGGCAATAAGGATGTTGTTAGTGATTTTTCTTCCTTGAACAAAAACGGCTTGATTGCCACTAATAAATAAGGCTATAATAGATTTTAGATGGTTAACAAGTACTTTCGATACAGTTTTATAGATGACTGTGCAAAGGCTAATAGGTCTGAGGTGACGCATTGTAGTGAGATCGCTGAATTTGGGGATAAGAACAATGATGGTACGACTGACCTTTTACATATTAATCGACCCTCGAAGGAGCCCAAGGCAGAGATTTGTGAAATCCGGGCCAAGGATATCCTAATGCTAACTGAAGAAGTCACTTGGAAATCCATCAACTCCTGGGGCTTTCCTCGGGTCGATATCACGAAAAGCAATGGACGCTTCATCTGCTGTGAAATCCTTATTAAGATTATTGTTCATTGAATCGTTAACAATAGTGGGAAAGTTATCCAAGATGGAAGACGCTATAGTAGGAGAGGAAGACGTAAAAAGGTTTTGAAAGTAATTAATAGCAGTAGGCATAATGTCGTCTGTATGTGTTTACCATATATTCTGGTTATTGAGAAGTCCAACAATATGATTCTTCTATCGTCGGTAATTCGCTCTGGCATGAAAAAAGGAAGTATTTTTGTCACCGTGTTCTAACCAGAGCGTTCGAGCTCGTTGGGCCCAATAGATTTCCTTCGAGTTTAGCAAGCTATCAAGCTCACTTTTAGCAAAAATAAAACTATGGATTTCTGTATCAGAAAGATGTCGTTTAGACACATATTAATAAAATTGTTCAGTTGGGTAATTCGCTTATTAGATTTTATACGTTTGTTAGTTTGCCATGTGGCTAGGAAACGTCCAATATCCTTAAGTTTCTGAAGTGTTGAGCGGGATTTATTAGACCAGATCTCTCTATTTTGACTCAAAGCTTCAGGGTTATCCACCCAGCAGTTCTTATAGTGAAAAAGGTTGTTAGGGCGCGTGGATCGAAGGATTTGTGATGGGCTAGTGTCCATTAATATAGGACAATGTTCAGAACGTGCCTAAAGAATGAGAAGCTTGGCAGTTAGGAAAGGTATTAAACCTGGCAGAGTTACCAAGGAATCTATCGATTCTTTCCATAATGGTTTCTGTATTACGTCCCGATGTAGTCCAAGTGAACCATCCAGATGTTGTCTTACAGTCGAAAAGATCATTCTTATCAAGATAATCTCGAAAATTGTTAATTTGTGATCGCGCACGATGAGAACTACCTTGCTTTTCATTGCCATAAACGATTTCATTAAAATCCCTCCTAAAAGCTAGGGAAGAGAAGAGGCTGATTTTAGATTATTTATTAGTTGCCAAGTTTTGTATTTGTTTGCAGTTTCAGGGAAAACATTTAAACCAGAAAAATGAATTGCATTTGCCCAAAGGTGACAATAACATCAATATGGCGATCCGAGTAAGAAAGCAAATCAATAGAAGTTTTATTATTCCAAATAATAGCAAGCCCTGTACAAGAAGGGTTGGATTCAATGGCTATAAAACCATGTAGTCCTAACTTGATCCTAATACGGTCCATATTATGTTTGTTTAACCTAGTTTCACAAAGAAAAAGAAAATCAGCATCAAGCTTTGAGAAAGCACGTTGTAAAGCGAGAACTGCCTAGGTGTTGTCGAGACCCTGACAGTTCCAACAAAGAAAAAGAGTTTTTTTCGCTGCTCGTCTCAGCTCTATCAATTGAGGCCATAGCCAAAGATCGAGTCCGCTTAGACCTAGTGCCTTCATTAGAGGGTGGTGTGCGTTTGGTGCCTCTATTCCAGGTTGTTCTAACACTTTGTTTGGGGGTTGGCATAGATTCCAACCAGGCAGCCGCCGCTTGGAAGTCTAGATCATTGGCGAGGCCTGTTTCTAAATGTTGAAGGTTTGGATCCAATAGGAAAAAAGTCATCTTTACCATCTAGACCCAAACCCTTTGAATACGTACCTTTCAGAATATTCTGTTGAGAAACATTGCTTGGAAAATTCTCAGGGTCATTCCCATTCTTGTTGGCGACGAGCTGGTTGGAAGTTTGGGGCAAGATTGGCGTAGGTTGAGTATGGGATTGAGTGTTAGTAAGGTAAAGGATCCTACCTCTTTGTGTCGGTTGCGCGTCTTTCCTTTTAGGAACATAGTGAAGCTAGTCTCCATATTAGAGTTGCGTAGGTTGAGTCTCGATCAGAACAGTACAAGAATTCATTGAATGACCAACTCTTCCATAATAGTGACATATTGTGGGAAGACGTTCATATTGAAGTGAGTAAATTCTGGTAGAAACACCCCCACCGATGGTGACACAACGTCTAATAGGTTTTGTAACGTCTAGAGTTAAACCAACTTGAAGGTATTCAGACATGTTAAAGTCAATTTTTGTGATAGTTCCAATTAAGGCCCCAAGTGATACCCCAATGTTATGGGCAGACTCCTCCGAAGCGAGAAGGATATAGGGAATGTTATAAATACGGGCCCAAATATTCATTGTGGTGAAGGAATGTTCGTCAGGGGTGATTTTGGAATTATATTGTACCAAGACTAATCACTCCTCCTTGTAAGTCCAAGGCCACTGGCCAGGATATCCTCTTTAATTTTCTCATCTTTGAAATGGATGAGAAACAAACGATGCTTCAAAACTCTCGTAGAAAGTAGTTTAGCCGGAGTCCATATTCCGATAAAAGCATTAACTATCACCTGGTCATCTATATCCTTTGAGGTTATAAGGTTCCGTATGAGGGTGGTTTGTGTATCTTTTTCAGAAGATTCCCAAGGTAAACTAGGTTGAAAAATAGCAGATTGTTCTTCTTTAGTGAATCTAACATTCCCGAGTTGTTGAAAGAAAGATTTAGTATCCATGAAAAATTGGTTGTGAAAAATGGAAATAAAGTAGATAGAAACAAGTGGGAGGTTCAAAAAAGGCAAAGAGATTTTTGGAGATGGAAGATATTAGGTGCAAAGGGAGATTATATATAGCGGGATAAAAAGAGTTTGAGAATGAGTTGTATTAGAATTAAAAATATAGAGTTCATGGTAAGGGTAATTAATATAATTAACAAATTGAAATTGAATTACAATAAAAGTATGATAAAAGAGTCTTTGATAAAGGTAATTTTAAGTTGAAACCAAGTGAATTTCTTTGGAGAAGATATATGATAATGAATAAACTTATTAAAAGAAAATTGAGGAGTCCACATTGGGATTGGAATAGGTTTCTTATTGGATGATACAGTACTAAAGACAAGTTGAGATTGAGTAGAGAATGTATTGCATTGAGTATAAAAAGAGCTACTAATAGAGTGACAACTTACCATGGACCATAACCTATCATCGATAAAGATATGGGTATTGTATACAAAGTGTGACAAGCATGGTAGAGGCCATGTTAGCATCCAAATAATCACTAGGAGAGTGTTATGAAGGATGTTGGTAGGCATATTCATAGAATTTAAACCATAAAAGGTGTTGGAGAAATTCCTTTGAAAGGGTGGTATAAGTACTCTAGGCACAAAAGAGAGAAGAAGATGTGGGAAGACCAGAAAGTTTTTATGTGACAAAACTTGTATTATGAGTTGCACAAAATATACACCGTGAGAGATGTTGGAGTGCCCCATGATGTAGCCGTTACCAACATAGACGAGGTGACAATGAAGAACCTTAAAAGTCTTAGATAAGATAAAACACCATGAGAGAAGTTGGAGAAATCCACAAACAAGGGTGGTATAGATGGAAAACTAATTAAGATATTATATGAAAAGAAATTGAGAAGATGATAAAGAAAGATAATGGTGAAACCTAGTGAACACCTATTGATCATCCTATATAAAATAAACAAACTAAACAATGATTCAAACAAAGGAAAACACAAAAAAAGAGTTATGAAGAATGAAAATACATACCTTTGTGAACAGATGTAGGATAGGGATAGGAGCCAACCTTCCTCTCTCAGAAGGTGAGCTAGATAAGCACGATTCTGGGGTTGATACCAGACGACCAGCAACAAGAGAACAACGAGCGCAGGGGCTTTTCAAAAGCACCTTTGTTTCCGATAACACCCTTGTTGCTGGAAGGAAAGAGGCCGAGCGACAATAGGCCACTACCATTGCCAAAATTATCCGGTAACAGAAGTAACAAAAATAGATTGTCGTTGTCGATAAGACAGAAAAACAATTGTGTCGGAGCCTGATCCCATCCGGGGAATGTGTTGCCGGAGAGGATTGGTGTATGTATCAGACCAACTATAAGAGGCCGACTCCACAACAGCCAAACATTGGGCATTCAAAAAAGTAGAAGGGTAGAGAGTTTGAATATTCATGAAACTCATAAACTTTAGGGACCCTGCCACTTCTGTAGAGAGAAGGACACTCAAAAGAGTGTAGCTTGATATATGATCGATAACCAGAGAAAGATGTAGTCCAAAGACGATGGATCTGGAGTCCTCAAAACCTCTCATCGTCGTATAAACAATTGGAAAGAAAGAAAATATAGGGACAACTTAATAGAATAAAATAGTGCGACAACATATTTGAAGAGATCGACTCCGGTGAGTGAGTACACCTCGCTCTACCGAGTCAGTAGGGATGATGATGACAGAGATGGTTAGACGAAGAAGAAAACTATTCCCAGAAGAGTAGTAATTAGTATAAGAATGGGTGGATGCATGCATCGGAACCCTAGATGGCCAAAGGAGGCATAGACAGAAAGAAATAAACACACCAAATTTGGCGGTGGTAAGATCCCCGTATGAGGGTAGTATGAATGCAACAAATATATTAGGAAGAGGAGAGTCATAGTCAGAGTAGGTAAAACAAAACTTCCTCAGATGAGGCTGTAATTCGACTTGGATTCTAATTGTACTTTTCGCCACTAAAGAGAAAAACAATCTAACTAGCAGAACGAAAGGTCTCCAATGACCAGTGAGGATCTGTGCAAAATAAAACCCAAACGAGAAACTATATATGAATAAATCCAGAGAGTATGGACTCACACACAAAAAATATTGCGTAAACGAAATAGAAAGATAGCAAGCAAACCAATCATTGTAGATTTATTATACCTTAAAGTATTTGATATCGTTGGTGTTGCTTCTTCCTCTCCGGAAAGAGTTGAAGGTGACAAAGAGACGTTCAAGAGAGGCGATCGGTAGGAGGGGAAGGTGAGGGCGGCGGAAAAAGAAGAAGGCATGAGGAATGGATGGGGAATGAGGGTGAGAGTAGAGAAAGAGAGCAACAATCCGTTCAAATTTTAACTGAGTAAAAAGCTGAAAATTTTAGATTAATCTGTATAATTTTGTTCAAAAGCCCATAATTAACTATTTAAACCCATAATTAACTATCTAAAAAGGTTTTATAGAGAATTTGTTCGAATTTTTTTTGAAGGAAAGGGCCACATTAGAAAACCCTATAGCCAGTCACCTCGAGAGATGAGTAGGCCCCTATGGTTAAAAGAGTACCCAAGGTATTATTGAGTAGAAGAGGAAAACCTCTCCGAGTTTACAGAAACCCGAATAAAGTTGGGAATGGTACAACCAAAGGAGCAACAAGAAAAAGAACGTAAAGTTCTATTAGATAAAACATGGGCTACAATGTTTGCATCTCTAGGCACATAATAAATCTTACAATCAGGCAAAGTACCCAGAGTGGAGCGGATGCGAGACACACCAGATGTTGCACTGTGGAAAGATCTTGGTGCTGAATGTTATTCACTTTGTTGGCAATAGAAGCAAAATTTGTTTCAATGATCACATTAGTCCAGCCATTGGCACCAATAAGTCGTAAGCCTTCTAGAATAGTAAGAGCCTCAGTAGAAGCTGGGTCTGGGCAAACAAGAGGCATAGAGCAACCAACGAGTACGGAGCCAGAGGAGTCTCGAGCAATGACACCTGCAGCTGCACCCCTAAGCACAGGGTCAAAGGCCCCATCCATATTAATTTTAACGAAACCAGGGGCTGGTTTCGTCCATCTAACTAGAGCGAGGGTGGGCTCAGCTAGCCGGGAACGTAGGTGAGAGGCAACATTAGCTGATGTATAGTCAGAGAGAAGTTTTTATGCATTGGAGATAATCAACCAAGCCGGTTGGAGATGATTTTTATGGACAAAGTCGTTACGATGGTTCCATAAATTCTATAAGATCGTAAGAAGGAACGGGAATTGATACAAAGAGAGGAAACCAGAAACATCAGAAAGCCACTAGAGGGGGGAGTTATAGGTAATGGAAAAGATTCGAGTGGGGAGACCAGCCAAAAGGAGCACCTCCGAAGCACTAGGACAGTCCCTCATAGCATGTAGGGTGGACTCAATGGCCTTGTTGCAAATACGGTAGACCCCCGTACCAAGATTGGCTTGAAGAATTTGCGGCCAGAGGGTAGTGCATCATGACACAAATGCCATCCAAAGGAACGAAACTTTGATAGGGTAGGCAATTTGGATAGGATTTTCCAAATTTCGAGGGTCTATTAATAGGCCCAGGCTGTAACTTAGAAATTGATAACCATATCGTACTGTATAGATGCCAGAGTCATGGTGACCCCAGAGTGTGGTGTCTTTTGTGTCATTAATAATGAGTTCATTAAGTATGGTGTTAGCATCTTCATAGGAGAAGTAATCTCGTACTTTTGATTCGTCCCAGCATGGTAGGTTAGGTACCATGAAGGTACCTGCACGTAGAGGGATTTCTTCATTCACCTCATAATCACCATAGAAGAGTACAAGCTGAGAGCCACCCCAATTGTCAAAGTGGATTTGAACGTTACTAGACATACCAGGACGTTTGAAAAAACCATTACGAAGTTTAGAGATAGCTATGCTGAGACCTTTCCAGGCAAAGGAAGAGCTCCGAGTGTAATCAAAATCAAGGATCGAGCTCGTTGGGTAGTATTTGCATTTGTAAACCTGACTAAGAAGGTTATTAGGTTCTCAAACTAAACACCAGATTTGTTTGCCTAGTAATGCAATATTAAAGTGGTGTAGATCATGAAATCCTAGACCACCTGCTACTTTCGGTAGACAGATAGTATCCCAAGGAAGCATATGCCAACCGTGTTTGTCAGCTTTCCTAGACCACCAATAATGGCGTACCGAAGTGGTCATGTCATCAATAATGTTCTGAGGTAGAAGGTAGCAAGACATAACGTATTGAGGCATAGATTGTATGACATATTTGATAAAAATTTCTCTTCCACTAAAGGAAAGAAGATGTTTGTCCCATTTACTTAGTCGGGCATCCATTTGTTCCCTGGCAAAACCCAAAGCCATTGTCTTATTCTTCCCTATTAGGAGTGAGACTCCAAGATAAATACCTAGATCATCCACTTCTCTTACATGGAGGATATCAATGATTTCCGAATGTAGCGATGTAGAGGTTTTCCGTGAAAAGAAAATAGTAGATTTTTTAAAGTTTACCGCCTGCCCAGATGAAGTAGTATAAGTAAGTAGAGTGTCCTTAAGCTGTTGAGCTTTTGTAGTCGTGTTCTTAATGAAAACAACATAGTCATATGCAAAAAGGAGGTGGTTAACACGTGGTCCATTCCTGCTGGCACAAAGTCCAAGGAGGTTACCATTTGTTTGCTCAGCATTGAGTAATGCTAAAAGGCCTAGAGTACAGAAAAGGAAAAGGAAATGGGAAAGAGGGTCACCTTGCTGCAATCCTCTATTAGGTTTGAAAGTTCGTGAAAGGGAGTCGTTGATACGTACATGGAAGGATATAAAAGACACACACCTCATAATAAAGGATACCCAGCTGGGGTTGAAACCTAGTCGAATCATAATTTGTTCTAGAAAAGGCCATTCAACATGGTCGAAGGCCTTTTCCATATCTAGCTTCAAGCTAGTACCTTTTGCAAGGGAAGTTGTATCAGTATTTACAGTATATATGAGCTCATAGGCAATAAAGATGTTATCAGCAATGTTTCTTCCTTGAACAAAAACAGCTTGATTGCCACTAATACACAAGGGTATGATAGATTTTAGACGGTTGACAAGTACTTTCGATACAGTTTTATAGATGACAGTGCAAAGGCTAATAGGTATGAGATGACGCATTGTAGTGGGATCGCTGATTTTGGGAATAAGAACAATGATGGTATAATTTACCTCTTCCATGTTAGCAAGACCCTTTTAGGAGCCCGAGGCAGAGGTTGGAAAAGTCCTGGCCAAGGATATCTCAATGCTTCCTGAAGAAACCACTTGGGAATCCATCAACTCTGTGGGTTTTCCTCGGGTCAATATCACGAAAAGCAATGGATACTTCATCTGCGGTGAATTTCTTTTTAAGGTCATTGTTCATTGATTCGTTAACAATAGTATGAATGTTATCCAAGATGGAAGACGCAATAGTAGGAGAGGAGGATATAAAAAGGTTTTAAAAGTAAGTAATAGCAGTAGACATGATATCATCTGTATGTGTTTGCCATATATTCTGGTGGTTGAGAAGTCCAGTAATATGATTCTTCCGCCATCGGCAATTCGCTCTGGCATGGAAAAAGAAGTATTTTTGTTTCTGTGTTCTAACTAGTGTGTTCGGGCTCGTTGAGCCCAATAGATTTCCTTCGTATTTAGTAAGCTATCAAGTTCACTTTTAGCAGAAATAAAATTGTGGATTTCTGTATCAGATAGATGTCGTGTAAGACGCATATTAATGAAATTATTCAGATGGGTGATACGCTCATTGGATTTTATGCGTTTGTTAGATTTTCATCTGGCTAGGAATAGTCCAATAGCATGAAGTCTTTGCAAAGTCGAGCAGGATTAGTTGGACCAGATTTCTCTAATTTGACACAAAACTTCCGGGTGATAAGCCCAGTAACTCTTATAGCGAAAAAGATTGGTAGGGCGTGTGGATCTATGATGTTGCAAAGGGTTAGTGTCCATTAAGATAGGGCAGTGGTCAGAACGCGCCTGAAAGAATGAAATAGCTTGGTAGATAGGAAATGTATTAAACCAGGCGGAGTTACCAAGGAATCTATCAATTCTTTCCATAATGGTATCCATATTACGACCCGATCTAGTCCAAGTGAACCATCCAGACGTTGGTTTATAATCGAAAAGATCATTCTTATCAAGACAATCTTGGAAATTATTAATTTGTGAACGTGCGCGACAAGAACTGCCATGTTTTTCATTGTCATACAAGATTTCATTAAAATCCCCGCCTAAAAGCTAGGGAAGGGAGCAGGAGGTTGATTTTAACGTATCTATTAACTGCCAAGTTTTATATTTGTTTGCAGTTTTAGGGAAGCCATGTAAACCGAAGAAATGGAATCATAATTGTCCAAAAGAAACAATGACATCAATATGACGGTCCAAGTAAGAAAGTAAATCAATAGTAGTTTTATTATTCCAGATAATAGCAAGCCCTGTATAGGAAGGGTTGGATTCAATAGCAATGCAGCCATGCATGCCAAGCTTGAACTTAATACGTTCCATATTGTGTCTGTTTAATCTGGTCTCACAAAGAAAAAGACAATCGACATCATGCATGGTGGTAACACGTTATAATGCATGAACTGCTTGGGTGTTTCCAAGACGCTGATAGTTCCAACATAAGAGTTTCATTTTTCTCGGCAGGGTAGATCACCGTCAACCACCGCCGAAGAGTTTTTAACGCTGTTCATCCCAGCTATTCCAGACTTGGTAGTGTCTAAAAGAATATACTTATGAAGAAATATTATTGTCTATTTAGAGGAGGTAAAGAACCCCAAAAGATCCGTGTAGGAAATACGTATATTCGTTCGCATCGCAATATTACTATTCATGATGGTAAGAGTATTTTTTGATAAGGATACATCATGAAGGATGTTGGAGTGATCCCTTTTCAAGGGTGGTACATTCATAAAAATAAAAAAACTTTTTAATAGATGGATAGTAGATGAAGAAACGAACTGAAAAGTACAAGCGAAAATAAGTAAACTTGTTCAAAATAATAAGGAAGAAAAAAGTAACAAAAATAATAAAAAGATAAAATAAGTAAAAAAATAAAGTAGTAAAGATATTATTATTCCCGAAAACCTTGTACCACAGTACAAAGGCTAGAAATAAAGTAAGATGATAGATAAGAATGATGTTATTTAGCAAAAAAGAGGGAAGTAAATGAGGAGAGAAAAAGATAACGGCAAAAGGAAAACCTAATTAAAAAAAGAAACAAACTGCATTAATATTATTCCACGAGAAAACATGCCCAAAAAAAGGCCTGGAAAGAACGAAAAGATAACTAAACAACCCTAAGGTGATCCTAAAACGCAACACCAAGTGACTTAAAGAATGAAGAAAGCAAAAGAAAATAAAGTTGGCAGCAAGCGCAGTAGAGTCACGTTGCCATCCATGAACTATTTGGGCGCTGCAAAGATCAAGACAGTTCCAACAACGGCTGATCATTTGACTCGGCGGGGTTGATCGCCATCAACCTCTACCGGAGAGTTTTTTATGCTGCTCATCCTAGCTTTGTCTACAGAAACCCTGGTTAGTGGTCTTGGACGCTTAGCCCGATTACCTTCTATCAGAAAGCGGTGTCCGTTTAGAGCCCCTACTTATGGGAGGCCGACTAACTCTTTTGGAAATTGGCATTATCCAGCTAGTCAGAAGCCTCTTGGAAAGCAGCGTCATTGGCAAGATCCACCTCCAGATCTTGGAGTTCAGGCGGCAACAAACTGGCATCACCAGTATCATCTTGAGACCGAGTAGTGACATTAGGTTCTTGATCTGGAAAAACCATTTCCAAGGGTTGGGTAGGACATTGACGAGCGGGCAGTTTACTCGCAACAGTTGGCAACGTTCGAGGCTCTTTCGAAAAGACAGCTTATGGAGAATTGGTAGGAGGAACATGTTCATTAACAGATGATATAAGATCCTTACCTTTGACATTGGCACCACTTGAATGGTTGGTAGATGTTTGCGAAGATGTTGGAACAGGTCGGGAGGCAGGAGTGACGTTGGACAAGTAACGAATACGACCTTTTTGTGTAGCTTGAGTGTCTTTTTTCTTGGGGATATAGCGAAGTCATTCACCATATTGAGGTTGTTCCGGACGAGCTTCGGGCGGGATATTACACGAATCCATAGAATGGTCGTCTATACCACAAGAGTAACATAACATAGGGAGACGTTCGTATTGGAGAAAGCAGAATCTGGGAGAAGACCCCTCACCAATGGCGACACAGCGCCTAATAGGCTTGGAAGCATCAATAGTCAAACCAACCCAAAGGTACTCAATCATGTTGAAGTCGATTTTCCTAGTGTCAATTTTCATCACTGTTCCAGTTATAGCGCTAAAGGAGACTCCGGTGTTATGGGCAGAGTCTTCCGAAGCAAGAAGAACAGGGGGGATGTTGAAGATACGGACCCAAACGTTCATCATAGAAAAGGAGTGCTCATCAAGACTGATGAACGGATTGTATTGCACCAGAGCTAACCGTTCATCTTTATAGGTCCAAGGGCCCCGAGATAGAATATCATCCTTGATTTTTTCATCATGAAAACGGATTAGAAACAAGCGTGGCTTTAGAATTCGATAGAGACAATCTTAGCCGGGGTCTAGATTCCAATAAAAGCTTTAACAATCACTTGATCATCTATATCCTTTGAGGATTTCAGATTCCCTAGTAAGGTAGTTTGTGCGTCTTCTTCATTTGAGTCCCACGCTAGACTAGGTTGAAAGACTACAGATTGTTCTTCAGCAGTGAATTGGATATTCCCAAATTGTTGAATAAAAGTTTTGGGGTCCATAGAAAAGTGAGTGAGAAAGATGAAGGAGATGTTGATCTCAGGGGAAGGAGGTAGGCGATGGTGAGAGAGAGTTGTGGGTGATGGAAGAAAATGATAGGAGATAGAGATATATATAGGATACGATAGTATTTGAGGTATAGTAGAACTAGGAAGACTAGTTGTACTAAAAGAAGTAAGAATAGATTGATGATAGATAAAATTCTTGCGAATAAAAGAAAAATTAGAAAATTGAGAATAAATAAAACTCCTAGTAATATAAAAATGAAAGACAATAAAACTCCTAGAGAAATAGGTGTTTGTAAGAGTCCATGTTATGGATGGAACATAATTCATGTGATAGATAAATATGGTCCAACAACTGAACGTGAGCCACTGGACACATCTTGAAGGGGTTAGATCAAAAGAACCATGTAACCAGATGACACCAAAGAAGGTGTTGGAAATATCCCTATTACCAGGTGGTATATACAGAAGAAAAATTAAGAAGGCATAAACTAAATTAAAATGCGACCTAAGGACATAACTAAATTGCCGTTCATGGTCATGGTGGCTAGACCACCGAAAGGTAGACAAAACCAACACCAAGAGGGATGAGACGACAACAGGAGAAATAAGTAACAAAATAAGTACCAAAGAAGATGAAGTAAACGAATCCTTTCCGAGTAAAGTCCGACGGAGCGGTGTATAGCTAAAAGGCGCAGCCGTTATTATTCTTTGGGTTAGAATGCATAATATTGTGAAAAGCCACGCGAGGGAGGAACCATGGAAATCAACAAACCAAGGGATTGTAAATAAAACACCACCCGAGGAACGCAAAGGAATCAAGACAAGATGAGAGAAAAAATAAAGGAAAAGAATAAAGATTGCATAAACATATTTGTTATGAACTAAAGAAGAGAGGAGATAACATGAAGAAAACCATAATTATGAAAAAAGTTGGATAAACCAAAATAAAGAAAACAAAGACATTTGTTCAAACCTAGGGAGGGTATGGTGCCGGGAAACTACACGGGGCCCAGATAATGGAGAGTGAAGCAGCCGCACTTTTAAAAGAAAGAGACGTATCCCTAAGAGGGGCTGTGTGACGGCAAGGTAGCCCACTAGAAACAATCTGAGTGGTTCCGGTTGTTAAGAATTGGAAGCTGGCATTAGACCTTTAAACAACCAGCATCGAGTGCATCGGTGAAGCCATGTAACCGTAGAAACTAAGAAGATCGCGATGACGGTGAACGGCCTGGAGGCAAAACCATACGTTGGTTCGAAGGTTCAAATTGTTCCTTCAGAAAAAGGGGACGTGGACTGGTATAGATCCCCAGCAAGGGTGGTATATCGTCAAGAAAGCCTGGTTGAGCGAGTCTAACAGGATTTCGTCGGAGTTTCCTTGGGCCATTATCAAAAGCCAACAAGGGAGCAACGATCAGGCCGTGAATACACCAACGTTGAGTACACCGGAAGAGACCATTGACAGCCTAAAACAAAAGAATCGCGGCCAACAGTGGACGGATTGGTGATGGAGCTATGCTCTGGATCGAAAGATCAAAGAAGGTTGCAAAGATTGCTTCCTCCTCTCTCGACGGGGGAAGAGATGGATAGCAGAATAAAGAAAACGATCAGCACGGATGAAAGAAGGTAGTGGGCGAAGGGAAAAGAAAAAGTAAAAGGGGGAGGGAGACGAGAGAGCAATCCATAATCAGATCGAGTTCAAATACCCATTCATCCGTTCGAATTTTAACCGAGTAAAAAGTTGAAATTTTTTTATTAATATGTATAATTTTGTTCAAAAGCCCACAATTAACTATTTGAACTCATAAAATTTTATTTAATAACATCTGATTTTCATTTAGTTGGGATTAAAACGTGCATGTCTAAAAATGCCTTATAGAGGATCCGTTACAATTTTAACCGAGTAAAAAACTGAAAATTTTAGATTAATCTGTATAAATTTGTTCAAAAGCTCCTAATTAACTATTTGAACTCATAAAATTTTATTTAATAACATCTACTTGTCGTTTTTTTGGATTAAAACGTGCTTGTCTAAATGGGCTTTATAGAGGATCCGTTCCAATTTTAACCGAGTAAAAAGTTGAAAATTTAAGATTAATATGTATAATTTTTTTAATAGCCCAAAATTAACTATTTTAACTCATAATATTTGATTTAATAACATTTAGTTTTTGTTCTGTTGGGATTAAAACGTGCTTATCTAAAAAGGCTTTATAGAGAACCCGTTCAAATTTTAATCGAGTAAAAAGCTTAAAATTTTAGATTAATTTGTATAATTTTGTTTAAAAGCCCATAATTAACTATTTCAACTCATAAAATTTGATTTAATAATATTTGATTTTCGTTTTGTTCGGATTAAAACGTATATGTGTAGAAAGGCTTTATAAAAAATCTATTAAAATTTTAACCGCGTAAAAAGCTAAAAGTTTTAGATTAATTTGTATAATTTTGTACAAAAGCCCATAGTTAACTATTTGAACTCATAAAATTTGATTAAATAACATTTGGTTTTCATTTTGTTGGGATTAAAACGTACATGTCTAAAAATGCTTTATAGAGAATCCGTTCCAATTTTAACAGATAAAAATCTGAAAATTTGAAATGAAAATTTGACATTAATATATATAATTTTGTTTAATAATATTTGATTTAATAATATCTGATTTTTGATTTGTTGGGATTAAAACGGGCATGTCTAAAAATGCTTTATAGAGAATCTGTTCGAATTTTAACTGGTAAAAGCTGAAAATTTTAGATTAATCTGTATAATTTTGTTCAAGAGCCTAAAATTAACTATTTGAACTCATAAAATTGGATTTAATAATATCTGATTTATGATTTGTTGGGATTAAAACGTGTATGTCTAAAAACGCTTTATAAATAATCCGTTCGAATTTTAACCGCGTAAAAAGCTAAAAATTTTAGATTAATTTGTATAATTTCGTACAAAAGCCCATATTTAACTATTTGAACTCATAAAATTTGATTTAATAACATTTGATTGCCATTTTGTTGAGATAAAAATGTGCATGTCTAAAAAGGCTTTATAAAGAATCCGTTTGAATTTTAACCGAGTAAAAATCTAAAAATTTGAGATGAAAATATGAGGTTAATATGTATAATATTCTTTAGATGTCCATAATTAACTATTTGAACTCATAAAATTTGAATTAATAATATCTGGTTTTTGATTTGTTGGTCTTTATAGAGGATCCGTTCCAATTTTAACCGAGTAAAAAGTTGAAAATTTTAGATTAATATGTACAATTTTGTTTAAAAGCCCATAATTAACTATTTTAACTCATAAAATTTGATTTAATAAAATTTGTTTTTATTTTATTGGGATTAAAACGTGCACGTATAAAAAGGATTTATATAGAGAATCCGTTCGAATTTTAATCGAGTAAAAAACTGATAATTTTAGATTACTTTGTATAATTTTGTTTAAAAGCCCATAATTAGCTATTTTAACACATAAAATTTAACTTAATAATATTTGGTTTTCGTTTTGTTCTGATTAAAACGTGAATGTGTAAAAAGGCTTTATAAAGAATCTGTTCCAATTTTAACCGTGTAAAAAGCTAAAAATTTTAGATTAATTTGTATAATTTAGTACAAAAGCCCATAGTTAACTATTTGAACTCATAAAATTTGATTTAATAACATTTGTTTATCATTTTGTTGGGATTAAAATGTGCATCTCTAAAAAGGCTTTATAGAGAATCCGTTTGAATTTTAACCGAGTAAAAATCTGAAAATTTGATATGAAAATTTGAGGTTAATATGTATAATGTTGTTTAAAAGTCTATAATTAACTATTAGAAGTCATTAAATTTGATTTAATAACATCTGGTTGTCGATTTGTTGGGATTAAATCGTGCATGTTTAAAAAGGCTTTATATAGAATCTGTTCCAATTTTAAACGCGTAAAAAGTTAAAAATTTTAGATTAATATGTATAATTTTGTTCAAAATCTTATAGTTAAATATTTAAACTCATAAAATTTGATTTAATAACATGTGGTTGTCATTTTGATGGGATTAAGACGTACTTGCCTAAAAACGCTTTATAAATAATCCGTTAGAATTTTAACAGCGTAAAAAGCTAAAAATTTTAAATTAATTTGTATAATTTCGTACAAAACCCCATAGTTAACTATTTGAACTCATAAAATTTAATTTAATAACATTTGTTTGCCAATTTGTTGGGATAAAAACGTGCATGTCTAAAAAGGCTTTATAAAGAATCCGTTTGAATTTTAACAGAGTAAAAATCTGAAAATTTGAGATGAAAATATGAGGTTAATATGTATAATGTTCTTTAAATGTCCATAATTAACTATATGAACTCATAAAATTTGATTTAATAATATCTGTTTTTTGATTTATTGGGATTAAAACGTACATGTCTAAAAACGCTTTATAGATAATCTATTCAAATTTTAACCGAGTAAAAAGCTGAAAATTTTAGATTAATCTGTATAATTTTGTTCAAAACCCCTAATTAACTATTTGAACTCATAAAATTTGATTTAATAACATCTAGTTGTCGTTTTTTTGGGATTAAAGCGTACATGTCTAAAAATGCTTTATAGAGAATCCGTTCGAATTTTAACCCGTAAAAAGCTAAAAATTTGAGATGAAAATTTGAGATTAATTTGTATAATTTTGTTTAAAAGCCCATAATTAACTATTTGAAATCATAAAGTTTGATTTAATAACATTTGTTGTCGTTTTGTTTGGATTAAATTGTGCATGTTTAAAAAGGCTTTATAGAGAATCCGTTCTAATTTTAACAGCGTAAAAAGCTTAAAATTTGAGATTAATTTATATAATTTTGTTCAAAAGCTCATAATTAACAATTTGAACTAATAAAATTTGATTTAATAACATCTGGTTTTCGTTTTGTTGGGATTAAAACGTGCATTTCTAAAAAGGCTTAATAGAGAATCCATTCGAATTTTAACCGAGTAAAAAGCTGAAAATTTTAGATTAATTTGTATAATTTTGTTCAAAATCCCATAGTTAACTGTTTGAACTCATAAAATTTTATTTAATAACATGTGGTTCTCATTTTGATGGGATTAAAATGCACATGTCTAAAAAGGCATTATAGAGAATCTATTCGAATTTTAACCGAGTAAAAAGCTTAAAATTTTAGATTTATTTGTATAATTTTGTTCAAAAGCCCATAATTAACTCTTTGAACTCATAAAATTTGATTTAATAACATCTGGTAGTCGTTTTTTTGGGATTCAAAAGTGCATGTCTAAATGGGCTTTATAGAGGATCCGTTCCAATTTTAACCGAGTAAAAAGTTGAAAATTTGAGATTAATATGTATAATTTTGTTTAAAAGCCTATAATTAACTATTTTGACTCATAAAATTTGATTTAATAATTTTTGTTTTTGTTTTATTGGGATTAAAACGTGCACGTGTAAAAAGGATTTATATAAAGAATCCGTTCGAATTTTAACCGAGTAAAAAACTGATAATTTTAGATTAATTTGTATAATTTTGTTTAAAAGCCCATAATTAACTATTTTAACTCATAAAATTTAACTTAATAATATTTGGTTTTTGTTTTATTCCGATTAAAACGTGAATGTGTAAAAAGGCTTTATAAAGAATCTGTTCCAATTTTAACCGCGTTAAAAGCTAAAAAATTTAGATTAATTTGTATAATTTAGTACAAAAGCCCATAGTTAACTATTTGAACTCATAAAATTTGATTTAATAATATTTATTTGTCATTTTGTTGGGATTAAAATGTGCATCTCTAAAAAGGCTTTATAAAGAATTCGTTTGAATTTTAACCGAGTAAAAATCTAAAAATTTGAGATGAAAATTTGAGGTTAATATGTATAATGTTGTTTCAAAGTCTAAAATTAACTATTAGAAGTCATTAATTTTGATTTAATAACATCTGGTTGTCGTTTTGTTGGGATTAAATCGTGCATGTTTAAAATGGCTTTATAGAGAATCTGTTCCAATTTTAACCGCATAAAAAGTTAAAAATTTTAGATTAATTTGTATAATTTTGTTCAAAATCCTATAGTTAACTATTTGAACTCATAAAATTTGATTTAATAACATGTGGTTGTCATTTTGATGGGATTAAAAGGTTCTTGTCTAAAAACGCTTTATGAATAATCCGTTCGAATTTTAACCGCGTAAAAAGCTAAAAATTTTAGATTAATTTATATAATTTCATACAAAAGCCCATAGTTAACTATTTGAACTCATAAAATTTGATTTAATAACATTTGGTTGCCATTTTGTTGGGATAAAAACGTGCATGTCTAAAAAGGCTTTATAAAGAATCCGTTTGAATTTTAACAGAGTAAAAATCTGAAAATTTATGAAAAAAATATGAGGTTAATATGTATAATGCTCTATAAATGTACATAATTAAATATTTAAACTCATAAAATTTGATTTAATAATATCTGGTTTTTGATTTATTGGGATTAAAACGTACATGTCTAAAAATGCTTTATAGAGAATCTATTTAAATTTTAACCGAGTAAAAAGCTGAAAATTTTAGATTAATCTGTATAATTTTGTTCAAAACCCCTAATTAACTATTTAAACTCATAAAATTTGATTTAATAACATCTGGTTGTCGTTTTTGGGGGATTAAAGCATGCATGTCTAAAAATGCTTTATAGAGAATTCGTTCGAATTTTAACCCGTAAAAAGCCGAAAATTTGAGATGAAAATTTGAGATTAATTTGTATAATTTTGTTTAAAAGACCATAATTAACTATTTGAAATCATAAAATTTGATTTAATAACATTTGTTATCATTTTTTTTGGATTAAATTGTGCATGTTTAAAAAGGCTTTATAGAGAATCCGTTCCAATTTTAACCACGTAAAAAGCATAAAATTTTAGATTAATTTGTATAATTTTGTTCAAAAGCCCATTATTAATAATTTGAACTAAGAAAATTTGATTTAATAACATCTGGTTTTTGTTTTATTGGGATTAAAACGTACATGTCCAGGAAGGCTTAATAGAGAATCCATTCGAATTTTAACCGAGTAAAAAGCTGAAAATTTTAGATTAATTTGTATAATTTTGTTCAAAATCTCATAGTTAACTATTTGAACTTATAAAATTTTATTTAATAACATGTGATTTTCATTTTGTCGAGATTAAAACGTAAATGTCTAAAAAGGAATTATAGAGAATCCATTCGAATTTTAACCGAGTAAAAAGCTGAAAATTATAGATAAATTTGTATAATTTGGTTCAAAAGCAATAATTAACTATTTGAACTCTTAAAATTTGATTTAATAACATCTGGTTTTCATTTTATTGGGATTATAACGTGTATGTCTAAAAATGTTTATAGAGAATCCGTTCGAATTTTAACCGAGTAAAAAGCTGAAAATTTTAGATTAATCAGTATAATTTTGTTTAGAAGCCCATAATTAACTATTTGAACTCATAAAATTTGATTTAATAACATCTGATTGTTGGTCTTTTTGGATTAAAACGTGTAAACCTAAATATGCTTTATAGAGGATCCGTTTCAATTTTAACCGAGTAAAAAGTTGAAAATTTAAGATTAATTTGTATAATTTTGTTTAAAAGCCCATAATTAACTATTTTAACTCATCAAATTTGATTTAATAACATTTGGTTTTCGTTTTGTTGGGACTAAAACGTGCATGTCTAGAAAGGCTTTTTTGAGAATCCGTTCGAATTTCAACTGAGTAAAAAGATGAAAATATTAGATTAATTTATATAAGTTTGTTCAAAAGCCTATAATTAACTACTTAAACTCATAAAATTTGATTTAATAAAATCTGGTTTTCGTTTTGTTGGGATTAAAACATGCATGTCTAAAAATATATATAGAGAATCCGTTCGAATTTTAACCGAGAAAAAGCTGAAAATTTTAGATTAATCTATATAATTTTGTTCAAAATCCCCTAATTAACTATTTGAACTCAAAAAATTTGATTTCATAACATCTGGTTTTCGTTTTGTTGGGATTAAAATGTGCATGTCTAAAAAGGCTTAATAGAGAATTCATTCAAATTTTAACCGAGTAAAAGATGAAAATTTTAGATTAATCTGTATAATTTTATTCAAAAGCCCCTAATTAACTATTTGAACTCATAAAATTTGATTTAATAACATCTGGTTTTCGTTTCGTTGGGATTAAATCGTGCTTGTCTAAAAAGGCTTAATGGAGAATCCATTTGAATTTTAACTGAGTACAAAGCAAAAAATTTTAGATTAGTTTGTATAATTTTGTTCAAAATCCCATAATTAACTATTTTAACTCATAAAATTTTATTTAATAACATGTGGTTCTCATTTTGATTGGATTAAAACGTACATGTCTAAAAAGGCTTTAAAATGGATCCATTATAATTTTAAAGGACTAAAAAGCTGAAAATTTTAGATTAATCTGTATAATTTTGTTTAGAAGCCCATAATTAACTATTTGAACTCATGAAATTCGATTTAATAACATCTGGTTTTTATTTTGTTGGGATTAAAATGTGCATGTCTAAAAATGTTTATAGAGAATCCGTTCGAATTTTAACAGAGTAAAAAGCTGAAAATTTTAGATAAATTTGTATAATTTGGTTCAAAAGCCCATAATTAACTATTTGAACTCATAAAATTTGATTCAATAACATCTGGTTTTCGTTTTATTGGAATTATAACGTGCATGTCTAAAAATGTTTATAGAGAATCCGTTCGAATTTTAACAGAGTAAAAAGCTGAAAATTTTAGATTAATCTGTATAATTTTGTTTAGAAGCCCATAATTAACTATTTGAACTCATAAAATTTTATTTAATAACATCTGATTGTTGGTTTTTTTGAATTAAAATGTGTATGCCTAAATGTTCTATATAGAGGATCTGTTTCAATTTTAACCGAGTAAAAGTTGAAAATTTAAGATTAATTTTTATAATTTTTTTTAAAAGCCCATAATTAACTATTTTAACTCATCAAATTTGATTTAATAACATTTGGTTTTCGTTTTGTTGGGACTAAAACGTGCATGTCTAAAAAGGCTTTTTTGAGAATCTGTTCGAATTTTAACCAAGTAAAAAGATGAAAATATTATATTAATTTGAATAAGTTTGTTCAAAAGCACATAAATAACTACTTAAACTCATAAAATTTGATTTAATAACATCTGGTTTTCGTTTTGTTGGGATTAAAATGTACATGTCTAAAAATATTTATAGAGAATCCGTTTCAATTTTAACCGAGAAAAAGCTAAAAATTTTAGATTAATCTGTATAATTTTGTTCAAAAGCCCCTAATTAACTATTTGAACTCAAAAAATTTGATTTGATAACATCTGGTTTTCGTTTTGTTGGGATTAAAACGTGCATGTCTAAAAAGGCTTAATAGAGAATTCATTCAAATTTTAACCGAGTAAAAAACTAAAAATTTTAGATTAATTTCTATACTTTTGTTCAAAATCTCATAGTTAACTATTTGAACTCATAAAATTTTATTTAATAACATGTGCTTCTCCTTTTGACCGGAATAAATCGTGCATGTCTAAAAAGGCTTTATAGAGGATCCGTTATAATTTTAATCGAGTAAAAAGCTAAAAATTTTAGATTAATCTATATAATTTTGTTTAGAAGCCCATAATTAACTATTTGAACTCATAAAATTCGATTTAATAACATCTGGTTTTCGTTTTGTTGGGATTAAAATGTGCATGTCTAAAAATGTTTATAGAGAATCCGTTTGAATTTTCATCGAGAAAAAGCTGAAAATTTTAGATTAATCTATATAATTTTATTCAAAAGCCCCTAATTAACTATTTGAACTCATAAAATTTGATTTAATAACATCTGGTTTTGGTTTTGTTGGGATTAAATCGTGCATGTCTAAAAAGGCTTAATAGAGAATCCATTCGAATTTTAACCGCGTAAAAAGCTAAAAATTTTAGATTAATTTGTATAATTTTCTTCAGAATCCCATAATTAACTATTTGAACTCATAAAATTTTATTTAATAAAATCTGGTTTTCGTTTTGTTGGGATTAAAATGTCCATGTCTAAAAAGGCTTTATAGAGAATACTTTTGAATTTTAACCGAGTAAAAAGTTGAAAGTTTCAGATTAATCTATATAATTTTGTTTAAAAGCACAAAATTAACTATTTGAACTCATAAAATTGTATTTAATAATATCTAGTTTTCGTTTTGGTGGGATTAAAACATGCATGTCTAAAACTGCTTTATAGAGAATCCGTTAGAATTTTAACCGAGTAAAAAGCTGAAAATTTTAGATTAATCTGTATAATTTTGTTCAAAAGGCCCTAATCAACTATTTGAACTCATAAAATTTGATTTAATAACATTTGATTGTCTTTTTTTGGGATTAAAACGCGCATGTCTAAATGGGCTTTATAGAGGATCCGTTCCAATTTTAACCGAGTAAAAAGTTGAGAATTTGAGATTAATATGTATAATTTTGTTTAAAAGTTCATTATTAACTATTTTAACTCATAAAATTTGATTTAATAACATTTTGTTTTTACTTTGTTGGGATTAAAACGTGCATGTCTAAAAAGGTATTATAGAGAATCCATTCAAATATTAACCGAGTAAAAAGCCAAAAATTTTAGAATAATTTGTATAATTTTGTTCAAAAGCCCATAATTAACTATTTGAACTCATAAAATTTTATTTAATAATATGTGGTTGTCATTTTGATGAGATTAAAACGTACATGTCTAAAAAAGCTTTATAGAGGATTCGTTACAATTTTAATAGAGTAAAAAGCTGAAAATTTTAGATTAGTCGGTATAATTTTGTTCAAAAGCCCCTAATTAACTATTTGAACGCATAAAATTTGATTTAATAACATCTGGTTTTCGTTTTGTGAGAATTAAAAGGTACATGTCTAAAAAGGCTTTACAGAGAATTCATTCGAATTTTAACCGAGTAAAAATCTGAAAATTTTATATTAATTTGTATAATTTTGTTCAAAAGCCCATAACTAACTATTTGAACTCATAAAATTTGATTCAATAACATCTGGTTTTCGTTTTATTGGGATTATAACGTGCATGTCTAAAAATGTTTATAGAGAATCCGTTCGAATTTTAACAGAGTAAAAAGCTGAAAATTTTAGATTAATCTGTATAATTTTGTTTAGAAGCCCATAATTAACTATTTGAACTCATAAAATTTTATTTAATAACATCTGATTGTTGGTTTTTTTGAATTAAAATGTGTATGCCTAAATGTTCTATATAGAGAATTTGTTTCAATTTTAACCGAGTAAAAGTTGAAAATTTAAGATTAATTTTTATAATTTTTTTTAAAAGCCCATAATTAACTATTTTAACTCATCAAATTTGATTTAATAACATTTGGTTTTCGTTTTGTTGGGACTAAAACGTGCATGCCTAAAAAGGCTTTTTTGAGAATCTGTTCGAATTTTAACCAAGTAAAAAGATGAAAATATTATATTAATTTGAATAAGTTTGTTCAAAAGCACATAAATAACTACTTAAACTCATAAAATTTGATTTAATAACATCTGGTTTTCGTTTTGTTGGGATTAAAATGTACATGTCTAAAAATATTTATAGAGAATCCGTTTCAATTTTAACCGAGAAAAAGCTGAAAATTTTAGATTAATCTGTATAATTTTGTTCAAAAGCCCCTAATTAACTATTTGAACTCAAAAAATTTGATTTGATAACATCTGGTTTTCGTTTTGTTGGGATTAAAACGTGCATGTCTAAAAAGGCTTAATAGAGAATTCATTCAAATTTTAACCGAGTAAAAAACTGAAAATTTTAGATTAATTTCTATACTTTTGTTCAAAATCTCATAGTTAACTATTTGAACTCATAAAATTTTATTTAATAACATGTGCTTCTCCTTTTGACCGGAATAAATCGTGCATGTCTAAAAAGGCTTTATAGAGGATCCGTTATAATTTTAATCGAGTAAAAAGCTAAAAATTTTAGATTAATCTATATAATTTTGTTTAGAAGCCCCTAATTAACTATTTGAACTCATAAAATTCGATTTAATAACATCTGGTTTTCGTTTTGTTGGGATTAAAATGTGCATGTCTAAAAATGTTTATAGAGAATCCGTTTGAATTTTCATCGAGAAAAAGCTGAAAATTTTAGATTAATCTGTATAATTTTATTCAAAAGCCCCTAATTAACTATTTGAACTCATAAAATTTGATTTAATAACATCTGGTTTTGGTTTTGTTGGGATTAAATCGTGCATGTCTAAAAAGGCTTAATAGAGAATCCATTCGAATTTTAACCGCGTAAAAAGCTAAAAATTTTAGATTAATTTGTATAATTTTCTTCAGAATCCCATAATTAACTATTTGAACTCATAAAATTTTATTTAATAAAATCTGGTTTTCGTTTTGTTGGGATTAAAATGTCCATGTCTAAAAAGGCTTTATAGAGAATACTTTTGAATTTTAACCGAGTAAAAAGTTGAAAGTTTCAGATTAATCTATATAATTTTGTTTAAAAGCACAAAATTAACTATTTGAACTCATAAAATTGTATTTAATAATATCTGGTTTTCGTTTTGGTGGGATTAAAACATGCATGTCTAAAACTGCTTTATAGAGAATCCGTTAGAATTTTAACCGAGTAAAAAGCAGAAAATTTTAGATTAATCTGTATAATTTTGTTCAAAAGGCCCTAATCAACTATTTGAACTCATAAAATTTGATTTAATAACATCTGATTGTCTTTTTTTGGGATTAAAACGCGCATGTCTAAATGGGCTTTATAGAGGATCCGTTCCAATTTTAACCGAGTAAAAAGTTGAGAATTTGAGATTAATATGTATAATTTTGTTTAAAAGTTCATTATTAACTATTTTAACTCATAAAATTTGATTTAATAACATTTTGTTTTTACTTTGTTGGGATTAAAACGTGCATGTCTAAAAAGGTATTATAGAGAATCCATTCAAATATTAACCGAGTAAAAAGCCAAAAATTTTAGAATAATTTGTATAATTTTGTTCAAAAACCCATAATTAACTATTTGAACTCATAAAATTTTATTTAATAATATGTGGTTGTCATTTTGATGAGATTAAAACGTACATGTCTAAAAAAGCTTTATAGAGGATTCGTTACAATTTTAATAGAGTAAAAAGCTGAAAATTTTAGATTAGTCGGTATAATTTTGTTCAAAAGCCCCTAATTAACTATTTGAACGCATAAAATTTGATTTAATAACATCTGGTTTTCGTTTTGTGAGAATTAAAAGGTACATGTCTAAAAAGGCTTTACAGAGAATTCGTTCGAATTTTAACCGAGTAAAAATCTGAAAATTTTATATTAATTTGTATAAATTTGTTCAAAAGCCCATAACTAACTATTTGAACTCATAAAATTTGATTCAATAACATCTGGTTTTCGTTTTATTGGGATTATAACGTGCATGTCTAAAAATGTTTATAGAGAATCCGTTCGAATTTTAACAGAGTAAAAAGCTGAAAATTTTAGATTAATCTGTATAATTTTGTTTAGAAGCCCATAATTAACTATTTGAACTCATAAAATTTTATTTAATAACATCTGATTGTTGGTTTTTTTGAATTAAAATGTGTATGCCTAAATGTTCTATATAGAGGATCTGTTTCAATTTTAACCGAGTAAAAGTTGAAAATTTAAGATTAATTTTTATAATTTTTTTTAAAAGCCCATAATTAACTATTTTAACTCATCAAATTTGATTTAATAACATTTGGTTTTCGTTTTGTTGGGACTAAAACGTGCATGTCTAAAAAGGCTTTTTTGAGAATCTGTTCGAATTTTAACCAAGTAAAAAGATGAAAATATTATATTAATTTGAATAAGTTTGTTCAAAAGCACATAAATAACTACTTAAACTCATAAAATTTGATTTAATAACATCTTGTTTTCGTTTTGTTGGGATTAAAGTGTACATGTCTAAAAATATTTATAGAGAATCCGTTTCAATTTTAACCGAGAAAAAGCTGAAAATTTTAGATTAATCTGTATAATTTTGTTCAAAAGCCCCTAATTAACTATTTGAACGCATAAAATTTGATTTAATAACATCTGGTTTTCGTTTTGTGAGAATTAAAAGGTACATGTCTAAAAAGGCTTTACAGAGAATTCGTTCGAATTTTAACTGAGTAAAAATCTGAAAATTTTATATTAATTTGTATAATTTTGTTCAAAAGCCCATAACTAACTATTTGAACTCATAAAATTTGATTTAATAACGTCTGGTCGTCTTTTTGATGGGATTAAAACGTGTATGTCTAAAAAGGCTTTAAAGAGAATCCGTTCGAATTTTAACCGAGTAAAAAACTGAAAATTTTAGATTAATCTGTATAATTTTGTTCAAAAAGCCCATAATTAACTATTTCTACTCATAAAATTTAATTTAAAAACATCTGGTTTTCTTTTTGCTGGAATTAAATAGTGTATGTCTAAAAGCCCATAATTAACTATTTTAACACATAAAATTTGATTTAATAACATCTGGTTTTCGTTTTGTGAGAATTAAAAGGTACATGTCTAAAAAGGCTTTACAGAGAATTCGTTCGAATTTTAACTGAGTAAAAATCTGAAAATTTTATATTAATTTGTATAAATTTGTTCAAAAGCCCATAACTAACTATTTGAACTCATAAAATTTGATTCAATAACATCTGGTTTTTGTTTTATTGGGATTATAACGTGCATGTCTAAAAATGTTTATAGAGAATCCGTTCGAATTTTAACAGAGTAAAAAGCTGAAAATTTTAGATTAATCTGTATAATTTTGTTTAGAAGCCCATAATTAACTATTTGAACTCATAAAATTTTATTTAATAACATCTGATTGTTGGTTTTTTTGAATTAAAATGTGTATGCCTAAATGTTCTATATAGAGAATTTGTTTCAATTTTAACCGAGTAAAAGTTGAAAATTTAAGATTAATTTTTATAATTTTTTTTAAAAGCCCATAATTAACTATTTTAACTCATCAAATTTGATTTAATAACATTTGGTTTTCGTTTTGTTGGGACTAAAACGTGCATGCCTAAAAAGGCTTTTTTGAGAATCTGTTCGAATTTTAACCAAGTAAAAAGATGAAAATATTATATTAATTTGAATAAGTTTGTTCAAAAGCACATAAATAACTACTTAAACTCATAAAATTTGATTTAATAACATCTGGTTTTCGTTTTGTTGGGATTAAAATGTACATGTCTAAAAATATTTATAGAGAATCCGTTTCAATTTTAACCGAGAAAAAGCTAAAAATTTTAGATTAATCTGTATAATTTTGTTCAAAAGCCCCTAATTAACTATTTGAACTCAAAAAATTTGATTTGATAACATCTGGTTTTCGTTTTGTTGGGATTAAAACGTGCATGTCTAAAAAGGCTTAATAGAGAATTCATTCAAATTTTAACCGAGTAAAAAACTGAAAATTTTAGATTAATTTCTATACTTTTGTTCAAAATCTCATAGTTAACTATTTGAACTCATAAAATTTTATTTAATAACATGTGCTTCTCCTTTTGACTGGAATAAATCATGCATGTCTAAAAAGGCTTTATAGAGGATCCGTTATAATTTTAGTCGAGTAAAAAGCTAAAAATTTTAGATTAATCTATATAATTTTGTTTAGAAGCCCCTAATTAACTATTTGAACTCATAAAATTCGATTTAATAACATCTGGTTTTCGTTTTGTTGGGATTAAAATGTGCATGTCTAAAAATGTTTATAGAGAATCCGTTTGAATTTTCATCGAGAAAAAGCTGAAAATTTTAGATTAATCTGTATAATTTTATTCAAAAGCCCCTAATTAACTATTTGAACTCATAAAATTTGATTTAATAACATCTGGTTTTGGTTTTGTTGGGATTAAATCGTGCATGTCTAAAAAGGCTTAATAGAGAATCCATTCGAATTTTAACCGCGTAAAAAGCTAAAAATTTTAGATTAATTTGTATAATTTTCTTCAGAATCCCATAATTAACTATTTGAACTCATAAAATTTTATTTAATAAAATCTGGTTTTCGTTTTGTTGGGATTAAAATGTCCATGTCTAAAAAGGCTTTATAGAGAATACTTTTGAATTTTAACCGAGTAAAAAGTTGAAAGTTTCAGATTAATCTATATAATTTTGTTTAAAAGCACAAAATTAACTATTTGAACTCATAAAATTGTATTTAATAATATCTGGTTTTCGTTTTGGTGGGATTAAAACATGCATGTCTAAAACTGCTTTATAGAGAATCCGTTAGAATTTTAACCGAGTAAAAAGCTGAAAATTTTAGATTAATCTGTATAATTTTGTTCAAAAGGCCCTTATCAACTATTTGAACTCATAAAATTTGATTTAATAACATCTGATTGTCTTTTTTTGGGATTAAAACGCGCATGTCTAAATGGGCTTTATAGAGGATCCGTTCCAATTTTAACCGAGTAAAAAGTTGAGAATTTGAGATTAATATGTATAATTTTGTTTAAAAGTTCATTATTAACTATTTTAACTCATAAAATTTGATTTAATAACATTTTGTTTTTACTTTGTTGGGATTAAAACGTGCATGTCTGAAAAGGTATTATAGAGAATCCATTCAAATATTAACCGAGTAAAAAGCCAAAAATTTTAGAATAATTTGTATAATTTTGTTCAAAAGCCCATAATTAACTATTTGAACTCATAAAATTTTATTTAATAATATGTGGTTGTCATTTTGATGAGATTAAAACGTACATGTCTAAAAAAGCTTTATAGAGGATTCGTTACAATTTTAATAGAGTAAAAAGCTGAAAATTTTAGATTAGTCGGTATAATTTTGTTCAAAAGCCCCTAATTAACTATTTGAACGCATAAAATTTGATTTAATAACATCTGGTTTTCGTTTTGTGAGAATTAAAAGGTACATGTCTAAAAAGGCTTTACAGAGAATTCGTTCGAATTTTAACTGAGTAAAAATCTGAAAATTTTATATTAATTTGTATAAATTTGTTCAAAAGCCCATAACTAACTATTTGAACTCATAAAATTTGATTCAATAACATCTGGTTTTTGTTTTATTGGGATTATAACGTGCATGTCTAAAAATGTTTATAGAGAATCCGTTCGAATTTTAACAGAGTAAAAAGCTGAAAATTTTAGATTAATCTGTATAATTTTGTTTAGAAGCCCATAATTAACTATTTGAACTCATAAAATTTTATTTAATAACATCTGATTGTTGGTTTTTTTGAATTAAAATGTGTATGCCTAAATGTTCTATATAGAGGATCTGTTTCAATTTTAACCGAGTAAAAGTTGAAAATTTAAGATTAATTTTTATAATTTTTTTTAAAAGCCCATAATTAACTATTTTAACTCATCAAATTTGATTTAATAACATTTGGTTTTCGTTTTGTTGGGACTAAAACGTGCATGTCTAAAAAGGCTTTTTTGAGAATCTGTTCGAATTTTAACCAAGTAAAAAGATGAAAATATTATATTAATTTGAATAAGTTTGTTCAAAAGCACATAAATAACTACTTAAACTCATAAAATTTGATTTAATAACATCTTGTTTTCGTTTTGTTGGGATTAAAGTGTACATGTCTAAAAATATTTATAGAGAATCCGTTTCAATTTTAACCGAGAAAAAGCTGAAAATTTTAGATTAATCTGTATAATTTTGTTCAAAAGCCCCTAATTAACTATTTGAACGCATAAAATTTGATTTAATAACATCTGGTTTTCGTTTTGTGAGAATTAAAAGGTACATGTCTAAAAAGGCTTTACAGAGAATTCGTTCGAATTTTAACTGAGTAAAAATCTGAAAATTTTATATTAATTTGTATAATTTTGTTCAAAAGCCCATAACTAACTATTTGAACTCATAAAATTTGATTTAATAACGTCTGGTCGTCTTTTTGATGGGATTAAAACGTGTATGTCTAAAAAGGCTTTAAAGAGAATCCGTTCGAATTTTAACCGAGTAAAAAACTGAAAATTTTAGATTAATCTGTATAATTTTGTTCAAAAAGCCCATAAGTAACTATTTCTACTCATAAAATTTAATTTAAAAACATCTGGTTTTCTTTTTGCTGGAATTAAATAGTGTATGTCTAAAAGCCCATAATTAACTATTTTAACACATAAAATTTGATTTAATAACATTTGATATTCGTTTTGTTCGGATTAAAACGTGCATGTGTAAAAAGGATTCATAAAGAATCTGTTTAGATTTTAACCACGTAAAAAGCTAAAAAATTTAGATTAATTTGTATAATTTTGTACAAAAGCCCATCGTTAACTATTTGAACACATAAAATTTGATTTAATAAAATTTGGTTAACATTTTGATGGGATTAAAATGTGCATGTCTAAAAAGGCTTTATAGAGGATACGTTATAATTTTAACCGAGTAAAAAGTTGAAAATTTTAGATTAATCAGTATAATTTTGTTCAAAAGACCATAATTAACTTTTTGAACTCATAAAATTCAATTTAATAACATCTGGTTTTCGTTTTGTTGTTAATAAAATGTGCATGTCTAAAATTTTTTATAGAGAACTCGTTCGAATTTTAAATTAGAAAAAACTGAAAATTTTAGATTAATCTACATAATTTTGTTCAAAATCCCCTAATTATCTATTTGAACTCATAAAATTTGATTTAATTACATCTTGTTTTCATTTTGTTGGGATTATAACGTGCATGTCTAAAACTACTTTATAGATAATCCGTTCGAATTTTAACCGAGTAAAAAGCTTAAAGTTTTATATTCATCGGTATAATTTTATTCAAAAGCCCAAAATAAACTATTTGAACTCATAAAATTTGATTTAATAATATCTGGTTTTATATTTGCTGGGATTAAAATGTGCATGTCTAAAATTGCTTTATAGAGAATCCATTTGAATTTTAAAAGCGTAAAAAGCTGAAAATTTTAGATTAATCTGTATAATTTTGTTCAAAAGCCCCTAATTAACTATTTGAACTCATAAAATTTGATTTAATAACATTTGGTTGTCATTTTTTGGGATTAAAACGTGCATGTCTAAAAGGGCTTTATAGAGGATCTGTTCCAATTTTAACCGAGTAAAAAGTTGAAAAATTGAGATTAATATGTATTATTTTGTTTTAAATCCCATAATTAACTATTTTAACTCATAAAATTTTATTTAATAACATTTGGTTTTTGTTTTTTTGGCATTAAAACGTACATGTTTAAAAAGGCATTATAGAGAATCCATTCAAATTTTAACCGGGTAAAAAGCAGAAAATTTTAGATTAATTTTTATAATTTTGTTCAAAAGCCCGTAATTAACTATTTGAACTCATAAAATTTGATTTAATAACATCTGGTTTTCATTTTATTAGGATTAAAACATGCATATCTAAAAATGTTTATAGAGAATCCGTTTGAATTTTGTCCGACTAAAAAGCTGAAAATTTTAGATTAATCTGTATAATTTTATTCAAAAGCCCCTAATTAAGTATTTGAACTCATAAAATTTGATTTAATAACATCTGGTTGTTGTTTTTTTGGGATTAAAACGTTTATGTCTAAATGTGCTTCATAGAGGATCCGTTTCCATTTTAACGGATTAAAAGTTAAAAATTTAAGATTAATGTGTATAATTTTGTTAAAAAGTCCATAATTAACTATTTTAACTCATAAAATTCGATTAAATAACATTTGGTTTTAGTTTTGTTGGGATTAAAACGTGGATGTCTAAAAAGGCTTTATAGAGAATTCGTTCTATTTTTAATCGAGTAAAAAGCTGAAAATTTTAGATTAATTTGTATCATTTTGTTTAAAAGCCCTTAATTAACTATTTTAACACATAAAATTTGATTTAATAACATTTGATTTTCGTTTTGTTCAGATTAAAACGTGTTTGTGTAAAAAGACTTTATAAAGAATCTATTTAGATTTTAACCGCGTAAAGAGCTAAAAATTTTAGATTAATTTGTATAATTTTTTTCAAAAGCCCATAGTTAACTATTTGAACTCATAAAATTTGATTTAATAACATTTGGTTGTCATTTGTTGGGATTAAAATGTGCATGTCTTAAAAGGCTTTATAGACAACCCGTTCGAATTTTAATCGAGTAAATACCTGAAAATTTAATATTAATATGTATAATTTTGTTAAAAAAGCCCATATTTGACTATTTGAACTCATAAAATATAATTTAATAACATCTGTTTTTCGTTTTGTTGGGTTTAAAATGTGCATGTCTAAAAAGGCTTTATAGAGGATCCGTTCCAATTTTAACCGAGTAAAAAGTTGAAAATTTGAGATTAATATGTATAATTTTGTTTAAAATCCCATTATTAACTATTTTGACTCATAAAATTTGATTTAATAAAATTTTGTTTTCGTTTTGTTGTGATTAAAATGTGCATGTCTGAAAAAGCTTTATATAGAGAATCCGTTCTAATTTCAACCGAGTAAAAACTTGAAAAATTTTAGATTAATATGTATAATTTTGTTTGAGAGCCCAAAATTAACTATTTTAACTCATAAAATTTGATTTAATAACATCTGGTTTTCGTTTTGTTCGGATTAAAAAGTGCATGTCTAAGAAGACTTTATAGAGAATCCGTTTGAATTTTAACTGAGTAAAAACTTGAAAATTTTAGATTAATTTATATAAGTTTGTTCGAAAGTCCACAATTAAATACTTGAACTCATAAAATTTGATTTAGTAACATCTAGTTGTCGCTTTTTTTGGGATTAAAACGTGCATGTCTAAATGGGCTTTATAGAGGATCCGTTTAATTTTAACTGAACAAAAAAGTTGAAAATTTGAGATTAATATGTATAATTTTGTTTAAAAGCCCGAAATTAAATATTTTAACTCATAAAATTTGATTTAATAACATTTGTTTTTCGTTTTGTTGGGATAAAAATGTGCATGTCTATAAAGACATTGTATAGAGAATCCGTTCGAATTTTGACCTCGTAAAAAGCTGAAAATTTTAGATTAATTTGTATAATTTTGTTTAAAAGTTCATAATTAACAATTTTAACTCATAAAATTTGATTTAATAGCATTTGGTTTTCGTTTTGTTCGTATTAAACCGTGTATGTGTAGAAAGGCTATATAAAGAATCTGTTCTTATTTTAACCACGTAAAAACCTAAAATTTTTAGATTAATTTTTATAATTTTGTTCAAAAGCCCATACTTAACTATTTGAACTCATAAAATTTGATTTAATAAAATTAGGTTTTCATTTTGTTGGGATTAAAACGTGCATGTCTAAAAAGGTTTTATAGAGAATCCGTTCGAATTTTAACAAAGTAAAAAGCTTAAAATTTTAGATTAATCTGTATAATTTTGTTCAAAAGCCAATAATTAACTATTTGAACTCATAAAATTTGATTTAATAACATATGGTTTTCATTTTTTGGGGATTAAAACGTGCATGCATAAATGGGTTTTATAGAGGATCCGTTCCAATTTTAGCCGAGTAAGAAGTTGAAAATTTGAGATTAATATGTTTAATTTAGTTTAAAAGCCCATAGTTAACTATTTTAACTCATGAAATTTGATTTAATAACATTTAGTTTTCATTTTATTGAGATTAAAATGTGCATGTCTAAAAAGGCTTTATAGAGATTCCGTTCGAATTTTAACTGAGTAAAAAGCTGAAAATTTTAGATTAATTTGTATAATTTTGTTTAAAAGCCCATAATTAACTATTTTAACTTATAACATTTGAATTAATAACATTTAGTTTTCATTTTGTTAGTATTAAAACGTGCATGTCTAAAAAGGCTTTAAAAAGAATTTGGTCCAATTTTCACCGCGTAAAAACTTAAAAATTTTACATTAATTTGTATAATTTTGTTTAAAAGTCCATAGTTAACTATTTGAACTCATAAAATTTGATTTAATAATATTTGGTTGTCATTTTTTTAGGATTAAAACGTTCATATCTAAAAATGCTTTAAAGAGAATCCGTTAGAATTTTAACCGAGTAAAAAACTAAAAATTTTAGATTAATTTGTATAATTTTGTTTAAAATCCATTAGTTAACTCTTTGAACTCATAAAATTTAATTTAATAATATTTTATTGACATTTTGTTGGGATTAAAACGTGCATTTTTCAAACAAATCGGGAATATTCAATTTACTGAGGAAGAGCAATCCACTATTTTTCAAACAAATCTTCCCTGGGACTCTGCTGATGCTGATTCACATACAACTTTGCTAGGGAACATGATCACCTCGAAAGACATTGATGATCAAATTATCATTAAAGCATTCACCGGTATTTGGACCCCGGCTAAATTATCTTCTATGCGCGCATTGCGACCACGGCTGTTCCTAATCTGCTTCAAGGATGAAAAGATTAAAGAGGATATTCTGTCCAGGGGGCCATGGACCTATAAGGATGAGTGGCTTTCCCTAACTCAATATGATCCTGCTCTCAGCCTTGATGATCACTCCTTCATGATAATGAATGTGTGGGTACGAATTTATAATATTCCACCTATCCTCCTTGCCTCGGAGGAATCCGCTAACAATACTGGTGAGTCTCTCTGAGCTTTAATTGGAACTGTTACAAAGATTGACACGAGGAAAATGGATCTCAATATGGTCGACTATCTTAGGGTAGGAGTATCTCTAGATGCCTCTAAACCAGTTCGACGTTGTGTTGCTATTGGTGGGGGGTCTTCTACCCGGTTTTGTCCTCTACAATATGAACGCCTTCCCACTCTCTGCCACTGTTGTGGTCGTGTTGGTCACTCTCTTGATTTTTGCACTATCCCAGCTGAACAGAGGCCTGAACAACTTCAATATGGCGACTGGCTCCGCTATCTCCCTAAGAAGAAGATTTCTCAACCTCTGCAGAGAGGACGTATCCGTTACATTACTCAAAACTCTCAAGCATCTCCTTCCACGGGTTCTAATGATAAAGGCAAGGCTCCGGTGAAAGATCTATCCGCCCAGGAGAACGCCCCTCCAACTGAGTCTTTGCCTGTCTTCTCACAGGGCCCTCGCACTCTTCCAACTGTCCCAAGCAAACTATCTGCTCGGCGTGGCCCCTCTCAGCCCTTGCAAACGGTTTTTCCGGAGTTGGAACCCAATATTACTACTCGGTCTAAGATTCCTGATGGTGATGCTGATGATAGCCTGTCGGTGCCAGAACTCCAAGATCTGGAGCTTGATCTTGCCAATGATGCTGCTTTCCAGGAAGCTGCTGACTGGATTGAACATGCGCCACCAATGAAGAAATCTGCTCGTGCAGTTGTTACTAGGGGATCTAAAAGAACTCCGCCATCTGATGAGGGCTCTCGACCTAAACGCCCTCGGCCATCTCCTAAAGGATCTGTAGAAAAAGCTAGGATGAGCAGCACACACAACTCTCCGGCGGAGGTTGACAGTGGTCAACCCCGCCGAGCCAAATGATCGATCTTTTTTGGAACTGTCATGGCTTTTATACCATGGCAGTTCTACCTTTAGTTTTTTTCTTTCTTTTTCTCGTTGTTTTTAGTGTTTTGTGTTTATTAGGACGGTGTTTTTCTTTTGTCTCTTTTTTTAGGTGTGTTTTCAGGTTTAATAATATTTCTTTTTCTTTGTTTTTTTACTTTGGTTTTTTCTTTTACTCTCCTTTTTTCTTTTCCTTTTTCTTTCGTACATATGTTTTTCTACGTTTACATATACCACCCTTTGCAAGGGATCTTTCCAACGTCTTTTTTGACGTATCTTTTCCTACGGAGAGGAATTACTTTCCTCCTCTACTTCATGTCACTTTACATTCTTGGCTAGCTGGGATGAGCAGCTTTAACAACTCTCCGGCGGTGGTTGACGATGATCAACCCCGCCGAGCGAAATGAAAATCTTATGTTGGAACTGTCAGGGCCTTGGCAACGCCCAGGCAGTTCTTGCGTTACAACACGCTGTCTCTAAGCATGATGCTGATTGTCTCTTTCTTTGCGAGACCAGATTAAACAGACTAAACATGGATCGTATTAAGCTCAAAATTGGTATGCATAGTTGTCTCGCCATTGATCCCAGGCCTTCATGTACAGGACTTGCCATCCTCTAGAAGAACAATTCTTCTGTTGATCTCCTCTCATATTCAGATCGTCATATTGATGTTCTTGTTACATTTGAACAAATTCAATTCCACTTTACTGGCATACACGATTTTCCTGAAACTGCAAACAAATACAAGACTTGGCAATTAATAGATTCCCTGAATGTAGCCAATTCTCTTCCTTGGCTTTTAGGGGGGGATTTTAATAAAATTCTTTATGACAATGAGAAACAAGGTGGTTCTCGCCGTGCTCGTTCGCAAATTAACAATTTTCAAGAGTGCCTTGATAATAATGATCTTTTCGACTATAAACCAAAGTCTGGATGGTTCACTTGGACCAGATCGGGATGCAACTCGGTCACCATTATGGAAAGACTAGATAGATTTCTTGGCAATTCCGCCTGGTTCAATACTTTCCCTAGTTGCCAAGCCATCTCTTTCTTCCAAGCTCGCTCTGACCACTGTCCTATTTTAATGGATACTAGGCCTGTTTTGGGTCCCCCAGTTGTGCGGCCCAGTACTTTGTTCCGCTATGAGAACTGCTGGGCTGATAATCCTGAGGTTCTTTTACGTATTAAAGAGCTATGGTCTACTCCATCTCGATCGACTCTAAGTAAATTGCATGACATTAGGCACTTCCTTGCTACTTGGCAAACTAACAAACGATTGAAGTCCAATAAGCGTATCTCCCAATTGAATGATTTCATTAACCTCTGTCTCGCGCGCCATCTTTCCGACTCTGAAGTCAATGGCCTTCTCTCAGCTAAACGCGAGCTCGACAGCTTAATGAATGCGAAGGAAATCTACTGGGCTCAACGCGCTCGAACTCTCTGGCTAGAACACGGTGATAAAAACACCTCCTTCTTTCATGCCAGAGCGACTAGCCGTCGGAGGAAAAACCAGATTGTTGGTCTATTCGATGATCAGAATACTTGGCACACTAATTCAAATGACATTATGACTACCGCTGTTATATATTTTCAAACTCTTTTTTCGTCATCCTCTCCTATTATAGATCCATCAATTTTGAACAATATTCCCACAGTTATTACTGATTCTATGAATAATGAACTTAATAAGGATTTCACTTCAGATGAAATTCATACTGCTTTTCGTGATATCAATCCGAGGAAGGCCCCGGGGGTTGACGGTTTCCCAAGCAGTTTCTTCCGGAAGCACTGGGATATCCTTGGCCATGAATTTACATCTCTATGCCTCAGGCTCCTTCGAGGGTCCATTAATATAGAGGACGTCAATCGTACCATTATTGTGCTTATCCCTAAAATTGATGAACCTACTACAATGCGTCATCTTCGACCTATTAGTCTCTGTACAGTTATTTATAAAACTGTCTCGAAAGTTCTTGTTAATCGGCTAAAATCTATCATACCTATTTGTATTAGTGGCAACCAAGCTGCTTTTGTTCACGGCAGGAATATTACGGATAATATTCTTATAGCTCATGAACTTATCCATACCCTTAATACTGATGCTACATCCCTTGCGAAAGGGGCTAGTTTAAAGCTAGATATGGAAAAGGCATTCGACCGTGTTGAATGGACTTTTTTAGAACATATGATGATTCGTCTAGGCTTTAACTCCAACTGGGTGTCCCTTATTATGAGGTGTGTATCCTCAGTCACCTTTCAAGTTCGTGTGAATGATTCTCTTTCTCGGCCTTTTAAGCCCTTTAGAGGTTTACGACAAGGGGACCCTCTCTCCCCCTTCTTGTTTCTCTTTTGTACACAGGGTCTTTCGGCCTTACTTAATGCTGCGCAATCCTCTGGTGTCCTCCCGGGGCTTTGTGCTAGCAGAAATGGACCACGTGTCAATCATCTTCTTTTTGCAGACGACTGTGTTGTTTTTATCCGAACCAAAATGGCAGAAGTGCAGCGCCTTCGGGATGTTCTGCACACTTATGCCAATTCGTCTGGGCAAGCAGTGAACTTTGAGAAATCTACTATTTTCTATTCTCGGAAAACCCCTTTGTCACTTCGAACAGCCATCAATGACATACTGCATGTCAGGGAGGTGAATGATCCTGGGCTTTACTTGGGAGTCCCTCTTCTCATTGGGAAAAATAAAACTGCTGCTCTAGGCTTCACCAGAGATAAAATGACTGCCAGAATGAACAGCTGGGACAAACATCTCCTCTCTTTTAGTGGGAGAGAAGTCTTCATCAAATTTGTTCTTCAATCTATGCCTCAATATGTGATGTCTTGCTACCTTCTGCCACTCAATATTATTGATGACATGACTACTTCTATACGCCGCTACTGGTGGTCTGGGAAAGCTGGCAAAAAAGGATGGCATATGCTTCCCTGGGATACTGTCTGTCTCCCGAAAGCGGCTGGGGGAGTCGGCTTTCGTGATTTACACCATTTTAATATTGCTTTACTTGGTAAGCAGATTTGGCGCCTTGTGTGTGCTCCTGGGAGCCTTCTTAGTCAAATTTACAAGTGCAAGTATTACTCGGCTGGTTCTTTACTAGACTTTGTTTCTTCACAGAGTTCCTCCTTGACAACTATCCAGATCCACTTTGACAACTAGTACTATCCAGATCCACTTTGACAACTAGGGTGGCTCTCAGCCGTTGCGCCTTTATGGTGATTATGAGATCAATGATGAAGTGCCTTTGCGCGCCGGTACTTTTATGCTACCTAACCTACCCCGCTGGGATGCGTCCAAAGTTCGGAATTACTTTACATATGATGATGCTAATACTATCCTTAATGTTCCGATTATTATACACAAGACACCACCCTCTGGGGTAACCATGATTCTGGTATCTATTCTGTACGTTCGGGCTATCAATTTTTGACGCTTCAGCCAGGTCCAGTTAATAGGCCCTCTAAACTTTGGAAAGTCCTTTCTAAATTACCCACTCTTCCCAAGGTACATTCTTTTGCTTGGCGTTTGTGTCACGATGCACTTCCCTCTGGTCATAAAATCCTTTAGGCCAATCTAGGTCCGGGGATTTGCTCTTTATGCAATTTGGCCATCGAAACTACCATCCATGCTATACGGGACTGCCCTTGCACTAGAGAGGCGTTCCAGTTGGCAGATCTCCCATCTCGACTTCTTTCTCCTATTTATACCTCTCCTTATTAATGGCTTTCTGCGGCAGCTGGCTTTCTTTCTCTTCAGCAATTTTCTTTACTTCTCACGATCTTATGGAATCTTTGGAACCGTCGCAATGACTTTGTCCATAATAACCATCTTCAACCGGTGTGGTTAACGGTTTCTAATGCTCTAAGTCTTTTACATGATTACACCTCAACTAACAGTGCCTCCCGCCTACATTCTCGGCTAGCTGAGCCCACTCTTGCTCTTGCTAGATGGACGAAGCCAGACCCTGGTTATGTCAAGATTAACACGGATGGTGCGTTCGACCCCGTGTTAAAAGGAGCAGCAGCTGGTGTCATTGTTAGGGACTCCTTTGGCATTGTCCTTGGCGGCTGTTCTTTGCCTCTCCTCTGTTCGGATCCTGCCTCTGCTGAAGCTCTTGCCCTTTTGGAAGGTCTGAAGCTTGCCTCTTCCAATGGCTGGACCCGTGTTGTCTTCGAGATCGACTCTGCTTCCATTGCTAACAAGGTCAACGACCCCCTTTACCAGGATCGTTCCTCGGTGCAACCTTTGGTGTCTCGTATTCGCTCAACTCTTGGTACTTTACCTGACTGTAAGATTTGTTATGTACCTAGAGAGGCTAATGTTGTAGCCCACGTGTTAGCTACTAGGGCGTTGCGTTCCTTTTCTTCTTGTTTTTTCTCCTATGACTTTCCCGATTTTATTCGGGCTTCTGTAAATTCGGAGAGGTTTTCCTCCCCTTCTCAAAAAGATCTTGGGTACTCTTTTCCCCATAGGGGCCTTTCTGCCCCCCGGGCGGTCGGCTATAGGGGGTTTTTAATGAGGCCCTTTCTCAAAAAAAATTCGAACGGGTTCACTATATAGCCTTTTTAGACATGCATTTTTAATCTCAACAAAACGAAAATCAAATGTTATTAAATCAAATTTTATGAGTTAAAATAGTTAATTATGAGTTTTTAAACAAAATTATACATATTAATCTCAAATTTTCAGCTGTTTACTCGGATAAAATTCTAACGGAATGAATATAAAGCCTTTTTAGACATGCACGTTTTAATCCGAACAAAACGAGAAACCAGATATTTTTAAATCAAATTTATGAGTTTAAATAGTTAACTATGGTCTTCGAAAAAAAATTATACATATTAATCTAAAATTTTCAGGTTTTTACTAGGTTAAATTTCGAACGGAATCTCTATAACGCGTTTTTAGATATGCACAATTTAATCCCGAAAAAACGAAAACCATATGTTATTAAATCAAATTTTATGAGTTCAAATAGATAAATATGGGCTTTTGAACTAAATTATACAAATTAATCTAAAATTTTCAGCTTTTACTCAGTTAAAATTCGAATGGATGCACTATATAGCCTTTTTAGAGATGCACATTTTAATCCCATGAAAACGAAAACCAAATGTTATTAAATCAAATTTTATGAGTTCAAATAGTTAATTATGGGCTTTTGAACAAAATTATACAAATGTTATTAAATCAAATTTTATGAGTTAAAATAGTTAATTATGGGCTTTCAAACAAAATTATACATATTAAAACAAATTTTAAAACAAATTTTATGATTTCAAATAGTTGATTAGGGGCTTTTGAACAAAATTATACAGATTCTTCTAAATTATATAGCCTTTTTAGACATACACGTTTTAATCCCAACAAAACGAAAACCAAATATTATTAAATCAAATTTTATATGTTCAAAAAGTTAATTATGGGCTTTTGAACAAAATTATACAGATTAATCTAAAATTTTCAGCTTTTTACTCGGTTAAAATTCGAACGGATTCACTATATAACCTTTTTAGACATGCATGTTTTAATCCCAACAAAAAAAAACAAAATGTTATTAAATCAAATTTTATGAGTTAAAATAGATAATTATGGGTTTTTTAAAAAAATTATACATATTAATCTCAAATTTTTAGCTTTTTACTCGGTTAAAATTCGAACGGAATCACTATAAAACCTTTTTAGACATGCACGTTTTAATCCGAACAAAACGAAAACCAAAAGTTTTTAAATCAAATTTTATGAGGTCAAATAGTTAACTATGGGCTTCGGAAAAAAAATTATACATATTAAACTAAAATTTTTAGCTTTTTACTAGGTTAAATTTCGAACGGATTCTCTATAAGGTGTTTTTAGATATGTACAATTTAATCCCGACAAAACGAAAACCATATGTTATTAAATCAAATTTTATGAGTTTAAATAAATAAATATGGGCTTTTGAACTAAATTATACAAATTAATCTAAAATTTTCAGCTTTTTACTTGGTTAAAATTCGAACGGATTCACTTTATATCCTTTTTAGACATGCACGTTTTAATCCCGATAAAACGAAAACCAAATGTTATTGAATCAAATTTTACGAGTTCAAATAGTAAATTATGGGCTTTTGAATAAAATAATACAAATTATTGTAAAATTTTCAGCTTTTTACTCGGTTAAAATTCGAACAGATTCTCTATAAAGCCTTCTTAGACATGCACTTTTTAATCCGAACAAAACGAGAACCAGATGTTATTAAATCAAATTTTATGAGTTAAAATAGTTAATTATGGGCTTTCAAACAATATTATACATATTAATCTAAAATTTTATAACTTTTTACTCGGTTAAAATTAGATCGGATCCTCTATAAAGCCCATTTAGGAATGCATGTTTTAATCCCCCAAAACGACAACTAGACGTTTTTAAAAAAAATTATGAGTTCAAATAGTTGATTAGGGGCTTTTGAACAAAATTATACAGATTTTTCTAAAATTTTTAGCTTTTTACTCGGTTAAAATTCGAATAGATTCACTATATAGGCTTTTTAGACATGCACATTTTAATCCCAACAAAACGAAAACCAAATATTATTAAATCAAATTTTATTACTTAAAATAGTTAATTATGGGTTTTTAAACAAAATTATACATATTAATCTCAAATTTTCAGCTTTTTACTCGGTTAAAATTCGAATGGATTCACTATATAGCCTTTTTAGACAAGCATGTTTTAATCCCAACAAAACGAAAACCAAATATTATTAAATCAAATTTTATGAGTTAAAATAGTTAATTATGGGTTTTTAAATAAAATTATACATATTAATCTTAAATTTTCAGCTTTTTACTCGGTTAAAATACGAACGAAATCACAATAAAGCCTTTTTAGACATGTACGTTTTATTCCGAACAAAACGAAAACCAGATGTTTTTAAATCAAATTTTATGAGTTCAAATAGTTAACTATGGGCTTCGAAAAAAAATTATAAATATTAATCTAAAATTTTCAGCTTTTTACTCGATTAAAATTCGAATGGATTCACTAATAGCCTTATAAGACATGCACATTTTAATCCCATGAAAATGAAAACCAAATGTTATTAAATCAAATTTTATGAGTTCAAATAGTTAATTATGGGCTTTTGAAAAAAATTATATAGATTAATCTAAAATTTTTTGTTTTTTACTCGGTTAAAATTCAAACGGATTCACTATAAAGCCTTTTTAGATATGCACGTTTTAATCCCAACAAAACGAAAACCAGATGTTATTAAATCAAATTTTATGAGTTCAAATAGTTAACTATGGGCATCGGAACAAAATTATAAAGATTAATCAAAAATTTTCAGCTTTTTACTCGGTTAAAATTCAAATGGAATCACTATATAGCCTTTTTAGACATGCACATTTTTATCCCATGAAAACGAAAACCAAATGTTATTAAATCAAATTTTATGAGCTCAAATAGTTAATTATGGGCTTTTGAACAAAATTATACAGATTAATCTAAAATTTTCTGCTTCTTACTCGGTTAAAATTCAAACGGATTCACTATAAAGCCTTCTTAGACATGCACTTTTTAATCCGAACAAAACAAAAACCAGATGTTATTAAATCAAATTTTATGAGTTAAAATAGTTAATTATGGGCTTTCAAACAAAATTATACATATTAATCTAAAATTTTTCAACTTTTTACTCGGTTAAAATTAGAACGGATCCTCTATAAAGCCCATTTAGGAATGCACGTTTTAATCCCCAAAAACGACAACCAGACGTTTTTAAAAAAATCTTATGAGTTCAAATAGTTGATTAGGGGCTTTTAAACAAAATTATACAAATTTTTCTAAAATTTTCAGCTTTTTACTCGGTTAAAATTCGAATAGATTCACTACATAGGCTTTTTAGACATGCACATTTTAATCCCAACAAAACGAAAACCAAATATTATTAAGTCAAATTTTATTAGTTAAAATAGTTAATTATGGGTTTTCAAACAAAATTATACATATTAATCTCAAATTTTTAGCTTTTTACTCGGTTAAAATTCGAATGGATTCACTATATAGCCTTTTTAGACAAGCATGTTTTAATCCCAACAAAACGAAAACCAAATATTATTAAATCAAATTTTATGAGTTAAAATAGTTAATTATGGGTTTTTAAATAAAATTATACATATTAATCTTAAATTTTTAGCTTTTAACTCGGTTAAAATACGAACGAAATCACAATAAAGCCTTTTTAGACATGTACGTTTTATTCCGAACAAAACGAAAACCAGATGTTTTTAAATCAAATTTTATGAGTTCAAATAGTTAACTATGGGCTTCGAAAAAAAATTATACATATTAATCTAAAATTTTCAGCTTTTTACTAGGTTAAATTTCGAACGGATTCTCTATAAAGCGTTTTTAGATATGCACATTTTATTCCCGACAAAACAAAAACCATATGTTATTAAATCAAATTTTATGAGTTTAAATAGATAAATATGGGCTTTTGAACTAAATTATACAAATTAATCTAAAATTTTTAGCTTTTTACTCGATTAAAATTCGAATGGATTCACTATATAGCCTTTTTAGACATGCATGTTTTAATCCCATGAAAATGAAAAACAAATGTTATTAAATCCAAGTTTATGAGTTCAAATAGTTAATTATGGGCTTTTGAAAAAAATTATAAAGATTAATCTAAAATTTTCAGCTTTTTACTCGGTTAAAATTCGAACGGATTCTCTATAAAGCCTTTTTAGACAGGCACGTGTTAATCCCAACAAAACTAAAATTAAATGTTATTAAATTAAATTTTATGTGTTCAAATTGTTAAATATAGGATTTTGAACAAAATAATACAAATTAATCTAAAATTTTTAGCTTTTTACTCGGTTAAAATTCAAATGGAATCACTATATAGCCTTTTTAGACATGCACATTTTAATCCCATGAAAACAAAAACCAAATGTTATTAAATCAAATTTTATAAGTTCAAATATTTAATTATGGGCTTTTGAACAAAATTATACAAATTAATGTAAAATTTTCAGCTTTTTACTCGGTTAAAATTCGAACAGATTCTCTATAAAGCCTTCTTAGACATGCACTTTTTAATCCGAACAAAACAAAAACCAGATGTTATTTAATCAAATTTTATGAGTTAAAATACTTAATTATGGGCTTTCAAACAAAATTATACATATTAATCTAAAATTTTTCAACTTTTTACTCGGTTAAAATTAGAACGGATACTCTATAAAGCCCATTTAGAAATGCACGTTTTAATCCCCAAAAACAACAACCAGACGTTTTTAAAACAAATTTTATGAGTTTAAATAGTTGATTAGGGGCTTTTGAACAAAATTATACAGATTCTTCTAAATTTTTCAACTTTTTACTCGGTTAAAATTCAAATGGATTCACTATATAGCCTTTTTAGACATGCACGTTTTAATCCCAACAAAACGAAAACCAAAAATTATTAAATCAAATTTTATATGTTCAAATAGTTAATTATGGGCTTTTGAACAAAATTATACAGATTAATCTAAAATTTTCCAGCTTTTTACTCGGTTAAAATTCGAACGGATTCACTATATAGCCTTTTTAGACATGCATGTTTTAATCCCAACAAAACGAAAACCAAATGTTATTAAATCAAATTTTATGAGTTCAAATAGTTAATTATGGGTTTATAAATAAAATTATACATATTAATCTTAAATTTTTAGCTTTTTATTCGGTTAAAATACGAACGAAATCACAATAAAGCCTTTTTAGACATGTACGTTTTAATCCGAACAAAACGAAAACCAAATGTTTTTAAATCAAATTTTATGAGTTCAAATAGTTAACTATTGGCTTCGGAAAAAAATTATACATATTAATCTAAAATTTTTAGCTTTTTACTAGGTTAAATTTCGAATGGATTCTCTATAAAGCGTTTTTAGATATGCACATTTTATTCCCGACAAAACGAAAACCATATGTTATTAAATCAAATTTTATGAGTTTAAATAGATAAATATGGGCTTTTGAACTAAATTATACCAATTAATCTAAAATTTTCAGCTTTTTACTCGGTTAAAATTCGAATGGATTCACTATATAGCCTTTTTATTCATGCACGTTTTAATCCCATGAAAACGAAAACCAAATGTTATTAAATCAAATTTTATGAGTTCAAATAGTTAATTATGGGCTTTTGGAAAAAATTATATAGATTAATCTAAAATTTTTTATTTTTTACTCGGTTAAAATTCAAACGGATTCACTATAAAGCCTTTTTAGATATGCACGTTTTAATCCCAGCAAAACGAAAACCAGATGTTATTAAATCAAATTTTATGAGTTCAAATAGTTAACTATGGGCATCGGAACAAAATTATAAAAATTAATCTAAAATTTTCAGCTTTTTACTCGGTTAAAATTCGAACGGATTCTCTATAAAGCCTTTTTAGACAGGCACGTTTTAATCCCAGCAAAACTAAAATCAAATGTTATTAAATTAAATTTTATGAGTTAAAATAGTTAATCATGGGCTTTTAAACAAAATTATACATATTAATCTAAAATTTTTAACTTTTTACTTGGTTAAAATTAGAACGGATCCTTTACAAAGCCCATTTAGACATGCACGTTTTAATTCCATAAAAACGACAACGAAATGTTATTAAATCAAATTTTATCAGTTCAATTATTTAATTAGGGGCTTTAGAATAAAATTATACAGATTAATCTAAGATTTTAAGCTTTTTACTCGGTTAAAATTCGAACGGATTCTCTATAAGGGATTTTTAGATATGCACGTTTTAATCCCAACAAAACGAAAATCAAATGTTATTAAATCGAATTGTATGAGTTCAAATAGTTAATTATGGGCTTTTGAACAAAATTATACTGATTTATCTAAAATTTTAAGCCTTTTACTCGGTTAAAATTCGAATGGATTCTATATAAGGCATTTATATATATGCACGTTTTAACCCCAACAAAACGAAAACCAAATGTAATTAAAGCAAATTTTTTGAGTTCAAGTAGTTAAATATGGGCTTTTGAACAAAATTATACAGATTAATCTAATATTTTTAGCTTTTTACAAGGTTAAAAGTCAAACGGATTCTCTATAAAGCCTTTTTAAACATGCACGTTTTAATCCCAACAAAACGAAAACTAGATTGTATCATATCAATTTTTATGACTTCAAATTGTTAATTATGGGCTTTTGAACAAAATTATACAGATTAATCTAAAATTTTCAGCTTTTTACTCGGTTAAAATTTGAACAGATTCACTATAAAGCCTTTTTAGACATGAACGTTTTAATCCCAACAGAATGGAAACCAGATGTTATTAAATCAAATTTTATGAGTTCAAATAGTTAACTATGGGCTTCGAAAAAAATGATATATATTAATCTAAAATTTCTAGCTTTTTAATCGGTTAAATTTTGAACGGATTCACTATAAAGCCTTTTTAGACATACACATTTTAATCCCAACAGAACGAAAACTATATGTTATTAAATCAAATTTTATGAGTTCAAATAGTTAAATATAGGCTTTTGAACAAAATGATACAAATTAATCTAAAATTTTCAGCTTTTTACTCTTTTAAAATTCGAAAGGATTCACTACATAGACTTTTTACACATGCACGTTTTAATCCCAACAAAACGAAAACCAGATGTTATTACATCAAATTTTATGTGTTCAAATAGTTAACTATGGGCTTTGGAACAAAATTATATAGATTAATCTAAAATTTTCTGCTTTTTACACTGTTAAAATTCGAACGGATTCACTATAAATACTTTTTAGATATACACGTTTTAATCCCAACAAAATGAAAACCAAATGTTATTAAATCAAATTTTATGAGTTCAAGTAGTTAACTATGGGCTTCGGAAAAAATTATACAGATTAATCTAATACTTTAGCTTTTTACTAGGTTAAAAGTCAAACGGATTCTCTATAAAGCCTTTTTATACATGCACGTTTTAATCCCAACAAAATGGAAACTAAATGTTATTAAATCAAATGTTATAAGTTAAAATAGTTACTTATGGTCTTTTAAACAAAATTATACAAATTAATCTAAAATTTTCAGCTTTTTACTCGGTTAAAATTCTAATGAATTCACTATATAGCCTTTTTAGACTTGCAATTTTTAATCCCAATAAAATGAAAACCAAATGTTATTGAATCAAATTTTATGAGTTCAAATAATAAATTATGGGCTTCGGAACAAAATTATACAGATCAATCTAAAATTTTCAGCTTTTTACTTGATTAAAATTCGAACGGATTCGCTATAAAGCCTTTTTAGATATACACATTTTAATCCCAACAAAACGAAAACCAGATGTTATTAAATCTAATTTTATGAGTTCAAGTAGTTAAGTATGGGATCTGGAACAAAATTATACAGATTAATATAAAATTTTCTGCTTTTTACTCTATTAAAATTCGAACGGATTCACTATAAAGCCTTTTTAGATATAGACGTTTTAGTCCCAATAAAACGAAAACCATATGTTATTAAATCAAATTTTATAAGTTCAAATAGTTAACTATGGGCTTCGGAAAAAATTATACATATTAATCTAAAATTTTTAGCTTTTTACTCGGTTAAATTTAGAACGGATACTCTATATAGCCTTTTTAGACATGCACGTTTTAATCCCAACAGAACGAAAACCATATGTTATTAAATCAAATTTTATAAGTTCAAATAGTTTAATATGGGCTTTTGAACAAAATGATACAAATTAATCTAAAATTTTCAGCTTTTTACTTGGTTAAAATTCGAACGGATTCACTTTATATCCTTTTTAGACATGCACGTTTTAATCCCGATAAAACGAAAACCAAATGTTATTGAATCAAATTTTACGAGTTCAAATAGTAAATTATGGGCTTTTGAATAAAATTATACATATTAATCTAAAATTTTCAGCTTTTTACTCGGTTAAAATTCTAACGGATTCACTATAAAGCCTTTTTAGATATACACATTTTAATCCCAACAAAACGAAAACCAAATGTTATTAAATCAAATTTTATGAGTTCAAATAGTTAACTATGGGCTTCGGAAAAAAATTTACATATTAATCTAAAATTTTCAGCTTTTTACTGGGTTAAATTTCGAACGGATTCTCTATAAAGCGTTTTTAGACATGCACGTTTTAATCCCTAACAGAACGAAAACCATATGTTATTAAATCAAATTTTATGAGTTCAAATAGTTAAATATGGGCTTTTGAACAAAATGATACAAATTAATCTAAAATTTTCAGCTTTTTACTCAGTTAAATTTCTAATGGATCACTATATAACCTTTTTAAACATGCACGTTTTAATCCCAATAAAACGAAAACCAAATGTTATTGAATCAAATTTTATGAGTTCAAATAGTAAATTATGAGCTTTTGAACAAAATTATACATATCAATCTAAAATTTTTAGATTTTTAATTAGTTAAAATTTGAACGGATTCACTATAAAACCATTTTAGATATACACATTTTAATCCCAACAAAACGAAAACCAGATGTTATTAAATCCAATTTTATGAGTTCAGGTAGTTAACTATGGGCTATAGAATAAAATTATACAGATTAATCTAAAACTTTCAGCATTTTATTCGGTTAAAATTTGAACGGATTCACTATATAGCCTTTTTAGACATGCACGTTATAATCCCAACAAAATGAAAACCAAATGTTATTAAATCAAATTTTATGAGTTAAAATAGTTAATTATGGGTTTTTAAACCAAATTATGTATATTAATCTCAAATTTTCAGCTTTTTACATGGTTAAAATTCGAACAGAATCACTATAAATCCTTTCTAGACATGCACGTTTTAATCCCAACATAAGGAAAACCAGATGTTATTAAATTCAATTTTATGAGTTCAAATAGTTAACTATGGGCTTCGGAAAAAATTATACATGTTAATCTCAAATTTATAGCTTTTTACTAAGTTAAATTTCGAACGAATTCTCTATCAAGCGTTTTTAGACATGCACGTTTTAATCCCAACAGAAGAAAAACCATATGTTATTAAATCAAATTTTATGAGTTCAGATAGTTAAATATGGGTTTTTGAACAAAATAATATAAATTAATCTAAAATTTTCAACATTTTACTAGGTTAAAATTCTAATAGATTCACTATATAGCCTTTTTAGACATGCACGTTTTAATCTCAACAAATCGAAAATCAAATTTTATTAAATCAAATTTTATAAGTTCAAATAGTTAATTATGGGCTTTTGAACAAAAGTATACAGATTAATCTAAAATTTTGAACTTTTTACTCAGTTAAATTTCGAACGGATTCTCTATAAAGCATTTTTAGACATGCATGTTTTAATCCCAAAAAAACGAAAATCAAATGTTATTAAATCAAATTTTTTGATTTAAAATAGTTAATTATGGGTTTTTAAACAAAATTATACAAATTAATCTAAAATTTTTAGCTTTTTACTCGGTTAAAATTCAAACAGATTCACTATAAAAGACTTTTTAGATATACGCGTTTTAATCCCAACAAAACGAAATCCAGATGTTATTAAATCAAATGTTATGAGTTCAAATAGTTAACTATGGGCTTAAGAACAAAATTATACAGATTAATATAAAATTTTCACCTTTTTACTCGGTTAAAATTCAAACGGATTCACTATAAAGCCTTTTTAGACATACACATTTTAATCCCAATAAAACAAAAACTAGATGTTATTAAATCAAATTTTATGTGTTCAAATAGTTAATTATGGGCTTTTGAACAAAATTATACAAATTAATCTAAAATTTTCAGCTTTTTACTCGGTTGAAATTTGAACGGATTCTCTATAAAGCCTTCTTAGACATGCACTTTTTAATCCGAACAAAACGAAAACTATATATTATTAAATCAAATTTTATGAGTTAAAATAGTTAATTTTGGGCTTTCAAACAAAATTATACATATTAATCTAAAATTTTTCAGGTTTTTACTCGGTTAAAATTAGAACGGATCCTCTATAAAGCCCATTTATAAATACACGTTTTAATCCCAACAAACAACAACCAGACATTATTGAATAAAATTTTAGGAGTTCAAATAGTTAATTAGGGGCTTTTGAACAAAATTATACAGATTAATCTAAAATTTTCAGCTTTTCACTCGGTTAAAATTCAATCGGATTCACTATAAAGCCTTTTTAGATATGCACGTTTTAATCCCAACAAAACTTATACCAGATGTTATTAAATCAAATTTTATGAGTTCAACTAGTTAACTATGGGCAATGGAATAAAATTATAAAGATTAATCTAAAATTTTCAGCTTTTTACTCAGTTAAAATTCAAATGGATTCTCTATAAAGCGTTTTTAGACATACACGTTTTTATCTGAACAAAACGAAAACCATAAGTTATTAAATAAAATTTTATGAGTTCAAATAGTTAAATATGGGATTTTGAACAAAATGATACAAATTAATCTAAAATTTTCTGCTCTTTACTCGGTTAAAATTCGAATGGATTCACTATATAGCCTTTTTAGATATGCACGTTTTAATCCCATCAGAATGAAAACCAAATGTTATTGAATCAAATTTTATGAGTTCAAATAGTTAATCGTAGGCTTTTGAACAAAATTATACAAATTAATATAAAATTTTCAGCTTTTTACTCAGTTAAAATTCGAACAGATTGACTATAAAGCCTTTTTAGACATGCACGTTTTAATCTAGCAAAACGAAAACCAGATGTTATTAAAATCAAATATTATGTGTTCAAATAGTTAATTATGGGATTTTGAATAAATTTATACAAATTAATGTAAAATTTTCAACTTTTTACTCGGTTAAAATTCGAACGGATTCTCTACAAGACCTTCTTAGACATGCACTTTTTAATCTGAACAAAACAAAAATGAAATGTTATTAAATCAAATTTTATGAGTTAAAATATTTAATTATAGTCTTTCAAACAAAATTATACATATTAATCTAAAATTTTTCAAATTTTTACTCGGTTAAAATTAGAACGGATCCTCTATAAAGCCTATTTAGAAATGCACGTTTTAATCCCCCAAAACAACAACCAGACGTTTTTCAAACGAATTTTATGAGTTCAAATAGTTGATTAAGGGCTTTTGAACAAAATTATACAGATTCTTCTGAAATTTTCAGCTTTTTACTCGGTTAAATTCGAATGGATTCTCTATAAAGCCTTTTTAGACATGCACGTTTTAATCCCAACAAAATGTTATTAAATAAAATTTTAAGAGTTCAAATAGGTAACTATGGGCTTTTGAACAAAATTATACAAATTAATCTAAAATTTTTAACTTTTTACGCGGTTAAAATTGGAACAAATATTTTATAAAGCCTTTTTAAACATGCACGTTTTAATCCGAATAAAACGAAAACCAAATGTTATCAAATCAAATTTTATAAGTTAAAATAGTTAATTATGGGCTTTTAAACAAAATTATACCAATTAATCTAAAATTTTCATTTTCTTACTCGGTTAAAATTCGAACAGATTCTTTATAAAGCTTTTTTAGACATGCACGTTTTAATCCAAACAAAACAAAAACTAAAAGTTATAAATCAAATTTTATGTGTTAAAATAGTTAGTTATAGGCTTTTAAACAAAATTATACAGATTAATCTAAAATTTTTAGCTTTTTACTCGGTTAAGATTGGAATAGATTCTCTATAAAGCCTTTTTAGACATGCACATTTTAATCCAAACAAAACGAAAATCAAATGTTATTAAATCAAATTTTATGAGTTAAAATAGTTATTTATGGGATTTTTAACAAAATTATACATATTAATCTCAAATTTTCAACTTTTTACTCGGTTAAAATTGGAACGGATCTTTTACAAAGCCCATTTAGACATGCATATTTTAATTCCCTAAAAATGACAACCAAATGTTATTAAATTAAATTTTACGAGTTCAAATAGTTAATTAAGGGCTTCTGAACAAAATTATACAGATTAATCTAAAATTTTTAGCTTTTTACTCGATTAAAATTCGAACAAATTCTCTATAAGGCATTTTTAGACATGCAAGTTTTAATCCCAACAAAATGAAAACCAGATATTAAATCAAATTTTATAAGTTCAAATAGTTAATTATGGGATTTTGAACAAAATTATATAAATTAATCTAAAATTTTCAGCTTTTACTCGGTTAAAATTCGAAAAAGATAGGGTCGTGACAAACTCCCCCACTTGATTCATGCACGCCCTCGTGCATGGTGAGGAAACTCTTAACCTTCTCTTTAGATTCGCCAGGAACTAGTGTGCAATTCCCCCAAACTCGACCACTGATTAGGGTCGCCCTTGGGGGAATTGCACACTAGTAAAAATGTTTTCTAGTGAATCCGTTCGAATTTTAAACGAGTAAAAAGCTGAAAATTTTAGATTAATTTGTATAATTTGTTCAAAATCCCATAATTAACTATTTGGACTCATAAAATTTGATTCAATAACATTTGGTTTTCGTTTTGAAGGGATTAAAACTTGCATGTCTAAAACGGCTATATAGTTAATCCATTCGAAATTTAACCGAGTAAAAAGCTAAAAATTTTAGATTAATGTGTATAGTTTTGTGCAAAAGCCCATAATTAACTATTTGGACTCATAAAATTTGATTTAATAACAATTGGTTTTCGTTTTGTTTAGATTAAAATGTGTATATCTAAAAAGGCATTATAGTGAATCCGTTCGAATTTTAACCGAGTAAAAAACGTGCATGTCTAAAAAGGCTATATAGTGAATCCGTTCGAATTTTAACCGAGTAAAAAGCTGACACTTTTAGGTTAATTTGTATCATTTTGTTCAAAATCCCATATTTAACTATTTGAACTCAGAAAATTTGATTTAATAACATATGGTTTTTGTTCTATTGGATTAAAACGTGCATGTCTAAAAATGTTTTATAGAGAATTCGTTCGAATTTTAACCGAGTAAAAGGCTGAAAATTTTAGATTAATATGTACATTTTTTTTGAAGCCCATAGTTAACTATTTGAACTCATAAAATATTATTTAATAACATCTGGTTTTCGTTTTGTTGGGATTAAAACGTGCATGTCTGAAGAGGCTTTATAGTGAATCTGTTCGAATTTTAACCGATTAAAAAGCTAAAAATTTTAGATTAATTTGTATAATTTTGTTTAAAAACACATAGTTAACTATTTTAACTCATAAAATTTGATTTAATAACATTTGGTATTCATTTTGTTGGGATTAAAACGTGCATGTCCGAAAAGGCTATATAGTGAATCTGTTCGAATTTTAACCGAGTAAAAAGCTGAAAATTTTAGATTAATTTGTATAATTTTGTTCTAGAGAACATAGTTACCTATTTGAAACATCTGGTTTTCATTTTGTTGGGATTAAAACGTGCATGTCTGAAGAGGCTTTATAGTGAATCTGTTCGAATTTTAACCTAGTAAGAAGCTGAAAATTTTAGATTAATTTATATAATTTTGTTCCAGAGACCATAGTTAACTATTTTAACTCATAAAATTTGATTTAATAACATTTGTTTTTTATTTTGCTGGGATTAAAACGTACATGTCTAAAAAGGCTATATATTGAATCTGAACGAATTTTAACAGAGTGAAAAGCAGAAATTTTAGATTAATATGTATAATTTTATGCAAAAGCCCATAATTAACTATTAGAACTCATAAAATTTGATTTAATAACATCTGGTTTTCGTTTTGTTGGGATTAAAACGTGCATTTCTAAAGAGGCTATATAGTGAATCCGTTCGAATTCTAACAGAGTAAAAAGCTGAAAATTTTAGATTAATATGTATCATTTTGTAAAAAAGCCTATAATTTACTATTTGAAGTTATAAAATTTAATTTAACAACATTTGGTTTTCGTTTTATTGGGATTAAAACGTGCATGTCTAAAAAGGCTATATAGTGAATCCGTTTGAATTTTAACCGAGTAAAAAGCTGAAAATTTTAGATTAATGTGTATAATTTTTTGCTAAAGCCCATAACTAACTATTTGAACTCATAAAATTTGATTTAATAACATCTGGTTTTCGTTTTGTTAGGATTAAAACGTGTATATCTAAAACGGCTTTATAGTGAATCCGTTCGAATTCTAACCGAGTAAAAAGCTAGAAATTTTAGATTAATATGTATACTTTTGTTCAAAAGCCCATAATTTACTATTTGAAGTCATAAAATTTGATTTAATAACATTTGGTTTTTGTTTTATTGGGATTAAAACATGCATGCCTAAAAAGGCTATATAGTGAATCCGTTCGAATTTTAACCGAGTAAAAAGTTGAAATTTTAGATTAATTTGTATCATTTTGTTCAAAAGCCCATATTTAACTATCTGAACTCATAAAATTTGATTTAATAACATATGGTTTTTGTTCTGTTGGGATTAGAACGTATATGTCTAAAAACACTATATTGAGAATCCGTTCAAATTTTAACCGAGTAAAAAGCTGAAAATTTTAGATTAATCTGTATAATTTTATTCCAGAGACCATAGTTAACTATTTTAACACATAAAATTTGATTTAATAACATTTGGTTTTTATTTTGCTGGGATTAAAACGTACATGTCTAAAAAGGCTATATATTGAATCTGAACGAATTTTAACAGAGTGAAAAGCTGAAAATTTTAGATTAATATGTATAATTTTATGCAAAAGCCCATAATTAACTATTAGAACTCATAAAATTTGATTTAATAACATCTGGTTTTCGTTTTGTTGGGATTAAAACGTGCATTTCTAAAGAGGCTATATAGTGAATCCGTTCGAATTCTAACAGAGTAAAAAGCTGAAAATTTTAGATTAATATGTATCATTTTGTAAAAAAGCCTATAATTTACTATTTGAAGTTATAAAATTTAATTTAACAACATTTGGTTTTCGTTTTATTGGGATTAAAACGTGCATGTCTAAAAAGGCTATATAGTGAATCCGTTTGAATTTTAACCGAGTAAAAAGCTGAAAATTTTAGATTAATGTGTATAATTTTTTGCTAAAGCCCATAACTAACTATTTGAACTCATAAAATTTGATTTAATAACATCTGGTTTTCGTTTTGTTAGGATTAAAACGTGTATATCTAAAACGGCTTTATAGTGAATCCGTTCGAATTCTAACCGAGTAAAAAGCTAGAAATTTTAGATTAATATGTATACTTTTGTTCAAAAGCCCATAATTTACTATTTGAAGTCATAAAATTTGATTTAATAACATTTGGTTTTTGTTTTATTGGGATTAAAACATGCATGCCTAAAAAGGCTATATAGTGAATCCGTTCGAATTTTAACCGAGTAAAAAGTTGAAATTTTAGATTAATTTGTATCATTTTGTTCAAAAGCCCATATTTAACTATCTGAACTCATAAAATTTGATTTAATAACATATGGTTTTTGTTCTGTTGGGATTAGAACGTATATGTCTAAAAACACTATATTGAGAATCCGTTCAAATTTTAACCGAGTAAAAAGCTGAAAATTTTAGATTAATCTGTATAATTTTATTCCAGAGACCATAGTTAACTATTTTAACACATAAAATTTGATTTAATAACATTTGGTTTTTATTTTGCTGGGATTAAAACGTACATGTCTAAAAAGGCTATATATTGAATCTGAACGAATTTTAACAGAGTGAAAAGCTGAAAATTTTAGATTAATATGTATAATTTTATGCAAAAGCCCATAATTAACTATTAGAACTCATAAAATTTGATTTAATAACATCTGGTTTTCGTTTTGTTGGGATTAAAACGTGCATTTCTAAAGAGGCTATATAGTGAATCCGTTCGAATTCTAACAGAGTAAAAAGCTGAAAATTTTAGATTAATATGTATCATTTTGTAAAAAAGCCTATAATTTACTATTTGAAGTTATAAAATTTAATTTAACAACATTTGGTTTTCGTTTTATTGGGATTAAAACGTGCATGTCTAAAAAGGCTATATAGTGAATCCGTTTGAATTTTAACCGAGTAAAAAGCTGAAAATTTTAGATTAATGTGTATAATTTTTTGCTAAAGCCCATAACTAACTATTTGAACTCATAAAATTTGATTTAATAACATCTGGTTTTCGTTTTGTTAGGATTAAAACGTGTATATCTAAAACGGCTTTATAGTGAATCCGTTCGAATTCTAACCGAGTAAAAAGCTAGAAATTTTAGATTAATATGTATACTTTTGTTCAAAAGCCCATAATTTACTATTTGAAGTCATAAAATTTGATTTAATAACATTTGGTTTTTGTTTTATTGGGATTAAAACATGCATGCCTAAAAAGGCTATATAGTGAATCCGTTCGAATTTTAACCGAGTAAAAAGTTGAAATTTTAGATTAATTTGTATCATTTTGTTCAAAAGCCCATATTTAACTATCTGAACTCATAAAATTTGATTTAATAACATATGGTTTTTGTTCTGTTGGGATTAGAACGTATATGTCTAAAAACACTATATTGAGAATCCGTTCAAATTTTAACCGAGTAAAAAGCTGAAAATTTTAGATTAATCTGTATAATTTTATTCCAGAGACCATAGTTAACTATTTTAACACATAAAATTTGATTTAATAACATTTGGTTTTTATTTTGCTGGGATTAAAACGTACATGTCTAAAAAGGCTATATATTGAATCTGAACGAATTTTAACAGAGTGAAAAGCTGAAAATTTTAGATTAATATGTATAATTTTATGCAAAAGCCCATAATTAACTATTAGAACTCATAAAATTTGATTTAATAACATCTGGTTTTCGTTTTGTTGGGATTAAAACGTGCATTTCTAAAGAGGCTATATAGTGAATCCGTTCGAATTCTAACAGAGTAAAAAGCTGAAAATTTTAGATTAATATGTATCATTTTGTAAAAAAGCCTATAATTTACTATTTGAAGTTATAAAATTTAATTTAACAACATTTGGTTTTCGTTTTATTGGGATTAAAACGTGCATGTCTAAAAAGGCTATATAGTGAATCCGTTTGAATTTTAACCGAGTAAAAAGCTGAAAATTTTAGATTAATGTGTATAATTTTTTGCTAAAGCCCATAACTAACTATTTGAACTCATAAAATTTGATTTAATAACATCTGGTTTTCGTTTTGTTAGGATTAAAACGTGTATATCTAAAACGGCTTTATAGTGAATCCGTTCGAATTCTAACCGAGTAAAAAGCTAGAAATTTTAGATTAATATGTATACTTTTGTTCAAAAGCCCATAATTTACTATTTGAAGTCATAAAATTTGATTTAATAACATTTGGTTTTTGTTTTATTGGGATTAAAACATGCATGCCTAAAAAGGCTATATAGTGAATCCGTTCGAATTTTAACCGAGTAAAAAGTTGAAATTTTAGATTAATTTGTATCATTTTGTTCAAAAGCCCATATTTAACTATCTGAACTCATAAAATTTGATTTAATAACATATGGTTTTTGTTCTGTTGGGATTAGAACGTATATGTCTAAAAACACTATATTGAGAATCCGTTCAAATTTTAACCGAGTAAAAAGCTGAAAATTTTAGATTAATCTGTATAATTTTATTCCAGAGACCATAGTTAACTATTTTAACACATAAAATTTGATTTAATAACATTTGGTTTTTATTTTGCTGGGATTAAAACGTACATGTCTAAAAAGGCTATATATTGAATCTGAACGAATTTTAACAGAGTGAAAAGCTGAAAATTTTAGATTAATATGTATAATTTTATGCAAAAGCCCATAATTAACTATTAGAACTCATAAAATTTGATTTAATAACATCTGGTTTTCGTTTTGTTGGGATTAAAACGTGCATTTCTAAAGAGGCTATATAGTGAATCCGTTCGAATTCTAACAGAGTAAAAAGCTGAAAATTTTAGATTAATATGTATCATTTTGTAAAAAAGCCTATAATTTACTATTTGAAGTTATAAAATTTAATTTAACAACATTTGGTTTTCGTTTTATTGGGATTAAAACGTGCATGTCTAAAAAGGCTATATAGTGAATCCATTTGAATTTTAACCGAGTAAAAAGCTGAAAATTTTAGATTAATGTGTATAATTTTTTGCTAAAGCCCATAACTAACTATTTGAACTCATAAAATTTGATTTAATAACATCTGGTTTTCGTTTTGTTAGGATTAAAACGTGTATATCTAAAACGGCTTTATAGTGAATCCGTTCGAATTCTAACCGAGTAAAAAGCTAGAAATTTTAGATTAATATGTATACTTTTGTTCAAAAGCCCATAATTTACTATTTGAAGTCATAAAATTTGATTTAATAACTTTTGGTTTTTGTTTTATTGGGATTAAAACATGCATGCCTAAAAAGGCTATATAGTGAATCCGTTCGAATTTTAACCGAGTAAAAAGTTGAAATTTTAGATTAATTTGTATCATTTTGTTCAAAAGCCCATATTTAACTATCTGAACTCATAAAATTTGATTTAATAACATATGGTTTTTGTTCTGTTGGGATTAGAACGTATATGTCTAAAAACACTATATTGAGAATCCGTTCAAATTTTAACCGAGTAAAAAGCTAAAAATTTTAGATTAATCTGTATAATTTTATTCCAGAGACCATAGTTAACTATTTTAACACATAAAACTTGATTTAATAACATTTGGTTTTCATTTTGTTGGGATTAAAATGTGCATGTCTAAAAAGGCTATAGAGTGAATCTGTTCGAATTTTAACTGAGTAAAAAGCTAAAAATTTTAGAATAATCTATATAATTTTGTTACAGAGACCATCGTTAACTATTTAAACTCAGAAAATTTGATTTAATAACATTTGGTTTTCGTTCTATAGTGAATCTGTTCGAATTCTAACCGAGTAAAAAGCTGAAAATTTTAGATTAATCTGTATAATTTGTTCAAAAGCCTATAGTTAACTATTTGAACTCATAAAATTTGATTCAATAATATTTGGTTTTCGTTTTGATGGGATTAAATCGTGCATGTCTAAAACGGCTATATAGTGAATTCGTTCGAATTTTAACCGATTAAAAAGCTGAAAATTTTAGATTAATTTGTATCATTTTGTTCAAAAGCCCATATTGAACTATTTGAACTCGTAAAATTTGATTTAATAGCATATGTTTTTCGTTCTGTTGGGATTAAAACGTGTATGTCTAAAAACGCTTTATAGAGAATCCGTTCGAATTTTAATCGAGTAAAAAGCTGAAAATTTTAGATTAATATGTACAATTATTTTCAGAAGCCTATAGTTAACTATTTGAACTCATAAAAGTTGATTTAATAACATCTGATTTTCCTTTTGTTAGGATTAAAACGTGCATATCTAAAAAGGCTTTATAGTGAGTCCGTTCGAATTTTAACAGAGTAAAAGCTGAAAATTTTAGATTAATTTGTATAATTTTGTTTAAAAACCCACAATTAACTATTTTAACTCATAAAATTTGATTTAATAACATTTGGTTTTTGTTTTGTTGAGATTAAAACATGCATGTCTAAAACGACTATATAGTGAATCCATTCGAATTTTAACCGAGTAAAAAGCTAAAAAATTTAAATTAATGTGTATAGTTTTGTGCAAAAGCCCATAATTAACTATTTAAACTCATAAAATTCGAATTTTAGCCGAGTATAAAGCTAAAAATTTTAGATTAATTTGTATCATTTTGTTCAAAAGCCCATATTCAACTATTTGGACTCGTAAAATTTGATTTAATAATATATGGTTTTCGTTCAGTTGGCATTAAAGCGTGTATGTCTAAAAACGCTTTATAGAGAATCCGTTCGAATTTTAATCGAGTAAAAAGCTAAAAATTTTAGATTAATATGTACAATTTTTTCAGAAGCCCATAGTTAACTATTTGAACTCATGAAATTTGATTTAATAACATCTGGTTTTCCTTTTGTTGGGATTAAAACGTGCATGTCTAAAAAGGCTTTATAGGGAGTCCGTTCGAATTTTAACGGAGTAAAAAGCTGAAAATTTTAGATTAATTTGTATAATTTTGTTTAAAAACCCACAATTAACTATTTTAACTCATAAAATTTGATTTAATAACATTTGGTTTTTGTTTTGTTGGGATTAAAACGTGCATGTGTAAAAAGGCTATATAGTGAATCCGTTTGAATTTTAACCGAGTAAAAAACTGAAAATTTTAGATTAATCTGTATAATTTTGTTCCAGAGACCATAGTTAGCTATTTGAAGTCATAAAATTTGATTTAATAACATATAGTTTTTGTACTGTTGGGATTACAACGTGCATGTCTAAAAACGCTTTATAGAGAATCCGTTCGAATTTTAACCGAGTAAAAAGCTGAACATTTTAGATTAATAGGTACAATTTTTTTGGAAGCCTATAGTTAACAATTTGAACTCATAAAATTTGATTTAATGACATCTGGTTTTCGTTTTGTTAGGATTAAAACGTGTATGTCTAAAGAGGCTTTATAGTGAATCCGTTCGAATTTTAACCGATTAAAAAGCTGAAAATTTTAGATTAATTTGTTTAATTTTGTTTAAAAACCCATAATTAACTATTTTAACTCATAAAATTTTATTTAATAACATTTGGTTTTCGTTTTGTTGGGATTAAAATATGCATGTTTAAAAAGGCTATATAGTGAATCTGTTCGGATTTTAACTGAGTAAAAAGCTGAAAATTTTAGATTAATCTTTATAATTTTGTTCCAGAGACCATAGTTAACTATTTGAAGTCATAAAATTTGATTGAATAACATATGGTTTTTGTTCTGTTGGGATTAAAACGTACTTGTCTAAAAACGCTTTATAGAGAATCCGTTCAAATTTTAACCGAGTAAAAAGCTGAAAATTTTAGATTAATATGTATAATTTTTTTTCTGAAGCCCATAGTTAACTATTTGAACTCGTAAAATTTATTTAATAACATCTGGTTTTCGTTTTGTTCATCTTAAAAAGTGCATGTCTAAGAAGGCTTTATAGAAAATCTGTTTTAACTTAGAATTTGTATAATTTGTTTAAAAACCCATAATTAATTATTTTAACTTAGATAATTTGATTTAATAACATTTGGTTTTCGTTTTGTTGGGATTAAAATGTGTATATCAAATAAGGTTTTATAGTGAATCCATACGAATTTTAACCGAGTAAAAAGCTAAAAATTTTAAATTAAATTTATCATTTGGTTCAAAAGCCCATATTTAACTATTTGAACTCATAAAATTTGATTTAAAAACATATAGTTTTTGTTCTGCTGGGATTAAAACGCGCATGTCTAAAAACGTTTTATTGAGAACCCGTTTGTATTTTAATCGAGTAAAAAGCTGAAAATTTAAGATTAATATGTACAATTTTTTTCAAAAGCCCATAGTTAACTATTTGAGTTCATAAAATTTGATTTAACAACATTTGGTTTTCGTCTTGTTGGGATTAAAACGTGCATGTTTAAAAAGGCTTTATAGTGTATCCGTTCGAATTTTAACGAATAAAAAGCTTAAAATTTTAGATTAATTTGTATAATTTTGTTTAAAAACCCATAATTAACTATTTTAACTCATAAAATTTGATTTAATAATATTTGGTTTTCGTTTTGTTGGGATTAAAATGTTCATGTCTTAAAAGACTGAATAGTGAATCCGTTCGAATTTTAACCAAGTAAAAAGCTGAAAATTTTAGATTAATCTGTATAATTTTGTTCTAGAGACCACAGTTAACTATTTTAAGTCATAAAATTTGATTTAATAACATCTGGTTTTCGTTTTATTGGGATTAAAACGTGTATATCTAGAAGGCTTTATAGTGAATCCGTTCGAATTTTAACCGAGTAAAAAACCGAAAATTTTAGATTAATATGTATAATTTTTTTCAAAAGCCCATAGTTAAATATTTGAACTCATAAAATTTGATTGAATAACATTTGGTTTTCGTTTTGTTGGGATTAAAACATGTATGCCTAAAAAGGCTTTATAGTGAGTCCGTTTGAATTTTAATGGAGTAAAAAGCTGAAAATTTTAGATTAATTTGTATAATTTTGTTTTAAAACCCACAATTAACTATTTTAACTCATAAATTTTGATTTAATAACATTATGTTTTTTTTTTGTGATTAAAACGTGCATGTGTAAAGAGGCTATATACTGAATCCGTTCGAATTTTAACCAAGTAAAAAGCTGAAAATTTTAGATTAATCTGTATAATTTTGTTTCAGAGACCATAGTTAACTATTTGGAGCCATAAAATTTGATTTAATAACATATGGTTTTTGTTCTGTTGGGATTAAAATGTGCATGTCTAAAAACGCTTTATAGAGAATCCGTTCGAATTTTAACCGAGTAAAAAGCTGAAAATTTTCGATTAATATGTACAATTTTTTTATGAAGCCCATAGTTAACTATTTGAACTCATAAAATTTGATTTAATAACATCTGGTTTTCGTTTTGTTGGGATTAAAATGTGTATGTCTAAAGAGGCTTTATAGTGAATCCGTTCGAATTTTAACCGATTAAAAAGCTTAAAATTTTAGATTAATTTGTTTAATTTTGTTTAAAATCCCATAATTAACTATTTTAACTCATAAAATTTGATTTAATAACATTTGGTTTTCGTTTTGCTGGGATTAAAACGTGCATGTTTAAAAAGGCTATATAGTGAATCTGTTCGGATTTTAACTGAGTAAAAAACTGAAAATTTTAGATTAATCTGTATAATTTTGTTCCAGAGACGATAGTTAACTATTTGAAGTCATAAAATTTGATTGAATAACATATGGTTTTTGTTCTGTTGGGATTAAAACGTGCATGTCTAAAAACGCTTTATAGAGAATCCATTCAAATTTTAACCTAGTAAAAAGCTGAAAATTATAGATTAATATGTACAATTTTTTCCTGAAGCCCATAGTTAACTATTTGGACTCATAAAATTTGATTTAATAACATCTGGTTTTCGTTTTGTTGGGATTAAAACGCGTATGTCTAAAAAGGCTATATAGTGAATCTATTCGAATTTTAACCGAGTAAAAAGCTAAAAATTTTAGATTAATATGTATAATTTTAAGCAAAAGCAAATAATTAACTATTTGAACTCATAAAATTTGATTTAATAACATCTGGTTTTCATTTTGTTGGATTAAAACGTGCATGTCTAAACAGGCTTTATAGTGAATCCGTTCTAATTTTAACCGAGTAAAAAGCTGAAAATTTTAGATTAATATGTACAATTTTTTTCAAAAGCCCACAGTTAACTATTTGAACTCATAAAATTTGATTTAGTAACATCTGGTTTTCATTTTGTTGGGATTAAAACGTGCATGTCTAAAAAGACTTTATACTATATCCATTCGAATTTTAACGGAGTAAAAAGCTGAAAATTTTAGATTAATTTGAATAATTTTGTTTAAAAACCCATAGTTAACTATTTGAACTCATAAAATTTTATTTAATGGCATCTGGTTTTCGTTTTGTTGGGATTAAAACGTGTATGTCTAAAGAGGCTTTATAGTGAATCCGTTCGAATTTTAACCGACTAAAAAGCTTAAATTTTAGATTAATCTGTATAATTTTGTTCGAGAGACCATAGTTAGCTATTTGAAGTCATAAAATTTCATTTAATAACATATAGTTTTTGTTCTGTTGGGATTAAAACGTGCATGTCTAAAAACGCTTTATAGAGAATCCGTTCGAATTTTAACCGAGTAAAAAGCTGAACATTTTAGATTAATATGTACAATTTTTTTCTGAAGCCCATAGTTAACTATTTGAACTCATAAAATTTGATTTAATGACATCTGGTTTTCCTTTTGTTGTGATTAAAACGTGTATGTCTAAAGAGGCTTTATAATGAATCTTCTCGAATTTTAACCGATTAAAAAGCTGAAAATTTTAGATTAATTTGTTTAATTTTGTTTAAAAACCCATAATTAACTATTTTAACTCATAAAATTTGATTTAATAACATTTGGTTTTCCTTTTGTTGGGATTAAAACGTGTATATCTAAAAAGGATATATAGTGAATCTGTTCGGATTTTAACTGAGTAAAAAGCTGAAAATTTTAGATTAATTTGTATCATTATGTTCAAAAGCCCATATTTAACTATTTGAACTTATAGAATTTGATTTAATAACATATGGTTTTCGTTCTGCTGGGATTAAAACGCGCATGTCTAAAAACGCTTTATAGAGAATCCGTTTGTATTTTAATCGAGTAAAAAGCTGAAAATTTAAGATTAATATGTACAATTTTTTTCAAAAGCCCATAGTTAACTATTTGAATTCATAAAATTTGATTTAATAACATTTTGTTTTCGTTTTGTTGGGATTAAAACTTGCATGTCTAAAAAGGCTTTATAGTGTATCCGTTCGAATTTTAACAGAGTAAAAAGCTGAAAATTTTGGATTAATTTGTATAATTTTGTTTAAAAACCCATAGTTAACTATTTTAAGTCATAAAATTTGATTTAATAACATCTGGTTTTCGTTTTATTGGGATTAAAACGTGTATATCTAGAAGGCTTTATAGTAAATCCGTTCGAATTTTAACCGAGTAAAAAGCTGAAAATTTTAGATTAATATGTATAATTTTTTCAAAAGCCCATAGTTAACTATTTGAACTAATAAAATTTGATTTAATAACATCTGGTTTTCGTTTTGTTGGGATTAAAACATGTATGCCTAAAAAGGCTTTATAGTGAGTCCGTTCGAATTTTAACAGAGTAAAAGCTGAAAATTTTAGATTAATTTGTATAATTTTGTTTAAAAACCTACAGTTAACTATTTTAACTCATAAAATTTGATTTAATAACATTATGTTTTTGTTTTTTTTTTGTGATTAAAACGTGCATGTGTAAAAAGGCTATATACTGAATCCGTTCAAATTTTAACCGAGTAAAAAGCTGAAAATTTTAGATTAATCTGTATAATTTTATTTCAGAGACCATAGTTAACTATTTTAACTCATAAAATTTGATTTAATAACATATGGTTTTTGTTCTGTTGGGATTAAAACGTGCATGTCTAAAAACGCTTTATAGAGAATCCGTTCGAATTTTAACTTAGTAAAAAGCTGAAAATTTTAGATTAATATGTACAATTTTTTTATGAAGCCCATAGTTAACTATTTGAACTCATAAAATTTGATTTAATGACATCTGGTTTTCGTTTTGTTGGGATTAAAACGTGTATGTCTAAAGAGGCTTTATAGTGAATCCGTTCGAATTTTAACCGATTAAAAAGTTGAAAATTTTAGATTAATTTGTTTAATTTTGTTTAAAAACCCATAATTAACTATTTTAACTCATAAAATTTGATTTAATAATATTTGGTTTTCGTTTTGTTGGGATTAAAACGTGCATGTTTAAAAAGTCTATATAATGAATCTGTTCGGATTTTAACCGAGTAAAAAGCTGAAAATTTTATATTAATTTATATAATTTTGTTCCAGAGACCATAGTTAACTATTTTAACTCATAAAATTTGATTTAATAACATATGGTTTTTGTTTTGTTGGGATTAAAACGTGCATGTCTAAAAACGCTTTATAGAGAATCCGTTCAAATTTTAACCTAGTAAAATGCTGAAAATTTTAGATTAATATGTACAATTTTTTCCTGAAGCCCATAGTTAACTATTTGGACTCATAAAATTTGATTTAATAACATCTGGTTTTCGTTTTCTTGGGATTAAAACGCGCATGTCTAAAAAGTCTATATAGTGAATCTGTTCGAATTTTAACCGAGTAAAAAGCTAAAAATTTTAGATTAATATGTATAATTTTATGCAAAATCTCATAATTAACTATTTGAACTCATAAAATTTGATTTAATAACATCTGGTTTTCATTTTGTTGGATTAAAACGTGCATGTCTAAAGAGGCTTTATAGTGAATCCGTTCTAATTTTAACCAAGTAAAAAGCTGAAAATTTTAGATTAATATTTATAATTTTTTTCAAAAGCCCGTAGTTAACTATTTAAACTTATAAAATTCGATTTAATAACATCTGGTTTTCGTTTTGTTGGGATTAAAACGTACATGTCTAAAAAGATTTTATATTGTATCCGTTCGAATTTTAACGGAGTAAAAAGCTGAAAATTATAGATTAATTTATATAATTTTATTTAAAAATCCATAATTAACTATTTTAACTCATAAAATTTGATTTAATAATATTTGGTTTTCGTTTTGTTGGGATTAAAACGTGCTTGTCTAAAAAGGCTATATAGTGAATCCATTCGAATTTTAACCGAGTAAAAAGCTAAAAATTTTAGATTAATATGTATAATTTTGTGCAAAAGCCCATAATTAAATATTTGAATTCATAAAATTTGATTTAATAACATCCGATTTTCGTTTTGTTGGGATTAAAACGTGTATATCTAAAAAGGCTATATAGTGAATCTCTTCGAATTCTAACCGAGTAAAAAGCTGAAAATTTTAAATTAATATGTATCATTTTGTACAAAAGCCCATAATTTACTATTTGATGTCGTAAAATTTGATTTAATAACATTTGGTTTTCGTTTTATTGGGATTAAAACGTGTATGTCTAAAAAGGCTATATAGGGAATCCGTTCGAATTTTAACGGAGTAAAAAGATGAAAATTTTAGATTAATTTGTATCAATTTGTTCAAAAGCCCATATTTAACTATTTGAACTCATAAAATTTGATTTAATAACATATGGTTTTTGTTCTGTTGGGATTAAAACGTGTATGTCTAAAAACGCTTTATAGAAAATCTGTTCAAATTTTAATCGAGTAAAAAGCTGAAAATTTTAAATTAATTTGTATAATTTTGTTTAAAAACCCATAATTAACTATTTTAACTCATAAAATTTGATTTAATAACATTTGGTTTTCGTTTTGTTGGGATTAAAACGTGCATGTCTAAAAAGGCTATATAGTGAATCCATTCGAATTTTAACCGAGTAAAAAGCAGAAAATTTTAGATTAATATGTATAATTTTGTTCTAGAGACCATAGTTAACTATTTTAAATCATAAAATTTAATTTAATAACATCTGGTTTTCGTTTTATTGGGATTAAAACGTGTATATTTGAAAAAGCTTTATAGAGAATCCGTTCGAATTTTAACCGGGTAAAAAGCTGAAAATTTTAGATTAATATGTACAATTTTTTCCTGAAGCCCATAGTTAACTATTTGAAGTCATAAAATTTGATTTAATAACATTTGGTTTTCGTTTTATTGGGATTAAAACGTGTTTGTCTAAAAAGGCTATATAGGGAATCCGTTCGAATTTTAACCGAGTAAAAAGCTAAAAATTTTAGATTAATTTGTATCATTTTGTTCAAAAGACCATATTTAACTATTTGAAATCATAAAATTTGATTTAATAACATATGGTTTTTGTTCTGTTGGGATTAAAACGTGCATGTCTAAAAATGCTTTATAGAGAATCCGTTCGAATTTTAACCGAGTAAAAAACTGAACATTTTAGATTAATATGTACATTTTTTTCCTGAAGCCCATAGTTAACTACTTGAACTCATAAAATTTGATTTAATAACATCTGAATTTCGTTTTTGTTGGGATTAAAACGTGCATGTCTAAAGAGGCTTTATAGTGAATACGTTCGAATTTTAACTGAGTAAAAAGCTGAAAATTTTAGATTAATTTGTATAATTTTGTTAAAAAACCCATAATTAACTATTTTAACTCATAAAATTTGATTTAATAAGATTTGGTTTTCGTTTTGTTGGGATTAAAACGTGCATGTCTAAAACGGCCATATAGTGAATCCGTTCGAATTTTAACCAAGTAAAAAGCTGAAAATTTTAGATTAATCTGTATAATTTTATTCTAGAGACCATAGTTAACTATTTGAAGTCATAAAATTTGATTAAATAACATCTGGTTTTCGTTTTATTGGGATTAAAACGTGTATATCTAAAAAGGCTTTATTGTGAATCCATTCGAATTTTAACTGAGTAAAAAGCTGAAAATTTTAGATTAATATGTCAATTTTTTCAAAAGCCCATACTTAACTATTTGAACTCATAAAATTTGATTTAATAACATCTGGTTTTCGTTTTATTGGGATTAAAACGTGCATGTCTAAAAAGGCTATATAGTGAATCTGTTCGAATTTTAACCGATTAAAAAGCTGAAAATTTTAGATTAATTTATATAATTCTATTGAAAAACCCATAATTAACTATTTTAACAAATAAAATTTGATTTAATAACATTTGGTTTTCGTTTTGCTGGGTTTAAAACATGCATGTCTAAAAATACTATATATTGAATCTGTTCGACTTTTAACCAAGTAAAAAGCTAAAAATTTTGATTAATCTGTATAATTTTATTCCAGAGACCATTGTTAACTATTTGAACTCATAAAATTTGATTTAATAACATCTGGTTTTCGTTTTGTTTGAGATTAAAACATGTATATCTAAAAAGGTTTTCTAGTGAATCCGTTCGAATTTTAAACGAGTAAAAAACTAAAAATTTTAGATTAATATGTATAATTTGTTCAAAATACCATAATTAACTATTTTAACTCATAAAATTTGATTCAATAACATTTGGTTTTCGTTTTGATGGGATTAAAACGTGCATGTCTAAAACGGCTATATAGTGAATCCATTCGAATTTTAACCGAGTAAAAAGCTGAAAATTTTTGATTAATGTGTATAATTTTGTGCAAAAGCCCATAATTAACTATTTGAACTCATAAAAATTGATTTAATAACATCTGGTTTTCGTTTTGCTTAGATTAAAACGTGTATATCTAAAAAGGCGTTATAGTGAATCCGTTCGAATTTTAATGAAAATTTTAGATTAATATGTATAATTTTGATAAAAAGCCCATAATTTACTATTTGAAGTCGTAAAATTTGATTCAATAACATTTTGTTTTAGTTTTATTTGGATTAAAACGTGCATGTCTAAAAAGGCTATATAGTGAATCCGTTCAAATTTTAAACGAGTAAAAAGCTAAAAATTTTAGAGTAATATGTATAATTTTTTTTCCAAAGACCATAGTTAACTATTTGAACTCATAAATTTGATTTATTAATATCTGGTTTTCGTTTTGTTGGGATTAAAATGTGTATATCTAAAAAGGTTTCATAGTGAATCCATTTGAATTTTAACCGAGTAAAAAGCTTAAAATTTTAGATTAATTTGTATAATTTTGTTTAAAAACCCATAAGTAACTATTTTAACTCATAAAATTTGATTAAATAACATTTGGTTCTTGTTTTGATAGGATTAAAACGTGCAAGTCTAAAACGGCTATATAGTGAATCCATTCGAATTTTAACCGAGCAAAAAGCTGAAAATTTTAGATTAATTTGTATCATTTTGTTCAAAATCCCATATTTAACTATTTCAAATCATAAAATTTGATTTAATAACATATGGTTTTTGTTCTGTTGGGATTAAAATGTGCATGTCTAAAAACGCTTTATAGAGAATCCGTTCAAATTTTAACCTAGTAAAAAACTGAACATTTTAGATTAATATGTACAATTTTTTCCTGAAGCCCATATTTAACTACTTGAACTCATAAAATTTGATTTAATAACATCTGAATTTCGTTTTTGTTGGGATTAAAACGTGCATGTCTAAAGAGGCTTTATAGTGAATCTGTTCGAATTTTAACCGAGTAAAAAGCTAAAAATTTTAGATTAATATGTATAATTTTATGCAAAAGCCCATATTTAACTATTTGAACTCATAAAATTTAATTTAATAACATATGGTTTTCGTTTTGTTTGGATTAAAACGTGCATGTCTAAAAACGCTTTATAGAGAATCTGTTCGAATTTTAACCGAGTAAAAAGCTAAAAATGTTAGATTAATCTGTATAATTTTGTTTGAAAGCCCATAATTAACTATTTGAACCCATAAAATTTGATTTAATAACATCTAGTTTTGTTTTTTTGGGATTAAAACGGGTATCTAAAAAGTCTTTATAGTGAATCCGTTCGAATTTTATCCAAGTAAAAAGCTGAAAATTTTAGATTAATCTGTATAATTTTATTCCAAAGCCCATACTGTACTATTTGAACTCATAAAATTTGATTTAATAACATCTCGTTTTCGTTTAGTTGGGATTAAAACGTGCATATCTAAAAAGGCTATATAGTGAATGTATTCGAATTTTAACCTAGTAAAAAGCTGAAAATTTTAGATTAATTTGTATAATTTTGTTCAAAAGCCCATGTTTAACTATTTGAACTCATAAAAATTAATTAACAACATTTGGTTTTCGTTTTGTTTGGATTAAAACGTGCATGTCTAAAAACGCTTTATAGAGAATCCGTTCGAATTTTAACCGAGTAAAAAGCTGAAATTATTAGATTAATCTATATAATTTTGTTTGAAAGTCCATAATTAACTATTTGAAGTCATAAAATTTGATTTAATAACATTTTGTTTTTGTTTTGTTAGGATTAAAACGTGCATGTCTAAAAAAGCTATATAGTGAATCTGTTCGAATTTTAACCGAGTAAAAAGCTAAAAATTTATGTTTAATTTGTATAATTTTGTTCAAAAGCCCATATTTAACTATTTCAACTCATAAAATTTGAATTAATACCATATTGTTTTTGTTTTGTTCGGATTAAAACGTACATGTCTAAAAAGGCAAGATAATAAATCCGTTAGAATTTTAACCGAGAAAAAGCAAAAAATTTTAGATTAATCTGTATAATTTTGTTCTAAAGCCCATAGTTAACTATTTGAACTCATAAAATTTGATTCAATAATATTTGGTTTTCGTTTTATTGGGATTAAAACGTGCATGTCTAGAAAGGCTTTACAGTGAATCCGTTCGAATTTTAACCGAGTAAAAAGTTGAACATTTTAGACTAATCTGTATAATTTTAGATTAATTTGACTTAATAACATATGGTTTTCATTTTGTTGGGATTAAAACGTGCAAGTCTAAAAAGGCTATATAGTGAATCTGTTCAAATTTTAACCGAGTAAAAAGTTGAAAATTTTAGATTAATTTTTAATAATTTTGTTAAAAAGCCTATATTTAACTATTTCAACTTATAAAATTTGATTTAATACCATATAGTTTTTGTTTTGTTGGGATTAAAACGTGCATGTCTAAAAATGCAATATAGTGAATCTGTTAGAATTTTAACTGAGTAAAAAGCAGAAAATTTTAGATTAATCTCTATATTTTTGTTCCAAAGCCCATAGTAAACTATTTGAACTCATAAAATTTGATTTAATAACATCTAGTTTTCGTTTTGTTGGGATTAAAACGTGCATATCTAAAAAACTATATAGTGAATCTGTTCGAATTTTAACCGAGTAAAAAGCTGAAAATATTAGATTAATCTGTATAATTTTGTTTGAAAGCCCATAAATAACTATTTGAACTCATAAAATTTGATTTAATAATATCTAGTTTCGTTTTGTTGGGATTAAAACGTGTATGTCTAAAAATGCTTTATAGTGAATCCGTTTGAATTTTATCCGAGTAAAAAGCTGAAAATATTAGATTAATCTGTATAATTTTGTTTGAAAGCCCATAAATAACTATTTGAACTCATAAAATTTGATTTAATAGCATCTGGTTTTCGTTTAGTTGGGATTAAACGTGCATGTCTAAAAAGGCTATATAGTGAATCCATTCGAATTTTAACCGAGTAAAAAGCCAAAAATTTTAGATTAATTTGTATAATTTTGTTAAAAAGTCCATATTTAACTATTTCAACTCAAAAAAATTAATTTAATAACATATGGTTTTCGTTTTGTTGGGATTAAAACTTGCATATCTAAAAACGCTTTATAGAGAATCCGTTCGAATTTTAACCGAGTAAAAAGCTGAAAATATTAGATTAATCTGTATAATTTTGTTTGTAAGACCATAATTAACTATTTGAACTAATAAAATTTTATTTAATAACATTTTGTTTTCGTTTTGTTGGGTTAAAAACGTGCATTTCTTAAAAGGCTATATAGTGAATCCGTTCGAATTTTAACCGAGTAAAAAGATGAAAATTTTAGATTAATTTGTATAATTTTATTCAAAAGCTCATATTTAACTATTTGAACTCATAAAATTTAATTTAGTAACATAGGATTTTCATTTGTTTGGATTAAAACGTGTATGTCTAAAAACGCTTTATAGAGAATCCGTTCGAATTTTAACCGAGTAAAAAGTTGAAAATTTTAGATTAATTTATACAATTTTGTTCAAAAGTCCATATTTAACTATTTCAACTCATAAAATTTGATTTAATACCAAATGGTTTTCATTTTGTTGGGATTAAAACGTGCATGTCTAAAAAGGCTATATAGTGAATCTGTTCGAATTTTAATTGAGTAAAAAGCTAAAAATTTTAGATTAATTTGTATAATTTTGTTCAAAAGCCCATATTTAACTATTTCAACTCATAAAATTTAATATAATAACATATGGTTTTCGTTTTGTTCGGATTAAAACGTGTATGTCTAAAAACGCTTTATAGAGAATCCGTTCGAATATTAATTGAGTAAAAAGTTGAAAATTTTAGATTAATTTGTATAATTTTGTTCAAAAGCCCATATTTAACTATTTGAACTCATAAAATTTGATTTAATATCATATGGTTTTCGTTTTGTTGGAAGTAAAACGTGCATGTCTAAAAAGGCTATATAGTGAATCCGTTCGAATTTTAATCGAGTAAAAACCTAAAAATTTTAGATTAATTTATATAATTTTGTTCAAAAGCCCATATTTAACTATTTGAACACATAAAATTTAATTGAATAACATATGATTTTCGTTTTGTTTGGATTAAAACGTGGATGCCTAAAAACGCTTTATAGAGAATCCGTTCGAATTTTAACTGAGTAAAAAGTTAAAAATTTTAGATTAATTTGTATAATTTTATTCAAAAGCCCATATTTAACTATTTCAAGACATAAAATTTGATTTAATACCATATGGTTTTTGTTTTGTTGGGATTAAAACGTTCATGTCTAAAAAGGCTATATAGTGAATTTGTTAGAATTTTAACTGAGTAAAAAGCAGATAATTTTAGATTAATCTGTATAATATTTTTCAAAAGCCTATAGTTAACTGTTTGAACTCATAAAATTTGATTTAATAACATCTGGTTTCCGTTTTGTTGGGATTAAAACGTGCATATCTAAGAAGGCTATATAGTGAATCCGTTCGAATTTTAACCGAGTAAAAAGCTGAAAATGTTAGATTAATCTGTATAATTTTTTTTGAAAGCCCATAATTAACTATTTGAACCCATAAAATTTGATTTAATAACATCTAATTTCGTTTTGTTGGGATTAAAACGTGTATGTCTAAAAAGGCTTTATAGTGAATCCGTTCGATTTTATCTGAGTAAAAAGCTAAAAATTTTAGATTAATCTTTATAATTTTGTTCTAAATCCCATACTTAACTATTTGAACTCATAGAATTTGATTTAATAACATCTGGTTTTCGTTTGGTTGGGATTAAAACGTGCATGTCTAAAAAGGCTATATAGAGAATTTGTTCGAATTTTAACCGAGTAAAAAGTTGAAAATTTTAGATTAATTTGTATAATTTTATTCAAAAGCCCATATTTAAATATTTGAACTCATAAAATTTAATTTAATAACATATGGTTTTCGTTTTGTTGGGATTAAAACGTGCATGTCTAAAAACGCTTTATAGAGAATCAGTTCGAATTTTAACTGAGTAAAAAACTGAAAATATTAGATTAATCTGTATAATTTTGTTTGAAAGACCATAATTAACTATTTGAACTCATAAAATTTGATTTAATAACATTTTGTTTTCGTTTTGTTGGGATTAAAACGTGCATGTCTAAAAAGGCTATATAGTGAATCTGTTCGAATTTTAACCGAGTAAAAAGCTCAAAATTTTAGATTAATTTGTATAATTTTGTTCAAAAGCCCATATTTAACTATTTGAACTCATAAAATTTGATTTAATATCATATGGTTTTCGTTTTGTTAGGATTAAAACGTGCATGTCTAAAAACGCTATATAGTGAATCCGTTCGAATTTTAACCGAGTAAAAAGCTCAAAATTTTAGATTAATTTGTATAATTTTGTTTAAAAGCCCATATTTAACTATTTGTACTCATAAAATTTGATTTAATAATATATGGTTTTCGTTTTGTTGGGATTAAAACGTGCACGTCTAAAACGGCTATATAGTGAATCTGTTAGAATTTTAACTGAGTAAAAAGCAGGAAATTTTAGATTAATCTGTATAATTTTGTTCTAAAGCCCATAGTTAACTATTTGATCTTATAAAATTTGATTTAATAACGTCTGGTTTTCATTTTGTTGGATTAAAACGTACATATCTAAAAAGGCTATATAGTGATTCCGTTTGAATTTTAACTGAGTAAAAAGTTGAAAATATTCGATTAATCTGTATAATTTTGTTTGAAAGCCTATAATTAACTATTTGATCTCATAAAATTTGATTTAATAACATCTAGTTTCGTTTTGTTGGGATTAAAACGTGCATGTCTAAAAAGGATTTATAGTGAATCCGTTTGAATTTTATACGAGTAAAAAGCTGAATATTTTAGATTAATCTGTATAATTTTGTTCCAAAGCCCATATTTAACTATTTAAACTCATAAAATTTGATTTAATGCCATATTATTTTCGTTTTGTTGAGATTAAAACGTGTATGTCTAAAAAGGCTTTATAGTGAATCCGTTAAAATTTTAACCGAGTAAAAAGATGAAAATTTTAGATTAATCTGTATAATTTTATTCAAAAGCTCATAATTAACTGTTTGAAATCATAAAATTTGATTTAATAACATCTGGTTTTCGTTTTATTTGGATTAAAACGTGCATGTCTAAAAAGGCTATATAGTGAACCCGTTTGAATTTCAACTGAGTAAAAAGCTGAAAATATTAAATTAGTCTGTATAGTTTTGTTTGAAATCCCATAATTAAATATTTGAACCCATAAAATTTGATTTAATAATATTTTTTGGGGATTAAAACGTGTACGTCTAAAATGGCTATATAGTGAATCCGTTCGAATATTAACCGAGTAAAAAGCTAAAAATTTAAGATTAATTCGTATAATTTTGTTCAAAAGCTCATATTTAACTATTTGAACTCATAAAATTTGATTTAATAACATATTTTTTCTTTTTGTTTTAATTAAAACGTGCATGTCAAAAAACGCTTTATAAACAATCCGTTTGAATTTTAACCAAGTAAAAAGTTGAAAATTTTAGATTAATTTGTATAATTTTGTTCAAAAGCCCATATTTAACTATTTAAACTCATAAAATTTGATTTAATACTATATGGTTTACGTTTTGTTGGGATTAAAACGTGTATGTCTAAAAAGGCTATATAGTGAACCCGTTCGAATTTTAACCGAGTAAAAAGATCAAAATTTTAGATTAATTTGTATAATTTTGTTCAAAAGCCCATATTTAAGTATTTGAACTCATAAAATTTGATTTAATCACATATGGTTTTCATTTTTTTTGGATTAAAACGTGCATGTCTAAAAACGCTTTATAGAGAATCCGTTCGAATTTTAACCAAGTAAAAAGCTGAAAATTTTAGATTAATTTATATAATTTTGTTCAAAAGCCCATATTTAACTATTTCAACTCATAAAATTTTATTTAATACCATATGGTTTTCGTTTTGATGGGATTAAAATGTGCATGTCTAAAAATGCTATATAGTGAATCCGTTAGAATTTTAACCGAGAATAAGCAGAAAATTTTAGATTAATCTGTATAATTTTATTCCAAAGGCTATAGTTAACTATTTGAACTCATTAAATTTGATTTAATAACATCTGGTTTTCGTTTTGTTTGGATTAAAACGTGCATGTCTATAAAGGCTATATAGTGAACCCGTTCGAATTTTAACCGAGTAAAAAGCTGAAAATATTATATTAATCTGTATTATTTGTTTGAAAGCCCATAATTAAACTCATAAAATTTGATTTAATAACACTTTGTTTTCGTTTTGTTGAGATTAAAACGTGCATGTCTAAAATGGCTATATAGTGAATCCGTTCGAATTTTAACTGAGTAAAAAGCTAAAATTTTTAGATTAATCTGTATAATTTTGTTTGAAAGCCCATAATTAACTAATTGAATTCATAAAATTTAATTTAATAATATTTTGTTTTCATTTTGTTGGGATTAAAATGTGCATATCTAAAATGGCTATATAGTGAATCTGTTCAAATTTTAACCGAGTAATATAAGTGCAATTTGAGTGCAAGTGTACACGTCGCCAAGTAATAAAATGATAAGTATATCGTGTATCGTCTCCATAGGGATTGGTATACTTAATATGTTTCCTCTTGTTCCCTTGCTCTTGAAAAGAAAGTAAAAACACAGATGAGTTGATTTGTTTAACTAACTAAATAATTAAATAATAAAATATAAAATAAAAGGTTGAGAACTATTATAGAGAAAGTGGGTAGGATTCAGTTGCGTCAATTAGTGGATTCAATTGATCTTCTTCTTTGTCCAATGCAATCACACAACACTGCTTCGACAGTACTGCAGATACAGCCTCGACAGTATTGGTGTTCTCTGCCGCGGTAATCTCTTACTCTTGGGCAGAGGCATCAAAGTTCAGCAAAGTGTCCGTAAGTGACTCAGCTCATCTCTGAGTCAGAGTGTTGTTGATGACCAGTCCTTGACGATACCTTTCGCCGTAAATCAACGATAACTACCAACCAATCCAACACTTCTTTTAGCTGTTGAAACTCTTAACTTATCTCTAGGTCGAGTTAGTATCTACAACATCGTACTTATCTCTTTTGTGAATCTACAACTCTCGAAGCTAGATAAATAGATTACTTGCAAACTTCCCTCCTGAGCTTGAATGCAAGAACAAAGAATGACAATAGGATGAGTAAACTTTGATTATTGCATAAGAACAAAGATACAAGAATCAATCTCCTCTCACTAATATCGACAATCTTCACCTATCCCTAAGAAGTTTAAAACATATTGTCGTTAAAGTATAATTCTTAGGGAGAAGGATTTCTCTAAAAATTGGCTCTCTTAAATAATGTGGCCGGCTAGGCTATTTATAGTCTTAACCTAGGGTAAACCTTTCCTAAATAGACTTCAACTTGGAGTAGGGAATAAGTCTTCTTCAAGGAATCTGATATTTCCAAGTTTTCCGCCTTCTAGAAGGGTTTTCCCGCTTGGTCTCTTACTTGGGCTTTTAGCGCGCTAGCCTGGTCCAATTGATGCGCTGTATCTTCCAAAATGTTCTTTATATTTTTATCTTTCATTACGCCTTCATTATTGGTGCTGCCACACTGAATTCTGCCACGGGCATGTCTTCTGCCTCGATCGCAATACTGCTTCTTTACCGCTTCTACCTTGGATATTCCTACATGTACAGAATATGTAATAATATTTGTATTCTCTATAAATATTGACTTTGTAAGTAATGATAACAGAATATCCAATATTTGCGCAAAGAGTTCATAATTCGGTTCAAGTTGGTGTATAATAGATGCATAAAGTACCATGAGAAGGGTAGTAAATAACTGCCTTTTAGGTACTCGTCAAATACCCCAAACTTGAACTATTGCTTGTCCTCAAGCAATGCAAAATATCAAATTGTCGAACCTTACTCCCCTTTGGTCTTACTCTTCCATCTATTCTCCCCATCATGGTCATGTCTATCTTTCCGTTTTAGCCACTAGTTTACCCAAGGACTTTTACTAAGAAACAAGCTATAAGGCTAGGTGAGTGTGTGCGTTTTATGGACAAGGGTGATTCAAGGCTTTCTTAGATAAACTCTAAGTTCAAGACAAATAGAATCATGGACTAAAGCTATCTCCTTAAAACAACAAGTCTTGAGCCAATTTCGCGCACCTCAAGATATGCGTTTTCTATTTTCTTCTTTTTCTTATTTTTTTGTTAACCACCTTTTTAGTATACTAGAGCCAGTTTTGGGCATCTCTAGAATGAAGGAGAGCAAAACTAGAGCCGATGATAGGCACCTCTAGTTATTTTCCAAAAGGTTCTAAGTCTTTATCACCTAAGTTTATTAAAAGAACTCCTAAATCAAACAAGTCCAAAAAGGTGTATTTTCTTTATAACCCTAAAGCAAGCTTCTAAGTTTTATTCCATGAGTATCCTATGGTTATCCCTTCAAAACAGAACTTGGCCATGGTAAGGAGAAAGGTTTCTATAGCCTTAAAGGAGTAAACTAAAGCAAAGCTGACGTAGGGCAGTGCAAGATTATAAACATAAATTCAAGAAAAGAGAATGTTAAAAAAAATTCAAAAAAATTTACTCCCTTTATGGTAATATCGCGGCAGTGAATAGCCTCGGCAGTGCTTCTACACCTACAATCTCCCCCAAACTCAAACCAAGCATTGTCCTTAATACTCAAAATATACAACATGCAAAAGAAAACAAGGATAGTAAAACAATAGGGATTAGAGAGATTCTAATTGTGATTCAGAAGAGCTGTTGGAAATAGCTGCCCTCCTAGGTATTCTTACCGATGCTTTCTGTCTGGATCCTTATCTTGGTGATTGCTGTGTTTTTTCCTGTCGGGGCGACTGTACTTTGGTGGGTGTTTGTTTTTGCAGTAGGTTCGTAACTTAATCTCCGTCTGTATGTATCACCTCTGTTTCTCCCCCTGCCTCGGCAGTTGGTATTCTCTCTTGGGTATGCGATGAGCTCTCATAGATATACTCATCAATCTGTCTAGAGAGACTCTCTTCAGAAAAATTGCCTATGGGGATAGGATTCTATTGTGGAGAGTTGAAGACGGCTCTCCTTTTTGATGGTCGCCTTCTGCTGGATGATGTGTCGATCGTTCCTGCAGGTCTAGATGGGCCGGCAGCGTGAAACTATTGTTGTGGTCTAGCGGTAAAGAATGGTCTAGGCCCTGGAGCAGGTGTTGTCTCTGTGTAAGGGGCGACAGTGAAGAAAACGTTGGGAGGGAATTCTAGAAACTGCATTCCATGGGTGGGAAAATTCTAGATCAGCATGTTGGCAAGAGTATTGTCGAAATCTCTCTGATATTCCATGGATCGTTGCTGGCGCAGGTCCATGGCTGACATCCTCTGCAAAATCTCCTAAAATGGGTCTTTTACGGCAAAGGCTTGGTGTAACATCCCGTTTTTGGGGTTATTAGTTTAAGCTTAGTTAGGAGAATTCGATTCGGGACGAATCGGGTTCTCCGGTTCATTAATTCCGGGAAAAATAAAATAAGGATATTTTTAATTAAGAAAAATAATAATTTGGAAGGTGGTTTGAAATATTAAAAATATGTTTCAAATTTAAAAGAAAATAATTTGGATTTATTTTTGATTTTTAATTATGCTTAATTATGCATAAATGACCAATTTATAATTTTTAGAAAAATTTGGAGGACCGATTTGGTGATTTTCGAAAATAAGAAGAGATGAGAATGCATAATAATGAGTCTGCTCTCCGAAAACTAGAAATTGCAGTAGATCAGATGGCACAATAGATGAAAAGACGACTTATAGGAGGTCTACCCAACGATATTGAAGTCGCTAGAACGGGCCCACATGAGCAATGTAAAGTCATATCTACTAGAAGTGGTTTACAACTGAAGGACCCTGAAATACTTGCTAGAGCAGTAGGTAAGAATACTGAAATAGCAGCGCCACACAAGGCTACTAAAGAAAAACCTGAGGGTAAGGAACCAGCAAACACTACCAACGATGATGTCATAGTAGAAGATGCCGTAACCGCACTGTAGATAAGATTCCAATGCAACGAAAAGGTTAAGGATCTGCGTTTACCAGCACTTTTTCCTCAAAGGCTAAAACAACAAAAGCAGGAGTACCAGTTTAAGAAATTTCTAGACATCCTTAAATAGGTAAAAATCAATATACCTTTAGTGGAGGCAATAAAACAAATGTCCAATTATGCTAAGTTCATTAAGGATATTATATCCAAGAGAACAAAAATTGGGGAATTTGAAATTATTGTCGCAACAGAAGGGTGTGTGACAATGCTGCACAATAAGGCCACGACCAAAAGAAAAGATCCTGGTAGTTTCATCATTCCATGTTCTATCAGAGATCAATACGTGGGCAAGGCACTATGTGACTTAGGTGCTAGTATTAATCTAATGCCTAAGTATTCTAGAAGCTAGGCATCGGGCATGCAAAACCAACAACGGTGATGTTACAATTGACAAACTGCTCTTATGTGCAACTGAGAGGAAAGATTGAGGATATTTTGGTAAGAGCGGACGAATTTATATTTCCTGTTGACTTCATAATTTTAGATTGTGAAGTAGATGAGAATAACCCAATCATCTTGGGAAGGTTGTTCCTAGCCACAGGTAGAACATTGATCATTTGCGAAAAAGGAGAATTGATCATACAAGTGAATGATCAACAAATAAAGATCAATGTATTCAGAGATCTAAGGCATCCAGAGAAATTCTATCTTGATGCTGACATAGACTATTTAAACATAACCCGCAAAGGCGGTGATGATGAATGTCGTAGCCGTTGCTTTTATGGAGAACCATGTATAGACAGTCAGAATACAGAAACGCAGGATAAACAAACAGAAGAAGGTAATTGGGTGACCACATACCCAGGTAAGTATTTTGAATCACTTAACTACACTTCGAATGGCAGCAAGAAACATAAAACCTTCTATAGAACAACCTCCACAGTTGGAATTAAAACCACTACCTGATCAATTAAAATATATTTACTTGGCATCAAATGATACTCTTCTAGTAATTATTTCTTCCAAGTTGTAGCCTGAATAAGAAAAACGGCTAATTGACATACTACAGCAAAACACAAAGGCAATTTGCTGGATAATTACAGATCTGAAAGGAATCAACTCGTTATTATGCATGCACAAAATCTTACTGGAAGAGGAGCATAAACCAGAATTGATGCGCAGAGAAGATTAAATCATGCAATGAAGGAAGTAGTAAGAAAAGAAATAATTAAATGGCTTGATGCAGGGATCACCTATCCTATATCTGATAGCACATGGGTAAGTCCAGTGCAATGCATACCAAAAAAGGATGGAATGACGGTAATCTCAAATGAGAACAATTAATTGATTTTAACAAGAATAGTAACCATGTGGAGAGTATGTATGGATTATCGGAAACTTAATCAAGCAACATGAAACGATCATTTCCTTACCATTCATCGACCAAACGCTTGACAGGTTAACCGGTAAACCTTAATATTACTTCTTAGATGGTTATTTAGGATATAATCAAATTGCCATAGCTCCTGAAGATCAAGCTAAAACAACCTTCACATTCCCATACGGAACATACGCGTTTAGAAGAATTCCTTTTAGACTATGTAACGCACTTGCCACTTTTCAACGATGCATGATAACAATTTTTTCGACATGATTGAGGATCACCTTGAAATGTTTTATGGATGATTTCTCTATGTTCGGAGACGATTTTGATAGTTACCTTGGCAACTTGGAAAAGTACTACAAAGATGTGAAGACACGAACCTAATTTTAAATTGGAAAAATGTCATTTCATGATTGACGAAGGGATAATGCTCGGCCACAAGATATCCTGCCGTGACATAGAAGTTGACAAGGCCAAAATAGATGTAATAGAAAAAATACCGCCGCCAACATCGATAAAAGGAATACGCAGTTCCTTGGACATGCTGGTTTTTATCGACGATTCATTGAAGATTTATTGGAGATCACCAAACCTCTATCCTCACTGGTTTGTTTCGTGTAGTGCTATAAATGATGATGTAAACACACTTATATGTGCAAGTATACATAGTCACACAAGTAATAATAGGGTGAGTGTAACATCTTGATTTTGGGGTTAGTAGTTTGAGTGATGGTTTAGGGAATTTGATTCTGGTCGAATCGGGTTTTTCGGTTCGTTGTTCCGGGAAAATTAAAATAATAATATTCTAATCGGACAAGTAGTAATTTTGGAAATGGTTTAGAAATATTAAAATGATATTTTAAAATTAAAGGAATGTTATTTGAACTTCAATTTGATTTATAATTAAGTTTAATTATGTACTAGTGACCAAATTGTAATTTTGGAAAAAAAATTGGTGGTTTAATTGGTGATTTTCGAAAGTGGACATTTTTATTTACTAAATTGGAAAACAAGCTATACTTAGAATCCTTAGAGGGTCATAAAACCAATTTGTTTTTAATTAATGATTTATCCACCAAAATTGTTTTTAAAAAGTTTTAAAAAGATGATAATTTTATTTTCTCTCAAAACCACTTATTTTCTTATCTTTTCTCCCATGATTTTCTCTTTATTTTCTCTTCATCTTCTTCTTCAAATTTCTTTAATTACTTGCTGATTTCTTTATCATTTTCAACAAGATTTATTTCATTTTATTCATCTTTTCATTCTCTACAAAGCCTATTCATCAATTTTACAAAATCAACATTCATTTTCAAGAAATCAATGAGAGGATTTCTCATATTTTTGGTGGAGTAAATCTCAAAGGTAACTTGCTGAGTTTTAATATTTTTTTCTGAGGTTCTTTATTGAAATTTCCAAGTATTAGCTTGCTAATCATTAAGTGAAACTTGATTTCATGTTTTTTTCTAGATCTAATGATTTTATGAGGATTTTTGTGAAATCTTTTTAGATTTCAATTAATGTTGTAATTAGGTTGATTTAATTATGTTATTATGTCAATTAAATAATTAAATGAGTGTTAAATTGATGGTACATTAATTTAATCTCGGAATAATGTAATCGATGTTGTTTTAAGGTGATTTTCGGTTGTTTTAGGGGTATTTTAGGTGTTTTAATGTTTCTGGAGGTATAAGGATGTTTTGGATGTGTTTTTGGTTCATAATTGAAGTGGATTAGATGTTAGAATCATTAGGTTTTGGGCTGATGTTGTTCGGATGCGTTTAGGCTTAGTTTTCGGTCTTTTTAGTTATATTTTCGGTAGTTTTATAGAGGTTTGATGTGGTTGTTGGTTTGAGCATATTATGATGTGAATATGCTCTATTTTTAATGGCGTATAGGTAGTGCAAGAAGGTGCTTAAGTGACTGGTGCATTGGCGTTGCCATCGGAGCATCGGCGAGGGCTCGTTTCGCTTGTCGGTGAGTGTTTTCGGACTTAAAGCAAATCACATTGGTTTGGTTCTGTTTTGGGGGCTATGAAAACTTTCCATATTTCAAGAGTAAGTAAGGTAAATGATTTTGATGCATTATTATGAGTTTCGACCATTTCCAATAATGGCATTATGTTGATGATTCAAAGAGATTTTTGGAAATGCATAAGTATGATTTTGAAATGATGCATGCATGTGATACTTGCTGGAAATGCATGGTTTATAAAGGCATCCATGGTTATGGAAATGAGAAAAATGAATTGGAATAATATATGGTTATTTGCCTTACAATTAATGGTGCCATTGGGCATGACTTTCAGTTCATTTGTTGAACACATTATGGATGCATTATGAGCTAAAAATGAATTGGAATATAATGTGATTATTTGCCTTACATATGATGTTTCCATTGGGCATGACATTTGGTTCATTTATTGAACACATTATGCATGCATTATGAGCAACAAATTATCATGCATATTGGAATATGATATTGGCTTAGTGACACTAACTTTAGACTCGAATACAAATGACCTGTCATTAGGATTGTCTTTGAATGCACTATAAATATTATTGAGAATAAAGAATATTGCCTACACGTAATAACGGTGACTTTGTGTCCAATCGTGCGTGGTAGAGCCGCCTACACGTAACAAGGGTGACTATGTGTCTAACTGTGCGTGGTAGAGCTAATAATGGTGACTTCGTGTCATGTCAATGGTGACTTCGTGTCATGTCAATGGTGACTTTGTGTCATGTTAATGGTGACTTTGTGTCATGACGAGACTAATGGTCTCTAATAATGGATCTGTATATTCAGTGAAATTAAGGTTCACAATAAGTGATCACTAGAAAGCCAATATGCATAGATAAAATGAAATGGTATTCTTGTGCATGACACATAAAATGTTTTGACAATGTTGATAAGCATGATTTGGCTTTACTCATTTTAAATAAGTGATTTTTTTTATGCATTGATGATCTTGTGTAGAGCTTCCTCACTAAGCATGTTTGCTTAAGCTCTCTTTTCATCCTTGTAGAAAAATAAAGGCACTCGGGACTACATCGGACCAAGGAAACCAAGGGGAAAGGTTATCTCAAACTTGGTATGTTTTGGAAAATAAGTTGGGGCTTGGCAATGTGTAAACCCAACCTATGTAAGGAGTGTGAGTTTTGGCTTTAGTTTATGTTGTAATAAGACCTATTTTGCTTTGGTTGTCAATTTATGAACTATGGTATTGTTTGGATTGTTGAAGTATGTACTTGCATGAACGTTATGATTTTAATCACGTTCTAGGTAGCATGCCTATAGTTTGTTTGATATCCTTGACGTTGATAATCATGTGTTATATGTTGTTATTTATGCTTAGGATTTATGCATATAGTTGGTGGTGATTAATGGTTGTGTATTGAGTTTATAATGTTCACTTAGTGTGACGGAATTTTTAGGTTCTAGACCCAAAGTTTTAAAATCTAAGGGAAGGTTTCGAAACCTTTATCAAACAGTTTCGAAACCTTCATGAAGGTTTCCAAACCTTACGGGCAATTTTGATTCTAGAAACTTACTAGACGCGAAAAGTTTCGAAACCTTTTACATAAAGTTTCGAAACCTTTATGGAAGGTTTCGAAACCTTTGGCTGTTAGAAATTGATAGTTGCTGGAAATTGCATTTTAGTCCCGGATATCTTTCTTTGTTCAATTAGGGTATCTACAGATGTTATTTTGAGCTGAAATTTCACATGGACGCATAAAGTTGATTTAATTTCAAGAAGGCTAACTTAATTTGGACGAAGTCCTTATAATTTGAAAGATTTATATTTTGGTCCCTAAATTGGTAAAACATGCAATTGACGATGCTAGAATGCTCCGTTTGATTTGAAATTTACCAAGAGGGATATTTGTATATTTAATTGAACTTGATGGAATGAGTTTCTACTTTATCTTTAGAATTTTTAAGTTTTACGTTTTAGTCCTTAATATACTAAGATGTTTAATCGAATGCTTATTTGTGATTGAATTATTTTCGTTAATGATTTGTAGAAGACCAAGACACGTAGGAAGAAAATTATGCATCTAGAAAAAAATATCAGTTTTTAGGGTCGTGTATCGAATCAAACCTTTGCGGGTTTGATTTGATATTCCCCGTGTAACCCATTAGTGTCGGTTTCGTCTAGGTCGGGCTAAGAGGTTACATTTGGTGGTATTAGAGCTAGGTTTAGCAAGTTGGTTTGGTTTGGATGGTGTTGTGTAATAGGATATGACTTATTGTCAATATATTTGATAATTTATGTTCGGTTTAAATGTTATAAATAATGGATAAAAAAAGGGTTATCGGTTAAACATTGCCAATGCCAACACATTTTCAGATGCTCTTCAGTTTTCCCTTCGATCTTTCCCGAATGTAAGTCGAATGTGTTTTGATATTATGTTGTATTACATGTTTAAAGTTTTTAGAATATGCTTCCGAGACGTAAGTCTTGAGCTAGTGTTGATATGATCATTGATGGTCAAGATTGAGGATGAAACGACTGCTAGGGAAGAGTAATTTCTTCCTTCTTCTCTGTGAGTGTGCCTTCGGTTAGACAGGGAGGTCAGTTTAGGGTGTTGTGTCTTTCTTTCGGGTATATTTCAGTCTGCTGAAGCAGGTACGGTTGTTGCTAATCTAACTTGGGGGTAGTTACAAGTTGGTAGTTGAGTTGTTGGAATTGAGGATGTTATTTGTTAGTGTGAACAATAATCATGCATAGAATAAGAGCACATATATGCATATATCTATAGATAATGTAGGGCATACATGCATTCTTGAGCATGACATTAGAAATTGCATTTACATACACATGCACTTGCATAGGCATTTATGAGGGCATACAGGAAATCATGCATACATTTGTTCACACTTGCGAGTAGCTCTTTGAAGGTTGAAGTGGTGCGTGGTTGGTTCATTTGGGGTGAAGGTTTGAAAAAAAGGTTGAACAGACTTTCTTTTGGTGTTGAGCTGGATGTGTAGTGGGCAAGCTACCCTTTTGGTTAGGGAGTAGTCTTGGATGAGGAATGAGTGGTTGATCTTAGAGTTATGAATGTTTAAAACCGAGGGAAATACCCTAAGTTATTGTTAGTTTGAGTTGGTCATTACTAAAGGTAAGAATGAGTTTTGCGAATTCTTTCTAGTTAGGGTTTGGAGGTTGTAAGAAGGTTGCAGCATGTTATGTAGAGTAAGGCGGGTTTGGTGTTTTTCTGAGTAATGTGAAATTGTTTTATGGAAAAGATGATGTTTTATTATCATGTTGGTGGAAAAAAACTACATGGAATTCTTTGTAGTGTGGTAAGTGTGCGGTTAGAGCAGGGGTTGTGACCTATCTGGTGTTTTTCCGTGAGGAGTATTGGGTCAAGGTGGAAAGAAAAATATGAGATATATATTGGTATGAGAGTTGTGGTATCATGGGTTTGAATCATGGATTGTTGTGACCTTGAGAGGTTTGGTTGTACTATAAAGGAGAAAAGTGTACATGTTGAGTTTATAAGGTGTTAAGTTGGATATACCTCGACTAAAGTTAGATTGTGATCATGTTTGAAATGATGTATCGGGGACCGTTGTACACTTTATAGTTTATATCAATTGTCTGGTCTTGTGGGCTTGCTTTTAACAAAAAGTGTTTTGAGGGTTTGTGTTCGGTGGGTTCATGTCGGTGGATGTTTTACCAATATGGTTACTGCTTTGTCAAGATTGTAAAATAAGAGATGTTAGAACGGGTGAAAGGAATAGTTCTACAAGCTTGGATTTTGTTGTGTTATAGTTGAGATAAGAGTTGGTTTGTCGATGAGTCGATATTGGGAAGAGGTTTTGAGTTAAGTGTCAAGGCACTTAAAGGTGTGTGGATCTTAAAGTTTGAAACATGGTGTTGAGTTGGTTAAGGTGGCTAAACCTTAAGTTAAAGGTATTATCGTTGAGATGAGTATGATGTTGAGTATTGACATAGAGGTGAGCTATCGAGGATGACTTGGCTTACATAACGATGTTTATGATGGGAGTTGCTTTGTGGGGGTAAGCCAAGGTTGTTGTGGAGTTACAAGGAAGGACGTTCGGTTAGTCTATTTGGAGACCTAGTAAATAGAGGGGCTATGAGCGGGACTCTACTTTGGTTAAGTTGATCAAGGATAAGTCGTGGTCCGATGTTTTTGAGGGTCTAGTTAAAGATGTGCTTGGCAAGGTTTAGTTTTGTGCTGAGAATCTTTTTGTGTTATGTTAGCCGCATGGTTGTTTCGAAGAGTGCCAAGTTGGAGTGGTATCCTGATCAGGGCTTATGGTAATCTTTTATGTGGGACTAGAGGTAAGGTGTTATGGTAAAAGTTAGGGAAAATGGGTGTTTTTGAGTAAGCTTGTTTGGTTTATGTTTGAGTCATGTTTAGATGATTATCATGCTGATAAGGTAAGCCTGAGTATCAATTTTCTTTGGGTTGTTATTAGTAGTAAAGGTGCCAAAGTTGAAGTTGGAAAGAATCATCATAAGTTTTGTAGTAAGATCTGGGGATGGTATGGAGTTTTCTTATGAGGGTTGGTGGATCAATCGTTTGTTTGAGTACGGTTTTCTTTGGTTTCTAAGTCTCATTGGAAAGATGGGTGAGTGGTGTATCTATAATATGTTAAGATTTGAGGATTTTTAAGACCGATATAGGTTGTCGTTTGGATGTTGGGTTTCATCATTCATAGGTGAATGGATGATATGCTGTGATGTTGTGTATGGTTAATATGACTCATAATGAAGTTGTTGGTGGTGGTGGAGCATCATTGTGTAGAGTGGAGGTTGGTGAAAGGCTTAGTTGGTGTATCTAGAACCCATTGTTCACGTAGATCCTCCCTTAGCTCCTTCCGGATGATCTAAAGATTTATAGCTACGCCTCTTCCGAGTGCTCTAGCATGCACCTAAACACGGGACACTGTTGTACCTCTTACAATGCCTAGATGATTATCGATAATGAGCAAAGCAAAAACACAAACACATAGAAGACAATATATTATTAACCGTAAAAGATAATCATCCATGAGGTCAACCACCTAAACAAAGCTCACATGGTGGTGCGAAATGTTAATAAATATCATCCACATACGTTTTAAACATTCAACAATCATCCTCATAAAATATAAAAAATAAAGCAAAGGAAAGAGGACTAGAAGACACCCTCGGATGCGCAGGCTGCTACCGACTTCTTCAACCACCACGAGACGCCTTGGTGTGCTAGCCCCTTCCGGGTGCTTAGCACACCACTCCCTTTGAGCTCTATCAATGGAGGACACTTCGGCCGGAGTTTGGAGGAGAAAGGTGGGAGCTTTCCTCCGCCGCAAACCACTCCAAAGGTACCTCTTTTCCTTAAAAAGGCCTCTCTTTTTTTCTTGTAGGTCACCATGTCTTTAAAAAGGGTGAAAACCCCTAAAAGATAGTGAAAATTCCATTTCTATCCCTTTCACATTTTGGCATTTCTGTAGGGCTGATAGTGGTGACAGTGGTCCCCTACTGAGGTGGCTTGTAATTAGGCAATAGTGGTTGTGGTCCCTACCGTGGTGGATGTGGCCATGCTATAATGGTCTCGGTCGGCGTAATGGCACCAGCTGGCACTCTTATCAAAATATCTCGTCGTTTAGCTCAGCATGGGAGTCCTCTAGCTTTGCCATGACATTTCCCATCGATGTCTCTTTGCGAATTCCATGATAAATGCCTCAACTTTCATCTTTGCATTACCTGCACAATACAACTCAAAAGAATTACCTTTCTCGTGAAATAGCACACATTGCCACTTAAAAATGCCAAGGCATAACTAGGAAGCTACATGCAATAATATGAACCTAAATGCATCTAAATGATCCTATATGAGCTTAAGAGCACTCAATAACTTAAGTAAAGAGGCCTAAAATATAGCCTTTTTACGGAGTTAACACTCACTGCTAGAATAAAATAAGCCATTTATTTTTTATGAGTCCTGTGTCAAAGCTTTCGAAACATTGAAGCAAAAATTGATATCAGCATCTATAGTGGTTCCACTTGACTAGGATTCTCTATTCGAACTAATATGCGATACGAGTGATTATACCGTTGATGGAGGCTATGGAGTCCTTATTAATTCCACCTTTGTCAGATTGTAATATTTAAGATATCGATCCCACGAAGACTGAGTCGATTCTACTACTTCTTATAACTGCACTATGGTAAATAAAAACACAAATGATTGATGGATTGGATTAACTAAATTAACTAAATTATACTAAGTTATAGAAAGATAATAATGAAAAAGACGAGGTTAGATTGAATATTTTGTAGAGGAGAATCCAGTTATATTCTCAATCCACTTATTAATTCAATGGGTTGAACTGCCGCCTCGGCAGATCGCACAAAGGGTCGTCGCAGCTGCCTAGGCGGGGTAATGCCTTGTCGACAATTCAACTTTTCATAGTTCGACAGGATACTATATCCAAATCTTGATCCAAGAAAAAATTATGAAGAATTATTAATTTTCTCAAGGATTATATTATCCAGTAATCACCAGATAACATATCCCAATCTCGATCCAAGAGAAATAGTATCCCAAAAAAATACCCTAAACATATCTTCATTCCCATCTCATCTATCATGGTGGGAGCTTTGAGACGTGGATGATGGTGGCTTGCACCATGCTGACATCTCAAAAAAATCCATCTCCATCTAATAGGTCATGCTAGAAGCTTTGATTCCAGGATAAGTAAATGTGGGCATCATCTTGAATTAAAGGTTAGAAAAATACATCGGAATAATAATTTTTCCACTATTATAATATCAGTCACACATGATACTATATACCTTGATATACTTCCTGAGAAAACAAAGAATTGAGAGTAGAAAATTGAGGAATTTCGTATATTATGATTTATCGGTAAACAAAAGAATAAATAAATACAAAAATTTAAGTGAGTAAAAGACAATCGAATACATAAAACATATTTAAATATTAGTAGGAAACCATAATTAAATGGTAGCTTTCGACTCTAAGGTTGTGTATTTATAGTGTGTAATTTACATCTTACAGGATGCGAAGTACTGTTGAGCTGTACAGTAGAGATTGAATTTATCATGATAAATACAATAGAGATTTGTATATCAACTCACCAAATTCACATCTTGTAAGAAGTGAATTTGTTATAAAAAAATATATATCAATTTTTTAAATAAAAGGAAAGACAAAAAATTCACATCAACCTTATTTCACATTCTACGAGATGTAAAGTAGCAATTCACATCTTGCGGGATGCGAATTATGTCTACGTGTGTAGAAAGGGTGTTATTATTCAAAATAACGATTGAATGGAGTTATTTTTCATATAAAATAATGCAAAGAGAATATTGGTCTAATTAAGCCGTAGTTCACATCTCATCTTCTTTTTTAGTTTTTAATATCTTTTCTTTATTTTGAGTTATTTTAAGTTCAATTAAAAATTAGTTCGAAACCATTTTGATTCAATTAAAATTTGTGTCAGTTTTGATTCAATTTGATTTATTTTGGGTTTTAGATTAAATTTGATTTGGGATTCGAGAACCAAAGTGAATTATCCAATTCGAGTTGCAGTGAATAATTTTATTAATGATACAGTCCTTAACGTACCGATACCTCTTATTCCGTAACGATACTCAAGCTCGCATATCTATACGTTCAATGTTTTTAACAATTATTTCTTCTTTAGGAAGGTACCAATATGGACTCTTACATATCGATACCTACAATTTTTAGATAACATTTAATGCAGAAAAATTACAGCTCGAGGGTTATATTCAATTCTCCAACAACACAAAAAAGTTAAAAATCAATGAGAGAGAATAAGACAAATCTACAAAACTTCTTCAATATCATAACAACCATTCTAAAACATTCAAGCAAAATTCTAAATTATTTTAGAGTTTTTCAATGTAAAATCTTGTACTTACTTGCCTTAGCTTCTTGTAATATATTTTCATCATGTACTTGGGTTTTAGTGAGCTAAATATTACGCAAAGATTGTTTTTAAGATTCTTAGAGTTTGCTTTTTAGTATTATTTTTAGGAAATGAGTCATTGAACTTTGGGACATAAGTTTAAGTGATTTGTGAGATTAATTTTTTAAAAAATTAATGAATCTATGAAATCATTAGTATTAAAACTAAAATAGTGGATATATATTTTTTACAAGGTTGAACCTTTATAAATTATCTTATAATTTTTTCCCATTAAAATTTTATTTATAAATTTTTATTTTAATTATTTTTATCGATCAATTAACTCAACAGATTATTTTGATATCGTTTGGTCGTATATTATAATCTAGAGCTATTGCAGCGAATAAAAACATGCGGATGATTTGAACATTGTCACAGACAAGATTGTTTGCTCATAATCAGTTCTTTCTTTTTATGCGAAAACCTTAAGTACAAGTTGAGTCGTAAAACTTTCAACCTTTCCTTGTGCATTTTTCTCTTTCTTGTAGATCCACTTAAGTCCAATAATTTTATCCCTTTAGATAGGCGTAAATTATTTTTCATTTTGTTGTGCCTATATCGTTATATTAAAAATAATAGATTTAAGATTTAAAGTTTAGAATTTAAGATTAATGATAATGGTTAGAATTTAAAGAAGGCATAAAGATAATTTTAACCCTTAACGTTTATAGTTTTTATCGTTTTGGCCCTTATTCTTTTTGGGATAAATTTAGCCCTTAACTTATATCTTTTTGACAAATATCTTATTTTTTAACTAGCTTGATGACTGGACCGTTAAAAATTTAACGATGATATATATATATGGAATATAATTTTAAATGACATGGCATGTAACCTATCAAATACATATATATATAATACAATTTTATTCCGATATAAAATGTAAAACAATTAAATTTCAAATAAAATATTAAAAATTAATTAATTCTAAATTAAAATATTATTAAACATTCTTAACCCTAACTACGATAGAATCAAAATCCTATCTTAAAAAATATAAACACAATTCGAATAGGATTTTGATTTTATCGTAGTTAGGGTTAAGAATGTTTAATAATCTTTTATTTTAAAATTAATTAATTTTTAATATTTTATTTTAACTTTAATTGTTTTATATTTTATATTGGAATAAAATTATATTATATATATGCATTTGATAGGTTACATGCCATGTCATTTAAAATTATATTTCATATATATATATATATATATATATATATAATCGTTAAATTTTTAATGGTCCAGTCATCAAGCTAGTTAAAAAATAAGATATTTGTAAAAAAGATATAGGTTAAGGGCTAAATTTATTCCAAAAAAAGAATAAGGGCCAAAACGACAAAAACTACAAACGTTAAGGGTTAAAATTATCTTTATGCCTTTAAAGAATTAGAGATGTAGTGTACTTTAAGGGGTAGGATTAAGGTTTAGAATGTGAAAAATTAAAGTTAGAGTTTAAAATTTAATTTTTAATTTTTTAATAAAAACAAAAAAATATTAAAGACAAAAAATTTTTTTGATAAGTCTACAAGTTCTTAGAATGAATTATATTTACTAATATTTTTTATTTCATCTCTTTCTATAATTATTTTTCTTGGCCATATAACTATGACGAAAATTATATATACATAATGATTATGAGGATTTCTATATAGTGAAATATAATTCAACCCATGTATTTTTATGAGGAAACTATGATCAAATTATGTTAAAATTATCATAAATGTTTTTTATTGAATTAAGTACGATTCAAAAATAATAAATTAATTATATAAAAAACACATCATCAAAAGCTTTGTTAAAAATAATCCTACACTTAAAATAAAGATAAGAAAAAACTGACACATAAAGACAATAAAAAATATATTTTAAGTCGACACCATACACAAGAATAAGAGACACTAATTAGGGATATGCCACGATCTTGTAGCATACACAATATCGATAATCTTTACAATCGAACAAACCACAAGAAAGACAGGACCTTTGTTCTCATGCCTACTGTCACTTACAATGCCAAAAGAAGACATCATCCGTTTAAGCTCCCTAAACCATATCAATCTATCCTCACGTTATACGTGTAAAGGTTTATCCTGGGATAGCTATTGAATCTTGCGCAACAGTCATATCTCATGAAAATTAGATTTCAAGAATAAAAAATCTTATACTGTCAAATTAAATCATAACATTGACTTTTGACCAATAATCAATTGTGTAAGTATTAAACCCTAATTTAGCATCGTTATTTATCAAAGACCATATTGAAAGTATTGAAATGTAGTTTAGTGATTAAATAGTAAATAATGAAAGTATTAGGGTAAAATGTAATAAATGAAAAGTTGAAGAATAATTAAGCCAAACGCGATGCTGAACAAACTTTCTTCTATAATCCAAACATGAAACACTAAATTAAGCTCCAAAACCTTTAGTGGTGATGTTTGGGAGAGAAATGAATTGAGAAAAGGAGAAGGAAGATAATAAAGAGGATATTATTTTCTTCGAGTAGAAATCTCTTAACCTCTAATGTTCATATCTTAAACTTTAAATCTTATACCATAAAAATTGTACTATACCCCTAATTTTCTAAGTTTAACCATATCCTTCATCTTGAATCATAAACCTACTAATTTAAAGTGAGGACACCAAATAAAGCATAATAAAAATCTAAACTATTTGCACTCATTCTCCATTGTATTATACAAAAAAATGAGCATCCCTCTTTTTCACCCAACATTAGTCTGTCACCGAAATGCATCATTACATCTTCCATCACCCAAAAGCCCAACAAAAACAAGATTTATAAGACCCGAACAGGAGGCCTATGTCTCAGGTTACAAAACCTGAGTCGAGATATTGAGGCTAGAAAAGGGTTAAGCTTTTTTTTAAAGTGAATGAATTTTTAAAAATTCAGGGTTAAAATTAAAAAATATATATTTTTTATTAACGTGACGTTCAAGTGATCAAAAGTTTACGCAACGAAAAGCGTGACTAAAAGTTTATAATCATTTAATTTTTAAAATCAATGACCAAAAGTGTGCACTAAATAAACGTAAGTGATAATTGCAGTAGTTTACTCATTTTTTCATTGTCATATCAGTATCCCCTTTAATGTTTAACGATAATAAACGTCCTAGTGACTATAAGTTTATAGATCGAAAACGTAAGTGACCAATAATAATCAAATTTGAAAAACAGTGATCAAAAGTGTACAAACTATAAACATAAATGTCATTTTTAGTACTTTAATGCTAAACTTTAAAAAACAAGTATATTTATTCGGTTAGTCAAATTGTTCATCTTGGTTCTCTAGCATTTCCTTAAATCATGGGTTTTTATCCTCTCCTCCCCAATGTAAGATTAAAATTAAAATATGTCAAAAAGAAAAAAACATTAAACTACTCATCTTGAGTTTTAAAATATTTTGACCGACTTAATAATATGAACAACTTAAATTCAAGTTTAACTCGATTTAATAAAATTATTTAAAATCTGCCTCAAAGTATTTGGAGTAATTTAAGTCAAGTATTAATATAAGAAAGCAAAATGAAGGACATAAAATTTAGGGTTATATGATGAAGACCTTAAACCAGAAGCTTGGTAGTTGGGAGGTAGGCAAGTAGAGTATGTGTTGAATGTGGAACAAAAAGAGAAAGAACACTGAAGAAGCTAAGGCACAACAAAAAGTATTTTATCTTAAAATGTTAGATATCTTCTTTTCTCCTCATTTCTCCACCACACATTCACGTGATGGACATACCTGAAAGGAATAAAGAGTGAGAGAACTGAGCTGTTTCTCACTAACACAAAATGGACACAAAAATATCCAAATTATACAACACTTTCACCCACATATTTGTTTGTCCGTACAAAAAAAGTTAATCAAAAATAATTCAAAGATTTAGAATAATAACAAATAATAATTTAAAAAATTATTTTATCTAAAAATGATTAAAATAAATTGAAATATACTTTAAGAGTTAAATTTTCATTTAAAGTAAATATCTGGTAGCATTGAATAGATGTAACATGTTTTCTTTAAGTCGGTCCTATTTGTACCTATAAACCTCATGTCCCAAACCATTTCTCAAAGCAACCATCATGGTTTCTTGAAAGCCTTTTTGAGATCACTCAAATAAATCATTCAAATAACTCTCATAAAGAGTAATGTGAGAAATACTTGTACTTGATTGGTCATTTAGTATCGATAAACAGTTACAAAATTAAAAATTTATTATAGATGTTAAGCATGGTAAAAATAACTGAGAAATCTTTAAAAAAAACTGGAAACATTTCATTTCATTCACCTTGGATTGTATTTTTTGGTTAGCTACTTAACTCTCATATTTATAGCATACAAAGAACCTTAGCTGAGCTCACAGCTCATATACTAAAGAATAACCATTTCTTTTAACAACCTTACAGCTCATCATTTTTGTTGAAACTAATCATACCTTACATCTCTAATATTCACCTTGTTTCTTCGAATTTTGTTAATCTTCGAACATACGACTAGCAAAAGAAAATAATACAAACACTTGTAAACTTTCTTTATTTCTTCAATTACTATTCTTTCTTTCTTCATCTTCTTTTTGAAGCATTTGGCTTTCCTTGTTCAGTTTTATGCTTTCTTTCTTTCTTATTATGTATTATTCTTCAGATGTGTGTTTTCACCTTTTAAGAGATCAATGGTTTGATCAGAAACTTTGAATTTTTTTTCCTTGAACAACTGATCCAATAGTTACATATGCTCTTTTGATAGTGTACCAAAGAAAACCTTTTTTATTTCTCATTCTTCGATTTTTTTATCAATCTTTGCTTCTTCGTTCCTTGAGCAGCTGATCAAAACTTTCAGTAAGAGACGAAATAAGTTGTTAAACCTGATACTTCAATGTAATCAAGACAAGAGAACATAGAAGCCACCATTATCAACCATTTCAAAGCTAACCAAAATGAAATGAATCATGAACCGTAACCAAGTTTCAGCTTGAGCAACCAAGCGTATCACGTGGGTAAATGAAAAACCCTCAGAAAGCTTTTTTAAAAGAGTCGAATCATTGATATCGCCTCCTATAATGAAAACTCCAGTTTATTCTAGGAGAGTTTGCTGATTTTTCTAATCGGATCCACCCCAATTATACGAACGAAGAGAGTGAAGAAAAGAATCTTGCAGGAGGGGATTGGAGAAAGGTAAACGAAAAGAGAAAATCAAGATCAGGGCCAAGGAGATAAAAGACCAAAATGTGAGTTTCGTAGTGGAAAAATGTCACCTTAGTCTACTGTCATTATGGATAAGGTCCACAATAAGCACAGTCTTTCCTACAACAGCACCATCAAAAAGTCTAATCTTTTCTCCTCTTTAATAAGGGGCAAGGAGGTCAACAACCTTAATGCCAGTGACAAGGATTTGTTGTTCAGTAACTTGATCAACAAAAGCCGGAGCCTCTCTGTGAATGGGCGAGTAGTGATCGATTTTGAGATTACCTTTCTCATCAATAGGGTCACCGATAACGTTTATGATTCGACCAAAAATAGCTCTTCCGACAGGCACGGTGATAAAAGATCCGGTATTAAGGACAGGTTGTCCTCTAACAAGCCCCTCCGCTCCATCCATAGCAATGGTTCTAACCATCTTTTCACCCAAGTGCTGAGCTACTTCCAGAACAAGTCGGATCGAGTGGTCCATCACTTCGAGCATCATCAAAATAGGAGGCAAACCTTCATCGAATCTCATATCAACGATGGCACCGATCACTTGGTAAACATGATCGATTGCTCCTGCTCTAGTAAATTCATCGGTGATCTTACTTTTTTTGCTGCCTTTCTTAACAGAAGGAGGCTACGATGGAGTAGGAGAAGCAGCTGCAGCCGTAGATGTGGCGTACTCAGCATCGCGTGATAGGAAGTAAGGGCAGGGTATAGGTGGACGCGTAGGGATCGGAGAAGACAAGCAACGGTTAGAGTTTGAGGGACTAGACAGAGGTAGCGAAAGCGGAACGACACTAAGATCGATGGCGAATGATATCATGTTAAGCATGGTAAAAATAACTGAGAAATCTTTAAGGAAAAAACTAGAAACATTTCATTTCATTCACCTATAGAGGGATAAGAATATATTTTAAAATCTTTCTTGATTGATGGGATAAAAAAACAATTGTTTAGAGAAAATTATATATTTAAAAAAATTATTTTTACTTTATATATAAAAACAATGACTGACGGATACCAAACCTTCTTTTTTCCTATGTTCAGCCATGGTTGGCATGATCCTTCATTTACAAGGAATCGTCCTTTTTCTTTCATGAATAGTCTAAAGAGTTTGATAATGGTTACAACTTTTTAACAACACTTCAAGCTTGGATGAGGACAAAGTAATACACAAACATATCTCGACAGGATCATAAATTTCAAGAAACAAAATAATGTTCCGTTGAAATAATTCAAATATTAATAAGAAATTAAATTAATTGAAAAAATTAACAGATTCAATTTATACAATTTTTTTATATTTTAAAATTTATTTAATACATTTATTGTGTAATTGATGGAGTGCTAGCTTATTTAATGACAATTAAAAAGAACACACATTCAAAGTGTGCTTAAATTATTCACATTTTTAATCAATAAGATGCAAGCACACGCAGAAATTAATGTATTATAAAATAATATTAGAAAAAAAAACTAATCTAAAAATGATATAATAGGGTCATTTTAGATTAAATAAATAAATAGATACTGAACTGAATAAATATAAAACTCGAGAGATTTAATGTATTATTTATATTTTTATTAAAATCAATTAAATTTTTTGTTAAGAAATATCACATATCGTTGTCTGATTGATCTATTTTTTATAACGAATATTATAATAAAGAGACAACAGAGATCACCATTTTTAGTTTATGGAGTAAAATATCTTAAAAGAGTTTTAAATATATATTGTTGTGTGTAAGAAGTCCTACACCTTTATGGTGCTAGTGCACACCCATCAAGTAATAGTATAAAAGATTGTCGATCCCACGAGTATTGACGTTACTTACGTGATTTATTATACCTGCACAAGAACAATTAAAAGCACAAGTTGTAACATCCCGGTTTTGGGGACTAGTGGTTTGAGTGTTAGTTAGGGAGGATTTGATTCGGGTCGAATCGGATTCTTCAGTTCATTAATTCCGGGAAATTTAAAATAATGATATTTTAATCTAATAAATAATAAATGTGTAGAAATATTTTAAAAATGTTAAAAAGGTGTTTTAAAATTAAAGGAATGTTATTTGGGTTTTAATTTGATTTAATTAAGCCTAATTATTATATTGGTGACTAAATTGTAAATTTTGGAAAATTTGGGGGTTAAATTGCAATTTTCGAAAATTTAAGATTTTAGTGACTAAATTGGAAAGTACGAGCTTAGAATCCTTAGATGACCATTAACCCAAATTATTTTAATTAAAGATTATCCACCAAAATTTGTTTTTAATTAAAGGTTATTTTCATTTTCTTTTCTAACTTCAAATTTTCTTATCTTTTTTCCCAAATTTTCTCTCCATTTTCTTTCTATTTTTTCTCTTTAATTTCTTCAATTACTTGCTGAATTTTTCTCCATTTTCATCAAAATTTATCTCATTTTACTCATCTTTCCATTCTCTACAAAACCTACTCATCAATTTTTTGTAAAATCATCATCCATTTTCAAGGGAAATCAAGGGAAGAATTCTCATCTTTTTGGTGGTTTGATCTCAAGGTAATATTATGATTTCTCCTCTTTTCTAAGGTTCTTTATTTGATATTCCCAAGCATTTGGCTTACTAATCAACAATCTAAACTTAATTTTGTGTTTTAATTCAAGATCTTTAAGTTTTATGGAAGTTTTTGTGAAATCTTTTTAGATCTCAATTGATGTTGTAATTAGGATGTTTTTATAGTGAATTATATCTACTTTTATGATTTAATAAGTCTTGTAATGATTAAACTTATTTCTAATCTCGGAATAGTTGAATCGGTGTTGTTAGATGTGGTTTTTTGATTATTTAAGGGGTTGTTTTAGATGTTCTTCCTTTGCTAGAGGTATAACTATGTTTTAAGGATACTTTTAGTTCATAATTGAGGTGGATTAGATGTTAGATTCATTAGGTTAAGGGTTGGTGTTGTTTCAGATGCGTTTCAACTTAGTTTCGGTCTTTTCGGCTAGGTTTTCAATAGTTTTGTGGAGGTTTAATGTGGCTATTATTTTGAGCATGTTATGATGTGTATATGCTCTGTTTTGATGATATACAGGAAGTGCAAGAATCCTCCTAAGTGGTTGGTTCGTTGGCATAGACGTTGGAGTGTCGGTGAAGGCTCGTTTCGGTTTGTCGGTGAGTGAGTTTTTTATTAGAAGTGAACTTCAATGTTTGGTTTTGTTTTGGGACTGTGGAATAGTGTAAAAGATTTTCATGGTTCAAGAGTAAGTGATCTTAATGTACTTTATTTAATTCCTTGAGCTTTAATTTCAATTACATTGATTTTATGGAAGGAATTTATATTGATGTTTTGGAGACGCATAGCTTTGGTTTTAAAATGGTGCATGCATGAGTTAATGGCCGGAAAATGCATGACTTAGAATGACACTCATGGCTTATGAAAGCATGGAAAGGATTTGATTAAACATATGGTTATTGCCTTGCATTAAATAAAACCATTGAGCACGATTATTGGTTCATTTGTTGAACATATTATGAATGCATTATGAGCAGCAAGTTAGCATACTTGAGTGTGATGATATTGGCTTAGTGAAACTAACTTTAGATTTGAATACAAATGACATGTCATTAGGATTGAGTGTACTATAAAGATTATGAAAATAAAGAAAAATGCTTACACGTAACGAGGGTAACTTTGTGTCTAACCGTGCGTGGTAGAGCCACCTACACGTAACAAGGGTGACTATGTGTCTAACCGTGCATGGTAGAGCTTGATAAGGGTGACCTTATGTCATGTCAATGGTGACTTTGTGTCATGTCAATGGTGACTTCGTGTCATAACGAGACTAAGGGTCTTTATAATGGATCCGCGTATTCGGTGAACTTATGGTTCACAACAAGTGATCACTAGAAAGCCAATATGCATACATGAAATGATTTGGTAATATTGTGCATCAGTTAGGAAATATTTTGATATTGTTATGCATACTCAAGGAAATGTTTTGAAATTATGAATATGACCATGATTCGGTAAAGCATATTTGGTTCAAGGAAGGCATTACAAACTATGATTTTACTATGGTTTTAAATTGATTCATTGATGTTCTTATTAGAGCTTCCTCACTAAGCATGTTTTGCTTAAGCTCTCTTCTCATCTTTGTAGAAAATTAGACATATTTTGGGCTGCATTTTGAGCAAGAGGATCCAAGGGGAAAAACTAAATAATTTTGGTATGCTTTGGTAAATAAAAAGTGCTTGGCAATGTGTAAACTAATCCCATAAGAGAGTGTGTGTTATTTAGCTAAAGACTTGTAATAAACCTCTAATTTTGCTTAGGTTGTTGCTTGATAGATTGTTATATTGTTTTGATTGATTGATGCGATGTGTTTGCTTGAAGCATGTTTGATTTGATTAGCCGTTGGAATTGATTAATGTTAGAAAGCATGTCTCTAGTTGTTACGTGATCTAAGATGACTATACTCAAATGTATAATTTGTTCTTAATGTTTAGGAATTATGCATATAGATGATGGTGATTAACGGTTGTGTCTTGAGTCGATTGAGTTCACTTAGTGTGACGGAATTTTTAGGTTCCAGACACAAAGTTTCAAAACCTTAGGGAAGTTTCTGAAACCTTTGTCAAATAGTTTCGAAACCTTCAAGAAGGTTTCGAAACCTTACGGGCAATTTTTATTCTGGACCCTTATTGGATGCGAAAAGTTTCGATACCTTCAGGGAAGTTTCGAAACCTTTTGCATAAAGTTTCGAAACCTTTATGGAAGGTTTCAAAACCTTTGGCTTCTAGAAATTGATAGTTGTTGGAAATTGCATTTTAGTCCCGGATATCTTTCTTTATTCAATTAGGGTATCTACAGATGTTAGTTTGAGCTGAAATTTCACATGGATGCATAAAGTTGACTTAATTTCAATATGGATAACTTAATTTTGACGAAGTCCTTAGAATTTGAAAGATTTACACCTTGGTCCCTAAATTAGTGAAACATGCAATTGATGATGTTAGAATGCTCTGTTTGATTTGAAATTTACCGTGAGGGATACTTGTATGTTTAATTGAACTTTGATGGAACGAGTTTCTAATTTGTAATTAGAATTTAAAAGTTTTATGTTTTAGTCCTTAATTTACATAAGTGTTTAAACGAATGCTTGTTTGTGATCAGATTGCTTCCGTTAATGTTTTGTATGAGATCAAGACATATAGGAATATAATTATACATCTAGAAGAAAAAATATGTCAGTTTCAGGATTGTTTATCGAATCGGTCCTTCGCGGGTTTCGGTTCGATATTCCCTGTGTAACCCATTAGTGTCGATTTCATCTAGGCCAAACTAAGGGGGTTACACAAGTAAATTAGTTTGAATTATAACTAAAAGAAGAAAAATAATTAAAGCAATAAAAATAAATATTCAATAAATTAAGGATGGAGAAATAGGTCAGGTTAGATGGCTTCGTAGTGTGGATTAAGAATGTAATTGTCTCATTCATATAATGCAACATGTTGAAGTATCGCCTCGGCGAGTTGCTGAAGGGTCACCTTAGTTGCCTCAGTGGGATATGTCTCATTGACAAATCAACAACTCATAGTTTGACAAAGTATCATTTATTGCCTCCTCCTTATCCTTAATTCGGAGTACTATTGAAGGTCACGTTTTGATAATATCCGCCGGCATGAATCAAGAGTGAACAACAACTGATGGTATGCTTCCTTTTAGTCACTGAAATCCTAGTTGGCTTATCTCTAAGCCGGATTAGCCAATATCCAATTACAAAGATCGTATTCACTCGTTTTGTGAGCCTAACCATCCCTAGTCTAGACAAATAAGTTTTTCCTCGCAAACTTATCTTCTGAGCTCGTATGTAAGAAAAAATATGAACCAAGAACAAATACACTATGAATTTAAACTTGCATTAATAAGAACTAAACAAATTATACAACTTTTTTCACAACTACTCCACAAACTAACCTAAGCCCCAAGGGATGAAGAAAGTTTAGGGTTTTTTATGAATACTTGATTTTGAAATGTCTTACTCTCTACATAGGCTATGGTATTTATAGGTTTGTCCTAGAGCAAACCTTTCCAAAGTAGGAACTCAACTTGGAATAAAATACAAGTACATAAATAGAAGATCTTTATTTTATTTCCTAGTTTATTTCTATTAGATTGTTTTCTCTCGTAGCTTTGACCTTGATTTTTCATGTTTTTCTCAGTTCCGATTTCTGTGTCGCTTGTTTTAAAAATTCACCTCGTTTTTCTCTTTAGATCGTCTACCATATCAACATTGTTTCTAGGTGCCACCTTGACGGGCTAAATGTACCGCCTCGACGGATTTTTGTCATGGTGGACGGTCATGCTTCATCTCGACTTAAACTGCATCAGTATAATTCTCTTAGTCAGGTTCGATCTGCTTATTTTTCAGCTTAGCATCTCGGTATCATCTTGTGACTTTGAACTACAGTTGTCTTCTTATTCTACCGTGATAGAGAGCTATCCGGACGACATATTTACCTGTTATAGAATAAAAACAATACCAGTACCTTTTTTCTACCAAGTATTGCATAAATTTTATGTTTAAGTGCATAAATGTTGAATTGTAAAAAATATACAAAAATAATCAATATTATCACTCAAATAACCCAAAAACTAACAATAATTATAATGAAAGTAACCTACAAAATAAGATTTTTGAGCACCTATCATATATTTTAAGAGATAATAAAATGACTCTTAAATTATACATCGAGTTTCATAGCAGTTTTTATATTCATTTTTATCAAAATAACCTTTAAATTTTCGTTTTATTAACAATTTCTATTTTTATTTATAACGGCTTAAAATATATATAAATAAAAAATGATCTTTTAGACACTTTTAAAATATTAGTTTTAATACGACGGATTTCATGTTTTAAAAAATATATATTTTCAATTTAACACTGATTTTCGAAACTTGTTTGAATAATATTACGAGTTCTAAAAAATAATATTAAATGAGAAATTAATATTTTTAAATATTAAGTTAAAAAATAAAATATAAATCGCCGATATTTTAACCACGTCAACGCTAATATGATAAACTTAAAATATACACGGAGTATCTAATATTAAATAAAAAATATTTGATAAAAATATTAAATAAAAATAAAATATTTTCTTCATCTCATTTATGATGTTCTTTATTAACTTTTTCATGTAATTTAAAATAATATGTAAAAGATATGATATAAAATAATTAAAAGGATAATTTTTTTAAAAAAAGTTAAATTTTGTTTTATTAAAAAAGTAAGAAAATAGAGATTCATTGATTGGTCTAGTAATCAAAGATGCTCATATTGCCCTATCCCATCTTGTATAGGTTCGAATCCTAATATGGGAAAAAAGATTTAATATTTAATAAATAAAAGTAAAAAGGTAAAATATATATATAACCTATATAAGTTATTGTTTTTCCAATAAAAACAATAATTATGATTGATCAATATCTTAATTACCTCTGTAAAATAGTTATAAATGACACACTAACATAAGCTATATATACTATAATAAATAGGAGATTTAGGTTACCATATATAGTTTCCTAGGATTACTCCATGTAATCAGCATGTACAACTTTATTTTCCTTTTATGAGAAGACAATTAAACATAAATTCAATTTAAAATACGAGTTAGATGTCCAGTCGACGCTTCCGTCTCCTAACTCGGGTGAGCGTGTCACATGCTTCTAAAATATTTTCTTTTTCAAAACTCTAGAGGCATTAGATTTTCTTCGATAAAAAATTGATTTTATAAAATTAGTTTTTCTTTTAAGTTTTTTGAAAACCAAATATTTTTTTTCCTTTCTAAAATCATCCAATTATTTTTGATAAAATTTATAAAAAATTAAAGCAATTTTTTTCCTTAAAACTTTAAGTTTAAAATTCTTTATTTTTCTTCAAACTCCAAATTGATTTTCAGAAGTAAATATTTTTTTGTTTTTAATTATGAAATGATTTTTCATTTTTAAAAATAATTTTTTAAACAAAAAAATCAGTTCGTTATACGTGTGTTGTAACTCATCAAAACAGAAAGAATTTAAAATACATGAGTTAAAAGTTATCTCGCCTTCTCAAAGAGACTTGAATCATAAGTAAGGTACTTCGTTGTTGGTAGTCTTGTTTATCACTCCATATTGTCATAAATGCTTTATTCTTTGAAGATGATCTTTTCTTGTTAAAATAAGAGCAATCATATCAGGTGTGCCCTTGCTTCTTGCATTCGAAGCACTTGATGAGATCTTTATCTATCATTTTTTTGTTCATAAATCGAGCAAATTTCTTAAAGATCTGTATTATCTTTTCACTTTCAATTATACTTTCCTCCCCACTTGAATCATTTTGATGAGTTATGGAGGTTGAAGAGCAATGATATTAAGATCTTTAATTCTTTGGTTTTTAATCTTCTCATCCTATTTTTTTCTCCCTTCCGACTTCAACTCATAGGTAAGCAATGAATCGATGATCTTGTCAAGTTTGACTATCTTTAAATTTTTTACTTTAATGATTCTCGTCTTCTTGGACTCTCACAATTCGGGAAATGAGTACATCAATAATTTAGGGGATTTTCTGGAACATCTTTTCTAAATTTTTTGAGTTCATTCATGATTGTAGAGAATTTATCGAACATGATCTTAATATCTTCTTTTAGATTCATTTTGAAGTTTTCATATTTTATGTTAAGTGTACTAATCTTCGTCTCTCTTACCTTGTTTGTACCTTCATGAATCACTTAAAATTATTCCAAACCTCATCGACACTCTCACAAGAAAAGACTTTCGTATATTCATCTGATCTCAATTCACAAAAGAGAATGTACAAAGCCTTCAAGATTAGCTTCGTCTTTTTTTCTCCTGTATACTTCAATATGGACTTATTCGTTAAGGCATGAACGATTATTCTTTAACAATATTTTAAAGATGGTATTTGGTAGATTTGATGAAGTATATCATCTTATTCTTTCAATAGACATAGAAGCAACTGATTGATTTTTTGGTCAATCAAACATACCTAATTCTTTATAGGTTGTGAAGTCTCTCAATTGAGCCTCGCTCTGTTAACAATTATTTTGCTCGAATTCTTTCAATTAAAATGTTTGTCAAGTGGTGGAGAAGCTGATTCTTGGGTGACGTGTGGTGGAAGCAATAAAAGAATTAGACACAAAAATTTTGGAGTATTTTAACTTCTAAGCCAAACATATATCCAATATTGTAGCTTCATCACTAATAAATTTAAACTTCAATAAAAATCTTTTAACCTTCTCATTTTCTCTGGAATAATAGTTAACTCTTTACAAATATTTAACTTGTACTCTAAGGTCAAATAAACACTCTTAACAAAGAGAAAAAAATCTAAAAATCCTCACAAGGTTGATTGATTGCACTTTCTAAGCACTCTCCCAAACATAAACACTTAAGCAATAGATAACAATTAAAACTCACAAATATTGTCTATTAAGAATATGAAAATTTTGGCTTTAAGATATTTTTCAATCATATAAATGTTTTCTTGAAGATGAATAGTTGTTTCAGATGCTTGAAGAGTTTTTTTATTCTCTCAAATAAGATTTTAACCATTGATGACAATTGAGGATCAATTAGAGTTATTGGGGACGATTTTCAAACAAAATTTTCTAATATGCTATTATTTCTATCCATATATTGGTACCGAGTATCAATACATTTTTTAAACAATAACCATTGAAACCTAAAAATATAAAAAAGTACCAATACGCCTATAAGGAATATCAGTATACCCCTAAGCATATCAATATGATTAAGCCTATACTAATATGCATATCAGCCATTGAAAAATCATTGTAATAGGTTTTATAAAAAGGATACTAGTACGAGATGCACCGTATTGATAATGTCCCTCCCATATCACCAGTTTGAGGTTACCAAATTTTGGCATTTAAAACACTTTAAAACAAGTAAAAAACCCTTAAAATCTATTTTAAATATATTTTTAAATTATTTGGATTTAGATATTTTTTAATATATTTAAATTAATCTAAAATTATTTTTAAATATTATATCAAAATAAAATCTTAAAATTTATTTATTAATATTTAGATTTAATCATATATTTTTTACTTTATTTATTAAAATTGAAATTAGGGTTTTGCTTTTGAGAATGAGAAAGGAAACTAGGGTTTTGCTTTCGGGGGAATGATTTTTATTTTTTATATATTTTTATGTTTTTGATTATTAAATTTTAAATTTGAGCCATTCTTCTACTTGATTTATTTTCTAATATACTACTAAAATTTATATTTTTAATAAATAAAATAAAAAATCACTATCAAAATTAAATATTTTAGTTAATAAATTTAATAATTATAATTTAAGTAAAAATTAATTAACTTAATTTATAAATTAACGAAAATATTTTATTAATAATTAATCAAAATCGATTTTACCTACCCTAATCGAAGTTACATCTAACATAATTATTGCCTTTCATGTTTTTTTTTTTTTTTTTAAAAAAAACACGATTTCCTTGCAAGAAAAGATAAAGCTAACGAGAAAGACACCTTTAAAACATGCTACTAAAGACAACCACATATTAAAAAAATTGTAAATCAATATAGGTTAAGGGATTTATGCATTAAAGTTTTAAAACTTTTAAAATAATTTAATTTTATACATTTTTTAATAATTGTTACTGAATTTTTAATTAAATCTATAAAAAATATTACAATTACAATGTATTCGGAAAAACCAACAAAACAAAAAAAAGTAAAATATTTTCTATGGAGATAAGCATACCATCAAAATTCAGAAGCTTCATGAATCTCATTGTCTCTGTCCAATCAAGACACGTAATGGGAGAATAAGGGGTGGTGAACAATCTAAATCATTAGGCAGAAAATTCCGCTACCCAGGACTGATTATATCAGTACACAACCATCAATGACCACCGACAAAATCATAATCAGAAACTAACGCCACCGATTCAAATCTCTGCAACAATCGGCTGCTAGGGTATGCTGAATCATGCCACAAGGACAGATAAAATAAACCACAAAAATAAAATAAAAAAACGTATCACAAGGACAGAAAAACGCTTACCATGAAGATAGAGATTCTTATTAACATATAAGAAAATAAAAAAATAATAATATTTAGAATAATGTCACGCATGATATCATTTCATTCCAAATATTTTACATTGGTAGAAAATAAATTATAAAAATCCTATAAATTATAAATTTAGGGGAAATATCTTGCACCACATCTTAGTGTTTTTGAATATCTCATTATTAAAAAATTATATTATAAATTATAAATTTTGAATTTTAGAAATATTTTATTATATATTCATTAAAATTATAAATTTTAATATTAAATTTATTATTTTAACGTTAGATATAAATAAAAATATTACTAAACAAATCCTATAAATTTTTGAGTTATGAATAAATTACGATCACTTTGAAGTTAAAATATAATTTGTTGAGCCTGTGAAATGATTTAAGCGATAAAAATAATATATTTTATACAAAGGATTTAAATTTATATATTATTAAAAAATTAAACAAATATTAATTTATAATCGCGTTAATATATTAAAAAAATATCTTTGTCGTCGTCACTCTTTATAACCACAAAATAAAGCAGATGGAAAATTCTGCTCCCTTATAAAGTCACTTCATCATCTTCTTGTTGTCCAGTCTATCACACTCTGCTTCGCTCAAATGGAAACTTGGTTCTTCATCCTGCTCACCATCTCCATTTCTCTTATCCTCAAAGCTATTTTTAAACCCTTCTCCCCTTCCAAAAACCTTAACCACACTCTCCCTCCAGGCCCTTACACTTTCCCGGTCATCGGAAACATCTTTTGGCTCACCAAATCTTCCATCCAAATCGAGCCAATACTCCGAAACCTACGCCAAAAGCATGGTTCTATGATCACTCTCTGCATCGGTTCCCGTCCCTCCATCTTCGTCTTCGATCGTTCACTTGCTCACCAGGCTCTAGTCCAAAGCGGTGCACTCTTTGCAGATCGCCCCAAAACTCTACCTACTGCCAAAATCTACACCAGTAACCAACACAACATTAGCTCCGCTCCATATGGACCCAACTGGCGGGTTTTACGGAGGAACCTGACATCAGAAATCCTCCATCCTTCGCGGGTCAAGTCGTATTCACATGCTCGTAAATGGGTTTTGGACATTCTTTTCGATGGGCTACAGTCAAAGGCTAAAACGGGGGAACCAGTTCAGGTTTTGACCCTTTTTCAATACGCCATGTTTTGTTTGCTGGTTTTAATGTGCTTTGGCGACAAGCTTGGAGAGAAGCAGATCAAAGAAATTGAGAATGTTTTGCGAAAGAGGCTTCTAAGTATTGTGAGATTCAATATACTCAACTTCTGGCCTAGGCTCACCAAGGTTTTGCTTCGTAAGAGATGGCAGGAGTTTTTTCAGCAACGTAAAGACGAAGAAGCTGTGCTGGTTCCTTTGATAAGAGCAAGAAAGAAAGCTAAAGAAGAGAATTCACGCATGAAGGAAAGTCATGGTGATTATGTTTTGGCATATGTTGACACCCTGTTGGATTTGGAGTTGCCAGAAGAGAAAAGGAAGCTTGAAGAAGGAGAAATTGTAAGTTTAGCCACGGAATTTCTTGCTGCCGGCACTGATACGACCTCCACCGCTTTACAATGGGTTATGGCAAATTTGGTGAAATACCCTTTTATACAAGACAAGTTATTACTTGAAATCAAAGGGGTTATCGGAGATGCGGAGGAAATCAAAGAAGATGATTTACAAAAGATGCCATACTTAAAAGCAGTGATTTTGGAAGCGCTGAGAAGGCACCCACCGGGACACTTTGTGTTTCCTCATTGTGTGAAAGAGGACACCCTCCTTGGAGACTATTTGGTCCCTAAAAATGGAACCATCAATTTCATGGTGGCGGAAATGGGTCGGGATCCAAAGGCGTGGGAAGACCCCATGGCCTTTAAGCCAGAGAGGTTCATGAAGACTGACTGTGGCGGTGGGGAAGTGTTTGATATAACAGGGTGTAGGGAGGTGAAGATGATGCCTTTCGGCGTGGGGAGAAGGATTTGCCCAGGTCTGGGTTTGGCACTTCTCCACCTGGAGTATTTTGTGGCAAATCTGATATGGAAATTTGAGTGGAATGCCATGGATGGAGATGATATCAACTTGGATGAGAAGGACGAATTCACGGTGGTGATGAAGAATCCATTGATGGCCCACGTTTCACCCAGGAAGAGATAAGATGCTGAAATTCAGTTCAGCATCTGTCCATGACTGAGCAGACACAAATTACAAGGTTAGAAACTAGAGTGGTGCATATATGCGTGTTCCTGTATCTTTCTCCTCTACTCGACTCTTTTATTATCCTTTTCTAGATGACTCTAATAAGTTCATCTTTTGCGAATAAGGTTGTTGGTGCATTAAAACAAATATAATTTTAGTTTTGATTCATGATGACTTGTTATTTAATGTAGATATAAATTTTTAATTTTTTAAATATTTTTTTTATACTTTATAAGTACTATCAAATATTTTTTTTTACTTATTTAAGTCTAAAAAGTTTTTTTTAATAAAACACTTAACATATAATTCTCTCACGAATTTATAAAAAATAAATAAATTCATCTCGTTATGGAATGAAAGCTGGCGTGGCAGCCTATACACCGAAGTCTACCCACAATCATATCCAACATTTCAGCTTTTAAAAAAGCATATATGATAGGTTCTGCATTTATCGCGGTTTTATATTGCCGCAATCATTTAAAAATCGAATGTGAAAAATATAGTTTGGCGAGTTAATTTAGAAACTTAAATTTATTGTTTTAAATTATTAATTATAAAAATCGAGATCGTATTAAAAATATGTATTATTTAAATTTTTAAAATGATTTAGAGTTATCATCGACCACTGTGGTAAGTCAGACACCATAAAATAAATCAGAGATTCATTTTTAAAATATTTGGGTTCGAGAGTCGATTACGCATAAGAACGACCCTAACAAACGCCCGAGATCGGTATCTTATTAATTATACATGGCATTATGGCATTTCGAATAACAATATAAATTTAATTCGTCATTGTCAAATGAATATCATTTAAATGAGGATATCTTTTTGGATGAGAAAATACATTTCTTTTAAATACGAGCCTAAATAAGACGTCCTATAATAAGAAACCTTAACTCGTATTTAAAGAAATATAAACTCTACCCAAAAGGTTTGAATGCATGACCGGTTATTATCTTGTCAATTTTAAATTCTAACCTATAAGGCTCCATCAATTAAATATTTAAAATTCTATTAAATTATTAATTTATCAAGTGTATTATGATAACATCCAGACGATTGGACACTACCATCTCGACACCGAATAAAATTAATAATACTAATGGTGTTTTTAGTTATTTACCTAATTTTTTTAATTCTGACCTAAATTATTTGTCAGTTTCTATGTTTCGATGGCACGTCGAAATGCGATAACAAAGTACACTCTTGGTCAACATAATATTGCGTCAAAACACTGACCACTTAGTGTATCCAAGGTATATGATTAAAATAGCATCATTACTATAATTATCTTTATATTTAAAATTAATTATTTAATTAAAATGACTAACCTTAAAAAGGTTCTAACTATATGGTCTAACTGTAAATTAGTTGTTGTCCTAAACAAACATTCTATATGAATTTAGGCATAAAGATACTTTTAACCCTTAACGTTTATAATTTTTGTCGTTTTGGTCTTATTCTTTTTTTGGATAAATTTAGCCTTTAATCTATATCTTTTTGACAAATAGCTTATTTTTTAACACCATGGTAACTAGTTCGTTAAAAACCTAACAATAATGACATGTTATATGCATATGATAATATGTTTTAAATAACATGACATCTAACCTATCAAATACATATATATAATATAATTTTATTCTAATATAAAATATAAAATAATTAAAATTCAAAGAAAATATTAAAAAAATATTTAATTATAAAATAAAATACTATTAAACATTTTTAACCCTAACTACGATAGAATTAAAATTTTACCTAAAAAAATAATTAATTTTGAATTGTGTTCATATTTTTTTTAAGATAGGACTTTGATTCTATCATAGTTAGGGTTGGGAATGTCTAATAGTCTTTTATTTTAGAATTAATTCTAAAATAAAATATTATTATATTTTATATTAGAATAAAATTATATTTCATATATATATATATATATATATATATATACATGTATTTGATAGGTTAGATGCCATGTCATTTAAAATATATTATCATATTCATATGGCATGTCATCATTGTTAGATTTTTAACGGTTCAGTTATCATAGTAGTTAAAAAATAAGCTATTTGTTAAAAAGATATATGTTAAGAGCTAAATTTATCCCAAAAAAGAATAAGGACCAAAACGACAAAAATTATAAATGTTAAGGGTTAAAATTATTTTTATGTCATGAATTTAAAATATACATACATATAATTTAAATAAATAAATAAAGCACTAAATAAAAGATAAAGGGACAAATTAACTTTTATTTAAAACATGAGAACCTAATTGCAAAGTATGGTAGCCTAATTGATCTAATTGAAAATTGCAAGGCATAATTAAGAGGTTCCAGGACTAATATGAAAGGATTTCTAAGTTTAGGTGTCAGATTGGGTGTAAAATAGGGACCTAATTGAACGAAATTTAGAAATTCAAGCTCAAATTAAAGGGTTTAAGGACTAAATTAAAAAACACATCAAACCTATAGGGACCAAGGAGAGAATTTCTCCAATGCCACCTAACGTCAGATCTCCCTTTTAGCAATTGAACTCAAAGCATGCATGCAACCCACATTTCCGATGCAAACCAACAATTAAGGCAGTTCTTCTACCTAATATCTAACAGAACTCAGAGAATTCTCTATGACAAAGTTGATGGAAACTAGCAAAGGTAACTTAACTTGCTAACTCACATTTGATTAACCGTATATGTTTTATTGAAAAATTATTAGATAAATTTTATTTATTATATTATTTATATTTTTAATTAATTAAAATTATTTATCTTGTTTTTTGTTAAAGATAAATCATCATTTTTTATTTATAGTTATTTGATGGATAATTAGTTATTAATAAATAAATTTGATTGCTTAAATCATAAATAACGTGATAAACAAAATTGATCTAATAAATTTAAGCTATTTAAAAAGAGACCAAATATCAGTAATATTATTTATAGTCTTTCTATAAAACAAATTTTAAAGTATATTTTGAGTAAAACTTATAAATAATAACTAAATTTTGCTCTATTATTTTATTTAGTAATTAAATTTTTAATTATTTTAATATTATTATTTTTCTATGTTTTACTTTAATTTTATCACTTATTTTTAATAATATTTTTTTAATTATTTTAATATTAATAACTTTAAAATATTCTATATACTAATATATTTAATTTTTTATGATTTATATTTAAATAATTTAATAATAATTTAAAAAGAATATTAAATTTAACTTTCATTGTCTACACATTATTGTAATTTAACCCTATAAATCTTTGCACTTAAAAAATTTATTCCTTAGAACACTAAAATAAAAACCTTACACCTAAACCTTTAAATATAATAATTTAACACTAAACTTTTAAAATCAAAACTTTAAACTTAAAATCCTAACTAAAAATCATAAATTTTAAATATAATAATTTAAAAGCATAAATCATAACCTAAATTATATCTTAAAACCTAAACTTTTAAACCTATATTTAAAGTATATTTCATTTATCTTTAAAGGCAAGAGATATATAAGAGGATGAGAGGTTAAAAAAAAAATAAAGGGAGTGTTTGGAGGGTGATCGGAGGAATAACGAAGCTGATGGAAGGTTAGGGTTTTGAAGGTTTAGGGATAAATTTATTGATTATTTTACATTAAGATTTAAATTTAATTATTTTAAATATTTATTTTGTTAAGAATATATTTTTGTTATGAATCAGTAAAGAACAAAATAGATGAACAAAGATGAGAGACAAAAACAGAGATTTGTATTATATTCTCAAAGTATTGTATTTACAATGCTTTCTCTAAAAGTCTAAATTTATAAGTATAAGATGAAAGTTCTAATTTCAATGAGAATTAAACTCTAATAATAAAGTATATTAAAATATTATCTAATATATGAATATTCACTATAAATAAAGATATTCATGACACACTCCCTTAGATATCCGTAAAGATAATGTGCCTTATTAAAACCTTACTAAGATAAAAACCCTATGGGAAAAAACTCTCAGTGAAGAAAAAAGAGTACGCACATCTTTGATACGCATAACATGTTGTCTTATTAAAAAACTTATCATGAAAAACTCATTAAGACAAAACCTCGGTTAAGGAAAAAGAGTGCAACGCGTATTTACTTCCCTTCATGAAAATATCACACAAGATCTTTGAACTCTTTATAATTCAATATTAAATACAATCTTCAAATGTCGAAGTAGATTATGCACTCGTGGATAAATCTTCCAAATTATTGCTTAAAATAATTCATCGAATACTATTCTTATGAAGATTATGAGGGACGAAACTTTAAAGAAATATATTTCGTTTTATCACATTTGATGTATCCACCTTGAGATATAAATTATGTACTATCTCTACACAAGATAGCTTGCATCTTATCTTGTGAAAGCAATTCACATATCTGTTGGATAGGTTTAACAAACACATATTTTGGCTTTGCCTCAAGCATTTTAATTGTTTAAAGGTAATTGTCTCGTAGCACCTAAATAGTATTTCTGCACCAGCTAAGATACGCTACTTCCAGATCAATTATATATATGATGCTTTTAGACCAAAAATATCATCACCATTTTCTTGAGGCAGAATAAATCTTTGTTTCCATTAAGAGACCTAGCAACTATAAGGGTGATCAATGAATATGCGTTATGTATATAAAGTCTCTTTAATATTTTTTGTATGCCGATTGATGGAAAAGGATTCCATTGTTAAAGAGATTTCTCCATGAGTCTCAATGATATTCAAATCATCTACATACACAACAATAACAAATTCAGAGCTAAACCTCTTAATAAAATACTCAAGAGAAATTAAATAATTCATATAGTATTCTGCTAATAGATATTCAATGAGGTGATTATACCAAATCTGCCTATATTGTTTAAAGTCATAAAAAGATATATTCAATATTATTGAATAATGCTTTCAAGAACTTGAATTAACTGCTTCTGACAATCTAAATCTTTTTGAAAGTTTCATGTAAATATTATTATCAAGAGTCGCATACAAATAAGATGTAACAACATCTATTAGGCGAAGACTAATTAATTTTATTTATTGTCAGACTGATCAAAATCTAAAAGTAGTTGCATCCACCTTCGAGGAATAAATTTTCCTCAAAATCGATTTCATGTATTTGTGAGAATCATTGTGCAATCAAATGAGATTATATCTCATGATTTCCCCTTTTTGATTTCTCTTTCTCATAAAGGCTTATTTATATCCACGAACTTTTGACATTTCAATGTACAACCTATAGGACCAAATGCTTTTCTTTTTAAAAGAGATTTTAGTTTCGCTTTAATTGCCTCTTTCCATGTTGGCCAATCATTTTTTATTTATATTTCCCAATTGATAGTGGTTTATGATTCGCATCATCAAATAAAATCTTTAGTTCTATATTAAATGTAAATATATTTATCAACGTCAATTTAATTTTAGTTTTATTTATTATCAGACATGATATAATTTATTGAGATCTCTTTATTATCGGGTATTTGAGTTATGTCAATGTTTCTGTTGGAGACCTTTTAATCTCTTTTAGAGATTTTCATAATACTTGATTCTTCGATCAAACCATCATAAAATATAGCTCATAAAATATAGCAACTAGAGTTTATACTTGCAAGACATCAAATTTAATCAGAGCATTCATAGTTGGTATACGTGACTTAGTCACTCTTTTAGGGTCAGCAAAATCATTTGACACTTGATTTTCTAAATGAATTATCCTTTAAACTTATAGTTCACATTGTTTAATACGTAGATCAAATTAAGAAAATGATAATTAATTTCAACTTATTTTTTTTCAGTTATTTTATTTTCTCTCCCTAATGTTGGGTAAACTGAATCATTAAAATGATAATAATAAATCGAGTTGTAAATAAATTCTCTATCAAAAGCTCAAGATATTTAATTATCAAGGGAAATTTAAATCTGACATATGTGTTGTAGTGGAGCAATTAGAACATATATCGCACACAAGAAAATCTAAGATAAAAATATTTGGTTCTTGACCAAAACTAATTTTTAATGGGGAGAACTTATGATCATTTGTTGGCTTGATGTGAATTAGTGACATTACATGTAAAAGGACATGTCATCAACCTTATCAAGATTGATTGTCTTTATAAGATAATTTGAAAAATATTCTCGTAATTTTATCAACTATGCAAGTATTCTCGTAAACACCAAGTTGCGGGTTAATAGATTTATACTATATCTTAGCTGATTCTGATTGAATAATCAGATTCTTTGATAGCAAATATCACATGAAAAATTACCTTGAAAAATTTTTAATTCTTTAATAAATGACCACATGAAATTGTCAAAATATTTTCACATTATAATTGAACCATGATGGCATAATCAGTCATGACAAATAAAATTATCAGTAAACATTTGATTTACAATAGAATGAGCTTCATTTTGTACTAATTCTTCTGTAGTACAATATGGATGACAATGTATATAATATTGTCAAGATTTTCTTATTTCTTTGAGTTATACTCGTAATATTGAGATAGTTTGTATCCGTTTGACTAATGTTCTCAATATATTTTTGTAAATATTTTTAAAATTCAATAAATCTCTTTGAGACTTTGACAAGTATAATCCACTATAAATATGAAATAAAGTTCCATTTAGCAATAACATATTTTCACGACCATTTTAAAATCGGAAGTGTGAAAAATAGCCTGGCGAGTGGATTTAAAAAAAAATGAGTTTTATTGCTTTTAATTATTAAAATCTGAATTTTATGAAAAACACATATTATTTGAATTTTAGAAAATAAATTGGAAAATATTGAAAATCAAGATCATGTTAAAAACATTTAATTTTGAAAATGACTTGGAGTCGCCACCGACCACTTTGGTAGGCCAGACACCATAAAATAAACCAGAGATTCTTTTTAAAATAATTTTGGGTTCGGGAGTCGATTACACGTAAGGACGACCCTTACGAGCGCCCGAGATCGGTACCTTATTAATTACACGTGGCATTTTTGTTTTTTTCGAATAATAATATTAATTTAATTCGTCGTTATCAAATGAATATCGTTCAAATGAGAATATCCTTTTGGATAAGAAAATACATTTCTTTTAAATACGAGCTTGAATAAGATGTCCTCTAGATAGGAAACATTAACTCGTATTTAAAGAAATATAAGTTCTGCCCTAAAGGATTTTAAATGCATGACCGGTTATTATCTGGTTCGTTTTAAGTTCTAACCTAAAAAGGTTTCATTAATTGAATATTTAAACCCTATTAAATTATTAATTTCACTAAGTGTATTATGATAACATCCGAATGCACGGACACTACCATCTTGACACCAAACAAAATTAACAATACTATTGGTGTTTCTAGTTATGTACCTAATTAATTTTATTTAATTTTAATCCTTAAATTATTTATTAATTTCTATATTTTGATGGCACGTCAATGCGATACCAAGGTACACTTTTTTGGTCAACGTCATGGTACCTATCCGAGGTATATGATTAAAATATCACCGTTATTATTATCTCCCTATTTAAAATTAATTATTTAATTAAAGTGACTAACCCTAAAAGGATCTAATTTAATAAGTGTAAATTAAATGTTTTCCTAGCAATTATACTACATGAATTTAAAATATATAAACAAATAAATTAAACACATAAATAAAATAATACTAATTATAAGAAACAAAGACCCAAACATATTTTCATTTCATAATAAAATAACTACATCATGTTGATGGCCTTGTCTAACAAAGTTTTAGATCATTAATATAATACTAAAAAAACTCATCGTTGGGAGAAGAAGATTTGAATTGCAACCTTAAGGATTAGTTAAATGTTTATGTTGCTAGATTACGTTACTTTACAGGTTCTATGCAAATAAAGCAAACCTTCAAAATGGAAGTACCTGACAGTGCAAGAATAAGTCCAAAGATCATAATCACAACATCCATAATGCAACACTTTCATCCCTGCTCGTCAAACAGAACAAATAGTCATCTTAGCGACAAGTAACACATCCCTCGCTTTTTCCTTCTCCTCATTTTCTTTCCCATGGTCATTGAGAGCTCCTTGAAGTCTCCTTAAATTTCATGCAGACATGAACGATGAAGATTCACTAAAGTAGTGTTGCCAAATTTCATGAAATCATCACATATCTCACTATTCGGTTTGGTGCCTCTCTTACTTGAAGTATCCTTGGCTTTTATCATATTAAATTTGGCAATGAAACTATCTTTAAATGCATCATGGTGATGGGATTGCCAATTCTGACAGTGAAGTTCCACCACCCCAGCCATTCGAGCATTTTCTTTTGGTAGTGGGAGAGGGTAGAAAAAAAAAGAGTGAGAACCGACGCAAAACCAACTGTCCATCCCCTTTTGTCGTAACTCCTTTGATAACCGATCCCCATTTCCTTATCCCTTTATTTTTGTTTTATTATTTTTGGTTTTTATTTTTTATTTTATTTATATATTATTTATTTATATATTTATATTGTTTATTTAATATTTACTTATGACCGTAATTTATACTCGTACATGGACAAACTTTGGGTATTACAGCTGCCCCTCTTTGCACAATGTTGTAGAACAGGAGACGAGCAAAGACTGAAAAATACGAATTTCATCTAGACTTCTTGGCCACTGTTACGCTAACAAAGCTTGAAGTTAAATTTGATTGAATAAATGGACTCATACTGAACATGCTGCCATTTTCTGTTTGAATAGTAGGGACTCACGCTGAACATGCTGTCATTTTCTGTTTGAATAGTAGGAACTCATGTTGAACATGCTGCCAATGTAGGGACTCACGTCGAGAAGGCTGCCAATTTCTAAAGCTATTGTTGTTTGGTTGTTTTTTCTTTGAATCTTTTCTCACTGATTCTTTCTCTGCAAAAACATTGATAATCAAATTCTTCTCATTTTGAGCTTATCTTTGTTGGGTGGACTCAAGAATTCAAATTCATCTTTGCTCCTGCAAAAGAAGAGTCATTAATTAATATAAATTTAACATGGATTAAATTAAAAAAAATTGTCTTCTCATTTGGCATTTGAGATTTCTATTGTTATCATTTTTTTGCTCAAGCCTGAATATTTCCTCGTCTGAACTCATTGCATTATCGATCTTGCTCAATGTTCTATTTTCCTGCATAAAACATAAACCAATAATTTTTGTTTCTTCCTCTTTTTCTTATCTTTTTTTCTATTTCTTTTCTACATTTTTCTTTTTTTTATTTCCAACACGTTATCATTTTATGTTGATAATCCTTGAAAAGTTCTCATCATTTTCAAAGATATTTACCCGAAAGACTTAGCTTCTTGCCCGAAGGTCTTAAAGATGACTCGAAGGATTTAACATCATGCCTGAAGGACTTATTAATGACCCAAAAGATTTAAGATCAAATTGCCTCCTTGATGGTGCAAACGATGTCATCACTCCCAAAGGTAACAGCCTGAAGGACTTAACATCATTCCCTAAGGTCGTACTGATGACCAGAAGGATTTAAAATCATATTGCCTCCTTGATTATACAAACGATATCATCACTCATGAAGGTGACAGCCCGAAGGACTTAACATCATGCCCGAAGGATTTATTGAAGACCCGAAGGATTTAACATCATGCCCGAAGGACTTATTGATGATCCGAAGGATTTAACAAAGGAATTTTGGAGCTGTTCTTCTTATTAAGAAATTCTCCACCTCCATTGAAGAGTCTGAAGTTGTTCTTCTTATTATGAAATTCTTTAGACGGGTATCAAGTCATGAAAATTGATGTTTTTTTCATATTGAATCTGGAGTTGTTCCGCTCATTTGAACTCCTCTAAAGTTTGAAGTTGTTCTTCTCATTTGAATTCCTTCAAACAAATCATAGAATCCGAGGTTGTTCTTCTCATTTGAATTTCCTCGAACATCTGGTAAACAAAGATTTTTGTTGAAAACCACATCTTCAAGCGGAAAATCTTACTCAACTTCATCTTCTTTATTGCATTCTTTCTTTTCAAATAGAAATCTGTATTTGTCTCTGCCGACATTCTAAAATATTTGTTCTCAAATTTCCTTCCTCTAAGATCTTTGCTTGTCCTGATTTGGATTGGTTCGCTTATCTTGCAAATTCCTGCAAAAATTAACCATAAAAATGTTTTGAATACATGAATTAACATGTTTTACCCTGTGGATGTCTAACCATATAATGCACGAATGTTAATTGAAGACCACTTGGGTAAACTTTCAGTTTCAGAGAAAGTGCTAAAAATTTCTTGCTTTATCTTCCGACATATCTTCTTTGATTAATATGGGAATTCATCTCAAAGCCAGGTTCAATTTTCAATTTTTTTTTGCTTTTTGCTCTAAAGTGCATTTTCAGGTTTTCACTTTATATTTTTCTTTTCTTTTCTCTATTTTTTTGTTTTCCTTTCTTTTTGTTTCTTTTATTTTGCCACAATTGAAGTCTATCATGAACTCAATGAAACTTGTTCTCGTCTTCCATGAGTTCAACATATGGGTCGTGCTCTTGTATTGTCAACTTTTGAACACCAGAGAAGATCTATTCTGAGGAAAATTTATTCTTTGCTCTGAAGAATTCATCATTTTTATTGTTCAAGCATGCAAGCTTCATTCTTTTTGCAGCATTGCCCCACTCAAATTTGAGCATAATTGTCTTGTTTTCTCTTTCTGATATTCAGCCTTTAAAACATACGTGTCTTTTGGTATCTCAACAGTATCAATTTTTCTCTTTGATGAATTGATCCAGCTATATTTTGCCATAAATAATGATGAATGTTCTCTCTTTGCCTTAAGTTTACTTGTGTCATCTTTGTTGCTCAAATATTTTTGCATTATGAGCTTTACTTGTTCCTCGTCATATTTCACGTACCGAGGCTACCTCATGTTCTGCCTGCACTTAAAGGATTAGTATATCATAGTAATTCCCATGAAATCTTTTTGTTTTTTTGTATCTAATCAATTTATCTGCAAGATGCTTGTTAAAATGATAAGCGAAAAAACTCAAAAAATAATTTTACTAATTTTAAAACCATTAAAAAAAATTTCTGTCATGGCAAACAAGAAAACAAAATTAGGTGTTTGAATACCAAATGCAAGAAAGTCTTCGAACTAATTTGCAAAGATCAACTCTAATATACGACTCTTTTCCAATTTATTAAACCTTTAGGAGAAACATTCTCATTTTCCTAATTGTACTCCATTTAAGTAGCACTCTTTGCCTCATTAACTCACTATGCTCAATCTTCCCCTATTTTCTGATCTCGATCAAGCATTAGAAGACTTAAAATCCTTAAATAAAGTTTAACCTTGATAGGTGGGATATATTCTGAAGATTAACTCTCATTATTTCAATATTCGCATATGGTCAAAATGGTCTTTGTGGCTTGTAATGTAGTTTATGGTTCATGGCTACCAAAGAAAGAATATATAGGCTCAAATAATCTAAGGGTAATAAAACCAAGGATTATTATCACATTGATCTGAACATACTCTAATGAGATTTTTTTTCTTTGGATCACTCTAGACTGCCCTGTAACCCCTTAGCCCAGTCTAGATGGAACCAGCGCTAATTGGTTACACGGAGAATAACAAACCACACCCGTGAAGGTTCGATTCGATAAAAAACCCTAAAATCGATATATATATTTTTCCTAGATGCATAATTACGTTCCTACATGTCTTTGTCTCATACAAAGCATAACGGAAGCAATCTGATCACAAACAAGCATCCGATTAAACTCTCAAGTAAATTAAAGACTAAAACGTAAAACTTTCAAATTCTGATGACAAAGTATAAATTCTTTCCATCAAAGTTTAATTAAACATACAAGTGTCCATCACAGAAAGTTTCAAATCAAACAGAGCGTTCTAGCATCGTCAATTGCATGTTTCATCAATTTAAGGACCAAAATGTAAATCTTTCAAATTACAAGGACTCTGTCCAAATTAAGTTAGCTATATTGAAATTAAGTCAACTTTATGCATCCATATGAAATTTCAGCTCAAAATAACATCTGTAGGTACCTTAATTGCACGAAGATAGATATTTGGGACTAAAATACAATTTTCAGCAACTATTAATTTCTGGCAACCAAAGGTTTCGAAACCTTTCATAAAGGTTTCAAAACTTTTTTGTAAAAGATTTCGAAACTTCCCTGAAAGTTTTGAAACTTTTCGCGTTCAATAACATTCCACAATCGAAATTGTCCACAAGGTTTTGAAACCTTCACTAAGGTTTCGAAACTATTTAGCAAAGGTTTCAAAACCTTCACTAAGGTTTCGAAACTTTGGGTCTGGAACCTAAAGTTCCGTCACACTAAGTGAACATTAACGACTTAATACAAAACCATTAATCACTATCAACTATATGCATAAGTCCTAAGCATAAACAACAACATATAACACATGATTATCAACGCCAAGGACACCAAACAAACTATAAGCATGCTACCTAGAACATGATTAAAATCATAACGTTCATGCAAGTACATGATTCAATAACCCAAACAATACCATAGTCCATTAATTAACAATCAAACAACATAAGTCTTATTTCAACATAAACCAAAGTCAAAATTCACACTCCTCACATAGGTTGGGTTTACACATTGCCAAGCCCCAACTTATTTGCCAAAACATACCAAATTTGAGGTAACTTTTCCCCTTGGTTTCCTTGCTCCGAATATAGTCCTGAGTGTCTTTATTTTTCTGCAAGGATGAAAAGAGAGCTTAAGCAAACATGCTTAGTGAGGAAGCTCTACACAAGATCATCAATGCATCTATTTAAAACCATAATGATACCATAATTTGCAATGCATCACTAAATCATGCATGCTTATCATTTCATGTTCATATTCATAAAACCAAATGTTCCCTTGAGTTTGCACAACCTTATCAAAACAATTCATGAATGATGCATAATGTCCTCATTAAATCCATGTATGTATATTGGCATTCTATTGACCACTTATTATGAACCTTGAGTTTATCAAATATACGGATCTATTGTTAGAGACCATTAGTCTCGTCATGATACAAAGTCACCATTGACATGACAACAAGTCACCATTATAGCACTACCACGCACGATTGAACATATAGTCACCCTTGTTACGTGTAGGTGGCTCTACCCCGCACGATTAGACACAAAGTTACCCTTGTTACGTGTAGGAAATATTCATTATTCTGAATAATGTTTATAGTGCACTTAAGACAATCCTAATGACATGTCTGTAATACCCCAAAACCGGGCTAGTAAAATGGATTGAATTGATTATGGAATTAAACCGAATCATGTAACACTTAGACTAAAGTAAGGTACTTAATTGAATTAGTTGAGAAATTAACATGTTGCATGATAAAATTGAGATTCCTTGAACTACCCCATGTAATAAGCCTACACTAGGCATTTCATTAAGGGGAAAGTAGACATTTCACCCTTAATTTTAAGCAAACAAAAGAGCAAAATCCCCCCTTTCCTCCCTCATTTGGACGGCAAAAAGAAAAGGAAATAGAGAGAGTTTTATTTCCTCCATCATTCCATCACCATAGTTAAAGAAAGAGGGGATCTTGGAGCTTTGCATGGTTAAGCAAGTGACTTAGGAAGCCATACACTACAAGCTTGGTAAGTTTCCCCATAACCAAAACTTTAGAAGTTAGATTTTTGGATTGAATGATTTTATGGTATTCTCAAGATTAAATTAGGTTGTTGGGAGTTTAATCTAAAGATTGTTTTTAGCTTGGGTTTGACTAATGAAGCATAGACACTAAGTTGAGAAGCTTGAATTAGGGACATACCTAAGTGCATTATATGGGTTGATGGAATTGATAACATGGTGAAAGTAGAGGTTATTTGAGGTTAATTTTATGATTAAAGGTGCTGGAAATTGTATGAATAAGGTTGGATTTGGGATTGGAGTGATGGATTGGGAGTTAGCCGAAAATGCCTAGAAACACCATTCCGGGTAGCCAACTTTGAGATTTTCCCTAGGTCCGAATTTAAGGAGTTTAGAGCTGAAAATTTGGATAATGATACCCATGTATACCTAGTTTAAGAGGAAATTTACGGAACCTAAATCCGAGTCCGGTAGAGAAAGATATACGTGTTGCCGTAGGGCTACCCGAGCAGTCCTAGAAATTCGGCCAGGTCTGTTTCGATTGAAATTTAGAGCTAATAGAATAAGGATTAAAATATGATGTTAATTTTATGTTGTAGATAATTCTTCTAGCTTTCCAACGAGGTAAAATATACTTAAATCGGACATCGGAGCTAGGAGATATGACCGTTTCGCTAAAGGATAGCAAAACTGTCCGTAACAAACAAATACACATGTTTATCTTTGTTAAGACTAGTATTGCTTGGATTAAATGATTGAATATGTGTCCTAATGAATGATACATGTATATGGATTTTTAGATACCCCGAGAGAAGAAGTTAACGAGGAGCAAGAGAGGCTCAAAGCATCAAGGAAAAGAGGCAAAGGGGTTGTGATCTATAACCCTTGATAGCTCGGAGTAGGGTGAGTATGGCAAACCTTGGGGTTAGGACCTAGGGTCCTAACCACCCTTCTTCTTATTTGAATTAATATCGCATGTAAATGGGCTAATCAAATATCCGGTAAAAGGGAAGGAGGCTAATGTAAATGATTTGTTTGCTAGATTATTAGTACTAGCTTAGCTCATATGCATTGCTTGGATATGCCAAGGTATGTATGGCACGCGCCTATAGATGTCAGGTACGCAAATCATGCATAGAGCATGTATTAGTGATGTGACATATAGTTGATAATATGATATGCATGTTGATTGTAATACATTGATTGATATACATGCCTTGGATATTTCCACATGATGACATGATGCATGTTAATTGTATTGATTGATACACTTGCCTTGTATTAGCATGTAAAAGACACTTGCTATTGGTAATGTGATCTTAATTACATAAATGGATATTGAAATGTTATTGAGCCTTGGTCTATAAACGGTCATAGGTTGTACGACATGCCTAGGGTCTTGAGCTCATCGTTTAGTGCTACAACACTCATGTTTAGTACTTCGATACTCTTGTTGGTACTATGGGTACCGTGTTTTGGTGGTGAGTCACCAATTGTTAGATACCATGGGTATCTCTTGTTAGTACCTTTGTGGTACTCATGTTAGTGCCTTTGTGGTACTCATGTTAGTGTTTTCGTGACACTCTTGTTGACTCGTTACTGTGTCCTTCTATACCAAGGCATCATACGAATGTAATGGAAAGATTAAAAGTTTAAATGCGACTCATACTTACATGTAATGACTCGAATGTATTGATACTTGACCATGCATTGATATTGACTATAGAAATGTGATTGATGCTAAGTGTAGCACTTGAATGTAAAATGGCTTTTGATACCGAAAATGTTCAATGGATATATGTAACCTTGAAATGGATTGCTTAATGAAAACTTGAGAGTTGAAAAATGACTAATGAGATTGATGCATTAATGTTATGCTAGCTTGAGTATATAGACCATGAAATGATATGTATGACATAAATGTTAACCATGAGAGCATTTTGCTATGATATTTGGTTATTATTGATTTGTGCATTGATGGACCATTTGCCATGAATTAAATCGTATGTTTAATTGAAACATGATCTAACTTGTTATTGCATTATGTCTAATATGGTTAGACTAGGGTCACCTCACTAAGTACCTATTTGTACTTACACTCCCTTTGTTTCCTCCTTCCCAAACAACAAGTAAACGAGCTAGAGAGTTAGACCAAGATTGAATCGGAGCAAGGGCACAGAGCAAGCTAGAGTATGATATTTTGAACTCATGTTAACTCCTAGTATGGTGGCATTAGTGATCTCATTTTGTTAGATCCTGCATTTGAGGGCTTAGCCCATGGTTTGTATATATTTGTGCATATGTCTTGTCATTGACTTGGTTTGTAAGCCATTTGGCAACACTATACTTGGCTAGCTTTGACATGGTTATGGATTGCTCATGGAACCTTAGCTAGGGTATTGTGTGTTAACATGTGAATGATGAGTCCTATGATCTAACATGTAGGTCATAGGCTAGAGTAGGATTAACTAATGGTCATAGACATGGCAAGGTAAAATTGGATTAGATATTGGCATAAGGTTGTACCTAGAGGGGTCCTTGTCATATGTATATGGTGAGTGTGTATACATTTAGGTTAAAGAGAAGTTAGATAGATTGCCATGGAGTAAAGTGAAATAACAAAGGTGTTAGATTGCTCTATGACTAAAAACTAATGATACTAGACTTAGTGAGTAGTCTAGGTAAGATGCTAGGGTTGCCTAGTGTATTGAATATGTTCCTTAATGGTCTAAGGATGAAATGAGAATCAATGTAAGCCCATAGAAATGTGTCTAAGTGTTCAAAGGCTTGAAATTACCCATTTCGAGCAGGGGTATCGTTACCACTAGCTTGGGTATCGATACCACCCTTGGCAGAAAGTTTTGGTACCGATGCTTGTATCAAAACAGGCTCCCTAGACTTGGTCAACGAGTCAACGTAGGCAACCTGTATCGAAACCAGGTTCGATGCCCCTGTTCCGATACCTTCCTATAGGGGTATCGATACCTATAGCTAACGTAGTTAAGTTTGAAAAGAAAAAAAAAATTGTCTTGATCGATATGTTATCTTTATGAGTGATTAAACAAACTGAATTAAGACCTATAACGAGACTTGAATTAATGGGACATTAATGTTGAATAGCGAGATCGAATTGGAATGATAGTTAATTCGGGATTAATGAGTATAATCTAAATCGAAAAATTTTAAATAGCCCCCCAAATTGATAGATATTACATTTAATCGTCTTGAATTGATTTACAAATTATCGAAATGTTTTATAATTGAACTCAAGTTAGTCCAAATTACAAGTTCGAATGACCGGTCGACACCCCGTCTCCTAACCCGGGGCGAAGGTGTCACAATGTCATTCGTATTCGAACCTAAAGTTAGTGTCACTAAGCCAATATCATAATCAAATATGCATGATAATTTGTTGCTCATAATGCATGCATAATATGTTCAACAAATGAACCAAAAGTCATGCCTAAAGGCACTATCATATGTACGACAATTAACCTTATTGTATTCCAAACCTTTTCTAACATTTCCATAACCATGGATGCTTTGATAAACCATGCATTTCAGTAAGTATTTCTCATGCATGCACCAATTCAAAATCATGTTTATGCATTTCCAAAAATCTCATTGCATTACCAACAACAATGCCTTTACCGATGTAGCCGAAACTCATGTTAATATATCAAAAGCATTTACTTTACTTTTGAACTATGGAAAGTTTTCACACTCTTCCATAGTCTCCAAAATAGAACCGTACCAATATGATTTGCTTTAAGTCCGAAAACACTCATCGACAAGCGAAACAAACTTCCACCGATGTTCCGATGACCACGCCAACACACTAGCCATTTAAGTACCTTCTTGCACTACCTCTACAACATTAAATATAGAGCATATTCATATCATTACATGCTTAAACCAGCAGCCATATCCGATCACTACAAATCTACCGAAAACTTAGCTGAAAAGATCGAAAATTAAGCCAAAACGCATCCAAACAACATCAACCCAAAACCTAATGAATCTAACATCTAACCCACTTCAATTATGAACCAAAAACACATCCAAACCATCCTTATATATCCAGTAACATTAAAACACCTAAAAAACCCTAAAACAACCGAAAACTACCTTAAAACAACACTGATTGCAGTATTCCGGGATTAAATTAATTTGCCATCAATTGAAGACTCAATTAACCAATTAAATAACATAATATCTTAATTAAATCCATCTAATTAAAATATTGAATGAGATCTAAAAAGATTTCACAAAAATATTTATAAAATCATTAGATCCAGCATTGAAAATATAAAATCAAATTTTATTTAATGATTAGCAAGCTAATACTTGGGAATTTCAATAAAGAACCTTAGATAAAGAGTTGAAATTCCGCAAAGTTACCTTAGGTATTTGATCCACCAAAAAATGAGAAATCCTCTCCTTGATTTCTTGAAAATTGATGTTGATTTATAAAAATTAATGAGTAGGCTTTGAAGAGAATGAAATGATGAAAAAAATGTAATAAATCTTGTTGAAAAAGATGAAGAAATCAGCAAGTAATTGAAGAAAATTGATGAAGAATATGGAGAGAAAATAGAGAGAAAATATGAGAGAAAATGATGGGAAGATAAGTGGTTAAGAGAGAAAATAAAAAATTATCATCTTTTAATAAACTAATTAAAATCATTTTGGTTGATAAATCTTTAATTAAAAATTAAATTAGGTTTATGGCCCTCTAAGGATTCTAAGTATAGCTTGCTTTCCAATTTAGTCACTAAAAATAGAAATTTTTGAAAATCACACATTTAGTCCCTAAATCTTTTCCAAAATTACAATTTGATCACTAATACATAATTAAGCTCAATTAAAAAACAATTTAAAGTTCAAATTACATTCTTTTAATTTTAAAACATCATTTTAATATTTATAAACCTTTTTACAAAATTATTACTTGTCCAATTAAAATATTATTATTTTATATTTTTTCGGAATAACGAATCGAAGAAACCGATTCGACCCGAATCAAAACACAATTTTAAAACAACTCTCCCATCTTTTAGCTTCATTTGTTAACCGAAATCAAGGGGATAAACCCCTTTCCTCTGTTTGGTTCCTCTGGTAAAGTGTGAACTTGATGAGTGTTCATCCTTTTGCCAGAAACCCCCGAACAAACCTAAAAAACCGCCACATCAGCCACCGCTACCGGCGGTCGGCGAAGTAAAACTCAGTGCTTTCCCTTTTCCTTCGAAACCAAAACATTTTACAAAACTTGAAAACCACAGATCTAACAAACTAACTCAAAAAAGACCACCCATTTTCTTAAAACAAAATCGAAAGAAGAAAAAGTCGCTTTTGAAAACCAGTAAAAAAGTTTTCTTCTATCGACTCAAAGAGAAAGAATAAATGAAAGCATCTCCTTTTAGTTTTAGCTCACCAAAATGGCACGAATGTCGGAGTTTATCGCCAGGAAAAGAGGATCGGAGGGCTCAGAAGCAAATCGAAGAAGGTAAAAGCAAAGGTAAAAAAATGTTTTTCGTTTTCCCTTTCATGCATGCGAAGAGAAGAGGATATACCTCTGAAATTTTTGTTCTATTGATTCAAAATTCTGGGAAAAAGGAACCCCTTACATGATATTTTGATTTGACTTTTATAGCCGAATTTATAAGGGATAAAATTAACTTAGAATTCCTATTTTGCTCTCTGGAATTTGATATATTTGTTGGTGTAACCTTTACAATCGTACGATTCATTCTCTAAAATTCTGAGATTGTGGTTAACTTGTCTTTGAATTTTCTATAACATGGTGGTGAATATCTGATTTTTGGTGTTGTTTTCGCTCTGTGATGTACGAAATCTGACATTGGTGCTCTTCTCTTTGTTTGCATGTGAACATAGCCGCCGGAGAAACGAGGGTGGACCATCGGTCGAGTGAACGACAATCAAACGATGGGGAAATCGAATGGTTCGATTTGTACTCGAAGAGTCGATGCGTGCCACGCACGCGCGCGTGAGGCAATCCAAGGGTCGCACGTGGGCGCGTGTGGGGCTGAACGGTTGATCCTCCTTTGCATCTGGACCGTTGGATCTAAATCAGATCCAACGGTTAGATTTCGGCTGCGCATGGGTGAAAGAGATGGTGTTAGGGTTAGGGTTCCCATTGTAATCCGGTCTGGGTTTGTAATTTGGGCTTGTAATTTAATTTTTAGCTGGGTTTTGTATACTATTCAATATATGTAATGGACTGTTAAAAATTAAATAAATGGGTTATTGTTTTATTACATAAAATTGGGCTAATTCATTTATTATAATAAAATAAATAATAATAATAATAATGTTGATAATTATGTTAAATAAATAAACAAATAAATGATAATAAAATCGAATAAGAGAAAAATAATAACAATAAAATATATTAAATAAAGAAAGTAATAATAACAATAATAATAATAGATATTTACACATATGGATAATATATATAAAAACTATCGAAAACAAATATGGTTAGAAGCATATAAAAAGTATATGTATAAAACAAAAATATATCATAGTGATATATATATATATATATATTCCACAATGTATATACTAAATAATAATTTTTCAAAGTATAGTATACAATTTTTGTGATTTTTTTTTTGAAAGATGACAATAATATGATTTTTTGAAGCAATATTAAACAATATAATTAAGAACTGAATTTTTTTAACAAAATAAGCTTATTATTCCAATTGAATAATAAAATAAATAAAACTCGGGTTTAAACCTCGGATAAAATTAGTGATTATAGATGTAATTGGATAAGAAGATGTATTTGAAATCTAAAATTCAGGTGATCGAGGGGTAATATGAGAACTAATTTCAGAGGAAGTAGCTACAGGAAAAGCCATGGAAAACCAATAATGAAGAATTGAGGGAGGAAAAAAATATTAAAGAATTGGCTCCTAATCTGATACCATGTAAGAAACAGAGTATTAATTGAAACTATGTAAGTTGATGTTTTATTCAAGAGAAAGGAGTCTATTATGTAGACTTTTACAAGAGAGTTTAAACATAACTAGATAATCTCTACGATAAGGATATACAAATTTAAAATCTAAAAATCTGATAAGATAGAGTTAAGATAAAGTAAGACTCTATCTAAACAACTTCATAAAATCACGGTAACTACTTTATCTTAACAACTTCCTAAATGTACGGTAATTAACAATTTCTAATGTGATAATTATTCTTTCCTCTATAAAATATCATATTCACTTTACGGAATGAAACGGAGACTAGTATGTATTTAAAACATTTTTACGATATTGTGTCTATAGGAAAATATTAATATGTGAAAAGTGGAGTATGTTTTTCTAATATATTCTCACCAGTGATACTCTGGTACATAACTGAGTTTTATTCACTATCCATATAGTAAATTATCATGTTTGCATTCAGTTCAAGTAATGAAAAAAATCCAATAATTGCATAAAATAAACATCATGCTTACATTCACTTCAGAGAATAACATAAATCCAATAATTACATGGAATAAGCATCATGCTTGCATTCAATTCAAGGAATGACATAAATCTAATAATTGCATGGAATAAGCATCATGCATGCATTCACTTCAAGAAATGTCTCACGTAAAATTTTTTGGATCAAGACGATTTTCGTAACTTGAACTTGAGAAAAATCTATAGTCGAGTTTTTCGACACAAAAAATATTGCTTTCAAGCAAATATAGACTTTATAACATTCATACTATTAAATGGTAATTGGTTAACCAATATATATACAATATATACAAAAAACAAAAATTTAATCCTCATGCACGATAATGTTAAACCAGTCCACAAGGTCATTTAAAAGGAACCTCCTTTAAGACCAGTAGCCTGGCAGAACGGGATGTCCAACCAATATATTTGAATTAAACCAACGTAACAAGTAACATATTAATTAATTAAAGGTTCAATATTTATTCTAATATCATATAATACTTAAAAATAATAAAAAAACATAAACTTTCATCATCAAAATAAACAAATATTGATCATAACTAAAGATAAAAAATTCAAATTAAATAGATGCAAAACACTACTTGTATATGTTATTGTATTTTAAATACATGATAATTCTACGCTTTGAACAATCATCCCTTAATTTGAGAATAATTAATTAATCACTATATCGAGATAAATAAGTAAAACATACCGGACTTTCTAAGCTAAGTTGAATATATGGTAAATTCAATCACCAATATCTTTTTAAAATCTTTTTTGAGAATTGTCGACAAGAATTATGGTAATTGAGCAACTCTGTGGCTACACAAACCCAAAACAACCTAAGTTTTTTTTAAAAAAAAATCAAGTCAAAATCAAGAAAGAAAGAAAATTCGATAATTAGAATATAATAGATGAAAAAGAACTTATCTTTGATTTATGTTAGTATCAAATTTTTTTCAATAACCCATTTAAGATTCGAACAACAAACACCTCTGTTGGTTAGAGTTTCATGTTGATAACGTATTGTGAATATAATGAACAAGAACAAAATAGATGAACAAAAATGAGAGACAAAAAGAGAGAGACTTGTATTATATTCTCAAATTAAGGTATTTACAATGCTTTTCCAAAAATATATATTTATAGCCATAAGATGAAAGTCCTAATTTCAATGGGAATTAAACTATAATAATAAAGTACATTAAAATATTATTTAATATATAAATATATACCATAAATAAAGATATTTATAACAACTTTAAATATTTATTTTAATTAAAAAACATTTTAACATCTAAGTGAAAAGATTAATATATTTTAAATAATTATTTTAAATATAAATATATTTTTTATTTTACAAGAACTGTTAGTATTATTTACTTGTTTGTCTTTGAACTTTTCTTAATATTTTTAGTTAATTACAGATGTTGGCCTTTTTTATTAACGCTGCAAGCAGACTAAGGTGGTCCAATGCTTGATATCTTGGTGCTCTCTGTTTTTCTATTATTTAAAATAAAATTTTAATAAAATTAATTTTAAATTAAATCTTTGATATTTTTAATTTTTATTAATTAATTTAATAATATTAAATAATATTTAATATTAATGATATTCGGTAGTGTTTAACGTAAGTAAAAAAGAATCCAATATAAGATTTAATTGAGTCGTACGTTAGATACTATCTTTAAAATTATTTTACGATAAAACATATCTTCTAAGATCTTTTAAGATTTAATAAATATTTCAATTAAAACAGATAAAAAAAACACAATAAATACCCATCTTCGAATCGTATTTATAAAGAAAAGAAAGTAGATTTTTAATAATTGAAATTAGGAATAAAAGATAAATAAAATAATTAATTAGGAATAAAAATATTTTATTTAAAATAAATAGTTAAGATTAATAAAAAATATGAATGATTAAAAATATAGATACTCTCATTTAAAATGAATGATTAAAAGTTTTTTCTAAATAATAAAATTAATAAAAATAGATAGGATCTCTAGTCTACGCTGGAAAACTTATTAGTTTCAATTAAATTTAACATTTTAGGTAAATTTCATGTGCGTATCACCATCCTATTTTTTTTATAAGTCTATTATCAAATATTTATATTTTAAATGCAAAAAACTAACATAAAAATATAAAATCCTTTAAAATATATTAAATAATCTTTTATTTTTAAGAAAAATAAGATGGATTTTATAAGGATGTATCATATTTCTCATTTAGTTATATGAGGATAAGTACCTATTTTGTTAGGAAACAAAAATGAACATAAAATGTATGATGATAAATATACATAATATACAAACAAAAAATATGTACTAAAAATAAATATTTTAAAAAATAATTTTAATAACACTCAACTAATATTTATTTATTTTTTAAAAAGTACGTATAGCGTCACAATTTTTCAATTCTAACTAAATTTTAATACGCTCTCAAGTATCAATCTCTTAGTTTTTTACTTTTAATTTGTTAACTCGTGTTTAAGTTAAATTTTAATATACAAATTAAGGATGCAAATCGTTTACTTTTTAATCGTGTTTTTATTCTACTTTATTTAATGGGTTTAGGGTTTAGAGAATTAAGAATATAATGTATTTTTTAAAATGTAGAATTTAAGATTTAGGATATAAAAATAAAGATTAAAAATTAAATTTAAATTTTTAATTTTTTTTAATAAAAGACATGCAAATTACTTGCGATAACTTTTTTAAATGATGATGAGATAGTAATAAAATCACAATAGGGTTAAATGAAATTTTTTGGTGCGATGGATATTGAGAAAATACTTCGGAGGATTAAAGAGTCATTTAATAAATAGAAAATAAATTTTGATATATTAATATTTTAAAATATTTAAATTTAAATTTTTATCAATATTTGTTTGGTTTTTAATTTTTAAAACTTAATAATGTTTATTCCTCCCATTGTTCATAACTCATCCTTGTTACTGATAGTATTAGTAGAAACATTATAGTAGGAGAAATTAAATGATAGGTTTGATTTATCATATTAATCATAGTCTTATTCAATTAAAATTATTATTTTTTCAACTAATAAATTTTCACTTATTTTTATTTTATTTAAAATATAAATTTTTTAAAAAATAAATTAATTACATAAATAATTAATAATAAAATGAATAATTTTTATTAGTTAAAAATTATGAATGAGGTGACGAGTGACCCCTAATATAATATCTCTTGTAAGAGGGTTAATACCAATGAGTGCATGCTTTTTTATTTTTTTTTCATTTTCAACGTGGGAAACAAGACGTGGTCCCCATTAGATACGTTTGAGACAATTTTCACCATCACTTTATTGACACCGAATTATTAGAAATTGCTGGAAAGCTTCTTAAAGGAAAAATAGGAAAAAGATAGTGAGGACCATTGTACTATCCCAAATTGAACAAGCCTTAGGCTTTGTTTTTTATTTATGGATGTAATATATTCTTTATTTTTTAATAATTTAGATTTGATGTCCGTGAATTTTAAATCGAATACAAACGATCGTTTGATAATTAGATTAAATATAAAAATTTAAATTTATTTTTTTATAGATGTAGATCTTATTATAGGCATAAAGATAATTTTAACGATTAATTATTATATTCAATACTTTGTTAATTATTATAAATATGAAATTTCATGGATAAGATTACAAAATTCAAAATAATATTTAAATCAAATCATATGTTTGAATATTTAATTTGAAAATTCAATATTCAATTTTTAGATCAGATATGAATCTCTAATTTATCGATTTAAAATCTAAAATACATATTCATAATATCAACGATTATAAATACTGGTAGAATTCGAGAAAATGAAGTAAGAAAAAAAAAGAAAATATCCTTCTCCCCTCTTCTCTCCCCTTCTTTGAAGATATTCTAATGATAAGTTCACAACTCTTTTATTATAAATTAAGGAATTTTTTTAACAAGACACACCGTAATATATGTATAATATTTTTTATTATAAATTCGTACGATATTAATAAAAGATAAATAGAAATAATGTTTTTCTAATTTAATTTGTTTTTAAAATGTAATTTTATCATTAATCTTTTCATCCGCAACGTTGCATGATATATTCTAGTTTATGTTGTTTAGGGTGAATGTTTGATTGAGTCGAGTCAAAAAAATTTGAGTTATTCGAGTTGATGAGTCTAATTTTATCATTTGAACTTTTATTTAAAAAATTTTCGAGTCAAGTCGAATTAAAAAAAATTGAGTCGAGTCGAGTTTCGAGTCCTTTTAAAGATTTAATTATAATTATTTATTATATTATATACGATTTGGTTATAATTTAAACAACTTTTACTAATCATATAGCTATTATATATATATATATATATATTTCTTCATGTGTAGCAATATTTCTTCATAATTTTATATATCAATATATATTATAAAAATGTGAGAAATTCGTCTCTAACTTAAAGATAAATCTTCTAATTATTAAAAAATTTGAGTTATTCGAATTTACGTTTTATAACTCAAAATTTATTTAAAATTTTGAATCGAGTTAAAATAAGTTAAATATTTTCATTTCGAGTCGAGTTTTACTCATTCTTAATACTAATTCGTTTGATAGTTGCCACTTGCCATAAGATACGACTAAACAAAACAATCACTGCATTTTTTTCTTATGTCCTTTTACGTAATAGAAAATAAAATTACATCATTTTTTTAAAAATAAATTCTTGCATACTTTTAGTCGATTAAAGGTTGTTTTCAAAAAATACGAATTTGATTAGAAAATTAAGGATTTTATAATTTAAAGAGAATTCAAATATTTGTAGTTAAATAAAATCAATTGTTTAATTTTATGAAAATTTTAGAATCAACGAAACATACCTTTAAATATTATTTGCATCATATCATTCATGGATTAATCAATCAAATGTATCTATTTAATTATTTTTCCACGTAATTTTTTCAAGTGAATCTTCACTAATATTTTATAACACCTCAAAAATCAATCCAATCGGAATTATATTCCGGTGATCATAATTTATATTGAATAATAGTAAATATTGTACGGAACCCTTTTTATACTAAATTGTTATGTAATAGAATTTCAATTGAGTTTAATTTGATCTAGAGACCCAATTAAAAAGAATAAATGTAATGAGCCAGATTTTAGATTCAAGTGTCGGGTTAACCTGGAATGTTGGGTTCCGAGTTTGGGCCTCGGGCTGAGTTTTGGGCCTTAAGCTTTTGTGGTTTGCTTGGTTGTTGGGTTTTGAGAGTTTTATAAAGAGGCTATTTTATTAAATTGATATGTTCACAACCAACAATGAATCAGAAGAATTTCTTATTGGACCTATGACTTGTGCTAAAACCAATAAATTCCAAGAGGCTATGGAAAATCTATTTATTCAAGGGTGGAAATTAGAGAATACAACACCAACTATGTTGGAACAATACAACCTCCTACTTGTGCATGAGTTTGTATGAGTTCTTTCTTAAGTTTTTAAATTTAATTTCAGCATGTGTGCATGAATAAATAATGCTTGATGAGTTTATTTAGTGTGTGAGTTAATTAATTAAACATGTTAAATTTAATTTAAGCATGTTAGTTCAATTAAGTTCATTAGTTTAATTAATGCATGATAGTTCACTTAAAGCATATTAGTTTTCTTATGATTATGAGTTCATTTAGTGTGTGAGTTAATTAATTAAACTAGAACGAGTTTCATTAATTAAACTAGCTCATTAAATCTGTTTCATGCATTCACTTTTATTTTTATTGATTAAAGTTGTTATCAAGTTGTTATCGAATGATTACTTATATATTTCAGCTATGGTATTCTTTTGGAGTAAATGGTTGATCATATTCTCAAGAATGATAAGGCATTTACTTCAATTAAACTCCCTTGAAGACCCATCAAGGCTGATTGGTTACAGTGCAATTCAATGGAGCAATTACACCACTTGAAGGTTGTTGTTTTTTTCAGCAATATTTTTAAGCCTTTCAAGAGAGTCTTTTGCATCACTTTAAGGTTGTCAGTTTCAACAAGAAAGAAAGAGAAGACATGCAATGAAAGCATTCATTATCACCACTTAAGGGAAAGTAAAGGCAGGAATTAAAACAATACATAAGGAGGGAATTCAAGGAATATCAGTCAACTTGTTCGTATTTTTGGATTAGATACGGACATATTTGAGTCTTGAGATCTTCAAACTTATTACCCTATTCCTTAGCTTTCCAACGCACTTTGAATCACATCAATTTGATATCAAGAGCTTAATATATGATTAAATTATTAAAGACAGTGCATACTGGAAATTCAATACGAGAATAGTCACAAGCTGCTTCTTCCAAAAATTCAAGAGATCATTCAATTATTGAATTTAATATTTTATCAACAACCCATTAAAGGAGGATGAATGATAACTTAATCAAGCATCAGCCCAAGGGTTTCTACATGTGGATGATATGTATGTCTATATTCATTCTAAGAATGTCCACATTCATCGATCAAACTTTTGGGTTATCAATTGGAGATAAAATAACCTACAAATTAATAAGCCTTTAACACTAGAATAATGAGTCTTTAATCTTTGTCTATGTCAATCAATTTGTAGTTGTCTTACACCTATAAATAGGCACTCATTCCATTGTAAAAGATATAAATTTTGGCATATATTACAACTTGAGAGTGTTTCTTTTTTATAGTTCTTTTTGAACTTTATCAGAGTGCAAGGTTATTCTTGTTGCATTCATCCCTATTCATTTTTTTATATTTCTAGTTCCTAGTTCTTATAACTAAAGGGTCATAATCCATTAACCTTTCACCCAAGTCACGGTTTAAAAACTCTTAAGGAACGGGTCTTCACTTTTTAATATTGGTTCCTCCTTTGTTTACACCGTACAATCAATTGTATTCCTTCTCTTCACTTCCATCATCCATACATCCATATTTTTCATACGTCATCCTAAATACAACAACCATCTTATCATCATTCCATTTCATCATACTATCTATCCATTTCATATCATCTTGTAAGTTTCATTTCAAAATTCATATTTTACATTTCAGTTACTTACTAGAATCACGATCGAGCAATCACAAATACAAATTTAGATATTCCGCAATAGGATTCGTATCATATATGCATAAAGAAGATAGAATTAAGAGAAAGGGATTATGTTGTAGAGGGTGATATCATGTTTATCTTCTTTTTCATTTTCTTCTTCGTCCTCCATAGATGCAAAAAAAAGTAAAAGGTTTAAACTTTGTTGGGTTTGCTTGTGAATCTTGTTTTGGAGGTAGAGAAGGAGTTTTTGAGCTGTGTGTATTCTATCTTTCAAGGTAAGAAGGCTAGTTTTGGTGGAAGAAGGTAGTTGATGAGGTTGAAGAAGCAAGTTCGGGAGTTGGGTGTTTTGAGAGTTCTTTCTCGATTTTCTTGGTGTTTTTAGAAGCTAAAAATATCTTTAGATTAATCTAATAGCTGATTTAATTTCTTTCTTGTAGAGAAAGAAGTGGGTGAGCCTTCAAGGAGGCTAGAGAAGGAAAAAGCTTGAAGGAAGAGTAGTACGTGGTTGTTGTGTTGTTACTTGAGCTTGGTACCCCTCCAACTATTCTTTGCATCATACATTTCATGAATAGTTTGCATTTCATGTGTTATTTATGCATGTGGTTGGTTGTTAGAGCTTATAGACTCTTAAATGATGAAATTTGAAGCATGACGTTTAAGGGGATGAAATCGATTAAAAACTCACCTAAATAACTTTAATAACGAGTATGAATATGTTGAGATCGAATGGTTTAAGTTTGTGGAGGATTCTTAGAAATTTTTGGGTATAAACCTGCATTTTCGTATAGGCGTATTGATATCAGGTGTCTGCGTATCAATATCGTATAGAGAAAACTAAGGCTTAGAAAACATGTATTTCAAAATGTTTTTCCCGTGTTTCGATACCAATATCTCTAGTAATAAATCGTTTCGATACCACTATGTAGGAGTTTCGATACCAAATTTTCTAGTGTCAAAACATTTTGATACCCCATATAGGGTGTTTCGATTCTAATATCTCCAATAACAAATCGTTTTGAGTCTTGGTCTTTGGTTTGGTTTTGGTGAAAATATCCTAGGTGGATCATTTTTTTGTGGTTGAGTCATTGTGTGATAGAAATTCGGATATACATATTAGTGTTGCAATATAAAGAATACCATCGATGTAACATTTCGGGTAATGTATTGAAGACTATTCTGAATAGAGGATTTCGATGTGTGGACGCGAGTCTCATTCGAAGATACTCGATGTAACATTCTGAGTATGGGATCGGAGGATCCTGATGCTATGATGATATGTGACTCAATCTTGGATGTAGGATCTCGATGCTATGTGGACGCGAGCCTAATCCTTGAGTATGGGAATTCGATGTTGTACGGACGCAGGCCCTACTCGTAGTGTAGGATACTGATGTTGTTTGATTTTGGTTGACATGTAATTTTGTGTGCATTTGTATAAATCTCATTATGTCATGTTTTAGGCGAGTATGGTAGAGTCAATCATATCATGCATGATATTACATGTCTTGCTTTACTTTATTTATGATATGCATGATGTTGGTCGAGTGACGGTGTAACCACTAAGCTTTTGTAGCTCAGCATTTCGATATGTCTTTTTTGTACATAGGTTAGGTGAAATTAGATCGGAAGCACCATCAATGTTATAATTTCAACATCGACTTAGTGTTAGAATAAAATTTTTTGATGTAGTGAGCTATTACTTATTGAATCATATGTATTTGTAACTCTTATTTATTTGTGTTGAATGTTTTTCTAAGATTATATTAAATGGAGATAAAAATGTTTTGAACTACTTGTTTATATTATGATCTTGGATTTGAAATCAATGGACTATTATAAATTTTATTGGTTTGAATTGATTTTAAATAGGCTTGAAGCCAAAATTTTGAAATACGAGTTTTGAGCTAGAGGCCCAATGTGACACCAGGTCGAGGGTGTTACATTTTAGTGGTATCAAAGCCTAGGTTTAGTCGGTTCTAGGAAGTTCCCGTGGAAGTCTAGTGTAGTATATATGTGTTAGATGAGTTCTTGCCCATGATTAAATGTCGTACTTACTTTAATTTGAAATTTCGATAGTGTAATCTTGTTTGTTTGTCTGTAGAAGTGAAATAATGTCGAGGCGGGGAAAAGGCCGTGAGGAAAGTCAGGTTTCTCGAGGAGAGGACTCCGATTATGAGTATGAGTTCGATAGGGAGGTCCCATCGGACGATACCGAGGGTCAAGGAGCCAACTACTTCGTACAGTTAAACCTTATATTGCACAGATCATGAGGGCAATACTGAAGCTATCTTCTACGCCTCGAGAGACACTTGTTGAAATGATGCGTAAAGTATATCTAATGCATTCATTTCATGCATCTTCAGGTTTTATTTGACTCTAAATTTGACAAGACCTCTTAGTAGATCTTTTATTGACTGAGTAATAAGATATTGATTAAAAATAGACTAAATTGTCACGAAATCATCGAAAGTTTATACCGAACCACTAGAGAACTTTCACGTAGTATCTTCTGACCAAATTTCCTACTAGACCAAGAAGGAGGTGTTACATATTTATTGTAAATTAAGTTTAAAAGTACTTTTATCAAGTGAAATTCACTTGATAAAAAATATTAGGTAGAGAAAATAATTAAATGGATACATTTGATTGGATAGTCCCAAGATAACCGGACAAAAATATCCCATGATATAATTTCTTACCACTAAAATAATACATCATTAAATATTATTAATTTATAATCTTTTTTAAATGATTATAAAAATCTTAAAAATAGAGATATAATTAATCGTATTTTAAAATAAAACTTAGAAGCAGTCTCTTCCATTTCCCATTTCCCATTTCTTTGCAATGAAGAAATCTCTTCCATTGTTCCCAAACATGGTCTTCACTGTAGCTATAAAATTAGATAATCTGCTCTATAATTTCAACCATTGCTCCCAATTTCGTCTAATCAATCATCTCTCTTTCTCTGTCAAAAATAGAAACTTGGTTCCTCATCGTTTCAACGCTCTGCGTAGCTGCTTTGATTAAAGCTTTGTTAAACCTTGATAGAAACTTGTGTTTCTTTACAGAAAATATGGCCGCTCAAACACCAACCTTCCACCAGAGGTCCTTCTATCTTTCCCTTCATAGGCAAGGCCATGTTACTCGGCAAATCTTACTACGAACTCGAATCAAACCTTCGACGTGTCCACGCAAAGTTAGGGAACATAGTAACTCTCCGTATTGGTCCCTAGTCCCTACCCTATAGTATTTCTTCGCGATCATTCTCTGGCTCCCAGGCCTTAGTGTAGAAAGGTTCTGTTTTTGACGATCGACCGTCTTCTCTTTCGCTCGGCATCGGAACATATTAATTCAGCTCGGTATGGACCAACATGGAGTCATTTTAGTGTTTTTCGTAAAAATCTAACCTCTAAAATCCTCAATCCTTGTCGGGTTAGATCTTACTCTCATGCTCGTACGTGGTGTTACAAATTCTCAAGGACCGGCTTGTCAAAACAGAGGCAGTGGCGAACCTGTTCGAGTGGTGGATCACTTTCGATACGTCATGTTTTGCTTTTTAGCCCTTATGTGCTTCGGTGATAAGCTTGATGAACACCAGATCAAAAGAATTCAGAGAGTTCGGCTTGATTTGCTATTGAGTTTCCAAAATTTCAACATACTCAACATCTGGCCTAGAGTTACCATGGTTTTGTTCTACAAGCTTTGGAGAAAGTTGCAGCGAATTCGACAGAATCAAGAAGATGTGTTGATCCCATTGATGAGGGCAAGAAAGAAGGCAAAGGCAGAGAATTCGAACAAAATGGTGAGTTTGTGCTCGGAATTTCTTATTGCTGGCACGGATACTACATAATCGATCATGGCAAATTGTGGAAGCCCATCCCGTATTCATAGGTTGTATGAGAATAGCTCGATAAATTTAAATTTTTTAAATTTCAAACATGTAACTGATTAAATTTAATATTAGATTTAATTAGATATCTGAGAATTGTTTGGATATTATCTGTTAATAATTAGATATCCGAGATTTGATAAGATATTATCTGTTATTAAATTTAAATTTTAAATTTTAAATCATATTTTATTTGATTCTTGGATAAATATTCCTCTGCTTTCGGCCTATAAATAAAAAGTTCCTCTTCTCATTTTCAATCATTAGTTAGAAAAGCATTATGTTTTTTTTTTGAAATTTGAGTCTTTTTCATAAAGTTTGAGTTTTTTCTTTTAAATTAGACGATCACTACCGTCGTAGTCCACTCCAAACTTTGGTTGTACATTGTTTGGAATGATCGTGTTTAAGGGTGTTAAAACAGGTAATTAGGTCAGTGGTCGAATCGAATTATAAAAAATCAAATTAAACGAACCTTTAAAATCTTTAATCGTTAATTAAACCAAACTTTTTTTTTGAAATACATTAACCGAATCAAACAAATTTTAGTTAATTCGGTTAACCAAAATTTGTTATAAAATTTTGGGTAAATTATACAAATGATTACTCAACAATGTTAAAATAGTTTTTTTAACCACTGAACTTTCAAAAATTATTAAACAACCATTAAACTTATCTAATTATTATAAATTTATCATTTAATTATTGTATATTATAAATTCTTGATAAATATTAAAAAATTAATGATTCTTTTAATAATTTAATAAATTTGATTATCATTTTATATTAATTTGATAAAATTTAAAGATTAATTTATAATTTTTAAAAATTTAGTAATTAAAAACAAATATATATAATATATAAATAAAAAATTTTGGTTAATTTGGTTAATTCGATTAATTAACATATTTTGAATCAAATTAACCGTTAATCGAACTTTAAAAAAAATTAACATTCATCGACCGAACAAAATTCGGTGATCGACCGTTTAACTGAATTAATTCGGTTTGATCAGTTAATTCGGTTTAGCCGACTGTTTGAGCATCACTAACCGTGTTAACCTTCGGGAACAACCGCCTAAAGCAACGATTTATTATTGTTCCTGTTTTTTTTTATTATTTCCTGATATCCTTTTTTACAGTCTACTTAACCAACATGAATCATGACAAATTTAGCGAAACATTGTGATATTCAAGAGAAGTTGTTCATAGAGATCAAAAGGAGGTAAAAGAAGGAGAGGAAGAAGTGAAAGAGGAAGATTTAACAAACATGCCTTATCTGAAAGCAGTAATTTTGGAAGGTTTAAGGCGTTACCCGTCGGGGCATTTTCTGTTATTGCATAGAGTTACTGACTGTCCTGATTTGGAATGTTGATTTGTTTCATTTTTTTCATAGTTGTTTAAGCCTTAAGGGTGTCTTTTATGCTCTCTAATGAGTTTATAGTCGTTTATGATCGTTTAAGTTGATTTGGAGCCGTTAGGGGCTGATTGTGAACTGAAGTTGATATTTTGGTGCAATAAATATCAGTATACGGGATTTGTGCATCAACACCCGTTTGTACCAATACTCGATATTGAAAGTATCAATACAAACTATTGAGTATCGATATTGGGATTCAATAATGGTATTGAAATTAGCTATCGAAAAATATTTAAATCCAAATGTACTGGTACTCAACTTAGTTGTACCGGTACATGCCATTTGGTATCAATGCCTAAAACTAAAACGTTTGTTTAAACTTCAGATATGTAGCAAAGTTTTCTCTATTTATATACTGAACCTACTTGTTTTGTCTATATTTAGTTTTAATATATTACACATAATTACTCTTTCTAATATTTTTTTATTTCAATTTGACCCATCAGTATGTTTACAATTATTCATTTATTGCACTATATTATATTGCAAGAAATTTAATGAACTATATATTTATTGCTATTAGATTCTCATTTTATTTTTATAAAATGTCACTATTAATATTTAGTAATCAGAATTTTTTTATTATTAATTTTTTAGATATATTACCATATAAATTATTTTTCAAACAATATGATTTTAGGCATAAAGATAATTTTAACTCTTAACGTTTATAAATTTTGTCATTTTGGCCCTTATTCTTTTTTCGGAATAAATTTAACCCTTAACCTATATCTTTTTGACAAATAACTTATTTTTTAACTACTATGATAACTGAACCGTTAAAAATCTAACAATGATGATATGTCATATGGATATGATAATATATTTTAAATGACATGGCATCTAACCTATCAAATATATATATATATATATGTGTGTGAAATATAATTTTATTCTAATATAAAATATAAAATAATTAAAATTTAAATAAAATTTTAAAAATTAATTAATTCTAAAATAAAAGGCTGTTAAACATTTCCAACCCTAACTATGATAGAATCAAAGTCCTATCTTAAAAAAATATGAACACAGTTCAAAATTAATTAATTTTTTTAGGTAGGATTTTAATTCTATCGTAGTTAGGGTTAAGAATATTTAATAGTATTTTATTTTAGAATTAATTAATTTTTTAATATTTTATTTGAATTTTAATTATTTTATATTTTATATTAGAATAAAATTATATTATATATATGTATTTGATAGGTTAGATGCCATGTTATTTAAAATATATTATCATATGCATATAATATGTAATCATTGTTAGATTTTTAACGGTCCAGTTACCATGGTGTTAAAAAATAAGGTATTTGTCAAAAAGATATAGTTTAAGGGCTAAATTTATCCCCCAAAAAATAAGAGCCAAAACGACAAAAATTATAAACGTTAAGGGTTAAAATTATCTTTATGCCATGATTTTATTATTTATAAATAATTTTAATAATTTATAATTTGGACTTTAATAATTTTTAAATGTAGCTTTCAACAACTTATTAAATTTGCTCTAGATTTACATGCAAATATATTTTTTATCAGTAAACCACCAAGTTCAAATTTATAATTCCTCTATCGTAGAAGATTACATTTTTTTATTTTAACACTCATTATTTATAGCTAAATTTAACTGTCAACTTTTCAAATAAACCCAACTTTGTCCTTAAGCTTCATCCTTAAAAAGAGTCAAATCATTAATTTTTAAACATGATTTCTAACGAAAAGATAATTAAAAACAAAGACAAATTGTAATGGAAGAAGACAACATAAATATATCCAAAATAACTTGTAATATTCTGAAATGATTACCGAGAAGAGATATGTTTGTAAATATTGAGAACCGGTGAATCAAACTGGCTTTGACACAACTGAGTTTGACTTTGACCTGACTGGAGTTGACCTTTGACTTTTGACATGTAGATTAGTTTAAGTTGATTTTAACCGGTCAAAGATGATTTTGATTGGCCTAGTGGCTAAAGATGCTCATCTTGCCCCATCTTATATAGGTTTAAATCCCGACATGAGAAAAAGATGTAATCTCTTTGCTTTATCAAAATAAATATATTTTGATCAGTTAATTTCGACTTTGTCCGAAACTTAAATTTTTCGGAAAACTTTCATCTTGATTTTTTTAACATGTTGAGTCTAAAATCATTGTTTGTTCTTCAAATAAAAATTCGAAAGCCCCATTTTACTATTTACAAATTAAATTGTACTCTGAGTATGAAAGGTTAATTCTTGGTATCTAAATCAATATGTTCCCTAGGTCAGGTGGCTATGTTTCTGAGATTGTTGAGGTACCTTTACTTATTCAAATCGATTTATATGTTCTTCGATGTCATGTAAGTAAGCTTTCGAATTAGTATTGTGTTTAATTGGTGACTTAGTATTAATTTTAAATATTAATGTAGTTATCTTATCTCGTAGACAATTAAATCGGAGCACGAGACGTGTACTTCTCAAAATTAAAGCTATTGTTACTTAAGGTATTTTTTTGTGCCATATATCTATATGATTATATTGTGTTATGTATATATTTGAGAAATGTTATTTCGTTTTACTTGATTTGTTATATTAGATTGTAATTTAAATATGTTTGAAACATCATGCATGACATAAATAATTATATTTTCAAATCAAGTATCGAATTTTTAGAAAATATAAATTACTCATAAGAGTTTAGATTTATGATTTTATAAATCATATCATGAGCCATATGGTCAAAAATATGTTCAGAAATATATTTAAAAAAAGTGAGAGAAACCATCACTTTGGCAAGGACAATCCTTCACTCCATATGATATTAGATATCGGGATGTCGGATATTAATCTTGCATCTAATATCATATCAGCATTATTAGGATTTATTGTATTATAAAAATATTTTTATCAATTAAATAAAATATTTTTTGTTTTTGTAATTGTCTACATTTTAAAGACACACCTAGCTCTTTAATTTACATCCCTTAGTCTTCTTTTAGATTCTCAAACTGTTTAGGCAATTCGATACTTGGAATATCTCGCATTTTACTCGAACATTTCAATATTCAATATGAACTATTTTTCAATAATTTCATATTAATGGTTTAGCTTATTTTGAAATATTTTGTAATTTAAAGATTTGAGATATTTAATTTGGGAATTTTTAGATAATGTTGAAATTATTTTCAAATGTTTTATTGATTATTTGAAACAATAATATAGAGATTTAATATAAAATATGAAAACATCTCATGTGTTTTATATTGGAAAATAGTGAACAATGATCATCTTTGAAGCATTTTTTGAAAGTGTAAAGATGAGGATTCGAATAAGGATATTATTGATTCCTATTCTACTTCGCTAGATCTTTACAACGGTAGCTCATATGCTCAAAATTTTTGAGTGATGAATGAGAAATTGATGCTCAAAGTAGGAAGGTCAAGAATAAAATAAGGAACAAAGAAACCTTTATCCCATATTGATGGGATAAATGAAGCGGAAAATATTTATATACACTTACCCACATTGTTTTTATTGAATGACTTAATTCTTAGTTAGGGTGCACGATGTGGGTAATGCCAATATTTGAATTAGTTGAGCTCTTTGTGGACTTGTAATATTTTATCCGTTGTGAATATTTTTTCCTTAATTCATTTTATTTTTATCCAAAAGGAGTTTATATTCAGTTGAAATACATATAAATGAGCAGTTATAACTGCTCATGATATTTTTGGATAATGGAGGGATAATGGCTAATTTTAGTATTAAATTTGAATTTATTTCAATTTAAAATATTAGATAATTAAGCATTATCCCTAATATTTTGAATTTTAAATTCGTTTAGATTGCTCATTGTTACCCTAATTCTCTATTATAAATATGAGTTGATTACTTTAAAACATATCTCATATATCTCAAATACATTTTCTCTATTGTTTTCTTCTGGTGATTGGCGAAGGCAAGAACAGTTCGGGAACTCAATAACCGTGGTATTGTTGGAGTTCCTCTAATTGTTGTATCTTGGGAGACAGATTACCAATAAACTTAGCACACTCAAAGTGACAGAAAATTTATCTTAAGGAAACTGCGATCGTGCAGGTCTCAACACAATTCCGATTTATAATCTTCAAATTTGAATTGATCGAAATTTATTTTTTCGTGGTTCTATTTTTATTGTTCGTTTAAAATAATAATTTTATATTTATAATGTTTTATTACTATTATTTTTTTGGATTAACCACTCATAATTTCTAGTAATCTCAAGACAGATTTGATTGTTTAATCCAAGATGAACAAATTATTGTGTCGAGGATAATTGAAACAGTCATGCCGCAAAGTCGCTCATGAATTTCGACCACCTATGTTTATTACCGTAAATCTCGACGGAAATTGGAATTCATGTCGGATGAATTCAAAATTACACGGAGAATTGAGTCACTGACATGAAATTTAGTCGAATCTAGGTTGTTACCTTTTGGTAGGTAAGAATCAATTTGATTCCTATAAATTATGGCAATAGAAGTGTTGAAGGGTGGTTTTGCTTCCCAAAGGTGGTAGGTGTGTGCGCAAGGTAGTAGGGGGAAAGACAAATTTAAAACCATATATTTAAATTTAAGGTAATCATAGATTCCTTAAATAAGTTTTATGGTACTTTATAATAATATCATATATGTGAATATTTTATTAAGGTAATATTCTTTGTTGATTTAATAAATACATGTGTGCATGTATTATTGTAATTTTAATATCATAAAGTATTATATTATTTCTCTAGTAATATTTTTGATATTATTATGTTTAAGCTAATTTATTTATTTCAAAAATAATATTGACCTTAATGTTGAATATAACATAAAAAGAAATATCATTTTATGTGAAATAATAATAATTGAGATAATTATTATTTGTGTTTGAAACACTTTGGATTATTATTTTTAATTAATAATTTTCCTTGAAAAAGTGTAAACACAGAGAACATGTTGATTGTTTTAGAAATAAAGATCTCGTAAATAATTTATTTTGGGAATTATTTTCTACCGTTGATCTTTCAAACAATAATCAAAGAAATTTAAAACAAATGACTAATTATTTTTTGAAGAATTAAGTTACTTTGATATCTAATTTTGGATTTTAGTGTCACTAATCTCAATATTTAAAATAAATAAATCAGAAAATTTATTTATTTGATAGAATCTTGCACTGATTCTATTTTTGTAAGGAAAATAAATCACTAATTTATTTTTTCAAAGAATCTTATTGAGAATCCTTCATGATTCTATTTGGAAATAAATCTATGATTTTATTTCATGTGAATGTTGAAAATTGAGATACAGTAAATAAATTTGTTTTCATGAATTTAATTCTTGTCGTTATAACGGATTTACTTGATCTTTTTTTTGTCAAACAAAGTGAACAAATCTGTTTTAACAGAATTTGTTATAGATGTAACAATGGTTACTAATTCTATAACGTTGATTCGATCAAGGTCTTGAATCAAAGCATAGAAGAAAATTATTCTCTATGTTAAAATTCTTAAAGCTTATTCTGATGTATGTTATAAAATATACAATGTTTAAAATTGGCTTAAGAATTATGAGGATTGTTGGACCGTAAATGAAAGATGTTGATACTAAGAAATTCTTAGTGATTGATTCCAAATTATAGTGAATTAAAGGCAGTGACTTAATTGATCACTCAAACTTAAATGTTTACAAGAACTTCCATAAACGGGTGATTGAAAGAAATATTAAAAGTACATGTCTAAGATTGGTTCTTTGAAAATACTAGGTTCTTTAGTGTGCCTAGTGCACCAACTCTATTATTATAAGTTACCTACCTGGTGTATTGTTTATTATTATTCTTTCAAACTAAAATCTTGTGAACTTTTGTTTTAGGATTCTAGTTTACTAAAATCTTATCGTCTAACAAAAGTTAGAAATTATAATTTTGTGTCTAATTTTTAGTCTTTGACTAAATTTTTGATAATTTAACAAATTTATAATATTTTGACTGTGACTATGTGACACAATCAGTGAAATTCATGAGAAGGATTTCAAAATGTGACAACAAAGATGTTGTATTTTTTATCATGATGAATTTGATCAAAAGAAAATCCTCCTAGTGCTAGAGAGGATGAAGTAAATATTGTTATCATCTTTAAATGTTGCTTAGCAAATATTTTTGAGAAAAATATTGCTAGAGCAAACATGTTGAAAGTAAAAAACGGCTTCAAAGTGTAAATTAGGTGGTGTATCTCAAGAAGCTAATTTTCATGAGAAAATGCTTCAATTGTTATGAGATATGAAATAAATCTTTGGACTACATCGAAATGAGATCAATATTATGATAATATTTTATCATAATAATTGATATGATGACAATTGTTTGAAGGAAATTTATTACCTTCATGATAGAAAAATTTAGTTTTGCTTAAAAGCAAAGTTGATATAAGGAAATTATTCCTTATAAGAAAGATGTTGAAACCCAAATTGATTAATTTGAGGAGAAACTCTATGTGAATAATATTGTAACATCCAAAGGTACAATGATTTTGAAGATAACTTATAAAAGAATTAAATCTTCAGAATATGCCTAACATGTGGGAGAGTTGTTCTATCAATTAAGTGTAAGACACCATATAAGTTATGGAAGAAAATAAAGCCTTCCTACAAGTACATAAAAATATAGGGTGTCACACTAAGGTAATATTCCATTACCAAAGAAAATGAAAATAAGTTGATTGTATTCTCATTGGCTATGATGTGAAACATAGCAATGAATATCAATTTTTGTAGAAAAATATGATAATGGAAAAGAATGATTCATTTTTTAAAAATGTACTTCCTAGAGAAGTTGATCCAAGTTTCGTAAAACGAACTATGGATATGATAAAGAGTCCACATGTTCAACAAATGATTGAAATAAAGATATTGTCATGATGACATATAAGGGTGACAAATGATGATTTATCAAACCAGCTAGGATATATGATCCTATGTTGATGACGTAAAATAAAATGGTAAATATACCCAAAACCTATCAATTCAAGATTGATATGAAAAATATAAGATTGATATATTTGATTATGGTATCCAAATCAAACAATCACTTAAATGTCTCATATTGATAAAGTCACACTGCATAGAAAAAGAAGTTTGGCCAGGATGTTTCCAGCATAGCCAAAACTCCAAATACGAGCCAATACTTGTTGAAATGGAATATGAAAATGTAATATATAATCTAAATATATTGTACTAGACAAAGTAGTGCTTATGAGCAGTTTAAGCAGATTCACAAAATAACCCAAGATCAAAACTTGGATAATAATTGTGCGAATTTTGAGATATCTCAGAGATACTCAAGATTGTAAAGCATTATTCCATAAAGATTCTTCAATATAAGTGAATATTTTCACATCGAATGAATAAGATATGTCATGTGTTTTCTCAAGAAAAACGTTTACGACAAGATTCAAAATAGAATCTGAGTTTGAGATCCAGACAATTCTGGAAAAAGTTAAATGACTTTAAAATATCTTGTAGGATACTCATGAATGGCTTGAACATGTGTCAACAATGATTATTGGTTGAGCATATAGTTTTATGAGTAACGGTAATTTGAGACGTATGTGTTAATCAATTTAATATTGTTAAACAACTGATCTCAAATAGAGTTATTACTTCTGATCAAAGGATAACATTATGGATTCACTAACCTAAGGGTTAAATCGAGATCAAGTTGAGAAAACATCTAAAGGAATATGACTAAAGCCCATGAAAAATAAAGGCGCTATGTGAAGGAAAAACACTACCTAGTTGACTGGAGATCCCAAGATCTAGGTTCAAAGGGATAACCTAATTGCATAGACATGTGCGATTACTGTGGGTGTTCCTTCCCCAAGTCCATTCCTATGATGTGAACAGTGACAAAAATTTGGTAAAGGCTAAGCAAAAGCTTTTAATGACCATTGTGTGCTTTGACTAGCCAAGCAACATAAGTCACCTATGTGAGAGTGAAGTGGGGCCACCTCAAGGAGACTATTGGGCATAGTTATTTCATACTCTTGCAGAACCAAGAGACGGCCACGGTCATAAGGGCATAATCATAAGAGTTGTATCTCTTGTTAGAGAGATATCTGTGTGAAGTATGTCATCGTTTATACCAATGGCTAACAGTTCAAGGACATCTTTTTTACTGATTAGCTAGTAAAGTAAATATACTTTCACAAGAGAAGTTTCAAGGGTGGACACCTACCTATCCTATGCATCTATCAATCGTAGAGCCTATCACCATATTGTGCCAAAATGTTTTGATAAAAATATCAATTTCATTCATGTGAGGGATCGTTGGAAAATAGTGAGCAATGACCATCTTTGAAGCATTTTTTGGAAGTGTAAAGATGAGGATTCAAATAAGGATATTATTGATTCCTATTCTACTCCGCGAGATCTTTACAACGGTAGCTCATATGCTCAAAATTGTTAAGTGATGAATGAGAAATTAAAGCTCAAAGTAGAAAGGTCAAGAATAAAATAAGGAACAAAGAAACCCTCATCTCATATTGATGGGATAAATGAAGTGAGAAGTGTTTATATACACTGACCCACATAGTTGTCATTGAATGACTTGACTCTAGGTTGGGGTGCACGACGTGGGCAATGCAAATATCCGGACCAGTCGAGTCCTTTGTGGACTTGCGGATATTTTAACCATTATGAATATTTTCCCTTATTTTATTTTATTTTTTATCCAAAAGGAGTTTGTATTCAGTTGAAATACATATAAAGGAGCAGTTATAACTGCTCATGATATTTTTGGATAATGGAGGGATAATGGCTAATTTTAGTATTAAATTTAAATTTAATTTAATTTAAAATACTAGATAATTAAGCATTATCCTTAATATTTCGAATTTTAAATTCGTTTAGATTGCTCACTGTTGCCCTAATTCTCTATTATAAATATGAGTTGATTCCTCAATTTAAAACATATCTCATATATCGTAAATACATTTTCTCTCATATTTTCTTCCGGTGATTGGAGAAGGCAAGAACAGTTCGGGAACTCAGCAACCATGCTATTGTTGGAGTTCCTCTAGTTGTTGTATCTTGGGAGACAGACTACCAATAAACTCAGCACCCTCGGAGTGGCAGAAAATTTGTCTTAAGGAAACTGTGATCGTGCAGGCCTCAACACAATTTTGATCCTTTTCTGCTGCGTTTATGCTCGTTTAATGTTTACATTTGGTATGCGAGCCATGTTAAATCTCTTCCTTGTCATGTTTAATTTTTCTCAAAATTTAAATACCATTTTGATCTTTAAATTTTAAAATTTTAAGAAAAATTATGTTGCAAAAATTTTATTTTCATAAGATTAATTTTTAAAATTTATTAATTTATTTTTACTTAAATAAATTTTAGAAATTAATATATAGTATGTGCCTAAATTAAGATATGTTATAACTTAGTTATATACATAAAATTAGGTGCATAAACCTTAGTACTTATTGCATAAAGCTTTAGCAATAAAACTATAGAATATGTCTAGAGATCTATATAATATATTTAATTAGAGAATTAGCCGCAACAACTTTAATTAAATAAAAATTATAATAAGATCTCATAAGGACTAGACATAAAACGTTGCATAATGAACAAGCAACACTTTAAATAAAGTTTAGGGTTAATATCTAGCTAAGTGATTTTAATAATTTTATTTAGTTAAAGACTAGCCACAACATCTTTAGTTAAATAAAATTACTAAGGTTAAAAATCACATAAAGAAAGCTTAGATATTAAATCCCTTAACATTAAGGTAAAAATTATTAGATAAATTTTTATAATTACCCACAGGAGTTATAAAAATAAATTTAATAATTTTTATATAAAGGATAGAAAATATTCTATCAAAATGAATCTAATTGAATTAAAAATTTAGTCCACAAACAATTTTTATGTCACTAGATTCATTATTTCTATAATTTGCATTGGTAAATTATAGCTTATGTTATGCCTCAAATTTATATTAAGCGTATATGTCAATTTATTTTGCAGTATTATTACCTGTGAATATCCCTGATAATAGAGTAAATATCCCTGAATTAACTAGTAAGAACTTTAAGTTCTGGAAGAAGGGTATTATTCTTCAATTAGGGTGCATGGATATTGACTATGCTATAAGGAAATCTGAACCACATATAAGTGACACCAGCAATCAGGTTGATCTTTCTCTATATGAAAAATGGGAGCGATCCAATCGCTTAAGTATTATGTTCATTAAGAGCAAGGTTCTTGTTGATGTTCGTGACTCGATTGAGCATTATGAGAATGTCCAAGAGATATTAAAGGCTATAAATAGTTTCAGACTTCACAAAAGCCATTAGCCAGCACCTTAATTATGAAGTTCACATCTCTAAGGCTCACTACGGTGTGAGGTGTGCGTGAACACATCAATAAGATGCGTGATTTGGCAGCTCGACTTAAGGCACTTGAGGTTGAAATATCTGAATCTTTCCTAGTGCACTATATATTGACACTCTTCCTCCTCAATACGGGTCATTTAAGATCTCTTATAACACACATAAAGACAAATGGTCTATTGATGATCTTTTGACCATATGTGATCAAGAAGAGGGTAGGCTCGTACTAGAGATGGGAGAGAATGCACTGACAGTTACTCAAGGAAAGCATTTAGTCCAAGCCAAGCAAAAGGGGAAAGCAAAAATGCAACCGCAAACTAACATCAAGAAAGAGTCCACGTGTTTCTTCTGTAAAAAGAAGGGACACATGAAGAAGGACTATGTGAAGTATAAGGGCTGACTTGAAAGGAAAGGTAAATCAATCTCACTCGTTTGCTTTGAGTCAAATATGGTTAATGTTAATTATAACACATGGTGGATTGATTCTGGTTCTACAATCTATGTCTCAAATTCCTTACAGGGATTAAAAAACCTGAGGGAACCAGTGGGAGCTGAGCGATACATCTATTCAGGAAACAAGATGCAATCACATGTGGAAGCTATTGGGACCTATGAATTAGTGCTTAGTAGTGGCTTTGTTTTAATTTCAGAAAAGACTTTTTATATTCCTAGTTTTTCTAGAAATTTGATTTCTGTTTCAAGACTTGTACCCTTGGGTATTGTTTTAATTTCTTGAATGTTGGATTCAATTTATTTTATAAATTTGAAATTATTGAAAATAAAATTTTATATGATGGTCTTTACTCTATTGATTTACAAACTAATGTCACTCATAATGTTATGCACATTCAAACTGGTACTAAGCGTTGTGTTATAAATGAAGATTCCTCTACTTTATGGCATCGAAGATTAGGTCATATCTCTATTGAAAGGATTAAAAGATTAGTAAATGATGGGGTACTCAATACCTTGGATTTTACTGATTTTGATACTTGTGTAGACTACATTAAGGGTAAACAGACTAACAAGTCAAAGAAAGGTGCTAAGAGGAGTTCGACCATATTGGAAATCATTCATTCTGTTATCTGTTGCCCAGATATGGATGTGCAAGGTCAGAAATACTTTATCACTTTCATAGATGATTACTCACAATACATGTATCTCTACATGTTTCATCATAAAAGTGAAGCGTTAGAAGCCTTTAAGGTTTTCAAGGCTGAAGTAGAGAAACAATGCGGTAAGCAAATAAAGATTGCGAGAACGGATAGAGGTGGTGAGTATTATGGTAGATACATAGAAGATAGACAAGCACATGGTCCTTTTGCGAAGTTTCTTCAAGACAACGGTATAGTTTCCCAATACATCATGCCAGGCTCGCCTGATCAGAATGGTGTTGCGGAAAGAAGAAACCAAACTTTAATAGACATGGTGTGAAGTATGCTTAGTAGCTCTAAGCTACCTAAGTCTTTATGGGTTGATGCTCTCAAGACGGTTGTGTATATATTAAATCGTATTCTAACCAAATTATCTCAAAGACACCTTTTGAGTTATTCAAAGGTTGGAAACCGAGTTTGCGACATATACGCGAATGAGGATGCCCGTCTGAAGTGAGAATTTATAACCCATAAGAAAAGAAACTAAACCCAAGGACTATTAGTGGGTATTTCATTGGATATGCTGAAAAGTCTAAAGGTTACAGATTCTATTGTCCATCTAATAAGACTAGAATTGTAGAATCAAGAAATGCAAAATTTCTTGAGAATGACTCAATCAATGGGAGTGATCTGTCTCAGGATTCAATACCCGTAGATCAACCATCCACTTTAAGTGATAGATTGGTAATCATATATAACGCCCCTAAAGCTCAATCGGGTATTGAACAATCAATCAATGAAGTTCTACAAACTGCTAAAAATACTCTAATAGATCAAGTTGTTCAAGAAATTCCAGAAATTATTGAACAACCAGTTGGACAACATGATTCGCAAGAGAATGTTGGTTCAACATTAAGAAGATCTATTAGAGAAAGAAAAACAACAATTTCTAGTGATTATTTTATGTATTTACAAGAATCTGACTATAATGTTGGAGCTGAAAATGACCCTAAGTCATTTTCAAGTGTCATGAGCTGCAATGAGCCACAATTATGGTATGATGCTATGAAGGATAAGATGAATTGTATGAAGAGCAATGAAGTTTGGGATCTTGTACCGTTGCCTAATGGTGTAAAAGCCACTGGATGTAAATAGGTCTTCAAAACAAAAAGAGACTCAAAAGGCAACATAGAAAGATATAAAGCAAGACTCGTTGCTAAAGGATTCACTCAGCGTGAAGGAATCGATTACACTGAGACTTTTAGTCCAGTATCTAAGAAAGATTCCTTACGCATTTTGTTAGCATTAGTAGCTCAATTTGACCTTGAGTTACAACAGATGGATGTGAAAATTGTCTTTCTTAATGGTGATCTAGAGGAAGAGGTATACATGAAACAACCTGAAGGATTTTCCTCTAGTGATGGTGATCACTTAGTTTGTAAGTTAAAGAAATCCATATATAGATTGAAACAAGCCTCCCGATAGTGGTATTTAAAGTTTCATGAAGTTATCTCTTCATTTGGTTTTGTTGAAAATATCATGGATCAATGTATATACCAGAAGGTCAGTGGGAGTAAAATTTGTTTCCTTATCTTATATGTGAATGACATTTTACTTGCAACAAATGACAGAGGTATGCTACATGAGGTGAAACAATTTCTTTCTAAAAACTTTGATATGAAAGATATTAGTGATGCATCTTCTGTCATTGACATTAAGATTCATCGTGATAGACATAAAGGTATCTTAGGTCTATCTCAAGAAACCTAAATCAATAAAGTTTTAGAAAGATTTCGAATAAAAGATTGTTCACCTAGTGTTGCTCCTATCGTGAAGGGTGATAAGTTCAATTTGAACTAATGCCCGAAGAACGAATTTGAGAATGAGCAAATAAGAAACATTCTATATGTTTTTGTTGTAGGAAGCCTGATGTATGCTCAAGTCTGTACAAAACCTGACATTGTATTTGCCGTTGGGATGTTGGGAAGATATCAGAGTAATCCAGGTATAGACTATTGGAAAGCTGCAAAGAAGGTTTTGAGATATCTCAAAGGGACAAAAGAATACATGCTTACATATAGACGATCTGACTATTTGGAGGTGATTGGCTACTCCGATTCAAATTTTGCTGGTTGTGTTGATTCACGTAAATCAACATCAGGTTACATATTTATGTTTTCCAACGGAGCTATATCTTGGAGAAGCATTAAGCAGACCTTAACTGCTACTTCCACTATGGAGGTTGAGTTTGTTTCATGTTTTGAGGCTACCTCACATGGAATATGGTTAAAGAGTTTCATTTTTGGGCTTAGACTTGTGGACTCAATTTCTAGGCCATTAAGGATATATTGTGACAATTTAGCTGCTGTTTTTATGGCTAAGAACAACAAAACTGGAAGTCGAAGTAAACACATCGACATTAAGTATCTAGCCATAAGGGAATGTGTTAAGGAAAAGAAAATGGTCATTGAGCACATTAACACTGAGCAGATGTTAGCTGATCCTTTGACTAAGGGTATGCCACCACATAAATATAAGGATCATGTTGTCACTACGGGACTTGTTCGTACTTTGTAATTTTTCATTGTAAGAACAATTCAGTTGAAACTCTAATAAAGTTTGATATTTCTCATTTATGTTGTGTACATATTAAGTTTATTGTTTCGAGAAATATAACTAAAGTTTGGACCTAGAATAAACATTGGGTTTATTCATTAAGTATATGAGCTAAAGCGTTAAGACTTGATGTTTTTGTGATACATGGAAGATACAACTCAATAATAAGAGAAAATGTCGCCATGATTCATACATTATGTTTTAGCATTAAGTACTCACAATTGACACGAACCAAGTGGGAGAATGTTAGTAAACCACGTTAAGTGGTTCGTGGCCTCCACGTTTTGCATGAGTGGAGTTGGCAGTTCATGTTAACTTCAATTTAGAATATTTCCACTTTGCTTATCATGGTGGACGTGGGGTTGTAGATCATGTAACCGGCCATAGTGTTGGTTTTTGATGGGGAACCAAACACTATAAATACTTCATTAGCCTAAGGTCCCTAATCTCCAAGAATTAAGATTCACATATTCCATCTAGTGAGATCTCTCGAGTGCTTAGAAGATCTTGGCGGTTCTAATTATTTTGTAGTCGAGTTCTATATTTTCACGGTGGTCCGAGGTGTTACCACGGTGGTTCGAGGTGTTAGACGATAGAGCAACCACATCTCAATTTGGCATAAGATTTTAACAATGGCTGGAGGTTTTTATCTCGATCCTTTTCCGCTGCGCTTATGCTCGTTTAATGCTTACAATATAGACTTAGATGTGCACTAAATTCTTGTTCTATCTATATATAAATCCTTCTTGTTTTATCTAATCTCATTTTAAAATAATTCATATAATTATTTGATATTTTGACCCTTTCAAATTTTCTTTTCTTTTTGTTTGATCAATCAGTACATTTATTTTTATTATTAACATAATAAACCATGTATTCATTGTTATTAGATTTTTATTATATTTATTATAAAATCTGATTAGTATATTTTGGTAACCAATATATTTTTTTTATTTTAATTATTATGTATATTAGCATATATATTATTTTTCTATTAAAAATATTTTATTACTTATTCTGATTTTTATTATTATATTATTTATATTTCAATAATTTTCAAACGTAGCTTTTAACAATTTACTAAATTTACTATCAATTTACATGCGATTGTATTTCATGATGTAAAGCACCAGATTAAATATATGAAACCTTCCCTCTCAACTTTTGTACTTTCAAAAATAATTGAATTATTATTTTTAATCAAAGTTTCAAACAAAAACCCTTAAATTTTAAAATATATGGTTGATGTGACATACAATTTGTATTAAATAAATGTAGAATATTAAATAAACAGATACTTCAGAATCATTAAAATTTTTAATATTGTAGTCATTTTTTATAACAATATCTAAATTTAGCTCAAAACAACTGGACCATTAGTGTACATATTAAATGTTATGATATTTCTATGCTAGTATTTAAAAGATTTAAATGGAGAAAAATGAAAGATACAAAAAATATAAATGAATGGATGATTTTAAAACTAATTCAATATCTTAAAACATATTTATATTATAATGTCATTCATATTTTTATTAAATAAACATGGCCAAAATAATCTTACTTCGCTGAAATGATTTACAAAAAGAAATATGTGTAAATGAAACTCAGATGTAACTTGATATTTGGGTTTTGTATGAGAATCACTTGGTTTTAGAAATGAGAATAAATTCAGCTTCAATTATTAAACTATCTTTCACCATGCAGCCCTTGGAAGCGTAGTAAACAACCTCTAAAGGCACAAACCAAGGATAACCCCAACTGGTTGTGGAGAAAGAAAACCGACACTTAACTGTAAGAACATTGAAAAAAAAACATTTTAAAAAAAATCATCAGAGAAATGATTTGGTTTCTAAGTATTTCGAAATGAAAAAAACAGAGAAATGAAAAAATCATCAGATAAAAGACTTTAAATTTATCTATATCTTCTAAGTGATTCGAAATGATTTGGTTTCAGAGTCGTAGTTTATATTTCTCATAAACTTCACGCTTGAGTAAGAGTGTATCGGATTTAGCTAGTTCAAGAAAAATAAATAAATATGTATGCATACACCTGAAATCTCCTTTAGGATAAACCAACAATTTCCTGTCACCCATAAGAATATATCAATTATCATAGCAAACAATCGTATAGTTTTCTAACTTGCTTTGTAATGGAACAGATATAATAAAAAAGGGAAGTAACTGTATAAACTAAAATCATATAAATATAAATATGAAGTGAAAGAAAAGTTAAATATGAAAAATACCATTTTATGCCATGTATGAAAACAACAGGAGACTCATAAGATTTCAGATGTAATTTAGAAAGGTTATCCAGCTTAAATGTAATTGTCCGGCCAAAGGACTTCTTCAGCACTGATTTCTCCACCGTAAAAGTACATTGAATCACAAAAACCTCAGCCCCAAAAAAACAACAATCGTCAACCAAGTAATCATTAGCAGCATCATTAAAAGTCTCTTGGGAAAGGAGTTGAGAAAAACCCTATTCAGTCTTCATCTCATAAAAACGACGAACAGGAACATCCATATCTACATATAACATTTCCAAGCACCTGAATTAATCATGTATACTGTAACAGGTTTATACCAAAAAAAAGAAGAAAAAAGAAAAGTGTAGGCAATCCAATCAACCTTTGATGACCAAGTACTGATCCCGAATTTGGTCAAACATAAATAACTAGAAATCAATATTAACTTCCCAATTAAGAGACAAATTTTTAGTCTTTTCAAGTTTCAAGTAGAGGGAGATGTATCCTCTTCCACTGCTCTTTTTGTTTCCAGTGGGGTACAATACTAGTCTCCTGTTCAAAATTCAAATCGATATCATAAGGAAGTACCAGACTATTATCAAAGCTAAAAAGTGTGAGCACTCACCATTGGTGACCCCCTGCTTCAAATGCATTAGATTTGTACTTCATCACCTTCTCCTCAACCAATAAAGAGAATGATACTATTTTGAATAAGTAATGACATGGCGGATACAACCTTGTCGTTCTTGCTAATCCTGAATATTAGCAATAAAATCAACATAAAAAACTTTGGATTAATTTATTTAGACTTCATACATTCAAGATATATATACACCCCTGGATTCTTATTGAAAGGAAATCAAAGAAGATATACACACCATTCTCTACTGAGACATCCATGATACTTGAGAATCTATACTACTTTAACTGAATACAAATTGTTTTCATTCATGAGTTTACATAGAAGAAGATGATAAATATACATGTATAGTATAGTATAGAGAGACGGTTGAGTTTTTGTTGTCCCTTGCATGTGCATGCACCATAAATACTGCATTTAATTCTTTATTCGTTGGGAAAGAGCTTAAAGGTTGGGTGTAAGTAAACCCACCTAAAGAAATCGACAACCTTTTGGGAACGTAGCCTTGTACTGGTCAAACGAAAATAACTTAAATTCGACATTAAATTCCCAATGAGTTGAAAAAGTTACAGTCTTTTCGATTTCCAAGTGTAAGGGAACGTAACCACTTCGATTACTCTTATTTCATTTCCATTCAGCTCCAATGAGGACAAACAACAAACCATTTATTTCTGACTTATTAAGAATAGAAATCCTTTCTTTTTTATGCCTTTTATTTATGCTCTTACATTAAAAATTTAAGGTTAGGGTTAAAATTCAGGGTAGAGTTTAGAGAATTAGGCATAGGTACATTTTTAAAAATTTAGAATTTAAAATTTATGGTTAAAGCTTAAAATCTAAATTTTTAGTGACACCAAAAAATTAAAATATATATATTCACTTCCTAAATCGATACACAGATTATGCAATCCTTATAGTTTTAAGGATCGATGGTTAGTTTAAAATTTTAGGTTTTAGGATTAATTAATTTAATTTAAAGTTAATATTTATAGTTAAGAATTTAAGATTTAAATTTTATAACATAAATAAATATATTTATTTAGACACACTGCGTCAAAATTTTATTCGTGTGTTTATATAGGAGATTTTAATTTAATATATATATATATATGTATAGTGACCGTTGAGTTTTTCTTGTCCCTTTTATTTGCATGCATCGTGTTTTTCTTTGAATACTTTAGACTGAAAGATGTAATTGAAGGAAACAACTACAAAAGTAGATCATAATCTTCTAAACTCTATAGTTGCTCTATTTTGCCGGAAATCAACCTTTTTTAGTAGAATAAATTAAGAATATCACTAAACTTTAATATTTGTATTTAAAATATCATTTAATTAACAAATGATATTATTATACCATTGAATTTTATATTTTTCATTATTATTATAATTTAACCTTGTTTTTTTCTCAATCCAAGCAATTGACCTTTAAACGACGGATCTTAAATGTAAAACATTGTTTATTTTCATATAGTTGTTTTGACGTATAAGATAAAATATAATAAAAATCAAGAAACATTATATTTGAAGAAGCTTAAACCAATAAACACCAAGATAAAAGATTTACAACAAACCACTAGACTAACTTAAAAACTTAATATAATCCTAACATAAATAGTATACATAATACAACAGTTGAACTTAATTTCATTTATCACATAATATAATTTTATAAATACATATTATTTATAATTTATATGAAAAAACTAAAATATCATTTATAATAAATAGAACTAAACCTCAAACCCTAAACTATACACAAGGACAAAGCTAAATATATATAATTAAATCTAAAATCTTAAACCCTAAATATGTCTAACTAAATTCTAATCTCAAACCTAAAAAGCTAAAATTAAAATATTTTTATAATATATATTAAGATTTGTAATACAAATTATAAATAATATTTTAGTCTTCTGATTGGACTTTAGGGATTATAATTTAATATTTAGTTATGTATATATGGTTTGTATTTGGGGTTTAGTTGTATATATTGTTTAGGATTTAAAGTTTATGATTTAAAATTTATTATACATAAGTTCAAGATTTGAGATTTAGTATATATAATTTAGATTTTAGAGTTTAGTTATATATATATTATAAATAATATTTTAGTTTTACTATATAAATCATAGTGTATCAGTTACATAGATTACAACATATAATTGAAGCCTCTAACCAACATAAAAAATCCACAGCTTGGGTTAACACGTATTTATTGATACGAGAATTTGGTCGTTATAGAATTGATGAGTTTGTCAAACTTGAGCGTCTTGAAGTTCTTTGCTTCCTGAGAGTCTTTTTTTGAATTCTCAAGATTCAAAAAGTGAATAAATCAATATCCTCACAAGCTTGTCATTCAAAATCTCCTCTCCATATCCCCTAATCTTGTTTATAAAAGTTGAGAATTAATCAAACATACTCTATATATTTTCTTCCGAGATTATCTTGAAGTTTTTATAGTTAAGGTGAAATAGATTAATCATTGTCTCCTTCATCTCGTTGGTTTCTTTATATGTGACTTTAAACTTGTTTACACTTTTTTGACATTTTTACAAGAAGAAGCTTTTACATATTCTTCTGAACCAAATGCACAAATTGAATGTGTAAAGATTTTGCATTGAGCTTCATTTTTTCTTGTGTTTCATATTTTATTCCGCATGGGTTTTTTGTAAAAGATTAGGGTATCTTAGATGATCTCCTAAAGTTTGTAATTGATGGATTCAACGATGATTATCATTATATTCTTCCAATAAAATTAATCGATAACTTTAAAATAAGGTGGTTTATCTCTGGATTGTTTCATTTCAACTAGTGAATTAATGAATTGTCAAGCTTCAAACGATTAAGTGTCAATAGGGGTGTAAGTTGAATTTTGGGTGATTAAAGCAGAAGATATAAAAAAAATAAAAGTTGACACAATGATTTATAGTGATTTAAACTTTTAACCAAGTTTTACATTTAGTACCTTAACATCTAACTAAGAATTTTCTTTTTAATTCACTATAGATTTTTCTCTTTTTCCTGGGTTTAAGGAGATAACCCTTACATACCGAGACTCTTATCCTAAAATCTTGGCAACACTATTTCAAAGAAAAAAGACACAATAGTAAACAAGAAAAATCTCAAAAGCAAATTGTTTGCAAGTTGAAATACTTATTCAAATCTAAATTCTTAAGTAAATTTAACGATTATAGTTGATAAATGTTTTCTAAAAATGATAATTTTAAGGAAAAAACACTTTTCTAAATCATAAAGTGTTGGGTTATTATTTCATTTTCTTCTATAGTCGCTTGAGAATGGTTTTTATACGTACATATGAGCTTGTAATCATTTTCGATTGTTGAAGTTAGTTTAAGAAAAAAATAATAAATTAAAAAAATATATAAAAACAGAGAAAATTAATTAATTTGCGATTGTAAACCTGCCCCAATGAATTAAAAATAATTTAGAGATTCATGCACAACCGTGAATCGTCCCTATGGTATAGGCAGATACAACATGTGATCATGTTATTGTCGTGTTTAGACATAGCACCCAATTCCTTAAAATTATAAAGTTCAAAAATACCATGATTGGCACTGACAGATTACTAAAAAAGCAAGAATTATGAAAACATTATAGATTTTAGAAGAAAAACAATTCAGGGAGGAAGAAAGAGAAAAAAAAATGATTAAGAAAGCTTTCAATAAAAAAAATATAAGATAAGTCTTATATTATTTTAATCAATTGGGTCTATTGTATATAGCTAATAGCCCAACTACAGTAATTTTAACAAACTAGCTGATTAACTGTTTACTAATATAATAACAAAAACTTTGCTTATGTATTCTTCTAATATCTTTTCGAATTTTTTATTGTCCGTGAAATTTAAAACATGATTCACTACCATGATTTGTTCAAAATTTGTCAAAAGCTCCAGGTGGCAGTGGCTTGGTGAGAATATCAACGATTTGTTTAGTAGAAGAAACAAAATTGACCACTAATTTTCCAACTAACACAGATTCACGAATAAAGTGAACATCAATCTACTCATGTTTGACTCGAATATGGTGTGTTGGATTGGCAACCATGGACACTGTAGTGGTGTTATCACGCCATACCGATGAAACCTTAGCTAGTGTGATTTTAATTTCTGAGAATAGATGTATCCACATCAACTCTGACATGGTATTCGTTAAACTTCTGTACTCTGTCTCTGAGGATGATCTTGACACCATACTATGCTTTTTTAAACACCAAATTATAGGATTGTCACCTAAATATATGCAATATCTTGTAGTAGATCTTTTATCTTGAACTACTGTCGTCCAATTTGCATCCAAATAACATATCACATTCAAATACCTAGTGAATTTATAAGTCAGCTCATAGGAGATTGTTCCTCTAAGGTATTGCAGTATACGCTTTACAGTTTTTAAATGTATATCTCTTGGTTGATTCATATATTGACTAGCCTTATTGACAATAAAAGCAATATCAAGTTGTGTTAAAACATACATAGTGTAAACCCCCAACAATACTTCGATAAAATGTATGTCTGTAAAGTCATGCCCATCACCTGTATGCAATTAAGGGCATACAATCATGGGAGTTAGAACAGAATTACATAAGCTCATATTGGCCTTCTCTAGTAATTCAACAACATATTTTCTTTGATTCAAAATTAGACCAGTTGATGACTGTTGAATCTTTATTCCAAAGAAAAACTAAGGTTGACCAAGATCCTTGAGCAAAAATTCTGAAATTATAAACTGAATCATACTAGAAACTTTAGTATCAACATTGCTTGTTATGATAATATCATCTACATTGACTATTAATAAAAGTGTATGGCCCTTTTCTTTCTTGAAAAACACAGAGACATCATATTTACATTCTAAAAAATTCAGCTTTTCAATCAAAAATATTCTCAATGTATTGAACCATGCTCGTGGAGCTTGCTTAAGCCCATAAAGTGCATTCTTCAATCGATAAATTAGCACTTCTCCATTTGGTCCTTGCTTCTTAAACCTTGGAGGTTGACTCGGAAAATTTCTTCTTCCAACTCAGTATTCAAAAAGGCATTGTTGATGTCAATTTGTCTAATAGACCATCTTTCAAGAATAATTGTAGTTAGAACAATTCTAATAAGTAGCATCTTTCACTATAGGGCTGAAAGTCTCTCTAAAATCACTTTTAATTATCAAAGAGTACCCTTTGACTACTAGTTTGACCTTGTATCTATCAATAGACCTATCCGAGTTTTTTTTTATCTTGAATAACCATTTACACCTAACTAGTTTTCATGAATGTAGTAAGGGCTACAGATCTCATGTAAGATTCTTTATTAAGGCATCATACTCAGCAAAAAATATTGCATTCCATTCTAGCCGAACAAGAGCTTCTTGAATAAATGTTGGTTCAGATGGAACACCTTCTAGTAGATAAACTTTAGGCTTAAAAATATCAAACTTGCTTTTGATAACTGATAAGTGCATAAAAGTTCTAATTTTTATATCATTTTTTCACTCGATTATTACTAATAAAGGACATATTTAAGTGTAATATTAGATATATTTGTTTATTTTCCATATTTCAACATCCGAATACTTAATTCATGAATTTATCTATTATTTAGCATAAAACAGATGTATTTGGTGGTTTTCTTTCTTAGACAGAAAATTATATCATAAGAATTGCCAAAAAAAGGATGGATGTTAGAACTGAAGCCGAAATACAAATAAGCACCTGTCACGACAGCACTTTGGAGGTCGCTACAACAGATTGAAGATTACAACTAGTGCTCGATAGATAGAGAAAAAGATATCGATTCTAATGGACACAAAGCAAGAAAAATCCGAAGTGGATAAAAGGAGTCAAGCCATGGTCAAAGTCTACGCGGGAATAAAGGAGTTATTTTAGAAATTAGAATAAAGTGTCATAGTTTAATAAGGAGTTGTATTCTTTCCTTTTAGAACTATTTCCTTGTATGAAAGACTTTAACCTAAACTTGGCCTATATAAGTCATCCTTTAGGGTTAGGAACAGGAGGTCGGGTTCTCATAGAAAAAACCTAAAGCCACCGACAAAGCTATTATATTCTAAACCCCCATCAAGGCTTAGGTAGTTTGTGGAGTAGTTAGGAAAGAAAGTTGTACTCTATTTGATATTTATTAATGCAAACCTTATTTTCATAGTTTATTCTCTCTTGGCGTTTACTCTTCTTTACATATGAGCTCGAAAAGATAGTATGTAAAGAAAAAACATATTTGTTTAATATTGGATAGTTAGGCTCGTGAAACGAGAGAGTACGGTCTTTGCTCAAGGGCATCCAATAATCTGCAAGGGTTTCAACGATTAAAATGATGCATGTATTTGATTGTTGTTCATCCTTAATTTACGCTAGGAGGTATCTTCAAGACATGGATTTCAACAGTTCTCCGAGCTTATGTATAAGGAGGAGACATATGAGGATGCTCTGTCGAACTATGGAAAGTTGAGTTATCGACAAGGCCTAACCCCGCCTAGGCAGCCGTGACGACCCTTAGTGCGACCCTCCGCGGCGGCAAGTCAACCTACTGCATTAATAAGTTGATAATAAGTGCAACTGGATTCTCCTCTACAAAGCATTCAGCCTACCCTTACTTCATTCATTATTCTTTGTATTCTTTATTTAGTTCTTAAATTAGTTTACTTTAGTTATCTCAACCATTTAAATATTTGTGTTTTTAATTTTACAAAGTGCAGGTTTAAAGAGTAGTCAAGGTTGATCCAGTCGCTGTGGGTTCGACAATCTAAAATGCTACAATTTGGCAAAATATGGAAAATATAGGACTTCTTAGCCCTCACCAAATTTGGCATCGCTACCGGGGACTGACGTTTAACTTTACTGCAATTATTTTTGCACTCTTTAATTTTTATTTTTTTTTTAGTTTTCCTTAAATAACTAGGGTTGTTTTATGCATGACTAGGTCCGATCCTTCGATAGACCAGTACCCTTAAGATCCTAAAATCGAGAGAACTGCAAGGCGTCTGTGACAAAGAAAAAGAGAAATGATGAATACTGGCCAGCCGAACAACGTTGGCATGAATGTTGCCGAGGCAGAAAACCAAAGTGCATTCGCAGTTGTTGATCCTACCAATCCTCCTCGACATGAGCGTGTACGCACTGTCCGTGATTATCTAGAGAAAGATTTGGATGGATTAACTCATGTCTTAGTAATGCCTAATATTGAGGTAGACATTTTGAACTCAAACCGATCATGTTCAACATGATCAATACTCTAGGTCAGTTTAGGGGATCGGCCAATGAAGATGCTCGACAACATCTTAAATCATTTTTAGAGATTTGCAATTTATTCAAGCTGTCGAGAGTCTCTACTGACATACCAAAGTTAAAACATTTTCCTATACACTAAAGGATAGGTCAAAATCTTGGCTAAATAACCTCTAGCCTGGATCATTGAACTCATGGACAGAACTATGCCAAAACTTCCTGATACGTAATAGTTACACTAACATGACGAATAAATTGAGAAATGATATAATGTCATTCAGACAGGAAGAATATGAGCCTATATATGTGGCTTGGGAAAGATATTGAGAATTTACAGAAAATGTCCCAAGCATGGATTGCCTGAGTGGACACAAGTGTCAATCTTTTACATTATAGTCAACATTCCCACGAGAATGATGTTTGATGCTTCCGCTCACGGCACACTATTAGACCGTCCATCCCATGAGAGTCTAAAGATTCTAGATAGATTAACAAAGAATAATTATCAACACCCGACCACTAGACGAAAAGTAACAAGGTGAGGTATGACAAATTTTGACTCTTCAGATTCCATCCTAGCTCAACTGTAAGCTTTGACAAATACAGTAAAGGATCTACATAAGCTAAGTCATGTTCGAAAAGTAAAGGCAGTCACTATTTTCCGTAAAACATGTGGTGACAATCATAACTCAAACGAATGCTCGCAAAATCTAGAGTCCACTTTTTATGTTAGAAATTTTAACCAGAATTATATGTCCAATAATTACAATCCAGCATGGAGAAAAAATCTGAATTTCTCAAGGAGCAATCCGAGCAACGCACTAAACCTACAACATCAAACTTTGCAAAATACCAGATTCCAATAGAATAACAGAATGTTTCAGCAACAGATGTCACAGCAGGTGCTGCCGTAGCAGCAAATAATTGATATCCAAACCATGGAAAATACGCTAAAAACGTTTATAACTCAGATTGGTGCTTATATCGCAAACACAAACAAATTCATTCAAAGAGCTAACACATTCATGGATAGAGTTGAGATGAGGATGCAAAACAATGAAGCAGCTCTGAAAACGTTAGAAATGACTGTAGGGCAGATAGCACAGAAGATGAATAATCGACTTTTAGAAAGTCTACCGAGCGATACTGAAGTCGCTTAACTGGCACACATGAACAGTGTAAAGCTATATCCACCATAAGTGGATAACAATTGAAGGACTCCTAAGATACCTGCTAGGACAGTAGGTAAGAATCTTGAGACAGTAATTCAAAAGAAAGTTACTAAAGAAAAACCTGAGGCAAAGGAACTAACAAACTCTGCCGAAGATGATGTTGTAGAAAATAATGTCGTAGCTACACTGAAAATTAGATTTCAATGTTTTGAAGAGATTGAAAACCTGAGATTACCACCACCATTCCCACCAAGGCTGAAACAACAAAAACAAGAGTAAAGTTTAGGAAGTTCTTAAACATCCTTAAATACATATAAATATACCTTTGGTGAAGCTAATTAAATAAATTCCCAACTACGCTAAGTTCCTTAAGAATATCATATCCAAGAGAAAAAAAATTAGAGAATTTGAAATTGTTGCCGCAATAGAAAGGTGTGTGACAATGTTGCATAATAAAGCCACAACAAAACGAAAAGATTATGGTAGCTTTATCATACCATGCTTTATCGGATATCAATATGTAGGTAAATCATTGTGTGACTTAGGTGCCAATATCAATCTTATGCCTAAGTCAGTATTCTAAAAGCTAGGCATCGAACAAGCAAAACCAACCACGGTGATGCTGCAACTGACAGATCGCTCTTACTTGCAATCATAAGGAAAAATAGAGGATAACCTAGTAAGAGTAGATAAATTCATATTTCCTGCTGACTTCTTAATTTTAGATTGTGAAGCAGATGAAAATGCCCCAATCATCTTGGGAAGGTCATTCCTAGTCACAGGCAGAACATTGATCGACTTTGAAAAAGGAGAATTGGTCATACGAGTTAATTATCAACAAGTAAAGATCAATGTGTTCAAAGATCTAAGGCATTTATAAGAACCAAACAATTATCAATAAATCGAAGTTAAATCTAAATTTAATTTCGATACAAAAACGGACTACCTAGACACAACCCTCCGGGGCAACAACGCAAAATGTCACGACTGTTGCTTCTATGGAGAAAAATGTCTAGACAATCAAAATTTTGAAAACCATGACGAACAAGTAGAAGAAGGTAAGTGTATTTCAAACTACTTGATTACACTTCAAATGAAAACAAGAAACATAAACCATTTACTAAGCAACCACCAAACTTGGAATTAAAAGCACTACCTAATCAATTAAAATACGTTTATTTGGGATCAAATGATACTCTGTCAGTAATTATTTCCGCTAAGTTATAGTCTGAATAGGAAAGACGATTGACTAACATGATACGGTAGCACACAAAGGCTATTGGTTGGACAATTGCAGATTTAAAGGGAATCAACCCAACAATATGCATGCATAAAATCTTACTGGAAGACTATCATAAACTCACCATTGATGCGCAAAGAAGGTTAAATCATACAATGAAAGAAGTGATAAGAAAGGAAATTATTAAATGGATAGATACAGGGATCATATACCCGATATCTGATAGCACATGGGTAAGTCCAGTGCAATGCATACTAAAAAAGGGTGGAATGTAGGTAATCTCAAACGAGAACAATGAATTAATTTCAACAAGAAAAGTAACTAGGTGGAGAGTACGTATGGACTATCGGAAACTTAATCAAGCAATAAGAAAAGATCACTTTCCTTTACCATTCATCGATCAAATGCTTGACAGGTTAGTCGGAAAACCTTACTGCTTCTTAGATGGTTATTTAGGTTATAATCAAATTCCCATAGCCCCGAAGATCAAGTCAAAACAAACTTCACATGCCCATATAGAACATATGCATTTAGAAGGATGCCCTTTGGATTGTGTAATGCACCTGCCGCTTTTCAAAGATGCATGATGGCGATCTTCTCCGACGTGATCGAGGACTATCTCAAAATCTTTATGGATGATTTCTCTATTTTCGGAGATGATTTCTATAGATGTCTTGGCAACTTGGAAAAAATATTGAAAAGATGCGAGGACACGAACTTGATTTTATATTGGAAAAAATATCATTTCAGGGTTGATAAAGGAATAGTGCTAGGCCATAAGATCTCCTGCCGCGGCATAGAAGTTGACAAGACCAAAATAGATATGATTGAAAAACTACCACCTCCAACATCTATAAAAGGAATATGTAGTTTCCTCGGCCATGTCGATTTCTACAGACGGTTTATTGAAGATTTCTACAAAATCACCAAAACTTTATCCTCACTACTGGAACAAAATAAACCGTTTTTTATGAGCCGTGTACTAAAGCTTTCGAAGCATTAAAGCATAAACTAATAGTAGCACCTGTAGTGGTGTCACCTGACTGGAATGCTCGATTTGAATTAATGTGCGACGCGAGTGACTATGTTGTCGATGTAGTACTTGGGCAACAAAAGAACAGAACTTTTCATGTCATTCATTGCCCAAGTAAGACCTTAAATGATACCCAAGTCAACTACACCACGACAGAGAAAGAACTGTTTAGCAATTGTTTTTGCATTTGATAAGTTTAGATCATATCTCATTGGCAAGAAGGTAATTGTACATACAGATTACTCTACTATAAAATACCCATTTTCCAAGAAAGGTGCAAAACTAATATTAATACGATGGATCCTGCTACTTCAAGAATTCGAAGTAGAAATCAAGGATAGAAAGGCATGGAAAACCCAGTAGTAGATCATCTGTCGCGATTAGGAGACAAAGCAACCAAAACAAAACAAAAAATAAAAGACACCTTCCTTGACTAGTAATTACTAGCACTACGACGACTGTATGGAAAGTCTCGGCAAAAGATCCTGAATTAACGGTAGATAATATTGCATCATTACTGTCATAGTACATTAACTACACTACCCTAGCCGCAACCGCCACACCCTGGTATGCTAATGTTTTTAATTACATTACTAGTGACATTCTTCCTTATTACCTTAATAATCAAGGAAATAAAAGTTTTCAACATAATGCAAAATATTATTTTTGAGACGATCCTTTCCTGTTTAAACAATGTGTAGATCAAATGATAAGGTGATGTATCCCGAAATAAGAACAAGAAAATGTAATTACACAATGCCACGTATCACCCTACGACGGACATTTCGACAACAATAGAACAACAGTAAAAGTGCTGCAATTAGGATTGTACTGGCCAAGTCTATATAAAAATGCACAAGAATATTGTTAAAGGTGCGATCGATTCCAACGTATGAGAAACATAACAAAACAGAATGAAATGCCTCTACAAAATATTCTCGAAGTAGAATTATTTGATGTATGGGGTATAGACTTCATAGGAACATTTCTAGCATCATATGGTAACCTCTATATCTTACTGACAAGATTATATATCTAAATGGATAGAAGCAGTAGCCACGATAAATAATGATGCCAAAACAGTGCAAAAATTCTTAAAGAAAAATATCTTCATCCGATTTATTGTGCCACGAGCTATCATAAGTGATGGAGGTAAGCATTTTGACAATAGACAGATTGCTACGGCCTTAAGGAAACTAGGTGTTACACACAAGATTGACACAACATACCACCCACAAACTAACGATAAAGTAGAGGTATCAAACAGAGAAATCAAAATAGTATTAGAAAAATTTATCAATCCAACTCAAAACGACTGGTCCACACGATTAGATGATGTTCTTTGGGTATATAGAACAACGTTTAAGACTCCACTAAAGATGTCTCCATATCAACTAGTTTATGGTTTTCCTCATAACTACACAAACAATAGTTTGCCCATCGAAAGCAGCAGCACAACAATCATCAAAGACCAGCCGAAAGCTTTTTATCAACAACGATTTTGAGGATTTCTTTGGATCCTCTACTTTTTATGAGCGATAGTCTTTTCTAATTTTCACTTCTTTTGTTTTAATATTTTCGGCTTATCTAGTGTCTTTATTTATTTTCTTTAAATGCATTAAGGATAATGCATCCCTCAAGTTTGAGGGAGTATTGATCTTATTTTGTAATGTGTAAATACCTGTAATGTATGGAAATATTTGGACTATCTAATTACTGCCTTAAACTTTGTCTTTACAGCAATTACAATTTCTTGAAAAAAAATAACTTTGTTGAATTTTATTGAAATTGCCACGATAATAATATATTCTCCAGTCGTCGCCGCAGTTTGCACCATTCATCATACTTAAACTCAGAAAGGTTTCTTAGGATTAGACTATGAGCCTGCAATTACATAAACATTGCTAGTCTTAGTTGATTTTAAAAGTTTCTTTGAAAAGTAATAAGGACTTAAGCCTATATTTTAACTAGAGGTGCCTATCACCGACTCTAGTAGTCCATAGAGGTGCCATCATTAGTTATAGGACTTAGTCTTTCTCACACTTACTAGAAATGCCCGAAATTGGCTCTAGTAAGAATAGCTAAACACTTGAGGTGCCCGAAACAGGCTCCAACAGTATAAGTATATAGCAATATATATTTATATACAATTAAGGTGAAATAAAGGAAAAGAATTTAAGAAAAATTCAAGTTGGATGTCTTGATCTAGAAAAAGGATTAGAACATAGAAAATCAACTTTGACACAGCTACGCACACACCCATTAAAACTTATAGTCTAGTTCCGAGGAATTCTTAAAACCTAGAAGAGGCCGAGTCAAGAAAGGAATTCTTTCGCGGCAAGAAGAATGATATATTACTTTAAAATTCCTAACTTAAATTTATCTTTTGCATTGCTTGAGGACAAGCAATAGTTTGAGTTTGTGGTATTTGATAAATGTATAAAAGTCCTAATTTTTATATTATTTTTTCACTCGATTATTACTAATAAAGGACAAATTTAAGGGAAATATTGGATAAATCTACTTATTTTCAATATTTCAGCATTCGAATACTTAATTCATGAGTCTATCTATTATTTGGCATCAAACAGATTAATTTGATGGTTTTCTTTCTTAGACAGAAAATTATATCATAGGAATTTCCAAACAAGAGGATGGATGTTAGAACTGAAGTTGAAATGCATATAAGCATCCGCCACGTCAACACTTTAGAGGTCACGATAACAGATTGAAGATTACAACTGATGCTTGATAGATAGAGAAAAAGATGTCAATTCTAACAAACACAAAGCAAGAAAAATTCGAAGTGGACAAAAGGAGTCAAGCCATGATCAAAGTCTACGCGGGAATAAAGGAGTTATTTTAGGAAATAAAATAAAGTATCATAGTTTAATAAAGAGTTATATTCTTTTCCTTTTAAAACTATTTCCTTGTATGAAAAACTTTAACCTAGACTTAGCCTATATAAGCCATCCTTTAGGGTTAGGAAGAGGAGGTCGAGTTCTCTTAGAAAAAACCTAAAGCCACCGACAAAGCTATTATGTTCTAAACCCCCCATCAAGGCTTAGGTTGTTTGGGAGTAGGTGGGGAATAAAGTTGTACTCTATTTGATATTTATTAATGCAAACCTTATTTTCATAATTTATTCTCTCTTGGCGTTTTACTCTTCTTTGCATATGAGCTCAGAAAGATAGTATATAAAGAAAAACATATTTGTTTAATATTAGGAGATTAGGCTCATGAAACGAGAGAGTATGGTCTTTGTTCAAGGGCATCCACTAATCCACAAGAGTTTCAACGACTAAAATGATGTATGTATTTGGTTGTTTATCCTTGATTTACGCCGGGAGGTATCTTCAAGACATAGATTTCAACAGTTCTTTGAGTTTAGGGATAAGAAGGAGATATATTTGTGTTTTTACTTTTACAAAATGCAGGTTTAAAGAGTAGTCAACGTTGATCCAGTCTATGTGGGTTTGACTATCTAAAATACTACAATTTTGCAAAAGGCTGAAAAACATAAGATTTCTTAGCCCTCACCAACAAACATTGGATGATCATTGTGTACAAGAACAGTGGAGGATAGATTTACGTATATAGTAAAGAGAATGGAAGATGATAATGGAGTTGTTTGCGCTGGAAATAAACTTGTGATTGTAGCATAAGGAATGGAAGGTGACAATGGTGATACATGCTGTGAATATGGACTTGTAGATATAATAGAAATAATGAAAGGTGACAATGGTATTGCTTGCTGTGGAGATGGACTTGAGGATATAGCAAGAATAATGGAAGGTGACAATGATGATACCTGTTGTGGAAATGAATTTATGGCTATAGCAATAGTAATGAAAGGTGATGATGTTGATATTTTCTGTGTAGATGAATTAATGGATGTAGCAAAATTAATGGTTGATGTTAATTGTACTTGATTAGGAACATATGGTAAATGACTCAAAAATTCTGAATTCTTAGGGGGAATATCATAAAGATTTTGAAAATCATCTATATTGGATGTAAAAATAAGAGAACCATGATCAAACACTGATGATTGTTTAGTAGAAAAAGAAAAAATTGATTCATCAAATAATTCTTAAAATAGATTTGTAATGAAAAATAATTAAAAACAAAGACAAATTCTAATAGGTGTAGACAACAAAAATATGTCCAAAATAACTTGTACTATTAGGAAATGATAACCGAGAATAAATATTTTCAAATGTAACTTGATATTGGGAGATTGCATTAGAATCAAACGGTTTTAGAAATCAGAATAACTTCAGCTTCAACTATCAAACTATTGTTCACCATATAGCCATTGGAAGACTTGTAAACATCCTCTAAGATCACGAACTTAAAAAAACCCCTACTGGTTGTAGAAGAAGTAAGTAGACACTCAACTGTAAGAAAATTGAAAAAAAAGCCAATAAGAAAAATCATAGAATAAGCTAGCCAAATAAAATAGTATATAAAACTAAATATAATAAAAAATTAACAGAATTTATTTCCATTTTACCTATCCCTTCCAAATGTTTCGAATTGATTTGTTTCCTTAGTCGTAGTTTATATTTCACATAAAGTTCATGCTTAGGTAGGAGTGATTCGGTTCCAGCAAGTCCAAGGTAAACAGATAAATGTGTATCCTTACACCTGGAATCTCCTTTAGGATAAACTGACAAATTCCTGTCATACATAAGAAGATTATCACAACGTACAATAATTAGATTTTCAAACTTATTTCGTAATGGAATAAATAAAATAAAAAAGAGAAGTACATGAATAACCTAAACTCATAAAATTATAAATATAAAGAGAAAAGAAGAAAGGATAAAAAAGAAGAATACCATTTTATGTCATCTATGGAAACAACAGGAGACTTGTAAAATTCCTGGTCTATTCTTGAAAAGTTGTCTAGTTTAAAAGTAATTGTCCTGCCACAGGGCATCTTCACCACTGATTTTTCCACTGTAAGAGTACGTTGAATCACAAAAACCTCAGCGCCAAAGAAGCAACAATCGTCAACCAGGTAGCCAATAGCAGCATTATTAAAAGTCCCTTGAGAAAAGAATTGAGAAAAGGCCCATGTAGTCTTCATCTCATAAAAATGACTAACAGGAAATCCTATATCTACATAAAACATTTCCAAGAACTTACAATGACTCAGGTATACTGGAACAAATTTATAACAAAATAAAGATAGAAGAAAAGAGAAAAGTGTAGGCAATCCAATCAACCTTTGACGACCAAGTACTGATCCCTAATGTGGTCAAACACAAATAACTTAAAATCAACATTGACCTCCCAATCGAGAGATAAACTCTCAGTGTTTTCGATTTCCAAATACAGGGAGATGTATCCACTTCCATTGCACTTTAAGTTTCCAGTCGGGTACAATACCATTCTCCTAGTAAAATAAAGAAAATAAGAGTAAAATAATAACGATAAAACCTTAAAGAAGATTAAGAACTTTCAACACTCACAATCGGTGACCCACAGCTTCAACTGTAGAAGATTTATACTTCTCCACCTTCGCCGCAACTAGTAAAGAGAATGACTCTACTTTAAACAAGTAATGACTTGGCGGATGACACCTTGTCGTTCTTGTTAATCCTGAATATTAAAAAAAAATCAAAATAAAAACTTTGGATTAATTTATTTACACTTCATATATTCAAGATATAAATACATAATCCCCTGAATTCTTAATTTTCAAAATGAAAGCAAAGAAGATATATACACACCATTCACTCTTAAGTCATCCATGATAGATGAGAATCTATACTACTTTAACTGAATACAGATAGGTTTCATTCATGAGTTTATATAGAAGAAGAAGAATACGATAACTATCCATGTATACGATAACCGTTGGTAGAGTTCGCTTATAATAACAGTTTGTATAGAATAGTTATTGTATCCTTGAAGAAGAAGATATATACTACATCCTTCTAAATGCATATGTTCTCTATGACTAGTTTTTGATCGATATTTCAATGGTCAAAATCTGCTCAAACAAAGTAATGAATCTTGATTTTATTGAGGACAATATTTGCTCGGCTATTCAAAGAACAAAGGACTCTCAGTATTAGAAGTGTTAGGAAGTAAAAGCTAAACTAAGCCTAACAGAAAACTTGAAATGGGAATAGTAAAGGAGAGAGAAGAAAACTGATTTGCATTAAATGGCATTGAATTGACCTATCTAATTATATTGAGAATGCTTGTTTATATAGCACAAGAGTCCAGCCAAATACATCAAATAACAGAAAAATTGTAACTGAAAAAGTATAACAAACTTTTTTTAACAACCTCTATTTCTTATACTCTAACATTCTTCTGGTTTTTCACATTCACTATTTTTGAATTTATTCTTTAGCGACAACTTTCAGTTGCATTCTCTTTTTGTCAAACACTGAGGGAGGTATTAGTTTGGTTAGGATGTCAGCAGATTGTTCTAAGCTTGGTACATAATTCACCACAAGCTATCCTTTGAAGACCTTCTTCCGAACAAAGTGTAAATCGATCTCTACATGCATCACCTTAGCATGATGAGTAGGATTAGCTGCTAGAGAAACTACAGATGTGTTATCACACCAAACCACTACCTTAAAATTCAAGTTTATGCCAACTTCAGTCAAAAGTTACTACACCCAAACTAGTTCAGAAACAACATTAGAAAGACTCCTATATTCAGCTTCACACAACGATCTTGACACCACACTTTGTTTCTTAGAACATCAAGCCATAGGGTTTTCTCCAAGGTATATGCAGTAACCTGAGGTTGACCTTCGATCCTCAACAAAAGCTACCCAGTCAGCATCTGTGAAACAAACAAGAACAAACTCCTCTCCTGGTTTGAAATGTAAGCCATGATACATAATGCCTCGAAGATAGCATAGGATACGCTTAACTGCTCGCCAATGCTCATCACAGGGATTATTCATGAATTGACTAACTTTGTTCACAACGTAGCATATGTCAGGCTGAGTCAATGTAACATACTACAACCCTCTAACTGTGCTTCGATAGAGCTGTATGTCTGAGCTTGGCCTGAATTAGGTACCAGCTTAAGGGATAATACCATAAGAGTGCTCAAAGGAGAGGCATTGACCATATCAGCCTTTTGTAGTAGCTGACCAATATATTTGTGCTAAGACAAAAATAATCTAGTCGAGTCTTGATGTATCTAATAAGTGCCTAAAAATCCTAAATTTTATACTATTTTCTCACTCGTTTATTGCTACTAAAGGATATATTTAAGGGTAATAATGGATATTTCTACTTATTTTTCATATTTCAGCATCTAAACACTTGAATCATGAATTTATCTAATATTTGACATAAAGCAGATGCTTTTAATAGTTTTCTTTCTTAGACAGGAAACTATATTATAGAGATGCACAAATGAGAAGATAGATGCTGGAATACAAGTGAAGCACCCGCCATGTCAGCACTTTGGAGGCTGCGGTAGTAGAGTAAAGATGAACTCATTGCATTGATAATTAGATAAATAATACAACTAGATCGTCCTCTACAAAGTACTCAACTTAGCCTCACTTTTATCATACTTATCCTTTCGTTATTTAGTTTTTCTATTAGTTAATTTAATTAATTCAACTCAACAAAAATACTTGTGTTTTTATTTCTATGATGCATCTTTAAGAAGTAGTAAAGTCGACACAGTCCCTGTGGGTTCGATAACCTAAAGTATTACAATCTGAAAAAGGTGGAATCAAAAGGACTTATGAGCATCCATCAGATTTAGTGTCGTTGCCGAGGATTGTCGCTCTATTTTACTACTAATTATTTTGCACCTTTTCTTTTCTTTTACTTAGTTTTAGTTTTAGTTTTAGTTTACTTTAACTTACTGAGGTTGTTCTATGTATGACCAGGTCCAACCCATCGCTTGATCAATACCCTTACGATCTAGAAATAAAAAAAACAGCACAAAATCTGAAACGTTGGATACGCGAAAGAATGAACGCAACACCTGGCCAACAGACAACACCGACATGAATGTCGCTTGATAAGTGCTCAACTCACTATCACTTTCTACACTTTTCATGGGCACTTATCATCAATTCTACACTTACTTGAACCAATACATGTACTTAATATGATACATTTAGGGATTATGCTATTAAAGATAATATTTGTAGAAAATGCATACTTTACTACATTTTTATGTCTTTGCAGGAACAAGTATTGTTGTGGCAGCAACTTGAGGCTGAGGCAGGACCTGATGCCAAGGCAACATAAGGAAAGCCCAAGGACAAGGCCACGTGGGAAAAAGCCTTCTAGAAGAATTAAACTTGGAAATATTTAACCTATGAATATAACTTGTTCCCTACTCCAAGTTGTACTCTATTTAGGAAAGGTTTGCCCTATGCCAAGCCTATATAAGGCATAGCCGTCCAACGAATTAAGAGAGTTGAACTTGAGAGAATTCAACATATGAATAATTCTTCCCATCATGTTCTAAGCTTTCTTAGGGTTTAGGTAAAAGTTATTGAGTATTAGTGAGAAGATATTGTATCTTGTTTCTTGTTACAATGCAATAAAATATCAAAGTTTGCTTACTCTTTGTCATTCTTTGTTCTTGCATCCAAGCTCGGGAAAGAAGTGATGGGTGCCTAAAAAGGCTATTATTTACTATTTTTTTCCTAAACAATATGTACTCATTACCAACTAATTTGAACTGATACATATACTTATTATTCAATAATCGATATTTTGCTGCCACAGCATATAAAGATGATATTTGTGAGAAAAGAAGGCTTTATTGCATATTTTTGTATAGTTGCAGGAAATACCTACCGAGGAAGCAGTAGTGCCAAAGGCAGAACCATTGCCGAGGCAGTAACATTGCCGAAGGCAGAAGCAATGCCGCGGGAGCAGAAGTCCTAGTACTGATGCTGGGCGATTGAAAAAGAAAAATTAGTTGAGAATATCTGGACTTAAAGCGTTTGGATTGGAGCAAATTAGCACATGATAAGATCAAGTCAAAGGCCACGCGAGAATAGTATTCTAGATAGAATTAAACTTGGAAATATTATATTTTTATTACTTGTTCCCTACTCCAAGTTATATTCTACTTAGGAAAAGTTACCCTAGGTCAAGACTATAAATACATGAGCCGTCCAATGTATATGGAGAGCCGAATTAGAGAGAAAGCTTTACCCTAAGAATTGTGTTACAATATGTTCTAAGCTTTCTTAGGGTTTGGTTAAGGATTTAGAATATTAGTGCGAGAAAATTGTATTTTGTTTCTTCATTTCAAAACAATAAGAATATCAAAGTTTACTTATCCTATTGCCATTTTTTGTTCTTGCATTCAAACTCGAGAGAGAAGCTTGTAAGTAATTTATTTATCTAATATCGAGAGAGTTAGATTCACGAAAGGGATAAGTGCGATGTTGTAGACTCTAACTCGGCCTAGAGATAGGTTAAGAGTTTCAGCGGCTAAGAGAAGTGTGGGATTAGTTGGTGATTATAATTGATTCACGCTGAGAGGTATCATCAAGGATTGGTCATCAACAATATTTCGACTTAGAGATAAGCGGAATCATTCAAGGACACTTTGTCGAACTTTGGTAAATCTACCCAAGAGAAAGAGATTGTCGCGGCAGAGAACATTATCGCTGCTAAGACAGTATCTGCAGTACTGCCGAGGCAGTGTAATGTCATTGTATTGAACAGGAACAAATCAATCGAATCCACTATATGACATAACTGGATCCTATCCATTCTCTCTATTCGTTCTCAACCTTTTTATTTAAGCTTTTGTTCTTTAGTTATTCAACAAATCTTTTTACTTGTGTTTTTATTTTAATAATTTCAGGAGCAAGGAAGTAGGAGGCATATTAAGTACATTTGTGCCTGTGGAGAACGATGTTCGATAAATACTTATCATTATATTACTTGACGTGTATACTTGCACTTTGTTGCGCTTTTATTACACGCATCAAGTTTTTGGCGTCGTTGCCGGGGTAAATGAGTTAGAAACCAACAATTCGGTGGCAGCCCAGTTGACATCATTAACAAAAATGGTTCAGAACATGCAAGTATAACAAAATATTCAAGAAGTGAAGGTTATAAATTCTTCTGAGTATATGCAAGACGAGGAAACTGGATTTTATGTGGGAAATTATAACCGGAACAACAACATGATATCAAATACATACAATCTGGCTTGGAAAAGGCACACAAACTTTTCATGGACCAACCCGAACAATGCCTTAAACCCCATCAACCAGACCTCCAATTATCAGCCACTACCGCAGCAGCAACAACCTATGAATTCACTAGAAAATACTCTCAAGGACTTTATTATGAAAACTGAATCATATATGTCTTAGAATAGTAATTTCATGAAGAGGAATGATGACTTCATGAACAGAACAGAAATAAGGCTACAGTACGAAGATGCTGCAATAAAATCATTAGAAACCCAAGTTGATCAATTCGCTCTAAGACAAAATACAAGACCACAAGGGTGATTACCTAGCAATACTGATGTTGCTAAGGGAATGGGCTATGAACAGTGCAAAGCAATCACAACAAGAAGTGGCCTAAAACTAAAAGAAACAATAGGCAATTCAGCAATCAAAGCTCCACAAACAATACAAGAGGATACAGATAACAAGGACTTGAATGCTGAATAGACTAAGCACGAAAACGATGCCCCAACAGAAAACTCGGCAGCATCTGTACTTCCTGACGAGATAGCAACATAAACAGTGGTCCCAGGTATTAAATTCCAATCTAATAAAACCCTGGATGAGATGAGACCACCATCATTTTTCCCACAAAGGCTGAAAAAACAGAAACAAGACCATCAGTTCAAGAAATTCCTTGATATTCTGAAACAAGTCCACATCAACTTACCACTTGTTGAGGCAATTGAACAAATTCCCAACTATGCCAAATTCTTGAAGGACATTATGTCTAAAAAGAAGAGACTAGGTGAGTTTGAGACCGTGGCAACAACTGAAGGGTGCATGGCAATGTTGCATGACTGTATGCCATCCAAACTGAAGTATCCTGGTTGTTTCACCATACCTTGTGCGATTGGGAACAACTATGAAGGAAAAGCACTCTATGACCTCGGAATAAGCATAAATCTCATGTCTAAATCAGTTTTTCAGAAACTTGGTATAGGAAGGGAAAAACCAACAACAGTGTTGCTCCAACTTGCAGATCGATCATATGTGCACCTCGAAGGAAAAATCAAGGACATATTGGTAAGAGTTGATAAATTTATTTTTCCATCTGACTTTCTTGTCCTTGATTATGAAGCAGATAAAAAAACATCGATCATCCTGGGAAGACCATTCCTTGCTACTGGACACACCTTAATTGATGTGGAAAATGGAGAGTTAACTATGAGGGTCAATGACCAACAAGTCAAACTCAATGCCTTCCACAATCTAAACAAATCTGATGATCCAGAAGAGTGCAAGGCCATCTATGCCACAAACACCAAAATATCCTACCTTGGCAGCATGCTCGGCAGAATGTTTGGAAAAAGAATTAAATCCACAACAAAGGCCGCACACAAAGAAGAACCTGATAAAGATGACCAACAATCACAGAAACATCATCTTGACCATAAAGAAAGGGACAAATTCGGAGATGCATTTTCATGCACTCCCCCAGTAACTAAATTTCTTCCCTACTCTTTGTATTATTATATTAGGATCAATTTAGGTTAACAAGTTCAAAATTTTATTTTTATTTAAGTATCTTTAAAATATTTTTATCTCATTTATTTATTTTTAGGATAATAAAGTAAGAATAACAGAGAAATAGTGTACAGCAGGAAGTCTGCTATTGCGACAGTTCATAGTGTCAGAGTCGCAATAGTTCCAACGGGTAGAAACAGTGTAACGGTTATCTACCGAATTTTCTGCCACGGTAGTAAATGCCAACGGGCAATTACTATTTGAAACGGCAGAAAAGCCTAACGGCTAGAAATCAAACGACTATATCTGCCAAGGCTTATATAAGCAACTTTCTTGTTAAAACTATTCACTCTTGCATTCTTGAAATTTCTTTAGAATTCTAATCTTCCTCACAATACTCTCTGCAATCTTACCTGCATTCTACCATCTTTCATACAATTTTTCAAAGAATCTCTCATCAGCATCCCAAATATTCAAGAATCATCCATGGCTACATACAACCGTTTTTATCCTGTCGCTATTGCTGAACGATTCAACAAATCATTTGTTGCTCGACAACTGTGGGAAGAACAGGGTTTTCAAATCAATAAAGAAGAGAATTTCGGCATCGACAATTACTTGATGGACAAAATTAAATACCTAGAATGAGAATTCTTCTACACACAACCTCGCCAAGCTAATGCAACAATAGTGCAACAATTTTACGCACATATCCCGAGCGAGGGCAACCTGTTTGTCCACTGCCGAGGAAAGCCTATCCGCCTTAACGCAGAAGTAATTAATGACTTCTCTAGAATCATCCCTATCAGTGATCGACATAACAAGTTCATGGACGATATCACCACCCAAGACTACGAACTAATCATGGATGACCTTTGTTACAACAACACTCAATGGGAAACCGGTGCCCATAGAGGTTCAGTGACAAGGCAAAGCCTCAAGCCCGAGGCAAAAATGTGGTGCACATTCATCAAGAGACGCCTCATCCCTACTTCCCACAACAGCACAGAGACTGTAAAAGATTAGTGTTGATCCACTCAATCATAAACAAGAGGACCATAGATGTTGGAGAGATCATTCTTCAAGAAATTTATGATTGCGGTAAGAAAGTACGAGGTCCTTTATATTTCCCATGTTTAATCTCTGCCTTGTGTATTGCTACAGGTGTCCTAATAGAAGAAACAAATGAATACACAAATCAACGGCAAGGCTAAACCAGAGAATTCTACCACAAAGTAATGCAGATAACACAAGCAGAACCAGTGCAAGCAACACCTCAACATTTCACTGCTGACTTCACTGCCGGAGGGCAGTACACAACAGAGATGTCAGGCACTGCCGAAGCCCCTGCCGTAGTAGATCCATAACAGAAAATTCTACAGAAGATGACAAACATGGACCTTCGACAACAATGATACATAGAGTACCAGAGAGATTTCAACGACACTCTTGCACACATGATGATACAAAATTTCCCCATTCAAGGAATGCAGTTTCCAGAATTCCCAACAAACATATTGGTCATTACCTCACCCTACACAGAAACTACCCCTACCCCAGGGCCAAGACCATTCTTCACTGCAAGACCACAACAAAAATTCCATGCTGCCGGACCATCCAAACCAGCAGACACTGTCGAGGCATCATCCACCAGCAGGTGACCATCAAAAAGGAGAGTTGTTTATAACTCTCCACCAAACCGCTCCATCCCAATGGCCAGCTTCTCTAGGGACAGTCTCTCTAGGGAGATTGATGAGTATGTCTATCATAACTCACCACATACTCAGCAAGAAGTCCCATATGCCGAGGCAGAAGGAGGAATGTATATGATGCAGACAAAAGTAATTAGTGACGAAGAAGAAGGCGAGGAAGTTACTGCCCCACAACTGAAGCCAACACCCAAAAGAGTGCAGCCACCTCGACAGGCGAAAATACAACACTCACTAGTACAAGGGTCCAGAATAAAAGTATCGGCAGGAAAACCTAGAAGGGTAACTATTCCAGCAGCTCTTCAGAATCCGAATAATTTACTGTCTTATTCTTTATTTATTTTCTTTTACTTGCTTTGAGATTTGAGTATTGAGGATAATACTCAATTTGAGTTTGGGGGTATATGAGTGCACTGTCGAGGGCAACCCACTGCCGCGACAATACCAGAAAATAAAGTAACTTGATTGCTTAATTGAAAAAATTTTTAGTTTTTTTTACCTATCTTTACTTGAAATAATTGTCTTTACTTTTGCACTGCCTTATTTGTCTTAGTTTATTCTTTTAAGGCTATAGAAATCTTTTTCCTTACTATGACTAGGTGTTGTTTTAAAGAAATAACCTTGGAATACTTAAGGAATAGAACTTAGAAGCTTACTACAAGGTTAGAATCAACAAACACTTTTGGGACTTGTTTGATTTAGGAGTTTTTTATAATAAACTTAGGTGATAAAGACTTAGATTCTAAGGAATGTGACTAGAGGTGCCTATCACTGGCTCTAGGAAATTACTCTTCTTCATGCTAGAGGTGCCCAAAACCGGCTCTAGTATGCCTAAGGAAAGAAAAGAAAGAAAAATAGAATAAATTTTAAAAGAAAGCACAACTCTTGAGGTGCCCAAAACAGGCTCAAGTGATTGATGTTTTTAGAAGAGAAATAACCATTCCAAGTCTACTTGTATAGAACTTAGAGTTTATCTAAGAAAGCCTTTAATCAACCTTGTCCACAAAAACCCACAACGCTCACGGAATCTTATAGTTTGTTTCCAAGTAAAAATCCTTGAGTAAACTAAAGGCTAGGACTAAAAGATAGTCATAGTGATGGTAGGGAGAATAGATGAAAAAATAAGACCAAGAGAGAATAAGGTTCGGCAATTTGATGTTTTGTATTGCTTGAGGACAAGCAATAGTTCGAGTTTGGGGGTATTTGATGAGTGCCTAAAAAGACTATTATTTACTATTCTTTTCCTAAACAATATGTACTCATTACCCACTAATTTGAATTGATATATATACTTATTATTCAATAATCAATATTTTGCTACCACGACATATAAAGATGATATTTGTAAGGAAAGAAGGCTTTATGGTATGTTTTTGTGTAGTTCCAGGAAATACCTGCCGAGAAAGCACCAGTGCTAAAGGCAGAACCATTGCCGAAGGCAGAAGCAATGCCGCGACAACAAAAGTCCCAATACTGATGCTAGGGATTGAAAGAGAAAAATGAGTTGAGAATGTCTGGACTTAAAGCGTTTGGATTGGAGCAGATTAGCACATGAAAAGACCAAGTCAAAGGCCACGGGGGAATAGTCTTCTAGATAGAGTTAAACTTGGAAATATTATATTTTTATTACTTGTTCCCTACTCCAAGTTATATTCTACTTAGGAAAAGTTACCCTAGGTCAAGACTATAAATACATGAGCCATCCAATGTATAGGGAGACCCGAATTAGAGAGAAAGCTTTACCCTAAGAATTGTGTTACAATATGTTCTAAGCTTTCTTAAGGTTAGGTGAAGGTTGTATAATATTAGTGCGAGAAAATTGTATTTTGTTTCTTCGTTTCAATACAATAAGAATATCAAAGTTTACTTATCCTATTGTCATTCTTTGTTCTTGCATTCAAACTCGAGAGAGAAGTTTGTAAGTAATTTATTTATCTAATATCGAGAGAGTTAGATTCACGAAAGGGATAAGTGCGATGTTGTAAACACTAACTCGGCCTAGAGACAGGTTAAGAGTTTCAGCGGCTAAGAGAAGTGTGGGATTGGTTGGTGATTATAATTGATTCATGCCGAGAGGTATCATCAAGGACTGGTCATCAATAGTATTTCGACTTAGAGATAAAAGGAATCATTCAAGGACACTTTGCCAAACTTTGGTAATTCTGCCCAAGAACAAGAGATTGTCGCGATAGAGAACATTGTCGCTGTCGAGACAGTATCTACAGTACTACCGAGGCAGTGCAATGCCATTGTATTGAACGAGAATAGATCAATCGAATCCACTATATGACACAACTGGATCCTACCCATTCTCTCTATTCGTTCTCAACCTTTTATTTAAGATTTTATTCTTTAGTTATTCAACAAATCTTTATACTTATGTTTTTATTTTAATAATTTCAAGAGCAAGGAAGTAGAAGGAGGCATATTAAGTACACCAGTCCTTGTGGAGAACGATATTCGATAAATACTTATCATTATATTACTAAACGTGTACACTTGCACTTTATTGCGCTTTTATTACACGCATCAAGAAGTTTGTAAGTAATCTATTTGTCTTGACTTGGGAGAGTTAGACTCCGAAAGGAGTAAGTGCGGTATTCAACTTGATTGGAGAATACTAACTCGGCCTAGGGATAGGTTGGAGTTTTAGTGGCTAAATGAAGTATTGGTTTGGTTGTTGGTTACAATTGATTAACGTCGAGAGGTATCATCAAGGAATGATGATCAACAGTGTTTCAACTTAGGGATAATCGGAGCCATCAAAGGACACTTTGTCAAACTTTGGTAAATCTGCCCAAGAGCAAGGGATTGTCGCGGCAGAAAACACTACCGCTGCCGAAGACAATAATCTGCAGTACTACCGAGGCAGTGTAGTGCAATTGTATTGTACAGAAATAGATCAATCAAATATACTATACAACACAACTGAATCCTACACTCTTTCTCAATTTGACCTCATCCTATTTAGTTTTCTTTAATTGTTTTATTTAGTTTAATCAACATCTCATTTACTTGTGTCTTTACTTTTATTTTATAGAGCAAGAAGATCAAAGGAAGCATATTAAGTATATCAATCCCTGTGGAGACGATACTTGATTTAATTATCACTTTATTACTTGACGACGTGTACACTTGCACTAAAATTGCGCATATATAGCACGCATCAAGTTTTTGGCACCGTTATCGGGGATTGACAACTAAATTTTGTTTCCTTTATTTTCTTGCTTCTAGTTATTTTTACTAACATATTTTCTTTTTGTTTTTTTAATTATAGGTGTGTTTCAAGTTGAAGGATTTTCAAGATACAAGGAGAAAAAAAAATCTATTCGAGAGTTGATGTTGGAAGATATGAATCGAACCAATCAAGAATTTCCTAGATTAAATGATGATTATCTATGCCAACCAAGAACAACCCAACAAGTTCATGCCTGGGTAGATTTTTGTTTTAATTGTAGAGATGATCATTTGGTTAGCAATTACCCATACAGTACTGGAACATTTGGCCACAGAGAGGACCATAGATGGAACCAACAACAAAATCCTTCATGGTATGATCAAAACACTTAAAAAGTTTTTACCACGACAATTTTGTTGATGTTACAGATATGCCATGGAAATATAATTCTTCTCAAGAGTATCCAAATTCATTTGAGGAAACATTGAAAGCGTCAATGGATAGAATTGAAGAATTAATGCCAGAGCAATCAAGGTTCATGGATGCCCATATAGCTAGATTGGATGCACCCTTGCGGGATTTAGAAGATCAAGTGTAGAGATCTATATATACCATAGATACCATAGAATCTAAGGATTACTCTCACTTACATTTCCCTGGGCAATTACATGACGACATGCTCGATCAACAAGATGGCGATACCGTGATAATAGAATATGAGAAGATAATGATTGAACCTTTTGAATTCTTTAAAAACTTATCTCTTCCATTGCAGGTATCTTTTGAGAAGTCAACGTTATAAGATTTGAATCCATTACAAAATAGGATATGATTATTTGGAAGATGATATTTTATCTATGATAATTCCATCTAATAGTAGCTCTAAACCAAAATCTATACCGACGGAGATTTTGGAGAAGCATAAAGAACAATGTGGGTTGATTCTTGAAGACTTCAAGAAAGATGATTCTTTATTTGACGAATACAGAATTTTGGCAAAGGATTACCACGACAATTGGCTAGCACAACAATTACCTCGACAACAAAGGTTATATCCAACCATTCTAGAAGACAACAAGAATGAGGTAATTAAATGGTTGATATTGATGCGTGTGGTATAAGTGCAATTTGAGTGCAAGTGTATACGTCGCCAAGTAATAAAATGATAAGTATATCGTGTATCATATCCATATGGATTGGTATACTTAATATGTTTCCCCTTTGTTCCCTTACTCCTGAAAAAAAAAGTAAAAACACAGATAAGTTGATTTGTTTAACTAACTAAATAATTAAATAACAAAACATAAAGTAAAAGGTTGAAGACGATATAGAGAAAGCAGATAGGATCAAGTTGCGTTAATTAGTGGATTCAATTGATCTTGTTTTTGTCCAATGCAATTACACAACACTGCTTTGACAGTACTGCAAATACAACCTCGACAGTATTGGTCTTCTCTGCCGCGACAATCTCTTGCTCTTGGGCAGAGGCATGAAAGTTCAGCAAAATGTCCGTAAGTGACTCCGCTCATCTCTGAGTCAGAATGCTGTTGATGACCAGTTCTTGACGATACCTCTCAGCGTAAATCAACGATAACCACCAACCAATCCAACACTTCTTTTAGTTGCGGAAACTCTTAACCTATCTCTAGGCCGAGTTAGTGTCTACAACACTGTACTTATCCCTTTCGTGAATCTACACCTCTCGATGCTAGATAAATAGATTACTTGCAAACTTCCCTCTCGAGCTTGAATACAAGAACAAAGAATGGCAATAGGATAAGCAAACTATGATATTATTATTGCATAAGAACAAAGATACAAGAATCAATCTCCTCTCACTAATATCGAAAACCTTCACCTATCCCTAAGAAGTTTAGAACATATTATCGTTAAGTACAATTCTTAGGGAAGAATGGTTTCTCTAAAAATCGGCTCTCTTAAACAATATAGTCGGCTAGGGTATTTATAGTCTTAACCTAGGGCAAACCTTTCCTAAATAGACTTAAACTTGGAGTAGGGAACAAATCTTCTTCAAGGAATCTGATATTTTTAAGTTTATCGCCTTCTAGAAAGGTTTTCCCGCTTGGTCTTTGGTTTGAGCTTTTAGTGCGCTAGCCTGGTCCAATTGATGCACTATATCTTCCAAAATGTTCTCTATATTTTTATCTTTCCATGCGCCTCAATTGTTGGTGCTGCCACACTGGATTCTGCCGCGGCCATGTCTTCTGCCTCGGCCTCAATATTGCTTTCTTGCCGCTTTGGCCCTAGATATTCCTGCATGTACAGAATATGTAATAATATTTGCATTCTCTATAAATATTGACTTTATAAGTAATGATAACGGAATATCCAATATTTGTGCAAAGAGTCCATATTTCGGTTCACGTTGGTGTACAATAGATGCATAAAGTACCATGAGAAGGGTAGTAAATAAATACCTTTTAGGCACTCATCAAATACCCCTAAATTCGAACTATTGCTTGTCCTCAAGAATGCAAAACATCAAATTGTCGAACCTTACTCCCCTTTGGTCTTACTCTTCCATCTATTCTCCCCACCATGGTCATATCTATCTTTCCGTTTTAGCAACTAGTTTACCCAAGGACTTTTACTAAGAAATAAGCTATAAGGCTTGGTGAGTGTATGCGTTTTATGGACAAGGCTGATTCAAGGCTTTCTTAGATAAACTCTAAGTTCAAGACAAATAGAATCATGGACTAAAGCTGTCTCCTTAAAACAACAAGTCTTGAGCCAATTTCGGGCACCTCAAGATATGCGTTTTCTATTTTCTTCTTTTTCTTATTTTTTCTTTTTCTTATTAACCACCTATTTAGCATACAAGAGCCAATTTCGGGCACTTCTAGCATGAAGGAGAGCAAAACTAGAGCCGGTGATAGGCACCTCTAGTTATTTTTCCAAAAGGTTCTAAGTCTTTATCACCTAAGTTTATTAAAAGAACTCCTAAATCAAACAAGTCCAAAAAGTGTTTATTTTCTTTCTAACCCTAAAGCAAGCTTCTAAGTTTTATTCCATGAGTATCCTATGGTTATCCCTTCAAAACAGAACTTGGTCATGGTAAGGAGAAAGATTTCTATAGCCTTAAAGGAGTAAACTAAAGCAAAGCTGACGTAGGACAGTGAAAGATTACAAACATAAATTCAAGAAAATAGAATATTAAAAAATATTAGAAAAAATTTACCCCCTTTATGGTAATGTCGCGGCATTGGATAGCCTCGGTAGTGCTTCTACACCTACAATCTCCCCCAAACTCAAACCGAGCATTATTCTCAATGCTCAAAATATACAACATTCAAAAGAAAACAAGGATTGTAAAACATCAGGGATTAGAGAGATTCTGATTGTGATTCAAAAGAGCTGCTGGAAATAATTATCCTCCTAGGTATTCCCGTTGATGCTTTCTGTCTGGATCCTTGTCCTGGTGATTGTTGTGTTTTTGCCTGCCGGGGCAGCTGTACTCTGGTAGGTGTTTGTTTCTGCAATGAGTCTGTAACTTCATCTCCTTCTTTTTCTTCGTCTGTATGCATTACCTCTGTTTCTCCCCCTGCCTCGACAGTTGGTATTCTCTCTTGGGTATATGATGATCTCTCATGGATATACTCGTCAATCTGTCTAGAGAGACTATCTTCAGAAAAACTGCCTATGGGGATAAGATTCTATGGTAGAGAGTTGAAGACGGCTCTCCTTTTTGATGGTTGCCTGCTGCTGGATGATATGGCAGTCGTGCCTGCAGGTCTGGATGGGTCGGCTGCGTGAAACTGTTGTTGTGGCCTAGCGGTAAAGAATGGTCTAGGCCCTAGAGTAGGTGTTGTCTCTGTGTAAGATGCGGTAGTGACGAAAACGTTGGGAAGGAATTCGGGAAACTGCATTCCATGGGTGGGAAAATTTTGGATCAGCATGTTGGCAAGAGTGTTGTTGAAATCTCTCTGATATTCCATGTATCGTTGTTGGCGTAGGTCCATGTCTGACATCCTCTACAAAATCTCCTGATATGGGTCTGCTGCGGCAGAGGCTTTGGCATTGTCAGGTGCTTCTGCCGTATACTATCCTCCGGCAGTAAAGTCAGCAGTGAATTGTTGAGGTGTTTCCTGCACTGGGTCTGCTTGGGTGATCTGCATCACTCTATGGCGGAATTCTTTTGTCCAACCTTGCCTTTGTGTTGTGTATTCATTAGTTGCTTATATAGGGACACCTGCAACAATGCATAGGGCAGAGATTAAACTAGGGAAATATAATGGGCCTCGTTCTTTCTCACCATAATCATAGATTTCTTGAAGAATGATCTCTCCAATATTGATGGTCCTTTTGTTGATGATTGAATGAATGAGCAACAATCTTTTTCTATCAACTGTGCTATTGTGGGAGGTGGGCATGACGCGTCGCTTGACAAAGGTGCACCAAAGCTTGGCTTCGGGTTTAAGGTTGAGCCTTGTTACACAACCCCTATGGGCACCGGTTTCCCATGAAGTGTTGTCGTAGCAAAGTTCGTCCTTGATAGCCTCGTAGTACTCGATATTGACTGCAAATTCACCATGTTCATCACGTATGGGGATAACACCGTAGTAATTGTTGATTGGCTCAGCATCTAGCTTTACTAGTTTGCCTCGGCAGTAGACGAATAACATGTCCTTTTTCGGGCAATACGCATAGAATTCTCTTACAATTGTGCCATTTGCTATATAAGGTTGGAGGCAAACTTTTTCCCAATCTTGGTCTTCGATCTTGTCGAACAAGAATTGGTCGATGTCATAGTTTTCTTCAATGGTGTGATGGAATCCTTATTCCTCCCATAACTGTCGTGCAACGAAAGACCTTTGGAATCTTTCTGCTATGATGTTATTAGCAAAGCGTTTGTATGCTGCCATGGAGGATTTGAATATTGGTGAGATGTTCTTGAAAATATACTATAAAGTACCAGATAACGGGTAAGAATACAGAGAGTTCTAAAAATTTTGAGATATAGTGAGAGCAAGGTTGTGAAAGCAAAGTAGTAAGAATGCAAGAGTAGATAATGTACAACAATGAGTTTGCTTATATAGCCTGTAAAAATATGATTGTTAAAAATATGGTCATTAGGCATTTACTGCCTTGATGCATAGTTACTGTCGCGGCGGATTTCTCGGCAGAGATCCGTTACATTGTTTCTGCCCGTTAGGAGTTCTGCGGTTCTAACACAGTGTGCTGCCGCGGCAGCAGACTTCCTGCTATGGCATAATTTTTTCTGCATTCATAGCTTTATTTAAAAAAAATTAAAAACACTAAAAAGAAAACATAATAACTTAAAATACTGAAAATAAAGAATGCTGAAAATAATATATAAACTAATCCTAATATAATAATTAAATTTGAAGGGAAGAGATTATGTTACTTGTGGAGTGCATGTGAATGCATATCCCAATTTCATTATCTTTTTCTGGCCCGTATTTTTTTCATGAGTTGGCTAGTCCCTTCAGTGTATTCGACTTCTCCTTTGGGTTTTATTCATTTTCCGAACAGTCTGCCGAGCGTGCTGCCCAGGTAGGATGTTTTAGTACCCTTATTCGGTGTATAGAGAGCCTTACATTCTGCTGGAGCATCTGAATTTGGAAGATTATGGAAGGCATTCAACTTGACTTGTTGATCGTTTATTCGTATTGTGAGCTTGCCATTTTCCACATCAATGATGGTGCGTCTAGTAGCAAGAAAAGGTCAACCCAATATGATCGGTGTATTGTCTTCGACCTCACAGTCAAGGACAAGAAAGTCGACAGAAAATATAAACTTGTCAAATTTTACCAGAATGTCCTTAATTTTGCCTTCAGGGTGCACATAGGACCGATCCGCAAGTTGGAGCAGTACTATTGTCGGTTTTGCCTGTCCTATTCCAAGTTTCTGAAATACTGATTTGGGCACTAAGTTGATGCTTGCTCCCAAGTCGCATAGGGCCTTTCCTTTATAACCATCCCCAATCGCACAAGGAATTGTGAAGCAGCCAGGATCTTTTAGCTTGGGTGGCATGCGATTATGCAGCATGGCCATGCAACCTTCTGCGGCTGCCACCATTTCAAATTCTCCTAGCCTTCATTGTTTGGATACTATGTCCTTTAAGAACTTGGCATAGTTGGGCATTTGTTCAATAGCCTCAACTAGTGGCAAGTTGATATGAACCTGCTTCAAAATGTCTAGGAACTTTTGAAATTGGTGGTCATGTTTTTGCTTCTTCAACCTCTGTGGAAAAGGAGGTGGCGGTCTGATATCGTCTAGGTTTCCTTGGATATTGAGTTTAATACCTGAGGTGAATTTATCTGTAACTGCCTCGGCAGGTGGTTTTGATACTATTGGTTTTATTGGCGTGGCAGATCTTTCGGCAGGGTCCTGCTCAGCCTCTGAGTCCTCATGATGTTGCTTTTCTGGTTGGAATCTATCGGTTGAGGTCTCTTCTTTATCTTTCAATTGTAGGCCACTTCTGGTTGTGATTACCTTGCATTGCTCGTGGCCTAACACCTTAGCAACTTCAGTATTGCTAGGTAACCCCCCTAGTGGTCGAGTGTTTTGACGTTGGGCAAATTGACCAACCTGAGTTTCTAGAGATTTTATTGCGGCGTCCTGGTTCTGCAGTCTTATCTTAGTTCTATTCATGAAGTCATCAGTACTCTTCATGAAGCGGCTATTCTCTATCATGTAAGTATCAGTCCTTGACATAAAAGCCGTGAGAGAATCTGCCAATGCATTCAGAGACTGTTGTTGTTGTACCTGTTGCTGTGGCATGAGCTGCTGAGTGTTCTGCTGCGGCAGGTTCTGGCTCTGATGCTGGAATCTAGGGACTTGATTAATTGGATTCAAGGCATTGTTTGGGTTACTCCATGAGAAGTTCGGATGCCTTTTCCAAGATGGGTTTTAGTTGTTGGGCATCATTTGATTGTTTCTGTTATAGTTTCCAACATATAGGCTGGTCTCCTCATCTTGCATGTAATCTGATGAGTTAACTGCCTTAACCTCATGTACATTTCTCTAGGTTTGCATATTGCGAACCATCTTGGTCAGAGAAGCCAATTGTGCTGCCACCGAACTTGATGTATCTATTTCATGAGCTGTGGCATGACGTCTCATTCCTCCTCGCCTTGATGTGGGAAATTGGAAATCGTTTCTTGCGAGTTTGTTCAGAATTTTAATGGCCTCCGCGGGTGCTCTATCCAAAAGTGTCACATTTGCGGAAGCGTCTAGCATCATCCTTGTGGAGGCATTAGTAGCATTATAAAACATGGAGACTTGTGTCCACAAGGGAAAAACATGTAGTGGGCATTTGTTTAATAGTTCTCTGTAACGTTCTCATGCCTCATACATTGGTTCATCTCATCTTGCTGGAATAATGTGATTTCATTACAAATGCGATCATAGATATTTGTCGGGTTAAACCTCGTAATGAATTCTCGATAGAGTTCCTCCCAAGATCCTATGGATCCTGTTGGGATACCATTCAACCAGGTTTTCGCCCTATCCCTCAGTGAATAGGGGAACAATTTTTATCGCAAAATATCTTCATGTACTCCTTGAATCTTGAAAGAGTTGCACACTTCCATGAAAGATTTGAGATGCTGCCTTGCATCTTCAGTAGCAGACCCACTAAACTGTCCAATTGTGTTCAACATGTTGAACATCATTGGTTTGAGTTCAAAGTGAGTTGCTTCGATTTCTGGGGTGACTACGCCAGGGTTGAGTCCGTTTAGATCTTACACCAAATAGTCTCTGACAGTGGGCTGCTCGGTAAAGGTTGCGGCATTGGCTGCTGCGGCATTGCTGGTGGCAGTACATTATGATCAACAGGTGGAATTTGTTCTCTTGGTGGAATGTCCATGACTTGGAACAGATTGCGTCTCAGATGATGTCTTGTGCATTCAATCTCAGGATCCAACTCGTACAATGGACCACTCGGGTTTGCCCTGGTCATAAACCAAATAAATCAAAGTTAATAAAAAGTAAATAAATGAATAATTAGAATTAAAGTTAGATAAAGAATAGTTAAAGAACAAGAAAATAAAGAAAAACAAAATTCAGTTGCCAATCCCCGATAACGACGCCAAAAACTTGATGCGTGTGGTATAAGCTCAATTTGAGTGCAAGTGTACATGTCGCCAAGTAATAAAATGATAAGTGTATCGTGTATCGTCTCCACATGGATTGGTATACTTAATATGTTTACCCTTTGTTCCCTTGCTCTTGAAAAGAAAGTAAAAACACAGATAAGTTGATTTGTTTAACTAACTAAATAATTAAATAACAAAACATAAAGTAAAAGGTTGAAGACGATATAGAGAAAGCAGATAGGATCCAGTTGCGTTAATTAGTGGATTCAATTGATCTTCTTCTTGTCCAATGCAATCACACAACACTGCTTCGATAGTACTACAGATACAGCCTCGGCAGTATTGATGTTCTCTATCGCGACAATCTCTAGCTCTTGGGTAGAGGCATCAAAGTTCAGCAAAGTGTCCGTAAGTCACTCCTCTCATCTTTGAGTCAGAATGCTGTTGATGACCAGTCCTTGACGATACCTCTCGGCGTAAATCAACGATAACCACCAACCAATCCAACACTTCTTTTAGCTGCTGAAACTCTTAACCTATCTCTAGGCTGAGTTAGTGTTTACAACTCCTTACTTATCCCCTTCGTGAATCTACACCTCTCGATGCTAGATAAATAGATTACTTGCAAACTTCCCTCTCGAGCTTGAATGCAAGAACAAAGAATGACAATAGGATAAGCAAACTTTGATATTATTATTGCATAAGAACAAAGATACAAGAATCAATCTCCTCTCACTAATATCGACAACCTTCACCTATCCTTAAGAAATTTAGAACATATTATCGTTAAGTATAATTCTTAAGGAGAAAGGTTTTCTCTAAAAATCGGCTCTAAGGGAAAAGGGTTTCTCTCCAAATCGACTCTCTAAACAATGTGGTCGGCTAGGGTATATATAGTCTTAACCTAGGGCAAATCTTTCCTAAATAGACTTCAACTTGGAGTAAGGAACAAGTCTTCTTTAAGGAATCTGATATTTCCAAGTTTGCCGCCTTCTACAAGGGTTTTCTCGCTTGATCTTTGACGTGGGCTTTTAGTGCTCTAGCCTGGTCCAATTGGTGCGCTGCATCTTCCAGAATATTATCCATATTTTTATCTTTTATTACGCCTCCATTGTTGGTGCTGCCACACTAGATTCTGTCGCGGCCTTGTCTTCTGCCTCGGTCGCAACACTGCTTCACTGCCGCTTCTGTTCTGGATATTCCTGCATGTACAGAATATGTAATAATATCTGCATTCTCTATAAATATTGACTTTGTAAGTAACGATAATGGAATATCCAATATTTGCGCAAAGAGTTCATAATTCGGTTCAAGTTGGTGTATAATAGATGCATAAAGTACCATGAGAAGGGTAGTAAATAACTGCATTTTAGGCACTCATCAGATATAATTTTTTCTAAAGAGATATTCATGCCTTCAAGAATAATATCAAGTTGGAGGATAGGCATGGACTACAAAAGAACACGAACGAAAGACACCTCCACCATGATCGCACAAATGGGAGTATCCGTACCCGCATTAGCCCATATCTTTTTGAGTAGAATTGTCACTCGATGGATGGTACAGATGGACTATAACAAATATCGGAAATGACACTCCATAAATTTTCTTTATATTCTTATTTTATGTTAATTTTCTCTTTTATTTTATTTGGTATTTTCATAAATTTTCTTAATTATGGTTTGTAGGAATAATTATCTTCTCTTGATTTGAATGATTCTTTCTTCATTGATGTTTATCTTTTTTTAGGAAAATAAGCAAATGCATGTGAAGAAATTCATTCAAGGAGACACTCTATCAAGGCAGTAAACAGTGTCAAAAGCCGCAGCTATCCCAACGGTAGAAACAACGTAATGGCTAGCTGTCGAGATTTCCGCCGTGATAGTAAATGCTAACGGGCAGTAAAAGTTAAACGGCTATAAAACGGCTAGTGGATTAAAACGGTCACACTACCAAGGCCTATATAAGCACTCTCTTCCTCTTGAACTATTCACTATCACAATCTTGTTTCTTTAGAATTACTTACTCTTTCTTGCTATACTCTGTGCAATCTTAAAGATCTCTTCTTTTTCTCAGAAACGTTCTAGAATTCTCTCTAAAATCTTTAAGAAAATCTCCACTGATCATCCATGGAAACTTACACCAGACAATTATGGGAGGAACAAGGGTTTCAACACAGTGATGAGGAGAATTTCGGCATTGAACATTACTTGTTCGACAGAATCAAGTATAAAAAATGGCAGCTCTTTAGCCTGCAACCCAAACAAGCCAATGCCACGATTGTGCGAGAATTTTACGCACATTGGCCAAGCAAAGATTCACTCTATGTCCACTGCCAAGGCAGGCCAGTTCACCTTGATGCCGAGATAATCAACTAGTTTTATGGCCTAACCTCCGAATGAGATATCCACTTAGAATTCATGGAGGAGGTAACATACCAAGATTACGAATTGATCAAGGATGACCTTTGTTACGAAGGCACGAATTGGGAGACTGGAGCCCCTAAATGATTGGCTGCTCTGTAGAACCTTAAGCCCGAGGTAAAGATGTGGATAACATTTGTCAAGAGACACCTCATCCCCACATCACACAATAATACGGTGGACCGAAGAATATTGGTTCTAATCCAATCCATCATCAACAAAAGGAGCATCAACGTGGGAGAAATCATTCTACGAGAAATATACGAGTACTGTAAGAAAGAAAGAGGACCCTTAAATTTTCCATGCTTGATCACGGGTTTGTATATTGCTGTAGGTGTACCAACAGAAGATAATAATGAAATCAAAACTTCGAAGAAAGGATGGACTAGAGATTTTTGCCACAAATTGATGCAAATAAATCAGATAGAACCTGTCCAGGAAACACCACAACCTTACACTGTCGAGACTTCAGCCAGGGCCCAATACACGGCAGCCACACCTGGTGCTGCCCACACTATTGTTACGGCAGAACCCTACCAGTAGATCCTCTAGAAAGTAGCAACCATGGACCTTCGACAGCAACGGTACATGGAGTACCAGAGGGACTTCAACACTGCCTTAGCACAGATGATGAGAAATAACTTCTCAACCTAAGGAGTGCAGTTTCCAAACTTTCCTCCTAACATATTCGTCACAGCAGTACCTTACACCGAAACAACCCCAGCCCAAGAGGGCCGAGAGCATTCTTCCCTGTGGGACCACAAAGACCGTTCAATGCTGCTGGCCCATCTAGGGCAGCAGACACTTCCGCGGCATCATCTGCCAGTAGAAGACCTTCAAAGAGGAGGGCAGTGTGCAGCACTCCATCAAGATCCTCAATCCCAATGGGCAGTCTATCAGCTGACATAGATGCCTATGTAAATCAGAGCTAAGACATTACCGAGCCAAGCATTCAAATTATCGGGGCAGATCCATAAAATAAGAGAAGAACGAAAATAATAGACACTGAAGATGAAGGAGGAGAAGAGGTGAATGCTCCCATACCACGAGCAACACCAACAAGAGTACAGCCACCAAGACGAGCAAAGCCATCACCATCACCAAGGGTGCAACAATCACAATAAGATCGAGAAAACAAATTGTGGAAGAAAGCTCTTCCGAATCATTATAATTTATCTTCTTTATTTTATTTGTTGCTCATATAATTGTTTTTTTGTTACCTACTACTTGCCCCTAAATTAAGCATTAAGAACAATGCTTGGTTTGAGTTTGGGGGTGTAGAGCCACTACCGAGGCAATCTACTGCCGCGGCGCTGCCATGAAATGGGAGTTTTTAGTGATAATTTTTTTTGTTTTATGTCCACCACTTTACTTGAAATTGTTGTCCATACTCTTGCACTGCCCATCATCAGTATTGTTTTAGTTTATTCTTTTAAGGCAATAGAAATCTTTCTCCTTACCATAGTTAGGTTCTGTTTTGAAGGCTAATTCTAGGATACTTAAGAACAAAAACTTAGAAGCTTACTATAAGGTTGAACTTCAAAACACTTTTGGGACTTGTTTGTCTATAAGAATTCTTTTAATAAACTTAGGTGATAAAGACTTAGACTTTTGGAAAGGTGACTAGAGGTGCCTATAACCGGCTCTAGGAAATACTCTTCTTCATGCTAGAGGTGCTCAAAATTGGCTCAAGAAATTGTTGTTTTAAGAAGAGTATACTAAATCCTAGTCTATTTGTCTTGAACTTAAAGTTTATCTAAGAAGGCCTTTAATCAAACTTGTCCACAAAAACACACACACACTAAACCTTATAGTTTGTCTTCTAGGTACACCCTTAGGTAACCGAAAGGTTAAGTCTAAAGAATAGACATAGTTATGGTGGGGAGAATAGATGGAAATATAAGACCAAGAAAGAATAGAGTTTGACAAATTGATGGTTTGCATTGCTTGAGGACAAGCTATAGTTTAAGTTTGGGGGTGTGATAAGTGCTCAACTCACTATCACTTTCTACACTTTTCATGGGCACTTATCATCAATTCTACGCCTACTTGAGCCAATGCATGTACTTAATGTGATACATTCAGGGATTATACTATTAAAGATAATATTTGTAGAAAAGGCTACTTTACTACATTTTTATATCTGTGTAGGAACAAGTATTGTCGCGGCAACAACTTGAGGCCAAGGCAAGACCTGATGCTGAGGCAGCAGAGGATAAATAGCAATATGGCAGGCAAACTAAGGAGAAAAATGAGGAGAACGTTGTTGGACAAGAAGCCCAAGCATCGGAGCTGGACAACACAAGGAAAGCCCAAGAGAAAGGCCACGCGGGAAAAAACCTTCTAGAAGAATTAAACTTGAAAATATTTAACCTATGTATATAACTTGTTCCTTACTCCAAGTTGTACTCTATTTAGGAAAGGTTACCTAAGGGTGTACCTAAGGCATAGCCGTCCAAGGGATTAAGAGAGACAAATTTGAGAGAGTTCACCCTAGGAATAATTCTTCCATCATGTTCTAAGCTTTCTTAGGGCGTAGGTGAAAGTTGTTGAGTATTAGTGAGAAGTGATTATATCTTGCTCCTTGTTTCAATGCAATAAAATATCAAAGTTTGCTTACTCTTTGTCATTCTTTGTTCTTGCATCCAAGCTCGGGAGAGAAGTTTGTAAGTAATCTATTTGTCTAGACTTGGAAGAGTTAGACTCACAAAAGGAGTAAGTGTGGTATTCGACTTGATTGGAGAATACTAACTCGGCCTAGGGATAGGTTAAAGTTTCAGCGGCTAAAAGAAGTGTAGGTTTGGTTGTTGGTTACAATTGATTAACGTCGGGAGGTATCATCAAAGACTGATCATCAACAGTGTTTCGACTTAGGGATAAGCGGAGCCATCAAAGGACACTTTACTGAACTTTGGTAATTCTACCCAAGAGCAAGGGATTGTCGCAGCAGAAAACACTAATGTTACGAAGACAATAATTTAAAGTACTACCGAGGCAGTATAGTGTAATTGCATTAGACAGAAATAGATCAATCAAATCCACTATACAACACAACTGGATCCTACTATCTTTCTCAATTTGACCTCATCCTATATAGTTTTCTTTAATTGTTTTATTTAGTTTAATCAACATCCAATTTACTTGTGTCTTTACTTTTATTTTACATAGCAAGAAGATCAAAGAAAGCATATTAAGTATACCAATCCCTGTGGAGACGATACTTGATTTACTTATCACTTCATTACTTGATGACATGTATACTTGCACTATAATTGCGCATATATAGCACGTATCACCGCCAAGGCAGACAACCGCAACGTATTCACAGTTGTTGACCCAATAAACCTTCCAAGATAAGAACACACACGAACCGTTCGTGATTATTTAGAAGAAGATTTAGATAGGTTAACTCCTGCCATTGTGATGCCTAATATAGAGGCAGAACACTTCGAATTAAAATCGGTCATGTTCAACATGATCAATACCCTAGGCCAGTTTGGAGGTTCGGCCAATGAAGATGCTCAACGACATCTTAAGTCCTTTCTGGAAATCTGTAATTCGTCTAAGCTATCGGGAGTCTCATCTGACATCCTTAAGCTGAAACTGTTTCCTTATTTACTGAGAGATAGGGCAAAATCATGGTTAAACAACCTCTAGCCTAGATCGTTGAACTCATGGACTAAACTATGCCGAAGTTTTCTTGCCCAATTCAGTTATACCAACATGACTGATAGGGTGAGAAAAGATATCACATCATTCAGGAAAGAAGATGACGAATCAATGTATGAGGCTTGGTAAAGATACAGAAAACTATACAGAAAATACCCCATGCATGGTCTACCCGAGTGGACTCAAGTATCAATCTTCTACAATACAGTAAATATCCCTATGAGGATGATGCTTAATGCTTCCGTCAATGGAACCCTCTTAAACCGTCCACCCCATGAGAGTTTAGAAATTCTTGATAGGTTAGTGATGAGTGCCTAAAAGTCCTCAATTTTCACATCATTTCTCCACTCATTTATTGCTAATAAAGATAGAATAAAATGCAATAATAGATATTTCTAATTATTTTCCTTATTTCAACATCTGAATACTATCTTTGTTAATTTATTCATTATTTGGTATTAAACAGATATGTTTGATAGTTTTCTTTCTTAGACAGGAAACTAGATCACAGAAAGAGCCAAAAAAGAAAATAGATGATGAATTGCAAATGAAGCATCCTCCATGGTAGCGTTCTGAAGACTGCCGCGACAGCATAGAAGACGACAAGTGATGCTCAACAGGAAGAGGAAAAAATATCGAAAGACAAAGAGTAAAAGAAAAAAGACAAACTTAGTTAGGAGGTCGAACCCAAGTCAAACTGCGGGAAGAGACATTTTAGGAAATAAGATTTATTTAATATCAATTAATTAGGAATTAGATTTCTTTTCCATTTAGAACTATTTCCTTGCATGGAAAGATCAACTTAAAACTTAGCCTATATAAGGCACTTATTAAGTTTAGGTTAAAATAATAAGTCGGTTTACACACATAACATATCCTTAGCCGCCGACCATAATATGTTTTAAACTCTCCTTGAGGTTTAGATTGTTGTGGAGTAGATGGAGAGGAAGGTTACATCGTTATTGATATTTATTAATGCAAAACTTATTTCATAGTTTATTCTTTCTAGGTACTTAACTTTTTTGTATATGAGCTCGAGATGATAGTATGTGAAGAAATATTCATTTGTCTAATATCGAGAGAGTTAGACTCATGAAACGAAAGAATACGGTCTTTGCTCAAGGGAATTAACTAATCTGGGTCGGATTTTAGCGACTAACAAGATGCATGTGACGTTGCGATCTACCCTTGATTAACGCCGGGAGGTATAATCAACACACAGGGACTTCAACAGTTTTCTTTTCTTAGGGACAATGAAGAAACATATAAGGCTGCTCTATCGAACTATGAAAAATTGAATTGTCGACAAGGCATAACCCCGCCTAGGCAGTTGCGGCGACCCTTTGTGCGATCCGCCGAGGTGGTAGTTCAACCCATTGCATTAATAAGTAGATTAACAATATAACTGGATTCTCCTCTACAAAGCATTCAATCTAACCTTGTTCTTCTCATTATTATCATTTCATAATTTAATTTAGTATAGTTAATGCAATTAAACCAATCCAATTACTTATGCTTTTAAATTTCTTAAGTGCAGTTATAAGAAGTAGTAGAATCGACTCAGTCTTCGTGGGATTGATATCTTAAATATTACAATCTGATAAAGATGGAATTTAACAAGGACTCTATAGCTTCCATCAGATTTTGCGTCGTTGCCGAGGACTGACGCTCAATTTTACTATCAATTTTTTTTACATTTTTTTATTATTTTAGTTTATTTAGTTAGTTTTAGTTTTAGTTTAACTTCCGTGGATTGTTTTGTGCATGACCATGTCCAACCCTATCATTGATCAATACCCTTATGACCTAGAAATCGAAAAAACAACACGAGATATGAAACGAAGGGCACGCCAAAGAATAAACGTAGATCCTAACCAGCAAAACAACGCGGGTATGAATGTCGTCGAGGCAGACAACCGTGGTGCCTTCACAATAGTTGATCCAGTAAATATTCCAAGACAGAAACGCACTTAAACTATTCGAGACTATTTAGAGGAAGACTTAGATGGGTTAACTCCTGCTATTGTGATGCCTAATATAGAGGCAGAGCACTTCGAACTAAAACCAATCATGTTCAATATGATCAACACCCTAAGCCAGTTTGAGGGTTCGGACAATGAAGATGCCCGGTAGCATCTTAAGTCCTTTTTGAAAATTTGTAATTCGTTTAAACTGTCGGGAGTCTCAGCCAACATCTTTAAGCTGAATTTATTTTCCTATTCACTGAGGGATAGGGCAAAAGTATGATTAAATAACCTCCAGTCGAGATTGTTGAATTCATGGACAGAACTATGCTGAAACTTCCTTGCCAGATTCAGTTATAGCAATATGACTGATGGGCTACGAAACGACATAACATCATTTAGGCAAGATGAAGACGAATCAATGTTTGAGGCATGGGAAAGATATAGAGAATTATACAGAACTATGCCGAAGCACGGTCTGCTTGAGTGGACCCAAGTATCCATCTTCTACAATGCAGTAAACACCCCTACAAGGGTGATGCTTGATGTGTCCATCAATGGCACCCTCTTAGACCATCCACCCCATGAGAGTATAGAAATTCTAGATAGGTTAGCAAAGAACAACTATCAACACCCAACCACAAGAAGAGGCATAAATAGATGAGGCATGACAAATTCAGATTCTTTGGATTTCATTCTAGCCCAAATGTTCGCCTTGAAAAACATGGTGAAGGATCTACAAAAGCTAAGTCACGTTCGAGAATTAAAAGCAGTCACCATTCTCTACGGAACATATGGTGACAATCATGACTCGAATGCATGCCCGCACAATCCAGAATCTTCCTTCTATGTTGGAAATTTTAACAGAAACAATATGTTCAACAACTATAATCCATCATGGAGGAAGCACCCTAATTTCTCATGAAGCAATCCTAATAATGCACTTAACACGCAACATCAACCAGTGCAATCTACGGGATTCTAGAAAAATAATAGATTTGCTCAGCAACAGATGCTAAAGCAGGCACCGCCTCCGCAGTAAAAAAATAGACGGCCAGACTTTGGAGAATACACTATAAACATTCATGGTCCAGACTGGTGCATACATTGCAAATACAAACAATTTCATCCAAAGAGCTAACACTTTCATGGACAGAACAGAAATAAGAATGCAGAATAACGAAGCTGTTCTCAAGGCGCTGGAAACCACAGTAGGACAAATGGCACAATAGATGAAAAGTAGACCCATAAAAGGTCTCCTGAGCGATACTGAAGTCTCTAGAATTGGTCCTCATAAACAATATAAAGTCATATCGACTAGAAGTGGATTACAACTGAAGGACCCTAAAATACCTGCTCAAATATTTGGTAAGACTCCTGAAACAGTATCCTCTAAAGAAGCTACTGATGAAACATTTAAGGCAAAGGAACCAGCAGATACTGCCGATTATACTTCCATAGCAGATGATGTCATAACCGCACCATAGATAAGATTTCAGTGCAATGAAAAGATCGAAGATCTGTGCCCATCACCATGTTTTCCACAAAGGTTAAAATAGCAAAAGCAAGAGTACCAGTTTAAGAAATTCCTGGATATACTTAAACATGTACATGTAAATATACTTTTAATGGAGGCAATTAAGTAAATGCCCAACTACACCAAATTCCTTAAGGACATTAAATCCAAAAGGAAAAAAATTAGGGAATTTGAAATAGTTGTCGCAACGGAAGGATGTGTGGCAATGCTGCATAACAAGGCCACCACCAAAAGAAAAGATCTTGGTAGCTTCATCATACCATGTGCTATCAGTGACCAATATGTGAGCAATGCACTATGCGACTTAGACGCTAGCATAAATCTCATACCTAAGCCAGTATTTCAAAAACTGGGCATCGGGCAAGCATAACCAACACCAGTTATACTGCAGCTGGTAGACCGCTCTTACATACAATCTGAAGGAAAAATTGAAGATACTCTAGTAAGGATGGATAAATTTATTTTTCTTCCTGACTTCTTAATTCTTGATTGTGAAGCAGATGAGCACACTTCAATCATATTAGGAAGGTCATTCTTAGCCACAAGAAAAATATTGATCGATTGTCATAAAGGAGAATTGATCATAAGGATCAATGACCAACAAGTAAATATCAATGTATTTAAAAATATAGGGCATCAGGATGAACTAGATGAATGCAAAAGAATTGAAGTTAAAACTGAATTCAACTTCAATCTACAAACAGATTGCCTAAAAAGTAACTGCTAAGGCAACCTCTTCCGAAGCAGCACGCCCCTTGAGCAACAATACATTCGAAATAAACCATCAGATGAGGAGACATCAACTGGAATATCAGCTTCGCCTCTAGACAAAAAGGGTAAGCTGGTTGCTGATGAAGATGTAATTTATTGTGCTTCTACAGTAATCTAATTTTTCATTTTTAGTCCCTAATTTAGTTTTTTATGATTTAGGAATTAGAAAATTATTTTTAGGTTTAGGCTTTAAATTTTAACACTCACAACTTAGTTCATAATTAGTTTCTCACATCTTTCATTATTCAGTTTTCAGGTCCAATAAGGAAGTAAAATAAAAAGATGAACAAGCCTAAAAATGCGAGCCAATTCAAGAATAAAATATTTCGACGAGAAACTTATTGCCCAAGTCGAAGCCACATCGTTTCTTCCGCCAGTACGGGCCAGCTGGAATGGTATAACATGCACGCCAAGAATAATGATAACGTTGTTGCCGTTGCCAACGGTTGGTCACCTTTGTCTATAAATAGTGAAGAAAGCCTCATCTTTTTCATACTTTCTCTTTATTACAATTACTCTGTCAAAATTTTTTCTTCATTCTCTTCAAAAATATGTCAACTCCACAAGAAAACCCTGTCGGAGCAGCGAAGTTCAAACGGTTATCCACACCGGCAGTCAGGCATGAATACGAGCAAAACTTAAAGAATAGACAGATCTGGGAGGAGCAAGGCTTCCATTATACAGAAGAAGATCTAGGTTTGGAAGCCTTCATCTTATCAAAAATAAATTTTCAGAGATGGCAACAGTTCGCCAGGCAGCCAAACCCAGCAAATATTGAATAGGATGAGAATTCTACGCCCACCGAATAGTGGCGAAGAACTCATATGCCTACCTCAGAGGAAGGGTAATTCCAATGGTCGACGTCGTCATCAACGCCTACTTCGACCTCCACAGAAAAAGAAGAACATGAAGAGTTTGTTGCCGCCCTGACGAAAGATGATTATGAAGCAATAAAAGCCAAACTTTGTGTACCCAGAGCTGAATGGAATACAGGTAAGCATCGCGGATCAGTCAGTCGTCGTGATCTCTGCCCAGAAGCTAAACTCTGGAATGTCTTCATCAAAAGGAATCTACTACCAACCTCTCATAACCAGATAGTGGATAGACCATGATTGACGCTCATCCACTCTATCATCCACAACCGAAAAATCAATATCGACATCATCATTAGCGAGCAGATATTTTAATAGACCACCAAGGAAAAAGGTATCCTTATCTTTCCTTGCTTAATTACCGCTCTAAGGAATTTAGAAAAGGTTGCGAACAAGCCCTTGGATACCTATACACCAAGACGTGTGGGCTGGACAAGGGAAATTTATATGAAAAGGATACAAGTGGAAGAAACAGTTCCACAAGCTTTTATTCCTCCCTCGACCGAAGTAGAACCTGTCGAGGCCGCCCAACCAACAGACCCAGTTAAACATACACCAGTAGGACTCTTGGAGATCCTGTAAAGGATAGAGAGAAGGCAGCTGGCGTTTATGATCTATATTGAGAAGTTGAACAATGCTATCATCTTTATTATTCGAGAAAAATTCCCTACATGCACAACTATGTTTCTAGACTTCACAGTCAATCTATCCATGCCGTAACCAACATTGATGGCACCATCTGTTTCAGCTACTGTCCCAGTCTCCCCTGCCACTACAGCAATTATAACTGCAACTGAACCACATTCAACAGACTTAGTAGCCGATTTCCTCCGAATGGAATCCACCAATAGAGGAGCTACACTAGAAAATTCAACAACTTTCGCTTGGAGTGATTCGGAAGAAGATTTGAAAAGCCAACTAAAAGTTGCCAATAAATTCATTGCTGCAACACAAAGAGGGCAGAAGAGAAAGACAACTTCTTCATCCTCAATCAACTTATATCTAAAGGAGGAGCAGCCACGAGACCCAACTCCTATCCGAGTCCAGACACACCGATCTACCAAGAAGCCGATGGTAAGTCCGCCAAAGGCAGTGGCAAAACAACCACCGATGCCAACTAACCAGCAGACATCGAATACTCGTCGAAAGCTGATAATCGACAGTGATTCTGAGGATTCATTTGGATCTTCCACATCTTTCTAAGGGTGGTAAATTTTCTTATTTTTATCTTTTTTTGTTTTATTTTTTGTTTTATTTTTCTCTTTTCTTTTCTCTTTTTTTCGGTTATATCCATGTTCATGCATTGAGGACAATGCATCCCTTGAGTTTGGGGGAGCATTTGCCTATTTTGTAATATGTAAATACAATGTATGAAAGTAATCAAAATATCTCATTAATGCTTTAAATATTATCATAGTTACTTGAGTATTACTGCAAAATTTTGTTTAAAAGTCTGTTAAATTTTATTAAAACTGCCTCGGCAGTGTTATGATGATTCTTTCCGACTTCATCCTTTGTACCTTTACTACTACTAATAACCCAAAGAAAATTGATACTCACTTACCTTATCAGCATGATAAACATTTACATATGATTCAAACATAGTCCAAACCAGTTTAGTCGAAAACATATGTTTTCCCCCAACTCCTACCACAACACTTACCACCAAACTCATGGAAAAAGATTACCATAAGCCTTGCTTAAGATACCATCCCATCTCAAAACTTTCCGTAACAACCATGCGGTTAACATAACACAAAAAGATTCTCAATACAAAACTAAACCTTGCCCAGAACATATCCTTCACTAGACCCTCAATAAATACTTTACCACGACTTGTCCCCGATCAACTTCACCAAGGTTGAATTTCGCTCATGGATCCACCATTTAACTAGGTCACCCTATAGGTTAACCGAACATCTTCCCTCGTAACTCCACAACAACCCTAGATTACCCCACATAACAAACTCTCATTGCAAGCATGCTTATGTAAGCCAAGTCATCCCCAGTTGCTAACGTTCTACAAAACATATCATACAAGAAACTTACCAACTTTGTGTCAACCTTAACATTATACTCATTATAACAATAATATCTCCAACTTAAGGTTTAGCCACCATAACCAACTCCACCAAGGTTCAAAATTTAAAATCTATACATCATTAAGTGCCTTGACACTAAACCCAAAACCCTTTTTCTTTATCAACTCATCGACAAACCAACTCCTACATTAACTATACCACAACAAAATCCAAACTTGTAAAACCATTCCTTCCACTAGCTCCAACATCTCTTATTTCATAACCTTGCCAAAGCGGTAATCATAATGATGAAACATCCATAAACACGAACCCACCGAACACAAAACCTCAAAACTCTTTTCGATAAAAGCAAACCCATAAGACTGAACAATCGATACAAACCATAAATTGTCTAGCGATCCATATTACACCACTTTAGACATCATCAAAGACTAACTTTACCCGAAGTATATCCAACTTAACATCCTGTAAACACAACGTGTACACTTTCCTCCTTTATAGCACCACCAAACCTCTCAAGGTCACAACAATCTATGATTCAAACCCCCGATTTCACAACTCTCATACCAATATGTATCTCATATTTTACTTCCATCCTGACCATACCAGATTGGTCACAACCTCCGATCCAACTGCACACTAACCACACTACAAAGAATTCCATGTAATTTCCACAAAATAGTTTCACATCACTTAGAAAAACACCAACCCGCCATACTCTATAAAACATGCTGCAACCTTGTTACAACCTCCAGATCTTAACTAGAAAGAATCCGCAAAACTCAGCCCTTCCTTCAGTAATGACCAACTCAAACTAACCATAACACAGTGTACTTACCTTGGTTTCAAACATTCACAACTCCGAGACCAACCACTCATTGTTCATCCATGACCATTCCTTAACCAAAAGGATTGCTTGCCCACTACACATTCAGCTTAACACCACAAGAAAGTTCTTTCAACCTCTTCTTTTTTTTCCCACACCTTCACCTTAAAAGAACCAACCACAATCCACTTACACCCTCAAGGAGCTACTCGCAAGTGTGAACAAATGTATGCATGATTTCCTGTATGCCCTCATAAATGCCTATGCAAATGCATGTGCATGTAAATGCAATTTCTAATATCATGCTCAAGAATGCATGCATGTCCTACATTATCTATAGATATATACATATATGTGCTCTTATTCTATGCATGATTATTGTTCACACTCACAAATAACATCCTCAATTCTAACAACTTCAACTACCAACTTGTTAACCACTCCTTAGTTAGATTAGCAACTGTTGTACCAGCTTCAGCAGTCCAAAACACACCCAAAAGAACAGTGCAACCCCACAAACCAACCTTCCGGCCTAACCGAAAGCACACTTACAGAGGAGGAAGAATTTACTCTTCCCTAGCAGTCATTTCATCTTCAATCTTGACCATCAAAGTTCATACCAACAGTATCTAGTGACTTACGTCTCAGAAACATATTCAAAAACTTTAAACATGCAGTTTAAAACATAATGTTCAAATAAAACAAACTTACATTCGGGCAAGATCCAAGGGAAAACTGAGAGCATCTGAAAATATGTTGGCATTGGAAATGTGTAACCGATAACCCCAGTTTAACCATCATTACGCAGAGTACAATCATCACGAATAGATTTTCACACTCCAACAACATATCATGCTCAATCACACATATCATGATCAATCACACATTTAAGCACATAACTTAGCAATCCTATACATGCATTAACTAACCAACTACACACTTTACAAATCAACAACACATTTTTTTAAACCTTACAACACACTTTTCAAACCTGGATCTGATACCACCAAATATAACCCCCTTAGCCCGGCCTAGACGGAACCGGCACTAACGGGTTACACGGGGAATATCAAACCAAACCCGCGAAGGTTCGATTCGATAAACAACCCTAAAACTGCTTTATTTTTTTTGTTTTACCTCACTAGATGCACAATCTTATTCCTACATGACAAGGTCTCATACAAAGCATTGTCGGTAACACATTAATTAAAAACAACCATCCGATTAAACACTAACATAGATTAAGGACTAAAACGTAAAACTTTTAAATCCTATTAACAAAATATAAATTCTCTTCATCAAAGTTCAATTAAACATACAAGAGTTCCTCACAGCAAATTTCAACTCAAACGGATCATTCTAACATCATCAATTATATGTTCTTCTAATTTAAGGACCAAAATGTAAATCTTCCAAAATACAAGGACTTCATCCAAATTAGGATTACCATCTTCAAATTAAATCAACTTTATACTTGCATGCAAAATTTCAGCTCAAAATAACATCGGTAAGCACCTTAATCGAACAAAGGAAGATATTTGAGACTAAAGTTTAATTTCTAGCAACTTTCAATTCTTGGTGATCAAAGGTTTCAAAACTTTGGGTCTGGAACCAAGAGTTTCGTTACACTAAGTGCATTCCAAATACTCCATACTCAACCATTAATTAGATCTTCTAAATGCATCAATCCTAGGCATATTTAGTAACATATGGCACATAATCAACAACGACACGGACATCAATCAAACTATAGGCATGCTCCCTAGGAAATGATTAACAACATATCAATCATGCTAGTAGATGCTTCAACAATCCAAACAATTCCAAAGTTCAACAATTAACAATCAAACAATAATGGTCTTATTACAATATAAACCAAAGCCTAAGTACACACTCCTCACATAGGTTGGGTTACACATTGCCTTGCCCAATTTGTTTGCCAAAAACATACCAAATTCAAAGTGATTCTTCCCCTTGGTTTCCTTGCCTCGAACGAAGCTCCAAGTGCCTTTATTTCTCTACATGGATGAAAACAGAGCTTAAGCAAACATGCTTAGTGAGGAAGCTCTACACAAATCATCAATGCATCTATTTAAAATCATGATGAAACCATAGTTTGCAATACATTGTTAAATCATGCATGCTAACATTTCATGCTCATGTTCTTTAAATCATATGCATCCTTGAGTTCACATAATCTTATCAAAACAATTTATAAATGATGTACAATGTCCATTTCAAATTCATGTATGTATATTGGCTTTCTATTGACCACTTAATGTGAACCTTGAGTTCATCGAATACACGGATCCATTTTCTCATAATCGGAGACTCTTGGTCTCAACATGCATCGGTCGGACACTTAGTCACCCTTGTATACATGTTATCCCCCACTACACACGGTTAGACAGAAAGTCACCCTTGTTTACATATGGGTCAACTATATGCACGGTTCGACACAAAGTCACCCTTGTTTACATATAGGCAAGCTCTACCACGCACGGTTAGACACAAAGTCACCCTTGTTTATGTGTAGGCGGCTCTACCACGCATGGTTGGACACAAAGTCACCCTTGTTTACGTGTAGGCAATTTTCTGTATTCTCAATTTTGTTTATAGTGCACTTAAGACAATCCTAATGACATGTTATTCGTATTCAAATCTAAAATTAGTGTCACTAAGCCAATATCATAATCAATGTGCATGATAACTTGCTGCTCATAATGCATTCATAATATGTTCAACAAATGAACCAAAAGCCATGCCCAAAGGCACCATCATGTATAAGGCAATTAACCATATTGTTTTCCAAATCATATAACTTGCTGCTCATAATGCATGCATAATATGTTCAACAAATGAACCAAAAGTCATGCCCAAAGGCACCATCATATATAAGGCAAATAACCATATTGTATCCCAAATCATTTCTCATAGTTTTTCATAATAATGGATGCTAAATAAGCTATGCATTTCAGCAAGTAATTCTCATGTATGCACCATTTTAAAATATGCTCATGCAGTTCCATAAATCTCATTTCATTACCAACCTAATGCCTTTATCAAATGTAGCCGAAACTCATATCGGTTTATCAAAAACATTTACTTTACTTACTCTTGAACTATGGAAGGTTTTCACACTCTTCCATAATCCCCAAAACAGAACTGTATCAAACGCGGTTCGCTTTAAGTCCGAAAACACTCACCAACAAGCGAAACGAGCTTTCGCCGCTATCCGATGATCGCACCAATGCACCAGTAATGAAGCTTATTCTTGTACCTCTTCTACAACATTAAAAACAGATTATTCTCACATCATAACATTCTCAAACCAACAGCCATATCCGATCACCATTAAACTACCAAAAACTTAGCCGAAAAGACCGAAAACTAAGCCGAAACGCATCCGAACAACATCAGCCCAAAACCTAACGAATCTAACATCTAATCCACCTCAATTATGATCCAAAAACACATCCAAACTATCCTTATACCTCCAGCAACATTTAAGCATCTAAAACAGCCCATAAAACAACCGAAAAGCACCTTAAAACTACATCGATTGCATTATTCCAGGATTAAATTAATGTGCTATCAAAAGAAGACTAAATTAATCATTAAATCAACATAAAAACATGATTGAATTCATCTAATTTCCAGCATTAAATGAGATCCAAAAAGATTTCACAAAAACATCACAAAATCACTAGATCTAACATTAAAAACATAGAATCAAGTTTTTACTCAAAGATTAGTAAGCTAATACTTGGGAATTTCAATAAAGAACCTTAGAAAAGAATAAAAATCCAAAAAATTACCTTCAAGATCTATTCACCAAAAATATGTAATTTTCCCCTTCTTGATTCCTTGCAATTTGATGTAGATTTGATGAAATTGATGCTTAGGTTTTGTAAAGGATGGAAAGATGATGCAAGTGATGTAATCTTTGTGGAAAAAGATGCAAAAATCAGCAAGGAATTGAAGAGAAAAGATGAAGAGAAAGTGGAGAGAAAATGAGAGAAAAAGATGAGAGAAAATGAGAGAAAAGTGGTTTTTGAGAAAAATGATTAAAAATCCAATTAAAGTCATTAAAAAACTTTTTGGTGAATAAATCATTATTAAAAATTAGAAATGAGTTTATGGCCCTCTAAGGATTCTAAGTTTAGCTTGCTTTTCAATTTAATCACTAAAATAACATAATTTCCGAAAATCCAAATTAAGTCTCTCAATTTTTCCAAAAATTACAAATTGGTCATTTATGCATAATTAAGCATAATTAAAAATCATTATAAAATCCAAATTATTTTCTTTTAATTTTGAAACATATTTTTAATATTTCAAACCACCTTCCAAATTATTATTTTTCTTAATTAAAAATATCCTTATTTTATTTTTCCTAAAATTAATGAACTGGAGAACTCGATTCGACCCGAATCGAATTCCCCTAACTAAGCCTAAACTAATAACCCCAAAAACAGGATGTTACACTGAAACGCATTCGAACAACATCAGCCCAAAATCTAATAATTCTAACATCTAATCCACTTCAATTATGAACTAAAAACACATCTAAACTATCCTTATACCTCCAGCAATATTAAAACACCTAAAATAGCCCCTAAAACAACCAAAAATCACCTTAAAATAACACCGATTGTATTATTCCAGGATTAAATTAATGTGCCATCAATTCAAGACTCATTTAATTATTTACTTGACATAATAACATAATTAAATCTACCTAATTACAACATTAATTGAGATCTAAAAAGATTTCATAAAAATCCTCATAAAATCATTAGATCTAGAATTAAAAACATGAAATCAAGTTTCACTTAATGATTAGCAAGTTAATACTTGGGAATTTCAATAAAGAACCTTAGAAAAAGATTAAAGTTTAGCAAGTTACCTTTGAGATTTACTCCGCCAAAAAGATGAGAAATCCTTTCCTTGATTTCTTGAAAATGGATGTTGATTTTGCAAAAATTGATGAATAGGCTTTGTAGAGAATGAAAACATGAATAAAATGAAATAAATCTTGTTGAAAATGATGAAGAAATCAACAAGTAATTGAATAAATTTGAAGAAGAAGATGAAGAGAAAATCATGAGAGAAAAGATGAGAAAATAAGTGGTTATGAGAGAAAATAAAATTATCATCTTTTTTAAAAACTATTTAAAAACAATTTTGGTGGATAAATCAATAATTAAAAATAAATTGGGTTTATGGCCCTCTAAGGATTCTAAGTATAGCTTGTTTTCCAATTTAGTCACTAAAAATGCCCATTTTCGAAAATCACCAATTAAACCACCAAATCTTTTTCCAAAATTACAATTTGGTAACTAGTACATAATTAAACTTAATTATAAATTAAATTGAAGTTCAAATAAAATTCCTTTAATTTTAAAACATCATTTTAATATTTCTAAACCATTTGCCAAAATTATTACTTGTCCGATTAGAATATTATCATTTTAATTTTCCCGGAATAACGAACCGAAGAACTCGATTCGACCCGAATCGAATTTCCTAAACCATGACTCAAGCTACTAACCCCAAAATCGGGATGTTACATATACAGTACGGTCTGGTTATCAATTTTTGCAGTTGCAGCCTGGGCTAGTTAACAGACTCTCTAAACTTTGGAAAATTCTATCCAAATTGCCTACCCTTCCCAAGGTTCGTTCCTTTGGATAGCGATTATGTCATAATGCACTACCTTCTAGCCACAAAATCCTTCAAGCCAATCTTGGTACGGGGGTTTGCCCTATTTGTAACATGGGCATTAAATCTACCCTCCATGCTATGAGGGAATATCCTAGTGCTAAGAAGGCGCTCCATTTTTCAGGGCTCTCCACCTGAATTTTGTCCAACACATATGTCTCCCCTCATCAGTGGCTTACTGATGTTGCTGGATTTTTTCCTTGCATCAATTCTCGTTTCTTATTACGATCTTATGAAATTTATGGAACCGCCATAATGATTTTGTCCATAACAACCATCTTCAACTGGTTTGGTTAACTGTATCCATTGCACAAAAACTTTTCACTAACTATACATCAGTTAATGATGCTACCCAACTACATTCCCGGCTAGCAGAGCCCACCTTCGCTCAAGCTAGATGGACGAAACCGGCCCCTAGTTTCGTTAAAATTAACACAGATAGGGCCTTTGACCCTGTGTTAAGGGGTGTTGCTGCATGCGTCATTGCTCGAGACTCTTCTGGCTCCGTACTTGGTGGTTGCTCTATGCATCTTGTTTGTCCGGACCCAACCTCTGCCGAGGCTCTCGCTATTCTTGAAGGTTTAAGATTTGTTGTTGCCAATGGCTGGACTAATGTGATTATTGAAATAGATTCTGCTTCCATTATCAACAAAGTTAACAACACTCATCATCAAGATCTTTCCACAGTGCAACATTTGGTGTCTTGCATCCGCTCCATTCTTGGTACTCTGCTTGATTATAAGATTTGTTATGTACCTAGAGACGTAAACATTGTAGCCCATGTTTTAGCTACTAGGGCTTTACGTTCTTTTACCTCTTACTCTTTTGATTATATCTTTTTCGACTTTATTCGGGCTTCTGTAAACTCGGAGAGGTTCTCCTCTTCTACTCAATAAAACCTTGGGTACTCTTTTCCCCATAGGGGCCTACTCACCTCTTGAGGGGACTGGCTATAGGGGTTTTTTAATGAGGCACTTTCCTTCAAAAAAAAATTCGAACAAATTCTCTATAAAGCCTTTTAAGACAAGTACCTTTTAATCCCAACAAAATGAAAACGAAATGTTATTAAATAAATTTTTATGAGTTTAAAGAGTTAACTATGGGCTTTTGAAAAAATTATACAGATTAATCTAAATTTTTTAGCTTTTTATGTAGTGAAAATTGGAATGGATTCTCTATAAAGCCCATTTAGACATGCACATTTTAATCCTCAAAAAATGACAACCAGATGTTATTAAATCAAATTTTATGAGTTCAAATATTTAATTATGGGATTTTGAACAAAATTATACAGACTAATCTAAAATTTTCAACTTTTTACTCGGTTAAAATTCGAACGGATTCTCTATAAATCCTTTTTAGACATGCAAGTTTTAATCCCAACAAAAATTAAACCAGATGTTATTAAATCAAATTTTTTGAGTTCAAATAGTTAAATATGGGCTTTTGACCAAAATTATATAGATTAATCTAAAATTTTTAACTTTTTACTCGGTTAAAATTGGAACGGATTCTCTATAAAGCCCATTTAGATATACAAGTTTTAATCTCAAAAAACGACAACCAGATGTTATTAAATCAAATTTATGAGTTCAAAAAGTTAATTATGGGCTTTTGAACAAAATTATACAGATTAATCTAAAATTTTTAGCTTTTTACGCGGTTAAAATTGGAATGGATTCTCCATAAGGCTTTTGTAGACATGCACGTTTTAATCCCAACAAAACGAAAACCAGATATTATTAAAATAAATTTTATGAGTTCAAATATTTAATTATGGGCTTTTGAACAAGATTGTACAAATTAATCTAAAATTTTTAGCTTCTTACTCGGTTAAAATTTGAACAGATTCTCTATAAGACATTTTTAGACATGTACGTTTTAATCCCAATCAAACAAAAACCAGATGTTATTAAATCAAAATTTATGAGTTCAAATAGTTAATTATGGGGTTTTGAACAAAATTATACAGATTAATCTAAAATTTTTAGCTTTTTACTCGGTTAAAATTCCAATAGATTTTCGATAAGGCATTTTTAGACATGCACGTTTAATCCCAACAAAATGAAAACCAAATGTTATTAAATAAAATTTTATGAGTTTAAATAGTTAATTATGATCTTTTGAAAAAAATTATATAGATTAATCTAAAATTTTCAGCTTTTTACTCGGTTAAAATTCGAACTGATTCTCTATAAAGCCTTTTTAGATATGCAAGTTTTAATCTCAACAAAACGAAAATCAGATATTATTAAATCAAATTTTATGAGTTCAAATAGTTAAATATGGGCTTTTGAACAAAATTATACAGATTAATCTAAAATTTTCAGCTTTTTACTCGGTTAAAATTCAAACGGATTCTCTATAAAGCCATTTTAGACATGCACGTTTTAATGCAAAAAACAAAAAAACAGATGTTATTAAATCAAATTTTATGAGTCCAAATAGTTAATTATGGGATTTTGAACAAAATTATACATATTAATCTAAAATTTTAAGCCTTTTACTCAGTTAAAATTCGAACGAATTCTATGTAAAGTCTTTTTAGACATGCACATTTTAATCCTAAAAAACGAAAAACAGATGTTATTAAATCAAATTTTATGAGTTCAAATAGTTAATTAGGGGCTTTTGAACAAAATTATACAAATTAATCTAAAATTTTCTGCTTTTTACTCGATTAAAGTTCGAATAGATTCTCTATAAATAATTTTTAGACATGCACGTTTTAATCCAACAAAACGAAAACCAAATGTTATTAAATCTAATTTTATGAGTTCAAATAGTTAATTATGGGATGTTGAACAAAATTATATAGATTAATCTAAAATTTTTAGCTTTTTACTCGGTTAAAATTCGAATAGATTCTCTATAAGACAATTTTAGACATACACGTTTTAATCCCAAACAAACGACAACCAAATGTTTTTAAATCAAATTTATGAGTTCAAAAATTTAATTATAGGATTTTGAACAAAATTATAGAGATTAATCTAAAATTTTTTGCTTTTTACGAGGTTAAAATTGGAACAGATTCTCTATAAGGCATTTTTAGACATGCACGCTTTAATCCCAATAAAAAAAACCATATATTATTGAATCAAATTTTATGAGTTCAAATAGTTAATTATGGGCTTTTAAACAAAATTATACGATTAATCTAAAATTTTTAGCTTTTTACTAAGTTAAAATTCGAACATATTCTCTATAAGGCATATTTAGATATGTACGTTTTAATCCCAACAAAGCGAAAACCAGATGTTATTAAATCAAATTTTATGAGTTCAAATAGTTAATTATGGCTTTTGAGCAAAATTATACAGATTAATCTAAAATTTTCAGCTTTTTACTCGGTTAAAATTCGAACGAATTCTATATAAAGCCTTTTTAGACATGCACATTTTAATCCCAGCAAAACACAAACCATATGTTATTAAATCAAATTTTATGACTTCAAATAGTTAATTATGATCTTTTAAACAAAATTATACATATTAATATCAAATTTTCAACTTTTTACTCGATTAAAATTGGAACGGATTCTCTATAAAGACCATTTAGATCTACATGTTTTAATCCCAAAAAAACAACAACCAGATGTTATCAAATCAAATTTATGAGTTCAAAAAGTTAATTATGGGGTTTTGAACAAAATTATACAGATTAATCTAAAATTTTTAGCTTTTTATACGGTTAAAATTAGAACGGATTCTTTATAAGGCATTTTTAGACAGACACGTTTTAATCCCAACAAAAAGAAAACTAGATATTATTGAATCAAATTTTATGAGTTCAAATACTTAATTATGGGCTTTTGAACAAAATTATACATATTAATCTAAAACTTTAGCTTTTTACTCGGTTAAAATTCGAATACATTCTCTATAACTCATGTTTAGACATGTACGTTTCTATCCCAACAAAATGAAAACTAGATGTTATTATATCAAATTTTATGAGTTCGAATAGTTAATTATGGGATTTTGAACAAAATTATACAGATTAATCAAATTTTTTTATCTTTTTACATGGTTAAAATTCGAATAGATTCTATATAAGGCATTTTTAGACATGCACATTTTAATCCCAAAAAAACGAAACCAGATGTTATTAAATCAAATTTTATGAGTTCAAATAGTTAATTATAGCCTTTTGAACAAAATTATACAGATTAATCTAAAATTTTGAGCTTTTTACTCGGTTAAAATTCAAACAAATTCTCTATAAAAGCCTTTTTAGACATGCACGTTTTAATCAAACAAAACGAAAATCATATGTCATTAAATCAAATTTTATGAGTTTAAATAGTTAACTATGTGCTTTTGAACAAAATTATACAGATTAATCTAGAATTTTCAGCTTTTTATTCAGTCAAAATTTGAACGAATTCTCTATAAAGCCTTTTTAGACATGCATGTTTTAATCCCAACAAAACAAAAACCATATGTTATTAAATCAAATTTATGAGTTCAAAAGTTAATTATGGTCTTTTGAACAAAATTATACAGATTAATCTAAAATTTTTAGCTTTTTACGCGGTTAAAATTGGAACGGATTCTTTATATGGCATTTTTAGACAGACACGTTTTAATCCCAACAAAACGAAAACTAGATGTTATTAAATCAAATTTTATGAGTTCGAATAGTTAATTATGGGATTTTGAACAAAATTATACAGATTAATCTAAAATTTTCAACTTTTTACTCAGTTAAAATTCGAACGGATTCTCTATAAAGTCTTTTTAGACATGCACGTTTTAATCCAACAAGACGAAAACCAGATGTTATTAAATCAATTTTTATGAGTTCAAATAGTGAATTATGGGCTTTTCAACAAAATTATATAGATTAATCTAAAATTTTCAGCTTTTTACTCGGTTAAAATTCGAACGAATTCTCTATAAGGTCTTTTTAGATATGCACATTTTAATTCCAACAAAACGAAAATCAGATGTTATTAAATAAAATTTTATGAGTTCAAATAGTTAATTATGGCCTTTTGAATAAAATTATACAGATTAATCTAAAATTTTCAGCTTTTTACTCTGTTAAAATTCAAACAAATTCTCTATAAAGCCTTTTTAAACATGCACGTTTTAATCAAACAAAACGAAAATCAGATGTCATTAAATCAAATTTTATGAGTTCAAATAGTTAACAAAATGCTTTTGAACAAAATTATACAGATTAATCTAAAATTTTCAGCTTTTTACTCGGTTAAAATTCGAACGAGTTCTCTATAAAGCCTTTTTAGACGTGCACGTTTTAATCCCAGCAAAACGAAAACCAGATGTTATTAAATGAAATTTTATGAGTTTAAACAGTTATTATGGACTTTTGAACAAAATTATACAAATTAATCCAAAATTTTCAGCTTTTTGCTAGGTTAAAATTCGAACGAATTCTATATAAAGCCTTTTTAGACATGCACATTTTAATCCCAGCAAAACAAAAACCAGATGTTATTCAATCAAAATTTATGAGTTCAAATAGTTAATTATGGGCTTGGCTTCTAAACAATATTATACATATCAATATCAAATTTTCAACTTTTTACTCTGTTAAAATTGGAACGAATACTCTATAAAGCCATTTAGACATGCACATTTTAATCAAAAAAATGAGAACCAGATGTTATTAAATTAAATGTATGAGTTTAAAAAGTTAATTATGGGATTTTGAGAAAAATTATACAAATTAATATAAAATTTTAGCTTTTTACGCGATTAAAATTGGAACAAATTCTTTGAAAGGCATTTTTAGACATGCACGTTTTAATCCCAACAAAACGAAAACTGTTAGAATATGCCCAGAGACCAATCATATGATGATTGTCTGGATACTTTTATTTACCAATTTTATTGAATAAAGGCATTGCCATTATTGTTTTCAGATATATGTGTCACATAAACTGAGAAACAATAAGGTCCATATAATAATATATGTATTATTATTAAAAGATCCTTAGTCAAGTATTATTATGGGTATGGACAATAATAATACGTTTAAGACTAACATGTGATTAATTGATGACAATGAGTTGTCATTGACATGGAGATGTCAGAATTAATACATGAATATATTAGTAGAGAATAATATATTGGATTGACCCACAATGAGCATATATCTTGGATTATTATGTGACGGTCACGATATTGCTCATAGTGACAACTATATGTATGATCCTTAGACTTGAGATTATTACTATCTCAACATATGTTGTTTTATGTTTTGATGTAGTTAAATGCGTTTCGCAATTAGTTACACTATAAAAACTGACATTGAACATATTACAATGTATGTAGTGAGAAGTGAATGATCAAGATAGGATTTGTCCTTCCTACATAATAGAAAAATATATCAAAGGCCACTTGATTGAGTGAGACTAGAAATGCATGGCTATGCTTGAATACGTTGATATGAGGTATCACAAATTATTCATTAAAAGTAGTTCACTCTAGATATCAAGAAACATTCAAATCGGCTATACAATAGAGAATTTTGAATTCTCAAACCCTAGAATCACGAAAAATAGTTTTTTGAGATTTTGCTTTATCAACCGGGTGAACTTAGTAAAGGCCGAGACGATATTCATGGAGACTAAAGAGTTGAATTTTCGAACGATCGTGATTGTCACAAATCCAATTGTTGTTCTTTTGATGCTTATCAAGGAACCCAATGTAAGTCATTGCGTCTCTTTCTCCCGATTTCGGATTAAACGTACATAGATCACTGGAAAGATAGTCGTAATTTTGTTCCACTGCGCCATGGGGTGTGCCGGCGGTCCCAACAGTGGTATCAGAGCCACTTGTACGATCCATAATTGGGTTAAATACTTGGGTGATGCGATATATATGAGATACATGCTTTATTTTATTGTGTCGAGGATATATATTGATATTGCTAGTCGATTAGGGATACGATTAATATGTTAATCTGTTAATTACAATCGCCATGTTGCTACAAAGATTTTACGATAATCATATGTCAATCGTTGACATAGTGATCGGTGAAAGTGCGATAACAGATCGCATCAAGGGAAAAGGAATAATTGTTATTCCGATACGTAAAAATCTATGGGATTTTAAAAATCTCGAAAACACGATTTTGTTGATAAATCTTATCAAATCGTGAAGTTTTTCCATAGAAAAATAGTCGCTATTTTTCAAAATTTTCATGTCGTGGCCGCAAGGGGCTTCGCCCCTTGACCCCATCGTAGGCAACATAGATTGTAGGCCCATATTGGTAATATTAATGATTTTTTGATATTATATATATGATATGTTTGCTTTGCACGGTGTTTGATATGCATGGTTATAGCACTTGCTTTTACAATAGTTGTAAATTTTAAATACGGCTTGCGTGTCGTACCTTTTTCTATCTCTGTTGTACTTTTCTTCTCATCTTACTCCCTCGTATGTAAAACGAGTTTCTATAATTGTATATTATTCTAAGAAGCAATCGAGACGTTTGGAGCAAAGGCGAGAAGATGCTTGAGAAGCAGTTTTAGAATAGAATTAGGGTTTTAAGGTTCTCCCATTGGCTTGAGATGGGTCACCTTAGTTCTTTATTTTGGGCTATAACCATTGCAACTTTTTATTTTATATCTATCATGTATGTGATGCAATGTATGATATGTATCTTCTACTCGCATATATTGATCAGATCAATAAGGGCCAAATTAAAAGAAATAACTATGAGATATTTAATGTTTTCCCTCAAATTAATCTAAGTTAAAATTAGCCGTCCAATATTTATCCTCGTTAAGGCCTTGATCGATCTTATGGGGGGTTTACCAAAGCATTAACACATAAGTCCATCTTGGTTAAACGCGAAGAATAAACAAGTGATATTCATCGGTTGCAATATTGGTAGTAACTTAGTTAGATTGTTTTAATAGGATTAGAAACCTAAAGGATAAGTATTTGGTTAAGTCATGAGATGACTGAACAAGAGTTGTTCACCAAATGGAGAAGTTACATGAGATGTAATTAGTAAAGGGTTACTTACCTAAATAACCTCTATCCTAAAAGAAAAGCCAAAGTTGATTTAGGAAATTGGTGAATTATGGATCCTCACTCACTAGAAAAATTTTCGTTAAATTTTTCTGAAATTAAAAACGATAGGGTTTTTTAATTTTGAACAAAATAGTGGGAGTATTTTATAAAAGAAGTCCTATTTATAATATTTCAAATTGGTAAATTTATATTATGTATTTCCATTATTGTAGATCTAAATGGCAAACAACACTATATCATTGCGATCACTCCTTGAGAAGGAGAAACTCAGTAGCGTAAACTTCCTTGATTGGTTCCGTAATTTGAGAATTGTTCTCAAACAAGAAAGAAAGGAATATGTCATTGAAGAACCTATTCCAGATGAACCGACATCTAATGCTTCTAGAGCTGACAAAGACAAGTTTAAGAAACATATGGATGACATGTTAGATGTCGGATGTCTTATGCTTGCTACCATGACTCCTGATCTTTAGAAGCAAAATGAGAACATGGTTGCATATGATATGATTCAAAACCTCAAAGAAATATATGAGGAGCAAGCACATCAAGAGAGGTATGAGACCTCTAAAGCTCTATTTTAGTGCAAAATGGTAGAGGAATCTCCTATAGGAGCTCATGTCATTAAGATGATAGGCTATATCCAAACGTTGGAAAAGCTAGGTTTTCCTCTCAAGGATGAATTGGCTACTGATGTTATAAATAGCATTTTCTATATTTAAAATATAGATACTTTTATTTACCAATTTTATTGAATAAAGGCATTGCCATTATTGTTTTTAGATATATGTGTCACATAAACTGAGAAACAATAAGGTCCATATAATAATATATGTATTATTATTAAAAGATCCTTAGTCAAGTATTATAGGTATGGACAATAATAATACGCTTAAGACTAATATGTGATTAATTGATAACAATGAGTTGTCATTGACATAGAGATGTCAGAATTAATACATGAATATATTAGTAGAGAATAATATATTGGATTGACCCTCTATGAGCATATATCTTGGATTATTATGTGACGGTCACGATATTGCTCATAGTGACAACTATATGTATGATCCTTAGACTTGAGATTATTACTATCTCAACATATGTTGTTTTATGTTTTGATGTAGTTAAATGTGTTTCGTAATTAGTTACACTATAAAAACTGACATTGGACATATTACAATGTATGTAGTGAGATTTGAATGATCAAGATAGGATTTGTCCTTCCTACATAATAGAAAAATATATCAAAGGCCATTTGATTGAGTGAGACAAGAAATGCATGGCCATGCTTGAATACGTTGATATGAGGTATCACAAATTATTCATTAAAAGTAGTTCACTCTAGATATTAAGAAACATTAAAATTGGCTATACAAGTGTAACTATTCCAAGACTTGTACCTATGAAAGATATAAAAGGAAAAAATGATATAATACATTAAAAGAGTTGGTCACGGACATGATACATCGAATCATGATCTCTTATAACTTAGATGACAATGATATATTGCTAGATGTCACTCATTATTTGTAATATTATAATTGTTCTAGTATTATAACTAACGTTACAATGAGCCTATAGGGTCACACCCAATGGTTGAAAACGAGCAAAAAAATATATGTATAAGTAGATTATATTTAATCCCGAATTTTAAATATAAAGGATATAATTAAAGTAATTATATCCATTTTCAAATTCGAATTAAATATAGATTCTGAAATTTAAGGAAATAATAATATTAATTATTTCCTAAACAAACTCGTAATCAAACTCTTATACCTGGGGTTACACCTATATAAAGGATCTTTTGGTCTAGCAGCCATAATAGAGAATTCTGAATTCCTAAACACTAGAATCACGAAAAATAGTTTTTCGAGATTTTGCTTTACCAACCGGGTGAATTGAGTAGAGGCCGAGACTATATTTATGGAGGCTAAAGATTCGAATTTTTGAACGATCATGATTATCGCAAATCCAATTGTTGTTCTTTTGCTGCTTATCAAGGAACCCAATATAAGTTATCGCGTTTCTTCCTCCCGATTTCGGATTAAACATACATGGATCACTGGAAAGACCGTCATAATTTTGTTCTGCTGCTCCTTGGAGTGTACCGGCGGTTCCAACCAAAACCATATGTTATTAAATCAAATTTTATGATTTCAAATATATAATTATGGGCTTTTGAACAAAATTATATAGATTAATCTAAAATTTTTCAGCTTTTTACTCGGTTAAAATTCGAATGAATTCTCTATAAAGCCTTTTTAGACATACACATTTTAATCCAAACAAAACGAAAACCAGATGTTATTAAATCAAAACTTATGAGTTCAAATATATAATTATGGGCTTTTAAACAAAATTATACAAATTAATCTAAAATTTTCAGCTTTTTACTCGGTTAAAATTCGAACGAATTCTCTATAAAGCCTTTTTGGACATACACATTTTAATCCCAACAAAACAAAACCCAAATGTTATTAAATCAAATTTTATGAGTTCAAATAGTTAATTATGGGCTTTTAAACAAAATTATACAGATTAATCTAAAATTTTTACCTTTTTACTCGGTTAAAATTCGAACAAATTCTCTATAAAGCCTTTTTAGACATGCATATTTTAATCCCAACAAAATGACAACCAGATGTTATTAAATCAAATTTTATGAGCTCAAATAGTTAATTATGAGCTTTTAAAGAAAATTATACATATTAATCTCAAATTTCTAGCTTTTTACTTAGTTAAAATTGAAACGGATTATCTATAAAACCCATTTAGATATGCACGTATTAATCCCTAAGAAATGATAACTAGATATTATTAAATCAAATTTATGAGTTCTAAAAGTAATTATGGGATTTTGAATAAAATTATATAGATTAATCTAAAATTTTTAGCTTTTTACTCAGTTAAAATTTTAACAGATTTTCTATAAGGCTTTTTTAGACATGAACGTTTTAATCCCAACAAAATAAAAACCAGATGTTATCAAATCAAATTTTATGAGTTCAAATAGTTAATTATGGGATTTTGAACAAAATTATACAGATTAATCTAAAATTTTTAGCTTTTTACTCGGTTAAAATTGGAACGGATTCTCTATAAGGCATTTTAGACATTCACGTTTTAATCCCAATAAAATGAAAACCAGATGTTATTGAATCAAATTTTATGAGTTCAAATAGTTAATTATGGGCTTTTGAACAAAATTATACAGATTAATCTAAAATTTTTAGCTTTTTACTCGGTTAAAATTTGAACAGAGTGAATTGGATTGCTTTCTCTCCTCTCCCTCTTTTTCTCTCTCATCTTTTTCCTCCTCCTCCATGTTTTCTGCCGTCGCCACCTCCTCTCCCCTCTACCGATCTGCTTCTCCTTTGATCGGTCATCCACCTCCATCCCCGTTGGGAGAGGGAGAAGCAATCACACCAATATTTTCAAGCCAATTTCCTTTCGTAGGTATGTTTAGGTGTTTTATCATCTTGTCTGCAATTAATTATTCTAAACTGGATCATCAACATCGGATTCGTTATCCCAATGTTTGGATCAAAGCATTCAGATCAAACTATCCTACAAGCTTTCTTGTGTTTCTCACATCTATGCAAGCACTATGGATGCTCGTTATACAAATTGATCCTTTCGGATCTTTATTCTCCTCTCTCGGTATCTCTTCCGATCTACCACCCTTTATAGGGCTATCTACTCATACCAAGTCATTGCTCTTCATTTGGATTGAACGCTTAGTTTTCATGTTTTTAATGTGTGGGACTCTTGATGTCTCCTCCATTGATAGTGTCACCCTTATTGTATATTTATTGTGTTTCTGGATACGTGAATACCACTTATTTCCCTCGATATTGGCTTTGTTGCTCTCTTGTCTAGGTTTTCTAGTTAAGCTGCTTACTCATTGGTTTTTCAAGGATCACCAAACATTAATGTCTTCTATGTTGTCGATTGTGGGTTTCTCGTGTTTATATATTCTTTTTCCTATTATTTTTGTCAAGATTTTACTTATACAATGGTTCTCCATTGATCATCAAACTCCCCTCTCTATCATGTTGCTAACTATCGGGCAACATGAATCCAGACCACCCTTTGATTCCAGGGCCTTGTTTCCGGAACTTCTCTTCATTCGATATCCATTGCGGTACTCTGATAGGACAGGGGCTCAGAAAAACCCGGTCTATTCATCGGAGCTGGGTAGGTCTACGACTTCTTTGGTTATCCGGGGTCAAGCTTATCCTTCCGCGATAACAACTGTTGGCTTTATACCAGACAACCAGTACCTTTTCATTGACAGTCGAGAGGAAAACCTGGCAGTCTTTGACTCGTAGCAGAACAAGCATCCATGTCCTACCATCTTTACCTCTATTGAGACGAGAATCACGAATTCCATCCCTTTTATCTTCCTCAAAAGTGATTATTGTTCGTGGGGGGTCGTTTTTGCAATGTCATCTTTTTTGATCTTTATGTATGACCTCATCCACTGTTTTCGACACCAGCTCTTCCCACTACTCTTAGGTTCTGATGGTCATCTCTCCCCAAGATCTTTGGTTATCATATTGATGTGAGTGTTTCTTGTTTAGTACAAGGTATGCTTCTGTTTTCTTGGTTTATAAGAAGCCGGATTACCCCGTTTCCTCGTTTTTCTTGTTGCTCCAGTTTGACACAAAACCTTCGTTGGATTTTTTGTTTCTTACGTACAAGTTTTATTGAATTTTTTTACCCGTTTTGTAGGTCTTTGACTCTCCATGTCAACCAACAATTTTTTACTGAGCCTTCCCTTGTTTCTACGACTTGGATCTCTCTTTCGTTCTTTTTTCCAAGGTTTGTTACATTCACCTTATCTTTTCTTAAAGTTCAAGTCTTCAATTGGCTTCTGCCTTTTATTATATGCTTTACATGTATTATCGTTTCTGGCGTTATACTACATACATATCCTTCAGTTTTTTTTATCTTTAATTTCATCTAATTCTCTCCTGGAAAACCACTCTTGGGTCCATACCATGGCTTCACCATTTGTTAGAATATATAATATATACAATCCTTCAATGTCATCCTTGTATAGGGATTTTCTCAACACCTTCTATGGTGAATTACATTATTAAAACCCTCCACGATTCTATATTGCTTATCAGGCGTTATATTTATGTTGTAAGTCTTTTATACTATTTATTTTGAGGACTCCAAATAATACTTTCTTTATTAGGATTACCACGTACTTTGAACTTTCTCACTCCTTTACTTTTGGTTTTCTTATCCACTTTTCCTTTCTTAAATTTTTTTTTCTTTATCATCAAATATCTATAACCTATTCTATAATATTTTATAATCAACATAATACTTCAATTATAGTTTATTTCTTGAAGAATTCCATTTATTCTCTAATACCTAAATTCTCTCATCTAATATGCGATAAATGCTTTCTTATTAATTCTTATCCTTTACAATATAATAATTTAAATACTCCATATATTTTTATTTTTATTCTTCAATATTTATCTTTTCAACAATACTTCTCTTGTAATCCATGTATAATTCAAACTCTTTCTCTCCTATATATATACATCCATCCCTCTCATATTTTTTTCATCTCCAATTTTCGCCACACGCCTCTCTCTCTTGTTGTCTCTCAATTGTTCCTCTATTTTTACTAGCCTCTTACCAATGGATTCAAAGACCTTCCTCCAACAACTCAGAAATTTTTAATTTACTGCTGACGAGCAGGCAACTATCTTCCAACCAAGCATCTCTTGGGACTTTTCTGAAGAAGAACCACATTCACCCTACTAGGGAATTTTGTATCCTGCAAAGAGATAGATGATCAGGTGATCGTCAAAGCTTTTACTGGAATCTGAAATATGGCCAAGCTTGCTTCTATACGTATCTTGAAGTCTCATATGTTTCTCATCCGTTTCAAGGATACTAAGATCAAGGATGATATACTGTCCAGGGGTCCTTGGACTTACAAGAATGAATGACTTGCTCTAACTCAGTACAATCCTACTCTCACTCCTGATGAACATTCTTTTACAAAGATGAATATTTGGATACATATCTGCAACATCCCATACTTTTTTCTAGCGTCGGATGATTCGGCCAATGATATTAGCGAATCTCTAGGGACCATAATTGGAACAGTAGCAAAAATCGACACTAGGAAAATCGAGTCCAACATGGTTGACTATCTGTGGGTCGGATTGACGCTAGATCTTACACAACCAATCAGGCGCTGTGTTGCCATTAGTGGGGGCCCTCTACAAGGTTCTGCCTACTCCAATATGAACGTCTCCCTACATTTTTCCACTGTTGCGGTAAAGTTGGTCACTCATTGGACTTCTGTCCTATCCCGGTCGAATCACGACCTGAACAACTCCTATATGGCGACTGGCTTAGACATGTTCCTAAGAAGAAGTATGCACAGCCTACACAACGAGGTCGAATTCGTTACATTGCCAATAATTCCAATGTTCACCCAACACCATCATCCTCCCAAACCTCCAATACCAATATCAAAGACAAAGGCCCTCTGTCGTCTCCTCCTCCCAACACCAATGAAAAAGGGAAAGGCCCTATGGCACCTCCTCATGTTAATGAATGTGAGTATACTCCAAATATCGAACCCCCGCTTAATATCCCGAAGGGACCCCGACTCCTCTCAACGGTTGCTAGTAAAATATCTGCTCGTCGATATCCTTCGCAGCCATTGCAAATGGTTTTTCCTAATGAAAGCTCTAATATTACTTCCCGACAAAAGTCTAACGCTAACATTGAGGATGTGAGTTTATTGGAACCTGATCTCCAAGGCTTGGAGGATGATCTAGCAAATGATCCGGATTTCCAGGAGACAACCGATTGGCTCCCTACAACACCAACGCCCAAGCGAACTATTTGCCCTTCAACAAGTCGAGGTGCTAAGAGAACTCCACCTTCAGATGAGAATAACAGGCTTAAACGGCCTAGAGTGTCTAGCAGCGCATCTACTAAGAAAGCTGAGATGAGCTGTGCAAAAAACTCTCTAGTGGAGGTTGACATTGATCAACCCTGCCGAGTGAAATGATAATTTTAAGTTGGAAGTGTTTGGGATTTGGCAACGCTCAGACAGTTCTCACTTTAGAACGTGCTATCTCTTCGCATGATGCCGTTTTTCTTCGTTTTCTTTCTTTTAAGACTATTAGATTTTTAGTCTTTAATCTGATCTTGTTAGGAATACATGGCTGATAGCCTTTGTTTTTAGGCCACTTTTTTCGAGGTTTTCTCTAATTTGGAATAATAATAACTTTACTGCTTTGTTTTTTTACTCCTTTTGTCTTTTTGTTGTTTTTATTACTTTTTTCCTTTTTCTTATGTTGTTGTATCCTTTTTATTTTTTGTTCTAATCGGCTCTAATGATGTCCCACTTTTGAATAAGTTTACTTATTACGGTGTTTTAATATCTACCTGGTATTCTCAATTCACTGAGCTTTCTAATCCAATTACACTATAACCTATTTATTTTCCATTTTGCTTTTATTTCCTTCAACTAAATAACCCTTCTTACTTTGACGTTTTAATATATTATCCATCTTTTATAAAGTCTTTTATTTTTATGAATGTACCACCCTTGAAAAGGGACCATTCCAACATCTTTCATGATGTACCTCTATAAAAAAAAGACTCTTAACATCAAGAATCTTAATGTTGAGATGTGAACGAATCTACATATTCCCTACACGGATCCTTTGGGGTACTATACCTCCTCTAAATCGGTTATCATATTTTTACATATTGATCATAAGCATTTTATTTTAGATACTACCAAGTCTTACTATTTACCACTCTTCCATAGGGTTTCTACCAACACCTTTCATGGTGTAACTTCTAACATTGCATTGTCCCTCAATTCTGGCCTTGTAATTACCACACCATCTACTTTACGAGTTGTTGGTTCTACTTCAAGCAAAGGTATTATAAGAATCCCAACTTTTGGTGATGGTTTTACTATTAAGAGGCCTCGTACTTTGATCAAGGACTGTACTGGAATAGCTAGGATAGGCAACATTAAAAACTCTTTGGCGGTCATTGACGGTGATCAAACCCGCGAGAGAAATGAAACTCTTATGTTGGAATTGTCAATATCTCGGCAACACCCAGGCATTTCACGCATTACAACGTGCTACCACCAAGCATGACGTCGATTGTCTCTTTATTTGTGAGACTAGATTAAACAGACACAATATGAAACGTATTGAGTATAAGCTTGGCATGCATGGCTGCATAGCTATTGAATCCAACCCTTCTTGTACAGGGCTTGCTATTATTTGGAATAATAAAACTACTATTGATTTGTTTTCTTACTCGGATCATCATATTGATGTCATTATTTCTTTTGGATAACTACGATTCTATTTTTCCGGTTTACATGGCTTCCCCGAAACTGCAAACAAATATAAAACTTGGCAGTTAATAGATACGCTAAAATCAACCTCCTCCCTTCCCTGGCTTTTAGGGGGGATTTTAATGAAATCTTTTATGACAATGAAAAACAAGGCGGTTCTCCTCTTGCACATTCACAAATTAATAATTTTCGAGATTGTCTTGATAAGAATGATCTATTCGAATGTGAACCAACATTTGGATGGTTTACTCTGATTAGATCGGGACGTAATATGGAAACCATTATGGAAATAATCGATAGATTCCTTGGTAACTCCGCCTGATTTAATACATTTCCTATCTGCCAAGCTATATCATTCTTTCAGACGCGTTCTGACCACTGCCCTATCTTAATGAACACTAGCCCATCACAACCTCTTAGATCCACACGCCCTACCAATCTTTTTCGCTATGAGAATTGCTGGGCTGATAACCCAGAAGTTTTGTGTCGAATTAGAGAGATCTGGTCTAACTAATCCCGCTTGACTCTTCAGAAACTTCAGGATATTGGACGATTCCTAGCCACATGGCAATCTAACAAACGAATAAAATCTAATGAGCGTATCACCCAACTGAATTATTTCATTAATATGTGTCTTAAACGACATCGATCTGATATGGAAATCCACAACTTTATTTCTGCTAAAAGTGAGCTTGATAGCTTGTAAATGCGAAGGAAATCTATTAGGCTCAATGAGCTCGAACACACTGGTTAGAATAAGGTGACAAAAATACTTCCTTTTCCATGCCAGAGCGAATTGCCGACGACGGAAGAATCATACTGCTGGACTTCTCAATAACCAGAATATATGGCAAACACATACAAACGATATCATGTCTACTGCTATTAATTACTTTCAAAATCTTTTTATGTCTTCCTCTCCTACTATAGGGTCTTTCATCCTGGATAATATTCCCACTATTGTTAACGAATCAATAAACAATGATCTTAATAAGGAATTCACAGCAGATGATGTATCCATTGCTTTTTGTGATATCGACCTGAGGAAAGCCCTGGAAGTTGATAGATTCCCAAGGGATTTCTTCAGGAAGCATTGATATATCCTTGGCCAGGACTTTACAAACCTCAGCCTCGGGCTCCTGAGAAGGTCGGTTAATATGGAAGAGGCTAATCGTACCATCATTGTTCTTATCCTTAAAATCAGCGATCCCACTATAATACGTCATCTCAGACCTATTAGCCTTTGCATAGTCATCTATAAAACTGTATCGAAAGTACTTGTTAACCGTCTAAAATCCATCATACCCTTATGTATTAGTGGCAATAAAGCTGCTTTTGTTCAAGGAAGGAAAATTACTGACAACATTCTTATTGCCCATGAGCTCATCCATACTTTAAATATTGATGCAACATCCCTTGCAAAAGGTACTAGCTTAAAGTTAGATATGGAGAAGGACTTCAATCGTGTTGAATAACCTTTTCTAGAACAAATTATGATTCGACAAGGATTCAACCCCAGTTGGGTATCCCTTATTATGAGGTGTGTGTCCTCAGTATCCTTCCAACTACGTATCAACGACTCCCTTTCACGACCTTTCAAACCCAATAAAGGATTACGGTAAGGGGACCCTCTCTCCCCTTTCCTCTAATCAAGGCCTCTCAGCCTTGCTCAACGTTGAGCAAACAAACGGTAACCTCCCTAGACTTTGTGCCAGCAGGAATGGACCACGTGTCAACCACCTCCTTTTTGCGGATGACTGTGTCGTTTTCATTAAAAATATAACTACATAAGCTTAACGTCTTAAGGACACTCTACATACTTATGTTACTTCATCTGGGCAGGCGGTAAACTTTGAAAAATCTACTATTTTTTTTCACAGAAAACCTCTATATCGCTAAGATCGGAAATCAATGATATCCTTCATGTAAGAGCAGTGGATGATCCAGGTATTTATCTCGGAGTTCCACTCTTAATAGGGAAGAACAAGACAATGACTTTGGGGTTTACAAAGGAACAAATGAATGCCCGATTAAGTAAATGGGATAAATACCTTCTTTCCTTTAGTGGAAGAGAAATCTTCATCAAATCTGTCATACAATCTATGCCTCAATATGTTATGTCTTGCTACCTTCTACCGTAGAACATTATTGATGACATGACCACTTTGATACGCTGTTATTGGTGGTCTGGGAAAGCTGACAAACGAGGTTGGCATATGCTTCCTTGGGATACTATCTGTCTACTGAAAGCAGCAGGAGGTATAAGATTTCGTGACCTACACCACTTTAATATTGCATTGCTAGGTAAACAAATCTAGCATTTAGTTTGTGAACTTGATAACCTTCTTAGTCAGGTCTACAAATGCAAGTACTACCCAACGAGCTCGATCCTTGATTCTGATTACACTCGGAGCTCTTCCTTTGCCTGGAAAGGACTCAGAATAGCTATCTCTAAACTTCGCAATGGTTTTTTCAAATGTCCTGGCATGTCCAGTAACGTTCAAATCCACTTTGACAATTGGGGTGGCTCTCAGCCTATACACCTCTATGGTAAATTATGAGGTGAATGAAGAAGTCCCTCTACGTGCAGGTACCTTCATGGTACCTAACCTACCCCGACGGGATGAATCAAAAGTAAGAGATTACTTTTCCCATGTAGATGCTAATACCATACTTAATATATCCATTATTAATGATATAAAAGACACCACACTTTGGGGTCACCATGACTCTGGTATCTATACAGTACGATCTGGTTATCAATTTTTGCAGTTGCAGCCTGGGCCAGTTAATAGGCCCTTGAAACTTTGGAAAATTCTATCCAAATTGCCTACTCTACCTAAGGTTCATTCCTTTGGATGGCGATTATGTCATGATGCACTACCCTCTGGTTACAAAATTCTTCAAGCCAATCTTGTTATAGGGGTTTGCCCTATTTGTAACATGGCCATTGAATCCACCCTCCATGCTATGAGGGACTGTCCTAGTGCTAAGGAGGCACTCCAATTGGCAGTCTCCCTACTCGAATTTTGTCCAATACTTATATCTCCCCCACCAGTAGCTTTCTGATGTTGATGGTTTTCTTTCCTTGCATCAATTCTCATTCCTTATTACGATCTTATGGAATCTATGGAACCACCTTAATGACTTTGTCCATACAACCATCTCCAACCTGTTTGGTTAACTGTCTCCAATGCATAAAAACTTTTCGCTAACTATACATCAATTAATGATGCTTCCCACCTACATTCCCGGCTAGCTGAGCCCACCCTAGCTCAAGCTAGATGGATGAAACCGGGCCCTAGTTTCGTTAAAATTAACACAGATGGGGCCTTTGACCCTGTGCTTAGGGGTACTGCTGCAGGTGTCATTGCTCGAGACTCTTTTGGCTTCATACTCAGTGGTTTTTGTACACCGCTTCTTTTCCCGGATCCAATTTCTGCCTTGGCTTTCGCTATTCTACAAGGTTTAAAATTTGTTGTTGCCAATGGCTAGACTAATATGATCATTGAAACAGATTTTGCTTCCATTGCCAACAAAGTTAACAACAATCATCACCAAGATCTTTCCACAGTGCAACATCTAGTGTCTCGCATCCGCTCCACTCTCGGTACTCTGCCTGATTGTAAGATTTGTTAGGTGCCTAGAGACGCAAACATTGTAGCCCATGTTTTAGCTACTAGGTCATTACGTTCTTTTACTTCTTGCTCTTTTGGTTGTATCTTTACCGACTTCATTCGGGTTTCTATAAACTCAGAGAGGTTCTACTCTTCTACTCAATAAAACCTTGGGTACTCTTTTCCCCATAGGGGCCTACTCACCTCTCGGATGACTGGCTATAGGGTTTTTTTAATGAGACCCTTTCCTTCAAAAAATATTTGAACAGATTCTCTATAAAGCCTTTTTAGATATGCACAATTTAATGCCAAAAAAATAAAAATCAGATGTTATTAAATCAAATTTTATAAGTTTAAATAGTTAATTATGGGCTTTTAAACAAAATTAAACAGATTAATCTAAAATTTTTAGCTTTTTACTCGGTTAAAATTTGAATGGATTCTCTATAAAGCCCTTTTAGACATTCACGTTTCAATCCCAACATGACGAAAATCAAATGTTATTAAATCAAAATTTATAAGTTCAAATAGTTAAATATGGGTTTTTGAACAAAATTAAACAGATTAATCTACAATTTTTAGCTTTTTACTCGGTTAAGATTCAAACGGATGATCTATAAGGCCTTTTTAGACATGCACGTTTTAATCCAACAAAACAAAAACCAGATGTTATTAAATCAAATTTTATGAGTTCAAATAGTTAATTATAGGCTTTTAAACAAAATAATATAGATTAATAAAAAATTTTCAACTTTTTACTTGGTTAAAATTCGAACGAATTCTCTATAAAACCTTTTTAGACATGCATATTTTAATCCAACAAAATGAAAACCAGCGTTATTAAATCAAATTTTATGAGTAGAAATATATAATTATGGTCTTTTGAACAAAATTATGCATATTAATCTAAAATTTTTAGCATTTTACTCGGTTAAAATTCAAACAGATTCTCTATAAGGCATTTTTAGACATACACATTTTAATCCCAACAAAACAAAAACCAGATGTTATTAAATAAAATTTTATGAGTTGAAATAGTTAATTATGGGCTTTTAAACAAAATTATACAGATTAATCTGAAATTTTAGCTTTTTAGTCGGTTAAAATTCGAACGGATTCTCTATAAAGCCTTTTCAGACATGCACGTTTTAATCCCAACAAAATGAAAACCAGATATTATTGAATCAAATTTTATGAGTTTAAATAGTTAATTATGGGATTTTTAACAAAATTATACAGATTAGTTTAAAATTTTTAGCTTTTTACTCAGTGAAATTTTGAACGGATTATCTATAAGGCATTTTTAGACATGCACGTTTTAATCCCAAAAAACGAAAAATAGATGTTATTAAATCAAATTTTATGAGTTCAAATAGTTAATTAGGGGCTTTTGAACAAAATTATATAGATTAATCTAAAATTTTCAGCTTTTTACTCGGTTAAAATTCGAATGGATTCTCTATAAATCATTTTTAGACATGCACATTTTAATCCCAACAAATCAAAAACCATATGTTATTAAATAAAATTTTATAAGTTCAAAAAGTTAAATATGGGGTTTTGAACAAAATTAAACAGATTAATCTAAAATTTTTAGCTTTTTACTCGGTTAAAATTGGAACGAATTCTCTATAAAACCTTTTTAGACATGAACGTTTTAATCCCAACAAAACGAAAACCAGATGTTTATTAAATGATATTTTATGAGTTCAAATAGTGAATTATGGGCTTTTCAATAAAATTATACAGATTTGTCTCAGATTTTCATCTTTTTACTCCGTTAAAATTCGAACGAATTCTATACAAAGCCTTTTTAGACATGCAAATTTTAATCCCAACAAAACGAAAAACCAGATGTTATTATATCAAATTTTATGAGTTCATGTAGTTAATTATGCGCTTTTGAACAAAATTGTACAGATTAATCTAAAATTTTTAGCTTTTTACTAGGTTAAAATTTGAAGGAATTCACTATAAAGCCTTTTTAGACGTGCACATTTTAATCCCAACAAAACAAAAACTAAATACTATTAAATCAAATTTTATAAGTTCAAATATATAATTATTGGCTTTTGAAAAAAATTATACAAATTAATCTAAATTTTTAGCTTTTTACTCGGTTAAAATTCGAATAGATTCTCTATAAAGCCTTTTTAGATATGCACATTTTAATCCCAACAAAACGAAAACTAGATGTTATTAAATCAAATTTTATGATTTCAAATATATAATTATGGGCTTTTGAACAAAATTATATAGATTAATCTAAAATTTTTCAGCTTTTCACTCGGTTAAAATTCGAATGAATTCTCTATAAAGCCTTTTTAGACATGCACATTTTAGTCCCAACAAAACAAAAATCAAATGTTATTAAATCAAATTTTATGAGTTCAAATAGTTAATTATGGGCTTTTAATAAAAATTATACAGATTAATCTAAAATTTTCAGCTTTTTTCTCGGTTAAAATTCGAACGAATTCTCTATAAAGCCTTTTTAGAAATGCACATTTTAATCCAAAAAACGAAAAACATATATTATTAAATCAAATTTTATGAGTTCAAATAGTTACTTATGGGCTTTTAAATAAAATTATACATATTAATCTCAAATTTTCAACTTTTTACTCGGTTAAAATTTGAACGGATTCTCTATAAAGCCCATTTAGATATACACGTTTTAATCCCAACAAAACGAAAACCAGATGTTATTAATTCAAATTTTATGAGTTCAAATAGTTAATTATGGTCTTTTGAATAAAATTATACAGATTAATCTAAAATTTTCAGCTTTTTACTCGGTTAAAATTTGAACGGATTCTCTATAAAGCATTTTTAGACATACACGTTTTAATCCAACAAAACGAAAACCATATGTTATTAAATAAAATTTTATGAGTTCAAATAGTTAATTATGAACTTTTGAACAAAATAATGCAGATTAATCTAAAATTTTCAGCTTTTTACACGGTTAAAATTCGAACGAATTCTCTATAAAGTCTTTTTAGACATGCACATTTTAATCCCAATAAAACGAAAACCAAATGTTATTAAATCAAATTTTATGATTTCAAATATATAATTATGGGCTTTTGAACAAAATTATACAGATTAATCTAAAATTTTTAACTTTTTACTCGGGTTAAAATTCGAATAAATTCTCTATAAAGCCTTTTTAGACATGCACATTTTAATCCCAGCAAAACAAAAATCAAATGTTATTAAATTAAATTTTAGGAGTTCAAATAGTTAACTATGGTTTTTAATAAAATTATATAGATTAATCTAGAATTTTCAGCTTTTTACTTGATTAAAATTCGAACGAATTCTCTGTAAAGCCTTTTTAGATATGCACATTTTAATCCTAACAAAGGTAAAACCAGATGTTTTTAAATCAAATTTTATGATTTCAAATAGCTATTTATGGGCTTTTAAATAAAATTATACATAATAATCTCAAATTTTCAACTTTTTAGACATGCACGTTTTAATCCCAACAAAACGGAAATCATATGTTATTAATATCAAATTTTATGAGTTTAAATAGTTAATTATGGTCTTTTGAACAAAATTATACAGATTAATCTAAAATTTTTAGCTTTTTACTCGGTTAAAATTTGAACGGATTCTCTATAAAGCCTATTTAGATATGCACGTTTCAATCCCCGTAAAAGACAACCAAATATTTTTAAATCAAATTTATGAGTTCAAAAAGTTAATTATGGTCATTTGAACAAAATTATACTGATTAATTCAAAATTTTTAGTTTTTTACGCGGTTAAAATTCAAAAAGATTCTCTATGCGGCATTTTTAGACATGCACGTTTTAATACGGACAAAACGACAACCAGATGTTATTAAATCAAATTTTATAACTTCCAATATTTAATTTTGGTCTTTTAGACAAAATTATACATATTAATCTCAAATATTCAGATTTTTACTCGGTTAAAATTCAAACGGATTCTCAATAAAGCCTTTTTAGATATGCACGTTTTAATCCCAACAAAATGATAACCAAATCATACATATTAATCTTAAATTTTCAACTTTTTACTCGGTTAAAATTCAAATGGATTCTCTATAAAGCCCATTTAGACATGCACGTTTTAATTCCCAAAAAAAAGACAATCAGATGTTATTAAATCAAATTTTATGAGTTTAAATAGTTAATTATTGGCTTCTGAATAAAATTATACAGATTAATCTCAAATTTTTAGCTTTTTACTCGGTTAAAATTCGAATGAATTCTCAATAAAAAGCCTTTTTAGACATGCACGTTTTAATCCCAACAAAATGACAATCAAATGTTATTAAATAAAATTTTATTAGTTTAAATAGTTAATTATGGGATTTTGAACAAAATTCGAACAAATTTTTAGCGTTTTACGCGGTTAAAATTTGAACATACTCTCTGTAAGGCATTTTTAGACATGCACGTTTTAATCTAAAAAACGAAAACCAGATGTGATGAAATCAAATTTTATGAATTCAAATAGTTATATATGGGCTTTTGAACAAAATTATACAGATTAATCTAAAATTTTTAACTATTTGCTTGGTTAAAATTCGAACGGATTCTTTATAAAGCCAATTTAGACATGCACATTTTACTCGGTTAAAATTTAACGGATCCTCTATAAAGCCTTTTTAGACATGCGCGTTCTAATCCCATCAAAATGAGAACCAAATGTTATTAAATCAAGTTTTATGAGTTCAAATAGTTAACTATGGTCTTTTGAAGAAAATTATACAAATTAATCTAAAATTTTTAACTTTTTACGCGGTTAAAATTCGAACGGATTCTCTATAAAGCCTTTTTAGACATGCACGTTTTAATCCCAACAAAATGATAAACAGATATTATTAAATCAAATTTTATGAGTTCAAAGAGTTAATTATGGGCTTTTGAACAAAATTATACAGATTAATCTAAAATTTCTAGTTTTTTACTCGGTAAAAATTCGAACGGATTCTCTATAAAACCTTTTTTGACATGCACGTTTTAATCCCAACCAAACGAAAACTAAATGTTATTGAATTGAATTTTACGAGTTAAAATAGTTAATTATGGGCTTTTAAACGAAGTTATATAGATTAATCTAAAATTTTTAGCTTTTTACTCGGCTAAAATTGGAACGGATTCTCTATAATGCCCATTTAGACATGCACGTTTTAATCCCAAAAAAACGACAACCAGATGTTATTAAATCAAATTTATGAGTTCAAAAAGTTAACTATGGTCTTTTGAACAAAATTATACAAATTAATGTAAATTTTTTAGCTTTTTACGCCGTTAAAATTTGAACGAATTCTCTATAAAGCCTTTTTAGACATGCACGTTTTAATCCCAACAAAACAACGACCAGATGTTATTAAGTCAAATTTTATTAGTTCAAATAGTTAAATATAGGCTTTTAAACAAAATTATACATATTAATCTAAAATTTTCAGATCCCGGTTAAAATTCGAACGGATTCTATGTAAAGCCTTTTTAGACATGCACATTTTAATCTCAATAAAATGGAAACTAGATGTTATTAAATCATATTTTATGAGTTCAAATAGTTAACTATGGGCTTTTGAACAAAATTATACAATTTAATATAAAATTTTTAGCTTTTTATGCGGTTAAAATTGGAATAGATTCTCTATAAAGCCTTTTTAGGCATGAACATTTTAATCCAAACAAAACGAAAGTCAAATGTTATTAAATCGAATTTTATGAGTTAAAATAGTTAATTATGGGATTTTAAACAAAATTATACAGATTAATCTAAAATTTTTAGCTTTTTACTCGATTAAAATTCAAAAGGATTCTCTATAAAGCCTTTTTAGACATGCATGTTTTAATCCTAACAAAACAAAAACCAGATGTTATTAAATCAAATTTTATGAGTTGAAATAGTTAATTATGGGCTTTTGAACAAAACTATACAAATTAATCTAAAACTTTTAGCTTTTTACTCGGTTAAAATTCGAACGAATTCTCTATAAAGCATTTTTAGACATGCACGTTTTAATCCCAACAAAAAGAAAACCAGATGTTATTAAATTAAATTTTATGAGTTTAATTAGTTAATTATGGGCTTTTGAACAAAATTATATAGATTAATCTAAAATTTTTAGCTTTTTACTCAGTTAAAATTTGAACGGATTCTCTATAAAGCATTTTTAGACATGCACGTTTTAATCGCAACAAAAGGAAAACCAGGTGTTATTAGTGTTAGGGTATGCCCAAAGACCAATCATATGTTGATTGTAAGGATACTTTTATTTACCAATTTTATTGAATAAAAGCATTACCATTATTGTTTTCAGATATATTTGTCAATATATAACATAAACTGAGAAGCAATAAGGTCTATATAATAATATATGTATTATTATTAAAAGATCCTTAGTCAATTATTATTATGGGTATGGACAATAATAATACGCTATTTTTCAAAATAGTCGCTATTTTTCAAAATTTCCTATCAATCGTGACCCCTTGACCCCTTCGTAGGCAACATAGATTTTAGGCCCATATTGCTAACATAAACGGTTTCGTGATAGCATATATATGATATGTTTGCTTTGTACGGTGTTTGACATGCATGGTTTTAGCCCTTGATTTTACAATAGTTGTAAAATTTAAAATATGGTCTGCGTGTCGTGCCTTTCTCTATCTCTATTGCACTTCTCTTCTCATCTTACTCCCTCGTATATATAACGAGTTTCTATAATTGTAATATTATTCCAAGAAGCAATCGATACATTTGGAGAAAAGGCGAGAAGATGCTTGAGAAGTAGTTTTAGTATAGAATTAGGATTTTAAGGTTCTCCCATTGGCTTGGGATGGACCACCTTAGTTCTTTATTTTGGGCTATAACTATTGTAATTTTTTATTCTATATCTATCATGTATGTGATGTAATGTATGATATATATATATCTTCTACTCGCATATATTGATAAGATCAATAAAGGCCAAATTAAAAGAAATAGCGATGAGATATTTAATGTATTTCCTAAAATTAATTAAAGTTAGAATTTTTCATCCAATATTTTCCCTTTTTAAGGCCTTGATCGATCTTATGTGGGTTTTGCCAAAGCATTGACACATAAGTCCATCTTGGTTAAACGCGAAGAATAAGCAAGTGATATTCGTTGGTCGAAATATTGGTAATAACTTAGTTAGGTCGTTCTAATAGTATTAGAAACCTAAAGGCTAAGTATTTGGTTAAGTCACGAGATGACTGAACAAGAGTTGTTCACCAAATGGAGGAGTTACATGAGATATAATTAGTAAAGGGTTACTTACCTAAATAACATCTATCCTAAAAGAAAAGTCAAAGCTGATTTTTGAAATTGGTGAATTATGGATCCTCGCTCACTAGAAAAATTTTGGTCGAATTTTTCCGAAATTAAAAACGAAAGGTGTTTTTAATTTTGAACAAAATAGTGAGAGTATTTTACAAACAAAGACCTATTTATAATATTTTAAATTAGTAAATTTACTTTATATATTTCCATTGTTGTAGATCTAAATGGCAAACAACACTATATCTTTGCGATCATTCCTTGAGAAGGAGAAACTCAATGGCATAAATTTTCTTGATTAGTTCCGCAATTTGAGAATTATTCTCAAACAGGAAAGAAAGGAATATGACATTGAAGAACTTGTTCCAAATGAACTGGCAACTAATGCTTCTAGAGCTGACAAAGATAAGTTTAAGAAACATATGGACGACATGTTAGATTTCAGATGTCTTATGCTTGCTACCATGACTCCTGATCTTCAAAAGCAGCTTGAGGACATGGTTGCATATGATATGATTCAAAACCTCAAAGAATTATATGAGGAGCAAGCACGTTAAGAGAGGTATGAGACCTCTAAAGCTCTATTTCCAGTGCAAAATGGTAGAGGGATCTCCTGTAGGAACTCATGTCATTAAGATGATAGGATATATCCAAACGTTGGAAAAGCTAGGATTTCCTCTCAAAGACGAATTGGCAACTGATGTTATTCTGCAATCGTTGTCGAATAGCTTCAATCAATTTGTCCTTAATTTCAACATGAATGAAATTAACAAAACTTTGTCATAGTTACTTGGCATGTTACGAACTGCTGAGAAAAACATGTCTAAGGGTGGACCTAAGCCTATTCTGATGGTCCGCAAGGACTAAGAAAAGGGAAAAACAGTGACAAAGTACAAGGGTAAAGGTAAGCCTATGCCCAAAGGGCATGATGCACTGAAACCCAAAGGTGGAGTTAGCAAGGAAGGAAAATGTTTCTATTGTAATAAGACTGGACACTGGAAAAAAAAATTGCCCCATCAACCTTGAAGAGGTTAAGAAGGCAAAAGTAGATGGTGCATCTACTTTAGATATTTATGTTATTGATGTGAATCTGTCCACATCTTCTTCTTGGGTATTAGATACCGGTTGTGGTTCTCACATTTGTACTTCTATACAAGGACTACAAAAGAGAATGAATCTAGCTAAGGGAGACGTAGACATACGAGTAGGAATGGAGGAAGAGTTGTTGCATTATCTATAGGAACATATGTTTTATCTTTACCTAGTGGACTTGATTTACATTTAGAAGATTATTATTTTATGCCTAGTTTGACTAAAAACATTATTTCTATTTCTTGTTTAGACAAGATTGGCTTTCAGATTATTATTAAGAATAATTGTTGTTCTTTTTATCTCGATAATATTTTTTATGGTTCGGCACAATTGGTTAATGGCTTATATATTTTAAATCTAGAAAATTCCATATATAACATAAATACCAAAAGATCAAAAACAAATGACTCAAATCAAACTTATCTCTGACATTGTCGTTTAGGCCATATAAGTGAGAAACGCATATCAATACTCCATAAAGATGGATTTTTAGATTCATTTGTTTTTGAACAACTGGATGTATGTGAATCTTGCTTACTAGGAAAAATGACTAAGGCTCCTTTTAATGGTAAAAGTGAGCAAGCAAGTGAATTCGAACGGATTCTCTATAATGCATTTTTAGACATGCACGTTTTAATCCCAACAAAACAAAAACCAGATGTTATTAAATCAAATTTTTTGAGTTCAAATAGTTAATTATGGGTTTTTGAAGAAAATTATACAGATTAATCTAAAATTTTCAGCTTTTTACTCGTTAAAATTCGAACGAATTCTCTATAAAGCATTTTTAGACATGCACGTTTTAATCACATCGAAACAACAACCAGATGTTATTAAAATGAAAGGTCCCTCTCTTTAAGAGTATACCGTGATTGATGACCCTTCACTTTGAGCATATGTTGCGATGAATGATCCTTCTCTTCGAGTGCATGTCATGGTGAACGGTCCTTCTCTTTGAGCGTATGCCCTAATAGATGACTTCTCTCTTTGAGAGTATGTCGCGATGAATGATCGCTCTTCGAGTGCATGTCATGGTGAAAGATCCTTCTCTTTGAGCGTATACCGTGATGGATAACCCATCTCTTTGAGTGTATGTCGCGATAAAGGATCCCTTTCTTCGAGTGCATGTCATAATGAACGGTCCCTGTCAAAGAGCCTATACCGTGATTGAAGACCCCTCTCTTTGAGTGTATGCCGCGATGAAAGACCCCTCTCTTCGAGTGCATGTCATAATGAAAGGTCCATCTCTTTGAGCATATACCGTGATGGACGATCTCTCTATTTGAAGGTATGTCGCGATGAATGACCCCTCTCTTCGAGTGCATGTTATAATGAAAGTTCCCTCTCTTTTGAGTGTATACCGTGATCGATGACCTCTTTCTTTGAGCATATATTGCGATGAATAAGCCCTTTATTCGAGTGCATGTCATGGTGAATGGTCCCTCTATTTAAGGATATACCGTAATGGATAACCCCTCTCTTTTAGCACATATCGCGATGAATAACCCCTCTCTTCGAATGTATATCGTAATGAACGGTTTTTTTCTTAGAGTGTATACCGTGATAGACAATCCCTCTCTTTGAGCGTAAGTCGCGATGAATGACACATCTCTAAGAGTGCATGTCATGGGGAATGGTCCGTTTCTTAAATCGTATACCGTGATGGACGACCCCTCTCTTTGACCGTATGTCACGATGGATGACTCCTCTCTTCGAGTGCATGTCATAAGGAACGGTCCATCCCTTTGAGCATATACCTTGATGGAAATACCCTCTATTTGAGCGTATTTCGCGATAAATGACCCCTTTATTTAAGTGCATGTCATAGCGAACTGTCCCTTTCTTAGAGCGTATACCGAGATGGACGACCTCTCTCTTTGAGCGTATGTCGCAATGAATGACTTCTCTCTTTGAGTGCATGTCATAATGAACGGTCCCTCTCTTTGAGCGTATGTCACAATGAATGACCCCTCTCTTCGAGTGCATGTCATGGTGAATGGTCCCTCTCTTTGAGCGTATACCTTGATGGACGACCATTCTCATTGAGCGTATGTCATGATGAATGACCCCTCTCTTAGAGTGCATGTCATAATGAACGGTCCATTTCTTAGAGCCTATACTGTAACCCCCTAAGCTCGGCCTAGACAGAACCGACACTAACAGGTCACACGGGGAATATCGAACCAAACCTGCGAAGGTCCGATTCAATATACAACCCTGAAAACTGATATATATATTTTTTCTAGATGCATAATTATGTTCTTACATGTCTTGGTCTCATACAAAGCATTAACGGAAGCAATCTGATCACAAATAAGCATTCGATCAAACACTTAATTGAATTAAGGACTAAAATGTAAAACTTTTAAATTCTAAAGACAAAGTAGAAATTATTTTTATCAAAGTTTAATTAAACATACAAATATCCCTCTCGGTAAATTTCAAATTAAACGGAGCATTCTAACATCGTCAATTGCATGTTTCACCGAATTAGGGATCAAAATGTAAATCTTTCAACTTACAAAGACTTCGTCCAAGTTAAGTTAGCCATCTTGAAATTAAATCAACTTTATGCATCTATGCAAAATTTAAGCTCAAAATAACATCTGTAGATACCCTGATTGAACAAAGAAAGATATTCAGGACTAAAATGCAATTTCCAGCGACTTTCATTTCCTAGAAGCCAAAGGTTTCGAAACCTTTAAGGTTTCGGCACTTTCCTGAAGGTTTCGAAACTTTTCGCGTCCAGTAAGGTTCCAGAATCAAAATTGCCCGAAAGGTTTCGAAACCTTCCATAAAGGTTTTGAAAATGTTTGATGTAACCCCCTTAGCCCGGTCTGGACGAAATCGGCACTAAACGAGTCACACGGGGAATATCAAACCAAACCCGCGAAGGTTCGATTCGATAAACAACCCTAAAACCGTTATACCTTTTTTTTCTTATCTTACCTAGATGCTTAATCTTGTTCTTACGTGTCGAGGTCTCATGCAAAGTAATACCGGTAACACAATACTTAAAAACAACCATCCGATTAAACACTAACATGGAATATAGACTAAAACGTAAAACTTTAAAATACAATTAGTAAAGTAGAAGTTCCTTTCTTCAATGTTCAATTAAGCATACAAGAGTTTCACATAGCAAACTACAACTCAAACGGGTCACTTTAACACCATTAATTACATGTTTCTCTAATTTAGGGACCAAAATGTAAATCTACCAAAATACAAGGACTTCATACAATTTGGATTGACTAACTTGAAATTAAACCAACTTTAAGCATGCATGCAAAATTTCAGCTCAAAATAACGTCTACAAGTACCTTAATTGAACAAAGGAAGTTAACCGGGACCAAAATATAACTTCTAGCAACTTTCAATTCTAGGTGATCAAAGGTTTCGAAACCTTACAAGAGGTTCCGAAACTTTTTGAAAAAGGTTTCGAAACTTTCCTTGAAAGTTTCGAAACTTATCGCGTCCAGTAGCTTCCCAGAACTGAAACTACCCGAAAGGTTCCGAAACCTTGTGAAGGTTTCGAAACTATTTAATAAAGGTTTCAGAACCTTCAATCAAAGGTTTCGAAACTTTGGGTCTGGAACCAATTATTTTATTTCACTAAGTACACACCAAATGCTCAAAATTCAACCATTAGTTAGAACCTCTAAATGCATCAATCCTAAACATGATCAACTTCATATGGCACATAATCAACAACGTCATGAACATCATTCAAGCTATAGGCATGCTCCCTAGGAAAAGTGATGTACAATATTTCAATCCAACAAATACATGCTAGAACATGCTTCAACCATTCAAGTAGTTCCAAAATTCAACCATTAACATCCAACAACAATGGTCCTATTACAACATTAACCAAAGCCTAATTACACACACTATACATGGTTTGGGTTACACATTGCCTTGCCCAATTTATTTGCCAAAACATACCAAATTTCAAGTGGTCTTCCCCTTGGATTCCTTGCCTCGATCAAAGCTCCAAATGCCTTTATTTTTCTGCAAGGATGAAAAGAGAGCTTAAGCAATCTTGCTTAGTGAGGTAGCTCCACAAATAATCATCAATGCATCCATTTAAAACCATGGAGAAAACATAATTTGCATTTCATAATTAAATCATGCTTGCTAAAATTTCATGCTCAAGTTCATTAAAACATATGCATCCTTGAGTTCACTTAACCATATCAAAACAATTTATAAACGATGCTCAATCCTCTTCTCAAAATCATGTATGTATATTGGCATTCTAGTGACCACTTAATGTGAACCTTTGGTTCACCGAATACACGGATCCTTTTCAACATGCATCGGTCGGACACTTAGTCCCCCTTGTATACATGTTATCCCCCACTACGCACGGTTGGACACAAAGTCGCCCTTGTCTACGTATGGGTCAACTATATGCACGGTCGGACACAAAGTCACCCTTGTTTACATATAGGCAAGCTCTACCACGCACGGTTGGACACAAAGTCACCCTTGTTTATGTGTAGGCGGCTCTACCACGCTAGTTAGACATAAAGTCCCCTTGTTACGCGTGTAGGCAAATTCCATATTCTCTTTATTTTATAGTGCACTCAATCCTAATGACATGTCATTCGTATTCGTAACTAAAGTTAGTGTCACTAAGCCAATATCATAATCAAATATGCATGATAACTTGCTGCTCATAATGCATGCATAAAATGTTCAACAAATGAACCAAAGCCATACCCAAAGGCACCATCATATAGTAGGCAAATAACCAAATTGTATCTCAAATCATTTCTCATAATTTTCCATAATCATGGATGCTAAATAAGCTATGCATTTCAGCAAGTAATTCTCATGTATACATCATTTCAAATCATGCTCATGCATTTCCATAAATCTCATGCACTATCAATGAAATACCTTTGTCGAAAATAGCCGAAACTCATATCGGTTCATTAAAACAAAAACTTTACTTACTCTTGAACCATGGAAGGTTTTCACACACTTCCATAGTCCCCAAAAACAGAACGTACCAAACGTTATTCGCTTTTAATCCGAAAACCACTCACCAACAAGCGAAACAAGCTTTCGCCGTTTTCCGATGATCGCACCAAACACACCAGCAATCAAGCTTCTTCTTGTACCTCTTCTACAACATTAAAAACAGAGCATTCTAACATCATAACATGCTCAAACCAACAACCATATCCGATCACCATTAAACTACCAAAAACTTAGCCGAAAAGACCGAAAACTAAGCCGAAACGTATCCGAACAACATCAGCCCAAAACCTAACGAATCTAACATCTAATCCACTTCAATTATGATCCAAAAACACATCAAAACTATCCTTATATCTCCAGCAACATCTAAGCATCTAAAACAGCCCATAACACAACCGAAAAACACCTTAAAACTACACCGATTACATTATTCCGGGATTTAATTAATGTGATCTCAAATCAAAACTCAATTAACCATTAAATCATCATAAAAACATGATTGAAATCATACAATTTCCAGCATAAAACAAGATCCATAAAGATCTCACAAAAACATAACAAAAACATTAGATCTAACATTAAAAATATTGAATCAAGTGTTTATTTAAAGATGAACAAGCTAATACTTGGGAATTTCAATAAAGAACCTTAGAAAATAATAAAAATCCAGAAAAATTACCTTTAGGATCTATTCACCAAAATTAGGAGATTTTCCCCTTCTTGATTCCTAGCAATTTGATGAAATCAATGCATAGGTTTTGTAAAGAATGGAAGGATGATGCAAATGATGTAAAAAGATGCAAAAATCAGCAAGGAATTGAGAAGAAAAGGTGATGAGAAAGTGGAGAGAAAATGAGAGAAAAAGATGAGAGAAAAATGGGTAAAAAGTAGTTTTAGGAGAAAATGATTAAGAAACCAAATTAAAGTAATTAAAATATTTATTTTGGTGAATAAATCATCATTAAAATTAAAAATGGGTTTATGGCTCTCTAAGGATTCTAAGTTTAGCTTGCTTTTCAATTTAGTCACTAAAATACCTTAATGGCCGAAAATTACAATTAAGTCCCCCAAATTTCCAAAAATTACAAATTGGTCATTTATGCATAATTAAGCATAATTAAAAATCATTATAAAAATCCATATTATTTTCTTTTAATTTTGAAACATATTTTAATATTTCAAACCACCTTCCAAATTATTATTTTCTTAATTAAAAATATCCTTATTTTATTTTTTTCCCGGAATTAATGAACCGGAGAACCCGATTTGTCCCGAATCGAATTCACCTAACTAAGCCTAACTAATAACCCCAAAAACGGGATGTTACATTTGACAGGTTCCGAAACCTTCCCAAAAGGTTCCGAAACTTGATTCCTGGGACCTAAAATGTGAATTCAACCGACTCAAGACACAACCATTAGTCACCCACAACTACATGCATAATTCCTAAGCATAAAAACAACATAAACCACACCAACATTAACATCAAGAACCTCAAATAACCTATAGGCATGCTTCCCAAAATATGGTTAGAAACAAGGATGTCCATGCTTATGCAAGTGTACATGCTTTCTTTGATAAGGTTTAAAATAAAGAAAAATCATGTATAGTAACATTATTACATCCAACAACAATAGCTCAAGCAAAATATAGTCTCTTTACAAGTCTAAAACCAAGTAGTACACTCACTCTACTATGGGATTGGTTTACACATTGCCAAGCTCTAACTTATTTGCCAAAACATACCAACAACTATGTAGTTTTTCCCCTTGGTTCTCTTGCTCCAAATGCAGCCCAAAGATGTCTCTATTGCTCTGCAAAGATAAAAAGAAGAGCTTAAGCACAACATGCTTAGTGAGGAAGCTCCAACAAAATCATCTATGCAAAAACTTAAAAAACATATTTAAACCATAGTTTGTAATACATCTTTAAAAACATGCTTGCTTAACATTCCATGTTCATATCTATAATATCAAATCACTTTCTTGAGTCTGTTCAACATTACCCAAACAATTCATGAATGATGCATAATGTTCTTTTTAAATCCATGTATGCATATTGGCTTTCCAGTGCTCACTTATTGTGAACCTTAAATTCACCGAATAAACGGATCCATTGTTTTAGAGACCCTTAGTCTCATCATGACACAAAGTCACCATTGACATGACACAAAGTTACAATTATTAGCTCTACCATGCACGATTGGACACATAGTCACCCGTGTTACGTGTAGGCGGCTCTACCGCGCACGATTGGACACAAAGTCACCCTTGTTACGTGTAGGCAATATTCTTTATTCTCAATAATGATTATAGTGCATTCAAAATAATCCTAATGACATGTCATTCGTATTCAAATCTAAAGTTAGTGTCACTAAGCCAATATCATAATCAAATATACATGATAATTTGCTACTCATAATGCATGCATAATATTTTCACAAATGAACCAAATGTCATGCCCAACGGCACCATCAATTTCAAGGCAAATAACCACATAATATTCCAATTCATTTTCAGCTCATAATGCATCCATAATGTGCTCAACAAATGAATCGAAAGTCGTGCCCAATGGCTCCTTTAATTTAAAGGCAAATAACCATATATGCCTTGTGAAAACTTTCCAAATTCATTTTTTATGTTTCCCTAACCATGGATGTCTTTTTAAACCATGCATTTTCAGCAATTATCTCATGCTTACATCATTTTAAAATCATACTTACGTATTTCCAAAAATCTCATTGAGTTATAATCATAGATGCCTATATCGAAAATAGCCGAAACTCATGATAATGCATCAAAATCATTTACTTTACTTACTCTTGAACTATGGAAAGTTTTCACACTATTCCATAGCCCTCAAAACAGAACCGAACCAATGTGATTCGCTTTAACTCTGAAAACACTCACCGACAAGCGTAAAGAGCCCTTGTCGATGCTCCGATGGCAACCCCAATGTACTAGCCACTTAAGCACCTTCTTGCACTACCTCTAGAACATTAAAAATAGATCATATTCACATCATAAACATCCTCAAACCAGCAGCCACATCAAACCTCCATAAAACTATCGAAAACTTAGTCAAAAAGACCAAAAACTATGCCGAAACGCATCCGAACAACATCAGGCCAAAACCTAATGATTCTAACATTCAATCCACTTCAATTGTGAACCAAAAACACATCCAAACCATCCTTATACCTCCAACAACATTAAAACACCTAAAACAGCCCCTAAAACAACCAAAAATCACCTTAAAACAACATCGATTGTATTATTCCGGGATTAAATTTATGTTTCATCAATTCAAGACTCATTTAATCATTTACTTGACATAATAACATAATTAAATCAACCTAATTACAACATTAATTGAGATCTAAAAAGATTTCATAAAAATCCTCATAAAATCATTAGATCTAGAATTAAAAACATGAAATCAAGTTTCACTTAATGATTAGCAAGCTAATACTTGGGAATTTCAATAAAGAACCTTAGAAAAAGATTAAAATTCAGCAAGTTACCTTTGAGATTTACTCCACCAAAAAGATGAGAAATCCTCTCCTTGATTTCCTGAAAATGTATGTTGATTTTGCAAAATTGATGAATAGGCTTTGTAGAGAATAAAAACATGAATAAAATAAAATAAATCTTGTTGAAAATGATGAAGAAATCAGCAAGTACTTGAAGAAATTTGAAGAAGATGGAGAGAAAATGGAGAGAAAAGATGAGAAAATAAGTGGTTATAAGAAAAAAATAAAATTATCATCTTTTTTAAAAACTATTTAAAAACAATTTTGGTGGATAAATCATTAAATAAAAATAAATTGGGTTTATGGCCCTCTAAGAATTCTAAGTATAGCTTGCTTTCCAATTTAGTCACTAAAAATACCCATTTTCAAAAATCACCAATTAAACCACCAAATCTTTTTCCAAAATTACAATTTGGTCACTAGTATAAAATTAAGCTTAATCATAAATCAAATTAAAGTTCAAATAACATTCTTTTAATTTTAAAACATCATTTTCATATTTTTAAACCATCTCCCAAAATTATTACTTGTCCGATTAGAATATTATTATTTTAATTTTCTCAGAATAATGAACTGAAGAACACGATTTGACCCAAATCGAATTCCCTAAACCATCACTCAAACTACTAACCCCAAAATCGGGATGTTACATATACCGTAATGGACGACCCTCTCTTTGAGCGTATGTTCCGATGAATGAACCCTCTCTTCGACAACATGTCATAATGAACGGTCCCTCCCTATGAGCGTATACCGTGATGGACGACCCCTCTCTTTGAGTGTATGTCGCAATGAATGACTCCTCTCTTCGAGTGAATGTCATAATGAACGGTCAATTTCTTAGAGCTTATACCGTGATGGACGACCCCTCGCTTTGAGCATATGTCACGGTGAATGAAATCTCTCTTCGATCGTATAGCATAACGAACTGTCCCTCACTTTGAGTATATACCGTGATGGAGAACCCCTCTCTTTGAGCGTACGTCGCGATGAATGATCCCTCTCTGCGAGTGCATATCATAATGAAGGCTCCATTTCTTAGAGCGTATACCGTGATGGACGACCCCACTCTTTGAACGTATGTCGTGATGAATGACCCCTCTCTTCGACGACATGTCATAATGTACTGTCCCTCCCTTTGAGTGTATACTGTGATGGACGACCCCTCTCTTTGAGCGCATGATGAGATGAATGACTCGTATCTTCGAATGCATATTATAATGAACGGTCCTTTTCTAAGAGCATATACCGTGGTAGACGACCCTTCTCTTTAGGCGTATGTCGCGAAGAATGACTCCTCTCTTCGAGTGCATGTTATAATGAACGGTTCCTCCCTTTGAGTGTATACCGTGATGGACGACCCCTCTCTTTGAGCGTATGTCGTGATGAATGATCCCTCTCTTCGAGTGCATGTCGTGGTGAATGGTCCCTTCCTTAGAGTGTATACCATGATGGACGACCCCTCTCTTTGAGCGTATGTCGCGATGAATGACTCCTCACTTCGAGTGCAAATCATAATGAATGGTCCATCCCTTTAAGCGTATACCGTGATGGACGACCCCTCTCTTTGAGCGTATGTCGCGTTGAATGACCCCTCTCTTTGAGTGTTTGTCATAATGAACGATCCGTTTCTTAGAGCGTATACCGTGATGGATGACCCCTCTCTTTAAGCGTATGTCGCGATGAATGACTTCTCTCTTCGAGAGCATGTCATAATTAACTGTCCCTCCTTTTGAGCGTATACCGTGATGGATAACCCTTCTCTTTGAGCGTATGTTGCGATGAATGTCCCCTTTCTTCTATTACATGTCATAATGAAATATCCCCTTGTTAGAGCGTATACCATGATGGATGACCCCTCTCTTCGAGTGAAAGTCATAATGAACGGTCCCTATCTTAGAGCGCTATCGTGATTTAAACCGCTAACTTTAAGTGTATGTCACGATGAATGACCCCTTTCTTCGAGTGTATGTCATAATGAACGGTTCCTCTCTTTGAGCGAAGGCCGTGATCGATGATCCCTCTCTTTGAGCGCATGTCGCGATGAATGACTCCTCCCTTCGAGTGTATGTCATGGTGAATAGATACTCTATAAAGCCCATTTATACAAACACGTTTTAATCCCAATAAAACCACAACCAAATGTTATTAAATTAAATTTTATGAGTTCAAATAGTTAATTATGGGCTTTTCAACAAAATTATAGAGTTTAATCTAAAATTTTCTTCTTTTTACTCGGTTAAAATTCGAACGAATTCTCTATAAGGCCTATTTATACATGCACGTTTTAATCCTAAAAAACGAAAAAGAAATGTTATTTAAATAAAATTTTATGATTTCAAATAGTTAATTATGGGCTTTTGAACCAAATTATACAAATTAATCTAAAATTTTCAGTTTTTTAGATGGTTAAAATTCGAATGGATTCTCTATAAATCCCATTTAGACATGCACGTTTTAATCCCAACAAAACGATAATCAACTGTTATTAAATCAAACTTTATGAGTTCAAATAGTTAATTATAAGCTTTTGAATAAAATTATATAGATTAATCTCAAATTTTCCGCTTTTTACTCGGCTAAAATAGTAACAGATTCTCTATAAAAGTCTATTTAGACTTGCACATTTTAATCCCAACAAAACGAAAACCAAATGTTATTAAACTCAAATTTTATGAGTTCAAATAGTTAATTCTGTGCTTTAGAATAAAATTATATAGATGAATCTAAAATTTTCAACTTTTTACTCGGTTAAAATAGTTATAGATTCTCTATTAAAGTCCATTTAGATTTGCACGTTTTAATCCCAACAAAATGAAAACCAAATGTTATTAAATTAAATTTTATGAGTTCAAATAGTTAATTATGGGCTTTTAAATAAAATTATACAGATTAATCTAAAATTTTCAGCTTTTTACTTGGTTAAAATTCGAAAGAATTCTCTATAAAGCCCATTTAGACATGCACGTTTTAATCCCAACAAAATTAAAACCAAATGTGACTAAATCAAATTTTATGAGTTCAAATAGTTAATTATAGGCTTTTAAACAAAATTATACAGATTAATATAAATTTTTCAGTTTTTCATTAGGTTAAAATTGGAACGGATTCTTTATAAAGCCCATTTAGACAAGCACTTTTAATCCCAACAAGACGACAACCAAATATTATTAAATCAAATTTTATGGGTTCAACTAGTTAATTATGGGCTTCTAAATAAAATTATACAGATTAATCTCAAATTTTGGGTTCAACGAATTCTCTCTCTGTAAAGCACATTTATACTTGCATGTTTTAATCGCAAAAAATGACAACAAAATATTATTAAATCAAATTTTATGAGTTTAATTAGTTAACTCTGAGCTTTTGAACAAAATTATACAGATTAATCTCAAATTTTCAACTTTTTGCTCGGTTAATATTTGAACGGATTCTCTCTCTATAAAGCCTATTTAGACATGCACATTTTAATCCCAACAAAACGAAAACCAGATGTTATTAAATCAAATTTTATGAGTTCAAAAAGTTAATTATAGGCTTTTGAACAAAATTATACAGATTAATCTTAAATTTTCAGCTTTTTACTCGGTTAAAATTTGAACGTGTAACGTGATGGAGAACCCCTATCTTCGAGCGTATACCATGATGGACGACCCCTATCTTTGAGCGTTTGTTGCAGTGAATGACCCCTCTATTCGAGCGTATGTCATAATGATCGATCCCTTTCTTTGAGCGTATGTCGTGATGGACGACCTCTATCTTTGTGCATATGTTGCGATGATTGACCCCTCTCTTCAAGTGTATGTCATAATAAACGGTCCTTCTCTTTGAGCGTATATCCCGATGAATAACCCATCACTTCGAGTGCATGTCATAATGAACGGTCCCTCTCTTTGAGCGTATATCCCGATGAATAACCCATCACTTCGAGTGCATGTCATAATGAACAGTCACTCTCTTTGAGCGTATCCTTTGATGGACGACCCTCTCTTTAAGCGTATGTCGCGATGAATTAAACCTTTCTTCGAGTGTATGTCATAATGAACGGTACCTCTTTTTAAGCGTATGCCATGATGGACGACTTTATCTTTTAGCGTAAGTCTCGATGAATAACCCCTCTCTTCTAGTGCATGTCATAATGAACAGTCTGTTTCTTATAGCGTATACCGTGTTGGACGACCCAACTCTTCGAGCGTATGTCACGATGAAAGACCCCTCCTTTCTAGTGCATGTCATAATAAACGGTCCCTCCCTTTGAGTGTATACAGTGATGGACGACCCCTCTTTTTTAGCATATGTCACGGTGAACGAGCCCTCTCTTCTAGTGCATGTCATAATGAACAGTCCCTCTCTTTGAGCGTATACAGTGATGGACAAACCCTCTCTTTGAGCGTAAGTCACCATGAATGACCCCTCTGTTCGAGTGCATATCATAATGAACGGTCCCTTTCTTAGAATGTATAGTGTGTGGAATATAACGGTGAATGACCCCTATCTTCAAGTGTATTTCATAATAAACGGTCCCTCTCTTTGAGCTAAGTCGCGATGAATGACCCCTCTCTTCGAGTACATGTTATAATGAATTGTCGCTCTCTTAGAGAGTATACCTGAAGGACGACCCTCTCTTTGAGCCTATGTCGATATGAATGACCCTTCTCTTCGAGTACATGTCCTGTTGAACGACCACTCTCTTTGAGTGTATATCGTGATGGACGACCCTTCTTATTGAGCGTATGTCGAGATGAATGACCCATCTCTTTGAGTGCATGTAATAATGAACGGTCCCTTTCTTAGAGCGTATATCGTGATGGACAATCCCTCATTTTAAGCGTATGTCGTGGTGAATGACCACTCTCTTCAAACGTATTTTATTATGAACGGTCCCTGTCATTGAGCGTATACCGTGATGGACGACCCTTCTTTAAGCGAATGTATCGATGAATAATCCCTCTCTTCTAGTGCATGTTATAATGAACGGTCCGTGTCTTAGAGCGTATACCGTGATGGACTACCCCACTCTTCAAGTGTATGACGCGGTGAAAGACCCCTCACTTCTAGTGCATGTCATAATGAACGGTCCCTTTCTTAGACCATATATCGTGATGGACGACCCCTCTCTTTGAGCATATGCCGCGGTGAATGACCCCTCTCTTCAAGTATATATCATAATGAACGACCCCTCTCTTTGAGCATATTCCGTATTGGACGACCCCCTTTTTTTGAGAATATGTCGCGATGAATGATTGCTCTTCGAGTGCTGGACATGGTGAACGATCCCTCTCTTTGAGCGTATATCGTGATGAACGACTCGTCTCTTTGAGCATATGTCGTAATGAAAGACCACTCTCTTCGAGTGTATGTAATAATGAATGGTCCCTTTTTTAGAGCATATACCATGATGGACGACCCCTCTCTTTGAGCGTATGTTGCGATTAAAGACCTCTCTCTTCGAGTGCATGTCATAATGAACTGTCCCTCCCTTCGAACTTATACCTTGATGGACGACCCCTCTCTTTGATTGTATGTCGCGATGAATATCCTCTCTCTTCTAGTACATGTCATAATGAACGGTCACCTTCTTAGAGCGTATACCGTGCTGGACGACCCACTGTTTGAGTGTATATCACAATGAATTACCCATCTCTTCGAGCTCATGTTATATTGAAAGGTCCCTCTCTTTGAGCGTATACCGTGATTGATGACCCCTCACTTTGAGCGTATGTTACGATGAATGATCCTTCTCTTTGAGTGCATGAAATGGTGAACGGTCCCTCTCTTTGAGCGTACGCGATGATGGACGACTCCTCTCTTTGAGCGTATATCCCGATGAATGAACGCTCTTCGAGTGCTTGTCATAGTGAACAGTCCTTCTCTTTGAGCGTATACCATGATGGACGACCCGTCTCTTTGAGTGTATTTCGCGATGAAGGACCCCTTTCTTCGAGTGTATGTCATAATGAACGGTCCCTGTCAAAGAGCCTATACCGTGATGGACGACCCCTATCTTTGAGCGTATGCCGCGATGAAAGACCTCTCTCTTTGAGTGCATATCATAATGAACGGTCTATCTCTTTGAGCATATACTGTGATGGACGACCCCTCTCTTTGAAGGTATATCACGATGAATGATCCCTCTCTTCGAGTGCATGTTATAATGAAAGGTCTCTCTCTTTGAGTGTATACCATGATCGATGACCCCTCTCTTTGAGCATATTTTGCGATGAATAACCCCTCTATTCGAGTGCATGTCATGGTGAACGGTCCCTCTATTTGAGCTTATACCGCAATGGACAACCCATCTCTTTGAGCATATGTCGCGATGAATGACCCCTCTCTTCAAATGTATGTCATAATGAAAGGTTGATTTCTTAGAGTGTATACCGTGATAGACGACCCCTCTCTTCGAGCGTAAGTCACGATGAATGACACCTCTCTAAGAGTGCATGTCATGGTGAATGGTCTCTTTCTTAAATCGTATACCATGATGGACGATGCCTCTCTATTATCGTATGTCAGAATGAATGACTCCTCTCTTCGAGTGCATGTCATAATGAACGGTCCATCCCATTGAGCATATACCTTGATGGTCAAGCCCTCTATTTGAGCGTATGTCGTGATGAATGACCCCTTTCTTTGAGTGCATGTCATAGTGAACTATCACTTTCTTAGAATGTATACCGGGATGGACGACCCCTCTCCTTTAGTGTATGTCGCGATGAATGACTTCTCTCTTCGAGTGCTTGTCATAATGAATGGTCCCTCCCTTTGAGTGCATACCAAGATGGACGACCACTCTCTTTGAGCATATGTCACGATGAGTGAACCCTCTTTTCAAGCATAAGTTATAATAATGGTCCCTTTCTTAGAGCGTATATCGTGAGGGATGACCCCTCTCTTTGAGCGTATATCGCGATGAATGACCCTTTCTTCGAGCTTATATCATAATGAACGGTCTCTCTCTTTAAGCGTATGCCAAGATGGACGACCCCTTTCTTTGATCGTATGTCGCAATAAATTACCCCTCTCTTCGAGTGCATGTCATAATGAATGGTCCATTTCTTAGAGCATATACCGTGATAGACAATTACTCTCTTTGAGCGTATTTTGTGATGAATGACCCCTCTCTTTGAGTGCTTATCATAATTATCGGTCCATCCCTTTGAGCGTATACCTTGATGGACGGCCACTCTCTTTCAGCGTATGTCGCGATGAAAGACCCCTCTCTTCGGGTGCATGTCATAATGAACGGTCCCTCTGTTTGAGCATATACCGTGATAGATGACCCCTCTCTTTAAGCTTATGTGGCGATGAATGTCCCCTCTCTTCTAGTACATGTCATAATGAACGGAACCCTTATTAGAGAATATACCGTGATGGACAACCCCTCTTTGAGCGTATGTCGCGATGAATGTCCCCTCTTTTCTAGTACATGTCATAATGAACGATCTCATTCTTAGAGTGTATACCGTGATGGACGACCCCTCTCTTTTAGCCTATGTCGCAATGAATGACCCCCTCTCTTCTAGTGCATGTTATAATAAAAGGTCCCTCTCTTTGAGTGTATACAGTGATTGATGATCCCTCACTTTGAGCGTATGTTTCGATTAATGACCATACTCTTCGAGTGCATGTCATGGTGAACGGTCCCTCTTTTTGAGCATATAGCGTGATGGACGAGCCATCTCTTTGAGCGTATGTCGCGATGAATGACCCCACTCTTCGAGTGCATGTCATGGTGAACGGTCCCTCTCTTTCAGCATATAGCGTGATGGATGACCCATCTCTTTGAGCGTATGTCGCGATGAATGACCACTCTATTCGAGTGCATGTTATAGTGAGTGGTCCCTCTCTTAGAGCGTATACCTTGATGGATGACCCCTCTCTCTTAGAGTATGTCGGGATGAATGACCAATCTCTTCGAATGCATATCATAGTGTGTGGTCCCGTTCTTAGAGAGTATACCTTAATGTACGATCCCTCTCTTTGAGCGTACATCGCATGAATAACCCCTCTCTTCGAGTACATGTCATAATGATCGATCCCTCTCTTTGAACGTATACCATGATCGATGATCCATCTCTTTGAGCGTATGTCACGATGAATGATCCCTCTCTTTGAGTACAAGACATAATAAAGGGTCACTCTCTTTGAGCGTATACCATGATGGATGACCCCTCTCTTTGAGCGTATGTCACGAAGAATAAAATGTCTCTTCGAGTGTGTGTCATAATGAATGATCACTCTCTTTAAACGTATATCGTGATCGATGACCCCTCTCTTTGAGCGTATATAGCGATGAATGACCTATCTCTTTGAGAGTATGTTGCATGAATGACCCCTCTCTTCGAGTCCATATAATGGGGAACGGTCCCTCCCTTTTAGTGTATATCGTGAAAGACGACCCCTCCCTTTGAGCGTATGTCGCAATGAATAATCGCTTTCTTCGAGTGCATGTAAGAATGAACGGTCCATCTCTTTGAGCGTATGTCATGATGGACGACCCCTTTCTTTGAGCATATGTTTCGATGAATGACCCCTCTCTTCAAGTGCATGTCATGGTTAACGGTCCCTCTCTTTGAGCGTATATCGTGATAGACGACCTCTCTCTTTTAGAGTATGTCGCGATGTATGACTCCTCTCTTCGAATACATGTCATAATAAACGGTTCCTCCCTTCGAACTTATACTGAGATGGACGACCCTTCTCTTTGAGCGTATGTCTTGATGAATGATCCCTCTCTTCGAGTGCAAGTCATAATAAACGTTCCCTCTCTTTAAGCGTATACCATGATGAACGACCCCTCTCTTTGAGCATATGTCGCGATGAATAACCCCTCTATTCGAGTGCATGTCATAATGAATGATCCCTCTCTTTGAACGTATACCGTGATCGATGACCCCTCTGTTTGAGCATATCCTCTCTTCGAGTGCATGCCATGGGGAATGGCCCCTCCCTTTTTGCGTACTGTGAAGGACGACCCCTCTCTTTAAGCGAATATCGCCATAAATAACCGCTATCTTCAAGTGCATGTCATAATGAATGGACCCTCTCTTTGAGCGTATGTCATGATGGATGACCCCTCTCTTTGTACGTATGTTGCGATGAATGCCTCACTGTTCGAGTGCATGTCATGGTGAACGGTCCCTTTCTTTGAGCGTATAGCGTGATAGACGATCCATCTCTTTGAGTGTATGTCACGATGAATAACCCCTCTTTTTGAGTGTATGTCATTATGAACGGTCCTTTTCTTAAAGCGTATACCGTGATGGACGACCCCTCGCTTTGAGCATATACCACGGTGAATGACCCCTCTCTTCTAGCGTATGACTTAATAAACGGTCCCTCACTATGTGCATATACCGTGATGGACGACCATTCTCTTTGAGCATATGGCGCGATGAATAACCCCTCTCTTTGACTGCATTTCATGGTGAACGGTCCGTCTCTTTGAGCGCATATTATGATGGACGTCCCCTCTCTTTGAGCGTAAGTCGCAATAAAAGAATAGTCCCTCTCTTTGAACTTATACCCTGATTGATGACCCGTCTCTTTGAGTGTATGTTGCGATAAATGAACCCTCTCTTCGAGTTCTTATCATGATGAACGATTGTTCTCTTTGAGCATATACTGCAATGGACGACCCCTCTCTTTCAGCGTATATCGCGATGAATAACCCCTCTCTTCGAGTGTATATCATAATGAACGGCCCCTCTCTTTGATAGTATAAATTGACCGATGACCTCTCTTCAAGCGTATGTCGTAATCAATGGTCCCTTTCTTATAGCATATACCGTGATAGATGACCCTTCTCTTCGAGCGTATGTCACGATGAATGTCCCCTCTATTCGAGTGCATGTCATAATGAACAATCACTTTCTTAGAGCGTATACCGTGACAGACGACCCCTCTCTTTGAGCGTATGCCACGGTGAATGACCCCTCTCTTCAAGCGTATGTCAAAAAAAATGGTCCCTCTCTTTGAGCGTATACCGTGAAGGATGACCCCTCTCTTTGAGCGTTAGTCGCAATGAATTACCCCGTGAGTTTCATGTTGAATGGTCCCTCTCTTTGAGTATATACCGTGATGGACGACCCCTCTCTTTGAGCGTATGTCACGATGAATGACCCCTCTCTTCGACTGTATATGATAATAAACGATCCCTCTCTTTGAGCGTATACCATGATAGAAGACCCCTCTCTTTGAGTGTATGTCGCGATGAATGACACCTCTTTTCGAGTGCATGTCATGGAGAACGATTCCTCTCTTTGAGCGTATATCGTGATGGACGACACCTATCTTCGAGTGCATGGCAAAATCTATGGTCCCTTTCTTAGAGCGTATACCATCATGGACGACCCCTTTCTTTGTGCGGATGTTGTGATCAATGACTCCTCTCTTCGAGTGCATGTCATAATGAACGGTCCCTCCCTTTGAGCGTATGTCGTGACGGAAGAGCACCCTCTTTGAGCGTATGTCGTGAAATGACCCCTCCTTTGAATGCATGTCATGGTGAACGGTACCTCTTTAAACGTATGTCGTGATGGACGACCCCTCTCTTTAAGCTTATGTCGCGATTAATGACCCATTTCTTTGAGTGCATATCATAAAGAACATTCCTTTTCTTAGAACGTATACCGTGATGGAGGACCCCTCTTTTTAAGCGTTTGTTACGATGAATGACCCTTCTCTTCGAGTGCATATCATGGTAAACGGTCTCTATCTTTGAGCGTCCGTGATAGACGACCCATCTCTTTGAGCGTATGTCTCGATGAATGACTCCTCACTTCGAGTGCATGTCATAATGAAACGTTCCTCTATTTGAGTGTATACCGTGATCGATGCGCCTCTCGTCGTGTGTATGTTGCGATGAATGACTCTTGTCTTTGAGTGCTTATCATGGTGAACGGTGCCTCTCTCTGAGTGTATACCATGAAGGACGACCCCTCTCTTCTAGTGCATGTCATAATTTGCGGTCCCTTTCCTAGAGCTTATACCGTGATGGACAAACCTTCTTTTTGAGCATATGTCACGATGAGTGACGCCTCTTTTCGAGAGTATTTCATAATGAATGGTCACTTTCTTAGAGCATATATCGTGATGGTTGACCCCTCTTCGAGTGCATTTCATAATGAACGATCACTTTCTTAGAGCACATACCGTAATGGTTGACCCCACTCTTTTGAGTGCATGTCGTGATGAATAACCCCTCTCTATGAGTGCATGTCATAAGGAACGGTCCATCACTTTGAGCTATACCGTGGTTGATGACCCCTGTCTTTGAGTGTTTGTTGCGATAAATGACCCCTCTTTTCGAGTGCATGTCATGATGAACGGTCCCTCTCTTTGAGCGTGTACCGTGATGGACGACCCCTCTCTTTGAGCGAATGTCGCGATGAATGACACCTTTCTTCGAGTGTGTTTCATGGTGAATGGTCCCTCTCTTTGAGCGTGTACTGTGATGGACGAAACCTCTCTTTGAGTGAATGTCATGATGAATGATCCCTTTCTTCGAGTGTGTTTCATATTGAACGCTCCCTCTCTTTGAGCGTATAGCATGATGGACGAACCTTCTCTTTGAGCGTATATCGCGATGAATGTCCCTTTTCTTCGAGTGCATGTCATAATGAACGGTCCTTTTCTTTCCGCGTATACCGTCATGGATGACCCCTCTCTTTGATCGTATGTCGTGTTGAAAGACCCCTCTCTTCTATTAAATGTCATCATGAAAGATTTCTCTCTTTGAGCGTATACCGTGATGGCTGACCCCTCTCTTTGAGCGTATGTCGTGATGGATGACCACTATCTTTGAGAGTTTGACACGATGAATGATCTCTCTCTTAAAGTGCATGTCCATAGTGAACGGTCCCTTTCTTAGAGCATATACCGTGATAAACAACCCATCTCTTTGAGCGTATGTCGCGCTTAATGACTCATCTCTTCGAGTTTATGTCATAATAAATGGTCCCTCCTTTGAGCATATACCATGATAGACGACCCCTAACTTTGAGCGTATGTCGCGACGAATGACTCCTCTCTTCGAGTGCATGTTAGAATGAACTGTCTCTTTCTTAGAATGTATACCGTGATGGACGATCCCTCTCATTTAAGCGTATGTCGCGATGAATGACCCCTCTCTTCGAGTGCATGTCATAATGTATGGTCCATTTCTTAGAGCGTGATGGACGACGCTATCTTTGAGGGTATGTCGCGATGAATGACCCCTCTCTTGAAGTGCATTTCATAGTGGTCAGACCTTTTCTTAGAGCGTATACCATGATGGACGACCCCTCTCGTTAAGCGTATGTCATGATGAATGACTAGTCTCTTCGAGTGCATGTCATAATGAATGGTCGCTCCCTTTGAGCGTATACCGTGATAGGCGACCCTCTCTTTTGAGCGTATGTCACGATGAATGATCCCTCTCTTTTGAGCATATGTCACGATGAATGACCCCTCTCTTCGAGTGCATGTCATAAAGAAAGGTCCCTTTCTTCTAGCGTATACCGTGATGGACGATCCCTCTCTTTGAGCATGTCACTGTGAATGAGTCCTCTCTTCGAGCATCTGTGATAATGAACGAATCCCTCTCTTTGGGCTTATACTGTGATGGACAACCCCTGATACGAGGTAGCCTATCGAAACGGACTTTCTTCATATGTTACGGATCTAGGATTGTTGTAAGTACGTTCCTGGAACAAGAACAACATGAAAACAATAGTTAACCAAAGTTAAATTCAAGGTAAATTAAGGAATTAAAAGGAAGAATGAAAATTAAAAGAAAAATAACAAAGAGATGGCGTTTTGATGAATTTCAAAACAAAGAAGATGAATGCTTCAAAAAACATCCATGGCAGTAACTCGAACATTCAACAATGGTGAATTTTTTGTTGGAATTAAAATGAAATGCTAAACTCGAAAGAACCTGCACAATATATTGAGCAAACACGAATCGAATCTGTTTAACGGTAGAAGGACTTGGACCCTCTAGATAGCGACCTAGAAACCCGAAGTATCAAAATGACAATCAAAACAAGTTTGAAAGTCAGAAAAATTCTAAAAAGAACCAAATAAGAGAAAAATTTCAAAGTAATTTTTATTTCACAAATGTCTAACCTTTTGTTTACAAAATAAAGAAATATATAGGAGATGAAAGGAGTTGATCAAAATTCAAATATGTGGCCATTATTTGAACGAAAGTAACTAAAATAAACCATTTCAGGCTCTATTTAATTTTAGTCAAGTGATTTGGCACATAAAACACATTTACTATGCGTTAAATGTTTGAATTTTGAACAAAAAATCACCCATTCTTATCCCTTGAGCGTTTTGGTCTTCAAAAGTAAGGGCCTTTTTTGGCTTGCTTGCATTTACACGACCAAACATGTGCACAAGGCTTCCATGTGGGTCCCACATGCATGGCACATGTCTAGTACAACTTCTCTTCGTGTAGGATAGGTTTCAGCTGCTGTAGGTCACTTCAGCTTGAGTTAAGTTGTGCTGGAAATGGAGTTGAGCTGAAACGAGTTAGCTAAGAGTGTTAGGAGTTAAATTGAACTTAGAGCAAAGCCTTTGAGCTGCCTCGAGCTAAGGTTAGCAGTGTGCACTCCATTGGTCTTCTTCTGAGCTGAACAGAACTCACTTGAGCTTTTGTTTAGCTGCATACACTGGCTTGAGCTAAAGTTGAGTTGCATAACTCTCTTGAGCTGAAGTTGAGCTACATACACTCTCTTGAGCTAGTGTTCTCCTATGTTCCTACATGTAAATATCACAAGAATCCATCAAAGTAATGTAAAATTAATGGAAACATAAATATAAGGTGTAAACACATGCAAACTTATTCAATAACTCACATTGACTCTCAAACTAGTTAGAAACAATACAAAAACTATTAATCCAATACCTAAAACATACTTAGCATAATATAGACATACTAAATATAATAAAAGAAATATTACACATCAGTATGTAAAAAGTGAAAAACAAACTCCCATGAATGTTGAAGTTGCTTTGTTGGGTGGAATAAACATGCTCACATTAACCCCTCTCTTTAAATGACCCCTCTCTTCGAGTGCATATCATAATGAATGGTCCTTTTCTTAGAGCGTATACCGTGATGGACGACCCCTCTCTTTGAGTGTATGTCATGATAGACGACCCCTCTCTTTAAGCGTACATCGCGATGATTGAACCCTCTTTTTGAGTGCATGTCATAATGAACAGTCCTTTCTTCGAGTGCATGCTATAATGAACGGTCCCTTTCAAAGAGCATAAACCGTGGTGGACGAGCCCTCTCTTTGGGAGTATGTCGCGATGAATGACTCCTCTCTTTGAGTGCATGTTATAATGAACGGTTCCTCTCTTTGAGTGTATACCGTGATGGATGACCCCTCTCTTTGAGCGTATGTCGCGATGAATGACCCCTATCTTCGAGTGCATATCATAATGAACAGTCCCTTTCTTAGAGCGTATACCGTGATGGACGATCCCTCTCTTTGAACGTATGTCTCGATAAATGACCCCTCTCTTCGACTACATGTCATAATGAACAGACCCTCCCTTTGAGCGTATACTGTGATGGACGACCCCTCTCTTTGAGCGTATATCGCGATGAATGAGTCCTCTCTTCAATTGCACGTCATAATGAACGGTCCCTCTCTTTGAGCGTATGTCGTGATAGACGATCCCTCTCTTTTAGCGTATGTCATGATAGACGATCCCTCTTTAAGCGTACGTCGTGATGATTGAACCCTCTTTTTGAGTGTATGTCATACTGAACAGTCCTTTCTTAGAGCATATACTGTTATGGATAACCCCTCTCTTTGAACGTATGTCGTAATGAATGACCCCTCTCTTTGATTTCCTGTCATAATGAACGGTCCCTCCATTTATGCGTATACCGTGATGGACAACCCCTCTCTTTGAGCATATATCGCGATGAATGAGTCGTCTCTTTGAGTGTACGTCATAATGAATGGTCCCTTTCTTAGAGTGTATAACGTGATGGACAACCCCTCTCTTTGAACGTATGTCGCGATGAATGACCCTCCCCGAGTGTGTGTCATAATTAACGGTCCCTCCCTTTGAGCGTATAACGTGATCGATGACGCCTCTCTTTGAGTGTATGCTGCGATGAATGACCCCTCTCTTCAGGTGCATGTCATGGTAAACGGTCCCTCTCTTAAGCGTATACTGTGATGGGCGACCCTTCTCTTTGATTATTTGTCGTGATGAATGACCCCTCTTGATACGAATCCGATTGCAGAATATACAAATTTGTATTTGTTATTATCCCATCTTGATTCCAGTAAGTTACTGAAATAAAAAATAGGAATTTTGAAATGGAACTTACAAAATGATATGAAATCGATGGATAGTAAGGCAAAATGGAATGATGATAAGATGGTTGTTGTGTTTAGGATGATGTATGGAAAATATGGATGTATGGATAATGGAAGTGAAGAGAAAAAAATGTAATTGATGGTGCGGTGTAAACGAAGGAGGAACCAACACTAAAAAGTGAAAACCCATTCCTTAAGAGTTTTTAAACCGTTACTTGGGTGAAAGGTTAATGGATTGTGACCCTCTAGTTATAAGAACTAGGAACCAACAATATAAGAGAAATGGATAGGGACGAATGCCACAAGAACAATCTTGCAGGTCGATAGAGTTTAAAAAGAACTATAAAAAAGAAACACTCTCAAGTTGTAATATATGCCAAAAGTTGTATCTTTTACAATGGAAGAAGTGCTTATTTATATGTGTAAGACAACAACAAATTGATTGATCTAGACAAAGATTAAAGACTCATTATTCTAGTGTTAAATGCCTATTAATTTGTAGGTTACCCCATCTCCGATTGACAGCTAAAAAGTTTGATCTAGAATGATGAATGTGGACATTCTTAAATGAATATAGACATACATATCATCCACATGTAGAAACCCTTGGGCTGATGCTTGATTAAATTTTCATTCATCCTCCTTTATTTGGTTTTTGATAAAGCATTGAATTCAGCAATTGAATGGTCTCTTGAATATTTGGAAGAAGCATCTTGTGACTATTCCCATATTGAATTTCCAGCATGTACTATCTCAATACTAAAATATACTCGTATCCAATCCAAAAATACCGAACAAGTTGATAGATATTCCTTGAATTCCCTCATTAAGTGTTGTTTTAATTCCCACCATTACTCTCCCTTAAGTGGTGATAGTGAAGGCTTTCATTGCATGTCTTCTCTGATAAAAAACTGATCAGCTTTATGGAGAATTAAGTAGCTCTTAAGTGGTATTTAAGTGCCTCTTTAAGTGGTGTATTTAGGAGCTCTTCAATGCCTTGCATTTATTATTGAAACTGACAGCCTTTAAGTGGTGTAAATCTTTCTTGAACGTCTTGAAACTGATCAGACATCATGGTGTCTTCAAGTATCTTCAATTGGTGGTAAATGTCTTGTCATTCTTGTAGAAAATGATCAGCCATTTGATCCCAAATGAATACCTTAGCTGAAAATATATGAGCAACCATTAGATAATAACTTTATTCAATAAAGCAAATGTTGGGAAGAAACTTATTGAGCTAGTTAAAATAATGAACCACTTTAATTGAATGAACTAACTCACTTAAAGAACTAACAAATATCAATAAGCTCTTAGACTTTAAATGAACTAACATGCATTAATTAAACTAACAAGCATAAAAGAACTAACATGCTTAAATATTCTAAACAAACATAAATGAAACAATATGTTTAAATGAACAATAAGCCCCATTTATTCATGATAAAAATGCAGAAATTAAATATGCAAAATAATGAAAACTTATGCAAGCTAAATGCTCATGCACACACTCCTAAGCTAGCACTCAAATGCATGTATTAAAATGCAAAAGTAACATGCTGCATTTGTTCAAAATATAGACAAGGCTCCAAGTTCAAATTTAAGGCTTGAAATAGCATGTTTAAAATTGAACTGTTAAGATCATCGACTTTGCCACAAGTGTTTAAATCTTGTGACTTCTTCTCTAATATGAGCAAGGCCCAAGAAGTTTGGTGCTGAGTTAGATCACATCATTCCCCCTTCTTGGAAACGATTTGTCACCAAATCGACTTTTGCTAAATATGGGAATAATTTTGACTTTCGTAAGGCTGGAAACTTCTTCATTTGCTTTCTGAACCAAAACCAATCTCTTGGTTCAAAGATAGTTCGCTCTCACTTCTTGTAAATTTTATTCTCGTCATGCTTGGCTTTCTTCTCTTTGTTTCCTCTTATTTTTCGATGTAGAGCTCTCACTAATTGAAGCTTTCTTTCATCATCTACAATCTTAACAAGATTAGTTGGAAAAGAAAACAAAAATACATGGTTAGAAAGCGTATGTCACGACGAATGACTCCTCTCTTCGAGTGCATGTCATAATGAACGGTCCCTTTCTTAGAACGTATAACATGGTGGACGACCCCTTTCTTTGGGCGTATGTCGCGATGAATGACTCCTCTCTTCGAGTTCATGTCATAATGACGGTCCCTCTCTTTGAACGTATACCGTAATGGACGATATAACTCTTTGAGCGTACATCACGATAAATAACCCCTCTCTTCGACTGCATGTAATAATGAACGGTCCCTCCCTTTGAGCGTATACAGTGACCGATGACCACTCTCTTTGAGTGCATGTTGCGATGAATATTCCCTCTCTTCGAGTGCATGTCACGGAGAATGGTTCCTCTCTTTGAGCGTACACCGTGATGGATGACCCCTCTATTGGAGCGTATGTCACGATGAATAACCTCTCTCTTGGAGTCCAAGTCATAATGTATGGTCCCTTTATTAGAGCATGATAGGATGTGACAGCGGAATAAAGATAAAATGCAATAACAAAAGAAAAATATTAGAATAAATGGACAATGGTGTAAAGAAGATGATAAAAAAAACTTATTTGAAAATGGATTGTGGACTTGCTGTGAATAGGATGGATTATGGAATAGATCTATGTCCTAGGAACTCTCTTGATCGTAATTGATCAAGCAAACTCCATGATAGGCTCTAACCGATCCTCCAATAATTGATTATCTTGACAACCCAGAGTGTGAAGATGGCTTTTTCCACGAAAACTAGAAGGAAATCGTGTTGAAGACAAGCTTCGAAGGCACAAGCAACAATACTTGCAAAAATATACTCTATAACATTTATTCTCCAAAAGAAATATTCAAATTATGTGTCTTATAAGAGAAAAGGCTGCCTCCTTTTATAGCCTAAAAGAGACAGCAAAACACCCTAAGAGATAGCTATTTCATCCCTAAAAATCAGCACATAGATAGCTAATTAGAAGGGATCAACAATTATTTAGGAAAATATGAATTAAAACATATGGAAAGTTGAATAAAAAGATTCATAAAATCAGCACATGGAGCTGATCATTCCAGATTTTATTTATTTAATATATATAATTTATTTGGGCCTCAAATATGTTTTAATGCATTTGGGCTTCTTGGACCATCAATGTAGCTTTTGTAACCCATGTCTTCTTGAGAGCTTGAGGATATAGGATTTTTTCATTAAATGCTTGATTCATCAAGAAGGCTTGCAAACCCTTGTTTACAAAATCTTGGACTGCTGAATGTATCTAGTCTTTGAGTTGCCTTGATTTTGTTCTTATCATCGGCCATGTGGTAACGTAAGCCCATCAGATGTAAGGGCCTTAGTGCATGCATCAGAGCGTATACCGTGATGGACGACCACTCTCTTTGAGCGTATGTCGCAGTAAATGACACTTCTTTTCAAGCGTAAGTCATAATAAATGGTCCCTCTCTTTGAGCGTATACCGTGATGGACGACACCTCTCATTGAGCGTATGTCGCGCTGAATAACCCTTCTCTTTGATTACTTATCATAGTGAACGGTCCCTATCTTAGAGTGCATAACGTGATGGACCAACCTTCTCTTTGAGTGTATGTTGCAATGAATAACCGCTCTCTTCGAGTGCATGTCATATTGAATGGGCCATCTCTTTGAGCGAATATTGTGATCGATGAACCCTCTCTTTGAGCATATGTCATGATGGACGACCCCTCTCTTTGAGCGTATATCGCGATGAATAACCTCTCCCCTCTCTTCGAGTGCATGTAATGTTGAAGTGTCACTTTCTTAGAGGGTATACCGTGATGGATGATCCCTCTCATTGAGCGTATGTCGTGATGAATGACCGCTCTCTTCATGTGTATGTCATAACGAACGGTCCGCTCTTTGAGCGTATACCGTGATCAACGACCCCTCGCTCTTTTTGCATATGTCACAATGAATGACCCCTCTCTTAGAGTGTATGTCATAATGAATGATCCCTTTCTTAGAGCGTATACCGTGATGGATGACCCCTCTCTTTGAGCTTATATCGCGGTGAATGACCCCTCTCTTTGAGTGCATGTCATGGGAACAATCAATCTTTGGGCGTATACCGTGATGGATGACCCCTCTCTTTAAGCGTATGACGCGTTGAATGACCCCTCTTTAAGTGCATGTCATAATGAATGGTCCCTCTCTTTGAGAGTTTACAGTGACGGCTGACCCCTCTCATTGAGCGTTTCTCGTGATGAATAACCCCTATCTTAGAGTGCATATCATATTGAACGGTCCCTCTCTTTGAGTGTACGTCATGATCGATGACCCCTCTCTTTGAGCGTATTCAATGATCCTTGACCCCTCTCTTAAGCGTATGTTACGATGAATAAACCTTTCTTCGGCTGCAAATCATGTTGAACGGTCCCTCTCTTTAGCGTATACTATGAATGACGACACCTATCTTAGAGCCTATGTCGCAGTAAATTACCCATATCTTCGAGCGTATGTCACAATGAATAACCCTTCTCTTAGAGTGCATGTCATAATAAACGATCCCTTTCTTTGAACGTATATTATGATGGACGACATCTCTCTTTGAGCGTATATTGTGATGAATGACCCCTCTCTGAGTGCGTGTCATGGTGAACGGTCACTCTCTTTGAGCGTAAACCGGGATAGACGACCCCTCTCTTTGAGCGTATGTCACGATGAATGACCCCTCTCTTCAAATGCACGTCATGGTGAACGATCCCTCCCATTCAGCGTATATCGTGATGGACGATTCCACTCTTTGAGCATATGTCGCGATGAATGACCCCTCTTCAAATACATGTCATCATGAACGGTTCCTCTCTTTGAGCGTATACAGTGATTGATAACCCCTCTCTTTAAGCATATGTCGCGATGAATGACCCCTCTTTGAGTGCAAGTCATCATGAACGGTCCCTCTCTGTGAGAGTATACAGTGATGGTTGACCCCTCTCATTGAGCGTTTGTCGTGACGAATAACCCCTCTCTTAGAGCGCATGTCATATTGAACGGTCCCTCTCTTTGAGCGTATGCCGTGATCAATGACCCCTCTCTTTGAGCATATGTTGCAATGAATGACCCCTTTCTTCGAGTGCATGTCGTGGTGAGTGGTCCCATTCTTTGAGCGTATACCATGATAGACGACCACGCTCTTTGTGCGTATTTCTCAATGAATGACCCCTCTCTTCGAGTGGTATTCACAATGAACTATTTCTCTTTGAGCGTATACCGTGATGGACGACACCTCTCTTTAAGCATATGTCGCGATGAATGATGCTTCTCTTCGATTGTATGTCATAATGAACGGTCCCTCTCTTTGAGCATATACTGTGATGGGGGACCCTCTCTCTAATCGTATGTCGCGATGAATGACCCCCCTCTTTGAGTGTATGTTGATGCGTTCTATATATGCTCAATTGTAGTGCAAGTGTACACGTCGTCAAGTAATAAAGTGATAAGTAAATCAAGTATCGTCTCCATAGGGATTGATATACTTAATATGCTTCCTTTGATCTTCTTGCTCTATAAAAGAAAATAAAATCACAAGTGAATGAGAGTTGTGATTTAACTAAATAAAGTAGTTAAAGAAAATTAAGTAGAATGAGATCAAATTGAGAAAGAGGGCAGGATCCAGTTGTATTGTACAGTGGATTTGATTGATCTGTTTCTGTCCAGCGCAATTATACTACACTGCCTCGGCAGTACTGCAAATAACTGTCTTCGGCAGCAGTAGTGTTCTTTGTCGCGACAATCCCTTGCTCTTGGGTAGATTTACCAAAGTTTGGCAAAGTGTTCTTTGATGTCTCCGCTTATCCCTAAGTCGAAAAACTGTTGATGATCAGTCCTTGATGATACCTCTCGGCGTTAATCAATTATAACCAACAACCAATCTCGTACTTCTTTTAGCCGCTGAAACTCTAACCTAACCCTAGGCCATGTTAATATTCTCCAATGAAGTTGAATACCGCACTTACTCCTTTCTTGAGTCTAACTCTCCCGAGTCTAGACAAATAGATTACTTAAAAACTTCTCTCCCGAGCTTGGATGCAAGAATAAAGAATGACAAAGTGTAAGCAAACTTTGATATTTTATTGCATTGAAACATGAAACAAGAAATTGTTGCTGAGGGCGTGTGGGGTAGAATGGTCTTGGTCCTCTTGGAGCTGGTGTTGTCTCTGTGTAGGGTGCAGCTATCACGAACATATTGGTTGGAAATTCTGGAAAATACATCCCTTGATCTGAAAAGTTGTGGAGCATCATCTGAGCAAGTGTGTTGTTGAAGTCTCTTTGATACTCTATGTATCTCTGTTTCTTAAGGTCCATAGTTGTCATCCTTTGTAGAATCTCCTAGTATGGGTCTATTGCGGCAGTGGTCTGGGTAGTGTCAGGCATCTCTACCGTGTACTAGGCTCCGACAGCAGTGTAGACAATGAATTGCTGTGACGTTGCTTGGACTGGTTTGGTCTGAGTGATCTGCATATTTCTGTGATAGAATTATCTAGACCATCCTTGCCTGTTTGGTGTGTATTCATCCGTATCTTCTTCTGGTACTCCTGCAGCAATGCACAAACCAGAGATTAAGCAAGGGAAATATAAAGGTCCGCGTTCCTTCTTGCCACACTCGTGTATTTCTCGTAAAATAATCTCTCCAACATTGATGCTCGTCTTGTTGGTGATGGATTGGATGAGCACCAATCTCTTACGGTCCACCGTGCTGTTGTGGGAGGTGGGGATGAGGTGTCTTTTGACAAAGGTATACCACAGCTTAGCCTCAGGCTTGAGACTTTGCCTTGTTACAGAACCTCTATGGGCACCGATTTCCCAAGGGGTATTGTTGTAACAAAGGTCATCTTTGATTAGCTTGTAGTCTTGGGTGGTGACATCCTCCATGAATTCGGTATGGTCATCACATATCGGGACTAGGCCATAGAAATCATTGATGATCTCGGCATCGATCTTGACAGGCCTGCCTCGGCAGTGTACAAAGAGAGAGTCCTTGCTTGGCCTATGCGCATAAAATTCTCGCACGATGGTGGAATTGGCCTGGGGAGGTTGTAGGCAGAAAATCTCTCATTCTTGATATTTAATTTTGTTGAACAAGTAATGTTCGATGCCAAAGTTTTCCTCCTCACTGTGTTAGAACCTTTGTTCCTCACATAATTGCTGAGAGATGAAGTACTTGTTGAAGCGTTGTTCAACGGCGGCAGGGACGAATCTTTTGTAGGTGACCATATAAGAGCAATTGAAGATTGAGAGTCTTGGAAATTTCTTGAAGAGCTTCTGAAAATTGCAAGAGGGTAAGTAGGCGGAGAGTTGTGAGAGCAAGATTATAAAAATATTCTAACGGAAATAAGAATGCAAGAGTGAATAGTTTAAGTGGAAGCAAGTGCTTATAAAGGCTTCGACAGTGTGACCGTTTTAATCACTAGCCGTTTTGTAGCCATTTTGAACTTTTCTGCCCGTTAGCATTTACTGCTGCGACAAAAAACTCAGCAGATAGTCGTTATACTATTTCTTCCCGTTGGGACTGCTGCGGCTCTGATACTATTCACTGCCTCGACAGAATTCCTGCTGGGAACTACTTTTCCTTTATTCTTTCTTTATTGTCCTAACCTAAAAAGATAAACATAAAGAAAGAAACATTCAAGTAATGAGAAGATAATTATTCCTAAACACCATAATTAAGAGCATTCATGAAAATACCAAATAGAATAAAAGAGAAAATTAATATAAAATACGAATATAAAGAAAACTTATGGAAGATCATTTTCGACATTTCTTATAGTCCATCTGCACCCTTCATCGAGTAACAATTCTACTCAAAAAGATATGGGCTAATGTGGGTACGGATACTCCCATTTGTGCGATCGTGGTGGAGGTATCTTCTGTTTGCGTTCTTTTATAGTCTATGCCTATCCTCCAACTTGATATTATTCCTGAAGGTATGAATACATCGTTAGAAAAAAATATATCAATATCCAACCATTTAATTACCTCATTCTTATTGACTTCTAGAATGGTTGGATATAGCCTTTGTTGTTGAGGCAATTGTTGTGCTAGCCAATTGTCGTGGCAATCCTTTGCCAAAATTTTGTGTTCGTCAAATGAAGAATCATATTTCTTGAAATCTTCAAGAATCATATTTCTTGAAATCTTCAAGAATCAACCCACATTGTTCTTTATGCTTCTCAGAAATCTCCGTTAGTAGAGATTTTGGTTTAGAGCTACTATTAGATGGAATTAACACATATAAAATATCACCTTCCAAATAATCATATCCTATTTATGATGACTTCAAATCTTGTAACATTGACTCCTCGAAAGATACCTGCATTGGAAGAGATGAGTTTTTAAATAATTCAAAATGTTCAATCATTACCTTCTCATATTCCATTATCACAACATTGCCTTCTTGTTGGTCGAGCATATCGTCATGTTATTGCCCAGGCAACTATGAGTGAGAGTAATCCTCAAATTTCATGGTATCCATGGTATATATAGAGCTTTTCACTTGATCTTCTGAATCCCGCAATGGTGCATTCAATCTAGCTATATGTGCATCCATGAACCTTGATTGCTCTGTCATTAATTCTTCAATTCTATCCATTGATGCTTTCAATGTTTCCTCTAATGAATTTGGATACTCTTGAGAAGAATTTTAGTGCCATGGCATATCTGTAACACCAATAAAATTGTCATGGTAAAAAAAAATTGAGCATTTTGATCATACCATGAAGGATTTTGTTATTGGTTCCATCTATGGTCCTCTTTGTGGCAAAATGTTCCAGTACTGTATGGGCAATTTCTAACCAAGTGATCATTTTCACAATTAAAACAAAAATTTGCCCAGACATGAACTTGTTGGGTTGCTCTTGGTTGGCATAGATAATCATCATTTAATCTAGAAAATTCTTGATTGGTTTAAATAATATCTTCCAACATCAACTCCCAAATAGATTTCTTTCTCGCTCCTTACATCTTGAAAATCCTTCAACTTGAAACATACCTATAATTTTTTTAAGCAAAAGCAAAAGAAAATATATTAGTAAAAACAATAAAAAAATTGTAAGAAAATAAAGAAAACAAAATTTAGTTGTCAATCCCCGGCAACGACACTAAAAACTTGATGCGTGTTATATATGGTCAATTGTAGTGCAAGTGTATACGTCGTCAAGTAATAAAGTGATAAGTAAATCATGTATCGTCTCCATAGGGTTTGGTATACTTAATTTACTTTCTTTGATCTTCTTGCTCTGTAAAAGAAAATTAAAACACAAGTGAATGGGAGTTATGATTTAACTAAATAAAGCAATTAAAGAAAACTAAATAGAATGAGATCAAATTGAGAAAGAGGGCAGGATTCAGTTGTGTTGTATAGTGAATTTGATTGATCTGTTTCTATCCAATGCAATTGCACCACACTGTCTCGGCAGTACCGCATATAACTATGTTCGGTAGCGGTAGTGTTCTCTGCCGCGACAATCCTTTACTCTTGGGCAGATTTACCAAAGTTTGGTAAAGTGTCATTTGATGGTCCGCTTATCCCTAAGTCGAAACACTAATGATGATTAATCTTTGATGATACCTCCCGACGTTAATCAATTATAACCAACAACCAATCTCGCACTTCTTTTAGCCGCTGAAACTCCAACCTATCCCTAGGCCGAGGTCGTATTCTACAATCAAGTCGAATATCACACTTACTCCTTTCGTGAGTCTAACTCTCCCGAGTCTAGACAAATAGATTACTTAAAAACTTCTCTCACAAGCTTGGATGCAAGAACAAAGAAAGGCGAAGAGTAAGCAAACTTTGATATTTTATTGCATTGAAACAAGAAATAAGATACAATCTATTCTCACTAATACTCAACAACTTTCACCTAAACCCTAAGAAAGGAATAAGTATGGTGTTTCAATCGGGAAGCACTAACTCGACCTACTAAGAGGTTAAGAGTTTCAGTGGCTCAAAGAAGTGTGAGATTGGTTGATGATTATAATTGATTCACCCCAACAGGTATCATCAAGGATTGATCATCAATAATACTTTGACTTAAGGATAAGCGGGGGTCATCAAAGGACACTTTGCCGAACTTTGGTAAAGTCCACCCAAGAGCAAGGGATTGCCGCGGCGGGCGAGCATCATCACTGTCAAGGTAGTAATCTGCAGTTCTGTCGAGGCAGTGTTGTGCAATTGCATTGGACAGAAACAAGACAATTGAATCCACTATACAACACAACTGGATCCTAACCACTTTCTTTGTCTGACTTTCTATTATTATTTAGCTTTCTTTATTTAGTTCAATCAAAACCAATTTACCTGTGTTTTTAATTTATTTCTTTTACAGAGCAAGACAACAAAAGAAGGTATATTGAGTAAACCAATCCCTGTAGAGACTATACACGATAATGCTTATCACTTTATTACTTGCGACATGTTCACTTGCACAAATTACGCATATTTGACAAGCATCAATGTATGATCTCTCTCTTTGAGCGTATGTCATGATAAACGACCCCTCTCTTCTATTGCATTTCATGGTGAATGGTCCCTCTCTTTAAGCGTATACCGTGATAGACGACCCTTCTCTTTGAGCGTATGTCGAGATGAAAGACCCCTCTCTTTGAGTGCATGTCATAATAAACGGTCCCTTTCTTAGAGCGTATACCGTGATGGACGACACCTCTTTTCGGGTGCATGTCATAATGAACGGTCCCTTTCATAGAGCGTATACCGTGACAGAAGACCCCTCTCTTTAAGTGTACATCGTGGTGAATGACCCCTCTCTTTGAGTGCATGTCAAGGTGAACGGTCCTTGTCTTTGAGAATATACCGTGATGGATGATCCCTCTCTTTGAGCGTATGCCGCGGTGAATGACCCCTCTGTTTGAGTGCATGTCATAATGAATGGTCCTTCTCTTTGAGCGTATACCTTGATGGACAACCCTTCTCTTCAAGTGATTGACCCCTCTCTTTGAGTGTATGTCACGGTGAATATACCGTGATGCATGACCGATCTCTTCCAGTGCATGTTATAGTGAATGTTCCCCTTCTTAATGCATATACCGTGATGGACAACCCCATTCTTTGAGCATATGCCACAGTAAACGACCCCTCCCTTCGAGCGTATGTTGCTATGAATGACCCCTCTCTCCGAGATTATGTCATAATGAACGATCCCTCTCTTTTACCATATGTCATGATGGTAGACCCCTCTCCTTGAGCGTATGTCGTGATGAATGACCCCTCTTTTCGAGTGCATTTCATGGTGAATGATTCCTTTCGTAGAGCATATACCATGACGAATGACCCCTCTCTTCGAGAGTATGTCATAATGAACGACCATTCTCTTTGAGCATATACCGTGAGGGACGACCTCTCTCCTTGAGCGTATGTCGTGATGAATGACCCCGCTCTTCGAGCGCATGTCATGGTGAATGGTCCCTTTCATAGAGTATATACCGTGATGGACGACCCCTCGCTTTGAGCGTATACCATGATCAACGACCCCTCTCTTTGAGCGTTTGTCGCGATGAATAACCTCTCTCTTCGAATGCAAGTCATAATGAAGGGTCACTTTCTTAGAGCGTATACCGTGATGGATAACCCCTTTCATTTAGCGTATGTCGCGAAGAATGACCGCTCTCTTCGTGTGCATATCATAATAAACGGTCTTCTCTTTGAGCGTATATCGCGGTGAATGACCCCTCTCTTTGAGTGCATGTCATAGAGAACGGTCACTCTTTGAGCGTATACCATGATAGACGACCCCTCTCTTTGAGCATATTGATGCGTGTCAAATATGCGTAATTTGTGCAAGTGAACACGTTGCAAGGAATAAAGTGTTAAGTATTATCGTGTATCGTCTCCACATGGATTGGTTTACTCAATATGTCTTCTTTTGTCTTCTTGCTCTGTAAAAGAGATAAAGTAAAGGCACAAGAAATTTGATTGTGATTGAACTAAATAAAGATAGCTAAATAATAATAGAAAAATCAGATAAAAAAAGTGGTCAGGATCCAGTTGTGTTGTATAGTGGATTCAATTGACTTGTTTCTTTCCAATGCAATCGCACAACACTAACTCGGCAATACTGCAGATTACTGCATCGACAACGATGATGCTTATCCGCCTCGGCAATCCTTTGCTCTTGGGTGGACTTTACCAAAGTTCGGCAAAGTATCCTTTGATGACTCCGCTTATCCCTATGCGAAGTACTGTTGATGACCACTCCTTGATGATACATTCCAGCATGAAGCAATTATAATCATCAACCAATCTCACACTTCTTTTAGCTGCTGAAACTCTAACCTATCTCTAGGCCGAGTTAGTGTTTCCCGATTGAAACACCGTACTTATTCCTTTCGTGAATCTAACTCTCCTGATATTAGATAAATGGATTACTTATAAACTTCTCTCCTGTGCTTGAATGTAAGAACAAAGAATGACAAAGAATAAGTAAACTTCGATATTTTATTGCATTGAAACAAGAAACAAAATTCAATCTCTTCACACTAATACTCTACAACTTTCACCTAAGCCTAAAGAAAATTAGAAAATAACATAAAGAAGAGAAAACTCTAAAAGATGAAGTCTAGGTCTAGGTCTAAGCTCTTGATCTTGCATGCTCTTCTCCTTGGACGGCTATTGCTCATATAGGCTTGGAGTAGGACACAAGTCAAGTACATAAATAAAATATTTCCAAGTTTATTCCAACTAGGAGACTTTCCTGCATGGCCTTTGTCTTGGGCTTTCCTCGTGCTATCCAGCTCCGAAAATTGGGCTACTTGTCCAGCAATGTTCTCTTCATTTTTCTTCTCAGCTCGCCTACAATATCGCTACTCATCGTGACGAACGGTCCCTTTCATAGTGAGTGGTCCCTTTCCTAGAGCGTATACCCTGATGGATGACCCCTCTCTTTGAGCGTATGTCATGATGAATGACTCCTCTCTTTGAGTGCATGTCATAGTGAGTTTTCCCTTTCCTAGAGCGTATATCGTGATGTACGACCCATCTCTTTGAGCGTATACCATGATGGATGACCCTCTCTTTGAGCGTATATGGTGATAAATGACCCCTCTATTCGAGTGCATGTAATAATGAGTGGTTCCTTTCTTAGAGCGTATACCTTGATTAACCCCTCTCTTGGAGCGTATGTCGCGATGAATGACTCTTATCTTCGGGTGCATGTCTGATATGCTCCAACTCTCCAAAGATGCTTGTAGAGAGAAGCTTTGATTGTCCGGACCTTAGAATGCAAGCAAGCCTTGTATCACGCTTGTTTCCTGAACAAAAGAATGTTAAAAGAAGCTGGAAATAAGATAAGGATGATTCAAGAAGGGTTTATGGTGTGGGCGATGTTGATGGTTGATTAAGGAAGGAAATAGAGGTGTTTAAGTGATGTAAATGATATGAAAGGATATGTAAAAAGCTAGTGAAGAATGGTGGACGAAAATGGAAGATGGATGGTGATTATGGAGCGTTGGAATGATAGTATTCAAAGGGGCAAAGGTTGAACTTATGTTATAGGAACATAAACCCAATCTAGTTGCAACTCTGAGGGTGGTAGATACACTTAGACCTCTTGGAAATATAATTCCAGAAACCTAAAGTATAAAGGACAGAGGGTGACGCCACAAATCAAAGAGATTATTTGATAAGTCAATAAGGTTCTAAAAAGAACAAGAATGAGAGATTAACTCATAAACTGAATAATCTGATTCAAAGTTGTGTTTGAAATGCCAAAATGGCTACATATTTATAGGAAATGAAAGGGTGTGGACAAGGGACATTTCCCTTTGAATGGGTATCCGAATAGTGGCCTTGGTGTTTGTTCAATTGGTGGTGTCTCCCTCTTTAACCGTTCGGTTGAATGGTGTCTTCTACCAATAATTGTTATAACTTTTCGGTTTAAAATTCTAGCCTGCATAGTCTTCAGTAAATTGGACATATCTCGAGTTCCCGATATCATATTGAAGAGATTCAATATACAATGGAAAGATAAGAGACAGAGGAACAACTTTCCTTAAGACACCAAATTCCAACTCTACTCGTATCCATCTCGAAATCGGTACACAAGTGGATCATCTTGAATATGTCCATTGAAGAGTGCTATCCCTTTGTTTTGGCGCGCAAAGCATGTTTCCCTTCATGTTGGTCGATTGTGTCTCTTGGGGAGGTAACATGTCCTTCCATGTTTGAGCTGAAGGTTGTTGGGTGAGCTAAGATGAGCTGGATGAACTAAGGTTGAGCTGGGTTGAGCTAAGCTAGCTAGCTGAAAGTTAACCATCTTTGAGTGACGATTTGAGCTGAACGGTTAACCCCCTAGCTGAGTAAACTTATCCTTAGGGCCATAATACTCTCCTCGATCCATAAAAGTGTGTAAGAGCTGATCTGAATCTCATATGGATGGAAATTCACCATTTGTCATTTTGAGCTCATTCTGTGTAACCCCCATAGCCCGGCCTAGACGAAACTGGCACTAACGGGTTATACGAGGAATATTAAACCAAACCTGCGAAGGTTCAATTTGATAAACAACCCTAAAACTGCTATATTTTTTTAATTTATCTTGCTAGATGCACAACCTTATTCCTACGTGACAAAGTCTCATACAAAGCATTGTCGGTAACACATTAATTAAAAACGACTATCCGATTAAACACTAACATAGATTAAGGCCTAAAACGTAAAACTTTTAAATCCTACTAACAAAATATAAATTCTCTTCATCAAAGTTTAATTAAACATACAAGAGTTCCTCACAGCAAATTTTAACTCAAACGAATCATTCTAACATCATCAATTACATGTTCTTCTAATTTAGGGACCAAAATGTAAATCTTCCAAAATACAAGGACTTCATCCAAATTAGGATTACCATCTTGAAATTAAATCAACTTTATACTTTCATGCAAAATTTTAGCTCAAAATAACATCGATAAGCACCTTAATCGAACAAAGGACAATATCTGGGACTAAAGTATAATTTCTAGCAACTTTCAATTCTTGGTGATCAAAGGTTTCGAAACCTTCCCAAAGGTTTTGAAACTTTTTGTAAAAGGTTTCGAAACTTTCCTAGAAAGTTTCGTAACTTTTCGCGTCCAATAGCTATCCAAAATTAAAACTGCTCGCAAGGTTTTGAAACCTTATGAAGGTTTCGAAACTATTTGTCAAAGGTTTCGGAACCTTCTCCCAAAGGTTTCGAAACTTTGGGTCTGGAACCAAAAGTTTCGTTACACTAAGTGCATTCCAAATACTCCATACTCAACCATTAATTAGATCCACTAAATGCATCAATCCTAGGCATATTTAGTAACATATGGCACATAATCAACGACACGGACATCAATCAAACTATAGGCATGCTCCCTAGGAAATGATTAACAACATATCAATCATGCTAGTACATGCTTCAACAATCCAAACAATTTCAAAGTTCAATAATTAACAATCAAACAATAATGGTCTTATTACAACATAAACCAAAGCCTAAGTACACACTCCTCACATAGGTTGGGTTACACATTGCCTTGCCCAATTTATTTGCCAAAAACATACCAAATTCAAAGTGATTCTTCCCCTTGGTTTCCTTGCCTCGAACGAAGCTCCAAGTGCCTTTATTTCTCTGCATGGATGAAAAGAGAGCTTAAGTAAACATGCTTAGTGAGGAAGCTCTACACAAATCATCAATGCATCTATTTAAAATCATGATGAAACCATAGTTTGTAATACATTGTTAAATCATGCATGCTAACATTTCATGCTCATGTTCTTTAAATCATATGCATCCTTGAGTTCACATAATCTTATCAAAACAATTTATAAATGATGTACAATGTCCATTTCAAATTCATGTATGTATATTGGCTTTCTAGTGACCACTTAATGTGAACCTTGAGTTTACCGAATACACGGATCCTTTTTCTCAACATGCATCGGTTGGACACTTAGTCACCCTTGTATACATGTTATCCCCCACTACGTACGGTTGGACACACAGTCACCCTTGTTTACGTATGGGTCAACTATATGCACGGTCGGACACAAAGTCACCCTTGTTTACATATAGGCAAGCTCTACACGCACGGTTGGACACAAAGTCACCCTTGTTTACGTGTAGGCGGCACTACCACGCACGGTTGGACACAAAGTCACCCTTGTTTACGTGTAGGCAAATTCAATATTCTCTTTATTTTATAGTGCACTCAATCCTAATGACATGTCATTCGTATTCGTATCTAAAGTTAGTGTCACTAAGCCAATATCATAATCAAATGTGCATGATAACTTGTTGCTCATAATGCATGCATAATATGTTCAACAAATGAACCAAAGCCATGCCCAAAGGCACCATCATGTATAAGGCAATTAACCATATTGTATTTCAAATCATATAACTTGTTGCTCATAATGCATGCATAATATGTTCAACAAATGAACCGAAAGCCATGCCCAAAGGCACCATCATATATAAGGCAAATAACCATATTGTATCCCAAATCATTTCTCATAATTTTTCACAATTATGGATGCTAAATAAGCTATGCATTTCAGCAAGTAATTCTCATGTATGCACCATTCCAAATCATGCTCATGCATTTCCATAAATCTCATGCATTATCAACATAATGTCTTTATCAAATGTAGCCGAAACTTATATCGGTTTATCAAAAACATTTACTTTACTTACTCTTGAACTATGGAAGGTTTTCACACTCTTCCATAGTCTCCAAAAACAGAACTGTACCAAACGTAATTCGCTTTAAATCCGTAATCACTCACCAACAAGCGAAACGAGCTTTCGCCGCTATCCGATGATCGCACCAACGCACCAGCAATCAAGCACCTTCTTGTACCTCTTCTACAACATTAAAAACAGAGCATTCTCACATCATAACATGCTCAAACCAACAGCCATATCCGATCACCATTAAACTACCGAAAACTTAGCCGAAAAGACCGTAAACTAAGCCGAAACGCATCCGAACAACATCAGCCCAAAATCTAATGAATCTAACATCTAATCCACTTCAATTATGACCCAAAAACACATCCAAACCATCCTTATATCTCCAGCAACATTTAAGCATCTAAAACAGCCCATAAAACAACCCAAAAGCACCTTAAAACTACATCGATTGCATTATTCCGGGATTAAATTAATGTGCTATCAAATCAAGACTCAATTAATCATTTAATTAACATAAAAACATAATTGAATTCATCTAATTCCAGCATTGAATGAGATCTAAAAAGATTTCACAAAAACTTCCACAAAAACACTAGATCTAACATTAAAACATAGAATTAAGTTTTTATTAAAAGATTAGCAAGCTAATACTTGGGAATTTCAATAAAGAACCGTAGAAAAGAATAAAAATCCAGAAAATTACCTTCAAGATCTATTCACCAAAAAGATGTAATCTCCTCTTCTTGATTCCTTGCAATTTGATGTAGATTTGATGAAATTGATGCTTAGGTTTTGTAAAGGATGGAAAGATGATGCAAATGATGTAATCTTTATGGAAAAAGATGCAAAAATCAGCAAGGAATTGAAGAGAAAAGATGAAGAGAAAGTGGAGAGAAAATGAGAGAAAAAGATGAGAGAAAATGAGAGAAAAGTGGTTTTGAGAGAAAATGATTAAAAATATCTAATTAAATTAATTAAAACATATTTTGGTGAATAAATCATTATTAAAAAATTAGAAATGGGTTTATGGCCCTCTAAGGATTCTAAGTTTAGCTTGCTTTTCAATTTAGTCACTAAAACATGTAATTTTTCGAAAATTACAAAATAAGTCCTCCAATTTTTCCAAAAATTACAAATTTGTCATTTATGCATAATTAAGCATAATTAAAAATCAATATAAAGTCCAAATTATTTTCTTTTAATCTTGAAACATATTTTCAATATTTTAAACCATATTCCAAAATTATTATTTTCCCTAATTAAAATATTCTTATTCATTTTTCCCCGGAATAATGAACCGGAGAACCCGATTCGACCCGAATCGAGTTCTCCTAACTAAGCCTAAACTAATAACCCCAAAAACGGGATGTTACAACTCTCCCCCTCTTAAGAAAATTTCGTCCTCGAAATTTACCTCAAGTAAACAAGTGAGGAAACTGTTCCTCCATACTTTTCCATGTCTCCCAAGTTACCTCTTCGCCACCTCGATGCTTCCTAAGCACTTTAACCAAATCTATGGTTCTTCCTCGAAGAACTTTTGTATTCACATCCAAAATCCTCACTGGTTCCTTCTCATAACTCATATCCGCCCTTAACTCAGAATCCTCAACTAGAACAACATGAAAAGGATCTGAACGATACTTATGAAGCATCGATACATTGAAACACATAATGCATCTTACTCAACTCCACCAACAACCTCAACCGATAACAACTAATTGGCTCTAACACCTCATATGGCCCAATAAAACGATGACCCAACTTACTCTTACGTCCAAACCTCATCACCTTCTTCCACGGAGAAACCTTAAGAAACACTTTGTCTCCAACAGTATACTCTATCTCCCTACGCTTAAATTCGGCATAGGACTTCTGCCTATCCGAAGTTTCCTTAAGTTTAGCACATAACAACTTAACCTTCCCATCCATATCTTTAAAACTTGAGGCAAAGAAATATACTTTTGCCCAACTTCTTTCCAACACAAAGGTGTACAACAGTTATGCCCGTATAAAGCCTCAAATGGTGTCATCTGTATACTCGCTTGGAGCTACGGTTATATACAAACTCCACCAAAGTCAATTGTTTCTCCCAAGAACTTGAAACTCGATGACACAACCCCTCAACATATCTTCCAAATTCTGAATAACACGCTCAGACCGTCCATCCGTCTGTGGATGATAAGCTGTACTAAAGCTAAGCCTCGTACCCAAAGTAACCTACAAACTCTTCCAAAACTTAGATGTAAACCACGGATCTTTATCCGATATGACCAACTTAAGCACACTATGCAACTTCACCATCTCAGAAACATACAACTCTACCTACTTATCCATAGAGTACGTCGTATGTACGGCAAGAAAATGTGCACACTTCGTAAACCTATCAACAATCACCCATATAGAATCCTTCTTGGACTCCGTCACATCTTCCTTTAAACCAACCCAAAAGTACACACTTTCGAGATCTCTATACATCTTCACACTACCCGGATGCATAGCAAACGGACTAGTATGAGCTTCCACCAAGATAGCTTGCCTCAACTCCGGATCATCCGACACCATAATCTAACCCCTAAACCATAACATCTCCTCCTCATCAAAATGATACTCGATCGGTCTACCCTTAGCCATACCCTCCACAAAAGGTACCAACGTCTCATCCTCTAACTGTTTCACCTAAACATCTCAACCAAGAAAGGCTTTACTTACAACTCCACCACTCAACCACCTTCCTTTGAAACACTCAACTTAGCAAACATCACTCTCAACTCAACCACCGTCTTACGGCTCAAAGATTCAGCCATCACCTTAGCTTTCCCCGGATGGTATGCAACAGACAACCCACACTTATCCTCTTTGGACAACCAACAAATTCTTTCCCCACACCAAAGCAACAATGCACAAACCACCACACCATCTCAACCTATATAGAAAACATAACTCAAAAGAAAACCCCATAAGGTTGATAACCAACTCTTGATAACCGCTACGGATTCCATACCACCACCATTGTACTAACCTGTTTTCCGACATCCTCCCACATACCAGGTAACCAACTAAGCCTTTCACCAACCTCCACTCCACACAACAAACTTCAGACTAACTTTACACAAAGCTATCAACATTGTCTTAAGCAAGCTCCACCACTAACAACAACAACTTCATTTTGAGTCATATTAACCATATCACAACGTCACAACATATCATCCATTTACCTATGAATGATAAAACCCAACATCCAAACAACAACCTATGACGGTCCTAAAAACTTTCAAATCTTATCATATTATAGATACACCACTCACACCTTTCCAATGGAACTTAGAAACCCAAGAAAACCGTACTCCAACAAACTATTGATCCAACAAACCTCATAAGAAAACTCCATACCATCGATAGAACTTATTACCAAACATATGATGATTCTTCCCGACTTCAACCCTAGGCACCCTTGCTACTAACAATAACCCAAAGAAAATTGATACTCATTCTTACCTTATCAGCAAGATAAACATTTATATATGATTCAAACATAATCCAAACCAGCTTAGTCGAAAACACATGTTTTTCCCTAACTCCTACCACAACACTTACCACCAAACTCATGGAAAAAGATTACCATAAGCCTTGCTCAAGATACCATTCCATCTCGACACTTTCCATAACAACCATGCGGTTAACATAACACAAAAAGATTCTCAACACAAAACTAAACCTTGCCAAGAACATATCCTTCACTAGACCCTCAACAAACACTTTGCCACGATTTGTCCCCGATCAACTTTACCAAGGTTGAATTTCGCTCATAGATCCACCGTATAACTAGGTCTCCCTATAGGTTAATCGAACACCTTCCCTTGTAACTCCACAACAACCCAGGCTTATCCCACATAACAAACTCTCATTGCAAGCATCCTTATGTAAGCCAAGTCATCCCCAGTTGCTAACATTCTACAAAACATATCATACAAGAAACTTACCAACTTTGTGTCAACCCCAACATTATACTCATTATAACGATAATATCTCCAACTTAAGGTTTAGCCACCATAACCAACTCCACCAAGGTTCAAAATTTAAAATCTACACATCATTAAGTGCCTTGACACTTAACCCAAAACTTTTTTTTCCATTATCAACTCATCGACAAACCAACTCTTACATTAACCATACCACCACAAAATCTGAACTTGTAAAACTATTCCTTTCACTAGCTCCAACATCTCTTATTTTATAACCTTGCCAAAGCGGTACTCATATTGATGAAACATCCATAAACACGAACTCACCGAACACAAAAACTCAAAACACTTTTCGATAAAAGTAAACCTACAAGACTGAACAATCGATACAAACCATAAATTGTCCAGCGATCCACATTACACCACTTCAGACATCATCAAAGACTAACTTTACCCGAAGTATATCCAACTTAACATCCTATAAACACAACGTGTACACTTTCCTCCTTTATAGCACAACCAAACCTCTCAAGGTCACAACAATCTATCATTCAAACCCCTGATTTCACAACTCTCATACCAATATGTATCTCATATTTTACTTTCATCCTGACCACACCATATTGGTCACAACCTCCAATCCAATTGCACACTAACCACACTATAAAGAATTCCATGTAATTTCCACAAAATAATTTCACATCACTCCGAAAAACACCAACCCGCCTTACTCTACAAAACATGCTGTAACCTTGTTACAACCTCCAGATCTTAACTAGAAAGAATCCGCAAAACTCAACCTCACCTTTAGTAATGACCAACTCAAACTAACCATAACTCAGGGTATTTACCTTAGTTTTAAATATTCACAACTTTGAGACCAACCACTTGTTCTTCATCCAAGACTATTCCCTAACCAAAAGGGTAGCTTGCCCACTACACACTCAGCTTAACACCATAAGAAAGTTCTTTCAACCTTTTTTTCCATACCTTCACCTTAAAAGAACCAACCACACTCCACTTACACAATCAAGGAGCTACTCGCAAGTGTGAACAAATGTATGCATGATTTCCTGTATGCCCTCATAAATGCCTATGCAAATGCATGTGCATGTAAATGCAATTTCTAATGTCATGCTCAAAAATGCATGCATGTCCTACATTATCAATAGATATATACATATATGTGCTCTTATTCTATGCATGATTATTGTTCACACTCACAAATAACATCCTCAATTCCAACAACTTCAACTACCATCCTATTGACAACTCCCAAGTGAGATTAGCAACAGTCGTACCAGCTTCAGAAGACTAAAACACACCCGAAAGAATGGTACAACACCATAACTAACCTTCTGACCTAACCGAAGGCACACTTACAGAGGAGGAAGAATCTACTCTTCCCTAACAGTCGTTTCATCTTCAATCTTAACCATCAAAGTTCATACCAACAGTATCTAGTAACTTACGTCTCAGGAACATATTCAAAAACTTTAAACATGCAGTTTAAAACATAATGCTCGAATAAAAAAAACTTACATTCGGGCAAGATTCAAGGGAAATCTGAGAGCATCTGAAAATATGTTGGCATTGGCAATGTGTAACCGATAACCCCAGTTTAACCATCATTACTCAAAGTACAATCATCACGAATAGATTTTCACACTCCAACAACATATCATGCTCAATCACACATATCATGATCAATCGCACATTTAAACACATAACTTAGCAATCCTATACATGTTTTAACCAATCAACTACACACTTTACAAATCAACAACACATTTTTACAAACCTTACAACACACTTTTCAAACCTGGCTCTGATACCACCAAATGTAACCCCCTTAGCCCGGCCTAGATGAAACCGGCACTAACGGGTTACAAGAGGAATATCAAACCAAACCCACGAAGGTTTGATTCGATAAACAATTGTAAAACCGCTATATTTTTTTAATTTATCTTGCTAGATGCACAATCTTATTCCCACGTGACAAAGTCTCATACAAAGTATTGTCGGTAACACACTAATTAAAAATGACCATCCGATTAAACACTAACATAGATTAAAGACTAAAACGTAAAACTTTTAAATCCTATTAACAAAATATAAATTCTCTTCCTCAAAGTTCAATTAAACATACAAGAGTTCCTCACAGCAAATTTTAACTCAAACAGATCATTCTAACATCATCAATTACATGTTCTTCTAATTTAGGGACCAAAATGTAAATCTTCCAAAATACAAGGACTTCATCAAAATTAGGATTACCATCTTGAAATTAAATCCACTTTATACTTGCATGCAAAATTTCAGCTCAAAATAACATCGGTAAGCACCTTAATCGAACAAAGGAAGATATCTGGGACTAAAGTATAATTTCTAGCAACTTTCAATTCTTGGTGATCAAAGGTTTCGAAACCTTCCCAAAGGTTTCGAAACTTTTTGTAAAAGGTTTCGAAACTTTCTTGGAATGTTTCGAAACTTTTCGTGTCCAATAGCTATCCAAAATTGAAACTGCTCGCAAGGTTTCGAAACCTTGTGAAGGTTTCGAAACTATTTGTCAAAGGTTTCGGAACCTTCTCCCAAAGGTTTCAAAACTTTGGGTCTGGAACCAAAATTTTCGTTACATTAAGTACATTCCAAATACTCCATACTCAACCATTAATTAGATCCACTAAATGCATCAATCCTAGGCATATTTAGTAACATATGGCACATAATCAACAACGACACGGACATCAATCAAACTATAGGAATGCTCCCTAGGAAATGATTAACAACATATCAATCATGCTAGTACATGCTTCAACAATCCAAACAATTCCAAAGTTCAATAATTAACAATCAAACAATAATGGTCTTATTACAACATAAACCAAAGCCTAAGTACACACTCCTCACATAGGTTAGGTTACACATTGCCTTGCCCAATTTATTTGCCAAAAACATACCAAATTCAAAGTGATTCTTCCCCTTGGTTTCCTTGCCTCGAACGAAGCTCCAAGTGCCTTTATTTCTCTACATGGATGAAAAGAGAGCTTAAGCAAACATGCTTAGTGAGGAAGCTCTACACAAATCATCAATGCATCTATTTAAAATCATGATGAAACCATAGTTTGTAATACATTGTTAAATCATGTATGCTAATATTTCATGCTCGTGTTCTTTAAATCATATGCATCCTTGAGTTCACATAATCTTATCAAAACAATTTATAAATGATGTACAATGTCCATTTCAAATTCATGTATGTATATTGGCTTTCTAGTGACCACTTAATGTGAACCTTGAGTTCACCGAATACACGGATCCTTTTTCTCAACATGCATCGGTCGGACACTTAGTTACCCTTGTATACATGTTATCCCTCACTACGCACGGTTGGACACAAAGTCGCCCTTGTTTATGTATGGGTCAACTATATGCACGGTCGGACACAAAGTCACCCTTGTTTACATATAGGCAAGCTCTACAAGCACGGTTGGACACAAAGTCACCCTTGTTTACGTGTAGGCGGCACTACCACGCACGGTTGGACACAAAGTCACCCTTCTTTACGTGTAGGCAAATTCAATATTCTCTTTATTTTATAGTGCACTCAATCCTAATAACATGTCATTCGTATTCGTATCTAAAGTTAGTGCCACTAAGCCAATATCATAATCAAATGTGCATGATAACTTGCTGCTCATAATGCATGCATAATATGTTCAACAAATGAACCAAAGCCATGCCCAAAGGCACCATCATGTATAAGGCAATTAACCATATTGTATTTCAAATCATATAACTTGCTGCTCATAATGCATGCATAATATGTTCAACAAATGAACCGAAAGTCATGCCCAAAGGCACCATCATATATAAGGCAAATAACCATATTGTATCCCAAATCATTTCTCATAATTTTTCACAATTATGGATGCTAAATAAGCTATGCATTTCAGCAAGTAATTCTCATGTATGCACCATTTCAAATCATGCTCATGCATTTCCATAAATCTCATGCATTATCAACATAATGCCTTTATCAAATGTAGTCGAAACTTATATCGGTTTATCAAAAACAATTACTTTACTTACTCTTGAACTATGGAAGGTTTTCACACTCTTCCATAGTCCCCAAAAATAGAATCGTACCAAACGCAATTCGCTTTAAATCCGTAATCACTCACCAACAAGCGAAACGAGCTTTCGCCGCTATCCGATGATCGCACCAACGCACCAGCAATCAAGCACCTTCTTGTACCTCTTATACAACATTAAAAACAGAGAATTCTCACATTATAACATGCTCAAACCAATAGCCATATCCGATCACCATTAAACTACCGAAAATTTAGCCGAAAAGACAGTAAACTAAGCCGAAATGCATCCGAACAACATCAGCCCAAAATCTAATGAATCTAACATCTAATCCACTTCAATTAAGACCCAAAAACACATCCAAACCATCCTTATATCTCCAGCAACATTTAAGCATCTAAAACAGCCCATAAAACAACCGAAAAGCACCTTAAAACTACACCGATTGCATTATTCCGGATTAAATTAATGTGCTATCAAATCAAGACTCAATTAATCATTTAATTAACATAAAAAAATAATTGAATTCATATAATTCCAGCATTGAATGAGATCCAAAAAGATTTCACAAAAACTTCCATAAAAACACTAGATCCAACATTAAAACATAGAATTAAGTTTTTATTAAAAGATTAGCAAGCTAATACTTGGGAATTTCAATAAAGAACCGTAGAAAAGAATAAAAATCCAAAAAATTACCTTCAAGATCTATTCACCAAAACGATGTAATTTCCTCTTCTTGATTCCTTGCAATTTGATGTAGATTTGATGAAATTGATGCTTAGGTTTTGTAAAGGATGAAAAGATGATGCAAATAATGTAATCTTTATGGAAAAAGATGCAAAAATTAGCAAGGAATTGAAGAGAAAAGATGAAGAGAAAGTGGAGAAAAAATGAGAGAAAAAGATGAGAGAAAATGAGAGAAAAGTGGTTTTGAGAGAAAATGATTAAAAATATCTAATTAAATTAATTAAAACACATTTTGGTGAATAAATCATTATTAAAAAATTAGAAATGGGTTTATGGCCCTCTAAGGATTCTAAGTTTAGCTTGCTTTTCAATTTAGTCACTAAAACATGTAATTTTTCGAAAATTACAAAATAAGTCCTCCAATTTTTCCAAAAATTACAAATTGGTCATTTATGCATAATTAAGCATAATTAAAAATCAATATAAAGTCCAAATTATTTTCTTTTAGTCTTGAAACATATTTTCAATATTTTAAACCATATACCAAAATTATTATTTTCCCTAATTAAAATATTCTTATTCATTTTTCCCCGGAATAATAAACCGAAGAACCCGATTCGACCCGAATCGAATTCTCCTAACTAAGCCTAAACTAATAACCCCAAAAACGGGATGTTACATTCTGAATTCGTGAACTAGATTGAAGCTAGCATCCACTTTATTGCGCTGCCTAGGAGTGTTTGGTACATTTTAGTGCTGATCGGAAGCTGGTAAGTGCCTCAAACAACGATTCTTTGTTTTCAGCTCAAATGGTGCACTTGAGCTAAAACGGAGCTGGCCAATAGTCCATTAAGTTGTATTCAACCTAACTTGCAAAGAAAATAAATATAACGAATCAAAATGAATGACATAACTATTGAAACGAATTTAAAAGCTGAAATTAAGTAAACACGTGGTGCTTATTCAATGTGTTACATGTCTTCAACAAGTAATAAATTGTATAAATTCCCTTTTAGTGCCATTTGACCTCTAAAGGCTGTAATGCACTTGTGAGTATATGCCTCCGTAAGTCGCTTGGCCTTAGAACGCATGATAGGACCTGGGGGTAGCACTTCTGGGTCTTGATTAATCTGAACATGGTCATTGTCTTTCGGAGGCGTGCACATATCAATGTCATAATGAACGATTTCTCCCTTTGAGCGTATACTGTGATGGACGACCCTTCTCTTTGAGCGTATGTCGCGATGAATTACCCCTTTCTTCAAGAGCATGTCTTAATGAGCGGTCTCTCTCTTTGAGCGTATACTATAACGGACGACCCCTCTCTTTGAGCGTATGTTGTTATGAATTACCCCACTCTTCGAGTGCATGTCATAATGAATGATCCCTTTCTTAGAGCGTATACCGTGATGGACGACCCTCTCTTCGAGCGTACGTCATGAAGAATGAACCCTCTCTTCAAGCGTATGTCATAATAAATGGTCCCTCTCTTTGAGCGTATACCATGATGGACGACCCCTCTCTTTGAGCGAATTTCGCGGTGATTGACCCCTCTCTTCAAGCGTATGTGATACATGTATGAGAGGGCAAAAGTAAAGCACCTTGAGCAAAAATCTGAATTTATTGGTAAAGTCTAGAAATTTAGCAAACCTGCATTGTCTTTTTGGATGGGTTTCGTGCTTTTCTAGGCAGAGTTGTCTTCTTACAAATTGACCTTTATTCAGTTATCTTTTCAACGCATCTTAAAACGCATTAATTGGATATTGGGAGCTCAAGATATGTTTGTTTAACTGAAGATTGCGCGTGCAGAAAACTGGATACGGTATTATATAGGATTTTATAAAATTCAGCCCAAAAGCTAATATATAAAGTTTTTAGATGAATTAGACATTAAAATAAATTAATTCAAAGCTGGATTATAAAGTTTTGACCATTGTTATTAATATTTTATTCCCTAAGATTCCTTTTAATTAGCTATCCATAAGCTGACTTTAGGGGATTTATTCTATTAAGCTATCCATATGCTGATATTTAGGGATTGATCAGCTATCTATTAGGCAATTCTAAGGTCTCTTTTAGACTATAAAAGGGGTAGACTCTTCTCTTGTAAAAAGACATGAAGAGTATGAATTTCTGAGTTATAAAAACTCTTGGCCTTGGGCCATTTTATTTGCAAGGTTGTCACCTTGCTATTTTTCTTATCAGAAGACTTCTTCAACATAAGTACTTCAAGTTTTTATGAGGGAGATTATCTTCACACTCTCTCTTGCCTAAGCAATAACGTTTAGGAGGGTGAGTTAGAGCCGATTATGGTGTTTGCCTATCTAATTACGGATAGGAGGGTGCCTAGGACAACAACGTATCATCAATTCACCGGAGAGATTCGTTTCGTTTGCAGGTGATTGCCTATTCAATTGCGATTAGGAGGGTGCCAAGGAAAAATCTATCCAACACCATAACACCACCACCATCTACCCCACTGCATATTCTATATCATTTGGTATTAGATTCAATTTGATTCCTTGGGATTGAGTTTGTTTTTTTTTCTTTATTTTCTTGTTGAATTTTTAAGATGACTTCTCTTCCACGGTACTTTAATCTTTGATGAACTTCCTCCAATCATCAGTTTAGATTCGAGGGCGAATCTTTTTGAGGAGTGAGGGAATGATACAAGTATGAGAGGGCTAAAGTAATGCACCTTGAGCAAAAATCTGAATTTGTTGGTAAAGTCTGGAAAGTCAGCAAACTTGCATTGTCTTTTTGGATGGGTTTCTTGCATTTCTGGGCAGAGTTGTCTTCTTACAAATTGACCGTCATTCAGTTACCTTTTCAACGCATCTTGAAATTCATTAATTGGATATCGGGAGCTCAAGATATGTGTGTTTAACTGAAGATTGCGCGTGCAGAAAACTGAATACCGGATTATTATACGATTTTGTAAAATTCAGCCCAAAAGCTACTATATAAAGTTTTTGGATGAATTTTACATTAAAATAAATTAATTCAAAGTTGGATTATAAAGCTTTGACCATTGTTATTAATATTTTATTCCCTAAGATTCCTTTTAATTAGCTATCCATAAGCTGATTTTAGGGGATTTATTCTATTAAGCTATCCATATGCTGATATTTAGGGATTGATCAGCTATCTATTAGGCAATTCTAAGGTCTCCTTTAGACTATAAAAGGGGTAGACTCTTCTCTTGTAAAAAGACATGAAGAGTATGAATTTTTGAGTTATAAAAACTCTTGGCCTTGGGCCATTTTATTTGCAAGGTTGTCACCTTGCTATTTTTCTTATCAGAAGACTTCTTCAACATAAGTACTTCAAGTTTTTATGAGGGAGATTATCTTCACACTCTCTCTTGCCTAAGCAATAGCGTTTAGGAGGGTGAGTTAGAGCCGATTATGGTGTTTGCCTATCTAATTACGGATAGGAGGGTGCCTAGGACAACAACGTATCATCAATTCACCGGAGAGATTCGTTTCGTTTGCAGGTGATTGCCTATTCAATTGCGATTAGGAGGGTGCCAAGGAAAAATCTATCCAACACCATAACACCACCACCATCTACCCCACTGCATATTCTATATCATTTGGTATTAGATTCAATTTGATTCCTTGGGATTGAGTTTGTTTTTTTTTCTTTATTTTCTTGTTGAATTTTTAAGATGACTTCTCTTCCACAGTACTTTAATCTTTGATGAACTTCCTCCAATCATCAGTTTAGATTCGAGGGCGAATCTTTTTGAGGAGTGAGGGAATGATACATGTATGAGAGGGCTAAAGTAATGCACCTTGAGCAAAAATCTGAATTTGTTGGTGAAGTCTGGAAAGTCAGCAAACTTGCATTGTTTTTTTGGATGGGTTTCTTGCATTTCTGGGCAGAGTTGTCTTCTTACAAATTGACCGTCATTCAGTTACCTTTTCAACGCATCTTGAAATTCATTAATTGGATATCGGGAGCTCAAGATATGTGTGTTTAACTGAAGATTACGCGTGCAGAAAACTGAATACGGGATTATTATAGGATTTTGTAAAATTCAGCCCAAAAGCTACTATATAAAGTTTTTGGATGAATTAGACATTAAAATAAATTAATTCAAAGCTGGATTATAAAGCTTTGACCATTGTTATTAATATTTTATTCCCTAAGATTTCTTTTAATTAGCTATCCATAAGCTGATTTTAGGGGATTTATTCTATTAAGGTATCCATATGCTGATATTTAGGGATTGATCAGCTATCTATTAGGCAATTCTAAGGTCTCCTTTAGACTATAAAAGGGGTAGACTCTTCTCTTGTAAAAAGACATGAAGAGTATGAATTTCTGAGTTATAAAAACTCTTGGCCTTGGGCCATTTTATTTACAAGTTTGTCACCTTGCTATTTTTCTTATCAGAAGTCCTCCTTCAACATAAGTACTTCAAGTTTTTATGAGGGAGATTATCTTCACACTCACGCTTGCCTAAGCAATAGCATTTAGGAGGGTGAGTTAGAGCCGATTATGGTGTTTGCCTATCTAATTACGGATAGGAGGGTGCCTAGGACAACAACGTATCATCAATTCACCGGAGAGATTCGTTTCGTTTGCAGATATTTGACTATTCAATTACGATTAGGAGGGTGCCAAGGATAAATCTATCCAACATCATACCACCACCACCATCTACCCCACTGCATATTCTATATCATTTGGTATCAGATTCAATTCGATTCCTTGGGATTGAGTTTGTTTTTTTTCTTTATTTTCTTGTTGAATTTTCAAGATGACTTCTCTTCCACGGTATTTTAATCTTTGACTAACTTCCTCCAATCATCAGTTTAGATTCGAGGGCGAATATTTTTGAGGAGTGGGGGAATGATACATGTATGAGAGGGCTAAAGTAATGCACCTTGAGCAAAAATCTGAATTTGTTGGTAAAGTCTGGAAAGTCAGCAAACTTGCATTGTCTTTTTGGATGGATTTCGTGCATTTCTGGGTAGAGTTGTCTTCTTACAAATTGACCTTCATTCAGTTACCTTTTCAACGCATCTTGAAATTCATTAATTGGATATCGGGAGCTCAAGATATGTGTGTTCAACTGAAGATTACGCGTGCAGAAAACTGGATACGGTATTATTATAGGATTTTGTAAAATTTAGCCCAAAAACTACTATATAAAGTTTTTGGATGAATTAGACATTAAAATAAATTAATTCAAAGTTGGATTATAAACTTTGACCATTGTTATTAATATTTTATTCCCTAAGATTCCTTTTAATTAGCTATCCATAAGCTGATTTTAGGGGATTTATTCTATTAAGCTATCCATATGCTGATATTTAGGGATTGATCAACTATCTATTAGGCAATTCTAAGGTCTCCTTTAGACTATAAAAGGGGTAGACTCTTCTCTTGTAAAAAGACATGAAGAGTATGAATTTCTGAGTCATAAAAACTCTTGGCCTTGGGCCATTTTATTTGCAAGGTTGTCACCTTGCTATTTTTCTTATCAGAAGTCCTGCTTCAACATAAGTACTTCAAGTTTTTATGAGGGAGATTATCTTCACACTCTCGCTTGCCTAAGCAATCGCGTTTAGGAGGGTGAGTTACAGCCGATTAAGGTGTTTGCCTATCTAATTACGGATAGGAGGGTGCCTAGGACAACAACATATCATCAATTCACCGAAGAGATTCGTTTCGTTTGCAGGTGTTTGACTATTCAATTGAGATTAGGAGGGTGCCAAGGACAAATCTATCCAACATCATACCACCACCACCATCTACCCCACTGCATATTTTATATCAGTATGTCATAATAAACGGTCCATCTCTTTGAGCGTATACCGTGATGGACAACCTGTCTCTCTGAGTGTATTTCAAGAATGAATGACCCCTCTCTTCGAGTGCAAGTCATAGAGAATGGTCTCTTTCCTAAAGCGTATACCATGATGAAAGACCCCTCTCTTTGAACGTATGTCACAATGAATGACTCCTCCCTTCGAGCGTTTTTCATAATGAACAATCCCTCTCTTTGAGCGTTTGTCGTGTTGGACGACCCCTCTCATTGAGCGTGTGGCGCAAAGAATGACAACACTCTTCGAGTGCATCTCATGGTGAATGGTCTCTCCCTTTCAGTATATACCGTGATAGACGGTCATCTCGTTGAGCATATGTGTCGATGAATGACCACTCTCTTCGAGTACATGTCATAGTCAGTGGTCCCTTTCTTAGAGCGTATTCCTTGATGGACGACCCTTCTATTTGAGCGTATGTCGCGATGAATGATTCCTCTCTTCGAGTACATGTCATAATAAACGGTTTTTCTCTTTGAGCATATACCGTAATGGATAACCCTTCTCTTTGAGCATATGTCGTGATGAATTACCCTTCTCTTCGAGTGCATGTCATAATGAACGGTCCCTCTCTTTGAATATATACCGTGACGGACGATCCCTCTCTTTGAGAGTATGTCCCTATGAATTACCCCTCTCTTCGAGTGCATGTCATAATGAATGGTCCCTTTCTTAGAGCGTATATCATGATGGAAGACCCCTCTCTTTGAGCGTATGTCGCGGTGAATGACCCTTCTCTTCAAGCGTATGTCATAATAAATAGTCCCTCTATTTGAGCGTATTGCGTGATCGACGACCCCTCTAATTGAGCTTATGTTGCGATGAATGACTCCCCTCTTCGATTGCATGTCATGGTGAACGTTTCCTCTCTTTGAGCATATAATGTTATGGACGACCCTTCTCTTTGAGCGTATAATACGATGAATGACCCATCTCTTTGAATGTATATCATGGTGAATGGGCCCTCCCTTTGAGCGTATACCGTGATAAACGACCCTTCTCTTCGAGTTCATGTCATAATGAACGATCTTCTTTGAGCTTATACCGTGATTGATGACCCCTCTCTTTGAGCATACGCGATGAATAACCCCTCTCTTCGAGTGCATGTCATAGTGAGTGGTCACTATCCTAGAGCGTATACACTGATGGACGACCCCTCTCTTAGAGTGTATGTCGCGATTAATGACTCCTCTCTTCGATTGTATATCATATTGAACGGTTCTTCCCTTTAAGCGTATACCGTGATGGACGACCCTTCTCTTTGATCGTATATCACGATGAATTAGCCCTATCTTCGAGTTCATGTCATAAAGAACGGTCCCTCTCTTTGAGCGTATACTGCGATGGACGATCCCTCCCTTCAAGTGTATGTAATAATAAATGGTCTATGTCTTTGAGCGTATTCCACGACAGCGACCCCTTTCTTTGAGCATATTTTGCGAATGAATGACCCCTCTTCGAATGCATGTCATAGTGAATGGTCCCTTTCTTAAAGCGTATACCGTGATGAACGACCCCTCTCTTTGAGCATATATTGCGATGAATGACCCCTCTCTTCGAGCGTATGTCATAATGAACGGTCTCTCACTTTGAGCGTACGCCCTGATGGACGACCCCTCTCTTTGAGTGCATGACATGGTGAAAGGTTCCTCTCTTTGAACATAAACCGTGATGGATGACCCCTCTCTTTGAGCGTATGTTGCGGTGAATGACCCCTTTCTTCGAGTGCATGTTATGGTGAACGTTCCCTCTTTTTGAGCGTATTTCGTGATGGACGACCCCTTTCTTTGATCGTATGTCATGATGAATTACCCCTCTCTCCAAGCGTATGTCACAATAAATGATCCTTCTCTTTGAGTGTATACCGCGACGGACGACACCTTTCTTTGAGCGTATTTTTCGAATGAATGACCCCTCTTCGAGTGCATGTCATAGTGAACGGTCCCTTTCTTAAAGCGTATACCGCGATGGACCAACCCTCTCATTGAGCATATGTCACGATGAATGACTCCTCTCTTCGAGCGTTTGTCATAATGAAAAAAACCTCACTTTGAGCGTTTGTCAAGATGGACGACCCCTCTCTTTGAGCGTATACCGTGATGGATGACCGTCTCTTTGAGCATATTTGGTGATGAATGACCCCTCTATTCGAGTGCATGTCATAGTGAGTGGTTCCTTTCTTAGAGCGTATACCTTGATTGACGACCCCTCTCTTTGAGCGTATATCGTGATGAATGACTCCTCTCTTCGAGTGCATGTATTAATGAACGGTTTCACCCATTTAGCGTATACCGTGATGGATGATGCTTCTCTTTGAGCGTATGTCGTAATGAATTATGCCTTTGTTCAAGAGAATGTCTTAATGAACGGTCTCTCTCTTTGAGCTTATACCGTGACGGACGACCCCTCTCTTTGAGTGTATGTCGCTATGAATTACCCCACTCTTCGAGTGCATATCATAATAACGGTCCCTTTCATAGAGCGCATACCGTGATGGACGACCCCTCTCTTCGAGCGTATGTTGCGGTGAATGACCCCTTTCTTCAAGCGTATGTCATAATAAACAGTCTCTCTCTTTGAGCGTTTGTCGTGGTGAATGACCTCTCTCTTCAAGCATATGTCATGATAAACGGTCCCTCTCTTTAAGCGTTTTTCACGGTGAATGACCCCTCTCTTCAAGCGTATGTCATAATAAACGGTCCTTCTCTTTGAGCCTATAACGTGATCGATGACCCCTCTCTTAGAGAGCATGTCATGGTGAACTTTCCCTCTATTTGAGAGTATACCGTTATGGATGACCTCTCTCTTTGAGCGTATGTGGTGATGAATGATCCTTCTCTATGAGTGTATGTCATGGTGAATGGTCCCTCTCTTTGAGCGTATACAATGATAGACGACCCCTGTCTTTGAGCATATGTCCTGATGAATGACCCCTCTCTTCGATTACATGTCATAATGAACGGTCCCTTTCTTTGAGCTTATCCCGTGATCGATGACCCCACTCTTTGAGCGTATATTGCGATGAATGACCCCACTGTTCGAGCGTATGTCATGCTGAACGGTACCTCTCTTTGAGCGTATACTGTGATAGACGACACCTCTCTTTGAGCATTTGGCACGATGAATGACTCCTCTCTTTAAGCGTATGTCCGAATGAATGATCCTTCTTTTTGAGCATATGCCGTGATGGATTACCGCTCTCTTTGAGCGTATGTCACGATGAATGACCCCATTCTTCAAGTGCTTCTCATAGTGAACGGTTCCTTTCTTATAACGTGATGAACGACTTTGAGAATATGTCGCGATGAATGACTCCTCTCTTCGAGCATTTGTCATAATGAACAGTCCCTCTCTTTGAGAATTTTTTGTGAAGGACGACCCCTCTCTTTAAGTGTATGTCGCGAAGAATTACCCCTCTTTTCGAGTGCATGTCATGGTGAACAATCCCTCTCTTTGAGTGTATGCCATGATGGACTACCCCTCTCTTTCAGCGTATGTTGTAGTGAATGACCCCTATCCTGGAGTGCATATCATGGTGAACAGTCTCTATCTTTGAGTCTATAACATGATGGATGACCCCTCTCTTTGAGCATATGATACAACAAATAACCCCTCTCTTCGAGTGCATGTCATAATGAATTGTCCCTCTCTTTGAGCGTATACCTAGTCGGTGACCCCTCTCTTTGAGCGAATGTTGCGATCAATGACCCCTGTCTTCGAGTGCATGTCATGGTGAACGGTCCCTCTCTTTGAGCGTATACCGTGATAGACGACCCCTCTCAGTGAGTGATATAAAATATACAGCGGGATAGATGGTTGTGGTGGTATGATGTTGGACAGATTTGTCCTTGGCACCCTCCTAATCGCAATTGAATAGGCAAACACATGCAAACGAAACGAATCTCTCCGGTGAATTGATGATATGTTGTTGTCCTAGGCACCCTCCTATCCATAATTAGATAGGCAAACACCATAATCGGCTCTAACTCACCCTCCTAAACGCGATTGCTAAGACAAGCGAGAGTGTGAAGATAATCTCCCTCATAAAAACTTGAAGTAGTTATGTTGAAGAAGACTTCTGATAAGAAAAATAGCAAGGTGACAACCTTGCTAATAAAATGGCCCAATTCCAAGAGTTTTTATAACTCAGAAATTCATATTCTTCATGTGTTTACAAGAAAAGAGACTGTCCCCTTTTATAGTCTAGAGGAGACCTTAGAATTGCCTAATAGATAGCTGATCAATCCCTAAAAATCAGCATATTGATATTTTGATAAAATAAATCCCCTAAAATCAGCATAAGAATAGCTAATTAAAAGGAATCCTAAGTAATAAAATAAAATACTAATAATAATGGTCAAAGCTTTATAATTCAACTTTGAATTAATTTATTTAATATCTAATTCATCCAAAAACATTATATATTAGCTTTTGAGATAAATTTGACAAAATCTCATAATAATCCCGTATTCAGTATTCTCCACGCACAATCTTCGGTAAAACAAATATATCTTGAGCTCCCGATATCCAATTGATGCGTTTCAAGATACGTTCAAAAGGTAACTGAATGAAGGTGAATTTCATAGAAGATAACTCTGCCCATAAATGCACGGAACCCATCCAAAAAGTCAAGGCAAGTTGGCTGGCTTTCCAGACTTTACCAACAGATTCATATTTATGCTCAATGTGCATTACTTTAGCCCTCTCATGCATGTATCATTCCCCCACTCCTCAAAAAGATTTGCGCTCGAATCTAAACTGATGATTGGAGGAAGTTCATCAAAGATTAAAGTACCATGGAAGAGAAGTAAACTTGAAAATTTAACAAGAAGAAAAAAAAAGAAAAAAAAACTCAATCCCAAGCAATCGAATTGAATTTGATACCAAATGATATAAAATATGCAGTGGGGTAGATGGTGCGGTTGTTATGGTGTTGGATAGATTTGTCCTTGGCACCCTCCTAATCGCAATTGAATAGGCAAACACCTGCAAACGAAACGAATCTCTCCGGTGAATTGATGATATGTTGTTTTCCTAGGCACCCTCCTATCCGTAATTAGATAGGCAAACACCATAATCGGCTCTAACTCACCCTCCTAAACGCGACTGCTAAGACAAGCAAGAGTGTGAAGATAATCTCCCTCATAAAAACTTGAAGTAGTTATGTTGAAGAAGACTTCTGATAAGAAAAATAGCAAGGTGACAACCTTGCTAATAAAATGGCCCAATTCCAAGAGTTTTTATAACTCAGAAATTCATATTCTTCACGTGTTTATAAGAAAAGAGGTTGTCCCCTTTTATATTCTAGAGGAGACCTTAGAATTGCCTAATAGATAGCTGATCAATCCCAAAAAATCAGCATATTGATATCTTAATAAAATAAATTCCCTAAAATCAGCATAAGAATAGCTAATTAAAAGGAATCCTAAGTAATAAAATAAAATACTAATAATAATGGTCAAAGCTTTATAATTCAACTTTGAATTAATTTATTTAATTTCTAATTCATCCAAAAACTTTATATATTAGCTTTTGAGATGAATTTTACAAAATCTCATAATAATCCCGTATTCAGTTTTCTGCACGCACAATCTTCGGTAAAATAAATATATCTTGAGCTCCCGATATCCAATTGATGCGTTTCAAGATGCGTTCAAAAGGTAACTGAATGAAGGTGAATTTCATAGAAGATAACTCTGCCCATAAATGCACGGAACCCATCCAAAAAGTCAAGGCAAGTTGGTTGGCTTTCCAGACTTTACCAACAGATTCATATTTATGCTCAATGTGCATTACTTTAGCCCTCTCATGCATGTATCATTCCCCCACTCCTCAAAAAGATTTGCGCTCAAATCTAAACTGATGATTGGAGGAAGTTCATCAAAGATTAAAGTACCATGGAAGAGAAGTAAACTTGAAAATTTAACAAGAAAAAAAAAAAGAAAAAAACCTCAATCCCAAGGAATCGAATTGAATCTGATACGAAATGATATAAAATATGCAGTGGGGTAGATGGTGGTGTTGGTATGATGTTGGATAGATTTGTCCTTGGCACCCTCCTAATCGTAATTGAATAGGCAAACACCTGCAAACAAAACGAATCTCTCCGGTGAATTGATGATATGTTATTGTCCTAGGCACCCTCCTATCCGTAATTAGATAGGCAAACACCATAATTGGCTCTAACTCACCCACCTAAACACGATTGCTTAGACAAGTGAGAGTGTGAAGATAATCTCCCTCATAAAAACTTGAAGTAGTTATGTTGAAGAAAACTTCTGATAAGAAAAATAGCAAGGCGACAACCTTGCTAATAAAATGGCCCAATTCCAAGAGTTTTTATAACTCAAAAATTCATATTCTTCATGTGTTTACAAGAAAAGAGGTTGTCCTCTTTTATAGTCTAGAGGAGACCTTAGAATTGCCTAATAGATAGCTGATCAATCCCTAAAAATCAGCATATGGATAGCTAATTAAAAGGAATCCTAATTAATAAAATAAAATACTAAAAATAATGGTCAAAGCTTTATAATCCAACTTTGAATTAATTTATTTAATATCTGATTCATTCAAAAACTTTATACATTAGCTTTTGAGATGAATTTTACAAAATCTCATAATAATCTCGTATTCAGTTTTCTGCACGCGCAATCTTTGGTAAAAAAAATATATCTTGATCTCCCGATATCCAATTGATGCGTTTCAAGATGCGTTGAAAAGGTAACTGAATGAAGGTGAATTTCATAGAAGTTAACTCTGCCCATAAATGCACGGTAACCATCCAAAAAGTCAAGGCAAGTTGGTTGGCTTTCCAGACTTTACCAACAGATTCATATTTATGCTCAATGTGCATTACTTTAGCCCTCTCATGCATGTATCATTCCCCCACTTCTCAAAAAGATTTGAGCTCGAATCTAAACTGATGATTGGAGGAAGTTCATCAAAGATTAAAGTACCATGGAAGAGAAGTAAACTTGAAAATTTAACAAGAAGAAAAAAAAGAAGACTTCTGATAAGAAAAATAGCAAGGTGACAACCTTGCTAATAAAATGGCCCAATTCCAAGAGTTTTTATAACTCAGAAATTCATATTCTTCATGTGTTTACAAGAAAAGAGGTTGTCCCCTTTTATAGTCTAGAGGAGACCTTAGAATTGCCTAATAGATAGCTGATCAATCCCTAAAAATCAGCATATTGATAACTTGATAAAATAAATCCCCTAAAATCATCATATGGATAGCTAATTAAAAGGAATCCTAAGTAATAAAATAAAATACTAATAATAATGGTCAAAGATTTATCATCCAACTTCGAATTAATTTATTTAATATCTAATTCATCCAAAAACTTTATATATTATCTTTTGAGATGAATTTTTCAAAATCTCATAATAATCCCGTATTCAGTTTTCTGCACGCGCAATCTTCGGTAAAATAAATATATCTTGAGCTCCCGATATCCAATTGATGCATTTCAACATGCGTTCAAAAGGTAACTGAATTACGGTGAATTTTATAGCAGATAACTCTGCCCATAAATACACGGAAACCATCCAAAAAGTCAAGGCAAGTTGGCTGGCTTTCTAGACTTTACCAACAGATTCATATTTATGCTCAATGTGCATTACTTTAGCCCTCTCATGCATGTATCAGTGAGTATATGTCGCAATGAATTACCACTCTCTTCAAGTGTTTGTCGAAAGAATGGTCCCTTTCATGAAGCGTAAAATGTGATGGACAACCTGTCTCTTTGACCGTATGTCGCGATTTATTACCCCTCTCTTTGAGTGTATGTCATAATAAACGGTCTCTCTCTTTGAGCGTATACTGTGATGGAAGACCCCTCTCTTTGAGCGTATGTCGCGATGAATAACCCTTCTCTTCGAGTGTATGACATAATGAATGGTCTCTCTCTTTAAACATATACCGTGATCGTTGATCCCTCCCTTTGAGCATTTGTTGCGATAAATGATCCCTCTCTTAGAGTGCATGTCATGGTGAACGGTCCCACTCTGTGAGTTTATATTGTGATGGACGACCGCCCCTCTTTGAGCGTATATCGCAATGAATAACCCCTGTCTTCGAGTGCATGTCATAATGAACGATTCCCCTCTTTGAGCGTAAACCGTGATGGACGACCCCTCTCTTAGAGCGTATGTTGCATTGAATGACCTCTCTCTTCGAGTGCATGTCATAATGAACTGTCTCTTTCTTAGAGCGTATATCGTTCACCTTTCTCACAAATTTTGTATACTTCACCAATATCATGGTCAGACTCGTATAATTCCTTAATGAAAGCAAAACCCAAGAGTTTAGAGTTTAATTAGTTAAGAAGGGCATACCTACGTGATAGTGCATCAACAACAACGTAAGGGAAGCCTTTAAGAAACTCAACCCATTTGGCATGTCTCTTGTTTAATTTATGCTGACCCTGGATGTTCTTTAATGCCTCATGGTCTGTATGGATGATGAATTCTTTAGACATTTCCTTTTCATAGGTCGGATAATTGAGTGTAGTTCCACTCAATTTCTCACTAAAGTAGGCTATGGGGTATCCTTGTTGAGATAAAACTGCTCTAATTCCCAAACCTTAAGTATCACATTCAACCTCAAAAACTTTGTTAAAATCAGGTAAAGTTAACAATGGTAATTAAATGAAACAATCCTTATTCAGGTTAAAGGATTTTTCTTGATTTTCACCCCAAAAGAAGTTGAAATTCTTTTTAATGACTCCGGTTAAAGGAGCAACTAAGGTGCTGAAATTGGGTACAAATCGACGATAGAAGCTTGCTAAACAATGGAAGCTTCTAACTTGGCTAATGCTTGTTGGTCTAGGCTATTCCTCAATTGTCTTAACCTTCTCTCTATCGATTTCTAATCCATCTGCACTCACAACAAAACTTAGGAAAACAACATTGTTAGTGTAAAATATGCATTTTTATAGATTAGCATAAAATCTTTCATTTCTGAAAACATCTAACACTGACCTTAGATTCTGAACATGTTCATTCAAATTCTTGTTGTAGATAAGAATATTATCAAAATACACTAAACAAAACTTACGCAAGAATTGTCTAAGGATACGATTCATTAATCTCATAAAAGTGCTTGGTGCATTAGTTAGACCGAATGACATAACCAACCACTCATATAATCCTTGTTTAGTCTTGAATACAGTTTTCCACTCATCCCCTTCTCGCATTCGAATTTGGTGGTAACCATTTTTAAGATCTATCTTAGAGAATACCTTAGAACCGCTAAGCTCATCTAACATATCATCTAAACGTGGAATAGGACGATGATACTTTGTCATTATTTTGTTAACCGCATGACTATCCACACACATGCGCCATGTACCATCTTTCTTAGGCACAAGTAGAACAGGTACTACAGAAGGACTAAGTCTCTCTCTAATATAACCCTTTTCCATCAAATCTGAAACTTGCCTTTTAACTCCTTAGTTTCCTTAGGGTCACATCAGTAAGCTGGTCGGTTAGGAATGATAGCACCAGTCACAAAGTCAATTTGATGCTCTATTCCACGAATTGGATGCAGTCCACTTGGAATCTCATCTGGAAATAGTTCTTCATATTCCTGCAACAATGAAACAATAAAAGATGGCAAATTTGGGTCAAGATCGTTAGTGCTTAAATAACTCTCCTTGTACATAAGTACAAGAACCATCTTTTCCGAAAACAAATTCTTTCTTATCTCTTTTTCTTTAGAAAAAATGCTAACTCTCTTTTTTCCGCTCGGATGTTACCTCACTCTCCTTTGTTCTTCTCTCAATTTTGATATCACTCTCTTTGGCTTTTTCAAAGCTTTCTCTTAAATGAAGTTGATCTTTGTGAACTTGCTTTGGTGAAAGTGGGGCTAGAGTGATCTTCCTTGCTTCATGGGTGAAGGTATACCTATTGGTATAACTATTATGTATGACTCTCCTATCGAACTACCATGGTCTTCCTAACAAGAGATGATAGGCGTGTATTGGGACAACATCACATAACACCTCATCTTTGTACTTGCCAATGGAAAAGGCATAATAACTTGTTTGATCACTTTAAGTTCTCTACCATCATTAAGCTACTGCAACTTGTAGGGATGTGGATTCTTGGTTGTTTCTAGGCCATGTATACCTTTTCAGTAATATATCAGCAAGTATGGAAAATGTTCTCACGTTGCTGATCCCCTTCAATTGCTTGCATGCTTAGGCTCCTTTTAACAACAAGGACCTCTCCATCTACAACATGTTCCAACTCTTCTTCTTCTTCTTCAAATTCTTTATCACCATCTTCCTCGTCCTCTTGGTCAGTTTCGATCTCTCTATCATCACGGATGAGAATAGTGTTGCGGTTAGGGCCTTGGCTAGCAATGTGACCTCTCCCCAAACACTTGAAGCATTATACATCATGGGATCGAACTGGCATGGCTGGACACTTTCCCTTTCTCGTTTCAGTGATGGTTTTGATATTCTTTGATGTTCCGGCTCGGTCATTAGGAGTAAAGGATGGATTCTTTTTTCAAGTTACTTTGCCCTCATTTGAAAGTGGATCCTCCATAGACTCAGGTTGGACATTTCCTATTGAGTTGCTTCTCCACCTTCATGTCCATATGAACCATGTCTTATATTTCCACATAATGTTGCAACTCAACAATGGCTGCAATGTTTGGATAAAGACCAGATAGAATCCTTGTCATAATGGCTTTTTGTTACGTGTAAAAAATGCGCAATTAGTGCAAGTGTACACGTCGCAAGTAATAAAGTGATAAGTATATTGAATATCGTCTCCACAGGGATTGGTCTACTCAATATGTTTTGTTTTATTTTGTCTTCTTGCTCTGCAAAATAAATAAAATAAAAGACACAGATAAGTTGGGTATTCTGAGGTAAACTAAATAACTTCAATAATAAAGAAACTAAATAATGAAAATAGAAACAGATTAAGAAAGTGGTCAGGATCCAGTTGTGTTGTATTGTGGAATCAATTGACTTGTTTCTGTCTAATGCAATTACACAACACTGCCTCGGCAAAACTGCAGTTTTCTGCCTCGACAGTGAAGGGTTTCGTTCTCCGCGACAATCCCTTACTTTTGGGTGGACTTTAACCAAGATTCGATAAAGTGTCCTCTGATAACTCCGCTTATCCCTAAGTTGAAGTACTGTTGATGACTAGTCCTTGATGATACCTCCCGACATGAATCAATTATAATCACCAATCAATCCCACACTTCTTTTACCCGCTGAAACTCTAACCTATCCCAGGCCGAGTTAGTATTTTTCAACTAAAAAAATATCGTATTTATTCCTTTCGTGAATCTAACTCTCCCGATGTTAGATAAATAGATTTCTCACAAACTTCTCTCTTGATCTTGAATGCAAGAACAATGAATGACAAAGAATAAGCAAACCTTGATATTTTATTGCATTGAAACAAGAAAACAAAGTTCAATCTCTTCTCACAAATACTCTACCACTTTCACCTAAGCCTTAAAGAAATTAGAACATAACGTAAAAACAAAGAAACTCTAAAGTCTAAGGTGAATTCTTCTCTCTCGTCCGACTCTCCTCTTCCTTGGGCGACTATGGTTTATATAGGCTTGGCCTAGGGTAAACCTTTTCCAAGTAGGAAAACAAATTGGAGTAAAACACAAGTTAAGTACATAAATAAAAGATATTTGTTTTATTTCCTAGTTTATTCCCACAAGGATTCTTTTTTTGCGTGGCTTTTGACTTTCCATACGTTTTCTAGCTTCGATTCTTGTGTTTCTTGCCTTAAAACATCCACCTTATTTTTCTCTTCAGATCACCTATAATATCAATACTTGTTCATCAGGTGCTGCAGCGGCCTCAGATATTGTTGTGGCCTCAGGTGCTGCCGCGACATCAAATCTTCTTGTAAATGCACAAAGGTGCATTAAAGCTTGCATTTTCTATAAATATCATCTTTATATGTCATAAAGCAAAATATCTAAATATCTCACATTGAGTTCATGCATTAGTCCAAGTAAGTATAGATTAAGTGATTATTGTCCATGAAATATGTAAAAAGTGATAGTGAATTGAGCACTTATCACTTCTCGATCTCCATCAATGTTGGCTCGGATCATGGCTACTTCCATCTCTTTATAATAATCCTCAATACTACAATTGCCTTGTGTAAGGTTTTGAAGCTTGTTAAACAACTCTCTATGGTAGTGAGTTGGAATGAATCTTCTACGCATCACAACTTTCATCTCATTTCAAGTAGAAATAGGATGTTCACCATTGCGTCTCCTGCTAGATATCAATTGATCCTACCATATAAGTGAATCATCTGTTAACTCAATGGTTGCGAGTTTTATCTTTTTAAGCTCTGAATAGTTACGACACTCAAAGATGTGTTCAACCTTCTTTTCCCATGAAAGGTAAGCTACTGGATCCGTTCTTCCTTAGAAAGGAGGAATGGTAATCTTGATGTTGTTGAGATTATCCACTCTTGGATGTGCTCTTTGGCCTTGTTGTGCCATACTATGTTGGGATGATTGATCATATTCATGCACATCATCAACCCCTTCAGGGTACTCCTCATTACCATGATAAGCTTGTGAAATTTAAGGTTGGTCACTTCATTCTAATAAGGGCTCCAATTGCTGTTGAATCATCTTTGCCTTTGCTTGCAACAATGCTTGGTTCTTCAAATTAGGGACTCCTCCAACTATGACCAGATCTTTGTGACATGATTAGAAAAAAAAAAACCTTAACAACACAAATCCTCACTTTTTCACTCCAAAGAAAATGCACTCACACTCGTGTTTCACTCGGGATAGGCTTTTCCCCTTAATGCACACTCTTGCCTTTTATCACTCTTCCTCTCTTTTCTAAGTCCTTAGAGAACTTTCTCAAGGCTCAACAAGTATTCTTTGTGGAATTCAACTAAAAAGAAGTGATTAGAAAAGAAAAAAAAAGCAGAAATAAGGTAGAATAACAAGATAATGAGAATATAGCAATCTAAACAAGATATTACCAAAAGAATAATTTTTTTCAGAATAAAGAATAATATCTTTCCCTCTTTAACTTTTTTTTGAATTCCTAGTTTTTAATTTTTTTGACTTTTTTTATTAACCTGATACGCTCCAACTCTCCAAAGATGCTTGTAGAGAGAAGCTTTGATTGTTCGGATCTTAGAATAAAAGCAAGCCTTGTATCACACTTGTTTCCTGAACAAAAGAATGTTAAAAGATGATGAAAATAAGATAAGGATGATTCAAGAAGGGGTTATGGTGTAGGGGATGTTGATGGCTGATTAAGGAATGAAATAGAGGTGTTTAAGTGATGGAAATGATATGAAAGGATATGTAAAGGGCTGGTGAAGAATGGTGGACGAAAATGGAAGATGGATGGTGATTATGGGGTGTTGGAATGATAGTATTCAAAGGGGAAAAGGTTGAACTTATGTTATAGGAACATAAACCCAATCTAGTTGTAACTCTGAGGGTGGTAGATGCACTTAGACCTCTTGGAAATGTAATTCTAGAAACCTAAAGTATAAAGGATGGAGGGTGATGCCACAAATCAAAGAGATAATTTGATAAATCGATAAAGTTCTAAAAAGAACAAGAAAAAGAGATTAACTTGTTAAAATATTCACAAAGACCAATGACATGATGATTGTATGGATACTTTTATTTACCAATTTTATTGAATAAAGGCATTGTCTGTAACATCCCGTTTTTGGGGTTATTAGTTAGGCATAGTTAGGTGAATTCGATTCGGGTTGAACCGGGTTCTCCGGTTCATTAATTTCGGGAAAAATGAAATAAAGAAATTTTATATTAAAAAAAATAATATTTTGGAATACGGTTTAACATATTGAAAATATGTTTTAAATCTAAAAGAAAATAATTTGGGATTTATTGTTGATTTTTAATTATGCTTAATTATGCATAAATGACCAATTTGTAATTTTTGGAAAATTGGGGGACTAATTTGTGATTTTCGGCAATTGGGTTATTTTAGTGACTAAATTGAAAAACAAGCTAATCTTAGAATCCTTAGAGGGCCATAAACCCATTTCTAATTTTTAATGATGATTTATTCACCAAAATATATTTTAATTACTTTAATTTGGTTTTTAATCATTTTTCACCAAAAACCACTTTTCTCATCTTTTTCTCTCATCTTTTTCTCTCATTTTCTCTCTACTTTCTCTTCATCTTTTCTTCTCAATTCCTTGCTGATTTTTGCATCTTTTTCCATAAAGAATACATCACTTGCATCATCTTTCCATCCTTTACAAAACCTAAGCATTGATTTCATCAAATCTACATCAAATTGCAAGGAATCAAGAAGGGAAAAATCTCATATTTTTGGTGAATAGATCTTGAAGATAATTTTCTGGATTTTTACTCTTTTCTAAGGTTCTTTATTGAAATTCCCAAGTATTAGCTTGCTAATCTTTGAATAAACACTTTATTCTATGTTTTTAATGTTAGATCTAATGTTTTTGTGAGATCTTTTTGGATCTTATTTAATGCTGGAAATAATATGATTTCAATCATGTTTTTATGTTGATTTAATGATTAATTGAGTCTTGATTTAGCATCACATTAATTTAATCCTGGAATAATGCAATCGGTGTAGTTTTAAGGTGCTTTTCGGTTATTTTATGGGCTGTTTTAGATGCTTATATGTTGCTGGAGATATAAGGATGGTTTGGATGTGTTTTTGGATCATATTTGAGATGGATTAGATGTTAGATTTGTTAGGTTTTGGGCTGATGTTGTTCGGTTGCGTTTCGGCTTAGTTTTCGGTCTTTTCGGCTAAGTTTTTGGTAGTTTAATAGTGATCGGATGTGGCTGTTGGTTTGAGCGTGTTATGATGTGAGAATGCTCTGTTTTTAATGTTGTAGAAGAGGTACAAGAAGGTGCTTGATTGCTGGTGCGTTGGTGCGATCATCGGAAAGCGGCGAAAGCTCATTTCGCTTGTTGGTGAGTGGTTACGGATTTAAAACCGAGTCACGTTTGGTACGTTCTTTTTGGGGGGCTATGGAAGAGTGTGAAAACCTTCCATAGTTCAAGAGTAAGTAAAATATTTGTTTTGATGAACCGATATGAGTTTCGGCTATTTTCGACAAAGGTATTTCATTGACAATGCATGAGATTTATGGAAGTGCATGAGCATGATTTGAAATGATGCATACACAAGAGATACTTGTTGAAATGCATAGCTTATTTAGCATCCATGATTATGGAAAATTATGAGAAATATTTTGGAATACAATATGGTTATTTGCCTTATACATGATGGTGCCTTTGGGCATGGCTTGTGGTTCATTTGTTGAACATTTTATGCATGCATTATGAGCAGCAAGTTATCATGCACATTTGATTATGATATTGGCTTAGAAAAACTAAATTTATATTCGAATACGAATGACATGTCATTAGGATTGTCTGAAGTGCACTATAATCAAAACTAAAAATACAGAATATTGTCTACACGTAACAAGGGTGACTTTGTGGCCAATCGTGCGTGGTAGAGCCGCCTACACGTAACAAGGGTGACTTTGTGTCCGATCGTGCGTGGTAGTGCTAATGGTGACTTCGTGTCATGTCAATGGTGACTTCGTGTCATGTCAATGGTGACTTCGTGTCCTGGCGAGACAAATGTCTCATGGATCCGTGTATTCGGTGAGCTCAATGTTCACATTAAGTGTTCACTAGAAAGCCAATATACATACATAAAATTGAGATCTGGTTTGAGCATCACATATGAAATTGTTTTGACATGGTTACATGAATTCAAGGATGCATATGATTTTATGAATATGAGCATGAGATTTTAGCTTGCATGATTTAATAAGGTAATGCAAATTATGTTTTCCTCATGGTTTTAAATAGATGCATTGATGATTATTTGTGGAGCTACCACACTAAGCATGTTTGCTTAAGCTCTCTTTTCATCTTTGCAGAAAAATAAGGGCACTTGGAGCTTCATTCGGGGCAAAGAAACCAAGGGGAAGATCACTTGATATTTGGTATGTTTTTGGCAAATAAGTTGGGCAAGGCAATGTGTAACACAATCTATGAGAGAAGTGAGGTTTTAGATCTTGTTTCATGTTGTAATAAGACTTCTAATGTTTGAATGTTAATGGTTGAACTTTTGTTATGTTTGAAAGGTTGTAGCATGAACTTCCATGTTTACTATGTTGCTATTCATCTTTAGGAAGCATGCCTATAGGACTCCTTGAGATATTTTCTGGTGTTATGAGGTGTGATTATGTTGCTGGTGATGCCTAGGTGTGTTGCATATTGTTTTGGTTTATTAAAGTGTATGCTTGGGTGGTTTAAATAAGCTTAACACGTCACACTCGAGCTAGGACACAGGGGGTATCGATACACCCTAAGGCTGTATCGATACCATTATTCTACTGGACGTGCTTGTATCGAACCAGGGTTCGGTACCAATATGCCACTAGAATTGACTATTTCGATACACCTTAAAGCCTGTTTCGGAACAGGTGACGTGTTCCGAAACACAATAAGGTCTGTTTTGAAACACGTGGCTTAAAAAGGGCAATTTGAGTGTTCTAAATGCATGAAACATAGGATTCAACTTAGTAAGTGTATATAGTGGATTTATGTGTAATTTTAGGAGATGATTGTTACACTTTGATTCATGCTTTAACCCGAACACATGTCGTATGATTTAAAATGGATGAAATGACTAATGTTTCATATTTTACAATTAAGTCCATGTATGCTAGATCGTGAAATCGATTAGTTAAAATATCTCGTATAATCTGAATTGTATTATGAATATGTTAAGCTTGCTTGATTGCTATCCAGAGGATTGATTGTGGATATGGTCATGTATATTAATTCCTTACGTGTTTGGTCCCTAATCAAGTATGCATTCGATTGACTTATTCTTAATGGTTGAATTGCGTGTGTCTCTGTCTCACTTGAGTTAATTACACATAGGGAATTAATTTTGCATTTAGATAAGATAAAATAAAAAAAGTATAACGGTTTTTAGGGTTGTTTATCGAATCGAACCTTCGCGGGTTTGGTTTGGTATTCCCCGTGTGACCCATTAGTGCCGGTTTCGTCCAGGTCGGGCTAAGGGGGTTACATTTGGTGGTATCAGAGCCAGGTTGAATAAAATGTGTGATTGGTATGAATAATATGTTGTCGATTTGAAAAGTGTTTTGCCTGGTTGAATAAAATGTGTTGTTGGTTTGTTGAGTGTGTAGTCGGTTTGTTAAAATACGTATTTGTTTGTCATGTATTGTGTTGGTATGTTAGTATGCTAGGGTGAACATGATATGTTGATGTTGCATGCATACTTATAGACTGTGAGTGCAACTAGAATGAATATGAGTAAAAGAGGTGGTGGTCAGTTACACATTGCCTATGCCAACATATTTTTAACTGTTCTTCGGTTTCCCTTGGATCTTGCCCGAATGTAAGTTTATTATGTCTTGATGTTTTAAAATTGCATGTTTGAAGTTGTTAGACGATGCCTCCGAGACGAGAGACTCGTGCTACCCCGAGCTTGATCACTGATGGTCAGGCCGAGGGAGAGGCTAATGTGAGGGAGGAACCGCTTCCACCTCCTCCACCAGTCGGTGTGCCACCCATTGGTGTACCTCCGGTCCCAGTGGGAGGCTAGTTTGGAGACTTTGCACCGTTCATACAGGCTATGATGGGTACGTTTCAAGCAACTTTGGCTGGAGTGCAAGTACCGGCTCCCGCACCTGCCGTTGTTGTTACCCCAGGGCTACCACTTGAGTGTTTGCGTAGCTTGGGAGGTGTTGAGTTCCGAGGATCTGACCCGAGTACAACTGAGGAGTGGTTGGCCAGTACCGAAAGGATTCTGGATCATATGGACTGTCAGGATGCTCGTAGGATGGGTTGTGTAGTCTCTTTGCTTCAGGGGGATACTTACAGATGGTGGACTACCACGAGAGCGGGTGTAGCAGTTGCTAACCTGACTTGGGAGTACTTCAGGACCGCCTTTGTGCGGAAGTTCTTGGGTCTGTAGTATGAGGATGCAAAGAAGAGGGAGTTTATGTCCCTAGTGCAGGGCACTAGGAGTGTAGCCGATTATGAGATACAGTTTATCCGGTTGAGTCACTATGCTCCTGAGTTGGTTCCTACGGAGCGTAAGAGGTGTGATAGGTTCCGGTATGGTTTGGATCCAGAGATTAAGACTTACTTGTTGGCTGCAGAGTATACCGAGTTTGACGTGCTTGTGAATCGGGCTAAGGATGTTGAGGAGTCTTTGAGGGAGGCTCGGAAGTCTTCCGATTTTGGGAAGAGGCCTGCTGAGGCTAGTACCCAAGGTGGTAAGGGTAAGAGGTTTCGGGACAACCGATATAGAGCTGATCGACGCTGAGGCGACTTTGAACACGGTGGTCGTGCTCAGCAGTATGGTAGAGGTGGTGGTGATGCAGCAGTTTGTAACTTGTGTTCTCGATGCCATCCGGGAGAGTGTTGGTGGGCCACTGGTGCCTACATTGGTTGTGGATCTAAGGATCACCGGAAGAGGGATTGTCCGAGGTTTGCTGGTGAGGCTGGTAACCGAGCTGAGGGTGCCGTGGTACCTGGCAGAGGATGCGGTGGTGGTAGAGGTCCTTTCCAGAGACAGGGAGATGGCCGTAGAGTGTATGCTCAGCGCGGGACCCGTAATGCTACGGATGTGGTAGCAGGTACTTTTTCTTTACGGAATGTACCGTTGTTTTCTTTGATAGATTCGGGATCTACGCATTCTTATGTTTTGAGTGAGCATGCATATATGTTGGATACTCCTGTTGATGTTTTAAATGTGGGAGTTGTGGTTACTAGTTCTTTGGGTGAGACGGTGACCGTTAAAAGGTTGTATAGGAGATGTCCGTTGGAGGTGCAAGGGCATGTCTTTGAGGTTGATTTGATGGAGTTGCCGTTTCATGGTGTTGACCTTATCTTGGGGGTTGATTGGTTGACGGAGCATAGAGCCGTGGTGGACTTTGAAAAGAAACGGGTTACTTTGAGGTTGTTGGATGGTAGTGAGGTTGTGGTTAAGAGTGAGTATACCGGATTCTTGTCTAATATGGTTTCGGCTTTACAAGCTGAAAAGTTAATGCAACATGGTGGTGTAACATATCTAGCATATGTGATGAATCCGGGTATAGGAGAGGTTCGAGTGTAGGATATTCGATCAGTATGTGACTTTCCGGAAGTGTTTCCTGAGGAGTTGCCAAGATTACCTCCCAATCGTGATGTGGAGTTTAGTATCGAGCTTTACGCTGGTACTAATCCGGTGTCCATTGCTCCTTATCGCTTGGCACCTAAGGAGTTGAAGGAGTTAAAGATGCAGTTGCAAGAGTTGCTTGACCGTGGTTTCATACGATCGAGTGTTTCACTATGGGGTGCGCCAGTGTTGTTTGTGAAGAAGAAAGATGGCACAATGAGGATGTGCATTGATTATCGGCAATTGAATAAGTTGACCGTGAAGAATAAGTATCCTTTGCCGAGGATTGATGATTTGTTTGATCAGTTTCGAGGAGCAAGTGTGTTCTTGAAGATTGACATGAGATCGGGGTACTACCAGTTGAAAGTGAAGGAGGAGGATGTATTGAAAACGGCTTTTCGGACAAGGTATGGTCATTATGAGTTTTTGGTGATGCCGTTTGGTTTGATAAATGCCCCTGCTGCTTTTATGGGTATGATGAATCGGGTGTTTCATGAGTACTTGGATCAGTTTGTGGTAGTGTTCATAGATGATATCCTCGTGTATTCACGTACCGAGGAAGATCATGATCAGCATTTGCGGTTGGTGATGCAAGTGTTGAAAGAGAACCAGTTATATGCTAAGTTAAGTAAGTGCGAGTTTTGGTTAAAAGAGGTGGTGTTTCTTGGTCATATGGTGTCGGAAAAGGGTATTAGTGTTGATCCAAAGAAGATAGAGGTTGTTATGGGTTGGAAGCAACCGAGATCGGTATAGGAGGTTCGGAGTTTCCTACGTTTGGCTGGGTATTACCGTAGGTTCGTTGAGGGTTTTTTGAGCATTGCTGCTCCTATGACCAAGTTGTTGCAAAAGAAGGTTCGTTTTGAGTGGAAAGAAAGTCAACAAAAGAGTTTTGAGAAGTTGAAAGAAGTGTTGACTAGTGCACCTGTGTTGGTGCAACCCGAATCCGGTAAGGATTTCGTGGTTTATAGTGATGCATCATACGTTGGTCTTGGGTGTGTTTTGATGCAAGAGGGGAAAGTTTTAGCTTATGCTTCTAGACAGTTGAGGGTGCATGAGAAGAACTATCTGACGCATGATTTGGAGTTAGCGGTGTTGGTTTTTGCTTTGAAGATTTGGAGACATTACTTGTATAGAGAGAAGTGTACTATATATACGGATCATAAGAGTTTGAAGTATCTCATGTCACAAAAGGATTTCAATCTTAGGCAACGAAGATGGATGGAGTTGCTTAAGGATTATGACTTATCGATTGAGTATCATCCGGGGAAAGCCAATGTAGTGGTCGATGCTTTGAGCCGTAAGGCGGCAGTTGAGTTGAGAGCAATGTTTGCTAGACTGAGTATTTCTAAGGAAGGTGGTTTAGTGTCGGAGTTGCAAGTAAAACCTGTTTTGGTTGAGATGATCAAAGTGAAACAGTTGGAGGATGAGACCTTGGTACCTTTTGTGAAGGATATTGCTGAGGGTAGACCGACCGATTATCATTTTGATGATGATGAGGTGTTGTGTTTTAGAGGTCGGATTGTGGTGCCGAATGATCAGGAGTTGAGGCAAGCTATCTTGGTGGAGGCTCATACTATTCCGTTTGCTATGCATTCGGGTAGTGTGAAGATGTATAGAGATCTCAAAAGTGTGTACTTTTGGGTTGGTTTAAAGAGAGATGTGACGGAGTTTGTTTCTCGTTGTATGGTGTGTCAGCGGGTGAAAACTGAACATCAGTTCCCTGCAGGTTTGTTGCAACCGGTTCAAGTTCCGGAATGGAAATGGGAGAGAATCACCATGGATTTTGTGACGGGGTTACCTTTAACACTGTCCAAAAAGGATTCTATATGGGTGATTGTTGATAGGTTTATGAAGTGTGCACATTTTCTTGCTGTGCATACGACGTACTCCACGGATAAGTTGGCGGGTTTGTATGTTTCTGAGGTGGTAAGGTTGCATGGTGTGCCTAAGTCGATCATATCGGATAGGGATCCGCGGTTTATATCCAAGTTTTGGAGAAGTTTGCAGACAACTTTGGGTACGAGGCTTAGTTTTAGTACGGCTTATCATCCACAGACGGATGGACAGTCTGAGCGTGTTATTCAGACTTTGGAGGATATGTTGAGGTGTTGTGTTATTGAGTTTCAGGGTTCTTGGGAGAAGCAATTGTCGTTGGTAGAGTTTGCTTATAATAATAGTTTTCAGGCGAGTATACAGATGGCACCGTTTGAGGCGTTGTATGGACGTAAGTGTCGTACACCTTTGTGTTGGAAGGAAGTTGATTTATGCTAAGCTTAAGGAAGCTTCGGATAGGCAGAAATCCTATGCCGATTTGAAGCGTAGGGAGATAGAGTATGATGTTGGGGACAAAGTGTTTCTTAAGGTTTCTCCATGGAAGAAGGTGATGAGGTTTGGTCGTAAGGGGAAGTTGAGTCCTCGTTTTATTGGACCATATGAGGTGTTGGAGCGTGTTGGTCCTGTTGCTTATAGGTTGAGGTTGTCGGAGGAGTTGAGTAAGATGCATGATGTTTTTCATGTATCAATGCTTTGTAGATATAGATCGGATCCTTCTCATGTTATACCGGTTGAGGAGATCGAGTTAAGAGAGGATATGAGTTACGAGGAAGAACCGGTGAGGATTTTGGGTGTGGATACAAAGGTTCTTCGAGGGAAGACCATAGATTTGGTTAAAGTGCTTTGGAAACACCGAGGTGTTGAAGAAGCAACTTGGGAGACAAGGAAGAGCATGGAGGAGCAGTTTCCTCACTTGTTTACTTCAGGTAAATTTCGAGGATGAAATTTTCTTAAGAGGGGGAGAGTTGTAACATCCCGTTTTTAAGGTTATTAGTTAGGCTTAGTTAGGTGAATTCTATTCGGGTTGAATCGGGTTCTCCGGTTCATTAATTCTGGGAAAAATGAAATAAGGAAATTTTATATTAAAAAAAATAATATTTTGGAATACGGTTTAACATATTGAAAATATGTTTTAAATCTAAAAGAAAATAATTCGGGATTTATTGTTGATTTTTAATTATGCTTAATTATGCATAAATGACCAATTTGTAATTTTTGGAAAATTGGGGGACTAATTTATGATTTTCGGCAATTGGGTTATTTTAGTGACTAAATTGAAAAGCAAGCTAAACTTAGAATCCTTAGAGGGCCATAAAACCATTTCTAATTTTTAATGATGATTTATTCACCAAAATATATTTTAGTTACTTTAATTTGGTTTTTAATCATTTTTCACCAAAAACCACTTTTCTCATCTTTTTCTCTCATTTTCTCTCTACTTTCTCTTCATCTTTTCTTCTCAATTCTTTGCTGATTTTTACATCTTTTTCCACAAAGAATACATCACTTGCATCATCTTTCCATCCTTTACAAAACCTAAGCATTGATTTTATCAAATCTACATCAAATTGCAAGGAATCAAGAAGGGGAAAATCTCATATTTTTGTCAATAGATCTTGAAGGTAATTTTCTGGATTTTTATTCTTTTCTAAGGTTCTTTATTGAAATTCCCAAGTATTAGCTTGCTAATCTTTGAATAAACACTTTATTCTATGTTTTTAATGTTAGATCTAATGTTTTTGTGATGTTTTTGTGAGATCTTTTTGGATCTTGTTTAATGCTGGAAATTATATGATTTCAATCATGTTTTTATGTTGATTTAATGATTAATTGAGTCTTGATTTAGCATCACATTAATTTAATCCCGGAATAATGCAATCGGTGTAGTTTTAAGGTGTTTTTCGGTTATTTTATGGGCTGTTTTGGATGCTTATATGTTGCTGGAGATATAAGGATGGTTTGGATGTGTTTTTGGATCATATTTGAGATGGATTAGATGTTAGATTCGTTAGGTTTTGGGCTGATGTTGTTCGGTTGCGTTTCGGCTTAGTTTTCGGTCTTTTGGGCTAAGTTTTTTGTAGTTTAATGGTGATCGGATGTGGCTGTTGGTTTGAGCATGTTATGATGTGAGAATGCTCTGTTTTTAATGTTGTAGAAGAGGTACAAGAAGGTGCTTGATTGCTGGTGCGTTGGTGCGATCATCGGAAAGCGGCGAAAGCTCGTTTCGCTTGTTGGTGAGTGGTTACGGATTTAAAAGCGAGTCGCGTTTGGTACGTTCTATTTTTGGGGGCTATGGAAGAGTGTGAAAACCTTCCATAGTTTAAGAGTAAGTAAAATATTTGTTTTGATGAACCGATATGAGTTTCGGCTATTTTCGACAAAGGTATTTCATTGACAATGAATGAGATTTATGGAAGTGCATGAGCATGATTTGAAATGATGCTTACATAAGAGATACTTGCTGAAATGTATAGCTTATTTAGCATCCATGATTATGGAAAATTATGAGAAATGTTTTGGAATACAATATGGTTATTTGCCTTATACATGATGGTGCCTTTGGGCATGGCTTGTGGTTCATTTGTTAAACATTTTATGCATGCATTATGAGCAGCAAGTTATCATGCACATTTGATTATGATATTGGCTTAGTGACACTAACTTTAGATTCGAATATGAATGACATGTCATTAGGATTGTCTTAAGTACACTATAATCAAAACTAAAAATACAGAATATTGCCTACACGTAACAAGGGTGACTTTGTGTCTAATCGTGCGTGGTAGAGCCGTCTACACGTAACAAGGGTGACTATGTGTCCGATCGTGCGTGGTAGTGCTAATGGTGACTTCATGTCATGTCAATGGTAACTTCGTGTCATGTCAATGGTGACTTCGTGTCATGTCAATGGTGACTTCGTGTCATGACGAGACAAATGTCTCATGGATCCGTGTATTCGGTGAGCTCAAGGTTCACATTAAGTGTTGACTAGAAAGCCAATATACATACATGAAATTGAGATGAGGTTTGAGCATCACATATGAAATTGTTTTGACATGGTTACATGAATTCAAGGATGCATATGATTTTATGAATATGAGCATGATATTTTAGCTTGCATGATTTATTAAGGTAATGCAAATTATGTTTTCCTCATGGTTTTAAATAGATGCATTGATGATTATTTGTGGAGCTACCACACTAAGCATGTTTGCTTAAGCTCTCTTTTCATCTTTACAGAAAAATAAGGGCACTTGGAGCTTCGTTCGGGGCAAAGAAACCAAGGGGAAGATCACTTGATATTTGGTATGTTTTCAGCAAATAAGTTGGCAAGGCAATGTGTAACACAATCTATGAGAGAAGTGAGGTTTTAGATCTTGTTTCATGTTGTAATAAGACTTCTAATGTTTGAATGTTAATGGTTGAACTTTTGTTATGTTTGAAAGGTTGTAGCATGAACTTGCATGTTTACTATTTTGCTATTCATCTTTAGGAAGCATGCCTATAGGACTTCTTGAGATATTTTCTAGTGTTGTGAGGTGTGATTATGTTGCTGGTGATGCCTAGTTGTGTTGTATATTGTTTTGGTTTATTAAAGTGTATGCTTGGGTGATTTAAATAAGCTTAACACGTCACACTCGAGCCAAGACACAGGTGGTATCGATATACCCTGAGGCTCTATCGATACCATTTTGCTACTGGACGTGCTTGTATCGAACCAGGGTTCGGTACCAATATGCCTCTAGAATTGACTATTTCGATACACCTTAAAGCCTGTTTCGGAACAGGTGACGTGTTTCGAAACACATTAAGGTCTGTTTCGAAACACGTGACTTAAAAAGGGCAATTTGAGTGTTCTAAATGCATGAAACATAGGATTCAACTTAGTAAGTGTATATAGTGGATTTATGTGTAATTTTAGGAGATGATTGTGACACTTTGATTCATGCTTTAACCCGAACACATATCGTATGATTTAAAATGGATGAAATGCCTAATGTTTCATATTTTACAATTAAGTCCATGTATGCTAGATCGTGAAATCGATTAGTTAAAATATCTCGTATAATCTGAATTGTATTATGAATATGTTAAGCTTGCTTGATTGCTATCCGGAGGATTGATTGTGGATATGGTTATGTATATTAATTCCTTACGTGTTTGGTCCCTAATCAAGTATGCATTCGATTGACTTATTTTTAATGGTTGAATTGCGTGTGTCTCTGTCTCACTTGAGTTAATTACACATAGGGAATTAATCGTGCATTTAGATAAGATAAAATAAAAAAAAAAGTATAACGGTTTTTAGGATTGTTTATCGAATCGAACCTTCGCAGATTTGGTTTGGTATTCCCCGTGTGACCCATTAGTGCCGGTTTCGTCCAGGCCGGGCTAAGGGGGTTACATTGTCATTATTGTTTTCAGATATATGTGTCACATAAACTGAAAAATAATGAGGTCCATATAATAATATATGTATTATTATTAAAAGATCCTTAGTCAAGTATTATTATGGGTATGGAAAATAATAATACGCTTAAGACTAATATGTGATTAATTGATGACAATGAGTTGTCATTGACATAGAGATGTCAGAATTAATACATGAATCTATTAGTAGAGAATAATATTTTGGATTGACCCACTATGAGCATATATCTTAGACTATTATGTGACGATCACGATATTGCTCATAGTGACAACTATATGTATGATCCTTAGACTTGAGATTATTACTATCTCAATATATGTTGTTTTATGTTTTGATGCAGTTAAACGTGTCTCGTAATTAGTGACACTATAAAAACTAACATTAGACATATTACAATGTATGTAGTGAGATGTGAGAGATCAAGATAGGTTTTATCCTTCCTACATAATAGGAAAATATATCAAAGGTCACTTAATTGAGTGAGACTAGAAATGCATGGTCATGCTTGAATACGTTGATATGAGATATCACAAATTATTCATTAAAAGTAGTTCACTCTAGATATCAATAAACATTAAAATAGGCTATACAAGTGTGACTATCCCAAGACTTGTGCCTATTAAAGATATATAAGGACAAAAGGATATAATACATTAAAAGAGTTGGTCACGGACATGATACATCGAATCATGATCTCTTGTAACTTAGATGAAAATGATATATTGATAGATGTCACTCATTGTTTATAATATTAGAATTGTTCTAATATTATAACAAACATTACAATGAGCCTATAGGGTCACACCCAATGGTTGAAAATGAGCAAAGATATTTATGTATAAGTAGATTATATTTAATCCCGAATTTTAAATATAAAAGATATAATTAAAGTAATTATATCACTTTTCAAAATCGAATTAAATATAGATTCCTAAATTTAAGAAAATAATAATATTAATTATTTCCTAAACAAACTCGGAATCAAACTCTTATACCTAGGTTACACCTATATAAAGGATCTTTTGGTCTAGCAGCCAGCATCAGAGGATTCTAAATTCCCAAACCCTAGAATCACGAAAAATAGTTTTTCGATATTTTGCTTTATCAATCAGGTGAACTGAGTAAAGGCCGAGACGATATTCGTGGAGGCTAAATATTCGAATTGTCGAACAATCGTGATTATCGCAAATCCAATTATTATTTTTTTGCTGCTTATCAAGGAACCCAATATAAGTCATCACATCTCTTCCTCCCGATTTCGGATTAACGTACATGGATCACTAAAAAGACCATCATAATTTTGTTCTGCTGTGCTATCGGGTGTGGCGACGCTCCCAACAGTGGTATCAGAGCCACTTGTATGATCCGTAATCGGGTTAAATACTTGTGTGATGTGATATGTATGAGATACATGCTTTATTTTACTGTGTCGACGATATATATTGATATTGCTAGTTAATTACGGATACGATTATATGTTAATCTGTTAATTACAATCGCCATGTTGCTACAAGGGTTTTACGATAATCATATGTCAATGGTTGACATAGTGATCGGTGAAAATGCGATAACATATCGCATCAAGGGAAAAGGAATAATTATTTTTCCGATACGGAAAAATCTAAGGGATTTTAAAAATCTCGAAAACACGATTCTATTGATAAATCTTATCAAATCGTGAAGTTTTTCCATAGAAAAATAGTCGCTATTTTTCAAAATTTCCTAAAAATCCCGAAAGGAATAATAGCAGATCGCCCTTTGACCCCTTCGTAGGCAACATAGATTGTAGGCCCATATTGGTAATATTAACGATTTCTTGATAGCATATATATGATATGTTTGCTTTGCACGGTGTTTGACATGCATGGTTATAGCCCTTGCTTTTACAATAGTTGTAAATTTTAAATACGGCCTAAATGTCGTGCCTTTCTCTATCTCTGTTGTACTTCTCTTCTCATCTTACTCCCTTGTATGTAAAACGAGTTTCTATAATTGTAATATTATTCCAAGAAGCAATCGAGAATTTTGGAGCAAAGGCGAGAAGATGCTTGAGAAACAGTTTTAGTATAGAATTAGGGTTTTAAGGTTCTCCCATTGGCTTGGGATGGGCCACCTTAGTTTCTTATTTTGGGCTATAACCATTGCAACTTTTTATTTTATATATATCATGTATGTGATGCAATGTATGATATATATCTTCTACTCGCATATATTGATGAGATCAATAAGGGACAAATTAAAAGAAATAACGATGAGATATTTAATGTTTTCCCTCAAATTAATCTAAGTTAAAATTAGCCGTTCAATATTTACCCTCGTTAAGGCCTTGATCGATCTTATGTGGGTTTTGCAAAAGCATTAACACATAAGTCCATCTTGGTTAAACGCGAAGAATAAACAAGTGATATTTGTCGGTCGAAATATTGGTAGTAACTTAGTTAGGTTGTTCTAATAGGATTAGAAACCTGAAGGCTAAGTATTTGGTTAAGCCATGAGATGACTGAACAAGAGTTGTTCACCAAATGGAGGAGTTACATGAGATGTAATTAGTAAAGGGTTACTTACCTAAATAACCTCTGTCCTGAAAGAAAAGCCAAAGTTGATTTAGGAAATTGGTGAATTATGGATCCTCACTCACTAGAAAAATTTTCGTCAAATTTTTCCAAGATTAAAAACGAGAGGGTTTCTTAATTTTGAACAAAATAGTGAGAGTATTTTATAAACAAAGTCCTAATTATAATATTTCAAATTGGTAAATTTATATTATGTATTTCCATTGTTGTAGATTTAAATGACAAACAACACTATATCATTGTGATCACTCCTTGAAAAGGAGAAACTCAATGGCGTAAACTTCCTTGATTGGTTCTGTAATTTGAGAATTGTTCTCAAACAGGAAAGAAAGGAATATGTCATTGAAGAGCCTATTCCAGATGAACCGACAACTAATGTTTCTAGAGCTGACAAAGAAAACTTTAAGAAACATATGGATGACATGTTAGATGTCGGGTGTCTTATGCTTGCTACCATGACTCTTGATCTTCAGAAGCAACATGAGGACATGGTTGCATATGATATGATTTAAAACCTCAAAGAAATATATAAGGATCAAGCACGTCAAGAGAGGTATGAGACCTCTAAAGCTCTATTTCAGTGCAAAATGTTAGAGGGATCTCCTGTAGGAGCTCATGTCATTAAGATGATAGGCTATATCCAAACGTTGGAAAAGCTAGTTTTTTCTTTGAAGGATGAATTGGCTATTAATGTTATTCTGCAATCGTTGCCGAATCGCTTCAATCAATTTGTCCTTAATTTCAACATGAATGAAATTAACAAAACATTGCCACAGTCACTTGGCATGTTACGAAGTGCTGAGAAAAATGTCTAAAGGTGGACCTAAGCCCATTCTGATGGTCCGCAAGGACAAAGGAAAGGGAAAGGCAGTGACAAAGTACAAGGGTAAAGGTAAGCCTATAACCAAAGGACATGATGCACTAGAACCCAAAGGTGGAGTTAGCAAGGAAGGAAAATATTTCCACTGCAATAACACCTGACACTGGAAAAGAAATTACCGCATTTACCTTGAAGAGGTCAAGAAGGCAAAAGCAGATGGTGCATCTGCTTCAGGTATTTATGTTATCGATGTGAATCTGTCAACATCTTTTTCTTGGGTATTAGATACCGGTTGTGGTTCTCACATTTGTACTTCTATAAAGGGACTGCAAAAGAGAAAGAATCTAGCTAAGGAAGACGTAGACCTACGAGTGGGAAATGGAGCAAGAGTTACAGCATTAGCTATAGGAACATACGTTTTATCTTTACCTAGTGGACTTGATTTACATTTAGAATATTGGTATTTTGTGCCTAATTTGACTAAAAACATTATTTCTATTTCTTATTTGGACAAGATTGGGTTTGAGATTATTATTAAGAATAATTGTTGTTCTTTTTATCTCGATAATGTTTTTTATGGTTCAACACAATTGGTTAATGGCTTATATATTTTAAATCTAGAAAATGCCATTTATAACATAAATACCAAAAAGATTAAAAACAAATGACTCAAATCAAACTTATCTTTGGCATTATCGTTTAGGCCATATAAGTAAGGAATACATATCAAGACTCCATAAAGATGGATCCTTAGATTCGTTTGTTTTCGAACAATTGGATGTATGTGAATCTTTCTTATTAGGAAAAATGACTAAGACTCCTTTTGATGGTAAAAGTGAGCGAGCAAGTTATTTATTGGGATTAATACATAGTGATGTATGTGGACTAATGAACACACAAGCTAGAGGTGAATTTTAGTACTTCATCACTTTCACTGATGACTTCAGTCGATATGGTTACATTTACCTTATGCGCCATAAATCTGAGGCTATCGAAAAGTTTAAAGAATTCAAGAATGAAGTACTAAATCAACTAGGCAAGAGTATTAAAGCACTTCGATCAGATCGAGGTGGAGAATACTTAAGCATAGAATTTGATGAACTCATTAAAGAATGTGGGATTGTCTCACAACTTACTCCACCAGGTACACCATAGTGGAATGGAGTTTTTGAGAGGAGAAATTGAACTTTGTTAGACATGGTTCGATCTATGATGAGTCATAGTGATCTTCCAACTTCTTTCTGGGGACATGCACTAGAAACAGTTGCTTTCACTTTAAATCGTGTTCCGTCTAAATCTGGTCAAAAGATACCATATGAGATATGGACTGGAAAACGTCCTAGTATGTCTTTTATGAAGATTTGGGGTTGCGAAGCATATGTCAAACATAAGATGTCCTATCATGTATGCCATGGTATGTACTCGACTAGATGTATCGTATGCCTTAAGAATGACAAGTCGATATCTGGTAAACCCTGGTGAAAGTCACTGATAGTAGTCAAAAACATCCTTAAGTACTTGAGAAGAACTAAGGATACATTTCTTGTCTATGGAGGCAAAAAAGAGCTTAGTATAAAAGGTTATATTGATGCTAGTTTCCAAATAGATAAGGATGACTCAAGATCGTAATCTGGATTTGTGTTTTGCCTTAACGGAGGTGTTGTAAGCTGGAAAAGTTCTAAGCAATATACAATAGTTGATTCTACGACAGAAACTGAGTATATTGTAGCCAGTGAAGCAGCAAAGGAAGTTGTCTGGATCAAAAGTTCATATCCGAACTAGGGGTTGTTCCAAGCATTTCAAACGCTATAGAACTCCATTGTGACAATAATGGAGCCATTGCACAAGCAAAGGAACTTAGATCTCATCAACGATCCAAACATATTCTTAGACGCTTTCATCTTATTGGAGAGATCATAGATCAAGGAGATGTGGAGATATATAAAGTACACACGAATGATAACATTGTTGATCCCTTGACGAAGCCTCTGACGCAACAGAAGCATGATCGTCATACTAAGTCACTCGGTATTAGATATGTGAGTGATTGGTCTTAATGCTAGTGGAAGATTGTTAGAATATGCCCAAAGACCAATCATATGATGATTGTATGGATACTTTTATTTGCAAATTTTATTGAATAAAGGCATTGCCATTATTGTTTTCAGATATATGTGTCACATAAACTGAGAAACAATAAGGTCCATATACTAATATATGTATTATTATTAAAAGATCCTTAGTCAAGTATTATTATGGGTATGGACAATAATACGCTTAAGACTAACATATGATTAATTGATGACAATGAGTTGTCATTGACATAGAGATGTCAGAATTAATACATGAATATATTAGTAGAGAATAATATATTGGATTGACCCACTATGAGCATATATCTTGGATTATTATGTGACGGTCACGATATTGCTCATAGTGACAACTATATGTATGATCCTTAGACTTGAGATTATTACTATCTCAATATATGTTGTTTTATGTTTTGATACAGTTAAACGTGTCTCGTAATTAGTTACACAATAAAAACTGACATTGGACATATTACAATGTATGTAGTGAGATGTGAGAGATCAAGATAGGATTTGTCCTTCCTACATAATAGGAAAATATATCAAAGGTCACTTGATTGAGTGAGACTAGAAATGCATGGCCATGCTTGAATACGTTGATATGAGATATCACAAATTATTCATTAAAAGTAGTTCACTCTAGATATCAATAAACATTAAAATAGGCTATACAAGTGTGACTATTCCAAGACTTGTGCCTATTAAAGATATAAAAGGACAAAAGGATATACTACATTAAAAGAGTTGGTCACAGACATGATACATTGAATCATATTCTCTTGTAACTTAGATGACAATGATATATTGATAGATGTCACTCATTGTTTGTAATATTAGAATTGTTCTAATATTATAACTAATGTTATAATAAGCCTAAAGGGTCACACCCAATGGTTGAAAATGAGCAAAAATATATATGTATAAGTAGATTATATTTAATCTTGAATTTTAAATATAAAAAATATAATTGAAGTAATTATATCCCTTTTCAAATTCGAATTAAATATAGATTCCGAAATTTAAGAAAATAATAATATTAATTATTTCCTAAACAAACTCGGAATCAAATTCTTATACCTAGGGTTACACCTATATAAAGGATCTTTTGGTCTAGTAGCCAACATCAGGGAATTCTGAATTCCCAAACCCTAGAATCATGAAAAATAGTTTTTCGAGATTTTGCTTTATCAATCGGGTGAACTGAGTAGAGTCCGAGACGATATTCGTGGAGGCTAAAGATTCGAATTGTCGAATGATCGTGATTGTCGCAAATTCAATTATTGTTTTTTTTGCTGTTTATCAAGGAACCAAATATAAGTCATCGCATCTCTTCCTCCCGATTTCAGATTAAACATACACGGATCATTGGAAAGACCGTCGTAATTTTGTTCCACTGCGCCATGGGGTGTGCCGGCGGTCCCAACATAACTCACAAACTAAATAATCTGATTCAAAGTTGTTGTTTGAAATGCCAAAATGGCTATATATTTGTAGGAAATGAAAGAGTATGGACAAGGGAAATTTCCCTTTGAAAGGCTGACTGAATAGTGGCCTTGGTGTATGTTCAATTGGTGGTATCTCCCTCTTTAACCGTTTGGTTGAATGGTGTCTCCTTCCAATAATTGTTGTAAATTTTCGGTTTAAAATTCCAGTCTGCACAGTCTTCAGTAAATTGGACATATCTCGAGTTCTCGACATCGGATTGATGGGATTCAACATACAATGGAAAGATAAGAGATAGAGGAAAAACTTTCTTGAAGACACCAAAGTCCAATTCTACTCGTATCCTTCTCGAAATTGGCACACAAGTGGACCATCATGTATTTGTCGAATAAAGAGTGCTATCTCTTTGTTTTGGCGCCCCAAACATGTTCTCCTTCATGTTGGTCGGTTGTGTCTCTTTGGGAGGGAACATGTCCTTCCATGGTTGAGCTGTAGGTTGTAGGGTGAGCTAAGATGAGCTGGATGAACTAAGGTTGAGCTGGGCTATCTAGTTGATTTAGCTAGCTGGAAAGTTCACCATCCTTGAGTGATGATTTGAGCTGAAAGGCTAACCCCCTAGCTGAGTGAACTTATCCTTAGGGCCATAATACTCTCCTCAATCCATAAGAGTGGGTAGGAGTTGATCCTAATTCCATATGGATAGAAATTCACCTTTTGTCGTTTTGAGCACATTCTGGATTCATGAACTGGAATGAAGCTAGCATCCACTTCATTGCGTTGCCTAGGAGTGTTTGGTACATTTTAGTGTTGATCAGAAGCTGGTAAATATCTCAAACAACGATTCTTTGTTTTGAGCTCAAATGGTGTATTCGAGCTTAAACGAAGCTGGCCAATAGTCCCTTAAGCTGTGTTTAACATAAACTGTAAAGAAACAACATAAATTAATTAGTATGATGTTACTAAATATGTGTAGAATATTAATAATGCATAATATAAGCTAGATAAAGCTGTGGTTCAATACCAATTACTAAGTTATGAATAGTTATATAAGGAAATAAACATTACAGGTATATAATATGAGATAGCAAGCGAGTGTAGCACATGAATTGAATAAATAAAGAGGATTAAGTAGAACTTCCTGATTGGACTTGTGTGACTTAGGGTATGGGCAGAATTTAAGGTTGGGCATGCACATATCATCCTCTCCTTCCTTGGGGCGATTTGTCCTCAAATCGAACCCCTTGGTGCTAGAATCTCCCTTATCAATGGGAATGACATTGTTTTGCCGTGCATGGCCTTCTAACTTCTTGAGTTTCTGAAAAGAAGATGGAAACTTTTTGGCTTCTTTTGGGTTAGAAAATTCAAAAGTGATCACGGCATACGTCAAAAGACATTCCCTAATCAACTTGATGCTGCCAAACGCCTTGGCTTCCTTAGGTCTTTCTTTTTTAAGCTTGTTTTGGATCTTCTCTTGTTTCCAAGCCTCCATATTTTGTTTTATCAAAATCTGGTCACTTTGCACTTGTTTTGGCGTCATAGGTGCAAGCACTATCTTCTTGCCTCCATGCTTGAAGTTGAACTGATTGGTGTAACAATCATGCATCGTTCTTCGATCATATTGTTATGGCCTCCGTAACTAAATGTGACTTGCGTGCATAGGAACTACATCGCATAAAACCTCATCCTTATATGAACCAATAGTGAAAGGGATAAGAACCTGTTTGTGACCTTTAATTTCCACGAATCATTGAGCCATTGGAGTTTATATGGGGCTAGATGCTTTAAAGTTTTGAGGCCGAGTTTATCCACCATAAGAGTGTTGGCTACGTTGGTGCAGCTTCTACCATCGATTATCATAAAGCACACTTTTTTGTTAATATAACACCTAGTGTGAAATATGTTCCCTCATTGCTCATCTTCTTCTGCCATTTGGTTGTTTAAAAGCCTTTTAACAACCATAAGTTGTCCTTGAACGGCAGGGGTGAATTTTTCTTCTTACTCTTGCTCGGATTCTTCCAAAATTTCTTTCTCATTATTCGATGCAATCTCTACATTTTCCAGCAACAACATAGTGTTTTTATTTGGACATTGGCTAGCAATATGGTCATGCCCTAAGCACTTGAAACATTTGATCTCTCGGGATCGTGTGGACACTTCTTGTTGCTTTCCTCGAACATTCTCCATCATAGGCTTGGTTTTGGATGTTTCAGCCTGTTCTTTGCCTTGGAAAGGTGTATTTCTCCGAGGTGTGTTTGGACTACATTTAGGGGCTGCATTAGTAACGACTCTAGAAGATCTCTTGCGTTGTTGCCTCTCAATTTTAATAGCCATATGCACCATGTCCTCAATTTCAATGTAGTGTTGTAATTCCACTACATCAGCAATCTTTTTGTTTAATCCGGACAAGAACCTTGCCATGGTGGCTTCACGGTCTTTATCAACACTTGCTCGAATCATGGCTATCTCCATCTCTTTGTAGTAGTCTTCCACGCTTCTACTTCCTTGTTTAAGATTTTGCAACTTATAATAGAGATCACGGTGATAATGAGTAGGCACAAAATATTTCCTCAGAATACCTTTCATTTCTCTCAAAGTTTTTATAGGTCGTTCACCATTGCGTCTCCTTGTTGATCTTAGTTGATCCCACCATACAAGTGCGTATTCAATAAATTCTATGGCAGCCATGCGCACCTTCTTTTGCTCAGAATAGTTATGGCATTCGAAGATGTGCTCCACTTTGCTTTCCCAGTCCAAATATGTCTCTAGGTCAGATTTTCCTTGAAAATGAAGGATTTTAACTCGGATGCTCCCAAAATTATCATCCAATTGGCCATGGTTCCTTGCATTGTTCCGAACAGAATGACATCTTCTCCATCACTTTCTTCAATCTCATGTTGCATGGGATGCCTTCTATGATTCTGTCCATCTTGGCCCCTTGGATGCCCTTCACTAGACTCCTCAATACGGTTCATCCGCTCATGAATTGGTTCTAACTCAGCACTTAAGAGCTTTTGAAATTCCCTTACTAGAGCTTGTGTGTGGAGGTTCTAGGCTGGTCATTCTTCCCGGTTGTTTTCATCTGAGTGTTGTGACATATTGTTAGTATGAATAAATGAAACAAAAGTTTAAGGACCTAACCAATTCACACACACAAAATCCTCACGGACACTCCAAGGAAAGAAATATGGCACTCAATTCACTCGTGTTTACACTCTGGGAATTCTGGCTTTTATTTCCCCTTCTGTGCTCACCACTCTGTTGCCTTTTACCTCTCAAATCAAGTTCTTAGAAGAACTTACTCAAAACTTGTCAAATATCCTAAGAAATGATTGCTTTTGGTCTAAAACAAAGGTTAGGTGTGCAAATAGAAAGAAGGAAAAAGTTTAAAAGAAGAAACAAAAATTTTAGGGATTGAATAGTAAAGAAAATTTTCAAAGACTAAAAAAAACATAAACGTTACCACAAAACTCAACTTACAAACTGGTCTTGAGCAATCAAACTTGAGGAACTTCTCGGAGTTGGTTGCTTGGACGTTTATACTTGAATCTTTACCCTTTGCAATTCTGATTTCTTTTCTCTTCTTTTTTTAAATCTAATTCAGATTCCTTATATGCTAGAACAATCTGAATTTCTTTTTTTTCTTTTTTTCTTTTTTTTTATCAGAATTGAAATAACAAGAAATAGGGCTTACTTGATTCTTCCTTTGCTTTGATTACCATATGATACACTCCAACTCTCCAAAGATGCTTGTAGAGAGAAGCTTTGATTGCCTGGACCTTAGAATGCAAGCAAGCATTGTATCACGCTTGTTTTCTAAACAAAAGAATGTTAAAAGATGCTAGAAATAAGATAAGGATGATTCAAGAAGGGGTTATGGTGTAGGGGATGTTGATGGTTGATTAAGGAAGGAAATAGAGGTGTTTAAGTGATGTAAATGATATAAAAGGATATGTAAAGGGATGGTGCAGAATGATGGACGAAAATGGAAGATGAATGGTGATTATGGGATGTTGGAATGCTAGTAGTCAAAGGGGAAAAGGTTGAACTTATGCTATAGGAACATAAACCCAATCTAGTTGCAACTCTGAGCGTGGTAGATGCACTTAGACCTCTTGGAAATGTAATTCAGAAACCTAAAGTATAAAGGATGGAAGGTGACGCCAAATCAAAGAGATGATTAGATAAGTCGATAATGTTCTAAAAAAACAAGAATGAGATGAGAGATTAACTCACAAACTAAATAATCTGATTCAAAGTTATTGTTTGAAATGCCAAAATGGCTACATATTTATAGGAATTAAAAGGGTGTGGACAAGGGACATTTCCCTTTGAAAGGGTGCCCGAATAGTGACCTTGGTGTCTGTTCAATTGGTGGTGTCTCCTCCCAATAATTATTGTAACTTTTTGGTTTAAAATTCCAACCTGCACAGTCTTCAGTAAATTGGACATATCTCAAGTTCACGACATCGGATTGATGAGATTCAACATGAAATTGAAAGATAAGAGATATAGGAACAACTTTCATGAAGACACTAAAGTCCAATTCTACTTGTATCCTTCTCGAAATCGGCATACAAGTGGACCATCATGAATCTGTCCAATGACCTCCCAATAATTATTGTAACTTTTTGGTTTAAAATTCCAACCTGCACAGTCTTCAGTAAATTGGATATATCTCAAGTTCACGACATCAGATTGATGAGATTCAACATGATGTTGAAAGATAAGAGACATAGGAACAACTTTCATGAAGACACTAAAGTCCAATTCTACTTGTATCCTTCTCGAAATCGGCATACAAGTGGACCATCACGAATCTGTCCAATGAAGAGTGCTACGTCTTTGTTTTGGCGCCCAAAACATGTTCCCCTTCATGTTGGTCGGTTGTGTCTCTTTGGGAGGGAACATATCCTTCCATGGTTGAGCTATAGGTTGTAGGGTGAGCTAAGATGAGCTGGATGAACTAAGGTTGAGCTAGGTTGAGTTGAGCTAGCTAGCTGATTTAGCTAGCTGAAAGTTCACCATCTTTGAGTGATTATTTGAGCTGAACGACTAACCCCCTTAGGGCCACAATACTCTCCTCAATCCATAAGAGTGGGTAGGAGCTGATCCGAATTCCATATGGATGGAAATTCACCATTTGTCGTTTCTATCTCATTCTAGATTCGTGAACTGAAATGAAATTAGCGTCCACTTCATTACGTTGCCTAGGAGTGTTTGGTACATTTTAGTGCTGATCAGAAGCTGGTAAGTGCCTCAAATAACGATTCTTTGTTTTGAGCTCAAATGGTGCATTCGAGCTAAAACGGAGCTGGCCAATAGTCCCTTGAGCTGTGTTTAACATAACCTGCAAAAAAACAACTTAAACTAATAAGTATGATGTTACTAAACATGTATTGAATATTAATAATACATAATATAAGCTACATAAAGCTGTGGTTCAATACCAATTACTATGTTATCAATAGTAATATAAGGAGATAAACATTATATGTATATAATATGAGATAGCAAGCGAGTATAGCACATGAATTGAATAAATAAAGAGGATTAAGCAGAACTCCCTAATTGGACTTGTGTGACTTAGGGTATGGGCAAAATTTAAGGTTGGGGTGCACATATCATAACCCGAGAGAGAGAAAAAAAAGTCTTCTTACTGAATCGCCAATGCTCTATTACCAATTGATACGAATCCAGTTATGAAATATCTGAATTTGCATTTGTGCTTTCCCGATCATGGTTCTACTATGGAACTGAAATTAAAAGTAGGAATTTTGAAATGAAACTTACAAGATGATATGAAATGGATTGATAGTATGGTAAAATAGAATGATGATAAGATGGTTGTTGTGTTTGGATGAAGTATGGAAAATATGGATGTATGGATGATGGAAGTGAAGAGAAGAAATGTAATCGATGGTACGGTGTAAACAAAGGAGGTACCAACACTAAAAAGTGAAGAGTCGTTCCTTAAGAGTTTTTAAACCGTGATTTGTGTAAAAGGTTAATAATGGATTGTGACCCTCAAGTTATAAGAACTAGGAACTAGCAATATAAGAGAAATGAATAGGGATGAATGCCACAAGAACAATCTTACGAGCTGATAAAGTTCAAAAAGAACTATAAAAGACAAACACTCCCAAGTTGTATCCTTTTTATATATCCTAGATGAAATATATAAGCAACCATTAGATAATAACTTTATTCAATAAAAACAAAAGTGAATGCATGAAACAGATTTAATGAGCTAGTTTAATTAATGACACTAGTTTCATTGAATAATCTAGTCTAATTAATTATAACTCACACACTAAATGAACTTTTAAACATAAGAAAACTAACATGCTTTAAATGAACTATCATGCATTAATTAAGCTAATGAACTTTATTGAACTAACATGCTTAAATGAACATCAAGCATTATTTATTCATGCACACATGCTGAAATTAAATTTAAAAACTTAAGAAAGAACTCATGCAAACTCATGCACAAGTAGGAGGCTGTATTGTTCCAATAAAGTTGGTATTGCAGTCTCTAATTTCCAGGCTTGAATAAATAGATTTCACATGGCCTCTTGGAATTTATTGGTTTTAGCACGCGTCATAGGTCCAATAGGAAATTCTTATGAATCATTGTTGGTTGTGATCATATCATTCCCTCCCTCTTGAGAGCGATTTATCCCCAAATCGTCACCTATATCAAATGGAGATAAATCAGCCACATTAAATGTTGCATTGACATTAAACTCAACTAGAAGGTCTAATTGATAGGCATTACCATTGACACGCTTGATCACTTGAAAAGTACCATCTCCTTTAGGTATCAATTTTGATTTGCGTTGGGCTGGAAATCTTTCTTTCCTCATGTGCAGCCAAACCCAATCTCCCGGCTTAAATACAATTCATTTGCGTCGCTTGTTAGCTTGTTGCTCATATTGCCTAATTCTCTTTTTAATATTGTCTCGCATTTGTTGATGGAGTTTCTTGACAAATTCAGACTTGTTTCTTCCATCTTTATTCAAAATTTGATCAGCAGGAAAGGATAATAAATCCAACGGAGTTAAGGGATTGAAACCATACACTATTTCGAATGGTGACATTTTAGTGGCAGAATGAATGGATCGGTTGTAAGCAAACTCCACATATGGTAAGCTTTTCTCCCACGTCCTCAAATTCTTTTTGATGATTATACTCAACAACATGGATAACACCTAGTTCACCACTTTAGTTTGACCATCTGTTTGTGGATGACAAGTTGTGGAAAACAACAACTAGGTTCTAATCATGCTCCATAATATTCTCTAAAAATAGCTTAAGAACTTCACATCTCGATCAGATACGATAGTTCTTGAAACACCATGCAATCTCATGGAATAAAGCACATGGTTTATGTGAAAATTCAAACAAAATGCACATAATTAATTTTGTTTGAATTTCAGCCACACCTTTTGAATTTTCGGCAACCACCCTATTTCAATTGCAGCCTTGTATTTTGGCAGCCTTTATCCTTGTATTTGCTTATATATATGTGTATTTTGTAATGATAAAAGGTTATACATTTTATGAATAAAATTACTTGTGAGATTTTCTCTCAATTTCACTTCTTCATTGAACTTTTCTTGACAAATTCAGACTTTGTTTGAGTGTGTCAAATCCTTGATACTTCGGGTTCCTAGATCGCTATCTAGAGGCTCCAAGTCTGTTGACGAAGAACGTATTCGATTCGGGTCCGCTCAGTATATTGTTCGGGTTCTTTTGAGTTCAACGTCGTTGTTACTTTCCAGCAACTTAAACATCCAATTCTGCCATTTTGGACGTTTTAATGCTGCCATGAAAGCCCTCGGTGCATTTCATCTTCATTAACCTCCAGAAACTACCAAAATTCCTTCATCCCTTTTTCTTTCTTTGTTTTCAGTTTTTATTTGTTTTCTTGTCGTTTTAACATCAATCTAACATCCATAATATTGTGTTTATTGCAGAGACTTGCTTGCTATTATCAAATGCACTCGAAGAGAGGGGTCATTAAATGCGACATACGCTCATAGAGAGGGGTCATTCATCACAGCATATGCTCTTAGAGAGGGACCATTCATTATGAAATACGCTCGAAGAGAGGAGTCATTCACCACGACATACGCTCAAAGAGAGGGGTCATCCATCACGGTATACGCTCTAAGAAAGGGATCATTCATTACGAAATACGCTCGAAGAGAGGGGTTATTCATAACTACATATGCTCAAAGAGAGGGTTATCCATCACGTCATACGCTCAAAGAGAGGGACCGTTCATTATGAAATATGCTCGAAGAGAGGGATCATTCACCGCGACATACGCTCAAAGAGGGGGGTCATCCATCGTAGTATACGGTCTAAGAAAGGGACCGTTCATTATGAAATACGCTCGAAGAAAGGGGTCATTCACCGTGATATACGCTCAAAGAGTAGGTTCATCCATCACGGTATACGCTTTAAGAAAGGGACCATTCATTATGACATACACTCGAAGAGAGGGGTCATTCATCGCGACATACGCTCAAAGAGAAGTGTCGTCCATCACGGTATATGCACTAAGAAAGGGACTGGTAATTATGACATGCACTCAAAGAGAGGGGTCATTCATCGCAACATACGTTCAAGGAGAGGGGTCGTCCATCGCGGTATACACTCAAAGAGAGTGACCGTTCACCATGATATGCACTCAAAGAGAGGGGTCATTCATCGCGACATATGCTAAAAGAGAGAGGTCGTCCATCACGGGATACGCTCAAAGAGAGGGACCGATCACTACGACACACTTTCGAAGAGAGGGGTCATTCACCGCGACATACGCTCAAAGAGAGGGGTCGTCCATCATGGTATACGCTCAAAGAAAGGGATCGTTCATTATGACATGCAGTCGATGAGAGGGAACATTCATCGCGACATACGCACAATGAGAAAGGTTGTTGTAGCGACCTTTTTCAGTTTGAAAGATGGAAAATTGGAAATTAATCTTAAAAGTATTAGGGAGTACAAGGTCTTTGGTGGTTTTATTTAACCCCCTTCGAAAATGTTATTTAAAAAATATAAATTCTTTTGAAAAAATAAATTTGGAGCCGCCACCAGTCACTAATGTAGACCGGACACCTTAAAAGGAAAACCAAAGATTTATTTTGAAAAAGGGTTTTGGAGTTGGTTATGCGTGGGGAAGTATTAGTACCCCCATCACTCTCTGAAATCGGTACCAAAAATATTTTCTTTGAAAATCATGTTTCAACTTTCCTTTAATTTTAAATCGTTTTCTAAATTCAAAATTGACCTTAATTAAACGAGTTTAATTTAATTGGCGAATTCAAATCAATAAAGCATTTAATTAACAAGGTTGACGATACACCGGACGAAAGAATAAATCGACGTCAAATAATATTGTTCGTCGCGTTAGTTTAGGGTTCATATCCCGCACGTCACCTTTATGAATGATACAACATAAAAAGAAATGATGTCATGATCTTGTCGGTTTTTAATTTCAATTACCTAGAGATGGTGAAAAATAATTTTCATATTTTGGTCAACGTCCGATGATTCAGACCGTTATGACACGATCATAAAAACTAATGATCACCTCTTTTCTTAGAATATAATCAATTAAATAAATAGAAACTGACCTAAATAAAATACTAAATTATGTGAATGATTATAGTCTAGTGATACGAATCCAAAGGTAAATAATCGAATGACTAAGCGCATGCATTTGGCGAGACAAATTCTAGAAATAAAATATCATTATTATTCTACCTCAATATGAAGAATTAAACATAAATAAATACACATGCAAGCAACAATTGATTTTGATTTAAACACCATGTAATATATATATATATAAGGGATAAAACAAAATGACATGCTTAGGAATAAATTAAATAAAACAAGGACGCTTGTATACATAACTAACGATACATATGAATATGCATATACACATATATATTCGATTACATACATTATTAATACATAGTTATGCAACATAATATATCACATTTGATAATTTCATAATATCCACAAGTACATATTATATATATACACACACCGATAAAACTTAAACAAATAGTAAGGTAGAATATTAACATGCGTAGTACACATATTATTATAATAAATACACGTACAAACATGCAATATTAATGTAAAATATATGCCCATAATATTAATACCTGTACAAAAATTAAAGCGTGCAAGCCCATTATTTTAAACATAAAAGTGACGAGTTAGACCCAAATAAAAATGGTGATCACAGTCGTCATCACGGTTTACGCTCAAAGAGGGGGACCGTTCACCCTCACATGCACTCAAAGAGAGGGGTCATTCATCGTGACATATGCTCAAAGAGAGGGGTCGTCCATCACTGGATACGCTCTATGAAAGGGACTATTTATTATGACATGCACTCAAAGAAAGGGGTCATTCATCGCGACATAAATTCAAAGATAGGGGTCATCTATCACGGTATACGCTGAAAGAGAGCGATCGTTCACAATGACATGCACTCAAAGAGAGTGGTCATTCCATCATGGAATACGCTTATAGACAAGAACCGGTCATTACGACATACTCTCGAAGAGAGGAGTTACTCACTGCATCATACGCTCAAAGAGTGGGATCGTCTATCATGATATATGCTCTAAGAAAGGGTTATACGCTCAAAGAAAGGTGTCGTCCATCACGGTATACGCTTTAAGAAAGGGACCATTTTTTATGACATGCACCCAAAGAGAGAGGTCATTCATCGTGACATACATTCAAAGAGAGGGGTCGTCCAGCACGGTATACGCTCAAAGAGAGGGTCCGATCATTGTGGCATACTCTCGAAGAGAGGGGTCATTCGCCGCGACATACGCTCAAAGAGAGGTCGTCTATCACGGTATACGCACAAAGAAAGGTACCGTTCATTATGACATGCACTCGAAGAGAGGGGTATACGCTCAAAGAGAGGTGTCATCCATCACGGTATACGCTCTAAGAAATGAACTGTTCATTGTGACATGCACTTGAAGAGAGGGTTCAATCTTCGTGTCATACGCTCAAAGAGAAGGGTCGTCCATCACGGTGTACGTAGACTCTAAGAAAGGAACTGTTTATTATGACAAACACTCACAGAGAGAGGACATTCATCGCGACATACATTGAAAGAGAGGGGTCATCTATCATGGTATACGCTCAAAGAGAGAGATCGTTCACCATGACATGCACTCAAAGAGAGGGGTCATTCATCGCATCATTTGCTCAAAGAGAGGGGTCATCCATCACGACATACGCTCAAAGAGAGGGACCGTTCATCATGACATACGCTCAAAGAGAGGGGTCATTCACTGCGACATATGCTCAAAGAGAAGAGTCGTCTATCAAGGTATATGCTCTATGAAAAGGACTGTTTATTATGACATGCACTCGAAGAGGGGTTATTTATCGCGTCATATGCACAATGAGAAGGGTCGCCCATCACGGTATACGCTCTAAGAAAGATACCGTTCATTATGAAATACACTCGAAGAGAGGGATCATTCACCACGACATACGCTCAAAGAGAGAGGTCATCCATCATTGTAGACGCACTAAGAAAGGGTTCCTTCATTATGAAATACCCTCAAAGAGAGGGGTCATTCATCCTGACATACGCTCAAAGAGAATGGACATCCATCATGTTAAACGCTATAGGAAACGGACCGTTCATTATGACATGCACTATAAGAGAGGGGTTGTCCATCACGGTATACGCTCAAAGAGAGGGATCATTCACCTTGTCATGCACTCGAAGAGAGGGGTCATTCATCGCGACATACACTCAAAGGCATTGTGTATTATGACATGCACTGAAAGAGAAGGGTCATTCATCACGACATGCGCTCAAAGAGAGGAATTGTCCATCACGATATATGCTCAAAGAGAGGGACCGTTCATCATGACATACGCTCAAAGGGAGGGGTCATTCACCGCGACATATGCTCAAAGAGAAGAGTCGTCTATCAAGGTATATGCTCTATGAAAATGAATGTTTATTACAACATGAACTCGAAGACAGGGGTCATTTATCGCATCATATGCACAATGAGAAGGGTCGTCCATCACGGTATACGCTCTAAGAAAGATACCGTTCATTATGAAATATGCTCGAAGAGAGGGTCATTCACCACGACATACGCTCAAAGAGAGGGGTCATCCATCAAGGTAGACACACTAAGAAAGGGTTCGTTCATTATGAACTACCCTCGAAGAGAGGGGTCATTCACCGCAACATACGCTCAAAGAGAATGGACATCCATCATGTTAAACGCTATAGGAAAGGGACCGTTCAGTAGCGACCCTAAATTTCTTAAAAATAATAATAGGCGTGTAGTAAAAAAGAGAAAAGGGTCGCTAGTGGAAATTAGGGTTTGAAAATTAAAGATTAGGTTCTTAAATTAGGTATAAAAAATTGGGAATTTTGAAATGTTAAAAGAAACTTGAAATCTAGGGTTCTTAAAAAATAGAAATTGGAAGGTTAAAATTAGGGATTTGAGAAAAGAAATTTAGATTAAAAAAGGAAATTTTGAAATTAGGGACCTTTTAAAAAAAGATGGAGTCGCCATCGGCCACTTTGGTAGGCCGGACACCATAAAAACCAGAGATTCGAAATGATTTAGGTTCGAGAGTCAGTTATGGTTAAAAACGGGTTTAGGGTTTAAAACCGCCCAAAATTGGCACCTTTATTAAATTACCGCTTAATTAATTTTGAATTTTTTGGATTAAAGTGGCATTTAAATTAATTTTTGTTTAAAGATTCGAATCAATTTTATTTTTACCGTGTCTTTATTCGGAGGCAACGTACACACCGCGACTAATGCGTTGGAACACGGGCCCATTACGATCGAATAAATACGTATTTAATTAGGCTTCATTAATTAATGTGATGTGACGAATAATGAATAAATGAATCGAATATACAAATAAGTACATAAAATAAAAGCGGAAAGTAAAGTGTGAGAAATTAAATTACAACAAATATATACGAGAAATTAAAGCGGTAAATTAAAAGTTAGATGTTAGTTATTTACAATAAACGAGCTATAAATAATACGGATCACTCCCCGTTGCGGGTCACCGTAAAAACGATCGAATAAACAAATAAAATAATAAACATGAATAAAAAAATAAAATAATATATTATATGGTATGATAGCAAGATATTAATAATAAGCACATATAATACGTAAAAGGTTCATATAATAGATAACATGAGTGCACGTGTGATGTGTAAACAAATGAAGCAACATGATATGTATAAAAAAACATGAACAATATAATGTACAAAAATGTTTAAATGATATAATATACATATAATAAAATATATCATATGGTTAACCAAATAAATGATAACTTATAAAATAAACGAACGTAATAATAACATATGCACATATAATTGTATAATATTACAAAATAATCGTATGTACAATATTTAAGTAAAATAAAAAAATGATATATAATAAATATAATATAAAAATAGTTATATATATATGTAAAGAAACCAAACGGACAGAAAGTAAAAAAAATTAAATAAAACAAACAAATTAATTAATTAATTAAATAACAAACAAATAAAAACATTGAATGATTGACAACCCGAAAACCAAGATACAGGCTGTCATCAGCATGGGTGAATGATTAAAGGCACGATTTTTTAAATAATTAAAAAAAGAAAATAAGTAAGTAAAAGAATAAAAGTTGAAACTCTTTGTTTCATCTTCTTAAAGTAGCAGAGAAGGAAGAACATGGTAACGAAGAAAGCTTTGCAAACTCATTTTCTGTCAATCATCGGCGGCCATTCCTCAAATCGTTTAAAAATGTTTCTTTTTTTCTTTTGTTTTCAAAAACAAAACAAAAAAACTATCTTTTACAATAAAATCTGGGTTTTTTGAATCTTTTTTTTTTAAAATAAAGTTGTAAAGTCGATCGGAGAAGAAAATAGAAGATAACCGGCGACGGGAGACCAACCTTCTTCTTCCTCCAAAGGTAAAACCCCTAAAGACTCCTTTTATTTTAAAGCAAAACTAGAAGTATGAAAATGCTCTGGAAATTCTTTTGTATTTCTTTGGAGAAATCCCGTCCGAAATTACATTGTTGAGAATGTGGGCTTTATAGCTGATTCCATTGATTTTGATTTAAGAAGTAAAATGAAATACAAAAGCATGATTGGCTGGCTCTGTCATTCTTCTGATATCCCCCTGTTTTTGTTTGTATGTTGGTGGTGCTTGGAGGAAATGTACGAGCAAAGGACAAGGGGACCACTGCTCTGTTTTGTCCGATTTGCAGAAAGGAGAATGCTGGTGGTGTGGCTGAATTCACAGAGAAGGACCGCTGATGTGGCGATATTTGCCAGCGTGGCTGAGGGGTCTCCGGTGAGTTGATGTTCGACCGGCGAAGGTGGAGGTCGATGGGGCATTTGAATGGTCATAATTCTGGAAAATTCCAGAAGTCGTAGAGGCAGTTGGAAGATGGAGGGTCGAGGGTTCAAACGGGTTGGGGAACCGGGTATACGAGTTAATCGGGTTACCGGTTTGGTAATCCGGGTATGAGAAGTGATAAGTTTTGTAATTGGGTTGGATGGTAATTGGGTTGGATGGTAATTGGGTTAATGTGTATGTATAATGATATGGACAGATTTGAATAATTATATATATATATTTGGATTTTTTGGAATAACATGTATATATATTTTAAATATGGTTTATTTATTATATTAGAATATGTATTATGGATCATGGATTTGGTTTAGGGTTTTGGTTTAGGGGTAGGGTTTCAGTTTAGGGTTTAGTTCAAACTCGGACAAAAATGGTTATTACAGTTGCCCCTCTTTGTTCTTCGTTGTGGAACAATGATAGAACAAAGACATAAGATGACCATTTTTGTTCGGTCCATCTTCCGCTCAGTCCACATAACGATCTTTCTTTTCAACTTGAACTGGTTCACTTTTCCAATCTTGCTCCGCCAGACTTAGACTTGTTGACGCATTATGCCACTATCATTGAGTCAAAATCTTTTCAATTCGTCCCCTCCTTCTCGTCAAATGATTACACCAGAATCTCAATTTCTTTAAACTCAAACTGGCTCATCTTTCAAACTTCTTGAGAAATAAACTCGTCTATTTGACCCGCTACACCACCGACGGAGAGTCAAGGTTCGGTTGATTTGTTCATCTCTTCGTTTCATTGAAAGATAAAACCTGCACGAATAAAAAGAAAAGTGTTTTAGAACACGTTATCCGTATATTTATTTAAAGCTGTAAAAACTAAAAGATAAGGATGAAGAGAAAAGTTTGGAGATGCTCCGATTTCTGATCATTGTAGTACCTGACGGTCCCTCGCTTTGAGCGTACACCGTAATGGGCGACCCATCTCTTCGAGCGTATGTCGCGTTATATGACCCCCCTCTTCGGGCGTATGTCATAGTGAACGGTTCCTCTCTTCGAGCATATACCGTGGTGGGCGACCCCTCTCTTCGAGCGTATGTTGCAAAACATGACCCCCCTTCTTCAGGCGTATGTCATAGAGAACGATCTTGGTGAAAAGTGATGTCTTGCCTAGAGGCTCTCCATAAAAACGTTGGTTCTTTGAGGTTGAGGAACCCTGATGTAGTATCCTGATTTCTGATCGTCCTTTTTCTTCTTTTTTTTTCATTTTTTTATTCTTTCTTCTTTTTCTTTTTTTTTCTTTTTCAGATATCCTTAAGGAAGGATAAAATTAAGAAATTTGCTTTAAGAAAAGCATCCTTAAGAAAGGATCAAACTGAGAAATTTGCTTTGAGAAAAGCATCCTTGAGGAATGATCAAATTAAGAAATTTGCTTTAGGAAAAACATCCTTAAGAAAGGATCAAATTAAAAAATTTGCTTTAAGAAAAGCATCCTTAAGGAAGGATTAAAATCTGTTTTGAGAAAAACATCCTTAAGGAAGGATTAAAAAATTTTGCTTTAAGAAAAACATCCTTGAGGAAGGATCAGATTTGCTTTGAGAAAAGCATCCTTGAGGAAGGATAAAAAAAATTGCTTTGAGAAAAGCATACTTGAGGAAGGATAAAAATTTTCTTTGAGAAAAGCATCCTTAAGGAAGGATAAAATTGCTTTGAGAAAAGCATCCTTGAGGAAGGATAAAATTTACTTTGAAAAAAGCATCCTTAAGGAAGGATTAAAATTTGCTTTGAGGAAAGCATCATTAAGAAAGGATCAAATTTGCTTTGAGAAAAGCACCCTTAAGGAAGGATAAAATTGAAAAATTTGCTTTGAGAAAAGCATCCTTGAGAAAGGATCAAATTTGAAATTCAAATATAAAGTGGTATCTTGCTTAAAGAATACCTGAATATCTCATAAAAGATGGTATCTTACTTTAGAGAATACCTAATATATCATCTGAATGTCTTGATATTTGATCGTCTTAACACAAAAAAAACTCATTGCCCCACATAAATAAGGGTTGGAAGGCTTTCAGAAACTGTAATCATGTAACTTGATTGAGTTTTGATTCTTTGTTGAGATCCATCTCTCTTCTCGTTGAAATGTAGATCATATCTTTGATCAGTCCTCCAAATTCCTGTTAAAAATGAGCAAAATGCAATGATGGCATGAATTAGAATGCTCGTAATGCATGGATATCTAATCCTAAATGATGATGGATATCTAACCTGAATGATGCATGAATATAACCTAAATGATGCATGAATGTTATTTTTTTCTTATTCTTTTTCAGAGGATAAACCCTCGCTTTTTATTTTTAATAAACATTAAATTCATCAGGTTTTTATCCTCGCTGGATCCTCATTATTTGCCTTGTCTTGAAAAGGGGTTATCTTGCTCCAACCAAATCTCTCATCTTTTTTAATTCAATAGCTTTCTCTTGGTTGACACTTCTGAATCATTTGTCTTTAAATACGCTTAATTTTAGTACATGGTAGCAGTTCTCAATCTCACATTAAGGCTTGGATCATTTGAGGCCTATCTTCAACATGTTCATCATGGGTTATTCTTCTTGGATTCTGCTCAATTTCTATCTCTGGAATATTTGATTGGCCATCTCTATGTCCCAACATAACTTTTGCCCCAAAAGGTTTATTGCTTACTCGAGCAATCCTTGATTCATCTGAACCTTCAAAAGGTATTATCTTACAGACAAAGTTGTCTCTTCGATAAGTATCTCATGTTGCACATTGCCTCTTCTTCTTGGGCCATATCGAAGATGATCATTTGCATCCACGATCTTGCATTTTGTAAATCTTTTGAAAATCTTTTATTTCAATTTGCTAATTGTAAGGAAAACAATATATACAAGTTTTGGAAAACCCAAAATTAGAAAAGAAGGAAAGAAAAGAAACATGGGTTCCTTGGATATCAAATGTGAGAGTGCCTTAGACTCAATTCTCCTTGTTCGATTTTCAACCTTTGAAAGTTGTGGCGATATCTGAAGTTTTGGAATTCCCTTCAGATCACTCGGTTCATCCTCATGATTATCGTATTTGCTCGATCTATTCGAAAACTACTCCTTCTAGTTCTCAATACTTTTCTCCTCTTATATATTCAAGCTTTTCCTACTTGCCCCTACTAGTATTTTCTCGAGAATTCGATATGGCTTCAGAATCCATCTAAATATTTTTCTCTCTCTTTTTTTCCTTTTTCTTTTCTCTTCTTTTTCTTTTCCTTTTCTCTCCCTTGTTATTTTCCATTTTCCTTATTTTTATTTCGGAGAAATCAACTCATCACAGTCCTTTGTCTCGGAGATCAAGATGGAGCATACAACTGAGCTCCGACTTACTCGGCATAGTCATGAATTTGAAAATATTACCATCACTCATGAAGCAAAAGATTAGGAATGGTGCATTGCTACCTTATTAGGTCTATTACTTCAGCGGAGTGCCCCGAATACTTCCACACTCTTGTTCGGATATACCTATTATCAGGTTTCGAATATTAGAGTGCTTTTTATTTAATAATTATTCTCTCATCTCTTTTTTCTTTTTCTTTTTCTCAAACTCTTTTTCTTTTCTTTCTTTTTCTTCCTTCTTTCTCTCTTTCTTTGTTTTTCCTATCTTTCTTTCTTTTAGATGCAATCTTTATGCTCTTTGGGGAAATTCTCAAGATCACCTAATATCATTGGGTCTTTCAAGGAGATTTTCTTATCATTGAACATCACTGAAGGAGTAGTCATCTCATTTCTCGTGCATTACTGACCAAAGCTACTGATTAAGAAACCATACTTCATCGTAATCACAACGTTCCAACCATTTCTGAACCCACGTCACAACAAGCATGTGACATCCAAGGAACTCTGAGAGAAAAAGGAAAACACATATTTTTTAAAAATATGCATTCTTTCATTGAAACGAAAAAAAGAGCAAACATAACATAAGCCCTTACAAAAAAGTATTTGTTACTTTCGGACAAACAGTAACAAAATTAATTGATGCAAAATTTAAAATGCAAGGAGGCAAAAAATGAACATCCAAACTCGAAGATTAGAATCTTCCCAAACATCATGTCCTCTACTCTTTCTTAAAACTTTAGAATACCGGCCTCAATCAGTCCTTGAACCTTATTCCTCAAAGCTCCACAATTTTCTGTTGTGTGGCCTGTGCTCCCTATATGATAGTCACATGTGGCATTGACATTATATCCTTCAGGGTAAGGAGGATTCTTTGGCTTAGACTGCACCAAAGTCAAAAGTTTCTTCTCAACGAGAATTGGGAGTAACTTGGTGTAGGTCATAGGAATTGGATGAAGCACCTTTGTAGGTCTTGTATGAGTATGGGGACAACCCTGAGTTTGATTGGTTGAGTGAGAACTCACCACATAGACATGAGAATCTTCCTCTTTCTGAGAAATTGTGCTATAAGGGTCCTTCATCTTTTCCTTCTTAATAGCATACTCGATGCGTTCTCCGGTCATAACCAACTCCGCAAAACTACTGATAGGGTGACTTATCAAGTGATCGTACAACACTCCCTCTAGTGTATCCACAAACATTTGAGAAAGTTCACTTTCATTGACCGGAGGTTGTACTTGTGCTGCAGCATCACGCCAACGTCGAGCGTACTCTCGAAGGCTTTCGTTATGCCCTTGTTCCATCCCTTGTAGCATGAGCCGATTTGGAATCATATCGGTTACGTGCTTATACTGGTTTGTGAAAGCTTTGGCCAGATCCTTCCACGACTTAATTTGAGCACGGGTTAACTGATTATACCACCTTGTGGCAGATCCCACCAGACTATCCTGGAAAGAGTGGATTAACAACTTCTCATTGTTGGTAAAACCCATCATTTTTCGACAAAACATAGTTATATGTGCGATAGGGCAAGTCGTCCCATCAAACTTCTCAAAATCTGGGGTCTTGAACTTATATGAGATCTCTAAACCTGAAACCAGAATAAGCTCACTGGCATTCAACCCATACCATTCTTCTTCATCCTCTTTTATCTGAAGCTTCTCTTCAAACTCGTTCTTGGTTTTCTCTAACTGCTTCGAAAATTCAACCTTTAATTTTTCTAGCTCATCGAAGTCTGGAATGTCATCCCCCAAACCTTCCATATTAGTGAAAGTCACACCTGGTAGGGCTTGGGTAGAGGCACAAGCTTGAAGAGATGATGTTACTACTCCTTGTAGAGGTCTAGAAGTGTTAGCAATAAAAACGGGAGGGCCCGAGGGGTCTTCAACAGAACATTTCCTTTGTTGGTCTTCCACTTTCTTTAGTCCCATCAAGTGAGCAATTTGTTTCATCATGTCTTGTTGAGACTTGATCATAGAATCTTCTAATTCTTTTTGAGTGCGCTCTAATTGCCCCATAAGATTGGCTTCTAACTTGGCAAAGTCTTCTTCTATTAGCCCTTTCTTGGTGTTGGTAAAATGCAAGCGAGAAACCTTCAATTACGGATACGAGATCCTATAATTAACCTCCTTGTTTAATTAATGCATGATATATGCTATGAGATACATGAGATGTATGTATGAATGCAAGTAAAGGTGTTGATCTCGCTAGTGATCGTCCTTTGAGCAACTTTCACCGGTTAAAATCTTAATGCCCCTTTTATTTTTTCTATTTTTCTCTTTTTTTTTTCTTTTTCATCTTTTCTTTTTCTTTTTTTTTTCTCTCTATTTTCTTGCTTCTTTCTTTATTCTCTCAATTTTCTTTTCTCTTTTTTTTCTCCCTTTTTTATTTTTATTGTTTTTTCCTCTCTCTTTTTCCTATATTCTAAATTTTCTTTTCTCTTTTTTTCTTTTCTCATTCTCTTTTCAATTTTTTTTCTCAACCTTTTCTTTTCCTTAGTTTTATTTCCTCATTATTTTTTCTTTCTCCCTTTTTCTTTCTCTTATCTTTTTCTCTCCTTTTTCCTCTCTTTCTTTTTCTTGTTTTGACTCTCTAACTATAGTGAAAGCCTCTGATTGAACAAACCACTTAGTTCAACACCTTCATGAAATGTCGATACAAAAATGATAAAGCAAAAATGCAAGCAAGATAGGAGACAAAACAATCCTATTTATCCCATCTAAAAGAACCTAGGTTAACCACATGGCTCTAATCGGGTAGGTTGACTAGATTCTCTAAATGCAGTTTTGGTTCTACGAGGTACCCAAATTGTCCTCGCTGTCCTCTTCTAAGAGTAGCAAGGCCCCGATCATCACCCATTACAGGCTCATCTTGACCGAGTTCAATTTAGGGGAACCCTTTCGCTATGCCCATACGGGGAAACAATATTCCCACGAAAACATAGGGTAGTCGAGCCCCGAAGGTACTTTGCTAGGCCCATACGAAGGAACAGTATCCTCACGAAAGCAATAGCGTTTTCCCCCCACTTAGAACAACGGTTTTGAATGATATTTAAGAAACCTCGAATTAGTAAACAAATAATAATTTAATTGTCACTTTATTCCGCAACTTCCAAAATTAATTAAGCGGTATTTAAAAACAAGGCTTGACTCGTTTGAAAAATTGGTCCCCAGCGGAGTCGCCAACTGTAGCGACCCTAAATTTCTTAAAAATAATAATAGGCGTGTAGTAAAAAAGAGAAAAGGGTCGCTAGTGGAAATTAGGGTTTGAAAATTAAAGATTAGGTTCTTAAATTAGGTATAAAAAATTGAGAATTTTGAAATGTTAAAAGAAACTTGAAATCTAGGGTTCTTAAAAAATAGAAATTGAAAGGTTAAAATTAGGGATTTGAGAAAAGAAATTTAGATTAAAAAAGGAAATTTTGAAATTAGGGACCTTTTAAAAAAAGATGGAGTCGCCACCGGCCACTTTGGTAGGCCGGACACCATAAAAACCAGAGATTCGAAATGATTTAGGTTCGAGAGTCGGTTACGGTTAAAAACGGGTTTAGGGTTTAAAACCGCCCAAAATTGGCACCTTTATTAAATTACCGCTTAATTAATTTTGAATTTTCCGGATTAAAGTGGCATTTAAATTAATTTTTGTTTAAAGATTCGAATCAATTTTATTTTTACCGTGTCTTTATTCGGAGGCAACGTACACACCGCGACCAATGCGTTGGAACACGGGCCCGTTACGATCGAATAAATACGTATTTAATTAGGCTTCATTAATTAATATGGTGTGACGAATAATGAATAAATGAATCGAATATACAAATAAGTACATAAAATAAAAGCGGAAAGTAAAGTGTGAGAAATTAAATTACAACAAATATATACGAGAAATTAAAGCGGTAAATTAAAAGTTAGATGTTAGTTATTTACAATAAACGAGCTATAAATAATACGGATCACTCCCCGTTGCGGGTCACCGTAAAAACGATTGAATAAACAAATAAAATAATAAACATGAATAAAAAAATAAAATAATATATTATATGGTATGATAGCAAGATATTAATAATAAGCACATATAATACGTAAAAAGTTCATATAATAGATAACATGAGTGCACGTGTGATGTGTAAACAAATGAAGCAACATGATATGTATAAAAAAACATGAACAATATAATGTACAAAAATGCTTAAATGATATAATATACATATAATAAAATATATCATATGGTTAACCAAATAAATGATAACTTATAAAATAAACGAACATAATAATAACATATGCACATATAATTGTATAATATTACAAAATAATCGTATGTACAATATTTAAGTAAAATAAAAAATGATATATAATAAATATAATATAAAAATAGTTATATATATATGTAAAGAAACCAAACGGACAGAAAGTAAAAAAAATTAAATAAAACAAACAAATTAATTAATTAATTAAATAACAAACAAATAAAAACATTGAATGATTGACAACCCGAAAACCAAGATACAGGCTGTCATCAGCATGGGTGAATGATTAAAGGCACGATTTTTTAAATAATTAAAAAAAGAAAATAAGTAAGTAAAAGAATAAAAGTTGAAACTCTTTGTTTCATCTTCTTAAAGTAGCAGAGAAGGAAGAACATGGTAACGAAGAAAGCTTTGCAAACTCATTTTCTATGGTCAATCATCGGCGGCCATTCCTCAAATCGTTTAAAAATGTTTCTTTTTTTCTTTTGTTTTCAAAAACAAAACAAAAAAACTATCTTTTACAATAAAATCTGGGTTTTTCGAATCTTTTTTTTTAAAAATAAAGTTGTAAAGTCGATCGGAGAAGAAAATAGAAGATAACCGGCGACGGGAGACCAACCTTCTTCTTCCTCCAAAGGTAAAACCCCTAAAGACTCCTTTTATTTTAAAGCAAAACTAGAAGTATGAAAATGCTCTGGAAATTCTTTTGTATTTCTTTGGAGAAACCCCGTCCGAAATTACATTGTTGAGAATGTGGGCTTTATAGCCGATTCCATTGATTTTGATTTAAGAAGTAAAATGAAATACAAAAGCATGATTGGCTGGCTCTGTCATTCTTCTGATATCCCCCTGTTTTTGTTTGTATGTTGGTGGTGCTTGGAGGAAATGTACGAGCAAAGGACAAGGGGACCACTGCTCTGTTTTGTCCGATTTGCAGAAAGGAGAATGCTGGTGGTGTGGCTGAATTCACAGAGAAGGACCGCTGATGTGGCGATATTTGCCAGCGTGGCTGAAGGGTCTCCGGTGAGTTGATGTTCGACCGGCGAAGGTGGAGGTCGATGGGGCATTTGAATGGTCATAATTCTGGAAAATTCCAGAAGTCGTAGAGGCAGTTGGAAGATGGAGGGTCGGGGGTTCAAACGGGTTGGGGAACCGGGTATACGAGTTAATCGGGTTACCGGTTTGGTAATCCGGGTATGAGAAGTGATAAGTTTTATAATTGGGTTGGATGGTAATTGGGTTAATGTGTATGTATAATGATATGGACAGATTTGAATAATTATATATATATATTTGGATTTTTTGGAATAACATGTATATATATTTTAAATATGGTTTATTTATTATATTAGAATATGTATTATGGATCATGGATTTGGTTTAGGGTTTTGGTTTAGGGGTAGGGTTTCAGTTTAGGGTTTAGTTCAAACTCGGACAAAAATGGTTAATACAATTATGACATGCACTACAAGAGAGGGGTTGTCCATCACGGTATACGCTCAAAGAGAGGTATCATTCACCTTGTCATTCACTCAAAGAGAGGGGTCATTCATCGCGACATACGCTCAAAGAGAGGGGTCGTCCGTCACGGCATATGCTCAAATAGAGGGATCTTTCATTATGACATACTCTCGAAGAGAGGGTCATTCACCACGACATTCACTCAAAGAGAGGAGTCGTCTATCATGTTATACGCTCTTAGAATGTGACCGTTCATTATGAAAAGCACTCGAAGAGAGGGGTCATTCATCTCGACTTACGCTCAAAGAGAGGGGTCATCCATCACGGCATATGCTCAAAAAGAGGGGTCGTTCATTATGACATACTCTAGTAGTGAGGGGTCATTCACCTCGACATATGCTAAAAGAGAGAGGTCGTCAATCACGGTATACGCTCAAAGAGAGGGACAAATCATTATGCCTAAAGAGTGGGGCCGTTTAGCATGACATGCACTCAAAGAGAGAGAGTGGTCATTCACAGCGACATACGTTCAAAGAGAGGGTCGTCCATCACGTTCTAAGAAAGGGACCGTTCATTATGACATGCACTCGAAGAGTCATTCATCGCGACATACGCTCAAAGAGAGGGATTGTCCATAACAGTATACGCTGAAAGAGAGGGATCGTTCACCATGACATGCACTCGAAGAGAGGGGTCAATCATTGCGACGTAACTCAAAAAAAGGGGTCGTCCATCACAATATACGCTCTAAGAAAGGGACCATTCATTATGATGTGAACTCGAAGATATGGGTCATTCATCGCGATATACGCTCAAAGAGAGGGGTCGTCCATCATGGTATACGCTAAAAGAGAGAACGTCCACTAAGACATACACTCAAAGAGAGGGGTCATTCATCGTGACATACGCTCAAAGAGATGGATCGTCCATCACGGGATAAGCTCGAAGAGAGGGACCGTTGATTATGACATATGCTCAAAGAGAGGAGTCATTCACCATGACATACGCTCAAAGTGAGGGTCGTCCATCATGGTATACGGTCAAAGAGAGGGACCGTTCATTATGACGTACAGTCGAAGAGAGGGGTCATTCATCACGACATACGCTCAAAGAGAGGGGTTATCGATCACGGTATACGCTCAAAGAGAGGGACCATTTATTATGACATGCACCGAAAGAGAGGGGTAATTCATTGTGACATACGCTCAAAGAGAGGGGTTATCATCACCGTATACGCTTAAAGAGAGGGACCGTTCATCATGTCATGCACTCGAAGAGAGGGCTTATCCATCATGGTATACGCTCAAAGAGAGGGATTGTTTATTATGATATATACTCGAAGAGAGGGATCGTTCGTCGCGACCTACGCTCAAAGAGAGGGGTCATCCATTAAGGTATACGCACAAGGAGAGGGATCATTCACCATTACACACTAGAAGAGAGGGGTTATTCATCGCGACATATGCTCAATGGGAAGGGTCGTCCATCACGGTATATAATATAAGAAAGGGGCCGTTCATTATGACAAGTAGTCAAAGAGAAGGGTCTTTCATCGCGACATTCGCTCAAACAGAAGGATCATCCATCACGTTATACTCTCAAAGAGAAGGACCTTTCACCATGACATGTACTTGAAGAGAGAGGTCTTTCACCGCGACATATGCTCATGGAGAGAGGTCATCCATCACGAGAAAAGCTCAAAGAGAGGGGTCATCGATCATGATATACGTTCAAAAAGAGTAACCATTTATTATGACATGCACTCAATGAGAGAGGTCACTCATCGTGACATACGTTTATAGAGAGGTCGTCCATCACGGTATACGCTCAAAGAGAGATACTATTCACCATGTCATGCACTCGAAGAGAGAGTTCATTCATCGCAACATACGCTCAAGGAGAGGGATCGTCATTACGGTATACGCTATAAGAAAGGGACGTTTCATCATGGCATACACTCGAAGAGAGGGGTCATTCACCGTGATATACGCTCAAAGAGAAGGGCCGCCTACAACGGTATACGCTTTAAGAAAGGGACCATTCATTATTACATCCCTCGAAGAGAGGGGTCATTCATCGCGACATAAGCTCAAAGAGAGGAGTCGTCCATCACAATATATGCTCTAAGAAAGGGACCATTCATTATGACATTTACGCCCATACAATGCCTCAAACGGTGCCATCTGTATACTCATCTGAAAACTATTATTATAAGCAAACTCTACCAACGGCAATTGCTTCTCCCAAGAACCATGAAACTCGATCACACAACACCTCAACATATCTTCCAATGTCTGAATAACACGCTCAGACTGTCCATCCGTCTGTGGATGATAAGCCGTACTAAAGCTAAGCCTCGTACCCAAAGCTGTCTGCAAACTCCTCCAAACCTTGGATGTAAACCGCGGATCTTTATCCGATATGATCGACTTAGGCACACCATGCAACCTTACCACCTCAGAAAAACATACAAATCCGCCAACTTATCCATGGAGTACATCGTATGCACGGCAAGAAAATGTGCACACTTCGTAAACCTATCAACAATCACCCATATAGAATCCTTTTTGGACGGTGTTAAAGGTAATCTGTCACAAAATCCATGGTAATTCTCTCCCATTTCCATTCCGGAACCTGAACCGATTGCAACAAACCTGCAGGGAACTGATGTTCAGCTTTCACCCGCTGACACACCATACAACACGAAACAAACTCCGTCACATCTCTCTTTAAATCAACCCAAAAGTACACACTTTTGAGATCCCTATACATCTTCACACTACCCGGATGCATCGCAAACGGACTAGTATGAGCCTCCACCAAGATAGCTTGCCTCAACTCTTGATCATCCGGCACCACAACCCGACCTCTAAAACACAACACCTCATCATCATCAAAATGATACTCGGTCGGTCTACCCTCGGTAATATCCTCCACAAAAGGTACCAAAGTCTCATCCTCCAACTATTTCACCTTGATCATCTCAACCAAAACAGGTTTTACTTGCAACTCCGCCACTAAACCACCTTCCTTAGAGATACTCAGTCTAGCAAACATCGCTCTCAACTCAACTGCCGCCTTACGGCTCAAGGCATCGGCCACTACATTGGCTTTCCCCGGATGATACTCAATCGATAAATCATAATCCTTAAGCAACTCCATCCATCTTCGTTGCCTAAGATTCAAATCCTTTTATGAAATAAGATACTTCAAACTCTTATGATCCGTGTATATAGTACACTTCTCTCCATACAAGTAATGTCTCCAAATCTTCAAAGCAAAAACCACCGCCGCCAGCTCTAAATCATGCGTCGGATAGTTCTTTTCATGCACCCTCAACTGTCTAGAAGCATAAGCTACAACTTTCCCTCTTGCATCAAAACACACCCAAGACCAACATATGATGCATCACTATAAACCGCAAAATCCTTACCGGATTCGGGTTGAACCAACACCGGTGCACTAGTCAACACTTCTTTCAACTTCTCAAAACTCTTTTGTTGACTTTCTTTCCACTCAAACGGAACTTTCTTTTGCAACAACTTAGTCATAGGAGCAGCAATGCTCGAAAAACCCTCAATGAACCTACGATAATACCCAGCCAAACCTAGGAAACTCCGGACCTCCGACACCGATCTCGGTTGCTTCCAACCCATAACAGCCTCTATCTTCTTTGGATCAACACTAATACCCTTTTCCGACACCACATGACCAATGAACACCACCTCTTTTAACCAAAACTCACACTTACTTAGCTTAGCATACAACTGGTTCTCTTTCAACGCTTGCAACACCAAACGTAAATGCCGATCATGATCTTCCTCGGTACGCAAATACACGAGGATATCATCTATGAACACTACCACAAACTGATCCAAATACTCATGAAACACCCGGTTCATCATATCCATAAAAGCAGCAGGGGCATTTGTCAAACCAAACGGCATCACCAAAAACTCATAATGACCATACCTTGTCCGAAAAGCCGTTTTCAACACATCCTCCTCTTTCACTTTCAACTGATAGTACCCCGATCTCAAGTCAATCTTCGAGAACACACTTGTACCTCGAAACTGATCAAACAAATCATCAGTCCTCGGCAAAGGATACTTATTCTTCACGGTCAACTTATTCAATTGCCGATAATCAATGCACATCCTCATTAGATTTATCTGTATAATTTTGTTCAAAATCTCATAATTAACTATTTGAACTCATCAAATTCGATTTAATAATATATGGTTTTGTTTTGTTCGGATTAAAACGTCCACGTCTAAAAAGGCTTTATAGAGAATCCGTTCAAATTTTAAACGAGAAAAAAGATGAAAATTTTAGATTAATCTGTATAGTTTTGTTCAAAAGCCCATAATAAATTATTTGAACTCAAAAAAATTTGATTTAATAACTTATAGTTATCATTTTGTTCGGATTAAAACGAGCATGTCTAAAAAGGCTTTATAGAGTATCTGTTCTAATTTTAACCAAGTAAAAAGCTGAAAATTTTAGATTAATCTGTATAATTTTGTTCAAAAGCCCATAATTAACTATTTGAACTCATAAAATTTGATTTAATAACATCTGGTTTTCGTTTTGGTAGGATTAAAACTTGCATGTCTAAAATTGCTTTATAGAGAATCCGTTCGAATTTTAACCAAGAAAAAAGATGAAAATTTTATATTTATCTGTATAATTTTGTTCAATATCCTATAATTAACCATTTGAACTCATAAAATTTTATTTAATAACATCTGGTTTTGTTTTGTTCGGATTAAAACGTCCACGTCTAAAAACGCTTTATAGAGAATCCGTTCGAATATTAACCGAGTAAAAAGCTAAAAATTTTAGATTAATCAGTATAATTTTGTTTAATAGACCATATTCAACTATTTGAACTCATAAAATTTGATTTAATAACATCTGGTTTTCGTTTTGGTGCGATTAAAACTTGCATGTCAAAAATTGCTTTTTAGAGAATCCGTTCGAATTTTAACCGAGTTTAAAGCTGAAAATTTTAGATTGATCTGTATAATTTGCTCAGAATCCCATAATTAACTATTTAAACTCGTAAAATTTTATTTAAAAACATCTGGTTTTTGTTTTATTTGGATTAAAACGTGCATGTCTAAATAGGCTTTATAGAGAATATGTTCGAATTTAACCGAGTAAAAACCAGAAAATTTTAGATTTATCTATATAATTTTGTTCAAAATCCCATAATTAACGATTTGAACTCATAAAATTTGATTTAATAACATCTGATTTTTGTTTTGTTGGGATTAAAACGTGCATGTCTAAAAAGGCTTAATAGAGAATCCGTTCGAATTTTAACCGAGTACAAAGCTGAAAATTTTAGATTAATAAGTATAATTTTGTTCAAAAGCTCGAAATTAACTATTTGAACTCATAAAATTTCATTTGATAAAATCTAGTTTTCGTTTTGTTGGGATTAAAACGTGCATGTGTAAATGGGCTTTAAAGAGAATCTGTTCGAATTTTAACCAATTTAAAAGCTAAAAATTGTAGATTAATCTGCATAATTTTGTTTAAAATCCCATAATTAACTATTTGAACTCATAAAATTTGATTTAATAACATCTAGTTATCGTTTTATTCGGATTAAAATGTGCATGTCTAAAAAGGCTTTATGGAGATTTCGTTTGAATTTTAACCGAGTAAAAAGCTGAAAATTTTAGATTAATCTGTATAATTTTTTTCAAAAGCCCATAATTAACTATTTGAATTCGTAAAATTTGATTTAATAACATATGATTTTCGTTTTGTTGGGATTAAAATGGGCATGTCTAAAAAAGCTTTATAGAGAATCCATTCGAATTTTAACAAAGTAAAAAGCTGAAAATTTTAGATTAATCTATATAATTTTGTTCAAAAGCTCAAAATTAAATAGACCATATTCAACTATTTGAAATCATAAAATTTGATTTAATAACATCTGGTTTTCGTTTTGGTGGGATTAAAACTTGCATGTCTAAAATTGCTTTATAGAGAATCCGTTCGAATTTTAACCGAGTTTAAAGCTGAAAATTTTAGATTTATCTGTATAATTTGCTCAGAATCCCATAATTAACTATTTGAACTCGTAAAATTTTATTTAAAAACATCTGGTTTTTGTTTTGTTCGGAGTAAAACGTGCATGTCTAAATAGGCTTTATAGAGAATATGTTCGAATTTAACCGAGTAAAAACCAGAAAATTTTAGATTTATCTATATAATTTTGTTCAAAATCCCATAATTAACTATTTGAACTCATGAAATTTGATTTAATAACATCTGGTTTTCATTTTGTTCAGATTAAAACGTGCATGTCTGAAAAGGCTTTATTGAGAATTCGTTCAAATTTTAACCGAGTAAAATGCTGAAAATTTAAGATTAATCAGTATAATTTTGTTCAAAATCTCATAATTAACTATTTTAACTCATTAAATTTGATTTAATATCATCTGGTTTTGTTTTGATCGGATTAAAACGTCCATGTCTAAAAAGACTTTATAGAGAATCCATTCAAATTTTAAATGAGTAAAAAACTGAAAATTTCAGATTAATCTGTATAATTTTGTTTAAAAGCCCATAATTAATTATTTGAACTCAAAAAATTTGATTTAATAACATCTACTTATCATTTTGTTCAGATTAAAACGTTCATATCTAAAAAGGCTTTATAGAGAATCCGTTCGAATATTAACCGAGTAAAAAGATAAAAATTTTAGATTAATCTACATAATTTTGTTCAAAAGCCTATAATAAATTATTTGAACTCAAAAAATTTTATTTAATAATATCTAGTTATCGTTTTGTTCGGATTAAAACGTGCATGTCTAAAAAGGCTTTATAGAGAATCCGTTTGAATTTTAACCGAGTAAAAAGCTGAAAATTTTAGATTAATCTGTATAATTTTGTTCAAAAGCCCATAATTAATTTTTTTAACTCAAAAAATTTGATTTAATAACATCTAGTAATTGTTTTGTTCGGATTAAAACATGCATGTCTAAAAAGGCTTTATAGAGAATCTGTTCGAATTTTAACCGACTAAAAAGTTAAAAATTTTAGATTAATCTGTATAATTTTGTTTAAAAGCCTGTAATTAACTATTTGAACTCATAAAATTTGATTTAATAACATCTAGTTTTCGTTTTTTGGGGTTTAAAACGTGCATGTCTATAAAGGCTTGATAGAGAATCCGTTCGAATTTTAACCGAGTAAAAAGCTAAAAATTTTAGATTAATCTGTATAATTTTATTTAAAAGCTAAAAATTAAATTTTTGAACTCATAAAATTTCATTTAATAAAATCTGGTTTTTGTTTTGTTTAGATTAAAATGTGCATGTCTAAAAAGGCTTTATATAGAATCCGTTTGAATTTTAACCGAGTAAAAAGCTGAAAATTTTAGATTAAACTACATAATTTTTTTCAAAAGCCCATAATTAAATAATTGAACTCAAAAAAATTGATTTAATAACATCTAGTTATCGTTTTGTTCGGATTAAAATGTACATGTCTAATAAGGCTTTATAGAGAATCTGTTTGAATTTTAACCGAGTAAAAAGCAGAAAATTTTAGATTTATCTGTATAATTTTGTTCAAATTCTCATAATTAACTATTTGAACTCATCAAATTTGATTTAATAACATCTGGTTTTGTTTTGTTCGGATTAAAACGTCTACATCTAAAAAGGCTTTATAGAGAATCCGTTCAAATTTTAAACGAGTAAAAAGCTAAAAATTTTAGAAGATTCTATATAACTTGTTCAAAAGCCCATAATTAATTATTTTAACTCAAAAAATTTTATTTAATAACATCTAGTTATCATTTTGTTCGGATTAAAACGTCCACGTCTAAAAAGGCTTTATAGAGAATCTGTTTGAATTTTAACCGAGTAAAAAGCTAAAAATTTTAGATTTATCTGTATAATTTTGTTTAAAAGTCCATATTCAACTATTTGAACTCATAAAATTTGATTTAATAACATCTACTTATCATTTTGTTCAGATTAAAACGTGCATGTCTAAAAAGGCTTTATAGAGAATCTGTTCAAATTTTAATCGACTAAAAAGTTGAAAATTTTAGACTAATTTGTATAATTTTGTTTAAAAGCCCTTAATTAACTATTTGAACTAATAAAATATGATTTAATAACATCTGGTTTTGGTTTTGTTCGGATTAAAACGTGCATGTCTAAAAAGGCTTTATACAAAATTCGTTCAAATTTTAACCAAGTAGAAACCTAAAAATTTTAGATTAATCTGTATAATTTTGTTCAAAAGCCCATAATTAATTATTTGAACTCAAAAAATTTGATTTAATAACATCTAGTAATTGTTTTGTTCGAATTAAAACGTTCCTGTCTAAAAAGGCTTTATAGAGAATCTGTTCGAATTTTAACCGACTAAAAAGTTGAAAATTTTAGACTAATCTGTATAATTTTGTTTAAAAGCCTGTAATTAACTATTTGAACTCATAAAATTTGATTTAATAACATCTAGTTTTCGTTTTGTTAGGATTAAAACGTGCATTTCTATAAAGGCTTTATAGAGAATCCGTTCGAATTTTAACAGAATAAAAAGCTAAAAATCTTAGATTAATCTATATAATTTTATTCAAAAGCTCAAAATTAAATATTTGAACTCATAAAATTCATTTAAACAAATCTGGTTTTCATTTTGTTTAGATTAAAATGTGCATGTCTAAAAAGGATTTATAGAGAATCCGTTTGAATTTTAACCGAGTAAAAAGCTGAAAATTTTAGATTTATCTGCATAATTTTGTTCAAAATACCATAATTAACTATTTAAACTCATAAAATTTAATTTAATATCCTCTGGTTTTGTTTTGTTCGGATTAAAACGTCCACGTCTAAAAAGGCTTTATAGAGAATCCGTTCAAATTTTAAACGAATAAAAAGCTGAAACTTTTAGATTAATCTCTATAATTTTATTTAAAAGTCCATAATTAATTATTTGAACTCAAAAAATTTGATTTAATAACATCTACTTATCATTTTGTTCGGATTAAAACGTGTATGTCTAAAAAGGCTTTATAGAGAATCCGTTCGAATTTTAATCGATTACAAAGTTGAAAATTTTAGACTAATTTGTATAATTTTGTTTAAAAGCCCTTAATTAACTATTTGAACTAATAAAATATGATTTAATAACATCTACTTATGATTTTGTTCGGATTAAAACGTGCATGTCTAAAAAGGCTTTATAGAGAATCCGTTCGAATTTTAACAGAGTAAAAAGATGAAAATTTTAGATTAATATGCATAATTTTGTTCAAAAGCCCATAATTAATTATTATTATGTTCAAAAGCCCATCATTAATTATTTGAACTCAAAAAATTTGATTTAATAACATTAGTTATCGTTTTGTTCGGATTAAAACGTGCATGTCTAAAAAGGCTTTATAGAGAAACCGTTCAATTTTTAACCGAGTAAAACGCTGAAAATTTTAGATTAATCTGTATAATTTTATTCAAAAGCCCTTAATTAACTATTTGAACTAATATAATTTGATTTAATAACATCTGTTTTTTGTTTTGTTGGGATTAAAACGTACATGTCTAAAAAGGCTTTATAGAGAATCCGTTCAAATTTTAACCGACTAAAAAGTTGAAAGTTTTAGATTAATCTGTTTTGTTTAAAAGCTCATAATTAACTATTTGAACTCATAAAATTTGATTTAATAACATCTGGTTTTCATTTTGTTCGGATGAAAACGTTCATGTTTAAAAAGGCTTTGTAGAGAATCCATTCGAATTTTAACAGAGTAAAAAGCTGAAAATTTTAGATCTATCTGTATAATTTGGTAAAAAATCCCATAATTAACTATTTGAACTCGTAAAATTTGATTTAATAACATCTGGTTTCGTTTTGTTGGGATTAAAACGTGCATGTCTAAAAAGGCTTTATAGAGAATCCGTTCAAATTTTAACCGAGTAAAAAGCTAAAAATTTCAGATTATTCTACATAATTTTTTTCAAAAGCCCATAATTAATTATTTGAACTCAAAAAATTTGATTTAATAACATCTAGTTATCGTTTTGTTCGGATTAAAACGTCCATGTCTAAAAAGGCTTTATAGAGAATCCGTTTGAATTTTAACCGTGTAAAAAGATGAAAATTTTAGATTTATCTGTATAATTTTGTTCAAAATCTCATAATTAACTATTTGAATTCATCAAATTTTATTTAATAACATCTCATTTTGTTTTTGTTCCGATTAAAACGTTAATATCTAAAAAGGCTTTATAGAGAATCCGTTCAAATTTTAAACGCGTAAAAAGCTGAAAATTTTAGATTAATCTGTATAATTTTGTTCAAAAGCCCATAATTACTTATTTGGAATAAAAAAAACTGATTTAATAACATCTAATTATCATTTTGTTCGGATTAAAACGTGCATGTCTAAAAAGGCTTTATAGAGAATCTGTTCGAATTTAACCGAGTAAAAACCTAAAAATGTTAGATTTATCTGTATAATTTTGTTCAAAATCCCTTAATTAACTATTTGAACTCAAAAAATTTGATTTAATAATATCTAGTTATCGGTTTGTTCGGATTAAAACGTTCATGTCTAAAAAGGCTTTATAGAGAATTCGTTTGAATTTTAACCAAGTAAAAAGCTGAAAATTTTATATTAATCTGTATAATTTTGTTCAAAATCTCATAATTAACAACTTGAACTCATAAAATTTGATTTAATAACATCTGGTTTTGTTTTGTTCGGATTAAAATGTCTACGTCTAAAAAGGCTTTATCGAGAATCCGTTCAAATTTTAAACGAGAAAAAAGCTAAAAATTTTAGATTAATCTGTATAATTTTGTTCAAAAGCCCATAATTAATTATTTGAACTCAAAAAATTTGATTTAATAACATCTAGTTATCGTTTTGTTCGGATTAAAACGTCCATGTCTAAAAAGGCTTTATAGAGAATCTGTTCGAATTTTAACCGAGTAAAAAGTTAAAAATTTTAGATTAATTTGTCTAATTTAGTTCAAAAGCCCATAATTAATTATTTGAACTCAAAAAAATTGATTTAATAAAATTTGGTTTTTGTTTTGTTTGGATTAAAACGTCTACGTCTAAAAAGGCTTTATAGAGAATCCGTTCGAATATTAACCGAGTAAAAAGCTAAAAATTTTAGATTAATCTGTATAATTTTTTTAAAAGACCATATTCAACTATTTGAGCTCATAAAATTTGATTTAATAACATGTGGTATTCGTTTTGGTGGGATTAAAACTTGCATGTCTAAAATTGCTTTATAGAGAATCAGTTCGAATTTTAACCGAGTAAAAAGCTGAAAATTTTAGATTTATCTGTATAGTTTTGTTCAAAATATCATAATTAACTATTTGTACTCGTAAAATTTTATTTAATGACACCTGGTTTTTTGTTTTGTTCGGATTAAAACGTGTATATCTAAAAAGGCTTTATAGAGAATCTGTTCGAATTTTGACCGAGTAAAAAGCTGAAAATTTTAGATTAATATGTATAATTTTTTTCAAAAGCAGAAAATAAAATATTTGAACTCATAAAATTTTATTTAATAAAATCTTGTTTTCGTTTTGTTTGGATTAAAATGTGCATTTCTAAAAAGGCTTTGTAGAGAATTCGTTGGAATTTTAGCCGAGTAAAAATCTAAAAATTTTAGGTTAATCTGTATAATTTTGTTTAAAAGGCCATATTCAACTATTTGAACTCATAAAATTTGATTTAATAATTTCTGGTTTTCGTTTCGGTGGGATTAAAACTTGCATGTCTAAAATTTCTTTATAGAGAATCCGTTCGAATTTTAACCGAGTAAAAAGCTAAAAATTTTAGATTTATCTGTAGAATTTTGTTCAAAATCTCATAATTAACTATTTGAACTCATAAAATTCGGATTAAAACGTGCATGTCTAAAAAGACTTTATTGAGAATCCGTTCGAATTTTATCCGAGTAAAAAGCTGAAACTTTTAGACTAATCTGTATAATTTTGTTCAAAAGTCAATAATTAATTATTTGAACTCAAAAAATTCGATTTAATAACATCTAGTTATCGTTTTGTTCGGATTAAAACTTGCATGTCTAAAAAGGCTTTATAGAGAATCCGTTCGAATTTTAACCAAGTAAAATATTGATAATTTTATATTAATTTGTATAATTTTGTTCAAAAGCCCATAATTAATTATTTGAACTCAAAAAATTTGATTTAATAACATATGGTTTTTGTTTTATTCGGATTAAAATGTCTACATCTAAAACGGCTCTATAGAAAATCCGTTGGAATATTAACCGAGTAAAAAGCTAAAAATTTTAAATTAATCTGTATAATTTTATTTAAAAGACCATATTCAACTATTTGAACTCATAAAATTTGATTTAATAACATCTAGTTTTCGTTTTGGTGGGATTAAAACATGCATGTCTAAAATTACTTTATAGAGAATCCATTCGAACTTTAACCGAGTAAAAAGCTGAAAATTTTAGATTTATCTGTATAATTTTGTTCAAAATCGCATAATAAATTATTTGAACTCGTAAAATTTGATTTAATAACATCTGATTTCGTTTTGTTGGGATTAAAACTTGCATATCTAAAAAGGCTCTGTAGAGAATCACGTTCGAATTTTAACCAAGTAAAAAACTAAAAATTTTAGATTAATCTGTATAATTATGTTCAAAAGCCCATATTCAACTATTTGAACTCATAAAATTTGATTTAATAACATCTAATTTTCGTTTTGTTGGGGCTAAAACTGTAACCACCTTAGCCCGACCTAGACGAAACCGGCACTAACGTGTTACACGAGGAATATCAAACCAAAACCGCGAAGGTTCGATTCGATAAACAACCCTAAAACCGTTACCTTTTTTTTTATCTTGCTAGATGCACAATCTTATTCCTATGTGACAAGGTTTCATACAAAGCATTGTCGGTAACACATTAATCATAAACAACCATCCGATTAAACACTAACATGGATTAAGGACTAAAACGTAAAACTTTTAAATACAATTAGTAAAGTAGAAATTCTTTCCATCAATAATCAATTAAGCATACAAGAGTTCCTCATAGTAAATTTCAACTCAAACGGATCATTCTAACATCATCAATTGCATGTTTCTCTAATTTAAGGACCAAAATGTAAATCTTCCAAAACACAAGGACTCCATCCAATTTAGGTTAACTATCTTGAAATTAAATCAACTTTATGCATGCATACAAAATTTCAGTTCAAAATAACATCGGTAAGTACCTTAATCGAACAAAGGAAGATATCCGGGACTAAAATAAAATTTCAACAATTAACAAATCCTAGTGGTCAAAGGTTTGGAAACCTTCCTGAAGGTTTCCAAACTTTTTGAAAAAGGTTTCGAAACTTTCCTGAAAGTTTCCAAACCTTTCGCGTCCAGTAGCTTTTCAAACTTGAAACTGCCCGCAAGGTTTGGAAATCTTCGTGAAGGTTTCCAAACTATTTGTCAAAGGTTTCAGAACCTTCACTAAGGTTTCGAAACTTTGGGTCTGGAACCAAAAGTTTCGTTACACTAAGTACACAACATATACTCAATACTCAACCATTAATTGGAACCACTAAATGCATCAATCCTAAACATGATTAGCAACATATGGTACATAATTAACTACGTCATGGACATCATTCAAGCTATAGGCATGCTCCCTAAGGAAAGTGATGTTCAACATATCAATCCAACAATTACATGCTAGAACATGCTTCAACTATTCAAGCAATCCAAAGTTCAACAATTAACATCCAAACAATAATGGTCTTATTATAACATAATCCAAAGCCTAATTACACACACTACTCATGGTTTGGGTTACACATTGCTTTACCCAATTTATTTGCCAAAAACATACCAAATTCAAGTGGTTCTTCCCCTTGGTTTCCTTGCCTCGAACTAAGCTCCAAGGGCCTTTATTTTTCTGCATGGATGAAAAAAGAACTTAAGCAAACATGCTTAGTGAGGAAGCTCTACACAAATCATCAATGCATCTATTTAAAATCATGATGAAAACATAGTTTATAATACATTGTCAAATCATGCACGCTAACATCTCATGCTCATACTCTTTAAATCATATGCATCCTTGGGTTCACAAAACATTGTCAAATCAATTTGTAAATGATGCTCAAACCTCTTCTCAATTTCATGTATGTATATTGGCATTCTAGTGACCACTTTAATGTGAACTTTGAGCTCACCGAATACACGGATCCATGAGACCATAGTCTCGTCATGACACGAAGTCACCAATGACATGAAACGAAGTCACCATTGACATGACACGAAGTCACCATTAGCACTACCACGCACGATCGGACACATAGTCACCCTTGTTACGTGTAGGCGGCTCTACCATGCACGGTTGGACACAAAGTCACCCTTGTTACGTGTAGGCAATATTCTGTATTTTCAGTTTTGATTATAGTGCACTTAAGACAATCCTAATGACATGTCATTCGTATTCGAATCTAAAGATAGTGTCACTAAGCCAATATCATAACCAAATGTGCATGATAACTTGCTGCTCATAATGCATGCATAAAAGGTTCAACAAATGAACCAAAGCCATGCCCAAAGGCACCATCATGTATAAGGCAAATAACCATATTGTATTCTAAAACATTTCTCATAGTTTTCCATAATCATGGATGCTAAATAGCTATGGATTTCAGCAAGTATCTCTCATGTATGCATCAATTCAAAACATGCTCATGCACTTCGATAAATCTCATGCATTACCAATGAAATACCTTTGTCGAAAATAGACGAAACTCATATCGGTTCATTAAAATAAATACTTTACTTACTCTTGAACTATGGAAGGTTTTCACACTCTTTCATAGACCCCAAAAACAGAACGTACCAAACGCGATTCGCTTTTAAAACCGAAACCACTCACCAACAAGCGAAACGAGCTTCCGCCGCACTCCGATGATCGCACCAACGCACCAACAATCAAGCTTTTTCTTGTACCTCTTCTACAACATTAAAAACAGAGCATTCTCACATCATAACATGCTCAAACCAACAGCCATATCCGATCACCATTAAACTACCAAAAACTTAGCCGGAAAGACTGAAAACTAAGCCGAAACGCATCCGAACAACATCAGTCCAAAACCTAACGAATCTAACATCTAATCCACTTCAATTATGATCCAAAAACACTTCCAAACCATCCTTATATCTCTAGAAACATTAAAGCATCTAAAACAACCCATAAAACAACCGAAAAACACCTTAAAACTACACCAATTGCATTATTCTGGGATTAAATTAATGTGCTATCAAAAGAAGACTCAATCAATCATTAAATCAACATAAAAACATGATTGAATTCATCTAATTTCCAGCATTAAGTGAGATCCAAAAAGATTTCACAAAAACATCACAAAAACATTAGATTTAAAATTAAGAACATAGAATCAAGTGTTTATTCAAAGATTAGCAAGCTAATACTTGGGAATTTCAATAAAGAACCTTAGAAAAGAATGAAAATCCAAAGAATTACCTTCAAGATCTATTCACCAAAAATATGAAATTTTCCCCTTCTTGATTCCTTGCAATTTGATGTAGATTTGATGAAATTGATGCATAGGTTTTGTAAAGGATGAAAAGATGATGCAAGTGATGTAATCTTTGTTGAAAAAGATGCAAAAATCAGCAAGGAATTGAAGAGAAAAGATGAAGAAAAAGTGGAGAGAAAATGAGAGAAAAAGATGATAGAAAAATGAGGAAAAAGTGGTTTTGAGAGAAAATGATTAAAAACCAAATTAAAGTAATTAAAAATACCTTTTTGGTGAATAAATCATCATTAAAAATTAGAAATGGGTTTATGGCCCTCTAAGGATTCTATGTTTAGCTTGCTTTTCAATTTAGTCACTAAAATAACATAATTTCCAAAAATTACCAAATAAGTCCTCAATTTTTCCAAAAATTACAAATTTGTCATTTATGCATAATTAAGCATAATTAAAAATCCTTATAACATCCAAATTATTTTCTTTTAATTTTGAAATATATTTTTAATATTTCAAACCATTTTCCAAAATTATTATTTTCCTTAGTTAAAAATATCCTTATTTTATTTTCCTGGAATTAATGAACCGGAGAACCCGATTCCCCCCGAATCGAATCCTCCTAACTAAGCCTAAACTAATAACCTCAAAAACGGGATGTTATAACTCTCCCCCTCTTAAGAAAATTTCATCATCGAAATTTACCTCAAGTAAACAAGAGAGGAAACTGCTCCTCTATACTTTTCCATGTCTCCCAAGTTACCTCTTTGACACCTCGGTGTTTCCAAAGCACTTTAACCAACTCTATGGTCTTCCCTCGAAGAACCTTTGTATCCACATCCAAAATCTTCACCGGTTCTTCCTCATAACTCATATCCTCTCTTAACTCGATCTCCTCAACCGGTACAACATGAGAAGGATCCGATCTATATCTACGAAGCATTGGTACATGAAAAACATCATGCATCTTACTCAACTCCTCCGGCAACCTCAACCTATAAGCAACAGGACCAACACGCTCCAACACCTCATATGGTCCAATAAAACGAGGACTCAACTTACCCTTACGTCCAAAACTCATTAACTTCTTCCATGGAGAAACCTTAAGAAACACCTTGTCCCCAACATCATACTCTATCTCCCTACGCTTCAAATCGGCATAGGATTTCTGCCTATCCGAAGCTTCCTTAAGCTTAGCACATATCAACTTAACTTTCTCATCTGTATCCTTCAACACTTGAGGCAAAGAAACATACTTCTGTCCAACTTCCTTCCAACACAAAGGTGTACGACACTTACGTTCACACAACGCCTCAAACGGTGCCATCTGTATACTCGTCTGAAAACTATTATTATAAGCAAACTCTACCAACGGCAACTGCTTCTCCCAAGAACCTTGAAACTCGATGATACAACACCTCAACATATCCTCCAAAGTCTGAATAACACGCTCAGGCTGTCCATCCGTCTGCGGATGGCAAGCTATACTAAAGCTAAGCCTCGTACCCAAAGTAACCTACAAACTCCTCCAATACTTAGATATAAACCGCGGACCTCTATCCGATATGATCAACTTAAGCACACTATGCGACTTCACCATCTCAGAAACATACAACTCTACCAACTTATCCATAGATCATATTGTATGCACGGCAAGAAAATGTGCACGCTTTGAAAACCTATCAATAATAACCCATATAGAATCCTTCTTGGACTCCGTCACATCTTCCTTTAAACCAACCCAAAAGTACACACTTTTAAGATCTCTATACATCTTCACACTACCCGGATGCATAGCAAACGGACTAGTATGTGCTCCCGCTAAAATAGCTTACCTCAACTCAACCTCATCCGGCACCACAATCTAACCCCTAAACCACAACATCTCCTCCTTATCCAAAACGATACTCGGTCGGTCTACCCTTAGCCATATCCTCCACAAAAGGTGCCAACGTCTCATCCTCTAACTGTTTCACCTTATCATCTCAACCAAGATAGGCTTTACTTACAACTCCACCATTTAACCACCTTCCTTTGAAATACTCAACTTAGCAAACATCACTCTCAACTAAACCGTCGTCTTACGACTCAAAGATTCAGCCATCACCTTAGCTTTCCCCGGATGGTATGCAACAGACAACCCACACTTACCCTCTTTGGACAACCAACAAATTCTTTCCCCACACCAAAGCAACAATGCACAAACCACCACACCATCTCAACCTCTATAGAAAACATAACTCAAAAGAAAACCCCATAAGGTTGATAACCAACTCTTGATAACCGCAACGGTTTCCACACTATCACCATCGTACTTACCTTACTTTTAACATCCTCCCACATACCAGGTAACCAACTAAGCCTTTCACCAACCTCCACTCCATACAACAAACTTCAGACTAACTTTGCATAAAACTGTCAACATTGTTTTAAGCAAGCTCCACCACCACAACCAACTTCATTATGAGTCATATTAACCATATCACAACGTCACAACATATCATCCATTTACCTATGAATGATAAAATCCAACATCCAAACAACAACCTATGTCGGTCCTAAAAACTTTTAAATCTTATCATGTTATAGATACACCAATCACACAACTTCCCAATGGAACTTAGAAACCCAAAAAAATCGTACTCAAACAAACGATTGACCCAACAACCCTCATAAGAAAACTCCATACCATCGATAGAACTTACTACCAACTTATGATGATTCTTTCCGACTTCATTCTTGGTACCTTTACTACCAATAATAACCCAAAGGAAACTGACATTCAAGCTTACCTTATCAACATGACAAAAGTTTACATATGATTCAAACATAATCCAAACAAGCTTAGTCAAATACACATATTTTTTTTTTCAAACTCCTACCACAACACTTACCACCAAACTCATGGAAAAAGATTACCATAAGCCCTGCTCAAGATACCACTCCATCTTGGTACTTTTCAAAACAACCATATGGTTCACCTATCATGAAAAGATTCTTAACAAAAAACTAAACTTTGCCAAGAACATATCCTTCACTAGACCCTCAACAAACACTTTGCCACGACTTGTCCCCAAACAACTTTACCAAGGTTGAATTTCGCTCATAGATCCACCATATAACTAGGTCTCCCTATAGGTTAACCAATCATCTTCCCTTGTAACTCCACAACAACCCAGGCTTATCCCACATATCAAACTCCCATTGCAAGCACCCTTATGTAAGCCAAGTCATCCACAGTTGCTAACATTCTACAAAACATATCATACAAGAAACTTACCAACTTTGTGTCAACCTTAACATTATACCCATTATAACGATAATATCTCCAACTTAAGGTTTAGCCACCAAAACCAACTCCACCAAGGTTCAATATTTAAAATCTACACATCATTAAGTGCCTTGATACTTAACCCAAAACTTTTTTTTCCATTATCAACTCATCGACAAACCAACTCCAACATTAACTGTACCACAACAAAATCCAAACTTGTAGAACCATTCCTTCCACTAGCTCCAACATCTCTTATTTTATAACCTTGCCAAAGCGGTAACTATATTGATGAAACATCCACAAAAACGAACTCACCGAATACAAAACCTCAAAACACTTTTCCGATAAAAGCAAACCCATAAGACTGAACAATCGATACAAACCATAAATTGTCCAGCGATCCATATTACACCACTTCAGACATCATCAAAGACTAACTTTATCCGAAGTATATCCAACTTAACATTCTGTAAACACAACGTGTACACTTTCCTCCTTTATAGTACAACCAAACCTCTCAAGGTCACAACAATCTATGATTCAAACCCCCGATTTCACAACTCTCATACCAGACTATATCTCATATTTTACTTCCATCCTAACCATACCAGATCGGTTACAACCCTCGATCTAACTGCACATTAACCACACTACAAAGAATTCCATGTAATTTCCACAAAATAATTTCACATTACTCAGAAAAACACCAACCCGCCTCACTCTACAAAACTTGCTGCAACCTTGTTACAACCTCCAGATCTTAACTAGAAAGAATCCGCAAAACTCAACCCTTCCTTTAGTAATGACCAACTCAAACTAACCATAACATATTGTATTTACCTTGGTTTCAAACATTCACAACTCTGAGACCAATCACTCATTGTTCATCCAAGACTATTCCCTAACCAAAAGGGTAGCTTGCCCACTACACATTCAGCTTAACACCACAAGAAAGTTTTTTCAACCTCTTCTTTTTTTTTCCTTTCATACCTTCATCTTAAAAGAACCAACCACTCTCCACTTACACCCTCAAGGAGCTACTCGCAAGTGTGAACAAATGTATGCATGATTTCCTGTATGTCCTCATAAATGCCTATGCAAGTGCATATGCATGTAAATGCAATTTCTAATGTCATGCTCAAGAATGCATATATGTGCTCTTAATTTAAACATGATTATTGTTCATACTCACAAATAACATCCTCAATTCCAACAACTTCAACTACCACCCTATTGACAGCTCCCAAGACAGGTTAGCAATAGCCATACCAGCTTCAGCAGACTAAAACATATCCGAAAGAACGGTGAAACACCACAAACTAACCTTCCGGCCTAACCGAAGGCACACTTACATAGGAGGAAGAATTTACTCTTCCCTAACAGTCGTTTCACCTTCAATCTTAACCATCAAAGTTCATACCAACAGTATCTAGTGACTTACGTCTCAGAAACATATTCAAAAACTTTAAACATGCAGTTTAAAATATAATGTTCAAATAAAACAAACTTACATTCGGGCAAGATCCAAGGGAAAACTGAGAGCATTTGAAAATATGTTGGCATTGGCAATGTGTAACCGATAACCCTAGTTTAACCATCATTACGCAAAGTACAATCATCACGAATAGATTTTCACACTCCAACAATATATCATGCTCAATCACACATATCATGATCAATAGCACATTTAAGCACATAACTTAGCAATCCTATACATGCTTTAACCAACCAACTACACACTTTACAAATCAACAATACATTTTACAAACCTTACAACACACTTTTCAAACCAACTACACATTTTATTCAACCTGGCTCTGATACTACCAAATGTAACCCCCTTAGCCCGGCCTAGACAAAACCGGCACTAACGGGTTACACGGGGAATATCAAACCAAACCCGTGAAGGTTCGATTCGATAAACAACCCTAAAACCGTTACTTTTTTTATCTTGCTAGATGCACAATCTTATTCCTATGTGACAAGGTTTCATACAAAGCATTGTCGGTAACACATTAATCATAAACAACCATCCGATTAAATACTAACATGGATTAAGGACTAAAACGTAAAACTTTTAAATACAATTAGTAAAGTAGAAATTCTTTCCATCAATAATCAATTAAGCATACAAGAGTTCCTCATAGTAAATTTCAACTCAAACGGATCATTCTAACATCATCAATTGCATGTTTCTCTAATTTAAGGACCAAAATGTAAATCTTCCAAAACACAAGGACTTCATCCAATTTAGGTTAACTATCTTGAAATTAAATCAACTTTATGTATGCATACAAAATTTCAGTTTAAAATAACATCGGTAAGTACCTTAATCGAACAAAGGAAGATATCCGAGACTAAAATAAAATTTCAACAATTAACAAATCCTGGTGGTCAAAGGTTTGGAAACCTTCCTGAAGGTTTCCAAACTTTTTGAAAAAGGTTTCGAAACTTTCCTGAAAGTTCCAAACCTTTCGCATCCAGTAGCTTTTCAAACTTGAAACTGCCCGCAAGGTTTGGAAACCTTCGTGAAGGTTTCCAAACTATTTGTCAAAGGTTTCGGAATCTTCACTAAGGTTTCGAAACTTTGGGTCTGGAACCAAAAGTTTCGTTACACTAAGTACACAACATATACTCAATACTCAACCATTAATTAGAACCACTAAATGCATCAATCCTAAACATGATTAGCAACATATGGTACATAATTAACTACGTCATGAACATCATTCAAGCTATAGGCATGCTCCCTAAGGAAAGTGATGTTCAACATATCAATCCAACAATTACATGCTAGAACATGCTTCAACTATTCAAGCAATCCAAAGTTCAACAATTAACATCCAAACAATAATGGTCTTATTACAACATAATCCAAAGCCTAATTACACACACTACTCATGGTTTGGGTTACACATTGCTTTGCCCAATTTATTTGCCAAAAACATACCAAATTCAAGTGGTTCTTCCCCTTGGTTTCCTTGCCTCGAACTAAGCTCCAAGGGCCTTTATTTTTCTGCATGGATAAAAAGAGAGCTTAAGCAAACATGCTTAGTGAGGAAGCTCTACACAAATCATCAATGCATCTATTTAAAATCATGATGAAAACATAGTTTATAATACATTGTCAAATCATGCATGCTAACATCTCATGCTCATACTCTTTAAATCATATGCATCTTTGGGTTCACAAAACATTGTCAAATCAATTTGTAAATGATGCTCAAACCTCTTCTCAATTTCATGTATGTATATTGGCATTCTAGTGACCACTTTAATGTGAATCTTGAGCTTACCGAATACACAGATCCATGAGACCATAGTCTCGTCATGACACGAAGTCACCATTGACATGACACGAAGTCACCATTAGCACTACCACGCACGATCGGACACATAGTCACCCTTGTTACGTGTAGGCGGCTCTACCACGCACGGTTGGACACAAAGTCACCCTTGTTACGTGTAGGCAATATTCTTTTCAGTTTTGATTATAGTGCACTTAAGATAATCCTAATGACATGTCATTCGTATTCGAATCTAAAGATAGTGTCACTAAGCCAATATCATAACTAAATGTGCATGATAACTTGCTGCTCATAATGCATGCATAAAATGTTCAACAAATGAACCAAAGCCATGCCCAAAGGCACCATCATGTATAAGGCAAATAACCATATTGTATTCCAAAACATTTCTCATAATTTTCCATAATCATGGATGCTAAATAGCTATGCATTTCAGCAAGTATCTCTCATGTATGCATCAATTCAAAACATGCTCATGCACTTCCATAAATCTCATGCATTACCAATGAAATACCTTTGTCGAAAATAGCCGAAACTCATATCGGTTCATTAAAACAAATACTTTACTTACTCTTGAACTATGGAAGGTTTTCACACTCTTCTATAGCCTCCAAAAACAGAACGTACCAAACGCGATTCGCTTTTAAAACCGAAACCACTCACCAACAAGCGAAACGAGCTTCCGCCGCACTCCGATGATCGCACCAACGCACCAGCAATCAAGCTTCTTCTTGTACCTCTTCTACAACATTAAAAACAGAGCATTCTCACATCATAACATGCTCAAACTAACAGCCATATCCGATCACCATTAAACTACCAAAAACTTAGCCGGAAAAACCGAAAACTAAGCCGAAATGCATCCGAATAACATCAGTCCAAAACCTAACGAATCTAACATCTAATCCACTTCAATTATGATCCAAAAACACTTCCAAACCATCCTTATATCTCCAGCAACATTAAAGCATTGAAAACAGCCCATAAAACAACCGAAAAACACCTTAAAACTACACCGATTGCATTATTCTGGGATTAAATTAATGTGCTATCAAAAGAAGACTCAATCAATCATTAAATCAACATAAAAACATGATTGAATTCATCTAATTTCCAGCATTAAGTGAGATCCAAAAAGATTTCACAAAAACATTAGATCCAAAATTAAGAACATAGAATCAAGTGTTTATTCAAAGATTAGCAAGCTAATACTTGGGAATTTCAATAAAGAACCTTAGAAAAGAATAAAAATCCAAAGAATTACCTTCAAGATCTATTCACCAAAAATATGAAATTTTCCCCTTCTTGATTCCTTGCAATTTGATGTAGATTTGATGAAATTGATGCATAGGTTTTGTAAAGGATGGAAAGATGATACAAGTGATGTAATCTTTGGTGAAAAAGATTCAAAAATCAGCAAGGAATTGAAGAGAAAAGATGAAGAGAAAGTGGAGAGAAAATGAGAGAAAAAGATGATAGAAAAATGAGGAAAAAGTGGTTTTGAGAGAAAATGATTAAAAACCAAATTAAAGTAATTAAAAATACCTTTTTGGTGAATAAATCATCATGAAAAATTAGAAATGGGTTTATGGCCCTCTAAGGATTCTAAGTTTAGCTTGCTTTTCAATTTAGTCACTAGAATAACATAATTTCCAAAAATTACCAAATAAGTCCTCAATTTTTCCAAAAATTACAAATTGGTCATTTATGCATAATTAAGCATAATTAAAAATCCTTATAACAACCAAATTATTTTCTTTTAATTTTGAAATATATTTTTAATATTTCAAACCATTTTCCAAAACTATTATTTTCCTTAGTTAAAAATATCCTTATTTTATTTTCCCGGAATTAATGAACCGGAGAACCCGATTCCCCCCGAATCGAACCTCCTAACTAAGCCTAAACTAATAACCCCAAAAACGGGATGTTCAAAAACTTGTATGTCTAAAATTGTTTTATAGAGAATCCGTTCGAATTTTAACCGAGTAAAAAGATGAAAATTTTAGATTTATCTGTATAATTTTGTTCAAAATCCCATAATTAACTATTTGAACTCATAAAATTTGATTTAATAATATCTGGTTTTGTTTTGTTCGGATTAAAATGTCCACGTCTAAAAAGGCTTTATAGAGAATCCGTTCGAATATTAACCGAGTAAAAAGCTAAAAATTTTAGATTAATCTGTATAATTCTGTTTAATAGACCATATTCAACTATTTGAAATCATAAAATTTGATTTAATAACATCTGGTTTTCGTTTTGGTGGGATTAAAACTTGCATGTCTAAAATTACTTTATAGAGAATCCGTTCGAATTTTAACCAAGTTTAAAGCTGAAAATTTTAGATTTATCTGTATAATTTGCTCAGAATCCCATAATTAACTATTTGAAATCGTAAAATTTTATTTAAAAGCATCTGGTTTTTGTTTTGTTCGGATTAAAACGTGCATGTCTAAATAGGCTTTATAGAGAATCTGTTCGAATTTAACCGAGTAAAAACCAGAAAATTTTAGATTTATCTGTATAGTTTTGTTTAAAATCCCATAATTAACTATTTGAACTCATAAAATTTGATTTAATAACATCTGATTTTTTTTTGTTGGGATTAAAACGTGCATGTCTAAAAAGGCTTAATAGAGAATCCGTTCGAATTTTAACCGAGTACAAAGCTGAAAATTTTATATTAATAAGTATAATTTTGTTCAAAAGCTCGAAATTAACTATTTGAACTCATAAAATTTTATTTGATAAAATCTACTTTTCGTTTTGTTGGGATTAAAACGTGCATTTGTAAATGGGCTTTAAAGAGAATCTATTCGAATTTTAACCGAGTAAAAAGCTTAAAATTGTAGATTAATCTACATAATTTTGTTTAAAATCCCATAATTAACTATTTGAACTCATAAAATTTAATTTAATAACATCTAGTTATCGTTTTATTCGGATTAAAATGTGCAAGTCTAAAAAGGCTTTATGGAGATTCCGTTTGTATTTTAACCGAGTAAAAAACTGAAAATTTTAGATTAATCTGTATAATTTTTTTCAGAAGCCCATAATTAACTATTTGAATTCATAAAGTTTGATTTAATAACATCTGTTTTTTGGTTTTTTTTTGATTAAAATGGGCATGTCTAAAATGGATTTATAGAGAATCCGTTCGAATTTTAACAAAGTAAAAAGCTGAAAATTTTAGATTAATCTGTATAATTTTGTTCAAAATCTCAAAATTAAATATTTGAACTCATAAAATTTCATTTAATAAAATCTTGTTTTCGTTTTGTTTGAATTAAAATGTGCATGTCTAAAAAGGCTTTGTATAGAATTCGTTAGAACTTTAACCGAGTAAAAAGCAAAAATTTTAGGTTAATCTATATACTTTTGTTTAATAGACCATATTCAACTATTTGAAATCATAAAATTTGATTTAATAACATCTGGTTTTAATTTTCGTGGGATTAAAACTTGCATGTCTAAAATTGCTTTATAGAGAATCCGTTCGAATTTTAACCAGTTTAAAGCTGAAAATTTTAGATTTATCTGTATAATTTGCTCAAAATCCCATAATTAACTATTTGAACTCGTAAAATTTTATTTAAAAACATCTGGTTTTTGTTTTGTTCGGATTAAAACGTGCATGTCTAAATAGGCTTTATAGAGAATCTGTTCGAATTTAACGGAGTAAAAACCAGAAAATTTTAGATTTATCAGTATAATTTTGTTCAAAATCCCATAATTAATTATTTGAACTCATAAAATTTGATTTAATAACATCTGGTTTTCGTTTTGTTCGGATTAAAACGTGCATGTCTAAAAAGGCTTTATAGAGAATTCGTTCAAATTTTAACCGAGTAAAATGCTTAAAGTTTAAGATTAATCTGTATAATTTTGTTCAAAATCTCATAATTAACTATTTTAACTCATAAAATTTGATTTAATATCATCTGGTTTTGTTTTGATCGGATTAAAACGTCCATGTCTAAAAAGGCTTTATAGAGAATCCGTTCAAATTTTAAACGAGTAAAAAGTTGAAAATTTTAGATTAATCTGTATAATTTTGTTTAAAAGCCCATAATTAATTATTTGAACTCAAAAAATTTGATTTAATAACATCTAGTAATTATTTTGTTCGGATTATAACGTTCATATCTAAAAAGGCTTTATAGAGAATCCGTTCGAATACTAACTGAGTAAAAAGCTAAAAATTTTAGATTAATCTGCATAATTTTGTTCAAAAGCCCATAATTAATTATTTGAACTCAAAAAATTTGATTTAATAACATCTAGTTATCGTTTTGTTCGTATTAAAACTTGTATGTCTAAAAAGGCTTTATAGAGAATCCGTTTGAATTTTAACCAAGTAAAAGGCTGAAAATTTTAGATTAATCTGTATAATTTTGTTCAAAAGCCCTTAATTAACTTTTTGAACTGATAAAATTTGATTATTAACATCTTGTTTTGGTTTTGTTCAGATTAAAACGTGCATGTCTAAAAAGGCTTTATAGAGAATCCGTTCAAATTTTAACCGTGTAAAAAGCTGAAAATTTTAGATTAATCTGTATAATTTTGTTCAAAAGCCCATAATTAATTATTTGAACTCAAAAAATTTGATTTAATAACATCTAGTAATTGTTTTGTTCGGATTTAAACGTGCATGTCTAAAAAGGCTTTATAGAGAATCTGTTTGAATTTTAACAGACTAAAAAGTTAAAAATTTTAGATTAATCTGTATAATTTTGTCTAAAAGCCTGTAATTTACTATTTGAACTCATAAAATTTGATTTAATAACATCTGGTTTTCGTTTTGTTGGGATTAAAACGTGCATGTCTATAAAGGCTTTATAGAGAATACGTTCAAATTTTAACCGAGTAAAAAGCTAAAAATTTTAGATTAATCTGTATAATTTCATTTAAAAGCTCAAAATTAATTTTTTGAACTCATAAAATTTCATTTAATAAAATCTGGTTTTCGTTTTGTTGAGATTAAAATGTCCATGTCTAAAAAGGCTTTATAGAGAATCCGTTTGAATTTTAACCGAGTAAAAATCTAAAAATTTTAGATTAAACTACATAATTTTGTTCAAAAGCCCATAATTAATTATTTGAACTCAAAAAATTTGATTTAATAACATCTAGTTATCGTTTTGTTCGGATTAAAACGTACATGTCTAAAAATGCTTTATAGAGAATCCGTTTGAATTTTAACCGAGCAAAAAGCTGTAAATTTTAGATTTATCTGAATAATTTTGTTCAAAATCTCATAATTAACTATTTGAACTCATCAAATTTAATTTAATAACATTTGGTTTTGTTTTGTTCGGATTAAAACGTCCACGTCTAAAAAGGCTTTATAGAGAATCCGTTCAAATTTTAAAAGAGTAAAAAGATAAAAATTTTAGATGAATCTATAAAACTTGTTCAAAAGCCCATAATTAATTATTTTAACTCAAAAATTTTTATTTAATAACATCTAGTTATCATTTTGTTCGGATTAAAACGTGCATATCTAAAAAGGCTTTATGGAGAATCCGTTCGAATTTTAACCAAAAAAAATGCTAAAAATTTTATATTTATCTGTATAATTTTGTTCAAAATCCCATAATTAACTATTTGAACTCATAAAATTTGATTTAATAACATCTGGTTTTTGCTTTGTTCGGATTAAAACGTGCTTATCTAAAAAGACTTTATAGAGAATCCGTTCAAATTTTGACAGAGTAAAAAGCTAAAAATTTTAGATTTGTCTGTATAATTTTGTTCAAAATCTCATAATTAACTATTTGAACTCGTAAAATTTTATTTAATAACATATTATTTAATAACATCTACTTATCATTTTGTTCGGATTAAAACGTGCATGTCTAAAAAGGCTTTATAGAGAATCCGTTCGAATTTTAACCGAGTAAAAAGCTAAAAATTTTAGATTAATAGGCATAATTTTGTTCAAAAGCCCATAATTAATTATTATTTTATTCAAAAGCCCATAATTAATTATTTGAACTCAAAAAATTTGATTTAATAACATCTAGTTATCGTTTTGTTGGGATTAAAACATGAATGTCTAAAAAGGCTTTATAGAGAATCCGTTCAAATTTTAACCGAGTAAAAAGCTAAAAATTTTAGATTAATCTGTATAATTTTGTTCAAAAGCCCATAATTAATTATTTAAACTTAAAAAAATTGATTTAATAACATCTAGTAATTGTTTTGTTCGGATTAAAACATGCATGTCTAAAAAGGCTTTATAGAGAATCTGTTCGAATTTTAACCGACTAAAAGGTTGAAAATTTTAGATTAATCTGTATAATTTTGTTTAAAAGTTCATAATTAACTATTTGAACTCATAAAATTTGATTTAATAACATCTGGTTTTCATTTTGTTCGGATTAAAACGTTCATGTCTAAAAAGGCTTTATAGAGAATCCGTTCGAATTTTAACCGAGTAAAAAGCTGAAAATTTTAGATTAATCTGTGTAATTTTATTCAAAAGCTCAAAATTAAATATTTGAACTCATAAAATTTCATTTAATAACATCTGATTTTGTTTTGTTGGGATTAAAATGTGTATGTCTAAAAAAGCTTTATAGAGAATCCGTTCAAATTTTAACCGAGTAAAAAGCTAATAATTTTAAATTAATCTACATAATTTTGTTCAAAAGCCCATAATTAATTATTTGAACTCAAAAAATTTGATTTAATAACATCTAGTTATCGTTTTGTTCGGATTAAACCGTCCATGTCTAAAAAGGCTTTATAGAGAATACGTTTGAATTTTAACCGAGTAAAAAGATGAAAATTTTAGATTTATCTGTATAATTTTGTTTAAAATCTCATAATTAACTATTTCAACTCATCAAATTTTATTTAATAACATCTCGTTTTGTTTTGTTCCGATTAAAACGTCAACATCTAAAAAGGCTTTATAGAGAATCCGTTCAAATTTTAAACGAGTAAATAGCTGAAAATTTTAGATTAATCTGTATAATTTTGTTCAAAAGCCCATAATTAATTATTTGAACTCAAAAAAAATGATTTAATAACATCTAATTGTCATTTTGTTCGGATTAAAACGTGCATGTCTAAAAAGGCTTTATAGAGAATCTGTTCGAATTTAACCGAGTAAATAGCTAAAAATTTTATATTAATCTGTATAATTTAGTTCAAAATCTCATAATTAACTATTTGAACTCAAAAAATTTGATTTAATAACATCTGGTTTTTGTTTTGTTTGGATTAAAACGTCTACGTCTAAAAAGGCTTTATAGAGAATCCGTTCGAATATTAACCGAATAAAAAGCTAAAAATTTTAGATTAGTCTGTATAATTTTGTTTAAAAGTCCATATTCAACTATTTGAACTCATAAAATTTGATTTAATAACATGTGGTTTTCGTTTTGGAGAGATTAAATCTTGCATGTCTAAAATTGCTTTATAGAGAATCAGTTCGAATTTTAACAGAGTAAAAAGCTGAAAATTTTAGATTTATCTGTATAATTTTGTTCAAAATCCCATAATTAACTATTTGAAATCAAAAAATTTGATTTAATAACATCTAGTTATCGTTTTGTTCGGATTAAAACTTGCATGTCTAAAAAGGCTTTATAGAGAATCCGTTCGAATTTTAACCAAGTAAAATGTTGAAAATTTTATATTAATTTGTATAATTTTGTTCAAAAGCCAATAATTAATTATTTGAACTCAAAAAATTTGATTTAATAACATATGGTTTTTGTTTTGTTCGGATTAAAATGTCTACGTCTAAAAAGGTTCTATAGAGAATCCGTTGGAATATTAACCGAGTAAAAAGCTAAAAATTTTAAATTAATCTGTATAATTTTGTTTAATAGAACATATTCAACTATTTGAACTCATAAAAGTTGATTTAATAACATCTGTTTTTCGTTTTGGTGGGATTAAAACTTGCATGTCTAAAATTGCTTTATAGAGAATACGTTCGAACTTTAACGGAGTAAAAAGCTGAAAATTTTATATTTATCTGTATAATTTTGTTCAAAATCCCATAATTAACTATTTGAACTCGTAAAATTTGATTTAATAACATCTGGTTTCGTTTTGATGGGATAAAAACGTGCATGTCTAAAAAGGCTTTGTGGAGAATCACGTTCGAATTTTAACCAAGTAAAAAGCTAAAAATTTTAGATTAATTTGTATAATTTTGTTCAAAAGCCCATATTCAACTATTTGAACTCATAAAATTTGATTTAATAACATCTAATTTTCTTTTTGTTGGGGCTAAAACTTGCTTGTCTAAAATTGCTTTATAGAGAATTCGTTCGAAATTTAACCGAGTAAAAAGCTGAAAATTTTAGATTTATCTGTATAATTTTGTTTAAAAGACCATATTCAACTATTTGAACTCATAAAATTTGATTTAATAACATCTAATTTTCGTTTTGTTGGGGCTAAAACTTGCTTGTCTAAAATTGCTTTATAGAGAATCCGTTCGAATTTTAACCGAGTAAAAAGTTGAAAATTTTAGATTTATCTGTATAATTTTGTTTAAAATCCCATAGTTAACTATTTGAAATCGTAAAATTTTATTTAATAACATCTGTTTTTTGTTTTGTTTGAATTAAAACGTGCATGTCTAAAAAGGCTTTATAGAGAATACGTTCGAATTTTAACCGAGTAAAAAGCTGAAAATTTTAGATTAATATGTATAATTTTGTTCAAAAGCACAAAATTAAATATTTGAACTCATAAAATTTCATTTAATAAAATCTTGTTTTCGTTTTTTTTGGATTAAAATGTGCATTTCTAAAAAGGCATTGTAGAGAATTCGTTAGAATTTTAACCAAGTAAAAATCTAAAAATTTTATGTTAATCTGTATAATTTGGTTTAAAAGACCATATTCAACTATTTGAACTCATAAAATTTGATTTAATAACATTTGGTTTTCGTTTTGGTAGGATTAAAACATGCATGTCTAAAATTGCTTGATAGAGAATCCGTTCAAATTTTAACTGAGTAAAAAGCTAAAAATTTTAGATTTATCTGTATAATTTTGTTCAAAATCCCATAATTAACTATTTGAACTCATAAAATTTTATTTAATAACATCTGGTTTTTGTTTTGTTCGGATTAAAACGTCCATGTCTAAAAAGACTTTATTGAGAATCCGTTCAAATTTTAACCGAGTAAAAAGCTGAAACTTTTAGACTAATCTTTATAATTTTGTTCAAAAGCCAATAATTTATTATTTGAACTCAAAATTTTGATTTAATAACATTTAGTTATCGTTTTGTTCGGATTAAAACTTGCATTTTTAAAAAGGCTTTATAGAGAATCCGTTCGAATTTTAACCGAGTAAAAAGTTGAAAATTTTAGATTAATTTGTATAATTTTGTTTAAAAGCTCATAATTAACTATTTGAACTCATAAAATTTTATTTAATAACATCTGGTTTTCATTTTGTTCGGATTAAAACGTTCATATCTGAAAAGGCTTTATAGAGAATCCGTTCGAATTTTAACCAAGTAAAAAGCTAAAAATTTTAGATCTATCTGTATAATTTGGTAAAAAATCCCATAATTAACTATTTGAACTCGTAATATTTGATTTAATAACATCTGGTTTCGTTTTGTTGGGATTAAAACGTGCATGTCTAAAAAGGCTTTATAGAGAATCCGTTCAAATTTTAACCAAGTAAAAAGCTAAAAATTTTAGATTAATTTGTATAATTTTATTCAAAAGCCCATAATTAATTATTTGAAATCAAAAAAATTGATTTAATAACATATAGTTGTTGTTTTGTTCGGATTAAAACGTCTACGTCTAAAAAGGCTTTATAGAGAATCCGTTGGAATATTAACCGAGTAAAAAGGTAAAAATTTTAGATTAATCTGTATAATTTTGTTTAAAAGACCATATTCAACTATCTGAACTCATAAACTTTAATTTAATAATATTTGGTTTTCGTTTTGGTGGGATTAAAACTTGCATGTCTAAAATTGCTTTATAGAGAATCCGTTCAAATTTTAACTGAGTAAAAAGCTAAAAATTTTAGATTTATTTGTATAATTTTGTTCAAAATCCCATAATTAACTATTTGAACTCATAAAATTATATTTAATAATATCTAGTTTTTGTTTTGTTCGGAATAAAACGTCCATGTCTAAAAAGACTTTATTGAGACTCTGTTCAAATTTTAACCGAGTACAAAACTGAAACTTTTAGACTAATCTGTATAATTTTGTTTAAAAGCCAATAATTTATTATTTGAACTCAAAAAATTTAATTTAATAACATATAGTTATCGTTTTGTTCGGATTAAAACTTGCATGTCTAAAAAGGCTTTATAGAGAATCCGTTCGAATTTTAACCGAGTAAAAAGTTGAAAATTTTTGATTAATTTGTATAATTTTATTCAAAAGCCCATAATTAATTATTTGAACTCAAAAAAATTGATTTAATAACATATGGTTGTTGTTTTGTTCGGATTAAAACGTCTACGTCTAAAAAGGGTTTATAGAGAATTCGTTGGAATATTAACCGAGTAAAAAGCTAAAACTTTTAGATTAATCTGTATAATTTTGTTCAATAAACCATATTCAACTATTTGAACTCATAAAATTTGATTTAATAACATCTGGTTTTCGTTTTGGTTGGATTAAAACTTGCATGTCTAAAATTGCTTTATAGAGAATCCATTCGAACTTTAACCGAGTAAAAAGCTGAAAATTTTAGATTTATCTGTATAATTTTGTTCAAAATCCCATAATTAACTATTTAAACTCATAAAATTTTATTTAATAACATCTGGGGGTTTTTTTGTTCGGATTAAAACGTCCATGTCTAAAAAGGCTTTATTGACAATCCGTTCGAATTTTAACCGAGTAAAAAGATTTTAGATTTATCTGTATAATTTTTTTCAAAATCCAATAATTAACTATTTGAACTCATAAAATTTGATTTAATAACATATGATTTTCATTAATTTTAGATTAATCTGTATAATTTTGTTCAAAAGCTCAAAATTAAATATTTGAACTCATAAAATTTTATTTAATAAAATCTTATTTTCATTTTGTTGGGATTAAAATGTGCATGTCTAAAAAGACTTTATAGAGAATCCGTTCGAATTTTAACCGAGTAAAAAGCTAAAAATTTTAGATTAATCTGTATAATTTTGTTCAAAAGCTCAAAATTAAATATTTGAACTCATAAAATTTAATTTAATAAAATCTTGTTTTCGTTTTGTTGGGATTAAAATGTGCATGTCTAAAAAGGCTTTGTAGAGAACTCGTTCGAATTTTAATCGAGTAAAAAGCTAAAAATTTTAGATTAATCTGTATAATTTTGTTTAAAAGACCATATTCAACTATTTGAACTCATAAATTTTTAATAGCATCTGGTTTTCGTTTTGATGGGATTAAAACTTGCATGTCTAAGATTGCTTTATAGAGAATTCGTTCGAATTTTAACCTAGTAAAAAGCTGAAAATTTTAGATTTATCTGTTTAATTTTGTTAAAAATCCCATAATTAACTATTTAAAGTCATAAAATTTTATTTAATAACATTTGTTTTTTGTTTTGTTCGGATTAAAACGTGCTTGTCTAAAAAGGCTTTATAGAGAATCCGTTCAAAATTTAATTGAGTAAAAAGCTGAAAATTTTAGATTAATCTGTATAATTTTGTTCAAAACCCCATAATTAATTATTTGAACTCAAAAAATTTGATTTAATAACATCTAGTTATCATTTTGTTCGGATTAAAACATGCATGTCTAAAAAGGCTTTTTAAACAATCCGTTCGAATTTTAACCGAGTAAAAAGTTGAAAATTTTAGATTAATCTGTATAATTTTGTTCAAAAGCCCATAATTAACTATTTGAACTCGTAAAATTTTATTTAATAACATTTGGTTTTTGTTTTGTTTGGACTAATATTTGCTTGTCTAAAATTGCTTTATAGCGAATCCTTTTGAATTTTAACCGAGTAAAAAGTTGAAAATTTTAGATTTATTTGTATAATTTTGTTCAAAAGCTCAAAATTAGATATTTGAACTCATAAAATTTCATTCAATAAAATCTTGTTTTCGTTTTGTTGGATTAAAATGTGCATGTCTAAAAAGGCTTTGTAGAGAATTCGTTCGAATTTTAACCGAGTAAAAAGCTAAAAATTTTAGATTAATCTGTATAATTTTGTTTAAAAGACCATATTCAACTATTTGAACTCATAAAATTTGATTTAATAACATCTGGTTTTCATTTTGGTGGAATTAAAACTTGTATGTCTAAAATTGCTTTATAGAGAATCCGTTCGAATTTTAACCGAGTAAAAAGTTGAAAATTTTAGATCTATCTCTATAATTTTGTTAAAAATCACATAATTAACTATTTGAACTCATAAAATTTTATTTAAAAAAATCTGTTTTTTGTTTTGTTCGGATTAAAACGGGCATGTCTAAAAAGGCTTTATAAAGAATCCTTTCAAATTTTAACCGAGTAAAAAGCTAAAAATTTTAGATTAATCTATAAAATTTTGTTCAAAAGCCCATAATTAATTATTTGAACTCAAAAAATTTGATTTAATAACATCTAGTTATTGTTTTGTTCGGATTAAAACGTGCATGTCTAAAAAGGTATTATAGAGAATCCGTTCGAATTTTAACCGAGTTAAAAGTTGAAAATTTTAGATTAATCTGTATAATTTTGTTTAAAACCCCATAATTAACTATTTCAACTCGTAAAATTTGATTTAATAACATCTAATTTTCGTTTTGTTGGGACTAAAACTTGCTTGTCTAAAATTGCTTTATAGAGAATCCGTTCGAATTTTAACCGAGTAAAAAGCTAAAAATTTTAGATCTATCTGTATAATTTTGTTAAAAATCTCATAATTAACTATTTGAACTCATAAAATTTTATTTAATAAAATCTGGTTTTTGTTTTGTTTGGATTAAAACGGGCATGTCTAAAAAGGCTTTATAAAGAATCCTTTCAAATTTTAACCGAGTAAAAAGCTAAAAATTTTAGATTAATCTATAAAATTTTGTTCAAAAGCCCATAATTAATTATTTGAACTCAAAAAATTTGATTTAAAACATCTAGTTATTGTTTTGTTCGGATTAAAACGTGCATGTCTAAAAAGGCATTATAGAGAATCCGTTCGAATTTTAACCGAGTAAAAAGTTGAAACTTTTAGATTAATCTATATAATTTTGTTCAAAACCCCATAATTAACTATTTTAACTCGTAAAATTTGATTTAATAACATCTAATTTTCATTTTGTTGGGACTAAAACTTGCTTGTCTAAAATTGCTTTATAGAGAATCCGTTCGAATTGTAACAGAGTAAAAAGCTAAAAATTTTAGATTTATTTGTATAATTTCGTTCAAAATCCAATATTTAACTATTTGAACTCATAAAATTTCATTTAATAACATCTGGTTTTTGTTTTGTCGGATTAAAACGTCCACGTCTAAAAAGGCTTTATAGAGAACCCGTTCAAATTTTAACCGAGTAAAAAGCTAAAAATTTTAGATTAATCTGTATAATTTTGTTCAAAACCCCATAATTAATTATTTGAACTCAAAAAATTTGATTTAATAACATCTAGTTATCGTTTTGTTCGGATTAAAACGTGCATATCTAAAAATGCTTTATAGAGAATCCGTTCGAATTTTAATTAAGAAGTTAAAAATTTTAGATTTATCTGTATAATTTTGTTCAAAAGCCCATAATTAACTATTTGAACTCGTAAAATTTGATTTAATAACATCTGATTTTCGTTTTGTTGGGATTAAAACGTATATGTCTAAAAAGACTTTATAGAGAATTCGTTCGAATTTTAACCGAGTAAAAAGTTGAAAATTTTAGATTAATCTGTATAATTTTGTTCAAAAGCTCAAAATTAAATATTTTAACTCATAAAATTTCACTTAATAAAATCTTGTTTTCATTTTGTTGTGATTAAAATGTGCATGTCTAAAAAGGCTTTAGTAATACCCCAAAAATTATATCTAATTTTAAAAAACCTAATTTTAAAATTCCTAATTAAAAAGTCTTTTCATATTCCCAATTTATGAAACCCTAATTTTTTTGAGGTTTTAAATTGATTTTCAACATTTAAGGGAAAATTTTTGTGATAAGGTTATAAAGTTTTGAAAGTTTAAATGTGAATTTAAATATTAAAAGTTAAAGTGATATTTTAAAATTAAATAACTTTTTGGATAACTAATTTGCTTTTAAACTGAGATTAATTATTTTTTATTAAGAGTTTTTCTATAATCAATCTTTTTATTAAAAATATTATTTTATTTAATTATTATTTTATCAAAACTCTTTATTTAATATTATATATATTATATAAAGTCTCAGATAAAGATAAGAAGCTCATTTGAAATTATACAACCTTATTTTTTTTTATTATTATATTTATAATATGATCTAATAGAATTTTAATTCTACTTAAGTTCAGTTATTTTTCTCGCTATAAATACATATTGTGATCTAAGAGAAATCACTACATTATTTTTCCTCCATCAAGATTCTCTAAAGACTCTGTTCTCACTCTTTATTTCTGTCCAAGATCAAAACTATGTTAGGTAATAATTTGAGTCGCTTTGGCTAAGGTGTGTTCTCTTACTAGTGCTATATGTTTTTTTTAAATATACTTTCCTGTGATATGCTTTGAAAATATTCGTGTTTTGTTGTCATGTTTAATTTTATCTGTTTTTTTTATTATTCAATATAAAACAAATTATTAGATTTTCAAATTATTATTATTATTTTGGAAACTTTGAAGCATTTGGGAATTAAGATTATTTTCAGTATACATAAATATTTTTTTATATTCAGATATTTAATTTGAACCATCAGATTATAATATTAATTTAATAAGTTTATGTGATAATTTATTTTGGGAATTTTAACTATTTTTAAATTATTAATTCTTAGTTATAATTTTAACCTTCGGATGTGAAGAATTATTAAGAATTTAAATATTTTACAGTTATTATGAAATAATATAAATTAAATTAGTTTTGGGTTTAAAGCTTTTAATGTTAACTTCCTAAATTCGTCCTGTTTCTTCTTGTGCTAAATATATATTTCTTTTTGTGTTATTGTCGAATAAATTCAAATGTGTCTTTTCTTCTTATGCTAAACGTGTATTCTTTTCTTGCGTGTCTTCCTCTTGTGCTAAATGTGTGTTTCTTCTTGTGCTATTGTAAAATGAATTTAAATGTGCATTCTCTTTATTTGCTAGATTTTTTGTATATTGTACTTATCCGTTACTGAGACTTTACGGTATATTGACATGCTATATGATATTGTGAATATTGTGTTACACTATGAGATTGAGATTAGATTTACTAAACTGTGTGATTCGTATACTATACGGATATTTGTGTGGTGACATGAGATCATTGACATTTATTGCATTACATGTGCATGGGGTGGATTTTACGGAGGAAGGTGGTTTTACCACACTGTGTTTTGGCGAAATATGGGGTGAGAGGTTCTGGGGAACTACCTCCACTGTGTTTGGCGTTCGGAGTATGGGACTGCATTCTCTTTCATATTGCATTTTCTGTGACATTGCATTCATCACTCTTTGTGTTTATTTACTACGGAAGTTATATTATAATTGTGATTGTGATTTGAGTGATATTGTGATTTTTGACTGCACTTTAGAGGCACACTAGGCTTTATATCTCATTCTTTTAGTTTATTTTTTCAGATATTTGGCCTTAGAGTTGATACTTGGAGATCTCTACCGGACAATATTTTTTTTTCAGTACGGTTATTTACAACTATTTTATTTTAGTTATTTTGAGATTATCATGGATCTAAGATGTTTTAAAACCTCATGCATAAAATTGTTATATCCATTTTTAAATCAGAATATTTACTTTTTAATTATATTTTTATCTTTTGGTTTACAAATTGGATTTGTATCACTTTTTAAAATTTCTTGACATAAAAGTTTTAAAAACAACAATTTTAACCTACCGTACTCTTTAAGTTAAAATTAAGGGGTTACATTTTTTGTATCAGAGCCGTATTCAACACTCAGACTGTGAGGTCCATTAGTAGTGTTTTATAAATTTTTAAAAAATATGCATGCATTAAATATTTTTGGGATATGAGATGTTTTGGAAAAAATAATATTTATTCATGTGTTTTAGATTTGAGACTCCAGTACCAAATCTTACTTTAGGTTTGTTATTTATTTACACACTACTTTATATTATCATCTCTAGTAAATAAATTATTATGTCACCTCGCATGAGTTTTTGATTTGTGTATGTTTCATATAGATTCAGATCTAACAAGATTGTTTACCCGTTAGTTAGTGCTTACTACTCATGATATAGAATTTTTTTTCTTTGTAACCTTGAAAGTGATGACTTTGAACCATGTGAATCTTTGAGTCATGTTTTTTTTTGAGTAACCTTTATAAGTCTTAGCACAAGTTCTGCTTAAGAACCCAAACTTTAGTTATCGAGCAAAATATCGTAACTGTACTAATTCCTATGAATTTAAGATTAAAGCTTTTCTGATAACTTTTTGTTGTCAATTGTTGCCCGAACCTAAGTGCTCTTTTAGTTTTTCTCTAAACAACTGTGCTTTTGAAAATCTACCGTTAAGTCTGGAAAATTTTAAGGACAAAATTTCTTTTAAGGGTGGTAGAGTTGTAATACCCCAAAAATTATATCTAATTTTAAAAACCCTAATTTTAAAATTCCTAATTATAAACTCTTTTCAGATTTCCAATTTATGAAACCCTAATTTTTTTGAGGTTTTTAATTGATTTTCTATATTTAAGGGAAAATTTTTGAGATAAGGTTATAAAGTTTTGAAAGTTTAAATGTAAATTTAAAGATTAAAAGTTAAAGTGATGTTTTAAAATTAGATGACTTTTTGGATAACTAATTTGCTTTTAAACTGAGATTAATTATTTTTTATTAAGAGTTTTTCTATAATCAATCTTTTTATTAAAAATATTATTTTATTTAATTATTATTTTATCAAAACTCTTTGTTTAATATTATATATATTATATAAAATCTCAGATAAAGATAAGAAGCTCATTTGAAATTATACAATCTTATTTTTTTTTATTATTATTATATTTATAATGTGATCTAATAGAATTTTAATTCTACTTAAGTTCAGTTATTTTTCTCGCTATAAATACATATTGTGATCTAAGAGAAATCACTACTTTATTTTTCCTCCATCAAGATTCTCTAAAGACTATGTTCTCACTCTTTATTTCTGTCCGAGATCAAAACTATGTTAGGTAATAATTTGAGTCGCTTTGACTAAGGTGTGTTCTCTTACTAGTGCTATATGTTTTTTTTTAAATATACTTTCCTGTGATATGCTTTGAAAATATTCGTGTTTTGCTGTCATGTTTAATTTTTGTATTGTGACTTTAGTTGTGTATTTGTGTTTGAGATCTCACACTTTTGCGAGTAATTATGATTTTAAATCCTGTGAATTTATGTTTTTGGATAAATTAAGATTTCAGATAAATTATAATTTTGGATTAAACTATGATTTAAATATGTAGTTGTGATTTGTATTGTGTGTACATTATGTTTTTGCAATGTTTTATCTAAAATATTACTCTTGAGAAATAATTTTATAAACTTTTTTTTATTATTTTTATCTTCATCTTTAAGATACGCTAAGTTCTTTAGGGTTACTCTATCTTAGTTTCTTCTTATAAATCTTTAGAATTTAGGCAATACGGTACCTAGGGAATCTCATATTTTATCTGTTTTTTTTATTATTCAATATAAAACAAATTATTAGATTTTCAAATTATTATTATTATTTTGGAAACTTTTATGCATTTGGGAATTAAGATTATTTTCAGTATACATAAATATTTTTTTTATATTCAGATATTTAATTTGAACCATCAGATTATAATATTAATTTAATAAGTTTATGAGATAATGTATTTTGAGAATTTTAACTATTTTTAAATTATCAATTCTTAGTTATAATTTTAACCTTCGGATGTGATGAATTATTAAGAATTTAAATATTTTACAGTTATTATGAAATAATATAAATTAAATTTGTTTTGGGTTTAAAGCTTTTAATATTAACTTCCTAAATTCGACCTGTTTCTTCTTGTGCTAAATATATATTTCTTTCTGTGTTATTGTCGAATAAATTCAAATGTCTTTTCTTCTTATACTAAACGTGTATTCTTTTTTTGCGTGTCTTCCTCTTGTGCTAAATGTGTGTTTCTTCTTGTGCTATTGTAAAATGAATTTAAATGTGCATTCTCTTTATTTGCTAGATTTTTTGTTTATTGTACTTATCCGTTACTGAGACTTTACGGTATATTGACATGCTATATGATATTGTGAACATTGTGTTACACTATGAGATTGCGATCAGATTTACTGAACTGTGTGATTCGTATACTATACGGATATTTGTGTTGTGACATGAGATCATTGGCATTTATTACATTACATGTGCATGGGGTGGATTGTACGGAGGAAGGTGGTTTTACCAAACTGTGTTTTGGCGAAATAAGGGGTGAGGGGTTCTGGGGAACTACCTCCACTGTGATCGGTTAGCTTTGTCACCACTTTGTTTGGCGTTCGGAGTATGGGACTGCACTCCCTTTGATATTGCATTTTCTGTGACATTGCATTCATCACTCTTTGTGTTTATTTACTACGAAAGTTATATTTTAATTGTGATTGTGATTTGAGTGATATTGTGATTTTTGACTGCACTTTAGAGGCACACTGGGCTTTATAGCTCATTCTTTTAGTTTATTTTTTTCAGATATTTGGCCTTAAGAGTTGGTACTTGGAGATCTCTACCGGACAACATTTTTTTTTCAGTACGGTTATTTGCAACTATTTTATTTCAGTTATTTTGAGATTATCTGGGTTCTAAGATGTTGTAAAACCTCATGCATAAAATTGTTATATCCATTTTTAAATCAGAATATTTACTTTTTAATTATGTTTTTATCTTTTAGTTTACAAATTGGATTTGTATCACTTTTTAAAATTTCATCACATAAAAGTTTTAAAAATAACAATTTTAACCTACCGTACTCTTTAAGTTAAAATTAAGGGGTTACAGCTTTGTAGAGAATTCGTTCGAATTTTAACCGAGTAAAAAGCTAAAAATTTTAGATTAATCTTTATAATTTTGTTTAAAAGACCATATTCAACTATTTGAACTCATAAAATTTCATTTAATAACATCTGGTTTTCGTTCTGGTGGGATTAAAACCTGCATGTATAAAATTGCTTTATAGAGAATCCGTTCGAATTTTAACCGAGTAAAAAGCTGAAAATATTAGATCTATCTGTATAGTTTTGTTAAAAATCCCATAATTTTAACTATTTGAACTTATAAAATTTTATTTAATTACATTTGGTTTTTGTTTTGTTCGGATTAAAATGTGCATGTCTAAAAAGGCTTTATAAAGAATTCTTTCAAATTTTAACCGAGTAAAAAGCTGAAAATTTTAGATTAATCTGTATAATTTTGTTCAAAAGCCCATAATTAATTATTTGAACTCAAAAAATTTGATTTAATAACATGTAGTTATCGTTTTGTTTGGATTAAAACGTGCATGTCTAAAAAGGCTTTATAGAGAATCCGTTCGAATTTTAACCGAGTAAAAAGTTGAAAATTTTAGATTAATCTGTATAATTTTGTTCAAAAGCCTATAATTTACTATTTGAACTCGTAAAATTTGATTTAATAACATCTAATTTTCGTTTTTTTGGGACTAAAACTTTCATGTCTAAAATTGCTTTATAGAGAATCCATTCGAACTTTAACCGAGTAAAAAGTTGAAAATTTTAGATTTATCTGTATAATTTTGTTCAAAATCCAATAATTAACTATTTGAACTCATAAAATTTCATTTAATAACATCTGTTTTTTTTGTTCGGATTAAAACGTCTACGTCTAAAAAGGCTTTATAGAGAACCCGTTCAAATTTTAACCGAGTAAAAAGCTGAAAATTTTAGATTAATCTGTATAATTTTGTTCAAAACCCCACAATTAATTATTTGAACTCAAAAAATTTGATTTAATAACATCTAATTATCGTTTTGTTCGGATTAAAACGTGCATATCTAAAAAGGCTTTATAGAGAATCCATTGGAATTTTAACCGAGTAAAAAGTTGAAAATTTTAGATTAATCTGTATAATTTTGTTCAAAAGCCCATAATTAACTATTTGAACTCGTAAAATTTGATTTAATAACATCTGATTTTCGTTTTGTTGGGATTAAAACGTGCATGTCTAAAAAGACTTTATAGAGAATCCGTTCGAATTTTAACCGAGTAAAAAGCTGAAAATTTTAGATTAATCTGTATAATTTTTTTCAAAAGCTCAAAATTAAATATTTGAACTCATAAAATTTCATTTAATAAAATCTTGTTTTCGTTTTGTTGGGATTAAAATGTGCATGTCTAAAAAGGTTTTGTAGAGAATTCGTTCGAATTTTAACCGAGTAAAAAGCTAAAAATTTTAGATTAATCTGTATAATTTTGTTTAAAAGAACATATTCAATTATTTGAACTCATAAAATATTATTTAATAACATCTAGTTTTCGTTTTGGTGAGATTAAAACTTGCATGTCTAAAATTGCTTTATAGAGAATCCGTTCGAATTTTAATCGAGTAAAAAGATGAAAATTTTAGATCTATCTATATAATTTTGTTAAAAATCCCGTAATTAACTATTTGAACTGATAAAATTTTATTTAATAACATCTGGTTTTTGTTTTGTTCAGATTAAAACGTGCATGTCTAAAAATGCTTTATAAAGAATCTTTTCAAATTTTAACCGAGTAAAAAGATGAAAATTTTAGATTAATCTGTATAATTTTATTCAAATTCACATAAATAATTATTTAAACTCAAAAAAATTGATTTAATAACATCTAGTTATCGTTTTGTTCGGATTAAAACGTGCATGTCTAAAAAAGGTTTATAGAGAATCCGTTCGAATTTTAACCGAGTAAAATATTGAAAATTTTAGATTAATCTGTATAGTTTTTTTCAAAAGACCATAATTAACTATTTGAACTCAAAAAATTTTATTTAATAAAATCTGATTTTCATTTTGTTGGGACTGAAACGTGCATATCTAAAAAGGCTTTATAAAGAATCCGTTCGAATTTTAACCGAGTAAAAAGCTGAAAATATTAGATTAATCTTTATAATTTTGTTCAAAAGCCCATAATTAATTATTTGAACTCAAAAAATTTGATTTAATAACATCTAGTTATTAATTTCTTCGGATTAAAATGTGTATGTCTAAAAAGTCTTTATAGAGAATCTGTTCGAATTTTAATCGAGTAAAAAGTTGAAAATTTTAGATTAATCTGTATAATTTTGTTCAAAAGCTCATATTCAACTATTTGAAATCATAAAATTTGATTTAATAACATCCAGTTTTTGTTTTGTTGGGATTAAAACTTGCTTGTCTAAAATTGCTTTATAGAGAATCCGTTCGAATTTTAACCGAGTAAAAAGCAGAAAATTTTAGATTTATCTGTATAATTTTGTTCAAAATCCCATAATTAACTATTTGAACTCATAAAATTTAATTTAATAACATTTGGGTTTTGTTTTGTTCGGATTAAAACGTGCATGTCTAAAAAGTCTTTATAGAGAATCCGTTCTAATTTTTTTTTTGAAAGAAAGGGCCTCATTAATAAAACCTATAGCCAACCACCCCGAGAGGAGATTAGGCCCCTATGGGGAAAAGACCACCCAAGTTATTATTGAGAAGAAGAGAAAGACCTCTCTGAGAGTACAGAAGCCCGAATATAATCGGAAAAAAAAAGTCAAAAGAACAAGAAGAAAACGAACGTAAAGCCCTAGTAGCCAAAATATGGGCTACAACATTAGCAGCTCTAGGCACATAACATATCTGACAATCAGGCAAGGTACCAAGAGTGGAGCGGATACGGGTAACCAAGTGTTGCACTGTAGAAAGATCTTTGGAAGGAGCGTTATTTACTTTGTTAGCAATGGAAGCAGAATCCGTTTCAACGACCACATTAGTCCAACCATTGGTAGCAGCAAGACGCAAACCTTCCAGGATGGCAAGAGCCTCAGCAGAAGCAGGATCCGGACAAATGAGGGGCATGGCGCAACCACCGAGCACAGAGCCAGCAGAGTCTCGAGCAATGACACCTGCCGCGGCCCCCTTTAAGACAGGGTCGAAGGCCCCATCTATGTTAATTTTGGCGAAATCCGGAGCCGGTTTCATCCATCTAGCCTGAGCAAAGGTGGGCTCAGCTAGCCGGGAGCACAAGCGGATCACATCATTAATTGATGTATAATCAGTAAAAAGTTTCTGGGCATTGGCAACAGTTAACCAAACCGGTTGAAGATGATTTGTATGAATAAAGTCATTACGGCAATTCCATAAGTTCCATAAAACTGTTACAAGAAACGAGAATTGGTGCAAAGAGAGGAAACCAACAACATCAGAAAGCCACTGATGGGGGGAAGAGGAAGCAGTGGACAGAATCCGAGAGGGAAGACCAGACAGAAGGAGCGCCTCCTTAGCACTAGGACAATCCCTCAAGGCATGGAGGGAGGACTCAATAGCCACATTACAGATAGGGCAAACCCCTGACCCGAGATTGGCGTGGAGGATCTTTTGCCCAGAGGGTAGTGCATCATGACCTAACCGCCAACCAAAGGAACGTACTTTGGGTAAAGTAGGCAATTTAGATAAGATTTTCCATAGCTTGGAAGGCATGTGAACAGGCCCTGGCTGAAGCTGCAGGAATTGATAACCGGATCGAACTGTATATATGCCAGCATCATGGCGTCCCCAAAGTATGGTGTCGTTAACGTCATTAATAGTTGGGACATTAAGAATGGTATTAGAGTCTTCATGAGAAAAATACTCTCGTACTTTTGGTTCATCCCAACGAGGCAAGTTACGTAGCATAAAAGTGCTTGCACGAAGAGGGACTTCATCATTCACCTCATAATCTCCATAAAGGGTTACAGGCTGAGAACCCCCCCATCTATCAAAATGAATCTAAATATTACTGGAAATGCCAGGGCGTTTGAAAAAATCATTGCGTAGCTTGGAAATAGCAATGCTAAGACCCTTCCAGGCAAAGGAGGAGCTCCGAGTAGAACTAGATTCAAGGACAGAGCCCGTCGGATAATATTTGCATTTGTAGACCTGGCAGAGAAGGTTATCAAGTTCGCAAATCAACCTCTAAATTTGTTTACCGAGTAAAGCAATATTAAAATGGTGAAGGTCCCTAAACCCAACACCGCCAGCTGCTTTTGGTAGGCATATGGTGTCCCAAGGAAGCATGTGCCATCCTCGTTTGTCAGCTTTTCCAGACCACCAGAACCGACGTATCGCGGTGGTCATGTCATCAATAATGTTTTATGGTAAAAGGTAATAGGACATAACATATTGGGGCATAGATTGTATAACCGATTTAAAGAAAATTTCCCTACCACTGAAGGAAAGGAGATGTTTATCCCAAGTACTTAGGCGAGCATTCATTTTGTCTCGAGTGAACCCAAGAGCTGCAGTTTTGTTCTTTCCAATAAGGAGAGGAACTCCTAGATAGATACAAGGATCATCCACCTCACGAACATGGAGTATAGCACTGATATCCGACCGGAGCGGAGTAGGAGTTTTCCGTGAGAAGAAGATAGTGGATTTTTCAAAATTCACCGCCTGCCCAGACAAAATGGCATAAGTATGCAAAACTTCCTTAAGTCGTTGAGCTTCGGTGGTTGTGTTCCTAAAGAAAACAACACAGTCATCTGCAAAGAGAAGGTGGTTAACACGGGGTCCATTTCTGCTGGCACAAAGCCCAGGGAGGTGACCATTTGTCTGTTCAGAGTTAAGCAGTGTAGAAAGACCTTGAGTACAGAAGAGAAAAAGAAAAGGAGAGAGAGGGTCCCCTTGCCGTAGGCCTCTATTGGGCTTGAAAGGGCGCGAAAGGGAGTCGTTGATGCGGACTTGAAATGAGACAGAGGAGACACACCTCATAATAAGGGAAACCCAGCTCGAGTTGAAACCTAGGCGAGACATAATTTACTCGAGAAAGGGCCATTCAACACGGTCAAAGGCTTTTTCCATATCGAGCTTTAAACTAGCACCTTTTGCCAATGAGGTGACATCTGTATTTAACGTATGGATGAGCTCATGAGCAATAAGAATGTTATCAATAATTCTCCGTCCATGGACGAAAGCAGCCTGAGTGCCACTGATACATAATGGGATAATAGATTTTAAACGGTTAACTAAGACTTTCGACACAGTTTTATAGATGACTGTACAAAGACTAATAGGACGTAGATGCCGCATCGTAGTAGGGTTGCTAATTTTGGGAATAAGAACAATGATGGAACGATTGACCTCGTCCATATTAATAGACCCTTTCAGAAGACCGAGGCAAAGAGTGTAAAATCCTGGCCAAGGATGTGCCAATACTTTCGAAAGAAGTTACTCGGGAAGCCATCAACTCCTGGGGCTTTCCTCGGGTCGATATCACGAAAAGCAACAAAGACTTCATCGGCTGTAAAGTCCTTGTTAAGGTCATTGTTCATAGAATCGGTAACAATAGAAGGGATGTTATCCAAGATGGAAGATGCTATGGTAGGGGAGGAGGAGGAAAAGAGGGTTTGAAAGTAATTAATAGCAGTAGACATAATGTCATCCGTATTGGTTTGCCATAAATTCTGGTGGTTAAAGAGACCAACAATATTATTCTTCCGCTGGCGGCTAGTTGCCCTGGCATGAAAGAAAGCAGTGTTTTTGTCACCATATTCCAACCAGTGTGTCCGAGCTCGTTGAGCCCAATAAATTTCCTTTGTATTAAGCAAGCTATCCAGGTCACTTTTAGCGGAAATAAGATTTTGAATATCCAAATCTGAAAGCTAACGTTTGAGACACATATTGATAAAATCATTTAGTTGGGTTTTGCGCTCATTTGATTTAATGTGCTTATTAGTTTGCCAAGTAGCTAAGAAACATCCAATAGTTCGAAGCTTCTCAATGGTCGAGCCAGAATGGTTGGACCAAATCTCCGCGATACGGGATAGGACAGTGGGGTTGTCAGCCCAACAGGTCTCATAAAGAAACGGGGTATTGGTACGTTTAGAGCGCAAAGGTGGAGAAGGATTGGTATCCATTAGAATAGGGCAGTGGTCAGAACGCGCCTGAAAGAAGGAAGTAGCTCGACAAGTAGGAAAAGAGTGAAACCAAGCAGAGTTACCAAGGAATCTATCAATTCTTTCCAAGATAGTTCTGGTAGTACGACTTGATCGAGTCCAAGTGAACCAACCAGAAGTTGGTTTACAGTCAAAAAGATCATTCTGAGCAAGGCAATCTCGAAAGTTATTAATTTGCGACCGAGCACGGCGAGAACCACCTTGTTTTTCATAATCATGAAGAATTTCATTAAAGTCCCCCCTAAAAGCCAGAGAAGGGTGGAGGATGAGTTAAGAGAGTTTATTAGGTGCCAAGTTTTGTATTTATTTACAGTTTCAGGGAAGCCATGTAGACCGGAAAAATGTAAACGGATAGACCCAAAGGAAATAATAACGTCAATATGATGATCCGAATAGGAAAACAAATCAATTGAAGTATTGGTATTCCAAATTATAGCAAGCCCAGTACAAGAAGGCCTGGGATCAACGGCTATACAACCATGCATGCCCAATTTGTGCTTAATTTGTTCCATATTGTGTGTGTTCAATCTAGTCTCACAAAGAAAGAGACAATCGACATCATGTTTAGAAGTAGAACGTTGTAATGCACGAACTGCCTGGGCGTTGCCAAGACCCTGACAATTCCAACATAAGAGTTTCATTCCTCCCGGCAGGGTTGATCACAGTCAACCTCCACCGCAGAGTTTTTTACGCTGCTCATCCTAGCCATAACCATTCTGATGAAAAGATTAAAAGGAGAAAATTTGCGAAGCATATACCACAAGCGATTCGTACGAAAAACACCCAGTTTAGGACACGAAGCTGACTTAAAAAACCCAACGAAAGGAGTCAATCGTAAGATAGCGACATCATGAAAGATGTTGGAACAATCCTTATATAAGGGTGGTATATTCAACGCAGAGTGTGTAAGAGATAGATAACAGACAAAATAGACAGATATGGGAGATATAGTTTGGAATATCTTATAACAACAAACGGAAACAAAAACAACAACAACAAAAAAGAACATAGAAGAAGAACAAAAATAATAAAAAAAGAGAACAATAAATGTATTATTAATCCAAATAAAGAAAAACATCAAAGCCAGAAAAACAAAAACAAAGCCTGAATGGCCACATGATCCTAACAAAGGCAGAACAACGGAAAAGACACTATAATAAGAAAATGGAAAAAACAAAAACAGGAAAGCATCATGCAAGAAAACAGCATGTTGTGAGAGAGGAACTGTCAGAGCGTTGCCCAGGCCCAGACAGTTCCAAAAGAAAGTGATCATTTTGCTCGGCGGGGCTGATCAGAATCAACCTCCGCCGCAGAGTTTTTTGCGCTGCTCATCCCAGCTTTCTCCATCAATGTCGTGCTGGCTCGTGGTCGTTTGACCCTAGTAGATTCATCTGAGGGAGGAGTTCTTTTAGCACCACGACTTGAAGTTGGTCGAACAGGACGCTTAGGCGTTGGCGCAGAATCTAACCATTCAGCAGCTTCCTGAAAATCATGGTCATTGGCGAGATCAGCCTCAAGCTCTTGGAGATCGGGATCAGAGAGATTCACTTCCCCTACGTTGGTGATTCATTGTTGCCTAGTAGTAATATTAGAGCTTTGGTCAGGAAAAACCATTTGCAGCGGCTGCGAAGGATATCGACGAGCAGAGAGCTTACTAGGAACCGTTGGGAGTAGGCGAGGACCTTTGGGAATTGGCGGTTCAGTGATTGACACAGGCTCATTACCGTTGGTCGGAAGAGATGTCAAAGAAACTTTAGATTTACCCTTCTCAGTGTTGGCATTGGTGTTTGATGTTTGGGAGGACGAAGGTATTTGATGAGCATTAGTATCATTGGTGACATAGCGGATACGACCTCTTTGGGTGGGTTGTGAATCCTTTTTCTTTGGAAGATACCTTAACCAGTCACCAAAAGGAAGTTGTTCAGGTCGCGATTCTTCCAGGACGGAACAAAGGTCAAGGGAATGGCCAATACGGCCACAACAATAGCAAATAAGAGGCAGACGTTCATATTGAAGCAGACAGAACCTTGGAGAAGGACCACCCCCAAGAGCAATACAGCGCCGAATTGGTTGTGTGGCATCAATCGACAAGCCCACCCTCAAGTAGTCAACCATGTTAAGGTCAATTTTCCTCGTATCAATTTTTGTTACTGAACCAATAATGGTGCCAAGGGATATGCCAATATTATGAGCTGAATCCTCCGTGGCCAGAAAGATGTGCGGGATGTTCATTATAGAGAAGGAATGTTCATCAGCAGTGATAGCAGAATTGTACTGAGTGAGAGCAAGCCATTCATCTTTGTATGTCCAAGGACCTCTAGAGAGTATATCATCCTTAATTCTCTCATCTTTGAAACGGATGAGAAACATATGTGGTTTCAAGATTCGCATAGATACGAGCTTGGCCGAAGTCCAAATGCCAGTGAAAGCCTTAACAATCACCTGATCATCGATCTCCTTTGAAGTAATAAGCTTCCTAAGAAGAGAAGATTGTGAATCTTCTTCTTGTATATCCCAAGATATAGAGGGTTGGAAGATGGTTGCCTGTTCATCAGCGGTAAAGTGAATATCACCAAGTTGCTGTAGGAACGACTTAGAATCCATTATAAAGAGGTTGGAAAGATCAAAAGTAAAACCGAGAGAAAGACAGAGAAGGTGGCGTGTGAGAAGAGTAGGGAATGAGAAAATATGAAGTGGAGGGCCAGATTTATATAAGAAGGAAGGAGTTTGAAATAAAATAGAATTGCAGTTTAAAAAGTTAGAAAGAGATAATAAATAAAAGAGGTAGAGATTAATATGAATTAAAGAGAAAATATTATAAAAAATAGGATGAAAGATGGGCAAGGATAGCTTATCACTTAGAAAGATAAATAAATTAGAATAAGATAAAGTAGATAAAAAATAAAAGTGGTAGAGTTTGAGAAGAGTTAAAAATAGGATATTGTGAAATATTAAATAAAAGATTGTCAAGGATATCATGACCCTTATAAAACGAAACAAGTAAGGAATTGGATGGTATAGAGGAGTTTGGTTTAGAATAGGAAAGTGAAAGCAAATAAAAGTCTCTTCAAAGAGAGAAGGTTGAATGAAAGAAGACTTAGAAGTTAGGTAACGCAGGCATAGTTTCAAGCAGATAAAGAAACTAATAAACTTGAAGAAAGTCAAGCTATAAAAGATGGAGCTATAGAATCGAAAAACGGTTAAGAGTAAGACACCATTAAAGGTGTTGGATAAATCCCTAAATAAGGGTGGTATATAAGAACAAAATCGAAAATTATAGAGAAAGTATGGGCAAATGCTCCATTGTATGTCATCGCCTGACAAACAAAAGATGTAGACGAAAAAGGAGTAGTAATAGAATAACAAAGGAAAACATAAGAACCAAGACCCGAAAAATAAAGGAACGAAAGTAATAAAAAAATAAACCTGTAGTAACACAAGAACCAGGACAAAAAATAACGTCCCTTTAACATACGGACAAAGGCAAAGAGATAGCACGAAGTAGCAGCGATGTAAAACAACACCAAGGAAGGAAGAGGCGAAGGGAGAGCCTTGCGTGAAGTAGAAAGCCGGAGTTTCAGGAACCAGTAGAAACCAGTGGATAAGTAGAAAGATCCGACCCCAACGCCGAGAATGAAGAGAAACATGGAGCGAGCAAAGCACCAAACCCCGAGCAATCTTGAGGAAGCATGACTAGGATACCGGCGACACCAAAACAGGACCATAACAAGGCCTATACACAGCAACACCAACAAGGAGCAGGTAAACATTCGATCGTTCGAGACGGATGCGCAGACCACCATGAGCCGGCACAACCCGTCGAAAACAAAGAGAAACATACGTAACAGTCTCTCGAGAAACAAGAGGATAGCGCAGCCACCGACTCCAAGAAACCAGGAGGGAGAGATCCGGACGAACAGAAGAACTCGTGCGAGCAAAATACATCTGAGAGACGTGCAAAATCGAAGTCGGAGAAGAACAGGACCTAACCGGAGTGCAAATCCTTCCCTTCCCCAAACGTGAAGAGTGAGCGTAGCAGTCGAACAACAAGGAGCCGGAGAAACATGAGAGAACAGATTGATCCAGAAATAAATAAAAACTTAGGGTCTTTAAGTTTAAGTCAGAGTAGAACTCCTCCTTAACCAGGACCTCTTGTACAACCAAGAAACTAAAAGAGAAACAGTTTTGGAGACTAAAAAACAATATATGAATAAACCATAACCAAGGACGCGCCTGAAACGGCGATCCCAAGCAAGGTGGATGAGAGCAACCGACGGTTGTAGATAAAAAAACAAATCCAGAGGAGTTTGTTAGTAAAAATGACTGAAGGATGAGAATGGTCATGCCAGAGAATCGGAGGCGGAAAACAGTGAAAACGGAGATAAGGAACCAGTAGGACGACGATGACACCAAGGTCAGAGAATTGGCAAAAGTTGCGGAGGATTCTTCCTCTCTCAGATGAAGAGGTGTAACGGATGATTCTTCCTCTCTCGCGCGGGGAGGTGAAACGGAGAAGCCGATCAAGGCCAGGGGATTGGTAATGAAGAATGCGGCGGCTAACAATACGTTCGAATTTTAACCGAGTAAAAAGCTGAAAATTTTAGATTAATCTATATAATTTTGTTCAAAAGCCCATAATTAACTATTTGAACTCATAAAATTTAATTTAATAACATCTGGTTTTTGTATTATTGGCATTAAAACGTGCATATCTAAAAAGGCTTTATAGAGAATCTATTCGAATTTTAACAAAGTAAAAAGATGAAAATTTTAGATTAATCTGTATAATTTTGTTCAAAAGCTCAAAATTAAATATTTGAACTCATAAATTTTAATTTAATAAAATCTAGTTTTTGTTTTGTTGGGATTAAAATGTGCATGTCTAAAAAGGCTTTTTAGAGAATCCGTTCGAATTTTAACCGAGTAAAAAGCTAAAAATTTTAGATTAATCTGTATAATTTTATTTTAAGCCCATATTCAACTATTTGAACTCATAAAATTTGATTTAATAACATCTAATTTTCGTTTTGTTGGGACTAAAACTAGCTTGTCTAAAATTGCTTTATAGAGAATCCGTTCGAATTTTAACCGAGTAAAAAACTGAAAATTTTAGATTTATCTGTAAAATTTTGTTCAAAGTTCCATAATTAACTATTTGAACTCATAAAATTTCATTTAATAACATCTGGGTTTTTGTTTTGTTCGGATTAAAATGTCCACGTCTAAAAAGGCTTTATAGAGAACCCGTTCAAATTTTAACCGAGTAAAAAGCTAAAAATTTTAGATTAATCTGTATAATTTTGTTCAAAAGACCATAATTAACTATTTGAACTCGTAAAATTTGATTTAATAACATCTGATTTTTGTTTTGTTGGGATTAAAACGTGCATATATAAAAAGGCTTTATAAAGAATCCGTTCAAATTTTAACCGAGTAAAAAGTTGAAAATTTTAGATTAATCTGTATAATTTTGTTCAAAAGATCAAAATTAAATATTTTAACTCATAAAATTTAATTTAATAGAATCTGGTTTTCGTTTTGTTGGAACTAAAATGTGCTTTTCTAAAAAGGCTTTGTAGAGAATCCGTTCGAATTTTAACCGAGTAAAAAGATAAAAATTTTAGATTAATCTGTATAATTTTGTTCAAAAAACCATATTAAACTATTTGAACTCATAAAATTCAATTTAATAATATTTGGTTTTCGTTTTGTTGGCCATCCGATGCTGTGTGGACGCGTACCTCATTCGAAGATACTCGATGTGGCATTCCGAGTATGGGATTTAGAGGATCCGATGTTATATGGACGTAGGCCTCAATCCCGGATGTAGGATCCCGATGCTGTATGAAAGCGGGCCTCATCCTTGTGTAAGGGATCCCAATACTGTGTGGACGCAGGCCCTACTCATAGTGTAGCATCCCGATGTTCTGTGGACGCGAGCCTCACTACCTTGTGTGTTTTGCTGATTGTATATGCTGTGTGCGATAATATACATCTCATTTATGCCATGTGTTAGGCAAGCATGCTAGACCATCACACCATGCATATGATTTATATGCCATGCTTTACTGCTTTGATATGCATGATGTTGGCCGAGTTTGGCGTATCCACTGAGCTTGTGTGGCTTAGCGATCGAAATCTATTTTCGTGCGTAAGTTAGGTGAAGCGGGTTCCGTGGAGCACCATCAAGGTTCGGATTTCAGCATCGACCGAGTTATCAGAGTACACTTATAGATGTAGTGGGCATAGTACTATGTTGAACCCTCTATGTAATTGTAACTCTGTTTATTAAATTTGGGTCGAATGTTTTAACGGGTCTATAATAATTTTGGAGCTTCGAACTTCTTTAAACTATTTTGGGCTTGTTTTAATTTAAGTAGATTTTATGGAAATTGGTTTTGAACTCTGTGATTTTATTATTGGACTTCTAAAGAAAAATTTAAAATACGGGTTTTGGGCCAGAGGCCTAATGTGACATCCGGGTTGGGTGTTATAGGTCATTCATAGCGATATACGCTCAAAGAGGAGGATCGTCCATCATGGTAGACGTTCTAAGAAAGGGACTGACTATTATTACATGCACTCAAAGAGAAGGGTCATTCACCGCGACATACGCACAAAGAGAGGGGTCGTCCATTACGATATACGCTCTAAGAAAGGGACCGTTCATTATGACATGCACTCAAAGAGAGGGGTCATTCACCGGGACATACGCTCAAGTAGAGGGGTCGTCCATCACAATATATGGTCTAAGAAAGGGACAGTTCATTATGACATGCACTCGAAGAGGGGTCATTCATCGTGACATACGCTCAAAGATAGGGGTCGTCCATCATGGCAAATGCTCAAAGAGAGAGACCATTCATTATGACATACACTAGAAGAGAGGGGTCATTCACCGCGACAAACGATGATACGATCACAACCAACAATAAATCAGAAGAATTTCCTATTGGACCTATAACTCGTGCTAAAACCAAGAAATTTCAAGAGGCCATGGGAAATCTATTTATTCAAGGCTGGAAATTAGAGAATGCAACACCAACTATGTTGGAACAATACAGCCTCCTACTTGTGCATGAGTTTGCATGAGTTCTTTCTTAAGTTTTTAAATTTAATTTCAGCATGTGTGTATAAATAAATAATACTTGATATTCATTTAAGCATGTTAGTTCAATTAAGTTCATTAGTTTAACTAATGCATGATAGTTCACTTAAAGCATGTTAGCTTTCTTATGTTTATGAGTTCATTTAGTGTGTGGATTAATTAATTAAACTAGATCATTCAATGTAACTAGTTTCATTAATTAAACTAGCTCATTAAATATGTTTCATGCATTCACTTTTATTTTATTGAATAAAGTTGTTATCTAATGGTTGCTTATATTTTCATCTAGGGTATTCATTTGGGATCAAATGGCTGATCATTTTCTACAAGAATGACAAGTTATTTACTACCAATTAAAGACACTTGAAGACACCATGATGGCTGATCAGTTTCAAGACATTCAAGGGAGATTTACACACCACTTAGAGGCTTTCAGTTTCAGCAAGAAAACAATGTATTGAAGAGCTCTAAATACACCACTTAAAGAGGCACTTAAAGACTACTTAAGAGCTACTTAATCCTCCATAAATCTTATCAGTTTTTAACCGAGAAGACATGCAATGAAAGCCTTCATTATCATACTTAAGGGAGAGTAAAGGAAAGAATTAAAGCAACACTTAAGGAGGGAGTTCAAGGAATATCAGTCAACTTGTTTGCTATTTTTGGATTGGATAAGAGCATATTTGAGTCCTGAGGTCTTCTTCAAACTTATTCCTCTATTTCTTAGCTTTCCAACGCACTTTGAATCACCTCATTCCGATATCAGTAGCTTAAGATATGATTAAATTAGTGAAGACAGTGCATGCTGGAAATTCAGTACGGGAATAGTCACAAGATGCTTGTTCAACAAATTCAGGAGGCCATTCAATTGCTGAATTCAATGCTTTATCAACACCCCATTAAAGGAGGGTGAATGACAGCTTAATCAAGTTCATTAGCCCAAGAGTTTCTCCATGTGGATGATATGTATGTCTACATTCATCTTACGAATGTCCACATTCATCCTTGTTAGATCAAACCTTTTTGGCTGTCAATTGGAGATAGGATAACCTACAAATTAATAGGTCTTTAACACCAGAATAATAAGTCTTTAATCTTTGTCTAGGCTAATCAATTTGTTGTTGTCTTACACCTATAATTAGGCACTCATTTCATTGTAAAAGGAACAACTTTTGGCATATATTAAACTTTGAGAGTATTCTCTTTTATAGTTCTTTTTGAACTTTATCGGCTTGCAAGATTAATCTTGTGGCATTAATCCCTTTTCATTTTTTTATATTGTTGGTTCCTAGTTCATATAACTAGAGGGTCGCAATCCATTAGCCTTTCACCCAAGTCACGGTTTAAAAACTCTTAAGGAACAGGTCTTCACTTTTTAGTGTTGGTTCCTCCTTTGTTTACACCGCACCATCAATTATATTTCATCTTTTCATTTCCATCAACCATACATCCATATTTTTCATACTTCATCCTGAACACAACAATCAACTTATCATCATTCCATTGTCGTATCATCTTGTAATCATATCAATTACTTACTAGAATCACAATCGGGTAATCATATATACAAATTCGGATATTCCGCAACCGGATTCATATCAATTGGTATCAGAGCATTGGCGATTCAGTAAGCATTTTGTTTTTTTCTCTATCTCGGGTTAGGGAAAAAAGTAAAAAAAATTGCAAAAAAATAATAATAATTGAAAAAAAAATCCAAAATCTCAAAAAAAAGTTCAAGAGGGAGGGATCATATCTTAAAAGTGAAAAAGGTTTGGGTTGTATTTTTTATCACATTTTCTTTAGATTCCTATTTTATTTTTTTGACCATCCGTTTGCTACCTATTTCTTGTTTTCTTTTCCTAACCATTTTGTTTTAGCCGAATTCCACAAAGAAAGCTTGTTAAGCCTTGAGTAAGTTCTCTAAGGACTTAGAAAAGAGAGCAAGAGTGATAAAAGGCAAGAGTGTGCATTAAGGGGAAAAGCCTATCTCGAGAGAAACACGAGTGTGAGTGCATTTTCTTTGGAGTGGAAAGGTGAGGATTTGTGTTGGTAAGGTTTAAATTTTTTTTTATCTAATCATGTCACAAAGATCTGGTCACAGTGGTGAAGGAGTTCCCAATTTGCAAAATCAAGCATTGCTACAAGCAATGGCAAAGATGATTCAACAGCAATTGGAGCCCTTATTAGAACGAATTGATCAACTTGAAATTTCACAAGCTTATCATGGTAATGAGGAGTATCATCCTGAAGGGGATGATGATGTGCATGAACTTGATCAATCATCCCAACATAGTATGGCACAACAAGGCCAAAGAGCACGTCCAAGAGTGGATGATAATCTCAGCAACATCAAAATTATCATTCCTCCTTTTCAAGGAAGAATGGATATAGAAGCATACCTCGCATGGGAAAAGAAGGTTGAACACATCTTTGAGTGTCATAACTATTCAGAGCTTAAAAAGGTAAAACTCGCAGCCATTGAGTTTACGGATTATGCACTTATATGGTGGGATCAATTGACATCTAGCAGGAGACGCAATGGTGAACATCCTATTTCTACTTGGAATGAGATGAAAGTTGTGATGCGTAGAAGATTCATTCCAACTCACTACCATAGAGAGTTGTTTAACAAGCTTCAAAACCTTACACAAGGCAATCATAGTGTTGAGGATTATTATAAAGACATGGAAGTAGTCATGATCCGAGCCAACATTGATGAGGATCGAGAAGCCACTATGGCAAGATTTCTATCTGGTCTTGATCCTAACATTGTAGCCATTGTTGAGTTGCAACATTACGTGGAAATAGAAGACATGGTTCATATGGCCATGAAGGTGAAGAAGCAACTCAAAAGGAAAGGTGCACCCCGAGTCTTTGGAGGTTCTACTTCTAAATGGGGGCAAAGTAACGTAAAAAAGAATTCATCCTTTACTCCTAATGACCGAGCCAGACCATCAAAGAATATCAAACCCATCGCTGAAACCAACAAGGGAAAGAGTCCAGCCATACCAAATCGATCTCGTGATGTACAATGCTTCAAGTGTTTGGGGAGAGGTCACATTGCTAGCCAATGCCCTAACCGCAATACTATGTTCATCCGTGATGATGGAGAGATTGAAACTGACCAAGAGGAGGAGGAGGAGGAGGATAAAGAATTTGAAGAAGAAGAAGAGTTGGAACATGCCGTAGATGGAGAGGTCCTTATTGTTAAAAGGAGCCTAAGTATGCAAGCAATTGATGGGGATCAGCAACGCGAGAATATTTTTCATACTCGCTGCCATATTAATGGAAAAGTATGCTTTATCATTATCGATGATGGTAGTTGCACTAACGTTGCTAGTACTTTAATGGTAGATAAACTTGGCCTAGAAACGACCAAGCATCCACATCCCTACAAGTTGCAGTGGCTTAATGATGGAGGAGAACTTAAAGTGATCAAACAAGTTATTGTGCCTTTTTCCATTGGCAAATACAAAGACGATGTGTTATGTGATGTTGTGCCAATGCACGCCGGTCATCTCTTGTTAGGAAGACCATGGCAGTTCGATAGGAGAGTCATACATGATGGTTATACCAATCGGTATACCTTCATCCATGAAGCAAGGAAGATCACTCTAGCCCCACTTTAACCAAAGCAAGTTCACAAAGATCAACTTCATTTAAGAGAAAGCTTTGAAAAAGCCAAAGAGAGTGATATCAAAATTAAGAGAAGAGCCAAGGAGAGTGAGGTAACATCCGAGCGGTAAAAGGAGAGAGAAAAAGAAGAAAAAAAGAGAGTTAGCATTTTTGCTAAAGAAAAAGAGATAAGAAAGAATTTGTTTCCGGAAAAGATGGTTCTTGTACTTATGTACAAGGAGAGTTATTTAAGCACTAATAATCTTGACCCAAATCTGCCATCTTTTATTGTTTCATTGTTGCAGGAATATGAAGACCTATTTCCAGAAGAGATTCCAAGTGGACTACCTCTGATTCGTGTAATAGAGCATCAAATTGACTTTGTTCCTGGTGCTATCATTCCTAACCGACCAGCTTATCGATGTAACCCCGAGGAAACTAAGGAGTTACAAAGGCAAGTTTCAGATTTGATGGAAAAGGGTTATATTAGAGAGAGACTTAGTCCTTGTGCAGTACCTGTTCTACTTGTGCCTAAGAAAGATGGTACATGGCGCATGTGTGTGGACTGTCGTGCGGTTAACAAAATAACGGTAAAGTATCGTCATCCTATTCCACGTTTAGATGATATGTTAGATGAGCTTAGTGGTTCTAAGGTATTCTCCAAGATTGATCTTAAAAGTGGTTACCACCAAATTTGAATGCGAGAAGGGGATGAGTGGAAAACTGCATTCAAGACTAAACAAGGATTATATGAGTGGTTGGTTATGCCGTTCGGTCTAACTAATGCACCAAGCACTTTCATGAGATTAATGAATCACATCCTTAGACAATTCTTGGGTAAGTTTTGTGTAGTGTATTTTGATGATATTCTTATATATAGCAAGAGTTTGAGTGAACATGTCAACATCTAAGGTCAGTATTAGATGTTTTGAGAAATGAAAGACTTTATGCTAATCTACAAAAATGCATATTTTGCACTAACAAGGTTGTTTTCCTAGGTTTTATTGTGAGTGCAGATGGATTAGAAGTTGATAGAGAGAAGGTTAAGGCAATTGAGGAATGGACTAGACCAACAAGCATTAGCCAAGTTAGAAGCTTCTATGGTTTAGCAAGCTTCTATCGTCGGTTTGTACCCAATTTTAGCACCTTAGCTGCTTCTTTAACCGGGATCATTAAAAAGAATTCCAACTTCTTTTGGGGTGAAGAACAAGAGAAATCCTTTAACCTGATTAAGGATTGTTTAATTAATGCACCATTATTAACTTTACCTGATTTTAACAAAGTTTTTGAGGTTGAATGTGATGCTTCAGGTTTGGGAATTGGAGTAGTTTTATCTCAAGAAGGATGCCCCATAGCCTACTTTAGTGAGAAATTGAGTGGAGCTACACTCAATTATCCGACCTATGATAAGGAAATGTATGCACTAATTCGGGCCTTGGAAACTTGGCAGCATTACCTATGGTCTAAGGAATTCATCATCCATACAGACCACGAGACATTAAAGCACATCAAGGGTCAGTATAAGCTAAACAAGAGACATGCCAAATGGGTTGAGTTTCTTGAAGCCTTCCCTTATGTGATCATGTATAAAAAGGGTAAGGAAAACATTGTTGTTGATGCACTGTCACGTAGGTATGCCGTTCTTAACACCTTAGACTCTAAATTGTTAGGTTTTGCTTTCATTAAGGAATTATACGAGTCTAACCATGATTTTGGTGAAGTGTACAAAATTTGTGAGAAAGGTGCACATGATAAGTTTTATAGAGATGATGAATACCTATTCAAGGAAGGGAAGCTTTGCATCCCACAAGGATCCATTCGAGAGTTGATCCTCAAGGAAGCACATGGGGAGGACTAATGGGACATTTTGGAGTAGCGAAGATGTTGAACATGCTTCAAGAGCACTTGTATTGGCTAAAGATGAAACGAGATGTTGAGAGGCTATGTGAGCATTGTATCACATGTAGAAAGGCCAAGTCAAAAGTCATGCCCCATGGCCTATATACTCCACTACCTATTCCTAATGTACCTTGGGTAGAGATATCCATGGATTTTGTACTTGGGCTACCACGTACAAAGAATAACAAAGATTCCATCTTTGTAGCAGTGGATCAATTCTCTAAAATGGCTCATTTTATTCCTTGTAATAAGACTAATGATGCTTCACATGTTGCTAATTTATTTTTCAGGGAAATCATGAGTTTGCATGGTGTTCCAAGAACTATCGTATCTGATCGAGATGTGAAGTTCTTAAGCCATTTTTGGAGAACATTATGGAGTAAGATTGGAACCAAGTTGTTATTTTCCACAACTTGCCATCCACAAACAGATGGTCAAACTGAAGTGGTGAATCGGGTGTTATCCATGTTGTTGAGGATAATCATCAAAAAGAATTTGAGGACTTGGAAGGAAAGCTTGCCACATGTGGAGTTTGCTTACAACCGATCCATTCATTCCGCCACTAAAATGTCACCATTTGAAATAGTGTATGGTTTCAATCCCTTAACTCCATTGGATTTATTACCTTTGCCCGCTGATCAAATTATGAATAACGATGGGAGAAACAAGTCTGAATTTGTCAAAAAACTCCATCAACAAGTGCGGGACAATATTGAAAAGAGAACTAGGCAATATGAGCAACAAGCTAACAAGGGACGTAAAGAAATTACATTCGAGACGGGAGATTGGGTTTGGCTGCACATGAGAAAAGAAAGATTTCCAGCCCAACGCAAATCAAAATTGATGCCTAGAGGGGATGGTCCTTTTCAAGTGATCAAGCGTGTCAATGATAATGCCTATCAATTAGACCTCCTAGGTGAGTTTAATGTCAGTGCAACATTCAATGTGGCTGATTTATCTCCATTTCATGTAGGTGATGATTTGGGGTCAAATCGCTTTCAAGAGGGATGGAATGATACAATCACAACCAACAATGAATCAAAAGAATTTCCTATTGGACCTATGACTCGTGCTAAAACCAAGAAATTTCAAGAGGCCATAGGAAATCTATTTATTCAAGGCTGGAAATTAGAGAATGAAACACCAACTATGTTGGAACAATACAGCCTCCTAATTGTGCATGAGTTTGCATGAGTTCTTTCTTAAGTTTTTAAATTTAATTTAAGCATGTGTGCATGAATAAATAATGCTTGATATTCATTTAAGCATGTTAGTTCAATTAAGTTCATTAGTTTAACTAATGCATGATAGTTCACTTAAAGCATGTTAGTTTTCTTATGTTTATGAGTTCATTTAGTGTGTGGATTAATTAATTAAACTAGATCATTCAATGTAACTAGTTTCATTAATTAAACTAGCTCATTAAATATGTTTCATGCATTCACTTTTATTTTATTGAAGTTGTTATCTAATGGTTTCTTATATTTTCATCTAGGGTATTCATTTGGGATCAAATGGCTGATCATTTTCTACAAGAATAACAAGTCATTTACTACCAATTAAAGACACTTGAAGACATTATGATGGTTGATCAGTTTCAAGACATTCAAGGGAGATTTACACACCACTTAAAGGCTTTCAGTTTCAGCAAAAAAACAATGCATTGAAGAGCTCCTAAATACACCACTTAAAGAGGCACTTAAAGACTACTTAAGAGCTACTTAATCCTCAATAAATCTTATCAGTTTTTAACAGAGAAGACATGCAATGAAAGCCTTCATTATCAGCACTTAAGGGAGAGTAAAGGCAAGAATTAAAGCAACACTTAAGGAGGGAGTTCAAGGAATATCAGTCAACTTGTTCGCCATTTTTGGATTGGATAAGAGCATATTTGAGTCTTGAGGTCTTCTTCACACTTATGCCTCTATTTCTTAGCTTTCCAATTCACTTTGAATCACCTCATTCCGATATCAGGAGCTTAAGATATGATTAAATTAGTGAAGACAGTGCATGCTGGAAATTCAGTACGAGAATAGTCACAAGTTGCTTGTTCAACAAATTCAAGAGGCCATTCAATTGCTGAATTCAATGCTTTATCAATAGCCCATTAAAGGAGGATGAATGACAACTTAATCAAGTTCATTAGCCCAAGAGTTTCTCCATGTGGATGGTATGTATGTCTACATTCATCTTACGAATGTCCACTTTCATCCTTGTTAGATCAAACTTTTTTGGCTATCAATTGGAGATAGGATCACCTACAAATTAATAGGCCTTTAACACCAGAATAATGAGTCTTTAATCTTTGTCTAGGCTAATCAATTTGTTGTTGTCTTACACCTATAAATAGGCACTCATTTCATTGTAAAAGGAACAACTTTTGGTATATATTAAACTTTGAGAGTGTTCCTCCTTTGTTTACACCGCACCATCAATTATATTTTATCTTTTCATTTCCATCAACCATACATCCATATTTTTCATACTTCATCCTAAACACAACAATCAACTTATCATCATTCTATTGTCGTATCATCTTGTAATCATATCAATTACTTACTAGAATCACCATCGGGCAATCACATATACAAATTAAGATATTCTGCAACTGGATTCATATCAAACGATCAAACAGAGGGGTCGTCCATCACGATATACTCTCCAAGAAAGGGACGGTTCATTATGTCATGCACTCGAAGAGAGGGGTCATTCATCGCGCCATACGCTCAATGAGAAGGGTCGTCCATAACGGTATACACTCCAAAAAATGGATCGTTCATTATGACTTGCTGGTATAAAATACACATCGGGATAGATGGTGGTGGTGGTATGATGTTGGATAGATTTGTCCTTGGCACCCTCCTAATCATAATTGAATAGGCAAACACCTGCAAACGAAACGAATCTATCTGGTGAATTGATGATATATTGTCGTCCTAGGCACCCTACTATCCGTAATTAGATAGACAAACACCATAATCGGCTCTAACTCATACTCCTAAACACGATTGCTTAGGCAAGCGAGAGTGTGAAGATATTCTCCCTCATAAAAACTAGAAGTTGTTATGTTGAAGAAGACTTCTGATAAGAAAAATAGCAAGGTGACAACCTTGCCAATAAAATGGCCCAAGGCCTAGAGTTTTATAACTCAAAAATTTATATTCATCATGTGTTTACAAGAAAAAAATTGTCCCCTTTTATAGTCTATAGGAGACCTTAGAATTGCCTAATAGATAGCTGATCAATCCCTAAATATCAGCATATTGATATCTTGATAAAATAAATCCCTTAAAATCAGCATATGAATAGCTAATTAAAAGGAATCCTAAGTAATAAAATAAAATACTAATAATAATGGTCAAAGCTTTATAATCAAACTTTGAATTAATTTATTTAATGTCTAATTCATCCAAAAACTTTATATATTAGCTTTTGAGATGAATTTTACAAAATCTCATAATAATCTCGTATCCAGTTTTCTGCACGCGCAATCTTCGGTAAAACAAACATATCTTGAGCTCCCGATATCCAATTGATGCGTTTCAAGATGCGTTGAAAAGGTAACTGAATAACGGTAAATTTATTAGAAGAGAACTCTGCCCATAAATGCATGGAACACATCCAAAATGTTAAGGTAAGTTGGATGGCTTTCCAGACTTTACCAACAGATTCATATTTATGCTCAATGTGCATTACTTTAGCCCTCTCATGCATGTATCATTCCCCCACTCCTCAAAAAGATTCGCCCTCGAATCTAAACTGATAATTGGAGGAAGTTCATCAAAGATTAAAGTACCATGGAAGACAAGTAAACTTGAAAATTTAACAAGAAGAAAAAAACTCAATCCCAAGGAATCGAATTGAATCTAATACCAAATGGTATAAAATACACAGCGGGATAGATGGTGGTGGTGGTATGATGTTAGATAGATTTATCCTTGGCACCCTCCTAATCGCAATTGAATAGGCAAACACCTGCAAACGAAACGAATCTCTCCGGTGAATTGCCGATATGTTGTTGTCCTAGGCACCCTCCTATCCGTAATTAGATAGGCAAACACCATAATCGGCTCTAACTCACCCTCCTAAACGCGATTACCTAGGCAAGCGAGAGTGTGAAGATAATCTTCCTCATAAAAACTTGAAGTACTTATGTTGAAGAAGACTTCTGATAAGAAAAATAGCAAGGTGACAACCTTGCAAATAAAATGGCCCGAGGCCAAGAGTTTTTATAACTCAGAAATTCATATTATTCATGTGTTTACAAGAAAAGAATTGTCCCCTTTTATAGTCTATAGGAGACCTTAGAATTTCCTAATAGATAGCTGATCAATCCCTAAATATCAGCATATTGATATCATGATAAAATAAATCCCCTAAAATCAGCATATGAATAGCTAATTAAAAGGAATCTTTTAAGTAATAAAATAAAATACTAATAATAATGGTCAAAGCTTTATAATCAAACATTGAATTAATATATTTAATGTCTAATTCATCCAAAAACTTTATATATTAGCTTTTGAGATGAATTTTACAAAATCTCATAATAATCCCGTATCCAGTTTTCTGAACGCATAATCTTCGGTAAAACAAACATATCTTTAGCTCTCGATATCCAATTGATGCGTTTCAAGATGCGTTGAAAAGGTAGCTGAATAACGGTCAATTTATTAGAAGACAACTCTACCCATAAATGCACAGAGTACATCCAAAAAGTCATGGCAAGTATCACTTGTACTCGAAGAAAGGGGTCATTCAATTCGACATACGCTCATTGAGAGGGGTCGTCCATCACGGTATACGCTCAAAGAGATGGACCCTTCACCATGACATGCACTCAAAGAGAGGGGTCATTCATCGTGATATATGCTTAAAGAGAGGGATCGTCCAACACAGCATACATTCAAAGAGAGAGCCCGTTCATTATGATATACTCTCGAAGAGAGGGGTTATTCACCGCGACATACACTCCAAGAGGGGTCGTCCATCACGGTACACGCTCTAAGAAAGAGACTGTTCATTATAGTATGCACTCAAAGAGAAGGGTTATTCATCGATACATACGCTCGAAGAGAAGGGTCGTCCATTACGGTATATTCTCTAAGAAAGGAACCGTTCATTATGACATGCACTCGAAAAGAGGGGTCATTCATCGCGACTTACACTCCAAGAGAGGGGACGTCAGCACGGTATACGCACAAAGAGAGGGTCCGTTCACCATGACATGCACTCGAAGAGAGGTGTCATTTATAGACACATACGCTCAAAGTGAGGGGTCGTCCATCACCGGATATGCTAAAAGAGAGAGACCAGTGATTATGAAATATGCTCGAAGAGAAGGGTCATTCACTGCGATATCGCTCAAAGAGACGGGTCGTCCATCACGATATACGCTCTAAGAAAGGGACCATTCATTATGACATGTAATTGAAGAGAGGGGTCATTCACGGCGATATACGCTCAAAGAGAGGGGTCGTCCATCACAATATACTCTCTTGAAAATTGACCATTCATTATATCATGCACTCGAAAAGAGGGGTCATTCCGCTCAAAGAGAAGGGTCGTGCATCACGGTATACGCTCTAAGAAAGTGATTGTTCATTTTGACATTTACTAGAAGAGAAGGGTCATTCGTTGCGATATACTCTCAAAAGAGGGGTCGTCCATCACGGTATACGCTCAAAGAGAGAGATCGCTCAGCATGACATGCACTCGAAGAGAGTAGTCATTCAACGCGACATATGCTCAAAAAGAGGGTTCATCGATCACGGAATACGCTCAAAGAGAGGGAACGATTATTATGACATGAACTCGAAGAGAGGGGTTATTCATCGTGACATACGCTCAAAGCGAGGGGTCGTCCATCACGGTATACGTTCTAAGAAAGGAAATATTTATTATGATATGCACTCAAAGAGAGAGGTCTTTCATCGTGACATACGCTCAAAGAGAGGGGTCGTCCATCATAGTATACGCTAAAAAAGAAGGACCGTTCACCATGACATGCACTCAAAGAGAGGGGTCTTTCATCACGACATACGCTCAAAGACAGGGGTCGTCTATCACGGGATACGCTCTAAGAAATGGATAATTCATTTCAAATAAACTCGAAGAAAGGGGTCATCCAATGCCACATATGCTCAAACAGAGGCGTCATCCATCACAACAAACGCTCAAAGAGAGGGGTCATCCATCACGGTATACTCTCTAAGAAAGGGGTCATTCATCGCCATATACGTTCAAAGAGAGGGGTCGTCCGTTATGACATACGCTCAAAGAGAGGGACTATTCATTCTGACATACTATCAAAGAGATGGACCGTTCACCATATCCTGCAAGAGAGGCTCGTCCATCACGGTATATGCTCAAAGAGAGGGACCGTTCACCATGTCCTGCACTCGAAGAGAGATGTTATTCATCGTGATATACGCTTAAAGAGAGGATCTTATATAACAGCATAAACTCAAAGAGAGTGACTGTTCACCATGACATGCACTCGAAGAGAGGGGTTTTTCATCGTAATATACGTTCAAAGAGAGGGGTCATCCTTCGCGGCATATGGTTAAAGAGAGGGACTATTAATTATGACATACTCTCGAAGAGAGGGGTCATTCACCGCGACATGCTCAAAGAGAGGGGTCGTCCATCACGGTATACGTTCTAAATAAAGGACCGTTAATTATGACATGCACTAGAAGGGAGGGATTATTCACCAGGACATACAGTCTAAGACAAGGATCATTCATCGTGACTTACACTCTAAGAGAGTGGTCGTCCAACACGACATACGCTCAAAGACAGTGGTTGTCCATCACAGCATACGCTCAAAGAGAGGGATCGACCATTATGAAATACTCTCGAACAGAGGGGTCATTCACCGCAACATACACTAAAAGAGAGGAGTCGTGCATCACGGTATACGCTCTAAGGAAGGGAATGTTCATTATGATATGCACTTTAAGAGAGTGGTTATTCATCGCGAGATACACTCAAAGAGAAGGGTCGTCCATTACGGTATACGCTCAAAGAGATGGATTGTTCACCATGACAAGCACTGGAAGAGAGGGTCCTTCATTGCAACAAACACTCAAAAAGAGGCGTCATCGATCAGGATATATGCTTAAAGAGAAGGATCTTTCATTATGACTAACCCTCAAAGAGAGGGGTCATTCATCGCGATATAAGCTCAAAGAGAAGGGTCATCCATTACGGTTTACGCTCTAAGAAAGGGACCATCCATTATGACATGCACTCGAAGAGAGGAGTCATTCATCGCGACGTACGATCAAATGGAAGGGTCGCCCATCATGGTTTATCCTCAAAGAGAGGAATCGTTCACCATGTCATGCACTCGAAGAGAGGGGTCATTCATCGCGACATAGTCTCAAAGGGAGGGTTTGTCTGTCACGGCATACTCTCAAAGAGAGTGACCGTTTATTATGACATACTCTCGAAGAAAGGGGTTATTCACCGCGATATACACTTGAAGAGAGGGGTCGTCCATCACGGTGTACGCTCTATGAAAGTGAACATTCATTATGACATGTACTCGAAGAAAAGGGTGATCAATCGAGACATACGCTCAAAGAGAGGCTATGTCCATCACGGTAGACGCACAATGAGAGGAACCATTCACCATGACATGCACTCGAAGAGAGGTGTTATTGATCGCGACATACGCACATTGAGAAAGGTCGTCCATCACGATATACGCTCTAAGAAAGGGACCGTTCATTATAACATGCACTCAAAGAGAGGGGTCATTCATCGCGATATACGCTCAAAGAGAGGGGTCTTCCATCACGTTATATGCTCAAAGAGAGGGACCTTTCATTGTAACATGCACTCGAAGAAAGGGCTCATTCATCGCGACATACGTCAAAGAGATGGGTCGTCCATCACAGTATACACTCTAGGAAAGGGATCATTACATGCACTTAAAGAGAGGGGTCATTCATCGCTACAAACGCTCAAAGAGAAGGATCGTCCATCACGGTATCCGCTCATAAAGAGGGACCATTCATTATGACATGTACTCGAAGAGAGGGGTCATTCACCGTGGCATACGCTCAAAGAGGGGGGTCGTCCATCACAATATACGCTCAAAGAGAGGGACCGTTCATTACGACCAGCACTCGAAGAGAGGGGTCATTCACCTTGACATAAGCTTAAAGAGAAGGGTCGTCCATCACGGTATACGCTGAATATGCACTAGAAAAGAAGGACTTTTCACAGGACATACAGTCGAAGATAGGAATCATTCATCTCGCGACTTACGCTGAAAGAGAGTGGTCGTCCAACACGACATACGCTCAAAGAGAGGGGTCGTCCATCACGACATACTCTCAAAGAGAGAGACCGATCATTATGAAATACTCTCGAACAGAGGTGCATTCCCTGTGACATACGCTAAAAGAGAAGAGTCGTGTATCATGGTATACGCTCTAAGATAGGGAATATTCATTATGATATGCACTCGAAGAGAGGGGTTATTCATCACGACATACACTCAAAGACAAGGGTCGTCCTTTACGGTATATGCTCAAAGAGAGGGATTATTCACAATGACATGCACTCGAAGAGAGGGGTCCTTCATTGCGACATACACTCAAAAAGAGAGGTCATCGATCACGGTATACGCTTAAAGAAAATGGTCTTTCATTATGACAAAACCTCAAAGAGAGGGGTCATTCATTGCGATATATACCAAAGAGAAGAATCATCCATCACGGTATACGCTCTAAGAAAGGGACCGTTCATTATGACATACACTCGAAGAGAGGGGTCATTTATCGCGACGTACAATCAAATGGAGGGGTCGTCCACCATGGTTTACGCTTAAAGAGAGGAATCGTTCACAATGTAATGCTCAAAGAGTGGGGTCATTCATCGCGACATAGTCTCAATGGGAGGGTCTGTCTGTCATGATATACGCTCAAAGAGTGGGGTCGTCCATCACAGTATACGCTCAAAGAGGGACTGTTCATCACGAAAGGTACTCGAAGAGAGTGGTCATTCATCGCAACGTACGCTCAAAGATAGGGTCATCGATCACGGTATACGCTCAAAGAGAGGGACCATTGATTATGATACGCACTCAAGGGGAGGTTTCATTCATCGCGACATACTCTCAAAGAGATGGGTCATCCATCACGGTATATTTTCTAAGAAGGGGACCCTTCAGTATGACATGCACTCGAAGAGAGGGATCATTCACCGCAACATACGCTCAAAGAGAGGGGTCGTCCATCACAATATGCTCTCTAAGAAAGGGACCGTTCATTATTACATGCATTCGTAGAAAGGGGTCATTCATCGAAATATAAGCTCAAAGAGAGCCATCGCAGTATCCGTTCAAAGATTGGGATCGTTCACCATGACATGCACTAGAATAGAGGGGTCATTCATAGCGACATACGGTCAAAGAGAGGGGTCGTCCATCACGATATACGCTCAAAGAGAGGAGCCGTTCATTATGACATACACTCGAAGAAATGGGTCATTCAATGCGATATACGCTCAAATATAGGGGTCGTCCATCATGGTATACGCTCAAAGAGAGGGACCGTTCACCATGAATTGCACTCAAAGGTAGGGGCCATTCATCGCGACATACGCTGAAAGAGAGGGGTCGTCCATCATTGTATACGCTAAAATAGAGGTACAATTCACCATGACATGCACTCAAAGAAAGGGGTCATTCATCATGACAAATGCTCAAAGAGAGCGGTCGTCCATCACGAGATACGCTCAAAGAGAGAGACCGGTCATTATGACATACGCTCGAATAGAGCGGTCATTCACCGCGACATACGCCTAATGAGAGGGGTTGTCCATCACGATTTACGCTCTAAGAAAGGAACCGTTCATTATGACATGCACTAGAAGAGAGGGGTCATTCAACGCGACATACGCTCAAAGAGAGGGGTTGTCCATCACGGTATACACTCAAAGAGAGGGGTCGCCCATCACGCCACACGCTCAAAGAGAGAGACCGTTCATTATGGAATATGCTTGAAGAGAGGGCTCATTCATCGCGGTATATGCTCAGAGAGAGGGGTCTTCCATCACGGTATACGCTCTAAGAAAGGGACTGTTCATTATGAAATGCACCCAAAAAGAGGGGTCATTCATTGCGAAATATGCTCAAAGAGAGGGGTCATCCATCACGGTATACGCTCTAAGAAAGGGACCGATCATTATGACATGAACTCGAAGGGAGGGGTCGTCCATCATGGTATACGCTCAAAGAGAGGGACCGTTCACCATGAATTGCACTCAAAGGTAGGGGCCATTCATCTCGACATACGCTGAAAGAGAGGGGTCGTCCATCATTGTATACGCTAAAATAGAGGTACAATTCACCATGACATGCACTCAAAGAAAGGGGTCATTCATCATGACAAATGCTCAAAGAGAGCGGTCGTCCATCACGAGATACGCTCAAAGAGAGAGACCGGTCATTATGACATACGCTCGAATAGAGCGGTCATTCACCGCGACATACGCCTAATGAGAGGGGTTGTCCATCACGATTTACGCTCTAAGAAAGGAACCGTTCATTATGACATGCACTAGAAGAGAGGGGTCATTCATCGCGACATACGCTAAAAGCGAGGGGTCGTCCATCACGGTATTCACTCAAAGAGAGGGATCTTTCACCATGACATGCACTCGAAGAGAGGGGTCATTCATCGCGACATATGCTTAAAGAGAGGTGTCTCGATCACGGTATTCGCTCACAGAGAGAGACTATTTTTTATGATATTCCCTCGAAGAGAGGGGTAATTCATTTCGACATACGCTCAAAGATAGGGGTCGTCCATCATAGTATACGCTAAAAGGAGGGACTGTTCACCATGAAATGCACTCAAAGAGAGGGGTCATTCATCGCAACGTACGCTCAAAGAGATGATCATCGATCACGGTATATGCTTAAAGAGAGGGATCATTGATTATGACATGCACTCAAAGAGAGGAGTCATTCATCGTGACATACTCTCAAAGAAAGGGGTCATCTATCACGGTATACGCTCTAAGAAAGGGACTATTTATTACGACATACACTCGAATAGGGGTCATTCATCATGACATACTCTCAAAGAGAGGGGTCATTCACAACGACATATGCACAAAGAGAGGGGTCGTCGATCACGGTATATGTTCTAAGAAGGGAACCGTTATTATGACATGCACTCGAACAGAGGGGTCATTTACCGCGACATACGCTCAAAAAGGGAGGAACCATTTATTATGACATGCACTCGAAGAAAGGGGTCATTTACCGCAACATACGCTCAAAGAGAGTGGTCATCCATCACGGTATACACTCAAAGAGAGGGACCATTCAACATGAATTGCACTCAAAGATAGGGGTCATTCATCGCGACATACGCTCAAAGAGAGGGGTCGTCCATCACGATATACGCTCAAAGAGATGAGTTGTTCATTATGACATACACTCGAAGAAATGGGTCATTCAACGCGATATACGCTCAAAGAGAGGGGTCGTCCATCATGGTATACTCTCAAAAAGAGGGACCGTTCACCATGAATTGCACTCAATGATAGGGGCCATTCACCGCGACATAAACTCAAAGAGAGGGACCGTTCAACATGAATTGCACTCAAAGATTGGGGTCATTCATCGCGACATACGCTCAAAGAGAGGGGTCGTCTATCACGGTATACGCTCTAAGAAAGGGATCATTACATGCACTCGAAGAGAGGGGTTATTCATCGCGACAAACGCTCAAAGAGAAAGATCGTCCGTCACGGTATCTTCTCACAATGAGGGACCGTTCATTATGACATGCACTCAAAGAGGGGTCGTTCACCGTGGCATACGCTCAAAGACAAGGTTCGTATATCATGGTATACGCTCAAGGAGAGGGATCGTTCACCATGACATGCACTCAAAGGGAGGAGCCACTCATCGTGACATACACTCAAGGAGAGGAGTCGTCCATCATGAGATACGCTCATAGAGAGGGACCGTTCACCATGACATGCACTCAAAGAACGAGATCATTCATTACGAAAAACACTTAAAGAGAGGGGATGTCCATCACAGGATATGCTCAAAGAGAGGGACCGGTCATTATGACATACACTTGTATAGAGCAGTCATTCACCGCGACATACACAAAAGAGAGGTGTCGTCCATCACGATTTACGCTCTTAGAAAGGAACCGTTCATTATGACATTGACACGAAGAGAGGGGTCATTCACCGCGGCATACACTCAAAGAGAGGGGTCATCCATCACGGTATACACTCTAAGAAAGGGACAGTTCATTATGACATGAACTCGAAAAGAGGGGTCATTCATCGTGACATACGCTTAAAGAGAGGTGTCGTCCATCACAGTATACACTGTAAGAAAGGGCTTATTCATTATGACAAGCACTCAAAGAGAGGGGTCAATCATCGCGACATACACTCGAAGAGAAGGGTTGTCTAGCAGGGTATACGCTCTAAGAAAGGGACTGTTTATTATGACATGCACATGAAGAGAGAGGTCATTCATCATGACGTACGTTCAAAGAGAGGGGTCGTCCAGCATGGTATACGCTCAAATAGAGGGATCGTTCACAATGACATCCACTAAAAGACAGGGATCATTCAGATCGAGACATATTCATAGAAAGGGGTCATTCATCACGGGATACAATCAAAGAGAGGAACCGATTATTATGACAAACTCTTGAAGGGAGAGGTCATTCACCGCAACATACCCTCAAAGACATGGGTCGTACTACGCGATATACGCTCAAAGTATGGTACCGTTCATTATGACATGCACTCAAAGAGAAAGGTTCATTTGTCGCGACATATCACAATGAGAAGGGTCGTCCATCACGATATACGCTCTCAGAAAGGGATCGTTCATTATAATAAGCACTCGAAGAAAGTGGTCATTGAACGCGATATACACTCGAAGAGAGGGGTCATCCATCACGACATACGCTCAAAGTGAGGAAACGTTCATTATGAAATACGCTCGAAGAGAGGGGTCATTCACTGTGACATACGCTTAAAGAGAGGGGTCATCCATCACGGTATACGCTCAAAGAAAAGGATCGTTTCATTATGAAATTCTCTCGAAGAGAGGGTTCATTTTCCACGACATACGCTCAGCGAGAGGGGTCGTCCATCACGGTAACGCTCTAAGAAAGGGACCGTTCATTATGACATGCACTCGAAGAGAGGGGTCATTCATCATGATATACGCTCAAAGAGAGGGGTCGTCCTTCACGGTAAATGCTCAAAGAGAGGGACCTTTCATTGTAACATGCACTCAAAGAGAGGGCTCATTCATCATGATATACGCTCAAAGAGAGGGGTCGTCCTTCACGGTAAATGCTCAAAGAGAGGGACCTTTCATTGTAACATGCACTCAAAGAGAGGGCTCATTCATCGCGACATACGCTCAAAGAGATGGGTCGTCTATCACAGTATACACTCTAAGAAAGGGATCATTACATGCACTCAAAGAGAGGGGTCATTCATCGCGACAAACGCTCAAAGAGAAGGGTCGTCCATCACGGTATCCGTTGATAAAGAGCGACCATTCATTATGACATGCACTCGAAGAGAGGGGTCATTCACTGTGGTATACTCTCACAGAGAGGGGTCGTCCATCACAATATACGCTCAAAGAGAGGGACCGTTCATTACGACCAGCACTTGAAGAGAGGGATCATTCACTGTGAGATACGCTCAAAGAGAAGGGTCGTCCATCACGGTATACGCTCTAAGAAAGGGACCATTCATTATGACCTACTCTCGATGAGAGGGGTCATTCACCGCGACATATACTCAAAGAGAAGGGTCATCCATCACGGTATATACTATAAGAAAGGGACTGTTAATTATGACATGCACTAGAAGAGAAGGACTGTTCACCAGGACATACAGTCGAAGATAGGAATCATTCATTGCGACTTACGCTCAAAGAGAGTCGTCGTCTAACACGACATACGCTCAAAGAGAGTGGTCATCCAACACGACATACGCTCAAAGAGAGGGGTCATCCATCATGACATACGCTCAAAGAGAGAGACCGATCATTATAAAATACTCTCGAACAAAGGTGTCATTCACCGTGACATAGGCTAAAAGATAGGAGTCGTGCATCACGGTATACGCTCTAAGAAAGTGAATGTTCATTATGATATGCACTCGAAGAGAGGGGTTATTCATCGTGACATACGCTCAAAGAGAGGGATCGTCCATCACGGTATACGCTCAAAGAGAGGGATCGTTCAGCATGACATGCACTCGAAGAGAGTGGTCATTCAACGCGATATATGCTCAAAAAAGGGGTCATGGATCACGGTATACGCTCAAAGAGAGGGAACGATCATTATGATATGAACTCAAAGAGAGGGGTTATTCATCGTGACATACGCTCAAAGAGAGGGGTCGTCCATCACGATATACGTTCTAAGAAAGGAAATATTTATTATGATATGCACTCAAAGAGAGAGGTCATTCATCATGACATACGATCAAAGAGAGGGGTCGTCCATCACGGTATACGCTCAAAAAGAAGGACCGTTTACCATGACATGAACTCAAAGAGAGGGGTCGTTCATCCCGACATACGCTCAAAGGCAGGGGTCGTCCATCACGTGATACGCTCAAAGAGGGGGACCGGTCACTACAACATACCTTCAAAGAAAGGGGTCATTCACCGCAACATATGTTGAAAGAGATGGGTCGTCCATAATGGTATACGATATAAGAAAGGGACCGTTCATTATGATATGCACTCGAAGAGAGGAGACATTCATTGCGATACACGCTCAAAGAGAGGGGTTGTCCATCACGGTATACGCTCTAAGAGAAGGATTATTCATTATAACATACACTCAAAGAGAGGGGTCATTCATCGCGTAATACGCTCAAAGAGAGGGATTTTCCATCACGGTATACTCTCAAAGAGAGGGACCGTTCATTATGACATGCACTCGAAGAGAGGGATCATTCATCACGACATACATTCAAAGAGAGGGTCGTCCATCACGGTATACACTCTAAGAAAGGGATCGTTCATAATGACATGCACTCAATTGGAGGGGTCATTCAATGCGACATACGCTTAAAGAGAGAGGTCATCCATCATCGTATACGCTCGAATAGAGGGATCATTCAACAGGACATGCACTCGAAGAGAGGGGTTATACATCGTGACATATGCTGTAACATTCCATTTTTGGGGTTATTGGTTAGGCTTAGTTAGGTGAATTCAATTCGTGACGAATCAGGTTCTCCGGTTTATTAATTCAGGGAAAAATAAAATAAAGGTATTTTTAATTAAGGAAAATAATAAGTTGGAAGGTTGTTTGAAATATTGAAAATATGTTTCTAATTTAAAAGAAAATGATTTGGATTTTATAATGATTTTTAATTATGCTTAATTATGCATAAATGACCAATTTGTGATTTTTGGAAAATGGGAGAACTAATTTGTAATTTTTGGCAATTGGGTTATTTTAGTGACTAAATTGAAAAGCAAGCTAAACTTAGAATCCTTAGAGGTCCATAAACCCATTTTTAATTTTTGATGATGATTTATTCACCAAAATATATTTTTAATTACTTTAATTTGGTTTTTAATCATTTTCTACCAAAACTACTTTTCTCATCTTTTTCTCTCATTTTCTCTCTACTTTCTCTTCATCTTTTCTTCTCAATTCCTTGCTGATTTTTGCATCTTTTTCCACAAAGATTACATCATTTGCATCATCTTTCCATCCTTTACAAAACCTATGCATTAATTTCTTCAAATCTACATCAAATTGCAAGGAATCAAAAAGGGGAAAATCTCATATTTTTGGTGAATAGATCTTGAAGGTAATTTTCTGGATTTTCATTCTTTTCTAAGGTTCTTTATTGAAATTCCCAAGTATTAGCTTTCTAATCTTTGAATAAACACTTGATTCTATGTTTTTAATGTTAGATCTAATATTTTTGTGATGTTCTTGTGAAATCTTTTGGGATCTTGTTTAATGCTGGAAATTATATAATTTCAATCATGTTTTTATGATGATTTAATGATTAAGTGAGTCTTGATTTAGTATCACATTAATTTAATCCCGGAATAATGCAATCGGTGTAGTTTTAAGGTGCTTTTCGGTTGTTTTATGGGCTGTTTTAGATGCTTAAATGTTGCTGGAGGTATAAGGATGGTTTGGATGTGTTTTTGGAGCATATTTGAGATGGATTAGATGTTAGATTCGTTAGGTTTTGGGCTGATGTTGTTCTGATACGTTTCGGCTTAGTTTTCGGTCTTTTCGGCTAAGTTTTTGGTAGTTTAATGGTGATCGGATGTGGCTGTTGGTTTGAGCATGTTATGATGTGAGAATACTCTGTTTTTAATGTTGTAGAAGATGTACAAGAAGAAGCTTGATTGCTGGTGCGTTGGTGCGATCATCAGAGAGCGGCGAAAGCTCGTTTCGCTTGTTGGTGAGTGGTTTTCGGATTAAAAGCGAAACGCGTTTGGTACGTTCTGTTTTTGAGGGCTATGGAAGAGTGTGAAAACCTTCCATAGTTCAAGAGTAAGTAAAGTATTTGTTTTGATGAACCGATATGAGTTTCGGCTATTTTCGACAAAGGTATTTCATTGATAATGCATGAGATTTATGGAAGTGCATGAGCATATTTTGAATTGATGCATACATGAGAGATACTTGCTGAAATGCATAGCTTATTTAGCATCCACGAATATGAAAAATTATGAGAAATGTTTTGGATTACAACATGGTTATTTGACTTATACATGATGGTGCCTTTGGGCATGGCTTTGGTTCATTTGTTGGACATTTTATGCATGCATTATGAGCAGCAAGTTATCATGCACAATTGATTATGATATTGGCTTAGTGACACTAACTTTTGATTCGAATACGAATGACGTCATTAGGATTATCTTAAGTGCACTATAATCAAAACTGAAAATACAGAATATTGCCTACACGTAACAAGGGTGACTTTGTGTCCAACCGTGCGTGGTAGAGCCGCCTACACGTAACAAGGGTGACTATGTGTCCGATCGTGCGTGGTAGTGCTAATGGTGACTTAGTGTCATGTCAATGGTGACTTCGTGTCATAACGAGACAAATGTCTCATGGATCCGTGTATTCGGTGAACTCAAGGTTCACATTAAGTGTTCACTAGAAAGCCAATATACATACATGAAATTGAGAAAAGGTTTGAGCATCGTTTGTAAATTGTTTTGATATGGTTATGTGAACTCAAGGATGCATATGTTTTAATGAATATGAGCATGAGATTTTAGCATGCATGATTTAATAAGGAAATGCAAATTATGTTTTCCTCATGGTTTTAAATAGATGTGTTGATGATTATTTGTGGAGCTACCTCACTAAGCATGATTGCTTAAGCTCTCTTTTCATCTTTACAGAAAAATAAGGGCTCTTGGAGCTTCGTTCGAGGCAAGAAACAAAAGGGAAAATCACATTGAATTTGGTATGTTTTCGGCAAATAAATTGGGCAAGGCAATGTGTGACACAATCTATAGGGGAAATATGTACTTAGGCTTTGGTTTATGATGTAATAAAACCATTATTGTTGAATGTTAATTGTTGAACTTTGTTATGCTTGAGTTGTGAAAGCATGTAATAGTATGATTGATATGTTGTTGCTATTCAATCTTAGGAAGCATGCCTATAGGTCTCCTTGTGATCTATTGAATGGTTTAAGGTGTGTTTATGTTGATGAATATGCCTAGGAATGTTGCACATAGATTCGGGTCTTTAATGTTTAGGCTTGGGTGATCAAATGAGTTTGAAACGTCACACCCCAGTCCTGAACACAGGGGGTATCGATACACCCTGAGGCTGTATCGATACCATTTTGCCACTGGACGTGCTTGTATCGAACCAGGGTTCGGTACCATTATGCCACTGGAGTTGACTGTTTCGATACAGCTTAAAGCCTGTTTCGGAACAGGTGACGTGTTCGAAAACACACTAAAGGCTGTTTCGAAACACGTGGCTTAAAAAGGGCAATTTGAGTTCTAAATGCATGAAACATAGGATTCAACTTAGTAAGTGTACATAGTGGATTTATGTGTAATTTAGGAGATGTCTGTGACACTTTGGTTCATGCTTTAACCCGAACACATGTCGTATGATTTAAAATGGATGAAATGCCTAATGTTTCATACTTTGCAATTAAGTCCATGTATGCTAAAACGTGAAATCAATTAGTTAAGACATCTCGTATAATCTAAATGGTATGATGAATATGTTTTAAGCTTACTTAATTATTATCCGACGAATTGTTTGTGAATATGATGATATAAATTAGTTTCTTACGCTTTTGGTTTCTAATCATGTATGCGTTTGATTGGTTTACTTATAATGAATGAACTGCGTCTGTCTTTGCCCTACTTGAACCAACTACACATAGGAGTTTCATTGTGCATCTAGATAAGATAAAATAAAAAGAAAAAAATATTACGGTTTTTAGGGTTGTTTATCGAATCGAACCTTCGCGTGTTTGGTTTGATATTCCCCGTGTGACCCATTAGTGCCGGTTTCGCCCAGGCCGGGCTAAGGGGGTTACATATGCTCAAAGAGCGGGGTCGTCCATCACGACATATGCTCAAAAAGAGGGATTGTTCAATGTGACATGCACTCTAAGAGAGGGGTCATTCATCACAATATACGCTTAAAGAGAGGGATCGTTCATCACGGCATACACTCAAAGAGATGGACCATTCATTATGGCATACTCTCAAAGAGAGGGGTCATTCACTGCGACATACGCTTAATGAGAGGGGTCGTCCATCACGTTGTACGCTCTAAGAAAGTGAACATTTATTATGACATAACCTCGAAGAGTGGGGTCATTCATCGTGACATACGATCAAAGAGAAGGGTCGTCCATCACGGTATACGCTCTAAGAAAGGGACCGTTCATTATGACATGCACTAGAAGAGAGGAGTCATTCATTGCAACATACGTTTAAAAAGAGGTTTTGTTCAACATGGTATACGCTCAAAGAGAGGGATAGTTCACCATGACATGTACTCGAAGAGAGGGGTCATCCATCGTGATATACACTAAAAAAGAGTGGTCATCGATCACGATATACGCTCAAAGAGAGGGATCGATCATTATGACATGCACTCGAAGAGAGGGGTCATTCATCGTGACATACGCTCAAAGAGAATGGTATTCATCACGGCATACGCTCTAAGAAAGGGACCATTCATTATGACATGCACTCGAACAGATGGGTCATTCATCGTGACAAATGCTCAAATAGAAGGTTTGTCCATCACGGTATACACTCTAAGAAAGGGACCATTCATTATGACATGCACTCGGAGAGAGGGGTCATTCATCGCGACATACGTTCAAAAAGAGGGAACGTTCACCATGACATGCACTCGAAGACAGGGGTCATTCACTGCGACATACACTTAAAGAATGGGGTCGTCCATCACGATATACGCTAAAAGAAAGAGACTGTTCATTATGACATGCACTCATAGAGAGTGGTCGTCTATCACGACTAAGCTCAAAGAGGGGGATCGTTCACCATAATATGCACTCGAAAGAGTGGGGTCATTCATCGCGACATAAGCTCAAAGAGAGGGGTCGTCCATCACGTGATATGCTCAAAGAGAGGGACCGATCATTATGATATACTCTCGAAGAGATGGGTCATTCTCCCGACATACACTCAAAGCGAGAGGTCGTTCATCATGGTATACCCTATAAGAATGGGACCGTTCATTATGACATGCCCTCGTAGAGAGGGGTCATTCATTGCGGCATACGCTCAAAGAGAATGGTCTTCCATCACGGGACATGCTCTAAGAAATATACCGTTCATTACGACAAAAACTAGAAGAAAAGGATCATTCAATGCGACATACCCTCAAAGAGAGTGCTCATCGATCACGGTATACGCTTAAAGAGAGGGACCGATCATTATCACATGCACTCGAAGAGAGGGGTCATTCATCTCGATATATGCTCAAAGGAGTGGTCATCCATCACGGCATACGCTATAAGAAAGGGACCATTCTTTATGACAAGCACTTGAAGAGAGCGGTCATTCATCGCGACATACGCTTAAAGAGAGGGGTCGTCCATCATGTGATACGCTCAAAGAGAGGGACTGGTCATTATGATATACGGTCGAAGAGATGGGTAATTCTTCGCGATATACAATCAAAGAGAGGTGTCGTCTATCACGGTATACCCTCTAAGAAAGAGACCGTTCATTATGACATGCACTCGTAGAGAGAGGTCATTCATCATGACATTCGCTAAAAGAGAGAGATCGTCCATCACGGGATACGCTCTAAGAAATGGATCATTCATTTCAAATAAACTCGAAGAAAGGGGTCATCCAACGCCACATATGCTCAAACAGAGGCGTCATCCATCACAGCAAACGCTCAAAGAGAGGCGTCGTCCATCACGTGATACGTTCAAAGAGAGGGGTCGTCCGTTATGACATACGCTCGAAGAGATGGACCGTTCATTCTAACATACTATCGAAGAGAGGGACCGTTCATTCTGACATACTATCGAAGAGAGGGACCGTTCACCATATCCTGCAAGAGAGGCTCGTCCATCACGGTATATGCCCAAAGAGAGGGACCGTTCACCATGTCCTGCACTCAAAGAGAGATGTTATTCATCGTGATATACGCTTAAAGAGAGGATTTTATATAACAACATACACTCAAAGAGAGTGACTGTAACCCCTTAGCCCGGCCTAGACGGAACCGGCACTAACGGGTTACACGGGGAATATCAAACCAAACCCGCGAAGGTTTGATTCGATAAACAACCCTAAAGCCGCTATTTTTTTATTATCTTACCTAGATGCGCAATCTTTTTCCTACGTGACAAGGTCTCACACAAAGCATTAACGGTAACACATTAACTAAAAACAAACATCCGATTAAACACTTGAGTAGATTAAGGACTAAAACGTCAAACTTTTAAATTCAATTAGTAAAGTAGTAATTCTTTCCATCAATGTTCAATTAAACATACAAGAGTTCCTCATAGTAAATTTCAACTCAAACGGTTCATTCTAACATCATCAATTGCATGTTTCTCTAATTTAAGAACCAAAATGTAAATCTTCCAAAATACAAGGACTTCATCCCATTTAGGTTGACTATCTTGAAATTAAATCAACTTTATGCATGCATGCAAAATTTCAGCTTAAAATGACATCTATAAGTACCTTAATCGAACAAAGGAAAATATCCGGGACTGAAATATAATTTCTAGCAACTTTCAATTCTTGGTGATCAAAGGTTTCGAAACCTTCCCAGAGGTTCCGAAACTTTTTGTAAAAGGTTTCGAAACTTTCCTGGAAAGTTTCGAAACTTATCGCGTCCAGTAGCTCCCCAGAATTGAATCTGCCCGCAAGGTTTCGAAACCTTGTGAAGGTTTCGAAAATATTTGACAAAGGTTTCGGAACCTTCATCCAAAGGTTTCAAAACTTTGGGTCTGGAACCAAAAGTTTCACTACACTAAATGCACACCAATTACTCAATACTTACCCATTAATTAGAACCAATAAATGCATCAAACCTAAACATAATTAGCAACATATGGCACATAATCAACAACGTCACGGACATCAATCAAGCTATAGGCATGCTCCCTAGAAAATGATTAACAACATAACAATCATGCTAGTCACACATCAACAATCCATACAATCCCAAAGCTCACAATTAACAATCAAACAATAATTGTCTTATTACAACATAAACCATAGCCTAAGTACACACTCCTCATATAGGTTGTGTTACACATTGCCTTGCCCAAATTATTTGCCAAAAACATACAAAACCCAAGTGATTCTTCCTCTTGGTTTCTTTGCCTCGAACGAAGCTCCAAGTGCCTTTATTTCTCTGCATGGATGAAAAGAGAGCTTAAGCAAACATGCTTAGTGAGGAAGCTCTACACAAATCATCAATGCATCTATTTAAAACCATGATAAAACCATAATTTGTAATTTATTGTTAAATGATGCATGCTAACATCTCATGCTCATGTTCTTTAAATCATATGCATCCTTGAGTTCACATAATCTTATCAAAACAATCTATAAACGATGCACAATGTCCATATCAAATTCATGTATGTATATTGGCATTCTAGTGACCACTTTAATGTGAACCTTGAGTTCCCCGAATACACGGATCCATTGTTAGAGACCATAGTCCCGTCATGATACGAAGTCACCATTGACATGACACGAAGTCACCATTGACATGACACGAAGTCACCATTAGCACTACCATGTACGATTGGACACATAGTCACCCTTGTTACGTGTAGGCGGCTCTACCATGCACGGTTGGACACAAAGTCACCTTTGTTACGTGTAGGCAATATTCTGTATTCTCAATTTTGTTTATAGTGCACTTAAGACAATCCTAATGACATGTCATTCGTATTCGAATCTAAAGTTAGTGTCACTAAGCCAATATCATAATCAAATGTGCATGATAACTTGCTGCTCATAATGCATGCATAATATGTTCAACAAATGAACCAAAAGCCATGCCCAAAGTCACCATCATGTATAAGGCAATTAACCATATTGTATTCCAAATCATATAACTTGTTGCTCATAATGCATGCATAATATGTTCAACAAATGAACCAAAAGCCATGCCCAAAGGCACCATTATATATAAGGCAAATAACCATATTGTATCCCAAATCATTTCTCATAATTTTTCATAATCATGGATGCTAAATAAGCTATACATTTCAGCAAGTAATTCTCATGTATGCACCATTTCAAAACATGGTCATGCATTTCCATAAATCTCATTGCATTACCAACATAATGCCTTCATCAAATGTAGCTGAAACTCATATCGGTTTATCAAAAACATTTACTTTACTTACTCTTGAACTATGGAAGGTTTTCACACTCTTCAATAGTCCCCAAAAACAGAACCGTACCAAACGCGATTCGCTTTAAATCCGTAACCACTCACCAACAAGCAAAATGAGCTTTTTCCGCTATCCGATGATCGCACCAACACACCAGCACTCAAGCTTCTTTTTGTACCTCTTCTACAACATTAAAAACAGAGCATTCTCACATCATAACATGCTTAAACCAACAGCCATAACCGATCACCGTTAAACTACCGAAAACTTAGCCGAAAAGACCGTAAACTAAGCCGAAATGCATCCGAACAACATCAGCCCAAAATCTAACGAATCTAACATCTAATCCACTTCAATTATGATCCAAAAACACATCCAAACCATCCTTATATCTCCAGCAACATTAAAGCATCTAAAACAGCCCATAAAACAACCGAAAAGCACCTTAAAACTACACCGATTGCATTATTTTGGGATTAAATTAATGTGCTATCAAATCAAGACTCAATTAATCATTTAATTAACATAAAAACACAATTGAATCCATCTAATTCCAGCATTGAATGAGATCCAAATAGATTTCACAAAAACATTCACAAAATCACTAGATCTAACATTAAAAACATAGAATCAAGTTTTTATTAAAAGATTAGCAAGCTAATACTTGGGAATTTCAATAAAGAACCTTAGAGAAGAATAAAAATCCAGAAAGTTACCTTCAAGATCTATTCACCAAAAAGATGTAATTTCCTCTTCTTGATTCCTTGCAATTTGATGTTGATTTGATAAAATTGATGCTTATGTTTTGTAAAGAATGGAAAGATGATGAAAATGATGTAATCTTTATGGAAAAAGATGCAAAAATCAGCAAGGAATTGAAGAGAAAAGATGAGAGAAAGTGGAGAGAAAATGAGAGAAAAAGATGAGAGAAAATGAGGAAAAAGTTGTTCTGAGAGAAAATGATTAAAAATCTCTAATTAAAATACATTTTAGTGAATAAATCATTATTAAAAATTAAAAATGGGTTTATGGCCCTCTAAGGATTCCAAGTTTAGTTTGATTCTCAATTTAGTCACTAAAACATGTAATTTTTCAAAAATTACAAAATAAGTCCTCCAATTTTTCCAAAAATTACAAATTGGTCATTTATGCATAGTTAAGCATAATTAAAAATCAATATAAAGTCCAAATTATTTTCTTTTAATCTTGAAACACATTTTTAATATTTTAAATCATATTCTAAAATTATTATTTTTCTTAATTAAAAATATCCTTATTTTATTTTCCCCGGAATAATGAACCGGAGAACCCGATTCGACCCGAATCGAATCCTCCTAACTAAGCCTAAACTAATAACCCCAAAAACGGGATGTTACAACCCTCCCCCTCTTAAGAAAATTTCGTCCTCGAAATTTACCTGAAGTAAACGCGTGAGGAATTACTCCTCCAAACTTTTTCCTTGTCTCCCAAGTTGCCTCTTCACCACCTCGGTGCATCCAAAGCACTTTCACCAAACCTATGGTTCTTCCTCGAAAAACGTTTGTATCCACATCCAAAATTCTCACTGGTTCCTTCTCATAACTCATACCCGCCCTTAACTCAGACTCCTCAACTAGCACAACATGAAAAGGATCTGAATGATACTTACGAAGCAACGATACATCGAAACACATAATGCATCCAACACAACTCCACCAGCAACCTCAACCGATAACAACCAATTGGCTCTAACACCTCATAAGGCCGAATAAAACGATGACCCAACTTACTCTTACGTCCAAACCTCATCACCTTCTTCCACGGAGAAACCTTAAGAAACACTTTGTCCCCAACAGTATACTCTATCTCTCTACGCTTTAAATCGGCATAGGACTTTTGCCTATCCGAAGCTTCCTTAAGTTTAGCACATAACAACTTAACCTTCCCATGTATCTTTAAAACTTGAGGCAAAGAAACATATTTTTGCCCAAATTCTATCCAACACAAAGATGTACAACACCTATGCCCGTATAAAGCCTCAAACGGTGTCATCTGTATACTCGCTTGGAGCTACTGTTATATACAAACTCCACTAAAGACAACTGTTTCTCCCAAGAACCTTGAAACTCGATGACACAACCCCTCAACATATCTTTCAAAGTCTGAATAACACGCTCAGACTGTCCATTCGTCTGTGGATGATAAGTTGTACTAAAGCTAAGTCTTGTACCCAAAGCAACCTGCAAACTCCTCCAAAACTTAGATGTAAACCGCGGATCTATATCCGATATGATCAACTTAAGCACACTATGCGACTTTACTAACTCAAAAACATACAACTCTACCAACTTATCTATAGATCACATTGTATGCACGGCAAGAAAATGTGCATGCTTTGAAAACCTATCAATAATAACCCATATAGAATCCTTCTTGGACTCCGTCGCATCTTCCTTTAAACCAATCCAAAAGTACACACTTTTAAGATCCCTATACACCTTCACTCCACTCGGATGCATAGCAAACGGACTAGTATGTGCTCCCGCTAAAATAGCTTACCTCATCTCAACCTCATCCGGCACCACAATCTGACCCCTAAACCACAACATCTCCTCCTCATCAAAACGATACTCGGTCGGTCTACTAGTCATATCCTCCACAAAAGGTACCAACTTCTCATCCTCTAACTGTTTCACCTTATCATCTCAACAAAGATAGGCTTTACTTACAACTGCACCACTCAACCAAGATAGGCTTTACTTACAACTACACCACTCAACCACCTTCCTTTGAAATACTCAACTTAGCAAACATCACTCCCAACTCAACCACCGTCTTACGGCTCAAAGATTCAGCCATAACCTTACCTTTCCCCGGATGGTATGCAACAAACAACCCACACTTACCCTCTTTGGACAACCAACAAATTCTTTCCCCACACCAAAGCAACAATGCACAAACCACCACACCATCTCAACCTCTATAGAAAACATAACTCAAAAGAAAACCCCATATGGTTGATAACCAACTCTTGATAACCGCAATGGTTTCCATACCATCACCATCGAACTAACCTTAATTGACATCCTCCCACATACTAGGTAACCAACTAAGCCTTTCACCAACCTCCACTTCACACAACAAACTTCAGACTAACTTTGCACAAAACTGTCAACATTGTCTTAAGCAAGCTCCACCACCACCACCAACTTTATTTTGACTCATATTAACCATATCACAATGTCATAACATATCATCCATTTACCTATGAATGATAAAACCCAACATCCAAACAACAACCTATGTCGGTCCTAAAAACTTTCAAATCTTATCATATTATAGATACACCACACACACATCTTTCCAATGGGACTTAGGAACCCAACAAAACCGTACTCCAACAAACGATTGATCCAACAAACCTCATAAGAAAACTCCATACCATCGATAGAATTTACTACCAAACTTATGATGATTCTTCCCGACTTCAACCCTGGGCACCCTTACTACTAATAATAACCCAAAGAAAATTGATACTCATTCTTACCTTATCAGTAAGATAAACATTTACATATGATTCAAACATAATCCAAGCCAGCTTAGTTGAAAACACATGTTTTTCCCCAACTCCTACCACAACACTTACCACCAAACTCATGGAAAAAGATTACCATAAGCCCTGCTCAAGATACCATTCCATCTCGACACTTTCCGTAACAACCATGCGGTTAACATAACTAGATTTTTCAAATATTTTTATTTATTGATTTTCCTCCTGAAATGAAATACCCTTTAATATCTTTTGTATGAATTTTGCTGTGTTTATTTGTGATTGTTGTAGGTTAGCTTGACTTTGCATGGTCTGTTGTTTACGAGAGATTATATTATAGGCCCGGCTCACCACGTCAGCTGTGGTCCTAATCAACGAAAATCACTCATTTCACTACTAATCAACCATGTAATTAATATAATTTTCAGAAATTGTATTTTCAAAATGACATGGAAATTATGAGTGACAATTTATTGGTTGGAAAAAAATGAGTTGGAGATTAGTGGTGAAGTGGGTGGTTATAATTGGATGGGACCATGGCTGACGTGGTGAGTCAGGTCCATGATATAATTTCTCGTTCTTTACTTTATTTCTTAAGTTTTGTACACATGTCCTTTTTTAATTCAGTTATATTGTATTATCTTTTTGGGTGACGATCACAATTTCAATGTTTTATTGCTAACACAAAAAATGTATTCAAGAAAATTTTCGTTCATATTGTAGTTATATATACATATATATTTGAGTTATATATATATATATGATATTCTTAGCACCGTTATTAAGACAAACATCACTAAAGAATAACAATTTAGTGACCTCCGTGATTTTAAATGTCATTAAAGAGTAGATTTTAGTAGCGTTTGGTTTAAAAAAATGCACTAAAAATAGCTAGGTCGTTTGTGTTGCAAACGCTACTAAAAAGCAATTTTTTAAGTAGCATTTAGTTTTTCAAATATTATTAAAGAACATGTATTAACGACGTTTATTTTTATAAAGGCCGCTATAAATCTTGATTTTTTGTGATATTTTTTGTTAAAAACGTCACAAATTATTGCAATGCTGGTTTTGGCGGCGTTAAAATGCGTCAATAAAATTTAAAAATGCCCCTAAAGATTTATTTTCTTGTATTAATTTATTTTAAATCTTAACTAAAGGTTTATACATATAAATCTACCATATCTTTCGATGCTATCAAGCAAAACATGCACAAGAACAACTGAATTAAAAGGAGTTCTCACCCAACTTACGTTGTATTTCTTATTAACTTAAATTATCACCACATCTTCCATAAAAAAATTAACATTCAAATTCAATAACCAAAAAAATATATATAAAAAAACAAAATTCACAATCCAAAGCTATTTTTAAACAATAATCATCCTTCATTAAATAACAAAATAATGAAAGCAAATAAAAACCATTATTCCTAGATAATCTCAAAGTGAATCCATGAGTTTCCCTTGCTATCGTACTTGGCTCCACCTTTCAAGAGTGCATATGTTTCATCGTCACCTTGGTTCATAAAAAGAAGCTCAAGCTTCCATGAATGAAATTTTAAACATAAAAAAATATGCATATATTATTAAGATTAAAGTACAAGAATGTATGCATGAGACACTAATGCATGGACAATTTAATCGATAAACACGAAAAAAATATGTACTCTTTAGAGAATTCTCATAAGTTAGCCTTGATTTTAAGGCATGTGATTGTATGTTTTGATATAAATTTTTAAATAAATATGAGCATTTTGGTTCATATGTTTGAATATTTCGTAAACATGAATTTTCCATAAAAACTGATGTAACCCCCTCGACCTGCTCTAAACACCACCCGACTCGAATGAGTTACACGAAGAATACCGAGGCTAATCTGGAGACTCACCCCGATAAACAATCCTAAAAAAATTAAGTTTTCCTTTTATCTTTTCTAAGTGCTTTGATTAGATCCTACAAGTTCATGCAATGACCGAGTTCAATTGCAGTGGAGATTAGAGAGAAACGATTCCTAATTTAATCAAACAAGTTTTAAGGATCTAATCATAATTTCCAGAATTTTATGCCCTGATTATGAAATTAAGGTTATGAATATTTAAATGTATATTTCATGCATGCACGTAAATTTTCAGCTTAAAAATAATATCAATAAGTCATTTAATTGCATGCTCAAAGTTTAGGGACTATTTCCAACCTCCAAAGGTTTCATGACATTCTCTATATGCAAATTCACCTAAAAAACTTTAAGCACATATCATGGCATATTAGCTAGATTCAATTCAACCTAGTTAGCAATAATATATTCAACTCCTAAGAATATGCTTTAACATCAACAATCTTTTAAACAAACGGAAAAACCACCTCAATATACTCAACATGATTTTTAGATGCATACCAACCTAAATATCAACATCATAGATTCAATTCATACGTAGCCATACTTCATTATCAACAATACTCAAATTCACGCATAGGGATATAAAGAATCAAACTTAAAAATAACTATATTATAACTAAAGGAATATCAATGGGCAATTTAATCAGAGTCACGAGCTAACATCAACTTTGATATTTATCAAATATGTATAAGCATATGACAATTTCAAGTCTCAAAAGCATAGACATTATTCACAATATGATAACCCATCCCCATTGCTCTCTCACTACTACTAATGTTATAAAGACACACTTAAGCACTTGACGGTTACCTGGATCCTTGCTTCTGTTTGCTGCCTCCACCTCAAATACTCTACATTACAAGGTAAATGCGAGGGTAAGCATAAGCTTAGTGAGTGAATAAAAATAAATATAAAAACACCTTGCAATGTAGCCCATATTAAATCAATTTTATCAATTTAAAAACATGTCTTGCTCTTTATAAAACAAAACACACATGGCTAACAACGCCACTTTTAAAACTTAGTAAGTATCATCAAACCAAGGCGAACAACACCATCTTTAAACTTTAGTAAAAATAATTTTGTAATCACATGCTTTACAAGCTAAAAAATAAGTCTTAAATGCTTCTCATATAGCAATGCTTACACGTGCATCTCTATGCACAAAGCTCAAGTCTTACATGCTAATAACATAGCAATGCTCAAATCACATGCATACAAATGCATAAAACCTCCCTTGCATAATACCATATGCAATCAAGTGAAAACCATGACACTTATCTTTGAAAAATAAAAACATCTATTGGTACTAGTGATCCGATTTGTACTACACTAAATTGTTAGGATAAACAGGAAACCACATGTTAGTACTACTCCCAGAGCATGCGCATGTTGATACTACTCTCAACATGAATCATCTCACCTTGGTGTTCAGTGACAGTACTACTCCGATCAACCCGTATGTAACAATACTATTCCCATTACATAACATTAGAATATAGGCCAAAATGCAACACACAAGAAATTTATACACGTACGACTTTTGAATGTTTATAGTATACTCTAGACCTTATTGATCGATCAACTTATTCCATAAGGTTCATCAATTAACTAGCCAATATATTATTAAAATCCAATACTCAAGTTTTACGTTAAAAAACAAATATTAACCATATACATCCCACTATCTCATGCATTAAGTGCATAAACTGGTAAAAATCATTTTTCTCATGTTTTCAATATAAAACCATGAGAGCATCATATGAATATAAAATGTTTATAACAACAGTATCATGAGTATTAAATCACATGAATAATCACATATGCACAACACATTCAGAGCATGACAATTAATATTTTAAAAACACAGCGTAATATAGGAACCTTTCAAAAAGTAATACTTAAAACTTACTTTCGAGTATAGGGAGGTTTTTCATACCTTCCCTATACCCCCAAAACTTTGAAAAAAATTTAAAACCATACCAAATTGGCAGCCCTCATAATCCACTCACCGATAACCGATACTTGCTCGCTAAATCATCTAAACGAACCGGAATGCCTTCAAACGCGATCGCCTAACTCTTTTCCTGTTTCAAGCATCAAAACTAAGGGGTTTAATCCTTATAAACTCACAAAAGAAACCAACAACTCGGATCCATACACAACAACCCTTAAAAACTATCAAAACTTAAACCGAAAACTTATCGGAACACACCAAACATCACTTAAGCCTATAGTTTGGAATTAGGGATATTAAAAACTCTTTATAAGCATCATAAAAAATTAAAAACAATCCATTTAATACCCAAAAATAGTGGGTAAAAACCTTTGAACAAAAATTGAGATTTTTAGCCGAAAAACCGATTTTTATGAAATTAAAGGATTAAAATAATTTCTCCAAGCCAAGAACTTGAGGATTTAAGTAAAGAAATTTATTGTTCTAGAGGACTGACAAAATCTCACCTCCAAAACTGATCCAATTGCTTTCCGAGTTTTAGAACGTGAAAACGATGAGAAAACAAGAAAATTTGAAGGAGAAAAGTTAAGATAATTATTATAAACGATTTTTATTGAAAAAGAATGAGTTTTTAACTTGAAAACTTAATGAACAAATGCCTCCAATGAGAAAAAACGAAAATTAGAAAAATAGCTTATGTTTGGGTTAATTAAAAAGGGTTTTAAGAGTTTAAAATTGAGTTTAATTGAGTTATTTAATATAAATAGATTTGGGGCTTAATTAATTAATATTTGGAAAGACTAGACCAACTTGGATTATAATTGGATCAAAGCCCCCTAAAGATTCAAATTTTTGGCTTATTTCTTAAAATTGTCCCTAAATTTTCAATTTTTACAAAACGCTCACTATTTTCAAAATCTTAGGGTTTGAAGGGACGATTTTCAAAATTGATTTGACAAAAGTCTAATATATATTAATTAAGGATTTTAGAATATTTTTTCATAATTTATTTTGATTAAAATTAATTTTATGTATTCAATCCCGAATTAGGCTAAACCGACAAAACTAGTCCACTAGACCTCTAAACCGACCTCTAAACTTCTAGGACCAAATTTGGGTTTTACAACAGGGGTAAGTGATAAGTGTTAAAATATATGATATACCTTTTTTGATGTGATTGTGATGTGTTGATTTGTTAAATTTTATTGTTACATGAAATATATGTTTTTCCAGCTTTTGGAATATGAGCATATTGGTACGGATGAGGGATCATAACGGAATCGTTGGAAAATAAAGTGGTCATACTTTTATAATTCTTCAAATTGAGTTTCATGACGAACAACACAGAAAGGACGATATAGAACACTAGGGTGGTGGGGTGTAAACCAGGGATCTATAAAGTGTTTTTGCTTGTATTTTTTTGTTGTGCCATGTTTTTTGTGGTTGCGTACACAATGATTGTTATTGCGTCGTTACGAGAGTCGTGATCGTGAATTTTTTAGAAATCGCACAGTATTTTTTAAATAACGGTCAAATAACAATAAAATAACGGTCAAATAACAGACTGTTATTATTGTTATCGATTGTTATTCGTTAAATAACAATCCTTATTGACCGTTGTTGATGCAAATTTAAATTTCACCGTTGTTTCTATGAATAACAATTTTAAATAACACCGTTACCGTTAAATAATGACCGTTATAACGGTAACGATCCATTTTTTAAATCTTTGGCGTAAACCACGGACCGACTGAGACGGTTACTAAATCTGGAAAAAATGAAAGGAAAGTAGATACATTTGACGATCTTTTAAACTAATCACCATGATGAATAACGATAGCCCACTGCTAGTGGAGGATGATACTGAGGTCAGGGTGCTACGTTGCTTCCGATGATAGTGACAGTGATGACCAGGACTGGGTGGTGATGGAGAATGAAGGAGGAAGATGGAAGGATTTGGAGGATAATTTGTATATTTCTTTGAATTTAAAATTGGCAATATGAAGTACTCGAGGGGTCTGACTTATTTAAATTATGGGTTAATTATCAGAATAGTCACCTTCGTTTCTTTTAACATAATGTTTATAATTGATTTTGAAAAATTATCATTAAGGACCTTAAGGTCATTTATATTTTTATAATTGTAAACTTTTAGTTTTATCATTCAAAATTAAGAAAAGATTATTAATTTACTTACATAATCTTTAAATTATTATTTTATTTTTGTTTCATCTTTTTCTTGTTTTTAAGAAAATTTCTAATGCAAATGAAGAAATTGCAGAGTGCTTAAAGCTATATTTCTCAGGAAACAAACACCCATGTGTAAATTTTCTTATCATGAATTTTCATTTCAAAGTAAAAGATTTGTGGCACCCTCACCCTGGGTTAGGAGACGGGGGCATGGACCGGACTTACAAACCCGAACATTGTATTCAAACCTAAGATAATTTGTTTATTGTATAACATTATAAGTCAAAAGTAAGTAGTTCCTTTATCAGATTTTGGACCAATTTAAAACTTTTCAATTATTCGAAAGGCAATTCGATTATATCTTATGTTTCACAATCCCTTAAATCCTATCATTCATGTTAAATTCGGGTCCGATTTAAAGCTTTTCCAAATTCATTATACTTATTATTCGATCTTAAGTATATTTCATTTTCCAAATGGAACTCCTAATACATGATTTCATTCTTCAAATTCCAACTTAGTTAAAATGGAAGAACTCAAGATGTCAAGGGGTATCGATACCTCCCTATAAGGGGTATCGAACCCTAGTTCAATACAGGTCAACTATGTTAACCCGTTGACCAAGGCTGAAAGGCCTAGTTCGAAACAGGTATCAATGTAATTTTTTTATTGGAAGCTCCAATATCGATCTCGGTATCGATACTGGTCTACCTCGTTGACTCGTTGACTAAGGTTAAGTAGCCTGGTTTGATACTGATATCGAACCAGGAAGTTTAATGCAAAGTTTTGCATCGAAATCGGTATCGATGCCATTTCACTACTAGAAGGCCTGATATCGAACCAGGTACCAGACCATATAGGCCTTAAACAAGGGGTATCGATACTCGTGGGGTCTGTATCGATACCCCTGCTCGAAATATCAGGTTTGCATCTTCTAAGGCACCTATACACTAACCAAAAGACCATTTATATGGTCTCAAACCATCCTTAACCTTTAGGGGTCTATTCCAACATGTATAGACACCGAGTAATGTCTTACAAGTCCAATGCCACATACCAATTGGCTATTCAATATGTAAACTAATCTTTTGGACCTATACTTCTTCTATGGCAACATCCTACCCTTAATGTAGTTTTGAAGATTCATAGATTATCCTACTTGGTTCCATGCTTCTCATACCATTATAGTTACTTACATACCATATGCTAATCACAAATGCTCACATATACAAAACATGAGCCTATCTCAAAAGATGCAAGGCTAGAGATGTGTGCCTAAAAGACAGTTATTTACTACCCTTCTCATGGTACTTTATGCATCTATTATACACCAACTTGAACTGAAATATGGACTCTTTATACAATATTGGATATTCCATTATCACTACTTACAAAGTCGAAATTTATAGAGAATACGGATATTATTACATATTATGTACATGCAGGAATATCTAGGGCCGAAGCAGTAGTGAAGCAGTATTGAGGCCAAGGCAGGGACAAGGCCGCGACAGCATCCAGAGTGGCAACATCAACATTGTAGGCGAATGAAAGATAAAATATAGAGAACATTCTGGAAGATGCAGCGCACTAATTGGACTAGGCTAGCGCACTAAAAGCCCAAGTCAAAGACCGAACGGGAAAAACTTTCTAGAAGGTTGCAAACTTGGAAACATCAAAAGACTTGCTCCCTACTCCAAGTTAGAGTCTATTTAGGAAAGGTTTACCCTAGGTTAAGACTATATATAGCCTAGCCGACCACATTGTTAGTGAGAGTCGATTTTAGAGAAACCCTTCCCCTAAGATTTGTACCTATCGACATTATGTTCTAAATTTCTTAGGGATATGTGAAGGTTGTAGATATTAGTGAGAGAAGATTGTTTCTTATTTCTTTGTTCTAATGTAATAATAATGTCGAAGTTTGCTTATTCTATTGCCATTTCTTGTTCTTGCATTCAAGCTCGAGAGAGAAGTTTGTAAGTAATCTATTTATCTAGCATCGAGAGAGTTAGATTTACGAAAGGAATAAGAACGGTGTTGGCGACACTAACTCGGTCTAGAGATAGGTTAAGATTTTTAGAAGCTAAAAGAAGTGTTGGATTGGTTGGTGATTATCGTTGATTCATGCCGAGAGGTATCGTCAAAGATCAGTCATCAACATTGCTCTGACTTAGAGATAAGCGAAGTCAAATACGGACACTTTGCTGAACTTTGATGCATCTGCCCAAGAGCAAGAGATTGCCGCGAAAGAGAACACCAACACTACCGAGGTTGTATCTGCAGTACTGCCGAAGCAGTGTTGTGTAATTGCATTGGACAAGAAGAAAATCAATCGAAAATCCACTAATTAACGCAGCTGGATCCTACCCACTTTCTCTATATCGTTCTCAATCCTTTATTTTATGTTTTGTTATTTAGTTAGTTAAACAAATTCACTTATCTGTGTTTTTACTTTATCTTTCAGGAGCAAGGGAACAAGGGGAGACATATTAAATATACCAATCCCTTTGGAGACAATACACGATATACTTATCACTTTATTACTTGCGACGTGTACACTACATTATTGCGCTATTATTACACGCATCAGCTAGCCTAGCTAATTCATCATGCCTTATGGCTTACATACCAAATGATCAAATAATCTCATATACAAACCATAAACCGAATATCAAAATGCATAGACTATTCTAGACATGAATACTATGCCACCAAACACTAGGAGTTAACAAATTAACAAAAACCATACTTTTCTTGCTTGGTGTCCTTGCTCCCGATCGAACTCAGTTTAGCTCCTTTGCTCGATAACCTATTGTTTGGGAAGGAGGAAACAAACGGTGATAAGTCCTTACGATGTAATTAGTGAGGCAACCCCAAGTCTAACCATTTAGACTTTAATCAAATAACAAATACCATGCTCTAAGTAAGCAATTAATCAGGATCATAATAATAATTCAATCATATGTGTAAAAAATGTCAGGCTTTTCATACTTGTCTTAGTACCATGTTATCATACCACTAGCAAATTCATATTCAAACTTAGTAACAAATCATGTTCAAATTCTCCTTAGCAAGTTATATTCAAATGCATACTAGCATCTTATAATCAAATATTCAATGACAACTTATATTCTAATGCTTACAAGTAATGTCATATCAAATGTTCAATAACAATGTCATATCAAATGCTCAATAACAATGCCATAATTTGTAATCTCTCGGATTAGTTTCAAATGATGTCTCGGTATAGTTAGTCTAGGTAAACGAGTCATCAAAAGAACCACAAAGGCACTGACAGAAGTACCACAAAGGTACTAACAAAAGATACCCACAATATCTACAAATGATGACTAACCACCAATCAATGGTACTCATAGTACCGAACAGAAATACCGAAGTACTGAACGGAAGTATCGAAGTACTAACAAATGAGCTCAGACCCTAGGCATGCCATACTACCTATGACCAACTACCACCAAAGCTCAATCAAAGTTTCATATTCTTTTAATCTTTTAGTTTTTATTAATCAAGTTCCTTATCATAATATTTTTCATAACTTACTATCAACTGAATCATTTATTTCATGCTAACATGTCAAAAGCAAGTATCATACTAACATATCAAAAGCATATATCATGCTAACATGTAAAAAACATATATCATGCTAACATATCAAAAGCATATATCATGCTACCAAATCAAATAATCAAACCATCATTAACATGCCTTATGCATGAATCTCGTACCTGACATTCATAGCCGCGTGCCATTACTTACCTCGACATTTCCGAGCTATGCAAATGTACTAGGCTAGTCTAACATCTAGCACTCAAAAATGGTATCAAACAAATTTTTAATATTTAATCCTCCTTCCCGTATTACTAATTATTTATTAGTCTGATTTACATTACAAATCAAAACAAATAACAAAAGTGGTTAGGACCTAACCCTAAGGTTTGCCACACTCACAATTGATTCTGAGCTATTCAAGGGTTGTAGATGGTGATCCTCTTGCCTTTCTTCCTTGCCAATTGGAGTCTTTCTTCCCCGTTGTCCTCTTCTCTCGGATTTTCTAACAAACCATAATCATATAGCAATTCATTAGGATCTATGCAATTTACTTAATTCGAACAATCACATGCTTAACAAATGCAAATATTCTCATTTGTTCTCTAAAGACAGCTTTGTTACCCTTTCGTAATTTGATCATAACTCCTAGATAACATATCCGATTTTAGACTATTTCGACTCTTTGGAAAGATAATAAGATCCTATAAAAGGAAAAATTAACCTCACATTTTAATCCTTTCCTGATTAGTACCAGAATTCATTCGAATCAGACCTGTCCGGATTTCGGAACTGCTCGAACAGTCCACACGGAAACGCTTATAACTCTTTCTATCGAACTCAGATTCAGGTTCCGTAAATTTTAACTTAAACTAGGTATATAAGAGTACCATAATTTAATATTTCAGCTTCTAACTTCAACAAATCCAGCCTAGGGAATTTTTCAAAGATAGATACTTGGAATGACATTTCTAGGCAATTTCGGCTAACTTTTGTTCTATGGTCTTAATTCCCAATCCAAACTCATTCTTACAATTTTCCAGCACCTAAAACTTAAGATTAACATCACTTGATACCTTTCTCATCCATTATTCAAATCATTTAACACATATATATAGCATTTACAAAAATTTAGGTTTCAAGCTTCCTAGCCGATTCATTCATGCCTCACAAACTAAGACCAAACAATTAAAATCCTCAATTTAACATCAAAGCATCATGAAGGAATTTAAAATCTAAGAAATCAAGATTTCATTATTTAGATTATAGAAAGAGAAGCTTACCTAGGCCCTTAAACTTGATTTTCTAGATCAAAAGCCTACTCATACAAATGTATGAAGCTCTCTCCCTCAAACTTTCATGGTGATTTCCTCTTCCCTCTTTCTTTTGTGTTTCACGTGAATGAAGAGAAGAAGGGATGAGTAGGCTGAATTTGTTTCTCATTAAATGGAGGTGAAATGACCATTTTGCCCCTTTAGCTACGACTAAACTTAATTTATTACATGGGGTAGTTTAGGGAATTTGGGTATTTGCCATGCAACCTTCACATTTTACATTTAACTCAATTAAGTCCATTTTTTATAATCCAAATAGCATATGATTCATTTTAATTTACTAATTATTCAAATTATTTTACTAATCCGATTTTGGGGTGTTAAAAGATTCATCATCTTTAAGTGTTAAATATTAGACATGAAACAAACATTTTCTATTGATTTCAGACAATCTCAGCATGAATAAACAAAAAAGAATGAAAAGGAATCATGGAAGTTTTTTGAAATAAAAAAGCAAAACTTACACCTTGATAAATTTTAATTTGATTGTCCAGTTTTGAACTCCAATTTTTTAGATTTTAATGGGTAAAAACATTAAACCCAAAACTAAAATATATATATATATATTACAGAAGAAATAAATATAATATTTCCAATCAAATCCAAACTTGTAAAACAACAATCAATTATAACTCAAAAAATACAAGAGTTGACGGAGTTAAAGCGACAGGAAGAAGATAAGCAGAATCATAGGATGTCATTCGTATCGATTAGAAACAAAGAGTTTAATAAAACTTTAAATTTTTTAGAAAGAAAGTGAAAAAGATAAAATTTTAATTTTTTAGGATCAAATTAAAAATAAAAAAGTAAAATAATAATTTAGAGTCTAGGTAGTTCACATTTTTATTGTGTTAGATATTTTTGGTTAATATTTAATGATAAGTTAACGTCGGAGTAACAAAAAATTTAAATCTCGAAAACATAAGTGATCTTACTGCTCGTTTTATAAAACTAATATGACACCCTCGCCCCGGGTCAGGAGAATGGAACGTCGACCAGACTTATAAACTTATAATTAGATCGAAATTGTATTCAATCCTAAAAATTTTTCTAATTATTTTTTATCAATTAAAGTCATGCTTAGGGGTGAGTATTCGATCGAGTCGAGTCGATTCGAGTGAAAAATTTCGAGTTATTCGAGTTGACGAGTCATATTTTACGACTCAAACTTTATTTGAAATTTTTTCGGTTCGATTCGAGTTTAAGAAATTAGAGTCGAGTCGAGTTTTTTAGTTCTTATAAATATTTAATTGTAATTATTTATCATGTTATAATATAATTTAATTTCAATTTAAACGACTTTCTATAATCATATACAATATGTATATATATATTTAAATATGTGACAATATTTCTTTATATTTTTATATATCAATGTATATATATCATAAAAAAATAATAGACTCATCTCAAACATAAAAATTAATCCTTTAATTATTAAAATTTTTAAGTTATTCGAGTTATTCGAATTTCAATTTTACAACATGAACTTTTTTTGAAATTTTTTGAGTCGAGTCGAGTCTATAAAATTTCGAGTCGAATCAAAATGATTCGAGCATTTTCGCCTCGAGTAGAGTCGAGTTATTCGGTTTTTTCGAGTCGAGTCAGGTTTTGCTCACCCCTAGTCATGCTTATGTTTTACAGCTCCATACACTTGTAATAATCCGAAAGTTATACTTATTTCAAAGATATTACAATTCAAATACATGTTGTACATATTAAAATGGGGCCAATTTAAAACTTTTTCCAAATTAAGAATACTCATTGTTCGATTTTAAGCTTACTTCATTTTTCATTAAATTCACTTAATACATGGTTTCGTTTTCAAATTCTAACTTAATTCGAATAGATGAGATCTATATGTCAAGGGGTAACAATACCCCTATAGGGAGGTATCGAAACAGGGGTATCGAACCCCAGTTTGATGATGGTCAACTGTGTTGACTTGTTGACTCGTTAACTTGAGGCTAGGGGAGCCTGGTTCGATACTGGTATCGAACCAGAGAGTAAACTGCCATGCTTGGTATCGAACCAAACTTCGACCCCATTTCATTACTGGAAGGCCTGGTATCGAACCAGGTATTGGACCAAAGGGTCTTTGACGAAGGGGTATCGATACCAACGAGAATGGTATCGATACCCCTGCTCAAAATGGCAGGTTTATCACTATTGAGGCACTTAGGTACTACCCAAAAGGCCATATATATGGTTTCAAGTCATTATTAAACTTTAAAGGACCAATCCAACATGTTAGACATCAACAATCATTTATCCATTCTACCATTTGATCAATCCATTACCAATTCAATGTTCATGAATTTTCAACATACCGAATCTAACATTTCTAACCAAATGGCCAAACATACCATCATATACCATCTAACAATTTAGCCAACCTTTATGCCATGTAATTCACTATGGCAACGAAAACAACTAAGATGCTACCTTAAGTTTACATGTCTTAAACACTGAATAATAAACCCACTTGCCAACTACTTACCTCAAAGGCGAATATGCCAACCATAGGCCAATTTTCAAAGGCATTAACTAGCCTAACAAGGTCACCAAGCCTTATGGCTTACAAAACCATATTCACATAACAAAGACCAAAACATGAAAAAACCATAAATCAAGTCTCAACATGCATAAGCTAATCTAACAGGCCTACTATACCATAAGGATAACACACCAATTGTTCCACGACAACATACAAAACATCATCCAAATCTCAAATACATGAATTAATCAAAATATGAGCATTATGCCACCATAAAACTAGGAGTTACAAAATTATAAAATACCATACTTTGGCTTGCTTGGTGTCCTTGCCCTCGATCGAACTCAATTTAGCTCCTTTGCTCGTAACTTGTTATTTTGGGAAGGAGGAAACAAACGATGGTAAGTACTTACGAAGTAATTAGTGAGGCAGCCCTAAGTCTAACCAATTTAGACATTAAACACATAACAAGATATACATGCTTCAAGTAAGCAATGAACCAAATTCATATTAACATTTCAATTGTGTGTGTAAAGAGTGTCATGCTTTTCATTTTTTTCTTGGTATCATGTTATCATGCCACTAACATGCAAACCGAATTCACATACTCTATGCTTGGCAACAAATTCATATGCAAATGCTTAATAGCAACTCATGTTCAAATCCTCAGTAGCAACTTATATTCAAATGCTTAATGGCAACATATAATCAAATGCTCAACGACAACATATAATCAAATGCTCAATGGCAACTTATATTCAAATTTAGATGATTCTTAAACAAATAAACATTCAAATGGTCTTTCCATATCTTATGTTTAATCTTCCGGATTAATTTCAAATGATGCCTTGATATAGTTAGACTACGTAAGCGAGTCATCAAAAGTATCACGAAGGCACTAACAAAAGTACCACAAAGGCACTAACAAAAGATACCCACGGTATCTAACAAATGGTGACTAACCACCAAAAAAAGATACCCATAGTACCGAACAAAAGTACCGAAGTACTGAAAAGAAGTACCAAAGTACTAACAAATGAGCTTAGACCCTAGGCATGTCGTACTACCTATGACCAACTATCGACCAAGGCTCAATCAAAGTTCCATATTCATTTAATCTTTCACTTTGTATTGATAAGTTCCTTATCACAACATTGTTCATAACTTACCATCAACCGAAGCATTTATGTCATGCTACCATACCGAAAGCATAAATATCATGCTAACATATTAAAAGCATATATCATGCTAACATATCAAAAGCATATATCATGCTACCAAATCAAATAATTAAACCATCAATAACATGTCTTATGCATGACTAACGTACCTAGCATCTGTAGCCGTGTTCCATTACTTACCTTGGCATTTTCAAGCTATGCAAATGTACTAAACTAGTCTAATATCTAACATACAATCATGACATCAAACAAGTCATTGATATTTAATCCTCATCCCCATTTATCAAATATATTATTAGTCCAACTACAATACAAATCGAATAGCAAAAAGGATTGTTAGGACCTAGTCCTAACCATAAAGTTTGCCACACTCACAAAGTCACCAAGCAACTCAAGGATTGTAGATCATGATTTCTTTGCCTCTTTTTCTTGGTTACTCGTTCCTTTCCTCTTCTTCGATGTTCTCTTCTCTAGGATTACCTAGCAAACCATAATCATATAGCAATTCATTAGAATATATCCAAATTACTTAATTCGAACAATCACATACTTAACACATGTAAATATCCTTATTTGTTCTCTAGAGATAGTTTTGCTATCCTTTCGTAATTTTATCATATCTCCAAGCTCCCATGTCCGAATTGAGCATATTTTATATCATATTTTTAATTCTTTCCCGATCAGTACCAGTTTTCGTTCGAATCAAACCTGTCCAAATTCGGGACTACTCGTACAGCCCTTACGGAAATGATTATAACTTCCTCTACAAAATTCTGATCAAGGTTCTGTAAATTTTCCCTTAAACTATATATATGTAAGTATTCTAATTCAAAATTTCAGCTCCTAACTCTAACAAACCCGATCTAGGGAATTTATCAAAGATAGCTACTCAAAAAGGCATTTTCTAGAAAATTTGACTAACTTTCTTTCCATGGCTCTAAAGTCTTAATCCCAATTTATTCTCATGATTTCCAGCATTCCAACTAAAAATTAACACCAACTAATCCTCAATTTGATCATATTATCAAATAAATTAACCCACATAATGCATTTACAAAACTCTCAAATTCTAGGCTTCTTACTTATTTGCTCAAGCTTCTCAAACTAAACTCAAACAATTTATGTCCTAAACTAAGTTTCTAAAAACCAAACTTTAATTTAGAAGAATCATAGAATCATTCAAAAATTCAAGAACATCATCTCCCAATATCTTGGTTATGGAAGAAAAGCTTACCGAAACTTTTAAATTAGATTTTTCTAGTGGGTTTGATCAACCATGCAAAGCTCTAAAGATTGCCTTCCCTCAAGAAATATTTCTCTCCCCTTTCTATTTTGTATCTCACTTGAAATTTGAAGGGAAAAGAAAGAATGGGCTGAATTTTGTTTGCCTATTAATGAGGGTGAAATGACCATTTTGCCCTCTTGCCAAAACTAGACTTAGTTTATTACATGGGGTAGTTTAGGGAACTCTTATTTTTTCCCATGGAAACTCCAAATTTCTCACTTAATTTAATTTAGCCCCTTACTTTTAATCCAAGTGTCGCATGATTTAATTTAATTTAATTTACGAATTATTCGAATAATTTTACTAACCCAATTTTTAGGGTATTACAAATTTCCCCTCCTTAAAAGAAATTTGCTCTCTAAATTACCTAAAGGGAACAAATACGGATATTGCTCTTTCATTATTGTCTCGGGTTCCCAAGTAGCTTCGTCCTTCTTGTGATTCCTCCAAAGGACTTTCACTAAAGGAACATTCTTGTTTCGAAGCCTTTTGACTTCTTGATCAAGTATCTGGACCGGTTCTTCCTCATATGACAAGTCAGGATTCAATTCTAATTCTTCGGGTTCTAAAACATGAGAAGGGGTGGATTGGTACTTTCTCAGCATCGTGACATGAAAGACATTTTGTATCTTATCAAACTCACTAGGAAGAACAAGATGATAGGCCACAGGGTCAATCTTTTCAATAATCTTAAAAGGTCCGATTAACCGAGGGTTAAGCTTTCCCCTTTTCCCGAACATGATGACTTACTTCCAAGGAAAAACTTTTAGGGAGACCCTGTCTCCCACATTGTACTGGATGTCTCTCTGTTTCAAATCTGTATAAGCCTTTTGCCTGTCAAAGGCTTGTTTCAAACGATCATGAATAACTCGAATTTATTCCTCAGTTTCTCGGATCATCTAAGGTTTTAAAACTTTATTATCTCCCAGTTCAGACCAACACAAAGGAGTTCTATATTTCCTCCCATATAAAGCTTCAAAGGGAGCCATGTGAATGGATGCTTGATAGCTATTATTGTACGCAAATTCCACTAAGGGTAACGACTTCTCCCAATTCTTTCAAAAATCTATGACACAAGCTCGTAGCATATCTTTCAATACTTGTATCACCCTTTCAGACTAACCATCAGACTGCGGATGGAAAGCAGTGCTAAGATGCACTTTATTTCCGAGAGCTTTCTACAAAGATTTCCAGAATCGAGAGGTGAAATTTGGATCCCTATCAGAAATGATTGATGTCGGCACACCATGTAACCGAATCACCTCACAGATATACAACTCGGCCAAGGACTCCGAGTTCATGTTCTTTCGAATTGGAATGAAATGTGCAGAATTGGTGAGTCTATCAACAATCACCATATAGAATCACTATTTCTCGGCGTGATAGGTAAACCAGTAACAAAATCCATCGTCACTCGATTCCATTTCCATTCAGGCAATTCAGTAGGGTGGAGCAATCCCGTAGGAGCTTGGTGTTCAGCCTTGACTTTCTATCAAGTCATACATCGAAATACAAAGTCTGTTATGGATGCTTTCATGCCAGGCCACTAATACAAAGATTTCAAATCCTTATACATTTTAACAGAACCTGGGTAAATCAACAATGGACTTTGGTGTGCTTCTTGTAAGATATCTTGTTTCAATTCCTCATTATTTGGAACACATACTCTATCTCTAAAGTAAATCAATCCATTCGAATTGAGGAAGAATTCGTCATTAGTTTTCGAATCAAGCTTGATGCAATAGCTTAAAGTTCAGAATCAGATTGTTGAATATCTTCGATTTTCCAAATCAAATCAGATTGAACCTGGAGTTCAGACAAATATCCTTACTTTTGAAATACTCGAATATGAGCATTAATCAAATTTGGGGATACAAGGAAAATTTCAAAATTAGGCATGAAAATTCAAAGGAAGCTTTTAACATTTCAAAGTTATCAAATAGCTTACCTAATATCGGTTTACGACTAAGAGCATCGGCTACCACGTTGGCCTTTCCGGGTTGGTAATCAATGTCCAAGTCATAGTCTTTTAGTGATTCCATCCATATTCTCTTTCTCAAATTCAAATCCTTCTGATTTAGGAGGTATTTAAGACTTTTGTGATCAGTGTACAAGTAACACTTCTCACCATATAAGTAGTGCCTCCATATCTTGAGAGCAAAAACAATGGCCGCTAACTCAAGATCATGAGTGGGGTAATTTAATTCATGAGGCTTCAATTACCTTGATGCGTAAGAAACCTCATTATTTTCTTGCATCAAACACAACCCAGTCCCAAATGTGAGGCATCATTGTACACAGTGAATTCCTTACCCAATTCCGGTTGAATAAGAACAAGAGCATGGGTCAAAGTTTGCTTAAGTTGATCAAAGATTCTTTGTTGGTTCTCTGACCATTCAAACAATCGATCCTTTTGTAGGAGCTTAGTTAAGGGTAAAGCAATAGTCGAGAATCCCTTAACAGATCTCCTATAATACCCGGCTAAACCAAGGAAACTTCTAACCTCGCTAACATTCCTCGAAGGTCTCCAATCCAAAATAGTTTGCACTTTCTTAGCATCGACCTTAATTACTTCTGCCGAGATGACATGGCCAAGGAATGACACTTCCAATAACCAAAATTCACACTTCGAGAACTTAGCAAACAATTGTCGTTCCCGAAGAGTCCGCAGGACAGTTCGAAGATGTTCCGAGTGTTCCTCCTTGTTTTGAGAATACACTAGAATGTCATCAATAAAGAAAAACTCAAATTTATCAAGATGAGGTTTGAATATCCGATTCATAAGATCCATGAATGTCGTTGGGGCATTGGTTAGCCCAAATGGCATCACCAAGAATTCAAAATGGTCATATCGAGTTCTGAAAGCAGTCTTAGGGACATCTTCTTTTACTCTCATCTGATAGTACCCCGATCGAAGATCAACCCGAGAGAATACCGTAGCATTCTTAAGCTAATCAAACAAATCTTCAATTCTAGGCAAAGGGTACTTATTCTTGATGGTAACTTGATTCAGTTGTCGGTAATCAATACAAAGTCTCATTGTTCTATCTTTCTTCTTGACGAACAAAAACGGAGCACCCCATGGAGAAGAACTAGGTCGGATGAATCCTTTATCTTGTAGCTCTTGGAGTTGCTTATTGAGCTCTTTCAACTCAATAGATGTCATTCTATAAGGAACAAGCGACACCGGATTAGTCTTAGGCTGGACTTCAATCCCGAACTCCACTTCTCTGGTCGGAGGAAGGCCAAGGTGTTCCTCAGGGAAGACATCAACAAATTCGGGTACCACTGGAATTTTTGGCAACCTGAAATCATACTCATCTTGCAAAACCATAGCAGCAAAGATTGAAGTTGGTTTCTTATAAATTAGGAGAATTGACTCCTTTCCCAAACCACGAAGATATAATCTTCTATTCTGACAGTCGATCCAAGCTTCATGTTTGGTCAACCAGTCTAACCCTAATATAAAGTTAAACTCATAGGATGGTAGTACAAATAGATCAATTCGGAAAGGAATATTTTGAATTATGATCGGAGAGTCTTTAAAAACGAGGTTAACATTTATTGTACGTCCTATTGATATTGATACTACAAGACCTCTATCAACATTTTCAGGCTCTAACTTAACCTTTACAAGCATTTTAGAACATACAAAGGAATGAGTAGATCCTGACTCTATCAAAGCATATGCAAGACTTAAATTTAATTCAATGGTACCTACAATCACATCGGGATACTATTCCTCTCCTCTACCACAGATGTTGTATATTCTAGCAGGGGCTCGTGATTCCTGACGAGGAAGGGCTGATTAATGATCCTTTCCTTTACTCTGATTCCCAAAATGGGCCTGTCTTGGACGCTTATTTTTGTTCTGAGATGGAGGACTCTGATAGGAACGAGACTTGGGAATACCTCTATTAGGATTCTGAGGACAATCCCGAATAAAATGGTTTGACCCACCCCAAGCATAACATAGTTTCATCTGAAGTCGGCAAGGTTCGGCATGAAATCTCTGAAAAAATTGACAAGCTAAAGCTTTCCCAGAATTCCTTGTGCTATGGATAGATACAACCGGGGCTAAAGGTCTATTGGCCGACTGAGATCTCGGCACATAATGACTCTTGGACTCTTAGTGGTAAGTCTAGGAGTCTTCTTTCTAAAGCTTGGTTTTCCTAACATTCTATTCTGGTTTATCTTCCCATTTTCGCTTCTTGTCATTCTTGTTTCTACCCTTTCTTTTTTTCGAGGCTTTCATCTTAGATTCGGTATCAATAGTCTGATTGACTAGAATCTGGAAACCAGTTATCCCCAAAGCTGTGAACATAGGGCTCATCTCATCATTTAGCCCATCAATGAACATCTGATATTTTTGTTTCCCGGTCTTGATATATTCTACACCATACTTGCAGTACTTGAAAAAGTCTACCACATATTGCTCGATAGGCCTAATGGCCTGCTCCAAATACAAGAACCGTCTTTGCCTTTCGGCTAGATATTGCTCACTGATATACTTCTTCTTGAACTCCTCTACAAAGAAGTCTCGTGTAATAGAGTCGGTAGGAACGGTCAAAGTTGTTGTCTCCCACCAACTTAAGGCTTCATCATCTAGAAGCGAGATAGCACACTCAAGTTTATGTTCGTTTGAGCATTGCAGTTGCTTATTCAAAATCTTTGTGGTGTTTTCCAACCACTGTTCGGGTTCCTCGGGCTTATCCTTATTATAACCCGCGAAAGTATAGGCTCGATATCTAGCAAGTTTCTCAATAGGAGCACTACTTGGTCTAACTTCAGTAGGGACAGGGGGACAATCTTGTCTCAAATTATATACTAATTGATCAAACATTCCTTTCATAGTCAAGAGACATTCTCTTTGAACATCTTGTATAATCGGGGCTACCGTCTCAGGGGCAACCTCAACCGGAGGTTGTTCTTGTTTTAGCGGATGATTCGGTTTCATCCTCACGCTATCATTCTCGTTAGATGAGCCCTCAAGACTTTCATCACCTAGGGCCAATCTTGTATCAACCATACTACAAAAGGTAAACAAATATTATTCAAATAAGCAAGAATACAAGAAAGTACGATATAAAACTCCTAAGTGACATAGTTTAATCCTATATGATGCATACATATTTCTTTAGGTCCGAGAATCATGTAACCGAAATCTCTGAAACCACTAAATGTGACACCCTCACCACAGTTTAGGAGATAGGGGCGTTTACCGGACTTATAAACTTATAATTAGACCGAACCTGTATTCAATCCTAAAAGTTTTTACGATTACTATTGATTAATTTAAGTCATGCTTATGTTTTACAACTCCATACACTTGTAATAATCCGAAACTTGTACTTATTTCAAAGAAATTACAATTCAAATACATGTTGTACATATTAAAATGTGGTTAATTTAAAACTTTTTCCAAATTCAGAATACTCATTGTTTGATATTAAGCTTACTTTATTTTCCATTGAATTCACTTAATACATGGTTTCGTTTTCAAATTCTAACATAATTCAAATAGATGAGCTCTAAATGTCAAGGGTATCGATACCCCTATAGGGAGGTATCGAACGAGTGAGTAAACTGCCATGCTTGGTATTGAACCAAGCTTCGATCCCATTTCATTACTGGAAGGCCTGGTATCGAACCAGGTATCAGACCAAAGGGCCTTTGAAGAGGGGGTATCGATACCCATGAGAATGATATCGATACCCTTGCTCGAAATGAAAAGTTTATCACTTTTGAGGCATTTAGGCACTACCCAAAAGGCCATTTATATGGTCTCAAGCTATCCTTAAACTCTAAAGGACCAATCCAACATGTTAGACATCAACAATCATTTATCCATTCTATCATTTGAACAATCCATCACCAATTTAATGTTCATGAATTTTCGATATACCAAATCTAACATTTCTAACCAAATGGCCAAACATGCCATCATGTGCCATCTAACAATTTATCCAACCTTTATGCCTTGTAATTCACTATGGCAACTAAAACAACCAAGATGCTACCTTAAGTTTATATGTCTTAGACACCGAATAATTAACCCACTTGTGAACTACTTACCTCTAAGGCCAATATGCCAACCATAGGCCAATTTTTTTCAAAGGCATTAACTAGCCTAACAACATCACCATGCCTTATGGCTTACAAAACCATATACACATAACAAAGGCCCAAACATGAACAAACCATAAATCAAGTCTCAACATGCATAAGCAAATCTAACATCCCTACTAAGCCATAAGGATTACACAATGATTGTTCCATGGAAATATACAAAACATTAGCCAAATCTCAAATGCATGAATTAATCAAAATATGAGCACTATGCCACCATAAACTAAGAGTTACAAAGTTACAAAATACTATACTTTAACTTGCTTGGTGTCCTTGCCTTGATCGAACTCAATTTAGCTTATTTGCTCGTAACTTGTTGTTTTGGGAAGGAGAAAACAAACGGTGGTAAGTACTTACGAAGTACTTAGTGAGACAACCCTAAGTCTAACCAATTTAGACATTAAACACATAACAAGATATACATGCTTCAAGTAAGGAATGAACCAAATTCATATTAACATTTTAATAGTGTGTGTAAAGAGTGTCATGCTTTTCATTTTTTTCTTGGTATCATGTTATCATGCCACTAACATGCAAACCGAATTCACATACTCTATGCTTGGCAACAAATTCATATGCAAATGCTTAATAGCAACTCATGTTCAAATCCTCAGTAGCAACATCTAATCAAATGCTCAACGGCAACATATAATCAAATGCTCAATGGCAACTTATATTCAAATTTAGATGCTTCTTAAGCAAATACACATTCAAATGGTCTTTCCATATCTTATGTTTAATCTTTCGGATTAATTTCAAATGATGCCTTGGTATAGTTAGACTACGTAAGCGAGTTATCAGAATTACCACGAAGGCACTGACAAAAGTACCACAAAGGCACTAACAAAAGATACCAACGGTATCTAACAAATGATGACTAACCACTAAAAAATGGTACTATAGTACCGAACAAAAGTACCGAAGTACTAACAAATGAGCTTAGACCCTAGGCATGTCGTACTACCTATGACCAACTATCGACCAAGGCTCAATCAAAGTTCTATATTCATTTAATCTTTCACTTTGTATTGATAAGTTCCTTATCACAACATTGTTCATAACTTACCATCAACCGAAGCATTTATGTCATGCTACCATACCGAAAGCATAAATATCATGCTAACATATTAAAAGCATATATCATGCTAACATATCAAAAGCATATATCATGCTACCAAATCAAATAATCAAACCATCATTAACATGTCTTATGCATGACTAACGTACCTAGCATCCGTAGTCGTGTTCCATTACTTACCTTGGCATTTTCGAGCTATGCAAATGTACTAAACTAGTCTAATATCTAACATACAATCATGGCATCAAACAAGTCATTAATATTTAATCCTCCTCTCCATTTACCAAATATATTATTAGTTCAATTACAATACAAATCGAATAGCAAGAAGAATTGTTAGGACCTAGTCCTAACCATAAAGTTTTCCACACTCACAAAGTCACCAAGCAACTCAAGGATTGCAGATCGTGATTCCTTTCCCTCTTTTTCTTACTTGCTCGTTCCTTTCCTCTTCTTCGATGTTCTCTTTTCTAGGATTATCTAGCAAACCATAATCATATAGTAATTCATTAGAATATATCCAAATTACTTAATTCAAACAATCACATGCTTAACAAATGTAAATATCCTTATTTGTTCTCTAGAGATAGTTTTGCTACCTTTTTGTAATTCGATCATATCTCCAAGCTCCCATGTCCGAATTGAGCATATTTTATATCATTAGAAAGCTAAGAGGAACCTCTAAAAGCAATATTTAACCTCACATTTTTAATTTTTTTCCCGATCAGTACCAGTTTTCGTTCGAATTAGACCTGTCAGATTCGGGACTACTTGGACAGCCCTTACGGAAACGCTCATAACTTCCTCTAAAAAATTTCGATCGAGGTTCTATAAATTTTCCCTTAAACTATATATATGTAAGTATTCTAATTCAAACTTTCAACTCCTAACTCCAATAAACCCGACCTAGGGAATTTATCAAATATAGCTACTCAAAAAGGCATTTTCTAGGCAATTTGACTTTCCTTCTATGGCTCTAAAGTCTTAATCCCAATTTATTCTCATGATTTCTAGCATTTCAACTAAAAATGAACACCAACTAATCCTTAATTTCATCATATTATCAAATAAATTAACCTACATAATGCATTTACAAAAAAAAACAAATTCTAGGCTTTTTACTTATTTGCTCAAGCTTCTCAAACTAAACCCAAACAATTTAAGTCCTAAAATTAAGTTTCTAACAACCCGAACTATTATTTAGAAGAATCATAGAATCATTCAAAAATTCAAGAACATCATCTCCCAAATATCATGGTTATGGAAGAAAAGCTTACCGAAGCCTTTAAATTAGATTTTCTAGTGGGTTTGATTAACCAAGCAAAGGTCTAAAGATTGCCTTCAATGGCTTCCCTCAAGAACTCTTTCTCTCCCCTTTCTATTTTGTTTCTCACGTGAAATGAGAAGGGCTCGAATTTAACCGAGTAAAAACCTAAAAATGTTAGATTTATCTATATAATTTTGTTCAAAATCCTTAATTAACTATTTTAACTCATAAAATTTGATTTAATAACATATGGTTTTTGTTTTGTTCGAATTAAAACGTGCATGTCTAAAAAGGCTTTATAGAGAATCCGTTCGAATTTTAACCGAGTAAAAAGCTAAAAATTTTAGATTTATCTGTATAATTTTGTTTGAAATCTCATAATTAACTATTTGAACTCATAAAATTTGATTTAATATCATCTGGTTTTGGTTTGTTCGGATTAAAACGTCTACGTCTAAAAAGGCTTTATAGAGAATCCGTTCAAATTTTAAACGAGTAAAAAGCTAAAACTTTTAGATTAATCTGTATAATTTTGTTTAAAAGCCCATAAGTAATTATTTGAGCTCAAAAAATTTGATTTAATAACATCTACTTATCATTTTGTTCAGATTAAAACGTGCATGTCTGAAAAGGCTTTATAGAGAATCTATTTGAATTTTAATCGACTAAAAAGTTAAAAATTTTAGACTAATCTGTATAATTTTGTTTAAAAGCCCTTAATTAACTATTTGAACTAAAAAAATTTGATTTAATAACATCTGGTTTTGGTTTTGTTCGAATTAAAACGTGCATGTCTAATAAGGCTTTATAGAGAATTCATTCAAATTTTAACCAAGTAAAAAGCTGAAAATTTTAAATTAATTTATATAATTTTGATCAAAAGCCCATAATATATTATTTCAACTCAAAAAATTTGATTTAATAACATCTAGTAATTGTTTTGTTCGGATTAAAACGTGCATGTCTAAAAAGGCTTTATAGAGAATCTGTTCGAATTTTAACCGACTAAAAAGTTGAAAATTTTAGACTAATTTGTATAATTTAGTTTAAAAGCCCGTAATTAACTATTTGAACTCATAAAATTTGATTTAATAACATTTGGTTTTCGTTTTGTTGGGATTAAAACGTACATTTCTATAAAGGCTTTATAGAGAATCCGTTCGAATTTTAATAGAGTAAAAAGCTAAAAATTTTAGATTAATCTATATAATTTTATTCAAAAGCTCAAAATTAAATATTTGAACTCATAAAATTTCATTTTAAAAAAATCTGGTTTTCATTTTGTTGAGATTAAAATGTGCATGTCTAAAATGGATTTATAGAGGATCCGTTTAAGTTTTAACCGAGTAAAAAGTAAAAATTTTAGATTAATCTACATAATTTTGTTTAAAAGACCATATTCAACTATTTGAACTCATAAAATTTGATTTAATAACATGTGGTTTTCGTTTTGGTGAGATTAAAACTTTTCAGCTTTTTACTCGTTTAAAATTTTAACCGAGTAAAAAGCTGAAAATTTTAGATTTATCTGCATAATTTTGTTCAAAATCCCATAATTAACTATTTGAACTCGTAAAATTTTATTTAATAACATCTGGTTTTTGTTTTGTTTGGATTAAAACTTGCATGTCTAAAAACGCTTTATAGAGAATCCGTTCGAATTTTAACCGAGTAAAAAGTTGAAAATTTTAGATTAATCTGTATAATTTTGTTCAAAAGCCCATAAATAAGTATTTGAACTCAAAAAATTTGATTTAATAACATCTAGTTATTATTTTGTTCGTATTAAAACGTGCATGTCTAAAAAGGCTTTATAGAGAATCTGTTCGAATTTTACCGAGTAAAAAGCTGAAAATTTTAGATTAATCTTTATAATTTTGTTCAAAAGCTCAAAATTAAATATTTGAACTCATAAAATTTCTTTTAATAAAATCTTGTTTTCGTTTTGTCGGGATTAAAATGTGCATGTCTAAAAAGTCTTTGTAGAGAATTCCTTCGAATTTTAACTGAGTAAAAAGCTAAAAATTTTAGGTTAATCTGTATAATTTTGTTTAAAAGACCATATTCAACTATTTGAACTCATAAAATTTGATTTAATAACATCTGGTTTTCGTTTTGGTGGGATTAAAACTTGCATTCTAAAATTGCTTTATAGAGAATCCGTTTGACTTTTAACCGAGTAAAAAACTGAAGATTTTAGATTTATCTGTATAATTTAGTTCAAAATCCCATAATTAAATATTTGAACTCATAAAATTTGATTTAATAACATCTGATTTTCGTATTGTTTGGAATAAAATGTGCATGTCTAAAAAGGCTTTATAGAGAATCCGTTCGAAATTAAACAAGTAAAAAGCTGAAAATTTTAGATTAATCAGTATAATTTTGTTCAAAAGCTTAAAATTAAATATTTGAACTCATAAAATTTCTTTTAATAAAATCTTGTTTTCGTTTTGTTGGGATTAAAACGTTCATGTCTAAAAAGGCTTTATAGAGAATCTGTTCGAATTTTAACCGAGTAAAAAGCTCAAAATTTTAGATTAATCTGTATAATTTTGTTCAAAAGCTCAAAATTAAATATTTGAACTCATAAAATTTAATTTAATAAAATCCTGTTTTCGTTTTGTTGGGAATAAAATGTGCATGTCTAAAAAGTCTTTGTAGAGATTTCGTTCAAATTTTAACCGTGTAAAAAGCTAAAAATTTTAGATTAATCTGTATAATTTTGTTTAACAGACCATATTCAACTATTGAACTCATAAAATTTGATTTAATAACATCTAGTTTTCGTTTTGGTGGTATTAAAACATGCATTTTCTAAAATTGCTTTATAGAGAATCCGTTCGAATTTTAACCGAGTAAAAAGCTAAAAATTTTAGATTTATCTATATAATTTTATTCAAAATCCCATAATTAACTATTTGAACTTATAAAATTTTATTTAATAACATCTAGATCTTGGTTTGTTCGGATTAAAACGTGCTTGTTTAAAAAGCTTTATAGAGAAGCCGTTCAAATTTTAACCGAGTAAAAAGCAGAAAAATTTAGATTAATCTGTATAATTTTGTTCAAAAGCCCATAATTAATTATTTGAACTCAAAAAATTTGATTTAATAATATCTCGTTATCGTTTTATCTGGATTAAAACGTACATGTCTAGAAAGGCTTTATAGAGAATTTGTTCGAAATTTAACCTACTAAAAAGCTGAAAATTTTAGATTAATCTGTATAATTTTGTTCAAAAGCCCATAATTAACTATTTGAACTCATAAAATTTGATTTAATAACATCTGGTTTTTGTTTTGTTGGGATTAAAACGTGTATGTCTAAAAATGCTTTATAGAGAATCCGTTCGAATTTTAACCGAGTAAAAAGCTAAAAGTTTTAGATAAATCTGTATAATTTTATTCAAAAGCTCAAAATTAAATATCTGAAATCATAAAATTTCATTTCATAAAATCCTGTCTTCGTTTTATTGAGATTAAAATGTGGATGTCTAAAAAGGCTTTGTAGAGAATCTCTTCGAATTTTAACCGAGTAAAAAGCTAAAAATTTTAGATTAATCTGTATAATTTTATTCAAAAACCCATATTCAACTATTTGAACTCATAAAATTTGATTTATTAACATCTAATTTTCGTTTTGTTGGGATTAAAACTTGCTTGTCTAAAATTGCTTTATAGAGAATCCGTTCGAATTTTAACCGAGTAAAAAGCTGAAAATTTTAGATTTATCTGTACAATTTTGTTCAAAATCCCATATTAACTATTTGATCTCATAAACTTTGATTTAATAACATCTGGATTTGTTTTGTTCGGATTAATCTGTATAATTTTGTTCAAAAGACCATAATTAATTATTTGAACTCAAAAAATTTGATTTCTAAAAAGGCTTTATAGAGAATCCGTTCAAATTTTAATCGAGTAAAAAGTTAAAAATTTTATATTAATCAGTATAATTTTGTTCAAAAGCCCAAAATTAACTATTTGAACTCGTAATATTTGATTTAATAACATCTGGTTTTCGTTTTGTTGGGATTAAAACCTTCATGTCTAAAAAGGTTTTATAGAGAATCCGTTCGAATTTCAACAGAGTAAAAAGCAAAAAATTTTAGATTAATCTATATACTTTTGTTCGAAAGCGCAAAATTAAATATTTGAACTCATAAAATTTAATTTAATAAAATCTGGTTTTCGTTTTGTTGGGATTAAAATGTGTATGTTTAAAAAGGCTTTATAGAGAATCTGTTCGAATTTTAACCAAGTAAAAAGCTAAAAATTTTAGATTAATCTGTATAATTTAGTTCGATAGCCCATATTCAACTATTTTAACTCATAAAATTAGATTTAATAACATCTAATTTTTGTTTTGTAGGAGCTAAAACTTGCTTGTCTAAAATTGCTTTATAGAGAATCCGTTCGAATTTTAACCGAGTAAAAAGCTGAAAAATTTAGATTTATCTGTATAATTTTGTTCAAAATCCCATAATTAACTATTTGAACTTATAAAATTTAATTTAATAACATCTGTTTTTTGTTTTGTTCGGATTGAAACGTGCATATGTAAAAAGGCTTTATAGAGAATCCGTTCATATTTTAACCGAATAAAAAGCTAAAAATTTGAGATTAATCTGTATAATTTTATTCAAAAGCCCATAATTAACTATTTGAACTCATAAAATTTGATTTAATAACATCTGGTTTTTGTTTTGTTGGGATTAAAACGTGTATGTCTAAAAATGCTTTATAGAGAATCCGTTCGAATTTTAACCGAGTAAAAAGCTAAAAGTTTTAGATAAATCTATATAATTTTATTTAAAAGCTCAAAATTAAATATCTGAAATCATAAAATTTCATTTAATAAAATCCTGTCTTCGTTTTCTTGAGATTAAAATGTGCATGTCTAAAAAGGCTTTTATAGAGAATCTCTTCGAATTTTAACCGAGTAAAAAGCTAAAAATTTTAGATTAATCTGTATAATTTTGTTCAAAAACCCATATTCAACTATTTGAACTCATAAAATTTGATTTAATAACATCTAATTTTCGTTTTGTTGGGATTAAAACTTGCTTGTCTAAGATTGCTTTATAGAGAATCCGTTCGAATTTTAACCGAGTAAAAAGTTGAAAATTTTAGATTTATCTGTATAATTTTGTTCAAAATCTCATAATTAAATATTTGAACCCATAAAATTTGATTTAATAACATCTGGATTTTTTTTTGTTCGGATTAAAACGTTTACGTCTAAAAAGGCTTTATAGAGAATCCGTTCAAATTTTAACCGAGTAAAATGCTGAAAATTTTAGATTAATCTATATAATTTTGTTCAAAAGCCCATAATTAATTATTTGAACTCAAAAAATTTGATTTAATAATATCTAATTATCATTTTGTTCGTATTAAAACGTGTATGTCTAAAAAGGCTGTATAGAGAATCCGTTTAAATTTAACCGAGTAAAAAGCTGAAAATTTTAGACTAATCTGTATAATTTTGTTCAAAATCCCATAATTAACTATTTGAACTCGTAAAATTTGATTTAATAACATCTGGTTTCGTTTTGTTGGGATTACAACGTGCATGTCTAAAAAGGTTGTGTAGAGAATCACGTTCGTATTTTAACTAAGTCAAAAGCTAAAAATTTTAGATTAATCTGTATAATTTTGTTCAAAAGCCCATATTCAACTATTTGAACTCATAAAATTTGATTTAATAATATCTAATTTTCGTTTTGTTAGGGCTAAAACTTGCTTGTCTAAAATTGCTTTATAGAGAATCAGTTCGAAATTTAAACGAGTAAAAAGCTGGAAATTTTAGATTTATCTGTATAATTTTGTTTAAAAGACCATATTCAACTATTTGAACTCATAAAATTTGATTTAATAACATCTGATTTTTGTTTTGGTGGGATTAAGACTTGCTTGTCTAAAATTGCTTTATAGAGAATCCGTTCGAATTTTAACCGAGTAAAAAGTTTGAAATTTTAGATTTATCTGTATAATTTTGTTCAAAAACCCATAATTAACTATTTGAACTCATAAAATTTCATTTAATAACATCTAATTTTCGTTTTGTTGGGATTAAAACTTGCTTGTCTAAAATTGCTTTATAGAGAATCCGTTCGAATTTCAACCGAGTAAAAAGCAGAAAAATTTAGATTAATCTGTATAATTTTGTTCAAAAGCCCATAATTAATTATTTGAACTCAAAAAATTTAATAATCCGTATAATTTTGTTCAAAATCCCATAGTAACTATTTGAAATCGTAAAATTTTATTTAATAACATCTGTTTTTTGTTTTGTTCGGATTAAAACGTGCATGTTTAAAAAGGCTTTATAGAGAATCCGTTCGAATTTTAACCGAGTAAAAAGCTGTAAATTTTAGATTAATCTGTATAATTTTGTTCAAAAGCACAAAATTAAATATTTGAACTCATAAAATTTTATTTAATAAAATCTTATTTTCGTTTTGTTTGGATTAAAATGTGCATTTTTAAAAAGGCTTTGTAGAAAATTCGTTGGAATTTTAACCGAGTAAAAATCTAAAAATTTTAGGGTAATCTGTATAATTTTTTTAAAAGACCATATTCAACTATTTGAACTCAAAAAATTTGATTAAATAACATCTGGTTTTCATTTCGGTGGGATTAAAACTTGCATGTCTAAAATTGCTTTATAGAGAATCCGTTTGAATTTTAACCGTGTAAAAAGCTAAAAATTTTAGATTTATCTGTATAATTTTATTCAAAATCCCATAATTAACTATTTGAACTCATAAAATTTTATTTAATAACATTTGTTTTTTGTTTTGCTCGGATTAAAACGTGCATGTCTAAAAAGAATTTAGTGAGAATCCGTTCAAATTTTAACCGAGTAAAAAGCTGAAACTTTTAGACTAATCTGTATAATTTTGATCAAAAACCAATAATTTATTATTTGAACTCAAAAAATTTGATTTAATAACATCTAGTTATCGTTTTGTTCGGATTAAAACTTGCATGTCTAAAAAGGCTTTATAGAGAATCCGTTCAAATTTTAACCGAATAAAAAGTTGAAAATTTTAGATTAATTTGTATAATTTTGTTCAAAAGCCCATAATTAATTATTTGAACTCAAAAAATTTGATTTAATAACATATGGTTTTTGTTTTGTTTGGATAAAAATGTCTACGTCTAAAAAGGCTTTATAGAGAATCCGTTGGAATGTTAACCGAGTAAAAAGCTAAAAATTTTAGATTAATCTGTATAATTTTGTGTAATGGACCATATTCAACTATTTGAATTCATAAAATTTGATTTAATAACATCTGGTTTTCGTTTTGGTGGGATTAAAACTTGCATGTCTAAAATTGCTTTATAGAGAATCCGTTCGAACTTTAACCGAGTAAAAAGCAGAAAATTTTAGATTTATCTGTATAATTTTGTTCAAAATACTATAATTAACTATTTGAACTCATAATTTTTTTAATAACATCTGTTTTTTGATTTGTTCGGATTAAAACGTCCATGTCTAAAAAGGCTTTATAGAGAATCCGTTCGAATTTTAACCGAGTAAAAGGCTAAAAATTTTAGATTAATCTGTATAATTTTGTTCAAAAGCACAAAATTAAATATTTCAACTCATAAAATTTCATTTAATAAAATCTGGTTTTCGTTTTGTTTGGATTAAAATGTGCATTTCTAAAAAGGCTTTGTAGAGAATTCGTTGGAATTTTAACCGAGTAAAAACTTGTATGTCTAAAATTGATTTATAGAGAATCCGTTCGAATTTTAACCGAGTAAAATCTAAAAATTTTAGATTTATCTGTATAATTTTGTTCAAAATCCCATAATTAACTATTTGAAATCATAAAGTTTTATTTAATAACATCTGGTTTTTGTTTTGTTCGGATTAAAACGTGCATGTCTAAAAATACTTTATTGAGAATCCGTTCAAATTTTAACAGAGTAAAAAGCTGAAACTTTTAGACTAATCTGTATAATTTGTTCAAAAGCTAATAATTTTTTATTTGAACTCAAAAAATTTTATTTAATAACATCTAGTTATCGTTTTGTTCAGATTAAAACTTGCATGTCTAAAAAGGCTTTATAGAGAATCCGTTCTAATTTTAACTGAGTAAAAAGTTGAAAAATTTAGATTAATTTGTATAATTTTGTTCAAAAGCCCATAATTAATTATTTGAACTCAAAAAATTTCATTTAATAACATCTGTTTTTTTTTTGTTCGGATTAAAACGTCCATGTCTAAAAAGGCTTTATAGAGAATCCGTTCGAATTTTAACGGAGTAAAAAGCTGAAAATTTTAGATTAATCTGTATAATTTTGTTCAAAAGCCCATAATTAATTATTCGAACTCAAAAAAATTGATTTAATAATATCTCGTTATCGTTTTGTTTGGATTAAAACGTACATGTCTAAAAAGGCTTTATAGAGAATCTGTTCGAATTTTAACCGACTAAAAAGTTGAAAATTTTAAATTAATCTGTATAATTTGGTTCAAAAGCCCATAATTAACTATTTGACTCATAAAATTTGATTTAATAACATCTGGTTTTCGTTTTGATGGTATTAAAACGTGCATGTCTATAAATGTTTTATGGAGAATCCGTTCGAATTTTAACCGAGTAAAAAGCTAAAAAGTTTAGATTAATCTATAAAATTTTATTCAGAAGCTCAAAATTAAATATTTGAACTCATAAAATTTCATTTAATAAAATCTTGTTTTTGTTTTGTTGGGATTAAAATGTGCATGTCTAAAAAGGCTTTATAGAGAATTCGTTCGAATTTTAACCGAGTAAAAAGCAAAAAATTTTATATTAATCTGTATAATTTTTTTAAAAGACCATATTCAACTATTTGAACTCATAAAATTTGATTTAATAACATCTGGTTTTCGTTTAGGTGGGATTAAAACTTGCATGTCTAAAATTGCTTTATAAAGAACCCGTTCGAATTTTAACCGAGTAAAAAGCTGAAAATTTTAGATTTATCTGTATAATTTTGTTCAAAATCCCATAATTAACTATTTGAACTCATAAAATTTTATTTAATAACATCTGGATTTTGTTTTGTTCGGATTAAAATGTGCATGTCTAAAAAGGGTTTATAGAGAATTCGTTCAAATTTTAACCGAGTAAAAAGCTGAAACTTTTAGATTAATTTGTATAATTTTGTTCAAAAGCCCATAATTAATTATTTGAACTCAAAAAATTTGATTTAGTAACATCTCGTTATCGTTTTGTTTGGATTAAAACGTTCATGTCTAAAAAGGCTTTATAGAGAATCTGTTCGAATTTTAACCGATTAAAAAGTTGAAAATCTTAGATTAATTTGTATAATTTTGTTCAAAAGCCCATAATTAACTACTTGAACTCATAAACTTTGATTTAATAACATCTGGTTTTCGTTTTGTTCGAATTTTAGCCGAGTAAAAAGCTAAAAATTTTAGATTAATCTGTATAATTTTATTCAAAAGCTCAAAATTAAATATTTGAACTCGTAAAATTTCATTTAATAAAATTTGGTTTTCGTTTTATTGAGATTAAAATGTGCATGTCTAAAAAGGCATTGTAGAAAATCCGTTCGAATTTTAATCGAGTAAAAAGCTAGAAATTTTAGATTTATCTGTATAATTTAGTTTAAAATCCCTTAATTAACTTTTTGAACTCATAAAATTTGATTTAATAATATCTGATTTTTGTTTCTTTGGGATTAAAACGTGCATGTCTGAATAGGCTTTATGGAGAATCCGTTCGAATTTTAACCGAGTAAAAAGCTAAAAATTTTAGATTAATCTGTATTATTTTGTTCAAAAGCCCATATTCAACTATTTGAACTCATAAAATTTGATTTCATAACATCTATTTTTTGTTTTATTGGGATTAAAACTTGCTTGTCTAAAATTGCTTTATAGAGAATCCGTTCGAATTTTAACCAAGTAAAAAGCTGAAAATTTTAGATTTATCTGTATAATTTTGTTCAAAATCTCATAATTAACTATTTAAACTCTTAAAATTTGATTCAATAACATCTGGTTTTGTTTTGTTCGGACTAAAACGTCCACGTCTAAAAAGGCTTTATAGAGAATCCGTTCAAATTTTAAATGAGTAAAAAGCTGAAAATTTTAGATTAATATGTATAATTTAGTTCAAAAGACCATAATTAACTATTTGAACTCGTAAAATTTGATATTAATAACATCTGGTTTTCGTTTTGGTGGGATTAAAACTTGCATGTCTAAAATTGCTTTATAGAGAACCCGTTCGAATTTTAACCGTGTAAAAAGCTGAAAATTTTAGATTAAGCTGTATAATTTTGTTCAAAAGCTCAAAATTAAATATTTCAACTCATAAAATTTCATTTAATAAAATCTAGTTTTCGTTTTGTTGGGATTAAAATGTGTATGTCTAAAAAGGCTTTCTAGAGAATTCGTTCGAATTTTAACCGAGTAAAAAGCTAAAAATTTTATATTAATCTGTATAATTTTGTTTAAAAGACAATATTCAACTATTTTAACTCATAAAATTTGATTTAATAGCATTTGGTTTTCGTTTTGTTGGGATTAAAATGTGTATTTCTAAAATTGCTTTATAGAGAAGCCGTTCGAATTTTAACCGAGTTAAAAGCTAAAAATTTTATATTTATTTGTATAATTTTATTCAAAATACCATAATTAACTATTTCAAGTCATAAAATTTTATTTAATAACATCTAGTTTTTGTTTTATTCGGATTAAAACGTGCATGTCTAAAAAGGCTTTATAGAGAATCCGTTCAAATTTTAACCGAGTAAAAAGCTGAAAATTTTAGATTAACCTGTATAATTTTGTTCAAAAGACCATAATTAATTATTTGAACTCAAGAAATTTGATTTAATAACATTTAGTTATCGTTGTGTTAGGATTAAAACGTGCATGTCTAAAAAGGCTTTATAGAGAATCTATTCAAATTTTAACCGACTAAAAAGTTTAAAATTTTAGATTAATCTATATAATTTTGTTTAAAAGCCCATAATTAACTATTTAAAATAATCAAATTTGATTTAATAACATCTGGTTTTTGATTTGTTCGTATTAAAACGTGCATGTGTAAAAAGGCTTTATAGTGAATCCGTTCAAATTTTAACTGAGTAAAAAGTTGAAAATTTTAGATTAATTTGTATAATTTTGATCAAAAGCCCAAAATTAATTGTTTGAACTCAAAAAATTTTATTTAATAACATCTAGTTATCGTTTTGTTCGGATTAAAACGTGCATATCTAAAAAGGCTTTATAGAGAATTCGTTCAAATTTTAACCGAGTAAAAAGCTAAAAATTTTAGATTAATCTTTATAATTTTGTTCAAAAGCCCATAATTAATTATTTGAACTCAAAAAATTTAATTTAATAACATCTAGTTATCGTTTTGTTCGATTAAAACGTGCATGTCTAAAAAGGCTTTAAAGAGAATCTGTTCGAATTTTAATCGAGTAAAAAGTTGAAAATTTTAGATTAATTTGTATAATTTTGTTCAAAAGCACGTAATTAACTATTTAAAATCATAAAATTTGATTTAATAACATCTTGTTTTTGTTTTACTGGGTTTAAGACGTGCATGTCTAAAAAGGCTTTATAGAGAATCCATTCAAATTTTAACCGAGTAAAAAGCTGAAAATTTTAGATTAAGCTGTATAATTTTGTTCAAAAGCTCAAAATCAAATATTTCAACTCATAAAATTTCATTTAATAAAATCTGGTTTTCGTTTTGTTGGGATTAAAATGTGCATGTCTAAAAAGGCTTTGTGGAGAATCCATTCGAATTTTAATCGAGTAAAAAGCTAAAATTTTTAGACTATTCTGTATAATTTTGTTCAAAAGCCTATATTCAACTATTTGAACTCATAAAATTCGATTTAATAACATTCGGTTTTCGATTTGTTGGGATTAAAACTTGCTTGTCTAAAATTGCTTTATAGAGAATCCGTTCGAATTTTAACCGACTAAAAAGATGATAATTTTAGATTTATCTGTATACTTTTATTCAAAATCCCATAATTAACTATTTGAACTCATAAAATTTGATTTAATAACATATGGTTGTATTTTTTGGGATTAAAACATGCATGTCTAAATGAAATTTATAGAGAATCCGTTCGAATTTTAACCCAGTAAAAATCTGAAAAATTTTAGATTAATCTGTATAATTTTGTTCAAAAGCTCAAAATTAAATATTTGAACTCATAAAATTTCATTTAATAAAATCTTGTTTTCGTTTTGTTGGGATTAAAATGTGCTTGTCTAAAAAGGCTTTTTAGAGAATTCGTTCGAATTTTAAACGAGTAAAAAGCTAAAAATTTTAGATTAATCTGTATAATTTTGTTTAAAAGACCATATTCAACTATTTGAACTCATAAAATTTGAATTAATAACATCTGGTTTTCGTTTTGTTGGGATTAAAACTTGCATGTCTAAAATTGCTTTATAGAGAATCCGTTCGAATTTTAACCGAGTAAAAAATTTGAAATTTTAGATTTATCTGTATAATTTTGTTCAGAAACCCATAATTAACTATTTGAACTCATAAAATTTAATTTAATAACATTTGGTTTTTCTTTTGTTCGGATTAAAACGTGCATGTCTAAAAAGGCTTTATAGAGAATCCGTTCAAATTTTAACCGAGTAAAAAGCTGGAAATTTTAGATTAATTTTATAATTTTGTTCAAAAGCCCATAATTAATTATTTGAACTCAAAAAATTTTATTTAATAACATCCAGTTATCGTTTTGTTCGGATTAAAACGTGCATGTCTAAAAAGGCTTTATAGAGAATCCGTTCGAATTTTAACCGAGTAAAAAGTTGAAAATTTTAGATTAATCTGTATAATTTTATTCAAAATCTCATAATTAACTATTTGAACTCATAAAATTTGATTTAATATCATCTGGTTTTGTTTTGTTCGGATTAAAACGTCTACGTCTAAAAAGGCTTTATAGAGCATCCGTTCAAATTTTAAACGAGTAAAAAGCTGAAACTTTTAGATTAATCTATTTAATTTTGTTTAAAAGCCCATAATTAATTATTTGAACTCAAAAAATTTTATTTAATAACATCTACTGATCATTTTGTTCAGATTAAAACGTTCAGGTCTAAAAAGGCTTTATAGAGAATCCGTTCGAGTATTAACCGAGTAAAAAGCTGAAAATTTTAAATTAATCTGCATAATTTTGTTCAAAAGTCCTTAATTATCTATTTGAAGTGATAAAATTTTATTTAATAACATCTGTTTTTGTTTTGTTGGGATTAAAACGTGCATGTATAAAAAGGCTTGATAGAAAATCCGTTCGAGTTTTAACTGAGTAAAAAGCTAAAAATATTAGATTAATCTGTATAATTTTATTTAAAAGATCAAAATTAAATATTTGGACTCATAAAATTTTAATTAATAAAATTTGGTTTTCCTTTTGTTGAGATTAAAATGTGCATCTCTAAAAAGGCTTTATAGAGAATCCGTTTGAATTTTAACCGAGTAAAAAGATGAAAATTTTAGATTAATCTACATAATTTTGTTCAAAAGCCCATAATTAATTATTTGAACTAAAAAATTTGATTTAATAACATCTAGTTATCGTTTTGTTCGGATTAAAACGTGCATTTCTAAAAAGGCTTTATAGAGAATCGTTTGAATTTTAACCGAGTAAAAAGCTAAAAATTTTAGATTTATCTGTATAATTTTGTTCAAAATCTCATAATTAACTATTTCAACTCATCAAATTTGATTTAATAATTTCTGGTTTTGTTTTGTTCGGATTAAAACGTCCACGTCTAAAAAGTCTTTATAGAGAAGCCGTTCAAATTTTAAACGAGTAAAAACCTAAAAATTTTAGATGAATCTATATAACTTGTTCAAAAGCCCATAATTAATTATTTTAACTCAAAAAATTTTATTTAATAACATCTAGTTATCATTTTGTTCGGATTAAAACCTGCATGTCTAAAAAGGCTTTATTAAATATCTGTTCGAATTTTAACCGAGAAAAAAGCTAAAAATTTTAGATTTATCTGTATAATTTTGTTCAAAATCCCATAATTAACTATTTCAACTCATAAAATTTGATTTAATAACATCTGGTTTTTGTTTTGTTCGGATTAAAACGTGCTTGTCTAAAAAGGCTTTATCGAGAATCCGTTCGAATTTTCACCGAGTAAAAAGCTATAAATTTTAGATTTATCTGTATAATTTTGATCAAAATAACATAATTAACTATTTGAAATCATAAAATTTGATTTAATTTCATCTTGTTTTGCTTTGTTCGGATTAAAACGTCCACGTCTAAAAAGGCTTTATAGAGAATCCGTTCAAATTTTAAACGAGTAAAATGCTGAAACTTTTAGATTAATCTGTATAATTTTGTTTAAAAGCCCATAATTAATTATTTGAACTCAAAAAATTTGATTTACTAACATCTACTTATCATTTTGGTCAGATTAAAACGTGCATGTCTAAAAAGGCTTTATAGAGAATTTGTTCGAATTTTAACGACTAAAAAGTTGAAAATTTTAGACTAATCTGTATAATTTTGTTTAAAAGCCCGTAATTAACTATTTGAACTCATAAAATTTGATTTAACAACATCTGGTTTTCGTTTTGTTGGGATTAAAACGTGCATTTCTATAAAGGCTTTATAGAGAATCCGTTCGAATTTTAACCGAGTAAAAAGCTAAAAATTTTAGATTAATCTATATAATTTTATTCAAAAGCCTAAAATTAAATATTTGAACTCATAAAATTTCATTTAAAAAAAATCTGGTTTTCAATTTGTTGAGATTAAAATGTGCATGTCTAAAAAGGATTTATAGAGAATCCGTTCGAATTTTAACAGAATTAATTATTTGAACTCATCAAATCTCATTTAATAACTTCTAGTTATCGTTTTGATCGGATTAAAACGTGCATGTCTAAAATTGCTTTATAGAGAATCCGTTCGAATTTTAACAGAATAAAAAGCTGAAAATTTTAGATTTATCTATATAATTTTGTTTAAAATCCCATAATTAACTATTTGAACTCGTAAAATTTGATTTAATAACATCTAGTTATCAATTTGTTCGGATTAAAATGTGCATCTCTAAAAAGGCTTTATAGAGAATCCGTTCGAATTTTAACCGAGTAAAAAGCTGAAAATTTCAGATTAATCTGCATAATTTTGTTCAAAAGCCCATAATTAATTATTTAAACTCAAAAAATTTGATTTAATAACATCTAGTTAACGTTTTGTTCGGATTAAAACGTGTATGTCTAAAAAGGCTATATAGAGAATCCGTTTGAAATTTAACCGAGTAAAAAGCTGAAAATTTTTGATTAATCTGTATAATTTTGTTCAAAAGCCCTTAATTAACTAATTGAACTGATAAAATTTGATTTAGTAACATCTAATTTTTGTTTTGTTGGGATTAAAACGTGCATGTCTAAAAAGGTTTGATAGAGAATCCGTTGGAATTTTAACCGAGTAAAAAGCTGAAAATTTTAGATTGATAAGTATAATTTTGTTCAAAAGCTTAAAATTAACTATTTGAACTCATAAAATTTCATTTAATAAAATCTGGTTTTCGTTTTGTTGGGATTAAAACGTGCATGTGTAAATAGGATTTAAAGAGAATCTGTTCGAATTTTAACCAAGTAAAAAGATGAAAATTTTAGATTAATCTGTATAATTTTGTTCAAAAGCCCTTAATTAACTATTTGAAGTCATAAAATTTGATTTAATAACATTTGGTTTTTGTTTTGTTCGGATTAAAATGTGCATGTCTAAAAAGGCTTTATAGAGAATCCGTTCAAATTTTAACCGAGTAAAAAGTTAAAAATTTTAGATTAATCTATATAATTTTATTCATAAGCTCAAAATTAAATATTTGAACTCATAAAATTTCATTTCTAAAATCTTCTTTTCGTTTTGTTGAGATTCAAATGTGCATGTCTAAATAGGCTTTATAGAGAATCCGTTTGAATTTTAACCGAGTAAAAAGCTGATAATTTTAGATTAATCTACATAATTTTGTTCAAAAGCCCATAATTAATTTTTTGAACTCAAAAAATTTGATTTAATAACATCTAGTTATCGTTTTGTTCGGATTAAAACGTTCAGGTCTAAAAAGGCTTTATAGAGAATCCGTTTAAATTTTAACCGAGTAAAAAACTGAAAATTTTAGACTTATCTGCATAATTTTGTTCAAAAGCCCATAATTAATTATTTTGAAATCAAAAAATTTTATTTAATAACATCTAGTTATCGTTTTGTTCAGATTAAAACGTGCATGTCTAAAAACGCTTTATAGAGAATCCGTTCAAATTTTAACCAAGTAAAAAGCTAAAAATTTTAGATTAATCTGTATAATTTTATTCAAAAGCCCTTAATTAACTATTTGAACTGATAAAATTTGATTTAATAATATCTGATTTTCGTTTTGTTGGGATTAAAACATGCATGTCTAAAAAGGCTTGATAGAGAATCCGTTTGGAATTTTAACCGAGTAAAAAGCTGAAAATTTTAGATTGATAAGTATAATTTTGTTCAAAAGCTCAAAATTAACTATTTGAACTCATAAAATTTCATTTAATAAAATCTGGTTTTTGTTTTGTTGGGATTAAAACGTGCATGTGTAAATGGGGTTTAAAGAGAATCTGTTCGAATTTTAACCGAGTAAAAAGATGAAAACTTTAGATTAATCTGCATAATTTTGTTCAAAAGCCCATAATTAATTATTCGAAATCAAAAAATTTAATTTAATAACATCTAGTTATAGTTTTATTCAGATTAAAACGTGCATGTGTAAAAAGGCTTTATGGAGAATCCGTTTGAATTTTAACCGAGTAAAAAGCTGAAAATTTTAGATTAATCTGCATAATTTTGTTCAAAAGCCCATAATTAATTATTTGAACACAAAAAATTTTGATTTAATAATATCTAGTTATCGTTTTGTTTTGATTAAAATGTGTATGTCTAAGAAGGCTTTATAGAGAATCCGTTTGAATTTTAACCGAGTAAAAAGCTGAAAACTTTAGATTAATCTGTATAATTTTGTTCAAAAGCCCTTAATTAACTATTTGAACTCATAAAATTTGATTTAATAACATCTGGTTTTTGTTCTGTTCGGATTAAAATGTGTGTGTCGAAAAAGGCTTTATAGAGAATCCGTTCAAATTTTAGCCGAGTAAAAAGCTGAAAATTTTAGATTAATCTATATAATTTTGTTCAAAAGCCCATAATTAATTATTTGAACTCAAAAAATTTCATTTAATAAAATCTGGTTTTTGTTTTGTTGGGATTAAAACGTGCATGTGTAAATGGGGTTTAAAGAGAATCTGTTCGAATTTTAACCGAGTAAAAAGATGAAAACTTTAGATTAATCTGCATAATTTTGTTCAAAAGCCCATAATTAATTATTCGAAATCAAAAAATTTAATTTAATAACATCTAGTTATAGTTTTATTCAGATTAAAACGTGCATGTGTAAAAAGGCTTTATGGAGAATCCGTTTGAATTTTAACCGAGTAAAAAGCTGAAAATTTTAGATTAATCTGCATAATTTTGTTCAAAAGCCCATAATTAGTTATTTAAACTCAAAAAATTTGATTTAATAACATCTAGTTATCGTTTTGTTCTGATTAAAATGTGCATGTCTAAAAACGCTTTATAAAGAATCCGTTCAAATTTTAACCAAGTAAAAAGCTAAAAATTTTAGATTAATCTGTATAATATTATTCAAAAGCCCTTAATTAACTATTTGAACTAATAAAATTTGATTTAATAATATCTGATTTTCGTTTTGTTGGGATTAAAACGTGCATGTCTAAAAAGGCTTGATAGAGAATCCGTTTGGAATTTTAACCGAGTAAAAAGCTGAAAATTTTAGATTGATAAGTATAATTTTGTTCAAAAGCTCAAAATTAACTATTTGAACTCATAAAATTTCATTTAATAAAATCTGGTTTTTGTTTTGTTGGGATTAAAACGTGCATGTGTAAATGGGGTTTAAAGAGAATCTGTTCGAATTTTAACCGAGTAAAAAGATGAAAACTTTAGATTAATCTGCATAATTTTGTTCAAAAGCCCATAATTAATTATTCGAAATCAAAAAATTTAATTTAATAACATCTAGTTATAGTTTTATTCAGATTAAAACGTGCATGTGTAAAAAGGCTTTATGGAGAATCCGTTTGAATTTTAACCGAGTAAAAAGCTGAAAATTTTAGATTAATCTGCATAATTTTGTTCAAAAGCCCATAATTAATTATTTAAACTCAAAAAATTTGATTTAATAACATCTAGTTATCGTTTTGTTCTGATTAAAATGTGCATGTCTAAAAACGCTTTATAGAGAATCCGTTCAAATTTTAACCAAGTAAAAAGCTAAAAATTTTAGATTAATCTGTATAATATTATTCAAAAGCCCTTAATTAACTATTTGAACTAATAAAATTTGATTTAATAATATCTGATTTTCGTTTTGTTGGGATTAAAACGTGCATGTCTAAAATGCTTGATAGAGAATCCGTTGGAATTTTAACCGTGTAAAAAGCTGAAAATTTTAGATTGATAAGTATAATTTTGTTCAAAAGCTCAAAATTAACTATTTGAACTCATAAAATTTCATTTTGTAAAATCTGGTTTTCGTTTTGTTGGGATTAAAACGTGCATGTGTAAATGGGCTTTAAAGAGAATCTCTTCGAATTTTAACAGAGTAAAAAGATGAAAATTTTAGATTAATCTGCATAATTTTGTTCAAAAACCCATAATTAATTATTCGAAATCAAAAAATTGGATTTAATAACATCTTGTTATCGTTTTATTCGGATTAAAACGTGCATGTGTAAAAAGGCTTTATGGAGAATCCTTTCGAATTTTAACCGAGTAAAAAGATGAAAATTTTAGAATAATCTGTATAATTTTGTTCAAAAGCCCTTAATTACCTATTTGAACTCATAAAATTTGATTTAACAACATCTGGCTTTTGTTTTGTTCGGATTAAAACGTGCATGTCTAAAAAGGCTTTCTAGAGAATCCGTTCAAATTTTAACCGAGTAAAAAGCTAAAAATTTTAGATTAATCTGTATAATTTTATTCAAAAGCCCTTAATTAACTATTTGAACTAATAAAATTTGATTTAATAATATCTGATTTTCATTTTGTTGGGATTAAAACGTGCATGTCTAAAAAGGCTTGATAGAGAATCCGTTGGAATTTTAACCGAGTAAAAAGCTGAAAATTTTAGATTGATAAGTATAATTTTGTTCAAAAGCTCAAAATTAACTATTTGAACTCATAAAATTTCATTTAATAAAATCTGTTTTTTGTTTTGTTGGGATTAAAACGTGCATGTATAATTGGGTTTTAAAGAGAATCTGTTGGAATTTTAACCGAGTAAAAAGATGAAAACTTTAGATTAATCTGCATAATTTTGTTCAAAATCCCATAATTAATTATTCGAAATCAAAAAATTTAATTTAATAACATCTAGTTATCGTTTTATTCAGATTAAAACGTGCATGTGTAGAAAGGCTTTATGGAGAATCCGTTTGAATTTTAACCGAGTAAAAAGCTGAAAATTTTAGATTAATCTGCATATTTTTGTTCAAAAGCCCATAATTAATTATTTGAACTCAAAAAATTTGATTTAATAACATCTAGTTATCGTTTTGTTCGGATTAAAACGTGCATGTCTAAAAACGCTTTATATAGAATCCGTTCAAATTTTAACCGAATAAAAAGCTAAAAATTTTAGATTAATCTGTATAATTTTATTCAAAAGCCCTTAATTAACTATTTGAACTGATAAAATTTGATTTAATATCATCTAGTTTTGTTTTGTTCGGATTAAAACGTCTACGTCTAAAAAGGCTTTTTAGAGAATCCGTTCAAATTTTAAACGAGTAAAAAGCTGAAAATTTTAGATTATTCTGTATAATTTTGTTTAAAAGCCCATAATTAATTATTTGAACTCAAAAAATTTGATTTAATAACATCTAGTTATCGTTTTGTTTGTATTAAAACGTGCATGTCTAAAAAGGCTTTTAAAAATCCGTTCAAATTTTAACCGAGTAAAAAGCTGAAAATTTTAGATTAATTGCATAATTTTGTTCAAAAGCTCATAATTAATTATTTGAACTCAAAAAAATTGATTTAATAACATCTAGTTATCGTTTTGTTCTGATTCAAATGTGTATGTCTAAAAAGGCTTTATAGAGAATCCGTTTGAATTTTAACCGAGTAAAAAGCTGAAAACTTTAGATTAATCTGTATAATTTTGTTCAAAAGCCCGTAATTAACTAATTGAACTCATAAAATTTTATTAATAACATCTGATTTTCGTTTTGTTGGGATTAAAACGTGCATGTCTAAAAAGGTTTGATAGAGAATCCATTGGAATTTTAACCGAGTAAAAAGCTGAAAATTTTAGATTGATAAGTATAATTTTGTTCAAAAGCTCAAAGTTAACTATTTGAACTCATAAAATTTCATTTAATAAAATCTGGTTTTTGTTTTATTGGGATTAAAACGTGCATGTGTAAATGGGCTTTAAAGAGAATCTTTTCGAATTTTAACAGAGTAAAAAGATTAAAATTTTAGATTAATCTGCATAATTTTCTTCAAAAGCCCATAATTAATTATTTGGAATTAAAAAATTTGATTTAATAACATCTAGTTATCGTTTTATTCGGAATAAAACGTGCATATCTAAAAAGTCTTTGTGGAGAATCTGTTTGAATTTTAACCGAGTAAAAAACTGAAAATTTTAGATTAATCTGTATAATTTTGTTCAGAAGCCCTTAATTAACTATTTGAACTCATAAAATTTGATTTAATAACATCTGGTTTTTGTTCTGTTCAGATTAAAATGTGCATGTCGAAAAAGGCTTTATAGAGAATCCGTTCAAATTTTAGCCGAGTAAAAAGCTGAAAATTTTAGATTAATCTATATAATTTTGTTCAAAAGCCCATAATTAATTATTTGAACTCAAAAAATTTGATTTATTAACATCTAGAAATTTTTTGTTCGGATTAAAAACGTGCATGTCTAAAAAGGCTTTATAGAGATTTTGTTCGAATTTTAACAGACTAAAAAGTAGAAAAATTTAGATTAATCTGTATAATTTTGTTTAAAAGCTCATAATTAACTATTTGAACTCATAAAATTTGATTTAATAACATCTGGTTTTCGTTTTGTTGGGATTAAAATGTGCATGTCTATAAAGGCTATATAGAGAATCCGTTCGAATTTTAACCGAGTAAAAAGTTAAAAATTTTAGATTAATCTCTATAATTTTATTTAAAAGCTCAAAATTAAATATTTGAACTCATAAAATTTCATTTAATAAAATCTGGTTTTCGTTTTGTTCGGATTAAAACGTTCATGTTTAGAAAGGCTTAATAGAGAATCCGTTTGAATTTTAACCGAGTAAAAAGCTGAAAATTTTAGATTAATCTACATGATTTTGTTCAAAAGGCCATAATTAATTATTTGAACTCAAAAAATTTGATTTAATAACATCTAGTTATCGTTTTGTTCGGATTAAAACGTTCATGTTTAGAAAGGCTTAATAGAGAATCCGTTTGAATTTTAACCGAGTAAAAAGCTAAAAATTTTAGATTAATCTGCATAATTTTGTTCAAAAGACAATAATTAATTATTTTAAATCAAAAAATTTGATTTAATAATATCTACTTATCATTTTGTTCGGATTAAAACGTGCATGTCTAAAAAGGCTTTATAGAGAATCTGTTCGAATTTTAACTGAGTAAAAAGCAAAAATTTTAGATTAATCTGCATAATTTTATTCAAAAGCCGATAATTAATTATTATTTTGTTCAAAAGCCCATAATTAATTATTTGAACTCAAAAAATTTGATTTAATAACATCTAGTTATCGTTTTGTTCGGATTAAAACGTGCATGTCTAAAAAGGCTTTATAGAGAATCCGTTCAAATTTTAACTGAGTAAAATGCTGAAAATTTTAGATTAATCTGTATAATTTTGTTATAAAGCCCTTAATTAACTATTTGAACTGATAAAATTTCATTTAATAACATCTGATTTTCGTTTTGTTGGGATTAAAACGTGCATGTCTAAAAAGGCTTTATAGAGAATCCGTTCAAATTTTAACCGAGTAAAAAGCTGAAAATTTTAGGTTAATCTGTGTAATTTTGTTCAAAAGCCCATAATTAATTATTTGAACTCAAAAAATTTGATTTAGTAACATCTAGTAATTGTTTTGTTTGAATTAAAACGTCCATGTCTAAAAAGGCTTGATAGAGAATCTGTTCGAATTTTAAACAACTAAAAAGTTGAAAATTTTAGATTAATTTGTATAATTTTGTTTAAAAGCTCATAATTAACTATTTGAACTCATAAAATTTGATTTGATAATATCTGATTTTCGTTTTGTTGGGATTAAAACGTGCATGTCTATAAAGGCTTTATGGAGAATCCGTCTGAATTTTAACAGAGTAAAAAGCTAAAAATTTTAGATTAATCTGCATAATTTTATTCAAAGCTCAAAATTAAATTTTTGAACTCATAAAATTTGATTTAATAACATCTGATTTTCGTTTTGTTGGATTAAAACGTGCATGTCTAAAAAGGCTTTATAGAGAATCTGTTTGAATTTTAACGGAGTAAAAAGATGAAAATTTTAGATTAATCTACATAATTTTGTTCAAAAGCCCATAATTAATTATTTAAACTAAAAAATTTGATTTAATAACATCTAGTTATCGTTTTGTTCGGATTAAAACGTGCATTTCTAAAAAGACTTTATAGATAATCCGTTTGAATTTTAACCGAGTAAAAAGCTAAAAATTTTAGATTTATCTGTATAATTTTGTTCAAAATCTCATAATTAACTATTTCAACTCATCAAATTTGATTTAATAATTTCTGGTTTTGTTTTGTTCGGATTAAAACGTCCACGTCTATAAATTAAATATTCAAAAGCTCAAAATTAAATATTTAAATTCATAAAATTTCATTTAATAAAATCTGGTTTTCGTTTTGTTGAGATTAAAATGTGCATGTCTATAAAGGCTTTATAGAGAATCCGTTTGAATTTTAATCGAGTAAAAAGCTAAAAATTTTAGATTAATCTACATAATTTTGTTCAAAAGCCCATAGTTAATTATTTGAACTCAAAAAATTTGATTTAATAACATCTAGTTATCGTTTTGTTCGGGTTAAAACGTTCATGTCTAAAAAGGCTTTATAGAGAATCCGTTTAAATTTTAATCGATTAAAAAGATGAAAATTTTAGATTTATCTGTATAATTTTGTTCAAAATCTCATAATTAACTATTTGAACTCATCAAATTTTATTTAATAACCTCTTGTTTTGTTTTGTTTCGATTAAAACGTCCACATCTAAAAAGGCTTTATAGAGAATCTGTTCAAATTTTAAACGAGTAAAAAGCTGAAAATTTTAGATTAATCTGTATAATTTTGTTCAAAAGACCATTATTAATTATTTGAACTCAAAAAAATTGATTTAATAACATCTAATTATCATTTTGTTCGGATTAAAACGTGCATGTCTAAAAAGGCTTTATAGAGAATCCGTTCGAATTTAACCGAGTAAAAACCTGAAAATGTTAGATTTATCTGTATAATTTTGTTCAAAATCCCTTAATTAACTATTTGAACTCATAAATTTGATTTAATAACATATGGTTTTTGTTTTGTTCGGATTAAAACGTGCATGTCTGAAAAGGCTTTATAGAGAATCCGTTCGAATTTTAACCGAGTAAAAAGCTGAAAATTTTAGATTTATCTGTATAATTTTGTTCAAAATCTCATAATTAACTATTTGAACTCATAAAATTTGATTTAATATCATCTGGTTTTGGTTTGTTCGGATTCAAACGTCCACGTCTAAAAAGGCTTTATAGAGAATCCGTTCAAATTTTAAACGAGTAAAAAGCTGAAACTTTTAGATTAATCTGTATAATTTTGATCAAAAGCCCATAATTAATTATTTGAACTCAAAAAATTTGATTTAATAACATCTAGTAATTGTTTTGTTCGGATTAAAACGTGCATGTCTAAAAAGGCTTTATAGAGAATCTATTCGAATTTTAACGGACTAAAAAATTGAAAATTTTAGACTAATCTGTATAATTTAGTTTAAAAGCCCGTAATTAACTATTTAAACTCATAAAATTTTATTTAATAACATCTGGTTTTGTTTTGTTGGGATTAAAACGTACATTTCTATAAAGGCTTTATAGAGAATCCGTTCGAATTTTAATAGAGTAAAAAGCTAAAAATTTTAGATTAATCTATATAATTTTATTCAAAAGCTCAAAATTAAATATTTGAACTCATATAATTTCATTTAAAAGCTGAAACTTTTAGATTAATTTGTATAATTTTGTTCAAAAGCCCATAATTAATTATTTGAACTCAAAAAATTGGATTTAATAACATCTAGTTATCGTTGTGTTCGGATTAAAATATGCATGTCTAAAAAGGCTTTATAGAAAATGTTTTCGAATTTTAACCGACTAAAAGATGAAAATTTTAGATTAATCTATATAATTTTGTTCAAAAGCCCATAATTAACTATTTGAACTCATAAAATTTGATTTAATAACATCTGGTTTTTGTTTTGTTGGGATTAAAACGTGCATGTCTAAAATGGCTTTATAGAGAATCCGTTCGAATTTTAACCGAGTAAAAAGCTAAAAATTTTAGATTAATCTTAATAATTTTATTCAAAAGCTCAAAATTAAATATTTTAACTCATAAAATTTAATAAAATCTGGATTTCGTTTTGTTGAGATTAAAATGTGCAAGTCTAAAAAAGCTTTGTAGAGAATCCGTTTGAATTTTAACCGAGTAAAAAGCTAAATCTTTAGATTAATCTGTATAATTTTGTTCAAAAGCCCATGTTCAACTATTTGAACTCATAAAATTTGATTTAGTAAAATCTAATTTTCGTTTTGTTAGGATTAAAACTTGCTTGTCTAAAATTGGATTACAGAGAATTCGTTCGAATTTTAACCGAGTAAAAAGCTAAAAATTTTAGATTTGTCTGTATAATTTTGTTCAAAATCCCATATTAACTATTAGATCTTATAAAATTTGATTTAATAACATCTGGATTTGTTTTGTTCGGATTAAAACGTCTACGTCTAAAAAGGCTTTATAGAGAATCCGTTCAAATTTTAAACGAGTAAAAAGCCGAAAATTTTAGATTAATCTGTATAATTTTATTTAAAAGACCATAATTAATTATTTGAACTCAAAAAATTTGATTTAATAACATCTAGTTATCGTTTTGTTCGGATTAAAACGTGCATTTCTAAAAAGGCTTTATAAAGAATCTGTTCAAATTTTAATGGAGTAAAAAGTTGAAAATTTTATATTAATCTGTATAATTTTGTTCAAAAGCCCAAAATTAACTATTTGAACTCGTAATATTTGATTTAATAACATCTGGTTTTTGTTTTGTTGGGATTAAAACCTTCATGTCTAAAAAGCCTTTATAGTGAATTCGTTCGAATTTTAATAGAGTAAAAAGCATAAAATTTTAGATTAATCTATATACTTTTGTTCGAAAGCTCAAAATTAAATATTTGAACTCATAAAATTTAATTTAATAAAATATGGTTTTCGTTTTGTTGGGATTAAAATGTGCATGTCTAAAAAGGCTTTGTAGAGAATCTGTTTGAATTCTAACAAAGTAAAAAGCTAAAAATTTTAGATTAATCTGTATAATTTAGTTCGATATCCCATATTCAATTATTTGAACTCATAAAATTAGATTTAATAACATCTAATTTTTGTTTTGTTGGGGCTAAAACTTGCTTGTCTAAAATTGCTTTATAGAGAATTCGTTCGAATTTTAACCGAGTAAAAAGCTGAAAAATTTAGATTTATCTATATAATTTTGTTCAAAATCCGATAATTAAATATTTGAACTTATAAAATTTAATTTAATAACATCAGGTTTTTATTTTGTTGGATTAAAACGTGCATGTATAAAAATGCATTATAGAGAATCCGTTCATATTTTAACCGAGTAAAAAGCTGAAAATTTTAGATTAATCTGTATAATTTTGTTCAAAAGCCCATAATTAACTATTGGAACTCATAAAATTTTATTTAATAACATCTGGTTTTTGTTTTGTTGGGATTAAAACATGTATGTCTAAAAATGCTTTATAGAGAATCCGTTCGAATTTTAACCGAGTAAAAAGCTAAAAGTTTTAGATAAATCTGCATAATTTTATTCAAAAGCTCAAAATTAAATATCTGAACTCATAAAATTTCATTTAATAAAATCTTGTCTTCGATTTGTTGAGATTAAAATGTGCATGTCTAAAAAGGCTTCGTAGAGAATCCCTTCGAATTTTAACCGAGTAAAAAGCTAAAAATTTTAGATTAATCTGTATAATTTTGTTCAAAAACCCATATTCAACCATTTGAACTCATAAAATTTGATTTAATAACATCTAATTTTCGTTTTATTGGAATTAAAACTTGCTTGTCTAAAATTGCTTTATAGAGAATCCGTTCGAATTTTAACCGAGTAAAAAGCTGAAAATTTTAGATTTATCTGTATAATTTTGTTCAAAATCCCAGAATTATATATTTGAACTCATAAAATTTGATTTAATAACATCTAGATTTTTTTTGTTCGGATTAAAACGTCTACGTCTAAAAAGGCTTTATAGACAATCCGTTCAAATTTTAACTGAGTAAAAAGCTGAAAATTTTAGATTAATTTGTATAATTTTGTTCAAAAGCCCATAATTAATTGTTTGAACTCAAAAAATTTGATTTAATAACATCTAGTTATCGTTTTGTTCGGATTAAAACGTGCATATCTAAAAAGGCTTTATAGAGAATCCGTTTAAATTTAACCGAGTAAAAAGCTAAAAATTTTAGATTAATCTGTACAATTTTGTTCAAAATCCCATAACTAACTATTTGAACTTGAAAAATTTGATTTAATAACATCTGGTTTCGTTTTGTTGGGATTACAACGTGCATGTCTAAAAAGGCTGTCTAAAAAGCCCATATTCAACTATTTGAACTCATAAAATTTGATTTAATAACATCTAATTTTCGTTTCGTTGGGGCTAAAACTTGCTTGTCTAAAATTGCTTTATAGAGAATCCGTTCGAAATTTAAACGAGTAAAAAGCTGAAAATTTTAGATTTATCTGTATAATTTTGTTTAAAAGACCATATTAAACTATTTAAACTCATAAAATTTGATTTAATAACATCTGATTTTTGTTTTGGTGGGATTAAGGCTTGCTTGTCTAAAATTGCTTTATAGAGAATCCGTTCGATTTTAATTGAGTAAAAAGTTGAAAAGTTTAGATTTATCTGTATAATTTTGTTCAAAATCCCATAGTTAACTATTTGAAATCGAAAAATTTTATTTAATAACATCTGTTTTTTGTTTTATTCGGATTAAAACGTGCATATTTAAACTTTATAGAGAATCGTTCGAATTTTAATCGAGTAAAAAGCTGAAAATTTTAGATTAATCTGTATAATTTGGTTCAAAAGCATAAAATTAAATATTTGAACTCATAAAATTTCATTTAATAAAATCTTGTTTTCGTTTTATAGAGAATCCGATTGAATTTTAACCGAGTAAAAAGCTAAAAATTTTAGATTTATCTGTATAATTTTGTTCAAAATCCCATAATTAACTATTTGAACTCATAAAATTTTATTTAATAATATTTGTTTTTTGTTTTGCTCGGATTAAAACGTGCATGTCTAAAAAGAATTTATTGAGAATTCGTTCAAATTTTAATAGAGTAAAAAGCTGAAACTTTTAGACTAATCTGTATAATTTTGTTCAAAAGACTATAATTTATTATTTGAACTCAAAAAATTTGATTTAATAACGTCTAGTTATCGTTTTGTTCGGATTAAAACTTGTATGTCTAAAAAGGCTTTATAGAGAATCCGTTCGAATTTTAACCGAATAAAAAGTTGAATATTTTAGATTAATTTGTATAATTTTGTTCAAAAGCCCATAATTAATTATTTAAACTCAAAAAATTTGATTTAATAATATCTGATTTTCGTTTTGTTTGGATTAAAACGTGAATGTCCAAAAACGCTTTATAGAGAATCCGTTGGAATATTAACAGAGTAAAAAGCTAACAATTTAGATTAATCTGTATAATTTTGTTTAATAGACCATATTCAACTATTTGAACTCATAAAATTTGATGTAATAATATCTGGTTTTCGTTTTGGTGGGATTAAAACTTGCATGTCTAAAATTGCTTTATAGAGAATCCGTTCAAACTTTAACCGAGTAAAAAGCTGAAAATTTTAGATTTATCTATATAATTTTGTTCAAAATCCCATAATTAACTATTTGAACTCATAAATTTTTTTAATAACATCTGGTTATTGTTTTGTTCGGATTAAAACGTCCATGTCTAAAAAGGCTTTATAGAGCATCCGTTCGAATTTTAACCGAGTAAAAAGCTGAAAATTTTAGATTTATCTGTATATTTTTGTTCAAAATCTCATAATTAACTATTTGAACTCATAAAATTTGATTTAATAACATCTGATTTTAGTTAATTTTAGATTAATCTGTATAATTTTGTTCAAAAGCTCAAAATTAAATATTTGAACTCATAAAATTTTATTTAATAAAATCTTATTTTCATATTGTTGGAATTAAAATGTCCATGTCTAAAAAGGCTTTATAGAGAATCGGTTCAAATTTTAACCGAGTAGAAAGCTGAAATATTTAGATTAATCTATATAGTTTTGTTCAAAAGCTCAAAATTAAATATTTGAACTCATAAAATTTTATTTAATAAAATCTTATTTTCATTTTGTTGGGATTAAAATGTTCATGTCTAAAAAGGCTTTATAGAGAATCCGTTCAAATTTTAACCGAGTAAAAAGCTAAACATTTTAGATTAATCTGTATAATTTTGTTTAAAAGACCATATTCAACTATTTGAACTCATAAAATTTTATTTAATAACATCTGGTTTTCGTTTTGGTGGTATTAAAACTTGCATGTCTAAAATTGCTTTATAGAGAATCAGTTCGAATTTTAACAGAGTAAAAAGCTGAAAATTTTAGTTTTATCTGTACAATTTTGGTCAAAGCCTCATAATTAACTATCTGAACTCATAAAACTTGATTTAATAACATCTGGTTTTTGTTTTGTTCGGATTAAAACGTGAATGTATAAAAAGGCTTTATAGAGAATCTGTTCGAATTTTATCCAAGTAAAAAGCTGAAAATTTTAGATTAATCTATATAATTTTGTTCAAAAGCCCATAATTAATTATTTGACTCCAAAATTTGATTTAATAACATCTAGTTATTAAAATCTTGATAGAGATTAAAATCTTGATTTCATTTTGTTGTGATTAAAATTTGACTCATAAAATTTCATTTAATAAAATCTTGATTTCGTTTTGTTGTGATTAAAATGTGCATGTCTAAAAATGCTTTGTAGAGAATTCGTTCGAATTTTAACCGAGTAAAAAGCTAAAAATTTTAGATTAATCTGTATAATTTTGTTTAAAAGACCATATTCAACTATTTGAACTAATAAAATTTCATTTAAAAACATCTGGTTTTTATTTTGGTGGGATTAAAACTTGCATGTCTAAAATTGCTTTATAGAGAATCCGTACGAATTTTAACCGAGTAAAAGCTGAAAATTTTAGATCTATCTGTATAATTTGGTTAAAAATCCTATAATTAACTATTTGAACTCATAAAATTTTATTTATTAACATCTTGTTTTTGTTTTGTTCGGATTAAAACGTGCATGTCTAAAAAAGCTTTATAAAGAATCCTTTCAAACTTTAACTGAGTAAAAAGTTGAAAATTTTAGATTAATCTATATAATTTTGTTCAAAAGCCCATAATTAACTATTTAAACTCGTAAAATTTGATTTAATAACATCTGATTTTCGTTTTGTTGGGATTAAAACATGCATGTCTAAAATGGCTTTATAGAGAATCCGTTCAAATTTTAACAGAGTAAAAAGCTGAAAATTTTAGTTTAATTTGTATAATTTTATTCAAAAGCCCTTAATTAACTATTTGAACTCATAAAATTTGATTTAATAACATCTGATTTTCGTTTTGTTGGGATTAAAACGTGCATGTCTAAAAATGCTTGATAGAGAATCCGTTCCAATTTTAACCGAGTAAAAAGCTAAAAATTTTAGATTAATAAGTATAATTTTGTTCAAAAGCTCAAAATTAACTATTTGAACTCATAAAATTTCATTTAATAAAATCTGGTTTTCGTTTTGATGGAATTAAAACGTACATGTGTAAATGGGCTTTAAAGAGAATCTGTTCGAATTTTATCCGAGTAAAAAGCTGAAAATTTTAGATTAATCTGCATAATTTTGTTCAAAAGCCCATAATTAATTATTTGAACTTAAAAAATTTGATTTAATAACATCTAGTTATCATTTTGTTCGGATTAAAACGTGTATGTCTAAAAAGGCTTTACAAAGAATCCGTTTAAATTTAACCGAGTAAAAAGCTAAAAATTTTAGATTAATCTTTATAATTTTTTTTCAAAATCCCATAATTTACTATTTGAACTCGAAAAATTTGATTTAATAACATCTGGTTTCGTTTTGCTGGGATTACAACATACATGTCTAAAAAGGCTATGTAGAGAATCACGTTCGTATTTTAACCAAGTAAAAGGCTGAAAATTTTAGATTAATTTGTATAATTTTGTTAAAAAGCCCAAAATTAATTATTTGGACTCAAAAAATTTTATTTAATAACATCTAGTTATCGTTTTAAGAACTTGTATAATTATTTGTATAATTATTTGGACTCAAAATTAATCTGTATAATTTTTTCAAAAGCGCATAATTAATTATTTGAACTCAAAAAATTTGATTTAAGAACTTGTAGTTATCTTTTTGTTCGGATTAAAATGTGCATGTCTAAAAAGGCTTTATAGAGAATCTGTTCGAATTTTAACCGAGTAAAAAGTTGAAAATTTTAGATTAATCTGTATAATTTTGTTCAAAAGCCTATAATTAATAATTTGAACTCGTAAAATTTGATTTAATAACATCTAATTTTCGTTTTGTTGGGACTAAAACTTTCTTGTCTAAAATTGCTTTATAGAGAATCTGTTCGAATTTTAACCGAGTAAAAAGCTAAAAATTTTAGATTTATTTGTATAATTTTGTTCAAAATCCAATAATTAACTATTTGAACTCATAAAATTTCATTTAATAATATCTGTTTTTGTTTTGTTCGGATTAAAATGTCTACGTCTAAAAATGTTTTATAGAGAACCCGTTCAAATTTTAACTGAGTAAAAATTTGAAATTTTTTGATTAATCTGTATATTTCTGTTCAAAACCCTATAATTAATTATTTGAACTCAAAAAATTTTATTTAATAACTTCTAGTTATCGTTTTGTTCGGATTAAAACGTGCATGTTTAAAAAGGCTTTATAGAGAATCCGTTCGAATTTTAACCGAGTAAAAAGTTAAAAATTTTAGATTAATCTGTATAATTTTGTTCAAAACCCCATAATTAACTATTTGAACTCGTAAAATTTGATTTAATAACATCTAATTTTCGTTTTGTTGGGACTAAAACTTCCATGTGTAAAATTGCTTTATAGAGAATCCGTTCGAATTTTAACCGAGTAAAAAGACGAAAATTTTAGATTAATCTGTATAATTTTGTTCAAAAGCCCATAATTAACTATTTGAACTCGTAAAATACTATTTAATAACATCTAATTTTTGTTTTGTTGGGACTAAAACGTGCATGTCTAAAAAGACTTTATAGAGAATCCGATCGAATTTTAAACGTGTAAAAAGCTGAAAATTTTAGATTAATCTGTATAATTTTGTTCAAAAACTCAAAATTAAATATTTGAACTCATAAAATTTCATTCAATAAAATCTTGTTTTCGTTTTGTTGGGATTAAAATGTGCATGTCTAAAAAGGTTTTGTAGAGAATTCGTTTGAATTTTAACCGAGTAAAAAGCTAAAAATTTTAGATTAATCTGTATAATTTTGTTTAAAAGACCATATTAAACTATTTGAACTCGTAAAATTTGATTTAATATCATCTGGTTTTCATTTTTGTGGGATTAAAACTTGCATGTCTAAAATTGGTTTATAGAGAATCCGTTCGAATTTTAACCGAGTAAAAAGCTGAAAATTTGAGATCTATCTGTATAATTTTGTTATAAATCTCATAATTAACTATTTGAACTCATAAAATTTTATTTAATAACATCTGGTTTTTGTTTTGTTCGGAATAAAACGTGCATGTCTAAAATGACTTTATAAAGAATCCTTTCAAATTTTAACCGAGTAAAAAGCTAAAAATTTTAGATTAATCTATATAATTTTGTTCAAAAGCCCATAATTAATTATTGAAACTCAAAAAATTTTATTTAATAACATCAAGTTATCGTTTTGTTCGGATTAAAACGTGCATGTCTAAAAAGGCATTATAGAGAATTCGTTCGAATTTTAACCGAGTAAAAAGTTGAAAATTTTAGATTAATCTGTATAATTTTGTTCAAAACCATATAATTAACTATTTGAACTCGTAAAATTTGATTTAATAACATTTGATTTTCGTTTTGTTGGGATTAAAACGTGCATGTCTAAAAAAACTTTATAGAGAATCCGTTCGAATTTTAACCGAGTAAAAAGCTAAAAATTTTAGATTAATCAGTATAATTTGGTTCAAAAGCTCAAAATTAAATATTTGAACTCATAAAATTTCATTTAATAAAATCTTGTTTTCGTTTTGTTGGGATTAAAATATGCATGTCTAAAAAGGCTTTGTAGAGAAATCGTTCGAATCTTAACCGAGTAAAAAGCTAAAAATTTTAGATTAATCTGTATAATTTTGTTTAAAAGACCATATTCAACTATTTGAACTCATAAAATTTGATTTAATAACATCTTGTTTTCGTTTTGGTGGGATTAAAACTTACATGTCCAAAATTGCTTTATAGATAATTCGTTCGAATTTAAACCGAGTAAAAAGCTGAAAATTTTAGATCTATCTTTATAATTTGGTTAAAAATCCCATAATTAACTATTTGAACTCATAAAATTTTATTTAATAACATATGGTTTTTGTTTTGTTCGAATTAAAACGTGCATGTCTAAAAAGGCTTTATAAAGAAACCTTTCAAATTTTAACCGAGTAAAAAGCTAAAAATTTTAGATTAATCTATAAAATTTTATTCAAAAGCCCATAATTAATTATTTGAACTCAAAAAATTTGATTTAATAGCATCTAGTTATCGTTTTGTTCGGATTAAAACGTGCATGTCTAAAAAGGTATTTTAGAGAATCCGTTCGAATTTTAACCGAATAAAAAGTTGAAATTTTTAGATTAATCTGTATAATTTTATTCACAACCCCATAATTAACTATTTGAACTCGTAAAATTTGATTTAATAACATCTAATTTTCGTTTTGTTGGGACTAAAACTTGCTTGTCTAAAATTGCTTTGTAGAGTATCCGTTCGAATTTTAACCGAGTAAAAAGCTGAAAATTTTAGATTTATTTATATAATTTTGTTCAAAGTCCAATAATTAACTATTTAAACTCATAAAATTTCATTTAATAACATCTGTTTTTTATTTTGTTCAGATTAAAACGTCCACGTCTAAAAAGGCATTATAGAGAACCCGTTCAAATTTTAACCGAGTAAAAAGCTGAAAATTTTAGATTAATCCGTATAATTTGTTCAAAACCCCATAATTAATTATTTAAACTCAATGAATTTGATTTAATAAGATCTAGTTATCGTTTTGTTCGGATTTAATCTTGCATGTCTAAAAAGGCTTTATAGAGAATCCGTTCGAATTTTAAATGAGTAAAAAGCTGAAAATTTTAGATTAATATGTATAATTTTGTTAAAAAGCTCAAAATTAAATATTTGAACTCATAAAATTTCATTTAATAAAATCTTGTTTTCGTTTTGTTGGTATTAAAACATGCATTTCTAAAATTGCTTTATAGAGAATCGTTCGAATTTTAATCGAGTAAAAGGCTAAAAATTTTAGATTAATCTGTATAATTTTGTTTAAAAGACCATATTCAACTATTTGAACTCATAAATTTGATTTAATAATATATGATTTTCGTTTTGTTGGGATTAAAACTTGAATGTCTAAAATTGCTTTTTAGAGAATGCGTTCGAATTTTAACCGAGTAAAAAGCTTAAAATTTAAGATCTATCTGTATAATTTGGTTAAAAATCCCATAATTAACTATTTGAACTCATAAAATATTATTTAATAACATATGGTTTTTGTTTTGTTCGGATTAAAACGTGTATGTCTAAAAAGGCTTTATAAAGAATCCTTTCAAATTTTAACCGAGTTAAAAGTTAAAAATTTTAGATTAATCTGTATAATTTTGTTCAAAATCCCATAATTAATTATTTGAACTCAAAAATTTTGATTTAATAAAATCTAGTTATCGTTTCGTTCGGATTAAAACGTGCATGTCTAAAAAGGTTTTATAGAGAATCCGTTTGAATTTTAACCGAGTAAAAAGTTGAAAATTTTAGATTAATCTGTATAATTTTGTTCAAAAGCCCATAATTAGTTATTTGAACTCATAAAATTTAATTTAATAACATCTGGTTTTTGTTTTGTTGGGATTAAAACATGCATGTCTAAAAAGGCTTTATAGAGAATCCATTCGAATTTTAACAATGTAAAAAGTTGAAAATTTTAGATTAATCTGTATAATTTTGTTTAAAAGCCCATAATTAACTATTTGAACTCGTAAAATTTGATTTAATAACATATGATTTTCGTTTTGTTGGGATTAAAACATGCATGTCTAAAAAGACTCTATAGAGAAACCGTTCGAATTTTAACCGAGTAAAAAGCTGAAAATTTTAGATTAATCTGTATAATTTTGTTTAAAAGCACAAAATTAAATATTTGAACTCATAAAATTTCTTTCAGTAAAATCTTGTTTTCATTTTGTTGTGATTAAAATGTGCATGTCTAAAAAGGCTTTGTAGAGATTTCGTTCGAATTTTAACCGAGTAAAAAGCTAAAAAATTTAGATTAATCTGTATAATTTTGTTTTAAAGACCATATTTAACTATTTGATCTCATAAAATTGCCTTTAATAACATCTGGTTTTCGTTTTGAAGGGATTAAAACTTGTATGTCTAAAATTGCTTTATAGAGAATCCGTTCGAATTTTAACCGAGTAAATAGCTGAAAATTTTAGATCTATCTGTATAATTTGGTTAAAAATCCCATAATTAACTATTTGAACACATAAAATTTTATTTAATAACATCTGGCTTTTGTTTTGTTCGGATTAAAACGTCCACGTCTAAAAAGGCTTTATAGAGAACCCGGTCAAATTTTAACCGAGTAAAAAGCTGAAAATTTTTTATTAATCTGTATAATTTTGTTCAAAACCCCATAATTAATTATTTGAACTCAAAAAATTTGATTTAATAACTTCTAGTTATCGTTTTGTTCGGATTAAAACGTGCATGTCTAAAAAGGCATTATAGAGAATCCGTTCAAATTTTAACCGAGTAAAAAGTTGAAAATTTTAGATTAATCTATATAATTTTGTTCAAAAGCCCATAATTAACTATTTAAACTCGTAAAATTTGATTTAATAACATCTGATTTTCGTTTTGTTGGGATTAAAACGTGCATGTCTAAAAAGACTTTATAGAGAATCCGTTCGAATTTTAACCGAGTAAAAAGCTGAAAATTTTAGATTAATCTGTATAATTTTGTTCAAAAGCTTAAAATTAAATATTTGAACTCATAAAATTTCATTTAATAAAATATTGTTTTCGTTTTGTTGTGATTAAAATGTGTATTTCTAAAAAGGCTTTGTAGAGAATTCGTTCGAATTTTAACCGAGTAAAAAGATAAAAATTTTAGATTAATCTGTATAATTTTGTTTAAAAGACCATATTCAACTATTTGAACTCATAAAATTTCATTTAATAACATCTGGTTTTCGTTTTGGTGGGATTAAAACTTGCATGTCTAAAATTGCTTTATAGAGAATCCGTTCGAATTTTAACCGAGTAAAAAGCTGAAAATTTTAGATCTATCTGTATAATTTTGTTAAAAATCTCATAATTAACATTTTGAACTCATAAAATTTTATTTAATAACATCTTGTTTTTGTTTTGTTCAGATTAAAACGTGCAATTCTAAAAAGGCTTTATAAAGAATCCTTTCAAATTTTAACCGAGTAAAAAGCTAAAAATTTTAGATTAATCTGTATAATTTTGTTCCAAAGCCCATAATTAATTATTTGAACTCAAAAAATTTAATTTAATTACATCAAGTTATCGTTTTGTTCGGATTATAACGTGTATGTCTAAAAAGGCATTATAGAGAATCCGTTCAAATTTTAACCGAGTAAAAAGCTGAAAATTTTTTATTAATCTGTATAATTTTGTTCAAAACCCCATAATTAATTATTTGAACTCAAAAAATTTGATTTAATAACTTCTAGTTATCGTTTTGTTCGGATTAAAACGTGCATGTCTAAAAAGGCATTATAGAGAATCCGTTCAAATTTTAACCGAGTAAAAAGTTGAAAATTTTAGATTAATCTATATAATTTTGTTCAAAAGCCCATAATTAACTATTTAAACTCGTAAAATTTGATTTAATAACATCTGATTTTCGTTTTGTTGGGATTAAAACGTGCATGTCTAAAAAGACTTTATAGAGAATCCGTTCGAATTTTAACCGAGTAAAAAGCTGAAAATTTTAGATTAATCTGTATAATTTTGTTCAAAAGCTTAAAATTAAATATTTGAACTCATAAAATTTCATTTAATAAAATATTGTTTTCGTTTTGTTGTGATTAAAATGTGTATTTCTAAAAAGGCTTTGTAGAGAATTCGTTCGAATTTTAACCGAGTAAAAAGATAAAAATTTTAGATTAATCTGTATAATTTTGTTTAAAAGACCATATTCAACTATTTGAACTCATAAAATTTCATTTAATAACATCTGGTTTTCGTTTTGGTGGGATTAAAACTTGCATGTCTAAAATTGCTTTATAGAGAATCCGTTCGAATTTTAACCGAGTAAAAAGCTGAAAATTTTAGATCTATCTGTATAATTTTGTTAAAAATCTCATAATTAACATTTTGAACTCATAAAATTTTATTTAATAACATCTTGTTTTTGTTTTGTTCAGATTAAAACGTGCAATTCTAAAAAGGCTTTATAAAGAATCCTTTCAAATTTTAACCGAGTAAAAAGCTAAAAATTTTAGATTAATCTGTATAATTTTGTTCCAAAGCCCATAATTAATTATTTGAACTCAAAAAATTTAATTTAATTACATCAAGTTATCGTTTTGTTCGGATTATAACGTGTATGTCTAAAAAGGCATTATAGAGAATCCGTTCAAATTTTAACCGAGTAAAAAGTTGAAAATTTTAGATTAATCTGTATAATTTTGCTCAAAACCACATAATTAACTATTTGAACTCGTAAAATTTGATTTAATAACATCTGATTTTCGTTTTGTTGGGATTAAAACGTGGATGTCTAAAAAGACTTTATAGAGAATCCGTTCAAATTTTAACCAATTAAAAAGCTGAAAAATTTAGATTAATCAGTATAATTTGGTTCAAAAGCTCAAAATTAAATATTTGAACTCATAAAATTTCATTTAATAAAGTCTTGTTTTCGTTTTGTTGGGATTAAAATGTGCATGTCTAAAAAGGCTTTGTAAAGAATTCGTTCGAATTTTAACCGAGTAAAAAGCTAAAAATTTTAGATTAATCTGTATAGTTTTGTTTAAAAGACCATATTTAACTATTTGAACTCATAAAATTTCATTTAATAACATCTGGTTTTCGTTTTGGTTGGATTAAAACTTGCATGTCTAAAATTGCTTTATAGAGAATCCGTTCGAATTTTTTTTTTAAAAGAAAGGGCCTCATTAAAAAAACCTATAGCCAGTCACCCCGAGAGGCGAGGAGGCCCCTATGGGGAAAAGAGTACCCAAGTTATTATTGAGAAGGAGAGGGAAATCTCTCAGAGTTTACAGAAGCCCGAATAAAATCGGGAAAGCAACAATCAAAAGAACAAGAAGTAAAGGAACTTAAAGTCCTAGTAGCCAAAACATGTGCTACAACGTTGGCAGCTCTAGGCACATAACAAATCTTGTAATCCGGCAAAGTACCAAGAGTGGAACGAATACGAGCCACTAAGTGCTGCACTGTGGAAAGGTCTTGACAAAGGACATTGTTGACTTTGTTGGCAATGGAAGCAGAATCGGTCTCAAGAATCACCTTAGTCCAGCCATTGGCAACGGCAAAACGTAAACCTTCCAGAATAGCGAGAGCCTCGGCAGAGGCGGGATCCGGGCAAATAAGAGGCATAGAACAGCCACCGAGCACAGAGCCAGAAGAGTCTCGAGCAATGACGCCTGCAGCAGCCCCCCTTAAGACAGGGTCAAAAGCCCAACCTGTATTAATTTTGACGAACCCAGAAGCCGGTTTCGTCCATCTAGCCTGAGCAAAAGTGGGCTCAGCTAGCTGAGAACGCTGATGAGATACATCAGTAACCGATGTATAATCAGTAAAAAGTTGTTGTGCATTGGAAACAGTTAACCAAACTGGTTGGAGATGGTTGTTGTGAACAAAATCATTGCGACGATTCCATAAGTTCCATAAAACCGTAACGAGCAACTAAAATTGGTGCAAGGAAAGAAACCCAACAGTATCAGAGAGCCACTGATGGGGAGAAGAAGAAGTGTTGGTCAGAAGTCGAGATGGGAGTCCAGCCAAAAGGATCACCTCCTTAGCACTAGGACAATCCCTCATAGCATGGAGAGAGGATTCAATAGCCATGTTACAAATAGGGCAGGCCCCAGGGCCAAGACTGGCTTGAAAGATTTTCTGGCCAAAAGGTAGAGCATCATGACATAAATGCAAACCAAAGGAGCGAACTTTGGGAAGAGTGGGCAATTTTGATAAAACCTTCCAGAGCTTAGAGGGCCTAGGAATAGGCCTAGGCTGCAGCTGCAAAAAGTGGTAACCAGAGCGTACAGTACAAATACCAGAATCATGGTTACCCCAGAGAATGGTATCTTTAATATCATTGATAATTGGCACATTGAGTATGGTATTAGCATCTTCATGGGAAAAATAGGCTCTCACTTTAGGTTCATCCCAACGGGGAGAATTATGCACCATAAAAGAACCCGCACGAAGAAGGACTTCATCATTCACCTCATAATCACCATAAAGGTGTACAGGCTGGGAACCACCTCACCTGTCAAAGTGAATAGAAACATTACTAGACATGCCAGGGCGTTTGGAAAAGCCATTGCGAAGCTTAGAAATAGCAATGCTAAGACCCTTCCAAGCAAAGGAAGAGCTCCGATTGTAAGCAGAATCAAGGACCGAGCCCGTAGGATAGTATTTGCATTTATAGACCTGACTAAGAAGGTTATCAGGCTCACAAATCAAACGCCAAATTTGTTTGCCTAGCAATGCGATATTAAAGTGGTGAAGATCCCGAAATCCAATCCCACCAGCTGCTTTTGGAAGACAAATAGTTTCCCAAGGAAGCATAAGCCAACTTCGTTTGGCAGCTTTCCCAGACCACCAGTATCGACGTATCGAAGTGGTCATGTCTTCAATAATATTTTGTGGTAAAAGATAACAAGACATGACGTATTGAGGAATAGATTGTATAACAGACTTAATGAAAATTTCTCTACCGCTAAAGGAAAGGAGATGTTTCTCCCAGGTACCCAGACAAGCATTCATATTATCCCTAGTGAAGCCCAAGGCTGCAGTTTTGTTTTCCCTGATGAGCAGAGGGACTCCCAGATAAACCCCAAGGTCATCCACTTCACGTACATGAAGAATATTGATATCCGCCCGGAGCGAGGTAGGAGTTTTCCGCGAAAAAAAGATAGTTGATTTCTCAAAGTTTTCCGCCTGCCCAGACGAAATGGACTAAGTGTGCAGCGCATCCTTAAGGCGTTGAGCTTCAGCGGTATTATTTTTAATGAAAACAACACAGTCATCTGCAAAGAGAAGATGGTTGATACGTGGCCCATTCCTGCTGGCACAAAGCCCAGGGAGGTAACCATTAGTTTTCTCAGCGTTAAGCAGGGCTGAAAGTCCTTGAGTACAAAAAAGAAACAAGAAAGGGGAGAGAGGGTCCCCTTGCCGCAGCCCTCTATTAGGTTTAAAAGGTTATGAAAGGGAGTCATTGATACGTACTTGAAAGGAGACAGAGGAGACACACCTCATAATAAGGGACACCCAGTTAGAATTGAAACCTAGATGAGTCATAATTTGTTCAAGAAAGGGCCATTCAACACTATCAAAGGCTTTTTCCATATCCAACTTCAAGCTGGCCCCTTTAGCCAGGGAACTTGCGTCAGTATTAAGAGTATGAATGAGCTCATGGGCAATAAGAATATTGTCAGTAATATTCCTTCCTCTGACGAAGGCAGCTTGGTTGCCACTAATACATAAAGGTATAATAGATTTAAGACGATTAACCAACACTTTAGACACTGTTTTATAAATGACTGTGCAAAGACTAATAGGTCGAAGATATCGCATCGTGGTAGGGTTACTAATTTTTGGTATAAGAACAATGACAGATCGATTGACCTCTTCCATATCCACAGATCCTCGCAGGAGTCCAAGGCAGAGGTTCGTAAAATCCTGACCAAGGATATTCCAATGCTTTCGGAAGAAACCAATCGGAAAGCCATCAACACCCGGGGCTTTCCTCGGGTCGATATCACGAAAAGCAACTAAGACTTCATCTGCGGTAAAGTCCTTGTTAAGGTTATTGTTCATCAAGTCAGTAATAATAGAGGGAATATTATCCAAAATAGAAGACGCAATAGAGGGAGAAGATGAGGTAAAAAGGTTTTGAAAGTAATTAATAGAAGTAGAAATGATGTTAGCCGTATTAGTTTGCCATAGATTCTGGGTATTAAAAAGTCCATCAATTTGATTCTTCCGACGTCGGCTATTTCCCTGGCATGGAAAAAGGAAGTGTTTTTTTCACCATGTTCCTACCAGTGTGTTCGAGCTCATTGAGACCAATAAATTTCCTTCGCGTTAAGCAGACTGTCAAGCTCACTTTTAGCAGAAATGAAAGCATGGATTTCTGCATCTGTAAGATGTCGTGTGAGACACATATTAATAAAGTTGTTCAACTGAGTGATACGCTCATTAGATTTAATGCGCATTTTAGTTTGCCATTTAGCTAAGAATAGACCAATATCGTTAAGCTTCGTAAGAGACGAGTAAGTTTGGTTAGACCAAATCTCGGAGATTCGTGAAAGAACATCCGGGTGATCAGCCCAACAGTTTTCATAACGGCAAATGGTATTAAAAAGGTTAGAATGGATAGTCTGCGAAGGGTTAGTGTCCATTAAAATAGGGCAATGGTCAGAACGCGCCTGGAAGAAGGATAAAGCTTGGTAGTTAGGAAAAGAGTTGAACCATGCGGAGTTGCCAAGGAATCGATCAATTCTTTCCCTAATGGTTTCCGTAGAGCGGCCCGATCTAGTCCAAGTAAAACATCCAGAAGTTGGTCTACAATCGAAAAGATCATTCTTCTCAAGACAATCTCTAAAGCTATTGATTTGTGATCGCGCACGGCGGGAACCACCTTGTTTTTCATTGTCAGAAAGAATTTCGTTAAAATCCTCCTCTAAAAGCCAGGGAAGAGTTGAAGTGGAGTAAAGAGTATCTATTAGTTGCCATGTTTTATATTTGTTTACGGTTTCAGGAAAACCATGTAAACCGGAAAAATGGTATCGTATTTGTTCAAAAGAAATAACGACGTCAATATGATGATCCGAGCAAGAAAGCAAATTAACAGAAGTTTTGGTATTTCAAATGATGGCAAGCCCTGTACAAGGAGGCCTGGATTCAATGGAAATGCACCCATGCATGCCTAGTTTGTGCTTAATTTGTTCCATATTAGTAGAGTTCAACCTAGTCTCACAAAGAAAAAGGCAATCGGCGTCATGCTTGGTAACAGCACATTGTAAGGCAAGAACTGCCTGAGTGTTGCCAAGACCCTGGCAGTTCCAACATAAGAGTTTCATTTTTCTCGGTGGGGTTGATCACTGTCAACCTCCGCCGTAGAGTTATTTGCGCTGCTCATCCCAGCAAAATAAGAACTGGCCCTAGATAAGAGATGCGATCTCTTGGCCGTTAGAAGGTTTAAAAGACAAAAATGAGAAATATATGAAGACAATAATATCGAGTAAGTCATATAGAAAGTAACACCATAAAAGATGTTGGGGTAATCCCTTGAAAAGGGTGGTATAGATAGCACAAGAAAATCCCGTAAAATAGGGAGGTAGTAGTCTACCTAGAAAGCCATAGAAGGGGTAATGAAATATACCTCATAAAAACAAGTTAGAGAAACTAAAAGATATTCAAAAAAAGAACAAGAGAAACAAAAAACGAAAACAGTAAAGGTAGTATTATTCCATATAGAATGAAACAACAAGACAAGAACCTTAAAGACCAGGCCTATGCCAAATGGCCCTAACAAAAGCAGAAAGAAATGTGAAAAAAACAATGACATTGGAAGTAAAAGCAAATAGGATAAAGGCATCATGCATAGAGACAGCATGTCGTAAAACAAGAACTGTCAGGGCGATGCTATGGCCCAGACAACTCCCGTAGAATCCTATTATTTTGCTCGGCGAGGTTGATCAAGGTCAACCTCCGCCGCAGAGTTTTTGACGCTGCTTATCCTAGCTTTCTCAGTAGATGCTGTGCCAGCTCTTGGACGCTTAACCCTAGAATTTTCGTCCGAGGAAGGAGTTCTCTTAGCACCTCGACTTGAAGTTGGCCGGATAGTTCGCTTAGGAGTAGCTGTAGAATCGAGCCAATCAACTGCCTCCTGGAAATCATGGTCATTGGATAGGTCAGCTTCCAAATCCTAGAGGTCAGGATCAAGAAGATTCACCTCCCCCGAGTTGGGGTTAGACTGTTGTCTAGAAGTAATATTCGAGCTTTGGTCAGGGAAAATCATTTGCAGGGGCTGCGTAGGATAGCGACGAGCGGAGAGCTTTCTAGGTACTGTTGGAAGGATTCTGGGACCCTTGGGAATAGAAGGTGGAGGTTCAATGCTAGGAGCAAATTCATGAACACTGGTCGGAAGGGATGTCAGCGGGGCTTTATCTTTCCCATCCTCAACATTGTTGTTGGAGGTTTGGGATGACGTAGACCTTTGTTGAACATTGGTATCATTGGTAATATAACAAATACGACCACGTTGATTCGGTTGTGGGTCCCTCTTTTTTGGTACATATCGTAGCCAATCGCCATAAGGAAGTTGGTCAGGCCGCGCGTCCAGTGGGACTGAGAACTTGTCTAAAGAATGACCAATCCGTCCACAGCAATGGCAAAATACAAGAAGACGCTCATATTGGAGTAGACAAAACCTTGTGGATGGCCCACCCCCAAGAGCAACGCAACGCCGAATAGGCTGTGTAATGTCCAGCGATAAGCCCACCCGCAGGTAGTCAACCATATTTGAATCAATTTTCCTCGTGTCAATTTTTGTGACTATTCCAATTATGGGCCCTAGGGACTTGCCAATGTCATTAGCAGAGTCTTCCGTAGTCAAAAAGATGTGCGGAATGTTGTAGATGCGCACCCATATATTCATCATAGAAAAGGAATGTTCGTCAGGAGTGATAGAAGGATTGTATGAGGTAAGAGCAAGCCACTCTTCTTTATAAGTCCAAGGTCCCCTAGATAATATATCATCCTTGATCTTCTCCTCCATAAACCGGATAAGGAACAAATGTGGTTTCAAGATACGCATAGAAGCAAGTTTAGCCGTAGTCTAGATGTCAGTAAAAGCCTTGGCAATTACCTGTTCATCAATCTCCTTAGAAGAAATAAGTTTCCCAAGAAGAGAAGATTGTAATCCTTCTTCTGGTATATCCCAGGAAAAACTAGGTTGGAAGATGGTTGTCTGCTCATCAGCGGTAAACTGAATATTGTCAAGTTGCTGGAGGAATGACTTAGAATCTATTGTAAAGAGATTGCAAAAAACAAAGGAAAGGGTCAGAGGAAAAGGAAGAAGATGGCGTGTGGAGGAGAAAATATGAAAGCAAAAGCCAGGTTTATATAAGAAGGAAAGAATTTGACTTGAAGCAAAATTACAGTTTAAAAAGTAAGAAGGAGATAACAAGAAAAAGGGATAGATAATAGTATGAATTGAAAATAAAATAATATAAAGTGTTTGAGAATAGATAGACAAAGATAACTTATCACATATGAAAAGAGAAAAGTTAGGAAGAGGAGAGGAGAAAAGAATTTGGTGTAGAGAAGGAGTTTAAAAATAAAATATAAAAGCCTCATTAAGAGGGCAAGATTTAATAGGATGGTGCTTGAAAAGTATATAAAAAATGTATTGTTTCGAATAAGTATAAATCCAAAGAAACTTGTAGAGAGGTAAACTAAAATAGATAAAAGTGTAAGACCGATGATCGGTTAGCAAGGATAGTACACCGTTAAAGATGTTGGACAAATCCCTATATAAGGGTGGTATATGAATAAAATTAAAACTAAAATTAACCCTAGTAGACGACCAGACCAGGTTGTGACCCAGTCCAAGGAGTGCACGAGGGCACAACCGAGATCCACCATGCACCACGTCTGTAAACCAGGCATGAGATTTCACTGCCTTGTCTATACTCTTAAAGATGAGAGCCATGAGGGCAACAGATGGCTGCATAGTGCAGCATCTCCAACCATACAGACTTACGCCTGGCAAAAAATAGACGATGGAAGGAGACAACAAAAGGAAAAAAGAAATAACAAGAAAAAGATCATAAAAGAAAGATAATATAACCAGATCAAAGATAATAAAGAAAATGATGTAACATGGCCAAAGAAACACAGATCGACAAATAATAAAACAAACAAAGATGTACCTAAAATGGCATGAAGAGCATGAAAGAAAAAACGAACAAAGCATGGCAGCAAAACGAGAGCCACCATGCACCACGCCTGTAAACCGGGCATGAGATTTCACTGCCTTGTCTATGCTCCTGAAGATGAGAGCCATGAGGGAAACAGATGGCTGCATAGTGCAGCATCTCCAACCATACAGACTTACGCCTGGCAAAAAGTAGACGATGGAGGGAGCCAACAAAAAGAACAAAGAAATAACAAGAAGATGATCATAAAAGAAAGTTAATATAACCACATCAAAGAAAACAAAGAAACTGAGGTAACAAGGCCAAAGAAACACAGATCGACAAACAATAAAACAAACAAAGACGTACCTAAAATGGCATGAAAAGCACGAAGGAAAAAAAGCGAACAAAGCATAGCAGCAAAACAAACAAAGTGGGAACTAAAGAAAACAAAAAACGATGCCCAGTAGCACCAAGAGGCAAAGAACCAAGAAAAGGTCCAACAGAAGAGAGATCGAATGCAGGAGGACGAACGAACTGGAGACAGTGAATCGATTCTCCTTGAAGCTGCATACCAGAAACATGAAGGAAGGAACCCTTCTCTTGCAGACAGAGATACGGGAGAAGAAAGAAAACTATAGAAGTTGCAGAAGTTGCCTCAACTTTCAAACTTGAATGAGGGAGAGATCCGTCGACCAGCAAGAAGACGGCAGAAGCACAAACTATAAGGAAAAAACAAAGAAAAGTTTGGGACTTTGAATCGGAATAGGATACCGCCTTAAACTAGAACTCTAGCCAATCCAAGAGAGCATATTGATCACAAAACAAAGGAAATAAAAACACATGAATCCTAACAGCAGATTCTGCAGAAGCCAGAACCAAGGAGAGACCTAGAAAGAAGAAATTGTCCGCGCTGTTGGGCAGTGACCGAGTAGATATACAAATCCATAAGGATTTGTTGGTATAAGGTGTGATAAGAGAAAAAAAACTGCAATGGAAGTAGTCGAAGAAAGGGAGAGAAAAGACCAGTAGAAGAGCATAGTTGATAACCGAAAAAACCTCAGGGAGATGGACAACATAGCTGGTACTTATTCCTCTCTCAAGAAGATGGTCAGAACGGCGGATGTTTCTTCCTCTCTCAAGTGTGGAGGTAGGGCGGAGTAGCCTATTAAAGCAGTAAGGGGATCGATGGTGAAGAAGGCGACGGCTAAAAAGAAGAAAATGAGACGAAGGAGGGAGAGAGAGAAGAGAGAAAAGGAAGAAACAATCCATCCAATCCATTCAAATTTTAACCGAGTAAAAAGCTGAAAATTTTAGATCTATCTGTATAATTTTGTTAAAAATCCCATAATTAACTATTTGAACACATAAAATTTTATTTAATAAAATCTGTTTTTTGTTTTGTTCGGATTAAAACGTCCACGTCTAAAAAGTCTTTATAGAGAACCCGATCAAATTTTAACCAAGTAAGAAGCTGAAAATTTTTGATTAATCTGTATAATTTTGTTCAAAACCCCAAAATTAATTATTTGAACTCAAAAGATTTGATTTAATAACTTCTAGTTATCGTTTTGTTCGGATTAAAACATGCATGTCTAAAAAGGCTTTATAGAGAATCCGTTCGAATTTTAACCGAGTAAAAAGATGAAAATTTTAGATTTATTTGTATAATTTTATTCAAAATCCAATAATTAACTATTTGAACTCATAAAATTTCATTTAATAATATCTGGTTTTTGTTTTGTTCAGATTAAAACGTCCACGTCTAAAAAGGCATTATAGAGAACTCGTTCAAATTTTAATCGAGTAAAAAGCTGAAAATTTTAGATTAATCTGTATAATTTTGTTGAAAAGCCCCTAATTAACTATTTGAACTCGTAAAATTTGATTTAATAACATCTGATTTTTATTTTGTTGGGATTAAAACATGCATGTCTAAAAAGACTTTATAGAGAATCCGTTCGAATTTTAACCGAGTAAAAAGCTGAAAATTTTAGATTAATTTGTATAATTTTATTCAAAAGCTCAAAATTAAATATTTGAACTCATAAAATTTCATTTAATAAAATCTTGATTTCGATTTGTTGTGATTAAAATGTGCATGTCTAAAAATGCTTTGTAGAGAATTCGTTCGAATTTTAACCGAGTAAAAAGCTAAAAATTTTAGATTAATCTGTATAATTTTGTTTAAAAGACCATATTCAACTATTTGAACTAATAAAATTTCATTTAATAACATCTGGTTTTTATTTTGGTGGGATTAAAACTTGCATGTCTAAAATTGCTTTATAGAGAATCCGTACGAATTTTAACCGAGTAAAAGCTGAAAATTTTAGATCTATCTGTATAATTTGGTTAAAAATCCTATAATTAACTATTTGAACTCATAAAATTTTATTTATTAACATCTTGTTTTTGTTTTGTTCGGATTAAAACGTGCATGTCTAAAAAAGCTTTATAAAGAATCCTTTCAAACTTTAACTGAGTAAAAAGCTGAAAATTTTAGATTAATCTGTATAATTTTGTTCAAAAGCCCATAATTAATTCTTTGAACTCAAAAAATTTGATTTAATAACATCTAGTTATCGTTTTGTTCGGATTAAAACGTGCATGTCTAAAAAAGCTTTATAGAGAATCCGTTCGAATTTTAACCGAGTAAAAAGTTGAAAATTTTAGATTAATCTTTATAATATTGTTCAAAAGCCTATAATTAACTATTTGAACTCGTAAAATTTGATTTAATAACATCTAATTTTCATTTTGTTGGGACTAAAACTTTATTGTCTAAAATTGCTTTATAAAGAATCCGTTCGAATTTTAACCTAATAAAAAGCTGAAAAATTTAGATTTATTTGTATAATTTTGTTCAAAATCCAATAATTAACTATTTGAACTCATTAAATTTCATTTAATAACATCTGGTTTTTGTGTTGTTCGGATTAAAACGTCCATGTCTAAAAATGCATTATAGAGAATCCGTTCAAATTTTAACCGAGTAAAAAGCTGAAAAATTTTGATTAATCTGTATAATTTGTTCAAAACCCCATAATTAATTATTTGAACTCAAAAAATTTGATTTAATAACATCTAGTAATTATTTTGTTCGGATTAAAACGTGCATGTCTAAAAAGGCATTATAGAGAATCCGTTCGAATTTTAACCGAGTAAAAAGTTGAAAATTTTAGATTAATCTGTATAATTTTGTTTAAAAGCCCATAATTAACTTTTTGAATTCGTAAAATTTGATTTAATAACATCTGATTTTCGTTTTGTTGGGATTAAAACGTGTATGTCTAAAAAGACTTTATAGAGAATCCGTTCGAATTTTAACCGAGTAAAAAGCTAAAAATTTTAGATTAATCTGTATAATTTTTTTAAAAGACCATATTTAACTATTTGAACTCATAAAATTTCATTTAATAACATCTGGTTTTCGTTTTGGTTGGATTAAAACTTGCATGTATAAAATTGCTTTATAGAGAATCCGTTCGAATTTTAACCGAGTAAAAAGCTGAAAATTTTAGATCTATCAGTATAATTTGGTTAAAAATCCCATAATTAACTATTTGAACTCATAAAATTTTATTTAATAACATCTTGTTTTTGTTTTGTTCGGGTTAAAACGTGCATGTCTAAAAAAGCTTTATAAAGAATCCTTTCAAACTTTAACTGAGTAAAAAGCTGAAAATTTTAGATTAATCTGTATAATTTTGTTCAAAAGCCCATAATTAATTATTTGAACTCAAAAAATTTGATTTAATAACATCTAGTTATCGTTTTGTTCAGATTAAAACGTGCATGTCTAAAAAAGCTTTATAGAGAATCCGTTCGAATTTTAACCGAGTAAAAAGTTGAAAATTTTAGAATAATCTTTATAATATTGTTCAAAAGCCTATAATTAACTATTTGAACTCGTAAAATTTGATTTAATAACATCTAATTTTCATTTTGTTGGGACTAAAACTTTATTGTCTAAAATTGCTTTATAGAGAATCCGTTCGAATTTTAACCTAGTAAAAAGCTGAAAAATTTAGATTTATTTGTATAATTTTGTTCAAAATCCAATAATTAACTATTTGAACTCATTAAATTTCATTTAATAACATCTGGTTTTTGTGTTGTTCGGATTAAAACGTCCATGTCTAAAAATGCATTATAGAGAACTCGTTCAAATTTTAACCGAGTTAAAAGCTGAAAAATTTTGATTAATCTATATAATTTGTTCAAAACCCCATAATTACTTATTTGAACTCAAAAAATTTGATTTAATAACATCTAGTAATCATTTTGTTCGGATTAAAACGTGCACGTCTAAAAAGGCAATATAGAGAATCCGTTCGAATTTTAACCGAGTAAAAAGTTGAAAATTTTAGATTAATCTGTATAATTTTTTTTAAAAGCCCATAATTAACTATTTGAATTCGTAAAATTTGATTTAATAACATCTGATTTTCGTTTTGTTGGGATTAAAATGTGTATGTCTAAAAAGACTTTATAGAGAATCCGTTCGAATTTTAACCGAGTAAAAAGCTAAAAATTTTAGATTAATTTGTATAATTTTTTTTAAAAGACCATATTTAACTATTTGAACTCATAAAATTTCATTTAATAACATCTGGTTTTCGTTTTGGTTGGATTAAAACTTGCATGTATAAAATTGCTTTATAGAGAATCTGTTCGAATTTTAACCGAGTAAAAAGCTAAAAATTTTAGATCTATTTGTATAATTTTGTTTAAAATCCCATAATTAACTATTTGAACACATAAAATTTTATTTAATAACATCTGGTTTTTGTTTTGTTCGGATTAAAACGTGGATGTCTAAAAAGTCTTTATAGAGAATCCGTTCGAATTTTAACCGAGTAAAAAGTTGAAAATTTTAGATTAATCTGTATAATTTTGTTCAAAACCCCATAATTAACTATTTGAACTCGTAAAATTTGATTTAATAACATCTAATTTTCGTTTTGTTAGGACTAAAACTTGCTTGTCTAAAATTGCTTTATAGAGAATCCGTTCGAATTTTAACCGAGTAAAAAGCTGAAAATTTTAGATTTATCTGTATAATTTTGTTCAAAATCCAATAATTAACTATTTGAACTCATAAAATTTCATTTAATAACATATGGTTTTTGTTTTGTTCGGATTAAAACATCCACTTCTAAAAAGGCTTTATAGAGAACCCGTTCAAATTTTAACCGAGTAAAAAGCTGAAAATTTTAGATTAATCTGTATAATTTTGTTCAAAACCCCATACTTAATTATTTGTACTCAAAAATTTGATTTCATAACATCTAGTTATCGTTTTCTTCGAATTAAAACGTGCATGTCTAAAAAGGCTTTATACAGAATCCGTTCGAATTTTAACCGTGTAAAAAGTTGATAATTTTAGATTAATCTGTATAATTTTATTTAAAACCCCATAATTAACTATTTGAACTCATAAAATTTCATTTAATAAAATCTTGTTTTCGTTTTGTTGGTATTAAAATGTGCATGTCTAAAAAGGCTTTGTAGAGAATTCGTTCGAATTTTAACCGAGTAAAAAGCTACAAATTTTAGATTAATCTATATAATTTTGTTTAAAAGACAATATTTAACTATTTTAACTCATAAAATTTGATTTAATATCAGCTGGTTTTAGTTTTGGTGGGATTAAAACTTGCATGTCTAAAATTGCTTTATAGAGAATCTGTTCGAATTTTAACCGAGTAAAAAGCTGAAAATTTTAGATCTATCTGTATAATTTTGTTAAAAATCCCATAATAAACTTTTTGAACTCATAAAATTTTATTTAATAACATCTGGTTTTTGTTTTATTCGGATTAAAACGTGCATCTCTAAAAAGACTTCGTAGAGAATCCGTTCGAATTTGTCTAAAAAGGTTTTTGTTTTATTTGGATTAAAACGTGCATGTCTGAAAATTTTAGATTTATCTATATAATTTTGTTAAAAATCCCATAATAAACTATTTGAACTCATAAAATTTTATTTAATAACATCTGGTTTTTGTTTTACTCGGATTAAAACATACATGTCTAAATGAGATTTATACAGAATCCGTTCGAATTTTAACCGAGTAAAAAGCTGAAAATTTTAGATTAATCTGTATAATTTTGTTCAAAAGCTCAAAACTAAATATTTGAACTCATAAAATTTCATTTAAAAAAATCTTGTTTTCTTTTTGTTGGGATTATAATGTGTATGTCTAAAAAGGCTTTGTAGAGAATTCGTTCGAATTTTAACCGAGTAAAAAGCTAAAAATTTTAGATTAATCTGTATGATTTTGTTTAAAAGACCATATTCATCTATTTGAACTCATAAAATTTGATTTAATTACATTTGGTTTTCGTTTTGGTGGGATTAAAAGTTGCATATCTAAAATTGCTTTATAGAGAATCCGTTAGAAATTTAACCAAATAAAAAGCTGAAAATTTTAGATTAATCTGTATAATTTTATTCAAAATCCGATAATTAACTATTTGAACTCATAAAATTTTATTTAATAACATCTGGTTTTTGTTTTGTTTGGATTAAAACGTGCATATCTACAAAGGCTTTATAAAGAATCCATTAAAATTTTAACCAAGTAAAGAGATGAAAATTTTAGATTAATCTGTATAATTTGATTCAAAATCCCATAATTAGTTATTTGAACTCAAAAAATTTGATTTAATAACATCTAGTTATCGTTTTGTTCGGAATAAAACGTGCATGTGTAAAAAGGCTTTATAGAGAATCTGTTCGAATTTTAACCGAGTAAAAAATTGAAAATTTTAGATTAATCTGTATAATTTTGTTCAAAAGCTCATAATTAAGTATTTGAACTCATAAAACTTCATTTAATAACATCTGTGTTTTGTTTTGTTCAGATTAAAACGTCAACGTCTAAAAAGGCTTTATAGAGAATCCGTTCAAATTTTAACCGAGTAAAAAGCTAAAAATTTTAGATTAATCTGTATAATTTTGTTCAAAAGCCCATAATTAATTATTTGGACTCAAAAAATTTGATTTAGTAACATCTAGTTATCGTTTTGTTCGGATTAAAACGTGCATGTCTAAAAAGGCTTTATAGAGTATCCGTTCAAATTTTAACCGAGTAAAATGTTGAAAATTTTAGATTAATTTGTATAATTTTGTTCAAAAGACCAAAATTAACTATTTGAACTCCTAAAATTTGATTTAATAACATCTGATTTTCCTTTTGTTGGGATTAAAACGTGCATATCTAAAAAGGTTTTATAAAGAATCCGTTCGAATTTTAACCGAGTAAAAATCTGAAAATTTTAGATTAATCTGTATAATTTTGTTCAAAAGCTCAAAATTAAATATTTGGACTCATAAAATTTCATTTAATAAAATCTGGGTTTCGTTTTGTTGGAATTAAAATGTGCATGTCTAAAAAGGCTTTGTAGAGATTCCGTTCAAATTTTAACAGTGTAAAAAGATAAAAATTTTAGATTAATCTGTATAATTTTGTTCAAAAGCCCATATTCAACTACTTGAACTCATAAAATTCGATTTAATAATATTCGGTTTTCGTTTTGCTGGGATTAAAACTTGCTTGTCTAAAATTGCATTATAGACAATACGTTCGAATTTTAAATGACTAAAAAGCTAAAAATTTTAGATTTGTCTGTATCATTTTGTTCAAAATCCCATAATTAACTATTTGGACTCATAAAATTTGATTTAATAACATATGGTTCTTGTTTTTTGGGGATTAAAACGTGCATGTCTAAATGAGATTTATAGAGAATCCGTTCGAATTTTAACCGAGTAAAAAGCTGAAAATTTTAGATTAATCTGTATAATTTTGTTCAAAAGCTCAAAATTAAATATTTGAAATCATAAAATTTCATTTAAAAAAATCTTGTTTTAGTTTTGTTGGGATTAAAATGTGCATGTTTAAAAACGCTTTGTAGAGAATTCATTCGAATTTTAACTGAGTAAAAAGCTAAAAATTTTAGATTAATCTGTATAATTTTGTTTAAAAGACCATATTCAACTATTTGAACTCATAAAATTTGATTTAATAACATCTGGTTTTTGTTTTGGTGGGATTAAAACTTGCATGTCTTAAATTGCTTTATAGAGAATCCGTTCGAATTTTAACCGAGTAAAAAGCTGAAAATTTTAGTTCTATTTGTATAATTTTGTTAAAAATCCCATAATTAACTATTTGAACTCATAAATTTTTATTTAATAACATATGGTTTTTGTTTTGTACGGATTAAAATGTGCATGTCTAAAAAGGCTTTATAAAGAATCCTTTCAAATTTTAACTGAGTAAAAAGTTGAAAATTTTAGATTAATCTGTATAATTTTGTTCAAAAGCCCATAATTAATTATTTGAACTCAAAAAATTTGATTTAATAACATCTAGTTATCGTTTTGTTCGGATTAAAACGTGCATGTCTAAAAAGGTTTTATAAAGAATCCGTTTGAATTTTAACCGAGTAAAAATCTGAAAATTTTATATTAATCTGTATAATTTTATTCAAAAGCTCAAAATTAAATATTTGAACTCATAAAATTTCATTTAATAAAATCTGGTTTTCGTTTTGTTGGAATTAAAATGTGCATGTCTAAAAAGGCTTTGTAGAGAATCCGTTCGAATTTTAACCGAGTAAAAAGGTAAAAATTTTAGATTAATCTGTATAATTTTGTTCAAAAGCCCATATTCAACTATTTGAACTCATAAAATTCGATTTAATAATATTCGGTTTTCGTTTTGTTGGGATTAAAACTTGCTTGTCTAAAATTGCTTTATAGAGAATCCGTTCAAATTTTAACCGACTAAAAAGCTAAAAATTTTAGATTTATCTGTATCATTTTGTTCAAAATCCCATAATTAACTATTTGAACTCATAAAATTTGATTTAATAACATATTGTTGTTGTTTTTTGGGGATTAAAACGTGCATGTCTAAATGAGATTTATAGAGAATCCGTTCGAATTTTAACCGAGTAAAAAGCTGAAAATTTTAGATTAATCTGTATAATTTTGTTCAAAATCCCATAATTAACTATTTGAACTCATAAAATTTTATTTAATAACATCTGGTTTTTGTTTTGTTCGGATTAAAACGTGCATGTCTACAAAGGCTTTATAAAGAATCGTTTCAAATTTTAACCGAGTAAAAAGCTGAAAATTTTAGATTAATCTGTATAATTTTATTTAAAATCCCATAATTAATTATTTCAACTCAAAAAATTGATTTAATAACATATAGTTATCGTTTTGTTCGGATTAAAACGTGCATGTCCAAAAAGGCTTTATAGAGAATCTGTTCGAATTTTAACCGAGTAAAAAGTTAAAAATTTTAGATTGATCTGTATAATTTTGTTCAAAAGCCCATAATTAAGTATTTGAACTCATAAAATTTGATTTAATTGTTGGATTAAAATTCAATAATAGTGGGCACATATGTATAATGTATATTGCTATTATAAAATTTAACACGTAATTAAGTGACCAATTATGTTACACGTGTTATAGGTATTAAATTATCATGGAATTAAAAGTGTAGATACCATAAGGTGTATTTATAATTTGATGAGGGGCAGAGTGATAAATACTTCAGAGTTGGTTATTAAATCAACTACTAGTTGGTTATTAAATCAACTATATAAAGGGGTTATGGTCCCCAAAAATTAGGTCAACTTGCATATATCTTTTCCCCGTCTGAGAGTTGTGCCGTAAGAGAAAACCTAACTTCTTAGAAGATCAAACCTTCGGGAAAAACTCTAACGATTAATTCAGGTACGCTTCCGCATTTAGTTTATTTATTTTATTATTCTTGATGATTTGACATATAGATCTTGGGTTTATATTCGTATTGAATATATTTTAATTCTAACAAGTGGCATCAGTGCCAGAATTATGTCGAATCATTAAGATCATAAGTTTTTGGTTTTAATTTATTGTTATGATCTAAAATTATACATAATTTTATGAATTATTTACTTCGATATGGTTTTATAATTAATCGTATGAAATTAAATTATATATTTGTCGTATTTTAAGAACAAATCAATTTGATTTGTTTACTATGATTTTATTTTGGTTTTTCGTCAATCCGACCTTTTCCAATGGATTAACATTCATTGTTTCTATTTTCGTGGTTTCAATTTGGTTTTATGTCCATGGGTTAGAATCGATTAATTAAGAAATCATAGAAATCAATCTAGATTTATATGAAGATTAGGTTTTGTCTGCATGAAAATTTATTTATTTATTTTTGTTGCTATTAATTGGAAATTAAATTTTAAGTTTGGATTCCAATTACTTCGATAGTAACATATTTACTTTATTTTTATGAAATATATATTTTAAATATATTTTATTTAAATTATATGTTTAATTTGGTTGGATCAAAATTTTAGTTTTAATCATTGAGTATTAAGTTAAATTCGGTTAGATCAAAATTTTAGTTTTGATTATTGGTATTAAGTTAAATTTGGTTAGATCAAAATTTTAGTTTTGATCATTGATATTAAGTTAAATTCGGTTAGATCAAAATTTTAGTTTCGGTCGTTAATAATAAAGAAAAATATAATTAATTTCGGCTTTGTCATAATAAATTTATCATGATTCAAAAAAAATTATATTCAGGTTAGCTATTAAAGCTTTATATTCGGTTTATGTATATTAAGTTATGATTGAATGATCTTTTGACATGTTACTTTTAAAGTATATTGTTACTTTATGTAATTTACTTGGTTAACATATTCAGTATTTAGTTTTGATCATATGTTATTTTGGATTATAGAATATATATTTGGTATTGATATATTCAATTCGGTTTGATCAAAAATTTATTTTTGATTATTATATTATTTTGATTATATTAAAGTTTCAAGTAATTATTATACGAATTACTCACTTATATAATATTTTTGTATTTTGTTTTTAGTTAAAGATTAAATGTTTTGATCGAATTTAGTTTTGGTAAAAACATATTTAAAGAATTTTTAAAGAACAGTCAAAGATATCGGTTATTTGGATTATGATAGCCCCATCAAGACAACCTTAATTTGATTTATTTTGAAAACTCAAGTGTTATCAGAAATTTCAACTTTGACTATTATAAATATTAAGTTTGAATATTAGTATATTTATGTTATATATTTTAAGATAAATTAATTGAAGCATTAAGTCACCAAAGTGATCTTTATTGTGGAAATTATTTTATTTTAAAATATAGAAGGTTTTGTGCATGTAATTCAGTTTATGCTAATATTAATCGGCCCAAAAAAAGATTAATAATTAGTAATGTTACATGTGCATCTGTGGTAATAAACATGTGATAATTATTCAGTTTTATATGTGAACAATAAATCGGCCCAAAGGAAGATTTTTGTTTAACATATTCTTATTATCAATGTTTGATTACTACATCAAGATATCACTTACAAATTAATATTTTATTTTAAAATATTATTGGAGTGTTCGATATCTTGTGATGAAGTTACCTTTATTCAAATTTATTATTACTTTGGTTATCTTTTATCTTGAGTAAAAGATAAAATTAAGAAAAATATTTTGAAACAATTAAATTCATATTTTGGCTTCGAATATCTAATATTTTAATAGATTAATTGAAACATAATGTCACCAAAGTGACCGCTTTTGTGTAGATTAGTTTATTTAAAATATTAAGATAATTATAAGTCTTTGTAATTCATGCGTTTATTAATTGGCCCAAAGGAAAATTAATATTTGGCCGAATTACAATGACAACTGTGGCGATAAATGTGTGACAATTATATAGTATTTTATGTGAACAATACGTTAGTCCAAAGATTAATCTATTGTTTGACATAGTTTATTGTCAATGTTTGATTGCTACAACAAGAGTACGGCTTACAGTTAATATTACTGTCCAAAGACTTGATATTAATGTTGTGCTTGGTATCTTGAGGGGAACTAGCCATTATTTTGAATTTATTGTTTACTTATAGATATTTATGTGAGCTTGTTTATTTACTTATTTTTGTTCTATCTTTAGATGATTTATTTTTACTATCATAATATCTGTTGAATACATTCTATACTTATGTTTAGTGAAATTAATTTCAAGGAATAGAAAAGACACTTATATATAGTATTTGGTTGTATGAACATAGAACTTTCACTAAGTGAAGAACAACTTACATCTCTCACGGCGGTAAGCATCCATAAATAGGATTTTGAGAGGCGAGTTCGTTCAAGTCTAATGATCATAATGTATAAATTTTTTATAAATTTTTAGGAGTACAAATCTACAAAAAAAATATTCATACTAAGGGTTTCCTTGATAAAAAAATAATATTATTTTTTTTTAAGATTAACATGACATCACTTTTGGTTTACTTGATGTCTATTAAGTATAAGGATCAAGGAAATATGAGGGAGTATATTATATTGCTTCAAAACTTAAGGCACATAAGATCAAACTTTATAACAATTGTTTGTTCTTATAATTTTAGTATAGCTTCCTATACAGTTTAACTAATTCAAAATTAGTTACAATTATTAAAGGAGAAATAAACTTCAAATGAGATTATTTCTCATTGTGTTAAAGAGGAAGAAAAGTTGAAGCATTATAATTATAAAAAAACTCAATCAGTTTATGCTTTTTGGTTAGTGTCTCTAAGAATAAGGGCAATAAAAAATATTTATTAGAATAAAGTTGCTAAGGGTCCTGCTCCTAAGGAATAATAATAAGGTATAAAGTGTTGATTCTTTTGTATAAGCTAGGATACATGTAAAGAAATTTAAACTTCAAAAGTAGGCAATTACTTAGGCTATTTTGAGTGATCTATGGGCTGTAAATTTTATGATCCCACAATTAAGATTATTTTAATGAGAGATTTATAACATTTTTAGGATGTTGAGTTTGGAGGGAGAATAAGGTTAGATACATTGTTGTTAAGGAGGAATTGAATATTAATTTAATTCCTACTATCACTTTCCACGATGTTTAGGTTTTTACACCTATCATTAATAAAAAGTGAATCAAGTACATCAGCAAAACAATGTTGAACAACTCTCGTTCAAGATAAGGTAATTATTTTTTTAAAAGAACAAACTCAACAACCTAAAAAAACCTAAAAATGTGTCTTTAAAGATATCCATGAGAGGAAAGAGAAATACTATTGAGGATTATTACTTAGTATTTCATCAAGAAAATAAAGATAATAATGGAATGATAAAAGACAACTTGATCAGTTTCTTTTATCAAACTATAAATGTTTTAACTCTCAAAAGTTGATTGATGTTATTCCAAAGAGTATAATTTTATACAAGACAATAAAGTTTAAGAACTTGTCGCATTACCTTAAGGTACAAACCAATTGATTTTAAATTAATATTTAAAATCAAGAGGAATGTAAATGATAATGTGGACAAGTATAAGGCATATCTTGTATCTAAAGGATATACTCTAAAAAAATACATTGATTTTGTGAAGACTCTCTCTCAAGTTTTACTGAAAGACTCTTTCAAAATAATTTGACACTTATTGCTTTTAATCTTGAGCTACATAAGATGGATGTTAAGCTTGTGTTTTTCAATGACAATATTGAATAAATTAATTATATGGTACAATCATTGATTTGTGTCTAATGATACAAAATTAATGATATGTAAATTAAAGATATCCATATATGAGCTTAAGTTTAACTCTCATTAATAAAATTATAAATTTTATATTGAATATCTCATTCGATTTTGAAATAAATTTGGTTGAAAATTGTATGTATTACAAGTTCAGTGGAAGTAAATTAAGTGATACTCATATTACTAAAGAAGATATTTTTTTTCAGTGCCCTACAAGTAACCTTGAAATTTATAAAATACAAAAAATTTCATAATTTATTGAGAATATAATTTATGCTTAAGTATGTATGCATTTTGATATTGCGTACATTATTAGAATGTTAGACAAATATTTAAGTAAATCTAATATGAATTGTTGGATAGCAGCAAATAGAGTTATGAAATGACTTTAGAGAACAAAATTTATATGCTCACATATCGAAGTTTTGGTAAGTTAGAGATCATCAAGTTTACAGGTTTCGATTCTACTAGAATATTGATATAAAAGACTCTGTCACATGAGCTGCTAATTATAGATTGAATAGAAAGACCACTTCAGTTATTTTGTGACAACAAATATGCATCATTTATTCTATAAACAATAGGAACACTTTAAAATTTTAGTTCCTAGTTGTTAAAGAAAATTCAGAGTGTTTGTGTGTCTATAGAGCATGTTGGTACAAACTCCATAATTGTACGCTTATTGAAAAACTATCACCCTAGGTCTTTCATGAGCACACTACTCATATGAGTGAAATATTATTTAAGTATATTCAGTTTTAGTGGGAGTTTGTAATTTTGATAAATGCTCATTCGTTTTAGACACAATTTCGGTTACTTTAGTTTAAGGTTAATTTCTGCAGAAATAAAGTTTTTTTTGGCTTATGCACACTCTGAATTCAGTAAAGTTTGATCTCACTAAAGTTTAGGAGGACCAGTTGGAAATAGGCATGTTCGGTTCACATTTACATGTAATTTCCATGCTAAGCATCTATGATTGATTTATGTCATTTGATTATGTTTTTATACGTCACCATTGATGGGTCCAGTCATGATTGATATGATGAAGACCGCTTTGATCCTATATGAATATAATTGATGGACATGATTGTTTTAGAATACCTATTATATGATAGCAAATTTTTAAGCTCATAAGGTTATACATTTGTCAAGAAACATATGTTGCCCAAGTGGGAGACTGTTGGATTAAAATTCAATAATAGTGGGCACATATGTATAATGTATATTGCTATTATAAAATTTAACACGTAATTAAGTGACCAATTATGTTACACGTGTTATAGGTATTAAATTATCATGGAATTAAAAGTGTAGATACCATAAGGTGTATTTATAATTTGATGAGGGGCAGAGTTATAAATACTTAAGAGTTGGTTATTAAATCAACTACTAGTTGGTTATTAAATCAACTATATAAAGGGGTTATGGTCCCCAAGAATTAGGTCAACTTGCATATCTCTTTTCCCCGTCTGAGAGTTATGCCGCAAGAGAAAACCTAACTTCTTGGAAGATCAAACCTTCGAGAAAAACTCTATCGATTAATTCAGGTACGCTTCCGCATTCAGTTTATTTATTTTATTATTCTTGATGATTTGACATATAGATCTTGGGTTTATATTCGTATTGAATATATTTTAATTCTAACATTAATAACATCTGGTTTCGGTTTATTGGGATTAAAACGTGTATGTCCAAAAAGGTTTTGTAGAGAATCCGTTCATATTTTAACCGAGAAAAAAGCTAAAAATTTTAGATTAATCTGTTTAATTTTGTTTAAAAGCCCATATTCAACTATTTGAACTCAAAAAATTTGATTTCGTTTTGTAGGGATTAAAACTTGCTTGTCTAAAATTGCTTTATAGAGAATCCGTTCGAATTTTAACCGAGTAAAAAACTGAAAATTTTAGATTAATCTGTATAATTTTGTTCAAAAACCCATAATTAATTATTTGGACTAAAAAAATTTGATTTAATAACATCTAGTTATCGTTTTGTTCGGATTAAAACGAGCATATCTAAAAAGGCTTTATAGAGTATCCGTTCAAATTTTAACCGAGTAAAATGTTGAAAATTTTACATTAATCTGTATAATTTTGTTCAAAAGACCATAATTAACTATTTGAACTCGTAAAATTTGATTTAATAACATCTGATTTTCGTTTTGTTGGGATTAAAACGTGCATATCTAAAAAGGTTTTATAAAGAATCCTTTAGAATTTTAACCGAGTAAAAATCTGAAAATTTTAGATTAATCTGTATAATTTTGTTTAAAACCCCATAATTAACTATTTGAACTCATAAAATTTCATTTAATAAAATCTTGTTTTCGTTTTGTTGGGATTAAAATGTGCATGTCTAAAAAGGCTTTGTAGAGAATTCGTTCGAATTTTAACCGAGTAAAAAGCTCAAAATTTTAGATTAATCTGTATAATTTTGTTTAAAAGACCATATTCAACTATTTGAACTCATAAAATTTGATTTAATAACATATGGTTGTTGTTTTTTGGGGATTAAAACGTGCATGTCTAAATGAAATTTATAGAGAATCCGTTTGGATTTTAACCGAGTAAAAAGCTGAAAATTTTAGATTAATCTGTATAATTTCGTTCAAAAGCTCAAAATTAAATATTTGAACTCATAAAATTTCATTTAATAAAATCTGGTTTTCATTTTGTTGGAATTAAAATGTGCATGTCTAAAAAGGCTTTGTAGAGAATCCGTTCGAATTTTAACGAGTAAAAAGGTAAAAATTTTAGATTAATCTATATAATTTTGTTCAAAAGCCCATATTCAACTATTTGAACTCATAAAATTCGATTTAAAAGTATTCGGTTTTCGTTTTGTTGGGATTAAAACTTGCTTGTCTAAAATTGCTTTATAGAGAATCCGTTCGAATTTTAACCGACTAAAAAGATGAAATTTTTAGATTTATCTGTATCATTTTGTTCAAAATCCCATAATTTACTATTTGAACTCAAAAAATTTGATTTAATAACATATGGTTGTTGTTTTTTGGGATTAAAACGTGCATGTCTAAATGAGATTTATAGAGAATCCATTCGGATTTTAACCGAGTAAAAAGCTGAAAATTTTAGATTAATCTGTATAATTTTGTTTAAAACCCCATAATTAACTATTTGAACTCATAAAATTTCATTTAATAAAATCTTGTTTTCGTTTTGTTGGGATTAAAATGTGCATGTCTAAAAAGGCTTTGTAGAGAATTCGTTTGAATTTTAACCGAGTAAAAAGCTCAAAATTTTAGATTAATCTGTATAATTTTGTTTAAAAGACCATATTCAACTATTTGAACTCATAAAATTTGATTTAATAACATCTGGTTTTCGTTTTGGTGGGATTAAAACTTGCTTGTCTAAAATTGCTTTATAGAGAATCCGTTCGAATTTTAACCGACTAAAAAGCTGAAATTTTTAGATTTATCTGTATCATTTTGTTCAAAATCCCATAATTAACTTTTTAAACTCATAAAATTTGATTTAATAACATATGGTTGTTGTTTTTTGGGGATTAAAACGTGCATGTCTAAATGAGATTTATAGAGAATCCGTTCGGATTTTAACCGAGTAAAAAGCTGAAAATTTTAGATTAATCTGTATAATTTCGTTCAAAAGCTCAAAATTAAATATTTGAACTCATAAAATTTCATTTAATAAAATTTGGTTTTCATTTTGTTGGAATTAAAATGTGCATGTCTAAAAAGGCTTTGTAGAGAATCCGTTCGAATTTTAACGAGTAAAAAGGTAAAAATTTTAGATTAATCTGTATAATTTTGTTCAAAAGCCCATATTCAACTATTTGAACTCATAAAATTCGATTTAATAGTATTCGGTTTTCGTTTTGCTGGGATTAAAACTTGCTTGTCTAAAATTGCTTTATAGAGAATCCGTTCGAATTTTAACCGATTAAAAAGATGAAATTTTTAGATTTATCTGTATCATTTTGTTCAAAATCCCATAATTTACTATTTGAACTCAAAAAATTTGATTTAATAACATATGGTTGTTGTTTTTTGGGATTAAAACGTGCATGTCTAAATGAGATTTATAGAGAATCCATTCGGATTTTAACCGAGTAAAAAGCTGAAAATTTTAGATTAATCTGTATAATTTTGTTTAAAACCCCATAATTAACTATTTGAACTCATAAAATTTCATTTAATAAAATCTTGTTTTCGTTTTGTTGGGATTAAAATGTGCATGTCTAAAAAGGCTTTGTAGAGAATTCGTTCGAATTTTAACCGAGTAAAAAGCTAAAAATTTTAGATTAATCTGTATAATTTTGTTTAAAAGACCATATTCAACTATTTGAACTCATAAAATTTGATTTAATAACATCTGGTTTTCATTTTGGTGGGATTAAAACTTGCATGTCTAAAATTGCTTTATAGAGAATCCGTTCGAATTTTAACCGGGTAAAAAGCTGAAAATTTTAGTTCTATCTGTATAATATTGTTAAAAATCCCATAATTAACTATTTGAACTCATAAATTTTTATTTAATAACATATGGTTTTTGTTTTGTACGGATTAAAACGTGCATGTCTAAAAAGGCTTTATAAAGAATCCTTTCAAATTTTAACTGAGTAAAACGTCTACGTCTAAAAAGGCTTTATAGAGAATCCGTTCAAATTTTAAACGAGTAAAAAGCTAAAAGTTTTAGATTAATCTGTATAATTTTGTTCAAAATCCCATATTCAACTATTTGAACTCAAAAAATTTGATTTTGTTTTGTAGGGATTAAAACTTGCATGTCTAAAATTGCTTTATGGAGAAGCCGTTCGAATTTTGACTTAGTAAAAAGCTGAAAATTTTATATTTATCTGTATAATTTTGTTCAAAATCCCATAATTAACTATTTGAACTCCTAAATTTTTATTTAATAACATTTAGTTTTTGTTTTGTTCGGATTAAACCGTACAAGTCTAAAAAGGTTTTATAGAGAATCCGTTCAAATTTTAACCGAGTAAAAAGCTGAAACTTTTAGATTAATTTGTATAATTTTGTTTAAAAGCCCATAATTAATTATTTGAAATCAAAAAAGTTGATTTAATAACATCTAGTTATCTTTTTGTTCGGATTAAAACGTGCATGTCTAAAAAGACTTTATAGAGAATCTGTTCGAATTTTAATCGAGTAAAAACTTGAAAATTTTAGATTAATTTGTATAATTTTGTACAAAAGAACATAATCAACTATTTGAACTCATAAAATTTGATTTAATAACATCTGATTTTCGTTTTGATGGGATGAAAACGTGCTTGTCTAAAAAGTCTTTATAGAGAATCCCTTCGAATTTTAACCGAGTAAAAAGCTAAAAATTTTAGATTAATCTGTATAATTTTGTTCAAAAGCTCAAAATTAAAAATTTGAACTCATAAAATTTCATTTAATAAAATCATGTTTTCGTTTTGTTGGGATTAAAATGAGCATGTTTGAAAAGGCTTTGTAGAGAATTCGTTCGAATTTTAACCGAGTAAAAAGCTAAAATTTTTATATTAATCTGTATAATTTTATTTAAAAGACCATATTCAACTATTTGAACTCATAAAATTTGATTTAATAACATCTGGTTTTCATTTTGTTGGGATTAAAACGTGCATTTCTAAAATTGCTTTATAGAGAATCCGTTCGAATTTTAACCGAGTAAAAAGCTAAAAATTTTAGATTTATTTGTATAATTTTATTCAAAATCCCATAATTAACTATTTGAACTCATAAAATTTTATTTAATAACATTTGGTTTTTGTTTTATTCGGATTAAAACGTGCATGTCTAAAACGGATTTATAGAGAATCCGTTCAAATTTTAACCAAGTAAAAAGCTGAAACTTTTAGATTAATTTGTATAATTTTGTTCAAAAGCCCATAATTAATTATTTGAACTCAAAAAATTTGATTTAATAACATCTACTTATCTTTTTATTCGGTTTAATACGTGCATGTCTAAAGAGGCTTTATAGAGAATCTGTTCGAATTTTAACCGAGTAAAAAGTTGAAAATTTTAGATTAATTTGTATAATTTTGTTCAAAAGCCCATAATTAATTATTTGAACTCAAAAAATTTGATTTAATAACATCTACTTATCGTTTTATTCGGTTTAATACGTGCATGTCTAAAGAGGCTTTAAAGAGAATCTGTTCGAATTTTAATCGAGTAAAAAGATGAAAATTTTAGATTAATTTGCATAATTTTGTCAAAAGCCCATAATTAATTATTTGAAATCAAAAAATTTGATTTAATAACATATAGTTATCGTTTTATTCGGATTAAAACGAGCATGTTAAAAAAGTCTTTATAGAGAATCTGTTCGAATTTTAATCGAGTAAAAAGTTGAAAATTTTAAATTAATCTGTATAATTTTGTTCAGAAACCCATAATTAACTATTTGAACTCATAAAAATTGATTTAATAACATCTAGTTTTTATTTTATTGGGATTAAAATGTGCATGTCTAAAAAGGCTTTATAGAGAATTCGTTCGAACTTTAACCGAGTAAAAAGCTAAAAATTTTAGATTAATCTGTATAATTTTATTCAAAAGCTCAAAATTAAATATTTGAACTCATAAAATTTCATTTAATAAAATTTGGTTTTCGTTTTGTTGAGATTAAAATGTGCATGTCTAAAAAGGCTTTGTAGAGAATCCGTTCGAATTTTAATCGAGTAAAAAGCTAAAAAATTTAGATTAATCTGTAATATTTTGTTGAAAAGCCCATATTCAACTATTTGAACTCATAAAATTTGATTTAATAACATCTAATTTTCGTTTTGTTGGGATTAAAACTTGCTTGTCTAAAATTGCTTTATAGAGAATCCGTTCGAATTTTAACCGAGTAAAAAGTGAAAATTTTAGATTTATCTGTATAATTTTGCTCAAAATCTCATAATTAACTATTTTAACTCATAAAATTTTATTTAAAAACATTTGGTTTTTGTTTTATTCGGATTAAAACATGCATGTCTAAAAAGGCTTTATAGAGAATTCGTTCGAATTTTAACCGAGTAAAAAGCTGAAAATTTTAGATTAATCTTTATAATCTTATCAAAAGCCCATATTCAACTATTTGAACTCATAAAATTTGATTTAATAACATCTAATTTTTGATTTATTGGGACTAATACTTGCTTGCTTAAAATTGTTTTATAGAGACTCCGTTCGAATTTTAACAGAGTAAAAAGTTGAAAATTTTAGATTTATCTGTATAATTTTGTTCAAAATCCCATAATTAACTATTTGAACTCATAAAATTTGATTTAATAATATTTGTTTGTTGTTTTGTCCGGATTAAAACGTCCACGTCTAAAAAGGCTTTATAGAGAATCCGTTCAAATTTTAACCGAATAAAAAGCTAAAAAATTTAGATTAATCTGTATAATTTTGTTCAAAAGCACATAATTAATTATTTGAAATCATAAAATTTGATTTAATAACATCTGATCTTGGTTTTGTTGGGATTAAAACGTGCATGTCTAAAAAGGCTTTATAGAGAATTCGCTCGAATTTTAACCGAGTAAAAAGCTGAAAATTTTAGATTTATCTGTATAATTTTGTTAAAAATCTCATAATTAACTATTTGAACGCATAAAAAGGCTTTATAGAGAATCCGTTCAAATTTTAACCGAGTAAAAAGCTGAAAATTTTAGATTAATTTATATAATTTTGTTCAAAAGCCCAAATTTAATTATTTGAACTCAAAATTTTTTATCTAATAACATCTAGTTATCGTTTTGGTCGGATTAAAACGTGCATATCTAAAAAGGCTTTATAGAGAATCCGTTCAAATTTTAACCGAGTAAAAAGCTAAAAATTTTAGATTAATCTTTATAATTTTGTTCAAAAGCCCATAATTAATTATTTGAACTCAAAAATTTGATTTAATAAAATCTAGTTATCGTTTTGTTCGGATTAAAACGTGCATGTCTAAAAAGGCCTTATGGAGAATTTATTCGAATTTTAATCGAGTAAAAAGTTGAACATTTTAGATTAATTTGTATAATTTTGTTTAAAAGCACATAATTAACTATTTAAAATCATAAAATTTGATTTAATAACATCTTGTTTTTGTTTTGTTGGGATTAAGACGTGCATGTCTAAAAAGGCTTTCTAGAGAATCCGTTCAAATTTTAACCAAGTAAAAAGTTGAAAATTTTAGATTAAACTGTATAATTTTGTTCAAATGCTCAAAATTAAATATTTCAACTCATAAAATTTCATTTAATAAAATCTAGTTTTCGTTTTGTTAGGATTAAAATGTGCATGTCTAAAAAGGCTTTATAGAGAATCCGTTCGAATTTTAACCGAGTAAAAAGCTAAAATTTTTAGATTAATCTGTATAATTTTGTTCAAAAGCCTATATTCAACTATTTGAACTCATAAAATTCGATTTAATAACATTCGGTTTTCGATTTGTTGGGATTAAAACTTTCTTTTCTAAAATTGCTTTATAGAGAATCTGTTTGAATTTTAACCGACTAAAAAGCTAAAAATTTTAGATTTATCTGTATAAATTTGTTCAAAATCACATAATTAACTATTTGAACTCATAAAATTTGATTTAATAACATATGGTTGTTGTTTTTTGGGGATTAAAACGTGAATGTCTAAATGAGATTTATAGAGAATCCGATCGAATTTTAACCGAGTAAAAAGCTGAAAATTTTAGATTAATCTATATAATTTTGTTCAAAAGCTCAAAATTAAATATTTGAACTCATAAAATTTAATTTAATAAAATCTTGTTTTCGTTTTGTTGGGATTAAAATGTGTAAGTCTAAAAAGTCTAAAATGTTTAAATTTTAACCGAGTAAAAAGCTGAAAATTTTAGATTTATCTGTATAATTTTGCTCAAAATCCCATAATTAACTTTTTGAACTCGTAAAATTTGATTTAATATCATCTGGTTTTTGTTTTGTTCGGATTGAAACGTGCAAGTCTGAAAAGGCTTTATAGAGAATCCGTTCAAATTTTAACCGAGTAAAAAGTTGAAAATTTTAGATTAATCTGTATAATTTTGTTCAAAAGCCCATAATTAATTATTTGAACTCAAAAAATTTGAGTTAATAACATCTCTTTTTGGTTTTGATCGGATTAAAACATCTACGTCTAAAAAGGCTTTATAGAGAATTCGTTCGAATATTAACCGAGTAAAAAGCTAAAAATTTTAGATTAATCTGTATAATTTTGTTTAATAGACCATTTTCAACTATTTGAACTCATAAAATATTATTTAATAACATCTGGTTTTCGTTTTGGTGGGATTAAAATTTGCATGTCTAAAATTGCTTTATAGAGAATCCGTTCGAATTTTTACCGAGTATAAAGTTCAAAATTTTAGACTAATTTGTAAAATTTTGTTCAAAAGCCCATAATTAATTATTTGAACTCAAAAAATTTGATTTAATAACATCTGGTTTTTGTTTTGTTAGGATTAAAATGTCTACGTCTAAAAGGCTTTATAGAGAATCCGTTCGAATATTAACCGAGTAAAAAGCTAAAAATTTTAGATTAATCTGTATAATTTTGTTTAAAAGACCATATTCAACTATTTGAACTCATAAAATTTGATTGAATAACATCTGGTTTTCGTTTTGGTAGGACTAAAACTTGTATATTTAAAATTGCTTTATAGAGAATCCGTTCGAATTTTAACCGAGTATAAAGCTGAAAATTTTAGATTTATCTGTATAATTTTGCTCAAAATCCCATAATTAACTATTTGAACTCGTAAAATTTGATTTAATAAAATCTGGTTTTTGTTTTGTTCGGATTGAAACGTGCATGTCTAAAAAGGCTTTATAAAGAATCTGTTCAAATTTTAACCGAGTAAAAAGCTGAAAATTTTAGATTTATCTTATAATTTTGTTCGAAATCTCATAATTAACTATTTTAACTCATCAAATTTGATTTAATAATATCTGGTTTTGTTTTGTTCGAATTAAAATATCCACGTCTAAAAAGGCTTTTTAGAGAATCCGTTCAAATTTTAAACGAGTAAAAAGCTGAAAATTTTAGATTAATCTGTATAATTTTGTACAAAAGCCCATAATTAAATATTTGAACTCAAAAAAATGATTTAATAATATCTAGTTATCATTTTGTTCGGATTAAAACGTCTATGTCTAAAAAGGCTTTATAGAGAATCCGTTTGAATTTAACTGAGTAAAAACCTGAAAATTTTAGATTTATTTGTATAATTTTGTTCAAAATCCCATAATTAACTATTTGAACTCATAAAATTTGATTTAATAACATCTGGTTTTTCTTTTGTTCGGATTAAAACGTGCATGTCTAAAAGGGCTTTATAGAGAATACGTTCAAATTTTAACCGAGTAAAAAGCTTAAAATTTCAAATTAATTTGTATAATTTTTTTAAAAAGCCCAAAATTAATTATTTGAACTCAAAAAATTTATTTAATAACATCTATTTATCGTTTTGTTCGGATTAAAACGTGCATGTCTAAAAAGGCTTTATAGAGAATCCGTTCGAATTTTAACCGAGTAAAAAGCTGAAAATTTTAGATTTATCTTATAATTTTGTTCGAAATCTCATAATTAACTATTTTAACTCATCAAATTTGATTTAATAATATCTGGTTTTGTTTTGTTCGAATTAAAATATCCACGTCTAAAAAGGCTTTTTAGAGAATCCGTTCAAATTTTAAACGAGTAAAAAGCTGAAAATTTTAGATTAATCTGTATAATTTTGTACAAAAGCCCATAATTAAATATTTGAACTCAAAAAAATGATTTAATAATATCTAGTTATCATTTTGTTCGGATTAAAACGTCTATGTCTAAAAAGGCTTTATAGAGAATCCGTTTGAATTTAACTGAGTAAAAACCTGAAAATTTTAGATTTATTTGTATAATTTTGTTCAAAATCCCATAATTAACTATTTGAACTCATAAAATTTGATTTAATAACATCTGGTTTTTCTTTTGTTCGGATTAAAACGTGCATGTCTAAAAGGGCTTTATAGAGAATACGTTCAAATTTTAACCGAGTAAAAAGCTTAAAATTTCAAATTAATTTGTATAATTTTTTTAAAAAGCCCAAAATTAATTATTTGAACTCAAAAAATTTATTTAATAACATCTATTTATCGTTTTGTTCGGATTAAAACGTGCATGTCTAAAAAGGCTTTATAGAGAATCCGTTCAAATTTTAACCGAGTAAATAGCTGAAAAATTTAGATTAATCTTTATAATTTTGTTCAAAACCCATAATTAATTATTTGAACTCAAAAAATTTGATTTAATAACATCTAGTTATCGGTTTGTTCGGATTAAGACGTGCATGTCTAAAAAGGCTTTATAAAGAATCTGTTTGAATTTTAACCGAGTAAAAAGCTGAAAATTTTAGATTAATCTGTATAATTTTGTTCAAAATCTAATAATTAACTATTTGAACCCATAATATTTGAATTAATATCATCTGGTTTTATTTTATTCGGATTAAAACGTCCATGTCTAAAAAGGCTTTATAGAGAATCCATTCAAATTTTAAACGAGTAAAAAGCTGAAACTTTCAGATTAATCTTTAGAATTTTGTTCAAAAGCACTTAATTAACTATTTGAACTCATAAAATTTGATTTAATAATATCTGGTTTTTGTATTGTTCGGATTAAAACGTGCATGTCTAAAAGGCTTTATAGAGTATTCGTTCTAATTTTAACCGAGTAAAAAGCTTAAAATTTTAGATTAATCTGTATAATTTTGTTCAAAAGCCCATAATTAACTATTTGTACTCGTAAAATTTAATTTAATAACATCTGATTTTCGTTTTATTGGGATTAAATTGTGCATGTCTAAAAAGGCTTTATAGAGAATCCGTTGGAATTTTTACAAAGTAAAAAGCTAAAAATTTTAGGATAATTTGTATAATTTTGTTTAAAAGACCATATTCAACTATTTGAACTCATAAAATTTGATTTAATAACATCTAGTTTTCGTTTTGGTAGGATTAAAACGTGCATGTCTAAGAAGACTTTATAGATAATCCGTTCAAATTTTAACCGAGTAAACAGCTGAAACTTTTAGATTAATCTGTATAGTTTTATTCAAAAGCCCATAATTAATTATTTGAACTCAAAACATTTGATTTAATAAAATCTAGTTATCGTTTTGTTCGGATTAAAACGTGCATGTCTAAAAAGGCTTTATAGAGAATCCGTTCGAATTTTAACAGAGTAAAACGTTGAAAATTTTAGATTAATTTGTATAATTTTGTTAAAAAGACCATAATTAATTATTTGAACTCAAAAAATTTGATTTAATAACATCTGGTTTTTGTTTTGTTCGGATTAAAACGTCTATGTCTAAAAAGGCTTTATAGAGAATCCGTTCGAATATTAACTGAGTAAAAAGCTAAAAATTTTAGATTAATATGTAAAATTTTGTTTAAAAGACCATATTCAACTATTTGAACTCATAAAATTTGATTTAATAATATCTGGTTTTCATTTTGGTAGGATTAAAACTTGCATGTCTAAAATTACTTTATAGAGAATCTGTTCAAATTTTAACCGAGTAAAAAGCTAAAGATTTTAGATTAATCTGTATAATTTTGTTCCAAATCTCATAATTAATTATTTGAACCCATAAAATTTTATTTAATAACATATGGTTTTGTTTTGTTCGGATTAAATCGTCCACGTCTAAAAAGGCTTTATAGAGAATCCATTCAAATTTTAAACGAGTAAAATGCTGAAAAATTTAGATTTATCTATACAATTTTGTTCAGAAGCCCATAATTAATTATTTGAACTCAAAAAATTTGATTTAATAACATCTAGTTATCGTTTTGTTCGGATTAAAACGTGCATGTCTAAAAAGGCTTTATAGAGAATCCGTTCGAATTTTAACAGTGTAAAAAGTTGAAAATTTTAGATTTATCTATACAATTTTGTTCAAAAGCCCATAATTAATTATTTGAACTCAAAAAATTTGATTTAATAACATCTGGTTATCATTTTGTTCGGATTAAAACGTGCACGTCTAAAAAGGCTTTAAAGAGAATCCGTTCGAATTTAACCGAGTAAAAATCTGAAAAATTTAGATTTATCTGTGTAATTTTGTTCAAAATCCCATAATTAACTATTTGAACTAATAAAATTTGATTTAATAACATCTGGTTTTTGTTTTTTTCGGATTAAAACGTGCATGTCTAAAAAGGCTTTATAGAGAATCCGTTCGAATATTAACCGAGTAAAAAGCTGAAAATTTTAGATTAATCTGTATAATTTTGTTCCAAATCTCATAATTAACTATTTGAACTCATAAAATTTGGTTTAATAACATCTGGTTTTGTTTTGTTCGGATTAAAACGTCCACGTCTAAAAAGGCTTTATAGAGAATCAATTCAAATTTTAAACGAGTAAAAAACTAAAAATTTTAGATTAATTTGTATAATTTTGTTCAAAAGCCCACAATTAATCATTTGAACTCAAAAAATTTGATATAATAACATCTAGTTATCATTTTGTTCGTATTAAAACATGCATGTCTAAAAAGGCTTTATAGAGAATTCGTTCGAATTTTAATAAGGCTTTATTGAGATTCTGTTCGAATTTAACCGAGTAAAAACTAGGAAATTTTAGATTTATCTGTATAATTTTGTTCAAAATCCCATAATTAACTATTTGAACACATAAAATTTGATTTAATAACATCTAGTTTTTGTTTTGTTCGGATTAAAACGTGCATGTCTAAAAATGCTTTATAGAAAATCCGTTCAAATTTTAAACGAGTAAAAAGCTAAAAATTTTAGATTAATCTGTATAATTTTGTTTAAAAGCCCATAATTAATTATTTGAACTCAAAAAATTTGATTGAATAACATCTACTTATCATTTTATTTTGATTAAAACGTTCATGTCTGAAAAAGGATTTATAGAGAATCCGTTCGAATTTTAACCAAATAAAAAGCTGAAAATTTTAGATTAATCTGCCTAATTTTGTTTAAAAGCCTATAATTAATTATTTGAACTCAAAAAATATGATTTAATAACATCTAGTTATCGTTTTGTTCGTATTAAAACGTGCATGTCTAAAAAGGCTTTATAGAGAATCCGTTTGAATTTTAACCGAGTAAAAGGCTGAAAATTTTAGATTAATCTGTATAATTTTGTTCAAAAGCCCTTAATTAACTATTTGAACTGATAAAATTTGATTTAATAACATCTGATTTTCGTTTTGTTGGGATTAAAACGTGCATGTCTAAAAAGGCTTGATAGAGAATCCGTTGGAATTTTAACCGAGTGAAAAGCTGAAAATTTTAGATTAATAAGTAAAATTTTGTTCAAAAATTCAAAATTAACTATTTGAACTCATAAAATTTCATTTAATAAAATCTGGTTTTCGTTTTGTTGGGATCAAAACGTGCATGTGTAAATGGGCTTTAAAGAGAATTTGTTCGAATTTTAACCGAGTAAAAAGCTGAAAATTTTAGATTAATCTCCATAATTTTGTTCAAAAGCCCATAATTAATTATTTGAAATCAAAAAAATTGATTTAATAACATCTAGTTATCGTTTTATTCGGATTAAAATGTGCATGTCTAAAAAGGCTTTATGGAGAATCCGTTTGAATTTTAACCGAGTAAAAAGCTGAAAATTTTAGATTAATCTGTATAATTTTGTTCAAAAGCCCTTAATTAACTATTTGAACTCATAAAATTTGATTTAATAACATCTGGTTTTCGTTTTGTTGGGATTAAAACGTGCATGTCTATAAAGGCTTTATACAGAATCCGTTCGAATTTTAACCGAGTAAAAAGCTAAAAATTTTATATTAATCTGTATAATTTTATTCAAAAGCTAAAAATTAAGTATTTGAACTCATAAAATTTCATTTAATAAACTGTGGTTTTTGTTTTGCTGAGATTAAAATGTGCATGTCTAAAAAGGCTTTATAGAGAATCCGTTTGAATTTTAAACAAGTAAAAAGCTTAAAATTTTAGATTTATCTGTAAAATTTTGTTCAAAATATCATAATTAACTATTTGAACTCATCAAATTTGATTTAATAACATCTAGTTTTGTTTTGTTCGGATTAAAACGTCCACGTCTAAAAAGGCTTTATAGAGAATCCGTTCAAATTTTAAACGAGTAAAAAGCTAAAAATATTAGATGAATTTATATAACTTGTTCAAAAGCCCATAATTAATTATTTTAACTAAAAAAATTTGATTTAATATCATCTAGCTATCATTTTGTTCAGATTAAAACGTGCATATCTAAAAAGTCTTTATAGAGAATCCGTTCGAATTTTAACCGAGTAAAACGCTAAAAATTTTAGATTTATCTGTATAATTTTGTTAAAATCCCATAATTAACTATTTGACTCATAAAATTTAATTTAATAACATCTGGTTTTTGTTTTGTTCGGATTAAAACGTGCATGTCTAAAAAGTCTTTATAGAGAATCCGTTCGAATTTTAACCGAGTAAAAAGCTGAAAATTTTAGATTTATCTGTATAATTTTCTTCAAAATCTCATACTTAACTATTTGAACTCATAAAATTTGATTTAATATAATCAGGTTTTGTTTTGTTCGGATTAAAACGTCCACGTTTAAAAAGGCTTTATAGAGAATCCGTTCAAATTTTAAACGAGTAAAAAGCTGAAACTTTTAGATTAATTTGTATAATTTTGTTTAAAAGCCCATAATTAATTATTTGAACTCAAAAAATTTAATTTAATAACATCTACTTATCATTTTGTTCGGATTAAAACGTGCATGTCTAAAAAGGCTTTATAGAGAATCCGTTAGAATTTTAACCGAGTAAAAAGCTGAAAATTTTAGATTAATATGCATAATTTTGTTCAAAAGCCCATAATTAAGTATTTGAACTCAAAAAATTTGATTTAATAACATCTAGTAATTGTTTTGTTCGGATTAAAATGTGCATGTCTAAAAAGGCTTTATAGAGAATCTGTTGGAATTTTAACCGACTAAAAAGTTGAAAATTTTAGACTAATCTGTATAATTTTGTTTAAAAGCCCATAATTAACTATTTGAACTCATAAAATTTGATTTAATAACATCTGGTTTTCGTTTTGTTGGGATTAAAACATGCATTTCTAAAAAGGCTTGATAGAGAATCCGTTGGAATTTTAACAGAGTTAAAAGCTGAAAATTTTAGATTGATAAGTATAATTTTGTTCAAAAGCTCAAAATTAACAATTTGAACTCATAAAATTTCATTTAATAAAATCTGGATTTTGTTTTGTTGTGATTAAAACGTGCATGTGTAAATGGGCTTTAAAGAGAATCTGTTCGAATTTTAATCGAGTAAAAAGATGAAAATTTTAGATTAATTTGCATAATTTTGTCAAAAGCCCATAATTAATTATTTGAAATCAAAAAATTTGATTTAATAACATATAGTTATCGTTTTATTCGGATTAAAACGTGCATGTGTAAAAAGGCTTTATGGAGAATCCGTTTGAATTTTAACCGAGTAAAAAGCTGAAAATTTTAGATTAATCTATATAATTTTGTTCAAAAACCCTTAATTAACTATTTGAACTCATAAAATTTGATTTAATAACATCTGGTTTTTGTTTTGTTCAGATTAAAAGTTCATGTCTAAAAAGGCTTTATAGAGAATCCGTTCAAATTTTAACCGAGTAAAAAGCTGAAAATTTTAGATTAATCTGTATAATTTTATTCAAAATCCCATAGTTAATTATTTAAACTCATAAAATTTGATTTAATAACATCTAGTAATTGTTTTGTTCGGATTAAAACGTGCATGTCTATAAAGGCTTTATAGAAAATCCATTCGAATTTTAACCGAGTAAAAAGCTAAAAATTTTAGATTAATCTGTATAATTTTATTCAAAAGCCTATAATTAATTATTTGAACTCAAAAAATTTGATTTAATAACATCTAGTTATCGTTTTGTTCGGATTAAAACGTTCATGTCTAAAAGGGCTTTATAGAGAATCCGTTTGAATTTTAACCGAGTAAAAAGCTAAAAATTTTAGACTAATCTGCATAATTTTGTTCCAAAGCCCATTATTAATTATTTGAACTCAAAAAATTTGATTTAATAACATCTAGTTATCATTTTGTTCGGATTAAAACGTTCATATCTAAAAAGGCTTTATAGAGAATCCGTTTGAATTTTAACCGAGTAAAAAGCTGAAAATTTTAGATTAATCTGCATAATTTTGTTCCATAATTAATTATTTGAACTCAAAAAATTTGATTTAATAACATCTAGTTATCGTTTTGATCGGATTAAAACGTGCATGTCTAAAAAGGCTTTATAGAGAATCCGTTTGAATTTTAACCGAGTAAAAAGCTGAAAATTTTAGATTAATCTATATAATTTTGTTCAAAAGCCCATAATTAATTATTTGAACTCAAAAAATTTGATTTAATAACATCTAGTTATCGTTTTGTTCGGATTAAAACGTTCATGTCTAAAAAGGCTTTATAGAGAATCCGTTGGAATTTTAACCGAGTAAAAAGCTGAAAATTTTAGATTAATCTTCATAATTTTGTTCAAAAGCCCATAATTAATTATTTAAACTCAAAAAATTTGATTTAATAACATCTAGTTATCGTTTTGTTCGGATTAAAACGTGCATGTCTAAAAAGGCTTTATAGAGAATTCATTCAAATTTTAACCGAGTAAAAAGCTAAAAATTTTATATTAATCTGTATAATTTTATTCAAAAGCCCTTAATTAACAATTTGAACTGATAAAATTTGATTTAATAACATCTGATTTTCGTTTTGTTTCGATTAAAACGTGCATGTCTAAAAAGGCTATATAGAGAATCCGTTCAAATTTTAACCGAGTAAAAAGCTGAAAATTTTAGATTAATCTGTATAATTTTGTTCAAAAGCTCATAATTAATTATTTGAACTCAAAAAATTTAATTTAATAACATCTAGTAATTATTTTGTTCGGATTAAAACGTGCATGTCTAAAAAGGCTTTATAGAGAATCTGTTCGAATTTTAACCGACTAAAAAGTTGAAAATTTTAGATTAATCTGTATAATTTTTTTTAAAAGCTCATAATTAACTATTTAAACTCATAAAATTTGATTTAATAACATCTGGTTTTCGTTTTGTTGGGATTAAAACGTGCATGTCTATAAAGGCTTTATAGAGAACCCATTCGAATTTTAACCGAGTAAAAAGCTAAAAATTTTAGATTAATCTATATAATTTTATTCAAAAGCCCATAATTAATTATTTAAACTCAAAAAATTTGATTTAATAATATCTGGTTTTCATTTTGTTGGGATTAAAACGGGCACATCTAAAAAGGCTTTATAGAGAATCCATTCAAATTTTAACCGAGTAAAAAACTGAAAATTTTAGATTAATCTGTATAATTTTATTTAAAAGCCCTTAATTAACTATTTGAACTGATAAAATTTGATTTAATAACATCTGATTTTCGTTTTGTTGGGATTAAAACATGCATGTCTATAAAGGCTCTATAGAGAATCCATTCGAATTTTAACCGAGTAAAAAGCTAAAAATTTTAGATTGATAAGTATAATTTTGTTCAAAAGCTTAAAATTAACTATTTGAACTCATAAAATTTCATTTAATAAAATCTGGTTTTCATTTTGTTGGGATTAAAACGTGTATGTGTAAATGGGCTATAAAAAGAATCTGTTCGAATTTTAACCGATTAAAAAGATGAAAATTTTAGATTAATCTGCATAATTTTGTTCAAAAGCCCATAATTAATAATTCGAAATCAAAAAATTTGATTTAATAACATCTAGTTTTCGTTTTATTCGGATTAAAACGTGCATGTCTAACAAGGCTTTATGGAGGATCCGCTTGAATTTTAACCGAGTAAAAAGCTTAAAATTTTAGATTAATCTGTATAATTTTGTTCAAAAGCCCTTAATTAACTATTTGAACTCATAAAATTTGATTTAATAACATTTGGTTTTTGTTTTGTTCGTATTAAAACGTGCATGTCTAAAAAGGCTTTATAGAGAATCCGTTCCAATTTTAACCATGTAAAAAGCTGAAAATTTTAGATTAATCTTTATAATTTTGTTCAAAATCTCATAATTAATTATTTGAACTCAAAAAATTTGATTTAATAACATCTAGTAATTGTTTTGTTCGAATTAAAACGTGCATGTCTAGAAAGGCTTTATAGAGAATCTGTTCAAATTTTAACCGACTAAAAAGTTGAAAATTTAAATTAATCTTTATAATTTTGTTTAAAAGCTCATAATTAACTATTTGAACTCATAAAATTTGATTTAATAATATCTGGTTTTCATTTTGTTGGGATTAAAACGTGCACATCTAAAAAGGCTTTATAGAGAATCCATTCAAATTTTAACCGAGTAAAAAGCTGAAAATTTTAGATTAATCTGTATAATTTTATTCAAAAGCCCTTAATTAACTATTTGAACTGATAAAATTTGATTTAATGACATCTGGTTTTTGTTTTGTTCGGATTAAAACGTGCATGTCTAAAAAGGTTTTATAGAGAATCCGTTCCAATTTTAACTGTGTAAAAAGCTGAAAATTTTAGATTAATCTTTATAATTTTGTTCAAAATCTCATAATTAATTATTTGAACTCAAAAAATTTGATTTAATAACATCTAGTAATTGTTTTGTTCGGATTAAAACGTGCATGTCTAGAAAGGCTTTATAGAGAATCTGTTCAAATTTTAACCGACTAAAAAGTTGAAAATTTTAGATTAATCTTTATAATTTTGTTTAAAAGCTCATAATTAACTATTTGAACTCATAAAATTTGATTTAATAATATCTGGTTTTCATTTTGTTGGGATTAAAACGTGCATGTCTATAAAGGCTTTATAGAGAGTCCGTTCGAATTTTAACCGAGTAAAAAGCTAAAAATTTTAGATTAATCTGTATAATTTTATTCAAAAGCCCATAATTAAATATTTGAACTCAAAAAATTTGATTTAATAACATCTAGTTATCGTTTTGTTCGGATTAAAACGTTCATGTCTAAATAGGCTTTTTAGAGAATCCGTTTGAATTTTAACCGAGTAAAAGATGAAAATTTTAGATTTATCTGTATAATTTTGTTCAAAATCTCATAATTAACTATTTGAACTCATCAAATTTAATTTAATAACATCTCGTTTTGTTTTGTTCCGATTAAAACGTCCACATCTAAAAAGGCTTTATAGAGAATCTGTTCGAATTTTAACCAAGTAAAAAGTTGAAAATTTTAGATTAATCTGTATAATTTTGTTCCAAAGCCCATAATTAAGTATTTGAACTCAAAAAATTTGATTTAATAACATCTAGTTATTATTTTGTTCGGATTAAAACGTGCATGTCTAAAAACGCTTTATAGAGAATCCTTTCGATATTTAACCGAGTAAAAAGATGAAAATTTTAGATTAATCAGTATAATTTTGTTCAAAAGTTCAAAATTAAATATTTGAACTCATAAAATTTCTTTTAATAGAATCTAGTTTTCGTTTTGTTTGGACTAACACGTGCAGGCTTTATAGAGAATCTGTTCGAATTTTAAAAGAGTAAAAAGGTGAAAATTTTAGATTAATCTGTATAATTTTGTTCAAAAGCTCAAAATTAAATATTTGAACTCATAAAATTTCATTTAATAAAATCTTGTTTTCGTTTTGTTGGGATTAAAATGTGCATGTCTAAAAAGGCTTTGTAGAGAATTCGTTCGAATTTTAACCGAGTAAAAAGCTAAAAATTTTGGATTAATCTGTATAATTTTGTTTAAAAGACCATATTCAACTATTTGAACTCATAAAATTTGATTTAATAACATCTGGTTTTCGTTTTGGTGGGATTAAAACATGCATTTCTAAAATTGCTTTATAGAGAATCCGTTCGAATTTTAACCGAGTAAAAAGCTGAAAATTTAAGATTTATCTATATAATTTTATTCAAAATCCCATAATTAACTATTTGAACTTATAAAATTTTATTTAATAACATCTTGTTTTTGTTTTGTTCGGATTAAAACGTGCATGTCTGAAAAGCTTTATAGAGAATCCGTTCAAATTTTAACGGAGTAAAAAGCTAAAAATTTTAGATTAATCTACATAATTTTGTTCAAAAGCCTATATTTAATTATTTGAACTCAAAAAATTGGATTTAATAACATCTAGTTATCGTTGTGTTCGGATTAAAACGTGCATGTCTAAAAAGGCTTTATAGAGTATCTGTTCAAATTTTAACAGAGTAAAAAGCTGAAAATTTTAGATTAATCTGTATAATTTTGTTCAAAAGCCCATAATTGATTATTTGAACTCAAAAAATTTGTTTTAATAACATCTAGTTACCGTTTTGTTCGAATTAAAACGTGCATGTCTAAAAAGGGTTTATAGAGAATCTATTCAAGTTTTAATCGAGTAAAAAGTTGAAAATTTTAGATTAATCTGTATAATTTTGTTCAAAACCCTATAGTTAACTATTTGAACTCGTAAAATTTGATTTAATAACATCTAATTTTCGTTTTGGTGGGATTAAAACTTGCTTGTCTAAAATTGCTTTATAGAGAATCTGTTCGAATTTTAAATGAGTAAAAAGTTGAAAATTTTAGATTTATCTGTATAATTTTGTTTAAAATCCTATAGTTAACTATTTGAACTCATAAAATTTTATTTAATAACATCTGGTTTTTGTCTTGTTCGGATTAAAACGTGCATGTCTAAAAAAACTTTATTGAGAATCCGTTCGAATTTTATCTGAGAAAAAAGCTGAAACTTTTAGACTAATCTGTATAATTTTGTTCAAAAGCCAATAATTAATTATTTGAACTCAAAAATTTGATTTAATAACATCTAGTTAACGTTTTGTTCCGATTAAAACTTGCATGTCTAAAAAGGCTTTATAGAGAATGCGTTCGAATTTTAACCGAGTAAAAAGTTGAAAATTTTAGATTAATTTTTATAATTTTGTTCAAAAGCCCATAATTAATTATTTGAACTCAAAAATTTTGATTTAATAAATATGGTTTTTGTTTTGTTCGGATTAAAATGTCTACGTCTAAAAAGGCTTTATAGAGAATCCGTTGGAATATTAACCGAGTAAAAAGTTAAAAATTTTAGATTAATCTGTATAATTTTATTTAATAGACCATATTCATCTATTTGGACTCATAAAATTTGATTTAATAACATCTGGTTTTCGTTTTGGTGGGATTAAAACTTGCATCTCTATAATTGATTTATAGAGAATCCGTTCGAACTTTAACCGAGTAAAAAACAGAAAATTTTAGATTTAACTGTATAATTTTGTTCAAAATTCCATAATTAACTATTTGAACTCGTAAAATTTGATTTAATAACATCTAGTTTCGTTTTGTTGGGATTAAAACGTTCATGTCTAAAAAGGCTTTGTAGAGAATCACGTTCGAAATTTTAACCAAGTAAAAAGGTAAAAATTTTAGATTAATCTGTATAATTTTGTTCAAAATCCCCTATTCAACTATTTGAACTCATAAAATTTGATATAATAACATCTAATTTTTGTTTTGTTGGGACTAAAACTTGCTTGTCTAAAATTGCTTTATAGAGAATTCGTTCGAATTTTAACCGAGTAAAAAGCTAAAAATTTTATATTAATCCGTATAATTTTGTTTAAAAGACCATATTCAACTATTTGAAATCATTAAATTTGATTTAATAACATTTGGTTTTCGTTTTGGTGGGATTAAAACTTGCATGTCTAAAATTGTTTGATAGAGAACCCGTTCAAATTTTAACCGAGTAAAAAGCTGAAAATTTTAGATTTACCTGTATAATTTTGTTCAAAATCCCATAATTAACTATTTGAACTCATAAAATTTCATTTAATAACATCTGAATTTTGTTTTGTTCGGATTAAAACGTGCATGTCTAAAAAGGCTTTATAGAGAATCTGTTCAAATTTTAACCGAGTAAAAAGCTGAAACTTTTAGATTAATTTATATAATTTTGTTCAAAAGCCCAAAATTAAATATTTGAACTCATAAAATTTCATTTAATAAAATCTTGTTTTCATTTTGTTTGGATTAAAATGTGTATTTCTAAAAAAGCTTTGTAGAGAATTCGTTGGAATTTTAACCCAGTAAAAATCTAAAAATTTTAGGTTAATCTTTATAATTTTGTTTAAAAGACCATATTCAACTATTTGAACTCATAAAATTTGATTTAATAAGATCTGATTTTCGTTTTGATGGGATTAAAACTTGCATGTCTAAAGTTGCTTTATAGAGAATCCGTTTGAATTTTAATCGAGTAAAAAGCTAAAAATTTTAGATTTATCTGTATAATTATGTTCAAAATCCCATTATTAACTATTTGAACTCGTAAAATTTTATTTAATAACATCTGGTTTTTGTTTTGTTTGGATTAAAACGTGCATGTCTAAAAAGACTTTATTGAGAATCCGTTCAAATTTTAACCGAGTAAAAAGCTGAAACTTTTAGACTAATTCGTATAATTTTATTCAAAAGCCAATAATTTATTAATTAACTCAAAAAAATTGATTTAATAACATCTATTTATCGTTTTGTTAGGATTAAAACTTGCATGTCTAAAAAGGCTTTATAGAGAATCCGTTCGAATTTTAACCGAGTAAAAAGTTGAAAATTTTAGATTAATTTGTATAATTTTGTTCAAAAGCCCATAATTAATTATTTGAACTCAAAAAAATTGATTTAATAACATATGGTTTTTATTTTGTTCGGATTAAAACGTCTACGTCTAAAAAGGCTTTATAGAGAATCCGTTAGAATATTAACCAAGTAAAAAGCTAAAAATTTTACATTAATCTATATCATTTTGTTTAACAGACCATATTCAACTATTTGAACTCATAAAATTTGATTTAATAACATCTGGTTTTCGTTTTGATTGGCTTAAAACTTGTATGTCTAAAATTGCTTTATAGAGAATCCATTCGAACTTTAATCGAGTAAAAAGCTGAAAATTTTAGATTTATCTGTATAATTTTGTTCAAAATCCCATAATTAACTATTTGAACTCATAAAATTTTATTTAATAACATCTGGTTTTTGTTTTGTTCGGATTGAAACGTCCATATCTAAAAAGGCTTTATAGAGAATCTTTTCGAATTTTAACCGAGTAAAAAGCTAAAAATTTTACATTTATCTGTATAATTTTTTTCAAAATCCCATAATTAACTATTTGAACTCATAAAATTTGATTTAATAACATATGATTTTCGTTAATTTTAGATTAATCTGTATAATTTTGTTCAAAAGCTCAAAATTAAATATTTGAACTCATAAAATTTTATTTAATAACATCTGGTTTTTGTTTTGTTCGGATTAAAACGTGTATGTCTAAAAAGGCTTGATAGAGAATCCGTTGGAATTTTAACCGAGTAAAAAGCTGAAACTTTTAGATTAATCTATATAATTTTGTTCAAAAGCCCATAATTAATTATTTGACTCAAAAAATTTGATTTAGTAACATCTAGTTATCATTTTATTCGGATTAAAATGTTCATGTCTAAAAAGGCTTTATAGAGAATCCGTTCAAATTTTAACAGAGTAAAGAGCTGAAAATTTTAGATTAATCTGCATAATTTTGTTCAAAAGCCCATAATTAACTATTTAAACTCATAAAATTTGATTTAATAACATCTACTTATCGTTTTGTTCGATTTAATACGTTCATGTCTAAAAAGGCTTTATCGAGATTCTGTTCAAATTTTAACCGAGTAAAAAGTTAAAAATTTTAGATTAATTTGTATAATTTTGTTCAAAAGCCCATAATTAATTATATGAAATCAAAAAAGTTGATTTAATAACATCTAGTTATCTTTTTGTTCGGATTAAAACGTGCATGTCTAAAAAGGCTTTATAGAGAATCTGTTCGAATTTTAATCGAGTAAAAAATGGAAAAATTTAGATTAATTTGTATAATTTTTTTCAAAAGCACATAATTAACTATTTGAACTCATTAAATTTGATTTAATAACATCTGATTTTTATTTCGCTGGGATCAAAACGTGCATGTCTAAAAAGGCTTTATAGAGAATCCGTTCGAATTTTAACAGAGTAAAAAGCTGAAAATTTTAGATTAATCTGTATAATTTTGTTCAAAAGCTCAAAATTAAATATTTGAACTCATAAAATTTCATTTAATAAAATCTTGTTTTCGTTTTGTTGGGATTAAAATGTGCATGTCTAAAAAGGCTTTGTAGAGAATTTGTTCGAATATTAACCGAGTAAAAAGCTAAAATTTTTTATTAATCTGTATAATTTTGTTTAAAAGACCATATTCAACTATTTGAACTCATAAAATTTGATTTAATAACATCTGGTTTTCGTTTTATTGGGATTAAAACGTGCATTTCTAAAATTGCTTTAAAGAGAATCCGTTCGAATTTTATCCTAGTAAAAAGCTAAAAATTTTAGATTTTTTGTATAATTTTATTCAAAATCCCATAATTAATTATTTGAACTCATAAAATTTTATTTGATAACATCTAGTTTTTGTTTTATTTGGATTAAAACGTGCATGTCTAAAAAGGCTTTATAGAGAATCCGTTCAAATTTTAAACGAGTAAAAAGCTGAAACTTTTTGATTAATTTATATAATTTTGTTCAAAAGCCCATAATTAATTATTTGAACTCAAAAAATTTGATTTAATAACATCTACTTATCGTTTTGTTCAGTTTAATACGTGCATGTCTAAAAAGGCTTTATAGAGAATCTGTTCAAATTTTAACCGAGAAAAAAGTTGAAAATTTTGGATTAATTTATATAATTTTGTTCAAAAGCCCATAATTAATTATTCGAACTCAAAAAAGTTGATTTAATAACATCTAGTTATCTTTTTGTTCGGATAAAAACGTGCATGTCTAAAAAGGCTTTATAGAGAATCCGTTCGAATTTTAACCGAGTAAAAAGTTGAAAATATTAGATTTATCTGTATAATTTTGTTCAAAATCCCGTAATTAACTATTTGAAATCATAAAATTTTATTTAATAACATCTGTTTTTTGTTTTGTTCGGATTAAAACGTGCATGTCTAAAAAGGTTTTATAGAGAATCCGCTCGAATTTTAACCTAGTAAAAAACTGAAAATTTTAGATTAATCTATATAATTTTGTTCAAAAGCACAAAATTAAATATTTGAACTCATAAAATTTCATTTAATAAAATCTTGTTTTCGTTTTGTTTGGATTAAAATGTGCATTTTTAAAAAGGTTTTGTAGAGAATTCGTTGGAATTTTAACCGAGTAAAAATCTACAAATTTTAGGTTAATCTGAATAATTTTGTTTAAAAGACCATATTCAATTTTTTGAACTCATAAAATTTGATTTAATATCTAGTTTTCGTTTTGGTGGGATTAAAACTAGCATGTCTAAAATTGCTTTCTAGAGAATCCGTTCGAATTTTAATCGAGTAAAAAGCTAAAAATTTTAGATTTATCTGTATAATTTTGTTCAAAAGCCCATAATTAACTATTTAAACTCATAAAATTTGATTTAATAACATCTACTTATCGTTTTGTTCGATTTAATACGTTCATGTCTAAAAAGGCTTTATCGAGATTCTGTTCGAATTTTAACCGAGTAAAAAGTTAAAATTTTTAGATTAATTTGTATAATTTTGTTCAATAGCCCATAATTAATTATATGAAATCAAAAAAGTTGATTTAATAACATCTAGTTATCTTTTTGTTCGGATTAAAACGTGCTTGTCTAAAAAGGCTTTATATAGAATCCGTTCGAATTTTAATCCTGTAAAAAGCTGAAAATTTTAGATTAATCTGTATAATTTTGTTCAAAAGCTCAAAATTAAATATTTGAACTCTTAAAATTTCATTTAATAAAATCTTGTTTTCGTTTTGTTGGGATTAAAATGTGCATGTCTAGAAAGGCTTTGTAGAGAATTCGTTCGAATTTTAACCGAGTAAAAAGCTAAAAATTTTAGATTAATCTGTATAATTTTGTTTGAAAGACCATATTCAACTATTTGAACTCATAAAATTTGATTTAATAACATCTGGTTTTTATTTTGTTGGGATTAAAACGTGCATTTCTAAAATTGCTTTATAGAGAATCCGTTCGAATTTTAACCGAGTAAAAAGCTAAAAATTTTAGATTTATTTGTATAATTTTATTCAAAATTTTATTCAATAACATCTAATTTTTGTTTTATTCGGATTAAAACGTGCATGTCTAAAAAGGCTTTATAGAGAATACGTTCAAATTTTAACCGAGTAAAAAGCTGAGACTTTTAGATTAATTTGTATAATTTTGTTTAAAAGCCCATAATTAATTATTTGAACTCAAAAAATTTGATTTAATAACATCTACTTATCGTTTTGTTCGGTTTAATACGTGCATGTCTAAAAAGGCTTTAAAGAGAATCTGTTCGAATTTTAACCGAGTAAAAAGTTGAAAATTTTAGATTAATTTATATAATTTTGTTCAAAAGCCCATAATTAACTATTTGAACTCAAAAAAGTTGATTTAATAACATCTAGTTATCTTTTTGTTCGGATTAAAATGTGCATGTCTAAAAGGGCTTTATAGAGAATCTGTTCAAATTTTAATCGAGTAAAAAGTTGAAAATTTTAGATTAATTTGTATAATTTTGTTCAAAAGCACATAATTAACTATTTGAACTCATTAAATTTGATTTAATAACATCTGATTTTCGTTTTGTTGGTATTAAAACTTACATATCTAAAAAGGCTTTATAGAGAATCCTTTTGAATTTTAACCGAGTAAAAAGCTGAAAATTTTAGATTAATCTGTATAATTTTGTTCAAAAGCACAAAATTAAATATTTGAACTCAAAAAAGTTGATTTAATAAAATCTTGTTTTCGTTTTTTTTGGATTAAAATGTGCATGTCTAAAAAGGCTTTGTAGAGAATTCGTTCGAATTTTAACCGAATAAAAAGCTAAAATTTTTATATTAATCTGTATAATTTTTTTTAAAAGACCATAATCAACTATTTGAACTCATAAAATTTGATTTAATAACATCTGGTTTTCGTTTTGTTGGGATTAAAACGTGCATTTCAAAAATTGCTTTATAGATAATCCGTTTGAATTTTAACCGAGTAAAAAGCTAAAAATTTTTGATTTATTTGTATAATTTTGTTCAAAATCCCAGAATTAACTATTTGAACTCATAAAATTTTATTTAATAACATCTAGTTTTTGTTTTATTCGGATTAAAACGTTTATGTCTAAAAAGGCTTTATAGAGAATCTGTTCAAATTTTAACCGAGTAAAAAGCTAAAACTTTTAGATTAATTTGTATAATTTTGTTCAAAAGCCCATAATTAATTATTCAAACTCAAAAAATTTGATTTAATAACATCTACTTATCGTTTTGTTCTGTTTAATACATGCATATCTAAAAAGGCTTTATAGAGAATTTGTTCAAATTTTAACCGAGTAAAAAGTTGAAAATTTTAGATTAATTTATATAATTTTGTTCAAAAGCCCATAATTAATTATTTGAACTCAAAAAAAGTTGATTTAATAACATCTAGTTATCTTTTTGTTCGGATTAAAACGTGCATGTCTAAAAAGGCTTTATAGAGAATCTGTTCGAATTTTAATCGAGTAAAAAATGGAAAAATTTAGATTAATTTGTATAATTTTTTTCAAAAGCACATAATTAACTATTTGAACTCATTAAATTTGATTTAATAACATCTGATTTTTATTTCGTTGGGATCAAAACGTGCATGTCTAAAAAGGCTTTGTAGAGAATCCGTTCGAATTTTAACAGAGTAAAAAGCTGAAAATTTTAGATTAATCTGTATAATTTTGTTCAAAAGCTCAAAATTAAATATTTGAACTCATAAAATTTCATTTAATAAAATCTTGTTTTCGTTTTGTTGGGATTAAAATGTGCATGTCTAAAAAGGCTTTGTAGAGAATTTGTTCGAATATTAACCGAGTAAAAAGCTAAAATTTTTTATTAATCTGTATAATTTTGTTTAAAAGACCATATTCAACTATTTGAACTCATAAAATTTGATTTAATAACATCTGGTTTTCGTTTTATTGGGATTAAAACGTGCATTTCTAAAATTGCTTTAAAGAGAATCCGTTCGAATTTTATCCTAGTAAAAAGCTAAAAATTTTAGATTTTTTGTATAATTTTATTCAAAATCCCATAATTAATTATTTGAACTCATAAAATTTTATTTGATAACATCTAGTTTTTGTTTTATTTGGATTAAAACGTGCATGTCTAAAAAGGCTTTATAGAGAATCCGTTGGAATATTAACCGAGTAAAAAGTTAAAAATTTTAGATTAATCTGTATAATTTTATTTAATAGACCATATTCATCTATTTGGACTCATAAAATTTGATTTAATAACATCTGGTTTTCGTTTTGGTGGGATTAAAACTTGCATCTCTATAATTGATTTATAGAGAATCCGTTCGAACTTTAACCGAGTAAAAAACTGAAAATTTTAGATTTAACTGTATAATTTTGTTCAAAATTCCATAATTAACTATTTGAACTCGTAAAATTTGATTTAATAACATCTAGTTTCGTTTTGTTGGGATTAAAACGTTCATGTCTAAAAAGGCTTTGTAGAGAATCACGTTCGAAATTTTAACCAAGTAAAAAGGTAAAAATTTTAGATTAATCTGTATAATTTTGTTCAAAATCCCCTATTCAACTATTTGAACTCATAAAATTTGATATAATAACATCTAATTTTTGTTTTGTTGGGACTAAAACTTGCTTGTCTAAAATTGCTTTATAGAGAATTCGTTCGAATTTTAACCGAGTAAAAAGCTAAAAATTTTATATTAATCCGTATAATTTTGTTTAAAAGACCATATTCAACTATTTGAAATCATTAAATTTGATTTAATAACATTTGGTTTTCGTTTTGGTGGGATTAAAACTTGCATGTCTAAAATTGTTTGATAGAGAACCCGTTCAAATTTTAACCGAGTAAAAAGCTGAAAATTTTAGATTTACCTGTATAATTTTGTTCAAAATCCCATAATTAACTATTTGAACTCATAAAATTTCATTTAATAACATCTGAATTTTGTTTTGTTCGGATTAAAACGTGCATGTCTAAAAAGGCTTTATAGAGAATCTGTTCAAATTTTAACCGAGTAAAAAGCTGAAACTTTTAGATTAATTTATATAATTTTGTTCAAAAGCCCAAAATTAAATATTTGAACTCATAAAATTTCATTTAATAAAATCTTGTTTTCATTTTGTTTGGATTAAAATGTGTATTTCTAAAAAAGCTTTGTAGAGAATTCGTTGGAATTTTAACCCAGTAAAAATCTAAAAATTTTAGGTTAATCTTTATAATTTTGTTTAAAAGACCATATTCAACTATTTGAACTCATAAAATTTGATTTAATAAGATCTGATTTTCGTTTTGATGGGATTAAAACTTGCATGTCTAAAGTTGCTTTATAGAGAATCCGTTTGAATTTTAATCGAGTAAAAAGCTAAAAATTTTAGATTTATCTGTATAATTATGTTCAAAATCCCATTATTAACTATTTGAACTCGTAAAATTTTATTTAATAACATCTGGTTTTTGTTTTGTTTGGATTAAAACGTGCATGTCTAAAAAGACTTTATTGAGAATCCGTTCAAATTTTAACCGAGTAAAAAGCTGAAACTTTTAGACTAATTCGTATAATTTTATTCAAAAGCCAATAATTTATTAATTAACTCAAAAAAATTGATTTAATAACATCTATTTATCGTTTTGTTAGGATTAAAACTTGCATGTCTAAAAAGGCTTTATAGAGAATCCGTTCGAATTTTAACCGAGTAAAAAGTTGAAAATTTTAGATTAATTTGTATAATTTTGTTCAAAAGCCCATAATTAATTATTTGAACTCAAAAAAATTGATTTAATAACATATGGTTTTTATTTTGTTCGGATTAAAACGTCTACGTCTAAAAAGGCTTTATAGAGAATCCGTTAGAATATTAACCAAGTAAAAAGCTAAAAATTTTACATTAATCTATATCATTTTGTTTAACAGACCATATTCAACTATTTGAACTCATAAAATTTGATTTAATAACATCTGGTTTTCGTTTTGATTGGCTTAAAACTTGTATGTCTAAAATTGCTTTATAGAGAATCCATTCGAACTTTAATCGAGTAAAAAGCTGAAAATTTTAGATTTATCTGTATAATTTTGTTCAAAATCCCATAATTAACTATTTGAACTCATAAAATTTTATTTAATAACATCTGGTTTTTGTTTTGTTCGGATTGAAACGTCCATATCTAAAAAGGCTTTATAGAGAATCTTTTCGAATTTTAACCGAGTAAAAAGCTAAAAATTTTACATTTATCTGTATAATTTTTTTCAAAATCCCATAATTAACTATTTGAACTCATAAAATTTGATTTAATAACATATGATTTTCGTTAATTTTAGATTAATCTGTATAATTTTGTTCAAAAGCTCAAAATTAAATATTTGAACTCATAAAATTTTATTTAATAACATCTGGTTTTTGTTTTGTTCGGATTAAAACGTGTATGTCTAAAAAGGCTTGATAGAGAATCCGTTGGAATTTTAACCGAGTAAAAAGCTGAAACTTTTAGATTAATCTATATAATTTTGTTCAAAAGCCCATAATTAATTATTTGACTCAAAAAATTTGATTTAGTAACATCTAGTTATCATTTTATTCGGATTAAAATGTTCATGTCTAAAAAGGCTTTATAGAGAATCCGTTCAAATTTTAACAGAGTAAAGAGCTGAAAATTTTAGATTAATCTGCATAATTTTGTTCAAAAGCCCATAATTAACTATTTAAACTCATAAAATTTGATTTAATAACATCTACTTATCGTTTTGTTCGATTTAATACGTTCATGTCTAAAAAGGCTTTATCGAGATTCTGTTCAAATTTTAACCGAGTAAAAAGTTAAAAATTTTAGATTAATTTGTATAATTTTGTTCAAAAGCCCATAATTAATTATATGAAATCAAAAAAGTTGATTTAATAACATCTAGTTATCTTTTTGTTCGGATTAAAACGTGCATGTCTAAAAAGGCTTTATAGAGAATCTGTTCGAATTTTAATCGAGTAAAAAATGGAAAAATTTAGATTAATTTGTATAATTTTTTTCAAAAGCACATAATTAACTATTTGAACTCATTAAATTTGATTTAATAACATCTGATTTTTATTTCGCTGGGATCAAAACGTGCATGTCTAAAAAGGCTTTATAGAGAATCCGTTCGAATTTTAACAGAGTAAAAAGCTGAAAATTTTAGATTAATCTGTATAATTTTGTTCAAAAGCTCAAAATTAAATATTTGAACTCATAAAATTTCATTTAATAAAATCTTGTTTTCGTTTTGTTGGGATTAAAATGTGCATGTCTAAAAAGGCTTTGTAGAGAATTTGTTCGAATATTAACCGAGTAAAAAGCTAAAATTTTTTATTAATCTGTATAATTTTGTTTAAAAGACCATATTCAACTATTTGAACTCATAAAATTTGATTTAATAACATCTGGTTTTCGTTTTATTGGGATTAAAACGTGCATTTCTAAAATTGCTTTAAAGAGAATCCGTTCGAATTTTATCCTAGTAAAAAGCTAAAAATTTTAGATTTTTTGTATAATTTTATTCAAAATCCCATAATTAATTATTTGAACTCATAAAATTTTATTTGATAACATCTAGTTTTTGTTTTATTTGGATTAAAACGTGCATGTCTAAAAAGGCTTTATAGAGAATCCGTTCAAATTTTAAACGAGTAAAAAGCTGAAACTTTTTGATTAATTTATATAATTTTGTTCAAAAGCCCATAATTAATTATTTGAACTCAAAAAATTTGATTTAATAACATCTACTTATCGTTTTGTTCAGTTTAATACGTGCATGTCTAAAAAGGCTTTATAGAGAATCTGTTCAAATTTTAACCGAGAAAAAAGTTGAAAATTTTGGATTAATTTATATAATTTTGTTCAAAAGCCCATAATTAATTATTCGAACTCAAAAAAGTTGATTTAATAACATCTAGTTATCTTTTTGTTCGGATAAAAACGTGCATGTCTAAAAAGGCTTTATAGAGAATCCGTTCGAATTTTAACCGAGTAAAAAGTTGAAAATATTAGATTTATCTGTATAATTTTGTTCAAAATCCCGTAATTAACTATTTGAAATCATAAAATTTTATTTAATAACATCTGTTTTTTGTTTTGTTCGGATTAAAACGTGCATGTCTAAAAAGGTTTTATAGAGAATCCGCTCGAATTTTAACCTAGTAAAAAACTGAAAATTTTAGATTAATCTATATAATTTTGTTCAAAAGCACAAAATTAAATATTTGAACTCATAAAATTTCATTTAATAAAATCTTGTTTTCGTTTTGTTTGGATTAAAATGTGCATTTTTAAAAAGGTTTTGTAGAGAATTCGTTGGAATTTTAACCGAGTAAAAATCTACAAATTTTAGGTTAATCTGAATAATTTTGTTTAAAAGACCATATTCAATTTTTTGAACTCATAAAATTTGATTTAATATCTAGTTTTCGTTTTGGTGGGATTAAAACTAGCATGTCTAAAATTGCTTTCTAGAGAATCCGTTCGAATTTTAATCGAGTAAAAAGCTAAAAATTTTAGATTTATCTGTATAATTTTGTTCAAAAGCCCATAATTAACTATTTAAACTCATAAAATTTGATTTAATAACATCTACTTATCGTTTTGTTCGATTTAATACGTTCATGTCTAAAAAGGCTTTATCGAGATTCTGTTCGAATTTTAACCGAGTAAAAAGTTAAAATTTTTAGATTAATTTGTATAATTTTGTTCAATAGCCCATAATTAATTATATGAAATCAAAAAAGTTGATTTAATAACATCTAGTTATCTTTTTGTTCGGATTAAAACGTGCTTGTCTAAAAAGGCTTTATATAGAATCCGTTCGAATTTTAATCCTGTAAAAAGCTGAAAATTTTAGATTAATCTGTATAATTTTGTTCAAAAGCTCAAAATTAAATATTTGAACTCTTAAAATTTCATTTAATAAAATCTTGTTTTCGTTTTGTTGGGATTAAAATGTGCATGTCTAGAAAGGCTTTGTAGAGAATTCGTTCGAATTTTAACCGAGTAAAAAGCTAAAAATTTTAGATTAATCTGTATAATTTTGTTTGAAAGACCATATTCAACTATTTGAACTCATAAAATTTGATTTAATAACATCTGGTTTTTATTTTGTTGGGATTAAAACGTGCATTTCTAAAATTGCTTTATAGAGAATCCGTTCGAATTTTAACCGAGTAAAAAGCTAAAAATTTTAGATTTATTTGTATAATTTTATTCAAAATTTTATTCAATAACATCTAATTTTTGTTTTATTCGGATTAAAACGTGCATGTCTAAAAAGGCTTTATAGAGAATACGTTCAAATTTTAACCGAGTAAAAAGCTGAGACTTTTAGATTAATTTGTATAATTTTGTTTAAAAGCCCATAATTAATTATTTGAACTCAAAAAATTTGATTTAATAACATCTACTTATCGTTTTGTTCGGTTTAATACGTGCATGTCTAAAAAGGCTTTAAAGAGAATCTGTTCGAATTTTAACCGAGTAAAAAGTTGAAAATTTTAGATTAATTTATATAATTTTGTTCAAAAGCCCATAATTAACTATTTGAACTCAAAAAAGTTGATTTAATAACATCTAGTTATCTTTTTGTTCGGATTAAAATGTGCATGTCTAAAAGGGCTTTATAGAGAATCTGTTCAAATTTTAATCGAGTAAAAAGTTGAAAATTTTAGATTAATTTGTATAATTTTGTTCAAAAGCACATAATTAACTATTTGAACTCATTAAATTTGATTTAATAACATCTGATTTTCGTTTTGTTGGTATTAAAACTTACATATCTAAAAAGGCTTTATAGAGAATCCTTTTGAATTTTAACCGAGTAAAAAGCTGAAAATTTTAGATTAATCTGTATAATTTTGTTCAAAAGCACAAAATTAAATATTTGAACTCAAAAAAGTTGATTTAATAAAATCTTGTTTTCGTTTTTTTTGGATTAAAATGTGCATGTCTAAAAAGGCTTTGTAGAGAATTCGTTCGAATTTTAACCGAATAAAAAGCTAAAATTTTTATATTAATCTGTATAATTTTTTTTAAAAGACCATAATCAACTATTTGAACTCATAAAATTTGATTTAATAACATCTGGTTTTCGTTTTGTTGGGATTAAAACGTGCATTTCAAAAATTGCTTTATAGATAATCCGTTTGAATTTTAACCGAGTAAAAAGCTAAAAATTTTTGATTTATTTGTATAATTTTGTTCAAAATCCCAGAATTAACTATTTGAACTCATAAAATTTTATTTAATAACATCTAGTTTTTGTTTTATTCGGATTAAAACGTTTATGTCTAAAAAGGCTTTATAGAGAATCTGTTCAAATTTTAACCGAGTAAAAAGCTAAAACTTTTAGATTAATTTGTATAATTTTGTTCAAAAGCCCATAATTAATTATTCAAACTCAAAAAATTTGATTTAATAACATCTACTTATCGTTTTGTTCTGTTTAATACATGCATATCTAAAAAGGCTTTATAGAGAATTTGTTCAAATTTTAACCGAGTAAAAAGTTGAAAATTTTAGATTAATTTATATAATTTTGTTCAAAAGCCCATAATTAATTATTTGAACTCAAAAAAAGTTGATTTAATAACATCTAGTTATCTTTTTGTTCGGATTAAAACGTGCATGTCTAAAAAGGCTTTATAGAGAATCTGTTCGAATTTTAATCGAGTAAAAAATGGAAAAATTTAGATTAATTTGTATAATTTTTTTCAAAAGCACATAATTAACTATTTGAACTCATTAAATTTGATTTAATAACATCTGATTTTTATTTCGTTGGGATCAAAACGTGCATGTCTAAAAAGGCTTTGTAGAGAATCCGTTCGAATTTTAACAGAGTAAAAAGCTGAAAATTTTAGATTAATCTGTATAATTTTGTTCAAAAGCTCAAAATTAAATATTTGAACTCATAAAATTTCATTTAATAAAATCTTGTTTTCGTTTTGTTGGGATTAAAATGTGCATGTCTAAAAAGGCTTTGTAGAGAATTTGTTCGAATATTAACCGAGTAAAAAGCTAAAATTTTTTATTAATCTGTATAATTTTGTTTAAAAGACCATATTCAACTATTTGAACTCATAAAATTTGATTTAATAACATCTGGTTTTCGTTTTATTGGGATTAAAACGTGCATTTCTAAAATTGCTTTAAAGAGAATCCGTTCGAATTTTATCCTAGTAAAAAGCTAAAAATTTTAGATTTTTTGTATAATTTTATTCAAAATCCCATAATTAATTATTTGAACTCATAAAATTTTATTTGATAACATCTAGTTTTTGTTTTATTTGGATTAAAACGTGCATGTCTAAAAAGGCTTTATAGAGAATCCGTTCAAATTTTAAACGAGTAAAAAGCTGAAACTTTTAGATTAATTTATATAATTTTGTTCAAAAGCCCATAATTAATTATTTGAACTCAAAAAATTTGATTTAATAACATCTACTTATCGTTTTGTTCAATTTAATACGTGCATGTCTAAAAAGGCTTTATAGAGAATCTGTTCAAATTTTAACCGAGAAAAAAGTTGAAAATTTTGGATTAATTTATATAATTTTGTTGAAAAGCCCATAATTAATTATTCGAACTCAAAAAAGTTGATTTAATAACATCTAGTTATCTTTTTGTTCGGATAAAAACGTGCATGTCTAAAAAGGCTTTATAGAGAATCCGTTCGAATTTTAACCGAGTAAAAAGTTGAAAATATTAGATTTATCTGTATAATTTTGTTCAAAATCCTGTAATTAACTATTTGAAATCATAAAATTTTATTTAATAACATCTGTTTTTTGTTTTGTTCGGATTAAAACGTACATGTCTAAAAAGGTTTTATAGAGAATCCGCTCGAATTTTAACCTAGTAAAAAACTGAAAATTTTAGATTAATCTGTATAATTTTGTTCAAAAGCACAAAATTAAATATTTGAACTCATAAAATTTCATTTAATAAAATCTTGTTTTCGTTTTGTTTGGATTAAAATGTGCATTTCTAAAAAGGTTTTGTAGAGAATTCGTTGGAATTTTAACCGAGTAAAAATCTACAAATTTTAGGTTAATCTGAATAATTTTGTTTAAAAGACCATATTCAATTTTTTGAACTCATAAAATTTGATTTAATATCTAGTTTTCGTTTTGGTGGGATTAAAACTAGCATGTCTAAAATTGCTTTCTAGAGAATCCGTTCGAATTTTAATCGAGTAAAAAGCTAAAAATTTTAGATTTATCTGTATAATTTTGTACAAAAGCCAATAATTAACTATTTGAACTCAAAAAATTTGATTTAATAACATCTAGTTATCATTTTGTTCGAATTAAAACAAGCATGTCTAAAAAGGCTTTATAGAGAATCCGTTTAAATTTAACCGAGTAAAAAGCTAAAAATTTTACATTAATCTGTATATTTTCTTCAAAATCTCATAATTAACTATTTGAACTCGTAAAATTTGATTTAATAACATCTGGTTTCGTTTTTTGGGATTAAAACGTACATGTCTAAAAAGGCTTTGTAGAGAATCACGTTTGAATTTTAATCAACTAAAAAGCTAAAAGTTTTAGATTAATCTGTATAAATTTGTTCAAAAGCCTATATTCAACTATTTGAACTCATAAAATATGATTTAATAACATCTAATTTTCGTTTTGTTGGGGCTAAAACTTGCTTGTCTAAAAGTTCTTTATAGAGAATCCGTTCGAAATTTAAACGAGTAAAAAACTGAAAATTTTAGATTTATCTGTATAATTTTGTTTAAAAGACCATATTCAACTATTTGAACTCATAAAATTTGATTTAATAACATCTGATTTTCGTTTTGGTGGGATTAAAACTTGCTTGTCTAAAATTGCTTTACAGAGAATCTGTTCAAATTTTAACCGAGTAAAAAGTTGAAAATATTAGATTAATCTGTATAATTTTGTTCAAAAGCACAAAATTAAATATTTGAACTCATAAAATTTCATTTAATAAAATCTTGTTTTCGTTTTGTTTGGATTAAAATGTGCATTTCTAAAAAGGCTTTGTAGAGAATTCATTGGAATTTTAACCGAGTAAAAATCTAAAAATTTTAGGTTAATCTGAATAATTTTGTTTAAAAGACCATATTCAACTATTTGAACTAATAAAATTTGATTTAATAACATCTGGTTTTCGTTTTGGTGGGATTAAAACTAGCATGTCTAAAATTGCTTTATAGAGAATCCGTTCGAATTTTAACCAACTAAAAAGTTGAGAATTTTAGATTAATCTGTATAATTTTGTTCAAAAGCCCATAATTAATTATTTGAACTCAAAAAATTTGATTTAATAACATCTAGTTATCGTTTTATTCGGATTAAAACGTACATGTCTAAAAAGGATTTATGGAGAATCCGTTTAAATTTTAACCGAGTAAAAAGCTGAAAATTTTAGATTAATATGTATAATTTTGTTCAAAAGCCCATAATTAACTATTTGAATTCGTAAAATTTGATTTAATAACATCTGGATTTTGTTTTGTTCGTATTCAAACGTGCATGTCTATAAAGGCTTTATAGAGAATCCTTTCGAATTTTAACAGAGTAAAAAGCTAAAAATTTTAGATTAATCTGTAAAATTTTATTCAAAAGCTTAAAATTAAATATTTGAACTTATAAAATTTCATTTAATAAAATTTGGTTTTTGTTTTGTCCGGAATAAAACGTGCATGTCTAAAAAGGCTTTATAGAGAATCCGTTCGAATTTTAACCTAGTAAAAAGTTGAAAATTTTAGATTAATCTGTATAATTTTGTTCAAAAGCCCTTAATTAACTATTTGAACTCATAAAATTTGATTTAATAACATCTGATTTTCGTTTTGTTGGGATTAAAACGTGCATGTCAAAAAAGGCTTTATAGAGAATTCGTTCGAATTTTAACCGAGTAAAAAGCTAAAAATTTTATATTAATCTGTATAATTTTGTTTAAAAGACCATATTCAACTATTTGAAATCATTAAATTTGATTTAATAACATTTGGTTTTCGTTTTGGTGGGATTAAAACTTGCATGTCTAAAATTGCTTGATAGAGAACCCGTTCAAATTTTAACCGAGTAAAAAGCTGAAAATTTTAGATTTACCTGTACAATTTTGTTCAAAATCCCATAATTAACTATTTGAACTCATAAAATTTCATTTAATATCATCTGGTTTTCGTTTTGTTGGGATCAAAACGTGCATGTCTAAAAAGGCTTTATAGAGAATCTGTTCAAATTTTAACCGAGTAAAAAGCTGAAACTTTTAGATTAATTTATATAATTTTGTTCAAAAGCCCATAATTAATTATTTCAACTCAAAAAAATTTGATTTAGTAACATCTCATCATCGTTTTGTTTGGATTAAAACGTGCATGTCTAAAAAGGCTTTATAGAGAATTTGTTCGAATTTTAACTGACTAAAAAGTTGAAAATTTTAGATTAATTTATATAATTTTGTTCAAAAGCCCATAATTAACTATTTGAATTTGATTTAATAACATCTGGTTTTTGTTTTGTTAGGATTAAAACGTGCATATCTATAAAGACTTTATAGAGAATCCGTTCGAATTTTAACCTAGTAAAAAGCTAAAAAATTTAGATTAATCTGTATAATTTTATTCAAAAGCTCAAAATTAAATATTTGAACTCGTGAAATTTCATTTAATAAAATATGGTTTTTTTTTGTTGGGATTAAAATGTGCATGTCTAAAAAGGCTTTGTAGAGAATTCGTTCGAATTTTAACCGAGTAAAAAGCTAAAAATTTTATATTAATCTGTATAATTTTGTTTAAAAGACCATATTCAACTATTTGAACTCATAAAATTTGATTTAATAACATCTGTTTTTCGTTTTGTTAGGATTAAAACGTGCATTTCTAAAATTACTATATAGAGAATCCGTTCAAATTTAAACCGAGTAAAAAGCTAAAAATTTTATATTTATTTGTATAATTTGATTAAAAATCCCATAATTAACTATTTGAACTCATAAAATTTTATTTAATAACATCTAGTTTTTGTTTTAGTCTGATTAAAATGTGCATGTCTAAAAAGGCTTTATCGAGAATCCGTTTAAATTTTAATCGAGTAAAAAGCTGAAAATTTTAGATTAATCTGTATAATTTTGTTCAAAAGCCCATAATTAATTATTTGAACTCAAGAAATTTGATTTAATAACATCTAGTTATCATTGTGTTCGGATTAAAATGTACATGTCTAAAAAGGCTTTATAGAGAATCCGTTCGAATTTTAACCGACTAAAAAGTTTAAAATTTTAGATTAATCTATATAATTTTGTTCAAAAGCCCATAATTAATTATTTGAACTCAAAAAATTTGATTTAATAACACCTAGTTGTCGTTTTGTTCGGATTAAAACGTTCATGTCTAAAAAGGCTTTATAGAGAATCTGTTTGAATTTTAACCGAGTAAAAAGATGAAAATTTTAGATTAATCTGCATAATTTTTTTCAAAAGCCCATAATTAATTATTTGAACTCAAAAAATTTGATTTAATAACATCTAGTTATCGTTTTGTTCGGATTAAAACGTGCATGTCTAAAAAGGCTTTATAGAGAATCCGTTCAAATTTTAACCGAGTAAAAAGATGAAAATTTTAGATTAATCTGTATAATTTTATTCAAAAGCCCTTAATTAACTATTTGAACTGATAAAATTTGATTTAATAACATTTGATTTTCGTTTCATTGGGATTAAAACGTGCATGTCTAAAAAGGCTTGATAGAGAATCCGTTGGAATTTTAACAGAGTAAAAAGCTGAAAATTTTAGATTGATAAGTATAATTTTGTTCAAAAGCTCAAAATTAACAATTTGAACTCATAAAATTTTATTTAATAAAATCCGGTTTTTGTTTTGTTGGAATTAAAACGTGCATGTGTAAATGGGCTTTAAAAAGAATCTGTTCGAATTTTAACCGAGTAAAAAGATGAAAATTTTAGATTAATCTGCATAATTTTGTTCAAAAGCCCATAATTAATTATTCGAAATCAAAAAATTTGATTTAATAACATCTAGTTATCGTTTTATTCGGATTAAAACGTACATGTCTAAAAAGGATTTATGGAGAATCCGTTTAAATTTTAACCGAGTAAAAAGCTAAAAATTTTAGATTAATATGTATAATTTTGTTCAAAAGCCCATAATTAACTATTTGAATTCGTAAAATTTGATTTAATAACATCTGGTTTTTGTTTTGTTCGTATTCAAACGTGCATGTCTATAAAGGCTTTATAGAGAATCCGTTCAAATTTTAACCGAGTTTAAAGTTGAAAATTCTAGATTTATCTGTATAATTTGCTTAGAATCCCATAATTAACTATTTGAACTCGTAAAATTTTATTTAAAAACATCTGGTTTTTGTTTTGTTCGGATTAAAACGTGCATGTCTAAAAAGGCTTTATAGAGATTCTGTTCGAATTTAACCGAGTAAAAAACAGGAAATTTTAGATTTATCTGTATAATTTTGTTCAAAATCCCATAATTAACTATTTGAACTCCTAAAATTTTATTTAATAACATCTGGTTTTTGTTTTGTTCGGATTAAAACGTGAATGTCTGTCTATAAAGGCTTTATAGAGAATCCGTTCAAATTTTAACCGAGTAAAAAGCTGAAAATTTTAGATTAATCTGTATAATTTTGTTCAAAAGCCCATAATTAATTATTTGAACTCAAAAAATTTGATTTAATAACATCTAGTAATTGTTTTGTTCGGATTAAAACGTGCATGTCTAAAAGGCTTTATAGAGAATTCGTTCGAATTTTAACCGAGTAAAAAGCTAAAAATTTTAGATTAATCTGTATAATTTTATTCAAAAGCTCAAAATTAAATATTTGAACTCATAAAATTTCATTTAATAAAATATGTTTTTCGTTTTGTTGAGATTAAAATGTGCATGTCTATAAAGGCTTTATAGAGAATCCGTTTGAATTTTAACCGAGTAAAAAGCTAAAAATTTTAGATTAATCTACATAAGTTTGTTCAAAAGCCCATAATTAATTATTTGAACTCAAAAAATTTGATTTAATAACATCTAGTTATCGTTTTGTTCGGATTAAAATGTTCATGTCTAAAAAGGCATTATCAAGAATCCGTTTGAATTTTAACCGTGTAAAAAGATGAAAATTTTAGATTTATCTGTATAATTTTGTTCAAAATCTCATAATTAACAATTTGAGATCATCAAATTTTAATTAATAACATCTCGTTTTGTTTTGTTCGGATTAAAACGTCCACATTTAAAAAGGCTTTATAGAGAATCCTTTCAAATTTTAAACGAGTAAAAAGCTGAAAATTTTAGATTAATCTGTATAAATTTGTTCAAAACACTATAATTAATTATTTAAACTCAAAAAAATTGATTTAATAACATCTAGTTATCATTTTGCTCGAATTAAAACGTGCATGTCTAAAAAGGCTTTATAGAGAATCCGTTCGAATTTAACCGAGTAAAAACCTGAAAATATTAGATTTATCTGTATAATTTTGTTCAAAATCCCATAATTAACTATTTGAACTCGTAAAATTTGATTTAATAACATATGGTTTTTGTTTTGTTCGGATTAAAACGTGCATGTCTAAAAAGGCTTTATAGAGAATCCGTTCGAATTTTAACCGAGTAAAAAGCTGAAAATTTTAGATTAATCAGCATAATTTTGTTCAAAAGCCTATAATTAATAATTTGAACTCAAAAAATTTTATTTAATAACATCTAGTTATCGTTTTATTCGTATTAAAATGTTTGTCTAAAAAGGCTTTATAGAGAATCCGTTTAAATTTTAACTGAGTAAACAGATGAAAATTTTAGATTTATCTATATAATTTTGTTCAAAATCTCATAATTAACTATTTGAAATCGTAAAATTTTATTTAATAACATCTTTTTTTTGTTTTTTTCGGATTAAAACGTGCATGTCTAAAAAGGCTTTATAGAGAATCTGTTCGAATTTTAACCGAGTAAAAAGCTAAAAATTTAAGATTAATCTGTATAATTTTGTTCAAAATCCCATAATTAACTATTTGAACTCGTAAAATTTGATTTAATAAAATCTGGTTTCGTTTTGTTGGGATTAAAACGTGCATGTCTAAAAAGGCTTTGTAGAGAATCAAGTTCGAATTTTAACCAAGTAAAAAGCTAAAAAATTTATATTAATCTGTATAATTTTGTTCAAAAGCCCATATTCAACTATTTAAACTCATAAAATTTGATTTAATAACATCTAATTTTCGTTTTGTTGGGGCTAAAACATGCTTGTCTAATGTTGCTTTATAGAGAATCCGTTCAAAATTTAAACGAGTAAAAAGCTGAAAATTTTAGTTTAGTCTGTATAATTTTGTTTAATAGACCATATTCAACTATTTGAACTCATAGAATTTGATTTAATAACATCTGATTTTCGTTTTGGTGGGATTAAAACTTGCTTGTCTAAAATTGCTTTATAGAGAATCCGTTCGAATTTGAACCGTGTAAAAAGTTGAAAATATTAGATTTATCTTTATAATTTTGTTCAAAATCCCATAATTAACTACGTGAAAACGTAAAATTTTATTTAATAACATCTGTTTTTGTTTTGTTCAGATTAAAACGTGCATGTCTAAAATTGCTTTATAGAGAATCCGTTCGAATTTTAACCGAGTAAAAAGCTAAAAATTTTAGATTAATCTGTATAGTTTTGTTTAAAATACCATAATTAACTATTTGAACTCGTAAAATTTGATTTAATAATATTTGGTTTCGTTTTGTTGGGTTTAAAACGTACATGTCTAAAAAGGCTTTGTAGAGAATCAGTTTCGAATTTTAACCAAGTAAAAAGCTAAAAATTTTAGATTAATCTGTATAATTTTGTTGAGAATCCCATATTCAACTATTTGAACTCATAAAATTTGATTTAATAACATCTAATTTTTGTTTTGTTGGGGCTAAAACATGCTTGTCTAAAAGTGCTTTATAGAGAATCCGTTCGAAATTTAAACGAGTAAAAAGCTGAAAATTTTAGATTTATCTGTATAATTTTGTTTAAAAGCCCATATTCAACTATTTGAACTCATAAAATTTGATTTAATAACATTTGATTTTCGTTTTTGTGGGATTAAAACTTGCTTGTCTAAAATTGCTTTATAGAGAATTCGTTCGAATTTTAACCGAGTAAAAAGTTGAAAATATTAGATTTATCTGTATAATTTTGTTCAAAATCCCATAATTAACTATTTGAAATCGTAAAATTTTATTTAATATCATTTGTTTTTGTTTTGTTCGGATTAAAACGTGCATGTCTAAAAAGGCTTTATAGAGAATCCGTTCGAATTTTAACCGAGTAAAAAGCTGAAAATTTTAGATTAATCTGTATAATTTTGTTCAAAAGCACAAAATTAATTATTTGAACTCATAAAATTTTATTTAATAAAATCTTATTTTCGTTTTCTTTGGATTAAAATGTGCATTTCTAAAAAGGCTTTGTAGAGAATTCGTTGGAATTTTAAGCGAGTAAAAATCTAAAAATTTTAGGTTAATCTGTATAATTTTATTTAAAAGACCATATTCAACTATTTGTACTCATAAAATTTGATTTAATAACTTCTGGTTTTCGTTTTGGTGGGATTAAAACTTGCATGTCTAAAATTGCTTTATAGAGAATCCGTTCGAATTTTAACCGAGTAAAAAGCTAAAAATTTTAGATTTATCTGTAGAATTTTGTTCAAAATCTCATAATTACTATTTGAACTCATTAAATTTTATTTAATAACATCTGGTTTTTGTTTTGTTTGGATTAAAACATGCATGTCTAAAAAGACTTTATTGAGAATCCGTTTGAATTTTATCTGAGTAAAAAGCTGAAACTTTTAGACTAATCTGTATAATTTTGTTCAAAAGCCAATAATTAATTATTAGAACTCAAAAAATTTGATTTAATAACATCTAGTTATCGTTTTGGTCGGATTAAAACGGGCATGTCTAAAAAGGCTTTATAGAGAATCCGTTCAAATTTTAACCAAGTAAAAAGTTGAAAATTTTAGATTAATTTGTATAATTTTGTTTAATAGACCATATTCAACTATTTGAACTCAAAATATTTGATTTAATAACATATGGTTTTTGTTTTATTCGGATTAAAATTTCTACGTCTAAAAAGGCTCTATAGAGAATCCGTTGGAATATTAACCGAGTAAAAAGCTAAAAATTTTAGATTAATCTGTATAATTTTGTTTAATAGACTATATTCAACTATTTGAACTCATAGAATTTGATTTAATAACATCTGGTTTTCGTTTTGGTAGGATTAAAACTTGCATGTCTAAAATTGCTTTATAGAGAATCCGTTCGAACTTTAACCGAGTAAAAAGCTGAAACTTCTAGACTAATCTGTATAATTTTGTTCAAAAGCCAATAATTAATTATTTGAACTCAAAATTTTTGATTTAATAACATCTAGTTATCGTTTTGTTCGGATTAAAACTTGCATGTCTAAAAAGGCATTATAGAGAATCCGTTCGAATTTTAACTGAGTAAAAAGTTAAAAATTTTAGATTAATTTGTATAATTTTGTTCAAAAGCCCATAATTAATTATTTGAACTCAAAAAATTTGATTTAATAACATATGGTTTTTGTTTTGTTCGGATTAAAACGTCTACATCTAAAAAGGCTTTATATAGAATCCGTTGGAATATTAACCGAGTAAAAAGCTAAAAATTTTAGATTAATCTGTATAATTTTGTTTAATAGACCATATTCAACTATTTGAACTCAAAAAATTTGATTTAATAACATCTGGTTTTCGTTTTGGTGTGATTAAAATATGCATGTCTAAAATTGCTTTATAGAGAATCCGTTCGAACTTTAACCGAGTAAAAAGCTAAAAATTTTAGATTAATCTGTATAATTTTGTTCAAAAGCCCATATTCAACTATTTGAACTCATAAAATTTAATTTAATAACATCTAATTTTCGTTTTGTTGGGGCTAAATCTTTCTTGTCTAAAATTGCTTTGTAGAGTATCCGTTCGAAATTTAAATGAGTAAAAAGCTGAAAATCTTAGATTTATCTGTATAATTTTGTGTAAAAGACCATATTCAACTATTTGAACTAATAAAATTTTATTTAATAACATCTGATTTTTGTTTTGGTGGGATTAAAACTTGCTTGTCTAAAATTGCTTTATAAAGAATCCGTTCGAATTTTAACCGAGTAAAAAGTTGAAAATATTAGATTTATCTGTATAATTTTGTTCAAAATCCCATAGTTAACTATTTGAAATCGTAAAATTTGATTTAATAAAATCTGGTTTCGTTTTGTTGGGATTAAAACGTGCATGTCTAAAAAGGCTTTGTAGAGAATCAAGTTCGAATTTTAACCAAGTAAAAAGCTAAAAAATTTATATTAATCTGTATAATTTTGTTCAAAAGCCCATATTCAACTATTTAAACTCATAAAATTTGATTTAATAACATCTAATTTTTGTTTTGTTGGGGCTAAAACATGCTTGTCTAAAGTTGCTTTATAGAGAATCCGTTCAAAATTTAAACGAGTAAAAAGCTGAAAATTTTAGTTTAGTCTGTATAATTTTGTTTAATAGACCATATTCAACTATTTGAACTCATAGAATTTGATTTAATAACATCTGATTTTCGTTTTGGTGGGATTAAAACTTGCTTGTCTAAAATTGCTTTATAGAGAATCCGTTCGAATTTGAACCGAGTAAAAAGTTGAAAATATTATATTTATCTTTATAATTTTGTTCAAAATCCCATAATTAACTACTTGAAAACGTAAAATTTTATTTAATAACATCTGTTTTTGTTTTGTTCAGATTAAAACGTGTATGTCTAAAATTGCTTTATAGAGAATCCGTTCGAATTTTAACCGAGTAAAAAGCTAAAAATTTTAGATTAATCTGTATAGTTTTGTTTAAAATATCATAATTAACTATTTGAACTCGTAAAATTTGATTTAATAATATTTGGTTTCGTTTTGTTGGGTTTAAAACGTACATGTCTAAAAAGGCTTTGTAGAGAATCAGTTTCGAATTTTAACCAAGTAAAAAGCTAAAAATTTTAGATTAATCTGTATAATTTTGTTGAGAATCCCATATTCAACTATTTGAACTCATAAAATTTGATTTAATAACATCTAATTTTTGTTTTGTTGGGGCTAAAACATGCTTGTCTAAAAGTGCTTTATAGAGAATCCGTTCGAAATTTAAACGAGTAAAAAGCTGAAAATTTTAGATTTATCTGTATAATTTTGTTTAAAAGCCCATATTCAACTATTTGAACTCATAAAATTTGATTTAATAACATTTGATTTTCGTTTTTGTGGGATTAAAACTTGCTTGTCTAAAATTGCTTTATAGAGAATCCGTTCGAATTTTAACCGAGTAAAAAGCTAAAAATTTTAGATTTATCTGTAGAATTTTGTTCAAAATCTCATAATTACTATTTGAACTCATTAAATTTTATTTAATAACATCTGGTTTTTGTTTTGTTTGGATTAAAACATGCATGTCTAAAAAGACTTTATTGAGAATCCGTTTGAATTTTATCTGAGTAAAAAGCTGAAACTTTTAGACTAATCTGTATAATTTTGTTCAAAAGCCAATAATTAATTATTTGAACTCAAAAAATTTGATTTAATAACATCTGATTTTTGTTTTGTTGGGATTAAAACGGGCATGTCTAAAAAGGCTTTATAGAGAATCCGTTCAAATTTTAACCAAGTAAAAAGTTGAAAATTTTAGATTAATTTGTATAATTTTGTTTAATAGACCATATTCAACTATTTGAACTCAAAATATTTGATTTAATAACATATGGTTTTTGTTTTATTCGGATTAAAATTTCTACGTCTAAAAAGGCTCTATAGAGAATCCGTTGGAATATTAACCGAGTAAAAAGCTAAAAATTTTAGATTAATCTGTATAATTTTGTTTAATAGACCATATTCAACTATTTGAACTCATAGAATTTGATTTATTAACATCTGGTTTTCGTTTTGGTAGGATTAAAACTTGCATGTCTAAAATTGCTTTATAGAGAATCCGTTCGAACTTTAACCGAGTAAAAAGCTGAAACTTCTAGACTAATCTGTATAATTTTGTTCAAAAGCCAATAATTAATTATTTGAACTCAAAATTTTTGATTTAATAACATCTAGTTATCGTTTTGTTCGGATTAAAACTTGCATGTCTAAAAAGGCATTATAGAGAATCCGTTCGAATTTTAACCGAGTAAAAAGTTAAAAATTTTAGATTAATTTGTATAATTTTGTTCAAAAGCCCATAATTAATTATTTGAACTCAAAAAATTTGATTTAATAACATATGGTTTTTGTTTTGTTCGGATTAAAACGTCTACATCTAAAAAGGCTTTATACAGAATCCATTGGAATATTAACCGAGTAAAAAGCTAAAAATTTTAGATTAATCTGTATAATTTTGTTTAATAGACCATATTCAACTATTTGAACTCAAAAAATTTGATTTAATAACATCTGGTTTTCGTTTTGGTGTGATTAAAATATGCATGTCTAAAATTGCTTTATAGAGAATCCGTTCGAACTTTAACCGAGTAAAAAGCTAAAAATTTTAGATTAATCTGTATAATTTTGTTCAAAAGCCCATATTCAACTATTTGAACTCATAAAATTTGATTTAATAACATCTAATTTTCGTTTTGTTGGGGCTAAAACTTTCTTGTCTAAAATTGCTTTGTAGAGTATCCGTTCGAAATTTAAATGAGTAAAAAGCTGAAAATCTTAGATTTATCTGTATAATTTTGTGTAAAAGACCATATTCAACTATTTGAACTAATAAAATTTTATTTAATAACATCTGATTTTTGTTTTGGTGGGATTAAAACTTGCTTGTCTAAAATTGCTTTATAAAGAATCCGTTCAAATTTTAACCGAGTAAAAAGTTGAAAATATTAGATTTATCTGTATAATTTTGTTCAAAATCCCATAGTTAACTATTTGAAATCGTAAAATTTGATTTAATAAAATCTGGTTTCGTTTTGTTGGGATTAAAACGTGCATGTCTAAAAAGGCTTTGTAGAGAATCTGTATAATTTTGCTGAAAATTCAAGATTAATCTGTATAATTCTAGATTTATCTGTATAATTTTGTTCAAAATCTCATAATTAACTATTTAAACTCTTAAAATTTTATTTAACAACATCTGGTTTTGTTTTGTTCGGACTAAAACGTCCACGTCTAAAAACTCTTTATAGAGAATCCGTTCAAATTTTAAACGAGTAAAAAGCTGAAAATTTTAGATTAATATGTATAATTTTATTCAAAAGACCATAATTAACTAATTGAACTCGTAAAATTTGATATTAATAACATCTGATTTTCGTTTTGTTAGGATTAAAACGTGCATGTCTAAAAAGGCTTTATAGAAAATCCGTTCGCATTTTAACCGAGTAAAAAGCTTAAAATTTTAGATTAATCTGTATTATTTTGTTCAAAAGCTCAAATTAAATATTTGAACTCATAAAATTTCATTTAATAATATCTTGTTTTCGTTTTGTTGGAATTAAAACGTGCATGTGTAAATGGGCTTTAAAGAGAATCTGTTCGAATTTTATCCGAGTAAAAAGCTGAAAATTTTAGATAAATCAGCATGATTTTGCTCAAAAGCCCATAATTAATTATTTGAACTCAAAATATTTGATTTAATAACATCTAGTTATCGTTTTGTTGGGATTAAAACGTGCTAGTCTAAAAAGGCTTTATAGAGAATCCGTTCAAATTTTAACCGAGTAAAAAGCTGAAAATTTTAGATTAATCTGTATAATTTTGTTCAAAAGCATATAATTAATTATTCGAACTCAAAAAATTTGATTTAATAACATCTCGTTATCATTTTGTTTGGATTAAAACGTGCATGTCTAAAAAGGCTTTATCGAGAATCCGTTCAAATTTTAACCGAGTAAAAAGCTGAAACTTTTACATTAATTTGTATAATTTTCTTCAAAAGCCCATAATTAATTATTTGAACTCAAAAAAATTGATTTAGTAACATCTCGTTATCGTTTTGTTTGGATTAAAACGTGAATGTCTAAAAAGGCTTTATAGAGAATCTGTTCGAATTTTAACCAACTAAAAAGTTGAAAATTTTAGATTATTTTGTATAATTTTGTTTAAAAGCCCATAATTAATTATTTGAACTCAAAAAATTTGATTCAGTAACATCTCGTTATCGTTTTGTTTGGATTAAAACGTGCATGTCTAAAACGGCTTTATAGAGGATCTGTTCGAATTTTAACCGACTAAAAAATTGAAAATTTTAGATTAATTTGTATAATTTTGTTCACAAGCCTATAATTAACTATTTGAACTCATAAATTTTGATTTAATAACATCTGGTTTTCGTTTTGTTGGGATGAAAATGTACATGTCTATAAAGGCTTTATAGAGAATTCCTTCGAATTTTAACCGAGTAAAAAGCTAAAAATTTTAGATAAATCTGTATAATTTTATTCAAAAGCTCAAAATTAAATATTTGAACTCGTAAAATTTCATTTAATAAAATTTGGTTTTCGTTTTGTTGGGAGTAAAATGTGCATGTCTAAAAAGGCTTTGTAGAGGTTGCGTTCGAGTTTTAACCGAGTAAAAAGCTAAAAATTTTAGATTAATCTGTATAATTTTGTTCAAAAGCCTATATTCAACTATTCGAACTCATAAAATTTATTTAATAACATCAGGTTTTCGTTTTGATGGGATTAAAACTTGCATGTCTAAAATTCCTTTATAGAGAACCCGTTCGAATTTTAATTGAGTAAAAAGCTGAAAACCTTAGATTTAGCTGTATAATTTTGTTCAAAATCCCATAATTAACTATTTGAACCCATAAAATTTTATTTAATAACATATGGATTTTGCTTGGTTCGGATTAAAACATGCATGTCTAAAAGGGCTTTATAGAGAATCCGTTCAAATTTTAATCGAGTAAAAAGCTAAAACTTTTAGATTAATTTGTATAATTTTGTTCAAAAGCCCATAATTAATTATTTGAACTAAAAAAATTTGATTTAATAACATCTACGTATCATTTTGTTCGGTTTAATACGTGCATGTCTAAAAAGGCTTTAGAGAGAATCTGTTCGAATTTTAACCGAGTAAAAAGTTGAAAATTTTAGATTAATTTGTATAATTTTGTTCAAAAGCCCATAATTAACTATTTGAACTCAAAAAATTTGATTTAATAACATCTAGTTATCTTTTTATTCGGATTAAAATGTGCATGTCTAAAAAGGCTTTATAGCGAATCCGTTCAAATTTTAACCGAGTAAGAAGCTAAAAATTTTAGATTAATCTATATAATTTTGTTCAAAATACCATATTCAACTATTTGAACTCATAAAATTTGATTTAATAACATCTAATTTATGTTTTATTGGGATTAAAATTTGCTTGTCTAAAATTACTTTATAGAGAATCCGTTCGAATTTTAACCAAGTAAAAAGCTGAAAATTTTATATTTATTGGGATTTAATAACATCTAATTTTTGTTTTATATTTATCTGTATAACATCTGATTTTCGTTTTGTTGGGATTAAAACGTGCATGTCTAAAAAGGCTTTGTAGAGAATTCGTTCGAATTTTAACCGAGTAAAAAGCTAAAAATTTTATGTTAATCTGTATAATTTTGTTTAAAAGACCATATTCAACTATTTGAGCTCAAAAAATTTGATTTAATAACATCTGGTTTTCGTTTTGTTGGGATTAAAACGTGCATTTCTAAAATTGCTTTATAAAGAATCCGTTCGAATTTTAACCGAGTAAAAAGCTAAAAATTTTAGATTTATTTGTATAATTTTAGTCAAAATCCCATAATTAACAATTTGAACTCATAAAATTTTATTCAATAACATCTAGTTTTTGTTTTATTCGGATTAAAACGTGCATGTCTAAAACGTATTTATAGAGAATCCGTTCAAATTTTAACCAAGTAAAAAGCTGAAACTTTTAGATTAATTTGTATAATTTTGTTCAAAAGCCCATAATTAATTAGTTGAACTCAAAAAATTTGATTTAATAACATCTACTTATCGTTTTATTTGGTTTAATACGTGCATGTCTAAAGAGGCTTTATAGAGAATTTGTTCGAATTTTAACCGAGTAAAAAGTTGAAAATTTTAGATTAATTTGTATAATTTTGTTCAAAAGCCCATAATTAATTATTTGAACTCAAAAAATTTGATTTAATAACATCTACTTATCGTTTTATTCGGTTTAATACGTGCATGTCTAAAGAGGCTTTATAGAGAATCTGTTCGAATTTTAACCGAGTAAAAAGTTGAAAATTTTAGATTAATTTGTATAATTTTGTTCAAAAGCCCATAATTAATTATTTGAACTCAAAAAAGTTGATTGAATAACATCTAGTTATCTTTTTGTTCGGATTAAAACGTGCATGTCTAAAAAGGCTTTATAGAGAATCTGTTCAAATTTTAACCGAGTAAAAAGTTGAAAATTTTAGATTAATTTGTATAATTTTGTTCAAAAGCATATAATTAACTATTTGAACTCATAAAATTTGAGTTAATAACATCTGGTTTTCGTTTTGTTGGGATTAAAACGTGCATGTCTAAAAAGGCTTTGTAGAGAATTCGTTCGAATTTTAACCGAGTAAAAAGCTGAATATTTTATGTTAATCTGTATAATTTTGTTTAAAAGACCATATTAAACTATTTGAACTCATAAAATTTGATTTAATAACATCTGGTTTTCATTTTGTTGGGATTAAAACGTGCATTTCTAAAATTGCTTTATAAAGAAGCCGGTCGAATTTTAACCGAGTAAAAAGCTAAAAATTTTAGATTTATTTGTATAATGTTATTCAAAATCCCATAATTAACTATTTGAACTCATAAAATTTTATTTAATAACATCTAGTTTTTGTTTTATTCGGATTAAAACGTGCATGTCTAAAAAGAATTTATAGAGAATCCGTTCAAATTTTAACCAAGTAAAAAGCTGAAACTTTTAGATTAATTTGTATAATTTTGTTCAAAAGCCCATAATTAATTATTTCAACTCAAAAAATTTGATTTAATAACATCTACTTATCGTTTTATTCGGTTTAATACGTGCACATCTAAAGAGGCTTTATAGAGAATCTGTTCGAATTTTAACCGAGTAAAAAGTTGAAAATTTTAGATTAATTTGTATAATTTTGTTCAAAAGCACATAATTAATTATTTGAGCTCAAAAAAGTTAATTTAATAACATCTAGTTATCTTTTTGTTCGGATTAAAACGTGCATGTCTAAAAAGGCTTTATAGAGAATCTGTTCGAATTTTAATCGAGTAAAAAGTTGAAAATTTTTTATTAATTTGTATAATTTTATTCAAAAGCACATAATTAACTATTTGAACTCATAAAATTTAATTTAATAACATCTGATTTTCGTTTTGTTGGGATTAAAACGTGCATGTCTAAAAAGGCTTTATAGAGAATTCGTTCGAATTTTAACCGAGTAAAAAGTTAAAAATTTTAGATTAATCTGCATAATTTTGTTCAAAAGCCCATAATTAATTATTTTAACTCAAAATATTTGATTTAATAACATCTAGTTATCGTTTTGTTCGAATTAAAACGTGCAAGTCTAAAAAGGCTTTATAGAGAATCCGTTCAAATTTTAACTGAGTAAAAAGCTTAAAATTTTAGATTAATCTGTATAATTTTGTTCAAAAGCCTATAATTAATTATTTGAACTCAAAAAATTTGATTTAATAATATCTCGTTATCGTTTTATTTGGATTAAAACTTGCATGTCTAAAAAGGCTTTATAGAGAATCCGTTCAAATTTAACCGAGTAAAAAGCTGAAACTTTTAGATTAATTTGTATAATTTTGTTCAAAAGACCATAATTAATTATTTGAACTCAAAAATTTGATTTAGTAACATCTCATTGTCGTTTTGTTTGGATTAAAACGTGCATGTCTAAAAAGGCTTTATAGAGAATCTGTTCGAATTTTAACCGACTAAAAAGTTTAAAATTTTAGATTAATTTGTATAATTTTGTTCAAAAGCCTATAATTTACTTTTTGAACTCATAAAATTTGATTTAATAATATCTGGTTTTCGTTTTGTTGGGATTAAAATGTACATGTCTATAATGGCTTTATAGAGAATCCGTTCGAATTTTAACCGAGTAAAAAGCTAAAAATTTTAGATTAATCTGTATAATTTTTGATATTATGGGATTCGTTGCTTCAAAAACAACGATCCTTGTTTGAAACGGATCTAGGATAATAGCAAGCAAGTCTCTGCAATAAACACAACATTATGGATGTTAGAATGATGTTAAAACAATAAGAAAATAAAGAAAAAAAAACTAAAACAAAGAAGAAAAGGGATGAAGGAATTCTGGCAGTTTCTGGAGGTTAATGAATATGAAATGCTCCGAGAGCTTTCATGGAAGCATTAAAACGTCCAAAATGGCAGAATTGGATGTTTAAGTTGCTGGGAAATAACAACAACGTTGAACTCGAAAGAACCCGAACAATATACTGAGCGGACCCGAATCGAATACGTTCTTCGTCAACGGACTTGGACCCTCTAGATAGCGATCTAGGAACCCGAAGTATCAAGGATTTGACACACTCAAACAAAGTCTGAATTTGTCAAGAAAAGTTCAATGAAGAACTGAAATTGAGAGAAAATCTCACAAGTGATTTTATTCATAAAATGTCTAATCTTGTCTTTACAAAATTAAGTAAATATATAGGAATAAAGGAGAAGTTGGCCAAATTTGAATTTGTGTCCTTAATTCAAACGAAAATTAAAATTTAAATGCTCAAATAACTTCTCCTAGGCTCCTAATATCCTTAGCCACATGTTTTGACACTTAAAACACATTAAACATGTGTTTAATGTTTGAATTTGAATAAGAAACCACTCATTCTTATCCAATGTTGCTGATTGGTCTTCAAAACAAGGGCCTTGTTTGGCTTGCTTGCTTTTGGACGCCCAAAATTGTGGAAAAGGGTGCTATGTGGGCCCCACATGCATGGCACATGCGTAGGACACCTGCTCTTCGTGTACGATAGGTTTCAGCTGCTGTAGGTCACTTCAACTTGAGTTGAGTTGAGCTGGAAATGGAGATGAGCTGAAACGAACTAGCTAAGAGTGTTAGGAGCTAAATGGAGCTGGGAGCTAAGCCTTTGAGCTGCCCCGAGCTAAGGTGAGCTGCGTGCATACCATTGAGCTTCTTCTGAGCTAAATATAATCCACTTGAGCTGGTATTGAACTGCATACGCTCTCCTGAGCTGGAGATGAGCTGGGTATGCCCACTTGAGCTAAGGTTCTCCTAAGTACCTATATTAGAACAAGGCAAACACATCTAAAAAGCCTTGTAGTCTTATTTTAACCACACAAACACACTTAAAATCAAATGCAAACATAATTAACATAGTATATACATAAGTAAACACACATACTAATATATATACCTAAATATGTCACATATCAGCATGCAACACATTATAAACAACATATTCTAAGGCATGAACATTCTCAAATGAATCTGAAATGTTAGCACAAGTAAGGAAAAGAGCTTCCCTGTATTTCTTTGCCTTAGAACGTGTGATAGGTCCTGATGGTAAGACCTCCGGATCAACCTGTTGAACTTGACATGATGTGCTCACATCATCCCCCCTTTCTTGAAAAGGATTTGACCTCAAATCTACAGAAATATCATACGGGGTTAAATCAGAAACATTAAATGTGGCACTTACAGTGTACTCGCCCGGTAAGTCTATCTTATAGGCGTTGTCATTCACTTTCTCCAACACCTGAAAAGGACCATCTCCTCGCGGTAACAACTTAGACCGCCTTTGGGCTGGAAATCGTTCCTTTCGAAAGTGAACCTAAACCCAATCACCAACATCAAAGGTGACTCACTTTCTTCCCTTATTTGCTTGCTTTTCGTACTGTTGAGTCCTTCGTTCTAAATTCTCCTTCACCTGTTGATGCAACTTCTTCACATATTCTGCTTTCGCTTGACCGTCTCTGTTCGTCACTTGTTCCTGTGGCAAAGGTAACAAATCTAGAGGCGTAATAGGGTTAAAACCATAAACAACCTCAAATGGTGACATCTTAGTAGCAGAATGTATAGCACGATTATACGCAAACTCAACATATGACAAACAATCTTCCCAAGTCCTAATGTTCTTTTTAATGATGGAACGCAACAAAGTAGATAAAACACGATTAACAACCTCAGTTTGTCCATCAATTTGGGGATGACAGGTAGTAGAAAACATGAGTTTTGTACCTATTTTGCTCCAAAGAGTCCTCCAGAAATGACTCAGAAACTTAACATCCCTGTCAGAAATAATTGACCTAGGAATACCATGTAATCGAACAATCTCTCTAAAGAATAAGTTAGCCACATTAACAGCATCATCAGTCTTATGGCATGCAATGAAATGTGCCATCTTAGAGAATCTATCAACCACAACAAAGACACTATCTCTACCATTTCTAGTTCGAGGCAATCCCAAAACAAAATCCATTGAAATATCAGTCCAAGGGAAATCAGGAATAGGTAGAGGTAAGTACATACCATGTGGTGAAACCTTCGATTTTGCTTTCTTACATGTCACACAATGTTCATAGTACCTTTCTACGTCTCTACGCATCTTAGGCCAAAATAGATGTTCTTTCAATGTCTGTAACGTCTTGGTGACTCCAAAGTGACCCATCAATCCACCCTCATGTGCTTCTCGGATCAGAATATCACGCATTGAACCCTGTGGAATGCATATCCTATTTTCTTTGAAAAGATAACCATCATGCCTGTAAAACTTTCCATCTGTACCTTTCTCACAAGCATTATACTTATCTCTAAAATCAGAATCATCAACATACAAGTCACGTATATATGCAAATCCAATCAAATGTGAGTCAAGGTAATTCAAAAGCACATATCTACGTGATAAAGCATCAGCAACAACATTATCTTTACCCTTTTTGTAACGAATGACATAAGGAAAAGACTCTAAAATTTCAACCCATTTAGCATGTCGTTTATTCAATTTATGCTGACCTGTGATATATCGTAAAGCCTCATGATCAGTGTGAATCACAAACTCCTTAGGCAACAAGTAATGTTGCCATGTCTCCAATGCCCGAATTAGTGCATACATCTCCTTGTCGTAGACTGGATAATTCAATGTTGCTCCACTAAGCTTTTCACTGAAGTATGCAATGGGCCTTTTTTCGTGCATTAGCACAGCGCCTATACCAACTCCAGAAGCATCACATTCAATTTCAAAAGTTTTATCAAAGTTAGGTAAGGCTAACACAGGTGACTTCGTTAAACAATCCTTAATTTTCAAAAAGGCATCTTCTTGTTCTTTACCCCATAAGAAGCTAGAATTCTTCTTAATAATCCCTGTTAAGGGTGCGGTAATAGAACTAAAGTTAGGAACAAACCGACGATAGAAACTAGCTAAGCCATGAAAAGATCTAACCTGAGTAATCGATGTCGGTTGTGGCCATTCCTGAATTGCCTTTATCTTCTCAGGATCGACTTCAACACCCTGTGCACTAACAATGTAACCAAGAAATGTAAGTTTGTTAGTACAAAACACACATTTCTCTATGTTACCAAACAATCTTTCTTCTCGCAAAGTTTGTAAAACAACTCTCAAATGTTCTACATGATCCTGCAAAGTCTTGCTATAAATCAAAATATCGTCAAAATATACAACACAAAACTTTCCAATAAAAGATCGTAGAACATGATTCATCAATCGCATAAAAGTACTAGGTGCATTAGTTAAGCCAAAAGGCATTACTAACCATTCGTACAAACCTAGCTTCGTTTTGAAGGCTGTCTTCCATTCATCGCCTTCTCGTATGCGAATCTGATGATATCCACTCTTTAGGTCAATTTTGGAGAAGATGACGGCTCCACAAAGCTCGTCCAACATATCATCAAGTCTGGGAATAGGATGACGATACTTAATTGTAATCTGATTCACAGCTCTACAATCTACGCACATCCTCCAAGACCCATCTTTCTTTGGCACTAATAGTACCGGAACAGCACACGGACTCAGACTCTCTCGAATATAACCCTTGTCCATTAATTTTGTCACTTGTCTTTGAAGCTCTTTCGTCTCTTCGAGGTTAGTTCGATAAGCTGGTCAATTTGGAATAGTAGCACCTGGGATAAAGTCAATCTGGTGCTCAATGCCACGAAGAGGTGGCAATCCCCTCGGTGTTTCTTCCGGAAACACATCCTTAAATTCCTGCAATAGGGAAACAATTGATGCAGGCAAATTAGAAGGAAAGTCAGTCAATAAACAATAATCTTTAAACATTAAAATAAGCAAAGATTGGTGAGAGGAAAGACATTTCCTGATTTCTCGATTGCTTGCATAAACATTCATCTTATTTTTCTCCTTTGCATCTTCCTTACTCTTTTTTAAGCTTGCTTGATCTTCCATCACTTGACTCGGTGTCAAAGGAGCCAATGTAATCTTCTTATCTGCATGCATAAAAGAGTATCGATTTGTAAAACCATCTTGCATTACCTTCTTGTCATATTGCCAAGGGCGTCCCAAAAGAAGGTGAGTAGCATCCATCGACACAACATCACAAAGGACCTCGTCCTTGTAACTTCCGATCGAAAACGGTATAAAAACTTGTTTTGTTACTTTAAGTTCTCCCCCGTCATTCAACCATTGCAATTTGTACGGATTCGGATGCTTTGTTGTCTTGAGACCTAACCTGTCAACCATCACTGAACTAGCAACATTAGTACAACTACCGCTATCAATAATAACAACACATACCTTATCTTGAATTTTGCATCGCGTGTGAAATATATTCTCGCGTTGTTGTTCATCCTGAACCTGTTGCACACTCAGACTACGTTTAACAACCATAATTTCCATTACCTTACCAGTCTCAGCAACTTCTAGGATATCCTCTTTATCATCTTCATCAGGGATCTCATGTGGTTCTTCTTCAAAATCTGACTCAATCTCTCCATCATCTCGCATCAACATAACCCTACGATTAAGACACTGGCTAGCAACATGTCCTCGACCAAGGCACTTAAAACATTGAATATCTCTCGATCTCTCTCGTACAACCACTTTTTGTTTACCATGCCCATTATCAACAAGGGAGGCTTTGGCTTGCTGGACTCGCCTTGTTCTTGAATCCGAAGTGGCGCTTGTGGTGCTTGTTTCCTAGCATGGTTAGGGTATATAATGGATTCGTAAAAGATTTAAATGGAGTAGTATTACCTTGAGTAGAAACTTTTCTACGTTGTTGTCGCTCAATTTTCATCGCCATATACACCATGTCATCCAATTCGACATAATGCTGCAATTCAACAACGTTAGCAATTTCAGAATTCAAACCTGCCATAAACCGAGCCATAGTCGCCTCACGATCCTCAACTATGTTTGCACGCATCATGGACATCTCCATTTCCTTGAAATAGTCCTCGACGCTCCTATTGCCCTGTTTCAAAGTTTGTAATTTCTGAAATAAATCACGATGATAGTGAGAAGGAACAAACCGTTTCCACATGATACGCTTCATTTCGTCCCATGTTCTCACTGGTCCTTCACCCGCACGTCGTCGACTAACCAGTAATTGATCCCACCACAATAGTGCATAGTCAACAAACTCCAAAGTTGCTAGTCGTACTTTCTTTTGTTCCGAGTAATTGTAACACTCGAAAACGTGTTCAACTTTACTTTCCCATGTTAGATAAGCATCTGGATCTGAACGTCCCTGAAAAGAAGGTATAACAACTTTTATGTTAGAAATATTATCATCAACTGCACGTCCTGGTCGTTGATTCGTTCGTGGTGATTGTTCGACGTCGTTTTCATCAAGATTCTCATTTTGGACAGATTGGGAACCACCCCCATCTATTCTATCCAAACGAGACTGAATAGGCTCCAATGCTTGGTCTAAAAGACGCTGCAAGGTTCGAGTAAAAGCCTGCATTTGCAAATCTGGTGGATTACTTCCACCGGGACTACGATCGTCATTACCTGTCATTGCAGCAACGAAAAACAAGAAAAGAAAACTATTATGTTAAATAAACGAAATTTTAAAGTCCCTCACTACACACACAACAAATTCTCGCAGATCACTCCAAAAGAACAATGCACTCAGCAAAGTAACACTCAGCACTCGTGTTTCACTCGGGAATACTTGAATGGCTCTTTTGATTCCCCTTCTGTGCTCACACTCTCAAATGCCTTTTCCACTCGTTCTCTTGCAAACAGCTCTTTAAGGAACTAATCTGATCCTTCAAACTTGTTATCTGTGTCAAACTCCAAGATATATGTAACGGTGGTACAAACAAGAGTTAAAAGTGAATTAGGGTTTTTTTAGATGACACAAAGGCTGGAAAATAAAGAAAACAAACAAAAAGCAAGGTTGGATAGTAAAACAAAAGAAAAACAATGCTAGAAAGTAAAAAAGAAAGAAAAACAAGGCTGAAAAAAAAAACAAAAGGAAAACAAGAATAAGGCTGGAATTAATGAAGAACAAAGTGAATTAAGGCTGGAAATGAAGTACTTACTGCATTAGAAATGCTTACCACAATCCTATCACCGAACAAACAAGAACACGTCGTTTTAAGTGATTTAGAGGCATTCCATGGTAAACGTAAAGCATCCTTCATCATTTTTGTGGTCAAACAGCACATATAAACATGAAAATACACTAAATATTCAAATGTGATTTTTTTTTCAAATTTTTCGAATTTCTTTTGTTGACTTTGACTTTTCTGGTCAAACTTTGACTTTGACTTTCTTTTCTTTTGTAGAATTTCGAATTTTTTTCTTTTTTTTTCTTTTGTTGTTTTTGATATATGTAGTGCAGAAAGTGCTAATATCCAACCAAAACTCTGATTACCATATGATATTAGGGGATTCGTTGCTTCAAAAACAACAATCCTTGTTTGAAACGGATCTAGGATAATAGCAAGCAAGTCTCTGCAATAAACACAACATTATGGATGTTAGAATGATGTTAAAACAATAAGAAAACAAAGAAAAAAAACTGAAACAAAGAAGAAAAGGGATGAAGGAATTCTGGCAGTTTCTGGAGGTTAATGAATATGAAATGCTCCGAAAGCTTTCATGGAAGCATTAAAACGTCCAAAATGGCAGAATTGGATGTTTAAGTTGCTGGGAAATAACAACGACGTTGAACTCGAAAGAACCCGAACAATATACTGAGCGGACCCGAATCGAATACGTTCTTCGTCAACGGACTTGGACCCTCTAGATAGCAATCTAGGAACCCGAAGTATCAAGGATTTGACACACTCAAACAAAGTCTGAATTTGTCAAGAAAAGTTCAATGAAGAACTGAAATTGAGAGAAAATCTCACAAGTGATTTTATTCATAAAATGTCTAATCTTGTCTTTACAAAATTAAGTAAATATATAGGAATAAAGGAGAAGTTGGCCAAATTTGAATTTGTGGCCTTAATTCAAACGAAAATTAAAATTTAAATGCTCAAATAACTTCTCCTAGGCTCCTAATATCCTTAGCCACATGTTTTGACACTTAAAACACATTAAATATGTGTTTAATGTTTGAATTTGAATAAGAAACCACTCATTCTTATCCAATGTTGCTGATTGATCTTCAAAGCAAGGGCCTTGTTTGGCTTGCTTGCTTTTGGACGCCCAAAATTGTGGAAAAGGGTGCTATGCGGGCCCCACATGCATGGCACATGCGTAGGACACCTGCTCTTCGTGTACGATAGGTTTCAGCTGCTGTAGGTCACTTCAACTTGAGTTGAGTTGAGCTGGAAATGGAGATGAGCTGAAACGAACTAGCTAAGAGTGTTAGGAGCTAAATGGAGCTGGGAGCTAAGCCTTTGAGCTGCCCCGAGCTAAGGTGAGCTGCGTGCACACCATTGAGCTTCTTCTGAGCTAAATATAATCTACTTGAGCTGGTATTGAACTGCATACGCTCTCCTGAGCTGGAGATGAGCTGGGTATGCCCACTTGAGCTAAGGTTCTCCTAAGTACCTATATTAGAACAAGGCAAACACATCTAAAAAGCCTTGTAGTCTTATTTTAACCATACAAACACACTTAAAACCAAATGCAAACATAATTAACATAGTATATACATAAGTAAACACACATACTAATATATATACCTAAATATGTCACATATCAGCATGCAACATATAAACAACATATTCTAAGGCATGAACATTCTCAAATGAATCTGAAATGTTAGCACAAGTAAGGAAAAGAGCTTCCCTGTATTTCTTTGCCTTAGAACGTGTGATAGGTCCTGATGGTAAGACCTCCGGATCAACTTATTGAACTTGACATGATGTGCTCACATCAATTTTATTCAAAAGCTCAAAATTAAATATTTGAACTCGTAAAATTTAATTTAGTAAAATTTGGTTTTCGTTTTGTTGGGATTAAAATGTGCATGTCTAAAAAGGCTTTGTAGAGAATCCGTTCGAGTTTTAACTGAGTAAAAAGCTAAAAATTTTAGATTAATCTGTATAATTTTGTTCGAAAGCCCATATTCAACTATTTGAACTCATAAAATTTATTTAATAACATCTGGTTTTCATTTTGGTGGGATTAAAACTTGCATGTCTAATATTGCTTTATAGAGAACCCGTTCGAATTTTAATTGAGTAAAAAGCTAAAAATTTTAGATTTATCTGTATAATTTTGTTCAAAATCCCATAATTAACTATTTGAACTCGTAAAATTTGATTTAATAACATCTAATTTTCGTTTTCTTAGGACAAAAACTTGCTTTTCTAAAATTTCTTTAAAGAGAATCCGTTTGAATTTTAACCGAGTAAAAAGCTGAAAATTTTAGATTTATCTATATAATTTTGTTCAAAATCCAATAATTAACTATTTGAACTTATAAAATTTATTTAATAACATCTGGTGTTTGTTTTATTCGGATTAAAACGTCCACGTCTAAAAAGGCTTTATAGAGAACCCGTTCAAATTTTAACCGAGTAAAAAGCTGAAAATTTTAGATTAATTTGTATAATTTTGATCAAAACCCCATAATTAATTATTTGAACTCAAAAAATTTGATTTAATAACATCTAGTTATCGTTTTGTTCGGATTAAAATGTGCATGAATAAAAAGGCATTATAGAGAATCCGTTCGAATTTTAACCGAGTAAAAAGTTGAAAATTTTAGATTAATCAGTATAATTTTGTTCAAAAGCCCATAACTAACTATTTGAACTCGTAAAATTTGATTTAATAACATCTGATTTTTGTTTTGTTGGGATTAAAACGGGCATGTCTAAAAAGGCTTTATAGAGAACCCGTTCAAATTTTAACCGAGTAAAAAGCTGAAAATTTTAGATTAATTTGTATAATTTTGTTCAAAACCCCATAATTAATTATTTGAACTCAAAAAATTTGATTTAATAACATCTAGTTATCGTTTTGTTCGGATTAAAACGTGCATGAATAAAAAGGCATTATAGAGAATCCGTTCGAATTTTAACCGAGTAAAAAGTTGAAAATTTTAGATTAATCTGTATAATTTTGTTCAAAAGCCCATAACTAACTATTTGAACTCGTAAAATTTGATTTAATAACATCTGATTTTCGTTTTGTTGGGATTAAAACGGGCATGTCTAAAAAGACTTTATAGAGAATCCGTTCGAATTTTAACCGAGTAAAAAACTGAGAATTTTAGATTAATCTGTATAATTTTTTTCAAAAGCTCAAAATTAAATATTTGAACTCATAAAATTTCATTTAATAAAATCTTGTTTTCGTGTTATTGGGATTAAAATGTGCATGTCTAAAAAGGTTTTGTAGAGAATTTGTTCGAATTTTAACCGAGTAAAAAGCTAAAAATTTTAGATTAATCTGTATAATTTTGTTTAAAAGACCATATTCAACTATTTGAACTCATAAAATATTATTTAATAACATCTGGTTTTCGTTTTGGTGGGATTAAAACTTGCATGTCTAAAATTGTTTTATAGAGAATCCGTTCGAATTTTAATCGAGTAAAAAGCTGAAAATTTTAGATCTATCTGTATAATTTTGTTAAAAGTCCCATAATTAACTATTTGAACTCATAAAATTTTATTTAATAACATCCGGTTTTTGTTTTGTTCGGATTAAAACGTGCATGTCTAAAAATGCTTTATAAAGAATCTTTTCAAATTTTAACCGAGTAAAAAGCTGAAAATTTTAGATTAATCTGTATAATTTTGTTCAAAACCACATAATTAATTATTTGAACTCAAAAAAAATGATTTAATAACATCAAGTTATCGTTTTGTTCGAACTAAAACGTGCATATCTAAAAAAGCTTTATAGAGAATCCGTTTGACTTTTAACCGAGTAAAAAGTTGAAAATTTTAGATTAATCTGTATAATTTTGTTCAAAAGCCCATAATTAACTATATGAACTCGTAAAATTTGATTTAATAACATCTGATTTTCGTTTTGTTGGGATTAAAACGTGCATGTCTAAAAAGGCTTTATAGAGAATCCGTTCGAATTTTAACCGAGTAAAAAGCTAAAAAATTTAGATTAATCTATATAATTTTGTTCAAAAGATCAAAATTAAATATTTGAACTCATAAAATTTCATTTAATAAAATCTTGTTTTCGTTTTGTTGGGATTAAAATGTGCATATCTAAAAAGGCATTGTAGAGAATTCGTTTGAATTTTAACCGAGTAAAAAGCTAAAAATTTTAGATTAATCTGTATAATTTTGTTTAAAAGACCATATTCAACTTTTTGAACTCATAAAATTTGATTTAATAACATCTGGTTTTCGTTTTGGTGGGATTAAAACTTGCATGTCTAAAATTGCTTTATAGAGAATCCGTTCGAATTTTAACCGAGTAAAAAGTTGAAAATTTTAGATTAATCTGTATAATTTTTTTCAAAATCCCATAATTAACTATATGAACTCGTAAAATTTGATTTAATAACATCTGATTTTCGTTTTGTTAGGATTAAAACGTGCATGTCTAATAAGACTTTATAGAGAATCCGTTCGAATTTTAACCGAGTAAAAAACTGAAAATTTTAGATTAATTTGTATAATTTTTTTCAAAAGATCAAAATTAAATATTTGAACTCATAAAATTTCATTTAATAAAATCTTGTTTTTGTTTTGTTGGGACTAAAATATGCATGTCTAAAAAGGCATTGTAGAGAATTCGTTTGAATTTTAATCGAGTAAAAAGCTAAAAATTTTAGATTAATTTGTATAATTTTGTTTAAAAGACCATATTCAACTTTTTTAACTCATAAAATTTGATTTAATAACATCTGGTTTTCGTTTTGGTGGGATTAAAACTTGCATGTCTAAAATTGCTTTATAGAGAATCCGTTTGAATTTTAATCGAGTAAAAAACTAAAAATTTTAGATCTAAGTAATTTTGTTAAAAATCCCATAATTAACTATTTGAACTCATAAAATTTTATTTAATAACATCTGGTTTTTGTTTTGTTCGGATTAAAACGTGCATGTCTAAAAAGGCTTTATATAGAATCCTTTCAAATTTAAACGAGTAAAAAGCTAAAAATATTAGATTAATCTGTATAATTTTGTTTAAAAGCCCAAAATTAATTATTTGAACTCAAAAAATTTGATTTAATAACATCTAGTTATCGTTTTGTTCGGATTAAAATGTGCATGTCTAAAACGGCTTTGTAGAGAACCCTTTCGAAATTTAACTGAGTAAAAAGTTGAAAATTTTAGATTAATCTGTATAATTTTTTTCAAAAGCCCATAATTAACTATTTGAACTCGTAAAATTTGATTTAATAACATCTAATTTTCGTTTTGTTGAGACTCTAAAATTGCTTTATAGAGAATATGTTCGAATTTTAACCGAGTAAAAAGCTGAAAATTTTAGATTTATTTGTATAATTTTGTTCAAAATCCAATAATTAACTATTTGAAATCATAAAATTTCATTTAATAACATCTGGTTTTTGTTTTTTTCGGATTAAAACGTGCATGTCTAAAAAGGCTTTATAAAGAATCCTTTCAAATTTTAACCGAGTAAAAAGCTAAAAATTTTAGATTAATCTGTATAATTTTGTTCAAAAGTCCATAATTAATTTTATAACTCAAAAAATTGATTTAATAACATCTAGTTATCGTTTTGTTCAGATTAAAACGTGCAAATCTAAAAAGGCATTATAAAGAATCCGTTCGAAGTTTAACCGAGTAAAAAGTTGAAAATTTTAGATTTATCTATGTAATTTTATTCAAAATCTCATAATTAACTATTTGAACTCATAAAATTTGATTTAATATCCTCTGGTTTTGTTTTGTTTGGATAAAACGTCAACGTCTAAAAAGGCTTTATAGAGAATCCGTTCAAATTTTAAACGAGTAAAATGCTGAAACTTTTAGATTAATCTATATAATTTTGTTTAAAAGACCATAATTAATTATTTGAACTCAAAAAAATTTATTTAATAACATCTACTTATCATTTTGTTCAGATTAAAAAGTTCATGTCTAAAAAGGCTTTATAGAGAATCCGTTCGAATTTTAACCGAGTAAAAAGCTGAAAATTTTAGATTAATCTGTATAATTTTGTTTAAAAGCCCATAATTAATTATTTGAACTCAAAAAATTTGATTTAATAACATCTACTTATCATTTTGTTCGGATTAAAACGTGCATGTCTAAAAAGGATTTATAGAGAATCCGTTCGAATTTTAACCGAGTAAAAAGCTGAAAATTTTAGATTAATCTACATAATTTTGTTCAAAAGCACATAATTAATTACTTGAACTCAAAAAATTTGATTTAATAACATCTAGTTATCGTTTTGTTCGGATTAAAACGTTCATGTCTAAAAAGGCTTCGTAGAGAATCCGTTTAAATTTTGACCGAGTAAAAAGCTGAAAATTTTAGATTAATCTGCATAATTTTGATCAAAAGCCCACAATTAATTATTTGAACTCAAAAAATTAGATTTAATAACATCTAGTTATCGTTTTGTTCGGATAAAAACGTGCTTGTCTAAAAAGGCTTTATAGAGAATCCGTTCAAATTTTAACCGAGTAAAAAGCTGAAAATTTTAGATTAATTTGTATAATTTTATTCAAAAGCCCTTAATTAACTATTTGAACTGATAAAATTTGATTTAATAACATCTGATTTTCATTTTGTTGGGATTAAAACGTGCATGTCTAAAAAGGCTTGATAGAGAATCCGTTGGAATTTTAACCAAGTAAAAACCTGAAAATTTTAAATTGATAAGTATAATTTTGTTCAAAAGCTCAAAATTAACTATTTGAACTCATAAAATTTCATTTTATAAAATCTGGTTTTCGTTTTGTTGGGATTAAAACGTACATGTGTAAATGAGCTTTAAAAAGAATTTGTTCGAATTTTAACCGAGTAAAAAGATGAAAATTTTAGATTAATCTACATAATTTTGTTCAAAAGCCCATAATTAATTATTTGAAATCTAAAAATTTGATTTAATAACATCTAGTTATCGTTTTACTCGGAATAAAACGTGCATGTCTAAAAAGGCTTTATGGAGAATCCGTTTGAATTTTAACCGAGTAAAAAGCTGAAAATTTTAGATTAATCTGAATAATTTTGTTCAAAAGCCCTTAATTAACTATTTGAACTCATAAAATTTGATTTAATAACATCTGGTTTTCGTTTTGTTGGGATTAAAACGTGCATGTCTATAAAGGCTTTATAGAGAATCCGTTCGAATTTTAACCGAGTAAACAGCTAAAAATTTTAGATTAATCTGTATGATTTTATTCAAAATCTCAAAATTAAATATTTGAACTCATAAAATTTCATTTAATAAAATCTGGTTTTCGTTTTGTTGAGTTTAAAATGTGCATGTCTAAAAAGGCTTTATTGAAAATCCGTTTCAATTTTAACCGAGTAAAAAGCTAAAAATTTTAGATTAATCTACATAATTTTGTTCAAAAGCCCATAAATAATTATTTGAACTCAAAAAATTTGATTTAATAACATCTAGTTATCCTTTTGTTCGGATTAAAACGTTCATGTCTAAAAAGGCTTTATAGAGAACCCGTTTGAATTTTAACCGAGTAAAATGATGAAAATTTTAGATTTATCTGTATAATTTTATTCAAAATCTCATAATTAACTATTTGAAATCATCAAATTTTATTTAATAATATCTCATTTTATTTTGTTCGTATTAAAACGTCCACATCTAAAAAGGCTTTATAGAGAATCCGTTCAAATTTTAAACGAGTAAAAAGCTGAGAATTTTAGATTAATCTGTATAAATTTTTTCAAAAGCCTATAATTAATTATTTGAACTCAAAAAAATTGATTTAATAACATCTAGTTATCATTTTGTTCGGATTAAAACGTGTATGACTAAAAAGGCTTTATAGAGAATCCGTTCGAATTTAACCGAGTAAAAACCTGAAAATGTTAGATTTATCTGTATAATTTTGTTCAAAATCTCATAATTAACTATTTGAACTCATAAAATTTGAGTTAATAACATATTGTTTTGTTTTGTTCGGATTAAAACGTGCATGTCTAAAAAGGTTTTATAGAGAATCCGTTCGAATTTTAACCGAGTAAAAAACTGAAAATTTTAGATTAATCTGCATAATTTTGTTCAAAAACCCGAAATTAGTTATTTGAACTCATAAAATTTGATTTAATAACATCTAGTTATCGTTTTGTTCGGATTAAAACGTGCATGTCTAAAAAGGCTTTATAGAGAATCCGTTCAAATTTTAACCGAGTAAAACGCTGAAAATTTTAGATTAATCTGTATAATTTTATTCAAAAGCCCTTAATTAACTATTTGAACTGATAAAATTTGATTTAATAACATCTGATTTTCATTTTATTGGGATTAAAATGTGCATGTCTAAAAAGGCTTGATAGAGAATCCGTTTGAATTTTAACCGAGTAAAAACCTGAAAATGTTAGATTTATCTATATAATTTTGTTCAAAATCTCATAATTAACTATTTGAACTCATAAAATTTGATTTAATAACATATTATTTTTGTTTTGTTCGGATTAAAACGTGCATGTCTAAAAAGGCTTAATAGAGAATCCGTTCGAATTTTTTTTTTGTTTTTTGTGAGAAAGGGCCTCATTAAAAAAACCCTATAGCCGACCGCCCAGGGGCAGGAAGGCCCCTATGGGGAAAAGAGTACCCAAGATCTTATTGAGAAGGGGAGGAAAACCTCTCCGAATTTACAGAAGCCCGAATAAAATCGGGAAAGTCATAGGAGAAAAAACAAGAAGAAAAGGAACGCAAAGCCCTAGTAGCTAACACGTGGGCTACAACATTAGCCTCTCTAGGTACATAACAAATCTTACAGTCAGGTAAAGTACCAAGAGTTGAACGAATACGAGACACCAAAGGTTGCACCGAGGAACGATCCTGGTAAAGGGGATCGTTGACCTTGTTAGCAATGGAAGCAGAGTCGGTCTCAAAGACAATACGGGTCCAGCCATTGGAAGAGGCAAACTTCAGACCTTCCAAAAGGGCAAGAGCTTCAGCAGAGGCAGGATCCGAACAGAGGAGAGGCAAAGAACAGCCACCAAGGACAATGCCAGAGGAGTCCCGAACAACGACACCAGCTGCTGCTCCTTTTAACACGGGGTCGAATGCACCATCCGTGTTAATCTTGACGTAACCAGGGTCTGGCTTCGTCCATCTAGCAAGAGCAAGAGTGGGCTCAGCTAGCCGAGAATGTAGGCGGGAGGCACTGTTAGCTGAGGTGTAATCATGTAAAAGACTTAGAGCATTAGAAACCGTTAACCACACCGGCTGAAGATGGTTATTATGCACAAAGTCATTGCGACGATTCCAAAGATTCCATAAGATCGTGAGAAGTAAAGAAAATTACTGAAGAGAAAGAAAGCCAGCCGCCGCAGAAAGCCATTGATAAGGGGAGGTATAAATAGGAGAAAGAAGTCGAGATGGGAGACCTGCCAACTGGAACGCCTCTCTAGTGCAAGGGCAGTCCCGTATAGCATGGATGGTAGTTTCAATGGCCAAATTGCATAAAGAGCAAATCCCCGGACCTAGATTGGCCTGAAGGATTTTGTGACCAGAGGGAAGTGCATCGTGACACAAACGCCAAGCAAAAGAACGTACCTTGGGAAGAGTGGGTAATTTAGAAAGGACTTTCCAAAGTTTAGAGGGCCTATTAACTGGTCCTGGCTGACGCGTCAGAAAATGATAGCCCGAACGTACAGAATAGATACCAGAATCATGGTTACCCCAGAGGGTGGTGTCTTGTGTATCATTAATAATCGAAACATTGAGGATAGTATTAGCATCCTCATATGTAAAGTAATTCCGAACTTTGGACGCATCCCAGCGGGGTAGGTTAGGTAGCATAAAAGTGCCGGCGCGCAAAGGCACTTCATCATTGATCTCATAATCATCATAAAGGCGCAACGGCTGAGAGCCACCCTAGTTGTCAAAGTGGATCTGGATAGTACTATTCATGCCTGGACGTAGAAAAAATCCATCACGAAGTTTAGAAATAGCTACACTGAGCCCTTTCCAAGCAAAGGAGGAACTCCGTGAAGAAACAGAGTCTAGTAAAGAACCAGCCGGGTAATACTTGCACTTGTAAATTTGACTAAGAAGGCTCCCAGGAGAACACACAAGGCGCCAAATCTGCTTACCAAGTAAAGCAATATTAAAATGGTGTAAATCACGAAAGCCGACTCCCCCAGCCGCTTTCGGGAGACAGACAATATCCCATGGAAGCATGTGCCATCCTTTTTTGCCAGCTTTCCCAGACCACCAGTAGCGGCGTATAGAAGTAGTCATGTCATCAATAATATTGAGTGGCAGAAGGTAGCAGGACATTACATATTGAGGCATAGATTGAAGAACAGATTTGATGAAGACTTCTCTCCCACTAAAAGAGAGGAGATGTTTGTCCCAGCTGTTCATTCTGGCAGTCATTTTATCTCTGGTGAAGCCCAGAGCAGCAGTTTTATTTTTCCCAATGAGAAGAGGGACTCCCAAGTAAAGCCCAGGATCATTCACCTCCCTGACATGCAGTATGTCATTGATGGCTGTCCGAAGTGACAAAGGGGTTTTCCGAGAATAGAAAATAGTAGATTTCTCAAAGAGATGGATCGTTGATTATGACATGCACTCAAAGAGAGGTGTCATTCATCGGGACATACTCTCAAAGAGAGGGCTCATCCGTCACGGTATACGCTCTAAGAAAGGGACTATTTATTATGACATGCACTCGAAGAAAAGGGTCATTCATCACGACATATGCTCAAAGAGAGGGGTCATTCACAATGACATATGCACAAATGGAGGGGTCATCGGTCACGGTATATGTTCTAAGAAGGGGACCATTTAGTATGACATGCACTCGAAGATAGGAGTCATTCACCGCGACATACGCTCAAAAAGGGAGGAACCGTTCAATATGACATGCACTCAAAGAAAGGGATCATTCATCGCGACATACGCTCAAAGAGAGGGGTCGTCCATCACTGATACGCTCAAAGAGAGGGACCGTTCACCATGAATTGCACTCAAAGATAGGGGCCATTCATCGCAACATACGCTCAATGAGAGGTGTCGTCCATCACGGTGTACGCTCAAAGAGAGGGACAATTCACCATGACATGCACTCGAAGAAAGGGGTCATTCATCAAGACAAATGCTCAAAGAGAGGTGTCGTCCATCACGAGATACGCTCAAAGAGGGGGACCGGTCATTATGACATACGCTCAAAGAGAGGGACTGGTCATTATGATATACGCTCGAATAGAGCGGTCATTCACCGCAACATACGCTCAATGGGAGGGGTTGTCCATCACAATTTACTCTTTAAGAAAGGAACCGTTCATTATGACATACACTCGAAGAGAGGGGTCATTCAGTGCGATCTATGCTCAAAGAGAGGGGTCGTCCATCACGGTATACGATCAAAGATAGGGAGGGACCTTTCATTTTAACATGCACTCGAGGAGAGGGCTGATTCACCGCGACATATGCTCAAAGAGATGGGTCGTCCATCACAGTATACACTCTAAGAAAGGGATCATTACATGCAAAAAAAGAGAGGGGTCATTCATCGCAACAAACTCTCAAAGAGAAGGGTCGTCCATCACGGTATCTGCTCACAAGGAGGGACCGTTCATTATGGCATGCACTCAAAGAAATGGGTCATTCACCGCGGCATACGCTCAAAGAGAGGGGTCGTCCATCAGAAAATACGCTCAAAGAGAGGAACCGTTCATTATGACATGCACTCGAAGAGAGGAGTCATTCACCGCGACATATGCTCAAACAAAAGGGGTCGTATATCATGGTATATGATCAAGGAGAGGGACCATTAACCGTAACATGCACTCAAAGAGAGGGGCCATTCATCGCGACATACACTCAAAGAGAGGGACGTCTATCACGGTAGACGCACAATGAGAGGAACCATTCACCATGACATGCACTCGAAGAGAGGTGTTATTCATTGCGACATACGCACATTGAGAAAGGCCGTCAATCACTATATACGCTCTAAGAAAGGGACCGTTCATTATGACATGCACTCGAAGAGATTGGTCATTCATCGCGATATACGCTCAAAGAGAGAGGTCGTCCATCACGGTATACACTCAAAGATAGAGACCTTTCATTTTAACATGCACTCGAGGAGAGGGCTGATTCACCGTGACATAGCTCAAAGAGATGGGTCAAAGGGACCATTCATTACGACCTACTCTCGATGTGAGGGGTCATTCACCGTGACATATGCTCAAAGAGAGCGGTCATCCGTCACGGTATATGCTCTAAGAATGGGATTGTTAATTATGACATGCACTAGAAGACATGAATCATTCATCACGACTTATGCTCAAAGAGAGTGGTCGTCCAACACGACATACGCTTAAAGAGAGGGTCGTCCATCAGGAAATACGCTCAAACAGAGGAACTGATCATTATGAAATACTCTCGAACAGAGGTGTCATTCACCGTGACATACGCTAAACGAGAGTAGACATGCATCACGGTATACGCTCTAAGAAAGTGAATGTTCATTATGATATGCACTCGAAGAGAGGGGTTATTCATCGCAAGATACACTCAAAGATAAGGGACGTCCATGACGGTATACGATCAAAGAGAGGGATTGTTCACCATGACATGCACTCGAAGAGAGGGTTCCTTCATTGCGACATACACTCAAAAAGAGGGGTCATCGATCACGGTATACGCTTAAAGAGAAGGGTCTTTCATTATGACAAACCCTCAAAGAGAGGGGTCATTCATCGCGATATATGCCAAAGAGAAGGGTCATCCATCACGGTATACGCTATAAGAAAGGGACTGTTCATTATGACATACACTCGAAGAGAGGGGTCATTCATTGCGACGTACGATCAAACAAAGGGGTCGTCCATCATGGTTTACGCTTAAAGAGAGGAGTCGTTCACAATGTCATGCTCAAAGAGAGGGGTCATTCACGCGACATAGTCTCAAAGGGAGGGTTTGTCTGTAACGGCATATGCTCAAAGAGAGGGGTCATTCACCAAGACAAAGTCTCAAATAGAGGGTTTGTCTGTCACGGCATACGCTCAAAGAGTGGGGTCATCCATCACAGTATACGCTCAAAGCGGGACTGTTCACCATGAAATGTACTAGAAGAGAGGGTCATTCATCGCAACATACGCTCAAAGATAGGTTCATCGATCACGATATACGCTCAAAGAGAGGGACCGTTGATTATGATATGGACTTAAGGAGAGGTGTCATTCATCGAGACATACTCTCGAAGAGAGTGGTCATCCATCACGGTATATGTTCTAAGAAGGGGACCGTTCAATATGACATGCACTCGAAGAGAGGGATCATTCATCGCGACATACGATCAAAAAGAGGGGTCGTCCATTACAGTATGTGCTCGAAGAAAGGGACCGTTCATTATTACATGCATTCGTAGAGAGGGGTCATTCATCGTGATATACGCTGAAAGAGAGGGATCATCCATCACGATATCCGCTCAAAGATAGGGATCGTTCACCATGACATACACTAGAATAGAGGGGTCATTCATCGTGACATACGCTCAAGGAGAGGGGTCGTCCATCACAGTATACGCTCAAAGAAAGGAACCGTTCATTATGACATGCACTCGAAGAAATGGGTCATTCACCGTGATATACGCTCAAAGAGAGGGGTCGTCCATCACAGTATACGCTCAAAGAGAGAGACCGTTCACCATGAATTACACTCAAAGATAGGGGCCATTCTTCGCGACATACGCTCAAAGAGAGGGGTCGTCCATCATGGTATACGCTCAAAGAGCGGGACAATTCACCATGACATGCACTCGAAGAATGGGGTCATTCATCATGACAAACGCTCAAAGAGAGCGGTCGTCCATCATGAGATACGCTCAAAGAGAAGGACCAGTCATTATGACATACGCTCGAATTGGGCGGTCATTCACTGCGACATACGCTCAATGAGAGGGGTTGTCCACTACGATTTACGCTCTAAGAAAGGAACCATTCGTTACGACATGCACTGGAAGAGAGGGATCATTCAACGCGACATACGCTCAAATAGAGGGGTCGTCCATCACGCCATACGCTCAAAAGAGGGAACGTTCATTATGGAGTATGTTTGAAGAGAGGGGTCATTCATCGCGGTATACGCTCAGAGAGAGGGGTCATCCATCACGGTATATGCTTTAAGAAAGGGACCGATCATTATGACAAGCACTCAAAGAGAAGGGTCATTCATAGCGACAAACACTAAAAGCGAGGGGTCGTCCATCACGGTATTCACTCAAAGAGAGGGATCTTTCACGATGACATACACTTGAAGAGAGGGGTCATTCATCGTGACATACGCTCAAAAAGAGGTGTCTCGATCACGGTATTTTCTCAAAGAGAGGAACCATTTATTATTACATTCCCTTGAAGAGAGGGTAATTCATTGCGACATATGTTCAAAGAGAGGGGTCTGGGGACACAGTATACGCTAAAAGAGATGGACAGTTCACCATGAAATGCACTCAAAGAGAGGGGTCATTCATCGCAACAAACGCTCAAAGAGAGGATCGTCGATCATGGTATATGCTCAAAGAGAGGGATCGTTGATTATGACATGCACTCAAAGAGAGGTGTCATTCATCGCGACATACTCTCAAAGAGAGGGGTCATCCATCACGGTATACACTCTAAGAAAGGGACTATTTATTACAACATGCACTCGAAGAGAGGGGTCATTCATCGCGACATACACTCAAGGAGAGGGGTCATTCACAATTACGTACGCACAAAGAGAGAGGTCGTCGATCACGGTATATGTTCTAAGAAGGGGACCGTTCATTATGACATGCACTCGAAGAGAGGGGTCATTCACCGCGACAAACGCTCAAAAGGGAGGAACCGTTCATTATGACATGCACTCGAAGAAAGGGGTCATTCACCACAACATAAGCTCAATGAGAGGGGTCGTCCGTCATGGATACGCTTAAAGAGAGGGACCGTTCACCATGAATTGCACTCAAAGATAGTGGCCATTCGCGACATACGCTCAAAGAGAGGGGTCGTCCATCACGGTATACGCTCAAAGAGAGGGACAATTCACCATGACATGCACTCGAATAAAGGGGTCATTCATCATGACAAATGCTCAAAGAGTGGTGTCGTCCAACACGAGATACACTCAAAGAGAGGGACCGGTCATTATGACCTACGCTCGAATAGAGTGGTCATTCCCCGCGACATACGCTCAATGAGAGGGGTTGTCCATCACGATTTACTCTCTAAGAAAGGAACCGTTCATTACAAGATACACTCGAAGAGAGGGGTCATTCATCGCTATATACGCTCAAAGAGAGGGATTGTTCATCACGTTATACGCTCAAAGATAGGGACCTTTCATTTTAACATGCACTCGAGGAGAGGGCTGATTCATCGCGACATACGCTCAAAGAGATGGGTAGTCCATCACAGTATACTCTCTAAGAAAGGGATCATTACATGCACTCAAGGAGAAGGGTCATTCATCGCGACAAACGCTCAAAGAGAAGGGTCGTCCATCACAGTATCTGCTCACAAAGAGGGACCATTCATTATGGCATGCACTCGAAGAAAGGGGTCATTCACCGTGGCATACGCTCAAAGAGAGGGGTCGTCCATCAAAAAATACTATCAAAGAGAGGAACCGTTCATTACGACATGCACTCGAAGAGAGGAGTCCTTCACCGCGGCATATGCTCAAAGACAAGGGGTCGTATATCATGGTATAAGCTCAAGGAGAGGGACCGTTCACCATGACATGAACTCAAAGAGAGGGGTCCTTCATTACGAAAAACACTCAAAAAGAGGGGATGTCCATCACGGGATACGCTCAAAGAGAGGGACCAGTTATTATGACATACGCTCGTACAGAGCGGTCATTCACCGTGACATATGCAAAAGAGAGGGATCGTCCATCACGATTTACGCTTTTAGAAAGGAACCGTTCATTATGACATTGACACGAAGAGAGGGGTCATTCACCGGGTCATACACTCAAAGAGAGGGGTCATCCATCACGGTATACGCTCTAAGAAAGGGACGGTTCATTATGACATGAACTCGAAAAGAGGGGTCATTCATCGCGACATACACTCAAAGAGGGGGATCGTCCATCACGGTATTCGCTTAAGGAGAGGGAACTTTCACCATGACATGCACTTGAAGAGAGGGGTCATCCATCGCGATATACGCTCAAAAAGTAGGTCTCGATCATGATATTCGCTCAAAGAGGGGTCATTCATTGCAACGTACGCTCAAAGAGAGGTGTCATTCATCGCAACGTACGCTCAAAAAGTGGGTCTCGATCACGATATTTGCTTAAGGAGAGGGAACCTTCATTATGACATGCCCTCGAAGAGGGGTCATTCATTGCGACCTACGCTCAAACAGAGGGGTCGTCCGTCACAGTATACACTGAAAGAGAGGTACTGTTCACCATGAAATGCACTCGAAGAGAGGAGTCATTCATCGCAACGTACACTCAATGAGAGGGACCGTTGATTATGACATGCACTCAAAGAGACGTGTCATTCATCGCGACATACTCTCAGAGAGTCCATCACGATATACGCCCAAAGAGTGGAACTGCTCACCATGACATGCAGTCGAATAGAGGGGTTTTTATTCATCTCGACATAGGGTCAAAATAGAGGGGTCGTCCATCATAGTATACGCTCAAAGAGAGGGACCATTAATTATGATGTATGCTAGAAGAGAGGGGTCAATCACCGCGTCATAGGCTTAAAGAGGGGGACCAGTCATTATGACATATGCCAGAAGAGAGGGGTCAATCACAGCGTCATACGCTCAAAGAGAGGTGTGGTCCAACACGGTATACGCTCTAAGAAAGGGATGGTTCATTATGACAAGCACTCAAAGAGAGGGGTTAATCATCGCAACATACGCTCAAAGAAAGGGACTGTTTATTATGACATGCACTTGAAGAGATGGGTCATTCATCAAGACGTACGTTCAAAGAGAGGGGTCGTCCATTATGGTATACGCTCAAAGAGAGGGATCGTTCACCATGACATGCACTAAAAGAGAGGGGTCATTCACATCAAGATATATGCTCAAAGAAAGGGTCGTCCATCACGGGATACTCTCTAAGAAAGAGACCCTTCATTATGACATGCACTCGAAGAGAGGGGTCATTCAACGCGACATACACTCAAAGAGAGGGGTCATCCATCATGACATACGTTCAAAGAGAGGGAACGTTCATTATGAAATACGCTCGAAGAGAGGGGTCATTCACTGTGACATAAGCTCAAAGAGAGGAGTCATACATCACGGTATACGCTCAAAGAAAAGGACCGTTCATTGTGAAATACGCTCGAAGAGAGGGGTCATTAAACGCGACATACGCTGAAAGATAAGGGTCATCCATCACGGTATACGCTTTAAGAAAGGGACCTTTCATTATGACATGCACTCGAAGAGAGGGGTCTTTCATCGCGACATACGCTCAAAGAAAAGGTTCGTCAATCATGGTATACGCTATAAGAAAGAGGCCATTCATTATGACATGCACGCGAAGAGAGGGCTCATTCATCGCGACATACGCTCAAAGAGATGGGTCTTCCATCACCGTATACACTCTAAGAAAGGGATCAATACATGCACTCAAAGAGAGGGGTCATTCATCGCGACAAACGATCAAAGAGAAGGATCGTCCATCACGGTATCTACTCACAAAGAGGGACCGTTCATTATGACATGGACTAGAAGAGAGGGGTCATTCAACGTGGCATACGCTCAATGAGAGGGTCATCCATCACAATATACGCTCAAAGAGAGGGAACGTTCATTACGACCAGCACTCGAAGAGAGGGGTCATTCATCGCGACATACGTTCAAAGAGATGGGTCGTCCATCTCGATATACGCTCTAAGAAAGGGACCATTCATTATGACCTACTCTCGATGAGAGGGGTCATTCAACGTGACATATGCTCAAAGAGAAGGGTCGTCCATCACGGTATCCGCTCATAAAGAGGGACCGTTCATTATGACATGCACTCGAAGAGAGGGGTCTTTATTCATCGCGACATACTCTCAAAGAGTCCATCACGATATACCCCAAAGAGTGGGACTGCTCACCATGACATGCACTCGAATAGAGGGGGTTTTATTCATCGCGACATACGGTCAAAGAGAGAGGTCGTCCATCACAGTATACGCTCAAAGAGAGGGAACATTCATTATGACATATGCTAGAAGAGAGGGGTCATTCACCGCATCATAGGCTCAAAGAGAGGTGTCGTCCATCATGGTATACGCTCTAAGAAAGAGATTGTTCATTATGACAAGCACTCAAAGAGAGGGGTCAATCGTCGCGACATACGTTCAAAGAGAATGGTCGTCCATCAGGGTATACGCTCTAAGAAAGGGACTGTTTATTATGACATGCACTTGAAGAGATAGGTCATTCATCACGACGTACATTGAAAGAGAGGGGTTGTCCATTATGGTATACGCTCAAAGAGAGGGATCGTTCACCATGACATGCACTAAAAGAGAGGGGTCATTCACATCGAGATATATGCTCAAAGAAAGGGTCGTCCATCACGGGATACAATCAAAGAGAGCGATCGATGATTACGACAAACTCTCGAAGGGAGGGTCATTCACCGCAACATACCCTCAAAGAGAGGGATCGTACATCGCAATATACGCTCCAAGTATGGTACCGTTCATTATGACATGCACTCGAAGAGAAGAGTCATTCATCGCGACATATGCACAATTAGAAGGGTCGTCCATCACGGTATACGCTCTAAGAAAGAGACCGTTCATTATGACATGCACTCGAAGAGGGGGTCATTCAACGCGACATAAACTCAAAGAGAGGGGTCATCCATCATGACATACGCACAAAGAGAGGGAACGTTCATTATGAAATACGCTCGAAGAGAGGGGTCATTCACTGTGACATACGCTCAAAGAGAGGAGCCATCCATCACGGTATACGCTCAAAGAAAAGGACCGTTCATTATGAAATTCTCTAGAAGAGAGAGGTCATTTACCGCGACATACGCTCAGCGAGAGGGGTCGTCCATCACGGTATACGCTCTAGGAAAGAGACCATTCATTATGACAGGCACTCGAAGAGAGGGGTCATTCATCGCGATATACGCTCAAAGAGAAGGGTCGTCCATCACGGTATATGCTCAAAGAGAGGGACCTTTCATTTTAACTTGCACTCGAATAGAGGGCTCATTGATCGTGACATACGCTCAAAGAGATGGGTCGTCCATCACCGTATACACTCTAAGAAAGGGATCAATACATGCACTCAAAGAGAGGGGTCATTCATCGCGACAAACGATCAAAGAGAAGGATCGTCCATCACGATATCTACTCACAAAGTTGGACCGTTCATTATGACATGGACTCGAAGAGAGGGGTTATTCAACGTGGCATACGCTCAATGAGAGGGGTCATCCATCACAATATACGCTCAAAGAGAGGGATCGTTCATTACGACCAGCACTCAAAGAGAGGGGTCATTCACCGTGACATATGCTCAAAGAGAGGGACCGTTCACCACGAAATGCACTCAAAGAGAGAGGTTTTTCATCGCGACATATGCTCAAAGAGAGGGATCGTCCATCATCGGATACACTCAAAGAGAGAGACAGGTCATTACGACATATCTAGAAGTGAGGGGTCATTCACCACGACATACTCTCAAAGAGAGGAGTCATCCATCACGGTATACGCTCAAAGAAAAGGACCGTTCATTATGAAATTCTCTAGAAGAGAGAGGTCATTTACCGCGACATACGCTCAGCGAGAGGGGTCGTCCATCACGGTATACGCTCTAGGAAAGAGACCATTCATTATGACAGGCACTCGAAGAGAGGGGTCATTCATCACGATATACGCTCAAAGAGAGGGGTCGTGCATCACGGTATATGCTCAAAGAGAGGGACCTTTCATTTTGACATGCACTCAAATAGAGGGCTCATTGATCGCGACATACGCTCAAAGAGATGGGTCGTCCATCACCGTATACACTCTAAGAAAGGGTTCAATACATGTACTCAAAGAGAGGGGTCATTCATCGCGACAAACGATCAAAGAGAAGGATCGTCCATCACGGTATCTACTCACAAAGTTGGACCGTTCATTATGACATGGACTCGAAGAGAGGGGTCATTCAACGTGGCATACGCTTAATGAGAGGGGTCATCCATCACAATATACGCTCAAAGAGAGGGATTGTTCATTACGACCAGCACTCAAAGAGAGGGGTCATTCACCGCGACATATGCTCAAAGAGAGGGACCGTTCACCACGAAATGCACTCAAAAAGAGAGGTTTTTCATCGCGACATATGCTCAAAGAGAGGGATCGTCCATCATGGGATACACTCAAAGAGAGGGACAGGTCATTACGACATATCTAGAAGTGAGGGTCATTCACCACGACATACTCTCAAAGAGAGGGGTCGTCCATCACGGTATACGCTCTATAAAAGGGACTGTTCATTATGACATGCACTCGATGAGAGGGGTCCATTCATCGCGACATACACTCAAAGAGAGGGATCGTCCCTCACGGTATATGATCAAAGAGGGGGATCATTTACCATGACATGCACTCGAATAGAGGGGTCATTCATCGTGACATACGCTGAAAGAGAGTGATCGTCCATCACGGTATACGCTCAAGGAGAGGTACCGTTCACCATGAAATGCACTCGAAGAGAGGGGTCATTCAACGCGACATACGCTTAAAGAGAGGGTTCATCCATCACAGCATACGCTCAAAGAGAGGGGTCGTTCATTATGAAATACGCTCAAAGAGAGGGTTCAGCCATCACGGTATACGCTCTAAGAAAGGGATCGTTCATTGCAAAATACGCTCGAAGAGAGGGGTCATTCATATCCACATATGCTTAAAGAGAGGGTCATCCATCACGTCATACGCTCAAAGAGAGGGACTGTTCATTATGAAATACGCTCGAAGAGAGGAATCATTCACCGCGATATAGGCTCAAAGAGAGGGGTCATCCATCACAGTATACGGTCTAAGAAAAGGACCATTCATTATGAAGTACGCTCAAAGAGAGGGGTCATTCACCGCGACATACACTCAAAGAGCAGGCTCATTCATCACGTTATACGCTTTAAGAAAGGGACCGTTCATTATGACATGCACTCGAAGAGAGGGGTCATTCATCGCGACATACGCTCAAAGATAAGGGTCGTCCATCACGGTATACGCACTAAGAAAGGGACTGTTAATTATGACATGCACTCGAAGAGAGGGGTCATTCATCGCGACATACGTTCAGGAAGAGGGGTCGTCCATCACGGTATACACTCAAAGAGAATGACCGTTCACCATGATATGGACTCAAAGAGAGGGGGCATTCATCGCAACATACGCTCAAAGAGAGAGATCATCCATCACTGGATGCGCTCAAAGAGAGGGACCGGTCACTACAACACACTCTCGAAGACAGGGGTCATTCACCACGACATACGCTCAAAGAGAAGGGTCATCCATCTCGGTATACGCTCAAAGAAAGAGACCGTTCATTATGACATGCACTCCATGAGAGGGGACATTCATCGCGATATACACACAATGAGAAAGGTCGTTGAAGCGACCTTTTTCAGGTTTAAAGATGGAAAACGGAAAATTAGTTTGAAAAGTACTAAGGAGACAAGATCTTTGGTGGTATTGATTTAATGCCCTTCGAAAATGTTATTTAAAAAATATAAATTCTTTTGGAAAAATAAATTTGGAGCCGCCATCGGTCACTAAGGTAGACCGGACACCTTTAAAGGAAAATCAAAGATTTATTTTGAAAAAGGGTTTTGGAGTTGGTTATGCATGGGGAAGGATTAGCAACCCCATCACTTTCTGAAATCGATACAAAAAATATTTTCTTTAAAAATCATGTTTCAACTTTAATTTAATTTTAAATCCTTTTCTAAATTCAAAATTGACCTTAATTAAATTTGTTTAATTTAATTGGTCAATTCAAAACAATAAAGCATTTAATTAATAAGGTTTACGATACACCGAACCAAAGACTAAATCAACGTCAAATAATATTGTTCGTCGCGTTAGTTTAGGGTTCAGATCCTGCACGTCACCTTATGAATGATGCAACATAAAAAGAAATGACGTCATAATCTTGTCGGCTTTTAATTTTTATTCCCTAGAGATGGTGAAAAATAATTTTAATATTTCGCTCAACGTTCGATGATTCGGACCGTTATGACACGAGCATAAAAACTAATGATCACCTCTTTTCTTATAATCTAATCAATTAAATAAATAGAAACTGACCTAAATAAATAATAATAAATTATGTGAATGATTATAGTCTAGTGATACGAATCCAAAGGTAAAAAATCGAATGATTCAGCGCATGCATTTGGTGAGACAAATTCTAGAAATAAAATATCATTATTATTCTACCTCAATATAAAGAATTAAACATAAATAAATACACATGCAAGTAACAATTGATTTTGATTTAAAGACCATGTAATATAATATATATATATATATATATATATATATAAAGGATAAAACAAAATGACATGCTTAGAAATAAATTAAATAAAACAAGGACGCCTGTATACATAACTAACGATATATACATATATATTTGATTACATACATTATTAATACATAGTTATGCAACATAATATATCATATTTGATGATTTCATAATATCCACAAGTACATATTATATATATACACACACCGATAAAACTTAAACAAATAGTAAGGTAGAATATTAACATGCGTAGTACACATATTATTATAATAAACACACGTACAAACATGCAATATTAATGTAAAATATATGACCATAATATTAATACTAGTACAGAAATTAAAGCGTCCAAGCCCATTTTTTAAACATAAAAGTGACGAGTTAGACCCAGATAAAATGGTGATTACAGTCGTCCATCACGGTATACGCTCTAAGAAAGGGACCATTCATTATGACATGCACTCAAAGAGAGGGGCCATTCAACGCATCATATGCTCAAAGAGAGGAGTCACTATCACGGCATACGCTCAATGAGAGGGACCATTTATTATGAAATACGCTCGAAGAGAGGGGTCATTCACCGTGACATACGCTCAAAGAAAAAGGTCATCCATCACAGGTACGCTCTAAGAAAGAGACCGTTCATTGTGAAATACGCTCGAAGAGAGGGGTCATTAAACGCGACATACGCTGAAAGATAAGGGTCATCCATCACGATATACGCTTTAAGAAAGGGGCCTTTCATTATGACATGCACTCGAAGAGAGGGGTCATTCATCATGACATACGCTCAAAGAAAAGGGTCGTCAATCATGGTATACGCTATAAGAAAAGGACCATTCATTATGACATGCACTCGAAGAGAGGGGTCATTCATCGCGACATACGCTCAAACAAAAGGGTCGTCCATCACGGTATACGTTCAAAGAAAGGGACCGTTCATTATGACATGCACTAGAAGAGAGGGCTCATCCAACGCGACATATGCTCAAAGAGAGGGGTCATCCATCACGGTATACCCTTAAAGAGAGGGATTATTCACCATGACTTGAACACGATGAGAGTGGTCATTCATCGCAACATACGCTCAAAAAGAGGGTTTATCGATCATGATGTAGGCTCAAAGAGAGGAACCGTTCGGTATGACATGCCCTTGAAGAGAGGGGTCATTCATCGCGACCTATGCTCAATGAGAGGGGTCGTACATCACGGTATACGCTCAAAGAGAGGGACCGTTCACCATGACATGCAGTCGAAGAGAGGGGTCGTCCATCACGACGTATGCACAAAGAGAGGGCCTTTCATTTTGGCGTACTCTCGAAGAGAGGCATCATTCACTGTGACATACGCTTAAAGAGAGGGATCGTCCATCATGGTATACAGTATAAGAAAGGGACCGTTCATTATGACATGCACTCGAAGTGTGCAGTCATTCATCGCGACATAAGCTCAAAGAGAAGGGTCGTCCATCACGGTATACGCTCTAAGAAATGGACCATTCATTATGACATTAACCCGAAGAGATGGGTCATGGCGGGGTCATCCATCACGACATACGCTCAAAGAGGGGGACCGTTCATCCTGACATGCACTCAAAGAGAGGGGTCGTCCATCACAGGATACGCTTTAAGAAAGAGACTATTTATTATGACATGTACTCAAAGAAAGGGGTCATTCATCGTGACATATATTTAAAGAGAGGGTCATTCCATCACGGAATACGCTCATAGACAAGGATTGGTCATTACGACAAACTCTCGAAGAGAGGGGTCACTCACCACGTCATACGCTCAAAGAGAGGGGTCGTCCATCACGATATACGCTCTAAGAAAGGGCTTTACGCTCAAAGAGAAGTGTCGTCCATCACGGTATACGCTTTAAGAAAGGGACCGTTTATTATGACATTCACTCGAAGAGAGGGGTCAATCATCGTGACATACGCTCAAAGAGAAGGATCGTCCATCATGGGATACGCTCTAAGAAATGGACTGTTTATTATGACATGCACCCGAAGAGAGGGGTCATTCATCGCGACATACATTCAAAGAGAGGGGTCGTCATCACGGTATACGCTCAAAGAGGGACCGATCATTACGGCATACTCTCGAAGAGAGAGGTCGTTCGCCGCGACATACGCTCAAAGAGAGAGGTCGTCTATCACGGTACACGCTCAAGGAAAGGGACCGTTCATTATGACATGCACTCGAAGAGAGTGGAATACGCTCAAAGAGAGGTGTCGTCCATCACGATATTACCTCTAAGAAATGGACCATTCGTTACGACATGCACTCGAAGAGAGGATTCAATCATCGCGTCATACGCTCAAAGAGAAGGGTCGTCCATCACGATGTACGCTCTAAGAAATGGAGTGTTTATTATGGCAAGCACTCGAAGAGAGGGGTCATTCATCGCGACATACGTTGAAAGAGAGGGGTCATCCATCATGGTATACGCTCAAAGAGAGGGATCGTTCAACATAACATGTACTCAAAGAGAGGGGTCATTCATCGCGACATATGCTCAAAGAGAGGGATCGTCCATCACTGTATACGCTCAAAGAGAGGGGTCGTCCATCATGTTACATGCTCAAAGAGAGGGACCGTTCACCATGATATGCACAAAAAGAGAGGGGTCATTCACCGCGACATATGCCCAAAGAGAGGGATCGTCCATCACGGGATATGCTCAAAGAGAGGGACTGATCATTACGACATACTCTTGAAGAGAGGGGTCATTCACCGCAACATACGCTCAAAGAGAGGGGTCGTCCATCACGATATACGCTCTAAGAAAGTGGTATTTCATTATGACGTGCAGTCGAAGAGGGGTCATTCATCGCGACATATGCACAATGAGAAGGGTCGTCATGGTATACGCTCTGAGATAGGGATCATTCATTATGAAATATGCTTGAAGAGAGGGGTCATTAACCGCGAAATACGCTCAAAGAGAGGGGTCATCCATCATGGTAGATGCACTAAGAAAGGGTTCATTAATTATGAACTACTCTCGAAGTCAGGGGTCATTCACCGCGACATACGCTCAAAGAGAAGGACATCCATCATGTTATACGCTATAGGAAAGGGACTGTTCATTATGACCTGCACTCCAAGAGAGGGGTCATTCATCGCGACATTCGGTGAAAGAGTTGGGTCGTCCATCACGGTATACGCTCAAAGAGAGAGATCATTCACCATGTCATGCACTCGGAGAGAGGGGTCATTCATCGCGACATACGCTCAAAGAGAGGGGTCGTCCTTCACGGCATATGCTCAAACATAGGAACCGTTCATTATTACATACTCTAGAAGGGAGGGGTAATTCACCACGACATACACTCAACAAGAGGAGTCGTCTATCATGGTATACGCTCTTACAATGTGATCGTTCATTATGATATACACTCGAAGAGAGGGGTCATTCATCGCGACATACGCTCAAAGAGAGGGCTCGTCCATCATGACATATGCTCAAAAATGGGGGTCGTTCATTATGACATACTCTAGTAGTGAGGAGTCATTCACCGCGACATACACTAAAAGAGAGGGGTCGTCCATACGGTATACGCTCAAAGAGAGGGACCCGTTAATTTTGACATACGCTCGAAGAGAGGGGTCTGTCACTATGACATACGCTCAAGGAAAGGTGATGTTCATCACGGTATACGCTCTACGAAAGAGATTGTTCATTATGAGATGCACTCGAATAGAAGGGTCATTGATCGCGACATATGCTCAAAGGGAAAGGTCATCCATCACAGTATGTGCTCAAAGAGAGGGGTTGTTCAGCATGACATGCACTCAAAGAGAAGGGTCATTCATTACGATATACGCTCAAAGAGAGGGGTCCTCCATCACGGTATACGCTCAAAGAGAGGGGTCGTTTAGCATGACATACACTCAAAGAGAGTGGTCACTCTGAGCGACATACGCTCAAAGAGAAGGGTCGTCCGTCACGCTCTAAGAAAGGGACCGTTCGTTATGACATGCACTCGAAGAGTCATTCATCGTGACATAAGCTCAAAGAGAGGTGTTTTCCATCACAGTATACGCTCAAAGAGAGGGACCATTCACCTTGACATGCACTCAAAGAGAGTGGTCATTCGTGGAGCCATACACTCAAAGAGAGGGGTGGTCCATCACGGCATACGCTCAAAGAGATGGACCATTCATTATTATATACTCTCGAAGAGAGGGTTCATTCACTGCGACATACGCTCAAAGAGAAGAACCATTCACCATGACATGCACTTGAAGAGAAGCTCATTCATCGCAACATACACTCAAAGAGACGGGTCATCGATCATGGTATACGCTCAAAGAGAGGGACCGTTCATAATGACATGCACTCAAAGAGAGACCGTTCATTATGATGTACACTCGAATAGAAGGATCATTCCTCGCGACGCACGCTCAAAGAGAAGGGTCATTCATCACGACATACGCTCAAAGAAAGGGGTCTTCCATACTGGCATAGGCTCAGATAGACGGACCGTTCACCATGTCATGCACTCCAAGAGAATGGTCATTCATCGCGACATATGCTCAAAGAGAGGGGTCATCCATCATGGTATTCGCTAAAAGAGAGGAACCGTCCATTAAGACATACACTCGAAGAGAGGGGTCATTCATCGCGACATATCTTAAAAGACGGGTCGTTTATCACGGTATAAACTCAAAGCGAGGAACCGTTCACCATGACATGCACTCGAAGAGAGGGGTCATTCATCACGACATACGCTCATAGAGATGGATGTCCATCCTAGTATACGCTCAGATAGAGGGACCGTTCACCATGTAATGCAGTCACAGAGAAGGGTCATTCATCGCAACATACGCTCAAAGAGAGGGGTCATCCACCATGGTATATGCTAAAAGAGAGGGATCGTCCACTAAGACATACACTCGAAGAGAGGGGTCATTCATCGCGACATATGCTCAAAGAGATGGATCGTCCATCACGGTATACTCTCAAAAAGATCGACCTTTGATTATGACATGCACTCAAAGAGAGGGGTCATTCATTGAGACATATGCTCAAAGGGAGGGGTCGTCCATTACTGTATACGCCCAAAGTGAGGGACCACTCACCATGACACGCACTCGAAGAGAGGGGTCATTCATCGCGACATACGCTCACTGAGAAGGGTTGTCCATCATAGTATACAATCTAAGAATGGGACCGTTAATTATGACATGCACTCAAAGAGAGGGGTCATTCAATGCGACATATGCTAAAAAAGAGGGGTCGTCCATCTCGTTATTCGCTCAAAGAGAGGGACCGTTCACCATAACATGCACTCGAAGAGAGGGGTCGTTCACTGTGACATACGCTAAAAAAGAGGGGTCATTCAATGCGACATACGCTCAGAGAGAGGGACCATTCATTATGACATACGCTCAAAGAGAGGGATTTTCCATCACCGTATACGCTTAAAGAGAGGGACCGTTCACCATGTCATACACTCGATGAGAGGCGTCATCCATCGCGACATACGCACAAAGAGAGGGGTCAACCATCATGGTATACGCTTAAAGAGAGAGACCGTTCAACATGACATGCACTCAAAGATAGGGGTCATTCACAGCGACATGCGCTTGAAGACAGGGGTCGTCTATCACGTTATACGTTCCAAGAAGGGTACCATTCATTATGAAATGCACTCGAAGAGAGGGGCATTCACCGCGACATACGCTCAAAATGTGAACTCGTCCCTCACAGTATACGGTCTAAGAAAGGGATCGTTCATTACGACATGCACTCGAAGATAGGGGTCATTCATCGCGACATACACTCAAAAAGAGGGTCATCGATCACAGTATACACTCAAAGAGAGGGTTCGTCCATTATAACATGCACTCGAAGGGAGGGGTCATTCACAGCGACATATGCTCAAAGAGAAGGGTCATCCATCATGGTATATGCTCTAAGAAAGGGACTATTCATTATGACATGCACTCAAAGAGAGGGGTCATTCATCGCGACATACGCTAAAAAAGAGGGGTCGTCCATGTCGTTATACGCTCAAAGAGAGGGACCGTTCACTAAAACATGAACTCGATGGGAGGAGTCATTCAACGCGACATACGCTCAAAGAGAGGGGTCGTTCATCATGGCATACGCTCAAAGAGAGGACCATTCATTATGACATACTATCGAGGAGAGGGGTCATTCACTGTGACATACGCTCAAAAAGAGGTGCCATCCATCACGGTATACGCTCTAAGAAAGGGACCATTCATTATGATTTGTAGTCGAATAGAGGGGTCATTCATCGCGACATTCGCTCAAAGAGAAGGGTCATCCTTTCACCATGAATTGCCCTCGAAGAGAGGGATCTTTCATCGTGACATACGCTCAAAGAGATGGGACATCGGTTATGGTATACGCTCAAAGAGAGGGACCGTTTATTATGATATGTGCTAAAAGAGGGGTCATTCATCTTGACATACGGTCAAAGAGAAGGGTCATCCATCACGGTATACGCTCTAAGAAATGGACCTTTCATTATGAGATACACTCCAAGAGAGGGGTCATTCATCGCGACATACGTTCAAAGAGATGTGACGTCCATCACGGTATACGCTCTAGGAAAGGGAGCATTCGTTATGACATACACTCGAAGAGAGGGGTCGTTCATCGCGATTTACGCTCAAAGAGAGGTGTCGTTCATTGCGATTTACGCTCAAAGAGAGGGGTCGTTCACCATGACGTGCACTCAAAGAGAGGGGTCATTCATTATGACCTGCACTCGAAGAGAGGGGTCATTCATCGCGACATACGGTGAAATTGTTGGGTTGTCCATCTCGGTATACGCTCAAAGAGAGAGATCATTCACCATGTCATGCACTCGGAGAGAGGGGTCATTCATCGCGTTATACGCTCAAAGAGAGGGGTCGTCCGTCACGGCATACGCTCAAACAGAGGAACCATTCACCTGGACATGCACTTGGATAGACGAGTCATTCACTACAACATATGCTCCAAGAGAAGGGTCATCCATTACGGTATATGCTCTAAGAAAGGGACCATTCATTATGACTTGCACTCGAAGAGACGGGTCATTCATTGCGACATACGCTAAAAAAGAGGGGTCGTCCATCTCGTTATACGCTTAAAGAGAGGGACCGTTCACCAAAACATGCACTCGAAGAGAGGGGTCATTCAACGCGACATATGCTCAAAGAGATGGGTCGTCCATCACGGCATAAGCTCAAAGAGAGGGACCATTTATTATGACATAGTCTCGAGGAGAGATCAATCACCGCGACATACACTCAAAGAGAGGTGTCGTCCATCACGATATACGCTCTAAGAAAGGGACAATGGAATGAGTGCCTATTTATAGGTGTAAGACAAAAACAAATTGATTGACTTAGACAAAGATTAAAGACTCATTATTCTAGTGTTAAAGGCCTATTAATTTGTAGGTTATCCCATCTCTAATTGACTGCCAAAAGTTTGATATAGAAGGATGAATGTGGTCATTCTTAGAATGAATGTTGACATACATATCATCCACATGTAGAAACCCTTGGGCTGATGCTTGATTAAGTTGTCATTCATCCTCCTTTAATGGGCTGTTGATGAAACATTGAATTCAGCAATTGAATGATCTCTTGAATTTTTGGACGAAGCATCTTGTAACTATTCCCGTATTGAATTTCCAGCATGTACTGTCTTCAATAATTTAATCATATCTTAAGCTCCGGATATCAGATTGAGGTGATTCAAAATGAATTGGAAAGCTAAGGAATACAAGAAGAAGTTTGAACAAGTCCTCAAGACTCAAATATGCTCGTATCTAATCAAAAAATGCCGAACAAGTTGACTGATATTCCTTGAATTCCCTCCTTGAGTGTTGTTATAACTCCTGCCTTTACTCTTCCTTAAATGGTGATAATGAAGGCTTTCATTGCATGTCTTCTCTTTCTTTCTTGCTGAAACTAACAGACTTAAAGTGATGTAAAGACTCTCTTAAAAACATTAAAATCATGGCTGGAAATAACAACATTAAAGTGGTGTAATTGCTCCATTGAATTGCATTGTAACCAATCAGCCTTGATGTGCCTTCAAGGGACTTTAATTGATGTAAATGCCTTGTCATTCCTTAGAATATGATCAACCATTTCTCCAAAAGAATATCCTAGATGAAATAATATATAAGCAACCATTAAATAACAACTTTATTAAATAAAAATAAAAGTGAATGCATGAAACAGATTTAATGAGTTAGTTTAATTAATGAAACTAGTTTCAATGAATGATCTAGTTTAATTAATTATATAACTCACACACTAAATGAACTTATAAACATAAGAAAACTAACATGCTTCAAGTGAACTATCATGCATTAATTGAGCTAATGAACTTTATTGAACTAACACGCTTAAATGAACATCAAGCATTATTTATTCATGCACACATGCTGAAATTAAATTTAAAAACTTAAGGAAGAACTCATGCAAACTCATGCACAAGTAGGAGGCTGTATTGTTCCAACAAAGTTGATGTTGCATTCTATAATTTTCAGACTTGAATAAATAGATTTCTCATGGCCTCTTGAAATTTCTTGGTTTTAGCACGCGTCATAGGTCCAATAGGAAATTCTTTTGAATCATTGTTGGTTGTTGATCATATCAAGGGTCATCCATCACGGTATACGCTCTAAGAAAGGAACCTTTCATTATGACATGCACTCGAAGAGAGGGGTCATTCATCGCGACATACGCTCAAAGAGAAGGGTTGTCCATCACGGTATACGCTCTAAGAAAGGGAGGATTCATTATGACATGCACTCGAAGAGAGGCGTCACTCATCACGATATACGCTCAAAGAGAGGGGTCGTCTATCAGGGTATCCTCTCAAAGGGAGGGACCGTTCATCATTACATGCACTCGAACAGACGGGTCATTCAATGCGACATACGCTCAAAGAGAGGATCATCGATCATGGTATACGCTCAAAGAGAGGGACCGTTCATTATGACATGCAATCGAAGAGAGAGGTCATTCATCGCGATATATGCTCAATGAGAGTGGTCGTCCACCACGGTATCCGCTCAAAGGGAAGGATCATTCACCATGACATGCACTCGAATAGACGGGTCATTTATCGCGACATACGCTCAAAGAGAGGGACCGTCCATTGTGACATGCACTCAAAGGGAGGGGTCATTCACCGTGACATATGCTCAAAGAGAAGGGTCGTCCATCATGGTATATGATCTAAGAAAGGGACCATTCATTATGACATGCACTCGAAGAGAGGGGTCTTTCATCATGTCATACGCTAAAAAAGAGAGGTCGTCCATGTCGTTATACGCTCAAAGAGAGGGACCGTTCAGCATAACATGCACTCGAAGAGAGGGTCGTCCATCATGGCATACGCTCAAAGAGTGGGACCATTCATTATGACATACTCTCGAAGAGAGGGGTCATTCACCACGACATACGCTCAAAGAGAGGTGTCGTCCATCACGGTATACGCTCTAAGAAATCAACCATTAATTATGACATGCAGTCGAAGAGAGGGGTCATTCATCGCGACATTTGCTCAAAGAGAGGGGTCATCTATCATGGTATACGCTCAAAGAGAGGGACCGTTTATTATGACATGCATTGAAAGAGAGGGGTCATTGATCGTGACATATGCTCAAAGAGAGGGGTTTTCCATCACCGTATACGCTCAAAGAGAGGGACCATTCACCATGTCGTGCACTCGAAGAGAGGGGTCATTCATTGCGGCATACGCTCAAAGAGAGGGGTCATTCATCATGGTATACGCTCAAAGAGAGGGACCGTTCACCTTAACATGATCACGAATAGAGGGGTTATTCACCGCGGCATATGCTTAAAGAGAAGGGTCGCCCATCACGGTATATGCTCTAAGGGACCATTCATTGTGACATGTACTCGAAGAGAGGGGTCATTCATTGCGACATACGCTAATAAAAGGGGTCATTCATGTCAAATATGCGTAATTAGTGCAAGTGAATACGTCGCAAGTAATAAAATGATGAGAAAGTCATGTATCGTCTCTACACGGATTGTTATACTTAATATGCCTTCTTTTGTCTTCTTGCTCTATAAAATAAAATAAAAGCACAAGTAGTTTTGGGTGTGATTAAACTAAATAACGAACGCTAAATAATAATAGAAAAAATCAAAAAGAGAAAGTGGTTAGGATGCAGTTGTGTTGTATAGTGGATTCAATTGACTTGTTTCTGTCCAATGCAATCGCACAACGTTCTCATTTTTCTCATCAGCTTGCATACAATATCGCTACTTGTCCCTATCTGCTGCCTCGGCATCAGGTCCTGCCTCCTCCTCATTTGTTGTCGTGGCAATAGTTTTTCCTGCAAAGATACAAAAATACAGTAAAACTTGATTTTTCTGTAAATATCATCTTTAACAGTATAACCTCTAAATATCTCACATTAAGTACATGCATTTGTCTAAGTAGGTGTAGATTTGGTGATTAATTCCCGCAAAAGGTGTAAAAAGTGATAGTGAGTTGAGCACTTATCACACCCCCAAACTCGAACTATTGCTTGTCCTCAAGCAATGCAAACCATCAAATTGTCAAATATTATTCTTTCTTGGTCTTATGTTTTCATCTATTCTCCCTACCATAACTATGACTTTTCTTTAGACTTAACCTTTTGGTTACCCAAGGGTTTACCTAGAAAACAAACTATAAGATTTTGTGAGTGTGTGCGTTTTTGTGGACAAGTTTGATTAAAGGCCTTCTTAGACAAACTCTAAGTTCAAGACAAATAGACTTGGATTTAATGTTCTCTTCTTTAAAAACACCAATTTCTTGAGCCAATTTCGGGCACCTCAAGAATTGTGTTTTCTCCTTAATATTTTCTTATTTCTTTTGCTATTCTTTTAAGCACATTAAAGCCAATTCCGGGCACCTCTAACATGAAGAAGAGTACTTCCTAGAGCCGGTGATAGGCACCTCTAGTCATAATTTCAAAAATCTAAGTCTTTATCACCTAAGTTTATTAAAATAATTCCTATAGTCAAACAAGTCCCAAAAGTATTTTTAAGATCAACCTTATAGCAAGCTTCTAGTTGTCTTCCTTAAGTATTCTAGAGTTAAGTCCTCTAAATAGGATCTAACCATGGTAAGGAGAAAGATTTCTATTGCCTTAAAAGAATAAACTAAGGCAATACTACTGAAAAACAGTGCAAAAGTATGGGCAAAAAATTTATGTAAGGTGGTGGACATAGAAAAATTTTGAAAAATCACTGAAATACTCCCTTTTTATGGCAAGGCCGCGGTAGTGGAATGCCTCGGCAGTGGCTCTACACCCCCAAACTCAAACCAAGCGTTGCCCTCAATGCTTATAGGGGCACATAGTAGGCAACAAAATATGAAACGGAAACAAGTAATTATATAAAAGCAGCATTAAAAAATAATTAAATGGAGTCTGAAGAGTTGTTGTCGACAATCAATTTTCTAGGCCTTGTTGATGATTGCTTCATCTTTGATGATGGCAATAGCTGAGTTTTTGGTTGTCGTGGTGGCTGGACTCTTGTTGGTGGTGTCCGTTGTATGGCAACGTTCACTTCTTCTCCTTCTTCATCTTCAGCAACTTCCTTGGTGATCATGACAACTGTTCCTCCATCATTTTCTGTATCTGCCCAGGCATGGTGGATGCTTGGTCCAGCAGCGGTGTAACTTTTTATGTACATAGGCATCTATCTCATCAGATAGACTACCCATGATGATGGGGATCTTGGTGGTGTGTTGAAGACTGCCCTCCTTTTGGATGGACGTTTGTTGGCAGATGATGCCGAGACAGAATTTGTTGCCTTAAATGGGTCAGCAGCATGAAATTGTTGTTGAGGGTGAGTGGGGAAGAATGGCCTCGGTCCTCCTGGAGCTAGAGTGGTCTCTGTGTAGGGTGCAGCCGTTACGAACATATTAGTTGTGAACTCTAAAAACTGCACCCCTTGGTTGAAAGTTATGGGGCATCATTTGGGCAAATGTGTTGTTGAAGTCCCTCTGATATTCCATGTATTGTTGCTGCCTAAGATCCATAGCTGCCATCCTCTATAGTATTTCCTAGTACGGGTTTGCTACGGCAATGGTGTGGGCAGTGTCAGGCATGTTATTTATTGCGATATACGCTCAAAGAGAGGGGTCGTCCATCACAGTATACGCTCAAAGAGAGGGACTATTCACCATGAAATGCACTCGAAGAGAGGGGTCATTCATCACAACGTACACTCAAAGAGAGGATCATCGATCACAGTATATGCTCAAAACCTTCATTATGACATGCCCTCAAAGAGAGGTTTCATTCATCGCGACATACTCTCAAAGAGAGGGGTCATCCATCACGGTATACACTCTAAGAAAGGGACTATTTATTACGACATGTACTCGAAGAGAGGGGTCATTCATCGCGACATACGCTCAAAGATAGGGGTCACTCACAACGACATACGTGCAAAGAGAGGGGTCGTCGATCACGGTTTATGTTCTAAGAAGGGGACCGTTCATTATGACATGCACTCGAAGAGAGGGGACATTCACCGCGACATACGCAAAAAAAGAGGGGTCGTCAATCACAATATATGCTTTAAGAAAGGGATCATTCATTATGACATGCACACAAAGAGAGGGGTAATTCATCGCGATATACGCTCAAAGAGAGGGGTCGTCCATCACGGTATCCGCTCAAAGAGAGGGACCGTTCACCATGACATGTACTAGAATAGAGGGTCATGCTTCAAGAGAGGGGTCGTCCATCACGGTATACGCTCAAAGAGAGGAACCGTTCATTATGACATGCACTCGAAGAAAGGTGTCATTGACCACGACATACGCTCAAAGAGAGAGACCATTCACCATGAGATGCACTCAAAGATAGGCCATTCATCGCGACATACACTCCAAGAGAGGGGTCGTCCATCACGGTATACGGTCAAAGAGAGGGACAATTCACCATGACATGAACTCGAAGAAAGGGGTCATTCATCACGACAAATGCTAAAACAAAGGGGTTGTCCATCACGAGATACGTTCAAAGAGAGGGACTGGTCATTATGACATACGCTCGAATAGAGCGGTCATTCACCGCGACATACGCTCCATGAGAGGGGTTGTCCATCACGATTTATGCTCTAAGAAAGGAGCCGTTCGTTATGACATGCACTAGAAGAGAGGGGTCAATCAACGCGACATACGCTCAAAGAGGGTTCATCGCGAAATATGCTCAAAGAGAGAGGTCATCCATCACGGTATACGCTCTAAGAAAGGGATCGATCATTATGACATGCACTCGAAGAGAGGGGTCATTCAACGCGACATACACTAAAAGCGAGGGGTCGTCCATCACGGTATTCACTCAAAGAGAGGGATCTTTCACCATGACATTCACTCGAAGAGAGGGGTCATTCATCGCGACATACGCTCAAAAAGAGGTGTCTCGATCATGGTATTCGCACAAAGAGAGGGACCATTTACTATGACCTACCCTCAAAGAAAGGGTTCATTCATTGCGACATACGCTCAAAGACAGGGGTCGACCATCATAGTATACGCTCAAAGAGAGGGACTGTTCACCATGAAATGCACTCGAAGAGAGGGGTCATTCATCGCGACGTACGCTCAAAGAGAGGATCATCGATTATGATATATGCTCAAAGAGAGGGACCATTGATTATGACATGCACTCAAAGGGAGGTATCATTTATCGCGACATACGCTCATAGAGAGGGTTCTTTCACAACGACATATACACAAAGAGAGGGGTTATTGTGACATGCACTCGATGAGAGGGGTCATTCACCGCGACATACGCTCAAAAAGAGGGGTCATTCACCGTGACATACGCTCAAAAAGAGGGGTCATCAATCATAATATACGCTCTAAGAAAGGGACCCTTTGTTATGACATGCACTCGAAGAGGGGTCGTCCATCAAAAAGAGTTGTCGTCCATCAAGGTATCCGCTTAAAGAGAGGGACCGTTCACCATTACATGTACTAGAATAGAGGGGTCGTCCGTCACGGTATACGCTCAAAGAGAGGGACCGTTCATTATGACATGGAGAAGATCAATTGAATCCGCTAATTAACGCAACTGGATCCTACCCACTTTCTCTATAATCGTTCTCAACCCTTTTTATTTTATGTTTTGTTATTTAAATATTTAGTTAGATAAAACAAATCATCTTATTTGTGTTTTTACTTTATTTTCAGGAGCAAGGGAATGAAGGAAGACATATTAAGTATACCAATCCTTGTGGAGACGATACACGATATACTTATCATTTTATTTCTTGACGACGTGTACACTTACACTCAAAAAGCGCTTATACCACGCACATCAACGGGATACGCTCAAAGAGAGGAACCGGTCACAACGGCACACTCTCAAAGAGAGGGGTCATTCACCGCGATATACGCTCAAAGAGAGGGGTCGTCCATCACGGTATACGCTCAAAGAAAGGGACCTTTCATTGTAACATGCACTCGATGAGAGGGGACATTCATCGCGACATACGCACAATAAGAAAGGTCGTTGTAGCGACCTTTTTCAGTTTGAAGGATGGAAAACTGGAAATTAATTTGAAAAGTATTAGGGAGTACAAGGTCTTTGGTGGTATTTATTTAATCCCTTTCAAAAACATTGTTTAAAAAATATAAATTCTTTTGGAAAAATAAATTTGGAGCCGCCATCGGTCACTAATGTAGACCGGACACCTGAAAAGGAAAACCAAAGATTTATTTTGAAAAAGGATTTTGGAGTTGGTTATGTGTGGGGAAGGATTAGTACCCCCATCACTCTCTGAAATCGGTACCAAAAATATTTTCTTTAAAAATCATGTTTCAACTTTATTTTAATTTTAAATCGTTTTCTAAATTCAAAATTGACCTTAGTTAAATGGGTTTAATTTAATTGGTGAATTCAAATCAATAAAGCATTTAATTAATAAGGTTGACGATACACCGGACCAAAGACTAAATCGACGTCAAATAATATTCTTCGTCGCGTTAGTTTAGGGTTCAGATCCCGCAGGTCACCTTTATGAATGAAACAACATAAAAAGAAATGATGTCATGATCTTGTCGGTTTTTAATTTTAATTACCTAGAGATGGTGAAAAATAATTTTAATATTTCGGTCAAAATCCGATGATTCAGACTGTTATGACACGAGCATAAAAACTAATGATCACCTCTTACCTTAGAATCTAATCAATTAAATAAATAGAAATTGACCTAAATAAATAATACTAAATGTTGTGAATGATTATAGTCTGGTGATATGAATCCAAAGGTAAATAATCGAATGACTAAGCGTATGCATTTGGCGAGACAAATTCTAGAAATAAAATATCATTATTATTCTACCTCAATATGAAGAATTAAACATAAATAAATACACATGCAAGCAACAATTGATTTTGATTTAAAGACCATGTAATATATATATATATAAAGGGTAAAACAAAATGACATGCTTAGGAATAAATTAAATAAACAAGGACGCTTGTATACATAACTAACGATGCATATAAATATGCATATATACATATATATTTGATTACATACATTATTAATACATAGTTATGCAACATAACTTATCACATTTGATGATTTCATAATATCCACAAGTACATATTATATGTATACACTCACCGATAAAACTTAAACAAATAGTAAGGTAGAATATTAACATGCATAGTACACATATTATTATAATAAACACACGTACAAACATGCAATATTAATGTAAAATATATGCCCATAATATTAATACCCGTACAAAATTAAAGCGAGTTAGACCCGGATAAAAATGGTGATTATAGTCGTCCATCACGGTATACGCTCTAAGAAAGGGACCGTTTATTATGACATTAACTCGAAGAAATGGGTCATTCATCGCGACATACACTCAAAGAGAGGGTCGTTCATCACGGTTTATGCTCAAAGAGGGGGACCGTTCACCTTGACAAGCACTCAAAGAGAGGGGCCATTCATCGCGACATATGCTCAAAGAGAGGGGTCGTCCATCACGGGATACGCTCTAAGAAAGGGGTCATTCATCGTGACAAAAATTCAAAGATAGGGGTCGTCTATCACGGTATACGCTGAAAGAGAGCGATCGTTCACAATGACATGCACTCAAAGAGAGAGGTCATTCCATCACGGAATACGCTCATAGACAAGGACCGGTCATTACGACATACTCTCAAAGAGAGGGGTCACTCACCGCATCATACGCTCAAAGAGTGGGATTGTCCATCACTATATACGCTCAAAGAAAGGATTATACGCTCAAAGAGAGGTGTCGTCTATCACGGTATACGCCTTAAGAAAGGGACCGTTTTTTTATGACATTCACTCGAAGAGAGGGGTCAATCATCGTGACATACGCTCAAAGAGAAGGATCGTCCATCACAGGATACGCTCTAAGAAATAGACTGTTTATTATGACATACACCTGAAGAGAAGGGTCATTCGTCGCGACATACATTCAAAGAGAGGGGTCGTCCCGCACTGTATACGCTCAAAGAGAGTGTCCGATCATTATGGCATACTCTCGAAGAGAGGGGTCGTTCGCCGCGACATACGGTCAAAGAGAGAGGTCGTCTATCACGGTATACGCTCAAAGAAAGGGATCGTTCATTATGACATGCACTCGAAGAGAGGGGTATACGCTCAAACAGAAGTGTCATCCATCACGGTATACGCTCTAAGAAATAGACCGTTCATTACGACATGCACTCGAAGAGAGGGTTCAATCATCGCATCATACGCTCAAAGAGAAGGGTAGTCTATCACAGTGTAGGTAGACTCTAAGAAAGGGACTGTTTAATATGACAAGCACTCGAAGAGTGGGGACATTCATCGCGACATACGTTGAAAGAGAGGGGTCATCCATCACGACAAATGCTCAAAGAGAGGGATCGTTCATCATGACCTACGCTCAAAGGGAGGGGTCATTCAGCGCAACATATGCTCAAAGAAAAGAGTCGTCTATCAAGGTATATGCTTTATGAAAAGGACTGTTTATTACAACATGCACTCCAAGAGAGGGGTCATTCATCGCGACATATGCACAATGAGAAGGGTCGTCCACCACGGTATACGCTCTAAGAAAGGGACCGTTCATTATGAAATATGCTCGAAGAGAGGGGTCATTCACCACGACATACGCTCAAAGAGAGGGGTCATCCATCACGGTAGACGCACTAAGAAAGGGTTCGTTCATTATGAGCTACGCTCGAAGAGAGGGGTCATTCACCGTGACATACGCTCAAAGAGAAGGGACATCCATCACGTCAAACGCTATAGGAAAGGGACCGTTCATTATGACATGTACTCGAAGAGAGGGGTCATTTATCGCGACATAGGGTGAAAGAGAGGGGGTCATCCATCACGGTATACACTCAAAGAAAGGGATAATTCACCTTGTCATGCACTCGAAGAGAGGGTCATTCATCGCGACATACGCTCAAAGAGAGGGGTCGTCCGTCACGGCATATGCTCAAACAAAGGGACCGTTCATTATGACATACTCTCGAAGAAAGGGTTCATTCACCACGACATACACTCAAAGAGAGGAGTCGTCTATCATGTTATACGCTCTTAGATTGTGACCGTTCATTATGAAAAGCACTCGAATAGAGGGGTCATTCATCTCGACCTACGCTCAAGGAGAGGGGTCGTCCATCACGGCATATGCTCAAAAAGAGGGGTCGTTCATTATAGCATACTCTAGTAGTGAGGGGTCATTCACCGCGACATATGCTAAAAGAGAGGGGTCGTCAATCACGGTGTACGCTCAAAGAGAGGGATCTGTTAATTATGACATACGCTCGAAGAGAGGGGTCTGTCACTACGACATACGCTCAAAGAGAGGTGACATCCATCATGGTATACGCTCTAGGAAAGGGATTGTTCATTATGAGATGCACTCGAAGAGAAGGGTCATTCATCGCGACATACGCTCATAGGGAAGGGTCGCCCATCACGGTATACGCTCTAAGGCACTGTGTATTATGACATGCACTCAAAGAGAAGGGTCATTCATCACGATATGCGCTCAAAGAGAGGAGTCGTCCATCACAGTAAACGCTCAAAGAGAGGGGCTGTTCGGCATGACATGCACTCAAAGAGAGTGGTCTTTCACAGCGACATACGCTCAAAGTGAAGGGTCGTCTATCATGCTCTAAGAAAGGGATCGTTCATTATGACATGCACTCAAAGAGTTATTCATCGCGACATACGTTCAAAAAGAGAGGGTTTGTCCATAACAGTATACGCTCAAAGAGTGGGACTGTTCACCATGACATGTACTCGAAGAGAGTGGTCATTCGTGGCGACATACGCTCAAAGAGAGGGGTCGTCCATCACGGCATAGGCTCAAAGAGAGGGACCATTCATTATTATATACTCTCGAAGAGAGGGTTCATTCATAGCAACATACGATCAAAGAGAGGAACCGTTCACCATGACATGCACTCGAAGAGAAAGTCATTCATCGCAACATACACTCAAAGAGAGGGGTCATCGATCACGGTATACGCTCAAAGAGAGGGAGCGTTCAATATGACATGCACTCAAAGAGAGGTGTTATTCATCGCGAAAAACGCTCAAATAGTTGGGTCGTCCATCACGGTAAACGCTCAAAGAGAGGGATCGCTCATTATGATATACACTCGAAGAGAGGGTCATTTATCGCGGCATACGCTCAAAGAGAGCGGTCGTCCAATATGGTAAACACTCAAAGAGAGGGACCATTCACCGCGACATACGATCAAGGAGAGGGATCGTCTATCACGGTAAACGCTCTAAGAAAGGGACCGTTCATTATGACATGCACTCGAAGAGAGGGGTCTTTAATCGCGATATACGCTCAAAGAGAAGGGTCGTCCATCACGGTATATGCTCAAAGAGAGAGACCGTTCATTATGACGTACACTCAAATAGAAGGGTCATTGCTCGCAATGTACGCTCAAAGAGATGGGTCATTCATCATGACATATGCTCAAAGAGAAGGGTCGCCCATCCTGATATACGCTCAGATAGAGGGACTGTTCACCATGTTATGCACTCCAAGAGAAGGATCCTTCATTGCGATATACGCTCAAAGAGAGGGATCGTCCATCATGGTATACGCTAAAGAAGAAGGACCATTCACCATGACATGCACTCAAAGAGAGGGGTCGTTCATCACGACATACGCTCAAAGACAGGGGTCGTCCATCATGGGATACGCTCAAAGAGGGGGACCGTTCATTATGACATATGATTGAAGAGAGAGGTCATTCACCAAGACATACGCTCAAAGTGAGGGGTCGTCCATCATGGTATACGCTCAAAGAGAGGGACTGTTCATTATGACATACAGTCGGAGAGAGTGGTTATTCATCACGACATACGCTCAAAGAGAGGGGTCATTGATCATGGTATATGCTCAAAGAGAGGGACCGTTTATTATGACATGCACTGAAAGAGAGGGGTAATTCATCGTGACATACGCTCAAAGAGAGGGGTTACCATCATCGTATACGCTCAAAGAGAGAGACCGTTCACAATGTCATGCACTCGAAAAGAGGGGTCATTCTTCGCGACATACACTCAAAGAGAGGGCTTATCCATCACCGTATACACTCAAAGAGAGGGATTGTTTATTATGATATATACTCGAAGAGAGGGGTCGTTCGTCGCGACATACGCTCAAGGAGAGGGGTCGTCCATCAAGGTATACGCATAAAGAGAGGGATCATTCACCATGACGCACTAGAACAGAGGGGTTATTCATCGTGACATATGCTCAATAGGAAGGGTCGTTCATCACGGTATATGATATATGAAATGGACCGTTCATCGCGATATTCGCTCAAAGAGAATGGTCATTAATCACGGTATACTCTCAAAGAGAAGGACCTTTCACAATGACATGCACTCAAAGAGAGGGGTCTTTCATCGCGACATATGCTTAAGGAGAGGGATCATCCATCACGACAAACGCTCAAAGAGAGGGGTCATCGATCACGGTATACGTTCAAAGAGAGTAATCGTTTATAATGACATGCACTCACTGAGAGAGGTCACTCATCGCGACATACGCTCATAGAGAGGTCGTCTATCACGGTATACGCTCAAAGAGAGGCACTATTCACCATGTCATGCACTCGAATAGAGGGGTCATTCATCGTGACATACGCTCAAGGAGAGGGATCGTCATCACGGTATACGCTATAAGAAAGGGACCTTTCATCATGACATGCACTCGAAGAGAGGGGTCATTCACCGCAACATACGCTCAAAGAGAAGGGTCGTCCCAACGGTATACGCTTTAAGAAAGGGACCGTTCATTAAGACATGCACTCGAAGAGAGGGGTCATTCATCGCGACAAACGCTCAAAGAGATGGGTCGTCCATCACGGTATACGCTCAAAGAGAGGGACCATTCACCTTGACATGCACTCAATGAGAGGGGTCATTCACCACGAGGTGTCGTCCATCATGATTTTCGCTCTAAGAAACGGACCGTTCGTTATGACATGCAGTCGAAGAGAGGGGTCATTCATCACGACATTCGCTCAAAGAGAGGGTTCATCCATCACGGTATACTCTCAAAGAGAATTAACTTTCACCTTAACTTGCACACGAATAGAGGTGTTATCGATCACGGTATACGCTCTAAGAGAGGGGCCGTTTATTATGACACGCACTGAAAGAGAAGGTTATTCATCGTGACATACCCTCAAAGAGAGGGATTTTCCATCACCGTATACGCTCAAAGAGAGGGACCGTTCACCATGTCATGCACTCGAAGAGAGGCGACATTCATCGCGACACACGCTCAAAGAGAGGGATCGTCCATCATGGTATACGCTCAAAGAGAGGGTCCGTTCAACCTGACATGCACTCAAAGAAAGGGGTCATTCATAGCGACATACGCTTGGAGACAAGGGTCGTCCATCACGATATACGTTCTAAGAAAGGGACCATTCATTATGACATGCACTCGAAGAGAGGTGCATTCATCGCGACATATGCTCAAAAAGAGAACTCATCCCTCACAGTATACGGTCTAAGAAAGGAACCGTTCATTATGACATGCACTCGAATAGAGGGGTCATTCATCGCAACATACGCTCAAAAAGAGGGTCATTGATCACGGTATATGCTCAAAGAGAGGGACCGACCATTACGACATGCACTCGAAGAGAGTGGTCATTCACCGTGTCACATGCTCAAAAAGAAGGGTCGTCCATCACGGTATATGCTCTAAGAAAGGGACCATTTATTATGACATGCACTCGAAGAGAGCGGTCATTCATCGCGACATAAGCTAAAAAAAGAGGGGTCATCCATCTCGTTATACGCTCAAAGAGAGGTACCATTCACTAAAACATGCACTCAAATAGAGGGGTCATTCAACGCAACTTATGCTCAAAGAGAGGGGTCGTCCATCACGGCATACGCTCAAAGAGTGGGACCATTCATTATGACATACTATCGAGGAGTGGGGTCATTCACCGCGACATACGCTTAAAAAGAGGTGTCGTCCATCACGGTATACGCTTTAAGAAAGGGACCATTGATTATGACATGCACTCGAAGAGACGGATCATTCATCGCGATATACGCTCAAATAGAGGGGTCGTCCATCACGGTATCCACTCAAACGGATGGACAGTTCACCATGACATGCACTCGAATAGACCGGTCATTCATCGCGACATACGCTCAAAGAGAGGGTCATCGATCACGGTATACGCTCAAAGAGAGAGACCGTTCATTATGACATGTACTCGAAGAGAGAGGTCATTAGTCGTTATATACGCTCAATATGAGGGGTCGTCCATCACGGTATCCTCTCAAAGGAAGGGATCGTTTACCTTGACATGCACTTGAATAGACGGCTCATTTATCGCGACATACGCTCAAAGAGAGAGTCATCGATCACGGTATACGCTCAAAGAGAGTAGTCGTTTATTATTACATGCACTCAATAAGAGGTCACTCATCGCGACATACGCTCATAGAGAGGTCGTCCATCACGATATAAGCTCAAAGAGAGGCACTATTCACCATGTCATGCACTTGAAGAGAGGTGTCATTCGTCGCGACATACGCTCAAGGAGAGGGATTGTCATCACGGTATACGCTATAAGAAAGGGACCTTTCATCATGACATGCACTCGAAGAGAGGGGTCATTCACCGCGACATACGCTCAAAAAGAAGGGTCGTCCCAACGGTATACGCTTTAAGAAAGGGACCATTCATTATGACATGTACTCGAAGAGAGGTGCATTCATTGCGATATACGCTCAAAAAGAGAACTCATCCCTCACAGTATACGGTCTAAGGAAGGAACCGTTCATTATGACATGCACTCGAAGAGAGGGGTCATTCATCGCAACATACGCTCAAAAAGAGGGTCATTGATCATGGTATACGCTCAAAGAGAGGGACCGACCAATATGACATGCACTCGAAGAGAGTGGTCATTTACCGCGTCATATGCTCAAAAAGAAGGGTCGTCCATCACGGTATATGCTCTAAGAAAGGGACCATTTATTATGACATGCACTCAAAGAGAGAGGTCATTCATTGCGACATAAGCTAAAAAAGAGGGGTCATCCATCTCGTTATACGCTCAAAGAGAGGTATCGTTCACTAAAACATGCACTCGAATAGAGGGGGCATTCAATGCAACTTATGCTCAAAGAGAGGGGTCGTCCATCACAGCATACGCTCAAAGAGAGGGACCATTCATTATGACATACTATCGAGGAGTGGGGTCATTCACCGCGACATACGCTCAAAGTGAGGTGTCGTCCATCACGGTATACGCTCTAAGAAAGGGACCATTGATTATGACATGAACTCGAAGAGAGGGATCATTCATCGCGATATACGCTCAAATAGAGGGGTCGTCCATCAGGGTATCCACTCAAACGGATGGACCGTTCACTATGACATGCACTCGAATAGACCGGTCATTCATCGCAACATACGCTCAAAGAGAGGATCATCGATCACGGTATACGCTTAAAGAGAGAGACCGATCATTATGACATGCACTCGAAGAGAGAGGTCATTAGTCGTTATATACGCTCAATATGAGGGGTCGTCCATCACTGTATCCTCTCAAAGGGAGGGATCGTTCACCTTGACATGCACTTAAATAGACGGGTCATTTATCGCGACATACGCTCAAAGAGAGAGTCATCGATCACGGTATACGCTCAAAGAGAGTAGTCGTTTATTATTACATGCACTCAATAAGAGGTCACTCATCGCGACATACGCTCATAGAGAGGTCGTCCATCACGGTATACGCTCAAAGAGAGGCATTATTCACCATGTCATGCACTCGAAGAGAGGTGTCGTTCGTCGCGACATACGCTCAAGGAGAGGGATCGTCATCACGGTATACGCTATAAGAAAGGGACCTTTCATCATGACATGCACTCGAAGAGAGGGGTCATTCAGCGCGACATACGCTCAAAGAGAAGGGTCGTCCCAACGGTATACGCTTTAAGAAAGGGACCATTCATTATGACATGCCCTCGATGAGAGGGGTCATTCATCACGACATACGCTCAAAGAGAGGAGTCGTCCATCACAGTATACGCTCAAAAATAGGGACCATTCACCATGACATGCACTCGAAGAATGGGGTCATTCATCGAGACATACACTCAAAGAGAGGGACCGTTCATTATGACATATTATCGAAGAGAGGGGTCATTTACCACGACATACGCTAAAAGAGAGGGATCATCCACCACGGTATACGCTCAAACAGAAGGACCATTCATTATAACATACGCTTGAAGAGAGGGGTCATTCACCGTGACATACGCTCAAAGAGAGGTGACGTCCATCATGGTATACACTCTAAGAAAAGGACCGGTCATTATGACCTGCACTCGAAATTAAGGGTCATTCATCTCGACATATGCTCTAAGAGAAGGGTCGGGTCGTCCATCACGGTATAGCTCTAAGAAAGGGACCGTTTATTATGACATGCACTCAAGTAGAGGGGTCATTCATTGCGACATATCTCAAAGAGAGGGTCACCAATCACGGTATACGCTCAAAGAGAGCGACCGTTGATTATGAGATGCACTCAAAGAGAGGGGTCATTCATTGAGAAATATTCTCAAAGAGAAGGGTCGTCCACCACGGTATACGCCCAAAGAGAGGGACCACTCACCATGATATGCACTCGAATAGAGGGGTCATTCATCACGACATACGCTCGAAGATAGGGTGTTCCATTATGTTATACGCTAAAAGAGATGGTTTGTTCATTATGACATGCTCGAAGAGAAGGGTTATTGTCCGCGTCATACGCTTAAAGAGAGGTGTCGTCCATCACAATATACTCTCTAAGAATGGGACCGTTCATTATGACATGCACTCGAAGAGAGGGGTCATTCATCGCGACAAACGCTCAAAGAGATGGGTAGTCCATCACGTTATATGATCTAAGAAAGGGACTGATTATTATATCGAGACATACGTTCAAAAAAATAAGTCGTCCATCACGGTATACACTAAAAGAGAGGGACCATTCACCTTGACATGCACTCAACGAGAGGGGTCATTCACCATGCCATACGCTCAAAGAGAGGTGTCGTCCATCACGATTTTCGCTCTAAGAAAGGGACCATTCATTATGACATGCAGTCGAAGAGAGGGGTCATTCATCACGACATTCGCTCAAAGAGAGGGTTCATCCATCACGGTAAACTTTCAAAGAGAATTAACTTTCACCTTAACTTGCACACGAAGAAAGGTGTCTTTCATCGCGACATACGCTCAAAGAGAGGTGTCATCGATCATGGTATACGCTCTAAGAGAGGGGCTGTTTATTATGACATGCACTGAAACAGAGGGGTCATTCATCGTAACATACCCTCAAAAGAGAGGTTTCATTTTGTTGGGATTAAAATGTGCATGTCTAAAAAGGCTTTGTAGAGAATTCGTTCGAATTTGAACCGAGTAAAAAGCTAAAAGTTTTAGATTAATCTGTGTAATTTTGTTTAAAAGACCATATTCAACTATTTGAACTCATAAAATTTGATTTAATAACATCTGCTTTTCGTTTTGGTGGTATTAAAACTTGCATGTCTAAAATTGCTTTATAGAGAATCCGTTCGAATTTTAACCAAGTAGAAAGCTAAAAATTTTAGATCTATCTGCATAATTTTGTTAAAAATCTCATAATTAACTATTTGAACTCATAAAATTTTAGATTAATCTATATAATTTTGTTCAAAAGCCCATAATTAACTATTTGAACTCGTCAAATTTGATTTAATAACATCTAATTTTCGTTTTGTTGGGACTAAAACTTGCTTGTCTAAAATTGCTTTAAAGAGAATCCGTTCGAATTTTAACCGAGTAAAAAGCTGAAAATTTTAGATTTATTTGTATAATTTTGTTCAAAATCCAATAATTAAATATTTGAACTCGCAAAATTTCATTTAATAACATCTGGTTTTGGTTTTGTTCGGATTAAAACGTCTACATCTAAAAAGGCTTTATAGAGAATCCGTTCAAATTTTAACCGAGTAAAAAGCTGAAATTTTTAGATTAATCTGTATAATTTTGTTCAAAACCCCATAATTAATTATTTGAACTCAAAAAAATTGATTTAATAACATCTAGTTATCATTTTGTTCAGATTAAAACGTGCATGTCTAAAAAGGCTTTATAGAGAATCCGTTCGAATTTTAACCGAGTAAAAAGTTGAAAATTTTAGACTAATCTGTATAATTATGTTCAAAAGCCCATAATTAACTATTTGAACTCGTAAAATTTGATTTAATAACATCTAATTTTCGTTTTGTTAGGACTAAAACTTGCTTGTCTAAAATTGCTTTATAGAGAATCCGTTCGAATTTTAACCGAGTAAAAAGTTGAAAATTTTAGATTTATTTGTATAATTTTGTTCAAAATCCAATAATTAAATATTTGAACTCGCAAAATTTCATTTAATAATATCTGGTTTTGGTTTTGTTCGGATTAAAGCGTCTACATCTAAAGAGGCTTTATAGAGAATCCGTTCAAATTTTAACCGAGTAAAAAGCTGAAATTTTTAGATTAATCTGTATAATTTTGTTCAAAACCCCATAATTAATTATTTGAACTCAAAAAAATTGATTTAATAACATCTAGTTATCATTTTGTTCGGATTAAAACGTGCATGTCTAAAAAGGCTTTATAGAGAATCCGTTCGAATTTTAACCGAGTAAAAAGTTGAAAATTTTAGACTAATCTGTATAATTATGTTCAAAAGCCCATAATTAACTATTTGAACTCGTAAAATTTGATTTAATAACATCTAATTTTCGTTTTGTTAGGACTAAAACTTGCTTGTCTAAAATTGCTTTATAGAGAATCCGTTCGAATTTTAACCGAGTAAAAAGCTGAAAATTTTAGATTTATCTGTATAATTTTGTTCAAAATCCAATAATTAACTATTTGAGCTCATAAAATTTCATTTAATAACATCTGGTTTTTGTTTTGTTCGGATTAAAACGTCCATGTCTAAAAAGGCTTTATAGAGAATCCGTTCAAATTTTAATCGAGTAAAAAGCTGAAAATTTTAGATTAATCTGTATAATTTTGTTCAAAACCCCATAATTAATTTTTTGAACTCAAAAAATTTGATTTAAAAATATCTAGTTATCGTTTTGTTTAGATTAAAACGTGCATGTCTAAAAAAGCTTTATAGAGAATCCGTTAGAATTTTAACCGAGTAAAAAGTTGAAAATTTTAGATTAATCTGTATAATTTTGTTCAAAAGCCCATAATTAACTATTTGAACTCATAAAATTTTAGATTAATCTGTATAATTTTGTTCAAAAGCCCATAATTAACTATTTGAACTCGTAAAATTTGATTTAATAACATCTAATTTTCGTTTTGTTGGGACTAAAACTTGCTTGTCTAAAATTGCTTTATAGAAAATCCGTTCGAATTTTAACCGACTAAAAAGCTGAAAATTTTAGATTTATTTGTATAATTTTGTTCAAAACCCAATAATTAACTATTTGAACTCATAAAATTTTATTTAATAACATCTGTTTTTGTTTTGTTCGGATTAAAACGTCCACCTCTAAAAAGGCTTTATAGAGAATCCGTTCAAATTTTAACCGAGTAAAAAACTGAAAATTTTAGATTAATCTGTATAATTTTGATCAAAACCCTATAATTAATTATTTGAACTCAAAAAATTGATTTAATAACATCTAGTTATCGTTTTGTTCGGATTAAAACATGCATGTTTAAAAATGCTTTACAGAGAATTCTTTCGGATTTTAACCGAGTAAAAAGTTGAAAATTTTAGATTAATTTGTATAATTTTGTTCAAAAGCTCATAATTAACTATTTGAACTCGTAAAATTTGATTTAATAACATCTAATTTTTGTTTTTTTAGGACTAAAACTTGCTTGTCTAAAATTGCTTTATAGAGAATCCGTTCGAATTTTAACCGAGTAAAAAGCTGAAAATTTTAGATTTATCTGTATAATTTTGTTCAAAATCCAATAATTAACTATTTGAACTCATAAAATTTCATTTAATAACATCTGGTTTTTGTTTTGTTCGGATTAAAACGTCCCGTCTAAAAAGGCTTTATAGAGAAGCCGTTCAAATTTTAACCGAGTAAAAAGCTAAAAATTTTAGATTAATCTGTATAATTTTGTTTAAAAGACCATATTCAACTATTTGAACTCATAAAATTTGATTTAATAACATCTGGTTTTCGTTTTGGTGGGATTAAAACTTGCATGTCTAAAATTGCTTTATAGAGAATCCTTTCAAATTTTAACCGAGTAAAAAGTTGAAAATTTTAGATTAATCTGTATAATTTTGTTCAAAAGCCCATAATTAACTATTTGAACTCAAAAAATTTGATTTAATAACATCTAATTTTTGTTTTGTTGGGATTAAAACGTGCATGTATAAATTGACTTTATAGAGAACCAGTTCGAATTTTAACCGAGTAAAAAGTTGAAACTTTTAGATTAATCTGTATAATTTTTTTCAAAAGCTCAAAATTAAATATTTGAACTCATAAAATTTCATTTAATAAAATCTTGTTTTCGTTTTGTTAGGATTAAAATGTGCATGTCTAAAAAGGCTTTATAGAGAATTCGTTTGAATTTTAACCGAGTAAAAAGCTAAAAATTTTAGATCTATCTGTATAATTTTGTTAAAAATCCCATAATTAACTATTTGAACTCATAAAATTTTATTTAATAACATCTGGTTTTTGTTTTGTTCGGATTAAAACGTGCATGTCTAAAAAGGCTTTATAAAGAATCCTTATAAATTTTAACCAAGCAAAAAGCTGAAAATTTTAGATTAATCTGTATAATTTTGTTCAAAAGCCAATAATTAATTATTTGAACTCAAAAAATTTGATTTAGTAACATCTAGTTATCGTTTTGTTCGGATTAAAACGTGCATGTCTAAAAAGGCTTTATAGAGAATCCGTTCGAATTTTAACCGAGTAAAAAGTTGAAAATTTTAGATTAATCTGTATAATTTTGTTCAAAATCCAATAATTAACTATTTCAACTCATAAAATTTCATTTAATAAACATCTGGTTTTTGTTTTGTTCGGATTAAAACGTCCAGGTCTAAAAAGGCTTTATAGAGAACCCGTTCAAATTTTAACCGATTAAAAAGCTAAAAATTTTAGATTAATCTGTTTAATTTTGTTTAAGAAACCATATTCAACTATTTGAACTCATAAAATTTGATTTAATAACATCTGGTTTTCGTTTTGGTGGAATTAAAACGTGCATGTCTAAATTTGCTTTATAGAGAATCCGTTCGAGTTTTAACCGAGTAAAAAGTTGAAAATTTTAGATTAATCTATATAATTTTGTTCAAAAGCGCATAATTAACTATTTGAACTCGTAAAATTTGATTTAATAACATCTAATTTTCGTTTTGTTGGGATTAAAACGTGCATGTCTAAAAAGACTTTACAGAGAATCCGTTCGAATTTTAACCGAGTAAAAAGCTGAAAATTTTAGATTAATCTATATAATTTTGTTCAAAAGCTCAAAATTAAATATTTGAACTCATAAAATTTCATTTAATAAAATTAAAACGTGCATGTCTAAACAGACTTTATAGAGAATCCGTTCGAATTTTAACAAAGTAAAAAGCTGAAAATTTTAGATTAATCTGTATAATTTTATTCAAAAGCTCAAAATTAAATATTTGAACTCACAAAATTTTATTTAATAAAATCTTGTTTTCGTTTTGTTGGGATTGCAATGTTCATGTCTAAAAAGGTTTTGTAGAGAATTCGTTCGAATTTTAACCGAGTAAAAAGCTAAAAATTTTAGATTAATCTGTATAATTTTGTTTAGAAGACCATATTCAACTATTTGAACTCATAAAATTTGATTTAATAACATCTGATTTTCGTTTTGGTGGTATTAAAACTTGCATGTCTAAAATTGCTTTAGAGAGAATCCGTTCGAATTTTAACCGAGTAAAAAGCTGAAAATTTTAGATCTATCTGTATAATTTTGTTAAAAATCCTTTAATTAACTATTTGAACTCATAAAATTTTATTTAATAACATTTGGTTTTTGTTTTGTTGGGATTAAAACGTGCACGTCTAAAAAGGCTATATAAAGAATCCTTTCAAATTTTAACCGAGTAAAAAGCTGAAAATTTTAGATTAACCTGTATAATTTTGTTCAAAAGCACATAATTAACTATTTGAACTCGTAAAATTTGATTTTGTAACATCTAATTTTCGTTTTGTTGGGACTAAAACTTGCTTGTCTAAAATTTCTTTATAGAGAATCCGTTCGAATTTTAACCGAGTAAAAAGCTGAAAATTTTAGATTTATTTGTATAATTTTGTTCAAAATCCAAAAATTAAGTATTTGAACTCATAAAATTTCATTTAATAACATCTGATTTTTGTTTTGTTTGGATTAAAACGTCCACGTCTAAAAAGGCTTTATAGAGAATCCGTTCAAATTTTAACCGAGTAAAAAGCTGAAAATTTTAGATTAATCTGTATAATTTTGATCAAAACCCCATAATTAATTTTTTGATCTCAAAAAAATTGATTTAATAACATCTAGTTATCGTTTTGTTCGGATTAAAACATGCATGTCTAAAAAGGCTTTATAAAGAATCCGTTCAAATTTTAACCTAGTAAAAAGTTGAAAATTTTAGATTAATCTATATAATTTTGATCAAAAGCCCATAATTAACTATTTAAACTCGTAAAATTTGATTTAATAACATCTAATTTTCATTTTGTTAGGACTAAAACTTGCTTGTCTAAAATTGCTTTATAGAGAACCCGTTCGAATTTTAACCGAGTAAAAAGCTGAAAATTTTAGATTTATCTGTATAATTTTGTTCAAAATCCAATAATTAACTCTTTGAACTCATAAAATTTCATTTAATAACATCTGGTTTTTGTTTTGTTCGGATTAAAACGTCCACGTCTAAAAAGGCTTTATAGGGAACCCGTTCAAATTTTAACCGAGTAAAAATCTAAAAATTTTAGATTAATCTGTATAATTTTGTTTAAAAGACCATATTCAACTATTTGAACTCATAAAATTTGATTTAATAATATCTAATTTTCGTTTTGGTGGGATTAAAACTTGTTTGTCTAAAATTGCTTTATAGAGAATCCGTTCGAATTTTAACCGAGTAAAAAGTTGAAAATTTTAGATTAATCTGTATAATTTTGTTCAAAAACCCTTAATTAACTATTTGAACTTGTAAAATTTGATTTAATAACATCTGATTTTTGTTTTGTTGGGATTAAAACGTGCATATCTAAAAAGACTTTATAGAGAATCCGTTCGAATTTTAACCGAGTAAAAAGCTGAAAATTTTAGATTAATCTGTATAATTTTGTTCAAAAGCTCAAAATTAAATATTTGAACTCATAAAATTTCATTTAATAATATCTTGTTTTCATTTTGTTGGGATTAAAATGTGCATGTCTAAAAAGGCTTTATAGAGAATTCGTTTGAATTTTAACCGAGTAAAAAGCTAAAAATTTTAGATTAATCTGTATAATTTTGTTTAAAAGACCGCATTCAACTATTTGAACCCATAAAATTTGATTTAAAAACATCTGGTTTTCGTTTTGGTGGGATTAAAACTTGCATGTCTAAAATTGCTTTATAGAGAATCCGTTCGATTTTTAACCGAGTAAAAAGTTGAAAATTTTAAATTAATCTGTATAATTTTGTTCAAAAGCCAATAATTAACTATTTGAACTCGTAAAATTTGATTTAATAACATCTAATTTTCGTTTTGTTGGGACTAAAACTTGCTTGTCTAAAATTGCTTATAGAGAATCCGTTCGAATTTTAACCGAGTAAAAAGCTGAAAATTTTAGATTAATCTGTATAATTTTGTTCAAAAGCCCATAATTAATTATTTGAACTCAAAAAATTTGATTTAATAACATCTGGTTTTTATTTTGTTTGGATTAAAACGTGCATGTCTAAAAAGGCTTTATAGAGAATCCGTTCAAATTTTAATCGAGTAAAATATTGAAAATTTTAGATTAATCTGTATAATTTTGTTCAAAAGACAATAATTAACTATTTGAACTCAAAAAATTTTATTTAATAACATCTGATTTTTGTTTTGTTGGGACTAAACGTGCATTTCTAAAAACGTTTTATAAAAATCCGTTCGAATTTTAACCGAGTAAAAAGCTGAAAATATTAGATTAATCTTTATAATTTTGTTCAAAAGCCCATAATTAATTATTTGAACTCATAAAATTTGATTTAATAAAATATGGTTTTCGTTTTGTTGGGACTAAAACGTACATGTCTAAAAAGGCTTTATAGAGAATCCGTTCGAATTTTAACCGAGTAAAAAGCTTGATATGTTTTATAGAGATGATGGATACCTATTCAAGGAAGGGTAGCTTTGCATCCCACAAGGATCCATTCGAGAGTTGCTCCTCAAGGAAGCACATGGGGAGGACTAATGGGACATTTTGGAGTAGCGAAGACGTTGAACATGCTTCAAGAGCACTTGTATTGGCTAAAGATGAAACGAGATGTTGAGAGGCTATGTTAGCGTTGTATCACATGTAGAAAGGCCAAGTCAAAAGTCATGCCCCATGGCCTATATACTCCACTACCTATTCCTAATGTACCTTGGGTAGACATATCCATGGATTTTGTACTTGGGTTGCCACGTATAAAGAATAACAAAGATTCCATCTTTGAAGTAGTGGATCGATTCTCTAAAATGGCTCATTTTATTCCTTGTAATAAGACTAATGATGCTTCACATGTTGCTAATTTATTTTTTAGGGAAATCATGAGATTGCATGGTGTTCCAAGAACTATCGTATCTGGTCGAGATGTGAAGTTTTTAAGCCATTTTTGGAGAACATTATGGAGCAAGATTGGAACCAAGTTGTTATTTTCCACAACTTGCCATCCACAAACAGATGGTCAAACTGAAGTGGTGAACCGGGTGTTATCCATGTTGTTGAGGATAATCATCAAAAAGAATTTGAGGACTTGGGAGGAAAGCTTGCCACATGTGGAGTTTGCTTACAACCGATCCATTCATTCCACCACTAAAATGTCACCATTTGAAATAGTGTATGGTTTCAATCCCTTAACTCCATTGGATTTATTACCTTTGCCCGCTGATCAAAAAACTCCATCAACAAGTGCGGGAAAATATTGAAAAGAGAACTAGGCAATATGAGCAACAAGCTAACAAGGGACGTAAACGAATTACATTCGAGCCGGGAGATTGGGTTTGGATGCACATGAGAAAAGAAAGATTTCCAGCCCAACGCAAATCAAAATTGATGCCTAGAGGGGATGGTCCTTTTCAAGTGATCAAGCGTGTCAATGATAATGCCTATCAATTAGACCTCCCAGGTGAGTTTAATGTCAGTGCAACATTCAATGTGGCTGATTTATCTCCATTTCATGTAGGTGATGATTTGGGGTCAAGTCGCTTTCAAGAGGGAGGGAATGATACGATCACAACCAACAATGAATCAGAAGAATTTCCTATTGGACCTATGACTCGTGCTAAAACCAAGAAATTTCAAGAGGCCATAGGAAATCTATTTATTCAAGGCTGGAAATTAGAGAATGCAACACCAACTATGTTGGAACAATACAGCCTCCTACTTGTGCATGAGTTTGCATGAGTTCTTTCTTAAGTTTTTAAATTTAATTTCAGCATGTGTGCATGAATAAACAATGCTTGATATTCATTTAAGCATGTTAGTTCAATTAAGTTCATTAGTTTAATTAATGCATGATAGTTCACTTGAAGTATGTTAGTTTTCTTATGTTTATGAGTTCATTTAGTGTGTGGATTAATTAATTAAACTAGATCATTCAATGTAACTAGTTTCATTAATTAAACTAGCTCATTAAATATGTTTCATGCATTCACTTTTATTTTATTGAATAAAGTTGTTATCTAATGGTTGCTTATAATTTCATCTAGGGTATTCATTTGGGATCAAATGGCTGATCATTTTCTACAAGAATGACAAGTCATTTACTACCAATTAAAGACACTTGAAGACACCATGATGGCTGATTAGTTTCAAGGCATTCAAGGGAGATTTACACACCACTTAAAGGCTTTCAGTTTCAGCAAGAAAACAATGAATTGAAGAGCTCCTAAATACACCACTTAAAGAGGCACTTAAAGACTACTTAAGAGCTACTTAATCCTCCATAAAGCTTATCAGTTTTTAACATAGAAGACATGCAATGAAAGCCTTCATTATCAGCACTTAAGGGAGAGTAAAGGCAAGAATTAAAGCAACACTTAAGGAGGGAGTTCAAGGAATATCAGTCAACTTGTTCGCCATTTTTGGATTTGATACGAGCATATTTGAGTCTTGAGGTCTTCTTCAAACTTATTCCTCTATTTCTTAGCTTTCCAACGCACTTTGAATAACCTCATTCCGATATCAGGAGCATAAAATATGATTAAATTAGTGAAGACAGTGCATGTTGGAAATTCAGTACGGGAATAGTCACAAGATGCTTGTTCAACAAATTCAAGAGGCCATTCAATTGCTGAATTCAATGCTTTATCAACAGCCCATTAAAGGAGGATGAATGACAACTTAATCAAGTTCATTAGCCCAAGATTTTCTCCATGTGGATGATATGTATGTCTACATTCATCTTACGAATGTCCACATTCATCCTTGTTAGATCAAACCTTTTTGGTTGTCAATTGGAGATAGGATAACCTACAAATTAATAGGCCTTTAACACCAGAATAATGAGTCTTTAATCTTTGTCTAGGCTAATCAATTTGTTGTTGTCTTACACCTATAAATAGGCACTCATTTCATTGTAAAAGGAACAACTTTTGGCATATATTAAACTTTGAGAGTGTTCTCTTTTATAGTTCTTTTTGAACTTTATCGGCTTGCAAGATTGTTCTTGTGGCATTAATCCCTTTTAATTTTTTTATATTGTTGGTTCCTAGTTCATATAACTAGAGGGTCGCAATCCATTAGCCTTTCACCCAAGTCACGGTTTAAAAACTCTTAAGGAACAGGTCTTCACTTTTTAGTGTTGGTTCCTCCTTTGTTTACACCGCACCATCAATTATATTTCATCTTTTCATTTCCATCAACCATACATCCATATTTTCCATACTTCATCCTAAACACAACAATCAACTTATCATCATTCCATTATCGTATCGTCTTGTAATCATATCAATTACTTACTAGAATCATGATCAGGCAATCACATATACAAATTCGGATATTCGGCAACGGGATTCATATCATACGATCAAAGAGAGGGGTCTTCCATCACGATATAGTCTCTAAGAAAGGGACGGTTCATTATGACATGCACTCGAAGAGAGGGGTCATTCATCACGCCATACGCTCAATGAGAAGGGTCGTCCATAACGGTATACACTCCAAAAACTGGATCGTTCATTATGACTTGCTGGTATAAAATACACAGCGAGATATATGGTGGTGGTGGTATGATGTTGGATAGATTTGTCCTTAGCACCCTCCTAATCGCAATTGAATAGGCAAACACCTGCAAACGAAACGAATATCTCCGGTGAATTGATGATATGTTGTCGTCCTAGGCACCCTCCTATCCGTAATTAGATAGGCAAACACCATAATCGGCTCTAACTCACCCTCCTAAACGCGATTGCTTAGGCAAGCGAGAGTGTGAAGATATTCTCCCTCATAAAAACTAGAAGTAGTTATGTTGAAGAAGACTTCTGATAAGAAAAATAGCAAGGTGACAACCTTGCCAATAAAATGGCCCAAGGCCTAGAGTTTTATAACTCAAAAGTTCATATTCTTCATGTGTTTACAAGAAAAGAATTGTCCCCTTTTATAGTCTATAGGATACCTTAGAATTGCCTAATAGATAGCTGATCAATCCCTAAATATCATCATATTGATATCTTGATAAAATAAATCCCTTAAAATCAGCATATGAATAGCTAATTAAAAGGAATCCGAAGTAGTAAAATAAAATACTAATAATAATGGTCAAAGCTTTATAATCAAACTTTGAATTAATTTATTTAATGTCTAATTCATCCAAAAACTTTATATATTAGCTTTTGAGATGAATTTTACAAAATCTCATAATAATCCCGTATCCAGTTTTCTGCACGCACAATCTTCGGTAAAATAAACATATCTTGAGCTCCCGATATCCAATTGATGCGTTTCAAGATGCGTTGAAAAGATAACTGAATAACGATCAATTTATTAGAAGACAACTCTGCCCATAAATGCACGGAACACATCCAAAAAGTCAAGGTAAGTTGGCTGGCTTTCCAGACTTTACCAACAGATTCATATTTATGCTCAATGTGCATTACTTTAGCCCTCTCATGCATGTATCATTCCCCCACTCTTCAAAAAGATTCGCCCTCGAATCTAAACTGATGATTGGAGGAAGTTCATCAAAGATTAAAGTACCATGGAAGAGAAGTAAACTTGAAAATTTAACAAGAAGAAAAAAAACTCAATCCCAAGGAATCGAATTGAATCTAATACCAAATGGTATAAAATACACCGCGGGATAGATGGTGGTGGTGGTATGATGTTGGATAGATTTGTCCTTGGCACCCTCCTAATCGCAATTGAATAGGCAAACACCTGCAAATGAAACGAATCTCTCCGGTGAATTGACGATATGTTGTTATCCATATTTATGCTCAATGTACATTACTTTAGCCCTCTCATGCATGTATCACTTGCACTCGAAGAAAGGGGTCATTCAATGCGACATACGCTCAATGAGAGGGATCGTCCATCACGGTATACGCTTAAAGAGATGGACCCTTCACCATGACATACACTCGAAGAGAGGGGTCACTCATCGCGACATATGCTCAAAGAGAGGGGTCGTCCAACACGGCATACGTTCAAAGAGAGGGACCATTCATTATGACATACTCTCGAAGAGAGGGGTTATTCACCGCGACATACGCTCCAAGAGGGGTCGTCCATCACGGTACATGCTCTAAGAAAGAGATTGTTCATTATAGTATGCACTCAAAGAGAAGGGTTATTCATCGATACATACGCTCGAAGAGAAGGGTCGTCTATTACGATATATTCTCTAAGAAAGGAACCGTTCATTATGACATGCACTCGAAGAGAGGGGTCATTCATCGCGAATTACGCTCCAAGAGAGGGGACGTCATCACGGTATACGCACAAAGAGAGGGTCCGTTCACCATGACATGCACTCGAAGAGAGGGGTCATTCATAGACACATACGCTCAAAGTGAGGGGTCGTCCATCACGGGATACGCTAAAAGAGAGAGACAGGTGATTATGAAATACGCTCGAAGAGAAGGGTCATACACTGCGATATCGCTCAAAGAGACGGGTCGTCCATCACGATATACGCTCTAAGAAAGGGACATTCATTATGACATGTACTCGAAGAGAGGGGTCATTCACGGCGACATACGCTCAATGAGAGGGGTCATCCATCACAATATACTCTCTTAAAAAGTCACCATTCATTATATCAGGCACTCGAAAAGAGGGGTCATTCCGCTCAAAGAGAAGGGTCATCCATCACGGTATACGCTCTAAGAAAGTGACCGTTCATTATGACATTTACTAGAAGAGAAAGGTCATTCATTGCGACATACTCTCAAAAAGAGGGGTCGTCCATCACGGTATAAGCTCAAAGAGAGGGATCGTTCAGCATGACATGCACTCAAAGAGAGTGGTCATTCAACGCGACATATGCTCAAAAAGAGGGGTCATCGATCACGGTATACGCTCAAAGAGAGGGAACGATCATTATAACATGAACTCGAAGAGAGGGGTCGTCCATCACGGTATACGTTCTAAGAAAGGAAATATTTATTATGATATGCACTCAAAGAGAGAGGTCATTCATCGTGACATACACTCAAAGAGAGGGGTCATCCATCACGGTATACGCTCAAGAAGAAGGACCGTTCACCATGACATGCACTGAAAGAGAGGGGTCGTTCATCACGAAATACGCTCAAAGACAGGGGTCGTCCATCATGGGATACGCTCAAAGAGGGGGACCGGTCACTACAACATACCTTCAAAGAAATGGATCATTCACCGCGACATACACTCAAAGAGATGGGACGTCCATAACGGTATACGCTATAAGAAAGGGACCATTCATTATGATATGCACTCGAAGAGAGGGGACATTCATCGCGACATATGCTCAAAGAGAGGGGTTGTCCATCATGGTATACGCTCTAAGAGAGGGATTGTTCATTATGATATACACTCAAAGAGAGGGGTCATTCATTCTGCAATACGATCAAAGAGAGGGGTCATTCATTCTGCAATACGCTCAAAGAGAGGGATTTTCCATCACAGTATACTCTCAAAGAGAGGGATCGTTCATTATGACATGCACTCGAAGAGAGGGGTCATTCATCGCGACATACGTTCAAAGAGAGGGTCGTCCATCACGGTATACAATGTAAGAAAGGGATCGTTCATAATGACATGCACTCAACTAGATAGGGATCGTTCAAAGAAAGGGATCGTTCATAATGACATGCACTCAAAGAGAGGGTCATTCAATGTGACATACACTTAAAGAGAGAGGTCATCCATCTCCGCATACGCTCGAACAGAGGTATCGTTTAACAGGACATGCACTCGAAGAGAGGGGTTATACATCGCGACATATGCTCAAAGAGCGGGGTCGTCCATCACGACATATGCTCAAAAAGAGGGATTGTTCAACGTGACATGCACTCTAAGAGAGGGGTCATTCATCACGATATACGCTTAAAGAGAGGGGTCGTTCATCACGGCATACACTCAAAGAGATGGACCATTCATTATGGCATACTCTCGAAGAGAGGGGTCATTCACCGCGATATACGCTTAATGAGAGGGGTCGTCCATCACGGTGTACGCTCTAAGAAAGGGACCGTTCATTATGACATGCACTAGAAGAGAGGGGTAATTCATTGCAACATACGTTCAAAAAGAGGTTTCGTTCAACATGGTCTACGCTCAAAGAGAGGGATAGTTCACCATGACATGTACTTGAAGAGAGGGGTCATTCATCGTGATATACGCTAAAAAAGAGTGGTCATCGATCACGATATACGCTCAAAGAGAGGGATCGTTCATTATGACATGCACTCGAAGGGAGGGTTCATTCATAGCGACATACGCTCAAAGAGAGTGGTATTCATCACGGCATACGCTCTAAGAATGGGACCATTCATTATGACATGCACTCGAATAGATGGGTCATTCATCATGACAAATGCTCAAATAGTAGGGTCGTCCATCACGATATACACTCTAAGAAAGGGACTGTTCATTATGACATGCACTCGTAGAGAGTGGTCGTCTATCACGACTAAGCTCAAAGAGGGGGATCGTTCACCATAATATGCACTCGAAAGAGTGGGGTCATTCATCGCGACATAAGCTCAAAGAGAGGGGTCGTCCATCACGTGATACGCTCAAAGAGAGGGACCGGTCATTATGATATACGCTCGAAGAGATGGGTCATTCTCCTGACATACACTCAAAGAGAGAGGTCGTTCATCACGGTATACCCTATAAGAATGGGATCATTCATTATGACATGCCCTCGTAGAGAGGGGTCATTCATTGCGGCATACGCTAAAAGAGAATGGTTATCCATCACGGGACATGCTCTATGAAATATACTGTTCGTTACGACAAAAACTAGAAGAAAAGGATCATTCAATGCGACATACCCTCAAAGAGAGTGGTCTTCGATCACGATATACGCTTAAAGAGGGTGACCGATCATTATGACATGCACTCGAAGAGAGGGGTCATTCATCTCGATATACGCTCAAATGAGGGGTCATCCATCACGGCATACGCTATAAGAAAGGGACCATTCTTTGTGACAAGCACTCAAAGAGAGCGGTCATTCATCGCGACATACGCTTAAAGAGAGGGGTTATTCATTATAACATGCACTCAAAGAGAGGGGTCATTCATCGCGATATACGCTCAAAGACAGGGGTCGTCCATCATGGGATACGCTCAAAGAGGGGGACCGGTCACTACAACATACCTTCAAAGAAATGGATCATTCACCACGTCATACACTCAAAGAGATGGGACGTCCATAACGGTATACGCTATAAGAAAGGGACCATTCATTATGATATGCACTCGAAGAGAGGGGACATTCATCGCGACATATGCTCAAAGAGAGGGGTTGTCCATCATGGTATACGCTCTAAGAGAGGGATTGTTCATTATGATATACACTCAAAGAGAGGGGTCATTCATTCTGCAATACGATCAAAGAGAGGGGTCATTCATTCTGCAATACGCTCAAAGAGAGGGATTTTCCATCACAGTATACTCTCAAAGAGAGGGATCGTTCATTATGACATGCACTCGAAGAGAGGGGTCATTCATCGCGACATACGTTCAAAGAGAGGGTCGTCCATCACGGTATACAATGTAAGAAAGGGATCGTTCATAATGACATGCACTCAACTAGATAGGGATCGTTCAAAGAAAGGGATCGTTCATAATGACATGCACTCAAAGAGAGGGTCATTCAATGTGACATACACTTAAAGAGAGAGGTCATCCATCTCCGCATACGCTCGAACAGAGGTATCGTTTAACAGGACATGCACTCGAAGAGAGGGGTTATACATCGCGACATATGCTCAAAGAGCGGGGTCGTCCATCACGACATATGCTCAAAAAGAGGGATTGTTCAACGTGACATGCACTCTAAGAGAGGGGTCATTCATCACGATATACGCTTAAAGAGAGGGGTCGTTCATCACGGCATACACTCAAAGAGATGGACCATTCATTATGGCATACTCTCGAAGAGAGGGGTCATTCACCGCGATATACGCTTAATGAGAGGGGTCGTCCATCACGGTGTACGCTCTAAGAAAGGGACCGTTCATTATGACATGCACTAGAAGAGAGGGGTAATTCATTGCAACATACGTTCAAAAAGAGGTTTCGTTCAACATGGTCTACGCTCAAAGAGAGGGATAGTTCACCATGACATGTACTTGAAGAGAGGGGTCATTCATCGTGATATACGCTAAAAAAGAGTGGTCATCGATCACGATATACGCTCAAAGAGAGGGATCGTTCATTATGACATGCACTCGAAGGGAGGGTTCATTCATAGCGACATACGCTCAAAGAGAGTGGTATTCATCACGGCATACGCTCTAAGAATGGGACCATTCATTATGACATGCACTCGAATAGATGGGTCATTCATCATGACAAATGCTCAAATAGTAGGGTCGTCCATCACGATATACACTCTAAGAAAGGGACTGTTCATTATGACATGCACTCGTAGAGAGTGGTCGTCTATCACGACTAAGCTCAAAGAGGGGGATCGTTCACCATAATATGCACTCGAAAGAGTGGGGTCATTCATCGCGACATAAGCTCAAAGAGAGGGGTCGTCCATCACGTGATACGCTCAAAGAGAGGGACCGGTCATTATGATATACGCTCGAAGAGATGGGTCATTCTCCTGACATACACTCAAAGAGAGAGGTCGTTCATCACGGTATACCCTATAAGAATGGGATCATTCATTATGACATGCCCTCGTAGAGAGGGGTCATTCATTGCGGCATACGCTAAAAGAGAATGGTTATCCATCACGGGACATGCTCTATGAAATATACTGTTCGTTACGACAAAAACTAGAAGAAAAGGATCATTCAATGCGACATACCCTCAAAGAGAGTGGTCTTCGATCACGGTATACGCTTAAAGAGGGTGACCGATCATTATGACATGCACTCGAAGAGAGGGGTCATTCATCTCGATATACGCTCAAATGAGGGGTCATCCATCACGGCATACGCTATAAGAAAGGGACCATTCTTTGTGACAAGCACTCAAAGAGAGCGGTCATTCATCGCGACATACGCTTAAAGAGAGGGGTTATTCATTATAACATGCACTCAAAGAGAGGGGTCATTCATCGCGATATACGCTCAAAGAGAGGGGTCTTCCATCACGTTATATGCTCAAAGAGAGGGACCTTTTATTGTAACATGCACTCGAAGAAAGGGCTCATTCATCGCGATATACGCTCAAAGAAATGGGTCGTCCATCACAATATACACTCTAGGAAAGGGATCATTACATGCACTCAAAGAGAGGGGTCATTCATCGCTACAAACGCTCAAAGAGAAGGGTCGTCCATCACGGTTTCCGCTCATAAGAGGGACCGTTCATTATGACATGCACGCGAAGAGAGGGGTCATTCACCGTGGCATACGCTCAAAGAGAGGGGTTGTCCATCACAATATACGCTCAAAGAGAGGGACCGTTCATTACGACCAACACTCGAAGAGAGGGGTCATTCACCGTGACATAAGCTTAAAGAGAAGGGTCGTCCATCACGGTATACGCTCTAAGAAAGGGACCATTCGTTATGACCTACTCTCGATGAGAGGGGTCATTCACCGCGACATATGATCAGAGAGAAAGGTCACCCATCGCAGTATATGCTCTAGGAAAGGTACTGTTAATTATGACATGCACTAGAAAAGGACTTTTCACAGGACATACAGTCGAAGACAAGAATCATTCATCGCGACTTACGCTGAAAGAGAGTGGTCGTCCAACACGACATATGCTCAAAGAGAGGGGCCGTCCATCATGACATACTATCAAAGAGAGGGACCGATCATTATGAAATGCTCTCGAACAGAGGTGCAATCACTGTGATATGCGCTAAAAGAGAAGAGTCGTGTATCACAGTATACGCTAAAAGATAGGGAATATTCATTACGACATGCACTCGAAGAGAGGGGTTATTCATCACGAGATACACTCAAAGACAAGGGTCATCCTTTACGGTATATGCTCAAAGAGAGGGATTGTTCACCATGACATGCACTCGAAGAGAGGGGTCCTTCATTGCGACATACACTCAAAAAGAGGAGTCATCGATCACGGTATACGCTTAAAGAAAATGGTCTTTCATTATGACAAAACCTCAAAGACAGGGGTCATTCATTGCGATATATGCCGATGAGAAGAATCATCCATCACGGTATACGCTCTAAGAAAGGGACCGTTCATTATGACATACACTCGAAGAGATGGGTCATTTATCGCGACGTACAATCAAATGGAGGGGTCGTCCATCATGGTTTACACATAAAGAGAGAAATCGTTCACAATGTAATGCTCAAAGAGGGGTCATTCATCGCGACATAGTCTCAATGGGAGGGTTTGTCCGTCACTATATACGCTCAAAGAGTGGGGTCGTCCATCACAGTATACGCACAAAGAGGGACTGTTCATCACAAAATGTACTCGAAGAGGGGTCATTCATCGCAACGTACGCTCAAAGATAGGATCATCGATCACGGTATACGCTCAAAGAGAGGGACCATTGATTATGATACGCACTCAAGGGGACCCTTCAGTATGACATACTCTCAAAGAGATGGGTCATCCATCACGGTATATGTTCTAAGAAGGGGAACCTTTAGTATGACATGCACTCGAAGAGAGGGATCATTCACCGCGACATACACTCAAAGAGAGGGGTCGTCCATCACAGTATGCTCTCTAAGAAAGGGACCGTTCATTATTACATGGATTCGTAGAGAGGGATCATTCATCGCAATATAAGCTCAAAGAGAGCGATCATCCATCACGGTATCCGCTCAAAGAGAGGGACCGTTCACCATGAATTGTACTCAAAGATAGGGGCCATTCATCGCAACATACACTCAAAGAGAGGGGTCGTCCATCACGGTATACGCTCAAAGAGAGGGGTCGTCCATCAGGTATACGCTCAAAGAGAGGTACAATTCACCATGACATGCACTCGAAGAAAGGGATCATTCATCATGACAAGTGCTCAAAGAGAGCGGTCGTCCATCACGAGATACGCTCAAAGAGAGGGACCGGTCATTATGACATAAGCTCGAATAGAGCGGTCATTCACCGCAACATACGCCAAATGAGAGGGGTTGTCCATCACGATTTATGATCTAAGAAAGGAACCATTCATTATGACATGCACTGGAAGAGAGGGGTCATTCAACGCGACATACGCTCAAAGAGAGGGGTTGTCCATCACGATATACGCTCAAAGAGAGGGGTCGTCCATCACGCCACACGCTCAAAGAGAGGGACCATTCATTATGGAATACGCTTGAAGAGAGGGCTCATTCATCGCGATATACGCTCAGAGAGGGGGGTCATCCATCACGGTATACGCTCTAAGAAAGGGACTGTTCATTATGAAATGCACCCAAAAAGAGGGGTCATTCATCGCGAAATATGCTCAAAGATAGAGGTCGTCCATCACGGTATACGCTCTAAGAAAGGGACCGATCATTATGACATGAGCTCGAAGGGAGGGGTCATTCATCGTGACATACGCTAAAAGCGAGGGGTCGTCCATCACAGTATTCACTCAAAGAGAGGGATCTTTCACCATGACATGCACTCGAAGAGAGGGGTCATTCATCGCGACATATGCTTAAAGAGAGGTGTCTCGATCACGGTTTTCGCTCACAGAGAGGGACTATTTTTTATGACATTCCCTTGAAGAGAGGGGTAATTCATTGCGACATACGCTCAAAGATAGGGGTCGTCCATCACAGTATACGCTAAAAGTGAGGTACAGTTCACCATGAAATGCACTCAAAGAGAGGGGTCATTCATCGCAATGTACGCTCAAAGAGATGATCATCGATCACGGTGTATGATCAAAGAGAGGGATCGTTGATTATGACATGCACTCAAAGAGAGGAGTCATTCATCGTGACATACTCTCAAAGAAAGGGGTCTTCCATCATGATATACGCTCTAAGAAAGGGACTATTTATTACGACATGCACTCGAAGAGGGGTCATTCATCGTGACATACGCTCAAAGAGAGGGGTCATTCACAATGACATACGCACCATGAGAGGGGTCGTCAATCACGGTATATGTTCTAAGAAGGGAACCGTTCATTATGACATGCACTCGAACAGAGGGGTCATTCACCGCGACATACGCTCAAAAAGGGAGGAACCGTTCATTATGACATGCACTCGAAGAAAGGGGTCATTTACCGCGAAATACGCTCAAATAGAGTGGTCGTCCATCACGGTATACACTCAAAGAGAGGGACCGTTCAACATGAATTGCACTCAAAGATAGGGGTCATTCATTGCGACATACGCTCAAAGAGAGGAGCCGTTCATTATGACATACACTCGAAGAAATGGGTCATTCAACGCGATATACGCTCAAACAGAGGGGTCGTCCATCATGGTATACGCTCAAAGAGAGGGACCATTCACCATCAATTGCACTCAAAGATAGGGGGCATTCACCGCGACATACATTCAAAGAGAGGGACCGTTCAACATGAATTGTACTCCAAGATTGGGGTCATTCATTGCGACTTACGCTCAAAGAGAGGGGTCGTCTATCATGGTTTACGCTCAAAGAGAGGGACAATTCACCATGACACGCACTCGAAGAAAGAGGTCATTCATCATAACAAATGCTCAAAGAGAGGTGTCATCCGTCACAAGATACGCTCAAAGAGAGGGACCGGTGATTATGACATACGCTCGAATAGAGCGGTCATTCACCGCGACATACGCTCAATGAGAGGGGTTGTCCATCACGATTTACTCTCTGAGAAAGGAACCGTTCATTATGACATACGCTAGAATAGAGCGGTCATTCATTGCGATATATGCTCAATGAGAGGGGTTGTCCATCACGATTTACTCTCTGAGAAAGGAACCGTTCATTATGACATACACTCGAAGAGAGGGGTCATTCATCGCGATATACGCTCAAAGAGAGGGTTTGTCCACCACAGTATACGCTCTAAGAAAGGGATCATTACATGCACTCGAAGAGAGGGGTCATTCATCGCGATAAACGCTCAAAGAGAAGGGTCGTGCATCACGGTATCTTCTCACAAAGAGGGACCGTTCAATATGACTTGCACTCGAAGAGGGGTCGTTCACCGTGGCATACGCTTAAAGACAAGGTTCGTACATCATGGTATATGGTCAAGGAGAGGGCCCGTTTACCATGACATGCACTCAAAGAGAGGAGCCATTCATCGTGACATACGCTCATAGAGAGGAGTCGTCCATCACGGGATACGCTCATAGAGAGGGACCGTTCACCATGACATGCACTTGAAGAGAGGGGTCATTCATTACGAAAAACACTTAAAGAGAGGGGATGTCGAATACGAGATACGCTCAAAGAGAGGGACCGGTCATTATGACATACGCTCATATAGAGCAGTCATTCACTGCGACATACACAAAAGAGAGGTGTCGTCCATCACGATTTACGCTCTTAGAAAGGAACCGTTCATTATGACATTGACACGAAGAGAGGGCTCATTCACCGCGGCATACACTCAAAGAGAGGGGTCATCCTTCACGATATACTCTCTGAGAAAGGGACAGTTCATTAAGACATGAACTCGAAAAGAGGGGTCATTCATCGCGACATACGCTCAAAGAGAGGTGTCGTCCGTCATGGTATACGCTGTAAGAAAGGGATTGTTCATTATGACAAGAACTCAAAGAGAGGGGTCAATCATCGCGACATACACTCGAAGAGAAGGGTTGTCTATCAGGGTATACGCTCTAAGAAAGGGACTGTTTATTATGACATGCACATGAAGAGAGGGGTCATTCATCGCGACATACGTTCAAAGAGAGGGTCGTCCATCACGGTATACAATGTAAGAAAGGGATCGTTCATAATGACATGCACTCAACTAGATAGGGATCGTTCAAAGAAAGGGATCGTTCATAATGACATGCACTCAAAGAGAGGGTCATTCAATGTGACATACACTTAAAGAGAGAGGTCATCCATCTCCGCATACGCTCGAACAGAGGTATCGTTTAACAGGACATGCACTCGAAGAGAGGGGTTATACATCGCGACATATGCTCAAAGAGCGGGGTCGTCCATCACGACATATGCTCAAAAAGAGGGATTGTTCAACGTGACATGCACTCTAAGAGAGGGGTCATTCATCACGATATACGCTTAAAGAGAGGGGTCGTTCATCACGGCATACACTCAAAGAGATGGACCATTCATTATGGCATACTCTCGAAGAGAGGGGTCATTCACCGCGATATACGCTTAATGAGAGGGGTCGTCCATCACGGTGTACGCTCTAAGAAAGGGACTGTTTATTATGACATGCACATGAAGAGAGGGGTCATTCATCACGACGTACGTTCAAAGAGAGGGGTCGTCCAGCATGGTATACGCTCAAATAGAGGGATTATTCACAATGACATGCACTAAAAGACAGGGATCATTCAGATCGAGACATATTCATAGAAAGGGGTCGTTCATCACGGGATACAATCAAAGAGAGGGACGAATTATTATGATAAACTCTTGAAGGGAGGGGTCATTCACCGCAACATACCCTCAAAGACATGGGTCGTACTTCGCAATATACACTCAAAGTATGGTACCGTCCATTGTGTGTGACATGCACTCAAAGAGAAGGGTCAGTCGTTGCGACATATGCACAATGAGAAGGGTCGTCCATCACGATATACGCTATCAGAAAGAGATCGTTCATTATGATAAGCACTCGAAGAGAGTGGTCATTCAACGCGACATACACTCAAAGAGAGGGGTCATTCATCACGACATACGCTCAAAGTGAGGGAACGTTCATTATGAAATACGCTCGAAGAGAGGGGTCATTCACTGTGACAAACGCTCAAAGAGAGGGGTCATCCATCACGGTATACGCTCAAAGAAAAGGACCGTTCATTATGAAATTTTCTCGAACAGAGGGGTCATTTTCCACGACATACGCTCAGCGAGAGGGGTCGTCCATCACGGTAACGCTCTAAGAAAGGGACCTTTCATTATGACATGCACTCGAAGAGAGGGGGCATTCACCGCGGTATACGCTCAAAGAGAGGGGTCGTCCTTCACTGTAAATGGTCAAAGAGAGGGACCTTTCATTGTAACATGCACTCGAAGAGAGGGCTCATTCATCGCGACATACGCTCAAAGAGATGGGTCCTCTATCACAGTATACACTCTAAGAAAGGGATCATTACATGCACTCAAACAGACGGGTCATTCATCGTGACAAACGCTCAAAGAGAAGGGTCGTCCATCATGGTATCCGTTCATAAAGAGAGACCATTCATTATGACATGCACTCGTAGAGAGGGGTCATTCACCGTGGCATACACTCACAGAGAGGGGTCGTCCATCACAATATACGCTCAAAGAGAGGGACCATTCATTACGACCAGCACTCGAAGAGAGGGGTCATTCACTATGACATACGCGCAAAGAGAAGGGTCGTCCATCACGGTATACGCTCTAAGAAAGGGACAATTCATTATGAGCTACTCTCGATGAGAGGGGTCATTCACCGCGACATATGCTCAAAGAGAAGGGTCATCCATCACGGTATATGCTCTAAGAAAGGGACTGTTAATTATGACATGCACTAGAAGAGAAGGATTGTTCACCAAGACATGCAGTCGAAGACAGGAATCATTCATCGCGACTTACGCTTAAAGAGAGAGGTCGTCCAACACGACATACGTTCAAAGAGAGTGGTTGTCCAACATGACATACGCTCAAAGAGAGTGGTCGTCTAACACGACATACGCTCAAAGAGAGGGTCCAATCATTCTAAAATACTCTCGAACAAAGGTGTCATTCACCGTGACATACGCTAAAAGATAGGAGTCGTGCATCACGGTATACTCTCTAAGAAAGTGAATGTTCATTATGATATGCACTCGAAGAGAGGGGTTATTCATCGTGACATACGCTCAAAGAGAGGGGTCGTCCATCACGGTATACGCTCAAAGAGAGGGATCGTTCAGCATGACATGCACTTGAAGAGAGTGGTCATTCAACGCGACATTTGCTCAAAAAGAGGGGTCATCGATCACGGTATACGCTCAAAGAGAGGGAACAATCATTATGACATGAACTCGAAGAGAGGGGTTATTCATCATGACATACACTCAAAGAGAGGTATCGTCAATCACGGTATACGTTCTAAGAAAGAAAATATTTATTATGATATGCACTCAAAGAGAGAGGTTATTCATCGTGACATACGCTCAAAGAGAAGGTCGTCCATCACGGTATACGCTCAAGAAGAAGGACCATTCACCATGTCATGCACTCAAAGAGAGGGTCGTTCATCACGACATACGCTCAAAGACAGGGGTCGTCCATCACGGGATACGCTCAAAGAGGTGGACCGGTCACTACAACATACCTTCATAGAAAGGGGTCATTTACCGCGACATACGCTCAAAGAGATGGGTTGTCCATAACGGTATACGCTATAAGAAAGGGACCGTTCATTATGATATGTACTCGAAGAGAGGGGACATTCATCGCGACATGCGATCAAAGAGAGGGGTTGTCCATCACGGTATACGCTCTAAGAGAGGGATTGTTCATTATGACATACACTCAAAGAGAGGGGTCATTCATCGCGCAATACGCTCAAAGAGAGGGATTTTCCATCACGGTATACTCTCAAAGAGAGGGACCGTTCATTATGACATGCACTCGAAGAGAGGGGTCATTCATCGCGACATACGTTCAAAGAGAGGGTCGTCCATCACGTAAAACACTCTAAGAAAGGGATCGTTCATAATGACATGCACTCAACTAGAGGGGTCATTCAATGCGACATACACTTAAAGGGAGAGGTCATCAATCAACGCATACGCTCGAATAGAGGGATCGTTCAACAGGACATGCACTCGAAGAGAGGGGTTATACATCGTGACATATGCTCAAAGAGCGGGGTCGTCCATCACGACATATGCTCAAAAAGAGGGATTGTTCAACGTGACATGCACTCTAAGAGAGGGGTCATTCATCACGATATGCGCTTAAAGAGAGGGGTCATTCATCACGGCATACACTCAAAGAGATGGACCATTCATTATGGCATACTCTCGAAGAGAGGGGTCATTCACCGCGACATACGGTTAATTAGAGGGGTCGTCCATCACGATGTACGCTCTATTAAAGTGACCATTTATTATGAGATAACCTCGAAGAATGGGGTCATTCGTGACATACGCTCAAAGAGAAGGGTCGTCCATCACGGTATACGCTCTAAGAAAGGGACCGTTCATTATGACATGCACTAGAAGAGAGGGGTCATTCATTGCAACATACGTTCAAAAAGAGGTTTCGTTCAACATGGTATACGCTCAAAGAGAGGGATCGATCATTATGACATGCACTCGAAGAGAGGGGTCATTCATCACGACATACGCTCAAAGAGAATGGTATTCATCACGGCATACGCTCTAAGAATGGGACCATTCATTATGACAAGCACTCGAACAGATGGGTCATTCATCGTGACAAATGCTCAAATAGAAGGGTCAAACATCAAGGTATGCACTCTAACAAAGGGACCATTCATTATGACATGCACTCGGAGAGAGGGATCATTCATCGCGACATACGTTCAAACAGAGGGAACGTTCACCATGACATGCACTCAAAGATAGGGGTCATTCACTGCGACATAAACTTAAAGAGTGGGGTCGTCCATCATGGTATACGCTCAAAGAAAGGGACTGTTCATTATGACATGCACTCGTAGAGAGTGGTCGTCTATCACGACTAAGCTCAAAGAGGGGGATCGTTCACCATAATATGCACTCGAAAGAGTGGGGTCATTCATCGCGACATAAGCTCAAAGAGAGGGACCGGTCATTATGATATACGCTCGAAGAGATGGGTCATTCTCCCGACATACACTTAAAGAGAGAGGTCGTTCATCATGGTATACCCTATAAGAATGGGATCGTTCATTATGACATGCCTTCGTAGAAAGGGGTCATTCATTGCGGCATATGCTCAAAGAGAATGGTCATCCATCACGGGACATGCTCTAAGAAATATACTGTTCGTTACGACAATAACTAGAAGAAAAGGATCATTCAATGCGACATACCCTCAAAGAGAGTGGTCATCGATCACGGTATATGCTTAAAGAGAGGGACCGATCATTATGACATGCACTCGAAGAGAGGGGTCATTCATCTCGATATACGCTCAAAGGAGGGGTCATCCATAACGGCATACGCTATAAGAAAGGGACCATTCTTTATGATAAGAACTCGAAGAGAGCGGTCATTCATCACGACATACGCTTAAAGAGAGGGGACGTCCATCATGTGATATGCTCAAAGAGAGGGACCGGTCATTATGATATACGGTCGAAGAGATGGGTAATTCTTCGCGATATACAATCAAAGAGTGGTGTCTTTATCACGGTATACCCTCTAAGAAAGGGACCGTTCATTATGCCTTCACTCGTAGAGAGAGGTCATTCATCACGACATACGCTCAAAGAGTGGGGTCGTCCATCACGGGATACGCTCTAAGAAATAGATCATTCATTTCAAATAAACTCGAAGAAAGGGGTCATCCAACGCCACATATGCTCAAACAGAGGTGTCATCCATCACAGCAAACGCTCAAAGAGAGGGGTCATCCAACAAGGTATACTCTCTAAGAAAGGGGTCATTCATCGCCATATACGTTCAAAGAGAGGGGTCGACCGTTCATTCTGACATACTATCGAAGAGATGGACCGTTCACCATATCCTGCAAGAGAGGCTCGTCCATCACGGTATATGCTCAAAGAGAGGGACCGTTCACCATGTCCTGCACTCGAAGAGAGATATTATTCATCGTCATATACGCTTAAAGAGAGGATCTTATATAACAGCATACACTCAAAGAGAGTGACTGTTCACCATGACATGCACTCGAAGAGAGGGGTCTTTCATCACAATATAAGCTCAAAGAGAGGGGTCATCCTTCGTGGCATACGCTTAAAGAGAGGGACCATTAATTATGACATACTCTCGAAGAGAGGGGTCATTCACCGCGACATACGCTCGAAGAGAGGGGTCGTCCATCACGGTGTACGCTCTATGAAAGTGAACGTTCATTACGACATGCACTCGAAGAAAAGGGTGATCAATCGAGACATACGCTCAAAGAGAGGCTACGTCCATCACGGTAGACGCACAATGAGAGAAACCATTCACCATGACATGCACTCGAAGAGAGGTGTTATTCATCGCGACATACGCACATTGAGAAAGGTCATCCATCACGATATACGCTCTAAGAAAGGGACCGTTCATTATAACATGCTCTCAAAGAGAGGGGTCATTCATCGCGATATACGCTCAAAGACAGGGGTCTTCCATCACGTTATACGCTCAAAGAGAGGGACCTTTCATTGTAACATGCACTCGAAGAAAGGGATCATTCATCGCGACATACGCTCAAACAGATGGGTCGTCCATCACAATATACACTCTAGGAAAGGGATCATTACATGCACTCAAAGAGAGGCGTCATTCATCGCTACAAACGCTCAAAGAGAAGGGTCATCCATCACGGTATCCTCTCATAAAGAGGGACCGTTCATTATGACATGCACGTGAAGAGAGGGGTCATTCACCGTGGCATACGCTCAAAGAGAGGGGTCGTCCATCACATTATACGCTCAAAGAGAGGGACCGTTCACTACGACCAGCACTCAAAGAGAGGGGTCATTCACCGTGACATAAGCTTAAAGGGAAGAGTCGTCCATCACGGTATACGCTCTAAGAAAGGGACCATTCGTTATGACCTACTCTCGATGAGAAGGGTCATTCACCGCGACATATGCTCAAAGACAGAAAGGCCGCCTATTGCAGTATATGCTCTAAGAAAGGTACTGTTAATTATGACATGCACTAGAAAAGAAGGACTTTTCACAGGACATACAGTCGAAGATAGGAATCATTCATCGCGACTTACGCTGAAAGAGAGTGGTCGTCCAACACGACATACGCTCAAAGAGAGGGGTCGTCCATCACGACATACTCTCAAAGAGAGGGACCGATCATTATGAAATACTTTCGAACAAAGGTGCATTCACTGTAACATACGCTAAAAGAGAAGAGTCGTGTATCACGGTATACGCTCTAAGATAGGGAATATTCATTATGATATGCACTCGAAGAGAGGGGTTATTCATCAGGAGATACACTCAAAGACAAGGGTCGTCCTTTACGGTATATGCTCAAAGAGAGGGATTGTTCACCATGACATGCACTCGAAGAGAGGGGTCCTTCATTGCGACATACACTCAAAAAGAGGGGTCATCGATCACGGTATACGCTTAAAGAAAATGGTCATTCATTATGACAAAACCTCAAAGAGAGGGGTCATTCATTGTGATATATGCCAAACAGAAGGGTTTGTCCGTCACGATATATGCTGAAAGAGTGGGGTCGTCCATCACACTATACGCTCAAAGAGGGACTATTCACCACGAAATGTACTCGAAGAGTGGGGTCATTCATCACAACGTACGCTCAAAGATAGGGTCATCGATCACGGTATACGCTCAAAGAGAGGGACCATTAATTATGATATGCACTCAATGGGAGGTTTCATTCATCGCGACATACTCTCAAAGAAATGGGTCATCCATCACGGTATATGTTCTAAGAAGGGGACCCTTCAGTATGACATGCACTCGAAGAGAGGGATCATTCACCGCGACATACGCTCAAATTGAGGGGTCGTCCATCACAGTATGCTCTCTAAGAAAGGGACCGTTCATTATTACATGCATTCATAGAGAGGGGTCATTCATCACAATATAAGCTCAAAGAGAGGGATCATCCATCACGGTATCCGCGCAAAGATTAGTATCGTTCACCATGACATGCACTAGAATAGAGGGGTCATTCATAGCGACATATGCTCAAAGAGAGGGGTCGTCCATCACGATATACGCTCAAAGAGAGCAGCCGTTCATTATGACATACACTCGAAGAAATGGGTCATTCATAGCGACATATACTCAAAGAAAGGGGTCGTCCATCACGATATACGCTCAAAGAGAGGAGCCGTTCATTATGACATACACTCGAAGAAATGGGTCATTCAACGTGATATACGCTCAAAGAGAGGGGTCGTCCATCATGGTATACGCTCAAAGAGAGGGACCGTTCACCATGAATTGCACTCAAAGATAGGGGCCATTCATCGCGACATACGCTGAAAGAGAGGGGTCGTCCATCACGGCATACGCTAAAATAGAGGTACAATTCACCATGACATGCACTCGAAGAAAGGGGTCATTCATCATGACAAATGCTCAAAGAGAGCGGTCGTCCATCACAAGATACGCTCAAAGAGAGCGGTCGTCCATCACAAGATACACTCAAAGAGAGGGACCGATCATTATTACATACGCTCGAATAGAGCGGTCAGTCACCGCAACATACGCCTAAAGAGAGGGGTTGTCCATCACGATTTACGCTCTAAGAAAGGAACCGTTCATTATGACATGCACTGGAAGAGAGGGGTCATTCAACGCGACATACGCTCAAGGAGAGGGGTTGTCCATCACGGTATACGCTCAAAGAGAGGGGTCGTCCATCACGCCAAACGCTTAAAGAGAGGGACCGTTCATTATGGAATACGCTTGAAAAGAGGGCTCATTCATCGCGGTATACGCTCAGAGAGAGGGGTCATCCATCACGGTATACGCTCTAAGAAAGGGACTGTTCATTATGAAATGCACCCAAAAAGAGGGGTCATTCATCGCGAAATATGCTCAAAGAGAGGGGTCATCCATCACGGTATACGCTCTAAGAAAGGGACCGATCATTATGACATGAACTCAAAGGGAGGGGTCATTCATCGCGACATACGGTAAAAGCGAGGGGTCGTCCATCACGGTATTCAATCAAAGAGAGGGATCTTTCACCATGACATGCACTCGAAGAGAGAGGTCATTCATCGCTACATATGCTTAAAGAGAGGTGCCTCGATCACGGTTTTCGCTCACAGAGAGGGACTATTTTTTATGACATTCCCTTGAAGAGAGGGGTAATTCATTGCGACATACGCTCAAAGATAGGGGTCGTCCATCACAGTATACACTAAAAGTGAGGGACTGTTCACCATGAAATGCACTCAAAGAGAGGGGTCATTCATCGCAACGTACGCTCAATGAGATGATCAACGATCATGGTATATGCTCAAAGAGAGGGATCATTGATTATGACATGCACTCAAAGAGAGGAGTCATTCATCGTGACATACTCTCAAAGAAAGGGGTCAACCGTCACGGTATACGCTCTAAGAAAGGGACTATTTATTACGACATGCACTCGGAGAGGGATCATTCATCATGACATACGCTCAAAGAGAGGGGTCATTCACAATGACATACGCACAAAGAGAGGGGTTGTCGATCACGGTATATGTTCTAAGAAGGGAACCGTTCATTTTGACATGCACTCGAACACAGGGGTCATTCACCGCGACATACGCTCAGAAAGGGAGGAACCGTTCATTATGACATGCACTCGAAGAAAGGGGTCATTTACCGCGACATATGCTCAAAGAGAGTGGTCGTCCATCACGGTATACACTCAAAGAGAGGGACCGTTCAACATGAATTGCACTCAAAGATAGGGGTCATTTATCGCGACATACGCCCAAAGAGAGGGGTCGTCCATCACGATATACGCTCAAAGAGAGGAGCCGTTTATTATGACATACACTCGAAGAAATAGGTCATTCAACGTGGTATACGCTCAAAGTGAGGGGTCGTCCATCATGGTATACGCTCAAAGAGAGGGACCGTTCAGCATGAATTGCACTCAAAGATTGGGGTCATTCATCGCGACATACGCTCAAAGAGAGGGGTCGTCTATCACGGTATACGCTCTAAGAAAGGGATCATTACATGCACTCGAAGAGAGGGGTCATTCGTCGCGACAAACGCTCAAAGAGAAGGGTCGTCCGTCGCGGTATCTTCTCACAAAGAGGGACCGTTCATTATGACATGCACTCAAAGAGGGATCGTTCACCGTGGCATACGCTCAAAGACAAGGTTCGTACATCATGGTATACGCTCAAGGAGAGGGACCGTTCACCATGACATGCACTCAAAGAGAGGGACTGTTCACCATGACATACGCTCAAAGAGAGGAGTCGTCCATCACGGGAAACGCTCATAGAGAGGGACCGTTCACCATGACATGCACTCGAAGAGAGGGGTCATTCATTACGAAAAACACTTAAAGAGAGGGCATGTCCATCACGGGATATGCTCAAAGAGAGGGACCGATCATTATGACATACGCTTGTATAGAGCAGTCATTCACCGCGACATACACAAAAGAGAGGTGTCGTCCATCACGATTTACGCTCTTAGAAAGGAACCGTTCATTATGACATTGACACGAAGAGAGGGGTCATTCACCGCGGCATACACTCAAAGAGAGGGGTCATCCATCACGGTATACGCTCTGAGAAAGGGACAGTTCATTATGACATGAACTCGAAAAGAGGGGTCATTCATCGGGACAAACGCTCAAAGAGAGGTGTCGTCCGTCACGGTATACGCTGTGACAAAGGGATTGTTCATTATGACAAGCACTCAAAGAGAGGGGTCAATCATCGCGACATACACTCGAAGAGAAGGGTTGTCTATCAGGGTATACGCTCTAAGAAAGGGACTGTTTATTATGACATGCACATGAAGAGAGGGGTCATTCATCACGACGTACGTTCAAAGAGAGGGGTCATCCAGCATGGTATAAGCTCAAATAGAGGGATCGTTCACAATGACATGCACTAAAAGACAGGGATCATTCAGATCAAGACATATTCATTGAAAGGGGTCGTTCATCACGGGATACAATCAAAGAGAGGGACCGATTATTATGACAAACTCTTGAAGGGAGGGGTCATTCACCGCAACACACCCTCAAAGACATGGGTTGTACTTCGCGATATACGCTCAAAGTATGGTACCGTTCATTATGACACGCACTCAAAGAGAAGGGTCATTCGTCGCGACATATGCACAATGAGAAGGGTCGTCCATCACGATATATGCTCTCAGAAAGAGACCGTTCATTATAATAAGCACTCGAAGAGAGTGGTCATTCAACGCGACATACACTCAAAGAGAGGGGTCATCCATCACGACATACGCTCAAAGTGAGGGAACGTTCATTATGAAATACGCTCGAAGAGAGGGGTCATTCACTGAGACATACGCTCAAAGACAGGGGTCATCCATCACGGTATATGCTCAATGAAGAGAGGGGTCATTTTCCATGACATACGCTCAGCGAGAGGGGTCGTCATCACGGTAACGCTCTATGAAAGGGACCGTTCATTATGACATGCACTCGAGGAGAGGGGTCATTCATCGCGATATACGCTCAAAGAGAGGGGTCGTCCTTCACGATAAATGCTCAAAGAGAGGGACCTTTCATTGTAACATGCACTCGATGAGAGGGCTCATTCATCGCGACATACGCTCAAAGAGATGGGTCGTCTATCACAGTATACACTCTAAGAAAGGGATCATTACATGCACTAAAAGAGAGGGGTCATTCATCGTGACAAACGCTCAAAGAGAAGGGTCGTCCATCACGGTATCCGTTCATAAAGAGCAACCATTCATTATGACATGCACTCGAAGAGAGGGGTCATTCACCGTGGCATACGCTCACAGAGAGGTGTCGTCCATCACAATATACGCTCAAAGAGAGGGACCGTTCATTACGACCAACACTCGAAGAGAGGGGTCATTCACTGTGACATACGGTCAAAGAGAAGGATCGTCCATCACGGTATACGCTCTAAGAAAGGGACCATTCATTATGACCTATTCTCGATGAGAGGGGTCATTCACCGCGACATATGCTCAAAGAGAAGGTTCATCCATCATGGTATATGCTCTAAGAAAGGGACTGTTAATTATGACATGCTCTAGAAGAGAAGGACTGTTCACCAGGACATACAGTCGAAGACAGGAATCATTCATCGCGACTTACGCTCAAAGAGAGAGGTCGTCCAACATGACCAATGCTCAAAGAGAGTGGTCGTCCAACACGACATACGCTCAAAGAGAGTGGTCGCCCAACACGACCAACGCTCAAAGAGAGGGGTCGTCCAACACGACATACGCTCAAAGAGAGGGGTCGTCCAACACGACAAACGCTCAAAGAGAGGGGTCGTCCAACACGACATACGCTCAAAGAGAGGGGTCGTCCATCACGACATACGCTCAAAGAGAGGGACCGATCATTATAAAATACTCTCGAACAAAGGTGTCATTCACCGTGACATACGCTAAAAGATAGGAGTCGTGCATCACGGTATACGCTCTAAGAAAGTGAATGTTCATTATGATATGCACTCGAAGAGAGGGGTTATTCATTGTGACATACGCTCAAAGAGAGGGGTCGTCCGTCACGGTATATGCTCAAAGAGGGGGATCGTTCAGCATGATGGCACTCGAAGAGAGTGGTCATTCAACGCGACATTTGCTCAAAAAGAGGGGTCATTCACTGCGACATACACTTAAAGAGTGGGGTCGTCCATCACGGTATACGCTAAAAGAAAGAGACTTTTCATTATGACATGCACTCGTAGAGAATGGTTGTCTATCACGACTAAGCTCAAAGAGGGGGATCGTTCACCATAATTTGGACTCGAAAGAGTGGGGTCATTCATCGCGACATAAGCTCAAAGAGAGGGGTCGTCCATCACGTGATACGCTCAAAGAGAGGGACCGGTCATTATGATATACTCTCGAAGAGATGGGTCATTCTCCCGACGTACACTCAAAAGAGAGGTCGTTCATCACGATATACCCTATAAGAATGGGACCGTTCATTATGACATGCCCTCGTAGAGAGGGGTCATTCATTGCGGCATACGCTCAAAGAGAATAGTCTTCCATCACGGGACATGCTCTAAGAATTATTCCGTTCATTACGACAAAAACTAGAAGAAAAGGATCATTCAATGCGACATACCCTCAAAGAGAGTGGTCATCGATCACGGTATATGCTAAAAAAGAGAGGGACCGATCATTATCACATGCACTCGAAGAGAGGGGCATTCATCTCGATATATGCTCAAAGGAGGGATCATCCATCACGGCATACGCTATAAGAAAGGGACCATTCTTTATGACAAGCACTTGAAGAGAGCGGTCATTCATCGCGACATACGCTTAAAGAGAGGGGTCGTCCATCATGTGATACGCTCAAAGAGAGAGATCGATCATTATGATATACGGTCGAAGAGATGGGTAATTCTTCGCGATATACAATCAAAGAGAGGTGTCGTCTATCACGGTATCCCCTCTAAGAAAGGGACCGTTCATTATGACATGCACTCGTAGAGAGAGGTCATTCATCACGACATATGCTCAAAGAGAGGGGTCGTCCATCACGGGATACGCTCTAAGAAATGGATCATTCATTTCAAATAAACTCGAAGAAAGGGGTCATCCAACGCCACATATGCTCAAACAGAGGTGTCATCCATCACAGCAAACGCTCAAAGAGAGGGGTCATCCATCACGGTATACTCTCTAAGAAAGGGGTCATTCATCGCCATATACGTTCAAAGAGAGGGGTCGTCCGTTATGACATACGCTCGAAGAGAGGGACCGTTCATTCTGACATACTATCGAAGAGATGGACCACTCACCATATCCTGCAAGAGAGGCTCGTCCATCACGGTATATGCCCAAAGAGAGGGACCGTTCACCACGTCCTACACTCGAAGAAAGATGTTATTCATCGTGATATACTCTTAAAGAGAGGATCTTATATAACAGCATACACTCAAAGAGAGTGACTGTTCACCATGACATGCACTCGAAGAGAGGGGTCTTTCATCGTAATATATGCTCAAAGAGAGGGGTCATCCTTCGCGGCATACGCTTAAAGAGAGGGACCATTAATTATGACATACTCTCGAAGAGAGGGGTCATTCACCTCGACATACGCTCAAAGAGAGGGGTCGTCCATCACGGTATACGCTCTAAGAAAGGGACCGTCCATTATGGCATGCACTCGAAGAGAGAGGTCATTCATCGCGACGTACAATCAAATGGAAGGGTCGCCCATCATGGTCAAAGAGATGCACTCGAAGAGAGTGACCGCTCATTATGACATACTCTCGAAGAGAGTGACCGCTCATTATGACATACGCTCAAAGAGAGTGACCGCTCATTATGACATACTCTCGAAGAGAGGGGTCGTCCATCACGGTGTACGCTCTATGAAAGTGAACGTTCGTTATGACATGCACTCGAAGAAAAGGGTGATTAATCGAGACATACGCTCAAAGAGAGGCTACGTCCATCACGGTAGACGCACAATGAGAGGAACCATTCACCATGACATGCACTCGAAGAGAGGTGTTATTCATCGCGACATACGCATATTGAGAAAGGTCGTCCATCACGATATACGCTCTAAGAAAGGGACCGTTCATTATAACATGCACTCAAAGAGAGGGGTCATTCATCGCGATATACGCTCAAGGAGAGGGGTCTTCCATCACGTTATACGCTCAAAGAGAGGGACCTCTCATTGTAACATCCACTTGAAGAAAGGGCTCATTCATAGCGACATACGCTCAAAGAGATGGGTCGTCCATCACAGTATACACTCTAGGAAAGGGATCATTACATGCACTCAAAGAGAGGGGTCATTCATCGCTACAAACGCTGAAAGAGAAGGGTCGTCCATCACGGTATCCGCTCATAAAGAGGGACCGTTCATTATGACATGCACTCAAAGAGAGGTGTCATTCATCGTGGCATACGCTCAAAGAGAGAGGTCGTCCATCATAATATACGCTCAAAGAGAGGGACCGTTCATTACGACCAGCACTCGAAGAGAGGGGTCATTCACCGTGACATAAGCTTTAAGAGAAGGGTCGTCTATCACGGTATACGCTCTAAGAAAGGGACCATTCGTTATGACCTACTCTCGTTGAGAGGGGTCATTCACCGCGACATATGCTCAAAGAGAAAGGTCGCCCATCGCAGTATATGCTCTAAGAAAGGTACTGTTAATTATGACATGCACTAGAAAAGAAGGACTTTTCACAGGACATACAGTCGAAGACAGGAATCATTCATCGCGACTTACGCTGAAAGAGAGTGGTCGTCCAACATGATATACGCTCAAAGAGAGGGGTCGTCCATCACGACATACTCTCAAAGAGAGACCGATCATTATGAAATACTCTCGAACAGAGGTGCATTCACTGTGACATACGCTAAAAGAGAAGAGTCGTGTATCATGGTATACGCTCTAAGATAGGGAATATTCATTATGATATGCACTCGAGGAGAGGGGTTATTCATCACGAGATACACTCAAAGACAAGGGTCATCCTTTACGGTATATGCTCAAAGAGAGGGATTGTTCACCATGATATGCACTCGAAGAGAGGGGTCCTTCATTGCGACATAAACTCAAAAAGAGGGGTCATCGATCACGGTATATGCTTAAAAAAAGGTTCTTTCATTATGACAAAACCTCAAAGAGAGGGGTCATTCATTGCTATATATGCCAAAGAGAAGGGTCATCCATCACGGTATACGCTCTAAAAAAGGGACCGTTCATTATGGCATACACTCGAAGAGAGGGGTCATTTATCGCGACGTACAATCAATTGGAGGGGTCGTCCATCATGGTTTACGCTTAAAGAGAGGAATCGTTCACAATGTAATGCTCAAAGAGTGGGGTCATTCATCGCGACATAGTCTCAATGGGAGGGTTTGTCCGTCACGATATACGCTCAAAGAGTAGGGTTGTCCATCACAGTATACGCTCAAAGAGGGACTGTTCACCACGAAATGTACTCGAAGAGTGGGATCATTCATCGCAGCGTACGCTCAAAGATAGGGTCATCGATCACGATATACGCTCAAAGAGAGGGACCATTGATTATGATACGCACTCAAGGGGAGGTTTCATTCATCGCGACATACTCTCAAACAGATGGGTCATCCAGCACGGTATATGTTCTAAGAAGGGGACCGTTCAGTATGACATGGACTCGAAGAGAGAGATCATCCACCACGACATACGCTCAAAGAGAGGGATCATCCATCACGGTATCCGCTCAAATATTGGGATCGTTCACCATGACATGCACTAGAATAGAGGGGTCATTCATAGCGACATACGCTCAAAGAGAGGGGTCGTCCATCACGATATACGCTCAAAGAGAGGAGCCGTTCATTATGACATACACTCAAAGAAATGGGTCATTCAACGCGATATACGCTTAAAGAGAGGGGTCATCCATCATGGTATACGCTTAAAGAGAGGGACCGTTCACCATGAATTGCACTCAAAGATAGGGGCCATTCATCGCGACATACGCTCAAAGAGAGGGACCGTTCACCATGAATTGCACTCAAAGATAGGGGCCATTCATCGCGACATACGCTCAAAGAGTGGGGTCGTCCATCACGGTATATGCTCAAAGTGAGGGACAATTCACCATGACATGTACTCGAAGAAAGGGACCGGTCATTATGACATACGCTCGAATAGAGCGGTCATTCACCGCGACATACGCCTAATGAGAGGGGTTGTCCATCACGATTTACGCTCTAAGAAAGGAACCGTTCATTATGACATGCACTGGAAGAGAGGGGTCATTCAACGCGATATACACTCAAGGAGAGGGGTTGTCCATCACGGTTTGCGGTCAAAGAGAGGGGTCGTCCATCACGCCACACGCTCAAAGAGAGGGACCGTTCATTATGGAATACGCTTGAAGAGAGGGCTCATTCATCGCGGTATACGCTCAGAGAGGGGGGTCATCCATCACGGTATACGCTCTAAGAAAGGGACTATTCATTATGAAATGCACCCAAAAAGAGGGGTCATTCATCGCGAAATATGCTCAAAGATAGAGGTCGTCCATCACGGTATACGCTCTAAGAAAGGGACCGATCATTATGACATGAACTCGAAGGGAGGGGTCATTCATCGCGACATACGCTAAAAGCGAGGGGTCGTCCATCACGGTATTCACTCAAAGAGAGGGATCTTTCACCATGACATGCACTCGAAGAGAGGGGTCATTGATCGCGACATATGCTTAAAGAGAGGTGTCTCGATCACGGTATTCGCTCACAGAGAGGGACTATTTTTTATGATATTCCCTCGAAGAGAGGGGTAATTCATTGCGACATACGCTCAAAGATAGTGGTCGTCCATCACAGTATACACTAAAAGTGAGGGACTGTTTACCATGAAATGCACTTAAAGAGAGGGGTCATTCATCGCAACATACGCTCAAAGAGATGATCATTGATCACGGTATATGCTCAAAGAGAGGGATCGCTGATTATGACATGCACTCAAAGAGAGGAGTCATTCATCGAGACATACTCTCAAAGAAAGGGGTTATCCATCATGGTATACGCTCTAAGAAAGGGACTATTTATTACGACATGCACTCGAAGAGGGGTCATTCATCGTGATATATGCTCAGAGAGAGGGGTCATTCACAACGACATACGCACAAAGAGAAGGGTCGTCGATCACAGTATATGTTCTAAGAAGGGAACCGTTCATTATGACAAGCTCTCGAATAGAGGGGTCACTCACCGCGACATACGCTCAAAAAGGGAGGAACCGTTCATTACGACATGCACTCAAAGAAAGTGGTCATTTACTGCGACATACGCTCAGAGTGGTCGTCCATCACGGTATACACTCAAAGAGAGGGACCGTTCAACAAGAATTGCACTCAAAGATAGGGGTCATTCATCGCGACATACGCTCAAAGAGTGGGGTCGTCCATCACGATATACGCTCAAAGAGAGGAGCCGTTCATTATTACATACACTCAAAGAAATGGGCCATTCAACGCGATATACGCTCAAAGAGAGGGGTCGTCCATCATGGTATACGCTCAAAGAGAGGGACCGTTCACCATGAATTGCACTCAAAGATAGAGGCCATTTACCGCGACATACACTCAAAGAGAGGGACCGTTGAACATGAATTGCACTCAAAGATAGGGGTCATTCATCGCGACATACGCTCAAACAGAGGGGTCGTCTGTCATGGTATACGCTCAAAGAGAGGGGCAATTCACCATGACATGCACTCGAAGAACGAGGTCATTCATCATGACAAACGCCTAAAGAGAGGTGTCATCCATCACGAGATACTCTCAAAGAGAGGGACCGGTGATTATGGCATACGCTCGAATAGAGCGGTCATTCATCGCGACATACGCTCAGTGAGAGGGGTTGTCCATCACGATTTACTCTCTGAGAAAGAAACCGTTTATTATGACATACGCTAGAATAGAGCGGTCATTCATTGCGATATATGCTCAATGAGAGGGGTTGTCAGGAACCGTTCTTTATGACATACACTTGAAGAGAGCGGTCATTCGTCGCGATATACGCTCAAAGAGAGGGTTTGTCCATCACGGTATACGCTCTAAGAAAGGGATCATTACATGCACTCGAAGAGAGGGGTCATTCATCGCGACAAACGCTCAAAGAGAAGGGTCGTCCATCACGGTATCTTCTCACAAAGAAGGACCATTCATTATGACATGCACTCGAATAGGGGTCGTTCACCGTGGCATACGCTCAAAGACAAGGTTCGTACATCATGGTATACGGTAATCATGGTATACGCTCAAGGAGAGGGACCGTTCACCATGACATGCACTCAAAGAGAGGAGTCATTCATCGCTACATACGCTCAAAGAGAGGAGTCGTCCATCACGGGATACGCTCATAGAGACGGACCGTTCACCATGACATGCACTCGAAGAGAGGGGTCATTCATTATGAAAAATACTTAAAGAGAGGGGATGTCCATCACGGGATATGCTCAAAAAGAAGGGCCGTTCACCATGACATGCACTCAAAGAGAGGGGTCGTTCATCACGACATACGCTCAAAGACAGGGGTCGTCCATCATGGGATACGCTCAAAGAGGGGGACCGGTCACTACAACATACCATTAAAGAAAGGGGTCATTCACCGCGACATACGCTCAAAGAGATGGGTTGTCCATAACGGTATACGCTATAAGAAAGGGACCGTTTATTATGACATGCACTCGAAGAGAGGGGACATTCATCGCGACATACGCTCAAAGAGAGGGGTTGTCCATCACGGTATACGCTCTAAGAGAGGGATAGTTCATTATGACATACACTCAAAGAGAGGGGTCATACATCGCGCAATACGCTCAAAGAGAGGGATTTTCCATCATGGTATACTCTCAAAGAGAGGGATCGTTCATTATGACAAGCACTCGAAGAGAGGGGTCATTCATCGCGACATACGTTCAAAGAGAGGGTCGTCCATCACGGTATACACTCTAAGAAAGGGATCGTTCATAATGACATGCACTCAACTAGAGGGGTCATTCAATGCGACATACACTTAAAGAGAGAGGTCATCCATCAGCGCATACACTCGAACAGAGGGATCGTTCAACAAGACATGCACTCGAAGAGAGGGGTTACACATTGCGACATATGCTCAAAGAGCGGGGTCGTCCATCATGACATATGCTCAAAAGATGGATTGTTCAACGTGTCATGCACTCTAAGAGAGGGGTCATTCATCACGATATACGCTTAAAGAGAGGGGTCGTTCATCACGGCATACACTCAAAGAGATGGACCATTCATTATGGCATACCGCGACATACGCTTAATGAGAAGGGTCATCCATCACGGTATATGCTCTAAGAAAGGGACTATTAATTATGACAACCACTAGAAGAGAAGGACTATTCACCAGGACATATAGTCGAAGACAGGAATCATTCATCGCGACTTACGCTCAAAGAGAGTGGTCGTCCAACACGACATACGCTCAAAGAGAGTGGTCGTCCAGCACGACATACGCTCAAAGAGAGTGGTCGTCTAACAGGACATATGCTCAAAGAGAGTGGTCATCTAACACGATATACGCTCAAAGAGAGGGGTCATCCATCACGACATACGCTCAAAGAGAGGGACCGATCATTATGAAATACTCTCGAACAAAGGTGTCATTCACCGTGACATACGCTAAAAGATAGGAGTCATGCATCACGGTATACGATCTAAGAAAGTGAATGTTCATTATGATATGCACTCGAAGAGACGGATTATTCATCGCGAGATACACTCAAAGAGAAGGGTCGTCCATTACGTTATATGCTCAAAGAGAGGGATTGTTTACCATGACATGGACTCGAAGAGAGGGGTCCTTCATTGCGACATACACTCGAAAGAGGGGTCATCGATCATGGTATACGCTTAAAGAGAAGGGTGTTTCATTATGACAAACCCTCAAAGAGAGGGGTCATTCATCGCGATATACGCCAAAGAGAAGGGTCATCCATCATGGTATACGCTCTAAGAAAGGTACAGTTCATTATGACATGCACTCAAAGAGAGGGGTCATTCATCGCGACGTACGATCAAATGGAGGGGTCGTCCAAGGTTTACGCTCAAAGAGAGGAATCGTTCACAACTTCATGCTCAAAGAGAGGGGTCATTCATCGCGACGTAGTCTCAAAGGGAGGGTTTGTCTGTAACGGCATACGCTCAGAGAGATGGGTCATTCACCGCGACATATGCTCAGAGAGAGGGGCCGTCCATCACGGTATACGCCCTATGAAAAGTGAACGTTCACTATGACATACAATCGAAGAAAGGGGTCATCATACGCGACATACGCTCAAAGAGAGGGGACGTCCATCACGGTAGACGCACAAAGAGAAGAACCATTCACCATGACATGCACTCGAGGAGAGGTGTTATCCATCGCAACATACGCACATTGATAAAGGTCGTCCATCACTATATACGCTCTAAGAAAGGGAGCATTCATTATGACATACACTCGAAGAGAGGGGTCATTCATTGCGATATACGCTCAAAGAGAGGGATCGTCCATCATGGTATACGCTCAAAGGGAGGGACCTTTCATTTTAACATGCACTCGAGGATAGAGCTCATTCATCGCGACTATGCTCAAAGAGATGGGTCGTCCACCATAATATACACTCTAAGAAAGGGATCATTACAAGCACTCGAAGAGAGGGGTCATTCATCACGACAAACGCTCAAAGAGAAGGGTCGTCCATCATGGTATCTGCTCACAAAGAGGGACAATTCATTATGACATGCACTCGAAGAAAGGGATCGTTCACCGTGGCATACGCTCTAAGAGAGGGGTCGTCCATCACAAAATACGCTCAAAGAGAGGGACCGTTCATTAAGACATGCACTCGAAGAGAGGAGTCATTCACCGCGACATATGCTCAAAGACAAGGGTCGTATATCATGGTATACGCTCAAGGAGGGGGACCGTTCACAATGACATGTACTCAAAGAGAGGGGTCATTCATCGCGACATACGCTCAAAGAAAGGAGTCGTCGATCACAGGTTACGCTCATAGAGAGGGATCGTTCACAATGACATACAGTCGAAGAGAGGGGTCATTTAATACGAAAAGCACTCAAAGAGTGGGGATGTCCATCACGGGATACGCTCAAAGAGAAGGGTCGTCCATCACGGTATCTGCTCACAAAGAGGGACCGTTCATTATGACATGCACTCGAAGAGAGGGGTCATTCACCGTGGCAAACGCTCAAAGAGAGGGGTCGTCCATCACAAAATACGCTCAAAGAGAGGGACCGTTTATTATGACCAGCACTCAAAGAGAGGGGTCATTCACCGCGACATACGCTCAAAGAGAAGGATCGTCCATCACAGTATATGCTCTAAGAAAGGGACCATTACATGCACTCCAAGAGAGGGGTCATTCATCTCGACAAACGCTCAAAGAGAAAGGTCGTCCATCACGGAATCCACTCATAAAGAGGGACCGTTCATTATGACATGCACTCGAAGAGAGGGGTCATTCACCGTGGCTTACGCTCAAAGAGAACCATCACAATATACGCTCAAAGTGAGTGACCGTTCGTTCCGACTAGCACTCGAAAAGAGGGGTCATTCACCGTGACATACGCACAAAGAGAAGGGTCGTCCATCACGATATACGATCTAAGAAAGGGACCATTCATTATGACCTACTATCGATGAGAGGGGTCATTCACCGAGACATGCCCTCAAAGAGAGGGATCGTTGATTATGAATGCATTCAAAGAGAAGTGTCATTCAATCGCGACATACTCTCAAAGAGAGGGGTCATCAATCACGGTATACGCTCTCAGAAAGGGACTATTTATTATGACATGCATTCGAAGAGAGGGGTCATTCATCGCGACATATGCTTAAAGAGAGGATCGTCGATCACGGTATATGCTCAAAGAGAGGGATCGTTGATTATGACGTGCACTCAAAGAGAGGTGTCATTCATCGGGACATACTCTCAAAGAGAGGGCTCATCTATCATGGTATACGCTCTAAGAAAGGGACTATTTATTATGACATGCACTCGAAGAAAGGGGTCATTCATCACGACATATGCTCAAAGAGAGGGATCATCACAACAACATATGAACAAAAGGAGGGGTCATCGACGGTATATGTTCTAAGAAGGGGACCGTTTAGTATGACATGCACTCGAAGAGAGGAGTCATTCACCGCGACAAACGCTCAAAAAGGCAGGAACCGTTCATTATGACATGCACTCAAAGAAAGGGATCATTCACCGCGACATACGCTCAAAGAGCGGGGTCGTCCATCACGGATACGCTCAAAGAGAGGGACCGTTCACCATGAATTGCACTCAAAGATAGGGGCCATTCATCGCGACATACGCTCAAAGAGAGGGGTCGTCCATCATGGTATACGCTCAAAGAGAGGGACAATTCACCATGACATGCACTCGAATAAAGGGGTCATTCATCATGACAAATGCTCAAAGAGTGGTGTCGTCCAACACGAGATACACTCAAAGAGAGGGACCGATCATTATGACCTACGCTCGAATAGAGTGGTCATTCCCCGCGACATACGCTCAAAGAGAGGGGTTGTCAATCATGATTTACTCTCTAAGAAAGGAACCGTTCATTACGACATACACTAGAAGAGAGGGGTCATTCATTGCGATATACGCTCAAAGAGAGGGATCGTCCATCACGGTATATGCTCAAAGATAGGGACCTTTCATTTTAACATGCACTCGAGGAGAGGGCTGATTCATCGCGACATACTCTCAATGAGATGGGTAGTCCATCACAGTATACACTCTAAGAAAGGGATCATTACATGCACTCAAGGAGAAGGGTCATTCATCGCGACAAACGCTCAAAGAGAAGGGTCGTCCATCACAGTTTCTGCTCACAAAGAGGGACCGTTCATTATGGCATGCACTCGAAGAAAGGGATCATTGACAGTGGCATACGCTCAAAGAGAAGGGTCGTCCATCAAAAAATACTCTCAAAGAGAGGAACCGTTCATTATGACATGCACTCGAAGAGAGGAGTCATTCACCGCAACATATGCTCAAACACAAGGGGTCGTATATCATGGTATACGCTCAAGGAGAGGGACCGTTCACCATGACATGAACTCAAAGAGAGGGGTCCTTCATTACGAAAAACACTAAAAAAGAGGGGATGTCCATCACGGGATACGCACAAAGAGAGGGACCGGTTATTATGACATACGCTCGTATAGATCGGTCATTCACCGCGACATACGCAAAAGAGAGGGGTCGTCCATCATGATTTACGCTTTTAGAAAGGAACGGTTCATTATGACATGAACTCGAAAAGAGGGGTCATTCATCGCGACATACGCTCAAAGAGGGGCGTCGTCCATCATGGTATTCGCTTAAGGAGAGGGAGCTTTCACCATGACATGCACTTGAAGAGAGGGGTCATCCATCGCGATATACGCTCAAAAAGTAGGTCTCGATCACGATATACGCTCAAAGAGGGGTCATTCATCGCAACGTACGCTCAAAGAGAGGGGTCATTCATCACAACGTACGCTCAAAAAGTGGGTCTCGATCACGATATTTTCTTAAGGAGAGGGAACCTTCATTATGACATGCCCTCGAAGAGGGGTCTTTCATTGCGACCTACGCTCAAAGAAAGGGGTCGTCCATCACAGTATACACTCAAATAGAGGTACTGTTCACCATGAAATGCACTCGAAGAGAGGAGTCATTCATCGCAACGTACGCTCAAAGAGAGGGCCATCGATCACGGTATACGCTCAAAGAGAGGGACCGTTGATTATGACATGCACTCAAAGAGACGTGTCATTCATCGCGACATACTCTCAGAGAGACCATCACGATATACGCCCAAAGAGTGGGACTGCTCACCATGACATGCAGTCGAATAGAGGGTTTTTTATTCATCTCGACATACGGTCAAACAGAGGGGTCGTCTATCATGGTATACGCTCAAAGAGAGGGATCATTCATTATGATGTATGCTAGAAGAGAGGGGTCAATCACCGCGTCATACGCTCAAAGAGAGGGACCATTCATTATGACATATGCTAGAAGAGAGGGGTCAATCACCGCGTCATACGCTCAAAGAGAGGGGTCGTCCAACACGGTATACGCTCTAAGAAAGGGATGGTTCATTATGACAAGCACTCAAAGAGAGGGGTCAATCATCGCAACATACGGTCAAAGAAAGGGACTGTTTATTATAACATGCACTTGAAGAGATGGGTCATTCATCACGACGTACGTTCAAAGAGAGGGGTCGTCCATCATGGTATACGCTCAAAGAGAGGGATCGTTCACCATGACATGCACTAAAAGAGAGGGGCCATTCACATCAAGATATATGCTCAAAGAAAGGGTCATCCATCACGGGATACAATCAAAGAGAGGGACCGATGATTACGACAAACTCTCGAAGGGAGGGTCATTCACCGCAACATACACTCAAAGAGAGGGATCGTACATCGCAATATACGCTCAAAGTATGGTACCGTTCATTATGACATGCACTCGAAGAGAAGAAACATTCATCGCGACATATGCACAATGAGAAGGGTCGTCCATCACGGTATACGCTCTAAGAAAGAGACCGTTCATTATGACATGCACTCGAAGAGAGGGGTCATTCAACGCGACATACACTTAAAGAGAGGGGTCATCCATCACGACATACGCTCAAAGAGAGGGAAAGTTCATTATGAAATACGCTCGAAGAGAGGGGTCATTCATTGTGACATACGCTCAAAGAGAGGAGTCATCCATCACGGTATACACTCAAAGAAAAGGACCGTTCATTATGAAATTCTCTCGAAGAGAGAGGTCATTTACCGCGACATACGCTCAGCGAGAGGGGTCGTCCATCACGGTATACGCTCTAAGAAAGAGACCATTCATTATGACATGCACTCGAAGAGAGGGGTCATTCATCGCGATATACGCTCAAAGAGAGGGGTCGTCCATCACGGTATATGCTCAAAGAGAGGGACCTTTCATTGTAACATGCACTCGAATAGAGGGCTCATTCATCGTGACATACGCTCAAAGAGATGGGTCCTCCATCACCGTATACACTCTAAGAAAGGGATCAATACATGCACTCAAAGAGAGGGTCATTCATCGCGACAAACGATCAAAGAGAAGGAACGTCCATCACGGTATCTACTCACAAAGAGGGACCGTTCATTATGACAAGCACTCGAAGAGAGAGGTCATTCAACGTGGCATACGCTCAATGAGAGGGGTCATCGATCACAATATACGCTCAAAGAGAGGGATCGTTCATTACGACCAGCACTCGAAGAGAGGTGTCATTCACCGCGACATACGTTCAAAGAGATGGGTCGTCCATCTCGATATTCGCTCTAAGAAAGGGACCATTCATTATGACCTACTCTCGATGAGAGGGGTCATTCAACCTGACATATGCTCAAAGAGAAGGGTCGTCCATCACGGTATCCGCTCATAAAGAGGGATCGTTCATTATGACATGCACTCGAAGAGAGGGGTCATTTACCGTGGCATACGCTCAAAGAGAGGGGTCTTTATTCATCGCGACGTACTCTCAAAGAGTCCACGATATACGCCCAAAGAGTGGAATTGCTCACCATGACATGCACTCGAATAGAGGGGTTTTATTCATCGCGACATATGGTCAAAGAGAGGGGTCGTCCATCACAGTATACGCTCAAAGAGAGGTAACATTCATTATGACATATGTTAGAAGAGAGGGGTCATTCACCGCGTCATACGCTCAAAGAGAGGTATCGTCCATCATGGTATACGCTCTAATAAAGGGATTGTTCATTATGACAAGCACTCAAAGAGAGGGGGCAATCATCGCGACATACGCTCAAAGAGAATGGTCGTCCATCAGGGTATACGTTCTTAGAAAGGGACTGTTTATTATGACATGCACTTGAAGAGAGGGGTCATTCATCATGACGTACGTTCAAAGAGAGGGGTCGTCCATCATGGTATACGCTCAAAGAGAGGGACCGTTCACCATGACATGCACTAAAAGAGAGGGGTCATTCACATTGAGACATATGCTCAAAGAAAGGGATCGTCCATCACGGGATACAATCATAGAGAGAGACCGATTATTACGACAAACTCTCGAAGGGAGGGGTCATTCAGCGCAACATACCCTCAAAGAGAGGGGTCGTACATCGCGATATACGCTCAAAGTATGGTACTGTTCATTATGATATGCACTCGAAGAGAAGGGTCGTTCATCGCGACGTATGCACAATGAGAAGGGGCGTCCATCACGGTATACACTCTAAGAAAGAGACCGTTCATTATTACAAGCACTCGAAGAGAGTGGTCATTCAATGCGACATTCACTCAAAGAGAGGGGTCATCCATCACGACATACGCTAAAAGAGAGCGAATGTTCATTATGAAATACGCTCTAAGAGGGAGGTCATTCACTGTGACATATGCTCAAAGAGAGGGGTCATCCATCACGGAATACGCTCAAAGAAAAGGACCGTTCATTATGAAATTCTCTCGAAGAAAGGGGTCATTTACTGCGACAAGCGCTCTGCGAGAGGGGTCATCCATCACGGTATACGCTCTAAGAAAGGGATCGTTCATAACGAAATACGCTCGAAGAGAGGGGTCTGTTACTATGACATACACTCAAAAAGAGAAGGTTCATCCATCACTGTATACGCTCTAAGAAAGGGGTCGTTCATTATGACATGCACTCGAAGAGTGGAGTCATTCATCGCGACATACGCTCAAAGAGTATGGTCGTCCGTCACGGTATACGCACTAAGAAAGGGACCATTAATTATGACATACACTGAAAGAGAGGGGTCATTCACCGCGACATATGCTCAAAGAGAGGGACCGTTCACCACGAAATGCACTCAAAGAGAGAGGTTTTTCATCGCGATATATGCTCAAAGAGAGGGATCGTCCATCATGGGATACGCTCAAAGAGAGGGACAGGTCATTACGACATACTCTAGAAGTGAGGGGTCATTCACCACGACATATTCTCAAAGAGAGGGATCGTCCATCACGGTATACGCTCTTTAAAAGGGACTGTTCATTATGACATGCACTCGATGAGAGGGGTCCATTCATCGCGACATACACTCAAAGAGAGGGATCGTCCATCACGGTATATGATCAAAGAGGGGGATCCTTTACCATGACATGCACTCGAATAGAGGGGTCATTCATCGTGACATACGCTAAAAGAGAGTGGTCGTCCATCACGGTATACGCTCAAAGAGAGGTACCGTTCACCATGAAATGCACTCGAAGAGAGGGGTCATTCAACGCGACATACGCTCAAAGAGAGGGTTCATCCATCACAGCATACACTCAAAGAGAGGGATCGTTCATTATGAAATACGCTCAAAGAGAGGGGTCAGCCATCACGGTAAAAAATCGAATGATTCAGCGCATGCATTTGGTGAGACAAATTCTAGAAATAAAATATCATTATTATTCTACGTCAATATGAAGAATTAAACATAAATGAATACACATGCAAGTAACAATTGATTTTGATTTAAAGACCATGTAATATATATATAATATATATGTAAAGGATAAAACAAAATGACATGCTTAGGAATAAATTAAATAAAACAAGGACGCCTGTATGCATAACTAACGATATATACATATATATTTGATTACATACATTATTAATACATAGTTATGCAACATAATATATCACATTTGATGATTTCATAATATCCACAAGTACATATTATATATATACACACATCGATAAAACTTAAACAAATAGTAAGGTAGAATATTAACATGCGTAGTACACATATTATTATAATAAACACACGTACAAACATGCAATATTAATGTAAAATATATGACCATAATATTAATACCTGTACAGAAATTAAAGCATCCAAGCCCATTATTTTAAACATAAAAGTGACGAGTTAGACCCAGATAAAATGGTAATTACAGTCGTCCATCATGGTATACGCTCTAAGAAAGGGACCATCCATTATGACATGCACTCAAAGAGAGGGGTCATTCAATGCATCATATGCTCAAAGAGAGGGGTCACCCATCACGGCATACGCTCAATGAGAGGGACCATTTATTATGAAATACGCTCGAAGAGAGGGGTCATTCACCGCGACATACGCTCAAAGAAAAAGGTCATCCATCACAGGTACGCTCTAAGAAAGAGACCGTTCATTGTGAAATACACTCGAAGAGTGGGGTCACTAAACGCAACATATGCTGAAAGATAAGGGTCATCCATCACGGTATACGCTCTAAGAAAGGGACCTTTCATTATGACATACACTCGAAGAGAGGGGTCATTCATCGCGACATACGCTCAAAGAAAAGGGTCGTCAATCATGGTATACGCTATAAGAAAGGGACCATTCATTATGACATGCACTCGAAGAGAGGGGTCATTCATCGCGACATAAGCTCAAAGAAAAGGGTCGTCCATCACGGTATACGCTCAAAGAAAGGGACCGTTCATTATGACATGTACTCGAAGAGAGGGGTCATCCAACGCGACATACGCTCAAAGAGAGGGGTCATCCATCATGGTATACGCTTAAAGAGATGGATTATTCACCATGACTTGAACTCGATGAGAGGGGTCATTCATCGCAACATACGCTCAAAAAGAGGGGTCATCGATCACGATGTAGACTCAAAGAGAGGAAACGTTCGGTATGACATGCCCTTGAAGAGAGGGGTCATTCATCGCGACCTACGCTCAATGAGAGGGGTCGTACATCACGGTATAAGCTCAAAGAGAGGGATCGTTCACCATGACATGCACTCGAAGAGAGGGGTCGTCCATCACGGCGTATGCACAAAGAGAGGGACCTTTCATTTTTGCGTACTCTCGAAGAGGGGCGTCATTCACCGCGACATACGCTTAAAGAGAGGGATCGTCCATCATGGTATACACTATAAGAAAGGGACCGTTAATTATGACATGCACTCGAAGTGTGTAGTCATTCATCGCGACATAAGATCAAAGAGAAGGGTCGTCCATCACGGTATACGCTCTAAGAAATGGACCATTCATTATGACATTAACCCGAAGACATGGGTCATGGCGGGGTCATCCATCACGACATACGCTCAAAGAGGGGGACCGTTCATCCTGATATGCACTCAAAGAGAGGGTTCTTTCGTCGCGACATATAATCAAAGAGAGGACCGGGTCATTCATTGCGACATATATTTAAAGAGAGGGGTCATTCCATCACGGAATACGCTCATAGACAAGGACTGGTCATTACGACATACTCTCGAAGAGAGGGGTCACTCACCACGTCATACGCTCAAAGAGAGGGGTCATCCATCATGATATACGCTCTAAGAAAGGGTTTTACGCTCAAAGAGAGGTGTTGTCCATCACGGTATACGCTTTAAGAAAGGGACCGTTTATTATGACATTCACTCGAAGAGAGGGGTCAACCATCGCGACATACGCTCAAAGAGAAGGATCGTCCATCACGGGATACGCTCTAAGAAATGGACTGTTTATTATGACTTGCACCCGAAGAGCGGGGTCATTCATCGCGACATACATTCAAAGAGAGGGGTCGTCCATCACGGTATACATTCAAAGAGAGGGACCGATCATTACGGCATACTCTCGAAGAGAGGGGTCGTTCGCCGCGAAATACGCTCAAAGAGAGAGGTCGTCTATTAGGTACACGCTCAAAGAAAGGGACCGTTCATTATGACATGCACTCGAAGAGAGGGGAATACGCTCAAAGAGAGGTGTCATCCATCACGGTATTACCCTAAGAAATGGACCGTTCGTTACGACATGCACTCAAAGAGAGGATTCAATCATCGCGTCATACGCTCAAAGAGAAGGGTCATCCATCACGATGTACGCTGTAAGAAAGGGAGTGTTTATTATGGCAAGCACTCGAAGAGAGGGGTCATTCATCGCGACATACCATGAAAGAGAGGGGTCATCCATCACGGTATACGCTCAAAGAGAGGGATTGTTCACCATGACATGCACTCAAAGAGAGGGGTCGTCCATCACTGTATAAGCTCAAAGAGAGGGGTCATCCATCACGGTACACGCTCAAAGAGAGGGACCGTTCACCATGACATGCACAAAAAGAGAGGGGTCATTCATCGCGACATATGCCCAAAGAGAGGGGTCGTCCATCACGGGATACGCTCAAAGAGAGGGACCGATCATTATGACATACTCTCGAAGAGAGGGGTCATTCACCGCAACATACGCTCAAAGAGAGGGGTCGCCCATCACGATAAACGCTCTAAGAAAGGGACATTTCATTATGACGTGCAGTCGAAGAGACGGGTTATTCATCGCGACATATGCACAATGAGAAGGGTCGTCATGGTATACGCTCTAAGATAGGGATCGTTCATTATGAAATACGCTTGAAGAGAGGGGTCATTAACCGCGACATACGCTCAAAGAGAGGGGTCATCCATCATGGTAGATGCACTAAGAAAGGGTTCGTTAATTATGAACTACCCTCGAAGACAAGGGTCATTCACCGCGACATACGGTCAAAGAGAAGGACATCCATCATGTTATACGCTATAGGAAAAGGACCGTTCATTATGACCTGCACTCAAAGAGAGGGGTCATTCATCGCGACATTCGGTGAAAGAGTTGGGTCGTCCATCACGGTATACGCTCAAAGAGAGAGATCATTCACCATGTCATGCACTTGGAGAGAGGGGTCATTCATCGCGACATACGCTCAAAGAGAGGGGTCGTCCTTCACGGCATACGCTCAAACAGAGGAACAGTTCATTATGACATACTCCAGATGAGAGGGGTAATTCACCACGACATACACTCAACGAGAGGAGTCGTCTTTCACGGTATACGCTCTTACAATGTGATCGTTCATTATGATATGCACTCGAAGAGAGGGGTCATTCATCGCGACATACGCTCAAGGAGAGGGCTCGTCCATCACGGCATATGCTCAAAAAGAGGAGTCGTTCATTATGACATACTCTAGTAGTGAGGGGTCATTCACCGCGACATACGCTAAAAGAGAGGTGTCGTCTATCACGGTATACGCTCAAAGAGAGGGACCCGTTAATTATGACATACGCTCGAAGAGAGGGGTCTGTCACTATGACATACGCTCAAGGAAAGGTGATGTTCATCATGGTATACGCTCTAGGAAAGGGATTGTTCATTATGAGATGCACTCGAACGGAAGGGTAATTGATCGCAATATACGCTCAAAGGGAAAGGTCATCCATCACAGTATGCGCTCAAAGAGAGGGGTTGTTCCGCATGACATGCACTCAAAGAGAAGGGTCATTCATTACGACATACGCTTAAAGAGAGGGGTCCTCCATCACGGTATACGCTCAAAGAGTGGTGTCATTTAGCATGACATGCACTCAAAGAGAGCGGTCATTCTGAGCGACATACGCTCAAAGAGAAGGGTCATTCGTCACGCTCTAAGAAAGGGACCGTTCATTATGACATGCACTCGAAGAGTCATTCATCGTGACATAAGCTCAAAGAGAGGTGTTGTCCATCACAGTATACGCTCAAAGAGAGGGACCGTTCACCTTGACATGCACTCGAAGAGAGTGGTCATTCGTGGAGACATACGCTCAAAGAGAGGAGTGGTCCATCACGGCATACGCTGAAAGAGAGGGACCGTTCATTATTATATACTCTCGAAGAGAGGGTTCATTCACTGCGACATACGCTCAAAGAGAAGAACCATTAACCATGACATGCACTTGAAGAAAAGGTCATTCATCGCAACATACACTCAAAGAGACAGGTCATCGATCACGGTATACGCTCAAAGAGAGGGACCATTCATTATGACATGCACTGAAAGAGAGAGACCGTTCATTATGATGTACACTCGAATAGAAGCATCATTCCTCGCGACGTACGCTCAAAGAGAGGGGTCATTCATCACGACATAAGCTCAAAGAAAGGGGTCGTCCATACTGGCATACACTCAGATAGACGGACCGTTCACTATGTCATGCACTCCAAGAGAATTGTCATTCATCGCGACATATGCTCAAAGAGAGGGGTCATCCATCATGGTATACGCTAAAAGAGAGGAACCGTCCATTAAGACATACACTCGAAGAGAGGGGTCATTCATCGCGACATATCTTAAAAGACGGGTCGTTTATCACGGTATATACTCAAAGCGAGGAACCGTTCACCATGACATGCACTCGAAGAGAGGGGTCATTCATCACGACATACGCTCAGAGAGATGGATCGTCCATCCTAGTATACGCCCAGATAGAGGGACCGTTCACCATGTAATGCACTCACAGAGAAGGGTCATTCATCGCGACATGCGCTCAAAGAGAGGGGTCATCCACCATGGTATACGCTAAAAGAGAGGGATCGTCCACTAAGACATACACTCGAAGAGAGGGGTCATTCATCGCGACATATGCTCAAAGAGATGGATCGTCCATCACGGTATACTCTCAAAGAGATGGACCGTTGATTATGACATGCACTCAAAGAGAGGGGTCATTCATTGGGACATATGCTCAAAGGGAGGGGTCGTCCATTACGTTATACGCCCAAAGAGAGGGACCACTCACCATGACATGCACTCGAATAGAGGGGTCATTCATCGCGACATACGCTCGAAGATAGGGGTCGTGCATTATGGCATACGCTCAAAGAGATGGTCCGTTCATTATGACATATGCTCAAAGAGAGGGGTCATTGACCGTGTCATACGGTCAAACAGAGGCCTCGTCCATCACAATATACTCTCTAAGAATGGGACCGTTCATTATGACATGCACTCGAAGAGAGAGGTCATTCATCGTGACAAATGCTCAAAGAGATGGGTCGTCCATCACGGTATACGCTCTAAGAAAGGGACTGTTTATTATATCGCGACATACGTTCAAAGAGAGGAGTTGTCCATCATGGTATACATTCAAAGAGAGGGAACATTTACCATGACATGCACTCAAAGAGAGGGGTCATTCATCGCGACATACGCTCAAAGAGATGGGTCGTCCATCATGGGAGACTCTCAAAAAGAGGGACCGGTTATTACGATATACTCTCGAAGATAGGGGTCATTCACCGCTACATACGCTCAAAGAGATGGGTCGTCCATCACGGTATACTCTCTAAGAATGGGACCGTTCATTATGACACGCACTCGAAGAGAGGGGTCATTCATCGCGACATACGCTCACTGAGAAGGGTTGTCCATCATAGTATACGATCTAAGAATGGGACCGTTAATTATGACATGCACTCGAAGAGAGGGGTCATTCAACGCGACATACGTTAAAAAAGAGGGGTCGTCCATCTCGTTATACACTCAAAGAGAGGGACCGTTCACCATAACATGCACTCGAAGAGAGGGATCATTCACTGCGACATACGCTAAAAAAGAGGGGTCATTCAACGCGACATATGCTCAGAGAGAGGGACCATTCATTATGACATACGCTCAAAGAGAGAGATTTTCCATAACCGTATACGTTCAAAGAGAGGGACCGTTTACCATGTCATACACTCGATGAGAGGCGTCATTCATCGCGACATACGCACAAAGAGAGGGGTCAACCATCATGGTATACGCTTAAAGGGAGAGACCGTTCAGCATGACATGCACTCAAAGATAGGGGTCATTCACAGCGACATGCGCTTGAAGACAGGGGTCGTCCATCACGTTATACGTTCCAAGAAGGGTACCATTCATTATGACATGCACTCGAAGAGAGGGGCATTCACCATGACATACGCTCAAAAAGTGAACTCGTCCCTCACAGTATACGGTCTAAGAAAGGGACCGTTCATTATGACATGCACTCGAAGACAGAGGTCATTCATCGTGACATACACTCAAAAAGAGGGTCACCGATCACGGTATACACTCAAAGAGAGGGTTCGTCCATTATGACATGCACTCGAAGGGAGGGGTCATTCACAGCGACATATGCTCAAAGAGAAGGGTCGTCCATCATGGTATATGCTCTAAGAAAGGGACCATTCATTATGACATGTAGTCGAATAGAGGGGTCATTCATCGCGACATTTGCTCAAAGAGAGGGGTCATCCTTTCACCATGACTTGCACTCGAAGAGAGGGGTCTTTCATCGTGACATACGCTCAAAGAGATGGGACATCGATTACGGTATACGCTCAAAGAGAGGGACCGTTTATTATGATATGTACTGAAAGAGAGGGGTCATTCATCTTGACAAACGGTCATAGAGAAGGGTCATCCATCACGGTATACGCTCTAAGAAATGGACCTTTCATTATGAGATACACTAAAAGAGAGGGGTCATTCATCGCGATATACGCTCAAAGAGATGGGTTGTCCATCACGGTATACGCTTTAGGAAAGGGACCATTCGTTATGACATACTCTCAAAGAGAGGGGTCGTTCATCGCGATTTACGCTCAAAGAGAGGGGTCGTTCACCATGACATGCACTCAAAGAGAGGGGTCATTCATTATGACCTGCACTCGAAGAGAGGGGTCATTCATCGCGACATACGATGGAAGAGTTGGGTCATCCATCACGGTATACGCTCAAAGAGAGAGATCATTCACCATGTCATGCACTCCGAGAGAGGGGTATTCATCGCGACATACGCTCAAAGAGAGGGGTCGTCCGTCACGGCATACGCCCTAGACATGCACTCGAATAGACGAGTCATTCACTGCAGCATATGCTCCAAGAGAAGGGTCGTCCATTACGGTATATGCTCTAAAAAAGGGACCATTCATTATGACTTGCACTCGAAGAGACGGGTCATTCATTGCGACATATGCTAAAAAAGAGGGGTCGTCCATCTCGTTATACGCTTAAAGAGAGGGACCGTTCACCAAAACATGCACTCGAAGAGAGGGGTCATTCAACGCGACATATGCTCAAAGAGATGGGTCGTCCATCACGGCATAAGCTCAAAGAGAGGGACCATTCATTATGACATAGTCTCGAAGAGAGATCAATCACCGTGACATACGCTCAAAGAGCGGTGTCGTCCATCACAATATACGCTCTAAGAAAGAGACCATCCATTATGACATGCAGTCGAAGAGAGGGGTCATTCAACGTGACATTCACTCAAAGAGAGGGGTCATCCATTACGGTATACTCTTAAAGAGGACCTTTCACCTCGACTTGCACTCGAAGAGTGGGGTCTTTCATCGCAACATATGCTCAAAGAGAGGGGTCATTGATCACAGTATACGCTCAAAGAGAGGGATCGTTTATTATGACATGCACTGAAAAAGAAGGTTGATATGAATCCTATTGTAGAATATCCTAATTTGTATTTATGATTGCCCGATCATGATTCTAGTAAGTAACTGAAATGAAAAAGAGGAATTTTGAAATAAAACTTACAAGATGATATGAAATGGATGAATAGTATGGTGATATGGAATGATGATAAGATGGTTGTTGTGTTTAAGATGAAGTATGGAAAATATGGATGTATGGATGATGGAAGTGAAAATTAAGAATGTAATTGATGGTGCGGTGTAAACAAAGGAGGAACCAACACTAAAAAGTGAAGACTCGTTCCCTAAGAGTTTTTAAACCGTGACTTGGGTGAAAGGTTAAGGGATTGTGACCCTCTAGTTATAAGAACTAGGAACCATCAGTATAAAAAAATAAATAGGGATAATGCTACAAGAACAATCTTGCAATCCGATAAAGTTCAAAAAGAACTATAAAAGAGAAACACTCTCAAGTTGTAATATATGTCAAATGTTGTATCTTTTACAATGGAATGAGTGCCTATTTATAGGTGTAAGACAACAACAAATTGATTGTCCTAGACAAAGATTAAAGACTCATTATTCTAGTGTTAAAGGCCTATTAATTTGTAGGTTATCCCTTCTCCAATTGACATCCAAAAGTTTGATATAGAAGGATGAATGTGGACATTCTTAGAATGAATGTTGACATACATATCATCCACATGTAGAAACCCTTGGGCTGATGCTTGATTAAGTTGTCATTCATCCTCCTTTAATGGGCTGTTGATGAAACATTGAATTCAGCAATTGAATGATCTCTTGAATTTTTGGAAGAAGCATCTTGTAACTATTCCCGTATTGAATTTCCAGCATGTACTATCTTCAATAATTTAATCATATCTTAAGCTCCGGATATCGGATTGAGGTGATTCAAAATGCGTTGGAAAGCTAAGGAATACAAGAAGAAGTTTGAACAAGTAATAAAGACTCAAATATGCTCGTATCTAATCAAAAAATGCCGAACAAGTTGACTGATATTCCTTGAATTCCCTCCTTGAGTGTTGTTATAACTCCTGCCTTTACTCTCCCTTAAATGGTGATAATGAAGGCTTTCATTGCATGTCTTCTCTTTCTTTCTTGTTGAAACTAACAGCCTTAAAGTGATGTAAAGACTCTCTTGAAAACATTAAAATCATGGCTGGAAATAACAACATTAAAGTGGTGTAATTGCTCCATTGAATTGCATTATAACCAATCAGCCTTGATGGGCCTTCAAGGGACTTTAATTGATGTAAATGCCTTGTCATTCCTTAGAATATGATCAACCATTTCTCCAAAAGAATATCCTAGATGAAATAATATATAAGCAACCATTAAATAACAACTTTATTAAATAAAAATAAAAGTGAATGCATGAAACAGATTTAATGAGTTAGTTTAATTAATGAAACTAGTTTCATTGAATGATCTAGTTCAATTAATTATATCTCACACACTAAATGAACTTATAAACATAAGAAAACTAACATGCTTTAAGTGAACTATCATGCATTAATTGAGCTAATGAACTTTATTGAACTAACACGCTTAAAAGAACATCAAGCATTATTTATTCATGCACACATGTTGAAATTAAATTTAAAAACTTAAGAAAGAACTCATGCAAACTCATGCCAAGTAGGAGGCTGTATTGTTCCAACAAAGTTGATGTTGCATTCTCTAATTTTCAGACTTGAATAAATAGATTTCCCATGGCCTCTTGGAATTTCTTGGTTTTAGCACGCGTCATAGGTCCAATAGGAAATTCTTTTGAATCATTGTTGGTTGTGATCATATCAAGGGTCATCCATCACGGTATACGCTCTAAGAAAGGAACCTTTCATTATGACATGCACTCGAAGAGAGGGGTCATTCATCGCGACATACGCTCAAATAGAAGGGTTGTCCATCATAGTATACGCTCTAAGAAAGGGAGCATTCATTATGACATGCACTTGAAGAGAGGTGTCATTCATCACGATATACGCTCAAAGAGAGGGGTCGTCCATCAGGGTATCCGCTCAAAGGGAGGGACCGTTCATCATTACATGCACTCGAACAGACGGGTCATTCAACGCGACATACGCTCAAAGAGAGGGACCGTTCATTATGACATGCAATCAAAGAGGGAGGTCATCATCGCGATATATGCTCAATGAGAGTGGTCGTCCACCACGGTATCCGCTCAAAGGGAAGGATCATTCACCATGACATGCACTCGAATAGACGGGTCATTTATCGCGACATACGCTCAAAGAGAGAGACCGTCCATTGTGACATGCACTCAAAGAGAGGGGTCATTTACCGTGACATATGCTCAAGGAGAAGGGTCGTCCATCAAGGTATATGCTCTAAGAAAGGGACCATTCATTATGAAATTCACTCGAAGAGAGGGGTCTTTCATCATGTCATACGCTAAAAAAGAGGGGTCGTCCATGTCGTTATACGCTCAAAGAGAGGGACTGTTCAGCATAACATGCACTCGAAGAGAGGGTCGTCCATCATGGCATACGCCAAAGTGTGGGACCATTCATTATGACATACTCTCGAAGAGAGGGGTCATTCACCATGACAAACGCTCAAAGAGAGGTGTCGTCCATCACGGTATACGCTCTAAGAAAGGGACCATTGATTATGACATGCAGTCGAAGAGAGGGGTCATTCATCGCGACATCTGCTCAAATAGAGGGGTCATCCATCACGGTATACTCTTAAAGAGAAGGACCTTTCACCATGACTTACACTCGAAGAGAGGGGTCATCTATCACGGTATACGCTCAAAGAGAGAGACCATTTATTATGACATACATTGAAAGAGAGGGTCATTCATCGTGACATATGCTCAAAGAGAGGGGTTTTCCATCACCGTATACGCTCAAAGAGAGGGACCATTCACCATGTCGTGCACTCGAAGAGAGGGGTCATTCATTGCGGCATACGCTCAAAGAGAGGGGTCATTCATCATGGTATACGCTCAAAGAGAGAGACCGTTCACCATAACATGATCACGAATAGAGGGGTTATTCACCGCGGCATATGCTCAAAAAGAAGGGTCGCCCATCACGGTATATGCTCTAAGGGACCATTCATTGTGACATGTACTCGAAGAGAGGGGTCTTTCATTGCGACATACGCTAAAAAAAAGGGTCATGCATGTCAAGTATGCGCAATTAGTGCAAGTGAATACGTCGCAAGTAATAAAATGATGAGAAAGTCGTGTATCGTTTCCACACGGATTGTTATACTTAATATGCCTTCTTTTGTCTTCTTGCTCTATAAAATAAAATAAAAGCACAAGTAGTTTTGGGTGTGATTAAACTAAATAACGACCGCTAAATAATAATAGAAAAATCAAAAAGAGAAAGTGGTTAGGATGCAGTTGTGTTGTATAGTGGATTCAATTGACTTGTTTTTGTCCAATGCAATCGCACAACAACGTTCTCCTCATTTTTCTCATCAGCTTGCCTACAATATCGCTACTTGTCCCTATCTGCTGCCTCGGCATCAGGTCCTGCCTCCTCCTCATTTGTTGTCGTGGCAATAGCTTTTCCTGCAAAGATACAAAAATACAGTAAAACTTGCTTTTTCTGTAAATATCATCTTTAATAGTATAACCTCTAAATATCTCACATTAAGTACATGCATTTGTCTAAGTAGGTATAGATTTGGTGATTAATTCCCGCAAAAGGTGTAAAAAGTGATAGTGAGTTGAGCACTTATCACCCACCCAAACTCGAACTATTGCTTGTCCTCAAGCAATGCAAACCATCAAATTGTCAAATCTTATTCTTTCTTGGTCTTATGTTTTCATCTATTCTCCCCACCATAACTATGACTCTTCTTTAGACTTATCCTTTTGGTTACCCAAGGGTTTACCTAGAAAACAAACTATAAGATTTTGTGAGTGTGTGCGTTTTTGTGGACAAGTTTGATTAAAGGCCTTCTTAGACAAACTCTAAGTTCAAGACAAATAGACTTGAAATTAATGTTCTCTTCTTTAAAAACACCAATTTCTTGAGCCAATTTCGGGCACCTCAAGGATTGTGTTTTCTCCTTAATATTTTCTTATTTCTTTTGCTATTCTTTTAAGCACATTAAAGCCAATTTCAGGCACCTCTAACATGAAGAAGAGTACTTCCTAGAGCCGGTGATAGGCACATCTAGTCATAATTTCAAAAATCTAAGTCTTTATCACCTAAGTTTATTAAAAGAATTCCTATAGTCAAACAAGTCCCAAAAGTATTTTTAAGATCAACCACGACATACGCTAAAAGAGAGGGGTCATCCACCACCGTATACGCTCAAACAGAAGGACCATTCATTATAACATACGCTTGAAGAGAGGGGTCATTCACCTTGACATACGCTCAAAGAGAGGTGATGTCCATCACGGTATACACTCTAAGAAAGGGACCGGTCATTATGACCTGCACTCAAAATTAAGGGTCATTCATCTCGACATACGCTCTAAGAGAAGGGTCGAGTTGTCCATCACAGTAAAGCTCTAAGAAAGGGACCGTTTATTATGACCTGCACTCAAGTAGAGGGGTCATCCATCGCGACATATCTCAAATAGAGGGTCATCGATCACGGTATACGCTCAAAGAGAGCGACCGTTGATTATGAGATGCACTCAAAGAGAGGGGTCATTCATTGAGATATATTCTTAAAGAGAAGGGTCGTCCATCACGGTATACGCCCAAAGAGAGGGACCACTCACCATGACATGCACTCGAATAGAGGGGTCATTCATCACGACATACGCTCGAAGATAGGGTTATCCATTATATTATACGCTAAAAGAGATGGTCTGTTCATTATGGCATACGCTCGAAGAGAGGGGTTATTGTCCGCGTCATACGCTTAAAGAGAGGTGTCGTCCATCACAATATACTCTCTAAGAATGGGACCGTTCATTATGATATGCAGTCGAGTAGAGGGGTCATTCATCACGACAAACGCTAAAAGAGATGAGTCGTCCATCACGTTATATGCTATAAGAAAGGGACACATTATTATATCGCGACATACGTTCAAAAAAATAAGTCGTCCATCACGGTAGATGCTCAAAGAGAGGGACCATTCACCTTGACATGCACTCAACGAGAGGGGTCATTCACCACGACATACGCTCAAAGAGAGGTGTCGTCCATCACGGTTTTCGCTCTAAGAAAGGGACCATTCATTATGACATGCAGTCGAAGAGAGGGGTCATTCATCACGACATTCGCTCAAAGAGAGGGTTCATCCATCACGGTATACTTTCAAAGAGAATTAACTTTCACCTTAACTTGCACACGAAGAAAGGTGTCTTTCATCGCGACATACGCTCAAAGAGAGGTGTCATCGATCATGGTATACGCTCTAAGAGAGGGGCCGTTTATTATGACATGCACTGAAAGAGAGGGGTTATTCATCGTGACATACCCTCAAAGAGAGGGATTTTCCATCACCATATACGCTCAAAGAGAGAGACCGTTCACCATGTCATGCACTCGAAGAGAGGCGCCATTCATCGCGACACACGCTCAAAGAGAGGGGCCGTCCATCATGGTATACGCTTATAGAGAGGGACCGTTCAACATGACATGCACTCAAAGAAAGGGGTCGTTCACAGCGACATACGCTTGAAGACAAGGGTCATCCATCACGATATACGTTCTACGAAAGGGACCATTCATTATGACATGCACTCGAAGAGAGGTGCATTCATCGCGACATACGCTCAAATAGAGAACTCGTCCCTCATAGTGTACGGTCTAAGAAACGAACCGTTCATTATGACATGCACTCAAAGAGAGGGGTCATTCATCGCAACATACGCTCAAAAAGAGGATCATTGATCACGGTATACGCTCAAAGAGAGGGACCGACCATTATGACATGCACTCAAAGAGAGTGGTCATTCACCGCGTCATATGCTCAAAAAGAAGGGTCGTCTATCACGATATATGCTCTAAGAAATGGACCATTTATTATGACATGCACTCGAAGAGAGGGGTCATTCATCGAGACATAAGCTAAAAAAGAGGGGTCATCCATCTCGTTATAGGCTCAAAGAGAGGTACCGTTCACTAAAACATGCGCTCGAATAGAGGGGTCATTCAACACGACATATGCTCAAAGAGAGGGGTCGTCCATCACGGCATACGCTCAAAGAGTGGGACCATTCATTATGACGTACTATCGAGGAGTGGGGTCATTCACCACGACATACGCTCAAAGAGAGGTGTCGTCCATCACGGTATACGCTCTAAGAAAGGGACCATTGATTATGACATGCACTCGAAGAGAGGGGTCATTCATCGCGATATACACCCAAATAGAGAGGTCGTCCATCACGGTATCCACTCAAAGGGATGGACCGTTCACCATGACATGCACTCGAATAGATCGGTCATTCATCGCGACATACGCTCAAAGAGAGGGTCATTGATCACGGTATACGCTCAAAGAGAGGGACTGTTCATTATGACATGCACTCGAAGAGAGAGGTCATTAATCGTTATATACGCTCAATGAGAGGGGTCGTCCATCACGGTATTCTCTCAAAGGGAGGGATCGTTCACCATGACATGCACTCGAATAGACGGGTCATTTATCGCGACATACGCTCAAAGAGAGAGTCATCGATCACGGTATACGCTCAAAGAGAGGGACCGTCCATTATGACATGCACTCGAAAAGAGGGGTCATTCACCGCGACATATGCTCAAAGAGAAGGGTTGTCCAATACGGTATATGCTCTAAGAAAGGGACCATTCATTATGACATGCACTCGAAGAGAAGGGTCATTCATCGCGACATACGCTAAAAAAGAGTGGTCGTCCATCTCATTATATGCTTAAAGGGAGGGACCGTTCACCAAAACATGCACTCAAAGAGAGGGATCATTCAACCCGACATATGCTCAAAGAGAGGGGTCGTCCATCACGACATACGGTCAAAGAGAGGGACCATTCATTATGACATACTCTCGAAGAGGGGTCATTCACGGCGACATATGCTTAAAGAGAGGTGTCGTCCATCACGATATACGCTCTAAGAAAGTGACCATTCATTATGACATGCAATCGAAGAGAAAGTGACGATAAACGGAGTTGGCCAACAGTCCATTAAGCTGTGTTCAACATACCTTGCAAAGAAACAAACATAACGAATTAAAATGAATGATATAACTATTGAAACGAATTTAAAAGCTGAAATTAAGTAAACTCGTGGTGCTTATTCAATGTGTTACATGTCTTCAACAAGTAATACATTGTATAACCTCCCTTTTAGTGCCATTTGACCTCCAAAGGCTGTAATGCACTTGTGAGTATATGCCTCCTTAAGTTGTTTGGCCTTAGAACGCTGATAGGACCTGATGGTAGCACTTCTGGGTCTTGATTAATCTGAACATGGTCATTGTCTTTCGGAGGCGTGCACATATCATCCATCCCTTCTTTTTTGACGATTTGTCCCTAATCGTCGTTGTCTTCATATAGGGATAAATCAGAAACGTTGAAGGTAGCACTCACCTTGTAGTCTCCAGGAAGGTCAATTTTATAGGCATTCTTATTTATCTTTTTTACTACTTGAAATGGTCCATCTCCCCTTGGTACTAGTTTAGACCTTCTTTGATTAGGAAACCTTTCTTTACGAAAATGAACCCACACCCAATCTCCTACCTCAAATATGACATTCTTCCTTCCTTTGTTTGCTTGGTACTCATATTGCTTAGTTCGTCGCTCTATGTTGTCTCGTACCTTTTGGTGAAGCTTCTTGACAAATTCTGCCTTGTTCTTGCCATCCTTATTAAGGATCTGTTCATGTGGCAAAGTTAAAAGATCCAAAGGAGTAAGAGGGTTAAAGCCATATACTACCTCAAACGGGGTGTATTTAGTGGCTGAATGAAGTGCTCGATTGTAGGCAAATTCCACATGTGGTAAGCATTCCTCCCACGTTCTGGTGTTCTTTTGGATGATGAACCTTAGAAGCGTAGATAACACTCGGTTGACTACTTTAGTTTGACCATCTGTTTGTGGGTGGCAAGTTGTTGAGAAAAGCGTAGAGAGGGTTCATTCATCGCGACATACGCTCAAAGAGAGGGGTCGTCCATTGCGGAATACGCTCAAAGAAAGGGACCGATCATTACGAAAGACTCCCGAAGAGAGGGTCATTCTCCGCGACATACGCTCAAAGAAAGAGGTTGTCCATCGCGATGTACACTCTATGAAAGGACCGTGCATTATGACATGCACTCAAAGAGAAGGGTCAATTATCGCGACTCATGCAGAATGAGAAGGGTCTTCCATCACGGTATACGCTCTAAGAAAGGGACTGTTCATTATGACAAGCACTCGAATACAAGGGTCATTCAATGCGACATACACTCAAAGGGAGGGGTCATCCATCATGGCATACGCTCAAAGAGAGAGAACACTCATTATGAAATACGCTCGAAGAGAGGGGTCATTCACCACGATATACGCTCAAAGAGAGGGATCATTCACAGCGATATATTCTCAAAGAGAGCGGTTATCCATCACGACATACGCTCAAAGAGAGAGAGAGAGATCGTTCAATAAGAAATACGCTCGAAGAGAGGGATCACTCACTACGGTATATGCACTAAGAAAGGGACTGTTAATTATGACCTGCACTCAAAGAGAGGGGTCGTCCATCATGGTATACGCTCCATGAGAGTGACCATTCACCATGATATACACTCAGAGAGAGGGGTCATTCATCACGACATACGCTCAAAGAGAGGGATCATCCATCACAGAAAACGCTCAAAGGGAGGGACCAGTCATTACGACAACCTCTTGAAGAGAGGGGTCATTCACCGCGACATATGCTCAAAGAGAGCGGTCATCCATCACGGTATACGCTGAAGGAGTGGGATCATTCACCATGACATGCACTCGAAGAGAGGGGTCATTCATCGCGACATACGCTAAAACAGAGGGGTCGTCCATCACGATATACGTTGAAGGAGAGGGATCATTCACCATGTCATGCACTCGAAGAGAGGGGTCATTCATCGCGATATACTCTCAAAGAGAGGGTTCGTCCGTCACGGCATACGCTTAAAGAGAGGAACCGTTCATTATGACATACTCTCGAAGAGAGGGGTCATTCACCACGACATACGCTCAAAGAGAGGAGCCGTCCATCACAGTATACGCTCTTAGAAAGTGGTCGTTCATTATGACATGCACTCGAAGAGAGGGGTCATTCATCGCGACATACGCTCAAAGAGAGGGACTGTTTACCATGACATACATTCGAAAAGAGGTTTTATTCATCGCGACATACGCTCAAAGAGAGGGGTCGTCCATCACGGCATATGCTCAAAGGGAAGGGTCGTTCATTATGACATACTCTCGTGGTGAGGGGTCATTCACCGTGACATTCGATAAAAGAGAGGGGTCGTCCATCACGGTACACGGTCAAAGAGAGGGACCCATTCATTATACGCTCGGAGAGAGGGGTCTTTCACGGCGATATACGCTCAAAGAGAGGTGACATCCATCAAGGTATACGCTCTAGGAAATGGATTGTTCATTATGAGATGCACTCAAACAGAAGGGTCATTCATCGTGACATATGCTCAACGGGAAGGGTTGTCCATCATGATATACGCTCAAATAAAGGGACAGTTTATTATAACATGCACTCAATGAGGGGGGCCGTTCAGCATGACATGCACTCGAAGAGAGGGGTCATTCATAGTGACATACGCTCAAAAAGAAGGATTGTCTATCACGCTCTAAGAAAGGGATCGTTCATTGTGACATGCACTCGAAGAGCCATTCATCGCGACATACGCTCAAAGAGAGGGGTCGTCCATCATAGTATATGCTCAAAGGTTAGACATTTTGTACTTGCTTATATATATGTGTATTTTGTAATGATAAAAGGTTAGACATTTTATGAATAAAATCACTTGCTATTATCCTAGATCTGTTTCAAAACAAGGATCGTTGTTTTTGAAGCAACGAACCCCTTATATAACAAACGCTCAAAGAGAGGGGTCATCCATCATGGGATACGCTCAAAGAGAGGGACCGGTCTTTATGACATATGCTCGAATAGAGCGATCATTCACCGCGACATACGCTCAAAGAGAAGGGTTGTCCATCACTATTTACTCTCTAAGAAAGGAAGCGTTCACTATGACATGCAATCGAAGAGAGGGGTCATTCAGCGTGACATACGCTCAAAGAGAGGGGTCATCCATCACAGTATATGGTCTAAGAAAGAGACCGTTCATTATGACATGAACTCGAAAAGAGAGTTCATTCATCGCGACATACGCTCAAAGCGATGGGTCGTCCATCATGGTATTCGCTCAAAGAGAGGGATCTTTCACCATGACAGGCACTCGAAGAGAGTGGTCATCCATCGCGACATACGCTCAAAAAGAGGGGTCTCGGTCATGGTATACGCTGAAAGAGCCCTTCATTATGACATGGCCTCAAAGTGGGGTCATTCATTGCGACATACGCTCAAAGAGAGGGGTCGTCCATCACAGTATACACTCAAAGAGAGGGACCGTTCACCATGAAATTCACTCGAAGAGAGGAATCATTCATCGCAACATACGCTCAAAGAGAGGGTCATCGATCATAGTATACGCGCAAAGAGAGGGACTGTTGATTATGACTTGCACTCAAAGAGAGGTGTCATTCATCGTGACATACTCTCAAATAGTAGGGTCGTCCATCACGATATATTCCCAAAGAGAGGGACTGCTCACCATGACATGCACTCGAATAGAGGGGGTTTTATTCATCGTGACATAGGTCGAAGATAGGGGTCGTCCGTCACGGCATACACTCAAAGAGAGGGACCGTTCATTATGACATACGCTCGAAGAGAGGGGTCATTCACTGCGTCACATGCTCAAAGAGAGGTGTCGTCCATCACGGTATACGCTCTAAGAAAGGGACCGTTCATTATGAAATACGCTCGAAGAGAGTGGTCATTCAACGCGACATATGCTCAAAGAGAAGGGTCATCCATCACAGTATACGTTATAGGAAAGGGACTTTCATTGACATGCACTCGAAGAGAGGGGACATTCATCGCGACATACGCTCAAAGAGAAGGGTCGTCCATCACGGTATACGCTCTAAGAAAGGGACCATTCATTATGACATGCACTCAAAGAGCGGGGTCATTCATCGCGATATACACTCAAAGAGAAGGGTCGTCCATCACGGTATACGCTCGAAGAAAGGGACTGTTTATTATAACATGCACTCGAAGAGATGGGTCATTCATCACGACATACGTTCAAAGAGAGGGGTCATCCATCATGGTATATGCGACATACACTCAAAGAGAGGGGTCATCCATCACAGCATACATGATGTGAGCACATCTACACAAGCTCAATCAGCTGATCCGGAGGTCTTACCATCAGGACCCATCACTCGATCAAAGGCTAAGCAATTCAGGGAAGTTCTTATTCTTAAATGTTTACAAGTCTCAGAATCCCTTAATAATGCATATGCCTTAGAGAATAAACTTTACACTATGTTACATACTGATGTGTAACATCTTGTAACTATATAGTACTTAAGCTAGTATTGTGTTTATTAAGCATGTAAATAGGTGTGTTTTCAATAAGTTCAATAAGAACACAAGCTCATAATCATGTTTACCATGTTTCTTTAGCTTGTTACATGTTTTCCAATATGATAACTATGTTTTTCAGCTTGTTTTAACTTTCTTTAATAAGTTTACAATACTTATGATGGTATAACTTTTGTTTTCTCATAGGCACAAGGAAGAGTACCAAATGAAGGACTTCACCTTAGCTCGGGAAAAGCTCAATGGATTTCTAGCAGCTCGTTTCAGCTCAACTAATCCTCAACACTTCAGCTAGCTGAATTCAGCTCAACTCAGCTCCATTCAGCTCAACTCCAGCTCTACTAGCTCAACTCAAGCTGGTGAGTCCCGGGATAGCTCAAAGGTGTCCTCCACGTGGGAGAGTGTGTCATGGTCATGTGACCAGCATGAGGGGCGTCCACCATCCTTCCAAGCATGTGCATGGCATGTGGCAGATTCAAATTTCAAGATTTCCCTCCTTGAAGTTGGCGTCAAAGTAAGATAAGGACAAGGAGTTATTTCCTTTGAATTTCACACATAAAACACATGTGTTAAATGTTTGAAATTCAGTCTTCCCTCCCTCCAAAACCAGCCGGCCACAAAGGATAAGGATGAGTAGTTTTCTCATCCACATTTAACATAATTAACACATGTTAATTGTGCTTACATTTCAGCCACTCATCTGAAACTTCCAATTCAATTCTGGCCAAGTATTCTAGGCGCCAACTCCCTTGTACTAGCCTATATATATGTATACTTTGTAATGTAAAAAAAAAAGACAATTTGAATGAAATTTACTTTTGTGAGAATTTCTCTCATTTCGGTTCTTTTGAGAACTTTCTGACTTCTCAAGTTCGTTGCTTGCGTGGTCAACCCCTTTGATACTTTGGGTTCTCGGTTGTAGATAATCGAAGGGTCCAAGTCCGTCTGAAGCAAGTTCAAGATAAGGTTCGGGTTCGTTCAACAGATTGTTCGAGTTCATCCTTGGAGTTTGTTTCATTTTATTTCTTTTCCTTGTTTTTATTTCATTTTCGTACTACCCCTTGCAACCTATTTTTCAACCTTGTCAGAAACTTCATTTCTCACCATTCACCTCACCAAAGACCAATCCTAGCCATAACCAAACCAATACTTTCAGCGTTCCACCATTGTCAACTTCTCCGAGCCTTCATCTTCTACATTCTGTCTACCTAAATTTTCCAGCCCTTTTAAACACCAATTTGCAGCCATGCTTATTGCAGGAGACATCTTACTTCAATCCTAGATCCGAAACAATCAAGAAGGCGTCCTCAACAAGGAGCCCTCTTATCATGTGGTAATCAGAGCCTAGGTTGGATTACAAGTAAGAATCATCTTCGTAAGTGCAAAAACAATCAAAAAAAAAAAAAAGTCAAAAAAAAAAAAAAAAAAAAAAAAAGTCAAAGTCAACTCTAGTTAAAAAAAAAAAATCCGAAAATTCAAAAAAAAAAAATCAGAATATCAATAGTTGAAAGAAAAGCACTTCATGGTATTGAAAAGATGAAAGAAAATGCAAGTTTAATGTGTTCTACAGCATCAAACACTACCACAATCAACCGGGCATGAAGAATTGATTGTTCGGTGAAAGGAGAGTAGTAAGTGTTTCTTTGTAGTAAGTAATCCATTTTTTTTTTTTTTTTTTTTTTTTTTTTTTTTCTTTTTCTTTCTTTCTAACCTTTACCTTACTTTACATCACTTTTCTTTCCATTTAACACTAACCGAATTTGTTTTGGACAGAACCTTACATTTCGATTGTCACTAACCGTTGTTGTTAAAGACTAACACTTGTGACAGATTTGAAGAAAGTCTACGCTAGTCCTCTAAAGAACTTATAACGAGAGAAGGAGTGGTAAAAGGCATTTGTGTGTGTGAGATCAGAAGGGGAATCAAAAGAGCCATTCAAGTATTCCCGAGTGAAACACGAGTGTTGGAGTGCCATTTTTATTTTTTCTTTGGAGTGAACTTGTGAGGATCTTGTGTGTGTACTTTGTGAGGTCCATTTATCCTTATTTTTATTTTGTGTTGTTTGTTCTTTACTAACAATGGCAGGTTCAAATGGAGATCGTGATGATCAACAACAAAACGACGTTCAACCAAGCCTTATGATGCAAGCCATGCTTCGAGAAGTCCGAAGAGTAGTGCAATCAGAGATTGAACAATTGCACGTGAGAATGGACAAGATCGAGGGATCTCAAAACAATTCCCATGATGACAACAATGATGACGTTGAAGAAGTGCAAGAACCGAGGCAGAATGCTCCTAGAACAAATGGGAGGCGTGTACAACACCAGGCACAACTGGGTGACAATTTGAACAACATCAAAGTTGCCATACCCCCTTTTCAAGGACGATCAGATCCGGATGCATATCTTGCGTGGGAAAGCAAGGTGGAGCACGTCTTTGATTGCTACAATTATTCTGACCAGAAGAAGGTTCAATTGGCAGCGATGGAGTTCGTTGACTATGCCTTAATTTGGTGGGATCAATTGATTCTAAGTAGAAGACGAACCGGTGAAGGTCCAATCAATACATGGGCAGAGATGAAAAGAATTTTGAGAAAGAGATTCGTACCATCCCATTACCATCGAGACCTATTTCAAAGGTTACAAACTTTGAAACAAGGAAATCGAAGCGTCGAAGATTATTTTAAAGACATGGAGATGGCCATGATGCGTGCTAACATTGAGGAAGACCGAGAAGCAACCATGGCGCGATTCCTTTCAGGTTTGAACACCGACATTGCCAATGCTGTTGAATTGCAACATTACGTCGAATTAGACGAAATGGTGCAAATGGCAATTAAGGTTGAGAGGCAGCAACGAAGAAAGATGTCGTCATCCCGAAGTAATAATTCTTTCAGACCTCCTTCCAATTCTGTTTTCAATCCTTCTAACAATTTCAGGAAACAAGTACCGTTTCAAAACAAAGAGAAGGGTGAAACGAGCAAGCCAAAGGCCCCGATTGTAGATGTTGGGCGTGGGAAGCAAAATGCACAACCAGAACGTCCAGAACGCTCAAGGGATATTCAATGCTTTAAGTGTCTTGGAAGAGGACATATTGCAAGCCAATGTCCTAATCGGAAGACTATGTTGATGTTAGAAAACGGAGAGATTGAGTCTGAATCCGACAATGAAGAACATGAACCTTTACACGAGGAAGACAAGGATGATGCGGATGATGCCTTGGATACATACATGACCGGTGAAGCACTTGTCATAAAAAGAAGTCTAAATGCTACACCTACACAAGACGACCAGCAACGAGAAAACATCTTCCATACTAGATGCCTCATTAACGACAAGGTATGTGTTGTCATTATTGATGGTGGTAGTTGTACTAATGTTGCAAGTTCTTTCATGGTTGATAAGTTAGGCTTAAAGACGATGAAGCATCCCAAACCATATCGTCTTCAATGGTTAAATGATGGCGGAGAAGTACGAGTTACTAGACAAGTTTCGGTACCATTTACCATAGGGAGGTATAAAGATGAAATCCTTTGTGATGTCGTCTCAATGGATGCGTGTCACCTACTTTTGGGACGTCCATGGCAATACGACAAAGGTACGTTGCATGATGGAATTACAAATCGATATTCTTTTACACATGCAGGTAAGAAGATCACCTTAGCACCTTTGACACCGAGTCAAGTGCAAGAAGATCAGGTTCGATTGAGAAAGAATGTCGAGGAAGCCAAAACAGAAAGGAAGAAGACGAACGTATATGCGAGCGGCAAGGATATCAGGAAATGTCTTTCCTCTCAACAAACTTTACTTATTTTAATGTATAAGGAGTATTGTTTGTTATCTGATATTCCTAATGATTTGCCTGCATCTATTACGTCTCTTTTGCAGGAGTTTGAAGATGTGTTTCCGGATGAGACACCGAGTGGGTTGCCACCTATTCGAGGTATAGAACATCAAATTGATTTCATTCCGGGAGCTACCATTCCAAATCGGCCAGCATATCGAAATAATCCAGAAGAAACAAAAGAACTTCAAAAACAAATCACCGAGTTGATGGAAAAGGGTTACATTCGGGAAAGTTTAAGTCCGTGCGCTGTACCAGTACTTTTAGTACCCAAGAAAGACGGAACATGGAGAATGTGTGTTGATTGCCGAGCGGTGAATCAGATTACCATCAAGTATAGGCATCCCATTCCTCGTCTTGATGACATGCTAGATGAGTTGTGTGGTGCGACCATATTTTCCAAAATTGATTTAAAGAGTGGATATCATCAGATTCGGATGCGAGAAGGCGACGAATGGAAGACAGCCTTCAAAACGAAATTGGGTCTGTACGAGTGGTTAGTGATGCCTTTCGGTTTAACTAACGCACCTAGCACCTTTATGCGTCTGATGAATCATGTTTTACGATCTTACATTGGAAAATATTGTGTTGTGTACTTTGATGACATTCTTATATACAGCAAGTCTTTGCAGGATCACGAGGAACACTTGAGGAATGTTCTTGGCACATTGAGAAAAGAAAGGTTATTTGGTAATCTGAAGAAATGTATGTTTTGTACTGATAAGGTTACCTTTCTTGGTTTTATCGTGACTGCACAGGGTGTGGAAGTCGATCCAGAAAAGGTGAAGGCGATTCAGGATTGGCCTCGACCGACATCAATAAGTCAGGTTAGATCTTTTCATGGTTTAGCTAGTTTTTATCGTCGGTTTGTACCTAATTTCAGTTCCATTACCGCCCCCTTAACCGGGATTATAAAGAAGAATTCAGTCTTCAATTGGGGTAATGAACAGGAAGAAGCCTTCTTGAAAATTAAGGATTATTTGACTAAGGCCCCAGTGTTAGCCTTACCTAACTTTGATAAAATGTTCGAGATTGAGTGTGATGCTTCAGGAATAGGAATTGGAGCCGTTTTATCACAGGAGAAGCGACCTATTGCCTATTTCAGCGAGAAGTTAAGTGGTGCTACCTTGAATTATCCAGTGTACGACAAAGAGATGTATGCATTGATTCGAGCTCTTGAAACATGGCAGCACTATCTCTTACCGAAAGAATTCGTAATTCACACCGATCACGAAGCTTTGAAGCACATAACAGGTCAGCATAAGTTGAATAAAAGGCATGCTAAGTGGGTTGAATTTCTAGAATCTTTTCCTTATGTCATTCGATATAAGAAAGGTAAAGACAACGTTGTAGCAGATGCCTTATCCCGTAGGTATGCACTTCTGAATTACTTAGACTCTCATTTGATTGGGTTTGCCTATATCAAAGAATTATATGCTACTGACCCTGATTTTGGAGAAAGATATACATTGTGTGAAAAGGGTGCAGATGAGAAATTTTATCGACATGATGATTATCTTTTCAAAGAAGGAAGACTCTGCATTCCTCAAGGGTCAATTCGAGAGGTCCTAATTCGAGAAGCTCATGAAGGAGGACTTATGGGACACTTTGGAGTCACCAAGACGTTACACATTCTCAAGGAGCATCTATTCTGGCCAAAGATGCGACGAGACGTCGAAAGGATGTGTGAACGATGCGTGACATGTAAGAAAGCAAAGTCGAAGGTATTACCACACGGTTTGTACTTACCTTTACCTATTCCCGACTCCCCCTGGACTGATATATCTATGGATTTTGTGTTGGGATTGCCTAGGACTAGGACAGGTAGAGATAGTATCTTTGTTGTGGTTGACAGGTTCTCAAAGATGGCACACTTCATTGCGTGTCATAAGACCGATGATGCTGTTAATGTGGCTAACTTGTTCTTTAAGGAAATTGTGCGTTTACATGGTATTCCTAGGTCGATTGTTTCTGACAGGGATGTAAAATTCTTGAGTCACTTCTGGAGGACTCTTTGGAGCAAATTAGGTACGAAACTTATGTTTTCTACTACTTGTCATCCCCAAACTGATGGACAAACTGAGGTTGTTAATCGTATTTTATCTACTTTACTCCGTTCCATCATCAAAAAGAATATTAAGACGTGGGAAGATTGTTTGCCGCATGTTGAATTTGCATATAACCATGCCGTTCATTCTGCTACTAAAATGTCACCTTTTGAGGTTGTTTATGGATTTAATCCTATCACTCCTCTCGATATGTTGCCTTTGCCATATGAACAAGTGACGAATAGGGACGGACAATCCAAGGCTGATTATGTAAAGAAGTTGCATCAACAGGTTAAAGATAACCTTGAACGAAGGACTCAACAATACGAGAAGCAAGCGAACAAAGGACGTAAGCGAGTTACCTTCGATGTTGGAGATTGGGTTTGGATTCACTTCCGAAAGGAACGTTTTCCAACCCAACGACGGTCCAAGCTGTTACCACGAGGAGATGGTCCTTTTCAAGTGGTTGAGAAAGTGAACGACAATGCTTACAAGTTGGACTTGCCGGGTGAATACAATGTAAGTGCTACATTTAATGTTTCCGACTTATCCCCTTTTAATGATTCTGCAGATTTGAGGACAAATCCTTTTCAAGAAGGGGGGGATGATGTGAGCACATCTACACAAGCTCAATCAGCTGATCCGGAGGTCTTACCATCAGGACCCATCACTCGATCAAAGGCTAAGCAATTCAGGGAAGTTCTTATTCTTAAATGTTTACAAGTCTCAGAATCCCTTAATAATGCATATGCCTTAGAGAATAAACTTTACACTATGTTACATACTGATGTGTAACATCTTGTAACTATATAGTACTTAAGCTAGTATTGTGTTTATTAAGCATGTAAATAGGTGTGTTTTCAATAAGTTCAATAAGAACACAAGCTCATAATCATGTTTACCATGTTTCTTTAGCTTGTTACATGTTTTCCAATATGATAACTATGTTTTTCAGCTTGTTTTAACTTTCTTTAATAAGTTTACAATACTTATGATGGTATAACTTTTGTTTTCTCATAGGCACAAGGAAGAGTACCAAATGAAGGACTTCACCTTAGCTCGGGAAAAGCTCAATGGATTTCTAGCAGCTCGTTTCAGCTCAACTAATCCTCAACACTTCAGCTAGCTGAATTCAGCTCAACTCAGCTCCATTCAGCTCAACTCCAGCTCTACTAGCTCAACTCAAGCTGGTGAGTCCCGGGATAGCTCAAAGGTGTCCTCCACGTGGGAGAGTGTGTCATGGTCATGTGACCAGCATGAGGGGCGTCCACCATCCTTCCAAGCATGTGCATGGCATGTGGCAGATTCAAATTTCAAGATTTCCCTCCTTGAAGTTGGCGTCAAAGTAAGATAAGGACAAGGAGTTATTTCCTTTGAATTTCACACATAAAACACATGTGTTAAATGTTTGAAATTCAGTCTTCCCTCCCTCCAAAACCAGCCGGCCACAAAGGATAAGGATGAGTAGTTTTCTCATCCACATTTAACATAATTAACACATGTTAATTGTGCTTACATTTCAGCCACTCATCTGAAACTTCCAATTCAATTCTGGCCAAGTATTCTAGGCGCCAACTCCCTTGTACTAGCCTATATATATGTATACTTTGTAATGTAAAAAAAAAAGACAATTTGAATGAAATTTACTTTTGTGAGAATTTCTCTCATTTCGGTTCTTTTGAGAACTTTCTGACTTCTCAAGTTCGTTGCTTGCGTGGTCAACCCCTTTGATACTTTGGGTTCTCGGTTGTAGATAATCGAAGGGTCCAAGTCCGTCTGAAGCAAGTTCAAGATAAGGTTCGGGTTCGTTCAACAGATTGTTCGAGTTCATCCTTGGAGTTTGTTTCATTTTATTTCTTTTCCTTGTTTTTATTTCATTTTCGTACTACCCCTTGCAACCTATTTTTCAACCTTGTCAGAAACTTCATTTCTCACCATTCACCTCACCAAAGACCAATCCTAGCCATAACCAAACCAATACTTTCAGCGTTCCACCATTGTCAACTTCTCCGAGCCTTCATCTTCTACATTCTGTCTACCTAAATTTTCCAGCCCTTTTAAACACCAATTTGCAGCCATGCTTATTGCAGGAGACATCTTACTTCAATCCTAGATCCGAAACAATCAAGAAGGCGTCCTCAACAAGGAGCCCTCTTATCAATACACTTAAAGAGAGGGAACATTTATTATGAAATATGCTCGAAGAGAGGGGTCATTCACCGCGACATACGCTCAAAGAGAGGGGTCATCCATCATGGTATACGCTCAAAGAGAAGAACCATTCATTTTGAAATACTCTCGAAGAGAGGGGTTATTTACCGCGACATACACTCAGCGAGAGGGGTCATCCATCACGATTTACGCTCTAAGAAAGGGACCGTTCATTATGAAGTACGCTCGAAGAGAGGGTTCATTCACTACAACATACGCTTAAAGAGAAGGTTCATTCATCACGGCATACGCTCTAAGAAAGGGTTCGTTCATTATGATATGCACTAGACGAGAGGGCTCATTCATCGTGACATACGCTCAAAGATAAGGGTCGTTCATCACAGTATACGCACTAAGAAAGGGACTGTTAATTATGATATGCAATAAAAGAGAGGGGTCATTCACCGCGACATACGGTCAAAGAGAGGAACTGTTAACCATGACATGACCTCAAAGAGAGGGGTCTTTCATCGCGATATATGCTCAAAAAGATGGGTCGCCATCACGGTATTCGCTCTATGAAATGTACCATTCATTATGACATGCACTCGATGGGAGGGGTCCATTCATCGCGACATAAACTCAAAGAGAGGGGTCATCCATCACGGTATATGCTCAAAGAGAGGGATCGTTCCCCATGATAGCACTCGAAGAGCGGGGTCATTCATCATGACATACGCTGAAAGAGAGTGGTCGTCCATCACGGTAAACGCTTAAAGAGAGGTGTCGTTCACCATGAAATGCACTCGAAGAGAGGGGTCATTCAACGCGACATACTCTCAAAGAGAGGGGTCATTCATCACGGCATACGCTTAAAGAGAGGGACCGTTCTTTATGAAATACGCTCGAAGAGAGGGGTCATCCATCACAGTATACGCTTTAAGAAAGGGATCGTTCATTACGAAATACGCTCGAAGAAAGGGGTCATTTACAACTACAAATGCTCAAAGAGAGGGTCATCCATTATGTCATATGCTCGAAGAGAGGGATCATTCACCGCTACATACGCCTAAAGTGGGGTCATCCATCACAGTATACACTATAAGAAATGGACCGTTTTATGAAATACGCTCGAAGAGGGGGTCATTCACCACGACATACGCTGAAAGAGTAGGTTCATCCATCACGGTATACACTTTAAGATAGAGACTGTTCATTATGACATGCACTGGACGAGAGGGGTCATTCATCGCGACATACGCTCAAAGAGAGTGACCGTATATGCACTCAAAGAGAGGGGTCATTCATTGCGACATACGCTTAAAGAGAGGGGTCGACCATCACGGTATACGCTCAAAGAAAGGGACCGTTCATTATGACTTGCACTCGATGAGAGGAGACATTCATCGCGACATACGCACATTGAGAAAGGTCATTGTAGCGACCTTTTTCAGTTTGAAAGATGGAAAACGGGAAATTAATTTCAAAAGTATTAGGGAGTACATGGTCTTTAGTGATATTGATTTAATCCCCTTCGAAAATTTATTTAAAAAATTTAAATTCTTTTGGAAAAAATAAATTTGGAGCCACCACCTGTCACTAAGGTAGACTGGACACCTTAAAAGGAAAACCAAAGATTTATTTTGAAAAAGGGTTCGGGAGTTGGTTCTGCTTGGGGAATGATTAGCACACCCATCACTCATTGAAATCGATACCAAAAATATTATTTAAAAAAATCATTTTTAACTTTAATTTAATTTTAAATCGTTTTCTAAATTCAAAATTGACCTTAATTAAAGGGCTTAATTTAATTGGTGAATTCAAATCAATAAAGCATTTAATTAATAAGGTTGACGATACCCCGGACCAAAGACTAAATCGACTTCAAATAATACCGACCGTCGCGTTAGTTTAGGGTTCAGATCCCGCACGTCACCTTTATGAATGATGCAACATAAAATGAAATGATGTCATGATCTTGTCGGGTTTTAATTTTAATTACCTAGAGATGGTGAAAAATAATTTTAATATTTCGGTCAACGTCCAATGATTCGGACCGTTACGACACGAGCATAAAACTAATGATCACCTCTTTTTTTAGAATTTAATCAATTAAATATATAGAAACTGACCTAAATAAATAATACTAAATTATGTGAATGATTATAGTCTAGTGAATGAGCAAAAACATACGAAATCCAAAAGTAAATAATCGAATGACTAAGCGCATGAATTTGGTGAGACAAATTCTAGAAATAAAATATCATTATTATTCTATCAACGTGGCATAGCAACAATAGGATTGCTACCTCAATATGAAGAATCAAACATAAATAAATACACATGCAAGCAACAACTGATTTTGATTTAAAGACCATGTAATATATATATATATATATAGGATAAAACAAAATGACATTCTTACGAATAAATTAAATAAAACAAGGATGCATGTATACATAACTAGTGTGATACACATGAACATGCATATATACATATATATTCGATTAAATAAAGATGCCATAATTTAAAATAAAACGACAAATTACACAAATAATATATATATATATATATAAGGTACAAGTTAATGTTTTTGGAAAATATATTTACAATATTTACCATCTATAAGATATTTAAACTTTAGAAAAAAAAGAAACTTGAAAATGTACAAAATTGGCACAGCAGTCCATACTAGAAATTAAAGACGTTTGCTACCGTTTAGGAAAAAGAGAAAATAACAGAGATTAATGGAGATTTTTATCTAATTTTCAAAATACAAAGAAATTAAATGTGAATTTAATAAAATATTTATACCACCTTTTGTGAAATATAAAAGACAATTTTTTAGAAAACTTCATTTCAACCTTCACTGGAACAAAAATGCTTAAAATTCTCTGAGATTTTAGATGAACATCAAGTGTTGTTCATCCCCTTTATACCCCAAAATGTAATATTTCTTAAAAAGAAAAACCAAAACTCATGTTCTTCCATAAAAGAATCATGACCCACCTGGAAACTTAAACCCACTTTCAAAAAAGAATGTTTATTCCTTTCCTTCACTCAAAATCAGACCTTAAGTCGAAGGCTTCAGATTTGAACTCCAGACAAAACCATTTTTGAGAAATTTCTACCATTTTCAATACTTATTTGAGTCGAAGGCTTCACATGAACTCCAGACGTTTGCTACCGTTTAGGAAAAAGAGAAATTAAAGACAAAACCGTTCATTATGACATGCCCTTGAAGATAGGGTCATTCATCACGACATGCACTGAAATAGAGGAGACGTCCATCACGGTATACACTTAAAGAGAGAGATCATTCACCATGTCATGTAGTCGAAGAGAGGGATCATTCATAGCGACATATGGTCAAAGAGAGGAGTCATCCGTCCCAGTATACGCTCTTAGAAAGTGACCGTTCATTATGACATGCACTCGAAGAGAGGGGTCATTCATCGCGACATACGCTCAAAGAAAGGGGTCGTCCATCACGGTATACGCTCAAAGAGAGGGGTCGTCCATCACGTTATACACTCTAAGAAAGGGACCGTTTATTATGACATGCACTTGAAGAGAGGTCAATTATCGCGACATGCGCTAGAAAAGAGGGGTCACCATCTCGGTATATCCTCAAAGGGAGGGACCGTTCACCATAATATGCACTCGAAGAGAGGGGTCATTCAACGCGTCATACGCTCAAAGAGAGGGGTCATTCATCATGGCATACGCTCAAAGAGAGGGACCATTCATTATGACATACTCTCAAAGAGGGGTCATTCACCGCAACATATGCTAAAAGGGAGGTTTCTTCCTTCACGGTATACGCTCTAAGAATAGGATCGTTCATTACGACATGCACTCAAAGAGAGGGTCATGCATCGCGACATATGCTCAATGAGAAGGATTGTCCATCACGGTATATGCTTTAAGAAAGGGACGTATATTGTGACTTGCACTCAAAGAGAGGGGTCATTCGCCGCGACATACGCTCAAGGAGAGGGGTCGTCCATCACGGTATACGCTCATACATGCACTCAAAGAGAGGGGTCAATCATCACCACAAAAGCTAAAAGAGAGGGGTCGTCCATCACGGTATACGCTCAAAGAGAGGGATCATTCTCCGTAACATGCACTAGAAGAGAGGGTTCATTCAACGCGACATACACACAAAGAGAGGGGTCGTCCATCACGACATACGCTCAAAGAGAAAGACCATTCGTTATGACATACTCACGCAGAGAGGGGTCATTCACCGCGACATACGCTCAAGTTGAGGCGTCGTCCATCACGGTATAATCTGAAAGAGAGGGGCCATTCGCCGCGACATACGATCAAGGAGAGTGGTCGTCCATCACGGTAAACGCTCAAGGAGAGGGACCTTTGATTATGACATGCACTCAAGGAGAGTGGTGATTCATCGCGACATACGCTCAAGGAGAGGGGTCGTCCATCACGGTATATGCTCAAAGAGAGGTACCATTTATTATGACGTGCACCTAAAGAGAGGGGTCATTCATCGTGACATACTCTCAAAGAGAGGGGTTGTCCATCACTATATACGCTCAAAGAGAGGGACGATTCACCATGACATGCAATCGAAGAGAGGGGTCATTCAACGCGTCATACGCTCAAACACAAGGACCATTCATTATGACATACTCACGAAGAGAGGGGTCATTCACCGTGACATATGCTCAAGGACAGGGGTCGTCCATCATGATATAGGCTCAAAGAGAGGGACCCGAAGAGAGGGGTCATTCACCGCGACATACGCGACATAGGCTCAAAGAGAGGGGTCGTTCATCACGGTATACGCTCTAGGAAAGGGATCGTTCGTTATGACATGCACTCGAAGAGAGCGGTCATTCATCGTGGCATACGCTCAAGGAGAGGGGTCGTCCATCACGATATATGCTCAAAGAGTGGGACCGTTCACCATGACATGCACTCGAAGAGAGGGGTCATTCAACGCGACATATACTCAAAGAGAGGGGTTGTTCATCACGGAATGTGTTCATAGAGAGGGACCATTCATTATGACATGCTCTCGACGACAGGGATCATTCACCACGAGATACGCTCAAGGAGAGGGGTCGTCCATCACGATATACGCTGAAAGAGAGGGACGTTTATTATGACATGCACTCAAAGAGAGGGGTCATTTTCCACGACATACGCTCAAGGGGAGGGGTCGTCCATCACGGTATACGTTCAAATAGAGTTACCGTTTATTATGACATGCACTCAAAGAGAGGGGTCAATCATCACGACATACGCTAAAAGAGAGGGTTCATCCATCACGGTATACGCTCAAAGAGAGGGATCGTTCTCCGTAACATGCACTAGAACAGAGGATTCATTCAACGCGACATACACACAAAGAGAGGGGTTGTCCATCACGACATATGCTCAAAGAAAAAAACCATTCATTATGACATTCTCACGAAGATTGGGGTCATTCACCGTGACATATGTTCAAGGAGAGGCGTCGTCCATCACGGTATACTAAGAAAGATAGGGGCCCTTTATTATGACATGAACTCAAAGAGAGGTGTCATTCGCCGCAACATACGCTCAAGGAGAGGGGTCGTCCATCACGGTATACGCTCAAAGAGAGGGACCTCTGATTAAGACATGCACTCAAGGATAGGGGTCATTCATCGTGACATACGCTGAAGGAGAGGGGTCGTCCATCACGGTATATTCTCAAAGAGAGGTATCATTTATTATGACGTGCACTTAAAAAGAGGGATCATTTATCGTGACATACGCTCAAAGAGAGGGGTTATCCATCGTGACATATGCTCAAAGAGAGGGGTTGTCCTTCACGATATACACTCAAAGAGAGGGACGATTCACCATGACATACAATCGAAGAGAGGGGTTATTCACCGCGACATACGCTTAAAGAGAGGGGTCGTCCATCACAGTATACACTCTAAGAAAGGGATCGTTCATTATGACATGCACTCGAAGTGTGCGGTCATTCATCGCGACATACGCTCAAAGAGAAGGGTCGTCCATCACGGTATACGCTCTAAGAAAGGACCGTTCATTATGTCATGCACTCGAAGAGATGGGTCATTCATCGCGACATACACTCAAGGAGAGGGGTCGTCCATCACGGTATACGCTCAAAGTTGGGGACCGTTCACACATACATGCACTCAAAGAGAGGGGTCATCCATCGGGACATACACTCAAAGAGAGGGTCGTCCATCACGGGATACACTCTAAGAAAGGGACTATTTATTATGACATGCACTCGAAGAAAGGGATCATTCATTGCAACATACGTTTAGAGAGGGGTCATCAATAACGGTATACGCCGAAAGAGAGAGATCGTTCACCTTGATATGCACTCTAAGAGAGGGGCATTCCATCATGGGATACGCTCAAAGAGAGGTATCGGTCATTATGACATACTCTCGAAGAGAGGGGTCGTCCATCACGATATACAATCTAAGAAATTGTCATACGCTCAAAGAGAGGTGCCATCCATCATGGTATACGCTCAAAGAAAGGGACCGTTCATTATGACATACACTCGAAGAGAGGGGTCAGTCATCGCGACATACGCTCAAAGAGAAGGATCGGCCATCACGGGTACGCTCTAAGAAATGGACTGTTTATTATGACATGCACATGAAGAGAGGGGTCATTAATCGCAGCATACGTACAAAGAGAGGGGGTCGTCCATCACGGTATACGCTCAAAGAGAGAGACCGATCATTATGGAATACTCTCAAAGAGAGGGATCATCGACATACGCTCAAAGAGAGGGGTCGTCATCACGGTATATGCTCAAAGAAAGGGACCGTTCATTATGGCATGCACTCGAAGAGAGTGGTATACGCTCAAAGAGAGGTGTCGTCCATCACGATATACGCTCTAAGAAAGGGAACGTTCATTATAACATGTACTCGAATAGAGGGTTAATCATCGTGACATACGCTAAAGGAGAAGGGTCATCCATCACGGTGTACGCTCCAAAAATGGGATTGTTTATTATGACAAGCACACCAAGAGAGGTGTCATTCATCGTGATATACGTTGAAAGAGAGGGGTCATCCATCACAGTATATGCTCAATGAGAGGGATTGCCACCATGACTTGCACTCGAAGAGAGGGGTCATTCATCGCAACATACGCTCAAAAAGATGGTTCATCGATCACGGTATACGCTAAAAGAGACGAACCATTCAGTATGACATACCCTCGAAGAGAGGGTTCATTCATCGCGACATACGCTCAAAGCGAGGGGTCGTCCATCACGGTATACGCTCAAAGAGAGGGACCGTTCGCCATGACATGCACTCAAAGAGAGGGGTCATTCATCGCGAGATACTCCTAAAGAGAGGGGTCGTCCATCACGGCATATGCTCAAAGAGAAGGGGTCGTTCACTGCGACATACGCTTAAAGAGAGGGGTCGTCCATCACGGTATACACTCTAAGAATGGGACCGTTCATTATGACATGCACTCCAAGTGAGCGGTCATTCATCGCGACATACGCTGAAAGAGAAGGGTTATTCATCATGGTATATGCACTAAGAAAGGACCATTCATTATGACATGAACTCGAAGAGATGGGTTATTCATCGCGACAAACACTAAAAGAGGGGGGATCGTCCATCACGGTATACGCTCAAAGATGGGGACTGAAAACAGTAACATGCACTCAAAGAGAGGGGTCATTCCATCACGGGATACGCTCAAAGAGAAGGACCGTCCATTACAACATATTCTCTAAGAGAGTGGTCACTGACCGCGTCATACGCTCAAAGAGAGGGGTCGTCCACCACGATGTACGCACTAAGAAAGGGTTATACTCTAAAAGAGAGGTGTCATCTATCACGGTATATGCTCTAAGAAAGGGACCATTCTTTATCACACGCACTCGAAGAGAGGGGGGTCAATCATCGCGACATACGCTCAAAGAGAAGGATTGTCCATCACGGGATACGCTCTTAGAAATGGACTATTTATTGTGACATGCACCCGAAGAGATGGGTCATTCATCGCGACAAACGTTCAAAGAGAGGGGTCATCCATCACGGTATACGCTCAAAGAGAGACCGATTATTATGGCATACTCTCAAAGAGAGGGGGCATTCACCGCGACATACGCTCAAAGAGAGGGTTCGTCCATCACGGTATACGCTCAAGGAAAGGGACTGTTCATTATGACATGCACTCGAAGAATGGGGTCATTCAGCGCGACATATGCTCAAAGAGAAGGGTACATCACGCTATACGCTTTAAGATAGGGACCGTTAATTATGACATGAACTGGAAGAGATGGGTCATTTATCGCGACATATGCTCAAGGAGAGGGGTCGTCCATCATGGGATATGCTCAAGAAGGGGACCGTTCGTTATTAAATACCCTCGAAGAGAGGGGTCATTCATAGCGACATACGCTCAAAGAGAAGTGTCGTCCATCATGGTATATGCACTAAGAAAGGGACTGTTCATTATGACATGCCCTTGAAGAGAGGGTCATTCATCGCGACATGCGCTGAAATAGAGGGGACGTCCATCACGGTATACGCTTAAAGAGAGAGATCATTCACCATGTCATGCAGTCAAAGAGAGGGATCCTTCATAGCGACATACGGTCAAAGAGAGGAGTCGTCCGTCACGGCATACGCTTAAATAGAGAGACCGTTTATTTTTACATGCACTCAAAGAGAGGGGTCAATCATCACGACATACGCTAAAACAGAGGGGTCGTCCATCACGATATACGCTCAAAGAGAGAGATCATTCTCCGTAACATGCACTAGAAGAGAGGGTTCATTCAACGCGACATACTCACAAAGAGAGGGGTCGTCCATCACGACATACGCTCAAAGAGAGGGACGATTCACCATGACATGCAATCGAAGAGAGGGGTCATTCAACGCGACATACGCTCAAACACAAGGACCATTCATTATGACATACTAACGAAGAGAGGGGTCATTCACCGCGACATATGCTCAAGGACAGGGGTCGTCCATCATGATATAGGCTCAAAGAGAGGGACCGGTCATCGCGACATAAGCTCGAAGAGAGGGGTCATTCACCGTGACATACGCTCAAAGAGAGGGGTTGTCCACCACGGTATACGCTCTAAGAAAGGGATCGTTCGTTATGACATGCACTCGAAGAGAGCGGTCATTCAACGCGGCATACGCTCAACGAGAGGGGTCGTCCATCACGGTATATGCTCAAAGAGTGGGACCATTCACCATGACATGCACTCGAAGAGAGGGGTCATTCAACACGACATATACTCAAAGAGAGGGATCATCCATCACGGTATACGCTCAAAGAGAGGGATCGTTCTCCGTAACATGCAGTAGAAGAGAGGGTTCATTCAACGCGACATACACACAAAGAGAGGGGTCGTCCATCACGACACACTCAAATATAAAGACCATTCATTATGACATACTCACGAAGATTGGGGTCATTCACCGCGACATATGCTCAAGGAGAGGCGTCGTCCATCACGGTATACTCAGAAAGATAGGGGCCGTTTATTATGACATGCACTCAAAAAGAGGTCATTCGCCGCGACATACGCTCAAGGAGAGGGGTCGTCCATCACGGTATACGCTCAAAGAGAGGGACCTTTGATTATGACATGCACCCAAGGAGAGGGGTCATTCTTCGCGACATACGCTCAAGGAGAGGGGTTGTCTATCACGGTATATTCTCAAAGAGAGGTATCATTTATTATGACGTGCACTTAAAAAGAGGGGTCATTTATCGTGACATACGCTCAAAGAGAGAGGTTGTCCATCGTGACATATGCTCAGCGAGAGGGGTTGTCCATCACGATATACGCTCAAAGAGAGGGACGATTCACCATGATCTGCAATCGAAGAGAGGGGTCATTCAACGCGACAGACGCACAAAGGGAGGGTCGTCATTCCCGACATACGCTCAAACACAGTGACCATTCATTTTGACATACTCACGAAGAGAGGGGTCATTCAACGCGACATATGCTCAAGGAAAAGGGTCGTCCAACATGATATAGGCTCAAAGAGAGGGATCGGTCATCGCGACATGGCTCGAAGAGAGGGGTCATTCAACGCGACATATACTCAAAGAGAGGGGTCGTCCATCACAGTATATGCTCAAAGAGAGGGACCATTCATTATGACATACTCTCAAAGACATGGGTCATTCACCGCGACATACGCTCAAGGAGAAGGGTCGTCCATCACGGTATACGCTCAAAGAGAGGGACCATTTATTATGACATACACTTGAAGAGAGGGGTCGTCATTCACCGCGAAGTACGCTTTAAGGGAGGTATCGACCATCACGTTTGACGCTCTAAGAAAGGGGCCGATCATTATGACATGTACTCGAAGAGAGGGGTCATTGAATTGCGACATATGGTCGAAGAGAAGGGGCATCCATCACAGTATACGCTCTAAGAAAAGGACTATTTATTATGACATGCATTCGAGGAAAGGGGTCAATCATCGCGACATACGCAAAAAGAGAGGGGTCGTCCATCACGGTATACGCTCAAAGAGAGGGGCATTCATCGCAACCTACGCTCAAAGAGAGGGGTCGTCCATCATGGTATACGCTCAAAGAGAGAGACCGCTTACCATGATATGTACTCGAAGAGAGAGATCATTCATCATGACATGCGCTCAAAGAGAGGGGTCGTCCATCACCGTATACGCTCAAAGAGAGAGACCTTCACAATGATATGTGCTCGAAGAGAGAGGTCATTCATCGTGATATATGCTCAAAGAGAGGGGTCGTCCATCATGGTATACGCTCTAAGAAGCGGACTGTTCATTATGACATGCATTCGAAGAGAGAGGTTATTCATCGCGACATGTGCTCAAAGAGAGGGACCGTTTATTATGACATGCACTCAAAGAGAGGGGTCATTCACCGTGACATACGCTCAAGGAGAGGGGTCGTCCATCACGACATACTCACGAAGAGAGGGGTCATTCACCGCCACATACGCTCAAGGAGAGGGGTCGTCCATCACGGTATACGCTCAAAGAGAGGGACCATTTATTATGACATGCACTCGAAGAGAGGGGTCATTTTCCGTGACATACGCTCAAGGAGAGGGTCGTTCATCACGATATACGCTTAAAGAGAGGGATCGTTGATTATGACATGTACTCAAAGAGAGGGGTCGTCCATCACGGTATACATCATAGAGAGGTGCCGTTTATTATGACATGCACTCAAAGAGAGGGGTTATTCATCACGACATACGGTAAAAGAGAGGGGTCGTCCATCACGGTAAATAATCAAAGAGAGGGACCGTTCACCATAACTTGCACTAGAAGAGAGGGTTCATTCAACGCGGCATACGCACAAAGAGTGGGGTCGTCCACACAATATACGATCAAAGAAAGGAACCATTCATTATGATATACTCTCGAAGAGAGGGATCATTCACCGCGACATACGCTCAAGGAGAGGGGTCGTCCATCATGGTATACGCTCAAAGGGAGGGACCGTTTATTATGACATACACTCGAAGAGAGGGGTCATTCACCGCGACATACGCTTCAAGGGAGGTGTCGACCATCACGTTATATGCTCTAAGAATGGGATCGCTCATTATGACATACACTAGAAGAGACGAGTCATTCATCGCGACATATTCTCGAAGAGAAGGGTCGTCCATCATGCTATACGCTCTAAGAAAGGGATTGTTTATTATGACATGCATTCGAAGAGAGGAATCATTCATCGCGAAATACTCTCAAAGAGAAGGGTCGTCCATCACGGTTTACGCCCAAAGAGAAGGATCGTTTATTATGACATGCACTCAATGAGAGGGGACATTCACCGCGACATACTCTCAAGGAGAAGGGTCGTCCATCACGGTATACGTTTAAAGAGAGGGACGGTTTATTATGACCTGCACTCAAAGAGAGGGGTCATTCACCGCGACATACGCTCAAGGAGAGGGGTCGTCCATCACGGTATATGCTCAAAGAGAGGGACCGTTTATTATGACATGCACTCAAACATAGGGGTAATTCATCGCGATATACGTCCAAAGCAATCTCTACATCCTAGTAGCGGTGGATTACGTGTTAAGATGGGCCGAAGCAATTGCCACACCACATAATGATTCCAAGATTATTTAGAAATTTCTCAAGAAAAATATCTTCATTGGATTTGGAGTTCCTAGAGCGATAATTAGTGATGAAGGCAAACACTTTGACAATAGAATCATTGTCGCAGCCTTGAAGAAATTAAGCGTCACACACAGAATTGCTACGGCCTATCACCCACTGATAAATGGGCAGGCTTAAATATCAAATAAGGAATTAAAGCAAATCCTTGAAAAGGTGGTAAACCCATCTCGAAAGGATTGGTCTCATTGTCTCGACGATGACCTCTGGGCATATAGGACAGCATACAAGACCCCATTGGGAACATCTCCATACAGGCTTGTATTTGGAAAAGCGTGTCATTTGCTCCTAGAAATTGAGCATAAAGCCTATTGGGCAGTAAAAATTTTGAACATGGAATGAGAGAAATCTGGCCAGAAAAGATTGCTAGACCTCAATGAGATAAAAGAACTTCGACCAGCAGGCTATGAAAATGCCAAGATTTACAAAGAGAAGACTAAAAGATGGCATGACCATAAGCTACTGCCGGGGCAACAAGTCCTCCTTTTCAATTTCAGACTCAAACTATTCCCAGGCAAACTCAGGTCCAGATGGTCAGGCCCATTTGAAGTTGTTCAAGCTTACCCACATGGTGCAGTAATGATCAAATCACAAAGGGATGGACATGAGTTCAAAGTGAATGACCAACGTTTGAAGCACTATTCTAGCCTACATGATATGAGGACTATGGAGACCATCACCTTAGGAGATGCACTTGCATGCACTCCTATCGTGACATAATTTCATCATCTTATCTTTGTTTTATTGTACTTTTAGGATTAGTTTTAGTTCAGAATTTTTTTTTATCTTTTCTTGTTGTTTATTTTTAGGACAAGAATCAAGAATGAAGGTGAAGTCATTCATGACAGAAAATCCGCTGCCGCAGTAGTGCACAGTGTTAGGGTCGCCATAATTACCAACGGGTAGAACAGCATAACGGCTAGTCGGGTGAAATTTCAGACGTGGCAGTAAAATGCCAACAGCTAAAAATGGCTAGTTGGGTTAACGAAATCAACATGGCAGTACAAGGCCGAGATCTATATAAACACTTTCTCACCTTGAACTATTCACTCTTACATTCTTGATTTCATAGAATTCGTTGCTTGTTTTTCTCAAATTTCTTAAAAACTTTCACCAATTCCCCATGGCATATTACAAGAGATTTGCACCCGCTGCTATTGAAGAATGCTTCAACAGATCCTTTATTGCAAGGCAATTATGGGAAGAGAAAGAATTCCAGCATTCAAACGAGGAAAACTATTGAATCGAGCACTATTTGTTCAATAAAATAGTGTATCAAGAGCGACAAATCTTTTGCTTCCAACCCGCCCAGGCCAATGCAACAATTGTGAGAGAACTTTACGCTCATGGGCCAAGTAAAGATTCACTTTATGTCCACTGTTGGGGCAGACCAGTTAGAAATGATGCTGACACCATCAACTTGTTCTATGGCCTCCACCCTACTCATGATCATTTATGGAGGATATCAACAACGAGGACTATGAACTCATAAAAGATGATCTCTATTATGATAACACCCATTGGGAAACCGAATCCCACAAAGGTTCCGTGGCAAGACAGAACCTAAGGCCCGAGGCCAAGTTGTGGACCACGCTCGTAAAATGATGCCTCATCCCAACGTCCCATAACAACACAGTCGACAGAAGGAGATTAGCTCTCATCCAATCCATTATCAATAAAAGAATCATAAATGTGGGAGAGCTGATCCTACGGGAAATTTACGAATGTGGTAAGAAGGACAAAGGGCCTTTGTGCTTTCCATGTTTAATCACGGGTCTTTGCACAACCGTAGGTGTCCCAATCGAGGATATAGACGAAGTTATTGTCCAAAGGCGCGGTTGGACAAGGGAGTTTTGTCACAAAGTCATGCAAATAACACAAGCGGAACCAGTCCAAGCAACTCCACAATCAGGCACTACCGATACAATTATCGAGGCCCAATACACGGCGGACATGCCTGCTGCTTCCCACAGCACTACCACAGCGGATACTTACCAGGAGATACTCTAGAGGATCGCGGCCATAGATATAAGACAACAATGGTACATGGAGTACCAAAGAAGTTTCAACACTACATTAGCTCAGATGATGATCACCAATTTCCAGAACCAAGGGGTGCAGTTCCCAGAATTCCCTCTTGATATGTTTGTCACAGCTGCACCATACATCGAAACAACTCCGGTTCCAGGAGGATCACGACCATTTTACGCTACTGGACCATCACAACCATTCCATGCATTAGACCCATCTCAGCCGCCAAAGCCTGCCGCGGCATCATCAGCCAGCCGAAGGCCATCCAGGTGGAGAGCGACCTTCAGCACTCCAGCAGGTTCTCCTATAATCATGAGGAGTTTCTCGTCGGAGATGGACTTTGTCAGGAAGCAGCTCCATTCCATCGTCGGGCCAAGCACTCAGCACGCTTGAGCAGATGCAATGGAAGTTGAAGATGAGGGCGGGACAAAAATAATGCCCACCGAAGAAATTGGTGATGAGAAAGAAGGAGAAGAAGTCAACACCCCTTTGCAAAGGACACCACCCACCAGAACAGCCAAAGCTTAGTAATCACCAGCAGAAAAAATGAAAACTAGACTGTCAACAGCAAGGCCAAGAAAACTAATCATTCACAGTAGTTCTTCGGAGGATCTTTAATCTCTTTATACCTCTATCCTATTTTTATCTCTTTTCTTCACTTGTTAATTTTTGTTTCCTGCTTTTTGCTATATATATAGGTATTGAGGGCAATGCTCGATCTGAGTTTGGGGGTGTAGATTCACTGCCGAGGCAGTTCATTACCGCGGCCCTGCCATGAAAAGTCGCAATTTAAGTTTATATTAAAGATTTTCATCTACCACCCTACTTATATTATCGTCCATACTTTTGCACTACTTTACATCATTATTGCTTCAGTTTATTCTCCTTAGGCTATAGAAATCTTTCTCCTTACCATGGATAGGTCCTATTTAGAAGGATTAACTTTAGGATACTTAAGGATAAAAATTTAGAAGCATGCTATAGGATTGACTCTAAAAACACTTTTGGGACTTGTTTGATTATAGGAATTCTTTTAATGAACTTAGGTGATAAAGGCTTAGATTTTTTGGGAATGCTAGCTAGAGGTGCCTATCACCGGCTCTAGGACGAGTGTCTTCTTCATGCTAGAGGTGCCCGAAATTGGCTCTAGTATGCAAAAAAAATCTTGATGATAAAACACAATCCTTGAGAAGCCCGAAATTGGCTCAAGTAGTTGTTGTTATAAGAAGAGAACATTAATTCCAAGTCTATTTGTCTTGAACTTAGAGTTTGTCTAAGAAAGCCTTTAATCAAACTTGTCCACAAGAACTCACACACTCAAAAATCTTATAGCTTGATTCCGGGTAAGACCTTGGGTAGCCGAAAGGTTAAGACCCAGAATAGGCATAGTCATGGTGGACAGAATAGTTGAAAAACTAAGACCGATAGAGAATAAGATTTGGCAATTTGATGGTTTGCCTTGCTTGAGGACAAGCATTAGTTCGAGTTTGGGGGTGCTATAAGTGCTCAAAAGACTATTATTTTTCACACTTTTCATGAACAATAATTACTTAATCTACACCTACTTAGATTAATGCATGAGCTTGATGTGTGATATTTTGATGCTTTGCCTTCGTGACATATAAGGATGATATTTATCGAAAATGTAAGCTTTAATGCATCTTTGTGCATTTGCAGGTATTTGTGGGCCGGGGCAGTAACTGAACTCTAAGGTTGCGGCAGCATGATAAGAAAGCCTAGAAAGCAGCGAAGGGTAATGAGCGAAAATAGGGCAATGAACTATGAAGTAGATCTCGATCGAACCAGCCACAGATGAGAGCTTCTACTAATGGAAGCTGAGCAGACTCAAACTTAGATCTCCATAATATCAAAAGTCAAAGTGGTGATCGACTTGAAGAGCAAAAAAAGCTGGATTTTTCTAGACACTCTGCATGGCAGTTAGAGTTTGGGAAGGCGGTGAAAAGTTGAAAAGAAGTTAAAGTTTGTTTTGGTCAAAAATCATTAAATTACATTAAATTAAAGAGACTTACCTCTTTATGCTAAGCAACGTCCAAACCAACTTTACCTCTTCTCCAAGGCTGATATCGCCCTAATTTTAGCCTATATAAAGGATGTGACGTTCAAGAAGAAAGAGGAGGGGAGTTCACGATAGATCTTAGAGATTTCTTTGTTTTCATTATGTTCTAAATTCTTCTAAGGTTTAGGTGAAAGTTGTAGAGCATTTGTGGGAGAAAATTGTACTTTGCTTTCTTGTTTCATGCAATAAAATATTGAGGTTTGCTTATTCTTTTCCCTTCATTATTCTTGCATTCAAGCTCGAGAGAGAAGTTTGTGAGAGATTTATTTATCTAATATCGAGCGAGTTAGATTCACGAAATAAATAAGTACGGTATTTTTCTAGATGGAAAATACTAACTCGGCCTACGGATAGGTTAGAGTTTCAGCGGCTAAAAGAAGTGTGAGATTGGTTGGTGGTTATAGTTGATTCACACCGGGAGGTATCATTAAGGACTAGTCATCAACAGTATTTTGACTTAGGGATAAGCGGAGTCATCAAAGGACACTTTGTCAAACCTTGGTGAGTCCATCCAAGAGTAAGAGATTGCCGCGGCGGACGTAACCCTTCACTGTCAGGGCAGCAAAACTGTAGTTCTGTCGGGGTAGTGTTGTATAATTGCATCAGACAAAAACAAGTCAATTAAACCTACAATACGACTCAACTGGATCCTGCTCTCTCTCAATCTGATTTTCTTTTCATTCTCTGTCTTTTATTATTTATGTTATTTTAGTTTAATTTAGAATAATCAAATTGATCTGTGTTTTTATTTTATTTCTTTTGCAGAGCGAGAAGATAAAGAAACATATTAAGTACACCAATCCCTGTGGAGATGATACTCTATATTCATTACATTATTACTTGCGAAGTGTACACTTGCACAAATTATGCAACTCTTTCTACACGTAACATGTCCACACACATCCTCCATGAACCATCCTTCTTTGGAACTAACAAAACTGGCACGGCCTAAGGACTCAAGCTTTCTCTAATATAGCCCTTCTCTATAAGTTCCCTTATTTGGCGTTGTAACTCCTTGGTCTCTTCTGGATTGCTCCTATAAGTAGGTCTATTAGGAATGGTGGCTCCAGGTACGAAATCTATCTGGTGCTCAATTCCTCTAACGAGAGGCAACCCACTAAGAAGATCATCAGGGAACATATCCTTCAATTCCTGCAAAAGTTGAGAAATATTTGTAGGTAAACCTTCAAGGGTGTTAGTGTTAAAACAACTTTCCTTGTATATAAGTACAAGCACGTTTTGTCGTGTGGAAAGGTCCTCCGAATGTCCCTCCCACGAGCATAAAAGGTCATCTTCTTAGTGTCTTCTTTGGAGGACTTCTTCTATGCCGCTAGGCTTTCTGTCAAGGCATCTTGATCATTCCTCACTTGTTTTGGCATCGAAGGTGTTAACGTGATCTTCCAGCCTTCAAACTTGAAAACATAATGGTTTAAGTGACCATCATACATTGCCTTCTTATCAAATTGTTAGGGCCTCTCAAAGATGATATGACAGGAGTTCATGGCTAACAACATATCACACAAGATTTCATCCTTGTAACTTCCTATGGAAATTGACACTTGTAATACATCACACCGCCCTATGGATTTTTTTTGCTTTTCTTTCTTCTCTTTTCTTTTTTTTTGATCAAAATTGAAATAACAAATAATAATAGGGCTTACTTGATTTTTCCTTTGCTCTGATACCATTTGATATGCTCTAACTCTCCAAAGATGCTTGTAGAGAGAAGCTTTAATTGCCCGGAACTTAGAATGCAAGCAAGCCTTGTATCATGCTTGTATCCTGAACAAAGAATGTTAAAGGATGTTGGAAATAAGATAAGAATAATTTAAGAAGAGGTTATGGCGTGGGGTATGTTGATGGTTGATTAGGGAAGGAAATGAAGGTGTGATATGTGCCGATCTTCTTGAAGATGCTGAACGGCAAACTTTGATTGTAGAACCTAGGAAGGAATGAAGTCTCTCGCAAGAAGTGGCTGCGAAAATGAAGAATTAAGGATAATGGAGGAAAGGAATAGGTGAAATGAATGAAGGGAATAGTTTAGGGACTGATTTGGAAGCGGAAGGATGTGTGGTGTTGATAAGGAAGGGTGAATGGATGTTTAGGACGTTTTATGATGATGATAAAGGATGGGAATGGAAAATAGAATAAGATGGTATATAAGGATGGTGAAATGAAAATAGTATCTTAAAGATACTCAAAGTTGAAATTAGGTTATAGAAAACCTAATCCTGAACCTTATGTTGATCTTTAAGGGGTGGTGATAAACGGACTTTGACCCTTTTAGTATATTAAACTAAAAGAACCCGAAGTATCAAGATGGATAGAAAGGGTTTGACGCCACAAGTACAAACGTACTTGATAAGTCGATAAAGTTCTAAGAAGAACTAAACGAGAGAAAAATCTCACAAGTAATTTTATATAATCTGAATGATGTGTTTACAAAATGAAATCCAAGTCCTATTTATAGTTTTCTAAGGGGTTTAGACGAAATTGAATTTAACTATTCGGATAATCATTCATTTGAATGGTGTCTCCCTCCAAATATATTAGAAGAGTTGTAACTTTTCGGTTCAGCCTGCACAGTCTTCAGTAATTGAGCCATATCTCGAGATCTCGATATCAGATTGATCCGATTCAACATGTGTTGAAAATATAAGAGATAGAGGAACAACTTTCAGGAGACACCGAAACCCAATTAGACTTGTATCCTGCTCGAAATTGACAAACAAGTGGACCATTATGAATCTGCCCAATGAAGAGTGTTATCTCTTTGTTTTCGCGTCCACTTGCTTTTCCTCCATGATCTTGGTGCCCAATGTGGATTATGGTCGGTCATGATACTTGGTGAAGGGTTGGTGACCTTTGGGTATTGAGTTGGGAGTGATAGTTGGAGCTGAGCTGAGCTAATCGAGTTGGAAGTGAGCTGGGTTGAACTAAGCTATCTAGCTGAAAGACTTAGCTAAAGTTTAAAGCTGAAATAATCTAATTCAAGTTCCTTTTAGCAAAGTGAGCTACTCAATTAGCTTCCTTATACTCTCTTACAGTGTGAGGAGTGTTTTAGAGCTGATCCGAATCTCCTAAGGCCTTGTTTTAAATTATTCTTCATTTGAGCTCATATGGGATTTGTGAGCTGACATGGAGCTAGCCGTTAGTCCTTTAAGTAGTATTAGAGTGTTCCATGCATTTCCAAGCTATTCTGAAATTGGCTCCTTGTGTTTCTAGCATTGTCTTCCTTTTAGCATCTTTTGAGCTGACTGAGTTGACACCGAGCTAATATTTACTCCTGGAGCTGTAGGTAAGTCCTATGAAGAAAACATAATAATGGAAATAATGAGAATACTTAAAATAACTTAATATAAATTTTTATCTAAGCTGAAACTTAATGATGTGGTTATATTGACTATTCAAAGTTATAGCCTAATTAATATATCTCTTAAGTAGCTTACTATAAAGTATATAAAAGTAATAAATACTAAGATCTGTAGGGTAACTCCCCTTTGATCCCATGCGTGAAATGAAGTATGAATGCATGAGATAAATGAGCAGAAATGTGAACGCATCATTCCCCCATCTTTTAGGCGATTTGTCCTCAAATCGAAAGGGTCTTCCAACGAGTAATTCCTCGATGCAGGGGAGGTCAATTGCTTCCATGATGGAACAAGTTGATGAAACTTTTGCTTGAAGTATAGGCCTCCAAAAGGGTCATTTTCAAAGAGATCTTTCAAATATTCTTTTTCGAGATATCCATTCACAACATGTTCCCTTTGGATCTTTCTCTCGTACCTCTTGGAATCTTTATACCCCTGGGTTTAGAGACTTATCTATTGGATGTGTCGTTCTAAATCATCATAACCATTGGCATATAGATTTTTCCTTTGGAATACTTCAATTAGGTATGTTTTTTCAACTTTAATCCTTGTGCCTTTCCATATTATCATTCTAGAATAGATTGATAGTGCCTGTTTCATCTCCTTGAATTGGTCTTCACAAGCAAGTACAATTCCATGTAGACTTATAAATTTACTGCAAAATGAACCATATTTAGTAGAGAATGAACCTATAACAAGATGAAAAGAATTTGCAAACCATGGTAGATGTTTAATGGTCACTGGTTGTTGAATTTTCTTCACGATCTGCAAGACACTTGGAGTGTCAAAGATTTGAACTATTGGAACTTCATATGTCAGAACTTTTGAAACATCAAAAGACTTGTCTTGTGTGTCTCCAAAAGTCATGGCTATTGACGCTTCAAAGGACACATCCTTTAGTTCTCCAAAAGGCATGATTACTAGATCATCTCTTTGAAAAATAAGACTCTTGGATTGCCCTGCAAAACAAAAGAAGGAATAGAAAAAGTAGAGTTAAAAGGATATGTGCTGATCTTGCTGAGGATGCTGAACGATACACTTTGATTGTAGGACTTAGGAAGGAAGCAAGTCTCTCGCAAGAAGTGGCTGCAAAATAGAGAATTAAGGATAAGGAATGAAAGGAATAGGTGAAATGAATGAAAGGAATAGTTTAGGGACTGATATGGAAGCGAAAGGATGTGTGGTGTTCATAAGGGTGAATGAATGTTTAGGATATTTTGTGGGGATGACACATGATTGAGAATGATGAATGGAATGAGAGGAAATGTAAGGAATGGTGAAATGAAAATAGTATCTTAAAGATACTCAAGGAAGAAACTAGGTTATAGAAAACCTAATCCTAAACCTTATATCGATCTTTAAGGGGTGGTGATAAACGAACTTTGAACCTTTTAGTATATTAAACTAAAAGAATCCGAAGTATCAAAATGGATAGAAAAGGGTTGACGCCACAAGTACAAAAGTACTTGATAAGTCGATAAAGTTCTAAGAAAAACTAAACGAGAGAAAAATCTCACAAGTAATTTTGCATAATCTGAATGGTGTGTTTACAAAATGAAATCCATGTCCTATTTATAGTTTTCTAAGGGATTTGGCCGAAATGGCCTTTAACTATTCGGATAACCATTCATTTGACTAGTGTCTCCCTCCAAAACTATTCAAAAAGATGTAAATTCTCGGTTCAGCCTACACTGTCTTCAGTAATTTGGCCATATCTCTAGATCCCGATATTCGAAAAGATGTAAATTCTCTAGTCCCTTTTTGTGTTCTTAGACTTTGAGGAATCATCCTAAGTTCTTCCTAAACCGTTCTTCATCTTTCTCTTGTAGAGAAAGAAGGTGGTGAGCCATCAACAAACTTGGGTAGAGGAAGAGTTTGACTAGAGGAAGCTCGGGTTGCTGTTGTTTTGCTAAGAGGTTGGTACTCCCAACTCTTTCTTCATCATCCATTCATGGTAGAATGCATAGCATATAGAGAAATCATGTATGTGTGTTGTCTTGCTTGGTTTGCTTGAAAATGAGTCATTAATGATGAAATACGAGTTTATGTGTTCAATGGTTGGAAATTGGTGTTAAAACATCCTAATCACTATTAAAAATGAGTAGGAAGACTTTAGAATCAGTTAGATTAAGTTTGGGGATGGAAATCTAGAAATTCTAAGTGCATACCTGCATTTTGTGCAGGGGTATCGATACCGTTCGATACCCATGAGTGTGTTTTGACTTGTCGTCTAGGGGTATCGAACCATGGTTCGATACCGAGGCTTCCTGTAACTTTTTGTATCGATACCTGTATCGAAACGGTCCTTCCCCTTTTGTTGACTTTTGAAGTGGTCAAAGAGTATCGATACTGGCATCGATACCCTTGTTCCGATACCCTTTTTGGGTGGGCATCGATGCTGGGTGTTTCGATACCCCAATATGGGGTATCGATACCCCTGTGTTTTTGGCTAAGTTTGAGTAGAGTTTTGGGGCTCGGAGATTAATTAATACTTCCATTAATCTTAAAAGCTATGAAAGGAATTTTAATATATGACTGATAATTATAACCTTGAAAGGCTTAAGAACGACAAGACTTAACATGCCTTGTTGTGATAAGATCCTAGGTGGATCGTTTGTGTGGTTTGAGTCCTTGAGCGTTGGAAATCCGGATATCCATAAGTGTTGCAACACGTCGAAGGCCATCCGATGTAACATTCTGGATGATGATTTGACGACTATCCCGAGTGTAGGATCTCGATGTTGTGTGGATGTGTGCCTCAATCCCGGATGTAGGATCCCGATGCTGTGTGGACGCGTGCCTCATCCTTGAGTAAGGGATCCCGATGCTGTGTGGATGCGGGCCTTACTCGTAGTGTAGGATCCTGATGCTGTGTGGATGCGGGCCTCACTACCTTGTGTGTTTTGCTGATTTTATATGCTGTGTGCGATAATATACATCTCATTTATGCCATGTGTTAGGCAAGCATGTTAGACCATCATACCATGCATGTGATTTATATACCATGCTTTACTGCTTTGATATGCATGATGTTGGCCGAGTTCAGCGTTTCCACTGAGCTTGTGTGGCTCAGCATTCGAAATCTGTTTTCGTGCGTAGGTTAGGTGAAGCGGGTTCCATGGAGTGCCATCAAGGTTCGGATTTCAGCATCGACCGAGTTGTCAGAGTACACTTATAGATACAGTGGGCATAGTACTATGTTGAACCCTATATGTAATTGTAAATATTTATTAAATTTGGGTCGAATGTTTTAACGGGTCTGTAATAATTTTGGAGCTCCGAATTTCTTTAAACTATTTTGGGCTTGTTTTAATTTAAGTGGATTTTATGGAAATTGATTTTGAACTCTATGTGATTTTATTATTGGACTTTTAAAGGAAAATTTTAAATACGGGTTTTGGGTCGAAGGACAAGTGTGACATCCAGGTTGGGTGTTATAGGTCATTCATTACGACATACGCTCAAAGAGGAGGATCGTCCATCACGGTAGACGTTCTAAGAAAGGGACTGATTATTATTACATGCACTCAAAGAGAAGGATCATTCACCGTGACATACGCTCAAAGAGAGGGGTCGTCCATTACGGTATACGCTCTAAGAAAGGGACCGTTCATTATGACATGCACTCGAAGAGAGGGGTCATTACCTGGGACATATGCTCAAATAGAGGGGTCTTCCATCACAATATACGGTCTAAGAAAGGGATCGTTCGTTATGACATGCACTCGATGAGAGGGGTCATTCATCGCGACATACGCTCAAAGAGAGGGGTCGTCCATCATGGCAAATGCTCAAAGAGAGGGACCATTCATTATGACCTACACTCGAAGAGAGGGGTCATTTACCGCGACAAACAATCAAAGAGAGGGGTCGTCCATCGTGGTATACTCTCTAAGAAAGGGATGGTTCATTATGACATGCACTCGAGGAGAGGGGTCATTCATCGCACCATACGCTCAATGAGAGGGGTTGTCAATAACGGTATACGCTCCCAAAAATGGATCATTCATTATGACATGCACTCGAAGAAAGGGGTCATTTAATACGACATATGCTGAATGAAAGGGGTCGTCCATCACGGTATACGCTCAAAGAGATGGACCCTTCACCATGACATGCACTCGAAGAGAGGGGTCGTCCATCACGGCATACGTTCAAAGAGAGGGACCATTCATTATGACATACTCTCGAAGATAGGGGTTATTCACCGCAACATACGCTCCGAGAGGGGTCGTCCATCACGGTATATGCTCTAACTAAGGGACTGTTCATTATGATATGCACTCAAAGAGAAGGGTTACTCATCGACACATACGCTCGGAGAGAAGGGTTGTCCATTACGGTATATTCTCTAAGAAAGAGACCGTTCATTATGACATGCACTCGAAGATAGGGGTCATTCATCGCGACTTACACTCCAAAAGAGGGGACGTCATCACGGTATACGCACAAAGAGAGGGAACGTTCACCATGACATGCACTCGAAGAGAGGGGTCATTCATAGAGACATACGCTCAAAGTGAGGGGTCGTCCATTACGGGATACTCTAAAAGAGAGACCGGTGATTATGAAATACGCTCAAAGAGAAGGGTCATTCACCGCGACATCGCTCAAAGAGACGGGTCGTGCATCATGATATACGCTCTAAGAAAGGACCGTTCATTATGACATGTACTCGAAGAGAGGGGTCATTCACGTCAACATACGCTCAAAGAGAGGGGTCGTCCATCACAATATACTCTCCAAGAAAAGACCATTCATTATATCATACACTCGAAAAGAGGGGTCATTCCGCTTAAAGAGAAGGGTCGTCCATCACGGTATACGCTCTAAGAAAATGACCGTTCATTATGACATTTACTAGAAGAGAACGGTCATTCGTTGCGACATACGGTCAAAGACGGGTCGTCCATCATAGGATACGCTCAAAGAGGGGGACCGGTAACTGCAACATACCTTCAAAGAAAGGGGTCATTCACTGCGACATACGCTCAAAGAGATGGGTCGTCCATAACGGTATACGCTATAAGAAAGAGACCGTTCATTATGATATGCACTCGAAGAGAGGGGACATTCATCGCGACATACGCTCAAAGAGAGAGGTTGTCCATCACGGTATACCCTCAAAGAGAGGGATCATTCATTATGACATACACTCAAAGAGAGGGGTCATTCATCGCGCAATACGCTCAAAGAGAGGGTTTGCCCATCACGGTATACTCTCAAAGATAGAGATCGTTCATTATGACATGCACTCGAAGAGAGGGCTCATTCATCGCGACCTACGTTCAAAGAGAGGGTCGTCCATCACGGTATAAACTCTAAGAAAGGGATCGTTCATAATGACATGCACTCAACAAGAGGGGTCATTCAATGCGATATGCACTTAAAGGGAGAGGTCGTCCATCACGACATACGCTCAAACAGAGGGATTGATATTAAATACAGTAGTATAGATGGTGGTGGGGGTGGTATGTTGTTGGATTGATTTGTCCTTGGCACCCTCCTAATCGCAATTGAATAGGCAAACACCTGCAAACGAAACGAATTTCTTCGATGAATTGATGATATGTTGTTGTCCTAGGCACCCCCTATCCGTAATTAGATAGGCAAACACCATAATCGGCTCTAACTCACCCTCCTAAATGCGATTGCTTAGGCAAGCGAGAGTGTGAAGATAATCTCCCTCATAAAAACTTGAAATACTTATGTTGAAGAAGACTTCTGATAAGAAAAATAGCAAGGTGGCAACCTTGCAAATAAAATGGCCCGAGGCCAAGAGTTTTTATAACTCAAAAATTCATACTCTTCATGTGTTTAAAAGAAAAGAGTTATCCCCTTTTATAGTCTAGAGGAGGCCTTAGAATTACCTAATAGATAGCAGATCAATCCCTAAATATCAACATATTAATATCTTGATAAAATAAATCCCCTAAAATCAGCATATGGATTGCTAATTAAAAGGAATCCTAAGTAATAAAATAAAATACTAATAATAATGGTCAAAGATTTATAATCCACCTTTGAATTAATTTATTTAATGTCTAATTCATCCAAAAACTTTATATATTAGCTTTTGAGATGAATTTTATAAAATCTCATAATAATCCCGTATCTAGTTTTCTGCACGCGCAATCTTCGGTAAAACAAACATATCTTGAGTTCCCGATATCCAATTGATACGTTTCAAGATGCATTGGAAAGGTAACTGAATAACGGTCAATTTATTAGAAGACAACTCTGCCCATAAATGCACGGAACACAACCAAAAAGTCAAGGCAAGTTGGCTGGCTTTCCAGACTTTACCAACAGATTCATATTTATGCTCAATGTGCATTACTTTAGCCCTCTAATGCATGTATCAGGGATCGTTCAACAGGACACATACTCGAAGAGAGGGGTTATACATCGCGACATATGCTCAAAGAGCGGGGTCGTCCATCACGACATACTCTCAAAAAGAGGGACTGTTCACCGTGACCTCCACTCTAAGAGAGGGGTCATTCATCATGATATACGCTTATAGAGAGGGGTCGTCTATCACGGCATACACTCAAAGAGAGGGACCCTTCATTATGGCATACTCTCGAAGAAAGGGGTCATTCACCGCGACATACGCTTAACAAGAGAGGTCATCCACCACGGTGTACGCTCTAAAAAAGTGACCATTCATTATTACATAACCTCGAAGAGTGGGATCATTCATCGCGATTTACGCTCAAAGAGAAGGGTCGTCCATCACGGTATACGCTCTAAGAAAAGGACCATTCGTTATGACAAGCACTCGAAGAGATGGGTTATTCATTGCAACATACGCTCAAAGAGAGGGGTCGTCCATCATGGTATACGCACGATGAGAGGGACCATTCACAATGACATGCACTCAAAGAGAGGGGGAATTCATCGCGACATACGCTCAAAGAGAGAGGTTATCCACCACGGTATACACTCTAAGAATCAGATTGTTCATAATGACATGAACTCGAAGAGAGGGGTCATTCAATGCGACATACACTCAAAGAGAGGGGTCATCCATCATGACATAAGCTCAAAGAGAGCAATCGTTCAACATGACATGAACTCGAAGAGAGGGGTTACTCATCACGACATACGCTCAAAAGAGGGGTCGTCCATCACGACATAAGCTCAAAGAGAGGGATCGTTCAACATGACATGAACTCGAAGAGAGGGGTTATTCATCACGACATACGCTCAAAAAGAGGGGTCGTCCATTACGAAATACCCTTAAGGAGAGGGACCATTCAGCATGACATGCACTCGAAGAGAGGGGTCATTCATCGCGATATATGCTCAAAGAGAGGGGTCATCCACCACGACATATGCTCAAAGAGAGGGACCATTCATTATGGTATACTCTCGAAGAGAGGGGTCATTCACCGTGGCATACACTTAAAGAGTGGGGTCGCTCATCACGGTATATGCTCTAAGAAAGGGATCGTTCATTATGGCATACACTCGAAGAGTGGGGTTATTTATCGTGAGATACGCTCAAGGAAAAGGGTCGTCCATCACGGTATACGCTCTAAGAATGGGACCGTTCATTATGACATACACTCAAAGAGTGGGGTCATTCACCGCGACATACGCTAAAAGAAAGGAACCGTTCATTATGACATGCACGAGATGAAACGGGTCCTTCGTCGCGACATACACTCAAAGAGAAGGGTTGTCCATCACGGTATACGCTCTAAGAATTGGATCATTCATTATGACATGCACTCGAATAGAGGGGTCATTCATCGTGACAAACGCTCAAAGAGAAGTGTCGTCCATTACTGTATACGCTCTAAGAAAGGAAATATTTATCATGATATGCACTCAAAGAGAGAGGTCATTCATCGTGACATACGCTCAAAGAGAGGTGTCGTCCATCACGGTATACGCTCAAAAAGAGGGGTCGTTCACCATGATATGCACTCAAAGAGAGGGGTCATTCATCACGACATACGCTCAAAGACAGGGGTCGTCCATCACAGGATATGCTCAAAGAGGGGGACCGGTCACTACAGCATACCTTCAAAGAAAGGGGTCATTCACCGCAACATACGCTCAAAGAGATGGGTCGTCCACAACGGTATACGCTATAAGAAAGGGACCGTTCATTATGATATGCACTCAAAGAGAGGGGACATTCATCGCGACATACGCTCAAAGAGAGGTGTTATCCATCACGGTATACGCTCAAAGAGAGGGATCATTCATCGCGCAATATGCTCAAAGAGAGGGATTGTCCATCACGGTATACTCTTAAAGAGATGGATCGTTCATTATCACATGCACTCAAAGAGAGGGGTCATTCATCGCGACATACATTCAAAGAGAGGGTCGTCCATCATGGTATACACTCAAAGAAAGGGATCGTTCATAATGGCATGCACTCAACTAGAGGGGTCATTCAATGCGACATACACTTAAAGAGAGAGGTCATCCATTATACGCTCGAACAGAGGGATCGTTCAACAGGATATGCACTCGAAGAGAGGGGTTATTAATTACGACATACGCTCAAAGAGAGGGACCATTCATTATGGTATACTCTCGAAGAGAGGGATCATTCACTGCGACATCCACTTAAAGAGTGGGGTCATCCATCACGGTATATGCTCTAAGAAAGGGACCGTTCATTATGACATACACTCGAAGAGTGGGGTCATTCATTGCGACATACGTTCAAAAAGAGGTTTCGTTCATCATGGTATACGCTCAAAGAAAGGGATCGTTCACCATGACATGTACTCGAAGAGAGGGGTCATTCATCGTAACATACGCTCAAAAAGAGTGGTCATCGATCATGATATACGCTCAAAGAGAGGGATCGATCATTATGACATGCACTCTAAGAGAGGGGTCATTCATCGTGGCATACACTCAAAGAGAAGGGTCATTCATCACGGTATACGCTCTAAGAAAGGGACCATTCATTATGACATGCACTCGAACAGATGGGTCATTCATCGTGACAAACGCTCAAATAGAAGAGTCATCCATCACGGTATACACTCTAAGAAAGGGACCTTTCATTATGACATGCACTGAAAGAGAGGGGTCATTCATCGCGACATACTTTCAAAGAGAGGGAACGTTCACCATGACATGCACTCAAAGACAAGGGTCATTCACCGCAACATACACTTAAAGAGTGGGGTCGTCCATCACGGTATACACTCAAAGAAAGGGACTGTTCATTATGACATGCACTCGTAGAGAGTGGTCGTCTATCACGACTAAGCTCAAAGAGGGGGATCGTTCACCATGACATGCACTCGAAAGAGTGGGGTCATTCATCGCGACATTAACTCAAAGAGAGGGGTCGTCCATCATGTGATACGCTCAAAGAGAGGGATCGGTCATTATGATATCCGCTCGAAGAGATGGGTCTTTCTCCCGTCATACACTCAAAGAGAGAGGTCGTCCATTACGGTATACCCTATAAGAATGGGTTCGTTCATTATGACATGCACTCGTAGAGAGGGGTCATTCATCGCGACATACGCTCAAAGAGAATGGTCGTCTATCACGGGACATGCTCTAAGAAATAAACTATTCGTTATGACAAAAACTCGAAGAAAGGGATCATTCAATGCGACATACGCTCAAAGAGAGTGGTCATCGATCACAGTATACACTTAAAGAGAGGGACCGATCATTATGACATGCACTCGAAGAGAGGGGTCATTCATCTCGACATACACTCAAAGGAGGGGTCATCCATCACGGCATACGCTATAAGAAAGGGACCGTTCTTTATAACAAGCACTCAAAGAGAGCGGTTATTCATCGCGACATACACTTAAAGAGAGGGGTCGTCCATCATGTGATACGCTCAAAGAGAGGGACCGGTCATTATGATATACGGTCGAAGAGATGGGTAATTCTTCGCGATATACAATCAAAGAGAGGTGTCGTCTATCACGGTATACCCTCTATGAAAGGGACCGTTCATTATGACATACAGTCATAGATAGAGGTCATTCATCGTGACATACGCTCAAAGAGAGGGGTCGTCCTTCACGGGATACGCTCTAAGAAATGGACCGTTCATTTCAAATAAACTGGAAGAAAGGGGTCATTCAATGCCACATACGCTCAAACAGAGGCATCATCCATCACAGCAAATGCTCAAAGAGAGGGGTCATCCATCACGGTATACTCTCTAATAAAGGGGTCATTCATCGCGATATATGCTCAAAGTGAGGGGTCGTCCGTTACGACATACGCTCAAAGAGAGGGACCGTTCATTACGACATACTATCGAAGAGAGGGACCGTTCACCATATCCTGCAAGAGAGGTTCGTCCATCACGCGGTATATGCTCAAAGAGAGGGACCGTTCACCAAGTCTTGCACTCAAAGAGAGATGTTATTCATCGCGACATACGCTTAAAGAGAGGATCGTATATAATAACATACACTCAAAGAGAATGATTGTTCACCTTGTCATGCACTCGAAGAAAGGGGTCTTTCATCGCAATATACGCTCAAAGAGAGGGGTCATCCTTCGCGGCATACGCTTAAAGAGAGAAACCATTAATTATGACATACTCTCGAAGAGAGGGGTCATTCACCGTGACATACGCTCAAAGAGAGGGGTCGTCTATCACGGTATACGCTCTAAAAAATGGATCGTTAATTATGAAATGCACTAGAAGGGAGGGACTGTTTAGCAGGACATACAGTCTAAGACAGGGATCATTCATCGCGACTTACGCTCAAAGAGAGTGGTCGTCCAGCACGACATACGCTCAAAGAGAGTGGTCGCCCATCACGGCATACACTCAAAGAAAGGGACCGCCCATTACGAAATACTCTCAAACAGAGGGGCCATTCACCGCGACATACGCTAAAAGAGAGGAGTCGTGCATCATAGTATACGCTCTAAAAAAGGAATGTTCATTATATGCACTCGAAGAGAGGGGTTATTCATCGCGAGATACACTCAACGAGAAGGGTCGTCAGTTACGGTATACGCTCAAAGAGATGGATTGTTCACCATGACATGCACTAGAAGATAGGGTCCTTCATTGCGACAAACACTCAAAATGGGGGGTCATCGGTCACGATATGCGCTTAAAGAGTGATTTAAAATAAATAGCGGGATAGATGGTGGTGGTGGTATGATGTTGGATAGATTTGTCCTTGGCACCCTCCTAATTGCAAATGAATAGGCAAACACCTGCAAACGAAACGAATCTCTCCAATAAATTGATGATATGTCGTTGTCCTATGCACCCTCCTAAACGCGATTGCTTAGGCAAGCGAGAGTGTGAAGATATTCTCCCTCATAAAAACTTGAAGTAGTTATGTTGAAAAAGACTTCTGATAAGAAAAATAGCAGGGTTACAACCTTGCAAGTAAAATGGCCCAAGACCAAGAGTTTTTATAACTCAGAAATTCATATTATTCATGTGTTTACAAGAAAATAATTGTCCCCTTTTATAGTCTAGAGGAGACCTTAGAATTGCCTAATAGATAGCTAATCAATCCCTAAACATCAGCATATTGATATCTTGATAAAATAAATCCCCTAAAATCAGCATATGAATAGCTCATTAAAAGGAATCCTAAGTAATAAAATAAAATACTAATAATAATGGTCAAAGCTATATAATTCAACTTTAAATTAATTTATTTAATGTCTAATTCATCCAAAAAATTTATATATTAGCTTTTGAGATGAATTTTACAAAATCTCATAATAATCTTGTATCTAGTTTTCTGCACGCGCAATCTTCGGTAAAACAAACATATCTTGAGCTCCCGATATCCAATTGATGCGTTTCAAGATGCGTTGAAAAGGTAACTGAATAACGGTCAATTTATTAGAAGACAACTCTGCCCATAAATGCACGGAACACATCCAAAACGTCAAGGCAAGTTGGATGGCTTTCCAGACTTTAGCAACAGATTCATATTTATGCTCAATATGCATTACTTTAGCTCTCTCATGCATGTATCAGTCCATCTCGGTATATGCTCTAAGAAAGGGACCATTCATTATGACCTACTCTCGATGAGAGGGGTCATTCACCGCGACATATGCTCAAAGGGAAGGGTCGTCCATCATGGTATATGCTCTAAGAAAGGGACCGTTAATTATGACATACACTAGAAGATAACTGTCACCAGGATATACAGTCGAAGACAAGAATCATTCATCGTGACTTACGCTCAAAGAGAGTGGTCCTCCAACACGACATACGCTCAAAGAGAGGGACCGATTATTATGAAATACTCTCGAATAGAGGTGTCATTCACCGTGACATACGCTAAAAGAGAGGAGTCGTGCATCACGGTATAGAAAGAGAATGTTCATATGATATGCACTCGAAGAGAGGGGTTATTCATCGCGAGATACAATCAAAGAGAAGGGTCGTCCATTACGATATACGCTCAAAGAGAAGGATTGTTCACCATGAAATGGACTCGAAGAGAGGGGTCCTTCATTGCGATATACACTCAAAAAGAGGGGTCATCGATCTCGGTATATGCTTAAAGAGAAGTGTCTTAAGATTTTTGGCTTCGATGATGGCGGTCCTTTTTGAGTCCCATGACTCGGGAAGGGAATAGATGAGCTTACGAACAAGCTTCTCCTCCGGTATGATCTCTCCATATCCTCTAAGTCCATTGGTAATGGTGGAGAATCGATCGAACATCTTTGCTATGTCCTCTTCCGGATTCATCTTGAAGTTCTCATACTCTTGATTGAGGAGTCCAATCTTGGTCTCCTTTACTTCGTTTGTACCCTCGTTTGTGACTTCTAGCTTGTCCCAAACTTCCTTGTCACTTTCACAAGAAGATATCTTCTCATAGATGCTTGGATAGAATGCACAAACAAGAATGTGCAAGGCTTTGTGATTAAGCACCATCTTCTTGCGATCTTCCACGCTCCATTCTGCCTTTATTCCTTTTGGCACAAACGGTCCATCTTCAACTATATCCCGTAGCTTGTAGTCTCTAGAGTTGATGAAATACTTCATCCTTATCTTCCATTGGGAGTAGTTGGACCCGTCAAAGAAAGGTGGCTTGTCAACGGATTGAGCAATGGAATGTCGGTTGATTATAAATTGGTCGAGCTCTCCGGATCTTCTCAATAGGATGTTAATCCTCCTCGATTGAGCCTCGCTCTGATACCAATTGTTAGACTTGGAGTGGCTTGATGCACAGCCGAATTTACTTGTCAAGTGATGGAGAATTGACCAATTTGGGTGGATATGTGTGGAAGCAAAAATATAGACAATGACACAAGTATTTCTAGTGGTTCGGCCTCGCCTACATCCACTACCATAGCTTCCCACTAAGGATTTTCCAAATTCACTAAGAATTTCAACCTTTTGAGGCCAAAGGGATACCCTTACAATCCTAGACTCAAACCCGAATCTAGCATCCAAAGTTCACAACCCGAACATTGGGAATTCATCGACTCAAACGCTCAAAGAGATGGGTCTTCCATCACAGTATACACTCTAAGAATGGGATCATTGCATGCACTCAAAGAGAGGGGTCATTCATCGCGACAAACGCTCAAAGAGAAGGGTCGTCCATCACGATATCTGCTCACAAAGAGGGACCGTTCATTATGACATGCACTCGAAGAGAGAGGTCATTCACTATGGCATATGCTCAAAGAGAGGGGTCGTCCATCACAAAATACGCTCAAAGAGAGGGGTCGTCCATCACAAAATATGCTCAAAGAGAGGGATCATTCATTACGACCAGCACTCGAAGATTGGGTCATTCACAGCGACATACGCTCGAAGAGAAGGGTCGTCCATCACAGTATACGCTTTAAGAAAGGGACCATTCATTATGACCTACTCTCGAAGAGAGGGGTCATTCATCGCGATATACACTCAAAGAGAGGGATTGTCCATCATGGTATTCTCTCAAAGAGAGGGACCTTTCATTGTAACATGCAATTGAAGAGAGGGCACATTCATCGCGACATACGCTCAAAGAGATGGGTTGTCCATCACGGTATACACTCTAAGAAAGGGATCATTACATGCACTCAAAGCGAGGGATCATTCACCGAAGAGAGGCATCATTCACCGCGATATACGCTCAAAAAGAGGTGTCGTCCATCATGGTATGCGCTCTAACAAAGGGACCATTCATTATTACATGCATTTGTAGAGAGGGCTCATTCATCGCGATAAACGTTCAAAGAGAAAGATCATCCATCACGGTATCTGCTCAAAGATAGGGATCGTTCACCATGACATGCACTATAATAGAGGGGTCATTCATCGCGACATACGCTCAAAGAGAGGGGTCATCCATTACGGTATACGTTCAAAGAGAGGAACCGTTCATTATGACATGCACTCGAAGAGAGGGGTCATTCACCACGACATACACTCAAAGAGAGGAGTCGTCTATCACGGTATACGCTCTTACATTGTGATTTTTCATTATGACATGCACTCGAAGAGAGGTATCATTCATCGCGACATACGCTTAAAGAGAGGGCTCGTCCATCATGGCGCATATGCTCAAAAAGAGGGGTCGTTCATTATGACATACTCTAGAAGTGAGGGGTCATTCATCATGACATACGCTAAAAGAGAGGGGTCGTCCATCACGGTATACGCTCAAAGAGAGGGACCCATTAATTATGACATACGCTTGAAGAGAGGGGTCTGTCACTGCGACATACGCTCAAGGAAAGGTGATGTCCATCATGGTATACACTCTAGGAAAGGGATTGTTCATTATGAGATGCACTCGAACAGAAGGGTCATTGATCGCGACATACGCTCAACGGGAAGGGTCATCCATCACGGTATGCGCTCAAAGAGAGGGGCTGTTCAGCATGACATGCACTCAAAGAGAAGGGTCATTCATTGCGACATACGCTGAAAGAGAGGGGTCATCCATCACGGTATACGCTCATAGAGAGGAACCGTTCATTATGACATGCAAACAAAGAAATGGGTTTTTCACTGCGATATACGCTCAAAGAGAGGGGTTGTCCATCACGGTATACGCTCAAAGAGAGGGCCCGTTCACCATGAATTGCAGTCAAAGATAGGGGCCATTCGTCACGACATACGCTCAAAGAGAGGGGTCGTCCATCACGGTATATGCTCAAAGAGAGGGACAATTCACCATGACATGCACTCGAAGATAGGTGGTGTCATTCATCATGACAAATCCTCAAAGAGAGCGGTCGTCCATCACGAGATACGCTCAAAGAGAGGGACCGATAATTATGACATACGCTCGAATAGAGTGTCATTCACCACGACATATGCTCATTGAGAGGGGTTGTCCATCACGATTTACGCTCTAAGAAAGGAACCTTTCGTTATGACATGCACTGGAAGAGAGGGGTCATTCAACGCGACTTACGCTCAAAGAGAGGGGTCGTCCATCACGCCATAAGCTCAAAGAGAGGGAACGTTCATTATGGAATACGCTTGAAGAGAGGGGTCATTCATCGCGGTATACACTCAGAGAGAGGGATCATCCATCATGGTATACGCTCTAAGAAAGGGATTGTTCATTATGACATGCACCCAAAAAGAGGGGTCATTCATCGCGGTATACGCTCAGAGAGAGGGGTCACCTATTACGGGATACGCTCTAAGAAAGGGACCGATTATTATGACATGCACTCGAAGAGAGGGGTAATTCATCGCGACATACGCTAAAAGCAAGTGGTCGTCCATCACAGTATTCACTCAAAGAGAGGGATCTTTCACCATGACATGCACTCGAAGAGAGGGTCATTCATCGTGACATACGCTCAAAAAGAAGTGTCTCGATCACGGTATTCGGTCAATGAGTGCGACCATTTATTATGACATTCCCTCGAAGAGAGGGGTAATTCATTGCGACATACGCTCAAAGAGAGGGGTCGCCCATCACAGTATACGCTAAAAGAGAGGGATTGTTCACCATGAAATGCACTCAAAGAGAGGGGTCATTCATCGCAATGTAGGCTCAAAGAGAGGATCGTCGATCACGGTATATGCTCAAAGAGAGGTTTCATTCATCGCGGCATACTCTCAATGAGAGGGGTCATCTATCACGGTATACGCTCTAAGAAAGAGACTATTTATTACGACATGCACTCGAAGAGAGGGTTCATTCATCGTGACATACGCTCAAAGAGAGGGGTCATTCACAACAACATACGCACAAAGAGAGGGGTCGTCGATCATGGTATATGTTCTAAGAAGGGGACCGTTCAGTATGACATGCACTCGAAGACAGGGGTCATTCACCGTGATATACGCTCAAAGAGAGAGAAATCGTTCATTATGACATGCACTCAAAGAAAGGGGTCATTCACCGCGACGTACGCTCAAAAAGAGGGGTCGTCCATCACGGATACGCTCAAAGAGAGGACCCGTTCACCATGAATTGCACTCAAAGATAGGGGTCATTCATCGCGACATACGCTCAAAGAGAGGGATCGTCTATCACGGTATAAGCTCAAAGAGAGGGACAATTCACCATGACATGCACTCGAAGAAAGGGGTCATTCATCATGACAAATGCTCAAAGAGAGGTGTCGTCCATCATGAGATACGCTCAAAGAGAGGAACCGGTCATTATGACATACGCTCGAATGGAGCGGTCATCCACCGCGACATACACTCAACGAGAGGGGTTGTCCATCACGATTTACTCTCTAAGAAAGGAACAGTTCTTTATGACATACACTCGAAGAGAGGGGTCATTCATTGCGATATACGCTCAAAAAGAGGGGTCGTCCATCACGGTATACGCTCAAAGTTAGGAACCTTTCATTTTAACATGCACTCAAGGAGAGGGCTGATTCACCGCGACATACGCTCAAAGAGATGGGTCGTCCATGATAGTATACACTCTAAGAAATGGATCATTATATGCACTCAAAGAGAGGGGTCATTCATCGCGACAAACGCTCAAAGAGAAGGGTCGTCCATAACGGTATCCGCTCACAAAGTGGGACTGTTCATTATGGCATGCACTCGAACAAAGGGGTCATTCACCGTGGCATAAGCTGAAAGAGAGGGGTCGTCCATCACAAAATATGCGCAATGAGAGGAACCGTTCATTATGACATGCACTCGAAGAGAGGAGTTATGCACCGCGACTTATGCATAAACGCAAGGGGTCGTATATCATGGTATACACTCAAGGAGAGGGACCGTTCACCATGACATGCACTCAAAGAGAGGAGCTATTCATCGTGACATACGCTCAAAGAGAGGGGACATCCATCACGGTAGACGCATAAAGAGAGGAACCATTCACCATGAAATGCACTCGAAGAGAGGTGTTATTCATCGCGACATACGCACATTGAGAAAGGTCGTCCATCACTATATACGGTCTAAGAAAGGGACCGTTCATTATGACATGCACTCGAAGAGAGGGGTAATTCATCGCAATATACGCTCAAAGAGAGGGGTCGTCCATCACGGTATACGCTCAAAGGGAGGGACCTTTCATTTTAACTTGCACACGAGGAGAGGGCTGATTCATCGCGACATACGCTCAAAGAGATGAGTCGTCCATCACAGTATACACTATAAGAAAGGGATCCTTACATGCACTCAAAGAGAGGGATCATTAATCGCGACAAACGTTCAAAGAGAAGGGTCGTCCATCACGGTATCTGCTCACAAAGAGGGATCGTTCATTATGTCATGCACTCGAAGAGAGGGGTCATTCACCGTGGCTTACGCTCAAAGAGAGGGGTCGTCCATCACAAAATACGCTTAAAGAGAGAGACCATTCATTACGACCAACACTCGAAGAGAGGGGTCATTCACCGTGATATACGCTCAAAGAGAAGGGTCGTCCATCACGGTATACGCGCTAAGAAAGAGACCATTCATTATGTTCTACTCTCGATGAGAGGGGTCATTCACCGCGACATATGCTCAAAGAAAAAGGTCATTCATCACGGTATATGCTCTAAGAAATGGACTGATAATTATGACATGCACTAAAAGAGAAGGATTGTTCACCAGGACATGAAGTCGAAGACAGGAATCATTCATCACGACTTACGCTCAAAGAGAGGGGTCGTCCATCACGACATACGCTCAAAGAGAGGGGTCGTCCATCACGACATACGCTCAAAGAGAGGGGTCATCCATCACGACATACGCTCAAAGAGAGGGGTCGTCCATCACGGTATACGCTCAAAGAGAGGGACCGTTCCCCATGAATTGCACTCAAAGATAGGGTCTATTCATCGCGACATACGCTCAAAGAGAGGGGTTGTCCATCACGGTATACGCTCAAAGAGCGGGATAATTCACCATGACATGCACTCGAAGAAAGGGGTCATTCATCATGACAAATACACAAAGAGAGTGGTCGTCCATCACGAGATACACTCAAAGAGAGGGACCGGTCAATATGACATACGCTCGAATTGGGCGGTCATTTACCGTGACATATGCTCAATGAGAGGGGTTGTCCATCACGATTTACGCTCTAAGAAAGGAACCATTCGTTATGACATGCACTGGAAGAGAGGCGTCATTCACTGCGACATACGCTCAAAGAGAGGGATTGTCCATCATGGATACGCTCAAAGAGAGGGACCGTTCACCATGAATTGCACTCAAAGATAGGGGGCATTCATCGCGACATACGCTCAAAGAGAGGGGTCGTCAATCACGGTATACGCTCAAAGAGAGGGACAATTCACCATGACATGCACTCGAAGAAAGGGGTCATTCATCATGACAAATGCTCAAAGAGAGCGGTCGTCCATCACGAGATACGCTCAAAGAGAGAGACCGGTCATTATGACATACGCACGAATAGAGCGATCATTCACTGCGACATACGCTCAATGAGAGGGGTTGTCCATCACGATTTACGCTCTAAGAAAGGAAACATTCGTTATGACATGCACTGGAAGAGAGGGGTCATTCAACGCGACATATGCTCAAAGAGAGGGGTCGTCCATCACGCCATACGCTCAAAGAGAGGGAACGTTCATTATGGAATACGCTTGAAGAGAGGGGTCATTCATCGCGGTATACGCTTAGAGAGAGGGGTCATCCATCACGATATACGCTCTAAGAAAGGCACTAGTCATTATGACATGCACCCAAAAAGAGGGGTCATTCATCGTGGTATACGCTTAGAGAGAGGGGTCATCCATCACGGTATACGCTCTAAGAAAGGGACCGATCATTATGATATGCACTCGAAGAGAGGGGTCATTCATAGCGACATATACTAAAAGCGAGGGGTCGTCCATCACGGTATTCACTCAAAGAGAAGGATCTTTCACCATCACGGTATCTGCTCACAAAGTGGGACCGTTCATTATGGCATGCATTCGAAGAAAGGGGTCATTCACCGTGGCATACGCTCAAAGAGAGGGGTCGTCCATCACAAAATACGCTCAAAGAGAGGAACCATTCATTATGACATGCACTCGAAGAGTGGAGTCATTCACCGCTACATATGCATAAACACAAGGGGTCGTATATCATGGTATACGCTCAAGGAGAGGGACCGTTCACCATGACATGCACTCAAAGAGAGGGGCCATTCATCGCGACATACACTCAAAAAGAGGCGTCATCCATCACGGTATACGCTCATAGAGAGGGACCGTTCACCATGACATGCACTCGAAGAGAGGGGTCATTCCTTATGAAAAATACTCAAAGAGAGGGGATGTCCATCATGGGATATGTTCAAAGAGAGGGAATGGTTATTATGACATACGCTCGTATAGAGCGGTCATTCACCGCGACATACGCAAAAGAGAGGGATCGTCCATCACGATTTACGCTTTTAGAAAGGAACCGTTATTTATGACATACACTCGAAGAGAGGGGTCATACACCGCGACATACACTCAATGAGAGGGGTCATCCATCACGGTATACGCTCTAAGAAAGGGACAGTTCATTATGACATGAACTCGAAAAGTGGGGTCATTCATTGCGACATACGCTCAAATAGAGGGGTCGTCCATCACAGTATTCGCTAAAAGAGAGGGATCTTTCACCATGACATGCACTTGAAGAGAGGGGCAATCCATCGCGACATACACTCAAAAAGAGGGGTCTCGATCACGGTATACACTCAAAGAACCCATCATTATGACATGCCCTCGAAGAGGGGTCATTCACTGCGACCTACTCTCAAAGAGAGGGGGCCACAGTATACACTCAAAGAGAGAGACTCTTCACCATGAAATACACTCGAAGAGAGGAGTCATTCATCGCAACGTACGCTCAAAGAGAGGGTCATCGATCAGGGTATATGATTAAAGAGAGGGACCGTTGATTATGACATGCACTCAAAGAGACGTGTCATTGATCGTGACATACTCTCAAAGTGTCCACGATATACGCCCAAAGTGTGGGACTGCTCACTATGACATGCAGTCGAATTGAGGGGGTTTTATTCATCGCGACATACGGTCAAAGAGAGGGGTCGTCCATTAGGGTATACGCTCTAAGAAAAGGACTGTTTATTATGACATGCACTTGAAGAGAGGGGTCATTCATCACGATGTACGTTTAAAGAGAGGGGTCGTCCATCATGGTATACGCTCAAAGAGAGGGATCGTTCACCATGACATGCAATAAAAGAGAAGGGCCATTCACATCAAGATATATGCTCAAAGAAAGGGGTCGTCTATCACGGGATATAATCAAAGAGAGGGACCGATTATTACGACAAACTCTCGAAGGGAGGGGTCATTCACCGCAACATACCCTCAAAGATAAGGGTCGTACATCGCGATATATGCTCAAAGTATGGTACTGTTCATTATGACATGAACTAGAGGAGAAGGGTCATTCATCGCGAAATATGCACAATGAGAAGGATCGTCCATCACGGTATACGCTCTAAGAAAGAGACCATTCATTATGACACGCACTCAAAGAGAGGGGTCATTCATCGCGACATACGCTCAAAGAGAGGGACCGTTCATTACGACATACTATCGAAGAGAGGGACCGTTCACCATATCCTGCAAGAGAGGTTCGTCCATCACGCGGTATATGCTCAAAGAGAGGGACCGTTCACCAAGTCTTGCACTCAAAGAGAGATGTTATTCATCGCGACATACGCTTAAAGAGAGGATCGTATATAATAACATACACTCAAAGAGAATGATTGTTCACCTTGTCATGCACTCGAAGAAAGGGGTCTTTCATCGCAATATACGCTCAAAGAGAGGGGTCATCCTTCGCGGCATACGCTTAAAGAGAGAAACCATTAATTATGACATACTCTCGAAGAGAGGGGTCATTCACCGTGACATACGCTCAAAGAGAGGGGTCGTCTATCACGGTATACGCTCTAAAAAATGGATCGTTAATTATGAAATGCACTAGAAGGGAGGGACTGTTTAGCAGGACATACAGTCTAAGACAGGGATCATTCATCGCGACTTACGCTCAAAGAGAGTGGTCGTCCAGCACGACATACGCTCAAAGAGAGTGGTCGCCCATCACGGCATACACTCAAAGAAAGGGACCGCCCATTACGAAATACTCTCAAACAGAGGGGCCATTCACCGCGACATACGCTAAAAGAGAGGAGTCGTGCATCATAGTATACGCTCTAAAAAAGGAATGTTCATTATATGCACTCGAAGAGAGGGGTTATTCATCGCGAGATACACTCAACGAGAAGGGTCGTCAGTTACGGTATACGCTCAAAGAGATGGATTGTTCACCATGACATGCACTAGAAGATAGGGTCCTTCATTGCGACAAACACTCAAAATGGGGGGTCATCGGTCACGATATGCGCTTAAAGAGTGATTTAAAATAAATAGCGGGATAGATGGTGGTGGTGGTATGATGTTGGATAGATTTGTCCTTGGCACCCTCCTAATTGCAAATGAATAGGCAAACACCTGCAAACGAAACGAATCTCTCCAATAAATTGATGATATGTCGTTGTCCTATGCACCCTCCTAAACGCGATTGCTTAGGCAAGCGAGAGTGTGAAGATATTCTCCCTCATAAAAACTTGAAGTAGTTATGTTGAAAAAGACTTCTGATAAGAAAAATAGCAGGGTTACAACCTTGCAAGTAAAATGGCCCAAGACCAAGAGTTTTTATAACTCAGAAATTCATATTATTCATGTGTTTACAAGAAAATAATTGTCCCCTTTTATAGTCTAGAGGAGACCTTAGAATTGCCTAATAGATAGCTAATCAATCCCTAAACATCAGCATATTGATATCTTGATAAAATAAATCCCCTAAAATCAGCATATGAATAGCTCATTAAAAGGAATCCTAAGTAATAAAATAAAATACTAATAATAATGGTCAAAGCTATATAATTCAACTTTAAATTAATTTATTTAATGTCTAATTCATCCAAAAAATTTATATATTAGCTTTTGAGATGAATTTTACAAAATCTCATAATAATCTTGTATCTAGTTTTCTGCACGCGCAATCTTCGGTAAAACAAACATATCTTGAGCTCCCGATATCCAATTGATGCGTTTCAAGATGCGTTGAAAAGGTAACTGAATAACGGTCAATTTATTAGAAGACAACTCTGCCCATAAATGCACGGAACACATCCAAAACGTCAAGGCAAGTTGGATGGCTTTCCAGACTTTAGCAACAGATTCATATTTATGCTCAATATGCATTACTTTAGCTCTCTCATGCATGTATCAGTCCATCTCGGTATATGCTCTAAGAAAGGGACCATTCATTATGACCTACTCTCGATGAGAGGGGTCATTCACCGCGACATATGCTCAAAGGGAAGGGTCGTCCATCATGGTATATGCTCTAAGAAAGGGACCGTTAATTATGACATACACTAGAAGATAACTGTCACCAGGATATACAGTCGAAGACAAGAATCATTCATCGTGACTTACGCTCAAAGAGAGTGGTCCTCCAACACGACATACGCTCAAAGAGAGGGACCGATTATTATGAAATACTCTCGAATAGAGGTGTCATTCACCGTGACATACGCTAAAAGAGAGGAGTCGTGCATCACGGTATAGAAAGAGAATGTTCATATGATATGCACTCGAAGAGAGGGGTTATTCATCGCGAGATACAATCAAAGAGAAGGGTCGTCCATTACGATATACGCTCAAAGAGAAGGATTGTTCACCATGAAATGGACTCGAAGAGAGGGGTCCTTCATTGCGATATACACTCAAAAAGAGGGGTCATCGATCTCGGTATATGCTTAAAGAGAAGTGTCTTAAGATTTTTGGCTTCGATGATGGCGGTCCTTTTTGAGTCCCATGACTCGGGAAGGGAATAGATGAGCTTACGAACAAGCTTCTCCTCCGGTATGATCTCTCCATATCCTCTAAGTCCATTGGTAATGGTGGAGAATCGATCGAACATCTTTGCTATGTCCTCTTCCGGATTCATCTTGAAGTTCTCATACTCTTGATTGAGGAGTCCAATCTTGGTCTCCTTTACTTCGTTTGTACCCTCGTTTGTGACTTCTAGCTTGTCCCAAACTTCCTTGTCACTTTCACAAGAAGATATCTTCTCATAGATGCTTGGATAGAATGCACAAACAAGAATGTGCAAGGCTTTGTGATTAAGCACCATCTTCTTGCGATCTTCCACGCTCCATTCTGCCTTTATTCCTTTTGGCACAAACGGTCCATCTTCAACTATATCCCGTAGCTTGTAGTCTCTAGAGTTGATGAAATACTTCATCCTTATCTTCCATTGGGAGTAGTTGGACCCGTCAAAGAAAGGTGGCTTGTCAACGGATTGAGCAATGGAATGTCGGTTGATTATAAATTGGTCGAGCTCTCCGGATCTTCTCAATAGGATGTTAATCCTCCTCGATTGAGCCTCGCTCTGATACCAATTGTTAGACTTGGAGTGGCTTGATGCACAGCCGAATTTACTTGTCAAGTGATGGAGAATTGACCAATTTGGGTGGATATGTGTGGAAGCAAAAATATAGACAATGACACAAGTATTTCTAGTGGTTCGGCCTCGCCTACATCCACTACCATAGCTTCCCACTAAGGATTTTCCAAATTCACTAAGAATTTCAACCTTTTGAGGCCAAAGGGATACCCTTACAATCCTAGACTCAAACCCGAATCTAGCATCCAAAGTTCACAACCCGAACATTGGGAATTCATCGACTCAAACGCTCAAAGAGATGGGTCTTCCATCACAGTATACACTCTAAGAATGGGATCATTGCATGCACTCAAAGAGAGGGGTCATTCATCGCGACAAACGCTCAAAGAGAAGGGTCGTCCATCACGATATCTGCTCACAAAGAGGGACCGTTCATTATGACATGCACTCGAAGAGAGAGGTCATTCACTATGGCATATGCTCAAAGAGAGGGGTCGTCCATCACAAAATACGCTCAAAGAGAGGGGTCGTCCATCACAAAATATGCTCAAAGAGAGGGATCATTCATTACGACCAGCACTCGAAGATTGGGTCATTCACAGCGACATACGCTCGAAGAGAAGGGTCGTCCATCACAGTATACGCTTTAAGAAAGGGACCATTCATTATGACCTACTCTCGAAGAGAGGGGTCATTCATCGCGATATACACTCAAAGAGAGGGATTGTCCATCATGGTATTCTCTCAAAGAGAGGGACCTTTCATTGTAACATGCAATTGAAGAGAGGGCACATTCATCGCGACATACGCTCAAAGAGATGGGTTGTCCATCACGGTATACACTCTAAGAAAGGGATCATTACATGCACTCAAAGCGAGGGATCATTCACCGAAGAGAGGCATCATTCACCGCGATATACGCTCAAAAAGAGGTGTCGTCCATCATGGTATGCGCTCTAACAAAGGGACCATTCATTATTACATGCATTTGTAGAGAGGGCTCATTCATCGCGATAAACGTTCAAAGAGAAAGATCATCCATCACGGTATCTGCTCAAAGATAGGGATCGTTCACCATGACATGCACTATAATAGAGGGGTCATTCATCGCGACATACGCTCAAAGAGAGGGGTCATCCATTACGGTATACGTTCAAAGAGAGGAACCGTTCATTATGACATGCACTCGAAGAGAGGGGTCATTCACCACGACATACACTCAAAGAGAGGAGTCGTCTATCACGGTATACGCTCTTACATTGTGATTTTTCATTATGACATGCACTCGAAGAGAGGTATCATTCATCGCGACATACGCTTAAAGAGAGGGCTCGTCCATCATGGCGCATATGCTCAAAAAGAGGGGTCGTTCATTATGACATACTCTAGAAGTGAGGGGTCATTCATCATGACATACGCTAAAAGAGAGGGGTCGTCCATCACGGTATACGCTCAAAGAGAGGGACCCATTAATTATGACATACGCTTGAAGAGAGGGGTCTGTCACTGCGACATACGCTCAAGGAAAGGTGATGTCCATCATGGTATACACTCTAGGAAAGGGATTGTTCATTATGAGATGCACTCGAACAGAAGGGTCATTGATCGCGACATACGCTCAACGGGAAGGGTCATCCATCACGGTATGCGCTCAAAGAGAGGGGCTGTTCAGCATGACATGCACTCAAAGAGAAGGGTCATTCATTGCGACATACGCTGAAAGAGAGGGGTCATCCATCACGGTATACGCTCATAGAGAGGAACCGTTCATTATGACATGCAAACAAAGAAATGGGTTTTTCACTGCGATATACGCTCAAAGAGAGGGGTTGTCCATCACGGTATACGCTCAAAGAGAGGGCCCGTTCACCATGAATTGCAGTCAAAGATAGGGGCCATTCGTCACGACATACGCTCAAAGAGAGGGGTCGTCCATCACGGTATATGCTCAAAGAGAGGGACAATTCACCATGACATGCACTCGAAGATAGGTGGTGTCATTCATCATGACAAATCCTCAAAGAGAGCGGTCGTCCATCACGAGATACGCTCAAAGAGAGGGACCGATAATTATGACATACGCTCGAATAGAGTGTCATTCACCACGACATATGCTCATTGAGAGGGGTTGTCCATCACGATTTACGCTCTAAGAAAGGAACCTTTCGTTATGACATGCACTGGAAGAGAGGGGTCATTCAACGCGACTTACGCTCAAAGAGAGGGGTCGTCCATCACGCCATAAGCTCAAAGAGAGGGAACGTTCATTATGGAATACGCTTGAAGAGAGGGGTCATTCATCGCGGTATACACTCAGAGAGAGGGATCATCCATCATGGTATACGCTCTAAGAAAGGGATTGTTCATTATGACATGCACCCAAAAAGAGGGGTCATTCATCGCGGTATACGCTCAGAGAGAGGGGTCACCTATTACGGGATACGCTCTAAGAAAGGGACCGATTATTATGACATGCACTCGAAGAGAGGGGTAATTCATCGCGACATACGCTAAAAGCAAGTGGTCGTCCATCACAGTATTCACTCAAAGAGAGGGATCTTTCACCATGACATGCACTCGAAGAGAGGGTCATTCATCGTGACATACGCTCAAAAAGAAGTGTCTCGATCACGGTATTCGGTCAATGAGTGCGACCATTTATTATGACATTCCCTCGAAGAGAGGGGTAATTCATTGCGACATACGCTCAAAGAGAGGGGTCGCCCATCACAGTATACGCTAAAAGAGAGGGATTGTTCACCATGAAATGCACTCAAAGAGAGGGGTCATTCATCGCAATGTAGGCTCAAAGAGAGGATCGTCGATCACGGTATATGCTCAAAGAGAGGTTTCATTCATCGCGGCATACTCTCAATGAGAGGGGTCATCTATCACGGTATACGCTCTAAGAAAGAGACTATTTATTACGACATGCACTCGAAGAGAGGGTTCATTCATCGTGACATACGCTCAAAGAGAGGGGTCATTCACAACAACATACGCACAAAGAGAGGGGTCGTCGATCATGGTATATGTTCTAAGAAGGGGACCGTTCAGTATGACATGCACTCGAAGACAGGGGTCATTCACCGTGATATACGCTCAAAGAGAGAGAAATCGTTCATTATGACATGCACTCAAAGAAAGGGGTCATTCACCGCGACGTACGCTCAAAAAGAGGGGTCGTCCATCACGGATACGCTCAAAGAGAGGACCCGTTCACCATGAATTGCACTCAAAGATAGGGGTCATTCATCGCGACATACGCTCAAAGAGAGGGATCGTCTATCACGGTATAAGCTCAAAGAGAGGGACAATTCACCATGACATGCACTCGAAGAAAGGGGTCATTCATCATGACAAATGCTCAAAGAGAGGTGTCGTCCATCATGAGATACGCTCAAAGAGAGGAACCGGTCATTATGACATACGCTCGAATGGAGCGGTCATCCACCGCGACATACACTCAACGAGAGGGGTTGTCCATCACGATTTACTCTCTAAGAAAGGAACAGTTCTTTATGACATACACTCGAAGAGAGGGGTCATTCATTGCGATATACGCTCAAAAAGAGGGGTCGTCCATCACGGTATACGCTCAAAGTTAGGAACCTTTCATTTTAACATGCACTCAAGGAGAGGGCTGATTCACCGCGACATACGCTCAAAGAGATGGGTCGTCCATGATAGTATACACTCTAAGAAATGGATCATTATATGCACTCAAAGAGAGGGGTCATTCATCGCGACAAACGCTCAAAGAGAAGGGTCGTCCATAACGGTATCCGCTCACAAAGTGGGACTGTTCATTATGGCATGCACTCGAACAAAGGGGTCATTCACCGTGGCATAAGCTGAAAGAGAGGGGTCGTCCATCACAAAATATGCGCAATGAGAGGAACCGTTCATTATGACATGCACTCGAAGAGAGGAGTTATGCACCGCGACTTATGCATAAACGCAAGGGGTCGTATATCATGGTATACACTCAAGGAGAGGGACCGTTCACCATGACATGCACTCAAAGAGAGGAGCTATTCATCGTGACATACGCTCAAAGAGAGGGGACATCCATCACGGTAGACGCATAAAGAGAGGAACCATTCACCATGAAATGCACTCGAAGAGAGGTGTTATTCATCGCGACATACGCACATTGAGAAAGGTCGTCCATCACTATATACGGTCTAAGAAAGGGACCGTTCATTATGACATGCACTCGAAGAGAGGGGTAATTCATCGCAATATACGCTCAAAGAGAGGGGTCGTCCATCACGGTATACGCTCAAAGGGAGGGACCTTTCATTTTAACTTGCACACGAGGAGAGGGCTGATTCATCGCGACATACGCTCAAAGAGATGAGTCGTCCATCACAGTATACACTATAAGAAAGGGATCCTTACATGCACTCAAAGAGAGGGATCATTAATCGCGACAAACGTTCAAAGAGAAGGGTCGTCCATCACGGTATCTGCTCACAAAGAGGGATCGTTCATTATGTCATGCACTCGAAGAGAGGGGTCATTCACCGTGGCTTACGCTCAAAGAGAGGGGTCGTCCATCACAAAATACGCTTAAAGAGAGAGACCATTCATTACGACCAACACTCGAAGAGAGGGGTCATTCACCGTGATATACGCTCAAAGAGAAGGGTCGTCCATCACGGTATACGCGCTAAGAAAGAGACCATTCATTATGTTCTACTCTCGATGAGAGGGGTCATTCACCGCGACATATGCTCAAAGAAAAAGGTCATTCATCACGGTATATGCTCTAAGAAATGGACTGATAATTATGACATGCACTAAAAGAGAAGGATTGTTCACCAGGACATGAAGTCGAAGACAGGAATCATTCATCACGACTTACGCTCAAAGAGAGGGGTCGTCCATCACGACATACGCTCAAAGAGAGGGGTCGTCCATCACGACATACGCTCAAAGAGAGGGGTCATCCATCACGACATACGCTCAAAGAGAGGGGTCGTCCATCACGGTATACGCTCAAAGAGAGGGACCGTTCCCCATGAATTGCACTCAAAGATAGGGTCTATTCATCGCGACATACGCTCAAAGAGAGGGGTTGTCCATCACGGTATACGCTCAAAGAGCGGGATAATTCACCATGACATGCACTCGAAGAAAGGGGTCATTCATCATGACAAATACACAAAGAGAGTGGTCGTCCATCACGAGATACACTCAAAGAGAGGGACCGGTCAATATGACATACGCTCGAATTGGGCGGTCATTTACCGTGACATATGCTCAATGAGAGGGGTTGTCCATCACGATTTACGCTCTAAGAAAGGAACCATTCGTTATGACATGCACTGGAAGAGAGGCGTCATTCACTGCGACATACGCTCAAAGAGAGGGATTGTCCATCATGGATACGCTCAAAGAGAGGGACCGTTCACCATGAATTGCACTCAAAGATAGGGGGCATTCATCGCGACATACGCTCAAAGAGAGGGGTCGTCAATCACGGTATACGCTCAAAGAGAGGGACAATTCACCATGACATGCACTCGAAGAAAGGGGTCATTCATCATGACAAATGCTCAAAGAGAGCGGTCGTCCATCACGAGATACGCTCAAAGAGAGAGACCGGTCATTATGACATACGCACGAATAGAGCGATCATTCACTGCGACATACGCTCAATGAGAGGGGTTGTCCATCACGATTTACGCTCTAAGAAAGGAAACATTCGTTATGACATGCACTGGAAGAGAGGGGTCATTCAACGCGACATATGCTCAAAGAGAGGGGTCGTCCATCACGCCATACGCTCAAAGAGAGGGAACGTTCATTATGGAATACGCTTGAAGAGAGGGGTCATTCATCGCGGTATACGCTTAGAGAGAGGGGTCATCCATCACGATATACGCTCTAAGAAAGGCACTAGTCATTATGACATGCACCCAAAAAGAGGGGTCATTCATCGTGGTATACGCTTAGAGAGAGGGGTCATCCATCACGGTATACGCTCTAAGAAAGGGACCGATCATTATGATATGCACTCGAAGAGAGGGGTCATTCATAGCGACATATACTAAAAGCGAGGGGTCGTCCATCACGGTATTCACTCAAAGAGAAGGATCTTTCACCATCACGGTATCTGCTCACAAAGTGGGACCGTTCATTATGGCATGCATTCGAAGAAAGGGGTCATTCACCGTGGCATACGCTCAAAGAGAGGGGTCGTCCATCACAAAATACGCTCAAAGAGAGGAACCATTCATTATGACATGCACTCGAAGAGTGGAGTCATTCACCGCTACATATGCATAAACACAAGGGGTCGTATATCATGGTATACGCTCAAGGAGAGGGACCGTTCACCATGACATGCACTCAAAGAGAGGGGCCATTCATCGCGACATACACTCAAAAAGAGGCGTCATCCATCACGGTATACGCTCATAGAGAGGGACCGTTCACCATGACATGCACTCGAAGAGAGGGGTCATTCCTTATGAAAAATACTCAAAGAGAGGGGATGTCCATCATGGGATATGTTCAAAGAGAGGGAATGGTTATTATGACATACGCTCGTATAGAGCGGTCATTCACCGCGACATACGCAAAAGAGAGGGATCGTCCATCACGATTTACGCTTTTAGAAAGGAACCGTTATTTATGACATACACTCGAAGAGAGGGGTCATACACCGCGACATACACTCAATGAGAGGGGTCATCCATCACGGTATACGCTCTAAGAAAGGGACAGTTCATTATGACATGAACTCGAAAAGTGGGGTCATTCATTGCGACATACGCTCAAATAGAGGGGTCGTCCATCACAGTATTCGCTAAAAGAGAGGGATCTTTCACCATGACATGCACTTGAAGAGAGGGGCAATCCATCGCGACATACACTCAAAAAGAGGGGTCTCGATCACGGTATACACTCAAAGAACCCATCATTATGACATGCCCTCGAAGAGGGGTCATTCACTGCGACCTACTCTCAAAGAGAGGGGGCCACAGTATACACTCAAAGAGAGAGACTCTTCACCATGAAATACACTCGAAGAGAGGAGTCATTCATCGCAACGTACGCTCAAAGAGAGGGTCATCGATCAGGGTATATGATTAAAGAGAGGGACCGTTGATTATGACATGCACTCAAAGAGACGTGTCATTGATCGTGACATACTCTCAAAGTGTCCACGATATACGCCCAAAGTGTGGGACTGCTCACTATGACATGCAGTCGAATTGAGGGGGTTTTATTCATCGCGACATACGGTCAAAGAGAGGGGTCGTCCATTAGGGTATACGCTCTAAGAAAAGGACTGTTTATTATGACATGCACTTGAAGAGAGGGGTCATTCATCACGATGTACGTTTAAAGAGAGGGGTCGTCCATCATGGTATACGCTCAAAGAGAGGGATCGTTCACCATGACATGCAATAAAAGAGAAGGGCCATTCACATCAAGATATATGCTCAAAGAAAGGGGTCGTCTATCACGGGATATAATCAAAGAGAGGGACCGATTATTACGACAAACTCTCGAAGGGAGGGGTCATTCACCGCAACATACCCTCAAAGATAAGGGTCGTACATCGCGATATATGCTCAAAGTATGGTACTGTTCATTATGACATGAACTAGAGGAGAAGGGTCATTCATCGCGAAATATGCACAATGAGAAGGATCGTCCATCACGGTATACGCTCTAAGAAAGAGACCATTCATTATGACACGCACTCAAAGAGAGGGGTCATTCATCGCGACATACACTCAAAGAGAGGGGTCATCCATCACGACATACGCTCAAAGAGAGAGAACGTTCATTATGAAATACTCTCGAAGAGAGGGGTAATTCACTGTGACATACGCTCAAAAAGAGGGGTCATCCATCACGGTATACGCTCAAAGAAAAGGACCGTTCATTATGAAATTCTCTCGGAGAGAGGGGTCAATTACCGCAACATACGCTCAGCGAGAGGGGTCGTCCATCACGGTATACGCTCTGAGAAAGGGACCGTTCATTATGACATGCACTTGAAAAGAGGGGTCATTCATCGCGATATACGCTCAAAAAGAGGGGTCGTCCATCACGGTATACGCTCAAAGAGAGGGACCTTTCATTGTAAAATGCACTTGAAGAGAGGGCTCATTCATCGCGACATACGCTCAAAAAGATGTGTCGTCCATCACAGTATACCCTCTAAGGAAGGGATCTATACATGCACTCAAAGAGTGGGATCATTCAACGCGACAAACGATCAAAGAGAAGGGTCGTCCATTACGGTATCTGCTCACAAAGAGGGGTCGTTCATTATGACATGCACTCGAAGAGAGGGGTCATTCAGCGTGGCATACGCTCAAAGAGAGGGGTCGTCCATCACAATATACGCACAAAGAGAGGGACCGTTCATTACGACCAACACTTGAAGAGAGGGGTCATTCACCGCGACATACGCTCAAAGAGATGGGTCGTCCATCTCAGTATATGCTCTAAGAAAGGGACCATTCATTATGACCTATTCTCGATGAGAGGGGTCATTCAATGCAACATATGCTCAAAAAGAAGGGTCGTCCATCACGGTATCCGCTCATAAAGGGGGTCCATTCATTATGGCATGCACTCGAAGAGAGGGGTCTTTATTCATCGCGACATATTCTCAAAGAGTCCATCACGGTATACGCCCAAAGAGTGGGACTGCTTACCATGACTTGCACTCGAATAGAGGGGTTTTTATTCATCGTGACATACGGTCAAAGAGAGGGGTCGTCCATCACAGCATACGCTCAAAGAGAGGGAACACTCATTATGACATATGCTAGAAGAGAGGGGTCATTCACCGTGTCATACGCTTAGAGAGTGGTGTCGTCCATCACTGTATACGCTCTAAGAAAGGGATTGTTCATTATGACAAGCACTCAAAGAGAGGGGTCAATCATCGCGACATACGCTCAACGAGAAGGGTCGTCCATCAGGGTATACGCTCTAAGAAAGGGACTATTTATTATGACATGCACTTGAAGAGAGGGGTCATTTATCACGACGTTCGTTCAAAGAGAGGGGTCGTCCATCATGGTATACGCTCAAAGAGAGGGATCGTGATAAACGGATACGTTGCTTTAAAAACAACCATCCTTGTTTGAAACGGATCTAGGATAGTAACAAGCTTATCTCTGCAATAAACACAAGATTATAGACGTAAGAATGGTGTTAAAATTACTAGAAAACAAAGAAAATTAAAAAAAAAAAACAAAGAAAGAAAAAGATGAAGGAATTCTGTTTTTATAGGATTTAGTGAAGATGAAATGCTTCAAGGGCTTTCATGGCTATATTATAAATCCAAAATGGCAGAATTGAATGTTGAAGTTGCTGGAAAAATAATAACGATGTTGAACTCGAAAGAACCCGAACAATATATTGAGCAGACCCGAATCGAATATGTTCTCCGTCAATGGACTTGGACCTTCTAAATAATGATCTAGGAACCCGAAGTATCAAGGAATTGACACACTCAAACAAAGTCTGAAAATGTCAAGAAAAGTTCAATGAAGAACTGAAATTGAGAGAAAATCTCACAAAAATATTGTTTCATAAAATTGCCTAACCTTGTCTTTACAAAATCAAGTAAATATATAGGAATAAAGGAGAAGTTGGCCAAATTTGAATTTGTGGCCTTAATTCAAATGAAAATTAAAATTTAAATGCTCAAATAACTTCTCCTAGGCTCCTAATATCCTTAGCCACATGTTTTGGCACTTAAAACACATTAAACATGCGTTTAATGTTTGAATTTGAATAAGAAACCACTCATTCTTATCCAATGTTGCTGATTGGTCTTCAAAGCAAGGGCCTTGTTTGGCTTGCTTGCTTTTGGACGCCGAAACTTGTGGAGAAGGGTGCTATGTGGGCCCCACATGCATGGCACATGCGTAGGACACCTGTTCTTTGTGTACGACAGGTTTCAGCTGCTGTAGATCACTTCAACTTCAGTTGAGTTGAGCTGAAAATGGAGATGAGCTGAAACGAACTAGCTAAGAGTGTTAGGAGCTAAACGGAGCTGGGAGCTAAGCCTCTGAGCTACCTCGAGCTAAGCTGAGCTGCGTGCACACCATTGAGCTTCTTTTGAGCTGAATTTAATCCGCTTGAGCTGGTATTGAATTGCACGCTCTCCTGAGCTGGAGATGAGCTGAGTATACCCACTTGAGCTAAGGTTCTCCTAAGTACCTATATTAGAACAAGGCAAACACATCTAAAAAGCCTTGTAGTTTTATTTTAACCACACAAACACACTTAAAACCAAATGCAAACATAATTAACATAGTATATACATAAGTAAACACACATACTAATATATATACCTAAATATGTCACATATCAGCATGCAACATATTATAAACAACATATTCTAAGGCATGAACATTCTCAAAATGAATCTGAAATGTTAGCACAAGGAAAAGAGCTTCACTGTATTTCTTTGCCTTAGAACGTGTGATAGGTCCTAATGGCAAGACCTCCGGATCAACCTGTTGAACTTAACATGATGTGCTCACATCAGATCGTTCACCATGACATGCACTAAAAGAGAGGGGTCATTCACATCGAGACATATACTTAAAGAAAGGGGTCATCCATCACGGGATACAATCAAACAGAGGGACCGATTATTACGACAAACTCTCGAAGGGAGGGGTCATTCACCGCAACATACCCTCAAAGATAAGGGTCGTACATCGCGATATATGCTCAAAGTATGGTACTGTTCATTATGACATGAACTAGAGGAGAAGGGTCATTCATCGCGACGTATGCACAATGAGAAGGGTCATCCTTCACGGTATACACTCTAAGAAAGAGACCGTTCATTATGACATGCACTCGAAGAGAGGGGTTATTCAATGCGACATACACTCAAAGAGAGGGGTCATCCATCACGACATACGCTCAAAGAGAGGGGTCATTCACTGTGACATATGCTCAAAGAGAGGGGTCATCCATCACGGAATATGCTCAAAGAAAAGGACAGTTCATTATGAAATTCTCTCAAAGAGAGGGGTCATTTACCGTGACATACGCTCAGCGAGAGGGGTCATCCATCACGGTATGTGCTCTAAGAAAGGGACCATTCATTACGAAATACGCTCGAAGAGAGGGGTCAATCACTACGACATACGCTGAAAGAGAAGGTTCATCCATCATAGTATACGCCCTAAGAAAGGGGCCGTTCATTATGACATGCACTCGAAGAATGGAGTCTTTCATCGCGACATAAGCTTAAAGAGTAGGGTCGTCCATCACGGTATACGCACTAAGAAAGGGACCATTAATTATGACATACACTCAAAGAGAGGGGTCATTCATCGTGACTTATGCTCAAAGAGAGAGACCGTTCACCACGACATGCACTTAAAGCGAAGGGTCTTTCATCGCGACATATGCTCAAAGAGAGGGGTCGTCCATCATGGGATACGCTCAAAGAGAGAGATAGGTCATTACGGCTTACTCTAGAAGTGAGGGGTCATTCACCGCGACATACTCTCAAAGAGAGGGGTTGTCCATCACGGTATACGCTCTATGAAAGGGACCGTTCATTATGACATGCACTCGAAGAGAGGGGTCCGTTCATCGCGACATACACTCAAAGAGAGGGATCGTCCGTCACGGTATAAGATCAACGAGGGGGATCGTTTACCATGACATGCACTCGAATAGAGGGGTCATTCATCGTAACATACGCTAAAAGAGAGTGGTCGTCCATCACGGTATACGCTCAAAGAGAGGTACCGTTCACCCTGAAATGCACTCGAAGAGAGGGGTCACTCACCATGTTATACGCTCAAAGAGAGGTGTCGTCCATCTTGATATACGCTCTAAGAAAGGGTTTTACGCTCAAAGAGAGGTGTCGTCCATCACAGTATACGCTTTAAGAAAGGGACCATTTATTATGACATTCACTCGAAGAGAGGGGTCAATCATCGCGACATACGCTCAAAGAGAAGGATCGTCCATCACGGAATACGCTCAAAGAAAGGGACTGTTCATTATGACATGCACTCGATGAGAGGGGACATTCATCACGACATACACACAATGAGAAAGGTCATTGTAGCGACCTTTTTTAGTTTGAAAGATGGAAAACGGGAAATTAGTTTGAAAAAGTATTAAGGTGTATAAGGTCTTTGGTGGTATTGATTTAATCCCCTTCGAAAATGTTATTTAAAAAATATAAATTCTTTTTGTAGAATAAATTTGGAGCCGCCATCAGTCACTAAGGTAGACCGGAGACCTTAAAAGGGAAACCAAAGATTTATTTTAAAAAGGGTTTTTGGAGTTGGTTATGTATGGGGAAGGATTAGCACCCCCATCACTCTCTAAAATCGGTACCAAAAATATTTTCTTTAAAAATCATGTTTCAACTTTAACTTAATTTTAAATCGTTTTCTAAATTCAAAATTGACCTTAATTAAACGGGTTTAATTTAATTGGTGAATTCAAATTAATAAAGCATTTAATTAATAAGATTGAGGATATACCAGACCAAAGACTAAATCAACGTCAAATAATATTGTTCGTCGCATTAGTTTAGGGTTCATATCCCGCATGTCACCTTTATGAATGATGCAACATAAAAAGAAATGATGTCATGATCTTGTCGGCTTTAGTTTTAATTACCTAGAGATGGTGAAAAATAATTTTAATATTTCGGTCAACGTTCGATGATTCGGACCGTTATGACACGAGTATAAAAACTAATGGTCACCTCTTTTCTTAGAATCTAATCAATTAAATAAATAGAAACTGACCTAAATAAATAATACTAAATTATGTGAATGATTATAGTCTAGTGATACGAATCCAAAGGTAAATAATCAAATGATTCAGCGCATGCATTTGGTGAGACAAATTCTAGAAATAAAATATCATTATTATTCTACCACAATATGAAGAATTAAACATAAATAAATACACATGCAAGCAACAATTGATTTTGATTTAAAGACCATGTAATATATATATATATATATATATAAAGGATAAAACAAAATGACACGCTTAGGAATAAATTAAATAAAACAAGGACGCCTGTATACATTACTAACGATATATACATATATATTTGATTACATACAATATTAATCCATAGTTATGCAACATAATATATCACATTTGATGATCTCATAATATCCACAAGTACATATTATATATATACACACACCGATAAAACTTAAACAAATAGTAAGGTAGAATATTAACATGCGTAGTACACATATTATTATAATAAAAACACGTACAAACATGCAATATTAATGTAAAATGTATGACCATAATATTAATACCCGTATAGAAATTAAAGCGTCCAAGCCCATTATTTTAAACATAAAATTGACTAGTTAGACCCGGATAAAAATGGTGATTACAGTCGTCCATCATGGTATACGCTCTAAGAAAGGGACCGTTCATTATGACATGCACTCGAAGAGAGGGGCCATTCAACATGTCATATGCTCAAAGAGAGGGGTCATCCATCACGGCATACGCTCAATGAGAGGGACCATTTATTATGAAACACGCTCGAAGAGAGGGGTCATTCACCGCGACATGCGCTCAAAGAGAGGGGTCATCCATCACGGGTACACTCTAAGAAAGAGACCGTTCATTGTGAAATACGGTCGAAGAGAGGGGTCATTAAATGCGACATATGCTAAAAAATAAGGGTCATCCACCATGGTATACGTTCTAAGAAAGAGACCTTTCATTATGATATGCACTCGAAGGGAGGGGTCATTCATCGCGACATACGCTCAAAGGAAAGGGTCGTCAATCATGGTATACGCTCTAAGAAAGGGACCATTCATTATGACATTCACTTGAAGAGAGGGGTCATTCATCGCGACATATGCTTAAAGAGAGGGGTCGTCCATCATGGCGCATATGCTCAAAAAGAGGGGCCGCTCATTATGACATACTCTAGAAGTGAGGGGTCATTCACCGCGACATACGCTAAAAGAGAGGGGTCGTCCATCACGGTATACGCTCAAATAGAGGGACCCGTTAATTATGACATACGCTCGAAGAGAGGGGTCTGTCACAGCGACATACGCTCAAGGAAAGGTGATGTTCATCACGGTATATGCTCTAGGAAAAGGATTGTTCATTATGAGATGCACTCGAATAGAAGGGTCATTGGTCGCGACATACACTCAACGGGAAGGGTCATCCATCACGGTATGCGATCAAAGAGAGGGGATGTTCAGCATGACATGCACTCAAAGAGAAGGGTCATTCATCACGACATACGCACAAAGAGAGGGGTCATCCATCACGGTATATACTCAAAGACAGGGGTTGTTCAACATGACATGCACTCAAAGAGAGTGGTCATTCACAGCGACATACGCTCAAAGAGAAGGGTCGTCCATCAAGCTCTAAGAAAGGGACCGTTCATTATGACATGCACTCGAAGAGTCATTCATCGCGACACGCTCAAAGAGAGGTGTTCTCCATCACAGTATACGCTCAAAAAGAGGGACCGTTCACCTTGACATGCACTCAAAGAGAGTGGTGGTCCATCACGGCATACGCTCAAAGAGAGGGACTGTTCATTATTATATACTCTCGAAGAGAGGGTTCATTCACCGCGACATACGCTTAAAGAGAGGAACGGTTCACCATGACATGCACTCGAAGAGAAGGTCATTCATCGCAACATACACTCAGAGAGACGGGTCATCGATCACGGTATACGCTCAAAGAGAGGGACCGCTCATTATGACATGCACTCAAAGAGAGGGGTTATTCATCGCGATAGACGCTCAAAGTGTGGGGTCGTCCATCACGGTAAACGCTCAAAGAGAGGGATCGTTCATTATGACATACATTCAAAGAGAGGGTCCTTTATCGCGCCATACGCTCAATGAGAGTGGTCGTCCAATACGGTAAACACTCAGAGATAGGGACTAATCACCGCGACATACGCTAAAGGAGAGGGGTCTCTATCACGGTATACGCTCGAAGAAAGGGACCATTCATTATGACATGCACTCGAAGAGAGGGGTCATCAATAGCGATATATGCTCAAAGAAAGGGACCTTTCATTATGACATGCACTCGAAGGGTCGTCCATCACGGTATATTATATAAGAAAGGGACCGTTCAATATGAAAAATAGTCGAAGAGAAGGGTCTTTCATCGCGACATTCGCTTAAAGAGAAGGGTCGTCCATCACGGTATACTCTCAAAGAGAAGGACCATTCACCATGACTATCAAATAAATAATAGAATATTGTGGAGTTGAAAGGAAATATCCAAATACATGTCTTATTTTTTTTTCAATAATCCATATTTGTAGCAATGAAATACTATTGTTCCTCCCCCAAGTAATAAGAGAAATTATTGGTTACAATATCGCTATGGTCTATATTCTCTATAAAGGACCAGAAATGCCTTGCTTACGTATCATTAGGAAATGCATTAACATAAATACAGCAGTAAGAAGAGGTAATACAAAAGTGTGTAAACTATAAAAACGGGTCAAGGTGGATTGTCCCACACTAGCACTTCCACGCAATAACTCTACCAAAGGCGACCCTATTACCGGAATAGCTTCCGGAACGCCTGTTACGATTTTGACTGCCCAATAACCAATTTGGGACATGCACTCGAAGAGAGGGGTCTTTCATCGCGACATGTGCTCAAAGAGAGGGGTCATCCATCACGATAAACGCTCAAAGAGAGGGGTCATCGATCATGGTATACGCTGAAAGGGATTAACCGTTTATTATGACATGCACACAACGAGAAAGGTCACTCATCGCGACATACTCTGATAGAGAGGTCGTTTATAATGGTATACACTCAAAGAGAGGCACTATTCACCATGTCATGCACTTGAAGAGAGGGGTCATTAATCACGATATACGCTCAAGGAGAGGGATCGTCATCACATTATACGCTATAAGAAAGGGACCTTTCATTATGACATGCACTCGAAGAGGGGTCAACCATCACGGTATGTGATATTTGAAAGGGACCGTTCATTATGAAAAGTTGTTGAAGAGAAGGGTCTTTCATTGTGACATTCGCTCAAAGAGAAGTGTCGTCCATCACGGTATACTATCAAAGAGAAGGACCTTCCACCATGACATGCACTCGAAGAGGGGGTCTTTCATTGCGACATATGCTCAAAGAGAGGGGTCATCCATCACGACAAATGCTCAAAGAGAGGGGTCATCCATCACGGTATACGCTCATAGGGAGTAACCGTTTATTATGACATGCACTCAACGAGAGAGGTCACTCATCGCGATATACGCTCATAGGGAGGTCGTCTATCACGATATATGCTCAAAGAGAGGCACTATTCACCATGTCATGCACTCGAAGAGAGGGGTCATTCATCGCGACATACGCTCAAGGAGAGGGATCGTCATCACGGTATACGCTATAAGAAAGGGACCTTTCATTATGACATGCACTCAAAGAGAGGGGTCATTCACCGCGACATGCACTCAAAGAGAAGGGTCGTCCAAAACGGTATTACGCTTTAAGAAAGGGACCATTCATTATGACATGCCCTCGAAGAGAGGGGTCATTCATCGCGACATACGCTCAAAGAAAGGAGTCGTCCATCACAGTATACGCTCAAAAATAGGGACCATTCACCATGACATGCACTCAAAGAATAGGGTCATTCTTCGCGACATACACTTAAAGTGAGGGATCGTCAATCACGGCATACGCTCAAAGAGAGGGACCGTTCATAATGACATACTATCGAAGAGAAGGGTCATTTACCACGACATACGCTAAAAGAAAGGGGTCGTCCACCACGGTATACGCTCAAACAGAGGGACCATTCATTATAACATACGCTTCAAGAGAGCGGTCATTCACCGCGACATACGCTCAAAGAGAGGAATCCATCACGGTATACGCTCTTGGAAAGGGACCGATCATTATGACATGCACTCGAAAAGAAGGGTCATTCATCTAGACATATGCTCAAAGAGAAGGGTTGTCCATCACGGTATACGCTCTAAAAAAGGGACCGTTTTTTATCACATGCACTCGAAGAGAGGGGTCATTCATCTCGACACACGCTAAAAAAGAGGGGTTGTCCATCTCGGTATACGCTCAAAGAGAGGAACCGTTCACCATAACATGCACTCCAAGAGAAGAGTCATTCGACACGACATGCGCTCTAAGAGAGGGGTCGTCCATTATGGCATACGCTCGAAGATAGGGGTCATTCACCGCTACAGACGCTCAAAGAGAGGGGTCATCCATCACGATATACGCTCTTAAGAAAGGGATCATTCATTATGACATGCACTCGAAGAGAGGGGTCATTCGTCGTGACATACCCTCGAAGAGAAGGGTCATCCATCAACGGTATACGCACTAAGAAAGGGACCATTCATTATGACATGCGCTCGAAGAGAGAGGTCATTCATCGTGACATACGTTCAAAGATAAGGTCATCCATCACAGAATACGCTTTAGGAAAGTGATCGATCATTATGACATGCACTCGAGGAGAGGTGTCATTCACCGCGACGTACGCTCAAAGAGAGGTGACGTCCATCACGATATACGCTCTAGGAAAGGGACCGGTCATAATGACCTGCACTCGAAAAGAAGGGTCATTCATCTCGACATACGCTCAAAGAGAAGGGTCGTCCATCACGGTATACGCTCTAAAAAGGGACCGTTTATTATGACATGCACTCGAAGAGAGGGGTCATTCATCGCGACATACACTCAAAGAGAGGGTCATCAATCACAGTATACGCTCAAAGAGATCGACCGATGATTATGACAAGTTCTCAAAGAGAGGGGTCATTCATTGAGACATATGCTCAAAGAGAGGGGTTGTCCATTATGGTATACGCCCAAAGAGAGGGACCACGCAACATGACATGCACTCGAATAGAGGGGTCATTCATTGCTACTTATGCTCGAAGTTAGGGGTCGTGCATTACGGCATACGCTCAAAGAGATGGTCCGTAAATTATGACATATGATCTAAGAGAGGGGTCATTGACCACGTCATACAGTCAAAGAGAGGTGTCGTCCATCACAATATACTCTCTAAGAATGGTACCGTTCATTATGACATGCACTCGAAGAGAGGGGTCATTCATCGCGATAAACGCTCATAGAGAAGGGTCGTCCATCACGGTATATGCTCTAAGAAAGGGACTATTTATTATATCGCGACATACGTTCAAAGAGAGGAGTCGTCCATCACGGTATACGCTCAAAGAGAGGGACCATTTACCATGACATACACTCAAAGAGAGGGGTCATTCATCGCGACATACGCTCAAAGAGATGGGTCGTCCATCACGGGAGACTCTCAGAAAGAGGGATCGATCATTACGATATACTTTCGAAGAGAGGGGTCATTCACCGCTACATACGCTCAAAGAGAGGGGTCGTCCATCACGGTATACTCTCTAAGAATGGGTCCGTTCATTATGACACGCACTCGAAGAGAGGGAACATTCATCGCCACATACGCTCACTGAGAAGGGTTGTACACCACAGTATACGATCTAAGAATGGGACCGTTTTTTATGACATGCGCTCGAAGAGAGGGATCATTCAACGCGACTTACGCTAAAAAAGAGGGGTCGTCCATCTCGTTATACGCTCAAAGAGAGGGACCGTTCACCATAACAGGCACTCGAGGAAAGGGGTTGTTCACTGTGACATACGCTAAAAAAGAGGGGTCATTCAACACGACTTACGCTCAGAGAGAGGGACCATTCATTATGACATACTCTCGAATAGAGGGGTCATTCACCGTGACATACACTCAAAGAGAGGTGTTGTCCATCACGATTTACGCTCTAAGAAAGGGACCATTCATTATGACATGCAGTCGAAGAGAGGGGTCATTCATCGCAACATTCGCTCAAAGAGAGGGTTCATCCATCACGGTATACTCTCAAAGAGAGGGTTCATCCTTCACGGTATACTCTCAAAGAGAAGGACCCTTCACCATAACTTGCACTCGAAGAGAGGGGTCTTTCATCGCGACATATGCCCAAAGAGAGGGGTCATCGATCACGGTATACGCTCAAAGAGAGGGGTCGTTTATTATGACATGCACCGTAAGAGAGGGGTAATTCATCTTGAGATACGCTCAAAGAGAGGGACCGTTCACCATGTCATGCACTCGAAGAGAGGCGTCATTCATCGCAACATACACACAAAGAGAGGGGTCGACCATCATGGTATACGCTCAAAGAGAGAGACCGTTTAGCATGACAAGCACTCAAAGAAAGGGGTCATTCACAGCGACATGCGCTTGAAGACAGGGGTTGTCCATCACGTTATACGTTCCATGAAGGGGACCATTCATTATGACATGCACTCGAAGAGAGGGGCATTCACCGCGACATACGCTAAAAAAGAGAACTCGTCCCTCACAGTATACGGTCTAAGAAAGGGACCGTAAATTAAGACCTGCACTCAAAGAGAGGGGTCATTCAATGCGACATACACTCAAAAAAAGGGTCATCGATCCGGTATACGCTCAAAGTGGGGGATCGTCCATTATGACATACACTCGAAGGGAGGGGTCATTCACCGCGACATATGCTCAAAGAGAAGGGTCGTCCATCACGATATATGCTCTAAGAAAGGGACCATTAATTATGACATGCACTCGAAGAGAGGAGTCATTCATCCCGACATACGCTAAAAAAAAGGGGTCGTCCATCTCGTTATACGCACAAAGAGAGGGACCATTCACAAAAACATGAACTCGAAGAGAGGGATCATTCAACGCGACATACGCTCAAAGAGAGGGGTCGTTCATCACGGAATACGCTCAAAGAGAGGACCATTCATTATGACATACTATGAGGAGTGGGGTCATTTACTGCGACATACGCTCAAAGAGAGGTTTCATCCATTACGGTATACGCTCTAAGAAAGGGACCATTCTTTATGACATGTAGTCGAATATAGGGGTCATTCATCGCGATATTCGCTCAAAGAGAGGGGTCATCCTTTCACCATGACTTGAACTCGAAGATGGGTCTTTCATTGCGACATACGCCCAAAGAGATAGGTCATCGATTACGGTATACGCTCAAAGAGAGGGATCGTTTATTATGATATGCACTGAAAGAGAGGGGTCATTCATCTTGACATACGGTCAAAGAGAAGGGTCATCCATCACGGTATACGCTCTAAGAAATGGACCTTTCATTATGAGATGCACTGAAAGAGAGGGGTCATTCGTCACGACATACGCTCAAAGAGATGGGTTGTCCATCACGGTATACGCTCTAGGAAAGGGACCATTCATTATGACATACACTCGAAGAGAGGGGTTGTTCATCGCGATTTACGCTCAAATAGAGGGGTCGTCCATCACGATATCCACTCAAAGGGATGGATCGTTCACCATGACATGCACTCGAATAGAGAGGTCATTCATCGCGACATACGCTCAAAGAGAGTGTCATCGATCATGGTATACACTCAAAGAGAGGGACCGTTCGTTATGACATGTAATCGAAGAGAGCGGTCATTAATCGTGATATACGCTCAATGAGAGGGGTCGTCCATCATGGTATCTGCTCAAAGGGAGGACCGTTCACCTTGACATGCACTCGAATAGACGGGTCATTCAATGCAATATATGCTCCAAGAGAAGGGTCGTCCATTACGGTACATATTATATATATACACACACCGATAAAACTTAAACAAATAGTAAGGTAGAATATTAACATGCGTAGTACACATATTATTATAATAAACACACGTACAAACATGCAATATTAATGTAAAATATATGCCAATAATATTAATACCTGTACAAAAATTAAAGGGTGCAAGCCCATTAAGTTAAACATAAAAGTGACGAGTTAGACCCAGATAAAAATGGTGATCACAGTCGTCCATCATGGTATACGCTCTAAGAAAGGGACCATTCATTATGACATTAACTCGAAGAAATGGGTCATTCATCGCTACATACACTCAAAGAGTGGGGTCGTCCATCACGGTTTACGCTCAAAGAGGGGGACCGTTCACCCTCACATTGATAAGAGGGCTCCTTGTTGAGGACGCCTTCTTGATTGTTTCGGATCTAGGATTGAAGTAAGATGTCTCCTGCAATAAGCATGGCTGCAAATTGGTGTTTAAAAGAGCTGGAAAATTTAGGTAGACAGAATGTAGAAGATGAAGGCTCGGAGAAGTTGACAATGGTGGAACGCTGAAAGTATTGGTTTGGTTATGGCTAGGATTGGTCTTTGGTGAGGTGAATGGTGAGAAATGAAGTTTCTGACAAGGTTGAAAAAATAGGTTGCAAGGGGTAGTACGAAAATGAAATAAAAACAAGGAAAAGAAATAAAATGAAACAAACTCCAAGGATGAACTCGAACAATCTGTTGAACGAACCCGAACCTTATCTTGAACTTGCTTCAGACGGACTTGGACCCTTCGATTATCTACAACCGAGAACCCAAAGTATCAAAGGGGTTGACCACGCAAGCAACGAACTTGAGAAGTCAGAAAGTTCTCAAAAGAACCGAAATGAGAGAAATTCTCACAAAAGTAAATTTCATTCAAATTGTCTTTTTTTTCACATTACAAAGTATACATATATATAGGCTAGTACAAGGGAGTTGGCGCCTAGAATACTTGGCCAGAATTGAATTGGAAGTTTCAGATGAGTGGCTGAAATGTAAGCACAATTAACATGTGTTAATTATGTTAAATGTGGATGAGAAAACTACTCATCCTTATCCTTTGTGGCCGGCTGGTTTTGGAGGGAGGGAAGACTGAATTTCAAACATTTAACACATGTGTTTTATGTGTGAAATTCAAAGGAAATAACTCCTTGTCCTTATCTTACTTTGACGCCAACTTCAAGGAGGGAAATCTTGAAATTTGAATCTGCCACATGCCATGCACATGCTTGGAAGGATGGTGGACGCCCCTCATGCTGGTCACATGACCATGACACACTCTCCCACGTGGAGGACACCTTTGAGCTATCCCGGGACTCACCAGCTTGAGTTGAGCTAGTAGAGCTGGAGTTGAGCTGAATGGAGCTGAGTTGAGCTGAATTCAGCTAGCTGAAGTGTTGAGGATTAGTTGAGCTGAAACGAGCTGCTAGAAATCCATTGAGCTTTTCCCGAGCTAAGGTGAAGTCCTTCATTTGGTACTCTTCCTTGTGCCTATGAGAAAACAAAAGTTATACCATCATAAGTATTGTAAACTTATTAAAGAAAGTTAAAACAAGCTGAAAAACATAGTTATCATATTGGAAAACATGTAACAAGCTAAAGAAACATGGTAAACATGATTATGAGCTTGTGTTCTTATTGAACTTATTGAAAACACACCTACTTACATGCTTAATAAACACAATACTAGCTTAAGTACTATATAGTTACAAGATGTTACACATCAGTATGTAACATAGTGTAAAGTTTATTCTCTAAGGCATATGCATTATTAAGGGATTCTGAGACTTGTAAACATTTAAGAATAAGAACTTCCCTGAATTGCTTAGCCTTTGATCGAGTGATGGGTCCTGATGGTAAGACCTCCGGATCAGCTGTTTGAGCTAGTGTAGATGTGCTCACATCATCCCCCCCTTCTTGAAAAGGATTTGTCCTCAAATCTCGGGATGACGACATCTTTCTTCGTTGCTGCCTCTCAACCTTAATTGCCATTTGCACCATTTCGTCTAATTCGACGTAATGTTGCAATTCAACAGCATTGGCAATGTCGGTGTTCAAACCTGAAAGGAATCGCGCCATGGTTGCTTCTCGGTCTTCCTCAATGTTAGCACGCATCATGGCCATCTCCATGTCTTTAAAATAATCTTCGACGCTTCGATTTCCTTGTTTCAAAGTTTGTAACCTTTGAAATAGGTCTCGATGGTAATGGGATGGTACGAATCTCTTTCTCAAAATTCTTTTCATCTCTGCCCATGTATTGATTGGACCTTCACCGGTTCGTCTTCTACTTAGAATCAATTGATCCCACCAAATTAAGGCATAGTCAACGAACTCCATCGCTGCCAATTGAACCTTCTTCTGGTCAGAATAATTGTAGCAATCAAAGACGTGCTCCACCTTGCTTTCCCACGCAAGATATGCATCCGGATCTGATCGTCCTTGAAAAGGGGGTATGGCAACTTTGATGTTGTTCAAATTGTCATCCAGTTGTGCCTGGTGTTGTACACGCCTCCCATTTGTTCTAGGAGCATTCTGCCTCGGTTCTTGCACTTCTTCAACGTCATCATTGTTGTCATCATGGGAATTGTTTTGAGATCCCTCGATCTTGTCCATTCTCACGTGCAATTGTTCAATCTCTGATTGCACTACTCTTCGGACTTCTCGAAGCATGGCTTGCATCATAAGGCTTGGTTGAACGTCGTTTTGTTGTTGATCATCACGATCTCCATTTGAACCTGCCATTGTTAGTAAAGAACAAACAACACAAAATAAAATAAGGATAAATGGACCTCACAAAGTACACACACAAGATCCTCACAAGTTCACTCCAAAGAAAAATAAAAATGGCACTCCAACACTCGTGTTTCACTCGGGAATACTTGAATGGCTCTTTTGATTCCCCTTCTGATCTCACACACACAAATGCCTTTTACCACTCCTTCTCTCGTTATAAGTTCTTTAGAGGACTAGCGTAGACTTTCTTCAAATCTGTCACAAGTGTTAGTCTTTAACAACAACGGTTAGTGACAATCGAAATGTAAGGTTTACAAAGAAACACTTACTACTCTCCTTTCACCGAACAATCAATTCTTCATGCCCGGTTGATTATGGTAGTGTTTGATGCTGTAGAACACATTAAACTTGCATTTTCTTTCATCTTTTCAATACCATGAAGTGCTTTTCTTTCAACTATTGATATTCTGATTTTTTTTTGAATTTTCGAAATTTTTTTTTTAACTAGAGTTGACTTTGACTTTTTTTTTTTTGACTTTTTTTTGTTTTTTGATTGTTTTTGCACTCACGAAGATGATTCTTACTTGTAATCCAACCTGGCTCTGATACCACATGATAAGAGGGCTCCTTGTTGAGGACGCCTTCTTGATTGTTTCGGATCTAGGATTGAAGTAAGATGTCTCCTGCAATAAGCATGGCTGCAAATTGGTGTTTAAAAGAGCTGGAAAATTTAGGTAGACAGAATGTAGAAGATGAAGGCTCGGAGAAGTTGACAATGGTGGAACGCTGAAAGTATTGGTTTGGTTATGGCTAGGATTGGTCTTTGGTGAGGTGAATGGTGAGAAATGAAGTTTCTGACAAGGTTGAAAAAATAGGTTGCAAGGGGTAGTACGAAAATGAAATAAAAACAAGGAAAAGAAATAAAATGAAACAAACTCCAAGGATGAACTCGAACAATCTGTTGAACGAACCCGAACCTTATCTTGAACTTGCTTCAGACGGACTTGGACCCTTCGATTATCTACAACCGAGAACCCAAAGTATCAAAGGGGTTGACCACGCAAGCAACGAACTTGAGAAGTCAGAAAGTTCTCAAAAGAACCGAAATGAGAGAAATTCTCACAAAAGTAAATTTCATTCAAATTGTCTTTTTTTTCACATTACAAAGTATACATATATATAGGCTAGTACAAGGGAGTTGGCGCCTAGAATACTTGGCCAGAATTGAATTGGAAGTTTCAGATGAGTGGCTGAAATGTAAGCACAATTAACATGTGTTAATTATGTTAAATGTGGATGAGAAAACTACTCATCCTTATCCTTTGTGGCCGGCTGGTTTTGGAGGGAGGGAAGACTGAATTTCAAACATTTAACACATGTGTTTTATGTGTGAAATTCAAAGGAAATAACTCCTTGTCCTTATCTTACTTTGACGCCAACTTCAAGGAGGGAAATCTTGAAATTTGAATCTGCCACATGCCATGCACATGCTTGGAAGGATGGTGGACGCCCCTCATGCTGGTCACATGACCATGACACACTCTCCCACGTGGAGGACACCTTTGAGCTATCCCGGGACTCACCAGCTTGAGTTGAGCTAGTAGAGCTGGAGTTGAGCTGAATGGAGCTGAGTTGAGCTGAATTCAGCTAGCTGAAGTGTTGAGGATTAGTTGAGCTGAAACGAGCTGCTAGAAATCCATTGAGCTTTTCCCGAGCTAAGGTGAAGTCCTTCATTTGGTACTCTTCCTTGTGCCTATGAGAAAACAAAAGTTATACCATCATAAGTATTGTAAACTTATTAAAGAAAGTTAAAACAAGCTGAAAAACATAGTTATCATATTGGAAAACATGTAACAAGCTAAAGAAACATGGTAAACATGATTATGAGCTTGTGTTCTTATTGAACTTATTGAAAACACACCTACTTACATGCTTAATAAACACAATACTAGCTTAAGTACTATATAGTTACAAGATGTTACACATCAGTATGTAACATAGTGTAAAGTTTATTCTCTAAGGCATATGCATTATTAAGGGATTCTGAGACTTGTAAACATTTAAGAATAAGAACTTCCCTGAATTGCTTAGCCTTTGATCGAGTGATGGGTCCTGATGGTAAGACCTCCGGATCAGCTGTTTGAGCTAGTGTAGATGTGCTCACATCACACATGCCCTCAAAGAGAGGGGTCATTCATTGCAACATATGCTCAAAGAGAGGGGTCGTCCATCACTGGATACGCTCTATGAAAGGGACTATTTATTATGACATGCACTCAAAGAAAGGGGTCATTCATCGCGACATAAATTCAAAGATAGGGGTCATCTATCACGGTATAAGCTGAAAGAGAGCAATCTTTCACAATGACATGCGCTCAAAGAGAGGGGGGTTATTCCATCATGGAATACGCTCATAGACAAGGACTGGTCATTACGACATACTCTCGAAGAGAGGAGTCACCCACCGCATCATACGCTCAAAGAGTGGGATCGTCCATCATGATATATGCTCAAAGAAAGGGTTATATGCTCAAAGAGAGGTGTCGTACATCACGGTATACGCTTTAAGAAAGGGACCGTTTTTTATGACAAGCACCCGAAGAGAGGGTTCATTCATCGGGACATACATTCAATGAGAGGGGTCGTCCAGCACAGTATACGCTCAAAGAGAGGGTCCGATCATTGCGGCATAGTCTCGAAGAGAGGGGTCATTCGCCGCGACATACGCTCAAAGAGAGGTCGTCCATCACGGTATACTCTCAAAGAAAGGTACCGCTCATTATGACATGCACTCGAAGAGAGGGGTATACGCTCAAAGAGAGGTGTCATCCATCACGGTATACGCTCTAAGAAATGGACCGTTCATTACGACATGCACTCGAAGAGAGGGTTCAATCTTCATGTCATATGCTCAAAGAGAAGGGTCGTCCATCACGGTGTACGTAGACTCTAAGAAATGGACTGTTTATTATGACAAACACTCGCAGAGAGGGGAAATTCATCATGACATACATTGAAAGAGAGGGGTCATCTATCACGGTATACGCTCAAAGAGAGAGATCGTTCACCATGACATGCACTCAAAGAGAGGGGTCATTCATCGCGTCATTTTCTCAAAGAGAGGGGTCATCCATCACGACATACGCTCAAAGAGAGGGACCGTTCATCATGACATACGCTCAAAGGGAGGGGTCATTCACCGCGACATATGCTCAAAGAGAAGAGTCGTTTATCAAGGTATATGCTCTATGAAAAGGACTGTTTATTACGACATGCACTCGAAGAGAGGGGTCATTTATCGCGTCATATGCACAATGAGAAGGGTCGCCCATCACGGTATACGCTCTAAGAAAGATACCGTCCATTATGAAATACGCTCGAAGAGAGGGCTCATTCACAACGACATACGCTCAAAGAGAGGTGTCACCCATCAAGGTTAGACGCACTAAGAAAGGGTTCGTTCATTATGAAATACCCTCGAAGAGAGAGGTTATTCACCGCGACATACGCTCAAAGAGAATGGACATCCATCATGTGAAACGCTATAGGAAAGGGACCGTTCATTATGACATGCACTATAAGAGAGGGGTTGTCCATCACGGTATACGCTCAAATAGATGGATCATTCACCTTGTCATGCACTCGAAGAGAGGGGTCATTCATCGCGACATACAGTCAAAGGCATTGTGTATTATGACATGCACTAAAAGAGAAGGGTCATTCATCATGACATGCGCTCAAAGAGAGGAGTCGTCCATCACGACATACGCTCAAAGAGAGGGACCGTTCATCATGACATACGCTCAAAGGGAGGGGTCATTCACCGCGACATATGCTCAAAGAGAAGAGTCGTCTATCAAGGTATATGCTCTATGAAAAGGACTGTTTATTACAACATACACTCAAAGAGAGGGGTCATTTATCGCGTCATATGCACAATGAGAAGGGTCATCCATCACAGTATACGCTCTAAGAAAGATACCGTTCATTATGAAATACGCTCGAAGAGAGGGGTCATTCACCACGACATACGCTCAAAGAGAGGGGTCATTCATCAAGGTAGATGCACCAAGAAAGGGTTCATTCATTATGAACTACCCTCGAAGAGAGGGGTCATTCACCGCGACATACGCTCAAAGAGAATGGACATCCATCATGTTAAACACTATAGGAAAGGGACCGTTCATTATGACATGCACTACAAGAGAGGGGTTGTCCATCGCGGTATACGCTCAAAGAGAGGGATCATTCACCTTGTCATGCACTCGAAGAGAGGGGTCATTCGTCGCGACATACGCTCATAGAGAGGGGTCGTCCGTCACGGCATATGCTCAAACAGAGGGATCGTTCATTATAACATACTCTCGAAGAGAGGGTTCAATCACCACGACATACACTCAAAGAGAGGAGTCTCTATCATGTTATACGCTCTTAGAATGTGACCATTCATTATGAAAAGCACTCGAAGAGAGGGGTCATTCATCTCGACCTACGCTCAAAGAGAGGGATCGTCCATCACGACATATGCTCAAAAAGAGGGGTCGTTCATTATGACATACTCTAGTAGTGAGGGGTCATTCACCTCGACATATGCTAAAAGAGAGGGGTCGTCAATCACGGTATACGCTCAAAGAGAGGGACAGATCATTACGCCTAAAGAGTGGGGCCGTTTAGCATGACATACACTCAAAGAGAGAGAGTGGTCATTCACAGCGACATACGCTCAAAGAGAAGGGTCGTCCATCACGTTGTAAGAAAGGGACCGTTCATTATGACATGCACTCGAAGAGTCATTCATCGCGACAAACGCTCAAAGAGAGGGGTTGTCCATAACAGTATATGCTCAAAGAGAGGGATCGTTCACCATGACATGCACTCGAAGAGAGTGGTCAATCGTGGCGACATAACTCAAAGAGAAGGGTCGTCCATCACGGCATAGGCTCAAAGAGAGGGACCATTCATTATTATATACTCTCAAAGAGAGGGTTCATTCACCACGACATACGCTCAAAGAGAGGAACCGTTCACCATGACATGCACTCGAAGAGAAAGTCATTCATTGGAACATACACTCAAACAGAGGGGTCATCGATCATGGTATACGCTCAAAGAGAGGGACCGTTCATTATGACATACACTCAAAGAGCATTATGATATGCACTCAAAGAGAGGGGTTATTCATCGCGGCAGACGCTCAAAGAGTTGGGTCGTCTATTACGGTAAACGCTCAAAGAGAGGGATCGTTCATTATGACATACACTCGAAGAGAGGGTCATTTATCGCGACATACGCTCAAAGAGAGCGATCGTCCAATACAGTAAACACTCTAAGAGAGGGACCATTCACCGCGACATACGCTTAAGGAGAGGGGTCGTCTATCACGGTATATGCTCTAAGAAAGGGACCGATCATTATAACATGCACTCGAAGAGAGGGGTCTTTAATCGCGATATATGCTCAAAGAGAAGGGTCGTCCATCATGGTATATGCTCAAAGAGAGAGATCGTTCATTATGACGTACACTCGAATAGAAAGGTCATTCCTCGCGATGTACGCTCAAAGAGAGGGGTCATTCATCATGACATACGCTCAAAGAGAGGGGTTATCCATCCTGATATATGCTCAGATAGAGGGACCGTTCACCATGTTATGCACTCTAAGAGAAGGGTCATTCATCGCGATATACGCTCAAAGAGAGGGGTCGTCCATCATGGTATACACTAAAAGAGGGAACGTCCACTAAGACAAACACTCTAAGAGAGGGGTCATTCATCGCGACATACGCTCAAAGAGATGGATCGTCCATCACGGGATACGCTCGAAGAGAGGGACCGTTGATTATGACATATGCTCAAAGAGAGGAGTCATACACCATGACATACGCTCAAAGTGAGGGGTCGTCCATCATGGTATTTGGTCAAAGCGAGTGACCGTTCATTATGACATACAGTCGAAGAGAGGGGTCATTCATCACGACATACGCTCAAAGAGAGGGGTCATCGATCACGGTATACGCTCAAAGAGAGGGAACGTTTATTATGACATGCACCGAAAGAGAGGGGTAATTCATTGTGACATATGCTCAAAGAGAGGGGTTACCATCACCGTATACGCTTAAAGACAGGGACCGTTCACCATGTCATGCACTCGAAGAGAGGGCTCATCCATCATGGTATACGCTCAAAGTGAGGGATTGTTTATTATGATATACACTCGAAGAGAGGGGTCGTTCGTCGCGACCTACGCTCAAAGAGAGGGGTCATCCATTAAGGTATACACACAAGGAGAGGGATCATTCACCATTACGCACAAGAAGAGAGGGGTTATTCATCGCGACATATGCTCAATGGGAAGGGTCGTCCATCACGGCATATAATATAAGAAAGGGACCGTTCATTATGACAAGTAGTCAAAGACAAGGGTCTTTCATCGCGACATTCGCTCAAAGAGAAGGGTCATCCATCACGGTATACTCTCAAAGAGAAGGACCTTTCACCATGACATGCACTCGAAGAGAGGGGTCTTTCATCGCGACATATGCTCAAGGAGAGAGGTCATCCATCACGACAAAAGCTCAAAGAGAGGGGTCATCGATCACGATATACGTTCAAAGAGAGTAATCATTTATTATGACATGAACTCAACGAGAGAGGTCACTCATCGCGACATACGCTTATAGAGAGATCGTCCATCACGGTATACGCTCAAAGAGAGACACTATTCACCATGTCATGAACTCAAAGAGAGGGGTCATTCATCGCAACATACACTCAAGGAGAGGGATCGTCATCACGGTATACGCTATAAGAAAGGGACTTTTCATCATGACATGCACTCGAAGAGAGGGGTCGTTCACCGCGACATACGCTCAAAGAGAAGGGTCGCCCACAACGGTATACGCTTTAAGAAAGGGACCATTCATTATGACATGCCCTCGAAGAGAGGGGTCATTCATCGCGACATACGCTCAAAGAGAGGAGTCGTCCATCACAGTATATGCTCTAAAAAAGGGACCATTCATTATGACATACTATCAAAGAGAGGGGTCATTTACCGCTAAAAGAGAGGGGTCGTCCACCACGGTATACGCTCAAACAAAAGGACCATTCATTATAACATACGCTTGAAGAGAGGGGTCATTCACCGTGACATACGCTCAAAAATAGGTGACGTCCATCACGGTTTACGCTCTAGGAGAGGGACCGGTCTTTATGACCTGCACTCGAAAAGAAGGGTCATTCATCTCGACATACGCTCTAAGAGAAGGGTCGTCCATCACAGTATACGCTCTAAGAAAGAGACTGTTTATTATGACATGCACTCGAGGAGAGGGGTCATTCATTGCGACATACGCTCAAAGAGAGGGTCATCGATCACGGTATACGCTCAAAGAGAGCGACCGTTGATTATGACATGCACTCAAAGAGAGGGGTCATTCATTGAGAAATATGCTCAAAGAGAAGGGTCGTCCATCACGGTATACGCCCAAAGAGAGGGACCACTCACCATGACATGCACTCGAATAGAGGGGTCATTCATCGCGACATATGCTCGAAGATAGGGGTTGTCAATAACGGATACGCTCAAAGAGATGGTCTGTTTATTATGACATACGCTAGAAGAGAGGGGTTATTGTCCATGTCATACGCTCAAAGAGAGGTGTCGTCCATCACAATATACTCTCTAAGAATGGTACCGTTCATTATGACATGCACTTGAAGAGAGGGGTCATTCATCGCGACAAACGCTCAAAGAGATGGGTCGTCTATCACGTTATACGCTCTAAGAAAGGGACTGATTATTATATCACGACATACATTCTAAGAAAGAGGTTGTTCATCACGGTATACGCTCAAAGAGAGGGACCATTCACCATGACATGCACTCAAAGAGAGGGGTCATTCATCGCGACACATGCTCAAAGAGATGGGTCGTCCATCACGGGATACTCTAAAAAAGAGGGAACGATCATTATGACATACTCTCTAGGAGAGGGATCATTCACCGCTGCATACGCTCAGAGGGAGGGGTCGTCCATCACGGTATACTCTCTAAGAATGAGAACTTTCATTATGACATGCACTCGAAGAGAGGGGTCATTCATCACGAAATACGCTCCCTAAGAAGGGTTGCCCATCTCCCTATACGATCTTAGAATGGGACCGTTAAATATGACATGCACTCGAAGAGAGGGGTCATTCAACGCGATATACGGTAAAAAAGAGGAGTCGACCATCTCATTATACGCTCAAAGAGAGGGACCATTCACCATAACATGCACTTAAAGAGAGGGGTCGTTCAACGCGATATACGCTAAAACAGAGGGATCATTCAATGCGACATACGCTAAAAAAGAGAGGGACCATTCATTTCGACATACTCTCGACAAGAGGGGTCATTCACCACGACATACGCTCAAAGAGAGGTGTCGTCCATCACGGTTTACGCTCTAAGAAAGGGACAATTCATTATGACATGCAGTCGAAGAGAGGGGTCATTCATCGCGACATTCTCTCAAAGAGAGGGTTCATCTATCATGGTATACTCTCAAAGAGAAGGACCTTTCACCTTAACTTGCACTCGAAGAGAGGTGTCTTTCATCGCGACATACGCTCAAAGAGAGGTGTCATCGATCACGGTATACGCTCAAAGAGGGGCCGTTTATTATGACATGCACTGAAAGAGAGTGGTCATTCCTCGTGACATACCCTCAAAGGGAGGGATTTTCCATCACCGTATACGCTCAAAAAGAGGGACCGTTCACCATGTCATGCACTCGAAGAGAGGCGTCATTCATCGCGACACACGCTCAAAGAGAGGGGTCGTCCATCATGCTATATGCTCAAAGAGAGAGACCATTCAACATGACATGCACTCAAAGAAAGGGGTCATTCACAGCGACATACACTTGAAGACAGGGGTCGTCCATCATGATATACGTTCTAAGAAAAGGTCTATTCATTATAATGTACTCGAAGAGAGGTGCATTCGTCGCGACATATGCTCAAAAAGAGAACTCGTCTCTCACAGTATACGGTCTAAGAAAGGAACCGTTCATTATGACATGCACTTGAAGAGAGGGGTCATTCATCGCGGCATACGCTCAAAAAGAGGGTCATTGATCACGATATACGCTCAAAGAGAGGGACCGACCATTATGACATGCACTCGAAGTGAATGGTCATTCACCACGACATATGCTCAAAAATAAGGGTCGTCCATCATGGTATATGCTCTAAGAAAGGGACCATTTATTATGACATGCACTCAAAGAGAGGGGTCATTCATCGCGACATACGCTAAAAAAGAGGGGTCATGCATCTCGTTATACGCTCAAAGAGTGGTACCGTTCACTAAAACATGCACTCGAATAGAGGGGTCATTCAACGCGACATATGCTCAAAGAGAGGGGTCGTCCATCACGGCATACGCTCAAAGAGAGGGACCATTCATTATGAAATACTATTGAGGAGTGGGGTCATTCACCGCGACATACGCTCAAAGAGAGGTGTCGTTCATCACGGTTTACGCTCTAAGAAAGGGACCATTCATTATGACATGTAGTCGAAGAGAGGGGTCATTCATCGCGACATTCGCTCAAAGAAAGGGGTCATCTATCACGGTATACTCTTAAAGAGAAGAACCTTTCACCATGACTTGCACTCGAAGAGAGGGATCTTTCATCGCGAAATACGCTCAAAGAGATGGGTCATCGATCACAGTATACGCTTAAAGAGAGGGACCATTTATTATGACATACACTGAAAGACAGGGGTCATTCATCTTGACATACGGTCAAAGAGAAGGGTCATCCATCACAGTATATGCTCTAAGAAAAGGACCTTTCATTATGAGATGCACTCAAAGAGAGGGGTCATTCAACGCGACATACGCTCAAAGTGATGGGTCGTTCTTCATGGTATACGCTCTAAGAAAGGGACCATTCATTATGACATGCACTCGAAGAGAGGGGTCATTCATCGTGACTTACGCTCAAAGAGAGAGGTCGTCCATCACGGTATCCACTCGAAGGGATGGAACGTTCACCATGACATGCACTCGAATAGACCGGTCATTTTCGCGACATACGCTAAAAGAGAGGGTCATCGATCACGGTAGATACTCCAAGAGAGAGACCGTTCATTTTGACATGCACTCGAAGAGAGAGGTCATTAATCGTTATATACGCTCAAAGATAGGGGTCGTCCATCACGGTATTCGGTCAAAGGGAGGGATCGTTCACCTTGACATGCACTCGAATAGACAGATCATTTATCGCGACATACGCTCAAAGAGAGAGTCATCGATCACGGTATACGCTCGAAGAGAGGGACCATCCATTATGACATGCACTCGAAGAGAGAGGTCATTCACCGCTACATATGCTCCAAGAGAAGGGTCGTCCATTACGGTATATGCTCTAAGAAAGGGACCATTCATTATGACATGCACTCAAAGAGAAGGGTCATTCATCGCGACATACGCTAAAAAAGACAGGTCGTCCTTCTCGTTATACGCTTAAAGAGAGACCGTTCACCAAAACATGCACTCGAAGAGAGGGGTCATTCAACTCGACATATTCTCAAAGAGAGAGGTCGTCCATCACGGCATACGCTCAAAGAGAGGGACCATTCATTATAACATACTCTCGAAGAGGGGTCATTCACCGTGATATATGCTCGAAGAGAGGGACCATTCATTATGACATACTCATGAAGAGGGGTCATTCACCGTGATATATGCTCAAAGAGAGGTGTCGTCCATCACAATATACGCTCTAAGAAAGTAACAATTCATTATGACATGCAGTCAAAGGGAGGGGTCATCCATTACGGTATACTCTTAAAGAGAAGGACCTTTCACCATGACTTGCACTCGAAGAGAGGGGTCTTTCATCGCGACATACGCTCAAAGAGAGGGGTTATCTCTCATGGTATAGCTCAAAGAGAGGGACTGTATATTATGACATGCACTGAAAGAGAGGGTTCATTCATCGTGGCATACGCTCAAAGAGAAGGTTGTTCATCACGGTATATTCTCTAAGAAAGGGACTTTTCATTATGACATGCACTCGAAGAGGAGTCATTCACCATGACATACGCTAAAAAAGAGGGGTCGTACATGTCGTTATACGCTCAAAGAGAGGGACCGTTCAGCATAACATGCACTTGAAGAGAGGGGTCATTCAATGCGACATATGCTCAAAGAGAGGGTCGTCCATCATGGCATATGCTCAAAGAGTGAGACCATTCATTATGACATACTCTCAAAGAGAGGGGTCATTCATCACGACATACGATCAAACAGAGGTGCCGTCTATCACGGTATACGCTCTAAGAAAGGAACCATTGATTATGACATGCAGTCGAAGAGAATGGTCATTCATCGCGACATTTGCTCAAAGAGAGGGGTCATCCATCACGGTATACTCTTAAAGAGAAGGACCTTTCACCATGACTTTCACTCAAAGTGAGGGGTCTTTCATCGCGACATACGCTCAAAGAGAGGGGTCATCGATAACGGTATACGCTCAAAGAGAGGGACCGTTTATTATGACATGCACTGAAAGAGAGGGGTCATTCATCGTGACATATGCTCAAAGAGAGGGACCGTTCACCATGTCATGCACTCAAAGAGAGGGATCATTCATCGCGACATACGCTCAAAGAGAGGGGTCATCCATCATGGTATAAGCTCAAAGAGAGGGACCGTTCTATATAACATGCACACGAAGAGAAGGATTATTCACCGCGACATATGCTCAAAGAGAAGAGTCGTCCATCAAAGTATATGCTCTAAGAAAGGGACCATTCATTATGACATGCACTCGAAGAGAGGGGTCATTCATCGCGACATACACTAAAAAAGAGGGGTGTGATGCGTGTTAAATATGCGTAACTAGTGCAAGTGAACACGTCACAAGTAAGAAAGTGATGAGTAAATCGTGTATCGTCTCCACAGGGATTGTTATACTTAATATGCCTTCTTGCTCTGTAAAATAAAATAAAAACACAAGTAGTTTTGGGTGTGATTAAACTAAATAACAAACGCTAAATAATAATAGAAAAATCAAAAAGAGAAAGTGGCTAGGATCCAATTGTGTTCTATAGTGGATTCAATTGACTTGTTTTTGTCCAATGCAATCGCACAACACTGTCTCGGCAGAACTGTAGATTACTGCCTTGACAGTGATGATACTCGCCCACCGCGGTAATCCCTTGCTCTTGGGTGGACTTTACCAATGTTCGACAAAGTATCCTTTGATGACTCCGCTTATCCCTAAGTTGAAGTACTGTTAATGACCAGTCCTTGATGATACTTCCTGCTGTAAATCAATTATAATCATCAACCAATTTCACACTTCTTTTAGCCGCTGAAACTCTTAACCTATCTCTAGGCCGAGTTAGTATTTCCCGATTGAAATACCGTACTTATTCCTCTCGTGAATCTAACTCTCCCGATATTAGATAAATGGATTACTCACAAACTTCTCTCCCGAGCTTGAATTCAAGAATAATGAATGGCAAAGAATAAGCAAACATTGATATTTTATTGCATTGAAAACAAGAAACAAAGTTCAACTTATTCACACTAACACTCTACAACCTTCACCTAAGACTAAAGAAATAAAAACAAAGAAAACTCTAAATCCTAATCCGGTCTCTAGTCTCCAATATCGATGATTGATGATCCCCTTCTCCTTGGACGGCTATGTCTTATATAGGCTTGGCCTAGGGCAAACCTTTCCTAAGTAGGAATACAACTTAGAGTAAGGAACAAGTCAAGTGCATAAATAAAATATTTCCAAGTTTATTCCAACTATGAGGCTTTCCCGTGTGGCCTTTGTCTTGGGCTTTCCACGTGGTATCCAACTCTGATCCTTAGGCTTCTTGTCCAACAACGTTCTCCTCATTTTTCTCATCAGCTTGTCTACAATATTGCTACTTGTCCCTATTTGCTGTCTCGACATCAGGTCCTACCTCAGCCTCATTTGCTGTCGTGGAAATAGCTTTTCCTGCAAAGATACAAAAATGCAGTAAAACTTGCCTTTTCTGTAAATATCATCTTTAACAGTATAGCCTCTAAATATTTTACATTAAGTACATGTATTGGTCTAAGTAGGTGTAGATTTGGTGATTAATGCCCACAAAAGGTGTAAAAGGTGATAGTGAGTTGAGCACTTATCACACCCCCAAACTCGAACTATTACTTGTCCTCAAGCAATGAAAACCATCAAATTGTCAAATCTTATTCTTTCTTGGTCTTATGTTTTCATCTATTCTCCCCACCATAACTATGTCTCTTCTTTAGACTTAACCTTTCGGTTAACCAAGGGTTTACCTAGAAACCAAGTTATAAGATTTTGTGAGTGTGTGCATTTTTGTGGACAAGTTTGATTAAAGGCCTTCTTAGACAAACTCTAAGTTCAAGACAAATAGACTTAGATTTAATGTTCTCTTCTTTAAAAACATCAATTTCTTGAGCCAATTTCGGACACCTCAAGGATTGTGTTTTCTCCTTAATATTTTCTTATTTCTTTTTCTATTCTTTTAAGCACACTATAGCCAATTTCAGACACCTCTAGCATGAAGAAGAGTACTTCCTAGAGCCGGTGATAGGCACCTCTAGTCATAATTCCAAAAATCTAAGTCTTTATCACCTAAGTTTATTAAAAGAATTCATATGGTCAAACAAGTCCCAAAAGTATTTTTAAGATCAACCTTATAGCAAGCTTCTAGTTGTCTTCCTTAAGTATTCTAGAGTTAAGTCCTCTAAATAGGATCTAACCATGGTAAGGAGAAAGATTTTTATTACCTTAAAAGAATAAACTAAGGTAATACTGATGAAAAGCAGTGCAAAAGTATGGGAAACAAATTTATGTAAGGTGGTGGACATAGAAAAATTTTAAAAAATCACTGAAATACTCCATTTTTATGGCAAGGCCGCGACAATGGAATGCCTCGACAATGGCTCTACACCCCTAACTCGAACCAAGCATTGTCTTTAATGCTTATATTAGGGGCACATAGTTGTAACAAAATATGGAAAGGAAATAAGTAATTATATAAAAGAAACATTAAAAAAATAATTAAATGGACTCCAAAGAGCTGCTGTCGATAATCAATTTTCTAGGCCTTGCTGCTGATTGTTTCATCTTTGTGATGGCAATGACGAAGTTTTTGGTTGTCGTTGTGGCTGGACTCTTGTTGGTTGAAGAGAGGGGTCAATCAACGCGACATACGCTCAAAGAGAGGGGTAGTCCATCACCGTATACGCTCAAAGAGAGGAACCGTTCATTATGAGAGGGGTCGTCTGATAAGAGGGCTCCTTGTTGAGGACGCCTTCTTGATTGTTTCGGATCTAGGATTGAAGTAAGATGTCTCCTGCAATAAGCATGGCTGCAAATTGGTGTTTAAAAGGGCTGAAAAATTTAGGTAGACAGAATGTAGAAGATGAAGGCTCGGAGAAGTTGACAATGGTGGAACGTTGAAAGTATTGGTTTGGTTATGGCTAGGTTTGGTCTTTGGTGAGGTGAATGGTGAGAAATGAAGTTTCTGACAAGGTTGAAAAATAGGTTGCAAGGGGTAGTACGAAAATGAAATAAAAACAAGGAAAAGAAATAAAATGAAACAAACTCCAAGGATGAACTCGAACAATCTGTTGAACGAACCCGAACCTTATCTTGAACTTGCTTCAGACGGACTTGGACCCTTCGATTATCTACAACCGAGAACCCAAAGTATCAAAGGGGTTGACCACGCAAGCAACGAACTTGAGAAGTCAGAAAGTTCTCAAAAGAACCGAAATGAGAGAAATTCTCACAAAAGTAAATTTCATTCAAATTGTCTTCTTTTTTCACATTACAAAGTATACATATATATAGGCTAGTACAAGGGAGTTGGCGCCTAGAATACTTGGCCAGAATTGAATTGGAAGTTTCAGATGAGTGGCTGAAATGTAAGCACAATTAACATGTGTTAATTATGTTAAATGTGGATGAGAAAACTACTCATCCTTATCCTTTGTGGCCGGCTGGTTTTGGAGGGAGGGAAGACTGAATTTCAAACATTTAACACATGTGTTTTATGTGTGAAATTCAAAGGAAATAACTCCTTGTCCTTATCTTACTTTGACGCCAACTTCAAGGAGGGAAATCTTGAAATTTGAATCTGCCACATGCCATGCACATGCTTGGAAGGATGGTGGACGCCCCTCATGCTGGTCACATGACCATGACACACTCTCCCACGTGGAGGACACCTTTGAGCTATCCCGGGACTCACCAGCTTGAGTTGAGCTAGTAGAGCTGGAGTTGAGCTGAATGGAGCTGAGTTGAGCTGAATTCAGCTAGCTGAAGTGTTGAGGATTAGTTGAGCTGAAACGAGCTGCTAGAAATCCATTGAGCTTTTTCCGAGCTAAGGTGAAGTCCTTCATTTGGTACTCTTCCTTGTGCCTATGAGAAAACAAAAGTTATACCATCATAAGTATTGTAAACTTATTAAAGAAAGTTAAAACAAGCTGAAAAACATAGTTATCATATTGGAAAACATGTAACAAGCTAAAGAAACATGGTAAACATGATTATGAGCTTGTGTTCTTATTGAACTTATTGAAAACACACCTATTTACATGCTTAATAAACACAATACTAGCTTAAGTACTATATAGTTACAAGATGTTACACATCAGTATGTAACATAGTGTAAAGTTTATTCTCTAAGGCATATGCATTATTAAAGGATTCTGAGACTTGTAAACATTTAAGAATAAGAACTTCCCTGAATTGCTTAGCCTTTGATCGAGTGATGGGTCCTGATGGTAAGACCTCCGGATCAGCTGATTGAGCTTGTGTAGATGTGCTCACATCATCCCCCCCTTCTTGAAAAGGATTTGTCCTCAAATCTGCAGAATCATTAAAAGGGGATAAGTCGGAAACATTAAATGTAGCACTTACATTGTATTCACCCGGCAAGTCCAACTTGTAAGCATTGTCGTTCACTTTCTCAACCACTTGAAAAGGACCATCTCCTCGTGGTAACAGCTTGGACCGTCGTTGGGTTGGAAAACGTTCCTTTCGGAAGTGAATCCAAACCCAATCTCCAACATCGAAGGTAACTCGCTTACGTCCTTTGTTCGCTTGCTTCTCGTATTGTTGAGTCCTTCGTTCAAGGTTATCTTTAACCTGTTGATGCAACTTCTTTACATAATCAGCCTTGGATTGTCCGTCCCTATTCGTCACTTGTTCATATGGCAAAGGCAACATATCGAGAGGAGTGATAGGATTAAATCCATAAACAACCTCAAAAGGTGACATTTTAGTAGCAGAATGAACGGCATGGTTATATGCAAATTCAACATGCGGCAAACAATCTTCCCACGTCTTAATATTCTTTTTGATGATGGAACGGAGTAAAGTAGATAAAATACGATTAACAACCTCAGTTTGTCCATCAGTTTGGGGATGACAAGTAGTAGAAAACATAAGTTTCGTACCTAATTTGCTCCAAAGAGTCCTCCAGAAGTGACTCAAGAATTTTACATCCCTGTCAGAAACAATCGACCTAGGAATACCATGTAAACGCACAATTTCCTTAAAGAACAAGTTAGCCACATTAACAGCATCATCGGTCTTATGACACGCAATGAAGTGTGCCATCTTTGAGAACCTGTCAACCACAACAAAGATACTATCTCTACCTGTCCTAGTCCTAGGCAATCCCAACACAAAATCCATAGATATATCAGTCCAGGGGGAGTCGGGAATAGGTAAAGGTAAGTACAAACCGTGTGGTAATACCTTCGACTTTGCTTTCTTACATGTCACGCATCGTTCACACATCCTTTCGACGTCTCGTCGCATCTTTGGCCAGAATAGATGCTCCTTGAGAATGTGTAACGTCTTGGTGACTCCAAAGTGTCCCATAAGTCCTCCTTCATGAGCTTCTCGAATTAGGACCTCTCGAATTGACCCTTGAGGAATGCAGAGTCTTCCTTCTTTGAAAAGATAATCATCATGTCGATAAAATTTCTCATCTGCACCCTTTTCACACAATGTATATCTTTCTCCAAAATCAGGGTCAGTAGCATATAATTCTTTGATATAGGCAAACCCAATCAAATGAGAGTCTAAGTAATTCAGAAGTGCATACCTACGGGATAAGGCATCTGCTACAACGTTGTCTTTACCTTTCTTATATCGAATGACATAAGGAAAAGATTCTAGAAATTCAACCCACTTAGCATGCCTTTTATTCAACTTATGCTGACCTGTTATGTGCTTCAAAGCTTCGTGATCGGTGTGAATTACGAATTCTTTCGGTAAGAGATAGTGCTGCCATGTTTCAAGAGCTCGAATCAATGCATACATCTCTTTGTCGTACACTGGATAATTCAAGGTAGCACCACTTAACTTCTCGCTGAAATAGGCAATAGGTCGCTTCTCCTGTGATAAAACGGCTCCAATTCCTATTCCTGAAGCATCACACTCAATCTCGAACATTTTATCAAAGTTAGGTAAGGCTAACACTGGGGCCTTAGTCAAATAATCCTTAATTTTCAAGAAGGCTTCTTCCTGTTCATTACCCCAATTGAAGACTGAACTCTTCTTTATAATCCCGGTTAAGGGGGCGGTAATGGAACTGAAATTAGGTACAAACCGACGATAAAAACTAGCTAAACCATGAAAAGATCTAACCTGACTTATTGATGTCGGTCGAGGCCAATCCTGAATCGCCTTCACCTTTTCTGGATCGACTTCCACACCCTGTGCAGTCACGATAAAACCAAGAAAGGTAACCTTATCAGTACAAAACATACATTTCTTCAGATTACCAAATAACCTTTCTTTTCTCAATGTGCCAAGAACATTCCTCAAGTGTTCCTCGTGATCCTGCAAAGACTTGCTGTATATAAGAATGTCATCAAAGTACACAACACAATATTTTCCAATGTAAGATCGTAAAACATGATTCATCAGACGCATAAAGGTGCTAGGTGCGTTAGTTAAACCGAAAGGCATCACTAACCACTCGTACAGACCCAATTTCGTTTTGAAGGTTGTCTTCCATTCGTCGCCCTCTCGCATCCGAATCTGATGATATCCACTCTTTAAATCAATTTTGGAAAATATGGTCGCACCACACAACTCATCTAGCATGTCATCAAGACGAGGAATGGGATGCCTATACTTGATGGTAATCTGATTCACCGCTCGGCAATCAACACACATTCTCCATGTTCCGTCTTTCTTGGGTACTAAAAGTACTGGTACAGCGCACGGACTTAAACTTTCCCGAATGTAACCCTTTTCCATCAACTCGGTGATTTGTTTTTGAAGTTCTTTTGTTTCTTCTGGATTACTTCGATATGCTGGCCGATTTGGAATGGTAGCTCCCGGAATGAAATCAATTTGATGTTCTATACCTCGAATAGGTGGCAACCCACTCGGTGTCTCATCCGGAAACACATCTTCAAACTCCTGCAAAAGAGACGTAATAGATGCAGGCAAATCATTAGGAATATCAGATAACAAACAATACTCCTTATACATTAAAATAAGTAAAGTTTGTTGAGAGGAAAGACATTTCCTGATATCCTTGCCGCTCGCATATACGTTCGTCTTCTTCCTTTCTGTTTTGGCTTCCTCGACATTCTTTCTCAATCGAACCTGATCTTCTTGCACTTGACTCGGTGTCAAAGGTGCTAAGGTGATCTTCTTACCTGCATGTGTAAAAGAATATCGATTTGTAATTCCATCATGCAACGTACCTTTGTCGTATTGCCATGGACGTCCCAAAAGTAGGTGACACGCATCCATTGAGACGACATCACAAAGGATTTCATCTTTATACCTCCCTATGGTAAATGGTACCGAAACTTGTCTAGTAACTCGTACTTCTCCGCCATCATTTAACCATTGAAGACGATATGGTTTGGGATGCTTCATCGTCTTTAAGCCTAACTTATCAACCATGAAAGAACTTGCAACATTAGTACAACTACCACCATCAATAATGACAACACATACCTTGTCGTTAATGAGGCATCTAGTATGGAAGATGTTCTCTCGTTGCTGGTCGTCTTGTGTAGGTGTAGCATTTAGACTTCTTTTTATGACAAGTGCTTCACCGGTCATGTATGTATCCAAGGCATCATCCGCATCATCCTTGTCTTCCTTGTGTAAAGGTTCCTGTTCTTCATTGTCGGATTCAGACTCAATCTCTCCGTTTTCTAACATCAACATAGTCTTCCGATTAGGACATTGGCTTGCAATATGTCCTCTTCCAAGACACTTAAAGCATTGAATATCCCTTGAGCGTTCCGGACGTTCTGGTTGTGCAATTTGCTTCCCACGCCCAACATCTACAATCGGGGCCTTTGGCTTGCTCGTTTCACCCTTCTCTTTGTTTTGAAACGGTGCTTGTTTCCTGAAATTGTTAGAAGGATTGAAAACAGAATTGGAAGGAGGTCTGAAAGAATTATTACTTCGGGATGACGACATCTTTCTTCGTTGCTGCCTCTCAACCTTAATTGCCATTTGCACCATTTCGTCTAATTCGACGTAATGTTGCAATTCAACAGCATTGGCAATGTCAGTGTTCAAACCTGAAAGGAATCGCGCCATGGTTGCTTCTCGGTCTTCCTCAATGTTAGCACGCATCATGGCCATCTCCATGTCTTTAAAATAATCTTCGACGCTTCGATTTCCTTGTTTCAAAGTTTGTAACCTTTGAAATAGGTCTCGATGGTAATGGGATGGTACGAATCTCTTTCTCAAAATTCTTTTCATCTCTGCCCATGTATTGATTGGACCTTCACCGGTTCGTCTTCTACTTAGAATCAATTGATCCCACCAAATTAAGGCATAGTCAACGAACTCCATCGCTGCCAATTGAACCTTCTTCTGGTCAGAATAATTATAGCAATCAAAGACGTGCTCCACCTTGCTTTCCCACGCAAGATATGCATCCGGATCTGATCGTCCTTGAAAAGGGGGTATGGCAACTTTGATGTTGTTCAAATTGTCATCCAGTTGTGCCTGGTGTTGTACACGCCTCCCATTTGTTCTAGGAGCATTCTGCCTCGGTTCTTGCACTTCTTCAACGTCATCATTGTTGTCATCATGGGAATTGTTTTGAGATCCCTCGATCTTGTCCATTCTCACGTGCAATTGTTCAATCTCTGATTGCACTACTCTTCGGACTTCTCGAAGCATGGCTTGCATCATAAGGCTTGGTTGAACGTCGTTTTGTTGTTGATCATCACGATCTCCATTTGAACCTGCCATTGTTAGTAAAGAACAAACAACACAAAATAAAAATAAGGATAAATGGACCTCACAAAGTACACACACAGGATCCTCACAAGTTCACTCCAAAGAAAAATAAAAATGGCACTCCAACACTCGTGTTTCACTCGGGAATACTTGAATGGCTCTTTTGATTCCCCTTCTGATCTCACACACACAAATGCCTTTTACCACTCCTTCTCTCGTTGTAAGTTCTTTAGAGGACTAGCGTAGACTTCTTCAAATCTGTCACAAGTGTTAGTCTTTAACAACAACGGTTAGTGACAATCGAAATGTAAGGTTCTGTCCAAAACAAATTCGGTTAGTGTTAAATGGAAAGAAAAGTGATGTAAAGTAAGGTAAAGGTTAGAAAGAAAGAAAAAGAAAAAAAAAATGGATTACTTACTACAAAGAAACACTTACTACTCTCCTTTCACCGAACAATCAATTCTTCATGCCCGGTTGATTGTGGTAGTGTTTGATGCTGTAGAACACATTAAACTTGCATTTTCTTTCAACTATTGATATTCTGATTTTTTTTTTTTTTGAATTTTCGGATTTTTTTTTTTAACTAGAGTTGACTTTGACTTTTTTTTTTTTTTGACTTTTTTTTTTTTTTTTTTTTTTGATTGTTTTTGCACTCACGAAGATGATTCTTACTTGTAATCCAACCTAGGCTCTGATTACCACATGATAAGAGGGCTCCTTGTTGAGGACGCCTTCTTGATTGTTTCGGATCTAGGATTGAAGTAAGATGTCTCCTGCAATAAGCATGGCTGCAAATTGGTGTTTAAAAGGGCTGAAAAATTTAGGTAGACAGAATGTAGAAGATGAAGGCTCGGAGAAGTTGACAATGGTGGAACGTTGAAAGTATTGGTTTGGTTATGGCTAGGTTTGGTCTTTGGTGAGGTGAATGGTGAGAAATGAAGTTTCTGACAAGGTTGAAAAATAGGTTGCAAGGGGTAGTACGAAAATGAAATAAAAACAAGGAAAAGAAATAAAATGAAACAAACTCCAAGGATGAACTCGAACAATCTGTTGAACGAACCCGAACCTTATCTTGAACTTGCTTCAGACGGACTTGGACCCTTCGATTATCTACAACCGAGAACCCAAAGTATCAAAGGGGTTGACCACGCAAGCAACGAACTTGAGAAGTCAGAAAGTTCTCAAAAGAACCGAAATGAGAGAAATTCTCACAAAAGTAAATTTCATTCAAATTGTCTTCTTTTTTCACATTACAAAGTATACATATATATAGGCTAGTACAAGGGAGTTGGCGCCTAGAATACTTGGCCAGAATTGAATTGGAAGTTTCAGATGAGTGGCTGAAATGTAAGCACAATTAACATGTGTTAATTATGTTAAATGTGGATGAGAAAACTACTCATCCTTATCCTTTGTGGCCGGCTGGTTTTGGAGGGAGGGAAGACTGAATTTCAAACATTTAACACATGTGTTTTATGTGTGAAATTCAAAGGAAATAACTCCTTGTCCTTATCTTACTTTGACGCCAACTTCAAGGAGGGAAATCTTGAAATTTGAATCTGCCACATGCCATGCACATGCTTGGAAGGATGGTGGACGCCCCTCATGCTGGTCACATGACCATGACACACTCTCCCACGTGGAGGACACCTTTGAGCTATCCCGGGACTCACCAGCTTGAGTTGAGCTAGTAGAGCTGGAGTTGAGCTGAATGGAGCTGAGTTGAGCTGAATTCAGCTAGCTGAAGTGTTGAGGATTAGTTGAGCTGAAACGAGCTGCTAGAAATCCATTGAGCTTTTTCCGAGCTAAGGTGAAGTCCTTCATTTGGTACTCTTCCTTGTGCCTATGAGAAAACAAAAGTTATACCATCATAAGTATTGTAAACTTATTAAAGAAAGTTAAAACAAGCTGAAAAACATAGTTATCATATTGGAAAACATGTAACAAGCTAAAGAAACATGGTAAACATGATTATGAGCTTGTGTTCTTATTGAACTTATTGAAAACACACCTATTTACATGCTTAATAAACACAATACTAGCTTAAGTACTATATAGTTACAAGATGTTACACATCAGTATGTAACATAGTGTAAAGTTTATTCTCTAAGGCATATGCATTATTAAAGGATTCTGAGACTTGTAAACATTTAAGAATAAGAACTTCCCTGAATTGCTTAGCCTTTGATCGAGTGATGGGTCCTGATGGTAAGACCTCCGGATCAGCTGATTGAGCTTGTGTAGATGTGCTCACATCATCGTCCATCATAGTATCCGCTAAAAGGTAGGGATCGTTCACCATGACATGCACTCAAATACACAGGTCATTCATCGTGACTTACGCACAAAGAGAGAGACATCGATCACGGTATAAGCTCAATGTGAGGGACCGTCCATTATGACATACACTTGAAGAGAGGGGTCATTCACCGCAACATATGCTTAAAGAGAAGGGTCGTTCATCATGGTATATGCTCTAAGAAAGGGACCATTCATTATGACATGCACTCGAAGAAAGAGGCCATTCAACGCGACATTCGCTCATCCATCACAGTATACTCTCAAAGAGGACCTTTTTCCTTGACTTGCACTCAAAGAGAGGATTCTTTAATCGTAACATACGCTCAAAGAGAGGGGTCATCGATCACGGTATACGCTCAAAGAGAGGGACTATTTATTATGACATGCATTGAAAGAGAGGGGTCATTTATTGTGACATACGCTCAAAGAAAAGGGTCATCCATCACGGTATACGCTCTAAGAAAGGGACCTTCCATTATGACATGCACTTGATGGAGGGGTCATTCATCGCGACATACGCTCATAGAGAAGGGTCGTCTATCACGGTATACGCTCTAAGAAAGGGACCATTCATTATGACATGCAGTCGAAGAGAGGGTCATTCACCGCGACATACGCTAAAAGAGAGGTGTCATCCATCATTGTATACACTTTAAGAAAGGGACCATTCATTATGACATGCAGTCGAAGAGATGGATCATACATCGTGACATTCGCTCAAAGAGAGAGGTCATCCATCACGGAATACTCTTAATGAGAAGGACCTTTCACCATGACTTGCACTCAAAGAGAGGGGTCATTCATCGTGACATACGCTCAAAGAGAAGGGTCATCCATCACGGTATACGCTCTAAGAAAGGGACCTTTCATTATGACATGCACTCGAAGAGAGGAGTCATTCATCGCAACATACTCTCAAAGAGAAGGGTCATCCATCACGTATAAGCTCTATGAAAGAGACCATTCATTAAGAAATGCACTCGAAGAGAGGGGTCATTCATCGCGATATACGCAAAAAGAGAGGGACCGTTCACCATGACATGCACTCGAATAGACATGTCATTCATCGCTACATACGCTTAAAGAGAGGATCATCGATCATTGTATAGACTCAAAGAGATGGACCGTTTATTATGACATGCACTCGAAGAGAGGGATCATTCGTCGCGATATACGCTCAATGAGAGGGGTCATCTATCACGGTATCGCTCAAAAGGAGAGATCATTCTCCATGACATTTACTCGAATAGACGGTTCATTTATCGCGACATACGCTAAAAGAGAGAGTCAATCGATCACGGTATAACCTCAAAGAGAGGGACCGTCCATTATGACGTGCACTCAAAGAGAAGGGTCATTCGTCGCGACATTCGCTCAAAGAGAGAGGTCATCCATCACAGTATACTCTTAAAGAGAAGGACCTTTCTCCATGATTTTCCCTCGAAGAGAGGGGTCTTACATCGCAACATACGCTCAAAGTGAGGGGTCATCGATCACGGTATACGCTTAAAGAGAGGGACCATTTATTATGACATGTACTGAAAGAGAGGGGTCATTTATCGTGACACACGCTCAAAGAGAAGGGTTTTCCATCATTGTATATGCTCAAAGAGAGGGACCGTTCCCCATGTCATGCACTTGAAGAGAGGGGTCATTCATCACGACATACGCTCAAAGAGAGGGGTCGCCCATCATGGTATACGCTCAAAGAGAGGGACTATTCACCATAACATGCACTTGAAGAGAGGGGTCATTCACCGCGACATATGCTCAAAGAGAAGGATCATCCATCGTGGTATATGCTCTAAGAAAGGGACCATTCATTATGACATGCAATTCGAAGAGAGGGGTCATTCATCGCGACATATGCTAAAAAAGAAGGGTCGTCCATCTCGTTATAGTTAAAATAATAAATTATGGGCTTTTGAACAAGTTATATAGATTCATCTAAAATTTTTAGCTTTTTACTCGTTTAAAATTTGAACGGATTCTCTATAAAGCCTTTTTAGACGTGGACGTTTTAATTCGAACAAAACAAAACCAGATGTTATTAAATCAAATTTGATGAGTTCAAATAGTTAATTATGAGATTTTGTACAAAATTATACAGATAAATCTAAAATTTTTAGCTTTTTACTCTGCTAAAATTCAAACGGATTCTCTATAAAGCCTTTTTAGACATGCACGTTTTAATCCGAACAAAACGTTAACTAGATGTTATTAAATCAAATTTTTTGAGTTCAAATAATTAATTATGGGCTTTTGAGCAAAATTATGTAGATTCATCTAAAATTTTCAGCTTTTTACTCGGTTAAAATTCAAACGGATTCTCTATAAAGCCTTTTTAGACATGCACATTTTAATCTCAACAAAACGAAAACCAGATTTTATTAAATGAAATTTTATGAGTTCAAATATTTAATTTTGAGCTTTTGAATAAAATTATACAGATTAATCTAAAATTTTTAGCTTTTTACTCGGTTAAAATTCGAACGGATTCTCTATAAAGCCTTTATAGACATGCACGTTTTAATCCCAACAAAACGAAAATCAGATGTTATTAAATCAAATTTTATGAGTTCAAATAGTTAATTACGGGCTTTTAAACAAAATTATACAGATTAATCTAAAATTTTCAACTTTTTAGTCGGTTAAAATTCGAACAGATTCTCTATAAAGCCTTATTAGACATGCACATTTTAATCCGAACAAAACAATTACTAGATGTTATTAAATCAAATTTTTTGAGTTCAAATAATTAATTATGGGCTTTTGAACAAAATTATATAGATTAATCTAAAATTTTCAGCTTTTTACTCGGTTAAAATTTGAACGGATTCTCTATAAAACCTTTTTAGACATGCACGTTTTAATAAGAACAAAACCAAAACCAGATGTTATTAAATCAAATTTTATGAGTTCAAGTAGTTAATTAAGGGATTTTGAACAAAATCATACAGATTAATATAAAATTTTTAACTTTTTACTCGGTTAAAATTCAAACGGATTCTCCATAAAGCCTTTTTAGACATGCACGTTTTAATTCGAATAAAACGATAACTAGATGTTATTAAATCAAATTTTTTGATTTCAAATAATTAATTATGGGCTTTTGAACAAAATTATGCAGATTAATCTAAAATTTTCAGCTTTTTACTCGGTTAAAATTCGAACAGATTCTCTTTAAAGCCCATTTACACATGCATGTTTTAATCCCAACAAAACGAAAATCAAATTTTATTAAATGAAATTTTATCAGTTCAAATAGTTAATTTTGAGCTTTTGAACAAAATTATACTTATTAATCTAAAATTTTTAGCTTTTTACTCGGTTAAAGTTCGAACGGATTCTCTATAAAGCCTTTATAGACATGCACGTTTTAATCCCAACAAAACGAAAATCAGATGTTATTAAATCAAATTTTATGAGTTCAAATAGTTAATTACGGGCTTTTAAACAAAATTATACAGATTAATCTAAAATTTTCAACTTTTTAGTCGGTTAAAATTCGAACAGATTCTCTATAAAGCCTTATTAGACATGCACATTTTAATCCGAACAAAACAATTACTAGATGTTATTAAATCAAATTTTTTGAATTCAAATAATTAATTATGGGCTTTTGAACAAAATTATATAGATTAATCTAAAATTTTAAGCTTTTTACTCGGTTAAAATTTGAACGGATTCTCTATAAAACCTTTTTAGACATGCACGTTTTAATAAGAACAAAACCAAAACCAGATGTTATTAAATCAAATTTTATGAGTTCAAATAGTTAAGTAAGGGCTTTTGAACAAAATTATACATATTAATATAAAATTTTTAGCTTTTTACTCGGTTAAAATTCAAACGGATTCTCCATAAAGCCTTTTTAGACATACACGTTTTAATTCGAATAAAATGATAACTAGATGTTATTAAATCAAATTTTTTGATTTCAAATAATTAATTATGGGCTTTTGAACAAAATTATGCAGATTAATCTAAAAATTTCAGCTTTTTACTCGGTTAAAATTCGAACAGATTCTCTTCAAAGCCCATTTACACATGCACATTTTAATCCCAACAAAACGAAAACCAGATTTTATTAAATGAAATTTTATGAGTTCAAATAGTTAATTTTGAGCTTTTGAACAAAATTATACTTATTAATCTAAAATTTTTAGCTTTTTACTCGGTTAAAATTCCAACGGATTCTCTATCAAGCCTTTTTAGACATACACGTTTTAATCCCAACAAAATGAAAATCAGATTTTATTAAATCAAATTATATCAGTTCAAATAATTAATTAAGGGCCTTTGAACAAAATTATACAGATTAATCTAAAATTTTCAGCTCCTTACTCGGTTAAATTCGAACGGATTCTCTATAAAGCCTTTTTAGACATGCACGTTTTAATCCGAACAAAACGGTAACTAGATGTTATTAAATCAAATTTTTTGAGTTCAAATAATTAATTATGGGCTTTTGAACAAAATTATGCAGATTAATCTAAAATTTTCTGCTTTTTACTCGGTTAAAATTCGAACGGATTCTCTATAAAGCCTTTTTAGACATGAACGTTTTAATCTGAACAAAATGATAAGTAGATGTTATTAAATCAAATTTTTTGAGTTCAAATAATTAATTATGGGATTTTAAAAAAATTATACAGATTAATCTAAAATTTTCAGCTTTTTACTCGGTTAAAATTTGAACGGATTCTCTACAAAGCCTTTTTACACATGAACGCTTTAATCTGAACAAAATGATAAGTAGATGTTATTAAATCAAATTTTTTGAGTTGAAATAATTAATTATGGGCTTTAAACAAAATTATACAGATTAATCTAAAATTTTCAGCTTTTTACTCGTTTAAAATTTGAACGGATTCTCTATAAAGCCTTTTTTGACATGGACGTTTTAATCCAAACAAAACAAAACCAGATGATATTAAATCAAATTTTATGGGTTAAAATAGTTAATTATGAGATTTTGAATAAAATTATACATATTAATCTAAAATTTTCAGCATTTTACTCGGTTAAAATTCGAACGGATTCTTTATAAAGCATTTTTAGACATGCACGTTTTAATCCAAACAAAACAAAAACCAGATGTTATTAAATCAAATTTTATGAGTTCATATAATTAATTATGCGCTTTTGAACAAAATTATGCAGATTAATCTAAAATTTTCAGCTTTTTACTCGGTTAAAATTCGAACAGATTCTCTTTAAAGCCCATTTACACATGCACGTTTTAATCCCCAAAAAACGAAAACCATAATTTATTAAATGAAATTTTATGAGTTCAAATAGTTCCCTAAAAGGGTCGTATGTGAATCAGCATCATCAGAATCCCATAGTAAACTGGGTTGAAAAATTGTGGATTGTTCTTCATCAGTGAATTTGATGTTTCCGAGTTGTTGGAGAAAAGTTTTGAAATCCATTGGTAAAAGAAGATAAGGGCGATAATGGTGAGAAAGTATGAGGAGGAATAAAAAGAGGGAGGAGAGGGTGATCTTATATATAGGTGTATAGTTTACTTTGGGATAGGATAGAAGAATTTCATTAGGAATAAAAAAGGGAATATGAGTTTGAATAAAGAAAGAAAACCTTTGAAAAAGGAAGATAAGATGATTAGAGTAGAGTTTAGAAAAAAGAGGCCAAAAAAAACTATTAAAAAAGGTATATGAGTTTGAGAAAGAATAAATACTATATTTTTAATTGAAAAATAGTAAAAGACTCCAAGAAAAAAGGGTTTGTAGGGAGGAGAGGATTTGAAAAATATTAGAATAAAAGAAAAGATTGGATATATAGTTGCAGTTGGTATAAAAGTCTGACTATCAGAACATTGATTCAACAAGACACCATGGAAGGTGTTGGTATAAACCCTATATAAGGTTGGTATATAACGAGAGAAGGCGGCAAAGTTACCACAACAGATAAGAAAAATCGAAAGATGTATAATCAAGAAACCAAATATACAAATCTGAATAGTCCGAAAGGTGAATAAAATAGAAATAAAAAAGAAACCGCAGTCTGAAGGGCTGTAAACCCCTTATACCGTAACCAAGAAGAAAACATGCGATAATAGATAAGGAAACATAACAGCACAAAGAGAAAATAGTACCTGACGCAGAGGCTCTCGGCCAAGAGGAGATCCCAACACACCTCTTCATCGTGGCCACCAGGGCGGTGGAGTTGCGGACGACACACGCCCAAGAGGATAACCCTCACTAAAAATGCCACTTCTCTACGGCTACCAGGTGAGCAAAGTACACTGAGGGGATGTAAAACCAAAGCATTAACCATGCCATAACGGTACGACGTTGAAGCAATCCACCGAGCGCTCAACCACCAAAGCCGATGGCGTCGAGGTCTGTCATAAAGGCTGTCGATATACTTGGGAGGCATTAAATTACAATCGGAAACTCTTTCGAACGGATGGAAAAAGGCCGGCATCCGTATCCCGTTTCGACGGTCATCGGGAGGGTGAAAAAAGCCAACAAATAACATAGTCCATACCTGGACAGAAAGCCGTAGGACCGAATACAGCATGAAACTCAAAACACAGTAAGGACATCTTGTGTACAGATTGAAGAGCGCTAACAGTGGCAACCAGGAGGAGGAAGGACAATGCCAGAATCGAAGGAAACAAGCCGACAGCGGGAGTGTATAGCCGGCCTCCCAGGGAGAAGGAAGACGTAGCCAGAAACATAGGAAACAAGCTGACAATAGAAGCAAAACAACATGGTAAGAAGGACAATCAGGAACAGAAAGCACCAAGACCATACTCGGCCTCTGAAGAAAGAGCATTGAATCACACGTAAGCGTTGATGACCACCAACGCCAGTGTAGATAAGGTCCTTCATGGAGGGTGGAAAGTAGGGTGAGTGCAGTTCACGGATAAACCTGATCGGATGACGGATCCCTCTACTCTAAAGGCGAACAACATGGATCCTCCAGAGGCGATCAAAGAAGAATCTACGAACAACATGGGAGAGAAGAGGAAGTGCGAAGAGGAGAGAAGAAAGAATGAGAATCAATTCACAGTCGAAAAACCTTATGAACCGATGGAAAAAGAACGACACCCTTATCTCATGTCGATCATCACGATCACCGGGAGAGATAAAATAAATAACAAATAACCCAGTCCATACCAGGTGTCGGAAGAGAAGGAGAATCCTTGCAAAACTTAATAACAAGAGTTTAAAAGAAAGAGGGAACCGAACCAAACCAGAGAACTGTGCAGAACCGGCCGCCCAAGGCAATTTGGCATAATAATAATGGCGAACCTGGGTAGAAAACAATAAGGCCGAAATCAGCATGAGAAGCAAGTCACGGTCAAGGCATCGTGTGGACGGTCGAAAGAGCGCAGGTAATAGTGGCATCCAGGAAAAATGCAAAAGACGCATCAAAGCCATAATCGGCCACTGAACAAAGAACACTGAACCGCATGTAAGCGGTGATGGCCACCATCGCCGGTGTTGGTAAGATCCCTCATTGAGGGTGGAAAGCAAAATAGAGTACAGATCACGGACAAACCTGAGTAGATCGTAGCCAAGATAGTTGCTGGTCGAATTTTAACCGACTAAAAAGTTGAAAATTTTAGATTTATCTGTATAATTTTGTTAAAAACCCCATAACTAACAATTTGAACTTATAAAATTTGATTTAATAACATTTAGTTTTCGTTTTGTTGGAACTAAAACGTGCATGTCCAAAAAGGCTTTGTAGAGAATCCGTTCGTATTTTAACCTAGTAAAAAGCTAAAAATTTTAGATTAATCTGTATAATTTTGTTCAAAAGCCCATAATTAATTATTTGAACTTAAAAAATTTGATTTAATAACATCTAGTTATCGTTTTGTTTGGATTAAAACGTGCATGTCTAGTTATCGTTTTTCGTTTTGTTGGGATTAAAACTTGCTTGTCTAAAATTGCTTTATAGAGAATCCTTTCGAATTTTAACCGACTAAAAAGCTGAAAATTTTAGATTTATCTGTATAATTTTGTTCAAAATCCCTTAACTAACTATTTGAAATCATAAAATTTGATTTAATAACATTTGGTTTTCGTTTTGTTGGGATTAAAACGTGCATGTCCAAAAAGGCTTTGTAGAGAATCCGTTCGTATTTTAACCTAATAAAAAGCTAAAAATTTTAGATTAATCTGTATAATTTTGTTCAAAAGCCCATGTTCAACTATTTGAACTCATAAAATTTGATTTTTTTTATAGGGATTAAAACTTACTTGTCTAAAATTGCTTTATAGAGAATCCGTTTGAATTTTAAACGAGTAAAAAGCTGGAAATTTTAGATATATCTGTATAATTTTGTTCAAAATGCCATAATTAACTATTTGAACACATAAAATTTCGTTTAATAACATCTGGTTTTTGTTTTGTTCAGATTAAAACGTCCACGTCTAAAAAGGCTTTATAGAGAATCCGATCAAATTTTAACCGAATAAAAAGCTAAAAATTTTAGATTAATCTGTATAATTTTGTTCAAAAGCCCATAATTAATTATTTGAACTCAAAAAATTTGATTTAATAAAATCTTGTTTTTGTTTTCTTCGGATTAAAACGTGTATATCTAAAAAGGCTTTGTAGAGAATTCGTTCGAATTTTAAACGAGTAAAAAGCTAAAAATTTTAAATTAATCTGTATAATTTTGTTCAAAATCCTATAATTAACTATTTGAACTCATAAAATTTAATTTAATAACATCTGGTTTTTGTTTTGTTCGGATTAAAACGTGCATGTCTAAAATTGCTTTATAGAGAATCCGTTCGAATTTTAACCGAGTAAAAAGCTGAAAATTTTAGATTTATCTGTATAATTTTGTTGAAAATCTCATAATTAAATATTTGAACTCATAAAATTTGATTTAATATCATCTGGTTTTGTTTTGTTCGGATTAAATCGTCCATGACTAAAAAGGCTTTATAGAGAATCCGTTCAAATTTTAACCGAGTAAAAAGATGAAAATTTTAGATTAATCTGTATAATTTTGTTCAAAAGACCATAATTAATTATTTGAACACATAAAATTTGATTTAATAACATCTAGTTATCATTTTGTTCGGATAAAACGTGCACGTCTAAAAAGGCTTTATAGAGAATTTGTTTGAATTTTAACCGACTAAAAAGTTGAAAATTTTAGATTAATCTATATAATTTTGTTCAAAAGCCCATGATTAACTATATGAACTCATAAAATATGATTTAATAACATCTGGTTTTTGTTTTATTTCGATTAAAATGTGCATGTCTAAAAAGGCTTTATAGAGAATCCGTTCGAATTTTAACCGAGTAAAAAGCTAAAAATTTTAGATTAATCTGTATAATTTTGTTCAAAAGGCCATAATTAATTATTTGAACTCAAAAAATTTGATTTAATAACATCTAATTATCGTTTTGTTCGGATTAAAACGTCCATGTCTAAAAAGGCTTTATAGAAAATTTGTTCGAATTTTAATCGAGTACAAAGTTGAAAATTTTAGAATTAATTTGTATAATTTAGTTCAAAAGCCCATAATTAATTATTTAAACTCAAAAAATTTAATTTAATAACATCTGTTTTTTGTTTTGCTCGGATTAAAACGTCTACGTCTAAAAAGGCTTTATATAGAGAATCGGTTCGAATATTAACCGAATAAAAAGCTAAAAATTTTATATTAATCTGTATAATTTTGTTTAAAAGACCATATTCAACTATTTGAACTCATAAAATTTGATTTAATAACATGTGGTTTTCGTTTTGGTGGGATTAAAACTTACATGTCTAAAATTTCTTTATAGAGAATCCATTCGAATCTTAACCGAGTAAAAAGCTGAAAATTTTAGATTTATCTATATAGTTTTGTTCAAAATCCCATAATTAACTATTTGAACTCGTAAAATTTAATTTAATAATATCCGTTTTTGTTTTTGTTCGGATTAAAACGTGCATGTCTAAAAAGACTTTATAGAGAATCTGTTCGAATTTTAACCAAGTAAAAAGTTGAAAATTTTAGATTAATCTAAATAATTTTGTTCAAAAACCCATAATTAAGTATTTGAACGCAAAAAATTTGATTTAATAACATCTAGTTATTATTTTGTTCGGATTAAAACGTGCATGTCTAAAACGGCTTTATAGAGAATTCGTTCGAATTTTAACCGAGTAAAACGATGAAAATTTTAGATTTATCTGTATAATTTAGTTCAAAATCTCATAATTAAATATTTGAACTCATAAAATTTTATTTAAAAACATCTGATTTTCGTTTTGTTTGGATTAAAACGTGCTTATCTAAAAAGTCTTTATAGAGAATCCATTTGAAATTTAAACAAGTAAAAAGCTGAAAACTTTAGATTAATCAGTATAATTTTGTTCAAAAGCTCAAAATTAAATATTTGAACTCATAAAATTTCTTTTAATAAAATATTTTTTTCGTTTTGTTGGATTAAAATGTGCATGTCTAAAAAGGCTTTATAGAGAATTTGTTCGAATTTTAACCGAGTAAAAAGCTGAAAATTTTAGATTAATCTGTATAATTTTGTTCAAAAGCCCATAATCAACTATTTGAACTCGTAAAATTTGATTTAATAACATCTGATTTTCTTTTGTTAGGATTAAAACGTGTATGTCTAAAAATGCTTTATAGAGAATCCGTTCGAATTTTAACCGAGTAAAAAGCTGAAAATTGTAGATTAATCTGTATAATTTTGTTAAAAAGCCCATAATTAACTATTTGAACTCAAAAAAATTGATTTAATAACATCTACTTATCGTTTTGTTCGGTTTAATACGTGCATGTCTAAAAATGCTTTATAGAGAATCTGTTCGAATTTTAACTGAGTAAAAGTGGAAAATTTTAGATTAATTTGTATAATTTTGTTCAAAAGCCCATAATTAATTATTTGAACTCAAAAAATTTAATTTAATAACATCTAGTTATCATTTTATTCGGATTAAAACGTGCATGTCGAAAAAGGCTTTATAGAGAATCTGTTCAAATTTTAACCGAGTAAAAAGCTGAAAATTTTAGATTAATCTGTATAATTTTGTTCAAAAGCCCATAATTAATTATTTGAACTCAAAAAATTTGATTTAATAACATCTAGTTATCGTTTTATTCGGATTAAAACGTGCATGTCTAAAAAGGCTTTATAGAGAATTCGTTCGAATTTTAACCGAGTAAAAAGCTGAAAATTTTAGATTAATCTGTATAATTTTGTTAAAAAGTCCTTAATTAACTATTTGAACTCATAAAATTTGATTTAATAACATCTGGTTTTCGTTTTGTTGGGATTAAAACGTGCATGTCTAAAAAGGCTTGATAGAGAATCCGTTCGAATTTTAACCGAGTAAAAAGCTAAAAATTTTAGATTAATAAGTATAATTTTGTTCAAAAGCTCAAAATTAACTACTTGAACTCATAAAATTTCATTTAATAAAATCTGGTTTTCGTTTTGATGGGATTAAAACGTGCATGTATAAATGGGCTTTAAAGAGAATCTGTTAGAATTTTATCCGAGTAAAAAGATGAAAATTATAGATTAATTTGCATAATTTTGTTCAAAAGCCCATAATTAATTATTTGAACTCAAAATATTTGATTTAATAACATCTAGTTATCGTTTTGTTGGGATTAAAACGTGCATGTCTAAAACGGCTTTATAGAGAATCCGTTCAAATTTTAACCGAGTAAAAAGTTGAAAATTTTAGATTAATCTGTATAATTTTGTTCAAAAGCCCATAATTAATTATTTGAACTCAAAAAATTTTATTTAATAATATCTCGTTATCGTTTTGTTTGGATTAAAACGTGCATGTCTAAAAAGGCTTTATAGAGAATCTGTTCGAATTTTAACCGACTAAAAAGTTGAAAATTTTAGATTAATCTGTATAATTTTGTTCAAAAGCCCATAATTAACTATTTGAACTCATAAAATTTGATTTAATAACATCTGCCTTTCGTTTTGTTGGGATTAAAACGTACATGTCTATAAAGGCTTTATAGAGAATCCGTTCGAATTTTAATAGAGTAAAAAGCAGAAAATTTTAGATTAATCTATATAGTTTTGTTCGAAAGCTCAAAATTAAATATTTGAACTCATAAAATTTAATTTAATAAAATCTGGTTTTCGTTTTGTTGGGATTAAAATGTGCATGTCTAAAAAGGCTTTGTAGAGAATTCGTTCGAATTTTAACTGAGTAAAAAGCTAAAAAAATTTAGATTTATTTGTATAATATTATTCAAAATCCCATAATTAACTATTTGAACTCATAAAATTTTATTTAATAACATCTGGTTTTTGTTTTGTTCGGATTAAAACGTACATGTCTAAAAAGGCTTTATAGAGAATCTGTTCAATTTTTAATAGAGTAAAAAGCTGAAAATTTTAGATTAATTTGTATATTTTTTTTCAAAAGCCCATAATTAATTATTTGAACTCAAAAAATTTTATTTAATAACATCTAGTTATCGTTTTGTTCTGATTTTATTCAACTACGTGAACTCATAAAATTTGATTTAATAACACCTGGTTTTCGTTTTAGTAGGATTAAAACTTGCATGTCTAAAATTGCTTTATAGAGAATTCGTTCGAATTTTAACCGAGTAAAAAGTTGAAAATTTTAGATTTATCTGTATAATTTTTTTCAAAATCCCATAATTAACTATTTGAAATCATCAAATTTAATTTAATAACCTCTAGTTTTTGTTTTGTTCGGACTAAAACGTGCATGTCTAGAAAGACTTTATTGAGAATCCATTCAAATTTTAACGGAGTAAAAAGCTAAAAATTTTAGATTAATCTGTATAATTTTGTTCAAAAGCCCATAATTAATTATTTGAACTCAAAAAATTTGATTTAATAACATCTAGTTATCATCTTGTTCGGAATAAAACGTGCATGTGTAAAAAGGCTTTATAGAGAATCCGTTCGAATTTTAACCGAGTAAAAAGTTGAACATTTTAGATTAATTTGTATAATTTTGTTTAAAAGCCCGTAATTAACTATTTGAACTCATAAAATTTGATTTAATAACATCTGATTTTCGTTTTGTTGGGATTAAAACGTGCATGTCTATAAAGGCTTTATAGAGAATCCGTTCGAATTTTAACCGAGTAAAAAGCTAAAAATTTTAGATTAATCTGTATAATTTTGTTCAAAAGCTCAAAATTAAATTTTTAAACTCATAAAATTTCATTTAATAAAATCTGGTTTTCGTTTTGTTGGAATTAAAATGTGCATGTCTAAAAAGGCTTTGTAGAGAATCCGTTCGAATTTTAACCGAGTAAAAAGCTAAAAATTTTAGATTAACTTGTATAATTTTGTTCAAAAGCCCATAATTAATTATTTGAACTCAAAAAATTTGATTTATCATTGTAATTTTGTTCAAAATCTCATAATTAACTATTTGAACTCATCAAATTTGATTTAATAACATCTGGTTTTGTTTTATTCGGATTAAAACGTCCACGTCTAAAAAGGCTTTATAGAGAATTCGTTCAAATTTTAAAAGAGTAAAAAGCTAAAAATTTTAGATTAATCTGTATAATTTTATTCAAAAGCTCAAAATTAAATATTTGAACTCATAAAATTTCATTTAATAAAATTTGGTTTTGTTTAGTTCAAAATCTCATAAGATTGATCTGTATAATTTTGTTCAAAATCTCATAATTAACTATTTCAACTCATCAAATTTGATTTAATAACATCTGGTTTTGTTTTGTTCGGATTAAAACGTCCATGTCTAAAAAGGCTTTATAGAGAATCCGTTCAAATTTTAACCGAGTAAAAAGCTGAAACTTTTAGATTAATTTGTATAATTTTGTTCAAAAGCCCATAATTAATTATTTAAACTCAAAAAATTTGATTTAATAACATCTACTTATCGTTTTGTTCGGTTTAATACGTGCATGTCTAAAAATGCTTTATAGAAAATCTGTTCGAATTTTAACTGAGTTAAAAGTGGAAAATTTTAGATTAATTTGTATAATTTTGTTCAAAAGCCCATAATTAATTATTTGAACTCAAAAAATTTGATTTAATATCTAGTTATCATTTTATTCGGATTAAAACGTCCATGTCTAAAAAGGCTTTATAGAGAATCTATTCAAATTTTAACCGAGTAAAAAGCTGAAAATTTTAGATTAATCTGTATAATTTTGTTTAAAAGACCATATTCAACTCTTTGAACTCATAAAATTTGATTTAATAACATCTGGTTTTCGTTTTAGTAGGATTAAAACTTGCATGTCAAAAATTGCTTTATAGAGAATCCGTTCATATTTTAACCGAGTAAAAAGCTGAAAATTTTAGATTTATCTGTATAATTTTTTTCAAAATCACATAATTAACTATTTGAACTCATCAAATTTGATTTAATAACATCTAGTTTTTGTTTTGTTCGGATTAAAACGTACATGTCTAAAAACACTTTATAGTGAATCTATTCAAATTTTAACCGAGTAAAAAGCTGAAACTTTTAGATTAATCTGTATAATTTTTTTCAAAAGCCCATAATTAATTATTTGAACTCAAAAAATTTGATTTAATGACATCTAGTTATCGTTTTGTTCGAATTAAATCGTGCATGTCCAAAAAGTATTTATAGAGAATCCATTCGAATTTTAACCGAGTAAAATGTTGAAAATTTTAGATTAATTTGTATAATTTTGTTTAAAAGCCCATAATTAATTACTTGAACTCAAAAAATTTGATTTAATAATATCTGGTTTTTGTTTTGTTCGGATTAAAACGTTTACATCTAAAAAGGCTTTATAGAGAATCCGTTCGAATATTAACTGAGAAAAAAGCTAAAAATTTTAGATTAATCTGTATAATTTTGTTTAATAGACCATATTCAACTATTTGAACTCATAAAATTTGATTCAATAACACCTGGTTTTCGTTTTGGTAGGATTAAAACTTGCATGTCTAAAATTACTTTATAGAGAATCCGTTCGAATTTTAACCGAGTAAAAAGTTGAAAATTTTAGATTTATCTGTATAATTTTGTTCAAAATCTCATAATTAACTATTTGAACTCATCAAATTTGATTTAATAACATCTGTTTTGTTTTATTCGGATTAAAACGTCCACGTCTAAAAAGGCTTAATAGAGAATCCGTTCAAATTTTAAACGAGTAAAAAGCTAAAAATTTTAGATTAATCTATATAATTTGGTTCAAAAGCCCATAATTAATTATTTGAACTCAAAAAATTTGATTTAATAACATCTAGTTATCTTCTTGTTCGGAATAAAACGTGCATGTGTAAAAAGGCTTTATAGAGAATCCTTTCGAATTTTAACCGAGTATAAAGTTGAAAATTTTAGATTAACTTGTATAATTTTGTTCAAAAGCCCATAATTAATTATTTGAACTCAAAAAAGTTGATTTAATAACATCTGGTTTTTGTTTTGTTCGGATTAAAACATCTACGTCTAAAAAGGCCTTATAGAGAATCCGTTCGAATATTAACCGAGTAAAAAGCTAAAAATTTTAGATTAATCTGTATAATTTTGTTTAATAGACCATATTCAACTATTTGAACTTAGAAAATTTGATTTAATAACATCTGGTTTTCGTTTTGGTGGGATTAAAACTTGCATGTCTAAAATTGTTTTATAGAGAATCCGTTCGAATTTTAACAGAGTATAAAGCTGAAAATTTTAGATTTATTTGTATAATTTTGTTCAAAATCCCAAAATTAACTATTTGAACTCGTAAAATTTGTTTTAATAATATCTGGTTTTTGTTTTGTTCGGATTGAAACGTGCATGTCTAAAAAGGCTTTATTGAGAATCTGTTCGAATTTTAACAGAGTAAAAAGTTGAAAATTTTAGATTAATTTTATAATTTTATTCAAAATCTCATAATTAACTATTTGAAATCATCAAATTTGATTTAATAATATCTGGTTTTGTTTTATTCGGATTAAAACTTCCACGTCTAAAAAGGCTTAATAGAGAATCCGTTCAAATTTTAAACGAGTAAAAAGCTAAAAATTTTAGATTAATCTATATAATTTGGTTCAAAAGCCCATAATTAATTATTTGAACTCAAAAAATTTAAATTAATAACATCTAGTTATCGTTTTGTTCGGATTAAAACGTGCATGTCTAAAAAGGCTTTATAGAGAATTCGTTCGAATTTTAACCGAGTAAAAAGTTGAAAATTTTAGACTAATTTGTATAATTTTGTTCAAAAGCCCATAATTAATTATTTGAACTCAAAAAATTTTATTTAATAACATCTGTTTTTTGTTTTGTTCGGATTATAACGTCTACGTCTAAGAAGGCTTTATAGAGAATCCGTTCGAATATTAACCGAGAAAAAAGCTAAAAATTTTAGATTAATCTGTATAATTTTTTTTAAAAGACCATATTAAACTATTTGAACTCATAAAATTTGATTTAAGAATATCTGGTTTTCGTTTTTGTAGGACTAAAACTTGCATGTCTAAAATTGCTTTATAGAGAATCCATTCGAATTTTAACTGACTAAAAAGCTAAAAATTTTAGATTAATCTATATAATTTTGTTCGAAATCTCATAATTAACTATTTGAACTCATAAAATTTTATTTAATAACATCTGGTTTTGTTTTGATCGGATTAAAATGTCCACGTATAAAAAGGCTTTATAGAGAATCTGTTCAAATTTTAACCGAGTAAAAAGCTAAAAATTTTAGATTAATCTATATAATTTTGTTCAAACGCCCATAATTAATTATTTGAACTCATAAAATTTGATTTAATAACATCTAGTTATTGTTTTGTTCGGATTAAAACGTGCATGTCTAAAAAGGCTTTATAGAGAACCCGTTCTAATTTTAACCGTGTAAAAAGTTGAAAATTTTAGATTAATCTTTATAATTTTGTTCAAAAGCCCATAATTAACTATTTGAACTCGTAAAATTTGATTTAATAACATCTGATTTTCGTTTTGTTGGGATTAAAACGTGCATGTCTAAAAAGGCTTGATAGAGAATCCGTTCGAATTTTAACCGGGTAAAAAGCTGAAAATTTTAGATTAATAAGTATAATTTTGTTCAAAAGCTCAAAATTAACTATTTGAACTCATAAAATTTCATTTAATAAAATCTGGTTTTCGTTTTGTTGGTATTAAAACGTGCATGTGTAAATGGGCTTTAAAGAGAATCTGTTCAAATTTTAACCGAGAAAAAAGCTGAAAATTGTAGATTAATCTCCAAAATTTTGTTTAATGTCCCATAATTAACTATTTGAACTCATAAAATTTAATTTAATAACATCTAGTGATCATTTTATTCGGATTAAAATGTGCATGTCTAAAAAAGCTTTATGGTGATTCCGTTTGAATTTTAACCGAGTAAAAAGCTGAAAATTTTAGATAAATCTGTATAATTTTGTTCAAAAGCCCTTAATTAACTATTTGAACTCATAAAATTTGATTTAATAACATCAGGTTTTTCTTTTGTTCGGATTAAAACGTACATGTCTAAAAAGGCTTTATAGAGTATCCGTTCTAATTTTAACCGAGTAAAAAGCTTAAAATTTTAGATTAATCTGTATAATTTTGTTCAAAAGCCCATAATTAACTATTTGAACTCGTAAAATTTGATTTAATAACATTTGTTTTTTGTTTTGTTGGGATTAAAACGTGCATGTCTAAATGAGATTTGTAGAGAATCCGTCGAATTTTAATCGAGTAAAAAGCTGAAAATTTTAGATTAGTCTGTATAATTTTGTTCAAAAGCTCAAAATTAAATATTTGAAGTCATAAAATTTGATTTAATAAAATCTTGTTTTCGTTTTGTTTTGATTAAAATGTGCATGTCTAAAAAGGCTTTGTAGAGAATTCGTTGGATTTTTAACTGAGTATAAAGCTAAAAATTTTAGGTTAATTTGGATAATTTTGCTTAAAAGACCATATTCAACTATTTGAACTCATAAAATTTGATTTAATAACATCTGGTTTTTGTTTTGTTCGGATTAAAACGTGCATGTCTAAAAAGACTTTATAAAGAATCCGTTCAAATTTTAACCGAGTAAAAAGCTAAAACTTTTAGATTAATCTGCATAATTTTGTTCAAAAGCCCATAATTAACTATTTGAACTCGTAAAGTTTGATTTAGTAACATCTGATTTTCGTTTTGTTGGATTAAAGTGTGCATGTCTAAAAAGGCTTTATAGAGAATCCGTTCTAATTTTAACCAAGTAAAAAGCTAAAAGTTTTAGATAAATCTGTATAATTTTATTCAAAAGCTCAAAATTAAATATCTGAACTCATAAAATTTCATTTAATAATTTTTTTTTCATTTTGTTGAGATTAAAATGTGCATGTCTAAAAAGGCTTTGTAGAGAATCCCTTCGAATTTTAACCTAGTAAAAAGCTAAAAATTTTAGATTAATCTGTATAATTTTGTTCAAAAGCCCATATTCAACTATTTGAACTCATAAAATTTGATTTAATAACATCTAATTTTCGTTTTGTTGGGGCTAAAACTTGCTTGTCTAAAATTGCTTTATATAGAATTCGTTCAAAATTTAAACGAGTAAAAAGTTAAAAATTTTAGATTTATTTGTATAATTTTGTTTAAAAGACCATATTCAATAATTTGAACTCATAAAATTTGATTTAATAACATCTGATTTTCGTTTTGGTGGGATTAAAACTTGCTTGTCTAAAATTGCTTTATAGAGAATATGTTCAAATTTTAACCGAGTAAAAAGCTGAAAATTTTAGATTAATCTGTATAATTTTTTTCAAAAGCCCATAATTAATTATTTGAACTCAAAAAATTTGATTTAATAACATCTAGTTATCATTTTGTTCGGATAAAAACGTGCATGTCTAAAAAGGCTTTATAAAGAATCCGTTCAAATTTAACCGAGTAAAAAGTTAAAAATTTTAGATTAATCTGTATAATTTTGTTCAAAAGACCATAATTAATTATTTGAACTCAAAAAATTTGATTTAATAACATCTAGTTATCGTTTTGTTCTGATTAAAACGTGCACATCTAAAAAGGCTTTATAGAGAATCTGTTCAAATTCTAATCTAGTAAAAAGTTGAAAATTTTATATTAATCTGTATAATTTTGTTCAAAAGCCCAAAATTAACTATTTGAACTCGTAATATTTGATTTAATAACATCTGGTTTTTCGTTTTGTTGGGATTAAAACCTTCATGTCTAAAAAGGCTTTATAGAGAACCCGTTCGAATTTTAATAGAGTAAAAAGCAAAAAATTTTAGATTAATCTATATACTTTTGTTCGAAAGCTCAAAATTAAATATTTGAACTCATAAAATTTAATTTAATAAAATCTGGTTTTCGTTTTATTAGGATTAAAATGTGCATGTCTAAAAAGGCTTTGTAGAGAATCTGTTAGAATTTTAACCAAGTAAAAAGCTAAAAATTTTAGATTAATCTGTATAATTTAGTTCTATAGCCCATATTCAACTATTTGAACTCATAAAATTAGATTTAATATCATCTAATTTTCGTTTTGTTGGGGCTAAAACTTGCTTGTCTAAAATTGCTTTATAGAGAATCCGTTCTAATTTTAACAGAGTAAAAAGCTAAAAAATTTAGATTTATGTGTATAATTTTGTATAAAATCCCATAATTAACTATTTGAACTCAAAAAATTTAATTTAATAACATCTGATTTTTGTTTTGCTCGGATTAAAACGTGCATGTCTAAAAAGGCTCTATAGAGAATACGTTCAAATTTTAAACGACTAAAAAGTTGAAAATTTTAGATTAATCTATATAATTTTGTTCAAAAGCCCATAATTAACTATTTGAACTCATAAAATTTGATTTAATAACATCTGGTTTTTGTTTTGTTCGGATTAAAACGTGCATGTCTAAAAAGGCTTTATAGAGAATCCGTTCAAATTTTAACCGAGTAAAAAGCTAAAAATTTTAGATTAATCTGTATAATTTTGTTCAAAAGACCATAATTAATTATTTGAACTCATAAAATTTGATTTAATAACATATGGTTTTTGTTTTGTTGGGATTAAAACGTGCATGTCTAAAAAGTCTTTATAGAGAATCCATTCGAATTTTAACCGAGTAAAAAGCTAAAATTTTTAGATAAATCTGTATAATTTTATTCAAATGCTCAAAATTAAATATCTAAACTCATAAAATTTTCATTTAATAAAATCTTGTTTTCGTTTTGTTGAGATTAAAATGTGCATGTCTAAAAAGGCTTTGTAGAGAATCCCTTCGAATTTTAACAAAGTAAAAAGCTAAAAATTTTAGATTAATCTGTATAATTTTGTTCAAAAACACATATTCAACTATTTGAACTCTTAAAATTTGATTTAATAACATCTAATTTTCGTTTTGTTGGGGCTAAAACTTGCTTGTCTAAAATTGCTTTATTGAGAATCCGTTCGAAATTTAAACGAGTAAAAAGCTGAAAATTTTAGATTTATCTGTATAATTTTGTTTAAAATCTCATAATTAAATATTTGAACTCAGAAAATTTGATTTAATAACATCTGTTTTTTTTTGTTAGAATTAAAACATCTACGTCTAAAAAGGCTTTACAGAGAATCAGTTCAAATTTTAACCGAGTAAAAAGCTGAAAATTTTAGATTAATCTGTATAATTTTTTTCAAAAGCCCATAATTAATTATTTGAACTCAAAAAATTTTATTTAATAATATCTAGTTATCATTTTGTTCGAATTAAAACGTGCATGTCTAAAAAGGCTTTATAGAGAATCCGTTGAAATTTAACCGAGAAAAAAGCTGAAAATTTTAGATTAATCTGTATAATTTTGTTCAAAAGACCATAATTAATTATTTGAACTCAAAAAATTTGATTTAATAATATCTAGTTATCGTTTTGTTCGGATTAAAACGTGCATGTCTAAAAAGGCTTTATAGAGAATCTGTTCAAATTTTAATCGAGAAAAAAGCTGAAAATTTTAGATTAATCTGTATAGTTTTGTTCAAAAGCCCATAATTAATTATTTGAACTCAAAAATTTTTATTTAATAACATCTAGTTATCATTTTGTTCGGATTAAAACGTGCATGTCTAAAAAGGCTTTATAGAGAATCCGTTCAAATTTAACCGAGTAAAAAGCTGAAAATTTTAGATTAATCTGTATAATTTTGTTCAAAAGACCATAATTAATTATTTGAACTCAAAAAGTTTGATTTAATAACATCTAGTTATCATTTTGTTCGGATTAAAACGTGCATGTCTAAAAAGGCTTTATAGAGAATCTGTTCAAATTTTAATCGAGTAAAAAGTTGAAAATTTTAGATTAATCTGTTTAATTTTGTTCAAAAGCCCAAAATTAACAATTTGAACTCGTAATATTTGATTTAATAACATCTGGTTTTCGTTTTGTTGGGATTAAATCCTTCATGTCTAAAAAGGCTTTATAGAGAATCCGTTCGAATTTTAATAGAGTAAAAAGTAGAAAATTTTAGATTAATCTATATACTTTTGTTTGAAAGCTCAAAATTAAATATTTGAACTCACAAAATTGAATTTAATAAAATCTTGTTTTCGTTTTATTGGGATTAAAATGTGCATGTCTAAAAATGCTTTGTAGAGAATCTGTTCGAATTTTAACCAAGTAAAAAGCTAAAAATTTTAGATTAATCTGTATAATTTAGATCGATAGCCCATATTCAACTATTTGAACTCATAAAATTAGATTTAATAACATCTAATTTTCGTTTTGTTGGGGCTAAAACTTGCTTGTCTAAAATTGCTTTATAGAGAATCCGTTCGAATTTTAACCGAGTAAAAAGCTAAAAAATTTAGATTTATCTGTATAATTTTGTACAAAATCCAATAATTAACTATTTGAACTCATAAAATTTAATTTAATAATATCTGGTTTTTGTTTTGTTCGGATTAAAACGTGCATGTCTAAAAAGGCTTTATAGAGAATCCGTTTGAATTTTAACCAAGTAAAAAGCTGAAAATTTTAGATTTATCTGTATAATTTTGTTCAAAATCTCATAATTAAATATTTGAATTCATAAAATTTGATTTAATAACATCTTTTTTTTTATTAGGATTAAAACTTCTATGTCTAAAAAGGCTTTATAGTAAATTCGTTCAAATTTTAACCGAGTAAAAAGCTTAAAATTTTAGATTAATATGTATAATTTTGTTCAAAAGCCCATAATTAATTATTTGAATTGAAAAAATATGATTTAATAACATCTAGTTATCATTTTGTTCGGATTAAAACGTGCATGTCTAAAAAGGCTTTATAGAGAATCCATTCAAATTTAACCGAGTAAAAAGTTGAAAATTTTATATTAATCTGTATAATTTTGTTCAAAATCCCATAATTAACTATTTGAACTCGTAAAATTTGATTTAATAACATCTGGTTTTGTTTTGTTGGGATTAAAACGTGCATGTCTAAAAAGACTTTGTAGAGAATTACGTTCGAATTTTAACCAAGTAAAAAGCTAAAACTTTTAGATTTATCTGTATAATTTTGTTCAAAAGCCCATATTCAACTATTTGAACCCATAAAATTTGATTTAATAACATATAATTTTCGTTTTATTGAGGCTAAAACTTGCATGTCTAAAATTGATTTATAGAGAATCCGTTCGAAATTTAAACGAGTAAAAAGTTAAAAATTTTAGATTTATTTGTATAATTTTGTTTAAAAGACCATATTCAACAATTTGAACTCATAAAATTTGATTTAATAACATCTGATTTTTGTTTTGGTGGGATTAAAACTTGCTTATCTAAAATTGCTTTATAGAGAATCCGTTCGAATTTGAACCGAGTAAAAAGTTCAAAATATTTGATTTATCTATATAATTTTGTTCAAAATCTCATAATTAACTATTTGAAATCATAAAATTTTATTTAATTACATCTGTTTTTTGCTTTGTTCAGATTAAAATGTGCATGTCTAAAAAGGCTTTATAGAGAATATGTTAAAAATTTTAACCGAGTAAAAAGCTGAAAAATTTTAGATTAATCTGTATAACTTTGTTCAAAAACCCATAATTAATTATTTGAACTCAAAAAATTTGATTTAATAACATCTAGTTATCATTTTGTTCGGATTAAAACGTGCATGTCTAAAAAGGCTTTATAGAGAATCCGTTCAAATTTAACTGAGTAAAAAGCTGAAAATTTTAGATAAATCTGTATAATTTTGTTCAAAAGCCCATAATTAATTATTTGAACTCAAAGAATTTAATTTAATAACATCTTGTTATCATTTTGTTCGGATTAAAATGTGCATGTCTAAAAAGGCTTTGTAGAGAATCCCTTCGAATTTTAACCGAGTAAAAAGCTAAAAATTTTAGATTAATCTGTATAATTTTGTTCAAAAGCCCATATTCAACTATTTGAACTCATAAAATTTAATTTAATAACATCTGATTTTCGTTTTGGTGGGATTAAAACTTGCTTGTCTAAAATTGCTTTATAGAGAATCCGTTCGAATTTTAATCGAGTAAAAAGTTGAAAATATTTGATTTATCTGTATAATTTTGTTCAAAATCGTTATACAGATTAACTATTTGAACTTTAAACGATTAAAAAGCTTATAGAGAATCCGTTCAAATTTTAACCGAGAAAAAAGTTGAAAATTTTAGATTAATCTGTATAATTTTGTTCAAAAGCCCATAATTAATTATTTGAACTCGTAAAATTTGATTTGATAACATCTGATTTTTGTTTTGTTGGGATTAAAACGTTCTTATCTAAAAAGTCTTTATAGAGAATCCGTTCAAATTTTAACCGAGTAAAAAGCTAAAAATTTTAGATTAATCTGTATAATTTTGTTCAAAAGCCCATAATTAATTATTTGAACACAAAAAATTTGATTTAATAACATCTAGTTATCGTTTTGTTCGGATTAAAACGAGCATGTTTAAAAAGGCTTTATAGAGAATCTGTTCAAATTTTAATTGAGTAAAAAGTTGAAAATTTTAGATTAATCTGTATAAAATTTTAGAATTCGTTCGAATTTTCACCGAGTAAAAAGCTAAAAATTTTAGATTAATATGTATAATTTTATTTAGAAGACCATATTCAACTATTTGAACTTATAAAATTTGATTTAATAACATCTAGTTTTCGTTTTGGTGGGATTAAAACTTGCATGTCTAAAATTGCTTTATAAAGAATTCGTTCGAATTTTAACCCAGTAAAAAGCTGAAAATTTTAGATTTATCTGTATAATTTTGTTCAAAATCCAATAATTAACTATTTGAACTCATAAAATTTCATTTAATAACATCTGGTTTTTGTTTTGTTCGGATTAAAACGTGCATGTCTAAAATGGCTTTATAGAGAATCCGTTCGAAATTTAAACAAGTAAAAAGCTGAAAATTTTAGATTAATCAGTATAATTTTGTTCAAAAGATCAAAATTAAATATTTGAACTCATATAATTTCTTTTAATAAAATCTTGTTTTCGTTTTGTTGGGATTAAAACATGCATGTCTAAAAAGGCTTTATGGAGAATCTGTTCGAATTTTAATCGAGTAAAAAGCTGAAAATTTTAGATTAATCTGTATAATTTTGTTCAAAAGCTCAAAATTAAATATTTGAACTCATAAAATTTCATTTAATAAAATCTTGTTTTCGTTTTGTTGGGATTAAAATGTGCATGTCTAAAAAGTCTTTGTAGAGAATTCGTTCGAATTTTAACCGAGTAAAAAGCTAAAAATTTTAGATTAATCTGTATAATTTTGTTTAAAAGATCATGTTCAACTATTTGAACTCATAAAATTTGATTTAATAACATTTGGTTTTCGTTTTGTTGGGATTGAAACATGCATTTCTAAAATTGCTTTATGGAGAATCCATTCGAATTTTAACCGAGTAAAAAGCTAAAAATTATAGATTTATCTGTATAATTTTATTCAAAAGCCCATAATTAACTATTTGAACTCATAAAATTTGATTTAATAACATCTTGTTTTTGTTTTGTTCTTATTAAAACGTGAATGTCTAAAAAGCTTTATAGAGAATCCGTTCAAATTTTAACCGAGTAAAAAGCTGAAAATTTTAGATTAATCTATACAATTTTGTTCAAAAGCCCATAATTAATTATTTGAACTCAAAAAATTAGATTTAATAACATCTAGTTATCATTGTGTTCGGATTAAAACGTGCATGTCTAAAAAGGCTTTATAGAAAATCTGTTCGAATTTTAACCGACTAAGAAGTTGAAAATTTTAGATTAATCTATATAATTTTGTTCAAAAGCCCATAATTAACTATTTGAACTCATAAAATTTGATTTATTAACATCTGGTTTTTGTTTTGTTGGGATTAAAACGTGCATGTCTAAAATGGCTTTATAGAGAATCCGTTCGAATTTTAATCGAGTAAAAAGCTAAAAATTTTAGATTAATCTGTATAATTATATTCAGAAGCTCAAAATTAAATATTTGAACACATAAAATTTAATTTAATAAAATCCAGTTTTCGTTTTGTTGAGATTAAAATGTACATGTCTAAAAAGGCTTTGTATAGAATCCGTTCAAATTTTAACCGAGTAAAAAGCTAAAAATTTTGGATTAATCTGTATAATTTTGTTCAAAATCCCCATGTTCAACTATTTAAACTCACAAAATTTAATTTAATAAAATCTGGTTTTCATTTTATTGGGATTAAAATGTGCATGTCTAAAAAGGCTTTGTAGAGAATCTGTTCGAATTTTAACCAAGTAAAAAGCTAAAAATTTTAGATTAATCTGTATAATTTAGTTCGATAGCCCATATTCAACTATTTGAACTCATAAAATTAGATTTAATAACATCTAATTTTCGTTTTGTTGGGATTAAAACTTGCTTGTCTAAAATTGGTTTATAGAGAATCCGTTCGAATTTTAGCCGAGTAAAAAGCTAAAAATTTTAGATTTATCTGTATAATTTTGTTCACAATCCCATAATTAACTATTTAAACTCATAAAATTTGATTTAATAACATCTGGATTTGTTTTTTTCGGATTAAAACGTCTACATCTAAAAGGACTTTATAGAGAATCCATTTAAATTTTAACCGAGTAAAAAGCTGAAAATTTTAGATTAATTTTTATAATTTTGTTCAAAAGACAATAATTAATTATTTGAACTCAAAAAATTTGATTTAATAACATCTAGTTATCGTTTTGTTCGGATTAAAACGTGCATATCTAAAAGGCTTTATAGAGTATCTGTGCAAATTTTAATCGAGTAAAAAGTTGAAAATTTCAGATTAATCTATATAATTTTGTTCAAAAGCCTAAAATTAACTATTTGAACTTGTAATATTTTATTTAATAACATCTGGTTTTTGTTTTGTTGGGATTAAAACCTTCATGTCTAAAAACGATTTATAGAGAATCCGTTCGAATTTTAATAGAGTAAAAAGTAGAAAATTTTAGATTAATCTGTATACTTTTCTTCAAAAGCTCAAAATTAAATATTTAAACTCATAAAATTTAATTTAATAAAATCTGGTTTTGGTTTTGTTGGGATTAAAATGTGCATGTCTAAAAAGGCTTTGTAGAGAATCTGTTCGAATTTTAACCAAGTAAAAAGCTAAAAATTTTAGATTAATATGTATAATTTAGTTCGATAGCCCAGATTCAACTATTTGAACTCATAAAATTTGATTTAATAACATCTAATTTTCGTTTTGTTTGGATTAAAACTTGCTTGTCTAAAATTGCTTTATAGAGAATCCGTTCGAATTTTATCCGAGTAAAAAGCTGAAAATTTTAGATTTATCTCTATAATTTTGTTTAAAATCTCATAATTAAATATTTGAACTCATAAAATTTGATTTAATAACATCTGGGGGGGTTTTGTTCGGATTAAAACGTCTAAGTGTAAAAAGGCTTTATACAGAATCCGTTCAAATTTTAACCGAGTAAAAAGCTAAAAATTTTAGATTAATCTGTATAATTTTGTTCAAAAGCCCATAATTAATTATTTGAACTCAAAAAATTTGATTTAATAACATCTAGTTATCATTTTGTTCGGATTAAAATGTTTATGTCTAAAAAGGCTTTATAGAGAATCCGTTTAAATTTAACCGAGTAAAAAGCTGAAAATTTTACATTAATCTGTATAATTTTGTTCAAAATCCCATAATTACCCATTTGAACTCGTAAAATTTGATTTAATAACATTTGGTTTCGTTTTTTTGGGATTAAAACGTGCATGTCTAAAAAGGCTTTGTAGAGAATCACGTTCGAATTTTAACCAAGTAAAAATCTAAAAGTTTTAGATTAATCTGTATAATTTTGTTCAAAAGCCCATATTCAACTATTTGAACTCATAAAATTTGATTTAATGACATCTAATTTTCGTTTTGTTGGGGCTAAAACTTGCTTGTCTAAAATTGCTTTATAGAGAATCCGTTCGAAATTTAAACGAGTAAAAAGTTGAAAATTTTAGATTTATCTGTGTAATTTTGTTTAAAAGACCATATTCAACTATTTGAACTCATAAAATTTGATTTTATAACATCTTATTTTCGTTTTGGTGGGATTAAAAGTTGCTTGTCTAAAATTGCTTTATAGAGAATACGTTCGAATTTCAACCGAGTAAAAAGTTGAAAATATTATATTTATCTGTATAATTTTGTTCAAAATCCCATAATTAAATATTTGAAATCGTAAAATTGTATTTAATAACATCTGTTTTTTGTTTTGCTCGGACTAAAACGTGCATGTCTAAAAAGGCTTTATAGAGAATCCGTTCGAATTTTAACCGAGTAAAAAGTTGAAAATTTTAGATTAATCTGTATAATTTTGTTCAAAAGCACAAAATTAAATATTTGAACTCTTAAAATTTCCTTTAATAAAATCTTGTTTTCGTTTTGTTTGGATTAAAATGTGCATTTCTAAGAAGGCTTTGTAGAGAATTCGTTGGAATTTTAACCGAGTAAAAATCTAAAAATTTTAGGTTAATCTGAATAATTTTGTTTAAAAGACCATATTCAACTATTTGAACTTATAAAATTTGATTTAATAACATCTGGTTTTCGTTTTGGTGGGATTAAAACTTGCATGTCTAAAATTGCTTTATAGAGAATCCGTTCGAATTTTAACCGAGTAAAAAGCTAAAAATTTTAGATTTATTTGTATAATTTTGTACAAAATCTCATAATTAAAACATGCAAGTCTAAAAAGACTTTATTGAGAATCCGTTTGAATTTTATCCGAGTAAAAAGCTAAAAATTTTAGATTAATCTGTATAATTTTGTTTAATAGACCATATGAACTCATAAAATTTGATTTAATAACATCCGGTTTTCATTTTGGTGGGATTAAAACTTGCAAGTCTAAAATTGCTTTATAGAGAATCCGTTTGAATTTTAATCGAGTAAAAAGCTGAAACTTTTAGACTAATCTGTATAATTTTGTTCAAAAGCCAATAATTAATTATTTAAACTCAAAAAATTTGATTTAACAACATCTAGTTATCGTTTTGTTCGGATTAAAACTTGCATGTCTAAATAGTCTTGATAGAGAATCCGTTCGAATTTTAACCGAGTAAAAAGCTAAAAATTTTAGATTAATATGTATAATTATATTCTAAAGCTTAAAATTAAATATTTGAACTCATAAAATTTCATTTAATAAAATCTGGTTTACCTTTTGTTGAGATTAAAATGTGCATGTTTAAAAAGACTTTGTAGAGACTTCGTTCGAATTTTAACCGAGTAAAAAGCTAAATATTTTATATTAATCTGTATAATTTTGTTTAAAAGACCATATTCAAATATTTGAACCCATAAAAATTGATTTAATAACATATGGTTTTCGTTTTGGTGGGATTAAAACTTGCATATCTAAAATTGCTTTATAGAGAACCCGTTCGAATTTTAACCGAGTAAAAAGCTGAAAATTTTAGATTTATCTGTATAATTTTGATCAAAATTCCATAATTAACTATTTGAACTCATAAAATTTTATTTAATAACATCTGGATTTTGTTTTGTTCGGATTAAAACGTGCATATCTAAAAAGGCTCTATAAAGAATCCGTTCAAATTTTAACCGAGTAAAAAGCTAAAAATTTTAGATTAATTTGTATAATTTTGTTCAAAAGCCCATAATTAATTATTTGAACTCAAAAAATTTGATTTAGTAACATATCGTTATCGTTTTGTTTGGATTAAAACGTGCATGTCTAAAAATGCTTTATAGAGAATCTGTTGGAATTTTAACCGACTAAAAAGTTGAAAATTTTAGATTAATTTGTATAATTTTTTTCAAAAGCACATAATTAACTATTTGACCTCATAAAATTTGATTTAATAATATTTTGTTTTCGTTTTGCTGGGATTAAAATGTGCATGTCTATAAATGCTTTATAGAGAATCCTTTCGAATTTTAACCGAGTAAAAAGCTAAAAATTTTAGATTAATCTGTATAATTTTATTCAAAAGCTCAAAATTAAATATTTGAACTCGTAAAATTTCATTTAATAAAATATGGTTTTCGTTTTGTTGGGATTAAAATGTGCATGTCTAAATAGGCTTTGTAGAGAATTCGTTCGAATTTTAACCGAGTAAAAAGCTAAAAATTTTATATTAATCAGTATAATTTTGTTTAAAAGACCATATTCAACTATTTGAACTCATAAAATTTGATTTAATAACCTCTGGTTTTCGTTTTTGTTGGGATTAAAACATGCATTTCTAAAATTGCTTTATAGAGAATCCGTTCGAATTTTAATCGAGTAAAAAGCTAAAAATTTTAGATTTATTTGTATAATTTTATTCAAAATTCCATAATTAACTATTTGAACTCATAAAATTTTATTTAATAACATCTAGTTTTTGTTTTATTCGGATTAAAACGTGCATGTCTAAAAAGGCTTTATAGAGAATCCGTTCAAATTTTAACCGACTAAAAAGCTGAAAATTTTAGATTAATCTGTATTATTTTTTTCAAAGACCATAATTAATTATTTGAACACATAAAATTTGATTTAATAATATCTGGTTTTTGATTTGTTGGGATTAAAACGTGCATGTCTAAAAAGGGTTTATAGATAATCCGTTCGAATTTTAACCGACTAAAAAGCTAAAAATTTTAGTTTAATATGTATAATTATATTCTAAAGCTCAAAATTAAATATTTGAACTCATAAAATTTCATTTAATAAAATCTGGTTTTCCTTTTGTTGAGATTAAAATGTGAATGTCTAAAAAGACATAAAAGAGAATATGTTCGAATTTTAACCGAGTAAAAAGCTAAAAATTTTAGATTAATCTATATAATTTTGTCCAAAAGCCCATATTCAACTATTTGAACTCATAAAATTTGATTTAATAACATCTGGTTTTGTTTTGTTTGTATTAAAACTTGCTTGTCTAAAATTGCTTTATAGAGAATCCGTTTGAATTTTAACCGAGTAAAAAGCTAAAAATTTTAGATTTATCTGTATAATTTTGTTCAAAATCCCATAACTAACGATTTGAACTCATAAAATTTGATTTAATAACATCTGGTTTTGTTTTGTTTGTATTAAAACGTCTACGTCTAAAAAGGCTTTATACAAAATCCGTTCAAATTTTAACCAAGTAAAAAGATGAAAATTTTAGATTAATCTGTATAATTTTATTCAAAAGACCATAATTAATTATTTCAACACATAAAATTTGACTTAATAACATCTGGTTTTTGTTTTGTTCGGATTAAAACGTGCACGTCTAAAAAGGCTTTATAGAGAATCTGTTCGAATTTTAACCGACTAAAAAGTTGAAAATTTTAGATTAATCTATATAATTTTGTTCAAAAGCCCATAATTAACTATATGAACTCATAAAGTTTGATTTAGTAACATCTGGTTTTTGTTTTATTTCGATTAAAACATGCATGTCCAAAAAGGCTTTATCTAGTTATCGATTTGTTTGGATTAAAACGTGCATGTCTAAAAAGGCTTTATAGAGAATCCGTTCGAATTTTAACCGAGTAAAAAGTTGAAAATTTTAGATTAATCTGTATAATTTTGTTCAAAATCCCATAATTAACTATTTGATCTCGTAAAATTTGATTTAATAACATCTAATTTTCGTTTTGTTGGGATTAAAACGTGCATATCTAAAAAGACTTTATAGAGAATCCTTTCGAATTTTAACCGAGTAAAAAGCTGAAAATTTTAGATTAATCTGTAAATTTTGTTCATAAGCACAAAATAAAATATTTGAACTCATAAAATTTCATTTAATAAAATCTTGTTTTCGTTTTGTTGGGATTAAAATGTGCATGTCTAAAAAGGCTTTATAGGGAATTCGTTCGAATTTTAACCGAGTAAAAAGCTAAAAATTTTAGATTAATCTATATAATTTTGTTTAAAAGACCGTATTAAACTATTTGAACTCATAAAATTTGATTTAATAACATCTGGTTTTCGTTTTGGTGGGATTAAAACTTGCATGTCTAAAATTGCTTTATAGAGAATCCGTTCGAATTTTAACCGAGTAAAAAGCTGAAAATTTTAGATCTATATGTATAATTTGGTTAAAAATCCAATAATTAACTATTTAAACTCATAAATTTTTTTTTATAACATCTTGTTTTTGTTTTGTTCGGATTAAAACGTGCATATCGAAAAAGGCTTTATAAAGAATCGTTTCAAATTTTAACCGTGTAAAAAACTAAAAATTTTAGATTAATCAGTATAATTTTGTTCAAAATCCCATAATTAATTATTTGAAATCAAAATTTTTTTTTAATAACATCTAGTTATCGTTTTGTTCGGATTAAAACGTGTATGTCTAAAAAGGCTTTATAGAGAATCCATTTGAATTTTAACCGAGTAAAAAGTTGAAAATTTTAGATTAATCTGTATAATTTTGTTCAAAAGCCCATAATTAACTATTTGAACTCGTAAAATTTGATTTAATAACATCTGATTTTCATTTTGTTGGGATTAAAACGTGCATGTCTAAAAAGACTTTATAGAGAATCCGATCGAATTTTAACCGAGTAAAAAGCTGGAAATTTTAGATTAATCTTTATAATTTTGTTCAAAAGCTCAAAATTAAATATTTGAACTCATAAAATTTCTTTTAATAAAATCTCATTTTCGTTTTGTTAAGTTTAAAATGTGCATGTCTAAAAAGGCTTTGTAGAGAATTCGTTCTAATTTTAACCGAGTAAAAAGATAAAAATTTTAGATTAATCTGTATAATTTTGTTTAACAGACCATATTTAAAATTTGAACTCATAAAATTTGATTTAATAACATCTGGTTTTCGTTTTGGTGGGATTAAAACATGCATGTCTAAAATTGCTTTATAGAGAATCCGTTCGAATTTTAACCGAGTAAAAAGTTGAAAATTTTAGATTAATCTGTATAATTTCTTTCAAAAGCCCATAATTAACTATTTGAACTCGTAAAATTTGATTTAATAACATATAATTTTCGTTTTATTAGAACTAAAACTTGCTTGCCTAAAATTGCTTTTTAGAGAATCCGTTCGAATTTTAACCGAGTAAAAAGCTGAAAATTTTAGATTTATCTGTATAATTTTGTTCAAAATCCAATAATTAACTATTTGAACTCATAAAATTTCATTTAATAACATATGGTTTTTGTTTTGTTTGGATTAAAACGTCCACGTCTAAAAAGGCTTTATAGAGAATCCGTTCAAATTTTAACCGAGTAAAAAGCTGAAAATTTTAGATTAATCTGTATAAATTTGTTCAAAAGCCCATAAATAACTATTTGAACTCATAAAATTTGATTTAATAACATCTGGTTTTCGTTTTGTTGGGATTAAAACGTTCATGTCCATAAAGGCTTTATAGAGAATCCGTTCGAATTTTAACCGACTAAAAAGCTAAAAATTTTAGATTAATCTATATAATTTTATTCAAAAGCTCAAAATTAAATATTTGAACTCATAAAATTTCATTTAATGAAATTTGGTTTTCGTTTTGTTGTGATTAAAATGTGTATGTCTAAAAAGGCTTTGCAGAGAATCCGTTCGAATTTTAACCGAGTAAAAAGCTAAAAATTTTAGATTAATCTGTATAATTTTGTTCAAAATCTCATAATTAACTATTTAAACTCATAAATTTTGATTTAATAACATCTGTTTTTTTTGTTCGGATTAAAACGTCCACGTCTAAAAAGGCTTTATAGAGAATCCGTTCAAATTTTAACCGAATAAAAAGATGAAACTTTTAGATTAATCTGTATCATTTTGTTCAAAAGCCCATAATTAATTATTTGAACTAAAAAAATTTGATTTAATAACATCTAGTTATCATTTTATTCGGATTAAGACGTGCATGTCTAAAAAGGCTTTATAGAGAATCCGTTCACATTTTAACCGCGTAAAAAGCTGAAAATTTTAGACTAATCTGTATAATTTTGTTCAAAAGCCCTTAATTAACTATTTGAACTCATAAAATTTGATTTAATAACATCTGATTTTTGTTTTGTTGGGATTAAAACGTGCATGTCTAAAAAGGCTTGATAGAGAATCCGTTGGAATTTTAACAGAGTAAAAGCTGAAAATTTTAGATTAATAAGTATAATTTTGTCCAAATGCTCAAAATTAACTATTTGAACTCATAAAATTTCATTTAATAAAATCTGGTTTTCGTTTTGTTGGGATTAAAACGTGTATGTGTAAATGGGCTTTAAAGAGAATCTGTTCGAATTTTAACCGAGTAAAAAGATGAAAATTTTAGATTAATCTGCATAATTTTGTTCAAAAGCCCATAATTTTAGATTTATTTATATAATTTTATTCAAAATTTTATTCAAAATCCCATAATTAACTATTTGAACTCATAAAATTTTATTTAATAACATCTGGTTTTTGTTTTATTCGGATTAAAACGTACATGTCTAAAAAGGCTTTATAGAGAATCCGTTCAAATTTTAACAGAGTAAAAAGCTGAAAATTTTAGATTAATCTGTATAATTTTGTTCAAAAGCCCATAATTAATTATTTGAACTTAAGAAATTTGATTTAATAAAAATCTAGTTATCGTTGTGTTCGGATTAAAACGTGCATGTCTAAAAAGGCTTTATAGAGAATCTGTTCGAATTTTAACTGACTAAAAAGTTGAAAATTTTAGATTAATCTATATAATTTTGTTTAAAAGCCCATAATTAATTATATGAACTCATAAAATTTGATTTAATAACATCTGGTTTTTGTTTTATTTCGATTAAAACATGCATGTCTGAAAAGACTTTATAGAGAATCCGTTCGAATTTTAACTGAGTAAAAATCAGAAAATTTAAGATTAATCTGTATAATTTTGTTTTAAAAGCTCAAAATTAAATATTTGAACTCATAAAATTTTATTTAATAAAATCTTGTTTTCGTTTTGTTGGATTAAAATGTACATGTCTAAAAAGGCTTTGTAGAGAATCCGTACAAATTTTAACCTAGTAAAAAGCTGAAAATTTTAGATTTATCTGCATAATTTTGTTCAAAATCCCATAATTAACTATTTGAACTCATATAATTTTATTTAATAAAAAGCTGAAAATTTTAGATTAATTTGTATAATTTTGTTCGAAAACCCATAATTAATTATTTGAAATAAAAAATTTTTATTTAATAACATCTAGTTATCGTTTTGTTCGGATTAAAACGTGGATGTCGAAAAACGAGCATGTTTAAAAAGGCTTAAAATTTTAGATTAATCTGTATAATTTTGTTCAAAAGTCCATAATTAATTATTTGAACTCAAAAATTTGATTTAATAACATCTAGTTATTGTTTTGTTCGGATTAAAACGAGCATGTTTAAAAAGGCTTTATAGAGAATTTGTTCTAATTTTAATCGAGTAAAAAGTTGAAAATTTTAGATTAATCTGTATAATTTTGTTCAGAAGCCCATAATTAACTATTTGAACTCTTAAAATTTGATTTAATAACATCTAATTTTTGTTTTATTGGGATTAAAACGTGCATGTCTAAAAAGGCTTTATAGAGAATTCGTTCGAATTTTAACCGAGTAAAAAGCTAAAAATTTTAGATTTATCTATATAATTTAGTTCAAAATCCGATAATTAAATATTTGAACTCATAAAATTTGATTTAATAATATCTGGTTTTTATTTTGTTCGGATTGAAACTTGCTTGTCTAAAATTGCATTATAGAGAATCCGTTCGAATTTTAACCGAGTAAAAAGTGAAAATTTTAGATTTATCTGTATAATTTTGTTCAAAATCCCATAATTAACTATTTGAACTCATAAAATTTTATCTAATAACATCTAGTTTTTGTTTTGTTCAGATTAAAACGAGCATGTCTAAAAAGGCTTTATAGAGAATCAGTTTGAATTTTAACCGAGTAAAAAGTTGAAAATTTTAGATTAATCTGTATAATTTTATTCAAAAGCCCATAATTAAGTATTTGAACTCAAAAAATTTGATTTAATAATATCTAGTTATTATTTTGTTCGAATTAAAACGTGCATGTCTAAAAGGGCATTATAGAGAATCCGTTCGAATTTTAACCAAGTAAAAAGTTGAAAATCCCATAGTTAAATATTTGAACTCATAAAATTTGATTTAATAATATCTGGTTTTTGTTTTGTTGGGATTAAAACGTGCATCTCTTAAAAGGCTTAATAGAGAATCCGTTCAAATTCTAACTGAGTAAAAAGCTGAAACTTTTAGATTAATTTGTATTATTTTGATCAAAAGCCCATAATTAATTATTTGAACTCAAACAATTTGATTTAATAACATCTACTTATCCTTTTGTTCGGTTTAATACGTGTATGTCTAAAAAGGCTTTATAGAGAATCTGTTCGAATTTTAACCGAGAAAAAAGTTGAAAATTTTAGATTAATTTATATGATTTTGTTCAAAAGCCATAATTATTTATTTAAACTCAAAAAAGTTGATTCAATAACATCTAGTTATCTTTTTGTTCGGATTAAAACGTGCATGTCTAAAAAGGCTTAATAGAGAATCCGTTCAAATTCTAACTGAGTAAAAAGCTGAAACTTTTAGATTAATTTGTATTATTTTGTTCAAAAGCCCATAATTAATTATTTGAACTCATAAAATTTGATTTAATAACATCTACTTATCTTTTTGTTCAGTTTAATACGTGTATGTCTAAAAAGGCTTTATAGAGAATCTGTTCGAATTTTAACCGAGAAAAAAGTTAAAAATTTTAGATTAATTTATATGATTTTGTTCAAAAGCCATAATTATTTATTTAAACTCAAAAAAGTTGATTTAATAACATCTGGTTTTTGATTTGTTGGGATTAAAACGTGCATGTCTAAAAAGGCTTTATAGAGAATCCGTTCGAATTTTAACCGAGTAAAAAGCTAAAAATTTTAGATTAATCTGTATAATTATATTCTAAAGCTCAAAATTTAATATTTGAACTCATAAAAATTTTATTTAATAAAATTTGGTTTTCCTTTTGTTGAGATTAAAATGTGCATGTCTAAAAAGGTTGTGTAGATAATCCGTTCGAATTTTAACCGAGTAAAAAGCTAAAAATTTTAGATTAATCTGTATAATTTTGTTCAAAACCGCATAATTAAATATTTGAACTCGTAAAATATGATTTAATAACATCTAATTTTCGTTTTGTTGGGATTAAAACTTGCTTGTCTAAAATTGCATTATAGAGAATCGATTCGAATTTTAACCGAGTAAAAAGCTAAAAATTTTAGATTTATCTGTATAATTTTGTTCAAAATCCCAAAATTAACGATTTGAACTCATAAAATTTGATTTAATAACATCTGGTTTTGTTTTGTTTGGATTAAAACGTCTACGTTTAAAAAGGCTTTATAGAGAATCTGTTCAAATTTTAACCGAGTAAAAAGCTGAAAATTTTAGATTAATCTGTATAATTTTGTTTAAAAGACCATAATTAATTATTTGAACACATAAAATTTGATTTAATAACATCTGGTTATCGTTTTGTTCGGATTAAAACGTGCACGTCTAAAAAGGCTTTATAGAGAATCTGTTCGAATTTTAACCGACTAAAAAGTTAAAAATTTTAGATTAATCTATATAATTTTGTTCAAAAGCCCATAATTAACTATATGAACTCATAAAATTTTATTTAATAACGTCTGGTTTTTGTTTTATTTCGATTAAAACGTGCATGTATAAAAAGGCTTTATAGAGAATCCATTCGAATTTTAACCGAGTAAAAAGCTGAAAATTTTAGATTAATCTGTATAATTTTGTTCAAAAGCTCAAAATTAAATTTTTGAACTCATAAAATTTCATTTAATAAAATCTTATTTTTGTTTTGTTAGATTAAAATGTGCATATCTAGAAAGGCTTTGTAGAGAATTCGTTTGAATTTTAACAGAGTAAAAAGTTAAAAATATTAGATTAATCTGTATAATTTTGTTTAAAAGACCATATTCAACTATTTGAACTCATAAAATTTGATTTAATAACATCTGGTTTTCGTTTTGGTGGGATTAAAACTTGCATGTATAATTATATTCTAAAGCTCAAAATTAAATATTTGAACTTATAAAATTTTATTTAATAAAATTTGGTTTTCCTTTTGTTGAGATTAAAATGTGCATGTCTAAAAAGGTTTTGTAGAGAATCCGTTCAAATTTTAACCAAGTAAAAAGCTAAAAATTTTAGATTAATCTGTATAATTTTTTCCAAAAGCCCATATTCAACTATTTGAACTCATAAAATATGATTTAATAACATCTGGTTTTCGTTTTGGTGGGATTAAAACTTGCATGTCTAAAATTGCTTTATAGAGAATCCGTACAAATTTTAATCGAGTAAAAAGCTGAAAATTTGAGATTTATCTGTATAATTTTATTCAAAATCACATAATTAACTATTTGAACTCATAAAATTTTATTTAATAACATCTGGTTTTTGTTTTGTTTGGATTAAAACGTGCATGTCTAAAAAGGCTTTCTAGAGAATCTGTTCAAATTTTAATCGAATGAAAAGTTGAAAATTTTAGATTAATTTGTATAATTTTGTTAAAAAGCTCATAATTAATTATTTGAACTCAAAAAATTTGATTTAATAACATCTCGTTATCGTTTTGTTCGGATTAAAACATGCATGTCTAAAAAGGCTTTATAGAGAATCTGTTCAAGTTTTAATCGAGTAAAAAGTTGAAAATTTTAGATTAATCTGTATAATTTTATTCAAAAGCCCATAATTAATTATTTGAATTCATAAAATTTGATTTGATAACATCTGATTTTTGTTTTGTTGGGATTAAAACGTTCATATCTAAAAAGGCTTTATAGAGAATCCGTTCAAATTTTAACCGAGTAAAAAGCTGAAAATTTTAGATTAATTTGTATAATTTTGTTCAAAAGCCCATAATTAATTATTTGAACTCAAAAAATTTGATTTAATAACTTCGTGTTATCGTTTTGTTCGGATTAAAACGAGCATGTTTAAAAAGGCTTTATAGAGAATCTGTTCGAATTTTAATCGAGTAAAAAGTTGAAAATTTTATATTAATCTGTATAATTTTGTTCAGAAGACCATAATTAACTATTTGAACTCATAAAATTTGATTTAATAACATCTGGTTTTTGTTTTATTGGGATTAAAACGAGCAAGTCTAAAATGGCTTTATAGAGAATCCGGTAGAATTTTAACCGAGTAAAAAGCTAAAAATTTTGGATTAATCTGTATAATTATATTCAAAAGCTTAAAATTAAATATTTGAACTCATAAAATTTTATTTAATAAAATCTAGTTTTCGTTTTCTTGAGATCAAAATGTGCATATCTAAAAAGGCTTTGTAGAGAATCCGTTCGAATTTTAATCTAGTAAAAAGCTAAAAATTTTAGATTAATCTGTATTATTTTGTTGAAAAGCCCATATTCAACTATTTGAACTCATAAAATTTGACTTAATAACATCTAATTTTCATTTTGTTGGGATTAAAACTTGCTTGTCTAAAATTGCTTTATAGAGAATCTGTTCGAATTTTAACCGAGTACAAAAGTTGAAAATTTTAGATTTATCTGTATAATTTTCTTCAAAATCCCATAGTTAACTATTTGAACTCAAAAAATTTGATTTAATAACATCTAGTTATCATGTCGTTCGGATTAAAACGTGCATGTCTAAAAAGTCTTTATAGAGAATCTGTTCGAATTTTAATAGAGTAAAAAGTTGAAAATTTTAGATTAATTTGTATAATTTTTTTAAAAAGCACAAAATTAACTATTAAAAATACTAAAATTTGATTTAATAACTTCTTGTTTTTATTTTGTTGGGATTAAGACGTGCATGTCTAAAAAGGCTTTATAGAGAATCCGTTCAAATTTTAACCGAGTAAAAAGCTGAAAATTTTAGATTAATCTGTATAATTTTGTTCAAAAGCCTATATTCAACTATTTGAACTCATAAAATTCGATTTAATAACATTCGGTTTTCGATTTGTTGGGATTAAAACTTGCTTGCCTAAAATTGCTTTATAGAGAATCCGTTCGAATTTTAACCGAGTAAAAAGTTGAAAATTTTAGATTAATTTGTATAATTTTGTTCAAAAGCCCATAATTAACTATTTGAACTCGTAAATTTATGTTAATAACATATGATTTTCGTTTTGGTGGGATTAAAACGTGCATGTCTAAAAAGACTTTATAGAGAATCCGTTCGAATTTTAACAGAGTAAAAAGCAGAAAATTTTAGATTAATCTGTATCATTTTGTTCAAAAGCTCAAAATAAAATATTTGAACTCATAAAATTATATTTAATAAAATCTTGTTTTCGTTTTCTTGGGATTAAAATGTGCATGTCTAAAAAGGCTTTGTAGGGAATTCGTTCGAATTTTAACAGAGTAAAAAGCTAAAAATTTTAGATTAATCTGTATAATTTTGTTTAAAAGACCATATTCAACTATTTGAACTCATAAAATTTGATTTAATAACATCTAGTTTTCGTTTTGGTGGGATTAAAACTTGCATGTCTAAAATTGCTTTATAGAGAATTCGTTCGAATTTTAACCGAGAAAAAAGCTGACAATTTTAGATCTATCTATATAATTTGGTTCAAAATCCCATTATTAACTATTTGAACTCATAAAATTTCATTTAATAACATTTGGTTTTTGTTTTGTTCGGATTAAAACGTGCATGTCTAAAAAGGCTTTATAAATAATCTGTTCAAATTTTAACCGAGTAAAAAGATGATAATTTTAGATTAATCCTTATAATTTGGTTCAAAAGCCTATAATTAATTATTTGAACTCAAAAAATTTGATTTAATAACATCTAGTTTTCGTTTTGTTGGGATTAAAACATGCATGTCTAAAAAGGCTTTATAGAGAATCTGTTCGAATTTTAACCGAGTAAAAATTTGAAAATTTTAGATTAATCTGTATAATTTTATTCAAATGCCCATTTAACTATTGGAACTCATAAAATTTAATTTAATAATATCTGGCTTTTGTTTTGTTGGGATTAAAACGTGCATGTCTAAAAAGGCTTTATAGAGAATTCATTCGAATTTTAACAGAGTAAAATGCTGAAAATATTAGACTAATCTGTATAATTTTGTTCGAAAGCTCAAAATTAAATATTTGAACTCATAAAATTTAATTTAATAAAATCTGGTTTTTGTTTTGTTGGGATTAAAATGTGCATGTCTAAAAAGGCTTTATGTAGAATTCATTTGAATTTTAACCGAGTAAAAAGCTAAAAATTTTAGATTAATCTGTATAATTTTGTTTAAAAGATCATATTCAACTATTTGAACTCATAAAATTTGATTTAATAACATATGGTTTTCGTTTTGGTGGGATTGAAACTTGTATGTCTAAAATTGCTTTATAGAGAATTCGTTCGAATTTTAACCGAGTAAAAAGTTGAAAATTTAAATTAATCTGTGTAATTTTGTTCAAAACCGCACAATTTACTATTTGAACTCGTAAAATTTGATTTAATAACATCTAATTTTCGTTTTGTTGGGACTAAAACTTGCTTGTCTAAAATTTCTTTATAGAGAATCCGTTCGAATTTTAACCGAGTAAAAAGCTGAAAATTTTAGATTTATTTGTATAATTTTCTTCAAAATCCAATAATTAACTATTTGAACTCATAAAATTTTATTAAATAACATCTGGTTTTTATTTTGTTCGGATTAGAACGTCCACGTCTAAAAAGGCTTTATAGAGAACCCGTTCAAATTTTAACCGAGTAAAAAGCTGAAAATTTTAGATTAATCTGTATAATTTTGTTCAAAACCCTATAATTAATTATTTGAACTCAAAAATTTTGATTTAATAACATCTAGTTATCGTTTTATTCGGATTGAAACGTGCATGTCTAAAAAGGCTTTATAGAGAATCTGGTCAAATTTTAACCGAGTAAAACGCTGAAAATTTTAGATTAATCTGTATAATTTTGTTCAAAAGCCGATAATTAACTATTTGAACTCGTAAAATTTGATTTAATAATATCTGATTTTCGTTTTGTTAGGATTAAAACGTGCATGTCTAAAAAGACTTTATAAAGAATCCGTTCGAATTTTAACCGAGTAAAAAGCTGAAAATTTTAGATTAATCTGTATAATTTTGTTCAAAAGCTCAAAATAAAATATTTGAACTCATAAAATTTTATTTAATAAAATCTTGTTTTCGTTTTGTTCGGATTAAAATGTGCATGTCTAAAAAGGCTTTGTAGGGAATTGGTTCGAATTTTAACCGAGTAAAAAGCTAAAAATTTTAGATTAATCTGTATAATTTTGTTTAAAAGACCATATTCAACTATTTGAACTCATAAAATTTGATTTAATAACATCTAGTTTTCGTTTTGGTGGGATTAAAACTTGCATGTCTAAAATTGCTTTATAGAGAATCCGTTCGAATTTTAACCGAGAAAAAAGCTGAAAATTTTAGATCTATCTGTATAATTTGGTTCAAAATCCCATAATTAGCTATTTGAACTCATAAAATTTTATTTAATAACATCTTGTTTTCGTTTTGTTCGGATTAAAACGTGCATGTCTAAAAAGGCTTTATAGAGAATCCATTCGAATTTTAACCGAGTAAAAAGTTGAAAATTTTAGATTTATATGTATAATTTTTTTCAAAAGCCCATAATTAACTATTTGAACTCGTAAAATTTGATTTAATAACATCTAATTTTTGTTTTGTTGGGACTAAAACTTGCTTGTCTAAAATTGCTATACAGAGAATCCGTTCGCATTTTAACTTAGTAAAAAGCTGAAAATTTTATATTTATTTGTATAATTTTGTTCAAAATCCTATAATTAACTATTTGAACTCATAAAATTTCATTAAATAACATCTGGTTTTTGTTTTGTTCGGATTAAAACGGCCACGTCTAAAAAGGCTTTATAGAGAACCCGTTTGAATTTTAACCGAGTAAAAAGCTGAAAATTTTAGATTAATCTGTACAATTTTGTTCAAAAGCTCAAAATTAAATATTTGAACTCATAAAATTCCATTTAATAAAATCTTATTGTCGTTTTGTTGGATTAAAATGTGCATGTCTAAAAAGGCTTTGTGGAGAATTCGATTGAATTTTAACAGAGTAAAAAGCAAAAAATTTTAGATTAATCTGTATAATTTTGTTCAAAAACCCATATTCAACTATTTGAACTCATAAAATTTGATTTAATAACATCTAATTTTCGTTTTGTTGGGATTAAAACTTGCTTGTCTAAAATTGCTTTATAGAGAATCCGTTCGAATTTTAACCGAATAAAAAGCTGAAAATTTTAGATTTATCCGTATAATTTTGTTCAAAATCTCATAATTAAATACTTGAACTCTTAAAATTTGATTTAATAACATCTGTTTTTTTGTTAGGATTAAAACGTCTACGTCTAAAAAGGCTTTATAGAGAATCCGTTCAAATTTTAACCGAGGAAAAATTTGAAAATTTTAGATTAATCTGTATAATTTTGTTCAAAAGCCCATTCAACTTTTTGAACTCGTAAAATTTAATTTAATAACATTTGGTTTTTGTTTTGTTGGGATTAAAACGTGCATGTCGAAAAAGGCTTTATAGAGAATCCATTCGAATTTTAACAGAGTAAAATACTAAAAATTTTATATTAATCTGTATAATTTTGTTCGAAAGCTCAAAATTAAATATTTGAACTCATAAAATTTAATTTAATAAAATCTGGTTTTTGTTTTGTTGGGATTAAAATGCGCATGTCTAAAAAGGCTTTATAGAGAATTCGTTTGAATTTTAACCGAGTAAAAAGCTAAAAATTTTAGATTAATCTGTATAATTTTGTTTAAAAGACCATATTCAACTATTTGAACTCATAAAATTTTATTTAATAACATCTAGTTTTCGTTTTGGTGGGATTGAAACTTGCATGTCTAAAATTGCTTTATAGAGAATCCGTTCGAATTTTAACCGAGTAAAAATTTGAAAATTTTAGATTAATCTGTATAATTTTGTTCAAAACCGCATAATTAACTATTTGAACTCGTAAAATTTAATTTAATAACATCTAATTTTCGTTTTGTTGGGACTAAAACTTGATTGTCTAAAATTGCTTTATAAAGAATCCGTTCGAATTTTAACAGAGTAAAAAGCTGAAAATTTTAGATTTATCTGTATAATTTTGTTCAAAATCCCATAATTAACGATTTGAACTCATAAAATTTGATTTAATAACATCTGGTTTTGTTTTGTTTGTTTTAAAACATCTACGTCTAAAAAGGCTTTATAGAAAATCCGTTCAAATTTTAACCAAGTAAAAAGCTGAAAATTTTAGATTAATCTGTATAATTTTGTTCCAAAGACAATAATTAATTATTTGAACACATAAAATTTGATTTAATAACATCTGGTTTTTCTTTTGTTCGGGTTAAAACGTGCACGTCTAAAAAGGCTTTATAGAGAATCTGTTCGAATTTTAACCGACTAAAAAGTTGAAAATTTTAGATTAATCTATATAATTTTGTTCAAAAGTCCATAATTAACTATATGAACTCATAAAATTTCATTTAATAACATCTGGTTTTTGTTTTATTTCGATTAAAACATGCAAGTCTAAAAAGGCTTTATAGAGAATCCGTTTGAATTTTAACCGAGTAAAAAGCTAAAAAATTTAAATTAATCTGTATAATTTTGTTCAAAATCCCATAATTAACTATTTGAACTCATAAAATTTTATTTAAAACATTTGGGTTTTGTTTTGTTCGGAATAAAACGTTCATGTCTAAAAAGGCTTTATAGAGAATTCGTTCGAATTTTAACCGAGTAAAAAGCTAAAAATTTTAGATTAATCTGTATAATTTTTTTCAAAACCCCATATTCAACTATTTGAACTCAAAAAATTTTAGATTAATCTGTATAATTTTGTTCAAAAGCCCATATAAATTGTTTTATAGAGACTCCGTTCGAATTTTAACAGAGTAAAAAGTTGAAATTTTTAGATTTATCTGTATAATTTTGTTCAAAATCCCATAATTAACTATTTGAACTCATAAAATTTAATTTAATAATATATGTTTTTTGTTTTGTTCGGATTAAAACGTCCACGTCTAAAAAGGCTTTATAGAGAATCCGTTTAAATTTTAACCAAGTCTAATTTTGTTCAAAAGCCCATAATTAATTATTTGAAATCGTAAAATTTGATTTAATTTCATCTGATCTTCGTTTTGTTGGGATTAAAACGTGCATGTCTAAAAAGGCTTTTTAGAGAATCCGTTTGAATTTTAACCGAGTAAAAAGCTAAAAATTTTAGATTATTCTGCATAATTTTGTTCAAAAGCTCAAAATTAAATATTTAATAAAATCTTGTTTTTGTTTTGTAGGGATTAATATGTGCATGTCTAAAAAGGATTTGAAGAGAATTCGTTCGAATTTTAACCGAGTAAAAAGCTAAAAATTATAGATTAATATGTATAATTTTGTTTAGAAGACCATATTCAACTATTTGAACTCATAAAATTTGATTTAATAACATCTAGTTTTCGTTTTGGTGAGTTTAAAACTTGCATGTCTAAAATTGCTTTATAGAGAATCCGTTCGAATTTTAACCGAGTAAAAAACAAAAAATTTTAGATTTATCTGTATAATTTTGTTAAAAATTGCATATTTAACTATTTGAACTCATAAAATTTTATTTAATAACATCTAGTTTTTGTTTTGTTCGTATTAAAACGTACATGTGTAAAAAGGCTTTATAGAGAATCCGTTCAAATTTTAACCGAGTTAAAAGCTGAAAATTTTAGATTAATTTGTATAATTTTGTTCAAAGGCCCAAAATTAATTATTTGAACTCAAAAAATTTTAAGTAATAACATCTAGTTATAGTTCCGTTCGGATTTAAACTTGCATATCTAAAAGGGCTTTATAGAGAATCCGTTTGAATATTAATCGAAAAAAGTTGAAAATTTTAGATTAATCTGTATAATTTTGTTCAGAAGCCCATAATTAACTATTTGAACTCATAAAATTTGATTTAATAACATCTGGTTTTTGTTTTATTGGGATTAAAACGTGCAAGTCTAAAATGGCTTTATAGAGAATCCGTTTAAATTTTAACAAAGTAAAAAGCTAAAAATTATAAATTAATCTGTATAATTTTGTTCAAAATCCCATAATTAACTATTTGAACTCATAAAATTTTATTTAATAACATCTTGTTTTTGTTTTGCTCGGATTAAAAGGTGCATGTCTAAAAAGGCTTTATAGAGAATCCGTCCAAATTTTAACCAAGTAAAAAGCTGAAAATTTTAGATTAAGCTGTATAATCTTGTTCAAAAGCTCAAAATTAAATATTTCAACTCATAAAATTTCATTTAATAAATTCTGGTTTTCGTTTTGTTGGGATTAAAATGTGCATGTCTAAAAAGGCTTTGTAGAGAATCCATTCGAATTTTAACCGAGTAAAAAGCTAAAATTTTTAGATTAATCTGTATAATTTTGTTCAAAAGCCCATATTCAACTATTTGAACTCATAAAATTCGATTTAATAACATTCGGTTTTCGGTATGTTGGGATTAAAACTTGCTTGCCTAAAATTACTTTATAGAGAATCCGTTCGAATTTTAACCGACTAAAAAGCTGAAAATTTTAGATTTATCTGTATAATTTTGTTCAAAATCACATAATTGACTATTTTAACTCATAAAATTTGATTTAATCACATATGGTTGTTGTTTTTTGGGGATTAAAACATACATGTCTAAATGAGATTTATAGAGAATCCGTTCGAATTTTAACCGAGTAAAAAGCTGAAAATTTCAGATTAATCTGTATAATTTTGTTCAAAAGCTCAAAATAAAATATTTGAACTCATAAAATTTTATTTAATAAAATATTGTTTTCGTTTTGTTGGGATTAAAATGTGTATGTCTAAAAAGGCTTTGTAGAGAATTCGTTCGAATTTTAACCGAGTAAAAAGCTAAAAATTTTTGATTAATCTGTATAAATTTGTTTAAAAGACCATATTCAACTATTTGAACTCATAAAATTTGATTTAATAGCATCTGGTTTTCGTTTTGGTGGGATTAAAACTTGCATGTCTAACATTGCTTTATAGAGAATTCGTTCGAATTTTAACCCAGTAAAAAGCTGAAAATTTTAGATTTATCTATTTAAATTTGTTAAAAATCTAATAATTAACTATTTGAACTCATAAAATTTTATTTAATAATATCTGTTTTTGTTTTGTTCGGATTAAAATGTGCATGTCTAAAAAGTCTTTATAGAGAATCCGTTCAAATTTTAACTGAGTAAAAAGCTTAAAATTTTAGATTAATCTGTATAATTTAGTTCAAAACCCCATAATTAATTATTTGAACTCAAAAAATTTGATTTAATAACATCTAGTTATCGTCTTGTAATACCCTAAACATAGCCTAGAAGTTAAGGACTAAATAAGTTAAATTAGAGCTTAATAAAATTCAAAATTTAGTGACTAAATTAAATGAATTTGAAAATTAGAGGCCAAATTGAAAAAGGACCAAAAAGTGAAGATTCAAGAAAAGAGAGATTGCATGTAAATTTTTAAGAAATTGGTGGCCTTGGACACATGGCAAGACACCATATGGCCGGCCACCCCCCCTTGTCCCCTAATTAAAGTTTTGTTTGAATTAAAAAAAATAATAAGGAAAAGGGGAAAATAATGAAAATATGAGATAGTGGGAGAGAGAAAATCCAAATTGTCATCCTTTTCACCCTTTCCACTTCTCTTGGCCGGCCATGGGAGAAAGCTTGAGAGAAAAAAAATTTGTTTGCCTTGCATGTGAGGTTTTAAGTGAGATTTTGAAGGTTTGAAGCAAGATTCTTGATTAGGGAGGTCAAACAAGCAAGGTAAGGTATTTTTCTTCTTCTAAGCTTAGTTAAAAATGAAGTTGAAGGTTGTTAGCTTGAATTCCATGACTAAAAATTTAATATATTGATCATAGTTAGTTTATTTTTAAGTTAGAAGTGGAATACATGTTGCTGGAAAATTCATGTTGTTATATTTGTTGAGTTTTTGAGCTTAAGGACTAAGTTGCATGGGTTTGAAAATTATAGGGACTGTTTTACTGTTAAATTTAGGAAGGATTTTGATGTTAGGATGATTAAAATATTCATATGTGGACTGATTTGGGGTAAAAAGAAGCATGAGAAATTGTTGCTAGGAAATTAAGTGATAAATATAATTTTGGACTATTTTGCAAGAATTGAGAAGTTGGTGGACTTACTTGTTCTGGTTGAATCTGGAAATTTAGTATTTAGTTTATAGGATAATGTTTTAAGAGTGAGGAAATTAAATTATTGGTGTTTTGTTCGAAAAGATGAAGGAAAGGAAGTGTTAGAATTGGTAAAGTGCTTTGGACTAGCTTATAGGTGATATTTTGGTAGCTTCATGGATTGAGCTGAAAACTCTGTTTAAACGCAAAATTAAAAATGTTTGTATAGGTAAAATGTGCTTGAAATTGATTCTACTAAATTTTACAAGTGTTGGATGAGTTGAATTGGTGATAAGGTTGATGAATCTTGAGCTAGAATTGATGTAGGTGAAATCTGTTCAGAATAGGCCCTGTTCTGGACAGTAGCTTCAAAAAAATTCCTTAGAATAATGTACAAGTAATTTAGGGCTGTAATTGAGCAGTCTAGAACTTGGATGAGTCTAATTTAATTAAAAAAAACTCACCTCGTTTGCCCTTGTAAATTAGGAGATATAAGAGAAACAAAAAGATTGGTCCAGACTGTCCCGAAACAGCACTGCCTTATCTTTAAATTGAAAACTGGTATTGATGGGTTCATAGGAAAAATTCAAGCTTTATATTGTTCAAAAGATGGTTTTGTTAGCTTTACAACGAGGTAAAGTGGGTAAATTTTGGACATGTGGATCAAAAGATAAAAATAGTTTAGTGAGCATTGTACAATCTGTCCAGGAATGTAACCTTATTGTTTTGGTTGTTTTAGAGTTGTTAATTATGAAATGTGTAGTTCGAATGTATTTTGATGATGTGTAAGTGCTTTTGTGTGTTTTAGAGGCTTCTAAAGAATTGGATAGTGAGGAAGAGATGAGGCAAGAGCTTGCCAAAAGAAGGAGCAAGGGGCCAACCATCCATAATCCCTAGGAGTTTCGCTTGGATTATTTGTGAGTGTGACTTTCTTTGGGGTTGGGACTAGGTCCTAACCCAATTATGATTTTTGTTGTTTATGATTAAACCGGTATGAAATATGACTTAATACAAACTTGGCTAATCTTTAAGGGAAGAGTGAAATGCTATAAAAACTTGCTTGTTGCCATGTTATTTGTTAGCATGTTGATTGAATATGAATTGCTTGTTAAGTATTTGTTTTGGTTTGTTCATACCCATGCATTGCATATGCCGAGGTATGAATGTCATGCTTAAGCTTGGGATACAAGGTACGTGTACATGCATTTGTTCCATGCAATTAAAGTTCTGATTTTGCTTGTGCTTAGCATGTTTAATGTAATGTATATGAAATGACATGAAATTAATTCTTATGAGCCTAGGAACAATGGCCTAAGAGGCTTGGTCTATGAGGACCGTGTTATTGAAATGATATTGAATATTAGATTGATATGCTTAAATTGATAATTGACAACCTTGGTAGCTAGTTAGTTAGATAGGAGGGCATGCCTTAGAATCTAGAGCTCATTGTATCGGGTAGGACTTCGGTCCGGGGAAATTGGCCCTTATTGGCGACAGACGGAGGGTACGTTTTTGGTCATTGGCGACAGTAAGAGGGTTTGACCAGCACTATAGGTGCATATTATGGCGATAGTTGGTTGGAGATTCGAGTATCTTCTAGCTAAATACCAAGGTGGTTGTAATGATTTAATTAACTTGAATTTAAATTGCACTATAATTGTTAGTTAAATGCAAGCATGATTACTTGTTATGAAAATGCACTTGTTATTGGCATATTACTTATCGGATTGTCATATATTGAACATTGGAATGTTACATGTATTTGGATTGTCATATAGTGAACATTAAATTGATACGTGTAATTGGATTGTCACATGTTGAACCTTGAATTGAATTGTTATACATTGAATTGGTATGTGTACTCAACTTGGTATATGTAACCTTATTGGACTGATATATGCTCGATTAAATTTGGTATATGTGTACTTGAACTTGGTATGTTATGGTATATGTGAACTTAACATGGCATATGATGCATGTTTGGATTGTTTTGGATTGTTTTTTTTTTGTTACCTCACTAAGTACCTTATGTACTTACCCCCGCTCCCTTCGCTCTTCCCAAACATTTCAGGTCGATCGATTAATAGCTCGGTCTTGGATTTCTATCGTTCGGATCAGCAGCAGCACAAACCATGTATGTTTTTTTCGAAATCTCCTAGTGGTGGCAAGTCTTGTTTAATTAGACCATGCATTTTGATTACTTTAGACGGTTTGTATATAGTGAATCATTTTGGTAGCTTGGGGCTTAGATTTGTATAACTTAAGAATGATGACATATTTGATACGTTTAATATGTATGTATATTTGTAATGGATTGCATATTATGGAATGAAATGGAACGAACAATTGATATTGTTATATGAAATGGATAAATGAATCATAGAACTATTGAATGAACAATAGGTTTCGGGAATGTTTAGCAGTGAATATAAGTTGCTAAGTGGTTTAAAGGCCTAGTAATAGGAAGAAGTTTTAATTTACCCCCTAAAATCAGTACTTTCAGGTTAAGTTGGTAAACCATTGTTCGGGCCGGGTTATCGGAGTGCTCAAGGATTGGTGACACACCTTTCCTACACATGATAAGAGGGCTCCTTGTTGAGGACGCCTTCTTGATTGTTTCGGATCTAGGATTGAAGTAAGATGTCTCCTGCAATAAGCATGGCTGCAAATTGGTGTTTAAAAGGGCTGGAAAATTTAGGTAGACAGAATGTAGAAGATGAAGGCTCGGAGAAGTTGACAATGGTGGAACGCTGAAAGTATTGGTTTGGTTATGGCTAGGATTGGTCTTTGGTGAGGTGAATGGTGAGAAATGAAGTTTCTGACAAGGTTGAAAAATAGGTTGCAAGGGGTAGTACGAAAATGAAATAAAAACAAGGAAAAGAAATAAAATGAAACAAACTCCAAGGATGAACTCGAACAATCTGTTGAACGAACCCGAACCTTATCTTGAACTTGCTTCAGACGGACTTGGACCCTTCGATTATCTACAACCGAGAACCCAAAGTATCAAAGGGGTTGACCACGCAAGCAACGAACTTGAGAAGTCAGAAAGTTCTCAAAAGAACCGAAATGAGAGAAATTCTCACAAAAGTAAATTTCATTCAAATTGTCTTTTGACATGACTAGCCAAGGAAGGAAGAAATTTAGGCATGACGTGCGGTTATATTTTGGGATGAGCCATATCTATTCAAGCGTTGTGCCGATCAGATTATCTGAAGATGTGTACCCGAGGAGGAGCAAAGAGATATTCTGCATCACTGCCACACAAGCCCATGTGGAGGTCACTTCGGAGGTATGAGGATGCGATGATGTGAGCACATCTACACTAGCTCAAACAGCTGATCCGGAGGTCTTACCATCAGGACCCATCACTCGATCAAAGGCTAAGCAATTCAGGGAAGTTCTTATTCTTAAATGTTTACAAGTCTCAGAATCCCTTAATAATGCATATGCCTTAGAGAATAAACTTTACACTATGTTACATACTGATGTGTAACATCTTGTAACTATATAGTACTTAAGCTAGTATTGTGTTTATTAAGCATGTAAATAGGTGTGTTTTCAATAAGTTCAATAAGAACACAAGCTCATAATCATGTTTACCATGTTTCTTTAGCTTGTTACATGTTTTCCAATATGATAACTATGTTTTTCAGCTTGTTTTAACTTTCTTTAATAAGTTTACAATACTTATGATGGTATAACTTTTGTTTTCTCATAGGCACAAGGAAGAGTACCAAATGAAGGACTTCACCTTAGCTCGGGAAAAGCTCAATGGATTTCTAGCAGCTCGTTTCAGCTCAACTAATCCTCAACACTTCAGCTAGCTGAATTCAGCTCAACTCAGCTCCATTCAGCTCAACTCCAGCTCTACTAGCTCAACTCAAGCTGGTGAGTCCCGGGATAGCTCAAAGGTGTCCTCCACGTGGGAGAGTGTGTCATGGTCATGTGACCAGCATGAGGGGCGTCCACCATCCTTCCAAGCATGTGCATGGCATGTGGCAGATTCAAATTTCAAGATTTCCCTCCTTGAAGTTGGCGTCAAAGTAAGATAAGGACAAGGAGTTATTTCCTTTGAATTTCACACATAAAACACATGTGTTAAATGTTTGAAATTCAGTCTTCCCTCCCTCCAAAACCAGCCGGCCACAAAGGATAAGGATGAGTAGTTTTCTCATCCACATTTAACATAATTAACACATGTTAATTGTGCTTACATTTCAGCCACTCATCTGAAACTTCCAATTCAATTCTGGCCAAGTATTCTAGGCGCCAACTCCCTTGTACTAGCCTATATATATGTATACTTTGTAATGTGAAAAAGAAGACAATTTGAATGAAATTTACTTTTGTGAGAATTTCTCTCATTTCGGTTCTTTTGAGAACTTTCTGACTTCTCAAGTTCGTTGCTTGCGTGGTCAACCCCTTTGATACTTTGGGTTCTCGGTTGTAGATAATCGAAGGGTCCAAGTCCGTCTGAAGCAAGTTCAAGATAAGGTTCGGGTTCGTTCAACAGATTGTTCGAGTTCATCCTTGGAGTTTGTTTCATTTTATTTCTTTTCCTTGTTTTTATTTCATTTTCGTACTACCCCTTGCAACCTATTTTTCAACCTTGTCAGAAACTTCATTTCTCACCATTCACCTCACCAAAGACCAATCCTAGCCATAACCAAACCAATACTTTCAGCGTTCCACCATTGTCAACTTCTCCGAGCCTTCATCTTCTACATTCTGTCTACCTAAATTTTCCAGCCCTTTTAAACACCAATTTGCAGCCATGCTTATTGCAGGAGACATCTTACTTCAATCCTAGATCCGAAACAATCAAGAAGGCGTCCTCAACAAGGAGCCCTCTTATCATGTGGTAATCAGAGCCTAGGTTGGATTACAAGTAAGAATCATCTTCGTGAGTGCAAAAACAATCAAAAAAAAAAAAAAAAAAAAAGTCAAAAAAAAAAAGTCAAAGTCAACTCTAGTTAAAAAAAAAAAATCCGAAAATTCAAAAAAAAAAAAAAAAAAAATCAGAATATCAATAGTTGAAAGAAAATGCAAGTTTAATGTGTTCTACAGCATCAAACACTACCACAATCAACCGGGCATGAAGAATTGATTGTTCGGTGAAAGGAGAGTAGTAAGTGTTTCTTTGTAGTAAGTAATCCATTTTTTTTTTCTTTTTCTTTCTTTCTAACCTTTACCTTACTTTACATCACTTTTCTTTCCATTTAACACTAACCGAATTTGTTTTGGACAGAACCTTACATTTCGATTGTCACTAACCGTTGTTGTTAAAGACTAACACTTGTGACAGATTTGAAGAAAGTCTACGCTAGTCCTCTAAAGAACTTATAACGAGAGAAGGAGTGGTAAAAGGCATTTGTGTGTGTGAGATCAGAAGGGGAATCAAAAGAGCCATTCAAGTATTCCCGAGTGAAACACGAGTGTTGGAGTGCCATTTTTATTTTTCTTTGGAGTGAACTTGTGAGGATCTTGTGTGTGTACTTTGTGAGGTCCATTTATCCTTATTTTATTTTGTGTTGTTTGTTCTTTACTAACAATGGCAGGTTCAAATGGAGATCGTGATGATCAACAACAAAACGACGTTCAACCAAGCCTTATGATGCAAGCCATGCTTCGAGAAGTCCGAAGAGTAGTGCAATCAGAGATTGAACAATTGCACGTGAGAATGGACAAGATCGAGGGATCTCAAAACAATTCCCATGATGACAACAATGATGACGTTGAAGAAGTGCAAGAACCGAGGCAGAATGCTCCTAGAACAAATGGGAGGCGTGTACAACACCAGGCACAACTGGATGACAATTTGAACAACATCAAAGTTGCCATACCCCCTTTTCAAGGACGATCAGATCCGGATGCATATCTTGCGTGGGAAAGCAAGGTGGAGCACGTCTTTGATTGCTACAATTATTCTGACCAGAAGAAGGTTCAATTGGCAGCGATGGAGTTCGTTGACTATGCCTTAATTTGGTGGGATCAATTGATTCTAAGTAGAAGACGAACCGGTGAAGGTCCAATCAATACATGGGCAGAGATGAAAAGAATTTTGAGAAAGAGATTCGTACCATCCCATTACCATCGAGACCTATTTCAAAGGTTACAAACTTTGAAACAAGGAAATCGAAGCGTCGAAGATTATTTTAAAGACATGGAGATGGCCATGATGCGTGCTAACATTGAGGAAGACCGAGAAGCAACCATGGCGCGATTCCTTTCAGGTTTGAACACCGACATTGCCAATGCTGTTGAATTGCAACATTACGTCGAATTAGACGAAATGGTGCAAATGGCAATTAAGGTTGAGAGGCAGCAACGAAGAAAGATGTCGTCATCCCGAGGTAATAATTCTTTCAGACCTCCTTCCAATTCTGTTTTCAATCCTTCTAACAATTTCAGGAAACAAGTACCGTTTCAAAACAAAGAGAAGGGTGAAACGAGCAAGCCAAAGGCCCCGATTGTAGATGTTGGGCGTGGGAAGCAAAATGCACAACCAGAACGTCCAGAACGCTCAAGGGATATTCAATGCTTTAAGTGTCTTGGAAGAGGACATATTGCAAGCCAATGTCCTAATCGGAAGACTATGTTGATGTTAGAAAACGGAGAGATTGAGTCTGAATCCGACAATGAAGAACATGAACCTTTACACGAGGAAGACAAGGATGATGCGGATGATGCCTTGGATACATACATGACCGGTGAAGCACTTGTCATAAAAAGAAGTCTAAATGCTACACCTACACAAGACGACCAGCAACGAGAAAACATCTTCCATACTAGATGCCTCATTAACGACAAGGTATGTGTTGTCATTATTGATGGTGGTAGTTGTACTAATGTTGCAAGTTCTTTCATGGTTGATAAGTTAGGCTTAAAGACGAAGAAGCATCCCAAACCATACCGTCTTCAATGGTTAAATGATGGCGGAGAAGTACGAGTTACTAGACAAGTTTCGGTACCATTTACCATAGGGAGGTATAAAGATGAAATCCTTTGTGATGTCGTCTCAATGGATGCGTGTCACCTACTTTTGGGACGTCCATGGCAATACGACAAAGGTACGTTGCATGATGGAATTACAAATCGATATTCTTTTACACATGCAGGTAAGAAGATCACCTTAGCACCTTTGACATCGAGTCAAGTGCAAGAAGATCAGGTTCGATTGAGAAAGAATGTCGAGGAAGCCAAAACAGAAAGGAAGAAAACGAACGTATATGCGAGCGGCAAGGATATCAGGAAATGTCTTTCCTCTCAACAAACTTTACTTATTTTAATGTATAAGGAGTATTGTTTGTTATCTGATATTCCTAATGATTTGCCTGCATCTATTACGTCTCTTTTGCAGGAGTTTGAAGATGTGTTTCCGGATGAGACACCGAGTGGGTTGCCACCTATTCGAGGTATAGAACATCAAATTGATTTCATTCCGGGAGCTACCATTCCAAATCGGCCAGCATATCGAAGTAATCCAGAAGAAACAAAGGAACTTCAAAAACAAATCACCGAGTTGATGGAAAAGGGTTACATTCGGGAAAGTTTAAGTCCGTGCGCTGTACCAGTGCTTTTAGTACCCAAGAAAGACGGAACATGGAGAATGTGTGTTGATTGCCGAGCGGTGAATCAGATTACCATCAAGTATAGGCATCCCATTCCTCGTCTTGATGACATGCTAGATGAGTTGTGTGGTGCGACCATATTTTCCAAAATTGATTTAAAGAGTGGATATCATCAGATTCGGATGCGAGAAGGCGACGAATGGAAGACAGCCTTCAAAACGAAATTGGGTCTGTACGAGTGGTTAGTGATGCCTTTCGGTTTAACTAACGCACCTAGCACCTTTATGCGTCTGATGAATCATGTTTTACGATCTTACATTGGAAAATATTGTGTTGTGTACTTTGATGACATTCTTATATACAGCAAGTCTTTGCAGGATCACGAGGAACACTTGAGGAATGTTCTTGGCACATTGAGAAAAGAAAGGTTATTTGGTAATCTGAAGAAATGTATGTTTTGTACTGATAAGGTTACCTTTCTTGGTTTTATCGTGACTGCACAGGGTGTGGAAGTCGATCCAGAAAAGGTGAAGGCGATTCAGGATTGGCCTCGACCGACATCAATAAGTCAGGTTAGATCTTTTCATGGTTTAGCTAGTTTTTATCGTCGGTTTGTACCTAATTTCAGTTCCATTACCGCCCCCTTAACCGGGATTATAAAGAAGAATTCAGTCCTCAATTGGGGTAATGAACAGGAAGAAGCCTTCTTGAAAATTAAGGATTATTTGACTAAGGCCCCAGTGTTAGCCTTACCTAACTTTGATAAAATGTTCGAGATTGAGTGTGATGCTTCAGGAATAGGAATTGGAGCCGTTTTATCACAGGAGAAGCGACCTATTGCCTATTTCAGCGAGAAGTTAAGTGGTGCTACCTTGAATTATCCAGTGTACGACAAAGAGATGTATGCATTGATTCGAGCTCTTGAAACATGGCAGCACTATCTCTTACCGAAAGAATTCGTAATTCACACCGATCACGAAGCTTTGAAGCACATAACAGGTCAGCATAAGTTGAATAAAAGGCATGCTAAGTGGGTTGAATTTCTAGAATCTTTTCCTTATGTCATTCGATATAAGAAAGGTAAAGACAACGTTGTAGCAGATGCCTTATCCCGTAGGTATGCACTTCTGAATTACTTAGACTCTCATTTGATTGGGTTTGCCTATATCAAAGAATTATATGCTACTGACCCTGATTTTGGAGAAAGATATACATTGTGTGAAAAGGGTGCAGATGAGAAATTTTATCGACATGATGATTATCTTTTCAAAGAAGGAAGACTCTGCATTCCTCAAGGGTCAATTCGAGAGGTCCTAATTCGAGAAGCTCATGAAGGAGGACTTATGGGACACTTTGGAGTCACCAAGACGTTACACATTCTCAAGGAGCACCTATTCTGGCCAAAGATGCGACGAGACGTCGAAAGGATGTGTGAACGATGCGTGACATGTAAGAAAGCAAAGTCGAAGGTATTACCACACGGTTTGTACTTACCTTTACCTATTCCCGACTCCCCCTGGACTGATATATCTATGGATTTTGTGTTGGGATTGCCTAGGACTAGGACAGGTAGAGATAGTATCTTTGTTGTGGTTGACAGGTTCTCAAAGATGGCACACTTCATTGCGTGTCATAAGACCGATGATGCTGTTAATGTGGCTAACTTGTTCTTTAAGGAAATTGTGCGTTTACATGGTATTCCTAGGTCGATTGTTTCTGACAGGGATGTAAAATTCTTGAGTCACTTCTGGAGGACTCTTTGGAGCAAATTAGGTACGAAACTTATGTTTTCTACTACTTGTCATCCCCAAACTGATGGACAAACTGAGGTTGTTAATCGTATTTTATCTACTTTACTCCGTTCCATCATCAAAAAGAATATTAAGACGTGGGAAGATTGTTTGCCGCATGTTGAATTTGCATATAACCATGCCGTTCATTCTGCTACTAAAATGTCACCTTTTGAGGTTGTTTATGGATTTAATCCTATCACTCCTCTCGATATGTTGCCTTTGCCATATGAACAAGTGACGAACAGGGATGGACAATCCAAGGCTGATTATGTAAAGAAGTTGCATCAACAGGTTAAAGATAACCTTGAACGAAGGACTCAACAATACGAGAAGCAAGCGAACAAAGGACGTAAGCGAGTTACCTTCGATGTTGGAGATTGGGTTTGGATTCACTTCCGAAAGGAACGTTTTCCAACCCAACGACGGTCCAAGCTGTTACCACGAGGAGATGGTCCTTTTCAAGTGGTTGAGAAAGTGAACGACAATGCTTACAAGTTGGACTTGCCGGGTGAATACAATGTAAGTGCTACATTTAATGTTTCCGACTTATCCCCTTTTAATGATTCTGCAGATTTGAGGACAAATCCTTTTCAAGAAGGGGGGGATGATGTGAGCACATCTACACTAGCTCAAACAGCTGATCCGGAGGTCTTACCATCAGGACCCATCACTCGATCAAAGGCTAAGCAATTCAGGGAAGTTCTTATTCTTAAATGTTTACAAGTCTCAGAATCCCTTAATAATGCATATGCCTTAGAGAATAAACTTTACACTATGTTACATACTGATGTGTAACATCTTGTAACTATATAGTACTTAAGCTAGTATTGTGTTTATTAAGCATGTAAATAGGTGTGTTTTCAATAAGTTCAATAAGAACACAAGCTCATAATCATGTTTACCATGTTTCTTTAGCTTGTTACATGTTTTCCAATATGATAACTATGTTTTTCAGCTTGTTTTAACTTTCTTTAATAAGTTTACAATACTTATGATGGTATAACTTTTGTTTTCTCATAGGCACAAGGAAGAGTACCAAATGAAGGACTTCACCTTAGCTCGGGAAAAGCTCAATGGATTTCTAGCAGCTCGTTTCAGCTCAACTAATCCTCAACACTTCAGCTAGCTGAATTCAGCTCAACTCAGCTCCATTCAGCTCAACTCCAGCTCTACTAGCTCAACTCAAGCTGGTGAGTCCCGGGATAGCTCAAAGGTGTCCTCCACGTGGGAGAGTGTGTCATGGTCAAACATTTCAGCCACTCATCTGAAACTTCCAATTCAATTCTGGCCAAGTATTCTAGGCGCCAACTCCCTTGTACTAGCCTATATATATGTATACTTTGTAATGTGAAAAAAGAAGACAATTTGAATGAAATTTACTTTTGTGAGAATTTCTCTCATTTCGGTTCTTTTGAGAACTTTCTGACTTCTCAAGTTCGTTGCTTGCGTGGTCAACCCCTTTGATACTTTGGGTTCTCGGTTGTAGATAATCGAAGGGTCCAAGTCCGTCTGAAGCAAGTTCAAGATAAGGTTCGGGTTCGTTCAACAGATTGTTCGAGTTCATCCTTGGAGTTTGTTTCATTTTATTTCTTTTCCTTGTTTTTATTTCATTTTCGTACTACCCCTTGCAACCTATTTTTCAACCTTGTCAGAAACTTCATTTCTCACCATTCACCTCACCAAAGACCAAACCTAGCCATAACCAAACCAATACTTTCAACGTTCCACCATTGTCAACTTCTCCGAGCCTTCATCTTCTACATTCTGTCTACCTAAATTTTTCAGCCCTTTTAAACACCAATTTGCAGCCATGCTTATTGCAGGAGACATCTTACTTCAATCCTAGATCCGAAACAATCAAGAAGGCGTCCTCAACAAGGAGCCCTCTTATCATGTGGTATCAGAGCCTAGGTTGGATTACAAGTAAGAATCATCTTCGTGAGTGCAAAAACAATCAAAAAAAAAAAAAAAAAAAAAAAGTCAAAAAAAAAAAAAGTCAAAGTCAACTCTAGTTAAAAAAAAAAATCCGAAAATTCAAAAAAAAAAAAAATCAGAATATCAATAGTTGAAAGAAAATGCAAGTTTAATGTGTTCTACAGCATCAAACACTACCACAATCAACCGGGCATGAAGAATTGATTGTTCGGTGAAAGGAGAGTAGTAAGTGTTTCTTTGTAGTAAGTAATCCATTTTTTTTTTCTTTTTCTTTCTTTCTAACCTTTACCTTACTTTACATCACTTTTCTTTCCATTTAACACTAACCGAATTTGTTTTGGACAGAACCTTACATTTCGATTGTCACTAACCGTTGTTGTTAAAGACTAACACTTGTGACAGATTTGAAGAAGTCTACGCTAGTCCTCTAAAGAACTTACAACGAGAGAAGGAGTGGTAAAAGGCATTTGTGTGTGTGAGATCAGAAGGGGAATCAAAAGAGCCATTCAAGTATTCCCGAGTGAAACACGAGTGTTGGAGTGCCATTTTTATTTTTCTTTGGAGTGAACTTGTGAGGATCCTGTGTGTGTACTTTGTGAGGTCCATTTATCCTTATTTTTATTTTGTGTTGTTTGTTCTTTACTAACAATGGCAGGTTCAAATGGAGATCGTGATGATCAACAACAAAACGACGTTCAACCAAGCCTTATGATGCAAGCCATGCTTCGAGAAGTCCGAAGAGTAGTGCAATCAGAGATTGAACAATTGCACGTGAGAATGGACAAGATCGAGGGATCTCAAAACAATTCCCATGATGACAACAATGATGACGTTGAAGAAGTGCAAGAACCGAGGCAGAATGCTCCTAGAACAAATGGGAGGCGTGTACAACACCAGGCACAACTGGATGACAATTTGAACAACATCAAAGTTGCCATACCCCCTTTTCAAGGACGATCAGATCCGGATGCATATCTTGCGTGGGAAAGCAAGGTGGAGCACGTCTTTGATTGCTATAATTATTCTGACCAGAAGAAGGTTCAATTGGCAGCGATGGAGTTCGTTGACTATGCCTTAATTTGGTGGGATCAATTGATTCTAAGTAGAAGACGAACCGGTGAAGGTCCAATCAATACATGGGCAGAGATGAAAAGAATTTTGAGAAAGAGATTCGTACCATCCCATTACCATCGAGACCTATTTCAAAGGTTACAAACTTTGAAACAAGGAAATCGAAGCGTCGAAGATTATTTTAAAGACATGGAGATGGCCATGATGCGTGCTAACATTGAGGAAGACCGAGAAGCAACCATGGCGCGATTCCTTTCAGGTTTGAACACCGACATTGCCAATGCTGTTGAATTGCAACATTACGTCGAATTAGACGAAATGGTGCAAATGGCAATTAAGGTTGAGAGGCAGCAACGAAGAAAGATGTCGTCATCCCGAGGTAATAATTCTTTCAGACCTCCTTCCAATTCTGTTTTCAATCCTTCTAACAATTTCAGGAAACAAGCACCGTTTCAAAACAAAGAGAAGGGTGAAACGAGCAAGCCAAAGGCCCCGATTGTAGATGTTGGGCGTGGGAAGCAAATTGCACAACCAGAACGTCCAGAACGCTCAAGGGATATTCAGTGCTTTAAGTGTCTTGGAAGAGGACATATTGCAAGCCAATGTCCTAATCGGAAGACTATGTTGATGTTAGAAAACGGAGAGATTGAGTCTGAATCCGACAATGAAGAACAGGAACCTTTACACAAGGAAGACAAGGATGATGCGGATGATGCCTTGGATACATACATGACCGGTGAAGCACTTGTCATAAAAAGAAGTCTAAATGCTACACCTACACAAGACGACCAGCAACGAGAGAACATCTTCCATACTAGATGCCTCATTAACGACAAGGTATGTGTTGTCATTATTGATGGTGGTAGTTGTACTAATGTTGCAAGTTCTTTCATGGTTGATAAGTTAGGCTTAAAGACGATGAAGCATCCCAAACCATATCGTCTTCAATGGTTAAATGATGGCGGAGAAGTACGAGTTACTAGACAAGTTTCGGTACCATTTACCATAGGGAGGTATAAAGATGAAATCCTTTGTGATGTCGTCTCAATGGATGCGTGTCACCTACTTTTGGGACGTCCATGGCAATACGACAAAGGTACGTTGCATGATGGAATTACAAATCGATATTCTTTTACACATGCAGGTAAGAAGATCACCTTAGCACCTTTGACACCGAGTCAAGTGCAAGAAGATCAGGTTCGATTGAGAAAGAATGTCGAGGAAGCCAAAACAGAAAGGAAGAAGACGAACGTATATGCGAGCGGCAAGGATATCAGGAAATGTCTTTCCTCTCAACAAACTTTACTTATTTTAATGTATAAGGAGTATTGTTTGTTATCTGATATTCCTAATGATTTGCCTGCATCTATTACGTCTCTTTTGCAGGAGTTTGAAGATGTGTTTCCGGATGAGACACCGAGTGGGTTGCCACCTATTCGAGGTATAGAACATCAAATTGATTTCATTCCGGGAGCTACCATTCCAAATCGGCCAGCATATCGAAGTAATCCAGAAGAAACAAAGGAACTTCAAAAACAAATCACCGAGTTGATGGAAAAGGGTTACATTCGGGAAAGTTTAAGTCCGTGCGCTGTACCAGTGCTTTTAGTACCCAAGAAAGACGGAACATGGAGAATGTGTGTTGATTGCCGAGCGGTGAATCAGATTACCATCAAGTATAGGCATCCCATTCCTCGTCTTGATGACATGCTAGATGAGTTGTGTGGTGCGACCATATTTTCCAAAATTGATTTAAAGAGTGGATATCATCAGATTCGGATGCGAGAGGGCGACGAATGGAAGACAGCCTTCAAAACGAAATTGGGTCTGTACGAGTGGTTAGTGATGCCTTTCGGTTTAACTAACGCACCTAGCACCTTTATGCGTCTGATGAATCATGTTTTACGATCTTACATTGGAAAATATTGTGTTGTGTACTTTGATGACATTCTTATATACAGCAAGTCTTTGCAGGATCACGAGGAACACTTGAGGAATGTTCTTGGCACATTGAGAAAAGAAAGGTTATTTGGTAATCTGAAGAAATGTATGTTTTGTACTGATAAGGTTACCTTTCTTGGTTTTATCGTGACTGCACAGGGTGTGGAAGTCGATCCAGAAAAGGTGAAGGCGATTCAGGATTGGCCTCGACCGACATCAATAAGTCAGGTTAGATCTTTTCATGGTTTAGCTAGTTTTTATCGTCGGTTTGTACCTAATTTCAGTTCCATTACCGCCCCCTTAACCGGGATTATAAAGAAGAATTCAGTCTTCAATTGGGGTAATGAACAGGAAGAAGCCTTCTTGAAAATTAAGGATTATTTGACTAAGGCCCCAGTGTTAGCCTTACCTAACTTTGATAAAATGTTCGAGATTGAGTGTGATGCTTCAGGAATAGGAATTGGAGCCGTTTTATCACAGGAGAAGCGACCTATTGCCTATTTCAGCGAGAAGTTAAGTGGTGCTACCTTGAATTATCCAGTGTACGACAAAGAGATGTATGCATTGATTCGAGCTCTTGAAACATGGCAGCACTATCTCTTACCGAAAGAATTCGTAATTCACACCGATCACGAAGCTTTGAAGCACATAACAGGTCAGCATAAGTTGAATAAAAGGCATGCTAAGTGGGTTGAATTTCTAGAATCTTTTCCTTATGTCATTCGATATAAGAAAGGTAAAGACAACGTTGTAGCAGATGCCTTATCCCGTAGGTATGCACTTCTGAATTACTTAGACTCTCATTTGATTGGGTTTGCCTATATCAAAGAATTATATGCTACTGACCCTGATTTTGGAGAAAGATATACATTGTGTGAAAAGGGTGCAGATGAGAAATTTTATCGACATGATGATTATCTTTTCAAAGAAGGAAGACTCTGCATTCCTCAAGGGTCAATTCGAGAGGTCCTAATTCGAGAAGCTCATGAAGGAGGACTTATGGGACACTTTGGAGTCACCAAGACGTTACACATTCTCAAGGAGCATCTATTCTGGCCAAAGATGCGACGAGACGTCGAAAGGATGTGTGAACGATGCGTGACATGTAAGAAAGCAAAGTCGAAGGTATTACCACACGGTTTGTACTTACCTTTACCTATTCCCGACTCCCCCTGGACTGATATATCTATGGATTTTGTGTTGGGATTGCCTAGGACTAGGACAGGTAGAGATAGTATCTTTGTTGTGGTTGACAGGTTCTCAAAGATGGCACACTTCATTGCGTGTCATAAGACCGATGATGCTGTTAATGTGGCTAACTTGTTCTTTAAGGAAATTGTGCGTTTACATGGTATTCCTAGGTCGATTGTTTCTGACAGGGATGTAAAATTCTTGAGTCACTTCTGGAGGACTCTTTGGAGCAAATTAGGTACGAAACTTATGTTTTCTACTACTTGTCATCCCCAAACTGATGGACAAACTGAGGTTGTTAATCGTATTTTATCTACTTTACTCCGTTCCATCATCAAAAAGAATATTAAGACGTGGGAAGATTGTTTGCCGCATGTTGAATTTGCATATAACCATGCCGTTCATTCTGCTACTAAAATGTCACCTTTTGAGGTTGTTTATGGATTTAATCCTATCACTCCTCTCGATATGTTGCCTTTGCCATATGAACAAGTGACGAATAGGGACGGACAATCCAAGGCTGATTATGTAAAGAAGTTGCATCAACAGGTTAAAGATAACCTTGAACGAAGGACTCAACAATACGAGAAGCAAGCGAACAAAGGACGTAAGCGAGTTACCTTCGATGTTGGAGATTGGGTTTGGATTCACTTCCGAAAGGAACGTTTTCCAACCCAACGACGGTCCAAGCTGTTACCACGAGGAGATGGTCCTTTTCAAGTGGTTGAGAAAGTGAACGACAATGCTTACAAGTTGGACTTGCCGGGTGAATACAATGTAAGTGCTACATTTAATGTTTCCGACTTATCCCCTTTTAATGATTCTGCAGATTTGAGGACAAATCCTTTTCAAGAAGGGGGGGATGATGTGAGCACATCTACACAAGCTCAATCAGCTGATCCGGAGGTCTTACCATCAGGACCCATCACTCGATCAAAGGCTAAGCAATTCAGGGAAGTTCTTATTCTTAAATGTTTACAAGTCTCAGAATCCTTTAATAATGCATATGCCTTAGAGAATAAACTTTACACTATGTTACATACTGATGTGTAACATCTTGTAACTATATAGTACTTAAGCTAGTATTGTGTTTATTAAGCATGTAAATAGGTGTGTTTTCAATAAGTTCAATAAGAACACAAGCTCATAATCATGTTTACCATGTTTCTTTAGCTTGTTACATGTTTTCCAATATGATAACTATGTTTTTCAGCTTGTTTTAACTTTCTTTAATAAGTTTACAATACTTATGATGGTATAACTTTTGTTTTCTCATAGGCACAAGGAAGAGTACCAAATGAAGGACTTCACCTTAGCTCGGAAAAAGCTCAATGGATTTCTAGCAGCTCGTTTCAGCTCAACTAATCCTCAACACTTCAGCTAGCTGAATTCAGCTCAACTCAGCTCCATTCAGCTCAACTCCAGCTCTACTAGCTCAACTCAAGCTGGTGAGTCCCGGGATAGCTCAAAGGTGTCCTCCACGTGGGAGAGTGTGTCATGGTCATGTGACCAGCATGAGGGGCGTCCACCATCCTTCCAAGCATGTGCATGGCATGTGGCAGATTCAAATTTCAAGATTTCCCTCCTTGAAGTTGGCGTCAAAGTAAGATAAGGACAAGGAGTTATTTCCTTTGAATTTCACACATAAAACACATGTGTTAAATGTTTGAAATTCAGTCTTCCCTCCCTCCAAAACCAGCCGGCCACAAAGGATAAGGATGAGTAGTTTTCTCATCCACATTTAACATAATTAACACATGTTAATTGTGCTTACATTTCAGCCACTCATCTGAAACTTCCAATTCAATTCTGGCCAAGTATTCTAGGCGCCAACTCCCTTGTACTAGCCTATATATATGTATACTTTGTAATGTGAAAAAAGAAGACAATTTGAATGAAATTTACTTTTGTGAGAATTTCTCTCATTTCGGTTCTTTTGAGAACTTTCTGACTTCTCAAGTTCGTTGCTTGCGTGGTCAACCCCTTTGATACTTTGGGTTCTCGGTTGTAGATAATCGAAGGGTCCAAGTCCGTCTGAAGCAAGTTCAAGATAAGGTTCGGGTTCGTTCAACAGATTGTTCGAGTTCATCCTTGGAGTTTGTTTCATTTTATTTCTTTTCCTTGTTTTTATTTCATTTTCGTACTACCCCTTGCAACCTATTTTTCAACCTTGTCAGAAACTTCATTTCTCACCATTCACCTCACCAAAGACCAAACCTAGCCATAACCAAACCAATACTTTCAACGTTCCACCATTGTCAACTTCTCCGAGCCTTCATCTTCTACATTCTGTCTACCTAAATTTTTCAGCCCTTTTAAACACCAATCGGGTTATCTGATACCACATGATAAGAGGGCTCCTTGTTGAGGACGCCTTCTTGATTGTTTCGGATCTAGGATTGAAGTAAGATGTCTCCTGCAATAAGCATGGCTGCAAATTGGTGTTTAAAAGGGCTGGAAAATTTAGGTAGACAGAATGTAGAAGATGAAGGCTCGGAGAAGTTGACAATGGTGGAACGCTGAAAGTATTGGTTTGGTTATGGCTAGGATTGGTCTTTGGTGAGGTGAATGGTGAGAAATGAAGTTTCTGACAAGGTTGAAAAATAGGTTGCAAGGGGTAGTACGAAAATGAAATAAAAACAAGGAAAAGAAATAAAATGAAACAAACTCCAAGGATGAACTCGAACAATCTGTTGAACGAACCCGAACCTTATCTTGAACTTGCTTCAGACGGACTTGGACCCTTCGATTATCTACAACCGAGAACCCAAAGTATCAAAGGGGTTGACCACGCAAGCAACGAACTTGAGAAGTCAGAAAGTTCTCAAAAGAACCGAAATGAGAGAAATTCTCACAAAAGTAAATTTCATTCAAATTGTCTTCTCCTTTTACATTACAAAGTATACATATATATAGGCTAGTACAAGGGAGTTGGAGCCTAGAATACTTGGCCAGAATTGAATTGGAAGTTTCAGATGAGTGGCCTGAAATGTAAGCACAATTAACATGTGTTAATTATGTTAAATGTGGATGATAAAACTACTCATCCTTATCCTTTGTGGCCGGCTGGTTTTGGAGGGAGAAAAGACTGAATTTCAAACATTTAACACATGTGTTTTATGTGTGAAATTCAAAGGAAATAACTCCTTGTCCTTATCTTACTTTGACGCCAACTTCAAGGAGGGAAATCTTGAAATTTGAATCTGCCACATGCCATGCACATGCTTGGAAGGATGGTGGACGCCCCTCATGCTGGTCACATGACCATGACACACTCTCCCACGTGGAGGACACCTTTGAGCTATCCCGGGACTCACCAGCTTGAGTTGAGCTAGTAGAGCTGGAGTTGAGCTGAATGGAGCTGAGTTGAGCTGAATTCAGCTAGCTGAAGTGTTGAGGATTAGTTGAGCTGAAACGAGCTGCTAGAAATCCATTGAGCTTTTTCCGAGCTAAGGTGAAGTCCTTCATTTGGTACTCTTCCTTGTGCCTATGAGAAAACAAAAGTTATACCATCATAAGTATTGTAAACTTATTAAAGAAAGTTAAAACAAGCTGAAAAACATAGTTATCATATTGGAAAACATGTAACAAGCTAAAGAAACATGGTAAACATGATTATGAGCTTGTGTTCTTATTGAACTTATTGAAAACACACCTATTTACATGCTTAATAAACACAACACTAGCTTAAGTACTATATAGTTACAAGATGTTACACATCAGTATGTAACATAGTGTAAAGTTTATTCTCTAAGGCATATGCATTATTAAGGGATTCTGAGACTTGTAAACATTTAAGAATAAGAACTTCCCTGAATTGCTTAGCCTTTGATCGAGTGATGGGTCCTGATGGTAAGACCTCCGGATCAGCTGATTGAGCTTGTGTAGATGTGCTCACATCATCCCCCCCTTCTTGAAAAGGATTTGTCCTCAAATCTGCAGAATCATTAAAAGGGGATAAGTCGGAAACATTAAATGTAGCACTTACATTGTATTCACCCGGCAAGTCCAACTTGTAAGCATTGTCGTTCACTTTCTCAACCACTTGAAAAGGACCATCTCCTCGTGGTAACAGCTTGGACCGTCGTTGGGTTGGAAAACGTTCCTTTCGGAAGTGAATCCAAACCCAATCTCCAACATCGAAGGTAACTCGCTTACGTCCTTTGTTCGCTTGCTTCTCGTATTGTTGAGTCCTTCGTTCAAGGTTATCTTTAACCTGTTGATGCAACTTCTTTACATAATCAGCCTTGGATTGTCCATCCCTGTTCGTCACTTGTTCATATGGCAAAGGCAACATATCGAGAGGAGTGATAGGATTAAATCCATAAACAACCTCAAAAGGTGACATTTTAGTAGCAGAATGAACGGCATGGTTATATGCAAATTCAACATGCGGCAAACAATCTTCCCACGTCTTAATATTCTTTTTGATGATGGAACGGAGTAAAGTAGATAAAATACGATTAACAACCTCAGTTTGTCCATCAGTTTGGGGATGACAAGTAGTAGAAAACATAAGTTTCGTACCTAATTTGCTCCAAAGAGTCCTCCAGAAGTGACTCAAGAATTTTACATCCCTGTCAGAAACAATCGACCTAGGAATACCATGTAAACGCACAATTTCCTTAAAGAACAAGTTAGCCACATTAACAGCATCATCGGTCTTATGACACGCAATGAAGTGTGCCATCTTTGAGAACCTGTCAACCACAACAAAGATACTATCTCTACCTGTCCTAGTCCTAGGCAATCCCAACACAAAATCCATAGATATATCAGTCCAGGGGGAGTCGGGAATAGGTAAAGGTAAGTACAAACCGTGTGGTAATACCTTCGACTTTGCTTTCTTACATGTCACGCATCGTTCACACATCCTTTCGACGTCTCGTCGCATCTTTGGCCAGAATAGATGCTCCTTGAGAATGTGTAACGTCTTGGTGACTCCAAAGTGTCCCATAAGTCCTCCTTCATGAGCTTCTCGAATTAGGACCTCTCGAATTGACCCTTGAGGAATGCAGAGTCTTCCTTCTTTGAAAAGATAATCATCATGTCGATAAAATTTCTCATCTGCACCCTTTTCACACAATGTATATCTTTCTCCAAAATCAGGGTCAGTAGCATATAATTCTTTGATATAGGCAAACCCAATCAAATGAGAGTCTAAGTAATTCAGAAGTGCATACCTACGGGATAAGGCATCTGCTACAACGTTGTCTTTACCTTTCTTATATCGAATGACATAAGGAAAAGATTCTAGAAATTCAACCCACTTAGCATGCCTTTTATTCAACTTATGCTGACCTGTTATGTGCTTCAAAGCTTCGTGATCGGTGTGAATTACGAATTCTTTCGGTAAGAGATAGTGCTGCCATGTTTCAAGAGCTCGAATCAATGCATACATCTCTTTGTCGTACACTGGATAATTCAAGGTAGCACCACTTAACTTCTCGCTGAAATAGGCAATAGGTCGCTTCTCCTGTGATAAAACGGCTCCAATTCCTATTCCTGAAGCATCACACTCAATCTCGAACATTTTATCAAAGTTAGGTAAGGCTAACACTGGGGCCTTAGTCAAATAATCCTTAATTTTCAAGAAGGCTTCTTCCTGTTCATTACCCCAATTGAGGACTGAATTTTTTTTTATAATCCCGGTTAAGGGGGCGGTAATGGAACTGAAATTAGGTACAAACCGACGATAAAAACTAGCTAAACCATGAAAAGATCTAACCTGACTTATTGATGTCGGTCGAGGCCAATCCTGAATCGCCTTCACCTTTTCTGGATCGACTTCCACACCCTGTGCAGTCACGATAAAACCAAGAAAGGTAACCTTATCAGTACAAAACATACATTTCTTCAGATTACCAAATAACCTTTCTTTTCTCAATGTGCCAAGAACATTCCTCAAGTGTTCCTCGTGATCCTGCAAAGACTTGCTGTATATAAGAATGTCATCAAAGTACACAACACAATATTTTCCAATGTAAGATCGTAAAACATGATTCATCAGACGCATAAAGGTGCTAGGTGCGTTAGTTAAACCGAAAGGCATCACTAACCACTCGTACAGACCCAATTTCGTTTTGAAGGCTGTCTTCCATTCGTCGCCCTCTCGCATCCGAATCTGATGATATCCACTCTTTAAATCAATTTTGGAAAATATGGTCGCACCACACAACTCATCTAGCATGTCATCAAGACGAGGAATGGGATGCCTATACTTGATGGTAATCTGATTCACCGCTCGGCAATCAACACACATTCTCCATGTTCCGTCTTTCTTGGGTACTAAAAGCACTGGTACAGCGCACGGACTTAAACTTTCCCGAATGTAACCCTTTTCCATCAACTCGGTGATTTGTTTTTGAAGTTCCTTTGTTTCTTCTGGATTACTTCGATATGCTGGCCGATTTGGAATGGTAGCTCCCGGAATGAAATCAATTTGATGTTCTATACCTCGAATAGGTGGCAACCCACTCGGTGTCTCATCCGGAAACACATCTTCAAACTCCTGCAAAAGAGACGTAATAGATGCAGGCAAATCATTAGGAATATCAGATAACAAACAATACTCCTTATACATTAAAATAAGTAAAGTTTGTTGAGAGGAAAGACATTTCCTGATATCCTTGCCGCTCGCATATACGTTCGTCTTCTTCCTTTCTGTTTTGGCTTCCTCGACATTCTTTCTCAATCGAACCTGATCTTCTTGCACTTGACTCGGTGTCAAAGGTGCTAAGGTGATCTTCTTACCTGCATGTGTAAAAGAATATCGATTTGTAATTCCATCATGCAACGTACCTTTGTCGTATTGCCATGGACGTCCCAAAAGTAGGTGACACGCATCCATTGAGACGACATCACAAAGGATTTCATCTTTATACCTCCCTATGGTAAATGGTACCGAAACTTGTCTAGTAACTCGTACTTCTCCGCCATCATTTAACCATTGAAGACGATATGGTTTGGGATGCTTCATCGTTTTTAAGCCTAACTTATCAACCATGAAAGAACTTGCAACATTAGTACAACTACCACCATCAATAATGACAACACATACCTTGTCGTTAATTAGGCATCTAGTATGGAAGATGTTCTCTCGTTGCTGGTCGTCTTGTGTAGGTGTAGCATTTAGACTTCTTTTTATGACAAGTGCTTCACCGGTCATGTATGTATCCAAGGCATCATCCGCATCATCCTTGTCTTCCTTGTGTAAAGGTTCCTGTTCTTCATTGTCGGATTCAGACTCAATCTCTCCGTTTTCTAACATCAACATAGTCTTCCGATTAGGACATTGGCTTGCAATATGTCCTCTTCCAAGACACTTAAAGCACTGAATATCCCTTGAGCGTTCTGGACGTTCTGGTTGTGCAATTTGCTTCCCACGCCCAACATCTACAATCGGGGCCTTTGGCTTGCTCGTTTCACCCTTCTCTTTGTTTTGAAACGGTGCTTGTTTCCTGAAATTGTTAGAAGGATTGAAAACAGAATTGGAAGGAGGTCTGAAAGAATTATTACCTCGGGATGACGACATCTTTCTTCGTTGCTGCCTCTCAACCTTAATTGCCATTTGCACCATTTCGTCTAATTCGACGTAATGTTGCAATTCAACAGCATTGGCAATGTCGGTGTTCAAACCTGAAAGGAATCGCGCCATGGTTGCTTCTCGGTCTTCCTCAATGTTAGCACGCATCATGGCCATCTCCATGTCTTTAAAATAATCTTCGACGCTTCGATTTCCTTGTTTCAAAGTTTGTAACCTTTGAAATAGGTCTCGATGGTAATGGGATGGTACGAATCTCTTTCTCAAAATTCTTTTCATCTCTGCCCATGTATTGATTGGACCTTCACCGGTTCGTCTTCTACTTAGAATCAATTGATCCCACCAAATTAAGGCATAGTCAACGAACTCCATCGCTGCCAATTGAACCTTCTTCTGGTCAGAATAATTGTAGCAATCAAAGACGTGCTCCACCTTGCTTTCCCACGCAAGATATGCATCCGGATCTGATCGTCCTTGAAAAGGGGGTATGGCAACTTTGATGTTGTTCAAATTGTCATCCAGTTGTGCCTGGTGTTGTACACGCCTCCCATTTGTTCTAGGAGCATTCTGCCTCGGTTCTTGCACTTCTTCAACGTCATCATTGTTGTCATCATGGGAATTGTTTTGAGATCCCTCGATCTTGTCCATTCTCACGTGCAATTGTTCAATCTCTGATTGCACTACTCTTCGGACTTCTCGAAGCATGGCTTGCATCATAAGGCTTGGTTGAACGTCGTTTTGTTGTTGATCATCACGATCTCCATTTGAACCTGCCATTGTTAGTAAAGAACAAACAACACAAAATAAAAATAAGGATAAATGGACCTCACAAAGTACACACACAAGATCCTCACAAGTTCACTCCAAAGAAAAATAAAAATGGCACTCCAACACTCGTGTTTCACTCGGGAATACTTGAATGGCTCTTTTGATTCCCCTTCTGATCTCACACACACAAATGCCTTTTACCACTCCTTCTCTCGTTATAAGTTCTTTAGAGGACTAGCGTAGACTTCTTCAAATCTGTCACAAGTGTTAGTCTTTAACAACAACGGTTAGTGACAATCGAAATGTAAGGTTCTGTCCAAAACAAATTCGGTTAGTGTTAAATGGAAAGAAAAGTGATGTAAAGTAAGGTAAAGGTTAGAAAGAAAGAAAAAGAAAAAAAAAAAAAAAAAAAAAAAAAAAAAAAAAAAAATGGATTACTTACTACAAAGAAACACTTACTACTCTCCTTTCACCGAACAATCAATTCTTCATGCCCGGTTGATTGTGGTAGTGTTTGATGCTGTAGAACACATTAAACTTGCATTTTCTTTCATCTTTTCAATACCATGAAGTGCTTTTCTTTCAACTATTGATATTCTGATTTTTTTTTTTTGAATTTTCGGATTTTTTTTTTTAACTAGAGTTGACTTTGACTTTTTTTTTTTTTTGACTTTTTTTTTTTTTGATTGTTTTTGCACTCACGAAGATGATTCTTACTTGTAATCCAACCTAGGCTCTGATTACCACATGATAAGAGGGCTCCTTGTTGAGGACGCCTTCTTGATTGTTTCGGATCTAGGATTGAAGTAAGATGTCTCCTGCAATAAGCATGGCTGCAAATTGGTGTTTAAAAGGGCTGGAAAATTTAGGTAGACAGAATGTAGAAGATGAAGGCTCGGAGAAGTTGACAATGGTGGAACGCTGAAAGTATTGGTTTGGTTATGGCTAGGATTGGTCTTTGGTGAGGTGAATGGTGAGAAATGAAGTTTCTGACAAGGTTGAAAAATAGGTTGCAAGGGGTAGTACGAAAATGAAATAAAAACAAGGAAAAGAAATAAAATGAAACAAACTCCAAGGATGAACTCGAACAATCTGTTGAACGAACCCGAACCTTATCTTGAACTTGCTTCAGACGGACTTGGACCCTTCGATTATCTACAACCGAGAACCCAAAGTATCAAAGGGGTTGACCACGCAAGCAACGAACTTGAGAAGTCAGAAAGTTCTCAAAAGAACCGAAATGAGAGAAATTCTCACAAAAGTAAATTTCATTCAAATTGTCTTCTCCTTTTACATTACAAAGTATACATATATATAGGCTAGTACAAGGGAGTTGGAGCCTAGAATACTTGGCCAGAATTGAATTGGAAGTTTCAGATGAGTGGCCTGAAATGTAAGCACAATTAACATGTGTTAATTATGTTAAATGTGGATGATAAAACTACTCATCCTTATCCTTTGTGGCCGGCTGGTTTTGGAGGGAGAAAAGACTGAATTTCAAACATTTAACACATGTGTTTTATGTGTGAAATTCAAAGGAAATAACTCCTTGTCCTTATCTTACTTTGACGCCAACTTCAAGGAGGGAAATCTTGAAATTTGAATCTGCCACATGCCATGCACATGCTTGGAAGGATGGTGGACGCCCCTCATGCTGGTCACATGACCATGACACACTCTCCCACGTGGAGGACACCTTTGAGCTATCCCGGGACTCACCAGCTTGAGTTGAGCTAGTAGAGCTGGAGTTGAGCTGAATGGAGCTGAGTTGAGCTGAATTCAGCTAGCTGAAGTGTTGAGGATTAGTTGAGCTGAAACGAGCTGCTAGAAATCCATTGAGCTTTTTCCGAGCTAAGGTGAAGTCCTTCATTTGGTACTCTTCCTTGTGCCTATGAGAAAACAAAAGTTATACCATCATAAGTATTGTAAACTTATTAAAGAAAGTTAAAACAAGCTGAAAAACATAGTTATCATATTGGAAAACATGTAACAAGCTAAAGAAACATGGTAAACATGATTATGAGCTTGTGTTCTTATTGAACTTATTGAAAACACACCTATTTACATGCTTAATAAACACAACACTAGCTTAAGTACTATATAGTTACAAGATGTTACACATCAGTATGTAACATAGTGTAAAGTTTATTCTCTAAGGCATATGCATTATTAAGGGATTCTGAGACTTGTAAACATTTAAGAATAAGAACTTCCCTGAATTGCTTAGCCTTTGATCGAGTGATGGGTCCTGATGGTAAGACCTCCGGATCAGCTGATTGAGCTTGTGTAGATGTGCTCACATCACCCGGGGTGAGGGTGTCACACTTGATTGGTATCAGAGCGTTTAGGTTAGGATTCTAGGACTAAAACCGAGTCCATATGCATCATATAGGATCGAACTATGCCACCTAGGAGTTATATATAATAATGTGCTTGTGCTTGCTCGATCTAAACTCTTTCTTGTTTGTTTGTCAATAGTAGAATGTCCGATACGAGGTTGGCAGTGGATGACCCGAATCCCGCAGCCTCTTCGACCGACGGAGATAGTGTGGAGATGGGTCAGAACCCTCCGCAACAAGCTCCACCTCCTCCGCCCCCTGTTGCTCCTCAACCGGGAATTCCGGTAGTTCAGAACGTCCAGCAGGAATATCTCCTTAGCATGAAGGAGATGTTCGATCAGCTTCTAGTGAATCTAAAGCAGAATCAGCAAGATGCTCCTGCCCCTGATGCGCCCAGTTGTGCTCCAATAGATAAGCTTGCTCGGTATCGAGCTTATACATTTGCGGGTGTTAGTGAGGAGAAACCAGAGGATGCAGAGTATTGGTTAGAACGTACTACTCAAATTCTGACCAAGCAACTCCATTGTTCGGACGAGCACAAGCTAGAGTGTGCCATAGCCCTGTTGGCCGATGAAGCTTTGAGTTGGTGGGAAACCACTACATTGACTACCCCGGCGGAAGCTGTTACATGGAAATTCTTCGTCGAGGAATTTAAGAAGAAATATATCAGTGAGCAATATCTAGTCGAGCGCCGGAAGAAGTTCTTGTATCTGAAACAAGCCAACCGGCCGATCGAGCAGTATGTGGCCGATTTTTGCAAATATTGTAAGTATGGCTCCGAGTACATTAAGACCGAGGAAGAAAAATGCCGGAAATTCATTGATGGTCTTAACGATGAGTTGAGCCCAATGTTTATGGCCCTTGGGATTACCGACTTCCAGAACTTGGTGAAATCGGGCCATTGCGATAGAGGCAAAGATGAAAGCTTCCGAGAAACGCAAGGGTGGTAGTTCTTGGAAGGAAAAACGAGCCAGAACCGATGATAGGCCTCAGTGGAAGAACAAGAAGTCAAAGCAGACCAAGGAGTCTCCTTTTGGCTATACCTCTGTTCAGAGAGATGGATACATACCGAAGCCTCAGACAGTATCTAGGCACACAGCCCCGATCATTTTTGTGGATAGCATGGGGAATTCTAATAGAGGCACTCTGTATCCTGCCTGCAAGTTCTGCCAGAAACATCATCATGGTCAGTGTAGGACTCAGCAAAATCTGTGCTACTTGTGCGGAGCTTCCGATCACTATATCAGGAACTGTCCTTAGAATCCCAACAAAGTTCCTGCTAAAGCTTCTGTTATGGACAGTGCTTCTCCGTATGCCAGAAACAAGGGTTCCAGACAGGCTCAATCTGGAAGTCAGGGAAAGAATAAGGGTCAGCCTTCTAGTGCCACACACCAGGAATCTCGGGCTCCTGCACGGATCTACCACATCAAAGGAAAAGACGATGAGGAATCTCCGGATGTAATCGCAGGTATGATCGAATTAAATTCGAGTCCTGCATATGCTTTGATTGATTCTGGGTCTACTCATTCCTTTATTTGCTCTGCTATGGTTGCAAAAGCAAGTCTGAAACCTGAGGTAGTCACTAGGGGTATTGTAGTGTCAAACCCTATAGGAGGTTTATTGAATATTAATCTTGTTTGTAAGAGCTCCCCTGTTATAATTCGAAATGTCCCTTTCCGGGTTAACTTGTTTGTGCTACCGACATATGAGTTTGACTTGGTTCTGGGCTTAGACTGGTTGGTTAAGCATGAGGCTTGGATTGATTGCCAAAATCGGAGACTCTACCTTCGGGGTTTGGGTAAGGAGTCTATCTTACTCAATGACAAGAAACCGACGTCAGTGTTTGCTGCCATGGTATTACAAGATGAGTATGACTTCGGGTTGCCTACTATTCCGGTTGTATCCGAGTTTATTGATGTTTTTCCCGAAGAACTCCCTGGTCTTCCTCCCGGTTGCCTACTATTCCGGTTGTATCTGAGTCTATCTGTATAATTTTGTTCAAAAGCCTATATTCAACTATTTGAACTCATAAAATTCGATTTAATAACATTCGGTTTTCGATTTTTTGGGATTAAAACTTGCTTGTCTAAAATTGCTTTATAGAGAATCCGTTCGAATTTTAACCGAGTAAAAAGTTGAAAATTTTAGATTAATCTGTATAATTTTGTTCAAAAGCCCATAATTAACTATTTGAACTCGTAAAATTTGTGTTAATAATATCTGATTTTCGTTTTGTTGGAATTAAAACGTGCATGTCTAAAAAGACTTTATAGAGAATCCGTTCGAATTTTAACCGAGTAAAAAGCTAAAAATTTTAGATTAATCTATATAATTTTGTTCAAAAGCTCAAAATAAAATATTTGAACTCATAAAATTTCATTTAATAAAATCTTGTTTTCGTTTTGTTGGGATTAAAATGTGCATGTCTAAAAAGGCTTTGTAGGGAATTCGTTCGAATTTTAACCGAGTAAAAAGCTAAAAATTTTAGATTAATCTGTATAATTTTGTTTAAAAGACCATATTCAACTATTTGAACTCATAAAATTTGATTTAATAACATCTAGTTTTCATTTTGGTGGGATTAAAACTTGCATGTCTAAAATTGCTTTATAGAGAATCCGTTCGAATTTTAACCGAGAAAAAAGCTGAAAATTTTAGATCTATCTGTATAATTTGGTTAAAAATCCCATAATTAACTATTTGAACTCATAAAATTTTATTTAATAGCATCTAGTTTTCGTTTTGTTCGGATTAAAACGTGCATGTCTAAAAAGGCTTTATAAAGAATCCTTTCAAATTTTAACCGAGTAAAAAGCTAAAAATTTTAGATTAATCTGTATAATTTTGTTCAAAAGACCATAATTAATTATTTGAACTCATAAAATTTGATTTAAGAACATCTGGTTTTCGTTTTGATGGGATTAAAACTTGCATGTCTAAAATTACTTTATAGAGAATCCGTTCGAATTTTAACCGAGTAAAAAGTTGAAACTTTTAGATTAATCTATATAATTTTGTTCAAAATCCCATAATTAACTATTTAAACTCGTAAAATTTGATTTAATAACATCTAATTTTCGTTTTGTTGGGACTAAAACTTGCTTGTCTAAGATTGCTATATAGAGAATCCGTTCGAATTTTAACTTAGTAAAAAGCTGAAAATTTTATATTTATTTGTATAATTTTGTTCAAAATCCAATAATTAACTATTTGAACTCATAAAATTTCATTTAATAACATCTGGTTTTTGTTTTGTTCGTATTAAAATGGCAACGTTTAAAAAGGCTTTATAGAGAACCCGTTTGAATTTTAACCGAGTAAAAAGCTAAAAATTTTAGATTAATTTGTATAATTTTGTTCAAAACCCCATAATTAATTATTTGAACTCAAAAAATTTGATTTAATAACATCTAGGTATCGTTTTGTTCGGATTAAAACGTGTATATCTAAAAAGGCAATATAGAGAATCCGTTCGAATTTTAAACGATTAAAAAGTTGAAATTTTTTTATTAATCTGTATAATTTTGTTTAAAAGCCCATAATTAACTATTTAAACTCGTAAAATTTGATTTAATAACATCTGATTTTTGTTCTGTTGGGATTAAAACGTGCATGCCTAAAAAGACTTTATAGAGAATCCGTTCGAATTTTAACCGAGTAAAAAGTTGAAAATTTTAGATTAATCTTTATAATTTTGTTCAAAAGCTCAAAATTAAATATTTGAACTTATAAAATTTCATTTAATAAAATCTTATTTTTCGTTTTGTTATGATTAAAATGTGCATGTCTAAAAAGGCTTTGTAGAGAATTCGTTCGAATTTTAACCGAGTAAAAAGCTAAAAATTTTAGATTAATCTGTATAATTTTGTTTTAAAGACCATATTCAACTATTTGAACTCATAAAATTTGATTTAATAACATCTGGTTTTCGTTTTGGTGGGATTAAAACTTGCATGTCTAAAATTACTTTATAGAGAATCCGTTCGAATTTTAACCGAGTAAAAAGCTGAAAATTTTAGATTAATCTGTATAATTTTGTTCAAAAGCCCATAATTAACTATTTGAACTCATAAAATTTGATTTACTAACATCTGGTTTTCGTTTTGTTGGGATTAAAACGTGCATGCCTAAAAAGACTTTATAGAGAATCCGTTCGAATTTTAACCGAGTAAAAAGCTGAAAATTTTAGATTAATCTTTATAATTTTGTTCAAAAGCTCAAAATTAAATATTTGAACTTATAAAATTTCATTTAATAAAATCTTATTTTTCGTTTTGTTATGATTAAAATGTGCATGTCTAAAAAGGCTTTGTAGAGAATTCGTTCGAATTTTAACCGAGTAAAAAGCTAAAAATTTTAGATTAATCTGTATAATTTTATTTAGAAAAACATATTCACTATTTGAAGTCATAAAATTTGATTTAATAACATCTGGTTTTCGTTTTGGTGGGATTAAAACTTGCATGTCTAAAATTGCTTTATAGAGAATCCGTTCGAATTTTAACCGAGTAAAAAGTCAAATTTTAGATTAATCTGTATAATTTTGTTCAAAAGCCCATAATTAACTATTTGAACTCATAAAATTTGATTTAATAACATCTGGTTTTCGTTTTGTTGGGATTAAAACGTGCATGTCCAAAAAGGCTTTGTAGAGAATCCGTTCGTATTTTAACCGAGTAAAAAGTTGAAAATTTTAGATTAATCTGTATAATTTTGTTTAAAAGCCCATAATTAACTATTTGAACTCGTAAAATTTGATTTAATAACATCTAATTTTCGTTTTGTTAGGACTAAAACTTGCTTGTCTAAAATTGCTCTATAGAGAATCAGTTCGAATTTTAACCGAGTAAAAAGCTAAAAATTTTAGATTTATCTGTATAATTTTGTTCAAAATCCAATATTTAACTATTTTAAATCATAAAATTTTATTTAATAACATCTGGTTTTTGTTTTGTTCGGATTAAAACGTCCACGTCTAAAAAGGCTTTATAGAGAACCCGTTCAAATTTTGACCGAGTAAAAAGCTAAAAATTTTAGATTAATCTGTATAATTTTGTTTTAAAGACCATATTCAACTATTTGAACTCATAAAATTTGATTTAATAACATCTGGTTTTCGTTTTGGTCGGATTAAAACTTGCATGTTTAAAATTACTTTATAGAGAATCCGTTCGAATTTTAACCGAGTAAAAAGTTAAAAATTTTAGATTAATCTGTATAATTTTGTTCAAAAGCCCATAATTAACTATTTGATCTCGTAAAATTTGATTTAATAACATCTAATTTTCGTTTTGTTGGGACTAAAACTTGCTTGTCTAAAATTGCCTTATAGAGAATCCGCTCGAATTTTAACCGAGTAAAAAGCTGAAAATTTTAGATTTATTTGTATAATTTTGTTCAAAATCCAATAATTATCTATTTGAACTCATAAAATTTTATTTAATAACATCTGGTTTTTGTTTTATTCGGATTAAAACGTCCACGTCTGAAAAGGCTTTATAGAGAATCCGTTTGAATTTTAACCGAGTAAAAAGCTGAAAATTTTAGATTAATCTGTATAATTTTATTCAAAACCCCATAATTAATTATTTGAACTCAAAAAATTTGATTTAATAACATCTACGTATCGTTTTGTTCGGATTAAAATGTGTATATCTAAAAAGGCTATATAGAGAATCTGTTCGAATTTTAACCGAGTAAAAAGTTGAAAATTTTTTATTAATCTATATAATTTTGTTCAAAAGCCCATAATTAACTATTTAAACTCGTAAAATTTGATTTAATAACATCTGGTTTTCGTTTTGTTGGGATTAAAACGTGCATGCCTAAAAAGACTTTATAGAGAATCTGTTCGAATTTTAACCGAGTAAAAAGCTGAAAATTTTAGATTAATCTTTATAATTTTGTTCAAAAGCTCAAAATTAAATATTTGAACTTATAAAATTTCATTTAATAAAATCTTATTTTTCGTTTTGTTATGATTAAAATGTGCATGTCTAAAAAGGCTTTGTAGAGAATTCGTTCGAATTTTAACCGAGTAAAAAGCTAAAAATTTTAGATTAATCTGTATAATTTTATTTAGAAAAACATATTCACTATTTGAAGTCATAAAATTTGATTTAATAACATCTGGTTTTCGTTTTGGTGGGATTAAAACTTGCATGTCTAAAATTGCTTTATAGAGAATCCGTTCGAATTTTAACCGAGTAAAAAGTCAAATTTTAGATTAATCTGTATAATTTTGTTCAAAAGCCCATAATTAACTATTTGAACTCATAAAATTTGATTTAATAACATCTGGTTTTCGTTTTGTTGGGATTAAAACGTGCATGTCCAAAAAGGCTTTGTAGAGAATCCGTTCGTATTTTAACCGAGTAAAAAGTTGAAAATTTTAGATTAATCTGTATAATTTTGTTCAAAAGCCCATAATTAACTATTTGAACTCGTAAAATTTGATTTAATAACATCTAATTTTCGTTTTGTTAGGACTAAAACTTGCTTGTCTAAAATTGCTCTATAGAGAATCAGTTCGAATTTTAACCGAGTAAAAAGCTAAAAATTTTAGATTTATCTGTATAATTTTGTTCAAAATCCAATATTTAACTATTTTAAATCATAAAATTTTATTTAATAACATCTGGTTTTTGTTTTGTTCGGATTAAAACGTCCACGTCTAAAAAGGCTTTATAGAGAACCCGTTCAAATTTTGACCGAGTAAAAAGCTAAAAATTTTAGATTAATCTGTATAATTTTGTTTTAAAGACCATATTCAACTATTTGAACTCATAAAATTTGATTTAATAACATCTGGTTTTCGTTTTGGTCGGATTAAAACTTGCATGTTTAAAATTACTTTATAGAGAATCCGTTCGAATTTTAACCGAGTAAAAAGTTAAAAATTTTAGATTAATCTGTATAATTTTGTTCAAAAGCCCATAATTAACTATTTGATCTCGTAAAATTTGATTTAATAACATCTAATTTTCGTTTTGTTGGGACTAAAACTTGCTTGTCTAAAATTGCCTTATAGAGAATCCGTTCGAATTTTAACCGAGTAAAAAGCTGAAAATTTTAGATTTATTTGTATAATTTTGTTCAAAATCCAATAATTATCTATTTGAACTCATAAAATTTTATTTAATAACATCTGATTTTTGTTTTATTCGGATTAAAACGTCCACGTCTGAAAAGGCTTTATAGAGAATCCGTTTGAATTTTAACCGAGTAAAAAGCTGAAAATTTTAGATTAATCTGTATAATTTTATTCAAAACCCCATAATTAATTATTTGAACTCAAAAAATTTGATTTAATAACATCTACGTATCGTTTTGTTCGGATTAAAATGTGTATATCTAAAAAGGCTATATAGAGAATCCGTTCGAATTTTAACCGAGTAAAAAGTTGAAAATTTTTTATTAATCTATATAATTTTGTTCAAAAGCCCATAATTAACTATTTGAACTCGTAAAATTTGATTTAATAACATCTGGTTTTCGTTTTGTTGGGATTAAAACGTGCATGCCTAAAAAGACTTTATAGAGAATCCGTTCGAATTTTAACCGAGTAAAAAGCTGAAAATTTTAGATTAATCTTTATAATTTTGCTCAAAAGCTCAAAATTAAATATTTGAACTTATAAAATTTCATTTAATAAAATCTTATTTTTCGTTTTGTTATGATTAAAATGTGCATGTCTAAAAAGGCTTTGTAGAGAATTCGTTCAAATTTTAACCGAGTAAAAAGCTAAAAATTTTAGATTAATCTGTATAATTTTATTTAAAAAAACATATTCACTATTTGAACTCATAAAATTTGATTTAATAACATCTGGTTTTCGTTTTGGTGGGATTAAAACTTGCATGTCTAAAATTGCTTTATAGAGAATCCGTTCGAATTTTAACCGAGTAAAAAGTCAAAAATTTTAGATTAATCTGTATAATTTTGTTCAAAAGCCCATAATTAACTATTTGAACTCATAAAATTTGATTTAATAACATCTGGTTTTCGTTTTGTTGGGATTAAAACGTGCATGTCCAAAAAGGCTTTGTAGAGAATCCGTTCGTATTTTAACCGAGTAAAAAGTTGAAAATTTTAGATTAATCTGTATAATTTTGTTCAAAAGCTCAAAATTAACTATTTGAACTCGTAAAATTTGATTTAATAACATCTAATTTTCGTTTTGTTAGGACTAAAACTTGCTTGTCTAAAATTGGTCTATAGAGAATCCGTTCGAATTTTAACCGAGTAAAAAGCTAAAAAATTTAGATTTATCTATATAATTTTGTTCAAAATCCAATATTTAACTATTTGAAATCATAAAATTTTATTTAATAACATCTGGTTTTTATTTTGTTCGGATTAAAACATCCACGTCTAAAAAGGCTTTATAGAGAACCCATTCAAATTTTAACCGAGTAAAAAGCTAAAAATTTTAGATTAATCTGTATAATTTTGTTTTAAAGACCATATTCAACTATTTGAACTCATAAAATTTGATTTAATAACATCTGGTTTTCGTTTTGGTCGGATTAAAACTTGCATGTTTAAAATTACTTTATAGAGAATCCGTTCGAATTTTAACCGAGTAAAAAGTTAAAAATTTTAGATTAATCTGTATAATTTTGTTCAAAAGCCCATAATTAACTATTTGATCTCGTAAAATTTGATTTAATAACATCTAATTTTCGTTTTGTTGGGACTAAAACTTGCTTGTCTAAAATTGCCTTATAGAGAATCCGTTCGAATTTTAACCGAGTAAAAAGCTGAAAATTTTAGATTTATTTGTATAATTTTGTTCAAAATCCAATAATTAACTATTTGAACTCATAAAATTTCATTTAATAACATCTGGTTTTTGTTTTATTCGGATTAAAACATCCACGTCTGAAAAGGCTTTATAGAGAACCCGTTTGAATTTTAACCGAGTAAAAAGCTGAAAATTTTAGATTAATCTGTATAATTTTGTTCAAAACCCCATAATTAATTATTTGAACTGAAAAAATTTGATTTAATAACATCTACGTATCGTTTTGCTCGGATTAAAACGTGTAAATCTAAAAAGGCTATATAGAGAATCCGTTCGAATTTTAAACGAGTAAAAAGTTGAAATTTTTTTATTAATCTGTATAATTTTGTTCAAAAGCCCATAATTAACTATTTGAACTCGTAAAATTTGATTTAATAACATCTGATTTTCGTTTTGTTGGGATTAAAATGTGCATGCCTAAAAAGACTTTATAGAGAATACGTTCGAATTTTAACCGAGCAAAAAGCTGAAAATTTTAGATTAATCTTTATAATTTTGTTCGAAAGCTCAAAATTAAATATTTGAACTTATAAAATTTCATTTAATAAAATCTTATTTTTCATTTTGTTATGATTTAAATGTGCATGTCTAAAAAGGCTTTGTAGAGAATTCGTTCGAATTTTAACCGAGTAAAAAGCTAAAAATTTTAGATTAATCTGTATAATTTTATTTAAAAAAACATATTCAATATTTGAACTCATAAAATTTGATTTAATAACATCTGGTTTTCGTTTTGGTGGGATTAAAACTTGCATGTCTAAATTTGCTTTATAGAGAATCCGTTCGAATTTTAACCGAGTAAAAAGTCGAAAATTTTAGATTAATCTGTATAATTTTGTTCAAAAGCCCATAATTAACTATTTGAACTCATAAAATTTGATTTAATAACATCTGGTTTTCGTTTTGTTGGGATTAAAACGTGCATGTCCAAAAAGGCTTTGTAGAGAATCCGTTCGTATTTTAACCGAGTAAAAAGTTGAAAATTTTAGATTAATCTGTATAATTTTGTTCAAAAGCCCATAATTAACTATTTGAACTCGTAAAATTTGATTTAATAACATCTAATTTTCGTTTTGTTAGGACTAAAACTTGCTTGCCTAAAATTGCTTTATAGAGAATCCGTTCGAATTTTAACCGAGTAAAAAGTTGAAAATTTTAGATTTATCTGTATAATTTTATTCAAAATCAATTAATTAACTATTTGAACTCATAAAATTTCATTTAATAACACCTGGTTTTTGTTTTGTTCGGATTAAAACGTCCACGTCTAAAAAGGCTTTATAGAGAATCTATTTAAATTTTAACCGAGTAAAAAGCTTAAAATTTTAGATTAATCTGTATAATTTTGTTCAAAAGCCCATAAATAACTATTTGAACTCATAAAATTTGAACTAATAACATTTGGTTTTCGTTTTGTTGGGATTAAAACGTGCATGTCTACAAAGACTTTATAGAGAATCCGTTCAAATTTTAACCGAGTAAAAAGCAAAAAATTTTAGATTAATCTGTATAATTTTATTCAAAAGCTCAAAATTAAATATTTGAACTCATAAAATTTCATTTAATAAAATTTGGTTCTCGTTTTGTTGAGATTAAAATGTGTATGTCTAAAAAGATTTGTAGAGAATCCGTTCGAATTTTAACCGAGTAAAAAGCTAAAAATTTTACATTAATCTGTATAATTTTGTTCAAAATCTCATAATTAACTATTTGAACTCATAAATTTTGATTTAAAAACATCTGGGTTTTTTTTTGTTCGGATTAAAACGTCTATATCTAAAAAGACTTTATAGAGAATCCGTTCAAATTTTAACCGAATAAAAAGATGAAACTTTTAGATTAATATGTATAATTTTGTTCTAAAGCCCATAATTAATTATTTGAACTAAAAAAATTTGATTTAATAACATCTAGTTATCATTTTATTCGGATTAAAACGTGCATGTCTAAAAAGGCTTTATAGAGAATCCGTTCAAATTTTAACCGCGTAAAAAGCTGAAAATTTTAGATTAATCTGTATAATTTTGTTCAAAAGCCCTGAATTATCTATTTGAACTCATAAAATTTGATTTAATAACATCTGATTTTCGTTTTGTTGGGATTAAAACGTGCATATCTAAAAAGGCTTGATAGAGAATCCGTTCGAATTTTAACCGAGTAAAAATCTAAGAATTTTAGATTTATTTGTATAATTTTATTCAAAATCCTATAATTAACTATTTGAACTCATAAAATTTTATTTAATAACATCTGGTTTTTGTTTTATTCGGATTAAAACGTGCATGTCTAGAAAGGCTTTATAGAGAATCCGTTCAAACTTTAATCGTGTAAAAAGCTAAAAATTTTAGATTAATCTGTATAATTTTGTTCAAAAGCCCATAATTAATTATTTGAACTTAAGAAATTTGATTTAATAAAAATCTAGTTATCGTTGTGTTCGGATTAAACCGTGCATGTCTAAAAAGGCTTTATAGAGAATATGTTCAAATTTTAATAGGCTAAAGAGTTGAAAATTTTAGATTAATCTATATAATTCCGTTCAAAAGCCCATAATTAAATATTTGAACTCATAAAATTTGATTTAAAAACATCTGGTTTTTGATTTGTTGGGATTAAAACGTTCATGTCTAAAAAGACTTTATAGAGAATCCGTTCGAATTTTAACCAAGTAAAAAGGTAAAAATTTTAGATTAATCTGTATAATTATATTCTAAAGCTCAAAATTAAATATTTGAACTCATAAAATTTCATTTAATAAAATCTGGTTTTCCTTTTGTTGAGATTAAAATGTGCATGTCTAAAAAGGCTTTGTAAAGAATCTGTTTGAATTTTAACCGAGTAAAAAGCTAAAACTTTTAGATTAATCTGTATAATTTTGTTCAAAAGCCCATATTCAACTATTTGAAGTCATAAAATTTGATTTAATAACATCTAATTTTCGTTTTGTTGGGATTAAAACTTGCTTGTCTAAAATTGCTTTATAGAGAATCCGTTTGAATTTTAATCGAGTAAAAAGATGAAAATTTTAGATTTATCTGTATCATTTTGTTCAAAATCCAATAATTAACGATTTGGACTCATAAAATTTGATTTAATAAGATCTGGTTTTATTTTGTTCGGATTAAAACGTCTACGTCTAAAAAGGCTTTATAGAGAATCCGTTCAAATTTTAACCAAGTAAAAAGCTGAAAATTTTGATCAAAAGACCATAATTAATTATTTGAACACATAAAATTTGATTTAATAACGTCTGGTTTTTGTTTTGTTCGGATTAAAACGTGCACGTCTATAAAGGCTTTATAGAGAATCTGTTCTAATTTTAATCGAGTAAAAAGTTGAAAATTTTGGATTAATCTGTATAATTTTGTTCAAAAGCACAAAATTAACTATTTGAACTCATAATATTTTATATAATAACATCTGATTTTCGTTTTGTTGGGATTAAAACCTTCATGTCTAAAACGGCTTTATTGAGAATCCGTTCGAATTTTAATAGAGTAAAAAGCTGAAAATTTTATATTAATCTATATACTTTTGTTCGAAAGCTCAAAATTAAATATTTAAACTCATAAAATTTAATTTAATAAAACCTGGTTTTGGTTTTGTTGGGATTAAAAATTGTATGTCTAAAAAGGCTTTGTAGAGAATCCGTTCGAATTTTAACCAAGTAAAAAGCTAAAAATTTTAGATTAATCTATATAATTTAGTTCGATAGACCATATTCAACTATTTGAACTCATAAAATTAGATTTAATAACATCTAATTTTCGTTTTGTTGGGGCTAAAACTTGCTTGTCTAAAATTTCTTTATAGAGAATCCGTTCGAATTTTAACCGAGTAAAAAGTTGAAAAATTTAGATTTATCTGTATAGTTTTGTACAAAATCCCATAATTAACTATTTGAACTCATAAAATTTAATTTAATAACATCTGGTTTTTGTTTTGTTCGGATTAAAACGTGCTTGTCTAAAAAGGCTTTATAGAGAATCCGTTCAAATTTTAACCGAGAAAAAAGCTGAAAATTTTAGATTAATCTTTATATTTTTGTTCAAAAGCCCATATTCAACTATTTGAACTCATAAAATTTGATTTAATAACATCTAATTTTCGTTTTGTTGGGGCTAAAACTTGCTTGTCTAAAATTGCTTTATAGAGAATCCGTTTAAAATTTAAACGAGTAAAAAAGTTAAAAATTTTAGATTTATCTGTATAATTTTGTTTAAAAGACCATATCAACTATTTGAACTCATAAAATTTGTTTTAATAACATCTGATTTTCGTTTTGGTGGGATTAAGACTTGCTTGTCTAAAATTGCTTTATAAAGAATCTGTTCGAATTTTAACCGAGTAAAAAGTTGAAAATTTTAGATTTATCTGTATAATTTTCTTAAAATCCCATAGTTAACTATTTGAAATCGTAAAATTTTATATAATAACATCTGTTTTTGGTTTTGTTCGGATTAAAACGTGCATGTCTAAAAAGGCTTTATAGAGAATCCGTTCGAATTTTAACCGAATAAAAAACTGAAAATTTTAGATTAATCTGTATAATTTTGTTCAAAAGCATAAAATTAAATGTTTGAACTCATAAAATTTCATTTAATAAAATCTTGTTTTCATTTTGTTTGGATTAAAATGTGTATTTCTAACAAGGCTTTGTAGAGAATTCGATGGAATTTTAACGGAGTAAAAATCTAAAAATTTTAGTTTAATCCGTATAATTTTTTTAAAAGACCATATTCAACTATTTGAACTCATAAAATTTGATTTAATAACATCTGGTTTTCGTTTTGGTGGGATTAAAACTTGCATGTCAAAATTTGCTTTATAGAGAATCCGTTCGAATTTTAACCGAGTAAAAAGCTAAAAAATTTAGATTTATCTGTATAATTTTGTTCAAAATCTCATACTTAACTATTTGAACTCATAAAATTATATTTAATAACATCTGGTTTTTGTTTTGTTCGGATTAAAACGTGCATCTCTAAAATGACTTTATTGAGAATCCGTTCAAATTTTAAACGAGTAAAAAACTGGAACTTTTAGACTAATCTGTATAATTTTTTTTCAAAAGCCAATAATTAATTATTTGAACTCAAAAAATTTGATTTAATAACATCTAGTTATCGTTTTGTTCGGGTTAAAACTTGTTTATCTAAAAAGGCTTTATAGAGAATCCGTTCGAATTTTAATCGAGTAAAAAGTTGAAAATTTTAGATTTATCTGTATAATTTTGTTCAAAATCCCATAATTAACGATTTGAACTCATAAAATTTGATTTAATAACATCTGGTTTTGTTTTGTTCGGATTAAAACGTCTACATCTAAAAAGGCTTTATAGAGAATCCGTTGGAATATTAACCGAGTAAAAAGCTAAAAATTTTAGATTAATCTGTATAATTTTGTTTAATAGACCATATTCATCTATTTGAACTCATAAAATTTGATTTAATAACACCTGGTTTTCGTTTTGGTGGGATTAAAACTTGCATGTCTAAAATTGCTTTATAGAGAATCCGTTCGAACTTCAACCGAGTAAAAAGCTGAAAATTTTAGATTTATATGTATAATTTTGTTCAAAATCCCATAATTAACTATTTGAACTCATAAAATTTTATTTAATAACATCTAGTTTTTCTTTTGTTCGGATTAAAACGTCCATGTCTAAAACGGCTTTATAGAGAATCCGTTCGAATTTTTTTTTGAGAAAGGGCCTCGTTAAAAACCCCCTATAGCCGACCGCCCGGAGGGCAGGAAGGCCCCTATGGGGAAAAGAGTACACAAGATCTTATTGAGAAGGGGAGGAAAACCTCTCCGAGTTTACAGAAGCCCGAATAAAATCGGGAAAGTCAAAGGAGAAAAAACAAGAAGAAAAGGAACGCAAAGCCCTAGTAGCTAAAACGTGGGCTACAACATTAGCCTCTCTAGGTACATAACAAATCTTACAGTCAGGTAAAGTACCAAGAGTGGAGCGAATACGAGACACCAAAGGTTGCACCGAGGAACGATCCTGGTAAAGGGGGTCGTTGACCTTGTTAGCAATGGAAGCAGAGTCGGTCTCGAAGACAACACGGGTCCAGCCATTGGAAAAGGCAAGCTTCAAACCCTCCAAGAGGGCAAGAGCTTCAGCAGAGGCAGGATCCGGACAGAGGAGAGGCAAAGAACAATCGCCAAGGACAATGCCAGAGGAATCCCTAACAATGACACCAGCTGCTGCTCCTTTTAACACGGGGTCGAACGCACCATCCGTGTTAATCTTGACGTAACCCGGGTCTGGCTTCGTCCATCTAGCAAGAGCAAGAGTGGGCTCAGCTAGCCGGGAATGTAGGCGGGAGGCACTGGTAGCTGAGGTGTAATCATGTAAAAGGCTGAGAGCAGTAGAAACAGTTAACCACACTGGTTGAAGATTGTTATTATGGACAAAGTCATTGCGACGGTTCCAAAGATTCCATAAGATCGTGAGAAATAAAGAAAATTGCTGAAGAGAAAGAAAGCCAGCTGCCGCAGAAAGCCATTGATGAGGGGAGGTATAAGCAGGAGAAAGAAGTCGAGATGGGAGACCTGCCAACTGGAACGCCTCTCTAGTGCAAGAGCAGTCCCGTAAAGCATGGATGGTAGTTTCGATGGCCAAATTGCATAAAAAGCAAATCCCCGGACCAAGATTGGCCTGAAGGATTTTGTGACCAGATGGAAGTGCATCGTGACACAGACGCCAAGCAAAAGAACGTACCTTAGGAAGAGTGGGCAATTTAGAAAGGACTTTCCAAAGTTTGGAGGGCCTATTAACTGGACCTGGCTGGAGCTGCAAAAATTGATAGCCCGAACGTACAAAATAAATACCAGAATCATGATTACCCCAGAGGGTGGTGTCCTGTGTATCATTAATAATCGGAACATTAAAGATAGTATTAGCATCCTCATATGTAAAGTAATTCCGAACCTTGGATGCATCCCATCGGGGTAAGTTAGGTAACATAAAAGTGCCAGCGCGCAAAGTCACTTCATCATTGATCTCATAATCACCATAAAGGCGCAAAGGCTGAGAGCCACCCCAATTGTCAAAGTGGATCTAGATAGTACTATTCATGCCCGGTCGTATAAAAAACCCAGCACGAAGTTTAGAAATAGCGACACTGAGCCCTTTCCAAGCAAAGGAGGAACTCCGTGGAGAAGCAGAGTCTAGTAAAGAACCAGTCGGGTAGTACTTGCATTTGTAAATTTGACTAAGAAGGCTCCCAGGAGCACACACAAGGCGCCAAATCTGCTTACCAAGTAAAGCAATGTTAAAATGGTGCAAATCACGAAAGCCGACTCCCCCAGCCGCTTTCGGAAGATAGACAGTATCCCAGGGAAGCATGTGCCATCCTTTTTTACCAGCTGTCCCAGACCACCAGTAGCGGCGAATGGAAGTAGTCATATCATCAATAATATTGAGTGGCAGAAGGTAGCAAGACATCACATATTGAGGCATAGATTGAAGAATAGACTTGATGAAGATTTCTCTTCCACTAAAAGAGAGGAGATGTTTGTCCCAGCTGTTCATTCTAGCAGTCATTTTATCCCTGGTGAAACCCAGAGCAGCAGTTTTATTTTTCCCAATGAGAAGAGGGACTCTTAAATAAAGCCCAGGATCAGTCACCTCCCTGACATGCAGTATGTCATTGATGGCAGTACGAAGTGACAGAGGGGTTTTCCGAGAATAGAAAATAGTAGATTTCTCAAAGTTCACTGCTTGCCCAGACGAAGTGGCATAAATGTGCAGAACATCCCGAAGGCGCTGCACTTCTGCCATTTTGGTCCGGATAAAAACAACACAGTCGTCTGCAAGAAGATGATTAACACGTGGTCCATTTCTGCTAGCACAAAGCCCTGGGAGGTCACCAGAGGATTGCGCAGCATTAAGTAAGGCCGAAAGACCCTGTGTACAGAAAAGAAACAAAAAGGGGGAAAGAGGGTCCCCTTGCCGTAAACCTCTAGAGGGCTTAAAAGGCCGAGAAAGAGAATCATTCACTCGAACTTGAAAGGTAACCGAGGATACACACCGCATAATAAGGGATACCCAGTTGGAGTTAAAGCCTAGTCGAATCATGATATGTTCTAAAAAAGTCCATTCAACACGGTCGAAAGCCTTTTCCATATCGAGCTTTAAACTAGCCTCTTTCGCAAGGGATGTAGCATCAGTATTAAGGGTATGGATGAGTTCATGAGCTATAAGAATATTATCCGTAATATTCCTGCCGTGAACAAAAGCAGCTTGGTTGCCACTAATACAAATAGGTATGATAGGTTTTAGCCGATTAACAAGAACTTTCGAGACAGTTTTATAAATATCTGTACAGAGACTAATAGGTCTAAGATGACGCATTGTAGTGGGCTCATCAATTTTAGGAATAAGCACAATGATGGTACGATTGACTTCTTCCATATTAATGGACCCTCGAAGGAGCCCAAGGCATAGAGATAGAAATTCATGGCCAAGGATATCCCAGTGCTTCCGAAAGAAACTGCTTGGGAAACCGTCAACCCCCGGGGCCTTCCTCGGGTCAATATCACGAAAGGCAGTATGAATTTCATCTGTAGTGAAATCCTTATTAAGTTCATTATTCATGGATTCAGTAACAACTGTGGGAATGGTGTTCAAAATTAAGGAGTCTATGATAGGAGAGGTTGAGGAAAAAAGACTTTGAAAGTATGTAACAGCGATAGACATAATATCAGATGAATTAGATTGCCAAGTATTTTGTTCGTTGAAAAGACCAGCAATCTGGTTTTTCCTCCGTCGGCTAGTTGCTCTGGCATGAAAGAAGGAAGTGTTTTTGTCACCGTGCTCTAACCAAAGAGTTCGAGAGCGCTGAGCCCAATAGATTTCCTTCGCAGTAAGTAAATTATCAAGCTCGCGTTTAGCAGAGAAAAGGCCATTGATTTCAGAGTTGGAAAGATGCCGCGTGAGGCTTAGATTAATGAAGTTATTCAATTGGGAGATACGCTTATTGGATTTCAATCGTTTGTTAGCTTGCCAAGTAGCAAGGAAGTTTCTAATGTCGTGCAGTTTACTTAGAGTCGATCGAGATGGAGTAGACCATAACTCTTTAATACGTAAAAGAACCTCAGGGGTATCAGCCCAACAGTTCTCATAGCGGAACAAGGAGCTGGTTCGCACAATTGGAGGATCCATTATAGGACTAGTATCAATTAAAATAGGACAGTGGTCAGAACGCGCCTGGAAGAATGAGATAGCTTGGCAACTAGGGAAAGTAGTGAACCAGGTTGAATTACCAAGAAATCTATCTAATCTTTCCATAATGGTGACCGAGTTGCGTCCCGATCTGGTCCAAGTGAACCATCCAGACTTTGGTTTACAATCGAAAAGATCATTATTATCAAGGCACTCCTGGAAATTGTTAATTTGCGAACGAGCACGGCGAGGACCACCTTGTTTCTCGTTGTCATAAAGGATTTCATTAAAGTCCCCTCCTAAAAGCCAAGGAAGAGAACTGGCTACATTCAAAGAGTCTATTAATTGCCAAGTCTTGTATTTGTTCGTAGTATCAGGAAAACCATGTATGCCAGTAAAGTGGAATTAGATTTGTTCAAATGTAACAAGAACATCAATATGTCGGTCTGAATATGAGAGGAGATCAACAGAGGAGTTGCTCTTCTAGATGATGGCAAGTCCTGTACAAGAAGGCCTGGGATCAATGGCGAGACAGCCATGCATACCAAGTTTGAGCTTAATACGATCCATGTTTTGGCTGTTCAATCTGGTCTCACAAAGAAAGAGACAATCAGCATCATGCTTGGAGACAGTACGTTGTAACGCAAGAACTGCCTGGGCGTTGCCAAGGCCCTGACAGTTCCAACATAAGATTTTCATTTCTCTCGGCGGGGTTGATCATCGTCAACCACCGCCGGAGAGTTGTTGAAGCTGCTCATCCCAGCTAGCCAATAATTTAAAGTAACGTGGAGTAGAGGAAGAAAGCAAGTCCTCTCTATAGATAAAGAGACGTCAATAAAGACGTTGGAAAGATCCTTTTCAAAGGGTGGTACATGTAAACAAAGAAAAACATATGTACGAAAGAAAAAAGAACCAAAGTAAAAAGAAAAGAAAAAGAGAGAGAAAGAGAGAGGAAGAGAAGAGAAAGAACCAAAGTAAAAGAACAAAGAAAAAGAAATATTATTAAACCTTAAAACAAACCTAAAAAGAGAGACAAAAGAAAAACACTGTCCTAATAAACTCAAAAAACTAAAAACAACGGAAAGAAGAAAGAAAGAGACTAAAGGTAGAACTGCCATGGTATAAAACCCATGACAGTTCCAAAAACAATCGATCATTTGGCTCGGCGGGGTTGACCACTGTCAACCTCCGCCGGAGAGTTGTTTGTGCTGCTCATCCCAGCTTTTTCTGCAGAACCTTTAGGAGGTGGCCGAGGGCGTTTAGGACGAGAGCCCTCATCAGATGGTGGAGTTCTCTTAGATCCCCTAGTGGCTACTGCACGAGCAATTCTCTTGGTTGGTGGCGCATGTTCAATCCAGTCAGCAGCTTCTTGGAAAGCGGCATCATTGGCAAGATCAAGCTCCAGTTCTTGGAGTTCTGGCGCCGACAGACTATCATCAGCAACACCATCACCATCGGGAATCTTAGACCGAGTAGTTATATTGGGTTCCAAATCCGGAAAAACCGTTTGCAAGGGCTGAGTAGGGCCACGCCGAGCAGATAGTTTACTTGGAACAGTTGGAAGAGTACGAGGGCCCTGTGAGAAGATAGGCAAAGATTCAGAAGGAGGGGCGTTCTCCTGGGCGGACAAATCAGTCACCGGAGCCTTGCCTTTATCATTAGAACCTGTGGAAGGAGACGCCTAAGAGCTTGGCGTAATGTAACGGATGCGACCTCTCTGCAGAGGTTGAGAAATCTTCTTCTTAGGGAGATAGCGGAGCCAGTCGCCATATTGAAGTTGTTCAGGCCTCTGCTCGACCGGGATAGAGCAAAAATCAAGCGAATGGCCAACACGACCATAACAGTGGCAGAGAGTGGGAAGGCGTTCATATTGCAGAGGACAAAACCGGGTAGAAGACCCCCCACCAATAGCAACACAACATCGAACTGGTTTAGAGGCATCTAGAGATACTCCTACCCGAAGATAGTCAACCATATTGAGATCCATTTTCCTCGTGTCAATCTTTGTAACAGTTCCAATGAAAGCTCCGAGTGACTCACCAGTATTGTTAGCAGATTCCTCCGAAGCAAGAAGGATAGGTGGAATATTATAAATTCGGACCCACACATTCATGATCATGAAGGAGTGATCATCAAGACTAAGGGCAGGATCATATTGAGTGAGGGAAAGCCATTCATCCTTATAAGTCCATGGCCCCCTGGACAGAATATCCTCTTTAATCTTTTCATCCTTGAAGCAGATTAGGAACAGGCGTGGTCGCAAGGCGCGCATAGAAGATAATTTAGCCGGGGTCCAAATGCCGGTAAAGGCTTTAATGATAATTTGATCATCAATGTCCTTCGAAGTGATCATGTTCCCTAACAAAGGTGTATGTGAATCAGCATCAGCAGAGTCCCAGGGAAGGTTTGTTTGAAAGATGGTGGATTGTTCTTCCTCAGTAAATTGAATATTCCCGAGTTGTTGGAGAAAAGATTTGGAATCCATCAGAAGAAGAGGGAGAGAGTAAGGGCGGCAAGATGAAGAAAATATGAGAGAGAATAAAGTATAGGTGGAATATATGATCATATATATAGGTGAAGAGTCCATGTGAATGTAAGAAATAAGAATTTCACTAGGAGTAGAATAGAGAGGAAGAGTCTGGAAAGGAATAGAACTTCTTTTAAAAAAGAAGATAAGATAAAGAACTATTAAAGAAAGTATAAGATGTAGAAAAAGAATAAATATTGTATATTTAGTAGTAGTTGGTATAAAAGTCTGATAGCCAGACCTTAGTTTGAAAAGAACACCATATAAGGCGTTGGTATGGATCTTATAAAAGGTTGGTATCCAATAAGAGAGTATAAAGTAATCACAAGGCATAAGAAAAGGCCACAAAAAAAATAAGTAACACATCAGTATAACCCGTAACGTAAAAATAAAAGCGAAAACAACATCAGCCAGAGAAGATAGATAAACAAAATAACGATACAAAGCAGAGCAACAAGTTAATTGAAGAACCAAAGCCATTATATACCATAACCATAAAGAGAACATTCGGTAATTCGAGCGTATATCATATCGAATACGATAAAACAATCCCACAGGGACCACTCGCCCTTCACCCTCCCCATGCAAGGAGGACACGTCCATCTCCATGCAGGAGTACGGGCAAAGAGAACCCAAGCCCTGGGAGCAATGAGCGGGCGCGAAACAACACCCAAGCCCCCATCCCGGCCAAGAAGCAGCCCATATATTCAGGAACCGGCGAAGCAAGCCTGGCGACCAGCAAAGACGACGCCTTAACCAGAAATAAAGCCGGCAAGCAGGAAGAGACTCCACCGGGCACCGGTGAAGCGAACACGGCAACCAGAAACAGCAAAGTCCTATCCTCCATAGCAGACCACCCGAGCCAGTCCAAAACTTCATGAAGCAGTAGGAAGAGCCCAACCGAGCACGGTACCACCATTGACGACAGTGGGAAGAACCCTCATTAGGAAGATGAACCAAGAGACGAAACCTATATCTCCAAAAGGTGGTGAAACGAACCCTGTGTCTCCAAGAACAACCAAGGAGGGACAGCCCGAGCCGGCAGTTGAAGAGAAGCCACAACGTTGTGACGCAGGGAAGAAGAAAAGAGCCGGCTCGGTTAGAAGTAAGCCCAGAACTGGTTCGACTAAGGCAACACCAGTGACGAAGTGGAGAACCGGCACAGAGGATGTTAGAGCCCCCGACCGAAAACAACCAAATCCAGATCAGAGACGAACTGCCCTCCATGGACCACAGAAGCAGAGCAGAACCAAGAACCCTAAGGAGCCCACGGAAGGAGGAAAAACAACGCTTCTCATGTCGAGAGTCAAGGTCACCAGAAGGGGCAGTATAAAGAGCAAAGAAACCCAACCAGATCAGGGGTCGGAGAAGGAGAGTCCTAACAGAATATAATAACAAAAGATTGAAGGAAAGAAAGAACCAAACCAGTCTAAAGGGATCCCGAGTCTGAGGCTTGGGTAAGCAAGAAGGAAACAATAAGGAAACAGCAAAGGAGTCACCACAAAGGCGTCTTAAAGATCGTCTGGGAAACACCGGCGACGGTTGCCTCCAAGAAAGAGCCAGGCATCGGATCGAAGTCAAGAGAGTCATCCCGAGGGCGGAAAACAAGACAAGAAACGAGTCGGAAGCATTCCTGGTCCGATCTTCACCTAGAATGGTGACGGCCGATTGAAACGAAGCCAAAAGAGTCGTCCCGCATGGAGGCGGTGGTGACCACCATCGCTGGTGTTGGTAAAATCCCTCGTGGAGGGTGAAAAACAAGACAAGAAGCGAGTCGGAAACGTCCCTGGTCAGATCTTCACCGAAGAGGGTGGCGGCCGATTGAAGGATTGGAAACGCAGACCTCGCAAAGGAGGTCGGGAATGGCTGGTCATGGACCCTTCCTCTCCAGAGTCGGATGATGATGAAGACGCCAAGGTTCCTCCAAAAACGGATGAAGGTGAAAACCCACCAGCGGCAGCATCCATGGAGACAGCTTCCAGGAAGAAGACGGCCTCCAAAACCTAAAAGGAAAAAGAAAACGTGAAGGAGAGAGAAGAGGAGAGGAGAGAAAGGATCCATAATCTAATCCGTTCGAATTTTAATCCAGTAAAAGGCTGAAAATTTTAGATTTATCTGTATAATTTTGTTCAAAATCCCATAATTAACTATTTGAACTCATAAAATTTGATTTAATAACATCTGATTTTCGTTAATTTTAGATTAATCTGTATAATTTTGTTCAAAAGCTCAAAATTAAATATTTAAACTCAAAAAATTTCATTTAATAAAATCTTGTTTTCATTTTGTTGGGATTAAAATGTGCATGTCTAAAAAGGCTTTATAGAGAATCCGTTCGAATTTTAACCGAGTAAAAAGCTTAAAATTTTAGATTAATCTGTATAATTTTGATCAAAATCTCAAAATTAAATATTTGAACTCATAAAATTTCATTTAATAAAATCTTGTTTTCATTTTGTTGGGATTAAAACGTGCATGTCCAAAAAGGCTTTATAGAGAATTCGTTCGAATTTTAACCGAGTAAAAAGCTCAAAATTTTAGATTAATCTGTATAATTTTGTTTAAAAGACCATATTCAACTATTTGAACTCATAAAATTTGATTTAATAACATCTGGTCTTCGTTTTGGTGGGATTAAAACTTGCATGTCTAAAATTGCTTTATAGAGTATTAGTTCGAATTTTAACCAAGTAAAAAGCTGAAAATTTTAGATATATCTAAATAATTTTGTTCAAAATACCATAATTAACTATTTGAACTCATAAAATTTTATTTAATAACATCTGTTTTTTGTTTTGTTCGGATTAAAAAGTACATGTCTAAAAAGGCTTTATAGAGAATCCGTTCAAATTTTGACCGAGTAAAAACCTGAAACTTTTAGATTAATCTGTATAATTTTGTTCAAAACCCATAATTAATTATTTGAACTCAAAAAATTTGATTTAATAACATCTTCTTATTATTTTATTCGGATTAAAACGTGCATGTCTAAAAAGGCTTTATAGAGAATCCGTTCAAATTTTAACCTAGTAAAAGGCTGAAAATTTTAGATTAATCTGTATAATTTTGTTCAAAAGCCCTTAATTAACTATTTGAACTAATAAAATTTGATTTAATAACATCTGATTTTCGTTTTGTTGGGATTAAAACGTGCATGTCTAAAAAGACTTGATAGAGAATCCGTTCGAATTTTAACCGAGTAAAAAGCTAAAAATTTTAGATTAATAAGTATAATTTTGTTCAAAAGCTCAAAATTAACTATTTGAACTCATAAAATTTCATTTAATAAAATCTGGTTTTCGTTTTGTTGGGATTAAAATGTGCATGTGTAAATGGGCTTTAAAAAGAATTTGTTCGAACTTTATCCGAGTAAAAAGCTGAAAATTTTAGATTAATCTGCATAATTTTGTTCAAAAGCCCATAATTAATTATTTGAACTCAAAATATTTGATTTAATAACATCTAGTTATCGTTTTGTTGGGATTAAAACGTGCATGTCTAAAAAGGCTTTATAGAGAATCCGTTCAAATTTTAATCGAGTAAAAAGCTAAAAATTTTAGATTAATCTGTATAATTTTGTTCAAAAGCCCATAATTAATTATTTGAACTCAAAAAATTTGATTTAATAACATCTCGTTATCTTTTTGTTTGGATTAAAACGTCATGTCTAAAAAGGCTTTATAGATAATTTATTCGAATTTTAACCGACTAAAAAGTTGAAAATTTTATATTAATCCGTATAATTTTGTTCAAAAGCCCATAATTAACTATTTGAACTCATAAAATTTGATTTAATAACATCTGATTTTTGTTTTGTTGGGATTAAAACTTGCATGTCTATGAAAGCTTTATAGAGAATCCGTTCGAATTTTAACCGAGTAAAAAGCTAAAAATTTTAGATTAATCTGTATAATTTTATTCAAAAGCTAAAAATTAAATATTTGAACTCATAAAATTTCATTTATTAAAATTTGGTTTTCATTTTTCTAAGATTAAAATGTGCATGTCTAAAAAGGCTTTGTAGAGAATCTGTTCGAATTTTAACCGAGTAAAAAGCTAAAAATTTTAGATTAATCTGTATAATTTTGTTCAAAAGCCCATATTCAACTATTTGAAATCGTAAAATTTGATTTAATAACATCTAATTTTTGTTTTGTTGGGATTAAAACTTGCTTGTCTAAAATTGCTTTATAGAGAATCCGTTCGAATTTTAACTGAGTAAAAAGCTGAAAGTTTTAGATTTATCTGTATAATTTTGTTCAAAAATCTCATAATTAACTATTAAAACTCTTAAAATTTGATTTAATAACATCTGGTTTTGTTTTGTTCGGACTAAAACGTCCACGTCTAAAGGCTTTATAGAGAATCCGTTCCAATTTTAAACGAGTAAAAAGCTGAAAATTTTAGATTAATAAGTACAATTTTGTTCAAAAGACCATAATTAACAGTATGAACTCGTAAAATTTGATATTAATATGATCTGAATTTTGTTTTGTTTGGATTAAAACGTGCATGTCTAAAAAGGCTTTATAAAGAATCCGTTTGAATTTTAACCGAGTATAAAGCTTAAAATTTTAGATTAATCTGTTTAATTTTGTTCAAAAGCTCAAAATCAAATATTTGAACTCATAAAATTTCATTTAATAAAATCTTGTTTTCGTTTTCTTGGGATTAAAATATGCATATCTAAAAAGGCTTTATAGAGAATTCGTTCGAATTTTAACGAGTAAAAAGCTAAAAATTTTAGATTAATCTGTATAATTTTGTTCAAAATCTCAAAATTAAATATTTGAACTCATAAAATTTCATTTAAAAAGCTAAAAATTTTAGATTAATCTGTATAATTTTGTTTAAAAGACCATATTCAACTATTTGAACTCATAAAATTTGATTTAATAACATCTGGTTTTTGTTTTGGTGGGATTAAAACTTGCATGTCTAAAATTTTAACTGAGTAAAAAGCTGAAAATTTTAGATTTATCTGTATAATTTTGTTCAAAATCCAATAATTAACTATTTGAACTCATAAAATTTTGTTCAAAAGACCATAATTAACAGTATGAACTCGTAAAATTTGATATTAATAAGATCTGAATTTTGTTTTGTTTGGATTAAAACGTGCATGTCTAAAAAGGCTTTATAAAGAATCCGTTCGAATTTTAACCGAGTGTAAAGCTTAAAATTTTAGATTAATCTGTATAATTTTGTTCAAAAGCTCAAAATTAAATATTTGAACTCATAAAATTTCATTTAATAAAATCTTGTTTTCGTTTTCTTGGGATTAAAAAAGGCTTTATAGAGAATTCGTTCGAATTTTAACCGAGTAAAAAGCTAAAAATTTTATATTGATCTGTATAATTTTGTTTAAAAGACCATATTCAACTATTTGAACTCATAAAATTTGATTTAATAACATCTGATTTTCGTTTTGGTGGGATTAAAACTTGCATGTCTAAAATTGCTTTATAGAGAACCCGTTCGAATTTTAACTGAGTAAAAAGCTGAAAATTTTAGATTTATTTGTATAATTTTGTTCAAAATCCAATAATTAACTATTTGAACTCATAAAATTTTATTTAATAACATCTGGATGTTGTTTTCTTCAGATTAAAACATGCATGTCTAAAAAGGCTTTGTAGAGAATCCGTTCAAATTTTAACCGAGTAGAAAGCTGAAAATTTAAGATTAATCTCTATAACTTTGTTCAAAAGCCCTAAATTAACTATTTGAACTCATAAAATTTGATTTAATAACATCTGATTTTCCCTTTGTTCGGTTTAATACGTGCATGTATAAAAAGGCTTTATGGAGAATTCGTTCGAATTTTAACCGAGTAAAAATCTAAAAAATTTAGATTAATCTGTATAATTTTGTTCAAAACCCCATATTCAACTATTTGAACTCATAAAATTTGATTTAATAACATCTAATTTTTGTTTTGTTGGGATTAATACTAGCTTGTCTAAAATTACTTTATAGAGAATCCGTTTGAATTTTAACGAAGTAAAAAGCTGAAAGTTTTAGATTTATCTGTATAATTTTGTTCAAAATCTCATAATTAACTATTTAAACACTTAAAATTTGATTTAATAACATCTGGTTTTGTTTTGTTCGGACTAAAACGTCCACGTCTAAAAAGGCTTTATAGAGAATCTGTTTAAATTTTAAACAAGTAAAAAGCTGAAAATTTTAGATTAATATGTATAATTTTGTTCAAAAGACCATATAATTAACTATTTGAACTCATAAAATTTGATATTAAAAATATCTGATTTTCGTTTTGTTGGGATTAAAACGTGCATGTCTAAAAAGGCTTTATAGAGAATTTGTTGGAATTTTAACAGAGTAAAAAGCTTAAAATTTTAGATTAATCTGTATAATTTTGTTCAAAATCTCAAAATTAACTATTTCAACTCATAAAATTTCATTTAATAAAATCTTGTTTTTATTTTGTTGGGATTAAAATGTGCATGTCCAAAAAGGCTTTATAGAGAATTTGTTCGAATTTTAACCGAGTAAAAAGCTAAAAATTTTAGATTAATCTGTATAATTTTATTTAAAAGACCATATTCAACTATTTGAACTCATAAAATTTGATTTAATAACATCTGGTCTTCGTTTTGGTGGGATTAAAACTTGCATGTCTAAAATTGCTTTATAGAGTATCAGTTCGAATTTTAACCAAGTAAAAAGCTGAAAATTTTAGATTTATCTAAATAATTTTGTTCAAAATACCATAAATAACTATTTGAACTCATAAAATTTTATTTAATAACATCTGGTTTTTGTTTTGTTCGGATTAAAAAGTACATGTCTAAAAAGGCTTTATAGAGAATCCCTTCAAATTTTAACCGAGTAAAAACCTGAAACTTTTAGATTAATCTGTATAATTTTGTTCAAAACCCATAATTAATTATTTGAACTCAAAAAATTTGATTTAATAACATCTTCTTATCATTTTATTCGGATTAAAACGTGCATGTCTAAAAAGGCTTTATAGAGAATCCGTTCAAATTTTAACCTAGTAAAAGGCTGAAAATTTTAGATTAATCTGTATAATTTTGTTCAAAATCCCTTAATTAACTATTTGAACTAATAAAATTTGATTTAATAACATCTGATTTTCGTTTTGTTGGGATTAAAACGTGCATGTCTAAAAAGGCTTGATAGAGAATCCGTTCGAATTTTAACCGAGTAAAAAGCTAAAAATTTTAGATTAATAAGTATAATTTTGTTCAAAAGCTCAAAATTAACTATTTGAACTCATAAAATTTCATTTAATAAAATCTGGTTTTCGTTTTGTTGGGATTAAAACGTGCATGTGTAAATGGGCTTTAAAAAGAATCTGTTCGAACTTTATCCGAGTAAAAAGCTGAAAATTTTAGATTAATCTGCATAATTTTGATCAAAAGCCCATAATTAATTATTTGAACTCAAAATATTTGATTTAATAACATCTAGTTATCGTTTTGTTGGGATTAGAACGTGCATGTCTAAAAAGGCTTTATAGAGAATCCGTTCAAATTTTAATCGAGTAAAAAGCTGAAAATTTTTGATTAATCTGTATAATTTTGTTCAAAAGCCCATAATTAATTATTTGAACTCAAAAAATTTGATTTAATAACATCTCGTTATCTTTTTGTTTGGATTAAAACGTCATTTCTAAAAAGGCTTTATAGATAATTTATTCGAATTTTAACCGACTAAAAAGTTGAAAATTTTATATTAATCTGTATAATTTTGTTCGAAAGCCCATAATTAACTATTTGAACTCATAAAATTTGATTTAATAACATCTGGTTTTTGTTTTGTTGGGATTAAAACTTGCATGTCTATAAAAGCTTTATAGAGAATCCATTCGAATTTTAACCGAGTAAAAAGCTAAAAATTTTAGATTAATCTGTATAATTTTATTCAAAAGCTAAAAATTAAATATTTGAACTCATAAAATTTCATTTATTAAAATTTGGTTTTCATTTTTTTAAGATTAAAATGTGCATGTCTAAAAAGGCTTTGTAGAGAATCCGTTCAAATTTTAACCGAGTAAAAAGCTAAAAATTTTAGATTAATCTGTATAATTTTGTTCAAAAGCCCATATTCAACTATTTGAAATCGTAAAATTTGATTTAATAACATCTAATTTTTGTTTTGTTGGGATTAAAACTTGCTTGTCTAAAATTGCTTTATAGAGAATCCGTTCGAATGTTAACTGAGTAAAAAGCTGAAAATTTTAGATTTATCTGTATAATTTTGTTCAAAAATCTCATAATTAACTATTAAAACTCTTAAAATTTGATTTAATAACATCTGGTTTTGTTTTGTTCGGACTAAAACATCCACATCTAAAGGCTTTATAGAGAATCCGTTCAAATTTTAAACGAGTAAAAAGCTGAAAATTTTAGATTAATATGTATAATTTTGTTCAAAAGACCATAATTAACTGTATGAACTCGTAAAATTTGATATTAATAAGATCTGAATTTTGTTTTGTTTGGATTAAAACGTGCATGTCTAAAAAGGCTTTACAAAGAATCCGTTCGAATTTTAACCGAGTGTAAAGCTTAAAATTTTAGATTAATCTGTATAATTTTGTTCAAAAGCTCAAAATTAAATATTTGAACTCATAAAATTTCATTTAATAAAATCTTGTTTTCGTTTTCTTGGGATTAAAAAAGGCTTTATAGAGAATTCGTTCGAATTTTAACCGAGTAAAAAGCTAAAAATTTTATATTGATCTGTATAATTTTGTTTAAAAGACCATATTCAACTATTTGAACTCATAAAATTTGATTTAATAACATCTGGTTTTCGTTTTGGTGGGATTAAAACTTGCATGTCTAAAATTGCTTTATAGAGAACCCATTCGAATTTTAACTGAGTAAAAAGCTGAAAATTTTAGATTTATCTTTATAATTTTATTCAAAATCCTATAATTAACTATTTGAACTCCTAAAATTTTATTTAATAACATCTGGATTTTGTTTTGTTCAGATTAAAACATGCATGTCTAGAAAGGCTTTGCAGAGAATCTGTTCAAATTTTAACCGAGTAAAAAGCTGAAACTTTTAGATTAATTTTTATAATTTTGTACAAAAGCCCATAATTAATTATTTGAACTCAAAAAATTTGATTTAATAACATCTACTTATCGTTTTGTTCGGTTTAATACATGCATGTCTAAAAAGGCTTTATAGAGAATCTGTTTGAATTTTAACCGACTAAAAAGTTGAAAATTTTAGATTAATTTGTATAATTTTGTTAGAAGCCCATAATTAATTATTTGAACTCAAAAAAGTTGATCTAATAACATCTAGTTATCTTTTTGTTCGGATTAAAACGTGCATGTCTAAAAAGGCTTTATAGAGAATCCGTTCAAATTTTAACCGAGTAAAAAGCTGAAATTTTAGATTAATCTGTATAAATTTGTTCAAAAGCCCTTAATTAGCTATTTGAACTCATAAAATTTCATTTAATAACATCTGATTTTCGTTTTATTGGGATTAAAACGTGCATGTCTAAAAAGGCTTTGTAGAGAATTCGTTCGAATTTTAACCGAGTAAAAAGCTAAAAATTTTATATTAATCTGTATAATTTTGTTTAAAAGACTATATTCAACTTTTTGAACTTATAAAATTTGATTTAAAAACATCTGATTTTCGTTTTGGTGGGATTAAAACTTGCATTTCTAAAATTGCTTTATAGAGAACCTGTTCGAATTTTAACTAAGTAAAAAGCTGAAAATTTTAGATTTATCTGTGTAATTTTGTTCAAAATCCTATAATTAACTATTTGAACTCATAAAATTTTATTTAATAACATCTGGATTTTGTTTTGTTCAGATTAAAACATGTATGTCTAAAAAGGCTTTGTAGAGAATCCGTTCAAATTTTAACCGAGTAAAAAGCTGAAACTTTTAGATTAATTTTTATAATTTTGTACAAAAGCCCATAATTAATTATTTGAACTCAAAAAATTTGATTTAATAACATCTACTTATCGTTTTGTTCGGTTTAATACATGCATGTCTAAAAAGGCTTTATAGAGAATCTGTTTGACTTTTAACCGACTAAAATGTTGAAAATTTTATATTAATTTGTATAATTTTGTTAGAAGCCCATAATTAATTATTTGAACTCAAAAAAGTTGATCTAATAACATCTAGTTATCTTTTTGTTCGGATTAAAACGTGCATGTCTAAAAAGGCTTTATAGAGAATCCGTTCAAATTTTAACCGAGTAAAAAGCTGAATTTTTAGATTAATCTGTATAACTTTGTTCAAAAGCCCTTAATTAGCTATTTGAACTCATAAAATTTTATTTAATAACATCTGATTTTCGTTTTATTGGGATTAAAACGTGCATGTCTAAAAAGGCTTTGTAGAGAATTCGTTCGAATTTTAACCGAGTAAAAAGCTAAAAATTTTATATTAATCTGTATAATTTTGTTTAAAAGACTATATTCAACTTTTTGAACTTATAAAATTTGATTTAAAAACATCTGATTTTCGTTTTGGTGGGATTAAAACTTGCATTTCTAAAATTGCTTTATAGAGAACCCGTTCGAATTTTAACTAAGTAAAAAGCTGAAAATTTTAGATTTATCTGTGTAATTTTGTTCAAAATCCTATAATTAACTATTTGAACTCATAAAATTTTATTTAATAACATCTGGATTTTGTTTTGTTCAGATTAAAACATGTATGTCTAAAAAGGCTTTGTAGAGAATCCGTTCAAATTTTAACCGAGTAAAAAGCTGAAACTTTTAGATTAATTTTTATAATTTTGTACAAAAGCCCATAATTAATTATTTGAACTCAAAAAATTTAATTTAATAACATCTACTTATCGTTTTGTTCGGTTTAATACATGCATGTCTAAAAAGGCTTTATAGAGAATCTGTTTGAATTTTAACCGACTAAAAAGTTGAAAATTTTAGATTAATTTGTATAATTTTGTTAGAAGCCCATAATTAATTATTTGAACTCAAAAAAGTTGATCTAATAACATCTAGTTATCTTTTTGTTCGGATTAAAACGTGCATGTCTAAAAAGGCTTTATAGAGAATCCGTTCAAATTTTAACCGAGTAAAAAGCTGAAAATTTTAGATTAATCTGTATAACTTTGTTCAAAAGCCCTTAATTAACTATTTGAACTCATAAAATTTGATTTAATAACATCTGATTTTCGTTTTGTTGGGATTAAAACGTGCATGTCTATAAAGACTTTATAGAGAATCCGTTCAAATTTTAACCGAGTAAAAAGCTAAAAATTTTAGATTAATCTGTATAATTTTATTCAAAAGCTCAAAATTAAATATTTGAACTTGTAAAATTTTATTTAATAAAATTTGGTTTTCGTTTTGTTATTATTAAAATGTGTATGTCTAAAAAGGCTTTGTAGCGAATCCGTTCGAATTTTAACCGAGTAAAAAGCTAAATATTTTAGATTAATCTGTATACTTTTGTTCAAAAGCCCATATTCAACTATTTGAACTCATAAAATCTGATTTAATAACACCTGGTTTTTGTCTTGGTTAGATTAAAACTTGCATGTCTAAAATTGCTTTATAGAGAACCCGTTCGAATTTTAACTGAGTAAAAAGCTGAAAATTTTAGATTTATTTGTATAATTTTGTTCAAAATCCTATAATTAACTATTTGAACTCATAAAATTTTATTTAGTAACATCTGGATTTTATTTTGTTCAGATTAAAACAAGCATGTCTAAAAACGCTTAGTAGAGAATCCGTTCAAATTTTAACCGAGTAAAAAGCTGAAACATTTAGATTAATTTTAATAATTTTGTACAAAAGCCCATAATTAATTATTTGAACTCAAAAAATTTGATTCAATAACATCTACTTATCGTTTTGTTCGGTTTAATACGTGCATGTCTAAAAAGGCTTTATAGAGAATCTGTTTGAATTTTAACCGAGTAAAAAGTTGAAAATTTTAGATTAATTTGTATAATTTTGTTAAGAAGCCCATAATTAATTATTTGAACTCAAAAAAGTTGATTTAATAACATCTAGTTATCTTTTTGTTCGGATTAAAACGTGCATGTCTAAAAAGGCTTTATAGAGAATCCGTTCAAATTTTAACCGAGTAAAAAGCTGAAAATTTTAGATTAATCTGTATAACTTTGTTCAAAAGCCCTTAATTAACTATTTGAACTCATAAAATTTGATTTAATAACATCTGATTTTCGTTTTGTTGGGATTAAAACGTGCATGTCTAAAAAGGCTTTATAGAGAATCCGTTCGAATTTTAACCGAGTAAAAAGCTAAAAATTTTAGATTAATCTGTATAATTTTGTTCAAAACCCCATATTCAACTATTTGAACTCATAAAATTTGATTTAATAAGATCTAATTTTTGTTTTGTTGGGATTAAATCTTGCTTGTCTAAAATTGCTTTATAGAGAATCCGTTCGAATTTTAACGAAGTAAAAAGCTGAAAATTTTAGATTTATCTGTATAATTTTGTTCAAAATCTCATAATTAACTATTTAAACTCTTAAAATTTGATTTAATAACATCTGGTTTTGTTTTGTTCGGACTAAAACGTCCACGTCTAAAAAGGCTTTATAGAGAATCTGTTTAAATTTTAAACGAGTAAAAAGCTGAAAATTTTAGATTAATATGTATAATTTTGTTCAAAAGACCAAAAATAACTATTTGAAATCATAAAATTTGATATTAATGATATCTGATTTTCGTTTTGTTGGGATTAAAACGTCCACGTCTAAAAAGGCTTTCTAGAGAATCCGTTCAAATTTTAAACGAGTAAAAAGATGAAAATTTTTGATTAATCTGAATAACTTTGTTCAAAAGCCTATAATAAATTATTTGAACTCAAAAAATTTGATTTAATAACATATAGTTATCATTTTGTTCGGATTAAATGTGCATGTCTAAAAAGGCTTTATAGAGTATCCGTTCTAATTTTAACCGAGTAAAAAGCTGAAAATTTTATATTAATCTGTATAATTTTGTTCAAAAGCCCATAATTAACTATTTGAACTTGTAAAATTTGATTTAATAACATCTGGTTTTTGTTTTGTTCGGATTAAAACGTCTACATTTAAAAAGGCTTTATAGAGAATCCGTTCGAATATTAACCGAGTAAAAAGCTAAATATTTTAGGTTAATCTGTATAATTTTGTTTAAAAGACCATATTCAACTATTTGAACTCATAAAATTTGATTTAATAACATCTGGTTTTTGTTTTGGTAGGATTAAAACTTGCATGTCAAAAATTGCTTTATAGAGAATTCGTTCAAATTTTAACCAAGTAAAAAGCTGAAAATTTTAGATTTATCTGTATAATTTTTTTCAAAATCCCATAATTAAGTATTTGAACTTATAAAATTCTATTTAATAACATCTAGTTTTTGTTTTGTTTGGATTAAAATGTGCATGTCTAAAACTGCTTTATAGAGAATGCGTTCGAATTTTAACCGAGTAAAAAGATGAAAATTTTAGATTTATCTGTATAATTTTATTCAAAATCCCATAATTGACTATTTGAACTCATAAAATTTTATTTAATGACATCAGGTTTTTGTTTTGTTCGGATTAAAACGTGTAGGTCTAAAAAGACTTTATATAGAATCCGTTCAAATTTTAACCGAGTAAAAAGCTGAAACTTTTAGATTAATCTGTATAATTTTGTTCAAAAGCCCATAATTAATTATTTGAACTCAAAAAATTTGATTTAATAACATCTAGTTATCGTTTTGTTTGGATTAAAACGTGCATGTCTAAAAAGGCTTTATAGAAAATTTGTTTGAATTTTAACCGAGTAAAAAGCTGAAAATTTTAGATTAATCTCCATAATTTTTTTCGAAAGCCCTTAATTAACTATTTGAACTCATAAAATTTGATTTAATAACATCTGATTTTCGTTTTGTTGGGATTAAAACGTGCATGTCTAAAAAGGCTTGATAGAGAATACGTTCGAATTTTAACCGAGTACAAAGCTGAAAATTTTAGATTAATAAGTATAATTTTGTTCAAAAGCTCAAAATTAACTATTTGAACTCATAAAATTTCATTTAATAAAATCTGGTTTTTGTTTTGTTGGGATTAAAATGTGCATGTGTAAATGGGCTTTAAAGAGAATTTGTTCGAATTTTAAACGAGTAAAAAGCTAAAAATTATAGATTAATTTGCATAATTTTGTTTAAAATCCCATAATTAACTATTTGAACTCATAAAATTTGATTTAATAACATCTAGTTATCGTTTTATTCGGATTAAAATATGAACATCTAAAAAGGTTTTATGGAGATTCCTTTTGAATTTTAACCGAGTAAAAAACTAAAAATTTTAGATTAATCTGTATAATTTATTTCAAAAGCCCATAATTAACTATTTGAATTCGTAAAATTTGATTTAATAACATCTAATTTTCGTTTTGTTGGGATTAAAATGGGCATGTCTAAAAAGGCTTTATAGAGAATCCGTTCGAATTTTAACAAAGTAAAAAGTTGAAAATTTTAGATTAATCTGTATAATTTTGTTCAAAAGCTCAAAATTAAATATTTGAACTCATAAAATTTCATTTAATAAAATCTTATTTTCGTTTTGTTTGCATTAAAATGTGCATGTCTAAAAAGGCATTGTAGAGAATTCGTTGGAATTTTAACCGAGTAAAAAGCTAAAAATTTTAGGTTAATTTGTGTAATTTTGTTTAAAAGACCATATTCAACTATTTGAACTCATAAAATTTGATTTAATAACATCTGGTTTTCGTTTTGGAAGGATTAAAACTTGCATGTCTAAAATTACTTTATAGAGAATCCGTTCGAATTTTAGCCGAGTAAAAAGTTGAAAATTTTAGATTTATCTGTATAATTTTGTTCAAAATCCCATAATTAACTATTTGAACTCATAAAAGTTTATTTAATAACATTTGGTTTTGTTTTGTCCGGATTAAAACGTTCACGTCTAAAAAGGCTTTATAGAGAATCCGTTCGAATATTAACCGAGCAAAAAGCTAAAAATTTTAGATTAATCTGTATAATTTTGTTTAATTGACCATATTCAACTATTTGAAATCATAAAATTTGATTTAATAACATCTGGTTTTCATTTTGGTGGGATTAAAACTTGCATGTCTAAAATTACTTTATAGAGAATTCGTTCGAATTTTAACCGAGTTTAAAGCTAAAAATTTTAGATTTATCTGTATAATTTGATCAGAATCCCATAATTAACTATTTGAACTCATAAAATTTCATTTAATAACATCTGGTTTTGTTTTATTTGGATTAAAACGTCCACGTATAAAAAGGCTTTATAGAGAATCCGTTCGAATATTAACCGAGTAAAAAGCTAAAAATTTTAGATTAATCTGTATAATTTTGTTTAATAGACCATATTCAACTATTTGAAATCATAAAATTTGATTTAATAACATCTGGTTTTCGTTTTGGTGGGATTAAAACATGCATGTCTAAAATTGTTTTATAGAGAATCCGTTCGAATTTTAATCGAGTTTAAAGCTGAAAATTTTAGATTTATCTGTATAATTTTCTCAGAATCCCATAATTAATTATTTGAACTCATAAAATTTTATTTAAAAACATCTAGTTCAAAATACCATAATTAACTATTTGAAATCATAAAATTTGATTTAATAAGATCTGATTTTTGTTTTGTTGGGATTAAAACGTGCATATCTAAAAAGGCTTGATAGAGAATCCGTTCGAATTTTAACCGAGTATAAAGCTGAAAACTTTAGATTAATAAGTATAATTTTGTTCAAAAGCTCAAAATTAACTATTTGAACTCATAAAATTTCATTTAATAAAATCTGGTTTTCGTTTTGTTGGGATTAAAACGTGCATGTGTAAATGGGCTTTAAAGAGAATTTGTTCGAATTTTAACCGAGTAAAAAGCAGAAAATTGTAGATTAATTTGCATAATTTTGTTTAAAATCCCATAATTAACTATTTGAACTCATAAAATTTGAATTAATAACATCTAGTTATCTTTTTATTCAGATTAAAATGTGCATATCTAAAAAGGATTTATAGAGATTCTGTTTGAATTTTAACCGAGTAAAAAGCTAAAAATTTTAGATTAATCTGTATAATTTTTTCAAAAGCCCATAATTAACTATTTGAATTCGTAAAATTTGATTTAATAACATCTGATTTTCGTTTTGTTGGGATTAAAATGGGCATGTCTAAAAAGGCTTTATAGAGAATCCGTTCGAATTTTAACAAAGTAAAAGCTGAAAATTTTAGATTAATCTGTATAATTTTGTTCAAAAGATCAAAATTAAATATTTGAACTCATAAAATTTCATTTAATAAAATCTTGTTTTCGTTTTGTTTGCATTAAAATGTGCATGTCTAAAAAGGCTTTGTAGAGAATTCGTTGGAATTTTAACCGACTAAAAAGCTAAAAATTTTAGGTTAATTTGTATAATATTGTTTAAAACACAATATTCAACTATTTGAACTCATAAAATTTGATTTAATAACATCTGGTTTTCGTTTTGGTAGGATTAAAACTTGCATGTCTAAAATTGCTTTATAGAGAATCCGTTCGAATTTTAACCGAGTAAAAAGATGAAAATTTTAGATTTATCTGTATAATTTTGTTTAAAATCCCATAATTAACTATTTAAACTCATAAAATTTTATTTAATAACATCTGGTTTTGTTTTATTTGGATTAAAACGTCCACGTCTAAAAAGGCTTTATAGAGAATCCGTTCAAATATTAACCGAGTAAAAAGCTAAAAATTTTAGATTAATCTGTATAATTTTGTTTAATAGACCATATTCAACTATTTGAAATCATAAAATTTGATTTAACAACATCTGGTTATCGTTTTGGTGGGACTAAAACTTGCATGTCTAAAATTGCTTTATAGAGAATCCGTTCGAATTTTAACCGAGTTTAAAGTTGAAAATTTTAGATTTATCTGTATAATTTTCTCAGAATCCCATAATTAACTATTTGAACTCGTAAGATTTTATTTAAAAACATCTGGTTTTTGTTTTGTTCGGATTAAAACGTGCATGTCTAAATAGGCTTTATAGAGAATCTGTTCGAATTTAACCGAGTAAAAACCAGAAAATTTTAGATTTATCTGTATAATTTTGTTCAAAATCCCATAATTAACTATTTGAACTCATAAAATTTGATTCAATAACATCTGATTTTCATTTTGTTTGGATTAAAACGTGCATGTTTAAAAAGGCTTTATAGAGAATTCGTTCAAATTTTACCCGAGTAAAATGCTGAAAATTTTAGATTAATCTGTATAATTTTGTACAAAATCTCATAATTAACTATTTTAACTCATAAAATTTGATTTAATATCATCTGGGTTTGTTTTGTTCGGATTAAAAAGTTCATATCTGAAAAGGCTTTATAGAGAATCCGTTCAAATTTTAAACGAGTAAAAAGCTGAAAATTTTAGATTAATCTGTATAATTTTGTTTAAAAGCCCATAATTAATTATTTGAGCTCAAAAAATTTGATTTAATAACATCTATTTATCATTTTTTTCAGATTAAAACGTTCATGTCTAAAAAGGCTTTATAGAGAATCCGTTCGAATTTTAACCAAGTAAAAAGCTGAAAATTTTAGATTAATCTGCATAGTTTTGTTCAAAAGCCTATAATTAATTATTTGAACTCAAAAAATATGAATTAATAACATCTAGTTATCGTTTTGTTCGTATTAAAACGTGTATGTCTAAAAAGGCTTTATAGAGAATCCGTTTGAATTTTAACCGAGTAAAAGGCTGAAAATTTTAGATTAATCTGTATAATTTTGTTCAAAAGCCCTTAATTAACTATTTGAACAGACAAAATTTGATTTAATAACATCTGATTTTCGTTTTGTTGGGATTAAAACGTTCATGTCTAAAAAGGCTTGATAGAGAATCCGATTGAATTTTAACCGAGTAAAAAGTTGAAAATTTTATATTAATAAGTATAATTTTGTTCAAAAGCTCAAAATTAACTATTTAAACTCATGAAATTTCATTTAATAAAATCTGGTTTTTGTTCTGTTGGGATTAAAACATGCAAGTGTAAATGGACATAAAAGAGAATATGTTTGAATTTTAACCGAGTAAAAAGCTGAAAATTTTAGATTAATCTGCATAATTTTGTTCAAAAGCCCATAATTTTGTTGGGATTAAAACGTCCATGTCTAAAAAGGCTTTAAAGAGAATCCGTTCAAATTTTAAACGAGTAAAAAGCTGAAAATTTTAGATTAATCTGTATAATTTTGTTTAAAAGCCCATAATTAATCATTTGAACTCAAAAAATTTGATTTAATAAAATCTACTTATTATTTTGTTCGGATTAAAACGTGCATGTCTAAAAAGGCTTTATAGAGAATCCGTTCAAATTTTAACCGAGTAAACAGCTAAAAATTTTAAATTAATCTGTATAATTTTGTTCAAAAGCTCATAATTAATTATTTGAACTCAAAAAATTTGATTTAATAACATCTAGTAATTGTTTTGTTCGGATTAAAACGTGCATGTCTAAAAAGGCTTTATAGAGAATCTGTTCGAATTTTAACCGACTAAAACATTGAAAATTTTATATTAATCTGTATAATTTTGTTTAAAATCCCGTAATTAACTATTTGAATTCATAAAATTTGATTTAATAACATCTGGTTTTCGTTTTGTTGGGATTAAAACGTGCAAGTCTATAAAGGCTTTATAGAGAATCCGTTCAAATTTTAACCTACTAAAAAGCTAAAAATTTTAGATTAATCTGTATAATTTTTATTCAAAAGCTCAAAATTAAATATTTTAACTTATAAAATTTCATTTAATAAAATGTGGTTTTCGTTTTGTTGAGATTAAAATATGCATGTCTAAAAAGGCTTTATAGAGAATCCGTTTGAATTTTTACCGAGTAAAAAGCTAAAAATTTTAGATTAATCTACATAATTTTGTTCAAAAGCCCATAATTAATTATTTGAACTCAAAAAATTTGATTTAATAATATCTAGTTATCGTTTTGTTCGGATTAAAATGTGTATATCTAAAAAGGCTTTATAGAGAATCCGTTTGAATTTTAACCGAGTAAAAGGCTGAAAATTTTAGATTAATCTGTATAATTTTGTTTAAAAGCCCTTAATTAACTATTTGAACTGATAAAATTTGATTTAATAACATCTGATTTTCGTTTTGTTGGGATTAAAACGTGCATGTCTAAAATGGCTTGATAGAGAATCCGATGGAATTTTAACCGAGTAAAAAGCTTAAAATTTTATATTAATAAGTATAATTTTGTTCAAAAGCTCAAAATTAACTATTTGAACTCATGAAATTTCATTTAATAAAATCTGGTTTCCGTTTATTTGGGATTAAAACGTGCAAGTGTAAATGGACCTCAGAGAGAATCTGTTCTAATTTTAAACGAGTAAAAAGCTGAAAATTTTAGATTAATCTGCATAATTTTGTTCAAAAGCCCATAATTAATTATTTGAAATCAAAAAATTTGATTTAATAATATCTAGTTATCGTTTTATTTGGATTAAAACGTGCATGTCTAAAAACGCTTTATAGAGAATCCGTTTGAATTTTAATCGACTAAAACGTTGAAAAATTTATATTAATCTTTATAATTGTGTTTAAAAGCCCGTAATTAACTATTTGAACTCATAAAATTTGATTTAATAACATCTGGTTTTCGTTTTCTTGGGATTAAAACGTGCAAGTCTATAATGGCTTTTTAGAGAATCCGTTCGAATTTTAACCGAGTAAAAAGCTAAAAATTTTGGATTAATCTGTATAATTTTTATTCAAAAGCTCAAAATTAAATATTTGAACTCATAAAATTTCATTTAATAAAATATGGTTTTCGTTTTGTTGAGATTAAAATGTGCATGTCTAAAAAGGCTTTATAGAGCATCCGTTTGAATTTTAACCGAGTAAAAAGCTGAAAATTTTAGATTAATCTACATAATTTTGTTCAAAAGCCCATAATTAATTATTTGAACTCAAAAAATTTGATTAATCAAAAAATTTGATTAATCTATAGGCTTTATAGGCTTTATTAAAAATTTGATTTAATAACATCTATTTATCATTTTTTTCAGATTAAAACGTTCATGTCTAAAAAGGCTTTATATAGAATCCGTTCAAATTTTAAACGAGTAAAAAGCTGAAACTTTTAGATTAATCTATATAATTTTGTTTAAAAGCCCATAATTAATTATTTGAACTAAAAAAATTTGATTTAATAACATCTACTTATCATTTTGTTCAGATTAAAACGTTCATGTCTAAAAAGGCTTTATAGAGAATCCGTTCGAATATTTTTTTTTGAAAGAAAGGCCTCATTAAAAACCACCTATAGCCAATCACCCCAATTGGAGATTAGGCCCCTATGGGGAAAAGAGTACCATGTTATTATTGAGAAGAAGAGGAAAACCTCTCTGAGAGTACAGAAGCCCGAATATAATCGGGAAAAAAATAGTCAAAAGAGCAAGAGGAAAACGAACGTAAAGCCCTAGTAGACAAAATATGGGCTACAACATTAGCAGCTCGAGGCACATAACATATCTGACAATCAAGCAAGGTACCAAGAGTGGTGCGGATGCGAGTAACCAAGTGTTGCACTGTGGAAAGATCTTGGGAAGGAGCGTTGTTTACTTTGTTGGCAATGGAAGCAGAGTCCGTTTCAATGACTATATTAGTCCAACCATTGTTAGCAGCAAGACGCAAACCTTCCAAGATGGCAAGAGCCTCAGCAGAAGCAGGATCCGGACAAATGAGGGGCATGGCGCAACCACCGAGCACCAGGCCAGCAGAGTCTCGAGCAATGACGCCTGCCGCAGCCCCCTTTAAGACAGGGTCGAATGCCCCATCCGTGTTAATTTTGATGAAACCCGGAGCCGGTTTCATCCATCTAGCTTGAGCGAAGGTGGGCTCAGCTAGCCGGGAGCACGAGCGGGTCACATCATTAAGTGATGTATAATCAGTAAAAAGTTTATGGGCATTGGCAACAGTTAACCAAACCGGTTGAAGATGATTGGTATGAACAAAGTCATTACGGCGGTTCCATAAGTTCCATAAAACTGTGACAAGGAATGAGAATTGGTGCAAAGAGAGGAAACCAGCAACATCAGAAAGCCACTGATGGGGGGAAGAGGAAGCATTAGATAGAATCCGAGAGGGGAGTCCAGACAGAAGGAGCGCCTCCTTAGCACTAGGACAATCCCTCAAGGCATGGAGGGAGGACTCAATAGCCACATTACAGATAGGGCAAACCCCTAGCCCGAGATTGGCATGAAGGATCTTCTGCCCAGAGGGTAGTGTATCATGACATAACCGCCAACCAAAGGAACGAACTTTAGGTAAAATAGGTAATTTAGATAAGATTTTCCAAAGCTTGGAAGGAATGTGAACAGGCCCTGGCTGGAGCTGCAGGAATTGATAACCGGATCGAACTGTATATATACCAGCATCATGGTGTCCCCAAAGTATGGTGTCTTTAACATCATTAATAATTGGGACATTAAGAACGGTATTAGCGTCTTCATAGGAAAAATACTCTCGCACTTTTGGTTCATCCCAACGAGGCAAGTTATGTAGCATAAAAGTGCCTGCACGAAGAGGGACTTCATCATTCACCTCATAATCTCCGTAAAGATTTACAGGCTGAGAACCACCCCATTTGTCAAAATGAATCTGAATGTTACTGGAAATGCCAGGGCGTTTGAAAAAACCATTGTGAAGCTTAGAGATTGCAATGCTAAGACCCTTCCAAGCAAAGGAGGAGCTCCGAGTATAACTAGATTCAAGGACAGATCCCGTCGGATAATATTTGCACTTGTAGACCTGACAAAGAAGGTTATCAGGCTCGCAAATCAACCTCCAAATTTGTTTACCGAGTAAAGTAATATTAAAATGGTGAAGGTCCCTAAAACCAACACCGCCAGCTGCTTTTGCTAGGCATATGGTGTCCCAAGGAAGCATGTGCCAACCTCGTTTGTCAGCTTTCTCAGACCATCAGTACCGACATATCGCGGTGGTCATGTCATCAATAATGTTTTGTGGTAAAAGGTAACAAGACATAACATATTGAGGCATAGATTGTATAACAGATTTAATGAAAATTTCCCTACCACTAAAGGAAAGGAGATGTTTATCCCAAGTACTTAGACGAGCATTCATTTTTTCTCTTATGAACCCAGAGCTGCAGTTTTGTTCTTTTCAATAAGGACAGGAACTCCTAGATAAATACCAGGATCATCCACCTCACGAACATGGAGGATAGCATTGATATCCGACCGGAGCGGAGTAGGTGTTCTCCCTGAGAAAAAGATAGTGGATTTTTCAAAATTCACCGCCTGCCCAGACGAGATGGCATAAGTATGCAAAACATCCTTATGTCGTTGAGCTTCTGTAATTGTGTTCCTAAAGAAAACCACACAGTCATCTGCAAAGAGAAGGTGTTTGACATGGGGTCCATTTCTGCTTGCACAAAGCCCAGGGAGGTAACCATTTGTTTGTTCAAAGTTAAGCAGTGCAGAAAGTCCTTGAGTACAGAAGAGAAATAGAAAAGGAGAGAGAGGGTCCCCTTACCATAGACCTCTATTGGGCTTGAAAGGGCGCGAAAAAGAATCGTTGATGCGGACTTGAAAAATTATTTGAAATCAAAAAAATTTGATTTAATAACATCTAGTTATCGTTTTATTCGGATTAAAACATGCATGTCTAAAAAGGCTTTATGGAGAATCCATTTGAATTTTAACCGAGTAAAAAGCTAAAAATTTTAGATTAATTTGTATAATTTTGTTCAAAATCCCTTAATTAACTATTTGAACTCATAAAATTTGATTTAATAATATCTTGTTTTGGTTTTCTTCGGATTAAAACGTGCATGTCTAAAAAGGCGTTATAGAGAATCTGTTCAAATTTTAACCGAGTAAAAAGCTGAAAATTTTAGATTAATCTGTATAATTTTGTTCAAAACACCATAATTAATTATTTGAACTCAAAAAAATTGATTTAATAACATCTAGTAATTGTTTTGTTCGGATTAAAACGTGCATGTCTAAAATGGCTTTATAGAGAATCTGTTCGAATTTTAACCGACTAAAAAGTTGAAAATTTTAGTTTAATCTGTATAATTTTGTTTAAAAGCCCGTAATTAAATATTTGAACTCATAAAATTTGATTTAATAACATCTGGTTTTCGTTTTGTTGGGATTAAAATGTGCATGTCTATAAAGGCTTTATAGAGAATCCGTTCGAATTTTAACCGAGTAAAAAGCTAAAAATTTTAGATTAATCTGTATAATTTAATTTAAAAGCTCAAAATTAAATATTTGAACTCATAAAATTTCATTTAATAAAATCTGGTTTTCGTTTTGTTGAGATTAAAATGTGCATGTTTAAAAAGGCTTTATAGAGAATCCGTTTGTATTTTAACCGAGTAAAAAGCTAAAAATTTTAGATTAATCTACATAATTTTGTTCAAAAGCCCATAATTAATTATTTAAACTCAAAAAATTTGATTCTCTAGTTATCGTTTTGTTCAGATTAAAATGTACATGTCTAAAAAGGCTTTATAGAGAATCCGTTTGAATTTTAACCGAGTAAAAAGCTGAAAATTTTAGATTTATCTATATAATTTTGTTCAAAATCTCATAATTAACTATTTGAACTCATCAAATTTGATTTAATAACATCTAGTTTTGTTTTGTTCGGATTAAAACGTCCACGTCTAAAAAGGCTTTATAGAGAATCCGTTCAAATTTTAAATGAGTAAAAAGCTAAAAATTTTAGATTTATCTGTATAATTTTGTTGAAATAATTAACTATTTGAACTCATAAAATTTGATTTAATATCATCTGGTTTTGTTTTGTTCAGATTAAAACGACCACGTCTAAAAAGGCTTTATAAAGAATCCGTTCAAATTTTAAACGTGTAAAAAGCTGAAACTTTTAGATTAATCTATATAATTTTTTTAAAAGCCCATAATTAATTATTTAAACTCAAAAAAGTTGATTTAATAACATCTACTTATCATTTTGTTCAGATTAAAACGTGCATGTCTAAAAAGGCTTTATAGAGAATCCTTTCGAATTTTTTTTTTTTGAAAAGGGCCTCGTTAAAAACCCCCTATAGCCAACCCCCCCGGGGGGAGGAAAGCTCCTATGGGGAAAAGAGTACCTAGGATCTTATTGCGAAGAGGAGAACCTCTCAGAATTTACAGAAGCCCGAATAAAATCGGGAAAGTCACAGGAGAAAAAACAAGAAGAAAAGGAACGCAAAGCCCTAGAAGCTAACACATGGGCTACAACATTAGCCTCTCTTGGTACATAACAAATCTTACAATCAGGCAAAGTACCAAGAATGGAACGGATACGAGACACCAAAGGTTGCACAGAGGAACGATCCTGATAAAGGGGATCGTTGACCTTATTAGCAATGGAAGCGGAGTCAGTCTCGAAGACAACACGGGACCAGCCATTAGAAGAGGCAAGCTTCAGACCTTCCAGGAGGGCAAGAGCTTCAGCAGATGCAGGATCAGGGCAGAGGAGAGGCAAAGAACAACCGCCAAGGACAATGCCAGAGGAATCCCTAACAATGACACCAGCTGCAGCTCCTTTCAACACGGGGTCGAAAGCACCATCCGTGTTAATCTTGACGCAACCAGGGTCTGGTTTCGTCCATCTAGCAAGAGCAAAAGTGGGCTCAGCTAGCCGGGAATGTAGACAGGAGGCAGTGTTTGCAAAGGTATAATCATGTAAAAGGCTGAAAGCATTAGTAACGGTTAACCAAACCGGTTGAAGATGGCTATTATGGACAAAGTCATTACGGCGGTTCCAGAGATTCCATAAGACCGTAAGAAATAAAGAAAATTGCTGAAGAGAAAGAAAGCCAGCTGCCGCAGAGAGCCACTGAAGAGGGGAGGTATAAACAGGAGAAAGAACCCGGGATGGGATTCCTGCTAACTCAAACGCCTCCCTAGTGCAAGGGCAGTCCCTTAAAGCATGGATAGTGGTTTCAATGGCCAAATTGCATAAAGGGTAAATCCCCGAGCCTAGATTGGCCTGAAGGATTTTGTGACCAGACGGAAGTGCATTGTGGCATAACCTCCAAGCAAAGGAGCGTACCTTGGGAAGAGTGGGTAATTTAGAGAGAATTTTCCAAAGCTTAGAGGGTCTATTAACTGGACCTGGCGGAAGCTGCAAAAATTGATAGCCCGATCGTACAGAATAAATACCAGAATCATGGTTACCCCAGAGGGTAGTATCCTTGGTATCGTTAATAATAGGAACATTAAGGATAGTGTTAGCATCCTCATGGGTAAAGTAATTCCGAACTTTGGATTCATCCCATCGGGGTAAGGTAGATAACATAAAAGTGCCAGTGCGCAAAGGCACTTCATAATTGATCTCATAATCACCATAAAGGCGTAAAGGCTGAGAACCTCCCCAATTATCAAAGTGGATTCGGATAGAACTATTCATACCTGGACGTATAAAAAAGCCCTCACGAAGTTTAGAGATAGCTACACTGAGCCCTTTCCAAGCAAAGGAGGAACTCCGTGAGGAAACAGAGTCTAATAGAGAACCATTCGGGTAGTACTTGCATTTTTAAATTTGACTAAGAAGGCTCCCCGGAGTACACACTAGGCGCCAGATCTGCTTACCGAGTAAAGCGATATTAAAATGGTGCAGGTCACGAAAGCCGATACCCCCAGCCACTTTTGGGAGACAGACAGTATCCCAGGGAAGCATATGCCAACCTTTTTTGTCAGATTTTCCAGACCACCAGTAACGGCGTATGGAAGTAGTCATGTCATCAATAATGTTGAGTGGCAGAAGGTAGCAAGACATAACGTATTGAGGCATAGATTGAAGAACAGATTTGATAAAGACTTCTCTCCCACTGAAAGAGAGGAGATGCTTATCCCAACTGTTCATTTTGGCAGTCATTTTATCTCTGGTAAAACCCAGAGCAGCAGTTTTATTCTTTCCAATGAGAAGGGGGACCCCTAAGTAAAGCCCAGGATCATTCACCTCCCTGACATGCAGTATGTCATTAATGGCTATGCGGAGTGACAAGGGAGTTTTCCGAGAGTAGAAGATGGTAGATTTCTCAAAGTTCACTGCTTGTCTAGACGAAGTGGCATAAATGTGCAGAACGTCCCGAAGGCGTTGCACTTCTGCCATATTGGTCTTGATAAAAACCACACAGTCGTCTGCAAAAAGAAGATGATTGACACGTGGTCCATTTCTACTAGCGCAAAGCCCCGGGAGAGTACCCGGAGATTTCTCAGCATTGAGCAAAGCAGAAAGACACTGCGTACAGAACAGAAACAGAAAAGGGGAGAGAGGATCTCCTTGTCGTAAACCTCGAAAAGGCTTAAAAGACCGAGAAAGAGAATCATTCACTCGAACTTGAAAGGTGACTGAGGATATACACCTCATAATAAGGGACACCCAGTTGGAGTTAAAGCCTAGACGAAGCATAATGTGTTCTAGAAAAGTCCATTCAACACGGTCGAAGGCCTTTTCCATATCTAATTTTAAACTAGCCCCTTTCGCGATGGAAGTAGCATCAGTATTAAGTGTATGAATGAGTTCATGGGCTATGAGAATATTATCCGTAATGTTCCTACCGTGAACAAAAGCAGCTTGGTTACCACTAATACAAATGGGTATGATAGATTTTAGCCGGTTAACCAGAACTTTCGAGACAGTTTTATAAATAACTGTACAGAGACTAATAGGTCGAAGATGACGCATTGTAGTAGGTTCATCAATTTTGGGGATAAGCACAATAATGGTACGATTGACCTCTTCCATATTGATGGACCCTCGAAGAAGCCCAAGGCAAAGAGATATAAACTCCGAGCCAAGAATATCCCAATGTTTCCGGAAGAAACTGTTGGGAAAACCGTCGACCCCCGGGGCCTTCCTTGGATCGATATCACGAAAAGCAGTATGAATTTCATCTGGAGTGAAGTCCTTGTTAAGTTCGTTATTCATTGAATCCGTAACAACGGTGGGAAGATTATTCAAAATTGATGAATCTATTATAGGAGAGGATGATGCAAAAAGATTTTGGAAGTATGTAACCGCGGTAGTCATAATATCATTGGAATTAGTTTGCCAAATATTTTGACCGTTAAAGAGACCAACAATCTGGTTTTTCCTCCGACGGCTAGTCGCTCTGGCGTGGAAAAAGGATGTATTTTTATCACCGTGTTCTAACCAGAGAGTTCGAGCTCGTTGAGCCCAATAGATTTCCTTCGCATTAAGTAAGCTATCGAGCTCGCGTTTAGCAGAGAGAAGGCCATTGATTTCAGAGTCGGATAGATGGCGCGCGAGACATCGGTTAATGAAGTCATTCAACTGGGAGATACGCTTATTGGACTTCAACCGTTTGGTAGTTTGCCAATTAGCAAGGAAGCGCCCGATATCGTGCAGTTTACTTAGAGTCGATCAAATTTTGCCAATTAGCAGAGAGAAGGCCATAGCTCTTTAATACGTAAAAGAACTTCAGGATTATCAGCCCAACAGTTCTCATAGCGGAACACTGTGCAGGGCCGCACAAATGGAGGACCCAGTACAGGCCTAGTGTCCATTAAAATAGGACAATGGTCAGAACGCGCCTGAAAGAAAGAGATAGCTTGACAATTAGGGAAAGTATTGAACCAGGTTGAGTTACCAAGAAATCTGTCAAGCCTTTCCATAATGGTTACCGAGTTGCGTCCCGATCTGGTCCAAGTGAACCATCCAGAGTTTGGTTTGCAATCGAAGAGATCATTATTATCAAGGCACTCTTGAAAATTGTTAATTTGTGAACGAGCACGGCGAGAACCGCCTTGTTTTTCGTTGTCATAAAGGATTTCATTAAAATCCCCCCCTAGAAGCCAAGGAAGAGAGCCGGCTACATTCAGGGAGTCTATTAATTGCCAAGTCTTGTGTTTGTTCGCAGTTTTAGGGAAACCGTGTATGCCAGTAAAATGGAATTGAAGTTGTTCAAATGTAACAAGAACATCAATATGTCGATCGGAATAAGAAAGAAGATCAACAGAAGAATTATTCTTCCATATGATGGCAAGTCCTGTACAGGAAGGCCTGGGATCAACGGCTAGACAACCGTGCATGCCAAGTTTGAGCTTAATACGATCCATGTTTTGTCTGTTCAATCTGGTCTCACACAGAAAGAGACAATCAGCATCATGCTTGGAGACAGCTCGTTTTAAAGCAAGAACTGCCTGGGCGTTACCAAGACCCTGGCAGTTCCAACATAATATTTTCATTGCTCACGGCGGGGTTGATCACCATCAACCACCGCCGGAGAGTTGTTAACGCTGCTCATCCCAGCTAACCAATAATGTAAGTAGAAAGAAAGTAGAGAAGGAGAGCAACTCCTCTTAAAAGGCAAAAATACGTCAAGGGAGACGTTGGAAAGATCCCTTTCAAAGGGTGGTATATGGAATCGTAGAATAACATAAGTAAAAAAGAAAAAAGAAAAGAAAAAAGAAGGGCAAAAAAGAAAAAGAGTAGAGAAAGAGCCAAAGTAAAAAAACAAAGAAAAGGAAATATTATTAAACCAAAAGATAAGCCTAAAAAGCAGAGCGAAAAAAGAAAACTGTCCTAAAAAACTCAAGAAACTAAGAACAACGAAAAAAGAAAAAAGATAAACTAAAGAGAGAACTGCCATGGTAAAAAAGCCATGACAGTTCCAAAGTAGATCAATCATTTGACTCGGTGGGGTTGACCACTGTCAACCTCCGCCGGAGAGTTGTTTGTGCTGCTCATCCCAGCTTTTTCTGCAGAACCTTTAGGAGGTGGCCGAGGGCGTTTAGGTCGAGAGCCCTCATCAGATAGTGGAGTTCTCTTAGATCCCCTAGTGGCAACTGCACGAGCAATTCTCTTGGTTGGTGGCGCATGTTCAATCCAGTCAGCAGCTTCCTGGAAAGCGGCATCATTGGCAAGGTCAAGCTCCAGTTCTTGGAGTTCTGGCGCCGACAGGCTATCATCAGCAACACCATCACCATCGGGAATCTTAAACCGAGTAGTTATATTGGGTTCCAAATCTGGAAAAACCGTTTGCAAGGGCTGAGAAGGGCTACGCCGAGCAGATAGTTTACTTGGGACAGTTGGAAGAGTACGAGGGCCCTGTGAGAAGACAGGCAAAGATTCAGAAGGAGGGGCGTTCTCTTGGGCGGACAGATCAGTCACCGGAGCTTTGCCCTTATCATTAGAACCCGTGGAAGGAGATGCCTGAGAGCTTTGCGTAATGTAACGGATGCGACCTCTCTACAGAGGTTGAGAAATCTTCTTCTTAGGGAGATAGCGGAGCCAGTCGCCATATTGAAGTTGTTCAGGCCTCTGCTCGACCGGGATAGAGCAAAAATCAAGAGAATGGCCAACACGACCACAACAGTGGCAAAGAGTAGGAAGGTGTTCATATTGCAGAGGACAAAACCAGGTAGAAGACCCCCCACCACTAGCAACACAACGTCGAACTGGTTTAGAGGCATCTAGAGATACACCTACTCGAAGATAGTCAACCATATTGAGATCCATTTTCCTCGTGTCAATCTTTGTAACAGTTCCAATGAAAGCTCCGAGTGACTCACCAGTATTGTTAGCAGATTCCTCCGAAGCAAGAAGGATAGGTGGAATATTATAAATCCGTACCCACACATTCATTGTTAGAAATGAGTGATCATCAATGCTAATAGTAGGGTCATATTGAGTGAGAGAAAGCCACTCATCCTTGTAGGTCCATGGTCCCCTGGACAGGATATCCTCCTTAATCTTTTCATCCTTGAAGCAGATTAGAAACAACCGCGGTCGTAGTGAGCGCATAGAAGATAGTTTAGCCGGGGTCCAGATTCCGGTGAAGGCTTTAATAATAATCTGATCATCAATGTCCTTGGAGGTAATCAAACTCCGTAAAAGAGTCGTATGTGAATCAGCATCAGCAGAGTCCCAAGGTAGGTTGGTTTGGAAGATAGTTGATTGTTCTTCCTCGGTGAATTGGATATTCCCGAGTTGTTGGAGAAAAGATTTGGAATCCATTAGGGAAAGAAGAAGAGAGAATGGGTGACAATGTGAAGAAAATATGAGGAGGAATGAAGCATGAATGGAGTGTATGCTCTTATATATAGGCAGGAAGTTCAGTTGAAAGTAAGATAGAAGAATTTCATCAGGATTAGAATAGAGAAAAAGAGTCCAAAAAGGAATGGGATATCTTGTAAATAAGATGATAAGATAGTTGGAGAAAAGAGACCAAAAAATTATTAAAAGAAATAAAATATTGTGAAAAGGAATAAATATTGTTTTTAAAAAAGGTAGAGGAATTTGAACAAAAATAACTATTGTATTTTTAATAGAAAAGAATATTAAAATAAAATAAAGGATTAGATACAAAGTAGGAATTGGTTTAAAAGTCTGATAAGCAGACCATTGTTTCAACAAGACACCATAAAAGGTGTTGGTGTGAACCTTATATAAGGTTGGTAAACAAGCAAATATATAGTTATCACAAAGAGTATAGAAAGGTCGTAAGAAGATTAAATAGCATGCCAAAATTAACATTAACTGGAAGGAAAATATAAAGAAGACAACAACAAGCAAAAAGGATAGGTAGAAAAGATAACGATAGGTAACATAACGGCATGGAATTCGATAAACCATAGATACTTTATACCGTAACCAGGAAGAAAACAGTCGATAATTTGTGAATAAACGTAACACCACAAAGAAGATATCATACCTTTCTTGAATATACGAACCCAAATAGATAATACATCCACTCGTCGTAACCGCCCCTTCCTCACGATGCACACGCATGAAAGGAGCCAACGCTCGCTTCATGCACAGACCTGACGTCGTTCTCGACCGAGGTAGGAGTAGAAAACAGAATGCCAACCCTTGCCAAGCAGCAAGAAACCAAGAACGGCCAAACTCCCAAGGAACGACGAGAAGCCGAGCAAAACTCGACAGAAGAAAGGCTGGTAACCAATGCTGCCAACGATCGAAGACCAGAACCAAAACCCACGATGCATAACAAAGCCCTTCTCTCCAGAGAAGGTCGAGGATAGACAACGAACACGTCCACGGCCACAAGAACCAGAACGGCAGCAAGGGCGATCGGCAAGCAACCAACCATATCCAAGACCACAGGGAGTGCGAGGAGGAGCAGCCCCGAACACGTAGCCACCCTTGCCTACGTTGGTGAGGACCCACGTGGATGGTGAGAAACAGAAGGTTGCCGCCGGGCCGAGGGGCGGCCGAGCGTAGCCAAGATCGCCAAAGACAAGGAAAGATGGAGAAATCCAGTAGGAATCGAAGAAGGGCAAGCCGAGCACAGCCAAGATCATGGCTCCGGTGAACAGCCGAACGCAACCAAAACCGCAAAGAGCGAGGCAGCAAAGGAAGCCACCGTTGCCGGCATCGATGAGACCCCTCAACAAGAACAAAGCTGTGTAGCTGCCGTACATGGCCAAGAGCACCGTCGGATCGGGTGGCCGATCGTGGCAAAGCTTGCAAGAACCGAGAAACACTTGGTAACCGAAAGCAGCCAAGAACATGGCTAGTCCAACGAGCAGCCAGACGCAGCCAAGACCGTAGGGAGCGAGGCGGCAACAGAAGCAACCCGGCACCGTCAGAACGGGTTGGCAAACGTAGCAAGGCCGGTAAGAGTCGAGGACCAAACAAGGACGTAAAAAACAAAAGCAGTAAGAAGAAACACCGTTGTCGGCGTAGTATATATCCCTCGTCGAGGGTGGTATGCAGCAGAGGAGGATAGATCCCTCCTCCCCAGAGGCGAACGATGATGGAGAAGCCACGGAGGAAACGCCACAAGAACCAACGCCACAAGAACCAGAACGGCGGAAGTGGTCGTTGCCGGCGCCGATGAGACCCCTCGACAAGAACAAAACTGTGTAGCTGCCGTATATTGCCAAGAGCATCGTCGGATCGGGTGGCCGATCGTGGCAAAGCTTGCAAGAACCGATAAACACTCGGTAACCGAAAGCAGCCAAGAACAAGGCTAGTCCGACGAGTAGCCAGACGCAGCCAAGACCGTAGGGAGCAAGGCGGCAACGGAAGCAACCCGACACCGTCAGATCGGATTGGCAAACGTAGCAAGGCCAGCAAAAAACGAGAAGCGATCAAGAACGTAAACAACAAAAACAGTAAGAAGAAGCACCGTTGTCGGTGTAGTTTATATCCCTCATCGAGGGTGGTATGCAGCGGATGAGAATAGATCCCTCCTCCCCAAAGGCGAACGATGATGGAGAAGCCACGACGGAAATGCCAAAAGACGTTAGTGCGACGACCTCCAAGGTGATGGAGGAGAGGGCGTGCGAAGAGAGGAGAGGAGAGGAGAGGAGAGATCCATTATTCAATCCGTTCAATCCTTTCGAATTTTAACCGAGTAAAAAGCTAAAAATTTTAGATTAATCTGTATAATTTTGTTTAAAAGCCTATAATTAATTATTTGAACTCAAAAAATTTGATTTAATAACATCTACTTATCATTTTCTTCAGATTAAAACGTTCATTTCTAAAAAGCTTTATAGAGAATCTGTTCGAATATTAACCGAGTAAAAAGCTGAAAATTTTAGATTAATCTGTATAATTTTGTTCAAAATTTCATAATTAACTATTTGAACTCATAAATTTTGATTTAATATCATTTGGTTTTGTTTTGTTCGGATTAAAACGTCCACGTCTAAAAAGGCTTTATAGAGAATCCGTTCAAATTTTGAACGAGTAAAAAGCTGAAAATTTTAGATTAATCTGTATAATTTTGTTTAAAAGCCCATAATTAATTATTTGAACTCAAAAAATTTGATTTAATAACATCTACTTATCATTTTGTTCGGATTAAAACGTGCAAGTCTAAAAAGGCTTTATAGAGAATCCGTTCGAATTTTAATCGAGTAAAAAGCTGAAAATTTTGTTCAAAAGCCCATAATTAATTATTTGAACTTAAAAAATTTGATTTAATAACATCTAGTTATCGTTTTGTTTGGATTAAAACGTGTATGTCAAAAAAGGCTTTATAGAGAATCCGTTTTAATTTTAACCGAGTAAAAAGCTGAAAATTTTATATTAATCTGTATAATTTTGTTCAAAAGCCCTTAATTAACTATTTGAACTGATAAAATTTGATTTAGTAACATCTGATTTTCGTTTTGTTAGGATTAAAATGTTCATATCTAAAAAGGCTTGATAGAGAATCCGTTGGAATTTTAACCGAGTAAAAAGCTAAAAAATTTAGATTGATAAGTATAATTTTGTTAAAAAGCTCAAAATTAACTATTTGAACTCATAAAATTTCATTCAATAAAATCTGATTTTCATTTTGTTGGGATTAAAACGTGCATGTGTAAATGGGCTTTAAAGAGAATCTGTTCGAATTTTAACCGAGTAAAAAGATGAAAATTTTAGATTAAGCTGCATAATTTTGTTCAGAAGCCCATAATTAATTATTTGAAATCAAAAAATTTGATTTAATAACATCTAGTTATCATTTTATTCGGATTAAAACGTACATGTCTAAAAAGGCTTTATGAAGAATCCGTTTGAATTTTAACCGAGTAAAAAGCTGAAAATTTTAGATTAATCTGTATAATTTTTTTCAAAAGCCCTTAATTCACTATTTGAACTCATAAAATTTGATTTAATAACATCTGGTTTTTGTTTTGTTCGGATTAAAATGTGCATGTCTAAAAAGGCTTCATAGAGAATCCGTTCAAATTTTAACCGAGTAAAAAGCTGAAAATTTTAGATTAATCTGCATAATTTTGTTCAAAAGCCCATAATTAATTATTTGAACACAAAAAATTTGATTTAATAACATCTAGTAATTATTTTGTTTGGATTAAAACGTGCATGTCTAAAACGGCTTTATAGAGAATCTGTTCGAATTTTAACCGACTAAAAAGTTGAAAATTTTAGATTAATCTTTATAATTTTGTTTAAAAGCTCATAATTAACTATTTGAACTCATAAAATTTGATTTAATAACTTCTGATTTTCATTTTGTTGGGATTAAAACGTGCATGTCTATAAAGGCTTTATAGAGAATCCGTTCGAATTTTAACCGTGTAAAAAGTTAAAAATTTTAGATTAATCTGTATAATTTTATTCAAAAGCTAAAAATTAAATATTTGAACTCATAAAATTTCATTTAATAAAATCTGGTTTTCGTTTTGTTGAGATTAAAATGTGCATGTCTAAAAAGTCTTTATAGAGAATCCGTTTGAATTTTAACCGAGTAAAAAGCTGAAAATTTTAGATTAATCTTCATAATTTTGTTCAAAAGCCCATAATTAATTATTTGAACTCAAAAAATTTGATTTAATAACATCTAGTTATCGTTTTGTTCAGATTAAAACGTGCATGTCTAAAAAGGCTTTATAGAGAATCCGTTCAAATTTTAACTGAGTAAAAGGCTGAAAATTTTAGATTAATCTGTATAATTTTATTCAAAAGCCCTTAATTAACTATTTGAACTATTAAAATTTGATTTAATAACATCTGATTTTCATTTTGTTGGGATTAAAACGTGCACGTCTAAAAAGGCTTGATAGAGAATTTGTTGGAATTTTAACCGAGTAAAAAGCTGAAAATTTTAGATTGATAAGTATAATTTTGTTCAAAAGCTCAAAATTAAATATTTAAACTCATAAAATTTCATTTAAAAAATCTGGTTTTCGTTTTGTTGGGATTAAAACGAGAATGTGTAAATGGGTTTTAAAGAGAATTTGTTCCAATATTAACCGAGTAAAAAGCTGAAAATTTTAGATTAATCTGCATAATTTTGTACAAAATCCCATAATTAATTATTTGAACTCATAAAATTTTATTTAATAACATCTGGTTTTTGTTTTGTTTGGATTAAAACGTGCATATCTAAAAAGGCTTTATAGAGAATCCGTTCGAATTTTAACCGAGTAAAAAGTTGAAAATTTTATATTAATCTGCATAATTTTGTTCAAAAGCCCATAATTAATTATTATTTTGTTCAAAAGCCCATAATTAATTATTTGAACTCAAAAAATTTGATTTAATAACATCTAGTTATCGTTTTGTTCGGATTAAAACATGCATGTCTAGAAAGGCTTTATAGACAATCCGTTCAAATTTTAACCGAGTAAAACGCTGAAAATTTTAGATTAATATGTATAATTTTATTCAAAAGCCCGTAATTAACTATTTGAATTGATAAATTTTGATTTAATAACATCTGGTTTTTGTTTTGTTGGGATTAAAATGTGCATGTCTATAAAGGCTTTATAGAGAATCCATTCGAATTTTAACCGAGTAAAAAGCTAAAAATTTTAGATTAATCTGTATAATTTTATTCAAAAGCTCAAAATTAAATATTTGAACTCATAAAATTTCATTTAATAAAATCTGGTTTTTGTTTTGTTGAGATTAAAACGTTCATGTCTAAAAAGGCTTTATAGAGAATCCGTTTGAATTTTAACCGAGTAAAAAGATGAAAATTTTAGATTTATCTGTATAATTTTGTTCAAAATCTCATAATTAACTATTTGAACCCATCAAATTTTATTTAATAACATCTCGTTTTGTTTTGTTCCGATTAAAACATCCACATCTAAAAAGGCTTTATAGAGAATCCGTTCAAATTTTAAATGAGTAAAAAGCTGAAAATTTTAGATTAATCTATATAATTTTGTTCAAAAGCACATAATTAATTATTTGAACTCAAAAAAAATTGATTTAATAGCATCTAATTATCATTTTGTTCGGGTTAAAACGTGCATGTCTAAAAAGGCTTTATAGAGAATCCGTTCGAATTTAACCGAGTAAAAACCTGAAAATGTTAGATTTATCTGTATAATTTTGTTCAAAATCCATTAATTAACTATTTAAACTCATAAAATTTGATTTAATAATATATGGTTTTTGTTTTGTTGGGATTAAAACGTGCATGTGTAAAAAGGCTTCATAGAGAATCCGTTCAAATTTTAACAGAGTAAAAAGCTGAAAATTTTATATTAATCTGAATAATTTTGTTCAAAATCTCATAATTAACTATTTGAACTCATAAAATTTGATTTAACAACATCTGGTTTTGTTTTGTTCGGAATAAAACGTCCACGTCTAAAAAGGCTTTATAGAGAATCCGTTCAAATTTTAAACGAGAAAAAAACTAAAAATTTTAGATTAATCTGTATAATTTTGTTCAAAAGCCCATAATTAATTATTTGAACTTAGAAAATTGATTTAATAACATCTAGTTATCGTTTTGTTCGGATTAAAACGTCCATGTCTAAAAAGGCTTTATAGAGAATTTGTTTGAATTTTTACCGAGTAAAAAGTTGAAAATTTTAGATTAATTTGTATAATTTAGTTCAAAAGCCCATAATTAATTATTTGAAATCAAAAAATTTGATTTAATAACATCTGGTTTTTGTTTTGTTTGGATTAAAACGTCTATGTCTAAAAAGACTTTATAGAGAATCCGTTCGAATATTAACCGAGTAAAAAGCTAAAAATTTTAGATTAATCTGTATAATTTTGTTTAAAAGACCATATTCAACTATTTGAACTAATAAAATTTGATTTAATAACATGTGGTTTTCGTTTTGGTGGGATTAAAACTTGCATATCTAAAATTGCTTTATAGAGAATCAGTTCGAATTTTAACCGAGTAAAAAGCTAAAAATTTTAGATTAATCTGTATAATTTTGTTCAAAATCCCATAATTAACTATTTGAACTCGTAAAATTTTATTTTATAACATCTGGTTTTTGTTTTGTTCGGATTAAAACGTGCATGTCTAAAAAGGCTTTATAGAGAATCTGTTCGAATTTTAACCGAGTAAAAAGTTGAAAATTTTAGATTAATCTGTATAATTTTGTTCAAAAGCCCATAATTAAGTATTTGAACTCAAAAAATTTGATTTAATAACATCTAGTTATTATTTTATTCGGATTAAAATGTGCATGTCTAAAAAGGCTTTATAGAGAATCCGTTCGAATTTTAACCGAGTAGAAAGCTGAAGATTTTAGATTTATCTGTATAATTTAGTTTAAAATCCCATAATTAAATATTTGAACTCATAAAATTTGATTTAATAACATCTGATTTTTGTTTTGTTTGGATTAAAACGTGCATGTCGAAAAAGGCTTTATAGAGAATCCGTCTGAATTTTAACCGAGTAAAAAGATGAAAATTTTAGATTTATCTGTATAATTTTGTTCAAAATCTCATAATTAACTATTTGAACCCATCAAATTTTATTTAATAACATCTCGTTTTGTTTTGTTCCGATTAAAACATCCACATCTAAAAAGGCTTTATAGAGAATCCGTTCAAATTTTAAATGAGTAAAAAGCTGAAAATTTTAGATTAATCTATATAATTTTGTTCAAAAGCATATAATTAATTATTTGAACTCAAAAAAAATTGATTTAATAGCATCTAATTATCATTTTGTTCGGATTAAAACGTGCATGTTTAAAAAGGCTTTATAGAGAATCCGTTCGAATTTAACCGAGTAAAAACCTGAAAATATTAGATTTATCTGTATAATTTTGTTCAAAATCCATTAATTAACTATTTAAACTCATAAAATTTGATTTAATAATATATGGTTTTTGTTTTGTTGGGATTAAAACGTGCATGTGTAATAAGGCTTCATAGAGAATCCGTTCAAATTTTAACAGAGGAAAAAGCTGAAAATTTTATATTAATCTGAATAATTTTGTTCAAAATCTCATAATTAACTATTTGAACTCATAAAATTTGATTTAACAACATCTGGTTTTGTTTTGTTCGGAATAAAACGTCCACGTCTAAAAAGGCTTTATAGAGAATCCGTTCAAATTTTAAACGAGAAAAAAACTAAAAATTTTAGATTAATCTGTATAATTTTGTTCAAAAGCCCATAATTAATTATTTGAACTTAGAAAATTGATTTAATAACATCTAGTTATCGTTTTGTTCGGATTAAAACGTCCATGTCTAAAAAGGCTTTATAGAGAATTTGTTTGAATTTTTACCGAGTAAAAAGTTGAAAATTTTAGATTAATTTGTATAATTTAGTTCAAAAGCCCATAATTAATTATTTGAAATCAAAAAATTTGATTTAATAACATCTGGTTTTTGTTTTGTTTGGATTAAAACGTCTATGTCTAAAAAGACTTTATAGAGAATCCGTTCGAATATTAACCGAGTAAAAAGCTAAAAATTTTAGATTAATCTGTATAATTTTGTTTAAAAGACCATATTCAACTATTTGAACTAATAAAATTTGATTTAATAACATGTGGTTTTCGTTTTGGTGGGATTAAAACTTGCATATCTAAAATTGCTTTATAGAGAATCAGTTCGAATTTTAACCGAGTAAAAAGCTAAAAATTTTAGATTAATCTGTATAATTTTGTTCAAAATCCCATAATTAACTATTTGAACTCGTAAAATTTTATTTTATAACATCTGGTTTTTGTTTTGTTCGGATTAAAACGTGCATGTCTAAAAAGGCTTTATAGAGAATCTGTTCGAATTTTAACCGAGTAAAAAGTTGAAAATTTTAGATTAATCTGTATAATTTTGTTCAAAAGCCCATAATTAAGTATTTGAACTCAAAAAATTTGATTTAATAACATCTAGTTATTATTTTATTCGGATTAAAATGTGCATGTCTAAAAAGGCTTTATAGAGAATCCGTTCGAATTTTAACCGAGTAGAAAGCTGAAGATTTTAGATTTATCTGTATAATTTAGTTTAAAATCCCATAATTAAATATTTGAACTCATAAAATTTGATTTAATAACATCTGATTTTTGTTTTGTTTGGATTAAAACGTGCATGTCGAAAAAGGCTTTATAGAGAATCCGTCTGAATTTTAACCGAGTAAAAAGATGAAAATTTTAGATTTATCTGTATAATTTTGTTCAAAATCTCATAATTAACTATTTGAACCCATCAAATTTTATTTAATAACATCTCGTTTTGTTTTGTTCCGATTAAAACATCCACATCTAAAAAGGCTTTATAGAGAATCCGTTCAAATTTTAAATGAGTAAAAAGCTGAAAATTTTAGATTAATCTATATAATTTTGTTCAAAAGCATATAATTAATTATTTGAACTCAAAAAAAATTGATTTAATAGCATCTAATTATCATTTTGTTCGGATTAAAACGTGCATGTTTAAAAAGGCTTTATAGAGAATCCGTTCGAATTTAACCGAGTAAAAACCTGAAAATGTTAGATTTATCTGTATAATTTTGTTCAAAATCCATTAATTAACTATTTAAACTCATAAAATTTGATTTAATAATATATTGTTTTTGTTTTGTTGGGATTAAAACGTGCATGTGTAAAAAGGCTTCATAGAGAATCCGTTCAAATTTTAACAGAGTAAAAAGCTGAAAATTTTATATTAATCTGAATAATTTTGTTCAAAATCTCATAATTAACTATTTGAACTCATAAAATTTGATTTAACAACATCTGGTTTTGTTTTGTTCGGAATAAAACGTCCACGTCTAAAAAGGCTTTATAGAGAATCCGTTCAAATTTTAAACGAGAAAAAAACTAAAAATTTTAGATTAATCTGTATAATTTTGTTCAAAAGCCCATAATTAATTATTTGAACTTAGAAAATTGATTTAATAACATCTAGTTATCGTTTTGTTCGGATTAAAACGTCCATGTCTAAAAAGGCTTTATAGAGAATTTGTTTGAATTTTTACCGAGTAAAAAGTTGAAAATTTTAGATTAATTTGTATAATTTAGTTCAAAAGCCCATAATTAATTATTTGAAATCAAAAAATTTGATTTAATAACATCTGGTTTTTGTTTTGTTTGGATTAAAACGTCTATGTCTAAAAAGACTTTATAGAGAATCCGTTCGAATATTAACCGAGTAAAAAGCTAAAAATTTGAGATTAATCTGTATAATTTTGTTTAAAAGACCATATTCAACTACTTGAACTAATAAAATTTGATTTAATAACATGTGGTTTTCGTTTTGGTGGGATTAAAACTTGCATATCTAAAATTGCTTTATAGAGAATCAGTTCAAATTTTAACCGAGTAAAAAGCTAAAAATTTTAGATTTATCTGTATAATTTTGTTCAAAATCCCATAATTAACTATTTGAACTCGTAAAATTTTATTTTATAACATCTGGTTTTTGTTTTGTTCGGATTAAAACGTGCATGTCTAAAAAGGCTTTATAAAGAATCTGTTCGAATTTTAACCGAGTAAAAAGTTGAAAATTTTAGATTAATCTGTATAATTTTGTTCAAAAGCCCATAATTAATTATTTGAACTCAAAAAATTTGATGTAATAACATCTAGTTATTATTTTGTTCGGATTAAAATGTGCATGTCTAAAAAGGCTTTATAGAGAATCTGTTCGAATTTTAACCGAGTAGAAAGCTGAAGATTTTAGATTTATCTATATAATTTTGTTCAAAATCCCATAATTAACTATTTGATCTCATAAAATTTAATTTAATAACATCCGGATTTGTTTTGTTCAGATTAAAACGTCTACGTCTAAAAAGGCTTTATAGAGAATCCGTTCAAATTTTAACCGAGTAAAAAGCTGAAAATTTTAGATTAATCAGTATAATTTTGTTCAAAAGCCCATAATTAATTATTTGAACACAAAAATTTGATTTAATAACATCTAGTTATCGTTTTTTTCGGATTAAAACGTGCATGTCTAAAAAGGCTTTATAGAGAATTCGTTCAAATTTTAACCGAGTAAAAAGCTAAAAATTTTAGATTAATTTGTATAATTTTATTCAAAAGCCCTTAATTAACTATTTGAACTGATAAAATTTTAGATTAATCTGTATAATTTTGTTCAAAAGCCCAAAATTAACTATTTGAACTCGTAATATTTTATTTAATAACATCTGGTTTTCGTTTTGTTGGGATTAAAACCTTCATGTATAAAAAGGCTTTATAGAGAATCCGTTCGAATTTTAATAGAGTAAAAAGCAAAAAATTTTAGATTAATCTATATACTTTTGTTCGAAAGCTCAAAATTAAATATTTGAACTCATAAAATTTAATTTAATAAAATCTGGTTTTCTTTTTGTTTGGATTAAAATGTGCATGTCTAAAAAGGCTTTGTAGAGAATCTGTTCGAATTTTAACCAAGTAAAAAGCTAAAAATTTTAGATTAATCTGTATAATTTAGTTCGATAGCCCATATTCAACTATTTGAACTCATAAAATTAGATTTAATAACATCTAATTTTCGTTTTATTGGGACTAAAACTTGCTTGTCTAAAATTGCTTTATAGAGAATCCGTTCGAATTTTAACCGAGTAAAAAGTGAAAATTTTAGATATATCTGTATAATTTTGTTCAAAATCACATAATTAACAATTTGAACTCATAAAATTTAATTTAATAACATCTGGTTTTTGTTTTGTTCGGATTAAAACGTGCATATCTAAAAAGGCTTTATAAAGAATCCGTTCAAATTTTAACCGAGTAAAAAGCTGAAAATTTTAAATTAATTTGTATAATTTTCTTCAAAAGCCCATAAATAACTATTTGAACTCGTAAAATTTGATTTAATAGCATCTATTTTTTTTTGTTGGGACTAATACTTGCTTGTCTAATATTGCTTTATAGCGAATCCGTTCGAATTTTAACCGAGTAAAAACCTGAAAATTTTAGATTTTTCTGTATAATTTTGTTCAAAAGCTCAAAATTAAATATTTGAACTCATAAAATTTCATTCAATAAAATCTTGTTTTCGTTTTGTTGGGATTAAAATGTGCATGTCTAAAAAGGCTTTGTAGAGAATTCGTTTGAATTTTAACCATGTAAAAAGCTGAAAATTTTTGATTAATCGGTATAATTTTATTCAAAACCCCATAATTAATTATTTGAACTCAAAAAATTTGATTTAATAACATCTAGTTATCGTTTTGTTCGGATTAAAACGTGCATGTCTAAAAATGCTTTGTAGAGAATCCGTTCGAATTTTAACCGAGTAAAAAGTTGAAAATTTTAGATTAATATGTATAATTTTGTTCAAAAGCCCATAATTAATTATTTGAACTCGTAAAATTTGATTTAATAACATCTAATTTTCGTTTTGTTGGAATTAAAACTTGCTTGTCTAAATTGCTTTATAGAGAATCCGTTCGAATTTTAACTGAGTAAAAACCTGAAAATTTTAGATTTTTCTGTATAATTTTGTTCAAAAGCTCAAAATTAAATATTTGAACTCATAAAATTTTATTCAATAAAATCTTGTTTTCGTTTTGTTGGGATTAAAATGTGCATGTCTAAAAAGGCTTTGTAGAGAATTCGTTTGAATTTTAACCATGTAAAAAGCTGAAAATTTTTGATTAATCTGTATCATTTTGTTCAAAACCCCATAATTAATTATTTGAACTCAAAAATTTGATTTAATAACATCTAGTTATCGTTTTGTTCGGATTAAAACGTGCATGTCTAAAAAGGCTTTGTAGAGAATCAATTCGAATTTTAACCGAGTAAAAAATTGAAAATTTTAGATTAATCTGTATAATTTTGTTCAAAAGCCCATAATTAACTATTTGAACTCATAAAATTTGATTTAATAACATCTAATTTTCGTTTTGTTGGAATTAAAACTTGCTTGTCTAATATTGCTTAATAGAGAATCCGTTCGAATTTTAACCGAGTAAAAAGCTGAAAATTTTAGATTTATTTGTATAATTTTGTTCAAAATCCAATAATTAACTATTTGAACTCATAAAATTTCATTTAATAATATCTGGTTTTTGTTTTACTCGGATTAAAACGTCCACGTCTAAAAAGGCTTTATAGAGAACCCGCTCAAATTTTGACCGAGTAAAAAGCTAAAAATTTTAGATTAATCTATATAATTTTGTTCAAAACCCCATAATTAATTATTTGAACTCAAAAAATTTGATTTAATAACATATAGTTATCGTTTTGTTCGGATTAAAACGTGCATGTCTAAAAAGGCTTTATAGAGAATACGTTCGAATTTTAACCGAGTAAAAAGTTGAAAATTTTAGATTAGTCTATATAATTTTGTTCAAAAGCCCATAATTAACTATTTGAACTCGTAAAATTTGATTTAATAACATCTAATTTTCGTTTTGTTCGAACTAAAACTTGCTTGTCTAAAATTGCTCTATAGAGAATCCGTTCGAATTTTAACCGAGTAAAAAGCTGAAAATTTTAGATTTATCTGTATAATTTTGTTCAAAATTTAACCGAGTAAAAAGCTGAAAATTTTAGATAAATCTGTATAATTTTGTTCAAAATACCATATTAACTATTTGAACTCGTAAAATTTATTTAATAGCATCTGGTTTCGTTTTGTTGGGATTAAAACGTGCATGTCTGAAAAGGCTTTGTAGAGAATCACGTTCAAATTTTAACCAAGTAAAAAGCTAAAAATTTTAGATTAATCTGTATAATTTTTTTCAAAAGCCCATATTCTACTATTTGAACTCATAAAATTTGATTTAATAGCATCTAATTTTTGTTTTGTTGGGGCTAAAACTTGTTTGTCTAAAATTGCTTTATAGATAATCCGTTCCAAATTTAAACGAGTAAAAAAGTTGAAAATTTTAGATTTATCTGTATAAATTTGTTTAAAAGACCATATTCAACTATTTGAACTCATAAAATTTGATTTAATTACATCTGATTTTCGTTTTGGTGGGATTAAGACTTGCTTGTCTAAAATTGCTTTATAAAGACTTTGTAGGGAATTCGTTCGAATTTTAACCGAGTAAAAAGCTAAAAATTTTAGATTAATCTGTATAATTTTGTTTAAAAGACCATATTCAACTATTTGAACTCTAAAAATTTGATTTAAAAACATCTGGTTTTCATTTTGGTGAGATTAAAACTTGTATGTCTAAAATTGCTTTATAGAGAATCCGTTCGAATTTTAACCGAGAAAAAAGCTGAAAATTTTAGATCTATCTATATAATTTGGTTAAAAATCCCATAATTAACTATTTGAACTCATAAAATTTTAGTTTATAACATCTAGTTTTCGTTTTGTTCGAATTAAAACGTGCATGTCTAAAAAGGCTTTATAAAGAATCCTTTCAAATTTTAACTGAGTAAAAAGCTAAAAATTTTAGATTAATCTGTATAATTTTGTTCAAAAGCCCATAATTAATTATTTGAACTCAAAAAATTTAATTTAATAACATCTAGTTATCGTTTTGTTCGGATTAAAACGTGCATTTCTAAAAAGGCTTTATAGAGAATCCGTTTAAATTTTAACCGAGTAAAAAGTTGAAAATTTTAGATTAATATGTATAATTTTGTTCAAAACCCCATAATTAACTATTTGAACTCGTAAAATTTGATTTAATAATATCTAAATTTCGTTTTGTTGGGACTAAAACTTGCTTGTCTAAAATTGCTATATAGATAATCCGTTCGAATTTTAACCGAGTAAAAAGCTGAAAATTTTATATTTATTTGTATAATTTTGTTCAAAATCCAATAATTAACTATTTGAACTCATAAAATTTCATTTAATAACATATGGTTTTTGTTTTCTTCGGATCAAAAGGCCACGTCTAAAAAGGCTTTATAGAGAACCCGTTCAAATTTTAACCGAGTAAAAAGCTGAAAATTTTAGATTAATCTGAATAATTTTGTTCAAAACCCTATAATTAATTATTTGAACTCGAAAAATTTGATTTAATAACATCTAGTTATCTTTTTGTACGTATTAAAATGTGTATATCTAAAAAGGCTTTATAGAGAATCCGTTCCAATTTTAACCGAGTAAAAAGTTGAAAATTTTTGATTAATCTGTATAATTTTGTTCAAAGCCCATAATTAACTATTTGAACTCGTAAAATTTGATCTAATAACATCTAATTTTCGTTTTGTTAGGACTAAAACTTGCTTGTTTAAAATTGCTCTATAGAGAATCCGTTCGAATTTTAACCGAGTAAAAAGCTGAAAATTTTAGATTAATCGTTATAATTTTGTTCAATAGCTCAAAATTAAATATTTGAACTTATAAAATTTCATTTAATAAAATCTTATTTTCGTTTTGTTATGATTAAAATGTGCATGTCTAAAAAGGTTTTGTAGAGAATTCGTTCGAATTTTAACCGAGTAAAAAGCTAAAAATTTTAGATTAATCTGTATAATTTTGTTTAAAAGACCATATTCACTATTTGAACTCATAAAATTTGATTTAATAACATGTGGTTTTCGTTTTGGTGGGATTAAAACTTGCATGTCTAAAATTGCTTTATAGAGAATCCTTTCGAATTTTAACCGAGTAAAAAGTCGAAAATTTTAGATTAATCAGTATAATTTTGTTCAAAATCCCATAATTAATTATTTGACCTCAAAAAATTTGATTTAATAACATCTAGTTATCGTTTAGTTCGGATTAAAACGTGCATGTCTAAAAAGGCTTTATAGAGAATCCGTTTGAATTATAACTGAGTAAAAAGTTGAAAATTTTAGATTAATCTGTATAATTTTGTTCAAAACCCCGTAATTAACTATTTGAACTCGTAAAATTTGATTTAATAACATCTAATTTTCGTTTTGTTGGGACTAAAACTTGCGTGCTTAAAATTGCTTAATAGAGAATCCGTTCGAATTTTAACCGAATAAAAAGCTGAAAATTTTATTTGTATAATTTTGTTCAAAATCCAATAATTAACTATTTGAACTCATAAAATTTCATTTAATAACATCTGGTTTTTGTTTTACTCGGATTAAAACGTCCACGTCTAAAAAGGGTTTATAGAGAACCCGCTCAAATTTAAACCGAGTAAAAAGGTAAAAATTTTAGATTAATCTATATAATTTTGTTCAAAACCCCATAATTAATTACTTGAACTCAAAAAATTTGATTTAATATCATATAGTTATCGTTTTGTTCGTATTAAAACGTGCATGTCTAAAAAGGCTTTATAGAGAATCCGTTCAAATTTTAACCGAGTAAAAAGCTGAAAATTTTAGATTTATCTGTATACTTTTGTTCAAAATCCAATAATTAACTATTTGAACTCATAAAGTTTTATTTAATAGCATCTGGTTTTTGTTTTGTTCGGATTAAAACATCCACGTCTAAAAAGGCTTTATAGAGAACCCATTAAAATTTTAACCAAGTAAAAAGCTAAAAATTTTAGATTAATCTATATAATTTTGTTTAAAAGACCATATTCAACTATTTGAACTCTAAAAATTTGATTTAATAACATCTGGTTTTCGTTTTGGTGGGATTAAAACTTGCATGTCTAAAATTGCTTTATAGAGAATCCGTTCGAATTTTAACCAAGTAAAAAGTTGAAAATTTTAGATTAATCTGTATAATTTTGTTCAAAATTTCATATTCAACTATTTGAACTCGTAAAATTTGATTTAATAACATCTAATTTTCGTTTTGTTGGGACTAAAACTTGCTTGTCTAAAATTGCTTTATAGAGAATCCGTTCGAATTTTAACCGAGTAAAAAGCTGAAAATTTTAGATTTATTTGTATAATTTTGTTCAAAATCCCATAATTAACTATTTGAACTCGTAAAATTTTATTTTATAACATCTGGTTATTATTTTACTCGGATTAAAACGTCCACGTCTAAAAAGGCTTTATAGAGAACCCGCTCAAATTTTGACCGAGTAAAAAGCTAAAAATTTTAGATTAATCTATATAATTTTGTTCAAAACCCCATAATTAATTATTTGAACTCAAAAAATTTGATTTAATAACATATAGTTATCGTTTTGTTCGGATTAAAACGTGCATGTCTAAAAAGGCTTTATAGAGAATACGTTCGAATTTTAACCAAGTAAAAAGTTGAAAATTTTAGATTAGTCTATATAATTTTGTTCAAAAGCCCATAATTAACTATTTGAACTCGTAAAATTTGATTTAATAATATCTAATTTTCGTTTTGTTAGGACTAAAACTTGCTTGTCTAAAATTGCTCTATAGAGAATCCGTTCGAATTTTAACCGAGTAAAAAGCTAAAAATTTTAGATTTATCTGTATAATTCTGTTCAAAATCCAATAATTTTGTTCAAATTTTAACCGAGTAAAAAGCTGAAAATTTTAGATAAATCTGTATAATTTTGTTCAAAATACCATATTAACTATTTGAACTCGTAAAATTTATTTAATAGCATCTAATTTTCGTTTTGTTGGGGCTAAAACTTGTTTGTCTAAAATTGCTTTATAGAGAATCCGTTCCAAATTTAAACGAGTAAAAAAGTTGAAAATTTTAGATTTATCTGTATAAATTTGTTTAAAAGACCATATTCAACTATTTGAACTCATAAAATTTGATTTAATTACATCTGATTTTCGTTTTGGTGGGATTAAGACTTGCTTGTCTAAAATTGCTTTATAAAGAATCCGTTCGAATTTTAACCGAGTAAAAAGTTGAAAATTTTAGATTTATCTATATAATTTTCTTCAAAATCTCATAGTTAACTATTTGAAATAGTAAAATTTTATTTAATAACATCTGTTTTTTGTTTTTTCCGGATTAAAACGTGCATGTCTAAAAAGGCTTTATAGAGAATCCGTTCGAATTTTAACCGAGTAAAAAGCTGAAAATTTTAGATTAATCTGTATAATTTTGTTCAAAAGCACAGAATTAAATATTTGAACTCATAAAATTTCATTTAATAAAATCTTGTTTTCGTTTTGTTGGGATTAAAATGTGTATTTCTAAAAAGACTTTGTAGAAAATTCGTTGGAATTTTAACGGAGTAAAAATCTAAAAATTTTAGTTTAATCTGTATAATTTTTTTAAAAGTCCATATTCAACTATTTGAACTCATTAAATTTGATTTAATAACATCTGGTTTTCATTTTGGTGGGATTAAAACTTGCATGTCTAAATTTGCTTTATAGAGAATCCGTTCGAATTTTAACCGAGTAAAAAGCTAAAAATTTTAGATTTATCTGTATAATTTTGTTCAAAATCCCATAATTAACTATTTGAACTCATAAAATTTTATTTAGTAACATCTGGTTTTTGTTTTGTTCGGATTAAAACGTGCATGTCTAAACAGACTTTATTGAGAATCCGTTCAAATTTTAAACGAGTAAAAAGCTAAAACTTTTAGACTAATCTGTATAATTTTTTTCAAAAGACAATAATTAATTATTTGAACTCAAAAAATTTGATTCAATAACATCTATTTATCGTTTTGTTCGGGTTAAAACTTGTATATCAAAAAAGGATTTATAGAGAATCCGTTCAAATTTTAACCGAGTAAAAAGTTGAAAATTTTAGATTAATTTGTATAATTTTGTTCAAAAGCCCATAATTAATTATTTGAACTCAAAAAATTTGATTTAATAACATATGGTTTTTGTTTTGTTCGGATTAAAACGTCTACCTCTAAAAAGGCTTTATAGAGAATCCGTTGGAATATTAACCGAGTAAAAAGCTAAAAATTTTAGATTAATTTGTATAATTTTGTTTAATAGACCATATTCATCTATTTGAACTCATAAAATTTGATTTAATAACATCTGGTTTTCGTTTTGGTGGGATTAAAACTTGCATGTCTAAAATTGCTTTATAGAGAATCCGTTCGAACTTTAACCGAGTAAAAAGCTGAAAATTTTAGATTTATATGTATAATTTTGTTCAAAATCCCATAATTAACAATTTGAACTCATAAAATTTTATTTAATAACATCTGGTTTTTCTTTTGCTCGGATTAGAACTTCCATGTCTAAATTTGCTTTATAGAGAATCCGTTCGAATTTTAACCGAGTAAAAACCTAAAAATTTTAGATTTATCTGTATAATTTTGTTCAAAATCCCATAATTAACTATTTGAACTCATAAAATTTTATTTAGTAACATCTGGTTTTTGTTTTGTTCGGATTAAAACGTGCATGTCTAAACAGACTTTATTGAGAATCCGTTCAAATTTTAAACGAGTAAAAAGCTAAAACTTTTAGACTAATCTGTATAATTTTTTTCAAAAGACAATAATTAATTATTTGAACTCAAAAAATTTGATTCAATAACATCTATTTATCGTTTTGTTCGGGTTAAAACTTGTATATCAAAAAAGGATTTATAGAGAATCCGTTCAAATTTTAACCGAGTAAAAAGTTGAAAATTTTAGATTAATTTGTATAATTTTGTTCAAAAGCCCATAATTAATTATTTGAACTCAAAAAATTTGATTTAATAACATATGGTTTTTGTTTTGTTCGGATTAAAACGTCTACCTCTAAAAAGGCTTTATAGAGAATCCGTTGGAATATTAACCGAGTAAAAAGCTACAAATTTTAGATTAATTTTTATAATTTTGTTTAATAGACCATATTCATCTATTTGAACTTATAAAATTTGATTTAATAACATCTGGTTTTCGTTTTGGTGGGATTAAAACTTGCATGTCTAAAATTGCTTTATAGAGAATCCGTTCGAGCCTTAACCGAGTAAAAAGCTGAAAATTTTAGATTTATATGTATAATTTTGTTCAAAATCCCATAATTAACAATTTGAACTCATAAAATTTTATTTAATAACATCTGATTTTTCTTTTGCTCGGATTAAAACTTCCATGTCTAAAAAGGCTTTATAGAGAACCCGTTCGAATTTTAACTGAGTAAAAAGCTGAAAAATTTAGATTTATCTGTATAATTTTGTTCAAAATCCCATAATTAACTATTTTCACTCATAAAATTTGATTTAATAACATCTGATTTTCGTTAATTTTAGATTAATCTGTATAATTTTGTTCAAAAGCTCAAAATTAAATATTTGAACTCATAAAATTTCATTTAATAAAATCTTGTTTTTATTTTGTTGGGATTAAAATGTGCATGTCTAAAAGGCTTTATAGAGAATCCGTTCCAATTTTAACCGAGTAAAAAGCCGAAAATTTTAGATTAATCTGTATAATTTTGTTCAAAAGCTCAAAATTAAATATTTGAACTCATAAAATTTCATTTAATAAAATCTTGTTTTCATTTTGTTGCGATTAAAATCTGCATGTCCAAAAAGGCTTTATAGAGAATCCGTTCAAATTTTAACCGAGTAAAAAGCTAAAAATTTAGATTAATATGTATAATTTTGTTTAAAGACCTTATTCAACTATTTGAACTCATAAAATTTGATTTAATAACATCTCGTTTTCGTTTTGGTGGGATTAAAACTTACATGTCTAAAATTGCTTTATAGAGAATCAGTTCAAATTTTAACCGAGTAAAAAGCTGAAAATTTTAGATTTATCTGTACAATTATGTTCAAAATACCATAATTAACTATCTGAACTTATAAAATTTTATTTAATAAAATTTGGTTTTTGTTTTGTTCGGATTAAAAATTGTATGTCTAAAAAGGCTTTATAGAGAATCCGTTCAAATTTTAACCGAGTAAAAAGCTGAAACTTTTAGATTAATCTGTATAATTTTGTTCAAAACCCATAATTAATTATTTGAACTCAAAAAATTTGATTTAATTACATCTAGTTATTATTTTATTCGGATTAAAACATTCATGTCTAAAAAGACTTTATAGAGAATCTATTCGAATTTTAATCGAGTAAAAAGCTAAAAATTTAGATTAATCTGTATAATTTTTTTTAAAAGCCCATATTCAACTATTTGAACTCATAAAATTTGATTTAATAACATCTAATTTTCGTTTTGTTGGGGCTAAAACTTGTTTGTCTAAAATTGCTTTATAGAGAATCCGTTCGAAATTTAAACAAGTAAAAAAGTTGAAAATTTTAGATTTATCTGTATAATTTTGTTTAAAAGACCATATTCAACTATTTGAACTCTTAAAATTTGATTTAATTACATCTGATTTTCGTTTTGGTGGGATTAAAACTTGCTTGTCTAAAATTGCTTTATAAATAATCCGTTCGAATTTTAACCGAGTAAAAAGTTGAAAATATTAGATTTATCTGTATAATTTGGTTCAAAATCCCATAGTTAACTATTTGAAATCGTAAAATTTTATTTAATAACATCTGTTTTTTGTTTTGTTCGGATTAAAACGTGCATGTCTAAAAAGGCTTTATAGAGAATCCGTTCGAATTTTAACCAAGTAAAAAGCTGAAAATTTTAGATTAATCTGTATAATTTTGTTCAAAAGCACAAAATTAAATATTTGAACTCATAAAATTTCATTTAATATAATCTTGTTTTCGTTTTGTTGGGATTAAAATGTGTATTTCTAAAAAGGCTTTGTAGAGAATTCGTTGGAATTTTAACGGAGTAAAAATCTAAAAATTTTAGTTTAATTTGTATAATTTTTTTAAAAGTCCATATTCAACTATTTGAACTCATTAAATTTGATTTAATAACATCTGGTTTTCGTTTTGGTGGGATTAAAACTTGCATGTCTAAAATTGCTTTATAGAGAACCCGTTCGAATTTTAACTGAGTAAAAAGATGAAAATTTTAGATTTATCTGTATAATTTTGTTCAAAATCCATTAATTAACTATTTGAACTCATAAAATTTTATTTAATAACATCTGGATGTTGTTTTGTTCAGATTAAAACATGCATGTCTAAAAAGGCTTTGTAGAGAATCCGTTCAAATTTTAACCGAGTAAAAAGCTGAAAATTTAAGATTAATCTCTATAACTTTGTTCAAAAGCCCTTAAATAACTATTTAAACTCATAAAATTTGATTTAATAACATCTGATTTTCGTTAATTTTAGATTAATCTGTATAATTTTGTTCAAAAGCTCAAAATTAAATATTTAAACTCATAAAATTTCATTTAATAAAATCTTGTTTTTATTTTGTTGGGATTAAAATGTGCATGTCTAAAAAGGCTTTATAGAGAATCCGTTCGAATTTTAACCGAGTAAAAAGCTTAAAATTTTAGATTAATCTGTATAATTTTGTTCAAAATCTCAAAATTAAATATTTGAACTCATAAAATTTCATTTAATAAAATCTTGTTTTCATTTTGTTGGGATTAAAATGTGCATGTCCAAAAAGGCTTTATAGAGAATTCGTTCGAGTTTTAACCGAGTAAAAAGCTAAAAATTTTAGATTAATCTGTATAATTTTGTTTAAAAGATCATATTCAACTATTTGAACTCATAAAATTTGATTTAATAACATGTGGTTTTCGTTTTGGTGGGATTAAAACTTGCATGTCTAAAATTGCTTTATAGAGAACCCGTTCGAATTTTAACTGAGTAAAAAGCTGAAAATTTTAGATTTATCTGTATAATTTTGTTCAAAATCCAATAATTAACTATTTGAACTCATAAAATTTTATTTAATAACATCTGGATGTTGTTTTGTTCAGATTAAAACATGCATGTCTAAAAAGGCTTTGTAGAGAATCCGTTCAAATTTTAACCGAGTAAAAAGCTGAAAATTTAAGATTAATCTCTATAACTTTGTTCAAAAGCCCTTAATTAACTATTTAAACTCATAAAATTTGATTTAATAACATCTGATTTTCGTTAATTTTTGATTAATCTGTATAATTTTGTTCAAAAGCTCAAAATTAAATATTTAAACTCATAAAATTTCATTTAATAAAATCTTGTTTTCATTTTGTTGGGATTAAAATGTGCATGTCTAAAAAGGCTTTATAGAGAATCCGTTCGAATTTTAACCGAGTAAAAAGCTTAAAATTTTAGATTAATCTGTATAATTTTGTTCAAAATCTCAAAATTAAATATTTGAACTCATAAAATTTCATTTAATAAAATCTTGTTTTCATTTTGTTGGGATTAAAATGTGCATGTCCAAAAAGGCTTTATAAAGAATTTGTTCGAATTTTAACCGAGTAAAAAGCTAAAAATTTTAGATTAATCTGTATAATTTTGTTTAAAAGACCATATTCAACTATTTGAACTCATAAAATTTGATTTAATAACATCTGGTCTTCGTTTTGGTGGGATTAAAACTTGCATGTCTAAAATTGCTTTATAGAGTATCAGTTCGAATTTTAACCAAGTAAAAAGCTGAAAATTTTAGATTTATCTGAATAATTTTGTTCAAAATACCATAATTAACTATTTGAACTCATAAAATTTTATTTAATAACATCTGGTTTTTGTTTTGTTCGGATTAAAAAGTACATGTCTAAAAAGGCTTTATAGAGAATCCGTTCAAATTTTAACCGAGTAAAAACCTGAAACTTTTAGATTAATCTGTATAATTTTGTTCAAAACCCATAATTAATTATTTGAACTCAAAAAATTTGATTTAATAACATCTTCTTATCATTTTATTCGGATTAAAACGTGCATGTCTAAAAAGGCTTTATAGAGAATCCGTTCAAATTTTAACCTAGTAAAAGGCTGAAAATTTTAGATTAATCTGTATAATTTTGTTCAAAAGCCCATAATTAACTATTTGAACTCATAAAATTTAATATAATAACATCTGGTTTTTGTTTTGTTGGGATTAATTAAAACTTGCATGTCTATAAAAGCTTTATAGAGAATCCGTTCGAATTTTAACCGAGTAAAAAGCTAAGAATTTTAGATTAATCTGTATAATTTTATTCAAAAGCTAAAAATTAAATATTTGAACTCATAAAATTTCATTTATTAAAATTGGGTTTTCATTTTTTAAGATTAAAATGTGCATGTCTAAAAAGGCTTTGTAGAGAATCCGTTCGAATTTTAACCGAGTAAAAAGCTAAAAATTTTAGATTAATCTGTATAATTTTGTTCAAAAGCCCATAATTAATTATTTGAACTCAAAAAATTTGATTTAATAACATCTAGTTATCGTTTTGTTCGGATTAAAACGTGCATGTCTAAAAAGGCTTTATAGAGAATCCGTTCGAATTTTATCCGAGTAAAAAGTTGAAAATTTTAGATTTATCTGTATTATTTTGTTCAAAAATCTCATAATTAACTATTAAAACTCTTAAAATTTGATTTAATAACATCTGGTTTTGTTTTGTTCGGACGTTATCTAAAGGCTTTATAGAGAATCCGTTCAAATTTTAAACGAGTAAAAAGCTGAAAATTTTAGATTAATATGTATAATTTTGTTCAAAAGACCATAATTAACTATATGAACTCGTAAAATTTGATATTAATAAGATCTGAATTTTGTTTTGTTTGGATTAAAACGTGCATGTCTAAAAAGGCTTTATAAAGAATCCGTTCGAATTTTAACCGAGTATAAAGCTTAAAATTTTAGATTAATCTGTATAATTTTGTTCAGAAGCTCAAAATTAAATATTTGAACTCATAAAATTTCATTTAATAAAATCTTGTTTTCGTTTTCTTGGGATTAAAATATGCATATCTAAAAAGGCTTTATAGAGAATTCGTTCGAATTTTAACGAGTAAAAAGCTAAAAATTTTATTTTGATTTGTATAATTTTGTTTAAAAGACCATATTCAACTATTTGAACTCATAAAATTTGATTTAATAACATCTGGTTTTCGTTTTGGTGGGATTAAAACATGGATGTCTAAAATTGCTTTATAGAGAACCCGTTCGAATTTTAACTGAGTAAAAAGCTGAAAATTTTAGATTTAACTGTATAATTTTGTTCAAAATCCAATAATTAACTATTTGAACTCATAAAATTTTATTTAATAACATCTGGATGTTGTTTTGTTCAGATTAAAACATGCATGTCTAAAAAGGCTTTGTAGAGAATCCGTTCAAATTTTAACCGAGTAAAAAGCTGAAAATTTAAGATTAATCTCTATAACTTTGTTCAAAAGCCCTAAATTAACTATTTGAACTCATAAAATTTGATTAAATAACATCTGATTTTCCTTTTGTTCGGTTTAATACGTGCATGTCTAAAAAGGCTTTATGGAGAATTCGTTCGAATTTTAACCGAGTAAAAATCTAAAAAATTTAGATTAATCTGTATAATTTTGTTCAAAACCCCATATTCAACTATTTGAACTCATAAAATTTGATTTAATAACATCTAATTTTTGTTTTGTTGGGATTAATACTAGCTTGTCTAAAATTACTTTATAGAGAATCCGTTTGAATTTTAACGAAGTAAAAAGCTGAAAGTTTTAGATTTATCTGTATAATTTTGTTCAAAATCTCATAATTAACTATTTAAACACTTAAAATTTGATTTAATAACATCTGGTTTTGTTTTGTTCGGACTAAAACGTCCACGTCTAAAAAGGCTTTATAGAGAATCTGTTTAAATTTTAAACAAGTAAAAAGCTGAAAATTTTAGATTAATATGTATAATTTTGTTCAAAAGACCATAATTAACTATTTGAACTCATAAAATTTGATATTAATAATATCTGATTTTCGTTTTGTTGGGATTAAAACGTGCATGTCTAAAAAGGCTTTATAGAGAATTTGTTGGAATTTTAACAGAGTAAAAAGCTTAAAATTTTAGATTAATCTGTATAATTTTGTTCAAAAGCTCAAAATTAAATATTTGAAGTCATAAAATTCATTTAATAAAATCTTTTTTTCGTTTTGTTGGGATTAAAGCGTGCATGTCTAAAAAGGCTTTGTAGAGAATTAGTTCGAATTTTAACTGAGTAAAAAGCTAAAAATTTTATATTAATCTGTATAATTTTGTTTAAAAACCATATTCAACTTTTTGAACTTATAAAATTTGATTTAATAACATCTGGTTTTCGTTTTGGTGGGATTAAAACTTGCATGTCTAAAATTGCTTTATAGAGAACCCATTCGAATTTTAACTGAGTAAAAAGCTAAAAATTTTAGATTTATCTTTATAATTTTATTCAAAATCCTATAATTAACTATTTGAACTCCTAAAATTTTATTTAATAACATCTGGATTTTGTTTTGTTCTGATTAGAACATGCATGTCTAGAAAGGATTTGCAGAGAATCTGTTCAAATTTTAACCGAGTAAAAAGCTGAAACTTTTAGATTAATTTTTATAATTTTGTACAAAAGCCCATAATTAATTATTTGAACTCAAAAAATTTGATTTAATAACATCTACTTATCGTTTTGTTCGGTTTAATACATGCATGTCTAAAAAGGCTTTATAGAGAATCTGTTTGAATTTTAACCGACTAAAAAGTTGAAAATTTTAGATTAATTTGTATAATTTTGTTAGAAGCCCATAATTAATTATTTGAACTCAAAAAAGTTGATCTAATAACATCTAGTTATCTTTTTGTTCGGATTAAAACGTGCATGTCTAAAAAGGCTTTATAGAGAATCCGTTCAAATTTTAACCGACTAAAAAGCTGAAAATTTTAGATTAATCTGTATAACTTTGTTCAAAAGCCCTTAATTAACTATTTGAACTCATAAAATTTGATTTAATAACATCTGATTTTCGTTTTATTGGAATTAGAACGTGCATGTCTAAAAAGGCTTTATAGAGAATCCGTTCGAATTTTAACCGAGTAAAAAGCTAAAAATTTTAGATTAATCTGTATAATTTTTTTCAAAAGCCCATATTCAACTATTTGAACTCATAAAATTTGATTTAATAAGATCTAATTTTTGTTTTGTTGGGATTAAAACTAGCTTGTATAAAATTGCTTTGTAGAGAATCCGTTCGAATTTTAACGAAGTAAAAAGCTGAAAGTTTTAGATTTATCTGTATAACTTTATTCAAAATCTCATAATTAACTATTTAAACTCTTAAAATTTGATTTAATAACATTTGGTTTTGTTTTGTTCGGACTAAAACGTCCACGTCTAAAAAGGTTTTATAGAGAATCTGTTTAAATTTTAAACAAGTAAAAAGCTAAAAATTTTAGATTAATATGTATAATTTTGTTCAAAAGACCATAATTAACTATTTGAACTCATAAAATTTGATATTAATAATATCTGATTTTCGTTTTGTTGGGATTAAAACGTGCATGTCTAAAAAGGCTTTATAGAGAATCTGTTCGAATTTTAACAGAGTAAAAAGCTTAAAATTTTAGATTAATCTGTATAATTTTTTTCAAAAGCTCAAAATTAAATATTTGAAGTCATAAAATTCATTTAATAAAATCTTGTTTTCGTTTTTTTGGGATTAAAGCGTGCATGTATAAAAAGGCTTTATAGAGAATTCGTTCGAATTTTAACCGAGTAAAAAGCTAAAAATTTTATAGTAATCTGTATAATTTTGTTTAAAAGACCATATTCAACTTTTTGAACTTATAAAATTTGATTTAATAACATCTGATTTTCGTTTTGGTGGGATTAAAACTTGCATTTCTAAAATTGCTTTATAGAGAACCCGTTCGAATTTTAACTAAGTAAAAAGCTGAAAATTTTAGATTTATCTGTGTAATTTTGTTCAAAATCCTATAATTAACTATTTGAACTCATAAAATTTTATTTAATAACATCTGGATTTTGTTTTGTTCAGATTAAAACAAGCATGTCTAAAAAGGCTTTGTAGAGAATCCGTTCAAATTTTAACCGAGTAAAAAGCTGAAACTTTTAGATTAATTTTTATAATTTTGTACAAAAGCCCATAATTAATTATTTGAACTCAAAAAATTTGATTTAATAACATCTACTTATCGTTTTGTTCGGTTTAATACATGCATGTCTAAAAAGGCTTTATAGAGAATCTGTTTGAATTTTAACCGACTAAAAAGTTGAAAATTTTAGATTAATTTGTATAATTTTGTTAGAAGCCCATAATTAATTATTTGAACTCAAAAAAGTTGATCTAATAACATCTAGTTATCTTTTTGTTCGGATTAAAACGTGCATGTCTAAAAAGGCTTTATAGAGAATCCGTTCAAATTTTAACCGAGTAAAAAGCTGAAAATTTTAGATTAATCTGTATAACTTTGTTCAAAAGCCCTTAATTAACTATTTGAACTCATAAAATTTGATTTAATAACATCTGGTTTTCGTTTTGTTGGGATTAAAACGTGCATGTCTATAAAGACTTTATAGAGAATCCGTTCAAATTTTAACCGAGTAAAAAGCTAAAAATTTTAGATTAATCTGTATAATTTTATTCAAAAGCTCAAAATTAAATATTTGAACTTGTAAAATTTCATTTAATAAAATTTGGTTTTCGTTTTGTTATTATTAAAATGTGTATGTCTAAAAAGGCTTTGTACCGAATCCGTTCGAATTTTAACCGAGTAAAAAGCTAAAAATTTTAGATTAATCTGTATACTTTTGTTCAAAAGCCCATATTCAACTATTTGAACTCATAAAATCTGATTTAATAACACCTGGTTTTTGTCTTGGTGGGATTAAAACTTGCATGTCTAAAATTGCTTTATAGAGAACCCGTTCGAATTTTAACTGAGTAAAAAGCTAAAAATTTTAGATTTATTTGTATAATTTTGTTCAAAATCCTATAATTAACTATTTGAACTCATAAAATTTTATTTAATAACATCTGGATTTTATTTTTTTCAGATTAAAACAAGCATGTCTAAAAACGCTTTGTAGAGAATCCGTTCAAATTTTAACCGAGTAAAAAGCTGAAACTTTTAGATTAATTTTTATAATTTTGTACAAAAGCCCATAATTAATTATTTGAACTCAAAAAATTTGATTTAATAACATCTACTTATCGTTTTGTTCGGTTTAATACGTACATGTCTAAAAAGGCTTTATAGAGAATCTGTTTGAATTTTAACCGAGTAAAAAGTTGAAAATTTTATATTAATTTGTATAATTTTGTTAAGAAGCCCATAATTAATTATTTGAACTCAAAAAATTTGATTTAATAACATCTAGTTATCTTTTTATTCAGATTTAAACGTGCATGTCTAAAAAGGCTTTATAGAGAATCCGTTCAAATTTTAACCGAGTAAAAAGCTGAAAATTTTAGATTAATCTGTATAACTTTGTTCAAAAGCCCTTAATTAACTATTTGAACTCATAAAATTTTATTTAATAACATCTGATTTTTGTTTTGTTGGGATTAAAACGTGCATGTCTAAAAAGGCTTTATAGAGAATCCGTTCGAATTTTAACTGAGTAAAAAGCTAAAAATTTTAGATTAATCTGTATAATTTTTTTCAAAAGCCCATATTCAACTATTTGAACTTATAAAATTTGATTTAATATGATCTAATTTTTATTTTGTTGGGATTAAAACTTGCTTGTCTAAAATTGCTTTGTAGAGAATCCGTTCGAATTTTAACGAAGTAAAAAGCTGAAAATTTTAGATTTATCTATATAATTTTGTTCAAAATCTCATAATTAACTATTTAAACTCTTAAAATTTGATTTAATAACATCTGGTTTTGTTTTGTTCGGACTAAAACGTCCACGTCTAAAAAGGCTTTATAGAGAATCTGTTTAAATTTTAAACGAGTAAAAAGCTGAAAATTTTAGATTAATATGTATAATTTTGTTCAAAAGACCATAATTAACTATTTGAACTCATAAAATTTGATATTAATGATATCTGATTTTCATTTTGTTGGGATTAAAACGTCCACGTCTAAAAAGGCTTTCTAGAGAATCCGTTCAAATTTTAAACGAGTAAAAAGATAAAAATTTTTGATTAATCTGAATAACTTTGTTCAAAAGCCCATAATAAATTATTTGAACTCAAAAAATTTGATTTAATAACATATAGTTATCATTTTGTTCGGATTAAAATGTGCATGTCTATAAAGGCTTTATAGAGTATCCGTTCTAATTTTAACCGAGTAAAAAGCTGAAAATTTTAGATTAATCTGTATAATTTTGTTCAAAAGCCCATAATTAACTATTTGAACTCGTAAAATTTGATTTAATAACATCTGGTTTTTGTTTTGTTCGGATTAAAACGTCTACATTTAAAAAGGCTTTATAGAGAATCCGTTCGAATATTAACCGAGTAAAAAGCTAAAAATTTTAGGTTAATCTGTATAATTTTGTTTAAAAGACCATATTCAACTATTTGAACTCATAAAATTTGATTTAATAACATCTGGTTTTTGTTTTGGTAGGATTAAAACGTGCATGTCAAAAATTGCTTTATAGAGAATCCGTTCAAATTTTAACCAAGTAAGAAGCTGAAAATTTTAGATTTATCTGTATAATTTTTTTCAAAATCCCATAATTAAGTATTTGAACTTATAAAATTCTGTTTAATAACATCTAGTTTTTGTTTTGTTTGGATTAAAATGTGCATGTCTAAAACTGCTTTATAGAGAATGCGTTCGAATTTTAACCGAGTAAAAAGATGAGAATTTTAGATTTATCTGTATAATTTTGTTCAAAATCCCATAATTAACTATTTGAACTCATAAAATTTTATTTAATGACATCAGGTTTTTGTTTTGTTCGGATTAAAACGTGTAGGTCTAAAAAGACTTTATATAGAATCCGTTCAAATTTTAACCGAGTAAAAAGCTGAAACTTTTAGATTAATCTGTATAATTTTGTTCAAAAGCCCATAATTAATTATTTGAACTCAAAAAATTTGATTTAATAACATCTAGTTATCGTTTTGTTTGGATTAAAACGTGCATGTCTAAAAAGGCTTTATAGAAAATTCGTTCGAATTTTAACCTTGTAAAAAGCTGAAAATTTTAGATTAATCTGCATAATATTGTTCAAAAGCCCTTAATTAACTATTTGAACTCATAAAATTTGATTTAATAACATCTGATTTTCGTTTTGTTGGGATTAAAACGTGCATGTCTAAAAAGGCTTGATAGAGAATACGTTCGAATTTTAACCGAGTACAAAGCTGAAAATTTTAGATTAATAAGTATAATTTTGTTCAAAAGCTCAAAATTAACTATTTGAACTCATAAAATTTCATTTAATAAAGTCTGGTTTTTGTTTTATTGGGATTAAAATGTGCATGTGTAAATGGGCTTTAAAGAGAATTTGTTCGAATTTTAACCGAGTAAAAAGCTAAAAATTGTAGATTAATTTGCATAATTTTGTTTAAAATCCCATAATTAACTATTTGAACTCATAAAATTTGATTTAATAACATCTAGTTATCGTTTTATTCGGATTAAAATATGAACATCTAAAAAGGTTTTATGGAGATTCCTTTTGAATTTTAACCGAGTAAAAAGCTGAAAATTTTAGATTAATCTGTATAATTTATTTCAAAAGCCCATAATTAACTATTTGAATTCGTAAAATTTGATTTAATAACATCTGATTTTCGTTTTGTTGGGATTAATATGGGCATGTCTAAAAAGGCTTTATAGAGAATCCGTTCGAATTTTAACAAAGTAAAAAGCTAAAAATTTTAGATTAATCTGTATAATTTTGTTCAAAAGCTCAAAATTAAATATTTGAACTCATAAAATTTCAATTAATAAAATCTTGTTTTCGTTTTGTTTGCATTAAAATGTGCATGTCTAAAAAGGCATTGTAGAGAATTCGTTGGAATTTTAACCGAGTAAAAAGCTAAAAATTTTAGGTTTTTTGTATAATTTTGTTTAAAAGACCATATTCAACTATTTGAACTCATAAAATTTGATTTAATAACATCTGGTTTTCGTTTTGGTAGGATTAAAACTTGCATGTCTAAAATTGCTTTATAGAGAATCCGTTCGAATTTTAGCCGAGTAAAAAGATAAAAATTTTAGATTTATCTGTATAATTTTGTTCAAAATCCCATAATTAACTATTTGAACTCATAAAAGTTTATTTGATAACATTTGGTTTTGTTTTGTCCGGATTAAAACGTTCACGTCTAAAAAGGCTTTATAGAGAATCCGTTCGAATATTAACCGAGCAAAAAGCTAAAAATTTTAGATTAATCTGTATAATTTTGTTTAATAGACCATATTCAACTATTTGAAATCATAAAATTTGATTTAATAACATCTGGTTTTCGTTTTGGTGGGATTAAAACTTGCATGTCTAAAATTGCTTTATAGAGAATTCGTTCGAATTTTAACCGAGTTTAAAGCTAAAAATTTTAGATTTATCTGTATAATTTTGTTCAAAATCCCATAATTAACTATTTGAACTCATAAAATTTGATTCCATAATATCTGATTTTCATTTTGTTTGGATTAAAACGTGCATGTTTAAAAAGGCTTTATAGAGAATTCGTTCAAATTTTAACCGAGTAAAATGCTGAAAATTTTAGATTAATCTGTATAATTTTGTACAAAATCTCATAATTAACTATTTTAACTCATAAAATTTGATTTAATATCATCTGGTTTTGTTTTGTTCGGATTAAAAAGATCATATCTGAAAAGGCTTTATAGAGAATCCGTTCAAATTTTAAACGAGTAAAAAGCTGAAAATTTTAGATTAATCTATATAATTTTGTTTAAAAGCCCATAATTAATTATTTGAGCTCAAAAAATTTGATTTAATAACATCTACTTATCATTTTGTTCAGATTAAAACGTTCATGTCTAAAAAGGCTTTATAGAGAATTCGTTCGAATTTTAACCAAGTAAAAAGCTAAAAATTTTAAATTAATCTGCATAATTTTGTTCAAAAGCCTATAATTAATTATTTGAACTCAAAAAATATGATTTAATAACATCTAGTTATCGTTTTGTTCGGATTAAAATGTGCATGTCTAAAAAGGCTTTATAGAGAATCCGTTTGAATTTTAACCGAGTAAAAGGCTAAAAATTTTAGATTAATCTATATAATTTTGTTCAAAAGCCCTTAATTAACTATTTGAACAGACAAAATTTGATTTAATAACATCTGATTTTCGTTTTGTTGGGATTAAAACGTTCATGTCTAAAAAGGCTTGATAGAGAATCCGATGGAATTTTAACCGAGTAAAAAGTTGAAAATTTTATATTAATAAGTATAATTTTGTTCAAAAGCTCAAAATTAACTATTTGAACTCATGAAATTTCATTTAATAAAATCTGGTTTTTGTTCTGTTGGGATTAAAACGTGCAAGTGTAAATGGACATAAAAGAGAATATGTTCGAATTTTAACCGAGTAAAAAGCTGAAAATTTTAGATTAATCTGCATAATTTTGTTCAAAAGCCCATAATTTTGTTGGGATTAAAACGTCCATGTCTAAAAAGGCTTTAAAGAGAATCCGTTCAAATTTTAAACGAGTAAAAAGCTAAAAATTTTAGATTAATCTGTATAATTTTGTTTAAAAGCCCATAATTAATTATTTGAACTCAAAAAATTTGATTTAATAACATCTACTTATTATTTTGTTCGGATTAAAACGTGCATGTCTAAAAAGGCTTTATAAAGAATCCGTTCAAATTTAAACCGAGTAAAAAGATGAAAATTTTAGATTAATCTGTATAATTTTGTTCAAAAGCCCATAATTAATTATTTGAACTCAAAAAATTTGATTTAATAACATCTAGTAATTGTTTTGTTCGGATTAAAACGTGCATGTCTAAAAAGGCTTTATAGAGAATCTGTTCGAATTTTAACCGACTAAAACATTAAAAATTTTATATTAATCTGTATAATTTTGTTTAAAATCCCGTAATTAACTATTTGAATTCATAAAATTTGATTTAATAACATTTGGTTTTCGTTTTGTTGGGATTAAAACGTGCAAGTCTATAAAGGCTTGATAGAGAATTCGTTCAAATTTTAACCTACTAAAAAGCTAACAATTTTAGATTAATCTGTATAATTTTTATTCAAAAGCTCAAAATTAAATATTTTAACTTATAAAATTTCATTTAATAAAATGTGGTTTTCGTTTTGTTGAGATTAAAATGTGCATGTCTAAAAAGGCTTTATAGAGAATCCGTTTGAATTTTTACCGAGTAAAAAGCTGAAAATTTTAGATTAATCTACATAATTTTGTTCAAAAGCCCATAATTAATTATTTGAACTCAAAAAATTTGATTTAATAATATCTAGTTATCGTTTTGTTCGGATTAAAATGTGCATGTCTAAAAAGGCTTTATAGAGAATCCGTTTGAATTTTAACCGAGTAAAAGGCTGAAAATTTTAGATTAATCTGTATAATTTTGTTTAAAAGCCCTTAATTAACTATTTGAAATGATAAAATTTGATTTAATGACATCTGATTTTCGTTTTGTTGGGATTAAAACGTGCATGTCTAAAATGGCTTGATAGAGAATCCGATGGAATTTTAACCGAGTAAAAAGCTGAAAATTTTATATTAATAAGTATAATTTTGTTGAAAAGCTCAAAATTAACTATTTGAACTCATCAAATTTCATTTAATAAAATCTGGTTTCCGTTTATTTGGGATTAAAACGTGCAAGTGTAAATGGACCTTAGAGAGAATCTGTTCTAATTTTAACCGAGTAAAAAGCTTAAAATTTTAGATTAATCTGCATAATTTTGTTCAAAAGCCCATAATTAATTATTTGAAATCAAAAAATTTGATTTAATAATATCTAGTTATCGTTTTATTCGGATTAAAACGTGCATGTCTAAAAACGCTTTATGGAGAATCCGTTTGAATTTTAACCGACTAAAACGTTGAAAAATTTATATTAATCTGTATAATTTTATTTAAAAGCCCGTAATTAACTATTTGAACTCATAAAATTTTATTTAATAACATCTGGTTTTCGTTTTCTTGGTATTAAAACGTGCAAGTCTATAAAGGCTTTTTAGAGAATCCGTTCGAATTTTAACCGAGTAAAAAGCTAAAAATTATGGATTAATCTGTATAATTTTTATTCAAAAGCTCAAAATTAAATATTTGAACTCAAAAAATTTCATTTAATAAAATATGGTTTTCGTTTTGTTGAGATTAAAATGTGCATGTCTAAAAAGGCTTTATAGAGAATCCGTTTGAATTTTAACCGAGTAAAAAGCTGAAAATTTTAGATTAATCAACATAATTTTGTTCAAAAGCCCATAATTAATTATTTGAACTCAAAAAATTTGATTTAATAATATCTAGTTATCGTTTTGTTCGGATTAGAACGTGCATGATTAAAAAGGCTTTATAGAGAATCTGTTTGAATTTTAACCGAGTAAAAAGCTGAAAATTTTAGATTTATCTGTAAAATTTTGTTCAAAATCTCATAATTAACTATTTGAACTCATAAAATTTGATTTAATAACATCTGGTTTTGTTTTGTTCGGATTAAAACGTCCACGTCTAAAAAGGCTTTATAGAGAATCCATTCAAATTTTAAACGAGTAAAAAGCTAAACATGTTAGATGAATCTATATAACTTATTCAAAAGCCCATAATTAATTATTTTAACTCAAAAAATTTGATTTAATATCATCTAGTTTTCATTTTGTTTGGATTAAAATGTGCATGTCTAAAAAAGCTTTATAGAGAATCCATTCAAATTTTAACCGAGTAAAAAGCTAAAAATTTTAGATTTATCTGTATAATTTTGTTCAAAACCCATAATTAACTATTTGAACTCATAAAATTTGATTTAATAACATCTGGTTTTTGTTTTGTTTGGATTAAAACGTGCATGTCTAAAAGGTCTTTATAGAGAATCCGTTCGAATTTTAACCAAGTAAAAAGCTAAAAATTTTAGATTTATCTGTATAATTTTGTTTAAAATCTCATAATTAACTATTTAAACTCATAAAATTTGATTTAATATCATATGGTTTTGTTTTGTTCGGATTAAAACGTCCACGTCTAAAGCCCATAATTAATTATTTGAAGTAAAAAAATTTGATTTAATAACATCTACTTATCATTTTGTTCAGATTAAAACGTTCATGTCTAAAAAGGCTTTATAGAGAATCCGTTCGAATTTTAACCGAGTAAAAAGCTGAAAATTTTAGATTAATCTGCATAATTTTGTTCAAAAGCCTATAATTAATTATTTGAACTAAAAAAATATGATTTAATAACATCGAGTTATCGTTTTATTTGTATTAAAACGTGCATGTCTAAAAAGGCTTTATAGAGAATCCGTTTGAATTTTAACAGAGTAAAAGGCTGAAAATTTTATATTAATCTGTATAATTTTGTTCAAAAGCCCTTAATTAACTAATTGAACTGATAAAATTTGATTTAATAACATCTGATTTTCGTTTTGTTGGGATTAAAACGTGCATATCTAAAAAGTCTTCATAGAGAATCCGATGGAATTTTAACCGAGTAAAAAGTTGAAAATTTTATATTAATAAGTATAATTTTGTTCAAAAGCTCAAAATTAACTATTTGAACTCATGAAATTTCATTTATTAAAATCTAGTTTTCGTTTTGTTGGGATTAAAACGTGCAAGTGTATATGGACTTTAAAGAGAACCTGTTCGAATTTTAACCGAGTAAAAAGCTGAAAATTTTAGATTAATGAGCATAATTTTGTTTAAAAGCCCATAATTAATTATTTGAAATCAAAAAATTGGATTTAATAATATCTAGTTATTGTTTTATTCGGATTAAAACATGCATGTCTAAAAATGCTTTATGGAGAATCCGTTTGAATTTTAACCGAGTAAAAAGCTGAAAATTTTAGTTTAATCTATATAATTTTGTTCAAAAGACCTTAATTAACTATTTGAACTCATAAAATTTGATTTAATAACATCTTGTTTTGGTTTTGTTCGGATTAAAACCTGCATGTCTAAAAAGGTTTTATAGAGAATCCGTTCAAATTTTAACCGAGTAAACAACTGAAAATTTTAGATTAATCTGTATAATTTTGTTCAAAAGCCCATAATTAATTATTTGAACTCAAAAAATTTGATTTAATAACATCTAGTAATTGTTTTGTTCGGATTAAAAAGTGCATGTCTAAAAAGGCTTTATAGAGAATCTATTCGAATTTTAACCGACTAAAACATTGAAAATTTTATATTAATCTTTATAATTTTGTTTAAAAGCCCGTAATTAACTATTTGAACTCATAAAATTTGATTTAATAACATCTGGTTTTTGTTTTGTTGGGATTAAAACGTGCAAGTCTATAAAGGCTTTATAGAGAATCCGTTCGAATTTTAACCGAGTAAAAAGCTAAGAATTTTAGATTAATCTGTATAATTTTATTCAAAAGCTAAAAATTAAATATTTGAACTCATAAAATTTCATTTATTAAAATTGGGTTTTCATTTTTTAAGATTAAAATGTGCATGTCTAAAAAGGCTTTGTAGAGAATCCGTTCGAATTTTAACCGAGTAAAAAGCTAAAAATTTTAGATTAATCTGTATAATTTTGTTCAAAAGCCCATAATTAATTATTTGAACTCAAAAAATTTGATTTAATAACATCTAGTTATCGTTTTGTTCGGATTAAAACGTGCATGTCTAAAAAGGCTTTATAGAGAATCCGTTCGAATTTTAACAGAGTAAAAGGCTAAAAATTTTAGATTAATCTGTATAATTTTGTTCAAAAGCCCTTAATTAACTATTTGAACTGATAAAATTTGATTTAATAACATCTGGTTTTGTTTTGTTCGGATTAAAACGTCCACGTCTAAAAAGGCTTTATAGAGAATCCGTTCAAATTTTAAACGAGTAAAAAGCTAAAAATTTTAAATGAATCTATATAACATGATCAAAAGCCCATAATTAATTATTTTAACTCAAAAAATTTGATTTAATATCATCTAGTTTTCATTTTGTTCGGATTAAAACGTGCATGTCTAAAAAGGCTTTATAAAGAATCCGTTCAAATTTTAACCGAGTAAAAAGCTAAAAATTTTAGATTTATCTGTATAATTTTGTTCAAAATCCCATTATTAACTATTTGAACTCATAAAATTTGATTTAATAACATCTAGTTTTTGTTTTGTTCGGATTTTAACCGAGTAAAAAGCTGAGAATTTTAGATTGATAAGTATAATTTTGTTCAAAAGCTCAAAATTAAATATTTGAACTTATAAAATTTCATTTAATAAAATCTGGTTTTTATTTTGTTGAGATTAAAACGTTCATGTCTAAAAAGGCTTTATAGAGAATCCATTTGAATTTTAACCGAGTAAAAAGATAAAAATTTTAGATTTATCTGTATAATTTTGTTCAAAATCTCATAATTAACTATTTGAACCCATCAAATTTTATTTAATAACATCTCGTTTTGTTTTGTTCCGATTAAAACATCCACATCTAAAAAGGCTTTATAGAGAATCCGTTCAAATTTTAAATGAGTAAAAAGCTGAAAATTTTAGATTAATCTATATAATTTTTTTCAAAAGCACATAATTAATTATTTGAACTCAAAAAAAATTGATTTAATAGCATCTAATTATCTTATTGTTCGGATTAAAACGTGCATGTCTAAAAAGGCTTTATAGAGAATCCGTTCGAATTTAACCGAGTAAAAACCTGAAAATGTTAGATTTATCTGTATAATTTTGTTCAAAATCCATTAATTAACTATTTAAACTCATAAAATTTGATTTAATAACATATGGTTTTTGTTTTGTTGGGATTAAAACGTGCATCTGTAAAAAGGCTTCATAGAGAATCCGTTCAAATTTTAACAGAGTAAAAAGCTGAAAATTTTATATTAATCTGAATAATTTTGTTCAAAATCTCATAATTAACTATTTGAACTCATAAAATTTGATTTAACAACATCTGGTTTTGTTTTGTTCGGAATAAAACGTCCATGTCTAAAAAGGCTTTATAGAGAATCCGTTCAAATTTTAATCGAGAAAAAAACTAAAAATTTTAGATTAATCTGTATAATTTTGTTCAAAAGCCCATAATTAATTATTTGAACTCAGAAAATTGATTTAATAACATCTAGTTATCGTTTTGTTCGGATTAAAACGTCCATGTCTAAAAAGGCTTTATAGAGAATTTGTTTGAATTTTTACCGAGTAAAAAGTTGAAAATTTTAGATTAATTTGTATAATTTAGTTCAAAAGCCCATAATTAATTATTTGAACTCAAAAAATTTGATTTAATAACATCTGGTTTTTGTTTTGTTTGGATTAAAACGTCTATGTCTAAAAAGGCTTTATAGAGAATCCGTTCGAATATTAACCGAGTAAAAAGCTAAAAATTTTAGATTAATCTGTATAATTTTGTTTAAAAGACCATATTCAACTATTTGAACTAATAAAATTTGATTTAATAACATGTGGTTTTCGTTTTGGTGGGATTAAAACTTGCATATCTAAAATTGCTTTATAGAGAATCAGTTCGAATTTTAACCGAGTAAAAAGCTAAAAATTTTAGATTTATCTGTTTAATTTTGTTCAAAATCCCATAATTAACTATTTGAACTCGTAAAATTTTATTTTATAACATCTGGTTTTTGTTTTGTTCGGATTAAAACGTGCATGTCTAAAAAGGCTTTATAGAGAATCTGTTCGAATTTTAACCGAGTAAAAAGTTGAAAATTTTAGATTAATCTGTATAATTTTGTTCAAAAGCCCATAATTAAGTATTTGAACTCAAAAAATTTGATTTAATAACATCTAGTTATTATTTTGTTCGGATTAAAATGTGCATGTCTAAAAAGGCTTTATAGAGAATCCGTTCGAATTTTAACCGAGTAAAAAGCTAAAAATATTAGATTTATATATAAAATTTTATTCAAAATCCCATAATTAACTATTTGAACTTATAAAATTTTATTTAATAACATCTTGTTTTTGTTTTGTTCGGATTAAAACTTTAGATTAAACTATATAATTTTTTTCAAAGGCCCATAATTAATTATTTGAACTCAAAAAATTGGATTTAATAACATCTAGTTATCGTTGTGTTCGGATTAAAATGTGCATGTCTAAAAAGGCTTTATAGAAAATCTGTTCGAATTTTAACCGACTAAAAGTTGAAAATTTTAGATTAATCTATATAATTTTATTCAAAAGCCCATAATTAACTATTTGAACTCGTAAAATTTGATTTAATAACATCTAATTTTCGTTTTGTTGGGACTAAAACTTGCTTGTCTAAAATTGCTTTATAGAAAATCCGTTCGAATTTTAACCGAGTAAAAAGCTAAAAATTTTAGATTAATCTGTATAATTTTTATCAAAATCCCATAATTAATTATTTGACCTCAAAAAATTTGATTTAATAACATCTAGTTATCGTTTTGTTCGGATTAAAACGTCCATGTCTAAAAAGGCTTTATAGAGAATTTGTTTGAATTTTTACCGAGTAAAAAGTTGAAAATTTTAGATTAATTTGTATAATTTAGTTCAAAAGCCCATAATTAATTATTTGAACTCAAAAAATTTGATTTAATAACATCTGGTTTTTGTTTTGTTTGGATTAAAACGTCTATGTCTAAAAAGGCTTTATAGAGAATCCGTTCGAATATTAACCGAGTAAAAAGCTAAAAATTTTAGATTAATCTGTATAATTTTGTTTAAAAGACCATATTCAACTATTTGAACTAATAAAATTTGATTTAATAACATGTGGTTTTCGTTTTGGTGGGATTAAAACTTGCATATCTAAAATTGCTTTATAGAGAATCAGTTCGAATTTTAACCGAGTAAAAAGCTAAAAATTTTAGATTTATCTGTATAATTTTGTTCAAAATCCCATAATTAACTATTTGAACTCGTAAAATTTTATTTTATAACATCTGGTTTTTGTTTTGTTCGGATTAAAACGTGCATGTCTAAAAAGGCTTTATAGAGAATCTGTTCGAATTTTAACCGAGTAAAAAGTTGAAAATTTTAGATTAATCTGTATAATTTTGTTCAAAAGCCCATAATTAAGTATTTGAACTCAAAAAATTTGATTTAATAACATCTAGTTATTATTTTGTTCGGATTAAAATGTGCATGTCTAAAAAGGCTTTATAGAGAATCCGTTCGAATTTTAACCGAGTAAAAAGCTAAAAATATTAGATTTATATATAAAATTTTATTCAAAATCCCATAATTAACTATTTGAACTTATAAAATTTTATTTAATAACATCTTGTTTTTGTTTTGTTCGGATTAAAACTTTAGATTAAACTATATAATTTTTTTCAAAGGCCCATAATTAATTATTTGAACTCAAAAAATTGGATTTAATAACATCTAGTTATCGTTGTGTTCGGATTAAAATGTGCATGTCTAAAAAGGCTTTATAGAAAATCTGTTCGAATTTTAACCGACTAAAAGTTGAAAATTTTAGATTAATCTATATAATTTTATTCAAAAGCCCATAATTAACTATTTGAACTCATAAAATTTGATTTAATAACATCTGGTTTTTGTTTTGTTGGGATGAAAACGTGCATGTCTAAAATGGCTTTATAGAGAATCCGTTCGAATTTTAACCGAGTAAAAAGCTAAAAATTTTAGATTAATCTGTATAATTATATTCAAAAGATCAAAATTAAATATTTGAACTCATAAAATTTAATTTAATAAAACCCGGTTTTCGTTTTGTTGAGATTAAAATGTGCATATCTAAAAAGGCTTTGTAGAGAATCCGTTCGAATTTTAACCGAGTAAAAAGCTAAAAATTTTAGATTAATCTGTATAATTTTGTTAAAAAGCCCATGTTAAACTATTTGAACACATAAAATTTGATTTAGTAAAATCTAATTTTCGTTTTGATGGGATTAAAACTTGCTTGTCTAAAATTGGTTTATAGAGAATCCGTTTGAATTTTAATCGAGTAAAAAGCTGAAAATTTTAAATTTATCTATATAATTTTGTTCAAAATCCCATAATTAACTATTTGATCTCATAAAATTTAATTTAATAACATCCGGATTTGTTTTGTTCAGATTAAAACGTCTACGTCTAAAATGGCTTTATAGAGAATCCGTTCAAATTTTAACCGAGTAAAAAGCTGAAAATTTTAGATTAATCAGTATAATTTTGTTCAAAAGACCATAATTAATTATTTGAACACAAAAATTTTGATTTAATAACATCTAGTTATCGTTTTGTTCGGATTAAAACGTGCATGTCTAAAAAGGCTTTATAGAGAATCCGTTCAAATTTTAACCGAGTAAAAAGTTGAAAATTTTAGATTAATCTGTATAATTTTATTCAAAAGCGCTTAATTAACTATTTGAACTAATAAAATTTTAGATTAATCTGTATAATTTTGTTCAAAAGCCCAAAATTAACTATTTGAACTCGTAATATTTTATTTAATAACATCTGGTTTTCGTTTTGTTGGGATTAAAACCTTCATGTCTAAAAAGGCTTTATAGAGAATCCGTTCGAATTTTAATAGAGTAAAAAGCAGAAAATTTTAGATTAATCTATATACTTTTGTTCGAAAGCTCAAAATTAAATATTTGAACTCATAAAATTTAATTTAATAAAATCTGGTTTTCGTTTTGTTGGGATTAAAATGTGCATGTCTAAAAAGGCTTTGTAGAGAATCTGTTCGAATTTTAACCAAGTAAAAAGCTAAAAATTTTAGATTAATCTGTATAATTTAGTTCGATAGCCCATATTCAACTATTTGAACTCATAAAATTAGATTTAATAACATCTAATTTTCGTTTTGTTGGGGCTAAAACTTGCTTGTCTAAAATTGCTTTACAGAGAATCCGTTCGAATTTTAACCTAGTAAAAAGTGAAAATTTTAGATATATCTGTATAATTTTGTTCAAAATCACATAATTAACAATTTGAACTCATAAAATTTAATTTAATAACATCTGGTTTTTGTTTTGTTCGGATTAAAACGTGCATGTCTAAAAAGGCTTTATAAAGAATCCGTTCAAATTTTAACCGAGTAAAAAGCTGAAAATTTTAAATTAATCTGTATAATTTTCTTCAAAAGCCCATAAATAACTATTTGAACTCATAAAATTTGATTTAATAACATCTAATTTTTTTTTGTTGGGACTAATACTTGCTTGTCTAATATTGCTTTATAGCGAATCCGTTCGAATTTTAACCGAGTAAAAACCTGAAAATTTTAGAACTAATACTTGCTTGTCTAATATTGCTTGTCTAATACTTGCTTGTCCAAAAGCCCATAATTAACTATTTGAACTCATAAAATTTGATTTAATAACATCTGGATTTTTTTTTGTTCGGATTAAAACGTCTACGTCTGAAAAGGCTTTATAGAGAATCAGTTCAAATTTTAACCGAGTAAAAAGCTGCAAATTTTAGATTAATCTAAATAATTTTGTTCAAAAGCCCATAATTAATTATTTGAACTCAAAAAATTTGATTTTATAAGATCTAGTTATCATTTTATTCGGATTAAAACGTGCATGTCTAAAAAGGCTTTATAGAGATTCCGTTTAAATTTAACCGAGTAAAACGCTGAAAATTTTAGATTAATCTGTATAATTTTGTTCAAAATCCCATAATTAACTATTTGAACTCGTAAAATTTGATTTAATAACATCTGATTTCGTTTTGTTGGGATTAAAACGTGCAAGTCTAAAAAGGCTTTGTAGAGAATCACGTTCGAATTTTAACCCAGTAAAAAGCTAAAAATTATAGATTAATCTGTATAATTTTGTTCAAAAGCCCATATTCAACTATTTGAACTCATAAAATTTGATTTAATAACATCTAATTTTCATTTTGTTGGGGCTAAAACATGCTTGTCTAAAATTGCTTTATAGAGAATCCGTTCGAAATTTAAATGAGTAAGAAGCTGAAAATTTTAGATTTATCTGAATAATTTTGTTTAAAAGCCTATATTCAACTATTTGAACTCATAAAATTCGATTTAATAATATTCGGTTTTCGATATGTTGGGATTAAAACTTGCTTGTCTAAAATTGCTTTATAGAAAATCCGTTCGAATTTTAACCGACTAAAAAGCTAAAAATTTTAGATTTATCTGTATAATTTTATTCAAAATCACATAATTAACTATTTGAACTCATAAAATTTGATTTAATAACATATGGTTGTTGTTTTTTGGGGATTAAAACGTGCATGTCTAAATGAGATTTATAAAGAATCCGTTCGAATTTTAACCGAGTAAAAAGCTGAAAATTTTAGATTAATCTGTATAATTTTGTTCAAAGGCTCAGAATTAAATATTTGAACTCATAAAATTTTATTTAATAAAATCTTATTTTCGTTTTGTTGGGATTAAAATGTGCATGTCTAGAAAGGCTTTGTAAAGAATTCGTTCGAAGTTTGACCGTGTAAAAAGCTAAAAATTTTAGATTAATCTGTATAATTTTGTTTAAAAGACCATATTCAACTATTTGAACTCATAAAATTTGATTTAATAGCATCTGGTTTTTGTTTTGGTGGGATTAAAACTTGCATGTCTAAAATTGCTTTATAGAGAATTCGTTCAAATTTTAACCCAGTAAAAAGCTGAAAATTTTAGATTTATCTGTTTAATTTTGTTAAAAATCCCATAATTAACAATTTGAACTCATAAAATTTTATTTAATAACATTTGTTTTTTGTTTTGTTCGAATTAAAACGTGCATGTCTAAAAAGGCTTTATAGAAAATCCGTTCAAATTTTAACTGACTAAAAAGCTTAAAATTTAAGATTAATCTGTATAATTTAGTTCAAAACCCCATAATTAATTATTTGAACTCAAAGAATTTGATTTAATAAAATATAGTTATCGTCTTGTTCGGAATAAAACGTACATGTCTAAAAAGGCTTTATAAAGAATCTATTCAAATTTTAAACGAGTAAAAAGCTGAAAATTTTAGATTAATCTTTATAATTTTTTTCAAAAGCCAATATTCAACTATTTGAACTCATAAAATTCGATTTAATAACATCCGATTTTCGTTTTGTTGGGATTAAAACTTGCTTGTCTAAAATTGCTTTATAGAGAATCCGTTCGAATTTTAACCGAGAAAAAAGCTGAAAATTTTAGATCTATCTGTATAATTTGGTTAAAAATCCCATAATTAACAATTTGAACTCATAAAATTTTAGTTTATAACATCTAGTTTTCGTTTTGTTCGAATTAAAATGTGCATGTCTAAAAACGCTTTATAAAGAATCCTTTCAAATTTTAACCGAGTAAAAAGCTAAAAATTTTAGATTAATCTGTATAATTTTGTTCAAAAGCCCATAATTAATTATTTGAACTCAAAAAATTTGATTTAATAACATCTAGTTATCGTTTTGTTCGGATTAAAACGTGCATATTTAAAAAGGCTTTATAGAGAATCCGTTTGAATTTTAACCGAGTAAAAAGTTGAAAATTTTAGATTAATCTGTATAATTTTGTTCAAAACCCCATAATTAACTATTTGAACTCGTAAAATTTGATTTAATAACATCTAATTTTCGTTTTGTTGGGACTAAAACTTGCTTGTCTAAAATTGCTATATAGATAATCCGTTCGAATTTTAACCGAGTAAAAAGCTGAAAATTTTATATTTATTTGTATAATTTTGTTCAAAATCCAATAATTAACTATTTGAACTCATAAAATTTCATTTAATAACATCTGGTTTTTGTTTTCTTCGGATCAAAAGGCCACGTCTAAAAAGGCTTTATAGAGAACCCGTTCAAATTTTAACCGAGTACAAAGCTGAAAATTTTAGATTAATCTGAATAATTTTGTTCAAAACCCCATAATTAATTATTTGAACTCGAAAATTTTGATTTAATAACATCTAGTTATCTTTTTGTTCGTAGTAAAATGTGTATATCTAAAAAGGCTTTATAGAGAATCCGTTCGAATTTTAACCGAGTAAAAAGTTGAAAATTTTTTATTAATCTGTATAATTTTGTTCAAAGCCCATAATTAACTATTTGAACTCGTAAAATTTGATTTAATAACATCTAATTTTCGTTTTGTTAGAACTAAAACTTGCTTGTCTAAAATTGCTCTATAGAGAATCCGTTCGAATTTTAACCGAGTAAAAAGCTGAAAATTTTAGATTAATCGTTATAATTTTGTTCAATAGCTCAAAATTAAATATTTGAACTTATAAAATTTTATTTAATAAAATCTTATTTTCGTTTTGTTATGATTAAAATGTGCATGTCTAAAAAGGTTTTGTAGAAAATTCGTTTGAATTATAACCGAGTAAAAAGCTAAAAATTTTAGATTAATCTGTATAATTTTGTTTAAAAGACCATATTCACTATTTGAACTCATAAAATTTGATTTAATAACATCTGATTTTCGTTTTGGTGGGATTAAAACTTGCATGTCTAAAATTGCTTTATAGAGAATTCGTTCGAATTTTAACGGAGTAAAAAGTCGAAAATTTTAGATTAATCTGTATAATTTTGTTCAAAATCCCATAATTAATTATTTGACCTCAAAAAATTTGATTTAATAACATCTAGTTATCGTTTAGTTCGGATTAAAACGTGCATGTCTAAAAAGGCTTTATAGAGAATCCGTTTGAATTTTAACCGAGTAAAAAGTTGAAAATTTTAGATTAATCTGTATAATTTTGTTCAAAACCCCATAATTAACTATTTGAACTCGTAAAATTTGATTTAATAACATCTAATTTTCGTTTTGTTGGGACTAAAACTTGCGTGTTTAAAATTGCTATATAGAGAATCTGTTCGAATTTTAACCGAATAAAAAGCTGAAAATTTTATATTTATTTGTATAATTTTGTTTAAAATCCAATAATTAACTATTTGAACTCATAAAATTTCTTTTAATAACATCTGGTTTTTGTTTTACTCGGATTAAAACGTCTACGTCTAAAAAGGCTTTATAGAGAACCCGCTCAAATTTTAACCGAGTAAAAAGCTAAAAATTTTAGATTAATCTATATAATTTTGTTCGAAACCCCAAAATTAATTACTTGAACTCAAAAAAATTGATTTAATATCATATAGTTATCGTTTTGTTCGGATTAAAACGTGCATGTCTAAAAAGGCTTTATAGAGAATCCGTTCAAATTTTAACCGAGTAAAAAGCTGAAAATTTTAGATTTATCTGTATACTTTTGTTCAAAATCCAATAATTAACTATTTGAACTCATAAAGTTTTATTTAATAGCATCTGGTTTTTGTTTTGTTCGGATTAAAACATCCACGTCTAAAAAGGCTTTATAGAGAACCCATTCAAATTTTAGCCAAGTAAAAAGCTAAAAATTTTAGATTAATCTATATAATTTTGTTTAAAAGACCATATTCAACTATTTGAACTCTAAAAATTTGATTTAATAACATCTGGTTTTCGTTTTGGTGGGATTAAAACTTGCATGTCTAAAATTGCTTTATAGAGAATCCGTTCGAATTTTAACCAAGTAAAAAGTTGAAAATTTTAGATTAATCTGTATAATTTTGTTCAAAATCCCATAATAAACTATTTGAACTCGTAAAATTTGATTTAATAACATCTAATTTTCGTTTTGTTGGGACTAAAACTTGCTTGTCTAAAATTGCTTTATAGAGAATCCGTTCGAATTTTAACCGAGTAAAAAGCTGAAAATTTTAGATTTATTTGTATAATTTTGTTCAAATCCAATAATTAACTATTTGAACTCATAAAATTTCATTTAATAACATCTGGTTTTTGTTTTACTCGGATTAAAACGTCCACGTCTAAAAAGGCTTTATAGAGAACCCGCTGAAATTTTGACCGAGTAAAAAGCTAAAAATTTTAGATTAATCTAAATAATTTTGTTCAAAACCCCATAATTAATTATTTGAACTCAAAAAATTTGATTTAATAACATATAGTTATCGTTTTGTTCGGATTAAAACGTGCATGTCTAAAAGGGCTTTATAGAGAATACGTTCGAATTTTAACCGAGTAAAAAGTTGAAAATTTTAGATTAATCTATATAATTTTGTTCAAAAGCCCATAATTAACTATTTGAACTCGTAAAATTTGATTTAATAACATCTAATTTTCGTTTTGTTAGGACTAAAACTTGCTTGTCTAAAATTGCTCTATAGAGAATCCGTTTGAATTTTAACCGAGTAAAAAGATGAAAATTTTAGATTTATCTGTATAATTTTGTTCAAAATCCAATAATTAACTATTTGAACTCGTAAAATTTTATATAATAGCATCTGGTTTTTGTTTTGTTCGGATTAAAAGGTCCACGTCTAAAAAGGCATTATAGAGAACTCATTCAAATTTTAACCGAGTAAAAAGCTGAAAATTTTAGATAAATTTCTATAATTTTGTTCAAAATACCATATTAACTATTTGAACTCGTAAAATTTATTTAATAGCATCTGGTTTCGTTTTGTTGGGATTAAAACGTGCATGTCTGAAATGGCTTTGTAGAGAATCACGTTCAAATTTTAACCAAGTAAAAAGCTAAAAATTTTAGATTAATCTGTATAATTTTTTTCAAAAGCCCATATTCTACTATTTGAACTCATAAAATTTGATTTAATAACATCTAATTTTCGTTTTGTTGGGGCTAAAACTTGTTTGTCTAAAATTGCTTTATAGAGAATCCGTTCGAAATTTAAACGAGTAAAAAAGTTAAAAATTTTAGATTTATCTGCATAATTTTGTTTAAAAGACCATATTCAACTATTTGAACTCATAAAATTTGATTTAATTACATCTGATTTTCGTTTTGGTGGGATTAAGACTTGCTTGTCTAAAATTGCTTTATAAAGAATCCGTTCGAATTTTAACCGAGTAAAAAGTTGAAAATTTTAGATTTATCTATATAATTTTCTTCAAAATCCCATAGTTAACTATTTGAAATCGTAAAATTTTATTTAATAACATCTGTTTTTTGTTTTGTCCGGATTAAAACGTGCATGTCTAAAAAGGCTTTATAGAGAATCCGTTCGAATTTTAACCGAGTAAAAAGCTGAAAATTTTAGATTAATCTGTATAATTTTGTTCAAAAGCACAAAATTAAATATTTGAACTCATAAAATTTCATTTAATAAAATCTTGTTTTCGTTTTGTTGGGATTAAAATGTGTATTTCTAAAAAGACTTTGTAGAAAATTCGTTGGAATTTTAACGGAGTAAAAATCTAAAAATTTTAGTTTAATCTGTATAATTTTTTTTTAAAATCCGTTCGTATTTTAACCGAGTAAAAAGCTGAAAATTTTAGATTTATCTGTATAATTTTGTTCAAAATCCAATAATTAACTATTTGAACTCGTAAAATTTTATATAATAGCATCTGGTTTTTATTTTGTTCGGATTAAAAGGTTCATGCTAAAAAGGCTTTATAGAGAATCCGTTTGAATTTTAACAGAGTGAAAAGATGAAAATTTTAGATTTATCTATATAATTTTGTTCAAAATCTCATAATTAACTATTTGAACTCATCAAATTTTATTTAATAACATCTAGTTTTGTTTTGTTCGGATTAAAACGTCCACATCTAAAAAGACTTTATAGAGAATCCGTTCAAATTTTAAACGAGAAAAAAGCTAAAAATTTTAGATTAATCTGTATAATTTTTATCAAAAGCCCATAATTAATTATTTGAATTCAAAAAATTTGATTTAATAACATCTATTTATCGTTTTGTTCGGATTAAAACGTCTATGTCTAAAAACGCTTTATAGAGAATCTTTTCGAATTTGAACCGAGTAAAAAGTTTAAAATTTTAGATTAATTTGTATAATTTAGTTCAAAATCCCATAATTAATTATTTGAACTCAAAAAATTTGATTTAATAACATCTGGTTTTTGTTTTGTTCGGATTAAAACGTCTACGTCTAAAAAGGCTTTAAAGAGAATCCGTTCGAATATTAATCGATTAAAAAGCTAAAAATTTTAGATTAATCTGTATAATTTTGTTAAAAAGACCATATTAAACTATTGGAACTCATAAAATTTGATTTAATAACATGTGGTTTTCGTTTTGGTGGGATTAAAACTTGCATATCTAAAATTGCTTTATAGAGAATCAGTTCGAATTTTAACCGAGTAAAAAGCTAAAAATTTTAGATCTATCTGTATAATTTTGTTGAAAATCCCATAATTAACTATTTGAACTCATAAAATTTTATTTACTAACATCTGTTTTTGTTTTGTTCGGATTAAAACGTGCATGTCTAAAAAGACTTTATAAAGAATCAATTCAAATTTTAACCGAGTAAAAAGCTAAAAATTTTAGATTAATTTATATAATTTTGTTCAAAAGCCCATAATTAATTATTTGAACTCAAAAAATTTGATTTAATAACATATAGTTATTGTTTTGTTCAGATTAAAACGTCCACGTCTAAAAAGGCTTTATATAGAACACGTTCAAATTTTAACCGAGTAAAAAGCTGAAAATTTTTGAATAATCTGTATAATTTTGTTCAAAACCCCATAATTAATTATTTGAACTCAAAAAATTTGATTTAATAATATCTAGTTATCATTTTGTTTGGATTAAAACGTGCATGTCTAAAAAGGCTTTATAGAGAATCCGTTCGAATTTTAATCGAGTAAAAAGTTGAAAATTTTAGATTAATTTTAATAATTTTGTTCAAAAGCCCATAATTAACTATTTGAACTCGTAAAATTTGATTTAATAAGATCTAATTTTCGTTTTGTAGGGACTAAAACTTGCTTGTCCAAAATTGCTTTATAGAGAATCCGTTCGAATTTTAACCGAGTAAAAAGCTGAAAATTTTAGATTTATCTGTATAGTTTTGTCCAAAATCCAATAATTAATTATTTAAACTCATAAAATTTCATTTAATAACATCTGGTTTTTGTTTTGTTCGGATTAAAACGTCCACGTCTAAAAAGGCTTTAAAGAGAACCCGTTCAAATTTTAACCGAGTAAAAAGCTAAAAATTTTAGATTAATCTGTGTAATTTTGTTCAAAACCCCATAATTAATTATTTTGAACTCAAAAAAATTGATTTAATAACATCTAGTTATCGTTTTGTTCGGATGAAAACGTGCATGTCTAAAAGGGCTTTATAGAGAATCCGTTCAAATTTTATCCGAGGAAAAAGCTAAAAATTTTAGATTAATCTATATAATTTTGTTCAAAAGTTCATAATTAACTATTTGAACTCGTAAAATTTGATTTAATAACATCTAATTTTTGTTTTGTTAGGACTAAAACTTGCTTGTCTGAAGTTGCTTTATAGAGAATCCGTTTGAATTTTAACCGAGTAAAAAGCTAAAAATTTTAGATTTATCTGTATAATTTTGTTCAAAATCGAATAATTAACTATTTGAACTCATAAAATTTCATTTAATAACATCTGGTTTTTGTTTTGTTCGGATTAAAACGTCCACGTCTAAAAAGGCTTTATAGAGAACACGTTCAAATTTTAACCGAGTAAAAAGCTGAAAATTTTTGAATAATCTGTATAATTTTGTTCAAAACACCATAATTAATTATTTGAACTCAAAAAATTTGATTTAATAATATCTAGTTATCATTTTGTTCGGATTAAAACGTTCATGTCTAAAAAGGCTTTATAGAGAATCCGTTAGAATTTTAACCGAGTAAAAAGTTGAAAATTTTAGATTAATCTGTATAATTTTGTTCAAAAACCCATAATTAACTATTTGAACTCGTAAAATTTGATTTAATAACATCTAATTTTCGTTTTATTGGGACTAAAACTTGCTTGTCTAAAATTGCTTTACAGAGAATCCGTTCGAATTTTAACCGAGTAAAAAGCTAAAAATTTTAGATTAATCTGTATAATTTTGTTGAAAAGACCATATTCAACTATTTGAACTCATAAAATTTGATTCAATAACATTTGGTTTTCGTTTTGGTGGGATTAAAACTTGCATGTCTAAAAAGGCTTTATAGAGAATCCGTTCTAATTTTAACCGAGTAAAAAGTTGAAAATTTTAGATTAATTTGTATAATTTTGTTCAAAAGCCCATAATTAACTATTTGAACTCGTAAAATTTGATTTAATAACATCTAATTTTCTTTTTGTTGGGACTAAAACTTGCTTGTCTAAATTTGCTTTATAGAGAATCCGATCGAATTTTAACCGAGTAAAAAGCTGAAAATTTTAGATTTATTTGTATAATTTTGTTCACAATCCAATAATTAACTATTTGAACTCATAAAATTTCATTTAATAACATCTGGTTTTTGTTTTGTTCGGATTAAAACGTCCACGTCTAAAAAGGCTTTAAAGAGAACCCGTTTAAATTTTAACCGAGTAAAAAGCTAAAAATTTTAGATTAATCTGTATAATTTTGTTCAAAACCCCATAATTAATTATTTGAACTCAAAAAATTTGATTTAATAACATCTAGTTATCGTTTTGTTCGGATTAAAACGTGCATGTCTAAAATGGCTTTATAGAGAATCCGTTCGAATTTTATCCGAGTAAAAAGTTGAAAATTTTAGATTAATCTGTATAATTTTGTTCAAAAGTTCATAATTAACTATTTGAACTCGTAAAATTTGATGTAATAACATCTAATTTTCGTTTTGTTAGGACTAAAACTTGCTTGTCTAAAGTTGCTTTATAGAGAATCCGTTTGAATTTTAACCGAGTAAAAAGCTGAAAATTTTAGATTTATCTGTATAATTTTATTCAAAATCGAATAATTAACTATTTGAACTCATAAAATTTCATTTAATAACATCTGGTTTTTGTTTTGTTCGGATTAAAACATCCACGTCTAAAAAGGCTTTATAGAGAATCCGTTCAAATTTTAACCGAGTAAAAAGCTAAAAATTTTAGATTAATCTGTATAATTTTGTTCAAAACCCCATAATTAATTATTTGAACTCAAAAAATTTGATTTAATAACATCTAGTTATCGTTTTGTTCGGATTAAAACGTGCCTGTCTAAAAAGGCTTTATAGAGAATCCGTTCGAATTTTAACCGAGTAAAAAGTTGAAAATCTTAGATTAATCTGTATAATTTTGTTCAAAAGCCCATAATTAACTATTTGAACTCGTAAAATTTAATTTAATAACATCTGATTTTCGTTTTTTTAGGATTAAAACGTGCATGTCTAAAAAGACTTTATGGAGAATCCGTTCGAATTTTAACCGACTAAAAATTTGAGAATTTTAGACTAATCTGTATAATTTTGTTTAAAATCTTTTAATTAACTATTTGAACTAATAAAATTTGATTTAATAACATCTGGTTTTTGTTTTGTTCAGATTAAAACGTACATGTTTAAAAAGGCTTATAGAGAATCCGTTCAAATTTTAACCGAGTAAAAAGCTGAAAATTTTAGATTAATCTGTATAATTTTATTCAAAAGCCCATAATTAATTATTTGAACTTAAAAAATTTGATTTAATAACATCTAGTAATTGTTTTGTTCGGATTAAAACGTGCATGTCTAAAAAGGCTTTATAGAGACTCTGTTCGAATTTTAACCGACTAAAAAGTTGAAAATTTTAGACTAATTTGTATAATTTTGTTTAAAAGCCCGTAATTAACTATTTGAATTTTAACCGAGTAAAAAGCTGAAAATTTTAGATTAATCTACATAATTTTGTTCAAAAGCCCATAATTAATTATTTGAATTCATTAAATTTGATTTAATAACATCTATATATCATTTTGTTCGGACTAAAACTTGTTTGTCTAAAATTGCTTTATAGAGAATCCGTTCGAATTTTAACCGAGTAAAAAGCTAAAACTTTTAGATTTATTTGTATAATTTTGTTCAAAATCCAATAATTAACTATTTGAACTCATAAAATTTCATTTAATAACATCTGTTTTTTGTTTTGTTCGGATTAAAACGTCCACGTCTAAAAAGGCATTATAGAGAATCAATTCAAATTTTAACCGAGTGAAAAGCTAAAAATTTTATATTAATCTGTATAATTTTGTTCAAAACTCCATAATTAATTATTTGAACTCAAAAAAATTGATTTAATAACATGTAGTTATCGTTTTATTTGGATTAAAACGTGCATGTCTAAAAAGGCTTTATAGAGAATCCGTTCGAATTTTAACCGAGTAAAAAGTTGAAAATTTTAGATTAATCTGTATAATTTTGTTCAAAAGCCCATAATTAAATTATGACATGCACTCGAAGAGGGGTCATTCATCGTGACATACGCTCAAAGAGAGGGGTCGTCCATCATGGCAAATGCTCAAAGAGAGGGACCATTCATTATGACATACACTAGAAGAGAGGGGTCATTCACCGCGACAAACGATGATACGATCACAACCAACAATGAATCAAAAGAATTTCCTATTGGACCTTTGACTCGTGCTAAAACCAAGAAATTTCAAGAGGCCATGGGAAATCTATTTATTCAAGGCTGGAAATTAGAGAATGCAACACCAACTATGTTGGAACAATACAGTCTCCTACTTGTGCATGAGTTTACATGAGTTCTTTCTTAAGTTTGTAAATTTAATTTCAGCATGTGTGCATGAATAAATAATGCTTGATATTCATTTAAGCATGTTAGTTCAATTAAGTTCATTAGTTTAACTAATGCATGATAGTTCACTTAAAGCATGTTAGTTTTCTTATGTTTATGAGTTCATTTAGTGTGTGGATTAATTAAATAAACTAGATCATTCAATGTAACTAGTTTCATTAATTAAACTAGCTCATTAAATATGTTTCATGCATTCACTTTTATTTTATTGAATAAAGTTGTTATCTAATGGTTACTTATATTTTCATCTAGGGTATTTATTTGGGATCAAATGGCTGATCATTTTCTACAAGAATGACAAGTCATTTACTACCAATTAAAGACACTTGAAGACACCATGATGGCTGATCAGTTTCAAGACATTCAAGGGAGATTTACACACCACTTAAAGGCTTTCAGTTTCAGCAAGAAAACAATGCATTGAAGAGCTCCTAAATACACCACTTAAAGAGGCACTTAAAGACTACTTAAGAGCTACTTAATCCTCCATAAAGCTTATCAGTTTTTAACAGAGAAGACATGCAATGAAAGCCTTCATTATCATACTTAAGGGAGAGTAAAGTCAAGAATTAAAGTAACACTTAAGGAGGGAGTTCAAGGAATATCAGTCAACTTGTTTGCCATTTTTGGATTGGATACGAGCATATTTGAGTCTTGAGGTCTTCTTCAAACTTATTCCTCTATTTCTTAGCTTTCCAAAGCACTTTGAATCACCTCATTCCGATATCATGAGCTTAAGATATGATTAAATTAGTGAAGACAGTGCATGCTGGAAATTCAGTACGGGAATAGTCACAAGATGCTTGTTCAACAAATTCAAGAGGCCATTTAATTGCTGAATTCAATGCTTTATCAACAGCCCATTAAAGGAGGATGAATGATAACTTAATCAAGTTCATTAGCCCAAGAGTTTCTCCATGTGGATAATATGTATGTCTACATTCATCTTATGAATGTCCACATTCATCCTTGTTAGATCAAACCTTTTTGGCTGTCAATTGGAGATAGGATAACCTACAAATTAATAGGCCTTTAACACCAGAATAATGAGTCTTTAATCTTTGTCTAGGCTAATCAATTTGTTGTTGTCTTACACCTATAAATAGGCACTCATTTCATTGTAAAAGAAATAACTTTTGGCATATATTAAACTTTGAGAGTGTTCTCTTTTATAGTTCTTTTTGAACTTTATCGGCTTGCAAGATTGTTCTTGTGGCATTAATCCCTTTTCATTTTTTTTATATTGTTGGTTCCTAGTTCATATAACTAGAGGGTCGCAATCCATTAGCCTTTCACCCAAGTCATGGTTTAAAAACTCTTAATGAATGGGTCTTCACTTTTTAGTGTTGGTTCCTCCTTTGTTTACACCGCACCATCCATTATATTTCATCTTTTCATTTCCATCAACCATACATCCATATTTTTCATACTTCATCCTAAACACAACAATCAACTTATCATCATTCCATTATCGTATCATCTTGTAATCATATCAATTACTTACTAGAATCACGATCGGGCAATCATATATACAAATTCGGATATTCCGCAACCGGATTCATATCAATTGGTATCAGAGCATTGGCGATTCAGTAAGCATTTTGTTTTTTTTCTCTATCTCGGGTTAGAGATAGATTTGTCCTTGGCACCCTCCTAATCGCAATTGAATAGGCAAACACCTGCAAACGAAACGAATCTCTCCGGTGAATTGATGATATGTTATCGTCCTATGCACCCTCCTATCCGTAATTAGATAGGCAAACACCATAATCGGCTCTAACTCACCCTCCTAAACGCGATTGCTTAGGCAAGCGAGTGTGAAGATATTCTCCCTCATAAAAACTAGAAGTAGTTATGTTGAAAAAGACTTCTGATAAGAAAAATAGCAAGGTGACAACCTTGCCAATAAAATGGCCCAAGGCCTAGAGTTTTATAACTCAAAAATTCATATTCTTCATGTGTTTACAAGAAAAGAATTGTCCCCTTTTATAGTCTATAGGAGACCTTAGAATTGCCTAATAGATAGCTGATCAATCCCTAAATATCAACATATTGATATCTTGATAAAATAAATCCCCTAAAATCAGCATATGAATAACTAATTAAAAGGAATCCTAAGTAATAAAATAAAATACTAATAATAATGGTCAAAGCTTTATAATCAAACTTTGAATTAATTTATTTAATGTCTAATTCATCCAAAAACTTTATATATTAGCTTTTGAGATGAATTTTACAAAATCTCATAATAATCTCGTATCCAGTTTTCTACACGCGCAATCTTCGGTAAAACAAACATATCTTGAGCTCCCGATATCCAATTGATGCCTTGAAAAGGTAACTGAATAACGGTCAATTTATTAGAAGACAACTCTGCCCATAAATGCACGGAACACATCCAAAAAGTCAAGGTAAGTTGGCTGGCTTTCCAGACTTTACCAACAGATTCATATTTATGCTCAATGTGCATTACTTTAGCCCTCTCATGCATGTATCATTCCCCCACTCGTCAAAAAGATTCGCCCTCGAATCTAAACTGATGATTGGAGGAAGTTCATCAAAGATTAAAGTACCATGGAAGAGAAGTAAACTTGAAAATTTAACAAGAAGAAAAAAAAACTCAATCCCAAGGAATCGAATTGAATCTAATACCAAATGGTATAAAATACACAGCGGGATAGATGGTGGTGGTGGTATGATGTTGGATAGATTTGTCCTTGGCACCCTCCTAACCGCAATTGAATAGGCAAACACCTGCAAACGAAACGAATCTCTCCGGTGAATTGACGATATGTTGTTGTCCTAGGCACCCTCCTATCCGTAATTAGATAGGCAAACACCATAATCGGCTCTAACTCACCCTCCTAAACGCGATTGCTTAGGCAAGCGAGAGTGTGAAGATAATCTTCCTCATAAAAACTTGAAGTACTTATGTTGAAGAAGACTTCTGATAAGAAAAATAGCAAGGTGACAACCTTGCAAATAAAATGGCCTGAGGCCAAGAGTTTTTATAACCCTTCACCATGACATGCACTCGAAGAGAGGGGTCATTCATCGCGACATATGCTCAAAGAGAGGGGTCGTCCAACACGACATACGTTCAAAGAGAGCGACCGTTCATTATGACATACTCTCGAAGAGAGGGGTTATTCACCGCGACATACGCTCCAAGAGGGGTCGTCCATCATGGTACACGCTCTAAGAAAGGGACTGTTCATTATAGTATGCACTCAAAGAGAAGGGTTATTCATCGATACATACGCTCGAAGAGAAGGGTCGTCCATTACGGTATATTCTCTAAGAAAGGAACCGTTCTTTATGACATGCACTCGAAGAGAGGGGTCATTCATCGTGACTTACGCTCCAAGAGAGGGGACGTCATCATGGTATACGCACAAAGAGAGGGTCCGTTCACCATGACATGCACTCGAAGAGTGGGGTCATTCATAGACACATACGCTCAAAGTGAGGGGTCATCCATCACGGGATACGCTAAAAGAGAGAGACCGGTATTATAAAATACGCTCGAAGAGAAGGGTCATTCACTGCGATATCGCTCAAAGAGACGGGTCGTCCATCACGATATACGCTCTAAGAAAGGGACCATTCATTATGATATGTACTCGAAGAGAGGGGTCATTCACGGCGACATACGCTCAAAGAGAGGGGTCGTCCATCATAATATACTCTCTTAAAAAGTGACCATTCATTATATCATGCACTCGAAAAGAGGGGTCATTCCGCTCAAAGAGAAGGGTCGTCCATCACGGTATACGCTCTAAGAAAGTGACCGTTCATTATGACATTTACTAGAAGAGAAGGGTCATTCGTTGCGACATACACTCAAAAAGAGGGGTCGTCCATCACGGTATACGCTTAAAGAGAGGGATCGTTCAGCATGACATGCACTCGAAGAGAGTGGTCATTCAATGCGACATATGCTTAAAATGTGGGGTCATCGATCAAGGTATACGCTCAAAGAGAGGGAACAATCATTATGACATGAACTCGAAGAAAGGGGTTATTCATCGTGACATACGCTCAAAGCGAGGGACCATTCACTATGACATACACTAGAAGAGAGGTCATTCATCGTGACATACGCTCAAAGAGAGGGGTCGTCCATCACGGTATACGCTCAAAAAGAAGGACCATTCACCATGACATGCACTCAAAGAGAGGGATCTTTCATCATGACATACGCTCAAAGACAGGGGTTATCCATCACGGGATACGCTCAAAGAGGGGGATCGGTCGCTACAACATACCTTCAAAGAAAGGGGTCATTCACCGCGATATACGCTCAAAGAGATGGGTCGTCCATAACATTATACGCTATAAGAAATGGATCGTTCATTATGATATGCACTCGAAGAGAGGGGACATTCATCGCGACATATGCTCAAAGAGAGGGGTTGTCCATCACGGTATACGCTCTAAGAGAGGGATTGCTCATTATGATATACACTCAAAGAGAGGGGTCATTCATCTCGCAATACGCTCAAAGAGAGGGATTTTCCATCACGGTATACTCTCAAAGAGAGGGATCGTTCATTATGACATGCACTAGAAGAGAGGGGTCATTCATCGCGACATACGTTCAAAGAGAGGGTCGTCCATCACGGTATACAATCTAAGAAAGGGATCGTTCATAATGACATGCACTCAACTAGAGGGGTCATTCAATGCGACATACACTTAAAGAGAGAGGTCATCCATCACCGCATACGCTCGAACAGAGGGATCGTTCAACAGGACATGCACTCGAAGAGAGGGGTTATACATCGCGACATATGCTCAAAGAGCAGGGTCGTCCATCACGACATATGCTCAAAAAGATGGATTGTTCAACGTGACATGCACTCTAAGAGAGGGGTCATTCATCATGAAATACGCTTAAAGAGAGGGGTCGTTCATCACGGCATACACTCAAAGAGATGGACCATTCATTATGGCATACTCTCGAAGAGAAGGGTCATTCACCGCGACATACGCTTAATGAGAGGGGCCGTCTATCACGGTGTACGCTCTAAGAAAATGACAATTTATTATGACATAACCTCGAAGAGTGGGGTCATTCATCGTGACATACGCTCAAAGAAAAGGGTCGTCCATCATGGTATACGCTCTAAGAAAGGGACCGTTCATTATGACATGCACTAGAAGAGAGGGGTCATTCATTGCATCATACGTTCAAAAAGATGTTTCGTTCAACATGGTATACGCTCAAAGAGAGGGATAGTTCACCATGACATGTACTCGAAGAGAGGGGTCATTCATCGTGATATACGCTAAAAAAGAGTGGTCATCGATCATGATATACGCTCAAAGAGAGGGATCGATCATTATGACATGCACTCAAAGAGAGGGTTCATTCATCGCGACATACGCTCAAAGAGAGTGGTATTCATCACCACATACGCTGTAAGAATGGGACCATTCATTATGACATGCACTCGAACAGATGGGTCATTCATCGTGACAAATGCTCAAATAGTAGGGTCGCCCATCACGGTATACACTCTAAGAAAGAGACTGTTCATTATGACATGCACTCGTAGAGAGTGGTCGTCTATCATGACTAAGCTCAAAGACGGGGATCGTTCACCATAATATGCACTCGAAAGAGTGGGGTCATTCATCGCGACATAAGCTCAAAGAGAGGGGTCGTCCATCACGTGATACGCTCAAAGAGAGGGACTGATCATTATGATATACGCTCGAAGAGATGGGTCATTCTCCCGACATACACTCAAAGAGAGAGGTCTTTCATCATGGTATACCCTATAAGAATGGGATCGTTCATTATGACATGCCCTCGTTGAGAGGGGTCATTCATTACGGCATACGCTCAAAGAGAATGGTCGTCCATCACGGGACATGCTCTAAGAAATATACCGTTTATTACGACAAAAACTAGAAGAAAAGGGTCATTCAATGTGACATACCCACAAAGAGAGTGGTCATCGATCACGGTATAAGCTTAAAGAGAGGGACCGATCATTATGACATGCACTCGAAGAGAGGGGTCATTCATCTCGATATACGCTCAGAGGAGGGGTCATCCATCACGGCATACGCTATAAGAAAGGGACCATTCTTTATGACAAGCACTCGAAGAGAGCGGTCAATCATCGCGACATACGCTTAAAGAGAGGGGTCGTCCATCATGTGATACGCTCAAAGAGAGGGACCGGTCATTATGATATACGGTCGAAGAGATGGGTAATTGTTCGCGATATACTATCAAAGAGAGGTGTCGTCTATCACGGTATACCCTCTAAGAAAGGGACAATTCATTATGACATGCACTCATAGAGAGAGGTCATTCATCACGACATACGCTCAAAGAGAGGGATCGTCCATCACGGGATACGCTCTAAGAAATGGATCATTCATTTCAAATAAACTCGAAGAAAGGGGTCATCCAACGCCACATATGCTCAAATAGAGGCGTCATCCATCATAGCAAATGCTTAAAGAGAGGGGTCATCCATCAAGGTATACTCTCTAAGAAAGGGGTCATTCATCGCCATATACGTTCAAAGAGAGGGTTCGTCCGTTATGACATACGCTCAAAGAGAGGGACCGTTCATTCTGACATACTATCGAAGAGATGGACCCTTCACCATATCCTGCAAGAGAGGCTCGTCCATCACGGTATATGCTCAAAGAGAGGGACCGTTCACCATGTCCTACACTCGAAGAGAGATGTTATTCATCGTGATATACGCTTAAAGAGAGGATCTTATATAACAGCATACACTCAAAGAGAGTGACTGTTCACCATGACATGCACTCGAAGAAAGGGGTCTTTCATCGCAATATACGCTCAAAGAGAGGGGTCATCCTTCGCGGCATACGCTTAAAGAGAGGGACCATTAATTATGACATACTCTCGAAGAGAGGGGTCGTCCTTCGCGACATACGCTCAAAGAGAGGGGTCGTCCATCACGGTATACGCTCTAAAAAAAGGACCGTTAATTATGACATGCACTAGAAGGGAGGGATTGTTCACCAGGACATATAGTCTAAGACAAGGATCATTCATCGTGACTTACACTCAAAGAGAGTGGTTGTCCAACACGACATACGCTCAAAGAGAGTGGTCGTCCATCACAGCATACGCTCAAAGAGAGGGACCGACCATTATGAAATACTCTCGAACAGAGGGGTCATTCACCGCAACATACACTAAAAGAGAGGAGTCGTGCATCACGGTATACGCTTTAAGGAAGGGAATGTTCATTATGATATGCACTTGAAGAGAGTGGTTATTCATCACGAGATACACTCAAAGAGAAGGGTCGTCCATTACGGTATACGCTCAAAGAGATGGATTGTTCACCATGACAAGCACTGGAAGAGAGGGTCCTTCATTGCGACAAACACTCAAAAAGAGGAGTCATCGGTCAGGATATACGCTTAAAGAGAAGGATCTTTCATGATGACAAACCCTCAAAGAGAGGGGTCATTCATCGCGATATAAGCTCAAAGAGAAGGGTCATCCATTACGGTTTACGCTCTAAGAAAGGGACCGTCCATCAAGACATGCACTCGAAGAGAGGGGTCATTCATCGCGACGTACGATCAAATGGAAGGGTCGCCCATCATGGTTTATGCTCAAAGAGAGGAATCATTCACCATGTCATGCACTCGAAGAGAGGGGTCATTCATCGCTACAAACGCTCAAAGAGAAGGGTCGTCCATCACGGTATCCGCTCATAAAGAGGGACCGTTCATTATGTCATGCACTCGAAGAGAGGGGTCATTCATCGTGACATAGTCTCAAAGGGAGGGTTTGTCTGTCACGGCATACGTTCAAAGAGAGTGATCGTTCATTATGACATACTCTCAAAGAGAGGGGTTATTCACCGCGACATACGCTCGAAGAGAGGGGTCGTCCATAACGGTGTACGCTCTATGAAAGTGAACGTTCATTATGACATGCACTCGAAGAAAAGGGTCGTCCATAAGGGTGATCAAAGAGAGGCTACGTCCATCACGGTAGACGCACAATGAGAGGAACCATTCACCATGACATGCACTAGAAGAGAGGTGTTATTCATCGCGACATACGCACATTGAGAAAGGTCGTCCATCATGATATACGCTCTAAGAAAGGGACCGTTCATTATAACATGCACTCAAAGAGAGGGGTCATTCATCGCAATATACGCTCAAAGAGAGAGGTCTTCCATCACGTTATATGCTCAAAGAGAGGGACCTTTCATTGTAACATGCACTCGAAGAAAGGGCTCATTCATCGCGACATACGCTCAAAGAGATGGGTCGTCCATCACAGTATACACTCTAGGAAAGGGATCATTACATGCACTCAAAGAGAGGGGTCATTCATCGCTACAAACGCTCAAAGAGAAGGGTTGTCCATCACGGTATCCGCTCATAAAGAGGGACCGTTCATTATGACATGCACTCGAAGAGAGGGGTCATTCACCGTGGCATACGCTCAAAGAGAGGGGTCATCCATCACAATATACGCTAAAAGAGAGGGACCGTTCATTACGACCAACACTCTAAGAGAAGGGTCATTCACCGTGACATAAGCTAAAAGAGAAGGGTCGTCTATCACGGTATACGCTCTAAGAAAGGGATCATTCGCTATGACCTACTCTCGATGAGAGGGGTCATTCACCGCGACATATGCTCAAGGAGAAAGGTCGCCCATTGCTGTATATGCTCTAAGAAAGGTACTGTTAATTATGACATGCACTAGAAAAGGACTTTTCACAGGACATACAGTCGAAGACAGGAATCATTCATCGCGACTTACGTTGAAAGAGAGTGGTCGTCCAACACGACATACGCTCAAAGACAGAGGTCGTCCATCACGACATACTCTCAAAGAGAGGGACCGATCATTATGAAATACTCTCGAATAGAGGTGCATTCACTATGACATACGCTAAAAGGGAAGAGTCGTGTATCACGGTATATGCTCTAAGATAGGGAATATTCATTATGATATGCACTCGAAGAGAGGGGTTATTCATCACGAGATACACTCAAAGACAAGGGTCGTCCTTTACGGTATATGCTCAAAGAGAGGGATTGTTCACCATGACATGCACTCGAAGAGAGGGGTCTTTCATTGCGACATACACTCAAAAAGAGGGGTCATCGATCACGGTATACGCTTAAAGAAAATGGTCTTTCATTATGACAAAACCTCAAAGAGAGGGGTCATTCATTGCGATATATGCCAAAGAGAAGAATCATCCATCACAGTATATGCTCTAAGAAAGGGACCGTCCATTATGACATACACTCGAAGAGAGGGGTCATTTATTGCGACGTACAATCAAATGGAGGGGTCGTCCATCATGGTTTACGCTTAAAGAGAGGAATCGTTCACAGTGTAATGCTCAAAGAGTGGGGTCATTCATCGCGACATAGTCTCAATGGGAGGGTTTGTCTGTCACGATATACGCTCAAAGAGTGGGGTCATTCATCAAAGTATACGCTCAAAGGGTTTGTCCGTCACGATATACGCTAAAAGAGTAGGGTCGTCCATCAAAGTATACGCTCAAAGAGGCACTGTTCACCACGAAATGTACTCGAAGAGTGGGGTCATTCATCGCAGCAGACGCTCAAAGATAGGGTCATCGATCACGGTATACACTCAAAGAGAGGGACCATTGATTATGATACGCACTCAAGGGGAGGTTTCATTCATCGTGCCATACTCTCAAAGAGATGGGTCATCCATCACGGTATATGTTCTAAGAAGGGGACCCTTTAGTATGGCATGGACTCGAAGAGAGGGATCATTCACCGCGACATACGCTCAAAGAGAGGGGTCGTCTATCACAATATGCTCTCTAAGAAAGGGACCGTTCATTATTACATGCATTCGTAGAGATGGGTCATTCATGGCAATATAAGCTCAAAGAGAGGGATCATCCATCACGGCATCCGTTCAAAGATTGGGATCGTTCACCATGACATGCACTAGAATAGAGGGGTAATTCATAGCGACATACGGTCAAAGAGAGGGGTCGTACATCACGATATACGCTCAAAGAGAGGAGCCGTTCATTATGACATACACTCGAACAAATGGGTCATTCAACGCTATATACGCACAAAGAGAGGAGTCGTCCATCATGGTATACGCTCAAAGAGAAGGACCGTTCACCATGAATTGCACTCAAAGATAGGGGCCATTCATCGCGACATACGCTCAAAGAGAGGGGTCGTCCATCACGGTATACGCTCAAAGAGAGGTAAAATTCACCATGACATGCACTCGAAGAAAGGAGTCATTCATCATGACAAATGCTCAAAGAGAGCGGTCGTCCATCATGAGATACGCTCAAAGAGAGGGACCGGTCATTATGACATACGCTCGAATAGAGCGGTCATTCACCGCGACATACGCCTAATGAGAGGGGTTATCCATCACGATTTACGCTCTAAGAATGGAACCGTTCATTATGACATGCACTGGAAGAGAGGGGTCATTCAACGCAACATACGCTCAAAGAGAGGGTTGTCCATCACGGTATACGGTCAAAGAGAGGGGTCGTCCATCACGCCAAACGCTCAAAGAGAGGGATCGTTCATTATGGAATATGCTTGAAGAAAGGGCTCATTCATCGCGGTATACGCTCAGAGAGAGGGGTCTTCCATCACGGTATACGCTCTAAGAAAGTGACTGTTCATTTTGAAATGCACCCAAAAAGAGGGGTCATTCATCGCAAAATATGCTCAAAGAGAGGGGTCATCCATCACGGTATACGCTCTAAGAAAGGGACCGATCATTATGACATGAACTCGAAGGGAGGGGTCATTCATCGCGACATATACTTAAAGAGAGGTGTCTCGTTCACGGTATTCGCTCATAGAGAGGGACTATTTTATGACATTCCCTTGAAGAGAGGGGTAATTAATTGTGACATACGCTCAAAGATAGGAGTCGTCCATTACAGTATACGCTAAAAGTGAGGGACTGTTCACCATGAAGTGCACTCAAAGAGAGGGGTCATTCATCGCAACGTACGCTCAAAGAGATGATCATCAATCACGGTATATGCTCAAAGAGAGGGATCGTTGATTATGACATGCACTCAAAGAGAGGAGTCATTCATCGTGACATACTCTCAAGGAAAGGGGTCATCCATCACGGTATACGCTCTAAGAAAGGGACTATTTATTAGGACATGCACTCGAAGAGGGGTCATTCATCGTGACATACGCTCAAAGAGAGGGGTCATTCACAACGACATACGCACAAATAGAGGGGTCGTCGATCACGGTATATGTTCTAAGAAGGGAACCGTTCATTATGACATGCACTCGAACAGAGGGGTCATTCACCGCGACATACGCTCAAAAAGGGAGGAACCATTCATTATGACATGCACTCGAAGAAAGGGGTCATTTACCACGACATACGCTCAAAGAGAGTGGTCATCCATAACGGTATACACTCAAAGAGAGGGACCGTTCAACATGAATTGCACTCAAAGATAGGGGTCATTCATTGCGACATACGCTCAAAGAGAGGGGTCGTCCATCACGATGTACGCTCAAAGAGAGGAGCCATTCATTATGACATACACTCGAAGAAATAGGTCGTCCATCATGGTATACGCTCAAAGAGATGGACCATTCACCATGAATTGCACTCAAAGATAGGGGCCATTCACCATGAATTGCACTCAAAGATAGGGGCCATTCACCGCGACATACACTCAAAGAGAGGGACTGTTCAACATGAATTTCACTCAAAGATTGGGGTCATGCATCATGATATACGCTCAAAGAGAGGGGTCGTCTATCACGGTATACGCTCAAAGAGAGGGGTAATTCACCATGACATGCACTCGAAGAAAGAGATCATTCATCATAACAAATGCTCAAAGAGAGGTGTCATCCATCACGAGATACGCTCAAAGAGAGGGACTGATGATTATGACATACGCTCGAATAGAGCGGTCATTCACCGCGACATACGCTCAATGAGAGGGGTTGTCCATCACGATTTACTCTCTGAGAAAGGAACTGTTCATTATGACATACGCTAGAATAGAGCGGTCATTCATTGCGATATATGCTCAATGAGAGGGGTTGTCCATCACGATTTACTCTCTGAGAAAGGAACCGTTCATTATGACATACACTCGAAGAGAGGGGTCATTCATCGCGATAAACGCTCAAAGAGAGGGTTTGTCCATCACGGTATACGCTCTAAGAAAGGGATCATTACATGCACTCGAAGTGAGGGGTCATTCATCGCGACAAACGCTCAAAGAGAAGGATCGTCCATCACGGTATCTTCTCACAAAGAGGGACCATTCATTATGACATGCACTCGAAGTGAGGGGTCATTCATCGCGACAAACGCTCAAAGAGAAGGATCGTCCATCACGGTATCTTCTCACAAAGAGGGACCATTCATTATGACATGCACTCGAAGAGGGGATGTTCACCGTGGCATACGCTCAAAGACAAGGTTCGTACATCATGGTATACGCTCAAGGAGAGGGACCGTTCACCATGACATGTACTCAAAGAGAGGAGCCATTCATCGCGACATACGCTCAAAGAGAGGAGTCATCCATCACGGGATACGCTCATAGAGAGGGACCGTTCACCATGACATACACTCGAAGAGAGGGGTCAATCATTACGAAAAACACATAAAGAGAGGGGATGTCCAACACGAGATACGCTCAATGAGAGGGACCGACCATTATAACATAAGCTCGTATAATGCAGTCATTCACCGCGACATACACAAAGAGAGGTGTCGGCCATCATGATTTACGCTCTTAGAAAGGAACCGTTCATTATGACATTGACACGAAGAGAGGGGTCATTCACCGCGGCATACACTCAAAAAGAGGGGTCATCCATCACGGTATACACTCTGAGAAAGGGACAGTTCATTATGACATGAACTCGAAAAGAGGGGTCATTCATCGCGACATACGCTCAAAGAGAGGTGTCGTCCGTCAAGGTATACGCTGTAAGAAAGGGATTGTTCATTATGACAAGAACTCAAAGAGAGGGGTCAATCATCACGACATACACTCGAAGAGAAGGGTTGTCTATCAGGGTATACGCTCTAAGAAAGATATTGTTTATTATGACATGCACATGAAGAGAGGGGTCATTGATCACGATGTACGTTCGAAGAGAGGGGTCGTCCAGCATGGTATACGCTCAAATAGAGGGATCATTCACAATGACATGCATTAAAAGATAGGGATCATTCAGATCGAGACATATTCATAGAAAGGGGTCGTTCATCACGGGATACAATCAAAGAGAGAGATCGATTATTATGACAAACTCTTGAAGGGAGGGGTCATTCAGCGCAACATACCCTCAAAGACATGGGTCGTACTTCGCGATATACACTCAAAGTATGGTACCGTTCATTGTGACATGCACTCAAAGAGAAGGGTCATTCGTCGCGACATATGCACAATGACAAGGGTCGTCCATCACGATATACGCTCTCAGAAAGAGACCGTTCATTATGATAAGCACTTGAAGAGAATGGTCATTCAACGCGACATACACTCAAAGAGAGGGGTCATCCATCACGACATACGCTCAAAGTGAGCGAACGTTCATTATGAAATACGCTCGAAGAGAGGGGTCATTCACTGTGACAAACGCTCAAAGAGAGGGGTTATCCATCACGGTATACGCTCAAAGAAAAGGACCGTTCATTATGAAATTCTCTCGAAGAGAGGGGTCATTTTCCACGACATACGCTCAGCCAGAGGGGTCGTCCATCACGGTAACCCTCTAAGAAAGGGACCATTCATTATGACATGCACTCGAAGAGAGGGGTCATTCATCGCAATATACGCAAAAAGAGAGGGGTTGTCCTTCACAGTAAATGCTCAAAGAGAGGGACCTTTCATTGTAACATGCACTCGAAGAGAACGCTCATTCATCGCGACATACGCTCAAAGAGATGGGTCCTCTATCACAGTATATACTCTAAGAAAGGGATCATTACATGCACTCAAAGAGAGGGGTCATTCATCGCGACAAACGCTCAAAGAGAAGGGTCGTCCATCACGGTATCCGTTCATAAAGAGCGACCATTCATTATGACATGCACTCGAAGAGAGAGGTCATTCACCATGGCATACGCTCACAGAGAGGGGTCGTCCATCACAATATACGCTCAAAGAGAGGGACCGTTCATTACGACCAGCACTCGAAGAGAGGGGTCATTCACTGTGACATACGCTCAAAGAGAAGGGTTGTCCATCACGGTATACGCTCTAAGAAAGGGACCATTCATTATGACCTACTCTCGATGAGAGGGGTCATTCACCGCGACATATGCTCAAAGAGAAGGGTCATCCATCACGGTATATGCTCTAAGAAAAGGACTGTTAATTGTGACATGCACTAGAAGAGAAGGACAGTTCACCAAGACATACAGTCGAAGACAGGAATCATTCATCGCGACTTACGCTCAAAGAGAGAGGTCGTCCAACACGACATACGCTCAAAGAGAGTGGTCGTCCAACACGACATACGCTCAAAGATAGTGGTCGTCTAACACGACATACGCTCAAAGAGAGGGACCGATCATTATGAAATACTCTCGAATAAAGGTGTCATTCACCGTGACAAACGCTAAAAGATAGGAGTCGTGCATCACAGTATACGCACTAAGAAAGTGAATGTTCATTATGATATTCACTCAAAGAGAGGGGTTATTCATCGTGACATACGCTTAAAGACAGGGGTTATTCATCGTGACATACGCTCAAAGAGAGGGGTCGTCCATCACGGTATACGCTCAAAGAGAGGGATCGTTCAGCATGACATGCACTCGAAGAGAGTGGTCATTCAACGCGACATATGCTCAAAAAGAGGGGTCGTCGATAACGGTATACGCTCAAAGAGAGGGAACGATCATTATGACATGAACTCGAAGAGAAGGGTTATTCATCGTGACATACGCTCAAAGCGAGGGGTCGTCCATCACGGTATACATTCTAAGAAAGGAAATATTTATTATGATATGCACTCAAAGAGAGAGGTCATTCATCGTGACATACGTTCGAAGAGAGGGGTCGTCCAGCACGGTATACGCTGAAGAAGAGAGGGGTCGTTCAAAAGGACATGCACTCGAAGAGAGGGGTTATACACCGCGACATATGCTCAAAGAGCGGGGTCGTCCATCACGACATATGCTCAAAAAGAGGGATTGTTCAACGTGACATGCACTCTAAGAGAGGGGTCATTCATCACGATATACGCTTAAAGGGAGGGGTCGTTCATCACGGCATACACTCAAAGAGTTGGACCATTCATTATGGCATACTCTCGTAGAGAGGGTTCATTCACCGCGGCATACGCTTAATGAGAGGGATCGTCCATCACGGTGTACGCTCTATTAAAGTGACCATTTAATATGACATAACCTCGAAGAGTGGGGTCATTCATCGTGACATACGCTCAAAGAGAAGGATCGTCCATCACGGTATACGCTCTAAGAAAGGGACCGTTCATTATGACATGCAATAGAAGAGAGGGGTCATTCATTGCAACATACGTTCAAAAAGAGGTTTCGTTCAACATGGTATACGCTCAAAGAGAGAGATGATTCACCATGACATGTACTCGAAGAGAGGGGTCATTCATCGTGATATACGCTAACAAAGAGTGGTCATCGATCACGATATACGCTCAAAGAGAGGGATCGATCATTATGACATGCACTCGAAGAGAGGGGTTATTCATCACGACATACGCTCAAAGAGAGTGGTATTCATCATGGCATACGGTCTAAGAATGGGACCATTCATTATGACATGCATTCGAACAGATGGGTCATTCATTGTGACAAATGCTCAAAGAGAGTGGTATTCATCACGGCATACGCTCTAAGAATGGGACCATTCATTATGACAAGCACTCGAACAGATGGGTCATTCATCGTGACAAATGCTCAAATAGTAGGGTCATCCATCACGGTATACACTCTAAGAAAGGGACCATTCATTATGACATGCACTCGGAGAGAGGGGTCATTCATCGCGACATACGTTCAAACAGAGGGATGACATCACGGTATACGGTCAAAGAGAGGGGTCGTCCATCACGCCACACGCTCAAAGAGAGGGACCGTTCATTATGGAATACGCATGAAGAGAGGGCTCATTCATCGCAGTATACGCTCAGAGAGAGGGGTCATCCATCATGGTATACGCTCTAAGAAAGGGACTGTTCATTATGAAATGCACCCAAAAAGAGGGGTCATTCATCGTGAAATATGCTCAAAGAGAGGGGTTATCCATCACGGTATACGCTCTAAGAATGGGACCGATCATTATGACATGAACTTGAAGGGAGGGGTTATTCATCGCGACATACGCTAAAAGCGAGGGGTCGTCCATCATGGTATTCACTCAAAGATAGGGATCTTTCACCATGACATGCACTCGAAGAGAGGGGTCATTCATCGCGACATATGCTTAAAGAGAGGTGTCTCGATCACGGTTTTCGCTCACAGAGAGGGACTATTTTTTATGACATTCCCTCGAAGAGAGGGGTAATTCATTGCGACATACGCTCAAAGATAGGGGTCCTCCATCATAGTATACGCTAAAAGTGAGGGACTGTTCACCATGAAATGCACTCAAAGAGTGGGGTCATTCATCACAACGTATGCTCAAAGAGATGATCATCGATCACGGTATATGCTCAAAGAGAGGGATCGTTGATTATGACATGCACTCAAAGAGAGGTGTCATTCATCGTGACATACTCTCAAAGAAAGGGGTCATCATCTATCACGGTATACGCTCTAAGAAAGGGAATTTTTATTACGACATGCACTTTAAGAGGGATCATTCACCGTGACATACGCTCAAAGAGAGGGGTCATTCACAACGACATGCGCACAAAGAGAGGGGTCGTCGATCACGGTATATGTTCTAAGAAGGGAACCGTTCATTATGACATGCACTCGAACAGAGGGGTCATTCACCGTGACATACGCTCAAAAAGGGAGGAACCGTTCATTATGACATGCACTCGAAGAACGGGGTCATTTACCGCGACATACGCTCAAAGAGAGTGGTCGTCCATCACGGTATACACTCAAAGAGAGGGACCGTTCAACATGAATTGCACTCAAAGATAGGGGTCATTCATTGCGACATACGCTCAAAGAGAGGGGTCGTCCATCACGATATACGCTCAAAGAGAGGAGCCGTTCATTATGACATACACTCGAAGAAATGTGATGTGAGCACATCTACACAAGCTCAATCAGCTGATCCGGAGGTCTTACCATCAGGACCCATCACTCGATCAAAGGCTAAGCAATTCAGGGAAGTTCTTATTCTTAAATGTTTACAAGTCTCAGAATCCCTTAATAATGCATATGCCTTAGAGAATAAACTTTACACTATGTTACATACTGATGTGTAACATCTTGTAACTATATAGTACTTAAGCTAGTATTGTGTTTATTAAGCATGTAAATAGGTGTGTTTTCAATAAGTTCAATAAGAACACAAGCTCATAATCATGTTTACCATGTTTCTTTAGCTTGTTACATGTTTTCCAATATGATAACTATGTTTTTCAGCTTGTTTTAACTTTCTTTAATAAGTTTACAATACTTATGATGGTATAACTTTTGTTTTCTCATAGGCACAAGGAAGAGTACCAAATGAAGGACTTCACCTTAGCTCGGGAAAAGCTCAATGGATTTCTAGCAGCTCGTTTCAGCTCAACTAATCCTCAACACTTCAGCTAGCTGAATTCAGCTCAACTCAGCTCCATTCAGCTCAACTCCAGCTCTACTAGCTCAACTCAAGCTGGTGAGTCCCGGGATAGCTCAAAGGTGTCCTCCACGTGGGAGAGTGTGTCATGGTCATGTGACCAGCATGAGGGGCGTCCACCATCCTTCCAAGCATGTGCATGGCATGTGGCAGATTCAAATTTCAAGATTTCCCTCCTTGAAGTTGGCGTCAAAGTAAGATAAGGACAAGGAGTTATTTCCTTTGAATTTCACACATAAAACACATGTGTTAAATGTTTGAAATTCAGTCTTCCCTCCCTCCAAAACCAGCCGGCCACAAAGGATAAGGATGAGTAGTTTTCTCATCCACATTTAACATAATTAACACATGTTAATTGTGCTTACATTTCAGCCACTCATCTGAAACTTCCAATTCAATTCTGGCCAAGTATTCTAGGCGCCAACTCCCTTGTACTAGCCTATATATATGTATACTTTGTAATGTGAAAAAAAAGACAATTTGAATGAAATTTACTTTTGTGAGAATTTCTCTCATTTCGGTTCTTTTGAGAACTTTCTGACTTCTCAAGTTCGTTGCTTGCGTGGTCAACCCCTTTGATACTTTGGGTTCTCGGTTGTAGATAATCGAAGGGTCCAAGTCCGTCTGAAGCAAGTTCAAGATAAGGTTCGGGTTCGTTCAACAGATTGTTCGAGTTCATCCTTGGAGTTTGTTTCATTTTATTTCTTTTCCTTGTTTTTATTTCATTTTCGTACTACCCCTTGCAACCTATTTTTCAACCTTGTCAGAAACTTCATTTCTCACCATTCACCTCACCAAAGACCAATCCTAGCCATAACCAAACCAATACTTTCAGCGTTCCACCATTGTCAACTTCTCCGAGCCTTCATCTTCTACATTCTGTCTACCTAAATTTTCCAGCCCTTTTAAACACCAATTTGCAGCCATGCTTATTGCAGGAGACATCTTACTTCAATCCTAGATCCGAAACAATCAAGAAGGCGTCCTCAACAAGGAGCCCTCTTATCATGTGGTAATCAGAGCCTAGGTTGGATTACAAGTAAGAATCATCTTCGTGAGTGCAAAAACAATCAAAAAAAAAAAAAAAAAAAAGTCAAAAAAAAAAGTCAAAGTCAACTCTAGTTAAAAAAAAAAATCCGAAAATTCAAAAAAAAAAAAAAAAAATCAGAATATCAATAGTTGAAAGAAAATGCAAGTTTAATGTGTTCTACAGCATCAAACACTACCACAATCAACCGGGCATGAAGAATTGATTGTTCGGTGAAAGGAGAGTAGTAAGTGTTTCTTTGTAGTAAGTAATCCATTTTTTTTTTCTTTTTCTTTCTTTCTAACCTTTACCTTACTTTACATCACTTTTCTTTCCATTTAACACTAACCGAATTTGTTTTGGACAGAACCTTACATTTCGATTGTCACTAACCGTTGTTGTTAAAGACTAACACTTGTGACAGATTTGAAGAAGTCTACGCTAGTCCTCTAAAGAACTTATAACGAGAGAAGGAGTGGTAAAAGGCATTTGTGTGTGTGAGATCAGAAGGGGAATCAAAAGAGCCATTCAAGTATTCCCGAGTGAAACACGAGTGTTGGAGTGCCATTTTTATTTTTCTTTGGAGTGAACTTGTGAGGATCCTGTGTGTGTACTTTGTGAGGTCCATTTATCCTTATTTTTATTTTGTGTTGTTTGTTCTTTACTAACAATGGCAGGTTCAAATGGAGATCGTGATGATCAACAACAAAACGACGTTCAACCAAGCCTTATGATGCAAGCCATGCTTCGAGAAGTCCGAAGAGTAGTGCAATCAGAGATTGAACAATTGCACGTGAGAATGGACAAGATCGAGGGATCTCAAAACAATTCCCATGATGACAACAATGATGACGTTGAAGAAGTGCAAGAACCGAGGCAGAATGCTCCTAGAACAAATGGGAGGCGTGTACAACACCAGGCACAACTGGATGACAATTTGAACAACATCAAAGTTGCCATACCCCCTTTTCAAGGACGATCAGATCCGGATGCATATCTTGCGTGGGAAAGCAAGGTGGAGCACGTCTTTGATTGCTATAATTATTCTGACCAGAAGAAGGTTCAATTGGCAGCGATGGAGTTCGTTGACTATGCCTTAATTTGGTGGGATCAATTGATTCTAAGTAGAAGACGAACCGGTGAAGGTCCAATCAATACATGGGCAGAGATGAAAAGAATTTTGAGAAAGAGATTCGTACCATCCCATTACCATCGAGACCTATTTCAAAGGTTACAAACTTTGAAACAAGGAAATCGAAGCGTCGAAGATTATTTTAAAGACATGGAGATGGCCATGATGCGTGCTAACATTGAGGAAGACCGAGAAGCAACCATGGCGCGATTCCTTTCAGGTTTGAACACCGACATTGCCAATGCTGTTGAATTGCAACATTACGTCGAATTAGACGAAATGGTGCAAATGGCAATTAAGGTTGAGAGGCAGCAACGAAGAAAGATGTCGTCATCCCGAGGTAATAATTCTTTCAGACCTCCTTCCAATTCTGTTTTCAATCCTTCTAACAATTTCAGGAAACAAGCACCGTTTCAAAACAAAGAGAAGGGTGAAACGAGCAAGCCAAAGGCCCCGATTGTAGATGTTGGGCGTGGGAAGCAAATTGCACAACCAGAACGTCCAGAACGCTCAAGGGATATTCAGTGCTTTAAGTGTCTTGGAAGAGGACATATTGCAAGCCAATGTCCTAATCGGAAGACTATGTTGATGTTAGAAAACGGAGAGATTGAGTCTGAATCCGACAATGAAGAACAGGAACCTTTACACAAGGAAGACAAGGATGATGCGGATGATGCCTTGGATACATACATGACCGGTGAAGCACTTGTCATAAAAAGAAGTCTAAATGCTACACCTACACAAGACGACCAGCAACGAGAGAACATCTTCCATACTAGATGCCTAATTAACGACAAGGTATGTGTTGTCATTATTGATGGTGGTAGTTGTACTAATGTTGCAAGTTCTTTCATGGTTGATAAGTTAGGCTTAAAAACGATGAAGCATCCCAAACCATATCGTCTTCAATGGTTAAATGATGGCGGAGAAGTACGAGTTACTAGACAAGTTTCGGTACCATTTACCATAGGGAGGTATAAAGATGAAATCCTTTGTGATGTCGTCTCAATGGATGCGTGTCACCTACTTTTGGGACGTCCATGGCAATACGACAAAGGTACGTTGCATGATGGAATTACAAATCGATATTCTTTTACACATGCAGGTAAGAAGATCACCTTAGCACCTTTGACACCGAGTCAAGTGCAAGAAGATCAGGTTCGATTGAGAAAGAATGTCGAGGAAGCCAAAACAGAAAGGAAGAAGACGAACGTATATGCGAGCGGCAAGGATATCAGGAAATGTCTTTCCTCTCAACAAACTTTACTTATTTTAATGTATAAGGAGTATTGTTTGTTATCTGATATTCCTAATGATTTGCCTGCATCTATTACGTCTCTTTTGCAGGAGTTTGAAGATGTGTTTCCGGATGAGACACCGAGTGGGTTGCCACCTATTCGAGGTATAGAACATCAAATTGATTTCATTCCGGGAGCTACCATTCCAAATCGGCCAGCATATCGAAGTAATCCAGAAGAAACAAAGGAACTTCAAAAACAAATCACCGAGTTGATGGAAAAGGGTTACATTCGGGAAAGTTTAAGTCCGTGCGCTGTACCAGTGCTTTTAGTACCCAAGAAAGACGGAACATGGAGAATGTGTGTTGATTGCCGAGCGGTGAATCAGATTACCATCAAGTATAGGCATCCCATTCCTCGTCTTGATGACATGCTAGATGAGTTGTGTGGTGCGACCATATTTTCCAAAATTGATTTAAAGAGTGGATATCATCAGATTCGGATGCGAGAAGGCGACGAATGGAAGACAGCCTTCAAAACGAAATTGGGTCTGTACGAGTGGTTAGTGATGCCTTTCGGTTTAACTAACGCACCTAGCACCTTTATGCGTCTGATGAATCATGTTTTACGATCTTACATTGGAAAATATTGTGTTGTGTACTTTGATGACATTCTTATATACAGCAAGTCTTTGCAGGATCACGAGGAACACTTGAGGAATGTTCTTGGCACATTGAGAAAAGAAAGGTTATTTGGTAATCTGAAGAAATGTATGTTTTGTACTGATAAGGTTACCTTTCTTGGTTTTATCGTGACTGCACAGGGTGTGGAAGTCGATCCAGAAAAGGTGAAGGCGATTCAGGATTGGCCTCGACCGACATCAATAAGTCAGGTTAGATCTTTTCATGGTTTAGCTAGTTTTTATCGTCGGTTTGTACCTAATTTCAGTTCCATTACCGCCCCCTTAACCGGGATTATAAAGAAGAATTCAGTCTTCAATTGGGGTGATGAACAGGAAGAAGCCTTCTTGAAAATTAAGGATTATTTGACTAAGGCCCCAGTGTTAGCCTTACCTAACTTTGATAAAATGTTCGAGATTGAGTGTGATGCTTCAGGAATAGGAATTGGAGCCGTTTTATCACAGGAGAAGCGACCTATTGCCTATTTCAGCGAGAAGTTAAGTGGTGCTACCTTGAATTATCCAGTGTACGACAAAGAGATGTATGCATTGATTCGAGCTCTTGAAACATGGCAGCACTATCTCTTACCGAAAGAATTCGTAATTCACACCGATCACGAAGCTTTGAAGCACATAACAGGTCAGCATAAGTTGAATAAAAGGCATGCTAAGTGGGTTGAATTTCTAGAATCTTTTCCTTATGTCATTCGATATAAGAAAGGTAAAGACAACGTTGTAGCAGATGCCTTATCCCGTAGGTATGCACTTCTGAATTACTTAGACTCTCATTTGATTGGGTTTGCCTATATCAAAGAATTATATGCTACTGACCCTGATTTTGGAGAAAGATATACATTGTGTGAAAAGGGTGCAGATGAGAAATTTTATCGACATGATGATTATCTTTTCAAAGAAGGAAGACTCTGCATTCCTCAAGGGTCAATTCGAGAGGTCCTAATTCGAGAAGCTCATGAAGGAGGACTTATGGGACACTTTGGAGTCACCAAGACGTTACACATTCTCAAGGAGCACCTATTCTGGCCAAAGATGCGACGAGACGTCAAAAGGATGTGTGAACGATGCGTGACATGTAAGAAAGCAAAGTCGAAGGTATTACCACACGGTTTGTACTTACCTTTACCTATTCCCGACTCCCCCTGGACTGATATATCTATGGATTTTGTGTTGGGATTGCCTAGGACTAGGACAGGTAGAGATAGTATCTTTGTTGTGGTTGACAGGTTCTCAAAGATGGCACACTTCATTGCGTGTCATAAGACCGATGATGCTGTTAATGTGGCTAACTTGTTCTTTAAGGAAATTGTGCGTTTACATGGTATTCCTAGGTCGATTGTTTCTGACAGGGATGTAAAATTCTTGAGTCACTTCTGGAGGACTCTTTGGAGCAAATTAGGTACGAAACTTATGTTTTCTACTACTTGTCATCCCCAAACTGATGGACAAACTGAGGTTGTTAATCGTATTTTATCTACTTTACTCCGTTCCATCATCAAAAAGAATATTAAGACGTGGGAAGATTGTTTGCCGCATGTTGAATTTGCATATAACCATGCCGTTCATTCTGCTACTAAAATGTCACCTTTTGAGGTTGTTTATGGATTTAATCCTATCACTCCTCTCGATATGTTGCCTTTGCCATATGAACAAGTGACGAACAGGGATGGACAATCCAAGGCTGATTATGTAAAGAAGTTGCATCAACAGGTTAAAGATAACCTTGAACGAAGGACTCAACAATACGAGAAGCAAGCGAACAAAGGACGTAAGCGAGTTACCTTCGATGTTGGAGATTGGGTTTGGATTCACTTCCGAAAGGAACGTTTTCCAACCCAACGACGGTCCAAGCTGTTACCACGAGGAGATGGTCCTTTTCAAGTGGTTGAGAAAGTGAACGACAATGCTTACAAATTTGAGGACAAATCCTTTTCAAGAAGGGGGGGATGATGTGAGCACATCTACACAAGCTCAATCAGCTGATCCGGAGGTCTTACCATCAGGACCCATCACTCGATCAAAGGCTAAGCAATTCAGGGAAGTTCTTATTCTTAAATGTTTACAAGTCTCAGAATCCCTTAATAATGCATATGCCTTAGAGAATAAACTTTACACTATGTTACATACTGATGTGTAACATCTTGTAACTATATAGTACTTAAGCTAGTATTGTGTTTATTAAGCATGTAAATAGGTGTGTTTTCAATAAGTTCAATAAGAACACAAGCTCATAATCATGTTTACCATGTTTCTTTAGCTTGTTACATGTTTTCCAATATGATAACTATGTTTTTCAGCTTGTTTTAACTTTCTTTAATAAGTTTACAATACTTATGATGGTATAACTTTTGTTTTCTCATAGGCACAAGGAAGAGTACCAAATGAAGGACTTCACCTTAGCTCGGGAAAAGCTCAATGGATTTCTAGCAGCTCGTTTCAGCTCAACTAATCCTCAACACTTCAGCTAGCTGAATTCAGCTCAACTCAGCTCCATTCAGCTCAACTCCAGCTCTACTAGCTCAACTCAAGCTGGTGAGTCCCGGGATAGCTCAAAGGTGTCCTCCACGTGGGAGAGTGTGTCATGGTCATGTGACCAGCATGAGGGGCGTCCACCATCCTTCCAAGCATGTGCATGGCATGTGGCAGATTCAAATTTCAAGATTTCCCTCCTTGAAGTTGGCGTCAAAGTAAGATAAGGACAAGGAGTTATTTCCTTTGAATTTCACACATAAAACACATGTGTTAAATGTTTGAAATTCAGTCTTCCCTCCCTCCAAAACCAGCCGGCCACAAAGGATAAGGATGAGTAGTTTTCTCATCCACATTTAACATAATTAACACATGTTAATTGTGCTTACATTTCAGCCACTCATCTGAAACTTCCAATTCAATTCTGGCCAAGTATTCTAGGCGCCAACTCCCTTGTACTAGCCTATATATATGTATACTTTGTAATGTGAAAAAAAAGACAATTTGAATGAAATTTACTTTTGTGAGAATTTCTCTCATTTCGGTTCTTTTGAGAACTTTCTGACTTCTCAAGTTCGTTGCTTGCGTGGTCAACCCCTTTGATACTTTGGGTTCTCGGTTGTAGATAATCGAAGGGTCCAAGTCCGTCTGAAGCAAGTTCAAGATAAGGTTCGGGTTCGTTCAACAGATTGTTCGAGTTCATCCTTGGAGTTTGTTTCATTTTATTTCTTTTCCTTGTTTTTATTTCATTTTCGTACTACCCCTTGCAACCTATTTTTCAACCTTGTCAGAAACTTCATTTCTCACCATTCACCTCACCAAAGACCAATCCTAGCCATAACCAAACCAATACTTTCAGCGTTCCACCATTGTCAACTTCTCCGAGCCTTCATCTTCTACATTCTGTCTACCTAAATTTTCCAGCCCTTTTAAACACCAATTTGCAGCCATGCTTATTGCAGGAGACATCTTACTTCAATCCTAGATCCGAAACAATCAAGAAGGCGTCCTCAACAAGGAGCCCTCTTATCAAAATGGGTCATTCAACGCGATATACGCTCAAAGAGAGGGGTCGTCCATCATGGTATACGCTCAAAGAGAGGGCCGTTCACCGTGAATTGCACTCAATGATAGGGGCCATTCACCGCGATAGACACTCAAAGAGATGGACCGTTCAACATGAATTGCACTCAAAGATTGGGGTCATTCATCGCGACATACGCTCAAAGAGAGGGGTCATCTATCACGGTATACGCTCTAAAAAAGGGATCATTACATGCACTCGAAGAGAGGGGTCATTCATCGTGACAAACGCTCAAAGAGAAGAGTCGTCCATCACGGTATCTTCTCACAAAGAGGGACCGTTCATTATGACATGCACTTGAAGAGGGGGTCGTTCACCGTGGCATACGCTCAAAGACAAGGTTCGTACATCATGGTATATGCTCAAGGAGAGGGACCGTTCACCATGACATGCACTCAAAGAGAGGAGCCATTCATCGCGACATACGCTCAAAGAGAGGAGTCGTCCATCACAGGATACACTCATAGAGAGGGACCGTTCACCCTGACATGCACACAAAGAGAGGGGTCATTCATTATGAAAAATACTTAAAGAGAGGGGATGTCCATCACTGGGTATGCTCAAAGAGAGGGACCGGTCATTATGACATATTCTCGTATAGAGCAGTCATTCACCGCGACATACACAAAAGAGAGGTGTCGTCCATCACGATTTACGCTCTTAGAAAGGAACCGTTCATTATGACATTGACACGAAGAGAGGGGTCATTCACCGCGGCATACACTCAAAGAGAGGGGTCATCCATCACGGTATACGCTCTGAGAAAGGGATAGTTCATTATGTCATGAACTCGAAAAGAGGGGTCATTCATCGCGACATACGCTCAAAGAGAGGTGTCGTCCGTCACGGTATACGCTGTAAGAAAGGGATTGTTCATTATGACAAGCACTCAAAGAGAGGGGTCAATCATCGCGACATACACTCGAAGAGAAGGGTTGTCTATCAGGGTATACGCTCTAAGAAAGGGACTGTTTATTATGACATGCACATGAAGAGAGGGGTCATTCATCACGACGTACGTTCAAAGAGAGGGGTCGTCCAGCGTGGTATACGCTCAAATAGAGAGATCGTTCACAAGGACATGCACTAAAAGACAGGGATCATTCAGATCGAGACATATTCAAAGAAAGGGGTCGTTCATCACGGGATACAATCAAAGAGAGGGACCGATTATCATGACAAACTCTTGAAGGGAGGGGTCATTCACCGCAACATACCCTCAAAGACATGGGTCGTACTTCGCGATATACGCTTAAAGTATGGTACCGTTCATTATGCACGCACTCAAAGAGAAGGGTCATTCGTCGCGACATATGCACAACGAGAAGGGTCGTCCATCACGATATACGCTTTCAGAAAGAGACCATTCATTATAATAAGCACTCGAAGAGAGTGGTCATTCAACGCTACAAACAATCAAAGAGAGGGGTCATCCATCACGACATACGCTCAAAGTGAGGAAACGTTCATTATGAAGTACGCTCGAAGAGAGGGGTCATTCACTGTGACATACGCTCAAAGGGAGGGGTCATCCATCACGGTATATGCTCAAAAAAAAGGATCGTTTCATTATAAAATTCTCTCGAAGAGAGGGTTCATTTTCACGACATACGCTCAGCGAGAGGGGTCGTCCATCACGGTAACGCTCTAAGAAAGGGACCGTTCATTATGACAGGCACTCGAAGAGAGGGGTCATTCATCGCGATATACGCTCAAAGAGAGGGGTCGTCCTTCACGGTAAATGCTCAAAGAGAGGGACCTTTCATTGTAACATGCACTTGAAGAGAGGGCTCATTCATCGCGACATACGCTCAAAGAGATGGGTCCTCTATCACAGTATACACTCTAAGAAAGGGATCATTACATGCACTCAAAGAGAGGGGTCATTCATCGCGACAAATGCTCAAAGAGAAGGATCGTCCATCACGGTATCCGTTCATAAAGAGCGACCATTCATTATGACATGCACTCAAAGAGAGGGGTCATTCACCGTGGCATACGCTCACAGAGAGGGGTCGTCCATCATAATATACGCTCAAAGAGAGGGACCGTTCATTACGACCAGCACTCGAAGAGAGGGGTCATTCACTGTGACATACGCTCAAAGAGAAGGGTCGTCCATCACGGTATTCTCTCTAAGAAAGGGACCATTCATTATGACCTACTCTCGATTTGTGGGGTCATTCAGCGCGACATATGCTCAAAGAGAAGGGTCATCCATCACGATATATGCTCTAAGAAAGGGACTGTTAATTATGACATGCACTAGAAGAGAAGGACTCTTCACCAGGACATACAGTCGAAGACAGGAATCATTCATCGCGACTTACGCGCAAAGAGAGAGGTCGTCCAACACGACATACGCTCAAAGAGAGTGGTCGTCTAACACGACATACGCTCAAAGAGAGTGGTCGTCTAACACGACATACGCTCAAAGAGAGTGGTCGTCTAACACGACATACGCTCAAAGAGAGTGGTCGTCCAACACAACATAGGCTCAAAGAGAGGGGTCGTCCATCACGATATTCGCTCAAAGAGAGGGACCGATCATTATAAAATACTCTCGAGCAAAGCTGTCATTCACCGTGACATACGCTAAAAGATAGGAGTCGTGCATCACGGTATACGCTCTAAGATAGTGAATGTTCATTATGATATGCACTCGAAGAGAGGGGTTATTCATCATGACATACGCTCAAAGAGAGGGGTCGTCCATCACGGTATACGCTCAAAGAGAAGGATCGTTCAGCATGACATGCACTCGAAGAGAGTGGTCATTCAACGCGGCATATGCTCAAAAGGAGGGGTAATCGATCACGTTATACGCTCAAAGAGAGGGAACGATCATTATGACCTGAACTCGAAGAGAGGGGTTATTCATCGTGACATACGCTCAAAGAGAGGGGTCGTCCATCACGATATACGTTCTAAGAAAGGAAATATTTATTATGATATGCACCCAAAGAGAGAGGTCATTCATCGTGACATACGCTCAAAGAGAGGGGTCATCCATCACGGTATATGCTAAGAAGAAGGACCATTCACCATGACATGCACTCAAAGAGAGGGGTCATTCATCACGACATACGCTCAAAGACAGGGGTCGTCCATCACGGGATACGCTCAAAGAGGGGGACCGATCACTACAACATACCTTCAAAGAGAGGGGTCATTCACCATGACATGCACTCAAAGAGAGGGGTCATTCATCACGACATACGCTCAAAGATAGGGGTCGTCCATCACGTGATACGCTCAAAGAGGGGGACCGGTCACTACAACATACCTTCAAAGAAAGGGGTCATTCACCGTGACATACGCTCAAAGAGATGGGACGTCCATAACGGTATACGCTATAAGAAAGGGACCGTTCATTATGATATGCACTCAAAGAGAGGGGTCATTCACGGCGACATACGCTCAAAGAGAGGGGTTGTCCATCACGGTATACGCTCTAAGAGAGGGATTGTTCATTATGACATACACTCAAAGAGAGGGATTTTCCATCACGGTATACTCTCAAAGAGAGGGACCGTTCATTATGACATGCACTCAAAGAGAGGGGTCATTCATCGCGACATACGTTCAAAGAGAGGGTCGTCCATCACGGTATACACTCTAGGAATGTGATCGTTCATAATGGCATGCACTCAACTAGAGGGGTCATTCAATGCGACATACACTTAAAGAGAGAGGTCATCCATCACCGCATACGCTTGAACAGAGGGATCGTTCAACAGGACATGCACTCGAAGAGAGGGGTTATACATCGCGACATATGCTCAAAGAGCGGGGTCGTCCATCACGACATATGCTCAAAAAGAGGGATTATTCAACGTGACATGCACTCTAAGAGAGGGGTCATTCATCACGATATTCGCTTAAAGAGAGTGGTCGTTCATCACGGCATACACTCAAAGAGATGGACCATTCATTATGGCATACTCTCGAAGATAGGGGTCATTCACCGCGACATACGCTTAATGAGAGGGGTCGTCCATCACGGTGTACGCTCAAAGAGAGAGATAGTTCACCATGACATGTACTCGAAGAGAGGGGTCATTCATCGTGATATACGCTAAAAAAGAATGGTTATCGATCACGATATACGCTCAAAGAGAGGGATCGATCATTATGACATGCACTCGAAGAGAGGGGTCATTCATCGCGACATACACTCAAAGAGAGTGGTATTCATCACGGCATACGCTCTAAGAATGGGACCATTCATTATGACATGCACTCGAACAGATGGGTCATTCATCCTGACAAATGCTCAAATAGAAGGGTCGTCCATCACGGTATACACTCTATGAAAGGGACCATTCATTATGACATGCACTCGGAGAGAGGGGTCATTCATCGCGACATACGTTCAAACAGAGGGAACGTTCACCATGACATGCACTCGAAGACAAGGGTCATTCACTGCGACATACACTTAAAGAGTGGGGTCGTCCATCACGGTATACGCTCAAAGAAGGAGATTGTTCATTATGACATGCACTCATAGAGAGTGGTCGTCTATCACGACTAAGCTCAAAGAGGGGGATCGTTCACCATAATATGCACTCGAAAGATTGGGGTCATTCATCGCGACATAAGCTCAAAGAGAGGGGTCGTCCATCACGTGATACGCTCAAAGAGAGGGACGGGTCATTATGATATACTCTCGAAGAGATGGGTCATTCTCTCGACATACACACAAAGAGAGAGGTCGTTCATCACGGTATACCCTATAAGAATGGGACCGTTCATTATGACATGCCCTCGTAGAGAGGGGTCATTCATTGAGGCATACACTCAAAGAGAATGGTCTTCCATCACAGGACATGCTCTAAGAAATATATCGTTCATTACGACAAAAACTAGAAGAAAAGGATCATTCAATGCGACATACCCTCAAAGAGAGTGGTCATCGATCACGGTATACGCTTAAAGAGCGGGACCGATCATTATCACATGCACTCGAAGAGAGGGGTCATTCATCTCGATATATGCTCAAAGGAGGGGTCATCCATCACGGCATACACTATAAGAAAGGGACCATTCTTTATGACAAGCACTTGAAGAGAGCGGTCATTCATCGCGACATACGCTTAAAGAGAGGGGTTGTCCGTCATGTGAAACGCTCAAAGAGAGGGACCAATCATTATGATATACAGTCGAAGAGATGGGTAATTCTTCGCGATATACAATCAAAGAGAGGTGTCGTCTATCACAGTATACCCTCTAAGAAAGGGACTGTTCATTATGACATGCACTCGTAGAGAGAGGTCATTCATCACGACATACGCTCAAAGAGAGGGGTCGTCCATCACGGGATACGCTCTAAGAAATGGATCATTCATTTCAAATAAACTCGAAGAAAGGGGTCATCCAACGCCACATATGCTCAAACAGAGGCGTCATCCATCACAGCAAATGCTCAAAGAGTGGGGTCATCCATTACGGTATACTCTCTAAGAAAGGGGTCATTCATCGCCATATAAGTTCAAAGAGAGGGGTCGTCCGTTATGACATACGCTCGAAGAGAGGGACCGTTCATTCTGACATACTATCGAAGAGATGGACCGTTCACCATATCCTACAAGAGAGGCTCGTCCATCACGGTATATGCTTAAAGAGAGGGACCGTTCACCACGTCCTGCACTCAAAGAGAGATGTTATTCATCGTGATATACGCTTAAAGAGAGGATCTTATATAACAGTATACACACAAAGAGAGTGACTGTTCACCATGACATGCACTCGAAGAGAGGGGTCTTTCATCGCAATATACGCTCAAAGAGAGTGGTCATCCTTCGCGGCATACACTTAAAAAGAGGGACCATTAATTATGACATACTCTCGAAGAGAGGGGTCATTCATCGCGACATACGCTCAAAGAGGGGTCGTCCATCACGGTATACGCTCTAAAAAAGGGACCGTTAATTATGACATGCACTAGAAGGGAGGGATTGTTCACCAGGACATACAATCTAAGACAAGGATCATTCATCGTGACTTACACTCAAAGAGAGTGGTCGTCCAACACGACATACGCTCAAAGAGAATGGTTGTCCATCACAGCATACGCTCAAAGAGAGGGACCGACCATTATGAAATACTCTCGAACAGAGGGGTCATTCACCGCAACATACACTAAAAGAGAGGAGTCGTGCATCACGGTATACGCTCTAAGAAAGAGAATGTTCATTATGATATGCACTCGAAAAGAGTGTTTATTCATCGCGAGATACACTCAAAGAGAAGGGTCGTCCATTACGGTATACGCTCAAAAAGTGGATTGTTCACCATGACAAGAAATGGAAGGGAGGGTCCTTCATTGCGACAAACACTTAAAAAGAGGGGTCATCGATCAGGATATACGCTTAAAGAGAAGGATCTTTCATTATGACAAACCCTCAAAGAGAGGGGTCATTCATCGCGATATAAGCTCGAAGAGAAGGGTCATCCATCACGGTTTACGCTCTAAGAAAGGGACCGTCCATTATGATATGCACTCGAATAGAGGGGTCATTCATCGCGACGTACGATCAAATGGAAGGGTCGCCCATCACGGTTTATGCTCAAAGAGTGGAATTGTTCACCATGTCATGCACTCGAAGAGAGGGGTCATTCATCGCGACATAGTCTCAAAGGTAGGGTTTGTCTGTCACGGCATACGCTCAAAGAGAGTGATCAATCATTATGACATACTCTCGAAGAGAGGGGTTATTCACCGCGACATACGCTCGAAGAGAGGGGTCGTCCATAACGGTGTACGCTCTATGAAAGTGAACGTTCATTATGACATGCACTCGAAGAAAAGGGTGATCAATCGAGACATACGCTCAAAGAGAGGCTACGTCCATCACGGTAGACGCACAATGAGAGGAATCATTCACCATGACTTGCACTCGAAGAGAGGTGTTATTCATCGCGACATACGCACATTGAGAAAGGTCGTCCATCACGATATACGCTCTAAGAAAGGGACCGTTCATTATAACAAGCACTCAAAGAGAGGAGTCATTCATCGCGATATACGCTCAAAGAGAGGGGTCTTCCATCACGTTATATGCTCAAAGAGAGGGACCTTTCATTGTAACATGCACTCGAAGAAAGGGCTCATTCATCGCGACATACGCTCAAAGAGATGGGTCATCCATCACAGTATACACTCTAGGAAAGGGATCATTACATGCACTCAAAGGGAGGGGTCATTCATCGCTACAAACGCTCAAAGAGAAGGGTCGTCCATCACGGTATCGGCTCATAAAGAGGGATCGTTTATTATGACATGCACTTGAAGAGAGGGGTCATTCACCATGGCATACGCTCAAAGAGAGGGGTCGCCCATCACAATATACGCTTAAAGAGAGGGACCGTTCATTACGACCAGCACTCGAAGAGAGGGGTTATTCACCGTGACATAAGCTTAAAGAGAAGGGTCGTCCATCACGGTATACGCTCTAAGAAAGGGATCATTCGTTATGACCTACTCTCGGTGAGAGGGGTCATTCACCGCGACATATACTCAAAGAGAAAGGTCGCCCGTTGCAGTATATGCTTTAAGAAAGGTACTGTTAATTATGACATGCACTAGAAAAGAAGGACATTTCACAGGACACAGTCAAAGATAGGAATCATTCATCGCGGCTTACGCTGAAAGAGAGTGGTCGTCCAACACGACATACGCTCAAAGAGAGGGGTGGTCCATCACGACATACTCTCAAAGAGAGGGACCGATCATTATGAAATACTCTCGAACAGAGGTGCATTCACTGTGACATACGCTAAAACAAAAGAGTCGTGTATCACGGTATACGCTCTAAGATAGGGAATATTCATTATGATATGCACTCGAAGAGAGGGGTTATTCATCACGAGATACACTCAAAGACAAGGGTCGTCACTTACGGTATATGCTCAAAGAGAGGATTGTTCACCATGACATGCACTCGAAGAGAGGGGTCCTTCAGTGCGACATACACTCAAAAAGAGGGGTCATCAATCACGGTATACGCTTAAAGAAAAGTGTCTTTCATTATGACAAAACAAAAAAAGAGAGGGGTCATTCATTGCGAAATATGCCAAAGAGAAGGGTCACCCATCACGGTATACGCTCTAAGAAAGGGACCGTTCATTATAACATACACTCGAAGAGACGGGTCATTTATCGCAACATACAATCAAATAGAGGGGTCGTCCATCATGGTCTACGCTTAAAGAGAGGAATCGTTCACAATGTAATGCTCAAAGAGTGGGGTTATTCATCGCGACATAGTCTCAATGGGAGGGTTTGTCCGTCACAATATACGCTCAAAGAGTGGGGTCGTCCATCACAGTATACGCCCAAAGAGTGACTATTCACCACGAAATGTACTCGAAGAGAGGGGTCATTCATCGCAACGAACACTCAAAGATAGGGTCATCGATCACGGTATATGCTCAAAGAGAGGGACCATTGATTATGATACGCACTCAAGGGGAGGTTTCATTCATCGCGACATACTCTCAAAGAGATGGGTCATCCATCACGGTATATGTTCTAAGAAGGGGACCGTTTAGTATGACATGCACTCGAAGAGAGAGATCATTCACCGCGACATACGCTCAAAGAGAGGGGTCGTCCATCACAGTATGCTCTCTAAGAAAGGGACCGTTCATTAATACATGCATTCATAGAGAGGGGTCATTCATCGCAATATAAGCTCAAAGAGAGGGATCATCCATCACGGTATCCGCTAAAAGATTGGGATCGTTCACCATGACATGCACTAGAATAGAGGGGTCATTCATAGCAACATACGCTCAAAGAGAGGGGTCGTCCATCACGGCATCCGCTCGTAAAGAGGGACCGTTCATTATGACATGCACTCAAAGAGATGGGTCGTCCATCACAATATACGCTCAAAGAGAGGGACCGTTCAATACGACCATCACTCAAAGAGAGGGGTCTTTCACAGTGACATAAGCTTTAAGAGAAGGGTCGTCCATCACGGTATACGCTCTAAGAAAGGGACCATTCGTTATGACCTACTCTCGATGAGAGGGGTCATTCACCGCTACATATGCTCAAAGAGAAAGGTCGCCCATCGCAGTATATGCTCTAAGAAAGGTACTATTAATTATGACATGCACTAGAAAAGGACTTTTTACAGGACATACAGTCGAAGAAAGGAATCATTCATCGCGACTTACGCTAAAAGAGAGTGGTCGTCCAACACGACATACGCTCAAAGAGAGGGGTCGTCCATCACGACATACTCTCAAAGAGAGGGACCGATCATTATGAAATACTCTCGAACAGAGGTGCATTCACTGTGACATATGCTAAAACAGAAGAGTCGTGTATCACGGTATACGCTCTAAGATAGGGAATATTTATTATGATATGCACTCGAAGAGAGGGGTTATTCATCACGAGATACACTCAAAGACAAGGGTCGTCCTTTACGGTATATGCTGAAAGAGAGGGATTGTTCACCATGACATGCACTCGAAGAGAGGGGTCCTTCATTGCGACATACACTCAAAAAGAGGTGTCATCGATCACGGTATATGCTTAAAGAAAAGGGTCTTTCATTATGACAAAACCTCAAAGAGAGGGGTCATTCATTGCGATATATGCCAAATAGAAGGGTCATCCATCACGGTATACGCTCTAGGAATGGGACCGTTCATTATGACATACATTCGAAGAGAGCGGTCATTTATCGCGACGTACAATCAAATGGAGGGGTCGTCCATCATGGTTTATGCTTAAAGAGAGGAATCGTTCACAATGTAATGCTCAAAGAGTGGGGTCATTCATCAAAGTGTATGCTCAAAGGGTTTGTCCGTCACGATATACGATCAAAGAGTAGGGTCGTCCATCCAAGTATACGCTCAAAGAGGGACTGTTAACCACGAAATGTACTCGAAGAGTGGGGTCATTCATCGCAGCGTACGCTCAAAGATAGGGTCATCGATCACGGTATACGCTCAAAGAGAAGGACCATTAATTATGATACGCACTCAAGGGGAGGTTTCATTCATCGCGACATACTCTTAAAGAGATGGGTCAACCATCACGGTATATGTTCTAAGAAGGGGACCGTTCAGTATGACATGCACTCGAAGAGGGAGATCATTCACCGCGACATACGCTCAAAGAGAGGGGTCGTCCATCACAGTATGCTCTCTAAGAAAGGGACCGTTCATTATTACATGCATTCGTAGAGAGGGGTCATTCATCGCAATATAAGCTCAAAGAGAGGGATCATCCATCACGGTATCCGCTCAAAGATTAGGATCGTTCACCATGACATGCACTAGAATAAAGGGTCATTCATAGCGACATACACTCAAAGAGAGGGGTCGTCCATCACGATATACGCTCAAAGAGAGGAGTCGTTCATTATGACATACACTCGAAGAAATGGGTCATTCATAGTGACATATGCTCAAAGAGAGGGGTCGTCCATCACGATATACTCTCAAAGAGAGGAGCCGTTGATTATGACATACACACGAAGAAATGGGTCATTCAACGCGATATACGCTCAAAGAGAGGGTTCGTCCATCACGGTATATGCTCAATGAGAGGGACAATTCACCATGACATGCACTCGGAGAAAGGGGTCATTCATCATGACAAATACTCAAAGAGAGCGGTCGTCCATCACGAGATACGCTCAAAGAGAGGGACCGGTCATTATGACATACGCTCAAATAGAGCGGTCATTCACTGCGACATACGCCTAATGAGAGGGGTTGTCCATCACGATTTACGCTCTAAGAAAGGAACCGTTCGTTATGACATGCACTGGAAGAGAGGGGTCATTCAACGTGACATACGCTCAAAGAGAGGGGTTGTCCATCACGGTATACGGTCAAAGAGAAGGGTCGTCCATCACGCCACACGCTCAAAGAGAGGGACCGTTCATTATGGAATTTGCTTGTAGAGAGGGCTCATTCATCGCGGTATACGCTCAAAGGGAGGGGTCATCCATCACAGTATACGCTCTAAGAAAGGGACTGTTCATTATGAAATGCACCCAATAAGAGTGGTCATTCATCGCGGAATATGCTTAAAGAGAGAGGTCATCCATCACGGTATACGCTCTAAGAAAGGGACCGATCATTATGACATGAACTCGAAGGGAAGGGTCATTCATTGCGACATACGCTAAAAGCGAGGGGTCGTCCATCACAGTATTCACTCAAAGAGAGGGATCTTTCAGCATGACATGCACTCGAAGAGAGGGGTCATTCATCGCGACATATGCTTAAAGAGAGGTGTCTCGATCACGGTATTCGCTCACAGAGAGGGACTATTTTTTATGACATTCCCTCGAAGAGAGAGGTAATTCATTGTGACATACGCTCAAAGATAGGGGTCGTCCATCACAGTAGTCACGGTTTAAAAACTCTTAAGGAACGAGTCTTCACTTTTTAGTGTTAGTTCCTCCTTTGTTTACACCGTACCATCAATTATATTTCATCTTTTCATTTCCATCAACCATACATCCATATTTTCCATACTTCATCCTAAACACAACAATCAACTTATCATCATTCCATTGTCGTATCGTCTTGTAATCATATCAATTACTTACTAGAATCACGATCAGGCAATCACATATACAAATTCGGATATTCGGCAATGGGATTCATATCATACGATCAAAGAGAGGGGTCTTCCATCACGATATACTCTCTAAGAAAGGGACGGTTCATTATGACCTGCACTCGAAGAGAGGGGTCATTCATCACGCCATACGCTCAATGAGAAGGGTCGTCCATAACGGTATACACTCCAAAAAATGGATCGTTCATTATGACTTGCTGGTATAAAATACACAGCGGGATAGATGGTGGTGGTGGTATGATGTTGGATAGATTTGTCCTTGGCACCCTCCTAATTGCAATTGAATAGGCAAACACCTACAAACGAAACGAATCTCTCCGGTGAATTGACGATATGTTGTTGTCCATATTTATGCTCAATGTGCATTACTTTAGCCCTCTCATGCATGTATCACTTGCACTCGAAGAAAGGGGTCATTCAATGCGACATACCCTCAATGAGAGGGGTCGTCCATCACGGTATACGCTCAAAGAGATGGACCCTTCACCATGACATGCACTCGAAGAGAGGGGTCACTCATCGGGACATATGCTCAAAGAGAGGGGTTGTCCAACATGCCATACGTTCAAAGAGAGGGACCATTCATTATGACATACTCTCGAAGAGATGGGTTATTCACCGCGACATACACTCCAAGAGGGGTCGTCCATCACGGTACATGCTCTAAGAAAGGGACTGTTCATTATAGTATGCACTCAAAGAGAAGGGTTATTCATCGATACATACGCTCGAAGAGAAGGGTCGTCCATTACGGTACATTCTCTAAGAAAGGAACCGTTCATTATGACATGCACTCGAAGAGAGGGGTCATTCATCGCGACTTACGCTCCAAGAGAGGGGACGTCATCACGGTATACGCACAAAGAGAGGGTCCGTTCACCATGACATGCACTCGAAGAGAGGGGTCATTCATAGACACATACGCTCAAAGTGAGGGGTCGTCCATCACGGGATACGCTAAAAGAGAGAGACCGGTGATTATGAAATACGCTCGAAGAGAAGGGTCGTACACTGCGATATCGCTCAAAGAGACGGGTTGTCCATCACGATATACGCTCTAAGAAAGGGACCATTCATTATGACATGTACTCGAAGAGAGGGGTTATTCACGGCGACATACACTCAAAGAGAGGGGTCATCCATCACAATATACTCTCTTAAAAAGTGACCATTCATTATATCATGCACTCGAAAAGTGGGGTCATTCCGCTCAAAGAGAAGGGTCGTCCATCACGGTATACGCTCTAAGAAAGTGACTGTTCATTATGACATTTACTTGAAGAGAAAGGTCATTCGTTGAGACATACTCTCAAAAAGAGGGGTCGTCCATCACGGTATACGCTCAAAGAGAGGGATCGTTCAGCATGACATGCACTCGAAGAGAGTGGTCATTCAACGCGACATATGCTCAAAAAGAGGGGTCATCGATCACGGTATACGCTCAAAGAGAGGGAATGATCATTATGACATGAACTCGAAGAGAGGGCTTATTCATCGTGACATACGCTCAAAGAGAGGGGTCGTCCATCACGGTATACGTTCTAAGAAAGGAAATATTTATTATGATATGCACTGAAAGAGAGAGGTCATTCATCGTGACATACGCTCAAAGAGAGGGGTCGTCCATCACGGTATACGCGCAAGAAGAAGGAACGTTCACCAAGACATGCACTCAAAGAGAGGGGTCGTTCATCACGAAATACGCTCAAAGACAGGGGTCGTCCATCATGGTATACGCTCAAAGAGGGGGACCGGTCACTACAACATACGCTCAAAGACAGGGGTCGTCCATCATGGGATACGCTTAAAGAGGGGGACCGGTCACTACAACAAACCTTCAAAGAAAGGGGTCATTCACCGCGACATACGCTTAAAGAGATGGGACGTCCATAACGGTATACGCTATAAGAAAGGGACCGTTCATTATGATATGCACTCGAAGAGAGGGGACATTCATCGCGACATATGCTCAAAGAGAGGGGTTGTCCTTCACGGTATACGCTCTAAGAGAGGGATTGTTCATTATGATATACACTCAAAGAGAGGGGTCATTCATCTCGCAATACGATCAAAGAGAGGGATTTTCCATCACATTATACTCTCAAAGAGAGGGATCGTTCATTATGACATGCAGTCGAAGAGAGGGGTCATTCATCGTGACATACGTTCAAAGAGAGGGTCGTCCATCACGGTATACAATGTAAGAAAGGGATCGTTCATAATGACATGCACTCAACTAGAGGGGTCATTCAATACGACATACACTTAAAGAGAGAGGTCATCCATCACGGTGTACGCTCTAAGAAAGTGACTATTTATTATGACATAACCTCGAAGAGTGGTGTCATTCATCGTGACATACGCTCAAAGAGAATGGTTGTCCATCACGGTATACGCTCTAAGAAAGGGACCGTTCATTATGACATGCACTAGAAGAGAGGGGTCATTCATTGCAACATACGTTCAAAAAGAGGTTTCGTTCAACATGGTATACGCTCAAAGAGAGGGATAGTTCACCATGACATGTACTCGAAGAGAGGGGTCATTCATCGTGATATACGCTAAAAAAGAGTGGTCATTGATCACGATATACGCTCAAAGAGAGGGATCGTTCATTATGACATGCACTCGAAGAGAGGGTTCATTCATCGCGACATACGCTCAAAGAGAGTGGTATTCATCACGGCATACGCTCTAAGAATGAGATCATTCATTATGACATGCACTCGAATAGATGGGTCATTCATCGTGACAAATGCTCAAATAGTAGGGTCGTCCATCACGGTATACACTCTAAGAAAGGGACTGTTCATTATGACATTCACTCGTAGAGAGTGGTCGTCTATCACGACTAAGCTCAAAGAGGGGGATCGTTCACCATAATATGCACTCGAAAGAGTGGGGTCATTCATCGCGACATAAGCTCAAAGAGAGGGGTCGTCCATCACGTGATACGCTCAAAGAGAGGGACTGATCATTATGATATACGCTCGAAGAGATGGGTCATTCTCCCAACATACACTCAAAGAGAGAGGTCGTTCATCACAGTATACCCTATAAGAATGGGATCATTCATTATGACATGCCCTCGTAGAGAGGGGTCATTCATTACGGCATACGCTCAAAGAGAATGGTCGTCCATCACGGGACATGCTCTAAGAAATATAACGTTCATTACGACAAAAACTAGAAGAAAAGGATCATTCAATGCGACATACCCTCAAAGAGAGTGGTCTTCGATCACGGTATACGCTTAAAGAGGGGGACCGATCATTATGATATGCACTTGAAGTGAGGGGTCATTCATCTCGATATACGCTCAAAGGAGGGGTCATCCATCACGGCATACGCTATAAGAAAGGGACCATTCTTTGTGACAAGCACTCGAAGAGAGCGGTCATTCATCGCGACATACGCTTAAAGAGAGGGGTCGTCCATCATGTGATACGCTCAAAGAGAGGGACCGATCATTATGATATACGGTCGAAGAGATGGGTAATTCTTCGCGATATACAATCAAAGAGAGGTGTCGTCTATCACGGTATACCCTCTTAGAAAGGGACCGTTCATTATGACATGCACTCGTAGAGAGAGGTCATTCATCACGACATACGCTCAAAGAGAGGGGTCGTCCATCACGGGATATGCTCTAAGAAATGGATCATTCATTTCAAATAAACTCGAAGAAAGGGGTCATCCAACGCCACATATGCTCAAACAGAGGCGTCATCCATCACAGCAAACGCTCAAAGAGAGGGGTCATCCATCACGGTATACTCTCTAAGAAAGGGGTCATTCATCGCCATATACGTTCAAAGAGAGGGGTCGTCCGTTATGACATACGCTCAAAGAGAGGGACCATTTATTCTGACATATTATCGAAGAGATGGACCGTTCACCATATCCTGCAAGAGAGGCTCGTCCATCATGGTATATGCTCAAAGAGAGGGACCGTTCACCATGTCCTACACTCGAAGAGAGATGTTATTCATCGTGATATACGCTTAAAGAGAGGATCTTATATAACAGCATACACTCAAAGAGAGTGACTGTTCACCATGACATGCACTCGAAGATAGGGGTCTTTCATCGCAATATACGCTCAAAGAGAGGGGTCATCCTTCGCGGCATACGCTTAAAGAGAGGGACCATTAATTATGACATACTCTCGAAGAGAGGGGTCATTCACCACGACATACGCTCAAAGAGAGGGGTCGTCCATCACGGTATACTCTCTAAAAAAAGGACCGTTAATTATGACATGCACTAGAAGGGAGGGATTGTTCACCAGGACATACAGTCTAAGACTAGGATCATTCATCGTGACTTACGCTCAAAGAGAGTGGTCGTCCATCACAGCATACGCTCAAAGAGAGGGACCGACCATTATGAAATACTCTCGAACAGAGGGGTCATTCACCGCAACATACACTAAAAGAGAGGAGTCGTACATCACGGTATACGCTCTAAGGAAGGGAATGTTCATTATGATATGCACTCGAAGAGAGTGGTTATTCATCGCGAGATACACTCAAAGAGAAGGGTCGTCCATTACGGTATACGCTCAAAGAGATGGATTGTTCACCATGACAAGTACTGAAAGAGAGGGTCCTTCATTGCAACAAGCACTCAAAAAGAGGAGTCATCGGTCAGGATATACGCTTAAAGAGAAGGATCTTTCATTATGACAAACTCTCAAAGAGAGGGGTTATTCATCGTGATATAAGCTTAAAGAGAAGGGTGATCCATCATGGTTTACGCTCTAAGAAAGGGACCGTCCATTATGACATGCACTCGAAGAGAGGGGTTATTCATCGCGACATACGATCAAATGGAAGGGTCGCCCATCATGGTTTATGCTCAAAGAGAGCAATCGTTCACCATGTCATGCACTCGAAGAGAGGGGTCATTCATTGCGACATAGTCTTAAAGGGAGGGTTTGTCTGTCACGGCATACGCTCAAAGAGAGTGACCGTTTGATGTGAGCACATCTACACTAGCTCAAACAGCTGATCCGGAGGTCTTACCATCAGGACCCATCACTCGATCAAAGGCTAAGCAATTCAGGGAAGTTCTTATTCTTAAATGTTTACAAGTCTCAGAATCCCTTAATAATGCATATGCCTTAGAGAATAAACTTTACACTATGTTACATACTGATGTGTAACATCTTGTAACTATATAGTACTTAAGCTAGTATTGTGTTTATTAAGCATGTAAATAGGTGTGTTTTCAATAAGTTCAATAAGAACACAAGCTCATAATCATGTTTACCATGTTTCTTTAGCTTGTTACATGTTTTCCAATATGATAACTATGTTTTTCAGCTTGTTTTAACTTTCTTTAATAAGTTTACAATACTTATGATGGTATAACTTTTGTTTTCTCATAGGCACAAGGAAGAGTACCAAATGAAGGACTTCACCTTAGCTCGGGAAAAGCTCAATGGATTTCTAGCAGCTCGTTTCAGCTCAACTAATCCTCAACACTTCAGCTAGCTGAATTCAGCTCAACTCAGCTCCATTCAGCTCAACTCCAGCTCTACTAGCTCAACTCAAGCTGGTGAGTCCCGGGATAGCTCAAAGGTGTCCTCCACGTGGGAGAGTGTGTCATGGTCATGTGACCAGCATGAGGGGCGTCCACCATCCTTCCAAGCATGTGCATGGCATGTGGCAGATTCAAATTTCAAGATTTCCCTCCTTGAAGTTGGCGTCAAAGTAAGATAAGGACAAGGAGTTATTTCCTTTGAATTTCACACATAAAACACATGTGTTAAATGTTTGAAATTCAGTCTTCCCTCCCTCCAAAACCAGCCGGCCACAAAGGATAAGGATGAGTAGTTTTCTCATCCACATTTAACATAATTAACACATGTTAATTGTGCTTACATTTCAGCCACTCATCTGAAACTTCCAATTCAATTCTGGCCAAGTATTCTAGGCGCCAACTCCCTTGTACTAGCCTATATATATGTATACTTTGTAATGTGAAAAAGAAGACAATTTGAATGAAATTTACTTTTGTGAGAATTTCTCTCATTTCGGTTCTTTTGAGAACTTTCTGACTTCTCAAGTTCGTTGCTTGCGTGGTCAACCCCTTTGATACTTTGGGTTCTCGGTTGTAGATAATCGAAGGGTCCAAGTCCGTCTGAAGCAAGTTCAAGATAAGGTTCGGGTTCGTTCAACAGATTGTTCGAGTTCATCCTTGGAGTTTGTTTCATTTTATTTCTTTTCCTTGTTTTTATTTCATTTTCGTACTACCCCTTGCATCCTATTTTTCAACCTTGTCAGAAACTTCATTTCTCACCAGTCACCTCACCAAAGACCAAACCTAGCCATAACCAAACCAATACTTTCAACGTTCCACCATTGTCAACTTCTCCGAGCCTTCATCTTCTACATTCTGTCTACCTAAATTTTTCAGCCCTTTTAAACACCAATTTGCAGCCATGCTTATTGCAGGAGACATCTTACTTCAATCCTAGATCCGAAACAATCAAGAAGGCGTCCTCAACAAGGAGCCCTCTTATCATGTGGTAATCAGAGCCTAGGTTGGATTACAAGTAAGAATCATCTTCGTGAGTGCAAAAACAATCAAAAAAAAAAAAAAAAAAAAAGTCAAAAAAAAAAGTCAAAGTCAACTCTAGTTAAAAAAAAAAATCCGAAAATTCAAAAAAAAAAAAAAAAAATCAGAATATCAATAGTTGAAAGAAAATGCAAGTTTAATGTGTTCTACAGCATCAAACACTACCACAATCAACCGGGCATGAAGAATTGATTGTTCGGTGAAAGGAGAGTAGTAAGTGTTTCTTTGTAGTAAGTAATCCATTTTTTTTTCTTTTTCTTTCTTTCTAACCTTTACCTTACTTTACATCACTTTTCTTTCCATTTAACACTAACCGAATTTGTTTTGGACAGAACCTTACATTTCGATTGTCACTAACCGTTGTTGTTAAAGACTAACACTTGTGACAGATTTGAAGAAGTCTACGCTAGTCCTCTAAAGAACTTATAACGAGAGAAGGAGTGGTAAAAGGCATTTGTGTGTGTGAGATCAGAAGGGGAATCAAAAGAGCCATTCAAGTATTCCCGAGTGAAACACGAGTGTTGGAGTGCCATTTTTATTTTTCTTTGGAGTGAACTTGTGAGGATCTTGTGTGTGTACTTTGTGAGGTCCATTTATCCTTATTTTTATTTTGTGTTGTTTGTTCTTTACTAACAATGGCAGGTTCAAATGGAGATCGTGATGATCAACAACAAAACGACGTTCAACCAAGCCTTATGATGCAAGCCATGCTTCGAGAAGTCCGAAGAGTAGTGCAATCAGAGATTGAACAATTGCACGTGAGAATGGACAAGATCGAGGGATCTCAAAACAATTCCCATGATGACAACAATGATGACGTTGAAGAAGTGCAAGAACCGAGGCAGAATGCTCCTAGAACAAATGGGAGGCGTGTACAACACCAGGCACAACTGGATGACAATTTGAACAACATCAAAGTTGCCATACCCCCTTTTCAAGGACGATCAGATCCGGATGCATATCTTGCGTGGGAAAGCAAGGTGGAACACGTCTTTGATTGCTACAATTATTCTGACCAGAAGAAGGTTCGATTGGCAGCGATGGAGTTCGTTGACTATGCCTTAATTTGGTGGGATCAATTGATTCTAAGTAGAAGACGAACCGGTGAAGGTCCAATCAATACATGGGCAGAGATGAAAAGAATTTTGAGAAAGAGATTCGTACCATCCCATTACCATCGAGACCTATTTCAAAGGTTACAAACTTTGAAACAAGGAAATCGAAGCGTCGAAGATTATTTTAAAGACATGGAGATGGCCATGATGCGTGCTAACATTGAGGAAGACCGAGAAGCAACCATGGCGCGATTCCTTTCAGGTTTGAACACTGACATTGCCAATGCTGTTGAATTGCAACATTACGTCGAATTAGACGAAATGGTGCAAATGGCAATTAAGGTTGAGAGGCAGCAACGAAGAAAGATGTCGTCATCCCGAAGTAATAATTCTTTCAGACCTCCTTCCAATTCTGTTTTCAATCCTTCTAACAATTTCAGGAAACAAGCACCGTTTCAAAACAAAGAGAAGGGTGAAACGAGCAAGCCAAAGGCCCCGATTGTAGATGTTGGGCGTGGGAAGCAAATTGCACAACCAGAACGTCCAGAACGCTCAAGGGATATTCAGTGCTTTAAGTGTCTTGGAAGAGGACATATTGCAAGCCAATGTCCTAATCGGAAGACTATGTTGATGTTAGAAAACGGAGAGATTGAGTCTGAATCCGACAATGAAGAACAGGAACCTTTACACAAGGAAGACAAGGATGATGCGGATGATGCCTTGGATACATACATGACCGGTGAAGCACTTGTCATAAAAAGAAGTCTAAATGCTACACCTACACAAGACGACCAGCAACGAGAGAACATCTTCCATACTAGATGCCTCATTAACGACAAGGTATGTGTTGTCATTATTGATGGTGGTAGTTGTACTAATGTTGCAAGTTCTTTCATGGTTGATAAGTTAGGCTTAAAAACGATGAAGCATCCCAAACCATATCGTCTTCAATGGTTAAATGATGGCGGAGAAGTACGAGTTACTAGACAAGTTTCGGTACCATTTACCATAGGGAGGTATAAAGATGAAATCCTTTGTGATGTCGTCTCAATGGATGCGTGTCACCTACTTTTGGGACGTCCATGGCAATACGACAAAGGTACGTTGCATGATGGAATTACAAATCGATATTCTTTTACACATGCAGGTAAGAAGATCACCTTAGCACCTTTGACACCGAGTCAAGTGCAAGAAGATCAGGTTCGATTGAGAAAGAATGTCGAGGAAGCCAAAACAGAAAGGAAGAAGACGAACGTATATGCGAGCGGCAAGGATATCAGGAAATGTCTTTCCTCTCAACAAACTTTACTTATTTTAATGTATAAGGAGTATTGTTTGTTATCTGATATTCCTAATGATTTGCCTACATCTATTACGTCTCTTTTGCAGGAGTTTGAAGACGTGTTTCCGGATGAGACACCGAGTGGGTTGCCACCTATTCGAGGTATAGAACATCAAATTGATTTCATTCCGGGAGCTACCATTCCAAATCGGCCAGCATATCGAAGTAATCCAGAAGAAACAAAGGAACTTCAAAAACAAATCACCGAGTTGATGGAAAAGGGTTACATTCGGGAAAGTTTAAGTCCGTGCGCTGTACCAGTACTTTTAGTACCCAAGAAAGACGGAACATGGAGAATGTGTGTTGATTGCCGAGCGGTGAATCAGATTACCATCAAGTATAGGCATCCCATTCCTCGTCTTGATGACATGCTAGATGAGTTGTGTGGTGCGACCATATTTTCCAAAATTGATTTAAAGAGTGGATATCATCAGATTCGGATGCGAGAAGGCGACGAATGGAAGACAGCCTTCAAAACGAAATTGGGTCTGTACGAGTGGTTAGTGATGCCTTTCGGTTTAACTAACGCACCTAGCACCTTTATGCGTCTGATGAATCATGTTTTACGATCTTACATTGGAAAATATTGTGTTGTGTACTTTGATGACATTCTTATATACAGCAAGTCTTTGCAGGATCACGAGGAACACTTGAGGAATGTTCTTGGCACATTGAGAAAAGAAAGGTTATTTGGTAATCTGAAGAAATGTATGTTTTGTACTGATAAGGTTACCTTTCTTGGTTTTATCGTGACTGCACAGGGTGTGGAAGTCGATCCAGAAAAGGTGAAGGCGATTCAGGATTGGCCTCGACCGACATCAATAAGTCAGGTTAGATCTTTTCATGGTTTAGCTAGTTTTTATCGTCGGTTTGTACCTAATTTCAGTTCCATTACCGCCCCCTTAACCGGGATTATAAAGAAGAATTCAGTCTTCAATTGGGGTGATGAACAGGAAGAAGCCTTCTTGAAAATTAAGGATTATTTGACTAAGGCCCCAGTGTTAGCCTTACCTAACTTTGATAAAATGTTCGAGATTGAGTGTGATGCTTCAGGAATAGGAATTGGAGCCGTTTTATCACAGGAGAAGCGACCTATTGCCTATTTCAGCGAGAAGTTAAGTGGTGCTACCTTGAATTATCCAGTGTACGACAAAGAGATGTATGCATTGATTCGAGCTCTTGAAACATGGCAGCACTATCTCTTACCGAAAGAATTCGTAATTCACACCGATCACGAAGCTTTGAAGCACATAACAGGTCAGCATAAGTTGAATAAAAGGCATGCTAAGTGGGTTGAATTTCTAGAATCTTTTCCTTATGTCATTCGATATAAGAAAGGTAAAGACAACGTTGTAGCAGATGCCTTATCCCGTAGGTATGCACTTCTGAATTACTTAGACTCTCATTTGATTGGGTTTGCCTATATCAAAGAATTATATGCTACTGACCCTGATTTTGGAAAAAGATATACATTGTGTGAAAAGGGTGCAGATGAGAAATTTTATCGACATGATGATTATCTTTTCAAAGAAGGAAGACTCTGCATTCCTCAAGGGTCAATTCGAGAGGTCCTAATTCGAGAAGCTCATGAAGGAGGACTTATGGGACACTTTGGAGTCACCAAGACGTTACACATTCTCAAGGAGCACCTATTCTGGCCAAAGATGCGACGAGACGTCGAAAGGATGTGTGAACGATGCGTGACATGTAAGAAAGCAAAGTCGAAGGTATTACCACACGGTTTGTACTTACCTTTACCTATTCCCGACTCCCCCTGGACTGATATATCTATGGATTTTGTGTTGGGATTGCCTAGGACTAGGACAGGTAGAGATAGTATCTTTGTTGTGGTTGACAGGTTCTCAAAGATGGCACACTTCATTGCGTGTCATAAGACCGATGATGCTGTTAATGTGGCTAACTTGTTCTTTAAGGAAATTGTGCGTTTACATGGTATTCCTAGGTCGATTGTTTCTGACAGGGATGTAAAATTCTTGAGTCACTTCTGGAGGACTCTTTGGAGCAAATTAGGTACGAAACTTATGTTTTCTACTACTTGTCATCCCCAAACTGATGGACAAACTGAGGTTGTTAATCGTATTTTATCTACTTTACTCCGTTCCATCATCAAAAAGAATATTAAGACGTGGGAAGATTGTTTGCCGCATGTTGAATTTGCATATAACCATGCCGTTCATTCTGCTACTAAAATGTCACCTTTTGAGGTTGTTTATGGATTTAATCCTATCACTCCTCTCGATATGTTGCCTTTGCCATATGAACAAGTGACGAATAGGGACGGACAATCCAAGGCTGATTATGTAAAGAAGTTGCATCAACAGGTTAAAGATAACCTTGAACGAAGGACTCAACAATACGAGAAGCAAGCGAACAAAGGACGTAAGCGAGTTACCTTCGATGTTGGAGATTGGGTTTGGATTCACTTCCGAAAGGAACGTTTTCCAACCCAACGACGGTCCAAGCTGTTACCACGAGGAGATGGTCCTTTTCAAGTGGTTGAGAAAGTGAACGACAATGCTTACAAGTTGGACTTGCCGGGTGAATACAATGTAAGTGCTACATTTAATGTTTCCGACTTATCCCCTTTTAATGATTCTGCAGATTTGAGGACAAATCCTTTTCAAGAAGGGGGGGATGATGTGAGCACATCTACACTAGCTCAAACAGCTGATCCGGAGGTCTTACCATCAGGACCCATCACTCGATCAAAGGCTAAGCAATTCAGGGAAGTTCTTATTCTTAAATGTTTACAAGTCTCAGAATCCCTTAATAATGCATATGCCTTAGAGAATAAACTTTACACTATGTTACATACTGATGTGTAACATCTTGTAACTATATAGTACTTAAGCTAGTATTGTGTTTATTAAGCATGTAAATAGGTGTGTTTTCAATAAGTTCAATAAGAACACAAGCTCATAATCATGTTTACCATGTTTCTTTAGCTTGTTACATGTTTTCCAATATGATAACTATGTTTTTCAGCTTGTTTTAACTTTCTTTAATAAGTTTACAATACTTATGATGGTATAACTTTTGTTTTCTCATAGGCACAAGGAAGAGTACCAAATGAAGGACTTCACCTTAGCTCGGGAAAAGCTCAATGGATTTCTAGCAGCTCGTTTCAGCTCAACTAATCCTCAACACTTCAGCTAGCTGAATTCAGCTCAACTCAGCTCCATTCAGCTCAACTCCAGCTCTACTAGCTCAACTCAAGCTGGTGAGTCCCGGGATAGCTCAAAGGTGTCCTCCACGTGGGAGAGTGTGTCATGGTCATGTGACCAGCATGAGGGGCGTCCACCATCCTTCCAAGCATGTGCATGGCATGTGGCAGATTCAAATTTCAAGATTTCCCTCCTTGAAGTTGGCGTCAAAGTAAGATAAGGACAAGGAGTTATTTCCTTTGAATTTCACACATAAAACACATGTGTTAAATGTTTGAAATTCAGTCTTCCCTCCCTCCAAAACCAGCCGGCCACAAAGGATAAGGATGAGTAGTTTTCTCATCCACATTTAACATAATTAACACATGTTAATTGTGCTTACATTTCAGCCACTCATCTGAAACTTCCAATTCAATTCTGGCCAAGTATTCTAGGCGCCAACTCCCTTGTACTAGCCTATATATATGTATACTTTGTAATGTGAAAAAGAAGACAATTTGAATGAAATTTACTTTTGTGAGAATTTCTCTCATTTCGGTTCTTTTGAGAACTTTCTGACTTCTCAAGTTCGTTGCTTGCGTGGTCAACCCCTTTGATACTTTGGGTTCTCGGTTGTAGATAATCGAAGGGTCCAAGTCCGTCTGAAGCAAGTTCAAGATAAGGTTCGGGTTCGTTCAACAGATTGTTCGAGTTCATCCTTGGAGTTTGTTTCATTTTATTTCTTTTCCTTGTTTTTATTTCATTTTCGTACTACCCCTTGCATCCTATTTTTCAACCTTGTCAGAAACTTCATTTCTCACCAGTCACCTCACCAAAGACCAAACCTAGCCATAACCAAACCAATACTTTCAACGTTCCACCATTGTCAACTTCTCCGAGCCTTCATCTTCTACATTCTGTCTACCTAAATTTTTCAGCCCTTTTAAACACCAATTTGCAGCCATGCTTATTGCAGGAGACATCTTACTTCAATCCTAGATCCGAAACAATCAAGAAGGCGTCCTCAACAAGGAGCCCTCTTATCACCGTTCATTATGACATACTCTCGAAGAGAGGGGTCGTCCATCACGGTGTACGCTCTATGAAAGTGAACGTTCATTATGACATGCACTCGAAGAAAAGGGTGATCAATCGAGGCATACGCTCAAAGAGAGGCTACGTCCATCACGGTAGACGCACAAAGAGAGGGGTCGTCCATCACCATGACATGCACTCGAAGAGAGGTGTTATTCATCGCGACATACGCACATTGAGAAAGGTAGTCCATTACGATATACGCTCTAAGAAAGGGACCATTCATTATAACATGCACTCAAAGAGAGGGGACATTCATCGCGATATACGCTCAAAGAGAGGGGTCTTCCATCACGTTATATGCTCAAAGAGAGGGACCTTTCATTGTAACATGCACTCGAAGAAAGGGCTCATTCATCGCGACATACGCTCAAAGAAATGGGTCGTCCATCACAGTATACACTCTAGGAAAGGGACCGTTCATTATTACATGCATTCGTACAGAGGGGTCATTCATCGCAATATAAGCTCAAAGAGAGGGATCATCCATCACGGTATCCGCTCAAAGATTAGGATCATTCACCATGACATGCACTAGAATAAAGGGGTCATTCATAGCGACGTATGCTCAAAGAGAGGGGTCGTCCATCACGATATACGCTCAAAGAGAGGAGCCGTTCATTATGACATACACTCGAAGAAATGGGTCATTCATAGCGACATATGCTCAAAGAGAGGGGTCGTCCATCACGATATACGCTCAAAGAGAGGAGCCGTTCATTATGACATACACTCGAAAAAATGGGTCATTCAACGCGATATACGCTCAAAGAGAGGGGTCGTCCATCATGGTATACGCTCAAAGAGAGGGACCGTTCTCCATGAATTGCACTCAAAGATAGGGGCCATTCATGGCGACATACGCTGAAAGAGAGGGGTCGTCCTCACGGCATACGCTAAAATAGAGGTACAGTTCACCATGACATGCACTCGAAGAAAGGGGTCATTTATCATGACAAATGCTCAAAGAGAGCGGTCGTCCATCACGAGATACGCTCAAGGAGAGGGACCCCGGTCATAATGACATACGCTCGAATAGAGCGGTCATTCACCGCGACATACGCCTAATGAGAGGGGTTGTCCATCACGATTTACGCTCTAAGAAAGGAACTGTTCATTATGACATGCACTGGAAGAGAGGGGTCGTTCAACGCGACATACGCTCAAGGAGAGGGGTTGTCCATGACGGTATACGCTCAAAGAGAGGGGTCGTCCATCACGCCACACGCTCAAAGAGAGGGACCGTTCATTATGGAATATGCATGAAGAGAGGGCTCATTCATCGCGGTATACGCTCAAAGAGAGGGGTCTTCCATCACGGTATACGCTCTAAGAAAGGGACTGTTCATTATGAAATGCACCCAAAAAGAGGGGTCATTCATCGCGAAATATGCTCAAAGAGAGGGGTCATCCATCACGGTATACGCTCTAAGAAAGGGATCGATCATTATGACATGAACTCGAAGGGAGGGGTCATTCATGGCGACATACGCTAAAAGCGAGGGGTCGTCCATCACGGTATTCACTCAAAGAGAGGGGTCTTTCAGACATGCAGTCGAAGAGAAGGGTCATTCATCGCGATATATACTTAAAGAGAGGTGTCTCGATCACGGTATTTGCTCACAGAGAGGGACTATTTTTTATGACATTCCCTCGAAGAGAGGGGTAATTCATTGTGACATACGCCCAAAGATAGGGTCTTTCACCATGACAGTATTCGCTAAAAGTGAGGGACTGTTCACCATGAAATGCACTCAAAGAGAGGGTTCATTCATCGCAACGTACGCTCAAAGAGATGATCATCGATCACGGTATATGCTCAAAGAGAGGGATCGTTGATTATGACATGCACTCAAAGAGAGGAGTCATTCATCGTGACATACTCTCAAAGAAAGGGGTCTTCCATCACTGTATACGCTCTAAGAAAGGGACTATTTATTACGACATGCACTCGAAGAGGGGTCATTCATCGTGACATACGCTCAAAGAGAGGGGTCATTCACAACGACATACGCACCATGAGAGGGGTCGTCGATCACGGGATATGTTCTAAGAAGGGAACCGTTCATTATGACATGCACTCGAACAGAGGGGTCATTCATCGCGACATACACTCAAAAAGAGAGGAACCGTTCATTATGACATGCACTCGAGGAAAGGGGTCATTTACTGCGACATACGCTCAAAGAGAGTGGTCGTCCATCATGGTATACAGTCAAAGAGAGGGACCGTTCAACATGAATTGCACTTAAAGATAGGGGTCATTCATTGCGACAAACGCTCAAAGAGAGGGGTCGTCCATCACGATATACGCTCAAAGAGAGGAGTCGTTCATTATGACATACACTCGAAGAAATGGGTCATTCAACGCGATATACGCTCATACAGAGGGGTCGTCCATCATGGTATACGCTCAAAGAGAGAGACCGTTCACCATGAATTGCACTCAAAAATAGGGGCCATTCACCGCGACATACATTCAAAGAGAGGGACCGTTCAACATGAATTGCACTCAAAGATTGGGGTCATTCATCGCGATATACGCTCAAAGAGAGGGGTTGTCTATCATGGTATAGCTCAAAGAGAGGACAATTCACCATGACATGCACTCAAAGAAAGAGGTCATTCATCATAACAAATGCGCAAAGAGAGGTGTCATCCATCACGAGATACGCTCAAAGAGGGGGACCGGTGATTATGACATACGCTCGAATAGAGCAGTCATTCACCGCGACATACGCTCAATGAGAGGGGTTGTCCATCACGATTTACTCTCTGAGAAAGGAACCGTTCATTATGACATACGCTAGAATAGAGCGGTCATTCATTGCGATATGTTCTCATGAGAGGGGTTGTCCATCACGATTTACTCTCTGAGAAAGGAACCGTTCATTATGACATACACTCAAAGAGAGGGGTCATTCATCGCGATACACGCTCAAAGAGAGGGTTTGACCACCACGGTATACGCTCTAAGAAAGGGATCATTACATGCACTCGAAGAGAGGGGTCATTCATCGCGATAAACGCTCAAAGAGAAGGGTCGTCCATCACGGAATCTTCTAACAAAGAGGGACCGTTCAATATGACATGCACTCGAAGAGGGGTCGTTCACCGTGGCATACGCTCAAAGACAAGGTTCGTACATCATGGTATACGCTCAAGGAGAGGGACCGTTTACCATGACATGCACTCAAGGAGAGGAGCCATTCATCGTGACATACGCTCAAAGAGAGGAGTCATCCATCACGGGATACGCTCATAGAGAGGGACCGTTCACCATGACATGCACTCGAAGAGAGGGGTCATTCATTACGAAAAACACTTAAAGAGAGGGGATGTCCAACACGAGATACGCTCAAAGAGAGGGACCGGTCATTATGACATACGCTCGTATAGAGCAGTCATTCACCGCGACATACACAAAGAGAGGTGTCGCCACCACGATTTACGCTCTTAGAAAGGAACCGTTCATTATGACATTGACACGAAGAGAGGGGTCATTCACCGTGGCATACACTCAAAGAGAGGGGTCATCCATCACGGTATACGCTCTGAGAAAGGGAGAGTTCATTAATACATGAACTCGAAAAGAGGGGTCATTCATCGCGACATACGCTCAAAGAGAGGTGTCGTCCGTCAAGGTATACTCTGTAAGAAAGGGATAGTTCATTATGACAAGAACTCAAAGAGAGGGGTCAATCATCGCGACATACACTCGAAGAGAAGGGTTGACTATTAGGGTATACGCTCTAAGAAAGGGACTGTTTATTATGACATGCACATGAAGAGAGGGGTCATTCATCATGACGTACGTTCAAAGAGAGGGGTCGTCCAGCATGGTATACACTCAAATAGAGGGATCGTTCACAATGACATGTACTAAAAGACAGGGATCATTCAGATCGAGACATATTCATAGAAAGGGGTCGTTCATCACGGGATACAATCAAAGAGAGGGACCGATTATTATGATAAACTCTTGAAGGGAGGGGTCATTCACCGCAACATACCCTCAAAGACATGGGTCGTACTTCGCGATATACACTCAAAGTATGGTACCGTTCATTGTGTGTGACATGCACTCAAAGAGAAGGGTCAGTCGTTGCGACATATGCACAATGAGAAGGATTGTCCATCACGATATACGCTATCAGAAAGAGACCGTTCATTATGATAAGCACTCGAAGAGAGTGGTCATTCAACGCGACATACACTCAAAGAGAGGGGTCATCCATCACGACATACGCTCAAAGTGAGGGAACGTTCATTATGAAATACGCTCGAAGAGAGGGGTCATTCACTGTGACAAACGCTCAAAGAGAGGGGTCATCCATCACGGTATACGCTCAAAGAAAAGGACCGTTCATTATGAAATTTTCTCGAAGAGAGGGGTCATTTTCCACGACATATGCTCAGCGAGAGGGGTCGTCCATCATGGTAACGCTCTAAGAAAGGGATCGTTCATTATGACATGCACTCGAAGAGAGGTGTCATTCATCGCGATATACGCTCAAAGAGAGGGACCTTTCATTGTAACATGCACTAGAAGAGAGGGCTCATTCATCGCGACATACGCTCAAAGAGATGGGTCCTCTATCACAGTATACACTCTAAGAAAGGGATCATTACATGCACTCAAAGAGAGGGGTCATTCATCGCGACAAACGCTCAAAGAGAAGGGTCGTCCATCATGGTATCCGTTAATAAAGAGAGACCATTCATTATGACATGCACTCGAAGAGAGGGGTCATTCACCGTGGCATACGCTCACAGAGAGGGGTCGTCCATCACAATATACGCTCAAAGAGAGGGACCGTTCATTACGGCCAGCACTCGAAGAGAGGGTTCATTCACAGTGACATACGCACAAAGAGAAGGGTCGTCCTTCACGGTATACGCTCTAAGAAAGGGACCATTCATTATGAGCTACTCTCGATAAGAGGGGTCATTCACCGCGACATATGCTCAAAGAGAAGGGTCATCCATAACGGTATATGCTCTAAGAAAGGGACTGTTAATTATGACATGCACTAGAAGAGAAGGATTGTTCACCAAGACATGCAGTCGAAGACAGGAATCATTCATCGCGACTTACGCTCAAACAGAGAGGTCGTCCAACACGACATACGTTCAAAGAGAGTGGTTGTCCAACACGACATTTGCTCAAAGAGAGTGGTCGTCTAACACGACATACGCTCAAAGAGAGGGACCGATCATTCTGAAATACTCTCGAACAAAGGTGTCATTCACCGTGACATAAGATAAAAGATAGGAGTCGTGCATCACGGTATACACTCTAAGAAAGTGAATGTTCATTATGATATGCAATCGAAGAGAGGGGTTATTCATCGTGACATACGCTCAAAGAGAGGGGTCGTCCATCACGGTATACGCTCAAAGAGAGGGATCGTTCAGCATGACATGCACTCGAAGAGAGTGGTCATTCAACGCAACATTTGCTCAAAAAGAGGGGTCATCGATCACGGTATACGCTCAAAGAGAGGGAACGATCATTATGACATGAACTCCAAGAGAGGGTTTATTCATCGTGACATACGCTCAAAGAGAGGGGTCATCCATCACGGTATACGTTCTAAGAAAGGAAATATTTATTATGTTATGCACTCAAAGAGAGAGGTCATTCATCGTGACATACGCTCAAAGAGAGGGGTCGTCCATCATGGTATACGCTCAAGAAGAAGGACCATTCACCATGACTGCACTCAAAGAGAGGGGTCGTTCATCACGACATACACTCAAAGACAAGGGTCGTCCATCACGGGATACGCTCAAAGAGGTGGACCGGTCACTACAACATACCTTCAAAGAAAGGGGTCATTCACCACGACATACGCTCAAAGAGATGGGTCGTCCATAACGGTATACGCTATAAGAAAGGGACCGTTCATTATGATATGCAATCGAAGAGAGGGGTCATTCACGGCGACATACGCTCAAAGAGAGGGGTTGTCCATCACGGTATACACACTAAGAGAGGGACTGTTCGTTATGACATACACTCAAAGAGAGGGGTCATTCATCGCGCAACACGCTCAAAGAGAGGGATTTTCCATCACGGTATACTCTCAAAGAGAGGGTCCGTTCATTATGACATGCACTGGAAGAGAGGGGTCATTCATCGCGACATAGGTTCAAAGAGAGGGTCGTCCATCACGTAAAACACTCTAAGAAAGGGATCATTCATAATGACATGCACTCAACTAGAGGGGTCATTCAATGCGACATACACTTAAAGAGAGAGGTCATCCATCACCGCATACGCTCGAATAGAGGTATCGTTCAACAGGACATGCACTCGAAGAGAGGGGTTATACATCGCGACATATGCTCAAAGAGTGGGGTCGTCCATCACGACATATGCTCAAAAAGAGGGATTGTTCAACGTGACATGCACTCTAAGAGAGGGGTCATTCATCACGATATACGCTTAAAGAGAGGGGTCGTTCATCACGGCATACACTCAAAGAGATGGACCATTCATTATGGCATACTCTCGAAGAGAGGGGTCACTCACCGCGACATACGGTTAATTAGAGGGGTCGTCCATCACGATGTACGCTCTATTAAAGTGACCATTTATTATGAGATAACCTCGAAGAGTGGGGTCATTCGTGACATACGCTCCAAGAGAAGGGTCGTCCATTATGGTATACGCTCTAAGAAAGGGACCGTTCATTATGACATGCACTAAAAGAGAGGGGTCATTCATTGCAACATACGTTCAAAAAGAGGTTTCGTTCAACATGGTATACGCTCAAAGAGAGGGATAGTTCACCATGACATGTACTCGAAGAGAGGGGTCATTCATCGTGATATACGCTAAAAAAGAGTGGTCATCGATCACGATATACTCTCAAAGAGAGGGATCGATCATTATGACATGTACTCGAAGAGAGGGGTCATTCATCACGACATACGCTCAAAGAGAGTGGTATTCATCACGGCATACGCTCTAAGAATGGGACCATTCATTATGACAAGCACTCGAACAGATGGGTCATTCATTGTGACAAATGCTCAAATAGAAGGGTCATCCATCACGGTATACACTCTAACAAAGGGACCATTCATTATGACATGCACTCGGAGAGAGGGGTCATTCATCGCGACATACTTTCAAACAGAGGGAATGTTCACCATGACATGCACTCAAAGACAGGGGTCATTCACTGCGACATACACTTAAAGAGTGGGGTCGTCCATCACGGTATACGCTCAAAGAAAAGGGATTGTTCATTATGACATGCACTCGTAGAGAGTGGTCGTCTATCACGACTAAGCTCAAAGAGGGGGACCGTTCACCATAATATACACTCGAAAGAGTGGGGTCATTCATCGCGACATAAGCTCAAAGAGAGGGACCGGTCATTATGATATACGCTCGAAGAGATGGGTCATTCTCCCGACATACACTCAAAGAGAGAGGTCGTTCATCACTGTATACCCTATAAGAATGGGATCGTTCATTATGACATGCCCTCGTAGAGAGGGGTCATTCATTGCGGCATACGCTCAAAGAGAATGGTCGTCTATCACGAGACATGCTCTAAGAAATATACCGTTCGTTACGACAAAACTAGAAGAAAAGGATCATTCAATGCGACATACCCTCAAAGAGAGTGGTCATCGATCATGGTATACGCTTAAAGAGAAGGACCGATCAATATGACATGCACTCGAAGAGAGGGGTCATTCATCTTGATATACGCTCAAAGGAGGGGTCATCCATAACGGCATACGCTATAAGAAAGGGACCATTCTTTATGACAAGCACTCGAAGAGAGTGGTCATTCATCGCGACATACGCTTAAAGAGAGGGGTCATCCATCATGTGATATGCTCAAAGAGAGGGACCGGTCATTATGATGTACGGTCGAAGAGATGGGTAAATCTTCGCGATATACAATCAAAGAGAGGTGTCATCTATCACGGTATACCCTCTAAGAAAAGGACCGTTCATTATGACATGCACTCGTAGAGAGAGGTCATTCATCACGACATACGCTCAAAGAGAGGGGTCGTCCATCACGGGATACGCTCTAAGAAATGGATCATTCATTTCAAATAAGCTCAAAGAAAGGGGTCATCCAACGCCACATATGCTCAAACATGACCAACGCTCAAAGAGAGTGGTCGTCCAACATGACCAACTCTCAAAGAGAGGGGTCGTCCAACACGACAAACACTCAAAGAGAGGAGTCGTCCATCACGACAAACGCTCAAAGAGAGGGGTCGTCCAACACGACATACGCTCAAAGAGAGGGAACGATCATTATGACATGAACTCGAAGAGAGGGGTCGTCCATCACGATATACGTTCTAAGAAAGGAAATATTTATTATGATATGCACTCAAAGAGAGAGGTCATTCATCGTGACATACGTTCAAAGAGAGGGATCGTCCATCACGATATACGCTCAAAAAGAAGGATCGTTCACCATGACATGCACTCAAAGGGAGGGGTCGTTCATCACGACATACGCTCAAAGATAGGGGTCGTCCATCACGGGGTACGCTCAAAGAGGGGGACCGGTCACTACAACATACCTTCAAAGAAAGGGGTCATTCACTGCGGCATACGCTCAAAGAGATGGGTCGTCCATAATGGTATACGCAATAAGAAAGGGGCCGTTCATTATGATATGCACTCGAAGAGAGGGGACATTCATTGCAACATACGTTCAAAAAGAGGTTTCGTTCAACATGGTATACGCTCAAAGAGAGGGATAGTTCACCATGACAAGTACTCGAAGAGAGGGGTCATTCATCGTGATATACGCTAAAAAAGAGTGGTCATCCATCACGATATACGCTCAAAGAGAGGGATCGATCATTATGACATGCACTCGAAGATAGGGGTCATTCATCACGACATACGCTCAAAGAGAGTGGTATTCATCACGGCATACGCTCTAAGAAAGGGACCATTCACTATGACATGCACTCGAACAGATGGGTCATTCATCGTGACAAATGCTAAAATAGAAGGGTCGTCCATCACGGTATACACACTAAGAAAGGGACAATTCATTATGACATACACTCGGAGTGAGGGGTCATTCATCGCGACATACGTTCAAACAGAGGGAACGTTCACCATGACATGCACTCGAAGACAGGGGTCATTCACTGCGACATACACTTAAATAGTAGGGTCGTCCATCACGGTATACGCTCAAAGAAAGAGACTGTTCATTATGACTTGCACTCGTAGAGAGTGGTTGTCTATCACGACTAAGCTCAAAGAGGGGGATCATTCACCATAATATGCACTCGAAAGAGTGGGTCATTCATCGCGACATAAGCTCAAAGAGAGGGGTCGTCCATCACGTGATACGCTCAAAGAGAGGGACCGGTCATTATGATATACTCTCGAAGAGATGGGTCATTCTCCCGACGTACACTCAAAGAGAGAGGTCGTTCATCACGGTATACCCTATAAGAATGGGACCGTTCATTACGACATACCCTCGTAGAGAGGGGTCATTCATTGCGGCAAACACTCAAAGAGAATAGTCTTCCATCACGGGACAAGCTCTAAGAAATATACCGTTCATTACGACAAAAACTAGAAGAAAAGGATCATTCAATGCGACATACCCTCAAAGAGAGTGGTCATCGATCACGGTATACGCTTAAAGAGAGGGACCGATCATTATCACATGCACTCGAAGAGAGGGGTCATTCATCTCGATATATGCTCAAAGGAGGGGTCATCCATCACGGCATACGTTATAAGAAAGGGACAATTCTTTATGACAAGCACTTGAAGAGAGCGGTCATTCATCGCGACATACGCTTAAAGAGAGGGGTTGTCCATCATGTGATACGCTCAAAGAGAGGGACCAGTCATTATGATATACGGTCGAAGAGATGGGTAATTCTTCGCAATATACAATCAAAGAGAGGTGTCGTCTATCACGTTATACCCTCTAATAAAGGGACCGTTCATTATGACATGCACTCGTAGAGAGAGGTCATTCATCACGTCATACGCTCAAAGAGAGGGGTCGTCCATCACGGGATACGCTCAAAGAGAAAGGTCGCCCATCGTAGTATATGCTCTAAGAAAGGTACTGTTAATTATGACATGCACTAGAAAAGAAGGACTTTTCACAGGACATACAGTCGAAGACAGGAATTCATCGCGACTTACGCTGAAAGAGAGTGGTCGTCCAACACGATATACGCTCAAAGAGGGGTCATCCATCACGACATACTCTCAAAGAGAGAGACCGATCATTATGAAATACTCTCAAACAGAGGTGCATTCACTGTGACATACGCTAAAAGAGAAGAGTCGTGTATCACGGTATACACTCTAAGATAGGGAATATTCATTATGATATGCACTCGAAGAGAGGGGTTATTCATCACGAGATACACTCAAAGACAAGGGTCGTCCTTTACGGTATATGCTCAAAGAGAGGGATTGTTCACAATGACATGCACTCGAAGAGAGGGGTCCTTCATTGCGACATAAACTCAAAAAGAGGGGTCATCGATCACGGTATTCGCTTAAAGAAAAGGTTCTTTCATTATGACAAAACCTCAAAGAGAGGGGTCATTCATTGCGATATATGCCAAAGAGAAGGGTCATCCATCACGGTATACGCTCTAAGAAAGGGACCGTTCATTATGACATACAATCAAAGAGAGGGGTCATTTATCGCTGCGTACAATCAAATGGAGGGGTCGTCCTTTATGGTTTACACTTAAATAGAGGAATCGTTCACAATGTAATGCTCAAAGAGTGGGGTCATTCATCGCGACATAGTCTCAATGGGAGGGTTTGTCCGTCACGATATACGCTCAAAGAGGGACTGTTCACCATGAAATGTACTCGAAGAGTGGGATCATTCATCGCAGCGTACGCTCAAAGATAGGGTCATCGATCACGATATACGCTCAAAGAGAGGGACTATTGATTATGATACGCACTCAAGGGGAGGTTTCATTCATCGCGACATACTCTCAAAGAGATGGGTCATCCATCACGGTATATGTTCTAAGAAGGGGACCGTTCAGTATGACATGCACTCGAAGAGAGAGATCATCCACCGTGACATACGCTCAAAGAGAGGGATCATCCATCATGGTATCTGCTCAAATATTGGGATCGTTCACCATGACATGCACTAGAATAGAGGGGTCATTCATAGCGACATACGCTCAAAGAGAGGGGTCCTCCATCACGATATACGCTCAAAGAGAGGAGCCGTTCATTATGACATACACTCGAAGAAATGGGTCATTCATAGCGACATATGCTCAAAGAGAGGAGTCGTCCATCACGATATACGCTCAAAGAGAGGAGCCGTTCATTATGACATACACTCGAAGAAATGGGTCATTCATAGCAACATATGCTCAAAGAGAGGGGTCGTCCATCACGATATACGCTCAAAGAGAGGAGCCGTTCATTATGACATACACTCGAAGAAATGGGTCATTCAACGCGATATACGCTCAAAGAGAGGGGTCGTCCATCATGGTATACGCTCAAAGAGAGGGACCGTTCACCATGAATTGCACTCAAAGATAGGGGCCATTCATCGCGACATACGCTCAAAGAGCGGGGTCGTCCATCACGGTATATGCTCAAAGTGAGGGACAATTCACCATGACATGCACTCGAAGAAAGGGGTCATTCATCATGACAAATGCTCAAAGAGAGCGGTCGTCCATCACGAGATACGCTCAAAGAGAGGGACCGGTCATTATGACATACGCTCGAATAGAGCGGTCATTCACCGCGACATACGCCTAATGAGAGGGGTTGTCCATCACGATTTACGCTCTAAGAAAGGAACCGTTCATTATGACATGCACTGGAATAGAGGGGTCATTCAACGCGACATACGCTCAAGGAGAGGGGTTGTCCATCACGGTTTACGGTCAAAGAGAGGGACCGTTCATTATGGAATACACTTGAAGAGAGGGCTCATTCATCACGATATACGCTCAGAGAGAGGGGTCATCCATCACGGTATACGCTCTAAGAAAGGGACTGTTCATTATGAAATGCACCCAAAAAGAGGGGTCATTCATTGCGAAATATGCTCAAAGTGAGAGGTCATCCATCACGGTATACGCTCTAAGAAAGGGACCTATCATTTTGACATGAACTCGAAGGGAGGGGTCATTCATCGCGACATATGCTAAAAGCGAGGGGTCGTCCATTACGATATTCACTCAAAGAGAGGGATCTTTCACCATGACGTGCACTCGAATAGAGGGGTCATTCATCGCGACATATGCTTAAAGAGAGGTGTCTCGATCACGGTATTCGCTCACAGAGAGGTACTATTTTTTATGATATTCCCTCGAAGAGAGGGGTAATTCATTGCGACATACGCTCAAAGATAGGGGTCGTCCATCACAGTATACACTAAAAGTGAGGGACTTTTCACCATGAAATGCACTCAAAGAGAGGGGTCATTCATCGCAACATACGCTCAAAGAGATGATCATCGATCACAGTATATGCTCAAAGAGAGGGATCGTTGATTATGACTTGCACTCAAAGAGAGGAGTCATTCATCGAGACATACTCTCAAAGAAAGGGGTCATCCATCACGGTATACGCTCTAAGAAAGAGACTATTTATTACGACATGCACTCGAAGAGGGGTCATTCATCGTGACATACGCTCAAAGAGAGGGTTCATTGACAACGACATACGCACAAAGAGAGGGGTCGTCGATCACGGTATATGTTCTTAGAAGGGAACCGTTCATTATGACATGCTCTCGAACAGAGGGATCATTCACCGCGATATACGCTCAAAAAGGGAGGAACCGTTCATTTTGACATGCACTCAAAGAAAGGGGCCATTTACCGCGACATACGCTCAAAGAGAGTGGTCGTCCATCACGGTATACACTCAAAGAGAGGGGTCATTCATCGCGTCATACGCTCAAAGAGTGGGGTTGTCTATCACGATATACGCTCAAAGAGAGGAGCCGTTCATTATGACATACACTCAAAGAAATGGGTCATTCAACGCGATATACACTCAAAGAGAGGGGTCGTCCATCATGGTATACGCTCAAAGAGATGGACCGTTCACCATGAATTGCACTCAAAGATAGGGGCCATTCACCGCGACATACACTTAAAGAGAGGAACCGTTCAACATGAATTGCACTCAAAGATAGGGGTCATTCATCGCGACATACGCTCAAAGAGAGGGGTCGTCTATCATGGTATACGCTCAAAGAGAGGGGCAATTCACCATGACATGCACTCGAAGAACGAGGTCATTCATCATGACAAATGCTCAAAGAGAGGTGTCATCCATCACGAGATACGCTCAAAGAGAGGGACCGGTGATTATGGCATACGCTCGAATAGAGCGGTCATTCACCGCGACATACGCTCAATGAGAGGGGTTGTCCATCACGATTTACTCTCTGAGAAAGGAACTGTTCATTATGACATACGCTAGAATAGAGCGGTCATTCATTGCGAAATATGCTTAATGAGAGGGGTTGTCAGGAACAGTTCTTTATGACATACACTCGAAGAGAGGGGTCACTCATCGCGATATACGCTCAAAGAGAGGGTTTGTCCATCACGGTATATGCTCTAAGAAAGGGATCATTACATGCACTCGAAGAGAGGGGTCATTCATCGCGACAAACGCTCAAAGAGAAGGGTCATCCATCACGGTATCTTCTCACAAAGAGGGACCGTTCATTATGACATACACTCGAAGAGGGGTCGTTCACCGTGGCATACGCTCAAAGACAAGGTTCGTACATCATGGTATACGGTAATCATGGTATACGCTCAAGGAGAGGGACCGTTCACCATGACATGCACACAAATTGAGGAGCCATTCATCGCGACATACGCTCAAAGAGAGGAGTCGTCCATCACGGGATACGCTCATAGAGAGGGACCGTTCACCATGACATGCACTCGAAGAGAGGGGTCATTCATTACGAAAAATACTTAAAGAGAGGGGATGTCCATCACGGGATATGCTCAAAAAGAAGGACCGTTCACCATGACATGCACTCAAAGAGAGGGTCGTTCATCACGACATACGCTCAAAGACAGGGGTCGTCAATCACGGGATACGCTCAAAGATGGGGACCGGTCACTACAACATGCCTTTAAAGAAAGGGGTCATTCACCGCGACATACGCTCAAAGAGATGGGTTGTCCATAACGGTATACGCTATAAGAAAGGAACCGTTCATTATGACATGCACTGGAAGAGAGGGGTCGTTCAACGCGACATACGCTCAAGGAGAGGGGTTGTCCATGACGGTATACGCTGAAAGAGAGGGGTCGTCCATCACGCCACACGCTCAAAGAGAGGGACCGTTCATTATGGAATATGCATGAAGAGAGGGCTCATTCATCGCGGTATACGCTCAAAGAGAGGGGTCTTCCATCACGGTATACGCTCTAAGAAAGGGACTGTTCATTATGAAATGCACCCAAAAAGAGGGGTCATTCATCGCGAAATATGCTCAAAGAGAGGGGTCATCCATCACGGTATACGCTCTAAGAAAGGGACTTTTTATTATGACATGCATTCGAAGAGAGGGGTCATTCATCGCGACATATTCTTAAAGAGAGGATCGTCGATCACGGTATATGCTCAAAGAGAGGGATCGTTGATTATGACGTGCACTCAAAGAGTGGTGTCATTCATCGGGACATACTCTCAAAGAGAGGGCTCATCTGTCACGGTATACGCTCTAAGAAAGGGACTATTTATTATGACATGAACTCGAAGAAAGGGGTCATTCATCACGACATATGCTCAAGGAGAGGGGTCATTCACAACGATATATGAACAAAAGGAGGGGTCATCGATCACGGTATATGTTCTAAGAAGGGGGACCGTTTAGTATGACATGCACTCGAAGAGAGGAGTCATTCACCGCGACATACGCTCAAAAAGGGAGGAACCGTTCATTATGACATGCACTCAAAGAAAGGGATCATTCACCGCGACATACGCTCAAAGAGAGGAGTCGTCCATCACGGATACGCTCAAAGAGAGGGACCGTTCACCATGAATTGCACTCAAAGACCGGGCCATTCATCGCGACATACGCTCAAAGAGAGGGGTCGTCCATCACGGTATACACTCAAAGAGAGGGACAATTCACCATGACATGCACTCGAATAAAGGGGTCATTTATCATGATAAATGCTCAAAGAGTGGTGTCGTCCAACACGAGATACACTCAAAGAGAGGGACCGGTCATTATGACCTACGATCGAATAGAGCGGTCATTCCCCGCGACATACGCTCAATGAGAGGGGTTGTCCATCACGATTTACTCTCTAAGAAAGGAACCGTTCATTACGACATACACTCGAAGAGAGGGGTCATTCATCGCGATATACGCTCAAAGAGAGGGATCGTCCATCACGGTATACGCCCAAAGATAGGGACCTTTCATTTTAACATGCACTCGAGGAGAGGGCTGATTCATCGCGACATACTCTCAAAGAGATGGGTAGTCCATCACAGTATACACTCTAAGAAAGGGATCATTACATGCACTCAAGGAGAAGGGTCATTCATCGCGACAAACGCTCAAAGAGAAGGGTCGTCCATCACAGTATCTGCTCACAAAGAGGGATCGTTTATTATGGCATGCACTAGAAGAAAGGGGTCATTCACCGTGGCATACGCTCAAAGAGAGGGGTCGTCCATCAAAAAATACTCTCAAAGAGAGGAACCGTTCATTATGACATGCACTCGAAGAGAGGAGTCATTCACCGCGACATATGCTCAAGCACAAGGGGTCGTATATCATGGTATACGCTCAAGGAGAGGGACCGTTCACCATGACATGAACTCAAAGAGAGGGGTCCTTCATTATGAAAAACACTCAAAAAGAGGGGATGTCCATCACGGGATACGCACAAAGGGAGGGACCGGTTATTATGACATACGCTCGTATAGATCGGTCATTCACCGCGACATACGCAAAAGTGAGGGGTCGTCCATCACGATTTACGCTTTTAGAAAGGAACGGTTCATTATGACATGAACTCGAAAAGAGGGGTCATTCATCGCGACATACGCTCAAAGAGGGGGGTTGTCCATCATGGTATTCGCTTAAGGAGAGGGAACTTTCACCATGACATGCACTTGAAGAGAGGGGTCATCCATCGCGATATATGCTCAAAAAGTAGGTCTCAATCACGATATACGCTCAAAGAGGGGTCATTCATCGCAACGTACGCGCAAAGAGAGGGGTCACTCATCGCAACGTACGCTCAAAAAGTGGGTCTCGATCATGATATTTTCTTAAGGAGAGGGAACCTTCATTATGACATGCCCTCGAAGAGGGGTCATTCATTGCGACCTACGCTCAAAGAGAGGGGTCGTCCATCACAGTATACACTCAAATAGAGGTACTGTTCACCATGAAATGCACTCGAAGAGAGGAGTCATTCATCGCAACATACGCTCAAAGAGAGGGCCATCGATCACGGTATACGCTCAAAGAGCGGGACCGTTGATTATGACATGCACTCAAAGAGACGTGTCATTCATCGCGACATACTCTCAAAGAGTCCATCACGATATACGCCAAAAGAGTGGGACTGCTCACCACGACATGCAGTCGAATAGAGGGTTTTTTATTCATCTCGACATACGGTCAAACAGAGGGGTCGTCCATCATGGTATACGCTCAAAGAGAGGGACCATTCATTATGACGTATGCTAGAAGAGAGGGGTCAATCACCACGTCATACGCTCAAAGAGAGGGACCATTCATTATGACATATGCTAGAAGAGAGGGGTCAATCACCGCGTCATACGCTCAAAGAGAGGTGTCGTCCAACACGGTATACGCTCTAAGAAAGGGATGGTTCATTATGACAAGCACTCAAAGAGAGGGGTCAATCATCGCAACATACGGTCAAAGAAAGGGACTGTTTATTATGACATGCACTTGAAGAGATGGGTCATTCATCACGACGTACGTTCAAAGAGAGGGGTCGTCCATCATGGTATACGCTCAAAGAGAGGGATCGTTCACCATGACATGCACTAAAAGAGAGGGGTCATTCACATCAAGATATATGCTCAAAGAAAGGGTCGTCCATCACGGGATACAATCAAAGAGAGGGACCGATGATTACGACAAACTCTCGAAGGGAGGGTCATTCACCGCAACATACCCTCAAAGAGAGGGGTCGTACATCGCAATATACGCTCAAAGTATTGTACCGTTCATTATGACATGCACTCGAAGAGAAGAATCATTCATCGCGACATATGCACAATGAGAAGGGTCGTCCATCACGGTATACGCTCTAAGAAAGAGACCGTTCATTATGACATGCACTCGAAGAGAGGGGTCATTCAACGCGACATACACTCAAAGAGAGGGGTCATCATCACGACATACGCTCAAAGAGAGGGAACGTTCATTATGAAATATGCTCAAAGAGAGGTGTCATTCACTGTGACATACGCTCAAAGAGAGGAGTCATCCATCACGCTATACGCTCAAAGAAAAGGACCGTTCATTATGAAATTCTCTCGAAGAGAGAGGTCATTTACCGCGACATACGCTCAGCGAGAGGGGTCGTCCATCACAGTATACGCTCTAAGAAAGAGACCATTCATTATGACATGCACTCGAAGAGAGGGGTCATTCATCGCGATATACGCTCAAAGAGAGGGTCGTCCATCACGGTATATGCTCAAAGAGAGGGACCTATCATTGTAACATGAACTCGAATAGAGGGCTCATTCATCGCGACATACGCTCAAAGAGATGGGTCCTCCATCACCGTATACACTCTAAGAAAGGGATCAATACATGCACTCAAAGAGAGGGGTCATTCATCACGACAAACGATCAAAGAGAAGGAACGTCCATCACGGTATCTACTCACAAAGAGGGACCGTTCATTATGACAAGCACTCGAAGAGAGGGGTCATTCAACGTGGCATACGCTCAATGAGAGGGGTCATCCATCACATATACGCTCAAAGAGAGGGATCGTTCATTACGACCAGCACTCGAAGAGAGGGGTCATTCACCGCGACATACGTTCAAAGATATGGGCGTCCATCTCGATATATGCTCTAAGAAAGGGACCATTCACTATGACCTACTCTCGATGAGAGGGGTCATTCAACGTGACATATGCTCAAAGAGAAGGGTCGTCCATCACGGTATCCGCTCATAAAGAGGGACCGTTCATTATGACATGCACTCGAAGAGAGGGGTCATTTACCGTGGCATACGCTCAAAGAGAGGGGTCTTTATTCATCGCGACATACTCTCAAAGAGTCCATCACGATATACGCCCAAAGAGTGGGTCTACTCACCATGACATGCACTCGAATAAAGGGATTTTATTCATCACGACATATGGTCTAAGAGAGGGGTCGTCCATCACAGTATATGCTCAAAGAGAGGGAACATTCATTATGACATATGCTAGAAGTGAGGGGTCATTCACCGCGTCATATGCTCAAAGAGAGGTGTCGTCCATCATGGTATACGCTCTAAGAAAGGGATTGTTCATTACGACAAGCACTCAAAAAGAGGGGTCAATCATCGCGACATATGCTCAAAGAGAATGGTCGTCCATCAGGGTATACGTTCTTAGAAAAGGACTGTTTATTATGACATGCACTTGAAGAGAGAGGTCATTCATCATGACGTACGTTCAAAGAGAGGGGTCGTCCATCATGGTATACGCTCAAAGAGAGGGATCGTTCACCATGACATGCACTAAAAGAGAGGGGTCATTCACATCGAGACATATGCTCAAAGAAAGGGGTCGTCCATCACGGGATACAATCATAGAGAGAGACCGACTATTACGACAAACTCTCGAAGGGAGGGGTCATTCTCCGCAACATACCCTCAAAGAGAGGGGTCGTACATCGCGATATACGCTCAAAGTATGGTACTGTTCATTATGATATGCACTCGAAGAGAAGGGTCATTCATCGCGACGTATGCACAATGAGAAGGGGCGTCCATCACGGTATACACTCTAAGAAAGAGACCGTTCATTATTACAAGCACTCGAAGAGAGTGGTCATTCAACGCGACATACACTCAAAGAGAGGGGTCATCCATCACGACATACGCTCAAAGAGAGGGAACGTTCATTATGAAATATGCTCAAAGAGAGGTGTCATTCACTGTGACATACGCTCAAAGAGAGGAGTCATCCATCACGCTATACGCTCAAAGAAAAGGACCGTTCATTATGAAATTCTCTCGAAGAGAGAGGTCATTTACTGCGCCATATGCTCAGCGAGAGGGGTCGTCCATCACGGTATACGCTCTAAGAAAGGGACCATTCATAACGAAATACGCTCGAAGAGAGGGGTCTGTCACTATGAAATACACTCAAAGAGAAGGTTCATCCATCACGATATATGCTCTAAGAAAGGGGTCGCTCATTATGACATGCACTCGAAAAGTGGAGTCATTCATCGCAACATACGCTCAAAGAGTATGGTCGTCCGTCACGGTATACGCACTAAGAAAGGGACCTTTAATTATGACATACACTGAAAGAGAGGGGTCATTCACCGCGACATATGCTCAAAGAGAGGGACCGTTCACCACGAAATGCACTCAAAGAGAGAGGTTTTTCATCGCGACATATGCTCAAAGAGAGGGATCGTCCATCATGGGATACGCTCAAAGAGAGGAGGTCATTACGACATACTCTAGAAGTGAGGGGTCATTCACCACGACATACTCTCAAAGAGAGAGATCGTCCATCATGGTATACGCTCTTTAAAAGGGACTGTTCATTATGACATGCACTCGATGGGAGGGGTTCATTCATCGCGACATACACTCAAAGAGAGGGATCGTCCATCACGGTATACGGTCAAAGAGGGGGATCATTTACCATGACATGCACTCGAATAGAGGGGTCATTCATCGTGACATACGCTAAAAGAGAGTGGTCGTCCATCACGGTATATGCTCAAAGAGAGGTACCGTTCACCATGAAATGCACTCGAAGAGAGGGGTCATTCAACGCGACATACGCTCAAAGAGAGGGTTCATCCATCACAGCATACGCTCAAAGAGAGGGACCGTTCATTATGAAATACGCTCAAAGAGAGGGGTCAGCCATCACGGTATACGCTCTAAGAAAGGGATCGTTCATTACAAAATACGCTCGAATAGAGGGGTCATTCATATCCACATATGCTTAAAGAGAGGGTCAACCATCACGTCATACGCTCAAAGAGAGGGACTGTTCATTATGAAATACGCTCAAAGAGAGGGATCATTCACCGCGACATAGGCTCAAAGGGAGGGGTCATCCATCATAGTATACGGTCTAAGAAAAGGAACATTCATTATGAAGTACGCTCGAAGAGAGGGGTCATTCACCGCGACATACAGTCAAAGAGTAGGTTCATTCATCACGTTATACGCTTTAAGAAAGAGACTGTTCATTATGACATGCACTCGAAGAGAGGGGTCATTCATCGTGACATACGCTCAAAGATAAGGGTCGTCCATCACGATATACGCACTAAGAAAGGGATTGTTAATTATGACATGCATTCAAAGAGAGGGGTCATTCATCGCGACATACGTTCAGGAAGATGGGTCGTCCATCACGGTATACGCTCAAAGAGAATGACCGTTCACCATGATATGCACTCAAAGAGAGGGGGCATTCATCGCGACATACGCTCAAAGAGAGGGACCGGTCACTACGACACACTCTCGAAGAGAGGGGTCATTCACCGCGACATACGCTCAAAGAAAGGGACCGTTCATTATGACATGCACTCCATGAGAGGGGACATTCATCGCGACATACACACAATGAGAAAGGTCGTTGAATCGACCTTTTTCAGGTTGAAAGATGGAAAACGGAAAATTAGTTTGAAAAGTATTAAGGAGACAAGATCTTTGGTGGTATTGATTTAATGCCCTTCGAAAATGTTATTTAAAAAATATAAGTTCTTTTGGAAAAATAAATTTGGAGCCGCCATTGGTCACTAAGGTAGACCGGACACCTTAAAAGGAAAATCAAAGATTTATTTTGGAAAAGGGTTTTGGACTTGGTTATGCATGGGGAAGGATTAGCAACCCCATCACTCTCTAAAATCGGTACTAAAAATATTTTCTTTAAAAATCATGTTTCAACTTTAATTTAATTTTAAATCCTTTTCTAAATTCAATTGACCTTCATTAAATTTGTTTAATTTAATTAGTGAATTCAAATCAATAAAGCATTTAATTAATAAGGTTGACGCTACACCGGACCAAAGACTAAATCAACGTCAAATAATATTGTTCGTCGTGTTAGTTTAGGGTTCAGATCCTGCACGTCAGCTTATGAATGATGCAACATAAAAAGAAATGATGTCATAATCGTGTCGACTTTTAATTTTAATTACCTAGAGATGATGAAAAATAATTTTAATATTTCGCTCAAGTCCGATGATTCGGACCGTTATGACACGAGCATAAAAACTAATGATGACCTCTTTTCTTATAATCGAATCAATTAAATAAATAGAAACTGACCTAAATAAATAATACTAAATTATGTGAATGATTATAGTCTAGTGATACGAACCCAAAGGTAAAAATAGAATGATTCAGCGCATGCATTTGGTGAGACAAATTCTAGAAATAAAATATCATTATTATTCTACCTCAATATGAAGAATTAAACATAAATAAATACACATGCAAGTAACAATTTATTTTGATTTAAAGACCATGTAATATATATAATATATATATAAAGGATAAAACAAAATGACATGCTTAGGAATAAATTAAATAAAACAAGGACGCCTGTATACATAACTAACGATATATACATATATATTTGATTACATACATTATTAATACATAGTTATGCAACATAATATATCACATTTGATGATTTCATAATATCCACAAGTACATATTATATATATATACACACACCGATAAAACTTAAACAAATAGTAAGGTAGAATATTAACATGCGTAGTACACATATTATTATAATAAACACACGTACAAACATGCAATATTATATGACCATAATATTAATACCCGTACAGAAATTAAAGCGTCCAAGCCCATTATTTTAAACATAAAAGTGACGAGTTAGACCCAGATAAAATGGTGAGTACAGTCGTCCATCATGGCATACGCTCTAAGAAAGGGACCATCCATTATGACATGCACTCAAAGAGAGGGGTCATTCAAGCATCATATGCTCAAAGAGAGGGGTCACCCATCACGGCATACGCTCAATGAGAGGGACCATTTAATATGAAATACGCTCGAAGAGAGGGGTCATTCACCGCGACATACACTCAAAGAAAAAGGTCATCCATCACAGGTACGCTCTAAGAAAGAGACCGTTCATTGTGAAATACGCTCGAAGAGAGGGGTCATTAAACGCGACATATGCTGAAAGATAAGGGTCATCCATCACGGTATACGCTCTAAGAAAGGGACCTTTCATTATGACATGCACTCGAAGAGAGGGGTCATTCATCGCGACATACGCTCAAAGAAAAGGATCGTCAATCATGGTATACGCTATAAGAAAGGAACCATTCATTATGACATGCACTCAAAGAGAGGGGTCATTCATCGCGACATACGCTCAAAGAAAAGGGTCGTCTATCACGGTATACGCTCAAAGAAAGGGACCGTTGATTATGACATGCACTCGAAGAGATCGGTCATCCAACGCGACATACGCTCAAAGAGAGGGGTCATCCATCACGGTATACGCTTAAAGAGAGTTATTATTCACCATAACTTGAACTCGATGAGAGGGGTCATTCATCGCAACATACGCTCAAAAAGAGGGGTCATCGATCACGATGTAGGCTCAAAGAGAGGAACCGTTCGGTATGACATGCCCTTGAAGAGAGGAGTCATTCATCGCGACCTACGCTCAATGAGAGGGGTCGTACATCACGGTATAAGCTCAAAGAGAGGGATCGTTCACCATGACATGCACTCGAAGAGAGGGGTCTTCCATCACGGCGTATGCACAAAGAGAGGGACCTTTCATTTTGGCGTACTCTCGAAGAGAGGCGTCATTCACCGCGACATACGCATAAAGAGAGGGATCGTCCATCATGGTATACACTATAAGAAAGGGACCGTTAATTATGACATGCACTCGAAGTGTGCAGTCATTCATCGCGACATAAGCTCAAAGAGAAGGGTCGTCCATCACGGTATACGCTCTAAGAAATATACCATTCATTATGACATTAACCTGAAGAGATAGGTCATGGCGGGGTCATCCATCACGACATACGCTCAAAGAGGGGGACCGTTCATCCTGATATGCACTCAAAGAGAGGGTTCTTTCGTCGCGACATATAATCAAAGAGAGGGGTCATTCATCGCGACATATATTTAAAGAGAGGGGTCATTCCATCACGGAATACGCTCATAGACAAGGACTGGTCATTATGACATACTCTCGAAGAGAGGGGTCACTCACCACATCATACGCTCAAAGAGAGGGGTCATCCATCACGATATACGCTCTAAGAAAGGGTTTTACGCTCAAAGAGTGGTGTCGCCCATCACGGTATACGCTTTAAGAAAGGGACCGTTTATTATGACATTCACTCGAAGAGAGGGGTCAATCATCGTGACATGCTCAAAGAGAAGGATCGTCCATCACGGGATACGCTCTAAGAAATGGACTGTTTATTATGACATGCACCCGAAGAGCGGGGTCATTCATCGCGACATACATTCAAAGAGACGGGTCGTCCATCACGGTATACGCTCAAAGAGAGGGACTGATCATTACGGCATACTCTCGAAGAGAGGGGTCGTTCGCCGCGATATACGCTCAAAGAGAGAGGTCGTCTATCACGGTACACGCTCAAAGAAAGGGACCGTTCATTATGACATGCACTCGAAGAGAGGGGAATACGCTCAAAGAGAGGTGTCGTCCATCACGGTATTACCTCTAAGAAATGGACCGTTCGTTACGACATGCACTCGAAGAGAAGATTCAATCATCGCGTCATACGCTCAAAGAGAATGGTCGTCCTTCACGATGTACGCTCTAAGAAAGGGAGTGTTTATTATGGCAAGCACTCGAAGAGAGGGGTCATTCATCGCGACATACGTTGAAAGAGAGGGGTCATCCATCACGGTATACGCTCAAAGAGAGGGATTATTCACCATGACATGCACTTAAAGAGACGGGTCGTCCATCACTGTATACGCTCAAAGAGAGGGGTCGTCCATCACGGTACACGCTCAAAGAGAGGGACCGTTCACCATGACATGCACAAAAAGAGAGGGTCATTCATCGCGACATATGCCCAAAGAGAGGGGTCGTCCATCACGGGATACGCTCAAAGAGAGGGACCGATCATTACAACATACTCTCGAAGAGAGGGGTCATTCACCGCAACATACACTCAAAGAGAGGGGTCGTCCATCACGATATACGCTCTAAGAAAGGGACATTTCATTATGACGTGCAGTCGAAGAGACGGATCATTCATCGCGACATATGCACAATGAGAAGGGTCGTCACGGTATACGCTCAAAGATAGGGATCGTTCATTATGAAATACGCTTGAAGAGATGGGTCATTAACCGCGACATACGCTCAAAGATAGGGATCGTTCATTATGAAATACGCTTGAAGAGATGGGTCATTAACCGCGACATACGCTCAAAGAGAGGGGTCATCCATCATGGTAGATGCACTAAGAAAGGGTTCGTTAATTATGAACTACCCTCGAAGACAGGGGTCATTCACCGCGACATACGCTCAAAGAGAAGGACATCCATCATGTTATATGCTATAGGAAAAGGACCGTTCATTATGACCTGCACTCGAAGAGAGGGGTCATTCATTGCGACATTCGGTGAAAGAGTTGGGTCGTCCATCACGGTATACGCTCAAAGAGAGAGATCATTCACCATGTCACGCACTCGAAGAGAAGGGTCATTCATCGCGATATACGCTCAAAGAGAGGGGTCGTCCTTCACGACATACGCTCAAACAGAGGAACAGTTCATTATGACATACTCCAGAAGAGAGGGGTAATTCACCACGACATACACTCAACGACAGGAGTCGTCTATCACGGTATACGCTCTTACAATGTGATCGTTCATTATGATATGCACTCGAAGAGAGGGGTCATTCATCGCGACATACGCTCAAAGAGAGGAATCGTCCATCACGGCATATGCTCAAAAAGAGGGGTCGTTCATTATGACATATTGTAGTAGTGAGGGGTCATTCACCGCGACATACGCTAAAAGAGAGGGGTCATCCATCACGGTATACGCTCAAAGAGAGGGACCCTTTAATTATGACATACGCTCGAAGAGAGGGGTCTGTCACTATGACATACGCTCAAGGAAAGGTGATGTTCATCACGGTATACGCTCTAGGAAAGGGATTGTTCATTATGAGATGCACTCGAACAGAAGGGTCATTGATCGCGATATACGCTAAAGGGAAAGGTCATCCATCACAGTATGCGCTCAAAGAGAGGGTTTGTTCAGCATGACATGCACTCAAAGAGAAGGGTCATTCATTACGACATACGCTTAAAGAGAGGGGTCCTCCATCACGGTATACGCTCAAAGAAAGGGGTCGTTTAGCATGACATGCACTCAAAGAGAGCGGTCATTCTGAGCGACATACGCTCAAAGAGAAGGGTCGTCCGTCACGCTCTAAGAAAGGGACCGTTCATTATGACATGCACTCGAAGAGTCATTCATCGTGACATAAGCTCAAAGAGAGGTGTTGTCCATCACAGTATACGCTCAAAGAGAGGGACCGTTCACCTTGACATGCACTAGAAGAGAGTGGTCATTCGTGGAGACATACGCTCAAAGAGAGGGATGGTCCATCACGGCAAACGCTCAAAGAGAGGGACCGTTCATTATTATGTACTCTCGAAGAGAGGGTTCATTCACTGCGACATACGCTCAAAGAGAAGAACCATTCACCATGACATGCACTTGAAGAAAAGGTCATTCATCGCAACATACACTCAAAGAGACGGGTCATCGATCACGGTATACGCTCAAAGAGAGGGACCGTTCATTATGACATGCACTCAAAGAGAGAGACCGTTCATTATGATGTACACTCGAATAGAAGGATCATTCCTCGTGACGTACGCTCAAAGAGAGGGGTCATTCATCACGACATATGCTCAAAGAAAGGGGTCGTCCATACTGGCATACGCTCAGATAGACGGACCGTTCACCATGTCATGCACTCCAAGAGAATGCTCATTCATCGCGACATATGCTCAAAGAGAGGGGTCATCCATCATGGTATACGCTAAAAGAGAGGAACCGTCCATTAAGACATACACTCGAAGAGAGGGGTCATTCATCGTGACATATCTTAAAAGACGGGTCGTTTTGTCACGGTATATACTCAAAGTGAGGAACCGTTCACCATGACATGCACTCGAAGAGAAGGGTCATTCATCACGACATACGCTCAAAGAAAGGGGTCATCCATACTGGCATACGCTCAGATAGACGGACCGTTCACCATGTCATGCACTCCAAGAGAATGGTCATTCATCGCGACATGCGCTCAAGGAGAGGGGTCATCCACCATGGTATACGCTAAAAGAGAGGGATCGTCCACTAAGACATACACTCGAAGAGAGGGGTCATTCATCGCGACATATGCTCAAAGAGATGGATCGTCCATCATGGTATACTCTCAAAGAGATCTACCATTTATTCTAACATGCACTCAAAGAGAGGGGTCATTCATTGAGACATATGCTCAAAGGGAGGGGTCGTCCATTACGTTATACGCCCAAAGAGAGGGACCACTCACCATGACATGCACTCGAATAGAGGATTCATCGCGACATACGCTCGAAGATAGGGTCGTGCATTATGGCATACGCTCAGAGAGATGGTCCGTTCATTATGACATATGCTCAAAGAGAGGGGTCATTGACCGCGTCATACGGTCAAAGAGAGGTTTCGTCCATCACAATATACTCTCTAAGAATGGGACCGTTCATTATGACATGCACTCGTACAGAGGGGTCATTCATCGTGACAAACGCTCTAAGAGAGGGGTCGTCCATCACGGTATACGCTCTAAGAAAGGGACTGTTTATTATATCGCGACATACGTTCAAAGAGAGGAGTCGTCCATCATGGTATACGCTCCAAGAGATGGAACATTTACCATGACATGCACTCAAAGAGAGGGGTCATTCATCGCGACATACGCTCAAAGAGAGGGATCGTCCATCATGGGAGACTCTCAAAAAGAGGGACCGGTTATTACGATATACTCTCGTAGAGAGGGGTCATTCACCGCTACGTACGCTCAAAGAGATGGGTCGTCCATCACGATATACTCTCTAAGAATGTGACCGTTCATTATGACACGCACTCGAAGAGAGGGGTCATTCATCGCGACATACGCTCACTGAGAAGGGTTGTCCATCACAGTATACGATCTAAGAATGGGACCGTTTATTATGACATGCACTCGAAGAGAGGGGTCATTCAACGCGACATACGCTCAGAGAGAGGGACCATTCATTATGACATACGCTCAAAGAGAGGGATTTTCCATCACCGTATACGTTCAAAGAGAGGGACCGTTCAACATGTCATACACTCGATGAGAGGCGTCATTCATCGCGACATCCGCACAAAGAGAGGGGTCAACCATCATGGTATACGCTTAAAGAGAGAGACCGTTCAGCATGACATGCACTCAAAGATATGGGTCATTCACAGCGACATGCGCTTGAAGACAGGGGTCGTCCATCACGTTATACGTTCCAAGAAGGGTACCATTCATTATGACATGCACTCAAAGAGAGGGGCATTCACCGCGACATACGCTCAAAAAGTGAACTCGTCCCTCACAGTATACGGTCTAAGAAAGGGACCGTTCATTATGACATGCACTCGAAGACAGGGGTCATTCATCGTGACATACACTCAAAAAGAGGGTCATCGATCATGGTATACACTCAAAGAGAGGGTTCGTCCATTATGACATGCACTCGAAGGGAGGGGTCATTCACAGCGACATATGCTCAAAGAGAAGGGTCGTCCATCATGGTATATGCTCTAAGAAAGGGACTATTCATTATGACATGCACTCAAAGAGAGGGGTCATTCATCGCGACATACGCTAAAAAAGAGGGGTCGTCCTTGTCGTTATATGCTCAAAGAGAGGGACCGTTCACTAAAACATGAACTCGAAGGGAAGAGTCATTCAACGCGACATACGCTAAAAGAGAGGGGTTGTTCATCACGGCATACGCTCAAAGAGAGGACCATTCATTATGACATACTATCGAGGAGAGGGGTCATTCACTGTGACATACTCTCAAAAAGAGGTGTCGTCCATCACGGTATACGCTCTAAGAAAGGGACCATTCATTATGACATGTAGTCGAATAGAGGGGTCATTCATCGCGACATTCGCTCAAAGAGAGGGGTCATCCTTTCACCATGACTTGCACTCGAATAGAGGGGTCTTTCATCGTGACATACGCTCAAAGAGATGGGACATCGATTACGGTATACGCTCAAAGAGAGGGACCGTTTATTATGATATGCACTGAAAGAGAGGGGTCATTCATCTTGGCAAACGGTCAAAGAGAAGGGTCATCCATCACGGTATACGCTCTAAGAAATGTTCATTATGAGATACACTAAAAGAGAGGGGTCATTCATCGCGACATACGCTCAAAGAGATGGGTTGTCCATCACGGTATACGCTCTAGGAAAGGGACCATTCGTTATGACATACACTCGAAGAGAGGGGTCGTTCATCGCGATTTACGCTCAAAGAGAGGGGTCGTTCACCATGACATGCACTCAAAGAGAGGGTCATTCATTATGACTTGCACTCGAAGAGAGGGGTCATTCATCGCGACATACGGTGGAAGAGTTGGGTCGTCCATCACGGTATACGCTCAAAGAGAGAGATCATTCACCATGTCATGCACTCGGAGAGAGGGGTCATTCATCGCGACATACGCTCAAAGAGAGGGGTCGTCCGTCACGGCATACGCTCAAACAGAGGAACCGTTCACCTGGACATGCACTCGAATAGACGAGTCATTCACTGCAACATATGCTCCAAGAGAAGGGTCGTCCATTACGGTATATGCTCTAAGAAAGGGACCATTCATTATGACTTGCACTCGAAGAGACGGGTCATTCATTGCGACATACGCTAAAAAATAGGGGTCGTCCATCTCGTTATACGCTTAAAGAGAGGGACCGTTCACCAAAACATGCACTCGAAGAGAGGGGTCATTCAACGCGACATATGCTCAAAGAGATGGGTCGTCCATCACGGCATAAGCTCAAAGAGAGGGACCATTCATTATGACACAGTCTCGAAGAGAGATCAATCACCGCGACATACGCTCAAAGAGAGGTGTCGTCCATCACGATATACGCTCTAAGAAAGAGACCATCCATTATGACATGCAGTCGAAGAGAGGGGTCATTCAACGCGACATTCGCTCAAAGAGAGGGGTCATCCATTACGGTATACTCTTAAAGAGGACCTTTCACCACGACTTGCACTCGAAGAGAGGGGTCTTTCATCGCGACATACGCTCAAAGAGAGGGGTCATTGATCACGGTATACGCTCAAAGTGAGGGATCGTTTATTATGACATGCACTGAAAAAGAAGGTTGAGATGAATCCTGTTGTAGAATATCCGAATGTATTTGTGATTGCCTGATCGTGATTCAAGTAAGTAACTGAAATGAAAAAGAGGAATTTTGAAATAAAACTTACAAGATGATATGAAATGGATGAATAGTATGGTGATATGGAATGATGATAAGATGGTTGTTGTGTTTAAGATGAAGTATGAAAATATGGATGTATGGATGATGGAAGTGAAAATAAGGAATGTAATTGATGGTGCGGTGCAAACAAAGATGGAACCAACACTAAAAAGTGAAAACTCATTCCTTAAGAGTTTTTAAACCGTGACTTGGGTAAAAGGTTAAGGGATTGTGACCCTCTAATTATAAGAACTAGGAACCAGCAATATAAAAAAATAAATAGGGATAAATGCCACAAGAACAATATTGCAATCCGAAAAAGTTCAAAAAGAACTATAAAAGAGAAACACTTTCAAGTTATAATATATGTCAAAAGTTGTATCTTTTACATGGAATGAGTGCCTATTTATAGGTGTAAGACAACAACAAATTGATTGACCAAGACAAAGATTAAAGACTAATTATTCTAGTGTTAAAGGCCTATTAATATGTAGGTTATCCCATCTCGAATTGACATCCAAAAGTTTGATATAGAAGGATGAATGTGGACATTCTTAGAATGAATGTTGACATACATATCATCCACATGTAGAAACGCTTGGGCTGATGCTTGATTAAGTTGTCATTCATCCTCCTTTAATGGAATGTTGATGAAACATTGAATTCAGCAATTGAATGGTCTCTTGAATTTTTGGAAGAAGCATCTCGTAACTATTCCCTATTGAATTTCCAGTATATACTGTCTTCAATAATTTAATCATATATCTTAAGCTCCTGATATCGGATTGAGGTGATTCAAAATGCGTTGGAAAGCTAAGGAATATGGGAGGAAGTTTGAACAAGACCTCAATACTCAAATATGCTCGTATCTATTCCAAAAATGGCGAACAAGTTGGCTGATATTCCTTGAATTCCCTCCTTAAGTGTTGTTATAACTCCTGCCTTTACTCTCCCTTAAATGGCGATAATGAAGGCTTTCATTGCATGTCTTCTCTTTCTTTCTTGCTGAAATTGACAGCCTTAAAGTGATGTAAAGACTCTTAAAAACCTTAAAACCATGGACGGAAATAACAACATTAAAGTGGCGTAATTACTCCATTGAATTGCATTGTAACCAATCAGCCTTGATGGGTCTTCAAGGGACTTTAATTGATGTAAATGCCTTGTCATTCCTGAGAATATGATCAACTATCTCTCCAAAAGAATATCCTAAATGAAATAATATATAAGCAATGATGTGAGCACATAACACTCTTAGTATGTGTGTTTACTTATGTATATACTATGTTAATTATTAGTATGTGTGTTTACTTATGTATATACTATGTTAATTATGTTTGCATTTGGTTTTAAGTGTGTTTGTGTGGTTAAAATAAGACTACAAGGCTTTTTAGATGTGTTTGCCTTGTTCTAATATAGGTACTTAGGAGAACCTTAGCTCAAGTGGGCATACTCAGCTTATCTCCAGCTCAGGAGAGCGTATGCAGTTCAATACCAGCTCAAGTGGATTATATTCCACTCAAAAGAAGCTCAATGGTGTGCACGCAGCTCACCTTAGCTCGGGGCAGCTTAGAGGCTTAGCTCCCAGCTCCATTTAGCTCCTAACACTCTTAGCTAGTTCGTTTCAGCTCATCTCCATTTCTAGCTCAATTCAACTCAAGTTGAAGTGACCTACAGTAGCTGAAACCTATCGTACACAAAGAGCAGGTGTCCTACGCATGTGCCATGCATGTGGGGCCCACATAGCACCCCTTTCCACAAGTTTGGGCGTCCAAAAGCAAGCAAGCCAAACAAGGCCCTTGCTTTGAAAACCAATCAGCAACATTGGATAAGAATGAGTGGTTTCTTATTCAAATTCAAACATTAAACACATGTTTAATGTGTTTTAAGTGCCAAAACATGTGGCTAAGGATATTAGGAGCCTAGGAGAAATTATTTGAGCATTTAAATTTTAATTTTCCTTTGAATTAAGGCCATAAATTCAAATTTGGCCAACTTCTCCTTTATTCCTATATATTTACTTAATTTTGTAAAGACAAGGTTAGATATTTTATGAATAAAATCACTTGTGAGATTTTCTCTCAATTTCAGTTCTTCATTGAACTTTTCTTGACAAATTCAGACTTTGTTTGAGTGTGTCAAATCCTTGATACTTTGGGTTCCTAGATCGCTATCTAGAGGGTCCAAGTCCGTTGACGAAGAACGTATTCGATTCGGGTCCGCTCAGTATATTGTTCCGGTTCTTTCGAGTTCAACGTCGTGTTTATTTTCCAGCAACTTAAACATCCAAATCTGTCATTTTGGACGTTTTAATGCTCCCATGAAAGCCCTCGGAGCATTTCATCTTCATTAACCTCCAGAAACTGCCAGAATTCCTCCATCCCTTTTCTTTCTTTGTTTCAGTTTTTTTCTTTGTTTTCTTATCGTTTTAACATCATTCTAACATCCATAATGTTGTGTTTATTGTAGAGACTTGCTTGCTATTATCCTAGATCCGTTTCAAACAAGGATCATTGTTTTTGAAGCCACGAATCCCCAATATCAAGCAACCATTAGATAACAACTTTATTCAATAAAAATAAAAGTGAATGTATGAAACAGATTTAATGAGTTAATTTAATTAATGAAACAAGTTTCATTGAATGATCTACTTTAATTAATTATATAACTCACACACTAAATGAACTTATAAACATAAGAAAACTAATATGCTTTAAGTGAACACTATCATGCATTGATTAAGCAAATGAACTTTATTGAACTAACATGCTTAAATGAACATCAAGCATTATTTATTCATGCACACATGCTGAAATTAAATTTAAAAACTTAAAGAAAGAACTCATGCAAACTCATGCACAAGTAGGAGGCTGTATTGTTCCAACAAAGTTGATGTTGCATTATCTAATTTTCAGGCTTGAATAAATATATTTCCCATGGCCTCTTGGAATTTCTTGGCTTTAGCACGCGTCATAGGTCCAATAGGAAATTCTTTTGAATCATTGTTGGTTGTGATCATATCAAGGGTCATCCATCACGGTATACGCTCTAAGAAAGGAACCTTTCATTATGATATGCACTCGAAGAGAGGGGTCATTCTTCGCGACATACGCTCAAAGAGAAGGGTTGTCCATCACGGTATACTCTCTAAGAGAGGGACCGTTCCTCATGACATGCACTCCAAGAGAGGGTTCGTTGATCACGACATACGCTCAAAGAGAGGGACCATTCATTATGACATACTCATGAAGAGAGGGGTCATTCACTGCGACATACGCTGAAGGAGAGGGGTTGTCCATCACTGTATAAGCTCAAAGAGAGGGACCGTTTATTATGACATGCACTCAAAGAGAAGGGTCGTCCATCACGTTATACGCTCAAAGAGAGGGACCGTTGATTATGACATGCACTCAAAGAGAGGGGTCATTAATCTCAACATACGCTCAAAAAGAGGGATCGTCCATCACGGCATATACTCAAAGACCGGGACCGTTTATTATGACATACATTCAAAGAGAGGGGTCATTCACAGCGACATACGCAGAAAGAGAGGGGTCATCCATCATGGTATACGTTCTAAGAAAGAGACCATTCATTATGACATGCACTCAAAGAGAGGGGTCTTCCATCACGGTATCTCTCAAAGAGAGGGACCGTTCACCATGACATGCAGTAGAATAGAGGGGTCACTCATCGTGATATACGCTCAAAGAGAGGGGTCGTCCATCACGATATACGCTCAAAGAGAGGGACCGTTTATTATGACATGCACTCAAAAAGAGGGGTCATTCACCGCAACATACGCTCAAGGAGAGGGGTCGTCCATCACGGTATACGCTCAAAGAGAGGGACCGTTTATTATGACATGCACTCGAAGAGATGGATCATTTACCGCGACATACACTCAAAGAGAGAGATCGTCCATCACGGTATACGCTCAAAGAGCTGGACCGTTTATTATGACATGCACTCAAAGAGAGGGGTCATTCACCGCAACCTACGCTCAAAGAGAGTGACCGTTTATTATGACATGCACTCAAAGAGAGGGGTCATTCATCACGACATACGCTCAAAGATAGGGGTTGTTCATCATGATATACGCTCAAAGAGAGGGACAGTTCACCATGACATGCACTCGAATAGAGGGGTCATTCAACGCGACATACGCACAAAGAGAGTGGTCATTCAACACGGTATACGCTCAAAGAGAGGTACTATTTATTATTACATGCACTCAAACATAGGGGTCATTCATCACGACATACGCTAAAAGAGAGGGGTTTGTCCAAAACATGCACTAGTAGAGAGGGTTCATTCAACGCACCATACACACAAAGAGAGGTGTCGTCCATCACTACATACGCTCAAAGAAAGGGACCATTGATTGAGATATACTTTCGAAGAGATGGGTCATTCGCCGCGACATACGCTCAAGGAGTGGGGTCGTCCATCACGGTATACGTTCAAAGAGAGGGACCGTTTATTATTACATACACTCGAAGAGAGGGGTCATTCACCGCGACATACGCTTCAAGGGAGGTGTCGACCATCACGTTATACGCTTTAAGAAAGGGATCGTTCATTATGACATGCACTCGAGGAGAGGGGTCATTCATCGCGACATGTGCTCAAAGAGAAGGGTCGTCCATCATGGTATACGCTCTAAGAAAGGGACTAGTTATTATGACATACATTCGAAGAGAGGGGTCAATCATCGCGACATACGCAAAAAGGGAGGGGTTGTCCTACACGGTATACTCTCAAAGAGAGGGGTAATTAATCGCGACATACACTCAAAGAGAGAGGTCGTCCATCATGGTATACTCTCAAAGAGAGGGAACACTCACCATGATATGCACTCGAAGAGAGAGGTCATTCATCGCGACAAACGCTCCAAGAGATGGGTAATTCATCGCGACATATGCTCAAAGACAGGGGTTGTCCTTCACGGTATACGCTCAAAGAGAGGGACCGTTGCCCATGATATGCTCTCAAAGAGAGGGTTCATTTAACACGACATACGCTCAAAGAGAAGGACCATTCATTATGTTATACTCTCGAAAAGAGGGGTCGTCCATCACGGTATACGCTCAAAGAGAGGGACCGTTCCCCATGACGCACTCAAAGAGAGGATTCATTTAACGTGACATACACTCAAAGAGAGGGGTCGTCCATCATGGCACACGCTCAAAGAGAGGGACCATTCATTATGACATGCATTCGAAGACAAGGGTCATTCATCGCGACATGTGCGCAAAGAGAGGGTCGTCCATCACGGTATATGCTCAAAGAGAGACACCGTTCCGCATGACATGCACTCAATGAGAGGGTCAATTTAACGCGACATACGCTCCAAGAGAGGGGTCGTCGATCACGACATAGGCTCAAAGAAAGACCATTCATTATGACATACTCACGAAGAGAGGGGTCATTCACCGCGACATACGCTCTAGGAGAGGGGTCATCCATCTCGGTATAAGCTCAAAGAGAGGGACTGTTTATTATGACATGCACTCAAAGTGAGGGGTCTTCCACCACGTTATACGCTGAAAGAGTGGGACCGTTGACTATGACATGCACTCAAAGGGAGGGGTCATTCATCATGACATATGGTCAAAAAGAGAGGTCGTCCATCACGGTATACGCTAAAATAGCGGGACCGTTTGTTATGACATGCACTCAAAGAGTGGGGTCATTCACCGCGACATACGCTCAAAGAGAGGGGTCGTCCATCACGGTATACTCTAAAAGAGAGAGACCGTTTATTATGACATGCACTCAAAGAGAGGGGTCATTCATCACGACATAAGCTCAAAGAGAGAGGTTGTCCATCACGATATACGCGTAAAGAGAGGGACAGTTCACCATGACATACACTCAAAGAGAGGGGTCAATCATCACCACAAAAGCTAAAAGAGAGGGGTCGTCCAACACGGTATACGCTCAAAGAGAGGTACCATTTATTATTACATGCACTCAAAGAGAGGGGTCATTCATCACGACATATGCTAATAGAGAGGGGTCGTCCATAACATGAACTAGAAGAGAGGGTTCATTCAACGCGCCATACGCACAAAGAGAGGGGCCATCCATCACGACATACACTCAAAGAAAGGGACCATTGATTATGACATACTCTCGAAGAGAGGGGTCATTGGCCGCGACATACGCTCAAGGAGTGGGGTCGTCCATCACGGTATACGTTCAAAGAGAGGGACTATTTGTTATTACATACACTCGAAGAGAGGGGTCATTCACTGCGACATACGCTTCAAGGGAGGTGTCGACCATCACGTTATACACTTTAAGAAAGGGATCGTTCATTATGACATGCACTCGGAGAGAGGGGTCATTCATCGCGACATATGCTCAAAGAGAAGGGTCGTTGATCACGGTATACGCTCTAAGAAAGGGACTATTTATTATGACATGCATTCGAAGAGCAGAGTCATTTATCGCGATATATGCTCAAAGAATAAGGTTGTGCATCTCGGCATATGCTCGAAGAGAGGGACCGTCCATTACGACATACCTTGAAGAGATGGGTCATTCAATGCAACATACACTCAAAGAGAGGGGACGTTCATCACGGCATACGCTCAAAGAGAGGGACCACTCATTATGACATACTCTCTAAAAGAGGGGTCATTTACGGCGACATACGCTCAAGGAGTGGGGTCGTCCATAACGGTATACACTCAAAGAGAGGGACAATTTATTAAGACAAACACTCGAAGAGAGGGGTCATTCACCGGGACATACGCTTCAAGGGAGGTGTCGACCATCACGTTATATGCTCTAAGAAAGGGACCGTTCATTATGACATGCACTCAAAGAGAGGGGTCATCCATCGTGACATATGCTCAAAGAGAAGGATCGTCCATCACAGTATACGCTCTAAGAAAGGGAGTATTTATTATGACATGTATTCAAAGAGAGTGGTCAATCATCGCGACATACGCAAAAAGAAAGGGGTCGTCCATCACGGTATACGTTCAAAGATAAGGGTCATTCATCGTGACATACACTCAAAGATATGGGTCGTCCATCAAGGTATACACTCAAACAGTGGCATCGTTCAGCATGACATGCACTCAAAGAAAGGGGTCATTCACAGCGACATACGCAGAAAGAGAGGGGTCATCCATAACGGTATATGTTCTAAGAAGGGGACCGTTCATTATGACATGCAGTCGAAGAAAAGGTCCTTCACATTGACATACGCTCAAAAAAAGGGGTCATCAATCACAATATACGTCGTTCATTATGACATGCACTCGAAGAGAGGGGTCATTCATCATGATCTACGCTCTAAGAGAGGACTCTTCCATCACAGTATCCGCTCAAAGAGGGCGACCGTTCACCATGACATGCACTAGAATAGATGGTACATTCATCGCGACATACGCTCCAAGAGAGGGACCGTTCATTATGACATGCACTCGAAGAGAGGGGTCATTCACTGCGACATACACTCAAAGAGAGGGGTCATCCATCACGGTATACGCTCCAAGAGAGGGGTCATTCATCACGACAAACGCTCAAAGAGAGGGGTCGTCCATCACGGGATAGGCAACAAGAGAGGGACCGGTCATTATGACATACGCTCGAATAGAGCGGTCATTCGCCACGATATACGCTCAAAGAGAGGGGTCGTCCATCACGGTATACTCCCAAAGAGAGGGTCCGGTCATCCCGACATACGCTCAAAGAGAAGGGTCATCCATCACCATGACATGCACTCAAGGAAAAGGGTCATTCATCGCAACATACGCTCAAAGAGAGGGGTCGTCCATCATGAGATACGCTCAAAGAGAGGGACCGTTCACAATGACATGCACTCTAAGAGAGGGGTCATTCATCACGACAAACGCTAAATGAGAGGGGTCGTCCATCACGGGATACGCTCAAAAGAGAGGGATCGGGCATTATAAAATACGCTCGAATAGTGCGGTCAATCACCGCGACATACGCTTAAAGAGAGGGGTCGTCCATCACGATTTACTCTCTAAGAAAGGGACCGTTTATTATGACAAGCTGATACGCTCCAACTCTCCAAAGATTCTTGTAGAGAGAAGATTTGATTGCCCAGACCTTAGAATGCAAGCAAGCCTTGTATCCCGCTTGTTTCCTAAACAAAAGAATGTTAAAAGAAGCTGGAAATAAGATAAGGATGATTCAAGAAGGGGTTATAGTGTAGGGGATGTTGATGATTGATTAAGGAAGGAAATAGAGGTGTTTAAGTGATGTAAATGATATGAAAGGATATGTAAAGGGTTGGTGAAGAATGGGGGAAGAAAATGGAAGATGGATGGTGATTATGGGGTGTTGAAATGATAGTATCCAAAGGGGCAAAGGTTGAACTTATGTTATAAGAACATAAACTCAATCTAGTTGCAACTCTGAGGGTGGTAGATGCACTTAGACCTCTTGGAAACGTAATTCCAGAAACCTAAAGTATAAAGGATGGAGGGTGATGCCACAAATTAAAGAGATGATTTGATAAGTCGAGTTCTGCATTACATTAGCCCTCTCAATCATGTATCATTCCCCCACTCCTCAAAAAGATTCGCCCTCGAATCTAAAATGATGAATGGAGGAAGTTCATCAAAGATTAAAGTACCATGGAAGAGAAGTAGACTTGAAAATTTAACAAGAATAAAAAAAGAAAAAAAACAAACAAACTCAATCCTAAGGAACCGAATTGAATCTGATACCAAATGATTTAAAATACAGTAGGATTGATGGTGGTGGTGGTATGATGTTGGATAGATTTGTCCTTGGCACCCTACTAATCGCAATTGAATAGACAAAGACCTGCAAACGAAACGAATCTCTCCAATGAATTGATGATATGTCGTTGTCCTAGGCACCCTCCTATCCGTAATTAGATAGGCAAACACCATAATCGGCTCTAACTCACCCTCCTAAACGCGATTGCTTAGGCAAGCGAGAGTGTGAAGATATTCTCCCTCGTAAAAACTTGAAGTAGTTATGTTGAAGAAGACTTCTTATAAGAAAAATAGCAAGGTGACAATCTTGCAAATAAAATGGCACAAGGCTAAGAGTTTTTATAACCCAGAAATTCATATTATTCATGTGTTTACAAGAAAATAATTGTCCCTTTTCATAGTCTAGAGGAGACCTTAGAATTGCTTAATAGATAGCTAATCAATCCCTAAATATCAACATATTAATATCTTGTTAAAATAAATCTCCTAAAATCAGCATATGAATAGCTAATTAAAAGGAATCCTAAGTAATAAAATAAAATACTAATAATAATGGTCAAAGCTTTATAATTCAACTTTGAATTAATTTATTTAATGTCTAATTCATCCAAAAACTTTATATATTAGCTTTTGAGATGAATTTTACGAAATCTCATAATAATCCTGTATCTAGTTTTCTGGCGCAATCTTCGGTAAATCAAGTATATCATGAGCTCCCGATATCCAATTGATGCGTTTCAAGATCCGTTGAAAAGGTAACTGAATGACGGTCAATTTCTTAGAAGACAACTCTTCCCATAAATGCATGGAACCCATCCAAAAAGTCAAGGCAAGTTGGCTGGCTTTCCAGACTTTACCAACAGATTCATATTTATGCTCAATGTGCATTACTTTAGCCCTCTCAATCATGTATCAATCATGTTATACATTCTGCTACTAAGATGTCGCCATTTGAGGTTGTTTATGGTTTTAACCCTATTACGCCTCTAGATTTGTTACCTTTGCCATAGGAACAAGTGACGAACATGGACGGTCAAGCGAAAGCAGAATTTGTGAAGAATTTGCATCAACGAGTGAAGGAAAATTTAGAATGAAGGACTCAACAGTATGAAAAGCAAGCAAACAAAGGAAGGAAGGGAGTCACCTTCGATGTTGGTGATTGGGTTTGGGTTCATTTTCGAAAGGAACGTTTTCCAGCACAACAATGATTAAAGTTGTTACCATGAGGAGATGGTCCTTTTCAGGTGTTGGCGAAAGTGAATGACAATGCCTACAAGATAGACTTACCGGGCGAGTATAATATAAGTGCTAATAATGTTTCTGATTTAACCCCTTATGATGATTCTGCAGATTTGAGGTCAAATCCTTTTCAAGAAGGGGGGATGATGTGAGCACATCATGTCAAGTCCAACAAGTTGATTCGTAGGTCTTACCATCAGGACCTATCACACGTTCTAAGGCAAAGAAATACAGGGAATCTCTTTTGATATGCTCCAACTCTCCAAAGATGCTTGTAGAGAGAAGCTTTGATTGCCTGGACCTTAGAATGCAAGCAAGCCTTGTATCACGCTTGTTTCCTGAACAAAAGAATGTTAAGAGATGCTGGAAAAAAGATAAGGATGATTCAAGAAGAGGTTATGGTGCGTTGGATGTTGATGGTTGATTAAGGAAGGAAATAGAGGTGTTTAAGTGATGTAAATGATATGAAAGGATATGTAAATGGCTGGTGAAGAATGATGGACAAAAATGGAAGATGGAAGGTGATTATAGGGTGTTGAAGTGATAGTATTCAAATGGGCAAAGGTTGAACTTATGTTATAGGAACATAAACTCAATCTAGTTGCAACTCTGAGGGTGGTAGATGCATTTAGACCTCTTGGAAATGTAATTTCAGAAACCTAAAGTATAAAGGATGGAGGGTGATGCCACAAATTAAAGAGATGATTTTATAAGTCGATAAAGTTCTAAAAGGAACAAGAATGAGAGATTAACTCACAAACTAAATAATTTGATTCAAGTTTGTTGTTTGAAATGCAAAAATGGCAACATATTTGTAGGAAATGAAAGGGTATGGACAAGGGGAATTTCCCTTTGAAAGGGTGGCCGAATAGTGACCTTGGTGTCTGTTCAATTGGTGGTGTCTCCCTCTTTAACCGTTCGGTTGAATGGTGCCTCCTCAGAACTCATAAAATTTGATTTAATAACATATAATTTTCGTTTTGTTGGGATTAAAACTTGCTTGTCTAAAATTGTTTTATAGAGAATCCGTTCGAATTTTAACCGAGTAAAAAACTGAAAATTTTAGATTTATCCGTATAATTTTTTTTCAAAATCTCATAATTAAATATTTGAACTCATAAAATTTGATTTAATAACATCTGTTTTTTTTGTTAGGATTAAAACGTCTACGTCTAAAAAGGCTTTATAGAGAATCCGTTCAAATTTTAACCGAGTAAAAATTTGAAAATTTTAGATTAATTTGTATAATTTTGATCAAAACCGCATAATTAACTATTTGAACTCGTAAAATTTGATTTAATAACATCTAATTTTCGTTTTGTTGGGACTAAAACTTGCTTGTCTAAAATTACTTTATGGAGAATCCGTTCGAATTTTAACCTAGTAAAAAGCTGAAAATTTTAGATTTATCTGTATAATTTTGTTCAAAATCCCATAATTAACGATTTGAACTCATAAAATTTAATTTAATAACATCTGGTTTTGTTTTGTTTGTATTAAAACGTCTACGTCTAAAAAGGCTTTATAGAAAATACGTTCAAATTTTAACCAAGTAAAAAGCTGAAAATTTTAGATTAATCTGTATAATTTTGTTCAAAAGACCATAATTAATTATTTGAACACATAAAATTTGATTTAATAACATCTGGTTTTTGTTTTGTTCGGATTAAAATGTGCACGTCTAAAAAGGCTTTATAGAGAATCTGTTCGAATTTTAACCGACTAAAAAGTTGAAAATTTTAGATTATTCTATATAATTTTGTTCAAAAGCCCATAATTAACTATATGAACTCATAAAATTTGATTTAATAACATCTGGTTTTTGTTTTATTTCGATTAAAACGTGCATGTCTAAAAAGGCTTTATAGAGAATCCGTTCGAATTTTAACCGTGTAAAAAGCTGAAAATTTTAGATTAATCTGTATAATTTTGTTCAAAAGCTCAAAATTAAATTTTTGAACTCATAAAATTTCATTTAATAAAATCTTATTTTCGTTTTGTTGGATTAAAATGTGCATGTCTAAAAAGGCTTTGTATAGAATTCGTTTGAATTTTAACAGAGTAAAAAGTTAAAAATATTAGATTAATCTGTATAATTTTGTTTAAATGACCATATTCAACTATTTGAACTCATAAAATTTGATATAATAACATCTGGTTTACGTTTTGGTGGGATTAAAACTTGCATGTCTAAAATTTCTTTATAGAGAATCCGTACAAATTTTAATCGAGTAAAAAGCTGAAAATTTTAGATTTATCTGTATAATTTTGTTCAAAATCCCATAATTAACTATTTGAACTCATAAAATTTTATTTAATAACATCTGGTTTTTGTTTTGTTCGGATTAAAACGTGCATGTCTAAAAAGGCTTTCTAGAGAATCTGTTCAAATTTTAACCGAATAAAAAGTTGAAATTTTAGATTAATTTGTCTAATTTTGTTAAAAAGCTCATAATTAACAATTTGAACTCGTAAAATTTAATTTAATAACATCTGCTTTTTGTTTTGTTGGGATTAAAACGTGCATGTCTAAAAAGGCTTTACAGAGAATCCATTCGAATTTTAACAGAGTAAAATGCTGAAAATTTTATATTAATCTGTATAATTTTGTTCGAAAGCTCAATATAAAATATTTGAACTCATAAAATTTAATTTAATAAAATCTGGTTTTTGTTTTGTTGGTATTAAAATGTGCATGTCTAAAAAGGCTTTATAGAGAATTCGTTTGAATTTTAACCGAGTAAAAAGCTAAAAAATTTAGATTAATCTTTATAATCTTGTTTAAAAGACCATATTCAACTATTTGAACTCATAAAATTTGATTTAATAACATCTGGTTTTCGTTTTGGTGGGATTGAAACTTGCATGTCTAAAATTGCTTTATAGAGAATCCGTTCAAATTTTAACCGAGTAAAAAGTTGAAAATTTTAGATTAATTTGTATAATTTTGTTCAAAACCGCATAATTAACTATTTGAACTCGTAAAATTTGATTTAATAACATCTAATTTTCGTTTTGTTGGGACTAAAACTTGCTTGTCTAAAATTACTTTATAGAGAATCCGTTCGAATTTTAACCTAGTAAAAAGCTGAAAATTTTAGATTTTTCTGTATAATTTTGTTCAAAATCCCATAATTAACGATTTGAACTCATAAAATTTGATTTAATAACATCTGGTTTTGTTTTGTTTGTATTAAAACGTCTACGTCTAAAAAGGCTTTATAGAATATCCGTTCAAATTTTAACCAAGTAAAAAGCTGAAAATTTTAGATTAATCTGTATAATTTTGTTCAAAAGACCATAATTAATTATTTGAACACATAAAATTTGATTTAATAACATCTGGTTTTTGTTTTCTTCGGATTAAAACGTGCACGTCTAAAAAGGCTTTATAGAGAATCTGTTCGAATTTTAACTGACTAAAAAGTTGAAAATTTTAGATTAATCTATATAATTTTATTCAAAAGCCCATAATTAACTATATGAACTCAAAAACTTTGATTTAATAACATCTGGTTTTTGTTTTATTTCGATTAAAACGTGCATGTCTAAAAAGGCTTTATAGAGAATCCGTTCGAATTTTAACCGTGTAAAAAGCTGAAAATTTTAGATTAATCTGTATAATTTTGTTCAAAAGCTCAAAATTAAATTTTTGAACTCATAAAATTTCATTTAATAAAATCTTATTTTCGTTTTGTTGGATTAAAATGTGCATGTCTAGAAAGGCTTTGTATAGAATTCGTTTGAATTTTAACAGAGTAAAAAGTTAAAAATATTAGATTAATCTGTATAATTTTGTTTAAATGACCATATTCAACTATTTGAACTCATAAAATTTGATATAATAACATCTGGTTTTCGTTTTGGTGGGATTAAAACTTGCATGTCTAAAATTTCTTTATAGAGAATCCGTACAAATTTTAATCGAGTAAAAAGCTGAAAGTTTTAGATTTATCTGTATAATTTTGTTCAAAATCCCATAATTAACTATTTGAACTGATAAAATTTTATTTAATAACATCTGGTTTTTGTTTTGTTCGGATTAAAACGTGCATGTCTAAAAAGGCTTTCTAGAGAATCTGTTCAAATTTTAACCGAATAAAAAGTTGAAAATTTTAGATTAATTTGTATAATTTTGTTAAAAAGCTCATAATTAATTATTTGAACTCAAAAAAATTTGATTTAATAACATCTAGTTATCGTTTTATTCGGATTAAAACGTGCATGTCTAAAAAGGGTTTATAGAGAATCTGTTCCAGTTTTAATCGAGTAAAAAGTTGAAAATTTTAGATTAATCTGTATAATTTTGTTCAAAAGCCCATAATTAATTATTTGAACTCGTAAAATTTGATTTAATAACATCTGATTTTTGTTTTGTTTGGATTAAAACGTTCATATCTAAAAAGGCTTTATAGAGAATCCATTCAAATTTTAACCGAGTAAAAAGCTGAAAATTTTAGATTAATCTTTATAATTTTGTTCAAAAGCCCATAATTAATTATTTGAACTCAAAAAATTTGATTTAATAATATCTACTTATCGTTTTGTTCGGATTAAAACGAGCATGTTTAAAAAGGCTTTATAGAGAATCTGTTCGAATTTTAATCGAAAAAAAGTTGAAAATTTTAGATTAATCTATATAATTTTGTTCAGAAGCCCATAATTAACTATTTGAACTCATAAAATTTGATTTAATAACATCTGGTTTTTGTTTTACTGGGATTAAAACGTGCAAGTCTAAAATTGCTTTATAGAGAATCCGTTCGAATTTTAACCGAGTTAAAAGCTAAAAATTTTAGATTAATCTGTATAATTTTGTTCAAAATCCCATAATTAACTATTTGAACTCATAAAATTTTATTTAATAACATCTTGTTTTTGTTTTGTTCGGATTAAAACGTGCATGTCTAAAAAGGCTTTATAGAGAATCCGTTCAAATTTTAACCAAGTAAAAAGCTGAAAATTTTAGATTAAGCTGTATATTTTTGTTTAAAAGCTCAAAATTAAATATTTCAACTCATAAAATTTCATTTAATAAATTCTGGTTTTCGTTTTGTTGGGATTAAAATGTGCATGTCTAAAAAGGCTTTGTAGAGAATCCATTCGAATTTTAACCGAGTAAAAAGCTAAAATTTTTAGATTAATCTGTATAATTTTGTTCAAATGCCTATATTCAACTATTTGAACACATAAAATTTGATTTAATAACATTCGGTTTTCGGTATGTTGGGATTAAAACTTGCTTGCCTAAAATTGCTTTATAGAGAATCCGTTCGAATTTTAACCGACTAAAAAGCTGAAAATTTTAGATTTATCTGTAAAATTTTGTTCAAAATCCCATAATTAACTATTTGAACTCATAAAATTTGATTTAATAACATATGGTTGTTGTTTTTTGGGATTAAAACGTGCATGTCTAAATGAGATTTATAGAGAATCCATTCGAATTTTAACCGAGTAAAAAGCTGAAAATTTCAGATTAATCTATATAATTTTGTTCAAAAGCTCAAAATAAAATATTTGAACTCATAAAATTTTATTTAATAAAATATTGTTTTCGTTTTGTTGGGATTAAAATGTGCATGTCTAAAAAGGCTTTGTAGAGAATTCGTTCGAATTTTAATCGAGTAAAAAGCTAAAAATTTTAGATTAATCTGTATAATTTTGTTTAAAAGACCATATTCATCTATTTGAACTCATAAAATTTGATTTAATGGCATCTGGTTTTCGTTTTGGTGGGATTAAAACTTGCATGTCTAAAATTGCTTTATAGAGAATTCGTTCGAATTTTAACCCAGTAAAACGCTGAAAATTTTAGATTTATCTGTTTAAATTTGTTAAAAATCTCATAATTAACTATTTGAACTCATAAAATTTTATTTAATAATATCTGTTTTTTGTTTTGTTCGGATTAAAACGTGCATGTCTAAAAAGGCTTTATAGAGAATCCGTTCAAATTTTAACTGAGTAAAAAGCTTAAAATTTTAGATTAATCTGTATAATTTAGTTCAAAACCCCATAATTAATTATTTGAACTCAAAAAATTTGATTTAATAACATCTAGTTATCGTCTTGTAATACCCTAAACATAGCCTAGAAGTTAAGGACTAAATAAGTTAAATTAGAGCTTAATAAAATTCAAAATTTAGTGACTAAATTAAATGAATTTGAAAATTAGAGGCCAAATTGAAAAAGGACCAAAAAGTGAAGATTCAAGAAAAGAGAGATTGCATGTAAATTTTTAAGAAATTGGTGGCCTTGGATACATGGCAAGACACCATATGACCGGCCACCCCCCCTTGTCCCCTAATTAAAGTTTTGTTTGAATTAAAAAAAATAATAAGGAAAAGGGGAAAATAATGAAAATATGAGATAGTGGGAGAGAGAAAATCCAAATTGTCACCCTCTTCACCCATTCCACTTCTCTTGGCCGGCCATGGGAGAAAGCTTGAGAGAAAAAAAATTTGTTTGCCTTGTATGTGAGGTTTTAAGTGAGATTTTGAAGGTTTGAAGCAAGATTCTTGATTAGGGAGGTCAAACAAGCAAGGTAAGGTACTTTTCTTCTTCTAAGCTTAGTTAAAAATGAAGTTGAAGGTTGTTAGCTTGAATTCCATGACTGAAAATTTAATATATTGTTCATAGTTAGTTTATTTTTAAGTTAGAAGTTGAATACATGTTGCTGGAAAATTCATGTTGTTATATTTGTTGAGTTTTTGAGCTTAAGGACTAAGTTGCATGGGTTTGGAAATTATAGGGACTGTTTTATTGTTAAATTTAGGAAGGATTTTGATGTTAGGATGATTAAAATATTCATATGTGGACTGATTTGGGATAAAAAGAAGCATGAGAAATTGTTGCTAGGAAATTAAGTGATAAATGTAATTTTGGACTGTTTTGCAAGAATTGAGAAGTTGGTGGACTTACTTGTTTTGGTTGAATCTGGAAATTTAGTATTTAGTTCATAGGATAATGTTTTAAGAGTGAGGAAATTAAATTGTTGGTGTTTTGGTCAAAAAGATGAAGGAAAGGAAGTGTTAGAATTGGTAAAGTGCTTTGGACTAGCTTATAGGTGATATTTTGGTAGCTTCATGGATTGAGCTGAAAACTCTGTTTAAATGCAAAATTAAAAATGTTTGTATAGGTAAAATATGCTTGAAATTGATTCTACTAAAGTTTACAAGTGTTGGATGAGTTGAATTGGTGATAAGGTTGATGAATCTTGAGCTAGAATTGATGTAGGTGAAATCTGTTCAGAATAGGCCTTGTTCTGGACAGTAGCTTCAAAAAAATTCCTTAGAATAATTTACAAGTAATTTAGGTCTGTAATTGAGTAGTCTAGAACTTGGATGAGTCTAATTTAATTTAAAAAAAATCTCACCTCGTTTGCCCATGTAAATTAGGAGATATAAGAGAAACAAAAAGATTGGTCCAGACTATCCCGAAACAGCACTGCCTTGTCTTTAAATTGAAAAATGGTATTGATGGGTTCGTAGGAAAAATTCAAGCTTTATATGGTTCAAAATATGGCTTCGTTAGCTTTACAACGAGGTAAAGTGGGTAAATTTTGGACATGTGGATCAAAAGATAAAAATAGTTTAGTGAGCATTGTACAATCTGTCCAGGAATGTAACCTTATTGTTTTGGTTGTTTTAGAGTTGTTAATTATGAAATGTGTAGTTTGAATGTATTTTGATGATGTGTAAGTGCTTTTGTGTGTTTTAGAGGCTTCTAAAGAATTGGATAGTGAGGAAGAGATGAGGCAAGAGCTTGCCAAAAGAAGGAGCAAGGGGCCAACCATCCATAATCCCTAGGAGTTTCGCTTGGATTGTTTGTGAGTGTGACTTTCTTTGGGGTTCGGACTAGGTCCTAACCCAATTCTGATTTTTGTTGTTTATGATTAAACCGGTATGAAATATGACTTAATACAAACTTGGCTAATCTTTAAGGGAAGAGTGAAATGCTATAAAAACTTGCTTGTTGCCATGTTATTTGTTAGCATGTTGATTGAATATGAATTGCTTGTTAAGTATTTGTTTTGGTTTGTTCATACCCATGAATTGCATATGCCGAGGTATGAATGGCATGCTTAAGCTTGGGATACAAGGTACGTGTACATGCATTTGTTCCATGCAATTAAAGTTCTGATTTTGCTTGTGCTTAGCATGTTTAATGTAATGTATATGAAATGACATGAAATGAATTCTTATAAGCCTAGGCACAATGGCCTAAGAGGCTTGGTCTATGAGGACCGTGTTATTGAAATAATATTGAATATTAGATTGATATGCTTAAATTGATAATTGACAACCTTGGTAGCTAGTTAGTTAGATAGGAGGGCATGCCTTAGAATCTAGAGCTCATTGTATCGGGTAGGACTTCGGTTCAGGGCAATTGGCCCTTATTGGCGACAGATGGAGGGTACGTTTTTGGTCATTGGCGACAGTAGGAGGATTTGACCAGCACTATAGGTGCATATTGTGGCGATAGTTGGTTGGAGATTCGATTATCTTCTAGCTAAATACCATGGTGGTTGTAATGATTTAATTAACTTGAATTTAAATTGCACTATAATTGTTAGTTAAATGCAAGCATGATTACTTGTTATGAAAATGCACTTGTTATTGGCATATTACTTATCGGATTGTCATATATTGAACATTGGAATGTTACATGTATTTGGATTGTTATATAGTTAACATTAAATTGATACGTGTAATTGGATTGTCACATGTTGAACCTTGAATTGAATTGTTATACATTGAATTGGTATGTGTACTCGACTTGGTATATGTAACCTTATTGGACTGATATATGCTCGATTAAATTTGGTATATGTGTACTTGAACTTGGTATGTTATGGTATATGTGAACTTAACATGGCATATGATGCATGTTTGGATTGTCTTGGATTGTTTTTTTTTTGTTACCTCACTAAGTACCTTATGTACTTACCCCCGCTCCCTTCGCTCTTCCCAAACATTTTAGGTCGATCGATTAATAGCTCGGTCTCGGATTTCCGTCGTTCGGATCAGCAGCAGCACAAGCCATGTATAATTTTTTTGAAATCTCCTAGTGGTGGCAAGTCTTGTTTAGTTAGACCATGCATTTTGATTACTTTAGACGGTTTGTATATAGTGAATCATTTTGGTAGCTTGGGGCTTAGATTTGTATAACTTAAGAATGATGACATATTTGATACGTTTAATATGTATGTATATTTGTAATGGATTGCATGTTATGGAATGAAATGGAACGAACAATTGATATTGTTATATGAAATGGATAAATGAATCATAGAACTATTGAATGAACAATAGGTTTCGGGAATGTTTAGCAGTGAATATAAGTTGCTAAGTGGTTTAAAGGCCTAGTAATAGGAAAAAGTTTTAATTTACCCCCTAAAATCAGTACTTTCAAGTTAAGTTAAGTTGGTAAACCATTGTTCGGACCGGGTTATCGGAGTGCTCAAGGATTGGTGACACCCCTTTTCTACCGGCCTGGGGTGGGGGTGTCACACTTAATTGGTATCAGAGCGTTTAGGTTAGGATTCTAGGACTAAAACCGAGTCCGCATGCATCATATAGGATCGAACTATGCCACCTAGGAGTTATATTTAATAATGTGCTTGTGCTTGTTCGATCTAAACTCTTTCTTGTTTGTTTGTCAATAGTAGAATCTCCGATACGAGGTTGGCTGTGGATGACCCGAATCCCGCAGCCTCTTCGACCGACAGAGATAGTGTAGAGATGGGTCAGAACCCTCCGCAACAAGCTCCACCTCCTCCGCCCCCTGTTGCTCCTCAACCGGGAATTCCGGCAGTTCAGAACGTCCAGCAGGAATATCTCCTTAGCATGAAGGAGATGTTCGATCAGCTTCTAGTGAATCTGAAGCAGAATCAGCAAGATGCTCCTGCCCTTGATGCGCCCAGTTGTGCTCCGATAGATAAGCTTGCTCGGTATCGAGCTTATACATTTGCGGGTGTTAGTGAGGAGAAACCAGAGGATATAGAGTATTGGTTAGAACGTACTACTCAGATTCTGACCAAGCAGCTCCATTGTTCGGACAAGCACAAGCTAGAGTGTGCCGTAGCCCTGTTGGCCGATGAAGCTTTGAGTTGGTGGGAAACCACTACATTGACTGCCCCGGCGGAAGCTGTTACATGGAAATTCTTCGTCGAGGAATTTAAGAAGAAATATATTAGTGAACAATATCTAGCCGAGTACCGGAAGAAGTTCTTGTATCTAAAACAAGCCAACTGGACGATCGAGCAGTATGTGGCCGATTTCTGCAAATATTGTAAGTATGGCTCCGAGTACATTAAGACCGAGGAAGAAAAATACTGGAAATTCACTAATGGTCTTAACGATGAGTTGAGCCCAATGTTTACGGCCCTTGGGATTACCGACTTCCAGAACTTGGTGAATCGGGCCATTGCGACAGAGGCAAAGATGAAAGCTTCCGAGAAACGCAAGGGGGGTAGTTCTTGGAAGGACAAACGAGCCAGAACCGATGATAGGCCTCAGTGGAAGAATAAGAATTCAAAGCAGACCAAGGAGTCTCCTTTTGGCTATACCTCTTTACAAAGAGATGGATACATACCGAAGCCTCAGACAGTATCTAGGCACACAGCCCCGGTTATTTCTATGGATAGCACGGGGAATTCTAACAGAGGCACTCTGTATCCTGCCTGCAAGTTCTGCCAGAAACATCATCCGGATCAGTGTAGGACTCAGCAAAATCTATGCTACTTGTGCGGAGCTTCCGATCACTATATCAGGAACTGTCCTTAGAATCCCAACAAAGTTCCTGCTAAAGCTTCTGTTATGGATAATGCTTCTCCGTATGCCAGAAACAAGAGTTCCAGACAGGTTCAATCTGGTAGTTAGGGAAAGAATAAGGGCCAGCCTTCTAGTGCCACACACCAGGAATCTCGGGCTCCTGCACGGATCTACCACATCAAAGGAAAAGACGATGAGGAATCTCCGGATGTAATCGCAGGTATGATCGAATTAAACTCGAGTCCTGCATATGCTTTGATTAATTCTGGGTCTACTCATTCCTTTATTTGCTCTGCTATGGTTGCAAAAGCAAGTCTGAAAACTGAGGTAGTCACTAGGGGTCTTGTAGTGTCAAACCCTATAGGAGGTTTATTGAATATTAATCTTGTTTGTAAGAGCTCCCCTGTTACAATTCGAAATATCTCTTTCCGGGTTAACTTGTTTGTGCTACCGACATGTGAGTTTGACTTGGTTCTGAGCTTAGACTGGTTGGTTAAGCATGAGGCTTGGATTGATTGCTAAAATCGGAGACTCTACCTTCGGGGTTTGGGTAAGGAGTCTATCTTACTCATTGACAAGAAACCGACGTCAGTGTTTGCTGCCATGGTATTACAAGATGAGTATGACTTCGGGTTGCCTACTATTCCGGTTGTATCCGAGTTTATTGATGTTTTTCCCGAAGAACTCCCTGGTCTTCCTCCCGGGTTGCCTACTATTCCGGTTGTATCTGAGTCTATCTATATAATTTTGTTCAAAAGCCTATATTCAACTATTTGAACTCATAAAATTCGATTTAATAACATTCGGTTTTCGATTTGTTGGGATTAAAACTTGCTTGTCTAAAATTGCTTTATAGAGAATCCGTTCAAATTTTTTTTTTGAAAGAAAGGGCCTCATTAAAAACCCCTATAGCCAATCACCCCAAGAGATGAAAGGCCCCTATGGGGAAAAGAGTACCCAAGTTATTATTGAGAAGAAGAGGAAAACCTCTCGGAGTTTATAGTGGCCCGAATAAAATCGAGAAAAAAACAATCGAAAGTACAAGAAGTAAAAGAACGTAAAGCCCTAGTAGCCAAAACATGGGCTACAACATTGGCAGCTCTAGGTACAAAACAAATCTTGCAGTCAGGCATAGTACCAAGAGTGGATCGGATGCGAGACACCAAGTGACGAATTGTGGAAAGATCTTGGTTAGGAGCGTTATTAACCTTGTTGGCAATGGAAGCAGAATCCGTTTCAATGATCACATTAGACCAACCGTGGGTGGCAGCAAAACGTAAACCTTCTAGAACAGCAAGAGCCTCGGCAGAAGCAGGATCTGGACAGATAAGAGGCAGATAACAGCCACCGAGGACTGAGCCAGAAGAGTCTCGAGCAATGACACCAGCCGCAGCCCCTCTTAGGACAGGGTCGAAAGCCCCATCCGTGTTAATCTTAACGAAGCCGGGATCCGGTTTCGTCCATCTAGCTTGAGCGAAAGTGGGCTCAGCTAGCCGGGAACACTGACGTGACACATCAGTAATTGATGTATAATCTGTGAAAAGTTTCTGAGCATTGGCAACAGTTAACCATACCGGTTGAAGATGATTATTATGGACAGAATCATTACGACAGTTCCATAAATTCCATAAGACTGTGATGAGTAACGAGAATTGGTGTAGAGAAAGGAAACCAGCAATATCAGAAAGCCACTGATGAGGGGAGGAATAAACGTTGGATAGAATTCGACCTGGGAGTCCTGTCAAAAGGAGCGTCTCTTGCGCACTAGGACAATCCCTCATAGCATGGAGGGAGGATTCAATAGCCAAGTTACAGATAGGACAGACCCCTGGCCCAAGATTAGCCTGAAGGAGTTTTTGACCAGAGGGTAGTGCATCATGGCACAACCGCCATCCAAAGGAACGGACTTTGGGTAGAGTAGGCAATTTAGATAAGATTTTCCATAGTTTAGAAGGCCTATTAATGGGCCCAGGTTGTAATTGCATAAATTGATAACCAAATCTAACTGTATATATACCGGAATCGTGGTGACCCCAGAGAATGGTGTCCCTAACATCATTTGTAATAGGAACATTGAGGATGGTATTAGCATCTTCGTAGCAGAAATACTCTCTAACCTTTGATTCGTCCCAACGGGGTGAACCATGCAACATGAAAGTCCCTGCACGAAGAGGGGTTTCTTCGTTCACCTCATACACACCGTAAAGGTGTACAGGCTGGGAACCACCCCACCTGTCAAAATGGATCTGAATATTACTAAACATTCCAGGAGGTTTAAAGAAGCCCGCGCGAAGTTTGGAAATAGCAATGCAAAGGCCTTTCCAGGCAAAAGAAGAACTCCGAGTGGATTCAAAGTCAAGGACTGTACTCCGTTCGAATTTTAACCGAGTAAAAAATTGAAAATTTTAGATTAATCTGTATAATTTTGTTCAAAAGCCCATAATTAACTATTTGAACTCGTAAAATTTGTGTTAATAACATCTGATTTTCGTTTTGTTGGGATTAAAACGTGCATGTCTAAAAAGACTTTATAGAGAATCCGTTCGAATTTTAACCGAGTAAAAAGCTGAAAATTTTAGATTAATCTATATATTTTTGTTCAAAAGCTCAAAATAAAATATTTAAACTCATAAAATTTCATTTAATAAAATCTTGTTTTCGTTTTGTTGGGATTAAAATGTGCATGTCTAAAAAGGCTTTGTAGGGAATTTGTTCGAATTTTAACCGAGTAAAAAACTAAAAATTTTAGATTAATCTGTATAATTTTGTTTAAAAGACCATATTCAACTATTTAAACTCATAAAATTTGATTAAATAACATCTAGTTTTCGTTTCGGTGGGATTAAAACTTGCATGTCTAAAATTGCTTTATAGAGAATCCGTTCGAATTTTAACCTAGAAAAAAGCTGAAAATTTTAGATCTATCTGTATAATTTGGTTAAAAATCTCATAATTAACTATTTGAACTCATAAAATTTTATTTAATAACATCTGGTTTTCGTTTTGTTCAGATTAAAACGTGCATGTCTAAAAAGCTTTATAAAGAATCCTTTCAAATTTTAACCGAGTAAAAAGCTAAAAATTTTAGATTAATCTGTATAATTTTTTTCAAAAGACCATAATTAATTATTTGAACTCAAAAAATATGATTTAATAACATCTAGTTATCGTTTTGTTCGGATTAAAACGTGCATGTCTAAAAAGGCTTTATAGAGAATCCGATCGAATTTTAACCGAGTAAAAAGTTGAAAATTTTAGATTAATCTGTATAATTTTGTTCAAAAGCCCATAATTAACTATTTGAACTCGTAAAATTTGATGTAATAACATCTAATTTTCGTTTTGTTGGGACTAAAACTTGCTTGTCTAAAATTGCTATATAGAGAATCCGTTCGAATTTTAACCTAGTAAAAAGCAGAAAATTTTATATTTATTTGTATAATTTTGTTCAAAATCCAATAATTAACTATTTGAACTCATAAAATTTCATTTAATAACATCTGGTTTTTGTTTTGTTCGTATTAAAACGGTTACGTCTAAAAAGGCTTTATAGAGAACCCATTTGAATTTTAACCGAGTAAAAAGCTGAAAATTTTAGATTAATCTGTATAATTTTGTTCAAAACCCCATAATTAATTACTTGAACTCAAAAAATATGATTTAATAACATCTAGTTATCGTTTTGTTCAGATTAAAACGTGCATGTCTAAAAAGGCTTTATAGAGAATCCGATCAAATTTTAACCGAGTAAAAAGTTGAAAATTTTAGATTAATCTGTATAATTTTGTTCAAAAGCCCATAATTAACTATTTGAACTCGTAAAATTTGATGTAATAACATCTAATTTTCGTTTTGTTGGGACTAAAACTTACTTGTCTAAAATTGCTATATAGAGAATCCGTTCGAATTTTAACCTAGTAAAAAGCAGAAAATTTTATATTTATTTGTATAATTTTGTTCAAAATCCAATAATTAACTATTTGTTCAAACATCTGGCTTTATGGAGATTCCTTTTGAATTTTAACCGAGTAAAAAGCTGAAAATTTTAGATTAATCTGTATAATTTATTTCAAAAGCCCATAATTAACTATTTGAATTCGTAAAATTTGATTTAATAACATCTGATTTTCGTTTTGTTGGGATTAAAATGGTCATGTCTAAGAAGGCTTTATAGAGAATCCGTTCAAATTTTAACAAAGTAAAAAGATGAAAATTTTAGGTTAATCTGTATAATTTTGTTTAAAAGACCATATTCAACTATTTGAACTCATAAAATTTGATTTAATAACATCTGGTTTATGTTTTCGTAGGATTAAAACTTGCATGTCAAAAATTGCTTTATAGAGAATCCGTTCAAATTTTAACCAAGTAAAAAGCTAAAAATTTTAGATTTATCTATATAATTTTTTTCAAAATCCCATAATTAAGTATTTGAACTTATAAAATTTTATTTAATAACATCTAGTTTTTGTTTTTATCAGATTAAAATATGCATGTCTAAAATTGCTTTATAGAGAATGCTTTCGAATTTTAACCGAGTAAAAAGATGAAAATTTTAGATTTATCTGTATAATTTTGTTCAAAATCCCATAATTAACTATTTGAACTCATAAAATTTTATTTAATGACATCAGGATTTTGTTTTGTTCGGATTAAAACGTATAGGTCTAAAAAGACTTTAAATAGAATCCGTTCAAATTTTAACCGAGTAAAAAGCTGAAACTTTTAGATTAATCTGTATAATTTTGTTCTAAAGCCCATAATTAATTATTTGAACTCAAAAAATTTGATTTAATAACATCTAGTTATCGTTTTGTTTGGATTAAAACGCGCATGTCTAAAAAGGCTTTATAGAGAATTCGTTCGAATTTTAACCGAGTAAAAAACGGAAAATTTTAGATTAATCTGCATAATTTCGTTCAAAAGCCCTTAATTAACTATTTGAACTCATAAAATTTGATTTAATAACATCTGATTTTTGTTTTGTTGGGATTAAAACGTGCATGTCTAAAAAGGCTTGATAGAGAATTCGTTCGAATTTTAACCGAGTACAAAGCTCAAAATTTTAGATTAATAAGTATAATTTTGTTCAAAAGCTCAAAATTAACTATTTGAACTCATAAAATTTCATTTAATAAAATCTGGTTTTCGTTTTGTTAGGATTAAAACGTGCATGTGTAAATCGGCTTTAAAGAGAATCTGTTCGAATTTTAACCGAGTAAAAAGCAGAAAATTGTAGATTAATCTGCATAATTTTGTTTAAAATCCCATAATTAACTATTTGAACTCATAAAATTTGATTTAATAACATCTAGTTATCGTTTTATTCGGATTAAAATGTGCATGTCTAAAAAGGCTTTATGGAGATTCCCTTTGAATTTTAACCGAGTAAAAAGCTAAAAATTTTAGATTAATCTGTATAATTTTTTCAAAAGCCCATAATTAACTATTTGAATTCGTTAAATTTGATTTAATAACATCTGATTTTCGTTTTGTTGGGATTAAAATGGGCATGTCTAAAAAGGCTTTATAGAGAATCCGTTCGAATTTAACAAAGTAAAAAGCTGAAAATTTAAGATTAATCTGTATAATTTTGTTCAAAAGCTCAAAGTTAAATATTTGAACTCATAAAATTTCATTTAATAATATCTTGTTTTCATTTTGTTTGCATTCAAATGTGCATGTCTAAAAAGGCTTTCTAGAGAATTCGTTGAAATTTTAACCGAGTAAAAAGCTAAAAATTTTAGGTTAATTTGTATAATTTTGTTTAAAAGACCATATTCAACTATTTGAACTCATAAAATTTGATTTAATAACATCTGGTTTTCGTTTTGGTAGGATTAAAACTTGCATGTCTAAAATTGCTTTATAGAGAATCCGTTCGAATTTTAACCGAGTAGAAAGATGAAAATTTTAGATTTATCTGTATAAATTTGTTTAAAATCCCATAATTAACTATTTGAACTCATAAAATTTTATTTAATAACATCTGGTTTTGTTTTGTTTGGATTAAAACGTCCACGTATAAAAAGGCTTTATAGAGAATCCGTTCGAATATTAACCGAGTAAAAAGCTAAAAATTTTAGATTAATCTGTATAATTTTGTTTAATAGACCATATTCAACTATTTGAAATCATAAAATTTGATTTAACAACATCTGGTTTTCGTTTTGGTGGGACTAAAACTTGCATGTCTAAAATTACTTTATAGAGAATCCGTTCGAATTTTAACCGAGTTTAAAGTTGAAAATTTTAGATTTATTTGTATAATTTGCTCAGAATCCCATAATTAACTATTTGAAGTCGTAAAATTTTATTTAAAAACATCTGGTTTTTGTTTTGTTTGGATTAAAACGTGCATGTCTAAATAGGCTTTATAGAGAATTTGTTCGAATTTAACCGAGTAAAAACCAGAAAATTTTAGATTTATCTGTATAATTTTGTTCAAAATCCCATAATTAACTATTTGAACTCATAAAATTTGATTCAATAACATCTGGTTTTCATTTTGTTTGGATTAAAACGTGCATGTCTAAAAAGGCTTTATAGAGAATTCGTTCAAATTTTAACCGAGTAAAATGCTGAAAATTTTAGATTAATCTATATAATTTTGTTCACAATCTCATAATTAACTATTTTAACTGATAAAATTTGATTCAATATCATCTGGTTTTGTTTTGTTCGGACTAAAACGTCCATGTCTGAAAAGGCTTTATAGAGAATCCGTTCAAATTTTAAACGAGTAAAAAGCTGAAAATTTTAGATTAATCTGTATAATTTTGTTTAAAAGCCCATAATTAATTATTTGAACTCAAAAAATTTGATTTAATAACATCTACTTATCATTTTGTTCAGATTAAAATGTTCATGTTTAAAAAGGCTTTACAGAGAATCCGTTCGAATTTTGACCAAGTAAACAGCTAAAAATTTTAAATTAATCTGTATAATTTTATTCAAAAGCTCATAATTAATTATTTGAACTCAAAAAATTTGATTTAATAACATCTAGTAATTGTTTTGTTCGGATTAAAACGTGCATGTCTAAAAAGGCTTTATAGAGAATCCGTTTGAATTTTAACCGAGTAAAAGGCTGAAAATTTTAGATTAATCTGTATAATTTTGTTCAAAAGCCCTTAATTAACTATTTGAACTAATAAAATTTGATTTAATAACCTCTGATTTTCGTTTTGTTGGGATTAAAACGTGCATGTCTAAAATGGCTTGATAGAGAATCCGGTGGAATTTTAACTGAGTAAAAAGTTGAAAATTTTATATTAATAAGTATAATTTTGTTCATAAGCTCAAAATTAACTATTTGAACTCATGAAATTTTATTTAAAAAAAATCTGGTTTTCGTTTATTTGGGATTAAAACGTGCAAGTGTAAATGGAACTTAATTATTCGAATTTTAACCGAGTAAGAAGCTGAAAATTTTAGATTAATCTGCATAATTTTGTTCAAAAGCCCATAATTAATTATTTGAAATCAAAAAATTTGATTTAATAATATCTAGTTATCGTTTTATTCGGATTAAAACGTGCATGTCTAAAAACGCTTTATGGAGAATCCGTTTGAATTTTAACCGAGTAAAAAGCTGAAAATTTTCGATTAATCTGTATAATTTTGTTCAAAAGCCCTTAATTAACTATTTGAACTCATAAAATTTGATTTAATAACATCTTATTTTAGTTTTGTTCGGATTAAAACGTGCATGTCTAAAAAGGCTTTATAGAGAATCCGTTCAAATTTTAACCGAGTAAACAGCTGAAAATGTTAGATTAATCTGTATAATTTTGTTCAAAAGCCCATAATTAATTATTTGAACTCAAAAAATTTGATTTAATAACATATAGTAATTGTTTTGTTCGGGTTAAAACGTGCATGTCTAAAAAGGCTTTATAGAGAATCTGTTTGAATTTTAACCAACTAAAACATTGAAAATTGTATATTAATCTATATAATTTTGCTTAAAAGACCGTAATTAACTATTTGAACTCATAAAATTTGATTTAATAACATCTGGTTTTCGTTTTCTTGGGATTAAAACGTGCAAGTCTATAAAGGCATTTTAGAGAATCCGTTCGAATTTTAACCGAGTAAAAAGCTAAAAATTTTAGATTAATCTGTATAATTTTTATTCAAAAGCTAAAAATTAAATATTTGAACTTATAAAATTTCATTTAATAAAATATGGTTTTCGTTTTGTTGAGATTAAAATGTGCATGTCTAAAAAGGCTTTATAGAGAATCCGTTTGAATTTTAACCGAGTAAAAAGCTGAAAATTTTAGATTAATCTACATAATTTTGTTCAAAAGCACAAAATTTATTAATTGAACTCAAAAAATTTGATTTAATAATATCTAGTTATCGTTTTGTTCGGATTAAAACGTGCGTGTCTAAAAAGGCTTTATATAGAATCCGTTTGAATTTTAACCGAGTAAAAGGCTAAAAATTTTAGATTAATCTGTATAATTTTGTTCAAAATCTCTTAATTAACTTTTTGAACTGATAAAATTTAATTTAATAATATCTGGTTTTGTTTTGTTCAGATTAAAACGTCCACATCTAAAAAGGCTTTATAGAGAATCTGTTCAAATTTTAAACGAGTAAAAAGCTAAAAATTTTAGATGAATCTATATAACTTGTTCAAAAGCCCATAATTAATTATTTTAACTCAAAAAATTTGATTTAATATCATCTAGTTTTCATTTTGTTTGGATTAAAATGTGCATGTCTAAAAAGGCTTTATAGAGAATCCGTTCAAATTTTAACCGAGTAAAAAGCTAAAAAATTTAGATTTATCTGTATAATTTTATTCAAAACCCATAATTAACTATTTGAACTCATAAAATTTGATTTAATAACATCTGGTTTTTGTTTTTTTCGGATTAAAATGTGCATGTCTAAAAAGTCTTTATATAGAATCCGTTCGAATTTTAACCGAGTAAAAAGCTGAAAATTTTAGATTTATCTATATAATTTTGTTTAAAATCTCATAATTAACTATTTAAACTCATAAAATTTGATTTAATATCATATGGTTTTGTTTTGTTCGGATTAAAACGTCCATGTCTAAAAACGCTTTATAGAGAATCCTTTCAAATTTTAACCGAGTAAAAAGCTGAAACTTTTATATTAATCTATATAATTTTGTTTAAAAGCCCATAATTAATTATTTGAACTCAAAAAATTTGATTTAATAACATCTACTTATCATTTTGTTCAGATTAAAACGTTCATGTCTAAAAAGGCTTTATAGAGAATCCGTTCGAATATTTTTTTTTTGAAAGAAAGGGCCTCATTAAAAAACCCCTATAGCCATTCACCCCGAGAGGAGATTAGGCCCCTATGGGGAAAAGAGTACCCAAGTTATTATTGAGAAGAATAGGAAAACCTCTCCGAGAGTATAGAAGCCCGAATATAATCGGGGAAAAAACAGTCAAAAGAGCAAGAGGAAAACGAACGTAAAGCCCTAGTAGACAAAATATGGGCTACAACATTAGCAGCTCGAGGCACATAACATATCTGACAATCAGGCAAGGTACCAAGAGTGGTGCGGATACGAGTAACCAAGTGTTGCACTATGGAAAGATCTTGGGAAGGAGCGTTGTTTACTTTGTTGGCAATAGAAGCAGAGTCCGTTTCAATGACCACATTAGTCCAACTGTTGTTAGCAGCAAGACGCAAACCTTCCAGGATGGCAAGAGCCTCAGTAGAAGCAGGATCCGGACAAATGAGGGGCATGGCGCAACCACCGAGCACCGAGCCAGCAGAGTCTCGAGCAATGACGCCTGCCGCAGCCCCCTTTAAGACAGGGTCGAAGGCCCTATCCGTGTTAATTTTGATGAAACCCGGAGCCGGTTTCATCCATCTAGCTTGAGCGAAGGTGGGATCAGCTAGCCGGGAGCACGAGCGGGTCACATCATTAAGTGATGTATAATCAGTAAAAAGTTTCTGGGCATTGGCAATAGTTAACCAAACCGGTTGAAGATGATTGGTATGAACGAAGTCATTACGGCGGTTCCATAAGTTCCATAAAACTGTGACAAGGAACGAGAATTGGTGCAAAGAGAGGAAACCAGCAACATCAGAAAGCCACTGATGGGGGGAAGAGGAAGCATTAGATAAAATCCGAGAGGAGAGTCCAGACAGAAGGAGCGCCTCCTTAGCACTAGGACAATCCCTCAAGGCATGGAGGGAGGACTCAATAGCCACATTACAGATAGGGCAAACCCTAGCCCGAGATTGGCATGAAAGATCTTCTGCCCAGAGGGTAGTGCATCATGACATAACCGCCAACCAAAGGAACGAACTTTGGGTAAAGTAGGTAATTTAGATAAGATTTTCCAAAGCTTGGAAGGCATGTGAACAGGCCCTGGCTAGAGCTGCAGGAATTGATAACCGGATCGAACTGTATATGTACCAGCATCATGGTGTCCCCAAAGTATGGTGTCTTTAACATCATTAATAATTGGGACATTAAGAACGGTATTAGCGTCTTTATAGGAAAAATACTCTCGCACTTTTGGTTCATCCCAACGAGGCAAGTTATGCAACATAAAAGTGCTTGCACGAAGAGGGACTTTATCATTTACCTCATAATCTCCGTAAAGATTTACAGGCTGAGAATCACCCCATTTGTCAAAATGAATGTGAATGTTACTAGAAATGCCAGGGCGTTTGAAAAAACCATTGCGAAGCTTAGAGATAGCAATGCTAAGACCCTTCCAAGCAAAGGAAGAGCTCCGAGTATAACTAGATTCAAGGACAGATCCCGTCGGATAATATTTGCACTTGTAGACCTGGCAAAGAAGGTTATCAGGCTCGCAAATCAACCTCCAAATTTGTTTACCGAGTAAAGAAATATTAAAATAGTGAAGGTCCCTAAAACCAACACCGCCAGCTGCTTTTGGCAGGCATATGGTGTCCCAAGGAAGCATGTACCAACCTTGTTTGTCAACTTTCCCAGACCACCAGTATCGACGTATCGCGGTGGTCATGTCATCAATAATGTTTTGTGGTAAAAGGTAACAAGACATAACATATTGAGGCATAGATTGTATAACAGATTTAATGAAAATTTCCCTACCACTAAAGGAAAGGAGATGTTTATCCCAAGTACTTAGACGAGCATTCATTTTTTCTCTTGTGAACCCCAGAGCTGCAGTTTTGTTCTTTCCAATAAGGAGAGGAACTCCTAGATAAATACCAGGATCATCAACCCAACGAACATGGAGGATAGCATTGATATCCGACCAGAGCGGAGTAGGTGTTCTCCGTGAGAAAAAGATAGTGGATTTTTCAAAATTCACCGCCTGCCCAGACTAGATGGCACAAGTATGCAAAACATCCTTAAGTCGTTGAGCTTCTGTAGTTGTGTTCCTAAAGAAAACCACACAGTCATCTGCAAAGAGAAGGTGGTTAACACGGGGTCCATTTCTGCTAGCACAAAGCCCAGGGAGGTGACCATTTGTTTTTTCAAAGTTAAGCAGTGCAGAAAGTCCTTGAGTACAGAAGAGAAATAGAAAAGGAGAGAAAGGGTCCCCTTGCCGTAGACCTCTATTGGGCTTGAAAAGGCGCGAAAGGGAATCGTTGATGCGGACTTGAAATGAGACAAAGGAAACACACCTCATAATAAGGGAAACCCAGCTTGAGTTGAAACCTAGTCGAGACATAATTTGCTCGAGAAAGAGCCATTCAACACGGTCAAAGGCTTTTTCCATGTCGAGCTTTAGGCTAGCACCTTTTGCCAATGAGGTGACATCTGTATTTAACGTATGGATGAGCTCATGAGCAATAAGAATGTTATCAGTAATGCTCCGTCCATGGACGAAGGCAGCCTGAGTGCCACTGATACATAATGGAATAATAGATTTTAAACGGTTAACTAAAACTTTTGACACAGTTTTATAGATGACTGTACAAAGACTAATAGGACATAGATGGTGCATCGTAGTAGGGTTGCTAATTTTGGGAATAAGAACAATGATGGAACGATTAACCTCGTCCATATTAACAGACCCTCTCAGGAGACCGAGGCAAAGATTTGTAAAATCCTGGCCAAGGATGTGCCAATACTTCCGGAAGAAGCCACTCGGGAAGCCATCGACTCCTGGGACTTTCCTCGGATCGATATCACGAAATGCAACAAAGACTTCATCAGCTGTAAAGTCCTTATTAAGGTCATTGTTCATAGATTCGGTAACAATAGAAGGAATGTTATCCAAGATGGAAGATGCTATTATAGGGGAGGAGGAAGTAAAAAGGGTTTGAAAGTAATTAATAGCAGTAGACATAATGTCAACCGTGTTGGTTTGCCATATATTCTGGTGGTTAAAAAGACCAACAATATTATTCTTCCGCCGACGGTTATTCGCCCTGGCATGAAAGAAAGCAGTGTTTTTGTCACCAAATTCCAACCAGTGTGTCCGAGCTCGTTGAGCCCAATAAATTTCCTTTGCATTTAGCAAGCTGTCCAGCTCACTTTTAGCTGAAATAAGATTTTGAATGTCCGAATCTGAAAGCTAACGCTTGAGACACATATTGATAAAGTCAGTCAGTTGGGTTATGCGCTCATTTGATTTAATACGCTTATTAGTTTGCCAAGTAGCTAAGAATCGTCCAATAGTTCGAAGCTTCTCAATGGTCGAGCCAGTATGGTTGGACCAAATCTCCGTGATACGGGATAGGACAGTTGGGTTGTCAGCCCAACAGGTCTCATAATGAAACGGGGTATTGGTACGTTTAGAGTGCAAAGGTGGAGAGGGGTTAGTATCCATTAACATAGGGCAGTGGTCAGAACGCGCCTGAAAGAAGGAAGTAGCTCGACAATTAGAAATAGAGTGAAACCAAGCAGAGTTACCAAGGAATCGATCAATTCTTTCCAAGATAGTTCTGGTAGTACGACTTGATCTAGTCCAAGTGAACTAGCCGAAAGTTGGTTTACAGTCAAAAAGATCATTTTGAGCAAGACAATCTCCAAAGTTATTAATTTGTGATCGAGCACGGCGAGAACCACCTTGTTTTTCATAATCATGAAGAATTTCATTAAAATCCCCCCTAAAAGCCAGGGAAGGGTTGAGGATGAGTTAAGAGAATTTATTAGCTGCCAAGTTTTGTATTTGTTTGCAGTTTCAGAGAAGCCATGTAGACCGGAAAAGTGGAAACGGATGGACCCAAAGGAAATAATGACATCAATATGCCGATCCGAATAGGAAAGCAAATCAATTGAAGTATTGGTATTCCAAATTATAGCAAGCCCAGTACAAGAAGGCCTGGGATCAATGGCTATACAGCCATGCATGCCCAGTTTATGCTTAATCTGTTCCATATTGTGTGTGTTCAATCTAGTCTCACAAAGAAAGAGACAATCGACACCATGCTTAGTAGTAGCATGTTGTAATGCACGAACTGCCTGGGTGTTGCCAAGACCCTGGCAGTTCCAACATAAGAGTTTCATTCCTCCCGGCGGGGTTGATCACAGTCAACCTCCGCCGCAAAGTTTTTTGCGCTGCTCATCCCAGCCACATCCATTCTGGTTAAAAGATTAAAAGGAGAAAATTTGCGAAGCATATACCACAAGCGTTTCGTACAAAAAATACCAAGTTTAGGACACGAAGCTAACTTACAAAGCCGAATAATAGGAGCCATTCGCAAGATAGCGACATCATGAAAGATGTTGGAACAATCCCTATGTAAGGGTGGTATATTCAACACAGAGTGTGTGAAAGATAGATAACAGACAAAATAGATAGATATAGGAGATTTAGTTTGGTATATCTTATAACAACAAACTGAAACAATAACAACAACAAAAAAAAAGAACGTAGAAGAAGAACAGAAATAGTAAAAAGAGAAAACAAGAAGGGTATTATTAATCCAAATAAAGAAGAACATCAAAGCAAGAAAATCAAAATCAAAGCCTGAATGGCCACATGTTCCTAACAAAGGCAGAATAGCGGAAAAGACACTAGAGTAATGAAATGGAAGAACAAAAAACATAAGTGCATCATGCATGAAAACAACATGTTGTAAAAGAGGAACTGTCAGAGCGTTGCCTAGGCCCAGACAGTTCCAAAAGAAATTGATCATTTTGCTCGGCGGGGTTGATCAGAGTCAACCTCCGCCGCAGAGTCTTTTGCGCTGCTCATCCCAGCTTTCTCTATCAGTGCCGTGCTGGCTCTTGGTCGTTTGACCCTAGTAGATTCATCTAAGGGAGGATTTCTTTTAGCACCTCGACTTGCAGTTGGTCGGACAGGACGCTTAGGCGTTGGCGTAGAATCTAGCCAAACAGCTGCTTCCTGGAAATCATGGTCATTGGCGAGATCAGCCTCAAGCTCTTGGAGATCAGGATCAGAGAGACCCACCTCCCCTACGTTGGCGTTGGATTGTTTCCTAGTAGTAATATTAGAGCTTTGGTCAGGAAAAATCATTTGCAGCGGCTGCGAAGGATATCGACGAGCAGAGAGCTTACTAGGAACCGTTGGGAGTAGGCGAGGACCTTTGGGAATTGGCGGTTTAGTGATTGATACAGACTCAGTGCCGTTGGTCGGAAGAGATGTCAAAGAAACTTTAGATTTACCCTTCTCAGTGTTGGCATTGGTGTTGGATGTTTGGGAGGACGAAGGCATTTGCTGAGCATTATTATCATTGATGATATAGCGGATACGACCTATTTGGGTGGTTGTGAATCTTTCTTCTTGGGAAGATACCTTAACCAGTCACCAAAAGGAAGTTGTTCAGGTCGTGATTCTTCCAAGACAGAACAAAGGTCGAGGGAATGGCCAATACGGCCACAACAATAGCAAATTAGGGGCAGACGTTCATATTGGAGCAGACAGAACCTTGGAGAAGGACCACCCCCAAGAGCAATACAACGCCGAATTGGTTGCGTGGCATCAATCGACAAACCCACCCGCAAGTAGTCAACCATGTTGAGATCAATTTTTCTCGTATCAATTTTTTTTACTGATCCAATAATGGTTCCAAGGGACATGCCAATATCATTAGCTGAATCCTCCGTGGCCAGAAAGATGTGTGGGATGTTATAAATACGCACCCAGATGTTCATTATAGAAAAGGAATGTTCATCAGGAGTGATAGCTGAATTGTACTGAGTGAGAGCAAGCCATTCATCTTTGTATGTCCAAGGACCTCTAGAGAGTATATCATCCTTAATTATCTCATCCTTGAAACGGATGAGAAACATATGTGGTTTCAAGATTCGCATAGAGACGAGTTTGGCCGAAGTCCAAATGCAAGTGAAAGCCTTGATAATCACCTAATCATCAATCTCCTTTGAAGTAATAAGCCTCCCAAGAAGAGAAGATTGTGTATCTTCTTCTGGTATACCCCAAGATATAGAGGGTTGGAAGATCCTGTTCGAATATTAACCGAGTAAAAATCTAAAAATTTTAGGTTAATCTGCATAATTTTGTTCAAAAGCCCATAACTAATTATTTGAACTCAAAAAATTTGATTTAATAACATCTAGTTATCATTTTGTTCGGATTAAAACGTGCAAGTCTAAAAAGGCTTTATAGAGAATCCGTTTGAATTTTAACCAAGTAAAAGGCTGAAAATTTTAGATTAATCTGTATAATTTTGTTCAAAAGCCCTTAATTAAATATTTGAACTGATAAAATTTGATTTAATAACATCTGATTTTCGTTTTGTTGGGATTAAAACGTCCATGTCTAAAAAGGCTTGATAGGGAATCCGTTGGAATTTTAACCGAGTAAAAAGCTGAAAATTTTAGATTAATAAGTATAATTTTGTTCAAATGCTCAAAAATAACTATTTGAACTCATAAAATTTCATTTAATAAAATCTGATTTTCGTTTTGTTGGGATTAAAACGTGCATGTGCAAATGGGCTTTAAAGAGAATCTGTTCGACTTTTAACCGACTAAAAAGCTGAAAATTTTAGATTAATCTGCATAATTTTGTTCAAAAGCCCATAATTAATTATTTGAAATAAAAAAATTTGATTTAATAACATCTAGTTTTCGTTTTGTTCGAATTAAAACGTGCATGTCTAAAAAGGCTTTATAAAGAATCCGTTCAAATTTTAACCGAGTAAAAAGCTAAAAATTTTAAATTAATCTGTATAATTTTGTTCAAAAGCCCATAATTAATTATTTGAACGCAAAAAATTTGATTTAATAACATCTAGTTATCGTTTTGTTCGGATTAAAACGTGCATGCCTAAAAAGGCTTTATAGAGAATCCGTTTGAATTTTAACCGAGTAAAAAGTTGAAAATTTTAGATTAATTTGTATAATTTTGTTCAAAACCCCATAATTAACTATTTGAACTCGTAAAATTTGATTTAATAACATCTAATTTTTGTTTTGTTGGGACTAAAACTTGCTTGTCTAAAATTGCTATATAGAGAATCCGTTCGAATTTTAACCGAGTAAAAAGCTGAAAATTTTATATTTATTTGTATAATTTTGTTCAAAATCCAATAATTAACTATTTAAACTCATAAAATTTCATTTAATAACATCTGGTTTTTGTTTTGTTCGGATTAAAACGGCCACGTCTAAAAAGGCTTTATAGAGAACCCGTTCAAATTTTAACCGAGTAAAAAGCTGAAAATTTTAGATTAATCTGAATAATTTTGTTCAAAACCCCATAATTAATTATTTGAACTCAAAAAATTTGATTTAATAACATCTAGTTATCGTTTTGTTCGGATTAAAATGTGTATATCTAAAAAGGCTTTATAGAGAATCCGTTCGAATTTTAACCGAGTAAAAAGTTGAAAATTTTTGATTAATCTGTATAATTTTTTTCAAAAGCCTATAATTAACTATTTGAACTCGTAAAATTTGATTTAATAACATCTAATTTTCGTTTTGTTAGGACTAAAACTGGCTTGTCTAAAATTGCTCTATAGAGAATCCGTTCGAATTTTAACCGAGTAAAAAGCTGAAAATTTTAGATTAATCTTTATAATTTTGTTCAAAAGCTCAAAATTAAATATTTGAACTTATAAAATTTCATTTAATAAAATCTTATTTTCGTTTTGTTATGATTAAAATGTGCATGTCTAAAAAGGCTTTGTAGAGAATTCGTTCGAATTTTTTTGAAAGGAAGGGCCTCATTAAAAAAACCCTATAGCCAAACACCCCTAGGGATGTATTGGCCCCTATGGGGAAAAGAGTACCCAAGCTATTATTGAGAAGAAGAGGAAAACCTCTCTGAGTTTACAGTGGCCCGAATGAAATCGGGAAAAAAACTATCGAAAGTACAGGAAGTAAAAGAACGTAAAGTCCTAGTAGCCTAAACATGGGCTACAACATTGGCAGCTCTAGGTACAAAACAAATCTTGCAGTCAGGCATAGTACCAAGAGTGGATCGGATACGAGACACCAAGTGCCGAACAGTTGAAAGATCTTGGTTAGGAGCGTTTGTTAACCTTATTGGCGATGGAGGCAAAATCTGTTTCAAAGATCACATTAGACCAACCGTGGGTGGCCGCAAAACGTAAACCTTCCAGAACAGCAAGAGCCTCGGCAGAAGCAGGATATGGACAGATAAGAGGCAGATAACAGCCACCGAGGACTGAACCAGAAGAGTCTCGGGCAATGACCCCAGCCGCAGCCCCTCTTAGAATAGGGTCGAAAGCCCTATCCGTGTTAATCTTAACGAAGCTGGGATCCGGTTTCGTCCATCTAGCTTGAGCGAAAGTGGGCTCAGCTAGCCGGGAATACTGACGTGATACATCAGTAATTGATGTATAATCAGTGAAGAGTTTCTGAGCATTGGCAACAGTTAACCATGCCGGTTGAAGATGATTATTATGGACAAAATCATTACGGCGGTTCCATAAATTCCATAAGACTGTGATAAGTAATGAGAATTGGTGTAGAGAAAGGAAACCAGCAATATCAGAAAGCCATTGATGAGGGGATGAATAAACGTTGGACAGAATTCGGCCTGGGAGTCCTGTCAAAAGGAGCGTCTCTTGCGCACTAGGGCAATCCCTCATAGCATGGAGGGAGGATTCAATAGCCAAGTTACAGATGGGACAGACCCCTGGCCCAAGATTAGCTTGAAGGATTTTTTGACCAGAGGGTAGTGCATCATGGCACAACCGTCATCCAAAAGAACGGACTTTAGGTAGAACCGACAGTTTAGATAAGATCTTCCATAGTTTAGAAGGCCTATTAATGGGCCCAGGTTGTAATTGCAGAAATTGATAACCAGATCTAACTGTATATATACCAGAATCGTGGTGACCCTAGAGAATGGTGTCCCTGACATCATTTATAATAGGAACATTGAGGATAGTATTAGCATCTTCGTAGCAGAAATACTCTCTAACCTTTGATTCATCCCAACGGGGTGAACCATGCATCATGAAAGTCCCTGCACGAAGAGGGGGTTCTTCGTTCACCTCATACACACCGTAAAGGTGTACAGGATGGGAACCACCCCACTTATCAAAATGGATCTGAATATTACTAAACATTCCAGGACGTTTAAAGAACCCCGCGCGAAGTTTGGAAATAACAATGCTAAGGCCTTTCCAGGCAAAAGAAGAACTCCGAGTGGAATCAGAGTCAAGGACTGTACACCTTGGGTAGTACTTGCATTTATACACCTGACTAAGCAAATTATCAGGCTCACAAATTAATCGCCAAATTTGTTTACCGAGTAAAGCAATATTGAAGTGATGAAGATCGCGAAATCCTACACCCCCAGCAACTTTCGGGAGACAAATAGTATCCCATGGAAGCATATGCCAACCTCGTTTGTTAGCCTTCCCAGACCACCAGTACCGACGTATCGCAGTGGTCATGTCATCAATAAGATTGTGTGGTAAGAGGTAACAAGACATAACATACTGAGGCATAGATTGTGTTACAGATTTGATGAAAATCTCTCTACCGCTAAAAGAGAGGAGATGTTTATCCCACGTACTCAAACGGTTATTAATATTGTCTCTAGTAAAACCTAATGCTGCAGTTTTGTTCTTTCCGATAAGGAGAGGAACACCAAGATAAACACCCGGATCATCCACTTCTCGGACATGAAGAATGGCATTAATAGCCGTCCTAAGCAAAGTGGAAGTCTTCCGTGAAAAAAAGATGGTAGATTTGTCAAAGTTCACTGCCTGGCCAGACGAAGTGGCGTAAATATGCAACACATCCTTAAGGCGTTGAGCGCCGGAAGTTGTATTTTTTATGAAGACAACACAGTCGTCTACAAAAAGGAGATGGTTAACACGAGGCCCATTCTTGCTAGCACAGAACCCAGGGAGATGACCATTCGTCTACTCAAAATTGAGCAAAGTTGAAATCCCTTGAGTACAGGAAAGAAACAAGAAAGGGGAAAGAGGGTCCCCTTGTCGTAATCCTCTTTCGGGTTTAAAAGGGCGCGAAAGGGAGCCATTTATACGAACTTGGAAAGAAACCGAGGAAACACATCTCATAATAAGGCTAACCCAACCCAGATTGAAACCTAGGCGAACCATAATTTGTTCGAGAAAGGACCATTCCACACGGTCAAATGCCTTCTCCATATCGAGCTTTAAGCAAGCACCTTTCGCAAGAGAAGTGGCATCCGTATTTAACGTATGAATAAGTTCATGAGCAATGAGAATATTATCAGTAATGTTCCGTCCCTGAACAAAAGCAGCTTGATTACCACTAATACAGAGAGGTATAATAGATTTCAAACGATTAACTAAAACTTTCGATACAGTTTTATAGATAACTGTATAAAGACTAATAGGCCGGAGGTGCCGCATAGTAGTAGGGTTACTAATTTTGGGAATAAGAACAATGATGGATCGGTTAACCTCTTCCTTATTAACCGACCCTCTCAGGAGTCCGAGACAAAGATTTGTGAAATCCTGACCGAGGATGGACCAATACTGTCGGAAAAAACCGCTCGGAAAGCCATCAATACCTGGAGCTTTCCTCGGGTCAATATCACGAAAAGCAACAGAGACTTCATCTGCTGTGAAGTCCCTGTTAAGGTCATTGTTCATGAATTCGGTAACAATTGAAGGAATATTATCCAGGATGGAAGAAGCTATAGAGGGAGAGGAAGATGCAAAAAGGTTTTGAAAGTAGCTAATAGCAGTAGACATAATGTCCATCGTGTTGGTTTGCCAGATATTCTGGTGGTTAAAGAGTCCAGACAAATGATTCTTCCGCCGATGAATGTTAGCTCTAGCATGAAAGAAAGATGTATTTTTGTCACCGTACGTTAACCAGTGTGTTCGAGCTCGTTGAGCCCAATAAATTTCCTTCGCATTGAGCAGGCTATAAAGCTCACTTTTAGCAGAAAGAAAATGTTGAATTTCCAAATCGGAGAGCTGGCGTTTGAGGCACATATTGATAAAAGAAGTCAACTGAGTCATGCGCTCATTGGATTTAGTACGCTTATTAGCCTGCTACTTAGCCAAGAATCTGCTAATATCAGAAAGCTTCGTAAGAGTCGATGAAGTTTGGTTAGACCAAATCTCAGCAATACGGAGGAGGACGTCTGGATTGTCCGCCCAACAACTTTCATAACGAAAAGGGGTATTAGAACGATTAAAGCGCGATGGATGTGAAGGGTTAGTGTCCAAGAGAATAGGGCAGTGGTCAGAACGTGCCTGAAAAAAGGACATGGCATTGCAGTTGGGAAAAGACTGAAACCAAGCAGAGTTACCAAGGAAACGATCAATTCTTTCCAGAATAGTTCCGGTGGTACGACATGATCTAGACCAAGTAAACCAACCAGAAGTCGGCTTGCAATCAAAAAGGTCATTCCGACCAAGACAGTCTCGAAAGTTATTAATTTGCGATCGCGCACGGCGAGAACCACCTTGCTTTTCATCATCAGAAAGAATTTCATTAAAGTCCCCCCCAAGGAGCCATGGGAGGGATGAAGTTGAATGGAGGGAATCTATTAGCTGCCAAGTTTTACATTTGTTTGCAGTTTCGGGAAAGCCATGTATGCCGGAGAAATGAAAATGTACTAAGTCGAAGGAAATAACAACGTCAATATAACGATCGGAGAAGGAGAGCAAATCAATTGAAGTTTTAGAATTCCAAATAATTGCAAGCCCAGTACAAGAAGGCCTTGGAGCAACGGCGAAACAGCCATGCATACCAAGTTTGAGCTTAATCTGTTCCATATGGTGGGAGTTTAATCTAGTCTCGCAAAGAAAGAGACAATCAGCATCATGCTTAGTAGTAGCACGTTGTAAAGCATGAACTGCCTGGGAAGTGCCAAGACCCTGGCAGTTCCAGCATAAGATTTTCATTTCTCACAGCGGGGTTGATCACAGTCAACCTCCGCCGAAGAGTTTTTTGCGCTGCTCATCCCAGCTGAAACAGTATTCACCAGAAAGTTATCAAAATATATAGAAAAAGAAGAAAAGGAAGTATAGTGACTCCAATAAAGAGGCAAAAGTAATAAAAGGAAAGAAATATCAAACCAAATACGAATCATATAGAGGCCACACAGATGAACACCAACCTTAAAAGGTCTAACATTAGAACAGATGTTGGAGTATTCCCTTAGCTAGGGTGGTATAGTTGGATCAAAGAAAGAACGAAAAAAAGAAAGAAAGAAGACAAAAAAGACAAAAATAAGAACAAAGAAAAGTCGGACGGGAAAAAAAGCAAAGTAAAAAACAAAACAATAAAAGTATTATTAATCCATATAAAAGAAAGCAACAAAACAGGAAATAAGAGAAGAAAGCCCAACGGGCCACAAAATCCTAACAAAGACAAAAGAGAATCGAAAAGACTTAAAAAAAGAAAAAAAGAAAGCATAAAAGAAAAAAACAACATGCATAAAGACAGCATGATGTGAAACAGGAACTGTCAGGGCGCTAACAAGGCCCCAACAATTCCAAAATAAGAAACTCATTTTGCTCGGCGGGGTTGATCTGAGTCAACCTCCGCCGCAGAGTTTTTTGCGCTGCTCATCCCAGCTTTCTCTAAAGGTGTCGTGCTAGCTCGTGGTCGCTTTACCCTAGTAGAATCATCAGAAGGAGGAGTTCTTTTGGTACCCCGGCTCGAGGTTGGACGAACGGAACGCTTGGGCGTTGGTGCAGAATCGAGCCAATCAGCTGCCTCCTGGAAGTCATGGTCATTGGCGAGATCAGCCTCCAGCTCATGAAGGTCAGGGTCAGAGAGACTTACTTCCCCCATGTTAGCATTGGACTGTTGTCTTGTAGTAACAGTAGAGCTTTGGTTAGGAAAAACAATTTGCAGTGGCTGCGAAGGATATCGACGAGCAGAGAGTTTACTATGGAGTGTAGGAAAGAGTCTGAGACCTTTGGACAGAATAGATGGCAATTCCGTATTTGGAGCGGACTCATCGTTGGTCGAGTTAGATGTCAAAGGGGCTTTACCCTTTTCAGTATTGGCATTGGCAGTAGATGGTTGTGGAGGGGTAGGCATTTGCTGAGCATTAGAATCCTTAGTTATATAACGGATTCGACCTTTTTGAGTAGGTTGTGGATCCTTCCTCTTAGGAACGTACCTTAACCAGTCACCAAAGGGAAGTTGATCAGGCCGCGATTCCACTGGAACAGAGCAAAAATCTAGTGAATGGCCGACACGGCCACAGCAATAGCAAATTGTGGGAAGCCGTTCATATTGTAGCAAACAAAACCTGGTGGATGGTCCACCTCCAAGAGCAACATAACGCCGAATTGGTTGTGTGACATCAATCGATAAACCAACCCGGAGATAGTCAACCATGTTAAGATCGATTTTCCTCGTATCAATTTTCGTAACAACTCCAATAATGGTACCAAGAGACATGCCAATTTCACTAGCCGATTCCTCCGAGGCCAGAAAAATATGTGGGATGTTGTAGATACGTACCCAATTATTCATCGTGGAAAAAGAATGCTCCTCATACGTGATAGAAGGGTTATAAGAAGTAAGAGCAAGCCATTCATCTTTGTATGTCCAAGGACCTCTAGAGAGTATATCATCCTTAATCTTCTCATCCTTGAAACGGAGGAGGAACAAATGTGGTTTCAGAATTTGTATAGAAACAAGCTTAGCCATTGTCCAGATGCCAGTAAAAGCTTTGACAATCACCTGATCATCGATTTCCTTTGAAGAAATAAGATTCTCAAGAAGGGTTGCTCGTGTTTCATCTTCTGATAGTCCCCAAGAAATATTGGGTTGAAATATAGTTGCCTGCTCGTCCGCGGTGAATTTGATATTACCAATATGTTGGAGGAAAGACTTAGAATCCATAGTGGGAAGATTAAAAAGAACAAGAGGAGACTTGAGAGAAGAAGAAGAAAAGAGTCGTGAGATAGATAGTAAAATATGAAGGACATATTTATATAAGATAGATAGAGTTTGAAGTGTATCAGGAGTAATGAATAGAAGATAGAAAGTAGTATTAAGGAAAAATAAAATATTATAAAATATTGGAGGAAGAGATAATTTAGGATTTTGAAAACACATAGAAATCAGAATAATAAGGTTTAGAAAATATAAGGAAGTTTGTAGTAGAATAGAAGAGAGGAGATAGAGTGTAACACCCCTTATGAAATATGGTGGAACACTCGTATAGAGGCGCCAAAGCCGCCAAGAAAGGGTCAAACCCAATCGAAAAAATAGGGACAAACATAACACCCAAAGGAGGGGTCAAACCCACCAGATCAGTAGACAAACATAGGCTCAAAAGCCACGATAGAACTCGCACAAGAGACTGTAAGAAAAGGAAAACCCTCCGCAGCCATGTCAAGGAGGAACGAAAGAGATGTATAGTAGTGGAATCATGATAGCCCTCCATCAAAGGGTGATCCCTTCTTGCGTTCTTATCATTGGTTTTCCATTTTCTGAGGAAAAGGAAAACCCATGCAGCAAAAATAATTAAGAAAAGGTCGTGAAGAACTTGAAACCTAACCGATGGCCTGACAGTGTAGACGGTGATAGGAAAAAACCTATAGCAGCGGACGCAAAGAAAGGACCAAAGAAAAGTTGAAGAAGCTGTTCGGTAATCCCTAACAAAGGTTGGATTTGGAGTATAGACTAAAGATCGTCTAAGAACAGAAGAAAACGGGAAGGAAAGCTGCGCAGCAGCAGGACATAAAACGATCCTGAGGAGAACGACTCTCGTCAGACCTCCACCACTGGAAAAGATAAACATAGGAAAACAGATAAAAAACAAGGAAATATAAAAGGAGGAGAATAGATCCTTCCAAGATTGGAACTCCAAACCAAACAATAAACCCCAGGATCGGGTAGGGTAACCACGAAACTGAGCAACACCAAGAAAGTCATTAACATAGTCTTGGACAACAAGAATAACCCAGAAGAACCGAGTTAAAAATAACAAAAAGAAAGTAAGGTTAAGAACACCAGAAAAGGTTGGTAAATTAGCCATAATGCCCATGGAAATACAGCGCAACACAGATATGGCTGTGTTTGCCTCCTCCTGACGTAAGAAAGATTGGCCGCTCCAGCAAGAAAGGGATCCACTGCTCAGAGCACAAAGAGAAAACAAAGGGAAAAAAACGTCGAGGGATCGGTAGAAACCGTAGAGGGATCGAGCAAGACTCATCCGGGCGAACAAGCAAATATACTTAGCAAAGGATGCAGAGCCGGAGTCGTGAGAGAACCATCTACAAAGAAGTGGTAAAGACCAGGCCTCCTCTCTCAAAGAGGTTACGTCTGGTGTGTGAGTGTGGTCACCGTCGGACCCTAGAAACCGGGCGTTGAAAGAGTGGTAGCCGATCAGCAACGCCAAGGTGGGAACCTGCACAAGAAAAAAAGAGAGCTCCAAGAGACCCCCCGCCGTCCACAAAGGTGGACAAGCGGCCCAAATCGACCGCCAGACAGCCGGAGAGAGCCAGAAGAACAGGAAAGCAAAACCACCACGGCACCGGGGAAGAACGATGGCGACACCATATAACCCAGACCGAACCAAGAGGAAGAAAAAACGGAAGGGAAAGAGGGGAAGGCGGCGGCAGGAAAGAAAGAGAAGAAAGACAATTACGGGGAGGAAAGGAGAGAATTGAGAGAGGAGGCCATTGTTCTATTCGTTCGAATTTTAACCGAGTAAAAAGCTAAAAATTTTAGATTAATCTGTATAATTTTGTTTAAAAGACCATATTCACTATTTGAACTCATAAAATTTGATTTAATAACATCTGGTTTTCGTTTTGGTGGGATTAAAACTTGCATGTTTAAAATTGCTTTATAGAGAATCCGTTCGAATTTTAACCGAGTAAAAAGTCGAAAATTTTAGATTAATCTGTATAATTTTGTTCAAAAGCCCATAATTAATTATTTGAACTCAAAAAATTTGATTTAATAACATCTAGTTATCGTATTGTTTGGATTAAAACGTGCATGTCTAAAAAGGTTTTATAAAGAATCCGTTTGAATTTTAACCGAGTAAAAAGTTGAAAATTTTAGATTAATCTGTATAATTTTGTTCAAAACCCCATAATTAACTATTTGAACTCGTAAAATTTGATTTAATAACATCTAATTTTTGTTTTGTTGGGACTAAAACTTGCTTGTCTAAAATTGCTATATAGAGAATCCGTTCGAATTTTAACCAAGTAAAAAGCTGAAAATTTTATATTTATTTGTATGATTTTGTTCAAAATCCCATATTCAACTATTTGAACTCATAAAATTTCATTTAATAATATATGGTTTTTGTTTTCTTCGGATTAAAACGTCCACGTCTAAAAAGGCTTTATAGAGAACCCGCTCAAATTTTAACCGAGTAAAAAGCTAAAAATTTTAGATTAATCTATATAATTTTGTTCAAAACCCCATAATTAATTATTTGAACTTAAAAAATTTGATTTAATAACATATAGTTATCGTTTTGTTCGGATTAAAATGTGCATGTCTAAAAAGGCTTTATGGAGAATCCGTTCGAATTTTAACAGAGTAAAAAGTTGAAAATTTTAGATTAATCATTATAATTTTGTTCAAAAGCCCACAATTAACTATTTGAACTCGTAAAATTTGATTTAATAACATCTAATTTTCGTTTTGTTAGGACTAAAACTTGCTTGTCTAAAATTGCTCTATAGAGAATCCGTTTGAATTTTAACCGAGTAAAAAGTTGAAAATTTTAGATTAATCTTTATAATTTTGTTCAAAAGCTCAAAATTAAATATTTGAACTTATAAAATTTCATTTAATAAAATCTTATTTTCGTTTTGTTATGATTAAAATGTGCATGTCTAAAAAGGCTGTGTAGAGAATTCGTTCGAATTTTAACCGAGTAAAAAGCTAAAAATTTTAGATTAATCTGAATAATTTTGTTTAAAAGACCATATTCACTATTTGAACTCATAAAATTTGATTTAATAACATCTGGTTTTCGTTTTGATGGGATTAAAACTTACATGTCTAAAATTGCTTTATAGAGAATCAGTTCGAATTTTAACCGAGTAAAAAGTCGAAAATTTTAGATTAATCTGTATAATTTTGTTCAAAAGCCCATAATTAATTATTTGAACTCAAAAAATTTGATTTAATAACATCTAGTTATCGTTTTGTTCGGATTAAAACGTGCATGTCTAAAAAGGCTTTATAGAGAATCCGTTTGAATTTTAACCGAGTAAAAAGTTAAAAATTTTAGATTAATCTGTATAATTTTATTCAAAACCCCATAATTAACTATTTGAACTCGTAAAATTTGATTTAATAACATCTAATTTTCGTTTTGTTGGGACTAAAACTTGCTTGTCTAAAATTGCTATATAGAGAATCCGTTCGAATTTTAACAGAGTAAAAAGCTGAAAATTTTATATTTATTTGTATAATTTTGTTCAAAATCCCATATTCAACTATTTGAACTCATAAAATTTCATTTAATAATATATGGTTTTTGTTTTCTTCGGATTAAAACGTCCACGTCTAAAAAGGCTTTATAGAGAACCCGCTCAAATTTTAACCGAGTAAAAAGCTAAAAATTTTAGATTAATCTATATAATTTTGTTCAAAACCCCATAATTAATTATTTGAACACAAAAAATTTGATTTAATAACATATAGTTATCGTTTTGTTCGGATTAAAACGTGCATGTCTAAAAAGGCTTTATAGAGAATCCGTTCGAATTTTAACCGAGTAAAAAGTTGAAAATTTTAGATTAATCTGTATAATTTGGTTCAAAAGCCCACAATTAACTATTTGAACTCGTAAAATTTGATTTAATAACATCTAATTTTCGTTTTGTTAGGACTAAAACTTGCTTGTCTAAAATTGCTCTATAGAGAATCCGTTCGAATTTTAACCGAGTAAAAAACTGAAAATTTTAGATTAATCTTTATAATTTTGTTCAAAAGCTCAAAATTAAATATTTGAACTTATAAAATTTCATTTAATAAAATCTTATTTTCGTTTTGTTATGATTAAAATGTGCATGTCTAAAAAGGCTTTATAGAGAACCCATACAAATTTAAACCAAGTAAAAAGCTAAAAATTTTAGATTAATCTATATAATTTTGTTTAAAAGACCATATTCAACTATTTGAACTCTAAAAATTTGATTTAATAACATCTGGTTTTCGTTTTGGTGGGATTAAAACTTGCATGTCTAAAATTGCTTTATAGAGAATCCGTTCGAATTTTAACCGAGTAAAAAGTTGAAAATTGTAGATTAATCTGTATAATTTTGTTCAAAATCCCATAATTAACTATTTGAACTCGTAAAATTTGATTTAATAACATCTAATTTTCGTTTTGTTGGGACTAAAACTTGCTTGTCTAAAATTGCTTTATAGAGAATCTATTCGAATTTTAACCGAGTAAAAAGCTAAAAATTTTAGATTTATTTGTATAATTTTGTTCAAAATCCAATAATTAACTATTTGAACTCATAAAATTTCATCTAATAACATCTGGTTTTTGTTTTCCTCGGATTAAAATGTCCATGTCTAAAAAGGCTTTATAGAGAACCCGCTCAAATTTTAATCGAGTAAAAAGCTAAAAATTTTAGATTAATCTATATAATTTTGTTCAAAACCCCATAATTAATTATTTGAACTCAAAAAATTTGATTTAATAACATATAGTTGTCGTTTTGTTCGGATTAAAACGTGCATGTCTAAAAAGGCTTTATAGAGAATCCGTTCGAATTTTAACCGAGTAAAAAGTAGAAAATTTTAGATTAATCTGTATAATTTTGTTCAAAAGCCCATAATTAACTATTTGAATTCGTAAAATTTGATTTAATAACATCAAATTTTCGTTTTGTTAGGACTAAAACTTGCTTGTCTAAAATTGCTCTATAGAGAATCCGTTCGAATTTTAACCGAGTAAAAAGCTGAAAATTTTAGATTTATATGTATAATTTTGTTCAAAATCCAATAATTAACTATTTGAACTCAAAGTTTTATTTAATAGCATCTGTTTTTGTTTTGTTCGGATTAAAACATCCACGTCTAAAAAGGCTTTATAGAGAACCCATACAAATTTTAACCAAGTAAAAAGCTAAAAATTTTAGATTAATCTATATAATTTTGTTCAAAACCCCATAATTAATTATTTGAACTCAAAAAATTTGATTTAATAACATATAGTTATCGTTTTGTTCGGATTAAAACGTGCATGTCTAAAAAGGCTTTATAGAGAATCCGTTCGAATTTTAACCGAGTAAAAAGCTTAAAATTTTAGATTTATCTGTATAATTTTGTTCAAAATCCAATAATTAACTATTTGAACTCATAAAATTTTATTTAATATCATCTGGTTTTTGTTTTGTTCGGATTAAAACATCCACGTCTAAAAAGGCTTTATAGAGAACCCATTCAAATTTTAATCGAGTAAAAAGCTAAAATTTTAGATTAATCTTTATAATTTTGTTTAAAAGACCATATTCAATTGAACTCTAAAAATTTGATTTAATAACATCTGGTTTTCGTTTTGGTGGGATTAAAACTTACATGTCTAAAATTGCTTTATAGAGAATCCGTTCGAATTTTAACTGAGTAAAAAGTTGAAAATTTTAGATTAATCTGTATAATTTTGTTCAAAATCCCATAATTAACTATTTGAACTCGTAAAATTTGATTTAATAACATCTAATTTTCGTTTTGTTGGGACTAAAACTTGCTTGTCTAAAATTGCTTTATAGAGAATCCGTTCGAATTTTAACCGAGTAAAAAGCTAAAAATTTTAGATTTATTTGTATAATTTTGTTCAAAATCCAATAATTAACTATTTGAACTCATAAAATTTCATTTAATAACATCTGGTTTTTGTTTTCCTCGGATTAAAACGTCCACGTCTAAAAAGGCTTTATAGAGAACCCCCTTAAATTTTAACCGAGTAAAAAGCTAAAAATTTTAGATTAATCTATATAATTTTGTTCAAAAGCCCATAATTAATTATTTGAACTCAAAAAATTTGATTTAATAACATATAGTTATCGTTATGTTGGGATTAAAACGTGCATGTCTAAAAAGGCTTTATAGAGAATCCGTTCGAATTTTAACCGAGCAAAAAGTTGATAATTTTAGATTAATCTGTATAATTTTGTTCGAAATCCCATAATTAACTCCTTGAACTCGTAAAATTTGATTTAATAACATCTAATTTTCGTTTTGTTGGGACTAAAACTTGCTTGTCTAAAATTCCTTTATAGAGAATCCGTTCGAATTTTAACCGAGTAAAAAGCTAAAAATTTTAGATTTATTTGTATAATTTTGTTCAAAATCCAATAATTAACTATTTAAACTCATAAAGTTTCATTTAATAACATCTGGTTTTTTGTTTTACTCGGATTAAAACGTCCACGTTTGAAAAGGCATTATAGGGAACCCGTTCAAATTTTAATCGAGTAAAAAGCTAAAAATTTTAGATTAATCTGTATAATTTTGTTCAAAACCCCATAATTAATTATTTGAACTCAAAAAATTTGATTTAATAACATCTAGTTATCGTTTTTTTCGGATTAAAACGTATGCCTAAAAATGTTTTATAGAGAATCTGTTCGAATTTTAACCGAGTAAAAAGTTGAAAATTTTAGATTAATCTGTATAATTTTGTTCAAAAGCCCATAATTAACTATTTGAACTCGTAAAATTTGATTTAATAACATCTAATTTTCGTTTTGTTAGGACTAAAACTTGCTTGTCTAAAATTGCTCTATAGAGAATCCGTTCGAATTTTAACTGAGTAAAAAGCTGAAAATTTTAGATTTATCTGTATAATTTTGTTCAAAATCCAATAATTAACTATTTGAACTCATAAAATTTTATTTAATAGCATCTGGTTTTTGTTTTGTTCGGATTAAAACGTCCACGTCTAAAAAGGCTTTATAGAGAACCCATTCAAATTTTAATCGAGTAAAAAGCTAAAAATTTTAGATTAATCTGTATAATTTTGTTTAAAAGACCATATTCAACTATTTGAACTCTATAAATTTGATTTAATAACATCTGGTTCTCGTTTTGGTGGGATTAAAACTTGCATGTCTAAAATTGCTTTATAGAGAATCCGTTCGAATTTTAACCGAGTAAAAAGTTGAAAATTTTTGATTAATCTGTATAATTTTGTTCAAAAGCCCATAAATAACTATTTGAACTCATAAAATTTGATTTAATAACATCTGGTTTTCGTTTTGTTGGGAATAAAACGTGCATGTCTATAAAGGCTTTATAGAGAATCCGTTCGAATTTTAACCTAGTAAAAAGCTAAAAATTTTAGATTAATCTGTATAATTTTATTCAAAAGCTCAACATGAAATATTTGAACTCATAAAATTTCATTTAATAAAATTTGGTTTTCTTTTTGTTGAGATTAAAATGTGTATGTCTAAAAAGGCTTTGTAGAAAATCCGTTCGAATTTTAACCGAGTAAAAAGCTAAAAATTTTAGATAAATCTCTATAATTTTGTTCAAAATCTCATAATTAACTATTTGAACTCATAAATTTTGATTTAATAACATCTGTTTTTTTTTGTTCGGATTTAAACGTCTACGTCTAAAAAGGCTTTATAGAGAATTCGTTAACATTTTAACCGCGTAAAAAGCTGAAAATTTTAGATTAATCCGTATAATTTTGTTCAAAAGCCCTTAATTAACTATTTGAACTCATAAAATTTGATTTAATAACATCTGATTTTCGTTTTGTTGAGATTAAAACGTGCATGTCTAAAAAAACTTGATAGAGTATCCGTTTGAATTTTAACCGAGTAAAAATCTAAAAATTTTAGATTTATTTGTATAATTTTATTCAAAATCCCATAATTAACTATTTGAACTCATAAAATTTTATTTAATAACATCTGGTTTTTGTTTTATTCGGATTAAAACGTGCATGTCTAAAAAGGCTTTATAGAGAATCCGTTCAAATTTTAATCGAGTAAAAAGCTAAAAATTTTAGATTAATCTGTATAATTTTGTTCAAAAGCCCATAATTAATTATTTGAACTTAAGAAATTTGATTTAATAAAAATCTAGTTATCGTTATGTTTGAATTAAAACGTGCATGTCTAAAAAGGCTTTATAGAGAATCTGTTCAAATTTTAACCGGTTAAAAAGTTGAAAATTTTAGATTAATCTATATAATTCTGTTCAAAAGCCCATAATTAAATATTTGAACTCATAAAATTTGATTTAAAAACATCTTGTTTTTGATTTGATGGGATTAAAACATGCATGTCTAAAAAGGCTTCATAGAGAATCCGTTCGAATTTTAACCGAGCAAAAAGCTAAAAATTTTAGATTAATCTGTATAATTATATTCTAAAGCTCAAAATTAAATATTTGAACTCATAAAATTTTATTTAATAAAATCTGGTTTTCTTTTTGTTGAGATTAATGTGTGCATGTCTAAAACGGCTTTGTAGAGAATCCGTTCGAATTTTAACCGAGTAAAAAGCTAAAACTTTTAGATTAATATGTATAATTTTGTTCAAAAGCCCATATTCAACTATTTGAACTCATAAAATTTGATTTAATAACATCTAATTTTTGTTTTGTTGGGATTAAAACTTGCTTATCTAAAATTGCTTTATAGAGAATCCGTTCGAATTTTAACCGAGTAAAAAGCTAAAAATTTTAGATTTATCTATATAATTTTGTTCAAAATCCTATAATTAACGATTTGAACACATAAAATTTGATTTAATAACATCTGGTTTTATTTTGTTCGGATTAAAACGTCTACGTCTAAAAAGGCTTTATAGAGAATCTGTTCAAATTTTAACCGAGTAAAAAGCTGAAAATTTTAGATTATTCTATAAAATTTTGATCAAAAGACTATAATTAATTATTTGAACACATAAAATTTGATTTAATAACGTCTGTTTTTTTTTTGGTCGGATCAAAACGTGCACGTCTAAAAAGGCTTTATAGAGAATCTGTTCGAATTTTAATCGAGTAAAAAGTTGAAAATTTTGGATTAATCTGTATAATTTTGTTCAAAAGCCCAAAATTAACTATTTGAACTCGTAATATTTGATTTAATAACATCTGGTTTTCATTTTGTTGGGATTAAAACCTTCATGTCTAAAACGGCTTTATTGAGAATCCGTTCGAATTTTAATAGAGTAAAAAGCAGAAAATTTTAGATTAATCTATATACTTTTGTTCGAAAGCTCAAAATTAAATATTTAAACTCATAAAATTTAATTTAATAAAACCTGGTTTCCGTTTTGTTGGGATTAAAAATTGCATGTCTAAAAAGGCTTTGTAGAGAATCCGTTCGAATTTTAACCAAGTAAAAAGCTAAAAATTTAAGATTAATCTGTATAATTTAGTTCGATAGACCATATTCAACTATTTGAACTCATAAAATTAGATTTAATAACATCTAATTTTCGTTTTGTTGGGGCTAAAACTTGCTTGTCTAAAATTGCTTTATAGAGAATCTGTTCGAATTTTAACCGAGTAAAAAGTTGGAAAATTTAGATTTATCTGTATAATTTTGTACAAAATCCCATAATTAACTATTTGAACTCATAAAATTTAATTTAATAACATCTGGTTTTTGTTTTGTTCGGATTAAAACGTGCATGTCTAAAAAGGCTTTATAGAGAATCCGTTCAAATTTTAACCGTGTAAAAAGCTGAAAATTTTAGATAAATCTGTATAATTTTGTTCAAAATACCATAATTAACTATTTGAACTCGTAAAATTTGATTTAATAACATCTGGTTTTGTTTTGTTGGGATTAAAACGTGTATGTCTGAAAAGGCTTTGTAGAGAATCACGTTCGAATTTTAACCAAGTAAAAAGCTAAAAATTTTAGATTAATCTGTATAATTTTTTTCAAAAGCCCATATTCAACTATTTGAACTCATAAAATTTGATTTAATAACATCTAATTTTCGTTTTGTTGGGGCTAAAACTTGTTTGTCTAAAATTGATTTATAGAGAATCCGTTCGAAATTTAAACGAGTAAAAAAGTTGAAAATTTTAGATTTATCTGTATAATTTTGTTTAAAAGACCATATTCAACTATTTGAACTTATAAAATTTGATTTAATAACATCTGATTTTCGTTTTGGTGGGATTAAGACTTGCTTGTCTAAAATTGCTTTATAAAGAATCCGTTCGAATTTTAACCGAGTAAAAAGTTGAAAATTTTAGATTTATCTATATAATTTTCTTCAAAATCCCATAGTTAACTATTTGAAATCGTAAAATTTTATTTAATAACACCTGTTTTTTGTTTTGTTCGGATTAAAACGTGCATGTCTAAAAAGGCTTTATAGAGAATCCGTTTGAATTTTAACCGAGTAAAAAGCTGAAAATTTTAGATTAATCTGTATAATTTTGTTCAAAAGCACAAAATTAAATATTTGAACTCATAAAATTTCATTTAATAAAATCTTGTTTTCGTTTTGTTGGGATTAAAATGTGTATTTCTAAAAAGGCTTTGTAGAGAATTCGTTGAAATTTTAACAGAGTAAAAATCTAAAATTTTTAGTTTAATCTGTATAATTTTTTTAAAAGTCAATATTTAACTATTTGAACTCATTAAATTTGATTTAATAACATCTGGTTTTCATTTTGGTGGGATTAAAACTTGCATGTCTAAATTTGCTTTATAGAGAATCCGTTCGAATTTTAACCGAGTAAAAAGCTAAAAATTTTAGATTTATCTGTATAATTTTGTTCAAAATCCTATAATTAACTATTTGAACTCATAAAATTTTATTTAATAACATCTGGTTTTTGTTTTGTTCGGATTAAAACGTGCATGTCTAAACAGACTTTATTGAGAATCCGTTCAAATTTTAAACGAGTAAAAAGCTGAAACTTTTAGACTAATCTGTATAATTTTTTTCAAAAGCCAATAATTAATTATTTGAACTCAAAAAATTTGATTTAATAACATCTAGTTATCGTTTTGTTCGGGTTAAAACTTGTATATCTCAAAAGGCTTTATAGAGAATCCGTTCAAATTTTAACCGAGTAAAAAGTTGAAAATTTTAGATTAATTTGTATAATTCTGTTCAAAAGACCATAATTAATTATTTGAACTCAAAAAATTTGATTTAATAGCACATGGTTTTTGTTTTGTTCGGATTAAAACGTCTACGTCTAAACAGGCTTTATAGAGAATCCGTTGGAATATTAACCGAGTAAAAAGCTAAAAATTTTAGATTAATCTGTATAATTTTGTTTAGTAGACCATATTCATCTATTTGAACTCATAAAGTTGGGATTAAAATGTGCATGTCTAAAAAGGCTTTGTAGAGAATTCGTTCGAATTTTAACCGAGTAAAAAGCTAAAAATTTTAGATTAATCTGTATAATTTTGTTTAAAAGACCATATTCAACTATTTGAACTCATAAAATTTGATTTAATAACATCTGGTTTTCGTTTTGGTGGGATTAAAACTTGCATGTCTAAAATTGCTTTATAGAGAATCCGTTCAAACTTTAACCGAGTAAAAAGCTGAAAATTTTAGATTTATATGTATAATTTAGTTCAAAATCCCATAATTAACTATTTGAACATTTCTAAAATTTTATTTAATAACATCTAGTTTTTCTTTTGTTCGGATTAAAACTTCCATGTCTAAAAAGGCTTTATAGAGAATCCGTACGAATTTTAACCGAGTAAAAAGCTGAAAATTTTAGATTTATCTGTATAATTTTGTTCAAAATCCCATAATTAACTATTTTAACTCATAAAATTTGATTTAATAACATCTGATTTTCGTTAATTTTAGATTAATCTGTATAATTTTGTTCAAAAGCTCAAAATTAAATATTTGAACTCATAAAATTTCATTTAATAAAATCTTGTTTTCATTTTGTTGGGATTAAAATGTGCATGTCTAAATAGGCTTTATAGAGAATCCGTTCGAATTTTAACCGAGTAAAAAGCTGAAAATTTTAGATTAATCTATATAATTTTGTTCAAAAGCTCAAAATTAAATATTTGAACTCATAAACTTTCATTTAATAAAATCTCTTTTTCATTTTGTTGGGATTAAAATGTGCATGTCCAAAAAAGCTTTATAGAGAATCCGTTCAAATTTTAACCGAGTAAAAAGCTAAAAATTTTAGATTAATCTGTATAATTTTGTTTAGAAGACCATATTCAACTATTTGAACTCATAAAATTTGATTTAGTAACATCTGGTTTTCGTTTTGGTGGGATTAAAACTTGCATGTCTAAAATTGCTTTATAGAGAATCAATTTGAATTTTAACCGAGTAAAAAGCTAAAAATTTTAGATTTATCTATACAATTGTGTTCAAAATACCATAATTAACTATCTGAACTTATAAAATTTTATTTAATAACATCTGGTTTTTGTTTTGTTCGGATTAAAAAGTGCATGTCTAAAAAGGCTTTATAGAGAATCCGTTCAAATTTTAACCGAGTAAAAAGCTGAAAATTTTAGATTAATCTGTATAATTTTGTTCAAAAGCCCATAATTAATTATTTGAACTCAAAATATTTGATTTAATTACATCTAGTTATCGTTTTGTTGGGATTAAAACGTGCATATCTAAAAAGGCTTTATAGAGAATCCGTTCAAATTTTAACCGAGTAAAAAGCTGAAAATTTTAGATTAATCTGTATAATTTTGTTCAAAAGCCCATAATTAATTATTTGAACTCAAAAAATTTGATTTAATAACATCTCGTTATCGTTTTGTTTGGATTAAAACGTGTATGTCTAAAAAGGCTTTATAGATAATCTGTTCGAATTTTAACCGACTAAAAAGTTGAAAATTTGAGATTAATCTGTATAATTTTGTTTAAAAGACCATAATTAACTATTTGAACTCGTAAAATTTGATATTAATAACATCTGATTTTTGTTTTGTTGGGATTAAAATGTGCATGTCTAAAAAGGCTTTATAGAGATTCCGTTCGAATTTTTTTTTGAAGATAAGGGCCTCATTAAAAAAACCCTATAGCCGACCACCCCGGGAGGTGAGAAGGCCCCTATGGGGAAAAGAGTACCCAGGATATTATTGAGAAGAAGAGGAGAACCTCTCCATGTTTACACAGACCCGAATAAAATCGGGAAAGAAACAATCAAAAGAACAAGAAGTAAAAGAACGCAAAGCCCTACTAGCCAAAGTATGGGCAACAACGTTTGCATCTTTAGGCACATAACAAATCTTGCAATTAGGCAGAGTACCCAGAGTGACACAAATGCGAGATATCAAGTGTTGCACTGTGGAAAGATCTCGAGACGGAGCATTATTAATTTTGTTGGCAATGGACGCAGAGTCAGTTTCCAGAACCACATTAGACCAACCGTTAGCGGTAGCAAGCCGTAACCCTTCTAGAATAGCAAGAGCCTCAGCAGAGGCAGGATCCGGACAAAGGAGGGGCGTGTAGCAGCCACCAAGCACGGAGCCAGAAGAATCGCGAGCAATAACACCAGCAGCAGCTCCTCTCAGGACAGGGTCAAAATCCCCATCCGTGTTAATTTTGACAAAACCTGGAGCCGGTTTCATCCATCTAGCTGGAGCAAGAGTGGGCTCAGCTAGCCGGGAGGATTGGCGGACCACATCATTAGAGGATGTATAATCAGTGAGAAGTTTTTGGGCAGAGGCAACAGTTAACCAAATCGGTTGAATATGGTTGTTATGAACAAAGTCATTACGGCGGTTCCAAAAGTTCCATAAAATTGTGATAAGAAGAGAGAATTGGTGTAGGGAGAGGAAACCAGCAGCATCAGAAAGCCACTGGAGGGGGGAGGTAGTGTCAGCAGACAACAACCTATGGGGAAGGCCTGCCAAGAGGATCGCCTCCTTAGCACTAGGACAATCACGTATAGCATGGATAGAGGTTTCGACAATCATATTGCAAATAGGGAAAACTCCAGGGCCAAGATTAGCCTGCAAAATTTTCTGACCGGAGGGTAACGCATCATGACATAAACGCCAACCAAAGGAACGAACTTTGGGCAAAGTAGGCAACTTAGACAATATTTTCCACAGTTTAGAAGGCCTGTTAACAGGCCCTAATTGCGACTGCAAAAATTGGTAACTAGAGCGAACCGTGTAGATACCTGCATCATGGTAACCCCAAAGAGTAGAGTCATTGACGTCATTAATAATTGGAACGTTAAGGATGGTATTAGCATCTTCATGGGTAAAATAACCTCTCACTTTTGCTTCATCCCAGCGGGTTGAATTATGGAGCATGAAAGAGCCTGCACGAAGAGGGACTTCGTCATTCATTTCATAATTACCATAAAGGTGAACGGGCTGAGAGCCACCCCACCTATCAAAATGAACCTGAATGTTACTAGACATGTCAGGGCATTTGAAAAACCCGTAACGAAGCTTAGAAATAGCAATACTTAGACCTTTCCAAGCAAAAGAAGAACTTCGCGTATGAGCGGACTCTAGAACTGAGCCCGTAGGGTAGTACTTACACCTGTAGACCTGACTTAGAAGGTTATCGGGCTCGCAAATTAACCGCCAAATTTGTTTGCCTAGCAGAGCGATGTTAAAGTGGTGAAGATCCCGAAACCCTACACCTCTAGCAACTTTAGGGAGGCAGAGGGTGTCCCAAGGAAGCATGTGCCACCCACGTTTACCAGCTTTCCTCGACCACCAATATCGACGTATGACAGTAGTTATATCATCAATAATATTCTGTGGTAAGAGGTAATAGGACATGACATATTGAGGCATAGATTGGATAACCGCTTTAATGAAAACTTCACGACCACTGAAAGAAAGGAGATGTTTATCCCAAGTACTCAGCCTGGCATTCATATTGTCCCTAGTGAATCCTAAGGCTGCAGTTTTATTTTTCCCAATAAGAAGGGGAACCCCTAAATAAATACCAGGGTCATCCACTTCTCTTACACGAAGGATATCATTTATCTCTGCCCTGAGCAAAGAAGAAGTTTTCCGTGAGAAAAAAATAGTAGATTTTTCAAAGTTCACCGCTTGTCCCGATGAGGAAGCGTAAGTCTGCAAAGCATTCTTGAGTCGCTGAGCCTCTATAGTTGTATTTTTGATAAAGACAACACAGTCATCCGCAAAAAGAAGGTGGTTAATGCGGGGGCCATTTCTACTGGCACGGAGACTAGGGAGATGACCAGTGGCTTGTTCAGCATTGAGCAAGGCTGAGAGGCCTTGAGTGCAGAAAAGAAATAAAAAAGGAGAGAGGGGGTCTCCTTGCCGTAACCCTCTACTGGGTTTAAAGGGCCTTGAAAGGGAATCATTAACTCGAACTTGATAAGATACCGAAGAGACACACCGCATAATAAGAGAAACCCAGCTGGGGTGGAAACCAAGACGAAGCATAACTTGTTCAAGAAAGGACCATTCAACACGGTCGAAGGCTTTTTCCATATCCAGCTTTAGACTGACACCTTTTGCCAATGAAGTAACATCAGAGTTTAGAGTATGGATAAGCTCATGAGCGATTAGGATGTTATTAGTAATGTTTCGCCCACGGACGAAAGCATCCTGATTACCACTAATGCATAGGGGCATGATAGATTTTAGCCGGTTGACTAAAACTTTTGACACAGTTTTATAAATGACTGTACAAAGACTAATGGGTCGGAGGTGTCGCATCGTAGTAGGGTCGCTAACTTTAGGAATAAGAACAATAATGGAACGATTGACCTCTTCTAGATTAACAGACCCATGTAAAAGTTCGAGGCAGAGATTTGTAAAATCCGGACCAAGAATGTCCCAATACTTTCGAAAAAAACCGCTCGGAAATCCATCAATACCAGGTGCTTTCCTTGGGTCGATATCACAAAAGGCAACAAAAACTTCATCTGTTGTGAAAGCCTTGTTAAGATCAGTATTCATTGAATCAGTAACAATAGAAGGAATGTTATCCAAAATGGAAGACGCAATAGTAGGAGAGGAAGAAGCAAAAAGATGTTGAAAGTAGCTGACAGCAATAGACATAATATCAAACGGATCAGTACGCCAGAGATTCTGATCATTAAAAAGCCCAGCAATAATATTTTTCCGTCGCCGGTTGGTTGCTCTTGCGTGAAAAAAGGAAGTGTTCTTGTCACCATGTACTAGCCAGTGTACCCGAGCTCGTTGAGCCCAATAAATTTCCTTCTTAGTAAGTAAGCGATCAAGCTCGCTCTTAGCAGCAAGGAAGTTAAGAGTATCCGAATCCGAGAGTTGACGTTGAAGACACATATTAATAAAGTCATTAAGCTGAGTGATGCGATCAGTGGATTTAATACACTTATTAGATTGCCATTTATCCAAGAAACGTCCAATATCATGAAGTTTCTGAAGAGTCGAGCAATTTCGATTAGACCAAATATCAGTAATTCGAGAAAGGACCTCTGGGTTGTCAGCCCAACAATTCTCATAGCGAAAAGGAATGCGAAGACGTGTGGAACGTGGGATTTGAGAGGGGTTTGTATTCATTAAGATAGGGCAGTGATCACAACGTGCTTGGAAGAAGGACACAGCTTGACAATTAGGGAAAGCATGAAACCAAGCTGAATTTCCGAGAAAACGATCAAGTCGTTCCATATTGGTTTCCGTAACCCGTCCTGATCGAGTCCAAGTGAACCAACCAGAAGTTGGTACGCAATCAAAAAGATCATTCTTATTGAGACAATCCCGAAAATTATTAATTTGTGATCGAGCGCGCCGAGTGCCACCTTGTTTTTCATAATCATAAAGAATTTCATTAAAGTCTCCCCCTAAAAGCTAGGGAAGGTTTGAATTAGAACTGAGAGAATCTATTAGCTGCCAGGTTTTATGTTTGTTGGCAGTTTCAGGGAACCCATGTAACCCAGAAAAGTGGAACTGTACTGCCCCGTAGGAAATAATAACATCAATATGACGATCAGAGTAGGAAAGCAAATCAACTGAGACTTTGTTATTCCAAATTAAGGCAAGCCCGGTACAAAAGGGTCTGGAATCCACGGTTATGCATTCGTGCATGCCAAGATTGTGTTTAATTCTATCCATATTGGATTGATTCAATCTAGTCTCACAAAGAAAGACACAATCAGCATCATGTTTCGAAGTAGCACGTTGAAGTGCGTGAACTGCCTGGGCGGTGCCAAGACCCTGGCAGTTCCAACATAAATATTTGAACTCATAAAATTTCATTTAATAAAATCTTGTTTTCGTTTTGTTTGCATTAAAATGTTCATGTCTAAAAGGGCTTTGTAGAGAATTTGTTAGAATTTTAGGTTAACTTGTATAATTTTGTTTAAAAGACCATATTCAACTATTTAAACTCATAAAATTTGATTTAATAACATCTGGTTTTTGTTTTGTCAGGATTAAAACTTTCATGTCTAAAATTGCTTTATAGAGAATCCGTTCGAATTTTAACCGAGTAAAAAGATGAAAATTTTAAATTTATCTGTATAATTTTGTTCAAAATCCCATAATTAATTATTTGAACTCATAAAATTTCATTTAATAACATCTGGTTTTGTTTTCTTCGGATTAAAACGTCTACGTATATAAAAGCTTTATAGAGAATCCGTTCGAATATTAACCGAGTAAAAAGCTAAAAATTTTAGATTAATCTATATAATTTTGTTTAATAGACCATATTCAACTATTTAAAATCATAAAATTTGATTTAATAACATCTGGTTTTCGTTTTGGTGGGATTAAAACTTGCATGTCTAAAATTGCTTTATAGAGAATCCGTTCGAATTTTAACCGAGTTTAAAGTTGAAAATTTTAGATTTATCTGTATAATTTGCTCAGAATCCCATAATTAACTATTTGAACTCTTAAAATTTTATTTAAAAACATTTGGTATTTATTTTGTTCGGATTAAAACGTGCATGTCTAATTAGGCTTTATAGAGAATCTGTTCGAATTTAACCGAGTAAAAACCAGAAAATTTTAGATTTATCTGTATAATTTTGTTCAAAATACCATAATTAACTATTTGAACTCATAAAATTTGATTTAATAACATCTGATTTTTGTTTTGTTGGGATTAAAACGTGCATGTCTAAAAAGGCTTGATAGAGAATCCGTTCGAATTTTAACCGAGTAAAAAGCTTAAAATTTTACATTAATAAGTATAATTTTGTTCTAAAGCTCAAAATTAACTATTTGAACTCATAAAATTTCATTTAATAAAATCTGGTTTTCGTTTTGTTGGGATTAAAACGTGCATGTGTAAATGGGCTTTAAAGAGAATCTGTTCGAATTTTAACCGAGTAAAAAGCTGAAAATTGTAGATTAATCTGCATAATTTTGTTTAAAATCCCATAATTAACTATTTGAACTCATAAAATTTGATTTAATAACATCTAGTTATCGTTTTATTCGTATTAAAATGTGCATGTCTTAAAAGGCTTTATGGAGATTCCGTTTGAATTTTACCCGAGTAAAAAGCTGAAAATTTTAGATTAATCGGTATAATTTTTTTCCGAAGCCCATAATTAACTATTTGAATTCGTAAAATTTGATTTAATAACATCTGATTTTCGTTTTGTTGGGATTAAAATGGGCATGTCTAAAAATGCTTTATAGAGAATCCGTTCGAGTTTTAACAAAGTAAAAAGCAGAAAATTTTAGATTAATCTGTATAATTTTGTTCAAAATTAAATATTTGAACTCATAAAATTTCATTTAATAAAATCTTGTTTTCGTTTTGTTTACATTAAAATGTGCATGTCTAAAAAGACTTTGTGGAGAATTCGTTGGAATTTTAACCGAGTAAAAAGCTAAAAATTTTAGGTTAACTTGTATAATTTTGTTTAAAAGACCATATTCAACTATTTGAACTCATAAAATTTGATTTAATAACATCTGGTTTTCGTTTTGTCAGGATTAAAACTTTCATGTCTAAAATTTCTTTATAGAGAATTCGTTCGAATTTTAACCGAGTAAAAAGATGAAAATTTTAGATTTATCTGTATAATTTTGTTCAAAATCCCATAATTAATTATTTGAACTCATAAAATTTCATTTAATAACATCTGGTTTTGTTTTCTTCGGATTAAAACGTCTACGTATATAAAAGCTTTATAGAGAATCCGTTCGAATATTAACCGAGTAAAAAGCTAAAAATTTTAGATTAATCTATATAATTTTGTTTAATAGACCATATTCAACTATTTAAAATCATAAAATTTGATTTAATAACATCTAGTTTTCGTTTTAGTGGGATTAAAACTTGCATGTCTAAAATTGCTTTATAGAGAATCCGTTCAAATTTTAACCGAGTTTAAAGTTGAAAATTTTAGATTTATCTGTATAATTTGCTCAGAATCCCATAATTAACTATTTAAACTCGTAAAATTTTATTTAAAAACATCTAGTATTTATTATGTTCGGATTAAAACGTGCATGTCTAAATAGGCTTTATAGAGAATCTGTTCGAATTTAACCGAGTAAAAACCAGAAAATTTTAGATTTATCTGTATAATTTTGTTCAGAATACCATAATTAACTATTTGAACTCATAAAATTTGATTTAATAACATCTGATTTTTGTTTTGTTGGGATTAAAACGTGCATGTCTAAAAAGGCTTGATAGAGAATCCGTTCGAATTTTAATCGAGTACAAAGCTTAAAATTTTAGATTAATAAGTATAATTTTGTTCAAAAGCTCAAAATTAACTATTTGAACTCATAAAATTTCATTTAATAAAATCTGGTTTTCGTTTTATTGGGATTAAAACGTGCATGTGTAAATGGGCTTTAAAGAGAATTTGTTCGAATTTTAACCGAGTAAAAAGCTGAAAATTGTAGATTAATCTGCATAATTTTGTTTAAAATCCCATAATTAACTATTTGAACTCATAAAATTTGATTTAATAACATCTAGTTATCGTTTTATTCGAATTAAAATGTGCATGTCTAAAAAGGCTTTATGGAGATTCCGTTTGAATTTTAACCGAGTAAAAGGCTTTATGGAGATTCCGTTTGAATTTTAACCGAGTAAAAAGCTGGAAATTTGATTTAATATCATCTGATTTTGTTTTGTTCGGATTAAAACGTCCATGTCTAAAAAGGCTTTATAGAGAATCCGTTCAAATTTTAAACGAGTAAAAAGCTGAAAATTTTAGATTAATCTGTATAATTTTGTTTAAAAGCCCATAATTAATTATTTGAACTCAAAAAATTTGATTTAATAACATCTACTTATCATTTTGTTCAGATTAAAATGTTCATGTCTAAAAAGGCTTTATAGAGAATCCGTTCGAATTTTAACCAAGTATGATTTAAGAACATCTAGTTATCGTTTTGTTTGTATTAAAACGTGCATGTCTAAAAAGGCTTTATAGAGAATCCGTTTGAATTTTAACCGAGTAAAAGGCTGAAAATTTTAGATTAATCTGTATAATTTTGTTCAAAAGCCCTTAATTAACTATTTGAACTGATAAAATTTGATTTAATAACATCTGATTTTCGTTTTGTTGGGATTAAAACGTGCATGTCTAAAAAGGCTTGATAGAGAATCCGATGGAATTTTAACCGAGTAAAAGTTGAAAATTTTATATTAATAAGTATAATTTTGTTCAAAAGCTCAAAATTAACTATTTGAACTCATGAAATTTCATTTAATAAAATCTGGTTTTCGTTTTGTTGGGATTAAAACGTGAAAGTGTATATGGACTTTAAAGAGAATCTGTTCGAATTTTAACCGAGTAAAAAGCTGAAAATTTTAGATTAATCAGCATAATTTTGTTCAAAAGCCCATAATTAATTATTTGAAATCAAAAAATTTGATTTAATAATATCTAGTTATTGTTTTATTCGGATTAAAACGTGCATGTCTAAAAATGCTTTATGGAGCGCCTCCTTAGCGCTAGGAAAATCCCTCAAGGCATGGAGGGAGGACTCAATAGCCACATTACAGATAGGGCAAACCCCTAGCCCGAGATTGGCATGAAGGATCTTCTGCCCAGAGGGTAGTGTATCATGACATAATCGCCAACCAAAGGAACGAACTTTGGGTAAAGTAGGTAATTTAGATAAGATTTTCCAAAGCTTGGAAGGCATGTGAATAGGCCCTGGCTGGAGCTGCAGGAATTGATAACCGGATCGAACTATATATATACCAGCATCATGGTGTCCCCAGAGTATGATGTCTTTAACATCATTAATAATTGGGACATTAAGAACGGTATTAGCGTCTTCATAGGAAAAATACTCTCGCACTTTTGGTTCATCCCAACGAGGCAAGTTATGCAGCATAAAAGTGCCTGCACGAAGAGGGACTTCATCATTCACCTCATAATCTCCGTAAAGATTTACAGGATGAGAACCACCCCATTTTTCAAATTGAATCTGAATGTTACTGGAAATGCCAGGGCGTTTGAAAAAACCATTGTGAAGCTTAGAGATAGCAATGCTAAGACCTTTCCAAGCAAAGGAGGAGCTCCGAGTATAACTAGATTCAAGGACAGATCCCGTCGGATAATATTTGCACTTGTAGACCTGACAAAGAAGGTTATCAGGCTCGCAAATCAACCTCCAAATTTGTTTACCGAGTAAAGCAATATTAAAATGGTGAAGGTCCCTAAAACCAACATCGCCATCTGCTTTTGGCAAGCATATGGTGTCCTAGGGGAGCATATGCCATCCACGTTTGTCAGCTTTCCCAGACCACCAGTACCGACGTATCGCGGTGGTTATGTCGTCAATAATGTTTTGGGGTAAAAGGTAACAAGACATAACATATTGAGGCATAGATCGTATAACAGATTTAATGAAAATTTCCCGACCACTAAAGGAAAGAAGATGTTTATCCCAAGTATTAAGACGGGCATTCATTTTTTCTCTCGTGAACCCCAGAGCTGCAGTTTTGTTCTTACCGATAAGGAGAGGAACTCCTAAATAGATACCAGGATCATCCACCTCACGAACATGGAGAATAGCACTGATATCTGACCGAAGCGGAGTAGGTGTTCTCCGTGAGAAGAAGATAGTGGATTTTTCAAAGTTCACCGCCTGCCCCGAAGAGCGGGCATAAGTATGCAAAACATCCTTGAGGCGTTGAGCTTCCGCAGTTGTGTTCCGAAAGAAAACAACACAATCATCTACAAAGAGAAGGTGATTAACCCGGGGTCCATTTCTGCTGGCACAAAGCCCGGGGAGGTGACCATTAGTTTGTTCAAAGTTAAGCAGCGCAGAAAGCCCTTGAGTACAGAAGAGAAAGAGAAAAGGAGAGAGAGGGTCCCCTTGCCGTAGACCTCTATTGGGATTGAAAGGGCGCGAAAGGGAATCGTTGATGCGGACTTGAAATGAGACAGAGGAAACACACCTCATAATAAGGGAAACTCAGCTTGAGTTGAAACCTAGTCGAGACATAATTTGCTCGCAAAAGGGCCATTCAACACGGTCAAAGGCTTTTTCCATGTCGAGCTTTAGGCTAGCACCTTTTGCCAATGAGGTGACATCAGTATTTAACGTATGGATGAGCTCATGAGCAATAAGAATGTTATCAGTAATGCTCTGTCCATGGACGAAGGCAGCCTGAGTGGCACTGATACATAATGGAATAATAGATTTTAAACGGTTAACTAAAACTTTTGACACAGTTTTATAATGACTGTACAAAGACTAATAGGACGTAGATGGCGTATCGTAGTAGGGTTGCTAATTTTGGGAATAAGAACAATGATGGAACGATTGACCTCGTCCATATTAACAGACCCTCTCAGGAGACCAAGGCAAAGATTTGTAAAATCCTGGCCAAGGATGTGCCAATACTTCCGGAAGAAGCCACTCGGGAAGCCATCAACTCCTGGGACTTTCCTCGGATCGATATCATGAAATGCAACAAAGACTTCATCAGCTGTAAAGTCCTTATTAAGGTCATTGTTCATAGATTCGGTAACAATAGAAGGAATGTTATCCAAGATGGAAGATGCTATTGTAGGGGAGGAGGAAGTAAAAAGGGTTTGAAAGTAATTAATAGTAGTAGACATAATGTCAACCGTGTTGGTTTGCCATATATTCTGGTGGTTAAAGAGACCAACAATATTATTCTTCCGCCGACGGTTATTCGCCCTGGCATGAAAGAAAGTAGTGTTTTTGTCACCAAATTCCAACCAGTGTGTCCGAGCTCGTTGAGCCCAACAAATTTACTTTGCATTTAGCAAGCTATCCATCTCACTTTTAGATGAAATAAGATTTTGAATGTCCGAATCTGAAAGCTGACGCTTGAGACACATATTGATAAAGTCATTCAGTTGGGTTATGCGCTCATTTGATTTAATACGCTTATTAGTTTGCCAAGTAGCTAAGAATCGTCCAATAGTTCGAAGCTTCTCAATGGTCGAGCCAGTATGGTTGGACCAAATCTCTGTGATACGGGATAGGACAATTGGGTTGTCAGCCCAACAGGTCTCATAACGAAACGGGGTATTGGTATGTTTAGAGCGCAAAGGTGGAGAGGGGTTAGTATCCATTAAAATAGGGTAGTGGTCAGAACGCGCCTGAAAGAAGGAAGTAGCTCGACAATTAGGAAAAGAGTGAAACCATGCAGAGTTACCAAGGAATCGATCAATTCTTTCCAAGATAGTTCCGGTAGTACGACTTGATCTAGTCCAAGTGAACCAGACGAAAGTTGGTTTACAGTCAAAAAGATCATTCTGAGCAAGACAATCTCGAAAGTTATTAATTTGCGATCTAGCACGGCGAGAACCACCTTGTTTTTCATAATCATGAAGAATTTCATTAAAATCCCCCCTAAAATCCAGGGAAGGGTTGAGGATGAGTTAAGAGAATTTATTAGCTGCCAAGTTTTGTATTTGTTTGCAGTTTCATGGAAGCCATGTAGACCGGAAAAGTGGAAACGGATGGACCCAAAGGAAATAATGACGTCAATATGACGATCCAAATAGGAAAGCAAATCAATTGAAGTATTGGTATTCCAAATTATAGCAAGCCCAATACAAGAAGGCTTGGGATCAATGGCTATACAGCCATGCATGCCCAGTTTATGCTTAATCTGTTCCATATTGTGTGTATTCAATCTAGTCTCACAAAGAAAGAGACAATCGACACCATGCTTAGTAGTAGCATGTTGTAATGCACGAACTGCCTGGGTGTTGCCAAGACCCTGGCAGTTCCAACATAAGAGTTTCATTCCTCCCGGCGGGGTTGATCACAGTAAACCTCCGCCGCAGAGTTTTTTGCACTACTCATCCCAGCCACATCCATTCTGGTTAAAAGATTAAAAGGAGAAAATTTGTAAAGCATATACCACAAGCGGTTCGTACAAAAAAACACCAAGTTTAGGACACGAAGCTGACTTACAAAGCCGAATAATAGGAGCCATTCGCAAGATAGCGACATCATGAAAGATGTTGGAACAATCCCTATGTAAGGGTGGTATATTCAGCGTAGAGTGTGTGAAAGATAGATAACAGACAAAATAGATAGATATAGGAGATTTAGTTTGGTATATCTTATAACAACAAACTGAAACAATAACAACAACAAAAAAAAGAACGTAGAAGAACAGAAATAGTAAAAGGAGAAAACAAGAAGGGTATTATTAATCCAAATAAAGAAGAACATCAAAGCAAGAAAATCAAAAACAAAGCCTGAATGGCCACCTGTTCCTAACAAAGGCAGAATAGCGGAAAAGACACTAGAATAATGAAACGGAAGAACCAAAAACATAAGTGCATCATGCATGAAAACATGTTGTAAAAGAGGAACTGTCAGAGCGTTGCCTAGGCCCAGACAGTTCCAAAAGAAATTGATCATTTTGCTCAGCGGGGTTGATCAGAGTCAACCTCCGCCGCAGAGTTTTTTGCGCTGCTCATCCCAGCTTTCTCCATCAGTGCCGTGCTGGCTCTTGGTCGTTTGACCCTAGTAGATTCATCTGAGGGAGGAGTTCTTTTAGCACCTCGACTTGAAGTTGGTCGGACAGGACGCTTAGGCGTTGGCGTAGAATCTAGCCAATCAGCTGCTTCCTGGAAATGATGGTCATTGGCGAGATTAGCCTCAAGATCTTGGAGATCAGGATCAGAGAGACTCACCTCCCCTACGTTGGCGTTGGATTGTTGCCTAGTAGTAATATTAGAGCTTTGGTCAGGAAAAATCATTTGCAGCGGCTGCGAAGGATATTGACGAGCAGAGAGCTTACTAGGAACTGTTGGGAGTAGGCGAGGACCTTTGGGAATTGGCGGTTCAGTGATTGATACAAACTCAGTGCCGTTGGTCGGAAGAGATGTCAAAGAAACTTTAGATTTACCCTTCTCAGTGTTGGCATTGGTGTTGGATGTTTGGGAGGACAAAGGCATTTGCTGAGCATTATTATCATTGGTGATATAGAGGATACGACCTCTTTGGGTGGTTGTGAATCTTTCTTCTTGGGAAGATACCTTAACTAGTCACCAAAAGGAAGTTGTTCAGGTCGCGATTCTTCTGGGACGGAACAAAGGTCGAGGGAATGGCCAATACGGCCACAACAATAGAAAATTAGGGGCAGACGTTCATATTGGAGTAGACAGAACCTTGGAGAAGGACCACCCCCAAGAGCAATACAACGTCGAATTGGTTGCGTGGCATCAATCAACAAACCCACCCGCAAGTAGTCAACCATGTTGAGATCAATTTTCCTCGTATCAATTTTTGTTACTGATCCAATAATGGTTCCAAGGGACATGCCAATATCATTAGCTGAATCCTCCATGGCCAGAAAGATGTGTGGGATGTTATAAATACGCACCCAGATGTTCATTATAGAAAAGGAATGTTCATCAGGAGTGATAGCTGAATTATACTGAGTGAGAGCAAGCCATTCATCTTTGTATGTCCAAGGACCTCTAGAGAGTATATCATCCTTAATTCTCTCATCCTTGAAACGTATGAGAAACATATGTGGTTTCAAGATTCGCATAGAGACGAGTTTGGCCGAAGTCCAAATACAAGTGAAAGCCTTGACAATCACCTGATCATTAATCTCCTTTGAAGTAATAAGCTTCCCAAGAAGAGAAGATTGTGTATCTCCTTCTGGTATACACCAAGATATAGAGGGTTGGAAGATTGTTTCCTGTTCGAATATTAACCGAGTAAAAAGCTAAAAATTTAAGGTTAATCTGCATAATTTTGTTCAAAAGCCCATAATTAATTATTTAAACTCAAAAAATTTGATTTAATAACATCTAGTTATCGTTTTGTTCGGATTAAAATATGCATGTCTAAAAAGGCTTTATAGAGAATCCGTTTGAATTTTAACCGAGTAAAAGGCTGAAAATTTTAGATTAATCTGTATAATTTTGTTCAAAAGCCCTTAATTAACTATTTCAACTAATAAAATTTGATTTAATAACATCTGATTTTCGTTTTGTTGGGATTAACACATGCATGTCTAAAAAGGCTTTATGGAGAATCCGTTTGAATTTTAACCGAGTAAAAAGCTAAAAATTTTAGATTAATCTGTATAATTTTGTTCAAAAGCCCTTAATTAACTATTTGAACTCATGAAATTTGATTTAATAACATCTTGTTTTGGTTTTCTTCGGATTAAAACGTGCATGTCTAAAAAGGCTTTATAGAGAATCTGTTCAAATTTTAACCGAGTAAAAAGCTGAAAATTTTAGATTAATCTGTATAATTTTGTTCAAAACACCATAATTAATTATTTGAACTCAAAAAATTTGATTTAATAACATCTAGTAATTGTTTTGTTCGGATTAAAACGTGCATGTCTAAAATGGCTTTATAGAGAATCTGTTCGAATTTTAACTGACTAAAAAGTTGAAAATTTTAGATTAATCTGTATAATTTTGTTTAAAAGCCCATAATTAACTATTTGAACTCATAAAATTTGATTTAATAACATCTGGTTTTCGTTTTGTTGGGATTAAACGTGCATGTCTATAAAGGCTTTGTAGAGAATCCGTTCGAATTTTAACCAAGTAAAAAGCTAAAAATTTTAGATTAATCTGTATAATTTTATTTAAAAGCCCATAATTAATTATTTGAATTCAAAAAATTTGATTTAATAACATCTGGTTTTCGTTTTGTTCAGATTAAAACGTGCATGTCTAAAAAGGTTTTATAGAGAATCCTTTCGAATTTTAACCGAGTAAAAAGCTGAAAATTTTAGATTAATCTACATAATTTTGTTTAAAAGCTTATAATTAATTATTTAAACTCAAAAAATTTGATTTAATAACATCTAGTTATCGTTTTGTTGGGATTAAAACGTACATGTCTAAAAAAGCTTTATAGAGAATCCGTTCGAATATTAACCGAGTAAAAAGCTGAAAATTTTAGATTAACCTGTATAATTTTGTTCAAAATCTCATAATTAACTATTTGAACTCATAAAATTTGATTTAATATCATCTGGTTTTGTTTTGTTCGGATTAAAACGTCCACGTCTAAAAAGGCTTTATAGAGATTCCGTTCAAATTTTAAACGAGTAAAAAGCTGGAAATTTTAGATTAATCTGTATAATTTTGTTTAAAAGCCTATAATTAATTATTTGAACTCAAAAAATTTGATTTAATAACATCTACTTATCATTTTGTTCGGATTAAAACTTGCATGTCTAAAAATGCTTTATAGAGAATCCGTTCAAATTTTAACCGAGTAAAAAGCTGAAAATTTTAGATTAATCTGCAAAATTTTGTTCAAAAGCCCATAAATAATTATTTGAACTCAAAAAATTTGATTTAATAACATCTAGCTATCGTTTTGTTCGGATTAAAACGTGTATGTCAAAAAAGGCTTTATAAAGAATCCGTTTGAATTTTAACCGTGTAAAAAGCTGAAAATTTTAGATTAATCTGTATAATTTAGCTCAAAAGCACTTAATTAACTATTTGAACTGATAAAATTTGATTTAATAACATATGATTTTCGTTTTGTTGGGATTAAAACGTGCATGTCTAAAAATACTTGATAGAGAATCTGTTGGAATTTTAACTGAGTAAAAAACTAAAAATTTTAGATTGATAAGTATAATTTTGTTCAAAAGCTCAAAATTAACTATTTGAACTCATAAAATTTTATTCAATAAAATCTGGTTTTCGTTTTGTTGGGATTAAAACGTGCATGTGTAAATGGGCTTTAAAGAGAATCTGTTCGAATTTTAACCGAGTAAAAAGATGAAAATTTTAGATTAATCTGCATAATTTTGTTCAAAAGCCCATAATTAATTATTTGAAATCAAAAAATTTGATTTAATAACATCTAGTTATCGTTTTATTCGGATTAAAACATGCATGTCTAAAAAGGCTTTATGGAGAATCTGTTTGAATTTTAACCGAGTAAAAAGCTGAAAATTTTAGATTAATCTGTATAATTTTGTTCAGATGCCCTTAATTAACTATTTGAACTCATAAAAATTGATTTAATAACATCTGGTTTTTGTTTTGTTCGGATTAAAATGTGCACGTCTAAAAAGGCTTCATAGAGAATCCGTTCGAATTTTAACCGAGTAAAAAGCTGAAAATTTTATATTGATAAGTATAATTTTGTTCAAAAGCTCAAAATTAACTATTTGAACTCATAAAATTTGATTTAATAACATCTGGTTTTCGTTTTGTTGGGATTAAAACGTGCATGTCTATAAAGGCTTTATAGAGAATCCGTTCGAATTTTAACCGAGTAAAAAGTTAAAAATTTTAGATTAATCTGTATAATTTTATTCAAAAGCTCAAAATTAAATATTTGAACTCAGAAAATTTCATTTAATAAAACCTGGTTTTCATTTTGTTGAGATTAAAATGTGCATGTCTAAAAAGGCATTTAAGAGAATCCGTTTGAATTTTAACCGAGTAAAAAGCTGAAAATTTTAGATTAATCTGTATAATTTTGTTCAAAAGCCCATAATTAATTATTTGAACTCAAAAAATTTGATTTAATAACATCGAGTTATCGTTTTGTTCAGATTAAAATGTGCATGTCTAAAAAGGCTTTATAGAGAATCTGTTCAAATTTTAACCGAGTAAAAGGCTAAAAATTTTAGATTAATCTGTATAATTTTATTCAAAAGCCCTTAATTAACTATTTGAACTTATAAAATTTGATTTAATAACATCTGATTTTCGTTTTGTTGGGATTAAAACGTGCATGTCTAAAAAGGCTTGATAGAGAATTCGTTGGAATTTTAACCGAGTAAAAAGCTGAAAATTTTATATTGATAAGTATAATTTTGTTCAAAAGCTCAAAATTAACTATTTAAACTAATAAAATTTCATTTAAATAATCTGGTTTTCGTTTTGTTGGGATTAAAACGTGCATGTGTAAATGGGCTTTAAAGAGAATCTGTTCCAATTTTAACCAAGTAAAAAGCTGAAAATTTTAGATTAATCTGCATAATTTTGTTCAAAATCCCATAATTTATTATTTGAACTCATAAAATTTGATTTAATAACATCTGGTTTTTGTTTTGTTCGGATTAAAACGTGCATGTCTAAAAATGCTTTATAGAGAATCCGTTCGAATTTTAACCGAGTAAAAAGCTGAAAATTTTATATTAATCTACATAATTTTGTTCAAAAGCCCATAATTAATTATTATTTTGTTCAAAAGCCCATAATTAATTATTTGAACTCAAAAAATTTGATTTAATAACATCTAGTTATCGTTTTGTTCGGATTAAAACGTGCATGTCTAAAAAGGCTTTATAAAGAATCCGTTCAAATTTTAAACGAGTAAAACGCTGAAAATTTTAGATTAATATGTATAATTTTATTCAAAAGCCCTTAATTAACTATTTGAACTAATAAAATTTGATTTAATAACATCTGATATCTGTTTTGTTGGGATTAAAACGTGCATGTCTAAAAAGGCTTTATAGAGAATCCGTTCAAATTTTAACCGAGTAAAAAGCTGAAAATTTTAGATTAATCTGTATAATTTTGTTCAGAACCCCTTAATTAATTATTTGAACTCAAAAAATTGATTTAATAACATCTAGTAATTGTTTTGTTCGGATTAAAACGTGCATGTCTAAAACGGCTTTACAGAGAATCTGTTCGAATTTTAACCTACTAAAAAGTTTTAAATTTTAGATTAATCTGTATAATTTTGTTTAAAAGCTCATAATTAACTATTTGAACTCATAAAATTTGATTTAATAACATCTAATTTTCGTTTTGTTGGGATTAAAACGTGCATGTTTATAAAGGCTTTATAGAGAATCCGTTTGAATTTTAACCGAGTAAAAGGCTAAAAATTGTAGATTAATCTGTATAATTTTATTCAAAAGCCCTTAATTAACTATTTGAACTGATAAAATTTGATTTAATAACATCTGATTTTTGTTTTGTTGGGATTAAAACGTGCATGTCTAAAAAGGCTTGATAGAGAATTCGTTGGAATTTTAACCGAGTAAAAAGCTGAAAATTTTATATTGATAAGTATAATTTTGTTCAAAAGCTCAAAATTAACTATTTGAACTCATAAAATTTCATTTAAAAAATCTGGTTTTCGTTTTGTTGGGATTAAAACGTGCATGTGTAAATGGGCTTTAAAGAGAATCTGTTCCAATTTTAACAGAGTAAAAAGCTGAAAATTTTAGATTAATCTGCATAATTTTGTTCAAAATCCCATAATTTATTATTTGAACTCATAAAATTTGATTTAATAACATCTGGTTTTTGTTTTGTTCGGATTAAAACGTGCATGTCTAAAAATGCTTTATAGAGAATCCGTTCGAATTTTAACCGAGTAAAAAACTGAAAATTTTATATTAATCTACATAATTTTGTTCAAAAGCCCATAATTAATTATTATTTTGTTCAAAAGCCCATAATTAATTATTTGAACTCAAAAAATTTGATTTAATAACATCTAGTTATCGTTTTGTTCGGATTAAAACGTGCATGTCTAAAAAGGCTTTATAGAGAATCCGTTCAAATTTTAAACGAGTAAAACGCTGAAAATTTTAGATTAATATGTATAATTTTATTCAAAAGCCCTTAATTAACTATTTGAACTGATAAAATTTGATTTAATAACATCTGATTTTTGTTTTGTTGGGATTAAAACGTGTATGTCTAAAAAGGCATTATAGAGAATCCGTTCAAATTTTAACCGAGTAAAAAGCTGAAAATGTTAGATTAGTCTGTATAATTTTGTTCAAAACCCCATAATTAATTATTTGAACTCAAAAAATTGATTTAATAACATCTAGTAATTGTTTTGTTCGGATTAAAACGTGCATGTCTAAAACGGCTTTACAGAGAATCTGTTCGAATTTTAACCTACTAAAAAGTTTTAAATTTTAGATTAATCTGTATAATTTTGTTTAAAAGCTCATAATTAACTATTTGAACTCATAAAATTTGATTTAATAACATCTAATTTTCGTTTTGTTGGGATTAAAACGTGCATGTCTATAAAGGCTTTATAGAGAACCCGTTCGAATTTTAACCGAGTAAAAAGCTAAAAATTTTAGATTAATCTGTATAATTTTAGTCAGAAGCTCAAAATTAAATATTTGAACTCAAAATTTCATTTAATAAAATCTGGTTTTCATTTTATTGAGATTAAAATGTGCATGTCTAAAAAGGCTTTATAAAGAATCTGTTTGAATTTTAACCGAGTAAAAAGCTAAAAATTTTAGATTAATCTACGTAATTTTGTTCAAAATCCCATAATTAATTATTTGAACTCAAAAAATTTGATTTAATAACATCTAGTTATGGTTTTGTTCGGATTAAAATGTTCATGTCTAAAAAGGCTTTATAGAGAATCCGTTTGAATTTTAACCAAGTAAAAAGATGAAAATTTTAGATTTATCTGTATAATTTTGTTCAAAATCTCATAATTAACTATTTGAACTCATCAAATTTTATTGAATAACATCTCGTTTTGTTTTGTTCCGATTAAAATGTCCACATCTAAAAAGACTTTATAGAGAATCCGTTCAAATTTTAAATGAGTAAAAAGCTGAAAATTTTAGATTAATCTGTATAATTTTGTTCAAAAGCCCATAATTAATTATTTGAACTCAAAAAAATTGATTTAATAACATCTAAGTATCATTTTGTTCGGATTAAAACGTACATGTCTAAAAAAGCTTTATAGAGAATCCGTTCGAATTTAACCGAGTAAAAACCTGAAAATGTTAGATTTATATGTATAATTTTGTTCAAAATCTCTTAATTAACTATTTGAACTCATAAAATTTGATTTAATAACATATGGTTTTTGTTTTGTTCGGATTAAAACGTGCATATCTAAAAAGGCTTTATAGAGAATCCGTTCAAATTTTAATCGAGTAAAAAGCTGAAAATTTTATATTAATCTTTATAATTTTGTTCAAAATCTCATAATTAACTATTTGAACTCATAAAATTTTATTTAATAACATCTGGTTTTATTTTATTCGGATTAAAACGTCCACGTCTAAAAAGGCTTTATAGAGAATCCATTCAAATTTTAAGCGAGAAAAAAGCTAAAAATTTTAGATTAATCTGTATAATTTTGTTCAAAAGCCCATAATTAACTATTTGAACTCAAAAAATTTGATTTTATAACATCTAGTTATCGTTTTGTTTGGATTAAAACGTCAATGTCTAAAAAGGCTTTATAGAGAATCTGTTCGAATTTTAACCGAGTAAAAAGTTGAAAATTTTAGATTAATTTGTATAATTTAGTTCAAAACCCATAATTAATTATTTAAACTTAAAAAATTTGATTTAATAATATCTGGCTTTTGTTTTGTTTGGATTAAAACGTCTACGTCTAAAAAGGCTTTATAGAGAATCCGTTCGAATATTAACCAAGTAAAAAGCTAAAAATTTTAGATTAATCTGTATAATTTTGTTTAAAAGACCATATTCAACTATTTGAACTCATAAAATTTGATTTAGTAACATGTGGTTTTCGTTTTGGTGGGATTAAAACTTGCATATCTAAAATTGCTTTATAGAGAATCAGTTCGAATTTTAACCGAGTAAAAAGCTAAAAATTTTAGATTTATCTGTATAATTTTGTTCAAAATCCCATAATTAACTATTTGAACTCGTAAAATTTTATTTAATAACATCTGGGGTTTTTTTTCGGATTAAAACGTGCATGTCTAAAAAGGCTTTATAAAGAATCTGATCGAATTTTAACCGAGTAAAAAGCTGAAAATTTTAGATTAATGTGTATAATTTTTTTCAAAAGCCCATAATTATGTATTTGAACTCAAAAAATTTGATTTAATAATATCTAGTTATTATTTTGTTCGGATTAAAACATGGATGTCTAAAAAGGCTTTATAGAGAATCCATTCGAATTTTAACCGAGTAAAAAGCTGAAGATCTTAGATTTATCTGTATAATTTAGTTCAAAATCTCATAATTTAATATTTGAACTCATAAAATTTGATTTAATAACATCTGATTTTCGTTTTGTTTGTATTAAAACGTGCATATCGAAAAAGGCTTTATAGAGAATCCGTCCGAAATTTAACAGAGTAAAAAGCTGAAAATTTTAGATTAATTAGTATAATTTTGTTCAAAAGCTCAAAATTAAATATTTGAATTCATAAAATTTCTTTTAATAAAATCTTATTTTCGTTTTGTTGGGATTAAAACGTGCTTGTTTAAAAAGGCTTTATAGAGAATCTATTCGAATTCTAACCGAGTAATAAGCTGAAAATTTTAGATTAATCTGTATAATTTTGTTCAAAATCTCAAAATTAAATATTTGAACTCATAAAATTTCATTTAATTAGATCTTGTTTTTGTTTAGTTGGGATTAAAATGTGCATGTCTAAAAAGTTTTTGTAGAGAATTACGGATCAGTCTATCAGAGATAGCAAGAGAAACAAGCCACCTTCCTGCCTCACGCAGGCGTGAGGGAGACAAAAACCACACGCACCAACCCTCGAGTCGTCGCCGACGAGTCAGTTGTTGCACCGATAAGAAAACCCCCCTCCAAAAGAGGTAAATTATACTCCAGTATGTGGAAGGAACCTGGGCTAATAAAGCTGAAGTAGGTCTGCACACAGCGAAGAGACCATCATCATCAGGGACAAGCCCGAACGAGGAAGGACGTATCCATGTCAAACTCAAACAAGAGCAATCCCAAATGGAGTACAACTCCGGACCAAACTCAAAGCCATTTCCCGAGCCTGCCCAGGAGACCCGGAGATCGAACAAAATAGTCCAGTCGCTCTTCTGCAGAGGAGAAGCGTATCCATGCCACCAAAAACAGCAGCCGCTCTTCTGCAGAGAAGAAGCGTATCCATGCCACCGAGAACAACAAAGGATGCGGGCGTTGAAAAAAGAAAGTCTGAAGACCATCACAGGCAGTAACGTATGTAGGGACCTCATCGTTGAGACCATCAACAGATGGAACAACACTATATAGCCAGAACCCATATAATATGGTAGAATATAAAGGACAAATCTGAAGAGATTTGTTGGTTTAAATAGCAACAGGGTGACGATAACCACCACCTCCCTCAGACAAGGTAACAATCGAAGCACCGAAGATAAATGAGCCCTCAAAAGGAGGGATACCAGATTCCCGAAAATACCTGGAGCAAATCGACCCTCAACCAAGAATCCAGTGACGCCGGGAAGGAGTTCGGATGAGAACCACCGAGGGAGATGGTTGGAAGGACGTGGATGGATGCTTGTGGATTCCTCTCCCTGCAAGCAGAGTAGCGCCATGGAAAAAACGACCTCCTGAAAGTGGGAAGGAGGAGAGAGGCGAGAGAGAATGAGGAGAGGAAACAAACAAACATCCATCTTTCCGTTTCCCGTTCGAATTTTAACTAAGTAAAAAGCTTAAAATTTTAGATTAATCTGTATAATTTTGTTTAAAAGACCATATTTTACTATTTGAGCTCATAAAATTTGATTTAAAAACATCTTGTTTTCGTTTTGGTGGGATTAAAACATGCATTTCTAAAATTGCTTTATAGAGAATCCGTTCGAATTTTAACCGAGTAAAAAGCTAAAAATTTTAGATTTATCTGTATAATTTTATTCAAAATCCCATAATTAACTATTTGAACTTATAAAATTTTATTTTATAACTTCTTGTTTTTGTTTTGTTCGGATTAAAACGTGCATGTCTAAAAAGCTTAGAGAATCCGTTCAAATTTTAACCGAGTAAAAAGCTGAAAATTTTATATTAATCTATATAATTTTGTTCAAAAGCCCATAATTAATTATTTGAACTCAAAAAATTAGATTTAATAACATCTAGTTATCGTTGTGTTCGGATTAAAATGTGCATGTCTAAAAAGGCTTTATAGAAAATCTGTTCGAATTTTAACCTACTAAAAAGTTGAAAATTTTAGATTAATTTGTATAATTTTGTTCAAAAGCCCATAATTAACTATTTGAACTCATAAAATTTGATTTAATAACATCTAGTTTTCGTTTTGTTGGGATTAAAACGTGCATGTCTATTACTGCTTTATAGAGAATCCGCTCGAATTTTAACTTAGTAAAAAGCTAAAAATTTAAGATTAATCTGTATAATTGTATTCAAAAGCTCAAAATTAAATATTTGAACTCATAAAATTTAATTTAATAAAATCCGGTTTTCGTTTTGTTGAGATTAAAATGTGCATGTCTAAAAAGGCTTTGTAGAGAATCCGTTCGAATTTTAACCGAGTAAAAAGCTAAAAATTTTAGATTAATCTGTATAATTTTGTTCAAAATCCCATGTTCAACTATTTGAACTCATAAAATTTGATTTAGTAAAATCTAATTTTCGTTTTGATGGGATTAAAACTTGCTTGTCTAAAATTGGTTTATAGAGAACCCGTTCGAATTTTAACCGAGTAAAAAGCTTAAAATTTTAGATTAATCTGTATAATTTTGTTCAAAAGCTCAAAATTAAATATTCGAACTCATAAAATTTCATTTAATAAAATCTTGTTTTCGTTTTGTTGGGATTAAAATGTGCATGTCTAAAAAGTTTTTGTAGAGAATTCGTTCGAATTTTAACCGAGTAAAAAGCTAAAATTTTTAGATTAATCAGTATAATTTTGTTTAAAAGACCATATTCAACTATTTGAACTCATAAAATTTGATTTAAAAACATCTGGTTTTCGTTTTGGTGGGATTAAAACATGCATTTCTAAAATTGCTTTATAGAGAATCCGTTCGAATTTTAACCGAGTAAAAAGCTAAAAATTTTAGATTTATCTGTATAATTTTATTCAAAATCCCATAATAAACTATTTGAACTTATAAAATTTTATTTAATAACATCTTGTTTTTGTTTTGTTCGGATTAAAACGTGCATGTCTAAAAAGCTTTATAGAGAATCCGTTCAAATTTTAACCGAGTAAAAAGCTGAAAATTTTAGATTAATCTATATAATTTTGTTCAAAAGCCCATAATTAATTATTTGAACTCAAAAAAATGGATTTAATAACATCTAGTTATCGTTGTGTTCGGATTAAAATGTGCATTTCTAAAAAGGCTTTATAGAAAATCTGTTCGAATTTTAACCGAATAAAAGTTGAAAATTTTAGATTAATCTATATAATTTTGTTCAAAAGCCCATAATTAACTATTTAAACTCATAAAATTTGATTTAATAACATCTGGTTTTTGTTTTGTTGGGATGAAAACGTGCATGTCTAAAAGGGCTTTATAGAGAATCCGTTCGAATTTTAACCGAGTAAAAAGCTAAAAATTTTAGATTAATCTGTATAATTATATTCAAAAGCTCAAAATTAAATATTTGAACTCATAAAATTTAATTTAATAAAATCCGGTTTTCGTTTTGTTGAGATTAAAATGTGCATGTCTAAAAAGGCTTTGTAGAGAATCCGTTCGAATTTTAACCGAGTAAAAAGCTAAAAATTTTAGATTAATCTGTATAATTTTGTTTAAAATCCCATGTTGAACTATTTGAACTCATAAAATTTGATTTAGTAAAATCTAATTTTCGTTTTGATGGGATTAAAACTTGCTTGTCTAAAATTGGTTTATAGAGAATCCGTTTGAATTTTAACCGAGTAAAAAGCTGAAAATTTTATATTTACATGTATAATTTTGTTCAAAATCCCATAATTAACTATTTGATCTCATAAAATTTGATTTAATAACATCTGGATTTGTTCTGTTCGGATTAAAATGTCTACGTCTAAAAAGGCTTTATAGAGAATCCGTTCAAATTTTAACCGAGTAAAAAGCTGAAAATTTTAGATTAATCTGTATAATTTTGTTCAAAAGACCATAATTAATTATTTGAACTCAAAAAATTTGATTTAATAACATCTGGTTCTTGTTTTGTTGGCATTAAAACGTGCATGTCTAAAAAGGCTTTATAGAGAATCCGTTCAAATTTTAATCGAGTAAAAAGCTGAAAATTTTAGATTAATCTGTATAATTTTGTTCAAAAGCCCAAAATTAACTATTTGAACTCCTAATATTTTATTTAATAACATCTGGTTTTCGTTTTGTTGGGATTAAAACCTTCATGTCTAAAAAGGCTTTATAGAGAATCCGTTCGAATTTTAATAGAGTAAAAAGCAGAAAATTTTAGATTAATCTATATACTTTTGTTCGAAAGCTCAAAACTAAATATTTGAACTCATAAAATTTAATTTAATAAAATCTGGTTTTCGTTTTGTTGGGATTAAAATGTGCATGTCTAAAAAGGCTTTGTAGAGAATCTGTTCGAATTTTAACCAAGTAAAAAGCTAAAAATTTTAGATTATTCTGTATAATTTAGTTCGATAGCCCATATTCAACTATTAGAACTCATAAAATTAGATTTAATAACATCTCATTTTCGTTTTGTTGGGGCTGAAACTTGCTTGTCTAAAATTGCTTTATAGAGAATCCATTCGAATTTTAACCGAGTAAAAAGTGAAAATTTTAGATTTATATGTATAATTTTGTTCAAAATCCCATAATTAACAATTTGAACTCATAAAATTTAATTTAAAAACATATGGGTTTTGTTTTGTTCGGATTAAACTGTGCATGTCTAAAAAGGCTTTATAGAGAATACGTTCATATTTTAACCGAGTAAAAAGCTGATAATTTTAGATTAATCTGTATAATTTTGTTCAAAAGCCCATAATAACTATTTGAACTCATAAAATTTGATTTAATAACATCTGGTTTTTGTTTTGTTGGGATTAAAACGTGCATGTCTAAAAATGCTTTATAGTTAATCCGTTCGAATTTTAACCGAGTAAAAACCGAGTAAAAACCTGAAAATTTTAAATTAATCTGTATAATTTTCTTCAAAAGCCCATATTTAACTATTTGAACTCGTAAAATTTGATTTAATAACATCTAATTTTGTTTTGTTTGGACTAATACTTGCTTGTCTATGATTGCTTTATAGCGAATTCGTTCGAATTTTAACCGAGTAAAAACCTTAAAATTTTAGATTTTTCTATATAATTTTGTTCAAAAGCTCAAAATTAAATATTTGAACTCATAAAATTTCATTCAATAAAATCTTGTTTTCGTTTTGTTGGGATTAAAATGAGCATGTCTAGAAAGGCTTTGTAGAGAATTCGTTTGAATTTTAACCAAGTAAAAATCTGAAAAATTTTGATTAATCTGTATAATTTTGTTCAAAACCCCATAATTAATTATTTGAACTCAAAAAATTTGATTTAATAACATCCAGTTATCGTTTTGTTCGGATTAAAACATGCATGTCTAAAAAGGCTTTCTAGAGAATCCGTTCGAATTTTAACCGAGTAAAAAGTTTAAAATTTTAGATTAATCTGTATAATTTTGTTCAAAAGCCCACAATTAACTATTTGAACTCGTAAAATTTGATTTAATAACATCTAATTTTCGTTTTGTTGGGACTAAAACTTGCTTGTCTAAAATTGCTTTATAGAGAATTTGTTCGAATTTTAACCAAGTAAAAACCTGAAAATTTTAGATTTTTCTGTATAATTTTGTTCAAAAGCTCAAAATTAAATATTTGAAATCATAAAATTTCATTCAATAAAATCTTGTTTTCGTTTTGTTGGGATTAAAATGTGCATGTCTAAAAAGGCTTTGTAGAGAATTCGTTTGAATTTTAACCAAGTAAAAATCTGAAAAATTTTGATTAATCTGTATAATTTTGTTCAAAACCCCATAATTAATTATTTGAACTCAAAAAATTTGATTTAATAACATCCAGTTATCGTTTTGTTCGGATTAAAACATGCATGTCTAAAAAGGCTTTCTAGAGAATCCGTTCGAATTTTAATCGAGTAAAAAGCTGAAAATTTTAGATTAATCTGTATAATTTTGTTCAAAAGCCCAAAATTAACTATTTGAACTCCTAATATTTTATTTAATAACATCTGGTTTTCGTTTTGTTGGGATTAAAACCTTCATGTCTAAAAAGGCTTTATAGAGAATCCGTTCGAATTTTAATAGAGTAAAAAGCAGAAAATTTTAGATTAATCTATATACTTTTGTTCGAAAGCTCAAAACTAAATATTTGAACTCATAAAATTTAATTTAATAAAATCTGGTTTTCGTTTTGTTGGGATTAAAATGTGCATGTCTAAAAAGGCTTTGTAGAGAATCTGTTCGAATTTTAACCAAGTAAAAAGCTAAAAATTTTAGATTATTCTGTATAATTTAGTTCGATAGCCCATATTCAACTATTAGAACTCATAAAATTAGATTTAATAACATCTCATTTTCGTTTTGTTGGGGCTGAAACTTGCTTGTCTAAAATTGCTTTATAGAGAATCCATTCGAATTTTAACCGAGTAAAAAGTGAAAATTTTAGATTTATATGTATAATTTTGTTCAAAATCCCATAATTAACTATTTGAACTCATAAAATTTAATTTAAAAACATATGGGTTTTGTTTTGTTCGGATTAAACTGTGCATGTCTAAAAAGGCTTTATAGAGAATACGTTCATATTTTAACCGAGTAAAAAGCTGATAATTTTAGATTAATCTGTATAATTTTGTTCAAAAGCCCATAATAACTATTTGAACTCATAAAATTTGATTTAATAACATCTGGTTTTTGTTTTGTTGGGATTAAAACGTGCATGTCTAAAAATGCTTTATAGTTAATCCGTTCGAATTTTAACCGAGTAAAAACCGAGTAAAAACCGAGTAAAAACCTGAAAATTTTAAATTAATCTGTATAATTTTCTTCAAAAGCCCATATTTAACTATTTGAACTCGTAAAATTTGATTTAATAACATCTAATTTTGTTTTGTTTGGACTAATACTTGCTTGTCTATGATTGCTTTATAGCAAATTCGTTCGAATTTTAACCGAGTAAAAACCTTAAAATTTTAGATTTTTCTATATAATTTTGTTCAAAAGCTCAAAATTAAATATTTGAACTCATAAAATTTCATTCAATAAAATCTTGTTTTCGTTTTGTTGGGATTAAAATGAGCATGTCTAGAAAGGCTTTGTAGAGAATTCGTTTGAATTTTAACCAAGTAAAAATCTGAAAAATTTTGATTAATCTGTATAATTTTGTTCAAAACCCCATAATTAATTATTTGAACTCAAAAAATTTGATTTAATAACATCCAGTTATCGTTTTGTTCGGATTAAAACATGCATGTCTAAAAAGGCCTTCTAGAGAATCCGTTCGAATTTTAACCGAGTAAAAAGTTAAAAATTTTAGATTAATCTGTATAATTTTGTTCAAAAGCCCACAATTAACTATTTGAACTCGTAAAATTTGATTTAATAACATCTAATTTTCGTTTTGTTGGGACTAAAACTTGCTTGTCTAAAATTGCTTTATAGAGAATTTGTTCGAATTTTAACCAAGTAAAAACCTGAAAATTTTAGATTTTTCTGTATAATTTTGTTCAAAAGCTCAAAATTAAATATTTGAAATCATAAAATTTCATTCAATAAAATCTTGTTTTCGTTTTGTTGGGATTAAAATGTGCATGTCTAAAAAGGCTTTGTAGAGAATTCGTTTGAATTTTAACCAAGTAAAAATCTGAAAAATTTTGATTAATCTGTATAATTTTGTTCAAAACCCCATAATTAATTATTTGAACTCAAAAAATTTGATTTAATAACATCCAGTTATCGTTTTGTTCGGATTAAAACATGCATGTCTAAAAAGGCTTTCTAGAGAATCCGTTCGAATTTTAATCGAGTAAAAAGCTGAAAATTTTAGATTAATCTGTATAATTTTGTTCAAAAGCCCAAAATTAACTATTTGAACTCCTAATATTTTATTTAATAACATCTGGTTTTCGTTTTGTTGGGATTAAAACCTTCATGTCTAAAAAGGCTTTATAGAGAATCCGTTCGAATTTTAATAGAGTAAAAAGCAGAAAATTTTAGATTAATCTATATACTTTTGTTCGAAAGCTCAAAACTAAATATTTGAACTCATAAAATTTAATTTAATAAAATCTGGTTTTCGTTTTGTTGGGATTAAAATGTGCATGTCTAAAAAGGCTTTGTAGAGAATCTGTTCGAATTTTAACCAAGTAAAAAGCTAAAAATTTTAGATTATTCTGTATAATTTAGTTCGATAGCCCATATTCAACTATTAGAACTCATAAAATTAGATTTAATAACATCTAATTTTCGTTTTGTTGGGGCTGAAACTTGCTTGTCTAAAATTGCTTTATAGAGAATCCATTCGAATTTTAACCGAGTAAAAAGTGAAAATTTTAGATTTATATGTATAATTTTGTTCAAAATCCCATAATTAACTATTTGAACTCATAAAATTTAATTTAAAAACATATGGGTTTTGTTTTGTTCGGATTAAACTGTGCATGTCTAAAAAGGCTTTATAGAGAATCCGTTCAAATTTTAACCGAGTAAAAAGTTGAAAATTTTAGATTAATTTGTATAATTTTGTTCAGAAGCCCATAATTAATTATTTGAACTCAAAAAAATTGATTTAATAACATACGGTTTTTGTTTTGTTCGGATTAAAATGTCTACATCTAAAAAGGCTCTATAGAGAATCCGTTGGAATATTAACCGAGTAAAAAGCTAAAAATTTTAAATTAATCTGTATAATTTTGTTTAATAGACTATATTCAACTATTTGAACTCATAAAAGTTGATTTAATAAAATCTGGTTTTCGTTTTGGTGGGATTAAAACTTGCATGTCTAAAATTGCTTTATAGATAATCCGTTCGAACTTTAACCGAGTAAAAAGTTTAAAATTTTAGTTTAATCTGTATAATTTTGTTCAAAATCCCTTAATTAACTATTTGAACTCCTAAAATTTGATTTAATAACATCTGGTTTCGTTTTGTTGGATTAAAACGTGCATATCTAAAAAGACTTTGTAAAGAATCAAGTTCGAATTTTAACCAAGTAAAAAGCTAAAAATTTTATATTAATCTGTATATTTTTGTTCAAAAGCCCATATTCAACTACGTGAACTCATAAAATTTGATTTAATAACATATGATTTTCGTTTTGTTGGGGCTAAAACTTGCTTGTCTAAAATTGCTTTATAGAGAATCCATTAGAAATTTAAACGAGTAAAAAGCTGAAAATTTTAGATTTATCTGTATAATTTTGTTTAAAAGACCATATTCAACTATTCGAACTCATAAAATTTGATTTAATAACATCTGATTTTTGTTTTGGTGGGATTAAGACTTGCTTGTCTAAAATAACTTTATAGAGAATACGTTCGAATTTTAACCGAGTAAAAAGTTGAAAATTTTAGATTTATCTGTATAATTTTGTTCAAAATCCCATAGTTAACTATTTGAAATCGTAAAATTTTATTTAATAACATCTGTTTTTCTTTTATTCGGATTAAAACCTGCATGTCTAAAAAGGCTTTGTATAGAATTCGTTAGAATTTTAACCGAGTAAAAATCTAAAAATTTTAGGTTAATCTGTATAAATTTGTTTAAAAGACCATATTCAACTATTTGAACTCATAAAATTTGATTTAATAATATCTGGTTTTTGTTTTGGTGGGATTAAAACTTGCATGTCTAAAATTGCTTTATAGAGAATCCGTTCGAATTTTAATCGAGTAAAAAGCTAAAAGTTTTAGATTTATCTGTAGAATTTTGTTCAAAATCTCATAATTAACTATTTGAACACATAAAATTTTATTTAATAACATCTAGTTATCGTTTTGTTCGGATTAAAACTTGCATGTCTAAAAAGGCTTTATAGAGAATCCGTTCGAATTTTAACCGAGTAAAAAGTTAAAAATTTTAGATTAATTTGTATAATTTTGTTCAAAAGCCCATAATTAATTATTTGAAATCAAAAAAATTGATTTAATAACATATGTTTTTTTTTGTTCGTATTAAAATGTCTACGTCTAAAAAGTCTCTATAGAGAATCCGTTGAAATATTAACCGAGTAAAAAGCTAAAAATTTTAAATTAATCTGTATAATTTTGTTTAATAGACTATATTCAACTATTTGAACTCATAAAAGTTGATTTAATAACATCTGGTTTTCGTTTTGGTGGGATTAAAACTTGCATGTCTAAAATTGCTTTATAGAGAATCCGTTCGAACTTCAACCGAGTAAAAAGTTGAAAATTTAGATTTATCTGTATAATTTTGTTCAAAATCCCATAATTAACTATTTGAACTCATAAAATTTTATTTAATAACATCTGGTTTTTGTTTTATTCGGATTAAAACGTGCATGTCTAAAAAGACTTTATTGAGAATCCGTTCAAATTTTAACCGAGTAAAAAGCTGAAACTTTTAGACTAATCTGTATAATTTTGTCAAAAGCCAATAATTTATTATTTGAACTCAAAAAATTTGATTTAATAACATCTAGTTATCATTTTGTTCATATTAAAACTTGCATATCTAAAAAGGCTTTATAGAGAATTCGTTCGAATTTTAATAGAGTAAAAAGCAGAAAAATTTAGATTAATTTGTATAATTTTGTTCAAAAGCCCATAATTAACTATTTGAACTCATAAAATTTGATTTAATAACATCTGGTTTTTGTTTTGTTGGGACTAAAACGTGCATGTCTAAAAAGGCTTTATAGAGAATCCGTTCGAATTTTAACCTAGTAAAAAGCTAAAAGTTTTAGATAAATCTGTATAATTTTATTCAAAAGATCAAAATTAAATATCTGAACTCATAAAATTTCATTTAACAAAATCTTGTTTTCGTTTTGTTGAGATTAAAATGTGCATATCTAAAAAGGCTTTGTAGAGAATCCCTTCGAATTTTAACCGAGTAAAAAGCTAAAAATTTTAGATTAATCGGTATAATTTTGTTCAAAAACCCATATTCAACTATTTAAACTCATAAAATTTGATTTAATAACATCTAATTTTCGTTTTGTTGGGGTTAAAACTTGCTTGTATAAAATTGCTTTATAGAGAATCCGTTCGAATTTTAACCGAGTAAAAAGCTGAAAATTTTAGATTTATCTGTATAATTTTGTTCAAAATCTCATAACTAAATATTTGAACTCATAAAATTTGATTTAATAACATCTGGGTTTTTTTTTGTTCGGATTAAAACGTCTACGTCTAAAAAGGCTTTATAGAGAATCCGTTCAAATTTTAACCGAGTAAAATGCTAAAAATTTTAGATTAATCTGTATAATTTTGTTCAAAAGCCTATAATTAATTAATTGAACTCAAAAAATTTGATTTAATAACATCTAGTTATCATTTTATTCGGATTAAAACGTGCATGTCTAAAAAGGCTTTATAGTGAATCCGTTTAAATTTAACCGAGTAAAAAGCTGAAAATTTTAGATTAATCTGTATAATTTTGTTCAAAATCCCATAATTAACCATATGAACTCGTAAAATTTGATTTAATAACATCTGGTTTCGTTTGGTTGGGATTAAAATGTGCAAGTCTAAAAAGGCTTTGTAGAGAATCACGTTCGAATTTTAACCAAGTAAAAATCTAAAAATTATAGATTAATCTGTATAATTTTGTTCAAAAGCCCATATTCAACTATCTGAAATCATAAAATTTGATTTAATAACATCTAATTTTCATTTCGTTGGGGTTAAAACATGCTTGTCTAAAATTGCTCTATAGAGAATCCATTCGAAATTTAAACGAGTAAAAAGCTGAAAATTTTAGATTTATCTGTATAATTTTGTTTAAAATACCATATTCAACTATTTGAACTCATAAAATTTGATTTAATAACATCTGATTTTCGTTTTGGTGGGACTAAAACTTGCTTGTCTAAAATTGCTTTATAAAGAATCCGTTCGAATTTTAACCGAGTAAAAAGTTGAAAATATTAGGTTTATCTGTATAATTTGGTTCAAAATCCCATAATTAACTATTTGAAATCGTAAAATTTTATTTAATAACATCTACTTTTGTTTTGTTCGGATTAAAACGTGCATTTCTAAAATTGCTTTATAGAGAATCCGTTCGAATTTTAACCGAGTAAAAAGCTAAAAATTTTAGATTTATTTGTATAATTTTATTCAAAATTCCATAATTAACTATTTGAACTCATAAAATTTTATTTAATAATATCTAGTTTTTTTTATTTGGATTAAAACGTGCATGTCTAAAGAGGCTTTATAGAGAATACGTTCAAATTTTAACCGAGTAAAAAGTAGAAAATTTTAGATTAATATGTATAATTTTGTTCAGAAGCCCATTATTAATTATTTGAACTCAAGAAATTTGATTTAATAACATCTAGTTATCGTTGTGTTCGGATTAAAACGTGCATGTCTAAAAAGGCTTTATAGAGAATCTGTTCGAATTTTAACCGACTAAAAAGTTTAAAATTTTACATTAATCTATATAATTTTGTTCAAAAGCCCATAATTAACTATTTGAACTCATAAAATTTGATTTAATAACATCTGGTTTTTGATTTGTTCGTATTAAAACGTGCATGTGTAAAAAGGCTTTATAAAGAATCCGTTCAAATTCTAACCGAGTAAAAAGCTGAAAATTTTAGATTAATTTGTATAATTTTGTTCAAAAGCCTAAAATTAATTATTTGAACTCAAAAAATTTTATTTAATAACATCTAGTTATCGTTTTGTTCGGATTAAAACGTGCATATCTAAAAAGGATTTATAGAGAATCTGTTCAAATTTTAACTGAGTAAAAAGCTAAAAATTTTAGATTAATCTTTATAATTTTGTTCAAAAGCCCATAATTAATTATTTGAACTCAAAAAATTTGATTTAATAACTTCTAGTCATCGTTTTGTTCGGATTAAAACGTACATGTCTAAAAAGGCTTTATAGAGAATTCATTCGAATTTTAATCGAGTAAAAAGTTGAAAATTTTAAATTAATTTGTATAATTTTGTTCAAAAGCACATAATTAACTATTTAAAATCATAAAATTTGATTTAATAACATCTTGTTTTTTTTTGTTGGGATTAAGACGTGCATGTCTAAAAAGGCTTTATAGAGAATCCGTTCAAATTTTAACCAAGTAAAAAGCTGAAAATTTTAGATTAAGCTGTATAATTTTCTTCAAAAGCTCAAAATTAAATATTTCAACTCATAAAATTTTATTTAATAAAATTTGGTTTTCGTTTTGTTGGGATTAAAATGTGCATTTCTAAAAAGGCTTTGTAGAGAATCCATTCGAATTTTAACCGAGTAAAAAGCTAAAATTTTTAGATTAATCCGTATAATTTTGTTCAAAAGCCTATATTCAACTATTTGAACTCATAAAATTCTATTTAATAACATTCGTTTTTCGATTTATTGGGATTAAAACTTGCTTGTCTAAAATTGCTTTATAGAGAATCCGTTCAAATTTTAACCGACTAAAAAGCTGAAAATTTTAGATTTATCTGTATAATTTTGTTCAAAATCACATAATTAACTATTTGAACTCATAAAATTTGATTTAATAACATATGGTTGTTGTTTTTTGGGTATTAAAACGTGCATGTCTAAATGAGATTATAGAGAATCCGTTCGAATTTTAACCGAGTAAAAAGCGGAAAATTTTAGATTAATCTGTATAATTTTGTTCAAAAGCTCAAAATTAAATATTTGAACTCAAAAAATTTAATTTAATAAAATCTTGTTTTCGTTTTGTTGGGATTAAAATGTGCATGTCTAAAAAGGCTTTGCAGAGAATTCGTTCGAATTTTAACCGAGTAAAAAGCTAAAAATTTTAGATTAATTTGTATAATTTTGTTTAAAAGACCATATTCAACTATTTGAACTCATAAAATTTGATTTAATAGCATCTGGTTTTCGTTTTGGTGGGATTAAAACTTGCATGTCTAAGATTGCTTTATAGAGAATTCGTTCGAATTTTAACCCAGTAAAAAACTGAAAATTTTAGATTTATCTGTTAAATTTTGTTAAAAATCCCATAATTAACTATTTGAACTCATAAAATTTTATTTAATAAAATCTGTTTTTTGTTTTGTTCGGACTAAAACGTGCATGTCTAAAAAGGCTTTATAGAGAATCCGTTCAAATTTTAATTGAATAAAAAGCTGAAATTTTAGATTAATCTGTATAATTTTGTTCAAAACCCCATAATTAATTATTTGAACTCAAAAAAATGGATTTAATAACATCTAGTTATCGTTTTGTTCGGATTAAAACATGCATGTCTAAAAAGGCTTTATAGAGAATCCGTTTGAATTTTAACCGAGTAAAAAGTTGAAAATTTTAGATTAATCTGTATAATTTTCTTCAAAAGCCCATAATTAACTATTTGAACTCGTAAAATTTGATTTAATAACATCTAATTTTGTTTTGTTGGGACTAATACTTGCTTGTCTAAAATTGCTTTATAATTAATCCGTTTGAATTTTAACCGAGTAAAAAGCTGAAAATTTTTTATTAATCTGTATAATTTTGTTCAAAACCCCATAATTAATTATTTGAACTCAAAAAATTTAATTTAATAACATCTAGTTATCGTTTTGTTCGGATTAAAACGTGCATGTCTAAAAAGACTTTGTAGAGAATCCGTTCGAATTTTAACCGAGTAAAAAGTCGAAAATTTTAGATTAATTTGTATAATTTTGTTCAAAAGCCCATAATTAACTATTTGAACTCGTAAAATTTGATTTAATAACATCTAATTTTGTTTTGTTGGGACTAAAACTTGCTTGTCTAAAATTGCTTTATAGAGAATCCGTTCGAATTTTAACCGAGTAAAAAGCTGAAAATTTTAGATTTATTTGTATAATTTTGTTCAAAATCCAATAATTAACTATTTGAACTCATAAAATTTCATTTAATAACATCTGGTTTTTATTTTGTTCGGATTAAAATGTCCATGTCTAAAAAGGCTTTATAGAGAACCCGTTCAAATTTTAACCGAGTAAAAAGCTGAAAATTTTAGATTAATCTGTATAATTTTGTTCAAAACCCCATACTTAATTATTTGAACTCAAAAAATTTTATTTAATAACATCTGGTTCTCGTTTTGTTCGGATTAAAACGTGCATGTCTAAAAAGGCTTTGTAGAGAATCCGTTCGAATTTTAACCGAGTAAGAAGTTGAAAATTTTAGATTAATCTGTATAATTTTGTTCAAAAGCCATAATTAACTATTTGAACTCGTAAAAATTGATTTAATAACATCTAATTTTGGTTTTGTTGGGACTAAAACTTGCTTGTCTAAAATTGCTTTATAGAGAATCCGTTCGAATTTTAACCGAGTAAAAAGCTGGAAATTTTAGATTTATTTGTATAATTTTGTTCAAAATCAAATAATTAACTATTTGAACTCATAAAATTTCATTTAATAACATCTGGTTTTTATTTTGTTCGGATTAAAACTCCACGTCTAAAAAGGCTTTATAGAGAACCCGTTCAAATTTTAACCGAGTAGAAAGCTGAAAATTTTAGATTAATCTATATAATTTTGTTCAAATCCCCATACTTAATTATTTGAACTCAAAAAATTTGATTTAGTAACATCTAGTTATCGTTTTGTTCGGATTAAAACGTGCATGTCTAAAAAGGCATTATAGAGAATCCGTTCGAATTTTAACCGAGTAAAAACTTGAAAATTTTAGATTAATCTGTTTAATTTTGTTCAAAAGCCCATAATTAACTATTTGAACTCGTAAAATTTAATTTAATAACATCTAATTTTGGTTTTGTTGGGACTAAAACTTGCTTGTCTAAAATTGCTTTATAGAGAATCCGTTCGAATTTTAACCGAGTAAAAAGTTGGAAATTTTAGATTTATTTGTATAATTTTGATCAAAATCAAATAATTAAATATTTGAACTCATAAAATTTCATTTAATAACATCTGGTTTTTATTTTGTTCGAATTAAAACTCCACGTCTAAAAAGGCTTTATAGAGAACCCGTTCAAATTTTAACCGAGTAGAAAGCTGAAAATTTTAGATTAATCTATATAATTTTGTTCAAATCCCCATACTTAATTATTTGAACTCAAAAAATTTGATTTAGTAACATCTAGTTATCGTTTTGTTCGGATTAAAACGTGCATGTCTAAAAAGGCATTATAGAGAATCCGTTCGAATTTTAACCGAGTAAAAACTTGAAAATTTTAGATTAATCTGTTTAATTTTGTTCAAAACCCATAATTAACTATTTGAACTCGTAAAATTTAATTTAATAACATCTAATTTTCGTTTTGTTGGGACTAAAACTTGCTTGTCTAAAATTGCTTTATGGAGAATCCGTTCGAATTTTAACCGAGTAAAAAGCTGAAAATTTTAGATTTATTTGTATAATTTCGTTCAAAATCCAATAATTAACTATTTGAACTCATAAAATTTCATTTAATAACATCTGGTTTTTATTTTGTTCGGATTAAAACGTCCACGTCTAAAAAGGCTTTATAGAGAACCCGTTCAAATTTTAACCGAGTAAAAAGCTGAAATTTTTTTATTAATCTGTATAATTTCGTTCAAAACCCCATAATTAATTATTTGAACTCGTAAAATTTGATTTAATAACATCTAATTTTCATTTTGTTAGGACTAAAACTTGCTTGTCTAAAATTGCTTTGTAGAGAATCCGTTCGAATTTTAACCGAGTAAAAAGCTGGAAATTTTGGAGAATCCGTTTGAATTTTAACCGAGTAAAAAGTTGAAAATTTTAGATTAATTTGTATAATTTTGTTCAAAAGCCCATAATTAACTATTTGAACTCGTAAAATTTGATTTAATAACATCTGGTTTTCGTTTTGACTGGATTAAAACTTGCATGTCTAAAATTGCTTTATAGAGAATCCGTTCGAATTTTGGCCGAGTAAAATGTTAAAAATTTTAGATTAATCTGTATAATTTTGTTCAAAAGCCCATAATTAACTATATGAACTCGTAAAATTTGATTTAATAACATCATATTTTCGTTTTGTTGGGATTAAAATGTGCATGTCTAAAAAGGCTTTATAAAGAATCCATTCGAATTTTAACCGAGTAAAAAGCTGAAAGTTTTAGATTAATCTGTATAATTTTGTTCAAAAGCTCAAAATTAAATATTTGAACTCATAAAATTTCATTTAATAAAATCTTGTTTTCGTTTTGTTGCGATTAAAATGTGCATGTCTAAAAAAGCTTTGTAGAGAATTCGTTCGAATTTTAACCGAGTATAAAGCTAAAAATTTTAGATTAATCTGTATAATTTTGTTTAAAAGACCATATTCAACTATTTGAAGTCATAAAATTTCATTTAATAACATCTGGTTTTCGTTTTGTTGGGATTAAAACTTGCATGTCTAAAATTGCTTTATAGAGAATCCGTTCGATTTTTTTTTTGAAGGAAAGGGCCTCATTAAAAAACCCCTATAGCCGACCACCCCGAAAGGTGAGAAGGCCCCTATGGGGAAAAGAGTACCCAAGGTATTATTGAGAAGAGGAGGAGAACCTCTCCAAGTTTACAGAGGCCCGAATAAAATCGGGAAAGAAGCAATCAAAAGAACAAGAAGAAAAGGAACGCAAAGCCCTACTAGCTAGAGTATGGGCTACAACATTTGCATCTCTAGGCACATAACAAATCTTACAATTAGGTATAGTACCCAGAGTGGCACGAATTCGAGTTATCAAGTGCTGCACCGTGGAAAGATCTCGAGACGGAGCATTATTAATTTTGTTGGCAATGGACGCAGAGTCAGTTTCCAGGATCACATTGGACCATCCATTGGCGACAGCGAGCCATAATCCTTCCAAAATAGCAAGAGCCTCAGCAGAGGCAGAATCCAGAAAAATAAGAGGCATGAAACAGCCACCAAGCACAGTACCAGAAGAATCACGAGCAATAACACCAGCAGCAGCTCCTTTCAGAACAGGGTCAAAAGCCCCATCCGTGTTAGCTTTGACAAAACCGGGAGCCGGTTTCATCCATCTAGCTGGAGCAAAAGTGGGCTCAGCTAGCCGGGAGGATTGGCGGGCCTCATCATTAGAGGATGTATAATCAGTTAGAAGTTTTTGGGCAGAGGCAACAGTTAACCAAATTGGTTGAATATGGTTGTTATGAACAAAGTCATTACGGCGGTTCCAAAGGTTCCATAAAAGAGTGATGAGAAGAGAAAATTGGTGTAGGGAGAGAAAACCAGTAGCATCAGAAAGCCATTGAAGGGGAGAAGTATAAACATTGGACAATAACCTATGGGGAAGGCCTGCCAAGAGGATCGCCTCCTTAGCACTAGGACAATCGCGCATAGCATGGATAGAAGATTCGACAGTCAGGTTGCAAATAGCACAAACTCCAGGACCAAGGTTAGCCTGCAATATTTTCTGGCCGGAGGATAACGCATCATGACATAAACGCCATCTAAAGGAACGAACTTTGGGCAGAGTAGGCAACTTAACCAAGATTTTCCAAAGTTTAGAAGGCCTGTTAACAGGCCCTAATTGCGACTGCAAAAAATGATAACCAGAGCAGACCGTATAGACACCTGCATCATGGTAACCCCAAAGAGTGGAGTCATTAATATCATTAATAATTGGGACGTTAAGGATGGTATTAGCATCTTCATAGGAAAAATAGTCTCTCACTTTTCCTTCATCCCAACGGGGTAAATTATGGAGCATGAAGAATCCTGCACGAAGAGGGACTTCATCATTTATTTCATAATCACCATAAAGGTGAACGGGCTGAGAACCACCCCACCTATCAAAATGAATCTGAACGTTACTGGAAATGCCAGGGCGTTTGAAGAACCCGTGACGAAGCTTAGAAATAGCAATACTTAGACCCTTCCAAGCAAAGGAAGAACTTCGCGTATGAGCGGACTCTAAGACAGAGCCCGTAGGAAAGTATTTGCATTTGTAGACCTGACTTAGAAGGTTATCAGGTTCACAAATTAATCGCCAAATTTGTTTGCCTAGCATAGAGATATTAAAGTGGTGAAGATCGCGAAACCCTACACCTCCAGCAACTTTAGGGAGGCAGAGAGTATCCCAGGGAAGCATGTGCCACCCACGTTTGCCAGTTTTCCCGGACCACCAATATCGACGTATGACGGTAGTCATATCATCAATAATATTTTGTGGTAAAAGGTAACAGGACATGACATATTGAGGCATAGATTGGATAACCGCTTTAATGAAGACTTCACGACCACTGAAGGAAAGAAGATGTTTATCCCAAGAACTTAGTCGGGCATTCATATTTTCCCTGGTGAAACCTAAGGCTGCAGTTTTGTTCTTCCCAACAAGGAGGGGAACCCCTAGATAAATACCAGGGTCATCCACTTCTCTTACACGAAGGATATCATTAATTTCTGCCCTGAGCAGCGCAGAGGTTTTCCGTGAGAAAAAGATAGTAGATTTCTCAAAATTCACCGTTTGTCTCGACGAGGAAGCGTAAGTCTGCAAAGCATCCCTGAGTCGTTGAGCCTTTGTGGTTGTATTTTTGATAAAAACAACACAGTCATCCGCAAAGAGAAGGTGATTAATGCGGGGGCCATTTCTACTAGCACGGAGACCAGGGAGATGACCAGTGGCTTGTTCAGCATTGAGCAAGGCAGAGAGACCTTGAGTGCAGAAAAGAAATAAAAAAGGAGAGAGGGGGTCTCCTTGCCGTAACCCTCTACGGGGTTTGAAGGGCCGTGAAAGGGAATCATTAATTCGAACTTGATAAGATACCGAAGAGATACACCGCATAATGAGAGAAACCCAGTTGGTGTGGAAGCCTAGACGAAGCATAACTTGTTCAAGAAAGGGCCATTCAACACGGTCGAAGGCTTTTTCCATGTCTAGCTTTAGACTAGCACCTTTTGCCAAGGAAGTAACATCAGAGTTGAGAGTATGAATAAGCTCATGAGCGATAAGGATGTTATCAGTAATGTTTCGCCCGCGAACGAAAGCAGCCTGGTTACCACTAATGCATAAGGGCATGATAGATTTAAGCCGATTGACTAAAACTTTCGACACAGTTTTATAAATGACTGTGCAAAGACTAATAGGTCGGAGATGTCGCATAGTAGTAGGTTCACTAACTTTAGGAATAAGAACAATAATGGAACGATTGACCTCTTCTAAATTAACAGACCCATGTAAAAGCCCGAGGCAGAGATTAATAAAATCTGAACCAAGAATGTCCCAATATTTTCGGAAGAAACCGCTCGGAAAGCCATCAACACCGGGTGCTTTCCTCGGGTCAATATCACGAAAGGCAACAAAAACTTCATCTGCTGTGAAAGCCTTGTTAAGATCAGTATTCATTGAGTCGGTAACAATAGAAGGAATGTTATCCAATATGGAAGACGCTATAATAGGAGAGGAAGAAGAAAAAAGATGTTGAAAATAACTGACAGCAATAGACAGAATATCGTGCGAATCAGTATGCCAGAGATTCTGATCATTAAAAAGCCCAGCAAGGTGATTCTTCCGTCGCTGGTTGGTTGCCTTTGCATGAAAGAAGGAAGTGTTTTTATCACCGTGTGCTAGCCAGTGCGCCCGAGCTCGTTGAGCCCAATAAATTTCCTTCTCTGTAAGTAAGCGATCAAGCTCGCTCTTAGCAGCAAGGAAGTTATGAGAATCCGTAGCCGGGAGTTGACGTTGTAGACACATATTGATAAAGTCATTAAGCTGAGTGATACGTTCAGAGGATTTAATACGCTTATTAGATTGCCATTTATCCAAGAAGCGTCCAATATCTTGAAGCTTCTGAAGAGTCGAACGAGTTCGGTTAGACCAGACATCAGCAATTCGAGATAGAACCTCTGGGTTGTTAGCCCAGCAACTCTTGTAGCGAAAAGGAATACGAAAGCGCGTAGAACGTGGAATTTGAGAGGTGTTTGTATCCCTTAAGATAGGGCAGTGGTCAGAACGTGCTTGGAAAAAGGACATAGCTTGACAATTAGGGAAAGCCTGAAACCAAGCTGAATTGCCGAGGAAACGATCAAGTCGTTCCATAATAGTTTCCGTAACACGTCCAGAGCGAGTCCAAGTAAACCAACCAGTTGTAGGTTCACAATCGAAAAGATCATTCTTGTCGAGATAATCCCGAAAACTATTAATTTATGATTTAGCGCGTCGAAGGTCGCCTTGTTTTTCATAATCATAAAGAATTTCATTAAAGTCCCCCCCTAAAAGCCAGGGGAGGGTTGAATTAGAATTAAGAGAATCTATTAGCTGCCAAGTTTTATGTTTGTTGGCAGTTTCAGGGAACCCATGTAACCCAGAAAAGTGGAACTGTACTGCCCCGTAAGAGATAACGACATCAATATGACGATCAGAGTAGGAAAGCAAGTCAACTAAGACCTTGTTATTCCAAATTAAAGCAAGCCCGGTACAAGAGGGCCTGGAATCAACAGTAATGCATCCATGCATGCCCAGCTTGTGTTTAATTCTATCCATATTGGATTGATTCAACCTCGTTTCGCAAAGAAAGACACAATCAGCATCGTACTTTGAAGTAGCACGTTGAAGCGCAAGAACTGCCTGGGTGTTGCCAAGACCCTGACAGTTCCAACATAAGAGTTTCATTGAACTCGGCGGGGTTGATACACATCAACCTCCGCCATAGAGTTTTTAATGTTGCTCATCCCAGCTAAGAATAACCTGGCCTAGCTCGAAAGACAAAGCTGAATAAGTGTAAGTAATACAAAAGATAGATAAATCGAACGAAAAGAAATATAATACCCGAGAGGTCGCAGGCATGAACCAAAAAAAAAGATAAGGAATCAGAAAGGAACGACATCATTAAAGATGTTAGAGAATTCCCTAAAATAGGGTGAAATAGTCAAAGTAGCAAAAATCTCTTTAAAAGGTAGATAAGCCGAGCCGCTAAGGAAAAAAGATAAAGAAAAGGAAGTAACGGGAGGAGAACATCCTTGAAATTGGCGACGGAAATTGAGGACTATGAGAAGAGAACAGGTTGAAGCGACATCATTCAAGATGTTAGAGAAATCCCTATAAAAGGGTGGTAAGGTCAGAGTAGAGAGAAACTCAGTAAAAGAACTAAAGGAAATAGAAAAGATAGGAAAGAGAAGAAAAATAGATCGCATTTCAAAAAGAAAACCCAAAAAAATAAAAGAAAAAACAACATATACCTCAAAAAGAAAACCCAAAAGAACAAAAGAAAAAACAACAAAGATGCAAGAAAAGTAAACAGACAAAACAAAAAGAGTATTATTATTCCAAAAGATAAAGGACAATAAGACAGGAAAGACAAAACTAAAGTAGCCAAAGGCTCCTAACAAAACCAAAAAGCCAGGAAAACTAAAACAAATAAAAAGAAAAAGATTAAAAGGAGAACCAACATGCATGAACCCAAGTGGTAGGACAAGAACTGTCAAAGCAATGCCATAGCTCTGACAGTTCCAAAGAAAACAACTCATTTCTGTCGGCGGGATTGATCCGAGTCAACCTCCGCCGCAGAGTTTTTAACGTTGCTCATTCCAGCTTTCTCAATAGGCGCATTGCCAGCACAAGGGCGCTTGACCCTAGCATTCTCATCAGAGGGAGGAGTTCGCTTCGTACCTCGTCCTAAGGTTAACCGAGCAGCACGTCGAGGAGTTGGAGCAGATTCGAGCCATTCAGTGGCTTCTTGGAAATCTTGATCATTGGCTAAGTCAGCCTCCTGTTCTTGTAGTTCAGGATCCAAAAGACTCACATCCCCAGTGGTAACGTTGGACGATTGCCTAGAAGTAATATTGGAATTCTGGTCAGGAAGGACCATTTGTAACGGCTGTGTAGGATAGCGACGAGCAGAGAGCTTGCTGGGAACCGTTGGAAGGAGTCTGGGCCCTTTGGAGAAAACCGGAGGCTCGGCGCTTGGAGCAGGTGCAATACCACTATTCGAAGACATAACCTCTTTACCCTTCCCATTGCTAGAATTAGGGTCGGCGGTTTGGGATGGTGTAGGCATTGGCTGAGCATTGGCGTCATTTGTGATATATCTGATTCGTCTACGTTGAGAAGGTTGAGGATCCTTCTTCTTAGGCACATGTCGTAGCCAATCGCCGAAAGGAAGTTGCTCAGATCGTGAATCAACCGGAACGGAGCAAAACTCTAAGGAATGTCCAATACAACCACAGCAGTAGCAAAAGGTTGGTAGGCGTCCGTATTGAAGTGGACAAAATCTTGTAGAGGGCCCTCCTCTAATAGCAACACAGCGCCTAATAGGCTGAGTGGCCTCAAGGGACAACCCAACTCGCAGGTAATCAACCATGTTGGAGTCGATCTTCCTCGTATCAATTTTTGTGACAAGACCAATTAGGGATCCCAATGATTTACCAATGTCATGAGCAGAATCTTCAGAGGCCAGGAAAATATGGGGGATGTTGTAAACACGTACCCAAATATTCATTGTAGAGAACGAATGCTCATCAGGAGTGATAGAGGGATTATACTGGGCGAGAGCAAGCCAGTCATCTTTGTAAGTCCAAGGTCCTCTTGATAAAATATCATCCTTAATCCTCTCGTCCCTAAACCGGATAAGGAACATACGTGGCTTCAAGATACTCATAGAAAGTAGCTTAGTTGGAGTCCAGATACCCGTGAAGGCCTTAATAATCACCTGGTCATCAAACTCCCGAGAAGAGATAAGTTTCCCGAGGATGGTGGAGTGAGTTTCCTCTTCAGATAAACCCCAGGAAGTATCTGGTTGAAAAACAGTAGCTTGTTCCTCAGCAGTAAATTGAATATTGCCAAATTGTTGGAGGAAGGACTTGGAATCCATTATAAAGAGAATGGAAAAAACAAAAGAGAAGATCCAAAAGAGAAAGAAAGATAGGCGTGTAGATGACAAGAAGTGAGGACCCAAGGGTTTATATAGGGAGGAAAGAGTTGGACATAAAATAGGATTATAGTTAAGAAAAGATAGAAGAGTTTGATATAAAGTAGAATTACAGTTTAAAAAAGAGGAAGGAGAAAACAAATAGATAGAACAAATAGGAGAATAGAAAGATAATAAAAGCTTAACACTTATGAACATAGAAAAAATAGGAAAAGGAGGTTGGTACGAACAGGGAATGTGAAAAGAAATTATAAAAACTCCTTTAAAAGTACAGACATCAAAAGGAAAATGTCAAAAAAATATATAAAAAAGTATAGTAGTGTATAACCGAAAAAAGGTTGGCGAAAGTAGGACACCATAAAGGGTGTTGGACAAATCCCTATCAAAGGGTGGTATATAAGCAAATTTATATATCGTAACAACCCTAACCGGCACCCAGAGATAGGCGTGACCCCCATTTGCCGTAAAGCAAGAAGGAGAGCCCACATGCATGAAAGGCCGGCTATGGTAAGCAATAGCCGAAAGTCCCGGAGACTCGACCTGAGAACCATACAGACCGCAGTTGAAAGAAACAAAGGACCATAAAACTGAAACAAACAACCACAAGAAAGAAGACGACGCAAAGATCAACAGAGCATGGAGAAAGAAAACACAAAAGGTCGAAACAAAACTAACAAGGAAATAAAGAAAACGCACAGAGCAAAAACCAAAGGAAAACAGAACCACGTTAAACGGAACTAAACCCCAGCAAACTGAAACTAATAACCATAAGAGCAAAACCAGCAAAAAGTGCAACAAAGCATAGGCCAAAGGAACACAAAAGAAGCAAGAAAACAAAATGAATCTAATAAAGAAACAAGGAAACTGTAAGCCAAAACACACATAACTGTAAGCTGGAAATTTTGGAGAATTCGTTCGAATTTTAACCGAGTAAAAAGTTGAAAATTTTAGATTAATTTGTATAATTTTGTTCAAAAGCCCATAATTAACTATTTTAACTCTTAAAATTTGATTTAATAACATCTGGTTTTCGTTTTGACTGGATTAAAACTTGCATGTCTAAAAAGGTTTTATAGAGAACCCGTTCAAATTTTAACCGAGTAAAAAGTTGAAAATTTTAGATTAATCTGTATAATTTTGTTCAAAACCCCATAATTAATTATTTGAACTCAAAAAATTTAATTTAATAACATCTAGTTATCGTTTTGTTCGGATTAAAATGTACATGTTTAAAAAGGCTTTATAGAGAATCCGTTCGAATTTTAACCGAGTAAAAAGTTGAAAATTTTAGATTAATCTGTATAATTTTGTTCAAAACCTCATAATTAACTATTTGAACTCATAAAATTTGATTTCATAACATCTAATTTTTCGTTTTGTTGGGACTAAAACTTGCTTGTCTAAAATTGCTTTATACAGAATCCGTTCGAATTTTAACCGAGTAAAAAGCTAAAAATTTTAGATTAATCTGTATAATTTTGTTCAAAAGCTCAAAATTAAATATTTGAACTCATAAAATTTCATTTAATAAAATCTTGTTTTCGTTTTGTTGCGATTAAAATGTGCATGTCTAAAAAGGCTTTGTAGACAATTCGTTCGAATTTTAACCGAGTATAAAGCTAAAAATTTTAGATTAATCTGTATAATTTTGTTTAAAAGACCATATTCAACTATTTGAAGTCATAAAATTTCATTTAATAACATCTGGTTTTCGTTTTGGTGGTATTAAAACTTGCATGTCTAAAATTGCTTTATAGAGAATCCGTTCTAATTTTAACCGAGTAAAAAGCTGAAAATTTTAGATCTATCTGTATAATTTTGTTAAAAATCCCATAATTAACTATTTGAACTCATAAAATTTTATTTAATAACATCTGGTTTTTGTTTTGTTCGGATTAAAATGTGCATGTCTAAAAAGGGTGAATATTTAAGATTAATCTGTATAATTTTGTTTAAAAGCCCATAATTAATTATTTGAACTCAAAAAATCTGATTTAATAACATCTACTTATCATTTTGTTCAGATTAAAACGTTCATGTCTAAAAAGGCTTTATAGAGAATCTGTTCGAATATTAATCGGGTAAAAAGCTGAAAATTTTAGATTAATCTGTATAATTTTGTTCAAAATCTCATAATTAACTATTTGAACTCATAAAATTTAATTTAAGATCATTTGGATTTGTTTTGTTCGGATTAAAATGTCCACGTCTAAAAAGGCTTTATAGAGAATCCGTTCAAATTTTAAACAAGTAAAAAACTGAAAATTTTAGATTAATCTGTATAATTTTGTTTAAAAGCCCATAATTAATTATTTGAACTCAAAAAATTTGATTTAATAACATCTACTTGTCATTTTGTTCGGATTAAAATGTGCATGTCTAAAAACGCTTTATAGAGAATCCGTTCGAATTTTAACCGAGCAAAAAGGTGAAAATTTTAGATTAATCTATATAATTTTGTTCAAAAGCACATAATTAATTATTTGAACTCAAAAAATTTGATTTAATAACATCTAGTTATCGTTTTGTTCGGATTAAAACGTTCATGTCTAAAAAGGTTTTATAGAGAATCCGTTTGAATTTTAACCGAGTAAAAAGCTGAAAATTTTAGATTACTCTGCATAATTTTGTTCAAAAGCCCATAATTAATTATTTGAACTCAAAAAAATTTGATTTAATAAGATCTAGTTATCGTTTTGTTCAGATTAAAACGTGCATGTCTAAAAAGGCTTTATAGAGAATCCGTTAGAATGTTAACCGAATAAAAAGCTGAAAATTTTAGATTAACCTGTATAATTTTATTCAAAAGACCTTAATTAACTATTTGAACTGATAAAATTTGATTTAATAACATCTGATTTTCATTTTGTTGGGATTAAAACGTGTATGTCTAAAAAGGCTTGATAGAGAATACGTTCAAATTTTAACCGAGTAAAAAGTTGAAAATTTTAGATTAATCTGTATAATTTTGTTCAAAACCCCATAATTAATTATTTGAACTCAAAAAATTTGATTTAATAACATCTAGTTATCGTTTTGTTCGGATTAAAACGTACATGTTTAAAAAGGCTTTATAGAGAATCCGTTCGAATTTTAACCGAGTAAAAAGTTGAAAATTTTAGATTAATCTGTATAATTTTGTTCAAAACCCCATAATTAACTATTTGAACTCATAAAATTTGATTTCATAACATCTAATTTTTCGTTTTGTTGGGACTAAAACTTGCTTGTCTAAAATTGCTTTATACAGAATCCGTTCGAATTTTAACCGAGTAAAAAGCTAAAAATTTTAGATTAATCTGTATAATTTTGTTCAAAAGCTCAAAATTAAATATTTGAACTCATAAAATTTCATTTAATAAAATCTTGTTTTCGTTTTGTTGCGATTGAAATGTGCATGTCTAAAAAGGCTTTGTAGACAATTCGTTCGAATTTTAACCGAGTATAAAGCTAAAAATTTTAGATTAATCTGTATAATTTTGTTTAAAAGACCATATTCAACTATTTGAAGTCATAAAATTTCATTTAATAACATCTGGTTTTCGTTTTGGTGGGATTAAAACTTGCATGTCTAAAATTGCTTTATAGAGAATCCGTTCTAATTTTAACCGAGTAAAAAGCTGAAAATTTTAGATCTATCTGTATAATTCTGTTAAAAATCCCATAATTAACTATTTGAACTCATAAAATTTTATTTAATAACATCTGGTTTTTGTTTTGTTCGGATTAAAACGTGCATGTCTAAAAAGGGTTTATAAAGAATCCGTTCAAATTTTAACCGAGTAAAAGGCTGAAAATTTTAGTTTAATCTGTATAATTTTGTTTAAAAGCCCATAATTAATTATTTGAACTCAAAAAATCTGATTTAATAATATCTACTTATCATTTTGTTCAGATTAAAACGTTCATGTCTAAAAAGGCTTTATAGAGAATCCGTTCGAATATTAATCGGGTAAAAAGCTGAAAATTTTTGAATAATCTATATAATTTTGTTCAAAATCACATAATTAACTATTTGAACTCATAAAATTTGATTTAAGATCATTTGGTTTTGTTTTGTTCGGATTAAAATGTCCACGTCTAAAAAGGCATTATAGAGAATCCGTTCAAATTTTAAACAAGTAAAAAATTGAAAATTTTAGATTAATCTGTATAATTTTGTTTAAAAGCCCATAATTAATTATTTGAACTCAAAAAATTTGATTTAATAAGATCTACATGTTATTTTGTTCGGATTAAAATATGCATGTCTAAAAACGCTTTATAGAGAATCCGTTCGAATTTTAACCGAGCAAAAAGCTGAAAATTTTAGATTAATATATATAATTTTGTTCAAAAGCACCTAATTAATTATTTGAACTCAAAAAATTTGATTTAATAACATCTAGTTATCGTTTTGTTCGGATTAAAACGTTCATGTCTAAAAAGGCTTTATAGAGAATCCGTTTGAATTTTAACCGAGTAAAAAGCTGAAAATTTTAGATTACTCTGCATAATTTTGTTCAAAAGCCCATAATTAATTATTTGAAATCAAAAAAATTTGATTTAATAAGATCTAGTTATCGTTTTGTTTAGATTAAAACGTGCATGTCTAAAAAGGCTTTATAGAGAATCCGTTTGAATTTTAACCGTGTAAAAAGCTGAAAATTTTAGATTAACCTGTATAATTTTATTCAAAAGACCTTAATTAACTATTTGAACTGATAAAATTTGATTTAATAACATCTGATTTTCATTTTGTTGGGATTAAAATGTGTATGTCTAAAAAGGCTTGATAGAGAATCCGTTCAAATTTTAACCGAGTAAAAAGCTGAAAATTTTAGATTGGTAAGTATAATTTTGTTCAAAAGCTCAAAATTAACTATTTGAACTCATAAAATTTCATTTAATAAAATCTGATTTTTGTTTTGTTGGGATTAAAACGTGCATGTGTAAATGGGCTTTAAAGAGAATCTGTTCAAATTTTAACCGAGTAAAAAGATGAAAATTTTAGATTAATCAGCATAATTTTGTTCAAAAGCCCATAATTAATTATTTAAAATCAAAAAATTTGATTTAATAACATCTAGTTTTCGTTTTATTCGGATCAAAACGTGCATGTCTAGAAAGGCTTTACGGAGAATCCGTTTGAATTTTAACCGAATAAAAAGCTGAAAATTTTAGATTAATCTGTATAATTTTGTTCAATAGCCCTTAATTAACTATTTGAACTCATAAAATTTGATTTAATAACATCTGGTTTTTGTTTTGTTCGGATTAAAACGTGCATGTCTAAAAAGGCTTTATCGAGAATCCGTTCAAATTTTAACCGAGTAAAAAGCTGAAAATTTTAGATTAATCTGTATAATTTTGTTCAAAAGCCCATAATTAATTATTTGAACTCAAAAATTTGATTTAATAATATCTAGTAATTGTTTTGTTCGGATTAAAACGTGCATGTCTAAAAAGGCTTTATTGAGAATCTGTTCGAATTTTAACCGACTAAAAAGTTGAAAATTTTCGATTAATCTGTATAATTTTGGTTAAAAGCTCATAATTAACTATTTGAAATCATAAAATTTGATTTAATAACATCTGGTTTTCATTTTGTTGGGATTAAAACGTGCATGTCTATAAAGGCTTTATAGAGAATCCGTTCGAATTTTAACCGAGTAAAAAGCTAAAAATTTTTGATTAATCTGCATAATTTTATTCAAAAGCTCAAAATTAAATATTTGAACTCATAAAATTTCATTTAATAAAATCTAGTTTTCGTTTTGTTGAGATTAAAATGTGCATGTCTAAAAAGGCTTTATAGAGAATCCGTATGAATTTTAACCGAGTAAAAAGCTAAAATTTTAGATTAATCTACATAATTTTGTTCCAAAGCCCATAATTAATTATTTGAACTCAAAAAATTTGATTTAATAACATCTAGTTATCATTTTGTTCGGAGTAAAACGTTCATGTCTAAAAAGGCTTTGTAGAGAATCCAGTTGAATTTTAACCGAGTAAAAAGATGAAAATTTTAGATTTATCTATAAAATTTTGTTCAAAATCTCATAATTAACTATTTGAACTCATCAAATTTTATTTAATATCTTCTCGTTTTGTTTTGTTCGGATTAAAACGTCCACATCTAAAAAGGCTTTATAGAGAATCCGTTCAAATTTTAAACGAGTAAAAAGCTGAAAATTTTAGATTAATCTGTATAAATTTGTTCAGAAGCCTATAATTAATTATTTGAACTCAAAAAAATTGATTTAAAAGCATCTAGTTATCATTTTGTTCGGATTAAAACGTGCATGTCTAAAAAAGCTTTATAGAGAATCCGTTCGAATTTAACAGAGTAAAAACCTGAAAATGTTAGATTTATCTATATAATTTTGTTCAAAATCTCATAATTAAGTATTTGAACTCATAAAATTTGATTTAATAACATATGATTTTTGTTTTGTTCGGATTAAAACGTGCATGTCTAAAAAGGCTTTATCGAGAATCCGTACGAATTTTAACCGAGTAAAAAGCAGAAAATTTTATATTAATCTGCATAATTTTGTTCAAAAGCACATAATTATTTATTTGAACTCAAAAAATTTTATTTAATAACATCTAGTTATCGTTTTATTCGGATTAAAACGTGCATGTCTAAAAAGGCTTTATAGAGAATCCGTTCAAATTTTAACCGAGTAAAACGCTAAAAATTTTAGATTAATCTATATAATTTTATTCAAAAGCCCTTAATTAACTATTTGAACTGATAAAATTTGATTTAATAACATCTGATTTTCGTTTTATTGGGATTAAAACGTGCATGTCTAAAAAGGCTTGATAGAGAATCCGTTGGAATTTTAACCGAGTAAAAAGCTGAAAATTTTAGATTGAAAAGTATAATTTTGTTCAAAAGCTCAAAATTAACTATTTGAACTCATGAAATTTCATTTAATAAAATCTGGTTTTCGTTTTGTTGGGATTAAAATGTGCACGTCCAAAAAGGCTTTATAGAGAATCCGTTCGTATTTTAACCGAGTAAAAAGCTAAAAATTTTAGATTAATCTATATAATTTTTTTCAAAATCCCATATTCAACTATTTGAACTCATAAAATTTCATTTAATAACAACTACTTATAATTTTGTTCGGATTAAAACGTGCATGTCTAAAAAGGCTTTATAGAGAATCCGTTCGAATTTTAACGGAGTAAAAAGCTGAAAATTTTAGATTAATCTGTATAATTTTGTTCAAAAGCCCATAATTAATTATTATTTTGTTCAAAAGCCCATAATTAATTATTTGAACTCAAAAAATTTGATTTAATAACATCTAGTTATCGTTTTATTCGGATTAAAACGTGCATGTCTAAAAAGGCTTTATGGAGAATCTGTTTGAATTTTAACCGAGTAAAAAGCTAAAAATTTTAGATTAATCCGTATAATTTTGTACAAAAACCCTTAATTAACTATTTGAACTCGTAAAATTTGATTTAATGACATCTAATTTTCGTTTTGTTGGGACTAAATCTTGCTTGTCTAAAATTGCTTTATGGAGAATTTGTTCGAATTTTAAACGAGTAAAAAGCTAAAGATTTTTGATTAATCTGTATAATTTTGTTCAAAAGCCCATAATTAATTATTATTTTGTTCAAAAGCCCATAATTAATTATTTGAACTCAAAAAATTTGATTTAATAACATCTAGTTATCGTTTTATTCGGATTAAAACGTGCATGTCTAAAAAGGCTTTATGGAGAATCTGTTTGAATTTTAACCGAGTAAAAAGCTAAAAATTTTAGATTAATCCGTATAATTTTGTACAAAAACCCTTAATTAACTATTTGAACTCGTAAAATTTGATTTAATGACATCTAATTTTCGTTTTGTTGGGACTAAATCTTGCTTGTCTAAAATTGCTTTATGGAGAATTTGTTCGAATTTTAAACGAGTAAAAAGCTAAAGATTTTAGATTTATTTGTATAATTTTGTTCAAAATCCAATAATTAACTATTTGAACTCATAAAATTTCATTTAATAACATCTAGTTTTTGTTTTGTTCGGATTAAAACGTCCACGTCTAAAAAGGCTTTATAGTGAATCCGTTCAAATTTTAACCGAGTAAAAAGCTGAAAATTTTAGATTAATCTGTATAATTTTGTTCAAAACCCCATAATTAATTATTTGAACTCAAAAATTTTGATTTAATAACAACTACTTATCATTTTGTTCGGATTAAAACGTGCATGTCTAAAAAGGCTTTATAGAGAATCCGTTCGAATTTTAACCGAGTAAAAAGCTAAAAATTTTAGATTAATCTGTATAATTTTGTTCAAAAGCCCATAATTAATTATTATTTTGTTGAAAAGCCCATAATTAATTATTTGAACTCAAAAAATTTGATTTAATAACATCTAGTTATCGTTTTATTCGGATTAAAACGTGCATGTCTAAAAAGGCTTTATAGAGAATCCGTTTGAATTTTAACCGAGTAAAAAGCTAAAAAATTTAGATTAATCCGTATAATTTTGTTCAAAAGCCCTTAATTAACTATTTGAACTCGTAAAATTTGATTTAATGACATTTAATTTTCGTTTTGTTGGGACTAAAACTTGCTTGTCTAAAATTGCTTTATGGAGAATCTGTTCGAATTTTAACCGAGTAAAAAGCTGAAAATTTTAGATTTATTTGTATAATTTTGTTCAAAATCCAATAATTAACTATTTAAACTCATAAAATTTTATTTAATAACATCTAGTTTTTGCTTTGTTCGGATTAAAACGTCCACGTCTAAAAAGGGTTTATAGAGAACCCGTTCAAATTTTAACCGAGTAAAAAGCTGAAATTTTAGATTAATCTGTATAATTTTGTTCAAAAGCCCATAATTAATTATTTGAACTCAAAAAATTTGATTTAATAATATCTAGTAATTGTTTTGTTCAGATTAAAATGTGCATGTCTAAAAAGGCTTTATAGAGAATCTGTTCGAATTTTAACCGACTAAAAAGTTAAAAATTTTAGATTAATCTGTATAATTTTGTTTAAAAGCTCATAAATAACTATTTGAACTCATAAAATTTAATTTAATAACATCTGGTTTTCATTTTGTTGGGATTAAAACGTGCATGTCTATAAAGGCTTTATACAGAATCCGTTCGAATTTTAATCGAGTAAAAAGCTAAAAATTTTAGATTAATTTGTATAATTTTATTCAAAAGCTCAAAATTAAATATTTGAACTCATAAAATTTCATTTAATAAAATCTGGTTTTTGTTTTGTTGAGATTAAAATGTGCATGTCTAAAAAGGCTTTATAGAGAATCCGTTTGAATTTTAACCGAGTAAAAAGCTACCAATTTTAGATTAATCTACATAATTTTGTTCAAAAGCCCATAATTAATTATTTGAACTCAAAAATTTTGATTTAATAACATCTAGTTATCGTTTTGTTCGGATTGAAACGTCCATGTCTAAAAAGGCTTTATAGAGGATCTTTTCGAATTTTAACCGAGTAAAAAGTTTAAAATTTTAGATTAATTTGTATAATTTAGTTCAAAATCTCATAATTAATTATTTGAACTCAAAAAATTTGATTTAATAACATCTGGTTTTTGTTTTGTTCGGATTAAAACGTCTACGTCTAAAAAGGCTTTAAAGAGAATCCGTTCGAATATTAACCGATTAAAAAGCTAAAAATTTTAGATTAATCTGTATAATTTTGTTTAAAAGACCATATTCAACTGTTTGGACTCATAAAATTTGATTTAATAACATGTGGTTTTCGTTTTGGTGGGATTAAAACTCATAAAATTGCTTTATAGAGAATCCGTTCAAATTTTAATCGAGTAAAAAGCTGAAAATTTTAGATCTATCTGTATAATTTTGTTAAAAATCCCATAATTAACTATTTGAACTCATAAAATTTTATTTAATAACATCTGGTTTTTGTTTTGTTCGGATTAAAACGTGCATGTCTAAAAAGGCTTTATAAAGAATCCTTTCAAATTTTAACCGAGTAAAAAGCTAAAAATTTTAGATTAATTTATATAATTTTGTTCAAAAGCCCATAATTAATTATTTTAACTCAAAAAATTTGATTTAATAACATCTAGTTATCGTTTTGTTCGGATTAAAACGTCCACGTCTAAAAAGGCTTTATAGAGAACACGTTCAAATTTTAACCGTGTAAAAAGCTGAAAATTTTTGAATAATCTGTATAATTTTGTTCAAAACCCCATAATTAATTATTTGAATTAAAAAAATTTGATTTAATAACATCTAGTTATCGTTTTGTTCGGATTAAAACGTGCATGTCTAAAAAGGCTTTATAGAGAATCCGTTCGAATTTTATCCGAGGAAAAAGTTGAAAATTTTAGATTAATCTGTATAATTTTGTTCAAAAGTTCATAATTAACTATTTGAACTCATAAAATTTGATTTAATAACATCTAATTTTCGTTTTGTTAGGACTAAAACTTGCTTGTCTAAAGTTGCTTTATAGAGAATCCGTTTGAATTTTAACCGAGTAAAAAGCTAAAGATTTTAGATTTATCTGTATAATTTTGTTCAAAATCCAATAATTAACTATTTGAACTCATAAAATTCCATTTAATAACATCTGGTTTTTATTTTGTTCTGATTAAAACGTCCACGTCTAAAAAGGCTTTATAGTGAATCCATTCAAATTTTAACCGAGTAAAAAGCTGAAAATTTTAGATTAATCTGTATAATTTTGTTCAAAACCCCATAATTAATTATTTGAACTCAAAAATTTTGATTTAATAACATCTAGTTATCGTTTTGTTCGGATTAAAACGTGCCTGTCTAAAAAGGCTTTATAGAGAATCCGTTCGAATTTTAACCGAGTAAAAAGTTGAAAATCTTAGATTAATCTGCATAATTTTGTTCAAAAGCCCATAATTAACTATTTGAACTCGTAAAATTTGATTTAATAACATTTGATTTTCGTTTTTTTAGGATTAAAACGTGCATGTCTAAAAAGACTTTATAGAGAATCCATTCGAATTTTAACCGAGTAAAAAGCTGAAAATTTTAGATTAATATGTATAAATTTATTCAAAAGCTCAAAATTAAATATTTGAACTCATAAAATTTCATTTAATAAAATCTTGTTTTCGTTTTGTTGGGATTAAAATGTGCATGTCCAAAAAGGCTTTGTAGAGAATTCGTTCGAATTTTAACCGAGTAAAAAGCTAAAAATTTTAGATTAATCTGTATAATTTTGATCAAAAGCCCATAATTAATTATTTGAAATCAAAAATTTTGATTTAATAACATCTAGTAATTGTTTTGTTCGGATTAAAACGTTCATGTCTAAAAAAGCTTTATAGAGAATCTGTTCGAATTTTAACCGACTAAAAAGTTGAAAATTTTAGACTAATCTGTATAATTTTGTTTAAAACCCCGTAATTAACTATTTGAAATCATAAAATTTTATTTAATAATATTTTGTTTTCGTTTTATTGGAATTAAAACGTGCATGTCCAAAAAGGCTTTGTAGAGAATCCGTTAGTATTTTAACCGAGTAAAAAGCTAAAAATTTTAGATTAATCTTTATAATTTTGTTCAAAATCCCATATTCAACTATTTGAACTCATAGAATTTTATTTAATAACATCTGGTTTTTGTTTTGTTCGGATTAAAACGTCTACGTCTAAAAAGGCTTTATAGAGAATCCGTTCAAATTTTAACCGAGTAAAAAGTTGAAAATTTTAGATTAATCTGTATAATTTTGTTCAAAAGCCCATAATTAACTATTTGAACTAGTAAAATTTGATTTAATAACATCTGATTTTCGTTTTGTTAGGACTAAAACTTGCTTGTCCAAAGTTGCTTTATAGAGAATCCGTTCGAATTTTAACCGAGTAAAAAGCTGAAAATTTTAGATTAATCTGTATAATTTTGTTCAAAAGCTCAAAATTAAATATTTGAACTCATAAAATTTCATTTAATAAAATCTTGTTTTCATTTTGTTGGGATTAAAATGTGCATGTCTAAAAAGTTTTTATAGAGAATTGGTTCGAATTTTAACAGAGTAAAAAGCTAAAAAGTTTAGATTAATCTGTATAGTTTTGTTTAAAAGACCATATTCATCTATTTGAACTCATAAAATTTGATTTAATAACTTCTGGTTGTCGTTTTAGTGGGATTAAAATTGCATGTCTAAAATTGATTTATAGAGAATCCGTTCGAATTTTAACCGAGTAAAAAGTTGAAAATTTTAGATTAATCTGTATAATTTTATTCAAAATCGCATAATTAACTATTTGAACTCGTAAAATTTGATTTAATAACAACTGATTTTCCTTTTGTTGAATTAAAACGTGCATGTCTAAAAAGACTTTATAGAGAATCCGTTCGAATTTTAACTGAGTAGAAAGCTGAAAATTTTAGATTAATCTGTATAATTTTGTTCAAAAGCTCAAAATTTAATATTTGAACTCATAAAATTTCATTTAATAAAATCTTGTTTTCGTTTTGTTGGGATTAAAATGTGCATGTCTAAAAAGGTTTTGCAGAAAATTCGTTCGAATTTTAACCGAGTAAAAAGCTAAAAATTTTAGATTAATCTGTATAATTTTGTTTAAAAGACCATATTCAACTATTTGAACTCATAAAATTTGATTTAATAACATCTGGTTGTCGTTTTGGTGGGATTAAAACTTGCATGTCTAAAATTGCTTTATAGAGAATCCGTTCGAATTTTAACCGAGTAAAAAGCTAAAAAATTTTAGAATAATCTGTATAATTTTGTTCAAAAGCCCATAATTAACTATTTGAACCTGTAAAATTGAATTTAATAACATCTAATTTTCGTTTTGTTGGAACTAAAACTTGCTTGTCTAAAATTGCTTTATAGAGAATCCGTTCGAATTTTAACCGAGTAAAAAGTTGAAAATTTTAGATTTATTTATATAATCTTGTTCAAAATCCAATAATTAACTATTTGAACTCATAAAATTTCATTTAATAACATCTAGTTTTTGTTTTGTTTGGATTAAAATGTCCATATCTAAAAAGGCTTTATAGAAAACCCGTTCAAATTTTAACCGAGTAAAAAGCTGAAAATTTTAGATTAATCTGTATAATTTTGTTCAAAACCCCATAATTAATTATTTGAACTCAAAAAATTTGATTTAATAACATCTAGTTATCGTTTTGTTTGGATTAAAACGTGCATGTCTAAAAATGCTTTATAGAGAATCCGTTCGAATTTTAACCGAGTAAAAAGTTGAAAATTTTAGATTAATCTGTATAATTTTGCTCAAAAGCCTATAATTAACTATTTAAACTCGTAAAAATTGATTTAATAACATCTAATTTTCGTTTTGTTAGGACTAAAACTTGCTTGTCTAAAATTGCTTATAGAGAATCCGTTCGAATTTTAACCGAGTAAAAAGCTGAAAATTTTAGATTTATCTGTATAATTTTGTTCAAAATCCAATAATTAACTATTTGAACTCATAAAATTTCATTTAATAACATCTGGTTTTTGTTTTGTTCGGATTAAAACGTCCACGTCTAAAAAGGCTTTATAGAGAAACCGTTCAAATTTAGCCGAGTATAAAGCTGAAAATTTTAGATTAATCTGTATAATTTTGTTCAAAACCCCATAATTAATTATTTGAACTCAAAAAATTTGATTTAAAAACATCTAGTTATCGTTTTGTTCGGATTAAAACTTGTATATTTAAAAAGCTTTATAGAGAATCGGTTCGAATTTTAACCGAGTAAAAAGTTAAAAATTTTAGATTAATCTGTATAATTTTGTTCAAAAGCCCATAATAAACTATTTGAACTCGTAAAATTTGATTTAATAACATCTGATTTTCGTTTTGTTGGGATTAAAACGTGCAAGTCTAAAAAGACTTTATAGAGAATCCGTTCGAAATTTAACCGAGTAAAAAGCTGAAAATTTTAGATTAATCTGTATAATTTTGTTCAAAAGATCAAAATTAAATATTTGAACTCATAAAATTTTATTTAATAACATCTGGTTTTCGTTCTGTTGGGATTAAAACGTGCATGTCCAAAAAGGCTTTGTAGAGAATCCGTTCGTATTTTAACCAAGTAAAAAGCTAAAAATTTTAGATTAATTTGTATAATTTTGTTCAAAATCCCATATTCAACTATTCGAACTCATAAAATTTCATAAAATAACATCTGGTTTTTGTTTTGTTCGGATTAAAACGTCTACGTCTAAAAAGACTTTATAGAGAACCTGTTCAAATTTTTTTTTTGAGAAAGGGCCTCATTAAAAAACCCCTATAGCCGACCGCCCAGGGGCAGGAAGGCCCCTATGGGGAACCTGTTCAAATTTTAACCGAGTAAAAAGCTGAAAATTTTAGATTAATCAGTATAATTTTATTCAAAACCCCATAATTAATTATTTGAACTCAAAAAATTTGATTTAATAACATCTAGTTATCGTTTTGTTCGGATTAAAACGTGCATGTATAAAAAGGCTTTATAGAGAATCCGTTCAAATTTTAACCGAGTAAAATATTGAAAATTTTAGATTAATCTGTATAATTTTGTTCAAAAGACCATAATTAACTATTTGGACTCAAAAAAATTTATTTAATAACATCTGATTTTCGTTTTGTTGGGACTAAAACGTGCATATCTAAAAAGGCTTTATAAAGAATCCGTTCGAATTTTAACTGAGTAAAAAGCTTAAAATATTAGATTAATCTTTATAGTTTTGTTCAAAAGCCCACAATTAATTATGTGAACTCAAAAAATTTGATTTAATAATATCTAGTTATTAATTTGTTCGGATTAAAACGTGTATGTCTTAAAAGGCTTTATAGAGAATCTGTTCGAATTTTAATCGAGTAAAAAGTTGAAAATTTTAGATTAATCTATATAATTTTGTTCAAAAGCTCATATTCAACTATTTGAAATCATAAAATTTGATTTAATAACATCCGGTTTTCGTTTTGTTGGGATTAAAACTTGCTTGTCTAAAATTGCTTTATAGAGAATCCGTTCGAATTTTAACCGAGTAAAAAGCAGAAAATTTTAGATTAATCTGTATAATTTTGTTCAAAAGCCCATAATAAACTATTTGAACTCGTAAAATTTGATTTAATAACATTTGATTTTCATTTTGTTGGGATTAAAATGTGCATGTCTAAAAAGGCTTTGTAGAGAATCTGTTCGAATTTTTTTTTGAAGGAAAGGGCCTCATTAAAAAAACCCTATAGCCGACCACCCCGAAAGGTGAGAAGGCCCCTATGGGGAAAAGAGTACCCAAGGTATTATTGAGAAGAAGAGGAGAACCTCTCCAAGTTTACAGAGGCCCGAATAAAATCGGGAAAGAAGCAATCAAAAGAACAAGAAGAAAAGGAACGCAAAGCCCTACTAGCTAGAGTATGGGCTACAACATTTGCATCTCTAGGCACATAACAAATCTTACAATTAGGTATAGTACCCAGAGTGGCACGAATTCGAGTTATCAAGTGTTGCACCGTGGAAAGATCTCGAGACGGAGCATTATTAATTTTGTTGGCAATGGACGCAGAGTCAGTTTCCAGGATCACATTGCACCATCCATTGGCGACAGCGAGCCATAATCCTTCCAAAATAGCAAGAGCCTCAGCAGAGGCAGAATCCGGACAAAAAAGAGGCATGAAACAGCCACCAAGCACAGTACCAGAAGAATCACGAGCAATAACACCAACAGCAGCTCCTCTCAGAATAGGGTCAAAAGCCCCATCCGTGTTAACTTTGACAAAACCGGGAGCCGGTTTCATCCATCTAGCTGGAGCAAGAGTGGGCTCAGCTAGCCAGGAGGATTGGCGGGCCTCATCATTAGAGGATGTATAATCAGTTAGAAGTTTTTGGGCAGAGGCAACAGTTAACCAAATTGGTTGAATATGGTTGTTATGAACAAAGTCATTACGGCGGTTCCAAAGGTTCCATAAAAGAGTGATGAGAAGAGAAAATTGGTGTAGGGAGAGAAAACCAGCAGCATCAGAAAGCCATTGAAGGGGAGAAGTATAAACATTGGACAACAACCTATGGGGAAGGCCTGCCAAGAGGATCGCCTCCTTAGCACTAGGACAATCGCGCATAGCATGGATAGAAGATTCGACAGTCAGGTTGCAAATAGGACAAACTCCAGGACCAAGGTTAGCCTGCAATATTTTCTGGCCGGAGGGTAACGCATCATGACATAAACGCCATCCAAAGGAACGAACTTTGGGCAGAGTAGGCAACTTAGCCAAGATTTTCCAAAGTTTAGAAGGCCTGTTAACAGACCCTAATTGCGACTGCAAAAAATGATAACCAGAGCGGACCGTATAGACACCTGCATCATGGTAACCCCAAAGAGTGGAGTCATTAATATCATTAATAATTGGGACGTTAAGGATGGTATTAGCATCTTCATAGGAAAAATAGTCTCTCACTTTTCCTTCATCCCAACGGGGTAAATTATGGAGCATGAAGAATCCTGCACGAAGAGGGACTTCATCATTTATTTCATAATCACCATAAAGGTGAACGGGCTGAGAACCACCCCACCTATGAAAATGAATCTGAACGTTACTGGAAATGTCAGGGCGTTTGAAGAACCCGTGACGAAGCTTAGAAATAGCAATACTTAGACCCTTCCAAGCAAAGGAAGAACTTCGCGTATGTGCGGACTCTAAGACAGAGCCCGTAGGAAAGTATTTGCATTTATAGACCTGGCTTAGAAGGTTATCAGGTTCACAAATTAATCGCCAAATTTGTTTGCCTAGCATAGAGATATTAAAATGGTGAAGATCGCGAAACCCTACACCTCCAGCAACTTTAGGGAGGCAGAGAGTATCCCAGGGAAGCATGTGCCACCCACGTTTGCCAGCTTTCCCGGACCACCAATATCGACGTATGACGGTAGTCATATCATCAATAATATTTTGTGGTAAAAGGTAACAGGACATGACATATTGAGGCATAGATTGGATAACCGCTTTAATGAAGACTTCACAACCACTGAAGGAAAGAAGATGTTTATCCCAAGAACTTAGCCGGGCATTCATATTTTCCCTGGTGAAACCTAAGGCTGCAGTTTTGTTCTTCCCAACAAGGAGGGGAACCCCTAGATAAATACCAGGGTCATCCACTTCTCTTACACGAAGGATATCATTAATTTCTGCCCTGAGCAGCGCAGAGGTTTTCCGTGAGAAAAAGATAGTAGATTTCTCAAAATTCACCGCTTGTCCCGACGAGGAAGCGTAAGTCTGCAAAGCATCCTTGAGTCGTTGAGCCTCTGTGGTTGTATTTTTGATAAAAACAACACAGTCATCCGCAAAGAGAAGGTGATTAATGCGGGGGCCATTTTTACTAGCACGGAGACCAGGGAGATGACCAGTGGCTTGTTCAGCATTGAGCAAGGCAGAGAGACCTTGAGTGCAGAAAAGAAATAAAAAAGGAGAGAGGGGGTCTCCTTGCCGTAACCCTCTACGGGGTTTGAAGGGTCGTGAAAGGGAATCATTAATTCGAACTTGATAAGATACCGAAGAGATACACCGCATAATGAGAGAAACCCAGTTGGTGTGGAAGCCTAGACGAAGCATAACTTGTTCAAGAAAGGGCCATTCAACACGGTCGAAGGCTTTTTCCATGTCTAGCTTTAGACTAGCACCTTTTGCCAAGTAAGTAACATCAGAGTTGAGAGTATGAATAAGCTCATGAGCGATAAGGATGTTATCAGTAATGTTTCGCCCGCGAACGAAAGCAGCCTGGTTACCACTAATGCATAAGGGCATGATAGATTTAAGCCGATTGACTAAAACTTTCGACACAGTTTTATAAATGACTGTGCAAAGACTAATAGGTCGGAGATGTCGCATAGTAGTTAGTAGGTTCACTAACTTTAGGAATAAGAACAATAATGGAACGATTGACCTCTTCTAAATTAACAGACCCATGTAAAAGCCCGAGGCAGAGATTAATAAAATCTGAACCAAGAATGTCCCAATATTTTCGGAAGAAACCGCTCAGAAAGCCATCAACACCGGGTGCTTTCCTCGGGTCAATATCACGAAAGGCAACAAAAACTTCATCTGCTGTGAAAGCCTTGTTAAGATCAGTATTCATTGAGTCGGTAACAATAGAAGGAATGTTATCCAATATGGAAGACGCTATAGTAGGAGAGGAAGAAGAAAAAAGATGTTGAAAATAACTGACAGCAATAGACAGAATATCGTGCGAATCAGTATGCCAGAGATTCTGATCATTAAAAAGCCCAGCAAGGTGATTCTTCCGTCGCCGGTTGGTTGTCCTTGCATGAAAGAACGAAGTGTTTTTATCACCGTGTGCTAGCCAGTGCGCCCGAGCTCGTTGAGCCCAATAAATTTCCTTCTCCGTAAGTAAGCGATCAAGCTCGCTCTTAGCAGCAAGGAAGTTATGAGAATCCGTAGCCGGGAGTTGACGTTGTAGACACATATTGATAAAGTCATTAAGCTGAGTGATACGTTCAGAGGATTTAATACGCTTATTAGATTGCCATTTATCCAAGAAGCGTCCAATATCTTGAAGCTTTTGAAGAGTCGAACGAGTTCGGTTAGACCAGACATCAGCAATTCGAGATAGAACCTCTGGGTTGTTAGCCCAGCAACTCTCGTAGCGAAAAGGAATACGAAAGCGCGTAGAACGTGGAATTTGAGAGGGGTTTGTATCCATTAAGATAGGGCAGTGGTCAGAACGTGCTTGGAAAAAGGACATAGCTTGACAATTAGGGAAAGCCTGAAACCAAGCTGAATTGCCGAGGAAACGATCAAGTCGTTCCATAATAGTTTCCGTAACACGTCCAGAGCGAGTCTAAGTAAACCAACCAGTTGTAGGTTCACAATCGAAAAGATCATTCTTGTCGAGACAATCCCGAAAACTATTAATTTGTGATCTAGCGCGTCGAAGGCCGCCTTGTTTTTCATAATCATAAAGAATTTCATTAAAGTCCCCCCCTAAAAGCCAGGGGAGGGTTGAATTAGAATTAAGAGAATCTATTAGCTGCCAAGTTTTATGTTTGTTGGCAGTTTCAGGGAACCCATGTAACCCAGAAAAGTGGAACTGTACTGCCCCGTAAGAGATAACGACATCAATATGACGATCAGAGTAGGAAAGCAAGTCAACTAAGACCTTGTTATTCCAAATTAAAGCAAGCCCGGTACAAGAGGGCCTGGAATCAACAGTAATGCATCCATGCATGCCCAGCTTGTGTTTAATTCTATCCATATTGGATTGATTCAACCTCGTTTCGCAAAGAAAGACACAATCAGCATCGTACTTTGAAGTAGCACGTTGAAGCGCAAGAACTGCCTGGGTGTTGCCAAGACCCTGACAGTTCCAACATAAGAGTTTCATTGAACTCGGCGGGGTTGATACACATCAACCTCCGCCGTAGAGTTTTTAATGCTGCTCATCCCAGCTAAGAATAACCTGGCCCAGCTCGAAAGACAAAGCCGAATAAGTGTAAGTAATACAAAAGATAGATAAATCGAACGAAAAGAAATATAATACCTGAGAGGTCGCAGGCATGAACCGAAAAAAAGATAAGGAATCGGAAAGGAACGACATCATTAAAGATGTTAGAGAATTCCCTAAAATAGGGTGAAATAGTCAAAGTAGCAAAAATCTCTTTAAAAGGTAGATAAGCCGAGCCGCTAAGGAAAAAAGATAAAGAAAAGGAAGTAACGGGAGGAGAACATCCTTGAAATTGGCGACGGAAATTGAGGACTATGAGAAGAGAACGGGTTGAAGCGACATCATTCAAGATGTTAGAGAAATCCATATAAAAGGGTGGTAAGGTCAGAGTAGAGAGAAACTCAGTAAAAGAACTAAAGGAAATAGAAAAGATAGGAAAGAGAAGAAAAATAGATCGCATTTCAAAAAGAAAACCCAAAAGAATAAAAGAAAAAACAACATATACCTCAAAAAGAAAACCCAAAAGAACAAAAGAAAAAACAACAAAGATGCAAGAAAAGTAAACAGACGAAACAAAAAGAGTATTATTATTCCAAAAGACAAAGGACAATAAGACAGGAAAGACAAAACTAAAGTAGCCAAAGGCTCCTAACAAAACCAAAAAGCCAGGAAAACTAAAACAAATAAAAAGAAAAAGATTAAAAGGAGAACCAACATGCATGAACCCAAGTGGTAGGACAAGAACTGTCAAAGCAATGCCATAGCTCTGACAGTTCCAAAGAAAACAACTCATTTCTGTCGGCGGGGTTGATCCGAGTCAACCTCTGCCGTAGAGTTTTTAACGCTGCTCATCCCAGCTTTCTCAATAGGTGCATTGCCAGCACGAGGGCGCTTGACCCTAGCATTCTCATCAGAGGGAGGAGTTCGCTTCGTACCTCGTCCTAAGGTTAACCGAGCAGCACGTCGAGGAGTTGGAGCAGATTCGAGCCATTCAGTGGCTTCTTGGAAATCTTGATCATTGGCTAAGTTAGCCTCCAGTTCTTGTAGTTCAGGATCCAAAAGACTCACATCCCCAGTGGTAACGTTGGACGATTGCCTAGAAGTAATATTGGAATTCTGGTCAGGAAGGACCATTTGTAACGGCTGTGTAGGATAGCGACGAGCAGAGAGCTTGCTGGGAACCGTTGGAAGGAGTCTGGGCCCTTTGGAGAAAACCGGAGGCTCGGCGCTTGGAGTAGGTGCAATACCACTGTTCGAAGACATAACCTCTTTACCCTTCCCATTGCTAGAATTAGGGTCGGCGGTTTGGGATGGTGTAGGCATTGGCTGTGCATTAGCGTCATTTGTGATATATCTGATTCGTCCACGTTGAGAAGGTTGAGGATCCTTCTTCTTAGGCACATGTCGTAGCCAATCGTCGAAAGGAAGTTGCTCAGGTCGTGAATCAGCCAGAACGGAGCAAAACTCTAAGGAATGTCCAATACAACCACAGCAATAGCAAAAGGTTGGTAGGCGTTCGTATTGAAGTGGACAGAATCTTGTAGAGGGCCCTCCTCCAATAGCAACACAGCGCCTAATAGGCTGAGTGGCCTCAAGGGACAACCCAACTCGCAGGTAATCAACCATGTTGGAGTCGATCTTCCTCGTATCAATTTTTGTGACAAGACCAATTAGGGATCCCAATGATTTACCAATGTCATGAGCAGAATCTTCAGAGGCCAGGAAAATATGGGGGATGTTGTAAATGCGTACCCAAATATTCATTGTAGAGAACGAATGCTCATCTGGAGTGATAGAGGGATTATACTGGGCGAGAGCAAGCCAGTCATCTTTGTAAGTCCAAGGTCCTCTTGATAAAATATCATCCTTAATCCTCTCGTCCCTAAACCGGATAAGGAACATGCGTGGCTTCAAGATACTCATAGAAAGTAGCTTAGTTGGAGTCCAGATACCCGTGAAGGCCTTAATAATCACCTGGTCATCAAACTCCCGAGAAGAGATAAGTTTCCCGAGAATGGTGGAGTGAGTTTCCTCTTCAGATAAACCCCAGGAAGTATCTGGTTAAAAAACAGTAGCTTGTTCCTCAGCAGTAAATTGAATATTGCCAAATTGCTGGAGGAAGGACTTGGAATCCATTATAAAGAGAATGGAAAAAACAAAAGAGAAGATCCAAAAGAGAAAGAAAGATAGGCGTGTAGATGACAAGAAGTGAGGACCCAAGGGTTTATATAGGGAGGAAAGAGTTGGACATAAAATAGGATTATAGTTAAGAAAAGATAGAAGAGTTTGATATAAAGTAGAATTACAGTTTAAAAAAGAGGAAGGAGAAAACAAATAGATAGAATAAATAGGAGAATAGAAAGATAATAAAAGCTCAACACTTATGAACATAGAAAAAATAGGAAAAGGAGGTTGGTACAAACAGGGAATGTGAAAAGAAATTATAAAAACTCCTTTAAAAGTACAGACATCAAAAGGAAAATGTCGAAAAAATATATAAAAAAGTATAGTAGTGTATAACCGAAAAAAGGTTGGCGAAAGTAGGACACCATAAAGGGTGTTGGACAAATCCCTATCAAAGGGTGGTATATAAGCAAATTTATATATCGTAACAACCCTAACCGGCACCCAGAGATAGGCGTGACCCCCATTTGCCGTAAAGCAAGAAGGAGAGCCCACATGCATGAAAGGCCGGCTACGGTAAGCAATAGCCGAAAGTCCCGGAGACTCGACCTGAGAACCATACAGACCGCAGTTGAAAGAAACAAAGGACCATAAAACTGAAACAAACAACCACAAGAAAGAAGACGACGCAAAGATCAGCAGAGAATGGAGAAAGAAAACACAAAAGGTCGAAACAAAACTAACAAGGAAATAAAGAAAACGCACAGAGCAGAAACCAAAGGAAAACAGAACCACGCTAAACGGAACTAAACCCCAGCAAACTGAAACTAATAACCATAAGAGCAAAACCAGCAAAAAGTGCAACAAAGCATAGGCCAAAGGAACACAAAAGAAGCAAGAAAACAAAACGAATCTAATAAAGAAACAAGGAAACTGTAAGCCAAAACACACATAACGTAAACCAAGAGTAAACGAAAGGGAACACCAATATATGGACGAAAAGGAAAAACACGAAGAGAGATGAGAGGTGAAAAGATGACTGAAAAAGAGAGGAAAGGAAACCAGAACACCGTACCTTAAGCATAGCTCTCGGTCCCAAAAGCGAATCTTGAGCCGGACATGAAACAAACTGTAGATCATGCAAAGCCAGACGTTAAAGATCGATAAAACAAGCTTCCAGACTCCTACTGGGACAGAAGGAGAGGCCGCCTTCAAGGGGTAATGGAAATCCTGCGCAGAAGGAGAGAGATATTGTTCCATTATGAAACCCGGAAATTCGACAAGGAGCCGCCGATGACAAGGAAATGAACCGCCTCGAAGCTCTTCCCTTCGAAACAAAGAAGGACACATTGGGACAGAAGGACAGTAACGAAGTAATGGCGTGCAACGTCCACAGATATGGAATCGGGAGGAAGGAGAAGACCTCATCGTGAGCATGGGAGCGGCGAGAGCTACAGAAACTCTCAACCTTATATCTAGGGTAGAACCGCAAGTTGACTTAAAACAGGAGACCTTTGGGCGCTGAAACTCAATCCCAGCCGTGAGTCTCATAAGCCACGCAAATCTGGATAGCTGAAGTATCGGCCAGCCAAAAAGCAAAGACCAAGCAGGGATCTGAAAACAAAAATCCAGACAAATTGGTGGGCAGAAACCGAGTCGGTAAACGAGACCAAAAGGGTTCGTTGGTATAGAAAACCACATGAGAAAAGGGGCCAGTAAGGAGGAAGAAACAGTGGATGTGTCTCCCGTCGCAACAACGGCGAGAAGAACGACAAAAGATTCATCCGTCAAAGAGGCGGCGATAAGAACGGTGGTGGATGTTTCTTCCTCTCTCAGGCGAAGGTGAGGTGGAGGCAAACAGGGAAGACCGATCGACGCCAAGTCGGTTGATGTGAGGAAGATGGCGGCGGCAAGGACGAGTAAAACTTTCATGTCTAAAATTGCTTTATAGAGAATCTGTTCGAATTTTAACCGAGTAAAAAGCTGAAAATTTTAGATTAATATGTATAATTTTGTTCAAAAGCCCATAATTAACTATTTGAACTCATAAAATTTAATTTAATAACATCTGTTTTTTGTATTGTTGTCATTAAAACATGCATATCTAAAAAGGCTTTATAGAGAATTCATTCGAATTTTAACCGAGTAAAAAGCTGAAAATTTTAGATTAATCTGTATAATTTTTTTTGAAAGCTCAAAATTAAATATTTGAACTCATAAAATTTAATTTAATAAAATCTGGTTTTTGTTTTGTTGGGATTAAAATGTGCATGTCTAAAAAGGCTTTTTAGAGAATCCGTTCGAATTTTAACCGAGTAAAAAACTAAAAATTTTAGATTAATCTGTATAATTTTATTCTAAAGCCCATATTCAACTATTTAAACTCATAAAATTTGATTTAATAACATCTAATTTTTGTTTTGTTAGGACTAAAACTAGCTTGTCTAAAATTGCTTTATAGAGAATCCGTTCGAATTTTTTTTGAGAAAAGGGCCTCATTAAAAGAACCCTATAGCCAACCACAACGAGGGGCAGGAGGGCCCCTATGCGGAAAAGAGTACCCAAGATCTTATTGAGAAGGGGAGGAGAACCTCTTCGAGTTTACAGAAGCCCGAATAAAATCGGGAAAGTCACAAGAGAAAAAGCAAGAAGAAAAGGAACGCAAAGCCCTAGTAGCTAACACATGGGCTACAACATTAGTCTCTCTAGGTACATAACAAATCTTACAGTCAGGCAAAGTACCAAGAGTGGAACGGATACGGGAAACCAAAGGTTGCACAGAGGAAAGGTCCTGGTAAAGGGGATCGTTGACCTTATTAGTAATGGAAGCGGAGTCAGTCTCGAAGACAACACGGGTCCAGCCATTAGAAAGGGCAAGCTTCAGACCTTCCAGGAGGCCAAGAGCTTCGGCAGAGGCAGGATCCGGATAGAGGAGAGGCAAAGAGCAACCACCAAGGACAATGCCGGAGGAATCCCTAGCAATGACACCAGCTGCTGCTCCTTTTAACACGGGGTCGAAAGCACCATCCGCGTTAATCTTGACATAACCAGGATCTGGTTTCGTCCATCTAGCGAGAGCAAAAGTGGGCTCAGTTAGCCGGGAATATGGACGGGAGGCATTGTTAGCTGAGGTGTAATCATGTAAAAGGCTGAGAGCATTAGTAACGGTTAACCAAACCGGTTGAAGATGGTTATTATGTACAAAGTCATTGCGAAGGTTCCAGAGATTCCATAAGATCGTAAGAAATAAAGAGAATTGATGAAGAGAAAGAAAGCCAACTGCCGCAGAAAGCCACTGATGAGGGGAGGTATAAACAAAAGAAAGAAGTCGAGATGGGAGTCCCGCCAACTGAAACACCTCCCTAGTGCAAGGGCAGTCCCTTATAGCATGGAGGGTGGTTTCAATGGCCAAATTGCATATAGGGCAAATCCCCGAACCTAGATTGGCCTGAAGGATTTTGTGACCAGACGGTAGTGCATTATGGAACAAACGCCAAGCAAAAGAACGCACCTTGGGAAGAGTGGGTAATTTAGAGAGAATTTTCCAAAGTTTAGAGGGCCTGTTAACTGGTCCTGGCTGAAGCCTCAAAAATTGATAACCCGATCGTACGGAATAGATACCAGAATCATGGTTGCCCCAGAGGGTGGTATCCTTTGTATCATTAATAATTGGAACATTAAGGATAGTATTAGCATCTTCATGTGTAAAGTAATTCTGAACTTTTAACTCATCCCATCGGGGTAAGTTAGGTATCATAAAAGTGCCAGCGCACAAAGGAACTTCATCATTGATCTCATAATCACCATATAGGCGTAAAGGCTGAGAGCCACCCTAATTGTCAAAGTGGATCTGGACAGTACTAGACATACCTGGACGTATAAAAAATCCATCACGAAGTTTAGAAATAGCTACACTGAGCCCTTTCCAAGCAAAAGAGGAGTTCCGTGAAGAAACAGAGTCTAATATAGAACCAGTCGGGTAGTACTTGCATTTGTAAATTTGACTAAGAAGGTTCCTAGGAGTACACACCAGGCGCCAAATTTGTTTTCCAAGTAAAGCAATATTAAAATGGTGTAGGTCACGAAAGCCTATTCCCCCGGCCGCTTTCGGGAGACAGGCAGTATCCCAGGGAAGCATATGCCATCCTTTTTTATTAGATTTTCTAGACCACCAGTAACGGCGAATAGAAGTAGTCATGTCATCAATAATATTTAGTGGCAGAAGGTAGCAGGACATCACATATTGAGGCATAGATTGTATAACCGATTTGATGAAGATTTCTCTCCCACTAAAAGAGAGGAGATGCTTATCCCAACTGGTCATTCTGGCAATCATTTTGTCTCTAGTAAACCCCAGAGCAGCAGTTTTATTCTTTCCAATGAGAAGAGGGACTCCTAAATAATGCCCGGGATCATTCACCTCCCGGACATGCAATATGTCATTGATGGCCATTCGAAGTGACAAGGGGGTTTGCCGAGAATAGAAAATAGTGGATTTCTCAAAATTCACTGCTTGCCCGGACGACGTGGCATAAATGTGCAGAACGTCCCGAAGGCGTCGCACTTCTGTCATGTTGGTCTTGATAAAAGCAACACAGTCATCTGCAAAAAGAAGATGATTGACATGTGGCCCATTTCTGCTAGCACAAAGCCCCGGGAGGTTACCAGAGGATTGCTCAGCATTGAGCAAGGCAGAAAGGCCCCGTGTACAGAAAAGAAACAAAAAAGGGGAAAGAGGGTCCCCTTGACGTAAACCTCGAAAGGGCTTAAAAGGTCGGTAGAGAGAATCATTCACTCGGACTTGAAAGGTAACAGAGGATATACACCTCATAATAAGAGATACCCAGTTGGAGTTGAAGCCTAGGGGAATCATAATATGTTCTAAAACGTCCATTCAACACGGTCGAAGGCCTTTTCCATATCTAATTTTAAACTAGCCCCTTTCGTAAGGGATGTAGTATCAGTATTAAGGGTATGGATGATTTCGTGGGCTATAAGAATATTATCCGTAATGTTCCTGCCGTGAACAAAAGCAGCTTGGTTGCCACTAATACAAAGGGGTATGACAGATTTTAGCCGGTTAACAAGTACTTTCGAGACAGTTTTATAAATAACTGTACAGAGGCTAATAGGTCTAAGATGACGCATTGTAGTAGGTTCATCAATTTTAGGGATAAGCACAATAATGGTACGATTGACTTCTTTCATATTAATGGACCCTCGAAGAAGCCCAAGGCAGAGAGATATAAATTCATGGCCAAGGATATCCCAATGCTTCCGGAAGAAACCGTTTGGGAAACCGTCAACCCCCGGGGCCTTCCTCGGATCGATATCACGAAAAGCAGTATGAATTTCATCTGGAGTGAAATCCTTATTAAGTTCATTATTCATTGAATCCGTAACCACTATGGGAATGTTGTTCAAGATTGATGAATCTATAATAGGAGAGGATGATGAAAAAAGATTTTGAAAGTATGTAACAACAGTAGTTATAATATCATTTGAATTAGTTTGCCAAATATTTTGACCATTGAAGAGTCCAACAATCTGGTTTTTCCTCCGTCAGCTAGACGCTCTGGCATGAAAGAAGGAAGTGTTTTTGTCACCGTGCTCTAACCAGAGTGTTCGAGCGCGTTGGGCCCAGTAGATTTCCTTCGCGTTAAGTAAACTATCGAGCTCGCGTTTAGCAGAGAGAAGGCCATTGATTTCCGAGTCGGAGAGATGTCGCGTGAGACATAGGTTAATGAAATCATTCAACTGGGAGATACACTTATTGGATTTCAATCGTTTGTTAGTTTTCCAAGTAGCAAGGAAGTGTCTAATATCGTGTAGTTTACTTAGAGTCGATCGAGATGGAGCAGACCATAGTTCTTTAATACGTAAAAGAACCTCTGGATTATCAGCCCAGCAGCTCTCATAGCGGAACAAGGTGCTGGTCCGCATAATTGGAGGACCCAGTACAGGTTTAGTATCCATTAAAATAGGACAGTGATCAGAACGCGCCTGAAAGAAAGAGATAGCTTGGCAACTAGGGAAAGTATTGAACTAAGTTGAATTACCAAGAAATCTGTCTAGTCTCTCCATAATGGTGACCGAGTTGCGTCCCGATCTGGTCCAAGTGAACCATCCAGACTTTGGTTTACAGTCGAAAAGATCATTATTATCAAGGCACTCTTGAAAATTATTGATTTGTGAACGAGCACGGCGAGAACCACCTTGTTTTTCGTTGTCGTAAAGGATTTCATTAAAGTCCCCCCCTAAAAGCCAGGGAAGAGAACTGGCTACATTCAGAGAATCTATTAATTGCCAAGTCTTGTGTTTGTTCGCAGTTTCGGGAAAGCCATGTATGCCAGTAAAGTGGAATTGAATTTGTTCAAATGTAATAAGAACATCAATATGTCGATCTGAATACGAGAGAAGATCAACAGAAGAATTGGTGTTCCATATGATGGCAAGTCCTGTGCAGGAAGGCCTGGGATCAATGGCTAGGCAACCATGCATACCAAGTTTGAGCTTAATACGATCCATGTTTTGTCTGTTTAATCTAGTCTCACAAAGAAAGAGACAATCAGCATCATGCTTGGAGACAGCACGTTGTAAAGCAAGAACTGCCTGGGCGTTGCCAAGACCCTGACAGTTCCAACATAAGATTTTTATTTCTCTCGGCGGGGTTGATCAACATCAACCACCGCCGGAGAGTTGTTAACGCTGCTCATCCCAGCTAACCGATAATGTATATTAAAATTAAGTAGAGCATGAAAGCAAATTCTCTTGTAAAGGAACGAGACGCCAAGGTAGACGTTTGAGAAATCCCTTTTGAAGGGTAGTATATATTGTCGGAGAATAGCAAAAGTACTAAAGAGAAAGAAAAAGAAAAAAGAAAAGCGAAAGAGATATAAAGTAGAAGCGGAGAAGATGCAGGTGAAAGGAAAAAAGAAAATAAAAGATTGCCCACAGAAAAAAGAGGGAAAGCAAACAAGATGATGAAAGAGTAGAGCAGAGAAAAAAACAAAGTAAAAAGACAAAGTAAAAGAAATATTATTAATCCAGTAAAAAAACCCAAAAGGAGGTGCAAAAGAAAGAAACTGTCCTAATAAACTCAAAGAACGAAAAACATCAACATATACGAAAAAAACATAAATTAAACCTGGAACTGTCGTGGTGTAGAAGCCATGACAGTCCCACAAAAGATCGATCATTTGGCACGGTAGGGTTGATCACTGTCAACCTCCGCCGGAGAGTTGTTTGTGTTGCTCATCCCAGCTTTTTCTACAGACCCTTTAGGAGGTGGCCGAGGCCGTTTAGGCCGAGAACCCTCATCGGATGGCGGAGTTCTTTTAGCACCTCTAGTAGAAATTGCACGAACAATTCTCTTGGCTGGCGGTGCATTTTCAATCCAGTCAGCAGCCTCCTGGAAGGTAGTGTCATTGGCAAGCTCTAGCTCCAGATCCTGGAGTTCTGGTGCCGATAAGTTATCATCAGCATCACCATCGGGGACCTTAGATCGAGTAGTTACATTGGATTCCAGATCTGGAAAAGCCGTTTGTAGGAGTTGAGAAGGACCACGCCGAACAGATAACTTACTTGGAACAGTTGGAAGAGTACGAGGGCCTTGTGAGAAAACAGGAGCAGACTCAGAAGGCAGGGCGTTCTCCTTAATTGGTAGGATTGTCATAGGACCCTTGTCTTTACCATTGGTGTTCGTGGAGGGAGTTGCCTGTGAGCTCTGCGAAATGTAACGGATGTGTCCTCTCTGCAGAGGTTGAGTAACCTTTTTCTTAGGTAGATAGCGGAGCCAGTCGCCATATTGAAGTTGCTCAGGCCTCTCCTCAATAGGAATAGTTCAAAAGTCAATAGAGTGGCCAACACGACCACAGCAGTGACAGAGAGTGGGAAGACGTTCGTATTGTAGCGGACAAAAGCGGGTAGAAGAGCCCTCACCAATAGCAACACAACGTCGAACTGGTTTAGAAGCATCGAGAGTTAACCCTACCCGAAGATAGTCAACCATATTGAAATCCAGTTTCCTCGTGTCAATTTTCGTAACGTTCCCTATGAGCGCCCCGAGCGATTCACCAATATTGTTAGCAGAATCTTCCGAAGCAAGAAGGATAGGTGGAATATTATAAATCCGTACCCACACATTCATTGTTAGGAATGAGTGATCATCAATGTTAATAGTAGGGTCATATTGAGTGAGAGAAAGCCACTCATCCTTGTATGTCCATGGTCCCCTGGACAGGATATCCTCCTTAATGTTTTCATCCTTGAAGCAGATTAGAAACAACCGTGGCCGCAGTGAACGCATAGAAGATAGTTTAGCCGGGGTCCAGATTCCGGTGAAGGCTTTAATAATAATCTGATCATCAATGTCCTTGGAGGTAATCATGTTCCCTAATAGAGTCGTATGTGAATCAGCATCAGCAGAGTCCCAAGGTAGGTTGGTTTGAAAGATAGTAGATTGTTCTTCCTCGGTGAATTGGATATTCTCGAGTTGTTGGAAAAAAGTTTTGGAATCCATTAGGAGAAGAAGAGGAGAGGATGGACGGCAGTTGGAAGAAAGTATGAGAAAGAATAAAGTATGAACAGAATGTATGATCTTATATATAGGTGAAAAGTAAGACAGAAGAATTTTATCAGGATTAAAATAGAGAAAAAGAGTCTGGAAAGGAATAGAATATCTTTTAAAAAGAAGATAATATAGTTGGAAAAAAGAGGCCAAAAAACTATTAAAAAAATTAGAAGAGTTTGAAAAGGAATAAATATTGTATTTAAAAAAAGAAATAAGAGTTTGAAAAGGAATAAAAATTGTATTTTTAATGGAAAATAATAAAAGTCCAAAAAGAAAGACATTATAGGATGGAAGAATTGTGAAGAACATTAGAATATATAAAGTAATAATTGGTATAAAAGTCTGATCAGCAGACCATTGTTTCAGTAAAACACCATGAAAGGTGTTGGTATGAACCTTATATAAGGTTGGTAAACGATAGTTATCACGAAGTAACATTAATATTAATAGTAACATTAACATTAACAGTAGCATTAACATTAACAGTAAAGAAAATATAAAGAAGACAACAACAAACAAGAAGGATAGGTAAAAGAGATGACGATAGGTAACATAACAACATGCAATTCGATGAACCATAGACACTTTATACCGTAACCATGAAGAGAACATTCAATAATATGTAAGTAAACGAAACACCACCAAGAAAATATTGTACCTATCTTGATAATACGGGACCATATGGGCAACACAGCACCGCATGGGGGCAAAACCACCTGCTGAAACCGCCCCTCCAACGTGATCTACAAGCATGCAAGGAGCCGGCTGCATGCACGTACGTCGCATTGGTCTCGACCGATGCAAGAGCAGGAAACAGAAACCCCACCCTTGCCAAACCGCCTGACCAGCAAGAAACCGGGAGTGATAGGCGACAAATTGTGCCAACGCTAACACCCAGGGAACGGCGAGAAGTAGGGAGGACGGGCACTGGAAGGCACCCAAGGGACGGGGGTGGAGATGCCGAGCAAGACTCGACAGGAGCAAGGCCAACCACCGATGATCGTAGGCAAGAACCAGAACCAAAGATACATACTCTCCAGAGAAGGTCCAGAGAAGGTCGAGATGAGTAGACGGACATCTCCACAGCCACGAGCGAGGTAGTAGCGGAAACAAGCCAGCAATGGAAAAGAAACAGAACCACAATAGCCGGCGTCGAGGAAATCCATCATAGAGGCTGTGTAACTGCCGCACATGGACAAGAACACCATCGGATCGGATGGCCGAACGGATCGAAGCCTGCAAAAACCAAGAAACGATCAGAAACGTAAGGGAGAATGTTTGAAACCAAAACAGTGAAAAAAGCCACCGTTGCTGACGTAGGTGATGTCCCTCGTCGAGGGTGGTAAGCAGCGGAAGATGACAGATCCCTCCTCCCTAGAAGCGAACGGAGGTGAAGGAGCCATGGAGGAAACAGGTCGGTAGCAAGGCCGACCGGCGGCCATTCGCACACGTACAAGACGGCAGGAAGTGCGGAAGCAATCCGACAATGAAGGAGAAGCAGCCGAGGACACTTAACCACCAATGCCTTCGATGGTGGAGTCCCTCATTGAGGGTGTAAGACAGAAGATCGCCGCCGGGCCGAAGGGCGGCCGAGCGTAGCCAAGATATCCGAGGACGAGCGGAGATAGAAAGACCAAGGAGAAAGCAGCGGTTGAAGCCAAGAAGAAGGGCAAATCGGTCGCGGACAAGATCATGACGAGCCCGGTGAATAGCCAAACGCGGCCAAGATCGCAAGAAGCTAGGCAGCAACGGAAACAGACCGGCAATGGAAAAGAAACAGAACCACCATAGCCGGCATCGATAAAATCCTTCATAGAGGCTGTGTAACTGCCGCACATGGCCAAGGATTCCATCAGATCGGATGGCCGATCGGAACGAAGCCTGCAAAAACCAAAAAACGGTCGAAAACGTAAGGGAGAACGTTTGAAACCAAAATAGTGAAAAAAGCCACCATTGCCGGCGTAGGTGGTGTCCCTCGTCGAGGGTGGTAAGCAGCGGACGATGATAGATCCCTCCTCCCCAGTAGCGAACGGAGGTGAAGGAGCCATGGAGGAGACGCCGGGAGACGTTGGTGCGACGGCCTCCAAGGCGATGGAGGAGAAAACGTGCGAAGAGAGGAGAGGAGAGGAGAGATCCATTATCAGTTCAATCAGTTCGAATTTTTAATCCGTTCGAATTTTAACTGAGTAAAAAGCTAAAAATTTTAGATTTATCTGTATAATTTTGTTCAAAATTCCATAATTAACTATTTGAACTCCTAAAATTTCATTTAATAACATCTGGGTTTTTGTTTTGTTCGGATTAAAACGTCCACGTCTAAAAAGGCTTTATAGAGAACCCGTTCAAATTTTAACCGAGTAAAAAGCTAAAAATTTTAGATTAATCTGTATAATTTTGTTCAAAAGACCATAATTAACTATTTGAACTCGTAAAATTTGATTTAATAACATCTGATTTTCGTTTTGTTGGGATTAAAACGTGCATATATAAAAAGGCTTTATAAAGAATTCGTTCAAATTTTAACCGAGTAAAAAGCTAAAAATTTTAGATTAATCTGTATAATTTTGTTCAAAAGTTCAAAATTAAATATTTGAACTCATAAAATTTAATTTAATAAAATCTGGTTTTCGTTTTGTTGGAATTAAAATGTGCATGTCTAAAAAGGCTTTGTAGAGAATCCATTCGAATTTTAACCGAGTAAAAAGGTAAAAATTTTAGATTAATCTGTATAATTTTGTTCAAAAACCCATATTAAACTATTTGAACTCATAAAATTCAATTTAATAATATTCGGTTTTCGTTTTGTTGGCCATCCGATGTTGTGTGGACGTGTGCCTCATTCGAAGATACTCGATGTGGCATTCCGGGTATGAGATTTAGAGGATCCGATGTTATGTGGACGCGGGCCTCAATCCCGGATGTAGGATCCCGATGCTGTGTGAACGCGAGCCTCATCCTTGAGTAAGGGATCCCAATGCTGTGTGGACGCAGGCCCTACTCATAGTGTAGGATCCCGATGTTGTGTGGACGCGGGCCTCACTACCTTGTGTGTTTTGCTGATTGTATATGTTGTGTGCGATAATATACATCTCATTTATGCCATGTGTTAGGCAAGCATGCTAGACCATCATACCATGCATGTGATTTATATGCCATGCTTTACTGCTTTGATATGCATGATGTTGGCCGAGTTTGGCATATCCACTGAGCTTGTGTGGCTTAGCATTCAAAATCTATTTTCGTGCATAAGTTAGGTGAAGCCGGTTCCGTGGAGCACCATCAAGGTTCGGATTTCAACATCGACCGAGTTGTCAGAGTACACTTATAGATGTAGTGGGCATAGTACTATGTTGAACCCTATATGTAATTGTAACTCTATTTATTAAATTTGGGTCGAATGTTTTAACAGGTCTATAATAATTTTGGAGCTTCGAATTTCTTTAAACTATTTTGGGCTTGTTTTAATTTAAGTGGATTTTATGGAAATTGGTTTTGAACTCTATGTGATTTTATTATTGGACTTCTAAAAGAAAATTTAAAATACGGGTTTTGGGCCGGAGGCCCAATGTGACATCCGGGTTGGGTGTTATAGGTCATTCATAGCGACATACGCTCAAAGAGGAGGATCGTCCATCACGGTAGACGTTCTAAGAAAGGGACTGACTATTATTACATGCACTCAAAGAGAAGGGTCATTCACCGCGACATAAGCTCAAAGAGAGGGGTCGTCCATTACGATATACGCTCTAAGAAAGGGACCGTTCATTATGACATGCACTCAAAGAGAGGGGTCATTCACCGGGACATACGCTCAAGTAGAGGGGACGTCCATCACAATATATGGTCTAAGAAAGGGACTGTTCATTATGACATGCACTCGAAGAGGGGTCATTCATCGTGACATACGCTCAAAGAGAGGGGTCCTCCATCATGGCAAATGCTCAAAGAGAGAATGACATACACTAGAAGAGAGGGGTCATTCACCGCGACAAACGATGATACGATCACAACCAACAATGAATCAGAAGAATTTCCTATTGGACATATGACTCGTGCTAAAACCAAGAAATTTAAAGAGGCCATGGGAAATCTATTTATTCAAGGCTGGAAATTAGAGAATGCAACACCAACTATTTTGGAACAATACAGCCTCCTACTTGTGCATGAGTTTACATGAGTTCTTTCTTAAGTTTTTAAATTTAATTTCAGCATGTGTGCATGAATAAATAATGCTTGATATTCATTTAAGCATGTTAGTTCAATTAAATTCATTAGTTTAACTAATGCATGATAGTTCACTTAAAGCATGTTAGTTTTCTTATGTTTATGAGTTCATTTAGTGTGTGGATTAATTAATTAAACTAGATCATTCAATGTAACTAGTTTCATTAATTAAACTAGCTCATTAAATATGTTTCACGCATTCACTTTTATTTTATTGAATAAAGTTGTTATCTAATGGTTACTTATATTTTCATCTAGGGTATTCATTTGGGATCAAATGGCTGATCATTTTCTACAAGAATGACAAGTCATTTACAACCAATTAAAGACACCATGATGGCTGATCAGTTTCAAGACATTCAAGGGAGATTTACACACCACTTAAAGGCTATCAGTTTCAGCAAGAAAACAATGCATTGAAGAGCTCCTAAATACACCACTTAAAGAGGCACTTAAAGACTACTTAAGAGCTACTTAATCCTCCATAAAGCTTATCAGTTTTTAACAGAGAAGACATGCAATGAAAGCCTTCATTATCAGCATTAAGGGAGAGTAAAGGCAAGAATTAAAGCAACACTTAAGGAGGGAGTTCAAGGAATATCAGTCAACTTGTTCACCATTTTTGGATTGTATACGAGCATATTTGAGTCTTGAGGTCTTCTTCAAACTTATTCCTCTATTTCGTAGCTTTCCAACGCACTTTGAATCACCTCATTCCGATATCAGGAGCTTAAGATATGATTAAATTAGTGAAGACAGTGCATGCTGGAAATTCAGTACGGGAATAGTCACAAGATGCTTGTTCAACAAATTCAAGAGGCCATTTAATTGCTGAATTCAATGCTTTATCAACAGCCCATTAGAGGAGGATGAATGACAACTTAATCAAGTTCATTAGCCCAAGAGTTTCTCCATGTGGATGATATGTATGTCTACATTCATCTTACAAATGTCCACATTCATCCTTGTTAGATCAAACCTTTTTGGCTTTCAATTGGAGATAGGATAACCTACAAATTAATAGGCCTTTAACACCAGAATAATGAGTCTTTAATCTTTGTCTAGGCTAATCAATTTGTTGTTGTGTTACACCTATAAATAGGCACTCATTTCATTGTAAAAGAAATAACTTTTGGCATATATTAAACTTTGAGAGTGTTCTCTTTTATAGTTCTTTTTAAACTTTATCGGCTTGCAAGATTGTTCTTGTGGCATTAATCCCTTTTCATTTTTTTTATATTGTTGGTTCCTAGTTCATATAACTAGAGGGTCGCAATCCATTAGCCTTTCATCCAAGTCACGGTTTAAAAACTCTTAAGGAATAGGTCTTCACTTTTTAGTGTTGGTTCCTCCTTTGTTTACACCGCACCATCAATTATATTTCATCTTTTCAATTCCATCAACCATACATCCATATTTTTCATACTTCATCCTAAACACAACAATCAACTTATCATCATTCCATTGTCGTATCATCTTGTAATCATATCAATTACTTACTAGAATCACGATCGGGCAATCATATATACAAATTCGGATATTCCGCAGCCGGATTCATATCAATTGGTATCAGAGAATTGGCGATTCAGTAAGCATTTTGTTTTTTTTTCTATCTCGGGTTAGGAAAAAAAGTCAAAAAAAATGCAAAAAAAATAATAATAATTGAAAAAAAATCCAAAATCTCAAAAATAAAGTTCAAGAGGGAGGGATCATATCTTAAAAGTGAAAAAGGTTTGGGTTGTATTTTTTATCACATTTTCTTCAGATTCCTATTTTATTTTTTTTGACCATCCGTTTGCTACCTATTTCTTGTTTTCTTTTCCTAACCATTTTGTTTTAGCCGAATTCCACAAAGAAAGCTTGTTAAGCCTTGAGTAAGTTCTCTAAGGACTTAGAAAAGAGACTATTCGTTATGACCTACTCTCGATGAGAGGGGTCATTCACCGCGACATATGCTCAAAGAGAAAGGTCGCCCATCGCAGTATATGCTCTAAGAAAGATACTTTTCACAGGACATACAGTCGAAGACAGGAATCATTCATCGCGACTTACGCTGAAAGATAGTGGTCGTCCAACACGATATACGCTCAAAGAGAGGGGTCGTCCATCACGTCATACTCTCAAAGAGAGAGACCGACCATTATGAAATACTCTCGAACAGAGGTGCATTCACTGTGACATACGCTAAAAGAGAAGAGTCGTGTATCACGGTATACGCTCTAAGATAGGGAATATTAATTATGATATGCACTCGAAGAGAGGGGTTATTCATCACGAGATACACTCAAAGACAAGGGTCGTCCTTTACGGTATATGCTCAAAGAGAGGGATTGTTCACCATGACATACACTCGAAGAGAGGGGTCCTTCATTGCGACATAAACTCAAAAAGAGGGGTCATCGATCACAGTATACGCTTAAAGAAAAGGTTCTTTCATTATGACAAAACCTCAAAGAGAGGGGTCATTCATTGCGATATATGCCAAAGAGAAGGGTCATCCATCACGGTATACGCTCTAAGAAAGGGACCGTTCATTATGACATACACTCGAAGAGAGGGCTCATTTATCGCGACGTACAATCAAATGGAGGGGTCATCCATCATGGTTTACGCTTAAAGAGAGGAATCGTTCACAATGTAATGCTCAAAGAGTGGGGTCATTCATCGCGACATAGTCTCAATCGGAGGGTTTGTCCGTCACGATATACGCTCAAAGAGTAGGGTTGTCCATCACAGTATACGCTCAAAGAGGGACTGTTCACCACGAAATGTACTCGAAGAGTGGGATCATTCATCGCAGCGTACGCTCAAAGATAGGGTCATCGATCACGGTATACGCTCAAAGAGAAGGACTATTGATTATGATACGCACTCAAGGGGAGGTTTCATTCATCGCGACATACTCTCAAAGAGATGGGTCATCCATCACGGTATATGTTCTAAGAAGGGGACCGTTCAGTATGACATGCACTCGAACAGAGAGATCATCCACCGCGACATACGCTCAAAGAGAGGGATCATCCATCACGGTATCCGCTCAAATATTGGGATCGTTCACCATGACATGCACTAGAATCGAGGGGTCATTCATAGCGACATACGCTCAAAGAGAGGGGTCCTCCATCACGATATACGCTCAAAGAGAGGAGCCGTTCATTATGATGTACATACACTCAAAGAAATGGGTCATTCAACGTGATATACGCTTAAAGACAAGGGTCGTCCATCATGGTATACGCTCAAAGAGAGGGATCGTTCACCATGAATTGCACTCAAAGATAGGGGCCATTCATCGCGACATACGCTCAAAGAGTGGGGTCGTCCATCATGGTATATGCTCAAAGTGAGGGACAATTCACCATGACATGCACTCGAAGAAAGGGGTCATTCATCATGACAAATGCTCAAAGAGAGCGGTCGTCCATCACGAGATACGCTCAAAGAGAGGGACCGGTCATTATGACATACGCTCGAATAGAGCGGTCATTCACCGCGACATACGCCTAATGAAAGGGGTTGTCCATCACGATTTACGCTCTAAGAAAGGAACCGTTCATTATGACATGCACTGGAAGAGAGGGGTCATTCAACGCGACATACGCTCAAGGAGAGGGGTTGTCCATCACGGTTTACGGTCAAAGAGAGGGACCGTTCATTATGGAATACGCTTGAAGAGAGGGCTCATTCATCGCGGTATACGCTCAGAGAGAGGGGTCATCCATCACAGTATACGCTCTAAGAAAGGGACTGTTCATTATGAAATGCACCCAAAAAGAGGGGTCATTCATCGCGAAATATGCTCAAAGAGAGAGGTCATCCATCACGGTATACGCTCTAAGAAAGGGACCGATCATTGTGACATGAACTCGAAGGGAGGGGTCATTCATCGCGACATACGCTAAAAGCGAGGGGTCGTCCATTACGGTATTCACTCAAAGAGAGGGATCTTTCACCATGACATGTACTCGGGGGTCATTCATCGCGACATATGCTTAAAGAGAGGTGTCTCGATCACGGTATTCGCTCACAGAGAGGGACTATTTTTTATGATATTCCCTCGAAGAGAGGGGTAATTCATTGCGACATACGCTCAAAGATAGGGGTCGTCCATCACAGTATACACTAAAAGTGAGGGATTGTTCACCATGAAATGCACTCAAAGAGAGGGGTCATTCATCGCAACATACGCTCAAATAGATGATCATCGATCACAGTATATGCTCAAAGAGAGGGATCGTTGATTATGACTTGCACTCAAAGAGAGGAGTCATTCATCGAGACATACTCTCAAAGAAAGGGGTCATCCATCACGGTATACGCTCTAAGAAAGGGACTATTTATTATGACATGCACTCGAATAGGGGTCATTCATCGTGATATACGCTCAAAGAGAGGGGTCATTCACAACGACATACGCACCATGAGAGGGGTCGTCGATCACGGCATATGTTCTAAGAAGGGAACCGTTCATTATGACATGCACTCGAACAGTGGGTCATTCACCGCGACATACGCTCAAAAAGGGAGGAACCGTTCATTATGACATGCAATCGAAGAAAGGGGTCATTTACCGCGACATACGCTCAAAGAGAGTGGTCGTCCATCACGGTATACACTCAAAGAGAGGGACCGTTCAACATGAATTGCACTCAAAGATAGGGGTCATTCATCGCGACATACGCTCAAAGAGTGGGGTTGTCTATCACGATATACGCTCAAAGAGAGGAGCCGTTCATTATGACATACACTCAAAGAAATGGGTCATTCAACGCGATATACGCTCAAAGAGAGGGGTCGTCCATCATGGTATACGCTCAAAGAGACTGACCGTTCACCATGAATTGCACTCAAAGATAGGGGCCATTCACCGCGACATACACTCAAAGAGAGGGACCGTTCAACATGAATTGCACTCAAAGATAGGGGTCATTCATCGCGACATACGCTCAAAGAGAGGGGTCGTCTATCATGGTATATGCTCAAATAGAGGGGAAATTCACCATGACATGCACTCGAAGAACGAGGTCATTCATCATGACAAATGCTCAAAGAGAGGTGTCATCCATCACGAGATACGCTCAAAGAAAGGGACCGGTGATTATGGCATACGCTCGAATAGAGCGGTCATTCACCGCGACATACGCTCAATGAGAGGGGTTGTCCATCACGATTTACTCTCTGAGAAAGGAACCGTTCATTTTGACATACGCTAGAATAGAGCGGTCATTCTTTGCGAAATATGCTTAATGAGAGGGGTTGTCAGGAACCGTTCTTTATGACATACACTCGAAGAGAGGGGTCATTCATCGCGATATATGCTCAAAGAGAGGGTTTGTCCATCACGGTATACGCTCTAAGAAAGGGATCATTACATGCACTCGAAGAGAGGGGTCATTCATCGTGACAAACGCTCAAAGAGAAGGGTCGTCCATCACGGTATCTTCTCACAAATAAGGGACCGTTCATTATGACATGCACTCTAAGAGGGGTCGTTCACCGTGGCATACGCTCAAAGACAAGGTTCGTACATCATGGTATACGGTAATCATGGTATACGCTCAAGGAGAGGGACCGTTCACCATGACATGCACTCAAAGAGAGGAGCCATTCATCGCGACATACGCTCAAAGAGAGGTGTCGTCCATCACTGGATACGCTCATAGAGAGGGACCGTTCACCATGACATGCACTCGAAGAGAGGGGTCATTCATTACGAAAAATAGTTAAAGAGAGGGGATGTCCATCACGGGATATGCTCAAAAAGAAGGATCATTCACCATGACATGCACTCAAAGAGAGGGTCGTTCATCACGACATACGCTCAAAGACAGGGGTCGTCCATCACGGGATACGCTCAAAAAGGGGGACCGGTCACTACAACATACCTTTAAAGAAAGGGGTCATTCACTGTGACATACGCTCAAAGAGATGGGTTGTCCATAACGGTATACGCTATAAGAAAGGGACGGTTCATTATGACATGCACTCGAAGAGAGGGGACATTCATCGCGACATACGCTCAAAGAGAGGGATTGTCCATCACGGTATACGCTCTAGAAGAGGGATTGTTCATTATGACATACACTCAAAGAGAGGGGTCATTCATCGCGCAATAAGCTCAAAGAGAGGGATTTTCCATCATGGTATACTCTCAAAGAGAGGGACCGTTCATTATGATATGCACTCGAAGAGAGGGGTCATTCATCGCGACATACGTTCAAAGAGAGGGTCGTCCATCACGGTATACACTCTAAGAAAGGGATCGTTTATAATGACATGCACTCAACTAGAGGGGTCATTCAATGCGACATACACTTAAAGAGAGAGGTCATCCATCACCGCATACTCTCGAACAGAGGGATCGTTCAACAAGACATGCACTCAAAGAGAGGGGTTACACATCGCGACATATGCTCAAAGAGCGGGGTCGTCCATCACGACATATGCTCAAAAAGAGGGATTGTTCAACCTGACTTGCACTCTAAGAGAGGGGTCATTCATCACGATATACGCTTAAAGTGAGGGGTCGTTCATCACGGCATACACTCAAAGAGATGGACCATTCATTATGGCATACCGCGACATACGCTTAATGAGAAGGGTCATCCATCACGGTATATGCTCTAAGAAAGGGACTGTTAATTATGACATGCACTAGAAGAGAAGGACTGTTCACCAGGACATACAGTCGAAGACAGGAATCATTCATCGCAACTTACGCTCAAAGAGAGTGGTCGTCCAACACGACATACGCTCAAAGAGAGTGGTCGTCCAGCACGACATATGCTCAAAGAGAGTGGTCGTCTAACACAACATATGCTCAAAGAGAGTGGTCGTCCAACATGACATACGCTCAAAGAGAGGGGTCGTCCATCACGACATACGCTCAAAGAGAGGGACCGATCATTATGAAATACTCTCAAACAAAGGTGTCATTCACCGTGACATACGCTAAAAGATAGGAGTCATGCATCACGGTATACGCTCTAAGAAAGTGAATGTTCATTATGATATGCACTCGAAGAGAGGGATTATTCATCGCGAGATACACTCAAAGAGAAGGGTCATCCATTACGTTATATGCTCAAAGAGAGGGATTGTTCACCATGACATGGACCCGTAGAGAGGGGTCCTTCATTGCGATATACACTCAAAAGAGGGGTCATCGATCACGGTATACGCTTAAAGAGAAGGGTCTTTCATTATGACAAACCCTCAAAGAGAGGTCATTCATCGCGATATACGCGAAAGAGAAGGGTCATCCATCATGGTATACGCTCTAAGAAAGGGACCGTTCATTATGACATGCACTCAAAGAGAGGGGTCATTCATCGCGACGCAAGATCAAATGGAGGGGTCGTCCAAGGTTTACGCTCAAAGAGAGGAATCGTTCACAATTTCATGCTCAAAGAGAGGGGTCATTTATCGCAACGTAGTCTCAAAGGGAGGGTTTGTCTATAACGGCATACGCTTAAAGAGAGGGGTCATTCACCGCGACATATGCTTAGAGAGAGGGGCCGTCCATCACGGTATACGCCCTATGAAAGTGAACATTCATTATGATATACAATCGAAGAAAGGGGTCATCATACACGACATACGCTCAAAGAGAGGGGACGTCCATCACGGTAGACGCACAAAGAGAGCATCATGGTATACGCTCAAAGAGAAGGGTTGTCCATCATGGTATCTGCTCACAAAGAGGGACCGTTCATTATGACATGCACTCGAAGAAAGGGATCGTTCACCGTGGCATACGCTCAAAGAGAGGGGTCGTCCATCACAAAATACGCTCAAAGGGAGGGACCGTTCATTAAGACATGCACTCGAAGAGAGGAGTCATTCACCGTGACATATGCTCAAAGACAAGGGTCGTATATCATGGTGTACGCTCAAGGAGGGGGACCGTTCACAATGACATGTACTCAAAGAGAGGGGCCATTCATCGCGACATACGCTCAAAGAGAGGAGTCGTCGATCACGGGATACGCTCATAGAGAGGGATCGTTCACCATGACATACAGTTGAAGAGAGGGGTCATTTAATACGAAAAACACTCAAAGAGTGGGGATGTCCATCACGGGATACGCTCAAAGAGAAGGGTCGTCCATCACGGTATCTGCTCACAAAGAGGGACCGTTCATTATGACATGCACTCGAAGAGAGGGGTCATTCACCGTGGCATACGCTCAAAGAGAGGGGTCGTCCATCAAAAAATACGCTCAAAGAGAGGGACCGTTTATTACGACCAGCACTCAAAGAGAGGGGTCATTCATCGCGACATACGCTCAAAGAGAAGGATCGTCCATCACAGTATATGCTCTAAGAAAGGGACCATTACATGCACTCCAAGAGAGGGGTCATTCATCGCGACAAACGCTCAAAGAGAAGTGTCGTCCATCACGGAATCCACTCGTAAAGAGGGACCGTTCATTATGACATGCACTCGAAGAGAGGGGTCATTCACCGTGGCTTACGCTCAAAGAGAACCATCACAATATACGCTCAAAGTGAGTGACCGTTCGTTCCGACCAGCACTCGAAGAGAGGGGTCATTCACCGTGACATATGCACAAAGAGAAGGGTCGTCCATCACGATATACGATCTAAGAAAGGGACCATTCATTATGACCTATCGATGAGAGGGGTCATTCACCGAGACATGCGCTCAAAGAGAGGGATTGTTGATTATGAATGCATTCAAAGAGAAGTGTCATTCATCGCGACATACTCTCAGAGAGAGGGGTCATCAATCACGGTATACGCTCTAAGAAAGGGACTATTTATTATGACATGCATTCGAAGAGAGGGGTCATTCATCGCGACATATGCTTAAAGAGAGGATCGTCGATCACGGTATATGCTCAAAGAGAGGGATCGTTGATTATGACGTGCACTCAAAGAGTGGTGTCATTCATCGGGACATACTCTCAAAGAGAGGGCTCATCTGTCACGGTATACGCTCTAAGAAAGGGACTATTTATTATGACATGCACTCGAAGAAAGGGGTCATTCATCATGACATATGCTCAAAGAGAGGGGTCATTCACAACGACATATGAACAAAAGGAGGGGTCATCGATCACGGTATATGTTCTAAGAACGGGACCGTTTAGTATGACATGCACTGAAGAGAGAAGTCATTCACCGCGACATACGCTCAAAAAGGGAGGAACCGTTCATTATGACATGCACTCAAAGAAAGGGATCATTCACCGCGACATACGCTCAAAGAGAGAGGTCGTCCATCGCGGATACGCTCAAAGAGAGGGGTCGTCCATCACGGATACGCTCAAAGAGAGGGACCGTTCACCATGAATTGCACTCAAAGATAGGGGCCATTCGTCGCGACATACGCTCAAAGAGAGGGGTCGTCCATCACGGTATACGCTCAAAGAGAGGGACAATTCACCATGACATGCACTCGAATAAAGGCGTCATTGATCATGACAAATGCTCAAAGAGTGGTGTCGTCCAACACGAGATACACTCAAAGAGAGGGACCGATCATTATGACAAACGCTCGAATAGAGCGGTCATTCCCCGCGACATACGCTCAATGAGAGGGGTTGTCCACCACGATTTACTCTCTAAGAAAGGAACCGTTCATTACGACATACACTCGAAGAGAGGGGTCATTCATCGTGATATACGCTCAAAGAGAGGGATCGTCCATCACGGTATACGCTCAAAGATAGGACCTTTCATTTTAACATGCACTCGAGGAGAGGGTTGATTCATCGCGACATACTCTCAAAGAGATGGGTAGTCCATCACAGTATACACTCTAAGAAAGGGATCATTACTTGCACTCAAGGAGAAGGGTCATTCATCGCGACAAACGCTCAAAGAGAAGGGTTGTCCATCACAGTATCTGCTCACAAAGAGGGACCGTTCATTATGGCATGCACTCGAAGAAAGGGGTCATTCACCGTGGCATACGCTCAAAGAGAGGGGTCGTCCATTAAAAAATACTCTCAAAGAGAGGAACCGTTCATTATGACATGCACTCGAAGAGAGGAGTCATTCACCGCGCCATATGCTCAAACACAAGGGGTCGTATATCATGGTATACGCTCAAGGAGAGGGACCGTTCACCATGACATGAACTCAAAGAGAGGGGTCCTTCATTACGAAAAACACTCAAAAAGAGGGGATGTCCATCACGAGATACGCACAAAGAGAGGGACTGGTTATTATGACATACGCTCGTATAGATCGGTCATTCACCGCGACATACGCAAAAGAGAGGGGTCGTCCATCACGGTTTACGTTTTTAGAAAGCAACGGTTCATTATGACATGAACTCGAAAAGAGGGGTCATTCATCACGACATACGCTCAAAGAGGGGGGTCCTCCATCATGGTATTCGCTTAAGGAGAGGGAACTTTCACCATGACATGCACTTGAAGAGAGGGGTCATCCATCGCGATATACGCTCAAAAAGTAGGCCTCGATCACGATATACGCTCAAAGAGGAGTCATTCATCGCAATGTACGCGCAAAGAGAGGGGTCATTCATCACAACGTACGCTAAAAAAGTGGGTCTCGATCACGATATTTTCTTAAGGAGAGGGAACCTTCATTATGACATGCCCTCGAAGAGGGGTCATTCATTGCAACTTACGCTCAAAGATAGGGGTCGTCCATCACAGTATACACTCAAATAGAGGTACTGTTCACCATGAAATGCACTTGAAGAGAGGAGTCATTCATCGCAACGTACGCTCAAAGAGAGGGCCATCGATCACGGTATACGCTCAAAGAGAGGGACCGTTGATTATGACATGCACTCAAAGAGACGTGTCATTCATCGCGACATACTCTCAAAGAGTCCATCACGATATACGCCCAAAGAGTGGGACTGCTCACCATGACATGCAGTCGAATAGAGGGTTTTTTATTCATCTCCACATACGGTCAAACAGAGGGGTCGTCCATCATGATATACGCTCAAAGAGAGGGACCATTCATTATGACGTATGCTAGAAGAGAGGGGTCAATCACCCCATCATACGCTCAAAGAGAGGGACCATTCATTATGACATATGCTAGAAGAGAGGGGTCAATCACCGCGTCATACGCTCAAAGAGAGGTGTCGTCCAACACGGTATACGCTCTAAGAAAGGGATGGTTCATTATGACAAGCACTCAAAGAGAGGGGTCAATCATCACAACATACGGTCAAAGAAAGGGACTGTTTATTATGACATGCACTTGAAGAGATGGATCATTCATCACGATGTACGTTCAAAGAGAGGGGTCGTCCATCATGGTATACACTCAAAGAGAGGGATCGTTCACCATGACATGCACTAAAAGAGAGGGGTCATTCACATCAAGATATATGCTCAAAGAAAGGGTCGTCCATCACGGGATAAAATCAAAGAGAGGGACCGATGATTACGACAAACTCTCGAAGGGAGGGTTATTCACCGCAACATACCCTCAAAGAGAGGGATCGTACATCACAATATACGCTCAAAGTATGGTACCGTTCATTATGACATGCACTCGAAGATAAGAATCATTCATCGCGACATATGCACAATGAGAAGGGTCGTCCATCACGGTATACGCTCTAAGAAAGAGACTGTTCATTATGACATGCACTCGAAGAGAGGGGTCATTCAACGCGACATACACTCAAAGAGAGGGGGCATCCATCACGACATACGCTCAAAGAGAGGGAACGTTCATTATGAAATATGCTCGAAGAGAGGGGTCATTCACTGTGACATACGCTCAAAGAGGAGTCATCCATCACGCTATACGCTCAAAGAAAAGGACCGTTCATTATGAAATTCTCTCGAAGAGAGAGGTCATTTACCGCGACATACGCTCAGCGAGAGGGGTCGTCCATCATGGTATACGCTCTAAGAAAGAGACCATTCATTATGACATGCACTCGAAGAGAGGGGTCATTCATCGCGATATACGCTCAAAGAGAGGGGTCGTCCATCACGGTATATGCTCAAAGAGAGGGACCTATCATTGTAACATGCACTCGAATAGAGGGCTCATTCATCGCGACATACGCTCAAAGAGATGGGTCCTCCATCACCGTATACACTCTAAGAAAGGGATCAATACATGCACTCAAAGAGAGGGGTCATTCATCGTGAGAAACGATCAAAGAGAAGGAACGTCCATCACGGTATCTACTCACAAAGAGGGACCGTTCATTATGACAAGCACTCGAAGAGAGGGGTCATTCAACGTGGCATACGCTCAATGAGAGGGTTCATCCATCACAATATACGCTCAAAGAGAGGGATCGTTCATTACGACCAGCACTCGAAGAGAGGGGTCATTCACCGAGACATACGTTCAAAGAGATGGGTCGTCCATCTCGATATACGCTCTAAGAAAGGGACCATTCATTATGACCTACTCTCGATGAGAGGGGTCATTCAACGTGACATATGCTCAAAGAGAAGGGTCGTCCATCACGGTATCCGCTCATAAAGAGGGACCGTTCATTATGACATGGACTCAAAGAGAGGGGTCATTTACCGTGGCATACGCTCAAAGAGAGGGGTCTTTATTCATCGCGACATACTCTCAAATAGTCCATCACGATATACGCCCAAAGAGTGGGACTGCTCACCATGACATGCACTCGAATAGAGGGGTTTTATTCATCGCGACATATGGTCAAAGAGAGGGGTCGTCCATCACAGTATATGCTCAAAGAGAGGGAACATTCATTATGATATATGCTAGAAGCGAGGGGTCATTCACCGCGTCATACGCTCAAAGAGAGGTGTCGTCCATCATGGTATACGCTCTAAGAAAGGGATTGTTCATTATGACAAGCACTCAAAGAGAGGGGTCAATCATCGCGACATACGCTCAAAGAGAATGGTCGTCCATCAGGCAATATGTTCTTAGAAAGGGACTGTTTATTATGACATGCACTTAAAGAGAGGGGTCATTCATCATGACGTACGTTCAAAGAGAGAGGTCGTCCATCATGGTATACGCTCAAAGAGAGGGATCGTTCACCATGACATGCACTAAAAGAGAGGGGTCATTCACATCGAGACATATGCTCAAAGAAAGGGGTCGTCCATCACGGGATACAATCATAGAGAGAGACCGATTATTACGATAAACTCTCGAAGGGAGGGGTCATTCACCGCAACATACCCTCAAAGAGAGGGGTCGTACATCGCGATATACGCTCAAAGTATGGTACTGTTCATTATGATATGCACTCGAAGAGAAGGGTCATTCATCGCGACGTATGCACAATGAGAAGGGGCGTCCATCACGGTATACACTCTAAGAAAGAGACCGTTCATTATTACAAGCATTCGAAGAGAGTGGTCATTCAACGTGACATACACTCAAAGAGAGGGGTCATCCATCACGACATACGCTAAAAGAGAGCGAATGTTCATTATGAAATACGCTCGAAGAGAGGGGTCATTCACTGTGACATATGCTCAAAGAGAAGGGTCATCCATCACGGAATACGCTCAAAAAAAAGGACCGTTCATTATGAAATTCTCTCGAACAGAGGGGTCATTTACCGCGACATGCGCTCTGCGAGAGGGGTCATCCATCACGGTATACGCTCTAAGAAAGGGACCATTCATAACGAAATACGCTCGAAGAGAGGGGTCTGTCACTATGACATACACTCAAAGAGAAGGTTCATCCATCACGGTATACGCTCTAAGAAAGGGGTCGCTCATTATGACATGCACTCGAAGAGTGGAGTCATTCATCGCAACATACGCTCAAAGAGTATGGTCGTCCGTCACGGTATACGCACTAAGAAAGGGACCATTAATTATGACATACACTGAAAGAGAGGGGTCATTCACCGCGACATAAGCTCAAAGAGAGGGACCGTTCACCACGAAATGCACTCAAAGAGAGAGGTTTTTCATCGCGACATATGCTCAAAGAGAGGGATCGTCCATCATGGGATACGCTCAAAGAGAGGGACAGGTCATTACGACATGCTCTTTAAAAGGGACTGTTCATTATGACATGCACTCGATGAGAGGGGTCCATTCATCGCGACATACACTCAAAGAGAGGGATCGTCCATCACGGTATACGATCAAAGAGAGGGATCATTTACCATGACATGCTCTCGAATAGAGGGGTCATTCATTGTGACATACGCTAAAAGAGAGTGGTCGTCCATCACGGTATACGCTCAAAGAGAGGTACCGTTCACCATGAAATGCACTCGAAGAGAGGGGTCATTCAACGCGACATACGCTCAAAGAGAGGGTTCATCCATCATAGCATACGCTCAAAGAGAGGGACCGTTCATTATGAAATACGCTCAAAGAGAGGGGTCAACCATCACGGTATATGCTCTAAGAAAGGGATCGTTCATTACAAAATACGCTCGAAGAGAGGGGTCATTCATATCCACATATGCTTAAAGAGAGAGGGTCAACGATCACGTCATACGCTCAAAGAGAGGGACAGTTTATTATGAAATACGCTCGAAGAGAGGGATCATTCACCGCGACATAGGCTCAAAGGGAGGGGTCATCCATCACAGTATACGGTCTAAGAAAAGGACCATTCATTATGAAGTACGCTCGAAGAGAGGGGTCATTCACCGTGACATACAGTCAAAGAGTAGGTTCATTCATCACGTTATATACTTTAAGAAAGGGACTGTTCATTATGACATGCACTCGAGGAGAGGGGTCATTCATCGCGACATACGCTCAAAGATAAGGGTCGTCCATCACGATATACGCACTAAGAAAGGGACCGTTAATTATGACATGCACTCAAAGAGAGGGGTCATTCATCGCGACATACGTTCAGGAAGAGGGGTCGTCCATCACGGTATACGCTCCAAGAGAATGACCGTTCACCATGATATGCACTCAAAGAGAGGGGGCATTCATCGCGACATACGCTCAAAGAGAGGGACCGGTCACTACGACACACTCTCGAAGAGAGGGGTCATTCACCGCGACATACGCTCAAAGAAAGGGACCGTTCATTATGACATGCACTCCATGAGAGGGGACATTCATCGCGACATACACACAATGAGAAAGGTCGTTGAATCGACCTTTTTCAGGTTGAAAGATGGAAAACGGAAAATTAGTTTGAAAAGTATTAAGGAGAGAAGATCTTTGGTGGTATTGATTTAATGCCCTTCGAAAATGTTATTTAAAAAATATAAATTCTTTTGGAAAAATAAATTTGGAGCCGCCATCGGTCACTAAGGTAGACCGAACACCTTAAAAGGAAAATCAAAGATTTATTTTGAAAAAGGGTTTTGGACTTGGTTATGCATGGGGAAGGATTAGCAACCCCATCACTCTCTAAAATCGGTACCAAAAATATTTTCTTTAAAAATCATGTTTCAACTTTAATTTAATTTTAAATCCTTTTCTAAATTCAATTGACCTTAATTAAATTTGTTTAATTTAATTGGTGAATTCAAATCAATAAAGTATTTAATTAATAAGGTTGACGATACACCGGACCAAAGACTAAATCAACGTCAAATAATATTGTTCGTCGTGTTAGTTTAGGGTTCAGATCCTGCACGTCAGCTTATGAATGATGCAACATAAAAAGAAATGATGTCATAATCGTGTCGGCTTTTAATTTTAATTACCTAGAGATGATGAAAAATAATTTTAATATTTCGCTCAACGTCCGATGATTCGGACCGTTATGACACAAGCATAAAAACTAATGATCACCTCTTTTCTTATAATCTAATCAACTAAATAAAGAGAAACTGACCTAAATAAATAATACTAAATTATGTGAATGATTATAGTCTAGTGATACGAATCCAAAGGTAAAAAATCGAATGATTCAGCGCATGCATTTGGTGAGACAAATTCTAGAAATAAAATATCATTATTATTCTACCTCAATATGAAGAATTAAACATAAATAAATACACATGCAAGTAACAATTGATTTTGATTTAAAGACCATGTAATATATATAATATATATATAAAGGATAAAACAAAATGACATGCTTAGGAATAAATTAAATAAAACAAGGACGCCTGTATACATAACTAACGATATATACATATATATTTGATTACATACATTATTAATACATAGTTATGCAACATAATATATCACATTTGATGATTTCATAATATCCACAAGTACATATTATATATATACACACACCGATAAAACTTAAACAAATAGTAAGGTAGAATATTAACATGCGTAGTACACATATTATTATAATAAGCACACGTACAAACATGCAATATTAATGTAAAATATACGACCATAATATTAATACCCGTAAAGAAATTAAAGCGTCCAAGCCCATTATTTTAAACATAAAAGTGACGAGTTAGACCTAGATAAAATGGTGATTGCAGTCGTCCATCATGGTATACGCTCTAAGAAAGGGACCATCCATTATGACATGCACTCAAAGAAAGGGGTCATTCAATGCATCATATGCTCAAAGAGAGGGGTCACCCATCACGGCATACGCTCAATGAGAGGGACCATTTATTATGAAATACGCTCGAAGAGAGGGGTCATTCACCGCGACATACGCTCAAAGAAAAAGGTCATCCATCACAGGTATGCTCTAAGAAAGAGACCGTTCATTGTGAAATACGCTCGAAGAGAGGGGTCATTAAACGCGACATATGCTGAAAGATAAGGGTCATCCATCACGGTATACGCTCTAAGAAAGGGACCTTTCATTATGACATGCACTCGAAGAGAGGGGTCATTCATCGCGACATACGCTCAAAGAAAAGGATCGTCAATCATGGTATACGCTATAAGAAAGGGACCATTCATTATGACATGCACTCGAAGAGAGGGGTCATTCATCGCGACATACGCTCGAAGAAAAGGGTCGTCTATCACGGTATACGCTCAAAGAAAGGGACCGTTCATTATGACATGCACTCGAAGAGAGAGGTCATCCAACGCGACATACGCTCAAAGAGAGGGGTCATCCATCACGGTATACGCTTAAAGAGAGGTATTATTCACCATGACTTGAACTCGATGAGAGGGGTCATTCATCGCAACATACGCTCAAAAAGAGGGGTCATCGATCACGATGTAGGCTCAAAGAGAGGAACCGTTCGGTATGACATGCCCTTGAAGAGAGGGGTCATTCATCGCGACCTACGCTCAATGAGAGGGGTCGTACATCACGGTATAAGCTCAAAGAGAGGGATCGTTCCGCATGACATGCACTCGAAGAGAGGGGTCGCCCATCACGGCGTATGCACAAAGAGTGGGACCTTTCATTTTGGCGTACTCTCGAAGAGAGGCATCATTCACCGCGACATACGCTTAAAGAGAGGGATCGTCCATCATGGTATATAATATAAGAAAGGGACCGTTAATTATGACATGCACTCGAAGTGTGCAGTCATTCATCGCGACATAAGCTCAAAGAGAAGGGTCGTCCATCACGGTATACGCTCTAAGAAATATACCATTCATTATGACATTAACCCGAAGAGATAGGTCATGGCAGGGTCATCCATCACGACATACGCTCAAAGAGGGGGACCGTTCATCCTGATATGCACTCAAAGAGAGGGTTCTTTCGTCGCGACATATAATCAAAGAGAGGGGTCATTCATCGCGACATATATTTAAAGAGAGGGGTCATTCCATCACGGAATACGCTCATAGACAAGGACTGGTCATTATGACATGCTCTCGAAGAGAGGGGTCACTCACCACATCATACGCTCAAAGAGAGGGGTCATCCATCACGACATACGCTCTGAGAAAGGGGTTTACGCTCAAAGAGAGGTGTCGTCCATCACGGTATACGCTTTAAGAAAGGGACTGTTTATTATGACATTCACTCGAAGAAAGGGGTCAATCATCACGACATACGCTCAAAGATAAGGATCGTCCATCACGGGATACGCTCTAAGAAATGTACTGTTTATTATGACATGCACCCAAAGAGCGGGGTCATTCATCGCGACATACATTCAAAGAGAGGGGTCGTCCATCACGGTATACGCTCAAAGAGAGGGATCGATCATTACGGCATACTCTCGAAGAGAGGGGTTGTTCGCCGCGATATACGCTCAAAGAGAGAGGTCGCCTATCACGGTACACGCACAAAGAAAGGGACCGTTCATTATGACATGCACTCGAAGAGAGGGGAATACGCTCAAAGAGAGGTGTCGTCCATCACGGTATTACCTCTAAGAAATGGAACGTTCGTTACGACATGCACTCGAAGAGAGGATTCAATCATCGCGTCATACGCTCAAAGAGAATGGTCGTCCATCACGATGTACGCTCTAAGAAAGGGAGTGTTTATTATGGCAAGCACTCGAAGAGAGGGGTCATTCATCGCGACATACGTTGAAAGAGAGGGGTCATCCATCACGGTATACGCTCAAAGAGAGGGATTATTCACCATGACATGCACTCAAAGAGAGGGGTCGTCCATCACTATATACGCTCAAAGAGAGGGGTCGTCCATCACGGTACACGCTCAAAGTGAGGGACCGTTCACCATGACTTGCACAAAAAGAGAGGGGTCATTCATCGAGACATATGCCCAAAGAGAGGGGTCGTCCATCACGGGATACGCTCAAAGAGAGGGGTCATTCAACGCGACATTCGCTCAAAGAGAGGGGTCATCCATTACGGTATACTCTTAAAGAGGACCTTTCACCACGACTTGCACTCGAAGAGAGGGGTCATTCACCGCAACATACGCTCAAAGAGAGGGGTCGTCTATCACGAAATACGCTCTAAGAAAGGGACATTTCATTATGACGTGTAGTCGAAGAGACGGGTCATTCATCGCGACATATGCATAATGAGAAGGGTCGTCACAGTATACGCTCTAAGATAGGGATCGTTCATTATGAAATACGCTTGAAGAGAGGGGTCATTAACCGCGACATACGCTCAAAGAGAGGGGTCATCCATCATGGTAGATGCACTAAGAAAGGGTTCATTAATTATGAACTACCCTCGAGGACAGGGGTCATTCACCGTGACATACGCTCAAAGAGAAGGACATCCATCATGTTATATGCTATAGGAAAAGGACCTTTCATTATGACCTGCACTCAAAGAGAGGGGTCATTCATCGCGACATTCGATGAAAGAGTTGGGTCGTCCATGACGGTATACGCTCAAAGAGAGAGATCATTCACCATGTCATGCACTCGGAGAGAAGGGTCATTCATCGCGACATACGCTCAAAGAGAGGGGTCGTCCTTCACGACATACGCTCAAACAGAGGAACAATTCATTATGACATACTCCAGAAGAGAGGGGTAATTCACCACGACATACACTCAACGAGAGGAGTCGTCTATCACGGTATACGCTCTTACAATGTGATCATTCATTATGATATGCTCTCGAAGAGAGGGGTCATTCATCGCGACATACGCTCAAAGAGAGGGCTCGTCCATCACGGCATATGCTCAAAAAGAGGGGTCGTTCATTATGACATACTCTAGTAGTGAGGGGTCATTCACCGCGACATACGCTAAAAGAGATGGGTCGTCCATCACGGTATACGCTCAAAGAGAGGGACCCGTTAATTATGACATACGCTCGAAGAGAGGGGTCTGTCACTATGACATACGCTCAAGGAAAGGTGATGTTCATCACGGTATACGCTCTAGGAAAGGGATTGCTCATTATGAGATGCACTCGAACAGAAGGGTCATTGATCGCGATATACGCTCAAAGGGAAAGGTCATCCATCACAGAATGCGCTCAAAGAGAGGGATTGTTCAGCATGACATGCACTCAAAGAGAAGGGTCATTCATTACGACATACGCTTAAAGAGAGGGGTCCTCCATCACGGTATACGCTTAAAGATAGGGGTCGTTTAGCATGACATGCACTCAAAGAGAGCGGTCATTCTGAGCGACATACGGTCAAAGAGAAGGGTCGTCCGTCACGCTCTAAGAAAGGGACCGTTCATTATGACATGCACTCGAAGAGTCATTCATCGTGACATAAGCTCAAAGAGAGGTGTTGTCCATCACAGTATACGCTCAAAGAGAGGGACCGTTCACCTTGACATGCACTCGAAGAGAGTTGTCATTCGTGGAGACATACGCTCAAAGAGAGGGGTGGTCCATCACGGCATACGCTCAAAGAGGGGGACCGTTCATTATTATATACTCTCGAAAAGAGGGTTCATTCACTACGACATACGCTCAAAGAGAAGAACCATTCACCATGACATGCACTTGAAGAAAAGGTCATTCATCGCAACATACACTCAAAGAGACGGGTCATCGATCACGGTATACGCTCAAAGAGAGGGACCGTTCATTATGACATGCACTCAAAGAGAGAGAACGTTCATTATAATGTACACTCGAATAGAAGGATCATTCCTCGCGACGTACGCTCAAAGAGAGGGGTCATTCATCACGACATACGCTCAAAGAAAGGGGTCGTCCATACTAGCATAAGCTCAGATAGACGGATCGTTCACCATGTCATGCACTCCAAGAGAATGGTCATTCATCGCGACATATGCTCAAAGAGAGGGGTCATCCATCATGGTATACGCTAAAAGAGAGGAACCGTCCATTAAGACATACACTCGAAGAGAGGGGTCATTCATCGTGACATATCTTAAAAGACGGGTCGTTTATCACGGTATATACTCAAAGCGAGGAACCGTTCACCATGACATGCACTCGAAGAGAGGGGTCATTCATCATGACATACGCTCAGAGAGATGGATCGTCCATCCTAGTATACGCTCTGATAGAGGTACCGTTCACCATGTAATGCACTCACAGAGAAGGGTCATTCATCGCGACATGCGCTCAAAGAGAGGGGTCATCCACCATGGTATACGCTAAAAGAGAGGGATTGTCCACTAAGACATACACTCGAAGAGAGGGGTCATTCATCGCGACATATGCTCAAAGAGATGGATCGTCCATCACGGTATACTCTCAAAGAGATCGACCGTTTATTATGACATGCACTCAAAGAGAGGGGTCATTCATTGAGACATATGCTCAAAGGGAGGGATCGTCCATTACGTTATACACCCAAAGAGAGGGACCACTCACCATGACATGCACTCGAATAGAGGGGTCATTCATCGCGACATACGCTCGAAGATAGGGGTCGTGCATTATGGCATACGCTCAGAGAGATGGTCCATTCATTATGACATATGCTCAAAGAGAGGGGTCATTGACTGCGTCGTACGGTCAAAGAGAGGTTTCTTCCATCACAATATACTCTCTAAGAATGGGACCGTTCATTATGACATGCACTCGAAGAGAGGGGTCATTCATCGTGACAAACACTCAAAGAGATGGGTCGTCCATCATGGTATATGCTCTAAGAAAGGGACTGTTTATAATATCGTGACATACGTTCAAAGAGAGGAGTCGTCCATCACGGTATACGCTCAAAGAGATGGAACATTTACCATGACATGCACTCAAAGAGAGGGGTCATTCATCGCGACATACGCTCAAAGAGAGGGGTCGTCCATCATGGGAGACTCTCAAAAAGAGGGACTGGTTATTACGATATACTCTCGAAGAGAGGGGTCATTCACCGCTACATTCGCTCAAAGAGATGGGTCGCCCATCACAGTATACTCTCTAAGAATGTGACCGTTCATTATGACACGCACTCTAAGAGAGGGGTCATTCATCGCGACATACGCTCACTGAGAAGGGTTGTCCATCACAGTATACGATCTAAGAATGGGACCGTTAATTATGACATGCACTCGAAGAGAGGGGTCATTCAACGCGACATACGCTCAGAGAGAGGGACCATTCATTATGACATACGCTCAAAGAGAGGGATTTTCCATCACCGTATACGTTCAAAGAGAGGGACCGTTCACCATGTCATACACTCGATGAGAGGCGTCATTCATCGCGACATCCGCACAAAGAGAGGGGTCAACCATCATGGTATACGCTTAAAGAGAGAGACCGTTCAGCATGACATGCACTCAAAGATAGGGGTCATTCACAACGACATGCGCTTGAAGACAGGGGTCGTCCATCACGTTATACGTTCCAAGAAGGGTACCATTGATTATGACATGCACTCAAAGAGAGGGGCATTCACCGCGACATACGCTCAAAAAGTGAACTCGTCCCTCACAGTATACGGTCTAAGAAAGGGATCGTTCATTATGACATGCACTCGAAGACAGGGGTCATTCATCGTGACATACACTCAAAAAGAGGGTCATCGATCACGGTATACACTCAAAGAGAGGGTTCGTCCATTATGACATACACTCGAAGGGAGGGGTCATTCACAGCGATATATGCTCAAAGAGAAGGGTTGTCCATCATGGTATATGCTCTAAGAAAGGGACTATTCATTATGACATACACTCAAAGAGAGGGGTCATTCATCGCGACATACGCTAAAAAAGAGGGGTCGTCCTTGTCGTTATACGCTCAAAGAGAGCGACCGTTCACTAAAACATGAACTCGAAGGGAAGAGTCATTCAACGCGACATACGCTAAAAGAGAGGGGTCGTTCATCACGGCATACGCTCAAACAGAGGACCATTCATTATGACATACTATCGAGGAGAGGGGTCATTCACTACGACATACTCTCAAAAAGAGGTGTCGTCCATCACGGTATACGCTCTAAGAAAGGGACCATTCATTATGACATGTAGTCGAATAGAGGGGTCATTCATCGCGACATTCGCTCAAAGAGAGGGGTCATCCTTTCACCATGACTTGCACTCGAATAGAGGGGTCTTTCATCGTGACATACGCTCAAAGAGATGGGACATCGTTTACGGTATACGCTCAAAGAGAGGGACCGTTTATTATGATATGCACTGAAAGAGAGGGGTCATTCATCTTGACAAACGGTCAAAGAGAAGGGTCATCCATCACGGTATACGCTCTAAGAAATGGACCTTTCATTATGAGATACACTAAAAGAGAGGGGTCATTCATCGCGACATACGCTCAAAGAGATGGGTTGTCCATCACGGTATACGCTCTAGGAAAGGGACCATTCGTTATGACATACACTCGAAGAGAGGGGTCGTTCATCGCGATTTACGCTCAACGAGAGGGGTCGTTCACCATGACATGCACTCAAAGAGAGGGGTCATTCATTATGACCTGCACTCGAAGAGAGGGGTCATTCATCGCGACATACGGTGGAAGAGTTGGTTCGTCCGTCACGGTATACGCTCAAAGAGAGAGATCATTCACCATGTCATGCACTCGGAGAGAGGGGTCATTCATCGCGACATACGCTTAAAGAGAGGGGTCGTCCGTCACGGCATACGCTCAAACAGAGGAACCGTTCACCTGGACATGCACTCGAATAGATGAGTCATTCACTGTAACATATGCTCCAAGAGAAGGGTCGTCCATTACGGTATATGCTCTAAGAAAGGGACCATTCATTATGACTTGCACTCGAAGAGACGGGTCATTCATTGCGACTTACGCTAAAAAATAGGGGTCGTCCATCTCGTTATACGCTTAAAGAGAGGGACCGTTCACCAAAACATGCACTCGAAGAGAGGGGTCATTCAACACTACATATGCTCAAAGAGATGGGTCGTCCATCACGGCATAAGCTCAAAGTGAGGGACCATTCATTATGACATAGTCTCGAAGAGAGATCAATCACCGCGACATACGCTCAAAGAGAGGTGTTATCCATCACGATATACGCTCTAAGAAAGAGACCATCCATTATGACATGCAGTCGAAGAGAGGGGTCATTCAACGCGACATTCGCTCAAAGAGAGGGGTCATCCATTACGGTATACTCTTAAAGAGGACCTTTCACCACGACTTGCACTCGAAGAGAGGGGTCTTTCATCGCGACATACGCTCAAAGAGAGGGGTCATCGATCACGGTATACGCTCAAAGAGAGGGATCGTTTATTATGACATGCACTGAAAAAGAAGGTTGATATGAATCCTGTTGTAGAATATCCGTATTTGTATTTGTGATTGCCCGATCATGATTCTAGTAAGTAACTGAAATGAAAAAGAGGAATTTTGAAATAAAACTTACAAGATGATATGAAATGGATGAATAGTATGGTGATATGGAATGATGATAAGATGGTTGTTGTGTTTAAGATGAAGTATGGAAAATATGGATGTATGGATGATGGAAGTGAAAATAAGGAATGTAATTGATGGTGCGGTGTAAACAAAGGAGGAACCAACACTAAAAAGTGAAGACTCGTTCCTTAAGAGTTTTTAAACCGTGACTTGGGTGAAAGGTTAAGGGATTGTGACCCTCTAGTTATAAGAACTAGGAACCATCAATATAAAAAAATAAATAGGGATAATGCTACAAGAACAATCTTGCAATCCGATAAAGTTCAAAAAGAACTATAAAAGAGAAACACTCTCAAGTTGTAATATATGTCAAATGTTGTATCTTTTACAATGGAATGAGTGCCTATTTATAGGTGTAAGACAACAACAAATTGATTGACCTAGACAAAGATTAAAGACTCATTATTCTAGTGTTAAAGGCCTATTAATTTGTAGGTTATCCCATCTCTAATTGACTGCTAGAAGTTTGATATAGAAGGATGAATGTGGTCATTCTTAGAATGATTGTTGACATACATATCATCCACATGTAGAAACCCTTGGGCTGATGCTTGATTAAATTGTCATTCATCCTCCTTTAATGGGTTGTTGATGAAACATTGAATTCAGCAATTGAATGATCTCTTGAATTTTTGGAAGAAGCATCTTGTAACTATTCCCGTATTGAATTTCCAGCATGTACTGTCTTCAATAATTTAATCATATCTTAAGCTTCGGATATCGGATTGAGGTGATTCAAAATGCGTTGGAAAGCTAAGGAATACAAGAAGAAGTTTGAACTAGTCCTAAAGACTCAAATATGCTCGTATCTAAACAAAAAATGCAAAACAAGTTGACTGATATTCCTTGAATTCCCTCCTTGAGTGTTGTTATAACTCCTGCCTTTACTCTCCCTTAAATGGTGATAATGAAGGCTTTCATTGCATGTCTTCTCTTTCTTTCTTGCTGAAACTAACAGCCTTAAAGTGATGTAAAGACTCTTGAAAACATTAAAATCATGGCTGGAAATAATAACATTAAAGTGGTGTAATTGCTCCATTGAATTGCATTGTAACCAATCAGCCTTGATGGACCTTCAAAGGACTTTATTTGATGTAAATGCCTTGTCATTCCTTAGAATATGATCAACCATTTCTCCAAAAGAATATCCTAGATGAAATAATATATAAGCAACCATTAAATAACAACTTTATTAAATAAAAATAAAAGTGAATGCATGAAACAGATTTAATGAGTTAGTTTAATTAATGAAACTAGTTTCATTGAATGATCTAGTTTAATTAATTATATCTCACACACTAAATGAACTTTTAAACATAAGAAAACTAATATGCTTTAAGTGAACTATCATGCATTAATTGAGCTAATGAACTTTATTGAACTAACACGCTTAAAAGAACATCAAGCATTATTTATTCATGCACACATGTTGAAATTAAATTTAAAAACCTAAGAAAGAACTCATGCAAACTCATGCCAAGTAGGAGGCTGTATTGTTCCAACAAAGTTGATGTTGCATTCTCTAATTTTCAGACTTGAATAAATAGATTTCCCATGGCCTCTTGAAATTTCTTGGTTTTAGCACGCGTCATAGGTCCAATAGGAAATTCTTTTTAATCATTGTTGGTTGTGATCATATCAAGGGTCATCCATCACGGTATACGCTCTAAGAAAGGAACCTTTCATTATGACATGCACTCGAAGAGAGGGGTCATTCATCGCGACATACGCTCAAAGAGAAGGGTTGTCCATCACGGTATACGCTCTAAGAAAGCGAGCATTCATTATGACATGTACTCGAAGAGAGGTGTCATTCATCACAATATACGCTCAAAGAGAGGGGTCGTCCATCAGGGTATCCGCTCAAAGGGAGGGACCGTTCATCGTTACATGCACTCGAACAGACGGGTCATTCAACGCGACATACGCTCAAAGAGAGGGTCATCGATCATGGTATACGCTCAAAGAGAGGGACCGTTCATTATGACATGCAATCGAAGAGGGAGGTCATTCATCGCGATATATGCTCAATGAGAGTGGTCGTCCACCACGGTATCCGCTCAAAGGGAAGGATCATTCACCATGACATGCACTCGAACAGACGGGTCATTTATCGCAACATACGCTCAGAGAGAGACCGTCCATTGTGACATGCACTCAAAGAGAGGGGTCATTCACCGTGACATATGCTCAAAGAGAAGGGTTGTCCATCATGGTATATGCTCTAAGAAAGGGACCATTCATTATGACATGCACTCGAAGAGAGGGGTCTTTCATCATGTCATACGCTAAAAAAGAGGGGTCGTCCATGTCTTTATACGCTCAAAGAGAGGGACCGTTCAGCATAACATGCACTCGAAGAGAGGGTCGTCCATCATGGCATACGCCAAAGAGTGGGACCATTCATTATGACATACTCTCGAAGAGAGGGGTCATTCACCACGACATATGCTCAAAGAGAGGTGTCGTCCATCACGGTATACGCTCTAAGAAAGGGACCATTGATTATGACATGCAGTCGAAGAGAGGGGTCATTCATCGCGACATTTGCTCAAAGAGAGGGGTCATCCATCACGGTATACTCTTAAAGAGAAGGACCTTTCACCATGACTTACACTCGAAGAGAGGGGTCATCTATCACGGTATACGCTCAAAGAGAGGGACCATTCATTTATTATGACATGCATTGAAAGAGAGGGGTCATTCATCGTGACATATGCTCAAAGAGAGGGGTTTTCCATCACCGTATACGCTCAAAGAGAGGGACCATTCACCATGTCGTGCACTCGAAGAGAGGGGTCATTCATTGCGGCATACGCTCAAAGAGAGGGGTCATTCATCATGGTATACGCTCAAAGAGAGGGACCATTCACCATAACATGATCATGAATAGAGGGGTTATTCACCGCGGTATATGCTCAAAAAGAAGGGTCGCCCATCGCGGTATATGCTCTAAGGGACCATTCATTGTGACATGTACTCGAAGAGAGGGGTCTTTCATTGCGACATACGCTAAAAAAAGGGGTCATGCATGTCAAATATGCATAATTAGTGCAAGTGAATACGTCGCAAGTAATAAAATGATGAGAAAGTCGTGTATCGTCTCCATACGGATTGTTATACTTAATATGTCTTCTTTTGTCTTCTTGCTCTATAAAATAAAATAAAAGCACAAGTAGTTTTGGGTGTGATTAAACTAAATAACAAACGCTAAATAATAATAGAAAAATCAAAAAGAGAAAGTGGTTAGGATGTAGTTGTGTTGTATAGTGGATTCAATTGACTTGTTTTTGTCCAATGCAATCGCACAACAACGTTCTCCTCATTTTTCTCATCATCTTGCCTACAATATCGCTACTTGTCCCTATCTGCTGCCTCGGCATCAGGTCCTGCCTCCTCCTCATTTGTTGCCGTGGCAATAGCTTTTCTTGCAAAGATACAAAAATACAGTAAAACTTGCTTTTTCTGTAAATATCATCTTTAATAGTATAACCTCTAAATATCTCACATTAAGTACATGCATTTGTCTAAGTAGGTATAGATTTGGTGATTAATTCCCGCAAAAGGTGTAAAACGTGATAGTGAGTTGAGCACTTATCACCCACCCAAACTCAAACTATTGCTTGTCCTCAAGCAATGCAAACCATCAAATTGTCAAATCTTATTCTTTCTTGGTCTTATGTTTTCATCTATTCTCCCCACCATAACTATGACTCTTCTTTAGACTTAACCTTTTGGTTACCCAAGGGTTTACCTAGAAGACAAACTATAAGATTTTGTGAGTGTGTGCGTTTTTGTGGACAAGTTTGATTAAAGGCCTTCTTAAACAAACTCTAAGTTCAAGACAAATAGACTTGAATTTAATTTTCTCTTCTTTAAAAAAACCAATTTCTTGAGCCAATTTCGGGCACCTCAAGGATTGTGTTTTCTCCTTAATATTTTCTTATTTCTTTTGCTATTCTTTTAAGCACATTAAATCCAATTTCGGGCACCTCTAACATGAAGAAGAGTACTTCCTAGAGCCGGTGATAGGCACATCTAGTCATAAATTCAAAAATCTAAGTCTTTATCACCTAAGTTTATTAAAAGAATTCCTATAGTCAAACAAGTCCCAAAAGTATTTTTAAGATCAACCACGACATACGCTAAAAGAGAGGGGTCATCCACCACCGTATACGCTCAAACAGAAGGACCATTCATTATAACATACGCTTGAAGAGAGGGGTCATTCACCGTGACATACGCTCAAAGAGAGGTGACGTCCATCATGGTATACACTCTAAGAAAGGGACCGTTCATTATGATCTGCACTCAAAATTAAGGGTCATTCATCTCGACATACGCTCTAAGAGAAGGGTCGGGTCGTCCATCACGGTAAATCTCTAAGAAAGGGACCGTTTATTATGACATGCACTCAATTGAGGGGTCATTCATCGCGACATATCTCAAAGAGAGGGTCATCGATCACGGTATACGCTCAAAGAGAGCGACCGTTGATTATGAGATGCACTCAAAGAGAGGGGTCATTCATTGTGAAATATTCTTAAAGAGAAGGGTCGTCCATCACGGTATACGCCCAAAGAGAGGGACCACTCACCATGACATGCACTCGAATAGAGGGGTCATTCATCACGACATACGGTCGAAGATAGGGTTGTCCATTATATTATACGCTAAAAGAGATGGTCTGTTCATTATGACATACGCTCGAAGAGAGGGGTTATTGTCCGCGTCATACGCTTAAAGAGAGGTGTCGTCCATCACAATATACTCTCTAAAAATGGGACCGTTCATTATGACATGCACTCGAGTAGAGGGGTCATTCATCGCGACAAACGCTCAAAGAGATGGGTCGTCCATCACGTTATATGCTCTAAGAAAGGGACAAATTATTATATCGCGACATACGTTCAAAAAAATAGGTTGTCCATCACGGTATATGCTCAAAGAGAAGGGCAATTCACCTTGACATGCACTCAACGAGAGGGGTCATTCACCACGACATACGCTAAAAGAGAGGTGTCGTCCATCACGGTTTTCGCTCTAAGAAAGGGACCATTCATTATGACATGCAGTCGAGGAGAGGGGTCATTCGTCACGACATTCACTCAAAGAGAGGGTTCGTCCATCACGGTATACTTTCAAAGAGAATTAACTTTCACCTTAACTTGCACATGAAGAGAGGTGTCTTTCATCGCGACATACGCTCAAAGAGAGGTTTCATCGATCATGGTATACGCTCTAAGAGAGGGGCCGTTTATTATGACATGCAGTGAAAGAGAGGGGTCATTCATCGTGACATACCCTCAAAGAGAGGGATTTTCCATCACCATATACGCTCAAAGAGAGAGACCGTTCACCATGTCATGCACTCGAAGAGTGGCGCCATTCATCGCGACACACGCTCAAAGAGAGGGGCCATCCATCATGGTATACGCTCAAAGAGAGGGACCGTTCAACATGACATTGACTCGAAGAAAGGGGTCGTTCACAGCGACATACGCTTGAAGACATGGGTCATCCATCACGATATACGTTCTACGAAAGGGACCATTCATTATGACATGCACTCGAAGAGAGGTGCATTCATCGCGACATACGCTCAAATAGAGAACTCGTCCCTCACAGTATACGGTCTAAGAAACGAACGGTTCATTATGACATGCACTCGAAGAGAGGGGTCATTCGCCGCAACATACGCTCAAAAAGAGGATCATTGATCACGGTATACGCTCAAAGAGAGGGACCGACCATTATGACATGCACTCAAAGAGAGTGGTCATTCACCGCGTCATATGCTCAAAAAGAAGGGTCGTCCATCACGATATATGCTCTAAGAAATGGACCATTTATTATGACATGCACTCGAAGAGAGGGTCATTCATCGCGACATAAGCTAAAAAAGAGGGGTCATCCATCTCGTTATAGGCTCAAAGAGAGGTATCGTTCACTAAAACATGCGCTCGAATAGAGGGGTCATTCAACACGACATATGCTCAAAGAGAGGGGTCGTCCATCACGGCATACGCTCAAAGAGTGGGACCATTCATTATGACGTACTATCGAGGAGTGGGGTCATTCACCGCGACATACGCTCAAAGAGAGTTGTCGTCCATCACGGTATACGCTCTAAGAATGGGACCATTGATTATGACATGCACTTGAAGAGAGGGGTCATTCATCGCGATATACGCTCAAATAGAGAGGTCGTCCATCACGGTATCCACTCAAAGGGATGGACCGTTCACCATGACATGCACTCGAATAGACCGGTCATTCATCGTGACATATGCTCAAAGAGAGGGTCATTGATCACGGTATACGCTCAAAGAGAGGGAGCGTTCATTATGACATGCACTCGAAGAGAGAGGTCATTAATCGTTATATACGCTCAATGAGAGGGGTCGTCTATCACGGTATCCTCTCAAAGGGAGGGATCGTTCACCTTGACATGCACTCGAATAGACGGGTCATTTATCGCGACATACGCTCAAAGAGAGAGTCATCGATCACGGTATACGCTCAAAGAGAGGGACCGTCCATTATGACATGCACTCGAAAAGAGGGGTCATTCACCGCGACATATGCTCCAAGAGAAGGGTCGTCCATTACTGTATATGCTCTAAGAAAGGGACCATTCATTATGACATGCACTCGAAGAGAAGGGTCATTCATCGCGACATACGCTAAAAAAGAGTGGTCGTCCATCTCGTTATACGCTTAAAGGGTGGGACTGTTCACCAAAACATGCACTCGAAGAGAAGGGTCATTCAACTCGACATATGCTCAAAGAGAGGGGTCATCCATCATGACATACGCTCAAAGAGAGGGACCATTCATTATGACATACTCTCGAAGAGGTGTCATTCATGGCGACATATGCTCAAAGAGAGGTGTCGTCCATCATGATATACGCTCTAAGAAAATGACCATTCATTATGACATGCAATCGAAGGGAGGGGTCATCCATTACGATATACTCTTAATGAGAAGGACCTTTCACTATGACTTGCACTCGAAGAGAGGGGTATTTCATCGCGACATACGCTCAAAGAAAGGGGTCATCGCTCATGGTATAGCTCAAAGAGAGGAAGTGTATATTTTGACATGCACTAAAATAGAGTGGTCATTCATCGTGGCATACGCTCAAGGAGAAGGGTTGGTACGAATCCGGTTGCTGAATATCCTAATTTGTATTTGTGATTGCCCGATCGTGATTCTAGTAAGTAACTGAAATGAAAAATAAGAATTTTGGAATAAAACTTATAAGATAATATGAAATGGATGGATAGTATGGTGAAATTAAATGGTGATAAGATGGTTGTTGTGTTTAGGATGAAGTACTGAAAATATGGATGTAAGGATGATGGAAGTGAAAATAAGGAATGTAATTGATGGTGCGGTGCAAACAAAGATGGAACCAACACTAAAAAGTGAAAACCCATTCCTTAAGAGTTTTTAAACCGTGACTTGGGTAAAAGGTTAAGGGATTGTGACCCTCTAATTATAAGAACTAGGAACCAACAATATAAAAAAATAAATAGGGATAAATGTCACAAGAACAATATTGCAATCCAAAAAAGTTCAAAAAGAACCATAAAAGAGAAACACTTTCAAGTTATAATATATGTCAAAAGTTGTATCTTTTACATGGAATGAGTGCCTATTTATAGGTGTAAGACAATAACAAATTGATTGACCTAGAAAAACATTAAAGACTAATTATTCTAGTGTTAAAGGCCTATTAATATGTAGGTTATCCCATCTCCAATTGACATCCAAAAGTTTGATATAGAAGGATGAATGTGGACATTCTTAGAATGAATGTTGACATACATATCATCCACATGTAGAAACGCTTGGGCTGATGCTTGATTAAGTTGTCATTCATCCTCCTTTAATGGGCTGTTGATGAAACATTGAATTCATCAATTGAATGGTCTCTTGAATTTTTGGAAGAAGCATCTTGTAACTATTCCCTATTGAATTTCCAGTATGTACTGTCTTCAATAATTTAATCATATATCTTAAGCTCCTGATATCGGATTGAGGTTATTCAAAATGCGTTGGAAAGCTAAGGAATAGGGGAGGAAGTTTGAACAAGACCTCAATACTCAAATATGCTCGTATCTATTCCAAAAATGGCGAACAAGTTGGATGATATTCCTTGAATTCCCTCCTTAAGTGTTGTTATAACTCCTGCCTTTACTCTCCCTTAAATGGCGATAATGAAGGGTTTCATTGCATGTCTTCTCTTTCTTTCTTGCTGAAATTGACAGCCTTAAAGTGATGTAAAGACTCTCTTAAAAACCTTAAAACCATGGCTGGAAATAACAACATTAAAGTGGTGTAATTGCTCCATTGAATTGCATTGTAACCAATCAGCCTTGATGGGTCTTCAAGGGACTTTAATTGATGTAAATGCCTTGTCATTCCTGAGAATATGATCAACTATCTCTCCAATAGAATATCCTAAATGAAATAATATATAAGCAATGATGTGAGCACATAACACTCTTAGTATGTGTGTTTACTTATGTATATACTATGTTAATTATTAGTATGTGTGTTTACTTATGTATATACTATGTTAATTATGTTTGCATTTGGTTTTAAGTGTGTTTGTGTGGTTAAAATAAGACTACAAGGCTTTTTAGATGTGTTTGCCTTGTTCTAATATAGGTACTTAGGAGAACCTTAGCTCAAGTGGGCATACTCAGCTTATCTCCAGCTCAGGAGAGCGTATGCAGTTCAATACCACCTCAAGTGGGTTATATTCCACTCAAAAGAAGCTCAATGGTGTGCACGCAGCTCACCTTAGCTCGGGGCAGCTCAGAGGCTTAGCTCCCAGCTCCATATAGCTCCTAACACTCTTAGCTAGTTCGTTTCAGCTCATCTCCATTTAAGAAAGGGAGGTGTCGACCATCACGTTATACGCTTTAAGAAAGGGATCGTTCATTATGACATGCACTCGAAGAGAGGGGTCATTCATCGCGACATATGCTCAAAGAGAAGGGTCGTTCATCACGGTATACGCTCTAAGAAAGGGACTATTTATTATGACATGCATTCGAAGAGCGGAGTCTTTATCGCGACATATGCTCAAAGAATAAGGTTGTGCATCTCGGCATATGCTCGAAGAGAGGGACCGTCCATTATGACATACGCTTGAAGAGATGGGTCATTCAACGCGACATACACTCAAAGAGAGGGGACGTTCATCACGGCATACGCTCAAAGAGAGGGACCACTCATTATGACATACTCTCTAAAAGAGGGGTCATTTACGGTGACATACGCTCAAGGAGTGGGGTCGTCCATAACGGTATACACTCAAAGAGAGGGACAATTTATTAAGACAAACACTCGAAGAGAGGGGTCATTCACCGGGACATACGCTTCAAGGGAGGTGTCGACCATCACGTTATATGCTCTAAGAAAGGGACCGTTCATTATGACATGCACTCAAAGAGAGGGGTCATCCATCGCGACATATGCTCAAAGAGAAGGATCGTCCATCACAGTATACGCTCTAAGAAAGGGAGTATTTATTATGACATGTATTCAAAGAGAGTGGTCAATCATCGCGACATACGCAAAAAGAAAGGGGTCGTCCATCACGGTATACGCTCAAAGATAAGGGTCATTCATCGTGACATACACTCAAAGATATGGGTCGTCCAACAAGGTATACACTCAAACAGTGGGATCGTTCAGCATGACATGCACTCAAAGAAAGGGGTCATTCACAGTGACATACGCAGAAAGAGAGGGGTCATCCATAACGGTATATGTTCTAAGAAGGGGACCGTTCATTATGACATGCAGTCAAGGAAAAAGTCCTTCACATTGACATACGCTCAAAAAAAGGGGTCATCAATCACAATATACGTCGTTCATTATGACATGCACTCGAAGAGAGGGGTCATTCATCATGATCTACGCTCTAAGAGAGGAGTCTTCCATCACAGTATCCGCTCAAAGAGGGGGACCGTTCACCATGACATGCACTAGAATAGATGGTACATTCATCGCGACATACGCTCCAAGAGAGGGACCGTTCATTATGACATGCACTCGAAGAGAGGGGTCATTCACCGAGACATACACTCAAAGAGAGGGGTCATCCATCACGGTATACGCTCCAATAGAGGGACCGTTCACCATGATGTGCACTCAAAGAGAGGGGTCATTCATCAAGACAAACGCTCAAAGAGAGGGGTCGTCCATCACGGGATAGGCAACAAGAGAGGGACCGGTCATTATGACATACGCTCGAATAGAGCGGTCATTCGCCACGATATACGCTCAAAGAGAGGGGTCGTCCATCACGGTATACTCCCAAAGAGAGGGTCCGGTCATCCCGACATACGCTCAAAGAGAAGGGTCGTCCATCACCTTGACATGCACTCAAGGAAAGGGGTCATTCATCGCGACATACGCTCAAAGAGAGGGGTCGTCCATCATGAGATACGCTCAAAGAGAGGGACCGTTCACAATGACATGCACTCTAAGAGAGGGGTCATTCATCACAACAAACGCTAAATGAGAGGGGTCGTCCATCACGGGATATGCTCAAAAGAGAGGGACCAGTCATTATGACATACGCTCGAATAGGGCGGTAGGATAGAGGGGTATGTTAAAAGAAGAGGGGTCGTCCATCACGATTTACACTCTAAGAAAGGGACCGTTTTATTATGACAAGCTGATACGCTCCAACTCTCCAAAGATTCTTCTAGAGAGAAGATTTGATTGCCCGGACCTTAGAATGCAAGCAAGCCTTGTATCCCGCTTGTTTCCTAAACGAAAGAATGTTAAAAGAAGCTGGAAATAAGATAAGGATGATTCAAGAAGGGGTTATAGTGTAGGGGATGTTGATGATTGATTAAGGAAGGAAATAGAGGTGTTTAAGTGATGTAAATGATATGAAAGGATATGTACAGGGTTGGTGAAGAATGGGGGAAGAAAATGGAAGATGGATGGTGATTATGGGGTGTTGAAATGATAGTATCCAAAGGGGCAAAGGTTGAACTTATGTTATAAGAACATAAACCTAATCTAGTTGCAACTCTGAGGGTGGTAGATGCACTTAGACCTCCTGGAAATGTAATTCAAGAAACCTAAAGTATAAAGGATGGAGGGTGATGCCACAAATTAAAGAGATGATTTGATAAGTCCAGTTCTAAAAAGAACAAGAATGAGAGATCAACTCACAAACTAAATAATCTGATTCAAAGTTGTGATTGAAATGCTAAAATGGCTACATATTTATAGGAAATGAAAGGGTGTGGACAAGGGACATTTCTCTTTGAAAAGGTGGCCGAATAGTGGCCTTGGTGTCTGTTCAATTGGTGGTGTCTCCCTCTTTAAATGTTTGATTGAATCGTGTCTCCTCCCAATAATTGTTGTAACTTTTCGGTTTAAAATTCCAGCTTGCACAATTTTCAGCAAATTGGACATATCTCGAGTTCCCGATACCGGATTGATGAGATTCAACATGCTCTAGAAAGATACGAGACAGAGGAACAACTTACATGAAGACACCAAAGTCCAATTCTACTCGTATCCTTCCCGAAATCGGCACACAAGTGGATCATCATGAATCTGTCCAATGAAGAGTGCTATCTCTTTGTTTTGGCGCCCAAAACATGTTTCCCTTCATGTTGGTTGGTTGTTTCTCTTGGGGAGGGAACATGTCTTTCCATATTTTAGCTGAAGGGTTGTAGGGTGAGCTAAGATGAGCTGGATGAGCTAAGGTTGAGTTGGCTAGCTAGCTGATTTAGCTAACTGAAAGTTCACCATCTTTGAGTGATGATTTGAGCTGAACGGCTAACCCCCTAGCTGAGTGAACTTATCCTTAGGGCCATAATACTCTCCTCAATCCATAAGAGTGTGTAGGAGCTGATCTGAATCCCATATGGATGGAAATTCACCATTTGTCGTTTTGAGCTCATTCTGAATTCATGAACTGGAATGAAGCTAGCATCCACTTCATTGCGCTGCCTAGGAGTATTTGGTACATTTTAGTGCTGATCGGAAGCTGGTAAGTGCCTCAAACAACGATTCTTTGTTTTGAGCTCAAATGGTGCATTCGAGCTAAAACAGAGCTGGCCAATAGTCCATTAAGCTGTGTTTAACATAACCTGCAAAAAACAACTTAAACTAATAAGTAATCAATAGTAATATAAGGAAATAACAAAGCTGACCAATTACAATGTAATCAATAGTAATATAAGGAAATAAACATTATAGTTATATAATATGAGATAGCAAGCGAATGTAGCACATGAATTGAATAAATAAAGAGGATTAAGAAGAACTCCCTAATTGGACTTGTGTGACTTATGGTATGGGCAGAATTTAAAGTTGGTCGTGCTCATATCACATGCACTCGAAGAGAGGGGTCGTACATCACGTCATACGCTCAAAGAGAGGAACCGTTCAGTATGAAATACGCTTGAAGAGAGGGGTCATTCCTAGCTACATACGCTTAAAGAGAGGGGTCATCCATCATGATATACGCTCTAAGAAAGGGACCGTTCACTATGACATGCACTCAAAAAGAGGGGGTCATTCATCGTGAAATATGTTCAAAGTGAGGGGTCATCCATCACGGTATACACTCTAAGAAAGGGACCGACCATTATGACATGCACTCGAAGAGAAGGGTTATTCATCGCGACATACGCTAAAAGAAAGGGATCGTCCATCATGGTATTCGCTCAAAGAAAGGGAACTTTCACCAAGACATGTACTCGAAGAGAGGGGTCATTCATCGCGACATACACTCAAAAGAGGAGTCTCGATCACGGTATTCGCTCAAAGAGAGGGACCATTTATTATGATATGCCCTCGAAGAGAGGGGTCATTCATTGCGACATATGCTCAGAAAGAGGGGTCATCCATCACAGTATATGCTCAAAGCCGGGAACTATTCAGCATGAAATGCACTCGAAGAGAGGGGTCATTCATTGCAACTTACGCTCAAAGAGAAGGTCATCAATCACAGTATATGCTTAAAGAGAAGGACCGTTGATTATGACATATACTTGAAGAGAGGGGTTATTCATTGCGACATACGCTCAAAGAGAGGGGTCGTCCACCGCGGTATATGCTCAAAGAGATGGACCATTCACCATGACATGCACTCTCATCGCGATATACGCTCAATGAGAGGGACCATTCAGCATGACATGCACTCAAGGAAAGAAGTCATTCACAGCGACATACGCAGAAAGAGAGGGGTCATCCATCATGGTATACATTATAAGAAAGAGACCATTCATTATGACATGCACTCGAAGAGAGGGGTCTTCCATCACGGTATCTGCTCAAAGAGAGGGACCGTTCACCATGACATGCAGTAGAATATAGGGGTCATTCAACGTGATATACGCTCAAAGAGAGGGGTTGTCGATCACGATATACGCTCAAAGAGAGGGACCGTTCATTATGACATGCACTCGAAGAGAGGGATCATTCACCGTGACATACACTCAAAGAGAGAGGTTGTCCATCACGGTATTAGCTTAAAGAGAGGGACCGTTCACCATGACATGCACTCAAAGAGAGGTGCCATTCATCATGACAAATGCTCAAAGAGAGGGGTCTTCCATCACAGGATACGCTCAAAGAGAGGGACCGTTCACCATGAGATGCACTCGAAGAGAGGATTCATTCATCACGACAAACGCTCAAAGAGAGGGGTCTTCCTTCACGGGATACGCTACAAGAGACGGACCGGTCATTATGACATACGCTCGAATAGAGCGGTAATTCACCGCAACATATGCTCAAAGAGAAGGGTCGTCCATCACGATTTATGCTCTAAGAAAGGAACCGTTCATTATGACATGTACTCGAAGAGAGGGTTTATTCACCGCGACATACGCTTAAAGAGAGGGGTTATCCATCTCGGTATACGTTCTATGAAAGGGACCGTTAATTATGACATGAACTCAAAAAGAGGGGTCATTCATCATGACATACGCTCAACGAGAGGGGTTGTCCATAACGGTATCTTTAAGATACTATTTCCATTTCACCATTCCTTATATATCCTCTCTATTCCATTCATCATTCTTAATCCTTTGTCATCCCCACAAAGTGTCCTAAACATCCGTTCACCCTTATCAACACCACACATCCTTCCGCTTCCATATCAGTCCCTAAACTATTCCTTTCTTTCCTTATCTTTAATTCTCTATTTTGCAGCCACTTCTTGCGAGAGACTTGCTTCCTTCCTAGGTCCTACAATCAAAGTGTACCGTTCAACATCATCAGCAAGACCGACACATATCATATTCTTATTTTGATGTTTAAAAATTATTGTTTGTTGGCAGATTTTCCTATTGATCTACCTGCACCGATTTTGTCACTTTTGCAGGAATTTGAGGACGTGTTTCCGGATGAAACACCAAAGGGATTGCCACCTTTTCGTGGCATTGAGCATCAAATTGATTTTATTCCAGGTGCTACTATCCCAAACCGACCAGCTTACCGAACTAACCCCGAAGAAACTAAGGAGCTTCAACACCAAGTTATTGAGTTAATGGACATGGGTTACATTCGAGAAAGTTTGAGTCTGTATGCTATTCCGGTGCTATTAGTGACGAAGAAAAGATGGATCTTGGAGGATGTGCGTAGATTGTAGAGCTATGAATCAAATTACAATTAAGTATCGTCATCCCATTCCACTACTTGGTGACATGTTGGATGAGCTTTGCGGAGCCTCATCTTCTCCAAAATTGATTTTAAAAGTGGTTATCATCAGACTCGCATGAGAGAAGGTGATGAGTGGAAGACAACCTTCAAGACGAAGCTAGGTTTGTATGAATGGTTAATGATGCCTTTTGGATTAACAAATGCACCTAGTACTTTTATGCGGTTGATGAACCATGTTCTACGATCATTTACTTGTAAATTTTGTGTTGTCTACTTTGATGATATCTTGATTTATAGCATGTCTTTATAGGATCATGTAGAACATTTGCGAGCTATTTTGCAGGTTTTGCAAGAAGAAAGATTGTTTGGTAACATGGAGAAATGTGTATTTTGTATAAACAAACTCACATTTCTTGGTTACATTGTCGGTTCTCAAGGAGTTGAAGTTGATCCTGAGAAGATAAAGGCAATTCAGGAATGGCCACAACCGACATCGATTACTCAGGTTAGATCGTTTTATGGTTTATCGAGTTTTTATCGACGGTTTATTCCTAACTTTAGTTCTATTACTTCCCCTTAACTGGGATTATTAAGAAGAATTCTAGCTTCTTTTGGGGTAAGGAACAAGAAGATGCCTTTCTCAAAATAAAAGACTGTTTGACTCGAGCACCTGTGCTAGCATTACCTGGTTTTGATAAAACATTTGAAATTGAATGTGATGCTTCTGGAATTGGTATAGGTGCTGTTTTGATGCAGGAAAAGAGACTCGTTGCCTATTTCAGTGAGAAATTGAGTGGTGTTACATTGAATTATCTGTTTCATGACAAAGAGATGTATGCACTAATTCGGGCTTTGAAGATGTGCCAGCATTACTTGTTGGCTAAGGAGTTTGTTATCCATACTGACCACGAGGCCTTACGTTACATAACAGGTCAGCATAAGTTGAATAAACGGCATGCTAAGTGGGTTGAATTCTTAGAATCTTTTCCTTATGTCATTCGTTACAGAAAAGGGAAAGAAAATGTAGTTGTTGATGCTTTATCACGTAGATATGCATTGTTGAGTTATCTTGATTCACATTTGATTGGTTTTGCGTATATTCGTGATTTATACCCTGATGATCCTGATTTTAGAGATAAGTTTAATGCTTGTAAGAAAGGCACAAATGAAAAGTTTTACAGGCATGATGGCTATCTTTTCAAAGAAAATAAGATATGCATTGCCCAGGGTTCGATGTGTGATATTCTGCTTCGTGAGGCACATGAAGGTGGATTGATGGGTCAATTTGGTGTCACTAAGACGTTACACACATTGAAGGAGAATCTGTTTTGTCCAAAGATGCGTAGAGATGTTGAAAGGTATTGTGAACGTTGTGTGACATGTAGGAAAGCAAAATCGGAGGTTTCACCACATGGTATGTACTTACCTCTAACTATTCTTGATTTCCCTTGGACTGATATTTCAATGGATTTTGTTTTGGGATTGCCTCGAACTAGAAATGGTAGAGATAATGTCTTTGTTGTGGTTGATAGATTCTCTAAGATGGAACATTTCATTGCATGCCATAAGACTGATGATACTGTTAATTTGCTAACTTGTTCTTTAGGGAGATTGTTCAATTACATGGTATTCCTACGTAAATTGTTTCTGACAGGGATGTTAAGTTTCTGAGTCATTTCTGGAGGACTCTTTGGAGCAAAATAGGTACAAAATTCATGTTTTCTACAACTTGTCATCCTCAAACTGATGGACAAACTGAGGTTGTTAATCGTGTTTTATCTACTTTGTTGCATTCCATCATTAAAAAGAACATTAGGACTTGGGATGATTGTTTGCCACATGTTGAGTTTGCATATAATCATTGATATAAAATATACAGCGAGATAGATGGTGGTGGCGGTATGATGTTGGATAGATTTGTCCTTGGCACCCTCTCAATCGCAATTGAATAGGCAAACACCTGCAAACGAAACGAATCTCTCCGGTGAATTGATGATATGTTGTTATCCTAGGCACCCTCCTATCCGTAATTATATAGGCAAACACCATAATCGGCTCTAACTCACCCTCCTAAACGCGATTGCTTAGGCAAGCGAGAGTGTGAAGATAATCTCCCTCATAAACACTTGAAGTAATTATGTTGAAGATGACTTCTGATAAGAAAAATAGCAAGGTGACAACCTTGCAAATAAAATGGCCCAAGGCCAAGAGTTTTTAAAACTCAGAAATTCATATTATTCATGTGTTTACAAGAAAATAATTGTCCCCTTTTATAGTCTAGAGGAGACCTTAGAATTGCCCAATAGATAGCTAATCAATCCCTAAATATCAGTATATTGATATCCTGATAAAATAAATCCCCTAAAATCAGTATATGAATAGCTAATTAAAAGGAATCCTAAGTAATAAAATAAAATAGTAATAAAAAGGGTCAAAGCTTTATAATTTAACTTTGAATTAATATATCTAATGTCTAATTCATCCAAAAACTTTACATATTAGCTTTTGAGATGAATTTTACAAAATCTCATAATAATCCCGTATCCAATTTTCTGCACCCGCAATCTTTGGTAAAACAAGCATATCATGAGCTCCCGATATCCAATTGATGCGTTTCAAGATGCGTTAAAAAGGTAACTGAATGGAGGTCAATTTCTTAGAAGACAACTCTGCCCATAAATGCACGGAACCCATCCAAAAAGTCAAGGCAAGTTGGCTGGCTTTCCAGACTTTACCAACAGATTCATATTTATGCTCAATATGCATTACTTTAGCCCTCTCAGGCATGTATCATTCCCCCACTACTCAAAAAGATACGCCCTCGAATCTAAACTAATGATTGGAGGAAGTTCATCAAACCATGGAAGAGAAGTAGACTTGAAAATTTAACAAGAATAAAAAAAGAAAAAAAACAAACAAACTCAATCCCAAGGAATCGAATTGAATCTGGTACCAAATGATTTAAAATACAGTAGGATAGATGGTGGTGGTGGTATGATGTTGGATACATTTGTCCTTGGCACCCTCCTAAACGCAATTGAATAGAGAAAGACCTGCAAATGAAACGAATCTCTCCAATGAATTGATGATATGTCGTTGTCCTAGGCACCCTCCTATCCGTAATTAGATAGGCAAACACCATAATCGACTCTAACTCACCCTCCTAAACGCGATAGCTTAGGCAAGCGAGAGTGTGAAGATATTCTCCCTCGTAAAAACTTGAAGTAGTTATATTGAAGAAGACTTCTAAAAAGAAAAATAGCAAGGTGACAACCTTGTAAATAAAATGGCCCAAGGCTAAGAGTTTTTATAACTCAGAAATTCATATTATTCATGTGTTTACAAGAAAATAATTGTCCCCTTTCATAGTCTAGAGGAGATCTTAGAATTGCTTAATAGATAGTTAATCAATCCCCAAATATCAACATATTGATATCTTGATAAAATAAATCCCCTAAAATCAGCATATGAATAGCTAATTAAAAGGAACCCTAAGTAATAAAATAAAATACTAATAATAATGGTCAAAGCTTTATAATTCCACTTTGAATTAATTTATTTAATGTCTAATTCATCCAAAAACTTTATATATTAGCTCTTGAGATGAATTTTACAAAATCTCATAATAATCCTATATCCAGTTTTCTAACGCAATCTTCGGTAAATCAAGTATATCATGAGCTCCCGATATCCAATTGATGCGTTTCAAAATGTGTTGAACAGGTTACTCAATGACGGTCAATTTCTTAGAAGACAACTCTACTCATAAATGCACGGAACTCGTCCAAAAAGTCAAGGCAAGTTGGCTGGCTTTCCAGACTTTACCAACTGATTCATATTTATGCTCAATATGCATTACTTTAGCCCTCTCAATCATGTATCATTCCCCCACTCCTCAAAACGGTTCGCCCTCGAATCTAAAATGATGATTGGACGAAGCTCATCAAAGATTAAAGTACCATAGAAGAGAAGCAGACTTGAAAATTTAACAAGAATAAAAAAAGAAAAAAACAAACAAACTCAATCCTAAGGAATCAAATTGAATCTGATACCAAATGATTTAAAATACAGTAGGATAGATGGTGGTGGTGGTATGATGTTGGATAGATTTGTCCTTGGCACCCTACTAATCGCAATTGAATAAACAAAGACCTGCAAACGAAACGAATCTCTCCAATGAATTGATGATATGTCGTTGTCCTAGGCACCCTCCTATCCATAATTAGATAGGAAAACACCATAATCGGCTCTAACTCACCCTCCTAAACGTGATTGCTTAGGCAAGCGAGAGTGTGAAGATATTCTCCCTCATAAAAACTTGAAGTAGTTATGTTGAAGAAGACTTCTTATAAGAAAAATAGCAAGGTGACAATCTTGCAAATAAAATGGCACAAGGCTAAGAGTTTTTATAACCCAGAAATTCATATTATTCAGGTGTTTACAAGAAAATAATTGTCCCTTTTCATAGACTAGAGGAGACCATAGAATTGCTTAATAGATAGTTAATCAATCCCTAAATATCAACATATTGATATCTTGTTAAAATAAATCTCCTAAAATCAGCATATGAATAGCTAATTAAAAGGAATCCTAAGTAATAAAATAAAATACTAATAATAATGGTCAAAGCTTTATAATTCAACTTTGAATTAATTTATTTAAGGTCTAATTCATCCAAAAACTTTATATATTAGCTTTTGAGATGAATTTTACAAAATCTCATAATAATCCTGTATCTAGTTTTCTGGCGCAATCTTCGGTAAATCAAGTATATCATGAGCTCCCGATATCCAATTGATGCGTTTCAAGATCCATTGAAAATGTAACTGAATGACGTTCAATTTCTTAGAAGACAACTCTGCCCATAAATGCACAGAACCCATCAAAAAAGTCAAGGCAAGAGTGCTGGCTTTCCAGACTTTACCAACAGATTCATATTTATGCTCAATGTGCATTACTTTAGCCCTCTCAATCATGTATCAATCATGTTGTACATTCTGCTACTAAGATGTCGCCATTTGAGGTTGTTTATGGTTTTAACCCTATTACGCCTCTAGATTTGTTACCTTTGCCATAGGAACAAGTGACGAACATGGACGGTCAAGCGAAAGCAGAATTTGTGAAGAATTTGCATCAACGAGTGAAGGAAAATTTAGAACGAAGGACTCAACAGTATGAAAGCAAGCAAACAAAGGAAGGAAGGGAGTCACCTTCGATGTTGGTGATTGGGTTTGGGTTCATTTTCGAAAGGAATGTTTTCCAGCACAACAACGATTAAAGTTGTTACCATGAGGAGATGGTCCTTTTCAGGTGTTGGCGAAAGTGAATGACAATGCCTAAAAGATAGACTTACCGGGCGAGTATAATATAAGTGCTAATAATGTTTCTGATTTAACCCCTTATGATGATTCTGCAGATTTGAGGTCAAATCCTTTTCAAGAAGGGGGGATGATGTGAGCACATCATGTCAAGTCCAACAAGTTGATTCGGAGGTCTTACCATCAGGACCTATCACACATTCTAAGGCAAAGAAATACAGGGAATTTCTTTTGATATGCTCCAACTCTCCAAAGATGCTTGTAGAGAGAAGCTTTGATTGCCTGGACCTTAGAATGCAAGCAAGCCTTGTATCACGCTTGTTTCCTGAACAAAAGAATGTTAAGAGATGCTGGAAAAAAAATAAGGAAGATTCAAGAAGAGGTTATGGTGCGTTAGATGTTGATGGTTGATTAAGGAAGGAAATAGAGGTGTTTAAGTGATGTAAATGATATGAAAGGATATGTAAATGGCTGGTGAAGAATGATGGACGAAAATGGAAGATGGATGGTGATTATAGGGTGTTGAAATGATAGTATTCAAATGGGCAAAGGTTGAACTTATGTTAAATGAACATAAACTCAATCTAGTTGCAACTCTGAGGGTGGTAGATGCATTTAGACCTCTTGGAAATGTAATTTCAGAAACCTAAAGTATAAAGGATGGAGGGTGATGCCACAAATTAAAGAGATGATTTTATAAGTCAATAAAGTTCTAAAAGGAACAAGAATGAGAGATTAACTCACAAACTAAATAATCTGATTCAAATTTGTTGTTTGAAATGCAAAAATGGCAACATATTTGTAGGAAATGAAAGGGTGTGGACAAGGGGAATTTCTCTTTGAAAGGGTGGCCGAATAGTGACCTTGGTGTCTGTTCAATTGGTGGTGTCTCCCTCTTTAACCGTTCGGTTGAATGGTGCCTCCTCCCAATAATTGTTGTAACTTTTCGGTTTAAAATTCCAGCCTGCACAATCTTCAGTAAATTGGACATATCGCAAGTTCCCGATATCTGATTGATGAGATTCAACATGCGCTGGAAAGATAAGAGACAGAAGAACAACTTTCATGAAGACCTGAAAGTCCAATTCTACTCGTATCCTTCTCGAAATCGGTACACAAGTGGATCATCATGAATCTGTCCAATGAAGAGTGCTATCTCTTTGTTTTGGCGCCCAAAGCATGTTTCCCTCCATGCATAAATCAGAAACGTTGAAGGTAGCACTCACCTTGTAGTCTCCAGGAAGGTCAATTTTATAGGCATTGTTATTTATCTGTTTACTACTTGAAATGGTCCATCTCCCCTTGGTACTAGTTTAGACCTTATTTGATTAGGAAACCTTTCTTTACGAAAATGAGCCCACACCCAATCTCCTACCTCAAATATGACATTCTTCCTTCCTTTGTTTGCTTGGTACTCATATTGCTTAGTTCGTCGCTCTATGTTGTTTCGTACCTTTTGGTGAAGCTTCTTGACAAATTCTGCCTTGTTCTTGCCATCCTTATTAAGGAGCTGTTAATGTGGCAAGGTTAAAAGATCCAAAGGAGTAAGAGGGTTAAAGCCATATTCTACCTCAAACGGGGTGTATTTAGTGGCTGAATGAAGTGCTCGATTGTAGGCAAATTCCACATGTGGTAAGCATTCCTCCCACGTTCTGGTGTTCTTTTGGATGATGAACCTTAGAAGCGTAGATAACACTCGGTTGACTACTTTAGTTTGACCATCTGTTTGTGGGTGACAAGTTGTTGAGAAAAGCGTAGAGAGGGTTCATTCATCGCAACATACGCTCAAAGAGAGGGGTCGTCCATTGAGGAATAAGCTCAAAGAGAGGGACCGATCATTACAAAAGACTCCCGAAGAGAGGGTCATTCTCCGCGACATACGCTCAAAGAAAGAGGTTGTCCATCGCGATGTACGCTCTATGAAAGGACCGTTCATTATGACATGCACTCAAAGAGAAGGGTCAATCATCGCGACTTATGCACAATGAGAAGGGTCTTCCATCACGGTATACGCTCTAAGAAAGGGACTGGTCATTATGACAAGCACTCGAATACAAGGGTCATTCAATGCGACATATACTCAAAGGGAGGGGTCATCCATCATGGCATACGCTTAAAGAGAGAGAACATTCATTATGAAATACGCTCGAAGAGAGGGGCCATTCACCACGACATATGCTCAAAGAGAGGGGTCATTCACAGCGATATATTCTCAAAGAGAGCGGTTATCCATCGCGGCATACGCTCAAAGAGAGAGAGAGAGATCGTTCAATAAGAAATACGCTCGAAGAGAGGGATCACTCACTACGGTATATGCACTAAGAAAGGGACTGTTAATTATGACCTGCACTCAAAGAGAGGGGTCGTCCATCACGGTATACGCTCCATGAGAGTGACCGTTCACCATGATATACACTCAGAGAGAGGGGTTATTCATCACGACATACGCTCAAAGAGAGGGATCATCCATCACGGAAAACGCTCAAAGGGAAGGAACAGTCATTACGACAACCTCTTGAAGAGAAGGGTCATTCACCGCGACATATGCTCAAAGAGAGCGGTCATCCATCACGGTATACGCTGAAGGAGAGGGATCATTCACCATGTCATGCACTCGAAGAGAGGGGTCATTCATCGCGACATACTCTCAAAGAGAGGGTTCGTCCGTCACGGCATACGCTTAAAGAGAGGAACCGTTCATTATGACATACTCTCGAAGAGAGGGGTCATTCACCACGACATACGCTCAAAGAGAGGAGCCGTCTATCACGGTATACGCTCTCAGAAAGTGGTCGTTTATTATGACATGCACTCGAAGAGAGGGGTCATTCATCGCGACATACGCTAAAAGAGAGGGGTCGTCCATCACGATATACGCTGAAGGAGAGGGCTCATTCACCATGTCATGCACTCGAAGAGAGGGGTCATTCATCGCGACATACTCTCAAAGAGAGGGTTCGTCAGTCACGGCATACGCTTAAAGAGAGGAACCCTTCATTATGACATACTCTCGAAGAGAGGGGTCATTCACCACGACATACGCTCAAAGAGAGGAGCCGTCCATCATGGTATACACTCTTAGAAAGTGGTCATTCATTATGACATGCACTCGAAGAGAGGGGTCATTCATCACGACATACGCTCAAAGAGAGTGTTATACGCTCAAAGAGAGGGACTGTTCACCATGACATACACTCGAAAAGGGGTTTTATTCATCGCGACATACGCTCAAAGAGAGGGGTCGTCCATCACGGCATATGCTCAAAGGGAAGGGCCGTTCATTATGACATACTCTCGTGGTGAGGGGTCATTCACCGTGACATTCGATAAAAGAGAGGGGTCGTCCATCACGGTACACGGTCAAAGAGAGGGACCCATTCATTATACGCTCGGAGAGAGGGGTCTTTCACGGCGATATACACTCAAAGAGAGGTGACATCCATCATGGTATACGCTCTAGGAAATGGATTGTTCATTATGAGATGCACTCGAACAGAAGGGTCATTCATCGTGACATATGCTCAACGGGAAGGGTTGTCCATCATGATATACGCTCAAATAAAGGGACAGTTTATTATAACATGCACTCAATGAGGGGGGCCGTTCAGCATGACATGCACTCGAAGAGAGGGGTCATTCATAGCGACATACGCTCAAAAAGAAGGATCGTCTATCACGCTCTAAGAAGGGGATCGTTCATTGTGACATGCACTCGAAGAGCCATTCATCGCGGCATACGCTCAAAGAGAGGGGTCGTCCATCATAGTATATGCTCAAAGGCTAGACATTTTGTACTTGCTTATATATATGTGTATTTTGTAATGATAAAAGGTTAGACATTTTATGAATAAAATCACTTGCTATTATCCTAGATCTGTTTCAAACAAGGATCATTGTTTTTGAAGCAACGAACCCCTTATATAACAAACGCTCAATGAGAGGGGTCATCCAACACGGGATACGCTCAAAGAGAGGGAGCGGTCTTTATGACATATGCTCGAATAGAGCGATCATTCACCGCGACATACGCTCAAAGAGAAGGGCTGTCCATCACTATTTACTCTCTAGGAAAGGAAGCGTTCATTATGACATGCAATCGAAGAGAGGGGTCATTCAGCGTGACATACGCTCAAAGAGAGGGGTCATCCATCACGGTATACGGTCTAAGAAAGAGACCGTTCATTATGACATGAACTCGAAAAGAGAGTTCATTCATCGCGACATACGCTCAAAGAGATGGGTCGTCCATCACGGTATTCGCTCAAAGAGAGGGATCTTTCACCATGACAGGCACTCGAAGAGAGTGGTCATCCATCACGACATACGCTCAAAAAGAGGGGTCTCGGTCATGGTATACGCTCAAAGAGCCCTTCATTATGACATGCCCTCGAAGTGGGGTCATTCATTGCGACATACGCTCAAAGAGAGGGGTCGTCCATCATAATATACACTCAAAGAGAGGGACCGTTCACCATGAAATTCACTCGAATAGAGGAATCATTCATCGCAACATACGCTCAAAGAGAGGGTCTTCAATCAGGGTATACGCGCAAAGAGATGGACAGTTGATTATGACATGCACTCAAAGAGAGGTGTCATTCATCGTGACATACTCTCAAAGAGTAGGGTCGTCCATCACGATATATTCCCAAAGAGAGGGACTGCTCACCATGACATGCACTCGAATAGAGGGGGTTTTATTCATCGTGACATAGGTCGAAGATAGGGGTCGTCCATCACGGCATACACTCAAAGAGAGGGACCGTTCATTATGACATACGATCGAAGAGAGGGGTCATTCACTGCGTCACATGCTCAAAGAGAGGTGTCGTCCATCACGGTATACGCTCTAAGAAAGGGACCGTTCATTATGAAATACGCTCGAAGAGAGTGGTCATTCATCGCGACATACGCTCAAAGAGAAGGGTCATCCATCACAGTATACGCTATAAGAAAGGGACCTTTCATTGACATGCACTCGAAGAGAGGGACATTTATCGCGACATACGCTCAAAGAGAAGGGTCGTCTATCACGGTATACGCTCTAAGAAAGGGACCATTCATTATATGACATGCACTCGAAGAGCGGGGTCATTCATCGCGACATACACTCAAAGAGAAGGGTCGTCCATCACGGTATACGCTCGAAGAGAGGGGTCATTCATCACGACATACGTTCAAAGAGAGGGGTCATCCATCATGGTATATGCGACATACACTCAAAGAGAGGGGTCATCCATCACGGCATACACTTAAAGAGAGGGAACATTTATTATGAAATATGCTTGAAGAGAGGGGTCATTCACCGCGACATACGCTCAAAGAGATGGGTCATCCATCATGGTATACGCTCAAAGAGAAGAACCATTCATTTTGAAATACTCTCGAAGAGGGGTTATTTACCGCGACATACACTCAGCGAGAGGGGTCATCCATCACGGTTTACGCTCTAAGAAAGGGACCGTTCCTTATGAAATACGCTCAAAGAGAGGGTTCATTCACTACAACATACGCTCAAAGAGAAGGTTCATTCATCACGGCATACGCTCTAAGAAAGGGTTTGTTCATTATGATATGCACTAGACGAGAGGGCTCATTCATCGTCACATACGCTGAAAGATAAGGGTCGTCCATCACAGTATACGTACTAAGAAAGGGACTGTTAATTATGACATGCAATAAAAGAGAGGGGTCATTCACCGCGACATACGGTCAAAGAGAGAAACTGTTAACCATGACATGACCTCAAAGAGAGGGGTCTTTCATCGCGATATATGCTCAAAAAGATGGGTCGTCCATCACGGTATTCGCTCTATGAAATGGACCATTCATTATGACATGCACTCGATGGGAGGGGTCCATTCATCGCGACATAAACTCAAAGAGAGGGGTCATCCATCACGGTATACGCTCAAAGAGAGGGATCGTTCCCATGATAGCACTCGAAGAGCGGGGTCATTCATCATGACATACGCTGAAAGAGAGTGGTCGTCCATCACGTTAAACGCTCAAAGAGAGGTGTCGTTCACCATGAAATGCACTCGAAGAGAGGGGTGATTCAACGCGACATACTCTCAAAGAAAGGGGTTATTCATCACGGCATACGCTTAAAGAGAGGGACCGTTCTTTATGAAATACGCTCGAAGAGAGGGGTCATCCATCACGGTATACGCTCTAAGAAAGGGATCGTTCATTACGAGATACGCTCGAAGAAAGGGGTCATTTATAACTACAAATGCTCAAAGAGAGGGTCATCCATTATGTCATATGCTCGAAGAGAGGGATCATTCACCGCTACATACGCCTAAAGTGGGGTCATCCATCACAGTATACACTCTAAGAAAGGGACCGTTTTATGAAATACGCTCGAAGAGGGGGGTCATCACGGTATACACTTTAAGATAGAGACTGTTCATTATGACATGCACTGGACGAGAGGGGTCATTCATCGCGACATACGCTCAAAAAGAGTGACTGTATATGCACTCAAAGAGAGGGGTCATTCATTGCGACATACGCTTAAAGAGAGGGGTCGACCATCATGGTATACGCTCAAAGAAAGGGACAACTCTGCACCTACAATCTTCGGTAAAACAAGCATATCATGAGCTCCCGATATCCAATTGATGCGGTTCAAGATGCGTTAAAAAGGTAACTGAATGGAGGTCAATTTCTTAGAAGACAACTCTTCCCATAAATGCACGGAACCCATCCAAAAAGTCAAGGAAAGTTGGCTGGCTTTCCAGACTTCACCAACAGATTCATATTTATGCTCAATGTGCATTACTTTAGCCCTCTCAGGCATGTATCATTCCCCACTACTCAAAAAGATTCGCCCACGAATCTAAACTAATGATTGGAGGAAGTTCATCAAACCATGGAAGAGAAGTAAACTTGAAAATTTAACAAGAATAAAAAAAGAAAAAACAAACAAACTCAATCCCAAGGAATCGAATTGAATCTTATACCAAATGATTTAAAATACAGTAGGATAGATGGTGGTGGTGGTATGATGTTGGATAGATTTGTCCTTGGCACCCTCCTAATCGCAATTGAATAAACAAAGACCTGCAAACAAAACGAATCTCTCCAATGAATTGATGATATGTCGTTGTCCTAGACACCCTCCTATCCGTAATTAGATAGGCAAACACCATAATCGGCTCTAACTCACCCTCCTAAACGCGATTGCTTAGGCAAGCGAGAGTGTGAAGATATTCTCCCTCATAAAAACTTGAAGTAGTTATGTTGAAGAAGACTTTTGATAAGAAAAATAGCAAGGTGACAACCTTGGAAATAAAATGGCCCAAGGCCAAGAGTTTTTATAACTTAGAAATTCATATTATTCATGTATTTAGAAGAAAATAATTGTCCCCATTCATAGTCTAGAGGAGATCTTAGAATTGCTTAATAGATAGCTAATCAATCCCTAAATATCAACATATTGATATCTTGATAAAATAAATCCGCTAAAATCAGCATATGAATAGCTAATTAAAAGGAATCCTAAGTAATAAAATAAAATACTAATAATAATGGTCAAAGCTTTATAATTCCGCTTTGAATTAATTTATTTAAGGTCTAATTCATCCAAAAACTTTATATATTAGCTCTTGAGATGAATTTTACAAAATCTCATAATAATCCTGTATCCAGTTTTCTGACGCAATCTTCGGTAAATCAAGTATATCATGAGCTCCCGATATCCAATTGATGCGTTTCAAAATGCGTTGAACAGGTTACTGAATTACGGTCAATTTCTTAGAAGACAACTCTACCCATAAATGCACGGAACTCGTCCAAAAAGTCAAGGCAAGTTGGCTGGCTTTCCAGACTTTACCAACTTATTCATATTTATGCTCAATATGCATTACTTTAGCCCTCTCAATCATGTATCATTCCCCCACTCCTCAAAAAGATTCGCCCTCGAATCTAAAATGATGATTGGACGAAGTTCATCAAAGATTAAAGTACCATAAAAGAGAAGCAGACTTGAAAATTTAACAAGAATAAAAAAAGAAAAAAAAACAAACAAACTCAATCTTAAGGAATCGAATTGAATCTGATACCAAATGATTTAAAATACAATAGGATAGATGGTGGTGGTGGTATGATGTTGGATAGATTTGTCCTTGGCACCCTACTAATCGCAATTGAATAAACAAAGACCTGCAAACGAAACGAATCTCTCCAATGAATTGATGATATGTCGTTGTCCTAGGCACCCTCCTATCCATAATTAGATAGGAAAACACCATAATCGGCTCTAACTCACCCTCCTAAACGCGATTGCTTAGGCAAGCGAGAGTGTAAAGATATTCTCCCTCATAAAAACTTGAAGTAGTTATGTTGAAGAAGACTTTTTATAAGAAAAATAGCAAGGTGACAATCTTGCAAATAAAATGGCACAAGGCTAAGAGTTTTTATAACCCAGAAATTCATATTATTCATGTGTTTACAAGAAAATAGTTGTCCCTTTTCATAGTCTAGAGGAGACCTTAAAATTGCTTAATAGATAGCTAATCAATCCCTAAATATCAACATATTGATATCTTGTTAAAATAAATCTCCTAAAATCAGCATATGAATAGCTAATTAAAGGAATCCTAAGTAATAAAATAAAATACTAATAATAATGGTCAAAGCTTTATAATTCAACTTTGAATTAATTTATTTAATGTCTAATTCATCCAAAAACTTTATATATTAGCTTTTGAGATGAATTTTACCAAATCTCATAATAATCCTTTATCTAGTTTTCTGGCGCAATCTTCGGTAAATCAAGTATATCATGAGCTCCCAATATCCAATTGATGCGTTTCAAGATCCGTTGAAAAGGTAATTGAATGACGGTCAATTTCTTAGAAGATAACTCTGCCCATAAATGCACGGAACCCATCTAAAAAGTCAAGGCAAGTTGGCTGGCTTTTCATACTTTACCAACAGATTCATATTTATGCTCAATGTGCATTACTTTAGCCCTCTCAATCATGTATCAATCATGTTGTACATTCTGCTACCAAGATGTCGCCATTTGAGGTTGTTTATGGTTTTAACCCTATTACGCCTCTAGATTTGTTACCTTTGCCATAGGAACAAGTGACGAACATGGACGGTCAAGCGAAAGCAGAATTTGTGAAGAATTTGCATCAACGAGTGAAGGAAAATTTAGAACGAAGGACTCAACAGTATGAAAAGCAAGCAAACATAGGAAGGAAGGGAGTCACCTTCGATGTTGGTGATTGGGTTTTGGTTCATTTCCGAAAGGAACGTTTTCCAGCACAACAACGATTAAAGTTGTTACCATGAGGAGATGGTCCTTTTCAGGTGTTGGAGAAAGTGAATGACAATGATTACAACATAGACTTACCGGGCGAGTATAATATAAGTGCTAATAATGTTTCTGATTTAACCCCTTATGATGATTCTCCAGATTTGAGGTCAAATCCTTTTCAAGAAGGGGGGATGATGTGAGCACATCATGTCAAGTCCAACAAGTTGATTCGGAGGTCTTACCATCAGGACCTATCACACGTTCTAAGGCAAAGAAATACAGTGAATCTCTTTTGATATGCTCCAACTCTCCAAAGATGCTTGTAGAGAGAAGCTTTGATTGCCTGGACCTTAGAATGCAAGCAAACCTTGTATCACGCTTGTTTCCTGAACAAAAGAATGTTAAGAGATGCTGGAAAAAAGATAAGGATGATTCAAGAAGAGGTTATGGTGCGTTGGATGTTGATGGTTGATTAAGGAAGGAAATAGAGGTGTTTAAATGATGTAAATGATATGAAAGGATATGTAAAGGGCTGGTGAAGAATAATGGACGAAAATGGAAGATGGATGGTGATTATAGGGTGTTGAAATGATAGTATTCAAATGGGCAAAGGTTGAACTGATGTTATTGGAACATAAACTCAATCTAGTTGCAACTCTGAGGGTGGTAGATGCATTTAGACCTTTTGGAAATGTAATTTCAGAAACCTAAAGTATAAAGGATGGAGGGTGATGCCACAAATTAAAGAGATGATTTTATAAGTCGATAAACTTCTAAAAGGAACAAGAATGAGAGATTAACTCACAAACTAAATAATCTGATTCAAATTTGTTGTTTGAAATGCAAAAATGACAACATATTTGTAGGAAATGAAAGGGTGTGGACAAGGGGAATTTCCCTTTGAAAGGGTGGCCGAATAGTGACCTTGGTGTCTGTTCAATTGGTGGTGTCTCCCTCTTTAACCGTTCTGTTGAATGGTGCCTCCTCCCAATAATTGTTGTAACTTTTCGGTTTAAAATTCCAGCCTGCACAATCTTCAGTGAATTGGACATATCGCAAGTTCCCGATATCGGATTGATGAGATTCAACATGCGCTGGAAAGATAAGAGACAGAAGAACAACTTTCATGAAGACCTGAAAATCTAATTCTACTCATATCCTTCTCGAAATCGGTACACAAGTGGATCATCATGAATCTGTCCAATGAAGAGTGCTATCTCTTTGTTTTGGCGCCCAAAGCATGTTTCCCTCCATGTTAGTCGGTTGTATCTCTTTGAGTGATGATTTGAGCTGAACGGCTAATCCCCTAGCTGAGTGAACTTATCCTTAGGGCCATAATACTCTCCTCAATCCATAAGAGTGTGTAGGAGCTGATCTGAATCCCATATGGATGGAAATTCACCATTTGTCATTTTGAGCTCATTCTAGATTCGTGAATTGGAATGAAGCTATCATCCACTTTATTGCGCTGCCTAGGAGTGTTTGGTACATTTTAGTACTGATCGAAAGCTGGTAAGTGCCTCAAACAACGATTCTTTGTTTTGAGCTCAAATGGTGCATTTGAGCTAAAACAGAGCTGGCCAACAGTCCATTAAGCTGTGTTCAACATACCTTGCAAAGAAATAAATATAACGAATTAAAATGAATGACATAACTATTGAAACGAATTTAAAAGCTGAAATTAAGTAAACTCGTGGTGCTTATTCAATGTGTTACATGTCTTCAACAAGTAATACATTGTATAACTTCCCTTTTAGCGCCATTTGACCTCCAAAGGCTGTAATGCACTTGTGAGTATATGCCTCCTTAAGTTGTTTGGCCTTAGAACGCTGATAGGACCTGATGGTAGCACTTCTAGGTCTTGATTAATCTGAACATGGTCATTGTCTTTCGGAGGCGTGCACATATCATCCATCCCTTCTTTTTTGATGATTTGTCCCAAATCGTCATTGTCTTCATATAGGGATAAATCAGAAACGTTGAAGGTAGCACTTACCTTGTAGTCTCCAGGAAGGTCAATTTTATAGGCATTGTTATTTATCTTTTTTACTACTTGAAATGGTCCATCTCCCCTTGGTACTAGTTTAGACCTTCTTTGATTAGGAAACCTTTCTTTACGAAAATGAACCCACACCCAATCTCCTACCTCAAATATGACATTCTTCCTTCCTTTGTTTGCTTGGTACTCATATTGCTTAGTTCGTCGCTCCATGTTGTCTCGTACCTTTTGGTGAAGCTTCTTGACAAATTCTGCCTTGTTCTTGCCTTCCTTATTAAGGATCTGTTAATGTGGCAAGGTTAAAAGATCCAAAGGAGTAAGAGGGTTAAAGCCATATACTACCTCAAACGGGGTGTATTTAGTGGCTGAATGAAGTGCTCGATTGTAGGCAAATTCCACATGTGGTAAGCATTCCTCCCACGTTCTGGTGTTCTTTTGGATGATGAACCTTAGAAGCGTAGATAACACTCGGTTGACTACTTTAGTTTGACCATCTGTTTGTGGGTGGCAAGTTGTTGAGAAAAGCGTAGAGAGGGTTCATTCATCGCGACATACGCTCAAAGAGAGGGGTCGTCCATTGCGGAATACGCTCAAAGAGAGGGACCGATCATTACGAAAGACTCCCGAAGAGAGGGTCATTCTCCGCGACATACGCTCAAAGAAAGAGGTTGTCCATCGCGATGTACGCTCTATGAAAGGACCGTTCATTATGACATGCACTCAAAGAGAAGGGTCAATCATCGCGACTTATGCACAATGAGAAGGGTCTTCCATCACGGTATACGCTCTAAGAAAGAGACTGTTCATTATGACAAGCACTCGAATACAAGGGTCATTCAATGCGACATATACTCAAAGGGAGGGGTCATCCATCATGGCATACGCTCAAAGAGAGAGAACATTCATTATGAAATACGCTCGAAGAGAGGGGTCATTCACCACGACATACGCTCAAAGAGAGGGGTCATTCACAGTGATATATTCTCAAAGAGAGCGGTTATCCATCGCGGCATACGCTCAAAGAGAGAGAGAGATCGTTCAATAAGAAATACGCTCGAAGAGAGGGATCACTCACTACGGTATATGCACTAAGAAAGGGACTGTTAATTATGACCTGCACTCAAAGAGAGGGGTCGTCCATCACGGTATACGCTCCATGAGAGTGACCATTCACCATGATATACACTCAGAGAGAGGGGTCATTCATCACGACATACGCTCAAAGAGAGGGATCATCCATCACGGAAAATGCTCAAGGGGAGGGACCGGTCATTACGACAACCTCTTGAAGAGAGGGGTCATTCACCGCGACATATGCTCAAAGAGAGCGGTCATCCATCACGGTATACGCTGAAGGAGAGGGATCATTCACCATGTCATGCACTCGAAGAGAGGGGTCATTCATCGCGACATACGCTCAAAGAGAGGGTTCGTCCGTCACGGTATACACTTAAAGAGAGGAACCGTTCATTATGATATACTCTCGAAGAGAGGGGTCATTCACCACGACATACGCTCAAAGAGAGGAGCCGTCCATCACGGTATACGCTCTTAGAAAGTGGTCGTTCATTATGACATGCACTCGAAGAGAGGGGTCATTCATCGCGACATACACTAAAAGAGAGGGGTCGTCCATCACGATATACGCTGAAGGAGAGGGATCATTCACCATGTCATGCACTCGAAGAGAGGGGTCATTCATCGCGACATACTCTCAAGGAGAGGGTTCGTCCGTCACGGCATACGCTTAAAGAGAGGAACCGTTCATTATGACATACTCTCGAAGAGAGGGGTCATCCACCACGACATACGCTCAAAGAGAGGAGTCGTCCATCACGGTATACGCTCTTAGAAAGTGGTCGTTCATTATGACATGCACTCGAAGAGAGGGGTCATTCATCGCGACATACGCTCATAGAGAGTGTTATACGCTCAAAGAGATGGACTGTTCACCATGACATACACTCGAAGAGAGGTTTTATTCTTCGCGACATACGCTCAAAGAGAGGGGTCGTCCATCACAGCATATGCTCAAAGGGAAGGGCCGTTCATTATGACATACTCTCGTTGTGAGGGGTCATTCACCGCGACATTCAATAAAAGAGAGGGGTCGTCCATCGCCGTACACGGTCAAAGAGAGGGGTCTTTCACGGCGATATACGCTCATAGAGAGGTGACATCCATCAAGGTATACGCTCTTGGAAATGGATTGTTCATTATGAGATGCACTCGAACAGAAGGGTCATTCATCTTGACATATACTCAACGGGAAGGGTTGTCCATCATGATATACGCTCAAATAAAGGGACAGTTTATTATAACATGCACTCAATGAGGGGGGCCGTTCAGCATGACATGCACTCGAAGAGAGGGGTCATTCATAGCGACATACGCTCAAAAAGAAGGATCGTCTATCACGCTCTAAGAAAGGGATCGTTCATTGTGACATGCACTCGAAGAGCCATTCATCGCGACATACGCTCAAAGAGAGGGGTCGTCCATCATAGTATATGCTCAAAGGTTAGACATTTTGTACTTGCTTATATATATGTGTATTTTGTAATGATAAAAGGTTAGACATTTTATGAATAAAATCACTTGCTATTATCCTAGATCTGTTTCAAACAAGGATCGTTGTTTTTGAAGCAACGAACCCCTTATATAACAAACGCTCAAAGAGAGGGGTCATCCATCACGGGATACACTCAAAGAGAGGGACCGGTCTTTATGACATATGCTCGAATAGAGCGATCATTCACCGCAACATACGCTCAAAGAGAAGGGTTGTCCATCACTATTTACTCTCTAAGAAAGGAACCATTCATTATGACATGCAATCGAAGAGAGGGGTCATCCATCACGGTATACGGTCTAAGAAAGAGACCGTTCATTATGACATGAACTCGAAAAGAGAGTTCATTCATCGCGACATACGCTCAAAGAGATGGGTCGTCGTCCATGACGGTATTCGCTCAAAGAGAGGGATCTTTCTCCATGACAGGCACTCGAAGAGAGTGGTCATCCATCGCGACATACGCTCAAAAAGAGGGGTCTCGGTCATGGTATACGCTCAAAGAGCCTTCATTATGACTTGCCCTCGAAGTGGGGTCATTCATTGCGACATACGCTCAAAGAGAGGGGTCGTCCATCACAATATACACTCAAAGAGAGGGACCGTTCACCATGAAATTCACTCGAAGAGAGGAATCATTGATCGCAACATACGCTCAAAGAGAGGGTCATCGATCATGGTACACGCGCAAAGAGAGGGACTGTTGATTATGACATGCACTCAAAGAGAGGTGTCATTCATCGTGACATACTCTCAAAGAGTAGGGTCGTCCATCACGATATATTCCCAAAGAGAGGGACTACTCACCATGACATGCACTCGAATAGAGGGTTTTTTTCATCGTGACATAGGTCGAAGATAGGGGTCGTCCATCACGGCATACACTCAAAGAGAGGGACCGTTCATTATAACATACGCTCGAAGAGAGGGGTCATTCACTGCGTCACATGCTCAAAGAGAGGTGTCGTCCATCACGATATACACTCTAAGAAAGGCACCGTTCATTATGAAATATGCTCGAAGAGAGTGGTCATTCACCGCGACATACGCTCAAAGAGAAGGGTCATCCATCACAGTATACACTATAAGAAAGGGACCTTTCATTGACATGCACTCAAAGAGAGGGGACATTCATCGCGACATACGCTCAAAGAGAAGGGTCGTCCATCACGGTATACGCTCTAAGAAAGGGACCATTCATTATGACATGCACTCGAAGAGCGGGGTCATTCATCGCGACATACACTCAAAGAGAAGGGTCGTCCATCACGGTATACGCTCGAAGAAAGGGACTGTTTATTATAACATGCACTCGAAGAGATGGGTCATTCATCACGACATACGTTCAAAGAGAGGGGTCATCCATCATGGTATATGCGACATACACTCAAAGAGAGGGGTCATCCATCACGGCATACACTTAAAGAGAGGGAACATTTATTATGAAATATGCTCAAAGAGAAGGGTCATTCACCGCGACATACGCTCAAAGAGAGGGGTCATCCATCATGGTATACGCTCAAAGAGAAGAACCATTCATTTTGAAATACTCTCGAAGAGAGGGGTTATTTACCGCGACATACACTCAACGAGAGTGGTCATCCATCACGGTTTATGCTCTAAGAAAGAGACCGTTCATTATGAAATACGCTCGAAGAGAGGGTTCATTCACTACAACATACGCTCAAAGAGAAGGTTCATTCATCACGGCATACGCTCTAAGAAAGGGTTCGTTCATTATGATATGCACTAGACGAGAGGGTTCGTTCATTATGATATGCACTAGACGAGAGGGTTCGTTCATTATGATATGCACAAGACGAGAGGGCTCATTCATCGTCACATACGCTCAAAGATAAGGGTCGTCCATCACAGTATACGCACTAAGAAAGGGACTGTTAATTATGACATGCAGTAAAAGAGAGGGGTCATTCACCGCGACAGACGGTCAAAGAGAGGAACTGCTAACCATGACATGACCTCAAAGAGAGGGGTCTTTCATCGCGATATATGCTCAAAAAGATGGGTCGTCCATCACGGTATTCGCTCTATGAAATGGACCATTCATTATGACATGCACTCGATGGGAGGGGTCCATTCATCGCGACATAAACTCAAAGAGAGGGGTCATCCATCACGGTATATGCTCAAAGAGAGGGATCGTTCCCCATGATAGCACTCGAAGAGCGGGGTCATTCATCATGACATACGCTGAAAGAGTGTGGTCGTCCATCACGGTAAACGCTCAAAGAGAGGTGTCGTTCACCATGAAATGCACTCAAAGAGAGGGGTCATTCAACGCGACATACTCTCAAAGAGAGGGGTCATTCATCACGGCATACGCTTAAAGAGAGGGATCGTTCTTTATGAAATACGCTCGAAGAGAGGGGTCATCCATCACGGTATACGCTCTAAGAAAGGGATCGTTCATTACGAAATACGCTCGAAGAAAGGGGTCATTTACAACTACAAATGCTCAAAGAGAGGGTCATCCATTATGTCATGTGCTCGAAGAGAGGGATCATTCACCGCTACATACGCCTAAAGTGGGGTCATCCATCACAGTATACACTCTAAGAAAGGGACCGTTTTATGAAATACGCTCGAAGAGGGGGTCATTCACCACGACATACGCTCAAAGAGTAGGTTCATCCATCACGGTATACACTTTAAGATAGAGACTATTCATTATGACATGCACTGGACGAGAGGGGTCATTCATCGCGATATACGCTCAAAGAGAGTGACCGTATATGCACTCAAAGAGAGGGGTCATTCATTGCGACATACGCTTAAAGAGAGGGGTCGACCATCACGGTATACGCTCAAAGAAAGGGACCGTTCATTATGACTTGCACTCGATGAGAGGAGACATTCATCGCGACATACGCACATTGAGAAAAGTCATTGTAGCGACCTTTTTCAGTTTGAAAGATGGAAAACGGGAAATTAATTTCAAAAGTATTAGGGAGTACATGGTCTTTAGTGATATTGATTTAATCCCCTTCGAAAATGTTATTTAAAAAATTTAAATTCTTTTGGAAAAATAAATTTGGAGCCACCACCTGTCACTAAGGTAGACTGGACACCTTAAAAGGAAAACCAAAGATTTATTTTGAAAAAGGGTTTGGGAGTTGGTTCTGCTTGGGGAATGATTAGCACACCCATCCCTCATTGAAATCTGTACCAAAAATATTATTTAAAAAAATCATTTTTGAACTTTAATTTAATTTTAAATCATTTTCTAAATTCAAAATTGACCTTAATTAAAGGGCTTAATTTAATTGGTGAATTCAAATCAATAAAGCATTTAATTAATAAGGTTGACGATACCTCGGACCAAAGACTAAATCGACTTCAAATAATACCGACCGTCGTGTTAGTTTAGGGTTCAGATCCCGCACGTCACCTTTATGAATGATGCAACATAAAAAGAAATGATGTCATGATCTTGTCAGTTTTTAATTTTAATTACCTAGAGATGGTGAAAAATAATTTTAATATTTCGGTCAACGTCCAATGATTCGGACCGTTACGACACGAGCATAAAACTAATGATCACCTCTTTTTTTAGAATTTAATCAATTAAATATATAGAAACTGACCTAAATAAATAATACTAAATTATGTGAATGATTATAGTCTAGTGAATGAGCAAAAACATACGAAATCCAAAAGTAAATAATCGAATGACTAAGCGCATGCATTTGGTGAGACAAATTCTAGAAATAAAATATCATTATTATTCTATCAACGTGGCATAGCAACAATAGGATGGCTACCTCAATATGAAGAATCAAACATAAATAAATACACATGCAAGCAACAACTGATTTTGATTTAAAGACCATGTAATATATATATATATATATATATAGGATAAAACAAAACGACATTCTTACGAATAAATTAAATAAAACAAGGATGCATGTATACATAACTAGTGATACACATGAACATGCATATATACATATATATTCGATTAAATAAAGATGCCATAATTTAAAATAAAACGACAAATTACACAAATAATATATATATATAAGGTACAAGTTAATGTTTTTGGAAAATATATAAAACATATTTACCATATTTACTATCTATAAGATATTTAAACTTTAGAAAAAAAAAAGAAACTTGAAAATGTACAAAATTGGCACAGCAGTCCATACTAGAAATTAAAGACGTTTGCTACCGTTTAGGAAAAAGAGAAAAAAACAGAGATTAATGGAGATTTTTATCTAATTTTCAAAATACAAAGAAATTAAATGCGAATTTAATAAAATATTTATACCACCTTTTGTGAAATATAAAAGACAATTTTTTAGAAAACTTCATTTCAACCTTCACTGGAACAAAAATGCTTAAAATTCTCTGAGATTTTAGATGAACATCAAGTGTTGTTCATCACCTTTATACCCCAAAATGTAATATTTCTTAAAAAGAAAAACCAAAACTCATGTTCTTCCATAAAAGAATCATGACCCACCTGGAAACTTAAACCCACTTTCAAAAAAGAATGTTTATTCCTTTCCTTCACTCAAAATCAGACCTTAAGTCGAAGGCTTCAGATTTGAACTCTAGACAAAACCATTTTTGAGAAATTTCTACCATTTTCAATACTTATTTGAGTCAAAGTCTCCCTCGTCAATAACTTGGAGGTTGTTTTGAAACAAAAAGAGAAAGGAATGAAAGATTGGTGTTGTTCATCAGTGACACCAGCCTCAGACACCGCGCACGGCAGCGATGGTTCAGATCCGAAAGGTAAGATACTTTCTTCTACTTGTTTTGTTGTTTTTAGCTTTGCATATGTGCGAGATCGAAAGAACAAAAAATATTTACCTCTAGAAATCGAGGAGTTTTTTTTTTCTATTGATGTTGGTTCTCTTACAAAGAAGTTTTGGGATTTTTATCCCCGTTTATAAATCCGGAAAATCCGGTCGTAGATCCTAGTATTTTAGATCTTTGGTTACATCTGATTAGGGGTTTCCAAATTTGGATTTCTTGGTGATATTAACCATTTCCTTTCTTGGTTCTGTGCATGAGCGGCGGCCGCATAATCGGCATAAAATCCGGTGGCAGCGGGATTTATGGTGGTTCTATCTGAGAGGTCAACGGTCAACACCTCGAGTGTTGGGTGCGTGGGGATTTGAATGGCCATAAGGAAAGATGGAACGGCAGTAGCGTGCTTGGTACTCGCCTTGGGGAGCTGAATGGTCTCTTTCTTCTTCAATCTGGCCGTTGATCATAATCTAATCCAATGGCACAGATTTGGAAGGCGGCTGCAAAGGTAGGGCAAATTAGTTAGGGTTTTATTATATTGGGCTTTAATGTGGGTTGTTAATTGAACATGGACAATTAACATTATTCGGCTTTTTTATAATAATAATTTTTATATTTTAGATTGGGTTTATTATTATAATAATATTATACATGAATATTAGTAACACCATTAATTGCCATGCAATATATATACATGACTCAATACGTATTTAATATCTGCAAAATAAAACAAACATGATGCACATGCAAACATAAATATATTACATACATTATTAATGCATACTTATGCAACATAATATATCACATTTGATGATTTCATAATATCTACAAGTACATATTATATATATACTCACACCGATAAAACTTAAACAAATAGTAAGGTAGAATATTACCATGCATAGTACACATTATTATGATAAACACACGTACAAACATGCAATATTAATGTAAAATATATGCCCATAATATTAATATCCGTACAAAAATTAAAGCGTCCAAGCCCATTATTTTAAACATAAAAGTGACGAGTTAGACCTGGATAAAAATGGTGATTACAGTCCTCCATCACGGTATACGCTCTAAGAAAGGGACCGTTCATTATGACATTAACTCGAAGAAATGGGTCATTCATCGCGGCATACACTCAAAGAGAGGGGTCATCCATCACGACGTACGCTCAAAGAGAGGGACCGTTCATTATGAAATACGCTTGAAGAGAGGGGTCATTCACCGCGACTTACGCTCAAAGAGAAACGTCATCCATCACGGGATACTCTCTAAGAAAGGGACCGTTCATTATGAAATACGCTCGAAGAGAGTGGTCATTCACCGCGACATACTCACAAAGAGAAGGGTCATCCATCACAGTATACGCTCTAAGAAAGGGACCTTTCATTATGACATGACTCGAAGAGAGGGGACATTCATCGCGACATACGCTCAAAGAGAAGGGTCGTCCATCACGGTATACGCTCTAAGAAAGGGACCATTAATTATGACATGCACTCGAAGAGCGGGGTCATTCATCGTGACATACACTCAAAGAGAGGTGTCGTCCATCACGACATACGCTCTAAGAAAGGGACCGTTCATTATGACATGCACTATAAGAAGAGATGGGGTCATCCAACGCGACATACAATCAAAGAGAGGGGTCATCCATCACGGTATACGCTCAAAGAGAAGGATTGTTCACAATGACTTGCACTCGAAGAGAGGGGTCATTCATCGCGACATATGCTCAAAAAGAGGGGTCATCGATCACGACATATGCTCAAAAAGAGGGGTCATCGATCACGTTATCCGCTCAAAGAAAGGAACCGTTCAGTATGACAAGTCCTCAAAGACAGGGGTCATTCATCGCGACATATGCTCAAAGCAAGGGGTCGTCCATCATGGAATACGCCAAAAGAGAGGGAACGCTCACCATGACATGCACTCAAATAGAGGGTTCCTTCATTGCGACGTACGTTTAATGAGAAGGGTCGTTTATCACGGAATATACCCTAAGAGAGTGACCTTTCATTATGGCATACTCTCGAAGAGAGGGGTTATTCACCGAGACATACGCTTAAAGAGAGGGGTCGTCCATCATGGTATACACTCTAAGAAAGGGATCGTTCATTATGACATGCACTCGAAGTGTGCGGTCATTCATCGCGACATGCGCTCAAAGAGAAGGGTCGTCCATCACGGTATATGCTCTAAGAAAGGACCGTTTATTATGACATGCACTCGAAGAGATGGGTCATTCATCGCGACATACACTCAAGGAGAGGGGTCGTCCATCACGGTATACGCTCAAAGTTGGGGACCGTTCACACTTACATGCACTCAAACAGAGGGGTCATCCATCGGGACATACACTCAAAGAGAGGGGTCGTTCATCACGGGATACACTCTAAGAAAGGGACTATTTATTATGACATGCACTCGAAGAAAGAGGTCATTCATCGCAACATACGTTTAGAGAGGGATCATCAATTACGGTATACGCCAAAAGAGAGAGATCGTTCACCATGATATGCACTCAAAGAGAGGGGCATTCTAGCACGGGATACGCTCAAAGAGAGGGATCGATCATTACGACATACTCTCGAAGAGAGGGGTCGTCCATCACGATATACACTATAAGAAAGGGTTATACGCTCGAAGAGAGGTGTCGTCCATCACGGTATACGCTCTAAGAAAGGGACCGTTAATTATGACATACACTCGAAGAGAAGGGTCAATCATCGCGACATACGCTCAAAGAGAAGGATCGGCCATCACGGGATACGCTCTAAGAAATGGACTGTTTATTATGACATGCACATGAAGAGAGGGGTCATTCATCACGACATACATACAAAGAGAGGGGTCGTCCATCACGGTATACGCTCAAAGAGAGAGACCGATCATTACGGAATACTCTCAAAGAGAGGGATCATTCACCGCGACATACGCTCAAAGAGAGGGGTCATCATCACGGTATATGCTCAAAGAAAGGGACCGTTCATTATGGCATGCACTCGAAGAGAGTGGTATACGCTCAAAGAGAGGTGTCGTCCATCACGATATACGCTCTAAGAAAGGGACCGTTCATTATGACATGCACTCGAATAGAGGGTTAATCATCGTGACATACACTAAAAGAGAAGGGTCGTCCATCACGGTGTACGCTCCAAAAATGGGATTGTTTATTATGACAAGCACACCGAGGTGTCATTCATCGTGATATACGTTGAAAGAGAGGGGTCATCCATCACGGTATATGCTCAAAGAGAGGGATTGCCACCATGACTTGCACTCGAAGAGAGGGGTCATTCATCGCAACATACGCTCAAAAAGATGGTTCATTGATCACGGTATACGCTAAAAGAGAGGAACCGTTCATCATGACATGCCCTCGAAGAAAGGGGTCATTTATCGCGACATACGCTCCAAGTGAGGGGTCATCCATCACGGTATACACTCAAAGAGAGGGACCGTTCACCATGACATGCATTCAACGAGAGGGGTCATTCATCGCGAGATACTCCCAAAGAGAGGGGTCGTCCATCACGGCATATGCTCAAAGAGAAGGGGTCGTTCACTGCGACATACGCTTAAAGAGAGGGGTCATTCTCTGCGACATACGCTTAAAGAGAGGGATCGTCCATCACGGTATACACTCTAACAATGGGACCGTTCATTATGACATGCACTCAAAGTGAGCGGTCATTCATCGCGACATACGCTGAAAGAGAAGGGTTATTCATCACGGTATATGCACTAAGATAGGACGATTCATTATGACATGAACTCGAAGAGATAGGTCATTCATCGCGACAAACACTCAAAGAGGGGGGTCGTCCATCACGGTATACGCTCAAAGATGGGGACCGTTCACAGTAAGATGCACTCAAAGAGAGGGGTCATTCCATCACGGGATACGCTCAAAGAGAAGGACCGACCATTACGACATATTCTCTAAGAGAGTGGTCACTCACCGCATCATACGCTAAAAGAGAGGTGTCGTCCACCATGATGTACGCACTAAAAAAGGGTTATACTCTAAAAGAGAGGTGTCATCCATCACGGTATACGCTCTAAGAAAGGGACCGTTTCTTATCACACGCACTCAAAGAGAGGGGGTCAATCATCATGACATACGCTCAAAGAGAAGGATTGTCCATCACGGGATACGCTCTTAGAAATGGACTATTTGTTATGACATGCACCCGGCGAGATGGGTCATTCATCGCGACAAACGTTCAAAGAGAGGGGGTCATCCATCACGGTATACGCTCAAAGAGAGACCGATTATTACGGCATACTCTCAAAGAGAGTGGGCATTCACTGCGACATACGCTCAAAGAGAGGGGTCGTCCATCGCGGTATACGCTCAAAAAAAGGGACTGTTCATTATGACATGCACTCGAAGAATGGGGTCATTCAGCGTGACATATGTTCAAAGAGAAGGGTCCATCACGGTATACACTCTAAGATAGGGATAGTTAATTATGACATGAACTAGAAGAGATGGGTCATTCATCGCGACATACGCTCAAAGCGAGGGGTCATCCATCATGGGATATGCTCAAGAAGGGGGACCATTCATTATTAAATACCCTCGAAGAGAGGGGTCATTCATAGCGACATACGCTCAAAGAGAAGTATTGTCCATCATGGTATACGCACTAAGAAAGGGACCGTTCATTATGACATGCCCTTGAAGAGAGGGTCATTCATCACGACATGCGCTGAAATAGAGGAGACTTCCATCACAGTATACGCTTGAAGGGAGAGATCATTCACCATGTCATGCAGTCGAAGAGAGGGATCATTCATAGCGACATACGGTCAAAGAGAGGAGTCGTCCGTCCCGGTATACGCTCTTAGAAAGTGACCGTTCATTATGACATGCACTCGAAGAGAGGGGTCATTCATCGCGACATACGCTCAAAGAAGGGTCGTCCATCACGGTATACACTCAAAGAGAGGGGTCGTCCATCACGTTATACACTCTAAGAAAGGGACCGTTTATTATGACATGCACTCGAAGAGAGGTCAATTATCGCGACATGCGCTAGAAAAGAGGGGTCACCATCTCGGTATATCCTCAAAGGGAGGGACCGTTCACCATAATATGCACTCGAAGAGAGGGGTCATTCAACGCATCATACGCTCAAAGAGAGGGGTCGTTCATCATGGCATACGCTCAAAGAGAGGGACCATTCATTATGACATACTCTCAAAGAGAGGGGTCATTCACCGCAACATATGCTAAAAGGGAGGTGTCGTCCTTCACGGTATACGCTCTAAGAATAGGATCGTTCATTACGACATGCACTCGAAGAGAGGGTCATTCATCGCGACATATGCTCAATGAGAAGGACTGTCCATCACGGTATACGCTCTAAGAAAAGGACGTTTATTATGGCTTGTACTCAAAGAGAGGGGTCATTCGCCGCGACATACACTCAAGGAGAGGGGTCGTCCATCACGATATACGCTCAAATAGATTTACCGTTTATTTTTACATGCACTCAAAGAGAGGGGTCAATCATCACGAAATACGCTAAAACAGAGGGGTCGTCCATCACGATATACGCTCAAAGAGAGGGATCATTCTCCGTAACATGCACTAGAAGAGAGGGTTCATTCAACGCGACAAACACAAAAAGAGAGGGGTCGTCTATCACGACATACGCTCAAAGAGAGGGACGATTCACCATGACATGCAATCGAAGAGAGGGGTTAATCATCACGACATACGCTAAAACAGAGGGGTCGTCCATCACGATATACGCTCAAAGAGAGGGATCATTCTCCGTAACATGCACTAGAAGAGAGGGTTCATTCAACGCGACATACACACAAAGAGAGGGGTCGTCCATCACGACATACGCTCAAAGAGAAAGACCATTCGTTATGACATACTCACGAAGAGAGGGGTCATTCACCGCGACATACAATCAAGTTGAGGCGTCGTCCATTATGGTATACTCTGAAAGAGAGGGACCGTTTATTATTACATGCACTCAAAGAGAGGGGTCATTCGCCGACATACGATCAAGGAGAGTGGTCGTCCATCACGGTATACGCTCAAGGAGAGGGTCCTCTGATTATGACATGCACTCAAGGAGAGTGGTGATTCATCGCGACATACGCTCAAGGAGAGGGGTCGTCCTTCACGGTATATGCTCAAAGAGAGGTACCATTTTATTATGACGTGCACCTAAAGAGAGGGGTCATTCATCGTGACATACTCTCAAAGAGAGGGGTTGTCCATCACTATATATGCTCAAAGAGAGGGACGATTCACCATGACATGCAATCGAAGATAGGGGTCATTCAACGCGACATACGCTCAAACACAAGGACCATTCATTATGACATACTCACGAAGAGAGGGGTCATTCACCGTGACATATACTCAAGGACAGGGGTCGTCCATCATGATATAGGCTGAAAGAGAGGGACCGGTCATCGCGACATAGTCTCGAAGAGAGGTGTCATTCACCGTGACATACGCGACATAGGCTCAAAGAGAGGGGTCGTCCATCACGGTATACGCTCTAGGAAAGGGATCGTTCGTTATGACATGCACTCGAAGAGAGCTGTCATTCATCGCGACATACGCTCAAGGAGAGGGGTCGTCCATCACGATATATGCTCAAAGAGTGGGACCGTTCACCATGACATGCACTCGAAAAGAGGGGTCATTCAACGCGACATATACTCAAAGAGAGGGGTCGTTCATCACGGAATATGTTCATAGAGGGGAACCATTCATTATGACATGCTCTCGAAGACAGGGATCATTCACCATGAGATACGCTCAAGGAGAGGGGTCGTCCATCACGGTATACGCTGAAAGAGAGGGACGTTTATTATGACATGTACTCAAAGAGAGGGGTCATTTGCCGCGACATACGCTCAAGGAGAGGGGTCGTCCATCACGGTATACGTTCAAATAGAGTTACCGTTTATTATGACATGCACTCAAAGAGAGGGGTCAATCATCACGACATACGCTAAAAGAGAGGGTTCATCCATCACGATATACGCTCAAAGAGAGGGATCGTTCTCCGTAACATGCACTAGAACAGAGGATTCATTCAACGCGACATACACACAAAGAGAGGGGTTGTCCATCACGACATATGCTCAAAGAAAAAAACCATTCATTATGACATTCTCACGAAGATTGGGGTCATTCACCGCGACATACATTCAAGGAGAGGTGTCGTCCATCACGGTATACTCAGAAAGATATTGGTTTGGTTATGGCTAGGTTTGGTCTTTGGTGAGGTGAATGGTGAGAAATGAAGTTTCTGACAAGGTTGAAAAATAGGTTGCAAGGGGTAGTACGAAAATGAAATAAAAACAAGGAAAAGAAATAAAATGAAACAAACTCCAAGGATGAACTCGAACAATCTGTTGAACGAACCCGAACCTTATCTTGAACTTGCTTCAGACGGACTTGGACCCTTCGATTATCTACAACCGAGAACCCAAAGTATCAAAGGGGTTGACCACGCAAGCAACGAACTTGAGAAGTCAGAAAGTTCTCAAAAGAACCGAAATGAGAGAAATTCTCACAAAAGTAAATTTCATTCAAATTGTCTTTTTTTTCACATTACAAAGTATACATATATATAGGCTAGTACAAGGGAGTTGGCGCCTAGAATACTTGGCCAGAATTGAATTGGAAGTTTCAGATGAGTGGCTGAAATGTAAGCACAATTAACATGTGTTAATTATGTTAAATGTGGATGAGAAAACTACTCATCCTTATCCTTTGTGGCCGGCTGGTTTTGGAGGGAGGGAAGACTGAATTTCAAACATTTAACACATGTGTTTTATGTGTGAAATTCAAAGGAAATAACTCCTTGTCCTTATCTTACTTTGACGCCAACTTCAAGGAGGGAAATCTTGAAATTTGAATCTGCCACATGCCATGCACATGCTTGGAAGGATGGTGGACGCCCCTCATGCTGGTCACATGACCATGACACACTCTCCCACGTGGAGGACACCTTTGAGCTATCCCGGGACTCACCAGCTTGAGTTGAGCTAGTAGAGCTGGAGTTGAGCTGAATGGAGCTGAGTTGAGCTGAATTCAGCTAGCTGAAGTGTTGAGGATTAGTTGAGCTGAAACGAGCTGCTAGAAATCCATTGAGCTTTTCCCGAGCTAAGGTGAAGTCCTTCATTTGGTACTCTTCCTTGTGCCTATGAGAAAACAAAAGTTATACCATCATAAGTATTGTAAACTTATTAAAGAAAGTTAAAACAAGCTGAAAAACATAGTTATCATATTGGAAAACATGTAACAAGCTAAAGAAACATGGTAAACATGATTATGAGCTTGTGTTCTTATTGAACTTATTGAAAACACACCTATTTACATGCTTAATAAACACAATACTAGCTTAAGTACTATATAGTTACAAGATGTTACACATCAGTATGTAACATAGTGTAAAGTTTATTCTCTAAGGCATATGCATTATTAAGGGATTCTGAGACTTGTAAACATTTAAGAATAAGAACTTCCCTGAATTGCTTAGCCTTTGATCGAGTGATGGGTCCTGATGGTAAGACCTCCGGATCAGCTGTTTGAGCTAGTGTAGATGTGCTCACATCATCCATGATAAGAGGGCTCCTTGTTGAGGACGCCTTCTTGATTGTTTCGGATCTAGGATTGAAGTAAGATGTCTCCTGCAATAAGCATGGCTGCAAATTGGTGTTTAAAAGGGCTGAAAAATTTAGGTAGACAGAATGTAGAAGATGAAGGCTCGGAGAAGTTGACAATGGTGGAACGTTGAAAGTATTGGTTTGGTTATGGCTAGGTTTGGTCTTTGGTGAGGTGAATGGTGAGAAATGAAGTTTCTGACAAGGTTGAAAAATAGGTTGCAAGGGGTAGTACGAAAATGAAATAAAAACAAGGAAAAGAAATAAAATGAAACAAACTCCAAGGATGAACTCGAACAATCTGTTGAACGAACCCGAACCTTATCTTGAACTTGCTTCAGACGGACTTGGACCCTTCGATTATCTACAACCGAGAACCCAAAGTATCAAAGGGGTTGACCACGCAAGCAACGAACTTGAGAAGTCAGAAAGTTCTCAAAAGAACCGAAATGAGAGAAATTCTCACAAAAGTAAATTTCATTCAAATTGTCTTTTTTTTCACATTACAAAGTATACATATATATAGGCTAGTACAAGGGAGTTGGCGCCTAGAATACTTGGCCAGAATTGAATTGGAAGTTTCAGATGAGTGGCTGAAATGTAAGCACAATTAACATGTGTTAATTATGTTAAATGTGGATGAGAAAACTACTCATCCTTATCCTTTGTGGCCGGCTGGTTTTGGAGGGAGGGAAGACTGAATTTCAAACATTTAACACATGTGTTTTATGTGTGAAATTCAAAGGAAATAACTCCTTGTCCTTATCTTACTTTGACGCCAACTTCAAGGAGGGAAATCTTGAAATTTGAATCTGCCACATGCCATGCACATGCTTGGAAGGATGGTGGACGCCCCTCATGCTGGTCACATGACCATGACACACTCTCCCACGTGGAGGACACCTTTGAGCTATCCCGGGACTCACCAGCTTGAGTTGAGCTAGTAGAGCTGGAGTTGAGCTGAATGGAGCTGAGTTGAGCTGAATTCAGCTAGCTGAAGTGTTGAGGATTAGTTGAGCTGAAACGAGCTGCTAGAAATCCATTGAGCTTTTCCCGAGCTAAGGTGAAGTCCTTCATTTGGTACTCTTCCTTGTGCCTATGAGAAAACAAAAGTTATACCATCATAAGTATTGTAAACTTATTAAAGAAAGTTAAAACAAGCTGAAAAACATAGTTATCATATTGGAAAACATGTAACAAGCTAAAGAAACATGGTAAACATGATTATGAGCTTGTGTTCTTATTGAACTTATTGAAAACACACCTATTTACATGCTTAATAAACACAATACTAGCTTAAGTACTATATAGTTACAAGATGTTACACATCAGTATGTAACATAGTGTAAAGTTTATTCTCTAAGGCATATGCATTATTAAGGGATTCTGAGACTTGTAAACATTTAAGAATAAGAACTTCCCTGAATTGCTTAGCCTTTGATCGAGTGATGGGTCCTGATGGTAAGACCTCCGGATCAGCTGTTTGAGCTAGTGTAGATGTGCTCACATCATCCCCCCCTTCTTGAAAAGGATTTGTCCTCAAATCTCGGGATGACGACATCTTTCTTCGTTGCTGCCTCTCAACCTTAATTGCCATTTGCACCATTTCGTCTAATTCGACGTAATGTTGCAATTCAACAGCATTGGCAATGTCGGTGTTCAAACCTGAAAGGAATCGCGCCATGGTTGCTTCTCGGTCTTCCTCAATGTTAGCACGCATCATGGCCATCTCCATGTCTTTAAAATAATCTTCGACGCTTCGATTTCCTTGTTTCAAAGTTTGTAACCTTTGAAATAGGTCTCGATGGTAATGGGATGGTACGAATCTCTTTCTCAAAATTCTTTTCATCTCTGCCCATGTATTGATTGGACCTTCACCGGTTCGTCTTCTACTTAGAATCAATTGATCCCACCAAATTAAGGCATAGTCAACGAACTCCATCGCTGCCAATTGAACCTTCTTCTGGTCAGAATAATTGTAGCAATCAAAGACGTGCTCCACCTTGCTTTCCCACGCAAGATATGCATCCGGATCTGATCGTCCTTGAAAAGGGGGTATGGCAACTTTGATGTTGTTCAAATTGTCATCCAGTTGTGCCTGGTGTTGTACACGCCTCCCATTTGTTCTAGGAGCATTCTGCCTCGGTTCTTGCACTTCTTCAACGTCATCATTGTTGTCATCATGGGAATTGTTTTGAGATCCCTCGATCTTGTCCATTCTCACGTGCAATTGTTCAATCTCTGATTGCACTACTCTTCGGACTTCTCGAAGCATGGCTTGCATCATAAGGCTTGGTTGAACGTCGTTTTGTTGTTGATCATCACGATCTCCATTTGAACCTGCCATTGTTAGTAAAGAACAAACAACACAAAATAAAAATAAGGATAAATGGACCTCACAAAGTACACACACAGGATCCTCACAAGTTCACTCCAAAGAAAAATAAAAATGGCACTCCAACACTCGTGTTTCACTCGGGAATACTTGAATGGCTCTTTTGATTCCCCTTCTGATCTCACACACACAAATGCCTTTTACCACTCCTTCTCTCGTTATAAGTTCTTTAGAGGACTAGCGTAGACTTTCTTCAAATCTGTCACAAGTGTTAGTCTTTAACAACAACGGTTAGTGACAATCGAAATGTAAGGTTCTGTCCAAAACAAATTCGGTTAGTGTTAAATGGAAAGAAAAGTGATGTAAAGTAAGGTAAAGGTTAGAAAGAAAGAAAAAGAAAAAAAAAATGGATTACTTACTACAAAGAAACACTTACTACTCTCCTTTCACCGAACAATCAATTCTTCATGCCCGGTTGATTGTGGTAGTGTTTGATGCTGTAGAACACATTAAACTTGCATTTTCTTTCAACTATTGATATTCTGATTTTTTTTTTTTTTTTTTGAATTTTCGGATTTTTTTTTTTAACTAGAGTTGACTTTGACTTTTTTTTTTGACTTTTTTTTTTTTTTTTTTTTTGATTGTTTTTGCACTCACGAAGATGATTCTTACTTGTAATCCAACCTAGGCTCTGATTACCACATGATAAGAGGGCTCCTTGTTGAGGACGCCTTCTTGATTGTTTCGGATCTAGGATTGAAGTAAGATGTCTCCTGCAATAAGCATGGCTGCAAATTGGTGTTTAAAAGGGCTGAAAAATTTAGGTAGACAGAATGTAGAAGATGAAGGCTCGGAGAAGTTGACAATGGTGGAACGTTGAAAGTATTGGTTTGGTTATGGCTAGGTTTGGTCTTTGGTGAGGTGAATGGTGAGAAATGAAGTTTCTGACAAGGTTGAAAAATAGGTTGCAAGGGGTAGTACGAAAATGAAATAAAAACAAGGAAAAGAAATAAAATGAAACAAACTCCAAGGATGAACTCGAACAATCTGTTGAACGAACCCGAACCTTATCTTGAACTTGCTTCAGACGGACTTGGACCCTTCGATTATCTACAACCGAGAACCCAAAGTATCAAAGGGGTTGACCACGCAAGCAACGAACTTGAGAAGTCAGAAAGTTCTCAAAAGAACCGAAATGAGAGAAATTCTCACAAAAGTAAATTTCATTCAAATTGTCTTTTTTTTCACATTACAAAGTATACATATATATAGGCTAGTACAAGGGAGTTGGCGCCTAGAATACTTGGCCAGAATTGAATTGGAAGTTTCAGATGAGTGGCTGAAATGTAAGCACAATTAACATGTGTTAATTATGTTAAATGTGGATGAGAAAACTACTCATCCTTATCCTTTGTGGCCGGCTGGTTTTGGAGGGAGGGAAGACTGAATTTCAAACATTTAACACATGTGTTTTATGTGTGAAATTCAAAGGAAATAACTCCTTGTCCTTATCTTACTTTGACGCCAACTTCAAGGAGGGAAATCTTGAAATTTGAATCTGCCACATGCCATGCACATGCTTGGAAGGATGGTGGACGCCCCTCATGCTGGTCACATGACCATGACACACTCTCCCACGTGGAGGACACCTTTGAGCTATCCCGGGACTCACCAGCTTGAGTTGAGCTAGTAGAGCTGGAGTTGAGCTGAATGGAGCTGAGTTGAGCTGAATTCAGCTAGCTGAAGTGTTGAGGATTAGTTGAGCTGAAACGAGCTGCTAGAAATCCATTGAGCTTTTCCCGAGCTAAGGTGAAGTCCTTCATTTGGTACTCTTCCTTGTGCCTATGAGAAAACAAAAGTTATACCATCATAAGTATTGTAAACTTATTAAAGAAAGTTAAAACAAGCTGAAAAACATAGTTATCATATTGGAAAACATGTAACAAGCTAAAGAAACATGGTAAACATGATTATGAGCTTGTGTTCTTATTGAACTTATTGAAAACACACCTATTTACATGCTTAATAAACACAATACTAGCTTAAGTACTATATAGTTACAAGATGTTACACATCAGTATGTAACATAGTGTAAAGTTTATTCTCTAAGGCATATGCATTATTAAGGGATTCTGAGACTTGTAAACATTTAAGAATAAGAACTTCCCTGAATTGCTTAGCCTTTGATCGAGTGATGGGTCCTGATGGTAAGACCTCCGGATCAGCTGTTTGAGCTAGTGTAGATGTGCTCACATCACCTTTGTTATGACATGAACTCAAAGAGAGGTGTCATTCGCCGCGACATACGCTCAAGGAGAGGGGTCGTCCATCACGGTATACGCTCAAAGAGAGGGACCTCTGATTAAGACATGCACTCAAGGAGAGGGGTCATTCTTCGCGACATACGCTGAAGGAGAGGGGTCGTCCATCACGGTATATTTTCAAAGAGAGGTATCATTTATTATGACGTGCACTTAAAAAGAGGGATCATTTATCGTGACATACGCCCAAAGAGAGGGGTTGTCCATCATGACATATGCTCAAAGAGAGGGGTTGTCCATCACGATATACACTCAAAGAGAGGGACGATTCACCATAACATGCAATCGAAGAGAGGGGTTATTCACCGCGACATACGCTTAAAGAGAGGGGTCGTCCATCACTGTATACACTCTAAGAAAGGGATCGTTCATTATGACATGCACTCGGAGTGTGCGGTCATTCATCGCGACATACGCTCAAAGAGAAGGGTCGTCCATCACGGTATACGCTCTAAGAAAGGACCGTTCATTATGACATGCACTCGAAGAGATGGGTCATTCATCGCGACATACACTCAAGGAGAGGGGTCGTCCATCACGGTATACGCTCAAAGTTGGGGGCCGTTCACACATACATGCACTCAAAGAGAGGGGTCATCAATCGGGACATACAGTCAAAGAGAGGGGTCGTCCATCACGGGATACACTCTAAGAAAGGGATCATTCATTCAACATACGTTTAAAGAGGGGTCATCAATCACGGTATACGCCGAAAGAGAGAGATCGTTCACCTTGATATGCACTCAAAGAGAGGGGCAATCCATCACGGGATACGCTCAAAGAGAGGGATCGGTCATTACGACATACTCTCGAAGAGAGGGGTCGTCCATCACGATATACACTCTAAGAAATTGTTATATGCTCAAAGAGAGGTGCCATCCATCACGGTATACGCTCGAAGAAAGGGACCGTTCATTATGACATACACTCGAAGAGAGGGGTCAGTCATCGCGACATACGCTCAAAGAGAAGGATCGGCCATCACGGGTACGCTCATGACGGCATATGCTCAAAGAGAAGGGGTCGTTCATAGCGACATACGCTTAAAGAGAGGGGTTGTCCATCACGGTATACACTCTAAGAATGGGACCGTTCATTATGACATGCACTCAAAGTGAGCGATCATTCATCGCGACATACGCTAAAAGAGAAGGGTTATTCATCACGGTATATGCACTAAGAAAGGACCATTCATTATGACATGAACTTGAAGAGATGGGTTATTCATCGCGACAAACACTAAAAGACGGGGGTCGTCTATCACGGTATACGCTCAAAGATGGGGACCGTTCACAGTAACATGCACTCAAAGAGAGGGGTCATTCCATCACGGGATACGCTCAAAGAGAAGGACCGGCCATTACAACATATTCTCTAAGAGAGTGGTCACTCACCGCGTCATACGCTCAAAGAGAGGGGTCGTCCCCCACGATGTACGCACTAAGAAATGGTTATACTCTAAAAGAGAGGTGTCATCTATCACGGTATATGCTCTAAGAAAGGGACCGTTCTTTATCACACGCACTCGAAGAGAGGGGGGGTCAATCATCGCGACATACACTCAAAGAGAAGGATTGTCCATCACGGGATACGCTCTTGGAAATGGACTATTTATTATGACATGCACCCGGCGAGATGGGTCATTCATCGCGATAAACGTTCAAAGAGAGGGGGTCGTCCATCACGGTATACGCTCAAAGAGAGACCGATTATTATGGCATACTCTCAAAGAGAGGGGGCATTCACCGCGACATACGCTCAAAGAGAGGGTTCGTCCATATCGGTATACGCTCAAAGAAAGGGACTGTTCATTATGACATGCTCTCGAAGAATGGGGTCATTCAGCGCGACATATGCTCAAAGAGAAGGGTCCATCACGGTATACGCTCTAAGATAGGGACCGTTAATTATGACATGAACTAGAAGAGATGGGTCATTCATCGCGACATACGCTCAAGGAGAGGGGTCGTCCATCATGGGATATGCTCAAGAAGTGGACCGTTCGTTAGTAAATACCCTCGAAGAGAGGGGTCATTCATAGCGACATACGCTCAAAGAGAAGTGTCGTCCATCATGGTATACGCACTAAGAAAGGGACTGTTCATTATGACATGCCCTTGAAGAGAGGGTCATTCATCGCGACATGCGCTGAAATAGAGGGGACGTCCATCACAGTATACGCTTAAAGAGAGAGATCGTTCACCATGTCATGCAGTCGAAGAGAGGGATCCTTCATAGCGACACACGGTCAAAGAGAGGAGTCGTCCGTCATGGCATACGCTTAAAAAGAGAAACCGTTCATTATGACATACTCTCGAAGAGAGAGGTCATTCAGCACGTCATATGCTCAAAGATAGGTGTCGTCCTTAGCGTATAAGTGACCGTTCATTATGACATGCACTCGAAGAGAGGTGTCATTCATCGCGACATACGCTCAAAGAGAGGAGTCGTCCATCCCGGTATACGCTCTTAGAAAGTGACTGTTCATTATGACATGCACTCGAAAAGAGGGGTCATTCATCGCGACATACGCTCAAAGAAAGGGGTCGTCCATCACAGTATACTCTCAAAGAGAGGGATCACTCATCACGACATACGCTCAGAGAGAGGGGTCGTCCATCACGTGATACGCTCAAAGAGAGGGACCGATCATTATGACATACACTCGAATAGAGCAGTCACACACTGCGACAAACGCTCCAAGAGAGGGGTCGTCCATCACGGTATACACTCTAAGAAAGGGACTGTTTATTATGACATGCACTCGAAGAGAGGTCAATTATCGCGACATGCGCCAGAAAAGAGGGGTCACCATCTCGGTATATCCTAAAAGGGAGGGACCGTTCACCATAATATGCACTCGAAGAGAGGGGTCATTCAATGTGTCATACGCTCAAAGAGAGGGGTCGTTCATCATGGCATACGCTCAAAGAGAGGGACCATTCATTATGACATACTCTCAAAGAGAGGGGTCATTCACCGCAACATATGCTAAAAGGGAGGTGTCGTCCTTCACGGTATACGCTCTAAGAATAGGATCGTTCATTACGACATGCACTCGAAGAGAGGGTAATTCATCGCGACATATGCTCAATGAGAAGGACTGTCCATCACGGTATACGCTCTAAGAAAGGGACGTTTATTATGGCTTGCACTCAAAGAGAGGGGTCATTCGCCGCGACATACACTCAAGGAGAGGGGTCGTCCATCACGATATACGCTCAAATAGATTTATCGTTTATTTTTACATGCACTCAAAGAGAGGGGTCAATCATCACGACATACGCTAAAACAGAGGGGTCGTCCATCACGATATACGCTCAAAGAGAGGGATCATTCTCCGTAACATGCACTAGAAGAGAGGGTTCATTCAACGCGACAAACACAAAAAGAGAGGGGTCGTCTATCACGACATACGCTCAAAGAGAGGGACGATTCACCATGATATGCAATCGAAGAGAGGGGTTAATCATCACGACATACGCTAAAACAGAGGGGTCGTCCATCACGATATACGCTCAAAGAGAGGGATCATTCTCCGTAACATGAACTAGAAGAGAGGGTTCATTCAACGCGACATACACAGAAAGAGAGGGGTCGTCCACCATGACATACGCTCAAAGAGAGGGACGATTCACCATGACATGCAATCGAAGAGAGGGGTCATTCAACGCGACATACGCTCAAACACAAGGACCATTCATTATGACATACTCACAAAGAGAGGGGTCATTCACCGCGACATAAGCTCAAGGATAGGGGTCGTCCATCATGATATAGGCTCAAAGAGAGGGACCGATCATCGCGACATACGCTCAAAGAGAGGGGTCGTCCATCACGGTATACGCTCTAAGAAAGGGATCGTTCGTTATGACATGCACTCGAAGAGAGCGGTCATTCATCGCGGCATACGCTCAAGGAGAGGGGTCGTCCATCACGGTATATGCTCAAAGAGTGAGACTGTTCACCATGACATGAACTCGAAGAGAGGGGTCATTCAACACGACATATACTCAAAGAGAGGGATCATCCGTCACGGTATACGCTCAAAGAGAGGGATCATTCTCCGTAACATGCAGTAGAAGAGAGGGTTCATTCAACGCGACATTCACACAAAGAGAGGGGTCGTCCATCACGATATACGCTCAAAGATAAAGACCATTCATTATGACATACTCACGAAGATTGGGGTCATTCGCCGCGACATACGCTCAAGGAGAGGCGTCGTCCATCATGGTATACTCAGAAAGATAGGGGCCGTTTATTATGACATGCATTCAAAAAGAGGTGTCATTCGCCGCGACATACGCTCAAGGAGAGGGGTCGTCCATCACGGTATACGCTGAAAGAGAGGGACCTTTGATTATGACATGCACTCAAGGAGAGGGGTCATTCTTCGCGACATACGCTCAAGGAGAGGGGTCGTCTATCACGGTATATTCTCAAACAGAGGTATCATTTATTATGACGTGCACTTAAAAAGAGGGGTCATTTATCGTGATATACGCTCAAAGAGAGTGGTTGTCCATTGTGACATATGCTCAGGGAGAGGGGTTGTCCATCACGATATACGCTCAAAGAGAGGGACGATTTACCATGATATGCAATCGAAGAGAGGGGTCATTCAACACGACAGACGCACAAAGAGAGGGTCGTCATTCACGACATACGCTCAAACACAGTGACCATTCATTTTGACATACTCACGAAGAGAGGGGTCATTCAACGCGACATATGCTGAAGGACAGAGGTCGTCCAACATGATATAGGCTCAAAGAGAGGGATCGGTATCGCGACATGGCTCGAAGAGAGGGGTCATTCAACGCGACATATACTCAAAGAGAGGGGTCGTCCATCACAGTATATGCTCAAAGAGAGGGACGATTCATTATGATATACTCTCAAAGACAAGGGCCATTCACCGCGACATACGCTCAAGGAGAAGGGTCGTCCATCACGGTATACGCTCAAAGAGAGGGACCATTTATTATGACATACACTTGAAGAGAGGGGTCGTCATTCACCGTGAAGTACGCTTTAAGGGAGGTATCGACCATCACGTTTGACGCTCTAAGAAAGGGGCCGATCATTATGACATGTACTCGAAGAGAGGGGTCATTGAATTGCGACATATGGTCGAAGAGAAGGGGCGTCCATCACAATATACGCTCTAAGAAAAGGACTATTTATTATGACATGCATTCGAGGAAAGGGGTCAATCATCGCGACATACGCAAAAAGAGAGGGGTCGTCCATCACGGTATACGCTCAAAGAGAGGGGCATTCATCGCGACCTACGCTCAAAGAGAGGGGTCGTCCATCATGGTATACGCTCAAAGAGAGAGACCGCTCACCATGATATGTACTCGAAGAGAGAGATCATTCATCGTGACATGCGCTCAAAGAGAGGGGTCTCCATCACGGTATACGCTCAAAGAGAGAGACCGTTCACCATGATATGTACTCGAAGAGAGAGGTCATTCATCGTGATATACGCTCAAAGAGAGGGGTCGTCCATCATGGTATACGCTCTAAGAAGCGGACTGTTCATTATGACATGCATTCGAAGAGAGAGGTTATTCATCGCGACATGTGCTCAAAGAGAGGGGTCGTTCGTCACGGTATACGCTCAAAGAGAGGGACCGTTTATTATGACATGCACTCAAAGAGAGCGGTCATTCACCGCGACATACGCTCAAGGAGAGGGGTCGTCCATCACGACATACTCACGAAGAGAGGGGTCATTCACCGCCACATACGCTCAAGGAGAGGGGTCGTCCATCACGGTATACGCTCAAAGAGAGGGACCATTTATTATGACATGCACTCGAAGAAAGGGGTCATATTCCGTGACATATGCTCAAGGAGAGGGTCGTTCATCACGATATACGCTTAAAGAGAGGGATCGTTGATTATGACATGTACTCAAAGAGAGGGGTCGTCCATCACGGTATACATCAAAGAGAGATACCGTTTATTATGACATGCACTCAAAGAGAGAGGTTATTCATCACGACATACGGTAAAAGAGAGGGGTCGTCCATCACGGTAAATAATCAAAGAGAGGGACCGTTCACCATAACTTGCACTAGAAGAGAGGGTTCATTCAACGCGGCATACGCACAAAGAGAGGGGTCGTCCACACAATATACGATCAAAGAAAGGGACCATTCATTATGATATACTCTCGAAGAGAGGGGTCATTCACCACGACATATTCTAAAAGGGAGGTGTCGTCCTTCACGGTATACGCTCTAAGAATAGGATCGTTCATTACGACATGCACTCGAAGAGAGGGTCATTCATCGCGACATATGCTCAATGAGAAGGACTGTCCATCACGGTATACGCTCTAAGAAAGGGACGTTTATTATGGCTTGCACTCAAAGAGAGGGGTCATTCGCCACGACATACACTCAAGGAGAGGGGTCGTCCATCACGATATACGCTCAAATAGATTTACCGTTTATTTTTACATGCACTCAAAGAGAGGGGTCAATCATCACGACATACGCTAAAACAGAGGGGTCGTCCATCACGATATACGCTCAAAGAGAGGGATCATTCTCCGTAACATGCACTAGAAGAGAGGGTTCATTCAACGCGACAAACACAAAAAGAGAGGGGTCGTCTATCACGACATACGCTCAAAGAGAGGGACGATTCACCATGACATGCAATCGAAGAGAGGGGTTAATCATCACGACATATGCTAAAACAGAGGGGTCGTCCATCACGATATACGCTCAAAGAGAGGGATCATTCTCCGTAACATGAACTAGAAGAGAGGGTTCATTCAACGCGACATACACAAAAAGAAAGGGGTTGTCCATCACGACATATGCTCAAAGAAAAAAACCATTCATTATGACATTCTCACGAAGATTGGGGTCATTCACCGCGACATACGTTCAAGGAGAGGCGTCGTCCATCACGGTATACTCAGAAAGATAGGGGCCCTTTATTATGACATGAACTCAAAGAGAGGTGTCATTCGCCGCGACATACGCTCAAGGAGAGGGGTCGTCCATCACGGTATACGCTCAAAGAGAGGGACCTCTGATTAAGTCATGCACTCAAGGAGAGGGGTCATTCTTCGCGACATACGCTGAAGGAGAGGGGTCGTCCATCACGGTATATTTTCAAAGAGAGGTATCATTTATTATGACGTGCACTTAAAAAGAGGGATCATTTATCGTGACATACGCCCAAAGAGAGGGGTTGTCCATCATGACATATGCTCAAAGAGAGGGGTTGTCCATCACGATATACACTCAAAGAGAGGGACGATTCACCATAACATGCAATCGAAGAGAGGGGTTATTCACCGCGACATACGCTTAAAGAGAGGGGTCGTCCATCACTGTATACACTCTAAGAAAGGGATCGTTCATTATGACATGCACTCGGAGTGTGCGGTCATTCATCGCGACATACGCTCAAAGAGAAGGGTCGTCCATCACGGTATACGCTCTAAGAAAGGACCGTTCATTATGACATGCACTCGAAGAGATGGGTCATTCATTGCGACATACACTCAAGGAGAGGGGTCGTCCATCACGGTATACGCTCAAAGTTGGGGGCCGTTCACACATACATGCACTCAAAGAGAGGGGTCATCAATCGGGACATACAGTCAAAGAGAGGGGTCGTCCATCACGGGATACACTCTAAGAAAGGGATCATTCATTCAACATACGTTTAAAGAGGGGTCATCAATCACGGTATACGCCGAAAGAGAGAGATCGTTCACCTTGATATGCACTCAAAGAGAGGGGCAATCCATCACGGGATACGCTCAAAGAGAGGGATCGGTCATTACGACATACTCTCGAAGAGAGGGGTCGTCCATCACGATATACACTCTAAGAAATTGTTATATGCTCAAAGAGAGGTGCCATCCATCACGGTATACGCTCGAAGAAAGGGACCGTTCATTATGACATACACTCGAAGAGAGGGGTCAGTCATCGCGACATACGCTCAAAGAGAAGGATCGGCCATCACGGGTACGCTCATGACGGCATATGCTCAAAGAGAAGGGGTCGTTCATAGCGACATACGCTTAAAGAGAGGGGTTGTCCATCACGGTATACACTCTAAGAATGGGACCGTTCATTATGACATGCACTCAAAGTGAGCGATCATTCATCGCGACATACGCTAAAAGAGAAGGGTTATTCATCACGGTATATGCACTAAGAAAGGACCATTCATTATGACATGAACTTGAAGAGATGGGTTATTCATCGCGACAAACACTAAAAGACGGGGGTCGTCTATCACGGTATACGCTCAAAGATGGGGACCGTTCACAGTAACATGCACTCAAAGAGAGGGGTCATTCCATCACGGGATACGCTCAAAGAGAAGGACCGGCCATTACAACATATTCTCTAAGAGAGTGGTCACTCACCGCGTCATACGCTCAAAGAGAGGGGTCGTCCCCCACGATGTACGCACTAAGAAATGGTTATACTCTAAAAGAGAGGTGTCATCTATCACGGTATATGCTCTAAGAAAGGGACCGTTCTTTATCACACGCACTCGAAGAGAGGGGGGGTCAATCATCGCGACATACACTCAAAGAGAAGGATTGTCCATCACGGGATACGCTCTTGGAAATGGACTATTTATTATGACATGCACCCGGCGAGATGGGTCATTCATCGCGATAAACGTTCAAAGAGAGGGGGTCGTCCATCACGGTATACGCTCAAAGAGAGACCGATTATTATGGCATACTCTCAAAGAGAGGGGGCATTCACCGCGACATACGCTCAAAGAGAGGGTTCGTCCATATCGGTATACGCTCAAAGAAAGGGACTGTTCATTATGACATGCTCTCGAAGAATGGGGTCATTCAGCGCGACATATGCTCAAAGAGAAGGGTCCATCACGGTATACGCTCTAAGATAGGGACCGTTAATTATGACATGAACTAGAAGAGATGGGTCATTCATCGCGACATACGCTCAAGGAGAGGGGTCGTCCATCATGGGATATGCTCAAGAAGTGGACCGTTCGTTAGTAAATACCCTCGAAGAGAGGGGTCATTCATAGCGACATACGCTCAAAGAGAAGGATCGGCCATCACGGGTATGCTCATCACGGCATATGCTCAAAGAGAAGGGGTTGTTCACTACGACATACGCTTAAAGAGAGGGGTCGTCCATCACGGTATACACTCTAAGAATGGGACCGTTCATTATGACATGCACTCAAAGTGAGCGGTCATTCATCGCGACATACACTGAAAGAGAAGGGTTATTCATCACGGTATATGCACTAAGAAAGGACCATTCATTATGACATGAACTCAAAGAGATGGGTTATTCATCGCGACAAACACTAAAAGAGAGGGGTCGTCCATCACGGTATACGCTCAAAGATGGGGACCGTACAGAATCATTGTCGCGGCCTTGAAGCAATTAAGCGTCACACACAGAATTGCTACGGCCTATCACCCACTAATAAATGGGCAGGCTGAAATATCAAATAAGGAATTAAAGCAAATCCTTGAAAAGGTGGTAAACCGATCTCGAAAGGATTGGTCTCATTGTCTCGACGATGACCTCTAGGCATATAGGACAACATACAAGACCCCATTGGGAACATCTCCATACAGGCTTGTATTTGGAAAAGCGTGTCATTTGCTCTTGGAAATTGAGCATAAAGCCTATTGGGCAGTAAAAATTTTGAACATGGAATGAGAGAAATCTGGCCAGAAAAGATTGCTAGACCTCAATGAGATAGAAGAACTCCAACCATCAGCCTATGAAAATGCCAAGATTTACAAAGAGAAGACTAAAAGATGGCATGACTGTAAGCTACTGCCGGGGCAACAAGTCCTTGTTTTCAATTTCAGACTCAAACTATTCCCAGGCAAACTCAGGTCCAGATGGTTAGGCCCATTTGAAGTTGTTCAAGCTTACCCACATGGTGTAGTAATGATCAAATCATAAAGGGATGGACATGAGTTCAAAGTGAATGGCCAACGTTTGAAGCATTATTCTAGCCTACATGATATGAGTACTATGGGGACCATCACCTTAGGAGATGCACTTGCATGCACTCCTATCGTGACATAATTTCATCATCTTATCTTTGTTTTATTGTACTTTTAGGATTAGTGTTAGTTCAGAATTTTTTTTATCTTTTCTTGTTGTTTATTTTTAGGACAAGAATCAAGAATGAAGATGAAGTCATTCATGACAGAAAATCCGCTGCCGCGGTAGTGCACAGTGTTAGGGTCGCCATAATTACCAACGGGTAGAACAGCATAACGGCTAGTCGGGCGAAATTTTAGACGTGGCAGTAAAATGCCAACAGCTAAAATTGGTTAGTTGGGTTAACGAAATCAACACGGCAGTACAGGGCCGAGATCTATATAAACACTTTCTCACCTTGAACTATTCACTCTTACATTCTTGATTTCATAGAATTCGTTGCTTGTTTTTCTCAAATTTCTTAAAAACTTTCACCAATTCCCCATGGCATATTACAAGAGATTTGCACCCGCTGCTATTGAAGAATGCTTCAACAGATCCTTTATTGCAAGGCAATTATGGGAAGAGAAAGAATTCCAGCATTCAAACGAGGAAAACTATTGAATCGAGCACTATTTGTTCAATAAAATAGTGTATCAAGAGCGACAAATCTTTTGCTTCCAACCCGCCCAGGCCAATGCAACGATTGTGAAGAATTTTACGCTCATGGGCCAAGCAAAGATTCACTTTATGTCCACTGTTGGGGCAGACCAGTTAGAAATGATGCTGACACCATCAACTTGTTCTATGGCCTCCACCCTACTCATGATCATTTATGGAGGATATCAACAACGAGGACTATGAACTCATAAAAGATGATCTCTATTATGATAACACCCATTGAGAAACCGAATCCCACAAAGGTTCCGTGGCAAGATAGAACCTAAGGCCCGAGGCCAAGTTGTGGACCACGTTCGTAAAATGACGCCTCATCCCAACGTCCCATAACAACACAGTCGACAGAAGGAGATTAGCTCTCATCCAATCCATTATCAATAAAAGAATCATAAATGTGGGAGAGCTGATCCTACGGGAAATTTACGAATGTAGTAAGAAGGACAAAGGGCCTTTGTGCTTTCCATGTTTAATCACGGGTCTTTGCACAGCCGTAGGTGTCCCAATCGAGGATATAGACGAAGTTATTGTCCAAAGGCCGGTTGGACAAGGGAGTTTTGTCACAAAGTCATGCAAATAACACAAGCGGAACCAGTCCAAGCAACTCCACAATCAGGCACTACCGATACAATTATCGAGGCCCAATACACGGCGGACATGTTTGCTGCTTCCCACAACACTACCACAGCGGATACTTACCAGGAGATACTCTAGGGGATCGCGGCCATAGATATAAGACAACAATGGTACATGGAGTACCAAAGAAATTTCAACACTACATTAGCTCAGATGATGATCACCAATTTTCAGAACCAAGGGGTGCAGTTCCCAAAATTCCCTCTTGATATGTTTGTCACAGCTGCACCATACACCGAAACAACTCCGGTTCCAGGAGGATCACGACCATTTTACGCTACTGGACCATCACAACCATTCCATGCATTAGACCCATCTCAGCCGCCAAAGCCTGCCGCGGCATCATCAGCCAGCCGAAGGCCATCCAGGTGGAGAGCGACCTTCAGCACTCCAGCAGGTTCTCCTATAATCATGAGGAGTTTCTTGTCGGAGATGGACTTTGTCAGGAAGCAGCTCCATTCCATCGCCGGGCCAAGCACTCAGCACGCTTGGGCAGATGCAATGGAAGTTGAAGATGAGGGAGGGACAAAAATAATGCCCACCGAAGAAATTGGTGATGAGAAAGAAGGAGAAGAAATCAACGCCCCTTTGCAAAGGACACCACCCACCAGAACAGCCAAAGCTTAGTAATCACCAGCAAAAAAAATGAAAACTAGACTGTCAGCAGCAAGGCCAAGAAAACTAATCATTCACAGCAGTTCTTCGGAGGATCTTTAATCTTTTTATACCTCTATCCTATTTTTATCTCTTTTCTTCACTTGTTAATTTTTGTTTCCTGCTTTTTGCTATATATATAGGTATTGAGGGCAATGCTCGATCTGAGTTTGGGGGTGTAGATTCACTGTCGAGGCAGTTCATTACCGCGGCCCTGCCATGAAAAGTCACAATTTAAGTTTATGTTAAAGATTTTCATCTACCACCCTACTTATATTATCGTCCATACTTTTGCACTACTTTACATCATTATTGCTTCAGTTTATTCTCCTTAGGCTATAGAAATCTTTCTCCTTACCATGGATAGGTCCTATTTAGAAGGATTAACTTTAGGATACTTAAGGATAAAAATTTAGAAGCATGCTATAGGATTGACTCTAAAAACACTTTTGGGACTTGTTTGATTATAGGAATTCTTTTAATGAACTTAGGTGATACAGGCTTAGATTTTTTGGGAATGTTAGCTAGAGGTGCCTATCACCGGCTCTAGGACGAGTGTCTTCTTCATGCTAGAGTTGCCCGAAATTGGCTCTAGTATGCAAAAAAAATCTTGATGATAAAACACAATCCTTGAGAAGCCCGAAATTGGCTCAAGTAGTTGTTGTTATAAGAAGAGAACATTAATTCCAAGTCTATTTGTCTTGAACTTAGAGTTTGTCTAAGAAAGCCTTTAATCAAACTTGTCCACAAGAACTCACACACTCAAAAAAATCTTATAGCTTGATTCCGGGTAAGACCTTGGGTAGCCGAAAGGTTAAGACCCAGAATAGGCATAGTCATGGTGGGAAGAATAGATGAAAAGTAAGACCGATAGAGAATAAGATTTGGCAATTTGATGGTTTGCATTGCTTGAGGACAAGCAATAGTTCGAGTTTGGGGGTGCGATAAGTGCTCAAAAGACTATTATTTTTCACACTTTTCATGAACAATAATTACTTAATCTACACCTACTTAGACTAATGCATGAGCTTAATGTGTGATATTTTGATGCTTTGCCTTCGTGACATATAAGGATGATATTTATCGAAAATGTAAGCTTTAATGCATCTTTGTGCATTTGCAGGTATTTGTGGGCCGGGGCAGTAACTGAACTCTAAGGTTGCGGCAGCATGATAAGAAAGCCTAGAAAGCAGCGAAGGGTAATGAGCGAAAATATGACAATGAACTATGAAGTAGATCTCGATCGAACCAGCCACAGATGAGAGCTTCTACTAATGGAAGCTGAGCAGACTCAAACTTAGATCTCCATAATATCAAAAGTCAAAGTGGTGATCGACTTGAAGAGAAAAAAAGCTGGATTTTTCTAGACACTCTACATGGCAGTTAGAGTTTGGGAAGGCGGTGAAAAGTTGAAAAGAAGTTAAAGTTTGTTTTGGTCAAAAATCATTAAATTACATTAAATTAAAGAGACTTACCTCTTTATGCTAAGCAACGTCCAAACCAACTTTACCTCTTCTCTAAGGCTGATATCGCCCTAATTTTAGCCTATATAAAGGATGTGACGTTCAAGAAGAAAGAGGAGGGGAGTTCACGATAGATCTTAGAGATTTCTTTGTTTTCATTATGTTCTAAATTCTTCTAAGGTTTAGGTGAAAGTTGTAGAGAATTTGTGGGAGAAAATTGTACTTTGCTTTCTTGTTTCATGCAATAAAATATTGAGGTTTGCTTATTCTTTTCCCTTCATTGTTCTTGCATTCAAGCTCGAGAGAGAAGTTTGTGAGAGATTTATTTATCTAATATCGAGCGAGTTAGATTCATGAAATAAATAAGTATGGTATTTTTCTAGATGGAAAATACTAACTCGGCCTACGGATAGGTTAGAGTTTCAGCGGCTAAAAGAAGTGTGAGATTGATTGGTGGTTATAGTTGATTCACACTAGGAGGTATCATTAAGGACTAGTCATCAACAGTATTTTAACTTAGGGATAAGCGGAGTCATCAAAGGACACTTTGTCGAACCTTGGTGAGTCCACCCAAGAGTAAGAGATTGCCGCGGCGGACGTAACCCTTCACTGTCAGGGCAGTAAAACTGCAGTTCTGTCGGGGTAGTGTTGTATAATTGCATCAGACAGAAACAAGTTAATTAAACCTACAATACGACTCAACTGGATCCTGCCCATTCTCTCAATCTGGTTTTCTTTTCATTCTCTAGCTTTTTATTATTTACATTATTTTAGTTTAATTCAGAATAATCAAATTGATCTGTGTTTTTATTTTATTTCTTTTGCAGAGCGAGAAGAGAAAGAAACATATTAAGTACACCAATCCCTATGGAGATGATACTCTATATTCATTACATTATTACTTGCGAAGTGTACACTTGCACAAATTGTGCAACTCTTTCTACACGTAACATGTCCACACACATCCTCCATGAACCATCCTTCTTTGGAACTAACAAAACTGGCACGGCCTAACGACTCAAGCTTCCTCTAATATAGCCCTTCTCTGTAAGTTCCCTTATTTGGCGTTGTAACTCCTTGGTCTCTTCTGGATTGCTCCTATAAGCAGGTCTATTAGGAATGGTGGCTCCAGGTATGAAATCTATCTGGTCTGGTGCAATTCCTCTAACGAGAGGCAACCCACTAAGAAGATCATCAGGGAACATATCCTTCAATTCCTGCAAAAGTTGAGAAATATTTGAAGGTAAACCTTCAAGGGTGTTAGTGTTAAAACAACTTTCCTTGTACGTAAGTACAAGCACGTTTTGTCGTGTGGAAAGGTCCTCCGAATGTCCCTCCCACGAGCATAAAAGGTCATCTCCTTAGTGTCTTCTTTGGAGGACTTCTTCCATGCCGCTAGGCTTTTCTGTCAAGGCATCTTGATCATTCCTCACTTGTTTTGGCATCGAAGATGTTAACGTGATCTTCCAGCCTTCAAACTTGAAAACATAATGGTTTAAGTGACCATCATACATTGCCTTCTTATCAAATTGTTAGGGCCTCTCAAAGATGATATGACAGGAGTTCATGGGTAACAAATATCACACAAGATTTCATCCTTGTAACTTCCTATTGAAATTGGCACTTGTAATACATCACACCGTCCTATGGATTTTTTTGCTTTTCCTTCTTCTATTTTCTTTTTTTTGATCAAAATTGAAATAACAAATAATAATAGGGCTTACTTGATTTTTCCTTTGCTCTGATACCATTTGATATGCTCCAACTCTCCAAAGATGCTTGTAGAGAGAAGCTTTAATTGCTCGGACCTTAGAATGCAAGCAAGCCTTGTATCATGCTTGTATCCTGAACAAAGAATGTTAAAGGATGTTGGAAATAAGATAAGAATAATTTAAGAAGAGGTTATAGCGTGGGGTATGTTGATGGTTGATTAGGGAAGGAAATGAAGGTGTGATATGTGCCGATCTTCTTGAAGATGCTGAACGGCAAACTTTGATTGTAGAACCTAGGAAGGAATGAAGTCTCTCGCAAGAAGTGGCTGCGAAAATGAAGAATTAAGGATAATGGAGGAAAGGAATAGGTGAAATGAATGAATGGAATAGTTTAGGGACTGATTTGGAAGCGGAAGGATGTGTGGTGTTGATAAGGAAGGGTGAATGGATGTTTAGGACGTTTTATGATGATGATAAAGGATGAGAATGGAAAATAGAATAAGATGGTATATAAGGATGGTGAAATGAAAATAGTATCTTAAAGATACTCAAGGTTGAAATTAGGTTATAGAAAACCTAATCCTGAACCTTATATTGATCTTTAAGGGGTGGTGATAAACGGACTTTGACCCTTTTAGTATACTAAACTAAAAGAACCCGAAGTATCAAGATGGATAGAAAGGGTTTGACGCCACAAGTACAAACGTACTTGATAAGTCGATAAAGTTCTAAGAAGAACTAAACGAGAGAAAAATCTCACAAGTAATTTATATAATCTGAAAGATGTGTTTACAAAATGAAATCCAAGTCCTATTTATAGTTTTCTAAGGGGTTTAGACGAAATTGAATTTAACTATTTGGATAATCATTCATTTGAATGGTGTCTCCCTCCAAATATATTAGAAGAGTTGTAACTTTTCGGTTCAGCCTGCACAGTCTTCAGTAATTGAGCCATATCTCGAGATCTCGATATCAGATTGATCCGATTCAACATGTGTTGAAAATAAAAGAGATAGAGGAACAACTTTCAGGAGACACCGAAACCTAATTAGACTTGTATCCTGCTCGAAATTGGCAAACAAGTGGACCATTATGAATCTGCCCAATGAAGAGTGTTATCTCTTTGTTTTCGCGTCCACTTGCTTTCCCTCCATGATCTTGGTGTCCAATGTGTATTACGGTCGGTCATGATACTTGGTGAAGGGTTGGTGACCTTTGGGTATTGAGTTGGGAGTGATAGTTGGAGCTGAGGTGAGCTAATCGAGTTGGAAGTGAGCTGGGTTGAACTAAGCTATCTAGCTGAAAGACTTAGCTAAAGTTTAAAGCTGAAATAATCTAATTCAAGTTGCTTTTAGCAAAGTGAGCTACTCCATTAGCTTCCTTATACTCTCTTACAGTGTGAAGAGTGTTTTAGAGCTGATCCGAATCTCCTAAGGCCTTGTTTTAAATTATTCTTCATTTGAGCTCATATGGGATTTGTGAGCTGACATGGAGCTAGCCGTTAGTCCTTTAAGTAGTATTAGAGTGTTCCATGTATTTCCAAGCTATTCTGAAATTGGCTCCTTGTGTTTCTAGCATTGTCTTCCGTTTAGCATCTTTTGAGCTGACTGAGTTGACACCGAGCTAATATTTACTCCTGGAGCTGTAGGTAAGTCCTATGAAGAAAACATAATAATGGAAATAATGAGAATACTTAAAATAACTTAATATAAATTTTTATCTAAGCTGAAACTTAATGATGTGGTTATATTGACTATTCATAGTTATAGCCTAATTAATATATCTCTTAAGTAGCTTACTATAAAGTATATAAAAGTAATAAATACTAAGATCTGTAGGGTAACTCCCCTTTGATCCCATGCGTGAAATGAAGTATGAATGCATGAGATAAATGAGCAGAAATGTGAACGCATCATTCCCCCCATCTTTTAGGCAATTTCTCCTCAAATCGAAAGGGTCTTCCAATGAGTAATTCCTCGATGCAGGGGAGGTCAATTGCTTCCATGATGGAACAAGTTGATGAAACTTTTGCTTGAAGTATAGGCTTCCAAATATTCTTTTTCGAGATAGCCATTCACAACATGTTCCCTTTGGATCTTTCTCTCGTACCTCTTGGAATCTTTATACCCCTGGGTTTAGAGACTTATCTATTGGATGTGTCGTTCTGAATCATCATAACCATTGGCATATAGATTTTTCCTTTGGAATACTTCAAGTAGGTATGTTTTTTCAACTTTAATCCTTGTGCCTTTCCATATTATAGTGCCTGTTTCATCTCCTTGAATTGGTCTTCACAAGCAAGTACAATTCCATGTAGACTTATAAATTTACTGCAAAATGAACCATATTTAGTAGACAATGAACCTATAACAAGATGAAAAGAATTTGCAAACCATGGTAGATGTTTAATGGGCACTGGTTGTTGAATTTTCTTCACGATCTGCAAGACATTTGGAGTGTCAAAGATTTGAACTATTGGAACTTCATATGTCAGAACTTTTGAAACATCAAAAGACTTGTCTTATGTGTCTCCAAAAGTCGTGGCTATTGACGCTTCAAAGGACACATCCTTTAGTTCTTCAAAAGGCATGATTACTAGATCATCTCTTTGAAAAATAAGACTCTTGGATTGCCCTGCAAAACAAAAGAAGGAATAGAAAAAGTAGCGTTAAAAGGATATGTGCCGATCTTGCTGAGGATGCTGAACGATACACTTTGATTGTAGGACCTAGGAAGGAAGCAAGTCTCTCGCAAGAAGTGGCTGCAAAATAGAGAATTAAGGATAAGGAATGAAAGGAATAGGTGAAAGGAATGAAAGGAATAGTTTAGGGACTGATATGGAAGCGGAAGGATGTGTGGTGTTCATAAGGGTGAATGAATGTTTAGGATATTTTGTGGGGATGACACATGATTGAGAATGATGAATGGAATGAGAGGAAATGTAAGGAATGGTGAAATGAAAATAGTATCTTAAAGATACTCAAGGAAGAAACTAGGTTATAGAAAACCTAATCCTAAACCTTATATCGATCTTTAAGGGGTGGTGGTGATAAACGGACTTTGAACCTTTTAGTATATTAAACTAAAAGAATCCGAAGTATCAAAATGGATAGAAAAGGGTTGACGCCACAAGTACAAAAGTACTTGATAAGTCGATAAAGTTCTAAGAAAAACTAAACGAGAGAAAAATCTCACAAGTAATTTTGCATAATCTGAATGGTGTGTTTACAAAATGAAATCCAAGTCCTATTTATAGTTTTCTAAGGGATTTGGCCGAAATGACCTTTAACTATTCGGATAACTATTCATTTGACTAGTGTCTCCCTCCAAAACTATTCAAAAAGATGTAAATTCTCGGTTCAGCCTGCACTGTCTTCAGTAATTTGGCCATATTTCTAGATCCCGATATCGGATTGATGCGATTAAATATGCGCTGGAAAGACAAGAGATAGGGGAACAACTTTCATGAAGACACCGGAACCCATTTCTGCTTGTATCCTGTTCGAAAATGGAAAACAAGTGGAACATTATGAATTTGTCCAATGAAAAGTGCTATCTCTTTGTTTTGGCGTCCACTTCCTTTCCCTCCATGATCTTGGCGGCCAATGTGGATAATGGACAGACATGATGCTTGGTGAAGGGTAGGTGACCTTTGAGTGTTGAGGTGGGAGTGATATCTAGTGTGAGGAGTGTTTTGGAGCTAATCCGAATCTCCTAAGGTCTCGTTTTGAATTATGCTTCATTTGAGCTCGTATGGGACTTGTGAGATGACATGGAGCTATCCTTTAGTCCTTTAAGTACTGTAGGAGTGTTCCATGCATTTCCAAGCTATTCTAAAGTTGGCTCCTTGTGTTTCTAGTATTGTCTTCTGTTTTGCTTCTTTTGTGGTGACTGAGTTGACACCGAGCTACTATTTACTCCTTGTGCTGTAAGTAAGTCCTATGAAGAAAAACATAATAATGGAAATAATGGGAATACTTAAAATAACTTAATATAAATTTAGATCTAAGTTAAAACTTAATAATATGGTCATATTGACTAGTCATGTTTATAGCTTAATTAATATAACTCTTAAGTGGTTTACTATATAGTATATAAAAGTAATAAATACTAAGATCGGTAAGATAACTCCCCTTTGATCCCATGCGTGAAATGAAGCATGAAAGCATGAGATAAATGAGCAGAAATGTGCACACGTCATAAAATATGTTTTTTTCCTTTTTTTCTTTTTCGACTCTAACTTCTTTTTTCTTTTTGATTTTATCATTTTCAACCCCATTATTTTTGTCAACCATTCTTTTATTTTCAACTCCAACAATTCTATCATCCACTTCTTTTTGTTCAATTTTCTCAATTCCTTTCATGGTTTCAATGTTCTTTTTCAATTGCATTTGATCTTCCTTCACTTGTTCTGGAGATAAAGGCGCTAAGGTGATATTTCTTCCTTCAAAGGAAGATGAAAACCGATTGGTGAATCCATCATGGATGGCCCGCTTATCAAATTGTCATGGTCGTCCGAGAAGAAGAAGACTTGTATTCATAAGCATTATGTCACACATAATTTCATCTTTGTACCTTCCAATTGAGAATGGTACAAATACTTGTTCTTTGACCAGGAATGATTCTTTATCGTTTAACCATTGCAAATAATAGGGGCTTGAATGATTGGTTGCCTTGAGTCCTAACTTTTCCTCCAAATAAGTGCTAGCAATGTTTGTACAACTTTCATTGTCTATGATAACAGAGCACACTTTACCATTTACATTGCATCGTGTCTAAAAGATGTTTGTTCTTTGTTGATCATCTAGCACGTCTTGGAACTTACTTTCTCTTTTTCCCAGGATGATGGATTGTTCTAAGAATTCTCATACACGGTTAGTGAAAATAAAAGAAAAAAAATATAAACCTCATAATACACTCAAAAAAATCCTCACTGCCACTCCAAGGAAAAGAAGTTGTTACTTAAATCACTCGTGTTTGCACTCTAGGATAGAATGGCTTTTACTGTCCTCTTCTGATCTAACAACTCTCTTGCCTTTTATCACTCGACCTCTCGTCACAAATTCTGAATAAAACTAACTCAAAACCTATAAAAACATTAGTATAGATGTTTTTGGAGTTTGGGCTACAAGATAAGGGCTAGGTTAAGGAAAACAAAGAGAAAGAAGAAATAAAATAAAAATAGAAAAGTGTAGGGACTAATATGAAAATGGTATAAGAATAGAATGAAATAACAAAGGATAGATAGTAAGTTACCACAAAACATACTTACAAACCAATCGTGAACAATCAAACTTGAGGAACTTGTCCGAGTTAGTCATTTGCTTGTTTTGTGCTTCTTGCCTTCACTTCAAATGTGAATATGATTTTTTTGAACTTTTTTTACTAATTCAGACTCTTTGAGAGGAGAGAAACATGAATTTGCAACTTTTATTTTTGTACAAATTTCAAAAATTCTTTTTTTTTTGAACTGAAATTCACAAGAAGGAGGCTTACTTGAATCTTACTTTGCTCTGATACCATACGATACGCTTCAACTCTCCAATTGTTGTTGTAGAGAAGCTTTGATTGTCCCCGATCGTGATTGCAAGCAAGCCTTGATCCTCGTACGCGTTCTTTGTTATTTGATGAAGAAAAGATGGTGAAATGGTGTAAAAAGGGCTGCGGAAGTATAGGTTATATGTATAATTGGTAAGGGATGGTTAGGTGATATTTTGGTTAGGAAATAATGGAAAAGGTGATAGTGAAGGCTAAGAAAGTCGGATTTGTTGATGGATGAAATGGTAAGGATGGAATGTATGTAAGGTGATAAAGAAATAGTATTTAAAGGTAACAAAAGTAGAACTTATGCTATGAAAGCATAAACCTAACTTATAGTATGCTTTGAGGGTGGTATAAGACTTAGACCCTTAGGAAATAAGTTCCTAGAATCCTAAGTATGGATGGAAGAGATAGGAGACGCCACAAACCTATATAATAGATTTGATAAGTCGATATAGTTCTAAAAAGAACAAGTTTGAAAGTAAACTCACATAGTAATTTTGTATTGATCAAATATGTGATTGTAATTTAAGTCTTATTTATAGTTTTTTAAGATGTTTGGCCAAAATGACCTTCAACTATTCGGATAACTATTCATTTGAATGGTGTCTCCCTCCAAATCTATTTGAAAAGATGTAACTTCTTGGTCCAGTCTGCACTGGCTTCAATAATTTGGCCATACCTCGAGCTCCTGACATCGGATTGATGCAATTGAAAATGTGCTGGAAAGATAAGTGATAGGGGAACAACTTGCATGAAGACACCGAAGCCCATTTCTGCTTGTATCCTTCTCAAAAATGGCAAACAAATGAACCATTATGAATTTCTCCAATGAAAAGTTCTACCTCTTTGTTTCGGCGCCCACTTCCTTTCCCTCCATAATCTTGGCGCCAATGTGGATAGTGGACGGACATGATGCTTGGTGAAGGGTAGGTGACCTTCGGGTGTTGAGCTGGGAGTGATAGCAAGAGTTGAGGTGAGCTAATCGAGCTGGGAGTGAGCTGGATTGAACTGACCTATCTAGCAAAAAGACTTAGCTAAAGCTTGAAGCTGAAATAAGTTAATCCAAGCTGCCTTTAGCAAAGTGAGCTGGTCCATTAGCTTCCTTATACTCTTTTCTAGTTTGAGGAGTGTTTTGTAGCTGATCCAAATCTCCTAAGGCCTTGTTTTGAATTATGCTTTATTTGAGCTCGTATGGGACTTGTGAGCTGACATGGAGCTATCCTTTAGTCCTTTAAGTACAGTAGGAGTGTTCCATGCATTTCCAAGCTATTCTGTAGTTGGCTCCTTGTGTTTCTAGCATTGCCTTCCGTTTAACTTCTTCTAAGCTGATTGAGTTGACACCGAGTTAATATTTACTCCTTGAGCTGTAGGTAAGTCCTATGAATAAAAAATAATGATGGAAATAATGAGAATACTTAAAATAACTTAAGATGAGTTTAGAACTAAGCTAAAACTTTAACCAATGTGGTTATAATAACCGTTTATTTTTATAGCTTAAGTAATATAACTCTTAAGTAGCTTAATATAAAGTATATAAAAGTAATAAATACGAAGACCAACAAGATAACTCCCCTTTGATCCCATGTGTGAAAGGAAGTAGCTTAATATTATGTATGGGAAGAAACTACGGTTGGGCGTGCACATATCATCCCCTCAAGTCAAAAGGGTTTTCTAAAGAATATATCCTTGATGCAGTGGCAGCCAATTGCTTCAATGATGGAACAAGCTGATGAAACTTTTGCTTGAAGTAGAGGCCTCCAAAAGGGTCATTTTCGTAGAGATCTTCCAAATATCCCTTTTCGAGATAGTCATTCATAACAAGTTCCCTTTGGATCCATATATCATTTACCGCAACATACGCTCAAAGAGAGGGGTCGTCCATTACAGTATACACTCAAAGAGATGGATTGTTCACCATGAAATGCACTCGAAGAGTGTGGTCATCGATCACTGTATACGCTCAAAGAGTGGGACAGTTGATTATGACATGCACTCAATGAGAAGGGTCGCCCATCAAGGTATACGTTCTAAGATTGGGACTATTTATTATGACAAGCACTCGAAGAGAGGGGTCATTCATCGCGACTTACGGTCAAAGAAAGGGGTCATCCATCATGGTATACGCTCAAAGAGAGGGACCGTTCAGCATGCCACGCACTCAATCAAAAGGGGTCATTCACAGTGACATACGCTCAAAGAGGGGTCATCAATCACGGTATACGTTCTAAGAAGGGGACCGTTCATTATGACACACACTCGAAGATGATATTAGGGATTCGTTGCTTCAAAAACAACGATCCTTGTTTGAAACGGATATAGGATAATAGCAAGCAAGTCTCTGCAATAAACACAACATTATGGATGTTAGAATGATGTTAAAACAATAAGAAAACAAAGAAAAAAAAAACTGAAACAAAGAAGAAAAGGGATGAAGGAATTCTGGCAGTTTCAGGAGGTTAATGAAGATGAAATGATCCGAGGGCTTTCATGGAAGCATTAAAACGTCCAAAATGGCAGAATTGGATGTTTAAGTTGCTGGGAAATAACAACGACGTTGAACTTGAAAGAACCCGAACAATATACTGAGCGGACCCGAATCGAATACGTTCTTTGTCAATGGACTTGGACCATCTAGATAGCGATCTAGGAACCCGAAGTATCAAGGATTTGACACACTCAAACAAAGTCTGAATTTGTCAAGAAAAGTTCAATGAAGAACTGAAATTGAGAGAAAATCTCACAAGTTATTTTATTCATAAAATGTCTAACCTTGTCTTTACAAAATTAAGTAAATATATAGGAATAAAGGAGAAGTTGGCCAAATTTGAATTTGTGGCCTTAATTCAAACGAAAATTAAAATTTAAATGCTCAAATAACTTCTCCTAGGCTCCTAATATCCTAATATCTTTGTGTACGATAGGTTTCAGCTGCTGTAGGTCACTTCAACTTGAGTTGAACTGAGCTGGAAATGGAGATGAGCTGAAACAAACTAGCTAAGAGTGTTAGGAGCTACATGGAGTTGGGAGCTAAGCCTCTAAGCTGCCCCGAGCTAAGGTGAGCTGCGTGCACACCATTGAGCTTCTTTTCAGCTAAATATAATCCGCTTGAGTTGGTATTGAACTGCATACGCTCTCCTGAGCTGGAGATGATCTGGGTATGCCCACTTGAGCTAAGGTTCTCCTAAGTACCTATATTAGAACAAGGCAAACACATCTAAAAAGCCTTGTAGTCTTATTTTACCACACAAACACACTTAAAACCAAATGCAAACATAATTAACATAGTATATACATAAGTAAACACACATACTAATATATATACCTAAATATGTCACATATCAGCATGCAACACATTATAAACAACATATTCTAAGGCATGAACATTCTCAAATGAATCTGAAATGTTAGCACAAGGAAAAGAGCTTCCCTGTATTTCTTTGCCTTAGAACGTGTGATAGGTCCTGATGGTAAGACCTCCGGATCAACCTGTTGAACTTGACATGATGTGCTCACATCAGAAGAGAGGGGTCAATCATTGCGACGTAACTCAAAAAAAGGGGTCGTCCATCACAGTATACGCTCTAAGAAAGGGACCGTTCATTATGATGTGAACTCGAAGATAGGGGTCATTCATCGCGATATACGCTCAAAGAGAGGGGTCATCCATCACGGTATCCGCTCAAAGAGAGGGACCGTTCACCATGACATGCACTAGAATAGAGGGGTCATTCATCGTGAAATACGCTCAAAGAGAGGGGTCGTCCATCACGGTATACGCTCAAAGATAGGGACCGTTCATTATGACATGCACTCGAAGAGAGGGGTCATTCACCGCGACATGCTCTCAAAGAGAGGGGTCGTCCATTACGGTAAACGCTCAAAGAGAGGGACCGTTCACCATGACATGCACTCAAAGAGTGGTGTCATTCATCGTGACATACTCTCAAAGAGAGGGGTCGTCCATCACGGTATATGCCTAAAGAGAGGTGATAAGTGCTCGACTCACTATCACTTCTACACTTTTCATGGGCACTTATCATCAAATCTACACCTACTTGAACCAATGCATGTGCTTAATGTGATATATTTAGGGATTATACCGTTGAAGATAATATTTGTAGAAAAGGCGTACTTTACTGCATTTTCATATCTATGCAGGAACAAGTATACGCCCAAAGAGAGGCACTATTCACCATGTCATACACTCGAAGAGAGAGGTCATTCATCGCGACATACGCTCAAAGAGAGGGGTCGTCTTCACGGTATACGCTATAAGAAAGGGATCGTTCATAATGACATGCACTCGAAGAGAGGGGTCATTCACCGCGACATACGCTCAAAGCGAGGGGTTGTCATCACGGTATACGCTATAAGAAAGGGACCGTTCATTATGACATGCACTCGAAAAGAGGGGTCATTCACTGCAACATGCCTAAAAAAGAGGGGTCGTCCATCATGGTATACGCTAAAAGAGAGGGATCGTTTGTTAGGACATGCACTAAAAGAGAGGGGTCATTCGTCGTGACATACGCTCAAAGAGAGGGGTTGTTCATCACCGTATACGCTTAAAGAGAGGGACCGTTCACCATGTCATGCAATTGAAGAGAGGGGTCATTCAACGCGACATACGCTCAAAGAGAGGGATCGTTTATTATGACATATAATCAAAGGGAGGGGTCATTGATCGCGACATACGCTCAAAGAGAGGGCTCGTTCATCACGGTATACGCTCAAATAGAAGGATCGTTCACCATGATGCACTCGAAGAGAGGGTTCATTCATCGCCAAATACGCTCAAAGAGAGGGATCGTCCATCACAGTATAAGATCTAAGGAAGGTACCGTTCATTATGACATGCAGTCGAAGGGAGTGTTCATTCATCGTGACATTCACTCAAAGAGTGGGACTATCCGTCACGGTATACTCTCAAAGAGAAGGACCTTTCAGCATGACATGCACTCGAAGAGAGGGATTATTCATTGAGACATACGCTCATAAAGAGGGGTTGTCCTTCATGGTATACGCTCAAAGAGAGAGACCGTTTACCATGATATGCACTCGAAGATAGGGGTCATTCATCACGACATATGTTCAAAGAGAGGGGTCGTCCATCACGGTATACGCTCAAAGAGAGGGATCGTCCATCACAGTATACGCTCAAAGAGAGGGGTCGTTTACCACAATATGCACTCGAAGATAGGGGTCATTCACCGTAACATATGCTCAAAGAAAAGGGTCATCCATCACGGTATATATTCTAAGAAATGGACCATTCATTATGACATACACTCGAAGAGAGGGGTCATTCATCGCGACATACACTAAAAAAGAGGTGTCGTCCATCTCATTGTACGCTCAAAGAGAGGGACCGTTCACCATAACTTGTAGTCGAAGAGAGGGGTCATTCAATGCAACATGCGCTCAAAGAGAAGGGTCGTCCATCATGACATACACTCAAGGAGAGGGATCATTCATTATGACAAACTCTCGAAGAGACACCGCGACATACGCTCAAAGAGAGGTGTCGTCCACCACGGTGTACGCTTTAAGAAAGGGACCATTCATTATGACATGCAGTCGAAGAGAGGGGTTATTCATTGCGACATTCGCTCAAGGAGAGGAGAGTCCCATATCCGAGAGTCGGGTTAACCCGAAGTGTTGGGCCCCGGGTTTGTACAGTTTGGACCTTAGGCTTTAGGGCTGGTCTGGTTGTTGGGCTTGTTAGTTGTTGGGTTGTGGGTGATTTGGTAGTTACCAAATAGAGATGAGAAGAGAGGGGTTTGGGGGTTTAATTTCTGCAGAGGAATTGACCTCATTTCTTTTCTCTCTTCACTCTCCATCCTCCCCCATCATAGAAGCAAGAAGAAGGTAAGGTAAAAGGTTTGCTCTTTAAGAATCTTAGTGGGAATCTCGTTTTTATGCTTGAAGAAAGGTTGTAGAGCAGTAAAGGATCTATAAAACAAGGTAAGGGTGTATGGTTTTGGTGTTAGATGGAGGTTCTTGTGGGGTTTTGGGTGGAGCTCAGGATTGAGTTTTTGAGCTTTAATCTCAGTCCCTTTTTGTGTTCTTAGACTTTGAGGAATCATCCTAAGTTCTTCCTAAACCGTTCTTCATCTTTCTCTTGTAGAGAAAGAAGGTGGTGAGCCATCAACAAACTTGGGTAGAGGAAGAGTTTGACTAGAGGAAGCTCGGGTTGCTATTGTTTTGCTAAGAGGTTGGTACTCCCAACTCTTTCTTCATCATCCATTCATGGTAGAATAGAATGCATAGCATATAGAGAAATCATGTATGTGTGTTGTCTTGCTTGGTTTGCTTGAAAATGGGTCATTAATGATGAAATATGAGTTTATGTGTTCAATGGTTGGAAATTGGTGTTAAAACATCCTAATCACTATTAAAAATGAGTAGGAAGACTTTAGAATCAGTTAGATTAAGTTTGGGGATGGAAATCTAGAAATTCTAAGTGCATACCTGCATTTTGTGCAGGGGTACCGATACCGGTAGATACCCATGAGTGCGTTTTGGCTTGTCGTTTAGGGGTATTGAACCATGGTTTGATACCGAGGCTTCCAGTAACTTTTTGTATCGATATCTGTATCGAAACGGTCCTTTCCCCTTTTGTTGACTTTTGAAGTGGTCAAAGAGTATCGATACTGGCATCGATACCCTTGTTCTGATACCCTTTTTGGGTGGGCATCGATGCTGGGTGTTTCGATACCCCAATATGGGGTATCGATACCCCTGTGTTTTTGGCTAAGTTTGAGTATTGTTTTGGGGTTCGGAGATTTAATTAATACTTCCATTAATCTTAAAAGCTATGAAAGGAATTTTAATATATGATTGATAATTATAACTTCGAAAGGCTTAAGAATGACAAGACTTAATATGCCTTGTTGTGATAAGATCCTAGGTGGATTGTTTGTGTGGTTTGAGTCCTTGAGCGTTGGAAATCCGGATATCCATAAGTGTAACACGTCGAAGGCCATCCGATGTAACATTCTGGATGATGATTTGACGACTATCCCGAGTGTAGGATCCCGATGTTGTGTGGATGTGTGCCTCAATCCCGGATGTAGGATCCCGATGCTGTGTGGACGCGTGCCTCATCCTTGAGTAAGGGATCCCGATGTTGTGTGGACGCGGGCCCTACTCGTAGTGTAGGATCCTGATGCTGTGTGGATGCGGGCCTCACTACCTTGTGTGTTTTGTTGATTTTATATGTTGTGTGCGATAATATACATCTTATTTATGCCATGTGTTAGGCAAGCATGCTAGACCATCATACCATGCATGTGATTTATATGCCATGCTTTACTACTTTGATATGCATGATGTTGGCCGAGTTCAGCGTATCCACTGAGCTTGTGTGGCTCAGCATTCGAAATCTGTTTTCGTGCGTAGGTTAGGTGAAGCGGGTTCCGTGGAGTGCCATCAAGGTTTGGATTTCAGCATCGACCGAGTTGTTAGAGTACACTTATAGATATAGTGGGCATAGTACGATGTTGAACCCTATATGTAATTGTAACTGTTTATTAAATTTGGGTCGAATGTTTTAACGGGTCTGTAATAATTTTAGAGCTCCGAATTTCTTTAAACTATTTTGGGCTTGTTTTAATTTAAGTGGATTTTATGGAAATTGGTTTTGAACTCTATGAGATTTTATTATTGGACTTTTAAAGGAAAATTTTAAATACGGGTTTTGGGCCGGAGGCCAAGTGTGACATCCAGGTTGGGTGTTATAGGTCATTCATTACGACATACGCCCAAAGAGGAGGACCGTCCATCACGGTAGACGTTCTAAGAAAGGGACTGATTGTTATTACATGCACTCAAAGAGAAGGGGTCATTCACTGTGACATACGCTCAAAGAGAGGGGTCGTCCATTACGGTATACGCTCTAAGAAAGGGACCGTTCATTATGACATGCACTCGAAGAGAGGGGTCATTCACTGGGACATATGCTCAAATAGAGGGGTCATCCATCACAATATACGGTCTAAGAAAGGGATCGTTCGTTATGACATGCACTCGATGAGAGGGGTCATTCATCGCGACATACGCTCAAAGAGAGGGGTCGTCCATCATGGCAAATGCTCAAAGAGAGGGACCACTCATTATGACCTACACTCGAAGAGAGGGGTCATTCACCGCGACAAACGATCAAAGAGAGGGGTCGTCCATCATGGTATACTCTCTAAGAAAGGGATGGTTCATTATGACATGCACTCGAGGAGAGGGGTCATTCATCGCACCGTACGCTCAATGAGAAGGGTCGTCAGTAACGGTATACGCTCCCAAAAATGGATCATTCATTATGACTTACACTCGAAGAAAGGGGTCATTTAATACGACATATGCTGAATGAGAGGGGTCGTCCATCACGGTATACGCTCAAAGAGATGGACCCTTCACCATGACATGCACTCGAAGAGAGGGGTCGTCCATCACGGCATACGTTCAAAGAGAGGGACCATTCATTATGACATACTCTCGAAGATAGGGGTTATTCACCGCAACATACGCTCCGGGAGGGGTCGTCCATCACGGTATATGCTCTAACTAAGGGACTGTTCATTATGATATGCACTCAAAGAGAAGGGTTATTCATCGACACATACGCTCGAAGAGAAGGGTTGTCCATTACGGTATATTCTCTAAGAAAAAGACCGTTCATTATGACATGCACTCGAAGATAGGGGTCATTCATCGCGACTTACGCTCCAAAAGAGGGGATGTCATCACGGTATATGCACAAAGAGAGGGAACGTTCACCATGACATGCACTCGAAGAGAGGGGTTATTCATAGAGACATACGCTCAAAGTGAGGGGTCGTCCATCACGGGATACGCTAAAAGAGAGACCGGTGATTATGAAATACGCTCAAAGAAAGGGTCATTCACCGCGACATCGCTCAAAGAGACGGGTCGTCCATCATGATATACGCTCTAAGAAAGGACCGTTCATTATGACATGTACTCGAAGAGAGGGGTCATTCACGTCGACATACGCTCAAAGAGAGGGGTCGTCCATCACAATATACTCTCCAAGAAAAGACCATTCATTATATCATACACTCGAAAAGAGGGGTCATTCCGCTTAAAGAGAAGGGTCGTCCATCACGGTATACGCTCTAAGAAAGTGACCGTTCATTATGATATTTACTAGAAGAGAAGGGTCATTCGTTGCGACATACGGTCAAAGACGGGTCGTCCATCATAGGATACGCTCAAAGAGGGGGACCGGTCACTACAACATACCTTCAAAGAAAGGGGTCATTCACCGCGACATACGCTCAAAGAGATGGGTCGTCCATAACGGTATACGCTATAAGAAAGAGACCGTTCATTATGTTATGCACTCGAAGAGAGGGAACATTCATCGCGACATACGCTCAAAGAGAGAGGTTGTCCATCACGGTATACCCTCAAAGAGAGGGATCATTCATTATGACATACACTCAAAGATAGGGGTCATTCATCGCGCAATACGCTCAAAGAGAGGGGTTGCCCATCACGGTATACTCTCAAAGATAGAGATCATTCATTATGACATGCACCCGAAGAGGGCTCATTCATCACAACCTACGTTCAAAGAGAGGGTCGTCCATCACGGTATAAACTCTAAGAAAGGGATCGTTCATAATGACATGCACTCAACAAGAGGGGTCATTCAATGCGATATGCAGTTAAAGGGAGAGATCATCCATCACGACATACGCTCAAACAGAGGGATTGATATTAAATACAATAGTATAGATGATGGTGGTGGTGATATGATGTTGGATTGATTTGTCCTTGGCACCCTCCTAATCGCAATTGAATAGGCAAACACCTGCAAACAAAACGAATTTCTCCGATGAATTGATGATATGTTGTTGTCCTAGGCACCCCTATCCGTAATTAGATAGGCAAACACCATAATCGGCTCTAACTCACCCTCCTAAATGCGATTATTGCTTAGGCAAGCGAGAATGTGAAGATAATCTCCCTCATAAAAACTTGAAATACTTATGTTGAAGAAGACTTCTGATAAGAAAAATAGAAAGGTGACAACCTTGCAAATAAAATGGCCCGAGGCCAAGAGTTTTTATAACTCAGAAATTCATACTCTTCATGTGTTTACAAGAAAAGAGTTATCCCCTTTTATAGTCTAGAGGAGACCTTAGAATTGCCTAATAGATAGCAAATCAATCCCTAAATATCAACATATTAATATCTTGATAAAATAAATCCCCTAAAATCAGCATATGGATTGCTAATTAAAAGGAATCCTAAGTAATAAAATAAAATACAAATAATAATGGTCAAAGATTTATAATCCACCTTTGAATCCTAAGTAATAAAATACTAATAAAATATCAACATATTAATATCTTGATAAAATAAATCCCCTAAAATCTCATAATAATCCCGTATCCAGTTTTCTGCACGCGCAATCTTCGGTAAAACAAACATATCTTGAGCTCCCGATATCCAATTGATACGTTTCAAGATGCATTGAAAAGGTAACTGAATAACGGTCAATTTATTAGAAGACAACTCTACCCATAAATGCACGGAACACAACCAAAAAGTCAAGGCAAGTTGGCTGGCTTTCCAGACTCTACCAACAGATTCATATTTATGCTCAATGTGCATTACTTTAGCCCTCTAATGCATGTATCAGGGATCGTTCAACAGGACACGTACTCGAAGAGAGGGGTTATACATCGCGACATATGCTCAAAGAGCAGGGTCGTCCATCACGACATACTCTCAAAAAGAAGGACTGTTCACCGTGACCTGCACTCTAAGAGAGGGGTCATTCACCACGGTGTACGCTCTAAAAAACTGACCATTCATTATGACATAACCTCGAAGAGTGGGATCATTCATCGCGATATACGCTCAAAGAGAAGGGTTGTCCATCACGGTATACGCTCTAAGAAAAGGACCATTCGTTATGACAAGCACTCGAAGAGATGGGTTATTCATTGCAACATACGCTCAAAGAGAGGGGTCGTCCATCATGGTATACGCACGATGAGAGGGACCATTCACAATGACATGCACTCAAAGAGAGGGGAAATTCATCGCGACATACGCTCAAAGAGAGAGGTCATCCACCACGGTATACACTCTAAGAATCAGATTGTTCATAATGACATGAACTCGAAGAGAGGGGTCATTCAATGCGACATACACTCAAAGAGAGGGGTCATCCATCACGACATAAGCTCAAAGAGAGCAATCGTTCAACATGACATGAACTCGAAGAGAGGGGTTACTCATCACGACATACGCTCAAAAGAGGGGTCGTCCATCACGACATAAGCTCAAAGAGAGGGATCGTTCAACATGACATGAACTCGAAGAGAGGGGTTATTCATCACGACATACGCTCAAAGAGATGGGTCGTCCATTACGAAATACCCTTAAGGAGAGGGACCATTCAGCATGACATGCACTCGAAGAGAGGGTCATTCATCGCGATATATGCTCAAAGAGAGGGGTCATCCACCACAACATATGCTCAAAGAGAGGGACCATTCATTATGGTATACTCTCGAAGAGAGGGGTCATTCATCGCGACATACACTTAAAGAGTGGGGTCGCTCATCACGGTATATGCTCTAAGAAAGGGATCATTCATTATGGCATACACTCGAAGAGTGGGGTTATTCATCGTGAGATACGCTCAAGGAGAAGGGTCGTCCATCACGGTATACGCTCTAAGAATGGGACCGTTCATTATGACATACACTAAAAGAGTGGGGTCATTCACCGCGACATACGCTAAAAGAAAGGAACCGTTCATTATGACATGCACGAGATGAGACGGCTCCTTCGTCGCGACATACACTCAAAGAGAAGGGTTGTCCATCACGGTATACGCTCTAAGAGTTGGATCATTCATTATGACATGCACTCGAATAGAGGGGTCATTCATCGTGACAAACACTCAAAGAGAAGGGTCGTCCATCACGGTATACGCTCTAAGAAAGGGACCGTTCATTATGACAGGCATAGAAAAGAGGAGTCATTCATTGCGACATACGTTCAAAAAGAGGTTTCGTTCATCATGGTATACGCTCAAAGAGAGGGATCGTTCACCATGACATGTACTCGAAGAGAGGGGTCATTCAACGCAATATATGCTAAAAAAGAGGGATCATCGATCACGGTATATGCTCGAAGAGAGGGAACGATCATTATGACATGGACTCGAAGAGAGGGGTTATTCATCGTGACATACGCTCAAAGAGAGGGGTCGTCCATTACTGTATACGCTCTAAGAAAGGAAATATTTATTATGATATGCACTTAAAGAGAGAGGTCATTCTTCGTGACATACGCTCAAAGAGAGGTGTCGTCCATCACGATATACGCTCAAAAAGAGGGACTGTTCACCATGATATACACTCGAAGAGAAGGGTCATTCACTGCGACACCGCTCAAAGAGAGGGGTCGTCCATCACGATATACGCTCTAAGAAAGGACAGTTCATTATGACATGTACTCAAAGAGAGGGGTCATTCACGGTGACATACACTCAAGAGAGGGGTCGTCCATCACAATATACTCTCTAAGAAAGTGACCATTCATTATATCATGCACTCGAAAAGAGGGGTCATTCCGCTCAAAGAGAAGCATCGTCCATCACGTTATACACTCTAAGAAAGTGACCGTTCATTATGACATTTACTAGAAGAGAAGGGTCATTCATTGCGACATACGGTAAAAAAGAGGGATTGTCCATCACGGTATATGCTCAATGAGAGGGATCATTCAGCATGACATGCACTCGAAGAGAGGGGTCATTCAACGCAATATATGCTCAAAAAGAGGGATCATCGATCACGGTATATGCTCGAAGAGAGGGAACGATCATTATGACATGCACTCGTAGAGAGGGGTTATTCATCGTGACATACGCTCAAAGAGAGGGGTCATCCATCACGATATACGCTCTAAGAAAGGAAATATTTATTATGATATGCACTCAAAGAGAGAGGTCATTCATCGTGACATACGCTCAAAGAGAGGTGTCGTCCATCACGGTATACGCTCAAAAAGAGGGACCGTTCACCATGATATGCACTAAAAGAGAGGGGTCATTCATCACGACATACGCTCAAAGACAGGGGTCGTCCATCACAGGATACGCTCAAAGAGGAGGACCGGTCACTACAGCATACCTTCAAAGAAAGGGGTCATTCACCGCGACATACGCTCAAAGAGATGGGTTGTCCACAACGGTATACGCTATAAGAAAGGGACCGTTCATTATGATATGCACTCGTAGAGAGGGGACATTCATCGCGACATACGCTCAAAGAGAGGGGTTGTCCATCACGGTATACGCTCAAAGAGAGGGATCATTCATTATGACATACACTCAAAGAGGGGTCATTCATCGCGCAATACGCTCAAAGAGAGGGATTGTCCATCACGGTATACTCTTATAGAGAGGGATCGTTCATTATGACATGCACTCAAAGAGAGGGGTCATTCATCGCGACATACATTCAAAGAGAGGGTCGTCCATCATCGTTTACACTCAAAGAAAGGGATCGTTCATAATGACATGCACTCAACTAGAGGGGTCATTCAATGCGACATACACTTAAAGAGAGAGGTCATCCATCAACCGATACGCTCGAACAGAGGGATCGTTCAACAGGATATGCACTCGAAGAGAGGGGTTATTAATCACGACATACGCTCAAAGAGAAGGGTTATTAATCACGACATACGCTCAAAGAGAGGGATCATTCACTGCGACATCCACTTAAAGAGTGGGGTCTTCCATCACGGTATATGCTCTAAGAAAGGGACCGTTCATTATGACATACACTCGAAGAGTGGGGTCATTCATCGCGAGTTACGCTCAAGGACAAGGGTCGTCCATCACGGTATACGCTTTAAGAATGGGACCGTTCATTATGACATACACTAAAAAGTGGCTCATTCATCACGACATACGCTCAAAGAGGAGGGTCGTCCATCACGGTATACGCTAAAAGAAAGGGACCGTTCATTTTGACATGCACTCGAAGAGGCGGGTCCTTCGTCGCGACATACACTCATAGAGAAGGGTTGTCCATCACGGTATACGCTCTAAGAATTGGACCATTCATTATGACATGCACTCGAATAGAGGGGTCATTCATCGTGACAAACGCTCAAAGAGAAGGGTCGTCCATCACGGTATACGCTCTAAGAAAGGGACCGTTCATTATGACATGCACTAGAAGAGAGTGGTCATTCATTGCGACATACGTTCAAAAAGAGGTTTCGTTCATCATGGTATACGCTCAAAGAAAGGGATCGTTCACCATGACATGTACTCGAAGAGAGGAGTCATTCATCGTGACATACGCTCAAAAAGAGTGGTCATCGATCATGATATACGCTCAAAGAGAGGGACCGATCATTATGACATGGACTCTAAGAGAGGGGTCATTCATCGTGACATACGCTCAAAGAGAAGGGTTATTCATCACGGTATACGCTCTAAGAAAGGGACCATTCATTATGACATGCACTCGAACAAATGGGTCATTCATCGTGACAAACGCTCAAATAGAAGAGTCGTCCATCACCGTATACACTCTAAGAAAAGGACCTTTCATTATGACATGCACTGGAAGAGAGGGGTCATTCATCGCGACATACGTTCAAAGAGAGGGAACGTTCACCATGACATGCACTCAAAGACAAGGGCCATTCCCCGCAACATACACTTAAAGAGTGGGGTCGTCCATCACGGTATACACTCAAAGAAAGGGACTGTTCATTATGACATGCACTCGTAGAGAGTGGTCGTCTATCACGACTAAGATCAAAGAGGGGGATCGTTCACCATGACATGCACTCGAAAGAGTGGGGTCATTCATCGTGACATTAGCTCAAAGAGAGTGGTCGTCCATCATGTGATACGCTCAAAGAGAGGGATCGGTCATTATGATATCCGCTCGAAGAGATGGGTCTTTCTCCCGTCATACACTCAAAGAGAGAGGTCGTCCATCACGGTATACCCTATATGAATGGGTTCGTTCATTATGACATGCACTCGTAGAGAGGGGTCATTCATCGCAACATACACTCAAAGGGAATGGTCGTCTATCACGGGACATGCTCTAAGCAATCGACTGTTCGTTATGACAAAAACTCAAAGAAAGGGATCATTCAACGCGACATACGCTCAAAGAGAGTGGTCATCGATCACGGTGTACGCTTAAAGAGAGGGACCGATCATTATGATATACACTCGAAGAGAGGGGTCATTCATCTCGACATACACTCAAAGGAGGGGTCATCCATCACGGCATACGCTATAAGAAAGGGACTGTTCTTTATAACAATCACTCAAAGAGAGCGGTTATTTATCGCGACATACACTTAAAGAGAGGGGTCGTCCATCATGTGTTACGCTCAAAGACAGGGACCGGTCATTATGATATACGGTCGAAGAGATGGGTAATTCTTCGCGATATACAATCAAAGAGAGGTGTCGTCTATCACGGTATACCCTCTAAGAAAGGGACCGTTCATTATGACATACACTCATAGATAGAGGTCATTCATCGCGACATACGCTCAAAGAGAGGGGTCGTCCTTCACGGGATACGCTCTAAGAAATGGCCCGTTCATTTCAAATAAACTGGAAGAAAGGGGTCATTCAACGCCACATACGCTCAAACAGAGGCATCATCCATCACAGCAAATGCTCAAAGAGAGGGGTCATCCATCACGGTATACTCTCTAATAAAGGGGTCATTCATCGCGATATATGCTCAAAGTGAGGGGTCGTCCGTTACGACATACGCTCAAAGAGAGGGACCGTTCATTACGACATACTATCGAAGAGAGGGACCGTTCACCATATCCTGCAAGAGAGGTTCGTCCATCACGGTATATGCTCAAAGAGAGGGACCGTTCACCAAGTCTTGCACTCGAAGAGAGATGTTATTCATCGCGACATACGCTTAAAGAGAGGATCGTATATAACAACATACACTCAAAGAAAGGGGTCTTTCATCGCAATATACGCTCAAAGAGTGGGGTCATCCTTCGCGGCATACGCTTAAAGAGAGGGACCATTAATTATGACATACTCTCGAAGAGAGGGGTCATTCACCGTGACATACGCTCAAAGAGAGGGGTCGTCCATCACGGTATACGCTCTAAAAAACGGATCGTTAATTATGAAATGCACTAGAAGGGAGGGACTGTTTAGTAGGACATACAGTCTAAGACAAGGATCATTAATCGCGACTTACGCTCAAAGAGAGTGGTCCTCCAGCACAACATACGCTCAAAGAGAGTGGTCGCCCATCACGGCATACGCTCAAAGAAAGGGACCGACCATTATGAAATACTCTCAAACAGAGGGGTCATTCACCGCGACATACGCTGAAAGAGAGGAGTCGTGCATCACAGTATACGCTCTAAAAAAGGAATGTTCATTATGATATGCACTCGAAGAGAGGGGTTATTCATCGCGAGATACGCTCAAAGAGATGGATTGTTCACCATGACATGCACTGGAAGAGAGGGTCCTTCATTGCGACAAACACTCAAAATGGGGGGTCATCGGTCACGATATACGCTTAAAGAGTGATTTAAAATACACAGCGGGATAGATGGTGGTGGTGGTATGATGTTGGATAGATTTGTCCTTGGCACCCTCCTAATCGCAAATGAATAGGCAAACACCTGCAAACGAAACGAATCTCTCCAATAAATTGATGATATGTCGTTGTCCTATGCACCCTCCTAAACGCGATTGCTTAGGCAAGCGAGAGTGTGAAGATATTTTCCCTCATAAAAACTTGAAGTAGTTATGTTGAAAAAGACTTCTGATAAGAAAAATAGCAAGGTTACAACCTTGCAAATAAAATGGCCCAAGGCCAAGAGTTTTTATAACTCAGAAATTCATATTATTCATGTGTTTACAAGAAAATAATTGTCCCCTTTTATAGTCTAGAGGAGACCTTAGAATTGCCTAATAGATAGCTAATCAATCCCTAAACATCAGCATATTGATATCTTGATAAAATAAATCCCCTAAAATCAGCATATGAATAGCTCATTAAGAGGAATCCTAAGTAATAAAATAAAATACTAATAATAATGGTCAAAGCTTTATAATTCAACTTTGAATTAATTTATTTAATGTCTAATTCATCCAAAAACTTTATATATTAGCTTTTAAGATGAATTTTACAAAATCTCATAATAATCTTGTATCTAGTTTTTTGCACGCGCAATCTTCGGTAAAACAAACATATCTTGAGCTCCCGATATCCAATTGATGCGTTTCAAGATGCGTTGAAAAGGTAACTGAATAGCGGTCAATTTATTAGAAGACAACTCTACCCATAAATACACGGAACACATCCAAAACGTCAAGGCAAGTTGGATGGCTTTCCAGACTTTAGCAACAGATTCATATTTATGCTCAATATGCATTACTTTAGCTCTCTCATGCATGTATCAGTCCATCTCGGTATATGATCTAAGAAAGGGACCATTCATTATGACCTACTCTCGATGAGAGGGGTCATTCACCGCGACATATGCTCAAAGGGAAGGGTCGTCCATCATGGTATATGCTCTAAGAAAGGGACCGTTAATTATGGCATGCACTAGAAGATAACTGTCACCAGGATATATAGTCGAAGACAAGAATCATTCATCGTGACTTACGCTCAAAGAGAGTGGTCCTCCAACACGATATACGCTCAAAGAGAGGGACCGATCATTATGAAATACTCTCGAACAGAGGTGTCATTCACCGTGACATACGCTAAAAGAGAGGAGTCGTGCATCACGGTATAGAAAGAGAATGTTCATATGATATGCACTCGAAGAGAGGGGTTATTCATCGCGAGATACAATCAAAGAGAAGGGTCGTCCATTACGATATACGCTCAAAGAGAGGGATTGTTCACCATGACATGGACTCGAAGAGAGGGGTCCTTCATTGCGATATACACTCAAAAAGAGGGGTCATCGATCACGGTATACGCTTAAAGACAAGGGTCTTTCATTTTGACAAACCCTCAAACAGAGGGGTCATTCATTGCGATATACGCCAAAGAGAAGAGTCATCCACCACTGATGTGAGCACATCATGTCAAGTTCAACAGGTTGATCCGGAGGTCATACCATCAGGACCTATCACACGTTCTAAGGCAAAGAAATACAGGGAAGCTCTTCTCCTTACTTGTGCTAACATTTCAGATTCATTTGAGAATGTTCATGCCTTAGAATATGTTGTTTATAATGTGTTGCATGCTGATATGTGACATATTTAGGTATATATATTAGTATGTGTGTTTACTTATGTATATACTATGTTAATTATGTTTGCATTTGGTTTTAAGTGTGTTTGTGTGGTTAAAATAAGACTACAAGGCTTTTTAGATGTGTTTGCCTTGTTCTAATATAGGTACTTAGGAGAACCTTAGCTCAAGTGGGCATACCCAGCTCATCTCCAGCTCAGGAGAGCATATGTAGTTCAATACCAGCTCAAGTGGATTATATTTAGCTCAGAAGAAGCTCAATGGTGTGCACGCAGCTCACCTTAGCTCGGGGCAGCTCAGAGGCTTAGCTCCCAGCTCCATGTAGCTCCTAACACTCTTAGCTAGTTCGTTTCAGCTCATCTCCGTTTTCAGCTCAACTCAACTCAAGTTGAAGTGACCTACAGCAGCTGAAACCTATCGTACACGAAGAGCAGGTGTCCTACGCATGTGCCATGCATGTGGGGCGCACATAGCACCCTTTTCCACAAGTTTGGGCGTCCAAAAGCAAGCAAGCCAAACAAGGCCCTTGCTTTGAAGACCAATCAGCAACATTGGATAAGAATGAGTGGTTTCTTATTCAAATTCAAACATTAAACACATGTTTAATGTGTTTTAAGTGCCAAAACATGTGGCTAAGGATATTAGGAGCCTAGGAGAAGTTATTTGAGCATTTAAATTTTAATTTTCGTTTGAATTAAGGCCACAAATTCAAATTTGGCCAACTTCTCCTTTATTCCTATATATTTACTTAATTTTGTAAAGACAAGGTTAGACATTTTATGAATAAAATAACTTGTGAGATTTTCTCTCAATTTCAGTTCTTCATTGAACTTTTCTTGACAAATTCAGACTTTGTTTGAGTGTGTCAAATCCTTGATACTTCGGGTCCCTAGATCGCTATCTAGAGGGTCCAAGTCCGTTGACGAAGAACGTATTCGATTCGGGTCCGCTCAGTATATTGTTCGGGTTCTTTCGAGTTCAACGTCGTTGTTATTTCCCAGCAACTTAAACATCCAATTCTGCCATTTTGGACGTTTTAATGCTTCCATGAAAGCCCTCGGAGCATTTCATCTTCATTAATCTCCAAAAACTGCCAGAATTCCTTCATCCCTTTTCTTCTTTGTTTCAGTTTTTTTTTCTTTGTTTTCTTATTGTTTTAACATCATTCTAACATCCATAATGTTGTGTTTATTGCAGAGACTTGCTTGCTATTATCCTAGATCCGTTTCAAACAAGGATCGTTGTTTTTGAAGCAACGAACCCCCCAAATATCATATGGTAATCAGAGCTTTGGTTGGATATTAGCAGTTTCTGCACTACATATATCAAAAACAACAAAAGAAAAAAAAAGAAAAAAAATACGAAATTCTGCAAAAAAAAAAGAAAGTCAAAGTCAAAGTTTGACTTGAAAAGTCAAAGTCAACCAAAGAAATTCGAAAAATTTGAAAAAAAAATCACATTTGAATATTTAGTGTATTTTCATGTTTATATGTTCTGTTTGACCACAAAAATGATGAAGGATGCTTAGGTTTACCATGGAATGCTTCTAAATCACTTAAAACGACGTGTTCTTGTTTGTTCAGTGATAGGATTGTGGTAAGCATTTCTAATGCAGTAAGTACTTCATTTCTAGCCTTAATTCACTTTGTTCTTCATTAATTCCAGCCTTATTCTTGTTTTCCTTTTTTTTTCAACCTTGTTTTTCTTTCTTTTTTACTTTCTAGCATTGTTTTTCTTTTGTTTTACTATCCAACCTTGCTTTTTGTTTGTTTTCTTTATTTTCCAGCCTTTGTGTCATCTAAACAGACCCTAATTCACTTTTAACTCTTGGAGTTTGACACAGATAACAAGTTTGAAGGATCAGATTAGTTCCTTAAAGAGCTGTTTGCAAGAGAACGAGTGGAAAAGGCATTTGAGAGTGTGAGCACAGAAGGGGAATCAAAAGAGCCATTCAAGTATTCCCGAGTGAAACACGAGCGCTGAGTGTTACTTTGCTGAGTGCATTGTTCTTTTGGAGTGATCTGCGAGAATTTGTTGTGTGTGTAGTGAGGGACTTTAAAATTTCGTTTATTTAACATAATAGTTTTCTTTTCTTGTTTTTCGTTGCTGCAATGACAGGTAATGACGATCGTAGTCCCGGTGGAAGTAATCCACCAGATTTGCAAATGCAGGCTTTTACTCGAACCTTGCAGCGTCTTTTAGACCAAGCATTGGAGCCTATTCAGTCTCGTTTGGATAGAATAGATGGGGGTGGTTCCCAATCTGTCCAAAATGAGAATCTTGATGAAAACGACGTCGAACAATCACCACGGACGAATCAACGACCAGGACGTGCAGTTGATGATAATATTTCTAACATAAAAGTTGCTATACCTTCTTTTCAGAGACGTTCAGATCCAGATGCTTATCTAACATGGGAAAGTAAAGTTGAACACGTTTTCGAGTGTTACAATTACTCGGAACAAAAGAAAGTACGACTAGCAACTTTGGAGTTTGTTGACTATGCACTATTGTGGTGGGATCAATTATTGGTTAGTCGACGACGTGCGGGTGAAGGACCAGTGAGAACATGGGACGAAATGAAGCGTATCATGCGGAAACGGTTTGTTCCTTCTCACTATCATCGTGATTTATTTCAGAAATTACAAACTTTGAAACAGGGCAATAGGAGCGTCGAGGACTATTTCAAGGAAATGGAGATGTCCATGATGCGTGCGAACATAGTTGAGGATTGTGAGGCGACTATGGCTCGATTTATGGCAGGTTTGAATTCTGAAATTGCTAACATTGTTGAATTGCAGCATTATGTCGAATTGGATGACATGGTGCATATGGCAATGAAAATTGAGCGACAACAACGTAGAAAAGTTTCTACTCGAGGTAATACTACTCCATTTAAATCTTTTACGAATCCATTATATACCCCTAACCATGCTAGGAAACAAGCACCACAAGCGCCACTTCGGATTCAAGAACAAGGCGAGTCCAGCAAGCCAAAGCCTCCCGTTGCTGATAATGGGCATGGTAAACAAAAAGTGGTTGTACGAGAGAGATCGAGAGATATTCAATGTTTTAAGTGCCTTGGTCGAGGACATGTTGCTAGCCAGTGTCCTAATCGCAGGGTTATGTTGATGCGAGTTGATGGAGAGATTGAGTCAGATTCTGAAGAAGAACCACATGAGATCCCTGATGAAGATGATAAAGAGGATGACCTAAAAGTTGCTGAGACTGGTAAGGTAATGGAAATTATGGTTGTTAAACGTAGTCTGAGTGTGCAACAGGTTCAGGATGAACAACGCGAGAATATATTTCACACGCGATGCAAAATTCAAGATAAGGTATGTGTTGTTATTATTGATAGCGGTAGTTGTACTAATGTTGCTAGTTCAGTGATGGTTGACAGGTTAGGTCTCAAGACAACAAAGCATCTGAATCCGTACAAATTGCAATGGTTGAATGACGGGGGAGAACTTAAAGTAACAAAACAAGTTGTTATACCGTTTTCGATCGGAAGTTACAAGGACGAGGTCCTTTGTGATGTTGTGTCGATGGATGCTACTCACCTTCTTTTGGGACGCCCTTGGCAATATGACAAGAAGGTAATGCATGATGGTTTTACAAATCGATACTCTTTTATGCATGCAGATAAGAAGATTACTTTGGCTCCTTTGACACCGAGTCAAGTGATGGAAGATCAAGCAAGCTTGAAAAGGAGTAAGGAAGCTGCAAAGGAGAAGAAAAAGATGAATGTTTATGCAAGCAATCGAGAAATCAAGAAATGTCTTTCCTTTCACCAATCTTTGCTTATTTTAATGTTTAAAGATTATTGTTTATTGACTGACTTTCCTTCTGATTTGCCTGCATCAATTGTTTCCCTATTGCAGGAATTTAAGGATGTGTTTCCGGAAGAAACACCGAGGGGATTGCCACCTCTTCGTGGCATTGAGCACCAGATTGACTTTATCCCAGGTGCTACTATTCCAAATCGACCAGCTTATCGAACTAACCCCGAAGAGACGAAAGAGCTTCAAAGACAAGTGACAGAATTAATGGACAAGGGTTATATTCGAGAGAGTCTGAGTCCGTGTGCTGTTCCGGTACTGTTAGTGCCGAAGAAAGATGGGTCTTGGAGGATGTACGTAGATTGTAGAGCTGTGAATCAGATTACAATTAAGTATCGTCATCCTATTCCCAAACTTGATGATGTGTTGGACGAGCTTTGTGGAGCCGTCATCTTCTCCAAAATTGACCTAAAAAGTGGATATCATCAGATTCGCATGCGAGAAGGCGATGAATGGAAGACAGCCTTCAAAACGAAGCTAGGTTTGTACGAATGGTTAGTAATGCATTTTTGCTTAACTAATGCACCTAGTACTTTTATGCGATTGATGAATCATGTTCTGCGATCTTTTATTGGAAAGTTTTGTGTTGTATATTTTGACGATATTTTGATTTATAGCAAGACTTTGCAGGATCATGTAGAACATTTGAGAGTTGTTTTACAAACTTTGCGAGAAGAAAGATTGTTTGGTAACATAGAGAAATGTGTGTTTTGTACTGACAAACTTACATTTCTTGGTTACATTGTTAGTGCACAGGGTGTTGAAGTCGATCCTGAGAAGATAAAGGCAATTCAGGAATGACCACAACCGACATCGATTACTTAGGTTAGATCTTTTCATGGCTTAGCTAGTTTCTATCGTCGGTTTATTCCTAACTTCAATTCTATTACCGCACCCTTAACAGGGATTATTAAGAAGAATTCTAGCTTCTTATGGGGTAAAGAACAAGAAGATGCCTTTTTGAAAATTAAGGATTGTTTAACGAAGTCACCTGTGTTAGCCTTACCTAACTTTGATAAAACTTTTGAAATTGAATGTGATGCTTTTGGAGTTGGTATAGGCGCTGTGCTAATGCAGGAAAAAAGGCCCATTGCATACTTCAGTGAAAAGCTTAGTGGAGCAACATTGAATTATCCGGTCTGCAACAAGGAGATGTATGCACTAATTCGGGCATTGGAGACATGGCAACATTACTTGTTGCCTAAGGAGTTTGTGATTCACACTGATCATGAGGCTTTACGATATATCACAGGTCAGCATAAATTGAATAAACGACATGCTAAATGGGTTGAATTTTTAGAGTCTTTTCCTTATGTCATTCGTTACAAAAAGGGTAAAGATAATGTCGTTGCTGATGCTTTATCACGTAGATATGTGCTTTTGAATTACCTTGACTCACATTTGATTGGATTTGCATATATACGTGACTTGTATGTTGATGATTCTGATTTTAGAGATAAGTATCATGCTTGTGAGAAAGGTGCAGATGGAAAGTTTTACAGGCATGATGGTTATCTTTTCAAAGAAAATAGGATATGCATTCCACAGGGTTCAATGCGTGATATTCTGATCCGTGAAGCACATGAGGGTGGATTGATGGGTCACTTTGGAGTCACCAAGACGTTACAGACATTGAAAGAACATCTATTTTAGCCTAAGATGCGTAGAGACGTTGAAAGGTACTGTGAACGTTGTGTGACATGTAAGAAAGCAAAATCGAAGGTCTCACCACATGGAATGTACTTACCTCTACCTATTCCTGATTCCCCTTGGACTGATATTTCAATGGATTTTGTTTTGGGATTGCCTCGAACTAGAAATGGTAGAGATAGTGTCTTTGTTGTGGTTGATATATTCTCTAAGATGACACATTTTATTGCATGCCATAAGACTGATGATGCTATTAATGTGGCTAACTTATTCTTTAGAGAGATTGTTCGATTACATGGTATTCCTAGGTCAATTGTTTCTGACAGGGATGTTAAGTTTCTGAGTCATTTCTGGAGGACTCTTTGGAGCAAAATAGGTACAAAACTCATGTTTTCTACTACTTGTCATCCCCAGACTGATGGACAAACTGAGGTTGTTAATCGTGTTTTATCTACTTTGTTGCGTTCCATCATTAAAAAGAACATTAGGACTTGGGAAGATTGTTTGCCACATGTTGAGTTTGCGTATAATCGTGCTATACATTCTGCTACTAAGATGTCACCATTTGAGGTTGTTTATGGTTTTAACCCTATTACGCCTCTAGATTTGTTACCTTTGCCACAGGAACAAGTGACGAACAGAGACGGTCAAGCGAAAGCAGAATATGTGAAGAAGTTGCATCAACAGGTGAAGGAGAATTTAGAACGAAGGACTCAACAGTATGAAAAGCAAGCAAATAAGGGAAGAAAGCGAGTCACCTTTGATGTTGGTGATTGGGTTTGGGTTCACTTCCGAAAGGAACGATTTCCAGCCCAAAGGCGGTCTAAGTTGTTACCGGAGGACATGGTCCTTTTCAGGTGTTGGAGAAAGTGAATGACAACGCCTACAAGATAGACTTACCGGGCGAGTACACTGTAAGTGCCACATTTAATGTTTCTGATTTAACCCCGTATGATATTTCTGTAGATTTGAGGTCAAATCCTTTTCAAGAAAGGGGGGATGATGTGAGCACATCATGTCAAGTTCAACAGCTTGATCCGGAGGTCTTACCATCAGGACCTATCACACGTTCTAAGGCAAAGAAATACAGGGAAGCTCTTCTCCTTACTTGTGCTAACATTTCAGATTCATTTGAGAATGTTCATGCCTTAGAATATGTTGTTTATAATGTGTTGCATGCTGATATGTGACATATTTAGGTATATATATTAGTATGTGTGTTTACTTATGTATATACTATGTTAATTATGTTTGCATTTGGTTTTAAGTGTGTTTGTGTGGTTAAAATAAGACTACAAGGCTTTTTAGATGTGTTTGCCTTGTTCTAATATAGGTACTTAGGAGAACCTTAGCTCAAGTGAGCATACCCAGCTCATCTCCAGCTCAGGAGAGCGTATGTAGTTCAATACCAGCTCAAGTGGATTATATTTAGCTCAGAAGAAGCTCAATGGTGTGCACGCAGCTCACCTTAGCTCGGGGCAGCTCAGAGGCTTAGCTCCCAACTCCATGTAGCTCCTAACACTCTTAGCTAGTTCGTTTCAGCTCATCTCCATTTCCAGCTCAACTCAACTCAAGTTGAAGTGACCTACAGCAGCTGAAACCTATCGTACACGAAGAGCAGGGGTCCTACGCATGTGCCATGCATGTGGGGCCCACATAGCACCCTTTTCCACAAGTTTGGGCGTCCAAAAGCAAGCAAGCCAAACAAAACCCTTGCTTTGAAGACCAATCAACAACATTGGATAAGAATGAATGGTTTCTTATTCAAATTCAAACATTAAACACATGTTTAATGTGTTTTAAGTGCCAAAACATGTGGCTAAGGATATTAGGAGCCTAGGAGAAGTTATTTGAGCATTTAAATTTAAATTTTCGTTTGAATTAAGGCCACAAATTCAAATTTGGCCAACTTCTCCTTTATTCCTATATATTTACTTAATTTTGTAAAGACAAGGTTAGACATTTTATGAATAAAATAACTTGTGAGATTTTCTCTCAATTTCAGTTCTTCATTGAACTTTTCTTGACAAATTCAGACTTTGTTTGAGTGTGTCAAATCCTTGATACTTCGGGTCCCTAGATCGCTATCTAGAGGGTCCAAGTCCGTTGACGAAGAACGTATTCGATTCGGGTCCGCTCAGTATATTGTTCGGGTTCTTTCGAGTTCAACGTCGTTGTTATTTCCCAGCAACTTAAACATCCAATTCTGCCATTTTGGACGTTTTAATGCTTCCATGAAAGCCCTCGGAGCATTTCATCTTCATTAATCTCCAAAAACTGCCAGAATTCCTTCATCCCTTTTCTTCTTTGTTTCAGTTTTTTTTTCTTTGTTTTCTTATTGTTTTAACATCATTCTAACATCCATAATGTTGTGTTTATTGCAGAGACTTGCTTGCTATTATCCTAGATCCGTTTCAAACAAGGATCGTTGTTTTTGAAGCAACGAACCCCCCATATCAATCACGGTATACGCTCTAAGAAAAGGACCGATCATTATGACATGCACTCAAAGAGAGGGGTCATTCATTGCGACGTACGATCAAAAGGAGGTGTCGTCCATGGTTTACGCTCAAAGAGAGGAATCGTTCACAATGTCATGCTCAAAGAGAGGGGTCATTCATCACTACATAGTCTCAAAGGGAGGGTTTGTCAGTAACGGCACACGCTCAAAGAGAGGGGTCATTCACCGCAACATACGCTCAAAGAGAGGGGTCGTCCATCACGGTATACGCTCTATGAAAATGGATGTTCATTTTGACATGCAATCGAAGCAAGGGGTCATCAATCGCGACATACGCTCAAAGAGAGGGGACGTCCATTACGGTAGACGCACAAAGAGAGGAACCATTCACCATGACATGCACTCGAAGAGAGGTGTTATTCACCGCGACATACGCACATTGAAAAAGGTCGTCCATCACCATATACGCTCTAAGAAAGGGACCATTCAATATGACATACACTCGAAGAGAGGGGTTATTCTTCGCGATATACGCTCAAAGAGAGGGGTCGTCCATCACGGTATACTTTCAAAGATAGGGACCTTTCATTTTAACATGCACTCGATGAGAGGGCTGATTCATCCCGACATACGCTCAAAGAGATGGCTCGTCCATCACAGTATACACTCTAAGAATGGGATCATTACATGCACTCAAAGAGAGGGGTCATTCATCGCCACAAACGCTCAAAGAGAAGGGTCGTCCATCACGGTATCTACTCATAAAGAGGGACCGTTCATTATGATATGCACTCGAAGTGGGGGGTCATTCACCGTGGCTTACGCTCAAAGAGAGGGGTCGTCCATCACAATATAAGTTCAAAGAGAGGGACTGTTTATTACGACCACCACTCGAAGAGAGGGGTCGTCCAACACGACATACGCTCAAAGAGAGGGGTCGTCCATCATGACATATGCTCAAAGAGAGGCACCGACCATTATGAAATACTCTCGAACAGAGGTGTCATTCACCGTGACATACGCTAAAAGAGAGGAGTCGTGCATCACGGTATACGCTCTAAGAAAGGGAATGTTCATTATGATATGCACTCAAAGAGAGGGGTTATTCATCGCGAGATACACTCAAAGACAAGGGTCGTCCATTACGGTATACGCTCAAAGAGAGGGATTGTTCACCATGACATGCACTCCAAGAGAGGGGTCAGTCATTGCAACATACACTCAAAAGAGGGGTCATCGATCACGGTATACTCTTAAAGAGAAGGGACTTTCATTATGACAAACCCTCAAAGAGAGGGGTCATTCATCGCGATATATGCCAAAGAGAAGGGTCATCCATCACGGTATACGCTCTATCAACGGGACCGTTCATTATGACATACACTCGAAGAGAGGGGTCATTCATCGCGACATGGTCTCAAAGGGAGGCTTTGTCCGTTACGGCATACGCTCAAAGAGTGGAGTCGTGCATCACAGTATGCGCTCAAAGATGGACTATTCACCATGAAATGTATTTGAAGAGAGGGGTCATTCATCGAAACGTACGCTCAAAGATATGGTCATCGATCACTGTATACGCACAAAGAGAGAGACCGTCGATTATGATATGCACTCAAGGAGAGGTGTCATTCATCGCAACATACTCTCAAAGAGCGGGGCCATCCATCACGGTATATGTTCTAAGAAGGGGACCGTTCAATATGACATGCACTCGAAGAGAGGGACCGTTCAGTGCGATATACGCTCAAAAATAGGGGTCGTCCATCACAGTATGCGCTCTAAGAAAGGGATCGTTCATTATTACATGCATTAGAGAGGGGTCATTCATCGCGATATACGCTCAAAGAGAGGGATCATCCATCACGGTATCCACTTAAAGATAGGGATCGTTCACCATGACATGCACTAGAATAGAGGGGTCATTCATCGCGACATACGCTCAAAATAGATTGGTCGTCCATCACGGTATACGCTCAAAGAGAGGAACCGTTCATTATGACATGCACTCAAAGAAATGGGTCTGATGCATGCATTAAGACCCTTACATCTGATGGGCTTACATTACCACATGGCCCGATGATAAGAACAAAATCAAGGCAACTCAAAGACAAGATACATTCAGCAGTCCAAGATTTTGTAAACAAGGGTTTGCAAGCCTTCTTGACGAATCAAGCATTTAATGAAAAAATCCTATGTCCTCAAGCTCTCAAGAACACATGGGTGACAAAAGCTACATTGATGGTCCAAGAAGCCCAAATGCCTTAAATCATATTTGAGGCCCAAATAAATTATATATATTAAATAAATAAAATCTGGAATGATCAGCTCCATGTGCTGATTTTATGAATCTTTTTATTCAACTTTTCATATGTTTTAATTCATATTTTCCTAAATAATTATTGATCCCTTCTAATTAGCTATCTATGTGCTTATTTTTAGGGATGAAATAGCTATATCTTAGGGTGTTTTGCTGTCTCTTATAGGCTATAAAAGGAGGCAGTCTATTCTCTTGTAAGACACACAATTTGAATATTTCTTTTGGAGAATAAATGTTATTGAGTACATTTTTGCAAGTATTGTTGCTTGTGCCTTCGAAGCTTGTCTTCAACACAATTTCCTTCTAGTTTTCATGGAAAAAGCCATCTTCACACTCCGGTTGCCAAGATAATCAATTCTTCGAGGGTCGGTTAGAGCCTATCATGGAGTTTGCTTGATCAATTGCGATCAAGAGGGTTCCTAGGATATAAATCTATTCCATAATCCATCCTATTCACATACGCTCAAAAAGAGAGGTCGTCCATCACGGTATACGCTCAAAGAGAGGGACAATTCACCATGACATGCACTCGAAGAAAGGGGTCATTCATCATGACAAATGCTCAAAGAGAGGTGTCGTCTATCACGAGATACGCTCAAAGAGAGGGACCGGTCATTATGACATACGCTCGAATAGAGCGGTCATTCACCGCGACATACGCTCAATGAGAGGGGTTGTCCATCACGATTTACTCTCTAAGAAAGGAACCGTTCATTATAACATACACTCGAAGAGAGGGGTTATTCATCGTGATATACACTCAAAGAGAGGGGTTGTCCATCGCGGTATACACTCAAAGAGAGGGAACTTTCATTTTAACATGCACTCGAGGAGAGGGCTGATTCATCGCGACATACACTCAAAGAGATGGGTCATCCGTCACAGTATACACTATAAGAAAGGGATCATTACATGCACTCAAAGAGAGGGGTCATTCATCGCGACAAACGTTCAAAGAGAATGGTCGTCCATCACGGTATCTGCTCACAAAGAGGGACCGTTCATTATGACATGCACTCGAAGAAAGGGGTCATTCACCGTGGCATACGCTCAAAAAGAAGGGTCGTCCATCACAAAATATGCTCAAAGAGAGGGACCGTTCATTATGACAAGCTCTCGAAGAGAGGAGTCATTCACCGTGGCATACGCCCAAAGAGAGGGGTCGTTGTTAGACTTGGAGTGGCTCGATGCACAACCGAATTTACTTGCCAAGTGATGGAGAATTGGCCAATTTGGGTGGATATGTGTGGAAGCAAAAATTTAGACAATGACACAAGTATTTCTAGTGGTTCAGCCTCGCCTACATCCACTACCTTACCTTCCCACTAAGGATTTTCCAAATTCACTAAGAATTTCAACCTTTTGAGGCCAAAGGGATAACCTTACAATCCTAGACTCAAACCCGAATCTAGCATCCAAAGTTCACAACCCGAACATTGGGAATTCATCGACTCAAACGCTCAAAAAGATGGGTCTTCCATCACAATATACACTCTAAGAATGGGATCATTGCATGCACTCAAAGAGAGGGGTCATTCATCGTGACAAACACTCAAAGAGAAGGGCCGTCCATCACGATATCTGCTCACAAAGAGGGACCGTTCATTATGACATGCACTCGAAGAGAGAGGTTATTCACTGTGGCATATGCTCAAAGAGAGGGGTCGTCCATCACAAAATACGTTCAAAGAGAGGGGTCGTTCATTACGACCAACACTCGAAGATTGGGGCCATTCACAGCGACATACGCTCGAAGAGAAGGGTCGTCCATCACAGTATACGCTTTAAGAAAGGGACCATTCATTATGACCTACTCTCGAAGAGAGGGGTCATTCATCGCGATATACGCTCAAAGAGAGGGGTTGTCCATCATGGTATTCTCTCAAAGAGAGGGACCTTTCATTGTAACATGCAATTGAAGAGAGGGCACATTCATCGCGACATACGCTCAAAGAGATGGGTTGTCCATCACAGTATACACTCTAAGAAAGGGATCATTACATGCACTCAAAGCGAGGGATCATTCACCGAAGAGAGGCATCATTCACCGCGATATACGCTCAAAAAGAGGTGTCGTCCATCATGGTATGCGCTCTAACAAAGGGACCATTCATTATTACATGCATTCGTAGAGAGGGGTCATTCATCGCGATATACGTTCAAAGAGAAAGATCATCCATCACGGTATCTACTCAAAGATAGGGACCATTCACCATGACATGCACTATAATAGAGGGGTCATTCATCGCGACATACGTCTAAGAGAGGGGTCGTCCATCACGGTATACGTTCAAAGAGAGGAACCGTTCATTATGACATGGACTCGAAGAGAGGGGTCATTCACCACGACATACACTCAAAGAGAGGAGTCGTCTATCACGGTATACGCTTTTACATTGTGATCGTTCATTATGACATACACTCGAAGAGAGGTGTCATTCATCGCGACATACGCTTAAAGAGAGGGCTCGTCCATCATGGCGCATATGCTCAAAAAGAGGGGTCGTTCATTATGATATGCTCTAGAAGTAAGGGGTCATTCATCACGACATACGCTAAAAGAGAGGGGTCGTCCATCACGGTATACGCTCAAAGAGAGGGACCCGTTAATTATGACATACGCTTGAAGAGAGGGGTCTGTCACTGCGACATACGCTCAAGGAAAGGTGATGTCCATCATGGTATACGCTCTAAGAAAGAGATTGTTCATTATGAGATGCACTCGAACAAAAGGGTCATTGATCGTGACATACGCTCAACGGGAAGGGTCATCCATCACGGTATGCGCTCAAAGAGGGGCTGTTCAGCATGACATGCACTCAAAGAGAAGGGTCATTCATCGCGACATACGCTGAAAGAGAGGGGTCATCCATCACGGTATACGCTCATAGAGAGGAACCGTTCATTATGACATGCAATCGAAGAAATGGGTTTTTCACTGCGATATACGCTCAAAGAGAGGGGTTGTCCATCACGGTATACGCTCAAAGAGAGGGCCCGTTCACCATGAATTGCAGTGAAAGATAGGGGCCATTCATCACGACATACGCTCAAAGAGAGGGGTCGTCCATCACGGTATATGCTCAAAGAGAGGGACAATTCACCATGACATGCACTCGAAGATAGATGTCATTCATCATGACAAATCCTCAAAGAGAGCAGTCGTCCATCACGAGATACGCTCAAAGGGAGGGATCGGTAATTATGACATACGCTCGAATAGAGCGTCATTCACCACGACATATGCTCATTGAGAGGGTTGTCCATCACGATTTACGCTCTAAGAAAGGAACCTTTCGTTATGACATGCACTGGAAGAGAGGGGTCATTCAACGCGACTTATGCTCAAAGAGAGGGGTCGTCCATCACGCCATAAGCTCAAAGAGAGAGAACGTTCATTATGGAATATGCTTGAAGAGAGGGGTCATTCATCGCGGTATACACTCAGAGAGAGGGATCATCCATTATGGTATACGCTCTAAGAAAGGGACTGTTCATTATGACATGCACCCAAAAAGAGAGGTCATTCATCGTGGTATACGCTCAGAGAGAGGGGTCACCTATTACGGGATACACTCTAAGAAAGGGACCGATTATTATGACATGCACTCGAAGAGAGGGGTCATTCATCACGACATACGCTAAAAGCAAGTGGTCGTCCATCACGGTATTCACTCAAAGAGAGGGATCTTTCACCATGACATGCACTCGAAGAGAGGGTCATTCATCGTGACATACGCTCAAAAAGAAGTGTCTCGATCACGGTATTCGGTCAATGAGTGCGACCATTTATTATGACATTCCCTCGAAGAGAGGGGTAATTCATTGCGACATACGCTCAAAGAGAGGGGTCGCCCATCACAGTATACGCTAAAAGAGAGGGATTGTTCACCATGAAATGCACTCAAAGAGAGGGGTCATTCATCGCAACGTAGGCTCAAAGAGAGGATCGTCGATCACGGTATATGCTCAAAGAGAGGTTTCATTCATCGCGGCATACTCTCAATGAGAGGGGTCATCTATCACGGTATACGCTCTAAGAAAGGGACTATTTATTACGACATGCACTCGAAGAGAGGGTTCATTCATCGTGACATACGCTCAAAGAGAGGGGTCATTCACAACAACTTACGCACAAAGAGAGGGGTCGTCGATCATGGTATATGTTCTAAGAAGGGGACCGTTCAGTATGACATGCACTCGAAGAGAGGGGCATTCACCGCGATATACGCTCAAAAAGAGAGAAACCGTTCATTATGACATGCACTCAAAGAAAGGGGTCATTCACCGCGACATACGCTCAAAAAGAGGGGTCGTCCATCACGGATACGCTCAAAGAGAGGACCCGTTCACCATGAATTACACTCAAAGATAGGGGTCATTCATCGCGACATACGCTCAAAGAGAGGGGTCGTCTATCATGGTATAAGCTCAAAGAGAGGGACAATTCACCATGACATGCACTAGAAGAAAGGGGTCATTCATCATGACAAATGCTCAAAGAGAGGTGTCGTCCATCATGAGATACGCTCAAAGAGAGGAACCGGTCATTATGACATACGCTCGAATGGAGCGGTCATCCACCGTGACATACGCTCAACGAGAGGGGTTGTCCATCACGATTTACTCTCTAAGAAAGGAACCGTTCTTTATGACATACACTCGAAGAGAGGGGTCATTCATTGCGATATACGCTCAAAAAGTGGGGTCGTCCATCACGGTATACGCTCAAAGAGAGGGACCGTTCACCATGACATGCACTCGAAGAGAGGGGTCATTCCTTACGAAAAATACTCAAAGAGAGGGGATGTCCATCATGGGATATGTTCAAAGAGAGGGACCGGTTATTATGACATACGCTCGTATAGAGCGGTCATTCACCGCGACATACGCCAAAGAGAGGGATCGTCCATCACGATTTACGCTTTTAGAAAGGAACCGTTATTTATGACATACACTCGAAGAGAGGGGTCATTCACCGCGACATACACTCAATGAGAGGGGTCATCCATCACGGTATACGCTCTAAGAAAGGGACAGTTCATTATGACATGAACTCGAAAAGTGGGGTCATTCATTGCGACATACGCTCAAATAGAGGGGTTGTCCATCACGGTATTCGCTAAAGGAGAGGGATCTTTCACCATGACATGCACTTGAAGAGAGGGGCAATCCATCGCGACATACACTCAAAAAGAGGGGTCTCGATCACGGTATACACTCAAAGAACCCATCATTATGACATGCCCTCGAAGAGGGGTCATTCATTGCGACCTACTCTCAAAGAGAGGGGCCGTCCATCACAGTATACACTCAAAGAGAGAGACTCTTCATCATCAAATACACTCGAAGAGAGGAGTCATTCATCGCAATGTACGCTCAAAGAGAGGGTCATCGATCACGGTATATGATTAAAGAGAGGGACTATTGATTATGACATGCACTCAAAGAGACGTGTCATTGATCGTGACATACTCTCAAAGTGTCCACGATATACGCCCAAAGAGTGGGACTGCTCACCATGACATGCAGTCGAATAGAGGGGGTTTTATTCATCGCGACATACGATCAAAGAGAGGGGTCGTCCATCAGGGTATACGCTCTAAGAAAGGGACTGTTTATTATGACATGCACTTGAAGAGAGGGGTCATTCATCACGATGTACATTTAAAGAGAGGGGTCGTCCATCATGGTATACGCTCAAAGAGAGGGGTCGTCCATCATGGTATACGCTCAAAGAGAGGGATCGTTCACCATGACATGCAATAAAAGCGAGGGGCCATTCACATCAAGACATATGCTCAAAGAAAGGGGTCGTCTATCACGGGATACAATCAAAGAGAGGGACCGATTATTACGACAAACTTTCGAAGGGAGGGGTCATTCACCGCAACATACCCTCAAAGAGAGGGGTCGTACATCGCGATATACGCTCAAAGTATGGTACCGTTTATTATGACATGCACTCGAAGAGAAGGGTCATTCATCGCGACATATGCACAATGAGAAGGATCATCCATCACGGTATACGCTCTAGGAAAGAGACCGTTCATTATGACACGCACTTGAAGAGAGGGGTCATTCATCGCGACATACACTCAAAGAGAGGGAACGTTCATTATGAAATACTCTCGAAGAGAGGGGTAATTCACTGTGACATACGCTCAAAAAGAGGGGTCATCCATCACGGTATACGCTCAAAGAAAAGGACCGTTCATTATGAAATTCTCTCGGAGAGAGGGGTCAATTACCGCGACATACGCTCAGCGAGAGGGGTCGTCCATCACGGTATACGCTCTGAGAAAGGGACCGTTCATTATGACATGCACTTGAAGAGAGGGGTCATTCATCGCGATATACGCTCAAAAAGAGGGGTCGTCCATCACGGTATACGCTCAAAGAGAGGGACCTTTCATTGTAACATGCACTTGAAGAGAGGGCTCATTCATCGCGACATACGCTCAAAAAGATGAGTCGTCCATCACAGTATACCCTCTAAGGAAGGGATCTATACATGCACTCAAAGAGTGGGGTCATTCAACGCGACAAACGATCAAAGAGAAGGGTCGTCCATTACGGTATCTGCTCACAAAGAGGGGTCGTTCATTATGACATGCACTCGAAGAGAGGGGTCATTCAGTGTGGCATACGCTCAAAGAGAGGGGTCGTCCATCACAATATACGCATAAAGAGAGGGACCGTTCATTACGACCAACACTCGAAAAGAGGGGTCATTCACCGCGACATACGCTCAAAGAGATGGGTCGTCCATCTCGGTATATGCTCTAAGAAAGGGACCATTCATTATGACCTACTCTCGATGAGAGGGGTCATTCAATGCAACATATGCTCAGAAAGAAGGGTCGTCCATCACGGTATCTGCTCATAAAGGGGGACCATTCATTATGGCATGCACTCGAAGAGAGGGGTCATTCACTGTGGCATACGCTCAAAGAGAGTGGTCTTTATTCATCGCGACATATTCTCAAAGAGTCCATCACGGTATACCCCCAAAGAGTGGGACTGCTCACCATGACTTGCACTCGAATAGAGGGGTTTTTATTCATCGTGACATACGGTCAAAGAGTGGGGTCGTCTATCACAGCATACGCTCAAAGAGAGGGAACACTCATTATGACATATGCTAGAAGAGAGGGGTCATTCACCGCGTCATACGCTCAGAGAGTGGTGTTGTCCATCACTGTATACGCTCTAAGAAAGGGATTGTTCATTATAAGAAGCACTCAAAGAGAGGGGTCAATCATCGCGACATACGCTCAAAGAGAAGGGTCGTCCATCAGGGTATACGCTCTAAGAAAGGGACTATTTATTATGACATGCACTTGAAGAGAGGGGTCATTCATCACAACGTTCGTTCAAAGAGAGGGGTCGTCCATCATGGTATACGCTCAAAGAGAGGGATCGTGATAAACGGATACGTTGCTTCAAAAACAACCATCCTTGTTTGAAACGGGTCTAGGATAGTAGCAAGCATATCTCTGCAATAAACACAAGATTATAGATGTAAGAATGATATTAAAATTACTAGAAAACAAAGAAAATTAAAAAAAAAAACAAAGAAAGAAAAAGATGAAGGAATTCTGTGTTTATAGGATTTAATGAAGATGAAATGCTTCAAGGGCTTTCATGGCTGCATTATAAATCCAAAATGGCAGAATTGAATATTGAAGTTGCTGGAAAAATAATAACGACGTTGAACTCGAAAGAACCCAAACAATATACTGAGCAGACCCGAATCGAATATGTTCTCCGTCAACGGACTTGGACCTTCTAGATAATGATCTAGGAACCCGAAGTATCAAGGAATTGACACACTCAAACAAAGTCTGAAAATGTCAAGAAAAGTTCAATGAAGGAGAAGTTGCCTAACCTTGTCTTTACAAAATCAAGTAAATATATAGGAATAAAGGAGAAGTTGGCCAAATTTGAATTTGTGGCCTTAATTCAAACGAAAATTAAAATTTAAATGCTCAAATAACATCTTCTAGGCTCCTAATATCCTTAGCCACATGTTTTGGCACTTAAAACACATTAAACATGCGTTTAATGTTTGAATTTGAATAAGAAACCACTCATTCTTATCCAATGTTGCTGATTGGTCTTCAAAGCAAGGGCCTTGTTTGGCTTGCTTGCTTTTGGACGCCCAAACTTGTGGAGAAGGGTGCTATGTGGGCCCCACATGCATGGCACATGCGTAGGACACCTGCTCTTCATGTACGACAGGTTTCAGCTGCTGTAGGTCAATTCAACTTCAGTTGAGTTGAGCTGAAAATGGAGATGACCTGAAACGAACTAGCTAAGAGTGTTAGGAGCTAAATGGAGCTGGGAGCTAAGCCTCTGAGCTGCCTCGAGCTAAGCTGAGCTGCGTGCACACCATTGAGCTTCTTTTGAGCTGAATTTAATCCGCTTGAGCTGGAATTGAACTGCACGCTCTCCTGAGCTGGAGATGAGCTGAGTATGCCCACTTGAGCTAAGGTTCTCCTAAGTACCTATATTAGAACAAGGCAAACACATCTAAAAAGCCTTGTAGTCTTATTTTAACCACACAAACACACTTAAAACCAAATGCAAACAAAATTAACATAGTATATACATAAGTAAACACACATACTAATATATATACCTAAATATGTCACATATCAGCATGCAACATATTATAAACAACATATTCTAAGGCATGAACATTCTCAAAATGAATCTGAAATGTTAGCACAAGGAAAAGAGCTTCACTGTATTTCTTTGCCTTAGAACGTGTGATAGGTCCTAATGGCAAGACCTCCGGATCAACCTGTTGAACTTAACATGATGTGCTCACATCAGATCGTTCACCATGACATGCACTAAAAGAGAGGGGTCATTCACATCGAGACATATACTCAAAGAAAGGGGTCGTCCATCACGGGATACAATCAAACAGAGGGACCGATTATTACGACAAACTCTCGAAGGGAGGGGTCATTCACCGCAACATACCCTCAAAGATAAGGGTCGTACATCACGATATATGCTCAAAGTATGGTACTGTTCATTATGACATGAACTAGAGGAGAAGGGTCATTCATCGCGACGTATGCACAATGAGAAGGGTCATCCTTCACGGTATACACTCTAAGAAAGAGACCGTTCATTATGACATGCACTCGAAGAGAGGGGTTATTCAATGCGACATACACTCAAAGAGAGGGGTCATCCATCACGACATACACTCAAAGAGAGGGAATGTTCATTATGAAATATGCTCGAAAAGAGGGGTCATTCACTGTGACATATGCTCAAAGAGAGGGGTCATCCATCACGGAATATGCTCAAAGAAAAGGATAGTTCATTATGAAATTCTCTCGAAGAGAGGGGTCATTTACCGCGACATACGCTCAGCGAGAGGGGTCATCCATCACGGTATGCGCTCTAAGAAAGGGACCGTTCATTACGAAATACGCTCGAAGAGAGGGGTCAATCACTACGACATACGCTCAAAGAGAAGGTTCATCCATCACAGTATACGCTCTAAGAAAGGGGCCGTTCATTATGAAATGCACTCGAAGAATGGAGTCATTCATCGCGACATAAGCTTAAAGAGTAGGGTCGTCCATCACGGTATACGCACTAAGAAAGGGACCATTAATTATGACATACACTCAAAGAGAGGGGTCATTCATTGTGACATATGCTCAAAGAGAGAGACCGTTCACCACGACATGCACTTAAAGCAAAGGGTCTTTCATCGCGACATATGCTCAAAGAGACGGGTCGTCCATCATGGGATACGCTCAAAGAGAGAGATAGGTCATTACGGCTTACTCTAGAAGTGAGGGGTCATTCACCGCGACATACTCTCAAAGAGAGGGGTTGTCCATCACGGTATACGCTCTATGAAAGGGACCGTTCATTATGACATGCACTCGAAGAGAGGGGTCCGTTTATCGCGACATACACTCAAAGAGAGGGATCGTTCGTCATGGTATAAGATCAACGAGGGGGATCGTTTACCATGACATTTACTCGAATAGAGGGGTCATTCATCGTGACATACGCTAAAAGAGAGTGGTCGTCTATCACGGTATACGCTCAAAGAGAGGTACCGTTCACCCTGAAATGCACTCGAAGAGAGGGGTCACTCACCATGTTATACGCTCAATGAGAGGGGTCGTCCATCATGATATACGCTCTAAGAAAGGGATTTACGCTCAAAGAGAGGTGTCGTCCATCATGGTATACGCTTTAAGAAAGGGACCGTTTATTATGGCATTCACTCGAAGAGAGGGGTCAATCATCGTGACATACGCTCAAAGAGAAGGATCGTCCATCACGGGATACGCTCAAAGAAAGGGAACGTTCATTATGACGTGCACTCGATGAGAGGGGACATTCATCGCGACATACACACAATGAGAAAGGTCATTGTAGCGACCTTTTTCAGTTTGAAAGATGGAAAACGGGAAATTAGTTTGAAAAAGTATTAAGGAGTACAAGGTCTTTGGTGGTATTGATTTAATCCCCTTCGAAAATATTATTTAAAAAATATAAATTATTTTTGAAGAATAAATTTGGAGCCGCCATCAGTCACTAAGGTAGACCGGAGACCTTAAAAGGGAAACCAAAGATTTATTTTAAAAAGGGTTTTTGGAGTTGGTTATGTATGGGAAAGGATTAGCACCCCCATCACTCTCTAAAATCGGTACCAAAAATATTTTCTTTAAAAATCATGTTTCAACTTTAACTTAATTTTAAATCGTTTTCTAAATTCAAAATTGACCTTAATTAAACGGGTTTAATTTAATTGGTGAATTCAAATTAATAAAGCATTTAATTAATAAGGTTGACGATACACCGGACCAAAGACTAAATCAACGTCAAATAATATTGTTCGTCGCATTAGTTTAGGGTTCATATCCCGCATGTCACCTTTATGAATGATGCAACATAAAAAGAAATGATGTCATGATCTTGTCGGTTTTTAATTTTAATTACCTAGAGATGGTGAAAAATAATTTTAATATTTCGGTCAACGTTCGATGATTCGGACCGTTATGACACGAGTATAAAAACTAATGGTCACCTCTTTTCTTAGAATCTAATCAATTAAATAAATAGAAATTGACCTAAATAAATAATACTAAATTATGTGAATGATTATAGTCTAGTGATACGAATCCAAAGGTAAATAATTGAATGATTCAACACATGCATTTGGTGAGACAAATTCTAGAAATAAAATATCATTATTATTCTACCACAATATGAAGAATTAAACATAAATAAATACACATGCAAGCAACAATTGATTTTGATTTAAAGACCATGTAATATATATATATATATATATATATATTAAGGATAAAACAAAATGACATGTATACATTACTAACGATATATACATATATATTTGATTACATACAATATTAATACATAGTTATGCAACATAATATATCACATTTGATGATTTCATAATATCCACAAGTACATATTATATATATACACACACCGATAAAACTTAACCAAATAGTAAGGTAGAATATTTAACATGCGTAGTACACATATTATTATAATAAAACACGTACAAACATGCAATATTAATGTAAAATGTATGACCATAATATTAATACCCGTACAGAAATTAAAGCGTCCAAGCCCATTATTTTAAACATAAAAGTGACGAGTTAGACCCGGATAAAAATGGTGATTACAGTCGTCCATCATGGTATACGCTCTAAGAAAGGGACCGTTCATTATGACATGCACTCGAAGAGAGGGGCCATTCAACGTGTCGTATGCTCAAAGAGAGGGGTCATCCATCACGGCATACGCTCAATGAGAGGGACCATTTATTATGATACAAGCTCGAAGAGAGGGGTCATTCACCGCGACATGCGCTCAAAGAGAGGGGTCATCCATCACGGGTACACTCTAAGAAAGAGACCATTCATTGTGAAATACGGTCGAAGAGAGGGGTCATTAAATGCGACATATGCTAAAAAATAAGGGTCATCCACCATGGTATACGTTCTAAGAAAGAGACCTTTCATTATGACATGCACTCGAACGGAGGGGTCATTCATCGCGACATACTCTCAAAGGAAAGGGTCGTCAATCATGGTATACGCTCTAAGAAAGGGACCATTCATTATGACATGCACTTGAAGAGAGGGGTCATTCATCGCGACATACGCTTAAAGAGAGGGCTCGTCCATCATGGCGCATATGCTCAAAAAGAGGGGTCGTTCATTATGACATACTCTAGAAGTGAGGGGTCATTCACCGCGACATACGCTAAAAGAGAGGGGTCGTCCATCACGGTATACGCTCAAATAGAGGGACCCGTTAATTATGACATATGCTCAAAGAGAGGGGTCTGTCACAGCGACATACGCTCAAGGAAAGGTGATGTTCATCACGGTATATGCTCTAGGAAAGGGATTGTTCATTATGAGATGCACTCGAATAGAAGGGTCATTGATCACGACATACACTCAACGGGAAGGGTCATCCATCACGGTATGCGGTCAAAGAGAGGGGCTGTTCAGCATGACTTGCACTCAAAGAGAAGGGTCATTCATCACGACATACGCACAAAGAGAGGGGTCATCCATCACAGTATATACTCAAAGACAGGGGTCGTTCAACATGACATGCACTCAAAGAGAGTGGTCATTCACAGCGACATACGCTCAAAGAGAAGGGTCGTCCATCAAGCTCTAAGAAAGGGACCGTTCATTATGACATGCACTCGAAGAGTCATTCATCGCGACACGCTCAAAGAGAGGTGTTGTCCATCACAGTATACGCTCAAAAAGAGGGACCGTTCACCTTGACATGCACTCAAAGAGAGTGGCCATTCGTGTCGACATACGCTCAAAGAGAGTGGTGGTCCATCACGGCATACGCTCAAAGAGAGGGACTGTTCATTATTATATACTCTCGAAGAGAGGGTTCATTCATCGCGACATACGCTTAAAGAGAGGAACCGTTCACCATGACATGCACTCGAAGAGAAGGTCATTCATCGCAACATACACTCAGAGAGACGGGTCATCGATCACGGTATACACTCAAAGAGAGGGACCGTTCATTATGACATGCACTCAAAGAGAGGGGTTATTCATCGCGATAGACGCTCAAAGTGTGGGGTCGTCCATCACGGTAAACGCTCAAAGAGAGGGATCGTTCATTATGACATACATTCAAAGAGAGGGTCCTTTATCGCGCCACACGCTCAATGAGAGCGGTCGTCCAATACGGTAAACACTCAGAGATAGGGACTTTTCACCGCGACATACGCTAAAGGAGAGGGGTCTCTATCACGGTATACGCTCTAAGAAAGGGACCGTTCATTATGACATGCACTCGAAGAGAGGGGTCATCAATAGCGATGTATGCTCAAAGAAAAGGATTGTCCATCACAGTATACGCTCAAAGAGAGAGACCGTTCATTATGATGTACACTCGAATAAAAGGATCATTCCTTGCGACGTACGCTCAAAGAGAGGGGTCATTCATCACGACATCCGCTCAAAGAGAGGGGTCGTCCATCCTGGTATACGCTCAGATAGACGGACCGTTCACCATGTCATGCACTCCAAGAGAATGGTCATTCATCGCGACATATGCTCAAAGAGAGGGGTCATCCATCATGGTATACGCTAAAAGAGAGGAACCGTCCATTAAGACATACACTCAAAGAGAGGGGTCATTCATCGCGACATATGTTAAAAGAGGGGTCGTTTATCACGGTATATACTCAAAGCGAGGAACCGTTCACCATGACATGCACTCGAAGAAAGGGGTCATTCATCACGACATACGCTCAGAGAGATGGATCGTCCATCCTAGTATACACTCAGATAGAGGGGCCGTTCACCATGTAATGCACTCCAAGAGACGGGTCATTCATCGCGACATACGCTCAAAGAGAGGGGTCTTCCACCATGGTATACGCTAAAAGAGTGGGACCGTCCACTAAGACATACACTCGAAGAGAGGGGTTATTCATCGCGACATACGCTCAAAGAGATGGATCGTCCATCACGGGATACGCTCAAAGAGAGGGACCGTTCATTATGACATATGCTCGAAGAGAGGGGTCATTCACCATGACATACGCTCAAAGTGAGGGGTCGTCCATCAAGGTATACGCTCAAAGAGAGGGACCATTCATTATGACATACAGTCGAAGAGAATGGTCATTCATCACGAAAAACGCTCAAAGAGAGGGGTCGCCGGTCACGGTATACGCTCGAAGAGAGGGACCGTTTATTATGACATGCACTGAAAGAGAGGGGTCATTCATCGTGACATTCGCTCAAAGAGAGAGGTTACCATCACCGTATACGCTCAAAGAGAGGGATTGTTTATTATGACATACACTCCAAGAGAGGGGTCGTTCGTCGCGACATACGCTCAAAGAGAGGGGTCGTCCATCACGGTATACGCACAAAGAGAGGGATCATTCACCATGACGGACTAGAAGAGAGCGGTCATTATTCGCGATATGCGCTCAATGGGAAGGGTCATCCATCACGGTATATTATATAAGAAAGGGACCGTTCAATGTGAAAAGTAGTCGAAGAGAAGGGTCTTTCATCGCGACATTCGCTCAAAGAGAAGGGTCATCCATGACGGTATACTCTCAAAGAGAAGGACCATTCACCATGACATGCACTCGAAGAGAGGGGTCTTTCATCGCGACATATGCTCAAAGAGAGGGGTCATCCATCACGATAAACGCTCAAAGAGAGGGGTCATCGATCATGGTATACGCTCAAAGGGATTAACCGTTTATTATGACATGCATACAACGAGAGAGGTCACTCATCGCGACATACGCTCATAGAGAGGTCGTTTATAACGGTATACGCTCAAAGAGAGGCACTATTCACCATGTCATGCACTTGAAGAGAGGGGTCATTAATCACGATATACGCTCAAGGAGAGGGATCATCATCACATTATACGCTATAAGAAAAGGACCTTTCATTATGACATGCACTCGAAGAGGGGTCAACCATCACGATATGTGATATTTGAAAGGGACCGTTCATTATGAAAAGTTGTTGAAGAGAAGGGTCTTTCATTGCGACATTCGCTCAAAGAGAAGTGTCGTCCATCACGGTATACTATCAAAGAGGACCTTCCACCATGACATGCACTCGAAGAGGGGGTCTTTCATTGCGACATATGCTCAAAGAGAGGGGTCATCAATCACGACAAACGCTCAAAGAGAGGGGTCATCAATCACGGTATACGCTCAAAGGGAGTAACCGTTTATTATGACATGCACTCAACAAGAGAGGTCACTCATCGCGATATACGCTCATAGAGAGGTCGTCTATCACGATATACGCTCAAAGAGAGGCACTATTCACCATGTCATGCACTCGAAGAGAGGGGTCATTCATCGCGACATACGCTCAAGGAGAGGGATCGTCATCACGGTATACGCTATAAGAAAGGGACCTTTCATTATGACATGCACTCAAAGAGAGGGGTCATTCACCGCAACATGCACTCAAAGAGAAGGGTCGTCCAAAACGGTATACGCTTTAAGAAAGGGACCATTCATTATGACATGCCCTCGAAGAGAGGGGTCATTCATCGCGACATACGCTCAAAGAAAGGAGTCGTCCATCACAGTATACACTCAAAAATAGGGACTATTCACCATGACATGCACTCGAAGAATAGGGTCATTCATCGCGACATACAGTTAAAGTGAGGGATCGTCAATCACGGCATACGCTCAAAGAGAGGGACCGTTCATAATGACATACTATCGAAGAGAAGGGTCATTTACCACGACATACGCTAAAAGAAAGGGGTCGTCCACCACGGTATACGCTCAAATAGAGGGACCATTCATTATAACATACGCTTGAAGAGAGGGGTCATTCACCGCGACATACGCTCAAAGAGAGGTGACATCCATCACGGTATATGCTCTTGGAAAGGGACCGATCATTATGACATGCACTCGAAAAGAAGGGTCATTCATCTCGACATACACTCAAAGAGAAGGGTTGTCCATCACGGTATACGCTCTAAGAAAGGGACCGTTTATTATCACATGCACTCGAAGAGAGGGGTCATTCATCTCGACACACGCTAAAAAAGAGGGGTTGTCCATCTCCGTATACGCTCAAAGAGAGGGACCGTTCACCATAACATGCACTCCAAGAGAGTAGTCATTCGACACGACATGCGCTCTAAGAGAGGGGTCGTCCATTATGGCATACGCTCGAAGATAGGGGTCATTCACCGCTACAGATGCTCAAAGAGAGGGGTCATCCATCACGGTATACGCTCTTAAGAAAGGGATCATTCATTATGACATGCACTCGAAGAGAGGGGTCATTCGTCGTGATATACACTCGAAGAGAAGGGTCGTCCATCAACGGTATACGCACTAAGAAAGGGACCATTCATTATGACATGCGCTCGAAGAGAGAGGTCATTCATCGTGACATACGTTCAAAGATAAGGTCATCCATCACGGAATACGCTTTAGGAAAGTGATCGATCATTATGACATGCACTCGAGGAGAGGTGTCATTCACCGCGACGTACGCTCAAAGAGAGGTGACGTCCATCACGATATATGCTCTAGGAAAGGGACCGGTCATAATGACCTGCACTCGAAAAGAAGGGTCATTCATCTCGACATACGCTCAAAGAGAAGGGTCGTCCATCACGGTATACGCTCTAAAATGGGACCGTTTATTATGACATGCACTCGAGGAGAGGGGTCATTCATCGCGACATACACTCAAAGAGAGGGTCATCAATCACAGTATACGCTCAAAGAGATCGACCGATGATTATGATAAGCTCTCAAAGAGAGGGGTCATTCATTGAGACATATGCTCAAAGAGAGGGGTTGTCCATTACGGTATACGCCCAAAGAGAGGGACCACGCAACATGACATGCACTCGAATAGAGGGGTCATTCATCGCTATTTATGCTCGAAGTTAGGGGTCGTGCATTACGGCATACGCTCAAAGAGATGGTCCGTAAATTATGACATATGATCTAAGAGAGGGGTCATTGACCACGTCATACAGTCAAAGAGAGGTGTCGTCCATCACAATATACTCTCTAAGAATGGGACCGTTCATTATGACATGCACTCGAAGAGAGGGGTCATTCATCGCGACAAACGCTCATAGAGAAGGGTCGTCCATCACGGTATACGCTCTAAGAAAGGGACTATTTATTATATCGCGACATACGTTCAAAGAGAGGAGTCGTCCATCACGGTATACGCTCAAAGAGAGGGACCATTTACCATGACATGCACTCAAAGAGAGGGGTCATTCATCGCGACATACGCTCAAAGAGATGGGTCGTCCATCACGGGAGACTCTCAGAAAGAGGGATCGGTCATTACGATATACTTTCGAAGAGAGGGGTCATTCACCGCTACATACGCTCAAAGAGAGGGGTCGTCCATCACGGTATACTCTCTAAGAATGGGTCCATTCATTATGACACGCACTCGAAGAGAGGGAACATTCATCGCCACATACGCTCACTGAGAAGGGTTGTCCACCACAGTATACGATCTAAGAATGGGACCGTTATTTATGACATGCACTCGAAGAGAGGGATCATTCAACGCGACTTACGCTAAAAAAGAGGGATCGTCCATCTCGTTATACACTCAAAGAGAGGGACCGTTCACCATAACAGGCACTCGAGGAAAGGGGTCGTTCACTGCGACATGCACTAAAAAAGAGGGGTCATTCAATACGACTTACGCTCAGAGAGAGGGACCACTCATTATGACATACTCTCGAATAGAGGGGTCATTCACCGTGACATACACTCAAAGAGAGGTGTTGTCCATCACGGTTTACGCTCTAAGAAAGGGACCATTCATTATGACATGCAGTCGAAGAAAGGGGTCATTCATTGCAACATTCGCTCAAAGAGAGGGTTCATCCATCACGGTATACTCTCAAAGAGAGGGTTCATCCATCACGGTAAACTCTCAAAGAGAGAGTTCATCCTTCACGGTATACTCTCAAAGAGAAGGACCTTTCACCATAACTTGCACTCGAAGTGAGGGGTCTTTCATCGCGACATACGCCCAAAGAGAGGAGTCATCGATCACGGTATACGCTCAAAGAGAGGGGTCGTTTATTATTACATGCACCGTAAGAGAGGGGTAATTCATCTTGAGATACGCTCAAAGAGAGGGACCGTTCACCATGTCATGCACTCGAAGAGAGGCATCATTCATCGCAACATACACACAAAGAGAGGGGTCGACCATCATGGTATACGCTCAAAGAGAGAGACCGTTTAGCATTACATGCACTCAAAGAAAGGGGTCATTCACAGCGGCATGCGCTTGAAGACAGGGATCGTCCATCACGTTATACGTTCCATGAAGGGGACCATTCATTATGACATGCACTCGAATAGAGGGGCATTCACCGCGACATACGCTAAAAAAGAGAACTCGTCCCTCACAGTATACGGTCTAAGAAAGGGACCGTAAATTAAGACATGCACTCGAAGAGAGGGGTCATTCAACGCGACATACGCTCAAAAAAAGGGTCATCGATCATGGTATACGCTCAAAGAGGGGGATCGTCCATTATGACATGCACTCGAAGGGAGGGGTCATTCACCGCGACATATGCTCAAAGAGAAGGGTCGTCCATCACGATATATGCTCTAAGAAAGGGACCATTAATTATGACATGCACTCGAAGAGAGGAGTCATTCATCCTGACATACGCTAAAAAAGAGGAGTCGTCCATCTCGTTATACGCACAAAGAGAGGGACCATTCACAAAATCATGAACTCGAAGAAAGGGATCATTCAACGCGACATACGCTCAAAGAGAGGGGTCGTTCATCACGGAATACGCTCAAAGAGAGGACCATTCATTATGACATACTATGAGGAGTGGGGTCATTTACTGCGACATACGCTCAAAGAAAGGTTTCGTCCATCACGGTATAAGCTCTAAGAAAGGGACCATTCTTTATGACATGTAGTCGAATATAGGGGTCATTCATTGCGATATTCGCTCAAAGAGAGGGGTCATCCTTTCACCATGACTTGAACTCGAAGAGGGGTCTTTCATCGCGACATACGCCCAAAGAGATAGGTCATCGATTACGGTATACGCTCAAAGAGAGGGATCGTTTATTATGATATGCACTGAAAGAGAAGGGTCATTCATCTTGACATACGGTCAAAGAGAAGGGTCATCCATCACGGTATACGCTCTAAGAAATGGACCTTTCATTATGAGATGCACTGAAAGAGAGGGGTCATTCGTCACGACATACGCTCAAAGAGATGGGTCGTCCATCACGGTATACGCTCTAGGAAAGGGACCATTCATTATGACATACACTCGAAGAGAGGGGTCGTTCATCGCGATATACGCTCAAATAGAGGGGTCGTCCATCACGATATCCACTCAAAGGGATGGATCGTTCACCATGACATGCACTCGAATAGAGAGGTCATTCATCGCGACATATGCTCAAAGAGAGGGTCATCGATCACGGTATACACTCAAAGAGGGACCGTTCGTTATGACATGAAATCGAAGAGAGAGGTCATTAATCGTGATATACGCTCAATGAGAGGGGTCGTCCATCACGGTATCTGCTCAAAGGGAGGGACCGTTCACTTTGACATGCACTCGAATAGACGGGTCATTCAATGCAATATATGCTCCAAGAGAATGGTCGTCCATTTACGGTACATATTATATATATACACACACCGATAAAACTTAAACAAATAGTAAGGTAGAATATTAACATGCGTAGTACACATATTATTATAATAAACACACGTACAAACATGCAATATTAATGTAAAATATATGCCCATAATATTAATACCTGTACAAAAATTAAAGCGTGCGAGCCCATTAAGTTAAACATAAAAGTGACGAGTTAGACCCGGATAAAAATGGTGATCACAGTCGTCCATCACGGTATACGCTCTAAGAAAGGGACCATTCATTATGACATTAACTCGAAGAAATGGGTCATTCATCGCTACATACACTCAAAGAGAGGGGTCGTCCATCACGGTTTACGCTCAAAGAGGGGGACCGTTCACCCTCACATGCACTCAAAGAGAGGGGTCATTCATCGCAACATATGCTCAAAGAGAGGGGTCGTCCATCACTGGATACGCTCTATGAAAGGGACTATTTCTTATGACATGCACTCAAAGAAAGGGGTCATTCATCGCGACATAAATTCAAAGATAGGGGTCATCTATCACGGTATAAGCTGAAAGAGAGCGATCGTTCACAATGACATGCACTCAAAGAGAGTGGTCATTCCATCATGGAATACGCTCATAGACAAGGACCGGTCATTACGACATACTCTCGAAGAGAGGAGTCACCCACCGCATCATACGCTCAAAGAGTGGGATCGTCCATCATGATATATGCTCAAAGAAAGGGTTATACACTCAAAGAGAGGTGTCGTACATCACGGTATACGCTTTAAGAAAGAGACCGTTTTTTATGACATGCACCCGAAGAGAGGGGTCATTCATCGCGACATACATTCAATGAGAGGGGTCGTCCAGCACAGTATACGCTCAAAGAGAAGGTCCGATCATTGCGGCATAGTCTCGAAGAGAGGGGTCATTCGCCGCGACATACGCTCAAAGAGAGGTCGTCCATCACGGTATACTCTCAAAGAAAGGTACCGTTCATTATGACATGCACTCGAAGAGAGGGGTATACGCTCAAAGAGAGGTGTCATCCATCACGGTATACGCTCTAAGAAATGGACCGTTCATTACGACATGCACTCGAAGATAGGGTTCAATCTTCGTGTCATACGCTCTAAGAAATGGACCGTTCATTACGACATGCACTCGAAGATAGGGTTCAATCTTCGTGTCATACGCTCAAAGAGAAGGGTCGTCCATCACGGTGTACGTAGACTCTAAGAAATGGACTGTTTATTATGACAAACACTCGCAGAGAGGGGAAATTCATCGTGACATACATTGAAAGAGAGGGGTCATCTATCACGGTATACGCTCAAAGAGAGAGATCGTTCACCATGACATGCACTCAAAGAGAGGGGTCATTCATCGCGTCATTTGCTCAAAGAGAGGGGTCATCCATCACGACATACGCTCAAAGAGAGGGACCGTTCATCATGACATACGCTCAAAGGGAGGGGTCATTCACCGCGACATATGCTCAAAGAGAAGAGTCGTCTATCAAGGTATATGCTCTATGAAAAGGACTGTTTATTACGACATGCACTCGAAGAGAGGGGTCATTTATCGCGTCATATGCACAATGAGAAGGGTCGCCCATCACGGTATACGCTCTAAGAAAGATACCGTTCATTATGAAACACGCTCGAAGAGAGGGGTCATTCACAACGACATACGCTCAAAGAGAGGGGTCATCCATCAAGGTAGACGAACTAAGAAAGGGTTCGTTCATTATGAAATACCCTCGAAGAGAGGGGTCATTCACCGCGACATACGCTCAAAGAGAATGGACATCCATCATGTTAAACGCTATAGGAAAGGGACCGTTCATTATGACATGCACTATAAGAGAGGGGTTGTCCATCACGGTATACGCTCAAAGAGAGGGATCATTCACCTTGTCATGCACTCGAAGAGAGGGGTCATTCATCGCGACATACACTCAAAGGAATTGTGTATTATGACATGGACTGAAAGAGAAGGGTCATTCATCATGACATGCGCTCAAAGAGAGGAGTCGTCCATCACGACATACGCTCAAAGAGAGGGACCGTTCATCATGACATACGCTCAAAGGGAGGGGTCATTCACCGCGACATATGCTCAAACAGAAGAGTCGTCTATCAAGGTATATGATCTATGAAAAGGACTGTTTATTACAACATACACTCGAAGAGAGGGGTCATTTATCGCGTCATATGCACAATGAGAAGGGTCGTCCATCACGGTATACGCTCTAAGAAAGATACCGTTCATTATGAAATACGCTCGAAGAGAGGGGTCATTCACCACGACATACGCTCAAAGAGAGGGGTCATTCATCAAGGCAGACGCACCAAGAAAGGGTTCGTTCATTATGAACTACCCTCGAAGAGAGGGGTCATTCACCGCGACATATGCTCAAAGAGAATGGACATCCATCATGTTAAACACTATAGGAAAGGGACCGTTCATTATGACATGCACTACAAGAGAGGGGTTGTCCATCACGGTATACGCTCAAAGAGAGGGATCATTCACCTTGTCATGCACTCGAAGAGAGGGGTCATTCATCGCGACATACGCTCATAGAGAGGGGTCGTCCGTCACGGCATATGCTCAAACAGAGGGATCGTTCATTATGACATACTCTCGAAGAGAAGGTTCATTCACCACGACATACACTCAAAGAGAGGAGTCGTCTATCATGTTATATACGCTCTTAGAATGTGACCATTCATTATGAAAAGCACTCGAAGAGAGGGGTCATTCATCTCGACCTACGCTCAAAGAGAGGGGTCATCCATCACGGCATATGCTCAAAAAGAGGGGTCATTCATTATGACATACTCTAGTAGTGAGGGGTCATTCACCTCGACATATGCTAAAAGAGAGGGGTCATCAATCACGGTATACGCTCAAAGAGAGGGACAGATCATTACGCCTAAAGAGTGGGGCCGTTCAGCATGACATACACTCAAAGAGAGAGAGTGGTCATTCACAGCGACATACGCTCAAAGAGAAAGGTCGTCCATCACGTTCTAAGAAAGGGACCGTTCATTATGACATGCACTCGAAGAGTCATTCATCGCGACAAACGCTCAAAGAGAGGGGTTGTCCATAACAGTATACGCTCAAAGAGAGGGATCGTTCACCATGACATGCACTCGAAGAGAGTGGTCAATCATGGCGACATACGCTCAAAGAGAGGGGTCATCCATCACGGCATAGGCTCAAAGAGAGGGATCGTTCATTATTATATACTCTCAAAGAGAGGGTTCATTCACCACGACATACGCTCAAAGAGAGGAACCGTTCACCATGACATGCACTCGAAGAGAAAGTCATTCATCGGAACATACACTCAAAGAGAGGGGTCATCGATCATGGTATACGCTCAAAGAGAGGGACCATTCATTATGACATACACTCAAAGAGCATTATGATATGCACTCAAAGAGAGGGGTTATTCATCGCGACAGACGCTCAAAGAGTTGGGACGTCTATTACGGTAAATGTTGAAAGAGAGGGATCGTTCATTATGACATACACTCGAAGAGAGGGTCATTTATCGCGACATACGCTCAAAGAGAGCGGTCGTCCAATACAGTAAACACTCTAAGAGAGGGACCATTCACCGCGACATACGCTTAAGGAGAGGGGTCGTCTATCACGGTATACGCTCTAAGAAAGGGACCGATCATTATAACATGCACTCGAACTTTAATCGCGATATATGCTCAAAGAGAAGGGTCATCCATCATGGTATATGCTCAAAGAGAGAGACCGTTCATTATGACGTACACTCGTATAGAAGGGTCATTCCTCGCGATGTACGCTCAAAGAGAATGGTCATTCATCATGACATACGCTCAAAGAGAGGGGTTGTCCATCCTAATATACACTCAGATAGAGGGACCATTCACCATGTTATGCACTCTAAGAGAAAGGTCATTCATCGCGATATACGCTCAAAGAGAGGGGTCGTCCATCATGGTATACGCTAAAAGAGGGAACGTCCACTAAGACAAACACTCAAAGAGAGGGGTCATTCATCGCGACATACGCTCAAAGAGATGGATCGTCCATCACGGGATACGCTCGAAGAGAGGGATCGTTGATTATGACATATGCTCAAAGAGAGGAGTCATACACCATGACATACGCTCAAAGTGAGGGGTCGTCCATCATGGTATACGGTCAAAGCAAGGGACCGTTCATTATGACATACAGTCGAAGAGAGGGGTCAATCATCACGACATACGCTCAAAGAGAGGGGTCATCGATCACGGTATACGCTCAAAGAGAGGGAACGTTTATTATGACATGCACCGAAAGAGAGGGGTAATTCATTGTGACATACACTCAAAGAGAGGGGTTACCATCACCGTATACGCTTAAAGAGATGGACCGTTCATCATGTCATGCACTCGAAGAGAGGGCTTATCCATCATGGTATATGCTCAAAGTGAGGGATTGTTTATTATGATATACACTCGAAGAGAGGGGTCGTTCGTCGCGACCTACGCTCAAAGAGAGGGGTCATCCATTAAGGTATACGCACAAGAAGAGAGATCATTCACCATTCACCGCGACATACACTCAAAGAGAAGGGTCGCCCACAACGGTATACGCTTTAAGAAAGGGACCATTCATTATGACATGCTCTCGAAGAGAGGGGTCATTCATCGCGACATACGCTCAAAGAGAGGAGTCGTCCATCACAGTATATGCTCTAAGAAAGGGACCATTCATTATGACATACTATCGAAGAGAGGGGTCATTTACCGCTAAAAGAGAGGGGTCGTCCACCACGGTATACGCTCAAACAAAAGGACCATTCATTATAACATACGCTTGAAGAGAGGGGTCATTCACCGCAACATACGCTCAAAAAGAGGTGACGTCCATCACGGTTTACGCTCTAGGAAAGGGACCGGTCTTTATGACTTGCACTCAAAAAGAAGGGTCATTCATCTCGACATACGCTCTAAGAGAAGGGTCGTCCATCACAGTATACGCTCTAAGAAAGGGACCGTTTATTATGACATGCACTCGAGGAGAGGGGTCATTCATTGTGACATACGCTCAAAGAGAGGGTCATCGATCACGGTATACGCTCAAAGAGAGCGACCGTTGATTATGACATGCACTCAAAGAGAGGGGTCATTCATTGAGAAATATGCTCAAAGAGAAGGGTCGTCCATCATGGTATACGCCCAAAGAGAGGGACCACTCACCATGACATGCACTCGAATAGAGGGGTCATTCATCGCGACATACGCTCGAAGATAGGGGTTGTCAATAATGGCATACGCTCAAAGAGATGGTCTGTTTATTATAACATACGCTAGAAGAGAGGGGTTATTGTCCGTGTCATACGCTCAAAGAGAGGTGTCTTCCATCACAATATACTCTCTAAGAATGGTACCGTTCATTATGACATGTACTTGAAGAGAGGGGTCATTCATCGCGACAAACACTCAAAGAGATGGGTCGTCTATCACGTTATACGTTCTAAGAAAGGGACTGATTATTATATCGCGACATACATTCTAAGAAAGAGGTCGTCCATCACGGTATACGCTCAAAGAGAGGGACCATTCACCATGACATGCACTCAAAGAGAGGGGTCATTCATTGCGACACATGTTCAAAGAGATGGGTCGTCCATCACGGGATACTCTAAAAAAGAGGGACCGATCATTACGACATACTCTCGAAGAGAGGGATCATTCACCGCTACATACGCTCAGAGGGAGGGGTCGTCCATCACGGTATACTCTCTAAGAATGAGAACTTTCATTATGACATGCACTCGAAGAGAGGGGTCATTCATCGCGAAATACGCTCCCTAAGAAGGGTTGTCCATCTCCGTATACGATCTTAGAATGGGACCGTTAAATATGACATGCACTCGAAGAGAGGGGTCATTCAACGCGATATACGGTAAAAAAGAGGAGTCGACCATCTCATTATACGCTCAAAGAGAGGGACCATTCACCATAACATGCACTTGAAGAGAGGGATCGTTCAACGCGATATACGCTAAAATAGAGGGATCATTCAATGCGACATACGCTAAAAAAGAGAGGGACCATTCATTACGACATACTCTCGACAAGAGGGGTCATTCACCACGACATACGCTCAAAGAGAGGTGTCGTCCATCACGGTTTACACTCTAAGAAAGGGACAATTCATTATGACATGCAGTCGAAGAGAGGGGTCATTCATCGCGATATTCTCTCAAAGAGAGGGTTCATCTATCATGGTATACTCTCAAAGAGAAGGACCTTTCACCTTAACTTGCACTCGAAGAGAGGTGTCTTTCATCGCGACATACGCTCAAAGAGAGGTGTCATCGATCACGGTATACGCTCAAAGAGAGGGTCCATTTATTATGACATGCACTGAAAGAGAGGGATCATTCCTCGTGACATACCCTCAAAGGGAGGGATTTTCCATCACCGTATACGCTCAAAAAGAGGGACCGTTCACCATGTCATGCACTCGAAGAGAGGCGTCATTCATCGCGACACACGCTCAAAGAGAGGGGTCGTCCATCATGCTATACGCTCAAAGAGAGAGACCATTCAACATGACATGCACTCAAAGAAAGGGGTCATTCACAGCGACATACGCTTGAAGACAGGGGTCGTCCATCACGATATACGTTCTAGGAAAGGGTCCATTCATTATGACATGTACTCGAAGAGAGGTGTATTCATCGCGACATACGCTCCAAAAGAGAACTCGTCCCTCACAGTATACGGTCTAAGAAAGGAACCGTTCATTATGACATGCACTAGAAGAGGGGTCATTCATCGCGGCATACACTCAAAAAGAGGGTCATTGATCACGATATACGCTCAAAGAGAGGGAGCGACCATTATGACATGCACTCGAAGTGAATGGTCATTCACCGCGACATATGCTCAAAAACAAGGGTTGTCCATCACGGTATATGCTCTAAGAAAGGGACCATTCATTATGACATGCACTCAAAGAGAGGGTTCATTCATCGCGACATACGCTAAAAAAGAGGGGTCATGCATCTTGTTATACGCTCAAAGAGTGGTACCGTTCACTAAAACATGCACTCGAATAGAGGGGTCATTCAACGCGACATATGCTCAAAGAGAGGGGTCGTCCATCACGGCATACGCTCAAAGAGAGGGACCATTCATTATGAAATACTATTGAGGAGTGGGGTCATTCACCGCGACATACGCTCAAAGAGAGGTGTCGTTCAACACGGTATACTCTCTAAGAAAGGGACCATTCATTATGACATGTAGTCGAAGAGAGGGGTCATTCATCGCGAGATTCGCTCAATGAAAGGGGTCATCTATCACGGTATACTCTTAAAGACAAGGACCTTTCACCATGACTTGCACTCGAAGAGAGGGATCTTTCATCGCGACATACGCTCAAAGAGATGGGTCATCGATCACAGTATACGCTTAAAGAGAGGGACCGTTTATTATGACATGCACTGAAAGACAGGGGTCATTCATCTTGACATACGGTCAAAGAGAAGGGTCATCCATCACGGTATATGCTCTAAGAAAAGGACCTTTCATTATGAGATGCACTGAAAGAGAGGGGTCATTCGTCACGACATACGCTCAAAGAGATGGGTCGTCCATCACGGTATACGCTCTAGGAAAGGGACCATTCATTATGACATACACTCGAAGAGAGGGGTCGTTCATCGCGATATACGCTCAAATAGAGGGGTCGTCCATCACGATATCCACTCAAAGGGATGGACCGTTCACCATGACATGCACTCGAATAGACCGGTCATTTTTCACGACATACGCTAAATGAGAGGGTCATCGATCACGGTATACGCTCAAAGAGAGAGACCGTTCATTATGACATGCACTCGAAGAGAGAGGTCATTAATCGTTATATACGCTCATTGAGAGGGGTCGTCCATCACGATATTCGGTCAAAGGGAGGGATCGTTCACCTTGACATGCACTCGAATAGACAAATCATTTATCGCGACATACGCTCAAAGAGAGAGTCATCGATCACGGTATACGCTCAAAGCGAGGGACCATCCATTATGACATGCACTCGAAGAGAGAGGTCATTCACCGCTACATATGCTCCAAGAGAAGGGTCGTCCATTACGGTATATGCTCTAAAAAAGGGACCATTCATTATGACATGCACTCAAAGAGAAGGGTCTTTCATCGCGACATACGCTAAAAAAGACAGGTCGTCCTTCTCGTTATACGCTTAAAGAGAGACCGTTCACCAAAACATGCACTCGAAGAGAGGGGTCATTCAACTCGACATATGCTCAAAGAGAGGGGTCGTCCATCACGGCATACGCTCAAAGAGAGGGACCATTCATTATAACATACTCTCGAAGAGGGGTCATTCACCGTGATATATGCTCGAAGAGAGGGACCATTCATTATGACATACTCACGAAGAGGGGTCATTCACCGTGATATATGCTCAAAGAGAGGTGTCGTTCATCACGATATACGCTCTAAGAAAGTAACAATTCATTATGACATGCAGTCAAAGGGAGGGGTCATCCATTACGGTATACTCTTAAAGAGAAGGACCTTTCACCATGACTTGCACTCGAAGAGAGGGGTCTTTCATCGCGACATACGCTCAAAGAGAGGGGTTATCTCTCATGGTATAGCTCAAAGAGAGGGACTGTATATTATGACATGTACTGAAAGAGAGGGGTCATTCATCGTGGCATACGCTCAAAGAGAAGGTTGTTCATCACGGTATATTCTCTAAGAAAGGGACTTTTCATTATGACATGCACTCGAAGAGGAGTCATTCATCATGACATACGCTAAAAAAGAGGGGTCGTACATGTCGTTATACGCTCAAAGAGAGGGACCGTTCAACATAACATGCACTTGAAGAGAGGGGTCATTCAATGTGACATATGCTCAAAGAGAGGGTCGTCCATCATGGCATATGCTCAAAGAGTGAGACCATTCATTATGACATACTCTCAAAGAGAGGGGTCACTCATCACGACATACGATCAAAGAGAGGTGCCGTCTATCACGGTATACGCTCTAAGAAAGGAACCATTGATTATGACATGCAGTCGAAGAGAAGGGTCATTCATCGCGACATTTGCTCAAAGAGAGGGGTCATCCATCACGGTATACTCTTAAAGAGAAGGACCTTTCACCATGACTTTCACTCAAAGAGAGGGGTCATCAATAACGGTATACGCTCAAAGAGAGGGACCGTTTATTATGACATGCACTGAAAGAGAGGGGTCATTCATCGTGACATATGCTCAAAGAGAGGGACCGTTCACCATGTCATGCACTCAAAGAGAGGGATCATTCATCACGACATACGCTCAAAGAGAGGGGTCATCCATCATGGTATAAGCTCAAAGAGAGGGACCGTTCTATATAACATGCACACGAAGAGAGGGATTATTCACTGCGACATATGCTCAAAGAGAAGAGTCGTCCATCAAAGTATATGCTCTAAGAAAGGGACCATTCATTATGACATGCACTCGAAGAGAGGGGTCATTCATCGCGACATACACTAAAAAAGAGGGGTGTGATGCGTGTTAAATATGCGTAACTAGTGCAAGTGAACACGTCACAAGTAAGAAAGTGATGAGTAAATCGTGTATCGTCTCCACAGGGATTGTTATACTTAATATGCCTTCTTGCTCTGTAAAATAAAATAAAAGCACAAGTAGTTTTGGGTGTGATTAAACTAAATAACAAACGCTAAATAATAATAGAAAAATCAAAAAGAGAAAGTGGCTAGGATCCAATTGTGTTCTATAGTGGATTCAATTGACTTGTTTTTGTCCAATGCAATCGCACAACACTGCCTCGGCAGAATTGTAGATTACTGCCTTGACAGTGATGATACTCGCCCGCCGCGGTAATCCCTTGCTCTTGGGTGGACTTTACCAATGTTCGACAAAGTATCCTTTGATGACTTCGCTTATCCCTAAGTCGAAGTACTGTTAATGACCAGTCCTTGATGATACTTCCTGCTGTGAATCAATTATAATCATCAACCAATCTCACACTTCTTTTAGCCGCTGAAACTCTTAACCTATCTCTAGGCCGAGTTAGTATTTCCCGATTGAAATACCGTACTTATTCCTATCGTGAATCTAACTCTCCCAATATTAGATAAATGGATTACTCACAAACTTCTCTCCCGAGCTTGAATTCAAGAACAATGAATGGCAAAGAATAAGCAAACATTGATATTTTATTGCATTGAAAACAAGAAACAAAGTTTAACTTATTCACACTAACACTCTACAACCTTCACCTAAGACTAAAGAAATAAAAACAAAGAAAACTCTAAATCCTAATCCGGCTCTCTAGTCTCCAATATCGATGATTGATGATCCCCTTCTCCTTGGACGGCTATGTCTTATATAGGCTTGGCCTAGGGCAAACCTTTCCTAAGTAGGAATACAACTTGGAGTAAGGAACAAGTCAAGTGCATAAATAAAATATTTCCAAGTTTATTCCAACTAGGAGGCTTTCCCGTGTGGCCTTTGTCTTGGGCTTTCCACGTGGTATCCAACTCTGATCCTTGGGCTTCTTGTCTAACAACGTTCTCCTCATTTTTCTCATCAGCTTGCCTACAATATCGCTACTTGTCCCTATCTGCTGTCTCGACATCAGGTCCTACCTCAGCCTCATTTGCTGTCGTGGAAATAGCTTTTCCTGCAAAGATACAAAAATGCAGTAAAACTTTCCTTTTTTGTAAATATCATCTTTAACAGTATAGCCTCTAAATATTTCACATTAAGTACATGTATTGGTCTAAGTAGGTGTAGATTTGGTGTTTAGTGCCCACAAAAGGTGTAAAAAGTGATAGTGAGTTGAGCACTTATCATACCCCCAAACTCGAACTATTGTTTGTCCTCAAGCAATGAAAACCATCAAATTGTCAAATCTTATTCTTTCTTGGTCTTATGTTTTCATCTATTCTCCCCACCATAACTATGCCTCTTCTTTAGACTTAACCTTTCGGTTAACCAAGGGTTTACCTAGAAACCAAGTTATAAGATTTTGTGAGTGTATGCATTTTTGTGGACAAGTATGATTAAAGGCCTTCTTAGACAAACTCTAAGTTCAAGACAAATAGACTTGGATTTAATGTTCTCTTCTTTGAAAACATCAATTTCTTGAGCCAATTTCGAACACCTCAAGGATTGTGTTTTCTCCTTAATATTTTCTTATTTCTTTTGCTATTCTTTGAAGCACACTATAGCCAATTTCAGACACCTCTAGCATGAAGAAGAGTACTTCCTAGAGCCGGTGATAGGCACCTCTAGTCATAATTCCAAAAATCTAAGTCTTTATCACCTAAGTTTATTAAAAGAATTCATATGGTCAAACAAGTCCAAAAGGTGTTTTTAAGATCAACCTTATAGCAAGCTTCTAGTTGTCTTCCTTAAGTATTCTAGAGTTAAGTCCTCTAAATAGGATCTAACCATGGTAAGGAGAAAGATTTTTATTTCCTTAAAAGAATAAACTAAGGTAATACTGATGAAAAACAGTGCAAAAGTATGGGAAATAAATTTATGTAAGGTGGTGGACATAGAAAAATTTTAAAAAATCACTGAAATACTCCATTTTTATGGCAAGGCCGCGACAGTGGAATGCCTCGACAGTGGCTCTACACCCCTAATGATGTGAGCACATCTACACTAGCTCAAACAGCTGATCCGGAGGTCTTACCATCAGGACCCATCACTCGATCAAAGGCTAAGCAATTCAGGGAAGTTCTTATTCTTAAATGTTTACAAGTCTCAGAATCCCTTAATAATGCATATGCCTTAGAGAATAAACTTTACACTATGTTACATACTGATGTGTAACATCTTGTAACTATATAGTACTTAAGCTAGTATTGTGTTTATTAAGCATGTAAATAGGTGTGTTTTCAATAAGTTCAATAAGAACACAAGCTCATAATCATGTTTACCATGTTTCTTTAGCTTGTTACATGTTTTCCAATATGATAACTATGTTTTTCAGCTTGTTTTAACTTTCTTTAATAAGTTTACAATACTTATGATGGTATAACTTTTGTTTTCTCATAGGCACAAGGAAGAGTACCAAATGAAGGACTTCACCTTAGCTCGGGAAAAGCTCAATGGATTTCTAGCAGCTCGTTTCAGCTCAACTAATCCTCAACACTTCAGCTAGCTGAATTCAGCTCAACTCAGCTCCATTCAGCTCAACTCCAGCTCTACTAGCTCAACTCAAGCTGGTGAGTCCCGGGATAGCTCAAAGGTGTCCTCCACGTGGGAGAGTGTGTCATGGTCATGTGACCAGCATGAGGGGCGTCCACCATCCTTCCAAGCATGTGCATGGCATGTGGCAGATTCAAATTTCAAGATTTCCCTCCTTGAAGTTGGCGTCAAAGTAAGATAAGGACAAGGAGTTATTTCCTTTGAATTTCACACATAAAACACATGTGTTAAATGTTTGAAATTCAGTCTTCCCTCCCTCCAAAACCAGCCGGCCACAAAGGATAAGGATGAGTAGTTTTCTCATCCACATTTAACATAATTAACACATGTTAATTGTGCTTACATTTCAGCCACTCATCTGAAACTTCCAATTCAATTCTGGCCAAGTATTCTAGGCGCCAACTCCCTTGTACTAGCCTATATATATGTATACTTTGTAATGTGAAAAAAAAGACAATTTGAATGAAATTTACTTTTGTGAGAATTTCTCTCATTTCGGTTCTTTTGAGAACTTTCTGACTTCTCAAGTTCGTTGCTTGCGTGGTCAACCCCTTTGATACTTTGGGTTCTCGGTTGTAGATAATCGAAGGGTCCAAGTCCGTCTGAAGCAAGTTCAAGATAAGGTTCGGGTTCGTTCAACAGATTGTTCGAGTTCATCCTTGGAGTTTGTTTCATTTTATTTCTTTTCCTTGTTTTTATTTCATTTTCGTACTACCCCTTGCAACCTATTTTTCAACCTTGTCAGAAACTTCATTTCTCACCATTCACCTCACCAAAGACCAAACCTAGCCATAACCAAACCAATACTTTCAACGTTCCACCATTGTCAACTTCTCCGAGCCTTCATCTTCTACATTCTGTCTACCTAAATTTTTCAGCCCTTTTAAACACCAATTTGCAGCCATGCTTATTGCAGGAGACATCTTACTTCAATCCTAGATCCGAAACAATCAAGAAGGCGTCCTCAACAAGGAGCCCTCTTATCATGTGGTAATCAGAGCCTAGGTTGGATTACAAGTAAGAATCATCTTCGTGAGTGCAAAAACAATCAAAAAAAAAAAAAAAAAAAAAGTCAAAAAAAAAAGTCAAAGTCAACTCTAGTTAAAAAAAAAAATCCGAAAATTCAAAAAAAAAAAAAAAAAATCAGAATATCAATAGTTGAAAGAAAATGCAAGTTTAATGTGTTCTACAGCATCAAACACTACCACAATCAACCGGGCATGAAGAATTGATTGTTCGGTGAAAGGAGAGTAGTAAGTGTTTCTTTGTAGTAAGTAATCCATTTTTTTTTTCTTTTTCTTTCTTTCTAACCTTTACCTTACTTTACATCACTTTTCTTTCCATTTAACACTAACCGAATTTGTTTTGGACAGAACCTTACATTTCGATTGTCACTAACCGTTGTTGTTAAAGACTAACACTTGTGACAGATTTGAAGAAAGTCTACGCTAGTCCTCTAAAGAACTTATAACGAGAGAAGGAGTGGTAAAAGGCATTTGTGTGTGTGAGATCAGAAGGGGAATCAAAAGAGCCATTCAAGTATTCCCGAGTGAAACACGAGTGTTGGAGTGCCATTTTTATTTTTCTTTGGAGTGAACTTGTGAGGATCCTGTGTGTGTACTTTGTGAGGTCCATTTATCCTTATTTTTATTTTGTGTTGTTTGTTCTTTACTAACAATGGCAGGTTCAAATGGAGATCGTGATGATCAACAACAAAACGACGTTCAACCAAGCCTTATGATGCAAGCCATGCTTCGAGAAGTCCGAAGAGTAGTGCAATCAGAGATTGAACAATTGCACGTGAGAATGGACAAGATCGAGGGATCTCAAAACAATTCCCATGATGACAACAATGATGACGTTGAAGAAGTGCAAGAACCGAGGCAGAATGCTCCTAGAACAAATGGGAGGCGTGTACAACACCAGGCACAACTGGATGACAATTTGAACAACATCAAAGTTGCCATACCCCCTTTTCAAGGACGATCAGATCCGGATGCATATCTTGCGTGGGAAAGCAAGGTGGAGCACGTCTTTGATTGCTATAATTATTCTGACCAGAAGAAGGTTCAATTGGCAGCGATGGAGTTCGTTGACTATGCCTTAATTTGGTGGGATCAATTGATTCTAAGTAGAAGACGAACCGGTGAAGGTCCAATCAATACATGGGCAGAGATGAAAAGAATTTTGAGAAAGAGATTCGTACCATCCCATTACCATCGAGACCTATTTCAAAGGTTACAAACTTTGAAACAAGGAAATCGAAGCGTCGAAGATTATTTTAAAGACATGGAGATGGCCATGATGCGTGCTAACATTGAGGAAGACCGAGAAGCAACCATGGCGCGATTCCTTTCAGGTTTGAACACCGACATTGCCAATGCTGTTGAATTGCAACATTACGTCGAATTAGACGAAATGGTGCAAATGGCAATTAAGGTTGAGAGGCAGCAACGAAGAAAGATGTCGTCATCCCGAGATTTGAGGACAAATCCTTTTCAAGAAGGGGGGGATGATGTGAGCACATCTACACTAGCTCAAACAGCTGATCCGGAGGTCTTACCATCAGGACCCATCACTCGATCAAAGGCTAAGCAATTCAGGGAAGTTCTTATTCTTAAATGTTTACAAGTCTCAGAATCCCTTAATAATGCATATGCCTTAGAGAATAAACTTTACACTATGTTACATACTGATGTGTAACATCTTGTAACTATATAGTACTTAAGCTAGTATTGTGTTTATTAAGCATGTAAATAGGTGTGTTTTCAATAAGTTCAATAAGAACACAAGCTCATAATCATGTTTACCATGTTTCTTTAGCTTGTTACATGTTTTCCAATATGATAACTATGTTTTTCAGCTTGTTTTAACTTTCTTTAATAAGTTTACAATACTTATGATGGTATAACTTTTGTTTTCTCATAGGCACAAGGAAGAGTACCAAATGAAGGACTTCACCTTAGCTCGGGAAAAGCTCAATGGATTTCTAGCAGCTCGTTTCAGCTCAACTAATCCTCAACACTTCAGCTAGCTGAATTCAGCTCAACTCAGCTCCATTCAGCTCAACTCCAGCTCTACTAGCTCAACTCAAGCTGGTGAGTCCCGGGATAGCTCAAAGGTGTCCTCCACGTGGGAGAGTGTGTCATGGTCATGTGACCAGCATGAGGGGCGTCCACCATCCTTCCAAGCATGTGCATGGCATGTGGCAGATTCAAATTTCAAGATTTCCCTCCTTGAAGTTGGCGTCAAAGTAAGATAAGGACAAGGAGTTATTTCCTTTGAATTTCACACATAAAACACATGTGTTAAATGTTTGAAATTCAGTCTTCCCTCCCTCCAAAACCAGCCGGCCACAAAGGATAAGGATGAGTAGTTTTCTCATCCACATTTAACATAATTAACACATGTTAATTGTGCTTACATTTCAGCCACTCATCTGAAACTTCCAATTCAATTCTGGCCAAGTATTCTAGGCGCCAACTCCCTTGTACTAGCCTATATATATGTATACTTTGTAATGTGAAAAAAAAGACAATTTGAATGAAATTTACTTTTGTGAGAATTTCTCTCATTTCGGTTCTTTTGAGAACTTTCTGACTTCTCAAGTTCGTTGCTTGCGTGGTCAACCCCTTTGATACTTTGGGTTCTCGGTTGTAGATAATCGAAGGGTCCAAGTCCGTCTGAAGCAAGTTCAAGATAAGGTTCGGGTTCGTTCAACAGATTGTTCGAGTTCATCCTTGGAGTTTGTTTCATTTTATTTCTTTTCCTTGTTTTTATTTCATTTTCGTACTACCCCTTGCAACCTATTTTTCAACCTTGTCAGAAACTTCATTTCTCACCATTCACCTCACCAAAGACCAAACCTAGCCATAACCAAACCAATACTTTCAACGTTCCACCATTGTCAACTTCTCCGAGCCTTCATCTTCTACATTCTGTCTACCTAAATTTTTCAGCCCTTTTAAACACCAATTTGCAGCCATGCTTATTGCAGGAGACATCTTACTTCAATCCTAGATCCGAAACAATCAAGAAGGCGTCCTCAACAAGGAGCCCTCTTATCACCTAAACTCGAACCAAGCATTGTCATTAATGCTTATATTAGGGGCACATAGTTGTAACAAAATATGAAAAGGAAATAAGTAATTATATAAAAGAAACATTAAAAAAATAATTAAATGGACTCCAAAGAGCTGCTGTCGATAATCAATTTTCTAGGCCTTGCTGCTGATTGTTTCATCTTTGTGATGGCAATGACGAAGTTTTTGGTTGTCGTGGTGGCTGGACTCTTGTTGGTTGAAGAGAGGGGTCAATCAACGCGACATACGCTCAAAGAGAGGGGTAGTCTATCACCGTATACGCTCAAAGAGAGGAACCGTTCATTATGACATGCACACGAAGAGAGGAATCTTTCATCGCGATATAAGCTCAATGAGAGGGGTCGTCCATCATAGTATCCGCTAAAAGGTAGGGATCGTTCACCATGACATGCACTCAAATACACAGGTCATTCATTGTGACTTACGCACAAAGAGAGTCATCAATCACGGCATAAGCTCAATGTGAGGGACCGTCCATTATGACATACACTCGAAAAGAGGGGTCATTCACTGCAACATATGCTCAAAGAGAAGGGTCGTTCATCACGGTATATGCTCTAAGAAAGGGACCATTCATTATGACATGCACTCGAAGAAAGAGGCCATTCAACGCGACATTCGCTCATCCATCACGGTATACTCTTAAAGAGGACCTTTTTCCTTGACTTGCACTCAAAGAGAGGATTCTTTAATCGTAACATACGCTCAAAGAGAGGGGTCATCGATCACGGTATACGCTCAAAGAGAGGGACTATTTATTATGGCATGGATTGAAAGAGAGGGGTCATTTATTGTGACATACGCTCAAAGAAAAGGGTCATCCATCACGGTATACGCTCTAAGAAAGGGACCTTCCATTATGACATGCACTCGATGGAGGGGTCATTCATCGCGACATACGCTCAAAGAGAAGGGTCGTCTATCACGGTATACGCTCTAAGAAAGGGACCATTCATTATGACATGCAGTCGAAGAGAGGGTCATTCACCGCGACATACGCTCAAAGAGAGGTGTCATCCATCACTGTATACACTTTAAGAAAGGGACCATTCATTATGACATGCAGTCAAAGAGATGGATCATACATCGTGACATTCGCTCAAAGAGAGAGGTCATCCATCACGAAATACTCTTAATGAGAAGGACCTTTCACCATGACTTGCACTCAAAGAGAGGGGTCATTCATCGTGACATACGCTCAAAGAGAAGGGTCATCCATCACGGTATACGCTCTAAGAAAGGGACCTTTCATTATGACATGCACTCGAAGAGAGGAGTCATTCATCGCAACATACTCTCAAAGAGAAGGGTCGTCCATCACGTATATGCTCTATGAAAGAGACCATTCATTAAGAAATACACTCGAAGAGAGGGGTCATTCATCGCGATATACGCACAAAGAGAGGGACCGTTCACCATGACATGCACTCGAATAGACGGGTCATTCATCGCTACATACGCTCAAAGAGAGGGTTATCGATCATTGTATAGACTCAAAGAGAGGGACCGTTCATTATGACATGCACTCGAAGAGAGGGATCATTCGTCGCGATATACGCTCAATGAGAGGGGTCATCTATCACGGTATCGCTCAAAGGGAGGGATCATTCTCCATGACATTTACTCGAATAGACGGTTCATTTATCGCGACATATGCTAAAAGAGAGAGTCATCGATCACGGTATAAGCTCAAAGAGAGGGACCGTCCATTATGACATGCACTCGAAGAGAAGGGTCATTCGTCGCGACATTCGCTCAAAGAGAGGGGTCATCCATCACAGTATACTCTTAAAGAGGACCTTTCTCCATGACTTGCCCTCGAAGAGAGGGGTCTTACATCGCAACATACGCTCAAAGTGAGGGGTCATCGATCACGGTATACGCTTAAAAAGAGGGACCATTTATTATGACATGTACTGAAAGAGAGGGGTCATTCATCGTGACACACGCTCAAAGAGAAGGGTTTTCCATCATCGTATATGCTGAAAGAGAGGGACCGTTCCCCATGTCATGCACTTGAAGAGAGGGGTCATTCATCATGACATACGCTCAAAGAGAGGGGTCGCCCATCATGGTATACGCTCAAAGAGAGGGACTGTTCACCATAACATGCACTCGAAGAGAGGGGTCATTCACCGCGACATATGCTCAAAGAGAAGGATCATCCATTGCGGTATATGCTAAAAAAGAAGGGGTCATTCATCGCGACATATGCTAAAAAAGAAGGGTCGCCCATCTCGTTATGGTTAAAATAATAAATTATGGGCTTTTGAACAAGTTATATAGATTCATCTAAAATTTTTAGCTTTTTACTCGTTTAAAATTTGAACGGATTCTCTATAAAGCCTTTTTAGACGTGGACGTTTTAATCCGAACAAAACAAAACCATATGTTATTAAATCAAATTTGATGAGTTCAAATAGTTAACTATGAGATTTTGTACAAATTATACAGATAAATCTAAAATTTTTAGCTTTTTACTCAGCTAAAATTCAAACGGATTCTCTATAAAGCCTTTTTAGACATGCACGTTTTAATCCGAACAAAATGTTAACTAGATGTTATTAAATCAAATTTTTTGAGTTCAAATAATTAATTATGGGATTTTGAGCAAAATTATGTAGATTAATCTAAAATTTTCAGCTTTTTACTTGGTTAAAATTCAAACGAATTCTCTATAAAGCCTTTTTAGACATGCACATTTTAATCTCAACAAAACGAAAACCAGATTTTGTTAAATGAAATTTTATGAGTTCAAATATTTAATTTTGAGCTTTTGAATAAAATTATACATATTAATCTAAAATTTTTAGCTTTTTACTCGGTTAAAATTCGAACGGATTCTCTATAAAACCTTTTTAGACGTAGACGTTTTAATCCGAACAAAACAAAAACCAGATATTATTAAATCAATATTTTTGAGTTCAAATAATTAATTATGGGCTTTTGAACAAAATTATACAAATTAATCTAAAATTTTCAACTTTTTACTCTGTTAAAATTCGAACGGATTCTCTATAAAGCCTTTTTAGACATGCACGTTTTAATCCGAACAAAACGATAACTATATGTTATTAAATCAAATTTTTTGAGTTCAAATAATTAATTATGTGCTTTTGAACAAAATTATATAGATTAATCTAAAATTTCAGCTTTTTACTCGGTTAAAATTTGAACGGATTCTCTATAAAGCCTTTTTAGACATGCACGTTTTAATCCTAACAAAACCAAAACTAGATGTTTTTAAATCAAATTTTATGAGTTCAAATAGTTAATTAAGGGCTTTTGAACAAAATTATACAGATTAATCTAAAATTTTTAGCTTTTTACTCGGTTAAAATTCAAACGGATTCTCCTTAAAGCCTTTTTAGATATGCACGTTTTAATTTGAATAAAACGATAAATAGATGTTATTAAATCAAATTTTTTGACTTCAAATAATTAATTATGGGGTTTTAAACAAAATTATGCAGATTAATCTAAAATTTTCAGCTTTTTACTCGGTTAAAATTCGAACAGATTCTCTTTAAAGCCCATTTACACATGCACGTTTTAATCCCAACAAAACGAAAACCAGATTTTATTAAATAAAATTTTATGAGTTCAAATAGTTAATTTTGAGCTTTTGAACAAAATTATACTTATTAATCTAAAATTTTTAGCTTTTTACTCGGTTAAAATTCCAACGGATTCTCTATCAAGCCTTTTTAGACATACACGTTTTAATCCCAACAAAACGAAAATCAGATGTTATTAAATCAAATTATATCAGTTCAAATAGTTAATTAAGGGCCTTTGAACAAAATTATACAAATTAATCTAAAATTTTCAGCCTTTTACTCGGTTAAAATTCAAACGGATTCTCTATAAAGCCTTTTTAGACATGCAAGTTTTAATCTGAACAAAACGGTAACTAGATGTTATTAAATCAAATTTTTTGAGTTCAAATAATTAATTATGGGCTTTTGAACAAAATTATGCAGATTAATCTAAAATTTTCAGCTTTTTACTCGGTTAAAATTCTAACGGATTCTCTATAAAGCCTTTTTAGATATGAACGTTTTAATCTGAACAAAATGATAAGTAGATGTCATTAAATCAAATTTTTTGAGTTCAAATAATTAATTATGGGCTTTTAAAAAAATTATACAGATTAATCTAAAATTTTCAGCTTTTTACTCGATTAAAATTTGAACGGATTCTCTATAAAGCCTTTTTACACATGAACGCTTTAATCTGAACAAAATGATAAGTAGATGTTATTAAATCAAATTTTTTGAGTTGAAATAATTAATTATGGGCTTTAAACAAAATTATACAGATTAATCTAAAATTTTCAGCTTTTTACTCGTTTAAAATTTGAACGGATTCTCTATAAAGCCTTTTTAGACATGGACATTTTAATCCGAACATGTAATCACTAATTTTATCCGGGTTTATGCTCGAATTAAATCAATCCACATCCCTTTTTAATACCCAAATCACCTTAACTTACCCTAATTTTATCACTTGTTTTATAATTATTATTATCCTTACTATCTCTTAATTAAAACCAAAAATCCAAAAATATATAAATATATGATACAAATAAAAGCCTTTTATTAGAGCCCACTTTTATAAGCCCAAAACATAAATAAATTTGACCTATTAAATATAATTTTATAATATAAAAAATATAATAAAAATCCCTACTTGGTGCCCAAGGTCTTGTTTTTAATTGGTTATTATTTTTAAAGGGATAAACCTAAAATACCCTTCATCATATTATAGATATCCTTATATATTAAAACCTAAACCTATTTTATTCCCATATGTTACCCTTTACCCTAACTATATATAACATTTACCTAAAAATAAAGGACCCCTAACCATTTTTTTTCACTCACTGCCGAAACCATTTCCATTTCCATTTCCATTTCCATTTGTAAGTTGGTAGCCTCCATTATTTATATTTTTATTCTCATTGAATCACTTCACCCATTCGGTCGGTTATTTTTTAAGTTATGCCCTAATCTAATCATTACTTTTACCGTTTAGTTTAATTTGTGGATTGATTTTAATCGAGCATATTTAGATGTATATAGTTCTTTTTGAAATGTTTATTGTGTATTTCATTCTTATGGTTCAATGAAAATATGAATATTTTTATTGGTATCTTTTATTGTTTTTTTATTTGTTTATTATATGTTTTGTTTTGTTTATTTATATATGTTATTTGTTTGTTTCGTTGGTCTATTTATTTTAATCTTTGTTATCATGTGTTATGTAATTTTCTTAGGTGTTTATGTATTTTTTACTCATGACATTTATTTATTTATTTTTAATGTTGTTAGTGACTTTTTATATATGTCATGTTATTGGTTTAGTTCACATGCTTTGTTAGGGTTATGGAAGTGATAATATTTATCTATATTTATATTATTTTATTATGGTGTTATGTCTCTTTAATTGTTATTATGTGTCATATGTTATTTTGTCTTTATGTTTGTTGTCTTTACAATTATGTCTCTTATTTTGCTTACGTCACACCTAGCTAATTAACGAGCCTAATTAAATTCGTATTTATTCGGTCGTAACGGGCCCGTGTTCCAACGCATTGGTCGCGGTGTGTACGTTGCCTCCGAATAAAGATACGGTAAAAATAAAATTGATTCGAATCTTTAAACAAAAATTAATTTAAATGCCACTTTAATCTAAAAAATCTAAAATTAATTAAGCGGTAATTTATAAAGGTGCCAATTTTGGGCGGTTTTAAACTCTAAACCCGTTTTAAACCGTAACCGACTCTCGAACCTAAATCATTTCGAATCTCTGGTTTTTACGGTGTTCGGCCTACCAAAGTGGCCGATGACGACTCCAACCCTTTTTTTAATCCCTAATTTCAAAATTTCCCTTTTCAGTCTAAAATTTCTTTTTTAATCTCAAATCCCTAATTTTTACTTTCCAATTTCTATCTTTTAAAAGAACCCTATATTTCAAATTTCTTTCAACATTTCAAAATTCCCAATTTTTGTACACAATTTAAAAACTTAATTTTTAATTTTCAATTTTCAAATCCTAATTTTCTAAATTTCCTCAAAATTTCATTTCAAATCCAAATCCCTAAACTCCACTTTTCAAACCCTGATTTCAATTCCACTAGTGACCCCTTTCCCTTTTTTACTACACCCCTATTATTTTTAAGAATTTTATAAGGGTCGCTACAGAACAAAACAAAACCAGATGATATTAAATCAAATTTTATGGGTTAAAATAGTTAATTATGATATTTTGAATAAAATTATACATATTAATCTAAAATTTTCAGCATTTTACTCGGTTAAAATTCGAACGGATTCTCTATAAAGCCTTTTTAGACATGCATGTTTTAATCCGAACAAAACAAAAACCAGATGTTATTAAATCAAATTTTATGAGTTCATACAATTAATTATGGGCTTTTGAACAAAATTATGCAGATTAATCTAAAATTTTCAGCAATTTACTCGGTTAAAATTCGAACAGATTCTCTTTAAAGCCCATTTACACATGCACGTTTTAATCCCAAAAAACGAAAACCAGATTTTATTAAATGAAATTTTATGAGTTCAAATAGTTAATTTTGAGCTTTTGAACAAAATTATACTTATTAATCTAAAATTTTTAGCTTTTTACTCGGTTAAAATTCCAACGGATTCTCCATCAAGCCTTTTTAGACATACACGTTTTAATCCCAACAAAACGAAAATCAGATGTTATTAAATCAAATTTTATCAGTTCAAATATTTAATTAAGGGCCTTTGAAAAAAATTCTACAGATTAATCTAAAATTTTCAGCCTTTTACTCGGTTAAAATTCAAACGGATTCTCTATAAAGCCTTTTTAGACATGCACGTTTTAATCCGAACAAAACGATAACTAGATGTTATTAAATCAAATTTTTTGAGTTCAAATAATTAATTATGGGCTTTGGAACAAATTTATGCAGATTAATCTAAAATTTTCAGTTTTTTTCTCGTTTAAAATTCGAACAGATTCTCTACGAAGCCTTTTTAGACATGAACGTTTTAATCTGAACAAAATGATAAGTAGATGTTATTAAATCAAATTTTTTGAGTTCAAATAATTAATTATGGGCTTTTAAAAAATTTATACAGATTAATCTAAAATTTTCAGCTTTTTACTCGGTTAAAATTCGAACAGATTCTCTATAAAACAATTTTAGACATGGACGTTTTAATCCGAACAAAACAAAACCAAATGATATTAAATCAAATTTTATGAGTTAAAATAGTTAATTATGAGATTTTGAATAAAATTATAAAGATTAATATAAAATTTTCAGCTTTTTACTCGTTTAAAATTTGAACGGATTCTCTATAAAGCCTTTTTAGACATGGACGTTTTAATCCGAACAAAACAAAACCAGATGATATTAAATCAAATTTTATGGGTTAAAATAGATAATTATGAGATTTTGAATAAAATTATACATATTAATCTAAAATTTTCAGCATTTTACTCGGTTAAAATTCGAACGAATTCTCTATAAAACCTTTTTAGACATGCACGTTTTAATCCGAACAAAACGAAAACCAGATATTATTAAATCACATTTTATGAGTTCAAATAGTTAATTATATGATTTTGAACAAAATTAGACAGATAAATCTAAAATTTTCAGCTTTTTACTCGGTTAAAATTCGAACGGATTCTCTATAAAGCCTTTTTAGACATGCACGTTTTAATCCGAACAAAATGATAACTAGATGTTATTAAATCAAACATTTTGAGTTCAAATAATTAATTATGGGCTTTTGAACAAGTTATATAGATTCATCTAAAATTTTTAGTTTTTTACTCGTTTAAAATTTGAACGGATTCTCTATAAAGTCTTTTTAGACGTGGACGTTTTAATCCAAACAAAACAAAAACAGATGTTATTAAATCAAATTTTATGAGTTTAAATAGTTAATTATGAGATTTTAAACAAAATTATACAGATAAATCTAAAATTTTCAGCTCTTTACTCGGTTAAAATTCGAATGGATTTTCTATAAAGCAATTTTAGACATGGATGTTTTAATCCGAACAAAACAAAACCAGATGATATTAAATCAAATTTTATGACTTAAAATAGTTAATTATGAGATTTTGAATAACATTATACAGATTAATCTAAAATTTTCAGTATTTTACTCGGTTAAAATTCGAACGGATTCTCTATAAAGCCTTTTTAGACATGCACGTTTTAATCCGAACAAAACGAAAACCAGATGTTATTAAATCAAATTTTATCAGTTCAAATAGGTAATTATGGGCTTTTGAACAAAATTATGCATATTAATCTAAAATTTTCAGCTTTTTACTCGGTTAAAATTCGAACAGATTCTCTTTAAAGTCCATTTACACATGCACGTTTTAATCCCAAAAATACGAAAACTAGATTTTATTAAATGAAATTTTATGAGTTCAAATAGTTAATTTTGAGTTTTTGAACAAAATTATACTTATTAATCTAAAATTTTCAGCTTTTTACTCGGTTAATATTCGAACGGATTCTCTATAAAGCCTTTTTAGACATGCACGTTTTAGTCCGAGCAAAACAAAAACCAAATGTCATTAAATGAAATTTTATGAGTTCAAATAGTTAATTAAGGGCCTTTGAAAAAAATTATACAAATTAATCTAAAATTTTCAGCTTTTTACTCGGTTAAAATTCGAACAGATTCTCTATAAAGCCTTTTTAGACGTGCACGTTTTAATCCGAACAAAATGATAACTAGATGTTATTAAATAATTTTTTTTCAGTTCAAATAATTAATTATGGGCTTTTAAACAAAATTATATAGATTAATCTAAAATTTTAAGCTTTTTACTCGTTTAAAATTTGAACGGATTCTCTATAAAGCCTTTTTAGACCTGGACGTTTTAATCCGAACAAAACAAAACCAGATGATATTAAATCAAATTTTATGAGTTCAAATAGTTAATTATGAGATTTTGAACAAAATTATATAGATAAATCTTAAAATTTTATAGTTTTTACTCGGTTAAAATTCGAACGGATTCTCTATAAAGCCTTTTTAGACATGCACATTTTACTCCGAACAAAACAAAAACCAGATGTTATTAAATCAAATTTTATGAGTTCAAATATTTAATTATGAGATTTTGAACAAAATTATACAGATAAATCTAAAATTTTTAGCGTTTTACTCGGTTAAAATTCGAACAGATTCTCTATAAAGCCTTTTTAGACATGAACGTTTTAATCCGAACAAAATGATAACTAGATGTTATTATATCAAATTTTTTGAGTTCAAATAATTAATTATGGGCTTTTGAACAAAATTATACAGATTAATCTAAAAATTTTAGTTTTTTACTCGTTTAAAATTTGAACGGATTCTCTATAAAGCCTTTTTAGACGTGGACATTTTAATCCGAACAAAACAAAACTAGATGTTATTAAATCAAATTTTATGAGTTCAAATAGTTAATTATGAGATTTGGAACAAAATTATACAGATTAATCTAAAATTTTTAGCTTTTTACTCGGTTAATATTCGAACGGATTCTCTATAAAGCCTTTTTAGACATGCACGTTTTAGTCCGAGCAAAACAAAAACCAAATGCCATTAAATGAAATTTTATGAGTTCAAATAGTTAATTATGGGATTTTGAACAAAATTATACAGATAAATCTAAAATTTTCAGGTTTTTACTCGGTTAAATTCGAATGGATTCTCTATAAAGCCTTTTTAGACGTGCACATTTTAATCCGAAAAAAATGATAACTAGATGTTATTAAATAAATTTTTTTGAGTTCAAATAATTAATTATGGGCTTTTGAACAAAATTATATAGATTAATCTAAAATTTTAAGCTTTTTACTCGTTTAAAATTTGAACGGATTCTCTATATAGCCTTTTTAGACGTGGACGTTTTAATCCGAACAAAACAAAACCATATGTTATTAAATAAAATTTTATGGATTCAAATAGTTAATTATGAGATTTGGAACAAAATTATAAAGATTAATCTAAAATTTTCAGCTTTTTACTCGGTTAAAATTCGAACGGATTCTCTATAAAGAAATTTTAGACATGCAAGTTTTAATCCTACCAAAACGAAAACCAGATGTTATTAAATCAAATTTTATGAGTTCAAATAGTTGAATATGGTCTTTTAAACAAAATTATACAGATTAATCTAAAATTTTTAGCTTTTTACTCGGTTAATTTTCAAAAGTATTCTCTATAAAGCCTTGTTAGACGTAGACGTTTTAATCCGAACAAAACAAAAACCTGATATTATTAAATCAAATTTTTTGAGTTCAAATAATTAATTATGGGCTTTTGAACAAAATTTTACAAATTAATCTAAAATTTTCAACTCTTTACTATGTTAAAATTCGAACGGATTCTCTATAAAGTCTTTTTAGACATGCACGTTTTAATCCGAACAAAACGATAACTATATGTTATTAAATCAAATTTTTTGAGTTCAAATAATTAATTATGGGCTTTTGAACAAAATTATACAGATTAATCTAAAAGTTTTAGCTTTTTACTTGGTTAAAATTTGAACGGATTAAAACGAAAAGATGGATGTTTGTTTGTTTCCTCTCCTCATTCTCTCTCGCCTCTCTCCTCCTTCCCATTTTCAGGAGGTCGTTTTTTCCATGGCGCTACTCTGCTTGCAGGTAGAGGAATCCACAAGCATCCATCCACGTCCTTCCAACCATCTCCCTCGGTGGTTCTCATCCGGGCTCCTTCCCGGCGTCACTGGCTTCTTGGTTGAGGGCCGATCTGCTCCAGGTATTTTCGGGAATCTGGTATCCCTCCTTTTGAGGGCTCATTTATCTTCGGTGCTTCGACTGTTACCTTGTCTGAGGGAGGTGGTGGTTATCGTCACCCTGTTGCTATTTAAACCAACAAATCTCTTCAGACTTGTCCTTTATATTCTACCATATTATATGGGTTCTGGCTATATAGTGTTGTTCCATCTGTTGATGGTCTCAACGATGAGGTCCCTACATACGTTACTGCCTGTGATGGTCTCCAGACTTTCTTTTTTCAGCGCCCGCATCCTTTGTTGTTCTCCGTGGCATGGATACGCTTCTTCTCTGTAGAAGAGCGGTTGCAGTTTTCGGTGGCATGGATATGCTTCTCCTCTGCAGAAGAGCGACTGGACTGTTTTGTTCGATCTCCGAGTCTCCTGGGCAGGCTCGGGAAATGGCTTTGAGTTTGGTCCAGAGTTGTACTCCATTTTGGATTGCTCTTGTTTGAGTTTGGCATGGATACGTCCTTCCTCGGCCGGGCTTGTCCCTGATGATGATGGTCTCTTCGCTGTGTGCAGACCTACTTCAGCTTTATTAGCCCAGGTTCCTTCCACATACTGGAGTATAATTTACCTCTTTTGGAGGGTTTTTTTTCTTATCGGTGCAACGACTGACTCATCGGCGGCGACTCGAGGGTTGGTGCGTGTGGTTTTTGTCTCCCTCACGGCTGCGTGAGGCAGGAAGGTGGCTTGTTTCTCTTGCTATCTCTGATAGACTGATCTGTAGTTTACCATACTATATGGATTTCTATATTCTCTTCCGGCAGAAGAATGGCTGGACCTTAGACTGTTGCCGTTTTCTGCATCTTTCTTTGCTTCCGCTAGTATACCAGTACTCCTTAGTCTCCCTTTGTTCTCCGCCTCGTATGGGGATTGTTCTTGGGTTTTCCGGGCTGCCTCTTCGTACTGATGTTCGTTCTACGCAGTCAGTTCGTGATTGGTTGGCCCCTCCCTTCTGGCTGTTGACTTTCGCTCCTTTGATCGCTGGTGGCTCCCTTGATCGCTTCCCTCCGTTCCTTTTCAGTTGGAGACGGTTGTTAGCTCCACTACATTCGACGTCCCCTAGGGTCCTTACTGCTGATATACGTTCATGGGTTCTCCCTGTTGTTATACGTTCATGGCTTCATTCTTTCGCATTGTCCAATATCATGAATGAGTTATACATTATATTTGTTTGGTCTACCTTTATTATTTTGTTTATTCAATGGTTATTCTCCTATGTGCTATCGTTCTTTTTTCTTTTACCACCCTTTCGAAGGGATCTAACCAACATCTTCTATGATGTATTCCTTTTTATCTCTTCTAATAACACGTTTGCTGTTTTTAGGTTTGTCATTAACATCATTATTTGCTTAACCTTTATTGTTATCTTTCTCCTTTATACCTTTTTTGAACAATATTTATCTTTTCGTTATATGGCTATCCTTTCTCCTTTTTTCTTTGCCAAACTCTTTCTTCTCTCTCAACATCCTCTTGCTCCAACTTTATTTTTTCTGAAGATATTTATAGTATTGTCCTATTTCCCTTCTCCATACCAAACTCTTTCTCTTTTTTCAATTTATCTATTTAGGTATCCTTTATGTTCTCAAACACCTATTCTCTCTATCCTTCTTCAAAGGAATAATAATATTTTATTCTTTTTTAATATTATATTCCACTTTTCTTACTTTCTTCCTCTATCTATTTCTTTAAACTATACTCCTGCTCTACCTCAAACTCTTTCTTATTTTAACTATAATTCTACTTTATGTCAAACTCCTTCCTCCTTATATAGACCTGGTTTTCGTCTTCACATCTCCTCATCCACACGCCATTCTCTTTCTTTCTCTGTGACCTTTTCTTTTGATTTTTACAATTTCTCTACAATGGATTCCAAGTCCTTCCTCCAGCAATTTGGCAATATTCAATTTACTGCGGAAGAACAAGCTACTGTCTTTCAACCAGGTACTTCTTGGGGTATAACTGAAGAGGAAACTCATTCTACCATCCTTGGGAAACTTATCTCTTCACGGGAGTTTGATGATCAGGTGATCATCAAGGCCTTCACGGGTATCTAGACTACGACCAAACTGCTTTCTATGAGTATCTTGAAGCCACGTATGTTCCTTATCCGGTTTCGGGATGAGAAAATTAGGGATGATATCCTGTCAAGGGGACCTTGGACTTACAAAGATGACTGGCTTGCCCTTTCCCAGTATAACCCCTCTATCACGCCCGACGAACACTCATTCTCTACAATGAATATTTGGGTCCGCATCTACAACATTCCACATATTTTCCTGGCCACTGAAGAATCTGCTCATGATATTGGTAAATCCTTGGGATCTTTAATTGGTCTAGTCACAAAAATTGATACGAGGAAAATCGACTCCAACATGGTTGACTACCTACGGGTTGGGTTGTCCCTTGAGGTCACTCAGCCTATTAGGCGTTGTGTTGCTATTGGAGGAGGGCCCTCCACAAGATTCTGTCCACTTCAATATGAACGCCTTCCCACTTTTTGCCACTGCTGTGACCGTATTGGACATTCTCTAGACTTTTGTTCAATTCCGACTGATTCACGTCCTGAGCAACTCCCTTTCGGCGATTGGCTACGGTATGTTCCTAAAAAGAAGGACCCACAACCCACTCAACGTGGACGAATCCGCTATATCACCACTGACGCCAATGCTGCTAATCTCAACAAATGCCTACGCCATCCCAAACCACCAACCCTAATGCTAGTAACGGGAAGGACAAAGGGGTTATGACCTCACTCTCGAACAGTGGTTCTGAATCTGTTCCAAGTACTGAGTCTCCAGTTTTCTCCAAAGGGCCCAGACTCCTCCCAACGGTTCCTAGCAAGATCTCTGCTCGACGTTATCCTACACAACCATTGCAAATGGTTTTTCCTGATCAGAATTCTAATATTACTTCTAGGCAAGCGTCCAACGTTCACACTGGGGATGTGAGTCTCCTGGATCCTGAACTCCAAGACTTGGAGGTTGATCTGGCAAATGATCAAGACTTTCAAGAGGCCACTGAATGGCTCGAATCTGCTCCAACTCCTCGGCGAGCTGCTCGGATAACCTCTGGACGAGGTGCTAAGCGAACTCCTCCCTCTGATGAGAATGCTAGGGTTAAGCGTCCTTGTGCTGGCACTGCGCCTATTGAGAAAGCTGGGATGAGCAGCGTTAAAAACTTTGCGGCGGAGGTTGACTCTGATCAACCCCGCCAACAGAAATGAGTTGTTTATATTGGAACTGTTAGAGCTTTGGCATTGCTTTGACAGTTCTTGTCCTACCACTTGTCGGCTTCAAGCATGTTACCTTTTTTTACATTATTTGTCGTTTTTCTTTCTTTAGATTTCCTTGCTTCTTGGTCTTGTTAGAAGCCTTTGGCTATTTTAGCTTTGTCTTTCATGTTTTGTTGCCCTTTGCTTTTTGGAATAATAATATCCTTTCTGTTTTGTCTGTTTACTTTTTATGTTTATATGTTGTTTTTTCTTTTATTCTTTTTGGTTTTCTTTTTGACTCTACTTTGACTTTACTACCCTTTTATAGGGATTTCTCTAACATCTCTAATGATGTAACTTCAACCCGATCTCTCATCATAGCTTTCAGCTTACGTATCCAACCTCCAGGATGTTCTCCTCCCTTTACTTCATTTTCTCTATCTTCCTTTCTCTGCTGTTCGGCTTCTTTATCCACAACACTTGCTTTTATACGGCCTTGTCTTTCGACCTGGGCCAGTTTTGACTTAGCTGGGATGAGCAGCGTTAAAAACTCTTCGGCGGAGGTTGACAGTGATCAACCCTACCGAGACAAATGAAGCTTTTATGTTGGAACTGCCAGGGTCTTGGCACCGCCCAGGCAGTTCACGCACTTCAACGTGCTACTTCGAAACATGATGGTGATTGTGTCTTTCTTTGTGAGACTAGATTGAATCAATCCAATATGGATAGAATTAAACACAAGCTTGGCATGCACGGATGCATAGCCGTGGATTCCAGACCCTTTTGTACCGGGCTTGCCTTAATTTGGAATAACAAAGTCTCAGTTGATTTGCTTTCCTACTATGATCGTCATATTGATGTTATTATTTCCTACGGGGCAGTACAGGTCCACTTTTCTGGGTTACATGGGTTCCCTGAAACTGCCAACAAACATAAAACCTGGCAGCTAATAGATTCTCTCAGTTCTAATTCAAACCTTCCCTGGCTTTTAGGGGGAGACTTTAATGAAATTCTTTATGATTATGAAAAACAAGGTGGCACTCGGCGCGCTCGATCACAAATTAATAATTTTCGGGATTGTCTCAATAAGAATGATCTTTTTGATTGCGTACCAACTTCTGGTTGGTTCACTTGGACTCGATCAGGACGGGTTACGGAAACCATTATGGAACGACTTGATCGTTTTCTCGGAAATTCAGCTTGGTTTCATGCTTTCCCTAATTGTCAAGCCGTGTCCTTCTTCCAAGCACGTTCTGATCACTGCCCTATCTTAATGAATACAAACCCCTCTCAAATCCCACGTTCCACACGTCTTCGCATTCCTTTTCGCTACGAGAATTGTTGGGCTGACAACCCAGAGGTCCTTTCTCGAATTATTGATATTTGGTCTAATCGAAATTGCTCGACTCTTCAGAAACTTCATGATATTGGATGTTTCTTGGATAAATGGCAATCTAATAAGCGTATTAAATCCACTGATCGCATCACTCAGCTTAATGACTTTATTAATATGTGTCTTCAACGTCAACTCTCGGATTCAGATACTCTTAACTTCCTTGCTGCTAAGAGCGAGCTTGATCGCTTACTTACTGAGAAGGAAATTTATTGGGCTCAACGAGCTCGGGTACACTGGCTAGTACATGGTGACAAGAACACTTCCTTTTTTCACGCAAGAGCAACCAACTGGTGACGGAAAAATATTATTGTTGGGCTTTTTAATGATCAGAATCTCTGGCGTACTGATTCGTTCGACATTATGTCTATTGCTGTCAGCTACTTTCAACATCTTTTTGCTTCTTCCTCTCCTACTATTGCGCCTTCCATTTTGGATAACATTCCTTCTATTGTTACTGATTCAATGAATACTGATCTTAACAAGGCTTTCACAGCAGATGAAGTTTTTGTTGCCTTTCGTGATATCGACCCGAGGAAAGCCCCTGGTGTTGATGGATTTCCGAGCGGTTTTTCCGAAAGTATTGGGACATTCTTGGTCCGGATTTTACAAATCTCTGCCTCGGACTTTTACATGGGTCTGTTAATCTAGAAGAGGTCAATCGTTCCATTATTGTTCTTATTCCTAAAGTTAGCGACCCTACTACGATGCGACACCTCCGACCCATTAGTCTTTGTACAGTCATTTATAAAACTGTGTCAAAAGTTTTAGTCAACCGGCTAAAATCTATCATGCCCCTATGCATTAGTGGTAATCAGGCTGCTTTCGTCCGTGGGCGAAACATTATTGATAACATCCTAATCGCTCATGAGCTTATCCATACTCTAAACTCTGATGTTACTTCATTGGCAAAAGGTGCCAGTCTAAAGCTGGATATGGAAAAAGCCTTCGACCGTGTTGAATGGTCCTTTCTTGAACAAGTTATGCTTCGTCTAGGTTTCCACCCCAGCTGGGTTTCTCTTATTATGCGGTGTGTCTCTTCGGTATCTTATCAAGTTCGAGTTAATGATTCCCTTTCAAGGCCCTTTAAACCCAGTAGAGGGTTACGGCAAGGAGACCCCCTCTCTCCTTTTTTATTTCTTTTCTGCACTCAAGGCCTCTCAGCCTTGCTCAATGCTGAACAAGCCACTGGTCATCTCCTTGGTCTCCGTGCCAGTAGAAATGGCCCCCGCATTAACCACCTTCTTTTTGCGGATGACTGTGTTGTCTTTATCAAAAATACAACTACAGAGGCTCAGCGACTCAAGAATGCTTTGCAGACTTATGCTTCCTCATCGGGACAAGCGGTGAACTTTGAAAAATCTACTATTTTTTTCTCACGGAAAACTTCTTCTTTGCTCAGGGCAGAGATAAATGATATCCTTCGTGTAATAGAAGTGGATGACCCTGGTATTTATTTAGGGGTTCCCCTTCTTAATGGGAAAAACAAAACTGCAGCCTTAGGATTCACTAGGGACAATATGAATGCTAGGCTGAGTACTTGGGATAAATATCTCCTTTCTTTTAGTGGTCGTGAAGTTTTCATTAAAGCGGTTATCCAATCTATGCCTCAATATGTCATGTCCTGTTACCTCTTACCACAGAATATTATTGATGATATGACTACTGTCATACGTCGATATTGGTGGTCGGGGAAAGCTGGTAAACGTGGGTGGCACATGCTTCCTTGGACACCCTCTACCTCCCTAAAGCTGCTAGAGGTGTAGGGTTTCGGGATCTTCACCACTTTAACATCGCTCTGCTAGGCAAACAAATTTGGCGGTTAATTTGCGAGCCTGATAACCTTCTAAGTCAGGTCTACAGGTGTAAGTACTACCCTACAGGCTCAGTTCTAGAGTCCGCTCATACGCGAAGTTCTTCTTTTGCTTGGAAAGGTCTAAGTATTGCTATTTCTAAGTTTCGTTACGGGTTTTTCAAACGCCCTTGCATGTCTAGTAACATTCAGGTTCATTTTGATAGGTGGGGTGGCTCTCAGCCCGTTCACCTTTATGGTAATTATGAAATGAATGACGAAGTCCCTCTTCGTGCAGGCTCTTTCATGCTCCATAATTCAACCCGCTGGGATGAAACAAAAGTGAGAGGTTATTTTACCCATGAAGATGCTAATACCATCCTTAACGTTCCAATTATTAATGACGTCAATGACTCTACTCTTTGGGGTTACCATGATGCAGGTATCTACACGGTTCGCTCTGGTTACCAATTTTTGCAGTCGCAATTAGGGCCTGTTAACAGGCCTTCTAAACTGTGGAAAATATTGTCTAAGTTCCCTACTCTGCCCAAAGTTCGTTCCTTTGGTTGGCGTTTATGTCATGATGCGTTACCCTCCGGTCAAAAAATTTTGCAGGCTAATCTTGGCCCTGGAATTTGCCCTATTTGCAATATGACTGTCAAAACCTCTATCCATGCTATGTGTGATTGTCCTAGTGCTAAGGAGGCGATCCTCTTGGCAGGCCTTCCCCATAGGTTGTCTGCTGACTCTACCACCCCCTTCAGTGGCTTTCTGATGCTGCTGGTTTCCTCTCCCTACACCAATTCTCTCTTCTTATCACAATTTTATGGAACCTTTAGAACCGCTGTAATGACTTTGTTCATAACAACCATATTCAACCGATTTGGTTAACTGTTACCTCTGCCCAAAAACTTCTCACTGATTATACATCCTCTAATGATGTGGCCCGCCAATCCTCCCGGCTAACTGAGCCCACTCTTGCTCCAGCTAGATGGATGAAACCGGCTCCAGGTTTTGTCAAAATTAACACGGATGGGGCTTTTGACCCTGTCCTAAGAGGAGCTGCTGCTGGTGTTATTGCTCGCGATTCTTCTGGCTCCGTGCTTGGTGGCTGCTACACGCCCCTCCTTTGTCCAGATCCTGCCTATGCTGAGGCTCTTGCTATTCTAGAAGGGTTACGGCTTGCTACCGTTAACGATTGGTCTAATATGGTTCTGGAAACTGACTCTGCGTCCATTGCCAACAAAATTAATAATGCTCCGTCTCGAGATCTTTCCACAGTGCAGCACTTGATATCTCGCATTTGTGCCACTCTGGGTACTCTGCCTAATTGCAAGATTTGTTATGCGCCTAGAGATGCAAACGTTGTTGCCCATACTTTGGCTAGTAGGGCTTTGCGTTCTTTTACTTCTTGTTCTTTTGATTGTTTCTTTCCCGATTTTATTCGGGCCTCTGTAAACTTGGAGAGGTTCTCCTCTTCTTCTCAATAATATCCTGGGTACTCCTTTCCCCATAGGGGCCTTCTCACCTCCCGGGGTGGTCGGCTATAGGAGTTTTTTAATGAGGCCCTTTTCTTCAAAAAAAAAAATTGAACGGATTTTCTATAAAGCCTCTTTAGACGTGGACGTTTTAATCCGAACAAAACAAAACCAGATGTTATTAAATCAAATTTTATGAGTTCAAATAGTTAATTATGAGATTTGGAACAAAATTATACAGATTAATCTAAAATTTTCAGCTTTTTACTCGGTTAATATTCGAACGGATTCTCTATAAAGCCTTTTTAGATATGCACGTTTTAATCCGAACAAAAAAAAACCAAATGTTATTAAATGAAATTTTATGAGTTCAAATAGTTAATTATGGGATTTTGAACAAAATTATACAGTTAAATCTAAAATTTTCAGGTTTTTACTCGGTTAAATTCGAATGGATTCTCTATAGAGCCTTTTTAGACGTGCATGTTTTAATCCGAACAAAATGATAACTAGATGTTATTAAATAAAATTTTTTGGGTTCAAATAATTAATTATGGGCTTTTGAACAAAATTATATAGATTAATCTAAAATTTTAAGCTTTTTACTCGTTTAAAATTTGAACGGATTCTCTATAAAGACTTTTTAGACGTGGACGTTTTAATCCCAACAAAACAAAACCATATGTTATTAAACAAAATTCTATGGGTTCAAATTGTTAATTATGAGATTTGGAACAAAATTATACAGATTAATCTAAAATTTTCAGCTTTTTACTCGGTTAAAATTCGAACGGATTCTCTATAAAGCAATTTTAGACATGAAAGTTTTAATCCTACCAAAACGAAAACCAGATGTTATTAAATCAAATTTTATGAGTTCAAATAGTTGAATATGGTCTTTTAAACAAAATTATACAGATTAATCTAAAATTTTAGCTTTTTACTCGGTTAATATTCGAACGGGTTCTCTATAAAGCCTTTTTAGACGTTAACGTTTTAATCCGAACAAAACAAAAACCAGATATTATTAAATCAAATTTTTTGAGTTCAAATAATTAATTATGGGTTTTTGAACAAAATCATACAAATTAATCTAAAATTTTCAACTTTTTACTATGTTAAAATTCGAACGGATTCTCTATAAAGCCTTTTTAGACATGCACGTTTTAATTCGAATAAAACGATAACAATATGTTATTAAATCAAATTTTTTGAGTTCAAATAATTAATTATGGAGTTTTGAACAAAATTATACAGATAAATCTAAAAGTTTCAGCTTTTTACTTGGTTAAAATTTGATCGGATTCTCTATAAAGTCTTTTTAGACATGCACGTTTTAATCCGAACAAAACAAAAACCAGATGTTATTAAATAAAATTTTATGAGTTCAAATAGTAAATTATGGGATTTTGAACAAAATTATACAGATAAATCTAAAATTTTCAGATTTTTTCTCGGTTAAAATTCGAACTGATTCTCTATTAAGCAATTTTAGACATGGACGTTTTAATCCGAACAAAACAAACCAGATGATATTAAATGAAATTTTATGAGTTAAAATAGTTAATTATGAGATTTTGAATAAAATTATACAGATTAATCTAAAATTTTCAGCATTTTACTCGGTTAATATTCGAACGGATTCTCTATAAAGCCTTTTTAGACATGCACGTTTTAATCTGAACAAAACGAAAACAAGATGTTATTAAATCAAATTTTATGAGTTCAAATAGTTAATTATAGGATTTTGAACAAAATTAGACAGATAAATCTAAAATTTTCAGCTTTTTACTCAGTTAAAATTCGAACAGATTATCTATAAAGCCTTTTTAGACGTGCACGTTTTAACCCGAACAAAGTGATAACTAGATGTTATTAAACAAAATTTTTTGAGTTTCAATATTTAATTATGGGCTTTTGAACAAAATTATATAGATTAATCTAAAATTTTAAGCTTTTTACTCGTTTAAAATTTGGACGGATTCTCAATAAAGCCTTTTTAGACCTGGACGTTTTAATATGAACAAAACAAAACCAAATGATATTAAATCAAATTTTATGAGTTCAAATAGTTAATTATGAGATTTTGAACAAAATTATATAGATAAATTTAAATTTTCTCGTTTTTACTCGGTTAAAATTCGAACGGATTCTCTATAAAGCCTTTTTGACATGCACGTTTTACACCAAACAAAACAAAAACCAGATGTTATTAAATCAAATTTTATGAGTTCAAATATTTAATTATGGGCTTTTGAACAAAATTATACAGATAAATCTAAAATTTTTAGCGTTTTACTCGGTTAAAATTTGAACGGATTCTCTATAAAGCCTTTTTAGACGTGCACGTTTTAATCCGAACAAAATGATAACTAGATGTTATTATATCAAATTTTTTAATCCGAACAAAACAAAACCAGATGTTATTAAATCAAATTTTATGAGTTCAAATAGTTAATTATGGGCTTTTGAACAAAATTATACAGATTAATCAAAAATTTTTAGTTTTTTACTTATTTAAAATTTGAACGGATTCTCTATAAAGCCTTTTTAGACGTGGACGTTTTAATCCGAACAAAACAAAACCAGATGTTATTAAATCAAATTTTATGAGTTCAAATAGTTAATTATGAGATTTGGAACAAAATTATACAGATTAATCTAAAATTTTCAGCTTTTTACTCGGTTAATATTCGAACGGATTCTCTATAAAGCCTTTTTAGACATGCACGTTTTAATCTGAGCAAAACAAAAACCAAATGTTATTAAATGAAATTTTATGAGTTTAAATAGTTAATTATGGGATTTTGAACAAAATTATACAGATAAATCTAAAATTTTCAGGTTTTTACTCGGTTAAATTCGAATGGATTCTCTATAAAGCCTTTTTAGACGTGCACATTTTAATGCGAAGAAAATGATAACTAGATGTTATTAAATAAATTTTTTTGAGTTCAAATAATTAATTATGGGCTTTTGAACAAAATTATATAGATTAATCTAAAATTTTAAGCTTTTTACTCTGTTAAAATTTGAACGGATTCTCTATAAAGACTTTTTAGACGTGGACGTTTTAATCCCAACAAAACAAAACCATATGTTATTAAACAAAATTCTATGGGTTCAAATTGTTAATTATGAGATTTGGAACAAAATTATACAGGTTAATCTAAAATTTTCAGCTTTTTACTCGGTTAAAATTCGAACGGATTCTCTATAAAGCAATTTTAGACATGAAAGTTTTAATCCTACCAAAACGAAAACCAGATGTTATTAAATCAAATTTTATGAGTTCAAATAGTTGAATATGGTCTTTTAAACAAAATTATACAGATTAATCTAAAATTTTAGCTTTTTACTCGGTTAATATTCGAACGGGTTCTCTATAAAGCCTTTTTAGACGTTAACGTTTTAATCCGAACAAAACAAAAACCAGATATTATTAAATCAAATTTTTTGAGTTCAAATAATTAATTATGGGTTTTTGAACAAAATCATACAAATTAATCTAAAATTTTCAACTTTTTACTATGTTAAAATTCGAACGGATTCTCTATAAAGCCTTTTTAGACATGCACGTTTTAATTCGAATAAAACGATAACAATATGTTATTAAATCAAATTTTTTGAGTTCAAATAATTAATTATGGAGTTTTGAACAAAATCATACAAATTAATCTAAAATTTTCAACTTTTTACTATGTTAAAATTCGAACGGATTCTCTATAAAGCCTTTTTAGACATGCACGTTTTAATTCGAATAAAACGATAACAATATGTTATTAAATCAAATTTTTTGAGTTTAAATAATTAATTATGGAGTTTTGAACAAAATTATACAGATTAATCTAAAAGTTTCAGCTTTTTACTTGGTTAAAATTTGATCGGATTCTCTATAAAGTCTTTTTAGACATGCACGTTTTAATCCGAACAAAACAAAAACCAGATGTTATTAAATAAAATTTTATGAGTTCAAATAGTAAATTATGGGATTTTGAACAAAATTATACAGATAAATCTAAAATTTTCAGATTTTTTCTCGGTTAAAATTCGAACTGATTCTCTATTAAGCAATTTTGGACATGGACGTTTTAATCCGAACAAAACAAACAAGATGATATTAAATGAAATTTTATGAGTTAAAATAGTTAATTATGAGATTTTGAATAAAATTATACAGATTAATCTAAAATTTTCAGCATTTTACTCGGTTAATATTCGAACGGATTCTCTATAAAGCCTTTTTAGACATGCACGTTTTAATCTGAACAAAACGAAAACAAGATGTTATTAAATCAAATTTTATGAGTTCAAATAGTTAATTATAGGATTTTGAACAAAATTAGACAGATAAATCTAAAATTTTCAGCTTTTTACTCAGTTAAAATTCGAACAGATTATCTATAAAGCCTTTTTAGACGTGCACGTTTTAACCCGAACAAAGTGATAACTAGATGTTATTAAACAAAATTTTTTGAGTTTCAATATTTAATTATGGGCTTTTGAACAAAATTATATAGATTAATCTAAAATTTTAAGCTTTTTACTCGTTTAAAATTTGGACGGATTCTCAATAAAGCCTTTTTAGACCTGGACGTTTTAATATGAACAAAACAAAACCAAATGATATTAAATCAAATTTTATGAGTTCAAATAGTTAATTATGAGATTTTGAACAAAATTATATAGATAAATTTAAATTTTCTCGTTTTTACTCGGTTAAAATTCGAACGGATTCTCTATAAAGCCTTTTTGACATGCACGTTTTACACCAAACAAAACAAAAACCAGATGTTATTAAATCAAATTTTATGAGTTCAAATATTTAATTATGGGCTTTTGAACAAAATTATACAGATAAATCTAAAATTTTTAGCGTTTTACTCGGTTAAAATTTGAACGGATTCTCTATAAAGCCTTTTTAGACATGCACGTTTTAATCCGAACAAAATGATAACTAGATGTTATTATATCAAATTTTTTGAGTTCAAATAATTAATTATGGGCTTTTGAACAAAATTATACAGATTAATCAAAAATTTTTAGTTTTTTACTTATTTAAAATTTGAACGGATTCTCTATAAAGCCTTTTTAGACGTGGACGTTTTAATCCGAACAAAACAAAACCAGATGTTATTAAATCAAATTTTATGAGTTCAAATAGTTAATTATGAGATTTGGAACAAAATTATACAGATTAATCTAAAATTTTCAGCTTTTTACTCGGTTAATATTCGAACGGATTCTCTATAAAGCCTTTTTAGACATGCACGTTTTAATCTGAGCAAAACAAAAACCAAATGTTATTAAATGAAATTTTATGAGTTTAAATAGTTAATTATGGGATTTTGAACAAAATTATACAGATAAATCTAAAATTTTCAGGTTTTTACTCGGTTAAATTCGAATGGATTCTCTATAAAGCCTTTTTAGACGTGCACATTTTAATGCGAAGAAAATGATAACTAGATGTTATTAAATAAATTTTTTTGAGTTCAAATAATTAATTATGGGCTTTTGAACAAAATTATATAGATTAATCTAAAATTTTAAGCTTTTTACTCTGTTAAAATTTGAAAGGATTCTTTATAAAACCTTTTTAGACATGCACGTTTTAATCCGAACAAAACAATAACTAGATGTTATTAAATCAAATTTTTTGAGTTCAAATAATTAATTATGGGCTTTTGAAGAAAATTATACAGATAAATCTAAAATTTTCTGCTTTTTACTCCGTTAAAATTCGAATGGATTCTCTATAAAGTCTTTTTAGACATGCACGTTTTACTCCGAACAAAACAAAAATCAGATGTTATTAAATCAAATTTTATGAGTTCAAATATTTAATTATGGGATTTTGAACAAAATTATACAAATAAATCTAAATTTTTCATCTTTTTACTCGGTTAATATTCAAACGGATTCTCTATAAAGCCTTTTTAGACATGCACGTTTTAATCCGAACAAAAGAAAAACCAAATGTTATTAAATGAAATTTTATGAGTTAAAATAGTTAATTATGGGATTTTGAACAAAATAATACAGATAAATCTAAAATTTTCATGTTTTTACTCGGTTAAATTCGAATAGATTCTCTATAAAGCCTTTTTAGACGTGCACGTTTTAATCCAAACAAAATGAAAACCAGATGTTATTAAATCAAATTTCATGAGTTCAAATAGTTAATTATGGGATTTTGAACAAAATTAGATAGATAAATCTAAAATTTTCAGCTTTTTACTCGGTTAAAATTCGAACGGTTTCTCTATAAAGCCTTTTTAGACATGCACGTTTTAATCCGAACAAAATGATAACTAGATGTTATTAAATAATTTTTTTTCAGTTCAAATAATTAATTATATGCTTTTGAACAAAATTATATAGATTAATCTAAAATTTTAAGCTTTTTACTCGTTTAAAATTTGAACGGATTCTCTATAAAGCCTTTTTAGACCTGGAAGTTTTAATCCGAACAAAACAAAACTAGATGATATTAAATCAAATTTTATGAGTTCAAATAGTTAATTATGAGATTTTGAACAAAATTATATAGATAAATCTAAAATTTTCTGATTTTTACTCGGTTAAAATTCGAACGGATTCTCTATAAAGCCTTTTTAGACATGCACGTTTTACTCCGAACAAAACAAAAACAAGATGTTATTAAATCAAATTTTATGAGTTCAAATAGTTAATCATGGGATTTTTATCAAAATTATACAGATAGATCTAAAATTTTCAGCTTTTTACTCGGTTAAAATTCGAACGGATTCTCTATAAAGGAATTTTAGACATGCAAGTTTTAATCCCCCCAAAACGAAAACCAGATATTATTAAATCAAATTTTATGATTTCAAATAGTTGAATATGGTCTTTTAAACAAAATTATACAGATTAATCTAAAATTTTTAGCTTTTTACTCGGTTAATTTTCAAAAGGATTCTCTATAAAGCCTTTTTAGACGTCGATGTTTTAATCCGAACAAAACAAAAACCAGATGTTATTAAATCAAATTTTTTGAGTTCAAATAAATAATTATGGGCTTTTGAATAAAATTATACAAATTAATCTAAAATTTTCAACTTTTTACTCTGTTAAAATTCTAACGGATTCTCTATAAAGCCTTTTTAGACATGCACGTTTTAATCCGAACAAAACGATAACTAGATGTTATTAAATCAAATTTTTTGAGTTCAAATAATTAATTATGGGCTTTTGAACAAAATTATACAGATTAATCTAAAAGTTTCAGCTTTTTACTTGGTTAAAATCTGAACAGATTCTCTATAAAGTCTTTTTAGACATGCACGTTTTAATCCGAACAAAACAAAAACCAGATGTTATTAAATAAAATTTTATGAGTTCAAAAAGTTGAATATGGTCTTTTAAACAAAATTATAAATTTAACCTAAAATTTTTAGCTTTTTACTCGGTTAAAATTACAATGAATTCTCTATAAAGCCTTTTTAGACATTCACATTTTAATCCAAACAAAATAAAAACAAGATTTTATTAAATCAAATTTTATTAGTTCAAATATTTAATTTTGACCTTTTGAACATAATTATATAGATTAATTTAAAATTTTCAACATTTTACTTTGTTAAAATTCGAACGGATTCTCTATAAAGCCTTTTTAGACATTCACATTTTAATCCCAACAAAACGAAAATCAGATGTTATTAAATCAAATTTTACGAGTTCAAATAGTTAATTATGGTCTCTTGAATAAAATTATACAGATTAATCTAAAATTTTCAGCTTTTTACTTGGTTAAAATTAGAACGGATACTCTATAAAGCCTTTTTATACATGCACGTTTTAATCCGAACAAAACAAAAACCAAATGTTATTAAATCAAATTTTATGAGTTCAAACAGTTAATTATGGGCTTTTGAGCAAAATTATACAGATTTATCTAAAATTTTCAGCTTTTTACTCGGTTAAAATTCAAACGGAATCTCCATAAAGCCTTTTTAGACATGCACATTTTAATCCGAATAAAACGATAACTAGATGATTAAATCAAATTTTATGAATTCAAATAGTTAATTATGGGATTTTAAACTAAATTATACAGATTAATCTACAATTTTCAGCTTTTTACTCGGTTAAAATTTAAACAGATTATTTAAAATTCGAACGGATTATTCATGGCCTCCTCTCTCAATTCTCTCTCCCTCTCTCCCCTCCCGTAACTATGTTTCTTTTCTCTTCTTTTCTGCCATCGCTTTTTTCACTCCCTTCTGCCGTTCTTTTCCTTTTCCTTCTCTTGGCATCGCTGTCCCCTGGTGCCATGTTGGCTTCGTGTTCCTGCTTCATCGATTCTTCACGGCTGTCCGACGATCTTCTTGGATTGTTCTGTTCGCTCTTGTGGATGATGGAGAGAAGCCTGGTGTTCTCTCTTCCTGTGCAGGTCGCGGTGCTGGTCGGCATCAACTTCCGGCGGCTTTGCCCTTCTCACGAACCAACCGCAACCTCGTTGAGAGAGGAGGCCTGGACCTTACCATATCTACGATTCTTACGTAGATGGTTTCTCTACAACGGCGTCGTTCCTGACAGCAAGAATGACTCCTTGCTCATCTATGGCCGATGCTTTTGCGTTCTGAGCAATGGACCCGAGGATGAAACAGCTACCTCTTTGAGGATGTGTATTCCCATGGCTATTATGGCCGCTTTACCACCCTTCTCTGGGATTTGTATATATGGTTTCTCTTTGTTTCTTCTTTCTCGGTTTGTTTGGATTGTCTTTGTTTTTAGCTTTTATTTTGATGTTTTATTTGGTACAAGTCAGCCGTGCTTCCATACCCGAACCTGGGCTCGTTTGCCTGGTTTGGATTCCCTTTTGTGGAAGGACTGTTTCTTTTTATTTCCATCATACAGTTATGCTCACGCAGATCTTTTCTTGTTCATGATCTTTCCTCGCGTTTATTATCCAGACGAACCTCTGATGGTTCTTCGCGTCTTCGTCTATAGACGAACTTCTGATGGTTCCTTACAACCAAGACTAGGTTTTGCTTACCAACATGTACTGTTTATTTGTTCTTTGGTTCTGCTTCTGATGGTTTCTCGATTACTTGTTCTTTGGCCTCTCGTTTTCTTTGCTTGTTATGTTACAGGGGTTATCTCCTTTCTTCTGGTCCAGGTCTTCACCAACACCTGGTTTCTTGTTCTTCAGATTCTTCACTTTACTGCCTACGGTGCACAGTTCGTCCATCATCTTCACTGGGTGTTTAGTGCTACCTCTTTGAGGATGTGTATTCCCATGGCTATTATGGCCGCTTTACCACCCTTCTCTGGGATTTGTATATATGGTTTCTCTTTGTTCTTTTTATTTCCATCATACGGTTATGCTCACGCAGATCTTTTCTTGTTTATGATCTTTCCTAGCGTTTTTTATCCAGACGAACCTCTGATGGTTCTTCGCGTCTTCGTCTATAGACGAACTTCTGATGGTTTCTTACAACCAAGACTAGGTTTTGCTTACCAACATGTACTGTTTATTTGTTCTTTGGTTCTGCTTCTGATGGTTTCTCGTTTACTTGTTCTCTGGCTTCTCGATTCCGTTAAGAGTGCATAGTTTGTCCATCATCTTCACTGGGTGTTTAGTGTACTGCCCTTAGCTATGTCTCCCTTAAGAGTGCAGCTGCTGTATTCAAGCCCTACTCCTGCTGTCCTGACCGATTCACATATTCCAGTTTGGTCTTTTGTTCCGTTTACTGCTCCCATTATACCAACCCGATTCTGGGTCTCTTCTAACACCTTTTATGGTGTCAATATGTTAGTTTCATCTTTTCTTTCTATGTCTATTGTTCTCTTCAAGTTAATTAATTTTTTTCATGTCAATATTTGCTTCTTATCTAACTCTCTTTTTATTAAAACACTTTTCTTTAAAGATGGTGTTATATCTTATTCTCTCTCTGCTATTCCAATACAATCTTTTTTATATTTTTTAACCCTTGTTACTTTGACTTCTAGTTGCTCTCAAATACCTGAATTGTCTAATATATCACTATTTTATTATTTTTTAATCATTAATTATAATATCTTTTACCTTTTTTACTTCTCTTGTTCTTTCAATTGTTTCAATTGTACTCCTGTTCCATCTCAAATTCCTTCCTTGTTATATAAACCTGCCCATCCCCTTCATTGTCTACTATCTGCCACACGCCTATCTTATTCTTCTACTCTCAAATCTCTTTCTGTTCTTTTTACTCTCACCTTTATGGATTCTAAGTCTTTTCTCCAACACATTGGCAAGATCCAATTTACTGCTGATGAGCAAGCAACTATTTTCCAACCAAATATTTCTTGGGGACTATCGGAAGATAAAACACGAGCATCCCTTCTCGGGAATCTGATTTCTTCGAAGGAAATTGATGATCAGGTGATTGTTAAAGCTTTTACTAGCATTTGGACATTGGCCAAGCTTGTTTCCATACAAATTTTGCAACCACATGTCTTCCTCATCCGCTTCCAGGATGAGAAAATAAAGGATGATATACTCTCTAGAGGTCCCTGGACATACAAGGACGAATGGCTTGCTCTTACTCCATACAATCCTTCTATTTCGGTTGGGGAGCATTCCTTTGCTACGATGAATATTTGGGTGCGTATTTACAACATACCACATGTATTTCTAGCTACGGAGGAACTGGCTAGTGATATTGGTATGTCTCTTGGATCTATTATTGGAGTTGTTACGAAAATTGATACGAGGAAAATTGATCTCAACATGGTTGACTACCTCCGGGTTGGTTTGTCTATTGATGTTACACAGCCAATTCGGCGTTGTGTTGCTCTCGGGGGTGGACCCTCTACAAGGTTTTGCTTGCTCCAATATGAACGTCTCCCTACTATATGTTTTTGTTGTGGCCGTATTGGTCATTCTCTCGATGCCTGTTCTATTCCGGTGAAATCTCGACCTGATCAGCTCCCTTTTGGTGACTGACTAAGGTATCTTCCTAAGAGGAAGGATCCACAACCTACTCAGAGAGGTCGTATCCGTTATATCGCCAATGATACCGCTGCTCAACAAATGTCTACACCCTCTCAAGCATCTAGCGCCAATACCAATAATGGAAAGGGTAAAGCTCCGATCAACGACCATGAGTCTGCTCCAACTACTGAAATACCAACTAATATGCCCAAAGGTCCCAGAGTCCTTCCAACAGTTCATAGCAAACTTTCTGCTCGTCGATATCCTACGCAACCTTTGCAAATGGTCTTTCCTGACCAAGGCTCTAATATTACTACAAGGCAACAGTCCAATGCCAACATAGGGGAGGTGAGTCTCTCTGATCCAGATCTCCAGGAGTTGGAGGCTGATCTCGCCAATGACCACGACTTCCAGGAGGCAGCTGATTGGCTTGATTCGGCGCCTACACCTAAGCGTTCGGTCCGCCCAACCTCAAGTCGAGGTGCCAAGCGAACTCCTCCCTCTGATGATTCTACTAGGGTCAAGCGACCGCGAGCTAGCACGGCTACCATGGAGAAAGCTGGGATGAGCAGCGCAAAAAACTCTGCGGCGGAGGCTGACCCTGATCAGTCCCGCCGAGCAAAATGATTATTTTTTATTGGAACTGTCTAGGCCTTGGCAACGCTCTGACAGTTCCTGTTTCTTCACATGCTATCGTCATGTTTGCTACATTTTCCTTCATATTTTCATCTTCTTTACGTTTGTTAGGACCTTATGGCCATTTGAGCCTTGTCTTTTTAATTCCTGTTTTGATGTCTCTTTCTCTTTATAATAATAATGCTTTTATTGCTTTGTTTTTTTATATGGTTTGTTATGGTTTTTTACTCTTCTTCTTTTCTTTTTTTGTCTCTTTTGGTTACCATCTTTCTTTTCTACGTTCTTTTTCTGATCTACATATACCACCCTTATTAAGGGATTATTCCAACACCTATTATGCTATTCGGCTTTCTACTGTCGATTCGTTATTCTATGTGGTCACTTTATAATTATTTTATGGTTTTATATTCCCACCTTTATGCTATTCGGCTTTTATTTATTCCCACCTTCATATAAGTGTCGATCTACCTCTTCATTGACGACTACTATCTCCTTTGACAAACTTACGACCAAAACTGGTACAGCTGGGATGAGCAGCGTTAAAAACTCTTCGGCGGTGGTTGATTGTGATCAACACCGCCGAGAGAAATGAAAATCATATGCTGGAACTGCCAGGGTCTTGGCAACTCCCAAGCCGTGCTTTACAACGTGCTGCTACCAAGCATGATGCCGATTGTCTCTTTCTTTGTGAGACTAGATTGAACTCACACAATATGGAACGAATCAAGCACAAACTTGGCATGTATGGCTGTTTTGCCGTTGCTCCTGGGCTATCTTGTACTGGGCTTGCTATTATTTGGAATACCAGAACTTCAATCGATTTGCTTTCTTATTCGGAACGTCATATTGACGTCCTTATTTCCTTTGGGTCAGAGCAATTCCACTTTACCGGGCTTCATGGATTTCCTGAAACTGCGAACAAATGTAAAACTTGGCAACTAATAGATTCCCTCCATTCAACTTCAACCCTTCCCTGGATTCTAGGGGGGGATTTCAATGAAATTCTTTATGATTCTGAAAAGCAAGGTGGTCTTCGCCGTGCGTGATCACAAATTAATAACTTTCGAGATTGTCTTGATTGGAATGACCTTTTTGACTGCAAACCGGTTTCTGGTTGGTTCACTTGGTCTAGATCATGTCGTACTATCGGAACTATCCTGGAAAGACTTGATCGTTTTCTTGGTAATTCCGCATGGTCTCATTCTTTTCCCAACTGCCAAGCCTTGTCTTTCTTTCAGGCACGTTCTGACCACTGCCCTATCTTATTGGATACCAACCCTTCACATCCTCTACGAGTTAAACGAACTAAGACCCTTTTTCGTTATGAGCATTGTTGGGCTGATAATCTAGACGTTCTCTCCTGACTCACTAAGATTTGGTCCAACCAAACTTCTTCGTTTCTTATGAAGCTTCATGATATTGGCAGATTTTTAGACATATGGCAGACTAATAAGCGCATTCATTCTAATGAGCGCATCACTCAGCTGACTAATTTTATCAATATGTGCCTTACACGCCAGCTTTCAGATTCGGAAATTCCTGATTTTCTCTCTGCTAAAAGCGAGCTTGATAGCCTACTCAATGCGAAGGAAATTTATTAGGATCAACGAGCTCGGACGCACTGGTTAGAATACGGCGACAAAAACACCTCCTTCTTTCATGCCAGGGCGAACAACCGTTGGCGGAAGAATCATTTGGCTGGTCTTTTTAACAATCAGAATATATGGCAAACCAATACGGTGGACATTATGTCTACTGCGATTAACTACTTTCAAAACCTATTCGGATCCTCCTCTCCCACTATAGCATCTTCCATTTTGGATAACATTCCTTCTATTGTTACCGAGTCCATGAACAATGATCTTAACAAGGACTTCACTGTCGATGAAGTCTTTACTGCTTTTCGTGATATTGACCCAAGGAAAGCCCCAGGAGTTGATGGCTTCCCGAGTGGTTTTTTCTGAAAGTATTGGACCATTCTTGGTCAAGATTTTACAAATCTCTGCCTCGAACTCCTGAGAGGGTCTGTTAATATGGAAGAGGTTAATCGATCTATCATTGTTCTTATTCCCAAAATAAGTGACCCTACTACGATGCGGCATCTCCGGCCTATTAGTCTTTGTACAGTTATCTATAAAACTGTTTCGAAAGTTTTAGTTAATCGTCTGAAGTCTATTATACCTTTATGTATCAGTGGTAATCAGGCTGCTTTCGTCCATGGGCGGAACATTACTGATAACATTCTTATAGCCCATGAACTCATTCATACGTTAAATACTGATACCACTTCTTTGGCGAGAGGTGCAAGTTTGAAACTTGATATGGAAAAGGCCTTTGATCGTGTTGAATGGTCTTTTCTCGAACAAATTATGGTTCGACTAGGATTCAACTCAGAATGGGTTTCCCGTATTATGAGGTGTGTTTCCTCGGTATCTTTTCAAGTTCGCATTAATGGTTCCCTTTTGCGCCCTTTCAAACCCAATAGAGGCCTTAGGCAAGGGGATCCTCTCTCCCCTTTCCTGTTTCTTTTCTGTACTCAAGGCCTATCAGCTTTGCTCAATTCTGAACAAACGACTGGTTCTCTCCCTGGGCTCTGTGCCAGCAGGAATGGGCCTCGTGTCAACCATCTTCTTTTTGCAGATGACTATGTTATTTTCATCAAAAACACAACTATCGAAGCTCAGCGTCTTAAGGATGTTTTGCATACTTACGCTGCCTCGTCTGGGCAGGCGGTGAACTTTGAAAAATCTACAATCTTTTTTTCGCGGAAAACTTCTTCTTCGCTTAGGGCGGCTATCAGTACTATTCTTCATGTCCGAGAAGTGGATGATCCGGGTATTTATCTCGGAGTTCCTCTCCTTATTGGAAAGAACAAAACTGCACGTTTTGGGCTTCACTAGGGACAATATTAATGCCCGCTTGAGTATGTGGGATAAACATCTCCTTTCTTTCAGCGGTAGAGAGATTTTCATCAAATTTGTAATACAATCAATGCCTCAATATGTTATGTCTTGTTATCTTTTACCCCAGAATATTATTGATGATATGACCACAGCGATACGTAGGTACTGGTGGTCTGGGAAAGCTGACAAACGGGGTTGGTCTCTGCTTCCTTGGGATACTATTTGTCTACCGAAAATAACTGGGGGTGTAGGTTTTCGTGATCTTCATCATTTTAATATTGCCTTACTAGGTAAACAAATTTGGCGTTTAATTTGTGAGCCTGATAACCTCCTTAGTCAGGTCTACAAATGCAAATATTATCCACTGGGCTCAGTCCTTGACTCAGATTCCACTCGGAATTCTTCCTTTGCCTGGAAAGGGCTTACTACTGCTATTTCCAAGCTTCGCAATGGTTTTTTACACGTCCAGGAATGTTCAGCAATATCCAGATCCATTTTGACAGGTGGGGTGGTTCTCAGCCTATAAGCCTTTACGGTGTCTATGAGGTGAATGAAGAAATCCCTCTTCGTGCGGGGACTTTCATGTTGCATAATTCACCCCGTTGGGATGAGTCAAAAGTACGGGGGTACTTTAGCCATGAAGATGCTAATACCATACTTAATGTCCCAATTATAAATGATGTCAAGGACACCATTCTCTGGGGTAACCATGATTCTGGTATCTATACAGTAAGATTTGGTTATCATTTTTTGTAGTCACAGTCGGGGCCTGTTAATAGGCCCTCTAAACTTTGGAAAATTTTATCAAAGCTGCCTACTCTACCCAAGGTCCGTTCCTTTGGATGGTGGTTATGCCATGATGCTCTACCCTCTGGTCAGAAAATTCTTCAAGCCAATCTTGGGCCAGGGGTTTGCCCTATCTATCATGTGGCTATTGAATCCTCCCTCCATGCTATGAGGGATTGTCCTAGTGCTAAGGAGACGCTCCTTTTGACAGGATTCCCAGGCCGAATTCTGGCCAATATTCATTCTTCCCCTCATCAGTGGCTTTCTGATATTGCTAGTTTCCTTTCTTTGCACCAATTTTCGTTTCTTCTCACAGTGTTATGGAATTTATGGAACCGCCGTAATGATTTTGTCCATAATAATCGTTTTCAGCCGGCCTGGCTGACTGTCGCCAATGCTCAAAAACTCCTTAATGATTATACATCAATTTCTGATGTGTCCCGCCTGCTAGCTGAGCCCACTTTCGCTCAGGCTAGATGGATGAAACCGGCTCCTGGTTTCGTTAAGATTAACACGGATGGGGCTTTTGACCCTATCTTAAAAGGAGCCGCGGAAGGTGTCATTGCTCGCGACTCTGATGGCTCAGTCCTCGGTGGCTGTTCCTTGCCTCTTATCTGCCCGGATCCTGCTTCTGCTGAGGCTCTCGCTATATTGGAAGGTTTACGTTTTGCTGCTGCCCATGGATGGTCTAATGTAATCATTGAAACGGATTCTGCCTCTATCGCCAACAAGGTTAACAACGCTTCTTACCAAGATCTTTCAACAGTACAGCACCTGGTGACTCGTATCCGCTCCACTCTTGGTACTTTGCCTGCTTGCAAGATTTGTTATGTACCTAGAGCTGCCAATGTTGTAGCCCATGTTTTAGCAACTAGGGCTTTGCGTTCCTTTACTTCCTGTATCTTTGATTGTTTCTTTCCCGATTACATTCGGGCTTCTGTAAACTCAGAGAGGTTCTCCTCTTCTTCTCAATAATATCCTTGGTACTCTTTTCCCCATAGGGGCTTTATCACCTCTCGGGGTGATTAGCTATAGGGGGTTTTTAATGAGGCCCTTCCTTTCAAAAAAAATTTTAAACAGATTCCTTTTAAAGCCCATTTATACATATACGTTTTAATCCTGACAAAACGAACAACATATTTTATTAAATGAAACTTTATAAGTTCAAATAGTTAATTTTGAGCTTTTGAACAAAATTGTATTTATTAATCTAAAATTTTTAGCTTTTTACTCGGTTAAAATTCGAACGGATTCTCAATCAAGTCTTTTTAGACATTTACGTTTTAATCCCAACAAAACGAAAAACAGATGTTATTAAATCAAATTTTATGAGTTCAAATACTTAATTAAGGGATTTTGAATAAAATTATGCAGATTAATCTAAAATTTTAAGCTTTTTACTCGGTTAAAATTCGAACGAATTCTCTATAAAGCCTTTTAAGACATGCACGTTTTAATCTGAACAAAATGATAAGTAGATATTATTAAATCAAATTTTTTAAGTTCAAATAATTAATTATGGGCTTTTAAAAAAAATTATACGGATTAATCTAAAATTTTTAGCTTTTTACTCGTTTAAAATTTGAACAGATTCTCTATAAAGCCATTTTAGATGTGGACGTTTTAATCCAAACAAAACAAAACCAGATGATATTAAATCAAATTTTATGAGTTCAAATAGTTAATTATGAGATTTTGAACAAAATTATATAGATAAATCTAAAATTTTGAGCTTTTTACTCGTTTAAAATTCGAACGGATTCTCTACAAAGCCTTTTTCGACATGCACGTTTTATTTCGAACAAAACAAAAACCAGATGTTATTAAATCAAATTTTATGTGTTCAAATAGTTAATTATGGGGTTTTGAACAAAATTATACAGATAAATCTAAAATTTTTAGCGTTTTACTCGGTTAAAATTCGAACGGATTCTCTATAAAGCCTTTTTAGACATGCACGTTTTAATCCGAACAAAATGATAAATAGATATTGTTATATCAAATTTTTTAAGTTCAAATAATTAATTATGGGCTTTTGAACAAAATTATACAGATTAATTTAAAATTTTTAGCTTTTTACTCGTTTAAAATTTGAACGGATTCTCTATAAAGCCTTTTTAGACGTGGACGTTTTAATCCGAACAAAACAAAACCAGATGTTATTAAATCAAATTTTATGAGTTCAAATAGTTAATTATGAGATTTAGGACAAAATTATATGGATTAATCTAAAATTTTCAGCTTTTTACTCGGAAAAAATTCGAACGGATTCTCTATAAAGCCTTTTTAGTCATGCACGTTTTAATCCGAACAAAACAAAAACCAGATCATATTAAATCAAATTTTATTAGTTCAAATAGTTAATTATGGGATTTTGAACAAAATTATATAGATAAATCTAAAATTTTCAGGTTTTTACTCGGTTAAATTTGAACGGATTCTCTATAAAGTCTTTTTAGACATGCACGTTTTAATCCGAACAAAATGATAACTAGATGTTACTAAATCAAATTTTTTGAGTTCAAATAATTAATTATGGGCTTTTGAACAAAATTATATAGATTAATCTAAAATTTTCAGCTTTTTACTCGTTTAAAATTTGAACGGATTCTCTATAAAGCCTTTTTAGACGTGGACGTTTTAATCCGAACAAAACAAAACCAGATGTTATTAAATCAAATTTTATGTGTTCAAATAGTTAATTATGAGATTTGGAACAAAATTATACAGATTAATCTAAAATTTTCTACTTTTTACTCGGTTAAAATTCGAACAGATTCTCTATAAAGCCATTTTAGACATGCACGTTTTAATCCGAATAAAGCAAAAACCAGATGTTATTAAATCAAATTTAATGAGTTCAAATAGTTAATTATGGGATTTTAAACAAAATTATACAAATAAATCTAAAATTTTCAGGTTTTTACTCGGTTAAATTCAAACGGATTCTCTATAAAGCCTTTTTAGACATGCACGTTTTAATCCGAACAAAATGACAACTAGATGTTATTAAATCAATTTTTTTAAGTTCAAATATTTAATTATGGTCTTTTGAACAAAATTATAAAGATTAATCTAAAATTTTCAGCTTTTTACTCGTTTAAAATTTGAACGGATTCTCTATAAAGCCTTTTTACACGTGGCCGTTTTAATCCGAACAAAACAAAAACCAGATGTTATTAAATCAAATTTTATGAGTTCAAATAGTTAATTAAGGGATTTTGAACAAAATTATACAGATTAATCTAAAATTTTATGAGTTCAAATAGTTAATCCGTTCGAATTTTAACAAAGTAAAAAGTTGAAAATTTTAGATTAATTTGTATAATTTTGTTCAAAAGCCCATAATTAATTATTTGAACTCAAAGAATTTGATTTAATAACATCTAGTTATTGTTTTATTCGGATTAAAATGTCTACGTCTAAAAATGCTTTATAGAGAATCCGTTCGAATATTAACCAAGTAAAAAGCTAAAAATTTTAGATTAATCTGTATAATTTTGTTTAAAAGACCATATTCAACTACTTGAACTCATAAAATTTGATTTAATAACATCTGGTTTTCGTTTTGTTGGATTAAAACTTGCTTGTCTAAAATTACTTTATAGAGAATCCGTTCGAATTTTAACTAACTAAAAAGCTGAAAATTTTAGATCTATCTGTATAAATTTGTTCAAATTCCCAAAATTAATTATTTGAAATCATAAAATTTTATTTAATAACATATGGTTGTTGTTTTTTTAGATTAAAACGTACATGTCTAAAAAGGCTTTATAGAGAATCCCTTCAAATTTTAACCGAGTAAAAAGCTGAAAGTTTTAGATTAATCTGCATAATTTTGTTCAAAATCCCATAATTAATTATTTGAACTCAAAAAAAATTAATTTAATAACATCTAGTTATCATTTTGTTCGGATTAAAACGTTCATGTCTAAAAAGGCTTTATAGAGAATCTGTTCAAATTTAATCGAGTAAAAACCTGAAAATGTTAGTTTTATCTGTATAATTTTGTTCAAAATCCCATAATTAACTATTTGAACTCCTAAAATTTGATTTAATAACATATGGTTTTTGTTTTGTTCGGACTAAAACGCGCATGTCTAAAAAGGCTTTATAGAGAATACGTTCGAATTTTAACCGAGTAAAAAGCTGAAAATTTTAGATTAATCTGTATAATTTTGTTCAAAATCTCATAATTAACTATTTGAACTCATAAAATTTCATTTAATAAAATCTGGATTTGTTTTGTTCAGATTAAAACGTCCACGTCTAAAAAGGCTTTATAGAGAATCCGTTCAAATTTTAACCGAGTAAAAAGCTTAAAATTTTAGATTAATCTATATAATTTTGTTCAAATGCCCATAATTAATTATTTGAACTCAAAAAATTTGATTTAATAACATCTAGTTATCTTTTTGTTCGGATTAAAATGTCCATGTCTAAAAAGGCTTTATAGAGAATCTGTTCGAATTTTAACCGAGTAAAAAGTTGAAAATTTTAGATTAATTTGTATAATTTAGTTCAAAAGCCCATAATTAATTATTTTAACTCAAAAAATTTGATTTAATAACATCTAGTTTTTGTTTTGTTCGGATTAAAACGTACATGTCTAAAAAGGCTTTATAGAGAATCCGTTCGAATTTTAACCGAGTAAAAAACTGAAAATTTTAGATTTATCTGTATAATTTAGTTCAAAATCCCATAATTAAATATTGGAACTCATAAAATTTGATTTAATAGCATCTGATTTTCGTTTTGTTTGGATTAAAACGTGCATGTCTAAAAAGTCTTTATAGAGAATCCGTTCGAAATTTAACCGAGTAAAAAGCTGAAAATTTTAGATTTATCAGTATAATTTTGTTCAAATGCTCAAAATTAAATATTTGAACTCATAAAATTTCTTTTTATAAAATATTGTTTTCGTTTTGTTGGGATTAAAATGTGCATGTCTAAAAAGGCTTTATAGAGAATCTGTTCGAATTTTAACCGAGTAAAAAGCTAAAAATTTTAGATTAATCTGTATAATTTTGTTCAAAAGCTCAAAATTAAATATTTGAACTCATAAAATTTCATTTAATAAAATCTTGTTTTCGTTTTGTTGGGATTAAAATGTGCATGTCTAGAAAGTCTTTATAGGGTATTCGTTCGAAGTTTAACCGAGTAAAAAGCTAAAAATTTTAGATTAATCTGTATAATTTTGTTTAAAAGACCATATTCAACTATTTGAACTCATAAAATTTGATTTAATATCATCTGGTTTTCGTTTTGGTGGGATTAAAACGTGCATTTCTAAACTTGCTTTATAGAGAATCCGTTCGAATTTTAACCGAGTAAAAAGCTAAAAATTTTAGATTTATCTGTATAATTTTATTTAAAATCCCATAATTAACTATTTGAACTCATAAAATTTTATTTAATAACATCTTGTTTTTGTTTTGTTCGGATTAAAACTTACATGTTTAAAAAGCTTTATAGAGAATCCGTTCAAATTTTAACCGAGTAAAAAGCTGAAATTTTTTTATTAATCTATATAATTTAGTTCAAAAGCCCATAATTAATTATTTGAACTCAAAAAATTGGATTTAATAACATCAAGTTATAGTTGTGTTCGGATTAAAACGTGCATGTCTAAAAAGGCTTTATAGAGAATCTGTTCGAATTTTAACCGACTAAAAAGCTGAAAATTTTAGATTAATCTATATAATTTTGTTCAAAAGCCCATAATTAACTATTTGAACTCATAAAACTTGATTTAATAACATCTGGTTTTTGTTTTGTTGGGATTAAAACGTGCATGTCTAAAATGGCTTTATAGAGAATCCGTTCGAATTTTAACCGAGTAAAAAGCTAAAAATTTTAAATTAATCTGTATAATTCTATTCAAAAGCTCAAAATTAAATATTTAAACTCATAAAATTTAATTTAATAAAATCCGCTTTTCATTTTTTTGAGATTAAAATGTGCATGTCTAAAAAGCCTTTGTAGAAAATTCGTTCGAATTTTAACCGAGTAAAAACCTAAAAATTTTAGATTAATCTGTATAATTTTGTTCAAAAGCTCAAAAGCTCAAAATTAACTATTTGAACTCATAAAATTTCATTCAATAAAATCTGATTTTCGTTTTGTTGGGATTAAAATGTGCATGTGTAAATGGGCTTTAAAGAGAATCTGTTTGAATTTTAATCGAGTAAAAAGCTGAAAATTTTAGATTAATCTTCATAATTTTGTTCAAAAGCTCATAATTAATTATTTGAAATCAAATAATTTTATTTAATAACGTCTAGTTATCGTTTTATTCGGATTAAAACGTGCATGTCTAAAAAGGCTTTATGGAGAATCCGTTTGAATTTTAACCGAGTAAAAAGTTCAAAATTTTAGATTAATCTGTATAATTTCGTTCAAAAGCCCTTAATTAACTATTTGAACTCATAAAATTTGATTTAATAACATCTGGTTTTTGTTTTGCTCGGATTAAAACGTGCATGTCTAAAAAGGCTTTACAGAGAATCCGTTCAAATTTTAACCAATTAAAAAGCTGAAAATTTTAGATTATTCTATATAATTTTGTTCAAAAGCCCATAATTAATTATTTGAACTCAAAAAATTTGATTTAATAACATCTAGTTATCATTTTGTTCGGATTAAAACGTGCATATCTAAAAAGGCTTTATAGAGAATCCGTTCGAATTTTAACCGAGTAAAAAAAAAAAAATTTTAGATTAATCTGTATAATTTCTTTCAAAAGCCCATAATTAATTATTTGAACTCAAAAAATTTGATTTAATAACATCACGTTATCGTTTTGTTGGGATTAAAACGTGCATGTCTAAAAAGGCTTTATAGAGAATCCGTTTGAATTTTAACCGAGTAAAAAGCTAAAATTTTTAGATTTATCTGTATAATTTTGTTCAAAATCTCATAATTAACTATTTGAACTCATTAAATTTGATTTAATAACATCTGGTTTTGTTTTGTTCGGATTAAAATGTCCATGTCTAAAAAGGCTTTCTAGAGAATCCGTTCAAATTTTAAACGAGTAAAAAGATGAAAATTTTAGATTAATCTGTATAACTTTGTTTAAAAGCTCATAATAAATTATTTGAACTCAGAAAATTTGATTTAATAACATATAGTTATCATTTTGTTCGGATTAAAACGTGCATGTCTAAAAAGGCTTTATAGAGTATCCATTCTAATTTTAACCGAGTAAAAAGCTGAAAATTTTAGATTAATCTGTATAATTTTGTTCAAAAGCCCATAATTAACTATTTGAACTCGTAAAATTTGATTTAATAAAATCTGGTTTTTGTTTTGTTCAGATTAAAACGTCTACGTCTAAAAAGGGTTTATAGAGAATCCGTTCGAATATTAACCGGGTAAAAAGCTAAAAATTTTAGGTTAATCTGTATAATTTTATTTAAAAGACCATATTCAACTATTTGAACTCATAAAATTTGATTTAATAACATCTGGTTTTTGTTTTGGTAGGATTAAAACTTGCACGTCAAAAATTGCTTTATAGAGAATCCGTTCAAATTTTAACCAAGTAAAAAGTTGAAAATTTTAGATTTATCTGTATAATTTTTCTAAAAATCCCATAATTAACTATTTGAACTTATAAAATTTTATTTAATAACATCTAGTTTTTGTTTTGTTCGGATTAAAATGTGCATGTCTAAAATTGTTTTATATAGAATCCGTTCGAATTTTGCCCGAGTAAAAAGATGAAAATTTTAGATTTATCTATATAATTTTGTTCAAAATCCCATAAATAAATATTTCAACTCATAAAATTTTATTTAATAACATATGGATTTTGTTTTGTTCGGATTAAAACGTGCATGTCTAAAAAGACTTTATAGATAATCCGTTTAAATTTTAACCGAGTAAAAAGCTGAAACTTTTAGATTAATCTGTATAATTTTGTTCAAAAGCAAATAATTAATTATTTGAAATCAAATAATTTGATTTAATAACGTCTAGTTATCGTTTTATTCAGATTAAAACGTGCATGTCTAAAAAGGCTTTATGGAGAATCCGTTTGAATTTTAACCGAGTAAAAAGCTGAAAATTTTAGATTAATCTGTATAATTTTGTTCAAAAGCTCAAAATTAAATATTTGGACTCATAAAATTTCATTTAATAAAATCTGGTTTTCATTTTGTTGGAATTAAAATGTGCATGTCTAAATAGGCTTTGTTGATAATCCGTTCCAATTTTAACCGAGTAAAAAGGTAAAAATTTTATATTAATCTATATAATTTTGTTCAAAAGCCCATATTCAACTATTTGAACTCATGAAATTCAATTTAATAATATTCGGTTTTCGTTTTGTTGGGATTAAAACTTGCTTATCTAAAATTGCTTTATAGGGAATCCGTTCGAATTTTAACTGACTAAAAAGCCGAAAATTTTATATTTATCTGTATAATTTTGTTCAAAATCCCATAATTAACTATTTGAACTCATAAAATTTGATTTAATAACATATGGTTGTTGTTTTTTGGGATTAAAACATGCATGTCTAAATGAGATTTATAGAGAATCCATTCGAATTTTAACCGAGTAAAAAGCTGAAAATTTTCGATTAATCTGTATAATTTTGTTCAAAAGCTCAAAATTAACTATTTGAACCCATAATTAATTATTTGAAATCAAATAATTTGATTTAATAACGTCTAGTTATCGTTTTATTCGGATTAAAACGTATATGTCTAAAAAGGCTTTATGGAGAATCCATTTGAATTTTAACCGAGTAAAAAGCTGAAAATTTTAGATTAATCTGTATAATTTTATTCAAAAGGCCTTAATTAACTATTTGAACTCTTAAAATTTGATTTAATAACATCTGGTTTTTGTTTTGTTCGGATTAAAATGTGATGTCTAAAAAGGCTTTATAGAGAATCCGTTCAAATTTTAACCAATTAAAAAGCTAAAAATTTTAGATTAATCTATATAATTTTGTTCAAAAGCCCATAATTAATTATTTGAACTCAAAAAATTTGATTTAATAATATCTAGTTATCATTTTGTTCGGATTAAAACGTGCATGTCTAAAAAGGCTTTATAGAGAATCCGTTCGAATTTTAACCGAGTAAAAAGCTAAAAATTTTAGATTAATCTGTATAATTTTATTCAAAAGTTCAAAATTAAATATTTGAACTCAAAAAATTTTTGAGTGAATAACATCTTGTTTTGGTTTTGTTGGGATTAAGACGTGCATTTCTAAAAAGGTTTTATAGAGAATCCGTTCAAATTTTAACCAAGTAAAAAGCTAAAAATTTTAGATTAATCTGTATAATTTTGATCAAAAGCCCATAATTAATTATTTGAACTCAAAAAATTTGATTTAATAACATCTAGTAATTGTTTTGTTCGGATTAAAACGTGCATGTCTAAAAAGGCTTTACAGAGAATCTGTTCGAATTTTAACCGACTAAAAAGTTGAAAATTTTAGACTAATCTGTATAATTTTGTTTAAAAGTCCGTAATTAACTATTTGAACTCATAAAATTTGATTTAATAACATTTGGTTTTTGTTTTGTTGGGATTAAAACGTGCATTTTAATAAAGGCTTTATAGAGAATCCGTTCAAATTTTAACAGAGTAAAAAGCTAAAAAATTTAGATTAATCTCTATAATTTTATTCAAAAGATCAAAATTAAATATTTGAACTCATAAAATTTCATTTAAAATAATCTAGTTTCCATTTTGTTGAGATTAAATTGTGTATGTATAAAAAGGATTTATAGAGAATCCGTTTGAATTTTAACCGAATAAAAAGCTAAAAATTTTAGATTAATCTACATAATTTTGTTTAAAAGACCATAATAACTATTTGAGCTCATAAAATTTGATTTAATAACATGTGGTTTTCGTTTTGGTGGGATTAAAACTTGCATGTCTAAAATTTTAATCGAGTAAAAAGCTGAAAATTTTAGATTTATCTGTATAATTTTGTTCAAAATCCTATAATTAATTATTTGATCTCATAAAATTTATTTTAATAAAATCTTGTTTTCATTTTGTTGGGATTAAAACTTGCATGTCTAAAAAGGCTTTATAGAGAATCTGTTCGAATTTTAACCGAGTAAAAAGCTTAAAATTTTAGATTAATCTGTATAATTTTGTTCAAAAGCTCAAAATTAAATATTTGAACTCATAAAATTTCATTTAATAAAATCTTGTTTTCGTTTTGTTGGGATTAAAATGTGCATGTCTAAAAAGTCTTTGTAGAGAATTCGTTCGAATTTTAACCGAGTAAAAAGGTTTAAATTTTAGATTAATCTGTATAATTTTGTTTAAAAGACCATATTCAACTATTTGAACTCATAAAATTTGATTTAATAATATCTGGTTTTCGTTTTGGTGGGATTAAAACATGCATCTCTAAAATTGCTTTATAGAGAATCCGTTCGAAGCTTAACCGAGTAAAAAGCTAAAAATTTTAGATTTATCTGTATAATTTTATTCAAAATCACATAATTAACTATTTGAACATATAAAATTTTATTTTATAACATCTTGTTTTTGTTTTGTTCGGATTAAAACGTGCATGTCTAAAAAGCTTTATAGAGAATCCGTTCAAATTTTAACCGAGTAAAAAGCTGAAAATTTTAGATTAATTTATATAATTTTGTTCAAAAGCCCATAATTAATTATTTGAACTCAAAAAATTGGATTTAATAACATCTAGTTATCGTTGTGCTCGGATTAAAACGTGCATGTCTAAAAAGGATTTATAGAAAATCTGTTCGAATTTTAACCGACTAAAAGTTAAAAATTTTAGATTAATCTATATAATTTTGTTCAGAAGCCCATAATTAACTATTTGAACTCATAAAATTTTATTTAATAACATCTGGTTTTTGTTTTGTTGGGATTAAAACGTGCATGTCTAAAATGGCTTTATAGAGAACCCGTTCGAATTTTAACCGAGTAAAAAGCTAAAAATTTTAGATTAATCTGTATAATTTTATTCAAAAGCTCAAAATTAAATATTTGAACTCATAAAATTTAATAAAATCCGGTTTTCGTTTTGTTGAGATTAAAATTTGCATGTCTAAAAAGGCTTTGTAGAGAATCCGTTCGAATTTTAACCGAGTAAAAAGCTAAAAATTTTAGATTAATCTGTATAATTTTGTTCAAAAGCCCATGTTCAACTATTTGAACTCATAAAATTTGATTTAGTAAAATCTAATTTTCGTTTTGTTAGGATTAAAACTGTCTTGTCTAAAATTGGTTTATAAAGAATCCGTTCGAATTTTAACCGAGTAAAAAGCTGAAAATTTTAGATTTATTTGTATAATTTTGTTCAAAATCCCATAATTAACAATTTGATCTCATAAAATTTGATTTAGTAACATCTGAATTTGTTTTGTTCGGATTAAAACGTCTACGTCTAAAAAGGCTTTATAGAGAATCCGTTCAAATTTTAACCGAGTAAAAAGCCGAAAATTTTAGATTTATCTGTATAATTTTGTTCAAAATCCCATAATTAACTATTTGATCTCATAAAATTTGATTTAATAACATCTGGATTTGTTTTGTTCGGATTAAAACGTCTACGTCTAAGAAGGCTTTATAGAGAATCCGTTCAAATTTTAACCGAGTAAAAAGCTGAATATTATTTGATTAATCTGTATAATTTTGTTCAAAAGGCCATAATTAATTATTTGAACTCAAAAAATTTGATTTAATAACATCTAGTTATCGTTTTGTTCGGATTAAAACGTGCATGTCTAAAAAGGCTTTATAGAGAATCTGTTCAAATTTTAATCGAGTAAAAAGTTGAAAATTTTAGATTAATCAGTATAATTTTGTTCAAAAGCCCAAAATTAACTATTTGAACTCCTAATATTTGATTTAATAACATCTGGTTTTCATTTTGTTGTGATTAAAACCTTCAAGTCTAAAAAGGCTTTATAGAGAATCCTTTCGAATTTTAATAGAGTAAAAAGCATAAAATTTTAGATTAATCTATATACTTTTGTTCGAAAGCTTAAAATTAAATATTTAAACTCATAAAATTTAATTTAATAAAATCTAGTTTTCATTTTGTTGGGATTAAAATGTGCATGTCTAAAAAGGATTTGTAGAGAATTAAAAATTTTAGATAAATCTGTATAATTTTATTCAAAAGCTCAAAATTAAATATCTGAACTCATAAAATTTTATTTAATTAAATATTTTTTTCGTTTTGTTGAGATTAAAATGTGCATGTCTAAAAAGACTTTGTAGAGAATCCCTACAAATTTTAACTGAGTAAAAAGCTAAAAATTTTAGATTAATCTATATAATTTTGTTCAAAAACCCATATTCAACTATTTGAACTCATAAAATTTGATTTAATAACATCCAATTTTCGTTTTGTTGGGATTAAAACTTGCTTGTCTAAATTTGCTTTATAGAGAATCCGTTCGAATTTTAACAGAGTAAAAAGCTGAAAATTTTAGATTTATCTGTATAATTTTGATCAAAATCTCATAATTAAATATTTGAACTTATAAAATTTGATTTAATAACATCTGGGTTTTTTTTTGTTCGGATTAAAACGTCTACGTCTAAAAAGGCTTTATAGAGAATCCGTTCAAATTTTAACTGAGTAAAAAGCTAAAAATTTTAGATTAATCTATATAATTTTGTTCAAAAGCCCATAATTAATTATTTGAATTCAAAAAATTTGATTTAATAACATCTAGTTATCATTTTGTTCGGATTAAAACGTGCATGTCTAAAAAGGCTTTATAGAGAATCCGTTTAAATTTAACCGAGTAAAAAGCTGAAAATTTTAGATTAATCTGTATAATTTTGTTCAAAATCCCATAATTAACTATTTGGACTCGTAGAATTTGATTTAATAACATCTGGTTTCGTTTTGTTGGGATTACAACGTGCATGTTTAAAAAGGCTGTATAGAGAATCACGTTCGAATTTTAAACAAGTAAAAAGCTAAAAATTTTAGTTTAATCTGTATAATTTTTTTCAAAAGCTCATATTCAACTATTTAAACTCATAAAATTTGATTTAAAATGTACATTTCTAAAAAAGCTTTATAGAGAATCCGTTCAAATTTTAACAGAGTAAAAAGTTGAAAATTTTAGATTTATCTGTATAATTTTGTTCAAAATCCCATAGTTAACTATTTGAAATCGTGAAATTTTATTTAATAACATCTGTTTTTTGTTTTGTTCGGATTAAAACGTGCATGTTTAAAAAGGCTTTATAGAGAATCCGTTCGAATTTCAACCAAGTAAAAAGCTGAAAATTTTGGATTAATCTGTATAATTTTGTTCAAAAGCACAAAATTAAATATTTGAACTCATAAAATTTCATTTAATAAAATCTTGTTTTTGTTTTGTTTGGATTAAAACGTGCATGTCTAAAAAGGCTTTAAGAGAATCCGTTCGAATTTTAACCGACTAAAAAGTTGAAAATTTTAGGTTAATCTGTATAATTTTGTTTAAAAGACCATATTCAACTATTTGATCTCATAAAATTTGATTTAATAACATCTGGTTTTCGTTTTGGTGGGATTAAAACTTGCATGTCTAAAATTGCTTTATAGAGAATCCGTTTGAATTTTAACAGAGTAAAAAGCTAAAAATTTTAGATTTATTTGTATAATTTTGTTCAAAATCCCATAATTAACTATTTGAGCTCATAAAATTTTATGTAATAACATTTGTTTTTTATTTTGCTCGGATTAAAACGTGCATGTCTAAAAAGACTTTATTGAGAATCCGTTCAAATTTTAACCGAGTAAAAAAAGCTTAAACTTTTAGACTAATCTATATAATTTTGTTCAAAAGCCCATAATTAATTATTTGAACTTAAAAAATTTGATTTAATAACATCTACTTATCGTTTTGTTCGATTTAATACGTACATATCTAAAAAGGCTTTATAGAGAATCTATTTGAATTTTAACCGAGTAAAAAGTTGAAATCATAAAATTTGATTTAATAACATCTGGTTTTCGTTTTGTTGGGATTAAAACACGCATGTCCAAAAAGGCTTTGAAGAGAATCCGTTCGTATTTTAACCTAGTAAAAAGCTAAAAATTTTAGATTAATTTGTATAATTTTGTTCAAAAGCCCATGTTCAACTATTTGAACTCATAAAATTTGATTTTGTTTTGTAGGGATTAAAACTTGCTTGTCTAAAATTGCTTTATAGAGAATCCGTTCGAATTTTAACCGAGTAAAAAGCTGGAAATTTTAGATATATCTGTATAATTTTGTTCAAAATGCCATAGTTAACTATTTGAACTCATAAAATTTCATTTAATAAAATCTTGTTTTCATTTTGTTGGGATCAAAATGTGCATGTCTAAAAAGGCTTTATAGAGAATCCGTTCGAATTTTAACCGAGTAAAAAGCTTAAAATTTTAGATTAATAAGTATAGTTTTGTTCAAAAGCCCAAAATTAATTATTTGAACTCATAAAATTTCATTTAATAAAATCTGATTTTCGTTTTGTTGGAATTAAAATGTGCAAGTGTAAATGGGCTTTAAAGAGAATCTGTTCGAATTTTATCCGAGTAAAAAGCTGAAAATTATTGATTAATCTGCATAATTTTGTTCAAAAGCCCATAATTAGTTATTTGAACTCAAAATATTTGATTTAATAACATCTAGTTATCGTTTTGTTGGGATTAAAACGTGCATGTCTAAAAAGGCTTTTATAGAGAATCCATTCAAATTTTAACCGAGTAAAAAGCTAAAAATTTTAGATTAATCTGTATAATTCTGTTCAAAAGCACATAATTAATTATTTGAACTCAAAAAATTTGATTTAATAACATCTCGTTATCGTTTTGTGTGGATTAAAACGTACATTTCTAAAAAAGCTTTATAGAGAATCTGTTCGAATTTTAACCGACTAAAAAGTTGAAAATTTTAGATTAATCTGTATAATTTTGTTCAAAAGCCCATAATGAACTATTTGAAATCATAAAATTTGATTTAATAACATCTATTTTTCATTTTGTTGGTATTAAAACATGCATGTCTATAAAGATTTTATAGAGAATCCGTTCGAATTTTAACCGAGTAAAAAGCCTAAAATTTTAGATTAATCTGTAAAATTTTATTCAAAAGCTCAAAATTAAATATTTAAACTCTTAAAATTTGATTTAATAACATCTAGTTTTGTTTTGTTCGGACTAAAATGTCCACGTCTAGAAAGGCTTTATAGAGAACCTGTTCAAATTTTAAACGAGTAAAAAGCTGAAAATTTTAGATTAATATGTATAATTTTATTCAAAAGACCATAATTAACTATTTGTACTCGTAAAATTTGAACTCAAAATATTTGATTTAATAACATCTAGTTTCGTTTTGTTGGGATTAAAACGTGCATGTCTGAAAAGGCTTTATAGAGAATCCGTTCGAATTTTAACCGAGTAAAAAGCTTAAAATTTTAGATTAATAAGTATAGTTTTGTTCAAAAGCCCAAAATTAACTATTTGAACTCATAAAATTTCATTTAATAAAATCTGGTTTTCGTTTTGTTGGAATTAAAATGTGCAAGTGTAAATGGGCTTTAAAGAGAATCTGTTCGAATTTTATCCGAGTAAAAAGCTGAAAATTATTGATTAATCTGCATAATTTTGTTCAAAAGCCCATAATTAGTTATTTGAACTCAAAATATTTGATTTAATAACATCTAGTTATCGTTTTGTTGGGATTAAAACGTGCATGTCTAAAAAGGCTTTTATAGAGAATCCATTCAAATTTTAACCGAGTAAAAAGCTAGAAATTTTAGATTAATCTGTATAATTCTGTTCAAAAGCACATAATTAATTATTTGAACTCAAAAAATTTGATTTAATAACATCTCGTTATCGTTTTGTGTGGATTAAAACGTACATTTCTAAAAAAGCTTTATAGAGAATCTGTTCGAATTTTAACCGACTAAAAAGTTGAAAATTTTAGATTAATCTGTATAATTTTGTTCAAAAGCCCATAATGAACTATTTGAAATCATAAAATTTGATTTAATAACATCTATTTTTCATTTTGTTGGTATTAAAACATGCATGTCTATAAAGATTTTATAGAGAATCCGTTCGAATTTTAACCGAGTAAAAAGCCTAAAATTTTAGATTAATCTGTAAAATTTTATTCAAAAGCTCAAAATTAAATATTTAAACTCTTAAAATTTGATTTAATAACATCTAGTTTTGTTTTGTTCGGACTAAAATGTCCACGTCTAGAAAGGCTTTATAGAGAACCTGTTCAAATTTTAAACGAGTAAAAAGCTGAAAATTTTAGATTAATATGTATAATTTTATTCAAAAGACCATAATTAACTATTTGTACTCGTAAAATTTGAACTCAAAATATTTGATTTAATAACATCTAGTTTCGTTTTGTTGGGATTAAAACGTGCATGTCTGAAAAGGCTTTATAGAGAATCCGTTCGAATTTTAACCGAGTAAAAAGCTTAAAATTTTAGATTAATAAGTATAGTTTTGTTCAAAAGCCCAAAATTAACTATTTGAACTCATAAAATTTCATTTAATAAAATCTGGTTTTCGTTTTGTTGGAATTAAAATGTGCAAGTGTAAATGGGCTTTAAAGAGAATCTGTTCGAATTTTATCCGAGTAAAAAGCTGAAAATTATTGATTAATCTGCATAATTTTGTTCAAAAGCCCATAATTAGTTATTTGAACTCAAAATATTTGATTTAATAACATCTAGTTATCGTTTTGTTGGGATTAAAACGTGCATGTCTAAAAAGGCTTTTATAGAGAATCCATTCAAATTTTAACCGAGTAAAAAGCTAGAAATTTTAGATTAATCTGTATAATTCTGTTCAAAAGCACATAATTAATTATTTGAACTCAAAAAATTTGATTTAATAACATCTCGTTATCGTTTTGTGTGGATTAAAACGTACATTTCTAAAAAAGCTTTATAGAGAATCTGTTCGAATTTTAACCGACTAAAAAGTTGAAAATTTTAGATTAATCTGTATAATTTTGTTCAAAAGCCCATAATGAACTATTTGAAATCATAAAATTTGATTTAATAACATCTATTTTTCATTTTGTTGGTATTAAAACATGCATGTCTATAAAGATTTTATAGAGAATCCGTTCGAATTTTAACCGAGTAAAAAGCCTAAAATTTTAGATTAATCTGTAAAATTTTATTCAAAAGCTCAAAATTAAATATTTAAACTCTTAAAATTTGATTTAATAACATCTAGTTTTGTTTTGTTCGGACTAAAATGTCCACGTCTAGAAAGGCTTTATAGAGAACCTGTTCAAATTTTAAACGAGTAAAAAGCTGAAAATTTTAGATTAATATGTATAATTTTATTCAAAAGACCATAATTAACTATTTGTACTCGTAAAATTTGAACTCAAAATATTTGATTTAATAACATCTAGTTTCGTTTTGTTGGGATTAAAACGTGCATGTCTGAAAAGGCTTTATAGAGAATCCGTTCGAATTTTAACCGAGTAAAAAGCTTAAAATTTTAGATTAATAAGTATAGTTTTGTTCAAAAGCCCAAAATTAACTATTTGAACTCATAAAATTTCATTTAATAAAATCTGGTTTTCGTTTTGTTGGAATTAAAATGTGCAAGTGTAAATGGGCTTTAAAGAGAATCTGTTCGAATTTTATCCGAGTAAAAAGCTGAAAATTATTGATTAATCTGCATAATTTTGTTCAAAAGCCCATAATTAGTTATTTGAACTCAAAATATTTGATTTAATAACATCTAGTTATCGTTTTGTTGGGATTAAAACGTGCATGTCTAAAAAGGCTTTTATAGAGAATCCATTCAAATTTTAACCGAGTAAAAAGCTAGAAATTTTAGATTAATCTGTATAATTCTGTTCAAAAGCACATAATTAATTATTTGAACTCAAAAAATTTGATTTAATAACATCTCGTTATCGTTTTGTGTGGATTAAAACGTACATTTCTAAAAAAGCTTTATAGAGAATCTGTTCGAATTTTAACCGACTAAAAAGTTGAAAATTTTAGATTAATCTGTATAATTTTGTTCAAAAGCCCATAATGAACTATTTGAAATCATAAAATTTGATTTAATAACATCTATTTTTCATTTTGTTGGTATTAAAACATGCATGTCTATAAAGATTTTATAGAGAATCCGTTCGAATTTTAACCGAGTAAAAAGCCTAAAATTTTAGATTAATCTGTAAAATTTTATTCAAAAGCTCAAAATTAAATATTTAAACTCTTAAAATTTGATTTAATAACATCTAGTTTTGTTTTGTTCGGACTAAAATGTCCACGTCTAGAAAGGCTTTATAGAGAACCTGTTCAAATTTTAAACGAGTAAAAAGCTGAAAATTTTAGATTAATATGTATAATTTTATTCAAAAGACCATAATTAACTATTTGTACTCGTAAAATTTGAACTCAAAATATTTGATTTAATAACATCTAGTTTCGTTTTGTTGGGATTAAAACGTGCATGTCTGAAAAGGCTTTATAGAGAATCCGTTCGAATTTTAACCGAGTAAAAAGCTTAAAATTTTAGATTAATAAGTATAGTTTTGTTCAAAAGCCCAAAATTAACTATTTGAACTCATAAAATTTCATTTAATAAAATCTGGTTTTCGTTTTGTTGGAATTAAAATGTGCAAGTGTAAATGGGCTTTAAAGAGAATCTGTTCGAATTTTATCCGAGTAAAAAGCTGAAAATTATTGATTAATCTGCATAATTTTGTTCAAAAGCCCATAATTAGTTATTTGAACTCAAAATATTTGATTTAATAACATCTAGTTATCGTTTTGTTGGGATTAAAACGTGCATGTCTAAAAAGGCTTTTATAGAGAATCCATTCAAATTTTAACCGAGTAAAAAGCTAGAAATTTTAGATTAATCTGTATAATTCTGTTCAAAAGCACATAATTAATTATTTGAACTCAAAAAATTTGATTTAATAACATCTCGTTATCGTTTTGTGTGGATTAAAACGTACATTTCTAAAAAAGCTTTATAGAGAATCTGTTCGAATTTTAACCGACTAAAAAGTTGAAAATTTTAGATTAATCTGTATAATTTTGTTCAAAAGCCCATAATGAACTATTTGAAATCATAAAATTTGATTTAATAACATCTATTTTTCATTTTGTTGGTATTAAAACATGCATGTCTATAAAGATTTTATAGAGAATCCGTTCGAATTTTAACCGAGTAAAAAGCCTAAAATTTTAGATTAATCTGTAAAATTTTATTCAAAAGCTCAAAATTAAATATTTAAACTCTTAAAATTTGATTTAATAACATCTAGTTTTGTTTTGTTCGGACTAAAATGTCCACGTCTAGAAAGGCTTTATAGAGAACCTGTTCAAATTTTAAACGAGTAAAAAGCTGAAAATTTTAGATTAATATGTATAATTTTATTCAAAAGACCATAATTAACTATTTGTACTCGTAAAATTTGAACTCAAAATATTTGATTTAATAACATCTAGTTTCGTTTTGTTGGGATTAAAACGTGCATGTCTGAAAAGGCTTTATAGAGAATCCGTTCGAATTTTAACCGAGTAAAAAGCTTAAAATTTTAGATTAATAAGTATAGTTTTGTTCAAAAGCCCAAAATTAACTATTTGAACTCATAAAATTTCATTTAATAAAATCTGGTTTTCGTTTTGTTGGAATTAAAATGTGCAAGTGTAAATGGGCTTTAAAGAGAATCTGTTCGAATTTTATCCGAGTAAAAAGCTGAAAATTATTGATTAATCTGCATAATTTTGTTCAAAAGCCCATAATTAGTTATTTGAACTCAAAATATTTGATTTAATAACATCTAGTTATCGTTTTGTTGGGATTAAAACGTGCATGTCTAAAAAGGCTTTTATAGAGAATCCATTCAAATTTTAACCGAGTAAAAAGCTAAAAATTTTAGATTAATCTGTATAATTCTGTTCAAAAGCACATAATTAATTATTTGAACTCAAAAAATTTGATTTAATAACATCTCGTTATCGTTTTGTGTGGATTAAAACGTACATTTCTAAAAAAGCTTTATAGAGAATCTGTTCGAATTTTAACCGACTAAAAAGTTGAAAATTTTAGATTAATCTGTATAATTTTGTTCAAAAGCCCATAATGAACTATTTGAAATCATAAAATTTGATTTAATAACATCTATTTTTCATTTTGTTGGTATTAAAACATGCATGTCTATAAAGATTTTATAGAGAATCCGTTCGAATTTTAACCGAGTAAAAAGCCTAAAATTTTAGATTAATCTGTAAAATTTTATTCAAAAGCTCAAAATTAAATATTTAAACTCTTAAAATTTGATTTAATAACATCTAGTTTTGTTTTGTTCGGACTAAAATGTCCACGTCTAGAAAGGCTTTATAGAGAACCTGTTCAAATTTTAAACGAGTAAAAAGCTGAAAATTTTAGATTAATATGTATAATTTTATTCAAAAGACCATAATTAACTATTTGTACTCGTAAAATTTGAACTCAAAATATTTGATTTAATAACATCTAGTTTCGTTTTGTTGGGATTAAAACGTGCATGTCTGAAAAGGCTTTATAGAGAATCCGTTCGAATTTTAACCGAGTAAAAAGCTTAAAATTTTAGATTAATAAGTATAGTTTTGTTCAAAAGCCCAAAATTAACTATTTGAACTCATAAAATTTCATTTAATAAAATCTGGTTTTCGTTTTGTTGGAATTAAAATGTGCAAGTGTAAATGGGCTTTAAAGAGAATCTGTTCGAATTTTATCCGAGTAAAAAGCTGAAAATTATTGATTAATCTGCATAATTTTGTTCAAAAGCCCATAATTAGTTATTTGAACTCAAAATATTTGATTTAATAACATCTAGTTATCGTTTTGTTGGGATTAAAACGTGCATGTCTAAAAAGGCTTTTATAGAGAATCCATTCAAATTTTAACCGAGTAAAAAGCTAGAAATTTTAGATTAATCTGTATAATTCTGTTCAAAAGCACATAATTAATTATTTGAACTCAAAAAATTTGATTTAATAACATCTCGTTATCGTTTTGTGTGGATTAAAACGTACATTTCTAAAAAAGCTTTATAGAGAATCTGTTCGAATTTTAACCGACTAAAAAGTTGAAAATTTTAGATTAATCTGTATAATTTTGTTCAAAAGCCCATAATGAACTATTTGAAATCATAAAATTTGATTTAATAACATCTATTTTTCATTTTGTTGGTATTAAAACATGCATGTCTATAAAGATTTTATAGAGAATCCGTTCGAATTTTAACCGAGTAAAAAGCCTAAAATTTTAGATTAATCTGTAAAATTTTATTCAAAAGCTCAAAATTAAATATTTAAACTCTTAAAATTTGATTTAATAACATCTAGTTTTGTTTTGTTCGGACTAAAATGTCCACGTCTAGAAAGGCTTTATAGAGAACCTGTTCAAATTTTAAACGAGTAAAAAGCTGAAAATTTTAGATTAATATGTATAATTTTATTCAAAAGACCATAATTAACTATTTGTACTCGTAAAATTTGAACTCAAAATATTTGATTTAATAACATCTAGTTTCGTTTTGTTGGGATTAAAACGTGCATGTCTGAAAAGGCTTTATAGAGAATCCGTTCGAATTTTAACCGAGTAAAAAGCTTAAAATTTTAGATTAATAAGTATAGTTTTGTTCAAAAGCCCAAAATTAACTATTTGAACTCATAAAATTTCATTTAATAAAATCTGGTTTTCGTTTTGTTGGAATTAAAATGTGCAAGTGTAAATGGGCTTTAAAGAGAATCTGTTCGAATTTTATCCGAGTAAAAAGCTGAAAATTATTGATTAATCTGCATAATTTTGTTCAAAAGCCCATAATTAGTTATTTGAACTCAAAATATTTGATTTAATAACATCTAGTTATCGTTTTGTTGGGATTAAAACGTGCATGTCTAAAAAGGCTTTTATAGAGAATCCATTCAAATTTTAACCGAGTAAAAAGCTAAACATTTTAGATTAATCTGTATAATTCTGTTCAAAAGCACATAATTAATTATTTGAACTCAAAAAATTTGATTTAATAACATCTCGTTATCGTTTTGTGTGGATTAAAACGTACATTTCTAAAAAAGCTTTATAGAGAATCTGTTCGAATTTTAACCGACTAAAAAGTTGAAAATTTTAGATTAATCTGTATAATTTTGTTCAAAAGCCCATAATGAACTATTTGAAATCATAAAATTTGATTTAATAACATCTATTTTTCATTTTGTTGGTATTAAAACATGCATGTCTATAAAGATTTTATAGAGAATCCGTTCGAATTTTAACCGAGTAAAAAGCCTAAAATTTTAGATTAATCTGTAAAATTTTATTCAAAAGCTCAAAATTAAATATTTAAACTCTTAAAATTTGATTTAATAACATCTAGTTTTGTTTTGTTCGGACTAAAATGTCCACGTCTAGAAAGGCTTTATAGAGAACCTGTTCAAATTTTAAACGAGTAAAAAGCTGAAAATTTTAGATTAATATGTATAATTTTATTCAAAAGACCATAATTAACTATTTGTACTCGTAAAATTTGAACTCAAAATATTTGATTTAATAACATCTAGTTTCGTTTTGTTGGGATTAAAACGTGCATGTCTGAAAAGGCTTTATAGAGAATCCGTTCGAATTTTAACCGAGTAAAAAGCTTAAAATTTTAGATTAATAAGTATAGTTTTGTTCAAAAGCCCAAAATTAACTATTTGAACTCATAAAATTTCATTTAATAAAATCTGGTTTTCGTTTTGTTGGAATTAAAATGTGCAAGTGTAAATGGGCTTTAAAGAGAATCTGTTCGAATTTTATCCGAGTAAAAAGCTGAAAATTATTGATTAATCTGCATAATTTTGTTCAAAAGCCCATAATTAGTTATTTGAACTCAAAATATTTGATTTAATAACATCTAGTTATCGTTTTGTTGGGATTAAAACGTGCATGTCTAAAAAGGCTTTTATAGAGAATCCATTCAAATTTTAACCGAGTAAAAAGCTAGAAATTTTAGATTAATCTGTATAATTCTGTTCAAAAGCACATAATTAATTATTTGAACTCAAAAAATTTGATTTAATAACATCTCGTTATCGTTTTGTGTGGATTAAAACGTACATTTCTAAAAAAGCTTTATAGAGAATCTGTTCGAATTTTAACCGACTAAAAAGTTGAAAATTTTAGATTAATCTGTATAATTTTGTTCAAAAGCCCATAATGAACTATTTGAAATCATAAAATTTGATTTAATAACATCTATTTTTCATTTTGTTGGTATTAAAACATGCATGTCTATAAAGATTTTATAGAGAATCCGTTCGAATTTTAACCGAGTAAAAAGCCTAAAATTTTAGATTAATCTGTAAAATTTTATTCAAAAGCTCAAAATTAAATATTTAAACTCTTAAAATTTGATTTAATAACATCTAGTTTTGTTTTGTTCGGACTAAAATGTCCACGTCTAGAAAGGCTTTATAGAGAACCTGTTCAAATTTTAAACGAGTAAAAAGCTGAAAATTTTAGATTAATATGTATAATTTTATTCAAAAGACCATAATTAACTATTTGTACTCGTAAAATTTGAACTCAAAATATTTGATTTAATAACATCTAGTTTCGTTTTGTTGGGATTAAAACGTGCATGTCTGAAAAGGCTTTATAGAGAATCCGTTCGAATTTTAACCGAGTAAAAAGCTTAAAATTTTAGATTAATAAGTATAGTTTTGTTCAAAAGCCCAAAATTAACTATTTGAACTCATAAAATTTCATTTAATAAAATCTGGTTTTCGTTTTGTTGGAATTAAAATGTGCAAGTGTAAATGGGCTTTAAAGAGAATCTGTTCGAATTTTATCCGAGTAAAAAGCTGAAAATTATTGATTAATCTGCATAATTTTGTTCAAAAGCCCATAATTAGTTATTTGAACTCAAAATATTTGATTTAATAACATCTAGTTATCGTTTTGTTGGGATTAAAACGTGCATGTCTAAAAAGGCTTTTATAGAGAATCCATTCAAATTTTAACCGAGTAAAAAGCTAGAAATTTTAGATTAATCTGTATAATTCTGTTCAAAAGCACATAATTAATTATTTGAACTCAAAAAATTTGATTTAATAACATCTCGTTATCGTTTTGTGTGGATTAAAACGTACATTTCTAAAAAAGCTTTATAGAGAATCTGTTCGAATTTTAACCGACTAAAAAGTTGAAAATTTTAGATTAATCTGTATAATTTTGTTCAAAAGCCCATAATGAACTATTTGAAATCATAAAATTTGATTTAATAACATCTATTTTTCATTTTGTTGGTATTAAAACATGCATGTCTATAAAGATTTTATAGAGAATCCGTTCGAATTTTAACCGAGTAAAAAGCCTAAAATTTTAGATTAATCTGTAAAATTTTATTCAAAAGCTCAAAATTAAATATTTAAACTCTTAAAATTTGATTTAATAACATCTAGTTTTGTTTTGTTCGGACTAAAATGTCCACGTCTAGAAAGGCTTTATAGAGAACCTGTTCAAATTTTAAACGAGTAAAAAGCTGAAAATTTTAGATTAATATGTATAATTTTATTCAAAAGACCATAATTAACTATTTGTACTCGTAAAATTTGAACTCAAAATATTTGATTTAATAACATCTAGTTTCGTTTTGTTGGGATTAAAACGTGCATGTCTGAAAAGGCTTTATAGAGAATCCGTTCGAATTTTAACCGAGTAAAAAGCTTAAAATTTTAGATTAATAAGTATAGTTTTGTTCAAAAGCCCAAAATTAACTATTTGAACTCATAAAATTTCATTTAATAAAATCTGGTTTTCGTTTTGTTGGAATTAAAATGTGCAAGTGTAAATGGGCTTTAAAGAGAATCTGTTCGAATTTTATCCGAGTAAAAAGCTGAAAATTATTGATTAATCTGCATAATTTTGTTCAAAAGCCCATAATTAGTTATTTGAACTCAAAATATTTGATTTAATAACATCTAGTTATCGTTTTGTTGGGATTAAAACGTGCATGTCTAAAAAGGCTTTTATAGAGAATCCATTCAAATTTTAACCGAGTAAAAAGCTAAAAATTTTAGATTAATCTGTATAATTCTGTTCAAAAGCACATAATTAATTATTTGAACTCAAAAAATTTGATTTAATAACATCTCGTTATCGTTTTGTGTGGATTAAAACGTACATTTCTAAAAAAGCTTTATAGAGAATCTGTTCGAATTTTAACCGACTAAAAAGTTGAAAATTTTAGATTAATCTGTATAATTTTGTTCAAAAGCCCATAATGAACTATTTGAAATCATAAAATTTGATTTAATAACATCTATTTTTCATTTTGTTGGTATTAAAACATGCATGTCTATAAAGATTTTATAGAGAATCCGTTCGAATTTTAACCGAGTAAAAAGCCTAAAATTTTAGATTAATCTGTAAAATTTTATTCAAAAGCTCAAAATTAAATATTTAAACTCTTAAAATTTGATTTAATAACATCTAGTTTTGTTTTGTTCGGACTAAAATGTCCACGTCTAGAAAGGCTTTATAGAGAACCTGTTCAAATTTTAAACGAGTAAAAAGCTGAAAATTTTAGATTAATATGTATAATTTTATTCAAAAGACCATAATTAACTATTTGTACTCGTAAAATTTGAACTCAAAATATTTGATTTAATAACATCTAGTTTCGTTTTGTTGGGATTAAAACGTGCATGTCTGAAAAGGCTTTATAGAGAATCCGTTCGAATTTTAACCGAGTAAAAAGCTTAAAATTTTAGATTAATAAGTATAGTTTTGTTCAAAAGCCCAAAATTAACTATTTGAACTCATAAAATTTCATTTAATAAAATCTGGTTTTCGTTTTGTTGGAATTAAAATGTGCAAGTGTAAATGGGCTTTAAAGAGAATCTGTTCGAATTTTATCCGAGTAAAAAGCTGAAAATTATTGATTAATCTGCATAATTTTGTTCAAAAGCCCATAATTAGTTATTTGAACTCAAAATATTTGATTTAATAACATCTAGTTATCGTTTTGTTGGGATTAAAACGTGCATGTCTAAAAAGGCTTTTATAGAGAATCCATTCAAATTTTAACCGAGTAAAAAGCTAGAAATTTTAGATTAATCTGTATAATTCTGTTCAAAAGCACATAATTAATTATTTGAACTCAAAAAATTTGATTTAATAACATCTCGTTATCGTTTTGTGTGGATTAAAACGTACATTTCTAAAAAAGCTTTATAGAGAATCTGTTCGAATTTTAACCGACTAAAAAGTTGAAAATTTTAGATTAATCTGTATAATTTTGTTCAAAAGCCCATAATGAACTATTTGAAATCATAAAATTTGATTTAATAACATCTATTTTTCATTTTGTTGGTATTAAAACATGCATGTCTATAAAGATTTTATAGAGAATCCGTTCGAATTTTAACCGAGTAAAAAGCCTAAAATTTTAGATTAATCTGTAAAATTTTATTCAAAAGCTCAAAATTAAATATTTAAACTCTTAAAATTTGATTTAATAACATCTAGTTTTGTTTTGTTCGGACTAAAATGTCCACGTCTAGAAAGGCTTTATAGAGAACCTGTTCAAATTTTAAACGAGTAAAAAGCTGAAAATTTTAGATTAATATGTATAATTTTATTCAAAAGACCATAATTAACTATTTGTACTCGTAAAATTTGAACTCAAAATATTTGATTTAATAACATCTAGTTTCGTTTTGTTGGGATTAAAACGTGCATGTCTGAAAAGGCTTTATAGAGAATCCGTTCGAATTTTAACCGAGTAAAAAGCTTAAAATTTTAGATTAATAAGTATAGTTTTGTTCAAAAGCCCAAAATTAACTATTTGAACTCATAAAATTTCATTTAATAAAATCTGGTTTTCGTTTTGTTGGAATTAAAATGTGCAAGTGTAAATGGGCTTTAAAGAGAATCTGTTCGAATTTTATCCGAGTAAAAAGCTGAAAATTATTGATTAATCTGCATAATTTTGTTCAAAAGCCCATAATTAGTTATTTGAACTCAAAATATTTGATTTAATAACATCTAGTTATCGTTTTGTTGGGATTAAAACGTGCATGTCTAAAAAGGCTTTTATAGAGAATCCATTCAAATTTTAACCGAGTAAAAAGCTAGAAATTTTAGATTAATCTGTATAATTCTGTTCAAAAGCACATAATTAATTATTTGAACTCAAAAAATTTGATTTAATAACATCTCGTTATCGTTTTGTGTGGATTAAAACGTACATTTCTAAAAAAGCTTTATAGAGAATCTGTTCGAATTTTAACCGACTAAAAAGTTGAAAATTTTAGATTAATCTGTATAATTTTGTTCAAAAGCCCATAATGAACTATTTGAAATCATAAAATTTGATTTAATAACATCTATTTTTCATTTTGTTGGTATTAAAACATGCATGTCTATAAAGATTTTATAGAGAATCCGTTCGAATTTTAACCGAGTAAAAAGCTAAAAATTTTAGATTAATCTGTAAAATTTTATTCAAAAGCTCAAAATTAAATATTTAAACTCTTAAAATTTGATTTAATAACATCTAGTTTTGTTTTGTTCGGACTAAAATGTCCACGTCTAGAAAGGCTTTATAGAGAACCTGTTCAAATTTTAAACGAGTAAAAAGCTGAAAATTTTAGATTAATATGTATAATTTTATTCAAAAGACCATAATTAACTATTTGTACTCGTAAAATTTGAACTCAAAATATTTGATTTAATAACATCTAGTTTCGTTTTGTTGGGATTAAAACGTGCATGTCTGAAAAGGCTTTATAGAGAATCCGTTCGAATTTTAACCGAGTAAAAAGCTTAAAATTTTAGATTAATAAGTATAGTTTTGTTCAAAAGCCCAAAATTAACTATTTGAACTCATAAAATTTCATTTAATAAAATCTGGTTTTCGTTTTGTTGGAATTAAAATGTGCAAGTGTAAATGGGCTTTAAAGAGAATCTGTTCGAATTTTATCCGAGTAAAAAGCTGAAAATTATTGATTAATCTGCATAATTTTGTTCAAAAGCCCATAATTAGTTATTTGAACTCAAAATATTTGATTTAATAACATCTAGTTATCGTTTTGTTGGGATTAAAACGTGCATGTCTAAAAAGGCTTTTATAGAGAATCCATTCAAATTTTAACCGAGTAAAAAGCTAGAAATTTTAGATTAATCTGTATAATTCTGTTCAAAAGCACATAATTAATTATTTGAACTCAAAAAATTTGATTTAATAACATCTCGTTATCGTTTTGTGTGGATTAAAACGTACATTTCTAAAAAAGCTTTATAGAGAATCTGTTCGAATTTTAACCGACTAAAAAGTTGAAAATTTTAGATTAATCTGTATAATTTTGTTCAAAAGCCCATAATGAACTATTTGAAATCATAAAATTTGATTTAATAACATCTATTTTTCATTTTGTTGGTATTAAAACATGCATGTCTATAAAGATTTTATAGAGAATCCGTTCGAATTTTAACCGAGTAAAAAGCTAAAAATTTTAGATTAATCTGTAAAATTTTATTCAAAAGCTCAAAATTAAATATTTAAACTCTTAAAATTTGATTTAATAACATCTAGTTTTGTTTTGTTCGGACTAAAATGTCCACGTCTAGAAAGGCTTTATAGAGAACCTGTTCAAATTTTAAACGAGTAAAAAGCTGAAAATTTTAGATTAATATGTATAATTTTATTCAAAAGACCATAATTAACTATTTGTACTCGTAAAATTTGAACTCAAAATATTTGATTTAATAACATCTAGTTTCGTTTTGTTGGGATTAAAACGTGCATGTCTGAAAAGGCTTTATAGAGAATCCGTTCGAATTTTAACCGAGTAAAAAGCTTAAAATTTTAGATTAATAAGTATAGTTTTGTTCAAAAGCCCAAAATTAACTATTTGAACTCATAAAATTTCATTTAATAAAATCTGGTTTTCGTTTTGTTGGAATTAAAATGTGCAAGTGTAAATGGGCTTTAAAGAGAATCTGTTCGAATTTTATCCGAGTAAAAAGCTGAAAATTATTGATTAATCTGCATAATTTTGTTCAAAAGCCCATAATTAGTTATTTGAACTCAAAATATTTGATTTAATAACATCTAGTTATCGTTTTGTTGGGATTAAAACGTGCATGTCTAAAAAGGCTTTTATAGAGAATCCATTCAAATTTTAACCGAGTAAAAAGCTAGAAATTTTAGATTAATCTGTATAATTCTGTTCAAAAGCACATAATTAATTATTTGAACTCAAAAAAATTGATTTAATAACATCTCGTTATCGTTTTGTGTGGATTAAAACGTACATTTCTAAAAAAGCTTTATAGAGAATCTGTTCGAATTTTAACCGACTAAAAAGTTGAAAATTTTAGATTAATCTGTATAATTTTGTTCAAAAGCCCATAATGAACTATTTGAAATCATAAAATTTGATTTAATAACATCTATTTTTCATTTTGTTGGTATTAAAACATGCATGTCTATAAAGATTTTATAGAGAATCCGTTCGAATTTTAACCGAGTAAAAAGCTAAAAATTTTAGATTAATCTGTAAAATTTTATTCAAAAGCTCAAAATTAAATATTTAAACTCTTAAAATTTGATTTAATAACATCTAGTTTTGTTTTGTTCGGACTAAAATGTCCACGTCTAGAAAGGCTTTATAGAGAACCTGTTCAAATTTTAAACGAGTAAAAAGCTGAAAATTTTAGATTAATATGTATAATTTTATTCAAAAGACCATAATTAACTATTTGTACTCGTAAAATTTGAACTCAAAATATTTGATTTAATAACATCTAGTTTCGTTTTGTTGGGATTAAAACGTGCATGTCTGAAAAGGCTTTATAGAGAATCCGTTCGAATTTTAACCGAGTAAAAAGCTTAAAATTTTAGATTAATAAGTATAGTTTTGTTCAAAAGCCCAAAATTAACTATTTGAACTCATAAAATTTCATTTAATAAAATCTGGTTTTCGTTTTGTTGGAATTAAAATGTGCAAGTGTAAATGGGCTTTAAAGAGAATCTGTTCGAATTTTATCCGAGTAAAAAGCTGAAAATTATTGATTAATCTGCATAATTTTGTTCAAAAGCCCATAATTAGTTATTTGAACTCAAAATATTTGATTTAATAACATCTAGTTATCGTTTTGTTGGGATTAAAACGTGCATGTCTAAAAAGGCTTTTATAGAGAATCCATTCAAATTTTAACCGAGTAAAAAGCTAGAAATTTTAGATTAATCTGTATAATTCTGTTCAAAAGCACATAATTAATTATTTGAACTCAAAAAAATTGATTTAATAACATCTCGTTATCGTTTTGTGTGGATTAAAACGTACATTTCTAAAAAAGCTTTATAGAGAATCTGTTCGAATTTTAACCGACTAAAAAGTTGAAAATTTTAGATTAATCTGTATAATTTTGTTCAAAAGCCCATAATGAACTATTTGAAATCATAAAATTTGATTTAATAACATCTATTTTTCATTTTGTTGGTATTAAAACATGCATGTCTATAAAGATTTTATAGAGAATCCGTTCGAATTTTAACCGAGTAAAAAGCCTAAAATTTTAGATTAATCTGTAAAATTTTATTCAAAAGCTCAAAATTAAATATTTAAACTCTTAAAATTTGATTTAATAACATCTAGTTTTGTTTTGTTCGGACTAAAATGTCCACGTCTAGAAAGGCTTTATAGAGAACCTGTTCAAATTTTAAACGAGTAAAAAGCTGAAAATTTTAGATTAATATGTATAATTTTATTCAAAAGACCATAATTAACTATTTGTACTCGTAAAATTTGAACTCAAAATATTTGATTTAATAACATCTAGTTTCGTTTTGTTGGGATTAAAACGTGCATGTCTGAAAAGGCTTTATAGAGAATCCGTTCGAATTTTAACCGAGTAAAAAGCTTAAAATTTTAGATTAATAAGTATAGTTTTGTTCAAAAGCCCAAAATTAACTATTTGAACTCATAAAATTTCATTTAATAAAATCTGGTTTTCGTTTTGTTGGAATTAAAATGTGCAAGTGTAAATGGGCTTTAAAGAGAATCTGTTCGAATTTTATCCGAGTAAAAAGCTGAAAATTATTGATTAATCTGCATAATTTTGTTCAAAAGCCCATAATTAGTTATTTGAACTCAAAATATTTGATTTAATAACATCTAGTTATCGTTTTGTTGGGATTAAAACGTGCATGTCTAAAAAGGCTTTTATAGAGAATCCATTCAAATTTTAACCGAGTAAAAAGCTAGAAATTTTAGATTAATCTGTATAATTCTGTTCAAAAGCACATAATTAATTATTTGAACTCAAAAAATTTGATTTAATAACATCTCGTTATCGTTTTGTGTGGATTAAAACGTACATTTCTAAAAAAGCTTTATAGAGAATCTGTTCGAATTTTAACCGACTAAAAAGTTGAAAATTTTAGATTAATCTGTATAATTTTGTTCAAAAGCCCATAATGAACTATTTGAAATCATAAAATTTGATTTAATAACATCTATTTTTCATTTTGTTGGTATTAAAACATGCATGTCTATAAAGATTTTATAGAGAATCCGTTCGAATTTTAACCGAGTAAAAAGCTAAAAATTTTAGATTAATCTGTAAAATTTTATTCAAAAGCTCAAAATTAAATATTTAAACTCTTAAAATTTGATTTAATAACATCTAGTTTTGTTTTGTTCGGACTAAAATGTCCACGTCTAGAAAGGCTTTATAGAGAACCTGTTCAAATTTTAAACGAGTAAAAAGCTGAAAATTTTAGATTAATATGTATAATTTTATTCAAAAGACCATAATTAACTATTTGTACTCGTAAAATTTGAACTCAAAATATTTGATTTAATAACATCTAGTTTCGTTTTGTTGGGATTAAAACGTGCATGTCTGAAAAGGCTTTATAGAGAATCCGTTCGAATTTTAACCGAGTAAAAAGCTTAAAATTTTAGATTAATAAGTATAGTTTTGTTCAAAAGCCCAAAATTAACTATTTGAACTCATAAAATTTCATTTAATAAAATCTGGTTTTCGTTTTGTTGGAATTAAAATGTGCAAGTGTAAATGGGCTTTAAAGAGAATCTGTTCGAATTTTATCCGAGTAAAAAGCTGAAAATTATTGATTAATCTGCATAATTTTGTTCAAAAGCCCATAATTAGTTATTTGAACTCAAAATATTTGATTTAATAACATCTAGTTATCGTTTTGTTGGGATTAAAACGTGCATGTCTAAAAAGGCTTTTATAGAGAATCCATTCAAATTTTAACCGAGTAAAAAGCTAGAAATTTTAGATTAATCTGTATAATTCTGTTCAAAAGCACATAATTAATTATTTGAACTCAAAAAAATTGATTTAATAACATCTCGTTATCGTTTTGTGTGGATTAAAACGTACATTTCTAAAAAAGCTTTATAGAGAATCTGTTCGAATTTTAACCGACTAAAAAGTTGAAAATTTTAGATTAATCTGTATAATTTTGTTCAAAAGCCCATAATGAACTATTTGAAATCATAAAATTTGATTTAATAACATCTATTTTTCATTTTGTTGGTATTAAAACATGCATGTCTATAAAGATTTTATAGAGAATCCGTTCGAATTTTAACCGAGTAAAAAGCTAAAAATTTTAGATTAATCTGTAAAATTTTATTCAAAAGCTCAAAATTAAATATTTAAACTCTTAAAATTTGATTTAATAACATCTAGTTTTGTTTTGTTCGGACTAAAATGTCCACGTCTAGAAAGGCTTTATAGAGAACCTGTTCAAATTTTAAACGAGTAAAAAGCTGAAAATTTTAGATTAATATGTATAATTTTATTCAAAAGACCATAATTAACTATTTGTACTCGTAAAATTTGAACTCAAAATATTTGATTTAATAACATCTAGTTTCGTTTTGTTGGGATTAAAACGTGCATGTCTGAAAAGGCTTTATAGAGAATCCGTTCGAATTTTAACCGAGTAAAAAGCTTAAAATTTTAGATTAATAAGTATAGTTTTGTTCAAAAGCCCAAAATTAACTATTTGAACTCATAAAATTTCATTTAATAAAATCTGGTTTTCGTTTTGTTGGAATTAAAATGTGCAAGTGTAAATGGGCTTTAAAGAGAATCTGTTCGAATTTTATCCGAGTAAAAAGCTGAAAATTATTGATTAATCTGCATAATTTTGTTCAAAAGCCCATAATTAGTTATTTGAACTCAAAATATTTGATTTAATAACATCTAGTTATCGTTTTGTTGGGATTAAAACGTGCATGTCTAAAAAGGCTTTTATAGAGAATCCATTCAAATTTTAACCGAGTAAAAAGCTAGAAATTTTAGATTAATCTGTATAATTCTGTTCAAAAGCACATAATTAATTATTTGAACTCAAAAAAATTGATTTAATAACATCTCGTTATCGTTTTGTGTGGATTAAAACGTACATTTCTAAAAAAGCTTTATAGAGAATCTGTTCGAATTTTAACCGACTAAAAAGTTGAAAATTTTAGATTAATCTGTATAATTTTGTTCAAAAGCCCATAATGAACTATTTGAAATCATAAAATTTGATTTAATAACATCTATTTTTCATTTTGTTGGTATTAAAACATGCATGTCTATAAAGATTTTATAGAGAATCCGTTCGAATTTTAACCGAGTAAAAAGCTAAAAATTTTAGATTAATCTGTAAAATTTTATTCAAAAGCTCAAAATTAAATATTTAAACTCTTAAAATTTGATTTAATAACATCTAGTTTTGTTTTGTTCGGACTAAAATGTCCACGTCTAGAAAGGCTTTATAGAGAACCTGTTCAAATTTTAAACGAGTAAAAAGCTGAAAATTTTAGATTAATATGTATAATTTTATTCAAAAGACCATAATTAACTATTTGTACTCGTAAAATTTGAACTCAAAATATTTGATTTAATAACATCTAGTTTCGTTTTGTTGGGATTAAAACGTGCATGTCTGAAAAGGCTTTATAGAGAATCCGTTCGAATTTTAACCGAGTAAAAAGCTTAAAATTTTAGATTAATAAGTATAGTTTTGTTCAAAAGCCCAAAATTAACTATTTGAACTCATAAAATTTCATTTAATAAAATCTGGTTTTCGTTTTGTTGGAATTAAAATGTGCAAGTGTAAATGGGCTTTAAAGAGAATCTGTTCGAATTTTATCCGAGTAAAAAGCTGAAAATTATTGATTAATCTGCATAATTTTGTTCAAAAGCCCATAATTAGTTATTTGAACTCAAAATATTTGATTTAATAACATCTAGTTATCGTTTTGTTGGGATTAAAACGTGCATGTCTAAAAAGGCTTTTATAGAGAATCCATTCAAATTTTAACCGAGTAAAAAGCTAGAAATTTTAGATTAATCTGTATAATTCTGTTCAAAAGCACATAATTAATTATTTGAACTCAAAAAATTTGATTTAATAACATCTCGTTATCGTTTTGTGTGGATTAAAACGTACATTTCTAAAAAAGCTTTATAGAGAATCTGTTCGAATTTTAACCGACTAAAAAGTTGAAAATTTTAGATTAATCTGTATAATTTTGTTCAAAAGCCCATAATGAACTATTTGAAATCATAAAATTTGATTTAATAACATCTATTTTTCATTTTGTTGGTATTAAAACATGCATGTCTATAAAGATTTTATAGAGAATCCGTTCGAATTTTAACCGAGTAAAAAGCTAAAAATTTTAGATTAATCTGTAAAATTTTATTCAAAAGCTCAAAATTAAATATTTAAACTCTTAAAATTTGATTTAATAACATCTAGTTTTGTTTTGTTCGGACTAAAATGTCCACGTCTAGAAAGGCTTTATAGAGAACCTGTTCAAATTTTAAACGAGTAAAAAGCTGAAAATTTTAGATTAATATGTATAATTTTATTCAAAAGACCATAATTAACTATTTGTACTCGTAAAATTTGAACTCAAAATATTTGATTTAATAACATCTAGTTTCGTTTTGTTGGGATTAAAACGTGCATGTCTGAAAAGGCTTTATAGAGAATCCGTTCGAATTTTAACCGAGTAAAAAGCTTAAAATTTTAGATTAATAAGTATAGTTTTGTTCAAAAGCCCAAAATTAACTATTTGAACTCATAAAATTTCATTTAATAAAATCTGGTTTTCGTTTTGTTGGAATTAAAATGTGCAAGTGTAAATGGGCTTTAAAGAGAATCTGTTCGAATTTTATCCGAGTAAAAAGCTGAAAATTATTGATTAATCTGCATAATTTTGTTCAAAAGCCCATAATTAGTTATTTGAACTCAAAATATTTGATTTAATAACATCTAGTTATCGTTTTGTTGGGATTAAAACGTGCATGTCTAAAAAGGCTTTTATAGAGAATCCATTCAAATTTTAACCGAGTAAAAAGCTAGAAATTTTAGATTAATCTGTATAATTCTGTTCAAAAGCACATAATTAATTATTTGAACTCAAAAAATTTGATTTAATAACATCTCGTTATCGTTTTGTGTGGATTAAAACGTACATTTCTAAAAAAGCTTTATAGAGAATCTGTTCGAATTTTAACCGACTAAAAAGTTGAAAATTTTAGATTAATCTGTATAATTTTGTTCAAAAGCCCATAATGAACTATTTGAAATCATAAAATTTGATTTAATAACATCTATTTTTCATTTTGTTGGTATTAAAACATGCATGTCTATAAAGATTTTATAGAGAATCCGTTCGAATTTTAACCGAGTAAAAAGCTAAAAATTTTAGATTAATCTGTAAAATTTTATTCAAAAGCTCAAAATTAAATATTTAAACTCTTAAAATTTGATTTAATAACATCTAGTTTTGTTTTGTTCGGACTAAAATGTCCACGTCTAGAAAGGCTTTATAGAGAACCTGTTCAAATTTTAAACGAGTAAAAAGCTGAAAATTTTAGATTAATATGTATAATTTTATTCAAAAGACCATAATTAACTATTTGTACTCGTAAAATTTGAACTCAAAATATTTGATTTAATAACATCTAGTTTCGTTTTGTTGGGATTAAAACGTGCATGTCTGAAAAGGCTTTATAGAGAATCCGTTCGAATTTTAACCGAGTAAAAAGCTTAAAATTTTAGATTAATAAGTATAGTTTTGTTCAAAAGCCCAAAATTAACTATTTGAACTCATAAAATTTCATTTAATAAAATCTGGTTTTCGTTTTGTTGGAATTAAAATGTGCAAGTGTAAATGGGCTTTAAAGAGAATCTGTTCGAATTTTATCCGAGTAAAAAGCTGAAAATTATTGATTAATCTGCATAATTTTGTTCAAAAGCCCATAATTAGTTATTTGAACTCAAAATATTTGATTTAATAACATCTAGTTATCGTTTTGTTGGGATTAAAACGTGCATGTCTAAAAAGGCTTTTATAGAGAATCCATTCAAATTTTAACCGAGTAAAAAGCTAGAAATTTTAGATTAATCTGTATAATTCTGTTCAAAAGCACATAATTAATTATTTGAACTCAAAAAATTTGATTTAATAACATCTCGTTATCGTTTTGTGTGGATTAAAACGTACATTTCTAAAAAAGCTTTATAGAGAATCTGTTCGAATTTTAACCGACTAAAAAGTTGAAAATTTTAGATTAATCTGTATAATTTTGTTCAAAAGCCCATAATGAACTATTTGAAATCATAAAATTTGATTTAATAACATCTATTTTTCATTTTGTTGGTATTAAAACATGCATGTCTATAAAGATTTTATAGAGAATCCGTTCGAATTTTAACCGAGTAAAAAGCCTAAAATTTTAGATTAATCTGTAAAATTTTATTCAAAAGCTCAAAATTAAATATTTAAACTCTTAAAATTTGATTTAATAACATCTAGTTTTGTTTTGTTCGGACTAAAATGTCCACGTCTAGAAAGGCTTTATAGAGAACCTGTTCAAATTTTAAACGAGTAAAAAGCTGAAAATTTTAGATTAATATGTATAATTTTATTCAAAAGACCATAATTAACTATTTGTACTCGTAAAATTTGAACTCAAAATATTTGATTTAATAACATCTAGTTTCGTTTTGTTGGGATTAAAACGTGCATGTCTGAAAAGGCTTTATAGAGAATCCGTTCGAATTTTAACCGAGTAAAAAGCTTAAAATTTTAGATTAATAAGTATAGTTTTGTTCAAAAGCCCAAAATTAACTATTTGAACTCATAAAATTTCATTTAATAAAATCTGGTTTTCGTTTTGTTGGAATTAAAATGTGCAAGTGTAAATGGGCTTTAAAGAGAATCTGTTCGAATTTTATCCGAGTAAAAAGCTGAAAATTATTGATTAATCTGCATAATTTTGTTCAAAAGCCCATAATTAGTTATTTGAACTCAAAATATTTGATTTAATAACATCTAGTTATCGTTTTGTTGGGATTAAAACGTGCATGTCTAAAAAGGCTTTTATAGAGAATCCATTCAAATTTTAACCGAGTAAAAAGCTAAACATTTTAGATTAATCTGTATAATTCTGTTCAAAAGCACATAATTAATTATTTGAACTCAAAAAATTTGATTTAATAACATCTCGTTATCGTTTTGTGTGGATTAAAACGTACATTTCTAAAAAAGCTTTATAGAGAATCTGTTCGAATTTTAACCGACTAAAAAGTTGAAAATTTTAGATTAATCTGTATAATTTTGTTCAAAAGCCCATAATGAACTATTTGAAATCATAAAATTTGATTTAATAACATCTATTTTTCATTTTGTTGGTATTAAAACATGCATGTCTATAAAGATTTTATAGAGAATCCGTTCGAATTTTAACCGAGTAAAAAGCCTAAAATTTTAGATTAATCTGTAAAATTTTATTCAAAAGCTCAAAATTAAATATTTAAACTCTTAAAATTTGATTTAATAACATCTAGTTTTGTTTTGTTCGGACTAAAATGTCCACGTCTAGAAAGGCTTTATAGAGAACCTGTTCAAATTTTAAACGAGTAAAAAGCTGAAAATTTTAGATTAATATGTATAATTTTATTCAAAAGACCATAATTAACTATTTGTACTCGTAAAATTTGAACTCAAAATATTTGATTTAATAACATCTAGTTTCGTTTTGTTGGGATTAAAACGTGCATGTCTGAAAAGGCTTTATAGAGAATCCGTTCGAATTTTAACCGAGTAAAAAGCTTAAAATTTTAGATTAATAAGTATAGTTTTGTTCAAAAGCCCAAAATTAACTATTTGAACTCATAAAATTTCATTTAATAAAATCTGGTTTTCGTTTTGTTGGAATTAAAATGTGCAAGTGTAATTGGGCTTTAAAGAGAATCTGTTCGAATTTTATCCGAGTAAAAAGCTGAAAATTATTGATTAATCTGCATAATTTTGTTCAAAAGCCCATAATTAGTTATTTGAACTCAAAATATTTGATTTAATAACATCTAGTTATCGTTTTGTTGGGATTAAAACGTGCATGTCTAAAAAGGCTTTTATAGAGAATCCATTCAAATTTTAACCGAGTAAAAAGCTAAAAATTTTAGATTAATCTGTATAATTCTGTTCAAAAGCACATAATTAATTATTTGAACTCAAAAAATTTGATTTAATAACTTCTCGTTATCGTTTTGTGTGGATTAAAACGTACATTTCTAAAAAAGCTTTATAGAGAATCTGTTCGAATTTTAACCGACTAAAAAGTTGAAAATTTTAGATTAATCTGTATAATTTTGTTCAAAAGCCCATAATGAACTATTTGAAATCATAAAATTTGATTTAATAACATCTATTTTTCATTTTGTTGGTATTAAAACATGCATGTCTATAAAGATTTTATAGAGAATACGTTCGAATTTTAACCGAGTAAAAAGCTAAAAATTTTAGATTAATCTGTAAAATTTTATTCAAAAGCTCAAAATTAAATATTTAAACTCTTAAAATTTGATTTAATAACATCTAGTTTTGTTTTGTTCGGACTAAAATGTCCACGTCTAGAAAGGCTTTATAGAGAACCTGTTCAAATTTTAAACGAGTAAAAAGCTGAAAATTTTAGATTAATATGTATAATTTTATTCAAAAGACCATAATTAACTATTTGTACTCGTAAAATTTGAACTCAAAATATTTGATTTAATAACATCTAGTTTCGTTTTGTTGGGATTAAAACGTGCATGTCTGAAAAGGCTTTATAGAGAATCCGTTCGAATTTTAACCGAGTAAAAAGCTTAAAATTTTAGATTAATAAGTATAGTTTTGTTCAAAAGCCCAAAATTAACTATTTGAACTCATAAAATTTCATTTAATAAAATCTGGTTTTCGTTTTGTTGGAATTAAAATGTGCAAGTGTAAATGGGCTTTAAAGAGAATCTGTTCGAATTTTATCCGAGTAAAAAGCTGAAAATTATTGATTAATCTGCATAATTTTGTTCAAAAGCCCATAATTAGTTATTTGAACTCAAAATATTTGATTTAATAACATCTAGTTATCGTTTTGTTGGGATTAAAACGTGCATGTCTAAAAAGGCTTTTATAGAGAATCCATTCAAATTTTAACCGAGTAAAAAGCTAAAAATTTTAGATTAATCTGTATAATTCTGTTCAAAAGCACATAATTAATTATTTGAACTCAAAAAAATTGATTTAATAACATCTCGTTATCGTTTTGTGTGGATTAAAACGTACATTTCTAAAAAAGCTTTATAGAGAATCTGTTCGAATTTTAACCGACTAAAAAGTTGAAAATTTTAGATTAATCTGTATAATTTTGTTCAAAAGCCCATAATGAACTATTTGAAATCATAAAATTTGATTTAATAACATCTATTTTTCATTTTGTTGGTATTAAAACATGCATGTCTATAAAGATTTTATAGAGAATACGTTCGAATTTTAACCGAGTAAAAAGCTAAAAATTTTAGATTAATCTGTAAAATTTTATTCAAAAGCTCAAAATTAAATATTTAAACTCTTAAAATTTGATTTAATAACATCTAGTTTTGTTTTGTTCGGACTAAAATGTCCACGTCTTGAAAGGCTTTATAGAGAACCTGTTTAAATTTTAAACGAGTAAAAAGCTGAAAATTTTAGATTAATATGTATAATTTTATTCAAAAGACCATAATTAACAATTTGTACTCGTAAAATTTGAACTCAAAATATTTGATTTAATAACATCTAGTTTCGTTTTGTTGGGATGAAAACGTGCATGTCTGAAAAGGCTTTATAGAGAATCCGTTCGAATTTTAATCGAGTAAAAAGCTTAAAATTTTAGATTAATCTGTATAATTTTGTTCAAAAGCTCAAAATTAAATATTTGAACTCTTAAAATTTGATTTAATAACATCTAGTTTTGTTTTGTTCGGACTAAAATGTCCACGTCTAGAAAGGCTTTATAGAGAACCTGTTTAAATTTTAAACGAGTAAAAAGCTGAAAATTTTAGATTAATATGTATAATTTTATTCAAAAGACCATAATTAACAATTTGTACTCGTAAAATTTGAACTCAAAATATTTGATTTAATAACATCTAGTTTCGTTTTGTTGGGATTAAAACGTGCATGTCTAAAAAGGCTTTATAGAGAATCCGTTCGAATTTTAATCGAGTAAAAAGCTTAAAATTTTAGATTAATCTGTATAATTTTGTTCAAAAGCTCAAAATTAAATATTTGAACTAATAAAATTTCATTTAATAAAATCTTATTTTCGTTTAGTTGGGATTAAAATGTGCATGTCTAGAAAGGCTTTGTAGAGAATCCGTTCGAATTTTATCCGAGTAAAAAGCTAAAAATTTTATATTAAGCTGTATAATTTTGTTTAAAAGACCATATTCAACTCTTTGAACTCATAAAATTTGATTTAATAACATCTGGTTTTCGTTTTGGTGGGATTAAAACTTGCATGTCTAAAATTGCTTTATAGAGAACCCGTTCGAGTTTTAACCGAGTAAAAAGCTGAAAATTTTATATTTATCTGTATAATTTTGTTCAAAATCCCATAATTAACTATTTGAACTCATAAAATTTTATTTAATAACATCTGGATTTTGTTTTGTTCGGATTAAAATGTGCATGTCTAAAAAGGCTTTATAGAGAACCCGTTCAAATTTTAACCGAGTAAAAAGCTGAACCTTTTAGATTAATTTGTATAATTTTGTTCAAAAGCCCATAATTAATTTTTTGAACTCAAAAATTTTGATTTAATAACATCTGGTTTTTGTTTTATTTGGATTAAAACATTCATGTCTAAAAAGGCTTTATAGAGAATCTGTTCGAATTTTAACCGACTAAAAAGTTGAAAAGTTTTGATTAATTTGTATAATTTTGTTCAAAAGCCCATAATTAACTATTTGAACTCATAAAATTTGATTGAATAACATCTGGTTTTCGTTTTGTTGGGATTAAAACGTGCATGTCTAAAAAGGCTTTATAGAGAATCCGTTCGAATTGTTACTGAGTAAAAAGCTAAAAATTTTAGATTAATCTGTATAATTTTGTTCAAAAGCCCATATTCAACTATTTGAACTCATAAAATTTGATTTCATAGCATCTAATTTTTTTTATTGGGATTAAAACTTGCTTATCTAAAATTGCTTTATAGAGAATCCGTTCGAATTTTAACCAAGTAAAAAGTTGAAAATTTTAGATTTATCTGTATAATTTTGTTCAAAATCTCATAATTAACTATTTAAACTCTTAAAATTTGATTTAATAATATCTGGTTTTATTTTGTTCGGACTAAAACATCCACGTCCATTCAATAAAATCTTGTTTTCGTTTTGTTGGGATTAAAATGTGCATGTCTAAAAAGACTTTGTAGAGAATTCGTTTGAATTTTAACCGATTGAAAAGCTAAAAATTTTAGATTAATCTGTATAATTTTGTTTAAAAGACCATATTCAACTATTTGAACTCATAAAATTTGATTTAATAACATCTGGTTTTCATTTTGGTGGGATTAAAACTTACATATCTAAATTTGATTTAATAAAATTTTAGATCTATCTGTATAATTTTGTTAAAAATCCCATAATTAACTATTTGAACTCATAAAATTTTATTTAACAACATCTGGTTTTTGTTTTGTTCGTATTAAAACGGGATGTCTAGAAAGGCTTTATAAAGAATCTTTTCAAATTTTAACCGAGTAAAAAGCAAAAAATTTTAAATTAATCTGTATAATTTTGTTCAAAAGCCCATAATTAATTATTTGAACTAAAAAAAATTTGATTTAATAACATCAAGTTATCGTTTTTTCGGATTAAAACGTTCATATCTAAAAAGGCATTATAGAGAATTCGTTCGAATTTTAACAGAGTAAAAAGTTGAAAATTTTATATTAATCTGTATAATTTTGTTCAAAACCACATAATTAACTATTTGAACTCGTAAAATTTGATTTAATAGCCTCTAATTTTCGTTTTGTTGGGACTAAAACTTGCTTGTCTAAAATTGCTTTATAGAGAATTCGTTCAAATATTAATCGAGTAAAAAGCTGAAAATTTTAGATTTATTTGTACAATTTTATTCAAAATCCAATAATTAACTATTTGAACTCATAAAATTTCATTTAATAATATCTGTTTTTTGTTTTATTCGGATTAAAACGTCCACGTGTAAAAAGGTTTTGTAGAGAACCCGTTCAAATTTTAACCGATTAAAAAGCTGAAAATTTTACATATATTTGTATAATTTTGTTCAAAATCCAATAATTAACTATTTGAACTCATAAAATTTCATTTAATAACATCTGGTTTTTGTTTTGTTCGGATTAAAACGTTCACGTCTAAAAAGGCTTTATAGAGAATCCGTTCAAATTTTAACCGAGTAAAAAACTGAAAATTTTAGATTAATTTGTATAATTTTGTTCAAAACCCCATAATTAATTATTTAAACTCAAAAAATTATATTTAATAACATCTAGTTATCGTTTTGTTTGGATTAAAACGTGCATGTCTAAAAAGGCTTTATAGAGAATCCGTTTGAATTTTAATCGAGTAAAAAGTTGAAAATTTTAGATTAATCTGTATAATTTTGTTCAAAAGCCCATAATAAACTATTTGAACTCGTAAAATTTGATTTAATAACATCTGATTTTCTTTTTGTTGGGATTAAAACGTGCATGTCTAAAAAGACTTTATAGAGAATCCGTTCGAATTTTAACCGTGTAAAAAGCTGAAAATTTTAGATTAATCTGTATAATTTTGTTCAAAAGCTCAAAATTAATTATTTGAACTCATAAAATTTCATATAATAAAATCTTGTTTTCGTTTTGTTGGGATTAAAATGTGCATGTCTAAAAAGGCTTTGTAGAGAATTCGTTCAAATTTTAACCGATTAAAAAGCTAAAAATTTTAGATTAATCTATATAATTTTGTTTAAAAGACCATATTCAATTATTTGAACTCATGAAATTTGATTTAATAACATCTGGTTTTCATTTTCGTGGGATTAAAACTTGCATGTCTAAAATTGCTTTATAGAGAATCCGTTCGAATTTTAACCGAGTAAAATGCTGAAAATTTTAGATCTATCTATATAATTTTGTTAAAAATCTCATAATTAACTATTTGAACTCATAAAATTTTATTTACTAACATCTGGTTTTTGTTTTGTTCGGATTAAAACGTGCATGTCTAAAAAGGCTTTATGAAGAATCCTTTCAAATTTTAACCGAGTAAAAAGGTAAAAATTTTAGATTAATTTGTATAATTTTGTTCAAAAGCCCATAATTAATTATTTGAACTCAAAAAATTTGATTTAATAACATCAAGTTATCGTTTTGTTCGGATTAAAACGTGCATGTCTAAAAATGCATTATAGAGAATCCGTTCGAATTTTAACTGAATAAAAAGTTGAAAATTTTAGATTAATCTGTATAATTTTGTTCAAAACCCCATAATTAATTATTTGAACTCGTAAAATTTGATTTAATAACATCTAATTTTCGTTGTATTGGGACTAAAACGTGCTTGTCTAAAATTGCTTTATAGAGAATTCGTTCGAATTTTAACCGAGTAAAAAGCTGAAAATTTTAGATTTATTTGTATAATATTGTTCAAAATCCAATAATTAACTATTTGAACTCATAAAATTTCATTTAATAATATCTGGTTTTTGTTTTGTTCGAATTAAAATGTCCACGTCTAAAAAGGCTTTATAGAGAACCCGTTCAAATTTTAACCGAGAAAAAAACTGAAAATTTTAGATTAATCTGTATAATTTTGTTCAAAACCCTATAATTAATTATTTGAGCTCAAAAAATTTGATTTAGTAACATCTAGTTGTTGTTTTGTTCGGATTAAAACGTGATTGTCTAAAAAGGCTTTATAGAGAATCTGTTCGAATTTTAACCGAGTAAAAAGTTGAAAATTTTAGATTAATCTGTATAATTTTGTTCAAAACCCCATAATTAACTATTTGAACTCGTAAAATTTGATTTAATAACATCTGATTTTCTTTTTGTTGGGATTAAAACGTGCATGTCTAAAAAGACTTTATAGAGAATCCGTTCGAATTTTAACCGAGTAAAAAGCTGAAAATTTTAGATTAATCTGTATAACTTTGTTCAAAAGCTAAAAATTAAATATTTGAACTCATAAAATTTCATTCAATAAAATCTAGTTTTCGTTTTGTTGGGATTAAAATGTGCATGTCGAAAAAGTCTTTGTAGAGAATTCGTTCGAATTTTAACCGAGTAAAAAGCTAAAAATTTTAGATTAATTTGTATAATTTTGTTTAAAAGACCATATTCAACTATTTGAACTCATAAAATTTGATTTAATAACATCTAGTTTTCATTTTCGTGGGATTAAAACTTGCATGTCTAAAATTGCTTTATAGAGAATCCGTTCGAATTTTAACCGAGTAAAAAGCTGAAAATTTTAGATCTATCTGTATAATTTTGTTAAAAATCCCATAATTAATTGTTTAAACTCATAAAATTTTATTTAATAACATTTGGTTTTTGTTTTGTTCGGATTAAAACGTGTATGTCTAAAAAGGCTTTATAAAGAATCCTTTCAAATTTTAACCGAGTAAAAAGCTGAAAATTTTAGATTAATCTGTATAATTTTGTTCAAAACCCCATAGTTAATTATTTGAACTCAAAAAATTTGATTTAATAACATCTAGTTATCGTTTTTTTGATTAAAATGTGCATGTCTAAAAAGGCTTTATAGATAATCTGTTCGAATTTTAACCGAGTAAAAAGTTGAAAATTTTAGATCAATCTGTATAATTTTGCTCAAAACCCAATAATTAACTATTTGAACTCATAAAATTTTATTTGATAACATCTAATTTTCGTTTTGTTGGGACTAAAACTTGCTTGTCTAAAATTGCTTTATAGAGAATCCGTTCAAATCTTAACCGAGTAAAAAGATGAAATTTTAGATATATTTGTATAATTTTGTTCAAAATCCAATAATTAACTACTTGAACTCATAAAATTTCATTTAATAACATCTGTTTTTTGTTTTATTCGGATTAAAATGTCCACATCTAAAAAGGCTTTATAGAGAATCCGTTCAAATTTTAACCGAGTAAAAAACTGAAAATTTTAGATTGATTTGTATTATTTTGTTCAAAACCCCATAATTAATTATTTGAACTCAAAAAATTATATTTAATAACATCTAGTTATCGTTTTGTTTGGATTAAAACGTGCATGTCTAAAAAGGTTTTATAGAGAATCCGTTTCAATTTTAATCGAGTAAAAAGTTGAAAATTTTAGATTAATCTGTATAATTTTGTTCAAAAGCCCATAATAAACTATTTGAACTCGTAAAATTTGATTTAATAACATCTGATTTTCTTTTTGTTGGGATTAAAACGTGCATGTCTAAAAAGACTTTATAGAGAATCCGTTCGAATTTTAACCGTGTAAAAAGCTGAAAATTTTAGATTAATCTGTATAATTTTGTTCAAAAGCTCAAAATTAATTATTTGAACTCATAAAATTTCATATAATAAAATCTTGTTTTCGTTTTGTTGGGATTAAAATGTGAGTCTAAAAAGGCTTTGTAGAGAATTCGTTCGAATTTTAACCGAGTAAAAAGCTAAAAATTTTAGATTAATCTGTATAATTTTGTTTAAAAGACCATATTCAACTATTTGAACTTATAAAATTTGATTTAATAACATCTGGTTTTCATTTTCGAGGGATTAAAACTTGCATGTCTAAAATTGCTTTATAGAGAATTCGTTCGAATTTTAACGGAGTAAAAAGCTAAAAATTTTAGATCTATCCGTATAATTTTGTTAAAAATCCCATAATTAACTATTTGAACTCATAAAATTTTATTTAATAACATATTGTTTTTGTTTTGATCTGATTAAAACATGCATGTCTAAAAAGAATTTATAAAGAATCCTTTCAAATTTTAACCGAGTAAAAAGTTGAAAATTTTAGTTTAATCTGTAAAATTTTATTCAAAAGCCCAAAATTAATTATTTGAACTCAAAAATTTGATTTAATAACATGTAGTTATCGTTTTGTTCGGATTAAAACGTGCATGTCTAAAAAGGCTTTATAGAGAATCTGTTCGAATTTTAACCGAGTAAAAAGTTGAAAATTTTAGATTAATCTGTATAATTTTGTTCAAAAGCCTATAATTAACTATTTGAACTCATTAAATTTGATTTAATAACATCTAATTTTCGTTTTGTTGGGACTAAAACTTTCTTGTCTAAAATTGCTTTATAGAGAATCCGTTCGAATTTTAACCGAGTAAAAAGCTGAAAATTTTAGATTTATTTGTATAATTTTGTTTAAAATCCGATAATTAACTATTTAAACTCATAAAATTTTATTTAATAACATCTGGTTTTTGTTTTGTTCAAATTAAAACGTCCACGTCTAAAAAGGATTTATAGAAAACCCGTTCAAATTTTAACCAAGAAAAAAGCTAAATTTTTTTGATTAATCTGTATAATTTTATTCAAAACACCATAATTAATTAGTTGAAAACAAAAAAATTTGATTTAATAAATTCTAGTTATCGTTTTGTTCGGATTAAAACGTGCATGTCTAAAAAGGCTTGATAGAGAATCCGTTTGAATTTTAACCGAGTAAAAAGTTGAAAATTTTAGATTAATATGTATAATTTTGTTCAAAAGCCCATAATTAACTATTTGAACTCATAAAATTTTATTTAATAACATCTGGTTTTTGTTTTGTTCAGATTAAAAAGTACATGTCTAAAAAGGCTTTATAAAGAATCCTTTCAAATTTTAACCGAGTAAAAAGCTAAAAATTTTAGATTAATCTGTATAATTTGTTCAAAACCCCATAATTAATTATTTGAACTCATAAAATTTGATTTAATAACATCTAGTTATTGTTTTGTTCGGATTAAAAAGTGCATGTCTAAAAAGGCTTTATAGAGAATCCGTTCGAATTTTAACCGAGTAAAAAGTTAAAAATTTTAGATTAATCTGTATAATTTTGTTCAAAAGCCCATAATTAACTATTTGAACTCATAAAATTTGATTTAATAACATCTGATTTTCATTTTGTTGGGATTAAAATGTGCATGTCTAAAAAGACTTTATAGAGAATCCGTTCGAATTTTAACTGAGTAAAAAGCTGAAAATTTTAGATTAATCTCTATAATTTTGTTCAAAAGCTCAAAATTAAATATTTGAACTCATAAAATTTCATTTAATAAAATCTTGTTTTTGTTTTGTTGGTTTTAAAATGTGCATGTCTAAAAAGGCTTTATAAAGAATCTTTTTAAATTTTAACCAAGTAAAAAGCTGAAAATTTTAGATCTATCTGTATAATTTTGTTAAAAAACCCATAATTAACTATTTGAACTCATAAAATTTTATTTACTAACATCTGGTTTTTGTTTTGTTCGGATTAAAACATGCATGTCTAAAAAGGCTTTATAAAGAATCCTTTCAAATTTTAACCGAGTAAAAAGCTGAAAATTTTAGATTAATTTGTATAATTTTGTTCAAAAGCCCAAAATTAATTATTTGAACTCAAAAAATTTGATTTAATAACATGTAGTTACCGTTATGTTCGGATTAAAACGTAAATGTCTAAAAAGGCTTTATAGAGAATCCGTTCGAATTTTAACCGAGCAAAAAGTTGAAAATTTTAGATTAATTTGTATAATTTTATTCAAAAGCCTATAATTAACTATTTGAACTCGTAAAATTTGATTTAATAACATATAATTTTCATTTGTTGGGACTAAAACTTGATTGTCTAAAATTGCTTTATAGAGAATCCGTTCGAATTTTAAACGAGTAAAAAGCTAAAAATTTTAGATTAATCTGTATAATTTTGTTTAAAAGACCATATTTAACTATTTGAACTCATAAAATTTCATTTAATAACATCTGGTTTTCGTTTTGGTGGGATTAAAACTTGTATGTCTAAAATTGCTTTATAGAGAATCCGTTCGAATTTTAACCTAGTAAAAAGCTGAAAATTTTAGATCTATCTGTATAATTTTGTTAAAAATACCATAATTAACTATTTGAACTCATAAAATTTCATTTAATAACATCTGGTTTTTGTTTTGTTCGGATTAATACGTCCACGTCTAAAAAGGCTTTATAGAGAATCCGTTTGAATTTTAACCGAGTAAAAAGCTGAAAATTTTTGATTAATCTGTATAATTTTGTCCAAAATCCCATAATTCATTATTTCAACTCAAAAAATTTGATTTAATAACTTCTAGTTATCGTTTTGTTCGGATTAAAACGTGCATGTTTAAAAAGGCTTTATAGAGAATCTGTTCAAATTTTAACCGAGTAAAAAGCTGAAAATTTTTGATTAATCTGTATAATTTTGTCCAAAAGCCCATAATTAATTATTTGAACTCAAAAAATTTGATTTAATAACTTCTAGTTATCGTTTTGTTCGGATTAAAACGTGCATGTCTAAAAAGGCTTTATAGAGAATCCGTTCGAATTTTAACCGAGTAAAAAGTTGAAAATTTTAGATTAATATGTATAATTTTGTTCTAAAGCCTATAATTAACTACTTGAACTCGTAAAATTTGATTTAATAACATCTAATTTTAAATTTGTTGGGACTAAAACTTTCTTGTCTAAAATTGCTTTATAGAGAATCCGTTCGAATTTTAACCGAGTAAAAAGCTGAAAATTTTAGATTTATTTGTATAATTTTGTTCAAAATCCAATAATTAACTATTTGAACTCATAAAATTTCATTTATTAATATCTGTTTTTTGTTTTGTTCGGATTAAAACGTCCACGTCTAAAAAAGCTTTATAGAGAACCCGGCCAAATTTTAACCGAGTAAAAAGCTGAAAATTTTTGATTAATCTGTATAATTTTGTTCAAAACCCCATAATTAATAATTTGAACTCAAAAAATTTGATTTAATAACTTCTAGTTATCGTTTTGTTCGGATTAAAACGTGAATGTCTAAAAAGGCTGTATAGAGAATCCGTTTGAATTTTAACCGAGTAAAAAGCTGAAAATTTTAGATTTATTTCTATAATTTTGTTCAAAATCCAATAATTAACTATTTGAACTCATAAAATTTCATTTAATAATATCTGGTTTTTGTTTTGGTCGGATTAAAACGTCCACGTCTAAAAAGGCTTTATAGAGAACCCGGTCAAATTTTAACCGAGTAACAAGCTGAAAATTTTAGATTGATTTGTATAATTTTGTTCAAAACCCCATAATTAATTATTTGAACTCAAAAAATTATATTTAATAACATCTAGTTATCGTTTTGTTTGGATTAAAACGTGCATGTCTAAAAAGGCTTTATAGAGAATCCGTTTGAATTTTAATCGAGTAAAAAGTTGAAAATTTTAGATTAATCTGTATAATTTTGTTCAAAAGCCCATAATAAACTATTTGAACTCGTAAAATTTGATTTAATAACATCTGATTTTCTTTTTGTTGGGATTAAAACGTGCATGTCTAAAAAGACTTTATAGAGAATCCGTTCGAATTTTAACCGTGTAAAAAGCTGAAAATTTTAGATTAATCTGTATAATTTTGTTCAAAAGCTCAAAATTAATTATTTGAACTCATAAAATTTCCTATAATAAAATCTTGTTTTCGTTTTGTTGGGATTAAAATGTGAGTCTAAAAAGGCTTTGTAGAGAATTCGTTCGAATTTTAACCGAGTAAAAAGCTAAAAATTTTAGATTAATCTGTATAATTTTGTTTAAAAGACCATATTCAACTATTTGAACTCATAAAATTTGATTTAATAACATCTGGTTTTCATTTTCGAGGGATTAAAACTTGCATGTCTAAAATTGCTTTATAGAGAATTCGTTCGAATTTTAACGGAGTAAAAAGCTGAAAATTTTAGATCTATCCGTATAATTTTGTTAAAAATCCCATAATTAACTATTTGAACTCATAAAATTTTATTTAATAACATATGGTTTTTATTTTGATCTGATTAAAACATGCATGTCTAAAAAGTATTTATAAAGAATCCTTTCAAATTTTAACCAAGTAAAAAGCTGAAAATTTTAGATTAATCTGAATAATTTTATTCAAAAGCCCAAAATTAATTATTTGAACTCAAAAATTTGATTTAATAACATGTAGTTATCGTTTTGTTCGGATTAAAACGTGCATGTCTAAAAAGGCTTTATAGAGAATCTGTTCGAATTTTAACCGAGTAAAAAGTTGAAAATTTTAGATTAATCTGTATAATTTTGTTCAAAAGCCTATAATTAACTATTTGAACTCATAAAATTTGATTTAATAACATCTAATTTTCGTTTTGTTGGGACTAAAACTTTCTTGTCTAAAATTGCTTTATAGAGAATCTGTTCGAATTTTAACCGAGTAAAAAGCTGAAAATTTTAGATTTATTTGTATAATTTTGTTTAAAATCCGATAATTAACTATTTGAACTCATAAAATTTTATTTAATAACATCTGGTTTTTGTTTTGTTCAGATTAAAACGTCCACGTCTAAAAAGGATTTATAGAAAACCCGTTCAAATTTTAACCAAGAAAAAAGCTAAAATTTTTTGATTAATCTGTATAATTTTATTCAAAACACCATAATTAATTAGTTGAAAACAAAAAAATTTGATTTAATAAATTCTAGTTATCGTTTTGTTCGGATTAAAACGTGCATGTCTAAAAAGGCTTGATAGAGAATCCGTTCGAATTTTAACCGAGTAAAAAGTTGAAAATTTTAGATTAATATGTATAATTCTGTTCAAAAGCCCATAATTAAATATTTGAACTCATAAAATTTTATTTAATAACATCTGGTTTTTGTTTTGTTCAGATTAAAAAGTACATGTCTAAAAAGGCTTTATAAAGAATCCTTTCAAATTTTAACCGAGTAAAAAGCTAAAAATTTTAGATTAATCTGTTTAATTTGTTCAAAACCCCATAATTAATTATTTGAACTCATAAAATTTGATTTAATAACATCTAGTTATTGTTTTGTTCGGATTAAAAAGTACATGTCTAAAAAGGCTTTATAGAGAATCCGTTCGAATTTTAACCGAGTAAAAAGTTGAAAATTTTAGATTAATCTGTATAATTTTGTTCAAAAGCCCATAATTAACTATTTGAACTCGTAAAATTTGATTTAATAACATCTGATTTTCGTTTTGTTGGGATTAAAATGTGCATGTCTAAAAAGACTTTATAGAGAATCCGTTCGAATTTTAACTGAGTAAAAAGATGAAAATTTTAGATTAATCTCTATAATTTTGTTCAAAAGCTCAAAATTAAATATTTGAACTCATAAAATTTCATTTAATAAAATCTTGTTTTTGTTTTGTTGGTTTTAAAATGTGCATGTCTAAAAAGGCTTTATAAAGAATCTTTTTAAATTTTAACCGAGTAAAAAGCTGAAAATTTTAGATCTATCTGTATAATTTTGTTAAAAAACCTTTGAACTCATAAAATTTTATTTACTAACATCTGGTTTTTGTTTTGTTCGGATTAAAACATGCATGTCTAAAAAGGCTTTATAAAGAATCCTTTCAAATTTTAACCGAGTAAAAAGCTGAAAATTTTAGATTAATCTGTATAATTTTGTTCAAAAGCCCAAAATTAAATATTTGAACTCAAAAAATTTGATTTAATAACATGTAGTTATCGTTATGTTCGGATTAAAACGTACATGTCTAAAAAGGCTTTATAGAGAATCCGTTCGAATTTTAACCGAGTAAAAAGTTGAAAATTTTAGATTAATTTGTATAATTTTGTTCAAAAGCCTATAATTAACTATTTGAACTCGTAAAATTTGATTTAATAACATATAATTTTCATTTGTTGGGACTAAAACTTGATTGTCTAAAATTGCTTTATAGAGAATCCGTTCGAATTTTAACCGAGTAAAAAGCTAAAAATTTTAGATTAATCTGTATAATTTTGTTTAAAAGACCATATTTAACTATTTGTACTCATAAAATTTTATTTAATAACATCTGGTTTTCGTTTTGGTGGGATTAAAACTTGTATGTCTAAAATTGCTTTATAGAGAATCCGTTCGAATTTTAACCTAGTAAAAAGCTGAAAATTTTAGATCTATCTGTATAATTTTGTTAAAAATACCATAATTAACTATTTGAACTCATAAAATTTTATTTAATAACATCTGGTTTTTGTTTTGTTCGGATTAAAACGTCCACGTCTAAAAAGGCTTTATAGAGAATCCGTTTGAATTTTAACCGAGTAAAAAGCTGAAAATTTTTGATTAATCTGTATAATTTTGTCCAAAAGCCCATAATTCATTATTTGAACTCAAAAAATTTGATTTAATAACTTCTAGTTATCGTTTTGTTCGGATTAAAACGTGCATGTTTAAAAAGGCTTTATAGAGAATCTGTTCAAATTTTAACCGAGTAAAAAGCTGAAAATTTTTGATTAATCTGTATAATTTTGTCCAAAAGCCCATAATTAATTATTTGAACTCAAAAAATTTGATTTAATAACTTCTAGTTATCGTTTTGTTCGCATTAAAACGTGCATTTCTAAAATGACTTTATAGATAATCCGTTCGAATTTTAACCGAGTAAAAAGTTGAAAATTTTAGATTAATCTGTATAATTTTGTTCAAAAGCCTATAATTAACTATTTGAACTCGTAAAATTTGATTTAATAACTTCTAATTTTCATTTTGTTGAGACTAAAACTTTCTTGTCTAAAATTGCTTTATAGAGAATCCGTTCGAATTTTAACCGAGTAAAAAGCTGAAAATTTTAGATTTATTTGTATAATTTTGTTCAGAATCCAATAATTAACTATTTGAACTCATAAAATTTCATTTAATAACATCTGGTTTTTGTTTTGTTCGGATTAAAATGTCCACGTCTAAAAAAGCTTTATAGAGAACCCGGCCAAATTTTAACCGAGTAAAAAGCTGAAATTTGTTTATTAAACTGTATAATTTTGTTCAAAACCCCATAATTAATTATTTGAACTCAAAAAATTTGATTTAATAACTTCTAGTTATCGTTTTGTTCGGATTAAAACGTGAATGTCTAAAAAGGCTTTATGGAGAATCCGTTTGAATTTTAACCGAGTAAAAAGCTGAAAATTTTAGATTTATTTCTATAATTTTGTTCAAAATCCAATAATTAACTATTTGAACTCATAAAATTTCATTTAATAACATCTGGTTTTTGTTTTGTTCGGATTAAAACGTCCACGTCTAAAAAGGCATTATAGAGAACCCGTTCAAATTTTAACCGAGTAAAAAGCTGAAAATTTTAGATTAATTTGTATAATTTGTTCAAAACCCCATAATTAATTATTTGAACTCAAAAATTTTGATTTAATAACATGTAGTTACCGTTATGTTCGGATTAAAACGTACATGTCTAAAAAGGCTTTATAGAGAATCCGTTCGAATTTTAACCGAGTAAAAAGTTGAAAATTTTAGATTAATCTGTATAATTTTGTTCAAAAGCCCATAATTAAGTATTTGAACTCGTAAAATTTGATTTAATAATATCTGATTTTCGTTTTGTTGAGATTAAAACGTGCATGTCTAAAAAGACTTTATAGAGAATCCGTTCAAATTTTAACTGAGTAAAAAGCTGAAAATTTTAGATTAATCTGTATAATTTTGTCCAAAAGCTCAAAATTAAATATTTGAACTCATAAAATTTCATTTAATAAAATCTTGTTTTCGTTTTGTTGTGATTAAAATGTGCATATCTAAAAAGGCTTTGTAGAGAATTTGTTCGAATTTTAACCGAGTAAAAAGCTGAAAATTTAAGATTAATCTATATAATTTTGTTTAAAAGACCATATTCATCTATTTGAACTCATAAAATTTCATTTAATAACATCTGGTTTTCGTTTTGGTGGGATTAAAACTTGTATGTCTAAAATTGCTTAATAAAGAATCCGTTCGAATTTTAACCGAGTAAAAAGCTGAAAATTTTAGATTAATCTGTATAATTTTGTTCAAAAGCCCATAATTAATTATTTGAACACAAAAAATTTGATTTGGAGCCAGTCGCCATATTGAAGTTGTTCGGGCCGCTCCTCAACTGGAATATTGCAAAATTCAATAGAGTGGCCAACACGACCACAACAATGGCAAAGAGTGGGAAGGCGTTCATATTGAAGAGGACAAAAACGGGTAGAAGATCCCCCACCGATAGCAACACAATGGCGGACTGGTTTGGAAGCATCTAAAGTTAACCCAACCCGAAGATAGTCAATCATATTGAAATCCATTTTCCTCGTGTCAATTTTGGTAACGGTCCCTATGAGCACTCCTAGTGATTCACCAGTATTGTTGGCAGATTCCTCCGAAGCAAGGAGGATAGGTGGAATATTGTAAATACGTACCCACACGTTCATTATTGTGAAAGAATGAGCATCAATACTGATAGTAGGATCATATTGAGTAAGGAAAAGCCACTCATCCTTATAGGTCCATGGTCCCCTGGATAGGATATCTCCTTTGATCTTTTCATCCTTGAAGCAAATTAGAAACAGACGTGGCCTCAGTGATCGCATAGAGGATAGTTTAGCCGGAGTCCAGATTCCGGTGAAAGCTTTAATAATAATCTGATCATCAATATCCTTTGAGGTAATCAAGTTCCCTAAAAGGGTCGTATGTGAATCAGCATCATCAGAATCCCATAGTAAACTGGGTTCAAAAATTGTGGATTGTTCTTCATCAGTGAATTTGATGTTTCTGAGTTGTTGGAGAAAAGTTTTGGAATCCATTGGTAAAAGAAGATAAGGGCGATAATGGTGAGAAAGTATGAGGAGGAATAAAAAGAGGGAGGAGAGGATGATCTTATATATAGGTGCATAGTTTACTTTGGGATAGGATATAAGAATTTCATTAGGAATAAAAAAGAGAATAGGAGTTTGAATAAAGAAAGAAAACCTTTGAAAAAGGAAGATAAGATGATTAGAGTAGAGTTTAGAAAAAAAGAGGCCAACAAAAACTATTAAAAAAGGTATATGAGTTCGAGAAAGAATAAATACTATATTTTTAATTGGAAAATAGTAAAAGACTCCAAGAAAAAAGGGTTTGTAGGGAGGAGAGGATTTGAAAAAGATTATAATAAAAGAAAAGATTGGATATATAGTTGCAGTTGGTATAAAAGTCTGACTATCAGAACATTGATTCAACAAGACACCATGGAAGGTGTTGGTATAAACCCTATATAAGGTGTGTATATAACGAGAGAAGGCGGCAAAGTTACCACAACAGATAAGAAAAATCGAAAGATGGATAATCAAGAAACCAAATATACAAATCTGAATAGTCCGAAAGGTGAATAAAATAGAAATAAAAAAAGAAACCGCAGTCTGAAGGGCCGTAAACCCCTTATACCGTAACCAAGAAGAAAACATGAGATAATAGATAAGGAAACGTAACAGCACAAAGAGAAAATAGTACCTGACGCAGAGGCTCTCGGCCAAGAGGAGATCCCAACACACCTCTTCATCGTGGCCACCAGGGCGGTGGAGTTGCGGACGACACACGCCCAAGAGGATAACCCTCACTAAAAATGCCACTTCTCTACGGCTACCAGGTGAGCAAAGTACACTGAGGGGATGTAAAACCAAAGCATTAACCATGCCATAACGGCACGACGTTGAAGCAATCCACCGAGTGCTCAACCACCAAAGCCGATGGCGTTGAGGTCTGTCATAAAGGCTGTCGATATACTTGGGAGGCATTAAATTACAATCGGAAACTCTTTCGAACGGATGGAAAAATGCCGGCATCCGTATCCCGTTTCGACGGTCATCGGGAGGGTGAAAAAAGCCAACAAATAACATAGTCCATACCTAGACAGAAAGCCGTAGGACCGAATACAGCATGAAACTCAAAACATAGTAAAGACATCTTGTGTACAGATTAAAGAGCGCTAACAATGGCAACCAGGAGGAGGAAGGACAATGCCAGAATCGAAGGAAACAAGCCGACAGCGGGAGTGTATAGCCGGCCTCCCAGGGAGAAGGAAGACGTAGCCAGAAACGTAGGAAACAAGCTGACAACAGAAGCAAAACAACATGGTAAGAAGGACAATCAGGAACAGAAAGCACCAAGACCATACTCGGCCTCTGAAGAAAGAGCACTGAATCACACGTAAGCGTTGATGACCACCAACGCCAGTGTAGGAAAGGTCCTTCATGGAGGGTGGAAAGTAGGGGGAGTGCAGTTCACGGATAAACCTGATCGGATGACGGATCCCTCTACTCCAAAGGCGAACAACATGGATCCTCCAGAGGTGATCAAAGAAGAATCTGCGAACAACATGGGAGAGAAGAGGAAGTGCGAAGAGGAGAGAAGAAAGAATGAGAATCAATTCACAGTCGAAAAACCTTATGAACCGATGGAAAAAGAACGACACCCTTATCTCATGTCGATCATCACGATCACTGGGAGGGATAAAATGAATAACAAATAACCCAGTCCATATCAGGTGTCGGAAGAGAAGGAGAATCCTTGCAAAACTTAATAACAAGAGTTTAAAAGAAAGGGGGAACCGAACCAAACCAGAGAACTATGCAGAACCGGCCGCCCAAGGCAATTTGGCATAATAATAATGGCGAACCTGGGTAGAAAACAGTAAGGCCGAAATCAGCATGAGAAGCAAGTCACGGTCAAGGCATCGTGTGGATGGTCGAAAGAGCGCAGGTAATAGTGGCATCCAGGAAAAATGCAAAAGACGAATCAAAGCCACAATCGGCCACTGAACAAAGAACACTAAACCGCATGTAAGCGGTGATGGCCACCATCGCCGATGTTGGTAAGATCCCTCATTGAGGGTGGAAAGCAAAATGAGTACAGATCACGGACAAACCTAAGTAGATCGTAGCCAAGATAGTTGCCGGTCGAATTTTAACCGACTAAAAAGTTGAAAATTTTAGATTTATCTGTATAATTTTGTTCAAAATCCCATAACTAACTATTTGAACTCATAAAATTTGATTTAATAACATTTAGTTTTCGTTTTGTTGGGATTAAAACGTGCATGTCCAACAAGGCTTTGTAGAGAATCCGTTCGTATTTTAACCTAGTAAAAAGCTAAAAAATTTAGATTAATATGTATAATTTTGTTCAAAAGCCCATAATTAATTATTTGAACTTAAAAAATTTGATTTAATAACATCTAGTTATCGTTTTGTCGGATTAAAATGTGCATGTCTAAAAAGGCTTTATAGAGAATCTGTTCAAATTTTAACCGAGTAAAATGTTGAAAATTTTAGATTAATCTATATAATTTTATTCAAAAGACCATAATTAACTATTTGAACACGTAAAATTTGATTTAATAACATTTGATTTTCGTTTTGTTGGAATTAAAACGTGCATATCTAAAAAGGCTTTATAAAGAATCCGTTCGAATTTTAACTGAGTAAAAAGCTAAAAATTTTAGATTAATCTGTATAATTTTGTTCAAAAGCTCAAAATTAAATTTATGAACTCATAAAATTTCATTTAATAAAATCTGGTTTTCATTTTGTTGGAATTAAAATGTACATGTCTAAAAAGGCTTTGTAGAGAATCCGTTCGAATTTTAATCGAGTATAAAGGTAAAAATTTTAGATTAATATGTATAATTTTGTTCAAAAGCCCATATTCAACTATTTGAACTCATAAAATTCAATTTAATAATATTCGTTTTTCGTTTTGTTGGGATTAAAACTTGCTTGTCTAAAATTGCTTTATAGAGAATCCGTTCGAATTTTAACCGACTAAAAAGCTGAAAATTTTAGATTTATCTGTATAATTTTGTTCAAAATCCCTTAAGTAACTATTTGAAATCATAAAATTTGATTTAATAACATCTAGTTTTCGTTTTGTTGGGATTAAAACGTGCATGTCCAAAAAGGCTTTGAAGAGAATCCGTTCGTATTTTAACCTAGTAAAAAGCTAAAAATTTTAGATTAATTTGTATAATTTTGTTCAAAAGCCCATGTTCAACTATTTGAACTCATAAAATTTGATTTTGTTTTGTAGGGATTAAAACTTGCTTGTCTAAAATTGCTTTATAGAGAATCCGTTCGAATTTTAACCGAGTAAAAAGCTGGAAATTTTAGATATATCTGTATAATTTTATTCAAAATGCCATAGTTAACTATTTGAACTCATAAAATTTCATTTAATAACATCTAGTTTTTGTTTTGTTCAGATTAAAACGTCCACGTCTAAAAAGGCTTTATAGAGAATCCGATCAAATTTTAACCGAGTAAAAAGCTGAAAATTTTAGATTAATCTGTATAATTTTGTTCAAAAGCCCATAATTAATTATTTGAACTCAAAAAATTTGATTTAATAAAATCTTGTTTTCGTTTTGTTCGGATTAAAACGTACATATATAAAAAGGCTTTGTAGAGTTTCGTTCGAATTTTAAACGAGTAAAAAGCTAAAAATTTTAAATTAATCTGTATAATTTTGTTCAAAATCCCATAATTAACTATTTGAACTCATAAAATTTGATTTAATAACATCTGGTTTTTGTTTTGTTCGGATTAAAACGTGCATGTCTAAAAAGGCTTTATAGAGAATCCTTTCGAATTTTAACCGAGTAAAAAGCTGAAAATTTTAGATTAGTCTGTATAATTTTGTTGAAAATCTCATAATTAACTATTTAAACTCATAAAACTTGATTTAATATCATCTGGTTTTGTTTTGTTCGGATTAAATCGTCCACGTCTAAAAAGGCTTTATAGATAATCCGTTCAAATTTTAACCGAGTAAAAAGCTGAAACTTTTAGATTAATCTGTATAATTTTTTTTAAAAGCCCATTATTAATTATTTGAACTCAAAAAATTTGATTTAATAACATCTACTTATCATTTTGTTCGGATTAAAACGTGTATGTCTAAAAAGGCTTTATAGAGAATCCGTTCGAATTTTAACCGAGTAAAAAGCAGAAAATTTTAGATTAATCTATATAATTATATTCAAAAGCTCAAAATTAAATATTTGGACTCATAAAATTTAAATTAATAAAATCGGGTTTTCGTTTTGATGAGATTAAAATGTGCATGTCTAAAAGGGTTTTGTAGAGAATCCGTTTGAATTTTAACCAAGTAAAAAGCTAAAAATTTTAGATTAATCTGTATAATTTTGTTCAAAAGCCCATAATTAATTATTTAAACTCAAAAAATTTTATTTAATAACTTCTAATTATCGTTTTGTTCGGATTAAAACGTCCATGTCTAAAAAGGCTTTATAGAGAATCTGTTCGAATTTTAACCGAGTACAAAGTTGAAAATTTTAGATTAATTTGTATAATTTAGTTCAAAAGACCATAATTAATTATTTGAACTCAAAAAATTTGATTTAATAACATCTGGTTTTTGTTTTGTTCGGATTAAAACGTCTACGTCTAAAAAGGCTTTATAGAGAATCGGTTTGAATATTAACCGAGTAAAAAGCTAAAAATTTTATATTAATCTGTATAATTTTGTTTAAAAGACCATATTCAACTATTTGAACTCATAAAATTTGATTTAATAACATGTGGTTCTCGTTTTGGTGGGATTAAAACTTGCATGTCTAAAATTTCTTTATAGAGAATCCGTTCGAATCTTAACCGAGTAAAAAGCTGAAAATTTTAGATTTATCTATATAGTTTTGTTCAAAATCCCATAATTAACTATTTGAACTCGTAAAATTTCATTTAATAACATCCGCTTTTGGTTTTGTTCTGATTAAAACGTGCATGTCTAAAAAGGCTTTATAGAGAATCTGTTCGAATTTTAACCGAGTAAAAAGTTGAAAATTTTAGATTAATCTGTATAATTTTGTTCAAAAACCCATAATTAAGTATTTGAACGTAAAAAAATTTATTTAATAACATCTAGTTATTATTTTGTTCGGATTAAAACGTGCATGTCGAAAAAGGGTTTATAGAGAATTCGTTCGAATTTTAACCGAGTAAAATGCTGAAAACTTTAGATTAATCAGTATAATTTTTTTCAAAAGCTCAAAATTAAATATTTGAACTCATAAAATTTCTTTTAATAAAATATTGTTTTCGTTTTGTTGGGATTAAAATGTACATGTCTAAAAAGGCTTTATAGAGAATCTGTTCGAATTTTAACCGAGGAAAAAGCTGAAAATTTTAGATTAATCTGTATAATTTTGTTCAAAAGCCCATAATAAATAATTTGAACTCGTAAAATTTGATTTAATAACATCTGATTTTCTTTTTGTTGGGATTAAAACGTGCATGTCTAAAAATGCTTAATAGAGAATCCGTTCGAATTTTAACCGAGTAAAAAGCTGAAAATTGTAGATTAATCTGCATAATTTTGTTTAAGATCCCATAATTAACTATTTGAATTCATAAAATTTGATTTAATAACATCTAGTTATCGTTTTATTCGGATTATAATGTGCATGTCTAAAAAGTCTTTACGGAGATTCCGTTTGAATTTTTACCGAGTAAAAAACTGAAAATTTTAGATAAATCTGTAAAATTTTGTTTAAAAGCCCTTAATTAACTATTTGAACTCATAAAATTTGATTTAATAATATCTGGTTTTTGTTTTTTTCGGATTAAAACGTGCATGTCTAAAAAGGTTTTATAGAGTATCCATTCTAATTTTAACCTAGTAAAAAGCTGAAAATTTTAGATTAATCTATATAATTTTTTTCAAAAGCCCTTAATTAACTATTTGAACTCGTAAAATTTGATTTAGTAACATCTGATTTTCGTTTTATTGGATTAAAGTGTGCATGTCTAAAAAGGCTTTATAGAGAATCCGTTGGAATTTTAACAAAGTAAAAAGCTGAAAATTTTAGATTAATCTGTATAATTTTGTTCAAAAGCTCAAAATTAAATATTTGAAATCATAAAATTTCATTTAATAAAATCTTGTTTTCGATTTGTTGGGATTAAAATGTGCATGTCTAAAAAGTCTTTGTAGAGAATTCGTTCGAATTTTAACCGAGAAAAAAGCTAAAAATTTCATATTAATCTGTATAATTTAGTTCAAAAGCCCATATTCAACTATTTAAACTCATAAAATTTGATTTAATATCATCTGGTTTTCGTTTTGATGGGATTAAAACGTGTATTTCTAAAATTGCTTTATAGAGAATCTGTTCGAATTTTAACCCAGTAAAAAGCTAAATATTTTAGATTTATCTGTATAATTTTATTCAAAATCCCATAATTAACTATTTGAACTCAAAAAATTTGATTTAATAACATCTACTTATCGTTTTGTTCGGTTTAATACGTGCATGTCTAAAAATACTTTATAGAGAATCTGTTCGAATTTTAATTGAGTAAAAAAGTGGAAAATTTTAGATTAATTTGTATAATTTTGTTCAAAAGCCCAAAATTAATTGTTTGAACTCAAAAAATTTAATTTAATAACATCTAGTTATCATTTTATTCGGATTAAAACGTGCATGTCTAAAAAGGCTTTATAGAGAATCCGTTCAAATTTTAACCGAGTAAAAAGCTGAAACTTTTAGATTAATTTATATAATTTTGTTCAAAAGCCCATAATTAATTATTTGAACTCAAAAAATTTGATTTAATAACATCTACTTATCGTTTTGTTCGGTTTAATACGTGCATGTCTAAAAATGCTTTATAAAGAATCTGTTCGAATTTTAACTGAGTAAAAAGTGGAAAATTATAGATTAATTTGTATAATTTTGATCAGAAGCCCATAATTAATAATTTGAACTCAAAAAATTTAATTTAATAACATCTAGTTATCATTTTATTCGGATTAAAACATGCATTTCGAAAAAGGCTTTATAGAGAATCTGTTCAAATTTTAACCGAGTAAAAAGCTGAAAATTTTAGATTAATCTGTATAATTTTGTTCAAAAGCCCATAATTAATTATTTGAACTCAAAAAATTTGATTTAATAACATCTAGTTATTATTTTATTCGGATTAAAACATGCATGTCTAAAAAGGCTTTATAGAGAATATGTTCAAATTTTAACCGAGTAAAAAGCTGAAAATTTTAGATTAATCTGTATAATTTTGTTAAAAAGCCCTTAATTAACTATTTGAACTCATAAAATTTGATTTAAAAACATCTGATTTTCATTTTGTTGGGATTAAAACGTGCATGTCTAAAAAGGCTTGATAGAGAATCCGTTCGAATTTTAACCGAGTAAAAATCTAAAAATTTTAGATTAATAAGTATAATTTTGTTCAAAAGCTCAAAATTAACTATTTGAACTCATAAAATTTCATTTAATAAAATCTGGTTTTTGTTTTGATGGGATTAAAACGTGCATGTGTAAATGGGCGTTAAAGAGAATCTGTTCGAATTTTATCCGAGTAAAAAGATGAAAATTTAAGATTAATCTGCATAATTTTGTTCAAAAGCCCATAATTAATTATTTGAACTCAAAATATTTGATTTAATAACATCTAGTTATCGTTTTGTAGTGATTAAAATGTGCATGTCTAAAACGGCTTTATAGAGAATCCGTTCAAATTTTAACCAAGTAAAAAGTTGAAAATTTTAGATTAATCTGTATAATTTTGTTCAAAAGCCCATAATTAATTATTTGAACTCAAAAATTTTTATTTAATAACATCTCGTTATCGTTTTGTTTGAATTAAAATGTGCATGTCTAAAAAGGCTTTATAGAGAATCCGTTCGAATATTAACCGAGTAAAACTCTAAAAATTTTAGGTTAATCTGTATAATTTTGTTTAAAAGACCATATTCAAATATTTGAAGTCATAAAATTTGATTTAATAACATCTGGTTTTCGTTTTGGTGGGATTAAAACTTGCATGTCTAAAATTGCTTTATAGAGAATCCGTTCGAATTTTAACCGAGTAAAAAGATAAAAATTTTAGATTTATCTCTATAATTTTGTTCAAAATCCCATAATTAACTATTTGAACTCATAAAATTTTATTTAATAACATCTGATTTTTGTTTTGTTCGAATTAAAATGTGCATGTCTAAAAAGACTTTATATAGAATCCGTTCAAATTTTAACCGAGTAAAAAGCTGAAATTTTTAGATTAATCTATATAATTTTGTTCAAAAGCCCATAATTAATTATTTGAACTCAAAAAATTTGATTTAATAACATCTAGTTACCGTTTTGTTCGGATTAAAACGTGCATGTCTAAAAAGGCTTTATAGAGAATATGTTCAAATTTTAACCGAGTAAAAAGTAGAAAATTTTCGATTAATCTGTATAATTTTGTTCAAAAGCCCATAATTAACTATTTGAACTCATAAAATTTGATTTAATAACATTTGGTTTTCGTTTTGTTGGGATTAAAACGTGCATTTCTAAAATTGCTTTATAGAGAATCCGTTCTAATTTTAATCGAGTAAAAAGCTGAAAATTTTAGATTAATCAGTATAATTTTATTTAAAAGACCGTATTCTACTATTTAAACTCATAAAATTTGATTTAATAACATCTCGTTTTCGTTTTGTTGGGATTAAAATGTGCATTTCTAAAATTGCTTTATAGAGAATCTGTTCGAATTTTAACCGAGTAAAAAGCTAAGAATTTTAGATTTATTTGTATAATTTTGTTCAAAAGCCCATAATTAATTATTTGAACTCAGAAAAAAATTGATTTAATAACATTTAGTTATCGTCTTGTTCGGAATAAAATGTGCATGTCTAAAAAGGCTTTATAGAGAATCCGTTCAAATTTTAACCGAGTATAAAGTTGAAAATTTTAGATTAACTTGTATAATTTTGTTCAAAAGCGCATAATTAATTATTTGAACTCAAAAAATTTGATTTAATAACATCTGGTTTTTGTTTTGTTCGTATTAAAACATCTACGTCTAAAACGTCTTTATAGAGAATCCGTTCGAATATTAACCGAGTAAAAAGTTAAAAATTTTAGATTAATCAATATAATTTAGTTTAATAGACAATATTCAACTATTTGAACTCAGAAAATTTGATTCAATAACACCTGGTTTTCGTTTTGGTGGGATTAAAACTTGCATGTCTAAAATTGCTTTATAGAGAATCCGTTCGAATTTTAACCGAGTATAAAGCTTAAAATTTTAGATTTATCTGTATAATTTTTTTCAGAATCCCATAATTAACTATTTGAACTCGTAAAATTTGATTTAATAAAATCTGGTTTTTGTTTTGTTCAGATTGAAACGTGCATGTCTAAAAAGGCTTTATAGAGAATCTGTTCGAATTTTAACCGAGTAAAAAGCTGAAAATTTTAGATTTATCTTTATAATTTTTTTCAAAATCTCATAATTAACTATTTGAACTCATCAAATTTGATTTAATAACATCTGGTTTTATTTTTTTCGGATTAAAACGTCCTTGTCTAAAAAGTCTTTATAGAGAATCCATTAAAATTTTAACCGAGTAAAAAGCTGAAACTTTTAGATTAATTTGTATAATTTTGTTCAAAAGCCCATAATTAATTATTTAAACACAAAAAATTTGATTTAATAACATCTACTTATCGTTTTGTTCGGTTTAATACGTGCATGTCTAGAAAGGCTTTATAGAGAATCTGTTCGAATTTTAACTGAGTAAAAAGTGGAAAATTTTAGATTAATTTGTATAATTTTGTTCAAAAGCCCATAATTAATTATTTGAACTCAAAAAATTTGATTTAATAACATCTAGTTATCATTTTGTTCGGATTAAAACGTGCATGTCAAAAAAGGCTTTATAGAGAATCTATTCAAATTTTAACCGAGTAAAAAGCTGAAAATTTTAGATTAATCTGTATAATTTTGTTTAAAAGACCATATTCAACTATTTGAACTCATAAAATTTGATTTAATAACATCTGGTTTTCGTTTTAGTAGGATTAAAACTTGCAAGTCAAAAATTTCTTTATAGAGAATCGGTTCATATTTTAAAAATCCCATAATTAACTATTTGAACTCATCAAATTTGATTTAATAACATCTAGTTTTTGTTTTGTTCGGATTAAAACGTGCATGTCTAAAAAAATTTTATAGAGAATCTATTCAAATTTTAACCGAGTAAAAAGCTGAAACTTTTAGATTAATCTGTATAATTTTTTTCAAAAGACCATAATTAATTATTTGAACTCAAAATATTTTATTTAATAACATCTAGTTATCGTTTTGTTCGGATTAAAACGTGCATGTCTAAAAAGGATTTATAGAGAATCTATTCGAATTTTAACCGAGTAAAATATTGAAAATTTTAGATTAATTTGTATAATTTTGTTTAAAAGCCCATAATTAATATTTGAACTCAAAAAAAATTGATTTAATAACATCTGGTTTTTGTATTGTTCGGATTAAAACGTCTACGTCTAAAAAGGCTTTATAGAGAATCCGTTCGAATATTAACCGAGAAAAAAGCTAAAAATTTTAGATTAATCTGTATAATTTTGTTTAATAGACCATATTCAACTATTTGTACTTATAAAATTTGATTCAATAACACATGGTTTTCGTTTTGGTAGGATTAAAACTTGCATGTCTAAAATTGCTTTATAAAGAATCTGTTGGAATTTTAACCAAGTAAAAAGTTGAAAATTTTAGATTAATCTGTATAATTTTGTTCAAAAGCCCATAATTAATTATTTGAACTCAAAAATTTTTATTTAATAACATCTCGTTATCGTTTTGTTTGAATTAAAATGTGCATGTCTAAAAAGGCTTTATAGAGAATCCGTTCGAATATTAACCGAGTAAAACTCTAAAAATTTTAGGTTAATCTGTATAATTTTGTTTAAAAGACCATATTCAAATATTTGAAGTCATAAAATTTGATTTAATAACATCTGGTTTTCGTTTTGGTGGGATTAAAACTTGCATGTCTAAAATTGCTTTATAGAGAATCCGTTCGAATTTTAACCGAGTAAAAAGATAAAAATTTTAGATTTATCTCTATAATTTTGTTCAAAATCCCATAATTAACTATTTGAACTCATAAAATTTTATTTAATAACATCTGATTTTTGTTTTGTTCGAATTAAAATGTGCATGTCTAAAAAGACTTTATATAGAATCCGTTCAAATTTTAACCGAGTAAAAAGCTGAAATTTTTAGATTAATCTATATAATTTTGTTCAAAAGCCCATAATTAATTATTTGAACTCAAAAAATTTGATTTAATAACATCTAGTTACCGTTTTGTTCGGATTAAAACGTGCATGTCTAAAAAGGCTTTATAGAGAATATGTTCAAATTTTAACCGAGTAAAAAGTTGAAAATTTTCGATTAATCTGTATAATTTTGTTCAAAAGCCCATAATTAACTATTTGAACTCATAAAATTTGATTTAATAACATTTGGTTTTCGTTTTGTTGGGATTAAAACGTGCATTTCTAAAATTGCTTTATAGAGAATCCGTTCTAATTTTAATCGAGTAAAAAGCTGAAAATTTTAGATTAATCAGTATAATTTTATTTAAAAGACCGTATTCTACTATTTAAACTCATAAAATTTGATTTAATAACATCTCGTTTTCGTTTTGTTGGGATTAAAATGTGCATTTCTAAAATTGCTTTATAGAGAATCTGTTCGAATTTTAACCGAGTAAAAAGCTAAGAATTTTAGATTTATTTGTATAATTTTGTTCAAAAGCCCATAATTAATTATTTGAACTCAGAAAAAAATTGATTTAATAACATTTAGTTATCGTCTTGTTCGGAATAAAATGTGCATGTCTAAAAAGGCTTTATAGAGAATCCGTTCAAATTTTAACCGAGTATAAAGTTGAAAATTTTAGATTAACTTGTATAATTTTGTTCAAAAGCGCATAATTAATTATTTGAACTCAAAAAATTTGATTTAATAACATCTGGTTTTTGTTTTGTTCGTATTAAAACATCTACGTCTAAAACGTCTTTATAGAGAATCCGTTCGAATATTAACCGAGTAAAAAGTTAAAAATTTTAGATTAATCAATATAATTTAGTTTAATAGACAATATTCAACTATTTGAACTCAGAAAATTTGATTCAATAACACCTGGTTTTCGTTTTGGTGGGATTAAAACTTGCATGTCTAAAATTGCTTTATAGAGAATCCGTTCGAATTTTAACCGAGTATAAAGCTTAAAATTTTAGATTTATCTGTATAATTTTTTTCAGAATCCCATAATTAACTATTTGAACTCGTAAAATTTGATTTAATAAAATCTGGTTTTTGTTTTGTTCAGATTGAAACGTGCATGTCTAAAAAGGCTTTATAGAGAATCTGTTCGAATTTTAACCGAGTAAAAAGCTGAAAATTTTAGATTTATCTTTATAATTTTTTTCAAAATCTCATAATTAACTATTTGAACTCATCAAATTTGATTTAATAACATCTGGTTTTATTTTTTTCGGATTAAAACGTCCTTGTCTAAAAAGTCTTTATAGAGAATCCATTAAAATTTTAACCGAGTAAAAAGCTGAAACTTTTAGATTAATTTGTATAATTTTGTTCAAAAGCCCATAATTAATTATTTAAACACAAAAAATTTGATTTAATAACATCTACTTATCGTTTTGTTCGGTTTAATACGTGCATGTCTAGAAAGGCTTTATAGAGAATCTGTTCGAATTTTAACTGAGTAAAAAGTGGAAAATTTTAGATTAATTTGTATAATTTTGTTCAAAAGCCCATAATTAATTATTTGAACTCAAAAAATTTGATTTAATAACATCTAGTTATCATTTTGTTCGGATTAAAACGTGCATGTCAAAAAAGGCTTTATAGAGAATCTATTCAAATTTTAACCGAGTAAAAAGCTGAAAATTTTAGATTAATCTGTATAATTTTGTTTAAAAGACCATATTCAACTATTTGAACTCATAAAATTTGATTTAATAACATCTGGTTTTCGTTTTAGTAGGATTAAAACTTGCAAGTCAAAAATTTCTTTATAGAGAATCGGTTCATATTTTAAAAATCCCATAATTAACTATTTGAACTCATCAAATTTGATTTAATAACATCTAGTTTTTGTTTTGTTCGGATTAAAACGTGCATGTCTAAAAAAATTTTATAGAGAATCTATTCAAATTTTAACCGAGTAAAAAGCTGAAACTTTTAGATTAATCTGTATAATTTTTTTCAAAAGACCATAATTAATTATTTGAACTCAAAATATTTTATTTAATAACATCTAGTTATCGTTTTGTTCGGATTAAAACGTGCATGTCTAAAAAGGATTTATAGAGAATCTATTCGAATTTTAACCGAGTAAAATATTGAAAATTTTAGATTAATTTGTATAATTTTGTTTAAAAGCCCATAATTAATATTTGAACTCAAAAAAAATTGATTTAATAACATCTGGTTTTTGTATTGTTCGGATTAAAACGTCTACGTCTAAAAAGGCTTTATAGAGAATCCGTTCGAATATTAACCGAGAAAAAAGCTAAAAATTTTAGATTAATCTGTATAATTTTGTTTAATAGACCATATTCAACTATTTGTACTTATAAAATTTGATTCAATAACACATGGTTTTCGTTTTGGTAGGATTAAAACTTGCATGTCTAAAATTGCTTTATAAAGAATCTGTTGGAATTTTAACCGAGTAAAAAGTTGAAAATTTTAGATTTATCTGTATAATTTTGTTCAAAATCTCATAATTAACTATTTGAACTCATAAAATTTGATTTAATAACATCTGGTTTTGTTTTATTCGGATTAAAACGTCCACGTCTAAAAAGGCTTAATAGAGAATCCGTTCAAATTTTAAACGAGTAAAAGGCGAAAAATTTTAGATTAATCTATATAATTTGGTTCAAAAGCCCATAATTAATTATTTGAACTCAAAGAATTTGATTTAATAACATCTAGTTATCATCTTGTTCGGAATAAAACGTGCATGTCTAAAAAGGCTTTATAGAGAATCCGTTCGAATTTAACCGAGTAAAAACCAGAAAATTTTAGATTTATCAGTATAATTTTGTTCAAAATTCCATAATTAACTATTTGAACTAATAAAATTTGATTTAATAATATCTGGTTTTTGTTTTGCTCGGATTAAAACGTGCATGTCTAAAAAGGCTTTATAGAGAATCTGTTCGAATTTAACCGAGTAAAAACCTGAAAATTTTAGATTTATCTGTATAATTTTGTTCAAAATCCCATAATTAAATATTTGAACTAATAAAATTTGATTTAATAACATCTGATTTTTGTTTTGTTCGGATTAAAACGTGCATGTCTAAAAAGGCTTTATAGAGAATCCGTTCGAATATTAACCGAGTAAAAAGCTGAAAATTTTAGATTAATCTGTATAATTTTATTCCAAATCTCATAATTAACTATTTGAACTGATAAAATTTGATTTAATAATATCTGGTTTTGTTTTGTTCGGATTAAAACGTCCACGTCTAAAAAGGCTTTATAGAGAATCCGTTCAAATTTTAAACTAGTAAAAAACTAAAAATTTTAGATTAATCTGTATAATTTTGTTGAAAAGCCCATAATTAATTATTTGAACTCGTAAAATTTGATTTAATAACATCTGATTTTTGTTTTGTTGGGATTAAAACGTGCATGTCTAAATGAGATTTATAGAGAATCCGTCGAATTTTAATCGAGTAAAAAGCTGAAAATTTTAGATTAATCTGTATAATTTTGTTCAAAAGCTCAAAATTAAATATTTAAAATCATAAAATTTGATTTAATAAAATCTTGTTTTCGTTTTGTTTGGATTAAAATGTGTATGTCTAAAAAGGCTTTGTAGAGAATTCGTTGGATTTTTAACCGAGTAAAAAGCTAAAAATTTTAGGTTAATTTGGATAATTTTGCTTAAAAGACCATATTCAAATATTTGAAATCATAAAATTTGATTTAATAATACCTGGTTTTTGTTTTGTTCGGATTAAAACGTGCATGTCTAAAAAGACTTTATAAAGAATCCGTTCAAATTTTAACTGAGTAAAAAGCTAAAACTTTTAGATTAATCTGTATAATTTTGTTCAAAAACCCATAATTAATTATTTGAACTCAAAAAATTTGATTTAATAACATCTAGTTATCATTTTGTTCGGATTAAAACGTGCGTGTCTAAAAAGGCTTTATAGGGAATCCATTCGAATTTTAATAGAGTAAAAAGTTGAAAATTTTAGATTAATTTGTATAATTTTGTTCAAAAGCCCATAATTAATTATTTGAACTCAAAAAATTTGATTTAATAACATCTGGATTTTGTTTTGTTCGGATTAAAATGTCTACGTCTAAAAAGGCTTTATAGAGAATCCGTTCAAATTTTAAACGAGTAAAAAGCTGAAAATTTTAGAGTATTCTATATAATTTTGTTCAAAAGCCCATAATTAATTATTTGAACTCAAAAATTTGATTTAATAACATCTAGTTATCATTTTGTCCGGATTAAAACGTGCATGTCTAAAAAGACTTTATAGAGAATCCGTTCGAATTTAACAGAGTAAAAACCTGAAAATTTTAGATTTATCTGTATAATTTTCTTCAAAATCCCATAATTAAATATTTGAACTAATAAAATTTGATTTAATAACATCTGATTTATGTTTTGTTCGGATTAAAACGTGCATGTCTAAAAAGGCTTTACAGAGAATCCGTTCGAATATTAACCGAGTAAGAAACTAAAAATTTTAGATTAATCTGTATAATTTTTTTTCAAATCTCATAATTAACTATTTGAACTCGTAAAATTTGATTTAATAACATCTGTTTTTTGTTTTGTTCGGAGTAAAACGTGTATGTCTAAAAAGGCTTTATAGAGAATCCGTTCGAATTTTAACCGAGTAAAAAGCTGAAAATTTTAGATTTATCTATGTAATTTTGTTCAAAATCTCATAATTAACTATTTAAACTCATAAGATTTGATTTAATATCATCTGGTTTTGTTTAGTTCAGATTAAAATGTCCACGTCTAAAAAGGCTTTATAAAGAATCCGTTCAAATTTTAAATGAGTAAAAAGCTAAAAATTTTAGATTAATTTGTATAATTTTTTTAAAAGCCCGTAATTAATTATTTGAACACAAAAAATTTGATTTAATAAGATCTACTTATCATTTTGTTCGGATTAAAACGTGCATGTCTAAAAAGGCTTTATAGAGAATCCGTTCGAATTTTAACCGAGTAAAAAGCTGAAAACTTGAGATTAATCTGCATAATTTTGTTCAAAAGCCCTTAATTAACTATTTGAACTCATAAAATTTGATTTAATAACATCTGATTTTCGTTTTGTTGGGATTAAAACGTGCATGTGTAAATGGGTTTTAAAGGGAATCTGTTCGAATTTTAACCGAGTAAAAAGCTGAAAATTGTAGATTAATCTGCATAATTTTGTTTAAAATTCCATAATTAACTATTTGAACTCATAAAATTTGATTTAATAACATCTAGTTATCGTTTTATTCGGATTGAAATGTGCATGTCTAAAAAGTCTTTATAGAGATTCTGTTTGAATTTTAACCGAGTAAAAAGCTGAAAATTTTAGATAAATATGTAAAATTTTGTTTAAAAGCCCTTAATTAACTATTTGAACTCATAAAATTTGATTTAATAATATCTGGTTTTTGTTTTGTTCGGATTAAAACGTGCATGTCTAAAAAGGTTTTATAGAGTATCCATTCTAATTTTAACCGAGTAAAAAGCTGAAAATTTTAGATTAATCAGTATAATTTTAGATTAATCTATATAATTTTGTTCAAAAGCCCATAATTAATTATTTGAACTCAAAAAATTTGATTTAATAACATCTAGTTACCGTTTTTTTCGGATTAAAACGTGCATGTCTAAAAAGGCTTTATACAGAATCCGTTCGAATTTTAACAGAGTAAAAAGTTGAAAATTTTAGATCAATTTGTATAATTTTGTTCAAAAGCTCATAATTAATTATTTGAACTCAAAAAGTTTGATTTAATAACAACTGGATTTTGTTTTGTTCGGATTAAAACGTCTACGTCTAAAAAGGCTTTATAGTGAATCCGTTCAAATTTTAAATGAGTAAAAAGCTGAAAATTTTAGAGTAATCTATATAATTTTTTTCAAAAGCCCATAATTAATTATTTGAACTCAAAAATTTGATTTAATAACATCTAGTTATCATTTTCTCCGGATTAAAACGTGCATGTCTAAAAAGGCTTTATAGAGAATCCGTTCGAATTTAACCGAGTAAAAACCTGAAAATTTTAGATTTATCTGTATAATTTTGTTTAAAATCCCATAATTAAATATTTGAACTAATAAAATTTGATTTAATAACATCTGATTTTTGTTTTGTTCGGATTAAAACGTGCATGTCTAAAAAGGCTTTATAGAGAATCCGTTCGAATATTAACCGAGTAAAAAGCTGAAAATTTTAGATTAATCTGTATAATTTTATTTCAAATCTCATAATTAACTATTTGAACTGATAAAATTTGATTTAATAACATCTGGTTTTGTTTTGTTCGGATTAAAACGTCCACGTCTAAAAAGGCTTTATAGAGAATCCGTTCAAATTTTAAACGAGTAAAAAATTAAAAATTTTAGATTAATCTGTATAATTTTGTTGAAAGCCCATAATTAATTATTTGAACTCAAAAAATTTGATATAATAACATCTAGTTATCATTTTGTTCGGATTAAAACGTGCATGTCTAAAAAGGCTTTATAGAGAATCCGTTTGAATTTTAACCGAGTAAAACGCTAAAAATTATAGATTTATCTGTATAATTTTGTTCAAAATCTCATAATTAACAATTTGAACTCATAAAATTTGATTTAATAACATCTGGTTTTTGTTTTGTTCGGAGTAAAACGTGTATGTCTAAAAAGGCTTTATAGAGAATACGTTCGAATTTTATCCGAGTAAAAAGCTGAAAATTTTAGATTTATCTATGTAATTTTGTTCAAAATCTTATAATTAACTATTTAAACTCATAAAATTTGATTTAATATCATCTGGTTTTGTTTAGTTCGGATTAAAATGTCCACGTCTAAAAAGGCTTTATAAAGAATCCGTTCAAATTTTAAATGAGTAAAAAGCTAAAAATTTTAGATTAATTTGTATAATTTTTTTAAAATCTCGTAATTAATTATTTGAACACAAAAAATTTGATTTAATAACATCTATTTATCATTTTATTCGGATTAAAACGTGCATGTCTAAAAAGGCTTTATAGAGAATCCGATCGAATTTTAACCGAGTAAAAAGCTGAAAACTTTAGATTAATCTGCATAATTTTGTTCAAAAGCCCTTAATTAACTATTTGAACTCATAAAATTTGATTTAATAACATCTGATTTTCGTTTTGTTGGGATTAAAACGTGCATGTGTAAATGGGCTTTAAAGGGAATCTATTCGAATTTTAACCGAGTAAAAAGCTGAAAATTCTAGATTAATCTGCATAATTTTGTTTAAAATTCCATAATTAACTATTTGAACTCATAAAATTTGATTTAATAACATCTAGTTATCGTTTTATTCGGATTAAAATGTGCATATCTAAAAAGTCTTTATAGAGATTCCGTTTGAATTTTAACTGAGTAAAAAGCTGAAAATTTTAGATAAATATGTAAAATTTTGTTTAAAAGCCCTTAATTAACTATTTGAACTCATAAAATTTGATTTAATAATATCTGGTTTTTGTTTTGTTCGGATTAGAACGTGCATGTCTAAAAAGGTTTTGTAGAGTATCCATTCTAATTTTAACCGAGTAAAAAGCTGAAAATTTTAGATTAATCTGTATAATTTTCTTCAAAAGCCCATAATTAACTATTTGAACTCCTAAAATTTGATTTAGTAACATCTGATTTTCGTTTTGTTGGATTAAAGTATGCATGTCTAAAAAGGCTTTATAGAGAATTCGTTGGAATTTTAACAAAGTAAAAAGCTGAAAATTTTAGATTAATCTGTATAATTTTGTTCAAAAGCTCGAAATTAAAAATTTGAACTCATAAAATTTCATTTAATAAAATCTTGTTTTTGTTTTGTTTGGATTAAAATGTGCATGTCTAAAAAGGCCTTGTAGAGAATTTGTTGGAATTTTAACCGAGTAAAAAGCTAAAAATTTTAGGTTAATTTGTATAATTTTCTTTAAAAGACCATATTTAACTATTTGAACTCATAAAATTTGATTTAATAACATCAATTTTTCGTTTTGATAGGATTAAAACTTGCATATCTAAAATTGCTTTATAGAGAATCCGTTCGAATTTTAACCGAGTAAAAAGATAAAAATTTTAGATTTATCTCTATAATTTTGTTCAAAATCCCATAATTAACTATTTAAACTCATAAAATTTTATTTAATAACATCTGATTTTTGTTTTGTTCGGATTAAAATGTGCATGTCTAAAAAGACTTTATATAGAATCCCTTCGAATTTTAACTGAGTAAAATGCTAAAAATTGTAGATTAATCTGTACAATTTTGTTCAAAAACCCATATTCAACTATTTGAACTCATAAAATTTGATTTATTAACATCTAATTTTCGTTTTGTTTGGATTAAAACTTGCTTGTCTAAAATTGCTTTATAGAGAATCCGTTCGAATTTTAACCGAGTAATAAGCTGAAAATTTTAGATTTATCTGTATAATTTTGTTCAAAATCTCATAATTAAATATTTGAACTCATAAAATTTGATTTAATAACATCTGTTTTTTTTTGTTAGGATTAAAACGTCTACGTCTAAAAAGGCTTTATAGAGAATCCGTTCAAATTTTAACCGAGTAAAAAGCTAAAAATTTTAGATTAATCTGTACAATTTTGTTCAAAAGCCCATAATTAATTATTTGAATTCAAAAAATATGATTTAATAACATCTAGTTATCATATTGTTCGGATTAAAACGTGCATATCTAAAAAGGCTTTATAGAGAATCCGTTCAAATTTAACTGTGTAAAAAGCTGAAAATTTTATAATAATCTGTATAATTTTGTTCAAAATCCCATAATTAACAATTTGAACTCGTAAAATTTGATTTAATAACATCTGGTTTTATTTTGTTGGGATTAAAACGTGCATGTCTAAAAAGGGTTTGTAGAGAATCACGTTCGAATTTTAACCAAGTAAAAAGCTAAAAATTTTAGATTAAACTGTATAATTTTGTTCAAAAGCCCATATTCAACTATTTGAACCCATAAAATTTGATTTAATAACATCTAATTTTCGTTTTGTTGGGGCTAAAACTTGCTTGTCTAAAATTGACTTATAGAGAATCCGTTCGAAATTTAAAAGAGTAAAAAGTTGCAAATTTTAAATTTATCTGTATAATTTTGTTTAAAAGACCATATTCAACAATTTAAACTCATAAAATTTGATTTAATAATATCTGATTGTCGTTTTGGTGGGATTAAAACTTGCTTGTCTAAAATTGCTTTATAGAGAATCCGTTCGAATTTTAACAGAGTAAAAAGTTAAAAATATTTGATTTATCTAGATAATTTTGTTTAAAATCTCATAATCAACTATTTGAAATCGTAAAATTTTATTTAATTACATCTGTTTTTTGTTTTGTTCGGATTAAAACGTGCATGTCTAAAAAGGCTTTATAGAGAATATGTTCAAATTTTAACCGAGTAAAAAGTTGAAAATTTTAGATTAATCTGTATAATTTTGTTCAAAAGCCCATAATTAATTATTTGAACTCAAAAAATTTGATTTAATAATATCTAGTTATCATTTTGTTCGGATTAAAACGTGCATGTCTAAAAAGGCTTTATAGAGAATCCGTTCAAATTTAACCGAGTAAAAAGCTGAAAATTTTAGATTAATCTGTATAATTTTTTTCAAAAGACCATAATTAATTATTTGAACTCAAAAAATTTTATTTAATAACACCTAATTATCGTTTTGTTCGGATTAAAACGTACATGTTTAAAAAGGCTTTATAGAGAATCCATTTAAATTTTAATCGAGTAAAAAGTTGAAAATTTTAGATTAATCTGTATAATTTTGTTCAAAAGCCCAAAATTAACTATTTGAACTCATAATATTTGATTTAATAACATCTGGTTTTCGTTTTCTTGGGATTAAAACCTTCATGTCTTAAATTGCTTTATAGAGAATCCGTTCGAATTTTAACCGAGTAAAAAGCTGAAAATTATAGATTTATATGTATAATTTTGTTCAAAATCTCATAATTAAATATTTGAACTCATAAAATTTGATTTAATAACATCTGTTTTTTTTTTAGGATTAAAACGTCTACGTCTAAAAAGGCTTTATAGAGAATTCGTTCAAATTTTAACCGAGTAAAAAGTTGAAAATTTTAGATTAATCTGTATAATTTTGTTCAAAAGCCCATAATTAATTATTTGAACTCAAAAAATTTGATTTAATAATATCTAGTTATCATTTTGTTCGGATTAAAACGTGCATGTCTAAAAAGGCTTTATAGAGAATCCGTTCAAATTTAACCGAGTAAAAAGCTGAAAATTTTAGATTAATCTGTATAATTTTTTTCAAAAGACCATAATTAATTATTTGAACTCAAAAAATTTTATTTAATAACACCTAATTATCGTTTTGTTCGGATTAAAACGTACATGTTTAAAAAGGCTTTATAGAGAATCCATTTAAATTTTAATCGAGTAAAAAGTTGAAAATTTTAGATTAATCTGTATAATTTTGTTCAAAAGCCCAAAATTAACTATTTGAACTCATAATATTTGATTTAATAACATCTGGTTTTCGTTTTCTTGGGATTAAAACCTTCATGTCTTAAATTGCTTTATAGAGAATCCGTTCGAATTTTAACCGAGTAAAAAGCTGAAAATTTTAGATTTATATGTATAATTTTGTTCAAAATCTCATAATTAAATATTTGAACTCATAAAATTTGATTTAATAACATCTGTTTTTTTTTTAGGATTAAAACGTCTACGTCTAAAAAGGCTTTATAGAGAATTCGTTCAAATTTTAAAAGAGTAAAAAGTTGAAAATTTTAGATTAATCTGTATAATTTTGTTCAAAAGCCCATAATTAATTATTTGAACTCAAAAAATTTAATTTAATAACATCTAGTTATCATTTTGTTCGGATTAAAATGTGCATGTCTAAAAAGGCTTTGTAGAGAATCCCTTCGAATTTCAATAGAGTAAAAAGCTAAAAATTTTAGATTAATCTGTATAATTTTGTTCAAAAACCCATATTCAACTATTTGAACTCATAAAATTTGATTTAATAACATCTAATTTTCGTTTTGTTGGTATTAAAACTTGCTTGTCTAAAATTGCTTTATAGAGAATCCGTTCGAATTTTAACCGAGTAAAAAGCTGAAAATTTTAGATTTATCTGTATAATTTTTTTCAAAATCTCATAATTAAATATTTAAACTCATAAAATTTGATTTAATAACATCTGGGTTTTTTTTTGTTAGGATTAAAACGTCTACGTCTAAAAAGGCTTTATAGAGAATTCGTTCAAATTTTAAAAGAGTAAAAAGCTGAAAATTTTAGATTAATCTGTATAATTTTGTTTAAAAGCCCATAATTAATTATTTGAACTCAAAAAATTTAATTTAATAACATCTAGTTATCATTTTGTACGGATTAAAATGTACATGTCTAAAAAGGCTTTGTAGAGAATTCGTTCGAATTTCAATAGAGTAAAAAGCTAAAAATTTTAGATTAATCTGTATAATTTTGTTCAAAAGCCCATATTCAACTATTTGAACTCATAAAATTTGATTTAATAACATCTGATTTTTGTTTTGGTGGGATTAAAACTTGCTTGTCTAAAATTGCTTTATAGAGAATCCGTTCGAATTTTAATCGAGTAAAAAGTTGAAAATATTAGATTTATCTGTATAATTTTGTTAAAAATCACATAGTTAACTATTTGAAATCGTAAAATTTTATTTAATAACATATGTTTTTTGTTTTGTTCGAATTAAAACGTGCATGTCTAAAAAGGCTTTATAAAGAATCCGTTCGAATTTAAACGAGTAAAAAGCTGAAAATATTAGATTAATCTGTATAATTTTGTTCAAAAGCACAAAATTAAATATTTGAACTCATAAAATTTCATTTAATAAAATCTTGTTTTCGTTTTGTTTGGATTAAAATGTGCATTTCTAAAAAGGCTTTGTAGAGAATTCGTTGGAATTTTAACCGAGTAAAAACTTAAAAATTTTAGGTTAGTCTGTATAATTTTGTTTAAAAGACCATATTCAACTATTTGAACTCATAAAATTTGATTTAATTACATCTGGTTTTCGTTTTGGTGGGATTAAAACTTGCATGTCTAAAATTGCTTTATAGAGAATCCGTTCAAACTTTAATCGAGTAAAAAGCTAAAAATTTTAGATTTATCTGTATAATTTTGTTCAAAATCTCATAATTAACTATTTGAACTCATAAAATTTTATTTAATAACATCTGGTTTTTGTTTTGTTCGGATTAAAACGTGCATGTCTAAAAAGACTTTATTGAGAATCCGTTCGAATTTTATCCGAGTAAAAAGCTGAAACTTTTAGACTAATCTGTATAATTTTGTTCAATAGCCAATAATTAATTATTTGAACTCAAAAAATTTGATTTAATAACTTCTAGTTATCGTTTTGTTCGGATTAAAACTTGCATGTCTAAAAAGGATTTATAGAGAATCCATTCGAATTTTAACCGAGTAAAAAGTTGAAAATTTTAGATTAATTTGTATAATTTTGTTCAAAAGCCCATAATTAATTATTTGAACTCAAAAAATTTGATTTAATAACATATGGTTTTTGTTTTGTTATGATTAAAATTTCTACATCTAAAAAGGCTCTATAGAGAATCCGTTGGAATATTAACCGAGTAAAAAGCTAAAAATTTTAGATTAATCTGTATAATTTTGTTTAATAGACCATATTCAACTATTTGAAATCATAAAAGTTGATTTAATAACATCTGGTTTTCGTTTTAGTGGGATTAAAACTCGCACGTCTAAAATTACTTTATAGAGAATCCGTTCGAACTTTAACCTAGTAAAAAGCTAAAAACTTTAGATTTATCTGTATAATTTTGTTCAAAATCCCATAATTAACTATTTGAACTCGTAAAATTTTATTTAATAACATCAGGTTTCGTTTTGTTGGGATTAAAACGTACATGTCTAAAATTACTTTATAGAGAATTCATTCGAAATTTAAACGAGTAAAAAGCTGAAAATTTTAGATTTATCTGTATAATTTTGTTCAAAAGCCCATAATTAATTATTTGAACTCAAAAAATTTGATTTAATAATATCTATTTATCGTTTTGTTCGGTTTAATACGTGCATGTCTAAAAAGGCTTTATAGAGAATTTGTTCGAATTTTAACCGAGAAAAAATTTAAAAATTTTAGATTAATTTATATAATTTTGTTCAAAAGCACATAATTAATTATTTGAACTCAAAAAAGTATTTTTAATAACATCTAGTTATCTTTTTGTTCGGATTAAAACGTGCATGTCTAAAAAGGCTTTATAGAGAATCTGTTCGAATTTTAACCGAGTAAAAAGTTGAAAATTTTAGATTTATCTATATAATTTTGTTCAAAATCCCATAGTTAACTATTTGAAATCGTAAAATTTTATTTAATAACATCTATTTTTTGTTTTGTTCGGATTAAAACGTGCATGTTTAAAAAGGCTTTATAGAGAATCCGTTCGAATTTTAACCGAGTAAAAAGCTAAAAATTTTAGATTTATATGAATAATTTTGTTCAAAATCCTATAATTAACTATTTGAACTCATAAAATTTTATTTAATAACATCTGGTTTTTGTTTTGTTCGAATTAAAACGTGCATGTCTAAAAAGACTTTATTGAGAATCCGTTCAAATTTTAACCGAGTAAAAAGCTGAAACTTTTAGACTAATCTGTATAATTTTGTTCAAAAGCCCATAATTAATTATTTGAACTCAAAAAATTTGATTTAATAACATCTACTTATCGTTTTGTTCGATTTAATACGTGCATGTCTAAAAAGGCTTTATAGAGAATCTATTTGAATTTTAACCGAGTAAAAAGTTGAAAATTTTAGATTAATTTGTATAATTTTGTTCAAAAGCCCATAATTAATTACTTGAACTCAAAAAAGTTGATTTAATATCATCTAGTTATCTTTTTGTTCGGATTAAAACGTGCATGTCTAAAAAGGCTTTATAGAGAATCTGTTCGAATTTTAATTGAGTAAAAAGTTGAAAATTTTAGATTAATCTGTATAATTTTATTCAAAAGCACATAATTAACTATTTGAACTCATAAAATGTGATTTAATAACATCAGATTTTCGTTTTGTTGGGATTAAAACATGCATGTCTAAAAAGGCTTTATAGAGAATCTGTTCGAATTTTAACCGTATAGAAAGTGGAAAATTTTAGATTTATCTGTATAATTTTGTTCAAAATCCCATAGTTAACTATTTGAAATCGTAATGTTTTATTTAATAACATATGTTTTTTGTTTTGTTCGAATTAAAACGGGCATATTTAAAAAGGCTTTATAGAGAATCCGTTCGAATTTTAACCGAGTAAAAAGCGGAAAATTTTATATTAATCTTTATAATTTTGTTCAAAAGCACAAAATTAAATATTTGAACTCATAAAATTTTATTTAATAAAATCTTGTTTTCGTTTTGTTGAGATTAAAATGTGCATGTCTAAAAAGGTTTTGTAGAGAATCCGTTCGAATTTTAAACTAGTAAAAAGCTAAAAATTTTAGATTAATCTGTATAATTTTGTCCAAAAGCCCATATTCAACTATTTGAACTCATAAAATATGATTTAATAACATCTAATTTTCGTTTTGTTGGAATTAAAACTTGATTGTCTAAAATTGCATTATAGAGAATCCGTTCGAATTTTAATCGAGTAAAAATCAGAAAATTTTAGATTTATCTATATAATTTTGTTCAAAATCCCATAATTAACGATTTGAGCTCATAAAATTTGATTTAATAAAATCTGGTTTTGTTTTGTTTGGATTAAAACGTCTACGTCTAAAAAGGCTTTATAGAGAATTCATTCAAATTTTAATCAAGTAAAAAGCTGAAAATTTTAGATTAAAATGTATAATTTTGTTCAAAAGACCATAATTAATTATTTGAACACATAAAATTTTATTTAATAACATCTGGTTATCGTTTTGTTCAGATTAAAACGTGCACGTCTAAAAAGGCTTTATAGAGAATCTGTTCGAATTTTAACCGACTAAAAAGTTGAAAATTTTAGATTAATCTATATAATTTTTTTCAAAAGCCCATAATTAACTATATGAACTCATAAAATTTGATTTAATAACATCTGGTTTTTGTTTTATTTCGATTAAAACGTGCATGTCTAAAAAGGCTTTATAGAGAATCCGTTCGAATTTTAACCGAGTAAAAAGCTGAAAATTTAGATTAATCTGTATAATTTTGTTCAAAAGCTCAAAATTAAATATTTGAACTCATAAAATTTCATTTACTAAAATCTTATTTTCGTTTTGTTGGATTAAAATGTGCATGTCTAAAAAGGCTTTGTAGAGAATTCGTTTGAATTTTAATCGAGTAAAAAGCTAAAAATATTAGATTAATCTGTATAATTTTGTTTAAAAGACCATATTCAACTATTTGAACTCATAAAATTTGATTTAATAACATCTGGTTTTCGTTTTGGTGGGATTAAAACTTGTCTGTCTAAGATTGCTTTATAGAGAACCCGTACAAATTTTAACCGAGTAAAAAGCTGAAAATTTAAGATTTATCTGTATTATTTTGTTCAAAATCCTATAATTAACTATTTGAACTCATAAAATTTTATTTAATAACAACTGGTTTTTGTTTTGTTCGGATTAAAACGTGCATGTCTAAAAAGGCTTTATAGAGAATCTGTTCGAATTTTAATTGAGTAAAAAGTTGAAAATTTTAGATTAATTTGTATAATTTTATTCAAAAGCACATAATTAACTATTTGAACTCATAAAATGTGATTTAATAACATCTGATTTTCGTTTTGTTGGGATTAAAACGTGCATGTCTAAAAAGGCTTTATAGAGAATCCGTTCGAATTTTAACCGAGTAAAAAGCTGAAAATTTTAGATTAATCTGTATAATTTTGTTCAAAAGCTCAAAATTAAATATTTGAACTCATAAAATTTCATTTACTAAAATCTTATTTTCGTTTTGTTGGATTAAAATGTGCATGTCTAAAAAGGCTTTGTAGAGAATTCGTTTGAATTTTAATCGAGTAAAAAGCTAAAAATATTAGATTAATCTGTATAATTTTGTTTAAAAGACCATATTCAACTATTTGAACTCATAAAATTTGATTTAATAACATCTGGTTTTCGTTTTGGTGGGATTAAAACTTACCTGTCTAAGATTGCTTTATAGAGAACCCGTACAAATTTTAACCGAGTAAAAAGCTGAAAATTTAAGATTAATCTGTATAATTTTGTTCAAAATCCTATAATTAACTATTTGAATTCATAAAATTTTATTTAATAACAACTGGTTTTTGTTTTGTTCGGATTAAAATGTGCATGTCTAAAAAGGCTTTATAGAGAATCTGTTCGAATTTTAACCGACTAAAAAGTTGAAAATTTTAGATTAATCTATATAATTTTTTTCAAAAGCCCATAATTAACTATATGAACTCATAAAATTTTATTTAATAACATCTGGTTTTTGTTTCATTTTGATTAAAACGTGCATGTCTAAAAAGGCTTTATAGAGAATCCGTTCGAATTTTAACCGAGTAAAAAGCTGAAAATTTAGATTAATCTGTATAATTTTGTTCAAAAGCTCAAAATTAAATATTTGAACTCATAAAATTTCATTTACTAAAATCTTGTTTTCGTTTTGTTGGATTAAAATGTGCATGTCTAAAAAGGCTTTGTTGAGAATTCGTTTGAATTTTAATCGAGTAAAAAGCTAAAAATATTAGATTAATCTGTATAATTTTGTTTAAAAGACCATATTCAACTATTTGAACTCATAAAATTTGATTTAATAACATCTGGTTTTCGTTTTGGTGGGATTAAAACTTACCTGTCTAAGATTGCTTTATAGAGAACCCGTACAAATTTAAACCGAGTAAAAAGCTGAAAATTTAAGATTTATCTGTATTATTTTGTTCAAAATCCTATAATTAACTATTTGAACTCATAAAATTTTATTTAATAACAACTGGTTTTTGTTTTGTTCGGATTAAAACGTGCATGTCTAAAAAGGCTTTATAGAGAATCTGTTCGAATTTTAATTGAGTAAAAAGTTGAAAATTTTAGATTAATTTGTATAATTTTATTCAAAAGCACATAATTAACTATTTGAACTCATAAAATGTGATTTAATAACATCTGATTTTCGTTTTGTTCGGATTAAAACCTGCATGTCTAAAAAGGCTTTATAGAGAATCCGTTCGAATTTTAACCGAGTAAAAAGCTGAAAATTTTAGATTAATCTATATAATTTTGTTCAAAAGCTCAAAATTAAATATTTGAACTCATAAAATTTCATTTACTAAAATCTTATTTTCGTTTTGTTGGATTAAAATGTGCATGTCTAAAAAGGCTTTGTAGAGAATTCGTTTGAATTTTAATCGAGTAAAAAGCTAAAAATATTAGATTAATCTGTATAATTTTGTTTAAAAGACCATATTCAACTATTTGAACTCATAAAATTTGATTTAATAACATCTGGTTTTCGTTTTGGTGGGATTAAAACTTGTCTGTCTAAGATTACTTTATAGAGAACCCGTAGAAATTTTAACCGAGTAAAAAACTGAAAATTTAAGATTTATCTATATAATTTTGTTCAAAATCCTATAATTAACTATTTGAACTCATAAAATTTTATTTAATAACAACTGGTTTTTGTTTTTTTCGGATTAAAACGTGCATGTCTAAAAAGGCTTTACAGAGAATCTGTTTAAATTTTAACCGAGTAAAAAGTTAAAAATTTTAGATTAATTTGTATAATTTTGTTCAAAAGCCCATAATTAACTATTTGAACTCATAAAATGTGATTTAATAACATCTGATTTTCGTTTTGTTGGGATTAAAACGTGCATGTCTAAAAAGGCTTTATAGAGAATCTGTTCGAATTTTAACCGTGTTGAAAGTGGAAAATTTTAGATTTATCTGTATAATTTTGTTCAAAATCCCATAGTTAACTATTTGAAATCGTAATGTTTTATTTCATAACATATGTTTTTTGTTTTGTTCGAACTAAAACGTGCATATTTAAAAAGGCTTTATAGGGAATCCGTTCGAATTTTAACCGAGCAAAAAGCTGAAAATTTTAGATTAATCTTTATAATTTTGTTCAAAAGCACAAAATTAAATATTTGAACTCATAAAATTTTATAGAGAATTCGTTCAAATTTTAATCAAGTAAAAAGCTGAAAATTTTAGATTAATCTGTATAATTTTGTTCAAAAGATCATAATTAATTATTTGAACACATAAAATTTTATTTAATAACATCTGGTTATCGTTTTGTTCGGATTAAAACGTGCATGTCTAAAAAGGCTTTATAGAGAATCTGTTCAAGTTTTAATCGTGTAAAAAGTTTAAAATTTTAGATTAATCTGTATAATTTTGTTCAAAAGCCCATAATTAATTATTATAACATCTAGTTATCGTTTTGTTCGGATTAAAACTTGCATGTCTAAAAAGGCTTGATAGAGAATCCGTTCGAATTTTAACCGAGTAAAAAGCTAAATATTTTAGATTAATATGTATAATTATATTCTAAAGCTTAAAATTAAATATTTGAACTCATAAAATTTGATTTAATAAAATCTGGTTTTCCTTTTGTTGAGATTAAAATGTGCATGTCTAAAAAGGCTTTGTAGAGAATTCGTTCGAATTTTAACTGAGTAAAAAGCTAAAAATTTTATATTAATCTGTATAATTTTGTTTAAAAGACCATATTCAAATATCTAAACCCATAAAAATTGATTTAATAACATCTGGTTTTCGTTTTGGTGGATTGAAACTTGCATGTCTAAAATTGCTTTATAGAGAATCCGTTCAAACTTTAATCGAGTAAAAAGCTAAAAATTTTAGATTTATCTGTATAATTTTGTTCAAAATCCCATAGTTAACTATTTGAAATCGTAAAATTTTATTTAATAACATTTGTTTTTTTTTGTTCGGATTAAAACCTGCATGTCTAAAAAGGCTTTATAGAGAATCCGTTCGAATTTTAACCGAGTCAAAAGCTGAAAATTTTAGATTAATCTGTATAATTTTGTCAAAAGCCAATAATTTATTATTTGAACTCAAAAAATTTGATTTAATAACATCTAGTTATCGTTTTGTTCGTATTAAAACTTGCATATCTAAAAAGGCTTTATAGAGAATCCGTTCGAATTTTAACCAAGTAAAAAGATTAAAATTTTAGATTAATTTGTATAATTTTGTTCAAAAGCTCATAATTAATTATTTGAACTCATAAAATTTAATTTAATAAAATCTGATTTTTGGTTTGTTGGGATTAAAATGTGCATGTCTAAAAAGGCTTCGTAGAGAATCTGTTCGAATTTTAACCAAGTAAAAAGCTAAAAAATTTAGATTAATCTGTGTAATTTAGTTTGATAGCCCATATTCAACTATTTGAACTCATAAAATTAGATTTAATAACATCTAATTTTCATTTTGTTGGGGCTAAAACTTGCTTGTCTAAAATTGCTTTATAGAGAATCCGTTCGAAATTTAAACGAGTAAAAAGCTGAAAATTTTAGATTTATCTGTATAATTTTGTTTAAAAGACAATATTCAACTATTTGAACTCATAAAATTTGATTTAATAACATCTGATTTTCGTTTTGGTGGGATTAAGACTTGCTTGTCTAAAATTACTTTATAGAGAATCCGTTCGAATTTTAACCGAGTAAAAAATTGAAAATTTTAGATTTATCTGTATAATTTTGTTCAAAATCCCATAGTTAACTATTTGAAATCGTAAAATTTTATTTACTAAAATCTGGTTTTTGTTTTGTTCGGATTAAAACGTGGATGTCTAAAAAGGCTTTATAGAGAATCCGTTCGAATTTTAACCGAGTAAAAAGCTGAAAATTTTAGATTAATCTGTATAATTTTATTCAAAAGCAAAAATTTAAATATTTGAACTCTTAAAATTTCATTTAATAAAATCTTGTTTTCGTTTTGTTTGGATTAAAATGTGCATTTCTAAAAAGGCTTTGTAGAGAATTCGTTGGAATTTTAACCGAGTAAAAATCTAAAAATTTTAGGTTAATCTGAATAATTTTGTTTAAAAGACCATATTCAACTATTTGAACTCATAAAATTTGTTTTAATAACATCTAGTTTTCGTTTTGGTGGGATTAAAACTTGTATGTCTAAAATTGCTTTATAGAGAATCCCTTCGAATTTTAACCTAATAAAAAGCTAAAAAATTTAGATTTATCTGTATAATTTTGTTCAAAATCCGATAATTAACTATTTCAACTCATAAAATTTTATTTAATAACATCTGGTTTTTGTTTTGTTCGGATTAAAACGTGCATGTCTAAAAAGACTTTATTGAGAATCCGTTCAAATTTTAACTGAGTAAAAATTTGAAACTTTTAGACTAATCTGTATAATTTTGTCAAAAGCCAATAATTTATTATTTGAACTCAAAAAATTTGATTTAATAACATCTAGTTATCATTTTGTTCATATTAAAACTTGCATATCTAAAAAGGCTTTATAGAGAATCCGTTCGAATTTTAATAGAGTAAAAAGCAGAAAATTTTAGATTACTTTGTATAATTTTGTTCAAAAGCCCATAATTAACTATTTGAACTCATAAAATTTGATTGAATAACATCTGGTTTTTGTTTTGTTGGGACTAAAACGTGCATGTCTAAAAAGGCTTTATAGAGAATCCGTTCGAATTTTAACTGAGTAAAAAGCTAAAAGTTTTAGATAAATCTGTATAATTTTATTCAAAAGATCAAAATTAAAAATCTGAACTCATAAAATTTCATTTAACAAAATCTTGTTTTCGTTTTGTTGAGATTAAAATGTGCATATCTAAAAAGGCTTTGTAGAGAATCCCTTCGAATTTTAACCGATTAAAAAGCTAAAAATTTTAGATTAATCTGTATAATTTTGTTCAAAAACCCATATTCAACTATTTGAACTCCTAAAATTTGATTTAATAATATCTAATTTTCGTTTTGTTGGGGTTAAAACTTGTTTGTCTAAAATTGCTTTATAGAGAATCCGTTCGAATTTTAACCTAGTAAAAAGCTGAAAATTTTAGATTTATCTGTATAATTTTGTTCAAAATCTCATAACTAAATATTTGAACTCATAAAATTTGATTCAATAACATCTGGGTTATTTTTTGTTCAGATTAAAACGTCTACGTCTAAAAAGGCTTTATAGAGAATCCGTTCAAATTTTAACCGAGTTAAAAGCTAAAAATTTTAGATTAATCTGTATAATTTTGTTCAAAAGCCCATAATTAATTATTTGAACTCAAAAAATTTGATTTAATAACATCTAGTTATCATTTTATTCGGATTAAAACATGCATGTCTAAAAAGGCTTTATAGTGAATCCGTTTAAATTTAACCGAGTAAAAAGCTGAAAATTTTAGATTAATCTGTATAATTTTGTTCAAAATCCCATAATTAACTATATGAACTAGTAAAATTTGATTTAATAACATCTGGTTTTATTTTGTTGGGATTAAAACGTGCATGTCTAAAAAGGGTTTGTAGAGAATCACGTTCGAATTTTAACCAAGTAAAAAGCTAAAAATTTTAGATTAATCTGTATAATTTTGTTCAAAAGCCCATATTCAACTATTTGAACCCATAAAATTTGATTTAATAACATCTAATTTTCGTTTTGTTGGGGCTAAAACTTGCTTGTCTAAAATTGCTTTATAGAGAATTCATTCGAAATTTAAACGAGTAAAAAGCTGAAAATTTTAGATTTATCTGTATAATTTTGTTTAAAAGACCATATTCAACTATTTGAACTCATAAAATTTGATTTAATAACATCTGATTTTCGTTTTGGTGGGACTAAAACTTCCTTGTCTAAAATTGCTTTATAGAGAATCCGTTCCAATTTTAACCGAGTAAAAAGTTGAAAATATTAGATTTATCTGTATAATTTAGTTAAAAATCCCATAATTAACTATTTGAAATCGTAAAATTTTATTTAATAACATCTATTTTTGTTTTGTTCAGATTAAAACGTGCATATCTGAAAAGGCTTTATAGAGAATCCGTTCGAATTTTAACCGAGTAAAAAGCTGAAAATTTTAGATTAATCTGTATAATTTTGTTCAAAAGCACAAAATTAAATATTTGAACTCTTAAAATTTCATTTAATAAAATCTTGTTTTCGTTTTGTTTGGATTAAAATGTGCATTTCTAAAAAGGCTTTGTAGAGAATTCGTTGGAATTTTAACCGACTAAAAATCTAAAAATTTTAGGTTAATCTGAATAATTTTGTTTAAAAGACCATATTCAACTATTTGAACTCATAAAATTTGTTTTAATAACATCTAGTTTTCGTTTTGGTGGGATTAAAACTTGTATGTCTAAAATTGCTTTATAGAGAATCCCTTCGAATTTTAACCGAGTAAAAAGCTAAAAAATTTAGATTTATCTGTATAATTTTGTTCAAAATCCGATAATTAACTATTTCAACTCATAAAATTTTATTTAATAACATCTGGTTTTTGTTTTGTTCGGATTAAAACGTGCATGTCTAAAAAGACTTTATTGAGAATCCGTTCAAATTTTAACCGAGTAAAAATTTGAAACTTTTAGACTAATCTGTATAATTTTGTCAAAAGCCAATAATTTATTATTTGAACTCAAAAAATTTGATTTAATAACATCTAGTTATCATTTTGTTCATATTAAAACTTGCATATCTAAAAAGGCTTTATAGAGAATCCGTTCGAATTTTAATAGAGTAAAAAGCAGAAAATTTTAGATTAATTTGTATAATTTTGTTCAAAAGCCCATAATTAACTATTTGAACTCATAAAATTTGATTGAATAACATCTGGTTTTTGTTTTGTTGGGACTAAAACGTGCATGTCTAAAAAGGCTTTATAGAGAATCCGTTCGAATTTTAACCGAGTAAAAAGCTAAAAGTTTTAGATAAATCTGTATAATTTTATTCAAAAGATCAAAATTAAAAATCTGAACTCATAAAATTTCATTTAACAAAATCTTGTTTTCGTTTTGTTGAGATTAAAATGTGCATATCTAAAAAGGCTTTGTAGAGAATCCCTTCGAATTTTAACCGATTAAAAAGCTAAAAATTTTAGATTAATCTGTATAATTTTGTTCAAAAACCCATATTCAACTATTTGAACTCATAAAATTTGATTTAATAACATCTAATTTTCGTTTTGTTGGGGTTAAAACTTGCTTGTCTAAAATTGCTTTATAGAGAATCCGTTCGAATTTTAACCGAGTAAAAAGCTTAAATTTTTAGATTTATTTGTATAATTTTGTTCAAAATCCAATAATTAACTATTTGAACTCATAAAATTTCATTTAATAACATCTGGTTTTTATTTTGTTCGGATTAAAACGTCCACGTCTAAAAAGGCTTTATAGAGAACCCGTTCAAATTTTAACTGAGTAAAAAGCTGAAAATTTTAGATTAATCTGTATAATTTTGTTTAAAAGACCATATTCAACTATTTGAACTCATAAATTTTGATTTAATAACATCTGGTTGTCGTTTTGGTGGGATTAAAACTTGCATGTCTAAAAAGGCATTATAGAGAATCCGTTCTAATTTTAACCGAGTAAAAAGTCGAAAATTTTAGATTAATCTGTATAATTTTGTTCAAAACCCCATAATTAACTATTTGAACTCGTAAAATTTGATTTAATAACATCTAATTTTGGTTTTGTTGGGACTAAAACTTTCTTGTCTAAAATTGCTTTATAGAGAATCCGTTCGAATTTTAACCGAGTAAAAAGCTGAAAATTTTAGATTTATTTTTATAATTTCGTTCAACATCCAATAATTAACTATTGAACTCATAAAATTTCATTTAAATATATCTGGTTTTTATTTTGTTCGGATTAAAACGTCCACGTCTAAAAAGGCTTTATAGAGAACCCGTTCAAATTTTAACCGAGTAAAAAGCTGAAAATTTTAGATTAATCTGTATAATTTTGTTCAAAACCCCATAATTAATTATTTGAAGTCCTAAAAATTGATTTAATAACATCTAATTTTCATTTTGTTAGGACTAGAACTTGCTTGTCTAAAATTTCTTTGTAGAGAATCCGTTCGAATTTTAACCGAGTAAAAAGCTAGAAATTTTAGAGAATCCGTTCGAATTTTAACCGAGTAAAAAATTGAAAATTTTAGATTAATTTGTATAATTTTGTTCAAAATCCCATAATTAACTATTTGAACTCGTAAAATTTGATTTAATAACATCTGGTTTTCGTTTTGATCGTATTAAAACTTGCATGTCTAAAATTGCTTTATAGAGAATTCGTTCGAATTTTGATCGAGTAAAAAGTTAAAAATTTAACATTAATCTGTATAATTTTGTTCAAAAGCCCATAATTAACTATATGAACTCGTAAAATTTGATTTAATAACATCTGATTTTCGTTTTGTTGAGATTAAAATGTGCATGTCTAAAAAGGCTTTATAAAGAAACCGTTCGAATTTTAACCGAGTAAAAAGCTGAAAGTTTTTGATTAATCTGTATAATTTTATTTAAAAGCTCAAAATTAAATATTTGAACTCATAAAATTTTATTTAATAAAATCTTGTTTTCGTTTTGTTGGGATTAAAATGTGCATGTCTAAAAAGGCTTTGTAGAGAATTCGTTTGAATTTTAACCGAGGAAAAAGCTAAAAATTTTAGATTAATCTGTATAATTTTGTTTAGAAGACCATATTCAACTATTTGAACTCATAAAATTTGATTTAATAACATCTGGTTTTCGTTTTGGGGGGATTAAAACTTGCATGTCTAAAATTGCTTTGTAGAGAATCAGTTCGAATTTTAACCGAGTAAAAAGCTAAAAATTTTAGATCTATCTATATAATTTTGTTAAAAATCCTATAATTAACTATTTGAACTCATAAAATTTTATTTAATAACATCTGGTTTTTGTTTTGTTTGGATTAAAACGTGCATGTCTAAAAAGGCTTTATAGAGAATCCATTCGAATTTTAACCGAGTAAAAAGTTGAAAATTTTAGATTAATCTGTATAATTTTGTTCAAAAGCCCATAATTAACAATTTGAACTCGTAAAATTTGATTTAATAACATCTAATTTTCGTTTTGTTGAGACTAAAACTTGCTTGTCTAAAATTGCTTTATAGAGAATCCGTTCGAATTTTAACCGAGTAAAAAGCTGAAAATTTTAGATTTATTATTATAATTTTGTTCAAAATCCAATAATTAACTATTTGAACTCATAAAATTTCATTTAATAACATCTGGTTTTTGTTTTGTTCGGATTAAAACGTCCACGTCTAAAAAGGCTTTATAGAGAATCCGTTCAAATTTTAACCGAGTAAAAAGCTGAAATTTTTATATTAATCTGTATAATTTTGTTCAAAACCCCATAATTAATTATTTGAACTCAATAAAATTGTTTTAATAACATCTAGTTATCGTTTTGTTCGGATTAAAACGTTCATGTTTAAAAAGGCTTTATAGAGAATCCGTTCGAATTTTAACCGAGTAAAAAGTTGAAAATTTTAGATTAATCTGTATAATTTTGTTCAAAAGACCATAATTAACTATTTGAACTCTTAAAATTTGATTTAATAACATCTAATTTTCGTTTTCTTAGGACTAAAACTTGCTTGTCTAAAATTGCTTTATAGAGAATCCATTCGAATTTTTACCGAGTAAAAAGCTAAATATTTTACATTTATATGTATAATTTTGTTCAAAATCCAATAATTAACTATTTGAACTCATAAAATTAGATTTAATATCATCTGGTTTAGTTTCGTTCGGATTAAAACGTCAACGTCTAAAAAGGCTTTATAGAGAATTTGTTCAAATTTTAAACGAGTAAAAAGCTGAAACTTTTATATTAATCTGTATAATTTTATTTAAAAGCCCATAATTAATATTTGAACTCAAAAAATTTGATTTAATAACATCTACTTATCATTTTGTTCGGATTTAAACGTGTATGTCTAAAATGGATTTATAGAGAATCTGTTCGAGTTTTAATTGACTAAAAAGTTCAAAATTTTAGACTAATCTGTATAATTTTGTTTAAAAGCCTTTAATTAACTATTTGAACTAATAAAATTTGATTTAATAACATCTGGTTTTTGTTTTGTTCGGATTAAAACGTACATGTCTAAAAAGGCTTTATAGAGAATCCGTTCAAATTTTAACCGAGTAAAAAGCTGAAAATTTTAGATTAATTTGTATCATTTTGTTCAAAAGCCCATAATTAATTATTTGAACTCAAAAAATTTGATTTAATAACATCTAGTAATTGTTTTGTTCGGATTAAAACGTGCATGTCTAAAAAGGGCAGGTCTAGATTTATCTGTATAATTTTGTTTAAAATCCCATAATTAACTATTTGAACTCGTAAAATTTGATTTAATAACATCTAGTTATCATTTTATTCGGATTAAAAAGTACAGGTCTAAAAAGGCTTTATAGCGAATCCGTTGGAATTTTAACCGAGTAAAAAGATAAAAATTTTATATTTATCTGTATAATTTTTTTCAAAATTCCATAATTAACTATTTGAACTCATAAAATTTGATTTTATAACATCTAGTTTTTGTTTTGTTCGGATTAAAACGTGCATGTCTAAATAGGCTTTATAGAGAATCTGTTCGAATTTTAACCGAGTAAAAAGCTGAAAATTTTAGACTTATCTGTATAATTTTGTTTAAAAGACCATAATTAATTATTTGAACTCGTAAAATTTGATTTAATAGCATCTAATTTTCATTTTGTTGGGACTAAAACTTGCTCGTCTAAAATTGCTTTATAGAGAATCCGTTCGAATTTTAACCGAGTAAAAAGCTGAAAATTTTAGATTTATTTGTATAATTTCGTTCAAAATCCAATAATTAACTATTTGAACTCATAAAATTTCATTTAAAAACATCTAGTTTTTGTTTTGTTCGGATTAAAACGTCCACGTCTGAAAAGACTTTATAGAGAACCCGTTCAAATTTTAAACGAGTAAAAAGCTGAAAATTTTTGATAAATCTGTATAATTTTGTTCAAAACCCCATAATTAATTATTTGAACTCAAAAAATTTGATTTAATAACATCTAGTTATCGTTTTGTTCGGATTAAAACGTGCATGTCTAAAAAGGCTTTATAGAGAATCCGTTCTAATTTTAACCGAGTAAAAACTGTAAAATTTTAGATTAATCTGTATAATTTTGTTCAAAAGCCCATAATTAACTATTTGAACTCGTAAAATTTGATTTAATAACATCTAATTTTCGTTTTGTTGGGACTAAAACTTGCTTGTCTAAAATTGCTTTATAGAGAATCCGTTCGAATTTTAATCGAGTAAAAAGCTTAAATTTTTAGATTTATTTGTATAATTTTGTTCAAAATCCAATAATTAACTATTTGAACTCATAAAATTTCATTTAATAACATCTGGTTATTATTTTGTTCGGATTAAAACGTCCACGTATAAAAAGGCTTTATAGAGAACCCGTTAAAATTTTAACCGAGAAAAAAGTTGAAAATTTTAGAATAATCTGTATAATTTTGTTCAAAACCCTATAATTAATTATTTGAACTCAAAAAATTTGATTTAATAACATCTAGTTATCATTTTGTTCGGATTAAAACGTACATGTTTAAAAAGGCTTTATAGAGAATCCGTTCAAACTTTAACCGAGTAAAAAGTTGAAAATTTTAGATTAATCTGTATAATTTTGTTCAAAACCCCATATTTAACTATTTAAACTCGTAAAATTTGATTTCAAAACATCTAATTTTTATTTTTATTGGGACTAAAACTTGCTTGTCTAAAATTACTTTATGTAGAATCCATTCAAATTTTAACCGAGTAAAAAGCTGAAAATTTTAGATTAATCTGTATAATTTTTTTCAAAAGCTCAAAATTAAATATTTGAACTCATAAAATTTTATTTAATAAAATCTTGTTTTCGTTTTGTTGCGATTAAAATGTGCATGTCTAAAAAGGCTTTGTAGAGAATTCGTTTGAATTTTAACCGAGTATAAAGCTAAAAAATTTAGATTAATCTGTATAATTTTGTTTAAAAGACCATATTCAACTATTTGAAGTCATAAAATTTCATTTAATAACATCTGGTTTTCGTTTTGGTGGGATTAAAACTTGCATGTCTAAAATTGCTTTATAGAGAATCCGTTCGAATTTTAACCGAGTAAAAAGCTGAAACTTTTAGTTTAATCTATATAATTTTGTTTAAAAGCCCATAATTAATTATTTGAACTCAAAAAAATTTATTTAATAATTAATTATTTGAACTCAAAAAGTTTGATTTAATAACATCTACTTGTCATTTTGTTCGGATTAAAATGTGTATGTCTAAAAAGGTTTTATAGAGAATCCGTTCGAATTTTAACCGAGTAAAAAGCTGAAAATTTTATATTAATCTACATAATTTTGTTCAAAAGCACATAATTAATTATTTGAACTCAAAAAATTTGATTTAATAACATCTAGTTATTGTTTTGTTCGGATTAAAACGTTCATGTCTAAAAAGGCTTTTTAGAGAATCCGTTTGAATTTTAACCGAGTAAAAAGCTGAAAATTTTAGATTACTCTGCATAATTTTGTTCAAAAGCCCATAATTAATTATTTGAACTCAAAAAAATTGATTTAATAAGATCTAGTTATCGTTTTGTTCAGATTAAAACGTGCATGTCTAAAAAGGCTTTATAGAGAATCCGTTTGAATTTTAACCGAGTAAAAAGCTGAAAATTTTAGAATAACCTGTATAATTTTATTCAAAAGACCTTAATTAACTATTTGAACAGATAAAATTTGATTTAATAACATCTGATTTTCGTTTTATTGGGATTAAAACGTGTATGTCTAAAAAGGCTTGATAGAGAATCCGTTCAAATTTTAACCGAGTAAAAAGCTGAAAATTTTAGATTGGTAAGTATAATTTTGTTCAAAAGCTCAAAATTAACTATTTGAACTCATAAAATTTCATTTAATAAAATCTAATTTTCGTTTTGTTGGGATTAAAACGTGCATGTGTAAATGGGCTTTAAAGAGAATCTGTTCAAATTTTAACCGTGTAAAAAGATGCAAATTTTAGATTAATCTGCATAATTTTGTTCAAAAGCCCATAATTAATTATTTGAAATCAAAAAATTTGATTTAATAACATCTAGTTATCGTTTTATTCGGATTAAAACGTTCATGTCTAAAAAGGCTTTACGGAGAATCCGTTTGAATTTTAACCGAATAAAAAGCTGAAAATTTTAGATTAATCTGTATAATTTTGTTCAAAAGCCCTTAATTAACTATTTGAACTCATAAAATTTGATTTAACAACATCTGGTTTTGGTTTTGTTCGGATTAAAACGTACATGTCTAAAAAGGCTTTATAGAGAATCCGTTCAAATTTTAACCGAGTAAAAAGCTGAAAATTTTAGATTAATCTGTATAATTTTGTTCAGAAGCCCATAATTAAATATTTGAACTCAAAAAATTTGATTTAATAACATCTAGTTATCGTTTTATTCGGATTAAAACGTGCATGTCTAAAAAGGCTTTATTGAGAATCCGTTCGAAATTTAACCGAGTAAAAAGCTAAAAATTTTATATTAATCTGTATTATTTTGTTTAAAAGACCATATTTAACTATTTGAACTCATAAAATTTGACTTAATAACATTTGGTTTTCGTTTTGGTGGGATTAAAACTTGCTTGTCTAAAATTGCTTTATAGAGAATTTGTTCGAATTTTAACAGAGTAAAAAGCTGAAAATTTTAGATCTACCTGTATAATTTTGTTCAAAATCCCATAAATAAATATTTGAACTCATAAAATTTTATTTAATAACATCTGGTTTTTGTTTTGTTCGGATTAAAACGTGCATGTATAAAAAGGCTTTATAGAGAATCCGTTCGAATTTTTACCGAGTAAAAAGCTAAAAATTTTAGATTAATCTGTATAATTTTGTTCAAAAGCCCATAATTAATTATTTGAACTCAAAAAATTTGATTTAATAACATCTAGTTATTGTTTTGTTCGGATTAAAACGTCCACGTCTAAAAAGACTTTATAGAGAACCCGTTCAAATTTTAACCGAGTAAAAAGCTGAAAATTTTTGAATAATCTGTATAATTTTGTTCAAAACCCCATAATTAATTATTTGAACTCAAAAAATTTGATTTAATAATATCTAGTTATCATTTTGTTCGGATTAAAACGTGCATGTCTAAAAAGGCTTTATAGAGAATCCGTTCGAATTTTAACCGAATAAAAAGTTGAAAATTTTAGATTAATCTGTATAATTTTGTTCAAAAGCCCATAATTAACTATTTGAACTCGTAAAATTTGATTTAATAACATCTAATTTTCGTTTTGTTGGGACTAAAACTAGCTTGTCTAAAATTGCTTTATAGAGAATTCGTTCGAATTTTAACCGAGTAAAAAGCTGAAAATTTTAGATTAATCTGTATAATTTTGTTTAAAAGACCATATTCAACTATTTGAACTCCTAAAATTTAATTTAATAACATCTGGTTTTCGTTTTGGTGGGATTAAAACTTGCATGCCTAAAAAGGCTTTATAGAGAATCCGTTCGAATTTTAACCGAGTAAAAAGTTGAAAATTTTAGATTAATTTGTATAATTTTGTTCAAAGCGCATAATTAACTATTTGAACTCGTAAAATTTGATTTAATAACATCTAATTTTCGTTTTGTTGGGACTAAAACTTGCTTGTCTAAAATTGTTTTATAGAGAATCCGTTCGAATTTTAACCGAGTAAAAAGCTGAAAATTTTAGATTTATTTGTATAATTTTGTTCAAAATCCAATAATTAACTATTTGAACTCATAAAATTTCATTTAATAACATTTGGTTTTTGTTTTGTTCGGATTAAAACATCCACGTCTGAAAAGGCTTTAAAGAGAACCCGTTCAAATTTTAACCGAGTAAAAAGCTGAAAATTTTAGATTAATCTGTATAATTTTGTTCAAAACCCCATAATTAATTATTTGAACTCAAAAAATTTGATTTAATAACATCTTGTTATCGTTTTGTTTAGATTAAAACGTGCATGTCTAAAAAGGCTTTATAGAGAATCCGTTCGAATTTTATCCAAGGAAAAAGTTGAAAATTTTAGATTAATCTGTATAATTTTGTTCAAAAGTTCATAATTAACTATTTGAACTCGTAAAATTTGATTTAATAACATCTAATTTTCGTTTAGTTAGGACTAAAATTTGCTTGTCTAAAGTTGCTTTATAGAGAATCCGTTTGAATTTTAACCGAGTAAAAAGCTGAAAATTTTAGATTTATCTGTATAATTTTGTTCAAAATCCAATAATTAACTATTTGAACTCATAAAATTTCATTTAATAACATCTGGTTTTTGTTTTGTTCGGATTAAAACGTTCACGTCTAAAAAGGCTTTATAGAGAATCCGTTCAAATTTTAACCGAGTAAAAAGCTGAAAATTTTAGATTAATCTGTCTAATTTTGTTCAAAACCCCATAATTAATTATTTGAACTCAAAAAATTTGATTTAATAACATCTAGTTATCGTTTTGTTCGGATTAAAACGTGCCTGTCTAAAAAGGCTTTATAGAGAATCCGTTCGAATTTTAACCGAGTAAAAAGTTGAAAATCTTAGATTAATCTGTATAATTTTGTTCAAAAGCCCATAATTAACTATTTGAACTCATAAAATTTGATTTAATAACATCTGATTTTCGTTTTTTTAGGATTAAAACGTGCATGTCTAAAAAGACTTTATAGAGAATCCGTTCGAATTTTTTGAGAAAAGGGCCTCATTAAAAAATCCCTATAGCCGACCGCCCAAGGGGCAGGAAGGCCCCTATGGGGAAAAGAGTACCCAAGATCTTATTGAGAAGGGGAGGAAAACCTCTCCGAGTTTACAGAAGCCCGAATAAAATCGGGAAAGTCACAGGAGAAAAAGTAAGAAGAAAAGGAACGCAAAGCCCTAGTAGCCAACACATGGGCTACAACATTAGCCTCTCTAGGTACATAACAAATCTTACAGTCAGGCAAAGTACCAAGAGTGGAACGGATACGAGACACCAAAGGTTGCACCGAGGAACGATCCTGGTAAAGGGGGTCGTTGACCTTGTTAGCAATGGAAGCGGAGTCAGTCTCGAAGACAACACGGGTCCAGCCATTAGAAAAGGCAAGCTTCAGACCTTCCAAGAGGGCAAGAGCTTCAGCAGAGGCAGGATCCGGACAGAGGAGAGGCAAAGTAGAGCCGCCAAGGACAATGCCAGAGGAATCCCTAACAATGACGCCAGCTGCTGCTCCTTTTAACACGGGGTCGAATGCACCATCCGTGTTAATCTTAACGTAACCAGGGTCTGGCTTCGTCCATCTAGCAAGAGCAAGAGTGGGCTCAGCTAGCCGAGAATGTAGACGGGAGGCACTGTTAGCTAAGGTGTAATCATGTAATAGGCTTAGAGCATTAGAAACGGTTAACCAAACCGGTTGAAGATGGTTATTATGGACAAAGTCATTGCGACGGTTCCATAGATTCCATAACATCGTAAGAAATAAAGAAAATTGCTGAAGAGAAAGAAAGCCAGCTGCCGCAGAAAGCCACTAATGAGGGGAGGTATAAACAGGAGAAAGCAGTCGAGATGGGAGTCCTGCCAACTGGAACGCCTCCCTAGTGCAAGGGCAGTCCCGTATAGCATGGATGGTAGTTTCAATGGCCAAATTACATATAGGGCAAATCCCCAAACCTAGATTGGCCTGAAGGATTTTGTGACCAGACGGAAGTGCATTGTGACACAAACGCCAAGCAAAAGAACGCACCTTGGGAAGAGTGGGTAATTTAGAAAGAACTTTCCAAAGTTTAGAGGGCCTATTAACTAGACCTGGCTGAAGCTTCAAAAATTGATAGCCCGAACGTACAGAATAGATACCAGAATCATGGTTACCCCAGAGGGTGGTATCCTGTGTATCATTAATAATCGGAACATTAAGGATAGTATTAGCATCCTCATATGTAAAGTAATTCCGAACTTTGGATGCATCCCATCGGGGTAAGTTAGGTAGCATAAAAGTGCCGGCGCGCAAAGGCACTTCATCATTGATCTCATAATCACCATAAAGGCGCAAAGGCTGAGAGCCACCCCAGTTGTCAAAGTGGATCTGGATAGTACTATTCATGCCTGGACGTATAAAAAATCCATCACGAAGTTTAGAAATAGCTACACTGAGCCCTTTCCAAGCAAAGGAGGAACTCCGTGAAGAAACAGAGTCTAGTAAAGAACCAGTCGGGTAGTACTTGCATTTGTAAATTTGACTAAGAAGGCTCCCAGGAGCACACACAAGGCGCCAAATCTGCTTACCGAGTAAAGCAATATTAAAATGGTGTAAATCACGAAAGCCGACTCCCCCAGCCGCTTTCGGGAGACAGACAGTATCCCAGGGAAGCATGTGCCATCCTTTTTTGCCAGCTTTCCCAGACCACCAGAAGCGGCGTATAGAAGTAGTCATGTCATCAATAATATTGAGTGGCAGAAGGTAGCAAGACATTACATATTGAGGCATAGATTGAAGAACAGATTTGATGAAGACTTCTCTCCCACTAAAAGAGAGGAGATGTTTGTCCCAGCTGTTCATTCTGGCAATCATTTTATCTCTAGTAAAACCCAGAGCAGCAGTCTTATTTTTTCCAATGAGAAGAGGGACTCCTAAGTAAAGCCCAGGATCATTCACCTCCCTGACATGCAGTATGTCATTGATGGCTGTACGAAGTGACAAAGGGGTTTTCCGAGAATAGAAAATAGTAGATTTCTCAAAGTTCACTGCTTGCCCTCCGTTCGAATTTTAACCGAGTAAAAAGCTGAAAATTTTAGATTAATCTGTATAAATTTGTTCAAAAGCTCAAAATTAAATATTTGAACTCATAAAATTCATTTAATAAAATCTTGTTTTCGTTTTGTTGGGATTAAAATGTGCATGTCCAAAAAGGCTTTGTAGAGAATTCGTTCGAATTTTAACCGAGTAAAAAGCTGAAAATTTTAGATTAATCTGTATAATTTTGATCAAAAGCCCATAATTAATTATTTGAACTCAAAAAATTTGATTTAATAACATCTAGTAATTGTTTTGTTCGGATTAAAATGTGCATGTCTAAAAAGGCTTTATAGAGAATCTGTTCGAATTTTAACCGACAAAAAAGTTGAAAATTTTAGACTAATCTGTATAATTTTGTTTAAAACCCCGTAATTAACTATTTGAACTCATAAAATTTGATTTAATAACATTTGGTTTTCGTTTTATTGGGATTAAAACGTGCATGTCCAAAAAGGCTTTGTAGAGAATCCGTTCGTATTTTAACCGAGTAAAAAGCTAAAAATTTTATATTAATTTGTATAATTTTGTTCAAAATCCCATATTCAACTATTTGAACTCATAAAATTTTATTTAATAACATCTGGTTTTTGTTTTGTTCGGATTAAAACGTCTACGTCTAAAAAGGCTTTATAGAGAACCCGTTCAAATTTTAACCGAGTAAAAAGTTGAAAATTTTAGATTAATCTGTATAATTTTTTTCAAAACCCCATAATTAATTATTTGAACTCAAAAAATTTGATTTAATAACATCTAGTTATCGTTTTGTTTGGATTAAAACGTATATGTCTAAAAAGGCTTTATAGAGAATCCGTTCGAATTTTAACCGAGTAAAAAGTTGAAAATTTTAGATTAATCTGTATAATTTTGTTCAAAAGTCCATAATTAACTATTTAAACTCGTAAAATTTGATTTAATAACATCTGATTTTCGTTTTGCTAGGACTAAAACTTGCTTGTCTAAAGTTGATTTATAGAGAATCTGTTCGAATTTTAACCGAGTAAAAAGCTAAAAATTTTAGATTAATCTGTATAATTTTGTTCAAAAGCTCAAAATTAAATATTTGAACTCATAAAATTTCATTTAATAAAATCATGTTTTCGTTTTGTTGGGATTAAAATGTGCATGTCTAAAAAGGTTTTATAGAGAATTCGTTCGAATTTTAACCGAGTAAAAAGCTAAAAAGTTTAGATTAATCTGTATAATTTTGTTTAAAAGACCATATTCATCTATTTGAACTCATAAAATTTGATTTAATAACATCTGGTTTTCGTTTTGATGGGATTAAAATTGCATGTCTAAAATTGCTTTATAGACAATCCGTTCGAATTTTAACCGAGTAAAAAGTTGAAAATTTTAGATTAATCTGTATAATTTTATTCAAAAGCGCTTAATTAACTATTTGAACTCGTAAAATTTGATTTAATAACATCTGATTTTCGTTTTGTTGGATTAAAACGTGCATGTCTAAAAAGACTTTATAGAGAATCCGTTCGAATTTTAACCGAGTAAAAATCTGAAAATTTTTGATTAATCTGTATAATTTTATTCAAAAGCTCAAAATTAAATATTTGAACTCATAAAATTTCATTTAATAAAATCTTGTTTTCGTTTTGTTAGGATTAAAATGTGCATGTCTAAAAAGGTTTTGTAGAAAATTCATTCGAATTTTAACCGAGTAAAAAGCTAAAAATTTTAGATTAATCTGTATAATTTTGTTTAAAAGACCATATCAACTATTTGAACTCATAAATTTAGATTTAATAACATCTGGTTGTCGTTTTGGTGGGATTAAAACTTGCATGTCTAAAATTGCTTTATAGAGAATCCGTTCGAATTTTAACCGAGTAAAAAGCTAAAAATATTAGATTTATCTCTTGAATTTTGTTTAAAAGCCCATAATAAACTATTTGAACCCGTAAAATTGGATTTAATAACATCTAATTTTCGTTTTTTGGGGACTAAAACTTGCTTGTCTAAAATTGCTTTATAAAGAATCCGTTCGAATTCTAACCGGTAAAAAGCTGAAAATTTTAGATTTATTTATATAATTTTGTTCAAAATCCAATAATTAACTATTTGAACTCATAAAATTTTATTTAAGAACATCTGGTTTTTGTTTTTTTTTGGATTAAAACGTCCATATCTAAAAAGGCTTTATAGAAAACCCGTTCAAATTTTAACCGAGTAAAAAGCTGAAAATTTTAGATTAATCTGTATAATTTTGTTCAAAACCCCATAATTAACTATTTGAACTCGTAAAATTTGATTTAATAACATCTAGTTATCGTTTTGTTTGGATTAAAACGTGCATGTCTAAAAATGCTTTATAGAGAATCCGTTCGAATTTTAACCGAGTAAAAAGTTGAAAGTTTTAGATTAATCTGTATAATTTTGCTCAAAAGCCCATAATTAACTATTTAAACTCGTAAAATTTGATTTAATAACATCTAATTTTCGTTTTGTTAGGACTAAAACTTGCTTGTCTAAAATTGCTTTATAGAAAATCCGTTCGAATTTTAACCGAGTAAAATGCTGAAAATTTTAGATTTATCTGTATAATTTTGTTCAAAATCCCATAGTTAACTATTTGAAATCATAAAATTTTATTTAATAACATCTGTTTTTTGTTTTGTTCGGATTAAAACGTGGATGTCTAAAAAGGCTTTATAGTGAATCCGTTTAAATTTAACCGAGTAAAAAGCTAAAAATTTTAGATTAATCTGTATAATTTTGTTCAAAATCCCATAATTAACTATATGAACTCGTAAAATTTGATTTAATAACATCTGGTTTCGTTTGGTTGGGATTAAAATGTGCAAGTCTAAAAAGGCTTTGTAGAGAATCACGTTCGAATTTTAACCAAGTAAAAATCTAAAAATTATAGATTAATCTGTATAATTTTGTTCAAAAGCCCATATTCAACTATTTGAAATCATAAAATTTGATTTAATAACATCTAATTTTCATTTCGTTGGGTTTAAAACATGCTTGTCTAAAATTACTTTATAGAGAATCCATATAAAATTTAAACGAGTAAAAAGCTGAAAATTTTAGATTTATCTGTATAATTTTGTTTAAAAGACCATATTCAACTATTTGAACTCATAAAATTTGATTTAATAACATCTGATTTTCGTTTTGGTGGGACTTAAACTTGCTTGTCTTAAATTGCTTTATAGAGAATCCGTTCAAATTTTAACCGAGTAAAAAGTTGAAAATATTAGATTTATCTGTATAATTTGGTTCAAAATTCCATAATTAACTATTTGAAATCGTAAAATTTTATTTAATAACATCTAATTTTGTTTTGCTCGGATTAAAACGTGCATATCTAAATAGACTTTATAGAGAATCCGTGCGAATTTTAACCGAGTAAAAAGCTGAAAATTTTAGATTAATCTGTATAATTTTGTTCAAAAGCACAAAATTAAATATTTGAACTCATAAAATTTCTTTTAATAAAATGTTGTTTTCGTTTTGTTTGGATTAAAATGTGCATTTCTAAAAAGGCTTCATAGAGAATTCGTTGGAATTTTAACCGAGTAAAAATATAAAAATTTTAGGTTAATCTGTATAATTTTGTTTAAAAGACCATATTCAACTATTTGAACTCATAAAATTTGATTTAATAACATATAGCTTTCGTTTTGGTGGGATTAAAACTTGCATGTCTAAAATTGCTTTATAGAGAATCCGTTCGAATTTTAACCGAGAAAAAAACTAAAAATTTTAGATTTATCTGTAGAATTTTGTTCAAAATCCTATAATTAACTATTTGAACTCATAAAATTTTATTTAATAACATCTGGTATTTGTTTTGTTCGGATTAAAAAGTGCATGTCTAAAAAGACTTTATTGAGAATCCATTCAAATTTTAACCGAGTAAAAAGCTGAAACTTTTAGACTAATATGTATAATTTTGTCAAAAGCCAATAATTTATTATTTGAACTCAAAAAATTTGATTTAATAACATCTAGTTATCGTTTTGCTCGTATTAAAACTTGCATATCTAAAAAGGCTTTATAGAGAATCCGTTCGAATTTTAACCGAGTAAAAAGTTGAAAATTTTAGATTAATTTGTATAATTTTGTTCAAAAGCTCATACTTAATAATTTGAACTCATAAAATTTAATTTAATAAAATCTGGTTTTTGGTTTGTTGGGATTAAAATGTGCATGTCTAAAATGGCTTTGTAGAGAATCTGTTCGAATTTTAACAAAGTAAAAAACTAAAAAATTTAGATTAATCTGTATAATTTAGTTCGATAGCCCATATTCAACTATTTGAACTCATAAAATTAGATTTAATAACATCTAATTTTCGTTTTGTTGGGGCTAAAACTTTCTTGTCTAAAATTGCTTTATAGAGAATCCGTTCGAAATTTAAACGAGTAAAAAGCTGAAAATTTTAGATTTATCTGTATAATTTTGTTTAAAAGACAATATTCAACTATTTGAACTCATAAAATTTGATTTAATAACATCTGATTTTCGTTTTGGTGGGATTAAGACTTCCTTGTCTAAAATTACTTTATAGGGTATCCGTTCAAATTTTAACCGAGTAAAAAGTTGAAAATTTTAGATTTATCTGTATAATTTTGTTCAAAATCCCATAGTTAACTATTTGAAATCGTAAAATTTTATTTAATAACATCTGTTTTTTGTTTTGTTCGGATTAAAACGTGGATGTCTAAAAAGGCTTTATAGAGAATCCGTTCGAATTTTAACCGAGTAAAAAGCTGAAAATTTTAGATTAATCTGTATAATTTTGTTCAAAAGCAAAAAATTAAATACTTGAACTCTTAAAATTTCATTTAATAAAATCTTGTTTTCGTTTTGTTTGGATTAAAATGTGCATTTCTAAAAAGGCTTTGTAGAGAATTCGTTGGAATTTTAACCGAGTAAAAATCTAAAAATTTTAGGTTAATCTGAATAATTTTGTTTAAAACACCATATTCAACTATTTGAACTCATAAAATTTGTTTTAATAACATCTAGTTTTCGTTTTGGTGGGATTAAAACTTGTATGTCTAAAATTGCTTTATAGAGAATCCCTTCGAATTTTAACCGAGTAAAAAGCTAAAAAATTTAGATTTATCTGTATAATTTTGTTCAAAATCCGATAATTAACTATTTCAACTCATAAAATTTTATTTAATAACATCTGGTTTTTGTTTTGTTCGGATTAAAACGTGCATGTCTAAAAAGACTTTATTGAGAATCCGTTCAAATTTTAACCGAGTAAAAATTTGAAACTTTTAGACTAATCTGTATAATTTTGTCAAAAGCCAATAATTTATTATTTGAACTCAAAAAATTTGATTTAATAACATCTAGTTATCATTTTGTTCATATTAAAACTTGCATATCTAAAAAGGCTTTATAGAGAATCCGTTCGAATTTTAATAGAGTAAAAAGCAGAAAATTTTAGATTAATTTGTTTAATTTTGTTCAAAAGCCCATAATTAACTATTTGAACTCATAAAATTTGATTGAATAACATCTGGTTTTTGTTTTGTTGGGACTAAAACGTGCATGTCTAAAAAGGCTTTATAGAGAATCCGTTCGAATTTTAACCGAGTAAAAAGCTAAAAGTTTTAGATAAATCTGTATAATTTTATTCAAAAGATCAAAATTAAAAATCTGAACTCATAAAATTTCATTTAACAAAATCTTGTTTTCGTTTTGTTGAGATTAAAATGTGCATATCTAAAAAGGCTTTGTAGAGAATCCCTTCGAATTTTAACCGATTAAAAAGCTAAAAATTTTAGATTAATCTGTATAATTTTGTTCAAAAACCCATATTCAACTATTTGAACTCATAAAATTTGATTTAATAACATCTAATTTTTGTTTTGTTGGGGTTAAAACTTGCTTGTCTAAAATTGCTTTATAGAGAATCCGTTCGAATTTTAACCGATTAAAAAGCTGGAAATTTTAGATTTATCTGTATAATTTTGTTCAAAATCTCATAACTAAATATTTGAACTCATAAAATTTGATTTAATAACATCTGGGTTATTTTTTGTTCAGATTAAAACGTCTACGTCTAAAAAGACTTTATAGAGAATCCGTTCAAATTTTAACCGAGTTAAAAGCTAAAAATTTTAGACTAATTTGTATAATTTTGTTCAAAAGCCCATAATTAATTATTTGAACTCAAAAAATTTGATTTAATAACATCTAGTTATCATTATATTCGGATTAAAACGTGCATGTCTAAAAAGGCTTTATAGTGAATCCGTTTAAATTTAACCGAGTAGAAAGCTGAAAATTTTAGATTAATCTATATAATTTTGTTCAAAATCCCATAATTAACTATATAAACTCGTAAAATTTGATTTAATAACATCTGGTTTCGTTTGGTTGGGATTAAAATGTACAAGTCTAAAAAGGCTTTGTAGAGAATCACGTTAGAATTTTAACCAAGTAAAAATCTAAAAATTATAGATTAATCTGTATAATTTTGTTCAAAAGCCCATATTCAACTATTTGAAATCATAAAATTTGATTTAATAACATCTAATTTTCATTTCGTTGGGGTTAAAACATGCTTGTCTTAAATTGCTTTATAGAGAATTCATTCGAAATTTAAACGAGTAAAAAGCTGAAAATTTTAGATTTATCTGTATAATTTTGTTTAAAAGACCATATTCAACTATTTGAACTCATAAAATTTGATTTAATAACATCTGATTTTCGTTTTGGTGGGACTTAAACTTGCTTGTCTAAAATTGATTTATAGAGAATCCGTTCAAATTTTAACCGAGTAAAAAGTTGAAAATATTAGATTTATCTGTATAATTTGGTTCAAAATTCCATAATTAACTATTTGAAATCGTAAAATTTTATTTAATAACATCTAATTTTGTTTTGTTCGGATTAAAACGTGCATATCTAAATAGACTTTATAAAGAATCCGTGCGAATTTTAACCGAGTAAAAAGCTGAAAATTTTAGATTAATCTGTATAATTTTGTTCAAAAGCACAAAATTAAATATTTGAACTCTTAAAATTTCATTTAATAAAATCTTGTTTTCGTTTTGTTTGGATTAAAATGTGCATTTCTAAAAAGGCTTTGTAGAGAATTCGTTGGAATTTTAACCGACTAAAAATCTAAAAATTTTAGGTTAATCTGAATAATTTTGTTTAAAAGACCATATTCAACTATTTGAACTCATAAAATTTGTTTTAATAACATCTAGTTTTCGTTTAAGTGGGATTAAAACTTGTATGTCTAAAATTGCTTTATATAGAATCCCTTCGAATTTTAACCGAGTAAAAAGCTAAAAAATTTAGATTTATCTGTATAATTTTGTTCAAAATCCGATAATTAACTATTTCAACTCATAAAATTTTACTTAATAACATCTGGTTTTTGTTTTGTTCAGATTAAAACGTGCATATCTGAAAAGGCTTTATAGAGAATCCGTTCGAATTTTAACCGAGTAAAAAGCTGAAAATTTTAGATTAATCTGTATAATTTTGTTCAAAAGCAAAAAATTAAATATTTGAACTCTTAAAATTTCATTTAATAAAATCTTGTTTTCGTTTTGTTTGGATTAAAATGTGCATTTCTAAAAAGGCTTTGTAGAGAATTCGTTGGAATTTTAACCGAGTAAAAATCTAAAAATTTTAGGTTAATCTGAATAATTTTGTTTAAAAGACCATATTCAACTATTTGAACTCATAAAATTTGTTTTAATAACATCTAGTTTTCGTTTTGGTGGGATTAAAACTTGTATGTCTAAAATTGCTTTATATAGAATCCCTTCGAATTTTAACCGAGTAAAAAGCTAAAAAATTTAGATTTATCTGTATAATTTTGTTCAAAATCCGATAATTAACTATTTCAACTCATAAAATTTTATTTAATAACATCTGGTTTTTGTTTTGTTCAGATTAAAACGTGCATATCTGAAAAGGCTTTATAGAGAATCCGTTCGAATTTTAACCGAGTAAAAAGCTGAAAATTTTAGATTAATCTGTATAATTTTGTTCAAAAGCAAAAAATTAAATATTTGAACTCTTAAAATTTCATTTAATAAAATCTTGTTTTCGTTTTGTTTGGATTAAAATGTGCATTTCTAAAAAGGCTTTGTAGAGAATTCGTTGGAATTTTAACCGAGTAAAAATCTAAAAATTTTAGGTTAATCTGAATAATTTTGTTTAAAAGACCATATTCAACTATTTGAACTCATAAAATTTGTTTTAATAACATCTAGTTTTCGTTTAGGTGGGATTAAAACTTGTATGTCTAAAATTGCTTTATATAGAATCCCTTCGAATTTTTACCGAGTAAAAAGCTAAAAAATTTAGATTTATCTGTATAATTTTGTTCAAAATCCGATAATTATCTATTTCAACTCATAAAATTTTATTTAATAACATCTGGTTTTTGTTTTGTTCAGATTAAAACGTGCATATCTGAAAAGGCTTTATAGAGAATCCGTTCGAATTTTAACCGAGTAAAAAGCTGAAAATTTTAGATTAATCTGTATAATTTTGTTCAAAAGCAAAAAATTAAATATTTGAACTCTTAAAATTTCATTTAATAAAATCTTGTTTTCGTTTTGTTTGGATTAAAATGTGCATTTCTAAAAAGGCTTTGTAGAGAATTCGTTGGAATTTTAACCGAGTAAAAATCTAAAAATTTTAGGTTAATCTGAATAATTTTGTTTAAAAGACCATATTCAACTATTTGAACTCATAAAATTTGTTTTAATAACATCTAGTTTTCGTTTAGGTGGGATTAAAACTTGTATGTCTAAAATTGCTTTATATAGAATCCCTCCGAATTTTTACCGAGTAAAAAGCTAAAAAATTTAGATTTATCTGTATAATTTTGTTCAAAATCCGATAATTAACTATTTTAACTCATAAAATTTTATTTAATAACATCTGGTTTTTGTTTTGTTCAGATTAAAACGTGCATATCTGAAAAGGCTTTATAGAGAATCCGTTCGAATTTTAACCGAGTAAAAAGCTGAAAATTTTAGATTAATCTGTATAATTTTGTTCAAAAGCAAAAAATTAAATATTTGAACTCTTAAAATTTCATTTAATAAAATCTTGTTTTCGTTTTGTTTGGATTAAAATGTGCATTTCTAAAAAGGCTTTGTAGAGAATTCGTTGGAATTTTAACCGAGTAAAAATCTAAAAATTTTAGGTTAATCTGAATAATTTTGTTTAAAAGACCATATTCAACTATTTGAACTCATAAAATTTGTTTTAATAACATCTAGTTTTCGTTTGGGTGGGATTAAAACTTGTATGTCTAAAATTGCTTTATATAGAATCCCTTCAAATTTTAACCGAGTAAAAAGCTAAAAAATTTAGATTTATCTGTATAATTTTGTTCAAAATCCGATAATTAACTATTTCAACTCATAAAATTTTATTTAATAACATCTGGTTTTTGTTTTGTTCAGATTAAAACGTGCATATCTGAAAAGGCTTTATAGAGAATCCGTTCGAATTTTAACCGAGTAAAAAGCTGAAAATTTTAGATTAATCTGTATAATTTTGTTCAAAAGCAAAAAATTAAATATTTGAACTCTTAAAATTTCATTTAATAAAATCTTGTTTTCGTTTTGTTTGGATTAAAATGTGCATTTCTAAAAAGGCTTTGTAGAGAATTCGTTGGAATTTTAACCGAGTAAAAATCTAAAAATTTTAGGTTAATCTGAATAATTTTATTTAAAAGACCATATTCAACTATTTGAACTCAAAAATTTGTTTTAATAACATCTAGTTTTCGTTTTGGTGGGATTAAAACTTGTATGTCTAAAATTGCTTTATATAGAATGCCTTCGAATTTTAACCGAGTAAAAAGCTAAAAAATTTAGATTTATCTGTATAATTTTGTTCAAAATCCGATAATTAACTATTTCAACTCATAAAATTTTATTTAATAACATCTGGTTTTTGTTTTGTTCAGATTAAAACGTGCATATCTGAAAAGGCTTTATAGAGAATCCGTTCGAATTTTAACCGAGTAAAAAGCTGAAAATTTTAGATTAATCTGTATAATTTTGTTCAAAAGCAAAAAATTAAATATTTGAACTCTTAAAATTTCATTTAATAAAATCTTGTTTTCGTTTTGTTTGGATTAAAATGTGCATTTCTAAAAAGGCTTTGTAGAGAATTCGTTGGAATTTTAACCGAGTAAAAATCTAAAAATTTTAGGTTAATCTGAATAATTTTATTTAAAAGACCATATTCAACTATTTGAACTCATAAAATTTGTTTTAATAACATCTAGTTTTCGTTTTGGTGGGATTAAAACTTGTATGTCTAAAATTGCTTTATAGAGAATCCCTTCGAATTTTAACCGAGTAAAAAGCTAAAAAATTTAGATTTATCTGTATAATTTTGTTCAAAATCCGATAATTAACTATTTCAACTCATAAAATTTTATTTAATAACATCTGGTTTTTGTTTTGTTCGGATTAAAACGTGCATGTCTAAAAAGACTTTATTGAGAATCCGTTCAAATTTTAACCGAGTAAAAAGCTGAAACTTTTAGACTAATCTGTATAATTTTGTCAAAAGCCAATAATTTATTATTTGAACTCAAAAAATTTGATTTAATAACATCTAGTTATCATTTTGTTCATATTAAAACTTGCATATCTAAAAAGGCTTTATAGAGAATCCGTTCGAATTTTAATAGAGTAAAAAGCAGAAAATTTTAGATTAATTTGTATAATTTTGTTCAAAAGCCCATAATTAACTATTTGAACTCATAAAATTTGATTGAATAACATCTGGTTTTTGTTTTGTTGGGACTAAAACGTGCATGTCTAAAAAGGCTTTATAGAGAATCCGTTCGAATTTTAACTGAGTAAAAAGCTAAAAGTTTTAGATAAATCTGTATAATTTTATTCAAAAGATCAAAATTAAAAATCTGAACTCATAAAATTTCATTTAACAAAATCTTGTTTTCGTTTTGTTGAGATTAAAATGTGCATATCTAAAAAGGCTTTGTAGAGAATCCCTTCGAATTTCAACCGATTAAAAAGCTAAAAATTTTAGATTAATCTGTATAATTTTGTTCAAAAACCCATATTCAACTATTTGAACTCCTAAAATTTGATTTAATAATATCTAATTTTCGTTTTGTTGGGGTTAAAACTTGTTTGTCTAAAATTGCTTTATAGAGAATCCGTTCGAATTTTAACCTAGTAAAAAGCTGAAAATTTTAGATTTATCTGTATAATTTTGTTCAAAATCTCATAACTAAATATTTGAACTCATAAAATTTGATTTAATAACATCTGGGTTATTTTTTGTTCAGATTAAAACGTCTACGTCTAAAAAGGCTTTATAGAGAATCCGTTCAAATTTTAACCGAGTTAAAAGCTAAAAATTTTAGATTAATCTGTATAATTTTGTTCAAAAGCCCATAATTAATTATTTGAACTCAAAAAATTTGATTTAATAACATCTAGTTATCATTTTATTCGGATTAAAACATGCATGTCTAAAAAGGCTTTATAGTGAATCCGTTTAAATTTAACCGAGTAAAAAGCTGAAAATTTTAGATTAATCTGTATAATTTTGTTCAAAATCCCATAATTAACTAAATGAACTAGTAAAATTTGATTTAATTACATCTGGTTTCGTTTGGATGGGATTAAAATGTGCAAGTCTAAAAAGGCTTTGTAGAGAATCACGTTCGAATTTTAACCAAGTAAAAATCTAAAAATTATAGATTAATCTGTATAATTTTGTTCAAAAGCCCATATTCAACTATTTGAAATCATAAAATTTGATTTAATAACATCTAATTTTCATTTCGTTGGGGATAAAACATGCTTGTCTAAAATTGCTTTATAGAGAATTCATTCGAAATTTAAACGAGTAAAAAGCTGAAAATTTTAGATTTATCTGTATAATTTTGTTTAAAAGACCATATTCAACTATTTGAACTCATAAAATTTGATTTAATAACATCTGATTTTCGTTTTGGTGGGACTAAAACTTCCTTGTCTAAAATTGCTTTATAGAGAATCCGTTCGAATTTTAACCGAGTAAAAAGTTGAAAATATTAGATTTATCTGTATAATTTAGTTCAAAATCCCATAATTAACTATTTGAAATCGTAAAATTTTATTTAATAACATCTATTTTTGTTTTGTTCAGATTAAAACGTGCATATCTGAAAAGGCTTTATAGAGAATCCGTTCGAATTTTAACCGAGTAAAAAGCTGAAAATTTTAGATTAATCTGTATAATTTTGTTCAAAAGCACAAAATTAAATATTTGAACTCTTAAAATTTCATTTAATAAAATCTTGTTTTCGTTTTGTTTGGATTAAAATGTGCATTTCTAAAAAGGCTTTGTAGAGAATTCGTTGGAATTTTAACCGACTAAAAATCTAAAAATTTTAGGTTAATCTGAATAATTTTGTTTAAAAGACCATATTCAACTATTTGAACTCATAAAATTTGTTTTAATAACATCTAGTTTTCGTTTTGGTGGGATTAAAACTTGTATGTCTAAAATTGCTTTATAGAGAATCCCTTCGAATTTTAACCGAGTAAAAAGCTAAAAAATTTAGATTTATCTGTATAATTTTGTTCAAAATCCGATAATTAACTATTTCAACTCATAAAATTTTATTTAATAACATCTGGTTTTTGTTTTGTTCGGATTAAAACGTGCATGTCTAAAAAGACTTTATTGAGAATCCGTTCAAATTTTAACCGAGTAAAAATTTGAAACTTTTAGACTAATCTGTATAATTTTGTCAAAAGCCAATAATTTATTATTTGAACTCAAAAAATTTGATTTAATAACATCTAGTTATCATTTTGTTCATATTAAAACTTGCATATCTAAAAAGGCTTTATAGAGAATCCGTTCGAATTTTAATAGAGTAAAAAGCAGAAAATTTTAGATAAATTTGTATAATTTTGTTCAAAAGCCCATAATTAACTATTTGAACTCATAAAATTTGATTGAATAACATCTGGTTTTTGTTTTGTTGGGACTAAAACGTGCATGTCTAAAAAGGCTTTATAGAGAATCCGTTCGAATTTTAACCTAGTAAAAAGCTAAAAGTTTTAGATAAATCTGTATAATTTTATTCAAAAGATCAAAATTAAAAATCTGAACTCATAAAATTTCATTTAACAAAATCTTGTTTTCGTTTTGTTGAGATTAAAATGTGCATATCTAAAAGGGCTTTGTAGAGAATCCCTTCGAATTTTAACCGATTAAAAAGCTAAAAATTTTAGATTAATCTGTATAATTTTGTTCAAAAACCTATATTCAACTATTTGAACTCATAAAATTTGATTTAATAACATCTAATTTTCGTTTTGTTGGGGTTAAAACTTGCTTGTCTAAAATTGCTTTATAGAGAATCCGTTCGAATTTTAACCGAGTAAAAAGCTTAAATTTTTAGATTTATTTGTATAATTTTGTTCAAAATCCAATAATTAACTATTTGAACTCATAAAATTTCATTTAATAACATCTGGTTTTTATTTTGTTCGGATTAAAACGTCCACGTCTAAAAAGGCTTTATAGAGAACCCGTTCAAATTTTAACCTAGTAAAAAGCTGAAAATTTTAGATTAATCTGTATAATTTTGTTCAAAACCCCATACTTAATTATTTGAACTCAAAAAAATTGATTTAATAACATCTACTTATCGTTTTGTTCGGATTAAAACGTGCATGTCTAAAAAGGCATTATAGAGAATCCGTTCTAATTTTAACCGAGTAAAAAGTTGAAAATTTTAGATTAATCTGTATAATTTTGTTCAAAACCCCATAATTAACTATTTGAACTCGTAAAATTTGATTTAATAACATCTAATTTTGGTTTTGTTGGGACTAAAACTTTCTTGTCTAAAATTGCTTTATAGAGAATCCGTTCGAATTTTAACCGAGTAAAAAGCTGAAAATTTTAGATTTATTTTTATAATTTCGTTCAAAATCCAATAATTAACTATTGAACTCATAAAATTTCATTTAATAACATCTGGTTTTTATTTTGTTCGGATTAAAACGTCCACGTCTAAAAAGGCTTTATAGAGAACCCGTTCAAATTTTAACCGAGTAAAAAGCTGAAAATTTTAGATTAATCTGTATAATTTTGTTCAAAACCCATAATTAATTATTTGAACTCCTAAAAATTGATTTAATAACATCTAATTTTCATTTTGTTAGGACTAGAACTTGCTTGTCTAAAATTTCTTTGTAGAGAATCCGTTCGAATTTTAACCGAGTAAAAAGCTAGAAATTTTAGAGAATCCGTTCGAATTTTAACCGAGTAAAAAATTGAAAATTTTAGATTAATTTGTATAATTTTGTTCAAAATCCCATAATTAACTATTTGAACTCGTAAAATTTGATTTAATAACATCTGGTTTTCGTTTTGATCGTATTAAAACTTGCATGTCTAAAATTGCTTTATAGAGAATTCGTTCGAATTTTGATCGAGTAAAAAGTTAAAAATTTAACATTAATCTGTATAATTTTGTTCAAAAGCCCATAATTAACTATATGAACTCGTAAAATTTGATTTAATAACATCTGATTTTCGTTTTGTTGAGATTAAAATGTGCATGTCTAAAAAGGCTTTATAAAGAATCCGTTCGAATTTTAACCGAGTAAAAAGCTGAAAGTTTTTGATTAATCTGTATAATTTTATTTAAAAGCTCAAAATTAAATATTTGAACTCATAAAATTTTATTTAATAAAATCTTGTTTTCGTTTTGTTGGGATTAAAATGTGCATGTCTAAAAAGGCTTTGTAGAGAATTCGTTTGAATTTTAACCGAGGAAAAAGCTAAAAATTTTAGATTAATCTGTATAATTTTGTTTAGAAGACCATATTCAACTATTTGAACTCATAAAATTTGATTTAATAACATCTGGTTTTCGTTTTGGGGGGATTAAAACTTGCATGTCTAAAATTGCTTTGTAGAGAATCAGTTCGAATTTTAACCGAGTAAAAAGCTAAAAATTTTAGATCTATCTATATAATTTTGTTAAAAATCCTATAATTAACTATTTGAACTCATAAAATTTTATTTAATAACATCTGGTTTTTGTTTTGTTTGGATTAAAACGTGCATGTCTAAAAAGGCTTTATAGAGAATCCATTCGAATTTTAACCGAGTAAAAAGTTGAAAATTTTAGATTAATCTGTATAATTTTGTTCAAAAGCCCATAATTAACAATTTGAACTCGTAAAATTTGATTTAATAACATCTAATTTTCGTTTTGTTGAGACTAAAACTTGCTTGTCTAAAATTGCTTTATAGAGAATCCGTTCGAATTTTAACCGAGTAAAAAGCTGAAAATTTTAGATTTATTATTATAATTTTGTTCAAAATCCAATAATTAACTATTTGAACTCATAAAATTTCATTTAATAACATCTGGTTTTGTTTTGTTCGGATTAAAACGTCCACGTCTAAAAAGGCTTTATAGAGAATCCGTTCAAATTTTAACCGAGTAAAAACTGAAATTTTTATATTAATCTGTATAATTTTGTTCAAAACCCCATAATTAATTATTTGAACTCAATAAAATTGTTTTAATAACATCTAGTTATCGTTTTATTCGGATTAAAACGTTCATGTTTAAAAAGGCTTTATAGAGAATCCGTTCGAATTTTAACCGAGTAAAAAGTTGAAAATTTTAGATTAATCTGTATAATTTTGTTCAAAAGACCATAATTAACTATTTGAACTCTTAAAATTTGATTTAATAACATCTAATTTTCGTTTTCTTAGGACTAAAACTTGCTTGTCTAAAATTGCTTTATAGAGAATCCATTCGAATTTTTACCGAGTAAAAAGCTAAATATTTTACATTTATATGTATAATTTTGTTCAAAATCCAATAATTAACTATTTGAACTCATAAAATTAGATTTAATATCATCTGGTTTAGTTTCGTTCGGATTAAAACGTCAACGTCTAAAAAGGCTTTATAGAGAATTTGTTCAAATTTTAAACGAGTAAAAAGCTGAAACTTTTATATTAATCTGTATAATTTTATTTAAAAGCCCATAATTAATATTTGAACTCAAAAAATTTGATTTAATAACATCTACTTATCATTTTGTTCGGATTTAAACGTGTATGTCTAAAAAGGATTTATAGAGAATCTGTTCGAGTTTTAATTGACTAAAAAGTTCAAAATTTTAGACTAATCTGTATAATTTTGTTTAAAAGCCTTTAATTAACTATTTGAACTAATAAAATTTGATTTAATAACATCTGGTTTTTGTTTTGTTCGGATTAAAACGTACATGTCTAAAAAGGCTTTATAGAGAATCCGTTCAAATTTTAACCGAGTAAAAAGCTGAAAATTTTAGATTAATTTGTATCATTTTGTTCAAAAGCCCATAATTAATTATTTGAACTCAAAAAATTTGATTTAATAACATCTAGTAATTGTTTTGTTCGGATTAAAACGTGCATGTCTAAAAAGGGCAGGTCTAGATTTATCTGTATAATTTTGTTTAAAATCCCATAATTAACTATTTGAACTCGTAAAATTTGATTTAATAACATCTAGTTATCATTTTATTCGGATTAAAAAGTACAGGTCTAAAAAGGCTTTATAGCGAATCCGTTGGAATTTTAACCGAGTAAAAAGATAAAAATTTTATATTTATCTGTATAATTTTTTTCAAAATTCCATAATTAACTATTTGAACTCATAAAATTTGATTTTATAACATCTAGTTTTTGTTTTGTTCGGATTAAAACGTGCATGTCTAAATAGGCTTTATAGAGAATCTGTTCGAATTTTAACCGAGTAAAAAGCTGAAAATTTTAGACTTATCTGTATAATTTTGTTTAAAAGACCATAATTAATTATTTGAACTCGTAAAATTTGATTTAATAGCATCTAATTTTCATTTTGTTGGGACTAAAACTTGCTCGTCTAAAATTGCTTTATAGAGAATCCGTTCGAATTTTAACCGAGTAAAAAGCTGAAAATTTTAGATTTATTTGTATAATTTCGTTCAAAATCCAATAATTAACTATTTGAACTCATAAAATTTCATTTAAAAACATCTAGTTTTTGTTTTGTTCGGATTAAAACGTCCACGTCTGAAAAGACTTTATAGAGAACCCGTTCAAATTTTAAACGAGTAAAAAGCTGAAAATTTTTGATAAATCTGTATAATTTTGTTCAAAACCCCATAATTAATTATTTGAACTCAAAAAATTTGATTTAATAACATCTAGTTATCGTTTTGTTCGGATTAAAACGTGCATGTCTAAAAAGGCTTTATAGAGAATCCGTTCTAATTTTAACCGAGTAAAAACTGTAAAATTTTAGATTAATCTGTATAATTTTGTTCAAAAGCCCATAATTAACTATTTGAACTCGTAAAATTTGATTTAATAACATCTAATTTTCGTTTTGTTGGGACTAAAACTTGCTTGTCTAAAATTGCTTTATAGAGAATCCGTTCGAATTTTAATCGAGTAAAAAGCTTAAATTTTTAGATTTATTTGTATAATTTTGTTCAAAATCCAATAATTAACTATTTGAACTCATAAAATTTCATTTAATAACATCTGGTTATTATTTTGTTCGGATTAAAACGTCCACGTATAAAAAGGCTTTATAGAGAACCCGTTAAAATTTTAACCGAGAAAAAAGTTGAAAATTTTAGAATAATCTGTATAATTTTGTTCAAAACCCTATAATTAATTATTTGAACTCAAAAAATTTGATTTAATAACATCTAGTTATCATTTTGTTCGGATTAAAACGTACATCTTTAAAAAGGCTTTATAGAGAATCCGTTCAAATTTTAACCGAGTAAAAAGTTGAAAATTTTAGATTAATCTGTATAATTTTGTTCAAAACCCCATATTTAACTATTTAAACTCGTAAAATTTGATTTCAAAACATCTAATTTTTCTTTTTATTGGGACTAAAACTTGCTTGTCTAAAATTACTTTATGCAGAATCCATTCGAATTTTAACCGAGTAAAAAGCTGAAAATTTTAGATTAATCTGTATAATTTTTTTCAAAAGCTCAAAATTAAATATTTGAACTCATAAAATTTTATTTAATAAAATCTTGTTTTCGTTTTGTTGCGATTAAAATGTGCATGTCTAAAAAGGCTTTGTAGAGAATTCGTTTGAATTTTAACCGAGTATAAATCTAAAAAATTTAGATTAATCTGTATAATTTTGTTTAAAAGACCATATTCAACTATTTGAAGTCATAAAATTTCATTTAATAACATCTGGTTTTCGTTTTGGTGGGATTAAAACTTGCATGTCTAAAATTGCTTTATAGAGAATCCGTTCGAATTTTAACCGAGTAAAAAGCTGAAACTTTTAGTTTAATCTATATAATTTTGTTTAAAAGCCCATAATTAATTATTTGAACTCAAAAAAATTTATTTAATAATTAATTATTTGAACTCAAAAAGTTTGATTTAATAACATCTACTTGTCATTTTGTTCGGATTAAAATGTGTATGTCTAAAAAGGTTTTATAGAGAATCCGTTCGAATTTTAACCGAGTAAAAAGCTGAAAATTTTATATTAATCTACATAATTTTGTTCAAAAGCACATAATTAATTATTTGAACTCAAAAAATTTGATTTAATAACATCTAGTTATTGTTTTGTTCGGATTAAAACGTTCATGTCTAAAAAGGCTTTTTAGAGAATCCGTTTGAATTTTAACCGAGTAAAAAGCTGAAAATTTTAGATTACTCTGCATAATTTTGTTCAAAAGCCCATAATTAATTATTTGAACTCAAAAAAATTGATTTAATAAGATCTAGTTATCGTTTTGTTCAGATTAAAACGTGCATGTCTAAAAAGGCTTTATAGAGAATCCGTTTGAATTTTAACCGAGTAAAAAGCTGAAAATTTTAGAATAACCTGTATAATTTTATTCAAAAGACCTTAATTAACTATTTGAACAGATAAAATTTGATTTAATAACATCTGATTTTCGTTTTATTGGGATTAAAACGTGTATGTCTAAAAAGGCTTGATAGAGAATCCGTTCAAATTTTAACCGAGTAAAAAGCTGAAAATTTTAGATTGGTAAGTATAATTTTGTTCAAAAGCTCAAAATTAACTATTTGAACTCATAAAATTTCATTTAATAAAATCTAATTTTCGTTTTGTTGGGATTAAAACGTGCATGTGTAAATGGGCTTTAAAGAGAATCTGTTCAAATTTTAACCGTGTAAAAAGATGCAAATTTTAGATTAATCTGCATAATTTTGTTCAAAAGCCCATAATTAATTATTTGAAATCAAAAAATTTGATTTAATAACATCTAGTTATCGTTTTATTCGGATTAAAACGTTCATGTCTAAAAAGGCTTTACGGAGAATCCGTTTGAATTTTAACCGAATAAAAAGCTGAAAATTTTAGATTAATCTGTATAATTTTGTTCAAAAGCCCTTAATTAACTATTTGAACTCATAAAATTTGATTTAACAACATCTGGTTTTGGTTTTGTTCGGATTAAAACGTACATGTCTAAAAAGGCTTTATAGAGAATCCGTTCAAATTTTAACCGAGTAAAAAGCTGAAAATTTTAGATTAATCTGTATAATTTTGTTCAAAAGCCCATAATTAATTATTTGAACTCAAAAAATTTGATTTAATAACATCTAGTTATCGTTTTATTCGGATTAAAACGTGCATGTCTAAAAAGGCTTTATTGAGAATCCGTTCGAAATTTAACCGAGTAAAAAGCTAAAAATTTTATATTAATCTGTATTATTTTGTTTAAAAGACCATATTTAACTATTTGAACTCATAAAATTTGACTTAATAACATTTGGTTTTCGTTTTGGTGGGATTAAAACTTGCTTGTCTAAAATTGCTTTATAGAGAATTTGTTCGAATTTTAACAGAGTAAAAAGCTGAAAATTTTAGATCTACCTGTATAATTTTGTTCAAAATCCCATAAATAAATATTTGAACTCATAAAATTTTATTTAATAACATCTGGTTTTTGTTTTGTTCGGATTAAAACGTGCATGTATAAAAAGGCTTTATAGAGAATCCGTTCGAATTTTTACCGAGTAAAAAGCTAAAAATTTTAGATTAATCTGTATAATTTTGTTCAAAAGCCCATAATTAATTATTTGAACTCAAAAAATTTGATTTAATAACATCTAGTTATTGTTTTGTTCGGATTAAAACGTCCACGTCTAAAAAGACTTTATAGAGAACCCGTTCAAATTTTAACCGAGTAAAAAGCTGAAAATTTTTGAATAATCTGTATAATTTTGTTCAAAACCCCATAATTAATTATTTGAACTCAAAAAATTTGATTTAATAATATCTAGTTATCATTTTGTTCGGATTAAAACGTGCATGTCTAAAAAGGCTTTATAGAGAATCCGTTCGAATTTTAACCGAATAAAAAGTTGAAAATTTTAGATTAATCTGTATAATTTTGTTCAAAAGCCCATAATTAACTATTTGAACTCGTAAAATTTGATTTAATAACATCTAATTTTCGTTTTGTTGGGACTAAAACTAGCTTGTCTAAAATTGCTTTATAGAGAATTCGTTCGAATTTTAACCGAGTAAAAAGCTGAAAATTTTAGATTAATCTGTATAATTTTGTTTAAAAGACCATATTCAACTATTTGAACTCCTAAAATTTAATTTAATAACATCTGGTTTTCGTTTTGGTGGGATTAAAACTTGCATGCCTAAAAAGGCTTTATAGAGAATTCGTTCGAATTTTAACCGAGTAAAAAGTTGAAAATTTTAGATTAATTTGTATAATTTTGTTCAAAGCCCATAATTAACTATTTGAACTCATAAAATTTGATTTAATAACATCTAATTTTCGTTTTGTTGGGACTAAAACTTGCTTGTCTAAAATTGCTTTATAGAGAATCCGTTCGAATTTTAACCGAGTAAAAAGCTGAAAATTTTAGATTTATTTGTATAATTTTGTTCAAAATCCAATAATTAACTATTTGAACTCATAAAATTTCATTTAATAACATTTGGTTTTTGTTTTGTTCGGATTAAAACATCCACGTCTGAAAAGGCTTTAAAGAGAACCCGTTCAAATTTTAACCGAGTAAAAAGCTGAAAATTTTAGATTAATCTGTATAATTTTGTTCAAAACCCCATAATTAATTATTTGAACTCAAAAAATTTGATTTAATAACATCTTGTTATCGTTTTGTTTAGATTAAAACGTGCATGTCTAAAAAGGCTTTATAGAGAATCCGTTCGAATTTTATCCAAGGAAAAAGTTGAAAATTTTAGATTAATCTGTATAATTTTGTTCAAAAGTTCATAATTAACTATTTGAACTCGTAAAATTTGATTTAATAACATCTAGTTTTCGTTTAGTTAGGACTAAAATTTGCTTGTCTAAAGTTGCTTTATAGAGAATCCGTTTGAATTTTAACCGAGTAAAAAGCTGAAAATTTTAGATTTATCTGTATAATTTTGTTCAAAATCCAATAATTAACTATTTGAACTCATAAAATTTCATTTAATAACATCTGGTTTTTGTTTTGTTCGGATTAAAACGTTCACGTCTAAAAAGGCTTTATAGAGAATCCGTTCAAATTTTAACCGAGTAAAAAGCTGAAAATTTTAGATTAATCTGTCTAATTTTGTTCAAAACCCCATAATTAATTATTTGAACTCAAAAAATTTGATTTAATAACATCTAGTTATCGTTTTGTTCGGATTAAAACGTGCCTGTCTAAAAAGGCTTTATAGAGAATCCGTTCGAATTTTAACCGAGTAAAAAGTTGAAAATCTTAGATTAATCTGTATAATTTTGTTCAAAAGCCCATAATTAACTATTTGAACTCATAAAATTTGATTTAATAACATCTGATTTTCGTTTTTTTAGGATTAAAACGTGCATGTCTAAAAAGACTTTATAGAAAATCCGTTCGAATTTTTTGAGAAAAGGGCCTCATTAAAAAAACCCTATAGCCGACCGCCCAGGGGGCAGGAAGGCCCCTATGGGGAAAAGAGTACCCAAGATCTTATTGAGAAGGGGAGGAAAACCTCTCCGAGTTTACAGAAGCCCGAATAAAATCGGGAAAGTCACAGGAGAAAAAGCAAGAAGAAAAGGAACGCAAAGCCCTAGTAGCCAACACATGGGCTACAACATTAGCCTCTCTAGGTACATAACAAATCTTACAGTCAGGCAAAGTACCAAGAGTGGAACGGATACGAGACACCAAAGGTTGCACCGAGGAACGATCCTGGTAAAGGGGGTCGTTGACCTTGTTAGCAATGGAAGCGGAGTCAGTCTCGAAGACAACACGGGTCCAGCCATTAGAAAAGGCAAGCTTCAGACCTTCCAAGAGGGCAAGAGCTTCAGCAGAGGCAGGATCCGGACAGAGGAGAGGCAAAGTAGAGCCGCCAAGGACAATGCCAGAGGAATCCCTAACAATGACGCCAGCTGCTGCTCCTTTTAACACGGGGTCGAATGCACCATCCGTGTTAATCTTAACGTAACCAGGGTCTGGCTTCGTCCATCTAGCAAGAGCAAGAGTGGGCTCAGCTAGCCGAGAATGTAGACGGGAGGCACTGTTAGCTGAGGTGTAATCATGTAATAGGCTTAGAGCATTAGAAACGGTTAACCAAACCGGTTGAAGATGGTTATTATGGACAAAGTCATTGCGACGGTTCCATAGATTCCATAAGATCGTAAGAAATAAAGAAAATTGCTGAAGAGAAAGAAAGCCAGCTGCCGCAGAAAGCCACTAATGAGGGGAGGTATAAACAGGAGAAAGCAGTCGAGATGGGAGTCCTGCCAACTGGAACGCCTCCCTAGTGCAAGGGCAGTCCCGTATAGCATGGATGGTAGTTTCAATGGCCAAATTACATATAGGGCAAATCCCCAAACCTAGATTGGCCTGAAGGATTTTGTGACCAGACGGAAGTGCATTGTGACACAAACGCCAAGCAAAAGAACGCACCTTGGGAAGAGTGGGTAATTTAGAAAGAACTTTCCAAAGTTTAGAGGGCCTATTAACTAGACCTGGCTGAAGCTTCAAAAATTGATAGCCCGAACGTACAGAATAGATACCAGAATCATGGTTACCCCAGAGGGTGGTATCCTGTGTATCATTAATAATCAGAACATTAAGGATAGTATTAGCATCCTCATATGTAAAGTAATTCCGAACTTTGGATGCATCCCATCGGGGTAAGTTAGGTAGCATAAAAGTGCCGGCGCGCAAAGGCACTTCATCATTGATCTCATAATCACCATAAAGGCGCAAAGGCTGAGAGCCACCCCAGTTGTCAAAGTGGATCTGGATAGTACTATTCATGCCTGGACGTATAAAAAATCCATCACGAAGTTTAGAAATAGCTACACTGAGCCCTTTCCAAGCAAAGGAGGAACTCCATGAAGAAACAGAGTCTAGTAAAGAACCAGTCGGGTAGTACTTGCATTTGTAAATTTGACTAAGAAGGCTCCCAGGAGCACACACAAGGCGCCAAATCTGCTTACCGAGTAAAGCAATATTAAAATGGTGTAAATCACGAAAGCCGACTCCCCCAGCCGCTTTCGGGAGACAGACAGTATCCCAGGGAAGCATGTGCCATCCTTTTTTGCCAGCTTTCCCAGACCACCAGAAGCGGCGTATAGAAGTAGTCATGTCATCAATAATATTGAGTGGCAGAAGGTAGCAAGACATTACATATTGAGGCATAGATTGAAGAACAGATTTGATGAAGACTTCTCTCCCACTAAAAGAGAGGAGATGTTTGTCCCAGCTGTTCATTCTGGCAATCATTTTATCTCTAGTAAAACCCAGAGCAGCAGTCTTATTTTTTCCAATGAGAAGAGGGACTCCTAAGTAAAGCCCAGGATCATTCACCTCCCTGACATGCAGTATGTCATTGATGGCTGTACGAAGTGACAAAGGGGTTTTCCGAGAATAGAAAATAGTAGATTTCTCAAAGTTCACTGCTTGCCCTCCGTTCGAATTTTAACCGAGTAAAAAGCTGAAAATTTTAGATTAATCTGTATAAATTTGTTCAAAAGCTCAAAATTAAATATTTGAACTCATAAAATTCATTTAATAAAATCTTGTTTTCGTTTTGTTGGGATTAAAATGTGCATGTCCAAAAAGGCTTTGTAGAGAATTCGTTCGAATTTTAACCGAGTAAAAAGCTGAAAATTTTAGATTAATCTGTATAATTTTGATCAAAAGCCCATAATTAATTATTTGAACTCAAAAAATTTGATTTAATAACATCTAGTAATTGTTTTGTTCGGATTAAAATGTGCATGTCTAAAAAGGCTTTATAGAGAATCTGTTCGAATTTTAACCGACAAAAAAGTTGAAAATTTTAGACTAATCTGTATAATTTTGTTTAAAACCCCGTAATTAACTATTTGAACTCATAAAATTTGATTTAATAACATTTGGTTTTCGTTTTATTGGGATTAAAACGTGCATGTCCAAAAAGGCTTTGTAGAGAATCCGTTCGTATTTTAACCGAGTAAAAAGCTAAAAATTTTATATTAATTTGTATAATTTTGTTCAAAATCCCATATTCAACTATTTGAACTCATAAAATTTTATTTAATAACATCTGGTTTTTGTTTTGTTCGGATTAAAACGTCTACGTCTAAAAAGGCTTTATAGAGAACCCGTTCAAATTTTAACCGAGTAAAAAGTTGAAAATTTTAGATTAATCTGTATAATTTTTTTCAAAACCCCATAATTAATTATTTGAACTCAAAAAATTTGATTTAATAACATCTAGTTATCGTTTTGTTTGGATTAAAACGTATATGTCTAAAAAGGCTTTATAGAGAATCCGTTCGAATTTTAACCGAGTAAAAAGTTGAAAATTTTAGATTAATCTGTATAATTTTGTTCAAAAGTCCATAATTAACTATTTAAACTCGTAAAATTTGATTTAATAACATCTGATTTTCGTTTTGCTAGGACTAAAACTTGCTTGTCTAAAGTTGCTTTATAGAGAATCTGTTCGAATTTTAACCGAGTAAAAAGCTAAAAATTTTTGATTAATCTGTATAATTTTGTTCAAAAGCTCAAAATTAAATATTTGAACTCATAAAATTTCATTTAATAAAATCATGTTTTCGTTTTGTTGGGATTAAAATGTGCATGTCTAAAAAGGTTTTATAGAGAATTCGTTCGAATTTTAACCGAGTAAAAAGCTAAAAAGTTTAGATTAATCTGTATAATTTTGTTTAAAAGACCATATTCATCTATTTGAACTCATAAAATTTGATTTAATAACATCTGGTTTTCATTTTGATGGGATTAAAATTGCATGTCTAAAATTGCTTTATAGACAATCCGTTCGAATTTTAACCGAGTAAAAAGTTGAAAATTTTAGATTAATCTGTATAATTTTATTCAAAAGCGCTTAATTAACTATTTGAACTCGTAAAATTTGATTTAATAACATCTGATTTTCGTTTTGTTGGATTAAAACGTGCATGTCTAAAAAGACTTTATAGAGAATCCGTTCGAATTTTAACCGAGTAAAAATCTGAAAATTTTTGATTAATCTGTATAATTTTATTCAAAAGCTCAAAATTAAATATTTGAACTCATAAAATTTCATTTAATAAAATCTTGTTTTCGTTTTGTTAGGATTAAAATGTGCATGTCTAAAAAGGTTTTGTAGAAAATTCATTCGAATTTTAACCGAGTAAAAAGCTAAAAATTTTAGATTAATCTGTATAATTTTGTTTAAAAGACCATATTCAACTATTTGAACTCATAAATTTTGATTTAATAACATCTGGTTGTCGTTTTGGTGGGATTAAAACTTGCATGTCTAAAATTGCTTTATAGAGAATCCGTTCGAATTTTAACCGAGTAAAAAGCTAAAAATATTAGATTTATCTCTTGAATTTTGTTTAAAAGCCCATAATAAACTATTTGAACCCGTAAAATTGGATTTAATAACATCTAATTTTCGTTTTTTTGGGACTAAAACTTGCTTGTCTAAAATTGCTTTATAAAGAATCCGTTCGAATTCTAACCGGTAAAAAGCTGAAAATTTTAGATTTATTTATATAATTTTGTTCAAAATCCAATAATTAACTATTTGAACTCATAAAATTTTATTTAAGAACATCTGGTTTTTGTTTTTTTTTTTTGGATTAAAACGTCCATATCTAAAAAGGCTTTATAGAGAATCCGTTCGAATTTTAACCGAGTAAAAAGCTAAAAATATTAGATTTATCTCTTGAATTTTGTTTAAAAGCCCATAATAAACTATTTGAACCCGTAAAATTGGATTTAATAACATCTAATTTTCGTTTTTTGGGGACTAAAACTTGCTTGTCTAAAATTGCTTTATAAAGAATCCGTTCGAATTCTAACCGGTAAAAAGCTGAAAATTTTAGATTTATTTATATAATTTTGTTCAAAATCCAATAATTAACTATTTGAACTCATAAAATTTTATTTAAGAACATCTGGTTTTTGTTTTTTTTTGGATTAAAACGTCCATATCTAAAAAGGCTTTATAGAAAACCCGTTCAAATTTTAACCGAGTAAAAAGCTGAAAATTTTAGATTAATCTGTATAATTTTGTTCAAAACCCCATAATTAACTATTTGAACTCGTAAAATTTGATTTAATAACATCTAGTTATCGTTTTGTTTGGATTAAAACGTGCATGTCTAAAAATGCTTTATAGAGAATCCGTTCGAATTTTAACCGAGTAAAAAGTTGAAAGTTTTAGATTAATCTGTATAATTTTGCTCAAAAGCCCATAATTAACTATTTAAACTCGTAAAATTTGATTTAATAACATCTAATTTTCGTTTTGTTAGGACTAAAACTTGCTTGTCTAAAATTGCTTTATAGAAAATCCGTTCGAATTTTAACCGAGTAAAATGCTGAAAATTTTAGATTTATCTGTATAATTTTGTCCAAAATCCAATAATTAACTATTTGAACTCATAAAATTTAATTTAATAACATCTGGTTTTTGTTTTGTTCGGATTAAAACGTCCACGTCTAAAAAGGCTTTATAGAGAAACCGTTCAAATTTAGCCGAGTAAAAAGCTGAAAATTTTAGATTAATCTGTATAATTTTGTTCAAAACCCCATAATTAATTATTTGAACTCAAAAAATTTGATTTAATAACATCTAGTTATCGTTTTGTTCGGATTAAAACTTGCATGTCTAAAAAGCTTTATAGAGAATCGGTTCGAATTTTAACCGAGTAAATAGTTGAAAATTTTAGATTAATCTGTATAATTTTGTTCAAAAGCCCATAATAAACTATTTGAACTCGTAAAATTTGATTTAATAACATCTGATTTTCGTTTTGTTGGGATTAAAACGTGCAAGTCTAAAAAGACTTTATAGAGAATCCGTTCGAAATTTAACCGAGTAAAAAGCTGAAAATTTTAGATTAATCTGTATAATTTTGTTCAAAAGCTCAAAATTAAATATTTGAACTTATAAAATTTGATTTAATAACATCTGGTTTTCGTTTTGTTGGGATTAAAACGTGCATGTCCAAAAAGACTTTGTAGAGAATCCGTTCGTATTTTAACCAAGTAAAAAGCTAAAAAATTTAGATTAATTTGTATAATTTTGTTCAAAATCCCATATTCAACTATTTGAACTCATAAAATATCATTTGGTTTTTGTTTTGTTCGGATTAAAACGTCTACGTCTAAAAAGTCTTTATAGAGAACCCGTTCAAATTTTAACCGAGTAAAAAGCTGAAAATTTTAGATTAATCAGTATAATTTTATTCAAAACCCCATAATTAATTATTTGAACTCAAAAAATTTGATTTAATAAAAACTAGTTATCGTTTTGTTCGGATTAAAACGTGCGTGTAGGCTTTATAGAGAATCTGATTGAATTTTAACCGAGTAAAAAGTTGAAAATTTTAGATTAATCTGTATAATTTTGTTTAAAAGCCCATAATTAACTATTTGAACTCATAAAATTTGATTTAATAACATCTGGTTTTCGTTTTTGTTGGGTTTAAAACGTGCATGAGCAAAAATGCTTTGTAGAGAATCTGTTCGTATTTTAACCGAGTAAAAAGCGAAAAAATTTAGATTAATCTGTATAATTTTGTTCAAAATCCCATATTCAACTATTTGAACTCATAAAATTTGATTTTGTTTTGTAGGGATTAAAACTTGCTTATCTAAAATTGCTTTATAGAGAATCCGTTCGAATTTTAACCGAGTAAAAAGCTGAAAATTTTAGATCTATCTGTTTAATTTTGTTCAAAATCCAATAATTAACTATTTCAACTCATAAAATTTCATTTAATAACATCTGGTTTTTGTTTTGCTCAGATTAAAATGTCCACGTCTAAAAAGGCTTATAGAGAATCCGTTCGAATTTTAACCTAGTAAAAAGCTGAAAATTTTAGATTAATCTATATAATTTTGTTCAAAAGCCCATAATTTATTATTCGAACTCAAAAAATTTGATTTAATAACATCTGGGTTTTTTTTGTTCGGATTAAAACGTGCATGTATAAAAAGGCTTTATAGAGAATCCGTTCAAATTTTAACCGAGTAAAATATTGAAATTTTTAGATTAATCTGTATAATTTTGTTCAAAAGACCATAATTAACTATTTGAACTCAAAAAATTTTATTTAATAACATCTGATTTTCGTTTTGTTGGGACTAAAACGTGCATATCTAAAAAGGCTTTATAAAGAATCCGTTCGAATTTTAACCGAGTAAAAAGCTTAAAATATTAGATTAATCTTTATAGTTTTGTTCAAAAGTCCACAATTAATTATGTGAACTCAAAAAATTTGATTTAATAATATATAGTTATTAATTTGTTCGGATTAAAACGTGTATGTCTTAAAAGGCTTTATAGAGAATCTGTTCGAATTTTAATCGAGTAAAAAGTTGAAAATTTTAGATTAATCTATATAATTTTGTTCAAAAGCTCATATTCAACTATTTGAAATCATAAAATTTGATTTAATAACATCCGGTTTTCATTTTGTTGGAATTAAAACTTGCTTGTCTAAAATTGCTTTATAGAGAATCCGTTCGAATTTTAACCGGGTAAAAAGCAGAAAATTTTAGATTAATCTGTATAATTTTGTTCAAAAGCCCATAATAAACTATTTGAACTCGTAAAATTTGATTTAATAACATCTGATTTTCGTTTTGTTGGGATTAAAATGTGCATGTCTAAAAAGGCTTTGTAGAGAATCTGTTCGAATTTTAACCGAGTAAAAAGCTGAAAATTTTAGATTAATCTGTATAATTTTGTTCAAAAGCCCATAATTAACTATTTGAACTCATAAAATTTAATTTAATAACATCTGTTTTTTGTATTGTTGTTATTAAAATATGCATATCTAAAAAGGCTTTATAGAGAATCCATTCGAATTTTAACATAGTAAAAAGATGAAAATCTTAGATTAATCTGTATAATTTTTTTCGAAAGCTCAAAATTAAATATTTGAACTCATAAAATTTAATTTAATAAAATCTGTTTTTTGTTTGTTGGGATTAAAATGTGCATGTCTAAAAAGGCTTTTTAGAGAATCCGTTCGAATTTTAACCGAGTAAAAAGCTAAAAATTTTAGATTAATCTGTATAATTTTATTCTAAAGCCCATATTCAACTATTTAAACTCATAAAATTTGATTTAATAACATCTAATTTTCATTTTGTTAGGACTAAAACTAGCTTGTCCAAAATTGCTTTATAGAGAATCCGTTCGAATTTTAACTGAGTAAAAAGCTAAAAATTTTAGATTTATCTGTATAATTTTGTTCAAAATTCCATAATTAACTATTTGAACTCCTAAAATTTAATTTAATAACATCTGGGTTTTTGTTTTGTTCGGATTAAAACGTCCACGTCTAAAAAGGCTTTATAGAGAACCCGTTCAAATTTTAACCGAGTAAAAAGCTAAAAATTTTAGATTAATCTGTATAATTTTGTTCAAAAGACCATAATTAACTATTTGAACTCGTAAAATTTGATTTAATAACATCTGATTTTCGTTTTGTTGGGATTAAAACGTGCATATATAAAAAGGCTTTATAAAGAATTCGTTCAAATTTTAACCGAGTAGAAAGCTGAAAATTTTAGATTAATCTATATAATTTTGTTCAAAAGTTCAAAATTAAATATTTTAACTCATAAAATTTAATTTAATAAAATCTGGTTTTCGTTTTGTTGGAATTAAAATGTGCATGTCTAAAAAGGCTTTGTAGAGAATCCGTTCGAAGTTTAACCGAGTAAAAAGGTAAAAATTTTAGATTAATCTGTATAATTTTGTTCAAAAACCCATATTAAACTATTTAAACTCATAAAATTCAATTTAATAATATTCGATTTTCGTTTTGTTGGCCATCCGATGTTGTGTGGACGTGTGCCTCAATCGAAGATACTCGATGTGGCATTCCGAGTATGGGATTTAGAGGATCCGCTGTTATGTGGACGCGGGCCTCAATCCCGGATGTAGGATCCCGATGCTGTGTGAACGCGGGCCTCATCCTTGAGTAAGGGATCCCAATGCTGTATGGACGCGGGCCCTACTCATAGTATAAGATCCCGATGTTGTGTGGACGCGGGCCTCACTACCTTGTGTGTTTTGCTGATTATATATGCTGTGTGCGATAATATACATCTCATTTATGCCATGTGTTAGGCAAGCATGCTAGACCATCATACCATACATGTGATTTATATGCCATGCTTTACTGCTTTGATATGCATGATGTTGGCCGAGTTTGGCATATCCACTGAGCTTGTGTGGCTTAGCGTTCAAAATCTATTTTCGTGCGTAAGTTAGGTGAAGCCAATTCTGTGGAGTACCATCAAGGTTCGGATTTCAACATCGACCGAGTTGTCAGAGTACACTTATAGATGTAGTGGGCATAGTACTATGTTGAACCCTATATGTAATTGTAACTCTGTTTATTAAATTTGGGTCGAATGTTTTAGCAGGTCTATAATAATTTTGGAGCTTCGAATTTCTTTAAACTATTTTGGGCTTGTTTTAATTTAAGTGGATTTTATGGAAATTGGTTTTGAACTCTATGTGATTTTATTATTGGACTTCTAAAGAAAAATTTAAAATACGGGTTTTGGGCCGGAGGCCCAATGTGACATCCGGGTTGGGTGTTAAGGTCATTCATAGCGACATACGCTCAAAGAGGAGGATCGTCCATCACGGTAGTTCTAAGAAAGGGACTGACTATTATTGCATGCACTCAAAGAGAAGGGTCATTCACCGCGACATACGCTCAAAGAGAGGGGTCGTCCATTACGATATACGCTCTAAGAAAGGGACCGTTCATTATGACATGCACTCGAAGAGAGGGGTCATTCACCGGGACATACGCTCAAGTAGAGGGGTCGTCCATCACAATATATGGTCTAAGAAAGGGACTGTTCATTATGACATGCACTCGAAGAGGGGTCATTCATCGTGACATATGCTCAAAGAGAGGGATCGTCCATCATGGCAAATGCTCAAAGAGAGGGACCATTCATTATGACATACACTAGAAGAGAGGGGTCATTCACCGCGACAAACGATGATACGATCACAACCAACAATGAATCAGAAGAATTTCCTATTGGACCTATGACTCGTGCTAAAACCAAGAAATTTAAAGAGGCCATGGGAAATCTATTTATTCAAGGCTGGAAATTAGAGAATGCAACACCAACTATGTTGGAACAATACAACCTCCTACTTGTGCATGAGTTTACATGAGTTCTTTCTTAAGTTTTTAAATTTAATTTCAGCATGTGTGCATGAATAAATAATGCTTGATATTCATTTAAGCATGTTAGTTCAATTAAGTTCATTAGTTTAACTAATGCATGATAGTTCACTTAAAGCATGTTAGTTTTCTTATGTTTATGAGTTCATTTAGTGTGTGGATTAATTAATTAAACTAGATCATTCAATGTAACTAGTTTCATTAATTAAACTAGCTCATTAAATATGTTTCATGCATTCACTTTTATTTTATTGAATAAAGTTGTTATCTAATGGTTACTTATATTTTCATCTAGGGTATTCATTTGGGATCAAATGACTGATCATTTTCTACAAGAATGACAAGTCATTTACTACCAATTAAAGACACTTGAAGACACCATGATAGCTGATCAGTTTCAAGACATTCAAGGGAGATTTACACACCACTTAAAGGCTATCAGTTTTAGCAAGAAAACAATGCATTGAAGAGCTCCTAAATACACCACTTAAAGAGGCACTTAAAGACTACTTAAGAGCTACTTAATCCTCCATAAAGCTTATCAGTTTTTAACAGAGAAGACATACAATGAAAGCCTTCATTATCATACTTAAGGGAGAGTAAAGGCAAGAATTAAAGCAACACTTAAGGAGGGAGTTCAAGGAATATCAGTCAACTTGTTTGTCATTTTTGGATTGGATACGAGTATATTTGAGTCTTGAGGTCTTCTTCAAACTTATTCCTCTATTTCTTAGATTTCCAACGCACTTTGAATCACCTCATTCCGATATCAGGAGCTTAAGATATGATTAAATTAGTGAAGACAGTGCATGCTGGAAATTCAGTACGGGAATAGTCACAAGATGCTTGTTCAACAAATACAAGAGGCCATTTAATTGCTGAATTCAATGCTTTATCAACAACCCATTAAAGGAGGATGAATGAAAACTTAATCAAGTTCATTAGCCCAAGAGTTTCTCCATGTGGATGATATGTATGTCTACATTCATCTTACGAATGTCCACATTCATCCTTGTTAGATCAAACCTTTTTGGCTGTAAATTGGAGATAGGATAACCTACAAATTAATAGGCCTTTAACACCAGAATAATGAGTCTTTAATCTTTGTCTAGGCTAATCAATTTGTTGTTGTCTTACACCTATAAATAGGCACTCATTTCATTGTAAAAGAAATAACTTTTGGCATATATTAAACTTTGAGAGTGTTCTCTTTTATAGTTCTTTTTGAACTTTATCGGCTTGCAAGATTGTTCTTGTGGCATTAATCCCTTTTCATTTTTTAAATATTGTTGGTTCCTGGTTCATATAACTAGAGGGTCGCAATCCATTAGCCTTTCACCCAAGTCACGGTTTAAAAACTCTTAAGGAATGGGTCTTCACTTTTTAGTGTTGGTTCCTCCTTTGTTTACACCGCACCATCAATTATATTTCATCTTTTCATTTCCATCAACCATACATACATATTTTTCATACTTCATCCTAAACACAACAATCAACTTATCATCATTCCATTGTCGTATCATCTTGTAATCATATCAATTACTTACTAGAATCACGATCGGGCAATCATATATACAAATTCGGATATTCCGCAACCGGATTCATATCAATTGGTATCAGAGCATTGGTGATTCAGTAAGCATTTTGTTTTTTTCTCTATCTCGGGTTAGGAAAAAAAGTCAAAAAAATTGCAAAAAAAAATAATAATAATTGAAAAAAAATCCAAAATCTCAAAAAAAAAAGTTCAAGAGGGAGGGATCATATCTTAAAAGTGAAAAAGGTTTGGGTTGTATTTTTTATCACATTTTGTTCAGATTCCTATTTTATTTTTTTTGACCATCCGTTTGCTACCTATTTCTTATTTTCTTTTCCTAACCATTTTGTTTTAGCCGAATTCCACAAAGAAAGCTTGTTAAGCCTTGAGTAAGTTCTCTAAGGACTTAGAAAAGAGAGCAAGAGTGGTAAAAGGCAAGAGTGTGCATTAAGGCGAAAAGCCTATCCCGAGAGAAACACGAGTGTGAGTGCATTTTCTTTGGAGTGGAAAGGTGAGGATTTGTGTTGGTAAGGTTTAAATTTTTTTATCTAATCATGTCACAAAGATCTGGTCACAGTGGTGAAGGAGTTCCCAATTTGCAAAATCAAGCATTGCTACAAGCAATAGTAAAGATGATTCAACAGCAATTGAAGCCCTTATTAGAACGAATTGATCAACTTGAAATTTCACAAGCTTATCATGGTAATGAGGAGTATCATCCTGAAGGGGATGATGATGTGCATGAACTTGATCAATCATCCCAACATAGTATGGCACAACAAGGCCAAAGAGCACGTCCAAGAGTGGATGATAATCTCAGCAACATCAAAATTACCATTCCTCCTTTTCAAGGAAGAACGGATCCAGAAGCATACCTCGCATGGGAAAAGAAGGTTGAACACATCTTTGAGTGTCATAACTATTTAGAGCTTAAAAAGGTAAAACTCGCAGCCATTGAGTTTACGGATTATGCACTTATATGGTAGGATCAATTGACATCTAGCAGGAGACGCAATGGTGAACATCCTATTTCTACTTGGAATGAGATGAAAGCTGTGATGCGTAGAAGATTCATTCCAACTCACTACCATAGAGAGTTGTTTAACAAGCTTCAAAACCTTACACAAGGCAATCGTAGTGTTGAGGATTATTATAAAGACATGGAAGTAGCCATGATCTGAGCCAACATTGATGAGGATCGAGAAGCCACTATGGCAAGGTTTCTATCTGGTCTTGATCCTAACATTGTAGCCATTGTTGAGTTGCAACATTACGTGGAAATAGAAGACATGGTTCATATGGCCATGAAGGTGGAGAAGTAACTCAAAAGGAAAGGTACACCCCGAGTCTTTGGAGGTTCTACTTCTAAATGTGGGCAAAATAACGTAAAAAAGAATTCATCCTTTACTCCTAATGACCGAGCCGAACCAACAAAGAATATCAAACCCATCGCTGAAACCAACAAGGGAAAGAGTCCAGCCATACCAAATTGATCCCGTGATGTACAATGCTTCAAGTGTTTGGGGAGAGGTCACATTGCTAGCCAATGCCCTAACCGCAATACTATGTTCATCCGTGATGATGGAGAGATTGAAACTGACCAAGAGGAGGAGGAGGATAAAGAATTTGAAGAAGAAGAAGAGTTGGAACATGCCGTAGATGGAGAGGTCCTTGTTGTTAAAAGAAGCCTAAGCATGCAAGCAATTGATGGGGATCAGCAACGCGAGAACATTTTCCTCGCTGCCATAATGGAAAGGTATGCTTTGTCATTATTGATGGTGGTAGTTGCACTAACGTTGCTAGTACTTTAATGGTAGATAAACTTGGCCTAGAAACGACCAAGCATCCACATCCCTACAAGTTGCAGTGGCTTAATGATGGAGGAGAACTTAAAGTGATCAAACAAGTTATTGTGCCTTTTTCCATTGGCAAATACAAAGACGAGGTGTTATGTGATGTTGTGCTAATGCACGCCGGTCATCTCTTGTTAGGAAGACCATGGCAGTTCGATAGGAGAGTCATACATGATGGTTATACCAATCGGTATACCTTCACCCATGAAGCAAAGAAGATCACTCTAGCCCCACTTTCACCAAAGCAAGTTCACAAAGATCAACTTCATTTAAGAGAAAGCTTTGAAAAAGCCAAAGAGAGTGATATCAAAATTGAGAGAAGAGCCAAGGAGAGTGAGGTAACATCCGAGCGGAAAAAGGAGAGAGAAAAAGAAGAAAAAAAGAGAGTTAGTATTTTTGCTAAAGAAAAAGAGATAAGAAAGAATTTGTTTTCGGAAAAGATGGTTCTTGTACTTATGTACAAGGAGAGTTATTTAAGAATTAATAATCTTGACCCAAATCTATCATCTTTTATTGTTTCATTGTTGCAGGAATATGAAGACCTATTTCCAGAAGAGATTCCAAGTGGACTACCTCTGATTTGTGGAATAGAGCATCAAATTGACTTTGTTCCTAGTGCTACCATTCCTAACCGACCAGCTTATCGATGTAACCCCGAGGAAACTAAGGAGTTACAAAGGCAAGTTTCAGATTTGATGGAAAAGGGTTATATTAGAGAGAGCCTTAGTCCTTGTGCAGTACCTGTTCTACTTGTGCCTAAGAAAGATGGTACATGGCGCATGTGTATGGACTGTCGTGCGGTTAACAAAATAACGGTAAAGTATCGTCATCCTATTCCACGTTTAGATGATATGTTAGATGAGCTTAGTGGTTCTAAGGTATTCTCTAAGATTGATCTTAAAAGTGGTTACCACCAAATTCGAATGCGAGAAGGGGATGAGTGGAAAACTGCATTCAAGACTAAACAAGGATTATATGAGTGGTTGGTTATGCCGTTCGGTCTAACTAATGCACCAAGCACTTTCATGAGATTAATGAATCACATCCTTAGACAATTCTTGGGTAAGTTTTGTGTAGTGTATTTTGATGATATTCTTATATATAGCAAGAGTTTGAGTGAACATGTTCAACATTTAAGGTCAGTATTAGATGTTTTGAGAAATGAAAGACTTTATGCTAATCTACAAAAATGCATATTTTGCACTAACAAGGTGGTTTTCCTAGGTTTTTTTGTGAGTACAGATGGATTAGAAGTTGATAGAGAGAAGGTTAAGGCAATTGAGGAATGGACTAGACCAACAAGCATTAACCAAGTTAGAAGCTTCCATGGTTTAGCAAGCTTCTATAGTCGGTTTATTCCCAATTTCAACACCTTAGCTGCTTCTTTAACCGGGGTCATTAAAAAGAATTCCAACTTCTTTTGGGGTGAAGAACAAGAGAAATCCTTTAACCTGATTAAGGATTGTTTAATTAATGCACCATTATTAACTTTACCTGATTTTAACAAAGTTTTTGAGGTTGAATGTGATGCTTCAGGTTTGGGAATTGGAGCAGTTTTATCTCAAGAAGGACGCCCCATAGCCTACTTTAGTGAGAAATTGAGTGGAGCTACACTCAATTATCCGACCTATGATAAGGAAATGTATGCACTAATTCGGGCCTTGGAAACTTGGCAGCATTACCTATGGTCTAAGGAATTCATCATCCATACAGACCACGAGGCATTAAAGCACATCAAGGGTCAGCATAAGCTAAACAAGAGACATGCCAAATGGGTTGAGTTTCTTGAAGCCTTCCCTTATGTTATAATGTATAAAAAGGGTAAGGAAAACATTGTTGTTGATGCACTATCACGTAGGTATGCCCTTCTTAACACCTTAGACTCTAAATTGTTAGGTTTTGCTTTCATTAAAGAATTATACGAGTCTAACCATGATTTTGGTGAAGTGTACAAAATTTGTGAGAAAGGTGCACATGATAAGTTTTATAGAGATGATGGATACCGATTCAAGGAAGGGAAGCTTTGCATCCCACAAGGATCCATTCGAGAGTTGCTCCTCAAGGAAGCACATGGAGAGGACTAATGGGACATTTTGGAGTAGCGAAGACGTTGAACATGCTTCAAGAGCACTTGTATTGGCTAAAGATGAAACAAGATGTTGAGAGGCTATGTGAGCGTTGTATCACATGTAGAAAGGCCAAGTCAAAAGTCATGCCCCATGGCCTATATACTCCACTACCTATTCCTGATGTACCTTGGGTAGACATATCCATGGATTTTGTACTTAGGCTACCACGTACAAAGAATAACAAAGATTCCATCTTTTTAGTAGTGGATCGATTCTCTAAAATGGCTCATTTTATTCCTTGTAATAAGACTAATGATGCTTCACATGTTGCTAATTTATTTTTCAGGGAAATCATGAGATTGCATGGTGTTCCAAGAACTATCGTATCTGATCGAGATGTGAAGTTCTTAAGCCATTTTTGGAGAACATTATGGAGCAAGATTGAAACCAAGTTGTTATTTTACACAACTTGCCATCCACAAACAGATGGTCAAGCTGAAGTGGTGAACCGGGTGTTATCCATGTTGTTGAGGATAATCATCAAAAAGAATTTGAGGACTTTGGAGGAAACTTGCCACATGTGGAGTTTGCTTACAACCGATCCATTCATTCCGCCACTAAAATGTCACCATTTGAAATAGTGTATGGTTTCAATCCCTTAACTCCATAATAATGGGAGAAACAAGTCTGAATTTGTCAAAAAACTCCATCAACAAGTGCGGGACAATATTGAAAAGAGAACTAGGCAATATGAGCAACAAGCTAACAAGGGACGTAAACGAATTACATTCGAGCCGGGAGATTGAGTTTGGCTGCACATGAGAAAAGAAAGATTTCCAGCCCAACGCAAATCAAAATTGATTCCTAGAGGGGATGGTCGTTTTCAAGTGATCAAGCGTGTCAATGATAATGCCTATCAATTAGACCTCCTAGGTGAGTTTAATGTCAGTGCAACATTCAATGTGGCTGATTTATCTCCATTTCATGTAGGTGATGATTTGGGGTCAAATCACTTTCAAGAGGGAGGGAATGATACGATCACAACCAACAATGAATCAGAAGAATTTCCTATTGCACCTATGATTCGTGCTAAAACCAAGAAATTTAAAGAGGCCATGGGAAATCTATTTATTCAAGGCTGGAAATTAGAGAATGCAACACCAACTATGTTGGAACAATACAGCCTCCTACTTGTGCATGAGTTTGCATGAGTTCTTTCTTAAGTTTTTAAATTTAATTTCAGCATGTGTGCATGAATAAATAATGCTTGATATTCATTTAAGCATGTTAGTTCAATTAAGTTCATTAGTTTAATTAATGCATGATAGTTCACTTAAAGCATGTTAGTTTTCTTATGTTTATGAGTTCATTTAGTGTGTGGATTAATTAATTAAACTAGATCATTCAATGTAACTAGTTTCAATAATTAAACTAGCTCATTAAATATGTTTCATGCATTCACTTTTATTTTATTGAATAAAGTTGTTATCTAATGGTTGCTTATATTTTCATATAGGGTATTCATTTGGGATCAAATGGCTGATCATTTTCTACAAGAATGACAAGTCATTTACTACCAATTAAAGACACTTGAAGACACCATGAAGGCTGATCAGTTTCAAGACATTCAAGGGAGATTTACACACCACTTAAAGGCTTTCAGTTTCAGCAAGAAAACAATGCATTGAAGAGCTCCTAAATACACCACTTAAAGAGGCACTTAAAGACTACTTAAGAGCTACTTAATCCTCCATAAAGCTTATCAGATTTTAACAGAGAAGACATGCAATGAAAGCCTTCATTATCAGCATTAAGGGAGAGTAAAGGCAAGAATTAAAGCAACACTTAAGGAGGGAGTTCAAGGAATATCAGTCAACTTGTTCACCATTTTTGAATTAGATACGAGCATATTTGAGTCTTGAGGTCTTCTTCAAACTTATTCCTCTATTTCTCAACTTTCCACCGCACATTGAATCACCTCATTTCGATATCAGGAGCTTAAGATATGATTAAATTAGTGAAGACAGTGCATGCTGGAAATTCAGTACGGGAATAGTCACAAGATGCTTGTTCAACAAATTCAAGAGGCCATTCAATTGCTGAATTCAATGCTTTATCAACAACTCATTAAAGGAGGATGAATGACAACTTAATCAAGTTCATTAGCCCAAGAGTTTCTCCATGTGGAATGATATGTATGTCTACATTCATCTTACGAATGTCCACATTCATCCTTGTTAGATCAAACCTTTTTGGCTGTAAATTAGAGATAGGATAACCTACAAATTAATAGGCCTTTAACACCAGAATAATGAGTCTTTAATCTTTGTCTAGGCTAATCAATTTGTTGTTGTCTTACACCTATAAATAGGCACTCATTTCATTGTAAAAGAAATAACTTTTGGCATATATTAAACTTTGAGAGTGTTCTCTTTTATAGTTCTTTTTGAACTTTATCGGCTTGCAAGATTGTTCTTGTGGCATTAATCCCTTTTCATTTTTTAAATATTGTTGGTTCCTGGTTCATATAACTAGAGGGTCGCAATCCATTAGCCTTTCACCCAAGTCACGGTTTAAAAACTCTTAAGGAATGGGTCTTCACTTTTTAGTGTTGGTTCCTCCTTTGTTTACACCGCACCATCAATTATATTTCATCTTTTCATTTCCATCAACCATACATCCATATTTTCCATACTTCATCCTAAACACAACAATCAACTTATCATCATTCTATTGTCGTATCATCTTGTAATCATATCAATTACTTACTAGAATCACGATCGGGCAATCACATACACAAATTCGGATATTCCGCAGCCGGATTCATATCAAACGATCAAAGAGAGGGGTCGTCCATCACGATACTCTCTAAGAAAGGGACGGTTCATTATGACATGCACTCGAAGAGAGGGGTCATTCATCGCGCCATACGCTTAATGAGAAGGGTCGTCCATAACGGTATACACTCCAAAAAATGGATCGTTCATTATGACTTGCTGGTATAAAATACACAGCGGGATAGATGGTGGTGGTGGTATGATGTTGGATAGATTTGTCCTTGGCACCCTCCTAATCGCAATTGAATAGGCAAACACCTTCAAACGAAACGAATCTCTCTGGTGAATTGACGATATGTTGTTGTCCTAGGCACCCTCCTATCCGTAATTAGATAGGCAAACACCATAATCGGCTCTAACTCACCCTCCTAAACGCGATTGCTTAGGCAAGCGAGAGTGTGAAGATAATCTTCCTCATAAAAACTTGAAGTACTTATGTTGAAGAAGACTTCTGATAAGAAAAATAGCAAGGTGACAACCTTGCAAATAAAATGGCCTGAGGCCAAGAGTTTTTATAACCCTTCACCATGACATGCACTCGAAGAGAGGGGTCATTCATCGCGACATATGCTCAAAGAGAGGGGTCGTCCAACACGACATACGTTCAAAGAGAGGGACCGTTCATTATGACATACTCTCAAAGAGAGGGTTTATTCACCGCGACATACGCTCCAAGAGGGGTCGTCTATCATGGTACACGCTCTAAGAAAGGGACTGTTCATTATAGTATGCACTCAAAGAGAAGGGTTATTCATCGATACATACGCTCGAAGAGAAGGGTCGTCCATTACGGTATATTCTCTAAGAAAGGAACCGTTCATTATGACATGCACTCGAAGAGAGGGGTCATTCATCGCGACTTACGCTCCAAGAGAGGGGACGTCATCACGGTATACGTACAAAGAGAGGGTTCGTTCACCATGACATGCACTCGAAGAGTGGGGTCATTCATAGACACATACGCTCAAAGTGAGGGGTCGTCCATCACGGGATACGCTAAAAGAGAGAGACCGGTGATTATGAAATACGCTCAAAGAGAAGGGTCATTCACTGCGATTTCGCTCAAAGAGACGGGTCGTCCATCACGATATACGCTCTAAGAAAGGGACCATTCATTATGACATGTACTCGAAGAGAGGGGTCATTCACGGCGACATACGCTCAAAGAGAGGGGTCGTCCATCACAATATACTCTCTTAAAAAGTGACCATTCATTGTATCATGCACTCGAAAAGACGGGTCATTCCGCTCAAAGAGAAAGGTCATCCATCACGGTATACGCTCTAAGAAAGTGACCGTTTATTATGACATTTACTAGAAGAGAAGGGTCATTCGTTGCGACATACTCTCAAAAAGAGGGGTTGTCCATCACGGTATACGCTCAAAGAGAGGGATCGTTCAGCATGACATGTACTCGAAGAGAGTGGTCATTCAACGCGACATATGCTCAAAAAGAGGGGTCATCGATCACGGTATACGCTCAAAGAGAGGGAACGATCATTATGACATGAACTCGAAGAGAGGGGTTATTCATTGTGACATACGCTCAAAGCGAGGGGTCATCCATCATGGTAAATGCTCAAAGAGAGGGACCATTCATTATGACATACACTAGAAGAGAGGTCATTCATCGTGACATACGCTCAAAGAGAGGGGTCGTCCATCACGGTATACGCTCAAAAAGAAGGACCATTCACCATGACATGCACTCAAAGAGAGGGATCTTTCATCACGACATACGCTCAAAGACAGGGGTCGTCCATCACGGGATACGCTCAAAGAGGGGGACCGGTCACTACAACATACCTTCAAAGAAAGGGGTCATTCACCGCGACATACGCTCAAAGAGATGGGTCGTCCATAACGGTATACGCTATAAGAAAGGGATCGTTCATTATGATATGCACTCAAAGAGAGGGGACATTCATCGCGACATATGCTCAAAGAGAGGGGTTGTCCATCACTGTATACGCTCTAAGAGAGGGATTACTCATTATGATATACACTCAAAGAGAGGGGTCATTCATCTCGCAATACGCTCAAAGAGAGGGATTTTCCATCACGGTATACTCTCAAAGAGAGGGATCGTTCATTATGACATGCACTCGAAGAGAGGGGTCATTCATCGCGACATACGTTCAAAGAGAGGGTCGTCCATCACGGTATACAATCTAAGAAAGGGATCGTTCATAATGACATGTACTCAACTAGAGGGGTCATTCAATGCGACATACACTTAAAGAGAGAGGTCATCCATCACCGCATACGCTCGAACAAAGGGATCGTTCAACAGGACATGCACTCGAAGAGAGGGGTTATACATTGCGACATATGCTCAAAGAGCAGGGTTGTCCATCACGACATATGCTCAAAAAGAGGGATTGTTCAACGTGACATGCACTCTAAGAGAGGGGTCATTCATCATGATATACGCTTAAAGAGAGGGGTCGTTCATCACGGCATATACTCAAAGAGATGGACCATTCATTATGGCATACTCTCGAAGAGAAGGGTCATTCACCGCGACATACGCTTAATGAGAGGGGTCGTCCATCACGGTGTACGCTCTCAGAAAATGACCATTTATTATGACATAACCTCGAAGAGTGAGGTCATTCATCGTGACATACGCTCAAAGAGAAGGGTCGTCCATCACGGTATACGCTCTAAGAAAGGGACCGTTCATTATGACATGCACTAGAAGAGAGGGGTCATTCATTGCATCATACGTTCAAAAAGAGGTTTCGTTCAACATGGTATACGCTCAAAGAGAGGGATAGTTCACCATGACATGTACTCAAAGAGAGGGGTCATTCATCGTGATATACGCTAAAAAAGAGTGGTCATCGATCACGATATACGCTCAAAGAGAGGGATCGATCATTATGACATGCACTCGAAGAGAGGGTTCATTCATCGCGACATACGCTCAAAGAGAGTGGTATTCATCACGGCATACGCTCTAAGAATGGGACCATTCATTATGACATGCACTCGAACAGATGGGTCATTCATCGTGACAAATGCTCAAATAGTAGGGTCGTCCATCACGGTATACACTCTAAGAAAGGGACTGTTCATTATGACATGCACTCGTAGAGAGTGGTCGTCTATCATGACTAAGCTCAAAGAGGGGGATCGTTCACCATAATATGCACTCGAAAGAGTGGGGTCATTCATCGCGACATAAGCTCAAAGAGAGGGGTCGTCCATCACGTGATACGCTCAAAGAGAGGGACCGGTCATTATGATATACGCTCGAAGAGATGGGTCATTCTCCCGACATACACTCAAAGAGAGAGGTCGTTCATCATGGTATACCCTATAAGAATGGGATCGTTCATTATGACATGCCCCCGTAGAGAGGGGTCATTCATTACGGCATACGCTCAAAGAGAATGGTCGTCCATCACGGGACATGCTATAAGAAATATATCGTTCATTACGACAAAAACTAGAAGAAAAGGATCATTCAATGCGACATACCCTCAAAGAGAGTGGTCATCGATCACGGTATAAGCTTAAAGAGAGGGACCGATCATTATGACATGCACTCGAAGAGAGGGGTCATTCATCTCGATATACGCTCAAAGGAGGGGTCATCCATCACGGCATACACTATAAGAAAGGGACCATTCTTTATGACAAGCACTCGAAGAGAGCGGTCATTCATCGCGACATACGCTTAAAGAGAGGGGTCGTCCATCATGTGATATGCTCAAAGAGAGGAACCGATCATTATGATATACGGTCGAAGAGATGGGTAATTATTCGAGATATACAATCAAAGAGAGGTGTCGTCTATCACGGTATACCCTCTAAAGGGACAATTCATTATGACATGCACTCGTAGAGAGAGGTCATTCATCACGACATACGCTCAAAGAGAGGGGTCGCCCATCACGGGATACGCTCTAAGAAATGGATCATTCATTTCAAATAAACTCGAAGAAAGGGGTCATCCAACGCCACATATGCTCAAACAGAGGCGTCATCCATCACAGCAAATGCTTAAAGAGAGGGGTCATCCATCAAGGTATACTCTCTAAGAAAGGGGTCATTCATCGCCATATACATTCAAAGAGAGGGGACGTCCGTTATGACATACGCTCAAAAAGAGGGACCGTTCATTCTGACATACTATCGAAGAGATGGACCATTCACCATATCCTGCAAGAGAGGCTCGTCCATCACGGTATATGCTCTAAGAGAGGGACCGTTCACCATGTCCTACACTCGAAGAGAGATGTTATTCATCGTGATATACGCTTAAAGAGAGGATCTTATATAACAGCATACACTCAAAGAGAGTGACTGTTCACCATGACATGCACTCGAAGAGAGGGGTCTTTCATCGCAATATACGCTCAAAGAGAGGGGTCATCCTTCGCGACATACGCTTAAAGAGAGGGACCATTAATTATGAAATACTCTCGAAGAGAGGGGTCATTCACCGCGACATACGCTCAAAGAGAGGGGTCGTCCATCACGGTATACGCTCTAAAAAAAGGACAGTTAATTATGACATGCACTAAAAGGGAGGGATTGTTCACCAGGACATACAGTCTAAGACAAGGATCATTCATCGTGACTTACACTCAAAGAGAGTGGTCGTCCAACACGACATACGCTCAAAGAGAGTGATCGTCCATCACAGCATACGCTCAAAGAGAGTGACCGACCATTATGAAATACTCTCGAACAGAGGGGTCATTCACCGCAACATACACTAAAAGAGAGGAGTCTTGCATCACGGTATACGCTTTAAGGAAGGGAATGTTCATTATGAAATGCACTTGAAGAGAATGGTTATTCATCGCGAGATACACTCAAAGAGAAGGGTCGTCCATTACGGTATACGCTCAAAGAGATGGATTGTTCACCATGACAAGAACTGGAAGAGAGGGTCCTTCATTGCGACAAACACTCAAAAAGAGGATTCATCGGTCAGGATATACGCTTAAAGAGAAGGGTCTTTCATTATGACAAACCCTCAAAGAGAGGTGTTATTCATCGCGATATAAGCTCAAAGAGAGGGATCGATCATTATGACATGCACTCGAAGAGAGGGTTCATTCATCGCGACATACGCTCAAAGAGAGTGGTATTCATCACAATATACACTCTAGGAAAGGGATCATTACATGTACTCAAAGAGAGGGGTCATTCATCGCTACAAACGCTCAAAGAGAAGGGTTGTCCATCATGGTATCCGCTCATAAAGAGGGACCGTTCATTATGACATGCACTCGAAGAGAGGTGTCATTCACCGTGGCATATGCTCAAAGAGAGGGGTCGTCCATCACAATATACGCTCAAAGAGAGGGACCGTTCATTACGACCAGCACTCTAAGAGAGGGGTCATTCACCGTGACATAAGCTAAAAGAGAAGGGTCGTCCATCACGGTATACGCTCTAAGAAAGGGATCATTCGTTATGACCTACTCTCGATGAGAGGGGTCATTCACCGCGACATATGCTCAAAGAGAAAGGTCGCCCATTGATGTATATGCTCTAAGAAAGGTACTATTAATTTTGGCATGCACTAGAAAAGAAGGACTTTTCACAGGACATACTGTCGAAGACAAGAATCATTCATCGTGACTTACGCTGAACAAGAGTGGTCATCCAACACGACATACGGTCAAAGAGAGGGTTCGTCCATCACGACATACTCTCAAAGAGAGGGACCGACCATTATGAAATACTCTTGAATAGAGGTGAATTCACTGTGACATAGGCTAAAAGAGAAGGGTCGTGTATCACGGTATATGCTCTAAGATAGGGAATATTCATTATGATATGCACTCGAAGAGAGGGGTTATTCATCACGAGATACACTCAAAGACAAGGGTCGTCCTTTACGGTATATGCTCAAAGAGAGGGATTGTTCACCATGACATGCACTCGAAGAGAGGGGTCCTTCATTGCGACATACACTCAAAAAGAGGGGTCATCGATCACGATATACGCTTAAAGAAAAGGGTCTTTCATTATGACAAAACCTCAAAAAGAGGGGTCATTCATTGCGATATATGCCAAAGAGAAGAATCATCTATCACAGTATATGCTCTAAGAAATGGACCGTCCATTATGACATACACTCGAAGAGAGGGGTCATTTATCGCGACGTACAATCAAATGGAGGGGTCGTCCATCATGGTTTACGCTTAAAGAGAGGAATCGTTCACAGTGTAATGCTCAAAGATTGGGGTCATTCATCTCGACATAGTCTCAATGGGAGGGTTTGTCTGTCACAATATATGCTCAAAGAGTGGGGTCATTCATCAAAGTATACGCTCAAAGGGTTTGTCCGTCACGATATACGCTAAAAGAGTAGGGTCGTCCATCAAAGTATACGCTCAAAGAGGGACTGTTCACCACGAAATGTACTCGAAGAGTGGGGTCATTCATCGCAGCATACGCTCAAAGATAGGGTCATCGATCACGGTATACGCTCAAAAAGAGGGACCATTGATTATGATACGCACTCAAGGGGAGGTTTCATTCATCGCGACATACTCTCAAAGAGATGGGTCATCCATCACGGTATATGTTCTAAGAAGGGGACCCTTCAGTATGGCATGCACTCGAAGAGAGGGATCATTCACCGCGGCATACGCTCAAAGAGAGGGGTCGTCCATCACAATATGCTCTCTAAGAAAGGGACCGTTCATTATTACATGCATTCGTAGAGATGGGTCATTCATGGCAATATAAGCTCAAAGAGAGGGATCATACATCACGGTATCCGTTCAAAGATTGAGATCGTTCACCATGACATGCACTAGAATAGAGGGGTAATTCATAGCGACATACGGTCAAAGAGAGGGGTCGTCCATCACGATATATGCTCAAAGAGAGGAGTCGTTCATTATGACATACACTCAAAAAAATGGGTCATTCAACGCGATATACGCACAAAGAGAGGAGTCGTCCATCATGGTATACGCTCAAAGAGAGGGACCGTACACCATGAATTGCACTCAAAGATAGGGGCCATTCATCGCGACATACGCTGAAAGAGAGGAGTCGTCCATCACGGTATACGCTAAAATAGAGGTACAATTCACCATGACATGCACTCGAAGAAAGGGGCAATTCATCATGACAAATGCTCAAAGAGAGCGGTCGTCCATCACGAGATACGGTCAAAGAGAGGGACCGGTCATTATGACATACAGTCGAATAGAGCGGTCATTCACCGCGACATACGCCTAATGAGAGGGATTGTCCATCACGATTTACGCTCTAAGAAAGGAACCGTTCATTATGACATGCACTGGAAGAGAGGGGTCATTCAACGTGACATACGCTCAAAGAGAGGGGTTGTCCATCACGGTATACGGTCAAAGAGAGGGGTCGTCCATCACGCCACACGCTCAAAGAGAGGGACCGTTCATTATGGAATATGCTTGAAGAGAGGGCTCATTCATCGCGGTATATGCTCAGAGAGAGGGGTCTTCCATCACGGTATACGCTCTAAGAAAGGGACTGTTCATTATGAAATGCACCCAAAAAGAGGGGTCATTCATCGCGAAATATGCTCAAAGAGAGGGGTCATCCATCACGGTATACGCTCTAAGAAAGGGACCGATCATTATGACATGAACTCGAAGGGAGGGGTTATTCATCGCGACATACGCTAAAAGCGAGGGGTCGTCCATCGCGGTATTCACTCAAAGAGAGGGATCTTTCACCATGACATGCACTCGAAGAGAGGGGTCATTCATCGCGACATATGCTTAAAGAGAGGTGTCTCGTTCATGGTATTCCCTCACAGTGAGGGACTATTTTTTATGACATTCCCTCGAAGAGAGAGGTAATTCATTGTGATATACGCTCAAAGATAGGGGTCGTCCATCACAGTATACACTAAAAGTGAGGGACTGTTCACCATGAAATGCACTCAAAGAGAGGGGTCATTCATCGCAACGTACGCTCAAAGAGATGATCATCAATCAGGGTATATGCTCAAAGAGAGGGATCGTTAATTATGAAATGCACTCAAAGAGAGGAGTCATTCATCGTGACATACTCTCAAGGAAAGGGGTCATCCATCACGGTATACGCTCTAAGAAAAGGACTATTTATTACGACATGCACTCGAAGAGGGGTCATTCATCGTGACATACGCTCAAAGAGAGGGGTCATTCACAACGACATACGCACAAAGAGAGGGGTCATCGATCATGGTATATGTTCTAAGAAGGGAACCGTTCATTATGACATGCACTCGAATAGAGGGGTCATTCACCGCGACATACGCTAAAAAAGGGAGGAACCGTTCATTATGACATGCACTCGAAGAAAGGGGTCATTTACCACGACATACGATCAAAGAGAGTGGTCGTCCATCACGGTATACACTCAAAGAGAGGGACCGTTCAACATGAATTGCACTCAAAGATAGGGGTCATTCATTGCGATATACGCTCAAAGAGAGGGGTTGTCCATCATGGTATACGCTCAAAGAGAGGGACCATTCAACATGAATTGCACTCAAAGATAGGGGCCATTCACCGTGACATACACTCAAAGAGAGGGACTGTTCAACATGAATTTCACTCAAAGATTGGGGTCATTCATCACGACATACGCTCAAAGAGAGGGGTCGTCTATCACGGTATACGCTCAAAGAGAGGGGTAATTCACCATGACATGCACTCAAAGAAAAAGGTCATTCATCATAACAAATGCTCAATGAGAGGTGTCATCCATCATGAGATACGCTCAAGGAGAGGGACCGGTGATTATGACATACGCTCGAATAGAGCGGTCATTCACCGCGACATACGCTCAATGAGAGGGATTGTCCATCACGATTTACTCTCTGAGAAAGGAACCGTTCATTATGACATACGCTAGAATAGAGCGGTCATTCATTGTGATATATGCTCAATGAGAGGGGTTGTCCATCACGATTTACTCTCTGAGAAAGGAATCGTTCATTATGACATACACTCGAAGAGAGGGGTCATTCATCGCGATAAATGCTCAAAGAGAGGGTTTGTCCATCACGGTATACGCTCTAAGAAAGGGATCATTACACGCACTCGAAGAGAGGGGTCATTCATCGCGACAAACGCTCAAAGAGAAGGATCGTCCATCACGGTATCTTCTCACAAAGAGGGACCGTTCATTATGACATGCACTCGAAGAGGGGTTGTTCACCGTGGCATATGCTCAAAGACAAGGTTCGTACATCATGGTATACGCTCAAGGAGAGGGACCGTTCACCATGACATGTACTCAAAGAGAGGAGCCATTCATCGCGACATACGCTCAAAGAGAGGAGTCGTCCATCACGGGATACGCTCATAGAGAGGGACCGTTCACCATGACATACACTCGAAGAGAGGGGTCAATCATTACGAAAAACACTTAAAGAGAGGGGATGTCCAACACGAGATACGCTCAATGAGAGGGACCGGTCATTATAACATAAGCTCGTATAATGCAGTCATTCACCGCGACATACACAAAGAGAGGTGTCGTCCATCATGATTTACGCTCTTAGAAAGGAACCGTTCATTATGACATTGACACGAAGAGAGGGGTCATTCACCGCGTCATACACTCAAAAAGAGGGGTCATCCATCACGGTATACGCTCTGAGAAAGGGACAGTTCATTATGACATGAACTCGAAAAGAGGGGTCATTCATCGCGACATACGCTCAAAGAGAGGTGTTGTCCGTCAAGGTATACGCTGTAAGAAAGGGATTGTTCATTATGACATGAACTCAAAGATAGGGGTCAATCATTGCGGCATACACTCGAAGAGAAGAACCGTCTATCAGGGTATACGCTCTAAGAAAGGTATTGTTTATTATGACATGCACATGAAGAGAGGGGTCATTGATCACGACGTACGTTCGAAGAGAGGGGTCGTCTAGCATGGTATACGCTCAAATAGAGGGATCATTCACAATGACATGCATTAAAAGACAGGGATCATTCAGATCGAGACATATTCATAGAAAGGAGTCGTTCATCACAGGATACAATCAAAGAGAGGGACCGATTATTATGACAAACTCTTGAAGGGAGGGGTCATTCACCGCAACATACCCTCAAAGACATGGGTCGAACTTCGCGATATACACACAAAGTATGGTACCGTTCATTGTGACATGCACTCAAAGAGAAGGGTCATTCGTCGCGACATATGCACAATGAGAAGGGTCGTGCATCACGATATACGCTCTCAGAAAGAGACCGTTCATTATGATAAGCACTCGAAGAGAGTGGTCATTCAACGCGACATACACTCAAAGAGAGGGGTCATCCATCATGACATAAGCTCAAAGTGAGGGAACGTTCATTATGAAATATGCTCGAAGAGAGGGGTCATTCACTGTGACAAACGCTCAAAAAGAGGGGTTATCCATCACGGTATACACTCAAAGAAAAGGACCGTTCATTATGAAATTCTCTCGAAGAGAGGGGTCATTTTCCATGACATACGCTCAGGCAGAGGGGTCGTCCATCACGGTAACCCTTTAAGAAAGGGACCATTCATTATGACATGCACTCGAAGAGAGGGGTCATTCATCGCGATATACGCTCAAAGAGAGGGGTTGTCCTTCACGATAAATGCTCAAAGAGAGGGACCTTTCATTGTAACATGCACTCGAAGAGAGGGCTCATTCATCGCGACATACGCTCAAAGAGAGGGATCGTTCATTCTGACATACTATCGAAGAGATGGATCGTTCACCATATCCTGCAAGAGAGGCTCGTCCATCACGGTATATGCTCAAAGAGAGGGACCGTTCACCATGTCCTGCACTCGAAGAGAGATGTTATTCATCGTGATATACGCTTAAAGTGAGGATGATAAGAGGGCTCCTTGTTGAGGACGCCTTCTTGATTGTTTCGGATCTAGGATTGAAGTAAGATGTCTCCTGCAATAAGCATGGCTGCAAATTGGTGTTTAAAAGGGCTGGAAAATTTAGGTAGACAGAATGTAGAAGATGAAGGCTCGGAGAAGTTGACAATGGTGGAACGCTGAAAGTATTGGTTTGGTTATGGCTAGGATTGGTCTTTGGTGAGGTGAATGGTGAGAAATGAAGTTTCTGACAAGGTTGAAAAATAGGTTGCAAGGGGTAGTACGAAAATGAAATAAAAACAAGGAAAAGAAATAAAATGAAACAAACTCCAAGGATGAACTCGAACAATCTGTTGAACGAACCCGAACCTTATCTTGAACTTGCTTCAGACGGACTTGGACCCTTCGATTATCTACAACCGAGAACCCAAAGTATCAAAGGGGTTGACCACGCAAGCAACGAACTTGAGAAGTCAGAAAGTTCTCAAAAGAACCGAAATGAGAGAAATTCTCACAAAAGTAAATTTCATTCAAATTGTCTTTTTTTTTTTACATTACAAAGTATACATATATATAGGCTAGTACAAGGGAGTTGGCGCCTAGAATACTTGGCCAGAATTGAATTGGAAGTTTCAGATGAGTGGCTGAAATGTAAGCACAATTAACATGTGTTAATTATGTTAAATGTGGATGAGAAAACTACTCATCCTTATCCTTTGTGGCCGGCTGGTTTTGGAGGGAGGGAAGACTGAATTTCAAACATTTAACACATGTGTTTTATGTGTGAAATTCAAAGGAAATAACTCCTTGTCCTTATCTTACTTTGACGCCAACTTCAAGGAGGGAAATCTTGAAATTTGAATCTGCCACATGCCATGCACATGCTTGGAAGGATGGTGGACGCCCCTCATGCTGGTCACATGACCATGACACACTCTCCCACGTGGAGGACACCTTTGAGCTATCCCGGGACTCACCAGCTTGAGTTGAGCTAGTAGAGCTGGAGTTGAGCTGAATGGAGCTGAGTTGAGCTGAATTCAGCTAGCTGAAGTGTTGAGGATTAGTTGAGCTGAAACGAGCTGCTAGAAATCCATTGAGCTTTTCCCGAGCTAAGGTGAAGTCCTTCATTTGGTACTCTTCCTTGTGCCTATGAGAAAACAAAAGTTATACCATCATAAGTATTGTAAACTTATTAAAGAAAGTTAAAACAAGCTGAAAAACATAGTTATCATATTGGAAAACATGTAACAAGCTAAAGAAACATGGTAAACATGATTATGAGCTTGTGTTCTTATTGAACTTATTGAAAACACACCTATTTACATGCTTAATAAACACAATACTAGCTTAAGTACTATATAGTTACAAGATGTTACACATCAGTATGTAACATAGTGTAAAGTTTATTCTCTAAGGCATATGCATTATTAAAGGATTCTGAGACTTGTAAACATTTAAGAATAAGAACTTCCCTGAATTGCTTAGCCTTTGATCGAGTGATGGGTCCTGATGGTAAGACCTCCGGATCAGCTGATTGAGCTTGTGTAGATGTGCTCACATCATCCCCCCCTTCTTGAAAAGGATTTGTCCTCAAATCTGCAGAATCATTAAAAGGGGATAAGTCGGAAACATTAAATGTAGCACTTACATTGTATTCACCCGGCAAGTCCAACTTGTAAGCATTGTCGTTCACTTTCTCAACCACTTGAAAAGGACCATCTCCTCGTGGTAACAGCTTGGACCGTCGTTGGGTTGGAAAACGTTCCTTTCGGAAGTGAATCCAAACCCAATCTCCAACATCGAAGGTAACTCGCTTACGTCCTTTGTTCGCTTGCTTCTCGTATTGTTGAGTCCTTCGTTCAAGGTTATCTTTAACCTGTTGATGCAACTTCTTTACATAATCAGCCTTGGATTGTCCATCCCTGTTCGTCACTTGTTCATATGGCAAAGGCAACATATCGAGAGGAGTGATAGGATTAAATCCATAAACAACCTCAAAAGGTGACATTTTAGTAGCAGAATGAACGGCATGGTTATATGCAAATTCAACATGCGGCAAACAATCTTCCCACGTCTTAATATTCTTTTTGATGATGGAACGGAGTAAAGTAGATAAAATACGATTAACAACCTCAGTTTGTCCATCAGTTTGGGGATGACAAGTAGTAGAAAACATAAGTTTCGTACCTAATTTGCTCCAAAGAGTCCTCCAGAAGTGACTCAAGAATTTTACATCCCTGTCAGAAACAATCGACCTAGGAATACCATGTAAACGCACAATTTCCTTAAAGAACAAGTTAGCCACATTAACAGCATCATCGGTCTTATGACACGCAATGAAGTGTGCCATCTTTGAGAACCTGTCAACCACAACAAAGATACTATCTCTACCTGTCCTAGTCCTAGGCAATCCCAACACAAAATCCATAGATATATCAGTCCAGGGGGAGTCGGGAATAGGTAAAGGTAAGTACAAACCGTGTGGTAATACCTTCGACTTTGCTTTCTTACATGTCACGCATCGTTCACACATCCTTTCGACGTCTCGTCGCATCTTTGGCCAGAATAGATGCTCCTTGAGAATGTGTAACGTCTTGGTGACTCCAAAGTGTCCCATAAGTCCTCCTTCATGAGCTTCTCGAATTAGGACCTCTCGAATTGACCCTTGAGGAATGCAGAGTCTTCCTTCTTTGAAAAGATAATCATCATGTCGATAAAATTTCTCATCTGCACCCTTTTCACACAATGTATATCTTTCTCCAAAATCAGGGTCAGTAGCATATAATTCTTTGATATAGGCAAACCCAATCAAATGAGAGTCTAAGTAATTCAGAAGTGCATACCTACGGGATAAGGCATCTGCTACAACGTTGTCTTTACCTTTCTTATATCGAATGACATAAGGAAAAGATTCTAGAAATTCAACCCACTTAGCATGCCTTTTATTCAACTTATGCTGACCTGTTATGTGCTTCAAAGCTTCGTGATCGGTGTGAATTACGAATTCTTTCGGTAAGAGATAGTGCTGCCTCTCAACCTTAATTGCCATTTGCACCATTTCGTCTAATTCGACGTAATGTTGCAATTCAACAGCATTGGCAATGTCAGTGTTCAAACCTGAAAGGAATCGCGCCATGGTTGCTTCTCGGTCTTCCTCAATGTTAGCACGCATCATGGCCATCTCCATGTCTTTAAAATAATCTTCGACGCTTCGATTTCCTTGTTTCAAAGTTTGTAACCTTTGAAATAGGTCTCGATGGTAATGGGATGGTACGAATCTCTTTCTCAAAATTCTTTTCATCTCTGCCCATGTATTGATTGGACCTTCACCGGTTCGTCTTCTACTTAGAATCAATTGATCCCACCAAATTAAGGCATAGTCAACGAACTCCATCGCTGCCAATTGAACCTTCTTCTGGTCAGAATAATTGTAGCAATCAAAGACGTGCTCCACCTTGCTTTCCCACGCAAGATATGCATCCGGATCTGATCGTCCTTGAAAAGGGGGTATGGCAACTTTGATGTTGTTCAAATTGTCATCCAGTTGTGCCTGGTGTTGTACACGCCTCCCATTTGTTCTAGGAGCATTCTGCCTCGGTTCTTGCACTTCTTCAACGTCATCATTGTTGTCATCATGGGAATTGTTTTGAGATCCCTCGATCTTGTCCATTCTCACGTGCAATTGTTCAATCTCTGATTGCACTACTCTTCGGACTTCTCGAAGCATGGCTTGCATCATAAGGCTTGGTTGAACGTCGTTTTGTTGTTGATCATCACGATCTCCATTTGAACCTGCCATTGTTAGTAAAGAACAAACAACACAAAATAAAAATAAGGATAAATGGACCTCACAAAGTACACACACAAGATCCTCACAAGTTCACTCCAAAGAAAAAAATAAAAATGGCACTCCAACACTCGTGTTTCACTCGGGAATACTTGAATGGCTCTTTTGATTCCCCTTCTGATCTCACACACACAAATGCCTTTTACCACTCCTTCTCTCGTTATAAGTTCTTTAGAGGACTAGCGTAGACTTTCTTCAAATCTGTCACAAGTGTTAGTCTTTAACAACAACGGTTAGTGACAATCGAAATGTAAGGTTCTGTCCAAAACAAATTCGGTTAGTGTTAAATGGAAAGAAAAGTGATGTAAAGTAAGGTAAAGGTTAGAAAGAAAGAAAAAGAAAAAAAAAAAAAAAATGGATTACTTACTACAAAGAAACACTTACTACTCTCCTTTCACCGAACAATCAATTCTTCATGCCCGGTTGATTATGGTAGTGTTTGATGCTGTAGAACACATTAAACTTGCATTTTCTTTCATCTTTTCAATACCATGAAGTGCTTTTCTTTCAACTATTGATATTCTGATTTTTTTTTGAATTTTCGAAATTTTTTTTTTAACTAGAGTTGACTTTGACTTTTTTTTTTGACTTTTTTTTGTTTTTTGATTGTTTTTGCACTCACGAAGATGATTCTTACTTGTAATCCAACCTAGGCTCTGATTACCACATGATAAGAGGGCTCCTTGTTGAGGACGCCTTCTTGATTGTTTCGGATCTAGGATTGAAGTAAGATGTCTCCTGCAATAAGCATGGCTGCAAATTGGTGTTTAAAAGGGCTGGAAAATTTAGGTAGACAGAATGTAGAAGATGAAGGCTCGGAGAAGTTGACAATGGTGGAACGCTGAAAGTATTGGTTTGGTTATGGCTAGGATTGGTCTTTGGTGAGGTGAATGGTGAGAAATGAAGTTTCTGACAAGGTTGAAAAATAGGTTGCAAGGGGTAGTACGAAAATGAAATAAAAACAAGGAAAAGAAATAAAATGAAACAAACTCCAAGGATGAACTCGAACAATCTGTTGAACGAACCCGAACCTTATCTTGAACTTGCTTCAGACGGACTTGGACCCTTCGATTATCTACAACCGAGAACCCAAAGTATCAAAGGGGTTGACCACGCAAGCAACGAACTTGAGAAGTCAGAAAGTTCTCAAAAGAACCGAAATGAGAGAAATTCTCACAAAAGTAAATTTCATTCAAATTGTCTTTTTTTTTTTACATTACAAAGTATACATATATATAGGCTAGTACAAGGGAGTTGGCGCCTAGAATACTTGGCCAGAATTGAATTGGAAGTTTCAGATGAGTGGCTGAAATGTAAGCACAATTAACATGTGTTAATTATGTTAAATGTGGATGAGAAAACTACTCATCCTTATCCTTTGTGGCCGGCTGGTTTTGGAGGGAGGGAAGACTGAATTTCAAACATTTAACACATGTGTTTTATGTGTGAAATTCAAAGGAAATAACTCCTTGTCCTTATCTTACTTTGACGCCAACTTCAAGGAGGGAAATCTTGAAATTTGAATCTGCCACATGCCATGCACATGCTTGGAAGGATGGTGGACGCCCCTCATGCTGGTCACATGACCATGACACACTCTCCCACGTGGAGGACACCTTTGAGCTATCCCGGGACTCACCAGCTTGAGTTGAGCTAGTAGAGCTGGAGTTGAGCTGAATGGAGCTGAGTTGAGCTGAATTCAGCTAGCTGAAGTGTTGAGGATTAGTTGAGCTGAAACGAGCTGCTAGAAATCCATTGAGCTTTTCCCGAGCTAAGGTGAAGTCCTTCATTTGGTACTCTTCCTTGTGCCTATGAGAAAACAAAAGTTATACCATCATAAGTATTGTAAACTTATTAAAGAAAGTTAAAACAAGCTGAAAAACATAGTTATCATATTGGAAAACATGTAACAAGCTAAAGAAACATGGTAAACATGATTATGAGCTTGTGTTCTTATTGAACTTATTGAAAACACACCTATTTACATGCTTAATAAACACAATACTAGCTTAAGTACTATATAGTTACAAGATGTTACACATCAGTATGTAACATAGTGTAAAGTTTATTCTCTAAGGCATATGCATTATTAAAGGATTCTGAGACTTGTAAACATTTAAGAATAAGAACTTCCCTGAATTGCTTAGCCTTTGATCGAGTGATGGGTCCTGATGGTAAGACCTCCGGATCAGCTGATTGAGCTTGTGTAGATGTGCTCACATCAGAGGATCTTATATAACAGCATACACTCAAAGAGAGTGACTGTTCACCCTGACATGCACTCGAAGAGAGAGGTCTTTCATCGCAATATACGCTCAAAGAGAGGGGACATCCTTCGTGGCATACGCTTAAAGAGAGGGACCATTAATTATGACATACTCTCGAAGAGAGGGGTCATTCATCGCGACATACACTCAAAGAGAGGGGTCGTCCATCATGGTATACGCTCTAAAAAAAGGACCGTTAATTATGGCATGCACTAGAAGGGAGGGATTGTTCACCAGGACATACAGTCTAAGAGAAGGATCATTCATCGTGACTTACACTCAAAGAGAGTGGTCGTCCAACACGACATACGCTCAAAGAGAGTGGTCGTCCAACACGACATACGCTCAAAGAGAGTGGTCGTCCATCACAGCATACGCACAAAGAGAGAGACCGACCATTATGAAATACTCTCGAACAGAGGGGTCATTCATCGCAACATACGCTAAAAGAGAGGAGTCGTGCATCACGTTATACGCTCTAAGGAAGGGAATGTTCATTATGATATGCACTCGAAGAGAGTGTTTATTCATCGTGAGATACAGTCAAAGAGAAGGATCGTCCATTACGGTATACGCTCAAAGAGATGGATTGTTCACCATGACAAGCAATGGAAGAGAGGGTCCTTCATTGCGACAAACACTCAAAAAGAGGGGTCATCGATCAGGATATACGCTTAAAGAGAAAGATATTTCATTATGACAAACCCTCAAAGAGAGGGGTCATTCATCGCGATATAAGCTCAAAGAGAAGGGTCATCCATCACGGTTTACGCTCTAAGAAAGGGACCGTCCATTATGACATGCACTCGAAGAGGGGTCATTCATCGCGACGTACGATCAAAATGGAAGGGTCACCCAACATGGTTTATGCTCAAAGAGAGGAATCGTTCACCAAGTCATGCACTCGAAGAGAGGGGTCATTCATCGCGACATAGTCTCAAAGGTAGGGTTTGTCTGTCACGGCATACGCTCAAAGAGAGTGATCGTTCATTATGACATACTCTCGAAGAGAGGGATTATTCATCGCGACATACGCTCGAAGAGAGGGGTCGTCCATAACGGTGTACGCTCTATGAAAGTGAACGTTCATTATGACATGCACTCGAAGAAAAGGGTGATCAATCGAGACATACGATCAAAGAGAGGCTACGTCCATCACGGTAGACGCACAATGAGAGGAACCATTCACCATGACATGCACACGAAGAGAGGTGTTATACATCGCGACATGCGCACATTGAGAAAGGTCGTCCATCACGATATACGCTCTAAGAAAGGGACCGTTCATTATAACAAGCACTCAAAGAGAGGAGTCATTCATCGCGATATACGCTCAGAGAGAGGGGTCTTCCATCACGTTATATGCTCAAAGAGAGGGACCTTTCATTGTAACATGCACTCGAAGAAAGGGCTCATTCATCGCGACATACGCTCAAAGAGATGGGTCGTCCATCACGGTATATGTTCTAAGAAGGGGATCCTTCAGTATGACATGCACTCGAAGAGAGGGATCATTCACCGCGACATACACTCAAAGAGAGGGGTCGTCCATCACAGTATGCTATCTAAGAAAGGGACCGTTCATTATTACATGCATTCGTAGAGAGGGGTCATTCATCGCAATATAAGCTCAAAGAGAGGGATCATCCATCACGGTATCCGCTCAAAGATTAGGATCGTTCACCATGACATGCACTAGAATAATGGGGTCATTCATAGAGACATACGCTCAAAGAGAGGGGTCGTCCATCACGAAATACGCTCAAAGAGAGGAGCCGTTCATTATGACATACACACGAAGAAATGGGTCATTCAACGCGATATACGCTCAAAGAGAGGGGTTGTCCATCATGGTATACGCTCAAAGAGAGGGACCGTACACCATGAATTGCACTCAAAGATAGGGGCCATTCATCGCGACATACGCTGAAAGAGAGGAGTCGTCCATCACGGTATACTCTAAAATAGAGGTACAATTCACCATGACATGCACTCGAAGAAAGGGGTCATTCATCATGACAAATGCTCAAAGAGAGCGGTCGTCCATCACGAGATACGGTCAAAGAGAGGGACCGGTCATTATGACATACACTCGAATAGAGCGGTCATTCACCGCGACATACGCCTAATGAGAGGGGTTGTCCATCACGATTTACGCTCTAAGAAAGGAACCGTTCATTATGACATGCACTGGAAGAGAGGGGTCATTCAACGCGACATACGCTCAAAGAGAGGGGTTGTCCATCACGGTATACGGTCAAAGAGAGGGGTCGTCCATCACGCCACACGCTCAAAGAGAGGGGCCGTTCATTATGGAATACGCATTAAGAGAGGGCTCATTCATCGCGGTATACGCTCAAAGAGAGGGGTCATCCATCACGGTATACGCTCTAAGAAAGAGACTGTTCATTATGAAATGCACCCAAAAAGAGGGGTCATTCATCGTGAAATCTGCTCAAAGAGAGGGGTCATCCATCACGGTATACGCTCTAAGAAAGGGACCGATCATTATGACATGAACTCGAAGGGAGCGGTTATTCATCGCGACATACGCTAAAAGCGAGGGGTCGTCCATCACGGTATTCACTCAAAGAGAGGGATCTTTCACCATGACATGCACTCGAAGAGAGGGGTCATTCATCGCAACATATGCTTAAAGAGATGTGTCTCGATCACGGTTTTCGCTCACAGAGAGGACTATTTTTATGACATTCCCTCGAAGAGAGGGGTAATTCAGCGACATACGTTCAAAGATAGGGGTCCTCCATCATAGTATACGCTAAAAGTGAGGGACTGTTCACCATGAAATGCACTCAAAGAGAGGGGTCATTCATCACAACGTATGCTCCAAGAGATGATCATCGATCATGGTATATGCTCAAAGAGAGGGATCGTTGATTATGACGTGCACTCAAAGAGAGGAGTCATTCATCGTGACATACTCTCAAAGAAAGGGGTCATCATCCATCACGGTATACGCTCAAAGAAAGGGACCGTTCAACATGAATTACACTCAAAGATTGGGGTCATTCATCGCGACATACGCTCGAAGAGAGGGGTCGTCTATCACGGTATACGCTCTAAAAAAGGGATCATTACATGCACTCGAAGAGAGGGGTCATTCATCGCGATAAACGCTCAAAGAGAAGAGTCGTCCATCACGGTATCTTCTCACAAAGAGGGACCGTTCATTATGACATGCATTTGAAGAGGGGGTCATTCACCGTGGCATACGCTCAAAGACAAGGTTCGTACATCATGGTATATGCTCAAGGAGAAGGACCGTTCAACATGACATGCACTCAAAGAGAGGAGCCATTCATCGTGACATACGCTCAAAGATAGGAGTCGTCTATCACGGGATACGCTCATAGAGAGGGACCGTTCACCATGACATGCACTCGAAGAGAGGGGTCATTCATTACGAAAAACACTTAAAGAGAGGGGATGTCCAACACGAGATACGCTCAAAGAGAGGGACCGGTCATTATGACATACGCTCGTATAGAGCAGTCATTCACCGCGACATACACAATGAGAGGTGTCGTCCACCACGATTTACGCTCTTAGAAAGGAACCGTTCATTATGACATTGACACGAAGAGAGGGGTCATTCACCGTGGCATACACTCAAAGAGAGGGGTCGTCGATCACGGTATATGTTCTAAGAAGGGAACTGTTCATTATGACATGCACTCGAAGAACGGGGTCATTTACCGCGACATACTCTCAAAGAGAGTGGTCGTCCATCACGGTATACACTCAAAGAGAGGGACCGTTCAACATGAATTGCACTCAAAGATAGGGGTCATTCATCGCGACATACGCTCAAAGAGAGGAGCCGTTCATTATGACATACACTCGAAGAAATGGGTCATTCAACGCGATATACGCTCAAAGAGAGGGGTCGTCCATCATGGTATACGCTCAAAGAGAGGGTCGTTCACCATGAATTGCACTCAATGATAGGGGCCATTCACCGCGATATACACTCAAAGAGATGGACCGTTCAACATGAATTACACTCAAAGATTGGGGTCATTCATCGCGACATACGCTCGAAGAGAGGGGTCGTCTATCACGGTATACGCTCTAAAAAAGGGATCATTACATGCACTTGAAGAGAGGGGTCATTCATCGCGATAAACGCTCAAAGAGAAGAGTCGTCCATCACGGTATCTTCTCACAAAGAGGGACCGTTCATTATGACATGCACTTGAAGAGGGGGTCGTTCACCGTGGCATACGCTCAAAGACAAGGTTCGTACATCATGGTATACGCTCAAGGAGAGGGACCGTTCAACATGACATGCACTCAAAGAGAGGAGCCATTCATCGCGACATACGCTCAAAGAGAGGAGTCGTCCATCACAGGATACGCTCATAGAGAGGGACCGTTCACCATGATATGCACACGAAGAGAGGGGTCATTCATTATCAAAAATACTTAAAGAGAGGGGATGTCCATCACGGGATATGCTCAAAGAGAGGGACCGGTCATTATGACATACGCTCGTATAGAGCAGTCATTCACCGCGACATACACAAAAGAGAGGTGTCATCCATTACGATTTATGCTCTTAGAAAGGAACCGTTCATTATGACATTGACACGAAGAGAGGGGTCATTCACCGCGGCATACACTCAAAGAGAGGGGTCATCCATCACGGTATACGCTCTGAGAAAGGGACAGTTCAATATGTCATGAACTTGAAAAGAGGGGTCATTCATCGCGACATACGCTCAAAGAGAGGTGTCGTCCGTCACGGTATACGCTGTAAGAAAGGGATTGTTCATTATGACAAGCACTCAAAGAGAGGGGTAAATCATCGCGACATACACTCGAAGAGAAGGGTTGTCTATCAGGGTATACGCTCTAAAAAATGGACTGTTTATTATGACATGCTCATGAAGAGAGGGGTCATTCATCACGAGGTACGTTCAAAGAGAGGGGTCGTCCAGCGTGGTATACGCTCAAATAGAGGGATCGTTCACAATGACATGCATTAAAAGACAGGGATCATTCAGATCGAGACATATTCATAGAAAGGGGTCGTTCATCACGGGATACAATCAATGAGAGGGACCGATTATTATGACAAACTCTTGAAGGGAGGGGTCATTCACCGCAACATACCCTCACAGACATGGGTCGTACTTCGCGATATACGCTCAAAGTATGGTACCGTTCATTATGACACGCACTCAAAGAGAAGGGTCATTCATCGTCACATATGCACAATGAGAAGGGTCGTCCATCACGATATACGCTTTCAGAAAGAGACCGTTCATTATAATAAGCACTCGAAGAGAGTGGTCATTCAACGCGACATACAATCAAAGAGAGGGGTCATCCATCACGACATACGCTCAAAGTGAGGGAACGTTCATTATCAAATACGCTCGAAGAGAGGGGTCATTCACTATGACATACGCTCAAAGGGAGGGGTCATCCATCACAGTATACGCTCAAAGAGAAGGGTCATCCATCACGGTATATGCTCTAAGAAAGGGACTGTTAATTATGACATGCACTAGAAGAGAAGGACTCTTCACCAGGACATACAGTCGAAGATAGAAATCATTCATCGCGACTTACGCTCAAAGAGAGAGGTCGTCCAACACGACATACGCTCAAGAGAGAGTGGTCGTCTAACACGGTATACGCTAAAAGATAGGAGTAGTGCATCACGGTATACGCTCTAAGAAAGTGAATGTTCATTATGATATGCACTCGAAGAGAGGGGTTATTCATCGTGACATACTCTCAAAGAGAGGGGTCGTCCATCACGGTAAACGCTCAAAGAGAGGGATAGTTCAGCATGACATGCACTCGAAGAGAATGGTCATTCAACGCGACATATGCTCAAAAAGAGGGGTCATCGATCACGATATACACTCAAAGAGAGGGAACGATCATTATGACCTGAACTCGAAGAGAGGGGTTATTCATCGTGACATACGCTCAAAGAGAGGGGTCGTCCATCACGATATACGTTCTAAGAAAGGAAATATTTATTATGATATGCACCCAAAGAGAGAGGTCATTCATCGTGACATACGCTCAAAGAGAGGGGTCATCCATCACAGTATATGCTCAAGAAGAAGGACCATTCACCATGACATGCACTCAAAGAGAGGGGTCATTCATCACGACATACGCTCAAAGACAGGGGTCGTCCATCATGGGATACGCTCAAAGAGGGGGACCGGTCACTACAACATACCTTCAAAGAGAGGGGTCATTCACCATGACATGCACTCAAAGAGAGGGGTCATTCATCACGACATACGCTCAAAGACAGGGGTCGTCCATCACGGGATACGCTCAAAGAGGGGGACCGGTCACTACAACATACCTTCAAAGAAAGGGGTCATTCACCGCGACATACGCTCAAAGAGATGGGTCGTCCATAAAGGTATACGCTATAAGAAAGGGATTGTTCATTATGATATGCACTAGAAGAGAGGGGACATTCATCGTGACACACGCTCAAAGAGGGGTTTTCCATCACGGTATACGCTCTAAGAGAGGGATTGTTCATTATGACATACAATCAAAGAGAGGGATTTTCCATCACGGTATACTCTCAAAGAGAGGGACCGTTCATTATGACATGCACTCAAAGAGAGGGGTCATTCATCGCGACATACGTTCAAAGAGAGGGTCGTTCATCGTGATATACGCTAAAAAAGAGTGGTCATCGATCACGATATACGCTCAAAGAGAGGGATCGATCATTATGACATGCACTCGAAGAGAGGGGTCATTCATCGCGACATACGCTCAAAGATAGTGGTATTCATCACAGCATATGCTCTAAGAATGGGACCATTCATTATGACATGCACTCGAACAGATGGGTCATTCATCGTGACAAATGCTCAAATAGAAGGGTCGTCCATCACGTTATACACTCTAAGAAAGGGACCATTCATTATGACATGCACTCGGAGAGAGGGGTCATTCATCGCGACATACGCTCAAAGAGAGTGGTATTCATCACGGCATATGCTCTAAGAATGGGACCATTCATTATGACATGCACTCGAACAGATGGGTCATTCATCGTGACAAATGCTCAAATAGAAGGGTCGTCCATCACGGTATACACTCTAAGAAAGGGACCATTCATTATGACATGCACTCGGAGAGAGGGGTCATTCATCGCGACATACGTTCAAACAGAGGGAACGTTCACCATGACATGCACTCGAAGACAGGGGTCATTCACTGCGACATACACTTAAAGAGTGGGGTCGTCCATCACGGTACACGCTCAAAGAAAGAGACTGTTCTTTATGACATGCATTCGTAGAGAGTGATCGTCTATCACGACTAAGCTCAAAGAGGGGGATCGTTCACCATAATATGCACTCGAAAGATTGAGGTCATTAATCGCGACATAAGCTCAGAGAGAGGGGTCGTCCATCACGTGATACGCTCAAAGAGAGGGACCGGTCATTATGATATACTCTCGAAGAGATGGGTCATTCTCCCGACATACACACAAAGAGAGAGGTCGTTCATCACTGTATACCCTATAAGAATGGGACCGTTCATTATGACATGCCCTCGTAGAGAGGGGTCATTCATTGCGGCATACGCTCAAAGAGAATGGTCGTCCATCACGGGACATGCTCTAAGAAATATACCGTTCATTACGACAAAAACTAGAAGAAAAGGATCATTCAATGCGACATACCCTCAAAGAGAGTGGTCATCGATCATGGTATACGCTTAAAGAGAGGGACCGATCATTATCACATGCACTCGAAGAGAGGGGTCATTCATCTCGATATATGCTCAAAGGAGGGATCATCCATCACGGCATACGCTATAAGAAAGGGACCATTCTTTATGACAAGCACTTGAAGAGAGCGGTCATTCATCGCGACATACGCTTAAAGAGAGGGGTTGTCCATCATGTGAAACGCTCAAAGAGAGGGACCGATCATTATGATATACGGTCGAAGAGATGGGTAATCCTTCGCGATATACAATCAAAGAGAGGTGTCGTCTATCACGGTAAACCCTCTAAGAAAGGGACCATTCATTATGACATGCACTCGTAGAGAGAGGTCATTCATCATGACATACGCTTAAAGAGAGGGGTCGTCCATCACGGGATACGCTCTAAGAAATGGATCATTCATTTCAAATAAACTCGAAGAAAGGGGTCATCCAACGCCACATATGCTCAAACAGAGGCGTCATCCATCACAGCAAATGCTCAAAGAGAGGGGTCATCCATCACAGCAAATGCTCAAAGAGAGGGGTTATCGTCCTAGGCACCCTCCTATCCGTAATTGGATAGGCAAACACCATAATCGGCTCTAACTCACCCTCCTAAACGCGATTGCTTAGGCAAGCGAGTGTGAAGATATTCTCCCTCATAAAAACTAGAAGTAGTTATGTTGAAGAAGGCTTCTGATAAGAAAAATAGCAAGGTGACAACCTTGCCAATAAAATGGCCCAAGGCCTAGAGTTTTATAACTCAAAAATTCATATTCTTCATGTGTTTACAAGAAAAGAATTGTCCCCTTTTATAGTCTATAGGAGACCTTAGAATTGCCTAATAGATAGCTGATCAATCCCTAAATATCAGCATATTCATATCTTGATAAAATAAATCCCTTAAAATCAGCATATGAATAGCTAATTAAAAGGAATCCTAAGTGGTAAAATAAAATACTAATAATAATGGTCAAAGCTTTATAATCAAACTTTGAATTAATTTATTTAATGTCTAATTCATCCAAAAACTTTATATATTAGCTTTTGAGATGAATTTTATAAAATCTCATAATAATCCCGTATCCAGTTTTCTGCACGCACAATCTTCGGTAAAACAAACATATCTTGATCTCCCGATATCCAATTGATGCGTTTCAAGATGCGTTGAAAAGGTAACTGAATAACGGTCAATTTATTAGAAGACAACTCTGCCCAGAAATGCACGGAACACATCCAAAAAGTCAAGGTAAGTTGGCTGGCTTTCCAGACTTTACCAACAGATTCATATTTATGCTCAATGTGCATTACTTTAGCCCTCTCATGCATGTATCATTCCCCCACTCCTCAAAAAGATTCGCCCTCGAATCTAAACTGATGATTGGAGGAAGTTCATCAAAGATTGAAGTACCATTGAAGAGAAGTAAACTTGAAAATTTAACAAGAAGAAAAAAAACTCAATCCCAAGGAATCGAATTGAATCTAATACCAAATGGTATAAAATACACAGCGGGATAGATGGTGGTGGTGGTATGATGTTGGATAGATTTGTCCTTGGCACCCTCCTAATCGCAATTGAATAGGCAAACACCTGCAAACGAAACGAATCTCTCCGGTGAATTGACGATATGTTATTGTCCATATTTATGCTCAATGTGCACTCGAAGAAAGGGGTCATTCAATGCGACATACGCTAAATGAGAGGGGTCGTCCATCACGGTATACGCTCAAAGAGATGGACCCTTCACCATGACATGCACTCGAAGAAAGGGGTCACTCATTGCGACATATGCTCAAAGAGAGGGGTCGTCCAACACGGCATACGTTCAAAGAGAGGGACCATTCATTATGACATACTCTCAAAGAGAGGGGTTATTCACCGCGACATACGCTCCAAGAGGGGTCGTCCATCACGGTACATGCTCTAAGAAAGGGACTGTTCATTATAGTATGCACTCAAAGAGAAGGGTTATTCATCGATACATACGCTCGAAGAGAAGGGTCGTCCATTACGGTACATTCTCTAAGAAAGGAACCGTTCATTATGACATGCACTCGAAGAGAGTGGTCATTCATCGCGACTTACGCTCCAAGAGAGGGGACGTCATCATGGTATACGCACAAAGAGAGGGTCCGTTCACCATGACATGCACTCGAAGAGAGGGGTCATTCATAGACACATACGCTCAAAGTGAGGGGTCGTCCATCACGGGATACGCTAAAAGAGAGAGACCGGTGATTATGAAATACGCTCGAAGAGAAGGGTCATACACTACGATATCGCTCAAAGAGACGGGTCATCCATCACGATATACGCTTTAAGAAAGGGACCATTCATTATGACATATACTCGAAGAGAGGGGTCATTCACGGCGACATACGCTCAAAGAGAGGGGTCATCCATCAAAATATACTCTCTTAAAAAGTGACCATTCGTTATATCATGCACTCGAAAAGAGGGGTCATTCCGCCCAAAGAGAAGGGTCATCCATCACGGTATACGCTCTAAGAAAGTGACCGTTCATTATGACATTAACTAGAAGAGAAAGGTCATCCGTTGCGACATACTCTAAAAAAGAGGGGTCGTCCATCACGGTATACGCTCAAAGAGAGGGATCGTTCAGCATGACATGCACTCGAAGAGAGTGGTCATTTAACGCGACATATGCTAAAAAAGAGGGGTCGTCGATCACGGTATACGCTCAAAGAGAGGGAACAATCATTATGACATGAACTCGAAAGTTATCCATCGTGACATACTCTCAAAGAGAGGGGTCGTCCTTCACGGTATACGTTCTAAGAAAGGAAATATTTATTATGATATGCACTCAAAGAGAGAGGTCATTCATCGTGACATACGCTCAAAGAGAGGGGTCGTCCATCACGGTATACGCGCAAGAAGAAGGAACGTTCACCATGACATGCACTCAAAGAGAGGGGTCGTTCATCACGAAATACGCTCAAAGACAGGGGTCGTCCATTACGGGATACGCTCAAAGAGGGGGACCGGTCACTACAACATACCTTCAAAGAAAGGGGTCATTCACCGCGACATACGCTCAAAGAGATGGGACGTCCATAACGGTATAGGCTATAAGAAAGGGACCGTTCATTATGATATGCACTCGAAGAGAGGGGACATTCATCGCAATATATGCTCAAAGAGAGGGGTTGTCCATCACGGTATACGCTCTAAGAGAGGGATTGTTCATTATGATATACACTCAAAGAGAGGGGTCATTCATCTCGCAATACGCTCAAAGAGAGGGATTTTCCATCACAGTATACTCTCAAAGAGAGGAATCGTTCATTATGAAATGCACTCGAAGAGAGGGGTCATTCATCGCGACATACATTCAAAGAGAGGGTCGTCCATCACGGTATACAATGTAAGAAAGGGATCGTTCATAATGAGATGCACTCAACTAGAGGGGTCATTCAATACGACATACAATTAAAGAGAGAGGTCATCCATCACCGCATACACTCAAAGAAATGGACCATTCATTATGGCATTCTCTCGAAGAGAGGGGTCATTCACCGCGATATACGCTTAATCAGAGGGGTCGTCCATCACGGTGTACGCTCTAAGAAAGTGACTATTTATTATGACATAACCTCGAAGAGTGGGGTCATTCATCGTGACATACGCTCAAAGAGAAGGATCGTCCATCACGGTATATGCTCTAAGAAAGGGACCGTTCATTATGACATGCACTACAAGAGAGGGGTCATTCATTGCAACATACGTTCAAAAAGAGGTTTCGTTCAACATGGTATACGATCAAAGAGAGGGATAGTTCACCATGACATGTACTCGAAGAGAGGGGCCATTCATCGTGATATACGCTAAAAAAGAGTGGTCATCGATCACGATATATGCTCAAAGAGAGGGATCATTCATTATGACATGCACTCGAAGAGAAGGTTCATTCATCGCGACATACGCTCAAAGAGAGTGGTATTCATGACGGCATACGCTCTAAGAATGGGACCATTCATTATGACATGCATTCGAATAGATGGGTCATTCATCGTGACAAATGCTCAAATAGTAGGGTCGTCCATCACGGTATACACTCTAAGAAAGGGACTGTTCATTATGACATGCACTCGTAGAGAGTGGTCGTCTATCACGACTAAGCTCAAAGAGGGGGATCGTTCACCATAATATGCACTCGAAAGAGTGGGATCATTCATCGCGACATAAGCTCAAAGAGAGGGGTCGTCCATCACGTGATACGCTCAAAGAGAGGGACCGATCATTATGATATACGCTCGAAGAGATGGGTCATTCTCCCGACATACACTCAAAGAGAGAGGTCGTTCATCACGGTATACCCTATAAGAATGGGATCGTTCATTATGACATGCCCTCGTAGAGAGGGGTCATTCATTGCGGCATACGCTCAAAGAGAATGGTCGTCCATCACGGGACATGCTCTAAGAAATATAACGTTCATTACGACAAAAACTAGAAGAAAAGGATCATTCAATGCGACATACCCCCAAAGAGAGTGGTCTTCGATCACGGTATACGCTTAAAAGGGGGACCGATCATTATGACATGCACTCGAAGAGAGGGGTCATTCATCTCGATATACGCTCAAAGGAGGGGTCATCCATCACGGCATACGCTATAAGAAAGGGACCATTCTTTGTGACAAGCACTCGAAGAGAGCGGTCATTCATCGCGACATACGCTTAAAGAGAGGGGTCGTCCATCATGTGGTACGCTCAAAGAGAGGGACCGATCATTATGATATACGGTCGAAGAGATGGGTAATCCTTCGCGATATACAATCAAAGAGAGGTGTCGTCTATCACGGTAAACCCTCTAAGAAAGGGACCGTTCATTATGACATGCACTCGTAGAGAGAGGTCATTCATCATGACATACGCTTGAAGAGAGGGGTCGTCCATCACGGGATACGCTCTAAGAAATGGATCATTCATTTCAAATAAACTCGAAGAAAGGGGTCATCCAACGCCACATATGCTCAAACAGAGGCGTCATCCATCACAGCAAATGCTCAAAGAGAGGGGTCATCCATCACAGCAAATGCTCAAAGAGAGGGGTTATCGTCCTAGGCACCCTCCTATCCGTAATTAGATGGGTAATTCTTCGCGATATACAATCAAAGAGAGGTGTCGTCTATCACGGTATACCCTCTAAGAAAGGGACCGTTCATTATGACACACACTCATAGATAGAGGTCATTCATCACGACATACGCTCAAAGAGAGGGGTCGTCCATCACGGGATACGCTCTAAGAAATGGATCGTTCATTTCAAATAAACTCGAAGAAAGGGGTCATCCAACGCAACATATGCTCAAACAGAGGCGTCATCCATCACAGCAAACGCTCAAAGAGAAGGGTCATCCATCACGGTATACTCTCTAAGAAAGGGGTCATTCATCGCCATATACGTTCAAAGAGAGGGGTCGTCCGTTATGACATACGCTCAAAGAGAGAGACCATTCATTCTGACATACTATCGAAGAGATGGACCGTTCACCATATCCTGCAAGAGAGGCTCGTCCATCACGATATATGCTCAAAGAGAGGGACCGTTCACCATGTCCTACACTCGAAGAGAGATGTTATTCATCGTGATATACGCTTAAAGAGAGGATCTTATATAACAGCATACACTCAAAGAGAGTGACTGTTCACCATGACATGCACTCGAAGAGAGGGGTCTTTCATCGCAATATACGCTCAAAGAGAGGGGTCATCCTTCGCGACATACGCTTAAAGAGAGGGACCATTAATTATGAAATACTCTCGAAGAGAGGGGTCATTCACCGCGACATACGCTCAAAGAGAAGGGTCGTCCATCACGGTATATTCTCTAAAAAAAGGACCGTTAATTATGACATGCACTAGAAGGGTGGGATTGTTCACCAGGACATACAGTCTAAGACAAGGATCATTCATCGTGACTTACGCTCAAAGAGAGTGGTCGTCCAACACGACATACGCTCAAAGAGAGTGGTCATCCATCACAGCATACGCTCAAAGAGAGGGACCGACCATTATGAAATACTCTCGAACAGAGGGGTCATTGACCGCAACATACACTAAAAGAGAGGAGTCGTGCATCACGGTATACGCTCTAAGGAAGGGAATGTTCATTATGATATGCACTCGAAGAGAGTGGATATTCATCGCGAGATACACTCAAAGAGAAGGGTCGTCCATTACGGTATACCTCAAAGAGATCGATTGTTCACCATGACAAGTACTGGAAGAGAGGGTCCTTCATTGCAACAAACACTCAAAAAGAGGATTCATTGGTCAGGATATATGCTTAAAGAGAATGATCTTTCATTATGACAAACTCTCAAAGAGAGGGGTGATTCATCGCGATATAAGCTCAAAGAGAAGGGTCATCCATCATGGTTTACGCTCTAAGAAAGGGACCGTCCATTATGACATGCACTCGAAGAGAAGGGTCATTCATCGCGACGTACGATCAAATGGAAGGGTCGCCCATCATGGTTTATGCTCAAAGAGAGGAATCGTTCACCATGTCATGCACTCCAAGAGAGGGGTCATTCATCGCGACATAGTCTCAAAGGGAGGGTTTGTCTGTCACGGCATACGCTCAAAGAGAGTGACCGTTCATTATGACATACTCTCGAAGAGAGGGGTCGTCCATCACGGTGTACGCTCTATGAAAGTGAACGTTCATTATGACATGCACTCGAAGAAAAGGGTGATCAATCGAGGCATACGCTCAAAGAGAGGCTAAGTCCATCACGGTAGACACACAATGAGAGGAACCATTCACCATGACATGCACTCGAAGAGAGGTGTTATTCATCGCGACATACGCACATTGAGAAAGGTCGTCCATCACGATATACGCTCTAAGAAAGGGACCATTCATTATAACATGCACTCAAAGAGAGGGGTCATTCATCGCGATATACGCTCAAAGAGAGGGGTCTTCCATCACGTTATATGCTCAAAGAGAGGGACCTTTCATTGTAACATGCACTCGAAGAAAGAGCTCATTCATTGCGACATACGCTCAAAGAAATGGGTCGTCCATCACAGTATACACTCTAGGAAAGGGATCATTACATGCACTCAAAGAGAGGGGTCATTCATCGCTACAAACGCTCAAAGAGAAGGGTCGTCCATCACGGTATCCGCTCATAAAGAGGGACCGTTCATTATGACATGCACGCGAAGAGAGGGGTCATTCACCGTGGCATACGCTCAAAGAGAGGGGTCGTCCATCACAATATACGCTGAAAGAGAGGGACCGTTCATTACGACCAGCACTCAAAGAGAGGGGTCATTCACCGTGACATAAGCTTAAAGAGAAGGGTCGTCCATCACGGTATACGCTCTAAGAAAGGGACCATTCGTTATGACCTACTCTCGATGAGAGGGGTCATTCACCGCGACATATGATCAAAGAGAAAGGTCGCCCATCGCAGTATATGCTCTAGGAAAGGTACTGTTAATTATGACATGCACTAGAAAAGGACTTTTCACAGGACATACAGTCGAAGACAGGAATCATTCATCGTGACTTACTGATAAGAGGGCTCCTTGTTGAGGACGCCTTCTTGATTGTTTCGGATCTAGGATTGAAGTAAGATGTCTCCTGCAATAAGCATGGCTGCAAATTGGTGTTTAAAAGGGCTGGAAAATTTAGGTAGACAGAATGTAGAAGATGAAGGCTCGGAGAAGTTGACAATGGTGGAACGCTGAAAGTATTGGTTTGGTTATGGCTAGGATTGGTCTTTGGTGAGGTGAATGGTGAGAAATGAAGTTTCTGACAAGGTTGAAAAATAGGTTGCAAGGGGTAGTACGAAAATGAAATAAAAACAAGGAAAAGAAATAAAATGAAACAAACTCCAAGGATGAACTCGAACAATCTGTTGAACGAACCCGAACCTTATCTTGAACTTGCTTCAGACGGACTTGGACCCTTCGATTATCTACAACCGAGAACCCAAAGTATCAAAGGGGTTGACCACGCAAGCAACGAACTTGAGAAGTCAGAAAGTTCTCAAAAGAACCGAAATGAGAGAAATTCTCACAAAAGTAAATTTCATTCAAATTGTCTTTTTTTTTTTTACATTACAAAGTATACATATATATAGGCTAGTACAAGGGAGTTGGCGCCTAGAATACTTGGCCAGAATTGAATTGGAAGTTTCAGATGAGTGGCTGAAATGTAAGCACAATTAACATGTGTTAATTATGTTAAATGTGGATGAGAAAACTACTCATCCTTATCCTTTGTGGCCGGCTGGTTTTGGAGGGAGGGAAGACTGAATTTCAAACATTTAACACATGTGTTTTATGTGTGAAATTCAAAGGAAATAACTCCTTGTCCTTATCTTACTTTGACGCCAACTTCAAGGAGGGAAATCTTGAAATTTGAATCTGCCACATGCCATGCACATGCTTGGAAGGATGGTGGACGCCCCTCATGCTGGTCACATGACCATGACACACTCTCCCACGTGGAGGACACCTTTGAGCTATCCCGGGACTCACCAGCTTGAGTTGAGCTAGTAGAGCTGGAGTTGAGCTGAATGGAGCTGAGTTGAGCTGAATTCAGCTAGCTGAAGTGTTGAGGATTAGTTGAGCTGAAACGAGCTGCTAGAAATCCATTGAGCTTTTCCCGAGCTAAGGTGAAGTCCTTCATTTGGTACTCTTCCTTGTGCCTATGAGAAAACAAAAGTTATACCATCATAAGTATTGTAAACTTATTAAAGAAAGTTAAAACAAGCTGAAAAACATAGTTATCATATTGGAAAACATGTAACAAGCTAAAGAAACATGGTAAACATGATTATGAGCTTGTGTTCTTATTGAACTTATTGAAAACACACCTATTTACATGCTTAATAAACACAATACTAGCTTAAGTACTATATAGTTACAAGATGTTACACATCAGTATGTAACATAGTGTAAAGTTTATTCTCTAAGGCATATGCATTATTAAGGGATTCTGAGACTTGTAAACATTTAAGAATAAGAACTTCCCTGAATTGCTTAGCCTTTGATCGAGTGATGGGTCCTGATGGTAAGACCTCCGGATCAGCTGATTGAGCTTGTGTAGATGTGCTCACATCATCCCCCCCTTCTTGAAAAGGATTTGTCCTCAAATCTGCAGAATCATTAAAAGGGGATAAGTCGGAAACATTAAATGTAGCACTTACATTGTATTCACCCGGCAAGTCCAACTTGTAAGCATTGTCGTTCACTTTCTCAACCACTTGAAAAGGACCATCTCCTCGTGGTAACAGCTTGGACCGTCGTTGGGTTGGAAAACGTTCCTTTCGGAAGTGAATCCAAACCCAATCTCCAACATCGAAGGTAACTCGCTTACGTCCTTTGTTCGCTTGCTTCTCGTATTGTTGAGTCCTTCGTTCAAGGTTATCTTTAACCTGTTGATGCAACTTCTTTACATAATCAGCCTTGGATTGTCCATCCCTGTTCGTCACTTGTTCATATGGCAAAGGCAACATATCGAGAGGAGTGATAGGATTAAATCCATAAACAACCTCAAAAGGTGACATTTTAGTAGCAGAATGAACGGCATGGTTATATGCAAATTCAACATGCGGCAAACAATCTTCCCACGTCTTAATATTCTTTTTGATGATGGAACGGAGTAAAGTAGATAAAATACGATTAACAACCTCAGTTTGTCCATCAGTTTGGGGATGACAAGTAGTAGAAAACATAAGTTTCGTACCTAATTTGCTCCAAAGAGTCCTCCAGAAGTGACTCAAGAATTTTACATCCCTGTCAGAAACAATCGACCTAGGAATACCATGTAAACGCACAATTTCCTTAAAGAACAAGTTAGCCACATTAACAGCATCATCGGTCTTATGACACGCAATGAAGTGTGCCATCTTTGAGAACCTGTCAACCACAACAAAGATACTATCTCTACCTGTCCTAGTCCTAGGCAATCCCAACACAAAATCCATAGATATATCAGTCCAGGGGGAGTCGGGAATAGGTAAAGGTAAGTACAAACCGTGTGGTAATACCTTCGACTTTGCTTTCTTACATGTCACGCATCGTTCACACATCCTTTCGACGTCTCGTCGCATCTTTGGCCAGAATAGGTGCTCCTTGAGAATGTGTAACGTCTTGGTGACTCCAAAGTGTCCCATAAGTCCTCCTTCATGAGCTTCTCGAATTAGGACCTCTCGAATTGACCCTTGAGGAATGCAGAGTCTTCCTTCTTTGAAAAGATAATCATCATGTCGATAAAATTTCTCATCTGCACCCTTTTCACACAATGTATATCTTTCTCCAAAATCAGGGTCAGTAGCATATAATTCTTTGATATAGGCAAACCCAATCAAATGAGAGTCTAAGTAATTCAGAAGTGCATACCTACGGGATAAGGCATCTGCTACAACGTTGTCTTTACCTTTCTTATATCGAATGACATAAGGAAAAGATTCTAGAAATTCAACCCACTTAGCATGCCTTTTATTCAACTTATGCTGACCTGTTATGTGCTTCAAAGCTTCGTGATCGGTGTGAATTACGAATTCTTTCGGTAAGAGATAGTGCTGCCATGTTTCAAGAGCTCGAATCAATGCATACATCCCTTTGTCGTACACTGGATAATTCAAGGTAGCACCACTTAACTTCTCGCTGAAATAGGCAATAGGTCGCTTCTCCTGTGATAAAACGGCTCCAATTCCTATTCCTGAAGCATCACACTCAATCTCGAACATTTTATCAAAGTTAGGTAAGGCTAACACTGGGGCCTTAGTCAAATAATCCTTAATTTTCAAGAAGGCTTCTTCCTGTTCATCACCCCAATTGAAGACTGAATTCTTCTTTATAATCCCGGTTAAGGGGGCGGTAATGGAACTGAAATTAGGTACAAACCGACGATAAAAACTAGCTAAACCATGAAAAGATCTAACCTGACTTATTGATGTCGGTCGAGGCCAATCCTGAATCGCCTTCACCTTTTCTGGATCGACTTCCACACCCTGTGCAGTCACGATAAAACCAAGAAAGGTAACCTTATCAGTACAAAACATACATTTCTTCAGATTACCAAATAACCTTTCTTTTCTCAATGTGCCAAGAACATTCCTCAAGTGTTCCTCGTGATCCTGCAAAGACTTGCTGTATATAAGAATGTCATCAAAGTACACAACACAATATTTTCCAATGTAAGATCGTAAAACATGATTCATCAGACGCATAAAGGTGCTAGGTGCGTTAGTTAAACCGAAAGGCATCACTAACCACTCGTACAGACCCAATTTCGTTTTGAAGGCTGTCTTCCATTCGTCGCCTTCTCGCATCCGAATCTGATGATATCCACTCTTTAAATCAATTTTGGAAAATATGGTCGCACCACACAACTCATCTAGCATGTCATCAAGACGAGGAATGGGATGCCTATACTTGATGGTAATCTGATTCACCGCTCGGCAATCAACACACATTCTCCATGTTCCGTCTTTCTTGGGTACTAAAAGCACTGGTACAGCGCACGGACTTAAACTTTCCCGAATGTAACCCTTTTCCATCAACTCGGTGATTTGTTTTTGAAGTTCCTTTGTTTCTTCTGGATTACTTCGATATGCTGGCCGATTTGGAATGGTAGCTCCCGGAATGAAATCAATTTGATGTTCTATACCTCGAATAGGTGGCAACCCACTCGGTGTCTCATCCGGAAACACATCTTCAAACTCCTGCAAAAGAGACGTAATAGATGCAGGCAAATCATTAGGAATATCAGATAACAAACAATACTCCTTATACATTAAAATAAGTAAAGTTTGTTGAGAGGAAAGACATTTCCTGATATCCTTGCCGCTCGCATATACGTTCGTCTTCTTCCTTTCTGTTTTGGCTTCCTCGACATTCTTTCTCAATCGAACCTGATCTTCTTGCACTTGACTCGGTGTCAAAGGTGCTAAGGTGATCTTCTTACCTGCATGTGTAAAAGAATATCGATTTGTAATTCCATCATGCAACGTACCTTTGTCGTATTGCCATGGACGTCCCAAAAGTAGGTGACACGCATCCATTGAGACGACATCACAAAGGATTTCATCTTTATACCTCCCTATGGTAAATGGTACCGAAACTTGTCTAGTAACTCGTACTTCTCCGCCATCATTTAACCATTGAAGACGATATGGTTTGGGATGCTTCATCGTCTTTAAGCCTAACTTATCAACCATGAAAGAACTTGCAACATTAGTACAACTACCACCATCAATAATGACAACACATACCTTGTCGTTAATGAGGCATCTAGTATGGAAGATGTTCTCTCGTTGCTGGTCGTCTTGTGTAGGTGTAGCATTTAGACTTCTTTTTATGACAAGTGCTTCACCGGTCATGTATGTATCCAAGGCATCATCCGCATCATCCTTGTCTTCCTTGTGTAAAGGTTCCTGTTCTTCATTGTCGGATTCAGACTCAATCTCTCCGTTTTCTAACATCAACATAGTCTTCCGATTAGGACATTGGCTTGCAATATGTCCTCTTCCAAGACACTTAAAGCATTGAATATCCCTTGAGCGTTCTGGACGTTCTGGTTGTGCATTTTGCTTCCCACGCCCAACATCTACAATCGGGGCCTTTGGCTTGCTCGTTTCACCCTTCTCTTTGTTTTGAAACGGTACTTGTTTCCTGAAATTGTTAGAAGGATTGAAAACAGAATTGGAAGGAGGTCTGAAAGAATTATTACCTCGGGATGACGACATCTTTCTTCGTTGCTGCCTCTCAACCTTAATTGCCATTTGCACCATTTCGTCTAATTCGACGTAATGTTGCAATTCAACAGCATTGGCAATGTCGGTGTTCAAACCTGAAAGGAATCGCGCCATGGTTGCTTCTCGGTCTTCCTCAATGTTAGCACGCATCATGGCCATCTCCATGTCTTTAAAATAATCTTCGACGCTTCGATTTCCTTGTTTCAAAGTTTGTAACCTTTGAAATAGGTCTCGATGGTAATGGGATGGTACGAATCTCTTTCTCAAAATTCTTTTCATCTCTGCCCATGTATTGATTGGACCTTCACCGGTTCGTCTTCTACTTAGAATCAATTGATCCCACCAAATTAAGGCATAGTCAACGAACTCCATCGCTGCCAATTGAACCTTCTTCTGGTCAGAATAATTGTAGCAATCAAAGACGTGCTCCACCTTGCTTTCCCACGCAAGATATGCATCCGGATCTGATCGTCCTTGAAAAGGGGGTATGGCAACTTTGATGTTGTTCAAATTGTCATCCAGTTGTGCCTGGTGTTGTACACGCCTCCCATTTGTTCTAGGAGCATTCTGCCTCGGTTCTTGCACTTCTTCAACGTCATCATTGTTGTCATCATGGGAATTGTTTTGAGATCCCTCGATCTTGTCCATTCTCACGTGCAATTGTTCAATCTCTGATTGCACTACTCTTCGGACTTCTCGAAGCATGGCTTGCATCATAAGGCTTGGTTGAACGTCGTTTTGTTGTTGATCATCACGATCTCCATTTGAACCTGCCATTGTTAGTAAAGAACAAACAACACAAAATAAAAATAAGGATAAATGGACCTCACAAAGTACACACACAAGATCCTCACAAGTTCACTCCAAAGAAAAAAATAAAAATGGCACTCCAACACTCGTGTTTCACTCGGGAATACTTGAATGGCTCTTTTGATTCCCCTTCTGATCTCACACACACAAATGCCTTTTACCACTCCTTCTCTCGTTATAAGTTCTTTAGAGGACTAGCGTAGACTTTCTTCAAATCTGTCACAAGTGTTAGTCTTTAACAACAACGGTTAGTGACAATCGAAATGTAAGGTTCTGTCCAAAACAAATTCGGTTAGTGTTAAATGGAAAGAAAAGTGATGTAAAGTAAGGTAAAGGTTAGAAAGAAAGAAAAAGAAAAAAAAAAAAAAAATGGATTACTTACTACAAAGAAACACTTACTACTCTCCTTTCACCGAACAATCAATTCTTCATGCCCGGTTGATTATGGTAGTGTTTGATGCTGTAGAACACATTAAACTTGCATTTTCTTTCATCTTTTCAATACCATGAAGTGCTTTTCTTTCAACTATTGATATTCTGATTTTTTTTTGAATTTTCGAAATTTTTTTTTTAACTAGAGTTGACTTTGACTTTTTTTTTTGACTTTTTTTTGTTTTTTGATTGTTTTTGCACTCACGAAGATGATTCTTACTTGTAATCCAACCTAGGCTCTGATACCACATGATAAGAGGGCTCCTTGTTGAGGACGCCTTCTTGATTGTTTCGGATCTAGGATTGAAGTAAGATGTCTCCTGCAATAAGCATGGCTGCAAATTGGTGTTTAAAAGGGCTGGAAAATTTAGGTAGACAGAATGTAGAAGATGAAGGCTCGGAGAAGTTGACAATGGTGGAACGCTGAAAGTATTGGTTTGGTTATGGCTAGGATTGGTCTTTGGTGAGGTGAATGGTGAGAAATGAAGTTTCTGACAAGGTTGAAAAATAGGTTGCAAGGGGTAGTACGAAAATGAAATAAAAACAAGGAAAAGAAATAAAATGAAACAAACTCCAAGGATGAACTCGAACAATCTGTTGAACGAACCCGAACCTTATCTTGAACTTGCTTCAGACGGACTTGGACCCTTCGATTATCTACAACCGAGAACCCAAAGTATCAAAGGGGTTGACCACGCAAGCAACGAACTTGAGAAGTCAGAAAGTTCTCAAAAGAACCGAAATGAGAGAAATTCTCACAAAAGTAAATTTCATTCAAATTGTCTTTTTTTTTTTTACATTACAAAGTATACATATATATAGGCTAGTACAAGGGAGTTGGCGCCTAGAATACTTGGCCAGAATTGAATTGGAAGTTTCAGATGAGTGGCTGAAATGTAAGCACAATTAACATGTGTTAATTATGTTAAATGTGGATGAGAAAACTACTCATCCTTATCCTTTGTGGCCGGCTGGTTTTGGAGGGAGGGAAGACTGAATTTCAAACATTTAACACATGTGTTTTATGTGTGAAATTCAAAGGAAATAACTCCTTGTCCTTATCTTACTTTGACGCCAACTTCAAGGAGGGAAATCTTGAAATTTGAATCTGCCACATGCCATGCACATGCTTGGAAGGATGGTGGACGCCCCTCATGCTGGTCACATGACCATGACACACTCTCCCACGTGGAGGACACCTTTGAGCTATCCCGGGACTCACCAGCTTGAGTTGAGCTAGTAGAGCTGGAGTTGAGCTGAATGGAGCTGAGTTGAGCTGAATTCAGCTAGCTGAAGTGTTGAGGATTAGTTGAGCTGAAACGAGCTGCTAGAAATCCATTGAGCTTTTCCCGAGCTAAGGTGAAGTCCTTCATTTGGTACTCTTCCTTGTGCCTATGAGAAAACAAAAGTTATACCATCATAAGTATTGTAAACTTATTAAAGAAAGTTAAAACAAGCTGAAAAACATAGTTATCATATTGGAAAACATGTAACAAGCTAAAGAAACATGGTAAACATGATTATGAGCTTGTGTTCTTATTGAACTTATTGAAAACACACCTATTTACATGCTTAATAAACACAATACTAGCTTAAGTACTATATAGTTACAAGATGTTACACATCAGTATGTAACATAGTGTAAAGTTTATTCTCTAAGGCATATGCATTATTAAGGGATTCTGAGACTTGTAAACATTTAAGAATAAGAACTTCCCTGAATTGCTTAGCCTTTGATCGAGTGATGGGTCCTGATGGTAAGACCTCCGGATCAGCTGATTGAGCTTGTGTAGATGTGCTCACATCACTTACGCTGAAAGAGAGTGGTCGTCCAACACGACATACGCTCAAAGAGAGGGGTCGTCCATCACGACATACTCTCAAAGAGAGGGATCGATCATTATGAAATACTCTCGAACAGAGGTGCATTCACTGTGACATACGCTAAAACAGAAGAGTCGTGTATCACGGTATACGCTCTAAGATAGGGAATATTCATTATGATATGCACTCGAAGAGAGGGGTTATTAATCACGAGATACACTCAAAGACAAGGGTCGTCCTTTACGGTATATGCTCAAAGAGAGGGATTGTTCACCATGACATGCACTCGAAGAGAGGGGTCATTCAATGCGATATATGCCAAAGAGAAGGGTCATCCATCACGGTATACGCTCTAAGAAAGGGACCGTTCATTATGACATACACTCGAACAAAAGGGTCATTTATCGCGACGTACAATCAAATAGAGCGGTCGTCCATCATGGTTTACGCTTAAAGAGAGGAATCATTCACAATGTATTGCTCAAAGAGTGGGGTCATTCATCGCGACATAGTCTCAATAGGAGGGTTTGTCCGTCACGATATACGCCCAAAGAGTGGGGTCGTCCATCACACTATACGCTCAAAGAGGGGTCATTCATCACAACGTACGCTCAAAGATAGGGTCATCGATCACGGTATACGCTCAAAGAGAGGGACCATTAATTATGATACGCACTCAATGGGAGGTTTCATTCATCGCGACATACTCTCAAAGAGATGGGTCATCCATCACGGTATATGTTCTAAGAAGGGGACCCTTCAGTATGACATGCACTCGAAGAGAGGGATCATTCACCGCGACATACGCTCAAAGAGAGGGGTCGTCCATTACAGTATGCTCTCTAAGAAAGGGACCGTTCATTATTACATGCATTCGTAGAGAGGGGTCATTTATCGCAATATAAGCTCAAAGAGAGGGAACATCCATCACGGTATCCGCTCAAAGATTAGGATCGTTCACCATGACATGCATTAGAATAGAAGGGTCATTCATAGCGACATATGCTCAAAAAGAGGGGTCGTCCATCATGATATACGCTCAAAGAGAGGAGCCGTTCATTATGACATACACTCGAAGAAATGGGTCATTCATAGCGACATATGCTCAAAGAGAGGGGTCGTCCATCACGATATACGCTCAAAGAGAGGAGCCGTTCATTATGACATACACTCGAAGAAATGTGTCATTCAACGCGATATACGCTCAAAGAGAGGGGTCGTCCATCATGGTATACGCTCAAAGAGAGGGACCGTTCACCATGAATTGCACTCAAAGATAGGGGCCATTCGTCGCGACATACGCTGAAAGAGAGGGGTCGTCCTCACGGCATGCGCTAAAATAGAGGTACAATTCACCATGACATGCACTCGAAGAAAGGGGTCATTCATCATGACAAATGCTCAAAGAGAGCGGTAGTTCATCACGAGATACGCTCAAAGAAAGGGACCAGTCATTATGACATACGCTCGAACTGAGCGGTCATTCACCGCGACATACGCCTAATGAGAGGGGTTGTCCATCACGATTTACGCTCTAAGAAAGGAACCGTTCATTATGACATGCACTGGAAGAGAGGGGTCATTCAACGCGACATACAGTCAAGGAGAGGGGTTGTCCACCACGGTATACGCTCAAAGAGAGGGGTCGTCCATCACGCCACACGCTCAAAGAGAGGGACCGTTCATTATGGAATATGCATGAAGAGAGGGCTCATTCATCGCGGTATACGCTCAGAGAGAGGGGTCTTCCATCGCGGTATACGCTCTAAGAAAGGGACTTTTTATTATGAAATGCACCCAAAAAGAGGGGTCATTCATCGCGAAATATGCTCAAAGAGAGGGGTCATCCATCACTGTATACGCTCTAAGAAAGGGACCGATCATTATGACATGAACTCGAAGGGAGGGGTCATTCATCGCGACATACGGTAAAAGCGAGGGGTCGTCCATCACGGTATTCACTCAAAGAGAGGGATCTTTCACCATGACATGCACTCGAAGAGAGGGGTCATTCATCGCGACATATGCTGAAAGAGAGGTGTCTCGATCACGGTTTTCGCTCACAGAGAGGGACTATTTTTTATGACATTCCCTCGAAGAGAGGGGTAATTCATTGCGACATACGCTCAAAGATTGGGGTCGTCCATCACAGTATACGCTAAAAGTGAGGGACTGTTCTCCATGAAATGCACTCAAAGAGAGGGGTGATTCATCGCAACGTACGCTCAATGAGATGATCAACGATCAAGGTATATGCTCAAAGAGAGGGATCGTTGATTATGACATGCACTCAAAGAGAGGAGTCATTCATCGTGACATACTCTCAAAGAAAGGGGTCATCTATCATGGTATACGCTCTAAGAAAGGGACTATTTATTACGACATGCACTCGAAGAGGGGTCATTCATCGTGACATACGCTCAATGAGAGGGGTCTTTCACAACGACATACGCACAAAGAGAGGGGTTGTCGATCACGGTATATGTTCTAAGAAGGGAACCGTTCATTATGACATGCACTCGAACAGAGGGGTCATTCACCGCGACATATGCTCAAAAAGGGAAGAACCGTTCATTATGACATGCACTCGAAGAAAGGGGTCATTTACCGTGACATACGCTCAAAGAGAGTGGTCGTCCATCACGGTATACACTCAAAGAGAGGGACCGTTCAATATGAATTGCACTCAAAGATAGGGGTCATTCATTGCGACATACGCTCAAAGAGAGGGGTCGTCCATCACGATATACGCTCAAAGAGAGGAGTCGTTCATTATGACATACACTCGAAGAAATGGGTCATTCAACGCGATATACGCTCAAACAGAGGGGTCGTCCATCATGGTATACGCTCAAAGAGAGGGACCGTTCACCATGAATTGCACTCAAAGATAGGGGCCATTCACCGCGACATACATTCAAAGAGAGGGACCGTTCAACATGAATTGCACTCAAAGATTGGGGTCATTCATCGCGACATACGCTCAAAGAGAGGGGTCGTCTATCACGGTATACGCTCAAAGAGAGGGACAATTCACCATGACATGCACTCGAAGAAAGAGGTCATTCATCATAACAAATGCTCAAAGAGAGGTGTCATCCATCACGAGATACGCTCAAAGAGAAGGACCGGTGATTATGACATACGCTCGAATAGAGCGGTCATTCACCGCGACATACGCTCAATGAGAGGGGTTGTCCATCACGATTTACTGTCTGAGAAAGGAACCGTTCATTATGACATACGCTAGAATAGAGCGGTCATTCATTGCGATATATGCTCAATGAGAGGGGTTGTCCATCACGATTTACTCTCTGAGAAAGGAACCGTTCATTATGACATACACTCAAAGAAAGGGGTCATTCATCGCGATATACGCTCAAAGAGAGGGTTTGTCCACCATAGTATACGCTCTAAGAAAGGGATCATTACATGCACTCGAAGAGAGGGGTCATTCATCGCGATAAACGCTCAAAGAGAAGGGTCGTCCATCACGGAATCTTCTAACAAAGAGGGACCGTTCAATATGACATGCACTCGAAGAGGGGTCGTTCACCGTGGCATACGCTCAAAGACAAGGTTCGTACATCATGGTATACGCTCAAGGAGAGGGACCGTTTACCATGACATGCACTCAAAGAGAGGAGCCATTCATCGTGACATACGCTCAAAGATAGGAGTCGTCCATCACGGGATACGCTCATAGAGAGGGACCGTTCACCATGACATGCACTCGAAGAGAGGGGTCATTCATTACGAAAAACACTTAAAGAGAGGGGATGTCCAACATGAGATACGCTCAAAGAGAGGGACCGGTTATTATGACATACGCTCGTATAGAGCAATCATTCACCGCGACATACACAATGAGAGGTGTCGTCCACCACGATTTACGCTCTTAGAAAGGAACCGTTCATTATGACATTGACACGAAGAGAGGGGTCATTCACCGTGGCATACACTCAAAGAGAGGGGTCATTCACCGTGGCAGAGGGGTCATCCATCACGGTATACACTCTGAGAAAGGGACAGTTCATTAAGACATGAACTCGAAAAGAGGGGTCATTCAAATCGACATACGCTCAAAGAGAGGTGTCGTCCGTCAAGGTATACTCTGTAAGAAAGGGATAGTTCATTATGACAAGAACTCAAAGAGAGGGGTCAATCATCGCGACATACACTCGAAGAGAAGGGTTGTCTATTAGGGTATACGCTCTAAGAAAGGGACTGTTTATTATGACATGCACATGAAGAGAGGGGTCATTCATCACGACGTACGTTCAAAAAGAGGGGTCGTCCAGCATGGTATACGCTCAAATAGAGGGATCGTTCACAATGACATGTACTAAAAGATAAGGATCATTCAGATCGAGACATATTCATTGAAAGGGGTCGTTCATCCCGGGATACAATCAAAGAGAGGGACCGATTATTATGATAAACTCTTGAAGGAAGGGGTCATTCACCGCAACATACCCTCAAAGACATGGGTCGTACTTCACGATATACACTCAAAGTATGGTACCGTTCATTGTATGTGACATGCACTCAAAGAGAAGGGTTAGTCGTTGCGACATATGCACAATGAGAAGGGTCGTCCATCACGATATACGCTATCAGAAAGAGACCGTTCATTATGATAAGCACTCGAAGAGAGTGGTCAGTCAACGCGACATACACTCAAAGAGAGGGGTCATCCATCACGACATACGCTCAAAGTGAGGGAACATTCATTATGAAATACGCTCGAAGAGAGGGGTCATTCACTGTGACAAACGCTCAAAGAGAGGGGTCATCCATCACGGTATACGCTCAAAGAAAAGGGCCGTTCATTATGAAATTTTCTCGAAGAGAGTGGTCATTTTCCACGACATACGCTCAGCGAGAGGGGTCGTCCATCATGGTAACGCTCTAAGAAAGGGATTGTTCATTATGACATGCACTCGAAGAGAGGGGTCGTCCTTCACAGTAAATGCTCAAAGAGAGGGACCTTTCATTGTAACATGCACTCGAAGAGAGGGCTCATTCATCGCGACATACGCTCAAAGAGATGGGTCCTCTATCACAGTATACACTCTAAGAAAGGGATCATTACATGCACTCAAAGAGAGGGGTCATTCATCGCGGCAAACGCTCAAAGAGAAGAGTCGTCCATCATGGTATCCGTTAATAAAGAGAGACCATTCATTATGACATGCACTCGAAGAGAGGGGTCATTCACCGTGGCATACGCTCACAGAGAGGGGTCGTCCATCACAATATACGCTTAAAGAGAGGGACCGTTCATTACGACCAGCACTCGACGAGAGGGGTCATTCACTGTGACATACGCGCAAAGAGAAGGGTCGTCCATCACGGTATACGCTCTAAGAAAGGGACCATTCATTATGAGCTACTCTCGATGAGAGGGGTCATTCACCGCGACATATGCTCAAAGAGAAGGGTCATCCATCACGGTATATGCTCTAAGAAAGGGACTGTTAATTATGACATGCACTAGAAGAGAAGTATTATTCACCAAGACATGCAGTCGAAGACAGGAATCATTCATCGCGACTTACGCTCAAAGAGAGAGGTCGTCCAACACGACATACGTTCAAAGAGAGTGGTTGTCCAACACGACATACGCTCAAAGAGAGTGGTCGTCTAACATGACATACGCTCAAAGAGAGGGACCAATCATTCTGAAATACTCTCGAACAAAGGTGTCATTCACCGTGACATACGCTAAAAGATAGGAGTCGTGCATCACGGTATACGCTCTAAGAAAGTGAATGTTCATTATGATATGCTCTCGAAGAGAGGGGTTATTCATCGTGACATACGCTCAAAGAGAGGGGTCGTCCATCACGGTATACGCTCAAAGAGAGGGATCGTTCAGCATGACATGCACTCGAAGAGAGTGGTCATTCAACTTGACATTTGCTCAAAAAGAGGGGTCATCGATCACGGTATATGCTCAAAGAGAGGGAACGATCATTATGACATGAACTCGAAGAGAGGGCTTATTCATCGTGACATACGCTCAAAGAGAGGGGTCGTCCATCACGGTATACGTTCTAAGAAAGGAAATATTTATTATGATATGCACTCAAAGAGAGAGGTCATTCATCGTGACATACGCTCAAAGAGAAGGGTCGTCCATCACGGTATAGGCTCAAGAAGAAGGACCATCCACCATGACATGCACTCAAAGAGAGGGGTCGTTCATCACGACATACGCTCAAAGACAGGGGTCGTCCATCACGGGATACGCTCAAAGAGGTGGACCGGTCACTACAACATACCTTCAAAGAAAGGGGTCATTCACCGCGACATACGCTTAAAGAGATGGGTCGTCCATAACGGTATACGCTATAAGAAAGGGACCGTTCATTATGATATGCACTCGAAGAGAGGGGACATTCATCGCGACATGCGATCAAAGAGAGGGGTTGTCCATCACGTTATACGCTCTAAGAGAGGGATTGTTCATTATGACATACACTCAAAGAGAGGGGTCATTCATCGCGCAATACGCTCAAAGAGAGGGATTTTCCATCACGGTATACTCTCAAAGAGAGGGACCGTTCATTATAACATGCACTCGAAGAGAGGGGTCATTCATCGCGACATACGTTCAAAGAGAGAGTCGTCCATCACGTAAAACACTCTAAGAAAGGGATCGTTCATAATGACATGCACTCAACTAGAGGGGTCATTCAATGCGACATACACTTAAAGAGAGAGGTCTTCCATCACCGCATACGCTCGAATAGAGGGATCGTTCAACAGGACAAGCACTCGAAGAGAGGGGTTATACATCGCGACATATGCTCAAAGAGTGGGGTCGTCCATCACGACATATGCTCAAAAAGAGGAATTGTTCAACGTGACATGCACTCTAAGAGAGGGGTCATTCATCACGATATACGCTTAAAGAGAGGGGTCGTTCATCACGGCATACACTCAAAGAGATGGATCATTCATTATGGCATACTCTCGAAGAGAGGGGTCACTCACCGCGACATACGGTTAATTAGAGGGGTCGTCCATCACGATGTACGCTCTATTAAAGTGACCATTTATTATGAGATAACCTCGATGAGTGGGGTCATTCGTGACATATGCTCAAAGACAAGGGTCGTCCATTACGGTATACGCTCTAAAAAAGGGACCGTTCATTATGACATGCACTAAAAGAGAGGGGTCATTCATTGCAACATACGTTCAAAAAGAGGTTTCGTTCAACATGGTATACGCTCAGAGGGATAGTTCACCATGACATGTATTCGAAGAGAGGGGTCATTCATCGTGATATACGCTAAAAAAGAGTGGTCATCGATCACGATATACGCTCAAAGAGAGGGATCGATCATTATGACATGCACTCGAAGAGAGGGGTCATTCATCACGACATACGCTCAAAGAGAGTGATATTCATCACGGCATACGCTCTAAGAATGGGACCATTCATTATGACAAGCACTCGAACAGATGGGTCATTCATCGTGACAAATGCTCAAATAGAAGGGTCATCCATCACGGTATACACTCTAACAAAGGGACCATTCATTATGACATGCACTCGGAGAGAGGGGTCATTCATCGCGACATACGTTCAAACAGAGGGAACGTTCACCATGACATGCACTAAAAGACAGGGGTCATTCACTGCGACATACACTTAAAGAGTGGGGTCGTCCATCACGGTATACGCTCAAAGAAAGGGACTGTTCATTATGACATGCACTCGTAGAGAGTGGTCGTCTATCACGACTAAGCTCAAAGAGGGGGATCGTTCACCATAATATGCACTCGAAAGAGTGGGGTCATTCATCGCGACATAAGCTCAAAGAGAGGGACCGATCATTACGATATACGCTCGAAGAGATGGTTCATTCTCCCGACATACACTCAAAGAGAGAGGTCGTTCATCACGGTATACCCTATAAGAATGGGATCGTTCATTATGACATGTCCTCGTAGAGAGGAGTCATTCATTGCGGCATACGCTCAAAGAGAATGGTCGTCCATCACGGGACATGCTCTAAGAAATATACCGTTCGTTATGACAAAACTAGAAGAACAGGATAATTCAATGCGACATACCCTCAAAGAGAGTGGTCATCGATCACGGTATACGCCTAAAGAGAGGGACCGATCAATATGACATGCACTCGAAGAGAGGGGTCATTCATCTCGATATACGCTCAAAGGAGGGGTCATCCATAACGGCATACGCTATAAGAAAGGGACCATTCTTTATGACAAGCACTCGAAGAGAGCGGTCATTCATCGCGACATACGCTTAAAGAGAGGGGTCGTCCATCATGTGATATGCTCAAAGAGAGGGACCGGTTATTATGATATACGGTCGAAGAGATGGGTAATTCTTCGCGATATACAATCAAAGAGAGGTGTCGTCTATCACGGTATACCCACTAAGAAAGGGACCGTTCATTATGACATGCACTCGTAGAGAGAGGTCATTCATCACGACATACGCTCAAAGAGAGGGGTCGTCCATCACGGGATACGCTCTAAGAAATGGATCATTCATTTCAAATAAGCTCGAAGAAAGGGGTCATCCAACGCCACATATGCTCAAATAGAGGCGTCATCCATCACAGCAAACGCTCAAAGAGAGGGGTCATCCAACATGGTATACTCTCTAAGAAAGGGGTCATTCATCGCCATATACGTTCAAAGAGAGGGGTCGTCCGTTATGACATACGCTCAAAGAGAGGACCGTTTATTCTGACATACTATCGAAGAGATGGACCATTCACCATATCCTGCAAGAGAGGCTCGTCCATCACGGTATATGCTCAAAGAGAGGACCGTTCACCATGTCCTGCGATCGAAGAGAGATGTTATTCATCCTGATATACGCTTAAAGAGAGGATCTTATATAACAACATACACTCAAAGAGAGTGACTGTTCACCATGACATGCACTTGAAGAGAGGGGTCATCCTTCGTGGCATACGCTTAAAGAGAGGGACCATTAATTATTGCATACTCTCGAAGAGAGGGGTCATTCACCGCGACATACGCTCGAAGAGAGGGGTTGTCCATCACGGTGTACGCAATATGAAAGCGAACGTTCATTATGACATGCACTCAAAGAAAGGGTGATCAATCGAGACATACGCTCAAAGAGAGGCTACATCCATCACGGTAGACGCACATTGAGAGGAACCATTCACAATGACATGCACTCGAAGAGAGGTGTTATTCATCGCGACATACGCACATTGAGAAAGGTCATTCATCACGATATACGCTCTAAGAAAGGGACCGTTCATTATAACATGCTCTCAAAGAGAGGGGTCATTCGTCGCGATATACGCTTTAAGAGAGGGGTCTTCCATCACGTTATACGCTCAAAGAGAGGGACCTTTCATTGTAACATGCACTCGAAGAAAGGGCTCATTCATCGCGACATACGCTCAAAGAGATGGGTCGTCCATCACAGTATACACTCTAGGAAAGGGATCATTACATGCACTCAAAGAGAGGCGTCATTCATCGCTACAAACGCTCAAAGAGAAGGGTCGTCCATCACGGTATCCTCTCATAAAGAGGGACTGTTCATTACGACATGCACGCGAAGAGAGGGGTCATTCACCGTGGCATACGCTCAAAGAGAGGGGTCGTCCATCACAATATATGCTCAAAGAGAGAGACCGTTCACTACGACCAGCACTCGACTCGAAGAGAGGGGTCATTCACCGTGACATAAGCTTAAAGATAAAGGTCGTCCAGAACGGTATACGCTCTAAGAAAGGGACCATTCGTTATGACCTACTCTCGATGAGAAGGGTCATTCACCGCGACATATGCTCAAAGAGAGAAAGGTCGCCCATTGCAGTATATGCTCTAAGAAAGGTACTGTTAATTATGACATGCACTAGAAAAGGACTTTTCACAGGACATACAGTCGAAGACAAGAATCATTCATCGCGACTTACGCTGAAAGAGAGTGGTCGTCCAACACGACATACGCTCAAAGAGAGGGGTCGTCCATCACGACATACTCTCAAAGAGAGGGACCGATCATTATGAAATACTCTCAAATAGAGGTGCATTCACTATAACATACGCTAAAAGAGAAGAGTCGTGTATCACGGTATACGCTCTAAGATAGGGAATATTCATTATGATATGAAGTCGAAGAGAGGGATTATTCATCAGGAGATACACTCAAGGACAAGGGTCGTCCTTTACGGTATATGCTCAAAGAGAGGGATTGTTCACCATGACATGCACTCGAAGAGAGGGGTCCTTCATTGCGACATACACTCAAAAAGAGGGGTCCTTCATTACGACATACACTCAAAAAGAGGGGTCATCGATCACGATATACGCTTAAAGAAAAGGGTCATTCATTATGACAAATCCTCAAAGAGAGGGGTCATTCATTGCGATATATGCCAATGAGAAGGGTCATCCATCACGGTATACGCTCTAAGAAAGGGACTGTTCATTATGACATACACTCGAACCGAAGGGTCATTTATCGCGACGTACAATCAAATAGAGCGGTCGTCCATCATGGTTTACGCTTAAAGAGAGGAATCATTCACAATGTAATGCTCAAAGAGTGGGGTCATTCATCGCGACATAGTCTCAATGGGAGGGTTTGTCCGTCACGATATACGCTCAAAGAGTGGGGTCGTCCATCACACTATACACTCAAAGAGGGACTGTTCACCATGAAATTTACTCGAAGAGAGGGGTCATTCATCACAACGTACGCTCAAAGATAGGGTCACCAATCACGGTGTACGCTCAAAGAGAGGGACCATTGATTATGATACGCACTCAAAGGGAGGTTTCATTCATCGTGACATACTCTCAAAGAGATGGGTCATCCATCACGGTATATGTTCTAAGAAGGGGACCCTTCAGTATGACATGCACTCGAAGAGAGGGATCATTCACCGTGACATACGCTCAAAGAGAGAGGTCGTCCATCACAGTATGCTCTCTAAGAAAGGGACCGTTCATTATTACATGCATTCGTAGAGAGGGGTCATTCATCGCAATATATGCTCAAAGAGAGGGATCATCCATCACGGTATCCGCTCAAAGATTAGGATCGTTCACCATGACATGCACTAGAATAGAGGGGTCATTCATAGCGACATATTCTCAAATAGAGGGGTCGTCCATCACGATATACGCTCAAAGAGAGGAGCCGTTCATTATGACATACACTCGAAGAAATGGGTCATTCATAGCGACATATGCTCAAAGAGAGGGGTCGTCCATCACGATATACGCTCAAAGAGAGGAGCCATTCATTATGACATACACTCGAAGAAATGGGTCATTCAACGCGATATAAGCTCAAAGAGAGGGGTCGTCCATCATGGTGTACGCTCAAAGAGAGGGACCGTTCTCCATGAATTGCACTCAAAGATAGGGGCCATTCATCGCGACATACTCTGAAAGAGAGGGGTCGTCCATCACGGCATACGCTAAAATAGAGGTACAATTCACCATGACATGCACTCGAAGAAAGGGGTCATTCATCATGACAAATGCTCAAAGAGAGCGGTCGTCCATCACGAGATACGCTCAAATAGAGCGGTCATTCACCGCGATATACGCCTAATGAGAGGGGTTGTCCATCACGATGTACGCTCTAAGAAAGGAACCGTTCATTATGACATGCACTGGAAGAGAGTAGTCATTCAACGCGACATACGCTCAGAGAGATGGGTCATCCATCGCGGTATACGCTCTAAGAAAGGGACTTTTCATTATGAAATGCACCCAAAAAGAGGGGTCATTCATCGCGAAATATGCTCAAAGAGAGGGGTCATCCATCACGGTATACGCTCTAAGAAAGGGACCGATCATTATGACATGAACTCGAAGGGAGGGGTCATTCATCGCGACATACGGTAAAAGCGAGGGGTCGTCCATCACGGTATTCACTCAAAGAGAGGGATCTTTCACATGACATGCACTCGAAGAGAGGGGTCATTCATCGCGACATATGCTGAAAGAGAGGTGTCTCGATCACGGTTTTTGCTCACAGAGAGGGACTGTTTTTTATGACATTTCCTCGAAGAGGGGTAATTCATTGCGACATACGCTCAAAGATTGGGGTCGTCCATCACAGTATACGCTAAAAGTGAGGGACTGTTCTCCATGAAATGCACTCAAAGAGAGGGTTGATTCATCGCAACGTATGCTCAATGAGATGATCAACGATCAAGGTATATGCTCAAAGAGAGGGATCGTTGATTATGACATGCACTCAAAGAGAGGGATCGTTGATTATGACATGCACTCAAAGAGAGGAGTCATTCATCGTGACATACTCTCAAAGAAAGGGGTTATCCATCACGGTATACGCTCTAAGAAAGGGACTATTTATTACGACATGCACTCGAAGAGGGGTCATTCATCGTGACATACGCTCAAAGAGGGGTCATTCACAACGACATACGCACAAAGAGAGGGGTTGTCCATCATGGTATACGCTCAAAGAGAGGGACCGTTCACCATGAATTGCACTCAAAGATAGGGGCCATTCATCGCGACATACGCTCAAAGAGAGGGGTCGTCCATCACGGTATACGCTCAAAGAGAGGGACAATTCACCATGACATGCACTCGAATAAAGGGGTCATTCATCATGACAAATGCTCAAAGAGTGGTGTCGTCCAACACGAGATACACTCAAAGAGAGGGACCGGTCATTATGACCTACACTCGAATAGAGCGTTCATTCCCCGCGACATACGCTCAATGAGAGGGGTTGTCCACCACGATTTACTCTCTAAGAAAGGAACCGTTCTTTATGACATACACTCGAAGAGAGGGGTCATTCATCGGGATATATGCTCAAAGAGAGGGTTTGTCCATCACGGTATACGCTCTAAGAAAGGGATCATTACATGCACTCGAAGAGAGGGGTCATTCATCGCGACAAACGCTCAAAGAGAAGGGTCGTCCATCACGGTATCTTCTCACAAAAAGGGACCGTTCATTATGACATGCACTCGAAGAGGGGTCGTTCACCGTGGCAAACGCTCAAAGACAAGGTTCGTACATCATGGTATACGGTAATCATGGTATACGCTCAAGGAGAGGGACCGTTCACCATGACATGCACTCAAAGAGAGTAGCCATTCATCGCGACATACGCTCAAAGAGAGGAGTCGTCCATCACGGGATACGCTCATAGAGAGGGACCGTTCACCATGACATGCACTCGAAGAGAGGGGTCATTCATTTCGAAAAATACTTAAAGAGAGGGGATGTCCATCACGGGATATGTTCAAAAAGAAGGACCGTTCACCATGACATGCACTCAAAGAGAGGGTCGTTCATTACAACATACGCTCAAAGACAGGGGTCGTCCATCACGGGATACGCTCAAAGAGGGGGACCGGTCACTACAACATACCTTTAAAGAAAGGGGTCATTCACCGCGACATACGCTCAAAGAGAGGGGTTGTCCATCACAGTATACGCTCTAAAAGAGGGATTGTTCATTATGAAATACACTCAAAGAGAGGGGTCATTCTTCGCGCAATACGCTCAAAGAGAGGGATTTTCCATCATGGTATACTCTCAAAGAGAGGGATCGTTCATTATGACATGCACTCGAAGAGAGGGGTCATTCATCGCGACATACGTTCAAAGAGAGGGTCGTCCATCACGGTATACACTCTAAGAAAGGGATCGTTCATAATGACATGCACTCAACTAGAGGGGTCATTCAATGCGACATACACTTAAAGAGAGAGGTCATTCATCACCGCATACGCTCGAACAGAGGGATCGTTCAACAAGATATGCACTCGAAGAGAGGTGTTACACATCGCGACATATGCTCAAAGAGCAGGGTCGTCCATCACGACATATGCTCAAAAAGAGGGATTATTCAACGCGAAATACACTCAAAGAGAAGGGTCGTCCACTACGTTATATTCTCAAAGAGAGGGATTGTTCACCATGACATGGAGTCGTAGAGAGGGGTCCTTCATTGCGACATACACTCAAAAGAGGGGTCATCGATCACGGTATACGCTTAAAGAGAAGGGTTGATGTGAGCACATCTACACTAGCTCAAACAGCTGATCCGGAGGTCTTACCATCAGGACCCATCACTCGATCAAAGGCTAAGCAATTCAGGGAAGTTCTTATTCTTAAATGTTTACAAGTCTCAGAATCCCTTAATAATGCATATGCCTTAGAGAATAAACTTTACACTATGTTACATACTGATGTGTAACATCTTGTAACTATATAGTACTTAAGCTAGTATTGTGTTTATTAAGCATGTAAATAGGTGTGTTTTCAATAAGTTCAATAAGAACACAAGCTCATAATCATGTTTACCATGTTTCTTTAGCTTGTTACATGTTTTCCAATATGATAACTATGTTTTTCAGCTTGTTTTAACTTTCTTTAATAAGTTTACAATACTTATGATGGTATAACTTTTGTTTTCTCATAGGCACAAGGAAGAGTACCAAATGAAGGACTTCACCTTAGCTCGGGAAAAGCTCAATGGATTTCTAGCAGCTCGTTTCAGCTCAACTAATCCTCAACACTTCAGCTAGCTGAATTCAGCTCAACTCAGCTCCATTCAGCTCAACTCCAGCTCTACTAGCTCAACTCAAGCTGGTGAGTCCCGGGATAGCTCAAAGGTGTCCTCCACGTGGGAGAGTGTGTCATGGTCATGTGACCAGCATGAGGGGCGTCCACCATCCTTCCAAGCATGTGCATGGCATGTGGCAGATTCAAATTTCAAGATTTCCCTCCTTGAAGTTGGCGTCAAAGTAAGATAAGGACAAGGAGTTATTTCCTTTGAATTTCACACATAAAACACATGTGTTAAATGTTTGAAATTCAGTCTTCCCTCCCTCCAAAACCAGCCGGCCACAAAGGATAAGGATGAGTAGTTTTCTCATCCACATTTAACATAATTAACACATGTTAATTGTGCTTACATTTCAGCCACTCATCTGAAACTTCCAATTCAATTCTGGCCAAGTATTCTAGGCGCCAACTCCCTTGTACTAGCCTATATATATGTATACTTTGTAATGTGAAAAAGAAGACAATTTGAATGAAATTTACTTTTGTGAGAATTTCTCTCATTTCGGTTCTTTTGAGAACTTTCTGACTTCTCAAGTTCGTTGCTTGCGTGGTCAACCCCTTTGATACTTTGGGTTCTCGGTTGTAGATAATCGAAGGGTCCAAGTCCGTCTGAAGCAAGTTCAAGATAAGGTTCGGGTTCGTTCAACAGATTGTTCGAGTTCATCCTTGGAGTTTGTTTCATTTTATTTCTTTTCCTTGTTTTTATTTCATTTTCGTACTACCCCTTGCAACCTATTTTTCAACCTTGTCAGAAACTTCATTTCTCACCATTCACCTCACCAAAGACCAAACCTAGCCATAACCAAACCAATACTTTCAACGTTCCACCATTGTCAACTTCTCCGAGCCTTCATCTTCTACATTCTGTCTACCTAAATTTTTCAGCCCTTTTAAACACCAATTTGCAGCCATGCTTATTGCAGGAGACATCTTACTTCAATCCTAGATCCGAAACAATCAAGAAGGCGTCCTCAACAAGGAGCCCTCTTATCATGTGGTATCAGAGCCTAGGTTGGATTACAAGTAAGAATCATCTTCGTGAGTGCAAAAACAATCAAAAAAAAAAAAAAAAAAAAGTCAAAAAAAAAAAAGTCAAAGTCAACTCTAGTTAAAAAAAAAAATCCGAAAATTCAAAAAAAAAAAAAAATCAGAATATCAATAGTTGAAAGAAAATGCAAGTTTAATGTGTTCTACAGCATCAAACACTACCACAATCAACCGGGCATGAAGAATTGATTGTTCGGTGAAAGGAGAGTAGTAAGTGTTTCTTTGTAGTAAGTAATCCATTTTTTTTTTCTTTTTCTTTCTTTCTAACCTTTACCTTACTTTACATCACTTTTCTTTCCATTTAACACTAACCGAATTTGTTTTGGACAGAACCTTACATTTCGATTGTCACTAACCGTTGTTGTTAAAGACTAACACTTGTGACAGATTTGAAGAAGTCTACGCTAGTCCTCTAAAGAACTTACAACGAGAGAAGGAGTGGTAAAAGGCATTTGTGTGTGTGAGATCAGAAGGGGAATCAAAAGAGCCATTCAAGTATTCCCGAGTGAAACACGAGTGTTGGAGTGCCATTTTTATTTTTCTTTGGAGTGAACTTGTGAGGATCCTGTGTGTGTACTTTGTGAGGTCCATTTATCCTTATTTTTATTTTGTGTTGTTTGTTCTTTACTAACAATGGCAGGTTCAAATGGAGATCGTGATGATCAACAACAAAACGACGTTCAACCAAGCCTTATGATGCAAGCCATGCTTCGAGAAGTCCGAAGAGTAGTGCAATCAGAGATTGAACAATTGCACGTGAGAATGGACAAGATCGAGGGATCTCAAAACAATTCCCATGATGACAACAATGATGACGTTGAAGAAGTGCAAGAACCGAGGCAGAATGCTCCTAGAACAAATGGGAGGCGTGTACAACACCAGGCACAACTGGATGACAATTTGAACAACATCAAAGTTGCCATACCCCCTTTTCAAGGACGATCAGATCCGGATGCATATCTTGCGTGGGAAAGCAAGGTGGAGCACGTCTTTGATTGCTATAATTATTCTGACCAGAAGAAGGTTCAATTGGCAGCGATGGAGTTCGTTGACTATGCCTTAATTTGGTGGGATCAATTGATTCTAAGTAGAAGACGAACCGGTGAAGGTCCAATCAATACATGGGCAGAGATGAAAAGAATTTTGAGAAAGAGATTCGTACCATCCCATTACCATCGAGACCTATTTCAAAGGTTACAAACTTTGAAACAAGGAAATCGAAGCGTCGAAGATTATTTTAAAGACATGGAGATGGCCATGATGCGTGCTAACATTGAGGAAGACCGAGAAGCAACCATGGCGCGATTCCTTTCAGGTTTGAACACCGACATTGCCAATGCTGTTGAATTGCAACATTACGTCGAATTAGACGAAATGGTGCAAATGGCAATTAAGGTTGAGAGGCAGCAACGAAGAAAGATGTCGTCATCCCGAGGTAATAATTCTTTCAGACCTCCTTCCAATTCTGTTTTCAATCCTTCTAACAATTTCAGGAAACAAGTACCGTTTCAAAACAAAGAGAAGGGTGAAACGAGCAAGCCAAAGGCCCCGATTGTAGATGTTGGGCGTGGGAAGCAAAATGCACAACCAGAACGTCCAGAACGCTCAAGGGATATTCAGTGCTTTAAGTGTCTTGGAAGAGGACATATTGCAAGCCAATGTCCTAATCGGAAGACTATGTTGATGTTAGAAAACGGAGAGATTGAGTCTGAATCCGACAATGAAGAACATGAACCTTTACACGAGGAAGACAAGGATGATGCGGATGATGCCTTGGATACATACATGACCGGTGAAGCACTTGTCATAAAAAGAAGTCTAAATGCTACACCTACACAAGACGACCAGCAACGAGAAAACATCTTCCATACTAGATGCCTCATTAACGACAAGGTATGTGTTGTCATTATTGATGGTGGTAGTTGTACTAATGTTGCAAGTTCTTTCATGGTTGATAAGTTAGGCTTAAAGACGAAGAAGCATCCCAAACCATACCGTCTTCAATGGTTAAATGATGGCGGAGAAGTACGAGTTACTAGACAAGTTTCGGTACCATTTACCATAGGGAGGTATAAAGATGAAATCCTTTGTGATGTCGTCTCAATGGATGCGTGTCACCTACTTTTGGGACGTCCATGGCAATACGACAAAGGTACGTTGCATGATGGAATTACAAATCGATATTCTTTTACACATGCAGGTAAGAAGATCACCTTAGCACCTTTGACATCGAGTCAAGTGCAAGAAGATCAGGTTCGATTGAGAAAGAATGTCGAGGAAGCCAAAACAGAAAGGAAGAAAACGAACGTATATGCGAGCGGCAAGGATATCAGGAAATGTCTTTCCTCTCAACAAACTTTACTTATTTTAATGTATAAGGAGTATTGTTTGTTATCTGATATTCCTAATGATTTGCCTACATCTATTACGTCTCTTTTGCAGGAGTTTGAAGACGTGTTTCCGGATGAGACACCGAGTGGGTTGCCACCTATTCGAGGTATAGAACATCAAATTGATTTCATTCCGGGAGCTACCATTCCAAATCGGCCAGCATATCGAAGTAATCCAGAAGAAACAAAGGAACTTCAAAAACAAATCACCGAGTTGATGGAAAAGGGTTACATTCGGGAAAGTTTAAGTCCGTGCGCTGTACCAGTGCTTTTAGTACCCAAGAAAGACGGAACATGGAGAATGTGTGTTGATTGCCGAGCGGTGAATCAGATTACCATCAAGTATAGGCATCCCATTCCTCGTCTTGATGACATGCTAGATGAGTTGTGTGGTGCGACCATATTTTCCAAAATTGATTTAAAGAGTGGATATCATCAGATTCGGATGCGAGAAGGCGACGAATGGAAGACAGCCTTCAAAACGAAATTGGGTCTGTACGAGTGGTTAGTGATGCCTTTCGGTTTAACTAACGCACCTAGCACCTTTATGCGTCTGATGAATCATGTTTTACGATCTTACATTGGAAAATATTGTGTTGTGTACTTTGATGACATTCTTATATACAGCAAGTCTTTGCAGGATCACGAGGAACACTTGAGGAATGTTCTTGGCACATTGAGAAAAGAAAGGTTATTTGGTAATCTGAAGAAATGTATGTTTTGTACTGATAAGGTTACCTTTCTTGGTTTTATCGTGACTGCACAGGGTGTGGAAGTCGATCCAGAAAAGGTGAAGGCGATTCAGGATTGGCCTCGACCGACATCAATAAGTCAGGTTAGATCTTTTCATGGTTTAGCTAGTTTTTATCGTCGGTTTGTACCTAATTTCAGTTCCATTACCGCCCCCTTAACCGGGATTATAAAGAAGAATTCAGTCTTCAATTGGGGTGATGAACAGGAAGAAGCCTTCTTGAAAATTAAGGATTATTTGACTAAGGCCCCAGTGTTAGCCTTACCTAACTTTGATAAAATGTTCGAGATTGAGTGTGATGCTTCAGGAATAGGAATTGGAGCCGTTTTATCACAGGAGAAGCGACCTATTGCCTATTTCAGCGAGAAGTTAAGTGGTGCTACCTTGAATTATCCAGTGTACGACAAAGAGATGTATGCATTGATTCGAGCTCTTGAAACATGGCAGCACTATCTCTTACCGAAAGAATTCGTAATTCACACCGATCACGAAGCTTTGAAGCACATAACAGGTCAGCATAAGTTGAATAAAAGGCATGCTAAGTGGGTTGAATTTCTAGAATCTTTTCCTTATGTCATTCGATATAAGAAAGGTAAAGACAACGTTGTAGCAGATGCCTTATCCCGTAGGTATGCACTTCTGAATTACTTAGACTCTCATTTGATTGGGTTTGCCTATATCAAAGAATTATATGCTACTGACCCTGATTTTGGAGAAAGATATACATTGTGTGAAAAGGGTGCAGATGAGAAATTTTATCGACATGATGATTATCTTTTCAAAGAAGGAAGACTCTGCATTCCTCAAGGGTCAATTCGAGAGGTCCTAATTCGAGAAGCTCATGAAGGAGGACTTATGGGACACTTTGGAGTCACCAAGACGTTACACATTCTCAAGGAGCACCTATTCTGGCCAAAGATGCGACGAGACGTCGAAAGGATGTGTGAACGATGCGTGACATGTAAGAAAGCAAAGTCGAAGGTATTACCACACGGTTTGTACTTACCTTTACCTATTCCCGACTCCCCCTGGACTGATATATCTATGGATTTTGTGTTGGGATTGCCTAGGACTAGGACAGGTAGAGATAGTATCTTTGTTGTGGTTGACAGGTTCTCAAAGATGGCACACTTCATTGCGTGTCATAAGACCGATGATGCTGTTAATGTGGCTAACTTGTTCTTTAAGGAAATTGTGCGTTTACATGGTATTCCTAGGTCGATTGTTTCTGACAGGGATGTAAAATTCTTGAGTCACTTCTGGAGGACTCTTTGGAGCAAATTAGGTACGAAACTTATGTTTTCTACTACTTGTCATCCCCAAACTGATGGACAAACTGAGGTTGTTAATCGTATTTTATCTACTTTACTCCGTTCCATCATCAAAAAGAATATTAAGACGTGGGAAGATTGTTTGCCGCATGTTGAATTTGCATATAACCATGCCGTTCATTCTGCTACTAAAATGTCACCTTTTGAGGTTGTTTATGGATTTAATCCTATCACTCCTCTCGATATGTTGCCTTTGCCATATGAACAAGTGACGAATAGGGACGGACAATCCAAGGCTGATTATGTAAAGAAGTTGCATCAACAGGTTAAAGATAACCTTGAACGAAGGACTCAACAATACGAGAAGCAAGCGAACAAAGGACGTAAGCGAGTTACCTTCGATGTTGGAGATTGGGTTTGGATTCACTTCCGAAAGGAACGTTTTCCAACCCAACGACGGTCCAAGCTGTTACCACGAGGAGATGGTCCTTTTCAAGTGGTTGAGAAAGTGAACGACAATGCTTACAAGTTGGACTTGCCGGGTGAATACAATGTAAGTGCTACATTTAATGTTTCCGACTTATCCCCTTTTAATGATTCTGCAGATTTGAGGACAAATCCTTTTCAAGAAGGGGGGGATGATGTGAGCACATCTACACTAGCTCAAACAGCTGATCCGGAGGTCTTACCATCAGGACCCATCACTCGATCAAAGGCTAAGCAATTCAGGGAAGTTCTTATTCTTAAATGTTTACAAGTCTCAGAATCCCTTAATAATGCATATGCCTTAGAGAATAAACTTTACACTATGTTACATACTGATGTGTAACATCTTGTAACTATATAGTACTTAAGCTAGTATTGTGTTTATTAAGCATGTAAATAGGTGTGTTTTCAATAAGTTCAATAAGAACACAAGCTCATAATCATGTTTACCATGTTTCTTTAGCTTGTTACATGTTTTCCAATATGATAACTATGTTTTTCAGCTTGTTTTAACTTTCTTTAATAAGTTTACAATACTTATGATGGTATAACTTTTGTTTTCTCATAGGCACAAGGAAGAGTACCAAATGAAGGACTTCACCTTAGCTCGGGAAAAGCTCAATGGATTTCTAGCAGCTCGTTTCAGCTCAACTAATCCTCAACACTTCAGCTAGCTGAATTCAGCTCAACTCAGCTCCATTCAGCTCAACTCCAGCTCTACTAGCTCAACTCAAGCTGGTGAGTCCCGGGATAGCTCAAAGGTGTCCTCCACGTGGGAGAGTGTGTCATGGTCATGTGACCAGCATGAGGGGCGTCCACCATCCTTCCAAGCATGTGCATGGCATGTGGCAGATTCAAATTTCAAGATTTCCCTCCTTGAAGTTGGCGTCAAAGTAAGATAAGGACAAGGAGTTATTTCCTTTGAATTTCACACATAAAACACATGTGTTAAATGTTTGAAATTCAGTCTTCCCTCCCTCCAAAACCAGCCGGCCACAAAGGATAAGGATGAGTAGTTTTCTCATCCACATTTAACATAATTAACACATGTTAATTGTGCTTACATTTCAGCCACTCATCTGAAACTTCCAATTCAATTCTGGCCAAGTATTCTAGGCGCCAACTCCCTTGTACTAGCCTATATATATGTATACTTTGTAATGTGAAAAAGAAGACAATTTGAATGAAATTTACTTTTGTGAGAATTTCTCTCATTTCGGTTCTTTTGAGAACTTTCTGACTTCTCAAGTTCGTTGCTTGCGTGGTCAACCCCTTTGATACTTTGGGTTCTCGGTTGTAGATAATCGAAGGGTCCAAGTCCGTCTGAAGCAAGTTCAAGATAAGGTTCGGGTTCGTTCAACAGATTGTTCGAGTTCATCCTTGGAGTTTGTTTCATTTTATTTCTTTTCCTTGTTTTTATTTCATTTTCGTACTACCCCTTGCAACCTATTTTTCAACCTTGTCAGAAACTTCATTTCTCACCATTCACCTCACCAAAGACCAAACCTAGCCATAACCAAACCAATACTTTCAACGTTCCACCATTGTCAACTTCTCCGAGCCTTCATCTTCTACATTCTGTCTACCTAAATTTTTCAGCCCTTTTAAACACCAATTTGCAGCCATGCTTATTGCAGGAGACATCTTACTTCAATCCTAGATCCGAAACAATCAAGAAGGCGTCCTCAACAAGGAGCCCTCTTATCAAGGGTCTTTCATTATGACAAACCCTCAAAGAGAGGGGTCATTCATCGCGATATACGCCAAAGAGAAGGGTCATCCATCATGGTATACGCTCTAAGAAAGGGACCGTTCATTATGACATGCACTCAAAGAGAGGGGTCATTCATCGCGACGTACGATCAAATGGAGGGGTCATCCAAGGTTTACGCTCAAAGAGAGGAATCGTTCACAATTTCATGCTCAAAGAGAGGGGTCATTTATCGCGACGTAGTCTCAAAGGGAGGGTTTGTCTGTAACGGCGTACGCTCAAAGAGAGGGGTCATTCACCGCGACATATGCTCAGAGAGAGGGGCCGTCCATCACGGTATACGCCCTATGAAAGTGAACGTTCATTATGATATACAATAGTAGAAAGGGGTCATCATACGCGACATACGCTCAAAGAGAGGGGACGTCCATCACGGTAGACGCACAAAGAGGAACCATTCACCATGACATGCACTCGAGGAGAGGTGTTATTCATCGCAACATACGCACATTGATAAAGGTCGTCCATCACTATATACGCTCTAAGAAAGGGAGCATTCATTATGACATACACTCGAAGAGGGGGGTCATTCATCGCGATATACGCTCAAAGAGAGGGATCGTCCATCATGGTATACGCTCAAAGGGAGGGACCTTTCATTTTAACATGCACTCGAGGACAGAGCTCATTCACCGCGACGTATGCTCAAAGAGATGGGTCGTCCACCACAGTATACACTCTAAGAAAGGGGTCATTCATCACGACAAACGCTCAAAGAGAAGGGTTGTCCATCATGGTATCTGCTCACAAAGAGGGACCGTTCATTATGACATGCACTCGAAGAAAGGGATCGTTCACCATGGCATACGCTCAAAGAGAGGGGTCATCATCACAAAATACGCTCAAAGGGAGGGACCGTTCATTAAGACATGCACTCGAAGAGAGGAGTCATTCACCGCGACATATGCTCAAAGACAAGGGTCGTATATCAGGGTATACGCTCAAGGAGGGGGACCGTTCACAATGACATGTACTCAAAGAGAGGGGCCATTCATCGCGACATACGCTCAAAGAGAGGAGTCGTCGATCACGGGATACGCTCATAGAGAGGGATCGTTAACCATGACATACAGTTGAAGAGAGGGGTCATTTAATACGAAAAACACTCAAAGAGTGGGGATGTCCATCACGGGATACGCTCAAAGAGAAGGGTCGTCCATCACGGTATCTGCTCACAAAGAGGGACCGTTCATTATGACATGCACTCGAAGAGAGGGGTCATTCACCGTGGCTTACGCTCAAAGAGAGGGGTCGTCCATCACAAAATACGCTCAAAGAGAGGGACCGTTTATTACGACCAGCACTCAAAGAGAGGGGTCATTCACCGCGACATACGCTCAAAGAGAAGGATCGTCCATCACATTATACGCTCTAAGAAAGGGACCATTACATGCACTCCAAGAGAGGGATCATTCATCGCGACAAACGTTCAAAGAGAAGGGTCGTCCATCACGGAATCCACTCATAAAGAGGGACCGTTCATTATGACATGCACTCGAAGAGAGGGGTCATTCACCATGGCTTACGCTCAAAGAGAACCATCACAATATACGCTCAAAGTGAGTGACCGTTCGTTTCGACCAGCACTCGAAGAGAGGGGTCATTCACCGTGACATATGCACAAAGAGAAGGGTCGTTCATCACGATATACGATCTAAGAAAGGGACCATTCATTATGACCTACTATCGATGAGAGGGGTCATTTACCGAGACATGCGCTCAAAGAGAGGGATTGTTGATTATGAATGCATTCAAAGAGAAGTGTCATTCATCGCGACATACTCTCAAAGAGAGGAGTCATCAATCACGGTATACGCTCTAAGAAAGGGACTATTTATTATGACATGCATTCGAAGAGAGGGGTCATTCATCGCGACATATGCTTAAAGAGAGGATCGTCGATCACAGTATATGCTCAAAGAGAGGGATCGTTGATTATGACGTGCACTCAAAGAGTGGTGTCATTCATCGGGACATACTCTCAAAGAGAAGGCTCATCTGTCACGGTATACACTCTAAGAAAGGGACTATTTATTATGACATGCACTCGAAGAAAGGGGTCATTCATCACGACATATGCTCAAAGAGAGGGGTCATTCACAACGACATATGAACAAAAGGAGGGGTCATCGATCACGGTATATGTTCTAAGAACGGGACCGTTTAGTGTGACATGCACTCGAAGAGAGGAGTCATTCACCGCGACATACGCTCAAAAAGGGAGGAACCGTTCATTATGACATGCACTCAAAGAAAGGGATCATTCACCGCGACATACGCTCAAAGAGAGGGGTCGTCCATCACGGATACGCTCAAAGAGAGGGACCGTTCACCATGAATTGCACTCAAATATAGGGGCCATTCATCGCGACATACGCTCAAAGAGAGGGGTCGTCCATCACGGTATACGCTCAAAGAGAGGGACAATTCACCATGACATGCACTCGAATAAAGGGGTCATTCATCATGACAAATGCTCAAAGAGTGGTGTCGTCCAACACGAGATACACTCAAAGAGAGGGACCGGTCATTATGACCTACGCTCGAATAGAGCGTTCATTCCCCGCGACATACGCTCAATGAGAGGGGTTGTCCACCACGATTTACTCTCTAAGAAAGGAACCGTTCATTATGACATACACTCGAAGAGAGGGGTCATTCATCGCGATATACGCTCAAAGAGAGGGATCGTCCATCACGGTATACGCTCAAAGATAGGGACCTTTCATTTTAACATGCACTCGAGGAGAGGGATGATTCATCGCGACATACTCTCAAAGAGATGGGTAGTCCATGACAGTATACACTCTAAGAAAGGGATCATTACATGCACTCAAGGAGAAGGGGCATTCATCGCGACAAATGCTCAAAGTGAAGGGTCGTCCATCACAGTATCTGCTCACAAAGAGGGACCGTTCATTATGGCATGCACTCGAAGAAAGGGGTCATTCACCGTGGCATACGCTCAAACAGAGGGGTCGTCCAACAAAAAATACTCTCAAAGAGAGGAACCGTTCATTATGACATGCACTCGAAGAGAGGAGTCATTCACTGCAACATATGCTCAAACACAAGGGGTCGTATATCATGGTATACGCTCAAGGAGAGGGACCGTTCACCATGACATGAACTCAAAGAGAGGGGTCCTTCATTACGAAAAACACTCAAAAAGAGGGGATGTCCATCACGGGATACGCACAAAGAGAGGGACGTCCATACGCTCAAAGAGGGGTCATTCATCGCGACATACGCTCAAAGAGAGGGACGTCCATCATGGTATTCGCTTAAGGAGAGGGAACTTTCACCATGACATGCACTTGAAGAGAGGGGTCATCCATCGCGATATACGCTCAAAAAGTAGGCCTCGATCATGATATACGCTCAAAGAGGGGTCATTCATCGCAACGTACGCGCAAAGAGAGGGGTCATTCATCGCAACGTACGCTCAAAAAGTGGGTCTCGATCACGATATTTTCTTAAGGAGAGGGAACCTTCATTATGACATGCCCTCAAAGAGAGGGGTCGTCCATCACAGTATACACTCAAATAGAGGTACTGTTCACCATGAAATGCACTCGAAGAGAGGAGTCATTCATCGCAACGTACGCTCAAAGAGAGGGCCATCGATCACGGTATACGCTCAAAGAGAGGGACCGTTGATTATGACATGCACTCAAAGAGACGTGTCATTCATCGCGACATACTCTCAAAGAGTCCATCACGATATACGCCCAAAGAGTGGGAGTGCTCACCATGACATGCAGTCAAATAGAGGGTTTTTTATTCATCTCCACATACGGTCAAACAGAGGGGTCGTCCATCATGGTATACGCTCAAAGAGAGGGACCATTCATTATGACGTATGCTAGAAGAGAGGGGTCAATCACCACGTCATACGCTCAAAGAGAGGGACCATTCATTATGACATATGCTAGAAGAGAGGGGTCAATCACCGCGTCATACGCTCAAAGAGAGGTGTCGTCCAACATGGTATACGCTCTAAGAAAGGGATGGTTCATTATGATAAGCACTCAAAGAGAGGGGTCAATCATTGCAACATACGGTCAAAGAAAGGGACTGTTTATTATGACATGCACTTGAAGAGATGGGTCATTCATCACGACGTATGTTCAAAGAGAGGGGTCGTCCATCATGGTATACGCTCAAAGAGAGGGATCGTTCACCATGACATGCACTAAAAGAGAGGGGTCATTCACATCAAGATATATGCTCAAAGAAAGGGTCGTCCATCACGGGATACAATCAAAGAGAGGGACCGATGATTACGACAAACTCTCGAAGGGAGGGTCATTCACCGCAATATACCCTCATAGAGAGGGATCGTACATCACAATATACGCTCAAAGTATGGTACCGTTCATTATGACATGCACTCGAAGAGAAGAATCATTCATCGTGACATATGCACAATGAGAAGGGTCGACCATCACGGTATACGCTCTAAGAAAGAGACCGTTCATTATTACATGCACTCGAAGAGAGGGGTCATTCAACGCGACATACACTCAAAGAGAGGGGTCATCCATCACGACATACGCTCAAAGAGAGGGAACGTTCATTATGAAATATGCTCGAAGAGAGGGGTCATTCACTGTGACATACGCTCAAAGAGAGGAGTCATCCATCACGCTATACGCTCAAAGAAAAGGACCGTTCATTATGAAATTCTCTCGAAGAGAGAGGTCATTTACCGCGACATACGCTCAGCGAGAGGGGTCGTCCATCACGGTATACGCTCTAAGAAAGAGACCATTCATTATGACGCACTCGAAGAGAGGGGTCATTCATCGCGACATACGCTCAAAGAGAGGGGTCGTCCATCACGGTATATGCTCAAAGAGAGGGACCTATCATTGTAACATGCACTCGAATAGAGGGCTCATTCATCGCGACATACGCTCAAAGAGATGGGTCCTCCATCACCGTATACACTCTAAGAAAGGGATCAATACATGCACTCAAAGAGAGGGGTCATTCATCGCGACAAACGATCAAAGAGAAGGAACGTCCATCACGGTATCTACTCACAAAGAGGGACCGTTCATTATGACAAGCACTCGAAGAGAGGGGTCATTCAACGTGGCATACGCTCAATGAGAGGGGTCATCCATCACAATATACACTCAAAGAGAGGGATCGTTCATTACGACCAGCACTCGAAGAGAGGGGTCATTCACTGAGACAAATGTTCAAAGAGATGGGTCGTCCATCTCGATATACGCTCTAAGAAAGGGACCATTCATTATGACCTACTCTCGATGAGAGGGGTCATTCAACGTGACATATGCTCAAAGAGAAAGGTCGTCCATCACGGTATCCGCTCATAAAGAGGGACCGTTCATTATGACATGCACTCGAAGAGAGGGGTCATTTACCGTGGCATACGCTCAAAGAGAGGGGTCTTTATTCATCGCGACATACTCTCAAAGAGTCCATCACGATATAAGCCCAAAGAGTGGGACTGCTCACCATGACATGCACTCGAATAGAGGGGTTTTATTCATCGCGACATATGGTCAAAGAGAGGGGTCATCCATCACAGTATATGCTCAAAGAGAGGGAACATTCATTATGACATATGCTAGAAGTGAGGGGTCATTCACCGCGTCATACGCTCAAAGAGAGGTATCGTCCATCATGGTATACGCTCTAAGAAAGGGATTGTTCATTATGACAAGCACTCAAAGAGAGGGGTCAATCATCGCGACATACGCTCAAAGAGAATGGTCGTCCATCAGGGTATACGTTCTTAGAAAGGGACGGTTTATTATGACATGCACTTGAAGAGAGGGGTCATTCATCATGACGTACGTTCAAAGAGAGGGGTTGTCCATCATGGTATACGCTCAAAGAGAGGGATCGTTCACCATGACATGCACTAAAAGAGAGGGGTTATTCACATCGAGACATGCTCAAAGAAAGGGGTCGTCCATCACGGGATACAATCATAGAGAGAGACCGATTATTACGACAAACTCTCGAAGGGAGGGGTCATTCTCCGCAATATACCCTCAAAGAGAGGGGTCGTACATCGCGATATACGCTCAAAGTATGGTATTGTTCATTATGATATGCACTCGAAGAGAAGGGTCATTCATCGCGACGTATGCACAATGAGAAGGGGCGTCCATCACGGTATACACTCTAAGAAAGAGATCGTTCATTATTACAAGCACTCGAAGAGAGTGGTCATTCAAAGCGACATACACTCAAAGAGAGGGGTCATCCATCACAACATACGCTAAAAGAGAGCGAATGTTCATTATGAAATACGCTCGAAGAGAAGGGTCATTCACTGTGACATATGCTCAAAGAGAGGGGTCATCCATCACGGAATACGCTCAAAGAAAAGGACCGTTCATTATGAAATTCTTTCGAAGAGAGGGGTCATTTACCATGACATACGCTCTGCGAGAGGGGTCATCCATCACGGTATACGCTCTAAGAAAGGGACCATTCATAACGAAATACGCTCGAAGAGAGGGGTCTGTCACTATGACATACACTCAAAGAGAAGGTTCATCCATCACGGTATACGCTCTAAGAAAGGGGTCGTTCATTATGACATGCACTCGAAGAGTGGAGTCATTCATCGCAACATACGCTCAAAGAGTATGGTCGTCCGTCACGGTATACGCACTAAGAAAGGGACCATTAATTATGACATACACTGAAAGAGAGGGGTCATTCACCGCGACATATGCTCAAAGAGAGGGACCGTTCACCACGAAATGCACTCAAAGAGAGAGGTTTTTCATCGCAACATATGCTCAAAGAGAGGGATCGTCGATCATGGGATACGCTCAAAGAGAGGGACAGGTCATTACGACATACTCTAGAAGTGAGGGGTCATTCACCACGAGATACTCTCAAAGAGAGGGATCGTCCATCCTGGTATACGCTCTTTAAAAGGGACTGTTCATTATGACATGCACTCGATGAGAGGGGTCCATTCATCGCGACATACACTCAAAGAGAAGGATCGTCCATCACGGTATACGATCAAAGAGGGGGATCATTTACAATGACATGCACTCGAATAGAGGGGTCATTCATCGTGACATACGCTAAAAGAGAGTGGTCGTCCATCACGATATACGCTCAAAGAGAGGTACCGTTCACCATGAAATGCACTCAAAGAGAGGGGTCATTCAACGCGACATACGCTCAAAGAGAGGGTTCATCCATCACAGCATACGCTCAAAGAGAGGGACCGTTCATTATGAAATACGCTCAAAGAGAGGGGTCAGCCATCACGGTATACGCTCTAAGAAAGAGATCGTTCATTACAAAATACGCTCGAAGAGAGGGGTCGTTCATATCCACATATGCTTAAAGAGAGGGTCAACCATCACGTCATACGCTCAAAGAGAGGGACTGTTCATTATGAAATACGCTCGAAGAGAGGGATCATTCACCGCGACATAGGCTCAAAGGGAGGGGTCATCCATCACAGTATACGGTCTAAGAAAAGGACCATTCATTATGAAGTACGCTCGAAGAGAGGGGTCATTCATCGCGACATACAGTCAAAGAGTAGGTTCATTCATCACGTTATACGCTTTAAGAAAGGGACTGTTCATTATGACATGCACTCGAAGAGAGGGGTCATTCATCGCGACATACGCTCAAAGATAAGGGTCGTCCATCATGATATACGCACTAAGAAAGGGACTGTTAATTATGACATGCACTCAAAGAGAGGGGTCATTCATCGCGACATACGTTTAGGAAGAGGGATCGTCCATCACGGTATACGCTCAAAGAGAATGACCGTTCAACATGATATGTAGTCAAAGAGAGGGGGCATTCATCGCGACATACGCTCAAAGAGAGGGACCGGTCACTACGACACTCTCGAAGAGAGGGGTCATTCACCGCGACATACGCTCAAAGAAAGAGACTGTTCATTATGACATGCACTCCATGAGAGGGGACATTCATCGCGACATACACACAATGAGAAAGGTCGTTGAATCAACCTTTTTCAGGTTGAAAGATGGAAAAAAGAAAATTAGTTTGAAAAGTTTTAAGGAAACAAGATCTTTGGTGGTATTGTTTTAATGCCCTTCGAAAATGTTATTTAAAAAATATAAATTCTTTTGGAAAAATAAATTTGGAGCCGCCATCGGTCACTAAGGTAGACCGGACACCTTAAAAGGAAAATCAAAGATTTATTTTGAAAAAGGTTTTTGGACTTGGTTATGCCTGGGGAAGGATTAGCAACCCCATCACTCTCTAAAATCGGTACCAAAAATATTTTCTGTAAAAATCATGTTTCAACTTTAATTTAATTTTAAATCCTTTTCTAAATTCAATTGACCTTAATTAAATTTGTTTAATTTAATTGGTGAATTCAAATCAATAAAGCATTTATTTAATAAGGTTGGCGATACACCGGACCAAAGATTAAATCAACGTCAAATAATATTGTTCGTCGTGTTAGTTTAGGGTTCAGATCCTGCACGTCAGCTTATGAATGATGCAACATAAAAAGAAATGATGTCATAATCGTGTCAGCTTTTAATTTTAATTACCTAGAGATGATGAAAAATAATTTTAATATTTCGCTCAACGTCCGATGATTCGGACCGTTATGACACGAGCATAAAAACTAATGATCGCCTCTTTTCTTATAATCTAATCAATTAAATAAATAGAAACTGACCTAAATAAATAATACTAAATTATGTGAATGATTATAGTCTAGTTATACGAATCCAAAGGTAAAAAATCGAATGATTCAGCGCATGCATTTGGTGAGACAAATTCTAGAAATAAAATATCATTATTATTCTACCTCAATATGAAGAATTAAACATAAATAAATACACATGCAAGTAACAATTGATTTTGATTTAAAGACCATGTAATATATATAATATATATATAAAGGATAAAACAAAATGACATGCTTAGGAATAAATTAAATAAAACAAGGATGCCTGTATACATAACTAACGATATATACATATATATTTGATTACATACATTATTAATACATAGTTATGCAACATAATATATCACATTTGATGATTTCATAATATCCACAACTACATATTATATATATACACACACCGATAAAACTTAAACAAATAGTAAGGTAGAATATTAACATGCGTAGTACACATATTATTATAATAAACACACGTACAAACATGCAATATTAATGTAAAATATATGACCATAATATTAATACCCGTACAGAAATTAAAGCGTCCAAGCCCATTATTTTAAACATAAAAGTGACGAGTTAGACCCAGATAAAATGGTGATTACAGTCGTCCATCATGGTATACGCTCTAAGAAAGGGACCATCCATTATGACATGCACTCAAAGAGAGGGGTCATTCAATGCATCATATGCTCAAAGAGAGGGGTCACCCATCACGGCATACGCTCAATGAGAGGGACCATTTATTATGAAATACGCTCGAAGAGAGGGGTCATTCACCGCGACATACGCTCAAAGAAAAAGGTCATCCATCACAGGTACGCTCTAAGAAAGAGACCGTTCATTGTGAAATACGCTCGAAGAGAGGGGTCATTAAACGCGACATATGCTGAAAGATAAGGGTCATCCATCACGGTATACGCTCTAAGAAAGGGACCTTTCATTATGACATGCACTCAAAGAGAGGGGTCATTCATCGCGACATACGCTCAAAGAAAAGGATCGTCAATCATGGTATACGCTATAAGAAAGGGACCATTCATTATGACATGCACTCGAAGAGAGGGGTCATTCATCGCGACATACGCTCAAAGAAAAGGGTCGTCTATCACGGTATACGCTTAAAGAAAGGGACCGTTCATTATGACATGCACTCGAAGAGAGGGGTCATCCAACGCGACATACGCTCAAAGAGAGGGGTCATCCATCACGGTATACGCTTAAAGAGAGGTATTATTCACCATGACTTGAACTCGATAAGAGGGGTCATTCATCGCAACATACGCTCAAAAAGAGGGGTCATCGATCACGATGTAGGCGCAAAGAGAGGAACCGTTCGGTATGACATGCCCTTGAAGAGAGGGGTCATTCATCGCGACCTACGCTCAATGAGAAGGGTCGTACATCACGGTATATGCTCAAAGAGAGGGATCGTTCACCATGACATCCACTCGAAGAGAGGGGTCGTCCGTCACGGCGTATGCACAAAGAGTGGGACCTTTCATTTTGGCGTACTCTCGAAGAGAGGCGTCATTCACCGCTACATACGGTTAAAGAGAGGGATCGTCCATCATGGTATACACTATAAGAAAGGGACCGTTAATTATGACATGCACTCGAAGTGTGCAGTCATTCATCGCGACATAAGCTCAAAGAGAAGGGTCGTCCATCACGGTATAAGCTCTAAGAAATATACCATTCATTATGACATTAACCCGAAGAGATAGGTCATGGCGGGGTCATCCATCACGACATACGCTCAAAGAGGGGGACCGTTCGTCCTGATATGCACTCAAAGAGAGGGTTCTTTCGTCGCGACATATAATCAAAGAGAGGGGTCATTCATCGCGACATATATTTAAAGAGAGGGTCATTCCATCACGGAATACGCTCATAGACAAGGACTGGTCATTATGACATACTCTCGAAGAGAGGGGTCACTCACCACATCATACGCTCAAAGAGAGGGGTCATCCATCACGATATACGCTCTAAGAAAGGGTTTTACGCTCAAAGAGAGGTGTCGTCCATCACGGTATACGCTTTACATTCACTCGAAGAGAGGGGTCAATCATCGCGACATACGCTCAAAGAGAAGGATCGTCCATCACGGGATACGCACTAAGAAATGGACTGTTTATTATGACATGACCCGAAGAGCGGGGTCATTCATCGCGACATACATTCAAATAGAGGGGTCGTCCATCACGGTATACGCTCAAAGAGAGGGACCGATCATTACGGCATACTCTCGAAGAGAGGGGTCGTCCGCCGCGATATACGCTCAAAGAGAGAGGTCGTCTATCACGGTACACGCTCAAAGAAAGGGACCGTTCATTTTGACATGCACTCGAAGAGAGGGGAATACGCTCAAGGAGAGGTGTCGTCCATCACGGTATTACCTCTAAGAAATGGAATGTTCGTTACGACATGCACTCGAAGAGAGGATTCAATCATCGCGTCATACGCTCAAAGAGAATGATCGTCCATCACGATGTACGCTCTAAGAAAGGGAGTGTTTATTATGGCAAGCACTCGAAGAGAGAGGTCATTCATCGCGTCATACGTTGAAAGAGAGGGGTCATCCATCACGGTATACGCTCAAAGAGAGGGATTATTCACCATGACATGCACTCAAAGAGAGGGGTCGTCCATCACTATATACGCTCAAAGAGAGGAGGGGTTGTCCATCACGGTACACGGTCAAAGAGAGGGACCGTTCACCATGACATGCACAAAAAGAGAGGGGTCATTCATCGCGACATATGCCCAAAGAGAGGGGTCGTCCATCACGGGATACGCTCAAATAGAGGGACCGATCATTACGACATACTCTCGAAGAGAGGGGTCATTCACCGCAACATACGCTCAAAGAGAGGGGTCGTCTATCACGATATACGCTCTAAGAAAGGGACAATTCATTATGACGTGTAGTCGAAGAGATGGGTCGTTCATCGCGACATATGCACAATGAGAAGGGTCGTCATGGTATACGCTCTAAGATAGGGGTCGTTCATTATGAAATACGCTTGAAGAGAGGGGTCATTAACCGCGACATACGCTCAAAGAGAGGGGTCATCCATCATGGTAGATGCACTAAGAAAGGGTTCGTTAATTATGAACTACCCTCGAAGACAGGGGTCATTCACCGCGACATACGCTCAAAGAGAAGGACATCCATCATGCTATATGCTATAGGAAAAGGACCGTTCATTATGACCTGCACTCGAAGAGAGGGGTCATTCATCGCGACATTTGGTGAAAGAGTTGGGTCGTCCATCACGGTATACGCTCAAAGAGAGAGATCATTCACCATGTCATGCACTCGGAGAGAAGGGTCATTCATCGCGACATATGCTCAAAGAGAGGGGTCGTCCTTCACGGCATACGCTCAAACAGAGCAATAGTTCATTATGACATACTCCAGAAGAGAGGGGTGATTCACCACGACATACACTCAACGAGAGGAGTCGTCTATCACGGTATACGCTCTTACAATGTGATCGTTCATTATGATATGCACTCAAAGAGGGGTCATTCATCGCGACATACGCTCAAAGAGAGGGCTCGTCCATCACGGCATATGCTCAAAAAGAGGGGCCGTTCATTATGACATACTCTAGTAGTGAGGGGTCATTCACCGCGACATACGCTAAAAGAGAGGGGTCGTCCATCACGGTATACGCTCAAAGAGAGGGACCCGTTAATTATGACATACGCTCGAAGAGAGGGGTCTGTCACTATGACATACGCTCAAGGAAAGGTGATGTTCATCACGGTATACGCTCTAGGAAAGGGATTGTTCATTATGAGATGCACTCGAACAGAAGGCTCATTGATCGCGATATACGCTCAAAGGGAAAGGTCATCCATCACAGTATGCGCTCAAAGAGAGGGGTTGTTCAGCATGACATGCACTCAAAGAGAAGGGTCATTCATTACGACATACGCTTAAAGAGAGGGGTCCTCCGTCACGGTATACGCTCAAAGAGAGGGGTCGTTTAGCATGACATGCATTCAAAGAGAGCGGTCATTCTGAGCGACATACGCTCAAAGAGAAGGGTCGTCCGTCACACTCTAAGAAAGGGACCGTTCATTATGACATGCACTCGAAGAGTCATTCATCGTGACATAAGCTCAAAGAGAGGTGTTGTCCATCACAGTATACGCTCAAAGAGAGGGACCGTTCACCTTGACATGCACTCGAAGAGAGTGGTAATTCATGGAGACATACGCTCAAAGAGAGGGGTGGTCCATCAGGGCATACGCTCAAAGAGAGGGACCGTTCATTATTATATACTCTCGAAGAGAGGGTTCATTCATTGCGACATACGCTCAAAGAGAAGAACCATTCACCATGACATGCACTTGAAGAAAAGGTCATTCATCGCAACATACACTCAAAGAGACGGGTCATCGATCACGGTATACGCTCAAAGAGAGGGACCGTTCATTATGACATGCACTCAAAGAGAGAGAACGTTCATTATGATGTACACTCGAATAGAAGGATCATTCCTCGCGACGTACACTCAAAGAGAGGGGTCATTCATCACGACATACGCTCAAAGAAAGGGGTCGTCCATACTGGCATACGCTCAGATAGACGGACCGTTCACCATGTCATGCAATCTAAGAGAATGGTCATTCATCGCGACATATGCTCAAAGAGAGGGGTCATCCATCATGGTATACGCTAAAAGAGAGGAACCGTCCATTAAGACATACACTCGAAGAGAGGGGTCATTCATCGTGACATGTCTTAAAAGACGGGTCGTTTATCACGGTATATACTCAAAGCGAGGAACCGTTCACCATGACATGCACTCGAAGAGAGCGGTCATTTATCATGACATACGCTCAGAGAGATGGATCATCCATCCTAGTATACGCTCAGATAGAGGTACCGTTCACCATGTAATGCACTCACAGAGAAGGGTCATTCATCGCGACATGCGCTCAAAGAGAGGGGCCATCCACCATGGTATACGCTAAAAGAGAGGGATCTTCCACTAAGACATACACTCAAAGAGAGGGGTCATTCATCGCGACATATGCTCAAAGAGATGGATCGTCCATCATGGTATACTCTCAAAGAGATCGACCGTTTATTATGACATGCACTTAAAGAGAGGGGTCAATCATTGAGACATATGCTCAAAGGGAGGGGTCGTCCATTACGTTATACGCCCAAAGAGAGGGACCACTCACCATGACGCACTCGAATAGAGGGGTCATTCATCGCGACATACGCTCGAAGATAGGGGTCGTGCATTATGGCATACGCTCAGAGAGATGGTCCGTTCATTATGACATATGCTCAAAGAGAGGGGTCATTGACCGCGTCATACTGTCAAAGAGAGGTTTCGTCCATCACAATATACTCTCTAAGAATGGGACCGTTCATTATGACATGCACTCGAAGAGAGGGGTCATTCATCGTGACAAACGCTCAAAGAGATGGGTCGTCCATCATGGTATACGCTCTACGAAAGGGACTGTTTATTATATCGCGACATACATTTAAAGAGAGGAGTCGTCCATCATGGTATACGCTCAAAGAGATGGAACATTTACCATGACATGCACTCAAAGAGAGGGGTCATTCACCGCTACATACGCTCAAAGAGATGGGTCGTCCATCACGGTATACTCTATAAGAATGTGACCGTTCGTTATGACACGCACTCGAAGAGAGGGGTCATTCATCGTGACATACGCTCACTGAGAAGGGTTGTCCATCACAGTATACGATCTAAGAATGGGACCGTTAATTATGACATGCACTCGAAGAGAGGGGTCATTCAACGCGACATACGCTCAGAGAGAGGGACCATTCATTATGACATACGCTCAAAGAGAGGGATTTTCCATCACCGTATACGTTCAAAGAGAGGGACCGTTCACCATGTCATACACTCGATGAGAGGCATCATTCATCGCGACATCCGCACAAAGAGAGGGGTCAACCATCATGGTATACGCTTAAAGAGAGAGACCGTTCAACATGACATGCACTCAAAGATAGGGGTCATTCACAGCGACATGTGCTTGAAGACAGGGGTTGTCCATCACATTATACGTTCCAAGAAGGGTACCATTCATTATGACATGCACTCAAAGAGAGGGGCATTCACCGCGACATACGCTCAAAAAGTGAACTCGTCCCTCACAGTATACGGTCTAAGAAAGGGATCGTTCATTATAACATGCACTCGAAGACAGGGGTCATTCATCGTGACATACACTCAAAAAGAGGGTCATCGATCACGATATACACTCAAAGAGAGGGTTCGTCCATTATGACATGCACTCGAAGGGAGGGGTCATTCACAGCGATATATGCTCAAAGAGAAGGGTCGTCCATCATGGTATATGCTCCAAGAAAGGGACTATTCATTATGACATGCACTCAAAGAGAGGGGTCATTCATCGCGACATACGCTAAAAAAGAGGGGTCGTCCTTGTCGTTATACGCTCAAAGAGAGGGACCGTTCACTAAAACATGAACTCGAAGGGAAGAGTCATTCAACGCGACATACGCAAAAAGAGAGGGGTCGTTCATCACGGCATACGCTCAAAGAGAGGACCATTCATTATGACATACTATCGAGGAGAGGGGTCATTCACTGTGACATACTCTCAAAAAGAGGTGTCGTCCATCACGGTATACGCTCTAAGAAAGGGACCATTCATTATGACATGTAGTCAAATAGAGGGGTCATTCATCGCGACATTCGCTCAAAGAGAGGGGTCATCCTTTCACCATGACTTGCACTCGAATAGAGGGGCTTTCACCGTGACATACACTCAAAGAGATGGGACATCGATTACGGTATACGCTCAAAGAGAGGGACCGTTTATTATGATATGCACTAAAAGAGAGGGGTCATTCATCCTGACAAACGGTCAAAGAGAAGGGTCATCCATCACGGTATATGCTCTAAGAAATGGACCTTTCATTATGAGATACACTAAAAGAGAGGGGTCATTCATCGCGACATACGCTCAAAGAGATGGGTTGTCCATCACGGTACACGCTCTAGGAAAGGGACCATTCGTTATGACATACACTCAAAGAGAGGGGTCGTTCATCGCGATTTACGCTCAAAGAGAGGGGTCGTTCACCATGACATGCACTCAAATAGAGGGGTCATTCATTATGATCTGCACTCGAAGAGAGGGGTCATTCATCGCGACATAGAGTGGAAGAGTTGGGTTGTCCATCACGGTATACGCTAAAGGAGAGAGATGATTCACCATGTCATGCACTCGGAGAGAGGGGTCATTCATTGCGACATACGCTCAAAGAGAGGGGTCGTCCGTCACGGCATACGCTCAAACAGAGGAACCGTTCACCTGGACATGCACTCGAATAGACGAGTCATTCACTGCAACATATGCTCCAAGAGAAGGGTCGTCCATTACGGTATATGCTCTAAGAAAGGGACCATTCATTATGACTTGTACTCGAAGAGACGGGTCATTCATTGCGACATACACTAAAAAATAGGGGTCGTCCATCTCGTTATACGCTTAAAGAGAGGGACCGTTCACCAAAACATGCACTCGAAGAGAGGGGTCATTCAACGCGACATATGCTCAAAGAGATGGGTCGTCCATCACGGCATAAGCTCAAAGAGAGGGACCATTCATTATGACATAGTCTCGAAGAGAGATCAATCACCGCGACATACGCTCAAAGAGAGGTGTCGTCCATCACGATATACGCTCTAAGAAAGAGACCATCCATTATGACATGCAGTCAAAGAGAGGGGTCATTCAACGCGACATTCGCTCAAAGAGAGGGGCATCCATTACGTTATACTCTTAAAGAGGACCTTTCACCACGACTTGCACTCGAAGAGAGGGGTCTTTCATCGCGACATACGCTAAAAGAGAGGGGTCATCGATCACGGTATACGCTCAAAGAGAGGGATCGTTTATTATGACATGCACTGAAAAAGAAGGTTGATATGAATCCTGTTGTAGAATATCCGAATTTGTATTTGTGATTACCCGATCGTGATTCTAGTAAGTAACTGAAATGAAGAAGAGGAATTTTGAAATAAAACTTACAAGATGATATGAAATGGATGAATAGTATGGTGATATGGAATGATGATAAGATGGTTGTTGTGTTTAAGATGAAGTATGGAAAATATGGATGTATGGATGATGGAAGTGAAAATAAGGAATGTAATTGATGGTGCGGTGTAAACAAAGGAGGAACCAACACTAAAAAGTGAAGACTCGTTCCTTAAGAGTTTTTAAACCGTGACTTGGGTGAAAGGTTAAGGGATTTTGACCCTCTAGTTATAAGAACTAGGAACCATCAATATAAAAAAATAAATAGGGATAATGCTACAAGAACAATCTTGCAATCCGATAAAGTTCAAAAAGAACTATAAAAGAGAAACACTCTCAAGTTGTAATATATGTCAAATGTTGTATCTTTTACAATGGAATGAGTGCCTATTTATAGGTGTAAGACAACAACAAATTGATTGACCTAGACAAAGATTAAAGACTCATTATTCTAGTGTTAAAGGCCTATTAGTTTGTAGGTTATCTCATCTCTAATTGACTGCCAAAAGTTTGATATAGAAGGATGAATGTGGTCATTCTTAGAATGAATGTTGACATACATATCATCCACATGTAGAAACCCTTGGGCTGATGCTTGATTAAGTTGTCATTCATCCTCCTTTAATGGGCTGTTGATGAAACATTGAATTCAGCAATTGAATGATCTCTTGAATTTTTGGAAGAAGCATCTTGTAACTATTCCCTATTGAATTTCCAGCATGTACTGTCTTCAATAATTTAATCATATCTTAAGCTCCGGATATCGGATTGAGGTGATTCAAAATGCGTTGGAAAGCTAAGGAATACAAGAAGAAGTTTGAACAAGTCCTAAAGACTCAAATATGCTCGTATCTAATCAAAAAATGCCGAACAAGTTGACTGATATTCCTTGAATTCCCTCCTTGAGTGTTGTTATAACTCCTGCCTTTACTCTCCCTTAAATGGTGATAATGAAGGCTTTCATTGCATGTCTTCTCTTTCTTTCTTGCTGAAACTAATAGCCTTAAAGTGATGTAAAGACTCTCTTGAAAACATTAAAATCATGGCTGGAAATAATAACATTAAAGTGGTGTTATTGCTCCATTGAATTGCATTGTAACCAATCAGCCTTGATGGGCCTTCAAGGGACTTTAATTGATGTAAATGCCTTGTCATTCCTTAGAATATGATCAACCATTTCTCCAAAAGAATATCCTAGATGAAATAATATATAAGCAACCATTAAATAACAACTTTATTAAATAAAAATAAAAGTGAATGCATGAAACAGATTTAATGAGTTAGTTTAATTAATGAAACTAGTTTCATTGAATGATCTAGTTTAATTAATTATATCTCACACACTAAATGAACTTATAAACATAAGAAAACTAATATGCTTTAAGTGAACTATCATGCATTAATTGAGCTAATGAACTTTATTGAACTAACACGCTTAAAAGAACATCAAGCATTATTTATTCATGCACACATGTTGAAATTAAATTTAAAAACCAAAGAAAGAACTCATGCAAACTCATGCCAAGTAGGAGGCTGTATTGTTCCAACAAAGTTGATGTTGCATTCTCTAATTTTTAAACTTGAGTAAATAGATTTCCCATGGCCTCTTGGAATTTCTTGGTTTTAGCACACGTCATAGGTCCAATAGGAAATTCTTTTGAATCATTGTTGGTTGTGATCATATCAAGGGTCATCCATCACGGTATACGCTCTAAGAAAGGAACCTTTCATTATGACATGCACTCGAAGAGAGGGGTCATTCATCGCGACATACGCTCAAAGAGAAGGGTTGTCCATCACGGTATACGCTCTAAGAAAGCGAGCATTCATTATGACATGTACTCGAAGAGAGGTGTCATTCATCACGATATACGCTCAAAGAGAGGGGTCGTCCATCAGGGTATCCGCTCAAAGGGAGGGACCGTTCATCATTACATGCACTCGAACAGGCGGGTCATTCAACGCGACATACGCTCAAAGAGAGGGTCATCGATCATGGTATACGCTCAAAGAGAGGGACCGTTCATTATGACATGCAATCGAAGAGGGAGGTCATTCATCGCGGTATATGCTCAATGAGAGTGGTCGTCCACCACGGTATCCGCTCAAAGGGAAGGATCATTCACCATGACGTGCACTCGAATAGACGTGTCATTTATCGCGACATACGCTCAAAGAGAGAGACCGTCCATTGTGACATGCTCTCAAAGAGAGGGGTCATTCACCGTGAGATATGCTCAAAGAGAAGGGTCGTCCATCATGGTATATGCTCTAAGAATGGGACCATTCATTATGACATGCACTCGAAGAGAGGGGTCTTCATCATGTCATACGCTAAAAAAGAGGGGTCGTCCATGTCGTCATACGCTCAAAGAGAGGGACCGTTTAGCATAACATGCACTCGAAGAGATGGTCGTCCATCATGGCATACGCCAAAGAGTGGGACCATTCATTATGACATACTCTCGAAGAGAGGGGTCATTCACCACGACATACGCTCAAAGAAAGGTGTCGTCCATCACGGTATACGCTCTAAGAAAGGGACCATTGATTATGACAAGCAGTCGAAGAGAGGGGTCATTCATCGTGACATTTGCTGAAAGAGAGGGGTCATCCATCACGGTATACTCTTAAAGAGAAGGACCTTTCACCATGACTTACACTCGAAGAGAGGGGTCATCTATCATGGTATACGCTCAAAGAGAGGGACCATTTATTATGACATGCATTGAAAGAGAGGGGTCATTCATCGTGACATATGCTCAAAGAGAGGGGTTTTCCATCACCGTATACGCTCAAAGAGAGGGACCATTCACCATGTCATGCACTCGAAGAGAGGGGTCATTCATTGCGGCATACGCTCAAAGAGAGGGGTCATTCATCCTGGTATACGCTCAAAAAGAGGGACCGTTCACCATAACATGATCACGAATAGAGGGGTTATTCACCGCGGCATATGCTCAAAAAGAAGGGTCGCCCATCGCGGTATATGCTATAAGGGACCATTCATTGTGACATGTACTCGAAGAGAGGGGTCTTTCATTGCGACATACGCTAAGAAAAGGGGTCGTGTATCGTCTCCACACGGATTGTTATACTTAATATGTCTTCTTTTGTCTTCATGCTCTATAAAATAAAATAAAAGCACAAGTAGTTTTTGGTGTGATTAAACTAAATAACGAACGCTAAATAATAATAGAAAAATCAAAAAGAGAAACTGGTTAGGATGCAGTTGTGTTGTATAGTGGATTCAATTGACTTGTTTTTGTCCAATGCAATCGCACAACAACGTTCTCCTCATTTTTCTCATCAGCTTGCCTACAATATCGCTACTTGTCCCTATCTGCTGCCTCGGCATCAGGTCCTGCCTCCTCCTCATTTGTTGCCGTGGCAATAGCATTTCCTGCAAAGATACAAAAATATAGTAAAACTTGTTTTTTCTGTAAATATCATCTTTAATAGTATAACCTCTAAATATCTCACATTAAGTATATGCATTTGTCTAAGTAGGTATAGATTTGGTGATTAATTCCCGCAAAAGGTGTAAAAAGTGATAGTGAATTGAGCACTTATCACCCACCCAAACTCGAACTATTGCTTGTCCTCAAGCAATGCAAACCATCAAATTGTCAAATCTTATTCTTTCTTGGTCTTATGTTTTCATCTATTCTCCCCACCATAACTATGACTCTTCTTTAGATTTAACCTTTTGGTTACCCAAGGGTTTACCTAGAAAACAAACTATAAGATTTTGTGAGTGTGTGCGTTTTTGTGGACAAGTTTGATTAAAGGCCTTCTTAGACAAACTCTAAGTTCAAGACAAATAGATTTGAATTTAATGTTCTCTTCTTTAAAAACACCAATTTCTTGAGCTAATTTCGGGCACCTCAAGGATTATGTTTTCTCCTTAATATTTTCTTATTTCTTTTGCTATTCTTTTAAGCACATTAAATCCAATTTCGGTCACCTCTAACATGAAGAAGAGTACTTCCTAGAGCCGGTGATAGGCACATCTAGTCATAAATTCAAAAATCTAAGTCTTTATCACCTAAGTTTATTAAAAGAATTCCTATAGTCAAACAAGTCCCAAAAGTATTTTTAAGATCAACCACGACATACGCTAAAAGAGAGGGGTCATCCACCACCGTATACGCTCAAACAGAAGGACCATTCATTATAACATACGCTTGAAGAGAGGGGTCATTCACCGTGACATACGCTCAAAGAGAGGTGACGTCCATCACGGTATACACTCTAAGAAAGGGACCGTTCATTATGACCTGCACTCAAAATTAAGGGTCATTCATCACGGTAAAGCTCTAAGAAAGGGACCGTTTATTATGACATGCACTCAATTGAGGGGTCATTCATCGCGACATATCTCAAAGAGAGGGTCATCGATCACGGTATACGCTCAAAGAGAGCAACCGTTGATTATGAGATGCACTCAAAGAGAGGGGTCATTCATTGAGAAATATTCTTAAAGAGAAGGGTCATCCATCACGGTATACGCCCAAAGAGAGGGACCACTCACCATGACATGCACTCGAATAGAGGGGTCATTCATCACGACATACACTCGAAGATAGGGTTGTCCATTATATTATACGCTAAAAGAGATGGTCTGTTCATTATGACATACGCTCGAAGAGAGGGGTTATTGTCCGCGTCATACGCTTAAAGAGAGGTGTCGTCCATCACAATATACTCCTAAGAATGGGACCGTTCATTATGACATGCACTCGAGTAGAGGGGTCATTCATCGCGACAAACGCTGAAAGAGATGGGTCGTCCATCACGTTATATGCTCTAAGAAAGGGACAAATTATTATATCGCGACATACGTTCAAAAAATAGGTCGTCCATCACGGTATATGCTCAAAGAGAGGGACCATTCACCTTGACATGCACTCAACGAGAGGGGTCATTCACCACGACATACGCTAAAAGAGAGGTGTCGTCCATCACGGTTTTCGCTCTAAGAAAGGGACAATTCATTATGACATGCAGTCGAAGAGAGGGGTCATTCGTCACGACATTCGCTCAAAGAGAGGGTTCGTCCATCACGGTATACTTTCAAAGAGAATTAACTTTCACCTTAACTTGCACACGAAGAGAGGTGTCTTTCATCGCGACATACGCTCAAAGAGAGGTGTCATCGATCATGGTATACGCTCTAAGAGAGGGGCCGTTTATTATGACATGCACTGAAAGAGAGGGGACATTCATCGTGACATACCCTCAAAGAGAGGGATTTTCCATCACCATATACGCTCAAAGAGAGAGACCGTTCACCATGTCAAGCACTCGAAGAGAGGCGCCATTCATCGCGACACACTCTCAAAGAGAGGGGCCATCCATCATGGTATACGCTCAAAGAGAGGGACCGTTCAACATGACATGCACTCAAAGAAAGGGGTCGTTCACAGCGACATACGCTTGAAGACAAGGGTCATCCATCACGATATACGTTTTACGGAAGGGACCATTCATTATGACATGCACTCAAAGAGAGGTGCATTCATCGCGACATACGCTCAAATAGAGAACTCGTCCCTCACAGTATACGGTCTAAGAAACGAACCGTTCATTATGACATGCACTCGAAGAGAGGGGTCATTCACCGCAACATACGCTCAAAAAGAGGATCATTGATCACGGTATACGCTCAAAGAGAGGGACCGACCATTATGACATGCACTCAAAGAGAGTGGTCATTCACCGCGTCATATGCTCAAAAAGAAGGGTCGTCCATCACGGTATATGCTCTAAGAAATGGACCATTTATTATGACATGCACTCGAAGAGAGGGTCATTCATCGCAACATAAGCTAAAAAAGAGGGGTCATCCATCTCGTTATAGGCTCAAAGAGAGGTACCGTTCACTAAAACATGCGCTCGAATAGAGGGGTCATTCAACACGACATATGCTCAAAGAGAGGGGTCGTCCATCACGGCATATGCTCAAAGAGTGGAACCATTCATTATGACGTACTATCGAGGAGTGGGGTCATTCACCGCGACATACGCTCAAAGAGAGGTGTCGTCCATCACGGTATACGCTCTAAGAAAGGGACCATTGATTATGACATGCACTCGCAGAGAGGGGTCAATCATCGCGATATACGCTCAAAGAGATGGTCATTGATCACGGTATACGCTCAAAGAGAGGGACCGTTCATTATGACATGCACTCGAAGAGAGAGGTCATTAATAGTTATATACGCTCAATGAGAGGGGTCGTCCATCACGGTATCCTCTCAAAGGGAGGGATCGTTCACCTTGACATGCACTCGAATAGACGGGTCATTTATCGCGACATACGCTCAAAGAGAGAGTCATCGATGACGGTATACGCTCAAAGAGAGGGACCGTCCATTATGACATGCACTCGAAAAGAGGGGTCATTCACCGCGACATATGCTCCAAGAGAAGGGTCGTCCATTACGGTATATGCTCTAAGAAAGGGACCATTCATTATGACATGCACTCGAAGAGAAGGGTCATTCATCGCGACATACGCTAAAAAAGAGTGGTTGTCCATCTCGTTATACGCTTAAAGGGAGGGACCGTTCACCAAAACATGCACTCGAAGAGAGGGGTCATTCAACCCGACATATGCTCAAAGAGAGGGGTCATCCATCACGACATACGCTCAAAGAGAGGGACCGTTCATTATGATATACTCTCGAAGAGGGGTCATTCATGGCGACATATGCTCAAAGAGAGGTGTCATCCATCACGATATACGCTCTAAGAAAGTGACCATTCATTATGACATGCAATTGAAGGGAGGGGTCATCCATTACGGTATACTCTTAATGATAAGGGCCTTTCACCATGACTTGCACTCAAAGAGAGGGGTATTTCATCGCGACATACGCTCAAAGAGAGGGGTCATCGCTCATGGTATAGCTCAAAGAGAGGAAGTGTATATTTTGACATGCACTGAAATAGAGTGGTCATTCATCGTGGCATACGCTCAAAGAGAAGGGTTGGTACGAATCCAGTTGCTGAATATCCTAATTTGTATTTGTGATTACCCGATCGTGATTCTAGTAAGTAACTGAAATGAAAAATAAGAATTTTGGAATAAAACTTATAAGATAATATGAAATGGATGGATAGTATGGTAAAATTAAATGATGATAAGATGGTTGTTGTGTTTAGGATGAAGTACTGAAAATATGGATGTATGGATGATGGAAGAGAAAATAAGGAATGTAATTGATGGTGCGGTGCAAACAAAGATGGAACCAACACTAAAAAGTGAAAACCCATTCCTTAAGAGTTTTTAAACCGTGACTTGGGTAAAAGGTTAAGGGATTGTGACCCTCTAATTATAAGAACTAGGAACCAGCAATATAAAAAAATAAATAGGGATAAATGCCACAAGAACAATATTGCAATCCGAAAAAGTTCAAAAAGAACTATAAAAGAGAAACACTTTCAAGTTATAATATGTCAAAAGTTGTATCTTTTACATGGAATGAGTGCCTATTTATAGGTGTAAGACAACAACAAATTGATTGACCTAGACAAAGATTAAAGACTAATTATTCTAGTGTTAAAGGCCTATTAATATGTAGGTTATCCCATCTCCAATTGACATCCAAAAGTTTGATATAGAAGGATGAATGTTGACATTCTTAGAATGAATGTTGACATACATATCATCCACATGTAGAAACGCTTGGGCTGATGCTTGATTAAGTTGTCATTCATCCTCCTTTAATGGGCTGTTGATGAAACATTGAATTCAGCAATTGAATGGTCTCTTGAATTTTTGAAAGAAGCATCTTGTAACTATTCCCTATTGAATTTCCAGTATGTACTGTCTTCAATAATTTAATCATATATCTTAAGCTCCTGATATCGGATTGAGGTGATTCAAAATGCATTGGAAAGTTAAGGAATAGGGGAGGAAGTTTGAACAAGACCTGAATACTCAATTGTGCTCGTATCTATTCCAAAAATAGCGAACAAGTTGGCTGATATTCCTTGAATTCCCTCCTTAAGTGTTGTTATAACTCTTGCCTTTACTCTCCCTTAAATGGCGATAATGAAGGCTTTCATTGCATGTCTTCTCTTTCTTTCTTGCTGAAATTGACAGCCTTAAAGTGATGTAAAGACTCTCTTAAAAACCTTAAAACCATGGCTGGAAATAACAACATTAAAGTGGTGTAATTGCTCCATTGAATTGCATTGTAACCAATCAGCCTTGATGGGTCTTCAAGGGACTTTAATTGATGTAAATGCCTTGTCATTCTTGAGAATATGATCAACTATCTCTCCAAAAGAATATCCTAAATGAAATAATATATAAGCAATGATGTGAGCACATAACACTCTTAGTATGTGTGTTTACTTATGTATATACTATTTTAATTATTAGTATGTGTGTTTACTTATGTATATACTATGTTAATTATGTTTGCATTTGGTTTTAAGTGTGTTTGTGTGGTTAAAATAAGACTACAAGGCTTTTTAGATGTGTTTACCTTGTTCTAATATAGGTACTTAGGAGAACCTTAGCTCAAGTGGGCATACTCAGCTTATCTCCAGCTCAGGAGAGCGTATGCAGTTCAATACCAGCTCAAGTGGATTATATTCCACTCAAAAGAAGCTCAATGGTGTGCACGCAGCTCACCTTAGCTCTGGGCAGCTCAGAGGCTTAGCTCCCAGCTCCATTTAGCTCCTAACACTCTTAGCTAGTTCGTATCAGCTCATCTCCATTTCTAGCTCAATTCAACTCAAGTTGAAGTGACCTACAGCAGCTGAAACCTATCGTACACAAAGAGCAGGTGTCCTACGCATGTGCCATGCATGTGGGGCCCACATAGCACCCTTTTCCACAAGTTTGGGCGTCCAAAAGCAAGCAAGCCAAACAAGGCCCTTGTTTTGAAGACCAATCAGCAACATTGGATAAGAATGAGTGGTTTCTTATTCAAATTCAAACATTAAACACATGTATAATGTGTTTTAAGTGCCAAAACATGTGGCTAAGGATATTAGGAGCCTAGGAGAAATTATTTGAGCATTTTAATTTTAATTTTCCTTTGAATTAAGGCTACACATTCAAATTTGGCCAACTTCTCCTTTATTCCTATATATTTACTTAATTTTGTAAAGACAAGGTTAGATATTTTATGAATAAAATCACTTGTGAGATTTTCTCTCAATTTCAGTTCTTCATTGAACTTTTCTTGACAAATTCAGACTTTGTTTGAGTGTGTCAAATCCTTGATACTTCGGGTTCCTAGATCGCTATCTAGAGGGTCCAAGTCCGTTGACGAAGAACGTATTCGATTCGGGTCCGCTCAGTATATTGTTCGGGTTCTTTTGAGTTCAACGTCGTGGTTATTTTCCAGCAACTTAAATGATAAGAGGGCTCCTTGTTGAGGACGCCTTCTTGATTGTTTCGGATCTAGGATTGAAGTAAGATGTCTCCTGCAATAAGCATGGCTGCAAATTGGTGTTTAAAAGGGCTGGAAAATTTAGGTAGACAGAATGTAGAAGATGAAGGCTCGGAGAAGTTGACAATGGTGGAACGCTGAAAGTATTGGTTTGGTTATGGCTAGGATTGGTCTTTGGTGAGGTGAATGGTGAGAAATGAAGTTTCTGACAAGGTTGAAAAATAGGTTGCAAGGGGTAGTACGAAAATGAAATAAAAACAAGGAAAAGAAATAAAATGAAACAAACTCCAAGGATGAACTCGAACAATCTGTTGAACGAACCCGAACCTTATCTTGAACTTGCTTCAGACGGACTTGGACCCTTCGATTATCTACAACCGAGAACCCAAAGTATCAAAGGGGTTGACCACGCAAGCAACGAACTTGAGAAGTCAGAAAGTTCTCAAAAGAACCGAAATGAGAGAAATTCTCACAAAAGTAAATTTCATTCAAATTGTCTTCTTTTTCACATTACAAAGTATACATATATATAGGCTAGTACAAGGGAGTTGGCGCCTAGAATACTTGGCCAGAATTGAATTGGAAGTTTCAGATGAGTGGCTGAAATGTAAGCACAATTAACATGTGTTAATTATGTTAAATGTGGATGAGAAAACTACTCATCCTTATCCTTTGTGGCCGGCTGGTTTTGGAGGGAGGGAAGACTGAATTTCAAACATTTAACACATGTGTTTTATGTGTGAAATTCAAAGGAAATAACTCCTTGTCCTTATCTTACTTTGACGCCAACTTCAAGGAGGGAAATCTTGAAATTTGAATCTGCCACATGCCATGCACATGCTTGGAAGGATGGTGGACGCCCCTCATGCTGGTCACATGACCATGACACACTCTCCCACGTGGAGGACACCTTTGAGCTATCCCGGGACTCACCAGCTTGAGTTGAGCTAGTAGAGCTGGAGTTGAGCTGAATGGAGCTGAGTTGAGCTGAATTCAGCTAGCTGAAGTGTTGAGGATTAGTTGAGCTGAAACGAGCTGCTAGAAATCCATTGAGCTTTTCCCGAGCTAAGGTGAAGTCCTTCATTTGGTACTCTTCCTTGTGCCTATGAGAAAACAAAAGTTATACCATCATAAGTATTGTAAACTTATTAAAGAAAGTTAAAACAAGCTGAAAAACATAGTTATCATATTGGAAAACATGTAACAAGCTAAAGAAACATGGTAAACATGATTATGAGCTTGTGTTCTTATTGAACTTATTGAAAACACACCTATTTACATGCTTAATAAACACAATACTAGCTTAAGTACTATATAGTTACAAGATGTTACACATCAGTATGTAACATAGTGTAAAGTTTATTCTCTAAGGCATATGCATTATTAAAGGATTCTGAGACTTGTAAACATTTAAGAATAAGAACTTCCCTGAATTGCTTAGCCTTTGATCGAGTGATGGGTCCTGATGGTAAGACCTCCGGATCAGCTGATTGAGCTTGTGTAGATGTGCTCACATCATCCCCCCCTTCTTGAAAAGGATTTGTCCTCAAATCTGCAGAATCATTAAAAGGGGATAAGTCGGAAACATTAAATGTAGCACTTACATTGTATTCACCCGGCAAGTCCAACTTGTAAGCATTGTCGTTCACTTTCTCAACCACTTGAAAAGGACCATCTCCTCGTGGTAACAGCTTGGACCGTCGTTGGGTTGGAAAACGTTCCTTTCGGAAGTGAATCCAAACCCAATCTCCAACATCGAAGGTAACTCGCTTACGTCCTTTGTTCGCTTGCTTCTCGTATTGTTGAGTCCTTCGTTCAAGGTTATCTTTAACCTGTTGATGCAACTTCTTTACATAATCAGCCTTGGATTGTCCATCCCTGTTCGTCACTTGTTCATATGGCAAAGGCAACATATCGAGAGGAGTGATAGGATTAAATCCATAAACAACCTCAAAAGGTGACATTTTAGTAGCAGAATGAACGGCATGGTTATATGCAAATTCAACATGCGGCAAACAATCTTCCCACGTCTTAATATTCTTTTTGATGATGGAACGGAGTAAAGTAGATAAAATACGATTAACAACCTCAGTTTGTCCATCAGTTTGGGGATGACAAGTAGTAGAAAACATAAGTTTCGTACCTAATTTGCTCCAAAGAGTCCTCCAGAAGTGACTCAAGAATTTTACATCCCTGTCAGAAACAATCGACCTAGGAATACCATGTAAACGCACAATTTCCTTAAAGAACAAGTTAGCCACATTAACAGCATCATCGGTCTTATGACACGCAATGAAGTGTGCCATCTTTGAGAACCTGTCAACCACAACAAAGATACTATCTCTACCTGTCCTAGTCCTAGGCAATCCCAACACAAAATCCATAGATATATCAGTCCAGGGGGAGTCGGGAATAGGTAAAGGTAAGTACAAACCGTGTGGTAATACCTTCGACTTTGCTTTCTTACATGTCACGCATCGTTCACACATCCTTTCGACGTCTCGTCGCATCTTTGGCCAGAATAGGTGCTCCTTGAGAATGTGTAACGTCTTGGTGACTCCAAAGTGTCCCATAAGTCCTCCTTCATGAGCTTCTCGAATTAGGACCTCTCGAATTGACCCTTGAGGAATGCAGAGTCTTCCTTCTTTGAAAAGATAATCATCATGTCGATAAAATTTCTCATCTGCACCCTTTTCACACAATGTATATCTTTCTCCAAAATCAGGGTCAGTAGCATATAATTCTTTGATATAGGCAAACCCAATCAAATGAGAGTCTAAGTAATTCAGAAGTGCATACCTACGGGATAAGGCATCTGCTACAACGTTGTCTTTACCTTTCTTATATCGAATGACATAAGGAAAAGATTCTAGAAATTCAACCCACTTAGCATGCCTTTTATTCAACTTATGCTGACCTGTTATGTGCTTCAAAGCTTCGTGATCGGTGTGAATTACGAATTCTTTCGGTAAGAGATAGTGCTGCCATGTTTCAAGAGCTCGAATCAATGCATACATCTCTTTGTCGTACACTGGATAATTCAAGGTAGCACCACTTAACTTCTCGCTGAAATAGGCAATAGGTCGCTTCTCCTGTGATAAAACGGCTCCAATTCCTATTCCTGAAGCATCACACTCAATCTCGAACATTTTATCAAAGTTAGGTAAGGCTAACACTGGGGCCTTAGTCAAATAATCCTTAATTTTCAAGAAGGCTTCTTCCTGTTCATTACCCCAATTGAAGACTGAATTCTTCTTTATAATCCCGGTTAAGGGGGCGGTAATGGAACTGAAATTAGGTACAAACCGACGATAAAAACTAGCTAAACCATGAAAAGATCTAACCTGACTTATTGATGTCGGTCGAGGCCAATCCTGAATCGCCTTCACCTTTTCTGGATCGACTTCCACACCCTGTGCAGTCACGATAAAACCAAGAAAGGTAACCTTATCAGTACAAAACATACATTTCTTCAGATTACCAAATAACCTTTCTTTTCTCAATGTGCCAAGAACATTCCTCAAGTGTTCCTCGTGATCCTGCAAAGACTTGCTGTATATAAGAATGTCATCAAAGTACACAACACAATATTTTCCAATGTAAGATCGTAAAACATGATTCATCAGACGCATAAAGGTGCTAGGTGCGTTAGTTAAACCGAAAGGCATCACTAACCACTCGTACAGACCCAATTTCGTTTTGAAGGCTGTCTTCCATTCGTCGCCTTCTCGCATCCGAATCTGATGATATCCACTCTTTAAATCAATTTTGGAAAATATGGTCGCACCACACAACTCATCTAGCATGTCATCAAGACGAGGAATGGGATGCCTATACTTGATGGTAATCTGATTCACCGCTCGGCAATCAACACACATTCTCCATGTTCCGTCTTTCTTGGGTACTAAAAGCACTGGTACAGCGCACGGACTTAAACTTTCCCGAATGTAACCCTTTTCCATCAACTCGGTGATTTGTTTTTGAAGTTCCTTTGTTTCTTCTGGATTACTTCGATATGCTGGCCGATTTGGAATGGTAGCTCCCGGAATGAAATCAATTTGATGTTCTATACCTCGAATAGGTGGCAACCCACTCGGTGTCTCATCCGGAAACACATCTTCAAACTCCTGCAAAAGAGACGTAATAGATGCAGGCAAATCATTAGGAATATCAGATAACAAACAATACTCCTTATACATTAAAATAAGTAAAGTTTGTTGAGAGGAAAGACATTTCCTGATATCCTTGCCGCTCGCATATACGTTCGTCTTCTTCCTTTCTGTTTTGGCTTCCTCGACATTCTTTCTCAATCGAACCTGATCTTCTTGCACTTGACTCGGTGTCAAAGGTGCTAAGGTGATCTTCTTACCTGCATGTGTAAAAGAATATCGATTTGTAATTCCATCATGCAACGTACCTTTGTCGTATTGCCATGGACGTCCCAAAAGTAGGTGACACGCATCCATTGAGACGACATCACAAAGGATTTCATCTTTATACCTCCCTATGGTAAATGGTACCGAAACTTGTCTAGTAACTCGTACTTCTCCGCCATCATTTAACCATTGAAGACGGTATGGTTTGGGATGCTTCTTCGTCTTTAAGCCTAACTTATCAACCATGAAAGAACTTGCAACATTAGTACAACTACCACCATCAATAATGACAACACATACCTTGTCGTTAATGAGGCATCTAGTATGGAAGATGTTTTCTCGTTGCTGGTCGTCTTGTGTAGGTGTAGCATTTAGACTTCTTTTTATGACAAGTGCTTCACCGGTCATGTATGTATCCAAGGCATCATCCGCATCATCCTTGTCTTCCTCGTGTAAAGGTTCATGTTCTTCATTGTCGGATTCAGACTCAATCTCTCCGTTTTCTAACATCAACATAGTCTTCCGATTAGGACATTGGCTTGCAATATGTCCTCTTCCAAGACACTTAAAGCACTGAATATCCCTTGAGCGTTCTGGACGTTCTGGTTGTGCAATTTGCTTCCCACGCCCAACATCTACAATCGGGGCCTTTGGCTTGCTCGTTTCACCCTTCTCTTTGTTTTGAAACGGTGCTTGTTTCCTGAAATTGTTAGAAGGATTGAAAACAGAATTGGAAGGAGGTCTGAAAGAATTATTACTTCGGGATGACGACATCTTTCTTCGTTGCTGCCTCTCAACCTTAATTGCCATTTGCACCATTTCGTCTAATTCGACGTAATGTTGCAATTCAACAGCATTGGCAATGTCAGTGTTCAAACCTGAAAGGAATCGCGCCATGGTTGCTTCTCGGTCTTCCTCAATGTTAGCACGCATCATGGCCATCTCCATGTCTTTAAAATAATCTTCGACGCTTCGATTTCCTTGTTTCAAAGTTTGTAACCTTTGAAATAGGTCTCGATGGTAATGGGATGGTACGAATCTCTTTCTCAAAATTCTTTTCATCTCTGCCCATGTATTGATTGGACCTTCACCGGTTCGTCTTCTACTTAGAATCAATTGATCCCACCAAATTAAGGCATAGTCAACGAACTCCATCGCTGCCAATTGAACCTTCTTCTGGTCAGAATAATTATAGCAATCAAAGACGTGCTCCACCTTGCTTTCCCACGCAAGATATGCATCCGGATCTGATCGTCCTTGAAAAGGGGGTATGGCAACTTTGATGTTGTTCAAATTGTCATCCAGTTGTGCCTGGTGTTGTACACGCCTCCCATTTGTTCTAGGAGCATTCTGCCTCGGTTCTTGCACTTCTTCAACGTCATCATTGTTGTCATCATGGGAATTGTTTTGAGATCCCTCGATCTTGTCCATTCTCACGTGCAATTGTTCAATCTCTGATTGCACTACTCTTCGGACTTCTCGAAGCATGGCTTGCATCATAAGGCTTGGTTGAACGTCGTTTTGTTGTTGATCATCACGATCTCCATTTGAACCTGCCATTGTTAGTAAAGAACAAACAACACAAAATAAAAATAAGGATAAATGGACCTCACAAAGTACACACACAAGATCCTCACAAGTTCACTCCAAAGAAAAATAAAAATGGCACTCCAACACTCGTGTTTCACTCGGGAATACTTGAATGGCTCTTTTGATTCCCCTTCTGATCTCACACACACAAATGCCTTTTACCACTCCTTCTCTCGTTATAAGTTCTTTAGAGGACTAGCGTAGACTTCTTCAAATCTGTCACAAGTGTTAGTCTTTAACAACAACGGTTAGTGACAATCGAAATGTAAGGTTCTGTCCAAAACAAATTCGGTTAGTGTTAAATGGAAAGAAAAGTGATGTAAAGTAAGGTAAAGGTTAGAAAGAAAGAAAAAGAAAAAAAAAAAAAAAAAAAAAAAAAAAAAAAAATGGATTACTTACTACAAAGAAACACTTACTACTCTCCTTTCACCGAACAATCAATTCTTCATGCCCGGTTGATTGTGGTAGTGTTTGATGCTGTAGAACACATTAAACTTGCATTTTCTTTCATCTTTTCAATACCATGAAGTGCTTTTCTTTCAACTATTGATATTCTGATTTTTTTTTTGAATTTTCGGATTTTTTTTTTTAACTAGAGTTGACTTTGACTTTTTTTTTTTTGACTTTTTTTTTTTTGATTGTTTTTGCACTCACGAAGATGATTCTTACTTGTAATCCAACCTAGGCTCTGATACCACATGATAAGAGGGCTCCTTGTTGAGGACGCCTTCTTGATTGTTTCGGATCTAGGATTGAAGTAAGATGTCTCCTGCAATAAGCATGGCTGCAAATTGGTGTTTAAAAGGGCTGGAAAATTTAGGTAGACAGAATGTAGAAGATGAAGGCTCGGAGAAGTTGACAATGGTGGAACGCTGAAAGTATTGGTTTGGTTATGGCTAGGATTGGTCTTTGGTGAGGTGAATGGTGAGAAATGAAGTTTCTGACAAGGTTGAAAAATAGGTTGCAAGGGGTAGTACGAAAATGAAATAAAAACAAGGAAAAGAAATAAAATGAAACAAACTCCAAGGATGAACTCGAACAATCTGTTGAACGAACCCGAACCTTATCTTGAACTTGCTTCAGACGGACTTGGACCCTTCGATTATCTACAACCGAGAACCCAAAGTATCAAAGGGGTTGACCACGCAAGCAACGAACTTGAGAAGTCAGAAAGTTCTCAAAAGAACCGAAATGAGAGAAATTCTCACAAAAGTAAATTTCATTCAAATTGTCTTCTTTTTCACATTACAAAGTATACATATATATAGGCTAGTACAAGGGAGTTGGCGCCTAGAATACTTGGCCAGAATTGAATTGGAAGTTTCAGATGAGTGGCTGAAATGTAAGCACAATTAACATGTGTTAATTATGTTAAATGTGGATGAGAAAACTACTCATCCTTATCCTTTGTGGCCGGCTGGTTTTGGAGGGAGGGAAGACTGAATTTCAAACATTTAACACATGTGTTTTATGTGTGAAATTCAAAGGAAATAACTCCTTGTCCTTATCTTACTTTGACGCCAACTTCAAGGAGGGAAATCTTGAAATTTGAATCTGCCACATGCCATGCACATGCTTGGAAGGATGGTGGACGCCCCTCATGCTGGTCACATGACCATGACACACTCTCCCACGTGGAGGACACCTTTGAGCTATCCCGGGACTCACCAGCTTGAGTTGAGCTAGTAGAGCTGGAGTTGAGCTGAATGGAGCTGAGTTGAGCTGAATTCAGCTAGCTGAAGTGTTGAGGATTAGTTGAGCTGAAACGAGCTGCTAGAAATCCATTGAGCTTTTCCCGAGCTAAGGTGAAGTCCTTCATTTGGTACTCTTCCTTGTGCCTATGAGAAAACAAAAGTTATACCATCATAAGTATTGTAAACTTATTAAAGAAAGTTAAAACAAGCTGAAAAACATAGTTATCATATTGGAAAACATGTAACAAGCTAAAGAAACATGGTAAACATGATTATGAGCTTGTGTTCTTATTGAACTTATTGAAAACACACCTATTTACATGCTTAATAAACACAATACTAGCTTAAGTACTATATAGTTACAAGATGTTACACATCAGTATGTAACATAGTGTAAAGTTTATTCTCTAAGGCATATGCATTATTAAAGGATTCTGAGACTTGTAAACATTTAAGAATAAGAACTTCCCTGAATTGCTTAGCCTTTGATCGAGTGATGGGTCCTGATGGTAAGACCTCCGGATCAGCTGATTGAGCTTGTGTAGATGTGCTCACATCATTAAACATCCAAATCTGCCATTTTGGATGTTTTAATGCTCCCATGAAAGCCCTCGGAGCATTTCATCTTCATTAACCTCCAGAAACTGCCAGAATTCCTCCATCCCTTTTCTTTCTTTGTTTCAGTTTTTTTCTTTGTTTTCTTATCGTTTTAACATCATTCTAACATCCATAATATTGTGTTTATTGCAGAGACTTGCTTGCTATTATCCTAGATCCGTTTCAAACAAGGATCGTTGTTTTTGAAGCAACGAATCCCCAATATCAAGCAACCATTAGATAACAACTTTATTCAATAAAAATAAAAGTGAATGTATGAAACAGATTTAATGAGTTAATTTAATTAATGAAACAAGTTTCATTGAATGATCTAGTTTAATTAATTATATAACTCACACACTAAATGAACTTATAAACATAAGAAAACTAACATGCTTTAAGTGAACACTATCATGCATTGATTAAGCAAATGAACTTTATTGAACTAACATGCTTAAATGAACATCAAGCATTATTTATTCATGCACACATGCTAAAATTAAATTTAAAAACTTAAGAAAGAACTCATGCAAACTCATGCACAAGTAGGAGGCTGTATTGTTCCAACAAAGTTGATGTTGCATTATCTAATTTTCAGCCTTGAATAAATATATTTCCCATGGCCTCTTGGAATTTCTTGGCTTTAGCACGCGTCATAGGTCCAATAGGAAATTCTTTTGAATCATTGTTGGTTGTCATCATATCAAGGGTCATCCATCACGGTATACGCTCTAAGAAAGGAACCTTTCATTATGATATGCACTCGAAGAGAGGGGTCATTCTTCGCGACATACGCTCAAAGAGAAGGGTTGTCCATCACGGTATACTCCCTAAGAGAGGGACCGTTTCTCATGACATGCACTCCAAGAGAGGGTTCGTTGATCACGACATACGCTCAAAGAGAGGGACCATTCATTATGACATACTCACGAAGAGAGGGGTCATTCACTGCGACATACGCTGAAGGAGAGGGGTTGTCCATCACTGTATAAGCTCAAAGAGAGGGACCGTTTATTATGACATGCACTCAAAGAGAAGGGTCGTCCATCACGTTATACGCTCAAAGAGAGGGACCGTTGATTATGACATGCACTCAAAGAGAGGGGTCATTAAACTCAACATACGCTCAAAAAGAGGGATCGTCCATCACGGTATACGCTCAAAGACCGGGACCGTTTATTATGACATGCATTCAAAGAGAGGGGTCATTCACAGCGACATACGCAGAAAGAGAGGGGTCATCCATCATGGTATACGTTCTAAGAAAGAGACCGTTCATTATGACATGCACTCGAAGAGAGGGTCTTCCATCACGATATCTGATCAAAGAGAGGGACCGTTCACCATGACATGCAGTAGAATAGAGGGGTCACTCATCGTGATATACGCTCAAAGAGAGGGGACGTCCATCACGGTATACGCTCAAAGAGAGGGACCGTTTATTATGACATGCACTCAAAAAGAGGGGTCATTCACCGCAACATACGCTCAAGGAGAGGGGTCGTCCATCACGGTATACGCTCAAAGAGAGGGACCGTATATTATGACATGCACTCGAAGAGATGGATCATTCACCGCGACATTCACTCAAAGAGAGAGGTTGTCCATCACGGTATACGCTCAAAGAGCTGGACCGTTTATTATGACATGCACTCAAAGAGAGGGGTCATTCACCGCAACCTACGCTCAAGGAGAGGGGTCGTCCATCACGGTATACGCTCAAAGAGAGGGACTGTTTATTATGACATGCACTCAAAGAGAGGGGTCATTCATCACGACATACGCTCAAAGATAGGGGTTGTCCATCATGATATATGCTCAAAGAGAGGGACAGTTCACCATGACATGCACTCGAATAGAGGGGTCATTCAACGCGACATACGCACAAAGAGAGTGGTCATCCAACACGGTATACGCTCAAAGAGAGGTACCATTTATTATTACATACACTCAAAGATAGGGGTCATTCATCACGACATACGCTAAAAGTGAGGGGTTTGTCCAAAACATGCACTAGTAGAGAGGGTTCATTCAACGCACCATACACACAAAGAGAGGTGTCGTCCATCACGATATACGCTCAAAGAAAGGAACCATTGATTGAGATATACTTTCGAAGAGAGGGGTCTTTCGCCGCGACATACACTTAAGGAGTGGGGTCGTCTATCACGGTATACATTCAAAGAGAGGGACCGTTTATTATTATATACACTCGAAGACAGGGGTCATTCACCGCGACATACGCTTCAAGGGAGGTGTCGACCATCACGTTATACGCTTTAAGAAAGGGATCGTTCATTATGACATGCAATCGAAGAGAGGGGTCATTCATCACGACATGTGCTCAAAGAGAAGGGTCGTCCATCATGGTATACGCTCTAAGAAAGGGACTAGTTATTATGTCATGCATTCGAAGAGAGGGGTCAATCATCGCGACATACGCAAAAAGAGAGGGGTTGTCCTACATGGTATACTCTCAAAGAGAGGGGTAATTAATCGCGACATACGCTCAAAGAGAGAGGTCGTCCATCATGGTATACTCTCAAAGAGGGGGAACACTCACCATGATATGCACTCGAAGAGAGAGGTCATTCATCGCGACAAACGCTCCAAGAGATGGGTAATGCATCGCGACATATGCTCAAAGACATGGGTTCCTTCACGGTATACGCTCAAAGAGAGGGACTGTTGCCCATGATATGCACTCAAAGAGGGTTCATTTAACATGACATACGCTCAAAGAGAGGAGTCGCCCATCACGGCATACGCTCAAAGAGAAGGACCATTCATTATGTTATACTCTCGAAGAGAGAGGTCGTCCATCACGGTATACGCTCAAAGAGAGGGACCGTTCCCCATGACGTACTCAAAGAGAGGATTCATTTAACGCGACATACACTCAAAGAGAGGGGTCGTCCATCACGGCACACGCTCAAAGAGAGGGACCATTCATTATGACATGCATTCGAAGACAAGGGTCATTCATCGCGACATGTGCGCAAAGAGAGGGTCATCCATCACGGTATATGCTCAAAGAGAGACACCGTTCCTCATGACATGCACTCAATGAGAGGGTCAATTTAACGCGACATACGCTCCAAGAGAGGGGTCGTCGATCACGACATAGGCTCAAAGAGAGACCATTCATTATGACATGCTAACGAAGAGAGGGGACATTTTCCGCGACATACGCTCTAGGAGAGGGGTCATCCATCTCGGTATAAGCTCAAAGAGAGGGACTGTTTACTATGACATGCACTCAAAGTGAGGGGTCGTCCACCATGTTATACGCTGAAAGAGTGGGACCGTTGATTATGACATGCACTCAAAGAGAGGGGTCATTCATCGTGACATATGGTCAAAAAGAGAGGTCGTCCATCACGGTATACGCTAAAATAGCGGGACCGTTTATTATGACATGCACTCAAAGAGAGGGGTCGTCCATCACGGTATACGCTAAAAGAGAGGGACCGTTTATTATGACATGCACTCAAAGAGAGGGGTCATTCATCACGACATAAGCTCAAAGAGAGAGGTTGTCCATCACGATATACGCGTAAAGAGAGGGACAGTTCACCATGACATACACTCGAAGAGAGGGGTAATTCAATGCGACATACGCACAAAGAGAGGGGTCGTCCAACACGGTATACGCTCAAAGAGAGGTACCATTTATTATTACATGCACTCAAAGAGAGGGGTCATTCATCATGACATATGCTAATAGAGAGGCGTCGTCCATAACATGCACTAGAAGAGAGGGTTCATTCATTGCGCCATACGCACAAAGAGAGGGGCCATCCATCACGACATACGCTCAAAGAAAGGGACCATTGATTATGACATACTCTCGAAGAGAGGGATCATTGGCCAGGACATACGCTCAAGGAGTGGGGTTGTCCATCACAGTATACGTTCAAAGAGAGGGACTATTTATTATTACATACACACGAAGAGAGGGGTCATTCACTGTGACATACGCTTCAAGGGAGGTGTCGACCATCACGTTATACGCTTTAAGAAAGGGATCGTTCATTATGACATGCACTCGAAGAGAGGGGTCATTCATCGCGACATATGCTCAATGAGAAGGGTCGTTCATCACGGTATACGCTCTAAGAAAGGGACTATTTATTATGACATGCATTCGAAGAGCGGAGTCATTTATCGCGACATATGCTCAAAGAATAAGGTTGTGCATCTCGGCATATGCTCGAAGAGAGGGACCGTCCATTACGACATACGCTTGAAGAGATGGGTCATTCAACGCGACATACAATCAAAGAGAGGGGACGTTCATCACGGCATACGCTCAAAGAGAGGGACCACTCATTATGACATACTCTCTAAAAGAGGGGTCATTTACGGCGACATACGCTCAAGGAGTGGGGTCGTCCATAACGGTATACACTCAAAGAGAGGGACAATTTATTAAGACAAACACTCGAAGAGAGGGGTCATTCACCGGGACATACGCTTCAAGGGAGGTGTCGACAATCACGTTATATGCTCTAAGAAAGGGACCGTTCATTATGACATGCACTCAAAGAGAGGGGTCATCCATCGCGACATATGCTCAAAGAGAAGGATCGTCCATCACAGTATACGCTCTAAGAAAGGGAGTATTTATTATGACATGTATTCAAAGAGAGTGGTCAATCATCGCAACATACGCAAAAAGAAAGGGGTCGTCCATCACGGTATACGCTCAAAAGATAAGGGTCATTCATCGTGACATACACTCAAAGATATGGGTCGTCCATCAAGGTATACACTCAAACAGTGGGATCGTTCAGCATGACATGCACTCAAAGAAAGGGGTCATTCACAGCGACATACGCAGAAAGAGAGGGGTCATCCATAACGGTATATGTTCTAAGAAGGGGACCGTTCATTATGACATGCAGTCGAAGAAAAGGTCCTTCACATTGACATACGCTCAAAAAAAGGGGTCATCAATCACAATATACGTCGTTCATTATGACATGCACTCGAAGAGAGGGGTCATTCATCATGATCTACGCTCTAAGAGAGGAGTCTTCCATCACAGTATCCGCTCAAAGAGGGGGACCGTTCACCATGACATGCACTAGAATAGATGGTACATTCATCGCGACATACGCTCCAAGAGAGGGACCGTTCATTATGACATGCACTCGAAGAGAGGGGTCATTCACCGAGACATACACTCAAAGAGAGGGGTCATCCATCCGTTAACCATGACGTGCACTCAAAGAGAGGGGTCATTCATCACGACAAATGCTCAAAGAGAGGGGTCATTCATCACGACAAATGCTCAAAGAGAGGGGTCGTCCATCACGGGATAGGCAACAAGAGAGGGACCGATCATTATGATATACGCTCGAATAGAGCGGTCATTCGCCACGATATACACTCAAAGAGAGGGGTCGTCCATCATGGTATACTCCCAAAGAGAGGGTCCGGTCATCCCGATATACGCTCAAAGAGAAGGGTCGTCCATCACCTTGACATGCGCTCAAGGAAAGGGGTCATTCATCGCGACATATGCTCAAAGAGAGGGGTCGTCCATCATGAGATATGCTCAAAGAGAGAGACCGTTCACAATGACATGCACTCTAAGAGAGGGGTCATTCATCACAACAAACGCTAAATGAGAGGGGTCGTCCATCACGGGATACGCTCAAAAGAGAGGGACCGGTCATTATGACATACGCTCGAATAGTGCGGTCAATCACAGCGACATACGCTTAAAGAGAGGGGTCGTCCATCACGATTTACACTCTAAGACAGGGACCGTTTATTATGACAAGCTGATACGCTCCAACTCTCTAAAGATTCTTGTAGAGAGAAGATTTGATTGCCCGGACCTTAGAATGCAAGCAAGCCTTGTATCCCGCTTGTTTCCTAAACAAAAGAATGTTAAAAGAAGCTGGAAATAAGATAAGGATGATTCAAGAAGGGGTTATAGTGTAGGGGATGTTGATGATTGATTAAGGAAGGAAATAGAGGTGTTTAAGTGATGTAAATGATATGAAAGGATATGTAAAGGGTTGGTGAAGAATGGGGGAAGAAGATGGAAGATGGATAGTGATTATGGGGTGTTGAAATGATAGTATCCAAAGGGGCAAAGGTTGAACTTATGTTATAAGAACATAAACCCAATCTAGTTGCAACTCTGAGGGTGGTAGATGCACTTAGACCTCTTGGAAACGTAATTCCAGAAACCTAAAGTATAAAGGATGGAGGGTGATGCCACAAATTAAAGAGATGATTTGATAAGTCGAGTTCTAAAAAGAACAAGAATGAGAGATTAACTCACAAACTAAATAATCTGATTCAAAGTTGTGATTGAAATGCTAAAATGACTACATATTTATAGGAAATGAAAGGGTGTGGACAAGGGACATTTCTCTTTGAAAAGGTGGCCGAATAGTGGCCTTGGTGTCTGTTTAATTGGTGGTGTCTCCCTCTTTAAATGTTTGATTGAATCGTGTCTCCTCCCAATAATTGTTGTAACTTTTCGGTTTAAAATTCCAGCTTGCACAGTTTTCAGCAAATTGGACATATCTCGAGTTCCCGATACCGGATTGATGAGATTCAACAGGCTCTAGAAAGATACGAGATAGAGGAACAACTTACATGAAGACACCAAAGTCCAATTCTACTCGTATCCTTCCCAAAATCGGCACACAAGTGGACCATCATGAATCTGTCCAATGAAGAGTGCTATCTCTTTGTTTTGGCGCCCAAAACATGTTTCCCTTCATGTTGGTCGGTTGTTTCTCTTGGGGAGGGAACATGTCTTTCCATATTTTAGCTGAAGGTTGTAGGGTGAGCTAAGATGAGCTGGATGAGCTAAGGTTGAGTTGGCTAGCTAGCTGATTTAGCTAACTGAAAGTTCACCATCTTTGAGTGATGATTTGAGCTGAACGGCTAACCCCCTAGCTGAGTGAACTTATCCTTAGGGCCATAATACTCTCCTCAATCCATAAGAGTGTGTAGGAGCTGATCTGAATCCTATATGGATGGAAATTCACCATTTGTCGTTTTGAGCTCATTCTGAATTCATGAACTGGAATGAAGCTAGCATCCACTTCATTGCGCTGCCTAGGAGTATTTGGTACATTTTAGTGCTGATCGGAAGCTGGTAAGTGCCTCAAACAACGATTCTTTGTTTTGAGCTCGAATGCACAGAGCTGGCCAATAGTCCATTAAGCTGTGTTTAACATAACCTGCAAAAAACAACTTAAACTAATAAGTAATCAATAGTAATATAAGGAAATAACAAAGCTGACCAATTACAATGTAATCAATAGTAATATAAGGAAATAAACATTATAGTTATATAATATGAGATAGCAAGCGAATGTAGCACATGAATTGAATAAATAAAGAGGATTAAGAACAACTCCCTAATTGGACTTGTGTGACTTATGGTATGGGTGGAATTTAAAGTTGGTCGTGCTCATATCACATGCACTCGAAGAGAGGGGTCGTACATCACGTCATACACTCAAAGAGAGGAACCGTTCATTACGAAATACGCTTGAAGAGAGGGGTTATTCCTAGCTACATACGCTTAAAGAGAGGGGTCATCCATCACGATATACGCTTTAAGAAAGGGACCGTTCATTATGACATGCACTCAAAAAGAGGGGGTCATTCATCATGAAATATGTTCAAAGTGAGGGGTCATCCATCACGGTATACATTCTAAGAAAGGGACCGACCATTATGACATGCACTCGAAGAGAAGGGTTATTCATCGCGACATACGCTAAAAGAAAGGGATCGTCCATCATGGTATTCGCTCAAAGAAAGGGAACTTTCACCAAGACATGTACTCGAAGAGAGGGGTCATTCATCGCGGCATACACTCAAAAGAGGAGTCTCGATCACGGTATTCGCTCAAAGAGGGACCATTTATTATGATATGCCCTCGAAGAGAGGGGTCATTCATTGCGACATATGCTCAGAAAGAGGGGTCATCCATCACAACATATGCTCAAAGCCGGGAACTATTCAGCATGAAATGCACTCGAAGAGAGGGGTCATTCATTGCAACGTACGCTCAAAGAGAAGCTCATCAATCACAGTATATGCTTAAAGAGAGGGACCGTAGATTATAATATATACTTGAAGAGAGGGGTTATTCATTGCGACATACGCTCAAAGAGAGGGGTCGTCCACCACGGTATACGCTCAAAGAGATGGACCATTCACCATGACATGCACTGTCATCGCGATATACGCTCAAAGAGAGGGACCGTTCAGCATGACATGCACTCAAGGAACGAAGTCATTCACAGCGACATACGCAGAAAGAGAGGGGTCATCCATCATGGTATACATTCTAAGAAAGAGACCGTTCATTATGACATGCACTCGAAGAGAGGGGTCTTCCATCACGGTATCTGCTCAAAGAGAGGGACCGTTCACCATGACATGTAGTAGAATAGAGGGGTCATTGAACGTGATATACGCTCAAAGAGAGGGGTCGTCCATCACGGTATACGCTCAAAGAGAGGGACCGTTCATTATGACATGCACTCGAAGAGAGGGATCATTCACCGCGACATACACTCAAAGAGAGAGGTTGTCCATCACGGTATACGCTTAAAGAGAGGGACCGTTCACCATGACATGCATTCAAAGAGAGGTGCCATTCATCATGACAAATGCTCAAAGAGAGGGGTCTTCCATCACAAGATACGCTCAAAGAGAGGGACCGTTCACCATGAGATGCACTCGAAGAGAGGATTCATTCATCACGACAAACGCTCAAAGAGAGGGGTCTTCCTTCACGGGATACGCTACAAGAGACGGACCGATCATTATGACATACGCTCGAATAGAGCAGTAATTCACCGCGACATATGCTTAAAGAGAAGGGTCGTTCATCACGATTTACGCTCTAAGAAAGGAACCGTTCATTATGACATGTACTCGAAGAGAGGGTTTATTCACCGCGACATACGCTTAAAGAGAGGGGTTATCCATCTCGGTATACGTTCTATGAAAGGGACCGTTAATTATGACATGAACTCAAAAAGAGGGGTCATTCATCATGACATACGCTCAACGAGAGGGGTTGTCCATAACGGTATCTTTAAGATACTATTTCCATTTCACCATTCCTTATATATATCCTCTCTATTCCATTCATCATTCTTAATCCTTTGTCATCCCCACAAAGTGTCCTAAACATCCGTTCACCATTATCAACACCACACATCCTTCCGCTTCCATATCAGTCCCTAAACTATTCCTTTCTTTCCTTATCTTTAATTCTCTATTTTGCAGCCACTTCTTGCGAGAGACTTGCTTCCTTCCTAGGTCCTACAATCAAAGTGTACCGTTCAACATCATCAGCAAGACCGACACATATCATATTCTTATTTTGATGTTTAAAGATTATTGTTTGTTGGCAGATTTTCCTATTGATCTACCTGCACCGATTTTGTCACTTTTGCAGGAATTTGAGGACGTGTTTCCGGATGAAACACCAAAGGGATTGCCACCTTTTCGTGGCATTGAGCATCAAATTGACTTTATTCCAGGTGCTACTATCCCAAACCGACCAGCTTACCGAACTAACCCCGAAGAAACTAAGGAGCTTCAACGCCAAGATATTGAGTTAATGGACATGGGTTACATTCGAGAAAGTTTGAGTGTGTGTGCTATTCCGGTGCTATTAGTGCCGAAGAAAAGATGGATCTTGGAGGATGTGCGTAGATTGTAGAGCTATGAATCAAATTACAATTAAGTATCGTCATCCCATTCCACTACTTGATGACATGTTGGATGAGCTTTGCGGAGCCGTCATCTTCTCCAAAATTGATTTTAAAAGTGGTTATCATCAAACTCGCATGAGAGAAGGTGATGAGTGGAAGACAGCCTTCAAGACGAAGCTAGATTTGTATGAATGGTTAGTGATGCCTTTTGGATTAGCAAATGCACCTAGTACTTTTATGCGATTGATGAACCATGTTCTACGATCATTTACTTGTAAATTTTGTGTTGTCTACTTTGATGATATCTTGATTTATAGCATGTCTTTATAGGATCATGTAGAACATTTGCGAGCTATTTTGCAGGTTTTGCAAGAAGAAAGATTGTTTGGTAACATGGAGAAATGTGTATTTTGTATAAACAAACTCACATTTCTTGGTTACATTGTCGGTTCTCAAGGAGTTGAAGTTGATCTTGAGAAGATAAAGGCAATTCAAGAATGGCCACAACCGACATCGATTACTCAGGTTAGATCGTTTTATGGTTTATCGAGTTTTTATCGACAGTTTATTCCTAACTTCAGTTCTATTACTTCCCCTTAACTGGGATTATTAAGAAGAATTATAGCTTCTTTTGGGGTAAGGAACAAGAAGATGCCTTTCTCAAAATAAAAGACTGTTTGACTCGAGCACCTGTGCTAGCATTACCTGATTTTGATAAAACATTTGAAATTGAATGTGATGCTTCTGGAATTGGTATAGGTGCTGTTTTGATGCAGGAAAAGAGACCCGTTGCCTATTTCAGTGAGAAATTGAGTGGTGTTACATTGAATTATCTGTTTCATGACAAAGAGATGTATGCACTAATTCGGGCTTTGAAGACGTGGCAGCATTACTTGTTGGCTAAGGAGTTTGTGATCCATACTAACCACGAGGCCTTACGTTACATAACAGGTCAACATAAGTTGAATAAACGGCATGCTGAGTGGGTTGAATTATTAGAATCTTTTCCTTATGTCATTCGTTACAGAAAAGGGAAAGAAAATGTAGTTGTTGATGCTTTATCACGTAGATATGCATTGTTGAGTTATCTTAATTCACATTTGATTGGTTTTGCGTATATTCGTGATTTATACCCTGATGATCCTGATTTTAGAGATAAGTTTAATGCTTGTAAGAAAGGCACAAATGAAAAGTTTTACAGGCATGATGGCTATCTTTTCTAAGAAAATAAGATATACATTGCCCAGGGTTCGATGCGTGATATTCTGCTTCGTGAGGCACATGAAGGTGGATTGATGGGTCAATTTGGTGTCACTAAGACGTTACACACATTGAAGGAGAATCTGTTTTGTCCAAAGATGCGTAGAAATGTCGAAAGGTATTGTGAACGTTGTGTGACATGTAGGAAAGCGAAATCAGAGTTTTCACCACATGGTATGTACTTACCTTTAACTATTCCTGATTTCCCTTGGACTGATATTTCAATGGATTTTCTTTTGGGATTGCCTCGAACTAGAAATGGTAGAGATAATGTCTTTGTTGTGGTTGATAGATTCTCTAAGATGGAACATTTCATTGCATGCCATAAAACTGATGATACTGTTAATTTGCTAACTTGTTCTTTAGGGAGATTGTTCAATTACATGGTATTCCAAGGTAAATTGTTTCTGACAGGGATGTTAAGTTTCTGAGTCATTTCTGGAGGACTCTTTGGAGCAAAATAGGTACAAAATTCATGTTTTCTACAACTTGTCATCCCCAAACTGATGGACAAACTGAGGTTTTTAATCGTGTTTTATCTACTTTGTTGCATTCCATCATTAAAAAGAACATTAGGACTTGGGAAGATTGTTTGCCACATGTTGAGTTTGCATATAATCATTGATATAAAATATACAGCGAGATAGATGGTGGTGGTGGTATGATGTTGGATAGATTTGTCCTTGGCACCCTCTTAATCGCAATTGAATAGGCAAACACCTGCAAACGAAACGAATCTCTCCGGTGAATTGATGATATGTTGTTGTCCTAGGCACCCTCCTATCCGTAATTATATAGGCAAACACCATAATCGGCTCTAACTCACCCTTCTAAACGCGATTGCTTAGGCAAGCGAGAGTGTGAAGATAATCTCCCTCATAAAAACTTGAAGTAATTATGTTGAAGATGACTTCTGATAAGAAAAATAGCAAGGTGACAACCTTCCAAATAAAATGGCCTAAGGCCAAGAGTTTTTAAAACTCAGAAATTCATATTATTCATGTGTTTACAAGAAAATAATTGTCCCCTTTTATAGTCTAGAGGAGACCTTAGAATTGCCTAATAGATAGCTAATCAATCCCTAAATATTAGTATATTGATATCTTGATAAAATAAATCCCCTAAAATCAGCATATGAATAGCTAATTAAAAGGAATCCTAAGTAATAAAATAAAATACTAATAAAAATGGTCAAAGCTTTATAATTTAACTTTGAATTAATATATTTAATGTCTAATTCATCCAAAAACTTTACATATTAGCTTTTGAGATGAATTTTACAAAATCTCATAATAATCCCGTATCCAGTTTTCTGCACCCGCAATCTTCGGTAAAACAAACATATCATGAGCTCCTGATATCCAATTGATGCGTTTCAAGATGAGTTAAAAAGGTAACTGAATGGAGGTCAATTTCTTAGAAGACAACTCTGCCCATAAATGCACGGAACCCATCGAAAAAGTCAAGGCAAGTTGGTTGGCTTTCCAGACTTTACCAACAGATTCATATTTATGCTCAATGTGCATTACTTTAGCCCTCTCAGGTATGTATCATTCCCCCACTACTCAAAAAGATACGCCCTCGAATCTAAACTAATGATTGGTGGAAGTTCATCAAACCATGGAAGAGAAGTAGACTTGAAAATTTAACAAGAATAAAAAAAGAAAAAAAATAAACAAACTCAATCCCAAGGAATCGAATTGAATCTTATACCAAATGATTTAAAATGCAGTAGGATAGATGGTGGTGGTGGTATGATGTTGGATAGATTTGTCCTTGGCACCCTCCTAATCACAATTGAATAGACAAAGACCTGCAAACAAAACGAATCTCTCCAATGAATTGATGATATGTCGTTGTCCTAGACACCCTCCTATCCGTAATTAGATAGGCAAACACCATAATCGGCTCTAACTCACCCTCCTAAACGCGATTGTTTAGGCAAGCGAGAGTGTGAAGATATTCTTCCTCATAAAAACTTGAAGTAGTTATATTGAAAAAGACTTCTGATAAGAAAAATAGCAAGGTGACAACCTTGGAAATAAAATGGCCCAAGGCTAAGAGTTTTTATAACTTAGAAATTCATATTATTCATGTATTTAAAAGAAAATAATTGTCCCCATTCATAGTCTAGAGGAGACCTTAGAATTGTTTAATAGATAGCTAATCAATCCCTAAATATCAGCATATTGATATCTTGATAAAATAAATCCCCTAAAATCAGCATACGAATAGCTAATTAAAAGGAATCCTAAGTAAAAAAATAAAATACTAATAATAATGGTCAAAGCTTTATAATTCAACTTTGAATTAATTTATTTAAGGTCTAATTCATCCAAAAACTTTATATATTAGCTCTTGAGATGAATTTTACAAAATCTCATAATAATCCTGTATCTAGTTTTCTGGCGCAATCTTTAGTAAATCAAGTATATCATGAGCTCCCGATATCTAATTGATGCGTTTCAAAATGCATTGAAAAGGTTACTGAATGACGGTCAATTTCTTAGAAGACAACTCTACCCATAAATGCACGGCACTCGTCCAAAAAGTCACGGCAAGTTGGCTGGCTTTCCAGACATTACCAACTGATTCATATTTATGCTCAATATGCATTACTTTAGACCTCTCAATCATGTATCATTCCCCCACTCCTTAAAAAAATTCGCCCTCAAATCTAAAATGATGATTGGAGGAAGTTCATCAAAGATTAAAGTACCATGGAAGAGAAGTAGACTTGAAAATTTAACAAGAATAAAAAAGAAAAAAACCAAACAAACTCAATCCTAAGGAATCGAATTGAATCTGATACCAAATGATTTAAAATACAGTAGAATTGATGGTGGTGGTGGTATGATGTTGGATAGATTTGTCCTTGGCACCCTACTAATCGCAATTGAATAGACAAAGACCTGCAAACGAAACGAATCTCTCCAATGAATTGATGATATATCATTGTCCTAGGCACCCTCCTTTCCGTAATTAGATAGGCAAACACCATAATCGGCTCTAACTCACCCTCCTAAACGCGATTGCTTAGGCAAGCGAGAGTGTGAAGATATTCTCCCTCATAAAAACTTGAAGTAGTTATGTTGAAGAAGACTTCTTATAAGAAAAATAGCAAGGTGACAATCTTGCAAATAAAATGGCACAAGGCTAAGAGTTTTTATAACCCAGAAATTCATATTATTCATGTGTTTACAAGAAAATAATTGTCCCTTTTCATGATCTAGAGGAGACCTTAGAATTGCTTAATAGATAGCTAATCAATCCCTAAATATCAACATATTGATATCTTGTTAAAATAAATCTCCTAAAATCAGCATATGAATAGCTAATTAAAAGGAATCCTAAGTAATAAAATAAAATACTAATAATAATGGTCAAAGCTTTATAATTCAACTTTGAATTAATTTATTTAATGTCTAATTCATCCAAAAACTTTATATATTAGCTTTTGAGATGAATTTTACAAAATCTCATAATAATCTTGTATCTAGTTTTCTGGCGCAATCTTTGGTAAATCAAGTATATCATGAGCTCCTGATATCCAATTGATGCGTTTCAAGATCCGTTGAAAAGGTAACTGAATGGCGGTCAATTTCTTAGAAGACAACTCTGCCCATAAATGCACGGAACCCATCCAAAAAGTCAAGGCAAGTTGGCTGGCTTTCCAGACTTTACCAACAGATTCATATTTATGCTCAATGTGCATTACTTTAGCCCTCTCAATCATGTTGTACATTCTGCTACTAAGATGTCGCCATTTGAGGTTGTTTATGGTTTTAACCTATTACGCCTCTAGATTTGTTACCTTTGCCATAGGAACAAGTGACGAACATGGACGGTCAAGCGAAAGCAGAATTTGTGAAGAATTTGCATCAACGAGTGAAGGAAAATTGAGAACGAAGGACTCAACAGTATGAAAAGCAAGCAAACAAAGGAAGGAAGGGAGTCACCTTCGATGTTGGTGATTGGGTTTGAGTTCATTTTCGAAAGGAACGTTTTCCAGCACAACAACGATTAAAGTTGTTACCATGAGGAGATGGTCCTTTTCAGGTGTTGACAAAAGTGAATGACAATGCCTATAGGATAGACTTACCGGGTGAGTATAATATAAGTGCAAATAATGTTTTTGATTTAAACCCTTATGATGATTCTGCAGATTTGAGGTCAAATCTTTTTCATGAAGGGGGGATGATGTGAGCACATCATGTCAAGTCCAACAAGTTGATTCGGAGGTCTTACCATCAGGACCTATCACACGTTCTAAGGCAAAGAAATACAGGGAATCTCTTTTGATATGCTCCAACTCTCCAAAGATGCTTGTAGAGAGAAGCTTTGATTGCCTGGACCTTAGAATGCAAGCAAGCCTTGTATCACGCTTGTTTCCTGAACAAAAGAATGTTAAGAGATGCTGGAAAAAAGATAAGGATGATTCAAGAAGAGGTTATGGTGCGTTGGATGTTGATGGTTGATTAAGGAAGGAAATAGAGGTGTTTAAGTGATGTAAATGATATGAAAGGATATGTAAATGGCTGGTGAAGAATGATGGACGAAAATGGAAGATGGATGGTGATTATAGGGTGTTGAAATGATAGTATTCAAATGGGCAAAGGTTGAACTTATGTTAAAGGAACATAAACTCAATCTAGTTGCAACTCTGAGGGTGGTAGATGCATTTAGACCTCTTGGAAATGTAATTTCAGAAACCTAAAGTATAAAGGATGGAGGGTGATGCCCCAAATTAAAGAGATGATTTTATAAGTTGATAAAGTTCTAAAAGGAACAAGAATGAGAGATTAACTCACAAACTAAATAATCTGATTCAAATTTGTTGTTTGAAATGCAAAAATGGCAACATATTTGTAGGAAATGAAAGGGTGCGAACAAGGGGAATTTCCCTTTGAAAGGGTGGACGAATAGTGACCTTGGTGTCTGTTCAATTGGTGGTGTCTCCCTCTTTAACCGTTCGGTTGAATGGTGCCTCCTCCCAATAATTGTTGTAACTTTTCGGTTTAAAATTCCAGCCTGCACAGTCTTCAGTAAATTGGACATATCGCAAGTTCCCGATATCGGATTGATGAGATTCAACATGCGCTGGAAAGATAAGAGACAAAAGAACAACTTTCATGAAGACACGAAAGTTCAATTCTACTCGTATCCTTCTCGAAATCGGTACACAAGTGGATCATCATGAATCTGTCCAATGAAGAGTGCTATCTCTTTGTTTTGGCGCCAAAAGCATGTTTCCCTCCATGTTGGTCCGTTGTATCTCTTTGAGTGATGATTTGAGCTGAACGGCTAACCCCCTAGCTGAGTGAACTTATCCTTAGGGCCATAATATTCTCCTCAATCCATAAGAGTGTGTAGGAGCTGATCTGAATCCCATATGGATGGAAATTCACCATTTGTCATTTTGAGCTCATTCTAGATTCGTGAACTGGAATGAAGCTATCATCCACTTTATTGCGCTGCCTAGGAGTGTTTGGTACATTTTAGTACTGATCGAAAGCTGGTAAGTGCCTCAAACAACGATTCTTTGTTTTGAGCTCAAATGGTGCATTTGAGCTAAAACGGAGCTGTCCAACAGTCCATTAAGCTGTGTTCAACATACCTTGCAATGAAATAAATATAACGAATTAAAATGAATGACATAACTATTGAAACGAATTTAAAAGCTGAAATTAAGTAAACTCGTGGTGCTTATTCAATGTGTTACATGTCTTCAACAAGTAATACATTGTATAACCTCCCTTTTAGTGCCATTTGACCTCCAAAGGCTGTAATGCACTTGTGAGTATATGCCTCCTTAAGTTGTTTGGCCTTAGAACGCTGATAGGACCTGATGGTAGCACTTCTGGGTCTTGATTAATCTGAACATGGTCATTGTCTTTCGGAGGCGTGCACATATCATCCATCCCTTATTTTTTGACGATTTGTCCCAAATCGTCGTTGTCTTCATATAGGGATAAATCAGAAACATTGAAGGTAGCACTCACCTTGTAGTCTCCAGGAAGGTCAATTTTATAGGCATTGTTATTTATCTTTTTTACTACTTGAAATGGTCCATCTCCCCTTGGTACTAGTTTAGACCTTCTTTGATTAGGAAACCTTTCTTTACAAAAATGAACCCACACCCAATCTCCTACCTCAAATATGACATTCTTCCTTCCTTTGTTTGCTTGGTACTCATATTGCTTAGTTCGTCGCTCTATGTTGTCTCGTACCTTTTGGTGAAGCTTCTTGACAAATTTTGCCTTGTTCTTGCCATCCTTATTAAGGATCTGTTCATATGGCAAGGTTAAAAGATCCAAAGGAGTAAGAGGGTTAAAGCCATATACTACCTCAAACGGGGTGTATTTAGTGGCTGAATGAAGTGCTCGATTGTAGGCAAATTCCACATGTGGTAAGCATTCCTCCCACGTTCTGGTGTTCTTTTGGATGACGAACCTTAGAAGCGTAGATAACACTCGGTTGACTACTTTAGTTTGACCATCTGTTTTTGGGTGGCAAGTTGTTGAGAAAAGCGTAGAGAGGGTTCATTCATCGCGACATACGCTCAAAGAGAGGGGTCGTCCATTGCGGAATACGCTCAAAGAGAGGGACCGATCATTACGAAAGACTCCCGAAGAGAGGGTCATTCTCCGCGACATACGCTCAAAGAAAGAGGTTGTCCATCGCGATGTACGCTCTATGAAAGGACCGTTCATTATGACATGCACTCAAAGAGAAGGGTCAATCATCGCGACTTATGCACAATGAGAAGGGTCTTCCATCACGGTATACGCTCTAAGAAAGGGACTGTTCATTATGACAAGCACTCGAATACAAGGGTCATTCAATGCGACATACACTCAAAGGGAGGGGTCATCCATCATGGCATACGCTCAAAGAGAGAGAACATTCATTATGAAATACGTTCGAAGAGAGGGGTCATTCACCACGTCATACGCTCAAAGAGAGAGAGAGATCGTTCAATAAGAAATACGCTCGAAGAGAGGGATCACTCCCTACGACATACGCTCAAAGAGAGGGGTCATCCATCACAGTATATGCTCTAAGAAAGGGACTGTTCATTATGAAATATGCTTGAAAAGAGGAGTCACTCACTGCGACATACGCTCAAAGAGTAGGATCATTCATCACGGTAAACGCTTTAAATGAAGGGACCATTCATTATGACATGCACTCGAAGAGAGGGTCATTTATCGCGACATACTCTCAAAGAGAAGGGTCGTCCATCACGGTATATGCACTAAGAAAGGGACTATTAATTATGACCTGCACTCAAAGAGAGGGGTCGTCCATCACGGTATACGCTCCATGAGAGTGACCGTTCACCATGATATACACTCAGAGAGAGGGGTCATTCACCACGACATATGCTCAAAGAGAGGGATCATCCATCACGGAAAACGCTCAAAGAGAGGGACCAGTCATTACGACAACCTCTTGAAGAGAGGGGTCATTCACCGCAACATATGCTCAATGAGAGCGGTCATCCATCACGGTATACACTGAAGGAGAGGGATCATTCACCATGTCATGCACTTGAAGAGAGGTGTCATTCATAGCGACATACGCTCAAAGAGAGGGTTCGTCCGTCACAGTATACACTTAAAGAGAGGAACCGTTCATTATGACATACTCTCGAAGAGAGGGGTCATTCACCACAACATACGCTCAAAGAGAGGAGCCGTCCATCACGGTATACACTCAAAGAGAGGGGTCATCCATCACGACGTACGCTCAAAGAGAGGGACCGTTCATTATGAAATACGCTTGAAGAGAGGGGTCATTCACCACGACATACGCTCAAAGAGAAACATCATCCATCACGGGATACTCTCTAAGAAAGGGATCGTTCATTAGGAAATACGCTCGAAGAGAGTGGTCATTCACCGCGACATACGCACAAAGAGAAGGGTCATCCATCACAGTATACGCTCTAAGAAAGGGACCTTTCATTATGACATGCACTCGAAGAGAGGGGACATTCATAGCGACATACGCTCAAAGAGAAGGGTCGTCCATCACGGTATACGCTCTAAGAAAGGGACCATTAATTATGACATGCACTCGAAGAGCGGGGTCATTCATCGTGACATACACTCAAAGAGAAGGGTCGTCCATCACGACATACGCTCTAAGAAAGGGACTGTTCATTATGACACGCACTATAAGAGATGGGGTCATCCAACGCGACATACAATCAAAGAGAGGGGTCATCCATCACGGTATATGCTTAAAGAGAGGGATTGTTCACCATGACTTGCACTCGAACAGAGGGGTCATTCATCGCGACATATGCTCAAAAAGAGGGATCATCGATCACAACATATGCTCAAAAAGAGGGGTCATCGATCACGTTATCCGCTCAAAGAAAGGAACCGTCCAATATGACAAGTCCTCGAAGATAGGGGTCATTCATCGCGACATACGCTCAAAGCGAGGGGTCGTCCATCATGGTATACGCCAAAAGAGAGGGACCGCTCACTGTGACATGCACTCGAATAGAGGGTTCCTTCATTGCGACGTACGTTTAATGAGAGGGGTCGTTTATCACGGCATATACCCTAAGAGAGTGACCTTTCATTATGGCATACTCTCGAAGAGAGGGGTTATTCACCGCGACAAACGCTTAAAGAGAGGGGTCGTCCATCACGGTATACACTCTAAGAAAGGGATCGTTCATTATGACATGCACTCAAAGTGTGCGGTCATTCATCGCGACATACGCTCAAAGAGAAGGACCGTTCACACTTACAAGCACTTAAAGAGAGGGGTCATCCGTCGGACATACACTCAAAGAGAGGGGTCATTCATCACGGGATACACTCTAAGAAAGGGACTATTTATTATGACATACACTCGAAGAAAGAGGTTATTCATCGCAACATACGCTTAGAGAGGGATCATCAATCACGGTATACGCCGAAAGAGAGAGATCGTTCACCACGATATGCACTCAAAGAGAGGGGCATTCCATCACGGGATACGCTCAAAGAGAGGGATCGGTCATTACGACATACTCTCGAAGAGAGGGGTCGTCCATCATGATATACACTCTAAGAAAGGGTTATACGCTCGAAGAGAGGTGTCGTCCATCACGGTATATGCTCTAAGAAAGGGACCGTTCATTATGACATACACTCGAAGAGAAGGGTCAATCATCGCGACATACGCTCAAAGAGAAGGATCGGCCATCACGGGATACGCTCTAAGAAATGGACTGTTTATTATGACATGCATATGAAGAGAGGGGTCATTCATCGCGACATACGTACAAAGAGAGGGGTCGTCCATCACGGTATACGCTCAAAGAGAGAGACCGATCATTACGGAATACTCTCAAAGAGAGGGATCATTCACCGCGACATACGCTCAAAGAGAGGGGTCGTCATCACGGTATATGCTCAAAGAAAGGGACCGTTCATTATGGCATGCACTCGAAGAGAGTGGTATACGCTCAAAGAGAGGTGTCGTCCATCACGATATACGCTCTAAGAAAGGGAGCGTTCATTATGACATGCTCTCGAATAGAGGGTTAATCATCGTGACATATGCTAAAAGAGAAGGGTCGTCCATCACGACGGTGTACGCTCCAAAAATGGGATTGTTTATTATGACAAGCACACCAAGAGAGGTGTCATTCATCGTGATATACGTTGAAAGAGAGGGGTCATCCATCACGGTATATGCTCAAAGAGAGGGATTGCCACCATGACTTGCACTCGAAGAGAGGGGTCATTCATCGCAATATACGCTCAAAAAGATGGTTCATCGATCACGGTATACGCTAAAAGAGAGGAACCGTTCAGTATGACATGCCCTCGAAGAGAGGGGTCATTTATCGCGACATACGCTCAAAGCGAGGGGTCGTCCATCACGGTATACACTCAAAGAGAGGGACCGTTCACCATGACATGCACTCAAAGAGAGGGGTCATTCATCGCGAGATACTCCCAAAGAGAGGGGTTGTCCATCACGGCATATGCTCAAAGAGAAGGGGTCGTTCACTGCGACATACGCTTAAAGAGAGGGGTCATTCTCTACGACGTACGCTTAAAGAGAGGGATCATCCATCACGGTATACACTCTAAGAATGGGACCGTTCATTATGACATGCACTCGAAGTGAGCGGTCATTCATCATGATATACGCTGAAAGAGAAGGGTTATTCATCACGGTATATGCACTAAGATAGGATGATTAATTATGACATGAACTCGAAGAGATGGGTCATTCATCGCGACAAACACTCAAAGAGGGGGGTCGTCCATCACGGTATACGCTCAAAGATGGGGACCGTTCACAGTAACATGCACTCAAAGAGAGGGGTCATTCCATAACGGGATACGCTCAAAGAGAAGGACCGACCATTACGACATATTCTCTAAGAGAGCGGTCACTCACCGCGTCATACGCTAAAAGAGAGGTGTCGTCCACCACGATGTACGCACTAAAAAAGGGTTATACTCTAAAAGAGAGGTGTCATCCATCACGGTATACGCTCTAAGAAAGGGACCGTTTCTTATCACACGCACTCGAAGAGAGGGGGTCAATAATCACGACATACGCTCAAAGAGAAGGATTGTCCATCACGGGATACGCTCTTAGAAATGGACTATTTATTATGACATGCACCCGAAGAGATGGGTCATTCATCGCGACAAACGTTCAAAGAGAGGGGGTCGTCCATCACGGTATACGCTCAAAGAGAGACCGATTATTATGGCATACTCTCAAAGAGAGGGGGCATTCACCGCGACATACGCTCAAAGAGAGGGGTCGTCCATCATGGTATACGCTCAAAGAAAGGGACTGTTCATTATGACATGCACTCGAAGAATGGGGTCATTCAGCGCGACATATGCTCAAAGAGAAGGGTCCATCACGGTATACGCTCTAAGATAGGGACCGTTAATTATGACATGATCTAGAAGAGATGAGTCATTCATCGCGACATACGCTCAAGGAGAGGGGTCGTCCATCATGGGATATGCTCAAGAAGGGGAACGTTCGTTATTAAATACCCTCGAAGAGAGGGGTCATTCATAGCGACATACACTCAAAGAAAGTGTCGTCCATCATGGTATACACACTAAGAAAGGGACTGTTCATTATGACATTCCCTTGGAGAGAGGGTCATTCATCGCGAAATGCGCTGAAATAGAGGGGACGTCCATTACGGTATACGCTTAAAGAGAGAGATCATTCACCATGTCATGCAGTCGGAGAGGGATCATTCATAGCGACATACGGTCAAAGAGAGGAGTCGTCCGTCACGGCATACGCTTAAACAAAGAGACCGTTCATTATGACATGCTCTCGAAGAGAGAGGTCATTCACCATGTCATATGCTCAAAGAGAGGTGTCGTCCTTAGCGTATAAAGTGACCGTTCATTATGACATGCACTCGAAGAGTGGTGTCATTCATCGCGACAAACGCTCAAAGGGAGGAGTCGTCCATCCCGGTATACGCTCTTAGAAAATGACCGTTCATTATGACATGCACTCGAAAAGAGGGGTCATTCATCGCGACATACGCTCAAAGAAAGGGGTCGTCCATCACAGTATACGCTCAAAGAGAGGGATCACTCATCACGACATACGCTCAGAGAGGGGTCGTCCATCACGTGATACGCTCAAAGAGAGAGATCGATCATTATGACATACACTCGAATAGAGCAGTCACACACTACGACATACGCTCCAAGAGAGGGGTCATCCATCACGGTATACACTCTAAGAAAGGGACCGTTTATTATGACATGCACTCGAAGAGAGGTCAATTATCGCGACATGCGCGAGAAAAGAGGGGTCACCATCTCGGTATATCCTCAAAGGGAGGGACCGTTCACCATAATATGCACTCGAAGAGAGGGGTCATTCAATGCGTCATACGCTCAAAGAGAGGGGTCGTTCATCATGGCATACGCTCAAAGAGAGGGACCATTCATTATGACATACTCTCAAAGAGAGGGGTCATTCACCGCAACATATGCTAAAAGCGAGGTGTCGTCCTTCACGGTACACGCTCTAAGAATAGGATCGTTCATTACGACATGCACTCGAAGAGAGGGTCATTCATCGCGACATATACTCAATGAGAAGGACTGTCCATCACGGTATACGCTCTAAGAAAGGGACGTTTATTATGACTTGCACTCAAAGAGAGGGGTCATTCGCCGCGACATACGCTCAAGGAGAGGGGTCGTCCATCACGATATACGCTCAAATAGAGTTACCGTTTATTTTTACATGCACTCAAAGAGAGGGGTCAATCATCACGACATACGCTAAAACAGAGGGGTCGTCCATCACGGTATACGCTCAAAGAGAGGGATCATTCTCCGTAACATGCACTAGAAGAGAGGGTTCATTCAACGCGACATACACACAAAGAGAGGGGTCGTCCATCACGACATACGCTCAAAGAGAGGGACGATTCACCATGACATGCAATCGAAGAGAGGGGTCATTCAACGCGACATACGCTCAAATACAAGGACCATTCATTATGACATACTCACGAAGAGAGGGGTCATTTACCGCGACATATGCTCAAGGACAGGGGTCGTCCATCATGATATAGGCTCAAAGAGAGGGACCGGTCATCGCGACATAAGCTCGAAGAGAGGGGTCAGTCACCGTGACATACGCTCAAAGAAAGGGGTCGTCCATCACGGTATACGCTCTAAGAAAGGGATCGTTCGTTATGACATGAACTCGAAGAGAGTGGTCATTCATCGCGGCATACGCTCAAGGAGAGGGGTCGTCCATCACGGTATATGCTCAAAGAGTGGGACCGTTCAACATGACATGCACTCGAAGAGAGGGGTCATTCAACACGACATATACTCAAAGAGAGGAATCATCCATCACGGTATACGGTCAAAGAGAGGGATCGTTCTCCGTAACATGCAGTAGAAGAGAGGGTTCATTCAACGCGACATACATACAAAGAGAGGGGTCGTCCATCACGACATACGCTCAAACATAAAGAACATTCATTATGACATACTCACGAAGATTGGGGTCATTCACTGCGACATACGCTCAAGGAGAGGCGTCGTCCATCACGGTATACTCAGAAAGGTAGGGGCCGTTTATTATGACATGCACTCAAAAAGAGGTGTCATTCGCCGCTACATATGCTCAAGGAGAGGGGTCGTCCATCATGGTATACGCTCAAAGAGAGGGACCTTTGATTATGACATGCACTCAAGGAGAGGGGTCATTCTTCGCGACATACGCTCAAGGAGAGGGGTCGTCTATCACGGTATATTCTCAAAGAGAGGTATCATTTATTGTGACGTGCACTTAAAAAGAGAGGTCATTTATCGTGACATACGCTCAAAGAGAGGGGTTGTCCATCGTGACATATGCTTAGGGAGAGGAGTTGTCCATCACGATATACGCTCAAAGAGAGGGACGATTCACCATGATATGCAATCGAAGAGAGGGGTCATTCAACGCGACAGACGCACAAAGAGAGGGGTCGTCATTCACGACATACGCTCAAACACAGTGACCATTCATTTTGACATACTCACGAAGAGAGGGGTCATTCAACGCGACATATGCTCAAGGACAGGGGTCGTCCAACATGATATAGGCTCAAAGAGAGGGATCGGTCATCGCGACATGGCTCGAAGAGAGGGGTCATTCAACGCGACATATACTCAAAGAGAGGGGTCGTCCATCACAGTATATGCTCAAAGAGAGAGACCATTCATTATGACATACTCTCAAAGACAGGGGCCATTCACCGCGACATACGCTCAAGGAGAAGGGTCGTCCATCACGGTATACGCTCAAAGAGAGACCATTTATTATGACATACACTTGAAGAGAGGGGTCGTCATTCACCGCGAAGTATGCTTTAAGGGAGGTATCAACCATCACGTTTGACGCTCTAAGAAAGGGATCGATCATTATGACATGTACTCGAAGCGAGGGGTCATTGAATTGCGACATATGGTCGAAGAGAAGGTGCGTCCATCACAGTATACGCTCTAAGAAAAGGACTATTTATTATGACATGCATTCGAGGAAAGGGGTCAATCATCGCGACATACGCAAAAAGAGAGGGGTCGTCCATCATGGTATAGCTCAAAGAGAGAGACCGTTCACCATGATATGTACTCGAAGAGAGAGATCATTCATCGTGACATACGCTCAAAGAGAGGGGTCGTCCATCACGGTATACGCTCAAAGAGAGAGACCGTTCACCATGATATGTACTCGAAGAGAGAGGTCATTCATCGTGATATACGCTCAAAGAGAGGGGTCGTCCATCATGGTATACGCTCTAAGAAGCGGACTGTTCATTATGACATGCATTTAAAGAGAGAGGTTATTCATCGCGACATGTCGTCCGTCACGGTATACGCTCAAAGAGAGGGACCGTTTATTATGACATGCACTCAAAGAGAGGGGTCATTCACCGCGACATACGCTCAAGGAGAGGGGTCATCCATCACGACATACTCACGAAGAGAGGGGTCATTCACCGCCACATGCGCTCAAGGAGAGGGGTCGTCTATCACGGTATACGCTCAAAGAGCGGGACCATTTATTATGACATGCACTCGAAGAGAGGGGTCATTTTCCGTGACATACGCTCAAGGAGAGGGTCGTTCATCACGATATACGCTTAAAGAGAGGGACCGTTGATTATAACATGTACTCAAAAAGAGGGGTCGTCCATGACGGTATACATCAAAGAGAGGTTCCGTTTATTATGACATGCACTCAAAGAGAGGGGTTATTCATCACGACATACGGTAAAAGAGAAGGGTCGTCCAGCACGGTAAATAATCAAAGAGAGGGACCGTTCACCATAACTTGCACTAGAAGAGAGGGTTCATTCAACGCGGCATACGCACAAAGAGAGGGGTCGTCCACACAATATACGATCAATGAAAGGGACCATTCATTATGATATACTCTCGAAGAGAGGGGTCATTCACTGCGACATACGCTCAAGGAGAGGGGTCGTCCATCATGGTATACGCTCAAAGAGAGGGACCGTTTATTATGACATACACTCGAAGAGAGGGGTCATTCACCGCGACATACGCTTCAAGGGAGGTGTCGACCATCACGTTATATGCTCTAAGAATGGGATCGCTCATTATGACATGCACTAGAAGCGACGAGTCATTCATCGCGACATATGCTCGAAGAGAAGGGTCGTCCATCATGCTATACGCTCTAAGAAATGGATTGTTTATTATGACATGCATTCGAAGAAAGGAATCATTCATCGCGAAATACTCTCAAAGAGAAGGGTCGTCCATCACGGTTTACGCCCAAAGAGAATGATCGTTTATTATGACATGCACTCAATGACAGGAGACATTCACCGCGACATACTCTCAAGGAGAAGGGTCGTCCATCACGGTATACGTTTAAAGAGAGGGACGGTTTATTATGACCTACACTCAAAGAGAGAGGTCATTCACCGCGACATACGCTCAAGGAGAGGGGTCGTCCATCACGGTATACGCTCAAAGAGAGGGACCGTTTATTATGACATGCACTCAAACAGAGGGGTAATTCATCGCGATATACGTTCAAAGCAATCTCTACATCCTAGTAGCGGTGGATTACGTGTTAAGATGGGCCGAAGCAATTGCCACACCACATAATGATTCCAAGATTATTTAGAAATTTCTCAAGAAAAATATCTTCATTGGATTTGGAGTGCCTAGAGCGATAATTATTGATGAAGGCAAACACTTTGACAATAGAATCATTGTCGCGGCCTTGAAGAAATTAAGCGTCACACACAGAATTGCTACGGCCTATCACCCACTGATAAATGGGCAGGCTGAAATATCAAATAAGGAATTAAAGCAAATCCTTGAAAAGGTGGTAAACCCATTTCGAAAGGATTGATCTCATTGTCTCGACGATGACCTTTGGGCATATAGGACAGCATATAAGACCCCATTGGGAACATCTCCATACAGGCTTGTATTTGGAAAAGCGTGTCATTTGCTCCTGGAAATTGAGCATAAAGCTTATTGGGCAGTAAAAATTTTGAACATGGAATGAGAGAAATCTGGCTAGAAAAGATTGCTAGACCTCAATGAGATAGAAGAACTCCGACCAGCAGCCTATGAAAATGCCAAGATTTACAAAGAGAAGACTAAAAGATGGCATGACCGTAAGCTACTGCCGGGGCAACAAGTCCTCTTTTTCAATTTCAGACTCAAACTATTTTCAGGCAAACTCAGGTCCAGATGGTTAGGCCCATTTGAAGTTGTTCAAGCTTACCCACATGGTGAAGTAATGATCAAATCACAAAGGGATGGACATGAGTTCAAAGTGAATGGCCAACGTTTGAAGCACTATTCTATCCTACATGATATGAGGACTATGGAGATCATCACCTTAGGAGATGCACTTGCATGCACTCCTATCGTGACATAATTTCATCATCTTATCTTTGTTTTATTATACTTTTAGGATTAGTTTTAGTTCAGAATTTTTTTTTTCTTGTTGTTTATTTTTAGGACAAGAATCAAGAATGAAGGTGAAGTCATTCATGACAGAAAATCCGTTGCCGCGGTAGTGCACACAGTGTTAGGGTTGCCATAATTACCAACGGGTAGAACAGCATAACGGCTAGTCGGGCGAAATTTCAGACGTGGCAGTAAAATGCCAACAGCTAAAAATGGCTAGTTGGGTTAACGAAATCAACACGGCAGTACAGGGCCGAGATCTATATAAACACTTTCTCACCTTGAACTATTCACTCTTACATTCTTGATTTCATAGAATTCGTTGCTTGTTTTTCTCAAATTTCTTAAAAACTTTCACCAATTCCCCATGGCATATTACAAGAGATTTGCACCCGCTGCTATTGAAGAATGCTTCAATAGATCCTTTATTGCAAGGCAATTATGGGAAGAGAAAGAATTCTAGCATTCAGACGAGGAAAACTATGGAATCGAGCACTATTTGTTCAATAAAATAGTGTATCAAGAGCGACAAATCTTTTGCTTCCAACCCGCCCAGGCCAATGCAACGATTGTGAGAGAATTTTACACTCATGGGCCAAGCAAAGATTCACTTTATGTCCACTGTTGGGGCAGACCAGTTAGAAATGATGCCGACACCATCAACTTGTTCTATGGCCTCCACCCTACTCATGATCATTTATGGAGGATATCAACAACGAGGACTATGAACTCATAAAAGATGATCTCTATTATGATAACTCCCATTGGGAAACCGGATCCCACAAAGGTTCCGTGGCAAGACAGAACCTAAGGCCCGAGGCCAAGTTGTGGACCACGTTCGTAAAATGACGCCTCATCCCAACGTCCCATAACAACACAGTCGACAGAAGGAGATTAGCTCTCATCCAATCCATTATCAATAAAAGAATCATAAATGTGGGAGAGCTGATCCTACGGGAAATTTACGAATGTGGTAAGAAGGACAAAGGGCCTTTGTGCTTTCCATGTTTAATCACGGGTCTTTGCACAGCCGCAGGTGTCCCAATCGAGGATATGGGCGAAATTATTGTCCAAAGGCGCGATTGGACAAGGGAGTTTTGTCACAAAGTCATGCAAATAACACAAGCAGAACCAGTCCAAGCAACTCCACAATCAGGCACTACCGGTACAATTATCGAGGCCCAATACACGGCGGACATGTCTGCTGCTTCCCACAGCACTACCACAGCGGATACTTACCAGGAGATACTCTAGAGGATCGCGGCCATAGATATAAGAAAACAATGGTACATGGAGTACCAAAGAAATTTCAACACTACATTAGCTCAGATGATGATAACCAATTTTCAGAACCAAGGGGTGCAGTTCCCAGAATTCCCTCTTGATATGTTTGTCACAGCTGCACCATACACCAAAACAACTCCGATTCCAGGAGGATCACGACCATTTTACCTACTGGACCATCACAACCATTCCATGCATTAGACCCATCTTAGCCGCCAAAGCCTACCGCGGCATCATCAGCCAGCCGAAGGCCATGCAGGTGGAGAGCGACCTTCAGCACTCCAGCAGGTTCTCCTATAATCATGAGGAGTTTCTCGTCGGAGATGGACTTTGTCAGGAAGCAGCTCCATTCCATCGTCGGGCCAAGCACTCAGCACGCTTGGGCAGATGCAATGGAAGTTAAAGATGAGGGCGGGACAAAAATAATGCCCACCGAAGAAATTGGTGATGAGAAAGAAGGAAAAGAACTCAACGCCCCTTTGCAAAGGACACCACCCACCAGAACAGCTAAAGCTTAGTAATCACCAGCAGAAAAAATGAAAACTAGACTGTCAGCAGCAAGGCCAAGAAAACTAGTCATTCACAGCAGTTCTTCGGAGGATCTTTAATCTTTTTATACCTCTATCCTATTTTTATCTCTTTTCTTCACTTGTTAATTTTTGTTTCCTACTTTCTGCTATATATATAGGTATTGGGGGCAATGCTTGATCTGAGTTTGGGGGTGTAGATTCACGGCCGAGGCAGTTCATTACCGCGACCCTACCATGAAAAGTCGCAATTTAAGTTTATATTAAAGATTTTCATCTACCACCCTACTTATATTATCGTCCATACTTTTGCACTACTTTCCATCATTATTGCTTCAATTTATTCTCCTTAGGCTATAGAAATCTTTCTCCTTACCATGGATAGGTCCTATTTAGAAGGATTAACTTTAGGATACTTAAGGATAAAAATTTAGAAGCATGCTATAGGATTGACTCTAAAAACACTTTCGGGACTTGTTTGATTATAGGAATTCTTTTAATGAACTTAGGTGATAAAGGCTTAGATTTTTTGGGAATGTTAGCTAGAGGTGCCTATCACCGGCTCTAGGACGAGTGTCTTCTTCATGCTAGAGGTGCCCGAAATTGGCTCTAATATGCAAAAAAAAAATCTTGATGATAAAACACAATCCTTGAGAAGCCCGAAATTGGCTCAAGTAGTTGTTGTTATAAGAAGAGAACATTAATTCCAAGTCTATTTGTCTTGAACTTAGAGTTTGTCTAAGAAAGCCTTTAATCAAACTTATCCACAAGAACTCACACGCTCAAAAAATCTTATAGCTTGATTCCGGGTAAGACCTTGGGTAGCCGAAAGGTTAAGACCCAGAATAGGCATAGTCATGGTCGGAAGAATAGATGAAAAAGTAAGACTGATAGAGAAGAAGATTTGGCAATTTGATGGTTTGCATTGCTTGAGGACAAGCAATAGTTCGAGTTTGGGGGTGCGATAAGTGCTCAAAAGACTATTATTTTTCACACTTTTCATGAACAATAATTACTTAATCTACACCTACTTAGACTAATGCATGAGCTTAATGTGTGATATTTTGATGCTTTGCCTTCGTGACATATAAGGATGATATTTATCGAAAATGTAAGCTTTAATGCATCTTTGTGCATTTGCAGGTATTTGTGGGCCGGGGCAGTAACTGAACTCTAAAGTCGCGACAGCATGATAAGAAAGCCTAGAAAGCAGCGAAGGGTAATGAGCGAAAATAGGGCAATGAACTATGAAGTAGATCTCGATCGAACCAGCCACAAATGAGAGCTTCTACTGATGGAAGCTGAGCAGACTCAAACTTAGATCTCCATAATATCAAAAGTCAAAGTGGTGATCGACTTGAAGAGCAAAAAAAGCAGGATTTTTCTAGACACTCTGCATGGCAGTTAGAGTTTGGGAAGGCGGTGAAAAGTTGAAAAGAAGTTAAAGTTTGTTTTGGTCAAAAATCATTAAATTACATTAAATTAAAGAGACTTACCTCTTTATGGTAAGCAACGTTCAAACCAACTTTACCTCTTCTCCAAGGCTGATGTCGCCCTAATTTTAGCCTATATAAAGGATGTGACGTTCAAGAAGAAAGAGGAGGGGAGTTCACGATAGATCTTAGAGATTTCTTTGTTTTCATTATGTTCTAAATTCTTCTAGGGTTTAGGTGAAAGTTGTAGAGCATTTGTGGGAGAAAATTGTACTTTGCTTTCTTGTTTCATGCAATAAAATATTGAAGTTTGCTTATTCTTTTCCCTTCATTGTTCTTGCATTCAAGCTCGAGAAAGAAGTTTGTGAGAGATTTATTTATCTAATATCGAGCGAGTTAGATTCACTAAATAAATAAGTACGGTATTTTTCTAGATGGAAAATACTAACTCGGCCTACGGATAGGTTAGAGTTTCAGCGGCTAAAAGAAATGTGAGATTGGTTGGTGGTTATAGTTGATTCATACCGGGAGGTATCATTAAGGACTAGTCATCAATAGTACTTTGACTTAGGGATAAGCGGAGTCATCAGAGGTGATGTGAGCACATCATGTCAAGTTCAACAGGTTGATCCGGAGGTCTTACCATCAGGACCTATCACACGTTCTAAGGCAAAGAAATACAGGGAAGCTCTTTTCCTTACTTGTGCTAACATTTCAGATTCATTTGAGAATGTTCATGCCTTAGAATATGTTGTTTATAATGTGTTGCATGCTGATATGTTACATATTTAGGTATATATATTAGTATGTGTGTTTACTTATGTATATACTATGTTAATTATGTTTGCATTTGGTTTTAAGTGTGTTTGTGTGGTTAAAATAAGACTACAAGGCTTTTTAGATGTGTTTGCCTTGTTCTAATATAGGTACTTAGGAGAACCTTAGCTCAAGTGGGTATACCCAGCTCATCTCCAGCTCAGGAGAGCGTATGCAGTTCAATACCAGCTCAAGTGGATTATATTTAGCTCAGAAGAAGCTCAATGGTGTGCACGCAGCTCACCTTAGCTCGGGGCAGCTCAGAGGCTTAGCTCCCAGTTCCATTTAGCTCCTAACACTCTTAGCTAGTTCGTTTCAGCTCATCTCCATTTCCAGCTCAACTCAACTCAAGTTGAAGTGACCTACAGCAGCTGAAACCTATCGTACACGAAGAGCAGGTGTCCTACACATGTGCCATGCATGTGGGGCCCACATAGCACCCTTTTCCACAAGTTTGGGCGTCCAAAAGCAAGCAAGCCAAACAAGGCCCTTGCTTTGAAGACCAATCAACAACATTGGATAAGAATGAGTGGTTTCTTATTCAAATTCAAACATTAAACACATGTTTAATGTGTTTTAAGTGCCAAAACATGTGGCTAAGGATATTAGGAGCCTAGGAGAAGTTATTTGAGCATTTAAATTTTAATTTTCGTTTGAATTAAGGACACAAATTCAAATTTGGCCAACTTCTCCTTTATTCCTATATATTTACTTAATTTTGTAAAGACAAGGGTAGACATTTTATGAATAAAATCACTTGTGAGATTTTCTCTCAATTTCAGTTCTTTATTGAACTTTTCTTGACAAATTCAGACTTTGTTTGAGTGTGTCAAATCCTTGATACTTCGGGTTCCTAGATCGCTATCTAGTGGGTCCAAGTCCGTTGAAGAAGAACGTATTCGATTCGGGTCCGCTCAGTATATTGTTCGAGTTCTTTCGAGTTCAACGTCGTTGTTATTTCCCAACAACTTAAACATCCAATTCTGCCATTTTGGACATTTTAATGCTTCCATGAAAGCCTTCGGAGCATTTCATCTTCATTAACCTCCAGAAACTGCCAGAATTCCTTCATCCCTTTTCTTCTTTGTTTTAGTTTTTTTTCTTTGTTTTCTTATTGTTTTAACATCATTCTAACATCCATAATGTTGTGTTTATTGCAGAGACTTGCTTGCTATTATCCTAGATCCGTTTCAAACAAGGATCGTTGTTTTTGAAGCAACGAATCCCTAATATCATATGGTAATCAGAGCTTTGGTTGGATAATAGCGCTTTCTGCACTACATATATCAAAAACAACAAAAGAAAAAAAAGAAAAAAAATTCCAAATTTTGCAAAAAAAAAGAAAGTCAAAGTCAAAGTTTGACCAGAAACGTTAAAGTCAACAAAAGAAATTCGAAAAATTTGAAAAAAAAAATCACATTTGAATATTTAGTGTATTTTCATGTTTATATGTGCTGTTTGACCACAAAAATGATGAAGGATGCTTACGTTTACCATGGAATGCTTCTAAATCACTTAAAACGACGTGTTCTTGTTTGTTCGGTGATAGGATTGTGGTAAGCATTTCTAATGCAGTAAGTACTTCATTTCCAGCCTTAATTCACTTTGTTCTTCATTAATTCCAGCCTTATTATTGTTTTCCTTTTGTTTTTTTCAACCTTGTTTTTCTTTTTTACTTTCTAGCATTGTTTTTCTTTTGTTTTACTATCCAACCTTGCTTTTTGTTTGTTTTCTTTATTTTCCAGCCTTTGTGTCATCTAAACAGACCCTAATTCACTTTTAACTCTTGTTTGTACCACCGTTACATATATCTTGGAGTTTGACACAGATAACAAGTTTGAAGGATCAGATTAGTTCCTTAAAGAGCTGTTTGCAAGAGAACGAGTGGAAAAGGCATTTGAGAGTGTAAGCACAGAAGGGGAATCAAAAGAGCCATTCAAGTATTCCCGAGTGAAACACGAGCGCTGAGTGTTACTTTGCTGAGTGCATTGTTCTTTTGGAGTGATCTGCGAGAATTTGTTGTGTGTGCAGTGAGGGACTTTAAAATTTCGTTTATTTAACATAATAGTTTTCTTTTCTTGTTTTTCGTTGCTGCAATGACAGGTAATGACGATCGTAGCCCCGGTGGAAGTAATCCACCAGATTTGTAAATGCAGGCTTTTACTCGAACCTTGCAGCGTCTTTTAGACCAAGCATTGGAGCCTATAAAGTCTCGTTTGGATAGAATAGATGGGGGTGGTTCCCAATCTGTCCAAAATGAGAATCTTGATGAAAACGACGTCGAACAATCACCACGGACGAATCAACGACCAGGACAAGCAGTTGATGATAATATTTCTAACATAAAATTTGTTATACCTTCTTTTCAGGGACGTTCAGATCCAGATGCTTATCTAACATGGGAAAGTAAAGTTGAACACGTTTTCGAGTGTTACAATTACTCGGAACAAAAGAAAGTACGACTAGCAACTTTGGAGTTTGTTGACTATGCACTATTGTGGTGGGATCAATTACTGGTTAGTCGATGACGTGCAGGTGAAGGACCAGTGAGAACATGGGACGAAATGAAGCGTATCATGCGGAAACGGTTTGTTCCTTCTCACTATCATCGTGATTTATTTCAGAAATTACAAACTTTGAAACAGGGCAATAGGAGTGTCGAGGACTATTTCAAGGAAATGGAGATGTCCATGATGCGTGCAAACATAGTTGAGGATCGTGAGGCGACTATGGCTCGGTTTATGGCAGGTTTGAATTCTAAAATTGCTAACGTTGTTGAATTGCAACATTATGTCGAATTGGATGACATGGTGCATATGGCGATGAAAATTGAGCGACAACAACGTAGAAAAGTTTCTACTCGAGGTAATACTACTCCATTTAAATTTTTTACGAATCCATTATATACCCCTAACTATGCTAGGAAACAAGCACCACAAGCGCCACTTCGGATTCAAGAACAAGGCGAGTCCAGCAAGCCAAAGCCTCCCGTTGCTGATAATGGGCATGGTAAACAAAAAGTGGTTGTACAAGAGAGATCGAGAGATATTCAATGTTTTAAGTGCCTTGGTCGAGGACATGTTGCTAGCCATTGTCCTAATCGTAGGGTTATGTTGATGCGAGATGATGGAGAGATTGAGTCAGATTCTAAAGAAGAACCACATGAGATCCCTGATGAAGATGATAAAAAGGATGTCCTAGAAGTTGCTGAGACTGGTAAGGTAATGGAAATTATGGTTGTTAAACGTAGTCCGAGTGTGCAACAGGTTCAGGATGAACAACAACGCGAGAATATCTTTCACACGCGATGCAAAATTCAAGATAAGGTATGTGTTGTTATTATTGATAGCGGAAGTTGTACTAATGTTGCTAGTTCAGTGATGGTTGATAGGTTAGGTCTCAAGACAACAAAGCATCCGAATCCGTACAAATTGCAATGGTTGAATGACGGGGGAGAACTTAAAGTAACAAAACAAGTTATACCGTTTTCGATCGAAAGTTACAAGGACGAGGTCCTTTGTGATGTTGTGTCGATGGATGCTACTCACCTTCTTTTGGGAAGCCCTTGGCAATATGACAAGAAGGTAATGCATGATGGTTTTACAAATCGATACTCTTTTATGCATGCAGGTAAGAAGATTACTTTGGCTCCTTTGACACCGAGTCAAGTGATAGAAGATCAAGCAAGCTTAAAAAAAGAGTAAGGAAGCTGCAAAGGAGAAGAAAAAGTTGAATGTTTATGCAAGGAATCGAGAAATCAGGAAATGTCTTTCCTCTCACCAATCTTTGCTTATTTTAATGTTTAAAGATTATTTTTTATTGACTGACTTTCCTTCTGAGTTGCCTGCATCAATTGTTTCCCTTTTGCAGGAATTTAAGGATGTGTTTCCGGAAGAAACACCGAGGGGATTGCCACCTCTTCGTGGCATTGAGCACCAGATTGACTTTATCCCAGGTGCTACTATTCCAAATCGACCAGCTTATCGAACTAACCCCGAAGAGACGAAAGAGCTTCAAAGACAAGTGACAGAATTAATGGACAAGGGTTATATTCGAGAGAGTCTGTCTCCGTATGTTGTTCCGGTACTGTTAGTGCCGAAGAAAGATGGGTCTTGGAGGATGTGCGTAGATTGTAGAGCTGTGAATCAGATTACAATTAAGTATCGTCATCCTATTTCTAGACTTGATGATATGTTGGACGAGCTTTGTGGAACCGAGAGCCTTCAAAACGAAGCTAGGTTTGTACGAATGGTTAGTAATGCCTTTTGGCTTAACTAATGCACCTAGTACTTTTATGCGATTGATGAATCATGTTCTGCGATCTTTTATTGGAAAGTTTTGTGATGTAAATTTTGACGATATTTTGATTTATAGCAAGACTTTGCAGGATCATGTAGAACATTTGAGAGTTGTTTTACAAACTTTGCGAGAAGAAAGATTGTTTGGTAACATAGAGAAATGTATGTTTTGTACTGACAAACTTACATTTCTTGGTTACATTGTTAGTGCACAGGGTGTTGAAGTCGATCCTGAGAAGATAAAGGCAATTTAGGAATGACCACAACCGACATCGATTACTCAGGTTAGATCTTTTCATGGCTTAGCTAGTTTCTATCGTCGGTTTGTTCCTAACTTCAGTTCTATTACCGCACCCTTAACATGGATTATTAAGAAAAATTCTAGCTTCTTATAGGGTAAAGAACAAGAAGATGCCTTTTTGAAAATTAAGGATTGTTTAACGAAGTCACCTGTGTTAGCCTTACCTAACTTTGATAAAACTTTTGAAATTGAATGTGATGCTTCTGGTGTTGGTATAGGCGCTGTGCTAATGCAGGAAAAAAGGCCCATTACATCAGTGAAAAGCTTAGTGGAGCAACATTGAATTATCCAGTCTACTACAAGGAGATGTATGCACTAATTCGGGCATTGGAGACATGGCAACATTACTTGTTGCCTAAGGAGTTTATGATTCACACTGATCATGAGGCTTTACGATATATCACAGGTCGGCATAAATTGAATAAACGACATGCTAAATGGGTTGAATTTTTAGAGTCTTTTCCTTATGTCATTCGTTACAAAAAGGGTAAAGATAATGTCATTGCTGATGTTTTATCACGTAGATATGTGCTTTTGAATTACCTTGACTCACATTTGATTGGATTTGCATATATACGTGACTTGTATGTTGATGATTCTGATTTTAGAGATAAGTATAATGCTTGTGAGAAAGGTGCAGAAGGAAAGTTTTACAAGCATGATGGTTATCTTTTCAAAGAAAATAGGATATGCATTCCACAGGGTTCAATGCGTGATATTCTGATCCGTGAAGCACATGAGGGTGGATTGATAGGTCACTTTGGAGTCACCAAGACGTTACAGACATTGAAAGAACATCTATTTTGGCCTAAGATGCGTAGAGACGTTGAAAGGTACTGTGAACATTGTGTGACATGTAAGAAAGCAAAATCGAAGGTTTCACCACATGGTATGTACTTACCTCTACCTATTCCTGATTCCCCTTGGACTGATATTTCAATGGATTTTATTTTGGGATTGCCTCGAACTAGAAATGGTAGAGATAGTGTCTTTGTTGTGGTTGATAGATTCTCTAAGATGGCACATTTCATTGCATGCCATAAGACTGATGATGTTGTTAATGTGGCTAACTTATTCTTTAGAGAGATTGTTCGATTACATGGTATTCCTAGGTGAATTGTTTTTGACAGGGATGTTAAGTTTCTAAGTCATTTCTGGAGGACTCTTTGGAGCAAAATAGGTACAAAACTCATGTTTTCTACTACTTGTCATCCCCAGACTGATGGACAAACTGAGGTTGTTAATCGTGTTTTATCTACTTTGTTGCGTTCCATCATTAAAAAGAACATTAGGACTTGGGAAGATTGTTTGCCACATGTTGAGTTTGCGTATAATCGTGCTATACATTCTGCTACTAAGATGTCACCATTTGAGGTTGTTTATGGTTTTAACCCTATTACGCCTCTAGATTTGTTACCTTTGCCACAGGAACAAGTGACGAACAGAGACGGTCAAGCGAAAGCAGAATATGTGAAGAAGTTGCATCAACAGGTGAAGGAGAATTTAGAACGAAGGACTCAACAGTACGAAAAGCAAGTAAATAAGGGAAGAAAGCGAGTCACCTTTGATGTTGGTGATTGGGTTTCGGTTCACTTCCGAAAGGAACGATTTCCAGCCCAAAGGCGGTCTAAGTTGTTACCGCGAGGAGATGGTCCTTTTCAGGTGTTGGAGAAAGTGAATGACAACGCCTACAAGATAGACTTACCGGGCGAGTACACTGTAAGTGCCACATTTAATGTTTCTGATTTAACCCCGTATGATATTTCTGTAGATTTGAGGTCAAGTCCTTTTCAAGAAAGGGGGGATGATGTGAGCACATCATGTCAAGTTCAACAGGTTGATCCGGAGGTTTTACCATCAGGACCTATCACACGTTCTAAGGCAAAGAAATACAGGGAAGCTCTTTTCCTTACTTGTGCTAACATTTCAGATTCATTTGAGAATGTTCATGCCTTAGAATATGTTGTTTATAATGTGTTGCATGCTGATATGTGACATATTTAGGTATATATATTAGTATGTGTGTTTACTTATGTATATACTATGTTAATTATGTTTGCATTTGGTTTTAAGTGTGTTTGTGTGGTTAAAATAAGACTACAAGGCTTTTTAGATGTGTTTGCCTTGTTCTAATATAGGTACTTAGGAGAACCTTAGCTCAAGTGGGCATACCCAGCTCATCTCCAGCTCAGGAGAGCGTATGCAGTTCAATACCAGCTCAAGTGGATTATATTTAGCTCAGAAGAAGCTCAATGGTGTGCACGCAGCTCACCTTAGCTCGGGGCAGCTCAGAGGCTTAGCTCCCAGCTCCATTTAGCTCCTAACACTCTTAGCTAGTTCGTTTCAGCTCATCTCCAATTCCAGCTCAACTCAACTCAAGTTGAAGTGACCTATAGCAACTGAAACTTATCGTACACGAAGAGCAGGTGTCCTACGCATGTGCCATGCATGTGGAGCCCACATAGCACCCTTTTCCACAAGTTTGGGCGTCCAAAAGCAAGCAAGCCAAACAAGGCCCTTGCTTTGAAGACCAATCAGCAACATTGGATAAGAATGAGTGGTTTCTTATTCAAATTCAAACATTAAACACATGTTTAATGTGTTTTAAGTGCCAAAACATGTGGCTAAGGATATTAGGAGCCTAGGAGAAGTTATTTGAGCATTTAAATTTTAATTTTCGTTTGAATTAAGGACACAAATTCAAATTTGGCCAACTTCTCCTTTATTCCTATATATTTACTTAATTTTGTAAAGACAAGGGTAGACATTTTATGAATAAAATCACTTGTGAGATTTTCTCTCAATTTCAGTTCTTCATTGAACTTTTCTTGTCAAATTCAGACTTTGTTTGAGTGTGTCAAATCCTTGATACTTTGGGTTCCTAGATCGCTATCTAGAGGGTCCAAGTCCGTTGACGAAGAACATATTTGATTCGGGTCCGCTCAGTATATTGTTCGAGTTCTTTCGAGTTCAACGTCATTGTTATTTCCCAACAACTTAAACATCCAATTCTGCCATTTTGGACGTTTTAATGCTTCCATGAAAGCCTTCGGAGCATTTCATCTTCATTAACCTCCAGAAACTGCCAGAATTCCTTCATCCCTTTTCTTCTTTGTTTCAGTTTTTTTTTCTTTGTTTTCTTATTGTTTTAACATCATTCTAACATACATAATGTTGTGTTTATTGCAGAGACTTGCTTGCTATTATCCTAGATCCGTTTCAAACAAGGATCGTTGTTTTTGAAGCAACGAATCCCTAATATCAACATGTGTTGAAAATATAAGAGATAGAGGAACAACTTTCAGGAGACACCGAAACCCAATTAGACTTGTATCCTGCTCAAAATTGGCAAACAAGTGGACCATTATGAATCTGCCCAATGAAGAGTGTTATCTCTTTGTTTTCGCGCCCACTTTCTTTCCCTCCATGATCTTGGTGTCCAATGTGGATTATGGTCGGTCATGATACTTGGTGAAGGGTTGGTGACCTTCGGGTATTGAGTTGGGAGTGATAGTTGGAGCTGAGGTGAGCTAATCGAGTTGGAAGTGAGCTGGGTTGAACTAAGCTATCTAGCTGAAAGACTTAGCTAAAGTTTAAAGCTGAAATAATCTAATTCAAGTTGCTTTTAGCAAAGTGAGCTACTCCATTAGCTTCCTTATACTCTCTTACAGTGTGAAGAGTGTTTTAGAGCTGATCCGAATCTCCTAAAGCCTTGTTTTAAATTATTCTTCATTTGAGCTCATATGGGATTTGTGAGCTGATATGGAGCTAGCCGTTAGTCCTTTAAGTAGTATTAGAGTGTTCCATGCATTTTCAAGCTATTCTGAAATTGGCTCCTTGTGTTTCTAGCATTGTCTTCCGTTTAGCATCTTTTGAGCTGACTGAGTTGACACCGAGCTGATATTTACTCCTGGAGCTGTAGGTAAGTCCTATGAAGAAAACATAATAATGGAAATAATGAGAATACTTAAAATAACTTAATATAAATTTTTATCTAAGCTGAAACTTAATGATGTGGTTATATTGACTATTCATAGTTATAGTCTAATTAATATATCTCTTAAGTAGCTTACTATAAAGTATATAAAAGTAATAAATACTAAGATCTGTAGGGTAACTCCCCTTTGATCCCATGCATGAAATGAAGTATGAATGCATGAGATAAATGAGCAGAAATGTGAACGCATCATTCCCCCCATCTTTTAGGCGATTTGTCCTCAAATCGAAAGGGTCTTCCAATGAGTAATTCCTCGATGCAGGGGCGGTCAATTGCTTTCATGATGGAACAAGTTGATGAAACTTTTGCTTGAAGTATAGGCCTCCAAAAGGATCATTTTCAAAGAGATCTTCCAAATATTCTTTTTCGAGATAGCCATTCACAACATGCTCCCTTTGGATCTTTCTCTCGTACCTCTTGGAATCTTTATACCCCTGGGTTTAGAGACTTATCTATTGGATGTGTCGTTCTGAATCATCATAACCATTGGCATATAGATTTTTCCTTTGGAATACTTCAAGTAGGTATGTTTTTTCAACTTTAATCCTTGTGCCTTTCCATATTATCATTCTAGAATAGATTGATAGTGCCTGTTTCATCTCCTTGAATTGGTCTTCACAAGCAAGTACAATTCCATGTAGACTTATAAATTTACTGCAAAATGAACCATATTTAGTAGAGAATGAACCTATAACAAGATGAAAAGAATTTGCAAACCATGGTAGATGTTTAATGGGCACTGGTTGTTGAATTTTCTTCAGGATCTGCAAGACACTTGGAGTGTCAAAGATTTGAACTATTGGAACTTCATATGTCAGAACTTTTGAAACATCAAAAGACTTGTCTTGTGTGTCTCCAAAAGTCGTGGCTATTGACGCTTCAAAGGACACATCCTTTAGTTCTCCAAAAGGCATGATTACCAGATCATGTCTTTGAAAAATAAGACTCTTGGATTGCCCTGCAAAACAAAAGAAGGAATAGAAAAAGTAGAGTTAAATAAAAGGATATGTGCCGATCTTGCTGAGGATGCTGAACGATACACTTTGATTGTAGGACCTAGGAAGGAAGCAAGTCTCTCGCAAGAAGTGGCTGCAAAATAGAGAATTAAGGATAAGGAATGAAAGGAATAGGTGAAATGAATGAAAGGAATAGTTTAGGGACTGATATGGAAGCGGAAGGATGTGTGGTGTTCATAAGGGTGAATGAATGTTTAGGATATTTTGTGGGGATCACACATGATTGAGAATGATGAATGGAATGAGAGGAAATGTAAGGAATGGTGAAATGAAAATAGTATCTTAAAGATACTCAAGGAAGAAATTAGGTTATAGAAAACCTAATCCTAAACCTTATATCGATCTTTAAGGGGTGGTGATAAACGGACTTTGAACCTTTTAGTATATTAAACTAAAAGAACCCGAAGTATCAAAATGGATAGAAAAGGGTTGACGCCACAAGTACAAAAGTACTTGATAAGTCGATAAAGTTCTAAGAAAAACTAAACGAGAGAAAAATCTCACAAGTAATTTTGCTTAATCTGAATGGTGTGTTTACAAAATGAAATCCAAGTCCTATTTATAGTTTTCTAAGGGATTTGGCCGAAATGGCCTTTAACTATTCGGATAACCATTCATTTGACTAGTGTCTCCCTCCAAAACTATTCGAAAAGATGTAAATTCTCGGTTCAGCCTGAACTGTCTTCAGTAATTTGGCCATATCTCTAGATCCCGATATCATATTGATGCGATTAAATATGCGCTGGAAAGATAAGAGATAGGGGAACAACTTTCATGAAGACACCGAAACCCAGTTCTGCTTGTATCCTGTTCGAAAATGGAAAACAAGTGGACCATTATGAATTTGTCCAATGAAAAGTGCTATCTCTTTGTTTTGGCGTCCACTTACTTTCCCTCCATGATCTTGGCGCCCAATGTGGATAATGGACAGACATGATGCTTGGTGAAGGGTAGGTGACCTTCGAGTGTTGAGGTGGGAGTGATATCTAGAGTTGGGGTGAGTTAATTGAGCTGGGAGTAAGCTGGATTGAACTGGGCTATCTAGCTGAAAGACTTAGCTAAAGTTTGAAGCTGAAATAAGCTAATCCAAGTTGCATTTAGCAAACTGATCTGGTCCATGAGCTTCCTTATACTCCCTTCTAGTGTGAGGAGTGTTTTGGAGCTAATCCGAATCTCCTAAGGTCTTGTTTCGAATTATGCTTCATTTGAGCTCGTATGGGACTTGTGAGATGACATGGAGCTATCCTTTAGTCCTTTAAGTACTGTAGGAGTGTTCCATGCATTTCCAAGCTATTCTAAAGTTGGCTCCTTGTGTTTCTAGTATTGTCTTCTGTTTTGCTTCTTTTGTGGTGACTGAGTTGACACCGAGCTACTATTTACTCCTTGTTCTGTAAGTAAGTCCTATGAAGAAAAACATAATAATGGAAATAATGGGAATACTTAAAATAACTTAATATAAATTTAGATCTAAGCTAAAACTTAATAATATGGTCATATTGACTAGTCATGTTTATAGCTTAATTAATATAACTCTTAAGTGGTTTACTATATAGTATATAAAAGTAATAAATACTAAGATCGGTAAGATAACTCCTCTTTAATCCCATGCGTGAAATGAAGCATGAAAGCATGAGATAATTGAGCAGAAATGTGCACACGTCATAAAATATGTTTTTTTCCTTTTTTTCTTTTTCGACTCTAACTTCTTTTTTCTTTTTGATTTTATCATTTTCAACCCCATTATTTTTGTCAACCATTCTTTTATTTTCAACTCCAACAATTCTATCATCCACTTCTTTTTGTTCAATTTTCTCAATTCCTTTCATGGTTTCAATGTTCTTTTTCAATTGCATTTGATCTTCCTTCACTTGTTCTGGAGATAAAGGCGCTAAGGTGACATTTCTGCCTTCAAAGGAAGATGAAAACCGATTGGTGAATCCATCATGGGCCCGCTTGTCAAATTGTCATGGTCGTCCGAGAAGAAGATGACTTGTATTCATAAGCATTATGTCACGCATAATTTCATCTTTGTACCTTCCAATTGAGAATGGTACAAATACTTGTTCTTTGACTAGGAATGATTCTTTATCGTTTAACCATTGCAAATAATAAGGGTTTGAATGATTGGTTGCCTTGAGTCCTAACTTTTCCTCCAAATAAGTGCTAGCAATGTTTGTACAACTTTCATTGTCTATGATAACAGAGCACACTTTACCATTTACATTGCATCGTGTCTAAAAGATGTTTGTTCTTTGTTGATCATCTAGCACGTCTTGGAACTTACTTTCTGATTGTTCTAAGAATTCTGATACACGGTTAGTGAAAATAAAAGAAAAAAATATATAAACCTCATAATACACTCAAAAAAATCCTCACTGCCACTCCAAGGAAAAGAAGTTGTTACTTAAATCACTTGTGTTTGCACTCTAGGACATAATGGCTTTTACTGTCCTCTTCTGATCTAACAACTCTCTTGCCTTTTATCACTCGACCTCTCATCACAAATTCTTAATAAAACTAACTCAAAACCTATCAAAACATTAGTATAGATGTTGTTGGCGTTTGGGCTACAAGATAAGGGCTAGGTTAAGGAAAAGAAAGAGAAAGAAGAAATAAAATAAAAATAGAAAAGTGTAGGGACTAATATGAAATTGGTATAAGAATAGAATGAAATAACAAAGGATAGATAGTACGTTACCACAAAACATACTTACAAACCAATCGTGAACAATCAAACTTGAGGAACTTGTCCGAGTTAGTCATTTGCTTGTTTTGTGCTTCTTGCCTTCACTTCAAATGTGAATATGATTTTTTTTGAACTTTTTTTACTAATTCAGACTCTTTGAGAGGAGAGAAACATGAATTTGCAACTTTTATTTTTTGTACAAATTTCGAAAATTCTTTTTTTTTTGAACTGAAATTCACAAGAAGGAGGCTTACTTGAATCTTCCTTTGCTCTGATACCATATGATACGCTTCAACTCTCCAATTGTTGTTGTAGAGAAGCTTTGATTGTCCCGATCGTGATTGCAAGCAAGCCTTGATCCTCGTACGCGTTCTTTGTTATTTGATGAAGAAAAGATGATGAAATGGTGTAAAAAGGGTTGCGGAAGTATAGGTTATATGTATAATTGGTAAGGGATGGTTAGGTGATATTTTGGTTAGGAAATAATGGAAAAGGTGATAGTGAAGGCTAAGAAAGTCGGATATGTTGATGGATGAAATGGTAAGGATGGAATGTATGTAAGGTGATAAAGAAATAGTATTTAAAGGTAACAAAAGTAGAACTTATGCTATGAAAGCATAAACCTAACTTATAGTATGCTTTGAGGGTGGTATAAGACTTAGACCCTTAGGAAATAAGTTCCTAAAATCCTAAGTATGGATGGAAGAGATAGGAGACGCCACAAACCTATATAATAGATTTGATAAGTCGATATAGTTCTAAAAAGAACAAGTTTGAAAGTAAACTCACATAGTAATTTTGTATTGATCAAATATGTGATTGTAATTTAAGTCCTATTTATAGTTTTTTAAGATGTTTGGCCAAAATGACCTTCAACTATTCAGATAACTATTCATTTGAATGGTGTCTCCCTCCAAATCTATTTGAAAATATGTAACTTCTTGGTCCAGACTGCACTGGCTTCAGTAATCATATCTCGAGCTCCTGACATCGGATTGATGCAATTGAAAATGTTTTGAAAAGATAAGTGATAGGGGAACAACTTGCATGAAGACACCGAAGCCCATTTCTGCTTGTATCCTTCTCAAAAATGGCAAACAAATGAACCATTATGAATTTGTCCAATGAAAAGTTCTACCTCTTTGTTTCGGCGCCCACTTCCTTTCCCTCCATAATCTTGGCGCCAATGTGGATAGTGGACGGACATGATGCTTGGTGAAGGGTAGGTGACCTTCGGGTGTTGAGCTGGGAGTGATAGCAAGAGTTGAGGTGAGCTAATCGAGCTGGGAGTGAGCTGGATTGAACTGAGCTATCTAGCAAAAAGACTTAGCTAAAGCTTGAAGCTGAAATAAGTTAATCCAAGCTGCCTTTAGCAAAGTGAGCTGGTCCATTAGCTTCCTTATACTCTCTTCTAATGTGAGGAGTGTTTTGTAGCTGATCCAAATCTCCTAAGGCCTTGTTTTGAATTATGCTTCATTTGAGCTCGTATGGGACTTGTGAGCTGACATGGAGCTATCCTTTAGTCCTTTAAGTACAGTAGGAGTGTTCCATGCATTTCCAAGCTATTCTGTAGTTGGCTCCTTGTGTTTCTAGCATTGCCTTTCGTTTAACTTCTTCTAAGCTGATTGAGTTGACACCGAGTTAATATTTACTCCTTGAGCTGTAGGTAAGTCCTATGAAGAAAAAATAATGATGGAAATAATGAGAATACTTAAAATAACTTAAGATGAGTTTAGAACTAAGCTAAAACTTTAACCAATGTGATTATAATAACTATTTATTTTTATAGCTTATGTAATATAACTCTTAAGTAGCTTAATATAAAGTATATAAAAGTAATAAATACGAAGATCAACAAGATAACTCCCCTTTGATCCTATGTGTGAAAGGAAGTACCTTAATATTATGTATGGGAAGAAACTATGGTTGGGCGTGCACATATCATCCCCTCAAGTCAAAAGGGTTTTCTAAAGAATATATCCTTGATGCAGTGGCAGCCAATTGCTTCAATGATGGAACAAGCTGATGAAACTTTTGCTTGAAGTAGAGGCCTCCAAAAGGGTCATTTTCGAAGAGATCTTCCAAATATCCCTTTTTGAGATAGTCATTCATAACAAGTTCCCTTTGGATCCTTTGGATCCATATATCATTCACCGCAACATACGCTCAAAGAGAGGGGTCGTCCATCACAGTATACACTCAAAGAGATGGATTGTTCACCATGAAATGCACTCGAAGAGTGTGGTCATCGATCACTGTATACGCTCAAAGAATGGGACCGTTGATTATGACATGCACTCAATGAGAAGGGTCGCCCATCAAGGTATACGTTCTAAGAAAGGGACTATTTATTATGACAAGCAATCGAAGAGAGGGGTCATTCATCGCGACATACGGTCAAAGAAAGGGGTCATCCATCATGGTATACGCTCAAAGAGAGGGACCGTTCAGCATGCCATGCACTCAATCAAAAGGGGTCATTCATAGTGACATACGCTCAAAGAGGGGTCGTCAATCACGGTATACATTCTAAGAAGGAAACCGTTCATTATGACACACACTCGAAGAGAGGGGTCAATCATTGCGACGTAACTCAAAAAAAGGGGTCGTCCATCACAATATACGCTCTAAGAAAGGGACCGTTCATTATGATGTGAACTCGAAGATATGGGTCATTCATCGCGATATACGCTCAAAGAGAGGGGTCATCCATCACGGTATCCGCTCAAAGAGAGGGACCGTTCACCATGACATGCACTAGAATAGAGGGGTCATTCATCGCGACATACACTCAAAGAGAGGGGTCGTCCATCACGGCATACGCTCAAAGATAAGGACCGTTCATTATGACATGCACTCGAAGAGAGGGGTCATTCACCGCGACATACTCTCAAAGAGAGGGGTCGTCCATTACGGTAAACGCTCAAAGAGAGGAACCGTTCACCATGACATGCACTCAAAGAGTGGTGTCATTCATCGTGACATACTCTCAAAGAGAGGGGTCATCCATCACGGTATATGCCCAAAGAGAGGTGATAAGTGCTAGACTCACTATCACTTTCTACACTTTTCATGGGCACTTATCATCAAATCTACACCTACTTGAACCAATGCATGAGCTTAATGTGATATATTTAGGGATTATACCGTTGAAGATAATATTTGTAGAAAATGCGTACTTTACTGCATTTTCATATCTATGCAGGAAAAAGTATACGCCCAAAGAGAGGCACTATTCACCATGTCATACACTCGAAGAGAGGCGTCATTCATCGTGACATACGCTCAAAGAGAGGGGTCGTCTTCATGGTATACGTTATAAGAAAGGGATCGTTCATTATGACATGCACTCGAAGAGAGGGGTCATTCACCGCGACATACGCTATAAGAAAGGGACCGTTCATTATGACATGCACTCAAAAAGAGGGGTCATTCACTGCGACATGACTAAAAAAGAGGGATCGTCCATCATGGTATACGCTAAAAGAGAGGGACCGTTTGTTAGGACATGCACTGAAAGAGAGGGGTCATTCATCGTGACATATGCTCAAAGAGAGGGGTTGTTCATCACCGTATACGCTTAAAGAGAGGGACCGATCACCATGTCATGCACTTGAAGAGAGGGGTCATTCAACGCGACATACGCTCAAAGAGAGGGATCGTTTATTATGACATACAATCGAAGGGAGGGGTCATTGATCGCGACATACGCTCAAAGAGAGGGCTCGTCCATCGCGGTATACGCTCAAATAGAAGGATCATTCACCATGATGCACTCGAAGAGAGGGTTCATTCATCGCCAAATACGCTCAAAGAGAGGGGTCGTCCATCACAGTATAAGATCTAAGAAAGGTACCGTTCATTATGACATACAGCGAAGGGAGTGTTCATTCATCGTGACATTCGCTCAAAGAGTGGGACTGTCCGTCACGGTATACTCTCAAAGAGAAGGACCTTTCAGCATGACATGCACTCGAAGAGAGGGATTATTCATTGAGACATACGCTCATAAAGAGGGTTTGTCCATCATGGTATACGCTCAAAGAGAGGGACCGTTTACCATGATATGCACTCGAAGATAGGGGTCATTCATCACGACATACGTTCAAAGAGAGGGGTCGTCCATCACGGTATACGCTCAAAGAGAGGGATCGTCCATCACGGTATACGCTCAAAGAGAGGGGTCGTTTACCACAATATGCACTCGAAGATAGGGGTCATTCACCGTAACATATCCTCAAAGAAAAGGGTCATCCATCACGGTATATATTCTAAGAAAGGGACCATTCATTATGACATACACTCGAAGAGAGGGGTCATTCATCGTGACATACACTAAAAAAGAGGTATTGTCCATCTCGTTGTACGCTCAAAGAGAGGGACCGTTCACCATAACTTGCAGTCAAAGAGAGGGGTCATTCAATGCAACATGCGCTCAAAGAGAAGGGTCGTCCATCATGAGATACACTCAAGGAGAGGGACCATTCATTATGACAAACTCTCGAAGAGAGGGGTCATTCACCGCGACATACGCTCAAAGAGAGGTGTCGTCCACCACGGTATATGCTTTAAGAAAGGTACCATTCATTATGACATGCAGTCGAAGAGAGGGGTCATTCATTGCGACATTCGCTCAAGGAGGGGAGAGTTGTAACGACTCGAATTTCCCATATCCGAGAGTCTGGTTAACCCGAATTGTTGGGCCCCGGGTTTGTACAGTTTGGACCTTAGGTTGTTGGGCCTTAGGCTTTAGGGCTGGTCTGATTGTTCGGCTTGTTAGTTGTTCGGTTGGGGGTGATTTGGTAATTACCAAATAGAGATGAGAAGAGAGGGGTTTGGGGGTTTAATTTCTACAGAGGAATGACCTCATTTCTTTTCTCTCTTCACTCTCCATCCTCCCCCATCATAGAAGCAAGAACAAGGTAAGGTAAAAGGTTTGATCTTTAAGAATCTTAGTGGGAATCTCGTTTTTATGCTTGAAGAAAGGTTGTAGAGCAGTAAAGGATCTATAAAACAAGGTAAGGATGTGTGATTTTGGTGTTAGATGGAGGTTCTTGTGGGTTTTTGGGTGGAGCTCAGGATTGAGTTTTTGAGCTTTAATCTCAGTCCATTTTTGTGTTCTTAGACTTTGAGGAATCATCCTAAGTTCTTCCTAAACCGTTCTTCATCTTTCTCTTGTAGAGAAAGAAGGTGGTGAGCCATCAACAAGCTTGGGTAGAGGAAGCTCGGGTTGCTGTTGTTTTGCTAAGAGGTTGGTACTCCCACCTCTTTCTTCATCATCCATTCATGGTAGAATGCATAGCATATAGAGAAATCATGTATGTGTGTTGTCTTGCTTGGTTTGCTTGAAAATGGGTCATGATGATGAAATACGAGTTTATGTGTTCAATGGTTGGAAATTGGTGTTAAAACATCCTAATCACTATTAAAAATGAGTAGGAAGACTTTAGAATCAGTTAGATTAAGTTTGGGGATGGAAATCTAGAAATTCTAAGTGCATACCTGCATTTTGTGCAGGGGTATCGATATCGGTCGTACCCATGAGTGTGTTTTGGCTTGTCGTTTAGGGGTATCGAACCATGGTTCGATACTGAGGCTTCCAGTAACTTTTTGTATCGATACCTATATCGAAACGGTCCTTTCCCCTTTTATTGACTTTTGAAGTGGTCAAAGAGTATCGATACTGGCATCGATACCCTTGTTCCGATACCCTTTTTGGGTGGGCATCGATGATGGGTGTTTCGATACCCCAATATGGGGTATCGATACCCCTGTGTTTTTGGCTAAGTTTGAGTAGAGTTTTGGGGCTCGGAGATTTAATTAATACTTCCATTAATCTTAAAAGCTATGAAAGGAATTTTAATATATGATTGATAATTATAACCTCGAAAGGCTTAAGAACAACAAGACTTAACATGCCTTGTTGTGATAAGATCCTAGGTGGATCGTTTGTGTGGTTTGAGTCCTTGAGCGTTGGAAATCCGGATATCCATAAGTGTTGCAACACGTCGAAGGCCATCCGATGTAACATTCTGGATGATGATTTGACGACTATCCCGAGTGTAGGATCCCGATGTGTGGATGTGTGCCTCAATCTCGGATGTAGGATCCCGATGCTATGTGGACGTGTGCCTCATCCTTGAGTAAGGATGCCGATGCTATGTGGACGTGGGCCCTACTCGTAGTGTAGGATCCCGATGCTGTGTGGATACGGGCCTCACTACCTTGTGTGTTTTTCTGATTGTATATGCTGTGTGCGATAATATACATCTCATTTATGCCATGTGTTAGGCAAGCATGCTAGACCATCATACCATGCATGTGATTTATATTCCATGCTTTACTGCTTTGATATGCATGATGTTGACCGAGTTTAGCGTATCCACTGAGCTTGTGTGGCTCAGCATTCGAAATCTATTTTCGTGCGTAGGTTAGGTGAAGCGGGTTCCGTGGAGTGCCATCAAGGTTCGAATTTCAGCATCGACCGAGTTGTCAGAGTACACTTATAGATATAGTGGGCATAGTACTATGTTGAACCCTATATGTAATTGTAACTCTGTTTATTAAATTTGGGTCGAATGTTTTAACGGGTCTGTAATAATTTTGGAGCTCCGAATTTCTTTAAACTATTTTGGGCTTGTTTTAATTTAAGTGGATTTTATGGAAATTGGTTTTGAACTCTATGTGATTTTATTATTGGACTTTTAAAGGAAAATTTTAAATACGGGTTTTGGGCCGGACCCCCAGTGTGACATCCAGGTTGGGTGTTATAGGTCATTCATTACGACATACGCTCAAAGAGGAGGATCGTCCATCACGGTAGACGTTCTAAGAAAGGGACTGATTATTATTACATGCACTCAAAGAGAAGGGTCATTCACCGTGACATACGCTCAAAGAGAGGGGTCGTCCATTACGGTATACGCTCTAAGAAAGGGACCGTTCATTATGACATGCACTCGAAGAGAGAGGTCATTCATTGGGACATATGCTCAAATAGAGGGGTCGTCCATCACAATATACGGTCTAAGAAAGGGACCGTTCGTTATGACGTGCACTCGATGAGAGGGGTCATTTATCGCGATATACGCTCAAAGAGAGGGGTCGTCCATCATGGCAAATGCTCAAAGAGAGGGACCATTCATTATGACCTACACTCGAAGAGAGGGGTCATTCACCGCGACAAACGATCAAAGAGAGGGGTCGTCCATCATGGTATACTCTCTAAGAAAGGGATGGTTCATTATGACATGCACTCGAGGAGAGGGGTCATTCATCGCACCATACGCTCAATGAGAAGGGTCGTCAATAACGGTATACGCTCCAAAAAATAGATCATTCATTATGACTTGCACTCAAAGAAAGGGGTCATTCAATACGACATACGCTGAATGAGAGGGGTCGTCCATCACGGTATACGCTCAAAGAGATGGACCCTTCACCATGACATGCACTCGAAGAGAGGGGTCCTCCATCAAGGCATACGTTTAAAGAGAGGGACCATTCATTATGACATACTCTCGAAGATAGGGGTTATTCATCGCAACATACACTCCGAGAGGAGTCGTCCATCACGGTATATGCTCTAACTAAGGGACTTTTCATTATGATATGCACTCAAAGAGAAGGGTTATTCATCGACACATATGCTCGAAGAGAAGGGTTGCCCATTACGGTATATTCTCTAAGAAAGAGACCGTTCATTATGACATGCACTCGAAGAGAGGGGTCATTCATCGCGACTTACGCTCCAAAAGAGGGAACGTCATCACGGTATACGCACAAAGAGAGGGAACGTTCACCATGACATGCACTCGAAGAGAGGGGTCATTCATAGAGACATACGCTCAAAGTGAGGGGTCGTCCATCACGGGATATGCAAAAAGAGAGACTGGTGATTATGAAATACGCTCAAAGAGAAGGGTCATTCACCGCGACATCGCTCAAAGAGACGGGTCATCCATCATGATATACGCTATAAGAAAGGACCGTTCATTATGACATGTACTCGGAGAGGGATCATTCACGGCGACATACGCTCAAAGAGAGGGGTCGTCCATCACAATATACTCTCCAAGAAAATGACCATTCAATATATCATACACTCGAAAAGAGGGGTCATTCCGCTTAAAGAGAAGGGTCGTCCATCACGGTATACGCTCTAAGAAAGTGATCGTTCATTATGACATTTACTAGTAGAGAAGGGTCATTCGTTGCGACATACGGTCAAAGATGGGTTGTCCATCATAGGATACGCTCAAAGAGGGGGACCGGTCACTACAACATACCTTCAAAGACGTCATTCACCGTGACATAAGCTCAAAGAGATGGGTCGTCCATAACGGTATACGCTATAAGATAGAGACCGTTCATTATGATATGCACTCGAAGAGAGGGGACATTCATCGTGACATACGCTCAAAGAGAGAGGTTGTCCATCACGGTATACCCTCAAAGAGAGGGATCATTCATTATTTCATACACTCAAAGAGAGGGGTCATTTATCGCGCAATACGCTCAAAGAGAGGGGTTGCCCATCACGATATACTCTCAAAGATAGAGATCGTTCATTATGACATGCACTCGAAGAGAGGGCTCATTCATCGCGACCTACGTTCAAAGAGAGGGTCGTCTATCACGGTATAAACTCTAAGAAAGGGATCGTTCATAATGACATGCACTCAACAAGAGGGGTCATTCAATGCGATATGCACTTAAAGGGAGAGGTCATCCATCACGACATACGCTCAAACAGAGGGATTGATATTAAATACAGTAGTATAGATGGTGGTGGTGGTGGTATGATGTTGGATTGATTTGTCCTTGGCACCCTCCTAATCACAATTGAATAGGCAAACACCTGCAAACGAAACGAATCTCTCCGGTGAATTGATGATATGTTGTTGTCCTAGGCACCCCCTATCCGTAATTAGATATGCAAACACCATAATCGGCTCTAACTCACCCTCCTAAACGCGATTGCTTAGGCAAGCGAGAGTGTGAAGATAATCTCCCTCATAAAAACTTGAAATACTTATGTTGAAGAAGACTTCTGATAAGAAAAATAGCAAGGTGGCAACCTTGCAAATAAAATGGCCCAAGGCCAAGAGTTTTTATAACTCAGAAATTCATACTCTTCATGTGTTTACAAGAAAAGAGTTATCCCCTTTTATAGTCTAGAGGAGACCTTAGAATTGCCTAATAGATAGCTGATCAATCCCTAAATATCAACATATTAATATCTTGATAAAATAAATCCCCTAAAATTAGCATATGGATTGCTAATTAAAAGGAATCCTAAGTAATAAAATAAAATACTAATAATAATGGTCAAGGATTTATAATCCACCTTTGAATTAATTTATTTAATGTCTAATTCATCCAAAAACTTTATATATTAGCTTTTGAGATGAATTTTATAAAATCTCATAATAATCCCGTATCTAGTTTTCTGCACGCGCAATCTTCGGTAAAACAAACATATCTTGAGCTCCCGATATCCAATTGATACGTTTCAAGATGCATTGAAAAGGTAACTGAATAACGGTCAATTTATTAGAAGACAACTCTGCTCGTAAATGCACGGAACACAACCAAAAAGTCAAGGCAAGTTGGCTGGCTTTCCAGACTTTACCAACAGATTCATATTTATGTTCAATGTGCATTACTTTAGCCCTCTAATGCATGTATCAGGGATCGTTCAACAGGACACGTACTCGAAGAGAGGGGTTATACATCGCGGCATATGCTCAAAGAGCGAGGTCGTCCATCACGACATACTCTCAAAAAGAGGGACTGTTCACCGTGACCAGCACTCTAAGAGAGGGGTCATTCATCACGATATACGCTTATAGAGAGGGGTCATCTATCACGGCATACACTCAAAGAGAGGGACCATTCATTATGGCATACTCTCGAAAAAAGGGGTCATTCACCGCGACATACGCTTAACAAGAGAGGTCATCCACCACGGTGTACGCTCTAGAAAGTGACCATTCATTATGACATAACCTCGAAGAGTGGGATCATTCATCACGATATACGCTCAAAGAGAAGGGTCGTCCATCACGGTATACACTCTAAGAAAAGGACCATTCGTTATGACAAACACTCGAAGAGATGGGTTATTCGTTGCAACATACGCTCAAAGAGAGGGGTCGTCCATCATGGTATACGCACGATGAGAGGGACCATTCACAATGACATGCACTCAAAGAGAGGGAAATTCATCGCGACATACGCTCAAAGAGAGAGGTCATCCACCACGGTATACACTCTAAGAATCAGATTGTTCATAATGACATGAACTCAAAGAGAGGGGTCATTCAATGCAACATACACTCAAAGAGAGGGGTCATCCATCACGACATAAGCTCAAAGAGAGTAATCGTTCAACATGACATGAACTCGAAGAGAGGGGTCATTCAATGCAACATACACTCAAAGAGAGGGGTCGTCCATCACGACATAAGCTCAAAGAGAGGGGTCGTCCATCACGACATAAGCTCAAAGAGAGGGATCGTTCAACATGACATGAACTCGAAGAGAGGGGTTATTCATCACGACATACGCTCAAAGAGAGGGGTCATCCATTACGAAATACCCTTAAGGAGAGGGACCATTCAGCATGACATGCACTCGAAGAGAGGGGTCATTCATCGCGATATATGCTCAAAGAGAGGGGTCATCCACCACGACATATGCTCAAAGAGAGTGACCATTCATTATGGTATACTCTCGAAGAGAGGGATCATTCACCTCGACATACACTTAAAGAGTGGGGTCGCTCATCACGGTATATGCTCTAAGAAAGGGATCGTTCATTATGGCATACACTCGAAGAGTGGGGTTATTCATCGTGAGATACGCTCAAGGAGAAGGGTCGTCCATCACGGTATACGCTCTAAGAATGGGACCGTTCATTATGACAAACACTCAAAGAGTGGGGTCATTCACCACGACATACGCTAAAAGAAAAGAACTGTTCATTATGACATGCACGAGATGAGACGGGTCCTTCGTCGCGACATACACTCAAAGAGAAGGGTTGTCCATCATGGTATACGCTCTAAGAATTGGACCATTCATTATGACATGCACTCGAATAGAGGGGTCATTCATTGTGACAAACGCTCATAGAGAAGTGTCGTCAATCACGGTATACGCTCTAAGAAAGGGACCGTTCATTATGACAGGCATAGAAAAGAGGAGTCATTCATTGCGACATACGTTCAAAAAGAGGTTTCGTTCATCATGGTATACGCTCAAAGAGAGGGATCGTTCACCATGACATGTACTCGAAGAGAGGGGTCATTCATCGCGACATACGCTCAAAGAGAAGGGTCGTCCGTAGAGGTATACGCTCTAAAAAATAGATCATTCATTATGACTTGCACTCGAAGATAGGGTTCATTCAATGCGACATACGCTCAACGAGAGGGGTCGTCCATCACGGTATACTCTCAAAGAGATGGACCCTTCACCATGACATGCACTCGAAGATGGGTCATTCATCGTGACATACGCTCAAACAGAGGGTCGTCCATCACGACATACGTTCAAAGAGAGGGACTGTTCATTATCACATACTCTCGAAGAGAGGGGTTATTCACCGTGACATACGCTCCAAGAGGGGTCGTCCATCACGGTATATGTTCTACGAAAGGGACTTTTTGTTATGATATTCACTCAAAGAGAAAGGTTATTCATCGATACATACGCTCGAAGAGAGGGACCGATCGTTATGACATGCACTCGAAGAGAGGGATCGATCGTTATGACATGCACTCGAAGAGAGGGGTTATTCATCGTAACATACGCTTAAAGAGAGGGGTCGTCCATTACTGTATACGCTCTAAGAAAGGAAATATTTATTATGATATGCACTCAAAGAGAGAGGTCATTCATCGTGACATACGCTCAAAGAGAGGTGTCGTCCATCACGGTATACGCTCAAAAAGAGGGACCGTTCACCATGATATACACTCGAACAGAAGGGTCATTCACTGCGACACCGCTCAAAGAGACGGGTCGTCCATCACGATATACGCTCTAAGAAAGGACCGTTCATTATGACATGTACTCAAAGAGAGGGGTCATTCACGGTGACATACGCTCAAAGAGAGGGGTCGTCTATCACAATATACTCTCTAAGAAAGTGACCATTCATATTATATCATGCACTCGAAAAGAGGGGTCATTCCGCTCAAAGAGAAGCATCGTCCATCACGGTATACACTCTAAGAAAGTGACCGTTCATTATGACATTTACTAGAAGAGAAGGGTCATTCGTTGCGACATACGGTCAAAAAGAGGGATTGTCTATCACGGTATACGCTCAATGAGAGGGATCATTCAGCATGACATGCACTCGAAGAGAGGGGTCATTCAACGCAATATATGCTCAAAAAGAGGGATCATCGATCACGACATATGCTCGAAGAGAGGGAACGATCATTATGACATGCACTTGAAGAGAGGGGTTATTCATCGGGACATACGCTCAAAGAGAGGGGTCGTCCATCACGATATACGCTCTAAGAAAGGAAATATTTATTATGATATGCACTCAAAGAGAGAGGTCATTCATCATGACATACGCTCAAAGAGAGGTGTCGTCCATCACGGTATACGCTCAAAAAGAGGGACCGTTCACCATGATATGCACTCAAAGAGAGGGGTCATTCATCACGACATACGCTCAAAGATAGGGGTCGTCCATCACAGGATACGCTCAAAGAGGGGGACCGGTCACTACAGCATACCTTCAAAGAAAGGGGTCATTCACCGCGACATACGATCAAAGAGATGGGTCGTCCACAATGGTATACGCTATAAGAAAGGGACCGTTCATTATGATATGCACTCGAAGAGAGGGGACATTCATCGCGACATACGCTCAAAGAGAGGGGTTGTCCATCACGGTATACGCTCAAAGAGAGGGATCATTCATTATGACATACACTCAAAGAGGGGTCATTCATCGAGAGTGATTGTCCATCACGGTATACTCTCAAAGAGAGGGATCGTTCATTATGACATGCACTCAAAGAGAGGGGTCATTCATCGTGACATACATTCAAAGAGAGGGTCGTCCATCACGGTATACACTCTAAGAAAGGGATCATTCATAATGACATGCACTCAACTAGAGGGGTCATTCAATGCGACATACACTTAAAGAGAGAGGTCATCCATCAACCCATACGCTCGAACAGAGGGATCGTTCAACAGGATATGCTCTCGAAGAGAGGGGTTATTAATCACAATATACGCTCAAAGAGAAGGGCTTTTAATCACGACATACGCTCAAAGAGAGGGACCATTCATTATGGTATACTCTCGAAGAGAGGGATCATTCACCGCGACATCCACTTAAAGAGTGGGGTCGTCCATCACGGTATATGCTCTAAGAAAGGGACCGTTCATTATGACATACACTCGAAGAGTGGGGTCATTCATCGCGAGTTACGCTCAAGGAGAAGGGTCGTCCATCACGGTATACGCTCTAAGAATGGGATAGTTCATTATGACATACACTAAAAGAGTGGCTCATTCATCGCGACATACGCTCAAAGAGGAGGGTCGTCCATCACGGTATACGCTAAAAGAAAGGGACCGTTCATTTTGACATGGACTCGAAGAGGCGGGTCCTTCGTCGCGACATACACTCATAGAGAAGGGTTGTCCATCACGGTATACGCTCTAAGAATTGGACCATTCATTATGACATGCACTCGAATAGAGGGGGTCATTCATCGTGACAAACGCACAAAGAGAAGGGTCGTCCATCACGGTATACGCTCTAAGAAAGGGACCGTTCATTATGACATGCACTAGAAGAGAGCGGTCATTCATTGCGACATACGTTCAAAAAGAGGTTTCGTTCATCATGGTATACGCTCAAAGAAAGGGATCGTTCACCATGACATGTACTCGAAGAGAGGGGTCATTCATCGCGACATACGCTCAAAAAGAGTGGTCATCGATCATGATATACGCTCAAATAGAGGGACTGATCATTATGACATGCACTCTAAGAGAGGGGTCATTCATCGTGACATACGCTCAAAGAGAAGGGTCATTCGTCGTGACAAACGCTCAAATAGAAGAGTCGTCCATCACGGTATACACTCTAAGAAAGGGACCATTCATTATGACATGCACTGGAAGAGAGGGGTCATTCATCGCGACATACGTTCAAAGAGAGAGAACGTTCACCATGACTTGCACTCAAAGACAAGGGTCATTCACCGCAACATACACTTAAAGAGTGGGGTCGTCCATCACGGTATACACTCAAAGAAAGGGACTGTTCATTATGGCATGCACTCGTAGAGAGTGGTCGTCTATCACGACTAAGCTCAAAGACAGGGATCGTTCACCATGACATGCACTCGAAAGAGTGGGGTCATTCATCGCGACATAAGCTCAAAGAGAGGGGTCATCCATCATGTGATACGCTCAAAGAGAGGAATCGGTCATTATGATATACGCTCGAAGAGATGGGTCTTTCTCCCGTCATACACTCAAAGAGAGAGGTCGTCCATCACAGTATACCCTATAAGAATGGGTTCGTTCATTATGACAAGCACTCATAGAGAGGGGTCATTCATTGCGACATACGCTCAAAGAGAATGGTCGTCTATCACGGGACATGCTCTAAGAAATAGACCGTTTGTTATGACAAAAACTCGAAGAAAGGGATCATTCAACGCGACATACGCTCAAAGAGAGTGGTCATCGATCACGGTATACGCTTAAAGAGAGGGACCGATCATTATGACATGCACTCGAAGAGAGGGGTCATTCATCTCGACATACACTCAAAGGAAGGGTCATCCATCATGGCATACGCTATAAGAAAGGGACCGTTCTTTATAACAACCACTCAAAGAGAGCGGTTATTCATCGCGACATACACTTAAAGAGAGGGATTGTCCATCATGTGATACGCTCAAAGAGAGAGACCGGTCATTATGATATACGGTCGAAGAGATGGGTAATTCTTCGCGATATACAATTAGAGAGAGGTGTCGTCTATCACGGTATACCCTCTAAGAAAGGGACCGTTCATTATGACACACACTCATAGATAGAGGTCATGCATCGCGACATACGCTCAAAGAGAGGGGTCGTCCTTCACGGGAGACGCTCTAAGAAATGGACCGTTCATTTCAAATAAACTGGAAGAAAGGGGTCATTCAACGCCACATACGCTCAAACAGAGGCATCATCCATCACAGCAAATGCTCAAAGAGAGGGGTCATCCATCACGGTATACTCTCTAATAAAGGGGTCATTCATCGCGATATATGCTCAAAGTGAGGGGTCGTCCATTACGACATACGCTCAAAGAGAGGGACCGTCCACCAAGTCTTGCACTCGAAGAGAGATGTTATTCATCGCGACATACGCTTAAAGAGAGGATCGTATATAACAACATACACTCAAAGAGAGTGACTGTTCACCATGTCATGCACTCGAAGAAAGGGGTCTTTCATTGCAATATACCCTCAAAGAGAGGGGTCATCCTTCGCGGCATACGCTTAAAGCGAGGGACCATTAATTATGACATACTCTCGAAGAGAGGGGTCATTCACCGTGACATACGCTCAAAGAGAGGGGTCGTCCATCACGGTATACGCTCTAAAAAACGGATCGTTAATTATGAAATGCACTAGAAGGGAGGGACTGTTTACCTGGACATACAGTCTAAGACAGGGATCATTCATCGCGACTTACGCTCAAAGAGAGTGGTCGTCCAGCACGACATACGCTCAAAGAAAGTGCTCGCCCATCACGGCATACGCTCAAAGAAAGGGACCGACCATTATGAAATACTCTCAAACAGAGGGGTCATTCACCGCGACATACGCTAAAAGAGAGGAGTCGTGCATCACAGTATACGCTCTAAAATAAGGAATGTTCATTATGATATGCACTCGAAGAGAGGGGCTATTCATCGCGAGATACACTCAAAGAGAAGGGTCGTCAGTTACGGTATACGCTCAAAGAGATGGATTGTTCACCATGACATGCACTGGAAGAGAGGGTCCTTCATTGTGACAAACACTCAAAATGGGGGGTCATCGGTCACGATATACGCTTAAAGAGTGATTTAAAATACACAGCGGGATAGATGGTGGTGGTGGTATGATGTTGGATAGATTTGTCCTTGGCACCCTCCTAATCGCAATTGAATAGGCAAACACCTGCAAACGAAATGAATCTCTCCAATAAATTGATGATATGTCATTGTCCTATGCACCCTCCTAAACGCGATTGCTTAGGCAAGCGAGAGTGTGAAGATATTCTCCCTCATAAAAACTTGAAGTAGTTATGTTGAAAAAGACTTCTGATAAGAAAAATAGCAAGGTTACAACCTTGCAAATAAAATGGCCCAAGCCAAGAGTTTTTATAACTCAGAAATTCATATTATTCATGTGTTTACAAGAAAATAATTGTCCCCTTTTATAGTCTAGAGGAGACCTTAGAATTGCCTAATAGATAGCTAATCAATCCCTAAACATCAGCATATTGATATCTTGATAAAATAAATCCCCTAAAATCAGCATATGAATAATAGCTCATTAAAAGGAATCCTAAGTAATAAAATAAAATGCTAATAATAATGGTCAAAGCTTTATAATTCAACTTTGAATTAATTTATTTAATGTCTAATTCATCCAAAAACTTTATATATTAGCTTTTGAGATGAATTTTACAAAATCTCATAATAATCTTGTATCTAGTTTTCTGCACGCGCAATCTTCGGTAAAACAAACATATCTTGAGCTCCTGATATCCAATTGATGCGTTTCAAGATGCGTTGAAAAGGTAACTGAATAACGGTCAATTTATTAGAAGACAACTCTGCCCATAAATGCACGAAACACATCCAAAACGTCAAGGAGAGGGGTTATTCATTGCGATATACGCCAAAGAGAAGGGTCATCCATCACGGTATACGCTCTAAGAAAAGGACCGATCATTATGACATGCACTCAAAGAGAGGGGTCATTCATTGCGACGTACGATCAAACGGAGGGGTCATCCACGGTTTCCGCTCAAAGAGAGGAATCGTTCACAATGTCATGCTCAAAGAGAGGGGTCATTCATCACTACATAGTCTCAAAGGGAGGGTTTGTCAGTAACGGCATACGCTCAAAGAGAGGGGTCATTCACCGCAACATACGCTCAAAGAGAGTGGTCGTCCATCACGGTATACGCTCTATGAAAATGAATGTTCATTTTGACATGCAATCGAAGAAAGGGGTCATCAATCGCGACATACGCTCAAAGAGAGGGGGCGTCCATCACGGTAGACGCACAAAGAGAGGAACCATTCATCATGACATGCACTCGAAGAGGTGTTATTCACCGCGACATACGCATATTGAAAAAGGTCTTCCATCACCATATACGCTCTAAGAAAGGGACCGTTCAATATGACATACACTCGAAGAGAGGGGTTATTCATCGCGATATACGCTCAAAGAGAGGGGTTGTCCATCACGGTATACTTTCAAAGATAGGGACCTTTCATTTTAACATGCACTCGATGAGAGGGCTGATTCATCCCGACATACGCTCAATGAGATGGGTCGTCCATCACAGCATACAGTCTAAGAATGGGATCATTACATGCACTCAAAGAGAGGGGTCATTCATCGCGACAAATGCTCAAAGAGAAGGGTCGTCCATCACGGTACCTACTCATAAAGAGGGACTGTTCATTATGACATGCACTCGAAGAGAGGGGTCATTCACCGTGGCATACGCTCAAAGAGAGGGGTCGTCCATCATAATATAAGTTCAAAGAGAGGGACTGTTTATTACGACCACCACTCGAAGAGAAGGGTTGTCCAACACGACATATGCTCAAAGAGAGGGGTCGTCCATCACGACATACGCTCAAAGAGAGGCACCGACCATTATGAAATACTCTCGAACAGAGGTGTTATTCACCGTGACATACGCTAAAAGAGAGGAGTCGTGCATCACGGTATACGCTCTGAGAAAGGGAATGTTCATTATGATATGCACTCGAAGAGAGGGGTTATTCATCGCGAGATACACTCAAAGACAAGGGTCGTCCATTACGATATACGCTCAAAGAGAGGGATTGTTCACCATGACATGCACTCCAAGAGAGGGGTCATTCATTGCAACATACACTCAAAAAGAGGGGTCATCGATCACGGTATACTCTTAAAGAGAAGGGTCTTTCATTATGACAAACCCTCAAAGAGAGGGGTCATTCATCGCGATATATGCCAAAGAGAAGGGTCATCCATCACGGTATACGCTCTATGAACGGGACCGTTCATTATGACATACACTCGAAGAGAGGGGTCATTCATCGCGACATAGTCTCAAAGGGAGGCTTTGTCCGTCACGGCATACGCTCAAAGAGTGGAGTCGTCCATCACAGTATGCGCTCAAAGATGGACTGTTCACCATGAAATGTATTCGAAGAGAGGGGTCATTCATCGAAACGTACGCTCAAAGATATGGTCATCGATCACTGTATACGCACAAAGAGAGAGACCGTCGATTATGATATGCACTCAAGGAGAGGTGTCATTCATCGCAACATACTCTCAAAGAGAGGGGCCATCCATCACGGTATATGTTCTAAGAAGGGGACCGTTCAGCGCGATATACGCTCAAAAAGAGGGTCGTCCATCACAGTATGCGCTCTAAGAAAGGGACCGTTCATTATTACATGCATTAGAGAGGGGTCATTCATCGCGATATACGCTCAAAGAGAGGGATCATCCATCACGGTATCCGCTCAAAGATAGGGATCGTTCACTATGACATGCACTAGAATAGAGGGGTCATTCATCGCGACATACGCTCAAATAGAGGGGTCGTCCATCACGGTATACGCTCAAAGAGAGGAACCGTTCATTATGACATGCACTCAAAGAAATGGGTCTGATGCATGCACTAAGACCCTTACATCTGATGGGCTTACATTACCACATGGCCCGATGACAAGAACAAAATCAAGGCAACTCAAAGACAAGATACATTCAGCAGTCCAAGATTTTGTAAACAAGCATTTAATGAAAAAATCCTATGTCCTCAAGCTCTCAAGAACACATGGGTGACAAAAGCTACATTGATGGTCCAAGAAGCCCAAATGCCTTAAAACATATTTGAGGCCCAAATAAATTATATATTAAATAAATAAAATCTGGAATGATCAGCTCCATGTGCTGATTTTATGAATATTTTTATTCAACTTTTCATATGTTTTAATTCATATTTTCCTAAATAATTATTGATCCCTTCTAATTAGCTATCTATGTGCTTATTTTTAGGGATGAAATAGCTATTTCTTAGGGTGTTTTGCTGTGTCTTTTAGGCTATAAAAGGAGGCAGTCTATTCTCTTGTAAGACACACAATTTGAATATTTCTTTTGGAGAATAAATGTTATTGAGTACATTTTTGCAAGTATTGTTGCTTGTGCCTTCGAAGCTTGTCTAAAACACAATTTCCTTCTAGTTTTCATGGAAAAAGCCATCTTCACACTCCGGTTGCCAAGATAATAAATTCTTGAAGGGTCGGTTAGAGCCTATCATGGAGTTTGCTTGATCAATTGCGATCAAGAGGGTTCCTAGGACATAAATCTATTCCATAATCCATCCTATTCACAGCAAGTCTGTAATCCATTTTCAAATAAGTTTGTTTTTTTTAATCATCTTCTTTACACCATTGTCTATTTATTCTAATTTTTTTTCTTTTGTTATTGTATTTTATCTTTATTCTGCTGTCACATCCTATCAGGGTCATTCACCGTGATATACGCTCAAAGAGAGGGGTCGTCCATCGCGGTATACGCTAAAAGAGAGGGACCATTCACCATGAATTGCACTCAAAGATAGGGGCCATTCATCGTGACATACGGTCAAAAAGAGAGGTCGTCCATCACGGTATACGCTCAAAGAGAGGGACAATTCACCATGACATGCACTCGAAGAAAGGGGTCATTCATCATGACAAATGCTCAAAGAGAGGTGTCGTCCATCACGAGATACGCTCAAAGAGAGGGACCGGTCATTATGACATACGCTCGAATAGAGCGGTCATTCACCGCGACATACGCTCAATGAGAGGGGTTGTCCATCACGATTTACTCTCTAAGAAAGGAACCGTTCATTATAACATACACTCGAAGAGAGGGGTTATTCATCGCGATATATGCTCAAAGAGAAGGGTTGTCCATCACGGTATACACTCAAAGAGAGGGAACTTTCATTTTAACATGCACTCGATGAAAGGGCTGATTCATCGCGACATACGCTCAAAGAGATGGGTCGTCCGTCACAGTATACACTCTAAGAAAGGGATCATTACATGCACTCAAAGAGAGGGGTCATTCATTGCGACAAACGCTCAAAGAGAATGGTCGTCCATCACGGTATCTGCTCACAAAGAGGGACCGTTCATTATGACATGCACTCGAAGAAAGGGGTCATTCACCGTGGCATACGCTCAAAAAGAAGGGTCGTTCGTCACAAAATACGCTCAAAGAGAGGGACCATTCATTATGGCAAGCTCTCGAAGAGAGGAGTCATTCACCGTGGCATACGCCCAAAGAGAGGGGTCGTTGTTAGACTTGGAGTGGCTCGATGCACAACCGAATTTACTTGCCAAGTGATGGAGAATTGGCCATTTTGGGTGGATATGTGTGGAAGCAAAAATATAGACAATGACACAAGAATTTATAGTGGTTCGGCCTCGCCTACATCCACTACTTTAGCTTCCCACTAAGGATTTTCCAAATTCACTAAGAATTTCAACCTTTTGAAGCCAAAGAGATAACCTTACAATCCTAGACTCAAACCCGAATCTAGCATTCAAAGTTCACAACCCGAACTTTGGGAATTCACTCAACAAAGAGAAAACTTAGCAAACTTGTTTAATCCTTCTAATAAGGCTAATGTTTGCAATCTAAGCACTCACCCAATTCCTAATTACACTGGAGCATACATTGAACTCACAAGTGTTGTCTACCCAAAAGATGAGAATTATGCTCTAAGACAATTTCTTGATCATAATGTTGTTATAATTGAAGCATTAGTCTTCTCTTGATGCTTGAGGCTTCCTTTTATCATCCCAAATGAGCTTCTAGCTGTTGGTGACCATTGGGATTGGTTTGGAGCCGTTTGGAGCTGATTACAAGGCTTATTTCCTTTTTTGGTGCAGGCGGTATCAAACCAAGGTTCGAAACAGCTGCTTTGGGAAATAGCTGTTGACCTGCATTTATGAACAGGTATCGATACCAGTATCGATACCGCTCCTAGCCATTGGGGTTTTTTATAAAATCGTTTTAACCGTTGGGGGTGTTTCGAAACAGGGTTCGAAACCGTTGGGGTGTTTCGAAACAGGGTTCGAAATAGAGCATCACAGTGGCAAAAAGGTATCGATACCAGTATCGATACCACTATGGTTTTGCCTTTGAAACCATGATATTGAAGAACAGGTATCGAAACACCTTAAGGCTGTTTCGAAACACCTGGGTTAAAAACACTTATTTGGTTTCTTTAAATCGTTTAAACCATATCTAAAATCACTCAAAAACATCTTAAATATATTTTCAAGTAGTTTGGACATAAGAACCATTTTTGAAATCTTTTCAAATTAGTCCAAAACTATTTTTCAATTATTATATCAAAACATTAGTTCTACAATCTCCCCCTTTTTGATATAATAAAACTAACTTGAAAAATTGTTTTTGAGATGATTGCTCCCCCTTTGTCAAATAAACTTTGAATAAGAGAATTAAAGACTCAAATCATTTAAGGTTCCTCTTATCCATTTGAAATTCTTTGAAAAGCAATTTTTCATAACATTCTCCCTCTTTTTGTTATATCAAAAATGGTTCAAACTAAGTTTGAAAAACTTTAAAGCTCATAACATAGGAGAATTTGAAAGATATCAATTGTTTTTGAAAGCAAATCATTTTCTAATTTAAGCTTTGAAATCATCTTTTTGGTTTTAGAAAATGAAGCCTTGAACTCAAAAGCCAATTTATCATAGGCTTCTTGTAACTCATCAAATGAATATGAATTTAAACAAGATGAGTTAGAAGTTACCTCCCCCTCAGTGAGGGCCATCAAGCATAGGTTGGCTTCTTCATTTTCGGTGGAGTCATCGTCACTCCATGTAGCCACATATGCTTGCTTCTTGGAAGATGATCCCCTTTTGATAGACTTATGGGAGTCCTTCATCTTCTTCTATGATTCGTGCTTTGAGGATTTTCTACTTTTGTTCCTCACGAATCGATCGAAGTCAATGAAGAGTTGGGTAAGCTCTTCATCTTCTTCACTATCCTCCTCACTTGAATTTTCAAGGTGGATGCACTTGGAGGATTTTAGAGCAACGGTGTTGACATTTACACCAAGCTCTTGAACCTTCTTCTTCCCCATCGATCTAATCTCTTCCTTCTTCTTCTCCTCTTGTCTTCCTTTCATCATAATTTGATGTGTGAGGAGTGACCCCATGAGTCCATCAAGCTTGAGTGTCTTAAGATTTTTGGCTTCGATGATGGCGGTCCTTTTTGAGTCCCATGACTCGGGAAGGGAATAGATGAGCTTACGAACAAGCTTCTCCTCCGGTATGATCTCTCCATATCCTCTAAGTCCATTGGTGATGGTGGAGAATCGATCGAACATCTTTGCTATGTCCTCTTCCGGATTCATCTTGAAGTTCTCATACTCTTGATTGAGGAGTCCAATCTTGGTCTCCTTTACTTCGTTTGTACCCTCGTATGTGACTTCTAGCTTGTCCCAAACTTCCTTGGCACTTTCACAAGAAGATATCTTCTCATAGATGCTTGGATGGAATGCACAAACAAGAATGTGCAAGGCTTTGTGATTAAGCACCATCTTCTTGCGATCTTCCACGCTCCATTCCGCCTTTATTCCTTTTGGCACAAACGGTCCATCTTCAACTATATCTCATAGCTTGTAGTCTCTAGAGTTGATGAAATACTTCATCCTTATCTTCCATTGGGAGTAGTTGGACCCGTCAAAGAAAGGTGGCTTGTCAATGGATTGAGCCATGGAATGTCGGTTGATTATAAATTGGTCGAGCTCTCCGGATCTTCTCAATAGGATGTTAATCCTCCTCGATTGAGCCTCGCTCTGATACCAATTGTTAGACTTGGAGTGGCTCGATGCACAACCGAATTTACTTGTCAAGTGATGGAGAATTGGCCAATTTGGGTGGATATGCGTGGAAGCAAAAATATAGATAATGACACAAGTATTTCTAGTGGTTCGGCCTCGCCTACATCCACTACCTTAGCTTCCCACTAAGGATTTTCCAAATTCACTAAAAATTTCAACCTTTTGAGGCCAAAGGGATAACCTTACAATCCTAGACTCAAACCCGAATCTAGCATCCAAAGTTCACAACCCAAACTTTGGGAATTCATCGACTCAAACGCTCAAAGAGATGGGTCTTCCATCACAGTATACACTCTAAGAATGGGATCATTGCATGCACTCAAAGAGAGGGGTCATTCATCGCGAGAAACGCTCAAAGAGAAAGGCCGTCCATCACGATATCTGCTCACAAAGAGGGACCGTTCATTATGACATGCACTCGAAGAGAGAGGTCATTCACTGTGGCATATGCTCAAAGAGAGGGGTCGTCCATCACAAAATACGCTCAAAGAGAGGGGTCGTCCATCACAAAATACGCTCAAAGAGAGGGATCGTTCATTACGACCAACACTCGAAGATTGGGGTCATTCACAGCAACATACGCTCGAAGAGAAGGGTCGTCCATCACAGTATATACTTTAAGAAAGGGACCATTCATTATGACCTACTCTCGAAGAGAGGGGTCATTCATCGCGATATACGCTCAAAGAGAGGGGTTGTCCATCATGGTATTCTCTCAAAGAGAGGGACCTTTCATTGTAACATGCAATTGAAGAGAGGGCACATTCATCATGACATACGCTCAAAGAGATGGGTTGTCCATCACGGTATACACTCTAAGAAAGGGATCATTACATGCACTCAAAGCGAGGGATCATTCACCGAAGAGAGGCATCATTCACCGCGACATACGCTCAAAAAGAGGGGTCGTCCATCATGGTATGCGCTATAAGAAAGGGACCGTTCATTATTACATGCATTCGTAGAGAGGGGTCATTCATCGCGATATGCGTTCAAAGAGAAAGATCATCCATCACGGTATCTGCTCAAAGATAGGTATCGTTCACCATGACATGCACTATAATAGAGGGGTCATTCATCGCGACATACGCTCAAAGAGAGGGGTCGTCCATCATGATATACGTTCAAAGAGAGGAACCATTCATTATGACATGCACTCGAAGAGAGGGGTCATTCACCACAACATACACTCAAAGAGAGGAGTCGTCTATCACGGTATACGCTTTTACATTGTGATCGTTCATTATGACATGCACTCGAAGAGAGGTGTCATTCATCGCGACATACGCTTAAAGAGAGGGCTCGTCCATCATGGCGCATATGCTCAAAAAGAGGGGTCGTTCATTATGACATACTCTAGAAGTGAGGGGTCATTCATCACGACATACGCTAAAAGAAAGGGGTCGTCCATCACGGTATACGCTCAAAGAGAGGGACCCGTTAATTATGACATACGCTTGAAGAGAGGGGTTTGTCACTCCGACATACGCTCAAGGAAAGGTGATGTCCATCACGGTATACGCTCTAGGAAAGGGATTGTTCATTATGAGATGCACTCGAACATAAGGTCATTGATCGTGACATACGCTCAACGGGAAGGGTCATCCATCACGGGATGCGCTCAAAGAGAGGGGCTGTTCAGCACGACATGCACTCAAAGAGAAGGGTCATTCATCGCGACATACGCTGAAAGAGAGGGGTCGTCCATCACGGTATACGCTCATAGAGAGGAACCGTTCATTATGACATGCAATCGAAGAAATGGGTCTTTCACTGCGATATACGCTCAAAGAGAGGGGTTGTCCATCACGGTATACGCTCAAAGAGAGGGCCCGTTCACCATGAATTGCAGTCAAAGATAGGGGCCATTCATCACGACATACGTTCAAAGAGAGGGGTCGTCCATCACGGTATACGCTCAAAGAGAGGGACAATTCACCATGACATGCACTCGAAGATAGGTGTCATTCATCATGACAAATGCTCAAAGAGAGCGGTCATGCATCACGAGATACGCTCAAAGAGAGGGACCGGTAATTATGACATACGCTTGAATAGAGCGTCATTCACCACGACATATGCTTATTGAGAGGGGTTGCCCATCACGATTTACGCTCTAAGAAAGGAACCTTTCGTTATGACATGCACTGGAAGAGAGGGGTCATTCAACGCGACTTACGCTCAAAGAGAGGGGTCGTCCATCACGCCATAAGCTCAAAGAGAGGGAACGTTCATTATGGAATGCACTTGAAGAGAGGGGTCATTCATCGCGGTATACGCTCAGAGAGAGGGGTCACCCATTACGGGATACGCTCTAAGAAAGGGACCAATTATTATGACATGCACTCGAAGAGAGAGGTCATTCATCGCGACATACGCTAAAAGCAAGTGGTCGTCCATCACGGTATTCACTCAAAGAGAGGGATCTTTCACCATGACATGCACTCGAAGAGAGGGTCATTCATCGCGACATACGCTCAAAAAGAAGTGTCTCGATCACGGTATTCGGTCAATGAGTGCGACCATTTATTATGACATTCCCTCGAAGAGAGGGGTAATTCATTGTGACATACGCTCAAAGAGAGGGGTCGCCCATCACAGTATATGCTAAAAGAGAGGGATTGTTCACCATGAAATGCACTCAAGGAGAGGGGTCATTCATCGCAACGTAGGCTCAAAGAGAGGATCGTCGATCACGGTATATGCTCAAAGAGAGATATCATTGATTATGACATGCACTCAAAGAGAGGTTTCATTCATCGCGGCATACTCTCAATGAGAGGGGTCATCTATCACGGTATACGCTCTAAGAAAAGGACTAGTTATTACGACATACACTCGAAGAGAGGGTTCATTCATCGTGACATACGCTCAAAGAGAGGGGTCATTCACAACAACATACGCACAAAGAGAGGGGTCGTCGATCATGGTATATGTTCTAAGAAGGGGACCGTTCAGTATGACATGCACACGAAGAGAGGGGTCATTCACCGCGATATACGCTCAAAAAGAGAGAAACCGTTCATTATGACATGCACTCAAAGAAAGGGGTCATTCACCGCAACATACGCTCAAAAAGAGGGGTCGTCCATCATGGATACGCTCAAAGAGAGGGCCCGTTCACCATGAATTACACTCAAAGATAGGGGTCATTCATCGCGATATATGCTCAAAGAGAGGGGTCGTCTATCACGGTATAAGCTCAAAGAGAGGGACAATTCACCATGACATGCACTCGAAGAAAGGGGTCATTCATCATGACAAATGCTCAAAGAGAGGTGTCGTCCATCACGAGATACGCTCAAAGAGAGGGACCGATCATTATGACATACGCTCGAATGGAGCATCATTCACCGCGACAAACGCTCAACGAGAGGGGTTGTCCATCACGATTTACTCTCTAAGAAAGGAACCGTTCATTATGACATACATTCAAAGAGAGGGGTAATTCATTGCGATATACGCTCAAAAAGAGGGGTCGTCCATCACGGTATACGCTCAAAGATAGGAACCTTTCATTTTAACATGCACTCAAGGAGAGGGCTGATTCACCGCGACATACGCTCAAAGAGATGGATCGTCCATGATAGTATACACTCTAAGAAAGGGATCATTACATGCACTCAAAGAGAGGGGTCATTCATTGCGACAAACGCTCAAAGAGAAGGGTCGTCCATAACGGTATCCGCTCACAAAGTTGGACCGTTCATTATGGCATGCACTCGAAGAAAGGGGTCATTCACCGTGGCATAAGCTGAAAGAGAGGGATCGTCAATCACAAAATATGCTCAAAGAGAGGAACCGTTCATTATGACATGCACTCGAAGAGAGGAGTTATGCACTGCGACTTATGCATAAACGCAAGGGGTCGTATATCATGGTATACACTCAAGGAGAGGGACCGTTCACCATGACATGCACTCAAAGAGAGGAGATATTCATCGCGACATACGCTCAAAGAGAGGGGACATCCATCACGGTAGACGCATAAAGAGAGGAACCATTCACCATGACATGCACTCGAAGAGAGGTGTTATTCATCGCGACATACGCACATTGAGAAAGGTCGTCCATCACTATATACGGTCTAAGAAAGGGACCGTTCATTATGACATGCACTCGAAGAGAGGGGTCATTCATCGCGATATACGCTCAAAGAGAGGGGTCGTCCATCACGGTATACGCTCAAAGAGAGGGACCTTTCATTTTAACTTGCACTCGAGGAGAGGGCTGATTCATCGCGACATACGCTCAAAGAGATGGGTCGTCCATCACTGTATACACTATAAGAAAGGGATCCTTGCATGGACTCAAAGAGAGGGATCACTAATCGCGACAAACGCTCAAAGAGAAGGGTCGTCCATCACGATATATGCTCACAAAGAGGGATCGTTCATTATGTCATGCACTCGAAGAGAGGGGTCATTCACCGTGGCTTACGCTCAAAGAGAGGGGTCGTCCATCACAAAATACACTTAAAGAGAGAGACCATTCATTACGACCAACACTCGAAGAGAGGGGTCATTCACCGTGATATACGCTCAAAGAGAAGGGTCGTCCATCACGGTATACGCACTAAGAAAGCGACCATTCATTATGTTCTACTCTCGATGAGAGGGGTCATTCACCGCGACATATGCTCAAAGAAAAAGGTCATCCATCACGGTATATGCTCTAAAGAAATGGACTGTTAATTATGACATGCACTAAAAGAGAAGGATTGTTCACCAGGACATAAAGTCGAAGACAGGAATCATTCATCACGACTTACGCTCAAAGAGAGGGGTCGTCCATCACGACATGCGCTCAAAAAGAGGGGTCGTCCATCACGACATACGCTCAAAGAGAGGGGTCGTCCATCACGGTATACGCTCAAAGAGAGGGACCGTTCCCCATGAATTGCACTCAAAGATAGGGGCTATTCATCGCGACATACGCTCAAAGAGAGGGGTCGTCCATCACGGTATACGCTCAAAGAGCGAGATAATTCACCATGACATGCACTCGAAGAAAGGGGTCATTCATCATGAGAAATACACAAAGAGAGTGGTCGGCCATCACGAGATACGCTCAAAGAGAGGGACCGGTCAATATGACATACGCTCGAATTGGGCGGTCATTTACCGCGACATATGCTCAATGAGAGGGGTTGTCCATCACGATTTACGCTCTAAGAAAGGAACCATTCATTATGACATGCACTGGAAGAGAGGGGTCATTCACTGCGACATACGCTCAAAGAGAGGGATCGTCCATCATGGATACGCTCAAAGAGAGGGACCGTTCACCATGAATTGCACTCAAAGATAGGGGGCATTCATCGCGACATACGCTGAAAGAGAAGGGTCGTCAATCACGGTATACGCTCAAAGAGAGGGACAATTCACCATGACATGGACTCGAAAATAGGGGTCATTCATCATGACAAATGCTCAAAGAGAGCGGTCGTCCATCACGAGATACGCTCAAAGAGAGGGACCGATCATTATGACATACGCACGAATAGAGCAGTCATTCACCGCGACATACGCTCAATGAGAGGGGTTGTCCATCACGATTTACGCTCTAAGAAAGGAAACATTCGTTATGACATGCACTGGAAGAGAGAGGTTATTCAACGCGACATACGCTCAAAGAGAGGGGTCGTCCATCACGCCATACGCTCAAAGAGAGGGAATGTTCATTATGGAATACGCTTGAAGAGAGGGGTCATTCATCGCGGTATACGCTCAGAGAGAGGGGTCATCCATCACGATATACGCTCTAAGAAAGACACTGTTCATTATGACATGGACCCAAAAAGAGGGGTCATTCATCGTGGTATACGCTTAGAGAGAGGGGTCATCCATCACGGTATAGCTCTAAGAAAGGGACCGATCATTATGATATGCACTCCAAGAGAGGGGTCATTCATAGCGACATATACTAAAAGCGAGGGGTCGTCCATCACGGTATTCACTCAAAGAGAGGGATCTTTCACCAACACGGTATCTGCTCACAAAGTGGGACCATTCATTATGGCATGCATTCGAAGAAAGGGATCATTCACCGTGGCATATGCTCAAAGAGAGGGGTCGTCCATCACAAAATACGCTCAAAGAGAGGAACCATTCATTATGACATGCACTTGAAGAGTGGAGTCATTCACCGCGACATATGCATAAACATAAGGGGTCGTATATCATGCACTCAAAGAGAGGGGTCATTCATCGCGACATACGCTCAAAAAGAGGCGTCGTCCATCACGGGATACGCTCATAGAGAGGGACCGTTCACCATGACGTGCACTCGAAGAGAGGGGTCATTCCTTACGAAAAATACTCAAAGAGAGGGGATGTCCATCATGGGATATGTTCAAAGAGAGGGACCAGTTATTATGACATACGCTCGTATAGAGCAGTCATTCACCGCGACATACGCAAAAGAGAAGGATCGTCCATCACGATTTACGCTTTTAGAAAGGAACCGTTATTTATGACATACACTCGAAGAGAGGGTTCATTCACCGCGACATACACTCAAAGAGAGGGGTCATCCATCACGGTATACGCTCTAAGAAAGGGACAGTTCATTATGACATGAACTCGAAAAGTGGGGTCATTCATTGCGACATACACTCAAATAGAGGGGTCGTCCATCACGGTATTCGCTCAAAGAGAGGGATCTTTCACCATGACATGCACTTGAAGAGAAAGGCAATCTATCGCGACATACAGTCAAAGAGAGGGGTCTCGATCACGGTATACATTCAAAGAACCCATCATTATGACATGCCCTCGAAGAGGGGTCATTCATTGCGACCTGCTCTCAAAGAGAGGGGCCATCCATCACAGTATACACTCAAAGGGAGAGACTCTTCACCATGAAATACACTCGAAGAGAGGAGTCATTCATCGCAACGTACGCTCAAAGAGAGGGTCATCGATCACGGTATATGATTAAAGAGAGGTACCGTTGATTATGACATGCACTCAAAGAGACGTGTCATTGATCGTGACATACTCTCAAAGTGTCCACGATATACGCCCAAAGAGTGGGACTGCTCACCATGACATGCAGTCGAATAGTGGGGGTTTTATTCATCGCGACATACGGTCAAAGAGAGGGGTCGTCCATCACGGTATACGCTCAAAGAGAGGGACCATTCATTATGACATATGCTAGAAGAGAGGGGTCATTCACCGCATCATACGCTCAAAGAGAGGTGTCGTCCATCACGGTATACGCTCTAAGAAAGGGATTGTTCATTATGTCAAGCACTCAAAGAGAGGGATCCATCATCGCGACATACGCTCAAAGAGAAGGGTCGTCCATCAGGGTATACGCTCTAAGAATGGGACTGTTTATTATGACATGCACTTGAAGAGAGGGGTCATTCATCACGATGTACATTTAAAGAGAGGGGTCCTCCATCATGGTATACGCTCAAAGAGAGGGATCGTTCACCATGACATGCAATAAAAGAGAGGGGCCATTCACATCAAGATATATGCTCAAAGAAAGGGGTGGTCTATCACGGGATACAATCAAAGAGAGGGACCGATTATTATGACAAACTTTCAAAGGGAGGGCTCATTCACCGCAACATACCCTCAAAGAGAGGGGTCGTACATCGCGATATAAGCTCAAAGTATGGTACCGTTCATTATGACATGCACTCGAAGAGAAGGGTCATTCATCGCGACATATGCACAATGAGAAGGGTCGTCCATCACGGTATACGCTCTAAGAAAGAGACCGTTCGTTATGACACGCACTCGAAGAGAGGGGTCATTCATCGCGACATACACTCAAAGAGAGGGGTCATCCATCACGACATACGCTCAAAGAGAGGGAACGTTCATTATGAAATACGCTCGAAGAGAAGGGTAATTCACTGTGACATACTCTCAAAAAGAGGGGTCATCCATCACGGTATACGCTCAAAGAAAAGGACCGTTCATTATGAAATTCTCTCGGAGCGAGGGGTCAATGACCGCGACATATGCTCAGCGAGAGGGGTCGTCCATCACGGTATACGCTCTGAGAAAGGGACCGTTCATTATGACATGCACTTGAAGAGAGGGGTCATTCATCGCGATATACGCTCAAAAAGAGGGGTCGTCCATCATAGTATACGCTCAAAGAGAGGGACCTATCATTCTAACATGCACTTGAAGAGAGGGCTCATTCATCGCGACATACGCTCAAAAAGATGAGTCGTCCATCACAGTATACCCTCTAAGGAAGGGATCTATACATGCACTCAAAGAGTGGGGTCATTCAACGCGACAAACGATCAAATAGAAGTGTCATCCATCACGGTATCTGCTCACAAAGAGGGACCGTTCATTATGACATGCACTCGAAGAGAGGGGTCATTCAGCGTGGCATACGCTCAAAGAGAGGGGTCGTCCATCACAATATACGACCAACAAAGAGAGGGACCGTTCATTACGACCAACACTCGAAGAGAGGGGACATTCACCGCGAGATACGCTCAAAGAGATTGGTCGTCCATCTCGGTATATGCTCTAAGAAAGGGACCATTCATTATGACCTACTCTCGATGAGAGGGGTCATTCAATGCAACATATGCTCAAAAAGAAGGGTCGTCCATCACGGTATCCGCTCATAAAGGGGGACCATTCATTATGGCATGCACTCGAAGAGAGGGGTCATTCACCGTGGCATACGCTCAAAGAGAGGGGTCTTTATTCATCGCGACATATTCTCAAAGAGTCTATCACGGTATACGCCCAAAGAGTGGGACTGCTCACCATGACTTGCACTTGAATAGAGGGATTTTTATTCATCGGGACATACGGTCAAAGATAGGGGTCGTCCATCACAACATACGCTCAAAGAGAGGGAACACTCATTATGACATATGCTAGAAGAGAGGGGTCATTCACCGCGTCATACGCTCAGAGAGTGGTGTCGTCCATAATTGTATACGCTCTAAGAAAGTGATTGTTCATTATGACAAGCACTCAAAGAGAGGAGTCAATCATCACGACATACGCTCAAAGAGAAGGGTCGTCCATCAGGGTATACGCTCTAAGAAAGGGACTATTTATTATGACATGCACTTGAAGAGAGGGGTCATTCATCACGACGCACGTTCAAAGAGAGGGGTCATCCATCATGGTATACGCTCAAAGAGAGGGATCGTGATAAACGGATACGTTGCTTCAAAAACAACCATCCTTGTTTGAAACGGATCTAGGATAGTAGCAAGCATATCTCTACAATAAACACAAGATTATAGACGTAAGAATGGTGTTAAAATTACTAGAAAACAAAGAAAATTAAAAAAAAAAACAAAGAAAGAAAAAGATGAAGATGAAATGCTTCAAGGGATTTCATGGCTGCATTATAATATCCAAAATGGCAGAATTGAATGTTGAAGTTGCTGGAAAAATAATAACGACGTTGAACTCGAAAGAACCGAACAATATACTGAGCAGACCCGAATCGAATATGTTCTCCGTCAACGGACTTGGACCTTCTAGATAATGATCTAGGAACCCGAAGTATCAAGGAATTGACACACTCAAACAAAGTCTGAAAATCTCAAGAAAAGTTCAATGAAGAACTGAAATTGAGAGAAATTCTCACAAAAATATTGTTTCATAAAATTGCCTAACCTTGTCTTTACAAAATCAAGTAAATATATAGGAATAAAGGAGAAGTTGGCCAAATTTGAATTTGTGGCCTTAATTCAAACGAAAATTAAAATTTAAATGCTCAAATAACTTGTCCTAGGCTCCTAATATCCTTAGCCACATGTTTTGGCACTTAAAACACATTAAACATGCGTTTAATGTTTGAATTTGAATAAGAAACCACTCATTCTTATCCAATGTTGCTGATTGGCCTTCAAATTTGGAACCGCCATCACTCACTAAGGTAGACCGGACACCTTAAAAGGGAAACCAAAGATTTATTTTAAAAAGGGTTTTTGGAGTTGGTTATGTATGGGGAAGGATTAGTACCCCCATCACTCTCTAAAATCGGTACCAAAAATATTTTCTTTGAAAATCATGTTTCAACTTTAACTTAATTTTAAATCGTTTTCTAAATTCAAAATTGACCTTAATTAAACGGGTTTAATTTAATTGGTGAATTCAAATTAATAAAGCATTTAATTAATAAGGTTGACGATACACCGGACCAAAGACTAAATCAACGTCAAATAATATTGTTCGTCGCATTAGTTTAGGGTTCATATCCCGCATGTCACCTTTATGAATGATGCAACATAAAAAGAAATGATGTCATGATCTTGTCGGCTTTTAATTTTAATTACCTAGAGATGGTGAAAAATAATTTTAATATTTTGGTCAACGTTCGATGATTCGGACCGTTATGACACGAGCATAAAAACTAATGGTCACCTCTTTTCTTAGAATCTAATCAATTAAATAAATAGAAACTGACCTAAATAAATAATACTAAATTATGTGAATGATTATAGTCTAGTGATACGAATCCAAAGGTAAATAATCGAATGATTCAGCACATGCATTTGGTGAGACAAATTCTAGAAATAAAATATCATTATTATTCTACCACAATATGAAGAATTAAACATAAATAAATACACATGCAAGCAACAATTGATTTTGATTTAAAGACCATGTAATATATATATATATATATATATATAAAAAGGATAAAACAAAATGACACGCTTAGGAATAAATTAAATAAAACAAGGACGCCTGTATACATTACTAACGATATATACATATATATTTGATTACATACAATATTAATACATAGTTATGCAACATAATATATCACATTTGATGATTTCATAATATCCACAAGTACATATTATATATATACACACACCGATAAAACTTAAACAAATAGTAAAGTAGAATATTAACATGCGTAGTACACATATTATTATAATAAAAACACGTACAAACATGCAATATTAATGTAAAATGTATGACCATAATATTAATACCCGTACAGAAATTAAAGCGTCCAAGCCCATTATTTTAAACATAAAAGTGACGAGTTAGACCCGGATAAAAATGGTGATTACAGTCGTCCATCATGGTATACGCTCTAAGAAAGGGACCGTTCATTATGACATGCACTCGAAGAGAGGGGCCATTCAACGCGTCATATGCTCAAAGAGAGGGGTCATCCATCACGGCATACGCTCAATGAGAGGGACCATTTATTATGAAACACGCTCGAAGAGAGGGGTCATTCGCCGCGACATGTGCTCAAAGAGAGGGGTCATCCATCACGGGTACGCTCTAAGAAAGAGACCGTTCATTGTGAAATACGGTCGAAGAGAGGGGTCATTAAATGCGACATACGCTCAAAAATAAGGGTCATCCACCATGGTATACGTTCTAAGAAAGAGACCTTTCATTATGACATGCACTCGAAGGGAGGGGTCATTCATCGCGACATACGCTCAAAGGAAAGGGTCGTCAATCATGGTATACGCTCTAAGAAAGGGACCATTCATTATGACATGCACTTGAAGAGAGGGGTCATTCATCGCGACATACGCTTAAAGAGAGGGCTCGTCCATCATGGCGCATATGGTCAAAAAGAGGGGCCGTTCATTATGACATACTCTAGAAGTGAGGGGTCATTCACCGTGACATACGCTAAAAGGGAGGGGTCGTCCATCACGGTATACGCTCAAAGAGAGGGACCCGTTAATTATGACATACGCTCGAAGAGAGGGGTCTGTCACAGCGACATACGCTCAAGGAAAGGTGATGTCCATCACGGTATATGCTCTAGGAAAGGGATTGTTCATTATGAGATGCACTCGAATAGAAGGGTCATTGATCGCGACATACACTCAACGGGAAGGGTCATTGACCGCGACATACACTCAACGGGAAGGGTCATTGACCGCGACATACACTCAACGGGAAGGGTCATCCATCACGGTATACGGTCAAAGAGAGGGGTTGTTCAGCATGACATGCACTCAAAGAGAAGGGTCATTCATCACGACATACGCACAAAGAGAGGGGTCATCCATCCATCACGGTATATACTCAAAGACAGGGGTCGTTCAACATGACATGCACTCAAAGAGAGTGGTCATTCACAGCGACATACGCTCAAAGAGAAGGGTCGTCCATCAAGCTCTAAGAAAGGGACTGTTCATTATGACATGCACTCGAAGAGTCATTCATCGCGACACGCTCAATGAGAGGTGTTGTCCATCACAGTATACGCTCAAAAAGAGGGACCGTTCACCTTGACATGCACTCAAAGAGAGTGGCCATTCGTGTCATCATACGCTCAAAGAGAGTGGTGGTCCATCACGGCATACGCTCAAAGAGAGGGACTGTTCATTATTATATACTCTCAAAGAGAGGGTTCATCCACCGCGACATACGCTTAAAGAGAGGAACCATTCACCATGACATGCACTCGAAGAGAAGGTCATTCATCGCAACATACACTCAGAGAGACGGGTCGTCGATCACGGTATACGCTCAAAGAGAGGGACCGTTCATTATGACATGCACTCAAAGAGAGGGGTTATTCATCGCGATAGATGCTCAAAGAGTGGGGTCGTCCATCACGGTAAACGCTCAAAGAGAGGGATCGTTCAATATGACATACATTCGAAGAGAGGGTCCTTTATCGCGCCATACGCTCAATGAGAGCGGTCGTCCAATACGGTAAACACTCAGAGATAGGGACTATTCACCGCGACATACGCTAAAGGAGAGGGGTCTCTATCACGGTATACGCTCTAAGAAAGGGACCGTTCATTATTACATGCACTCGAAGAGAGGGGTCATCAATAGCGATATATGCTCAAAGAAAAGGGTTGTCCATCACAGTATATGCTCAAAGAGAGAGACCGTTCATTATGATGTACACTCGAATAAAAGGATCATTCCTTGCGACGTACGCTCAAAGAGAGGGGTCATTCATCACGACATACGCTCAAAGAGATGGGTCGTCCATCCTGGTATACGCTCAGATAGACGGACCGTTCACCATGTCATGCACTCAAAGAGAATTGTCATTCATCGCGACATATGCTCAAAGAGAGGGGTCATCCATCATGGTATACGCTAAAAGAGAGGAACCGTCCATTAAGACATACACTCAAAGAGAGGGGTCATTCATCGCGACATATGTTAAAAGAGGGGTCGTTTATCACGGTATATACTCAAAGCGAGGAACCGTTCACCATGACATACACTCGAAGAAAGGGGTCATTCATCATGACATACGCTCAAAGAAATGGATTGTCCATCCTAGTATACGCTCAAATAGAGGGGCCGTTCACCATGTAATGCACTCCAAGATACGGGTCATTCATCACGACATACGCTTAAAGAGAGGGGTCATCCACCATGGTATACGCTAAAAGAGAGGGACTATCCACTAAGACATACACTCGAAGAGACGGGTCATTCACCGCGACATACGCTCAAAGAGATGGATCGTCCATCACGGGATACGCTCAAAGAGAGGGACCGTTCATTATGACATATGCTCGAAGAGAGGGGTCATTCACCATGACATACGCTCAAAGTGAGGGGTCGTCCATCAAGGTATACGCTCAAAGAGAGGGACCATTCATTATGACATACAGTCGAAGAGAAGGGTCATTCATCACGACAAACGCTCAAAGAGAGGGGTCACCGATCACGGTATACGCTCGAAGAGAGGGACCGTTTATTATGACATGAACTGAAAGAGAGGGGTCATTCATCGTGACATACGCTCAAAGAGAGAGGTTACCATCACCGTATACGCTCAAAGAGAGGGACCGTTCACCATGTCATGCACTCGAAGAGAGGGGTCATTCATCGCGACATACGCTCAAAGAGAGGGATTGTTTATTATGACATACACTCTAAGAGAGGGGTCGTTCATCGCGACATACGCTCAAAGAGAGGGGTCGTCCATCACGGTATACGCACAAAGAGAGGGATCATTCACCTTGATGGACTAGAAGAGAGCGGTCATTATTCGCGATATGCGCTCAATGGGAAGGGTCATCCATCACGGTATATTATATAAGAAAGGGACCGTTCAATATGAAAAGTAGTCGAAGAGAAGGGTCTTTCATCGCGACATTCGCTCAAAGAGAAGGGTCGTCCATCACGGTATACTCTCAAAGAGAAGGACAATTTACCATGACATGCACTCGAAGAGAGGGGTCTTTCATCGCGACATATGCTCAAAGAGAGGATCATGATAAACGCTCAAAGAGAGGGGTCATCGATCATGGTATACGCTCAAAGGGATTAACCGTTTATTATTACATGCACACAACGAGAGAGGTCACTCATCGCGACATACGCTCATAGGGAGGTTGTTTATAACGGTATACGCTCAAAGAGAGGCACTATTCACCATGTCATACACTCGAAGAGAGGGGTCATTAATCACGACATACGCTCAAGGAGAACGATCATCATCACATTATACGCTATAAGAAAGGGACCTTTCATTATGACATGCACTAGAAGAGGGGTCAACCATCACGGTATGTGATATTTGCAAGGGACCGTTCATTATGAAAAGTTGTTGATGAGAAGGGTCTTTAATCGCGACATTCGCTCAAAGAGAAGTGTCGTCCATCACGGTATACTATCAAAGAGAAGGACCTTCCACCATGACATGCACTCGAAGAGGGGGTCTTTCATTGCGACATATGCTCAAAGAGAGGGGTCATCCATCACGACAAACGCTCAAAGAGAGGGGTCATCGATCGATCACGGTATACGCTCAAAGGGAGTAACCGTTTATTATGACATGCACTCAACGAGAGAGGTCACTCATCGCGATATACGCTCATAGAGAGGTCGTCTATCACGATATATGCTCAAAGAGAGGCACTATTCACCATGTCATGCACTCGAAGAGAGGGGTCATTCATCGCGACATACGCTCAAGGAGAGGGATCGTCATCACGGTATACGCTATAAGAAAGGGACCTTTCATTATGACATGCACTCAAAGAGAGGGGTAATTCACCGCGACATGCACTCAAAGAGAGGGGTAATTCACCGCGACATGCACTCAAAGAGAAGGGTCGTCCAGAACGGTATACGCTTCAAGAAAGGGACCATTCATTATGACATGCCCTCGAAGAGAGGGGTCATTCATCGCGACATACGCTCAAAGAAAGGAGTCGTCCATCACAGTATACGCTCAAAAATAGGGACCATTCACCATGACATGCACTCGAAGAATAGGGTCATTCATCGCGACATACACTTAAAGTGAGGGATCGTCAATCACGGCATACGCTCAAAGAGAGGGACCGTTCATAATGACATACTATCGAAGAGAAGGGTCATTTACCATGACATACGCTAAAAGAAAGGGGTCGTCCACCACGGTATACGCTCTAACAGAGGGACCATTCATTATAACATACGCTTGAAGAGAGGGGTCATTCACCGCAACATACGCTCAAAGAGAGGTGACATCCATCACGGTATACGCTCTTGGAAAGGGACCGATCATTATGACATGCACTCGAAAAGAAGGGTCAACCATCTCGACATACGCTCAAAGAGAAGGGTTGTCCATCACGGTATACGCTCTAAGAAAGGGACCGTTTTATTATCACATGCACTCGAAGAGAGGGGTCATTCATCTCGACACACGCTAAAAAAGAGGGGTTGTCCATCTCGGTATACGCTCAAAGAGAGGGACCGTTCACCATAACATGCACTCCAAGAGAGGAGTCATTCGACACGACATGCGCTCTAAGAGAGGGGTCGTCCATTATGGCATACGCTCGAAGATAGGGGTCATTCACCGCTACAGACGCTCAAAGAGAGGTCATCCATCACGGTATACGTTCTTAAGAAAGGGATCATTCATTATGACATGCACTCGAAGAGAGGGGTCATTCGTCGTGACATACACTCGAAGAGAAGGGTCGTCCATCAACAGTATACGCACTAAGAAAGGGACCATTCATTATGACATGCGCTCAAAGAGAGAGGTCATTCATCGTGACATACGTTCAAAGATAAGGTCATCCATCACGGAATACGCTTTAGGAAAGTGATCGATCATTATGACATGCACTCGAGGAGGGGTGTCATTCACCGCGACGTACGCTCAAAGAGAGGTGAAGTCCATCACGATATACGCTCTAGGAAAGGGACCAGTCATAATGACCTGCACTCGAAAGGAAGGGTCATTCATCTTGACATACGCTCAAAGGGAAGGGTCGTCCATCACGGTATACGCTTTAAAAAGGGACCGTTTATTATGACATGCACTCGAGGAGAGGGGTCATTCATCGCAACATACGCTCAAAGAGAGGGTCATCAATCACAGTATACGCTCAAAGAGATCGACCGATGATTATGACAAGCTCTCAAAGAGAGGGGTCATTCATTGAGACATATGCTCAAAGAGAGGGGTTGTCCATTAGGGTATACGCCCAAAGAGAGGGACCACGCAACATGACATGCACTCGAATAGAGGGGTTATTCATCGCTACTTATGCTCGAAGTTAGGGGTCGTGCATTACGGCATACGCTCAAAGAGATGGTCCGTTCATTATGACATATGCTCTAAGAGAGGGGTCATTGACCACGTCATACAGTCAAAGAGAGGTGTCGTCCATCACAATATACTCTCTAAGAATGGGACCGTTCATTATGACCTGCACTCGAAGAGAGGGGTCATTCGTCGCGACAAACACTCATAGAGAAGGGTCGTCCATCACGGTATACGCTCTAAGAAAGGGACTATTTATTATATCGCGACATACGTTCAAAGAGATGAGTCGTCCATCACGGTATACGCTCAAAGAGAGGGACCATTTACCATGACATGCACTCAAAGAGAGGGGTCATTCATCGTGACATATGCTCAAAGAGATGGGTCGTCCATCACGGGAGACTCTTAGAAAGAGCGATCGGTCATTACGTTATACTTTCGAAGAGAGGGGTCATTCACCGCTACATACGCTCAAAGAGAAGGGTCGTCCATCACTGTATACTCTCTAAGAATGGGTCCGTTCATTATGACACGCACTCGAAGAGAGGGAACATTCATCGCCACATACGCTCACTGAGAAGGGTTGTCCACCACAGTATACGATCTAAGAATGAGACCGTTATTTATGACATGCACTCGAAGAGAGGGATCATTCAACGCGACTTACGCTAAAAAAGAGGGGTCGTCCATCTCGTTATACGCTCAAAGAGAGGGACCGTTCATCATAACAGGCACTCGAGGAAAGGGGTCGTTCACTGCGACATACGCTAAAAAAGAGGGGTCATTCAACACGACTTACGCTCAAAGAGAGGTGTTGTCCATCACGGTTTACGCTCTAAGAAAGGGACCATTCATTATGACATGCAGTCGAAGAGAGGGGTCATTCATCGCAACATTCGCTTAAAGAGAGGGTTCATCCATCACGGTATACTCTCAAAGAGAGGGTTCATCCTTCACGGTATACTCTCAAAGAGAAGGACCTTTCACCATAACTTGCACTTGAAGAGAGGGGTCTTTCATCGCGACATACGCCCAAAGAGAGGGGTCATCGATCACGGTATACGCTCAAAGAGAGGGGCCGTTTATTATGACATGCACCGTAAGAGAGGGGTAATTCATCTTGAGATACGCTCAAAGAGAGGGACCGTTCACCATGTCATGCACTCGAAGAGAGGCGTCATTCATCCCAACATACACACAAAGAGAGGGGTCGACCATCATGGTATATGCTCAAAGAGAGAGACCGTTTAGCATGACATGCACTCAAACAAAGGGGTCATTCACAGCGACATGAGCTTGAATACAGGGGTCGTCCATCATGTTATACGTTCCATGAAGGGGACCATTCATTATGACATGAACTCGAAGAGAGGGGTATTCACCGCGACATACGCTTAAAAAGAGAACTCGTCCCTCACAGTATACGGTCTAAGAAAGGGACCGTAAATTAACACATGCACTCGAAGAGAGGGGTCATTCAACACGACATACGCTCAAAAAAAGGGTCATCGATCACGGTATACGCTCAAAGAGGGGGATCGTCCATTATGACATGCACTCCAAGGGAGGGGTCATTCACCGCGACATATGCTCAAAGAGAAGGGTCGTCCATCACGATATATGCTCTAAGAAAGGGACCATTAATTATGACATGCACTCGAAGAGAGGAGTCATTCATCGCGACATACGCTAAAAAAGAGGGGTCGTCCATCTCGTTATACGCACAAAGAGAGGGACCATTCACAAAAACATGAACTCGAAGAGAGGGATCATTCAACGCGACATACGCTCAAAGAGAGGGGTCGTTCATCACGGAATACGCTCAAAGAGAGGACCATTCATTATGACATACTATGAGGAGTGGGGTCATTTACTGCGACATACGCTCAAAGAGAGGTGTCGTCCATCACGGTATACGCTCTAAGAAAGGGACCATTCTTTATGACATGTAGTCGAATATAGGGGTCATTCATCGCGATATTCGCTCAAAGAGAGGGGTCATTCTTTCACCATGACTTGAACTCGAAGAGGGGTCTTTCATCGCGACATACGCCCAAAGAGATAGTTCACCGATTATGGTATACGCTCAAAGAGAGGGATCGTTTATTATGATGTGCACTGAAAGAGAGGGGTCATTCATCTTGACATACGGTCAAAGAGAAGGGTCATCCATCACGATATATGCTCTAAGAAATGGACCTTTCATTATGAGATGCACTGAAAGAGAGGGGTCATTCATCACGACATACGCTCAAAGAGATGGGTCGTCCATCACGGTATACGCTCTAGGAAAGGGACCATTCATTATGACATACACTCGAAGAGAGGGGTCGTTCATCGCGATTTACGCTCAAATAGAGGGGTCGTCCATCACGATATCCACTCAAAGGGATGGATCGTTCACCATGACATGCACTCGAATAGAGAGGTCATTCATCACGACATACGCTCAAAGAAAGGGTCATCGATCACGGTATACACTCAAAGAGAGGGACCGTTCGTTATGACATGCAATCGAAGAGAGAGGTCATTAATCGTGATATACGCTCAATGAGAGGGATCGTCCATCACGGTATCTGCTCAAAGGGAGGGATCGTTCACCTTGACATGCACTGAATAGACGGGTCATTCAATGCAATATATGCTCCAAGAGAAGGGTCGTCCATTACGGTACATATTATATATATACACACACCGATAAAACTTAAACAAATAGTAAGGTAGAATATTAACATGCGTAGTACATATATTATTATAATAAACACACGTACAAACATGCAATATTAATGTAAAATATATGCCCATAATATTAATACCTGTACAAATATTAAGCGTGCAAGCCCATTAAGTTAAACATAAAAGTGACGAGTTAGACCCAGATAAAAATGGTGATCACACTCGTCCATCACGGTGTACGCTCTAAGAAAGGGACCATTAACTCGAACAATGGGTCATTCATCGCTACATACACTCAAAGAGAGGGGTCGTCCATCACGGTTTATGCTCAAAGAGGGGGACCGTTCACCCTCACATGCACTCAAAGAGAGGGGTCATTCATCGCAACATATGCTCAAAGAGAGGGGTCGTCCATCACTAGATACGCTCTATGAAAGGGACTATTTATTATGACATGCACTCAATGAAAGGGGTCATTCATCACGACATAAATTCAAAGATAGGGGTCATCTATCACGGTATAAGCTGAAAGAGTGCGATCGTTCACAATGACATGCACTCAAAGAGAGTGGTCATTCCATCATGGAATACGCTCATAGACAAGGACCGGTCATTACGACATACTCTCGAAGAGAGGAGTCACTCACCACATCATACGCTCAAAGAGTGGGATCGTCCATCATGATATATGCTCTAAGAAAAGGTTATACGCTCAAAGAGAGGTGTCGTCCATCACGGTATACGCTTTAAGAAAGGGACCGTTTTTTATGAATGCACCCGAAAAGAGGGGTCATTCATCGCGACATACATTCAAAGAGAGGGGTCGTCCAGCACAGTATACGCTCAAAGAGAGGGTCCGATCATTGCGGCATAGTCTCGAAGAGAGGGGTCATTCGCCGCGACATACGCTCAAAGAGAGGTCGTCCATCACGGTATACGCTCAAAGAAAGGTACCGTTCATTATGACATGCACTCGAAGAGAGGGGTGTACGCTCAAAGAGAGGTGTCATCCATCACGGTATACGCTCTAAGAAATGGACCGTTCATTACGACATGCACTCGAAGAGAGGGTTAAATCTTCGTGTCATACGCTCAAAGAGAAGGGTCGTCCATCACGGTGCACGTAGACTCTAAGAAATGGACTGTTTATTATGATAAATACTTGCAGAGAGGGGAAATTCATCGTGACATACATTGAAAGAGAGGGGTCATCTATCACGGTATACGCTCAAAGAGAGAGATCGTTCACCATGACATGCACTCAAAGAGAGGGGTCATTCATCGCGTCATTTGCTCAAAGAGAGGGGTCATCCATCACGACATACGCTCAAAGAGAGGGAACGTTCATCATGACATACGCTCAAAGGGAGGGGTCATTCACCGCGACATATGCTCAAAGAGAAGAGTCGTCTATCAAGGTATATGCTCTATGAAAAGGACTGTTTATTACGACATGCACTCGAAGAGAGGGGTCATTTATCGCGTCATATGCACAATGAGAAGGGTCGCCCATCACGGTATACGCTCTAAGAAAGATACCATTCATTATGAAATACGCTCAAAGAGAGGGGTCATTCACCACGATATACGCTCAAAGAGAGGGGTCATCCATCAAGGTAGACGCACTAAGAAAGGGTTCGTTCATTATGAAATACCCTCGAAGAGAGGGGTCATTCACCGTGACATACGCTCAAAGAGAACGGACATCCATCATGTTAAACGCTAAAGGAAAGGGACCATTCATTATGACTTGCACTATAAGAGAGGGGTTGTCCATCACGGTATACGCTTAAAGAGAGGGATCATTCACCTTGTCATGCACTCGAAGAGAGGGGTCATTCACCGCGACATACACTCAAAGGCATTGTGTATTATGACATGCACTGAAAGAGAAGGGTCATTCATCATGACATGCGCTCAAAGAGAGGAGTCGTCCATCACGACATACGCTCAAAGAGAGGGACCGTTCATCATGACATACGCTCAAAGGGAGAGGTCATTCACCGCGACATATGCTCAAAGAGAAGAGTCGTCTATCAAGGTATATGCTCTATGAAAAGGACTGCTTATTACAACATACACTCGAAGAGAGGGATCATTTATCGCGTCATATGCACAATGAGAAGGGTCGTCCATCACGGTATACGCTCTAAGAAAGATACCGTTTATTATGAAATACGCTCGAAGAGAGGGGTCATTCATCGCGACATACACTCAAAGGCATTGTGTTTTATGACATGCACTGAAAGAGAAGGGTCATTCATCATGACATGCGTTCAAAGAGAGGAGTCGTTCATCACGACATACGCTCAAAGAGAGGGACCGTTCATCATGACATACGCTCAAAGGGAGGGGTCATTCACCGCGACATATGCTCAAAGAGAAGAGTCGTCTATCAAGGTATATGCTCTATGAAAAGGACTGTTTATTACAACATACACTCGAAGAGAGGGGTCATTTATCGCGTCATATGCACAATGAGAAGGGTCGCCCGTCACGGTATACGCTCTAAGAAAGATACCGTTCATTATGAAATGCGCTCGAAGAGAGGGGTCATTCACCACGACATACGCTCAAAGAGAGGGGTCATCCATCAAGGTAGACACACTAAGAAAGGGTTCGTTCATTATGAAATACACTCGAAGAGAGGGGTCGTCCGTAGCGACATACGCTGAAAGAGAGGGGTCGTCCGTCACGGCATATGCTCAAACAGAGGGATCATTCATTATGACATAGTCTCGAAGAGAGGGTTCATTCACCACGACATACACTCAAAGAGAGGAGTCGTCTATCATGTTATACGCTCTTAGAATGTGACCATTCATTATGAAAAGCACTCGAAGAGAGGGGTCATTCATCTCGACCTACGCTCAAAGAGAGGGGTCATCCATCACGGCATATGCTCAAAAAGAGGGGTCGTTCATTATGACATACTCTAGTAGTGAGGGGTCATTCACCTCGACATATGCTAAAAGAGAGGGGTCGTCAATCACGGTATACGCTCAAAGAGAGGGACAGATCATTACGCCTAAAGAGTGGGGCCGTTCAGCATGACATGCGCTCAAAGAGAGAGAGTGGTCATTCACAGCGACATACGCTCAAAGAGAAGGGTCGTTCATCACGTTCTAAGAAAGGGACCGTTCAATATGACATGCACTCGAAGAGTCATTCATCGCGACAAATGCTCAAAGAGAAGGGTTGTCCATAACAGTATACGCTCAAAGAGAGGGATCGTTCACCATGACATGCACTTAAAGAGAGTGGTCAATCGTGGTGACATATGCTCAAAGAGAGGGGTCGTCCATCACGGCATAGGCTCAAAGAGAGGGACCGTTCATTATTATATACTCTCAAAGAGAGGGTTCATTCACCACGACATACGCTCAAAGAGAGGAACCGTTCAACATGACATGCTCTCGAAGAGAAAGTCATTCATCGGAACATACACTCAAAGAGAGGGGTCATCGATCATGGTATACGCTCAAAGAGAGGGACCGTTCATTATGACATACACTCAAAGAGAGGGATCGTTCATTATGATATGCACTCAAAGAGAGGGGTTATTTATCGCGACAGACGCTCAAAGAGTTGGGTTGTCTATTACGGTAAACGCTCAAAGAGAAGGATCGTTCATTATGACATACACTCGAGGAGAGGATCATTTATCGCGACATACGCTCAAAGAGAGCGGTCGTCCAATACAGTAAACACTCTAAGAGAGGGACCATTCACCGTGACATACGCTTAAGGAGAGGGGTCGTCTATCACGGTATACGCTCTAAGAAAGGGACCGATCATTATAACATGCACTCGAAGAGAGGGGTCTTTAATCGCGATATATGCTCAAAGAGAAGGTTCGTCCATCACGGTATATGCTCAAAGAGAGAGGGGTCATTCATCATGACATACGCTCAAAGAGAGGGGTTGTCCATCCTGATATACTCTCAGATAGAGGGACCGTTCACCATGTTATGCACTCTAAGAGAAGGGTCATTCATCGCGATATACGCTCAAAGAGAGGGGTCGTCCATCATGGTATATGCTAAAAGAGGGAACGTCCACTAAGACAAACACTCAAAGATAGGGGTCATTCATCGTGACATACGCTCAAATAGATGGATCGTCCATCACGGGATACGCTCGAAGAGAGGGACCGTTGATTATGACATATGCTCAAAGAGAGGAGTCATACACCATGACATACGCTCAAAGTGAGGGGTCGTCCATCATGATATACGGTCAAAGCGAGGGACCGTTCATTATGACGTACAGTCGAAGAGAGGGGTCATTCATCACGACATATGCTCAAAGAGAGGGGTCACCGATCACGGTATACGCTCAAAGAAAGGGAACGTTTATTATGACATGCACCGAAAGAGAGGGGTAATTCATTGTGACATACGCTCAAACAGAGGGGTTACCATCACCGTATACGCTTAAAGAGAGGGACCGTTCATCATGTCACGCACTCGAAGAGAGGGCTTATCCATCACGGTATACACTCAAAGAGAGGGATTGTTTATTATGATGTACACTCGAAGAGAGGGGTCATTCGTCGCGACATATGCTCAATGGGAAGGGTCGTCCATCACGGCTTATAATATAAGAAAGGGACCATTCATTATGATAAGTAGTCAAAGAGAAGGGTCTTTCATCGCGACATTCGCTCAAAGAGAAGGGTCATCCATCACGGTATACTCTCAAAGAGAAGGACCTTTCACCATGACATGCACTCGAAGAGAGGGGTCTTTCATCGCGACATATGCTCAAGGGGAGAGGTCATCCATCACGACAAAAGCTCAAAGAGAGGGGTCATTGATCATGATATACGTTCAAAGAGAGTGACCATTTATTATGACATGCACTCAACGAGAGAGGTCACTCATCGCGACATACGCTTATAGAGAGGTCGTCCATCACGGTATACGCTCAAAGAGAGACACTATTCACCATGTCATGAACTCAAAGAGAGGGGTCATTCATCGCAACATACGCTCAAGGAGAGGGATCATCATCACGGTATACGCTATAAGAAAGGGACGTTTCATCAAGACATGCACTCGAAGAGAGGGGTCATTCACCGCGACATACGCTCAAAGAGAAGGGTCACCCCCAACGGTATACGCTTTAAGAAAGGGACCGTTTATTATGACATACAGTCGAGGAGTCATTCATTGTGACATACACTCAAAGAGAGGTTCATCGATCACGGTATAAGCTCAAAGAGAGCGACCGTTGATTATGACATGCACTCAAAGAGAGGGGTCATTCATTGAGAAATATGCTCAAAGAGAAGGGTCGTCCATCACGGTATACGCCCAAAGAGAGAGACCACTCACCATGACATGCACTCGAATAGAGGGGTCATTCATCGCGACATACGCTCGAAGATAGGGGTTGTCAATAACAGCATACGATCAAAGAGATGGTCTGTTTATTATGACATACGCTAGAAGAGAGGGGTTATTGTCCGTTTCATACGCTCAAAGAGAGGTGTCGTCCATCACAATATACTCTCTAAGAATGGTACCGTTCATTATGACATGCACTTGAAGAGAGGGGTCATTCATCGCGACAAACGCTCAAAGAGATGGGTCGTCCATCACGTTATACGCTCTAAGAAAGGGACAAATTATTATATCGTGACATACATTCTAAGAAATAGGTCGTCCATCACGGTATACGCTCAAAGAGAGGGACCATTCACCATGACATGCACTCAAAGAGAGGGGTCATTCATCGCGACACATGCTCAAAGAGATGGGTCATCCATCACGGGATACTCTAAAAAAGAGGGACCGGTCATTACGACATACTCTCGAAGAGAGGGATCATTCACCGCTACATACACTCAGAGGGAGGGGTCGTCCATCACGGTATACTCTCTAAGAATGAGACCTTTCATTATGACACACACTCGAAGAGAGGGATCATTCATCGCGAAATATGCTCCCTAAGAAGGGTTGTCCATCTCCGTATACGATCTTAGAATGGGACCGTTAAATATGACATGCACTCGAAGAGAGGGGTCATTCAACGCGATATACGGTAAAAAAGAGGAGTCGACCATCTCATTATACGCTCAAGAGAGGGACCATTCACCATAACATGCACTTGAAGAGAGGGGTCGTTCAACGCGATATACGCTAAAACAGAGGGATCATTCAATGCGACATACGCTAAAAAAGAGAGGGACCAATCATTACGACATACTCTCGACAAGAGGGGTCATTCACCACGACATACGCTCAAAGAGAGGTGTCGTCCATCACGGTTTACGCTCTAAGAAAGGGACAATTCATTATGACATGCAGTCGAAGAGAGGGGTCATTCATCGCGACATTCTCTCAAAGAGAGGGTTCATCTATCACGGTATACTCCCAAAGAGAAGGACCTTTCACCTTAACTTGCACTCGAAGAGAGATGTCTTTCATCGCGACATACGCTCAAAGAGAGGTGTCATCGATCACGGTATACGCTCAAAGAGAGGGGCCATTTATTATGACATGCACTGAAAGAGAGGGGTCATTCATCGTGACATACCCTCAAAGAGAGGGATTTTCCATCACCGTATACGCTCAAAAAGAGGGATCGTTCACCATGTCATGCAATCGAAGAGAGGCGACATTCATCGCGACACACGCTCAAAGAGAGGGGTCGTCCATCATGCTATACGCTCAAAGAGAGGGACCATTCAACATGACATGCACTCAAAGAAAGGGGTCAATCACAGCGACATACGCTTGAAGACAGGGGTCGTCTATCACGATATATGTTCTAAGAAAGGGTCCATTCATTATGATATGTACTCGAACAGAGGTGCATTCATCGCGACATACGCTCAAAAAGAGAACTCGTCCCTCACAGTATACGGTCTAAGAAAGGAACCATTCATTATGACATGCACTCGAAGAGAGGGGTCATTCATCACGGCATACGCTCAAAAAGAGGGTCATTGATCACGATATACGCTCAAAGAGAGGGACCGACCATTATGACATGCACTCGAAGTGAATGGTCATTCACCGCGACATATGCTCAAAAAGAAGGGTCGTCCATCACGGTATATGCTTTAAGAAAGGGACTATTCATTATGACATGCACTCAAAGAGAGGGGTCATTCATCGCGACATATGCTAAAAAAGAGGGGTCATGCATCTCGTTATACGCTCAAAGAGTAGTACCGTTCACTACAACATGCACTCGAATAGAGGGGTCATTCAACGCGACATATGCTCAAAGAGAGGGGTCGTCCATCACGGCATACGCTCAAAGAGAGGGACCATTCATTATGAAATACTATTGAGGAGTGGAGTCATTCACCGCGACATACGCTCAAAGAGAGGTGTCGTTCATCACGGTATACGCTCTAAGAAAGGGATCATTCATTATGACATGTAGTCGAAGAGAGGGGTCATTCATCGCGACATTCGCTCAATGAGAGGGGTCATCTATCACAGTATACTCTTAAAAGAAAAGGACCTTTCACCATGACTTGCACTCGAAGAGAGGGGTCTTTCATCGCGATATACGCTCAAAGAGATGGGTCATCGATCACAGTATACGCTCAAAAAGAGGGACCGTTTATTATGACATGCACTGAAAGACAGGGGTCATTCATCTTGACATACGGTCAAAGAGAAGGGTCATCCATCACGGTATATGCTCTAAGAAAAGGACCTTTCATTATGAGATGCACTCAAAGAGACGGGTCATTCAACGCGACATACGCTCAAAGAGATGGGTCGTTCTTCACGGTATACGCTCTAAGAAAGAGACCATTCATTATGACATGCACTCGAAGAGAGGGGTCATTCATCGTGATTTACGCTCAAAGAGAGAGGTCATCCATCACGGTATCCACTCAAAGGGATGGACCGTTCACCATGACATGCACTCGAATAGACCAGTCATTTTTCGCGACATACGCTAAAAGAGAGGGTCATCAATCACGGTATACGCTCAAAGAGAGAGACCGTTCATTATGACATGCACTCGAAGAGAGAGGTCATTAATTGTTATATACGCTCAATGAGAGGGGTCATCCATCACGGTATTCGGTCAAAGGGAGGGATCGTTCACCTTGACATGCACTCGAATAGATGGATCATTTATCGCGACATACGCTCAAAGAGAGAGACATCGATCACGGTATACGCTCAAAGAGAGGGACCATCCATTATGACATGCACTCAAAGAGAGAGGTCATTTACCGCTACATATGCTCCAAGAGAAGGGTCGTCCATTACGGTATATGCTCTAAGAAAGGGACCATTCATTATGACATGCACTCAAAGAGAAGGGTCATTCATCGCGACATATGCTAAAAAAGACAGGTCGTCCTTCTCGTTATACGCTTAAGGATAGACCGTTCACCAAAACATGCACTCGAAGAGAGGGGTCATTCAACTCGACATATACTCAAAGAGAGGGGTCGTCCATCACGGCATACGCTCAAAGAGAGGGACCATTCATTATAACATACTCTCGAAGAGGGGTCATTCACCGTGATATATGCTCGAAGAGAGGGACCATTCATTATGACATACTCTCGAAGAGGGGTCATTCACCGTGATATATGCTCAAAGAGAGGTGTCATCCATCACGATATACGCTCTAAGAAAGTGACAATTCATTATGACATGCAGTCAAAGGGAGGGGTCATCCATTACGGTATACTCTTAAAGAGAAAGACCTTTCACCATGACTTGCAATCGAAGAGAGGGGTCTTTCATCGCGACATACGCTCAAAGAGAGGGGTTATTTCTCATGGTATAGCTCAAAGAGAGGGACTGTATATTATGACATGCACTGAAAGAGAGGGGTCATTCATCATGGCATACGCTCAAAGAGAAGGTTGTTCATCATGGTATATTCTCTAAGAAAGGGACTTTTCATTATGACATGCACTCGAAGAGGAGTCATTCATCATGACATACGCTAAAAAAGAGGGGTCGTACATGTTGTTATACACTCAAAGAGAGGGACCGTTCAGCATAACATGCACTTGAAGAGAGGAGTCATTCAATGCGATGTATGCTCAAAGAGAGGGTCGTCCATCATGGCATATGCTCAAAGAGTGAGACCATTCATTATGACATACTCTCAAAGAGAGGGGTCATTCATCACGACATACGATCAAAGAGAGGTGCCGTCTATCATGGTATACGCTCTAAGAAAGGAACCATTGATTATGACATGCAGTCGAAGAGAAGGGTCATTCATCGCGACATTTGCTCAAAGAGAGGGGTCATCCATCACGGTATACTCTTAAAGAGAAGGACCTTTCACCATGACTTTCACTCAAAGAGAGGGGTCTTTCATCGCGACATACGCTCAAAGAGAGGGGTCATCGATCACGGTATACGCTCAAAGAGAGGGACCGTTTATTATGACATGCACTGAAAGAGAGGTGTCATTCATCGTGACATATGCTCAAAGAGAGGGACCGTTCACCATGTCATGCACTCAAAGAGAGGGATCATTCATCGCGACATACGTTCAAAGAGAGGGATCATCCATCATGGTATAAGCTCAAAGAGAGGGACCGTTCTATATAACATGCACACGAAGAGAGGGATTATTCACCGCGACATATGCTCAAAGAGAAGAGTCGTCCATCAAAGTATATGCTCTAAGAAAGGGACCATTCATTATGACATGCACTCGAAGAGAGGGGTCATTCATCGCGACATACACTAAAAAAGAGGGGTGTGATGCGTGTTAAATATGCGTAACTAGTGCAAGTGAACACGTCACAAGTAAGAAAGTGATGAGTAAATCGTGTATCGTCTCCATAGGGATTGTTATACTTAATATACCTTCTTGCTCTATAAAATAAAATAAAAGCACAAGTAGTTTTGGGTGTGATTAAACTAAATAACAAACGCTAAATAATAATAGAAAAATCAAAAAGAGAAAGTGGTTAGGATCCAATTGTGTTCTATAGTGGATTCAATTGACTTGTTTTTGTCCAATGCAATCGCACAACACTGCCTCGGCAGAACTGTAGATTACTGCCTCGAAAGTGATGATACTTGCCCGCCGCAGTAATCCCTTGCTCTTGGGTGGACTTTACCAATGTTCGACAAAGTATCCTTTGATGACTCCGCTTATCCCTAAGTCAAAGTACTGTTAATAACCAAAACGAAAACCTTTTTAGACATGCACGTTTTAATCTGAACAAAACGAAAACCAAATGTTATTATATCAAATTTTATGAGTTCAAATAATTAATTATCCGCTTTTGAACAAAATATGCAGATTAATCTAAAATTTTCAGCTTTTTACTCGGTTAAAATTCGAACAAATTCTCTTTAAAGCCCATTTACACATGCACGTTTTAATCCCCAAAAAACGAAAACCAGATTTTATTAAATAAAATTTTATGAGTTCAAATAGTTAATTTTGAGCTTTAGAACAAAATTATACTTATTAATCTAAAATTTTCAGCTTTTTACTCGGTTAAAATTCCAACAGATTCTCCATCAAGCCTTTTTAGACATACACGTTTTAATCCCAACAAAACAAAAATCAGATGTTATTAAATCAAATTTTATCAGCTCAAATATTTAATTAAAGGACTTTGAAAAAAATTATACAGATTAATCTAAAATTTTCAGCCTTTTACTCGGTTAAAATTCAAACGGATTCTCTATAAAGCCTTTTTAGACATGCACGTTTTAATCCGAACAAAACGGTAACTAGATGTTATTAAATCAAATTTTTTGAGTTCAAATAATTAATTATGGGCTTTTGAACAAAATTATGCAGATTAATCTAAAATTTTTAGCTTTTTACTCGGTTAAAATTCGAACAGATTCTCTATAAAGCCTTTTTAGACATGAAAGTTTTAATCTGAACAAAATGATAAGTAGATGTTATTAAATCAAATTTTTTGAGTTCAAATAATTAATTATGGGCTTTTAAAAAAATTATACAGATTAATCTAAAATTTCAGCTTTTTACTCTGTTAAAATTTGAACGGATTCTCTATAAAGTCTTTTTAGACGTGCAAGTTTTAATCCGAACAAAAAGATAACTAGATGTTATTAAATAAATTTTTTTCAGTTTAAATAATTAATTATGGGCTTTTGAACAAAATTATATAGATTAATCTAAAATTTTAAGCTTTTTACTCGTTTAAAATTTGAACGGATTCTCTATATATCCTTTTTAGACCTGGACGTTTTAATCTGAACAAAATGATAAGTAGATGTTATTAAATCAAATTTTTTGAGTTCAAATAATTAATTATGGGCTTTTAAAAAATTATACAGATTAATCTAAAATTTTCAGCTTTTTACTCTGTTAAAATTTGAACGGATTCTCTATAAAGTCTTTTTAGACATGAACGCTTTAATCTGAACAAAATGATAACTAGATGTTATAAAATCAAATTTTTTGAGCTCAAATAATTAATTATGGGCTTTAAACAAAATTATGCAGATTAATCTAAAATTTTTAGCTTTTTACTCGTTTAAAATTTGAACAGATTCTCTATAAAGCCTTTTTAGACATAGACGTTTTAATCCGAACAAAATAAAACCAGATGATATTAAATCAAATTTTATGGGTTAAAATAGTTAATTATGAGATTTTGAATAAAATTATACATATTAATCTAAAATTTTCAGCATTTTACTCGATTAAAATTCGAACGAATTCTCTATAAAGCCTTCTTAGACATGCACGTTTTAATCCGAACAAAACGAAAACCAGATGTTATTAAATCAAATTTTATGAGTTCAAATAGTTAATTATGGGATTTTGAACAAAATTAGACAGATAAATCTAAAATTTCCAGCTTTTTACTCGGTTAAAATTCGAACGGATTCTCTATAAAGCCTTTTTAGACATGCATGTTTTAATCCGAACAAAAAGATAACTAGATGTTATTAAATAAATTTTTTTCAGTTCAAATAATTAATTATGGGATTTTGAACAAAATTATATAGATTAATCTAAAATTTTAAGCTTTTTACTCGTTTAAAATTTGAACGGATTCTCAATAAAGCCTTTTTAGACCTGGACGTTTTAATCCGAACAAAAAAAAACCAGATGATATTAAATCAAATTTTATGAGTTCAAATAGTTAATTATGAGATTTTGAACAAAATTATATAGATAAATCTAAAATTTTCTGCTTTTTACTCGGTTAAAATTCGAACGGATTCTCTATAAAGCAATTTTAGACAGGGATGTTTTAATCCGAACAAATAAAAACCAGATGAGATAAAATCAAATTTTATGAGTTAAAATAGTTAATTATGAGATTTTGAATAAAATTATACAGATTAATCTAAAATTTTCAGCATTTTACTCGGTTAAAATTCGAACGAATTCTCTATAAAGCCTTTTTATACATGCACATTTTAATCCGAACAAAACGAAAACCAGATGATATTAAATCAAATTTTATGAGTTCAAATAGTTAATTATGGGCTTTTGAACAAAATTATACAGATTAATCTAAAATATTTAGCTTTTTACTCGGTTAAAATTCCAACGGATTCTCTATCAAGCCTTTTTAGTCATACACGTTTTAATCCCAACAAAACGAAAATCAGATGTTATTAAATCAAATTTTATCAGTTAAAATAGTTAATTATGGGATTTTGAACAAAATTATACAGATAAATCTAAAATTTTCAGCTTTTTACTCGGTTAAAATTCGAACGGATTCTCTATAAAGCAATTTTAGACATGGACGTTTTAATCCGAACAAAACAAAACCAGATGATATTAAATCAAATTTTATGTGTTAAAATAGTTAATTATGAGATTTTGAATAAAATTATACAGATTAATCTAAAATTTTCAGCATTTTACTCGGTTAAAATTCCAACGGATTCTCTATAAGGCCTTTTTAGACATGCACGTTTTAATCCAAACAAAACGAAAACCAGATGTTATTAAATCAAATTTTATGAGTTCAAATAGTTAATTATGGGATTTTGAACAAAATTAGACAGATAAATCTAAAATTTTCAGCTTTTTACTCGGTTAAAATTTGAACGGATTTTCTATAAAGCCTTTTTAGACGTGCAAGTTTTAATCCGAACAAAAAGATAACTAGATGTTATTAAATAAATTTTTTTCAGTTCAAATAATTAATTATGGGCTTTTGAACAAAATTATATAGATTAATTTAAAATTTTAAGCTTTTTACTCGTTTAAAATTTGAACGGATTCTCTATATATCCTTTTTAGACCTGGAAGTTTTAATCCGAACAAAACAAAACCAGATGATATTAAATCAAATTTTATGAGTTCAAATAGTTAATTATGAGATTTTGAACAAAATTATATAGATAAATCTAAAATTTTCTGCTTTTTACTCGGTTAAACTTTGAACGGATTCTCTATAAAGACTTTTTAGACATGCACGTTTTACTCTGAACAAAACAAAAACCAGATGTTATTAAATCAAATTTTATGAGTTCAAATATTTAATTATGAGATTTTGAACAAAATTATACAGATAAATCTAAAATTTTTAGCGTTTTACTCAGTTAAAATTCGAACGGATTCTCTATAAAGCCTTTTTAGATATGTACGTTTTAATCTGAACAAAATGATAAGTAGATGTTATTATATAAAATTTTTTGAGTTCAAATAATTAACTATAGGCTTTTGAACAAAATTATACAGATTAATCTAAAATTTTTAGTTTTTTACTCAGTTAAAATTTGAACGGATTCTATATATAGCCTTTTTAGACGTGGACGTTTTAATCCGAACAAAACAAAACCAGATGTTATTAAATCAAATTTTATGATTTCAAATAGTTAATTATGAGATTTGAAACAAAATTATACAGAATAATCTAAAATTTTCAGCTTTTTACTCGGTTAAAATTCGAACGGATTCTCTATAAAGCCTTTTTAGACATGCACGTTTTAATCCGAACAAAACGAAAACCAGATGTTATTAAATCAAATTTTATGAGTTCAAATAGTTAATTATGGGATTTTGAACAAAATTAGACAGATAAATCTAAAATTTCCAGCTTTTTACTCGGTTAAAATTCGAACGGATTCTCTATAAAGCCTTTTTAGACGTGCACGTTTTAATCCGAACAAAAAGATAACTAGATGTTATTAAAAAAAAATTTCAGTTCAAATAATTAATTATGGGATTTTGGACAAAATTATATAGATTAATCTAAAATTTTAAGCTTTTTACTCGTTTAAAATTTGAACGGATTCTCTATAAAGCCTTTTTAGACGTGGACGTTTTAATCCAAACAAAACAAAACCATATGTTATTAAATAAAAATTTATGGGTTCAAATTGTTAATTATGAGATTTGGAACAAAATCATACAGATTAATCTAAAATTTTTAGCTTTTTACTCGGTTAAAATTCGAACGGATTCTCAACAAAGCAATTTTAGACATGCAAGTTTTAATCCTACCAAAACGAAAACCAGATGTTATTAAATCAAATTTTATGAGTTCAAATAGTTGAATATGGTCTTTTAAACAAATTTATATAGATTAATCTAAAATTTTTAGCTTTTTACTCGGTTAATATTCGAACGGATTCTCTATAAAGCGTTTTTAGACGTAGACGTTTTAATCCGAACAAAACAAAAACCAGATGTTATTAAATCAAATTTCTTGAGTTCAAATAATTAATTATGGGCTTTTGAACAAAATCATACAAATTAATCTAAAATTTTCAACTTTTTACTCTGTTAAAATTCGAACGAATTCTCTATAAAGCCTTTTTAGACATGCACCTTTTAATCCGAACAAAATGATAACTAGATGTTATCAAATCAAATTTTTGGAGTTCAAATAATTAATTATGGGCTTTTGAACAAAATTATACAGATTAATCTAAAAGTTTCAGCTTTTTACTTGGTTAAAATTTGAACGAATTCTCTATAAAGTCTTTTTAGACATGCACGTTTTAATCCGAACAAAACAAAAACCAGATGTTATTAAATAAAATTTTATGAGTTCAAATAGTTAATTATAGGATTTTGAACAAAATTATACAGATAAATCTAAAATTTTCAGCTTGTTACTCGGTTAAAATTCGAACGGATTCTCTATAAATCAATTTTAGACATGGACATTTTAATCAGAACAAAACAAAACCAGATGATATTAAATCAAATTTTATGAGTTAAAATAGTTAATTATGAGATTTTGAATAAAATTATACAGATTAATCTAAAATTTTCAGCATTTTACTCGGTTAATATTCGAACGGATTCTCTGTAAAGCCTTTTTAGACATGCATGTTTTAATCCTACCAAAACGAAAACCAGATGTTATTAAATCAAATTTTATGAGTTCAAATAGTTAATTATGGGATTTTGAACAAAATTAGACAGATAAATCTAAAATTTTCAGCTTTTTACTCAGTTAAAATTCGAACGGATTCTCTATAAAGCCTTTTTAGACGTGCACGCTTTATTCCGAACAAAATGATAACTAAATGTTATTAAATAAAATTTTTTGAGTTCAAATATTTAATTATGGGCTTTTGAACAAAATTATATAGATTAACCTAAAATTTTAAGCTTTTTACTCTTTTAAAATTTGAACGGATTCTCTATAAAGGCTTTTTAGATCTGGACGTTTTATTCCGAACAAAACAAAACCAGATGATATTAAATCTAATTTTATGAGTTCAAATAGTTAATTATGAGATTTTGAACAAAATTATATAGATAAATCTAAAATTTTCTGCTTTTTACTCTGTTAAAATTCGAACGGATTCTCTATAAAGCCTTTTTAGACATGCACCTTTTAATCGAACAAAACAAAAACCAGATGTTATTAAATTGAATTTTATGAGTTCAAATATTTAATTATGGGATTTTGAACAAAATTATACAGATAAAACTAAAATTTTCAGGTTTTTACTCGGTTAAATTCGAATGGATTCTCTATAAAGCCTTTTTAGACGTGCACATTTTAGTCCGAACAAAATGATAACTAGATGTTATTAAATAAATTTTTTTGAGTTCAAATAATTAATTATGGGCTTTTGAACAAAATTATATAGATTAATCTAAAATTTTAAGCTTTTACTCGTTTAAAATTTGAACGGATTCTCTATAAAGCCTTTTTAGACGTGGACGTTTTAATCCGAACAAAACAAAACCATATGTTATTAAATAAAATTTTATGGGTTCAAATAGTTAATTATGAGATTTGGAATAAAATTATACAGATTAATCTAAAATTTTTAGCTTTTTACTCGGTTGAAATTCGAACGGATTCTCTATAAAGCAATTTTAGACATGCAAGTTTTAATCCTACCAAAACGAAAACCAGATGTTATTAAATCAAATTTTATGTGTTCAAATAGTTAATTATGGGATTTTGAACAAAAATATACAGATAAATCTAAAATTTTTAGCGTTTTACTCGGTTAAAATTTGAACGGATTCTCTATAAAGCCTTTTTAGACATGCACGTTTTAATCCGAACAAAATGATAAGTAGATGTTGTTATATCAAAATTTTTGAGTTCAAATAATTAATTATGGGCTTTTGAACAAAATTATACAGATTAATTTAAAATTTTTAGCATTTTACTCGTTTAAAATTTGAACGGATTCTCTATAAAGCCTTTTTAGACATGGACGTTTTAGTCCGAACAAAACAAAACCAGATGTTATTAAATCAAATTTTATGAGTTCAAATAGTTAATTATGAGATTTGGGACAAAATTATACAGATTAATCTAAAATTTCAGCTTTTTATTTGGTTAAAATTCGAACGGATTCTCGATAAAGCCTTTTTAGTCAAGCACGTTTTAATCCGAACAAAACAAAAAACAGATGTTATTAAATCAAATTTTATTAGTTCAAATAGTTAATTATGGGATTTTGAATAAAATTATATAGATAAATCTAAAATTTTCAAGTTTTTACTTGGTTAAATTCGAACGGATTCTCTATAAAGCCTTTTTAGACATGCACGTTTTAATCCGAACAAAATGATAACTAGATGTTAATAAATCAAGTTTTTTGAGTTCAAATAATTAATTATGGGCTTTTGAAAAAAATTATATAGATTAATCTAAAATTTTCAGCTTTTTACCCGTTTAAAATTTGAACGGATTCTCTATAAAGCCTTTTTAGACGTGGACGTTTTAATCCGAACAAAACAAAACCAGATGTTATTAAATCAAATTTTATGAGTTCAAATAGTTAATTATGAGATTTGGAACAAAATTATACAAATTAATCTAAAATTTTCTGCTTTTTACTCGGTTAAAATTCGAACAGATTCTCTATAAAGCCATTTCAGACATGTACGTTTTAATCCGAACAAAGCAAAAACCAGATATTATTAAATCAAATTTAATGAGTTCAAATAGTTAATTATGGGATTTTGAACAAAATTATACAAATAAATCTAAAATTTACAGGTTTTTACTCAGTTAAATTCAAACAGATTCTCTATAAAGCTTTTTAGACATGCACGTTTTAATCCGAACAAAATGATAACTAGATGTTATTAAATCAATTTTTTTGAGTTCAAATATTTAATTATGGGCTTTTGAACAAAACTATACAGATTAATCTAAAATTTTCAGCTTTTTACTCGTTTAAAATTTGAACGGATTCTCCATAAAGCCTTTTTAGACATGCACGTTTTAATCCGAATAAAATGATAACTAGACGTTATTAAATCAAATTATTTGATTTCGAATAATTAATTATGGGCTTTTGAACAAAATTATGCAGATTAATCTAAAATTTTTAGCTTTTTACTCGGTTAAAATTCAAACAGATTCTCTTTAAAGCTCATTTACACATGCACGTTTTAATACCAATAAAGCGAAAACCAGATTTTATTGAATGAAATTTTATGAGTTCAAATAGTTAATTTTGAGCTTTTGAACAAAATTATACTTATTAATCTAAAATTTTCAGCCTTTTACTCGGTTAAAATTCGAACGGATTCTCTATCAAGCCTTTTTAAATATGCACGTTTTAATCCCAACAAAACGAAAATCTGATGTTATTAAATCAAATTTTATGAGTTCAAGTTGTTAATTAAGGGTTTTGAACAAAATTATACAGATTAATCTAAAATTTTTAGCTTTTTACTCGGTTAAAATTCAAACGGATTCTCTATAAAGCCTTTTTAGACATGCACGTTTTAATCCGAACAAAACGATAACTAGATGTTATTAAATCAAATTTTTTGATTTCAAATAATTAATTATGGGCTTTTGAACAAAATTATGTAGATTAATCTAAAATTTTCAGCTTTTTACTCGGTTAAAATTCAAACGGATTCTCTATAAAGCCTTTTTAGACATGCACATTTTAATCTCAACAAAACAAAAACTACATTTTATTAAATTCGAACGGATTCTCTATAAAGCCTTTTTAGACATGCACGTTTTAATCCGAACAAAATGATAAGCAGATATTTTTAAATCAATTTTTTTGAGTTCAAATAATTAATTATGGGCTTTTAAACAAAATTATATAGATTAATCGAAAATTTTCAGCTTTTTACTCGGTTAAAATTCTAACGGATTCTCTATAAAGCTTTTTTAGACATGCACATTTTAATCTGAACAAAATGATAACTAGATGTTATTATATCAAATTTTTTTAGTTCAAATAATAACATTTGTTTTTCGTTTGGTTGGGATTAAAACGTTCATGTCTAAATAGGCTTTATAGAGAATTCGTTCGAATTTTAACCGAGTAAAAAATTAAAAATTTTAGATTAATCTGTATAATTTTGTTCAAAAGCCCATATTCAACTATTTGAACTCATAAAATTTGATTTAATATCTAATTTTTGTTTTGTTGGGATTAAAACTTGCTTGTCTAAAATTGCTTTATAGAGAATCGTTCGAATTTTAACGAAGTAAAAAGCGGAAAATTTTAGATTTATCTGTATAATTTTGTTCAAAATCTCATAATTAACTATTTAAACTCTTAAAATTTGATTTAATAACATCTAGTTTTGTTTTGTTCGGACTAAAATATCCACGTCTAAAAAGGCTTTATAGAGAATCCGTTCAAATTTTAAACGAGTAAAAAGCTGAAAATTGTAGATTAATATGTATAATTTTGTTCAAAAGACCATAATTAACTATTTGAACTCGTAAAATTTGATATTAATAATATCTGATTTTCGTTTTGTTGGGATTAAAACGTGATGTCTAAAAAGGCTTTATAGAGAAAATATTCGAATTTTAACCGACTAAAAAGCTTAAAATTTTATATTAATCTGTATAATTTTGTTCAAAAGCTCAAAATTAAATATTTGAAGTCATAAAATTCATTTAATAAAATCTTGTTTTCGTTTTGTTGGTATTAAAACGTGCATGTCTAAAAAGGCTTTGTAGAGAATTCGTTCGAATTTTAACTGAGTAAAAAGCTAAAAATTTTATATTAATCTATATAATTTTGTTTAAAAGACCATATTCAACTATTTGAACTCATAAATTTTGATTTAATAACATCTGGTTTTCGTTTTGGTGGGATTAAAACTTGCATGTCTAAAATTGCTTCATAGCGGACTCGTTCGAATTTTCTTTTTGAAGGAAAGGGCCTCATTAAAAACCCTTATAGCCGACCACTCCGAGAGGTGAGAAGGCCCCTATGGGGAAAAGAGTACCCAAAATATTATTGAGAAGAAGAGGAGAACCTCTCCAAGTTTACAGAGGCCCGAATAAAATCGGGAAAGAAACAATCAAAAGAACAAGAGGTAAAAGAACGCAAAGCCCTACTAGCCAGAGTATGGGCAACAACGTTTGCATCTCTAGGCACATAACAAATCTTGCAATTAGGCACAGTACCCAGAGTGGCACGAATGCGAGTTATCAAGTGCTGCACTGTGGAAAGATCTCGAGACGGAGCATGATTAATTTTGTTGGCAATGGACGCAGAGTCAGTTTCCAGAACCACATTAGACCATCCGTTGGCGGTAGCAAGCTGTAAGCCTTCCAGAATAGCAAGAGCCTCAGCAGAGGCAGGATCCGGACAAAGGAGGGGCATGAAGCAGCCAACAAGCACGAAGCCAGAAGAATCGCGAGCAATAACACCAGCAGCAGCTCCTCTCAAGACAGGGTCAAAAGCCCCATCCGTGTTAATTTTGACAAAACCTGGAGCCGGTTTCATCCATCTAGCTGGAGCAAGAGTGGGCTCAGCTAGCTGGGAGGATTGGCGGGCCTCATCATTAGAGGATGTATAATCAGTGAGAAGTTTTTGGGCAGAGGCAACAGTTAACCAAATCGGTTGAATATGATTGTTATGAACAAAGTCATTATGGCGGTTCCATAGGTTCCATAAAATTGTGATAAGAAGAGAGAAATGGTGTAGGGAGAGGAAACCAGCAGCATGAGAAAGCCACTAAAGGGGAGAGGTATAGACAGTAGACAACAACCTATGGGGAAGGCCTGCCAAGAGGATCGCCTCCTTAGCACTAGGACAATCACGCATAGCATGGATAGAGGTTTCGACAGTCATATTGCAAATAGGGCAAACTCCAGGGCCAAGATTAGCCTGCATAATTTTCTGACCGGAGGGTAACGCATCATGACATAAACGCCATCCAAAGGAACGAACTTTGGGCAGAGTAGGCAACTTAGACAAGATTTTCCACAGTTTAGAAGGCCTGTTAACAGGCCCTAATTGCGACTGCAAAAATTGATAACCAGAGCGAAACGTGTAGATACCTGCATCATGGTAACCCCAAAGAGTAGAGTCATTGAAGTCATTAATAATTGGGACGTTAAGGATGGTATTAGCATCTTCATGGGAAAAATAACCTCTCACTTTTGCTACATCCCAACGGGTTGAATTATGGAGCATGAAAGATCCTGCACAAAGAGGGACTTCATCATTCATTTCATAATTACCATAAAGGTGAACGGGCTAAGAGCCACCCCACCTATCAAAATGAACCTGAACGTTACTAGACATGCCAGGGCGTTTGAAAAACCCGTAACAAATCTTAGAAATAGCAATGCTTAGACCTTTCCAAGCAAAAGAAGAACTTCGCGTATGAGCGGACTCTAGGACTGAGCCCGTAGGGTAGTACTTACATTTGTAGACCTGACTTAGAAGGTTATCAGGCTCACAAATTAACCACCAAATTTGTTTGCCTAGCAGAGCGATATTAAAGTGGTGAAGGTTATCAGAATTGTTCGAATTTTAACCTAGTAAAAAGCTAAAAATTTTTGATTTATCTGTATAATTTTGTTCAAAATCCCATAATTAACTATTTGAACTCATAAAATTTTATTTAATAACATCTGGTTTTTGTTTTGTTCGGAATAAAACGTACATGTCTAAAAAGGATTTATAGAGAATCCGTTCAAATTTTAACCGAGTAAAAAGCTGAAACGTTTAGATTAATTTATATATTTTTTTTCAAAAGCCCATAATTAATTATTTGAACTTAAAAAATTTGATTTAATAACATCTACTTATCGTTTTGTTCGGTTTAATACGTGCATGTCAAAAAAGGCTTTATAGAGAATCTGTTCAAATTTTAACCGAGTAAAAAGTTGAAAATTTTAGATTAATTTATATAATTTTGTTCAAAAGCCCATAATTAATTATTTGAACTCAAAAAAGTTGATTTAATAATATCTAGTTATCTTTTTGTTCGGATTAAAATGTGCACGTCTAAAAAGGCTTTATAGAGAGTCTGTTCGAATTTTAATCGAGTAAAAAGTTGAAAATTTTAGATTAATTTGTATAATTTTGTTCAAAAGCACATAATTAACTATTTGAACTCATAAAATTTGATTTAATAACATCTGATTTTCGTTTTGTCGGGATTAAAACGTGCTTGTCTAAAAAGGCTATATAGAGAATCCGTTCGAATTTTAACCGAGTAAAAAGCTGAAAATTTTAGATTAATCTGTATAATTTTGTTCAAAAGCTCTAAACTAAATATTTGAACTCATAAAATTTCATTTAATAAAATCTTGTTTTCGTTTTGTTAGATTAAAATGTGCATGTCTAAAAAGGCTTTGTAGAGAATTCGTTTGAATTTTAACCGAGTAAAAAGCTAAAAATATTAGATTAATCTGTATAATTTTGTTTAAAAGACCATATTCAACTATTTGAACTCATAAAATTTGATTTAATAATATCTGGTTTTCGTTTTGGTGGGACTAAAACTTACATGTCTAAAATTGCTTTATAGAGAATCCGTACAAATTTTAACAGAGTAAAAAGCTGAAAATTTTAGATTTATCTGTATAATTTTGTTCAAAATCCCATAATTAACTATTTTAACTCATAAAATTTTATTTAATAACATCTGGTTTTTGTTTTCTTCGGATTAAAATGTGCATGTCTAAAAAGGCTTTATAGAGAATCTGTTCAAATTTTAACCGAGTAAAAAGTTGAAAATTTTAGATTAATTTCTATAATTTTGTTCAAAAGCCCATAATTAATTATTTGAACTCAAAAAATTTGATTTAATAACATCTAGTTATCGTTTTGTTCAGATTAAAACGTGCATGTCTAAAACGGGCTTATAGAGAATCTGTTCAAGTTTTAATCGAGTAAAAAGTTGAAAATTTTAGATTAATCTGTTAAATTTTGTTTAAAATCCCATAATTAATTATTTGAACTCGTAAAATTTGATTTAATAACATCTGATTTTCGTTTTGTTGGGATTAAAACGTTCATATCTAAAAAGGCTTTATAAAGAATCAGTTCAAATTCTAACCGAGTAAAAAGCTTAAAATTTTAGATTAATCTATATAATTTTGTTTAAAAGCCCATATTTAATTATTTGAACTCAAAAATTTGATTTAATAACATCTAGTTATCGTTTTGTTCAGATTAAAACGAGCAAGTTTAAAAAGGCTTTATAGAGAATCTATTTGAATTTTAATCGAGTAAAAAGTTGAAAATTTTAGATTACTCTATATAATTTGGTTTAGAAACCCATAATTAACTATTTGAACTCATAAAATTTGATTTAATAATATCTGGTTTTTGTTTTATTGGGATTAAAACGTGCATGTCTAAAAAGGTTTTATAGAGAATTCATTCGAATTTTAACCGAGTAAAAAGCTAAAAATTTTAGATTAATCTGTATAATTTTATTCAAAAGCTCAAAATTAAATATTTGAACTCATAAAATTTTATTTAATAAAATCTGGTTTTCGTTTTGTTGAGATTAAAATGTGCATGTCTAAAAAGGCTTTATAGAGAATCCATTCGAATTTTAATTGAGTAAAAAGCTAAAAATTTTAGATTAATCTGTATAATTTTGTTGAAAATCCCATAATTAACTATTTTAACTCATAAAATTTTATTTAATAACATTAGGTTTTTGTTTTGTTCGGATTAAAACGTGCATGTCTAAAAAGGCTTTATAGAGAATCCGTTCAAATTTTAACCAAGTAAAAAGCTAAAAATTTTAGATTAATCTGTATAATTTTGATCAAAATCCCATAAATAATTATTTGAACTCAAAAAATTTGATTTAATAACATCTAGTAATTGTTTTGTTCGGATTAAAACGTGCATGTCTAAAAAGGCTTTATAGAAACTCTGTTCGAATTTTAACCGACTAAAAAGTTGAAAATTTTAGACTAATCTGTATAATTTTGTTCAAAAGCCAATAATTAATTATTTGAACTCAAAAAATTTGATTTAATAACATCTAGTTATCGTTTTGTTCGGATTAAAACTTGCATGTCTAAAAAGGTTTTATAGAGAATCCGTTCGAATTTTAACCAAGTAAAAAGTTGAAAATTTTATATTAATTTGTATAATTTTGTTCAAAAGCCCATAATTAATTATTTGAACTCAAAAAAATTGATTTAATAACTTATGGTTTTTGTTTTGTTCGGATTGAAACGTCTACGTCTAAAAAGGTTTTATAGAGAATCCGTTCGAATATTAACTGAGTAAAAAGCTGAAAATTTTAGATTAATTTGTATAATTTTGTTCCAAATCTCATAATTAACAATTGGAACTCATAAAATTTGATTTAATAACATCTGGTTTTGTTTTATTCAGATTAAAACGTCCACGTCTAAAAAGACTTCATAGAGAATCCGTTCAAATTTTAAACGTGTAAAAAGCTAAAAATTTGAGATTAATCTGTATAATTTTTTTAAAAGCCCATTATTAATTATTTGAACTCAAAAAATTTAATTTAATAACATCTACTTATCATTTTGTTCGGATTAAAACGTGCATGTCTAAAAAGGCTTTATAGAGAATTCGTTCGAATTTTAACCGAGTAAAAAGCTAAAAATTTTAGATTAATCTGAATAATTTTGTTCAAAAGCCCTAAATTAACTATTTGAACTTATAAAATTTGATTTAATAACATCTGATTTTCGTTTTGCTGGGATTAAAACGTGTATGTCTAAAAAGGCTTGATAGAGAATCCATTCGAATTTTAACCGAGTACAAAGCTGAAAATTTTAGATTAATAAGTATAATTTTGTTCAAAAGCTCAAAATTAACTATTTGTACTCATAAAATTTCAATTAATAATATCTGGTTTTCATTTTGTTGGGATTGAAACGTGCATGTCTAAGTGGACTATAAAGAGAATCTGTTCGAATTTTAACCGAGTAAAAAGCTGAAAATTATAGATTAATCTGAATAATTTTGTTTAAAATCCCATAATTAACTATTTGAACTCATAAAATTTTATTTAATAACATCTAGTTATCGTTTTATTCGGATTAAAATGTGCATGTATAAAAAGGCTTTATGGAGATTCCGTTTAAATTTTAACCGAGTAAAAAGGTGAAAATTTTAGATTAATCTGTATAATTTTTTTAAATGCCCATAATTAACTATTTGAATTTATAAAATTTGATTTAATAACATCTGATTTTCTTTTTGATGGGATTAAAATATGCATGTCTAAAAAGGCTTTATACAGAATCTGTTTGAATTTTAACAAAGTAAAAAGCTGAAAATTTTAGATTACTATGTATAATTTTGTTTAAAAGCTAAAAATTAAATATTTGAACTCATAAAATTTGATTTAATAACATCTGGTTTTTGTTTTGTTCGGATTAAAACGTCTACGTCTAAAAAGGCTTTATAGAGAATCCGTTCAAATATTAACGAGTAAAAAGCTAAAAATTTTAGATTAATCTGTATAATTTTGTTTAATATACCATATTCAATTATTTGAGCTCATAAAATTTGATTTAATAACATCTAGTTTTCGTTTTGGTGGGATTAAAACTTGCATGTATAAAATTGCTTTATAGAGAATCCGTTCGAATTTTAACCGAGTAGAAAGATGAAAATTTTAGATATATCTGTATAATTTTGTTCAAAATCCCATAATTAACTATTTGAACTCATAAAATTTTATTTAATAAAATCGGGTTTTGTTTTGTTCGGATTAAAATGTGCATGTCTAAAAAGACTTTATAAAGAATCCGTTCAAATTTTAACCGAGTAAAAAGCTGAAACTTTTAGATTAATCTATATAATTTTGTTCAAAAACCCATAATTAATTATTTGAACTCAAAAAATTTGATTTAATAACATCTAGTTATCGTTTTGTTCGGATTAAAACGTGCATGTCTAAAAAGGCTTTATAGAGAATCCGTTCGAATTTTAACCGAGTAAAAAGTTGAAAATTTTAGATTAATTTGTATAATTTTGTTCAAAAGCCCATAATTAACTATTTGAACTCATAAAATTTAATTTAATATCATCTGGTTTTGTTTTATTCGGATTAAAACGTTCATGTCTAAAAAGGCTTTATAGAGAATCCGTTCAAATTTTAAACGAGTAAAAAACTAAAAATTTTAGATTAATCTGTAAAATTTTGTTTAAAAGTCCATAATTAATTATTTGAACTCAAAAAATTTTATTTAATACCATCTACTTATCATTTTGTTCAGATTAAAATGTTCAAATCTAAAAAGACTTTATAGAGAATCCGTTCGAATTTTAACAAAGTAAAAAGCTAAAAATTTTAGATTAATCTGCATAATTTTGTTCAAAAGCCCATAATTAATTATTTGAACTCAAAAAATATGATTTAATAACATCTAGTTATCGTTTTGTTCGTATTAAAACGTGCATGTATAAAAAGACTTTATAGAGAATCCTTTTGAATTTTAACTGAGTAAAAGGCTGAACTCAAAAAATTTAATCTAATAACATCTACTTATCATTTTGTTCGGATTAAAACGTGCATGTCTAAAAAGGCTTTATAGAGAATTCGTTTGAATTTTAACCGAGTAAAAAGCTGAAAATTTTAGATTGTAGCGACCCTTTTAAAAATCTAAAAATAATAGGTTTTAGGAAAAGGTCACTAATTTGAGAAATTGGGAGTTTTGAAATTGCCCTCAAAATTAGAAAATTAGGGTTTGATTTCGAAAATCAAGTCTTAGAAATTGAAAATTAGATTTAAATTAAAAAGGGGAATTTAGATCTAAAATTTAGGAACTCGAGAATTTAGATTAAAAGTTGGGCATTTTGAAAATTAGGGTTTGAAAAGACCTAAATTAAAGGTGAATTGGAAAATTTAGGGATTAAATTGAAAAGGGGAAATTTAGAAATTAGGGTTGAAATAAAAAAGAATTTTAAATTAGGGTTTAAAAAAAGTTAGGGATTTGGAACGAATTTGGGGATTTAAAAAGGTTAAAAATGGGTTGGAGTCGCCACCGGCCACCGGCCACTTTGGTAGGCCGGACATCGTAAAACTAGAGATTCGAAATGATTTGGGTTCGAGAGTCGGTTACGGTTAAAAACGGGTTTAGGGTTTAAAACTGCCCAAAATTGGCACCTTTATAAATTACCGCTTAATTAATTTTAGATTTTTCGGATTAAAGTGGCATTTAAATTAATTTTTGTTTAAAGATTCGAATCAATTTTATTTTTATCGTGCCTTTGCTCGGAGGCAACGCATACACCGCGACCACTACGTTGGAACACGGGCCCGTTACGATCGAACAAAGACGTTTGAAATTAAATTTGTTAATTATTGTAGGAGATGTGAATTGGACAAAATAAATAAAAACAACACATGTTACAATAAACAATATATATATAAAATAATGCCTAACAAATTAAAATACGTAAAGTAGATATGCATAACTTAAACAAATATAAGACATGATGAAATAAATATGTGTAAAATAAAAATAAATGTATGTACGTCAAGGCCTATAATACAAGCGTAATAAAGTGCATAAAACAAACATGCCACACCGTAGCTAATGCACGAATAAATAAATAAGCATGATACAAAAATAAATATAAGGCAAGATAAAATTAATAAATACAAACATAACATAATATGATATGAAAAATAATGCACAAATGAACATATGTAAGTAAAGATCAATATGTGTGCATAAAATATAAATAAGAACATAAATGAAATGCATGGCAAAGTATGATGGAAATATGATGAATATGTACAAATAAAATTAAACAAGCATAACGGAATATGTTGAAGAGCATAAAGGATAAACACATATTAATAAATAAATAAATAAAACTGAATATATATGTAAATATAAACATGTAAGAAAAGTAATTAAATTAAAATAAAATAAGATAAAATAAAACAAAACAAAACCAACACCGTAAATGACTGAAATAAATATAAAAACAAAGTTTAGGGTATCAAAAGAGTGAAAAAAACCAAATTTACATTCGAACAATGGCCAGATTGAAAGAAAATAGAAACTTTTAGACCCTTACAACGTTATTTTGGAGCGAGGAAGGACCTGAAAGTAGGATCTCAGGTGCGGAGGGTCCAAGAAACGATTAAACCATTTTTAAATTGTTGATTAGAATCCGATTGGTGACGAAATCAGAAGAAAAGGGAAAGTTTCAAGGGCTTAGGAGATGGTTTCAATAACACGGAGGGGTTTATGATTCAATAAAACCATTTTTAAAACTTATGAGAGGTATAAATGATAAACAAAAAAACAAAAACACCCCCTTTTATACATTTTCTCTCTAAATCCAAAAATAGACCTTTCCTTTTTCTCTGAAAATTCATCAGAAAAGATGAACATTTGAATATTCAACTCTGTTTTCCCAGAAAACCTCCGCCGGCCACCGCAAAAATCCAGTTTTCGGCCACCACTGACGGTGACCAGCGAAAACACAAAAACTTTCATTTTGAAAACCTAAACAAAAAACCCTTTCTTCTTTAAAACAAAACCCAAAATATAAAGGCAAAAAGAGTTTTCTTTCGAGGGAAACGAAGAGAAGATTTTGATTCGAGCCTCGGTTCTTAGATCTCCTCTTCTCGGCTCACGAATGGCACCGAAGGGCCGCGGCTTATCGCCGATCGAAGAGAAAAAAACGAAGAGGACCCCAACAAATTGCTTCGAAGGTAAAACCAGAAAACCCTTTAAACTATTTTGGTTGCCCCTTTATGCATGCGAATGAAACTGAGGTTTTACCTCAAAATATGCTTTCTATTTGTTCTCAAATCGTTTTGGGGGAACCCCATTTACAATGTGGTTCAAACTCGGTTTTTATACCCGAGGAATTCAAGGACAAAAAATTCAAAAGCCTCTGAAAATTTGGATGTATATGGGTTGATATCTCTGTTATTGGCAATTTGCTGCGATTCTTGTTGTTATCCTTCTGAGATGTTGTCGATTTGTCTCTGGATTTTTGGTGTGGTGAACCTCTGAAATATGTTGCGATATTTCTGAAATTCTCTGCTAATTTTTGTTTGTTTTCTTCTGTGATTCGTACATTCCTGAGACTTCTTTTTTGTTGGTTGTATTTGTGTCGATCGGCGGAGAAGGAGGGACCATCGAACGCGTCGGACGGCTGCCGGAGAGACAAAAGGTCGCCTGGGGAGCTGAGTGGTCGAGCGCGTGCTTCCCACGCGCACGTGGAGGAACTGACCGGGCGCGCGTGGTGCGTATGCAGCATCTGGAAGCTTCTGTCTCACTAATCTCGACCGTTGGATCATAGATTTGATCCAACGGCTCAGATGCAGCTGCGCAAGGATGAACATGGGGGGAGTTAGGGTTTTTGACCGGTTTTGGGCTCGAATCTTGGGCTTATGTATTTAAAATTATTACTGGGCCATTTTATTTATTTGAAATTGGGTTTTGTTTTCTTAATTGTTAATGGGTTTATGTATTATTATTAATCTGTTAATAAATGAAATAGGTTTTATTTATGTTATATATTTTTTTATTTAATTTTCTTATGCCATAACAATAATAATATATATAGGGATAAAAATAATAATAGACCGAATAAAAATGTAATAGTATATGATAATAATAATAATAAAAAATAAAACAAAGATAAATACAAAACCGAATCAAAATAAAGGTATTTACAAATATGACATCTTTTAGTAACTAATATATAGTAAGAATATATATATACATATACTAAGAAGGGTAGTACATTCATATTTTTTTGATTTTATAATATTTCAAAATTTGAGCTCGTTATTTGAATTCAACAAAAATTTAAAAATCGGGTTTAGAACCCCGGATAAAATTAGTGATTACAGGTGCCCCTCTTTGCTTATCGTTGTAACACAATGATGAAGCAAAGACAAAAAGCACTAATTTTATCCGACTTTCCTGTTTGATTTGAAAGCCCTTTCTTCACAAATCGGATAGCCCTTCTTCTCCTTGGACCCCTGATTAGCTTGCCACGAACGATATTTCGACTTGAGGCCACCTACACATATCAAAAGAGATTTATCAGAAGCAAACTTTGATTCCCTTATTTTAATATTTTGGACAAGTTAAAAGATTTAAAGTTGTGGGTTCCCCCTCTATGAGACTTTAAGCTCTGAACTGCTGAAGAAGTTGATCCTTCCTACATAAAACCAACTTCTGAAAAAACTTCGAGTCTTTCCTATATAAAACTCTTTGCAATAGTCTTCGATCTGAGTCTCTTCTATACGAAACCCTAAATCTAGAATTCTAACAATGTTGATCCCTTCTCCATAGAATCCACATCTTAGAGATGCTCTGATTTCTGATCATTGCAGCATCTGACGGTCCCTCTCTTCGAGCGTATACCATGATGGGTGACCCCTCTCTTCGAGTGTATGTTACAAAAACAATGTTGATCCCTTCTCCATAGAATCCACATCTTCGAGATGCTCTGATTTCTGATCATTACAGCATCTGACGGTCCCTCTCTTCGAGCGTATACCGTGGTGGGCGACCCCTCTCTTCGAGCGTATGTCGCAAAGCATGACCTCCTTCTTCAAGCGTATTTCATAGAGAACGATCTTGTTGAAAAGTGATGTCTTGCCTAGAGGCTTTTGAGGTTGTTGGTTGCCTTGACTTCCGATTGTCTTGGCATGAAAAAATTTTTTGTTGGTCTTTGTATATTCTCGATTGGTTGACCTCGATCGTTTCTTTACTTTCTTCTTCATCGTCTTCTTCTTCATCTTCTTTTCTCAAATACCCTGAAAATCTTATAAAAGGTATCGATTTTTGATCATCTTTTCTCACATTTTTTTCTTTTTCTCCTTTTCTCTCTTTTTTTCTTTTCTTTCTTTCTTTTTTTTTATCTTTTTCTTTTTTTTTATTTATTTTTCTCTCTCTTTCTTTTCTCTCATTTTTTGTTTTTTTGTCTTTTTTCTTTTCTTTTTTCAAATATCCTTAAGAAAGGATCGAATTAAAAAGAAAATCATCTTGAGAAAATCATCCTTAAGAAAAAAAATTTAATTGAGAAATTTGTTTTGAGGAAAAAAAAACCTTTAAGAAATGATCAAACTAAGAAATTAGAGATTTGAGCAAACCATCCTTAATAAAGGATCAAATTGATAAATTTACTTTTAAAAAAGCATCCTTAAGGAAGGATCAAACTAAGAAGTTTATTTTGAGAAAAATATCCTTGAGAAAGGATCACATTGATACATTTGCTTTTAGAAAAGCATCCTTAAGGAATGATCAAACTAAGAAAATACATCCTTAAGAAAGGATCAAATTGAGAAATTTGCTTTAAGAAAAGCATCATTAAGGAATGAGTTAAGAAACTTGCTTTGAGAAATGCATCTTCAAGAAAGGATCAACTCGAAAAATCTGTTTTGAGAAAAGCATCCTTAAGGAAGGATTAAGTTAAGAAACTTGCTTTGAGAAAAGTATCTTTAAGAAAAGATCAACTCAAGAAATCTGCTTTGAGAAAAGCATCCTTAAGGAAGGATCAAGTTAAGAAACTTGCTTTGAGAAAAACATCCTTAAGAAAGGATCAACTCGAAAAATCTGCTTTGAGAAAAACATCCTTAAGGAAGGATTAAGTTAAGAAACTTGCTTTGAGAAAAGTATCTTTAAGAAAAGATCAATTCAAGAAATCTGCTTTGAGAAAAGCATCCTTAAGGAAGGATCAAGTTAAGAAACTTGCTTTGAGAAAAACATCCTTAAGAAAGGATCAAACTAAGAAGTTTGTTTTGAGGAAAATATCCTTAAGAAAGGATCAAATTTTCTTTGAGAAAAGCATCCTTAAGGAAGGATAAAATTAAGAAACTTGCTTTAAGAAAAGCATCCTTAAGAAAGGATCAAATTTAAAAATTTACTTTGAGAAAAACATCCTTAAGGAAGGATTAGATTAAGAAATTGGCTTCGAGAAAAGTATCCTTAAGGAAGGATTAAGAAATTTTTGTTTTAAGGAAAAACATCCTTAAGAAAGGATCAAATTTGAAGTTCAAATATAAAGTGGTATCTTGCTTTAAGAATACCTGAATATCTCATAAAAAGGTGGTATCTCCCTTTAGAGAATACCTAACATCTCATCTAGATGTTTCGATATTTGATCGTCTTGACACAAAAAGCTCGTTGCCCCTAAATAACCAAAGGTTGGAAGGCCTTCAAAAACCACGATCGTGTAATTTGAATGACTTTTGATCTTTGCTAAGATCTATCTCTGTAGATCAAATCTTTAACCAATCTTCAAAATTCCTGTTTAATAAGAGTAAAATGCGATGATGATACGAATTAGAATGCTCATGATGCATGGATATCTAACATAGATGCATAAATATTTAATCTAAATGATGCATGAATATTTAATCTGAATGATGCATGAATGTTCTTTTTCTTTTTCTTTCTTCTTAGAGGATAGGCTCTCGCTTTCTATTTACTAAACTCATCGGGCTTTCATCTTTCACCTTGTCTTGAAAGGAGATCATCATCTTGTGCCGATTGGAACAAAATCTTTCACCTTCTGTAATTCAACAGCTCATACTTGGTTGACAATGACACATCTGAACCAGTTGTCTCCGAATTCAGTTGCATTCAGTTTATGGTAGTAGCTCTCAATCTCATATTCAGGCTTAGATCACTTAAGGTCTATCTTCAACATGTACATTGGGGGTTATTCTCTTGTATTTTTCTATCTTTGGGTCATCTGATTGACTCTCTTTAGGCCCTCAATATAACTTTTGCCCCAAAGGCTTGATGTTCATCTCTGCTCAATCTGTAACCACAATAGGCTCGGGTAATCTTTGTTTATTTATGCTAACCTGAATTCTCAAAGAATATCATCTTTCAAACGAAGTGGTATTTTCAAGAGACATCTTGTATCATACATTGCTCCTTCTTCTCGGGTCATATCAAAGATGATCATTTGCATCAACGACCTTGCATTTTGTAAATCTTTTTGAACAACACTTTTATTAAAAAATAATCTGCTAATTGTAAGTAAAACAATATATACATGTTTTGGAAAATCCAAAAATTAGAAAAGAAAAGAAAAAAACATGGGTTCCTTGGATATCAAATGCGAGAGTGCCTTAGACTCAACTCTTTGTGTTCGGTTTTTGAACGTTGTGGCGATATTTGAAGTTTTGGAATTTCCTTCAGATTGCTCGGTTCCTCCTCATGATTATCGTATTTGCTCGATCTATTCGAAGACTATTCCTTCTAGTTCTCAATATATTTCTCCCGTTATATCCAAACTTTTCGTACTTGCCCCGCTAATATCTTCTTGAGAATTCGAAGTGTGCTTCAGACTGCACCTAGTTATAGGAGCATTTTCTTTCTCATTTCTATCTCTCTTTTTCATTTTTCCATTTTTTTCTTTCTCTTTTTTTTCTCTTTCCCTTTCCTTTTTCTCTCACATCTGTTAATTTTCTTCTTTCTTTTAAATTTCGGGGAAATCAACTCATCACAATCCTTTGTCTAGAAAGTAATGATAGAGCATACAACAAAACTCCGAATTACTCGGCATAGTCATGGATTTGAAAATATTACCATCACTCATGAAGCAAAGACTTTGGATGGTACATTGCTACCTTATTAGGTCTATTACTTCAGCGGAGTGCCTCGAATACTTCCACACTCTTGTTCGAATATACCTATTATCAGGTTTCGAATATTGGAGTGCTTTTGTTTAATCTTTGTTCTCTTCTTTCTTTTTCTCTTTTCTCTCTTTTTTCCTTTTCTCTTTTTTTCCTTCTTTCTCTCTTTTTTCTTTATTTTTCTTTCTTCTTTTTTTTCTCTAGATGCAATCTTTTTACTTAGAGGAATTCTTGAGATCAATTAATTTCACTGGGCCTTTTCTAGGAGATTTTCTTATCATCGAACATCACTGAAGGAGTAATAGTCTCATCTCTCGTGCGCTACTGACCGAAGCTACTAAGAAAGGAAACATACTTCATCGTAATCACAACATTCCAACAACTTTAAAATTGAGTCATAAGCACATGACATCCAAGGAAATTTGGAGATAAAAGGACATATACAAAACATTTTAATAAAAGGCATCTCTTAATTGAAATTAAAAACATGTGGCCTTTACATAAATTCATTGCTACTTTTAGGCCAATAGTAGCAGGATTGATTAAAACATGAAAGAAAAAAGGAAATGCGAGACTTGTTAATGCAAGCTATCATCTAAGACGGGAAAGACTGAGATGCGCCTAATACCCCTTCTATTACTCCTGAACCACCCTGATCGTTCCGTCTCCTCAGTGTCCACCATAATTAGATGAGGAGCTGGATCCCATGCCTGACGAATCAAGCCTTATCACCCCGGCATTAATCAGGTTTTGCACTGTTTTTTTGAACATCATGCAGTTCTCTATTGAGTGCCCTTTTACACCGGCGTGGTATTCGCAATGTGCGTTAGCATCGTACCAAGCAGGATATGGCGGCATGAAGGGAGTGACATAAGTGGGTCGAACTAGATTTGCCTCATACAAAATAGAGTACATCTCCTTGTAGGAAAATGGCAGAGGGGTAAAAGTCTTCTTTGCTTTCTCTCTCTTAGGAACCTGAGCTGTATTTCTTGCGTGCGGTGGGAAACTCCTAAAGGTCTCAGGAGTTGGGTGGGCAACTTCATAGTTCACCTGACGTTCTTGACCCTTAAAACATCCTTCGAGGCTCCCATCCACCGATGAAGCTAAAATTTTCCTGAGAGCGACTTCAACCTTGTCCAACACTAGTTCAGTGGGGCAGACAGTGGCATTACAAGCTACCTCATATTGGCAAAGAATAGCTTGGTCTTGTTTCGATAGAGTCATCTCCTCACAATCCTGACTCTTGCTTCCTTGCATGAAGGGACTTTCTATCGGACCCTTTCCCTTGATCGGAGCGGCCAACATGTCTCTTAACTCCCTGAATTGTGCCCTAGTTTCATCTTGAAGACTCTTCATGCTCAACAATATCTCATTCTGATTCTTGATCACTAACTCATGCAGTCCTTCGAGTTTGCTCACCCTTGCCACAAGATTGTTTATGTTCTTGAAATCGTACTGTTCCGAGGTCGTCCCCTTGTTCTTCCTAGCGTCAAACATGAATGCCCCCCTTGGGACCACTCCTTGCCTAGCGAAATTCTTATCCATTTGGTTAGCATAGTCCTTGAAAAGCTACCACATGATGCCCATGATTATTCCTCTTATGTTATTAATTAATGCAAATTATATGCTTGAAAATGCATGAGATGAATAAATGCATGAATGAAATTAAAGGTGTTGATCATGTTAGTGATCGCCCTTTGAGCAGCTTTCATCAATTAAGAGGTCTCAATGCCCCTTTATTATTTTTCTTCCTATTTTCTCTCTTCTTTCTTCTTCTTCTCTCGATTTTCTCTTCTTTTTCTTTTCTTCTTTTTTTCTTTTTTCTTTCTTTCTCTTTCTTTTTCTTTGTTCTTCTCAATATTTTCTTTTTCTTAGTTTTATTTTCTTATTGCTCTTTTTTGTTTTCTCATTTTTTCCTTTTTCATCCTCTTTCTTTTCTTTCTTCCTATTTTCCCTTTCTAGCTTTTCTATTGTTCTCTTCCTTTCTAGCTTTTCTATTTTCCCTTTCTTTCTCTTATTTTTCTATTTTTTTTTATTAGAATGAAAGCCTCTAATTGGACAAACCACTTAAATCAACACCTTTAAATATGAAATGTCGATGCATGAAATGCAAACTCGAAGGAGACAAGACAAAGGCAACCCTATTTATCTCATCTAATAGAACCTAGGTTAACCGCATGGCTCTAATCGGGTAGGTTTTCTAGTTCTCTAGATGCAGTTTTGGTTCTAACGAGGTACCCAAATTGTCCTCGCTGTCCTCTTCTAAGAGTAGCAAGGCCCCCGATCGTCACCCATTATAGGCTCATCTCGATCGAGTTCAATTTAGGGGGACCCTTTCGCTATGCCCATACGAGGAAACAATATTCCCACGAAGACATAGGGTAGTCGAGCCCCGAAGGTACTTTACTAGGCCCATACGAAGGAACAATATCCTTACGAAAGCCTTAGTATTTTCCCTCACTTAAAGAGACGGGTTGAAATGATATAACTTCGAATTAATAAACAAATGATAATTTAATTGCCACTTTAATCCGCAACTTCCAAAATTAGTTAAACGGTTTTTTGAAAACAAGGCTTGACTCGTTTGTAAAAAAAACCGTCCCCAACGGAGTCGCCAACTGTAGCGACCCTTTTAAAAATCTAAAAATAATAGGTTTTAGGAAAAGGTCACTAATTTGAGAAATTGGGAGTTTTGAAATTGCCCTCAAAATTAGAAAATTAGGGTTTGGTTTTCGAAAATCAAGTCTTAGAAATTGAAAATTAGATTTAAATTAAAAAGGGGAATTTAGATCTAAAATTTAGGAACTCGAGAATTTAGATTAAAAGTTGGGCATTTTGAAAATTAGGGTTTGAAAAGACCTAAATTAAAGGTGAATTGGAAAATTTAGGGATTAAATTGAAAAAGGGGAAATTTGGAAATTAGGGTTGAAATAAAAAAGAATTTTAAATTAGGGTTTAAAAAAAGTTAGGGATTTGGAACGAATTTGGGGATTTAAAAAGGTTAAAAATGGGTTGGAGTCGCCACCGGCCACTTTGGTAGGCCGGACACCGTAAAACCAGAGATTCGAAATGATTTGGATTCGAGAGTCGGTTACGGTTAAAAACGGGTTTAGGGTTTAAAACCGCCCAAAATTGGCACCTTTATAAATTACCGCTTAAATAATTTTAGATTTTTCGGATTAAAGTGGCATTTAAATTAATTTTTGTTTAAAGATTCGAATCAATTTTATTTTTACCGTGCCTTTGCTTGGAGGCAACGCATACACCGCGACCACTACGTTGGAACACGGGCCCGTTACGATCGAACAAAGACGTTTGAAATTAAATTTATTAATTATTGTAGGAGATGCGAATTGGACAAAATAAATAAAAACAACACATGTTACAATAAACAATATATATAAAAATTTTAACCGAGTAAAAAGCTGAAAATTTTAGATTAATCTGAATAATTTTGTTCAAAAGCCCTAAATTAACTATTTAAACACATAAAATTTGATTTAATAATATCTGATTTTCGTTTTTTTGGGATTAAAATGTGCATGTCTAAAAAGGCTTGATAGAGAATACGGTGGAATTTTAACCGAGTAAAAAGCTAAAAATTTTAGATTAATAAGTATAATTTTGTTCAAAAGCTCAAAATTAACTATTTGAACTCATAAAATTTCATTTAATAAAATCTGCTTTTCGTTTTGTTGGGATTAAAACGTGCATGTGTAAATGGGCTATAAAGAGAATCTGTTCGAATTTTAACCGAGTAAAAAGCTGAAAATTGTAGATTAATCTGAATAATTTTGTTCAAAAGCCCATAATTAATTATTTAAAATCAAAAAATTTGATTTAATAACATCTAGTTATCGTTTTATTCGGATTAAAACGTTCATGTCTAAAAAGGCTTTATGGAGAATCCGTTTGAATTTTAACCGAGTAAAAAGCTGAAAATTTTAGATTAATTTGTATAATTTTGGTCAAAAGCCTTAATTAACTATTTGAACTCATAAAATTTGATTTAATAACATCTTGTTTTGGTTTTGTTCGAATTAAAACGTGCATATCTAAAAAGGCTTTATAGAGAATCCGTTTAAATTTTAACCGAGTAAACAACTGAAAATTTTAGATTAATCTGTATAATTTTGTTCAAAAGCCCATAATTAATTATTTGAACTCAAAAAATTTGATTTAAAAACATCTAGTAATTGTTTTGTTCGGATTAAAACGTCCATGTCTAAAAAAGGCTTTATAGAGAATCTGTTCGAATTTTAACCGACTAAACAGTTGAAAAATTTTAGATTAATCTGTATAATTTTGTTTAAAATCCCGTACTTAACCGAGTAAAAAGCTGAAAATTTTAGATTAATCCGTTTGAATTTTAACCGGGTAAAAAGCTGAAAATTTTAGATTAATCTACATAATTTTGTTCAAAAGCCTATAATTAATTATTTGAACTAAAAAATTTGATTTAATAGCATCTAGTTATCGTTTTGTTCGGATTAAAACGTGCATGTCAAAAAAGGATTTATAGAGAATCAATTTGAATTTTAACCGCGTAAAAAGCTGAAAATTTTAGATTTATCTGTATAATTTTGTTCAAAATCTCATAATTAACTATTTAAACTTATCAAATTTAATTTAATAACATTTGGTTTTGTTTTGTTCGGATTAAAATGTCTACGTCTAAAAACGCTTTATAGAGAATCCGTTCAAATTTTAAATGAGTAAAAAGCTAAAAATTTTAGATGAATCTATATAACTTGTTCAAAAACCCATAATTAATTATTTTAACTCAAAAAATTTTATTTAATAACATCTATTTATCATTTTGTTCGGATTAAAAGGTGCATGTCTAGAAAGGCTTTATAGAGAATTCGTTCGAATTTTAACCGAGAAAAAAGCTAAAAATTTTAGATTTATCTGTATAATTTTGTTCAAAATCCCATAATTAACTATTTGAACTCATAAAATTTCATTTAATAAAATCTTGTTTTTGTTTTGTTCGGATTAAAACGTGCATGTCTAAAAAGGCTTTATAGAGAATCCGTTCGAATTTTAATCGAGTAAAAAGCTAAAAATTTTAGATTTATCTGTATAATTTTGTTCAAAAATCTGATAATTAACTATTTGTACTCATAAAATATGATTTAATATCATCTGGTTTTGTTTTGTTCGGATTAAAACGTCCACGTCTAAAAAGGCTTTATAGAGAATCCGTTCAAAATTTAAACGAGTAAAAAGCTGAAATTTTAGATTAATCTGTATAATTTTGTTTAAAAGCCCGTAATTAATTATTTGAACTCAAAAAATTTGATTTAATAACTTCTACTTATCATTTTGTTCAGATTAAAACGTGCATGTCTAAAAAGGTTTTATAGAGAATCTGTTCGAATTTTAACCGAATAAAAAGTGGAAAATTTTAGACTAATCTGTATAATTTTGTTTAAAAGCCTGTAATTAACTATTTGAACTCGTAAAATTTGATTAAATAACATTTGGTTTTCATTTTGTTGGGATTAAAACGTGCATTTCTATAAAGGCTTTATAGAGAATCCGTTCGAATTTTAACAGAGTAAAAAGTTAAAAAATTTAGATTAATCTATATAATTTTATTCAAAAGCTCAAAATTAAATATTTGAACTCATAAAATTTCATTTAAAAAAATCTAGTTTTCATTTTGTTGAGATTAAAATGTGCATGTCTAAAAAGGATTTATAGAGAATCCGTTTGAATTTTAACCGAATAAAAAGCTAAAAATTTTAGATTAATCTACATAATTTTGTTTAAAAGACCATATTCAACTATTTAAACTCATAAAATTTGATTTAATAACATGTGGTTTTCGTTTTGGTGGGATTAAAACTTGCATGTCTAAAATTTTAGCCGAGCAAAAAGCTGAAAATTTTAGATTTATCTGTATAATTTTGTTCAAAATCCCATAATTAATTATTTGAACTCATAAAATTTCTTTTAATAAAATCTTGTTTTCATTTTGTTGGGATTAAAACGTGCATGTCTAAAAAGGCTTTATAGAAAATCTGTTCGAATTTTAACCGAGTAAAAAGCTTAAAATTTTAGACTAATCCATATAATTTTGTTCAAAAGCTCAAAATTAAATATTTGAACTCATAAAGTTTAATTTAATAAAATCTTATTTTCGTTTTGTTGGGATTAAAATGTGCATGTCTAAAAAGTTTTTGTATAGAATTCGTTCGAATTTTAACCGAGTAAAAAGCTAAAAATTTTATATTAATCTGTATAATTTTGTTTAAAAGACCATATTCAACTATTTGAACTCATAAAATTTGATTTAATAACATCTGGTATTCGTTTTGGTGGGATTAAACCATGCATTTCTAAAATTGCTTTATAGAGAATCCGTTCGAATTTTAACCGAGTAAAAAGCTAAAAATTTTAGATTTATCTGTATAATTTTATTCAAAATCACATAATTAACTATTTGAACTTATAAAATTTTATTTAGTAACAACTTGTTTTTGTTTTGTTCGGATTAAAACGTGCATGTCTAAAAAGCTTTATAGAGAATCCGTTCAAATTTTAACCGAGTAAAAAGCTAAAAATTTTAGATTAATCTATATAATTTTGTTCAAAAGCCCATAATTAATTATTTAAACTCAAAAAATTGGATTTAATAACATCTAGTTATCGTTGTATTCAGATTAAAACGTGCATGTCTAAAAGGCTTTATAGAAAATCTGATCGAATTTTAACCGACTACAAGTTGAAAATTTTAGATTAATCTATATAATTTTATTCAAAATACCATAATTAACTATTTGAACTCATAAAATTTGATTTAATAACATCTGGTTTTTGTTTTGTTGGGATTAAAACGTGCATGTCTAAAATGGCTTTATAGAGAATCCGTTCGAATTTTAACCGAGTAAAAAGCTAAAAATTTTAGATTAATCTGTATAATTTTGTTCAAAAGCCCATGTTCAATTATTTGAACTCATAAAATTTGATTTAGTAAAATCTAATTTTTGTTTTATTGGGATTAAAACTTGCTCGTCTAAAATTGGTTTATAGAGTATCCTTTCGAATTTTAACCGAGTAAAAAGCTGAAAATTTTAGATTTATCTGTATAATTTTGTTCAAAATCCTATAATTAACAATTTGATCTCATAAAATTTGATTTAATAACATCTGGATTTGTTTTGTTCGGATTAAAATGTCTACGTCTAAAAAGGCTTTATAGAGATTCCGGTCAAATTTTAACCGAGTAAAAAGTTGAAAATTTTAGATTAATCTGTATAATTTTGTTCAGAAGCCCATAATTAATTATTTGAACTCAAAAAATTTGATTTAATAACATCTAGTTATCGTTTTGTTCGGATTAAAACGTTTATGTCTAAAAAGGCTTTAAAGAGAATATGTTCAAATTTTAATCGAGTAAAAAGTTGAAAATTTTAGATTAATCTGTATAATTTTGTTCAAAAGCCCAAAATTAACTATTTGAACTCGTAATATTTGGTTTAATAACATCTGGTTTTCGTTTTGTTGTGATTCAAACCTTCATGTCTAAAAAGGCTTTATAGAAAATCCTTTCGAATTTTAATAGAGTAAAAAACAGAAAATTTTAGATTAATCTATATACTTGTGTTCGAAAACTCAAAATTAAATATTTGAACTCAAAAAATTTAATTTAATAAAATCTGGTTTTCGTTTTGTTGGGATTAAAATGTGCATGTCTAAAAAGGATTTGTAGAGAATCTGTTCGAATTTTAACCAATTAAAAAGCTGAAAATTTTAGATTAATCTGTATAATTTTTTTCAAAAGCCCATAATTAACTATTTGAACTTATAAAATTTCATTTTATAAAATTTGGTTTTTGTTTTGTCCGGAATAAAACGTGCATGTCTAAAAAGGCTTTATAGAGATTCCGTTCGAATTTTAACAGAGTAAAAACCTAAAAGTTTTAGATAAATCTGTATAATTTTATTCAAAAGCTCAAAATTAAATATCTGAACTCATAAAATTTTATTTAATAAAATCTTGTTTTCGTTTTGTTGCGATTAAAATGTGCATGTCTAAAAAGACTTTGTAGAGAATCCCTACGAATTTTAACCGAGTAAAAATCTAAAAATTTTAGATTAATCTATATAATTTTGTTCAAAAGCCTATATTCAACTATTTGAACTCATAAAATTTGATTTAATAACATCTAATTTTCGTTTTGTTGTGATTAAAACTTGCTTGTCTAAAATTGCTTTATAGAGAATCCGTTCGAATTTTAACCGAGTAAAAAGCTGAAAATTTTAGATTTATCTGTATAATTTTGATCAAAATCTCATAATTAAATATTTGAACTCATAAAATTTGATTTAATATCATCTAGGTTTTTTTTTGTTCGGATTAAAACGTCTACGTCTAAAAAGGCTTTATAGAGAATCCGTTCAAATTTTAACCGAGTAAAAAGCTGAAAATTTTAGATTAATCTATATAATTTTGTTCAAAAGCCCATAATTAATTATTTGAACTCAAAAAATTTTATTTAATAATATCTAGTTATCATTTTGTTCGGATTAAAACGTGCATGTCTAAAAAGGTTTTATAGAGAATCCGTTTAAATTTAATCGTGTAAAAAGCTAAAAATTTTAGATTAATCTGTATAAGTTTGTTCAAAATCCCATAATTAACTATTAGGACTCGTAGAATTTGATTTAATAACATCTGGTTTCGTTTTGTTGGGATTACAACGTGCATGTCTAAAAAGGCTGTATAGAGAATCACGTTCGAATTTTAACCGAGTAAAAAGCTAAAAATTTTAGATTAATCTGTATAATTTTGTTCAAAAGCCCATATTCAACTATTTGAACTCATAAAATTTGATTTAATAACATCTAATTTTCGTTTTGTTGGGGCTAAAACTTGCTTGTCTAAAATTGCTTTATAGAGAATCCGTTCGAAATTTAAACGAGTAAAAAGCTGAAAATTTTAGATTTATCTGTATAATTTTGTTTAAAAGACCATATTCAACTATTTGAACTCATAAAATTTGATTTAATAACATCTGATTTTCGTTTTGGTGGGACTAAGACTTGCTTGTCTAAAATTGCTTTATAGAGAATCCGTTCGAATTTTAACAGAGTAAAAAGTGGAAAATTTTAGATTTATCAGTATAATTTTGTTCAAAATCCCATAGTTAACTATTTGAAATCGTAAAATTTTATTTAATAACATCTGTTTCTTGTTTTGTTCGGATTAAAACGTGCATGTTTAAAAAGGCTTTATAGAGAATCCGTTTGAATTTTAACCGAGTAAAAAGCTAAAAAAATTTTATTAATCTGTATAATTTTGTTCAAAAGCATAAAATTAAATATTTGAACTCATAAAATTTTATTTAATAAAATCTTGTTTTTGTTTTGTTTGGATTAAAATATGCATTTCTAAAAAGGCTTTATAGAGAATTTATTGGAATTTTAACAGAGTAAAAATATAAAAATTTTAGGTTAATCTATATAATTTTGTTTAAAAGACCATATTCAACTATTTGAACTCATAAAATTTGATTTAATAACATCCGGTTTTCGTTTTGGTGGGATTAAAACTTGCATGTCTAAAATTGCTTTATAGAGAATCCGTTTGAATTTTAACCGAGTAAAAAGCTAAAAATTTTAGATTTATCTGTATAATTTTGTTCAAAATCCTATAATTAACTATTTAAGATCATAAAATTTTATGTAATAACATTTGTTTTTTGTTTTGCTCGGATTAAAACGTGCATGTCTAAAAAGACTTTATTGAGAATCCGTTCAAATTTTAACCGAGTAAAAAGCTTAAACTTTTAGACTAATCTGTATAATTTTATTCAAAAGCAAATAATTTATTATTTGAACTCAAAAATTTGATTTAATAACATCTAGTTATTGTTTTGTTCGGATTAAAACTTGCATGTCTAAAAAGGCTTTATAGAGAATCCGTTCGAATTTTAACTGAGTAAAAAGTTGAAAATTTTAGATTAATTTGTATAATTTTGTTCAAAAGCCCATAATTAATTATTTGAACTCAAAAAATTTGATTTAATAACATACGATTTTTGTTTTGTTCGTATTCAATATTAACCGAGTAAAAAGTTAAAAATTTTAGATTAATCTGTATAATTTTATTTAATAGACCATATTCAACTATTTGAACTCATAAAATTTGATTTAATAACATCTAGTTTTTGTTTTGGTGGGATTAAAACTTGCATGTCTAAAATTGCTTTATTGTGAATCCGTTCGAACTTTAACCGAGTAAAAAGCTGAAAATTTTAGATTTATCTGTACAATTTTGTTCAAAATCCCATAATTAACTATCTGAACTCATAAAATTTTATTTAATAACATCTGTTTTTTTGTTTTTTTCAGATTAAAACATGCATGTCTAAAATGGCTTTATAGAGAATCCGTTCAAATTTTAACCGAGTAAAAAGCTGAAACTTTTAGATTAATCTATATAATTTTGTTCAAAAGCCCATAATTAATTATTTGACTCAGAAAATTTGATTTAATAACATCTAGTTATCATTTTATTCGGATTAAAACGTGCATGTCTAAAAAGGCTTTATAGAGAATCCGTTCAAATTTTAACCAAGTAAAAAGCTGAAAATTTTAGATTAATCTGTATAATTTTGTTCAAAAGCCCTAAATTAACTATTTGAACTCATAAAATTTGATTTAATAACATCTGATTTTCGTTTTGTTGGGATTAAAACGTGCAAGTCGAAAAAGGCTTTATAGAGAACCGGTTCAAATTTTAACCGAGTAAAAAGCTAAAATTTTTAGATTAATCTGTATAATTTTGTTCAAAAGCTCAAAATTAAATATTTGAACTCATAAAATTTCATATAATAAAATCTTGTTTTCATTTTGTTGGGATTAAAATGTGCATATCTAAAAAGGCTTTATAGAGAATCCGTTCGAATTTTAACGAGTAAAAAGCAAAAAAATTTTAGATTAATAAGTATAGTTTTGTTCAAAAACCCAAAACTAACTATTTGGAATCATAAAATTTCATTTAATAAAATCTGGTTTTCGTTTTGTTGGAATTAAAACGTGCATGTCTAAAAAGGCTTTATAGAGAATCCGTTCAAATTTAACCGAGTAAAAAGCTGAAAATTTTAGATTAATCTGTATAATTTTGTTCAAAAGCCCATAATTAATTATTTGAACTCAAAAAATTTGATTTAATAACATCTCGTTATCGTTTTATTTGGATTAAAACGTACATGTCTAAAAAGGCTTTATAGAGAATCTGTTCGAATTTTAACCGACTAAAAAGTTGAAAATTTTAGATTAATCTGTATAATTTTGTTCAAAAGACCATAATTAACTATTTGAAATCATAAAATTTGATTTAATAACATCTAATTTTTATTTTGTTGGTATTAAAACATGCATGTCTCTAAAGGTTTTATAGAGAATCCGTTCGAATTTTAACCGAGTAAAAAGCTAAAAATTTTAGATTAATCTGTAAAATTTTATTCAAAAGCTCAAAATTAAATATTTAAACTCTTAAAATTTGATTTAATAACATCTAGTTTTGTTTTGTTCGGACTAAAACGTCCAAGTCTAAAAAGGCTTTATAGAGAATCTGTTCAAATTTTAAACGAGTAAAAAGCTGAAAATTTTAGATTAATATGTATAATTTTATTCAAAAGACCATAATTAACTATTTGAACTCGTAAAATTTGATATTAATAACATCTGATTTTTGTTTTGTTGGGATTAAAACGTGCATGTCTAAAAAGGCTTTATAGAGAATTCGTTCAAATTTTAATCGAGTAAAAAGCTAAAAATTTTAGATTAATCTGTATAATTTTGTTCAAAAGCTCAAAATTAAATATTTGAACTCATAAAATTTTATTCAATAAAATCTTGTTTTCGTTTTGTTGGGATTAAAATGTGCATGTCTAAAAAGGCTTTTTAGAGAATTCATTTGAGTTTTAACCGAGTAAAAAGCTGAAAATTTTAGATTTATCTGTATAATTTTGTTCAAAATCCCATAATTAACTATTTTTACTCGTAAAATTTTATTTAATAACATCTGAAGTTTGTTTTGTTCGGTTTAAAACGTGCATGTCTAAAAAGGCATTATGGAGAATCCGTTCAAATTTTAACCGAGTAAAAAGCTGAAACTTTTAGATTAATTTGTATAATTTTGTTCAAAAGCCCATAATTAATTATTTGAACTCAAAAAATTTGATTTAGTAACATGTCGTTATCGTTTTGTTTGGATTAAAACGTTCATGTCTAAAAAGGCTTTATAGAGAATCTGTTCGAATTTTAACCGACTAAAAAGTTGAAAAGTTTAGATTAATTTGTATAATTTTGTTTAAAAGCCCATAATTAACTATTTGAACTCATAAAATTTGATTTAATAACATCTGGTTTTCGTTTTGTTGGGATTAAAATGTGCATGTCTAAAATGGCTTTATAGAGATTCCGTTCGAATTTTAACCGAGTAAAAAACTAAAAAATTTAGATTAATCTGTATAATTTTATTCAAAAGCTTAAAATTAAATATTTGAACTCGTAAAATTTCATTTAATAAAATTTGGTTTTCGTTTCATTGGGATTAAAATGTGCATGTCTAAAAAGGCTTTGTAGAGAATCCGTTCGAATTTTAACATAGTAAAAAGCTAAAAATTTTAGTTTAATCTGTATGATTTGTTTAAAAGACCATATTCAAATTTTTGAACTCATAAAATTTATTTAATAACTTCTGGTTTTCGTTTTGGTGGGATTAAAACTTGCATGTCTAAAATTGCTTTATAGAGAACCCTTTCGAATTTTAATTGAGTAAAAAGCTGAAAATTTTAGATTTATTTGTATAATTTTGCTCAAAATCCTATAATTAACTATTTGAACTCATAAAATTTTATTTAATAACATCTGGATTTTGTTTTGTTCGAATTAAAACATGCATGTCTAAAAAGGCTTTATAGAGAATCCGTTCGAATTTTAACCGAGTAAAAAACTGAAACTTTTAGATTAATTTATATAATTTTGTTCAAAAGCCCATAATTAATTATTTAAACTCAAAATATTTGATTTAATAACATCTGGTTTTTGTTTTGTTCGGATTAAAACGTCTATATCTAAGAAGGCTTTATAGAGAATCCGTACGAATTTTAATCGAGTAAAAAGCTGAAAATTTTAGATTTATCTGTATAATTTAGTTCAAAATCCCTTAATTAACTATTTGAACTCATAAAATTTGATTTAATAACATCTGATTTTCGTTTTGTTGGGATTAAAACGTGCATGTCTAAAAAGGCTTTATAGAGAATCCGTTCGAATTTTTACCGAGTAAAAAGCTAAAAATTTTAGATTAATCTGTATAATTTTTGTTCAAAAGCCCATATTCAACTATTTGAACTCATAAAATTTGATTTCATAACATCTAATTTTTTTATTGGGATTAAAACTTGCTTATCTAAAATTGCTTTATAGAGAATCCGTTCGAATTTTAACCAAGTAAAAAGCTTAAAATTTTAGATTTATCTGTATAATTTTGTTCAATATCTCATAATTAACTATTTAAACTCTTAAAATTTGATTTAACAATATCTGGTTTTGTTTTGTTCACACTAAAACGTCCACGTCTAAAAAGGCTTTATAGAGAATCAGTTCAAATTTTAAACGAGTAAAAAGCTGAAAATTTTAGATTAATATGTACAATTTTGTTCAAAAGACCATAATTAACTATTTGAACTCATAAAATTTGATATTAATAACATATGATTTCCGTTTTGTTGGAATTAAAACGTGCATGTCTAAAAAGGCTTTATAGAGAATCTGTTCGAATTTTAACCGAGTAAAATGCTTAAAATTTTAGATTAATCTATATAATTTTGTTCAAAAGCTCAAAATTAAATATTTGAACTCATAAAATTTATTTAATAAAATCTTTTTTCGTTTTATTGGGATTAAAACGTGCATGTCTGAAAAGGCTTTATAGAGAATTCGTTCGAATTTTAACCGAGTAAAAAGCTAAAAATTTTAGATTAATATGTATAATTTTGTTCAAAAGTTCAAAATTAAATATTTGAACTCATAAAATTTCATTTAATAAAATCTTGTTTTTGTTTTGTTGTGATTAAAATATGCATGTCTAAAAAGGCTTTGTAGAGAATTCGTTCGAATTTTAACCGAGTAAAAAGCTAAAAATTTTATATTAATCTGTATTATTTCGTTTAAAATACCATATTTAATTATTTGAACTCATAAAAAGGTGCATGTTTAAAAAGGCTTTATAGAGAACCCGTTCAAATTTTAACCGAGTAAAAAGCTGAAAATTTTAGATTAATCTGTATAATTTTGTTCAAAAGCCTATAATTAATTATTTGAACTCAAGAAATTTAATTTAGTAACATCTAGTTATCGTTGTGTTTAGATTAATTTGTATAATTTTGTTCAAAAGCACATAATTAACTATTTAAAATTATAAAATTTGATTTAATAACATCTGGTTTTTATTTTTCTGGGATTAAGACGTGCATGTCTAAAAAGGCTTTATAGAGAATCCGATCAAATTTTAACGGAGTAAAAAGCTGAAAATTTTAGATTAAGCTATATAATTTTTTTCAAAAGCTGAAAATTAAATATTTCAACTCATAAAATTTCATTTAATAAAATCTGGTTTTCGTTTTATTGGGATTAAAATGTGCATGTCTAAGAAGGCTATGTAGAGAATCTATTCGAATTTTAACCGAGTAAAGAGCTAAAATTTTTAGATTAATCTATATAATTTTGTTCAAAAGCTTATATTCAACTATTTAAACTCATAAAATTCGATTTAATAACATTCGGTTTTCGATTTGTTGGGATTAAAACCTGCTTGTCTAAAATTGCTTTATAGAGAATCCGTTCGAATTTTAACCGAGTAAAAAGCTAAAAATTTTAGATTAATCTGTATAATTTTATTCAAAACCCAATAATTAATTATTTGAACTCAAAAAATTGGATTTAATAACATCTAGTTATTGTTTTGTTCGGATTAAAATGTGCATGTCTAAAAAGGCTTTATAGAGAATCCGTTCGAATTTTAACCGAGTAAACAGCTGAAAATTTTAGATTTATCTGTATAATTTTATTCAAAATCACATAATTAACTATTTGAACTCATAAAATTTGATTTAGTAACATATGGTTGTTGTTTTTTGGGGATTAAAACGTGCATATCTAAATGCGATTTATAGAGAATTCGTTCGAATTTTAACCGAGTAAAAAGTTGAAAATTTTAGATTAATCTGTATAATTTTGTTCAAAACCACATAATTAACTATTTGAACTCGTAAAATTTGATTTAATAACATCTAATTTTCGTTTTGTTGGAACTAAAACTTGCTTGTCTAAAATTGCTTTATAGAGAATCCGTTCAAATTTTAACCGAGTAAAAAGCTAAAAATTTTAGATTTATTTGTATAATTTTATTCAAAATCCAATAATTAACTATTTGAACTCATAAAATTTCATTTAATAACGTCTGGTTTTTGTTTTGCTCGGATTAAAACGTCCACGTCTAAAAAGGCTTTATAGAGAACCCATTCAAATTTTAATTGAGTAAAAAACTGAAAATTTTAGATTAATCTGTATAATTTTGTTCAAAACCCTATAATTAATTATTTGAACTCAAAAAATTTGATTTAGTAACATCTAGTTATCGTTTTGTTCGGATTAAAACGTGCATGTCTAAAAAGGCTTTATAGAGAATCCGTTCGAATTTTAACCAACTAAAAAGTAGAAAATTTTAGATTAATCTGTATAATTTTGTTCAAAACCCCATAATTAACTATTTGAACTCATAAAATTTAATTTAATAACATCTGGTTATCGTTTTGATGCGATTAATACGAGCATGTCTAAATATGCTCTATAGAGAATACGTTTGAATTTTAACCGAGTAAAAACCTTAAAATTTGAGATTAATCTGTATAATTTTGTTCGAAAGCTCAAAATTAAATATTTGAACTCATAAAATTTAATTTAATAAAATCTGGTTTTTGTTTTATTGGGATTAAAATGTGCATGTCTAAAAAGGTTTTGTAGAGAACTCGTTTGAATTTTAACCGAGTAAAAAGCTAAACATTTTAGATTAATATGTATAATTTTGTTTAAAAGACCATATTAAACTATTTGAACTCATAAAATTTGATTTAATAACATCTGGTTTTCGTTTTGATGGGATTAAAACTTGCATGTCTAAAATTGCTTTGAAGAGAATCCGTTCGAATTTTAACCGAGTAAAAAGTTGAAAATTTTAGATTAATCTGTATAATTTTGTTCAAAACCGTATAATTAACTATTTGAACTCATAAAATTTGATTTAATAACATCTAATTTTCGATTTGTTGGGACTAAAACTTGCTTATCTAAAATTGCTTTATAGAGAATCTGTTCGAATTTTAACCGAGTAAAAAGCTGAAAATTTTAAATTTCTTTGTATAATTTTGTTCAAAATCCAATAATTAACTATTTGAACTCATAAAATTTCATTTAATAACATCTGGTTTTTGTTTTGTTCGGATTAATACATTCACGTCTAAAAAGGCTTTAGAGAGAACCCGTTCAAATTTTAATCGAGTAAAAAGCTAAAAATTTTAGATTAATCTGTATAATTTTGTTCAAAACCCCATAATTAATTATTTGAACTCAAAAAACTTGATTTAATAACATCTAGTTATCGTTTTATTCGGATTAAAACGTGCATATCTAAAAAGGTTATATAGAGAATCCGTTCGAATTTTAACCGAGTAAAAAGTTGAAATTTTAGATTAATCTGTATAATTTTGTTCAAAAGCCCATAATTAACTATTTGAACTCATAAAATTTGATTTAATAACATTTGATTTTCGTTTTGTTGGGATTAAAACGTGCATGTCTAAAAAGACTTTATAGAGAATCCGTTCAAATTTTAATCGAGTAAAAAGCTAAAAATTTTAGATTAATCTGTATAATTTTGTTCAAAAGCTCAAAATTAAATATTTGAACTCATAAAATTTCATTCAATAAAATCTTGTTTTCGTTTTGTTGGGATTAAAATGTGCATGTCTAAAAAGGCTTTGTAGAGAATTCATTTGAATTTTAACCTAGTAAAAAGCTAAAAATATTAGATTAATCTGTATAATTTTGTTTAAAAGACCATATTCAACTATTTGAACTCATAAAATTTGATTTAATAACATCTGGTTTTTATTTTGGTGGGATTAAGACTTGCATGTCTAAATTTGCTTTATAGAGAATTCGTTCGAATTTTAACCGAGTAAAATGCTTAAAATTTTAGATCTATCTGTATAATTTTGTTAAAAATCCCATAATTAACTATTTGAACTCATAAAATTTTATTTAATAACATCTGGTTTTTGTTTTGTTCGGATTAAAACGTGCATGTCTAAAAAGGCTTTATAAAGAATACTTTCAAATTTTAACCAAGTAAAAAGCTAAAAATTTTATATTATTCTCTATAATTTCGTTCAAAAGCCCACAATTAATTATTTGAACTCAAAAAATTTGATTTAATAACATCAAGTTATCGGTTTGTTCGGATTAAAACGTTCATGTCTAAAAAGGCATTATAGAGAATCCGTTCGAATTTTAACCGAGTAAAAAGTTGAAAATTTTAGATTAATCTGTATAATTTTGTTCAAAACCACATAATTAATTATTTGAACTCGTAAAATTTGATTTAATAACATCTAATTATCGTTTTGTTGGGACTAAAACTTGCTTTTCTAAAATTGCTTTATAATCCGTTCGAATTTTAACCGAGTAAAAAGCTGAAAATTTTAGATTAATCAGTATAATTTTGTTCAAAAGCTCAAAATTAAATATTTGAACTCATAAAATTTTATTTAACAAAATCTTGTTTTCGTTTTGTTGTGATTAAAATTTTGATTAATATGTATAATTTTGTTCAAAACCCCGTAATTAATTATTTGAACTCAAAAAATTTGATTTAATAACTTCTAGTTATCGTTTAGTTCGGATTAAAACGTGCATGTCTAAGAAGGCTTTATAGAGAATCCGTTCGAATTTTAACCGAGTAAAAGCTGAAAATTTTAGATTTATTTGTATAATTTTGTTCAAAATCCAATAATTAACTATTTGAACTCATAAAATTTCATTTAATAACATCTGTTTTTTATTTTGTTCGGATTAAAACGTCCACGTCTAAAAAGGCTTTATAGAGAACCCGTTCAAATTTTAACCGAGTAAAAAGCTAAAAATTTTAGATTAATTTGTATAATTTTGTTCAAAAGCCTATAATTAATTATTTGAACTTAAAAAATTTGATTTAATAACATCTAGTTATCATTTTGTTCGGATTAAAACGTGCATGTCTAAAAAGGCTTTATAGAGAATCCGTTCGAATTTTAACCGAGTAAAAAGTTGAAAATTTTAGATTAATCTGTATAATTTTGTTCAAAACCCCATAATTAAGTATTTGAACTCGTAAAATTTGATTTAATAACATCTAATTTTCGTTTTGTTGGGGCTAAAACTTGCTTTTCTAAAATTGCTTTATAGAGATTCCGTTCGAATTTTAACCGAGTAAAAAGCTGACAATTTTAGATTTATTTGTATAATTTTTTTCAAAATCCAATAATTAACTATTTGAACTCATAAAATTTCATTTAATAACATCTGGTTTTTGTTTTGTTCGGATTAAAACGTCCACGTCTAAAAAGGCTTCATAGAGCACCCGTTCAAATTTTAACCGAGTAAAAAGCTGAAAATTTTAGATTAATCTATATAATTTTGTTCAAAACCCTATAATTAATTATTTGAACTCAAAAAATTTGATTTAGTAACATCTAGTAGTTGTTTTGTTCGGAATAAAACGTGCATGTCTAAAAAGGCTTTATAGAGAATCTATTCGAATTTTAACCGAGTAAAAAGTTGAAAAATTTAGATTAATCTGTATAATTTTGTTCAAAAGCCCATAATTATCTATTTAAACTCGTAAAATTTGATTTAATAGCATCTGATTTTCGTTTTGTTGGGATTAAAACGTGCATGTCTAAAAAGACGTTATAGAGAATCCGTTCGAATTTTAACCGAGTAAAAAGCTGAAAATTTAGATTAATCTGTATAATTTGTTTCAGAAGCTCAAAATTAAATATTTGAACTCATAAAATTTCATTTAATAAAATCTTATTTTCGTTTTGTTGGGATTAAAATGTGCATGTCTAAAAAAGCTTTGTAGAGAATTCGTTCGAATTTTAACCGAGTAAAAAGCTAAAAATTTTAGATTAATCTATATAATTTTGTTTAAAAGACCATATTCAACTATTTGAACTCATAATATTTGATTTAATAGCATCTGGTTTTCATTTTCGTGGGATTAAAACTTGCATGTCTAAAATTGCTTTATAGAGAATCCGTTCGAATTTTACCCGAGTAAAAAGCTGAAAATTTTTTATCTTTCTGTATAATTTTGTTAAAAATCCCATAATTAACTATTTGAACTCATAAAATTTTATTTAATAACATCTGGTTTTGGTTTTGTTCGGATTAAAACGTGCATGTCTAAAAAGGCTTTATAAAGAATCCTTTCAAATTTTAACTAAGTAAAAAGTTGAAAATTTTAGATTAATCTGTATAATTTTGTTCAAAACCCCATAATTAACTATTTGAACTTGTAAAATTTGATTTAATAAGATCTAATTTTCGTTTTGTTGGGACTAAAACTTACTTGTCTAAAATTGCTTTATAGAGAATCCGTTCGAAATTTAACAGAGTAAAAAGCTGAAATTTTAGATTTATTTGCATAATTTTGTTCAAAATCTAATAGTTAACTATTTGAATTCATAAAATTTTATTTAATAACATCTAGTTTTTGTTTTATTCGGATTAAAACGTCCACATCTAAAAAGGCTTTATAGAGATCCCGTTCAAATTTTAACCGAGTAAAAAGCTAAAAATTTTAGATTAATCTGTATAATTTTGTTCAAAACCCCATAATTAATTATTTGAACTCAAAAAATTTTATTTAATAAGATCTAGTTATCGTTTTGTTCGAATTAAAACGTGCATGTCTAAAAAGGCTTTATAGGGAATCCGTTCGAATTTTAACTGAGTAAAAAGTTGAAAATTTTAGATTAATCTATATAATTTTGTTCAAAACCCCATAATTAACTATTTGAACTCAAAAAATTTGATATAATAACATCTAATTTTTGTTTTGTTGGGACTAAAACTTGCTTGTCTAAATTGCTTTATAGCGAATCTGTTCGAATTTTAACCGAGTAAAAAGCTGAAAATTTTAGATTATTTTGTATAATTTTGTTCAAAAGCTCAAAATTAATTATTTGAACTCATAAAATTTCATTTAATAAAATCTTGTTTTCGTTTTGTTGTGATAAAATGTGCATGTCTAAAAAGGCTTTGTAGAGAATTCGTTCGAATTTTAACCGAGTAAAAAGCTAAAAATTTTGGATTAATCTATATAATTTTGTTTAAAAGACTATATTTAACTATTTGAACTCATAAAATTTGATTTAATAACATCTGGTTTTCATTTTCGTGGGATTAAAACTTGCATTTCTAAAAAGGCTTTATAGAGAATCCGTTCGAATTTTAATGAAGTAAAAAGCTGAAAATTTTAGATCTATCTGTATAATTTTGTTAAAAATCTCATAATTAACTATTTGAACTCATAAAATTTTATTTAATAACATCTGTTTTTTGTTTTGTTCGGATTAAAACGTGCATGTCTAAAAAGGCTTTATAAAGAATCCTTTCAAATTTTAACCGAGTAAAAAGATAAAAATTTTAGATTAATCTGTATAATTTTGTTCAAAATCCCATAATTAATTATTTGAACTCAAAAAATTTGATTTAATAACATCAAGTTATCGTTTTATTCGGATTAAAACGTGCATGTCTAAAAAGGCATTATAGAGTATCCGTTTGAATTTTAACCGAGTAAAAAGTTGAAAAATTTAGATTAATCTGTATAATTTTGTTCAAAAGCCCATAATTAACTATTTAAACTCGTAAAATTTGATTTAATAGCATCTGATTTTTGTTTTGTTGGGATTAAAACGTGCATGTCTAAAAAGACTTTATAGAGAATCCGTTCGAATTTTAACCGAGTAAAAAAGCTAAAAAATTTAGATTAATCTGTATAATTTGTTTCAAAAGCTCAAAATTAAATATTTGAACTCATAAAATTTCATTTAATAAAATCTTGTTTTCGTTTTGTTAGGATTAAAATGTGCTTGTCTAAAAAAGCTTTGTAGAAAATTCGTTCGAATTTTAACCTAGTAAAAAGCTAAAAATTTTAGATTAATCTATATAATTTTGTTTAAAAGACCATATTCAACTATTTGAACTCATAATATTTGATTTAATAGCATCTGGTTTTCATTTTCGTGGGATTAAAACTTGCATGTCTAAAATTGCTTTATAGAGAATCCGTTTGAATTTTAACCGAGTAAAAAGCTGAAAATTTTAGATTAATCTGTATAATTTTGTTCAAAACCCCATAATTAACTATTTGAACTTGTAAAATTTGATTTTATAACATCTAATTTTTGTTTTGTTGGGACTAAAAGTTGCTTGTCTAAAATTGCTTTATAGTGAATCCGTTCGAATTTTAACCGAGTAAAAAGCTGAAAATTTTAGATTAATCTGTATAATTTTGTTAAAAATTCTATAATTAATTATTTGAATTCCTAAAAATTTTATTTAATAATATCTAGTTATCGTTTTGTTCGGATTAAAACATGCATGTCTAAAAAGGCTTTATAGAGAATTCGTTTGAATTTTAACCGAGTAAAAAGTTGAAAATTTTAGATTAATCTTTATAATTTTGTTCAAAACCCCATAATTAACTATTTGAACTCGTAAAATTTGATTTTATAACATCTAATTTTCGTTTTATTGGGACTAAAACTTGCTTGTCTTAAATTAATTTATGGAGAATCCGTTCGAATTTTAACCGAGTAAAAAGCTGAAATTTTAGATTTATTTGTAAAATTTTGTTCAAAATCCAAGAATTAACTATTTGAACTCATAAAAATTCATTTAATAACATCTGGTTTTTGTTTTGTTCAGATTAAAACGTCCACGTCTAAAAAGGCTTTATAGAGAACCCGTTCAAATTTTAACCGAGTAAAAAACTAAAAATTTTAGATTAATCTGTATAATTTTGTTCAAAACCCCATAATTAATTATTTTAAATCAAACAATTTGATTTGATAACATCTAGTTAGCGTTTTGTTCGGATTAAAACGTGCATGTCTAAAAAGGCTTTATAGAGAATCTGTTCGAATTTTAACTGAGTAAAAAGTTGAAAATTTTAGATTAATCTGTATAATTTTGATTAAAAGCCCAGAATCAACTATTTGAACTCTTAAAATTTGATTTAATAACATCTGATTTTCGTTTTGTTGTGATTAAAATGTGCATGTCTAAAAAGGCTTTGTACAGAATTCGTTCGAATTTTAACCAAGTAAAAAGCTAAAAATTTTAGATTAATCTGTATAATCTTGTTTAAAAGATCATATTCAAGTATTTGAACTCATAAAATTTGATTTAATAACATCTGGTTTTCATTTTCGTGGGATTAAAACTTGCATGTCTAAAATTGCTTTATAGAGAATCTATTCGAATTTTAACCGAGTAAAAAGTTGAAAATTTTAGATCTATCCGTATAATTTTGTTAAAAATCCTATAATTAACTATTTGAACTTATAAAATTTTATTTAATAACATATGGTATTTTTTATCGGATTAAAACGTGCATGTCTAAAAAGGCTTTATAAAGAATACTTTCAAATTTTAACCGAGTAAAAAGCTGAAAATTTTAGATTTATCTGTATAATTTTGTTCAAAATCCAATAATTAACTATTTGAACTCATAAAATTTCATTTAATAACATCTAGTTTTTGTTTTGTTCGGATTAAAACGTCCACGTCTAAAAAGGCCTTATAGAGAACCCGTTCAAATTTTAAACGAGTAAAAAGCTGAAAATTTTAGATAAATCTGTATAATTTTGTTCAAAACCCAATAATTAATTATTTGAACTCAAAAAATTTGATTTAATAACATCTAGTTATCGTTTTGTTCAGATTAAAATGTGCATGTCTAAAAAGGCTTTATAGAGAATACGTTCGAATTTTAACCGAGTAAAAAGTTGAAAATTTTAAATTAATCTGTATAATTTTGTTCAGAACACCATAATAAACTATTTGAACTCGTAAAATTTAATTTAATAACATCTGATTTTCGTTTTGTTGGGATTAAAACGTGCATATCTAAAAAGACTTTATAGAGAATCCGTTCGAATTTTAACCGAGTAAAAAGCTAAAAATTTTAGATTAATATGTATAATTTTGTTTAAAAGACCATATTTAACTATTTGAACTCATAAAATTTTATTTAATAACATTAAGTTTTCGTTTTGGTGGGATTAAAACTTGTATGTCTAAAATTGCTTTATAGAGAATCCGTTCGAATTTTAACCTAGTAAAAAGCTGAAAATTTTAGATCTATCGGTATAATTTTGTTAAAAATACCATTATTAACTATTTGAACTCATAAAATTTTATTTAATAACATCTGGTTTTTGTTTTGTTCGGATTAAAACGTCCACGTCTAAAAAGGCTTTATAGAGAACCCGGTCATATTTTAACCGAGTAAAAAGCTGAATTTTTTTTGATTAATCTGGATAATTTTGTTCAAAAGCCCATAATTAATTATTTGTACTCAAAAAATTTGATTTAATAACTTCTAGTTATCGTTTTGTTCGTATTAAAACGTGCATGTCTAAAAAGGCTTTATAGAGAATCCGTTCGAATTTTAACTAAGTAAAAAGTTCAAAATTTTAGATTAATTTGTATAGTTTTGTTCAAAAGCCCATAATTAACTATTTGAACTCGTAAAATTTGATTTAATAACATCTGATTTTCGTTTTGTTGGGATTAAAACGTGCATGTCTAAAAAGACTTTATAGAGAATCCGTTCAAATTTTAACCGAGTAAAAAGCTAAAAATTTTAGATTAATCTGTATAATTTTGTTCAAAAGCTCAAAATTAAATATTTGAACTCATAAAATTATATTCAATAAAATCTTGTTTTCGTTTTCTTGTGATTAAAATGTGCATGTCTAAAAAGGCTTTGTAGAGAATTCGTTCGAATTTTAATTGAGTAAAAGCCTAAAAATTTTAGATTAATCTGTATAATTTTGTTTTAAAGACCATATTCAACTATTTGAACTCATAAAATTTGATTTAATAATATCTGGTTTTCATTTTGGTGGGATTAAAACTTGCATGTCTAAACTTGCTTTATAGAGAAACGGTTCGAATTTTAACCGAGTAAAAAGTTGAAAATTTTAGATCTATCTGTATAATTTTGTTAAAAATCCCATAATTAACTATTTGAACTCATAAAATTTTATTTAATAACATCTGGTTTTTGTTTTGTTCGGATTAAAACGTGCATGTTTAAAAAGGCTTTATAAAGAATCCTTTCAAATTTTAACTGAGTAAAAAGCTAAAAATTTTAGATTAATCTTTATAATTTGTTCAAAACCCCATAATTAATTATTTGAACTCAAAAAATTTGATTTAATAACATCTAGTTGTCGTTTTGTTCGGATTAAAACGTGCATGTCTAAAATTGCTTTATAGAGAATCCTTTCGAATTTTAACAGAGTAAAAAGTTGAAAATTTTAGATTAATCTGTATAATTTTGTTCAAAAGACCATAATTAACTATTTGAACTCGTAAAATTTGATTTAATAACATCTGATTTTCGTTTTGTTGGTATTAAAACGTGCATGTCTAAAAAGACTTTATAGAGAATCCGTTCAAATTTTAACTGAGTAAAAAGCTGAAAATTTTAGATTAATCTGTATAATTTTGTTCAAAAGCTCAAAATTAAATATTTGAACTCATAAAATTTCATTTAATAAAATCTTGTTTTCGTTTTGTTGTGATTAAAATGTGCATGTCTAAAAAGGCTTTGTACAGAATTCGTTCGAATTTTAACCTAGGAAAAAGCTAAAAGTTTTAGATTAATCTGTATAATCTTGTTTAAAAGACCATGTTCAAGTATTTGAACTCATAAAATTTGATTTAATAACATCTGGTTTTCATTTTCGTGGGATTAAAACTTGCATGTCTAAAATTGCTTTATAGAGAATCTATTCGAATTTTAACCGAGTAAAAAGCTGAAAATTTTAGATCTATCTGTATAATTTTGTTAAAAATCCCATAATTAAGTATTTAAACTCATAAAATTTTATTTGATAACATCTGGTTTTTGTTTTGTTCGGATTAAAATGTGCATGTCTAAAAAGGCTTTATAAAGAATTCTTTCAAATTTTAACCGAGTAAAAAGCTGAAAATTTTAAATTAATCTGTATAATTTTGTTCAAAAGCCCATAATTAACTATTTGAACTCGTAAAATTTGATTTAATAACATCTAATTTTCGTTTTGTTGGGACTAAAACTTTCTCGTCTAAAATTGCTTTATAGAGAATCCGTTCGAATTTTAACCGAGTAAAAAGCTGAAAATTTTAGATTTAACTGTATAATTTTGTTCAAAATCTAATAATTAACTATTTGAACTCGTAAAATTTGATTTAATAACATCTAATTTTCGTTTTGTTGGGACTAAAACTTTCTTGTCTAAAATTTCTTTATAAAGAATCCGTTCGAATTTTAGTCGAGTAAAAAGCTGAAAATTTTAGATTTATTTGTATAATTTTGTTCAAAATCTAATAATTAACTATTTGAACTCATAAAATTTCATTTAATAACATCTGGTTTTTGTTTTGTTCGGATTAAAACGTCCACGTCTAAAAAGGCTTTATAGAGAACTCGGTCAAATTTTAACCGAGTAAAAAGCTGATAATTTTTTATTAATCTGTATAATTTTGTTCAAAAGCCTATAATTAATTATTTTAACTCAAAAAATTTGATTTAATAACTTCTAGTTATCGTTTTGTTCGGATTAAAATGTGTATGTCTAAAAAGGCTTTATAGAGAATCCGTTCGAATTTTAACCGAGTAAAAAGTTGAAAATTTTAGATTAATTTGTATAATTTTGTTCAAAAGCCCATAATTAACTATTTGAACTCGTAAAATTTGATTTAATAACATCTGATTTTCGTTTTGCTGGGATTAAAATGTGCATGTCTAAAAAGACTTTATAGAGAATCCGTTCGAATTTTAACCGAGTAAAAATCTTAAAATTTTAGATTAATCTGTATAATTTGGTTCAAAAGCTCAAAATTAAGTATTTGAACTCATAAAATTTCATCTAATAAAATCTTGTTTTTGTTTTCTTGTGATTAAAATGTGCATGTCTAAAAAGGCTTTGTAGAGAATTCGTTCGAATTTTAACCGAGTAAAAAGCTAAAAATTTAAGACTAATCTGTGTAATTTTGTTTAAAAGACCATATTCAACTATTTGAACTCATAAAATTTTATTTAATAACATCATGTTTTCGTTTTGGTAGGATTAAAACTTGTATCTCTCAAATTGCTTTATAGGCAATTTGTTCGAATTTTACCCGAGTAAAAAGCTGAAAATTTTAGATCTATCTGTATAATTTTGTTAAAAATCCCATAATTAACTATTTGAACTCATAAAATTTTATTTAATAAGATCTGGTTTTTGTTTTGTTCGGATTAAAACGTGCATGTCTAAAAAGGCTTTATAAAGAATCCTTTCAAATTTTAACCGAGAAAAAAGCTAAAAATTTTAGATTAATCTTTATAATTTTGTTCAAAAGCCCATAATTAATTATTGGAACTCCAAAATTTGATTAAATAACTTGTAGTTATCGTTTTGTTCAGATTAAAACTTGCATGTCTAAAAAGGCTTTATAGAGAATTCGTTCGAATTTTAACTGAGTAAAAAGTTGAAAATTTTAGATTAATCTGTATAATTTTGTTCAAAAGCCTATAATTAACTATTTGAACTCGTAAAATTTGATTTAATAACATCTAATTTTCGTTTTGTTGGGATTAAAACTTTCTTGTCTAAAATTGCTTTATAAAGAATCCGTTCGAATTTTAACCGAGTAAAAAGCTGAAAATTTTAGATTTATTTGTATAATTTTGTTCAAAATCCAATAATTAACTATTTGAAGTCATAAAATTTCATTTAATAACATCTGGTTTTTGTTTTGTTCGGATTAAAACGTACATGTCTAAAAAGGCTTTAAAGAGAACACGGTCAAATTTTAACTGAGTAAAAAGCTGAAAATTTTTGATTAATCTGTATAATTTTATTCAAAAGCCCATAATTAATTATTTGAACTCAAAAAATTTAATTTAATAACTTCTAGTTATCGTTTTGTTCGGATTAAAACGTGTATGTCTAAAAACGCTTTATAGAGAATCCGTTCGAATTTTAACCAAGTAAAAAGTTGAAAATTTTAGATTAATCTGTATAATTTTGTTCAAAACACTATAATTAACTATTTGAACAAGTAAAATTTGATTTAATAACATCTGATTTTGGTTTTGTTGGGATTAAAACGTGCATGTCTAAAAAGACTTTATAGAGAATCCGTTCGAATTTTAACCAATTAAAAAGCTGAAAATTTTAGATTAATCTGTATAATTTTGTTCAAAAGTTCAAAATTAAATATTTGAACTCATAAAATTTCATTTAATAAAATCTTGTTTTTGTTTTGTTGTGATTAAAATATGCATGTCTAAAAAGGCTTTGTAGAGAATTCGTTCAAATTTTAACCGAGTAAAAAGCTAAAAATTTTAGATTTATTTGTATAATTTTGTTCAAAATCCAATAATTAACTATTTGAACTCATAAAATTTCATTTAATAACATCTGGTTTTTGTTTTGTTCGGATTAAAACGTCCACGGCTAAAAAGGCTTTATAAAGAACCCGTTCAAATTTTAACCGAGTAAAAAGTTGAAACTTTTAGATTAATCTGTATAATTTTGTTCAAAAGCCCATAATTAATTATTTGAACTCAAAAAATTTCATTTAATAACATGTAGTTATCGTTATGTTCGGATTAAAACGTGCATGTCTAAAAAGGCTTTATAGAGAATCCGTTCAAATTTTAACCGAGTAAAAAGCTAAAAATTTTAGATTTATTTCTATAATTTTGTTCAAAATCCAATAATTAACTATTTAGACTCATAAAATTTCATTTAATAACATCTGATTTTTGTTTTGTTCGGATTAAAACGTCCACATTTAAAAAGGTATTATAGAGAACCCGTTCAAATTTTAACCGAGTAAAAAGCTAAAAATTTTAGATTAATCTGTATAATTTTGTTCAAAACACAATAATTAATTATTTGAACTCAAAAAATTTGATTTAATAACATCTAGTTATTGTTTTGTTCGGATTAAAACGTGCATGTCTAAAAAGGCTTTATAGAGAATCTGTTCGAATTTTAACCAAGTAAAAAGTTGAAAATTTTATATTAATCTGTATAATTTTGTTCAAAACACCATAATTAACTATTTGAACTCGTAAAATTTGATTTAATAATATCTGATTTTCGTTTTGTTGGGATTAAAACGTGCATGTGTAAAAAGACTTTATAGAGAATCCGTTCGAATTTTAACCGAGTAAGGAGCTGAAAATTTTAGATTAATCTGTATAATTTTGTTCAAAAGCTCAAAATTAAATATTTGAACTCATAAAATTTTATTTAATAACTTCTAATTTTCGTTTTGTTGGGACAAACTTTCTTGTCTAAAATTGCTTTATAGAGAATCCGTTCGAATTTTAACCGAGTAAAAAGCTGAAAATTTTAGATTTATCTGGATAATTTTGTTCAAAATCCAATAATTAACTATTTGAACTCATAAAATTTCATTTAATAACATCAGGTTTTTGTTTTGTTCGGATTAAAACGTCCATGTCTAAAAAGGCATTATAGAGAACCCGTTCAAATTTTAACCGAGTAAAAAGCTAAAAATTTTAGATTAATCTGTATAATTTTGTTTAAAAGACCATATTTAACTATTTGAACTCATAAAATTTCATTTAATAACATCTGGTTTTCGTTTTGGTGGGAATAAAACTTGCATGTCTAAAATTGCTTTATAAAGAATCCGTTCAAATTTTAACCGAGTAAAAAGCTGAAAATTTTAGATTTATTTGTATAATTTTGTTAAAAATCCAATAATTAACTATTTGAACTCATAAAATTTCATTTAATAACATCTGGTTTTTGTTTTGTTCGGATTAAAACGTCCACGTCTAAAAAGGATTTATACAGAACCCGGTCAAATTTTAACCGAGTAAAAAGCTAAAAAATTTTGATTCATCTGTATAATTTTGTTGAAAAGCCCATAATTAATTATTTGAACTCAAAAAAATTGATTTAATAACTTCCAGTTATCGTTTTGTTCGGATTAAAACATGCATGTCTAAAAAGTCTTTATAGAGAATCTGTTCGAATTTTAACCGAGTCAAAATTTGAAAATTTTAGATTAATCTGTATAATTTAGTTCAAAAGCCCATAATTAACTATTTGAACTCGTAAAATTTGATTTAATAACTTCTAATTTTCGTTTTGTTGGGACAAACTTTCTTGTCTAAAATTGCTTTATAGAGAATCCGTTCGAATTTTAACCGAGTAAAAAGCTGAAAATTTTAGATTTATCTGGATAATTTTGTTCAAAATCCAATAATTAACTATTTGAACTCATAAAATTTCATTTAATAACATCAGGTTTTTGTTTTGTTCGGATTAAAACGTCCATGTCTAAAAAGGCATTATAGAGAACCCGTTCAAATTTTAACCGAGTAAAAAGCTAAAAATTTTAGATTAATCTGTATAATTTTGTTCAAAACCCAATAATTAATTATTTGAACTCAAAAAATTTGATTTAATAACATCTTGTTATCGTTTTGTTCGGATTAAAATGTGCATGTCTAAAAAGGCTTTATAGAGAATCCGTTCGAATTTTAACTAAGTAAAAAGTTCAAAATTTTAAATTAATCTGTATAATTTTGTTCAAAACACCATAATTAACTATTTGAACTCGTAAAACTTGATTTAATAACATCTGATTTTCATTTTTTTGGGATTAGAACATGCATGTCTAAAAAGACTTTATAGAGAATCCGTTCGAATTTTAACCGAGTAAAAAGCTGAAAATTTTAGATTAATCTGTATAATTTTGTTCAAAAGCTCAAAATTATATATTTGAATTCATAAAATTTCATTTAATAAAATCTTGTTTTCGTTTTGTTGGGATTAAAATGTGCATATCTAAAAGGGCTTTGTAGAGAATTCGTTCGAATTTTAACCGAGTAAAAAGCTTAAAAATTTTAGATTAATCTGTATAATTTTGTTTAAAAGACCATATTTAACTATTTGAACTCATAAAATTTCATTTAATAACATCTGGTTTTCGTTTTGGTGTGATTAAAACTTGCAAGTCTAAAATTGCTTTATAGAGAATCCGTTCGAATTTTAACCTAGTAAAAAGCTGAAAATTTTTGATCTATCTGTATAATTTTGTTAAAAATACCATAATTAACTATTTGAACTCATAAAATTTTATTTAATAACAACTGGTTTTTGTTTTGTTCGGATTAAAACGTGCATGTCTAAAAAGGCTGTATAGAGAATCCGTTCAAATTTTAACCAAGTAAAAAGTTGAAAATTTTAGATTAATCTGTATAATTTTGTTCAAAACCCTATAATTAACTATTTGAACTCGTAAAATTTGATTTAATAACATCTAATTTTCGTTTTGTTGGGACTAAAACTTTCTTGTCTAAAATTACTTTATAGGGAATCCGTTCGAATTTTTACCAAGTAAAAAGCTGAAAATTTTAGATTTATTTGTATAATTTTGTTCAAAACCACATAATTAATTATTTAAACTCAAAAAGTTTTATTTAATAACATCTAGTTATCGTTTTGTTCGGAGTAAAACGTGCATGTCTAAAAAGGCTTTATAGATAATCCGTTCGAATTTTAACAAGTAAAAAGCTGAAAATTTTAGATCTATGTGTATAATTTTGTTAAAAATCTCATAATTAACTATTTGAACTCATAAAATTTAATTTAATAACATGTGGTTTTTGTTTTGTTCGGATTAAAACGTGCATGTCTAAAATTGCTTTATAAAGAATCCTTTCGAATTTTAACCGAGTAAAAAGCTGAAAATTTTAGATTAATCTGTATAATTTTGTTCAAAAGTCCATAATTAAGTATTTGAACTCAAAAAATTTGATTTAATAACATCTAGTTATCATTTTGTTCATATTAAAACGTGTACGTCTAAAAAGGCTTTATAGAGAATCCGTTTAAATTTTAACCGAGTAAAAAGTTGAAAATTTTAGATTAATTTGATTTAATAATATCTGATTTTCATTTTTTTGGGATTAAAACGTGCATGTCTAAAAAGGCTTGATAGAGAATACGGTAGAATTTTAACCGAGTAAAAAGCTAAAAATTTTAGATTAATAAGTATAATTTTGTTCAAAAGCTCAAAATTAACTATTTGAACTCATAAAATTTCATTTAATAAAATCTGCTTTTCGTTCTGTTGGGATTAAAACGTGCATGTGTAAATGGGCTGTAAAGAGAATCTGTTCGAATTTTAACCGAGTAAAAAGCTGAAAATTGTAGATTAATCTGAATAATTTTGTTCAAAAGCCCATAATTAATTATTTAAAATCAAAAAATTTGATTTAATAACATCTAGTTATCGTTTTATTCGGATTAAAATGTTCATGTCTAAAAAGGCTTTATGGAGAATCCGTTTGAATTTTAACCGAGTAAAAAGCTGAAAATTTTAGATTAATCTGTATAATTTTGGTCAAAAGCCTTAATTAACTATTTGAACTCATAAAATTTGATTTAATAACATCTTGTTTTGGTTTTGTTCGAATTAAAACGTGCATATCTAAAAAGGCTTTATAGAGAATCGGTTCAAATTTTAACCGAGTAAACAACTGAAAATTTTAGATTAATCTGTATAATTTTGTTCAAAAGCCCATAATTAATTATTTGAACTCAAAAAATTTGATTTAAAAACATCTAGTAAATGTTTTGTTCGGATTAAAACGTCCATGTCTAAAAAAGGCTTTATAGAGAATCTGTTCGAATTTTAACCGACTAAACAGTTGAAAAATTTTAGATTAATCTGTATAATTTTGTTTAAAAGCCCGTACTTAACCGAGTAAAAAGCTGAAAATTTTAGATTAATCCGTTTGAATTTTAACCGGGTAAAAAACTGAAAATTTTAGATTAATCTACATAATTTTGTTCAAAAGCCTATAATTAATTATTTGAACTAAAAAATTTGATTTAATAGCATCTAGTTATTGTTTTGTTCGGATTAAAACGTGTACGTCTAAAAAGGCTTTATAGAAAATCCGTTTGAATTTTAACCGAGTAAAAAGTTGAAAATTTTAGATTAATTTGTATAATTTTTTTCAAAAGCCCATAATTAAATATTTGAACTCGTAAAATTTGATTTAATAACATCTAATTTTCGAGAATCCTTTCAAATTTTAACCGAGTAAAAAGCTGAAAATTTTAGATTAATCTGTATAATTTTATTAAAAATCCTATTATTAATTATTTGAACTCAAAAAATTTGATTTAATAACATCTAGTTATTGTTTTGTTCGGATTAAAACGTGCATGTCTAAAAAGGCTTTATAGAGAATTTGTTCAAATTTTTACCGAGTAAAAAGTTGAAAATTTTAGATTAATCTGTATAATTTTGTTCAAAATACAATAATTAAGTATTTTAACTCATAAAATTTGGTTTAATAACATCTGGTTTTCGTTTTGTTGGGACTAAAACGAGCATGTCCAAAAAGGCTTTGTAGAGAATTCGTTCATATTTTAACCGAGTATAAAGGTAAAAATTTTAGATTAATCTGTATAATTTTGTTCAAAAGCCCATATTCAACTATTTGAACTCATAAAATTAGAATTCGTTTTGTAGGGACTAAAACTTGCTTGTCTAAAATTACTTTATAGAGAATCCGTTCGAATTTTAACCGAGTAAAAAGCTGAAAATTTTAGATCTATCTATATAATTTTGTTCAAAATCTCATAATTAACTATTTGAACTCTTAAAATTTTATTTAATAACATCTGGTTTTTGTTTTGTTCAGAATAAAATGTCCACGTCCAAAAAGGCATTATAGAGAACCCGTTCAAATTTCAACCGAGTAAAAAGCTGAAAATTTTAGATTAATCTGTATAATTTTGTTCAAAAGCCCATAATTAATTATTTGGACTCAAAAAAATTGATTTAATAACATCTAGTTATAGTTTTGTTCGGATTAAAACGTGCATGTCTAAAAAGGCTTTATAGAGAATCCGTTCAAATTTTAACCGAGTAAAATGTTGAAAATTTTAGATTAATCTGTATAATTTTGTTGAAAAGACCATAATTAACTATTTGAACTCGTAAAATTTGATTTAATAACATCTGGTTTTCGTTTTGTTGGGATTAAAACGTGCATATCTAAAAAGATTTTATAAAGAATCCGTTCGAATTTTAACCGAGTAAAAATCTAAAAATTTTAAATTAATCTGTATAATTTTGTTCAAAAGCTCAAAATTAAATATTTGAACTTATAAAATTTCATTTAATAAAATCTGGTTTTCGTTTTGTTGGAATTAAAATGTGCATGTCTAAAAAGGCTTTATAGAGAATCCGTTCGAATTTTAACCGAGTAAAAATGTAAAAATTTTAGATTAATCTGTATAATTTTGTTCAAAAGCCCATATTCAACTATTTGAACTCATAAAATACGATTTAATAATATTCGGTTTTCGTTTTATTGGGATCAAAACTTGCTTGTCTAAAATTGCTTTCTTGAGAATCCGTTCGAATTTTAACCGACTAAAAAGCTGAAAATTTTAGATTTATTTGTATCATTTTGTTCAAAATCCCATAATTATCTATTTGAACTTATAAAATTTGATTTAATAACATATGGTTGTTGTTTTTTGGGGATTCAAAAGTGCATGTCTAAATGTGATTTATAGAGATCCATTCGAATTTTAACCGAGTAAAAAGCTAAAAATTTTAGATTAATCTTGATAATTTTGTTCAAAAGCTCAAAATTAAATATTTGAACTCATAAAATTTCATTTAAAAAAATCTTGTTTTCGTTTTGTTGGGACTAAAATCTGCATGTCTAAAAAGGCTTTGTAGAGAATTCGTTCGAATTTTAACCGAGTAAAAAGCTAAAAATTTTAGATTAATCTGTATAATTTTGTTTAAAAGACCATATTCATCTATTTGAACTCATAAAATTTGATTTAATAACATCTGGTTTTCGTTTTGGTGGGATTAAAACTTGCATGTCTAAAATTTCTTTATAGAGAATCCGTTCGAATTTTAACCGAGTAAAAAGCTGAAAATTTTAGATTAATCTGTATAATTTTGTTCAAAACCCCATAATTAACTATTTGAACTCATAAAATTTTATTTAATAACATCTGGTTTTTGTTTTGTTCGGATTAAAACGTGCATGTCTACAAAGGCTTTATAAAGAATCCTTCTAAATTTTAACCGATTAAAAAGCTAACAATTTTAGATTAATCTATATAATTTTATTCAAAATCCCATAATTAATTATTTGAACTCAAAAAATTTGATTTAATAACATCTAGTTATCGTTTTGTTCGGATTAAATCGTGCATGTCTAAAAAGGCTTTGTAGAGAATCTGTTCGAATTTTAACTGAGTAAAAAGTTGAAAATTTTAGATTAATCTGTATAATTTTGTTCAAAAGCCCATAATTAACTATTTGAACTCATAAAATTTGATTTAATAACATTTTGGTTTTTGTTTTGTTGGGATTAAAACGTGCATGTCCAAAAAGGCTTTTTAAAGAATTCGTTCGTATTTTAACCGAGTAAAAAGCTAAAAATTTTAGATTAATCCGTATAATTTTGTTCAAAATCCCATATTCAACTATTTGAACTCATAAAATTTGATTTCGTTTTGTAGGGATTAAAACTTGCTCGTCTAAAATTGCATTATAGAGAATCCGTTCGAATTTTAACCGAGTAAAAAGCTGAAAGTTTTAGATCTATCTGTATAATTTTGTTCAAAATCCCATAATTAACTATTTGAGCTCATAAAATTTCATTTAATAACATCTGGTTTTTGTTTTGTTCAGATTAAAACGTCCACGTCTAAAAAGACTTTATAGAGAATCCGTTCAAATTTTAAACGAGTAAAAAGCTAAAAATTTTAAATTAATCTGTATAATTTTGTTCAAAAGACCATAAATAATTATTTGAACTCAAAAAATTTGATTTAATAACATCTAGTTATCGTTTTGTTCGGATTAAAACGTGCATGTCTAAAAAGGCTTTATAGAGAATCCGTTCAAATTTTAACCGAGTAAAATGTTTAAAATTTTAGATTAATCAATATAATTTTATTTAAAAGACCATAATTAACAATTTGAACTCATAAAATTTGATTTAATAACATTTGATTTTCGTTTTGTTGGGATTAAAACATGCATATCTAAAAAGGCTTTATAAAGAATCCGTTCGAATTTTAACCGAGTAAAAAGCTAAAAATTTTAGATTATTCTGTATAATTTTGTTCAAAAGCTTAAAATTAAATATTTGAACTCATAAAATTTCATTTAATAAAATCTGGTTTTCGTTTTATTGGAATTAAAATGTGCATGTCTAAAAAGGCTTTGTAGAGAATCCGTTCGAATTTTAACCGAGTAAAAAGGTAAAAATTTTAGATTAATATATATAATTTTCTTCAAAAGCCCATATTCAACTATTTGAACTCATAAAATTCAATTTAATAGTATTCTTTTTTCGTTTTGTTGGGATTAAAACTTGCTTGTCTAAAATTACTTTATAGAGAATCCGTTCGAATTTTTTTGAAGAAAGGGCCTCATTAAAAAAAACCTATAGCCAACCACCCCGGGGGGCGAGGAGGCCCCTATGAGGAAAAGAGTACCCAAGATATTATTGAGAAGGGGAGGAGAATCTCTCCGAGTTTACAGAAGCCCGAATAAAATCAGGAAAATCATAGGAGAAAACACAAGAAGAAAAAGAACGCAAAGCCCTATTAGCTAAGACATGGGCTACAACATTAGCATCTCTAGGTACATAACAAATCTTACAATCAGGCAAAGTACCAAGAGTGGAACGGATACGAGACACTAAAAGTTGCATAGAGGAAAAATCTTGGTAAAGGGGATCGTTGACCTTATTAGCAATGGAAGCGGAGTCAGTCTCGAAGACAACATGGGTCCAGCCATTAGAAATAGCAAGCTTCAGACCTTCCAAGAGGGCAAGAGCTTCGGTAGAGGCCGGATCCGGATAGAGGAGAGGCAAAGAACAACCGCCAAGGACAATACCGGAGGAATCCCTAGCAATGACACCAGCTGCTGCTCCTTTTAACACGAGGTCGAAAGCGCCATCCGTGTTAATCTTGACGTAACCAGGATCTGGTTTCGTCCATCTAGCAAGAGCAAAAGTGGGCTCAGCTAGCCAGGAACGTAGACTGGAGGCATTATTAGCTGAGGTGTAGTCATTAAAAAGGCTTAGAGCATTAGTAACGGTTAACCAAACCGGTTGAAGATGGTTATTATGGACAAAGTCATTGCGACGGTTCCAAAGATTCCATAAGATCGTAAGAAATAAAGAGAATTGATGTAGAGAAAGAAAACCAACTGCCGTAGAAAGCCACTGATGAGGGGAGATATAAACGGGAGAAAGAATTCGAGTTGGGAGTCCTGCCAATTGAAACGTCTCCCTAGCACTAGGGCAATCTCTCATAGCATAGAGGGTGGTTTCAATGGTCGAATTGCAGATAGGGCAAATTCCCGAACCTAGATTGGCCTGAAGGATTTTGTGACCAAGCGGTAGTGTATTATGACACAACCGCCAACCAAAAGAACGTACCTTGGGAAGAGTGGGTAATTTAGAAAGAATTTTCCAAAGTTTAGAGGGCCTGTTAACTGGTCCTGGCTGAAGCTGCAAAAATTGATAACCCGATCGTACGGAATAGATACTAGAATCATGATTGCCCCAGAGGGTGGTATCTTTTGTATCATTAATAATTGGAACATTAAGGATAGTATTAGCATCTTCATGTGTAAAGTAATCCCTAACTTTTGATTCATCCCATCTGGGTAAGTTAGGTATCATGAAAGTGCCTGCGCGCAAAGGAACTTCATCATTTATCTCATAATCACCATACATGTGTAAAGGCTGAGAGCCACCCCAATTGTCAAAGTGGATCTGGACGGTAGTAGACATACCAGGACGTATGAAAAAACCATCGCGAAGTTTAGAAATAGCTACACTGAGCCATTTCCAGGCAAAACAGGAGTTCCGTGAAGAAACAGAATCTAGGATAGAACCAGTCGGGTAGTACTTGCATTTGTAAATTTGACTAAGAAGGTTCTCAGGAGCACATACAAGGTGCCAAATCTGCTTACCGAGTAATGCAATATTAAAATGGTGTAGGTCACGAAAGCCTATTCCCCCGGCCACTTTTGGGAGACAGACAATATCCCAAGGAAGCATGTGCCATCCTTTTTTACCAGAGTTTCCAGACCACCAGTAACGGCGTATAGAAGTAGTTATATCATCAATAATATTCAGTGGCAGAAGGTAGCAAGACATCACATATTGAGGCATAGATTGTATAACAGATTTGATGAAGATTTCTCTCCCACTAAAAGAGAGGAGATGCTTGTCCCAACTGTTCATTCTGGCAGTTATTTTATCGCTGGTAAACCCTAGAGCAGTAGTTTTATTCTTCCCGATAAGAAGAGGGACTCCTAAATAATGCCCAGGATCATCCACCTCCCGGACATGCAGGATGTCATTGATGGCCATTCGAAGTGACAAGGGGGTTTTCCGAGAACAGAAAATAGTAGATTTCTCAAAATTCACTGCTTGCCCGGACGAAGTGGCATAAATATGCAGAACGTCCCTAAGGCGCTGCACTTCTGTCATTTTGGTCTTAATAAAAACAACACAGTCGTCTGCAAAAAGAAGATGGTTGACACGTGGCCCATTTCTGCTAGCACAAAGCCCCGGGAGGTTACCAGAGGATTGCTCAGCATTGAGCAAGGCAGAAAGGCCCTGTGTACAGAAAAGAAACAAAAAAGGGGAGAGAGGGTCCCCTTGTCGTAAGCCTCTAAGGGGCTTAAAAGGTCGGGAAAGAGAACCATTCACTCGAACTTGAAAAGTAACGGAGGATATACACCTCATAATAAGGGATACCCAGTTGGAGTTAAAGCCTAGGCGAATCATAATATGTTCTAAAAAAGTCCATTCAACACGGTCGAAGGCCTTTTCCATATCTAATTTTAAACTAGCCCCTTTCGCAAGGGATGTAGCATCAGTATTAAGGGTATGGATGAGTTCATGGGCTATAAGAATATTATCAGTAATGTTCCTGCCGTGAAAAAAAGCAGCTTGGTTGCCACTAATACAAAGGGGTATAATAGATTTTAGTCGGTTAACAAGTACTTTTGAGACAGTTTTATAGATAATTCTGCAGAGACTAATAGGTCTGAGATGACGCATTGTAGTAGGTTCGTCAATTTTGGGGATAAGCACAATAATGGTACGATTGACTTCTATATTAATGGACCCTCGAAGAAGCCCGAGGCAGAGAGATAAAAATTCATGGCCAAGGATATCCCAGTGCTTCCGGAAGAAACCGCTTGGGAAACTGTCAACTCCCGGGGCCTTCCTCGGGTCGATATCACAAAAAGCAATATGAATTTCATCTATAGTGAAATCCTTATTAAGTTCATTATTCATTGATTCAGTAACAACCGTGGGAATGTTGTCCAAAATTGATGAGTCTATTAATGGAGAGGATGATGTAAAAAGACTTTGAAAGTAGTTAACAGCGGTAGACATAATATCATTTGAATGAGTTTGCCAAATATTTTGACTGTTGAAGAGACCAACAATCTGGTTTTTCCGCCGTCGGCTAGTCGCTCTAGCATGAAAGAAGGAGGTGTTTTTGTCACCGTGCTCTAACCAAAGTGTTCGAGCTCGTTGAGCCCAATAGATTTCCTTCGCATTAAGTAAACTATCGAGCTCACTTTTAGCAGAGAGAAGGGCATTGATTTCTGAGTCAGAGAGATGTCGCATGAGACACAGATTAATGAATTCATTCAACTGGGAAATACGCTTATTGGATTTCAACCGTTTGTTAGTTTTCCAAGTAGCAAGGAAGTGTCTAATATCGTGGAGTTTTCTTAGAGTCGATCGAGTTGGAGTAGACCATAGTTCTTTAATACGCAATAGAACCTCTAGATTATCAGCTCAGCAGCTCTCATAGCGGAACAAGTTGTTGGAACGCACAGTTGGAGGGCCCAGTATAGGCCTAGTATCCATTAAAATAGGACAGTGGTCAGAACGCGCCTGAAAGAAAGAGATAGCTTGACAACTAGGGAAAGTATTGACCAGGTTGAATTAACAAGAAATGTGTCTAATCATTCCATAATGGTTACCATGTTACTTCCCGATCTAGTCCAAGTGAACCATCCAGACTTTGGTTTGCAGTCGAAAAGATCATTCTTATCAAGGCACTCTCGAAAATGGTTAATTTATGAACGAGCACGGCGAGAATCACCTTGTTTTTCGTTTTCATAAAGAATTTTATTAAAGTCCCCCCCTAAAAGCCAAGGAAGAGAACTTGCTACATTCAAAGAATCTATTAATTGTCAAGTTTTGTGTTTATTTGCAGTTTTAGGGAAGCCATGTAGGCCAGTAAAGTGGAATTGAGTTTGTTCGAATGTAACAATAACATCAATATGTCGGTCTGAGTACGAGAGAAGATCAACAGAAGATTTGTTGTTCCATATGATGGCAAGTCCTGTACAGGAAGGCCTGGGATCAATGGCTAGACAGCCATGCATACTAAGTTTGAGCTTAATACGATCCATGTTTTGTCTATTTAATCTGGTCTCACAGAGGAAGAGACAATCAGCATCATGCTTGGAGACATCACGTTGTAAAGCAAGAACTGCTTGGGTGTTGCCAAGACCTTGACAGTTCCAACATAAGATTTTCATTTCTCTCGGCGGGGTTGAACATCGTCAACTACCGCCGAAGAGTTGTTAAAGTTTCTCATCCCAGCTATCCCATAATGTATATGAAAATTAAGTAGGGCAGGAAAGCAATTCCTCTTATGAAGGAACGATACACCAAAGTAGGTGTTGGATAAAACCCTTCTGAAGGGTGGTATATGTAGCAGGAAAACAACAAAAGAACTAAAAATAAATTAAAAGAAAAAGGAAGAGTAAAAGAGATATAATGTAGAATTGAAAGAGATGCTAGTAAAAGATTCAAAGGATTGCCCATGGTAAAAAGAGAGAAAGAAAAAAGATGATGAAGGATTAGAACAAAGAAATAAACAAAGTAAAAAAATAAAGTAAAGGAAATATTATTAATCCAAGAAAAAACAAAACCAATAGGAGGTGCAAAATAAAAATACTGTCCTAATATACTCGAAGAACTAAAAACATCAACATGCACGAAAAAAACATATAGTAAAATTGGAACTGTCATGGTGTAACCGTAGACCTGACAGTCCCATGGAAGGTCGATCATTTGACACGGCGGGGTTGACCACTGTCAACCTTCGTCGGAGAGTTGTTTGTGCTGCTCATCCTAGCTTTTTCCGCAAATCCTTTAGATGGTGGCCAAGGGCGTTTGGCACGAGTACCTTCATCAGATGGTGGAGTTCTTTTAGAGTCCCTGGTAGGAATCGCTCGACCAATTACCTTGGACGGTGGTGCGTTTTCAATCTAGTCAGCAGCTTCTTGGAAGGAGGTGTCATTGGCAAGCTCTAACTCCAAATCCTGGAGCTCCGGCGTCAACAAGCTGCCATCAGCATCAGCATCAGAGGCCTTAGGTCGAGTAGTTACATTAGATTCAAGATCCGAGAAGACCGTTTGCAAAAGTTGAGAAGGACCACGCAGAACAGATAGTTTACTTGGAACAGTAAGAAGGGTACGAGGGCCTTGTGAGAAAACTTGTAGAGATTCAGTGTTCTCCTGGGCTGGAGGGTTCATCATAGGAGCCTTACCTTTGCCAATGGTGCTCGTGGAGGGGTGAGCAGATGCCTGAGGGTTTTGCGAGATGTAACTGATGCGCCCTCTTTGCACAGGTTGAGCATCCTTTTTCTTAGGTAGATAGCGGAGCCAGTCGCCATATTGAAGTTGTTCAGGCCGCTCCTCAACTGGAATATTGCAAAATTCAATAGAGTGGCCAACACGACTACAACAATGGCAAAGAGTGGGAAGGCGTTCATATTGAAGAGGACAAAAACGGGTAGAAGATTCCCCGCCGATAGCAACAAAACGGCGGACTGGTTTGGAAGCATCTAAAGTTAACCCAACCCGAAGATAGTCAATCATATTTAAATCCATTTTTCTCGTGTCAATTTTGGTAACGGTCCCTATGAGCGCTCCTAGTGATTCACCAGTATTGTTGGCAGATTCCTCCGAAGCAAGGAGGATAGGTGGAATGTTGTAAATACGTACCCACACGTTCATTGTTGTGAAAGAATGAGCATCAATGCTGATAGTAGGATCATATTGAGTAAGGGAAAGCCACTCATCCTTATAGGTCCATGGTCCCCTGGATAGGATATCTCCTTTGATCTTTTCATCCTTGAAGCAAATTAGAAACAGACGTGGCCTCAGTGATCGCATAGAGGATAGTTTAGCCGGAGTCCTGATTCCGGTGAAAGCTTTAATAATAATCTGATCATCAATATCCTTTGAGGTAATCAAGTTCCCTAAAAGGGTCGTATGTGAATCAGCATCATCAGAATCCCATAGTAAACTGGGTTGAAAAATTGTGGATTGTTCTTCATCAGTGAACTTGATGTTTCCGAGTTGTTGGAGAAAAGTTTTGGAATCCATTGGTAAAAGAAGATAAGGGCGATAATGGTGAGAAAGTATGAGGAGGAATAAAAAGAGGGAGGAGAGGATGATCTTATATATAGGTGTATAGTTTACTTTGGGATAGGATATAAGAATTTCATTAGGAATAAAAAAGGGAATAGGAGTTTGAATAAAGAAAGAAAACCTTTGAAAAAGGAAGATAAGATGATTAGAGTAGAGTTTAGAAAAAAGAGGCCCAAAAAAAACTATTAAAAAAGGTATATGAGTTTGAGAAAGAATAAATACTATATTTTTAATTGAAAAATAGTAAAAGACTCCAAGAAAAAAGGGTTTGTAGGGAGGAGAGGATTTGAAAAAGATTAGAATAAAAGAAAAGATTGGATATATAGTTGCAGTTGGTATAAAAGTCTGACTATTAGAACATTGATTCAACAAGACACCATGGAAGGTGTGGGTATAAACCCTATATAAGGTTGGTATATAACGAGAGAAGGCGGCAAAGTTACCACAACAGATAAGAAAAATCAAAAGATGGATAATCAAGAAACCAAATATATAAATCTGAATAGTCCGAAAGGTGAATAAAATAGAAATAAAAAAAGAAACAGCAGTTTGAAGGGCCGTAAACCCCTTATACCGTAACCAAGAAGAAAAGATGAGATAATAGATAAGGAAACGCAACAACACAAAGAGAAAATAGTACCTGACGCAGAGGCTCTCGGCCAAGAGGAGATCCCAACATACCTCTTCATCGTGGCCACCAGGGCGGTGGAGTTGCGGACGACACACGCCCAAGAGGATAACCCTCACTAAAAATGCCACTTCTCTACGGCTACCAGGTGAGCAAAGTAAACAGAGGGGATGTAAAACCAAAGCATTAAACATGCCATAACGGCACGACGTTGAAGCAATCCACCAAGCGCTCAACCACCAAAGCCGATGGCGTCGAGGTCTATCATAAAGGTTGTCGATATGCTTGGGAGGCATTAAATTACAATCCGAAACTCTTTCGAACGGATGGAAAAAGGCCGACATCCGTATCCCGTTTCGACGGTCATTGGGAGGGTGAAAAAAGCCAACAAATAACATAGTCCATACCTGGACAAAAAGCCATAGGACCGAATACAGCATGAAACTCAAAACACAGTAAAGACATCTTGTGTACAGATTGAAGAGCGCTAATAGTGGCAATCAGGAGGAGGAAGGACAATGCCAGAATCGAAGGAAACAAGTCGACAATGGGAGTGTATAGTCGGCTTCCCAGGGAGAAGGAAGACGTAGCCAGAAACGGAGGAAACAAGCCGACAACAGAAGCAAAACAACATGGTAAGAAGGACAATCAGGAACAGAAAGCACCAAGACCATACTCGACCTCTGAAGAAAGAGCACTGAATCACACATAAGCGTTGATGACCACCAACGCCAGTGTAGGTAAGGTCCTTCATGGAGGGTGGAAAGTAGGGTGGAGTGTAGTTCACGGATAAACCTGATCGGATGACGGATCCCTCTACTCCAAAGGCGAACAACATGGATCCTCTAGAGGCGATCAAAGAAGAATCTGCGAACAACATGGGAGAGAAGAAGAAGTGCGAAGAGGAGAGAAGAAAGAATGAGAATCAATTCACAGTCAAAAAACCTTATGAACTGATGGAAAAAGAACGACACCCTTATCTCATGTCGATCATTACGATCACCGGGAGGGATAAAATAAATAACAAATAACTCAGTCCATACCAGGGGTCGGAAGAGAAGGAGAATCCTTGCAAAACTTAATAATAAGAGTTTAAAAGAAAGGGGTAACCAAACCAAACCAGAGAACTGTGCAGAACCGGCCGCCCAAGGCAATTTGGCATAATAATAATGATGAACCTGGGTAGAAAACAGTAAGGCCGAAATCAGCATGAGAAGCAAGTCACGGCCAAGGCATCGTGTTGACGGTCGGAAGAGCGCAGGTAATAATGACATCCAGGAAAAATGCAAAAGACGCATCAAAGCCATAATCGGCCACTGAACAAAGAACACTGAACCGCATGTAAGCGATGATGGCCACCATCGCCTGCGTTGGTAAGATCCCTCATTGAGGGTGGAAAACAAAATGGAGTACAGATCACGGACAAAACTGAGTAGATCGTAGCCAAGATAGTTGTCGGTCTAATTTTAACCGACTAAAAAGCTGAAAATTTTAGATTTATCTGTATAATTTTGTTCAAAATCCCATAACTAACTATTTGAACTCATAAAATTTGATTTAATAACATTTGGTTTTCGTTTTATTGGGATTAAAACGTGCATGTCCAAAAAGGCTTTGTAGAGAATCCGTTCGTATTTTAACCTAGTAAAAAGCTAAAAATTTTAGATTAATCTGTATAATTTTGTTCAAAAGCCCATAATTAATTATTTAAACTAAAAAAATTTTATTTAATAACATCTAGTTATCGTTTTGTTCGGATTAAAACGTGCATGTCTAAAAAGGCTTTATAGAGAATTCGTTCAAATTTTAACCGAGTAAAATATTGAAAATTTTAGATTAATCTATATAATTTTATTCAAAAGACCATAATTAACTATTTGAACTCGTAAAATTTGATTTAATAACATTTGATTTTCGTTTTGTTAGGATTAAAACGTGCATATCTAAAAAGGCTTTATAAAGAATCCGTTCGAATTTTAACTAAGTAAAAAGCTAAAAATTTTAGATTAATCTGTATAATTTTGTTCAAAAGCTCAAAATTATATTTTTGAACTCATAAAATTTTATTTAATAAAATCTGGTTTTCGTTTTGTTGGAATTAAAATATGCATGTCTAAAAAGGCTTTGTAGAGAATCCGTTCGAATTTTAACCGAGAAAAAAGGTAAAAATTTTAGATTAATATGTATAATTTTGTTCAAAAGCCCATATTCAACTATTTGAACTCATAAAATTCAATTTAATAATATTCGTTTTTCGTTTTTTTGGAATTAAAACTTGCTTGTCTAAAATTGCTTTATAGAGAATCCGTTCAAATTTTAACCGACTAAAAAGCTGAAAATTTTAGATTTATCTGTATAATTTTGTTCAAAATCCCATAACTAACTATTTGAAATCATAAAATTTGATTTAATAACATCTGGTTTTCGTTTTGTTGGGATTAAAACGTGCATGTCCAAAAAGGCTTTGTAGAGAATCCGTTCGTATTTTAACCTAGTAAAAAGCTAAAAGTTTTAGATTAATCTGTATAATTTTGTTCAAAAGCCCATGTTCAACTATTTGAACTCAAAAAATTTGATTTGGTTTTGTAGGGACTAAAACTTGCTTGTCTAAAATTGCTTTATAGAGAATCCATTCGAATTTTAACCGAGTAAAAAGCTGAAAATTTTAGATTTATCTGTATAATTTTGTTGAAAATCTCATAATTAACTATTTGAAATCATAAAATTTGATTTAATATCATCTGGTTTTGTTTTGTTCGGATTAAATTGTCCACGTTTAAAAAGGCTTTATAGAGAATCCGTTCAAATTTTAAACGAGTAAAAAGCTGAAACTTTTAGATTGATCTGTATAATTTTGTTTAAAAGCCCATTATTAATTATTTGAACTCAAAAAAGTTGATTTAATAACATTTAGTTATCTTTTTGTTCGGATTAAAACGTGCATGTCTAAAAAGGCTTTATATAGAATCTGTTCGAATTTTAATCGAGTAAAAAGTTGAAAATTTTAGATTAATTTATATAATTTTGTACAAAAGCACATAATTAACTATTTGAAATCATAAAATTTGATTTAATAACATTTGATTTTCGTTTTGTTAGGATTAAAACGTGCTTGTCTAAAAAGACTTTATAGAGAATCCGTTCGAATTTTAACCGAGTAAAAAGCTGAAAATTTTAGATTAATCTGTATAATTTTGTTCAAAAGCTCAAAATTAGATATTTGAAATCATAAAATTTGATTTAATAACATTTGATTTTCGTTTTGTTAGGATTAAAACGTGCTTGTCTAAAAAGACTTTATAGAGAATCCGTTCGAATTTTAACCGAGTAAAAAGCTGAAAATTTTAGATTAATCTGTATAATTTTGTTCAAAAGCTCAAAATTAGATATTTGAACTCATAAAATTTCATTTAATAAAATATTGTTTTCGATTTGTTGGGATTAAAATGTGCATGTCTAAAAATTAAAAAGTCTTTGTAAAAAGCTAAAAATTTTAGATTAATTTGTATAATTTAGTTCGATAGCCCATATTCAACTATTTGAACTCATAAAATTTGATTTAATATCATCTGGTTTTCATTTTGATGGGATTAAAACGTGCATTTCTAAAATTGCTTTATAGAGAATCCGTTCAAATTTTAACCGAGTAAAAAGCTAAAAATTTTAGATTTATCTGTATAATTTTATTCAAAATCCCATAATTAACTATTTGAACTCATAAAATTTTATTTAATAACATCTTGTTTTGTTTTATTCTGATTAAAACGTGCATGTCTAAAAAGCTTTATAGAGAATCCGTTAAAATTTTAACCGAGTAAAAAGCTGAAAATTTTTTATTAATTTATATAATTTTGTTCAAAAGACTATAATTAATTATTTAAACTCAAAAAATTGGATTTAATAACATCTAGTTATCGTTGTGTTTGGATTAAAACGTGCATGTCTAAAAAGGCTTTATAGAGAATCTGTTCGAATTTTAACCTAGTAAAAATCTAAAAATTTTAGATTAATCTGTATAATTATATTCAAAAGCTCAAAATTAAATATTTGAACTCATAAAATTTAATTTAATAAATCCGGTTTTCGTTTTGTTGAGATTAAAATGTGCATGTCTACAAAGGCTTTGTAGAGAATCCATTTGAATTTTAACCGAGTAAAAAGCTAAAAATTTTAGATTAATCTGTATAATTTTGTTCAAAAGCCCATGTTCAACTATTTGAACTCATAAAATTTGAATTAATAACATCTGGTTTTCGTTTTGGTGGGATTAAAACTTGCATGTCTAAAATTGTTTTATAGAGAACCCGTTCGAATTTTAACCGAGTAAAAAGCTGAAAATTTTAGATTTACCTGAATAATTTTGTTCAAAATCCCATAATTAACTATTTGAACTCATAAAATTTTATTTAATAACATCTGGTTTTTGTTTTGTTCGGATTAAAACGTGCATGTCTAAAAAGGCTTTATAGAGAATCCGTTCAAATTTTAACCGAGTAAAAAGCTGAAACTTTTAGATTAATTTGTATAATTTTTTTCAATAGCCCATAATTAATTATTTGAACTCAAAAAATTTGATTTAATAACATCTACTTATCGTTTTGTTCGGTTTAATACGTGCATGTCTAAAAATGCTTTATAGAGAATCTGTTCGAATTTTAACTGAGTAAAAAGTGGAAAATTTTAGATTAATTTGTATAATTTTGTTTAAAAGCCCATAATTAATTATTTGAACTTAAGAAATTTGATTTAATAACATCTAGTTATTATTTTATTCGAATTAAAACGTGCATGTCTAAAAAGGCTTTATAGAGAATTTGTTCAAATTTTAACCGAATAAAAAGCTGAAAATTTTAGATTAATCTGTATAATTTTGTTCAAAAGCCCATAATTAATTATTTGAACTCAAAAAATTTGATTTAATAACATCTAGTTATCATTTTATTCAGATTAAAACGTGTATGTCTAAAAAGGCTTTATAGAGAATCTGTTCAAATTTTAACCGAGTAAAAAGCTGAAAATTTTAGATTAATCTCTGTAATTTTGTTCAAAAGCCCTTAATTAACTATTTAAACTCATAAAATTTGATTTAATAACATCTGATTTTCGTTTTGTTGGGATTAAAACGTGCATGTCTAAAAAGTCTTGATAGGGAATCCGTTCGAATTTTAACCGAGTAAAAAGCTAAAAATTTTAGATTAATAACTATAATTTTGTTCAAAAGCTCAAAATTAACTATTTGAACTCATAAAATTTCATTTAATAAAATTTGGTTTTCGTTTTGTTGGGATTAAAACGTGTATGTGTAAATGGGCTTTAAAGAGAATCTGCTCGAATTTTATCCGAGTAAAAAGATGAAAATTTTAGATTAATCTGCATAATTTTTTTCAAAAGCCCATAATTAATTATTTGAACTCAAAATATTTGATTTAATAACATCTAGTTATCGTTTTGTTGGGATTAAAACGGCTTTATAGAGAATCCGTTCAAATTCTAACCGAGTAAAAAGTTGAAAATTTTAGATTAATCTGTATAATTTTGTTTAAAAGCCCATAATTAATTATTTGAACTCAAAAAATTGGATTTAATAACATCTCGTTATCGTTTTGTTTGGATTAAAACGTGCATGTCTAAAAAGGCTTTATAGAGAATCTGTTCGAATTTTAACCGACTAAAAAGTTGAAAATTTTATATTAATCTGTATAATTTTGTTCAAAAGCCCATAATTAACTATTTGAACTCATAAAATTTGAATTAATAACATCTGGTTTTCGTTTTGTTGGGATTAAAACGTACATGTCTATAAAGGCTTTATAGAGAATCCGTTCGAATTTTAATAGAGTAAAAAGCAGAAAATTTTAGATTAATCTATATACTTTTGTTTGAAAGGTCAAAATTAAATATTTGAACTCATAAAATTTAATTTAATAAAATCTGGTTTTCGTTTTGTTGGGATTAAAATGTGCATGTCTAAAAAGGCTTTATAGAGAATCTGTTCAAATTTTAACCGAGTAAAAAGCTAAAAATTTTAGATTAATCTATATAATTTTCTTCAAAAGCGCATATTCAACCATTTGAAATCATAAAATTTGATTTAATAACATCTAATTTTTGTTTTGTTGGGATTAAAACTTACTTGTCAAAAAATGAAAGAATTTGTCATTTTTTGTTCTATCGCAATATAGAACGTAGAGACAAGTAGAGTCTTATTCTTATTATTCTTCGTCTATAAATATCCAAATTTTGATTCCTAATACCCCATAGATAGTTCGAACTCTATAGGAGCAATACTCAATTTTCGCTCCAATGGTTTGTAGAGGAACCCGTTCAAATTTTAACCGAGTAAAAGGCTAAAACTTTTAGATTAATTTGTATAATTTTGTTCAAAAGCCCATAATTAATTATTTGAACTTAAAAAATTTGATTTAATAACATCTACTTATCGTTTTGTTCGGTTTAATACGTGCATGTCTAAAAAGACTTTATAGAGAATCTGTTCGAATTTTAATCGAGTAAAAATTTGAAAATTTTTGATTAATTGGTATAATTTTGTTCAGAATCCCATAATTAATTATTTGAAGTCAAAAAAGTTGATTTAATAACATCTAGTTATCTTTTTGCTCGGATTAAAACGTGCATGTCTAAAAAGGCATTATAGAGAATCCGTTCAAATTTTAACCGAGTAAAAAGCTGAAAATTTTAGATTAATCAGTATAACTTTGTTCAAAAGCCCTTAATTAACTATTTGAACTCATAAAATTTGATTTAATAATATCTGCTTTTCGTTTTGTTGGGATTAAAACGTTCATATCTAAAAAGGCTTTATAGAGAATCCGTTCAAATTTTAACCGAGTATAAAGCTAAAAATTTTAGATTAATCTGTATAATTTTGTTCAAAAGCCCATATTCAAATATTTGAACTCATAAAATTTGATTTAATAACATCTAATTTTTGTTTTGTTGGGATTAAAACTTGCTTGTGTAAAATTGCTTTATAGAGAATTCGTTCGAATTTTAACTAAGTAAAAAGCTGAAAATTTTAGATTTATCTGTATAATTTTGTCGAAAATCTCATAATTAACTATTTAAACTCTTAAAATTTGATTTAATAACATCTGGTTTGTTTTGTTCGGACTAAAACGTCCACGTCTAAAAAGGCTTTATAGAGAATCTGTTCAAATTTTAAACGAGTAAAAAGCTGAAAATTTTAGATTAATATATATAATTTTGTTCAAAAGACCATAATTAACTATTTGAACTCGTAAAATTTGATACTAATAATATCTGATTTTCGGTTTGTTAGGATTAAAACGTGCATGTCTAAAAAGGCTTTATAGAGAATCTGTTTGAATTTTAACCGAGTAAAAAGCTTAAAATTTTAGATTAATCTGTATAATTTTGTTCAAAAGCTCAAAATTAAATATTTGAAGTCATAAAATTCATTTAATAAAATCTTGTTTTCGTTTTGTTGGGATTAAAACGTGGATGTCTAAAAAGGCTTTGTAGAGAATTCGTTCGAATTTTAACCGAGTAAAAAGCTAAAAATTTTATATTAATCTGAATAATTTTGTTTAATAGACCATATTCAACTATTTGAACTCATAAAATTTGAATTAATAACATCTGGTTTTCGTTGTGGTGGGATTAAAACTTGCATGTCTAAAATTTCTTTATAGAGAACCCGTTTGAATTTTAACCGAGTAAAAAGCTGAAAATTTTAGATTTATGTCATAACCCGATTTTAAGAGTCAAAATCCCTAATCGAGACCTAATAATTGGGGATTTAAAAATTCTGAGAATATGGACTAAATTGAAAGTTTTAAAACTTTAGGGCCAAATGGTAAGAATTCAAAAATTGCGAGCCCTTGAATGGTAATTATACCATTTTACAAGGGTAACGTCTCCTTCCCCGATTTTTCTCTTCAGTTTCGAATCTAAGAATTTAATTCCCTTAAATATGATTTATCCTTCTCTTAATATGTACCTTTGTTGAAACCAATTGAGAAAACAAAAAATCTGTGATTCATTGTTTCCTTTCAATCAAAGAATCGGGTAAGTCTTCAACCCTTCCTATTTTCGTTTTATTTTATTTGATTAAACATTGTTGTTGTTGTTCGAATCGAGTTTAGATGTGGGGCTTTAGTGCCGAATCGTTAAGGGTTTATTAGGATGAATTTTGAATCAAATCGGGGTTGAAAAATGGGGTTTAAAGTCGAAATAATGGGTGTTTGGCTAGGGAGAAAATATGGAAATTTTCCAGATTTTCCCGGTAAATCTAGGAAATTCCTAGATTTTCCCGGGAAACAAACAACCCTAGAGAACCGGCCCAAGCCAAACCGTGACCCGTCCGACCCAACCCCAGACCCGACCCAACCCGACTGCCCGGACCCGACCCGACCACCTAGACCGACCCGATCTCCGACCCGTTACCCGACCCGGCTGACATCATCGCTGACGTCACTGTTGGCGTCAGCGTTGACTGATGACGTCACTGCTGATGTCAACATTAACCAGTGCTGACATCAGTAGTTGACTTTTTCGACTCGGGCCCGCTTTATTTTTTTGACGTCCTGAATCCAATGGCGTTGTCCGTTTTTCAAAATTCGAACCCGAAGTGTCATTTTTGGGGGTTTTATGTTCGATACGTTATTTAGAAATTATCTGTAAAAGTTTCTGAACAAGTTTTTGTTTGCTTCAGGTGACGAGGATTCCGACCCCTAGCAGTTGCCTCCTCCTCCTGTACGAGGTCCAATACACCCACATTCGGGACCATCACGTGAGTAACAGTTAAATTCTGTTTAGTATTATTTTACGGTAGTGTGGCATAGTAGGATTTCTAACGTAATTCCGTTATTTGTAGACTCTACTCCTGCTCAGTCCGGTGGTAGAGCCGAGTCTAGTAGACGTGAGGGTCGTCGTTGAGTCTTCTGATACAGGTGTGTTCTCTCCCGTTCAGCCTATAAATTCTGTTATTCTGTATATTCGATTCTGTTATCTATATGATCATGCATCATTCTGTTATATCATATCTGTTTCTGTTATCTGTCATGCTTGCCTCCTGTTAGATAATAAGGCATGCATTCTGATTCTGTATCTGCATTTAACATGGTATCTAGGATGTTATCTGTGTACGGGGAAGTTAGTGATTTTATCACTTCTGTTCAGTGGCTCCACCTTCGGGTCGAGATATCACTTCTGTTTGTGTGATGGTGTTAGAGTGGTCTGGGGACCAACTCTTCTGAGGTGTTCGGAGATGGGTGCATATCATGCATACTCTGTCTGTTTTGCATATTCTGTTCTGTTATTCCGTTATCTGTTCTAGAGACACACTAGGCTCCCCAGCTTACACCCTCTTAGGTTCTTGTTTCAGATCTTAGACCTAGGCTCGGTACGGTACTTGGAGGTTCCTGTTCCAGTATCTGATTTATAGTATGTAATCATTTTCGGATTCCGAATTATTTATCATATTTGAACAATATTTCTGTAATACAGTTATTAAACTTTTATCGGTTTCTGTGAGGTTTATTGTTTATAAATTTATGGGTTGGACTTTATTTTGTAAATGTTAATTTTTATTATTATTTTAATTTATTAATTATTCAAAAATTTAACCGAATATTTTTATATTTATTTTTGTAAAACCCTAACGTGCCAAACAAGTTATCTGTTTGTAAACCCTAACTTGTAATCTAAGAAATTAGTTTAATTTTAGGGGTTACATTTAGTGGTATCAGAGCCCGGTTCAACCCACGGACTGTGAAGTCCGAAATGATTTTGATCTGAAAATGTTTTGTCAAAGTATTTGAAAATCCGGAATTCTGTTTTGACTCGTATTTTGAAATTTTCTGAAATATTTCGAATATTACTCCAAGTACCGACACTAATAGGATTCTGTCTGTCTTCTGTAGATATTCTACTATACCACCGCGTCGAAGTACCCGTTTAGCGACCGGTAGAGGCCGTGGCCGAGGTCGATCTGTAGCCTCTTCCAGTGATGTTCCGCCTCCTGTGGACCCGCCACAGGCTCAGAGTCTGACACAGAACCTAGGAGGAGAGGCTCAACCCGAGATACAGACCGAGGCTCAGCAAGCCGAGGTTGATCAGCCGGTCCAGAGTGAGGGACCATATGTGCCTGGGGACCGTGAGATTGTCGGTTTGGATTCAGTGATAGTACAGAGGGAGTTACTCAGATTTCTGCGACAGAATGAGGGTTCCAGGAAACCCATATCCACTGAACTTCTGGCAGCTGGGATGACTATGTTTGACGGCAAGACCGGTATTGACCCAGCCGATGCAGAATACTGGCTGAAGAAACTTCAGCGTCTGTTTGTCGAGATGGAATACCCCTTTGATAGGAAATTGAGGGTAGCGATATCATTGCTACAGGGAGAGGCCCTGAACTGGTGGGAGGCAGAAGAAAAGGTTACTGCTTCTGAAAGGATTAACTGGGAGTTCTTCAGATAGAGTTTTGAGGACTTATATGTGGGCCTAGAGTACTTGGCTAAATACCGAGAGGACTTCCTGAATCTGCAACAGAATGACATGTCTGTCAAGGATTATGAGATTGAGTTTCTGAGACTACTACAGTATGCCCCTGGTATTGTGACGACCGAGAAGCAAAAGTGTTATCACTTTTTGAAAGGTCTCCGGATACCGCTGAAGATTGCAGTGGCTACACATCACGATACAGAGTACAAGATGATCACTCGGCGTGCCAGGACAACCGAGCGTAATAAGGTTCTAAGGGTTTAGATGGAACCCCAAGGTTAGGATTGAGGTAAACGACAACCTGTCTCATCTGCTCAGTACAGTCAGGGTTTTTAGTCCCGGAAAAGAGGTCGCGATGAGTATGAGCCACAGAGTTCGACACGGTTTAGACCTGCAGTATCAGCTGTCCCTGCTGCTAGTGGAGCTGGATCCACTAGTACCCGAGCTGTACCTCAGTGTACCTTCTGTAAGAAATGGCACCCCGGAGAGTGTCGCATGCAGAGTGGAGCCTGCTTCCGATGTGGATCCCTTGATCACCGTCTCCGAGACTGTCCAGTGGCACCACAGTCTGGCTATGCTCCAGGGCAATCACAGGCTTTAGTACAGACCCCAATAGGGGGAAGAGGATAGGGTAGACCCGCCGTATCTGGAACTGGTAGCAGAGGCAGACCTAGTTAGTTTAGAGGAGCTGCCAGATCAGGAAGATCTCAGTATGGTATGGTATATGCCACGAGGAGACAGGAGGACCGAGATGAGCCAGACGTCATTGCTGGTACATTTTCTGTACATACTGTTCCCTTCTTCGCACTATTAGATAATGGGTCAACGCATTCATATGTCTCTAGTTCTATAGCGGGGTATCTAAAAATTTCAGAGGAGGATACTGGTAGTTCCGTTTCAGTTTTTAGCCCTGTAGGCCACCAGATGGAGATTTCCAAAGTTTATAGAGATTGTCCCCTTGAGCTTCACGGGGAAATCTTTCCTGTAAATCTGATGAAATTACCATTTGTGGACTTCGATTTGATTTTGGGGATGGACTAGTTATCTGCTCACCGAGTTACTCTGGACTGTGAGCGTAAGAGGGCAATTCTGAGGACTTCTGATGGCCGAGAGGTAACTCTCATCGGTGAGCGCCGAAGTTATCTGTCCAATCTGATTTCAGCCATGAAAGCTGAAAAGATGATCAAGAAGGGGTGTATAGCCTATCTTGCCTACATCCTTGACCGGAGGCAACCTGATTCTAGAATGGATAAGATTCGCGTGGTCTGTGAATTTCCAGATGTTTTTCCGGAAGAGCTACCCCCTAAGCGTGAGGAGGTGGAGTTCAGTATTGAGTTATACCCTGAGACTACTCCTGTATCTATGCCACCTTATCGGATGGCTCCGAAGGAGCTTAAAGAGCTTAAGATTCAGCTACAGGAACTTCTGGATAGAGGTTTCATACAACACAGCGTTTCACCGTGGGGAGCCCCCGTCCTGTTCGTTAAAAAGAAAGATGGCTCTCTGCGCTTATGTATTGATTACTGGAAGCTGAATAAATTGACTGTCAAGAACAAGTACCCCTTTCCCCGCATTGATGACCTATTCGATCAGTTCCGAGGAGCTTCGGTTTTCTCTAAGATAGACCTGAGATCTGTTTATTACCAACTCAAGGTTAAGGATTCTGACGTGTCCAAGACAGCTTTCAGAACTCGTTATGGTCACTATGAGTTTCTGGTAATACCCTTCGGCCTTACGAATACGCCTGCAACATTCATGGACATGATGAATAGGGTGTTTCGACCCTATCTGGATCAGTTCGTAGTGGTTTTCATTGATGACATACTGGTCTACTCCAAGTCTGAGGATGAGTATGAGCAACATCTCCGTATTGTTCTACAGACTCTGAGGGAGAAACAGTTGTACGCAAAGTTCAGTAAAGGTGAATTCTGGCTCTCGGAGGTTGTTTTTCTGGGACACGTGGTATCAGCTAAGGGTATTCAGGTTGATCCGAACAAAATTGAGGCTATTATGAGTTGACAGCAGCCCAAGAATGTAGTAGAGATCCGCAATTTTCTAGGACTAGCGGGTTATTATCAGAGATTTGTGGAGGACTTTTCTTCCATAGCCACTCCATTGACTAAGCTTCTGGGGAAGGATATTCCATTTATCTGGTCTGAGGATCAACAGCAGAGTTTTGATAAACTGAAGTCCGTTTTGACTCAAGCACCAGTTTTGTACAGCCAGAGTCGGGGAAACCCTATACTGTTTACAGTGATGCCTCCTACACTGGTCTGGGTTGTGTTCTGATGCAGGATGGGAAACTAGTGGCTTATGCGTCCCGACACTTAAAACCGCATGAGTGTAACTACCCTACCCACGATCTGGAGTTGGCAGCAGTGATTTTTGTTCTGAAAATCTGGAGACACTATCTCTATGGAGAGAAGTGTTATATTTTTACTGATCATAAAAGTCTTAAGTACCTTCTCACCCAGAAGGAACTTAATCTGAGACAGTGTCGCTGGCTAGAGCTTCTGAAGGACTATGATTGTGAGATTGAACATCATCCTAGTAAGGCTAATGTCGTTGCGGATGCTCTGAGTTGCAACGCCATTTCTGACCTGAGAGCTTTGTTTGCTCGGATGAGTCTGTTAGAGGATGACAGTTTACTAGCAGAGCTTCGGGTGGTTCCTACTTTGATATCCGAGATTCAGGCTGAGCAGCCTAATGATTTATACTTGGCTCACCGTATTACGGAAGTTCAGGAGGGGACTTCTCAGGATTTTTCTCTGAACCAGGATGGAGTTTTGTACTTCCGAGGTCGACTCTGTGTTTCGAGGAATTCTGAACTGAAACAGGTTATTCTGCGAGAGGCTCATGATAGTCCATACTCTATGCACCCTGGAGGTGACAAAATGTATAAGAATCTCCGAGAAAAGTACTGATGGAAAAGTCTCAAGCGAGACGTGGTCAGTTTTGTATCCAAGTGCTTGACTTGTCAGAAAGTCAAAGCAGAACATTAGCAACCATCTGGACTACTTTAGCATATCGAGATTCCTCAGTGGAAATGGGAGCGTATGACCATGGATTTTGTCAGTGGGTTACCTTTGACTCCGTCAAAGAAAGATTTTATCTGGGTCATCATTGATCGTTTGACCAAATCTGCCCACTTTATTCCGGTCAAGACCATTTACCCTCTGAGTAGGTTGGCCCGATTATATATCTCCGAGATTGTCCAGCTACATGGAGTACCTCTGTCTATTATATCTGATCGGGATCCGAGATTTACGTCTAAGTTCTGGGATCTCTGCATACTGCTCTGGGTACTCGACTGAACTTCAACACTGCTTATCACCCTCAAACCGATGGTCAGTCTGAGCGTGTGATTCAGATCCTCGAGGATATGTTGAGAGGATGTATTCTGGATTTCAGAGGTACTAGGAAGATTTCCTACCTTTGGCAGAGTTCGCGTACAACAACAGCTATCAGGCCAGTATTAAGATGGCACCATATGAGGCTCTGTACGGGCGTAAGTGTCGCACCCCAATTGGTTGGACTGAGCTCTTTGAGCACCGTTTACTGGATCTAGATATTGTACATGAGGCTGAGGAGACTATTAGATTGATTCGGGATCGGCTTAAAGCCGCTTTTGATCGACAGAAATCTTACGCGGATTTGAGGCGTAAAGATCTTGAGTTTGATGTTGGTGATGAGGTTTTTCTGAAAGTATCTCCGTGGCGGAAGGTACTACGATTTGGCCGTAAGGGCAAGCTCAGTCCTAGATATATTAGCCCCTACCGGATTATCAGACGTATCGGACTTGTAGCTTATCAGCTTGAGTTACCACCTGAACTCAAGAGGATCCATGATGTGTTCCATGTTTCTGTACTGAGACGTTATCGAGCAGATCCGTCTCATGTTCTGTCTGTGGAGGATTTCGAGATTCGGCCTGATCTGTGTTATGAGGAGGAGCCCGTTGAGATCATTGCTCAGGACCAGAGAGTTCTTCGGAGGAAAACCATTAAGATGGTTAAGGTTCCCTGGCGTAATCGAGGTCTAGATGAGGCTACGTGGGAGCCCAAGTCTGTCATCAAAGCCCAGTATCCGTATCTCTTTGATCCAGGTAAATTTCGAGGACGAAATTTTCTGTAAGGGAGGGAGAGTTGTCATAACCCGATTTTAAGAGTCAAAATCCCCAAAAATAAAGTCAAAATCCCTAATCGAGCCCTAATAATTGGGGATTTAAAAATTCTGAGAATATGGACTAAATTGAAAGTTTTAAAACTTTAGGGCCAAATGGTAAGAATTCAAAAATTGCGAGCCCTTGAATGGTAATTATACCATTTTACAAGGGTAACGTCTCCTTCCCCGATTTTTCTCTTCAGTTTCGAATCTGAGAATTTAATTCCCTTAAATTTGATTTATCCTTCTCTTAATATGTACCTTTGTTGAAACCAATTGAGAAAACAAAAAATCTGTGATTTATTGTTTCCTTTCAATCAGAGAATCGGGTAAGTCTTCAACCCTTCCTATTACCGTTTTATTTTATTTGATTAAACATTGTTGTTGTTGTTCGAATCGAGTTTAGATGTGGGGCTTTAGTGCCGAATCGTTAAGGGTTTATTAGGATGAATTTTGAATCGAATCGGGGTTGAAAAATGGGGTTTAAAGTCGAAATAATGGGTGTTTGGCTAGGGAGAAAATCTAGAAATTTTCCAGATTTTCTTGGTAAATCTAGGAAATTCCCAGATTTTCCCGGGAAACAAACAACCCTGGAGAACTGGCCCAAGCCAAACCGTGACCCGTCCGACCTGACCCCAGACCCGACCCGACCGACCCGACCCGACCCGACCGCCCGGACTGACCCGATCTCCGACCCGTTACCCGACTCGGCTGACATCATCACTGATGTCACTACTGACATCATCACTGACGTCATCTGCTGACGTCATCTACTGACGTCACTGCTGGCGTCAGCGTTGACTGATGACGTCACTGCTGATGTCAACATTAACCAGTGCTGACATCAGTAGTTGACTTTTTCGACTCGGGCCCGCTTTATTTTTTTGACGTCCTGAATCCAATGGCGTTGTCCGTTTTTCAAAATTCGAACCCGAAGTGTCATTTTTGGGGGTTTTATGTTCGATACGTTATTTAGAAATTATCTGTAAAAGTTTCTGAACAAGTTTTTGTTTGCTTCAGGTGACGAGGATTCCGACCCCTAGCAGTTGCCTCCTCCTCCTCCTGTACGAGGTCCAATACACCCACATTCGGGACCATCACGTGAGTAACAGTTAAATTCTGTTTAGTATTATTTTACGGTAGTGTGGCATAGTAGGATTTCTAACGTAATTCCGTTATTTGTAGACTCTACTCCTGCTCAGTCCGGTGGTAGAGCCGAGTCTAGTAGACGTGAGGGTCGTCGTTGAGTCTTCTGATACAGGTGTGTTCTCTCCCGTTCAGCCTGTAAATTTTGTTGTTCTGTATATTCGATTCTGTTATCCGTATGATCATGCATCATTCTGTTATATCATATCTGTTTCTGTTATCTGCCATGCTTGCCTCCTGTTAGATAATAAGGCATGCATTCTGATTCTGTATCTGCATTTAACATGGTATCTGGGATGTTATCTGTGTACGGGGAAGTTAGTGATTTTATCACTTCTGTTCAGTGGCTCCACCTTCGGGTCGAGATATCACTTCTGTTTGTGTGATGGTGTTAGAGTGGTCTGGGGACCAACTCTTCTGAGGTGTTCGGAGATGGGTGCATATCATGCATACTCTGTCTGTTTTGCATATTCTGTTTTGTTATTCCGTTATCTGTTCTAGAGACACACTAGGCTCCCCAGCTTACACCCTCTTAGGTTCTTGTTTCAGATCTCAGACCTAGGCTCGGTACGGTACTTGGAGGTTCCTGTTCCAGTATTTTGATTTATAGTATGTAATCATTTTCGGATTCCGAATTATTTATCATATTTGAACAATATTTCTGTAATACAGTTATTAAACTTTTATCGGTTTCTGTGAGGTTTATTGTTTATAAATTTATGGGTTGGACTTTATTTTGTAAATGTTAATTTTTATTATTATTTTAATTTATTAATTATTCAACAATTTACCCGAATATTTTATATTTATTTTTGTAAAACCCTAACGTGCCAAACAAGTTATCTGTTTGTAAACCTTAACTTGTAATCTAAGAAATTAGTTTAATTTTAGGGGTTAGATTTAGTGGTATTAGAGCCCGGTTCAACCCACGGACTGTGAAGTCCGAAATGATTTTGATCTGAAAATGTTTTGTCAAAGTATTTGAAAATCCGGAATTCTGTTTTGACTCGTATTTTGAAATTTTCTGAAATATTTCGAATATTACTCCAAGTACCGACACTAATAGGATTCTGTCTGTCTTCTGTAGATATTCTACTATACCACCGCGTCGAAGTACCCGTTTAGCGACCGGTAGAGGCCGTGGCCGAGGTCGATCTGTAGCCTCTTCCAGTGATGTTCCGCCTCCTGTGGACCCGCCACAGGCTCAGAGTCTGACACAGAACCTAGGAGGAGAGGCTCAACCCGAGATACAGACCGAGGCTCAACAAGTCGAAGTTGATCAGCCGGTCCAGAGTGAGGGACCATATGTGCCTGGGGACCGTGAGACTGTCGGTTTGGATTTAGTGATAGTACAGAGGGAGTTACTCAGATTTCTGCGACAGAATGAGGGTTCCTGGAAACCCATATCCACTGAACTTCTGGCAGCTGGGATGACTATGTTTGACGGCAAGACCGGTATTGACCCAGCCGATGCAGAATACTGGCTGAAGAAACTTCAGCGTCTGTTTGTCGAGATGGAATACCCCTTTGACAGGAAATTGAGGGTAGCAATATCATTGCTACAGGGAGAGGCCCTGAACTGGTGGGAGGCAGAAGAAAAGGTTACTGCTTCCGAAAGGATTAACTAGGAGTTCTTCAGATAGAGTTTTGAGGACTTATATGTGGGCCTAGAGTACTTGGCTAAATACCGAGAGGACTTCCTGAATCTGCAATAGAATGACATGTCTGTCAAGGATTATGAGATTGAGTTTCTGAGACTACTACAGTATGCCCCTAGTATTGTGACGACCGAGAAGCAAAAGTGTTATCACTTTTTGAAAGGTCTCCGGATACCGCTGAAGATTGCAGTGGCTACACATCACGATACAGAGTACAAGATGATCACTCGGCGTGCCAGGACAGCCGAGCGTAATAAGGTTCTGAGGGATTAGATGGAACCCCAAGGTTAGGATTGAGGTAAACGACAGCCTGTCTCATCTGCTCAGTACAGTCAGGGTTTTTAGTCCCGGAAAAGAGGTCGCGATGAGTATGAGCCACAGAGTTCGACACGGTTTAAACCTGCAGTATCAGCTGTCCCTGCTGCTAGTGGAGCTGGATCCACTAGTACCCGAGCTGTACCTTAGTGTACCTTCTGTAAGAAATGGCACCCCGGAGAGTGTCGCATGCAGAGTGGAGCCTGCTTCCGATGTGGATCCCTTGATCACCGTCTCCGAGACTGTCCAGTGGCACCACAGTCTGGCTATGCTCCAGGGCAATCACAGGCTTTAGTACAGACCACAATAGGGGGAAGAGGACAGGGTAGACCCGCCGTATCTGGAACTGGTAGTAGAGGCAGACCTAGTTAGTTCAGAGGAGCTGCCAGATCAGGAAGATCTCAGTATGGTATGGTATATGCTACGAGGAGACAGGAGGACCGAGATGAGCCAGACGTTATTGCTGGTACATTTTCTGTACATACTGTTCCCTTCTTCGCACTATTAGATAATGGGTCAACGCATTCATATGTCTCTAGTTCTATAGCGGGGTATCTAAAAATTTCAGAGGAGGATACTGGTAGTTCCGTTTCAGTTTTTAGCCCTGTAGGCCACCAGATGGAGATTTCCAAAGTTTATAGAGATTGTCCCCTTGAGCTTCACGGGGAAATCTTTCCTGTAAATCTGATGAAATTACCATTTGTGGACTTCGATTTGATTTTGGGGATGGACTGGTTATCTGCTCACCGAGTTACTCTGGACTGTGAGCGTAAGAGGGCAATTCTGAGGACTTCTGATGGCCGAGAGGTAACTCTCATCGGTGAGCGCCGAGGTTATCTGTCCAATCTGATTTCAGCCATGAAAGCTGAAAAGATGATCAAGAAGGGGTGTATAGCCTATCTTGCCTACATCCTTGACCGGAGGCAACCTGATTCTAGAATGGATAAGATTCGCGTGGTCTGTGAATTTCCAGATGTTTTTCCGGAAGAGCTACCCCCTAAGCGTGAGGAGGTGGAGTTCAGTATTGAGTTATACCCTGAGACTACTCCTGTATCTATGCCACCTTATCGGATGGCTCCGAAGGAGCTTAAAGAGCTTAAGATTCAGCTACAGGAACTTCTGGATAGAGGTTTCATACAACACAGCGTTTCACCGTGGGGAGCCCCCGTCCTGTTCGTTAAAAAGAAAGATGGCTCTCTGCGCTTATGTATTGATTACTGGAAGCTGAATAAATTGACTGTCAATAACAAGTACCCCTTTCCCCGCATTGATGACCTATTCGATCAGTTCCGAGGAGCTTCGGTTTTCTCTAAGATAGACCTGAGATCTGTTTATTACCAACTCAAGGTTAAGGATTCTGACGTGTCCAAGACAGCTTTCAGAACTCGTTATGGTCACTATGAGTTTCTGGTAATACCCTTCGGCCTTACGAATACGCCTGCAACATTCATGGACATGATGAATAGGGTGTTTCGACCCTATCTGGATCAGTTCGTAGTGGTTTTCATTGATGACATACTGGTCTACTCCAAGTCTGAGGATGAGTATGAGCAACATCTCCGTATTGTTCTACAGACTCTGAGGGAGAAACAGTTGTACGCAAAGTTCAGTAAATGTGAATTCTGGCTCTCGGAGGTTGTTTTTCTGGGACACGTGGTATCAGCTAAGGGTATTCAGGTTGATCCGAACAAAATTGAGGCTATTATGAGTTGGCAGCAGCCCAAGAATGTAGCAGAGATCCGCAATTTTCTAGGACTAGCGGGTTATTATCAGAGATTTGTGGAGGACTTTTCTTCCATAGCCACTCCATTGACTAAGCTTCTGGGGAAGGATATTCCATTTATCTGGTCTGAGGATCAACAGCAGAGTTTTGATAAACTGAAGTCCGTTTTGACTCAAGCACCAGCTTTGTACAGCCAGAGTCGGGGAAACCCTATACTGTTTACAGTGATGCCTCCTACACTGGTCTGGGTTGTGTTCTGATGCAGGATGGGAAACTAGTGGCTTATGCGTCCCGACACTTAAAACCGCATGAGTGTAACTACCCTACCCACGATCTGGAGTTGGCAGCAGTGATTTTTGTTCTGAAAATCTGGAGACACTATCTCTATGGAGAGAAGTGTTATATTTTTACTGATCATAAGAGTCTTAAGTACCTTCTCACCCAGAAGGAACTTAATCTGAGACAGTGTCGCTGGCTAGAGCTTCTGAAGGACTATGATTGTGAGATTGAACATCATCCTAGTAAGGCTAATGTCGTTGCGGATGCTCTGAGTTGCAACGCCATTTCTGACCTGAGAGCTTTGTTTGCTCGGATGAGTCTGTTAGAGGATGACAGTTTACTAGCAGAGCTTCGGGTGGTTCCTACTTTGATATCCGAGATTCAGGCTGAGCAGCCTAATGATTTATACTTGGCTCACCGTATTACGGAAGTTCAGGAGGGGACTTCTCAGGATTTTTCTCTGAACCAGGATGGAGTTTTGTACTTCCGAGGTCGACTCTGTGTTTCGAGGAATTCTGAACTGAAACAGGTTATTCTGCGAGAGGCTCATGATAGTCCATACTCTATGCACCCTGGAGGTGACAAAATGTATAAGAATCTCCGAGAAAAGTACTGATGGAAAGGTCTCAAGCGAGACGTGGTCAGTTTTGTATCCAAGTGCTTGACTTGTCAGAAAGTCAAAGCAGAACATTAGCAACCATCTGGACTACTTTAGCATATCGAGATTCCTCAGTGGAAATGGGAGCGTATGACCATGGATTTTGTCAGTGGGTTACCTTTGACTCCGTCAAAGAAAGATTTTATCTGGGTCATCATTGATCGTTTGACCAAATCTGCCCACTTTATTCCGGTCAAGACCATTTACCCTCTGAGTAGGTTGGCCCGATTATATATCTCCGAGATTGTCCAGCTACATGGAGTACCTCTGTCTATTATATCTGATCGGGATCCGAGATTTACGTCTAAGTTCTGGGATCTCTGCATACTGCTCTGGGTACTCGACTGAACTTCAACACTGCTTATCACCCTCAAACCGATGGTCAGTCTGAGCGTGTGATTCAGATCCTCGAGGATATGTTGAGAGGATGTATTCTGGATTTCAGAGGTACTAGGAAGATTTCCTACCTTTGGCAGAGTTCGCGTACAACAACAGCTATCAGGCCAGTATTAAGATGGCACCATATGAGGCTCTGTACGGGCGTAAGTGTCGCACCCCAATTGGTTGGACTGAGCTCTTTGAGCACCGTTTACTGGATCTAGATATTGTACATGAGGCTGAGGAGACTATTAGATTGATTCGGGATCGGCTTAAAGCCGCTTTTGATCGACAGAAATCTTACGCGGATTTGAGGCGTAAAGATCTTGAGTTTGATGTTGGTGACGAGGTTTTTCTAAAAGTATCTCCGTGGCGGAAGGTACTACGATTTGGCCGTAAGGGCAAGCTCAGTCCTAGATATATTGGCCCCTACCGGATTATCAGACGTGTCGGACTTGTAGCTTATCAGCTTGAGTTACCACCTGAACTCAAGAGGATCCATGATGTGTTCCATGTTTCTGTACTGAGACGTTATCGAGCAGATCCGTCTCATGTTCTGTCTGTGGAGGATTTCGAGATTCGGCCTGATCTGTGTTATGAGGAGGAGCCCGTTGAGATCATTGCTCAGGACCAGAGAGTTCTTCGGAGGAAAACCATTAAGATGGTTAAGGTTCCCTGGCGTAATCGAGGTCTAGATGAGGCTACGTGGGAGCCCAAGTCTGTCATCAAAGCCCAGTATCCGTATCTCTTTGATCCAGGTAAATTTCGAGGACGAAATTTTCTATAAGGGAGGGAGAGTTGTCATAACCCAATTTTAAGAGTCAAAATCCCCAAAAATAAAGTCAAAATCCCTAATCGAGCCCTAATAATTGGGGATTTAAAAATTCTGAGAATATGGACTAAATTGAAAGTTTTAAAACTTTAGGGCCAAATGGTAAGAATTCAAAAATTGCGAGCCCTTGAATGGTAATTATACCATTTTACAAGGGTAACGTCTCCTTCCCCGATTTTTCTCTTCAGTTTCGAATCTGAGAATTTAATTCCCTTAAATTTGATTTATCCTTCTCTTAATATGTACCTTTGTTGAAACCAATTGAGAAAACAAAAAATCTGTGATTTATTGTTTCCTTTCAATCAGAGAATCGGGTAAGTCTTCAACCCTTCCTATTACCGTTTTATTTTATTTGATTAAACATTGTTGTTGTTGTTCGAATCGAGTTTAGATGTGGGGCTTTAGTGCCGAATCGTTAAGGGTTTATTAGGATGAATTTTGAATCGAATCGGGGTTGAAAAATGGGGTTTAAAGTCGAAATAATGGGTGTTTGGCTAGGGAGAAAATCTAGAAATTTTCCAGATTTTCTTGGTAAATCTAGGAAATTCCCAGATTTTCCCGGGAAACAAACAACCCTGGAGAACTGGCCCAAGCCAAACCGTGACCCGTCCGACCCGACCCCAGACCCGACCCGACCGACCAGACCAGACCAGACCAGACCGCCCGGACTGACCCGATCTCCGACCCGTTACCCGACTCGGCTGACATCATCGCTGATGTCACTACTGACATCATCACTGACGTCATCTACTGACGTCACTGCTGGCGTCAGCGTTGACTGATGACGTCACTACTGATGTCAGCGTTGACCAGTGCTGACATCAACAGTTGACTTTTTTGACTCGGGCCCGCTTTATGTTTTTTGACGTCCTGAATCTAATGGCACTGTCCGTTTTTCGAAATTCGAATCCAAAGTGTCATTTTTGGGGTTTTATGTTCGATACGTTATTTGGAAATTATCTGTAAAAGTTTCTGAACAAGTTTCTGTTTGCTTCAGGTGACGAGGATTTTGACCCCGAATAGTTGCCTCCTCCTCCTGTACGAGGTTTGATACACCCACATTCGGGACCATCACGTGAGTAACAGTTAAATTCTGTTTAGTATTATTTTACGGTAGTGTGGCATAGTAGGATTTCTAATGTAATTCCGTTATTTGTAGACTCTACTCCTGCTCAGTCCGGTGGTAGAGCCGAGTCTAGTAGACGTGAGGGTCGTCGTTGAGTCTTCTGATACAAGTGTGTTCTCTCCCGTTCAGCCTGTAAATTTTGTTGTTCTGTATATTCGATTCTGTTATCCATATGATCATGCATCATTCTGTTATATCATATCTGTTTCTGTTATCTGTCATGCTTGCCTCCTGTTAGATAATAAGGCATGCATTCTGATTCTGTATCTGCATTTAACATGGTATCTGGGATGTTATCTGTGTATGGGGAAGTTAGTGATTTTATCACTTCTGTTCAGTGGCTCCACCTTCGGGTCGAGATATCACTTCTGTTTGTGTGATGGTGTTAGAGTGGTCTGGGGACCAACTCTTCTGAGGTGTTCGGAGATGGGTGCATATCATGCATACTCTGTCTGTTTTGCATATTCTGTTCTGTTATTCCGTTATCTGTTCTAGAGACACACTAGGCTCCCCATCTTACACCCTCTCAGGTTCTTGTTTCAGATCTCAGACCTAGGCTCGGTACGGTACTTGGAGGTTCCTGTTCCAGTATCTGATTTATAGTATGTAATCATTTTCGGATTCCGAATTATTTATCATATTTGAATAATATTTCTGTAATACAGTTATTAAACTTTTATCGATTTCTGTGAGGTTTATTGTTTATAAATTCATGGGTTGGACTTTATTTTTGTAAAACCCTAACTTGCCAAACAAGTTATCTGTTTGTAAACCCTAACTTGTAATCTAAGAAATTAGGTTAATTTTAGGGGTTACAATTTATCTGTATAGTTTTGTTCAAAATCCCATAATTAACTATTTGAACTCATAAATTTTATTTAATAACATCTGGTTTTTGTTTTGTTCGGATTAAAACGTGCATGTCTAAAAAGGCTTTATAGAGAATCCGTTCAAATTTTAACTGAGTAAAAAGCTGAAACTTTTAGATTAATTTGTATAATTTTGTTCAAAAGCCCATAATTAATTATTTTAACTCAAAAAATTTGATTTAATAACATCTACTTATCGTTTTGTTCGGTTTAATACGTGCATGTCTAAAAAGGCTTTATAGAGAATCCCTTCAAATTTTAAACGAGTAAAAAGTTGAAAATTTTAGATTAATTTGTATAATTTTGTTCAAAAGCCCATAATTAATTATTTGAACTCAAAAAAGTTGATTTAATAACATTTAGTTATCTTTTTGTTTGGATTAAAACGTGCATGTCTAAAAAGGCTTTATAGAGAATCTGTTCGAATTTTAATCGAGTAAAAAGTTGAAAATTTTAGATTAATTTATATAATTTTGTACAAAAGCACATAATTAACTATTTGAACTCATAAAATTTGATTTAATAACATCTGATTTTCGTTTTGTTAGGATTAAAACGTGCTTGTCTAAAAAGACTTTATAGAGAATCCGTTCGAATTTTAACCGAGTAAAAAGCTGAAAATTTTAGATTAATCTGTATAATTTTGTTCAAAAGCTCAAAATTAAATATTTGAACTCATAAAATTTTATTCAATAAAATCTTGTTTTCGTTTTGTTGGGATTAAAATGTGCATGTCTAAAAACGCTTTGTAGAGAATTCGTTCAAATTTTAACCGAGTAAAAAGCTAAAAATTTTATATTAATCTGTATAATTATATTTAAAAGACCATATTCTACTACTTAAACTCATAAAATTTGATTTAATAACATCTGGTTTTTGTTTTGTTGGGATTAAAACGTGCATTTCTAAAATTGCTTTATAGAGAATCCGTTCGAATTTTAATCGAGTAAAAAGCTAAAAATTTTAGATTTGTTTGTATAATTTTATTCAAAATCCCATAATTAACTATTTGAACTCATAAAATTTTATTTAATAACATCTGGTTTTTGTTTTGTTCGGATTAAAATGTGCATGTCTAAAAAGGCTTTATAAAGAATCCGTTCGTATTTTAACCGAGTAAAAAGCTGAAAATTTTAGATTAATCTATATAATTTTGTTCAAAAGCTCAAAATTAAATATTTGAACTAATAAAATTTCATTTAATAAAATCTTGTTTTCGTTTTGTTGGGATTAAAATGTCCATGTCTAAAAAGGCTTTGTAGAGATTCGTTCGAATTTTAACCGAATAAAAAGCTAAAAATTTTAGATTAATATGTATAATTTTGATTAGATTGATTTAATAATATCTGGATTTTGTTTTGTTGGGATTAAAACGTCTACGTCTAAAAAGGCTTTATAGAGAATCCGTTCAAATTTTAAACGAGTAAAAAGCTGAAAATTTTAGAGTAAACTATATAATTTTGTTCAAAAGCTCATAATTAATTATTTGAACTCAAAAAATTTGATTTAATAACATCTAGTTATCATTTTTTCCGGATTAAAACGTACATGTCTAAAAAGGCTTTATAGAGAATCCGTTCGAATTTAACCGAGTAAAAACCTGAAAAATTTTAGATTTATCTGTATAATTTTGTTCAAAATCCCATAATTAAATATTTGAACTAATAAAATTTGATTTAATAACATCTGATTTTTGTTTTGCTCGGATTAAAACATACATGTCTAAAAAGGCTTTATAGAGAATCCGTTCAAATATTAACCGTGTAAAAAGCTGAAAATTTTAGATTAATCTGTATAATTTTGTTCCGAATCTCATAATTAACTATTTGAACTCATAAAATTTGATTTAATAACATCTAGTTTTGTTTTGTTTGGATTAAAACGTCCACGTCTAAAAAGGCTTTATAGAGAATCCGTTCAAATTTTAAACGAGTAAAAATCTAAAAATTTTAGATTAATCTGTATAATTTTGTTGAAAAGCCCATAATTAATTATTTGAACTTAAAAAATTTGATATAATAACATCTAGTTATCATTTTGTTCGGATTAAAACGTGCATGACTAAAAAGGCTTTATAGAGAATCTGTTCGAATTTTAACCTAGTAAAACGCTAAAAATTTTAGATTTATATGTATAATTTTGTTCAAAATCCCATAATTAACAATTTGGATTCATAAAATTTGATTTAATAACATCTGGTTTTTGTTTTGTTCGGAGTAAAACGTGTATGTCTAAAAAAGCTTTATAGAGAATCCGTTCGAATTTTAACCGAGTAAAAAGCTAAAAATTTTAGATTTATCTATATAATTTTGTTCAAAATCTCATAATTAACTATTTAAACTCATAAAATTTGATTTAATATCATCTGGTTTTGTTTAGTTCGGATTAAAATGTGTACGTCTAAAAAGGCTTTATAGAGAATCCGTTCGAATTTTAACCGAGTAAAAAGCTAAAAATTTTAGATTAATTTGTATAATTTTTTTAAAAGCCCGTAATTAATTATTTGAACTCAAAAAAATTGATTTAATAACATCTAATTATCATTTTCTTCGGATTAAAACGTGCATGTCTAAAAAGGCTTTATAGAGAACCGTTTGAATTTTAACCGAGTAAAAAGCTGAAAATTTTAGATTAATCTGCATAATTTTGTTCAAAAGCCCTTAATTAACTATTTGAACTCATAAAATTTGATTTAATAACATCTGGATTTGTTTTGTTGGGATTAAAATGTGCTTGTCTAGAAAGGCTTTATAGAGAATCCGTTCAAATTTTAACCGAGTAAAAAGTTGAAACTTTTAGATTAATCTGTATAATTTTGTTCAAAAGCCCATAATTAATTATTTGAACTCAAAAAATTTGATTTAATAACATCTAGTTATCGTTTTGTTTGGATTAAAACGTGCATGTCTAAAAAGGCTTTATAGAGAATCCGTTCGAATTTTAACAGAGTAAAAAGTTTAAAATTTTAGATTAATTTGTATAATTTTGTTCAAAAGCCCATAATTAATTATTTAAAGTCAAAAAATTTGATTTAATAACATCTGGATTTTGTTTTGTTCGGATTAAAACGTCTACGTCTAAAAAGGCTTTATAGAGAATCCGTTTAAATTTTGTTCGAATTAAAACGTGCATGTCTAAAAAGGCTTTATAGAGAATCCATTCAAATTTTGTCCGGATTAAAACATGCATGTCTAAAAAGGCTTTATAGAGAATCCGTTCGAATTTAACCGAGTAAAACCCTGAAAATTTTAGATTTATCTATATAATTTTGTTCAAAATCCCATAATTAAATATTTGAACTAATAAAATTTGTTTAATAACATCTGATTTTTGTTTTGTTCGGATTAAAACGTGCATGTGTAAAAATGCTTTATAGAGAATCCGTTCAAATATTAACCGAGTGAAAAGCTGAAAATTTTAGATTAATCTGTATAATTTTGTTCCAAATCTCATAATTAACTTTTTGAACTCATAAAATTTGATTTAATAACATCCGGTTTGGTTTTGTTCGGATTAAAACGTCCACGTCTAAAAAGGCTTTATAGAGAATCCGTTCAAATTTTAAACGAGTAAAAATCTAAAAATTTTAGATTAATCTGTATAATTTTGTTGAAAAGCCCATAATTAATTATTTGAACTCAAAAAAATTGATATAATAACATCTAGTTATTATTTTGTTCGGATTAAAACGTGCATGTCTAAAAAGGCTTTATAGAGAATCCGTTCGAATTTTAACCGAGTAAAATGCTAAAAATTTTAGATTTATCTGTATAATTTTGTTCGAAATCCCATAATTAACAATTTGAATTCATAAAATTTGATTTAATAACATCTGGTTTTTGTTTTGTTCGGAGTAAAACGTGTATGTCTAAAGAGGCTTTATAGAGAACCCGTTCGAATTTTAACCGAGTAAAAAGCTAAAAATTTTAGATTTATCTATATAATTTTGTTCAAAATCTTATAATTAACTATATGAACTCATAAAATTTGATTTAATATCATCTGGTCTTGTTTAGTTTGGATTAAAATGTCCACCTCTAAAAAGGCTTTATAGAGAATCCGTTCGAATTTTAACCGAGTAAAAAGCTGAAAATTTTAGATTAATTTGTATAATTTTTTTAAAAGCCTGTAATTAATTATTTGAACTCAAAAAATTTAATTTAATAACATCTAATTATCATTTTGTTCGGATTAAAATGTGCATGTCTAAAAAGGCTTTATAGAGAACCGTTTGAATTTTAACGGAGTAAAAAGCTGAAAATTTTAGATTAATCTGCATAATTTTGTTCAAAAGCCCTTAATTAACTATTTGAACTCATAAAATTTGATTTAATAACATCTGGTTTTTGTTTTGTTGGGATTAAAACGTGCATGTCTAAAAAGTCTATATAGAGAATCCGTTCAAATTTTAACCGAGTAAAAAGCTAAAAATTTTAGATTAATCTGTATAATTTTGTTCAAAAGCACATAATTAATTATTTCAACTCAAAAAATTTGATTTAATAACATCTGGTTTTTGTTTTGTTCAGATTAAAACGTCTGCGTCTAAAAAGGCTTTATAGAGAATCTATTCGAATTTTAACCGAGTAAAAAGTTAAAAATTTTAGATTAATTTGTATAATATAGTTTAAAAGCCCATAATTAAATTATTTGAACTCATAAAATTTGATTTAATAACATCCGATTTTGTTTTGTTCGGATTAAAACGTCCACGTCTAAAAAGGCTTTATAGAGAATCCGTTCAAATTTTGTTCGAATTAAAACGTGCATGTCTAAAAAGGCTTTATAGAGAGTCCGTTCAAATTTTGTCGAGATTAAAACATGCATGTCTAAAAAGGCTTTATAGAGAATCCGTTCGAATTTAACCGAGTAAAAACCTGAAAATTTTAGATTTATCTGTATAATTTTGTTCAAAATCCCATAATTAAATATTTGAACTAATAAAATTTGTTTAATAACATCTGATTTTTGTTTTGTTCGGATTAAAACGTGCATTTCTAAAAATGCTTTATAGAGAATCCGTTCAAATATTAACCGAGTGAAAAACTGAAAATTTTAGATTAATCTGTATAATTTTGTTCCAAATCTCATAATTAACATTTTGAACTCATAAAATTTGATTTAATAACATCCGGTTTTGTTTTGTTCGGGCTAAAACGTCCACGTCTAAAAAGGCTTTATAAAGAATCCGTTCAAATTTTAAACGAGTAAAAATCTAAAAATTTTAGATTAATCTGTATAATTTTGTTTAAAAGCCCATATTCAACTATTTGAACTCATAAAATTCGATTTAATAACATCCGGTTTTCGTTTTGTTGGGATTAAAACTTGCTTGTCTAAAATTGCTTTATAGAGAATCCGTTCGAATTTTAACCGAGTAAAACGCTAAAAATTTTAGATTTATCTGTATAATTTTGTTCAAAATCCCATAATTAACAATTTGAATTCATAAAATTTGATTTAATAACATCTGTTTTTTGTTTTGTTCGGAGTAAAACGTGTATGTCTAAAGAGGCTTTATAGAGAACCCGTTAGAATTTTAACCGAGTCAAAAGCTGAAAATTTTAGATTTATCTATATAATTTTGTTCAAAATCTTATAATTAACTATATGAACTCATAAAATTTGATTTAATATCATCTGGTTTTGTTTAGTTCGGATTAAAATGTCCACGTCTAAAAAGGCTTTATAGAGAATCCGTTTGAATTTTAACCGAGTAAAAAGCTAAAAATTTTAGATTAATTTGTATAATTTTTTAAAAGCCCGTAATTAATTATTTGAACTCAAAAAATTTAATTTAATAACATCTAATTATCATTTTGTTCGGATTAAAATGTGCATGTCTAAAAAGGCTTTATAGAGAACCGTTTGAATTTTAACGGAGTAAAAAGCTGAAAATTTTAGATTAATCTGCATAATTTTGTTCAAAAGCCCTTAATTAACTATTTGAACTCATAAAATTTGATTTAATAACATCTGGTTTTCGTTTTGTTGGGATTAAAACGTGCATGTCTAAAAAGTCTATATAGAGAATCCGTTCAAATTTTAACCGAGTAAAAAGCTGAAAATTTTAGATTAATCTGTATAATTTTGTTCAAAAGCCCATAATTAATTATTTGAACTCAAAAAATTTGATTTAATAACATCTAGTAATTGTTTTGCTCGGATTAAAAAGTGCATGTCTAAAAAGGCTTTATAGAGAATCTGTTCGAATTTTAACAAACTAAAAAGCTGAATATTTTATATTAATCTGTATAATTTTGTTCAAAATCTCATAATTAACTATTTGAACTCATAAAATTGGATTTAATAACATCTGGTTTTGTTTTGCTCGAATTAAAACGTCCATGTCTAAAAAGGCTTTATAGAGAATCCGTTCAAATTTTAAACGAGAAAAAAAGCTAAAAATTTTAGATTAATCTGTATAATTTTGTTCAAAAGCACATAATTAATTATTTCAACTCAAAAAATTTGATTTAATAACATCTGGTTTTTGTTTTGTTCAGATTAAAACGTCTGCGTCTAAAAAGGCTTTATAGAGAATCTATTCGAATTTTAACCGAGTAAAAAGTTAAAAATTTTAGATTAATTTGTATAATATAGTTTAAAAGCCCATAATTAAATTATTTGAACTCATAAAATTTGATTTAATAACATCCGGTTTTGTTTTGTTCGGATTAAAACGTCCACGTCTAAAAAGGCTTTATAGAGAATCCGTTCAAATTTTGTTCGAATTAAAACGTGCATGTCTAAAACGGCTTTATAGAGAATCCCTTCGAATTTTAACCGAGTAAAAAGCTAAAAATTTTAGATTAATCTGTATAATTTTGTTTAAAAGACCATATTCAACTATTTGAACTTATAAAATTTGATTTAATAACATCTGGTTTTCGTTTTGGTGGGATTAAAATATGCATTTCTAAAATTACTTTATAGAGAATCCGTTCGAATTTTAACCGAGTAAAAAGCTTAAAATTTTAGATTTATCTTTATAATTTTATTCAAAATCCCATAATTAACTATTTGAACTTATAAAATTTTATTTAATTACATCTTGTTTTTGTTTTGTTCGGATTAAAACGTGCATGTCTAAAAAGCTTTATAGAGAATCCGTTCAAATTTTAACCGAGTAAAAAGCAGAAAATTTTAGATTAATCTATATAATTTTGTTCAAAAGCCCATAATTAATTATTTGAACTCAAAAAATTGGATTTAATAACATCTAGTTATCATTGTGTTCGGATTAAAACGTGCATGTCTAAAAAGGCTTTATAGAGAATCCGTTTAAATTTAACCGAGTAAAAAGATGAAAATTTTACATTAATCTGTATAATTTTGTTCAAAATCCCATAATTAACTATTTGAACTCGTAAAATTTGATTTAATAACATCTGGTTTCGTTTTTTGGGATTAAAACGTGCATGTCTAAAAAGGCTTTGTAGAGAATCCGTTCGAATTTTAACCGAGTAAAAAGCTAAAAATTTTAAATTAATCTGTATAATTATATTCAAAAGCTCAAAATTAAATATGTGAACTCATAAAATTTAAGTTAATAAAATCCGGTTTTCGTTTTGTTGATATTGAAATGTTCATGTCTAAAAAGGCTTTGTAGAGAATCCGTTCGAATTTTAACCGATTAAAAAGCTAAAAATTTTAGATTAATATGTATAATTTTGTTCAAAAGCCCACGTTCAACTATTTGAACTCATAAAATTTGATTTAGTAAAATCTAATATTCGTTTTGTTGGGATTAAAACTTGCTTGTCTAAAATTAGTTTATAGAGAATACGTTCGAATTTTAACCGAGTAAAAAGATGAAAATTTTAGATTTACCTGTATAATTTTGTTCAGAAGCCCATAATTAACTATTTGAACTCATAAAATTTGATTTAATAACATCTGGATTTGTTTTGTTCGGATTAAAACGTCTACGTCTAAAAAGGCTTTATAGAGAATCTGTTCAAATTTTAATCGAGTAAAAAGTTGAAAATTTTATATTAATCTGTATAATTTTGTTTAAAAGCCCAAAATTAACTATTTGAACTCGTAATATTTGATTTAATAACATCTGGTTTTCGTTTTGTTGGGATTAAAATGTGCATGTCTAAAAAGGCTTTGTAAAGAATCCCTTCAAATTTTAACAGAGTAAAAAGCTAAAAATTTTAGATTAATCTGTATAATTTTGTTCAAAACCCATATTCAACTATTTAAACTCATAAAATTTGATTTAATAACATCTGATTTTTGTTTTGGTGGGATTAAAACTTGCTGGTCTAAAATTGCTTTATAGAGAATCCGTTCGAATTTTAATCGAGTAAAAAGTTGAAAAAATTAGATTTATCTGTATAATTTTATTCAAAATCCCATAATTAACTATTTGAAATCGTAAAATTTTATTTAATAACATATGTTTTTTGTTTTGTTCGGATTAAAACGTGCATGTCTAAAAAGGCTTCATAGAGAATCCGTTCGAATTTAAACGAGTAAAAAAAGCTGAAAATTTTAGATTAATCTGTATAATTTTGTTCAAAAGCACAAAATTAAATATTTGAACTCATAAAATTTCATTTAATAAAATCTTGTTTTAGTTTTTTTTGGATTAAAATGTGCATTTCTAAAAAGGCTTTGTAGAGAATTCGTTGGAATTTTAACTGAGTAAAAATCTAAAAATTTTAGGTTAGTCTGTATAATTTTGTTTAAAAGACCATATTCAACTATTTGAACTCATAAAATTTGATTTATTAACATCTGGTTTTCGTTTTGGTGGGATTAAAACTTGCATGTCTAAAATTGCTTTATAGAGAATCCGTTCAAACTTTAATCGAGTAAAAAGCTAAAAATTTTAGATTTATCTGTATAATTTTGATCAAAATTTCATAATTAACTATTTGAACTCATAAAATTTGATTTAATAACATCTCGCTATTGTTTTGTTCGGATTAAAACTTGCATGTCTAAAAAGGCTTTATAGAGAATTCGTTCGAATTTTAACCGAGTAAAAAGTTGAAAATTTTAGATTAATTTGTATAATTTTGTTCAAAAGCCCATAATTAATTATTTGAACTCAAAAAATTTGATTTAATAACATATGGTTTTTGTTTTGTTCTTATTAAAATGTCTACGTCTAAAAAGGCTCTATAGAGAATCCGTTGGAATATTAACCGAGTAAAAAGCTAAAAATTTTAGATTAATCTGTATAATTTTGTTTAATAGACCATATTCAACTATTTGAAATCATAAAAGTTGATTTAATAACATCTGGTTTTCTTTTTTGTGGGATTAAAACTTGCATGTCTAAAATTGTTTTATAGAGAATCCCTTCGAACTTTAACCGAGTAAAAAGCTGAAAATTTTAGATTAATTTGTATAATTTTGTACAAAAGCCCAATATTAATTATTTGAACTCAAAAAATTTTATTTAATAACATCTAGTTATCGTTTTGTTCGTATTAAAACGTGCATACCTAAAAAGGCTTTATAGAGAATCCGTTCAAATTTTAACCGAGTAAAAAGCTAAAAATTTTAGATGAATCTTTATAATTTTGTTCAAAAGCCCATAATTAATTATTTGAACTCAAAAAATTTGATTTAATAACATCTAGTTATCCTTTTGTTCGGATTAAAACGTGCATGTCTAAAAAGTCTTTATAGAGAATCTGTTCGAATTTTAATCGAGTAAAAAGTTGAAAATTTTAGATTAATTTGTATAATTTTGTTCAAAAGAACATAACTAACTATTTAAAATCATAAAATTTGATTTAATAACATCTTGTTTTTGTTTTGTTGGGATTAAGACGTGCATGTCTAAAAAGGCTTTATAGAGAATCCCTTCAAATTTTAATCGAGTAAAAAGCTGAAAATTTTAGATTAATCTGTATAATTTTGTTCAAAAGCCTATATTCAACTATTTGAACTCATAAAATTCAATTTAATAACATTCGGTTTTCGATTTGTAGGGATTACAACTTGCTTGTCTAAAATTGCTTTATAGAGACTTCTTTCGAATTTTAACCAACTAAAAAGCTGAAAATTTTAGATTTATCTGTATAATTTTGTTCAAAATCATATAATTAACTATTTGAACTCATAAAATTTGATTTAATAACATATGGTTGTTGTTTTTTGGGATTAAAACTTGCATGTCTAAATGAGATTTATAGAGAATCCGTCGAATTTTAATCGAGTAAAAAGCTAAAAATTTTAGATTAATCTGTATAATTTTGTTCAAAAGCTCAAAATTAAATATTTGAACTCATAAAATTTAATTTAATAAAATCTTGTTTTTGTTTTGTTGGGATTAAAATGTGCATGTCTAAAAATGCTTTGTAGAGAATTCGTTCGAATTTTAACCGAGTAAAAAGCTAAAAATTTTAGATTAATCTGTATAATCTTATTTAAAAGACCATATTCAACTATTTGAAGTCATAAAATTTGATTTAATAGAATCTGGTTTTCGTTTTGGTGGGATTAAAACTTGCATGTCTAAGATTGCTTTATAGAGAATTCGTTCGAATTTTAACCCAGTAAAAAGCTGAAAATTTTAGATTTATCTGTTTAATTTTGTTAAAAATCTCATAATTAACTATTTGAACTCATAAAATTTTATTTAATAACATCTGTTTTTTTGTTTTGTTCGGATTAAAACGTGCATGTCTAAAAAGGCTTTATAGAGAATCCGTTCAAATTTTAATTGAGTAAAAAGCTGAAAATTTTAGATTAATCTGTATAATTTTGTTCAAAACCCCATAATTAATTATTTGAACTCAAAAAATTTGATTTAATAACATCTAGTTATCGTTTTGTTCGGATTAAAATGTGCATGTCTAAAGAGGCTTTATAGAGAATCCGTTCGAATTTTAACCGAGTAAAAAGTTGAAAATTTTAGATTAATCTGTATAATTTTGTTCAAAAGCCCATAATTAACTATTTGAACTCGTAAAATTTGATTAATAACATCTAATTTTCGTTTTGTTGGGACTAAAACTTGTTTGTCTAAAATTGCTTTATAGCGAATCCGTTTGAATTTTAACCGAGTAAAAAGCTGAAAATTTTAGATTTATCTATATAATTTTTTCAAAATCACATAATTAACTATTTGAACTCATAAAATTTTATTTAATAATATCTGGTTTTTGTTTTTTCAAATTAAAACGTCCACGTCTAACAAGGCTTTATAGAGAACCCGTTCAAATTTAACCGAGTAAAAAGCTAAAAATTTTAGGTTAATCTTTATAATTTTGTTCAAAATCCAATAATTAATTATTTGAACTCAAAAAATTTGATTTGATAACATCTAGTTATCGTTTTGTTCGGATTAAAACGTGCATGTCTGAAATTGCTTTATAGAGAATCCGTTCGAACTTTAACCGAGTAAAAAGCTGAAAATTTTAGATTAATATGTATAATTTTGCTTAAAAGACCATATTCAACTATTTGAACTCATAAAATTTGATTTTATAACATCTGGTTTTCGTTTTGGTGGGATTAAAACTTGCATATCTAAAATTACTTTATAGAGAATCTGTTCGAATTTTAATCGAGTAAAAAGCTGAAAATTTTATATCTATCTTTATAATTTTGTTAAAAATCCCATAATTAACTATTTGCACTCAAAAAATTTTATTTAATAACATCTGGTTTTTGTTTTGTTTGGATTAAAACGTGCATGTCTGAAAAGGCTTTATAAAGAATCCTTTGAAATTTTAGCCCAGTAAAAAAAAGCTGAAAATTTTAGATCTATCTTTATAATTTTGTTCAAAATCCCATAATTAACTATTTGAACTCAAAAAATTTTATTTAATAACATCTGGTTTTTGTTTTGTTTGGATTAAAACGTGCATGTCTGAAAAGGCTTTATAAAGAATCCTTTGAAATTTTAGCCGAGTAAAAAAAAGCTGAAAATTTTAGATTAATCTGTATAATTTTGTTCAAAAGCCCATAATTAATTATTTTAACTCAAAAAATTTGATTTAATAACATCTAGTTATCGTTTTGTTCGGATTAAAACGTGCATGTCTAAAAAGGCTTTATAGAGAATCCGTCCGTATTTTAACCGAGTAAAAAGCTAAAAATTTTAGAATAATCTGTATAATATTGTTCAAAATCCTATATTCAACTATTTGAACTCATAAAATTTGATTTCGTTTTCTAGGGATTAAAACTTGCTTGTCTAAAATTGCTTTATAGAGAATCCGTTCGAATTTTAACCGAGAAAAATGCTGAATATTTTTGATCTATCTGTATATTTTTGTTCAAAATCTCATAATTAACTATTTGAACTCATAAAATTTCATTTAATAACATTTAGTTTTTGTTTTGTTCAGATTAAAACGTCAACGTCTAAAAAGGCTTTATAGAGAATCCGTTCAAATTTTAACCGATTAAAAAGCTGAAAATTTTAGATTAATCTATATAATTTTTTTCGAAAGCCCATCATTAATTATTTGAACTCAAAAAATTTTATTTAATAAAATCTAGTTATCGTTTTGTTCGGATAAAATATGCATGTCTAAAAAGGCTTTATAGAGAATCCATTCAAATTTTAAACGAGAAAAAAGGTGAAAATTTTAGATTAATCTTTATAATTTTGTTCAAAAGCTCATAATTAATTATTTGAACTCAAAAAATTTGATTTAATAACATCTAGTTATCGTTTTGTTCGGATTAAAACGTGCTTGTCTAAAAAGGCTTTATAGAGAATCTGTTCGAATTTTAATCGAGTAAAAAGTTGAAAATTATAGATTAATTTGTATAATTTTGTTCAAAAGCCCATATTCAACTATTTGAACTTATAAAATTCGATTTAATAACATCCAATTTTCGTTTTGTTGGGATTAAAACTTGCTTGTCTAAAAGTGTTTTATAGAAAATTTATTCGAATTTTAACCGAGTAAAAAGCTGAAAATTTTAGATTTATCTGTATAATTTTGTTCAAAATCCCATAATTAACTATTTGAATTCATAAAATTTGATTTAATAATATATGTTTTTTGTTTTGTTCGGATTAAAACGTCCACATCTAAAAAGGCTTTATAGAGAATCCATTCAAATTTTAACCGAGTAAAAAGCTAAAAATTTTAGATTAATTCTTATAATTTTGTTCAAAAGCTCAAAATTAACTATTTGAACTAAAAAAATTTCATGTAATAAAATCTGGTTTTTGTTTTGTTGGGATTAAAACGTGCATATGTAAATGGGCTTTGAAGAGAATCTGTTCGAATATTAACCGAGTAAAAAGATGAAAGTTTTATATTAATCTGCATAATTTTGTTTAAAAGCCCATAATTAATTATTTGAAATCAAAAAATTTGATTTAATAACATCTAGTTATCGTTTTTTGTTTTGTTCGGATTAAAACGTGAATGTCTAAAAAGGCTTTATGGAGAATCCGTTCAAATTCTAACCGAGAAAAAAGCTGAAAATTTTAGATTAATCTGTATAATTTTGTTCAAAAGCCCATAATTAATTATTTGAACTCAAAAAATTTTATTTAATAACATCTAGTAATTGTTTTATTCGGATTAAAACGTGCATGTCTAAAAAGGCTTTATAGAGAATCTGTTCGAATTTTAACCGACTAAAAAGTTGAAAATTTTAGATTAATCTGTATAATTTTGTTTAAAAGCTCATAATTAACTATTTGAACTCGTAAAATTTGATTTAATAACATCTGGTTTTGTTTTATTGGGATTAAAACGTGCATGTCTATAAAGGCTTTATAGAAAATCCGTTCAAATTTTAACCGAGTAAAAAGCTAAAAATTTTAGATTAATCTGTATAATTTTATCTTTTTGTTCGGATTAAAACGTTCATGTCTAAAAAGGTGTTATAGAGAATCCGTTTGAATTTTAACCGAGTAAAAAGATGAAAATTTTAGATTTATCTGTATAATTTTGTTCAAAATCTCATAATTAACTATTTGAAATCAACAAATTTTATTTAATAACATCTCGTTTTGTTTTATTCGGATTAAAACGTCCACATCTAAAAAGGCTTTATAGAGAATCCGTTCAAATTTTAACCGAGTAAAAAGATGAAAATTTTAGATTAATCTGTATAAATTTGTTCAAAAGCCTATAATTAATTATTTGAACTCAAAAAATTGATTTAATAACATCCAGTTATCATTTTGTTTGGATTTAAACATGCATGTCTAAAAAGGCTTTATAGAGAATCCATTCGAATTTAACCGAGTAAAAAGGCTTTATAGAGAATCCATTCGGATTAAAACATGCATGTCTACAAATTTGATTTTATAACATCTAAAAAGGCTTTATGGAGAATCCGTTTGAATTTTAACCGAGTAAAAAGCTAAAAATTTTAGATTAATCTGTATAATTTTATTCAAAAGCCCTTAATTAACTATTTGAACTCATAAAATTTGATTTAATAACATCTGGTTTTTATTTTGTTCGGATTAAAACGTGCATGTCTAAAAAGGCTTAATAGAGAATCCGTTCAAATTTTAACCGACAAAAAGTTGAAAATTTTAGATTAATCTGTATAATTTTGTTCAAAAGCTCATAATTAATTATTTGAACTCAAAAAATTTGATTTAATAACATCTAGTAATTGTTTTGTTCGGATTAAAACGTGCATGTCTAAAAAGGCTTTATAGAGAACCTGTTCGAATTTTAACCGACTAAAAAGTTGAAAATTTTAGATTAATCAGTACAATTTTTTTTAAAAGCTGATAATTAACTATTTGAACTCATAAAATTTGATTTAATAATATCTGGTTTTCGTTTTGTTGGGATTAAAACGTGCATGTCTATAAAGGCTTTATAGAGAATCCGTTCGAATTTTAAGCGAGTAAAGAGCTAAAAATTTTAGATTAATCTATATAATTTTATTCAAAAGCTCAAAATTAAATATTTAAACTCATAAAATTTCATTTAATAAAATCTGGTTTTCGTTTTGTTGAGATTAAAATGTGCATGTGTAAAAAGGCTTTATAGAGAATCCGTTTGAATTTTAACCAAGTAAAAAGCTAAAAATAATAGATTAATCTACATAATTTTGTTCAAAAGCCCATAATTAATTATTTGAACTCAAAAAATTTGATTTAATAACATTTAGTTATCGTTTTGTTCGAATTAAAACGTTCATGTCTAAACAGGCTTTATAGAGAATCCGTTTGAATTTTAACCGAGTAAAAAGATAAAAATTTTAGATTAATCTGTATAATTTTGTTCAAAATCCTAAAATTAACTATTTGAAATTGTAATATTTGATTTAATAACATCTGGTTTTTGTTTTGTTGGGATTAAAACCTTCATGTCTAAAAAGGCTTTATAGAGAATCCGTTCGAATGTTAATAGAGTAAAAAGTAGAAAATTTTAGATTAATCTATATACTTTTCTTCAAAAGCTCAAAATTAAATATTTGAACTCATAAAATTTAATTTAATAAAATCTGGTTTTCGTTTTGTAGGGATTAAAATGTGCATGTCTAAAAAGGCCTTGTAGAGAATCTGTTCGAATTTTAACCAAGTAAAAAGCTTAAAATTTTAGATTAATCCATATAATTTAGTTCGATAGCCCAGATTCAACTATTTGAACTCATAAAATTTGATTTAATAACATCTAATTTTCGTTTTGTTGGGATTAAAACTTGCTTGTCTAAAATTGCTTTATAGAGAATCCGTTCGAATTTTAACCGAGTAAAAAGCTAAAAATTTTAGATTTATCTCTATAATTTTGTTCAAAATCTCATAACTAAATATTTGAACTCATAAAATTTGATTTAATAACATCTAAGGTTTTTTTTGTTTGGATTAAAACGTCTACGTCTAAAAAGGCTTTATAGAGAATCCGTTCAAATTTTAACCGAGTAAAAAGCTGAAAATTTTAGATTAATCTGTATAATTTTGTTCAAAAGCCCATAATTAATTATTTGAACTCAAAAAATTTGATTTAATAACATCTAGTTATCATTTTGTTCTGATTAAAACGTGTATGTCTGAAAAGGCTTTATAGAGAATCCGTTTAAATTTAACCGAGTAAAAAGATGAAAATTTTACATTAATCTGTATAATTTTGTTCAAAATCCCATAATTAACTATTTGAACTCGTAAAATTTGATTTAATAACATCTGGTTTCGTTTTTTGGGATTAAAACGTGCATGTCTAAAAAGGCTTTGTAGAGAATCACGTTTGAATTTTAACCAAGTAAAAAGCTAAAAGTTTTAGATTAATCTGTATAATTTTGTTCAAAAGCCCATATTCAACTATTTGAACTCATAAAAGTTGATTTAATAACATCTAATTTTCGTTTTGTTGGGGCTAAAATCTGCTTGTCTAAAATTGCTTTATAGAGAATCCGTTTGAAATTTAAACGAGTAAAAAGCTGAAAATTTTAGATTTATCTGTATAATTTTGTTTAAAAGACCATATTCAACTATTTGAACTCATAAAATTTGATTTTATAACATCTTATTTTCGTTTTGGTGGGATTAAAACTTGCTTGTCTAAAATTGCTTTATAGAGAATCCGTTCGAATTTTAACCGAGTAAAAAGTTGAAAATTTTAGATTTATCTGTATAATATTGTTCAAAATCCCTTAATTAACTATTTGAAATCGTAAAATTTTATTTAATAACATCTGTTTTTTGTTGTGTTCGGATTAAAAGGTGCATGTCTAAAAAGGCTTTATAGAGAATCCGTTCGAATTTTAACCGAGTAAAAAGTTGAAAATTTTAGATTAATCTGTATAATTTTGTTCAAAAGCACAAAATTAAATATTTGAACTCATAAAATTTCATTTAAAAAAATCTTCTTTTCGTTTTGTTTGGATTAAAATGTGCATTTCTAAAAAGGCTTTGTAGAGAATTCGTTGGAATTTTAACCGAGTAAAAATCTAAAAATCTTATTTTCGTTTTGTTTGGATTAAAATGTGCAAGTCTAAAATTGCTTTATAGAGAATCCGTTCGAACTTTAACCGAGTAAAAAGTTGAAACTTTTAGACTAATCTGTATAATTTTGTTCAAAAGCCAATAATTAATTATTTAAACTCAAAAAATTCGATTTAATAACATCTAGTTATCGTTTTGTTCGGATTAAAACTTGCATGTCTAAAAAGGCTTTATAGAAAATCCGTTCAAATTTTAACCGAGTAAAAACTTGAAAATTTTAAATTAATTTCTATAATTTTGATCAAAAGCCCATAATTAACTATTTGAACTCATAAAATTTGATTTAATAACATCTGATTTTCGTTTTATTGGGATTAAAACGTGCATGTCTAAAAAGGCTTGATAGAGAATTCATTCAAATTTTAAATGAGTAAAAAGTTTAAAATTTTAGATTAATCTGTATAATTTTGTTCAAAAGACCATAATTAATTATTTGAACCCATAAAATTTGATTTAATAACATCTGGTTTTTGTTTTGCTCGGATTAAAACGTGCACGTCTTAAAAGGCTTTATAGAGAATCTGTTCGAATTTTAACCGATTAAAAAAGTTTAAAATTTTAGATTAATTTATATAATTTTGTTCAAAAGCCCATAATTAACTATTTGAACTCATAAAATTTGATTTAATAACATCTGGTTTTTGATTTTTTGGGATTAAAACGTGCATGTCAAAAAAGGCTTTATAGAGAATCCGTTCGAATTTTAACCGAGTAAAAAGCTAAAAATTTTAGATTAATATGTATAATTATATTCTAAAGCTCAAAATTAAATATTTGAACTCATAAAATTTCATTTAATAAAATCTGGTTTTCCTTTTGTTGAGATTAAACTGTGCATGTCTAAAAAGACTTTGTGGAGAACTCGTTCGAATTTTAACCGAGTAAAAAGCTAAAAATTTTAGATTAATCTGTATAATTTGTCCAAAAGCCCATATTCAACTATTTGAACTCATAAAATTTGATTTAATTACATCTAATTTTCGTTTTGTTGAGATTAAAACTTGCTTGTCTAAAATTGCTTTATAGAGAATCCGTTTGAATTTTAACCGAGTAAAAAGCTGAAAATTTTAGATTTATCTGTATAATTTTGTTCAAAATCCCATAATTAACGATTTGAACTCATAAAATTTTATTTAATAATATCTGGTTTTGTTTTGTTTTTATTAAAACGTCTACGTCTAAAAAGGCTTTATAGAAAATCCGTACAAATTTTAACCGAGTAAAAAGCTGAAAATTTTAGATTAATCTGTATAATTTTGTTCAAAAGACCATAATTAATTATTTGAACACATAAAATTTGATTTAATAAAATCTGGTTTTTGTTTTGTTCGGATTAAAACGTGCACGTCTAAAAAGGCTTTATAGAGAATCTGTTCGAATTTTAACCGACTAAAAAGTTGAAAATTTTAGATTAATCTATATAATTTTGTTCAAAAGCCCATAATTAACTATATGAACTCATAATATTTGATTTAATAACATCTGGTTTTTGTTTTATTTTCATTAAAACGTGCATGTCCAAAAAGGCTTTATAGAGAATCCGTTCGAATTTTAACTGAGTAAAAAGTTGAAAATTTTAGATTAATTTGTATAATTTTGTTCAAAAGCTCAAAATTAAATATTTGAACTCATAAAATTTCATTTAATAACATCTGGTTTTCGTTTTGGTGGGATTAAAACTTGCAAGTCTAAAAATGCTTTATAGAGAATCCGTACAAATTTTAACGGAGCAAAAAGCTGAAAATTTTAGATTAATCTGTATAATTTTGTTCAAAATTCTATAATTAACTATTTTAACTCATAAAATTTTATTTAATAACATCTGGATTTTGTTTTGTTCGGATTAAAACATGCATGTCTAAAAAGGCTTTATAGAGAATCTGTTCAAATTTTAACCGAGTAAAACGCTAAAAATTTTAGATTAATTTGTATAATTTTGTTCAAAAGCTCATAATTGATTATTTGAACTCAAAATAATTTGATTTAATAACATCTAGTTATCATTTTGTTCGGATTAAAACGTGCATGTCTAAAAAGGGTTTATAGAGAATCTGTTCCAGTTTTAATAGAGTAAAAAGTTGAAAATTTTAGATTAATCTGTATAATTTTGTTCAAAAGCCCATAATTAATTATTTGAACTCGTAAAATTTGATTTAATAACATTTGATTTTTGTTTTGTTCGGATTAAAACGTGCATGTCTAAAAATGCTTTATAGAGAATCCGTTCAAATTTTAACTGAGTAAAAAGCTTAAAATTTTAGATTAATCTGTATAATTTAGTTCAAAACCCCATAATTAATTATTTGAACTCAAAAATTTTATTTAATAACATCTAGTTATCGTTTTGTTCGGATTAAAACGAGCATATTTAAAAAGTCTTTATAGAGAATCTGTTCGAATTTTAATCGAAAAAAAGTTGAAAATTTTAGATTAATCTGTATAATTTTGTTCAGAAGCCCATAATTAACTATTTGAACTCATAAAATTTGATTTAATAACATCTGGTTTTTGTTTTATTGGGATTAAAACGTGCAAGTCTAAAAAGGCTTTATAGAGAATCCGTTTGAATTTTAACCGAGTAAAAAGCTAAAAATTTTAGATTAATCTGTATAATTTTATTCAAAATCCCATAATTAACTATTTGAACTCATAAAATTATATTTAAAAACATTTGGGTTTTGTTTTGTTCTGATTAAAACGTGCATGTCTAAAAAGGCTTTATAGAGAATTCGTTCGAATTTTAACCTAGTAAAAAGCTGAAAATTTAAGATTAATCTGTATAATTTTTTTCAAAACCCCATATTCAACTATTTGAGCTCAAAAGACCATGTTCAAAAGCCCATATAAATTGTTTTATAGAGACTCCGTTCGAATTTTAACAGAGGAAAAAGTTGAAATTTTTAGATTTATCTATATAATTTTGTTCAAAATCCCATAATTAACTATTTGAATTCATAAAATTTGATTTAATAATATATGTTTTTTGTTTTGTTCGGATTAAAACGTCCACATCTAAAAAGGCTTTATAGAGAATCCATTCAAATTTTAACCGAGTAAAAAGCTAAAAAATTTAGATTAATCTGTATAATTTTGTTCAAAAGCCCATAATTAATTATTTGAAATCGTAAAATTTGATTTAATAACATCTTATCTTGGTTTTGTTGGGAATAAAACGTGCATGTCTAAAAAGGCTTTATAGAGAATCCGTTTGAATTTTAACCGAGTAAAAAGCTAAAAATTTTAGATTATTCTGCATAATTTTGTTCAAAAGCTCAAAATTAAATATTTAATAAAATCTTGTTTTCGTTTTGTTGGGATTAAATTGTGCATGTCTAAAAAGGCTTTGAAGAGAATTCGTTCGAATTTTAACCGAGTAAAAAGCTAAAAATTATAGATCAATATGTATAATTTTGTTTAGAAGACCATATTCAACTATTTGAACTCATAAAATTTGATTTAATAACATCTAGTTTTCGTTTTGGTGGGATTAAAACTTGCATGTCTAAAATTGCTTTATAGAGAATTCGTTCGAATTTTAACCCAGTAAAAAGCAAAAAATTTTAGATTTATCTGTATAATTTTGTTAAAAATCCCATATTTAACTATTTGAACTCATAAAATTTTATTTAATAACATCTGGTTTTTGTTTTGTTCGTATTAAAACGTGCATGTGTAAAAAGGCTTTATAGAGAATCCGTTTAAATTTTAACCGAGTAAAAAGCTGAAAATTTTAGATTAATTTGTATAATTTTTTTCAAAAGCCCAAAATTAATTATTTGAACTCAAAAAATTTTATTTAATAACATCTAGTTATAGTTTTGTTCGGATTTAAACTTGCATATCTAAAAAGGCTTTATAGAGAATCCGTTCGAATTTTAATCGAAAAAAAGTTAAAAATTTTAGATTAATCTGTATAATTTTGTTCAGAAGCCCATAATTAACTATTTGAACTCATAAAATTTGATTTAATATCATCTGGTTTTTGTTTTATTGGGATTAAAACGTGCAAGTCTAAAATGGCTTTATAGAGAATCCGTTCGAATTTTAACCGAGTAAAAAGCTAAAAATTTTAGATTAATCTGTATAATTTTGGTCAAAATCCCATAATTAACTATTTGAACTCATAAAATTTTATTTAATAACATCTTGTTTTTGTTTTGCTCGGATTAAAACGTGCATATCTAAAAAGGCTTTATAGAGAATCCGTTCAAATTTGAACCAAGTAAAAAGCAGAAAATTTTAGATTAAGCTGTATAATTTTGTTCAAAAGCTCAAAATTAAATATTTTAACTCATAAAATTTCATTTAATAAATTCTGGTTTTCGTTTTGTTGGGATTAAAATGTGCATGTCTAAAACGGCTTTGTAGAGAATCCATTCGAATTTTAACCGAGTAAAAAGCTAAAATTTTTAGATTAATTTGTATAATATTGTTCAAAAGCCTATATTCAACTATTTGAACTCATAAAATTCGATTTTATAACATTCGGTTTTCGGTATGTTGGGATTAAAACTTGCTTGTCTAAAATTGCTTTATAGAGAATCCGTTCGAATTTTAACCGACTAAAAAGCTAAAAATTTTAGATTTATCTGTATAATTTTGTTCAAAATCGCATAATTAATTATTTGAACTCATAAAATTTGATTTAATTACATATGGTTGTTGTTTTTTGGGGATTAAAACGTGCATCTCTAAATGAGATTTATAGAGAATCCGTTCGAATTTTAACCGAGTAAAAAGTTGAAAATTTTAGATTAATCTGTATAATTTTGTTCAAAAGCTCAAAATAAAATATTTGAACTCATAAAATTTCATTTAATAAAATATTGTTTTTGTTTTGTTGGGATTAAAATGTGCATGTCTCAAAAGGCTTTGTAGAGAATTCGTTCGAATTTTAACCGAGTAAAAAGCTAAAAATTTTAGATTAATCTGTATAATTTTGTTTAAAAGACCATATTCAACTATTTGAACTCATAAAATTTGATTTAATAGCATCTGGTTTTTGTTTTGGTGGGATTAAAACTTGCATGTCTAAAATTGCTTTATAGAGAATTCGTTTGAATTTTAACCCAGTAAAAAGCTGAAAATTTTAGATTTATCTGTTTAATTTTGTTAAAAATCTCATAATTAACGATTTGAACTCATAAAATTTTATTTAATAATATATGTTTTTTGTTTTGTTCGGATTAAAACGTGCATGTCTAAAAAGGCTTTATAGAGAATCCGTTCAAATTTTAACTGAGTTAAAAGCTTAAAATTTTAGATTAATCTGTATAATTTAGTTCAAAACCCCATAATTAATTATTTGAACTCAAAAAATTTGATTTAATAACATCTAGTTATCGTCTTGTAATACCCTAAACATAGCCTAGATGTTAAGGACTAAATAAGTTAAATTAGAGCTTAATAAAATTCAAAATTTAGTGACTAAATTAAATGAATTTGAAAATTAGAGGCCAAATTGCAAAAGGATCAAAAAGTGAAGATTCAAGAAAAGAGAGATTGCATATAAATTTTTAAGAAATTAGTGGCTTTGGACACATGGCAAGACACCATATGGCCGGCCACCCCCCCTTGTCCCCTAATTAAAGTTTTGTTGGAATTAAAAAAAATAATAAGAAAAAGGGGAAATAATGAAAATATGAGATAGTGGGAGAGAGAAAATCCTAATTGTCATCCTCTTCACCCATTCCACTTCTCTTGGCCGGCCATGGGAGAAAGATTGAGAGAAAAAAATTGTTTGCCTTGCATGTGAGGTTTTAAGTGAGATTTTGAAGGTTTGAAGCAAGATTCTTGATTAGGGAGGTCAAACAAGCAAGGTAAGGTATTTTTCTTCTTCTAAGCTTAGTTAAAAATGAAGTTCAAGGTTGTTAGCTTGAATTCCATGACTGAAAATTTAATATATTGTTCATAGTTAGTTTATTTTTAAGTTAGAAGTTGAATACATGTTGCTGGAAAATTCATGTTGTTACATTTGTTGAGTTTTTGAGCTTAAGGACTAAGTTGCATGGGTTTGGAAATTATAGGGGCTGTTTTATGGTTAAATTTAGGAAGGATTTCGATGTTAGGATGATTAAAATATTCATATGTGGACTGATTTGGGGTAAAAAGAAGCATGAGAAATTGTTGCTAGGAAATTAAGTGATAAATGTAATTTTGGACTGTTTTGCAAGAATTAAGAAGTTGGTGGACTTACTTGTTTTGGTTGAATCTGGAAATTTAGTATTTAGCTCATAGGATAATGTTTTAAGAGTGAGCAAATTAAATTGTTGGTTTTTTGGTCGAAAAGATGAAGGAAAGGAAGTGTTAGAATTGGTAAAGTGCTTTGGACTAGCTTATAGGTGATATTTTGGTAGCTTCATGGATTGAGCTGAAAACTCTGTTTAAACGCAAAATTAAAAATGTTTGTATGGGTAAAATGTGCTTGAAATTGAGTCTACTAAAGTTTACAAGTGTTGGATGAGTTGAATTGGTGATAAGGTTGATGAATCTTGAGCTAGAATTGATGTAGGTGAAATCTGTCCAGAATAGGCCCTGTTTTGGATAGTAGATTCAATAAAATTCCTTAGAATAATGTACAAGGAATTTATGGATATAATTGAGCAGTCTAGAACTTGGATGAGTCTAATTTATTTAAAAAAAAACTCACCTCGTTTTCCCTTGTAAATTAGGAGATATAAGAGAAACAAAAAGATTGGTCCAGACTGTCCCGAAACAGCACTGCCATGTCTTTAAATTGAAAACTGGTATTGATGGGTTCGTAGGAAAACTTCAAGCTTTATATGGTTCAAAAGATGGTTTTGTTAGCTTTACAACGAGGTAAAGTGGGTAAATTTTGGACATGTGGATCAAAAGATAAAAATAGTTTAGTGAGCATTGTACAATCTGTCCAGGAATGTAACCTTATTGTTTTGGTTGTTTTAGAGTTGTTAATTATGAAATGTGTAGTTCGAATGTATTTTGATGATGTGTAAGTGCTTTTGTGTGTTTTAGAGGCTTCTAAAGAATTGGATAGTGAGGAAGAGCTGAGGCAAGAGCTTGCCAAAAGAAGGAGCAAGGGGCCAACCATCCATAATCCCTAGGAGTTTCGCTTGGATTGTTTGTGAGTGTGACTTTCTTTGGGGTTGGGACTAGGTCCTAACCCAATTCTGATTTTTGTTGTTTATGATTAAATCGGTATGAAACATGACTTAATAACAACTTTGCTAATCTTTAAGGGAAGAGTGAAATGCTATAAAAACTTGCTTGTTGCCATGTTATTTGTTAGCATGTTGATTGAATATGAATTGCTTGTTAAGTATTTATTTTGGTTTGTTCATACTCATGCATTGCATATGCCGAGGTATGAATGGCATGCTTAAGCTTGGGATACAAGGTACGTGTACATGCATTTGTTCCATGCAATTAAAGTTCTGATTTTGCTTGTGCTTAGCATGTTTAATGTAATGTATATGAAATGACATTAAATGAATTCTTATGAGCCTAGGCACAATGGCCTAAGAGGCTTGGTCTATGAGGACCGTGTTATTGAAATGATATTGAATATTAGATTGATATGCTTAAATTGATAATCGACAACCTTGGTAGCTAGTTAGTTAGATAGGAGGGCATGCCTTAGAATCTAGAGCTCATTGTATCGGGTAGGACTTTGGTCCGGGGCAATTGGCCCTTATTGGCGACAGACGGAGGGTACGTTTTTGGTCATTGGCGACAGTAGGAGGGTTTGACCAGCACTATAGGTGCATATTGTGGCGATAGTTGGTTGGAGATTCGATTATCTTCTAGCTAAATACCAAGGTGGTTATAATGATTTAATTAACTTGAATTTAAATTGCACTATAATTGTTAGTTAAATGCAAGCATGATTACTTGTTATGAAAATGCACTTGTTATTGGCATATTACTTATCGGATTGTCATATATTGAACATTGGAATGTTACATGTATTTGGATTGTCATATAGTGAACATTAAATTGATACGTGTAATTGGATTGTCACATGTTGAACCTTGAATTGAATTGTTATACATTGAATTGGTATGTATACTCGACTTGGTATATGTAAACTTATTGGACTGATATATGCTCGATTAAATTTGGTATATGTGTACTTGAACTTGGTATGTTATGGTATATGTTAACTTAACATGGCATATGATGCATGTTTGGATTGTCTTGGATTGTTTTTTTTTTGTTACCTCACTAAGTACCTTATGTACTTACCCCCGCTCCCTTCGCTCTTCCCAAACATTTCAGGTCGATCGATTAATAGCTCGGTCTCGGATTTTTGTCGTTCGGATCAGTAGCAGCACAAGCCATGTATGTTTTTTTTGAAATCTCCTAGTGGTGGCTAGTCATGTTTAGTTAGACCATGCATTTTGATTACTTTAGACGGTTTGTATATAGTGAATAATTTTGGTAGCTTGGGGCTTAGATTTGTATAACTTAAGAATGATGACATGTTTGATACGTTTAATATGTATGTATATTTATAATGGATTGCATGTTATGGAATGAAATGGAACGAACAATTGATATTGTTATATGAAATGGATAAATGAATCATAGAACTATTGAATGAACAATAGGTTTCGGGAATGTTTAGCAGTGAATATAAGTTGCTAAGTGGTTTAAAGGCCTAGTAATAGGAAAAAGTTTTAATTTACCCCCTAAAATCAATACTTTCAGGTTAAGTTAAGTTGATAAACCATTGTTCGGGCCGGGTTATCGGAGTGCTCAAGGATTGGTGACACCCCTTTTCTATCGGCCCGAGGTAGGGGTGTCACACGTCTTGTTCGGAATAAAACGTGCATGTCTAAAAAGGCCTTATAGAGAATCTATTCAAATTTTAAATGAGTAAAAAACTGAAAATTTTAGATTAATCTTTATAATTTTGTTCAAAAGCCCATAATTAATTATTTGAACTCAAAAAATTTGATTTAATAACATCTAGTTATCGTTTTGTTCGGATTAAAACGTGCATTCTAAAAAGGCTTTATAGAGAATCTGTTCGAAATTTAATCGAGTAAAAAGCTGAAAATTTTAGATTAATCTGTATAATTTTGTTTAAAAGCCCATATTCAACTATTTGAACTCATAAAATTCGATTTAATAACATCCGGTTTTCGTTTTGTTGGGATTAAAACTTGCTTGTCTAAAATTGCTTTATAGAGAATCCGTTCGAATTTTAACCGAGTAAAAAGCTAAAAATTTTAGATTTATCTGTATAATTTTGTTCAAAATCCCTTAATTAACTATTTGAACTCATAAAATTTCATTTAATAACATTTGGTTTTTGTTTTGTTTGGATTAAAACGTGCATGTCTAAAAAGGCTTTATAGAGAATCCGTTCGAATTTTAACCGAGTAAAAAGCTAAAAAATTTAGATTAATCCTTATAATTTTGTCCAAACGCCAATAATTAATTATTTGAACTCAAAAAATTTGATTTAATAACATCTAGTTATCGTTTTGTTCGGATTAAAACGAGCATGTCTAAAAAGGCTTTATAGAGAATCTGTTCGAATTTTAACCGAGTAAAAAGTTGAAAATTTTAGATTAATCTGTATAATTTTGTTCAAAAGCCCATAATTAACTATTTGTACTCATAAAATTTAATTTAATAACATCTGGTTTTTGTTTTGTTGGGATTAAAACGTGCATGTCTAAAAAGGCTTTATAGAGAATCCATTCGAATTTTAATAGAGTAAGAAGCTGAAAATTTTATATTAATCTGTATAATTTTGTTCGAAAGCTCAAAATTAAATACTTGAACTCATAAAATTTAATTTAATAAAATCTGGTTTTTGTTTTGTTGGGATTAAAATGTGCATCTCTAAAATGGCTTTGTAGAGAATTCGTTTGAATTTTAACCGAGTGAAAAGCTAAAAATTTTAGATTAATCTGTATAATTATGTTTAAAAGACCATATTCAACTATTTGAACTCATAAAATTTGATTTAAAAATATCTGGTTTTCGTTTTAGTGGGATTGAAACTTGCATGTCTAAAAATGCTTTATAGAGAATCTGTTCGAATTTTAACCGAGTAAAAAGTTGAAATTTTTAGATTAATATGTATAATTTTTTTCAAAACCGCACAATTAACTATTTGAACTCGTAAAATTTGATTTAATAACATCTAATTTTCGTTTTGTTGGGACTAAAACTTGCTTGTCTAAAATTGCTTTATAGAGAATCTGTTCGAATATTAACCGAGTAAAAAGCTGAAAATTTTAGATTTATTTGTATAATTTTGTTCAAAATCCAATAATTAACTATTTAAACTCATAAAATTTCATTTAATAACATCTCGTTTTTGTTTTGTTCGGATTAGAACGTCCACGTCTAAAAAGGCTTTATAGAGAACCCGTTCAAATTTTAACCGAGTAAAAAGCTAAAAATTTTAGATTAATCTGTATAATTTTGTTCAAAACCCTATAATTAATTATTTGAACTCAAAAAATTTGATTTAATAACATCTAGTTATCGTTTTGTTCGGATTAAAACGTGTATATCTAAAAAGGCTTTATAGAGAATCCGTTCGAATTTTAACCGAGTAAAAAGTTGAAAATTTTAGATTAATCTGTATAATTTTGTTCAAAAGTCCATAATTAACTATTTGAACTCGTAAAATTTGATTTAATAACATCTGATTTTCGTTTTGTTGGGATTAAAACGTGCATGTCTAAAAAGACTTTATAGAGAATCCGTTGGAATTTTAACCGAGTAAAAAGCTGAAAATTTTAGATTAATCTGTATAATTTTGTTCAAAATCTCAAAATAAAATATTTGAACTCATAAAATTTCATTTGATAAAATCTTGTTTTCGTTTTGTTGGGATTAAAATGTACATGTCTAAAAAGGCTTTGCAGGGAATTCGTTCGAATTTTAACTGAGTAAAAAGCTAAAAATTTTAGATTAGTCTATATAATTTTGTTTAAAAGACCATATTCAACTATTTGAACTCATAAAATTTGATTTAATAACATCTGGTTTTCATTTTGGTGGGATTAAAACTTGCATGTCTAAAATTGTTTTATAGAGAATCCGTTCGAATTTTAACCGAGTAAAAAGCTGAAAAGTTTAGATCTATCAGTATAATTTAGTTAAAAATCCCATAATTAACTATTTAATCTCATAAAATTTTATTTCATAACATCTGGTTTTCGTTTTATTCGGATTAAAACGTGCATGTCTAAAAAGGCTTTATAAAGAATCCTTTCAAATTTTAACCGAGTAAAAAGTTAAAAATTTTAGATTAATCTGTATAATTTTATTCAAAATCCCATAATTAATTGTTTGAACTCAAAAAATTTGATTTAATAACATCTAGTTATCGTTTTGTTCGGATTAAAACGTGCATGTCTAAAAAGGCTTTACAGAGAATCCGTTTGAATTTTAACCGAGTAAAAAGTTGAAAATTTTAGATTAATCTGTATAATTTTGTTCAAAAGCCCATAATTAACTATTTGAACTCGTAAAATTTGATTTAATAACATCTGATTTTCGTTTTGTTGGGATTAAAACGTACATGTCTAAAAAGACTTTATAGAGAATCCGTTCGAATTTTAACCGAGTAAAAAGCTGAAAATTTTAGATTAATCTTAATAATTTTGTTCAAAAGCTCAAAATTAAATATTTGAACTCATAAAATTTCATTTAATAAAATCTTATTTTCGTTTTGTTAAGATTAAAATGTGCATGTCTAAAAAGGCTTTGTAGAGAATTCGTTCGAATTTTAACCGGGTATAAAGCTAAAAATTTTAGATTAATCTGTATAATTTTGTTTAAAAGACCATATTCACTATTTGAACTCATAAAATTTGATTTAATAACATCTGGTTTTCGTTTTGGTGGGATTAAAACGTGTATGTCTATAAAGGCTTTATAGAGAATCCGTTCAAATTTTAACCGAGTAAAAAGCTAAAAATTTTAGATTAATCTATATAATTTTTTTCAAAAGGTCAAAATTAAATATTTGAACTCATAAAATTTTATTTAATAAAATTTGGTTTTCGTTTTGTTGAGATTAAAATGTGTATGTCTAAAAAGGCTTTGCAGAGAATCCGTTCAAATTTTAACCGAGTAAAAAGCTAAAAATTGTAGATTAATCTGTATAATTTTGTTCAAAATCTCATAATTAACTATTTGAACTCATAAATTTTGATTTAATAACATCTGGTTTTGTTTTGTTCGAATTAAAACGTCCACGTCTAAAAAGGCTTTATACAGAATTCGTTCAAATTTTAACCGAATAAAAAGATGAAACTTTTAGATTAATCTGTATAATTTTGTTCGAAAACCCATAATTAATTATTTGAACTAAAAAAATTTGATTTAAAAACATCTAGTTATCATTTTATTGGGATTAAAACGTGCATGTCTAAAAAGGCTTTATATAGAATCTGTTCAAATTTTAACCACGTAAAAAGCTGAAAATTTTAGATTAATCTGTATAATTTTGTTCAAAAGACCTTAATTAACTATTTGAACTCATAAAATTTGATTTATTAACATCTGATTTTCGTTTTGTTGGGATTAAAACGTGCATGTCTAAAAAGGCTTGATAGAGAATCCGTTGGAATTTTAACCGAGTAAAAAGCTGAAAATTTTAGATTAATAAGTATAATTTTGTTCAAATGCTCAAAATTAACTATTTGAACTCATAAAATTTCATTTAATAAAATCTGGTTTTCGTTTTGTTGGGATTAAAACGTGCATGAGTAAATGGGCTTTAAAGAGAATCTGTTCGAATTTTAACCGAGTAAAAAGATGAAAATTTTAGATTAATCTGCATAATTTTGTTCAAAAGCCAATAATTTTAGATTTATTTGTATAATTTTATTCAAAATTTTATTCAAAATCCCATAATTAACTATTTGAACTCATAAAATTTTATTTAATAACATCTGGTTTTTGTTTTATGCGGATTAAAACGTGCATGTCTAAAAAGGCTTTATAGAGAACCCGTTCGAATTTTAACCGATTAAAAAGCTAAAAATTTTAGATTAATCTGTATAATTTTGTTCAAAAGACCATAATTAATTATTTGAACTAATGAAATTTGATTTAATAAAAATCTAGTTATCGTTGTATTCGGATTAAAACGTGCATGTCTAAAAAGGCTTTATAGAGAATCTGTTACAATTTTAACCGGCTAAAAAGTTGAAAATTTTAGATTAATCTATATAATTTTGTTCAAAAGCCCATAATTAAATATTTGAACTCATAAAATTTGATTTAAAGAATCTGGTTTTTGATTTGTTGGGATTAAAACGTGCATGTCTAGAAAGGCTTTATAGAGAATCCGTTCGAATTTTAACCGAATAAAAAGCTAAAAATTTTAGATTAATCTGTATAATTATATTCTAAAGCTCAAAATTAAATATTTGAAGTCATAAAATTTCATTTAATAAAATCTGGTTTTCCTTTTGGTGAGATTAAAATGTGAATGTCTAAAAAGGCTTTGTAGAGAATCCGTTCGAATTTTAACCGAGTAAAAAGCTAAAACTTTTAGATTAATCTATATAATTTTGTTCAAAAGCCCATATTCAACTATTTGAACGCATAAAATTTGATTTAATAACATCTAATTTTCGTTTTGTTGAAATTAAAACTGGCTTGTCTAAAATTGTTTTATAGAGAATCCGTTCGAATTTTAACCGAGTAAAAAGATGAAAATTTTAGATTTATCTGTATAATTTTGTTCAAAATCCCATAATTAACGCTTTGAACTCATAAAATTTGATTTAATAATATATGGTTTTGTTTTGTTTGGATTAAAACGTCTACGTCTAAAATCGAAGAGAGGGGTCATTCATTGCGATATACGCTCAAAAAGAGGGTTCGTCCATCACGGTATACGCTCAAAGATAGGAACCTTTCATTTTAACATGCACTCAAGGAGAGGGTTGATTCACCGCGACATACGCTCAAAGAGATGGGTCGTCCTTGATAGTATACACTCTAAGAAAGTGATCATTACATGCACTCAAAGAGAGGGGTCATTCATCGCGACAAACGCTCAAAGAGAAGGGTCGTCCATAACGGTATCCGCTCACGAAGTGGGACCGTTCATTATGGCATGCACTAGAACAAAGGGGTCATTCACCGTGGCATAAGCTGAAAGAGAGGGGTCGTCCATCGCAAAATATGCTCAAAGAGAGGAACCGTTCATTATGACATGCACTCGAAGAGAGGAGTTATGCACCGCGACTTATGCATAAACGCAAGGGGTCGTATATCATGGTATAAACTCAAGGAGAGGGACCGTTCACCATGACATGCACTCAAAGAGAGGGGACATCCATCACGGTAGACGCATAAAGAGAGGAACCATTCACCATGACATGCACTCAAAGAGAGGTGTTATTCATCGCGACATACGCACATTGAGAAAGATCGTCCATCACTATATACGGTCTAAGAAAGGGACCGTTCATTATGACATGTACTCGAAGAGAGGGGTCATTCATTGCGATATACGCTCAAAGAGAGGGGTCGTCCATCACAGTATACACTATAAGAAAGGGATCCTTACATGCACTCAAAGAGAGGGATCATTAATCGCGACAAACGCTCAAAGAGAAGGATCGTCCATCACGGTATCTGCTCACAAAGAGGGATCGTTCATTATGTCATGTACTCGAAGAGAGGGGTCATTCACCGTGGCTTACGCTCAAAGAGAGGGGTCGTCCATCACAAAATACGCTTAAAGAGAGAGACCATTCATTACGACCAGCACTCGAAGAGAGGGGTCATTCACCGTGATATACGCTCAAAGAGAAGGGTCGTCCATCACGGTATACGCGCTAAGAAAGAGACCATTCATTATGTTCTACTCTCGATGAGAGGGGTCATTCACCGCGACATATGCTCAAAGAAAAAGGTCATCCATCACAGTATATGCTCTAAGAAATGGACTGTTAATTATGACATGTACTAAAAGAGAAGGATTGTTTACCAGGACATAAAGTCGAAGACAAGAATCATTCATCACGACTTACGCTCAAAGAGAGGGGTCGTCCATCACGACATGCACTCAAAGAGAGGGGTCGTCCATCACGACAAACGCTCAAAGAGAGGGGTCGTCCATCACGGTATACGCTCAAAGAGAGGGACCGTTCCCCATGAATTGCACTCAAAGATAGGGGTTATTCATCGCGACATACGCTCAAAGAGAGGGGTCGTCCATCACGGTATACGCTCAAAGAGCGGGATAATTCACCATGACATGCACTCGAAGAAAGGGGTCATTCATCATGACAAATACACAAAGAGAGTGGTCGTCCATCACGAGATACGCTCAAAGAGAGGGACCGGTCAATATGACATACGCTCGAATTGGGCGGTCATTTACCGCGACAAATGCTCAATGAGAGGGGTTGTCCATCACGATTTACGCTCTAAGAAAGGAACCATTCGTTATGACATGCACTGGAAAAGAGGGGTCATTCACTATGACATACGCTCAAAGAGAGGGATCGTCCATCATGGATACGCTCAAAGAGAGGGACCGTTCACCATGAATTGCACTCAAAGATAGGGGGCATTCATCGCGACATACGCTCAAAGAGAAGGGTTGTCAATCACGGTATACGCTCAAAGAGAGGGGCAATTCACCATGACATCCACTCGAAAAAAGGGGTCATTCATCATGACAAATGCTCAAAGAGAGCGGTTGTCCATCACGAGATACGCTCAAAGAGAGGGACCGGTCATTATAACATACGCACGAATAGAGCGGTCATTCACCGCGACATACGCTCAATGAGAGGGGTTGTCCATCACGATTTACGCTCTAAGAAAGGAAACATTCTTATGACATGCACTGGAAGAGAGGGGTCATTCAACACGACATACGCTCAAAGAGAGGGGTCGTCCATCACGCCATACGCTCAAAGAGAGGGAACATTCATTATGGAATACGCTTGAAGAGAGGGGTCATTAATCGCGGTATACGCTCAGAGAGAGGGGTCATCCATCACGATATACACTCTAAGAAAGGCACTGTTCACTATGACATGCACCCAAAAAGAGGGGTCATTCATCGTGGCATACGCTTAGAGAGAGGGGTCATCCATCACGGTATACGCTCTAAGAAAGGGACCGATCATTATGATATGCACTCGAAGAGAGGGGTCATTCATAGCAAAATCTACTAAAAGCGAGGGGTTGTCCATCACGGTATTCACTCAAAGAGAGGGATCTTTCACCATCACGGTATCTGCTCACAAAGTGGGACCGTTCTTTATGGAATGCATTCGAATAAAGGGGTCATTCACCGTGGCATACGCTCAAAGAGAGGGGTCGTCCATCACAAAATATGCTCAAAGAGAGGAACCATTCATTATGACATGCACTCGAAGAGTGGTGTCATTCACCGCGACATATGCATAAACATAAGGGGTCGTATATCATGGTATACGCTCAAGGAGAGGGACCGTTCACCATGACATGCACTCAAAGAGAGGGGTCATTCATCGCGACATACGCTCAAAAAGAGGCGTCGTCCATCACGGGATACGCTCATAGAGAGGGACCGTTCACCATGACATGCACTCGAAGAGAGGGGTCATTCCTTACGAAAAATACTCAAAGAGAGGGGATGTCCATCATGGGATATGTTCAAAGAGAGGGACCGATTATTATGACATACGCTCGTATAGAGCGGTCATTCACCGCGACATACGCAAAAGAGAGGGATCGTCCATCACGATTTACGCTTTTAGAAAGGAACCGTTATTTATGACATACACTCGAAGAGAGGGGTCATTCACCCCGACATACACTCAAAGAGAGGGGTCATCCATCACGATATACGCTCTAAGAAAGGGACAGTTCATTATGACATGAACTCGAAAAGTGGGGTCATTCATTGCGACATACGCTCAAATAGAGGGGTCGTCCATCACGGTATTCACTCAAAGAGAGGGATCTTTCACCATGACATGCACTTGAAGAGAGGGGCAACCTATCGCGACATACACTCAAAAAGAGGGGTCTCGATCACGGTATACACAAAAAGAACCCATCATTATGACATGCCCTCGAAGAGGGGTCATTCATTGCGACCTGCTCTCAAAGAGAGGGGCCGTCCATCACAATATACACTCAAAGAGAGAGACTCTTCACCATGAAATACACTCGAAGAGAGGAGTCATTCATCGCAACGTACGCTCAAAGAGAGGGTCATCGATCACGGTATATGATTAAAGAGAGGGACCGTTGATTATGACATGCACTCAAAGAGATGTGTCATTGATCGTGACATACTCTCAAAGTGTCCACGATATACGCTCAAAGAGTGGGACTGCTCACCATGACATGCAGTCGAATAGAGGGGGTTTTATTCATCGCGACATACGGTCAAAGAGAGGGGTCGTCCATCACGGTATACGCTCAAAGAGAGGGACCATTCATTATGACATATGCTAGAAGAGAGGGGTCATTCACCTCGTCATACGCTCAAAAAGAGGTGTCGTCCATCACGGTATACGCTCTAAGAAAGGGATTGTTCATTATGTCAAGCACTCAAAGAGAGGGATCAATCATCGCGACATACGCTCAAAGAGAAGGATCGTCCATCAGGGTATACGCTCTAAGAAATGGACTATTTATTATGACATGCACTTGAAGAGAGGGGTCATTCATCACGATGTACGTTTAAAGAGAGGGGTCGTCCATCATGGTATACACTCAAAGAGAGGGATCGTTCACCATGACATGCAATAAAAGAGAGGGGCCATTCACATCAAGATATATGCTCAAAGAAAGGGGTCATCTATCACGGGATACAATCAAAGAGAGGGACCGATTATTACGACAAACTTTCGAAGAGAGGGGTCATTCACCACAACATACCCTCAAAGAGAGGGGCCGTACATCGCGAGATACGCTCAAAGCATGGTAACGTTCATTATGACATGCACTCGAAGAGAAGGGTCATTCATCGCGACATACGTACAATGAGAAGGGTCGTCCATCACGGTATACACTCTAAGAAAGAGATCGTTCATTATGACACGCACTTGAAGAGAAGGGTCATTCATCGCGACATACACTCAAAGAGAGGGGTCATCCATCACGACATACGCTCAAAGAGAGGGAACGTTCATTATGAAATACGCTCGAAGAGAGGGGTAATTCACTATGACATACGCTTAAAAAGAGGGGTCATCCATCACGGTATACGCTCAAAGAAAAGGACCGTTCATTATGAAATTCTCTCGGAGAGAGGGGTCAATGACCGCGACATACGCTCAGCGAGAGGGGTCGTCCATCACGGTATACGCTCAAAGAGAGGGACCTTTCATTGTAACATGCACTTGAAGAGAGGGCTCATTCATCGCGACATACGCTCAAAAAGATGAGTCGTCCATCACAGTATACCCTCTAAGGAAGGGATCTATACATGCACTCAAAGAGTGGGGTCATTCAACGCGAAAAACGATCAAAGAGAAGGGTCGTCCATCATGGTATCTACTCACAAAGAGGGACCGTTCATTATGACATGCACTCGAAGAGAGGGGTCATTCAGCGTGGCATACGCTCAAAGAGAGGGGTCGTCCATCACAATATACGCACAAAGAGAGGGACCGTTCATTACGACCAACACTCGAAGAGAGGGGACATTCACCGCGACATACGCTCAAAGAGATGGGTCGTCCATCTCGGTATATGCTCTAAGAAAGGGACCATTCATTATGACCTACTCTCGATGAGAGGGGTCATTCAATGCAACATATGCTAAAAAAGAAGGGTCGTCCATCACGGTATCCGCTCATAGAGGGGGACCATTCATTAAGGCATGCACTCGAAGAGAGGGGTCATTCACTGTGGCATACGCTCAAAGAGAGGGGTCTTTATTCATCGCGACATATTCTCAAAGAGTCCATCACGGTATACGCCCAAAGAGTGGGACTGCTCACCATGACTTGCACTCAAATAGAGGGGGTTTTATTCATCGTGACATACGGTCAAAGAGAGGATTCGTCCATCACAGCATACGCTCAAAGAGAGGGAACACTCATTATGACATATTCAAGAAGAGAGGGGTCATTCACCGTGTCATACGCTCAGAGAGTGGTGTCCTCCGTCACTGTATACGCTCTAAGAAAGGGATTGTTCATTATGACAAGCACTCAAAGAGAGGGGTCAATCATCGCGACATACGCTCAAGGAGAAGGGTCGTCCATCAGGGTATACGCTCTAAGAAAGGGACTATTTATTATGACATGCACTTGAAGAGAAGGGTCATTCATCACGACGTACGTTCAAAGAGAGGGGTCGTCCATCATGGTATACTCTCAAAGAGAGGGATTGTGATAAACGGATACGTTGCTTCAAAAACAACCATCCTTGTTTGAAACGGATCTAGGATAGTAGCAAGCATATCTCTGCAATAAACACAAGATTATAGACGTAAGAATGGTATTAAAATTACTAGAAAACAAAGAAAATTAAAAAAAAGAAAGAAAAAGATGAAGGAATTCTGTGTTTATAGGATTTAATGAAGATGAAATGCTTCAAGGGCTTTTATGGCTGCATTATAATATCCAAAATGGCAGAATTGAATGCTGAAGTTGCTGGAAAAATAATAATGACGTTGAACTCGAAAGAACCTGAACAATATACTGAGCAAACCCGAATCGAATATGTTCTCCGTCAACGGACTTGGACCTTCTAGATAATGATCTAGGAACCCGAAGTATCAAGGAATTGACACACTCAAACAAAGTCTGAAAATGTTAAGAAAAGTTCAATGAAGAACTGAAATTGAGAGAAATTCTCACAAAAATATTGTTTCATAAAATTGCCTAACCTTGTCTTTAGAAAATCAAGTAAATATATAGGAATAAAGGAGAAGTTGGCCAAATTTGAATTTGTGGCCTTAATTCAAACGAAAATTAAAATTTAAATGCTCAAATAACTTCTCCTAGGCTCCTAATATCCTTAGCCACATGTTTTGGCACTTAAAACACATTAAACATGCGTTTAATGTTTGAATTTGAATAAGAAACCACTCATTCTTATCCAATGTTGCTGATTGGTCTTCAAAGCAAGGGCCTTGTTTGGCTTGCTTGCTTTTGGACGCCCAAACTTGTGGAGAAGGGTGCTATGTGGGCCCCACATGTATGGCACATGCGTAGGACACCTGCTCTTCGTGTACGACAGGTTCCAGCTACTGTAGGTCACTTCAACTTCAGTTGAGTTGAGCTGAAAATGGAGATGAGCTGAAACGAACTAGCTAAGAGTGTTAGGAGCTAAACGGATCTGGTAGCTAAGCCTCTGAGCTACCTCGAGCTAAGCTGAGCTGCCTCGAGCTAAGCTGAGCTGCGTGCACACCATTGAGCTTCTTCTGAGCTGAATTTAATCCGCTTGAGCTGGTATTGAACTGCACGCTCTCCTGAGCTGGAGATGAGCTGAGTATGCCCACTTGAGCTAAGGTTCTCCTAAGTACCTATATTAGAACAAGGCAAACACATCTAAAAAGCCTTGTAGTCTTATTTTAACCATACAAACACACTTAAAACCAAATGCAAACATAATTAACATAGTATATACATAAGTAAACACACATACTAATATATATACCTAAATATGTCACATATCAGCATGCAACATATTATAAACAACATATTCTAAGGCATGAACATTCTCAAAATGAATCTGAAATGTTAGCATAAGGAAAAGAGCTTCACTGTATTTCTTTGCCTTAGAACGTGTGATAGGTCCTAATGGAAAGACCTCCAGATCAACCTATTGAACTTAACATGATGTGCTTACATCAGATTGTTCACCATGACATGCACTAAAAGAGAGGGGTCATTCACATCGAGATATATACTCAAAGAAAGGGGTCGTCCATCACGGGATACAATCAAACAGAGGGACCGATTATTACGACAAACTCTCGAAGGGAGGGGTCATTCATCGCAACATACCCTCAAAGATAAGGGTCGTACATCGCGATATATGCTCAAAGTATGGTACTGTTCATTATGACATGAACTAGAGGAGAAGGGTCATTCATCACGACATATGCACAATGAGAAGGGTTATCCTTCACGGTATGCACTCTAAGAAAGAGACCGTTCATTATGACATGCACTCGAAGAGAGGGGTTATTCAATGCGACATACACTCAAAGAGAGGGGTCATCCATCACGACATACGCTCAAAGAGAGGGAATGTTCATTATGAAATACGCTCGAAGAGAGGGGTCATTCACTGTGACATATGCTCAAAGAGAGGGGTCAACCATCACGGAATATGCTCAAAGAAAAGGACCGTTCATTATGAAATTCTCTCGAAGAGAGGGGTCATTTACCGCGACATACGCTCAGCGAGAGGGGTCATCCATCACGGTATGAGCTCTAAGAAAGGGACCGTTCATTACGAAATACGCTCAAAGAGAGGGGTCAATCACTACGACATACGCTCAAAGAGAAGATTCATCCATCACAGTGTACGCTCTAAGAAAGGGCCCGTTCATTATGACATGCACTCGAAGAATGGAGTCATTCATCGCGACATAAGCTTAAAGAGTAGGGTCGTCCATCACGGTATACGCACTAAGAAAGGGACCATTAATTATGACATACACTCAAAGAGAAGGGTCATTCATCGTGACATATGCTCAAAGAGAGAGACCGTTCACCACGACATGCACTTAAAGCGAAGGGTCTTTCATCGCGACATATGCTCAAAGAGAGGGGTTGTCCATCATGGGATACGCTCAAAGAAAGAGATAGGTCATTAAGGCTTACTCTAGAAGTGAGGGGTCATTCACCGCGACATACTCTCAAAGAGAGGGGTCATCCATCACGGTATACGCTCTATGAAAGGGACCGTTCATTATGACATGCACTCGAAGAGAGGGGTCCATTCATCGCGACATACACTCAAAGAGAGGGATCGTCTGTCACAGCGACATACGCTCAAGGAAAGGTGATGTCCATCACGGTATATGCTCTAGGAAAGGGATTGTTCATTATGAGATGCACTCTAATAGAAGGGTCATTGATCGCGACATACACTCAACGGGAAGGGTCATCCATCACGGTATGCGGTCAAAGAGAGGGGTTGTTCAGCATGATATGCACTCAAAGAGAAGGGTCATTAATCATGACATACGCACAAAGAGAGGGTTCATCCATCACGGTATATACTCAAAGATAGGGGTCGTTCAACATGACATGCACTCAAAGAGAGTGGTCATTCACAGCGACATACGCTCAAAGAGAAGGGTCATCCATCAAGCTCTAAGAAAGGGACCGTTCATTATGACATGCAATCGAAGAGTCATTCATCGCGACACGCTTAAAGAGAGGTATTGTCCATCACAGTATACGCTCAAAAAGAGGGACCGTTCACCTTGACATGTACTCAAAGAGAGTGGCCATTCGTGTCGACATACGCTCAAAGAGAGTGGTGGTCCATCACGACATACGCTCAAAGAGAGGGACTGTTCATTATTATATACTCTCGAAGAGAGGGTTCATTCACCGCGACATACGCTTAAAGAGAGGAACCGTTCACCATGACATGAACTCGAAGAGAAGGTCATTCATCACAACATACACTCAGAGAGACGGGTCGTCGATCACGGTATACGCTCAAAGAGAGGGACCGTTCATTATGACATGCACTCAAAGAGAGGGGTTATTCATCGCGATAGACACTCAAAGAGTGGGGTCGTCCATCATAGTAAACGCTCAAAGAGAGGGATCGTTCATTATGACATACATTCGAAGAGAGGGTCCTTTATCGCGCCATACGCTCAATGAGAGCGGTCTTCCAATACGGTAAACACTCAGAGATAGGGACTATTCACCGCGACATACGCTACAGGAGAGGGGTCTCTATCACGGTATACGCTCTAAGAAAGGGACCGTTCATTATGACATGCACTCGAAGAGAGGGGTCATCAATAGCGATATATGCTCAAAGAAAAAGGTTGTCCATCACAGTATACGCTCAAAGAGAGAGACCGTTCATTATGATGTACACTCGAATAAAAGGATCATTCCTTGCGACGTACGCTCAAAGAGAGGGGTCATTCATCACGACATACGCTCAAAGAGAGGGGTCATCCATCCTGGTATACGCTCAGATAGACGGACCGTTCACCATGTCATGCACTCCAAGAGAATGGTCATTCATCGCGACATATGCTCAAAGAGAGGGGTCATCCATCATGATATACGCTAAAAGAGAGGAACCGTCCATTAAGACATACACTCAAAGAGAGGGGTCATTCATCGCGACATATGTTAAAAGAGGGGTCGTTTAACACGGTATATACTCAAAGCGAGGAACCGTTCACCATGACATGCACTCGAAGAAAGGGGTCATTCATCACGACATACGCTCAGAGAGATGGATCGGCCATCCTAGTATACGCTCAGATAGAGGGACCGTTCACCATGTAATGCACTCCAAGAGACGGGTCATTCATCACGACATACGCTCAAAGAGAGGGGTCATCCACCATGGTATACACTAAAAGAGAGGGACCGTCCACTAAGACATACACTCGAAGAGAGGGGTCATTTATCGCGACATGCGCTCAAAGAGATGGATCATCCATCACGGGATACGCTCAAAGAGAGGGACCGTTCATTATGACATATGCTCGAAGAGAGGAGTCATTAACCATGACTTTCGCTCAAAGTGAGGGGTCGTCCATCAAGGTATACGCTCAAAGAAAGGGACCATTCATTATGACATACAGTCGAAGAGAAGGGTCATTCATCACGACAAACGCTCAAAGAGAGGGGTCACCGATCACGGTATACGCTCGAAGAGAGGGACCGTTTATTATGACATGCACTGAAAGAGAGGGGTCATTCATCGTGACATACGCTCAAAGAGAGAGGTTACCATCACCGTATATGCTCAAAGAGAGGGACCGTTCACCATGTCATGCACTCGAAGAGAGAGGTCATTCATCGCGACATACGCTCAAAGAGAGGGATTATTTATTATGACATACACTCCAAGAGAGGGATCGTTCGTCGTGACATACGCTCAAAGAGAGGGGTCGTCCTTCACGGTATACGCACAAAGAGAGGGATCACTCACCATGATGGACTAGAAGAGAGCAGTCATTATTCGCGATATGCGCTCAATGGGAAGGGTAATCCATCACGGTATATTATATAAGAAAGGGACCGTTCAATATGAAAAGTAGTCAAAGAGAAGGGTCTTTCATCGTGACATTCGCTCAAAGAGAAGGGTCGTCCATCACGGTATACTCTCAAAGAGAAGGACCATTCACCATGACATACACTCGAAGAGAGGGGTCTTCCATCGCGACATATGCTCAAAGAGAGGGGTCATCCATCACGATAAACGCTCAAAGAGAGGGGTCATCGATCATGGTATACGCTCAAAGGGATTAACCATTTATTATGACATGCACACAACGAGAGAGGTCACTCATCGCGACATACGCTCATAGAGAGGCCATTTATAACGGTATACGCTCAAAGAGAGGCACTATTCACCATGTCATGCACTCGAAGAGAGGGGTCATTAATCACAACATACGCTCAAGGACAGGGATCATCATCACATTATACGCTATAAGAAAGGGACCTTTCATTATGACATGCACTCGAAGAGGGGTCAACCATCACGGTATGTGATATTTGAAAGGGACCGTTCATTATGAAAAGTTGTTGAAGAGAAGGGTCTTTCATTGCGATATTCGCTCAAAGAGAAGTGTCGTCCATCACGGTATACTATTAAAGAGAAGGACCTTCCATCATGACATGCACTCGAAGAGGGGGTCTTTCATTGCGACATATGCTCAAAGAGAGGGGTCATCCATCACAAAAAACGCTCAAAGAGAGGGGTCATCGATCACGGTATATGCTCAAAGGGAGTAACCGTTTATTATGACATGCACTCATTGAGAGAGGTCACTCATCGCGATATACGCTCATAGAGAGGTCGTCTATCACGATATATACTCAAAGAGAGGCACTATTCACCATGTCATGCACTCGAAGAGAGGGGTCATTCATCGTGACATACGCTCAAGGAGAGGGATCGTCATCACGGTATACGCTATAAGAAAGGGACCTTTCATTATGACATACACTCAAAGAGAGGGGTCATTCACCGCGACATGCACTCAAAGAGAAGGGTCGTCTAGAACGGTATACGCTTTAAGAAAGGGACCATTCATTATGACATGCCCTCGAAGAGAGGGGTCATTCATCACGACATACGCTCAAAGAAAGGAGTCGTCCATCACAGTATACGCTCAAAAATAGGGACCATTCATCATGACATGCACTCGAAGAATAGGGTCAATCATCGCGACATACACTTAAAGTGAGGGATCGTCAATCACGGCATACGCTCAAAGAGAGGGACCGTTCATAATGACATACTATCAAAGAGAAGGGTCATTTACAACGACATACGCGAAAAAGAAAGGGGTCGTTCACCACGGTATACGCTCAAACAGAGGGACCATTCATTATAACATACGCTTGAAGAGAGGGGTCATTCACCGCAACATACGCTCAAAGAGAGGTGACATCCATCACGGTATACGCTCTTGGAAAGGGACCGATCATTATGACATGCACCCGAAAAGAAGGGTCATTCATCTCGACATACGCTCAAAGAGAAGGGTTATCCATCACGGTATACGCTCTAAGAAAGGGACCATTTATTATCACATGCACTCGAAGAGAGGGGTCATTCATCTCGACACACGCTAAAAAAGAGGGGTTATCCATCTCGATATACGCTCAAAGAGAGGGACCGTTCACCATAACATGCACTCCAAGAGAGGAGTCATTCGACACGACATGTGCTCTAAGAGAGGGGTCGTCCATTATGGCATACGCTCGAATATAGGGGTCATTCACCGCTACAGACGCTCAAAGAGAGGGGTCATCCATCACGGTATACGCTCTTAAGAAAGGGATCATTCATTATGACATGCACTCGAAGAGAGGGGTCATTCATCGTGACATACACTCAAAGAGAAGGGTCGTCCATCAACGGTATACGCACTAAGAAAGGGACCATTCATTATGACATGCGCTCGAAGAGAGAGGTCATTCATCGTGACATACGTTCAAAGATAAGGTCATCCATCACGGAATACGCTTTAGGAAAGTGATCGATCATTATGACATGCACTCGAGGAGAGGTGTCATTCACCGCGACGTACGCTCAAAGAGAGGTGACGTCCATCACGATATATGCTCTAGGAAAGGGACCAGTCATAATGACCTGCACTCGAAAAGAAGGGTCATTCATCTTGACATACGCTCAAAGAGAAGGGTCGTCCATCACGGTATACGCTCTAAAAAGGGACCATTTATTATGATATGCACTAGAGGAGAGGGGTCATTCATCGCGACATACGCTCAAAGAGAGGGTCATCAATCACAGTATACGCTCAAAGAGATCGACCGATGATTATGACAAGCTCTCAAAGAGAGGGGTCATTCATTGAGACATATGCTCAAAGAGAGGGGTTGTCCATTACGGTATACGCCCAAAGAGAGGGACCACGCAACATGACATGTACTCGAATAGAGCGGTCATTCATCGCTACTTACGCTCGAAGTTAGGGGTCGTGCATTACGGCATACGCTCAAAGAGATGGTCCGTTCATTATGACATATGCTCTAAGAGAGGGGTCATTGACCACGTCATACAGTCAAAGAGAGGTGTCGTTCATCACAATATACTCTCTAAGAATGAGACCGTTCATTATGACCTGCACTCGAAGAGACGGTTCATTCGTCGCGACAAACACTCATAGAGAAGGGTCGTCCATCACGGTATACGCTCTAAGAAAGGGACTATTTATTATATCGCAACATATGTTCAAAGAGAGGAGTCGTCCATCACGACATACGCTCAAAGAGAGGGACCATTTACCATGACATGCACTTAAAGAGAGGGGTCATTCATCGCGACATACGCTCAAAGAGATGGGTCGTCCATCACGGGAGACTCTCAAAAAGAGGGATCGGTCATTACGATATACTTTCGAAGAGAGGGGTCATTCACCGCTACATACGCTCAAAGAGAGGGGTCGTCCATCACGGTATACTCTCTAAGAATGGGTCCGTTCATTATGACACGCACTCGAAGAGAGGGAACATTCATCGCCACATACGCTCACTGAGAAGGGTTGTCCACCACAATATACGATCTAAGAATGTGACTGTTATTTATGACATGCACTCGAAGAGAGGGATCATTCAACGTGACTTACGCTAAAAAAGAGGGGTCGTCTATCTCGTTATACGCTCAAAGAGAGGGACCGTTCACCATAACAGGCACTCGAGGAAAGGGATCGTTCACTGCGACATACACTAAAAAAGAGGGGTCATTCAACACGACTTACGCTCAGAGAGAGGGACCATTCATTATGACATACTGTTGAATAGAGGTGTAACCCCCTTAGCCCGGTCTGGACGAAACCGGCACTAATGGGTCACACGGGGAATATCAAACCAAACCCGCGAAGGTTCGATTCGATAAACAACCTTAAAAAAACCGTTATATTTTTTTTTATTTATTCTTAGCTAGATGCACAATCTTATTCCTACGTGACAAGGTCTCATACAAAGCAATACCGGTAACACATTAGTTAAAACATACATCCGATTAAACACTAACCTGGTTTAAGGACTAAAATGTAAAACTTTTAAATACGATTAGCAAAGTAGAAATTCTTTCCATCAATGTTCAATTAAACATCCAAGTGTTCTTCACAGCAAATTTTAACTCAAACGGATCATTCTAACATCATCGATTACATGTTTCTTTAATTTAGGGACCAAAATGTAAATCTTCTAAAATACAAGGACTTCGTCCAAAATAAACTAACTATCTTGAAATTAAATCAATTTTAAGCATGAATGCAAAATTTCAACTCAAAATAACATCTACAAGTACCTTAATCGAACAAAGGAAGATATCCGGGACTAAAATAAAATTTCAACAATTAACAAATCCTGGTGGTCAAAGGTTTGGAAACCTTCCTGAAGGTTTCCAAACTTTTTTGTAAAAGGTTTCGAAACTTTCCTGAAAGTTTCCAAACCTTTCGCGTCCAGTAGCTTTTCAAACTTGAAACTGCCCGCAAGGTTTGGAAACCTTCGTAAAGGTTTCCAAACTCTTTGTCAAAGGTTTCGTAACCTTCACTAAGGTTTCGAAACTTTGGTCTGGAACCAAAAGTTTTGTTACACTAAGTACACAACATTTACTCAATACTCAACCATTAAATAGAACCACTAAATGCATCAATCCTAAACATGATTAACAACATATGGCACATAATTAACTACGTCATGGACATCATTCAAGCTATAGGCATGCTCCCTAAGAAGAGATTAACAACATAGCAATCATGATGGTACATGCTTCAACAACTTAACCAAAACAAAAGTTCAACAATTAATATCCAACAATGATGGTCTTATTACAATATGAAACAAAGCCTAAAAGCTCACTCCTCTCATAGATTGTGTTACACATTGCCTTGCCCAATTTATTTGCCAAGAACATACACAATTCAAGTGATCTTCCCCTTGGTTTCTTTGCCCCGAACAAAGCTCCAAGTGCCTTTATTTTTCTGCAAAGATGAAAAGAGAGCTTAAGCAAACTTGCTTAGTGAGGTAGCTCCACAAATAATCATCAATGCATCAATTTAAAACCATGAAGAAAACATTATTTGTATTTCACAATTAAATCATGCATGCTAAAATTCCATGTCCAAGTTCATTAAATCATATGCATCCTTGAGTTCACATAACCTTATCAAAACAATTTATTAATGATGCTCAAACCTTTCCTTCTCAAACTCATGTATGTATATTGGCTTTCTAGTGATCACTTAGTGTGAACCTTGAGTTCACCGAATACACGGATCCATGAGACATTCGTCTCGTCAGGACACTAAGTCCCCATTGACATGACACTAAGTCACCATTGACATGACACTAAGTCACCATTAGCACTACCACGCACGATCGGACACATAGTCACCCTTGTTACGTGTAGGCGGCTCTACCACGCACGGTTGGACACGAAGTCTCCCTTGTTACGTGTAGGCAAAATTCTGTATTCTCTGTTTTGATTATAGTGCACTTAAGACAATCCTAATGACGTCATTCGTATTCGAATCAAAAGTAGTGTCACTAAGCCAATATCATAATCAAATGTGCATGATAACTTGCTGCTCATAATGCATTCATAATATGTTCAACAAATGAACCAAAAGCCATGCCCAAAGACACCATTATATATAAGGCAAATAACCAAATTGTATTCCAAATCAAATAACTTGTTGCTCATAATGCATGCATAAATTGTTCAACAAATGAACCAAAAGCCATGCCCAAAGGCACCATTAAATATAAGGCAAATAACCATGTGGTTCTCCAAATTATTTCTTATAATTTTTCATAATCATGGATGTTAAATAAACCACGCATTTTCAGCAAGTATCTCTCATGTATGCATCAATTCAAAACATGCTCATGCACTTCCATAAAGCCCATTGCATTACCAATAAAATACCTTTGTCAAAATTGCCGAAACTCATATCGATTCATCAAAAACAAATACTTTACTTACTCTTGAACTATGGAAGGTTTTCACACTCTTCCATAGCCCCCAAAAACAGAACGTACCAAACGCGATTCGCTTTAAGTCCGAAAACCACTCACCAACAAGCGAAACGAGCTTTCGCCGCTTTCCGATGATCGCACCAACGCACCAGCAATCAAGCTTCTTCTTGTACCTCTTCTACAACATTAAAAACAGAGCATTCTCACATCATAACATGCTCAAACCAACAACCATATCCGATCACCATTAAACTACCGAAAACTTAGCCGAAAAGACCAAAAACTAAGCCGAAACGCATCCGAACAACATCAGCCCAAAACCTAATGAATCTAACATCTAATCTATCTCAAATATGATCCAAAAACACATCCAAACCATCCTTATATCTTCAGCAACATTTAAGCATCTAAAACAGCCCATAAAACAACCGAAAAGCACCTTAAAACTACACCGATTGCATTATTCCGGGATTAAATTAATGTGATATCAAATCAAGACTCAATTAATCATTAAATCACCATAAAAACATGATTGAAATCATATAATTTCCAGCATTAAACAAGATCCAAAAAGATCTCACAAAAACATTAGATCTAACTTTAGAAACATAGAATCAAGTGTTTATTCAAAGATTAGCAAGCTAATACTTGGGAATTTCAATAAAGAATCTTAGAAAAGAATGAAAATCCAGAAAATTACCTTCAAGATCTATTCACCAAAATTATGAGATTTTCCCCTTCTTGATTCCTTGCAATTTGATGTAGATTTGATGAAATCAATGCATAGGTTTTGTAAAGGATGGAAAGATGATGCAAGTGATGTAAATCTTGTGGAAAAAGATGCAAAAATCAGCAAAGAATTGAAGAGAAAAGATGAAGAGAAAGTGGAGAGAAAATGAGAGAAAAAGATGAGAGAAAAAGATGAGAAAAGTAGTTTTGGTAGAAAATGATTAAAACCCAAATTAAAGTAAATAAAAATATATTTTGGTGAATAAATCATCATCAAAAATTAAAAATGGGTTTATGGCCCTCTAAGGATTCTAAGTTTAGCTTGCTTTTCAATTTAGTCACTAAAATACAATAATGACCGAAAATTCCAAATTAAGTCCCTTAATTTTCCAAAAATTACAAATTGGTCATTTATGCATAATTAAGCATAATTAAAAATCATTACAAAATCCAAATTATTTTCTTTTAAATTTGAAACATATTTTTAACATTTCAAACCATATTCCAAATTATTAATTTTCTTAATTAAAAATATCCTTATTTTATTTTTCCCGGAATTAATGAACCGGAGAACCCGATTCGCCCCGAATCGAATTCCCCTAACTAAGCCCAAACTAATAACCCCCAAAACGGGATGTTACAAGAGGGGTCATTCACCGTGACATACACTCAAAAAGAGGTGTTGTCCATCACGGTTTACGCTCTAAGAAAGGGACCATTCATTATGACATGCAGTCGAAGAGAGGGGTCATTCATCGCAACATTCGCTCAAAGAGAGGGTTCATCCTTCACGGTATACTCTCAAAGAGAAGGGACCTTTCACCATAACTTGAACTCGAAGAGAGGGGTCTTTCATCGCGACATACGCCCAAAGAGAGGGGTCATCGATCACGGTATACGCTCAAAGAGAGGGACCGTTCACCCTCACATGCACTCAAAGAGAGGGTCATTCATCGCAACATATGCTCAAAGAGAGGGGTCGTCCATCACTGGATACGCTCTATGAAAGGGACTATTTATTATGACATGCACTCAAAGAAAGGGGTCATTCATCGCGACATAAATTCAAAGATAGGGGTCATCTATCACGGTATAAGCTGAAAGAGAGCAATCGTTCACAATGACATGCACTCAAAGAGAGTGGTCATTCCATCATGGAACACGCTCATAGACAAGGACCGGTCATTACAACATACTCTCGAAGAGAGGAGTCACTCACCGTATCATACGCTCAAAGAGTGGGATTGTCCATCATGATATATGCTCTAAGAAAGGGTTATACGCTCAAAGAGAGGTCGTCCATCACGGTATACGCTCAAAGAAAGGTACCCTTTATTATGACATGCACTCGAAGAGAGGGGTATACGCTCAAAGAGAGATGTTATCCATCACGGTATACGCTCAAAGAAATGGATCGTTCATTACGACATGCACTCGAAGAGAGGGTTCAATCTTTGTGTCATACGCTCAAAGAGAAGGGTCGTCCATCACGGTGTACGTAGACTCTAAGAAATGAACTGTTTATTATGACAAACACTCGCAGAGAGGGGAAATTCATTGTGACATACATTGAAAGAGAGGGGTCATCTATCACGGTATACGCTCAAAGAGAGAGATCGTTCACCATGACATGCACTCAAAGAGAGGGGTCATTCATCGCGTCATTTGCTCAAAGAGAGGGGTCATCCATCACGACATACGCTCAAAGAGAGGGACCGTTCATCATGACATACGCTCAAAGGGAGGGGTCATTCACCGCGACATATGCTCAAAGAGAAGAGTCATCTATCAAGGTATATGCTCTATGAAAATGACTGTTTATTACGACATGCACTCGAAGAGAGGGGTCATTTATCGCGTCATATGCACAATGAGAAGGGTCACCCATCACGGTATACGCTCTAAGAAAGATACCGTTCATTATGAAATACGCTCGAAGAGAGGGGTCATTCACAACGACATACGCTCAAAGAGAGGGGTCATCCATCAAGGTAGACGCACTAAGAAAGGGTTCGTTCATTATGAAATACCCTCGAAGAGAGGGGTCATTCACCGCGACATACGCTCAAAGAGAATGGACATCCATCATGTTAAACGCTATAGGAAAGGGACCGTTCATTATGACATGCACTATAAGAGAGGGGTTGTCCATCACGGTATACGCTCAAAGAGAGGGATCATTCACCTTGTCATGCACTCGAAGAGAGGTGTCATTCATCGCGACATACACTCAAAGGCATTGTGTATTATGACATGCACTGAAAGAGAAGGGTCATTCATCATGACATGCGCTCAAAGAGAGGAGTCGTCCATCACGACATATGCTCAAAGAGAGGGACCGTTCATCATGACATACGCTCAAAGGGAGGGGTCATTCATCGCGATATATGCTCAAAGAGAAGAGTCGTATATCAAGGTATATGCTCTATGAAAAGAACTATTTATTACAATATACACTCGAAGAGAGGGGTCATTTATCGCGTCATATGCACAATGAGAAGGGTCGTCCATCACGGTATACGCTCTAAGAAAGATACCGTTCATTATGAAATACGCTCGAAGAGAGGGGTCATTCACCACGACATACGCTCAAAGAGAGGGGTCATTCATCAAGGTAGACGCACCAAGAAAGGGTTTGTTCATTATGAACTACCCTCGAAGAGAGGGGTCATTCACCGCGACATACGCTCAAAGAGAATAGACATCCATCATGTTAAACACTATAGGAAAGGGACCGTTCATTATGACATGCACTACAAGAGAGGGGTTGTCCATCACGGTATACGCTCAAAGAGAGGGATCAATCACCTTGTCATGCACTCGAAGAGAGGGGTCATTCATCGCGACATACGCTCAAAGAGAGGGGTCGTTCGTCACGGCATATGCTCAAACAGAGGGATCGTTCATTATGACATACTCTCGAAGAGAGGGTTCATTCACCACAACATACACTCAAAGAGAGGAGTCGTCTATCATGTTATACGCTCTTAGAATGTGACCATTCATTATGAAAAGCACTCGAAGAGAGGGGTCATTCATCTCGACATACGCTCAAAGAGAGGGGTCGTCCATCACGGCATATGCTCAAAAAGAGGGGTTGTTCATTATGACATACTCTAGTAGTGAGGGGTCATTCACCTCGACATATGCTAAAAGAGAGGGGTCGTCAATCACGGTATACGCTCAAAGAGAGGGACAGATTATTACGCCTAAAGAGTGGGACCGTTCAGCATGACATGCGCTCAAAGAGAGAGAGTGGTCGTTCACAGCGACATACGCTCAAATAGAAGGGTCGTCCATCACGTTCTAAGAAAGGGACCGTTCATTATGACATGCACTCGAAGAGTCATTCATCGCGACAAACGCTCAAAGAGAGGGGTTGTCCATAACAGTATAAGCTCAAAGAGAGGGATCGTTCACCATGACATGCACTCGAAGAGAGTGGTCAATCCTGGCAACATACGCTCAAAGAGAGGGGTCGTCTATCACGGTATAGGCTCAAAGAGAGGGACCGTTCATTATTATATACTCTCAAAGAGAGGGTTCATTCACCACGACATACACTCAAAGAGAGGAACCGTTCAACATGACATGTACTCGAAGAGAAAGTCATTCATCGGAACATACACTCAAAGAGAGGGGTCATCGATCATGGTATACGCTCAAAGATAGAGACCGTTCATTATGACATACACTCAAAGAGAGGGATCGTTCATTATGATATGCACTCAAAGAGAGGGGTTATTCATCGCGACAGACGCTCAAAGAGTTGGGTCGTCTATTACGGTAAACGCTCAAAGAGAGGGATCGTTCATTATGACATACACTCGAAGAGAGGGTCATTTATCGTGACATACGCTCAAAGAGAGCGGTCGTCCAATACAGTAAACACTCTAAGAGAGGGACCATTCACCGCGACATACGCTTAAGGAGAGGAGTCGTCTATCATGGTATACGCTCTAAGAAAGGGACCGATCATTATAACATGCACTCGAAGATAGGGGTCTTTAATCGCGATATATGCTCAAAGAGAAGGGTCGTCCATCACGGTATATGCTCAAAGAGAGAGACCGTTCATTATGACGTACACTCGAATAGAAGGGTCATTCCTCGCGATGTACGCTCAAAGAAAGGGGTCATTCATCATGACATACGCTCAAAGAGAGGGGTTGTCCATCCTAATATACGCTCAGATAGAGGGACCGTTCACCATGTTATGCACTCTAAGAGAAGAGTCATTCATCGCGATATACGCTCAAAGAGAGGGGTCGTCCATCATGGTATACGCTAAAAGAGGGAACGTCCACTAAGACAAACACTCAAAGAGAGGGGTCATTCATTGCGACATACGCTCAAAGAGATGGATCGTCCATCACGGGATACGCTCGAAGAGAGGGACCGTTGATTATGACATATGCTCAAAGAGAGGAGTAATACACCATGACATACGCTCAAAGTGAGGGGTCGTCCATCATGGTATACGGTCAAAGCGAGGGACCGTTCATTATGACGTACAGTCGAAGAGAGGGGTCATTCATCACGACATACGCTCAAAGAGAGGGGTCATCAATCACGGTATACGCTCAAAGAGAGGGAACGTTTATTATGACATGCACCGAAAGAGAGGGGTAATTATTGTGACATACGCTCAAAGAGAGGGGTTACCATCACCGTATACGCTTAAAGAGAGGGACCGTTCATAATGTCATGCACTCGAAGAGAGGGCTTATCCATCACGGTATACGCTCAAAGAGAGGGATTGTTTATTATGATATACACTCGAAGAGAGTGGTCATTCGTCGCGACCTACGCTCAAAGAGAGGGGTCATCCATTAAGGTATATGCACAAGGAGAGGGATCATTCACCATTACGCACAAGAAGAGAGGGGTTATTCATCGCGACATATGCTCAATGGGAAGGGTCATCCATCACGGCTTATAATATAAGAAAGGGACCGTTCATTATGACAAGTAGTCAAAGAGAAGGGTCTTTGATCGCGACATTCGCTCAAAGAGAAGGGTCATCCATCACGGTATACTCTCAAAGAGAAGGACCTTTCACCATGACATGCACTCGAAGAGAGGGGTCTTTTATCGCGACATATGCTCAAGGAGAGAGGTCATCCATCACGACAAAAGCTCAAAGAGAGGGGTCATCGATCATGATATACGTTCAAAGAGAGTAACCATTTATTATGACATGCACTCAACGAGAGAGGTCACTCATCGCGACATGCGCTTATAGAGAGATCATCCATCACGGTATACGCTCAAAGAGAGACACTATTCACCATGTCATGAACTCAAAGAGAGGGGTCATTCATCACAACATACGCTCAAGGAGAGGGATCGTCATCACGGTATACGCTATAAGAAAGGGACGTTTCATCATGACATGCACTCGAAGAGAGGGGTCATTCACCGCAACATACGCTCAAAGAGAAGGGTCGCCCCCAACGGTATACGCTTTAAGAAAGGGACCATTCATTATGACATGCCCTCGAAGAGAGGGGTCATTCATCGCGACATACGCTCAAAGAGAGGAGTCATCTATCACAATATATACTCTAAGAAAGGGACCATTCATTATGACATACTATCGAAGAGATGGGTCATTTACCGCTAAAAGAGAGGGGTCGTCCACCACGGTATACGCTCAAACAAAAGGACCATTCATTATAATATACGCTTGAAGAGAGGGGTCATTCACCGCGACATACACTCAAAAAGATGTGACGTCCATCATGGTTTACGCTCTAGGAAAGGGACCGGTCTTTATGACGTGCACTCAAAAAGAAGGGTCATTCATCTCGACATACGCTCTAAGAGAAGGGTCGTCCATCACAGTATACGCTCTAAGAAAGGGAACGTTTATTATGACATGCACTCGAGGAGAGGGGTTATTCATTGCGACATACGCTCAAAGAGAGGGTCATCGATCACGGTATACGCTCAAAAAGAGCGACCGTTGATTATGACATGCACTCAAAGAGAGGGGTCATTCATTGAGAAATATGCTCAAAGAGATGGGTCGTCCATCATGGTATACGCCCAAAGAGAGGGACCACTCACCATGACATGCACTCGAATAGAGGGGTCATTCATCACGACATACGCTCGAAGATAGGGGTTGTCAATAACGGCATACGTTCAAAGAGATGGTCTGTTTATTATGACATACGCTAGAAGAGAGGGGTTATTGTCCGTGTCATACGCTCAAAGAGAGGTGTCGTCCATCACAATATACTCTCTAAGAATGGTACCATTCATTATGACATGCACTTGAAGAGAGGGGTCATTCATCGCGACAAACGCTCAAAGAGATGGGTCGTCCATCACGTTATACGCTCTAAGAAAGGGACTGATTATTATATCGCGACATACATTCTAAGAAAGAGGTCGTCCATCACGGTATACGCTCAAAGAGAGGGACCATTCACCATGACATGCACTCAAAGAGAGGGGTCATTCATCGCGACACATGCTCAAAGAGATGGGTCGTCCATCACGGGATACTCTAAGAAAGAGGGACCGGTCATTACGACATACTCTCGAAGAGAGGGATTATTCACCGCTACATACGCTCAGAGGGAGGGGTCGTCCATCACGGTATACTCTCTAAGAATGAGACCTTTCATTATGACACGCACTCGAAGAGAGGGGTCATTCATCGTGAAATACAGTTCGTAAGAAGGGTTGTCCATCTCCATATACGATCTTAGAATAGGACCGTTAAATATGACATGCACTCGAAGAGAGGGGTCATTCAACGTGATATACGGTAAAAAAGAAGAGTCGACCATCTCATTATACGCTCAAAGAGAGGGACCATTCACCATAACATGCACTTGAAGAGAGGGGTCGTTCAACGCGATATATGCTAAAACAGAGGGACCATTCAATGCGATATACGCTAAAAAAGAGAGGGACCATTCATTACGATATACTCTCGACAAGAGGGGTCATTCACCACGACATACGCTCAAAGAGAGGTGTCTTCCATCACGGTTTACGCTCTAAGAAGGGGACAATTCATTATGACATGCAGTCGAAGAGAGGGGTCATTCATCGCGACATTCTCTCAAAGAGAGGGTTCATCTATCACGGTATACTCTCAAAGAGAAGGACCTTTCACCTTAACTTGCACTCGAAGAGAGGTGTCTTTCATCGCGACATACGCTCAAAGAGAGGTGTCATCGATCACGGTATACGCTCAAAGATAGGGGTTATTTATTATGACATGCACTGAAAGAGAGGGGTCATTCATCGTGACATACCCTCAAAGAGAGGGATTTTCCATCACCGTATACGCTCAAAAAGAGGGACCGTTCACCATGTCATGCACTCGAAGAGAGGCGACATTCATCGCAACACACGCTCAAAGAGAGGGGTCGTCCATCATGCTATACGCTCAAAGAGAGAGACCATTCAACATGACATGCACTCAAAGAAAGGGGTCATTCACAGCGACATACGCTTGAAGACAGGGGTCGTCCATCACGATATACGTTCTAAGAAAGGGTCCATTCATTATGATATATACTCGAAGAGAGGTGCATTCATCGTGACATATGCTCAAAAAGAGAACTCGTCCCTCACAGTATACGGTCTAAGAAAGGAACCGTTCATTATGACATGCACTCAAAGAGAGGGGTCATTCATCGTGGTATACGCTCAAAAAGAGGGTCATTGATCATGATATACGCTCAAAGAGAGGGACCGACCATTATGACATGCACTCGAAGTGAATGGTCATTCACCACGACATATGCTCAAAAAGAAGGGTCGTCCATCACGGTATATGCTCTAAGAAAGGGACCATTCATTATGACATGCACTCAAAGAGAGGGGTCATTCATCGCGACATACGCTAAAAAAGAGGGGTCATGCATCTCGTTATACGCTCAAAGAGTGGTACCGTTCACTAAAACATGCACTCGAATAGAGGGGTCATTCAACGCGACATATGCTCAAAGAGAGGGGTCGTCCATCACGGCATACGCTCAAAGAGAGGGACCATTCATTATGAAATACTATTGAGGAGTGGGGTCATTCACCGCAACATACGCTCAAAGAGAGGTGTCGTTCATCGCGGTATACGCTCTAAGAAAGGGACCATTCATTATGACATGTAGTCGAAGAGAGGGGTCATTCATCGCGACATTCACTCAATGAGAGGGGTCATCTATCACAGTATACTCTTAAAGAGAAGGACCTTTCACCATGACTTGCACTCGAAGAGAGGGGTCTTTCATCGCGACATACGCTCAAAGAGATGGGTCATCGATAACAGTATACGCTCAAAGAGAGGGACCGTTTATTATGACATGCACTGAAAGACAGGGGTCATTCATCTTGACATACGGTCAAAGAGAAGGTTCATCCATCATGGTATATGCTCTAAGAAAAGGACCTTTCATGTTGAGATGCACTCAAAGAGAGGGGTCATTCAACGCGACATACGCTCAAAGAGATGGGTCGTTCTTCACGGTATACGCTCTAAGAAAGGGACCATTCATTATGACATGCACTCGAAGAGAGGGGTCATTCATCGTGATTTACACTCAAAGAGAGAGGTCGTCCATCACGGTATCCACTCAAAGGGATGGACCGTTCACCATGACATGCACTCGAATAGACAGGTCATTTTTCGCGACATACGCTAAAAGAGAGGGTCTTCGATCACGGTATACGCTCAAAGAGAGAGACCATTCATTATGACATGCACTCAAAGAGAGAGTTCATTAATCGTTATATACACTCAATGAGAGGGATCGTCCATCACGGTATTCGGTCAAAGGGAGGGATCGTTCACCTTGACATGCACTCGAATAGATGGATCATTTATCGCGACATACGCTCAAAGAAAGAGTCATCGATCACGGTATACGCTCAAAGAGAGGAACCATCCATTATGACATACACTCAAAGAGAGAGGTCATTCACCGCTACATATGCTCCAAGAGAAGGGTCGTCCATTACGGTATATGCTCTAAGAAAGGGACCATTCATTATGACATGCACTCAAAGAGAAGGGTCATTCATCACGACATATGCTAAAAAAGACAGGTCGTCCTTCTCGTTATATGCTTAAAGAGAGACCGTTCACCAAAACATGCACTCAAAGAGAGGGGTCATTCAACTCGACATATGCTCAAAGAGAGGGGTCGTCCATCACGACATACGCTCAAAGAGAGGGACCATTCAATATAACATACTCTCGAAGAGGAGTCATTCACCGTGATATATGCTCGAAGAGAGGGACCATTCATTATGACATACTCTCGAAGAGGGGTCATTCACCGTGATATAAGCTCAAAGAGAGGTGTCGTCCATCACGATATACGCTCTAAGAAAGTGACAATTCATTATGACATGCAGTCAAAGGGAGGGGTCATCCATTACGGTATACTCTTAAAGAGAAGGACCTTTCACCATGACTTGCACTCGAAGAGAGAGGTCTTTCATCGCGACATACGCTCAAAGAGAGGGGTTATCTCTCATGGTATAGCTCAAAGAGAGGGACTGTATATTATGACATGCACTGAAAGAGGGGTCATTCATCGTGGCATACGCTCAAAGATAAGGTTGTTCATCACGGTATATTCTCTAAGAAAGGGACTTTTAATTATGACATGCACTCGAAGAGGAGTCATTCATCATGACATACGCTAAAAAAGAGGGGACGTACATGTCGTTATACGCTCAAAGAGAGGGACCATTCAGCATAACATGCACTTGAAGAGAGGGGTCATTCAATGCGACATATGCTCAAAGAGAGGGTCGTCCATCATGGCATATGCTCAAAGAGTGAGACCGTTCATTATGACATACTCTTAAAGAGAGGGGTCATTCATCACGACATACGATCAAAGAGAGGTGCCGTCTATCACAGTATACGCTCTAAGAAAGGAACCATTGATTATGACATACAATTGAAGAGAAGGGTCATTCATCGCGACATTTGCTCAAAGAGAGGGGTCATCCATCACGGTATACTCTTAAAAAGAAGGACCTTTCACCATGACTTTCACTCAAAGAGAGGGGTCTTTCATCGCGACATACGCTCAAAGAGAGGGGTTATCGATCACGGTATACGCTCAAAGAGAGGGACCGTTTATTATGACATGCACTAAAAGAGAGGGGTCATTCATCGTGACATATGTTCAAAGAGAGGGACCATTCACCATGTCATGCACTCAAAAAGAGGGATCATTCATCGCGACATACGCTCAAAGAGAGGGGTCATCCATCATGGTATAAGCTCAAAGAGAGGGACCGTTCTATATAACATGCACACAAAGAGAGGAATTATTCACCACGACATATGCTCAAAGAGAAGAGTCGTCCATCAAAGTATATACTCTAAGAAAGGGACCATTCATTATGACATGCACTCGAAGAGAGGGGTCATTCATCGCGACATACACTAAAAAAGAGGGGTGTGATGCGTGTTAAATATGCGTAACTAGTGCAAGTGAACACGTCACAAGTAAGAAAGTGATGAGTAAATTGTGTATCGTCTCCACAGGGATTGTTATACTTAATATGCCTTTTTGCTCTATAAAATAAAATAAAAGCACAAGTAGTTTTCGGTGTGATTAAACTAAATAACAAATGCTAAATAATAATAGAAAAATCAAAAAGAGAAAGTGGCTAGGATCCAATTGTGTTCTATAGTGGATTCAATTGACTTGTTTTTGTCCAATGCAATCGCACAATACTGCCTCGGCAGAACTGTACATTACTGCCTCGACAGTGATGATACTCGCCCACCGCGGTAATCCCTTGCTCTTGGGTGGACTTTACCAATGTTCGACAAAGTATCCTTTGATGACTCCGCTTAACCCTAAATCAAAGTACTGTTAATGACCAGTCCTTGATGATACTTCCCGCTATGAAACAATTATAATCATCAACCAATCTCACACTTCTTTTAGCCGCTGAAACTCTTAACCTATCTCTAGGCCAAGTTAGTTTTTCCCGATTGAAATACCATACTTATTCCTTTCGTGAATCTAACTCTCCCGATATTAGATAAATGGATTACTCACAAACTTCTCTCCCGAGCTTGAATTCAAGAACAATGAATGGCAAAGAATAAGCAAACATTGATATTTTATTGCATTGAAAACAAGAAACAAAGTTCAACTTATTCACACTAACACTCTACAACCTTCACCTAAGACTAAAGAAATAAAAACAAAGAAAACTCAAAATCCTAATACGGCTCTCTAGTCTCCAATATCGATGATTGATGATCCCCTTCTCCTTGGACGGCTATGTCTTATATAGGCTTGGCCTAGGGCAAACCTTTTCTAATTAGGAATACAACTTGGAGTAAGGAACAAGTCAAGTGCATAAATAAAATATTTCTAAGTTTATTCCAACTAGGAGGCTTTCCCGTGTGGCCTTTGTCTTGGGCTTTCCACGTGGTATCCAACTCTGATCCTTGGGCTTCTTGTCCAACAACGTTCTCCTCATTTTTCTCATCAGCTTGCCTACAATATCGTTACTTGTCCCTATCTGCTGTCTCGGCATCAGGTCCTACCTCAGCCTCATTTGCTGTCGTGGAAATAGCTTTTCCTGCAAAGATACAAAAATGCAGTAAAACTTGCATTTTCTGTAAATATCATCTTTAGCAGTATAGCCTCTAAATATTTCACATTAAGTACATGTATTGGTCTAAGTAGGTGTAGATTTGATGATTAATGCCCACAAAAGGTGTAAAAAGTGATAGTGAGTTGAGCACTTATCACACCCCCAAACTCGAACTATTGCTTGTCCTCAAGCAATGAAAACCATCAAATTGCCAAATCTTATTCTTTCTTGGTCTTATGTTTTCATCTATTCTCCCCACCATAACTATGCCTCTTCTTTAGACTTAACCTTTCGGTTAACTAAGGGTTTACCTAGAAACCAAGTTATAAGATTTTGTGAGTGTGTTCATTTTTGTGGACAAGTTTGATTAAAGGCCTTCTTAGACAAACTCTAAGTTCAAGACAAATAGACTTGGATTTAATGTTCTCTTCTTTAAAAACATCAATTTCTTGAGCCAATTTCGGACACCTCAAGGATTATGTTTTCTCCTTAATATTTTCTTATTTCTTTTGCTATTCTTTTAAGCACACTATAGCCAATTTCAGACACCTCTAGCATGAAGAAGAGTACTTCCAAGAGCCGGTGATAGGCACCTCTAGTCATAATTCCAAAAATCTAAGTCTTTATCACCTAAGTTTATTAAAAGAATTCATATAGTCAAACAAGTCCCAAAAGTATTTTTAAGATCAACCTTATAGCAAGCTTCTAGTTGTCTTCCTTAAGTATTCTAGAGTTAAGTCCTCTAAATAGGATCTAACCATGGTAAGGAGAAAGATTTTTATTGCCTTAAAAGAATAAACTAAGGTAATACTGATGAAAAACAATGCAAAAGTATAGAAAACAAATTTATGTAAGGTGGTGCACATAGAAAAATTTTAAAAAATCACTGAAATACTCCATTTTTATGGCAAGGCCGCGACAGTGGAATGTCTCGACAGTGGCTCTACACCCCTAAATTCGAACCAAGCATTGTCCTTAATGCTTATATTAGGGGCACATAGTATGTAACAAAATATGAAAAGGAAATAAGTAATTATATAAAAGAAACATTAAAAAAATAATTAAATGGACTCCAAAGAGCTACTGTCGATAATCAATTTTCTAGTCCTTGCTGCTGATTGTTTCATCTTTGTGATGGCAATGGCGGAGTTTTTGGTTGTCGTGGTGGCTGGACTCTTGTTGGTTGAAGAGAGGGGTCAATCAACGCGACATACGCTCAAAGAGAAGGGTAGTCCATCACCGTATACGCTCAAAGAGAGGAACCGTTCATTATGACATGCACTCGAAGAGAGGAATCTTTCATCGCGATATAAGCTCAATGAGAGGGGTTGTCCATCATAGTATCCGTTAAAAGGTAGGTATCGTTCACCATGACATGCACTCAAATAAACAGGTCATTCATCGTGACTTACGCACAAAGAGAGAGTCATCGATCACGGTATAAGCTCAATGTGAGGGACTGTCCATTATGACATATACTCGAAGAGAGGAGTCATTCACCGCAACATATGCTCAAAGAGAAGGGTCGTTCATCACGGTATATGCTCTAAGAAAGGGACCATTCATTATGACATGCACTCGAAGAAAGAGTCCATTCAACGCGACATTCACTCATCCATCACGGTATACTCTTAAAGAGGACCTTTTTCCTTGACTTGCACTAAAAGAGAGGGTTCTTTAATCGTGATATACGCTTAAAGAGAGGGGTCATCGATCACGGTATACGCTCAAAGAGAGGGACTATTTATTATGACATGCATTGAAAGAGAGGGGTCATTTATTGTGACATACACTCAAAGAAAAGGGTCATCCATCACGGTATACGCTCTAAGAAAGGGACCTTCCAATATGACATGCACTCGATGGAGGGGTCATTCATCGTGACATACGCTCAAAGAGAAGGGTCGTCCATCACGGTATACGCTCTAAGAAAGGGACCATTCATTATGACATGCAGTCGAAGAGAGGGTCATTCACCGCGACATACGCTCAAAGAGAGGTGTCATCTATCACTGTATACACTTTAAGAAAGGGACCATTCATTATGACATGTAGTCGAAGAGATGGATCATACATCGTGACATTCGCTCAAAGAGAGAGGTCATCCATCACAGAATACTTTTAATGAGAATGACCTTTCGCCATGACTTGCACTCAAAGAGATGGGTCATTCATCGTGACATACGCTCAAAGAGAAGGGTCATCCATCATGGTATACGCTCTAAGAAAGGGACCTTTCATTATGACATGCACTCGAAGAGAGGAGTCATTCATCGCAACATACTGTCAAAGAGAAGGGTCGTCTATCACGTATATGCTCTATGAAAGAGACCATTCATTAAGAAATGAACTTGAAGAAAGGGGTCATTCATCGCGATATACGCACAAAGAGAAGGACCGTTCACCATGACATACACTCGAATAGACGGGTCATTCATCGCTACATACGCTCAAAGAGTGTGTCATCGATCATTGTATAGACTCAAAGAGAGGGACCATTCATTATGACATGCACTCGAAGAGAGGGATCATTCGTCGCGATATACGCTCAATGAGAGGGGTCATCTATCATGGTATCGCTCAAAGGGAGGGATTATTCTCCATGACATTTACTCGAATAGACGGTTCATTTATCACGACATACGCTAAAAGAGAGAGTCATCAATCACGGTATAAGCTCAAATAGAGGGACCGTCCATTAGGACGTGCACTCGAAGAGAAGGGTCATTCGTCGCGACATTCGCTTAAAGAGAGGGGTCATCCATCACTGCATACTCTTAAAGAGAAGGACCTTTCTCCATGACTTGCCCTCAAAGAGAGGGGTTTTACATCGCAACATACGCTCAAAGTGAGGGGTCATCGATCACGGTATACGCTTAAAGAGAGGGATCATTTATTATGACATGTACTGAAAGAGAGGGGTCATTCATCGTGACACACGCTCAAAGAGAAGGGTTTTCCATCATCGTATATGCTCAAAGAGAGGGACAGTTCCCCATGTCATGCACTTGAAGAGAGGGGTCATTCATCACGACAAACGCTCAAAGAGAGGGGTCGTCCATCATGGTATACGCTCAAAGAGAGGGACTGTTCACCATAACATGCACTCGAAGAGAGGGGTCATTCACCGCGACATATGCTCAAAGAGAAGGATCATCCATCGCGGTATATGCTCTAAGAAAGTGACCATTCATTATGACATGCAATTTGAAGAGAGGGGTCATTCATCGCGATATATGCTAAAAAAGAAGGGTCGTCCATCTCGTTATAGTTAAAATAATAAATTATGGGCTTTTGAACAAGTTATATAGATTCATCTAAAATTTTTAGCTTTTTACTCGTTTAAATTTGAACGGATTCTCTATAGAGCCTTTTTAGACGTGGACGTTTTAATCCAAACAAAAAAAACCCAGATGTTATTAAATCAAATTTGATGAGTTCAAATACTTAATTATGAGATTTTGTACAAAATTATACAGATAAATCTAAAATTTTTAGCTTTTTACTCAGTTAAAATTCGAACGGATTCTCTATAAAGCCTTTTTAGACATGCACGTTTTAATCCGAACAAAATGATAACTAGATGTTATTAAATCAAATTTTTTGAGTTCAAATAATTAATTATGGGCTTTTAAACAAAATTATGTAGATTAATCTAAAATTTTTAGCTTTTTACTCGGTTAAAATTCAAACGGATTCTCTATAAAGCCTTTTTAGACATGCACATTTTAATCTCAACAAAGCGAAAACCAGATTTTATTAAATGAAATTTTATAAGTTCAAATATTTAATTTTGAGCTTTTGAATAAAATTATACAGATTAATCTAAAATTTTTAGCTTTTTACTCGGTTAAAATTCAGACGGATTCTCTATAAAGCCTTTATAGACATGCACGTTTTAATCCCAACAAAACAAAAACCAGATGTTATTAAATCAAATTTTATGAGTTCAAATAGTTAATTACGGGCTTTTAAACAAAATTATACAGATTAATCTAAAATTTTCAACATTTTAGTCGGTTAAAATTCGAACAGATTCTCTATAAAGCCTTTTTAGACATGTACGTTTTAATCTGAACAAAACAATTACTAGATGTTATTAAATCAAATTTTTTGAGTTCAAATAATTAATTACGGGCTTTTAAACAAAATTATACAGATTAATCTAAAAGTTTAAGCTTTTTACTCGTTTAAAATTTGAACGGATTCTCTATAAAGCCTTTTTAGACATACACGTTTTAATCCGAATAAAACGATAACTAGATGTTATTAAATCAAATTTTTTGATTTCAAATAATTAATTATGGGCTTTTGAACAAAATTATGCAGATTAATCTAAAATTTTCAGCTTTTTACTCGGTTAAAATTCGAACAGATTCTCTTTAAAGCCCATTTACACATGTACATTTTAATCCAAACAAAACAAAAACCAGATTTTATTAAATAAAATTTTATGAGTTCAAATAGTTAATTTTGAGCTTTTGAACAAAATTATACTTATTAATCTAAAATTTTTAGCCTTTTACCCGGTTAAAATTCCAACGGATTCTCTATCAAGCTTTTTTAGACATACAAGTTTTAATCCCAACAAAACGAAAATCAGATGTTATTAAATTAAATTTTATCAGTTCAAATAGTTAATTAAGGGCCTTTGAACAAAATTATACAAATTAATCTAAAATTTTTAGCCTTTTACTCGGTTAAAATTCAAACGGATTCTCTATAAAGCCTTTTTAGACATGCACGTTTTAATCCGAACAAAACGGTAACTAGATGTTATTAAATCAAATTTTTTGAGTTCAAATAATTAATTATGGGCTTTTGAACAAAATTATGCAGATTAATCTAAAATTTTCAGCTTTTTACTCGGTTAAAATTCGAACAGATTCTCTATAAAACCTTTTTAGACATGAACGTTTTAATCTGAACAAAATGATAAGTAGATGTTATTAAATCAAATTTTTTGAGTTCAACTAATTAATTATGGGCTTTTAAAAAAATTATACAGATTAATCTAAAATTTTCAGCTTTTTACTCGGTTAAAATTTGAACGGATTCTCTATAAAGCCTTTTTAGACATGAACGCTTTAATCTGAACAAAATGATAAGTAGATGTTATTAAATCAAATTTTTTGAGTTCAAATAATTAATTATGGGCTTTAAACAAAATTATACAGATTAATCTAAAATTTTCAACTTTTTACTCGGTTAAAATTTGAACGGATTCTCTATAAAGCCTTTTTAGACATGGACGTTTTAATCCGAATAAAACAAAACTAGATGATATTAAATCAAATTTGGTGGGTTAAAATAGTTGATTATGAAATTTTGAATAAAATTATACATATTAATGTAAAATTTTCAGCATTTTACTCGGTTAAAATTCGAACAGATTCTCTATAAAGCCTTTTTAGACAAGCACTTTTTAATCCGAACAAAACGAAAACCAGATGTTATTAAATCAAATTTTTTGAGTTCAAATAATTAATTATGGGCTTTTGAACAAAATTATGCAGATTAATCTAAAATTTTCAGCTTTTTACTCGGTTAAAATTCGAACAGATTCTCTATAAAACCTTTTTAGACATGAACGTTTTAATCTGAACAAAATGATAAGTAGATGTTATTAAATCAAATTTTTTGAGTTCAAATAATTAATTATGGGCTTTTAAAAAAAATTATACAGATTAATCTAAAATTTTCAGCTTTTTACTCGGTTAAAATTTGAACGGATTCTCTATAAAGCCTTTATAGACATGCACGTTTTAATCCAAAACAAAACGAAAACCACATGTTATTAAATCAAATTTTATGAGTTCAAATCGTTAATTATGAGCTTTTAAACAACATTATACAGATTAATCTAAAATTATACAGATTAATCTAAAAGCCTTTTTAGACATGGAAGTTTTAATCCGAACAAAACAAAACCATATGATATTAAATCAAATTTTTTGGGTTAAAATAGTTAATTATGAGATTTGGAATAAAATTATACATATTAATCTAAAATTTTCTGCATTTTACTCGGTTAAAATTCGAAAGAATTCTCTATAAAGCCTTTTTAGACATGCACGTTTTAATCCGAACAAAACGAAAACCAAATGTTATTAAATCACATTTTATGAGTTCAAATAGTTAATTATGGGATTTTGAACAAAATTAGACAGATAAGTCTAAAATTTTCAGCTTTTTACTCGGTTAAAATTCGAACGGATTCTCTATAAAGCCTTTTTAGACATGCACGTTTTAATCCGAAAAAAATGATAACTAGATGTTATTAAATCAAATATTTTGAGTTCAAATAATTAATTATGGGCTTTTGAACAAGTTATATAGATTCATCTAAAATTTTTAATTTTTTACTCGTTTAAAATTTGAACGGATTCTCTATAAAGCCTTTTTAGACATGGACATTTTAATCCAAACAAAACAAAAACAGATGTTATTAAATCAAATTTGATGAGTTTAAATAGTTAATTATGAGATTTTAAACCAAATTATATAGATAAATCTAAAATTTTCAGGTTTTTACTCTGTTAAAATTCAAACGGATTCTCTATCAAGCCTTTTTAGACATGCACGTTTTAATCCGAACAAAACAAAAACCAGATGTTATTAAATAAAATTTTATGAGTTCAATATCTAAAAAGGCTTGATAGAGAATACGATGGAATTTTAACCGAGTAAAAAGCTAAAAATTTTAGATTAATAAGTATAATTTTGTTCAAAAGCTCAAAATTAACTATTTGAACTCATAAAATTTCATTTAATAAAATCTGCTTTTCGTTTTGTTAGGATTAAAACGTGCATGTGTAAATGGGCTTTAAAGAGAATCTATTCGAATTTTAACCGAGTAAAAAGCTAAAAATTTTAGATAAATCTGTATAATTTTGTTCAAAAGCCCACAATTAATTATTTAAAATAAAAGAATTTGATTTAATAACATCTAGTTATCGTTTTATTCGGATTAAAACGTTCATGTCTAAAAAGGCTTTATGGAGAATCCGTTTGAATTTTAACCGAGTAAAAAGTTGAAAATTTTAGATTAATCTGTATAATTTTGTTTAAAAGCCTTAATTAACTATTTGAACTCATAAAATTTGATTTAATAACATCTTGTTTTGGTTTTGTTCGGATTAAAACGTGCATGTCTAAAAAGTATTTATAGAGAATCCGTTCAAATTTTAACCGAGTAAACAGCTAAAAATTTTATATTAATCTGTATAATTTTGTTCAAAAGCCCATAATTAATTGTTTGAACTCAAAAAATTTGATTTAAAAACATCTAGTAATTGTTTTGCTCGGATTAAAACGTGCATGTCTAAAAAAGGCTTTATAGAGAATCTGTTCGAATTTTAACCGACTAAACAGTTGAAATTTTTAGATTAATATGTATAATTTTGTTTAAAAGCCCGTAATTAACTATTTGAAATCATAAAATTTGATTTAATAACATCTGGTTTTCGTTTTGTTGGGATTAAAACGTGCATGTCTATAAAGGCTTTATAGAGAATCCGTTCGAATTTTAACCGAGTAAAAAGCTAAAAATTTTAGATTAATCTGTATAATTTTATTCAAAAGCTAATAATTAAATATTTGAACTCATAAAATTTCATTTAATAAAATGTGGTTTTCGTTTTGTTGAGATTAAAATGTGCATGTCTAAAAAGGCTTTATAGAGAATCCGTTTGAATTTTAACCGAGTAAAAAGCTGAAAATTTTAGATTAATATACATAATTTTTTTCAAAAGCCCATAATTAATTATTTGAACTCAAAAAGTTTGATTTAATAATATCTGGTTATCATTTTGTTTGGAGTAAAAAGTGCATGTCTAAAAAGGCTTTATAAAGAATCCGTTTGAATTTTAACCGAGTAAAAAGTTGAAAATTTTAGATTTATCTGTAAAATTTTGTTCAAAATCTCATAATTAACTATTTGAACTCATCAAATTTGTTTTAATAACATCTGGTTTTGTTTTGTTCGGATTAAAACGTCCACGTCTAAAAAGGCTTTATAGAGAATCCGTTCAAATTTTAAACGAGTAAAAAGCTAAAAATTTTAGATGAAACTATATAACTTGTTCCAAAGCGTATAATTAATTATTTTAACTCAAAAAAATTGATTTAATATCATCTAGTTATCATTTTGTTCGAATTAAAACGTGCATGTCTAAAAAGGCTTTATAGAGAATCCGTTCGAATTTTAACCGAGTAAAAAGCTGAAAATTTTAGATTTATCTATATAATTTTGTTCAAAAATCTCATAATTAACTATTTGAACTCATAAAATATGATTTAATATCATCTGGTTTTGTTTTGTTCGGATTAAAACGTCCACGTCTAAAAAGGCTTTATAGAGAATCCGTTCAAATTTTAAACGAGTAAAAAGCTTAAACTTTTAGATTAATCTGTATAATTTTGTTTAAAAGCCCGTAATTAATTATTTGAACTCAAAAAATTTGATTTAATAACATCTACTTATCATTTTGTTGAGATTAAAACGTACATGTCTAAAAAGTCTTTATAGAGAATCTGTTCGAATTTTAATCGACTAAAAAGTTGAAAATTTTAGACTAATCTGTATAATTTTATTTAAAAGCCCTTAATTAACTATTTGAACTAATAAAATTTGATTTAATAACATCTGGTTTTGGTTTTGTTCGGATTAAAACGTGCATGTCTAAAAAGGCTTTATAGAGAATCCGTTCAAATTTTAACCAAGTAAAAAGCTAAAAATTTTAGATTAATCTGTATAATTTTGATCAAAAGCCCATAAATAATTATTTGAACTCAAAAAATTTGATTTAATAACATCTAGTAATTGTTTTGTTCGGATTAAAACGTGCATTTCTAAAAAGGCTTTATAGAAACTCTGTTCGAATTTTAACCGACTAAAAAGTTGAAAATTTTAGACTAATCTGTATAATTTTATTTAAAAGCCCGTAATTAACTATTTGAACTCATAAAATTTGATTTAATAACATTTGGTTTTCGTTTTGTTGGGATTAAAACGTGCATTTCTATAAAAGCTTTATAGAGAACCCGTTCGAATTTTAACAGAGTAAAAAGCTAAAAAATTTAGATTAATCTATATAATTTTATTCAAAATCTCAAAATTAAATATTTGAACTCATAAAATTTCATTTAAAACAATCTAGTTTTCATTTTGTTGAGATTAAAATGTGCATGTCTAAAAAGGATTTATAGAGAATCCGTTTGAATTTTAACCGAATAAAAAGCTAAAAATTTTAGATTAATCTACATAATTTTGCTTAAAAGACCATATTCAACTATTTGAACTCATAAAATTTGATTAATAACATCTGGTTTTCGTTTTGATGGGATTAAAACTTACATGTCTAAAATTTTAACCAAGTAAAAAGCTGAAAATTTTAGATTTATCTGTATAATTTTGTTCAAAATCTCATAATTAATTATTTGAACTCATAAAATTTCTTTCAAGAAAATCTTGTTTTCATTTTGCTGGGATTAAAATGTGCATGTCTAAAAAGGCTTTATAGAGAATTTGTTCGAATTTTAACCGAATAAAAAGCTGAAAATTTTAGATTAATCTGTATAATTTTGTTCAAAAGCTCAAAATTAAATATTTGAACTTATAAAATTTCATTTAATAAAATCTTGTTTTCGTTTTGTTGGGATTAAAATGTGCATGTCTAAAAAGTTTTTGTAGAGAATTCGTTCGAATTTTAACCGAGTAAAAAGCTATAAATTTTAGATTAATCTGTATAATTTTGTTTAAAAGACCATATTCAACTATTTGAACTCATAAAATTTGATTTAATAACATCTGGTTTTCGTTTTGATGGGATTAAAACATGCATTTCTAAAATTGCTTTATAGAGAATCCGTTCGAATTTTAACCGAGTAAAAACCTAAAAATTTTAGATTTATTTGTATAATTTTATTCAAAATCACATAATTAACTATTCGAACTTATAAAATTTTATTTAATAACATCTTGTTTTTGTTTTGTTCGGATTAAAACGTGCATATCTAAAAAGCTTTATAGAGAATCCGTTCAAATTTTAACCGAGTAAAAAGCTGAAAATTTTAGATTAGTCTATATAATTTTGTTCAAAAGCCCATAATTAATTATTTGAACTCAAAAAATTGGATTTAATAACATCTAGTTATCGTTGTGTTCGGATTAAAACGTGCATGTCTAAAAAGGCTTTATAGAAAATCTATTCGAATTTTAACCGACTAAAAGTTGAAAATTTTATATTAATCTATATAATTTTGTTCAAAAGCCCATAATTAACTATTTGAACTCATAAAATTTAATAAAATCCGGTTTTCGTTTTGTTGAGATTAAAATTTGCATGTCTAAAAAGGCTTTATAGAGAATCTGTTCGAATTTTAACCGAGTAAAAAGCTAAAAATTTTAGATTAATCTATATAATTTTGTTCAAAAGCCCATGTTCAACTATTTGAACTCATAAAATTTGATTTAGTAAAATCTAATTTTCGTTTTGTTGGGATTAAAACTTGCTTGTCTAAAATTGGTTTATAGAGAATCCTTTCGAATTTTAACCGAGTAAAAACCTGAAAATTTTAGATTTATCTGTATAATTTTGTTCAAAATCCTATAATTAACTATTTAATCTCATAAAATTTGATTTAATAATATCTGGATTTGTTTTGTTCGGATTAAAACGTCTACGTCTAAAAAGGCTTTATAGTGAATCCGGTCAAATTTTAACCGAGTAAAAAGCTGAAAATTTTAGATTAATCTGTATAATTTTGTTCAGAAGCCCATAATTAATTATTTGAACTCAAAAAATTAGATTTAATAACATCTAGTTATCGTTTTGTTCCGATTAAAACGTGCATGTCTAAAAAGGCTTTGTAAAGAATCTGTTCAAATTTTAGATTAATCTGTATAATTTTGTTCAAAAGCCCAAAATTAACTATTTAAACTTGTAATATTTGATTTAATAATATCTAGTTTTCGTTTTGTTGTGATTAAAACCTTCACGTCTAAAAAGGCTTTATAGAGAATCCTTTCGAATTTTAATAGAGTAAAAAGCATAAAATTTTAGATTAATCTATATACTTTTGTTCGAAAGCTCAAAATTAGATATTTGAACTCATAAAATTTAATTTAATAAAATCTAGTTTTCGTTTTGTTGGGATTAAAATGTGCATATCTAAAGAGGATTTGTAGAGAATCTGTTCGAATTTTAACCAATTAAAAAGCTAAAAATTTTAGATTAATCTGTGTAATTTAGTTCGATAGCCCATATTCAACTATTTGAACTCATAAAATTAGATTTAATAACATCTAATTTTCGTTTTGTTGGGGCTAAAACTTACTTGTCTAAAATTGCTTGATAGAGAATCCGTTCGAATTTTAACCGAGTAAAAAGCTAAAAAATTTAGATTTATCTATATAATTTTGTACAAAATCCCATAATTAACTATTTAAACTCATAAAATTTAATTTAATAACATCTGGTTTTTGTTTTGTTTGGATTAAAACGTGCATGTCTAAAAAGGCTTTATAGAGAATCCGTTCATATTTTAACCGAGTAAAATGCTGAAAATTTTAGATTAATCTGTATAATTTTGTTCAAAAGCCCATAATTAACTATTTGAACTCATAAAGTTTGATTTAGAAATATCTGGTATTTGTTTTGTTGGGATTAAAACATGCATGTCTAAAAATGCTTTATAGAGAATCCGTTTGAATTTTAACCGAGTAAAAACCTAAGAGTTTTAGATAAATCTGTATAATTTTATTAAGAAGCTCAAAATTAAATATCTGAACTCATAAAATTTTATTTAATAAAATCTTGTTTTTGTTTTGTTGAGATTAAAATGTGCATGTCTAAAAAGACTTTGTAGAGAATCCCTACGAATTTTAACCGAGTAAAAAGCTAAAAATTTTAGATTAATCTGTATAATTTTGTTCAAAAACCCATATTCAACTATTTGAAATCATAAAATTTTATTTAATAACATCTAATTTTCGTTTTGTTGGGATTAAAACTTGCTTGTCTAAAATTCGTTTAGAGAGAATCCGTTCGAATTTTAACCGAGTAAAAAGCTGAAAATTTTAGATTTATCTGTATAATTTTGTTCAAAATCTCATAATTAAATATTTGAACTCAAAAAATTTGATTAAATAACATCTGTTTTTTTTTTTGTTCGGATTAAAACGTCTACGTCTAAAAAGGCTTTATTGAGAATCCGTTCAAATTTTAATAGAGTAAAAAGCTGAAAATTTTAGATTAATGTATATAAGTTTGTTCAAAAGCCCATAATTAATTATTTGAACTCAAAAAATTTGATTTAATAACATCTAGTTATCGTTGTTGTAACACCTGATTCTGGGTTATAAAAAATAAAGGGAAGAAATATGGTTGTGGTTGTGGGGGCTTCGAACCCACAACCCCTAGCTTGTCTACCTTGTGGCCTAATCATCTAAGCTAGATAGCTCTTGTGTTAGGTTATTCCAAACCTTACCTTTAACACGTTAATGTCCTGGTTAAAAAAATAATAATAATAGTTTCGAATAAATCTGTTGGTTCATGTTAGAACCATTTGAGATCAAATAACCCATCTGTTCGAGATACTTAAACCCCTCACCTTCCCCGCCTCCGGCCGCCGTAAATATCCCCCACCGCCGCGCCGTGTCGTGCACCGCCACCACCGGAGTGTTCGCCGTCGTCCCCGACCAAAAACCCTCCATCGACGCGCCCTTCCTCTGTCGCCACCGCCGTGAATCAAGGATTAAAGTTTTGTCGAACCTAGGGTTTAAACCCTTCTGTTCCATCGCCGATTCAGGCCGCCATCGGCGTTATCCCGGCGTGTTGTCATCGTCACCGTGACCACCGTGTTGAGGCGAGTAAAACGCCTCGAAGCCCGTATCTTTTAACCGTCGATTAGCCCGTCGCTAGAGTTGTTTTCGGGTTTTGGTAAGTGGGTGAGTTAAACCCCTTAATGATCCGTTTTCTAGTTAATTTATGGCTTGAATCCGTTGTTATGGGTTAAAATCTGGAAAAATCCGAGCTCAGAGGCTGTTTCCGACCGTTTTAGGCCGCGCGTGGGCTTCACGCGCCGTCACGGGTGATTTCTGGCCACCGTGACGGCTGCCGGGAGCCGATCGGTCTAAACCGGTCCAACCCGAATCGAACCGAACCGGTCCAACCAGACCCGACCCATTGATCGACTGTTGACCGACCTGACCCATTGACCGACCCGTTGATCGACCCGACCCGTTGACCAATGACATCAGAGTTGACTGCTGACGTGGCTGCTGACGTCAGTGTTGACTGCTTACGTGGCAGCTGACGCGGTTGCTGACGTGGCAGCTAACGTCAACATTGACTGCTGATATGGCTGCTGACGTAGCAGCTGACGTCAATGTTGACTGCTGACGTCGCAGCTAACGTGGCAGCTGATGTCAGCGTTGACTTTGACCAAAAAGTCAAAATTTTCAAAACCCCCTATTTTATGTTTTTCGACGTCCTGAGTCCATCCGTGAAGTCCGTTTTTCGAAATTCAATCCCGAAAGCCTCCAAATTGGACTTTAAAGTCTTGAGTCAAACTTTTCTTCTAAGTTAAGTTAAGTTCAGAGTTTTAATCTGGGTCTAATATCGATACCTGTTTACTTGTAGGATCTCATAGTCCTCCCGATCGAGTACCGACCGAGCCTGGTTCCTCCCGGTTCGACCCGACTCGTGATCCGATCGTGACTCATATGTATTCTCATCTCTAGTGAATAAATCCAGTATCTAGATTCCTGTATTGATATAAAATTTGATCGTGTACCTATAGGGTCCAGTACTGCTGTAGAGCGAGGCTCAGCCCCCCAATAGACCACCTGTGTGCTTCTACTCTTTTGATGTGTGTTCCCTTACGTGCTATATGTGTATGTTATTGCTTTCCCGTTTTTACAAACCAAGCATGTACGCGTGACTATTTCTGAATTTTACCTAGATACATATGTTGAACTTGATCATATCCTGTTTTGCTGTATGCCCGATATATTTTACATGACATGTCCTGATTTGGCATTACATGATATCTGGATAAATACTGTCACTGCCATCATTATACTTGTTATTACTGCATGCCTGTCGCTTTAGGTTTGGGGATGATGAGTAGTGCCTGTTATTCGGTTCAACCTTGATCCAGCTGGTAATTCCATCCTGTTACGGTTCCTAGCTATGGTTAGGGTAATTCCATCCTGATATCGGTTCTTGTGCTACAGCCAGGGTAATTTCGTCCTGTTTATAGTACCTTTGCCTCTTTGGGCTTAGGTTAATGCCTGTACTAGATACTGTTCTGGGGAACCGTATCTTGGAGATCGGTTGAGGGTAGTATATCATGCCATGCATTTCATGCATTGTTTTTCTGATATCATTATATATTGATTTACCTATGATTTTTATCCGCTGCTGGAACATACTGGGCTCCATAGCTCATACTTGTTTTCCTCCCCCTTTTAGATATCCGTAGATAGGCATCCCGGGCTTGGCACTCGGAGGATCTACACCTCCCAGATTGTCTTTAGATGTAATACTTATATTCTCCGGGTTTTTGGTTATGGTGACATGTGCCTTTATTTTGCTACTGTTATGCCTATATTTTGTTACTGAATAGTTTTGACTCATCATGTTTCATTTCTGCGATACGGATTGTTTTATGAGTAATGTTTTGAATGCACATTACCTTTGAGGTTAACAGTTTACTATGATCATATGGATTATGGTCGAATTTATGATTTTTGATGGAACTGTCATCTTTGTAGGAAGAAGACTGGAGCATGTTTTCGATGTGGATCTTCCGAGCACTTTCTAAGAGACTGCCCACATCCACCTTCTGCTGGTCGACCATCGACTCATACCCCTGTGCACACTCAGACTCCATCCCGATCTCAGACATCTGTTCAGACACCTGCTACGGGGCATTTTCAGGGTAGAGCTTCTGGATCAGTTGCTAGATCTGATACCCGGGGCCGAGGCCACCAGAGTGGTGGACCACCTGTTTCTGAGGCTCGTCAGCCAGCACTAGTTTATACTACCAGACGTCGGGATGACCGAGATGAGCCAGATGTTATCGTAGGTACTTTTACCATCCTTTCTGTCCCGTACTTTGCCTTGCTTGACAATGGTTCCACCCACTCCTATGTATCCAAGTCAGTATCTGGTGACCTTCCGATCTCTGAGGACACCGAGAGTGTTGTGACCGTTATGAGTCCCGTGGGACAATCCTTATCTGTGAATAAGGTGTTTCGGAGATGTCCCCTCATTGTGGAAGGGGAAGTGTTTCTTGCGGATCTTATGGAACTTCCTTTACAGGAGTTCGATCTCATCTTGGGGATGGACTGGTTATCTGAGAATCGTGTTAGTCTGATTTAATAACATCAAAATATCGTGTTATCTCATTCGGTTCAGCCTTGATCCAGCTAGTAATTCCGTCCTGTTACGGTTCCTAGCTACGGTTAGGGTAATTCCGTCATGATATCGGTTCCCGTGCTACAGCCGGGGTAATTCCGTCCTGTTTACGGTACCTTTGCCTCTTTGGGCTTAGGTTAATGCCTGTACTAGATACTGTTCTGGGGAACCGTATCTTGGAGATCGGTTGGGGGTAGTATATCATGCCATGCATTTCATGCATTGTTTTTTTGATATCATTATATATTGATTTACCTGTGATTTTTATGCGCTGTTGGAACACACTGGGCTCCATAGCTCATACTTGTTTTCCTCCCCCTTTCAGATATCCGTAGATAGGCATCTCGGGCTTGGCACTCGGAGGATCTACACCTCTCAGATTGTCTTTAGATGTAATACTTATATTCTCCGAGTTTTTGGTTATGGTGACATGTGCCTTTATTTTGCTACTGTTATGCCTATATTTTGTTACTGAATAGTTTTAACTCATCATGTTTCATTTCTGCGATACGGATTGTTTTATGAGTAATGTTTTGAACGCACATTACCTTTGAGGTTAACAGTTTACTATTATCATATGGATTATGGTCGAATTTATGATTTTTGATGGAACTATCATCTTTACAGGATATTTTGATTTTGGTTATACTTGTATTTGTTTTATGTTCGTTTGGAAAAAAATGTGAGTACTTTAGGTCGGGCTTTTCGCATAGGCCGGTCTGGGGGGTTACAGTTGTGTTCGTATTAAAACGTGCATGTCTAAAAAGGCTTTATAGAGAATCCGTTTAAATTTAACCGAGTAAAAAGTTGAAAATTTTAGATTAATCTGTATAATTTTGTTCAAAATCCCATAATTAACTATTTGAACTCGTAAAATTTGATTTAATAACATCTGGTTTCGTTTTGTTGGGATTAAAACGTGCATGTCTAAAAAGGCTGTGTAGAGAATCACGTTCGAATTTTAACCAAGTAAAAAGCTAAAATTTTTAGATTAATCTGTATAATTTTGTTCAAAAGCCCATATTCAACTATTTGAACTCATAAAATTTGATTTAATAACATCTAATTTTCGTTTTGTTGGGGCTAAAACTTGCTTGTCTAAAATTTCTTTATAGAGAATCCGTTCAAAATTTAAACGAGTAAAAAGCTGAAAATTTTAGATTTATCCCTATAATTTTTTTTAAAAGACTATATTCAACTATTTGAACACATAAAATTTGATTTAATAATATCTGATTTTCGTTTTGGTGGGATTAAAACTTGCTTGTCTAAAATTGCTTTATAGAGAATCCGTTCGAATTTTAACCGAGTAAAAAGTTGAAAATTTTAGATTTATCTATATAATTTTGTTCAAAATCCCATAGTTAACTATTTGAAATCGTAAAATTTTATTTAATAACATCTGTTTTTTGTTTTGTTTGGATAAAAATGTGCATGTTTAAAAAGGCTTTATAGAGAATCCGTTCGAATTTTAACCGAGTAAAAAGCTAAAAATTTTAGATTAATCTGTATAATTTTGTTCAAAAGCACAAAATTAAATATTTGAACTCATAAAATTTCATTTAATAAAATCTTGTTTTCGTTTTGTTTGGATTAAAATGTGAATTTCTAAAAAGGCTTTGTACAGAATTCGTTGGAATTTTAGCCGAGTAAAAATCCGTTCAAATTTTAGGTTAATTTGTCTAATTTTGTTTAAAAAACCATATTCAACTATTTGAACTTATAAAATTTGATTTAATAACATCTGGTTTTCGTTTTGGTGTGATTAAAACTTGCATGTCTAAAATTGCTTTATAGAGAATCCGTTTGAATTTTAACCAGTAAAAGGTGAAGATTTTAGATTTATCTGTATAATTTAGTTCAAAATCCCATAATTAAATATTTGAACTCATAAAATTTGATTTAATAATATCTGATTTTCATTTTGTTTGGATTAAAACGTGCATGTCTAAAAAGGCTTTATAGAGAATCCATTGAAATTTAACCGAGTAAAAAGTTAAAAATTTTAGATTAATCAGTATAATTTTGTTCAAAAGCTCAAAATTAAATATTTGAACACATAAAATTTTATTTAATAAAATCCTATTTTCATTTTATTGGGATTAAAATGTGCATGTCTAAAAAGTCTTTGTAGAGAATTCATTCGAATTTTAACCGAGTAAAAAGCTAAAAATTTTAGATTAATCTATATAATTTTGTTTAAAATAACATCTGGTTTTTGTTTTGTTCGTATTAAAACGTGCATGTCTACAAAAGCTTTATAAAGAATCCTTCCAAATTTTAACCGAGTAAAAAGCTAACAATTTTAGATTAATCTGTATAATTTTATTCAAAGTCCCATAATTAATTATTTGAACTCAAAAAATTTGATTTAATAACATCTAGTTATCGTTTTTTTCGGATTAAAACGTGCATGTCTAAAAAGGCTTTATAGAGAATCTGTTCGAATTTTAACCGAGTAAAAAGTTGAAAATTTTAGATTAATCTGTATAATTTTTTTCAAAAGCCCATATTTAACTATTTGAACTCATAAAATTTGATTTAATAACATATGGTTTTCGTTTTGTTGGGATTAAAACGTGCATGTCCAAAAAGGCTTTGTAAAGAATCCGTTCGTATTTTAACCGAGTAAAAAGCTAAAAATTTTAGATTAATCCGTATAATTTTGTTCAAAATCCCATATTCAACTATTTGAACTCATAAAATTTGATTTCGTTTTGTAGGGATTAAAACGTGCTCGTCTAAAATTGCATTATAGAGAATCCGTTCGAATTTTAACTGAGTAAAAAGCTGAAAATTTTAGATCTATCTGTATAATTTTGTTCAAAATCCCATAATTAACTATTTGAACTCATAAAATTTCATTTAATAACATCTGGTTTTTGTTTTGTTCAGATTAAAACGTCCACGTCTAAAAAGACTTTATAGAGAATCCGTTCAAATTTTAAATGAGTAAAAAGCTAAAAATTTTAGATTAATCTGTATAATTTTGTTTAAAAGCTCATAATTAATTAGTTGAACTCAAAAAATTTGATTTAATAACATCTAGTTATCGTTTTGTTCGGATTAAAACGTGCATGTCTAAAAAGGCTTTATAGAGAATCCGTTCAAATTTTAACCGAGAAAAATGTTGAAAATTTTAGATTAACCAATATAATTTTATTCAAAAGATCATAATTAACTATTTGAACTCGTAAAATTTGATTTTCGTTTTGTTGGGATTAAAACGTGCATATCTAAAAAGGCTTTATAAAGAATCCGTTTGAATTTTAACCGAGTAAAAAGCTAAAAATTTTAGATTAATCTGTATAATTTTGTTCAAAAGCTCAAAATTAAATATTTGAACTCATAAAATTTCATTTAATAAAATCTGGTTTTCGTTTTGTTGGAATTAAAATGTGCATGTCTAAAAAGGCTTTGTAGAGAATCCGTTCGAATTTTAACCGAGTAAAAAGGTTAAAATTTTAGATTAATATGTTTAATTTTGTTCAAAAGCCCATATTCAACTATTTGAACTCATAAAATTCAATTTAATAATATTCTTTTTTCGTTTTGTTGGGATTAAAACTTGCTTGTCTAAAATTACTTTATAGAGAATCCGTTCGATTTTTTTTGAAGAAAGAGCCTCATTAAAAAAAACCTATGGCCAGCCACCCTGGGGGGCGAGGATTCCCCTATGTGGAAAGGAATACCCAAGATATTATTGAGAAGGGGAGGAGAACCTCTCCGAGTTTACAGAAACCCGAATAAAATCGGGAAAATCACAAGAGAAAACACAAGAAGAAAAAGAACGCAAAGCCCTAGTAGCTAAGACATGGGCTACAACATTAGCATCTCTATGTACATAACAAATCTTACAATCAGGCAAAGTACCAAGAGTGGAACGGATACGAGACACCAAAAGTTGCAAAGAGGAAAGATCTTGGTAAAGGGGATCGTTGACCTCATTAGCAATGGAAGCGGAGTCAGTCTCGAAGACAACATGGGTCCAGCCATTAGAAATGGCAAGCTTCAGACCTTCCAAGAGGGCAAGAGCTTCGGCAGAGGCAGGATCCGGATAGAGGAGAGGCAAAGAACAACCGCCAAGGACAATGCCGGAGGAATCCCTAGCAATGACACCAGCTGCTGCTCCTTTTAACACGGAGTCGAAAGCGCCGTCCGTGTTAATCTTGACGTAACCAGGATCTGGTTTCGTCCATCTAGCAAGAGCAAAAGTGGGCTCAGCTAGCCGGGAACGTAGATGGGAGGCATTATTAGCTGAGGTGTAGTCATTGAAAAGGCTTAGAGCATTAGTAACGGTTAACCAAACCGGTTAAAGATGGTTATTATGGAGAAAGTCATTGCGACGGTTCCAAAGATTCCATAAGATCGTAAGAAATAAAGAGAATTGATGTAGAGAAAGAAAACCAGCTACCGCAGAAAGCCACTGATGAGGGGAGATATAAACGGGAGAAAGAATTCGAGTTGGGAGTCCTGCCAATTGAAACGCCTCCCTAGCACTAGGGCAGTCCCTCATAGCATGGAGGGTGATTTCAATGGTCGAATTGCAGATAGGGCAAATTCCTGAACCTAGATTGGCCTGAAGGATTTTGTGACCAGGCGGTAGTGCATTATGACACAACCGCCAACCAAAAGAACGTACCTTGGGAAGAGTGGGTAATTTAGAAAGAATTTTCCAAAGTTTAGAGGGCCGGGCCTGTTAACTGGTCCTGGCTGAAGCTGCAAAAATTGATAACCCGATCGTACGGAATAGATACCAGAATCATGATTGCCCCAGAGGGTGGTATCTTTTGTATCATTAATAATTGGAACATTAAGGATAGTATTAGCATCTTCATGTGTAAAGTAATCCCTAACTTTTGATTCATCCCATCTGGGTAAGTTAGGTATCATGAAAGTGCTTGCGCGCAAAGGAACTTCATCATTTATCTCATAATCACCATACAGGTGTAAAGGCTAAGAGCCACCCCAATTGTCAAAGTGGATCTGGATGGTACTAGACATACCAGGACATATGAAAAAACCATAGCAAAGTTTAGAAATAGCTACACTGAGCCCTTTCCAGGCAAAACAGGAGTTCCGTGAAGAAACAGAATCTAGGATAGGACCAGTCGGGTAGTACTTGCATTTGTAAATTTGACTAAGAAGGTTCCTAGGAGCACACACAAGGCGCCAAATCTGCTTACCGAGTAATGCAATATTAAAATGGTGTAGGTCACGAAAGCCTATTCCCCCGGCCGCTTTTGGGAGACAGACAGTATCCCAAGAAAGCATGTGCCATCCTTTTTTACCAGAGTTTCTAGACCACCAGTAACGGCGTATAGAAGTAGTCATATCATCAATAATATTCAGTGGCAGAAGGTAGCAAGACATCACATATTGAGGCATAGATTGTATAACAGATTTGATGAAGATTTCTCTCCCACTAAAAGAGAGGAGATGCTTGTCCCAGCTGTTCATTCTGGTAGTCATTTTATCGCTGGTAAACACCAGAGCAGTAGTTTTATTCTTCCCGATGAGAAGAGGGACTCCTAAATAATGCCCAGGATCATCCACCTCCGGGACATGTAGGATGTCATTGATGGCCATTCGAAGTGACAAGGGGGTTTTCCGAGAATAGAAAATAGTAGATTTCTCAAAATTCACTGTTTGCCCGGACGAAGTGGCATAAATGTGCAGAACGTCCCTAAGGTGTTGCACTTCTTTCATTTTGATCTTAGTAAAAACAACACAGTCGTCTGCAAAAAGAAGGTGGTTGACACGTGGCCCATTTCTGCTAGCACAAATCCCCGGGAGGTTACCAGAGGATTGCTCAGCATTGAGCAAGGCAGAAAGGCCCTGTGTACAGAAAAGAAACAAAAAAGGGGAGAGAGGGTCCCCTTGTCGTAAGCCTCTAAGGGGCTTAAAAGGTCGGGAAAGAGAATCATTCACTCGAACTTGAAAAGTAACGGAGGATATACACCTCATAATAAGGGATACCCAGTTGGATTTAAAGCCTAGGCGAATCATAATATGTTCTAAAAAAGTCCATTCAACACGGTCGAAGGCCTTTTCCATATCTAATTTTAAACTAGCCCCTTTCGCAAGGGATGTAGCATCAGTATTAAGGGTATGGATGAGTTCATGGGCTATAAGAATATTATCAATAATGTTCCTGTCGTGAACAAAAGCAGCTTGGTTGCCACTAATACAAAGGGGTATAATAGATTTTAGTCGGTTAACAAGCACTTTCGAGACAGTTTTATAGATAACTGTGCAGAGACTAATAGGTCTAAGATGACACATTGTAGTAGGTTCATCAATTTTGGGGATAAGCACAATAATGGTACGATTGACTTCTTCCATATTAATGGACCCTCGGAGAAGCCCGAGGCATAGAGATAAAAATTCATGGCCAAGGATATCCCAGTGCTTCCGGAAGAAACCGCTTGGGAAACCGTCAACTCCCGGGGCCTTCCTCGGGTCGATATCAGGAAAAGCAGTATCAATTTCATCTGTAGTGAAATCCTTATTAAGTTCATTATTCATTGATTCAGTAACAACCGTGGGAATGTTGTCCAAAATTGATGAGTCTATTATGGGAGAGGATGATGTAAAAAGACTTTGAAAGTAGTTAACAGCGGTAGACATAATATCATTTGAATGAGTTTGCCAAATATTTTGACTGTTGAAGAGACCAACAATATGGTTTTTCCGTCGTCGGCTAGTCGCTCTGGCATGAAAGAAGAAGGTGTTTTTGTCACCGTGCTCTAACCAGAGTATTCGAGCTCGTTGAGCCCAATAGATTTCCTTCGCATTAAGTAAACTATCGAGCTCACTTTTAGCAGAGAGAAGGGCATTGATTTCTGAGTCAGAGAGATGTCGCATGAGACACAGATTAATGAATTCATTCAACTGGGAAATACGCTTATTGGATTTCAACCGTTTGTTAGTTTGCCAAGTAGCAAGGAAGTGTCCAATATCGTGTAGTTTTCTTAGAGTCGATCGAGTTGGAGTAGACCATAGTTCTTTAATACGCAATAGAACCTCTGGATTATCAGCCCAGCAGCTCTCATAGCGGAACAAGGTGATGGAACGCACAGTTGGAGGGCCCAGTACAGGCCTAGTATCCATTAAATAGGACAGTGGTCAGAACGCGCCTGAAAGAAAGAGATAGCTTGACAACTAGGGAGAGTATTGAACCAGGTTGAATTACCAAGAAATGTGTCTAATCGTTCCATAATGGTTACCATGTTACTTCCCGATCTAGTCCAAGTGAACCATCCAGACTTTGGTTTGCAGTCGAAAAGATCATTCGTATCAAGACACTCTCGAAAATGGTTAATTTGTGAACGAGCACGGCGAGAACCACCTTGTTTTTCGTTGTCATAAAGAATTTCATTAAAGTCCCCCTAAAAGCCAAGGAAGAGAACTGGCTACATTTAGAGAATCTATTAATTGCCAAGTTTTGTGTTTATTTGTAGTTTCAGGGAAGCCATGTAGGCTAGTAAAGTGGAATTGAGTTTGTTCGAATGTAACAATAATATCAATATGTCGGTCTGAGTATGAGAGAAGATCAACAGAAGATTTGTTGTTCCATATGATGGCAAGTCCTGTACAGGAAGGCCTGGGATCAATGGCTAGACAGCCATGCATACTAAGTTTGAGCTTAATACGATCCATGTTTTGTCTATTTAATCTGGTCTCACAGAAGAAGAGACAATCAGCATCATGCTTGGAGACAGCACGTTATAAAGCAAGAACTGCCTGGGTGTTGCCAAGACCCTGACAGTTCCAACATAAGATTTTCATTTCTCTCAGCGGGGTTGAACATCGTCAACTACCACCAGAGACTTGTTAAAGCTGCTCATCCCAGCTATCCCATAATGTATATGAAAATTAAGTAGGGCACGAAAGCAATTCCTCTTATAAAGGAACGATACACCAAAGTAAGTGTTGGATAAAGCCCTTCTGAAGGATGGTATATGTAGCAGGAAAACAACAAAAGAACTAAAAATAAAGTAAAAGAAAAAGGAAGAGTAAAAGAGATATAAAGTAGAATTGGAAGAGATGCTAGTGAAAGTAAAAGAGAGAATAAAGGATTGCCCATGGTAAAAAGAGAGAAAGAAAAAAAGATGATGAAGGATTAGAACAGAGAAATAAACAAAGTAAAAAAACAAAGTAAAGGAAATATTATTAATCCAAGAAAAAACAAAACCAATAGGAGGTGCAAAATAAAAATACTGTCCTAATATACTCGAAGAACTAAAAACATCAACATGCACGAAAAAACATATAGTAAAACTGGAACTGTCATGGTGTAACCGTAGCCCTGACAGTCCCATGGAAGGTCGATCATTTGGCACGGCGGGGTTGACCACTGTCAACCTCTGCCGGAGAGTTGTTTGTGCTGCTCATCCCAGCTTTTTTCGCAGATCCTTTAGATGGTGGCCGAGGGCGTTTGGCACGAGTACCTTCATCAGATGGTGGAGTTCTTTTAGAGCCCCTAGTAGGAATCGCTCGACCAATTCTCTTGGACGGTGGTGCGTTTTCAATCCAGTCAGTAGCTTCTTGGAAGGAGGTGTCATTGGCAAGCTCTAACTCCAAATCCTGGAGCTCCGGCATCAACAAGCTGCCATCATCATCATCATCAGAGGCCTTAGGTCGAGTAGTTACATTAGATTCAAGATCCGAGAAGACCGTTTGCAAAAGTTGAGAAGGACCACGCAGAACAGATAGTTTACTTGGAACAGTAGGAAGGGTACGAGGGCCTTGTGAGAAAACTTGTAGAGATTCAGTGTTCTCCTGGGCTAGAGGGTTCATCATAGGAGCCTTACCTTTGCCACTGGTTCTCGTGAAGGGGTGAGCAGATGCTTGAGGGTTTTACGAGATGTAACGGATGCGCCCTCTTTGCACAGGTTGAGCATCCTTTTTCTTAGGTAGATAGCGGAGCCAATCGCCATATTGAAGTTGTTCGGGCCGCTCCTCAACTGGAATATTGCAAAATTCAATAGAGTGGCCAACACGACCACAATAATGGCAAAGAGTGGGAAGGCGTTCATATTGAAGAGGACAAAAACGGGTAGAAGATTCCCCATCGGTAGCAACACAACGACGGACTGATTTGGAAGCATCTAAAGTTAACCCAACCCGAAGATAGTCAATCATATTGAAATCCATTTTCCTCGTGTCAATTTTGGTAACGGTCCCTATGAGCGCTCCTAGTGATTCACCAGTATTGTTGGCAGATTCCTCCAAACCAAGGAGGATAGGTGGAATGTTGTAAATACGTACCTACACGTTTATTGTTGTGAAAGAATGAGCATCAATGCTAATAGTAGGATCATATTGAGTAAGGGAAAGCCACTCATCCTTATAGGTCCATGGTCCCCTGGATAGGATATATCCTTTGATCTTTTCATCCTTGAAGCAAATTAGAAACAAACGTGGCCTTAGTGATCGTATAGAGGATAGTTTAGCCGGAGTCTAGATTCTGATGAAAGCTTTAATAATAATCTGATCATCAATATCCTTTGAGGTAATCAAATTCCCTAAAAGGGTCGTATGTGAATCAACATCATCAGAATCCCATAGTAAACTGGGTTGAAAAATTGTGGATTGTTCTTCATCAGTGAATTTGATGTTTCCGAGTTGTTGGAGAAAAGTTTTGAAATCCATTGGTAAAAGAAGATAAGGGCGATAATGGTGAGAAAGTATGAGGAGGAATAAAAAGAGGGAGGAGAGGATGATCTTATATATAGGTGTATAGTTTACTTTGGGATAGGATATAAGAATTTCATTAGGAATAAAAAAGGGAATAGGAGTTTGAATAAAGAAAAAAAACCTTTGAAAAAGGAAGATAAGATGATTAGAGTAGAGTTTAGAAAAAAGAGGCCAAAAAAAAAACTATTAAAAAAGGTATATGAGTTTGAGAAAGAATAAATACTATATTTTTAATTGAAAAATAGTAAAAGACTCCAAGAAAAAAGGGTTTGTAGGGAGGAGAGGATTTGAAAAAGATTAGAATAAAAGAAAAGATTGGATATATAGTTGCAGTTGGTATAAAAGTCTGACTATCACAACATTGATTCAACAAGACACCATGGAAGGTGTTGGTATAAACCCTATATAAGGTTGGTATATAACGAGAGAAGGCGGCAAAGTTACCAAAAAAGATAAGAAAAATCAAAAGATAGATAATCAAGAAACTAAATATACAAATCTGAATAGTCCAAAAGGTGAATAAAATAGAAATAAAGAAAGAAACCGCAGTCTGAAGGGACGTAAACCCCTTATACCGTAACCAAGAAGAAAACATGCGATAATAGATAAGGAAACGTAACAGCACAAAGAGAAAATAGTACCTGACGTAGAGGCTCTCGGCCAAGAGGAGATCCCAACACACCTCTTCATCGTGGCCACTAGGGCGGTGGAGTTATGGACGACACACGCCCAAGAGGATAACCCTGATTAAAAATGCCACTTCGCTACGGCTACCAGGTGAGCAAAGTAAACTGAGGGGATGTAAAACCAAAGCATTAACCATGCCATAACGGCACGACGTTGAAGCAATCCACCAAGCGCTCAACCACCAAAGCCGATGGTGTCGAGGTCTGTCATAAAGGCTGTCGATATACTTGGGAGGCATTAAATTACAATCGGAAACTCTTTCGAACGGATGGAAAAAGGCCGGCATCCGTATCCCGTTTCGACGGTCATCGGGAGGGTGAAAAAAGCCAACAAATAACATAGTCCATACCTGGACAGAAAGCCGTAGGACCGAATACAGCATGAAACTCAAAACACAGTAAAGACATCTTGTGTACAGATTGAAGAGCGCTAACAGTGGCAACCAGGAGGAGGAAGGACAATGCCAGAATCGAAGGAAACAAGCCGACAGTGGGAGTGTATAGCCGGCCTCCCAGGGAGAAGGAAGACGTAGCCAGAAACGGAGGAAACAAGCCGACAACAGAAGCAAAACATGGTAAGAAGGACAATCAGGAACAGAAAGCACCAAGACCATACTCGGCCTCTGAAGAAAGAGCACTGAATCACACGTAAGCGTTGATGACCACCAACGCCAGTGTAGGTAAGGTCCTTCATGGAGGGTGGAAAGTAGGGTAGAGTGCAGTTCACGGATAAACCTGATCTGATGACGGATCCCTCTACTCCAAAGGCGAACAACATGGATCCTCCAGAGGCGATCAAAGAAGAATCTGCGAACAACATGGGAGAGAAGAGGAAGTGCGAAGATGAGAGAAGAAAGAATGAGAATCAATTCACAGTCGAAAAACCTTATGAACCGATGGAAAAAGAACGACACCCTTATCTCAGGTCGATCATCACGATCACCGGGAGGGATAAAATAAATAACAAATAATCCAGTCCATACCAGGGGTCGGAAGACAAGAAGAATCCTTGTAAAAATTAATAACAAGAGTTTAAAAGAAAGGGGGAACCGAACCAAACCAGAGAACTGTGCAGAACCGCCCGCCCAAGGCAATTTGGCATAATAATAATGACGAACCAGGGTAGAAAACAGTAAGGCCGAAATCAGCATGAGAAGCAAGTCACGGTCAAGGCATCGTGTGGATGGTCGGAAGAGCGCAGGTAATAGTGGCATCCAGGAAAAATGCAAAAGACGCATCAAAGCCATAATCGGCCATAGAACAAAGAACACTGAACCGCATGTAAGCGGTGATGGCCACCATTGCCGGTGTTGGTAAGATCCCTCATTGAGGGTGGAAATCAAAATGGAGTACAGATCACGGACAAACCTGAGTAGATCGTAGCCAAGATAGTTGCCGGTCTAATTTTAACCGACTAAAAAGATGAAAATTTTAGATTTATCTGTATAATTTTGTTCAAAATCCCATAACTATCTATTTAAACTCATAAAATTTGATTTAATAATATTTAGTTTTTGTTTTGTTGGGATTAAAACGTGCATGTCCAAAGAGGCTTTGTAGAGAATCCGTTCGTATTTTAACCTAGTAAAAAGCTAAAAATTTTAGATTAATCTGTATAATTTTGTTCAAAAGCCCATAATTAATTATTTAAACTTAAAAAATTTGATTTAATAACATCTAATTATCGTTTTGTTCGGATTAAAACGTGCATGTCTAAAAAGGCTTTATAGAGAATCCGTTTAAATTTTAACCGAGTAAAAAGAAGAAAATTTTAGATTAATCTATATACTTTTGTTCGAAAGCTCAAATTAAATATTTGAACTCATAAAATTTAATTTAATAAAATCTGGTTTTCGTTTTGTTGGGATTAAAATGTGCATGTCTAAAAGGCTTTGTAGAGAATCCGATCAAATTTTAACCGAGTAAAAAGCTGAAAATTTTAGATTAATCTGTATAATTTTGTTCAAAAGCCCATAATTAATTATTTGAACTCAAAAAATTTGTTTAATAAAATCTTGTTTTCGTTTTGTTCGGATTAAAACGTGCATACCTAAAAAGGCTTTGTAGAGAATTTGTTCGAATTTTAAACGATTAAAAAGCTAAAAATTTTAAATTAATCTGTATAATTTTGTTCAAAATCCCATAATTAACTATTTGAAGTCATAAAATTTGATTTAATAACATCTAGTTTTTGTTTTGTTCGGATTAAAACGTGCATGTCTAAAAAGGCTTTATAGAGAATCCGTTCGAATTTTAATCGAGTAAAAAGCAGAAAATTTTAGATTTATCTATATAATTTTGTTCAAAATCTCATAATTAACTATTTGAACTCATAAAATTTGATTTAATATCATCTGGTTTTGTTTAGTTCGGATTAAAATATCCACGTCTAAAAAGGCTTTATAGAGAATCCGTTCGAATTTTAAACGAGTAAAAAGTTGAAACTTTTAGATTAATCTGTATAATTTTGTTTAAAAGCCCATTATTAATTATTTGAACTTAAAAAATTTGATTTAATAACATCTACTTATCGTTTTGTTCAGATTAAAACGTGTATGTCTAAAAAGGCTTTATAGAGAATCCGTTCGAATTTTAACCGAGTAAAAAGAAGAAAATTTTAGATTAATCTATATACTTTTGTTCGAAAGCTCAAATTAAATATTTGAACTCATAAAATTTAATTTAATAAAATCTGGTTTTCGTTTTGTTGGGATTAAAATGTGCATGTCTAAAAGGCTTTGTAGAGAATCCGTTCGAATTTTAACCAAGTAAAAAGCTAAAAATTTTAGATTAATCTGTATAATTTAGTTCGATAGCCCATATTCAACTATTTGAACTCATAAAATTTCATTTAATAACATCTGGTCTTTGTTTTATTGGGATTAAAACGTGCATGTCTAAAATGGTTTTATAGAGAATCCGTTCGAATTTTAACCGAGTAAAAAGCAAAAAATTTTAGATTAATCTATATAATTATATTCAAAAGCTCAAAATTAAATATTTGAACTCATAAAATTTAAATTAATAAAATCCGTTTTTCGTTTTGTTGAGATTAAAATGTGCATGTCTAAAAAGGTTTTGCAGAGAATCCGTTTGAATTTTAACCGAGTAAAAAGCTAAAAATTTTAGATTAATCTGTTTAATTTTGTTCAAAAGCCCATAATTAATTATTTGAACTCAAAAAATTTGATTTAATAACATCTAATTATCGTTTTGTTCGGATTAAAACGTCCATGTCTAAAAAGGCTTTATAGAGAATCTGTTCGAATTTTAATCGAGTACAAAGTTGAAAATTTTAGATTAATTTGTATAATTTAGTTCAAAAGCCCATAATTAATTATTTGAACTCAAAAAATTTGATTTAATAACATCTGGTTTTTGTTTTGTTCGGATTAAAACGTCTACGTCTAAAAAGGCTTTATAGAGAATCGGTTCGAATATTAACCGAGTAAAAAGCTAAAAATTTTAGATTAATCTGAATAATTTTGTTTAAAAGACCATATTCAACTATTTGAACTCATAAAATTTGATTTAATAACATGTGGTTTTCGTTTTGATGGGATTAAAACTTGCATGTCTAAAATTTCTTTATAGAGAATCCGTTCGAATCTTAACCGAGTAAAAAGCTGAAAATTTTAGATTTATCTATATAGTTTTGTTCAAAATCCCATAATTAACTATTTGAACTCGTAAAATTTTATTTAATAACATCTGTTTTTGGTTTTGTTCGTATTAAAACGTGCGTGTCTAAAAAGGCTTTATAGAGAATCTGTTCGAATTTTAACCGAGTAAAAAGTTGAAAATTTTAGATTAATCTGTATAATTTTGTTCAAAATCCCATAATTAACAATTTGAATTCATAAAATTTGATTTAATAACATCTGGTTTTTGTTTTCTTTGGAGTAAAACGTGTATGTCTAAAAATGCTTTATAGAGAATCCATTCGAATTTTAATCGAGTAAAAAGTAGAAAATTTTAGATTTATCTATATAATTTTGTTCAAAATCTCATAATTAACTATTTGAACTCATAAAATTTGATTTAATATCATCTGATTTTGTTTAGTTCGGATTAAAATGTCCACGTCTAAAAAGGCTTTATAGAGAATCCGTTTGAATTTTAAACGAGTAAAAAGCTAAAAATTTTAGATTAATTTGTATAATTTTTTTAAAAGCCTGTAATTAATTATTTGAACTCAAAAAATTTGATATAATAACATCTAATTATCATTTTGTTCGGATTAAAACGTGCATGTCTAAAAAGGCTTTATAGAGAATCCGTTTTAATTTTAACCTAGTAAAAAGCTAAAAATTTTAGATTAATCAGCATAATTTTGTTCAAAAGCCCTTAATTAACTATTTAAACTCATAAAATTTGATTTAATAACATCTGGTTTTTGTTTTGTTGGGATTAAAACGTGCATGTCTAAAATGGCTTTATAGAGAATCCGTTCGAATTTTAAACGAGTAAAAAGCTAAAAATTTTAGATTAATCTATATAATTATATTCAAAAGCTCAAAATTAAATATTTGAACTCATAAAATTTAAGTTAATAAAATCCGGTTTTCGTTTTTTGAGATTGTAATATTCTTATCTAAAAAGGCTTTGTAGAGAATCCGTTCAAATTTTAACCGATTAAAAAGCTAAAAATTTTAGATTAATCTGTATAATTTTGTTTTAAAGCCCATGTTCAACAATTTGAACTCATAAAATTTGATTTAATAAAATCTAATATTCGTTTTGTTGGGATTAAAACTTGCTTGTCTAAAATTAGTTTATAGAGAATCCGTTCGAATTTTAACCGAGTAAAAAGATGAAAATTTTAGATTTATCTGTATAATTTTGTTCAAAAGCCCATAATTAACAATTTGAACTCATAAAATTTGATTTAATAAAATCTAGTTATCATTTTGTTCGGATTAAAACGTACATGCCTAAAAAGGCTTTATAAAGAATCCGTTCAAATTTAACCGAGTAAAAAGCTGAAAATTTTAGATTAATCTGTATAATTTTGTTCAAAAGGCCATAATTAATTATTTGAACTCAAAAAATTTGATTTAATAACATCTAGTTATCGTTTTGTTCTGATTAAAACGTGCATGTCTAAAAAGACTTTATAGAGAATCTGTTCAAATTTTAATCGAGTAAAAACTTGGAAATTTTACATTAATCTATATAATTTTGTCCAAAAGCCCAAAATTAACTATTTGAACTCGTAATATTTGATTTAATAACATCTGATTTTCGTTTTGTTGGGATTAAAACCGTCATGTCTAAAAAGGCTTTATAGAGAATCCGTTCGAATTTTAATAGAGTAAAAAGCAGAAAATTTTAGATTAATCTATATACTTTTGTTCGAAAGCTCAAAATTAAATATTTGAACTCATAAAATTTAATTTAATAAAATCTGGTTTTCCTTTTATTGGTATTAAAATGTGCATGTCTAAAAAGGCTTTGTAGAGAATCTGTTCGAATTTTAACCAAGTAAAAAGCTAAAATTTTTAGATTAATCTGTATAATTTAGTTCGATAGCCCATATTCAACTATTTGAACTCATAAAATTAGATTTAATATTTAATTTTCGTTTTGTTGGGGCTAAAACTTGCTTGTCTAAAATTGTAAAAAACTAAAAAATTTAGATTTATGTGTATAATTTTCTACAAAATCCCATAATTAACTATTTGAACTCATAAAATTTAATTTAATAACATCTGGTTTTTGTTATGTTCGGATTAAAACGTGCATGTCTAAAAAGGCTTTATAGAGAATCCGTTCAAATTTTAACCGACTAAAAAGTTAAAAATTTTAGATTAATCTATATAATTTTGTTCAAAAGCCCATAATTAACTATTTGAACTCATAAAATTTGATTTAATAACATCTGATTTTTGTTTTGTTCGGATTAAAACGCGCATGTCTAAAAAGGCTTTATAGAGAATCCGTTCAAATTTTAACCGAGTAAAAAGCTGAAAATTTTAGATTAATCTATATAATTTTGTTCAAAAGACCATAATTAACTATTTGAACTCATAAAATTTGATTTAATAACATCTGTTTTTTGTTTTGTTGGGATTAAAACGTGCATGTCTAAAAAGGCTTTATAGAGAATCCGTTCGAATTTTAACCGAGTAAAAAGATAAAAGTTTTAGATAAATCTGTATAATTTTATTTAAAAGCTCAAACTTGCTTGTCTAAAATTGCTTTATAGAGAACCCGTTCGAATTTTAACCGAGTAAAAAGCTAAAAATTTTAGATTTATCTATATAATTTTGTTCAAAATCTCATAATTAAATATTTGAACTCATAAAATTTTATTTAATAACATCTGTTTTTTTTTGTTAGGATTAAAACGTCTACGTCTAAAAAGGCTTTATAGAGAATCCGTTCAAATTTTAACCGAGTAAAAAGCTGAAAATTTTAGATTAATCTGTATAATTTTGTTCAAAAGCCCATAATTAATTATTTGAACTCAAAAAATTTGATTTAATAACATCTAGTTATCATTTTGTTCGGATTAAAATGTGCATGTCTAAAAAGGCTTTATAGAGAATCCGTTCAAATTTAACCGAGTAAAAAGCTGAAAATTTTATATTAATCTGTATAATTTTGTTCAAAATCCCATAATTAATTATTTGAACTCGTAAAATTTGATTTAATAACATCTGGTTTTGTTTTGTTGGATTAAAACGTGCATGTCTAAAAAGGCTTTGTAGAGAATCATGTTCGAATTTTAACCAAGTAAAACTCTAAAAATTTTAGATTAATCTGTATAATTTTGTTCAAAAGCCCATATTCAACTATTTGAACTCATAAAATTTGATTTAATAACATCTAATTTTCGTTTTGTTGGGGCTAAAACTTGCTTGTCTAAAATTGATTTATAGAGAATCCGTTCGAAATTTAAACGAGTAAAAAGTTGAAAATTTTAGATTTATCTGTATAATTTTGTTTAACAGACCATATTCAACAATTTGAACCCAGAAAATTTGATTTAATAACATCTGATTTTCGTTTTGGTGGGATTAAAACTTGCTTGTCTAAAATTGCTTTATAGAGAATCCGTTCGAATTTTAACCGAGTAAAAAGTTGAAAATATTAGATTTATCTATATAATTTTATTCAAAATCTCATAATTAACTATTTAAAATCATAAAATTTTATTTAATTACATCTGTTTTTTGTTTTGCTCGGATTAAAACGTGCATGTCTAAAAAGGCTTTATAGAGAATATGTTCAAATTTTTTTTGAAGAAAAGGGCCTCATTAAAACCCCCTATAGCCGACCACCTCGGGAGGTGAGAAGGCCCCTATGGGGAAAAGAGTACCCAGGATATTATTGAGAAGAAGAGGAGAACCTCTCCAAGTTTACAGAGGCCCGAATAAAATCGGGAAAGAAACAATCAAAAGAACAAGAAGTAAAAGAACGCAAAGCCCTACTAGCCAAAGTATGGGCAACAACGTTTACATCTCTAGGCACATAACAAATATTGCAATTAGGCAGAGTACCCAGAGTGGCACAAATGCGAGATATCAAGTGCTGCATTGTGGAAAGATCTCGAGACGGAGCATTATTAATTTTGTTGGCAATGGACGCAGAGTCAGTTTCCAGAACCACATTAGACCAACCGTTAGCGGTAGCAAGCCGTAACCCTTCTAGAATAGCAAGAGCCTCAACAGAGGCAGGATCCGGACAAAGGAGGGGCGTGTAGCAGCCACCAAGCACGGAGCCAGAAGAATCGCGAGCAATAACACCACCAGCAGCTCCTCTCAGGACAGGGTCAAAAGCCCCATCCGTGTTAATTTTGACAAAACCTGGAGCCGGTTTCATCCATCTAGCTGGAGCAAGAGTGGGCTCAGCTAGCCGGGAGGATTGGCGGGCCACATCATTAGAGGATGTATAATCAGTGAGAAGTTTTTGGGCAGAGGCAACAGTTAACCAAATCGGTTGAATATGGTTGTTATGAACAAAGTCATTACGGCGGTTCCAAAGGTTCCATAAAATTGTGATAAGAAGAGAGAATTGGTGTAGGGAGAGGAAACCAGCAGCATCAGAAAGCCACTGGAGGGGGGAGGTAGAGTCAGCAGACAACAACCTATGGGGAAGGCCTGCCAAGAGGATCGCCTCCTTAGCACTAGGACAATCACGCATAGCATGGATAGAGGTTTCGACAGTCATATTGCAAATAGGGCAAACTCCAGGGCCAAGATTAGCCTGCAAAATTTTCTGACCGGAGGGTAACGCATCATGACATAAACGCCAACCAAAGGAACGAACTTTGGGCAGAGTAGGCAACTTAGACAATATTTTCCACAGTTTAGAAGGCCTGTTAACAGGCCCTAATTGCGACTGCAAAAATTGGTAATCAGAGCGAACCGTGTAGATACCTGCATCACGGTAACCCCAAAGAGTAGAGTCATTGACGTCATTAATAATTGGAACGTTAAGGATGGTATTAGCATCTTCATGGGTAAAATAACCTCTCACTTTTGCTTTATCCCAGCGGGTTGAATTATGGAGCATGAAAGAGCCTGCACGAAGAGGGACTTCGTCATTCATTTCATAATTACCATAAAGGTGAACGGGCTGAGAGCCACCCCACCTATCAAAATGAACCTGAATGTTACTAGACATGCCAGGGCGTTTGAAAAACCCGTAACGAAGCTTAGAAATAGCAATACTTAGACCTTTCCAAGCAAAAGAAGAACTTTGCGTATGAGCGGACTCTAGAACTGAGCCCTTAGGGTAGTACTTACACCTGTAGACCTGACTTAGAAGGTTATCAGGCTCGCAAATTAACCGCCAAATTTGTTTGCCTAGCAGAGTGATGTTAAAGTGGTGAAGATCCCGAAACCCTACACCTCCAGCAGCTTTAGGGAGGTAGAGGGTGTCCCAAGGAAGCATGTGCCACCCACGTTTACCAGCTTTCCCCGACCACCAATATCGACGTATGACAGTATTCATATCATCAATAATATTCTGTGGTAAGAGGTAACAGGACAGGACATATTGAGGCATAGATTGGATAACCGCTTTAATGAAAACTTCACGACCACTAAAAGAAAGGAGATGTTTATCCCAAGTACTCAGCCTGGCATTCATATTGTCCCTAGTGAATCCTAAGGCTGCAGTTTTGTTTTTCCCAATAAGAAGGGGAACCCCTAAATAAATACCAGGGTCATCCACTTCTCTTACACGAAGGATATCATTTATCTCTGCCCTGAGCAAAGAAGAAGTTTTCCGTGAGAAAAAAATAGTAGATTTTTCAAAGTTCACCGCTTGTCCCGATGAGGAAGCGTAAGTCTGCAAAGCATTCTTGAGTCGCTGAGCCTCTGTAGTTGTATTTTTGATAAAGACAACACAGTCATCCGCAAAAAGAAGGTGGTTAATGCGGGGGCCATTTCTATTGGCACGGAGACCAGGGAGATGACCAGTGGCTTGTTCAGCATTGAGCAAGGCTGAGAGGCCTTGAGTGCAGAAAAGAAATAAAAAAGGAGAGAGGGGGTCTCCTTGCCGTAACCCTCTACTGGGTTTAAAGGGCCTTGAAAGGGAATCATTAACTCGAACTTGATAAGATGCCGAAGAGACACACCGCATAATAAGAGAAACCCAACTGGGGTGGAAACCTAGACGAAGCATAACTTGTTCAAGAAAGGACCATTCAACACGGTTGAAGGCTTTTTCCATATCCAGCTTTAGACTGGCACCTTTTGCCAATGAAGTAACATCAGAGTTTAGAGTATGGATAAGCTCATGAGCGATTAGGATGTTATCAATAATGTTTCGCCCACGGACGAAAGCAACCTGATTACCATTAATGCATAGGGGCATGATAGATTTTAGCCGGTTGACTAAAACTTTTGACACAGTTTTATAAATGACTGTACAAAGACTAATGGGTCGGAGGTGTCGCATCGTAGTAGGGTCGCTAACTTTAGGAATAAGAACAATAATGGAACAATTGACCTCTTCTAGATTAACAGACCCATGTAAAAGTCCGAGGCAAAGATTTGTAAAATCCGGACCAAGAATGTCCCAATACTTTCGGAAAAAACCGCTCGGAAATCCATCAACACCAGGTTCTTTCCTCGGGTCGATATCACGAAAGGCAACAAAAACTTCATCTGCTGTGAAAGCCTTGTTAAGATCAGTATTCATTGAATCAGTAACGATAGAAGGAATGTTATCCAAAATGGAAGGCGTAATAGTAGGAGAGGAAGAAGCAAAAAGATGTTGAAAGTAGCTGACAGCAATAGACATAATGTCGAACGAATCAGTACGCCAGAGATTCTGATCATTAAAAAGCCCAGCAATAATATTTTTCCGTCGCCGGTTGGTTGCTCTTGCGTGAAAAAAGAAAGTGTTCTTGTCACCATGTACTAGCCAGTGTACCCGAGCTCGTTGAGCCCAATAAATTTCCTTCTCAGTAAGTAAGCGATCAAGCTCGCTCTTAGCAGCAAGGAAGTTAAGAGTATCCGAATCCGAGAGTTGACGTTGAAGACACATATTAATAAAGTCATTAAGCTGAGTGATGCGATCAGTGGATTTAATACGCTTATTAGATTGCCATTTATCCAAGAAACGTCTAATATCATGAAGTTTCTGAAGAGTCGAGCAATTTCGATTAGACCAAATATCAGTAATTCGAGAAAGGACCTCTGGGTTGTCAGCCCAACAATTCTAGTAGCGAAAAGGAATGCAAAGACGTGTGGAACGTGGGATTTGAGAGGGGTTTGTATTCATTAAGATAGGGCAGTGATCAGAACGTGCTTGGAAGAAGGACACAACTTGACAATTAGGGAAAGCATGAAACCAAGCTGAATTTCCGAGAAAATGATCAAGTTGTTCCATAATGGTTTCCGTAACCCGTCCTGATCGAGTCCAAGTGAACCAACCAGAAGTTGGTACGCAATCAAAAAGATCATTCTTATTGAGACAATCCCGAAAATTATTAATTTGTGATCGAGCGCGCCGAGTGCCACCTTGTTTTTCATAATCATAAAGAATTTCATTAAAGTCTCCCCCTAAAAGCCAGGGAAGGTTTGAACTAGAACTGAGAGAATCTATTAGCTGCCAGGTTTTATGTTTGTTGGCAGTTTCAGGGAACCCATGTAACCCAGAAAAGTGGAACTGTACTGCCCTGTAGGAAATAATAACATCAATATGACGATCAGAGTAGGAAAGCAAATCAACTGAGACTTTGTTATTCCAAATTAAGGCAAGCCCGGTACAAAAGGGTCTGGAATCCACGGCTATGCATCCGTGCATGCCAAGCTTGTGTTTAATTCTATCCATATGGGATTGATTCAATCTAGTCTCACAAAGAAAGACACAATCAGCATCATGTTTCGAAGTAGCACGTTGAAGTGCGTGAACTGCCTGGGCGGTGCCAAGACCCTGGCAGTTCCAACATAAAAGCTTCATTTATCTCGGCGGGGTTGATCACTGTCAACCTCCGCCGAAGAGTTTTTAACGCTGCTCATCCCAACTAAGTCAAAACTGGCCCAGGTCGAAAGACAAGGCCGTATAAAAGCAAGTGTTGTGGATAAAGAAGTCGAACAGCAAAGAAAGGAAGATAGAGAAAACAAAGTAAAGGGAGGAGAACATCCTGGATGTTGGATACGTAAGCTGAAAGCTATGATGAGAGATCGGGTTGAAGTTACATCATTAGAGATGTTAGAGAAATCCCTATAAAAGGGTAGTAAAGTCAAAGTAGAGTCAAAAAGAAAACCAAAAAGAATAAAAGAAAAAACAACATATAAACATAAAAAGTAAACAGACAAAACAGAAAGGATATTATTATTCCAAAAAGCAGAGGGCAACAAAACATGAAAGACAAAACTAAAATAGCCAAAGGCTTCTAACAAGACCAAGAAGCAAGGAAATCTAAAGAAAGAAAAACGACAAATAATGTAAAAAAGGTAACATGCTTGAAGCCGACAAGTGGTAGGACAAGAACTGTCCAAGCAATGCCAAAGCTCTGACAGTTTCAATATAAACAACTCATTTCTGTCGGCGGGGTTGATCAGAGTCAACCTCCGCCGCAGAGTTTTTAACGTTGTTCATCCCAGCTTTCTCAATAGGCGCAATGCCAGCACGAGGACGCTTAACCCTAGCATTCTCATCAGAGGGAGGAGTTCGCTTAGCACCTCGTCCAGAGGTTATCCGAGTAGCTCACCGAGGAGTTGGAGCAGATTCGAGCCATTCAGTGGCCTCTTGAAAGTCTTGATCATTTGCCAGATCAGCCTCCAAGTCTTGGAGTTCAGGATCCAGGAGACTCACATCCCCAGTGTGAACGTTGGACGCTTGCCTAGAAGTAATATTAGAATTCTGATTAGGAAAAACCATTTGCAACGGTTGTGTAGGATAACATCGAGCAGAGATCTTGCTAGGAACCGTTGGGAGGAGTCTGGGCCCTTTGGAGAAAACTAGAGGCTCAGTACTTGGAACAGATTCAGAACCACTATTCGAGAGTGAGGTCATAACCCCTTTATCCTTCCCGTTACTAGCATTAAGGTTGGTGGTTTGGGATGGCGTAGGCATTTGTTGAGGATTGGCAGCATTGGCGTCAGTGGTGATATAGCGGATTCGTCCATGTTGAGTGGGTTGTGGGTCCTTCTTTTTAGGAACATACCGTAGCCAATCGCCGAAAGGGAGTTGCTCAGGACGTGAATCAGTCGGAATTGAACAAAAGTCTAGAGAATGTCCAATATGGCCACAGCAGTGGCAAAAAATGGGAAGGCGTTCATATTGAAGTGGACAGAATCTTGTGGAGGGCCCTCCTCCAATAGCAACACAACGCCTAATAGGCTGAGTGACCTCAAGGGACAACCCAACCCGTAGGTAGTCAACCATGTTGGAGTCGATTTTCCTCGTATCAATTTTTGTGACTAGACCAATTAAAGATCCCAAGGATTTACCAATATCATGAGCAGATTCTTCAGTGGCCAGGAAAATATGTGGAATGTTGTAGATGCGGACCCAAATATTCATTGTAGAGAATGTGTTCGTCGGGCGTGATAGAGGGGTTATACTGGGAAAGGGCAAACCAGTCATCTTTGTAAGTCCAAGGTCCCCTTGACAGGATATCATCCCTAATTTTCTCATCCCGAAACCGGATAAGGAACATACGTGGCTTCAAGATACTCATAGAAAGCAGTTTGGTCGTAGTCCAGATACCCGTGAAGGCCTTGATGATCACCTGATCATCAAACTCCCGTGAAGAGATAAGTTTCCCAAGGATGGTAGAATGAATTTCCTCTTCAGTTATACCCCAAGAAGTACCTGGTTGAAAGACAGTAGCTTGTTCTTCTGCAGTAAATTGAATATTGCCAAATTGCTGGAGGAAGGACTTGGAATCCATTGTAGAGAAATTGTAAAAATCAAAAAAAAAGGTCACAGAGAAAGAAAGAGAATGGCGTGTGGATGAGGAGATGTGAAGACGAAAACCAGGTCTATATAAGGAGGAAGGAGTTTGACATAAAGTAGAATTATAGTTAAAATAAGAAAGAGTTTGAGGTAGAGCAGGAGTATAGTTTAAAGAAATAGATAGAGGAAGAAAGTAAGAAAAGTGGAATATAATATTAAAAAAGAAAAAAATATTATTATTCCTTTGAAGAAGGATAGAGAGAATAGGTGTTTGAGAACATAAAGGATACCTAAATAGATAAATTGAAAAAAGAGAAAGAGTTTGGTATGGAGAAGGGAAATAGGACAATACTATAAATATCTTCAGAAAAAATAAAGTTGGAGCAAGAGGATGTTGAGAGAGAAGAAAGAGTTTGGCAAAGAAAAAAGGAGAAAGGATAGCCATATAACGAAAAGATAAATATTGTTCAAAAAAGGTATTAAGGAGAAAGATAACAATAAAGGTTAAGCAAATAATGATGTTAATGACAAACCTAAAAACAATAAACGTGTTATTAGAAGAGATAAAAAGGAATACATCATAGAAGATGTTGGTTAGATCCCTTCGAAAGGGTGGTAAAAGAAAAAAGAACGATAGCACATAGGAGAATAACCATTGAATAAACAAAATAATAAAGGTAGACCAAACAAATATAATGTATAACTCATTCATGATATTGGACAATGCGAAAGAATGAAGCCATGAACGTATAACAACAGGGAGAACCCATGAACGTATATCAGCAGCAAGGACCCTAGGGGACGTCGGATGTAGTGGAGCTAACAACCGTCTCCAACTGAAAAGGAACGGAGGGAAGCGATCAAGGGAGCCACCAGCGATCAAAGGAGCGAAAGTCAACAGCCCGAAGGGAGGGGCCAACCAATCACGAACTGACTACGTAGAACGAACATCAGTACAAAGAGGCAGCCCGGAAAACCCAAGAACAATCCCCATACGAGGCGGAGAACAAAGGGAGACTAAGGAGTACTGGTATACTGGAGGAAGCAAAGAAAGATGCAGAAAACGGCAACAGTCTAAGGTCCAGCCGTTCTTCTGCCGGAAGAGAATGTAGAAATCCATATAGTATGGTAAACTACAGATCAGTCTATCAGAGATAGCAAGAGAAACAAGCCACCTTCCTGCCTCACGCAGCCGTGAGGGAGACAAAAACCACACGCATCAACCCTCGAGTCGCCGCCGACGAGTCAGTCGTTGCACCGTTAAGAAAAAAAACCCTCCAAAAGAGGTAAACTATACTCCAGTATATGGAAGGAACCTGGGCTAATAAAGATGAAGTAGGTCTGCACACAGCGAAGAGACCATCATCATCAGGGACAAGCCCGACCGAGGAAGGACGTATCCATGCCAAACTCAAACAAGAGCAATCCAAAATGGAGTACAACTCTGGACCAAACTCAAAGCCATTTCCCGAGCCTGCCCAGGAGACTCGGAGATCGAACAAAACAGTCCAGTCGCTCTTCTGCAGAGAAGAAGCGTATCCATGCCACCGAGAACAATAAAGGATGCGGGCGCTGAAAAAAGAAAGTCTGGAGACCATCACAAGCAGTAACGTATGTAGGGACCTCATCGTTGAGACCATCAACAGATGGAACAACACTATATAGCCAGAACCCATATAATATGGTAGAATATAAAGGACAAATCTGAAGAGATTTGTTGGTTTAAATAGCAACAGGGTGACGATAACCACCACCTCCCTCAGACAAGGTAACAGTCGAAGCACCGAAGATAAATGAGCCCTCAAAAGGAGGGATACCAGATTCCCGAAAATACCTGGAGCAGATCGGCCCTCAACCAAGAAGCCAGTGACGCTGGGAAGGAGTCCGGATGAGAACCACCGAGGGAGATGGTTGGAAGGACGTGGATGGATGCTTGTGGATTCCTCTCCCTACAAGCAGAGTAGCGCCATGGAAAAAACGACCTCCTGAAAGTGGGAAGGAGGAGAGAGGCGAGAGAGAATGAGGAGAGGAAACAAACAAACATCCATCTTTCCGTTTGAATATGTTCAAATTTTAACCGAGTAAAAAGCTGAAAATTTTAGATTAATTTGTATAATTTGTTCAAAAGCACATAATTAATTATTTAAACTCATAAAATTTGATTTAATAACATCTAGTTATCATTTTGTTCGGATTAAAACGTGCATGTCTAAAAAGGCTTTATAGAGAATCCGTTCAAATTTAACCAAGTAAAGAGCTGAAAATTTTAGATTAATCTGTATAATTTTGTTCAAAATCCCATAATTAACTATTTGAACTCGTAAAATTTAATTTAATAACATCTGGTTTTTGTTTTGTTCGAATTAAAACGTGCATGCCTAAAAAGCCTTTATAGAGAATCCGTTCAAATTTTAACCGAGTAAAGAGCTAAAAATTTTAGATTAATCTGTATAATTTTGTTCAAAAACCTATATTCAACTATTTGAACTCATAAAGTTTGATTTAATAACATCTAATTTTCGTTTTGTTGGGATTAAAACTTGCTTGTCTAAAATTGCTTTATAGAGAATTCGTTCGAATTTTAACCGAGTAAAAAGTTGAAAATTTTAGATTTATCTGTATAATTTTGTTCAAAATCTCATAATTAAATATTTGAAATCATAAAATTTGATTTAATAACATCTGGGTTTTTTTTTGTTAGGATTAAAACGTCTACGTCTAAAAAGGCTTTATAGAGAATTCGTTCAAATTTTAACCGAGTAAAAAGTTAAAAATTTTAGATTAATCTATATAATTTTGTGCAAAAGCCCATAATTAATTATTTGAACTCAAAAAATTTGATTTAATAACATCTAGTTATCATTTTGTTTGGATTAAAATGTGCATGTCTAAAAAGGCTTTGTAGAGAATTCATTCGAATTTTAACCGAGTAAAAAGCTAAAAATTTTATATTAATCTGTATAATTTTTTTTAAAAGACCATAATCAACTATTTGAACTCATAAAATTTGATTTAATAACATCTGGTTTTCGTTTTGTTAGGATTAAAACGTGCATTTCTAAAATTGCTTTATAGAGAATCCGTTCGAATTTTAACCGAGTAAAAAGCTAAAAATTTTAGATATATTTGTATAATTTTATTCAAAATCCCATAATTAACTATTTGAACTCATAAAATTTTATTTAATAACATCTAGTTTTTTGTTTTATTCGGATTAAAACGTGCATGTCTAAAAAGGCTTTATAAAGAATTCGTTCAAAATTTTTTTTGAGAAAGGGCCTCATTAAAAAAACCCTATAGCCGACCACCCGGAGGGCAGGAAGGCCCCTATGGGGAAAAGAGTACCCAAGGTCTTATTGATAAAGGGAGGAAAACCTCTCTGAGTTTACAGAAGCCTGGATAAAATCGGGAAAGTCACAGGAGAAAAAGCAAGAAGAAAAGGAACGCAAAGCCCTAGTGGCTAGCACATGGGCTACAACATTAGCCTCTCTAGGTACATAACAAATCTTACAGTCAGGCAAAGTACCAAGAGTGGACCGAATACGAGACACCAAAGGTTGCACCGAGGAACGATCCTGGTAGAGGGGGTCGTTGACCTTGTTAGCAATGGAAGCAGAGTCGGTCTCGAAGACAATACGGGTCTAACCATTGGAAAAGGCAAGCTTCAGACCTTCCAAGAGGGCAAGAGCTTCAGCAGAGGCAGGATCCGGACACAGGAGAGGCAAAGAACAGCCACCAAGGACAATGCCAGAGGAGTCCCTAGCGATGACGCCAGTTGCTGCTCCTTTTAACACGGGGTCGAACGCACCATCCGTATTAATCTTGACGTAACCAGGGTCTGGCTTCGTCCATCTAGCAAGAGCAAGGGTGGGCTCAGCTAGCCGAGAATGTAGGCGGGAGACACTGTTAGCCGAGGTGTAATCATGTAAAAGACTTAGGGCATTAGAAACAGTTAACCACACCGGTTGAAGATGGTTATTATGGACAAAGTCATTGCGACGGTTCCAAAGATTCCATAAGATCGTGAAAAATAAAGAAAATTGCTGAAGAGAAAGAAAGCCGGCTGCCGCAGAAAGCCATTGATGGGGGGAGGTATAAACAGGAGAAAGGAGTCGAGAAGGGAGTCTTGCCAACTGGAACGCCTCTCTAGTACAAGGGCAGTCCCGTAAAGCATGGATTGTGGTTTCAATGGCCAAATTGCATAGAGAGCAAATCCCCGAGCCTAGATTGGCCTGAAGGATTTTGTGACCAGAAGGAAGTACATCATGACACAACCGCCAAGCAAAAGAACGTACCTTGGGAAGAGTGGGTAATTTAGAAAGGACTTTCCAAAGTTTAGAGGGCCTATTAACTGGACCTGGCTGAAGCTGCAAAAATTGATAGCCCGAACGAACGGAATAGATACCAGAGTCATGGTTACCCCAGAGGGTAGTGTCCTGTGTATCATTAATGATCGAAACATTAAGGATAGTATTAGCATCCTCATGAGTAAAGTAATTCCGAACTTTGGAGACATCCCATCGTGGTAAGTTAGGTATCATAAAAGCGCCGGCACGCAAAGGCATTTCATCATTGATCTCATAATCCCCATAAAGGCGCAAAGGCTGAGAGCCACCCCAGTTGTCAAAGTGGATCTGGATAGAACTATTCATGCCTGGCCGTATAAAAAAACCATCACGAAGTTTAGAAATAGCTACCCTGAGCCCTCTCCAAGCAAAGGAGGAACTCCGTGGAGAAACAGAGTCAAGCAAAGAACCAGTCGAGTAGTATTTGCATTTGTAAATTTGACTAAGAAGGGTCCCAGGAGCACACACAAGGCGCCAAATCTGCTTACCAAGTAAGGCAATATTAAAAAGGTGTAAATCACGAAAGTCGACTCCCCCAGCCGCTTTCGGAAGACAGACAGTATCCCAGGGAAGCATGTGCCATCCCTTTTTGCCAGCTTTTCCAGACCACCAGTAGCGGCGTATAGAAGTAGTCATGTCATCAATAATATTGAGTGACAGAAGGTAGCAAGACATCACATATTGAGGCATAGATTGAAGAACAGATTTGATGAAGACTTCTCTCCCACTAAAAGAGAGGAGATGTTTGTCCCAGCTGTTCATTCTAGCAGTCATTTTATCTCTGGTAAACCCCAGAGCAGCAGTTTTATTTTTCCCAATGAGAAGAGGGACTCCTAAGTAAAGCCCAGGATCATTCACCTCCCTGACATGCAGTATGTCATTGATGGATGTACGAAGTGACAAAGGAGTTTTCCGAGAATAGAAAATAGTAGATTTCTCAAAGTTCACTGCTTGCCCAGACGAAGTGGCGTAAATGTGCAGAACATTCCGAAGGCGCTGCACTTCTGTCATTTTGGTCCGGATAAAGACAACACAGTCGTCTGCAAAAAGAAGATGATTGACACGTGGTCCATTTCTGCTGGCACAAAGCCCCGGGAGGTCACCAGAGGATTGCGCAGCATTAAGTAAGGCCGAAAGACCCTGTGTACAGAAAAGAAACAAAAAGGGGGAGAGAGGGTCCCCCTGCCGCAAACCTCTAAAGGGCTTAAAAGGCCAAGAAAGAGAATCATTCACTCGAACTTGAAAAGTAACTGAGGATACACACCGCATAATAAGGGACACCCAGTTGGAGTTAAAGCCTAGACAAAGCATAATATGTTCTAAAAAAGTCCATTCAACACGGTCAAAAGCCTTTTCCATATCTAGCTTTAAATTAGCCCCTTTCGCAAGGGATGTAGTATCAGTATTAAGGGTATGGATGAGTTCATGAGCTATAAGAATATTATCCGTAATATTCCTGCCATGAACAAAAGCAGCTTGGTTGCCACTGATACAAATAGGTATGATAGATTTTAGCCGATTAACGAGAACTTTCGAAACAGTTTTATAAATAACAGTACAGAGACTAATAGGTCTAAGATGACGCATTGTAGTAGGCTCATCAATTTTAGGGATAAGCACAATGATGGTACGATTGACTTCTTCCATATTAACGGACCCTCGAAGGAGCCCAAGGCATAGAGATATAAAGTCATGGCCAAGGATATCCCAGTGCTTCCGAAAGAAACTACTTGGGAAACCGTCGACCCCCAGGGCCTTCCTCGGATCGATATCATGAAAAGCAGTATGAATTTCGTCTGGAGTGAAATCCTTATTAAGTTCATTATTCATGGAATCAGTAACAACTGTGGGAATGTTGTACAAAATTGATGAATCTATAATAGGAGAGGATGAGGAAAAAAGACTTTGAAAGTATGTAACAGCAATAGTCATAATATCAGTTGAATTAGATTGCCAAGTATTTTGTTCATTGAAAAGACCAACAATCTGGTTTTTCCTCCGTCGGCTAGATGCTCTGGCATGAAAGAAGGAAGTGTTTTTGTCACCGTGCTCTAACCAAAGTGTTCAAGCACGTTAAGCCCAATAGACTTCCTTCGCAGTGAGTAAACTATCAAGCTCGCGTTTAGCAGAGAGAAGGCCATCGATTTTAGAGTTGGAAAGATGCCGCGTGAGGCATAGATTAATGAAATTATTCAACTGGGAGATACGCTTATTGGATTTCAATCGTTTGCTAGTTTGCCAAGTAGCCAGAAAGTGTATAATGTCATGTAGTTTGCTTAGAATCGATCGAGATGGAGTAGACCATAGCTCTTTAATACGCAAAAGAACCTCAGGGTTATCAGCCCAACAGTTCTCATAGCGGAACAAGGAGCTGGTTCGCACAATTGGAGGACCCATTATAGGCCTAGTATCCATCAAAATAGGACAGTGGTCAGAACGCGCCTGAAAGAAAGACATAGCTCGGCAGCTAGGGAAAGTATTGAACCAGGTTGAATTACCAAGAAATCTGTCCAGTCTTTCCATAATGGTTACTGAATTGCGACCCGATCTGGTCCAAGTGAACCAACCAGACTTAGGTTTGCAGTCAAAAAGATCATTATTATCGAGGCACTCTTGAAAATTGTTGATTTGTGAACGAGCACGGCGAGAACCACCTTGTTTTTCGTTATTGTAAAGAATTTCATTAAAATCCCCCCTAAAAGCCAAGGGAGAGAGCTGGCCACATTCAGGGAGTCTATTAATTGCCAAGTCTTGTGTTTGTTCGCAGTTTCAGGAAAGCCATGGACGCCAGTAAAGTGGAATTGAGTTTGTTCAAGGGAAACAATAACATCAATATGTCGATCTGAGTACGAAAGAAGGTCAATAGAAGAAGTATTGTTCCACATGATTGCAAGACCTGTACAGGATGGCCTAGGATCAACGGTTAGACATCCATGCATGCCAAGTTTAAGTTTAATACGATCCATATTATGTCTGTTTAACCTAGTCTCACAAAGAAAGAGACAATCAGCCTGATGTTTGGAAACAACACGTTGTAAAGCAAGAACTGCCTGGGAGGTGCCAAGACCCTGGCAGTTCCAACATAAAATTTTCATTTTTCTCGGCGGGGTTGAACCTTGTCAACCACCGCCGGAGAGTTGTTTAAGCTGCTCATCCCAGATAGCCAAGAATGTAAATTGAAGTGAAGTAGAATAGGAAAGCAAATCCTCTTAAAAGGTACGTCAGAGTAGACGTTGGAAAGATCCCTTTCAAAGGGTGGTAGGCGAAAACGGAGAACAAAAAAGAAACTAAATAACAAAGGGAAGAAACAAGAAGAGCGAAAGAAAATAAGAGCAGAAAAAGAACCAAAGTAATAAAAAAACAAAGAAAAAGAAATATTATTAAACCAAAAAACAAACCCAAAAGAAGATGCAAAAAAAGAGACTGTCCTAATAAACTCAAAAAACTTAAAACAACGAAAATAATAAAGAGATAAACTAAAGATAGAACTGCCGTGGTACAGAAACCATGACAGTCCCAAAAAAGGTCGATCATTTGACTCGGCGAGGTTGACCACTGTCAACCTCCGCCGGAGAGTTGTTTGTGCTGCTCATCCTAGCTTTTTCTGCAGAACCTTTGGGAGGTGGCCGAGGGCGTTTAGGCCGAGATCCCTCATCAGAAGGGGGAGTTCGTTTAGAGCCCCTAGTAGCAACTGCACGAGCAATTCTCTTGGCTGGCGGCGCATTTTCAATCCAGTTAGCAGCCTCCTGGAAGGCGGCATCATTGGCAAGCTCAAGCTCCAGTTCTTGGAGTTCTGGCGCCGACAGGCTATCATCAGCATCACCATCAGGGATCGTAGATCGAGAAGTTACATTGGGATCTAAGTCCGGAAAGACCGTTTGTAGGGGCTGAGTAGGGCCACGCCGAAAAGATAGTTTACTTGGGACAGTTGGAAGAGTACGAGGGCCTTGTGAGAAAACAGGCATAGGCAGGAGGGCCAATCTCCTGAGCTGATAGGTCTATCACAGGAGCCTTGCCTTTATCATTGGAACCCGTGGAAGGGGATGCTTGAGCGCTTTGCGAAATGTAACGGATGCATCCTCTCTGCATAGGTTGAGAAATCTTCTTCTTAGGGAGATAGCGGAGCCAGTCACCATATTGAAGTTGTTTAGGTCTCTCCTCAGCTGGAGTGGAACAGAAGTCAAGAGAGTGGCCAACACGACCACAACAATGGCAGAGAGTGGGAAGGCGTTCATACTGTAGGGGACAAAAACGTGTAGAAGAGCCCCCTCCGAGAGCAACACAACGTCGAACTGGTTTGGAAGCATCCATAGTTAAACCTACTCGAAGATAGTCGACCATATTGAGATCCATTTTCCTCGTATCAATTTTTATAACAGATCCAATGAGAGCCCCAAGTGATTCACCAATATCATTAGCAGATTCCTCCGAAGCAAGAAGGATAGGCGGAATATTATAAATACGTACCCACACATTCATAGTCATAAAAGAATGATCATCAATACTAATAGCAGGATCGTATTGCGTAAGGGAAAGCCACTCATCCTTGTAGGTCCATGGTCCTCTAGAGAGGATATCCTCTTTAGTCTTTTCATCCTTAAAGCATATAAGAAACAACCGCGGTCGCATGGGCGCATCGAAGATAACTTAGCCGGAGTCCAGATTCCAGTGAATGCTTTGATTATAATCTGATCGTCAACATCTTTGGAGGTAATCATATTCCCTAAGAGAGTTGTATGTGAATCTGCATCAGCAAAGTCCCAAGGTAGGCTAGTTTGAAAGATAGTGGATTGTTCTTCCTCGGTAAATTGAATGTTCCCGAGATGTTGGAGAAAAGATTTGGAATCCATTAGAGAAATAAGAGGAGAGTGAAGTCGGCAAGATGAATAAAAGATAGGAAAGAATAAAGCAAGAAGAGAATGTATGATCATATATATAGGTGAAGAGTTCATATGAGTGAAGGATATAAGAATATCACTAGGAGTAGGATAGGATAGAAGAGTTGGAAAAGGAATAGAACATCTTTTAAAAAAGAAGATAAGAAAGCTGGATAAAAAATACCAAAAAACTATTAAAAATATTAGAAAAGGATGAGTCACAAAGTAGTATATAGGAAGAATTGTATTTTTAACGAGAAAAAGAAAGAGTCCAAAATTGAAGAAGATTGGAAATAGAATAACGTAAAGGATGAGACACAGATAAATAGTTGGTATAAAAGTCTGAGAGTCAGACCACAAGTTGAAGAGGACACCAGGGAAGGTGTTGGTATGAACCTTATATAAGGTTGGTAAGTAACAAGGAAACAAGTAGTTATCACAAAGTATGAGAAAGGGCCATGAGAGAATTAGATAACCCATCATTATTGACAGATAAGTAAAACGAAAGAAAAGAACCAAAACAACAAAATAAGATAGGTATAGAAGATAACGAAACGGAGCATAGCGACATGTAAGAAGCACTTTATACCGTAACCAAGATGAGAACATTCGATAATTTGGAAATATATCGTACCTATCGTAACCAAACGACTCGAGATGGACAAAATCAAAATGGATAGAAACAAACGTTGACCAAGGGGAAGGACCACCAGACGCAGAAGGGTTGCCCATGCATGGAAAGAGAGCAAAACCGTGCCTCATGCATGGATAGAAAGCAAAACCGTGACCTATCTGGTATAACACCACCCAAACCCAACCGTAAACACTGAAGAAAAACAAAGCACGTAATGCTAAGGAAACCGCCGCCAGGGAAGTCTGCGACAGACGGCAACTCAACTGGCCAAAGCTAGCCCAAGCTTGCGCCCATGCAACATAAAATAAGCGGGCAAACAAAAGAGTAAGCTGCAAGACGCCATAGCAGGCGTTAGGAGAAACCCTTGACAAGGGTTGGTAAAGAAGGAGTAGAAGGACTCTCCAAACCAGAGCCGCTGTCTTCCCGAAGCCGACACGCAGAGACGAGGACTCTCCAAACCAGGACGCATAAGACACAGTAAACACAACATCGAAGGGGACGAAGCTCTCAACGATAGCTAGAAAAAATCAGAACCCAACCGGGCCTTGGGCAACACCACAGGTTCAAAGCGATGGAGCAAAGAGATATAAAGAAGAAAGGAATAACAGTCCTCCAAGGAGTTAAACTCCGAGCCAGTAACCAAACCAAAAGGATGAGTAAACCCACGTCTGGCTCGGCACCGGATACGTGAAAGAAGACCGCAAACGAACCTAACGCACTCCCCTGAAGAAGAGAAGGAAGGTCTACGATGGTCAAGAGAAAGCGAAAGAAACGCCAAGAAAACGAACGGCACGCAAAGGAAGCAGGAAGAACAAAGAACCAAAAGACTGAGCATCAGAACGGAGAAACACGGCGGACTATACCGTTGAACACGGCAAATCCCCGATGATAACCAACACAAAGAACCAAAGATGGGCCTTAGGCGAAGATCAGGGAGACATACCCCGAAAGCCAGAAAAATAGCATGGTAAGAAACCCGAGCTCCGCTAACCAACCGCAAAGGGTTTGCAGACAGCCCTTGTAAAACATCAGAGAGACAACACTCCGTGGTATGAGAGGTTAGCCCCAGGAGGGGTGGTAAAAAGAGAAAGTGACCTGTATTACCGATGAGGAGATAACCCTTGAACGGGTAACAAGACGAAAGCCCTTGAGAGCCTCCAAGAACACTGGTGACAGTGAACACGTATCGGATGAAGCCTGTATTGAAAGAATCCCAGACAGACGAGGATGTGTATTCATCCTCCTGGTAGAAGAAGAAACGCTCGCCCCAGCAAGAAAAAGATCCACAACTCAGAAGGAGAACGACCAAGGAACGAAAAGAACCGAGGTATCGAGCAAATCCCGAACGAGCGATCAAGCAGCAGATCTTAGCAACAATAGCAGAGATCGAATCGTGGAGGAACCATCTATAAAGAAGTGGGAAGGACCAGGCCTCCTCTCTCAAAGAGGTGGTCGGTTTGCGGATGTATTCACCGCCGGCACCAAGAAACCGAGCGATGAAAAAATGGACGCCGAACACCAAAGCCAAAGCGAAAACCTGCAGAAGAAAAAGAAGCACCAAAAGACTCTCAAACATCCCCAGCCGACTGCCGGACCGACGAGGAGATCCAGGAAAGCATGAAACCACCATGACACCGGGAAAGCACGACGTCAACGCCATAGAGCCCAGACCGAACCAAGAAGAAAGAAAAGCGGAAGGGGGGGAGACGGCGGCAGGAAAAGAAAAAGGAAACAGCCACAGGGAAAAAAGGAGAGAGTTGAGAGCGTTGAGAGAGGAGGCCATCTATCTATTCAATTCGTTCAAATTTTAACCGAGTAAAAAGCTGAAACTTTTAGATTAATTTGTATAATTTTCTTTTCAAAATCCCATAATTAATTTTTTGAACTCAAAAAATTTGATTTAATAATATCTACTTATCGTTTCGTTCGGTTTAATACGTACATGTCTAAAAAGGCTTTATAGAGAATCTGTTCGAATTTTAACCGAGAAAAAAGTTAAAAATTTTAGATTAATTTATATAATTTTTTCAAAAGCACATAATTAATTATTTGAACTCAAAAAAGTTGTTTTAATAACATCTAGTTATCTTTTTGTTCGAATTAAAATGTGCATGTCTAAAAAGGCTTTATAGAGAATTTGTTCGAATTTGAATCGAGTAAAAAGTTGAAAATTTTAGATTAATTTGTATAATTTTGTTCAAAAGTACATAACTAACTATTTGAACTCATAAAATTTGATTTAATAACATCTGATTTTCGTTTTGTTGGGATTAAAACGTGCATGTCTAAAAAGGTTTTATAGAGAATCCGTTCGAATTTTAACCAAGTAAAAAGCTGAAAATTTTAGATAAATCTGTATAAATTTGTTCAAAAGCTCAAAATTAAATATTTGAACTCATAAAATTTCATTTAATAAAATCTTGTTTTCGTTTTGTTGGGATTAAAATGTGCATATCTAAAAAGGCTTTGTAGAGAATTCGTTCGAATTTTAACCTAGTATAAAGCTAAAAATTTTATATTAATCTGTATAATTTTGTTTAAAAGACCACATTCAACTATTTGAACTCATAAAATTTGATTTAATAACATCAGGTTTTCGTTTTGTTGGGATTAAAACGTGAATTTCTAAAATTGCTTTATATAGAATCCGTTCAAATTTTAACCGAGTAAAAAGCTAAAAAATTTAGATTTATTTGTATAATTTTATTCAAAATCACATAATTAACTATTTGAACTCATAAAATTTTATTTAATAACATCTAGTTTTTGTTTTATTCGGATTAAAACGTGCATGTCTAAAAATGTTTTATAAAGAATCCGTTCAAATTTTAACCGAGTAAAAAGCTAAAACTTTTATATTAATTTGTATAATTTTGTTCAAAAGCCTATAATTAATTATTTGAACTCAAAAAATTTGATTTAATAATATCTACTTATCGTTTTGTACGGTTTAATACGTGCATGTCTGAAAAGGCTTTATAGAGAATCTGTTCAAATTTTAACCGAGTAAAAAGTTGAAAATTTTAGATTTATTTGTATAATTTTGTTCAAAATCCCATAGTTAACTATTTGAAATCGTAAAATTTTATTTAATAACATCTGTTTTTTGTTTTGTTCGGATTAAAACGTGCATGTTTAAAAAGGCTTTATAGAGAATCCGTTCGAATTTTAACTGAGTAAAAAGTTGAAAATTTTAGATTAATCTATATAATTTTGTTCAAAAGCACAAAATTAAATATTTGAACTCATAAAATTTCATTTAATAAAATCTTGTTTTCGTTTTGTTTGGATTAAAATGTGCATTTCTAAAAAGGCTTTGTAGAGAATCCGTTGGAATATTAACCGAGTAAAACTCTAAAAATTTTAGGTTAATCTGTATACTTTTTTTAAAAGACCATATTCAACTATTTGAAGTCATAAAATTTGATTTAATAACATCTGGTTTTCGTTTTGGTGGGATTAAAACTTCCATGTCTAAAATTGCTTTATAGAGAATACGTTCGAATTTTAACCGAGTAAAAAGTTGAAGATTTTAGATTTATCTGTATAATTTTGTTAAAAATCCCATAATTAACTATTTGAACTCATAAAATTTTATTTAATAACATTTTGTTTTTGTTTTATTTGTATTAAAACGTGCATGTGTAAAAAGGCTCTACAGAGAATCCGTTCAAATTTTAACCGAGTAAAAAGCTGAAAATTTTAGATTAATTTGTATAATTTTGTACAAAAGCCTAATATTAATTATTTGAACTCAAAAAATTTTATTTAATAACATCTAGTTATCGTTTTGTTCGGATTAAAACGTGCATATCTAAAAAGGCTTTATAGAGAATCCGTTCAAATTTTACCCGAGTAAAATGGTAAAAATTTTAGATTAATCTTTATAATTTAAGACGTGCATGTCTAAAATTGCTTTATAGAGAATCCGTTCGAAAGGCCATAATTAATTATTTGAACTCAAAAAATTTGATTTAGTAACATCTAGTTATCGTTTTGTTCGGATTAAAACGTGCATGTCTAAAAAGGCTTTATAGAGAATCTGTTCAAATTTTAATCGAGTAAAAAGTTGAAAATTTTAGATTAATTTGTATAATTTTGTTCAAAAGCACATAACTAACTATTTAAAATCATAAAATTTGATTTAATAATATCTTGTTTTTGTTTTGTTGGGATTAAGACGTGCATGTCTTAAAAGGCTTTGTAGAGAATCCGTTCAAATTTTAATCGAGTAAAAAGCTGAAAATTTTAGATTAATCTGTATAATTTTGTTCAAAAGCCTATATTCAACTATTTGAACTCATAAAATTTGATTTAATAACATTCGATTTTCGATTTGTTGGGATTAAAACTTGCTTGTCTAAAATTGCTTTATAGAGAATCCGTTCGAATTTTAACCGACTAAAAAGCTAAAAATTTTAGATTTATCTGTAAAATTTTGTTCAAAATCATATAATTAACTATTTGAACTCATAAAATTTGATTTAATAACATATGGTTGTTGTTTTTTGGGATTAAAACGTGCATGTCTAAATGAGATTTATAGAGAATCCGTCGAATTTTAATCGAGTAAAAAGCTGAAAATTTTAGATTAATCTGTATAATTTTGTTCAAAAGATCAAAATTAAATATTTGAACTTATAAAATTTAATTTAATAAAATCTTGTTTTCGTTTTGTTGGGATTAAAATGTACATGTCTAAAAATGCTTTGTAGAGAATTTGTTCGAATTTTAACCGAGTAAAAAGCTAAAAATTTTAGATTAATCTATATAATTTTGTTTAAAAGACCATATTCAACTATTTGAACTCATAAAATTTGATTTAATAGCATCTGGTTTTCGTTTTGGTGGGATTAAAACTTGCATGTCTAAGATTGCTTTATAGAGAATTCATTCGAATTTTAACCCAGTAAAAAGCTGAAAATTTTAGATTTATCTGTTTAATTTTGTTAAAAATCCCATAATTAACTATTTGAACTCATAAAATTTTATTTAATAACATCTTTTTTTTGTTTTGTTGGGATTAGAACGTGCATGTCTAAAAAGGCATTATAGAGAATCCGTTCAAATTTTAACTGAGTAAAAAGCTGAAAATTTTAGATTAATCTGTATAATTTTGTTCAAAACCCCATAATTAATTATTTGAACTCAAAAAATTTGAAATAATAATATCTAATTATCGTTTTGTTCGGATTAAAACATGCATGTCTAAAAAGGCTTTATAGAGAATACGTTCGAATTTTAACCGAGTAAAAAGTTTAAAATTTTAGATTAATCTGTATAATTTTGTTCAAAAGCCCATAATTAACTATTTGAACTCGTAAAATTTAATTTAATAACATCTAATTTTCGTTTTGTTTGGACTAAAACTTGCTTGTCTAAAATTGCTTTATAGCGAATCCGTTCGAATTTTAACCGAGTAAAAAGTTGAAAATTTTAGATTTATCTCTATAATTTTATTCAAAATCCCATAATTAACTATTTGAACTCATAAAATTTTATTTAATAATATCTGGTTTTTATTTTCTTCGGATTAAAACGTCCACGTCTAACAAGGCTTTATAGAGAACCCGTTCAAATTTTAACCGAGTAAAAAGCTGAAAATTTTAGATTAATCTTTATAATTTTGTTCAAAATCCCATAATTAATTATTTGAACTCAAAAAATTTGATTTGATAACATCTAGTTATGGTTTTGTTCAGATTAAAACGTGCATGTCTGAAATGGCTTTATAGAGAATTCGTTCGAATTTTAACCAAGTAAAAAGCTGAAAATTTTAGATTAATCTGTATAATTTTATTCAAAAGCTCAAAATTAAATATTTGAACTCATGAAATTTCATTTAATAAAATCTTGTTTTCGTTTTGTTGGGATGAAAATGTGCATGTCGAAAAAGGCTTTGTAGAGAATTCGTTCGAATTTTAACCAAGCAAAAAGCTAAAAATTTTAGATTAATATGTATAATTTTGTTTAAAAAACCATATTCAACTATTTGAACTCATAAAATTTGATTTAATAACATCTGATTTTCGTTTTGGTGGGATTAAAACTTTCATATCTAAAATTGCTTTATAGAGAATCTGTTCGAATTTTAACCGAGTAAAAAGCTGAAAATTTTAGATCTATCTTTATAATTTTGTTAAAAATCCCATACTTAACTATTTGAACTCATAAAATTTGATTTAATAACATATGGTTTTTGATTTGTTGGGATTAAAACGTGCATGTCTAAAAAGGCTTTATAGAGAATCCGTTCAAATTTTAACCGAGTAAAAAGCTGAAAATTTTAGATTAATTTGTATAATTTTGTTCAAAAGCCCATAGTTAATTATTTGAACTCAAAAAGTTTGATTTAGTAACATCTCGTTATCGTTTTGTTTGGATTAAAACGTGCATGTCTAAAAAGGCTTTATAGAGAATCTGTTTGAATTTTAACCGACTAAAAAGTTGAAAATTTTAGATTAATTTGTATAATTTTGTTCAAAATCTCATAATTAACATCTAGTTATCGTTTTGTTCGGATTAAAACGAGCATGTTTAGAAAGGCTTTATAGAGAATCTGTTCGAGTTTTAATCGAAAAAAAGTTGAAAATTTTAGATTAATCTGTATAATTTTGTTCAGAAGCCCATAATTAACTATTTGACCTCATAAAATTTGATTTAATAACATCTGGTTTTCGTTTTGTTGGGATTAAAACGTACATGTCTATAAATACTTTATAGAGAATCCTTTCGAATTTTAACCGAGTAAAAAGCTAAAAATTTTAGATTAATCTGTATAATTTTATTCAAAATCTCAAAATTAAATATTTGAAATCGTAAAATTTCATTTAATAAAATATGGTTTTCGTTTTGTTGGGATTAAAATGTGCATGTCTAAAAAGGCTTTGTAGAGAATTTGTTCGAATTTTAACCGAGTAAAAAGCTATAAATTTTATATTAATCTGTATAATTTTGTTTAAAAGACCTTATTCAACTATTTGAACTCATAAAATTTGATTTAATAACATCTGGTTTTCGTTTTTGTTGGGATTAAAACATGCATTTCTAAAATTGTTGTATAGAGAATCCGTTCGAATTTTAACCGAGTAAAAAGCTAAAAATTTTAGATTTATTTGTATAATTTTATTCAAAATACCATAATTAACTATTTGAACTCATAAAATTTTATTTAATAACATCTAGTTTTTGTTTTATTCGGATTAAAACGTACATGTCTAAAAAGGCTTTATAGAGAATCCGTTTAAATTTTAACCGAGTAAAAAGCTGAAAATTTTAGATTAATATGTATAATTTTTTTCAAAAGACCATAATTAATTATTTGAACACATGAAATTTGATTTAATAACATCTGGTTTTTGTTTTATTCGGATTAAAATGTGCACGTCTAAAAAGGCTTTATAGAGAATCTGTTCGAATTTTAACCGATTAAAAAGTTTAAAATTTTAGATTAATCTATATAATTTTGTTCAAAAGCCCATAATTAACTATTTGAACTCATAAAATTTGATTTAATAACATCTGGTTTTTGATATGTTGGGATTAAAACGTACATGTCTAAAAAGGCTTTATAGAGAATCCGTTCGAATTTTAACCGAGTAAAAAGCTAAAAATTTTAGATTAATATGTATAATTCTAAAGCTCAAAATTAAATATTTGAACTCATAAAATTTCAATTAATAATAAAATCTGGTTTTCCTTTTGTTGAGATTAAAATGTGCATGTCTAAAAAGACTTTGTGGAGAATCCGTTCGAATTTTAACCGAGTAAAAAGCTAAAAATTTTAGATTAATCTGTATAATTTTGTCCAAAAGCCCATATTTAACTATTTGAACTCATAAAATTTGATTTAATAACATCTAATTTTCGTTTTGTTGAGATTAAAACTTGCTTGTCTAAAATTGCTTTATAGAAAATCTGTTTGAATTTTAACAGTGTAAAAAACTGAAAATTTTAGATTTATCTGTATAATTTTGTTCAAAATCCAATAATTAACGATTTGAACTCATAAAATTTGATTTAATAACATCTGATTTTTTTGTTTGTATTAAAACGTCTACGTCTAAAAAGACTTTATAGAAAATTCGTTCAAATTTTAACCGAGTAAAAAGCTGAAATTTTTAGATTAATCTGTATAATTTTGTTCAAAAGACCATAATTAATTATTTGAAAACATAAAATTTGATTTAATAACATCTGGTTTCTGTTTTGTTCGGATTAAAACGTGCACGTCTAAAAAGGCTTTATAGAGAATTTGTTCGAATTTTAACCGACTAAAAAGTTGAAAATTTTAGATTAATCTATATAATTTTGTTCAAAAGCCCATAATTAACTATATGAACTCATAAAATTTGATTTAATAACATCTGTTTTTTGTTTTATTTCGGTTAAAACATGCATGTCCAAAAAGGCTTTATAGAGAATCCGTTCGATTTTTTTTTTTGAGAAAGGGCCTCATTAAAAAACCCCTATAGCCGACCACCCGGAGGGCAGGAAGGCCCCTATGGGGAAAAGAGTACCCAAGGTCTTATTGATAAAGGGAGGAAAACCTCTCTGAGTTTACAGAAGCCCGGATAAAATCGGGAAAGTCACAGGAGAAAAAGCAAGAAGAAAAGGAACGCAAAGCCCTAGTGGCTAGCACATGGGCTACAACATTAGCCTCTCTAGGTACATAACAAATCTTACAGTCAGGCAAAGTACCAAGAGTGGACCGAATACGAGACACCAAAGGTTGCACCGAGGAACGATCCTGGTAGAGGGGGTCGTTGACCTTGTTAGCAATGGAAGCAGAGTCAGTCTCGAAGACAATACGAGTCCAACCATTGGAAAAGGCAAGCTTCAGACCTTCCAAGAGGGCAAGAGCTTCAGCAGAGGCAGGATCCGGACACAGGAGAGGCAAAGAACAGCCACCAAGGACAATGCCAGAGGAGTCCCTAGCGATGACGCCAGCTGCTGCTCCTTTTAACACGGGGTCGAACGCACCATCCGTATTAATCTTGACGTAACCAGGGTCTGGCTTCGTCCATCTAGCAAGAGCAAGGGTGGGCTCAGCTAGCCGAGAATGTAGGCGGGAGGCACTGTTAGCCGAGGTGTAATCATGTAAAAGACTTAGGGCATTAGAAACAGTTAACCACACCGGTTGAAGATGGTTATTATGGATAAAGTCATTGCGACGGTTCCAAAGATTCCATAAGATCGTGAGAAATAAAGAAAATTGCTGAAGAGAAAGAAAGTCGGCTGCCGCAGAAAGCCATTGATGGGGGGAGGTATAAACAGGAGAAAGGAGTCGAGAAGGGAGTCCTGCCAACTGGAACGCCTCTCTAGAAGAGGGCAAGAGCTTCAGCAGAGGCAGGATCCGGACATAGGAGAGGCAAAGAACAGCCACCAAGGACAATGCCAGAGGAGTCCCTAGCGATGACGCCAGCTGCTGCTCCTTTTAACACGGGGTCGAACGCACCATCCGTATTAATCTTGACGTAACCAGGGTCTGGCTTCGTCCATCTAGCAAGAGCAAGGGTGGGCTCAGCTAGCCGAGAATGTAGGCGGGAGACACTTTTAGCCGAGGTGTAATCATGTAAAAGACTTAGGGCATTAGAAACAGTTAACCACACCGGTTGAAGATGGTTATTATGGACAAAGTCATTGCGACGGTTCCAAAGATTCCATAAGATCGTGAAAAATAAAGAAAATTGCTGAAGAGAAAGAAAGCCGGCTGCCGCAGAAAGCCATTGATGGGGGGAGGTATAAACAGGAGAAAGGAGTCGAGAAGGGAGTCTTGCCAACTGGAACGCCTCTCTAGTACAAGGGCAGTCCCGTAAAGCATGGATTGTGGTTTCAATGGCCAAATTGCATAGAGAGCAAATCCCCGAGCCTAGATTGGCCTGAAGGATTTTGTGACCAGAAGGAAGTACATCATGACACAACCGCCAAGCAAAAGAACGTACCTTGGGAAGAGTGGGTAATTTAGAAAGGACTTTCCAAAGTTTAGAGGGCCTATTAACTGGACCTGGCTGAAGCTGCAAAAATTGATAGCCCGAACGAACGGAATAGATACCAGAGTCATGGTTACCCCAGAGGGTAGTGTCCTGTGTATCATTAATGATCGAAACATTAAGGATAGTATTAGCATCCTCATGAGTAAAGTAATTCCGAACTTTGGAGACATCCCATCGTGGTAAGTTAGGTATCATAAAAGCGCCGGCACGCAAAGGCATTTCATCATTGATCTCATAATCCCCATAAAGGCGCAAAGGCTGAGAGCCACCCCAGTTGTCAAAGTGGATCTGGATAGAACTATTCATGCCTGGCCGTATAAAAAAACCATCACGAAGTTTAGAAATAGCTACCCTGAGCCCTCTCCAAGCAAAGGAGGAACTCCGTGGAGAAACAGAGTCAAGCAAAGAACCAGTCGAGTAGTATTTGCATTTGTAAATTTGACTAAGAAGGGTCCCAGGAGCACACACAAGGCGCCAAATCTGCTTACCAAGTAAGGCAATATTAAAAAGGTGTAAATCACGAAAGTCGACTCCCCCAGCCGCTTTCGGAAGACAGACAGTATCCCAGGGAAGCATGTGCCATCCCTTTTTGCCAGCTTTTCCAGACCACCAGTAGCGGCGTATAGAAGTAGTCATGTCATCAATAATATTGAGTGACAGAAGGTAGCAAGACATCACATATTGAGGCATAGATTGAAGAACAGATTTGATGAAGACTTCTCTCCCACTAAAAGAGAGGAGATGTTTGTCCCAGCTGTTCATTCTAGCAGTCATTTTATCTCTGGTAAACCCCAGAGCAGCAGTTTTATTTTTCCCAATGAGAAGAGGGACTCCTAAGTAAAGCCTAGGATCATTCACCTCCCTGACATGCAGTATGTCATTGATGGATGTACGAAGTGACAAAGGAGTTTTCCGAGAATAGAAAATAGTAGATTTCTCAAAGTTCACTGCTTGCCCAGACGAAGTGGCGTAAATGTGCAGAACATTCCGAAGGCGCTGCACTTCTGTCATTTTGGTCCGGATAAAGACAACACAGTCGTCTGCAAAAAGAAGATGATTGACACGTGGTCCATTTCTGCTGGCACAAAGCCCCGGGAGGTCACCAGAGGATTGCGCAGCATTAAGTAAGGCCGAAAGACCCTGTGTACAGAAAAGAAACAAAAAGGGGGAGAGAGGGTCCCCCTGCCGCAAACCTCTAAAGGGCTTAAAAGGCCGAGAAAGAGAATCATTCACTCGAACTTGAAAAGTAACTGAGGATACACACCGCATAATAAGGGACACCCAGTTGGAGTTAAAGCCTAGACAAAGCATAATATATTCTAAAAAAGTCCATTCAACACGGTCAAAAGCCTTTTCCATATCTAGCTTTAAACTAGCCCCTTTCGCAAGGGATGTAGTATCAGTATTAAGGGTATGGATGAGTTCATGAGCTATAAGAATATTATCCGTAATATTCCTGCCATGAACAAAAGCAGCTTGGTTGCCACTGATACAAATAGGTATGATAGATTTTAGCCGATTAACGAGAACTTTCGAAACAGTTTTATAAATAACAGTACAGAGACTAATAGGTCTAAGATGACGCATTGTAGTAGGCTCATCAATTTTAGGGATAAGCACAATGATGGTACGATTGACTTCTTCCATATTAACGGACCCTCGAAGGAGCCCAAGGCATAGAGATATAAAGTCATGGCCAAGGATATCCCAGTGCTTCCGAAAGAAACTACTTGGGAAACCGTCGACCCCAAGGGCCTTCCTCGGATCGATATCATGAAAAGCAGTATGAATTTCGTCTGGAGCGAAATCCTTATTAAGTTCATTATTCATGGAATCAGTAACAACTGTGGGAATGTTGTACAAAATTGATGAATCTATAATAGTAGAGGATGAGGAAAAAAGACTTTGAAAGTATGTAACAGCAATAGTCATAATATCAGTTGAATTAGATTGCCAAGTATTTTGTTCATTGAAAAGACCAACAGTGGTCAGAACGCGCCTGAAAGAAAGAGATAGCTCGGCAGCTAGGGAAAGTATTGAACCAGGTTGAATTACCAAGAAATCTGTCCAGTCTTTCCATAATGGTTACTGAATTGCGACCCGATCTGGTCCAAGTGAACCAACCAGACTTAGGTTTGCAGTCAAAAAGATCATTATTATCGAGGCACTCTTGAAAATTGTTGATTTGTGAACGAGCACGGCGAGAACCACCTTGTTTTTCGTTATCGTAAAGAATTTCATTAAAATCCCCCCTAAAAGCCAAGGGAGAGAGCTGGCTACATTCAGGGATTCTATTAATTGCCAAGTCTTGTGTTTGTTCGCAGTTTCAGGAAAGCCATGGACGCCAGTAAAGTGGAATTGAGTTTGTTCAAGGGAAACAATAACATCAATATGTCGATCTGAGTACGAAAGAAGGTCAATAGAACAAGTATTGTTCCACATGATTGCAAGACCTGTACAGGATGGCCTAGGATCAACGGTTAGACATCCATGCATGCCAAGTTTAAGTTTAATACGATCCATATTATGTCTGTTTAACCTAGTCTCACAAAGAGAGAGACAATCAGCCTGATGTTTGGAAACAACACGTTGTAAAGCAAGAACTGCCTGGGAGGTGCCAAGACCCTGGCAGTTCCAACATAAAATTTTCATTTTTCTCGGCGGGGTTGAACCTTGTCAACCACCGCCGGAGAGTTGTTTAAGCTGCTCATCCCAGATAGCCAAGAATGTAAATTGAAGTGAAGTAGAATAGGAAAGCGAATCCTCTTAAAAGGTACGTCAGAGTAGACGTTGGAAAGATCCCTTTCAAAGGGTGGTAGGCGAAAACGGAGAACAAAAAAGAAACTAAATAACAAAGGGAAGAAACAAGAAGAGCGAAAGAAAATAAGAGCAGAAAAAGAACCAAAGTAAAAAAAAAACAAAGAAAAAGAAATATTATTAAACCAAAAAACAAACCCAAAAGAAGATGCAAAAAAAGAGACTATCCTAATAAACTCAAAAAACTTAAAACAACGAAAATAATAAAGAGATAAACTAAAGATAGAACTGCCATGGTACAGAAACCATGACAGTCCCAAAAAAGGTCGATCATTTGACTCGGCGGGGTTGACCACTGTCAACCTCCGCCGGAGAGTTGTTTGTGCTGCTCATCCCAGCTTTTTCTGCAGAACCTTTGGGAGGTGGCCGAGGGCGTTTAGGCCGAGATCCCTCATCAGAAGGGGGAGTTCGTTTAGAGCCCCTAGTAGCAACTGCACGAGCAATTCTCTTGGCTGGCGGCGCATTTTCAATCCAGTTAGCAGCCTCCTGGAAGGCGGCATCATTGGCAAGCTCAAGCTCCAGTTCTTGGAGTTTTGGCGCCGACAGGCTATCATCAGCATCACCATCAGGGATCGTAGATCGAGAAGTTACATTGGGATCTAAGTCCGGAAAGACCGTTTGTAGGGGCTGAGTAGGGCCACGCCGAACAGATAGTTTACTTGGGACAGTTGGAAGAGTACGAGGGCCTTGTGAGAAAACAGGCATAGACTCAGCAGGAGGGCCAATCTCCTGAGCTGATAGGTCTATCACAGGAGCCTTGCCTTTATCATTGGAACCCGTGGAAGGGGATGCTTGAGCGCTTTGCGAAATGTAACGGATGCGTCCTCTCTGCATAGGTTGAGAAATCTTCTTCTTAGGGAGATAGCGGAGCCAGTCACCATATTGAAGTTGTTTAGGTCTCTCCTCAGCTGGAGTGGAACAAAAGTCAAGAGAGTGGCCAACACGACCACAGCAATGGCAGAGAGTGGGAAGGCGTTCATACTGTAGGGGACAAAAACGTGTAGAAGAGCCCCCTCCGAGAGCAACACAACGTCGAACTGGTTTGGAAGCATCCATAGTTAAACCTACTCGAAGATAGTCGACCATATTGAGATCCATTTTCCTCGTATCAATTTTTGTAACAGATCCAATGAGAGCCCCAAGTGATTCACCAATATCATTAGCAGATTCCTCCGAAGCAAGAAGGATAGGCGGAATATTATAAATACGTACCCACACATTCATAGTCATAAAAGAATGTTCATCAATACTAATAGCAGGATCGTATTGCGTAAGGGAAAGCCACTCATCCTTGTAGGTCCATGGTCCTCTAGAGAGGATATCCTCTTTAGTTTTTTCATCCTTAAAGCATATAAGAAACAGCCGCGGTCGCATGGGCGCATCGAAGATAACTTAGCCGGAGTCCAGATTCCAGTGAATGCTTTGATTATAATCTGATCGTCAACATCTTTGGAGGTAATCATATTCCCTAAGAGAGTTGTATGTGAATCTGCATCAGCAGAGTCCCAAGGTAGGCTAGTTTGAAAGATAGTGGATTGTTCTTCCTCGGTAAATTGAATGTTCCCGAGATGTTGGAGAAAAGATTTGGAATCCATTAGAGAAATAAGAGGAGAGTGAAGTCAGCAAGATGAATAAAAGATAGGAAAGAATAAAGCAAGAAGAGAATGTATGATCATATATATAGGTGAAGAGTTCATATGAGTGAAGGATATAAGAATATCACTAGGAGTAGGATAGGATAGAAGAGTTGGAAAAGGAATAGAACATCTTTTAAAAAAGAAGATAAGAAAGCTGGATAAAAAATACCAAAAAACTATTAAAAATATTAGAAAAGGATGAGTCACAAAGTAGTATATAGGAAGAATTGTATTTTTAACGAGAAAAAGAAAGAGTCCAAAATTGAAGAAGATTGGAAATAGAATAACGTAAAGGATGAGACACAGAGAAATAGTTGGTATAAAAGTCTGAGAGTCAGACCACAAGTTGAAGAGGACACCAGGGAAGGTGTTGGTATGAACCTTATATAAGGTTGGTAAGTAACAAGGAAACAAGTAGTTATCACAAAGTATGAGAAAGGGCCATGAGAGAATTAGATAACCCATCATTATTGACAGATAAGTAAAATGAAAGAAAAGAACCAAAACAACAAAATAAGATAGGTATAGAAGATAACGAAACGGAGCATAGCGACATGTAAGAAGCACTTTATACCGTAACCAAGATAAGAACATTCGATAATTTGGAAATATATCGTACCTATCGTAACCAAACGACTCGAGATGGACAAAATCAAAAAGGATAGAAACAAACGTTGACCAAGGGGAAGGACCACCAGACGCAGAAGGGTTGCCCATGCATGGAAAGAGAGCAAAACCGTGCCTCATGCATGGATAGAAAGCAAAACCGTGACCTATCTGGTATAACACCACCCAAACCCAACCGTAAACACTAAAGAAAAACAAAGCACGTAATGCTAAGGAAACCGCCGCCAGGGAAGTCTGCGACAGACGGCAACTCAACTGGCCAAAGCTAGCCCAAGCTTGCGCCCACGCAACATAAAATAAGCGGGCAAACAAAAGAGTAAGCTGCAAGACGCCATAGCAGGCGTTAGGAGAAACCCTTGACAAGGGTTGGTAAAGAAGGAGCAGAAGGACTCTCCAAACCAGAGCCGCTGTCTTCCCGAAGCCGACACGCAGAGACGAGGACTCTCCAAACCAGGACGCATAAGACACAGTAAACACAACATCGAAGGGGACGAAGCTCTCAACGATAGCTAGCAAAAAATCAGAATCCAACCGGGCCTTGGGCAACACCACAGGTTCAAAGCGATGGAGCAAAGAGATATAAAGAAGAAAGGAATAACAGTCCTCCAAGGAGTTAAACTCCGAGCCAGTAACCAAACCAAAAGGATGAGTAAACCCACGTCTGGCTCGGCACCGGATACGTGAAAGAAGACCGCAAACGAACCTAACGCACTCCCCCGAAGAAGAGAAGGAAGGTCTACGACGGTCAAGAGAAAGCGAAAGAAACGCCAAGAAAACGAACGGCACGCAAAGGAAGCAGGAAGAACAAAGAACCAAAAGACTGAGCATCGGAACGGAGAAACACGGCGGACTATACCGTTGAACACGGCAAATCCCCGATGATAACCAACACAAAGAACCAAAGATGGGCCTTAGGCGAAGATCAGGGAGACATACCCCGAAAGCCAGAAAAACAGCATCGTAAGAAACCCGAGCTCCGCTAACCAACCGCAAAGGGTTTGTAGACAGCCCTTGTAAAACATCAGAGAGACAACACTCCGTGGTATGAGAGGTTAGCCCCAGGAAGGATGGTAAAAAGAGAAAGTGACCTGTATTACCGATGAGGAGATAACCCTTGAACGGGTAACAAGACGAAAGCCCTTGAGAGCCTCCAAGAACACTGGTGACAGTGAACACGTATCGGATGAAGCCTGTATTGAAAGAATCCCAGACAGACGAGGATGTGTATTCATCCTCCTGGTAGAAGAAGAAACGCTCGCCCCAGCAAGAAAAAGATCCACAACTCAGAAGAAGAACGACCAAGGAACGAAAAGAACCGAGGTATCGAGCAAATCCCGAACGAGCGATCAAGCAGCAGATCTTAGCAACAATAGCAGAGATCGAATCGTGGAGGAACCATCTATAAAGAAGTGGGAAGGACCAGGCCTCCTCTCTCAAAGAGGTGGTCGGTTTGCGGATGTATTCACCGCCGGCACCAAGAAACCGAGCGATGAAAAAATGGACGCCGAACACCAAAGCCAAAGCGAAAACCTACAGAAGAAAAAGAAGCACCAAAAGACTCTCAGACATCCCCAGCCGACCGTCGGGCCGACGAGGAGATACAGGAAAGCAGGAAACCACCATGACACCGGGAAAGCACTACGTCAACGCCATAGAGCCCAGACCGAACCAAGAAGAAAGAAAAGCGAAAGGGGGGGAGACGGCGGCAGGAAAAGAAAAAGGAAACAGCCACAGGGAAAAAAGGAGAGAGTTGAGAGCGTTGAGAGAGGAGGCCATCTATCTATTCAATTCGTTCAAATTTTAACCGAGTAAAAAGCTGAAACTTTTAGATTAATTTGTATAATTTTCTTTTCAAAATCCCATAATTAATTTTTTGAACTCAAAAAATTTGATTTAATAATATCTACTTATCGTTTTGTTCGGTTTAATACGTACATGTCTAAAAAGGCTTTATAGAGAATCTGTTCGAATTTTAACCAAGAAAAAAGTTAAAAATTTTAGATTAATTTATATAATTTTTTTAAAAGCACATAATTAATTATTTGAACTCAAAAAAGTTGTTTTAATAACATCTAGTTATCTTTTTGTTCGAATTAAAATGTGCATGTCTAAAAAGGCTTTATAGAGAATTTGTTCGAATTTTAATCGAGTAAAAAGTTGAAAATTTTAGATTAATTTGTATAATTTTGTTCAAAAGTACATAACTAACTATTTCAACTCATAAAATTTAATTTAATAACATCTGATTTTCGTTTTGTTGGGATTAAAACGTGCATGTCTAAAAAGGTTTTATAGAGAATCCGTTCGAATTTTAACCAAGTAAAAAGCTGAAAATTTTAGATTAATCTGTATAAATTTGTTCAAAAGCTCAAAATTAAATATTTGAACTCATAAAATTTCATTTAATAAAATCTTGTTTTCGTTTTGTTGGGATTAAAATGTGCATATCCAAAAAGGCTTTGTAGAGAATTCGTTGGAATTTTAACCTAGTATAAAGCTAAAAATTTTATATTAATCTGTATAATTTTGTTTAAAAGACCACATTCAACTATTTGAACTCATAAAATTTGATTTAATAACATCAGGTTTTCGTTTTGTTGGGATTAAAACGTGCATTTCTAAAATTGCTTTATATAGAATCCGTTCAAATTTTAACCGAGTAAAAAGCTAAAAAATTTAGATTTATTTGTATAATTTTATTCAAAATCACATAATTAACTATTTGAACTCATAAAATTTTATTTAATAACATCTAGTTTTTGTTTTATTCGGATTAAAACGTGCATGTCTAAAAATGCTTTATAAAGAATCCGTTCAAATTTTAACCGAGTAAAAAGCTAAAACTTTTATATTAATTTGTATAATTTTGTTCAAAAGCCTATAATTAATTATTTGAACTCAAAAAATTTGATTTAATAATATCTACTTATCGTTTTGTACGGTTTAATACGTGCATGTCTGAAAAGGCTTTATAGAGAATCTGTTCAAATTTTAACCGAGTAAAAAGTTGAAAATTTTAGATTTATTTGTATAATTTTGTTCAAAATCCCATAGTTAACTATTTGAAATCGTAAAATTTTATTTAATAACATCTGTTTTTTGTTTTGTTCGGATTAAAACGTGCATGTTTAAAAAGGCTTTATAGAGAATCCGTTCGAATTTTAACTGAGTAAAAAGTTGAAAATTTTAGATTAATCTATATAATTTTGTTTAAAAGCACAAAATTAAATATTTGAACTCATAAAATTTCATTTAATAAAATATTGTTTTCGTTTTGTTTGGATTAAAATGTGCATTTCTGAAAAGGCTTTGTAGAGAATCCGTTGGAATATTAACCGAGTAAAACTCTAAAAATTTTAGGTTAATCTGTATATTTTTTTAAAAGACCATATTCAACTATTTGAAGTCATAAAATTTGATTTAATAACATCTGGTTTTCGTTTTGGTGGGATTAAAACTTCCATGTCTAAAATTGCTTTATAGAGAATACGTTCGAATTTTAACCGAATAAAAAGTTGAAGATTTTAGATTTATCTGTATAATTTTGTTAAAAATACCATAATTAACTATTTGAACTCATAAAATTTTATTTAATAACATCTTGTTTTTGTTTTATTTGTATTAAAACGTGCATGTGTAAAAAGGCTCTACAGAGAATCCGTTCAAATTTTAACCGAGTAAAAAGCTGAAAATTTTAGATTAATTTGTATAATTTTGTACAAAAGCCTAATATTAATTATTTGAACTCAAAAAATTTTATTTAATAACATCTAGTTATCGTTTTGTTCGGATTAAAACGTGCATATCTAAAAAGGCTTTATAGAGAATCCGTTCAAATTTTAACCGAGTAAAATGGTAAAAATTTTAGATTAATCTTTATAATTTTGTTCAAAAGGCCATAATTAATTATTTGAACTCAAAAAATTTGATTTAATAACATCTAGTTATCGTTTTGTTCGGATTAAAACGTGCATGTCTAAAAAGGCTTTATAGAGAATCCATTCAAATTTTAACCGAGAAAAATGTTGAAAATTTTAGATTAAGCAATATAATTTTATTCAAAAGATCATAATTAACTATTTGAACTCGTAAAATTTGATTTAATAACATTTGATTTTCGTTTTGTTGGGATTAAAACGTGCATATCTAAAAAGGCTTTATAAAGAATCCGTTTGAATTTTAACCGAGTAAAAAGCTAAAAATTTTAGATTAATCTGTATAATTTTGTTCAAAAGCTCAAAATTAAATATTTGAACTCATAAAATTTCATTTAATAAAATCTGGTTTTCGTTTTGTTGGAATTAAAATGTGCATGTCTAAAAAGGCTTTGTAGAGAATCCGTTCGAATTTTAACCGAGTAAAAAGGTTAAAATTTTAGATTAATATGTTTAATTTTGTTCAAAAGCCCATATTCAACTATTTGAACTCATAAAATTCAATTTAATAATATTCTTTTTTCGTTTTGTTGGGATTAAAACTTGCTTGTCTAAAATTACTTTATAGAGAATCCGTTCGATTTTTTTTGAAGAAAGAGCCTCATTAAAAAAAACCTATGGCCAGCCACCCTGGGGGGCGAGGATTCCCCTATGTGGAAAGGAATACCCAAGATATTATTGAGAAGGGGAGGAGAACCTCTCCGAGTTTACAGAAACCCGAATAAAATCGGGAAAATCACAAGAGAAAACACAAGAAGAAAAAGAACGCAAAGCCCTAGTAGCTAAGACATGGGCTACAACATTAGCATCTCTATGTACATAACAAATCTTACAATCAGGCAAAGTACCAAGAGTGGAACGGATACGAGACACCAAAAGTTGCAAAGAGGAAAGATCTTGGTAAAGGGGATCGTTGACCTCATTAGCAATGGAAGCGGAGTCAGTCTCGAAGACAACATGGGTCCAGCCATTAGAAATGGCAAGCTTCAGACCTTCCAAGAGGGCAAGAGCTTCGGCAGAGGCAGGATCCGGATAGAGGAGAGGCAAAGAACAACCGCCAAGGACAATGCCGGAGGAATCCCTAGCAATGACACCAGCTGCTGCTCCTTTTAACACGGGGTCGAAAGCGCCGTCCGTGTTAATCTTGACGTAACCAGGATCTGGTTTCGTTTTGTTCGGATTAAAACGAGCATGTTTAAAAAGGCTTTATAGAGAATCTGTTCGAGTTTTAATCGAAAAAAAGTTGAAAATTTTAGATTAATCTGTATAATTTTGTTCAGAAGCCCATAATTAACTATTTGACCTCATAAAATTTGATTTAATAACATCTGGTTTTCGTTTTGTTGGGATTAAAACGTACATGTCTATAAATACTTTATAGAGAATCCTTTCGAATTTTAACCGAGTAAAAAGCTAAAAATTTTAGATTAATCTGTATAATTTTATTCAAAATCTCAAAATTAAATATTTGAAATCGTAAAATTTCATTTAATAAAATATGGTTTTCGTTTTGTTGGGATTAAAATGTGCATGTCTAAAAAGGCTTTGTAGAGAATTTGTTCGAATTTTAACCGAGTAAAAAGCTATAAATTTTATATTAATCTGTATAATTTTGTTTAAAAGACCATATTCAACTATTTGAACTCATAAAATTTGATTTAATAACATCTGGTTTTCGTTTTTGTTGGGATTAAAACATGCATTTCTAAAATTGTTGTATAGAGAATCCGTTCGAATTTTAACCGAGTAAAAAGCTAAAAATTTTAGATTTATTTGTATAATTTTATTCAAAATACCATAATTAACTATTTGAACTCATAAAATTTTATTTAATAACATCTAGTTTTTGTTTTATTCGGATTAAAACGTACATGTCTAAAAAGGCTTTATAGAGAATCCGTTTAAATTTTAACAGAGTAAAAAGCTGAAAATTTTAGATTAATATGTATAATTTTTTTCAAAAGACCATAATTAATTATTTGAACACATAAAATTTGATTTAATAACATCTGGTTTTTGTTTTATTCGGATTAAAATGTGCACGTCTAAAAAGGCTTTATAGAGAATCTGTTCGAATTTTAACCGATTAAAAAGTTTAAAATTTTAGATTAATCTATATAATTTTGTTCAAAAGCCCATAATTAACTATTTGAACTCATAAAATTTGATTTAATAACATCTGGTTTTTGATATGTTGGGATTAAAACGTACATGTCTAAAAAGGCTTTATAGAGAATCCGTTCGAATTTTAACCGAGTAAAAAGCTAAAAATTTTAGATTAATATGTATAATTCTAAAGCTCAAAATTAAATATTTGAACTCATAAAATTTCAATTAATAATAAAATCTGGTTTTCCTTTTGTTGAGATTAAAATGTGCATGTCTAAAAAGACTTTGTGGAGAATCCGTTCGAATTTTAACCGAGTAAAAAGCTAAAAATTTTAGATTAATCTGTATAATTTTGTCCAAAAGCCCATATTTAACTATTTGAACTCATAAAATTTGATTTAATAACATCTAATTTTCGTTTTGTTGAGATTAAAACTTGCTTGTCTAAAATTGCTTTATAGAAAATCTGTTTGAATTTTAACAGAGTAAAAAACTGAAAATTTTAGATTTATCTGTATAATTTTGTTCAAAATCCCATAATTAACGATTTGAACTCATAAAATTTGATTTAATAACATCTGATTTTTTTGTTTGTATTAAAACGTCTACGTCTAAAAAGACTTTATAGAAAATTCGTTCAAATTTTAACCGAGTAAAAAGCTGAAATTTTTAGATTAATCTGTATAATTTTGTTCAAAAGACCATAATTAATTATTTGAAAACATAAAATTTGATTTAATAACATCTGGTTTCTGTTTTGTTCGGATTAAAACGTGCACGTCTAAAAAGGCTTTATAGAGAATTTGTTCGAATTTTAACCGACTAAAAATTTGAAAATTTTAGATTAATCTATATAATTTTGTTCAAAAGCCCATAATTAACTATATGAACTCATAAAATTTGATTTAATAACATCTGTTTTTTGTTTTATTTCGGTTAAAACATGCATGTCCAAAAAGGCTTTATAGAGAATCCGTTCGATTTTTTTTTTGACAAAGGGCCTCATTAAAAAACCCCTATAGCCGACCACCCGGAGGGCAGGAAGGCCCCTATGGGGAAAAGAGTACCCAAGGTCTTATTGATAAAGGGAGGAAAACCTCTCTGAGTTTACAGAAGCCCGGATAAAATCGGGAAAGTCACAGGAGAAAAAGCAAGAAGAAAAGGAACGCAAAGCCCTAGTGGCTAGCACATGGGCTACAACATTAGCCTCTCTAGGTACATAACAAATCTTACAGTCAGGCAAAGTACCAAGAGTGGACCGAATACGAGACACCAAAGGTTGCACCGAGGAACGATCCTGGTAGAGGGGGTCGTTGACCTTGTTAGCAATGGAAGCAGAGTCGGTCTCGAAGACAATACGGGTCCAGCCATTGGAAAAGAAAAGCTTCAGACCTTCCAAGAGGGCAAGAGCTTCAGCAGAGGCAGGATCCGGACACAGGAGAGGCAAAGAACAGCCACCAAGGACAATGCCAGAGGAGTCCCTAGCGATGACGTCAGCTGCTGCTCCTTTTAACACGGGGTCGAACGCACCATCCGTATTAATCTTGACGTAACCAGGGTCTGGCTTCGTCGATCTAGCAAGAGCAAGGGTGGGCTCAGCTAGCCGAGAATGTAGGCGGGAGGCACTGTTAGCCGAGGTGTAATCATGTAAAAGACTTAGGGCATTAGAAACAGTTAACCACACCGGTTGAAGATGGTTATTATGGATAAAGTCATTGCGACGGTTCCAAAGATTCCATAAGATCGTGAGAAATAAAGAAAATTGCTGAAGAGAAAGAAAGCCGGCTGCCGCAGAAAGCCATTGATGGGGGGAGGTATAAACAGGAGAAAGGAGTCGAGAAGGGAGTCCTGCCAACTGGAACGCCTCTCTAGTACAAGGGCAGTCCCGTAAAGCATGGATTGTGGTTTCAATGGCCAAATTGCATAGAGAGCAAATCCCCGAGCCTAGATTGGCCTGAAGGATTTTGTGACCAGAAGGAAGTGCATCATGACACAACCGCCAAGCAAAAGAACGTACCTTGGGAAGAGTGGGTAATTTAGAAAGGACTTTCCAAAGTTTAGAGGGCCTATTAACTGGACCTGGCTGAAGCTGCAAAAATTGATAGCCCGAACGAACGGAATAGATACCAGAGTCATGGTTACCCCAGAGGGTAGTGTCCTGTGTATCATTAATGATCGAAACATTAAGGATAGTATTAGCATCCTCATGAGTAAAGTAATTCCGAACTTTGGAGACATCCCATCGTGGTAAGTTAGGTATCATAAAAGCGCCGGCACGCAAAGGCATTTCATCATTGATCTCATAATCCCCATAAAGGCGCAAAGGCTGAGAGCCACCCCAGTTGTCAAAGTGGATCTGGATAGAACTATTCATGCCTGGCCGTATAAAAAAACCATCACGAAGTTTAGAAATAGCTACCCTGAGCCCTCTCCAAGCAAAGGAGGAACTCCGTGGAGAAACAGAGTCAAGCAAAGAACCAGTCGAGTAGTATTTGCATTTGTAAATTTGACTAAGAAGGGTCCCAGGAGCACACACAAGGCGCCAAATCTGCTTACCAAGTAAGGCAATATTAAAAAGGTGTAAATCACGAAAGTCGACTCCCCCAGCCGCTTTCGGAAGACAGACAGTATCCCAGGGAAGCATGTGCCATCCCTTTTTGCCAGCTTTTCCAGACCACCAGTAGCGGCGTATAGAAGTAGTCATGTCATCAATAATATTGAGTGGCAGAAGGTAGCAAGACATCACATATTGAGGCATAGATTGAAGAACAGATTTGATGAAGACTTCTCTCCCACTAAAAGAGAGGAGATGTTTGTCCCAGCTGTTCATTCTAGCATTCATTTTATCTCTGGTAAACCCCAGAGCAGCAGTTTTATTTTTCCCAATGAGAAGAGGGACTCCTAAGTAAAGCCCAGGATCATTCACCTCCCTGACATGCAGTATGTCATTGATGGATGTACGAAGTGACAAAGGAGTTTTCCGAGAATAGAAAATAGTAGATTTCTCAAAGTTCATTGCTTGCCCAGACGAAGTGGCGTAAATGTGCAGAACATTCCGAAGGCGCTGCACTTCTGTCATTTTGGTCCGGATAAAGACAACACAATCGTCTGCAAAAAGAAGATGATTGACACGTGGTCCATTTCTGCTGGCACAAAGCCCCGGGAGGTCACCAGAGGATTGCGCAGCATTAAGTAAGGCCGAAAGACCCTGTGTACAGAAAAGAAACAAAAAGGGGGAGAGAGGGTCCCCCTGCCGCAAACCTCTAAAGGGCTTAAAAGGCCGAGAAAGAGAATCATTCACTCGAACTTGAAAAGTAACTGAGGATACACACCGCATAATAAGGGACACCCAGTTGGAGTTAAAGCCTAGACAAAGCATAATATGTTCTAAAAAAGTCCATTCAACACGGTCAAAAGCCTTTTCCATATCTAGCTTTAAACTAGCCCCTTTTGCAAGGGATGTAGTATCAGTATTAAGGGTATGGATGAGTTCATGAGCTATAAGAATATTATCCGTAATATTCCTGCCATGAACAAAAGCAGCTTGGTTGCCACTGATACAAATAGGTATGATAGATTTTAGCCGATTAACGAGAACTTTCGAAACAGTTTTATAAATAACAGTACAGAGACTAATAGGTCTAAGATGACGCATTGTAGTAGGCTCATCAATTTTAGGGATAAGCACAATGATGGTACGATTGACTTCTTCCATATTAACGGACCCTCGAAGGAGCCCAAGGCATAGAGATATAAAGTCATGGCCAAGGATATCCCAGTGCTTCCGAAAGAAACTACTTGGGAAACCGTCGACCCCCAGGGCCTTCCTCGGATCGATATCATGAAAAGCAGTATGAATTTCGTCTGGAGCGAAATCCTTATTAAGTTCATTATTCATGGAATCAGTAACAACTGTGGGAATGTTGTACAAAATTGATGAATCTATAATAGTAGAGGATGAGGAAAAAAGACTTTGAAAGTATGTAACAGCAATAGTCATAATATCAGTTGAATTAGATTGCCAAGTATTTTGTTCATTGAAAAGACCAACAGTGGTCAGAACGCGCCTGAAAGAAAGAGATAGCTCGACAGCTAGGGAAAGTATTGAACCAGGTTGAATTACCAAGAAATCTGTCCAGTCTTTCCATAATGGTTACTGAATTGCGACCCGATCTGGTCCAAGTGAACCAACCAGACTTAGGTTTGCAGTCAAAAAGATCATTATTATCGAGGCACTCTTGAAAATTGTTGATTTGTGAACGAGCACGGCGAGAACCACCTTGTTTTTCGTTATCGTAAAGAATTTCATTAAAATCCCCCCTAAAAGCCAAGGGAGAGAGCTGGCTACATTCAGGGATTCTATTAATTGCCAAGTCTTGTGTTTGTTCGCAGTTTCAGGAAAGCCATGGACGCCAGTAAAGTGGAATTGAGTTTGTTCAAGGGAAACAATAACATCAATATGTCGATCTGAGTACGAAAGAAGGTCAATAGAACAAGTATTGTTCCACATGATTGCAAGACCTGTACAGGATGGCCTAGGATCAACGGTTAGACATCCATGCATGCCAAGTTTAAGTTTAATACGATCCATATTATGTCTATTTAACCTAGTCTCACAAAGAAAGAGACAATCAGCCTGATGTTTGGAAACAACACGTTGTAAAGCAAGAACTGCCTGGGAGGTGCCAAGACCCTGGCAGTTCCAACATAAAATTTTCATTTTTCTCGGCGGGGTTGAACCTTGTCAACCACCGCCGGAGAGTTGTTTAAGCTGCTCATCCCAGATAGCCAAGAATGTAAATTGAAGTGAAGTAGAATAGGAAAGCAAATCCTCTTAAAAGGTACGTCAGAGTAGACGTTGGAAAGATCCCTTTCAAAGGGTGGTAGGCGAAAACGGAGAACAAAAAAGAAACTAAATAACAAAGGGAAGAAACAAGAAGAGCGAAAGAAAATAAGAGCAGAAAAAGAACCAAAGTAAAAAAAAAAAACAAAGAAAAAGAAATATTATTAAACCAAAAAACAAACCCAAAAGAAGATGCAAAAAAAGAGACTGTCCTAATAAACTCAAAAAACTTAAAACAACGAAAATAATAAAGAGATAAACTAAAGATAGAACTGCCGTGGTACAGAAACCATGACAGTCCCAAAAAAGGTCGATCATTTGACTCGGCGGGGTTGACCACTGTCAACCTCCGCCGGAGAGTTGTTTGTGCTGCTCATCCCAGCTTTTTCTGCAGAACCTTTGGGAGGTGTCCGAGGGCGTTTAGGCCGAGATCCCTCATCAGAAGGGGGAGTTCGTTTAGAGCCCCTAGTAGCAACTACACGAGCAATTCTCTTGGCTGGCGGTGCATTTTCAATCCAGTTAGCAGCCTCCTGGAAGGCGGCATCATTGGCAAGCTCAAGCTCCAGTTCTTGGAGTTTTGGCGCCGACAGGCTATCATCAGCATCACCATCAGGGATCGTAGATCGAGAAGTTACATTGGGATCTAAGTCCGGAAAGACCGTTTGTAGGGGCTGAGTAGGGCCACGCCGAACAGATAGTTTACTTGGGACAGTTGGAAGAGTACGAGGGCCTTGTGAGAAAACAAGCATAGACTCAGTAGGAGGGCCAATCTCTTGAGCTGATAGGTCTATCACAGGAGCCTTGCCTTTATCATTGGAACCCGTGGAAGGGGATGCTTGAGCGCTTTGCGAAATGTAACGGATGCGTCCTCTCTACATAGGTTGAGAAATCTTCTTCTTAGAGAGATAGCGGAGCCAGTCACCATATTGAAGTTGTTTAGGTCTCTCCTCAGCTGGAGTGGAACAGAAGTCAAGAGAGTGGCCAACACGACCACAACAATGGCAGAGAGTGGGAAGGCGTTCATACTGTAGGGGACAAAAACATGTAGAAGAGCCCCCTTCGAGAGCAACACAACGTCGAACTGGTTTGGAAGCATCCATAGTTAAACCTACTCGAAGATAGTCGACCATATTGAGATCCATTTTCCTCGTATCAATTTTTGTAACAGATCCAATGAGAGCCCCAAGTGATTCACCAATATCATTAGCAGATTCCTCCGAAGCAAGAAGGATAGGCGGAATATTATAAATACGTACCCACACATTCATAGTCATAAAAGAATGATCATCAATACTAATAGCAGGATCGTATTGCGTAAGGGAAAGCCACTCATCCTTGTAGGTCCATGGTCCTCTAGAGAGGATATCCTCTTTAGTCTTTTCATCCTTAAAGCATATAAGAAACAGCCGCGGTCGCATGGGCGCATCGAAGATAACTTAGCCGGAGTCCAGATTCCAGTGAATGCTTTGATTATAATCTGATCGTCAACATCTTTGGAGGTAATCATATTCCCTAAGAGAGTTGTATGTGAATCTGCATCAGCAGAGTCCCAAGGTAGGCTAGTTTGAAAGATAGTGGATTGTTCTTCCTCGGTAAATTGAATATTCCCGAGATGTTGGAGAAAAGATTTGGAATCCATTAGAGAAATAAGAGGAGAGTGAAGTCGGCAAGATGAATAAAAGATAGGAAAGAATAAAGCAAGAAGAAAATGTATGATCATATATATAGGTGAAGAGTTCATATGAATGAAGGATATAAGAATATCACTAGGAGTAGGATAGGATAGAAGAGTTGGAAAAGGAATAGAACATCTTTTAAAAAAGAAGATAAGAAAGCTGGATAAAAAATACCAAAAAACTATTAAAAATATTAGAAAAGGATGAGTCACAAAGTAGTATATAGGAAGAATTGTATTTTTAACGAGAAAAAGAAAGAGTCCAAAATTGAAGAAGATTGGAAATAGAATAACGTAAAGGAGGAGACACAGAGAAATAGTTGGTATAAAAGTCTGAGAGTCAGACCACAAGTTGAAGAGGACACCAGGGAAGGTGTTGGTATGAACCTTATATAAGGTTGGTAAGTAACAAGGAAACAAGTAGTTATCACAAAGTATGAGAAAGGGCCATGAGAGAATTAGATAACCCATCATTATTGACAGATAAGTAAAACGAAAGAAAAGAACCAAAACAACAAAATAAGATAGGTATAGAAGATAACGAAACGGAGCATAGCGACATGTAAGAAGCACTTTATACCGTAACCAAGATGAGAACATTCGATAATTTGGAAATATATCGTACCTATCGTAACCAAACGAATCGAGATGGACAAAATCAAAATGGATAGAAACAAACGTTGACCAAGGGGAAGGACCACCAGACGCAGAAGGGTTGCCCATGCATGGAAAGAGAGCAAAATCGTGCCTCATGCATGGATAGAAAGCAAAACCGTGACCTATCTGGTATAACACCACCCAAACCCAGCCGTAAACACTGAAGAAAAACAAAGCACGTAATGCTAATGGAACCGCCGCCAGGGAAGTCTGCGACAGACGACAACTCAACTGGCCAAAGCTAGCCCAAGCTTGCGCCCATGCAACGTAAAATAAGCGGGCAAACAAAAGAGTAAGCTGCAAGACGCCATAGCAGGCGTTAGGAGAAACCCTTGACAAGGGTTGGTAAAGAAGGAGCAGAAGGACTCTCCAAACCAGAGCCACTGCCTTCCCGAAGCCGACACGCAGAGACGAGGACTCTCCAAATCAGGACGCATAAGATACAGTAAACACAACATCGAAGGGGACGAAGCTCTTAACGATAGCTAGCAAAAAATCAGAACCCAACCGGGCCTTGGGCAACACCACAGGTTCAAAGCGATGGAGCAAAGAGATATAAAGAAGAAAGGAATAACAGTCCTCCAAGGAGTTAAACTCCGAGCCAGTAACCAAACCAAAAGGATGAGTAAACCCACGTCTGGCTCGGCACCGGATACGTGAAAGAAGACCGCAAACGAACCTAACGCACTCCCCTGAAGAAGAGAAGGAAGGTCTACGACGGTCAAGAGAAAGCGAAAGAAACGCCAAGAAAACGAACGGCACGCAAAGGAAGCAGGAAGAACAAAGAACCAAAAGACTGAGCATCGGAACGGAGAAACACGGCGGACTATACCGTTGAACACGGCAAATCCCCGATGATAACCAAAAGACTCTCAGACATCCCCAGCCGACCGCCGGACCGACGAGGAGATCCAGGAAAGCAGGAAACCACCATGACACCGGGAAAGCACGACGTCAACGCCATAAAGCCCAGACCGAACCAAGAAGAAAGAAAAGCGGAGGGGGGGGGGAGACGGCGGCAGGAAAAAAAAAAGGAAACAGTCACAGGGAAAAAAGGAGAGAGTTGAGAGCATTGAGAGAGGAGGCCATCTGTAATCCGTTCGAATTTTAACTGAGTAAAAAGTTTAAAATTTTAGATTAATCTGTATAATTTTGTTCAAAAGCTCAAAATTAAATATTTGAACTCATAAAATTTCATTTAATAAAATCTTATTTTCGTTTTGTTGGATTAAAATGTGCATGTCTAAAAAGGCTTTATAGAGAATTCGTTTGAATTTTAACAGAGTAAAAAGCTAAAAATATTAGATTAATCTGTATAATTTTGTTTAAAAGACCATATTCAACTATTTGAACTCATAAAATTTGATTTAATAACATCTGGTTTTCGTTTTGGTGGGATTAAAACTTGTAAGTCTAAAATTGCTTTATAGAGAATCCGTAAAAATTTTAACCGAGTAAAAACCTGAAAATTTTAGATTAATCTGTATAATTTTTTTCAAAAGACCATAATTAATTATTTGAACACATAAAATTTGATTTAATAATATCTGGATTTTGTTTTGTTCGGATTAAAACATGCATGTCTAAAAAGGCTTTATAGAGAATCTATTCAAATTTTAACCGAGTAAAAAGCTGAAAATTTTAGATTAATTTATATAATTTTGTTCAAAAGCCTATAATTGATTATTTGAACTCAAAAAAATTTTATTTAATAACATCTAGTTATTGTTTTGTTTGGATTAAAATGTGCATGTCTAAAACTGGTTTATAGAGAATCTGTTCCAGTTTTAATCGAGTAAAAAGTTGAAAATTTTAGATTAAGCTGTATAATTTTGTTCAAAAGCACATAATTAATTATTTGAACTCGTAAAATTTTATTTAATAACATCTGATTTTTGTTTTGTTTGGATTAAAACGTTCATATCTAAAAAGGCTTTATAGAGAATCCGTTGAAATTTTAACCGAGTAAAAAGCTGAAAATTTTAGATTAATCTGTATAATTTTGTTCAAAAGCCCATAATTAATTATTTGAACTCAAAAAATTTGATTTAATAACATCTAGTTATCGTTTTGTTGGGATTAAAATGAGCATGTTTAAAAAGGCTTTATAGAGAATCTGTTCGAATTTTAATCGAAAAAAAGTTGAAAATTTTAGATTAATCTGTATAATTTTGTTCAGAAGCCCATAATTAACTATTTGAACTCATAAAATTTGATTTAATAACATTTGGTTTTTGTTTTATTGGGATTAAAACGTGCAAGTCTAAAAAGGCTTTATAGAGAATCCGTATAATTTGAACTCTTAAAATTTTAATTAAAAACATTTGGGTTTTGTTTTGTTCGGATTAAAACGTGCATTTCTAAAAAGGCTTTATAGAGAATTCGTTCGAATTTTAACCGAGTAAAAAGCTGAAAATTTTTTATTAATCTGTATAATTTTATTCAAAACCCCATATTCAACTATTTGAACTCAAAAAATTTTAGATTAATCTGTATAATTTTGTTCAAAATCACATGTTCAAAAGCCCATATAAATTGTTTTATAAAGACTCCGTTCGAATTTTAACAGAATAAGAAGTTGAAATTTTTAGATTTATCTATATAATTTTGTTCAAAATCCCATAATTAACTATTTGAATTCATAAAATTTGATTTAATAATATATATATATATATATTGTTCAGATTAAAACGTCCACGTCTAAAGAGGCTTTATAGAGAATCTGTTCAAATTTTAACCGAGTAAAAAGCTAAAAAATTTAGATTAATCTGTATAATTTTGTTCAAAAGCCCATAATTAATTATTTGAAATCGTAAAATTTGATTTAATAACATCTGATCTTGGTTTTGTTGGGATTAAAACGTGTATGTCTAAAAAGGCTTTATAGAGAATCCGTTTGAATTTTAACCGAGTAAAAAGCTAAAATTTTAGATTATTCTGCATAATTTTGTTCAAAAGCTCAAAATTAAATATTTAATAAAATCTTGTTTTCGTTTTGTTGGGATTAAAATGTGCATGTCTAAAAAGGCTTTGAAGAGAATTCGTTCGAATTTTAACCGAGTAAAAAGCTAAAAATTATAGATTAATATGTATAATTTTGTTTAGAAGACCATATTCAACTATTTGAACTCATAAAATTTGATTTAATAACATCTAGTTTTCGTTTTGGTGGGATTAAAACTTGCATGTCTAAAATTACTTTATAGAGAATCCGTTCGAATTTTAACCGAGTAAAAAGCAGAAAATTTTAGATTTATCTATATAATTTTGCTAAAAATCTCATATTTAACTATTTGAACTCATAAAATTTTATTTAATAACATCTGGTTTTTGTTTTGTTCGTATTAAAACATGCATATGTAAAAAGGCTTTATAGAGAATCCGTTTAAATTTTAACCGAGTAAAAAGCTGAAAATTTTAGATTAATTTATATAATTTTGTTCAAAAGCCCAAAATTAATTATTTGAACTCAAAAAATTTTATTTAATAACATCTAGTTATAGTTTTGTTCGGATTTAAACTTGCATATCTAAAAAGGCTTTATAGAGAATCCATTCGAATTTTAATCGAAAAAAAGTTGAAAATTTTATATTAATCTGTATAATTTTGTTCAGAAGCCCATAATTAACTATTTGAACACATAAAATTTGATTTAATAACATCTGGTTTTTGTTTTATTGGGATTAAAACGTGCAAGTCTAAAATGGCTTTATAGGGAATCCGTTCGAATTTTAACCGAGTAAAAAGCTAAAAATTTTAGATTAATCTATATAATTTTGTTCAAAATCCCATAATTAACTATTTGAACTTATAAAATTTTATTTAATAACATCTTGTTTTTGTTTTGTTCGGATTAAAACGTGCATATCGAAAAAGGCTTTATAGAGAATCCGTTCAAATTTTAACCAAGTAAAAAGCAGAAAATTTTAGATTAAGCTATATAATTTTGTTCAAAAGCTCAAAATTAAATATTTCAACTCATAAAATTTCATTTAATAAATTCTGGTTTTCGTTTTATTGGGATTAAAATGTGCATGTCTAAAAAGGCTTTGTAGAGAATCCATTCGAATTTTAACCGAGTAAAAAGCTAAAATTTTTAGATTAATCTATATAATTTTGTTCAAAAGCCTATATTCAACTATTTGAACTCATAAAATTCGATTTAATAACATTCGGTTTTCGGTATGTTGAGATTAAAACTTGCTTGTCTAAAATTGCTTTATAGAGAATCCGTTCGAATTTTAACCGACTAAAAAGCTGAAAATTTTAGATTTATCTGTATAATTTTGTTCAAAATCACATAATTAACTATTTGAACTCATAAAATTTGATTTAATAACATATGGTTGTTGTTTTTTGGAGATTAAAACGTGCATGTCTAAATGAGATTTATAGAGAAATTGTTCAAATTTTAACCGAGTAAAAAGTTGAAAATTTTAGATTAATCTATATAATTTTGTTCAAAAGCTCAAAATAAAATATTTGAACTCATAAAATTTCATTTAATAAAATATTGTTTTTGTTTTGTTGGGATTAAAATGTGCATGTCTAACAAGGTTTTGTAGAGAATTCGTTCGAATTTTAACCGAGTAAAAAGCTAAAAATTTTAGATTAATCTGTATAATTTTGTTTAAAAGACCATATTCAACTATTTGAACTCATAAAATTTGATTTATTAGCATCTGGTTTTCATTTTGGTGGGATTAAAACTTGCATGTCTAAAATTGCTTTATAGAGAATTCGTTCGAATTTTAACCTAGTAAAAAGCTGAAAATTTTAGATTTATCTGTTTAATTTTGTTAAAAATCTCATAATTAACTATTTGAACTCATAAAATTTTATTTAATAATATCCGTTTTTTGTTTTGTTCTGATTAAAACGTGCATATCTAAAAAGGCTTTATAGAGAATCCGTTCAAATTTTAACTGAGTAAAAAGCTTAAAATTTTAGATTAATCTGTATAATTTAGTTCAAAACCGCATAATTAATTATTTGAACTCAAAAAATTTGATTTAATAACATCTAGTTATCGTCTTATAATACCCTAAACATAGCCTAGAAGTTAAGGACTAAATAAGTTAAATTAGAGCTTAATAAAATTCAAAATTTAGTAACTAAATTAAATGAATTTGAAAATTAGAGGCCAAATTGAAAAAGGACCAAAAAGTGAAGATTCAAGAAAAGAGAGATTGCATGTAAATTTTTAAGAAATTGGTGGCCTTGGACACATGGCAAGACACCATATGGCCGGCCACCCTCCCTTGTCCCCTAATTAAAGTTTTGTTTGAATTAAAAAAAACAATAAGAAAAAGGGGAAAATAATGAAAATATGATATAGTGGGAGAGAGAAAATCCTAATTGTCATCCTCTTCACCCATTCCACTTCTCTTGGCCGGCCATGGGAGAAAGCTTGAGAGAAAAAAAATTTGTTTGCCTTGCATGTGAGATTTTAAGTGAGATTTTGAAGGTTTGAAGCAAGATTCTTGATTAGGGAGGTCAAACAAGCAAGGTAAGGTATTTTTCTTCTTCTAAGCTTAGTTAAAAATGAAGTTCAAGGTTGTTAGCTTGAATTCCATGGCTGAAAATTTAATATATTGTTCATAGTTAGTTTATTTTTAAGTTAGAAGTTGAATACATGTTGTTGGAAAATTCATGTTGTTACATTTGTTGAGTTTTTGAGCTTAAGGACTAAGTTGCATGGGTTTGGAAATTATAGGGACTGTTTTATGGTTAAATTTAGGAAGGATTTTGATGTTAGGATGATTAAAATATTCATATGTGGACTGATTTGGGGTAAAAAGAAGCATGAGAAATTGTTGCTAGGAAATTAAGTGATAAATATAATTTTGGACTGTTTTGCAAGAATTGAGAAGTTGGTGGACTTACTTGTTTTGGTTGAATCTGGAAATTTAGTATTTAGTTCATAGGATAATGTTTTAAGAGTGAGGAAATTAAATTGTTGGTGTTTTGGTCGAAAAGATGAAGGAAAGAAAGTGTTAGAATTGGTAAAGTGCTTTGGACTAGCTTATAGGTGATATTTTGGTATCTTCATGGATTGAGCTGAAAACTCTGTTTAAACGCAAAATTAAAAATGTTTTTATAGGTAAAATGTGCTTGAAATTGATTCTACTAAAGTTTACAAGTGTTGGATGAGTTGAATTGGTGATAAGGTTGATGAATCTTGAGCTAGAATTGATGTAGGTGAAATCTGTCCAGAATAGGCCCTGTTCTGGACAGTAGATTCAAAAAAATTCCTTAGAATAATGTAAAAGGAATTTAGGGCTGGAATTGATCAGTCTAGAACTTGGATGAGTCTACTTTAATTAAAAAAAAACTCACCTCGTTTGCCCTTGTAAATTAGGAGATATAAGAGAAACAAAAAGATTGGTCCAGACTGTCCCGAAACAGCACTGCCATGTCTTTAAATTGAAAACTGGTATTGATGGGTTCATAGGAAAAATTCAAGCTTTATATGGTTCAAAAGATGGTTTCGTTAGCTTTACAACGAGGTAAAGTGGGTAAATTTTGAACATGTGGATCAAAAGATAAAAATAGTTTAATGAGCATTGTACAATCTGTCCAGGAATGTAACCTTATTGTTTTGGTTGTTTTAGAGTTGTTAATTATGAAATGTGTAGTTCGAATGTATTTTGATGATGTTCAAGTGCTTTTGTGTGTTTTAGAGGCTTCTAAAGAATTGGATAGTGAGAAAGAGTGAGGCAAGAGCTTGCCAAAAGAAGGAGCAAGGGGCCAACCATCCATAATCCCTAGGAGTTTCGCTAGGATTGTTTGTGAGTGTGACTTTTTTGGGGGTTGGGACTAGGTCCTAACCCAATTCTGATTTTTGTTGTTTATGATTAAACCGGTATGAAACATGACTTAATACAAACTTGGCTAATCTTTAAGGGAAGAGTGAAATGCTATAAAAACTTGCTTGTTGCTATGTTATTTGTTAGCATGTTGATTGAATATGAATTGCTTGTTAAGTATTTGTTTTGGTTTGTTCATACCCATGCATTGCATATGCCGAGGTATGAATGGCATGCTTAAGCTTGGGATACAAGGTACGTGTACATGTATTTGTTCCATGCAATTAAAGTTCTGATTTTGCTTGTGCTTAGCATGTTTAATGTAATGTATATGAAATGACATAAAATGAATTCTTATGAGCCTAGGCACAATGGCCTAAGAGGCTTGGTCTATGAGGACCGTGTTATTGAAATGATATTGAATATTAGATTGATATGCTTAAATTGATAATCGACAACCTTGGTAGCTAGTTAGTTAGATAGGAGGGCATGCCTTAGAATCTAGAGCTCATTGTATCGGGTAGGACTTCGGTCCGGGGCAATTGGCCCTTATTGGCGACAGACGGAGGGTACATTTTTGGTCATTGGCGACAGTAGGAGGGTTTGACAAGCATTATAGGTGCATATTGTGGCGATAGTTGGTTGGAGATTCGATTATCTTCTAGCTAAATACCAAGGTGATTGTAATGATTTAATTAACTTGAATTTAAATTGTACTATAATTGTTAGTTAAATGCAAGCATGATTACTTGTTATGACAATGCACTTGTTATTGGCATATTACTTATCGGATTGTCATATATTGAACATTGGAATGTTACATGTATTTGGATTGTCATATAGTGAACATTAAATTGATACGTGTAATTGGATTTTCTCATGTTGAACCTTGAATTGAATTGTTATACATTGAATTGGTATGTATACTCGACTTGGTATATGTAAACTTATTGGACTGATATATGCTTGATTAAATTTGGTATATGTATACTTAAACTTGGTATGTTATGGTATATGTGAACTTAACATGGCATATGATACATGTTTAGATTGTCTTGGATTGTTTTTTTTGTTACCTCACTAAGTACCTTATGTACTTACCCCCGCTCCCTTCGCTCTTCCCAAACATTTCTGGTCGATCGATTAATAGCTCGGTCTCGGATTTCCGTCGTTCGGATCAGCAGCAGCACAAGCCATGTATGTTTTTTTTTAAATCTCCTAGTGGTGGCTAGTCTTGTTTAGTTAGACCATGCATTTTGATTACTTTAGACGGTTTGTATATAGTGAATCATTTTGGTAGCTTGGGGCTTAGATTTGTATAACTTAAGAATGATGACATATTTGATACGTTTAATATGTATGTATATTTGTAATGGATTGCATGTTATGGAATGAAATGGAACGAACAATTGATATTGTTATATGAAATGGATAAATAAATTATAGAACTATTGAATGAACAATAGGTTTCGGGAATGTTTAGCAGTGAATATAAGTTGCTAAGTGGTTTAAAGGCCTAGTAATAGGAAAAAGTTTTAATTTACCCCCTAAAATCAGTACTTTCATGTTAAGTTAAGTTGGTAAACCATTGTTCGGGCCGGGTTATCGAAGTGCTCAAGGATTGGTGACACCCCTTTCCTACCGGACCGGGGTGGGTGTGTCACGCGTCTTGTTCGGAATAAAACGTGCATGTCTAAAAAGGCTTTATAGAGAATCTATTCAAATTTTAACCGAGTAAAAAGCTAAAATTTTAGAATAATCTTTATAATTTTGTTCAAAAGCCCATAATTAATTATTTGAACTTAAAAAATTTGATTTAATAACATCTATTTATTGTTTTGTTCGGATTAAAACGTACATTCTAAAAAGGCTTTATAGAGAATCTGTTCGAAATTTAATCGAGTAAAAAGCTAAAAATTTTAGATTAATCTGTATAATTTTGTTCAAAAGCCCATACTCAACTATTTAAACTCATAAAATTCGATTTAATAACATCCGGTTTTCGTTTTGTTGGGATTAAAACTTGCTTGTCTAAAATTGCTTTATAAAGAATTCGTTCGAATTTTAACCGAGTAAAAAGCTGAAAATTTTAGATTTATCTGTATAATTTTGTTGAAAATCCCATAATTAACTATTTGAACTCATAAAATTTCATTTAATAACATTTGGTTTTTGTTTTGTTCGGATTAGAACGTCCACGTCTAAAAAGGCTTTATAGAGAACCCGTTCAAATTTTAACCGAGTCAAAAGCTAAAAATTTTAGATTAATCTGTATAATTTTGTTCAAAACCCTATAATTAATTATTTGAACTCAAAAAATTTGATTTAATAACATCTAGTTATCGTTTTGTTCGGATTAAAACGTGCATGTCTAAAAAGGCTTTATAGAGAATCCGTTCGAATTTTAACCGAGTAAAAAGTTGAAAATTTAAGATTAATCTATATAATTTTGTTCAAAAGCCCATAATTAACTATTTGAACTCGTAAAATTTGATTTAATAACATCTGATTTTCGTTTTGTTGGTATTAAAACGTGCATGTATAAAAAGACTTTATAGAGAATCCGTTCGAATTTTAACCGAGTAAAAAGCTAAAAATTTTAGATTAATCTGTATAATTTTGTTCAAAAGCTCAAAATAAAATATTTGAACTCATAAAATTTCATTTAATAAAATCTTTTTTTCATTTTATTGGGATTAAAATGTGCATGTCCTAAAAGGCTTTGTAGGGAATTCGTTCGAATTTTAACCGAGTAAAAAGCTAAAAAATTTAGATTAATCTATATAATTTTGTTTAAAAGACCATATTCAACTATTTGAACTCATAAAATTTGATTTAATAACATCTGGTTTTTGTTTTGGTGGGATTAAAACTTGCATGTCTAAAATTGCTTTATAGAGAATCTGTTCGAATTTTATCCGAGTAAAAAGTTTAAAATTTTAGATCTATCTGTATAATTTGGTTAAAAATCCCATAATTAACTATTTAAACTCATAAAATTTTATTTCATAACATCTGGTTTTCGTTTTGCTCGGATTAAAACGTGCATGTCTAAAAAGGCTTTATAAAGAATACTTTCAAATTTTAATCGAGTAAAAAGCTAAAAATTTTAGATTAATCTGTATAATTTTGTTCAAAATCCCATAATTAATTATTTGAACTCAAAAAATTTGATTTAATAACATCTAGTTATCGTTTTGTTCGGATTAAAACGTGCATGTCTAAAAAGGCTTTATAGAGAATTCGTTTGAATTTTAACCGAGTAAAAAGTTGAAAATTTTAGATTAATCTGTATAATTTTGTTCAAAAGCCCATAATTAAATATTTGAACTCATAAAATTTTATTTAATAACTTTTGGTTTTTGTTTTGTTCGGATTAAAACATGCATGTCTAAAACGGCTTTATAGAGAATCCGTTCGAATTTTAACCGAGTAAAAAGTTGAAAATTTTAGATTAATCTGTATAATTTTGTTCGAAAGCCCATAATTAATTATTTGAACTCAAAAAATTTGATTTAATAAAATCTTATTTTCGTTTTGTTAAGATTAAAATGTGCATGTCTAAAAAGTCTTTGTAGAGAATTCGTTCGAATTTTAACTGAGTAAAAAGCTAAAAATTTTAGATTAATCTGTATAATTTTTTTAAAAGACCATATTCACTATTTGAACTCATAAAATTTGATTTAATAACATCAGGTTTTCGTTTTGGTTGGATTAAAACGTGCATGTCTATAAAGGCTTTATAGAGAATCCGTTCGAATTTTAATCGAGTAAAAAGCTAAAAATTTCAGATTAATCTGTATAATTTTATTCAAATGCTCCAAATTAAATATTTGAACTCATAAAATTTCATTTAATAAAATTTGGTTTTCGTTTTGTTGAGATTAAAATGTGTATGTCTAAAAAGGCTTTGTAGAGAATCCGTTCGAATTTTAACCGAGTAAAAAGCTAAAAATTTTAGATTAATCTGTATAATTTTGTTCAAAATCTCATAATTAATTATTTGAACTCATAAATTTTGATTTAATAACATCTAGTTTTTGTTTTGTTCGGATTAAAACGTCCATTCTAAAAAGGCATTATAGAGAATCCGTTCAAATTTTAACCGAATAAAAAGATGAAACTTTTCGATTAATCTGTATAATTTTGTTTAAAAGCTCATAATTAATTATTTGAACTAAAAAAATTGATTTAATAACATCTAGTTATCATTTTAATCGGATTAAAACGTGCATGTCTAAAAAGGCTTTATATAGAATCCGTTCAAATATTAACTGCGTAAAATGCTGAAAATTTTAGATTAATCTGTATAGTTTTATTCAAAAGACCTTAATTAACTATTTGAACTCATAAAATTTCATTTAATAACATATGATTTTCGTTTTGTTGGGATTAAAACGTGCATGTCTAAAAAGGCTTGATAGAGAATCCGTTGGAATTTTAACCGAGTAAAAAGCTAAAAATTTTAGATTAATAAGTATAATTTTGTTCAAATGCTCAAAATTAACTATTTGAACTCATAAAATTTCATTTAATAAAATCTGGTTTTTGTTTTGTTGGGATTAAAACGTGCATGTGTAAATGGGCTTTAAAGAGAATCTGTTCGAATTTTAACCGAGTAAAAAGATAAAAATTTTAGATTAATCTGCATAATTTTGTTCAAAAGCCCATAATTTTAGATTTACTTGTATAATTTTATTCAAAATTTTATTCAAAAACCCATAATTAACTATTTGAACTCATAAAATTTTATTTAATAACATCTGGGGTTTTTTTTATTCGGATTAAAACGTGCATGTCTAAAAAGGCTTTATAGAGAACCTGTTACAATTTTAACCGGCTAAAAAGTTGAAAATTTTAGATTAATCTATATAATTCTGTTCAAAAGCCCATAATTAAATAATTGAACTCATAAAATTTGATTTAAAAACATCTGGTTTTTGATTTGTTGGGATTATAACGTGCATTTCTAAAAAGGCTTTATAGAGAATCCGTTCGAATTTTAACCGAGTAAAAAGCTAAAAATTTTAGATTAATCTGTATAATTATATTCTAAAGCTCAAAATTAAATATTTGAACTCATAAAATTTCATTTAATAAAATCTTGTTTTCCTTTTGTTGAGATTAAAATGTGCATGTCTAAAAAGGCTTTGTAGAGAATCCGTTCGAATTTTAACCGAGTAAAAAGCTAAATCTTTTAGATTAATCTGTATAATTTTGTTCAAAAGCCCATATTCAACTATTTGAACTCCTAAAATTTGATTTAATAACATCTAATTTTCGTTTTATTGGGATTAAAACTTGCTTGTCTAAAATTGTTTTATAGAGAATCCGTTCAAATTTTAACCGAGTCAAAAGCTGAAAATTTTAGATTTATCTGTATAATTTTGTTCAAAATCCCATAATTAACGATTTGAACTCATAAAATTTTATTTAATAACATATGGTTTTGTTTTGTTTGGATTAAAACGTCTACATCTAAAAAGGCTTTAAAGAGAATTCGTTCAAATTTTAACCAAGTAAAAAGCTAAAAATTTTAGATTAATCTATAAAATTTTGATCAAAAGACCATAATTAATTATTTGAACACATAAAATTTGATTTAATAACATCTGATTTTTGTTCTGTTCGGATTAAAACGTGCACGTCTAAAAAGGCTTTATAGAGAATCTTTTCTAATTTTAACCGACTAAAAAGTTGAAAATTTTTGATTAATCTATATAATTTTGTTCAAAAAAACATAATTAACTTTATGAACTCATAAAATTTGATTTAATAACATCTGGTTTTTGTTTTATTTCGATTAAAACGTGCATGTCTAAAAAGGCTTTATAGAGAATCTGTTCGAATTTTAACCGAGTAAAAAGCAGAAAATTTTAGATTAATCTGTATAATTTTGTTCAAAAGCTCAAAATTATATTTTAGCTCATAAAATTTCATTTAATAAAATCTTGTTTTCGTTTTGTTGGATTAAAATGTGCATGTCTAAAAAGGCTTTGTAGAGAATTCGTTTGAATTTTAACCGAGTAAAAAGCTGAAAATTTTAGATTAATCTGTATAATTTTGCTCAAAATCTCATAATTAACTATTTTAACTCATAAAATTTGATTTAATATCATCTGGTTTTGTTTTGTTCGGAATAAAACGTCATTGTCTAAAAAGGCTTTATAGAGAATCCATTCAAATTTTAAATGAGTAAAAAGCTGAAAATTTTAGATTAATCTGTATAATTTTGTTCAAAATCTCATGATTAACTATTTGAACTCATAAAATTTTATTTAATAACATCTGGTTTTTGTTTTGTTAGGATTAAAACGTGCATGTCTAAAAAGGCTTTATAGAGAATCTGTTCGAATTTTAACCGACTAAAAAGCTGAAAATTTTAGATTAATTTGTATAATTTTGTTTAAAAGCCCATAATTAATTATTTGAAATCAAAAAATTTGATTTAATAACATCGAGTTATCGTTTTGTTCAGATTAAAACGTGCATGTCTAAAAAGGTTTTATAGAAAATCTGTTCAAGTTTTAATCGAGTAAAAAGTTGAAAATTTTAGATTAATATGTATAATTTTGTTCAAAATCCCATAATTAATTATTTGAACTCAAAAAATTTGATTTAATAACATCAGGTTTTTGTTATGTTCCGAATTTTATCCGAGTAAAAAGCTGAAAATTTTAGATTAATCTGTATAATTTTGTTCGAAAGCCCATAATTAATTATTTGAACTCAAAATATTTGATTTAATAACATCTAGTTACCGTTTTGTTGGGATTAAAACGTGAATGTCTAAAAAGGCTTTATAGAGAATCCGTTCAAATTTTAACCGAGTAAAAAGCTGAAAATTTTAGATTAATATGTATAATTTTGTTCAAAAGCCCATAATTAATTATTTGAACTCAAAAAATTTAATTTAATAACATCTCGTTATCGTTTTGTTTGGATTAAAACGTGCAAGTCTAAATCTAAAAAGGCTTTATAGAAAATCTGTTCGAATTTTAACCGACTAAAAAATTGAAAATTTTAGATTAATTTGTATAATTTTGTTCAAAAGCCCATAATTAACTATTTGAACTCAAAAAAATTGATTTAATAACATCTGGTTTTCGTTTTGTTGGGATTAAAACGTGCATGTCTATAAAGGCTTTATAGAGATTCCGTTCGAATTTTAACGAGTAAAAAGCTAAAAATTTTAGATTAATCTGTGAAATTTTATTCAAAAGCTCAAAATTATATATTTGAACTCATAAAATTTCATTTAATAAAATTTGGTTTTCGTTTTGTATTAACTATTTGAACTCAAAAAAATTGATTTAATAACATCTGGTTTTCGTTTTGTTGGGATTAAAACGTGCATGTCTATAAAGGCTTTATAGAGATTCCGTTCGAATTTTAACGAGTAAAAAGCTAAAAATTTTAGATTAATCTGTAAAATTTTATTCAAAAGCTCAAAATTATATATTTGAACTCATAAAATTTCATTTAATAAAATTTGGTTTTCGTTTTGTTGAGATTAAAATGTGCTTGTCTAAAAAGGCTTTGTAGAGAATCTGTTTGAATTTTAACCGAGTAAAAAGCTAAAAATTTTAGATTAATATGTATAATTTTGTTCAAATGCCCATATTCAACTATTTGAAATCAAAAAATTGATTTAATAACATCTAATTTTTGTTTTGTTGGGATTAAAACTTCCTTGTCTAAAATTGCTTTATAGAGAATTCGTTCGAATTTTAACCAAGTAAAAAGCTGAAAATTTTAGATTTATCTGTATAATTTTGTTCAAAATCTCATAATTAACTATTTAAACTCTTAAAATTTGATTTAATAACATTTGGTTTTGCTTTGTTCGGACTAAAACATCCATGTCTAAAATTGCTTTATAGAGAACCCGTTCGAATTTTAACTGAGTAAAAAGCTGAAAATTTTAGATTTATCTGTATAATTTTGTTCAAAATCCCATAATTAACTATTTGAACTCATAAAATTTTATTTCATAACATCTGGTTTTTGTTTTGTTCGGATTAAAACGTGCATGTCTAAAAAGGCTTTATTGAGAATCCTTCCAAATTTTAACCGAGTAAAAAGCTGAAACTTTTAGATTAATTTGTATAATTTTGTTCGAAAGCCCATAATTAATTATTTGAACTCAAAAAATTTGATTTAATAACATCTAGTTATCTTTTTGTTCGGATTAATACGTGCATGTCTAAAAAGGCTTCATAGAGAATCTATTCGAATTTTAATCGAGTAAAAAGTTGAAAATTTTAGATTAATTTGTATAATTTTGTTCAAAAGCACATAATTAACTATTTGAACTCATAAAATTTGATTTAATAACATCTGATTTTCGTTTTGTTGGGATTAAAACGTGTATGTCTAAAAAGGCTTTATATAGAATCTGTTCGAATTTTAACCGAGTAAAAAGCTAAAAATTTTAGATTAATCTGTATAATTTTGTTCAAAAGCTCAAAATTAAATATTTGAAATCATAAATTTTCATTTAATAAAATCTTGTTTTCGTTTTGTTGGGATTAAAATGTGCATGTCTAAAAAGGCTTTGTAGAGAATTCATTCAAATTTAAACCGTGTAAAAAGCTAAAAATTTTATATTAATCTGTATAATTTTTTTAAAAGACCATTTTCAACTATTTGAACTCATAAAATTTGATTTAATAACATTTGGTTTTCGTTTTGTTGGGATTAAAGCGTGCATTTCTAAATTTGCTTTATAAAGAATCCGTTCGAATTTTAACCGAGTAAAAAGCTAAAAATTTTAGATATATTTGTATAATTTTACTCAAAATCCCATAATTAACTATTTAAACTCATAAAATTTTATTTAATAACATCTAGTTTTTGTTTTATTCGGATTAAAACGTGCATGTCTAAAAAGGCTTTATAGAGAATCCGTTCAAATTTTAACCAAGTAAAAAGCTAAAACTTTTAGATTAATTTGTATAATTTTGTTCAAAAGCCCATAATTAATTATTTGAACTCAAAAATTTTTATTTAATAATATCTACTTATCGTTTTGTTCGGTTTAGTACGTGCATGTCTAAAAAGGCTTTATAGAGAATCTGTTCGAATTTTAACCGAGGAAAAAGTTGAAAATTTTAGATTAATTTATATAATTTTGTTCAAAAGCACATAATTAACTATTTGAACTCATAAAATGTGATTTAATAACATCTGATTTTCGTTTTGTTGGCATTAAAACGTGCATGTCTAAAAAGGCTTTACAGAGAATTTGTTCAAATTTTAATAGAGTAAAAAGTTGGAAATTTTAGATTAATTTGTATAATTTAGTTCAAAGGCACATAATTAACTGTTTGAACTCATAAAATTTGATTTAATAACATCTGATTTTCATTTTGTTGGGATTAAAACGTGCATGTCTAAAATGGCTTTATAGAGAATCCGTTCGAATTTTAACGAAGTAAAAAGCTGAAAGTTTTAGATTAATCTGTATAGCTTTATTCAAAAGCCCTTAATTAACTATTTGAACTCATAAAATCTGATTTTCGTTTTGTTGGGATTAAAACATGCATGTCTAAAAAGGCTTTATAGAGAATCCGTTCGAATTTTAACCGAGTAAAAAGCTAAAAATTTTAGATTAATATGTATAATTTTGTTCAAAAGCCCATATTCAACTATTTGAACTCGTAAAATTTGATTTAATAACATCTAATTTTTGTTTTGTTGGGATTAAAACTAGCTTGTCTAAAATTGCTTTATAGAGAATCCGTTCGAATTTTAACGAAGTAAAAAGCTGAAAGTTTTAGATTTATCTGTATAATTTTGTTCAAAATCTAATAATTAACTATTTAAACTCTTAAAATTTGATTTAATAACATCTGGTTTTGTTTTGTTCGGACTAAAACGTCCACGTCTAAAAAGGCTTTATAGAGAATCTGTTTAAATTTTAAACAAGTAAAAAGCTGAAAATTTTAGATTAATATGTATAATTTTGTTCAAAAGACCATAATTAACTATTTGAACTCGTAAAATTTGATATAAATAATATCTGATTTTCGTTTTGTAGGGATTAAAACGTGCATGTCTATAAAGGCTTTATAGAGAATCCATTCGAATTTTAACCGAGTAAAAAGCTAAAAGTTTTAGATTAATCTGTATAATTTTATTCAAAAGCTAAAAATTAAATATTTGAACTCAAAAAATTTAATTTAATAAAATTTGGTTTTCATTTTGTTAACATTAAAATGTGCATGTCTAAAATGACTTTGTAGAGAATCCGTTCGAATTTTAAACGAGTAAAAAGCTAAAAATTTTAGATTAATCTATATAATTTTGTTCAAAATCCCATATTCAACTATTCGAAATAGTAAAATTTTATTTAATAACATCTAATTTTTGTTTTGTTGGGATTAAAACTTGCTTGACTAAATTTGCTTTATAGAGAATCCATTCGAATTTTAACCAAGTAAAAAGCTGAAAATTTTTTATTTATCTGTATAATTTAGTTCAAAATCTCATAATTAACTATTTAAACTCTTAAAATTTGATTTAATAACATCTGGTTTTGTTTTGTTCGGACTAAAACGACCACGTCTAAAGGCTTTATAGAGAATCCGTTCAAATTTTAAACGAGTAAAAAGCTGAAAATTTTAGATTAATATGTATAATTTTGTTCAAAAGACCATAATTAACTATATGAACTCGTAAAATTTGATATTAATAACATCTGAATTTTGTTTTGTTTGGATTAAAACGTGCATGTCTAAAAAGGCTTTATAGAGAATCCGTTCGAATTTCAACCGAGTAAAAAGCTTAAAATTTTAGATTAATCTGTATAATTTTGTTCAAAAGCTCAAAACTAAATATTTGAACTCATAAAATTTCATTTAATAAAATCTTGTTTTCGTTTTGTTGGGATTAAAATGTGCATGTCTAAAAAGGCTTTATAGAGAATTTGTTCGAATTTTAACCGAGTAAAAAGCTAAAAATTCTATATTGATCTATATAATTTTGTTTAAAAGACTATATTCAACTATTTGAACTCATAAAATTTGATTTAATAACATCTGGTTTTAGTTTTGGTGGGATTAAAACGTGCACGTCTAAAATTGCTTTATAGAGAACCCGTTCGAATTTTAACCGAGTAAAAAGCTAAAAATTTTAGATTTATCTGTATAATTTTGTTCAAAATCCCATATTCAACTATTTGAACTCATAAATTTCATTTAATAACATCTGGTTTTTGTTTTGTTCGGATTAAAACGTCCATGTCTAAAAAGGCTTTATAGAGAACCCGTTCAAATTTTAACCGAGTAAAAAGCTGAAACTTTTAGATTAATTTGTATAATTTTATTCAGAAGCCCATAATTAATTATTTGAACTCAAAAAATTTGATTTAATAACATCTCGTTATCATTTTGTTTGGATTAAAACGTGCATATCTAAAAAGGCTTTATAGAGAATCTGTTCGAATTTTAACCTACTAAAAAGTTGAAAATTTTAGATTAACTTGTATAATTTTGTTCAAAAGCCCATAATTAACTATTTGAACTCATAAAATTTGATTTAATAACATCTGGTTTTCGTTTTGTTAGGATTAAAACGTGCATGTCTATAAAGGCTTTATAGAGAATCCGTTCGAATTTTAACCGAGTAAAAAGCTAAAAATTTTAGATTAATCTGTATAATTTTATTCAAAAGCTCAAAATTAAATATTTGAACTCGTAAAATTTCATTTAATAAAATTTGGTTTTTGTTTTGTTGGGATTAAAATGTGTATGTCTAAAAAGGCTTTGTAGCGAATCCGTTCGAATTTTAACCGAGTAAAAAGCTAAAAATTTTAGATTAATCTATATACTTTTGTTCAAAAGCCCATATACAACTATTTGAACTCATAAAATTTGATTTAATAACACCTGGCTTTTGTTTTGGTGGGATTAAAACTTGCATGTCAAAAATTGCTTTATAGAGAATCCGTTCGAATTTTAACTGAATAAAAAGCTAAAAATTTTAGATTTATCTGTATAATTTTGTTCAAAATCCTATAATTAACTATTTGAACTCATAAAATTTGATTTAATAACATCTGGTTTTCGTTTTGTTGGGATTAAAACGTGCATGTCTAAAAAGTCTATATAGAGAATCCGTTCAAATTTTAACCGAGTAAAAAGCTGAAACTTTTAGATTAATTTGTATAATTTTGTTCAAAAGCCCATAATTAATTATTTGAACTCAAAAAATTTGATTTAATAACATCTACTTATCGTTTTGTTCGGTTTAATACGTGCATGTCTAAAAAAGCTTTATAGAGACTCTGTTTGAATTTTAACCGAGTAAAAAGTTGAAAATTTTAGATTAATTTGTATACATTTGTTAAGAAGCCCATAATTAATTATTTGAACTCAAAAAAGTTGATTTAATAACATCTAGTTATCTTTTTGTTGGGATTAAAACGTGTATGTCTAAAAAGGCTTTATAGAGAATCCGTTCAAATTTTAACCGAGTAAAAAGCTTAAAATTTTTGATTAATTTGTATAGCTTTATTCAAAAGCCCTTAATTAACTATTTGAACTCATAAAATCTTATTTAATAACATCTGATTTTTGTTTTGTTGGGATTAAAACGTGCATGTCTAAAAAGGCTTTATAGAGAATCCGTTCGAATTTTAACCGAGTAAAAAGCTAAAAATTTTAGATTAATCTATATAATTTTGTTGAATAGCCCATATTCAACTATTTGAACTCGTAAAATTTGATTTAATAACATCTAATTTTTGTTTCGTTGGGATTAAAACTAGCCTATCTAAAATTGCTTTATAGAGAATCCTTTCAAATTTTAACGAAGTAAAAAGCTAAAAGTTTTAGATTTATCTGTATAATTTTGTTCAAAATCTCATAATTAACTATTTAAACTCTTAAAATTTGATTTAATAACATTTGGTTCTTTTTTGTTCGGACTAAAACGTCCACGTCTAAAAAGGCTTTATAGAGAATCTGTTTAAATTTTAAACAAGTAAAAAGCTGAAAATTTTAGATTAATATGTATAATTTTGTTCAAAAGGCCATAATTAACTATTTGAACTCGTAAAATTTGATATAAATAATATCTGATTTTCGTTTTGTTGGGATTAAAACGTGCATGTCTAAAAAGGCTTTATAGAGAATTTGTTCAAATTTTAACCGAGTAAAAAGCTTAAAATTTTAGATTAATCTGTATAATTTTGTTCAAAAGCCGATAATAAATTATTTGAACTCATAAAATTTGATTTAATAACATATAGTTATCATTTTGTTCGGATTAAAACGTGCATGTCTAAAAAGTCTTTATAGAGTATCCGTTCTAATTTTAACCGACTAAAAAGCTTAAAATTTTAGATTAATCTGTATAATTTTGTTCAAAAGCCCATAATTAACTATTTGAACTCGTAAAATTTGATTTAATAACCTCTGGTTTTTGTTTTGTTCGGATTAAAACGTCTACGTCTAAAAAGGCTTTATAGAGAATCCGTTCGAATATTATCCGAGTAAAAAGCTAAAAATTTTAGGTTAATCTGTATAATTTTGTTTAAAAGACCATATTCAACTATTTGAACTCATAAAATTTGAATTAATAACATCTAGTTTTTGTTTTGGTAGGATTAAAACTTGCATGTCAAAAATTGCTTTATAGAGAATCCGTTCAAATTTTTTTTTGAGAAAAGGGCCTCATTAAAAAAACCCTATAGCCAAACCACCCCGAGGGGCAGTAGGGCCCCTATGGGGAAAAGAGTACCCAAGATCTTATTGAGAAGGGGAGGAGAACCTCTCCGAGTTTACAGAAGCCCGAATAAAATCGGGAAAGTCAAAAGAGAAAAAGCAAGAAGAAAAGGAACGCAAAGCCCTAGTAGCTAACACATGGGCTACAACATTAGCCTCTCTAGGTACATAACAAATCTTACGGTCAGGTAAAGTACCAAGAGTGGAACGGATACGGGACACCAGAGGTTGCACAGAGGAAAGGTCCTGGTAAAGGGGATCATTGACCTTATTAGCAATGGAGGCGGAGTCCGTCTCGAAAATAACACGGGTCCAACCATTAGAAAGGGCCAGCTTCAGACCTTCCAAGAGGGCAAGAGCTTCAGCAGAGGCAGGATCCGGACAGAGGAGAGGCAAAGAGCAACCACCAAGGACAATGCCGGAGGAATCCCTAGCAATGACACCAGCTGCTGCTCCATTTAACACGGGGTCGAAAGCACCATCCGCGTTAATCTTGACGTAACCAGGATCTGGTTTCGTCCATCTAGCGAGAGCAAAGGTAGGCTCAGCTAGCCGGAAAAGTGGACGAGATGCATTATTAGCTGAGGCATAATCATGTAAAAGGCTAAGAGCATTAGTGACGGTTAACCAGACTGGTTGACGATGGTTATTATGGACAAAGTCATTGCGACGGTTCCAGAGATTCCATAAGATCGTAAGAAAAAGAGAGAATTGATGAAGAGAAAGAAAGCCAGCTGCCGTAGAAAGCCACTGATGAGGAGAGGTATAAACAGAAGAAAGAAGTCGAGATGGGAGTCCCGCCAACTGAAACGCCTCCCTAGTGCAGGGGCAGTCCCTCAGAGCGTGGAGGGTAGTTTCAATGGCTAAATTGCATATAGGGCAAATCTCCGAGCCTAGATTGGCCTGAAGGAGTTTGTGACCAGACGGTAGTGCATTATGGCAAAGACGCCAAGCAAAAGAACGCACCTTGGGAAGTGTGGGTAATTTAGAGAGAATTTTCCATAGTTTAGAGGGCCTGTTAACTGGCCCTGGCCGAACCCTCAAAAATTGATAACCCGATCCGTTCAAATTTTAACCAAGTAAAAAGCTGAAAATTTTAGATTTAGTTGTATAATTATTTTCAAAATCTCATAATTAAGTATTTGAACTTATAAAATTTTATTTAATAACATCTAGTTTTTGTTTTGTTCGGATTAAAATGTGCATGTCTAAAATTACTTTATACAGAATGCGTTCGAATTTTAACCGAGTAAAATGATGAAAATTTTAGATTTCTCTGTATAATTTTGTTCAAAATCCCATAATTAACTATTTTAACTCATAAAATTTTATTTAATAACATAAGGATTTTGTTTTGTTCGGATTAAAACGTGCAGGTCTAAAAAGACTTTATATAGTATCCGTTCAAATTTTAACCGAGTAAAAAGATGAAACTTTTAGATTAATCTGTATAATTTTGTTCAAAAGCCCATAATTAATTATTTGAAATCAAAAAATTTAATTTAATAACATCTAGTTATCGTTTTGTTCGGATTAAAACGTGCATGTCTAAAAAGGCTTTATAGAGAATTCGTTCGAATTTTAACCGAGTAAAAAACTGAAAATTTTAGATTAATCTATATAATTTTGTTCAAAAGCCCTTAATTAACTATTTGAACACATAAAATTTAATTTAATAACATCTGATTTTCGTTTTGTTGGGATTAAAACGTGCATGTCTAAAAAGGCTTGATAGAGAATCCGTTCGAATTTTAACCGAGTACAAAGCTGAAAATTTTAGATTAATAATTATAATTTTGATCAAAAGCTCAAAATTAACTATTTGAACTCATAAAATTTAATTTAATAAAATCTGGTTTTCGTTTTGTTGGGATTAAAACGTGCATGTGTAAATGGTCTTTAAAGAGAATCTGTTCGAATTTTAACCGAGTAAAAAGCTAAAAATTGTAGATTAATCTGCATAATTTTGTTTAAAATCTCATAATTAACTATTTGAACTCACAAAATTTGATTTAATAACATCTAGTTATCGTTTTATTCGAATTAAAATGTGCACGTCTAAAAAGGCTTTATGGAGATTCCTTTTGAATTTTAACCGAGTAAAAAGCTGAAAATTTTAGATTAATCTGTATAATTTTTTTCAAAAGCCCATAATTAACTATTTGAATTCGTAAAATTTGATTTAATAACATCTGATTTTCGTTTTGTTGGGATTAAAATGGGCATGTCTAAAAAGGCTTTATAGAGAATCCGTTCGAAATTTAACAAAGTAAAAAGCTGAAAATTTTAGATTAATCTGTATAATTTTGTTCAAAAGCTCAAAATTAAATATTTGAACTCATAAAATTTCTTTTAATAAAATCTTGTTTTTGTTTTTTTGCATTAAAATGTGCATGTCTAAAAAGGCTTTGTAGAGAATTCGTTGGAATTTTAACCGAGTAAAAAGGTAAAAATTTTAGGTTAATTTGTATAATTTTGTTTAAAAGACCATATTCAACTATTTGAAATCATAAAATTTGATTTAATAACATCTGTTTTTCGTTTTGGTAGGATTAAAACTTGCATGTCTAAAATTGCTTTATAGAGAATCCGTTCGAATTTTAACCGAGTAAAAAGCTAAAAATTTTAGATTTATCTATATAATTTTGTTCAAAATCCCATAATTAACTATTTGAACTCATAAAATTTTATTTAATAAAATCTGGTTTTTGTTTTGTTCGGATTAAAACGTCCACGTGTAAAAAGGCTTTATAGAGAATCCGTTCGAATATTAATCGAGTAAAAAGCTAAAAATTTTAGATTAATCTATATAATTTTGTTTAATAGACCATATTCAACTATTTGAAATCATAAAATTTGATTTAAGAACATCTGATTTTCGTTTTGGTGCGATTAAAACTTGATTGTCTAAAATTGCTTTATAGAGAATCCGTTCGAATTTTAACCGAGTTTAAAGTTGAAAATTTTAGATTTATCTGTATAATTTGCTCAGAATCCCATAATTAACTATTTGAACTCGTAAAATTTGATTTAAAAACATCTGGTTTTGGTTTTGTTCGGATTAAAACGTGCATGCCTAAATAGGCTTTATAGAGAATCTGTTCGAATTTAACCGAGTAAAAACCAGAAAATTTTAGATTTATCTGTATAATTTTGTTCAAAATCCCATAATTAACTATTTGAACTCATAAAATTTGATTTAATAACATCTGATTTTCGTTTTGTTGGGATTAAAACGTGCATGTCTAAAAAGGCTTGATAAAGAATCCGTTCGAATTTTAACCGAGTACAAAGCTGAAAATTTTAGATTAATAAGTATAATTTTGTTCAAAAGCTCAAAATTAACTATTTGAACTCATAAAATTTCATTTAATAAAATTTGGCTTTCGTTTTGTTGGGATTAAAACGTGCATGTGTAAATGGGCTTTAAAGAGAGTCTGTTCGAATTTTAACCGAGTAAAAAGCTGAAAATTGTAGATTAATCTACATAATTTTGTTTAAAATCCCACAATTAACTATTTGAACTCATAAAATTTGATTTAATAACATCTAGTTATCGTTTTATTCGGATTAAAATGTGCATGTCTAAAAAGGCTTTATGGAGATTCCGTTTGAATTTTAACCGAGTAAAAATCTGAGAATTTTAGATTAATCTGTATAATTTTTTCAAAAGCCCATAATTAACTATTTGAATTCATAAAATTTGATTTAATAGCATCTGATTTTAGTTTTGTTGGGATTAAAATGGGCATGTCTAAAAAGGCTTTATAGAGAATCCGTTCGAATTTTAACAAAGTAAAAAGCTGAAAATTTTAGATTAATCTGTACAATTTTGTTCAAAAGCTCAAAATTAAATATTTGAACTCATAAAATTTCATTTAATAATATCTTGTTTTCGTTTTGTTTGCATTCAAATGTGCATGTCTAAAAAGGCTTTGTAGAGAATTCGTTGGAATTTTAATCGAGTAAAAAGCAAAAAAATTTAGGTTAATTTGTACAATTTTGTTTAAAAGACCATACTCAACTATTTGAACTCATAAAATTTAATTTAATAATATCTGGTTTTCGTTTTGGTAGGATTAAAACTTGCATGTCTAAAATTACTTTATAGAGAATCCGTTCGAATTTTAACCGAGTAAAATGATGAAAATTTTAGATTTATCTGTATAATTTTATTCTAAATCCCATAATTAACTATTTGAACTCATAAAATTTTATTTAATAACATCTGGTTTGGTTTTGTTCGGATAAAAACGTCCACGTGTAAAAAGGCTTTATAGAAAATCCGTTCGAATATTAACCGAGTAAAAAGCAAAAAATTTTAGATTAATCTGTATAATTTTGTTTAATAGACCATATTCAACTATTTGAAATCATAAAATTTGATTTAACAACATCTGGTTTTCGTTTTGGTGGGACTAAAACTTGCATGTCTAAAATTGCTTTATAGAGAATCCGTTCAAATTTTAACCGAGTTTAAAGTTGAAAATTTTAGATTTATCTGTATAATTTGCTCAGAATCCCATAATTAACTATTTGAACTCGTAAAATTTTATTTAAAAACATCTGGTTTTTATTTTGTTCGGATTAAAACGTGCATGTCTAAATAGGCTTTATAGAGAATTTGTTCAAATTTAACCGAGTAAAAACCAGAAAATTTTAGATTTATCTGTATAATTTTGTTCAAAATCCCATAATTAACTATTTGAACTCATAAAATTTGATTCAATAAAATCTGGTTTTCATTTTGTTTGGATTAAAATGTGCATGTCTAAAAAGGCTTTATAGAGAATTCGTTCAAATTTTAACCGAGTAAAATGTTGAAAATTTTAGATTAATCTGTATAATTTTGCTCAAAATCTCATAATTAACTATTTTAACTCATAAAATTTGATCTAATATCATCTGGTTTTGTTTTGTTCGGAATAAAACGTCATTGTCTAAAATGGCTTTATAGAGAATCCATTCAAATTTTAAATGAGTAAAAAGTTGAAAATTTTAGATTAATCTGTATAATTTTGTTTAGAAGCCCATAATTAATTATTTGAACTCAAAAAATTTGATTTAATAACATCTACTTATCATTTTGTTCAGATTAAAACGTTCATGTCTAAAAAGGCTTTATAGAGAATCCGTTCGAATTTTAACCAAGTAAAAAGCTTAAAATTTTAGATTAATCTGTCTAATTTTGTTCAAAAGCCTATAATTAATTATTTAAACTCAAAAAATATGATTTAATAACATCTAGTTATCGTTTTGTTCGTATTAAAACGTGTATGTCTAAAAAGACTTTATAGAGAATCCGTTTGAATTTTAACCGAGTAAAAGGCTAAAAATTTTAGATTAATCTGTATAATTTTGTTCAAATGCCCTTAATTAACTATTTGAACTGATAAAATTTGATTTAATAACATCTGATTTTCGTTTTGCTGGGATTAAAACGTGCATGTCTAAAAAGGCTTGATAGAGAATCCGATGGAATTTTAACCGAGTAAAAAGTTGAAAATTTTATATTAATAAGTATAATTTTGTTCAAAAGCTCAAAATTAACGATTTGAACTCATGAAATTTCATTTAATAAAATCTGGTTTTTGTTTTGTTGGGATTAAAACGTGCAAGTGTAAATGGATTTTAAAAAGAATCTGTTCGAATTTTAACCGAGTAAAAAGCTGAAAATTTTAGATTAATCTACATAATTTTATTCAAAAGCCCATAATTTTGTTGGGATTAAAACGTCCATGTCTAAAAAGGCTTTATAGAGAATCCGTTCAAATTTTAAACGAGTAAAAAGCTGAAAATTTTAGATTAATCTGTATAATTTTGTTTAAAAGCCCATAATTAATTATTTGAACTCAAAAAATTTGATTTAGTAACATCTACTTATCATTTTGTTCGGATTAAAACGTACATGTCTAAAAAGTCTTTATAGAGAATCCGTTCAAATTTTAACCGAGTAAACAGCTGAAAGTTTTAGATTTATCTGAATAATTTTGTTCAAAAGCCCATAATTAATTATTTGAAATCAAAAAATTTGATTTAATAACATCTAGTAATTGTTTCGTTCAGATTAAAACTTGCATGTCTAAAAAGGCTTTATAGAGAATCTGTTCGAATTTTAACCGACTAAAACATTGAAAATTTTATATTAATCTGTATAATTTTGTTTAAAAGCTCGTAATTAACTATTTGAACTCATAAAATTTGATTTAATAACATCTGGTTTTCGTTTTGTTGTGATTAAAACGTGTAAGTCTATTAAGGCTTTATAGAGAATCCGTTCGAATTTTAACCGAGTAAAAAGCTAAAAATTTTATATTAATTTGTATAATTTTTATTCAAAAGCTCAAAATTAAATATTTGAACTCATAAAATTTCATTTAATAAAATGTAGTTTTCGTTTTGTTGAGATTAAAATGTGCATGTCTAAAAAGGCTTTATAGAGAATCCGTTTGAATTTTAACCGAGTAAAAAGCTGAAAATTTTAGATTAATCTACATAATTTTGTTCTGAAGCCCATAATTATTTATCTGAAATCAAAAAATTTGATTTAATAATATCTAGTTATCGTTTTGTTCGGATTAAAACGTGCATGTCTAAAAAGGCTTTATAGAGAATCCGTTTGAATTTTAACCGAGTAAAAGGCTGAAAATTTTAGATTAATCTATTTAATTTTGTTCAAAAGCCCTTAATTAACTATTTGAACTGATAAAATTTGATTTAATAACATCTGATTTTCGTTTTGTTCGGATTAAAACGTGCATGTCTAAAAAGGCTTTATAGAGAATCCGTTAAAATTTTAACCAAGTAAACAACTAAAAATTTTAGATTAATCTGTATAATTTTGTTCAAAAGCCCATAATTAATTTTTTGAACTCAAAAAATTTGATTTAATAACATCTAGTAATTAACTATTTCAACTCTTTAAACTCTTAAAATTTGATTTAATAACATCTGGTTTTGTTTTGTTCGGACTAAAACGACCACGTCTAAAGGCTATATAGAGAACCCGTTCAAATTTTAAACGAGTAAAAAGTTGAAAATTTTAGATTAATCTGTATAATTTTGTTCAAAAGCCCATAATTAACTATTTGAACTCGTAAAATTTGATTTAATAACATCTGATTTGCGTTTTGTTGGGATTAAAATGTGCAAGTCTATAAAAGCTTTATAGAGAATCCGTTCAAATTTTAACCGAGTAAAAAGCTAAAAATTTTAGATTAATCTGTATAATTTTTATTCCAAAGCTCAAAATTAAATATTTGAACTCATAAAATTTCATTTAATAAAATATGGTTTTCGTTTTGTTGAGATTAAAATGTGCATGTCTAAAAAGGCTTTATAGAGAATCCGTTTGAATTTTAACCGAGTAAAAAGCTGAAAATTTTAGATTAAACTACATAATTTTGTTCAAAAGCCCATAATTAATTATTTGAACTCAAAAAATTTGATTTAATAATATCTAGTTATCGTTTTGTTCGGATTAAAAGGTGCATGTCTAAAACGGCTTTATAGAGAATCTGTTTGAATTTTAACCTAGTAAAAAGTTGAAAATTTTAGATTTATCTATAAAATTTTGTTCAAAATCTGATAATTAACTCTTTGAACTAATCAATTTTGATTTAATAACATCTGGTTTTGTTTTGTTCAGATTAAAATGTCCACGTCTAAAAAGGCTTTTTATAGAGAATCCGTTCAAATTTTAAACGAGTAAAAAGCTAAAAATTTTAGATGAATCTATATAACATGTTTAAAAGCCCATAATTAATTATTTTAACTCAAAAAATTTGATTTAATATCATCTAGTTTTCATTTTGTTCGGATTAAAACGTGCATGTCTAAAAAGGCTTTATAGAGAATCCGTTCAAATTTTAACTGAGTAAAAAGATAAAAATTTTAGATTTATCTGTATAATTTTGTTCGAAATCCCATAATTAACTATTTGAACTCATAAAATTTGATTTAATAACATCTGGTTTTTGTTTTGTTCGGATTAAAACGTACATGTCTAAAAAATCTTTATAGAGAATCCGTTAGAATTTTAACCGAGTAAAAAGCTAAAAATTTTATATTTTTCTGTATAATTTTGTTCAAAATCTCATAATTAACTATTTAAATTCTTAAAATTTGATTTAATATTATATGGTTTTGTTTTGTTCAGATTAAAACGTCCACGTCTAAAAAGGCTTTATAGAGAATGCGTTCAAATTTTAAACGAGTAAAAAGCTAAAACTTTTAGATTAATCTATATAATTTTGTTTAAAAGCCCATAATTAATTATTTGAACTCAAAAAATTTGATTTAATAACATCTACTTATCATTTTGTTCAGATTAAAACGTTCATGTCTAAAAAGGCTTTATAGAGAATCCGTTCGAATATTTTTTTTTGAAAGAAAGGGCCTCATTAAAAAACCCTATAGCCATTCACCCTGAGAGGAGATTAGGCCCCTATGGGGAAAAGAGTACCCAAGTTATTATTGAGAAGAAGAGGAAAACCTCTCCGAGAGTACAGAAGCCCGAATATAATCGGGAAAAAACAGTCAAAAGAGCAAGAGGAAAACGAACGTAAAGCCCTAGTAGACAAAATATGGGCTACAACATTAGCAGCTCGAGGCACATAACATATCTGACAATCAGGCAAGGTACCAAGAGTGGTGCGGATGCGAGTAACCAAGTGTTGCACTGTGGAAATATCTTGGGAAGGAGCGTTGTTTACTTTGTTGGAAATGGAAGCAGAGTCCGTTTCAATGACCACATTAGTCCAACCGTTGTTAGCAACAAGACGCAAACCTTCCAGGATGGCAAGAGCCTCAGCAGAAGCAGGATCCGGACAAATGAGGGGCATGGCACAACCACCAAGCACCGAGCCAGTAGAGTCTCGAGCAATGACGCCTGCCGCAGCCTCCTTTAAGACAGGGTCGAAGGCCCCATCTGTGTTAATTTTGATGAAACTCGGAGCCGGTTTCATCCATCTAGCTTGAGCGAAGGTGGGCTCAGCTAGCCGGGAGCACGAGCGGGTCACATCATTAAGTGATGTATAATCAGTAAAAAGTTTCTGGGCATTGGAAACAGTTAACCAAACCGGTTGAAGATGATTGGTATGAACAAAGTCATTACGGCGGTTCCATAAGTTCCATAAAACTGTGACAAGGAACGAGAATTGGTGCAAAGAGAGGAAACCAGCAACATCAGAAAGCCACTGATGGGGGGAAGAGGAAGCATTAGATAGAATCCGAGATGGGAGTCCAGACAGAAGGAGCTCCTCCTTAGCGCTAGGACAATCCCTCAAGGCATGGAGGGAGGACTCAATAGCCACATTACATATAGGGCAAACCCCTAGCCCGAGATTGGCATGAAAGATCTTCTGCCCAGAGGGTAGTGCATCATGACATAACCGCCAACCAAAGGAACGAACTTTGGGTAAAGTAGGTAATTTAGATAAGATTTTCCAAAGCTTGGAAGGCATGTGAATAGGCCCTGGCTGGAGCTGCAGGAATTGATAACCGGATCGAACTGTATATATACCAGCATCATGGTGTCCCCAAAGTATGGTGTCTTCAACATCATTAATAATTGGGACATTAAGAACGGTATTAGCGTCTTCATAGGAAAAATACTCTCGCACTTTTGGTTCATCCCAACGAGGCAAGTTATGCAGCATAAAAGTGCCTGCACGAAGAGGGACTTCATCATTCACCTCATAATCTCCGTAAAGATTTACAGGCTGAGAACCACCCTATTTGTCAAAATGAATCTGAATGTTACTGGAAATGCCAGGGGGTTTGAAGAAACCATTGCAAAGCTTAGAGATAGCAATGCTAAGACCCTTCCAAGCAAAGGAGGAGCTCCGAGTATAACTAGATTCAAGGACAGATCCCGCCGGATAATATTTGCACTTGTAGACCTGACAAAGAAGGTTAGCAGGCTCGCAAATCAACCTCCAAATTTATTTACCGAGTAAAGCAATATTAAAATAGTGAAGGTCCCTAAAACCAACACCGCCAGCTGCTTTTGGTAGGCATATGGTGTACCAAGGAAGCATGTGCCAACCTCGTTTGTCAGCTTTCCCAGACCACCAGTACCGATGTATCGCGATGGTCATGTCATCAATAATGTTTTGTGGTAAAAGGTAACAAGACATAACATATTGAGGCATAGATTGTATAACAGATTTAATGAAAATTTCCTTACCACTAAAGGAAAGGAGATGGTTATCCCAAGTACTTAGACGAGCATTCATTTTTTCTCTTGTGAACCCAGAGCTGCAGTTTTGTTCTTTCCAATAAGGAGAGGAACTCCTAGATAAATACCAGGATCATCCACCTGAAGAACATGGAGGATAGCATTGATATCCGACTGGAGCGGAGTAGGTGTTCTCCGTGAGAAAAAGATAGTGGATTTTTCAAAATTCACCGCCTGCCCAGACGAGATGACATAAGTATGAAAAACATCCTTAAGTCGTTGAGCTTCTGTAGTTGTGTTCCTAAAGAAAACCACACAGTCATCTACAAAGAGAAGGTGGTTGACACGGGGTCCATTTCTGCTGGCACAAAGCCCAGGGAGGTGACCATTTGTTTGTTCAAAGTTAAGCAGTGCAGAAAGTCCTTGAGTACAGAAGAGAAATAGAAAAGGAGAGAGAGGATCCCCTTGCCGTAGACCTCTATTGGGCTTGAAAGGGCGCGAAAGGGAAACGTTGATGCGGACTTGAAATAAGACAGAGGAAACACACCTCATAATAAGGGAAACCCAGCTTGAGTTGAAACCTAGTCGAGACATAATTTGCTCGAGAAAGGGCCATTCAACACGGTCAAAGGCTTTTTCCATGTCGAGCTTTAGGCTAGCACCTTTTTCCAATGAGGTGACATCTATATTTAACGTATGGATGAGCTCATGAGCAATAAGAATGTTATCATTAATGCTCCGTCCATGGACGAAGGCAGCCTGAGTGCCACTGATATATAATGGAATAATAGATTTTAAACAGTTAACTAAAACTTTTGACACAGTTTTATAGATGACTGTACAAAGACTAATAGGACGTAGATGGCGCATCGTAGTAGGTTTGCTAATTTTGGGAATAAGAACAATGATGAAACGATTAACCTCGTCCATATTAACAGACCCTCTCAGGAGACCGAGGCAAAGATTTGTAAAATCCTGGCCAAGGATATGCCAATACTTCCGGAAGAAGCCACTCGGGAAGCCATCGACTCCTGGGTCTTTCCTCGGATCGATATCACAAAATGCAAGAAAGACTTCATCAGCTGTAAAGTCCTTATTAAGGTCATTGTTCATAGATTCGGTAAAAATAGAAGGAATGTTATCCAAGATGGAAGATGCTATTGTAGGGGAGGAGGAAGTAAAAAGGGTTTGAAAGTAATTAATAGTAATAGACATAATGTCAACCGTGTTGGTTTGCCATATATTCTGGTGGTTAAAGAGACCAACAATATTATTCTTCCGCCGACGGTTATTCGCCCTGGCATGAAAGAAAGCAGTGTTTTTGTCACCAAATTCCAACCAGTGTGTCCGAGCTCGTTGAGCCCAATAAATTTCCTTTGCATTTAGCAAGGTGTCCAGCTCACTTTTAGCTGAAATAAGATTTTGATTGTCCGAATCTGAAAGCTGATGCTTGAGACACATATTGATAAAGTCAGTCAGTTGGGTTATACGCTCATTTGATTTAATACGCTTATTAGTTTGCCAAGTAGCTAAGAATCGTCCAATAGTTCGAAGCTTCTCAATGGTCGAGCCAGTATGGTTGGACCAAATCTTCGTGATACGGGATAGGACAGTTGGGTTGTCAGCCCAACAGGTCTCATAACGAAACGGGGTATTGGTACGTTTAGAGCGCAAAGGTGGAAAGGGGTTAGTATCCATTAAAATAGGGCAGTGGTCAGAACGCGCCTAAAAGAAGGAAGTAGCTCGACAATTAGAAAAAGAGTGAAACCAAGCAGAGTTACCAAGGAATCGATCAATTCTTTCCAAGATAGTTCCGGTAGTACGACTTGATCTAGTCCAAGTGAACCAACCGGAAGTTGGTTTACAATCAAAAAGATCATTCTGAGCAAGACAATCTCGAAAGTTATTAATTTGCGATCGAGCACGGCGAGAACCACCTTGTTTTTCATAATCATGAAGAATTTCATTAAAATCCCCCCCTAAAAGCCAGGGAAGGGTTGAGGATGAGTTAAGAGAATTTATTAGCTGCCAAGTTTTGTATTTGTTTGCAGTTTCAGGGAAGCCATGTAGACCGGAAAAGTGGAAACGGATGGACCCAAAGGAAATAATGACGTCAATATGACAATCCGAATAGGAAAGCAAATCAATTGAAGTATTGGTATTCCAAATTATAGCAAGCCCAGTACAAGAAGGCCTGAGATCAATGGCTATACAACCATGCATGCCCAGTTTATGCTTAATCTGTTCCATATTGTGTGTGTTCAATCTAGTCTCACAAAGAAAGAGAAATCGGTATCATGCTTAGTAGTAGCATGTTGTAATGCACGAACTTCCTGGGTGTTGCCAAGACCCTGGCAGTTCCAACATAAGAGTTTTATTCCTCCCGGCGGGGTTGATCACAGTCCACCTCCGCCGCAGAGTTTTTTGCACTGCTCATCCCAGCCACATCCATTCTGGTTAAAAGATTAAAAGGAGAAAATTTGCGAAGCATATACCACAAGCGGTTCGTACAAAAAACACCAAGTTTAGGACACGAAACTGACTTACAAAGCCGAATAATAGGAGCCATTTGCAAGATAACGACATCATGAAAGATGTTGGAACAATCCCTATGTAAGGGTGGTATATTCAACGCAGAGTGTGTGAAACATAAATAACAGACAAAATAGATAGATATAGGAGATTTAGTTTGGTATATCTTATAACAACAAACTGAAACAATAACAACAACAAAAAAAAAAGAACGTAGAAGAAGAACAGAAATAGTAAAAAGAGAAAACAAGAAGGGTATTATTAATCCAAATAAAGAAGAACATCAAAGCAAGAAAATCATAATGAAACGAAAAAGACACTAGAATAATGAAACGGAAGAACCAAAAACATAAGTGCATCATGCATGAAAACAACATGTTGTAAAAGAGGAACTGTCAGAGCGTTGCCCAAGCCCAGACAGTTCCAAAAGAAATTGATCATTTTGCTCGATGGGGTTGATAAGAGTCAACCTCCGCCGCAGAGTTTTTTGCGCTGCTCATCCCAGCTTTCTCTATTGATGTTGTGCTGGCTCTTGGTCGTTTGACCCTAGTAGATTCATCTGAGGGAGGAGTTCTTTTAGCACCTCGACTTGAAGTTGGCCGGACAGGACGCTTAGGCGTTGGCGCAGAATCTAGCCAATCAGCTGCTTCCTAGAAATCATGGTCATTGGCGAGATCAGCCTCAAGCTCTTGGAGATCAGGATCAGAGAGACTCACCTCCCCTACGTTGGCGTTGGATTGTTGCCTAGTAGTAATATTAGAGCTTTGGTCAGGAAAAATCATTTGCAGCGGCTGCGAAGGATATCGATGAGCAAAGAGTTTACTAGGAACCGTTGGGAGTAGGCGAGGACCTTTGGGAATTGGCAGTTCAGTGATTGATACAGACTCAGTGCCGTTGGTCGGAAGATATGTCAAAGACACTTTAGATTTACCTTTCTCAGTGTTGGCATTGGTGTTGGATGTTTGGGAGGACGAAGACATTTGCTGAGCATTATTATCATTGGTGATATAGCGGATACGACCTCTTTGGGTGGGTTGTGAATCTTTCTTCTTGGGAAGATACCTTAACCAGTCACCAAAAGGAAGTTGTTCAGGTCGCGATTCTTCCGGGACGGAACAAAGGTCGAGGGAATGGCCAATACGGCCACAACAATAGCAAATTAGGGGCAGACATTCATATTGGAGCAGATAGAACCTTGGAGAAGGACCACCCCCAAGAGAAATATAGCGTCGAATTGGTTGCGTGGCATCAATCGACAAACCCACCCGCAAGTAGTCAACCATGTTTAGATCAATTTTCCTCGTATCAATTTTTGTTACTGATCCAATAATGGTTCCAAGGGACATGCCAATATCATTAGCTGAATCCTCCATGGCCAGAAAGATGTGTGGGATGTTATAAATACACACCCAGATGTTCATTATAGAAAAGGAATGTTCATCAGGAGTGATAGCTGAATTGTACTGAGTGAGAGCAAGCCATTCATCTTTGTAGGTCCAAGGACCTCTATAGAGTATATCATCCTTAATTCTCTCATCCTTGAAACGGATGAGAAACATATATGGTTTCAAGATTCGCATAGAGACGAGTTTGGCCGAAGTCCAAATGCCAGTGAAAGCCTTGACAATCACCTGATAATCAATCTCCTTTGAAGTAATAAGCTTCCCAAGAAGAGAAGATTGTGTATCTTCTTCTGGTATACCCCAAGATATAAAGGGTTGGAAGATGGTTGCCTGTTCGAATATTAACCAAGTAAAAAGCTCAAATTTTTGGTTAATCTGCATAATTTTGTTCAAAAGCCCATAATTAATTATTTGAACTCAAAAAATTTGATTTAATAACATCTAGTTATCATTTTGTTCGGATTAAAACGTACATGTCTAAAAAGGCTTTATAGAGAATCCATTTAAATTTTAACCGAGTAAAAGGCTGAAAATTTTAGATTAATCTGTATAATTTTGTTCAAAAGCCCTTAATTAACTATTTGAACTGATTAAATTTGATTTAATAACATCTGATTTTCGTTTCGTTGGGATTAAAACGCGTATGTCTAAAAAGGCTTGATAGAGAATCCGTTGGAATTTTAACCGAGTAAAAAGCTCAAAATTTTAGATTAATAAGTATAATTTTGTTCAAATGCTCAAAATTAACTATTTGAACTCATAAAATTTCATTTAATAAAATCTGATTCTCATTTTGTTGGGATTAAAACGTGCATGTGTAAATGGGCTTTAAAGAGAATCTGTTCGACTTTTAACGGAGTAAAATGCTGAAAATTTTAGAATAATCTGCATAATTTTGTTCAAAAGCCCATAATTAATTATTTGAAATCAAAAAATTTGATTTAATAACATCTAGTTATCCTTTTATTCGGATTAAAACATGCATGTCTAAAAAGGCTTTATGGAGAATCCGTTTGAATTTTAACCGAGTAAAAAGCTAAAAATTTTAGATTAATCTATATAATTTTGTTCAAAAGCACTTAATTAACTATTTGAACTCATAAAATTTGATTTAATAACATCTTATTTTGGTTTTGTTCGGATTAAAACGTGCATGTCTAAAAAGGCTTTATAGAGAATCTGTTCAAATTTTAACCGAGTAAAAAGCTGAAAATTTTAGATTAATCTGTATAATTTTGTTCAAAAGCCCATAATTAATTATTTGAACTCAAAAAATTTGATTTAATAACATCTAGTAATTTTTTTGTTCGGATTAAAATGTGCATGTCTAAAAAGGCTTTATAGAGAATCTGTTCGAATTTTAACCGACTAAAAAGTTGAAAATTTTAGATTAATCTGTATAATTTTTTTAAAGCCCTTAATTAACTATTTGAACTCATAAAATTTGATTTAATAACATTTGGTTTTCGTTTTGTTGGGATTAAAACGTGCATGTCTATAAAGGCTTTATAGAGAATCCGTTCGAATTTTAACCGAGTAAAAAGCTAAAAATTTTAGATTAATCTGTATAATTTTATTTAAAAGCTAAAAATTAAATATTTGAACTCATAAAATTTCATTTAATAAAATCTGATTTTCGTTTTGTTGAGATTAAAATGTGCATGTCTAAAAAGGCTTTATAGAGAATCCGTTTATATTTTAACCGAGTAAAAAGCGGAAAATTTTAGATTAATATACATAATTTTGTTCAAAACCCCATAATTGATTATTTAAACTCAAAAAATTTGATTTAATAACATCTAGTTATCGTTTTGTTCGGATTAAAACGTGCATGTCTAAAAAGGCTTTATAGAGAATCCGTTTGAATTTTAACCGAGTAAAAAGCTGAAAATTTTAGATTTATCTATATAATTTTGTTCAAAATCTCATAATTAACTATTTGAACTCATCTAATTTGATTTAGTAATATTTGATTTTGTTTTGTTCGAATTAAAACGTCCACGTCTAAAAAGGCTTTATAGAGAATCCGTTCAAATTTTAAACGAGTAAAAAGCTGAAAATTTTAGATTAATCTATATAATTTTATTTAAAAGCCCATAATTAATTATTTGAACTCAAAAAAGTTTGATTTAATAACATCTACTTATCATTTTGTTCGGATTAAAATGTGCATGTCTAAAAAGGCTTTATAGAGAATCCGTTCGAATTTTAGCCGAGTAAAAAGCTGAAAATTTTAGATCAATCCACACAATTTTGTTCAAAACCCCATAATTAATTATTTAAACTCAAAAAATTTGATTTAATAACATCTAGTTATCGTTTTGTTCGGATTAAAACGTACATGTCTAAAAAGACTTTATAGAGAATCCGTTTAAATTTTAACCGAGTAAAAAGCTGAAAATTTTAGATTTATCTGTATAATTTTTTCAAATAATTAACTATTTGAACTCATAAAATTTGATTTATTATCATCTGGTTTTGTTTTGTTCGGATTAAAACGACCACGTCTAAAAAGGCTTTATAGAGAATCCGTTCAAATTTTAAATGTGTAAAAAGTTGAAACTTTTAGATTAATCTATATAATTTTTTTTAAAAGCCCATAACTAATTATTTGAACTCAAAAAATTTGATTTAATAACATCTACTTATCATTTTGTTCGGATTAAAACGTGCATGTCTAAAAAGGCTTTATAGAGAATCCGTTCGAATATTAACCGAGTAAAAAGCTGAAAATTTTCAGTTCAATTAATATAATTTTTTTCAAAATCTCATAATTAACTATTTGAACTCATAAAATTTGATTTAATATCATCTGGTTTTGTTTTGTTCGGATTAAAACGTCCACGTCTAAAAAGGTTTTATAGAGAATCTGTTCAAATTTTAACCGAGTAAAAAGCTGAAAATTTTAGATTAATCTGTATAATTTTGTTCAAAAGCCCATAATTAATTATTTGAACTCAAAAAATTTGATTTAATAACATCTAGTAATTGTTTTGTTCGGATTAAAACGTGCATGTCTAAAAAGGCTTTATAGAGAATCTGTTCGAATTTTAACCGACTAAAAAGTTGAAAATTTTAGATTAATCTGTATAATTTTGTTTAAAGCCCTTAATTAACTATTTGAACTCATAAAATTTGATTTAATAACATTTGGTTTTCGTTTTGTTGAGATTAAAATGTGCATGTCTAAAAAGGCTTTATAGAGAATCCGTTTATATTTTAACCGAGTAAAAAGCTGAAAATTTTAGATTAATCTACATAATTTTGTTCAAAACCCCCATAATTGATTATTTAAACTCAAAAAATTTGATTTAATAACATCTAGTTATCGTTTTGTTCGGATTAAAACGTACATGTCTAAAAAGGCTTTATAGAGAATCCGTTTGAATTTTAACCGAGTAAAAAGCTGAAAATTTTAGATTTATCTATATAATTTTTTTCAAAATCTCATAATTAACTAGTTGAACTCATCTAATTTGATTTAGTAACATTTGGTTTTGTTTTGTTCGGATTAAAACGTCCATGTCTAAAAAGGTTTTATAGAGAATCCGTTCAAATTTTAAACGAGTAAAAAGCTGAAAATTTTAGATTAATCTGTATAATTTTGTTTAAAAGCCCATAATTAATTATTTGAACTCAAAAAAGTTTGATTTAATAACATCTACTTATCATTTTGTTCGGATTAAAATGTGCATGTCTAAAAAGGCTTTATAGAGAATCCGTTCGAATTTTAGCCGAGTAAAAAGCTGAAAATTTTAGATTAATCTGCATAATTTTGTTCAAAAGCCCATAATTAATTAATTGAACTCAAAAAATTTGATTTAATAACATCTAGTTATTGTTTTGTTCGGATTAAAACGTGTACATCTAAAAAGACTTTATAGAGAATCCGTTTAAATTTTAACCGAGTAAAAAGCTGAAAATTTTAGATTTATCTGTATAATTTTTTCAAATAATTAACTATTTGAACTCATAAAATTTGATTTATTATCATCTGGTTTTGTTTTCTTCGGATTAAAACGACCACGTCTAAAAAGGCTTTATAGAGAATCCGTTCAAATTTTAAATGTGTAAAAAGTTGAAACTTTTAGATTAATCTATATAATTTTTTTTAAAAGCCCATAACTAATTATTTGAACTCAAAAAATTTGATTTAATAAGATCTACTTATCATTTTGTTCGGATTAAAACGTGCATGTCTAAAAAGGCTTTATAGAGAATCCTTTCGAATTTTAACCGAGTAAAAAGCTGAAAATTTTAGATTAATCAGTATAAGTTTGTTTAAAAGCCCATAATTAATTATTTGAACTCAAAAAATTTGATTTAATAACATCTACTTATCATTTTCTTCAGATTAAAACGTTCATCTCTAAAAATGCTTTATAGAGAATCCGTTCGAATATTAACCGAGTAAAAAGCTGAAAATTTTATAATAATCTGTATAATTTTTTTCAAAATCTCATAATTAACTATTTGAACTCATAAAATTTTATTTAATATCATCTGGTTTTGTTTTGTTCGGATTAAAATGTCCACGTCTAAAAAGGCTTTATAGAGAATCTGTTCAAATTTTAACCGAGTAAAAAGCTGAAAATTTTAGATTAATCTGTATAATTTTGTTCAAAAGCCCATAATTAATTATTTGAACTCAAAAAATTTGATTTAATAACATCTAGTAATTGTTTTGTTCGGATTAAAACGTGCATGTCTAAAAAGGCTTTATAGAGAATCTGTTCGAATTTTAACCGACTAAAAAGTTGAAAATTTTAGATTAATCTGTATAATTTTGTTTAAAGCCCTTAATTAACTATTTGAACTCATAAAATTTGATTTAATAACATTTGGTTTTCGTTTTGTTCGGATTAAAACGTGCATGTCTATAAAGGCTTTATAGAGAATCCGTTCGAATTTTAACCGAGTAAAAAGCTAAAAATTTTAGATTAATCTTTATAATTTTATTTAAAAGCTAAAAATTAAATATTTGAACTCATAAAATTTCATTTAATAAAATCTGATTTTCGTTTTGTTGAGATTAAAATGTGCATGTCTATAAAGGCTTTATAGAGAATCCGTTTATATTTTAACCGAGTAAAAAGCTGAAAATTTTAGATTAATCTACATAATTTTGTTCAAAACCCTATAATTGATTATTTAAACTCAAAAAATTTGATTTAATAACATCTAGTTATCGTTTTGTTCGGATTAAAACGTACATGTCTAAAAAGGCTTTATAAAGAATCCGTTTGAATTTTAACCGAGTAAAAAGCTGAAAATTTTAGATTTATCTATATAATTTTGTTCAAAATCTCATAATTAACTATTTGAACTCATCAAATTTGATTTAATATTATCTGGTTTTGTTTTGTTCGGATTAAAACGACCACGTCTAAAAAGGCTTTATAGAGAATCCGTTCAAATTTTAAACGTGTAAAAAGCTGAAACTTTTAGATTAATCTATATAGTTTTTTTAAAAGCCCATAATTAATTATTTGAACTCAAAAAATTTGATTTAATAACATCTACTTATCATTTTGTTCGGATTAAAACGTGCATGTCTAAAAAGGATTTATAGAGAATCCGTTCGAATTTTAACCGAGTAAAAAGTAGAAAATTTTAGATTAATTGAAAAAAATTTTGTTCAAAAGCTCATAATTAATTATTTGAACTCAAAAAATTTGATTTAATAACATCTTGTTATCGTTTTGTTCGGATTAAAACGTGCATGTCTAAAAACGCTTTATAGAGAATCCGTTCAAATTTTAACCGAGTAAAAAGCTGAAAATTTTAGATTAATCTATATACTTTTGTTTGAAAGCTCAAAATTAAATATTTGAACTCATAAAATTTAATTTAATAAAATCTGGTTTTCGTTTTGTTGGGATTAAAATGTGTATGTCTAAAAAGGCTTTGTAGAGAATATGTTCGAATTTTAACCAAGTAAAAAGCTAAAAATTTTAGATTAATCTGTATAATTTAGTTCGATAGCCCATATTCAACTATTTGAACTCATAAAATTAGATTTAATAACATCTAATTTTAGTTTTGTTAGGGTTAAAACTTGCTTGTCTAAAATTGCTTTATAGAGAATCCGTTCGAATTTTAACCAAGTAAAAGGTAAAAATTTTAGATTTATCTGTATAATTTTGTTCAAAATCCCATGATTAACTATTTGAACTCATAAAATTTAATTTAATAACATTTTGTTTTTGTTTTGTTCGGATTAAAACGTACATGTCTAAAAGGGCTTTATAGAGAATCTGTTCAAATTTTAACCGAGTAAAAAGCTGAAAATTTTAAATTAATCTGTATAATTTTCTTCAAAAGCCAATAATTAACTATTTGAACTCGTAAAATTTGATTTAATAAAATCTAATTTTGTTTTATTGGGACTAATACTTGCTTATCTAAAATTGCTTTATAGTGAATCCGTTCGAATTTTAACCGAGTAAAAACCTGAAAATTTTAGATTTTTCTGTATAATTTTGTTCAAAAGCTCAAAATTAAATATTTGAACTCATAAAATTTCATTCAATAAAATCTTGTTTTCGTTTTGTTGGGATTAAAATGTGCATGTCTAAAAAGTCCATGTAGAGAATTCGTTCGAATTTTAACCGAGTAAGAAGTTGAAAATTTTAGATTAGTCTGTATAATTTTGTTCAAAAGACCATAATTAACTATTTGATTTAATAACATCTAATTTTCGTTTTGTTGGATCTAAAACTTACTTGTCTAAAATTGCTTTATAGAGAATCCGTTCGAATTTTAACCGAGTAAAAACCTGAAAATTTTAGATTTCTTTGTATAATTTTGTTCAAAAGCTCAAAATTAAATATTTGAACTCATAAAATTTCATTCAATAAAATCTTGTTTTCGTTTTATTTGGATTAAAATGTGCATGTCTAAAAAGGCTTTGTAGAGAATTCGTTTGAATTTTAACCAAGTAAAAAGTTGAAAATTTTTTATTAATCTGTATAATTTTGTTCAAAACCCCATAATTAATTATTTGAACTCAAAAAATTTGATTTAATATCATCTAGTTATCGTTTTGTTCGGATTAAAACGTGCATGTCTAAAAAGGCTTTGTAGAAAATCTGTTCGAATTTTAACCGAGTAAAAAGTTGAAAATTTTAGATTAATCTGTATAATTTTGTTCAAAAGCCCAAAATTAACTATTTGAACTCATAAAATTTGATTTAATAACAACTAATTTTCATTTTGTTGGAATTAAAACTTGCTTGTCTAAAATTGCTTTATAGAGAATCCGTTCGAATTTTAACTGAGTAAAAAGCTGAAAATTTTAGATTTATCTGTATAATTTTGTTCAGAATCTCATAACTAAATTTTTGAACTCATAAAATTTGATTTAATAACATCTGGGTTTTTTTTTGTTCGGATTAAAACGTCTATGTCTAAAAAGGCTTTATAGAGAATCCGTTCAAATTTTAACCGAGTAAAAAGCTGTAAATTTTAGATTAATCTATATAATTTTGTTCAAAATCCCATAATTAATTATTTGAACTCAAAAAATTTGATTTAATAACATCTAGTTATCATTTTATTCGGATTAAAATGTGCATGTCTAAAAAGGCTTTATAGAGAATCCGTTTAAATTTAACCGAGTAAAACGCTAAAAATTTTAGATTAATCTGTATAATTTTGTTCAAAATCCCATAATTAACTATTTGAACTCGTAAAATTTGATTTAACAACATCTGATTTCGTTTTGTTGGGATTAAGACGTGCAAGTCTAAAAAGGCTTTGTAGAGAATCACGTTCGAATTTTAACCAAGTAAAAAGCTAAAAATTATAGATTAATCTGTATAATTTTGTTCAAAAGCCCATATTCAACTATTTGAACTCATAAAATTTGATTTAATAACATCTAATTTTCATTTTGTTGGGGCTAAAACATCCTTGTCTAAAATTGCTTTATAGAGAATCCGTTCGAAATTTAAACGAGTAAAAAGCTGAAAATTTTAGAATTATCTATATAATTTTGTTTAAAAGCCTATATTCAACTATTTAAACTCATAAAATTCGATTTAATAACATTCGGTTTTCGATATGTTGAGATTAAAACTTGCTTGTCTAAAATTGCTTTATAGAGAATCCATTAGAATTTTAACCGACTAAAAAGCTGAAAATTTTAGATTTATCTGTATAATTTAGTTCAAAATCACATAATTAACTATTTGAACTCATAAAATTTAATTTAATAACATATGGTTGTTGTTTTTTGGAGATTAAAACGTGCATGTCTAAATGAGATTTATAGAGAATCCGTTCGAATTTTAACCGAGTAACAAGCTGAAAATTTTAGATTAATCTTTATAATTTTGTTCAAAAGCTCAGAATTAAATATTTGAACTCTTAAAATTTCATTTAATAAAATCTTGTTTTCGTTTTGTTGGGATTAAAATGTGCATGTCTAAAAAGGCTTTGTAGAGAATTCGTTCGAATTTTAACACTGTAAAAAGCTAAAAATTTTAGATTAATCTGTATAATTTGGTTTAAAAGACCATATTCAACAATTTGAACTCATAAAATTTGATTTAATAGCATCTGGTTTGCATACCTTCTCTTTGCGGATGACTGTGTCGTCTTCATTAAAAATACAACTACAGAAGCTCAATGCCTTAAGGATGCTTTGCATACCTATGCCACCTCGTCTGGGCAGACTGTGAATTTTGAAAAATCTACTATCTTTTTCTCACGGAAAACTTTCACTTCGCTCCGAGCAGATATTCATGATATCCTCCATGTGCGAGAAGTGGATGATCCTGTTATTTATCTAGGAGTTCCTCTCCTTATTGGTAAGAACAAAACTGCCGCTTTGGGTTTCAACAGGGACAATATGCATGCCCGAATGAGTACTTGGGATAAACATCTCCTTTCTTTTAGCGGTAGAGAAATCTTCATTAAATCTGTGATGCAATCTATGCCTCAATATGTTATATCTTGTTACCTGTTACCACAAAATATTATTGACGACATGACCACTACGATACGTTGATACTGGTGGTCTGGGAAAGCTGATAAGCGCGGGTGGAACTTGCTTCCTTGGAGTACTATCTGTCTACCGAAAGTTGCTGGAGGTGTTGGTTTTCGAGATCTTCATCACTTTAATATTGCATTGCTAGGCAAACAAATTTGGCGGTTACTTTGTGAGCCAGTTAGCCTTCTTAGTCAGGTTTACAAATGCAAGTACTATCCATTGGGCTCAGTCCTTGATTCTGATTATACTCGAAGTTCCTCCTTTGCTTGGAAAGGTCTTAGCATTGTTATTTCTAAGCTTCGTAATGGCTTTTTCAAGCGTCCTGGTGTTTCCAGTAACGTTCAGATTCATTTTGACAAGTGGGGTAGCTCTCAGCCTGTACATCTTTATGGTGATTATGAGGTGAATGACGAAGTTCCCCTTCGTGCAGGTGCCTTCATGGTACCTAATTTACCTCGTTGGGATGAACCCAAAGTAAGGGGATATTTCTCCCATTAAGATGCTAATACCATACTAAATGTTCCAATTCTAAATGATGTAAATGACACCACCCTCTAGGGTCATCATGATGCTGGTATTTTTACAGTGCATTCTGGTTATCAGTTTCTGCAGTACAGCTAGGGCCTGTTAACAGACCCTCAAAACTTTGGAAGATTTTATCTAAATTACCTACACTACCCAAAGTTCGTTCCTTTGGTTGGCGGTTATGTCATGATGCACTACCCTCTGGTCAGAAAATTCTTCAAGCCAATCTTGGCCTAGGGACCTGCCCTATTTGTGCCACGGCCATTGAATCTCCCCTCCATGCTATGAGGGATTGTCCCAGTGCTAAGGAGGCGCTCCTTTTGGCAGGACTTCCCTCTCGAATTTTGTCTAATGCTTATTCCCCCCCATTAGTGGCTTTCTGATGTTGTTGGGTTTCTTTCCTTGCACCAATTCTCGCTTCTTATAACGGTTTTATGGAATTTATGGAACCACCGTAATGATTTTGTTCATAATAATCACCTCCAAACAGTTTGGCTAACTGTTGCCAATGCGCAAAAACTTTTCGCCGATTATACATTAATTAATGATGTATCCTGCCAGCGTTCTCGGTTAGCTGAGCCCACTCTTGCTCAAGCTAGATGGATGAAGCCGGCTCCAGGTTTCGTCAAAATTAACATGAATGGGGCTTTTGACCTTGTCTTAAGGGGGGCTGCTGCAGGCATCATTGCTTGAGATTCTTCTGGCTCCGTGCTCGATGGATGCTCTATGCCCCTTATTTGTCCTGTTCCTGCCTCTACTGAAGCTCTCGCCATTTTGGAAAGATTACATTTTGTTGTTGCCAATGGATGGACTAATGTGATTATTGAAACAGATTCTGCTTCCATTGCTAACAAAGTCAACCACGCCCTTTATCAAGATCTTTCCACAGTGCAGCATTTGGTGTCTCGCATCCACTCCACTCTTGGTACTTTACCTGATTGCAAGATTTGTTACGTGCCTAGAGATGCAAACGTTGTAGCCCATATTTTGGCTAATGGGGCTTTACGTTCTTTTACTACCTCCTCTTTTGATTGTTTTTTTCCCGATTTTATTCGGGCTTCTGTAAACTCGGAGAGATTTTCCTCTTTTGCTCAATAATATCTTGGGTACTCTTTTCCCCATAGTGGCCTTACCACCTCTCGGTGTGTTTGGCTATAGGGGATTTTTAATGAGGACCTTTCCTTCAAAAAAAAAATTCGAACGGATTCTATATAAAGCCTTTTTTGATATGCCCGTTTAAATCCTAACAAAACAAAAACCATATGTTATAAAATCATATTTTATGAGTTCAAATAATTAATTATTGGCTTTTGAACAAAATTATACAAATTAATCTAAAATTTTCAGTTTTTTCCCCGGTTAAAATTCGAGCGGATTCTCAATAAAGCCTTTTTAGATATACTTGTTTTAATACCAACAAAACGAAAACCAGATGTTATTAAATCAAAATTTATGAGTTCAAATAGTTAACTATGGGCTTTTGAACAAAATTATACAAATTAATCTAAAATTTTCAGCTTTTTACTTGGTTAAAATTCGAACAAATTCTCTATAAGGCATTTTTAGACATGCACGTTTCAATCCCAACAAAATGAAAACCAAATGTTATTAAATAAAAATTTATGAGTTCAAATAGTTAATTATGTGCTTTTGAACAAAATTATGCAAATTAATCTAAAATTTTTAACTTTTTACTCGGTTAAAATTCAAATGGATTCTCTGTAAAACCCATTTTGACATGTACGTATCTAAAAAACAACAACCATATATTATTAAATCAAATTTTACGAGTTCAAAGAGTTAATTATTGGCTTTTGAATAAAATTATATAGATTAATCTAAAATTTTCAATTTTTTATTTGGTTAAAATTCGAACAGATTCTCTATAAAGCCTTTTTAGACATGTACGTTTTAATCCCAACATAACAAAAACCAGATGTTATTAAATCAAATTTTATGAGTTAAAATTATTAATTATGGGCTTTTGAACAAAATTATACAGATTAGTTTAAAATTTACAGCTTTTTACTCGGATTCTCTATAAAGCCCATTTAGACATGCACGTTTTAATCTAAAAAAACGACAACCATATATTATAAATCAAATTTTATGAGTTCAAATAGTTAATTATTGGCTTTTGAACAAAATTATACAGATTAATCTAAAATTTTCAACTTTTTACTCGGTTAAAATACGAACGGATTCTCTATAAAGCCCTTTTAGACATGCACATTTTAATCGTAACAAAACGAAAACCAGATGTATTTAAATCATATTTTATAAGTTCAAATAGTTAATTATGAGCTTTTGAAAAAAATAATACATATTAATCTAAAATTTCTATCTTTCTACTCGGTTAGAATTCGAACGATTCTCAATAAAGCCTTTTTAGACATACACATTTTAATCCCAACATAACCAAAATCAGATGTTATTAAATCAAATTTTATGAGTTAAAATTGTGAATCATGGGCTTTTGAACAAAATTATACAGATTAATCTAAAATTTTCAGCTTTTTACTCGGTCAAAATTCAAACGGATTCTCTATAAAGCCTTTTTAGACATGCACTTTTTAATCCCAACAAAACCAAAACAAGATGTTATTAAATCAAATTTTATGAGTTTAAATAGTTAAAGGTGGGCTTTTGAACAAAATTATAAAGATTAATCTAAAATTTTCAGCATTTTACTCGGTTAAAATTCGAACGGATTCTCTATAAGGTATTTTTAGACATGCACGTTTTAATTCCAACAAAACGAAAACCAGATGTTATTAGGTCAAATTTTATGAGTTCAAATAGTTAACTATGGGCTTTTGAACAAAATTATACAAATTAATCTAAAATTTTTAGCTTTTTACTCGGTTAAAATTCGAACGGTTCTCAATAAAGCCGTTTTAGACAAGCACATTTTAATCCCAACATAACCAAAACCAGATGTTATTAAATCAAATTTTATGAGTTCAAATAGTTAACTATGGTCTTTAGACATGCTCGTTTAAATCCCAACAAAACCAAAACCAGATGTTATTAAATGAAATTTTATGTGTAAATAGTTAAAGATGGGCTTTTGAACAAAATTATATAGATTAATCTAAAATTTTCAGCTTTTTACTCGGTTAAAATTCGAACGGATTTTCTATAAGGTATTTTTAGACATTCACGTTTTAATTCCAACAAAATAAAAACTAGATGTTATTAAGTCAAATTTTATGAGTTCAAATAGTTAGTTATGGGCTTTTGAACAAAATTATACAGATTAATCTAAAATTCTCCGCTTTTTACTCGGTTAAAATTCGAACGGATTCTCTATAAAGCTCATTTAGACATGCACATTTTAATCCCAAAAAACAACAACCATATATTATTAAATCAAATTTTATGAGTTCAAATAGTTAATTATTGGCTTTTGAAAAATATTATACAGATTAATCTAAAATTTTCAATTTTTTATTCGGTTATTAAATCAAATTTTATGAGTTCAAAAAGTTAATTATTGGCTTTTGAACAAAATTATACAAATTAATCTAAAATTTTCAACTTTTTACTCAGTTAAAATTTGAACGGATTCTCTATAAAGCCTTTTTAGGCTTGCACATTTTAATCCCAACAAAACGAAATGCAGATGTAATTAAATCAAATTTTATGAGTTCAATTAGTTAATTATTGGATATTAAACAAAATTATACAGAATAATCTAAAATTCTCAGCTTTTTACACGGTTAAAATTCGAACGGATTCTCTATAAAGCCTTTTTAGACATGCACATTTTAATCCCAAAAAACGAAAACCAGATGTAATTAAATCATATTTTATGAGTTCAAACAGTTAATTATGGGCTTTTGAACAAAATTATACATATTAATCTAAAATTTTCATATTTTGACTCTGTTAAAATTCGAACGATTCTCAATAAAGCCTTTTTAGACATGCACGTTTTAATCCCAACATAACCAAAACCGAATGTTATTAAATCAAATTTTTTGACTTCAAATAGTTAATTATTGGCTTTTGAAAAAAATTATATAGATTAAATAAAAATTTTCAGCTTTTTACTCGATCAAAATTCGAACGGATTCTCTATAAAGCATTTTTAGACATGCACGTTTTAATCCCAACAAAACCAAAACCAGATGTTATGAAATCAAGTTTTATAATTTTAAATACTTAAAGATGGGCTTTTAAACAAAATTATATAGATTAATCTAAAATTTTTAGCTTTTTACTCGGTTAAAATTCGAACGGATTCTCTATAAGGTATTTTTAGACCTTCACGTTCTAATTCCAGCAAAACGAAAACAAGATGTTATTAAATCAAATTTTATGAGTTCAAATAGTTAATTATGGGCTTTTGAACAAAATTATATAGATTAATCTAAAATTATCAGCTTTTTGCTCGGTTAAAATTCAAAATGGTTCTCTATAAAGCCCATTTAGACATGTACGTTTTAATCCAAAAAAATGACAACCCTATATTATTAAATCAAATTTTATGATTTCAAATAGTTAATTATTGGCTTTTGAATAAAATTATACAGATTAATCTAAAATTTTCATTTTTTTATTCGGTTAAAATTCGAATAGATTCTCTATAAAGCCTTTTTAGACATGCACATTTTAATCCCAACAAAACGAAAACTAGATGTTATTGAATCAAATTCTATGAGTTCAAATAGTTAATTATTGGCTTTTTAGCAAAATTATACAGATTAATCTAAAATTTTTAACTTTTTACTCAGTTATAATTCGAACGAATTCTCTATAAAGCCTTTTTAAACATGCATATTTTAATCCCAACAAAACGAAAACCAGATGTTATTAAATCATATTTTATGAGTTGAAATTGTTAATTATGGGCTTTTTAAGACATTTATACAAATTAATCTAAAATTTCCAACTTTTTACTAGGTTAAAATTCGAACGGATTCTTTACAAAGCTTTTTTTGATATGCCCGTTTTAATCCCAACAAAACGAAAACCAGATGTGATTAAATCAAATTTTATGAGATTAAATAGTTATTCATGGTCTTTTGAATAAAATTATACAGATTAAGCTAAAATTTTCAGCTATTTACTCAGTTAAAATTCGAACGGATTCTTTATAAAATATTTTTAGACATGCACATTTTAATTCCAACAAAACGAAAATCAGATGCTATTAAGTCAAATTTTATGAGTTCAAATAGTTAACTATGGGCTTTTGAACAAAATTATACTAATTAATCTAAATTTTCAAATTTTTTTTTCGATTAAAATTCGAACGGATTATCTATAAAGCCTTTTTAGATATGCTTGTTTTCATCTCAACAAAACGAAAACCAGATGTTATTAAATCAAATTTTATGAGTTTAAATAGTTAATTATGGGCTATTGAAAATAATAATATAGATTAACTTAAAAATTTTAGCTTTTGACACGTTTAAAATTCGAATGGATTCTCTATAAGACATTTTTAGACATGCATGTTTTAATCCCAACAACATTAAAACCAGATGTTACTAAATAAAAATTTATGAGTTCAAATAGTTAATTATGGGCTTTTGGACAAAATTATACAAATTAATCTAAATTTTATAGCTTTTTTCTTGGTTAAAATTCGAACGGATTCTCTATAAAGCCTTTTTTGATATGCCCGTTTTAATCCTAACAAAACAAAAACCAAATGTAATTAAATCAAATTTTATGTGTTAAAATAGTTAATTATGGTCTTTTGAATAAAATTATACGGATTAATCTAAAATTTTTAGCTTTTTGCTCAGTTAAAATTCTAACAAATTCCCTATAACGCCTTTTTAGACCTGCACGTTTTAATCTCAACAAAACAAAAACCAGATGTTATTGAATCAAATTGTATGAGTTCAAATAGTTAATTATTGGCTTTTTAGCAAAATTATACAGATTAATCAAAAATTCTCAGCTTTTTACTCGGTTAAAATTCGAACGGATTCTCTATAAAGCCGTTTTTTATATGCCCGTTTTAATCCCAACAAAACGAAAACCAGATGTGATTAAATCAAATTTTATGAGATTAAATAGTTAATTATGGTCTTTTGAATAAAATTATACAGATTAATCTAAAATTTTCAGCTATTTACTCCGTTAAAATTCGAACGGATTTTTTATAAAGCATTTTTAGACATGCACATTTTAATCCCAACAAAAGGAAAACCAGATGTTATTAAGTCAAATTTTATGAGTTCAAATAGTTAATTATGGGCTTTTGAACAAAATTAAAAAGATTAGTTTAAAAATTTCAGCTTTTTACTCTCTTAAAATTCAAACGGATTCTCTATAAAGCCCATTTAGATATGAACGTTTTAATCCAAAAAAAAACGACAACCATATGTTATTAAATAAAATTTTATAAGTTCAAATAGTTAATTATTGGCTTTTGAACAAAATTATACAGATTAATCTAAAATTTTCAGCTTTTTTTTGGTTAAAATTCAAACGGATTGTCTATAAAGCTTTTTTAGACATGCACATTTTAATCCCAACAAAATGAAAACAGATATAATTAAATTATATTTTATGAGTTCAAATAGTTAATTATGGGCTTTTGAACAAAAATATACATATTAATCTAAAATTTTTAGCTTTTAACTTGGTTAAAATTCGAATGGATTCTCTATAAAGCCTTTTTGTATATGCTCGTTTTTATACTAACAAAATGAAAAACAGATGTAATTAAATAAAATTTTATGTGTTCAAGTAGTTAATTATGGTCTTTTAAACAAAATTATACAGATTAATCTAATATTTTCAGCTTTTTACTCGGTTAAAATTCGGACGGATTCTCTATAAAGCGTTTTTAGACATGTGCATTTTAATTCCAACAAAACAAAAACCAAATTTTATTGAGTCAAATTTTATGAGTTTAAAATAGGTAATTTTGGGCTTTTGAACAAAATTATATAGATTAATCTAAATTTTTTAGCTTTTTACTCGGTTAAAATTCGAACAAATTCTCTATAAAGCATTTTTAGACATGCACATTTTAATCCCAACAGAACGAAAACCTGATGTTATTAAATCATATTTTATAGTTCAAATTGTTAATTATGGGCTTTCGAACCAAATTGTATAGACTAATCTAAAATTTTCTGCTTTTTACTTGGTTAAAATTCGAATGGATTCTCTATAAAGCCTTTTTTATATACCCGTTTTAACCCCAACAAAACGAAAACCAAATGTAATTAAATCAAATTTTATGAGTTCAAATTGTTAATTATGGTCTTTTGAACAAAATTATACAGATTAGTGTAAAATTTTTAGCTCTTTACTCGATTAAAATTCGAACGAATTCTCTATAAAGCTTTTTCGACATGCACGGTTTAATCCCAACAAAATAAAAACCATATATTATTGAATCAAATTTTATGAGTCCAAAAAGGTAATTATGGGCTTTTGAACAAAATTATATAGATTAATCTAAAATTTTTAGCTTTTTACTCGGTTAAAATTCGAACAGATTCTCTATAAAGCCTCTTAGACATGCACGTTTAAATCCCAACAAAACGAAAACCAAATGTTATTAAATCAAAATTGTTGAGTTCAAATAGTTAAATATAGGCTTTTGAACAAAATTATATAGATTAATCTAAAATTTTCAGCTTCTTACTCGGTTAAAATTCGTACTGATTCTCTTTAAAGCCTTTTTAGGCATACACATTTTAATCCGAATAAAACGAAAACCAGATGTTAGTAAATCAAATTTTATGATTTCAAATTGTTAATTATGGGCTTTTGTGCAAATTATCCAGATTAATCTAAAATTTTCTGCCTTTTACTCGGTTAAAATTAGAACAGATTCTCTATAAAACCTTTTTAGACATGCACGTTTTAATCCCAACAAAACGAATATCATTTGTTTTTAAATCAAATTTTATGAGTTTAAATAGTTAATTATTGGCTTTTGAACAAAATTATACAGATTAATCTAAAATTTTTAGCTTTTTACTAATTTAAAATTCGAACGGATTCTCTATAAAGCCTTTTTAGACATGCACTTTTAATCCGAACAAAACGATAACCATATGTTATTAAATCAAATTTTATGAGTTAAAATAGTTAATTATTGGCTTTTGAACAAAATTATACAAATTAATCTAAAATTTTCAGCTTTTTTTTTGTTATAATTCGAACGGATTGACTATAAAGCCTTTTTAGACATGCACATTTTAATTCCAATAAAACGAAAACAGATACAATTAAATTATATTTTATAAGTTCAAATAGTTAATTATGGTCTTTTGAACAAAAATATACATATTAATCTAAAATTTTCAGCTTTTTACTTGGTTAAAATTCGAATGGATTCTCTATAAAGCCTTTTTGTATATGCTTGTTTTTATACTAACAAAACGAAAAACAAATGTAATTAAATAAAATTTTATGTGTTCAAATAGTTAATTATGGTCTTTTAAACAAAATTATACAGATTAATCTAATACTTTCAGCTTGTTACTCGGTTAAAATTCGGACGGATTCTCTATAAAGCCTTTTCAGACATGGACGTTTTAATTCCAACAAAACAAAAACCAGATATTATTGAATCAAATTTTATGAGTTTAAATAGGTAATTATGGGCTTTTTAACAAAATTATATAGATTAATCTAAAATTTTTAGCTTTTTACACGATTAAAATTCGAACAGATTCTCTATAAAGCATTTTTAGACATGCACATTTTAATCCCAACAAAACGAAAACCTGATGTTATTAAATCATATTTTATAGTTCAAATTTTTAATTATGGGCTTTTGAACAAAATAATACAGATTAATCTAAATTTTCAGCTTTTTACTCGGTTAAAGTTTGAATGGATTCTCTATAAAGCCTTTTTTATATGCCCCTTTTAATTCTAACAAAAAGAAAACCAGATATAATTAAATCAAATTTTATGATTTCAAATAGTTAATTATGGTCTTTTGAACAAAATTATATGGATTAATCTATAATTTTTAGCTCTTTACTCGATTAAAATTCGAACGGATTCTCTATAAAGCCTTTCTAGACATGCACGTTTTAATCCCAACAAAACAAAAACCATAATTTATGGAATCAAATTTTATGAGTCCAAAAAGGTAATTATGGGCTTTTGAACAAAATTATATAGATTAATCTAAAATTTTTAGCTTTTTACTCGGTTAAAATTCGAACGGATTCTCTATAAAGCCTTTTTAGACATGCACGTTTAATCCGAACAAAACGATAACCATTTGTTATTGAATCAAATTTTATGAGTTCAAATTGTTAATTATGTGCTTTTGAAAAAAGTATATAAATTAATCAAAAATTTTCAGCTTTTTACTTGGTTAAAATTCGAACGGATTCTCTATAAAGCATATTTAGAAATGCACATTTTAATCCCAACAAAACGAAAACTAGATATTATGAAATCAAATTTTATGAGATCAAATAGTTAATTATGGTCTTTTGAATAAAATTATACAGATTAATCTAAAATTTTCAACTATTTACTCGGTTAAAATTCGAACGGATTCTTTATAAAGCATTTTTATACATGCACATTTTAACCCCAACAAAAGGAAAACCAGATGTTATTAAGTCAAATATTATGAGTTGAAATAGTTAATTATGGGCTTTTGAACAAAATTATATAGATTAGTTTAAAAATTTCAGCTTTTTACTCGGTTAAAATTCGAACGGATTCTCTATAAAGCCCATTTAGACATGAACGTTTTAATCCAAAAAATACGTCAACCATATATTATTAAATCAAATTTTATGAGTTCAAATAGTTAATTGTTGGATTTTGAACAAAATTATACAAATTAATCTAAAATTTTCTGCTTTTTTTTGGTTATAATTCGAACGGATTGTCTATAAAGCCTTTTTAGACATGCACATTTTAATCTCAACAAAATGAAAACAGATATAATTAAATTATATTTTATGATTTCAAATAGTTAATTATGAGCTTTTGAACAAAAATATACATATTAATCTAAAATTTTCAGCTTTTTACTTGGTTAAAATTCGAATGGATTCTCTATAAAGCCTTTTTGTATATGCTTGTTTTTATACTAACAAAACGAGAACCAGATGTAATTAAATAAAATTTTATGTGTTCAAATAGTTAATTATGGTCTTTTAAACAAAATTATACAGATTAATCTAATATTTTTAGCTTTTTACTCGGTTAAAATTCGGACGAATTCTCTATAAAGCCCATTTAGACATGAACGTTTTAATCCAAAAAATACGACAACCATATGTTATTAAATCAAATTTTATGAGTTCAAATAGTTAATTATTGGCTTTTGAATAAAATTATACAAATTAATCTAAAATTTTCTGCTTTTTTTGGTTATAATTCGAACGGATTGTCTATAAAGCCTTTTTAGACATGCACATTTTAATCCCATCAAAACGAAAACAGATATAATTAAATTATATTTTATGAGTTCAAATAGTTAATTATGGGCTTTTGTACAAAAATATACATATTAATCTAAAATTTTCATCTTTTTACTTGGTTAAAATTCGAATGGATTCTCTATAAAGCCTTTTTGTCTATGCTTGTTTTTATACTAACAAAACGAAAACCAAACGTAATTAAATAAAATTTTATGTGTTCAAATAGTTAATTATGGTCTTTTAAACAAAATTGTACAGATTAATCTAATACTTTCAGCTTTTTACTCGGTTAAAATTCGGACGAATTCTCTATAAAGCCTTTTCAGACATGCACGTTTTAATTCCAACAAAACAAAAACCAGATATTATTGAATCAAATTTTATGAGTTTAAATAAGTAATTATGGGCTTTTGAACAAAATTATATAGATTAATCTAAAATTTTTAGCTTTTTACACGGTTAAAATTCGAACAGATTCTCTATAAAGCATTTTTAGACAAGCACATTTTAATCCCAACAAAACGAAAACCTGATGTTATTAAATCATATTTTATAGTTTAAATTTTTAATTATGGGCTTTTGAACAAAATTATACAGATTAATCTAAAATTTTCAGCTTTTTACTCTGTTAAAATTTGAACGGATTCTCTATAAAGCCTTTTTTTATCTTCTCGTTTTAATTCTAACAAAACGAAAACCAGATGTAATTAAATCAAATTTTATGAGTTCAAATAGTTAATTAGGGTCTTTTGAAGAAAATTATACAAATTAATCTAAAATTTTTAGCCCTTTACTCGATTAAAATTCGAACGGATTTTCTATAAAGCCTTTCTAGACATGCACGTTTTAATCCCAACAAAACAAAAACCATAATTTATTGAATCAAATTTTATGGGTCCAAAAAGGTAATTATGGGCTTTTGAAAAAAATTATATAGATTAATCTAAAATTTTTAGCATTTTACTCGGTTAAAATTCGAACGGATTCTCTATAAAGCCTTTTTAGACATGCACGTTTAAATCCCAACAAAACGAAAACCAGATGTTATTAAATTAAAATTGTTGAGTTCAAATAGTTAAATATAGGCTTTTGAACAAAATTATACAGATTAATCTAAAATTTTCAGCTTCTTACTCGGTTAAAATTCGTACTGATTCTCTTTAAAGCCTTTTTCGACTTACACGTTTTAATCCGAACAAAACGAAAACCAGATGTTAGTAAATCAAATTTTATGATTTCAAATAGTTAATTATGTGTTTTGAGCAAATTATCCAGTTTAATCTAAATTTTTTTTCCTTTTACTCGGTTAAAATTAGAACAGATTCTCTATAAAACTTTTTTAGTCATGCACGTCTTAATCCCAACAAAACGAATACCATTTGTTTTTAAATGAAATTTTATGAGTTTAAATAGTTAATTATTGGCTTTTGAACAAAATTATACAGATTAATCTAAAATTTTTAGCTTTTTACTAATTTAAAATTCGAATGGATTCTCTATAAAGCCTTTTTAGACATGCACGTTTAATCTAAACAAAACGATAACCAATTGTTATTGAATCAAATTTTATGAGTTCAAATAGTTAATTATGTGCTTTTCGAAAAAAAGTATATAGATTAATCTAAAATTTTCAGCTTTTTACTTGGTTAAAATTCGAACGGATTCTCTATAAAGCATATTTAGACATGCATATTTTAATCCAAACAAAATGAAAACTAGATATTATTAAATCAAATTCTATAAGTTCAAATAGGTAAATATGGGCTTTTGAACAAAATTATACAGATTAATCTAAAATTTTTTGCTTTTTACTCGGTTAAAATTCGAACGGATTCTCTATGAAGCCTTTTTAGACATGCACGTTTTAATCCAAACAAAACGAAAACCAGATATTATTAAAATCAAATTTTATGAGTTTTAATAGTTAATTATGGGCTTTTAAACAAAATTATGCAGATTAATCTAAAAATTTTAACTTTTTACACGGTTAAAATTCGAACGGCTTCTCTATAATGCATTTTTAGGCAAGCACGTTTTAATCCCAACAAAACGAAAACCAGATGTTATTAAATCAAATTTTATGAGTTCAAATAGTTAACTATGGGCTTTTGAACAAAATTTTATAGATTAATCTAAAATTTTAGCTTTTTACTCGCTTAAAATTTGAACGAATTCTCTATAAAGCCCATTTAGACATGCACATTTTAATCCCAACAAAACCAAAATCAGATGTGATTAAATCAAATTTTATGAGTTCAAATAGTTAATTATGGGCTTTTGAATAAAATTATACAGATTAATCTAAAATTTTTAGCTTTTTACTCGGTTAAAATTCGAACGGATTCTCTATAAAGCCCATTTAGACATGTACGTTTTAATCCAAAAAAAAAACCATATAGTATTAAATCAAATTTTATGAGTTCAAATAGTTAATTATTGGCTATTGAACAAAATTATACAGATAAATCTAAATTTTTTTTCTTTTTATTTGGTTAAATTTTAATACCAACAAAACGAAAACCAGATTTTATTAAATCATATTTTATGAGTTCAAATAAATAATTATGGGCTTTTGAACAAATTTATACAAATTAATCTAAAATTTTCAGCTTTTTGCTCGGTTAAAATTAGAACAGATTCTCTATAAAGCCTTTTTAGATATGCTCGTTTTAATCCCAATAAAATAAAAACCAGATGTTATTAAATCAAATTTTATGAGTTCAAATAGTCAACTACGGGCTTTTGAACAAAATTATACAGATTAATATAATATTTCTAGCCTTTTACTTGGTTAAAATTCGAACGGATTCTCTATAAAGTCTTTCTAGATATGCACGTTTTAATCCCAACAAAACCAAACCCAGATGTTATTGAATCAAATTTTATGAGTTTAAATATTTAATTAGGGTCTTTTGAACAAAATTGTATAGATTAATCTAAAATTTTCAGCTTTTTACTCGGTTAAAATTCTAAAGGATTCTCTATAAAGCCTTTTTAGACATGCAAATTTTAATCCCAAACAAAACGAAAACAAGATGTTATGGAATCAAATTTTATGATTTTAAATAGTTAATTATGGGCTTTTGAACAAAATTATGTAGATTAATCTAAAAATTTAGCTTTTTACTCGGTTAAAATACGAACGGATTTTCTATAAGGCATTTTTAGACATGCACGTTTTAATCCCAACAAAACGAAAATCATATGTTATTAAATAAAAATTTATGAGTTCAAATAGTTAATTATGGGCTTTTAAAAAAATTATACAAATTAATCTAAAATTTTCAGCTTTTTACTTTTTTAAAATTTGAATTGATTCTCTATAAAGCCTTTTTTGATACTCCCGTTTTAACCCCAACAAAACAAAAACCAGATATAATTAAATAAAAGTTTATGATTTCAAATAGTTAACTATAGGCTTTTGAACAAAATTATACAGATTAATCTAAAATTTTCAGCTTTTTACTCGGTTAAAATTCGAACGGATTCTCTATAAAACCTTTCTAGACATGCACGTTTTAATCCCAACAAAACCAAACCCAGATGTTATTGAATCAAATTTTATGAGTTTAAAAATTTAATTATGATATTTTGAACAAAAATGTATAGATTAATCTAAAATTTTCGGCTTTTTACTCGGTTAAAATTCGAACGAATTCTCTTCAAGGCAATTTTAGACATGCACGTTTTAATCCAAACAAAACGAAAACCAGATGTTTTTAAATAAAAATTTATTAGTTCAAATAGTTAATTATGGGCTTTTGAACAAAATTATACAAATTAATCTAAAATTTTCAGCTTTTTACTTGGTTAAAATTCAAACGGATTCTTTATAAAGCCTTTTTTGATATTCCCGTTTTAACCCAAACAAAACGAAAACAAGATGTAATTAACTCAAATTTTATGAGTTCAAATACTTAACTATGAGCTTTTGAACAAAATTATAAAGATCAATCTAAAAATTTCAGCTTTTTACTCGGTTAAAATTCGAACGGATTCTCTATAAAGCCTTTTTAGACATGCACGTTTTAAACCCAAGAAAACCAAAACCAGATGTTATGGAATCAAATTTTATGAGTTTAAATAGTTAATTATGGGCTTTTGAAAAAAATTATATAGATTAATCTAAAATTTTTAGCTTTTTACTCGGTTAAAATTCGAACGGATTTTCTATAAGGTATTTTTAGACATGCACTGTTTAATCCCAACAAAAAGAAAACCAGATGTTATTAAATAAATATTTATGAGTTCAAATAGTTAATTATGGGCTTTTGAATAAAATTATACGAATTAATCTAAAATTTGCAGCTTTTTACTTGGTTGAAATTCGAACGGATTCTCTATAAAGCCTTTTTTGATATTCCATTTTAACTCCAACAAAACGAAAACCAAATGTAGTTAACTCAAATTTTATGAGTTCAAATAGTTAACTATGCGCTTATGAACAAAATTATACAGATTAATCTAAAAATTTCAGCTTTTTACTCGGTTAATATTTGAACGGATTCTCTATAAAGCCTTTTTAGACATGCACGTTTTAAACCCAACAAAACCAAAACCATATGTTATTGAATCAAATTTCATGAGTTTAAATAGTTAATTATGGGTTTTTGAACAAAATTATATAGATTAATCTAAAATTTTTAGCTTTTTACTCGGTTAAAATTCAAACGAATTCTCTATAAGGCATTTTTAGACATGCACGTTTTAATCCTAATAAAACAAAAACCAGATGTTATTAATTAAAAATAAATGAGTTCAAATAGGTAATTATGGGCTTTTGAACAAAATTATACAAATTAATCTTAAAATTTCAGCTTTTTACTTAGTTAAAGTTCGAACGGATTCTCTATAAAGCCTTTTTTGATATTCCCGTTTTAACCCTAACAAAATGAAAACCAGATGTAATTAAATCAAATTTTATGAGTTCAAATATTTAACTATGGGCTTCTGAACAAACTTATACAGATTAATCTAAAAATTTCAGCTTTTTACTCGGTTAAAATTTGAACGGATTCTCTATAAGGCCTTTCTAAACGTGCAAGTTTTAATCCCAACAAAACCCAAACCAGATGTCATTGAATCAAATTTTTTGAGTTTAAATAGTTAATTATGGGCTTTTGAATAAAATTATATAGATTAATCAAAAATTTTTGGCTTTTTACTCGGTTTAAATTTGAACGGATTCTCTATAAGGCGTTTTTAGACATGCACTGTTTAATCCCAACAAAACGAAAACCAAATGTTATTAAATAAAAATTTACGAGTTCAAATAGTTAATTATGTGCTTTTGGACAAAATTATACAAATTAATCTAAAATTTTCAGCTTTTCACTTGGTTAAAATTCGAACGGATTCTCTATAAAGTCTTTTTTTACATTTCCGTTTTAACCCCAATAAAACGAAAACCAAATGTAATGAAATCAAATTTTATGAGTTCAAATAGTTAACTAAAAAATTATACAAATTAATATGAAATTTTCAGCTTTTTACTTAGTTAAAATTTGAATGGATTCTCAAGAAAGCCTTTTTTGATATTCATGTTTTAACCCCCAACAAAACGAAAACCAGATGTAATTAAATCAAATTTTATGAGTTCAAATAGTTAATTATGGGAGTTTGAACAAAATAATACAGATTAATTTAAAATTTTCAACTTTTTACTCGGTTCAAATTCGAACTGATTCTCTATAAAGCCTTTTTAGACATGAACGTTTTAATCCCAGCAAAACCAAAACCAGATGTTACTGAATCAAATTTTATGAGTTTAAATAGTTAATGATGGGCCTTTGAACAAAATTATATAGATTAATCTAAAAATTTTAGCTTTTTGCTCGGTTAAAATTCGAACGGGTTTCTTTATAAGGCATTTTTAGACATGCACATTTTAATCCCAGCAAAACGAAAACCAGATATTGTTAAATAAAAATTTAAGAGTTCAAATAGTTAATTATATGCTTTTGAATAAAATTATACAAATTAATTAAAAATTTTCAGCTTTTTACTTTGTTAAAATTCGAATGGATTCTCTATAAAGCCTTTTTTGATATTCTCGTTTTAACCCCAACAAAATGAAAAACAAAGGTAATTAAATCAAATTTTATGAGTTCAAATAGTTAATTATGGGATTTTGAATAAAATTATACAAATTAATTTAAAATTTTTAGCTTTTTACTCTGTTAAAATTCGAACGGATTCTCTATAAGCCTTTTTAGACATGAACGTTTTACTACCAACAAAACCAAAACCATATGTTATTGAATCAAATTTTATGAGTTTAGATAGTTAGTTATGGGCTTTTGAACAAAATTATATAGATTAATCTAAAATCTTTAGGTTTTTACTCGGTTAAAATTCGAACGGATTCTCTATAAGGCGTTTTTAGACAAGGACGGTTTAATCCTAACAAAACAAAAACTAAATATTATTAAATAAAAATTTATGAGTTCAAATAGTTAATTATGGGCTTTTGAAAAAAGTTATACAAATTAATCTAAAATTTTTAGCTTTTTAGTTGGTTAAAATTTGAACGGATTCTCTATAAAGCCTTTTTTGATATTCCCGTTTTAACCCCAACAAAATAAAAACTAGATGTAATGAAATCAAATTTTATGAGTTCAAATAGTTAACTAAAAAATTATACAAATTAATCTAAAATTTTAATCTTTTTACTTGGTTAAAATTCGAACGGATTCTTTCTTTGATATTCCTGTTTTAACCCCAAAAAAACGAAAATAAGATGTAATTAAATCAAATTTTATGAGTTCAAATAGTTAATTATGGGATTTTGAATAAAATTATACAGATTAATTTAAAATTTCCGGCTTTTTACTCGGTTAAAATTCGAACAGATTCTCTATAAAGCCTTTTTAGACATGAACATTTTAATCCGATCAAAACCAAAACTAGATGTTATTGAATCAAATTTTTTGAGTTTAAATAGTTAATTATGGGCTTTTGAACAAAATTATATAGATTAATCTAAAATTTTTAGCTTTTTACTCGATTAAAATTCGAAAGGATTCTCTATAAGGCATTTTTAGACATGCACGGTTTAATCCCAACAAAACGAAAACCATATGTTATTCAATAGAAATTTATGAGTTCAAATAGTTAATTATGGGCATTTGAACAAAATTATACAAACTAATCTAAAATTTTCAGCTTCTTACGTGGTTAAAATTCGAACGGATTCTCTATAAAGTCTTTTTTGATATTCCCGTTTTAACCCCCAACAAAACGAAAACCAGATGTAATTAAATCAAATTTTATGAGTTCAAATAGTTAATTATGTGATTTTGAACAAAATTATATAGATTAATTTAAAATTTTCAGCTTTTTACTCGGTTAAAATTCGAACGGATTCTCTATAAAGCCTTTTTAGATATGAACGTTTTAATCCCCAAAAAACCAAAACCAGATGTTATTGAATCAAATTTTATGAGTTTAAGTAGTTAATTATGTACTTTTGAACAAAATTATATAGATTAATCTAAAATTTTTAGCTTTTTACTCGATTAAAATTTGAACGGATTCTCTACAAGGCATTTTTAGACATACACGGTTTATACCATCAAAACGAAAACCGGATATTATAAAATAAAAATTTATGAGTTCAAAGAGTAAATTATGGGATTTTGAACAAAATTATATAAATTAATCTAAAATTTTTAGCTTTTTACTTGGTCAAAATTCGAACTGATTCTCTATAAAGCCTTTTTTGATACTCCCGTTTTAACCCCCACAAAACGAAAACCAGATATAATTAAATCAAATTTTATGAGTTCAAATAGTTAATTATGGGTATTTGAACAAAATTATACAGATTAATTTAAAATTTTCAGCTTTTTACTCGGTTAAAATTCGACCGTATTCTCTATAAAGCCTTTTTAGATATGCACGTTTTAAACCCAACAAAACCAAAACCAGATGTTATTGAATCAAATTTTATGAGTTTAAATATTTAATTATGGGTATTTGAACAAAATTATATAGATTAATCTAAAATTTTCTGCTTTTTACTTGGTTAAAATTCGAACAGATTCTTTCTAAGGCATTTTTAGACATGCATGTTTTAATCCCAACAAAAGGATAACTATATGTTATTAAATAAAAATTTATGCGTTCAAATAGTTAATTTTGAGCTTTTGAACAATATTCTGCAAATTAATCTAAAATTTTTCAGCTTTTTAATAGGTTCAAATTCGAACGGATTCTCTACAAAACCTTTCTAGACATGCACGTTTTAATCCCAATAAAACGAAACCAGATATAATTAAATCAAATTTTATGAGTCCAAATAGTTAACTATGGGCTTTTGAACAAAATTATACAGATTAATCAAAAAATTTCAGCTTTTTACTCGGTTAAAATTCGAACGGATTCTCTATAAAGCCTTTTTAGATATGAACGTTTTAATCCCCTAAAAACCAAAACCAGATGTTATTGAATCAAATTTTATGAGTTTAAGTACTTAATTATGTACTTTTGTACAAAATTATATAGATTAATCTAAAATTTTTAGCTTTTTACTCGATTAAAATTTGAACGGATTCTCTATAAGGCATTTTTAGACATACACGGTTTATACCATCAAAACGAAAACCGGATATTATAAAATAAAAATTTATGAGTTCAAAGAGTAAATTATGAGATTTTGAACAAAATTATATAAATTAATCTAAAATTTTTAGCTTTTTACTTGGTCAAAATTCGAACTGATTCTCTATAAAGCCTTTTTTGATACTCCCGTTTTAACCCCCACAAAACGAAAACCAGATATAATTAAATCAAATTTTATGAGTTCAAAGAGTTAATTATGGGTATTTGAACAAAATTATACAGATTAATTTAAATTTTCAGCTTTTTACTCGGTTAAAATTCGACCGGATTCTCTATAAAGCCTTTTTAGATATGTACGTTTTAAACCCAACAAAACCAAAACCAGATGTTATTGAATCAAATTTTATGAGTTTAAATATTTAATTACGGGTATTTGAACAAAATTATATAGATTAATCTAAAATTTTCTGCTTTTTACTCGGTTAAAATTCGAACAGATTCTTTATAAGGCATTTTTAGACATGCATGTTTTAATCCCAATAAAATGATAACTATATGTTATTAAATAAAAATTTATGCGTTCAAATAGTTAATTTTGAGCTTTTGAATAATATTCTGCAAATTAATCTAAAATTTTCAGTTTTTTAATAGGTTCAAATTCGAACGGATTCTCTATAAAACCTTTCTAGACATGCACGCTTTAATGCCAATAAAACGAAACCAGATATAATTAAATCAAATTTTATGAGTCCAAATAGTTAACGATGGGCTTTTGAACAAAATTCTACAGATTAATCAAAAAATTTCAGCATTTTACTCGGTTAAAATTCGAACGGATTCTCTATAAAGCCTTTTCTAGACATGCACGTTTTAATCTCAACAAAACCAAAATCAGATGTTATTGAATCAAATTTTATGAGTTTAAATAGTTAATTATGGGATTTGAACAAAATTATATAGATTATTATAAATTTTTTAGCTTTTTACTCTGTTAAAATTCGAACTAATTCCCTATAAGGCATTTTTAGACATGCATATTTTAATCCCAACAAAACGAAAACCAGATATTAATAAATAAAAATTTAAGAGTTCAAATAGTTAATTATATGCTTTTGAATAAATTTATATAAATTAATAAAAAAAATTTAGCTTTTTACTTGGTTAAAATTCGAACGGATTCTCTATAAAGCCTTTTTTGATATTCCCGTTTTAACCCCAGCAAAACGAAAACCAAAGGTAATTAAATCAAATTTTATGAGTTCAAATAGTTAATTTTGAGCTTTTGAACAATATTCTGCAAATTAATCTAAAATTTTCAGCTTTTTAATAGGTTCAAATTCGAACGGACTCTCTATAAAACCTTTCTAGACATGCACGTTTTAATCCAATAAAACGAAACCAGATATAATTAAATCAAATTTTATGAGTTCAAATAGTTAACTATGGGCTTTTGAACAAAATTATACAGATTAATCAAAAAATTTCAGCGTTTTACTCGGTTAAAATTCGAACGGATTCTCTATAAAGCCTTTCTAGACATGCACGTTTTAATCTCAACAAAACCAAAATCAGATGTTATTGAATCAAATTTTATGAGTTTAAATAGTTAATTATGGGATTTTGAACAAAATTATATTGATTATTATAAATTTTTTAGCTTTTTACTCTGTTAAAATTTGAACGAATTCTCTATAAGGCATTTTTAGACATGCATATTTTAATCCCAACAAAACGAAAACCAGATGTAATTAAATCAAATTTTATGAGCTCAAATAGTTAACTATGAGCTTTTGAACAAAATCATACTGATTAATCTAAAAATTTCAGCTTTTTACTCGGTTAAAATTCGAACGGAATCTCTTTAAAGCCTTTTTAGACATGCACGTTTAAACCCAACAAAACCAAAACATGATGTTATTGAATCAAATTTTATGATTTTAAATAGTTAATTATGGTCATTTGAACAAAATTATACAGATTAATATAAAATTTTCTGCCTTTTACTCGATTAAAATTCGAATAGATTCTATATAAGGCATTTTTAGACATGCACGTTTTAATCCCAACAAAACGAAAACCAAATGTTATTAAATAAAAATGTATGCGTTCAAATAGTTAATTTTGAGCTTTTGAACAAAATTATACAAATTAATCTAAAATTTTCAGCTTTTTAATTAGTTCAAATTCGAACGGATTCTCTATAAAGCCTTTTCTAGACATACACGTTTTAATCCCAACAAAATGAAAACCAGATGTAATTAAAAAAAAATTTATGAGTTCAAATAATTAACTATGGGCTTCTGAACAAAATTATACAGATTAATCTAAAAATTTCAACTTTTTACTCGGTTAAAATTCGGACGGATTCAATATAAAGCCTTTCTAGACATGCACGTTTTAATCCCAACAAAACCCAAACTAGATGTTATTGAATCAAATTTTATGAGTTTAAATAGTTAATTCTGGACTTTTGAACAAAATTATATAGATTACTATAAAATTTTTAGCTTTTTACTCGGCTAAAATTCGAACGAATTCTCTATAAGGCATTTTAAGATATGCACATTTTAATCCCATCAAAACGAAAACTAGATATTATTAAATAAAAATTTAAGAGTTTAAATTTTAATTATGGGCTTTTGAACAAAATTATACAAATTAATCTAAAATTTTCAGTTTTTTACTTGGTTAAAATTCGAACAGATTCTCTATAAAGCCTTTTTTGATATTCCCGTTTTGCCCCCAACAAAATGAAAACCAAAGGTAATTAAATCAAATTTTATGAGTTCAAATAGTTAATTATGGGATTTTGAATAAAATTATACAGATTAATTTAAAATTTTCAGCTTTTTATTCTGTTAAAATTCAAACGGATTCTCTATAAAGCCTTTTTAGACATGAACATTTTAACCCCAACAAAACCAAAACCAGATGTTATTGAATCAAATTTTATGAGTTTAAATAGTTAATTATGGGCTTTTGAACAAAATTATATAGATTAATCTAAAATTTTTAGCTTTTTACTCGGTTAAAATTCGAACGGATTCTCTATAAGGTATTTATAAACATGCACGGTTTAATCCGAACAAAACGAAAACCAAATATTATTAAATAAAAATTTATGAGTTCAAATAGTTAATTATGGGCTTTTGAAAAAAATTATACAAATTAATCTAAAATTTTCAGCTTTTTAGTTGGTTAAAATTTAAACGGATTCTCTATAAAGCCTTTTTGATATTCCCGTTTTAACCACAACAAAACGAAAACCAGGTGTAATTAAATCAAATTTTATGAGTTCAAATAGTTAACTATGAGCTTTTGAACAAAATCAAACAGATTAATCTTAAAATTTTGGCTTTTTACTCGGTTAAAATTCAAATGGATTCTCTATAAAGCCTTTATAGACATGCATGTTTTAAACCTAACAAAAACAAAACCAGATGTTATTGAATCAAATTTTCTGATTTTAAATAGTTAATTATGGGCATTTGAACAAAATTATACAGATTAATCTAAAATTTTCTGCTTTTTACTCGGTCAAAATTCGAATAGATTCTCTATAAGGCAGTTTTAGACATGCACGTTTCAATTCCAACAAAACGAAAACCAGATGTTATTAAATAAAAATTTTTGCGTTCAAATAGTTAAGTTTGAGCTTTTGAACAATATTATGCAAATTAATCTAAAATTTTCAGCTTTTTAATAGGTTTAAATTCGAACGGATTCTCTATAAAACCTTTCTAGACATGCACGTTTTAATCCAAATAAAACGAAACCAGATATAATTAAATCAAATTTTATGAGTTCAAATAGTTAACTATGGGCTTTTTAACAACATTATACAGATTAATCTAAAAATTTCAGCATTCTACTCGGTTAAAATTCGAACGGATTCTCTATAAAGCCTTTCTAGACATGCACGTTTTAATCTCAACAAAACCAAAATCAGATGTTATTGAATCAAATTTTATGAGTTTAAATAATTAATTATGGGATTGTAAACAAAATTATATAGATTATTATAAAATTTTTAGCTTTTTACTCTGTTAAAATTCGAACGAATTCTCTATAAGGCATTTTTAGACATACACATTTTAATCTCAACAAAACGAAAACCAGATGTAATTAAATCAAATTTTATGAGCTCAAATAGTTAACTATGAGTTTTTGAACAAAATCATATTGATTAATCTAAAAATTTTGGCTTTTTACTTGGTTAAAATTCGAACGGAATCTCTATAAAGCCTTTTTAGACATGCACGTTTTAAACCCAACAAAACTAGATGTTATTGAATCAAATTTTATGATTTTAAATAGTTAATTATGGGCATTTGAACAAAATTATACAGATTAATCTAAAATTTTCTGCGTTTTACTCGGTTAAAATTCGAATAGATTCTCTATAAAGCATTTTTAGGCATGCAAGTTTTAATGCCAACAAAACGAAAACCAGATGTTATTAAATAAAAATTTATGCGTTCAAATAGTTAATTTTGAGCTTTTAAACAATATTATGCAAATTAATCTAAAATTTTCAGCTTTTTAATAGGTTCAAATTCGAACGGACTCTCTATAAAACCTTTCTAGACATGCACGTTTTAATCCAATAAAACGAAACCAGATATAATTAAATCAAATTTTATGAGTTCAAATAGTTAGCTATGGGCTTTTGAACAAAATTATACAGATTAATCAAAAAATTTCAGCGTTTTACTCGGTTAAAATTCGAACGGATTCTCTATAAAGCCTTTCTAGACATGCACGTTTTAATCTCAACAAAACCAAAATCAGATGTTATTGAATCAAATTTTATGAGTTTAAATAGTTAATTATGGGATTGTAAACAAAATTATGTAGATTATTATAAAATTTTTAGCTTTTTACTCTGTTAAAATTTGAACGAATTCTCTATAAGGCATTTTTAGACATGCACATTTTAATCGCAAAAAAACGAAAACCAGATGTAATTAAATCAAATTTTATGAGCTCAAATAGTTAACTATGAGCTTTTGAACAAAATCATACTGATTAATCTAAAAATTTCGACTTTTTACTCGTTTAAAATTCGAACAGAATCTCTATAAAGCCTTTTTAGACATGCACGTTTTAAACCCAACAAAACCAAAACCAGATGTTATTGAATCAAATTTTATGAGTTTAAATAGTTAATTATGGGGATTTGAACAAAATTATATAGATTAATCTAAAATTTTAAGCTTTTTACTCGGTTAAAATTCGAACGAATTCTCTATAAGGTATTTATAAACATGCACGGTTTAATCCGAACAAAACGAAAACCAAATATTATTAAATAAAAATTTATGAGTTCAAATAGTTAATTATGGGCTTTTGAAAAAAATTATACAAATTAATCTAAAATTTTCAGCTTTTTAGTTGGTTAAAATTTAAACGGATTCTCCATAAAGCCTTTTTGATATTCCCGTTTTAACTACAACAAAACGAAAACCAGGTGTAATTAAATCAAATTTTATGAGTTCAAATAGTTAACTATGAGCTTTTGAACAAAATCAAACAGATTAATCTTAAAATTTTGGCTTTTTACTCGGTTAAAATTCAAATGGATTCTCTATAAAGCCTTTATAGACATGCATGTTTTAAACCTAACAAAAACAAAACCAGATGTTATTGAATCAAATTTTCTGATTTTAAATAGTTAATTATGGGCATTTGAACAAAATTATACAGATTAATCTAAAATTTTCTGCTTTTTACTCGGTCAAAATTCGAATAGATTCTCTATAAGGCAGTTTTAGACATGCACGTTTCAATTCCAACAAAACGAAAACCAGATGTTATTAAATAAAAATTTTTGCGTTCAAATAGTTAGGTTTGAGCTTTTGAACAATATTATGCAAATAAATCTAAAATTTTCAGCTTTTTAATAGGTTTAAATTCGAACGGATTCTCTATAAAACCTTTCTAGACATGCACGTTTTAATCCAAATAAAACGAAACCAGATATAATTAAATCAAATTTTATGAGTTCAAATAGTTAACTATGGGCTTTTTAACAACATTATACAGATTAATCTAAAAATTTCAGCATTCTACTCGGTTAAAATTCGAACGGATTCTCTATAAAGCCTTTCTAGACATGCACGTTTTAATCTCAACAAAACCAAAATCAGATGTTATTGAATCAAATTTTATGAGTTTAAATAATTAATTATGGGATTGTAAACAAAATTATATAGATTATTATAAAATTTTTAGCTTTTTACTCTGTTAAAATTCGAACGAATTCTCTATAAGGCATTTTTAGACATACACATTTTAATCTCAACAAAACGAAAACCAGATGTAATTAAATCAAATTTTATGAGCTCAAATAGTTAACTATGAGTTTTTGAACAAAATCATACTGATTAATCTAAAAATTTTGGCTTTTTACTCGGTTAAAATTCGAACGGAATCTCTATAAAGCCTTTTTAGACATGCACGTTTTAAACCCAACAAAACTAGATGTTATTGAATCAAATTTTATGATTTTAAATAGTTAATTATGGGCATTTGAACAAAATTATACAGATTAATCTAAAATTTTCTGCGTTTTACTCGGTTAAAATTCGAATAGATTCTCTATAAAGCATTTTTAGGCATGCAAGTTTTAATGCCAACAAAACGAAAACCAGATGTTATTAAACAAAAATTTATGCGTTCAAATAGTTAATTTTGAGCTTTTAAACAATATTATGCAAATTAATCTAAAATTTTCAGCTTTTTAATAGGTTCAAATTCGAACGGACTCTCTATAAAACCTTTCTAGACATGCACGTTTTAATCCAATAAAACGAAACCAGATATAATTAAATCAAATTTTATGAGTTCAAATAGTTAGCTACGGGCTTTTGAACAAAATTATACAGATTAATCAAAAAATTTCAGCGTTTTACTCGGTTAAAATTCGAACGGATTCTCTATAAAGCCTTTCTAGACATGCACGTTTTAATCTCAACAAAACCAAAATCAGATGTTATTGAATCAAATTTTATGAGTTTAAATAGTTAATTATGGGATTGTAAACAAAATTATGTAGATTATTATAAAATTTTTAGCTTTTTACTCTGTTAAAATTCGAACGAATTCTCTATAAGGCATTTTTAGACATGCACATTTTAATCGCAAAAAAACGAAAACCAGATGTAATTAAATCAAATTTTATGAGCTCAAATAGTTAACTATGAGCTTTTGAACAAAATCATACTGATTAATCTAAAAATTTCGACTTTTTACTCGTTTAAAATTCGAACAGAATCTCTATAAAGCCTTTTTAGACATGCACGTTTTAAACCCAACAAAACCAAAACCAGATGTTATTGAATCAAATTTTATGATTTTAAATAGTTAATTATGGGGATTTGAACAAAATTATACAGATTAATCTAAAATTTTCTGCTTTTTACTCGGTTAAAATTCGAATAGATTCACTATAAAGCATTTTTAGACATGCACGTTTTAATGCTAACAAAACGAAAACCAGATGTTATTAAATAAAAATTTATGCGTTCAAATAGTTAATTTTGAGCTTTTGAATAATATTATGCAAATTAATCTAAAATTTTCAGCTTTTTAATAGGTTTAAATTCGAACAGATTCTCTATAAAACCTTTCTAGACATGCACGTTTTAATCCAAATAAAAGGAAACCAGATATAATTAAATCAAATTTTATGAGTTCAAATAGTTAACTATGGGCTTTTGAACAAAATTATAAAGATTAATCAAAAAATTTCAGCGTTTTGCTCGGTTAAAATTTGAACGTATTCTCTATAAAGCCTTTCTAGACATGCACGTTTTAATCTCAACAAAACCAAAATCAGATGATATTGAATCAAATTTTATGAGTTTAAATAGTTAATTATGGGATTTTGAAAAAAATTATATAGATTATTATAATTTTTTTAGCTTTTTACTCTGTTAAAATTCGAATGAATACTCTATAAGGCATTTTTAGACATGCATATTTTAATCCCAACAAAACGAACACCAGATGTAATTAAATCAAATTTTATGAGCTCAAATAGTTAACTATGAGCTTTTGAACAAAATCATACAAATTAATCTAAAAATTTTGCCTTTTTACTAGGTTAAAATTCGAACGGAATCTCTATAAAGCCTTTTTAGATATGCACGTTTTAAACCCAACAAAACCAAAACCAAATGTTATTGAATCAAATTTTCTGATTTTAAATAGTTAATTATGGGCATTTGAACAAAATTATACAGATTAATCTAAAATTTTCGACTTTTTACTCGATTTAAATTTGAATAGATTCTCTATAAGGCATTTTTAGACATGCACGTAGCTTTTTAATAGGTTTAAATTCGAACGGATTCTCTATAAAACCTTTCTAGATATGCACGTTTTAATCCAAATAAAACGAAACCAGATATAATTAAATCAAATTTTATGTGTTCAAATAGTTAACTATGGGCTTTTGAACAAAATTATAAAGATTAATCTAAAAATTTCAGCATTTTACTCGGTTAAAATTCGAACGGATTCTCTATAAAGCCTTTCTAGACATGCACGTTTTAATCTCAACAAAACCAAAATCAGATGTTATTGAATCAAATTTTATGAGTTTAAATAGTTAATTATGGGATTTTAAACAAAATTATATAAATTATTATAAAATTTTTAGCTTTTTACTCTGTTAAAATTCGAACGAATTCTCTATAAGGCATTTTTAGACATGCACATTTTAATCTCAACAAAACGAAAACCAGATGTAATTAAATCAAATTTTATGAGCTCAAATAGTTAACTATGAGTTTTTGAACAAAATCATACTGATTAATCTAAAAATTTTTGCTTTTTACTCGGTTAAAATTCGAACGGAATCTCTATAAAGCCTTTTTAGACATGCACGTTTTAAACCCAACAAAACCAGATGTTATTGAATCAAATTTTATGATTTTAAATAGTTAATTATGGGCATTTGAACAAAATTATACAGATTAATCTAAAATTTTCTGTTTTTTACTCGGTTAAAATTCAAATAGATTCTCTATAAAGCATTTTTAGGCATGCAAGTTTTAATGCCAACAAAACAAAAACCAGATGTTATTAAATAAAAATTTATGCGTTCAAATAGTTAATTTTGAGCTTTTGAACAATATTATGCAAATTAATCTAAAATTTTCAGGTTTTTAATAGGTTCAAATTCGAACGGACTCTCTATAAAACCTTTCTAGACATGCACGTTTTAATCCAATAAAACGAAACTAGATATAATTAAATCAAATTTTATGAGTTCAAATAGTTAACTATGAGCTTTTGAACAAAATTATACAGATTAATCAAAAAATTTCAGTGTTTTACTCAGTTAAAATTCGAACGGATTCTCTATAAAGCCTTTCTAGACATGCACGTTTTAATCTCAACAAAACCAAAATCAGATGATATTGAATCAAATTTTATGAGTTTAAATAGTTAATTATGGGATTTTGAACAAAATTACATTGATTATTATAAATTTTTTAGCTTTTTACTCTGTTAAAATTTGAACGAATTCTCTATAAGACATTTTTAGACATGCACATTTTAATCTCAACAAAACGAAAACCAGACGTAATTAAATCAAATTTTATGAGCTCAAATAGTTAACTATGAGCTTTTGAACAAAATCATACTGATTAATCTAAAAATTTTTGCTTTTTACTCGGTTAAAATTCGAACGGAATCTCTATAAAGCCTTTTTAGACATGCACGTTTTAAACCCAACAAAACCAGATGTTATTGAATCAAATTTTATGATTTTAAATAGTTAATTATGGGCATTTGAACAAAATTATACAGATTAATCTAAAATTTTCTGCTTTTTACTCGGTTAAAATTCAAATAGATTCTCTATAAAGCATTTTTAGGCATGCAAGTTTTAATGCCAACAAAACAAAAACCAGATATTAAATAAAAATTTATGCGTTCAAATAGTTAATTTTGAGCTTTTGAACAATATTATGCAAATTAATCTAAAATTTTCAGGTTTTTAATAGGTTTAAATTCGAACGGATTCTCTATAAAACCTTTCTAGATATGCACGTTTTAATCCAAATAAAACGAAACCAGATATAATTAAATCAAATTTTATGTGTTCAAATAGTTAACTATGGGCTTTTGAACAAAATTATAAAGATTAATCTAAAAATTTCAGCATTTTACTCGGTTAAAATTCGAACGGATTCTCTATAAACCCTTTCTAGACATGCACGTTTTAATCTCAACAAAACCAAAATCAGATGTTATTGAATCAAATTTTATGAGTTTAAATAGTTAATTATGGGATTTTAAACAAAATTATATAAATTATTATAAAATTTTTAGCTTTTTACTCTGTTAAAATTCGAACGAATTCTCTATAAGGCATTTTTAGACATGCACATTTTAATCTCAACAAAACGAAAACCAGATGTAATTAAATCAAATTTTATGAGCTCAAATAGTTAACTATGAGTTTTTGAACAAAATCATACTGATTAATCTAAAAATTTTTGCTTTTTACTCGGTTAAAATTCGAACGGAATCTCTATAAAGCCTTTTTAGACATGCACGTTTTAAACCCAACAAAACCAGATGTTATTGAATCAAATTTTATGATTTTAAATAGTTAATTATGGGCATTTGAACAAAATTATACAGATTAATCTAAAATTTTCTGCTTTTTACTCGGTTAAAATTCAAATAGATTCTCTATAAAGCATTTTTAGGCATGCAAGTTTTAATGCCAACAAAACAAAAACCAGATGTTATTAAATAAAAATTTATGCGTTCAAATAGTTAATTTTGAGCTTTTGAACAATATTATGCAAATTAATCTAAAATTTTCAGGTTTTTAATAGGTTCAAATTCGAACGAACTCTCTATAAAACCTTTCTAGACATGCACGTTTTAATCCAATAAAACGAAACCAGATATAATTAAATCAAATTTTATGAGTTCAAATAGTTAACTATGAGCTTTTGAACAAAATTATACAGATTAATCAAAAAATTTCAGCGTTTTACTCAGTTAAAATTCGAACGGATTCTCTATAAAGCCTTTCTAGACATGCACGTTTTAATCTCAACAAAACCAAAATCAGATGATATTGAATCAAATTTTATGAGTTTAAATAGTTAATTATGGGATTTTGAACAAAATTACATTGATTATTATAAATTTTTTAGCTTTTTACTCTGTTAAAATTTGAACGAATTCTCTATAAGACATTTTTAGACATGCACATTTTAATCTCAACAAAACGAAAACCAGATGTAATTAAATCAAATTTTATGAGCTCAAATAGTTAACTATGAGCTTTTGAACAAAATCATACTGATTAATCTAAAAATTTCGGCTTTTTACTCGGTTAAAACTCGAACGAAATCTCTTTAAAGCCTTTTTAGACATTCACGTTTAAACCCAACAAAACCAAAACCAGATGTTATTGAATCAAATTTTATGATTTTAAATAGTTAATTATGGGCATTTGAAAAAAATTATACAGATTAATATAAAATTTTCTGCTTTTTACTCGATTAAAATTCGAATAGATTCTATATAAAGCATTTTTAGACATGTACGTTTTAATCCCAACAAAACGAAAATCAGATGTTATTAAATAAAAATGTATGCGTTCAAATAGTTAATTTTGAGCTTTTGAACAAAATTATACAAATTAATCTAAAATTTTCAGCTTTTTAATTAGTTTAAATTCGAACGGATTCTCTATAAAGCCTTTTCTAGACACACGTTTTAATCCCAACAAAATAAAAACCAGATGTAATTAAATCAAATTTTATGAGTTCAAATAATTAACTATGGGCTTCTTAACAAAATTATACAGATTAATCTAAAAATTTCAACTTTTTACTCGGTTAAAATTCGGACGGATTCTCAATAAAGCCTTTCTAGACATGCACGTTTTAATCCCAACAAAACCAAAACCAGATGTTATTGAATCAAATTTTATGAGTTTAAATAGTTAATTATGGACTTTTGAACAAAATTATATAGATTACTATAAAATTTTCAGCTTTTTACTCTGTTAAAATTCGAACGAATTCTCTATAAGGCATTTTAAGACATGCACATTTTAATCCCATCAAAACGAAAACTAGATATTATTAAATAAAAATTTAAGAGTTTAAATTTTAATTATGGGCTTTTGAATAAAATTATACAAATTAATCTAAAATTTTCAGTTTTTTACTTGGTTAAAATTCGAACAGATTCTCTATAAAGCCTTTTTTGATATTCCCGTTTTTCCCCCAACAAAATGAAAACCAAAGGTAATTAAATCAAATTTTATGAGTTCAAATAGTTAATTATGGGATTTTGAATAAAATTATACAGATTAATTTAAAATTTTCAGCTTTTTATTCTGTTAAAATTCAAACGGATTCTCTATAAAGCCTTTTTAGACATGAACATTTTAACCCCAACAAAACCAAAACCAGATGTTATTGAATCAAATTTTTTGAGTTTAAATAGTTAATTATGGGCTTTTGAATAAAATTATATAGATTAATCTAAAATTTTTAGCTTTTTACTCGGTTAAAATTCGAACGGATTCTCTATAAGGTATTTATAAACATGCACGGTTTAATCCGAACAAAACGAAAACCAAATATTATTAAATAAAAATTTATGAGTTCAAATAGTTAATTATGGGCTTTTGAAAAAAATTATACAAATTAATCTAAAATTTTCAGCTTTTTAGTTGGTTAAAATTAGAACGAATTATGGATGTTTTTTTCTTTCCTCTCCTCTTTTTCTCTCGCCTCTCTCCTTCTTCTTACCTTCAGGAGGTCAATTCTTCCATGGCGCTACTCTTCTTGCAGGGAGAGGAAGCCTCAAACATCCACCCACGTCTTTCCATCCATCTCCATTGGAGGTTCTCGGTTTCTCTTGTTCCCAGTGCTGCCGATCTCTTGGCTAAGTCCCGATCTTCTCTAGATTTATTTTCTAGGGTTCGTTGCTCTCCTTCCACCTTCTGGAATTTGTTTTTTGTTTTTTGGAGGGTTCTCTTGTTACCAGTTCTGCGACTGATCCCTCGGTTACGTCCCGATCTCCCCAAGGTGAGGTTGCACGTATTCTTCCTTAGGATCGTTTGGTTCTTGTCTCCGAGGGAGGAGGGTACGTGTTTTGGTGCTTCTGCTATTTCCGATTCTAAGGAGTATGTCTTCTTTCTTTTGATGCTTAAACCAACAAATCCCTCAGGATTTGTCACTCGTATTCTACCATCTTGTATGGATTGTTCTGGTTATGTGGTGTTGCTCCCTTCTTTGTTGGACCCAACGATGCTCTCTTTTTCCATGTTACAGCGAGAGAAGATCTCCCAAACATCGGCTTCTTGGTTCGACGTAAGTGGATGTTTCTGTTTTAGGTGGCCTGGAAACGCTTCTTCTCTGCAGAAGAATGGCCGGCCTCTAACCTTCGATACTACTTCGTTTGGCTACCATGTCTATTGGATAGGCTCGGGTAAAGAGTTTGAGTTTATTGAGGAGTTGTACTCCGACTGCGAGATATCTTGTGTTTCGTTCGGTATATACTGCTGCCATATCTCTCGTTTTTCTTTGCTTCTGCTAACGAATCCTTTAGGAGTCGTCCTTCCTTCTTTGGCCTTTAATGGATATCTTCTGTTTCGTATGGGATTTCTTGTTGGGTTTCTTGGTTTTCTTCTTCGTGCTCCTCCTTGGTCCTGGCAGCCCTTGCTGAACCACTGGCTACGAAGGTCTATCTATGGCTCTTTCTACCCTCATGTTATCGGGAGTGAAGGTTCCAAGCTCATCGGCCTTACTGTTCTGTGTAAGCGGGTCGTATTTTTCTCTGCATAGATTGGCCGGCCCCCTTCACTTGGCTACCGTCTCTCTGTTCTGGTGGCTTCCTTTGTCGCCCTCCTTCGTAACCAATATGTTTTGGAAGTTTCTTTGTTTGACTGTTACCGATGCTCTTTAGGATTCTTTCCACTGCTCAACACTCAAAGAGTTTTCTATTCATTTTGTTCATATTCTTAGAAGAGTTCTAAATATGTTTGTTTGGTTTACTTCTTTTGTTTTGATTATTCAATGGTTATTTTCCTTTGTATTAACATTCTTTATTCTTTCACCACCCTTTCGAAGGGATCAAACCAACATCTTTCATGATGTATCCTTTTTTATCTTTTCCAATAACCCGTTCACCGTTTTTTGGTTTGGCATTACTATCTCTCTTTGTTTATCCTTTTACATGACTTTTCTGCTTTATATCTTCTTTGAACAATCTTTACGCTTTCGTTACACGTCTATCCCTTCTCCTTTTGCCTTTCTACCAAGGTTTGCCAAATTCTATTTATTCTCTAAGCACCTTTTTGCTATAACTTTGTTTTTTCTAGAGATATTTATAGTTTTATCCTACTTTCCTTCTCCATACCAAATTCCTTCACGTTTTACAAATTATCTATTTATGTATTTTATATGTCCTCAAACACCTATTTTCTCTCATACATTAAGTAACAAGATATTCTTTCCTATCTTTGTTCAAAAAAATAGTAATATTTTATTCTTTTTTAATATTATATTCCACCTTTTTTACTTTCTTTCTCTTTCTACTTCTTTAAACTATACCCCGGTTATACTTCAAACTCTCTCTTTCTTATTTAAAGCTGGCTATCCCCCTCATATTTTCTCATCTATCATCCATTCTACTCGCTACTTTCTCTTCTCTTCTACCGAATTTTCCTTTGACCTTCTTGATCTTTTCTCAATATATTCTAAGTCCTTCCTCCAACGTTTTGGCAATATTCAATTTACTACTGAGGAACAAGTAACTATCTTCCAACCGGGTACTTCTTGGGGTATAACTGAAGATGAAACACATCCCACCCTTCTCGGAAAACTTATCTCTTCGAAGGAGATTGATGATCAGGTGATCATCAAGGCTTTTACTGGTATCTGGACTATGGCCAAACTAGACTCCATGAGTATTTTAAAACCACGCATGTTCCTCATCCGGTTTAGGGATGAGAAGATTAAGGATGATATCCTGTTAAGGGGACCTTGGACTTAAAAAGATGAGTGGCTTGATCTCTCCCAATATAACCCCTCTATCACGCCTGACGAACACTCATTCCCTACAATGAATATTTGGGTCCGCATCTACAACATCCCTCATATTTTTCTGGCTACGAAAGAATCTGCTCATGATATTGGCAAACCCTTAGGGTCTTTAATTGGTTTAGTCACAAAAATTGATACGAGGAAAATCGATTCCAACATGGTTGACTACCTTCGGGTTGGCTTGTCCTTAGATGTTACTCAGCCTATTAGGCGCTGCGTGGCTATTGGGGGTGGGCCCTCCACAAAATTTTGTCTGCTTCAATATGAACGCCTTCCCACCTTTTGCCACTGCTGTGGCCGCATTGGACATTCTTTAGACTCTTGCTCAATTCCGACTGATTCGCGATCTGAACAACTTCCTTTTGGTGACTGGCTATGATATGTTCCTAAAAAGAAGGATCCACAACCTAATCAACGCGGCCGAATCCGTTATGTCACCAATGATACCAATGTTTAGCAAATGCCTACGCCATCCCAAACCACCACCACCATTACCAACAATGAGAAGGACAAAGGCCTTTTGTCATCCCTTCCGAATAGTGGCAATGAGTCTGCTCCAAGTAATGAACCTCCACTCTTCTCCAAAGGCCCCAGACTCCTCCCAACGGTTCCTAGTAAACTCACTGCTAGACGCTATCCTACACAGCCGCTGCAAATAGTCTTCCCTGATCAGAGTTTGAATATTACTTCTCTACAAACGTCCAACGTTAACACTAGGGATGTGATTCTTCTCGATCCTGATTTCCAAGACTTGGAGGCTGATCTAGCCAATGATCATGATTTCCAAGAGGCCACTGAATGGCTCGAATCTGCGCCAACTCCTCGGTGAGCTGCCCGGATAACCTCAGGTCAAGGTGCCAAGAGAACCCCTCCTTCTGATGAGAATGCTAGGGTTAAGCGACCACGAGCTAGCACTGCACCTATTGAGAAAGTTGGGATGAGCAGCGTTAAAAACTCTGCGGCGGAGGTTGACTCTGATCAACCCCGCCGACAGAAATGATTGGTTTATCTTGGAACTGTCTGAGTCTTGGCAATGCTTTGACAGTTCCTGTTTTACAACTTGTTGGTTTCATGCATGTTGCCATTTTCTCTATTACTTTTTCTTTTCATTATTTTAGATTTCTCTGTTTCTCTCTACTTTTGTTAGGAACATGGGGCTGTTTTGGCTTTGTTTTTCAGGATTTGATGTCCTTTGCTATACAGAATAATAATACCCTTACTGTTTTGTTTGTTTACTTTTCCTGTTTTTCTGTTGCGTTTTCTTTTATTTTTCTCAACTGCCATTTTGCGATACGTCCAACTATCCCTCCTCCACTTATCTATTTTTTCTGCTATCTATCCTTTATGCGGTTTCTTACTACTCTGAATTTACCACCCTTTCATAGGGATTTCTCTAACATCTCTAATGATGTCGCCTACATCCGATATTTTACTCTTGTCTTAGGCTTACGCCTACGATTCTTCTGGTGTTATACTTCCTTTTTTCGGTTTTTCTCTTTTCTTTTACTTATCGCATCTATTCGTTTTCACTCACTCCAACACCTAATTTTACGAGGTCATGTTTTTTGGTCAAGGCCAGGTTTGATTTAGCTAAGATGAGCAGCGCAAAAAACTCTTCGGCGGAGGTTGATAGTGATCAACCCCGCCGAGATAAATGAAACTCTTATGCTGGAACTGTCAGGGTCTTGACAACACCCAGGCAGTTCATGCACTTCAACATGCTACTTCAAAGCATGATGCTGATTGTGTCTTTCTTTGCGAGACTAGATTGAATAAATCCAATATAGAACGAATTAAACACAAGCTTGGCATGCATGGATGCATAGCCATTGATTCCGGGCCCTCTTGTACAGGGCTTGCCTTTATTTGGAATAACAAAGTTTCAGTCAACTTGCTTTCCTACTCCGATCGTCATATTGATGTCATTCTTTATTTTGGTCAAGTACTTTTCCATTTTTCTGGTTTACATGGGTTCCCTGAAACTGCCAACAAACACAAAACTTAGAAGCTAATAGATACTCTTAAATCAAATTCAATCCTTCCCTGGCTTTTAGGGGGGGATTTTAATGAAATTCTTTATGACTATGAAAAACAAGGTGGCTCTCGGCGTGCAAGATCACAAATTAATAACTTTCGGGATTTTCTCGACAAGAATGATCTTTTTGATTGCAAACCAACAACTGGATGGTTCACTTAGACTAGATCAGGTCGTGCTATGGAAACCATCTTGGAACGACTTGATCGTTTTCTTGGTAACTCCGCTTGGTTTCACACTTTCCCTAATTGTCAAGCTATATCCTTCTTTCAAGCGCGTTCTGATCACTGCCCTATTTTAATGGATACCAATCCCTCTCAAACTCTACGTTCTACGCGCCTTCACATTCCTTTTCGCTATGAGAATTGTTGGGCTGACAACCCAGAAGTTCTATCCCGAATTACTGAGGTTTGGTCTAACCAAACTTGCTCGACTCTTCAGAAGCTTCAAGATATTGGATGTTTTTTTGGCTAAATGGCAATCTAATAAGTGTATTAAATCTAATGAACGCATCACTTAGCTAAATGACTTTATCAATATGTGTCTTCAACGCCAACTCTCGGATACGGATGCTCATAACTTTCTTTCTGCTAAGAGTGAGCTTGATCGCTTACTTAATGAGAAAGAAATTTATTGGTCTCAACAAGCTCGGGTACACTGGTTAGTTCATGGTGACAAAAATACTTCCTTTTTTCACGCAAGGGCAAACAGCCGGTGACAGAAGAATCATATTGCTGGACTTTTTAATAATCAGAATTTATCGTACACTAATACACATGATATAATGCCTATTGCTGTCAGTTATTTTCAATATCTTTTTACTTCCTCCTCTCCTACTATAGCGTCTTCCATCTTGGACAACATTCCTTCTATTATTACTAATTCAACGAACAATGATCTTAACAAGGTTTTCACAGCAGATGAAGTCTATGTTGCCTTTCGTGATATTGACCCGAGGAAAGCACCTGGTGTTGATGGCTTTTCGAGCGGTTTCTTCCGAAAGTATTGGGACATTCTTGGTCAGGATTTTATAAATCTCTGCCTTGGACTTCTGCGAGGGTCTGTTAATTTAGAAGAGGTCAATCGATCCATTATTGTTCTTATTCCGAAAATAAACGACCCTACTACAATGCGACATCTCTGACCTATTAGTATTTGCACAGTCATCTATAAAACTGTGTCGAAAGTTTTGGTTAACCGGCTAAAATCTATTATACCCTTATGTATTAGTGGTAATCAGGCTGCTTTCGTTCACGGGCGAAACATTACTGATAACATTCTTATCGCTCATGAACTTATCCATACTCTAAACAATGATGTTACTTCCTTGGCAAAAGGTGCCAGCCTTAAGCTGGATATGGAAAAAGCCTTCGACCGTGTTGAATGGCCCTTTCTTAAACAAATTATGCTTCGTCTAGGCTTCAACTCAAACTGGGTTTCTCTTATTATGAGGTGTATTTCCTCGGTATCTTTTCAAGTTCGCATCACTGACTCTTTTTCACGGCCTTTCAAGCCCAATAGAGGGTTGCGGCAAGGAGACCCCCTCTCTCTTTTTTTGTTTCTTTTTTGCACTCAAGGCCTCTCAGCCTTGCTCAACGCTGAACAAGCCATTGGTCACCTCCCTGGTCTCTCTGTCAGTAGGAATGGACCTCGTATCAACCACCTTCTTTTTGCAGATGACTATGTTGTCTTTATCAAAAATACAACTACAGAAGCTCAACGACTTAAGGATATTTTGCATACTTACGCCTCCTCGTCGGGACAGACGGTGAACTTTGAAAAATCTACTATCTTTTTTTTCACGGAAAACGTCCACTTCGCTTCGGGCGGAGATTAATGATATCCTCCGTGTACGAGAAGTGGATAACCATGATATTTATTTAGGGGTTCCTCTCCTTATTGGGAAGAACAAAACTGCAGCCTTAGGCTTCACCAGGTAAAATATGAATGCCCGCCTGAGTACTTGGGACAAACATCTCCTTTCCTTTAGTGGTCGAGAAATTTTCATTAAAGTTGTTATACAATCTATGTCTCAATATATTATGTCTTATTACCTTTTCCCGCAAAATATTATTGACGATATGACTACCGTAATACATCGATATTGGTGGTCTGAGAAAGCTGGCAAACGAGGGTGTCACATGCTTCCTTGGGACACTCTCTGCCTACTAAAAGCTACTGGAGATGTAGGCCCTCGTGATCTTCACCACTTTAATATCGTATTGCTAGGTAAACAAATTTGGCGGTTAATTTGTGAGCCTGATAACCTTCTTAGTCAGGTCTACAAATGCAAATACTATCCAACGTGCTCAGTCTTAGATTCCGATCATACGCGGAGTTCTTCCTTTTCTTGGAAAGGTCTAAGCATTGCTATCTCTAAGCTTCGCAATGTGTTTTTCAAACGTCCTGGCATGTCTAGTAACGTTTAGATTTATTATGACAGGTGGGGTGGCTCTCAGCCTGTTCACCTTTATGGTGATTATGAGGTGAATGAAGAAGTTCCTCTTCGTGCAGATTCTTTTATGATCCATAATTCACCCCGTTGGGATGAACCAAAAGTGAGAGGCTATTTTTCCCATGAAGATGCTAATATCATACTTAATGTTCCAATTATTAATGATATAAAAGACTCCACTCTTTGGGGTCACCATGATGCAGGTACCTATACAGTTCGCTCTGGTTATCAATTTTTGCAATTACAACCAGGGCCTGTTAACAGGCCTTCTAGACTATGGAAAATTTTGTCTAAATTGCCTACTCTACCTAAAGTTCGTTCCTTTGGTTGGCGATTATGTCATGATGCTTTCTTTACCCTTCGGTCAGAAAATCCTTCAGGCTAACCTTGGCCCAGGGGCTTGCCCTATTTGCAACATGGCTATAGAAACCTCTATCCATGCTATGCGGGATTGTCCTAGTGCTAAGGCGGCGATCCTCTTGGCAGGTCTTCCCCCTAGGCTTTTGTCCAATGCTTATACCTCCCCCCATCAGTGGCTTTCTGATGCTGCTGATTTCCTCTCCTTGCATCACTTCTCACTTCTCATTACAATTTTATGGAACCTATGGAACCGCCATAATGATTTTGTTCATAACAACCATATCCAACCGATTTGATTAACTGTTGCCTCTGCCCAAAAACTTTTCACTAATTATACATCTGTTAATGATGTGTCTCGCCAGTACTCCCGGCTAGCTGAGCCCACTCTCGCTCTGGCTAGATGGATGAAACCGGCTCTAGGTTTTGTCAAAATTAACACGGATGGGGCTTTTGACCCTGTCTTGCGAGCGGCTGCTACAGGTGTCATTGCTCATGATTCTTCTGGCTCTGTCCTTGGTGGCTGCTTTTTGCCTCTTCTTTGTCCGGATCCTGCCTCTGCTGAGGCCCTTGCTATTCTGGAAGGATTACGCTTTGCTGCTGCCAACGGATGGACTAATGTGATTATTGAAACTAACTCTGCGTCCATTGCCAACAAAGTTAACAACGCTCCTCTTCAAGATCCTTCCACAGTGCAGCACTTGGTAACTCGCATCCGCTCTACTCTGGGTACTTTGCCTGATTGCAAGATTTGTTATGTGCCTAGAGCTGCAAACGTTGTAGACCATATTTTGGCTAATAGGGCTTTGCGTTCTTTTACTTCTTGTTCTTTTGGTTGTTTCTTTCCCGATTTTGTTTGGGTTTTTGTGAACTCGGAGAGGTTCTCCTCTTCATCTCAATAATACCTTGGGTACTCTTTTCCCCATAGGGGCCTTCTCACCTCTCGGGGTGGTCGGCTATAGGGTTTTTTTAATGAGGCCCTTTCCTTCAAAAAAAAAATTAGAACGAATTCTCTATAAAGCCTTTTTAGACATGCACGTTTTAACCCCAACAAAACGAAAACCAGATGTAATGAAATCAAATTTTATGAGTTCAAATAGTTAAGTAAAAAATTATACAAATTAATCTAAAATTTTCCGCTTTTTACTTGGTTAAAATTTGAACAGATTTTCTATAAAGCCTTTTTTGATATTCCCGTTTTAACCCCAACAAAATGAAAACCAGATGTAATTAAATCAAATTTTATGAGTTCAAATAATTAAATAAAAAATTATACAAATTAATCTAAAATTTTCAACTTTTTACTTGGTTAAAATTCAAACAGATTCTCTATAAAGCCTTTTTTGATATTCCCGTTTTAACCGTAATAAAACGAAAACCAGATTTAATTACATCAAATTTTATGAGTTCAAATAGTTAATTACGGGATTTTGAACAAAATTATAAAGATTAATTTAAAATTTTCAGCTTTTTACTCGGTTAAATTTCGAACGGATTCTCTATAAAGCCTTTTTAGACATGAACGTTTTAATCCCAACAAAACCAAAACTAGATGTTATTGAATCAAATTTTATGAGTTTAAATAGTTAATTATAGGCTTTTGAACAAAATTATATAGATTAATCTAAAATTTTTAGCTTTTTACTCGGTTAAAATTCAAACGGATTCTCTATAAAACCTTTTTAGACAAACATATTTTAATCTCAACAAAACAAAAACTAGATATTATTAAATTATATTTTATGAGTTCAAATAGTTAATTATGGTCTATTGAACAAAATTATACAGATTAATCTAAAATTTTTAGCTTTTTACTAGGATAAAATTCAAACGGATTCCGTATAAAGCATTTTTAGACATTCACGTTTGGATCCCAACAATAAGAAAACCAGATGTTATTATATCAAATTTTATGAGTTTAAATAGTTAATTATGGGCTTTTGAAAATAATTATACAGATTAATCTAAAAATTTCATCTTTTTACTCGGTTAAAATTCGAACAGATTCTCTATAAGGTATTTTTAGACATGCACGATTTAATCCCAAAAAAATCAAAACCAGTTGTTATTAAATAAAAATTTATAAGTTCAAATAGTTAAGTATGGGCTTTTAAACAAAATTATACAAATTAATCTAAAATTTTCAGCTTTTTACTCGGTTAAAATTCGAACGGATTCTCTATAAAGCCTTTTTAGACATACACGTTTTAATCCCAACAAAACAAAAATCAGATATTATTGAATCAAATTTTATGAGTTTAAATAGTTAATTATGGGTTTTTGAATAAAATTATATAGATTAATCTAAAATTTTTAGCTTTTTACTCGGTTAAAATTTGAACGAATTTTCTATAAAGCATTTTTTGACATGCACATTTTAATCCCAACAAAAAAACCTGATATTATTAAATCATATTTTTTCAGTTCAAATAGTTAATTATGGCCTTTTAAACAAAATTATACAAATTAATCTAAATTTTTCAGCTTTATACACGATTAAAATTCGAACGGATTCTCTTTAAAGCCTTTTTTGATATTCCCGTTTTAACCCCCAAAAAACGAAAACCAGATATAATTAAATCAAATTTTATGAGTTAAAATAGTTAATTATGGGCTTTTGAACAAAACTATATAGATTAATCTAAAATTTTCAGCTTTTTACTTAGTTAAAATTCGAACGGATTCTCTAAAAGCCCATTTAAACATGCACGTTTTAATCACAAAAAAACAACAATCATATGTTATTATACCAAATTTTTTGAGTTCAAATAGTTAATTATTGGCTTTTGAAAAAAATTATAAAGATTAATCTAAAATTTTCATCTTTTTACTCGGTTAAAATTAGGACGAATTCTCTATAAAGCCTTTTTAGACATGCACATTTTAATCTCAACAAAACGAAAACCAGATGTTATTAAATCAAATTTTATGTGTTCAAATAGTTAGCGATGTTTTTTGAAAAAATTATACAGATTAATCTAAAATTTTTAGCATTTTACTCGATTAAAATTCGAACAGATTCTCTATAAGGTATTTTTAGACATGCACGTTTTAATCCAGCAAAACAAAAACCATATGTTATTAAATCAAATTTTATGTGTTTAAATATTTTATTATGGGCTTTTGAAAATAATTATACAGATTAATCTAAAATTTTTAGCTTTTTACTTGGTTAAAATTCGAACGGATTCTCTTTAAAGCCTTTTTTGATATTCCCGTTTTAACACCAACAAAACGAAAACCAGATGTAATTAAATCAAATTTTATGAGTTCAAATGGTTAATTATGGGCTTTTGAACAAAACTATATAGATTAATCTGAAATTTTCAGCTTTTTACTCGGTTAAAATTCGAACGGATTCTCTATAAAGCCCATTTAGACATGCACGTTTTAATCCCAAAAAACGACAACCATATGTTATTAAATCAAATTTTATGAGTTCAAATAGTTAATTATTGGGATTAAAAGCTAAAAATTTTATATTAATCTGTATAATTTTGTTTAAAAGACCATATTCAACTATTTGAACTCATAAAACTTGATTTAATAACCTCTGTTTTTTGTTTTGTTGGGATTAAAACGTGCGTTTCTAAAATTGCTTTATAGAGAATCCGTTCGAATTTTAACCGAGTAAAAAGCTAAAAATTTTAGATTTATTTGTATAATTTTATTCAAAATACCATAATTAACTATTTGAACTCATAAAATTTTATTTAATAACATCTAGTTTTTGTTTTATTCGGATTAAACGTGCATGTCTAAAAAGGCTTTATAGAGAATCCATTCAAATTTTAACCGAGTAAAAAGCTAAAAATTTTAGATTAATCTGTATAATTTTGTTCAAAAGCCCATAATTAATTATTTGAACTCAAGAAATTTGATTTAATAATATATAGTTATCGTTGTGTTCGGATTAAAACGTGCATGTCTAAAAAGGCTTTATATAGAATCCGTTCAAATTTTAACCGCGTAAAAAGCTGAAAATTTTAGATTAATCTGTATAATTTTATTCAAAAGACCTTAATTAACTATTTGAACTCATAAAATTTGATTTAATAACATCTGATTTTCGTTTTGTTGGGATTAAAACGTGCATGTCTAAAAAGGTTTGATAGAGAATCCGTTGGAATTTTAACTGAGTAAAAAGCTAAAAATTTTAGATTAATAAGTATAATTTTGTTCAAATGCTCAAAATTAACTATTTGAACTCATAAAATTTCATTTAATAAAATCTGATTTTCGTTTTGTTGGGATTAAAACGTCCATGTGTAAATGGGCTTTAAAGAAAATCTGTTCGAATTTTAACCGAGTAAAAAGATGAAAATTTTAGATTAATCTGCATAATTTTGTTCAAAAGCCCATAATTTTAGATTTATTTGTATAATTTTATTCAAAATTTTATTCAAAAACCCATAATTAACTATTTGAACTCATCAAATTTTATTTAATAACATCTGGTTTTTGTTTTATTTGGATTAAAACGTGCATGTCTAAAAAGGCTTTATAGAGAATCTGTTACAATTTTAACCGGCTAAAAAGTTGAAAATTTTAGATTAATCTATATAATTCTATTAAAAAGCCCATAATTAAATATTTGAACTCATAAAATTTGATTTAAAAACATCTGGTTTTTGATTTGTTGGGATTATAACGTGCATTTCTAAAAAGGCTTTATAAAGAATCCGTTCGAATTTTAACCGAGTAAAAAGCTAAAAAATTTAGATTAGTATGTATAATTATATTCTAAAGCTCAAAGTTAAATATTTGAACTCATAAAATTTCATTTAATAAAATCTGGTTTTCCTTTTGTTGAGATTAAAATGTGCATATCTAAAAAGGCTTTGTAGAGAATCCGTTCGAATTTTAACCGAGTAAAAAGCTAAATCTTTTAGATTTATCTGTATAATTTTGTTCAAAATCTCATAATTAACTATTTAAACTCTTAAAATTGGATTTAATAACATCTGGTTTTGCTTTGTTCGGACTAAAACATCCATGTCTAAAATTGCTTTATAGAGAACCCGTTCGAATTTTAACTGAGTAAAAAGCTGAAAATTTTAGATTTATCTGTATAATTTTGTTCAAAATCCCATAATTAACGATTTGAACTCATAAAATTTGATTTAATAACATCTGGTTTTGTTTTGTTTTGATTAAAACGTCTACGTCTAAAAAGGCTTTATAGAGAATCCGTTCAAATTTTAACCGAGTAAAAAGCTGAAAATTTTAGATTAATCTATAAAATTTTGATCAAAAGACCATAATTAATTATTTGAACACATAAAATTTGATTTAATAACATCTGGTTTTTGTTTTGTTCGGATTAAAACGTGCACCTCTAAAAAGGCTTTATAGAGAATCTTTTCGAATTTTAACTGACTAAAAAGTTGAAAATTTTAGATTAATCTATATAATTTTATTCAAAAGCCCATAATTAACTATATGAACTCATAAAATTTGATTTAATAACATCTGGTTTTTGTTTTATTTAGATTAAAACGTGCATGTCTAAAAAGGATTTATAGAGAATCCGTTCGAATTTTAACCGAGTAAAAAGCAGAAAATTTTAGATTAATCTGTATAATTTTGTTCAAAAGCTCAAAATTAAATATTTGAACTCATAAAATTTCATTTAATAAAATCTTGTTTTCGTTTTGTTGGATTAAAGTGTGCATGTTTAAAAAGGATTTGTAGAGAATTCGTTTGAATTTTAACCGGTTAAAAAGCTAAAAATATTAGATTAATCTGTATAATTTTGTTTAAAAGACCATATGCAACTATTTGAACCCATAAAATTTGATTTAATAACATCTGGTTTTGGTTTTGGTGGGATTAAAACTTGCATGTCTAAAATTGCTTTATAGAGAATCCGTACAAATTTTAACCAAGTAAAAAGCTAAAAAATTTAGATTTATCTATATAATTTTGTTCAAAATCCCATAATTAACTATTTGAACTCATAAAATTTTATTTAATAACATCTGGTTTTTGTTTTGTTCGGATTAAAACGTGCATGTCTAAAAAGGCTTTATAGAGAATCTGTTCAAATTTTAACCGAGTAAGAAACTGAAAATTTTAGATTAATTTGTATAATTTTGTTCAAAAACCCATAATTAATTATTTGAAATCAAAAAATTTGATTTAATAACATCGAGTTATCGTTTTGTTCAGATTAAAACGTGCATGTCTAAAAAGGTTTTATAGAGAATCTATTCAAGTTTTAATCGAGTAAAAAGTTGAAAATTTTAGATTAATATGTATAATTTTGTTCAAAATCCCATAATTTATTATTTGAACTCGTAAAATTTGATTTAATAACATTTGGTTTTTGTTTTGTTCAGAATTTTATCCGAGTAAAAAGCTGAAAATTTTAGATTAATCTGCATAATTTTGTTCAAAAGCCCATAATTAATTTTTTGAACTCAAAATATTTGATTTAATAACATCTAGTTATCGTTTTGTTGGGATTAAAACGTGAATGTCTAAAAAGGCTTTATAGAGAATCCATTCAAATTTTAACCGAGTAAAAAGCTGAAAATTTTAGATTAATATGCATAATTTTGTTCAAAAGCCCATAATTAATTATTTGAACTCAAAAAATTTAATTTAATAACATCTCGTTATCGTTTTGTTTGTATTAAAACGTGCAAGTCTAAATCTAAAAAGGCTTTATAGAAAATCTGTTCGAATTTTAACCGACTAAAAAGTTGAAAATTTTAGATTAATCTGTATAATTTTGTTCAAAAGCCCATAATTAACTATTTGAACTCATAAAATTTTATTTCATAACATCTGGTTTTCGTTTTGTTGGGATTAAAACGTGCATGTCTATAAAGGTTTTATAGAGATTCCGTTCGAATTTTAACGAGTAAAAAGCTAAAAATTTTAGATTAATCTGTAAAATTTTATTCAAAAGCTCAAAATTATATATTTGGACTCATAAAATTTCATTTAATAAAATTTGGTTTTCGTTTTGTTGAGATTAAAATGTGCTTGTCTAAAAAGGCTTTGTAGAGAATCTGTTTGAATTTTAACCGAGTAAAAAGCTAAAAATTTTAGATTAATATGTATAATTTTGTTCAAATGCCCATATTCAACTATTTGAAATCAGAAAATTGATTTAATAACATCTAATTTTTGTTTTGTTGGGATTAAAACTTCCTTGTCTAAAATTGCTTTATAGAGAATTCGTTCGAATTTTAACCAAGTAAAAAGCTGAAAATTTTAGATTTATCTGTATAATTTTGTTCAAAATCTCATAATTAACTATTTAAACTCTTAAAATTTGATTTAATAACATCTGGTTTTGCTTTGTTCGGACTAAAACATCCATGTCTAAAATTGCTTTATAGAGAACCCGTTCGAATTTTAACTGAGTAAAAAGCTGAAAATTTTAGATTTATCTGTATAATTTTGTTCAAAATCCCATAATTAACTATTTGAACTCATAAAATTTTATTTAATAACATCTGGTTTTTGTTTTGTTCGGATTAAAACGTGCATGTTTGAAAAGGCTTTATAGAGAATCCTTCCAAATTTTAACCGAGTAAAAAGCTGAAACTTTTAGATTAATTTGTATAATTATGTTCGAAAGCCCATAATTAATTATTTGAACTCAAAAAATTTGATTTAATAACATCTAGTTATCTTTTTGTTCGGATTAATACGTGCATGTCTAAAAAGGCTTCATAGAGAATCTGTTCGAATTTTAATCGAGTAAAAAGTTGAAAATTTTAGATTAATTTGTATAATTTTGTTCAAAAGCACATAATTAACTATTTGAACTCATAAAATTTGATTTAATAACATCTGATTTTCGTTTTGTTGGGATTAAAACGTGTATGTCTAAAAAGGCTTTTAGTTAGAATCTGTTCGAATTTTAACCGAGTAAAAAGCTGAAAATTATAGATTAATCTGTATAATTTTTTTCAAAAGCTCAAAATTAAATATTTGAAATCATAAAATTTCATTTAATAAAATCTTGTTTTCGTTTTGTTGGGATTAAAATGTGCATGTCTAAAAAGGCTTTGTAGAGAATTCATTCGAATTTTAACCGTGTAAAAAGCTAAAAATTTTATATTAATCTGTATAATTTTTTTAAGAGACCATTTTCAACTATTTGAACTCATAAAATTTGATTTAATAACATTTGGTTTTCGTTTTGTTGGGATTAAAACGTGCATTTCTAAAATTGCTTTATAAAGAATCTGTTCGAATTTTAACCGAGTAAAAAGCTAAAAATTTTAGATATATTTGTATAATTTTATTCAAATTCCCATAATTAACTATTTGAACTCATAAAATTTTATTTAATAACATCTAGTTTTTGTTTTATTCGGATTAAAACGTGCATGTCTAAAAAGGATTTATAGAGAATCCGTTCAAATTTTAACCAAGTAAAAAGCTAAAACTTTTAGATTAATTTGTATAATTTTGTTCAAAAGCCCATAATTAATTATTTGAACTCAAAAAATTTTATTTAATAACATCTACTTATCGTTTTATTCGGTTTAGTACGTGCATGTCTAAAAAGTCTTTATAGAGAATCTGTTCGAATTTTAACCGAGTAAAAAGTTGAAAATTTTAGATTAATTTATATAATTTTGTTCTAAAGCACATAATTAACTATTTGAACTCATAAAATGTGATTTAATAACATCTTATTTTCGTTTTGTTGGCATTAAAATGTGCATGTCTAAAAAGGCTTTACAGAGAATCTATTCAAATTTTAATAGAGTAAAAAGTTGAAAATTTTAGATTAATCTGTATAATTTTGTTTAAAAGACCATATTCAACTATTTGAACTCATAAAATTTGATTTAATAACATCTGATTTTCATTTTGTTGGGACGAAAACGTACATGTCTAAAAAGGCTTTATAGAGAATCCGTTTGAATTTTAACCGAGTAAAAAGCTGAAAATTTTAGATTAATCTATATATTTTTTTTCAAAAGCTCAAAATTAAATATTTGAATTCATAAAATTTCATTTAATAAAATCTTGTTTTCGTTTTGTTGGGATTAAAATGTGCATGTCTAAAAAGGCTTTGTAGAGAATTCGTTCGAATTTTAACCTAGTAAAAAGCTAAAAATTTTATATTAAAATGTATAATTTTGTTTACAAGACCATATTCAACTATTTGAACTCATAAAATTTGATTTAATAATATCTGGTTTTCGTTTTGTTGGGATTAAAACGTGCATTTCTAAAATTGCTTTATATTGAATCCGTTCGAAATTTAACCGAGTAAAAAGCTAAAAATTTTAGATTTATTTGTATAATTTTTTTCAAAATCCCATAATTAACAATTTAAACTCATAAAATTTTATTTAATACCATCTAGTTTTTGTTTTATTCGATTTAAAACGTGCATGTCTAAAAAGGCTTTATAGAGAATCCGTTCAAATTCTATCCGAGTAAAAAGCTGAAACTTTTAGATTAATTTGTATAATTTTGTTCAAAAGCCCATAATTAATTATTTGAACTCAAAAAATTTGATTTAATCACATCTACTTATCGTTTTGTTCGGTTTAATACGTGCATGTCTAAAAAGTCTTTATAGAGAATCTGTTCGAATTTTAACCGAGTAAAAAGTTGAAAATTTTAGATTAATTTATATGATTTTGTTTAAAAGTCATAATTAATTATTTAAACTCAAAAAAGTTGATTTAATAACATCTAGTTATCTTTTTGTTCGGATTAAAACGTACATGTCTAAAAAGACTTTATAGAGAATCTGTTCGAATTTTAATCGAGTAAAAAGTTGAAAATTTTAGATTAATTTGTATAATATTGTTTAAAAGCATATAATTAACTATTTGAAATCATAAAATTTCATTTAATAACATCTGATTTTCGTTTTGTTGGGATTAAAACGTGCATGTCTAAAAAGGCTTTATAGAGAATTCATTCAAATTTTAACCGAGTAAAAAGCTGAAAATTTTAGATTAATCTGTATAATTTGTTCAAAAGCCCACAATTAATTATTTGAACTCAAGAAATTTGATTTAATAATATATAGTTATCGTTGTGTTTGGATTAAAACGTGCATGTCTAAAAAGGCTTTATAGAGAATCTGTTTGAATTTTAACCGACTAAAAAGTTTAAAATTTTAGATTAATCTATATAATTTTGTTCAAAAGCCCATAATTAACTATTTGAACTCATAAAATTTGATTTAATAATATCTGGTTTTTGATTTGTTGGGATTAAAACGTGAATGTCTAAAAAGGTTTTATAGAGAATCCATTCGAATTTTAACCGAGTAAAAAGCTAAAAAATTTAGATTAATCTGTATAATTATATTCTAAATCTCAAAATTAAATATTGGAACTCATAAAATTTTATTTAATAAAATTTGGTTTACCTTTTGTTGAGATTAAAATGTGCATGCCTAAAAAGGTTTTGTAGAGAATCCGTTTGAATTTTAACCGAGTAAAAAGCTAAAAATTTTAGATTAATCTGTATAATTTTGTCCAAAAGCCCATATTCAACTATTTGAACTCATAAAATATGATTTAATAACATCTAATTTTCGTTTTGTTGGGATTAAAACTTGCTTGTCTAAAATTGCATTATAGAGAATCTGTTCGAATTTTAACCGAGTAAAAAGCTGAAAATTTTAGATTTATCTGTATAATTTTGTTCAAAATCCCATAATTAACGATTTGAACTCATAAAATTTGATTTAATAACATCTGGTTTTGTTTTGTTTTGATTAAAACGTCTACGTCTAAAAAGGCTTTATAGAGAATCCGTTCAAATTTTAACCTAGTAAAGAGCTGAAAATTTTAGATTAATTTGTATAATTTTGTTCCAAAGACCATAATTAATTATTTGAACACATAAAATTTGATTTAATAACATTTGGTTATCGTTTTGTTCGGATTAAAATGTGCATATCTAAAAAGCCTTTATAGAGAATCTGTTCGAATTTTAACCGACTAAAAAGTTGAAAATTTTAGATTAATCTATATAATTTTGTTCAGAAGCCCATAATTAACTATTTCAACTCATAAAATTTGATTTAATAACATCTGGTTTTTGTTTTATTGGGATTAAAACGTGCAAGTCTAAACGGGCTTTATAGAGAATCCGTTCGAATTTTAACCGAGTAAAAAGCTAAAAATTTTAGATTAATCTGTATAATTTTATTCAAAAGCTTAAAATTAAATATTTGAACTCATAAAATTTCATTTAAGAAAATCTAGTTTTCGTTTTGTTAAGATTAAAATGTGCATATCTAAAAAGGCTTTGTAGAGAATCTGTTCGAAATTTAATCTAGTAAAAAGCTAAAAATTTTAGATTAATCTGTATAATTTTGTTGAAAAGCCCATATTCAACTATTTGAACTCATAAAATTTGACTTAATAACATCTAATTTTCATTTTGTTGGGATTAAAACTTGCTTGTCTAAAATTGCTTTATAGAGAATCCGTTTGAATTTTAACCGAGTAAAAAGCTAAAAATTTTAGATTAATATGTATAATTTTATTTACAAGACCATATTCAACTATTTGAACTCATAAAATTTGATTTAATAACATCTAGTTTTCATTTTGGTGGGATTAAAACTTGCATGTCTAAAATTGCTTTATAGAGAATCCGTTCGAATTTTAACCGAGTAAAAAGCTGAAAATTTTAGGTTTATCCGTACAATTTTGTTAAAAATCCAAAAATTAACTATTTGAACTCATAAAAATTTATTTAATAACATCTGTTTTTTGTTTTATTCGTATTAAAACATGGATGTGTAAAAAGGCTTTATAGAGAATCCGTTCAAATTTTAACCGAGTAAAAAGCTGAAAATTTTAGATTAATTTGTATAATTTTGTTCAAAAGCCCAATATTAATTATTTGAACTCAAAAAATTTTATTTAATAACATCTAGTTATCGTTTTGTTCGGATTAAAACGTGCATATCTAAAAAGGCTTTATAGAGAATCCATTCAAATTTTTACAGAGTAAAAAGCTAAAAATTTTAGATTAATCTTTATAATTTTGTTCAAAAGCCCATAATTAATTATTTGAAATAAAAAAATTTGATTTAATAACATCTAGTTATCGTTTTGTTCGGATTAAAACGTGCATGTCTAAAAAGACTTTATAGAGAATCTGTTCGAATTTTAATCGAGTAAAAAGTTGAAAATTTTAGATTAATCTTTATAATTTTGTTCAAAAGCACATAATTAATTATTTGAACTCAAAAAAATTGATTTAATAACATCTCGTTATCGTTTTGTTCGGATTAAAACGTGCATGTCTAAAAAGGCTTTATAGAGAATCTGTTCAAGTTTTAATCGAGTAAAAAGTTGAAAATTTTAGATTAATCTGTATAATTTTATTCAAAATCTCATAATTAATTATTTGAATTCGTAAAATTTGATTTGATAAAATCTGATTTTTGTTTTGTTGGGATTAAAACGTTCATATCTAAAAAGGCTTTATGGAGAATCCGTTCAAATTTTAACCGAGTAAAAATCTGAAAATTTTAGATTAATCTGTATAATTTTGTAAAAAAGCCCATAATTAATTATTTAAACTCAAAAAATTTGATTTAATAACTTCTAGTTATCGTTTTGTTCGGATTAAAACGAGCAAGTTTAAAAGGCTTTATAGAGAATCTGTTCGAATTTTAATCGAGTAAAAAGTTGAAAATTTTAGATTAATCTGTATAATTTTATTCAAAAGCTTAAAATTAAATATTTGAACTCATAAAATTTCATTTAAGAAAATCTAGTTTTCGTTTTGTTAAGATTAAAATGTGCATATCTAAAAAGGCTTTGTAGAGAATCTGTTCGAAATTTAATCTAGTAAAAAGCTAAAAATTTTAGATTAATCTGTATAATTTTGTTGAAAAGCCCATATTCAACTATTTGAACTCATAAAATTTGACTTAATAACATCTAATTTTCATTTTGTTGGGATTAAAACTTGCTTGTCTAAAATTGCTTTATAGAGAATCCGTTTGAATTTTAACAGAGTAAAAAGCTAAAAATTTTAGATTAATATGTATAATTTTATTTACAAGACCATATTCAACTATTTGAACTCATAAAATTTGATTTAATAACATCTAGTTTTCATTTTGGTGGGATTAAAACTTGCATGTCTAAAATTGCTTTATAGAGAATCCGTTCGAATTTTAACCGAGTAAAAAGCTGAAAATTTTAGGTTTATCTGTACAATTTTGTTAAAAATCCAAAAATTAACTATTTGAACTCATAAAATTTATTTAATAACATCTGTTTTTTGTTTTATTCGTATTAAAACATGGATGTGTAAAAAGGCTTTATAGAGAATCCGTTCAAATTTTAACCGAGTAAAAAGCTGAAAATTTTAGATTAATTTGTATAATTTTGTTCAAAAGCCCAATATTAATTATTTGAACTCAAAAAATTTTATTTAATAACATCTAGTTATCGTTTTGTTCGGATTAAAACGTGCATATCTAAAAAGGCTTTATAGAGAATCCATTCAAATTTTTACAGAGTAAAAAGCTAAAAATTTTAGATTAATCTTTATAATTTTGTTCAAAAGCCCATAATTAATTATTTGAAATCAAAAAATTTGATTTAATAACATCTAGTTATCGTTTTGTTCGGATTAAAACGTGATGTCTAAAAAGGCTTTATAGAGAATCCGTTCAAATTTTAATCGAGTAAAAAGCTGAAAATTTTAGATTAAGCTGTATAATTTTGTTCAAAAGCTCAAAATTAAATATTTCAACTCATAAAATTTCATTTAGTAAAATCTGATTTTCGTTTTGTTCGGATTAAAATGTGCATGTCTAAAAAGGCTTTGTAGAGAATCCATTCAAATTTTAACCGAGTAAGAATCTAAAATCTGTATAATTTTGTTCAAAAGCCTATATTCAACTATTTGAACTCATAAAATTCGATTTAATAACATTCGGTTTTCGATATGTTGGGATTAAAATTTGCTTGTCTAAAAAGGCTTTATAGAGAGTCCGTTTGAATTTTAACCGACTAAAAAGCTCAAAATTTTAGATTTATTTGTATAATTTTGTTCAAAATCACATAATTAACTATTTGAACTCATAAAATTTGATTTAATAACATCTGATTTTCGTTAATTTTAGATTAATCTTTATAATTTTGTTCAAAAGCTCAAAATTAAATATTTGAACTCATAAAATTTCATTTAATAAAATCTGATTTTCATTTTGTTGGGATTAAAACGTGCATATGTAAATGGGCTTTAAAGAGAATCTGTTCGAATTTTATCCGAGTAAAAAGCTGAAAATTTTAGATTAATCTGCATAATTTTGTTCCAAAGCCCATAATTAATTAATTGAACTCAAAATATTTGATTTAATAACATCTAGTTATCATTTTGTTGGGATTAAAACGTGCATGTCTAAAAAGGCTTTATAGAGAATCCGTTCAAATTTTAACCGAGTAAAAAGCTGAAAATTTTAGATTAATCTGTATAATTCTGTTCAAAAGCCCATAATTAATTATTTGAACTCAAAAAATTTGATTTGATAACATCTCGTTATCGTTTTGTTTGGATTAAAACGTGCATGTCTAAAAAGGCTTTATAGATAATCTATTCGAATTTTAACCGATTAAAAAGTTGAAAATTTTAGATTAATCTGTATAATTTTGTTCAAAGCCCATAATTAACTATTTGAACTCATAAAATTTCATTTAATAACATCTGGTTTTCGTTTTGTTGGGATTAAAACGTGCATGTCTATAAAGGCTTTATAGAGAATCCGTTCGAATTTTAACCGAGTAAAAAGCTTAAAATTTTAGATTAATTTGTATAATTTTATTCAAAAGCTAAAAATTAAATATCTGAACTCATAAAATTTGATTTAATAACATCTGGTTTTCGTTTTGTTGGGATTAAAACGTGCATGTCTATAAAGGCTTTATAAAGAATCCATTCGAATTTTAACCGCGTAAAAAGCTAAAAATTTTAGATTAATCTGTATAATTTTGTTCAAAAGCCCATAGTTTTATTCAAAAATTATTTGAACTCGTAAAATTTGATTTAATAACATCTAATTTTTGTTTTGTTGGGATTAAAACTAGCTTGTCTAAAATTGCTTTATAGAGAATCCGTTCGAATTTTAACGAAGTAAAAAGCTGAAAGTTTTAGATTTATCTGTATAATTTAGTTCAAAATCTCATAATTAACTATTTAAACTCTTAAAATTTGATTTAATAACATCTGGTTCTGTTTTGTTCGGACTAAAACGTCCACGTCTAAAAAGGCTTTATAGAGAATCTGTTTAAATTTTAAACAAGTAAAAAGCTGAAAATTTTATATTAATATGTATTATTTTGTTCAAAAGACCATAATTAACTATTTGAACTCGTAAAATTTGATATAAATAATATCTGATTTTCGTTTTGTAGGGATTAAAACGTGCATGTCTATAAAGGCTTTATAGAGAATCCGTTCGAATTTTAACCGAGTAAAAAGCTAAAACTTTTAGATTAATCTATATAATTTTATTCAAAAGCTAAAAATTAAATATTTGAACTCATAAAATTTCATTTAATAAAATTTGGTTTTTATTTTGTTAAGATTAAAATGTGCATGTCTAAAATAGCTTTGTAGAGAATCCGTTCGAATTTTAAACGAGTAAAAAGCTAAAAATTTTAGATTAATCTCTATATAATTTTGTTCAAAATCCCATATTCAACTATTTGAAATAGTAAAATTTTATTTAATAACATTTAATTTTTGTTTTGTTGGGATTAAAACTTGCATGTCTAAAATTGCTTTATAGAGAATCCGTTCGAATTTTAACCAAGTAAAAAGCTGAAAATTTTTTATATATCTGTATAATTTAGTTCAAAATCTCATAATTAACTATTTAAACTCTTAAAATTTGATTTAATAACATCTGGTTTTGTTTTGTTCGGACTAAAACGACCACGTCTAAAGGCTTTATAGAGAATCCGTTCAAATTTTAAACGAGTAAAAAGCTGAAAATTTTAGATTAATATTTATAATTTTGTTCAAAAGACCATAATTAACTATATGAACTCGTAAAATTTGATATTAATAACATCTGAATTTTGTTTTGTTTGGATTAAAACGTGCATGCCTAAAAAGGCTTTATAGAGAATCCGTTCAAATTTTAACCGAGTAAAAAGCTTAAAATTTTAGATTAATCTGTATAATTTTGTTCAAAAGCTCAAAATTAAATATTTGAACTCATAAAATTTCATTTAATAAAATCTTGTTTTCGTTTTGTTGGGATTAAAATATGCATATCTAAAAAGGCTTTATAGAGAATTCGTTCGAATTTTAACCGAGTAAAAAGCTAAAAATTTTATATTGATCTGTATAATTTTGTTTAAAAGACTATATTCAAATATTTGAACTCATAAAATTTGATTTAATAACATCTGGTTTTCGTTTTGGTGGGATTAAAACGTGCACGTCTAAAATTGCTTTATAGAGAACCCGTTCGAATTTTAACCGAGTAAAAAGCTAAAAATTTTAGATTTATCTGTATAATTTTATTCAAAATCCCATATTCAACTATTTGAACTCATAAATTTCATTTAATAACATCTGGTTTTTGTTTTGTTCGGATTAAAACGTCCACGTCTAAAAAGGCTTTATAGAGAACCCGTTCAAATTTTAACCGAGTAAAAAGCTTAAACTTTTAGATCAATTTGTATAATTTTATTCAAAAGCATATAATTAATTATTTGAACTCAAAAAATTTGATTTAATAACATCTCGTTATCGTTTTGTTTGGATTAAAACGTGCATGTTTAAAAAGGCTTTATAGAAAATCTGTTCGAATTTTAACCTACTAAAAAGTTGAAAATTTTAGATTAATTTGTATAATTTTGTTCAAAATCCCATAATTAACTATTTGGACTCATAAAATTTGATTTAATAACATCTGGTTTTCGTTTTGTTGGGATTAAAACGTGCATGTCTATAAAGGCTTTATAAAGAATCCATTCGAATTTTAACCGAGTAAAAAGCTAAAAATTTTAGATTAATCTGTATAATTTTATTCAAAAGCTCAAAATTAAATATTTGAACTCGTAAAATTTCATTTAATAAAATTTGATTTTTGTTTTGTTGGGATTAAAATGTGTTTGTCTAAAAAGGCTTTGTAGCGAATCCGTTCGAATTTTAATCGAGTAAAAAACTAAAAATTTTAGATTAATCTGTATACTTTTGTTCAAAAGCCCATATTCAACTATTTGAACTCATAAAATTTGATTTAATAAGACCTGGTTTTTGTTTTGGTGGGATTAAAACTTGCATGTCTAAAATTGCTTTATAGAGAACCCGTTCGAATTTTAACTGAGTAAAAAGCTAAAAATTTTAGATTTATCTGTATAATTTTGTTCAAAATCCTATAATTAACTATTTGAACTCATAAAATTTTATTTAATAACATCTGGATTTTGTTTTGTTCAGATTAAAACTGGCATGTCTAAACAGGCTTTATAGAGAATCCGTTCAAATTTTAACCGAGTAAAAAACTGAAACTTTTAGATTAATTTGTATAATTTTGTTCAAAAGCCCATAATTAATTATTTGAACTCAAAAAATTTGATTTAATAACATCTACTTACCGTTTTGTTCGGTTTAATACGTGCATGTCTAAAAAAGCTTTATAGAGACTCTGTTTGAATTTTAACCAAGTAAAAAGTTGAAAATTTTAGATTAATTTGTATAATTTTGATAAGAAGCCCATAATTAATTATTTGAACTCAAAAAAGTTGATTTAATAACATCTAGTTATCTTTTTGTTAGGATTAAAACATGTATGTCTAAAAAGGCTTTATAGAGAATTCGTTCAAATTTTAACCGAGTAAAATGCTGAAAATTTTAGATTAATCTGTATAGCTTTATTCAAAAGCCCTTAATTAACTATTTGAACTCATAAAATCTGATTTTCGTTTTGTTGGGATTAAAACGTGCATGTCTAAAACGGCTTGATAGAGAATCCGTTCGAATTTTAACCGAGTAAAAAGCTAAAAATTTTAGATTAATCTGTATAATTTTGTTCAAAAGCCCATATTCAACTATTTGAACTCGTAAAATTTGATTTAATAACATCTAATTTTTGTTTTGTTGGGATTAAAACTAGTTTGTCTAAAATTGCTTTATAAAGAATCCGTTCGAATTTTAACGAAGTAAAAAGCTGAAAGTTTTAGATTTATCTGTATAATTTTATTCAAAATCTCATAATTAACTATTTAAACTTTTAAAATTTGATTTAATAACATCTGGTTCTTTTTTGTTCGGACTAAAACATCCACGTCTAAAAAGGCTTTATAGAGAATCTGTTTAAATTTTAAACAAGTAAAAAGCTGAAAATTTTAGATTAATATGTATAGTTTTGTTCAAAAGACCATAATTATCTATTTGAACTCGTAAAATTTGATATAAATAATATCTGATTTTTGTTTTGTTGGGATTAAAACGTGCATGTCTAAAAAGGCTTTATAGAGAATCTGTTCAAATTTTAACCGAGTAAAAAGCTTAAAATTTTAGATTAATTTGTATAATTTTGTTCAAAAGCCCATAATAAATTATTTGAACTCAAAAAATTTGATTTAATAACATCTAGTTATCTTTTTGTTAGGATTAAAACATGTATATCTAAAAAGGCTTTATAGAGAATTCGTTCAAATTTTAACCGAGTAAAATGCTGAAAATTTTAGATTAATCTGTATAGCTTTATTCAAAAGCCCTTAATTAACTATTTGAACTCATAAAATCTGATTTTCGTTTTGTTGGGATTAAAACGTGCATGTCTAAAAAGGCTTGATAGAGAATCCGATGGAATTTTAACCGAGTAAAAAGCTGAAAATTTTATATTAATAAGTATAATTTTGTTCAAAAGCTCAAATTTAACTATTTGAACTCATGAAATTTCATTTAATAAAATCTGGTTTTTGTTTTGTTGGGATTAAAACGTGCAAGTGTAAATGGATTTTAAAGAGAATCTGTTCGAATTTTAACCGAGTAAAAAGCTAAAAATTTTAGATTAATCTGCATAATTTTGTTCAAAAGCCCATAATTTTGTTGGGATTAAAACGTCCATGTCTAAAAAGGATTTATAGAGAATCCGTTCAAATTTTAAACGAGTAAAAAGCTAAAAATTTTAGATTAATCTGTATAATTTTGTTTAAAAGCCCATAATTAATTATTTGAACTCAAAAAATTTGATTTAATAACATCTACTTATCATTTTGTTCGGATTAAAACGTGCATGTCTAAAAAAGCTTTATAGAGAATCCGTTCAAATTTTAACCGAGTAAACAGTTGAAAATTTTAGATTAATCTGAATAATTTTGTTCAAAAGCCCATAATTAATTATTTACACTCAAAAAATTTGATTTAATAACATCTAGTAATTGTTTTGTTTAGATTAAAACGTGCATGTCTAAAAAGGCTTTATAGAGAATCTATTCGAATTTTAACCGACTAAAACATTGAAAATTTTATATTAATCTGTATAATTTTGTTTAAAAGCCCGTAATTAACCATTTGAACTCATAAAATTTGATTTAATAACATCTGGTTTTCGTTTTGTTGGGATTAAAACGTTTAAGTCTATTAAGGCTTTATAGAGAATCCGTTCAAATTTTAATCGAGTAAAAAGCTGAAAATTTTAGATTAATCTGTATAATTTTTATTCCAAAGCTCAAAATTAAATATTTGAACTCATAAAATTTCATTTAATAAAATATGGTTTTCGTTTTGTTGAGATTAAAATGTGCATGTCTAAAAAGGCTTTATAGAGAATCCGTTTGAATTTTAACCGAGTAAAAAGCTGAAAATTTTAGATTAAACTACATAATTTTGTTCAAAAGCCCATAATTAATTATTTGAACTCAAAAAATTTGATTTAATAATATCTAGTTATCGTTTTGTTCGGATTAAAACGTGCATGTCTAAAAAGGCTTTATAGAGAATCCGTTTCAATTTCAACCGAGTAAAAGGCTGAAAATTTTAGATTAATCTGTATAATTTTGTTCAAAAGCCCTTAATTAACTATTTGAACTGATAAAATTTGATTTAATAACATCTGATTTTCGTTTTGTTGGGATTAAAACGTGCATGTCTAAAAAGGCTTGATAGAGAATCCGATGGAATTTTAACCGAGTAAAAAGTTGAAAATTTCATTTAATAAAAAGTTCAAAAGTTCAAAAGCTCAAAATTAACTATTTGAACTCATGAAATTTCATTTAATAAAATCTTTTTTTCGTTTATTTGGGATTAAAACGTGTAAATGTAAATGGACCTTAAAGAGAATCTGTTCGAATTTTAACCAAGTAAAAAGCTGAAAATTTTAGATTAATCTGCATAATTTTGTTGAAAAGCCCATAATTAATTATTTGAAATCAAAAAATTTGATTTAATAATATCTAATTATCGTTTTATTCGGATTAAAACGTGCAAGTCTAAAAACGCTTTATGGAGAATCCGTTTGAATTTTAACCGAGTAAAAAGCTGAAAATTTTAGATTAATCTGTATAAGTTTGTTCAAAAGCCCTTAATTAACTATTTGAACTCATAAAATTTTATTTAATAACATCTTATTTTGGTTTTGTTCGGATTAAAACGTGCATGTCTAAAAAGGCTTTATAGAGAATTCGTTCAAACTTTAACCGAGTAAACAACTGAAAATTTTAGATTAATCTATATAATTTTGTTCAAAAGCCCATAATTAATTTTTTGAACTAAAAAAATTTGATTTAATAACATCTAGTAATTGTTTTGTTCGGATTAAAACGTGCATGTCTAAAAAGGCTTTATAGAGAATCTGTTTGAATTTTAACCGACTAAAACGTTGAAAATTTTATATTAATCTGTATAATTTTATTTAAAATCCCGTAATTAACTATTTGAAATAATAAAATTTGATTTAATAACATCTGGTTTTCGTTTTGTTGGGATTAAAACGTGCAAGTCTATAAAGTCTTTATAGAGAATCCGTTCAAATTTTAATCGAGTAAAAAGCTGAAAATTTTAGATTAATCTGTATAATTTTTATTCCAAAGCTCAAAATTAAATATTTGAACTCATAAAATTTCATTTAATAAAATATGGTTTTCGTTTTGTTGAGATTAAAATGTGCATGTCTAAAAAGGCTTTATAGAGAATCCGTTTGAATTTTAACCGAGTAAAAAGCTGAAAATTTTAGATTAAACTACATAATTTTGTTCAAAAGCCCATAATTAATTATTTGAACTCAAAAAATTTGATTTAATAATATATAGTTATCGTTTTGTTCGGATTAAAACGTGCATGTCTAAAAAGGCTTTATAGAGAATCTGTTTGAATTTTAACCGAGTAAAAGGCTGAAAATTTTAGATTAATCTGTATAATTTTGTTCAAAATCTCATAATTAACTCTTTGAACTAATCAAATTTGATTTAATAACATCTGGTTTTGTTTTGTTCAGATTAAAAGGTCCACGTCTAAAAAGGCTTTATAGAGAATCCGTTCAAATTTTAAACGAGTAAAAAGCTAAAAATTTTAGATGAATCTATATAACTTGTTCAAAAGCCCATAATTAATTATTTTAACTCAAAAAATTTGATTTAATATCATCTAATTTTCATTTTGTTCGGATTAAAACGTGCATGTCTAAAAAGGCTTTATAGAGAATCCGTTCAAATTTTAACTGATTAAAAAGCTAAAAATTTTAGATTTATCTGTATAATTTTGTTCAAAATCCCATAATTAACTATTTGAACTCATAAAATTTGATTTAATAACATCTGGTTTTTGTTTTGTTCGGATTAAAACGTGCATGTCTAAAAAATCTTTATAGAGAATCCGTTCGAATTTTAACCGAGTAAAAAGCTGAAAATTTTAGATTTTTCTGTATAATTTTGTTCAAAATCTCATAATTAACTATTTAAATTCTTAAAATTTGATTTAATATTATATGGTTTTGTTTTGTTCAGATTAAAACGTCCACGTCTAAAAAGGCTTTATAGAGAATCCGTTCATATTTTAAACGAGTAAAAAGCTGAAACTTTTAGATTAATCTATATAATTTTGTTTAAAAGCCCATAATTAATTATTTGAACTCAAAAAATTTGATTTAATAACATCTACTTATCATTTTGTTCATATTAAAACGTTCATGTCTAAAAAGGCTTTGTAGAAACCCGTTTGAATATTTTTTTTTGAAAGAAAGGGCCTCATTAAAAAACCCTATAGCCATTCATCCCGAGAGGAGATTAGGCCCCTATGGGGAAAAGAGTACCCAAGTTATTATTGAGAAGAAGAGGAAAACCTCTCCGAGAGTACAGAAGCCCGAATATAATCGGGAAAAAAACAGTCAAAAGAGCAAGAGGAAAACGAACGTAAAGCCCTAGTAGACAAAATATGGGCTACAACATTAGCAGCTCGAGGCACATAACATATTTGACAATCAGACAAGGTACCAAGAGTGGTGCGGATGCGAGTAACCAAGTTCCATAAAACTGTGACAAGGAACGAGAATTGGTGCAAAGAGAGGAAACCAACAACATCAGAAAGCTACTGATGGGGGGAAGAGGAAGCATTAGATAGAATCCGAGAGGGGAGTCCAGCAGAAGGAGCGCCTCCTTAGCGCTAGGACAATCCCTTAAGGCATGGAGGGAGGACTCAATAGACACATTACATATAGGGCAAACCCCTAGCCCGAGATTGGCATGAAAGATCTTCTGCCCAGAGGGTAGTGCATCATGACATAACCGCCAACCAAAGGAACGAACTTTGGGTAAAGTAGGTAATTTAGATAAGATTTTCCAAAGCTTGGAAGGCATGTGAACAGGCCCTGGCTGGAGCTGTAGGAATTGATAACCAGATCGAACTGTATATATACCAGCATCATGGTATCCCCAAAGTATGGTGTCTTTAACATCGTTAATAATTGGGACATTAAGAACGGTATTAGCGTCTTCATAGGAAAAATACTCTCACACTTTTGGTTCATCCCAACGAGGCAAGTTATGCAGCATAAAAGTGCCTACACGAAGAGGGACTTCATCATTCACCTCATAATCTCCGTAAAGATTTACAGGCTGAGAACCACCCTATTTGTCAAAATGAATCTGAATGTTACTGGAAATGCAAGGGCGTTTGAAAAAACCATTGCGAAGCTTAGAGATAGCAATGCTAAGACCCTTCCAAGCAAAGGAGGAGCTCCGAGTATAACTAGATTCAAGGACAGATCCCGTTGGATAATATTTGCACTTGTAGACTTGACAAAGAAGGTTATCAGGCTCGCAAATCAACCTCCAAATTTGTTTACCGAGTAAAGCAATATTAAAATAGTGAAGGTCCCTAAAACCAACACCGCCAGCTGCTTTTGGTAGGCATATAGTGTCCCAAGGAAGCATGTGCCAACCTCGTTTGTCAGCTTTCCCAGACCACCAGTACCAACGTATCGCGGTGGTCATGTCATCAATAATATTTTGTGGTAAAAGGTAACAAGACATAACATATTGAGGCATAAATTGTATAACAGATTTAATGATAATTTCCTTACCACTAAAGGAAAGGAGATGGTTATCCCAAGTACTTAGACGAGCATTCATTTTTTCTCTTGTGAACCTAGAGCTGCAGTTTTGTTCTTTCCAATAAGGAGAGGAACTCCTAAATAAATACCAGGATCATCCACCTGACGAACATGGAGGATAGAATTGATATCCGATCGGAGCGGAGTAGGTGTTCTCCGTGAGAAAAAGATAGTGGATTTTTCAAAATTCACCGCCTGCCCAGACGAGATGGCATAAGTATGAAAAACATCCTTAAATCGTTGAGCTTCTGTAGTTGTGTTCCTAAAGAAAACCACACAGTCATCTGCAAAGAGAAGGTGGTTGACACGGGGTCCATTTCTGCTGGCACAAAGCCTAGGGAGGTGACCATTTGTTTGTTCAAAGTTAAGCAGTGCAGAAAGTCCTTGAGTACAGAAGAGAAATAGAAAAGGAGAGAGAGGATCCCCTTGCTGTAGACCTCTATTGGGCTTGAAAGGGCGCGAAAGGGAAACGTTGATGCGGACTTGAAATGAGACAGAGGAAACACACCTCATAATAAGGGAAACCCAGCTTGAGTTGAAACCTAGTCGAGACATAATTTGCTCGAGAAAGGGCCATTCAACACGGTCAAAGGCTTTTTCCATGTCGAGCTTTAGGCTAGCACCTTTTTCCAATGAGGTGACATCTATATTTAACGTATGGATGAGCTCATGAGCAATAAGAATGTTATCATTAATGCTCCGTCCATGGACGAAGGCAACCTGAGTGCCACTGATATATAATGGAATAATAGATTTTAAACAGTTAACTAAAACTTTTGACACAGTTTTATAGATGACTGTACAAAGACTAATAGGATGTAGATGGTGTATCGTAGTAGGTTTGCTAATTTTAGGAATAAGAATAATGATAGAACGATTGACCTCGTCCATATTAACAGACCCTCTCAGGAGACCGAGGCAAAGATTTGTAAAATCCTGGCCAAGGATGTGACAATACTTCCGGAAGAAGCCACTCGAGAAGCCATCGACTCTTGGGTCTTTCCTCGGATCGATATCACGAAATGCAACAAAGACTTCATCAGCTGTAAAGTCCTTATTAAGGTCATTGTTCATAGATTCGGTAACAATAGAAGGAATGTTATCCAAGATGGAAGATGCTATTATAGGGGAGGAGGAAGTAAAAAGGGTTTGAAAGTAATTAATAGCAATAGACATAATGTCAACCGTGTTGGTTTGCCATATATTCTGGTGGATAAAGAGACAAACAATATTATTCTTCCGCCGACGGTTATTCGCCCTGGAATGAAAGAAAGCAGTGTTTTTGTCACCAAATTCCAACCAGTGTGTCCGAGCTCGTTGAGCCCAATAAATTTCCTTTGTATTTAGCAAGCTGTCCAGCTCACTTTTAGCTGAAATAAGATTTTGATTGTCCGAATCTGAAAGCTGACGCTTGAGACACATATTGATAAAGTCAGTCAGTTGGGTTATACGCTCATTTGATTTAATACGCTTATTAGTTTGCCAAGTAGCTAAGAATCATCCAATAGTTCGAAGCTTCTCAATGGTCGAGCCAGTATGGTTGGACCAAATCTCCGTGATACGGGATAGGACAGTTGGGTTGTCAGCCCAATAGGTCTCATAACAAAACGGGGTATTGGTACGTTTAGAGCGCAAAGGTGGAGAGGGGTTAGTATCCATTAAAATAGGGCAGTGGTCAGAACGTGCCTAAAAGAAGGAAGTAGCTCGACAATTAGGAAAAGAGTGAAACCAAGCAGAGTTACCAAGGAATCGATCAATTCTTTCCAAGATAGTTCCGGTAGTACGACTTGATCTAGTCCAAGTGAACCAGCCAGAAGTTGGTTTACAATCAAAAAGATCATTTTGAGCAAGACAATCTCGAAAGTTATTAATTTGCGATCGAGCACGGCGAGAACCACCTTGTTTTTCATAATTATGAAGAATTTCATTAAAATCCCCCCCTAAAAGCCAGGGAAGGGTTGAGGATGAGTTAAGAGAATTTATTAGCTGCCAAGTTTTGTATTTGTTTGCAGTTTCAGGGAAGCCATGTAGACCGGAAAAGTGGAAATGGATGGACCCAAAGGAAATAATAACGTCAATATGACGATCCGAATAGGAAAGCAAATCAATTGAAGTATTGGTATTCCAAATTATAGCAAGCCCAGTACAAGAAGGCCTGGGATCAATGGCTATACAACCATGCATGCCCAGTTTATGCTTAATCTGTTCCATATTGTGTGTGTTCAATCTAGTCTCACAAAGAAAGAGACAATCGACATCATGCTTAGTAGTAGCATGTTGTAATGCACGAACTTCCTGGGTGTTGCCAAGACCCTGGTACTTCCAACATAAGAGTTTTATTCCTCCCGGCGGGGTTGATCACAGTCCACCTCCGCCGCAGAGTTTTTTGCGCTGCTCATCCCAGCCACATCCATTCTGGTTAAAAGATTAAAAGGAGAAAATTTGCGAAGCATATACCACAAGCGGTTCGTACAAAAAACACCAAGTTTAGGACACGAAGCTGACTTACAAAGCCGAATAATAGGAGTCATTTGCAAGATAGCGACATCATGAAAGATGTTGGAACAATCCCTATGTAAGGGTGGTATATTCAACGCAGAGTGTGTGAAACATAGATAACAGACAAAATAGATAGATATAGGAGATTTAGTTTGGTATATCTTATAACAACAAATTGAAACAATAACAACAACAAAAAAGAAGAACGTAGAAGAAGAATAGAAATAGTAAAAAGAGAAAACAAGAAGGGTATTATTAATCCAAATAAAGAAGAACATCAAAGCAAGAAAATCATAATGAAACGGAAAAGACACTAGAATAATGAAACGAAAGAACCAAAAACATAAGTGCATCATGCATGAAAACAACATGTTGTAAAAGAGGAACTGTCAGAGCGTTGCCCAAGCCCAGACAGTTCCAAAAGAAATTGATCATTTTGCTCGGCGGGGTTGATAAGAGTCAACCTCCGCCGCAGAGTTTTTTGCGCTGCTCATCCCAGCTTTCTCCATTGGTGTTGTGCTGGCTCTTGGTCGTTTGACCCTAGTAGATTCATCTGAGGGAGGAGTTCTTTTAGCACCTCGACTTGAAGTTGGCCGGACAGGACGCTTAGGCGTTGGCGCAGAATCTAGCCAATCAGCTGCTTCCTAGAAATCATGGTCATTGGCGAGATCAGCCTCAAGCTCTTGGAGATCAGGATCAGAGAGACTCACCTCCCCTACGTTGGCGTTGGATTGTTGCCTAGTAGTAATATTAGAGCTTTGGTCAGGAAAAATCATTTGCAGCGGCTGCGAAGGATATCGATGAGCAAAGAGTTTACTAGGAACCGTTGGGAGTAGGCGAGGACCTTTGGGAATTGGCAGTTCAGTGATTGATACAGACTCGGTGCCGTTGGTCGGAAGATATGTCAAAGACACTTTAGATTTACCTTTCTCAGTGTTGGCATTGGTGTTGGATGTTTGGGAGGACGAAGACATTTGCTGAGCATTATTATCATTGGTGATATAGCGGATACGACCTCTTTGGGTGGGTTGTGAATCTTTCTTCTTGGGAAGATACCTTAACCAGTCACCAAAAGGAAGTTGTTCAGGTCGCGATTCTTCCGGGACGGAACAAAGGTCGAGGGAATGGCCAATACGGCCACAACAATAGCAAATTAGGGGCAGACGTTCATATTGGAGCAGACAGAACCTTGGAGAAGGACCACCCCCAAGAGAAATATAGCGTCGAATTGGTTGCGTGGCATCAATCGACAAACCCACCCGCAAGTAGTCAACCATGTTTAGATCAATTTTCCTCGTATCAATTTTTGTTACTGATCCAATAATGGTTCCAAGGGACATGCCAATATCATTAGCTGAATCCTCCATGGCCAGAAAGATGTGTGGGATGTTATAAATACGCACCCAGATGTTCATTATAGAAAAGGAATGTTCATCAGGAGTGATAGCTGAATTGTACTGAGTGAGAGCAAGCCATTCATCTTTGTAGGTCCAAGGACCTCTATAGAGTATATCATCCTTAATTCTCTCATCCTTGAAACGGATGAGAAACATATATGGTTTCAAGATTCGCATAGAGACGAGTTTGGCCGAAGTCCAAATGCTAGTGAAAGCCTTGACAATCACCTGATAATCAATCTCCTTTGAAGTAATAAGCTTCCCAAGAAGAGAAGATTGTGTATCTTCTTCTGGTATACCCCAAGATATAAAGGGTTGGAAGATGGTTGCCTGTTCGAAAATTAACCAAGTAAAAAGCTCAAATTTTTGGTTAATCTGCATAATTTTTTTCAAAAGCCCATAATTAATTATTTGAACTCAAAAAATTTGGTTTAATAACATCTAGTTATCATTTTGTTCGGATTAAAACGTACATGTCTAAAAAGGCTTTATAGAGAATACGTTTGAATTTTAACCGAGTAAAAGGCTGAAAATTTTAGATTAATCTGTATAATTTTGTTCAAAAGCCCTTAATTAACTATTTGAACTGATAAAATTTGATTTAATAACATCTGATTTTCGTTTTGTTGGGATTAAAACGCGTATGTCTAAAAAGGCTTGATAGAGAATCCGTTGGAATTTTAACCGAGTAAAAAGCTGAAAATTTTAGATTAATAAGTATAATTTTGTTCAAATGCTCAAAATTAACTATTTGAACTCATAAAATTTCATTTAATAAAATCTGGTTTTTGTTTTGTTGGGATTAAAACGTGCATGTGTAAATGGGCTTTAAAGAGAATTTGTTCGACTTTTAACGGAGTAAAATGCTGAAAATTTTAGATTAATCTGCATAATTTTGTTCAAAAGCCCATAATTAATTATTTGAAATCAAAAAATTTGATTTAATAACATCTAGTTATCATTTTATTCGGATTAAAATATGCATGTCTAAAAAGGCTTTCTGGAGAATCCGTTTGAATTTTAACCGAGTAAAAAGCTAAAAATTTTAGATTAATCTGTATAATTTTGTTCAAAAGCCCTTAATTAACTATTTGAACTCATAAAATTTGATTTAATAACATCTTGTTTTGGTTTTGTTCGGATTAAAACGTGCATGTCTAAAAAGGCGTTATAGAGAATCTGTTCAAATTTTAACCGAGTAAAAACCTGAAAATTTTAGATTAATCTGTATAATTTTGTAAAAAAGCCCATAATTAATTATTTGAACTCAAAAAATTTGATTTAATAACATCTAGTAATTGTTTCGTTCGGATTAAAACGTGCATGTCTAAAAAGGCTTTATAGAGAATCTGTTCAAATTTTAACCGACTAAAAAGTTGAAAATTTTAGATTAATCTGTATAATTTTGTTTAAAAGCCCTTAATTAACTATTTGAACTCATAAAATTTGATTTAATAACATTTGGTTTTCGTTTTGTTGGGATTAAAACGTGCATGTCTATAAAGGCTTTATAGAGAATTCGTTCGAATTTTAACCGAGTAAAAAGCTAAAAATTTTAGATTAATCTGTATAATTTTATTTAAAAGCTCAAAATTAAATATTTGAACTCATAAAATTTCATTTAATGAAATCTGATTTTCGTTTTGTTGAGATTAAAATGTGCATGTCTAAAAAGGCTTTATAGAGAATCCGTTTGTATTTTAACCGAGTAAAGAGCTAAAAATTTTAGATTAATCTACATAATTTTGTTCAAAACCCTATAATTAAATATTTAAACTCAAAAAATTTAATTTAATAACATCTAGTTATCGTTTTGTTCGGATTAAAACGTACATGTCTAAAAAGGCTTTATAGAGAATCCGTTTGAATTTTAACCGAGTAAAAAGCTGAAAATTTTAGATTTATCTATATATTTTTTTTCAAAATCTCATAATTAACTATTTGAACTCATCAAATTTGATTTAATAACATCTGGTTTTGTTTTGTTCGGATTAAAACGTCCACGTCTAAAAAGGCTTTATAGAGAATCCGTTCAAATTTTAAACGAGTAAAAAACTGAAAATTTTAACCGAGTAAAAAGCTGAAAATTTTAGATTAATCAGTATAATTTTGTTTAAAAGCCCATAATTAATTATTTGAACTCAAAAAATTTGATTTAATAACATCTACTTATCATTTTCTTCAGATTAAAACGTTCATCTCTAAAAAGGCTTTATAGAGAATCCGTTCGAATATTAACCGAGTAAAAAGCTGAAAATTTTAGATTAATCTGTATAATTTTTTTCAAAATCTCATAATTAACTATTTGAACTCATAAAATTTGATTTAATATCATCTGGTTTTGTTTTGTTCAGATTAAAACGTCCACGTCTAAAAAGGCTTTATAGAGAATCCGTTCAAATTTTAAAGGAGTAAAAAGCTGAAAATTTTAGATTAATCTGTATAATTTTGTTGAAAATCTTATAATTATCTATTTGAACTCATAAAATTTGATTTAATATCATCTGGTTTTTGTTTTGGTAGGATTAAAACTTGTACGTCAAAAATTGTTTTATAGAGAATCCGTTCAAATTTTAAACGAGTAAAAAGCTGAAAATTTTAGATTAATCTGTACAATTTTGTTTAAAAGCCAATAATTAATTATTTGAACTCAAAAAATTTGATTTGATAACATCTACTTATCATTTTGTTCGGATTAAAACGTGCATGTCTAAAAAGGCTTTATAGAGAATTCGTTCGAATTTTAGCCGAGTAAAAAGCTGAAAATTTTAGATTAATGTGCATAATTTTGTTCAAAAGCCCATAATTAATTAATTGAACTCAAAAAATTTGATTTAATAACATCTAGTTATCGTTTTGTTCGGATTAAAACGTGTATGTCTAAAAAGGCTTTATAGAGAATCCGTTTAAATTTTAACCGAGTAAAAAACAGAAAATTTTAGATTTATCTGTATAATTTTGTTCAAATAATTAACTATTTGAACTCATAAAATTTGATTTAATATTATCTGGTTTTGTTTTGTTCGGATTAAAACGACCACGTCTAAAAAGGCTTTATAGAGAATCCGTTCAAATTTTAACCGAGTAAAAAGCTACAAATTTTAGATTAATCTATATAATTTGGTTCAAAAGCCCATAATTAATTATTTGAACTCAAAAAATTTGATTTAATAACATCTAGTTATCATTTTATTCGGATTAAAACGCGCATGTCTAAAAAGGCTTTATAGAGAATCCGTTTAATTTTAACCGAGTAAAACGCTGAAAATTTTAGATTAATCTGTATAATTTTGTTCAAAATCCCATAATTAACTATTTGAACTCGTAAAATTTGATTTAATAACATCTGATTTCGTTTTGTTGGGATTAAAACGTGCAAGTCTAAAAAGGCTTTGTAGAGAATCATGTTCGAATTTTAACCAAGTAAAAAGCTAAAAATTTTAGATTAATCTGTATAATTTAGTTCGATAGCCCATGTTTAACTATTTGAACTCATAAAATTAGATTTAATAACATCTAATTTTCGTTTTGTTAGGGCTAAAACTTGCTTGTCTAAAATTGGTTTATAGAGAATCCGTTCGAATTTTAACCCAGTAAAAAGTAAAAATTTTAGATTTATTTGTATAATTTTGTTCAAAATCCCATGATTAACTATTTGAACTCATAAAATTTAATTTAATAACATTTGGTTTTTGTTTTGTTCGGATTAAAACGTGCATGTCTAAAAAGGCTTTATAGAGAATCCGTTCAAATTTTAACCGAATAAAAAGCTTAAAATTTTAAATTAATCTGTATAATTTTCTTCAAAAGCCCATAATTAACTATTTGAACTCATAAAATTTGATTTAATAAAATCTAATTTTGTTTTGTTGGGTCTAATACTTGCTTATCTAAAATTGCTTTATAGTGAATCCGTTCGAATTTTAACCGAGTAAAAACCTGAAAATTTTAGATTTTTCTGTATAATTTTGTTCAAAAGCTCAAAATTAAATATTTGAACTCATAAAATTTCATTCAATAAAATCTTTTTTTCGTTTTGTTGGGATTAAAATGTGCATGTTTAAAAAGTCCATGTAGAGAATTCGTTCGAATTTTAAGCGAGTAAGAAGTTGAAAATTTTAGATTAGTCTGTATAATTTTGTTCAAAAGACCATAATTAACTATTTGACCTCGTAAAATTTGATTTAATAACATCTAATTTTCGTTTTGTTGGATCTAAAACTTGCTTGTCTAAAATTGCTTTATAGAGAATCCGTTCGAATTTTAACCGAGTAAAAACCTGAAAATTTTAGATTTCTCTGTATAATTTTGTTCAAAAGCTCAAAATTAAATATTTGAACTCATAAAATTTCATTCAATAAAATCTTGTTTTCGTTTTATTTGGATTAAAATGTGCATGTCTAAAAAGGCTTTGTAGAGAATTCGTTTGAATTTTAACCAAGTAAAAAGTTGAAAATTTTTGATTAATCTGTATAATTTTGTTAAAAACCGCATAATTAATTATTTAAACTCAAAAAATTTGATTTAATAACATCTAGTTATCGTTTTGTTCGGATTAAAACGTGCATGTCTAAAAAGGCTTTGTAGAGAATCCGTTCGAATTTTAACCGAGTAAAAAGTTGAAAATTTTAGATTAATCTGTATAATTTTGTTCAAAAGCCTGAAATTAACTATTTGAACTCATAAAATTTGATTTAATAACATCTAATTTTCATTTTGTTGGAATTAAAACTTGCTTGTCTAAAATTGCTTTATAGAGAATCCGTTCGAATTTTGACCGAGTAAAAAGCTGAAAATTTTAGATTTATCTGTATAATTTTGTTCAAAATCTCATAACTAAATTTTTGAACTCATAAAATTTGATTTAATAACATCTGAGGGTTTTTTGTTCGGATTAAAACGTCTACGTCTAAAAAGGCTTTATAGAGAATCCGTTCAAATTTTAACCGAGTAAAAAGCTACAAATTTTAGATTAATCTATATAATTTGGTTCAAAAGCCCATAATTAATTATTTGAACTCAAAAAATTTGATTTAATAACATCTAGTTATCATTTTATTCGGATTAAAACGCGCATGTCTAAAAAGGCTTTATAGAGAATCCGTTTAATTTTAACCGAGTAAAACGCTGAAAATTTTAGATTAATCTGTATAATTTTGTTCAAAATCCCATAATTAACTATTTGAACTCGTAAAATTTGATTTAATAACATCTGATTTCGTTTTGTTGGGATTAAAATGTGCAAGTCTAAAAAGGCTTTGTAGAGAATCACGTTCGAATTTTAACCAAGTAAAAAGCTAAAAATTATAGATTAATCTGTATAATTTTGTTCAAAAGCCCATATTCAACTATTTGAACTCATAAAATTTGATTCAATAACATCTAATTTTCATTTTGTTGGGGCTAAAACATGTTTGTCTAAAATTGCTTTATAGAGAATCCGTTCGAAATTTAAACGAGTAAAAAGCTGAAAATTTTAGAATTATCTGTATAATTTTGTTTAAAAGCCTATATTCAAGTATTTAAGCTCATAAAATTCGATTTAATAACATTCGGTTTTCGATATGTTGGGATTAAAACTTGCTTGTCTAAAATTGCTTTATAGAGAACCCATTAGAATTTTAACCGACTAAAAAGCTGAAAATTTTAGATTTATCTGTATAATTTAGTTCAAAATCACATAATTAACTATTTGAACTCATAAAATTTGATTTAATAATATATGGTTGTTTTTTGGGGATTAAAACGTGCATGTATAAATGAGATTTATAGAGAATCCGTTCGAATTTTAACCGAGTAAAAAGCTGAAAATTTTAGATTAATCTTTATAATTTTGTTCAAAAGCTCAGCATTAAATATTTGAACTCATAAAATTTCATTTAATAAAATCTTGTTTTCGTTTTGTTGGGATTAAAATGTGCATGTCTAAAAAGGCTTTGTAGAGAATTCGTTCGAATTTTAACCGTGTAAAAAGCTAAAAATTTTAGATTAATCTGTATAATTTTGTTTAAAAGACCATATTCAACTATTTGAACTCATAAAATTTGATTTAATAGCATCTGGTTTTCGTTTTGGTGGGATTAAAACTTGCATGTCTAAAATTGCTTTATAGAGAATTCGTTCGAATTTTAACCCAGTAAAAAGCTGAAAATTTTAGATTTATCTGTTTAATTTTGTTAAAAATCCCATAGTTAACTATTTGAACTCATAAAATTTTATTTAATAACATATGTTTTTTGTTTTGTTCGGATTAAAACGTGATCTATCTTATATAAGGTTTCTGAATATTCCACCCTTACCAAGGGAATACTCCAACATCTTTCATGATGTCGCTCTTTCACGAACAACTATTATTTTCATTTTGACTATGGCTAGACTTGATATAGCTGGGATGAGCAGCGTTAAAAACTCTTCGGCGGAGGTTGACTGTGTTCAACCCCGCCAAGGAACATGAAACTCTTATGTTGGAACTGCCAGGGTCTTGGCACTATCCAGGCAGTTCTTGCATTACAACGTGCTACTACTAAGCATGACGCCGATTGTCTCTTTCTTTGTGAGACTAGATTAAATACACACAATATGGAACAAATTAAGCATAAGCTTGGCATGCATGGTTGTATCTCTATTGACCCCAGGCCTTCTTGTACAGGGCTTGCTATTATTTGGAACACCAAAACCTCCATTGATTTGCTTTCCTATTCGGATCATCATATTGATGTCACTATTTCTTTTGGGTCAATACGCTTCCATTTTTCCAATTTACATGGCTTCCCCGAAACTGCAAACAAATATAAAACCTGGCAACTAATTGACTCTCTTCAATCGACCTCTACCCTTACCAGGCTTTTAGGGGGGGACTTTAATGAAATCCTTTATGACTACGAAAAACAAGGTGGTTCTCGCCGTGCATGATCGCAAATAAATAACTTTCGAGATTGCCTTGATAGGAATGATCTTTTTGACTGTAAACCAACATCTGGTTGGTTCACTTGGACTAGGACAAGTCGTACTACCGGAACCATCTTGGAAAGAATCGATCGGTTCCTTGGTAACTCCGTATGGTTCCTTTCTTTTCCTAATTGCCAAGCTATATCCTTTTTTCAGGCGTGGTCTGACCACTGTCCTATCTTAATGGATACCTAATCCTTCACAACCTCTGCGACCTAGCCGTGTTAAAACCCCTTTCCAGTACGAGAACTATTGGGCTGATAATCCAGATGTCCTATCTCGAATCACTCAGATTTGGTCTGAGCAAACTTGCTCGACTCTTAACAAGATTAAAAATATTGGACGTTTCTTAGATAAATGGCAAATTCATAAGCGTATTAAATCTAATGAGCGTATCACTCAGCTGAATGACTTTATCAATATGTGTCTTAAACGCCAGCTTCTGGATTCGGAAATTCATAATCTTATTTCTTCCAAAAGTGAGCTTGATAGCTTGCTCAATGCGAAGGAAACTTATTGGGCTCAACGAGCTTGGACACACTGGTTAGAGCACGGTGATAAAAATACCTCTTTTTTTTATGCTAGGGCTAACAACCAACGGCGAAAGAATCTTATTACTGGACTCTTTAACCACCAGAATATCTGGTAAACCAACACGGCTGATATTATGTCTACTGCTATTAGTTACTTTCAAAACCTTTTTACATCTTCCTCTCCCACTATGGCATCTTCCATTTTTGATAACATTCCTTCCATTCTTACTGAGTCAATGAATAATAACCTCAACAAGGACATCACAGATGATGAAGTTTTTGTTTCTTTTCGTAATATTGACCCGAAGAAAGCCCGGGGAGTTGATGGTTTTCTGAGTGGTTTCTTCCGGAAGTACTGGAACATACTTGGCCAGGATTTTACCAATCTTTGTCTTGGACTTCTGAGAGGGTCTATTAATATGGAAGAGGTCAATCGTTCCATTATTGTTCTTATTCCCAAAATAAGTGACCCTACTACGATGCGACATCTTCGACCAATTAGTCTTTGTATAGTAATTTATAAAACTGTGTCGAAAGTTTTAGTTAATCGTCTAAAATCTGTTTATACCTTGATGTATTAGTGGTAATCAAGCTGCTTTCGTTCATGGACAGAATATTACTGATAATATTCTTATTGCTCATGATCTCATCCACACTTTAAATACTGATGCCACTTCTTTGGCTAAAGGTGCTAGCCTAAAGCTAGATATGGAAAAAGCCTTTGACCGTGTTCAATGGCCTTTTCTTGAACAAATTATGTCCCCACTAGGTTTTAATCCAGGATGGGTTTCACTTATTATGCGGTGTGTTTCCTCGGTTTCATTTCAAGTTCGCATCAATGATTCCCTTTCGCGGCCTTTCAAACCCACCAGAGGTCTAAGGCAAGGGGATCCTCTCTCCCCTTTCCTGTTTTTTTTTCTGTACTCAAGGCCTTTCAGCTTTGCTCAACGCTGAGCAACGAAACGGTCACCTCCCTAGACTTTGTGCTAGCAGGAATGGGCCTCGCATCAACCACCTTCTTTTTGCGGATGACTGTGTCGTCTTCATTAAAAATACAACTACAGAAGCTCAATGCCTTAAGGATGCTTTGCATACCTATGCCACCTCGTCTGGGCAGACTGTGAATTTTGAAAAATCTACTATCTTTTTCTCACGGAAAACTTTCACTTCGCTCCGAGCAGATATTCATGATATCCTCCATGTGCGAGAAGTGGATGATCCTGGTATTTATCTAGGAGTTCCTCTCCTTATTGGTAAGAACAAAACTGCCGCTTTGGGTTTCACCAGGGACAATATGCATGCCCGACTGAGTACTTGGGATAAACATCTCCTTTCTTTTAGCGATAGAGAAATCTTCATTAAATCTGTGATGCAATCTATGCCTCAATATGTTATGTCTTGTTACCTGTTACCACAAAATATTATTGACGACATGACCACTGCGATACGTTGATACTGGTGGTCTGGGAAAGCTGATAAGCGCGGGTGGAACTTGCTTCCCTGGAGTACTATCTGTCTACCGAAAGTTGCTGAAGGTGTTGGTTTTCGGGATCTTCATCACTTTAATATTGCATTGCTAGGCAAACAAATTTGGCGGTTATTTGTGAGCCAGTTAGCCTTCTTAGTCAGGTTTACAAATGCAAGTACTATCCATCGGGCTTAGTCCTTGATTCTGATTATACTCGGAGTTCCTCATTTGCTTGGAAAGGTCTTAGCATTGTTATTTCTAAGATTCGTAATGGCTTTTTCAAGCGTCCTGGTGTTTCCAGTAACGTTCAGATTCATTTTGACAAGTGGGGTAGCTCTCAGCCTGTACATCTTTATGGTGATTATGAGGTGAATGACGAAGTTCCCCTTCGTGCAGGTGCCTTCATGGTACCTAATTTACCTCGTTGGGATGAACCCAAAGTAAGGGGATATTTCTCCCATTAAGATGCTAATACCATACTAAATGTTCCAATTCTAAATGATGTAAATGACACCACCCTCTAGGGTCATCATGATGCTGGTATTTTTACAGTGCATTCTGGTTATCAGTTTCTGCAGTTACAGCTAGGGCCTGTTAACAGACCCTCAAAACTTTGGAAGATTTTATCTAAATTACCTACACTACCTAAAGTTCGTTCCTTTGGTTGGCGGTTATGTCATGATGCACTACCCTCTGGTCAGAAAATTCTTCAAGCCAATCTTGGCCTAGGGACCTTCCCTATTTGTGCCACGGCCATTGAATCTCCCCTCCATGCTATGAGGGATTATCCCAGTGCTAAGGAGGCGCTCCTTTTGGCAGGACTTCCCTCTCGAATTTTGTCTAATGCTTATTCCCCCCCATTAGTGGCTTTCTGATGTTGTTGGGTTTCTTTCCTTGCACCAATTCTCGCTTCTTATAACGGTTTTATGGAATTTATGGAACCACTGTAATGATTTTGTTCATAATAATCACCTCCAAACAGTTTGGCTAACTGTTGCCAATGCACAGAAACTTTTTGCCGATTATACATTAATTAATGATGTATCCTGCCAGCGTTCTCGGTTAGCTGAGCCCACTCTCGCCATTTTGGAAAGATTACGTTTTGTTGTTGCCAATGGATGGACTAATGTGATTATTGAAACAGATTCTGCTTCCATTGCTAACAAAGTCAACCACGCCCTTTATCAAGATCTTTCCACAGTGCAGGATTTGGTGTCTCGCATCCACTCCACTCTTGGTACTTTACCTGATTGCAAGATTTGTTATGTGCCTAGAGATGCAAACGTTGTAGCCCATATTTTGGCTAATGGGGCTTTACGTTCTTTTACTTCCTCCTCTTTTGATTGTTACTTTCCCAATTTTATTCGGGCTTCTGTAAACTCGGAGAGATTTTCCTCTTTTTCTCAATAATATCTTGGGTACTCTTTTCCCTATAGTGGCCTTACCACCTCTCGGTGTGTTTGGCTATAGGGGTTTTTTAATGAGGCCCTTTCCTTCAAAAAAAATTCGAACAGATTCTATATAAAGCCTTTTTTGATATGCCCGTTTAAATCCTAACAAAACGAAAACCATATGTTATAAAATCATATTTTATGAGTTCAAATAATTAATTATTGGCTTTTGAAAAAAATTATACAAATTAATCTAAAATTTTCAGTTTTTTCCCCGGTTAAAATTTGAGCGGATTCTCAATAAAGCCTTTTTAGATATACTTGTTTTAATCCCAACAAAACGAAAACCAGATGTTATTAAATCAAAATTTATGAGTTCAAATAGTTAACTATGGGCTTTTGAACAAAATTATACAAATTAATCTAAAATTTTCAGCTTTTTACTCGGTTAAAATTGGAACGAATTCTCTATAAGGCATTTTTAGACATGCACGTTTTAATCCCAACAAAATGAAAACCAGATGTTATTAAATAAAAATTTATGAGTTCAAATAGTTAATTATGTGCTTTTGAACAAAATTATGCAAATTAATCTAAAATTTTCAACTTTTTACTCGGTTAAAATTCAAATGGATTCTCTATAAAACCCATTTTGACATGTACGTTTTAATCTAAAAAACAACAACCACATACTATTAAATCAAATTTTACGAGTTCAAAGAGTTAATTATTGGCTTTTGAATAAAATTATATAGATTAATCTAAAATTTTCAATTTTTTATTTGGTTAAAATTCGAACGGATTCTCTATAAAGCCTTTTTAGACATGCACGTTTTAATCCCAACATAACAAAAACTAGATGTTATTAAATCAAATTTTATGAGTTAAAATTATTAATTATGGGTTTTGAACAAAATTCTACAGATTAGTTTAAAATTTATAGTTTTTTACTCGGTAAAAATTCGAACGGATTCTCTATAAAGCCCATTTAGACATGCATGTTTTAATCCAAAAAAACGACAACCATATATTATAAATCAAATTTTATGAGTTCAAATAGTTAATTATGGTCTTTTGAACAAAAATATACATATTAATCTAAAATTTTCATCTTTTTACTTGGTTAAAATTTGAATGGATTCTCTATAAAGCCTTTTTGTATATGCTTGTTTTTATACTAACAAAACTAAAAACAAATGTAATTAAATAAAATTTTATGTGTTCAAATAGTTAATTATGGTCTTTTAAACAAAATTATACAGATTAATCTAATACTTTCAGCTTGTTACTCGGTTAAAATTCGGACAGATTCTCTATAAAGCCTTTTCAGACATGGACGTTTTAATTCCAACAAAACAAAAACCAGATATTATTGAATCAAATTTTATGAGTTTAAATAGGTAATTATGGGCTTTTGTACAAAATTATATAGATTAATCTAAAATTTTTAGCTTTTTACACGGTTAAAATTCGAACAGATTCTCTATAAAGCATTTTTAGACATGCCTATTTTAATCCAAAAAAACGAAAACCTGATGTTATTAAATCATATTTTATAGTTCAAATTTTTAATTATGGGCTTTTGAACAAAATTATACAAATTAATCTAAAATTTTTAGCCCTTCACTCGATTAAAATTCGAACGGATTCTCTATAAAGCCTTTCTAGACATGCACGTTTTAATCCCAACAAAACAAAAACCATAATTTATTGAATCAAATTTTATGAGTCCAAAAAGGTAATTATGGGCTTTTGAAAAAAATTATATAGATTAATCTAAAATTTTTAGCTTTTTACTCGGTTAAAATTCAAACGGATTATCTATAAAGCCTTTTTAGACATGCACGTTTAAATCCAACAAAACGAAAACCAGATGTTATTAAATCAAAATTGTTGAGTTCAAATAGTTAAACATAGGCTTTTGAACAAAATTATACAGATTAATCTAAAATTTTCAGCTTCTTACTCGGTTAAAATTCGTACTGATTCTCTTTAAAGCCTTTTTAGACTTACACGTTTTAATCCGAACAAAACGAAAACCAGATGTTAGTAAATCAAATTTTATGATTTCAAATAGTTAATTATGTGTTTTGAGCAAATTATCCAGATTAATCTAAAATTTTTTGCCTTTTACTCGGTTAAAATTAGAACAGATTCTCTATAAAACTTTTTTAGTCATGCACGTCTTAATCCCAACAAAACGAATACCATTTGTTTTTAAATGAAATTTTATGAGTTTAAATAGTTAATTATTGGCTTTTGAACAAAATTATACAGATTAATCGAAAATTTTTAGCTTTTTACTAATTTAAAATTCGAACGGATTCTCTATAAAGCCTTTTTAGACATGCACGTTTAATCTAAACAAAACGATAACCAATTGTTATTGAATCAAATTTTATGATTTCAAATAGTTAATTATGTGCTTTTCGAAAAAAAGTATATAGACTAATCTAAAATTTTCAATTTTTTACTTGGTTAAAATTCGAACGGATTCTCTATAAAGCATATTTAGACATGCACATTTTAATCCCAACAAAATGAAAACAAGATATTATTAAATCAAATTCTATAAGTTCAAATAGCTAAATATGGGCTTTTGAACAAAATTATACAGATTAATCTAAAATTTTTTGCTTTTTACTCGATTAAAATTCGAACGGATTCTCTATGAAGCCTTTTTAGACATGCACGTTTTAATCCCAACAAAACGAAAACCAGAGATTATTAAAATCAAATTTTATGAGTTTTAATAGTTAATTATGGGCTTTTAAACAAAATTATGCAGATTAATCTAAAAATTTTAACTTTTTACACGGTTAAAATTGTAACGGCTTCTCTATAATGCATTTTTAGGCAAGCACGTTTTAATCCCAACAAAACGAAAACCAGATGTTATTAAATCAAATTTTATGAGTTCAAATAGTTAACTATGGGCTTTTGAACAAAATTTTATAGATTAATCTAAAATTTTAGCTTTTTACTCGCTTAAAATTCGAACGAATTCTCTATAAAGCCCATTTAGACATGCACATTTTAATCCCAACAAAACCAAAATCAGATGTGATTAAATCAAATTTTATGAGTTCAAATAGTTAATTATGGTCTTTTGAACAAAATTATACAGATTAATATAAAATTTTCAGCTTTTTACTCGGTTAAAATTCGAACGGATTCTCTATAAAGCCCATTTAGACATGTACGTTTTAATCCCCCCCCAAAAAACCATATAGTATTAAATCAAATTTTATGAGTTCAAATAGTTAATTATTGGCTATTGAACAAAATTATACAGATAAATCTAAATTTTTTTGCTTTTTATTCGGTTAAATTTTAATACCAACAAAACGAAAACCAGATTTTATTAAATCATATTTTATGAGTTCAAATAAATAATTATGGGATTTTGAACAAATTTATACAAATTAATCTAAAACTTTCAACTTTTTGCTCAGTTAAAATTAGAACAGATTCTCTATAAAGCCTTTTTAGATATGCTCGTTTTAATCCCAATAAAATAAAAACCAGATGTTATTAAATCAAATTTTATGAGTTCAAATAGTCAACTACGAGCTTTTGAACAAAATTATACAGATTAATCTAATATTTTTAGCCTTTTACTTGGTTAAAATTCGAACGGATTCTCTATAAAGCCTTTCTAGATATGCACGTTTTAATCCCAACAAAACCAAACCCAGATGTTATTGAATCAAATTTTATGAGTTTAAATATTTAATTATGGTATTTTGAACAAAATTGTATAGATTAATCTAAAATTTTCAACTTTTTACTCGGTTAAAATTCTAAAGGATTCTCTATAAAGCCTTTTTAGACATGCAAATTTTAATCCCAAACAAAACGAAAACCAGATGTTATGGAATCAAATTTTATGATTTTAAATAGTTAATTATGGGCTTTTGAACAAAATTATGTAGATTAATCTAAAAATTTAGCTTTTTACTCGGTTAAAATACGAACAGATTTTCTATAAGGCATTTTTAGACATGCACGTTTTAATCCCAACAAAACGAAAATTATATGTTATTAAATAAAAATTTATGAGTTCAAATAGTTAATTATGGGCTTTTAAAAAAATTATAAAAATTAATCTAAAATTTTCAGCTTTTTACTTGTTTAAAATTTGAATTGATTCTCTATAGAGCCTTTTTTGATACTCCCGTTTTAACCCCAACAAAACAAAAACCAGATATAATTAAATAAAAGTTTATGATTTCAAATAGTTAACTATAGGCTTTTGAACAAAATTATACAGATTAATCTAAAATTTTCAGCTTTTTACTAGGTTAAAATTCGAACGGATTCTCTATAAAGCCTTTCTAGACATGCACGTTTTAATCCCAACAAAACCAAACCCAGATGTTATTGAATTAAATTTTATGAGTTTAAATATTTAATTATGGTATTTTGAACAAAATTGTATAGATTAATCTAAAATTTTTAGCTTTTTACTATGTTAAAATTCGAACGAATTCTCTTCAAGGCAATTTTAGACATGCACGTTTTAATCCAAACAAAACGAAAACCAGATGTTCTTAAATAAAAATTTATTAGTTCAAATAGTTAATTATGGGCTTTTGAACAAAATTATACAAATTAATCTAAAATTTTTAGCTTTTTACTCGGTTAAAATTCAAACGGATTCTCTATAAGGCATTTTTAGACATGCACGTTTTAATCCTAATAAAACAAAATCCAGATGTTATTAATTAAAAATTTGTGAGTTCAAATAGGTAATTATGGGCTTTTGAACAAAATTATACAAATTAATCTTAAAATTATAGCTTTTTACTTAGTTAAAATTCGAACGGATTCTCTATAAAGCCTTTTTTGATATTCCCGTTTTAACCCCAACAAAATGAAAATCATATGTAATTAAATCAAATTTTATGAGTTCAAATAATTAACTATGGGCTTCTGAACAAAATTATACAGATTAATCTAAAAATTTCAGCTTTTTACTCGGTTAAAATTTGAACGGATTCTCTATAAGGCCTTTCTAAACGTGCAAGTTTTAATCCCAACAAAACCAAAACCAGATGTCATTGAATTAAATTTTTTGAGTTTAAATAGTTAATTATGGGCTTTTGAACAAAATTATATAGATTAATCAAAAATTTTTCGCTTTTTACTCGCTTTAAATTTGAACGGATTCTCTATAAGGCGTTTTTAGACATGCACTGTTTAATCCCAACAAAACGAAAACCAGATGTTATTAAATAAAAATTTACGAGTTCAAATAGTTAATTATGTGCTTTTGGACAAAATTATACAAATTAATTTAAAATTTTCAGCTTTTCACTTGGTTAAAATTCGAACGGATTCTCTATAAAGTCTTTTTTTACATTCCCGTTTTAACCACAATAAAACAAAAACCAAATATAATGAAATCAAATTTTATGAGTTCAAATAGTTAACTAAAAAATTATACAAATTAATATGAAATTTTCAGCTTTTTACTTGGTTAAAATTCGAATGGATTCTCAAGAAAGCCTTTTTTGATATTCCTGTTTTAACCCTTAACAAAACGAAAACCAGATGTAATTAAATCAAATTTTATGAGTTCAAATAGTTAATTATAGGAGTTTGAACAAAATTATACAGATTAATTTAAAATTTTCAATTTTTTACTCGGTTCAAATTCGAACTGATTCTCTATAAAGCCTTTTTAGACATGAACGTTTTAATCCCAACAAAACCAAAACCAGATGTTACTAAATCAAATTTTATGAGTTTAAATAGTTAATGATGGGCCTTTGAACAAAATTATATAGATTAATCTAAAAATTTTAGCTTTTTGCTCGGTTAAAATTCGAATGTATTCTCTATAAGGAATTTTTAGGCATGAACGGTTTAATCCCAACAAAACGAAAACCAGATGTTATTAAATAAAAATTTATGATTTTAAATAGTTAATTATGGGCTTTTGAACAAAATTATATAAATTAATATAAAATTTTCAGCTTTTTAGTTGGTTAAAATTCGAACGGATTCTCTATAAAGCCTTTTTTGATATTCCCATTTTAACCCTAACAAAACGAAAACCAGATGTAATTAAATCAAATTTTATGAGTTCAAATAGTTAATTATGGGAGTTTGAACAAAATTATACAGATTAATTTAAAATTTTCAGCTTTTTACTCGGTTAAAATTCGAACAGATTCTCTATAAAGCCTTTTTTGACATGAACATTTTAATCCCAACAAAACTAAAACCAGATGTTACTAAATCAAATTTTATGAGTTTAAATAGTTAATTATGGGCTTTTGAACAAAAATATATAGATCTAAAAATTTTAGCTTTTTTCTCGGTTAAAATTCGAACGGATTCTCTATAAGGCAGTTTTAGACATGCACATTTTAATCCCAACAAAACGAAAACCAGATATTGTTAAATAAAAATTTAAGAGTTCAAATAGTTAATTATATGCTTTTGAATAAAATTATACAAATTAATCAAAAATTTTCAGCTTTTTACTTTGTTAAAATTCGAATGGATTCTCTATAAAGCCTTTTTTGATATTCTCGTTTTAACCCCAACAAAATGAAAAAAAAAGGTAATTAAATCAAATTTTATGAGTTCAAATAGTTAATTATGGGATTTTGAATAAAATTATACAGATTAATTTAAAATTTTCAGCTTTTTACTCTGTTAAAATTTGAACAGATTCTCTATAAAGCCTTTTTAGACATGAACGTTTTACTACCAACAAAACCAAAACCATATGTTATTGAATCAAATTTTATGAGTTTAAATAGTTAGTTATGGGCTTTTGAACAAAATTATATAGATTAATCTAAAATCTTTAGCTTTTTACTCGGTTAAAATTCGAACGGATTCTCTATAAGGCGTTTTTAGACAAGCACGGTTTAATCATAACAAAACGAAAACTAAATATTATTAAATAAAAATTTATGAGTTCAAATAGTTAATTATGGGCTTTTGAAAAAAGTTATACAAATTAATCTAAAATTTTTAGCTTTTTAGTTTGTTAAAATTTGAACGGATTCTCTATAAAGCCTTTTTTGATATTCCCGTTTTAACCCCAACAAAACAAAAACCAGATGTAATGAAGTCAAATTTTATGAGTTCAAATAGTTAACTAAAAAATTATACAAATTAATCTAAAATTTTAATCTTTTTACTTGGTTAAAATTCGAACGGATTCTTTCTTTGATATTCCCGTTTTAACCCCAACAAAACGAAAATCAGATGTAATTAAATCAAATTTTATGAGTTCAAATAGTTAATTATGGGATTTTGAATAAAATTATACAGATTAATTTAAAATTTTCGGCTTTTTACTCGGTTAAAATTCGAACAGATTCTCTATAAAGCCTTTTTAGACATGAACATTTTAATCCGATCAAAACGAAAACCAGATGTTATGGAATCAAATTTTTTGAGTTTAAATAGTTAATTATGGGCTTTTGAACAAAATTATATAGATTAATCTAAAATTTTTAGCTTTTTACTCGATTAAAATTCGAAAGGATTCTCTATAAGGCATTTTTAGACATGCACGATTTAATCCCAAAAAAACAAAAACCAGATGTTATTAAATAGAAATTTATGAGTCCAAATAGTTAATTATGGGCATTTGAACAAAATTATACAAACTAATCTAAAATTTTCAACTTCTTACGTGGTTAAAATTCGAACGGATTCTCTATAAAGTCTTTTTTGATATTCCCGTTTTAACCCCCCAAAAAACGTAAACCAGATGTAATTAAATCAAATTTTATGAGTTCAAATAGTTAATTATATGATTTTGAACAAAATTATATAGATTAATTTAAAATTTTCAGCTTTTTACTCGGTTAAAATTCGAACGGATTTTCTATAAAGCATTTTTAGATATGAACGTTTTAATCCCCGGAAAAACAAAACCAGATGTTATTGAATCAAATTTTATGAGTTTAAATAGTTAATTATGGACTTTTGAACAAAATTATATAGATTAATCTAAAATTTTTAGCTTTTTACACGGTTTAATCCCATCAAAACGAAAACCGGATATTATAAAATAAAAATTTATGAGTTCAAAGAGTAAATTATGGGATTTTGAATAAAATTATATAAATTAATCTAAAATTTTCAGCTTTTTACTTGGTTAAAATTCGAACTGATTCTCTATAAAGCCTTTTTTGATACTCCCGTTTTAACCCCCACAAAACGAAAACCAGATATAATTAAATCAAATTTTATGAGTTCAAATAGTTAATTATGGGTATTTGAAAAAATTATACAGATTAATTTAAAATTTTCAGCTTTTTACTCGGTTAAAATTTGACTGGATTCTCTATAAAGCCTTTTTAGATATGCACGTTTTAAACCCAACAAAAGCAAAACCAGATGTTATTGAATCAAATTTTATGAGTTTAAATAGTTAATTACGGGTATTTGAACAAAATTATATAGATTAATCTAAAATTTTCTGCTTTTTACTCGATTAAAATTTGAACAGATTCTTTATAAGGCATTTTTAGACATGCATGTTTTAATCCCAACAAAATGATAACTATATGTTATTAAATAAAAATTTATGCGTTCAAATAGTTAATTTTGAGCTTTTGAACAATATTCTGCAAAATAATATAAAATTTTCAGCTTTTTAATAGGTTCAAATTCGAACGGATTCTCTATAAAACCTTTCTAGACATGCACGTTTTAATCCCAATAAAACGAAACCAGATATAATTAAATCAAATTTTATGAGTCCAAATAGTTAACTATGGGATTTTGAACAAAATTGTACAGATTAATCAAAAAATTTCAGCGTTTTACTCGGTTAAAATTCGAACGGATTAATAATACTAAAAGCTTCTTTCTCTCCTCTCCCTTTTCTCCCCCCTCCCTCTTCTCTGGTTTTCGCCTCTACACGCCTTCTTCCCCATGTTTTTCTCCTGCCTTCTCTACCGATCGTCTTTGGTGTCTTTGATCGGCCGACGACCACCACCGCCATCCTCAGAAGAGGAAGAAGCTTCACCGTCTCCGGCCAATACCTTGTGGTATAACAAATCTGGTTTTGTATGTTTCTCTCCATCTTTCTTCTCTGATTTTTGCCTATATTGGTTTCTCTTGTTTGCGGTTCGATCATTGGCTTACTCTAATCTATCTCGGCTTATCTTCCTCTTCCAACCCTTCCCAGGGTCTTTAACCACCGCAGTTCACTGTGGCTTATATCGTCCTTACGATAATCTTGTGCCTCCTTTTTCACTTCTTGTTTCTGGATGGTGTAGGTGCTTCTGGAGGATCTGGAGGATCCGTCTTCATGGCGTCCTCATCTTCAGTTGCGGCAGGATGGTCTACATCTCGCTCCACGTTTTGTTTTCCATCTCTTTTGAGAGACATCACCGCTGCAGGCGATGGTGGCCGTCTTCGCCTCCATACGGTTCGCTTTCATTATGCTCTTTGCTGGATCCTTCTCAGGTTTGGCTTCTATCTGGTTTGGCTTGGTTCCCACTCTCCCTCAAACTCCCGTTTTTATGTTTGTTAAGGTCTCTCCCGCTCCGAACCCTAGTTTGGTATGGTTTCTTTGTTTTTTATCTTACCCCTTCCAGGGGATAGGATGATCGGCGTGGGGTTAGTTTTCTGGTTTTTCTTGGGTTCTTTAGGGCCATCGTTCGTGTCCTGGTTCGTCGGGTAGGAGGGCTGTTTTCAGTCTCCTTCTCCTTTGGTTCCGTCCGGATCTCGGCCTTTGCAGGATCGGTTCTTCCGGCCACCTTTCGTTCTAGCGACCTCTGGTTTTTTGTTCGGCTGTTCCTTGTTGATCTTATGCTTGGTCTCCTTCACCTTTGGCCGTGCCTGGCCGTCCTACGACTCCGTCGGTGTCTTGCCTTCAACCACAGCTTTGGTCTCTGGAGTCTTGGCTATCGAGTGCGGTGGCTCTATGCACGGATCACCTTCGAGACCGGCCCTTGGTTGGCCTCCTGCTGGTTCCTGCCTTCGATCTATCCTCTTTGGAGAATAAGAGCTCGCTTTCCATCCCTGGTGGTGGAGCCTTCTCGTCGGCATTACTGGTCGCCGTGTTTGCCTTGTCGGTTCTTCAGTTTCTTGTCTCTTTCTTGGCCGGGATGGGGGTTTGGGTGTCGTTTCGCGGCCACTCCTTGCTCCCTGGTTTTGGGTTTCCCTTGTTTGAGCCACTACATGGTGCGGTACGTGGTCCGCCTGCATGGGACTGGTAAAGGGCTGTTGATCCCTGCAACCAGAAGCGGATGCATCCCTGAAACCAGTCTTGAATCTGCGAGGAACGTGGCGGAGATTCCTCTTCCTACCGGTCCCGGTTGTCTTTCTCCGGATGGCCTTCTCGTTCCCGTTATAAGTCCTCTTACGTGCAGCGGGACTAGCACTGGCCGAACAACGGCTCTTTGCTCCCTGGTTTTGAGCCTCCTTCGCTTGAGCTCATGCATGGTGAGGCACGTGATTTGCCTGCATGGGGTTGGTGAAGGGCGAGGGTTCCTCTGGGTTTTGATTTATCATATTCGATACAATATATCTCCAAATTAAAGAATGTTTTCTTTATGGTTACGGTATATTATGGCTTTGGTTCATCAAATTATTTCTCGCTCTGCTTTGTATCGTTATTTTGTTTACCTATCTTCTCTTGCTGTTGTTGTCTTCGTTTTTATTTTTACGTTATTGTTTATACTGATGTGTTGTGATTACTTCATACTCTCTCATTGGTTACCAACCTTATATAAGGTCCATACCAACACCTTCCATGGTGTCCTTTTCAAATTTTGGTCTGTCTATCAGACCTCTAAACCAACTACTACTTTGTGTCTCATCTCCTATGATATCTTACTTTTTTCCAATTTTGGACTCTTTATCCTTTTAATTAAATATACAATATTTATTCTTTTTTTAACTCCTACACTTTCTTTAATAGTTTTTTGGTCTCTTTTTTCCAACTATTTTATCTTCTTTTTTAAAAGAAGTTCTATTCCTTTCCAGACTCTTCCTCTCTATCCTACTCCTAGTGAAATTCTTATTTCTTGCATTCATATGGACTCTTCACCTATATATTTGATCATATATCCCACTAATGATTCATTCTCTCTCATATTTTCTACATATTGCCGCCCCTATTCTCTTCTTTCTTCTCTGATGGATTCCAAATCTTTTCTCCAGCAACTCGGGAATATTCAATTTACCGAGGAAGAACAATCCACTATCTTTCAAACAAACCTTCCCTGGGACTCTGCTGATGCTGATTCACATACTTCTTTGTTAGGGAACATGATCACTTTGAAGGACATTGATGATCAAGTTATCATCAAAGCCTTTACCGGTATTTGGACCCCGGCTAAATTATCTTCTATGCGTACATTGCGACCACGGTTGTTCCTCATCTGCTTCAAGGATGAAAAGATTAAAGAGGATATTCTGTCTAGGGGGCCATGGACCTATAAGGATGAGTGGCTTTCCCTCTCTCAATATGATCCTGCTCTTAGCCTTGATGATCACTCCTTTATGACAATGAATGTGTGGGTACGAATTTATAATATTCCACCTATCCTTCTTGCTTCGGAGGAATCTGCTAACAATACTGACGAGTCACTTGGAGCTCTTATTGGAACCGTTACAAAGATTGATACAAGGAAAATGGATCTCAACATGGTTGACTATCTTCGGGTAGGATTATCTATAGATGCTTCTAAACCAGTTCGTCGTTGTGTTGCTATCGGGGGAGGGTCTTCTACCCGGTTTTGTCCTCTACAATATGTACGCCTTCCCACTCTCTGCCACTGTTGTGGTCGTGTTGGCCACTCTATTGATTTTTGCACTATTCCGGTCGAGCAGAGGCCTGAACAACTTCAATATGGCGACTGGTTACGCTATCTCCCTAAGAAGAAGACTTCTCAACCTCTACAGAGAGGACGCATCCGTTACGTTTCACAAAGCTCTCATGCATCCCCTTCCACGGGTTCTAATGATAAAGGCAAAGCTCCGGTGACAGATCTGCCAGCCCAGGAGAACGCCCCTCCTTCTGAGTCTTTGCCTGTCTTTTCACAGGGCCCTCGCACCCTTCCAACTGTTCCAAGTAAACTATCTGCTCGGCGTGGTCCTACTCAGCTCCTGCAAACGGCTTTTCCGGATTTGGAACCCAATATAACTACTCGGTCTAAGATTCCTGATGGTGATGCTGTTGACAGTCTGTCGGCGCCAGAACTCCATGATTTGGAGCTTGATCTTGCCAATGACGCTGCTTTCCAGGAGGCTGCTGACTGGATTGAAAATGCGTCACCTCCTAAGCGAGTTGCTCGTGTAGTTGCTACTAGGGGGTCCAAAAGAACTCCACCATCCGATGAGGGCTCTCGTCCTAAACGCCCTCGACCACCTCCTAAAGGATCTGCAGAAAAAGCTGGGATGAGCAGCACAAACAACTCTCCGGCGGAGGTTGACAGTGGTCAACCCCGCCGAGCCAAATGATCGATTTTTTTTGGAACTGTCATGGCTTCCTTATCGTGACAGTTCTACCTTTAGTTCTTCTCCTTTTCGTTTATTTTAGTTTTTTTGAGTTTATTAGGACAGTGTTTTTCTTTTGTTTTGTTGTTTTTCTTTTCGGGTTTGTTTACTGGTTTAATAATATTTCTTTTTCTTTGTTTTTCTACTTTGTTTTTTTCTCTACTCTTCCTTTCTTTTGCTCTTCTTTTTTCTTTTCTTTCTTCTTTAGTGTTCTTGTTTTTCTACGATTACATATACCACCCTTTGCTAGGGATCTTACCAACGTCTTTCTTGACGTATTTTTTTCTCCTCTACTTCATGTTACCTTACATTATTGGTTAGCTGGGATGAGCAGCTTTAACAACTCTCCGGCGGTGGTTGACGATGGTCAACCCCGCCGAGCGCAATGAAAATCTTTTGTTGGAACTGTCAGGGTCTTGGCAATGCCCAGGCAGTTCTTGCATTACAACGTGCTGTCTCCAAGCATGATGCCGATTGTCTCTTTCTTTGTGAGACCAGATTAAACAGACAAAACATGGATCGTATTAAACTCAAACTTGGTATGCACGGATGTCTAGCCATTGATCCCAGGCCTTCTTGCACAGGTCTTGCCATCTTATGGAAGAACAATTCCTCTGTTGATCTCCTCTCATATTCAGATCGACATATTGATGTTCTTATCACATTTGCACAATTTCAATTCCACTTTACTGGCATACACGGCTTTCCTGAAACTGCGAACAAACATAAGACTTGGCAATTAATAGATTCCTTGAATACAGCCAGTTCTCTTCCTTGGCTTTTAGGGGGGGACTTTAATGAAATCCTTTACGATAATGAGAAGCAAGGTGGTTCTCGCCGTGCTCGATCGCAAATTAACAACTTCCAAGAGTGCCTTGATAATAATGATCTCTTTGATTGTAAACCAACGTCTGGATGGTTCACTTGGACTAGATCGGGACGCAACTCGGAAACCATTATGGAAAGACTAGATAGATTTCTTGGTAATTCAATCTGGTTCAATACTTTCCCTAATTGCCAAGCCATCTCTTTCTTCCAGGCTCGCTCTGACCACTGTCCTATTTTAATGGATACTAGGCCTGTTTTGGGTCCCCCAGTTATGCGGCCCAGCACTTTGTTCCGCTATGAGCACTGCTGGGCGGATAATCCTGAGGTTCTTTCACGTATTAAAGAGCTATGGTCTACTCCATCTCGATCGACTCTAAGTAAATTGCATGACATTAGGCACTTCCTTGCTACTTGGCAAACTAACAAACGATTGAAGTCCAATAAGCGTATCTCCCAATTGAATGATTTCATTAACCTCTGTCTTGCGCGCCATCTTTCCGACTCTGAAGTCAATGGCCTTCTCTCAGCTAAACGCGAACTTGACAGCTTAATGAATGCGAAGGAAATCTATTGGGCTCAACGCGCTCGAACTCTCTGGCTAGAACACGGTGATAAAAACACCTCCTTCTTTTATGCCAGAGCGACTAGCCGTCGGAGGAAAAACCAGATTGTTGGTCTATTCGATGATCAGAATACTTGGCACACTAGTTCAAATGACATTATGACTACCGCTGTCACATATTTTCAAACTCTTTTCTCGTCATCCTCTCCTATTATAGATCCATCAATTTTGAACAATATTCCCAAAGTTGTTACTGATGCTATGAATAATGAACTTAATAAGTATTTCACTCCAGATGAAATTCATACTGCTTTTTGTGATATCAATCCGAGGAAGGCCCCGGGGGTTGACGGTTTCCCAAGCAGTTTCTTCCGGAAGCACTGGGATATCCTTGGCCATGAATTTACATCTCTATGCCTCAGGCTCCTTCGAGGGTCCATTAATATGGAGGACGTCAATCGTACCATTATTGTGCTTATCCCTAAAATTGATGAACCTACTACAATGCGTCATCTTCGACCTATTAGTCTCTGCACAGTTGTTTATAAAACTGTCTCGAAAGTTCTTGTTAATCGGCTAAAATCTATCATACCTATTTGTATTAGTGGTAACCAAGCTGCTTTTGTTCACGGCAGGAATATTACGGATAATATTCTTATAGCTCATGAACTTATTCATACCCTTAATACTGATGCTACATCCCTTGCGAAAGGGGCTAGTTTAAAGCTAGATATGGAAAAGGCATTCGACCGTGTTGAATGGACTTTTTTAGAACATGTCATGATTCGTCTAGGCTTTAACTCCAATTGGGTGTCCCTTATTATGAGGTGTGTATCCTCAGTCACCTTTCAAGTTCGTGTGAATGATTCTCTTTCTCGGCTTTTTAAGCCCTTTAGAGGTTTACGGCAAGGGGACCCTCTCTCCCCCTTCTTGTTTCTTTTTTGTACGCAGGGTCTTTCGGCCTTACTTAATGCTGCGCAATCCTCTGGTGTCCTCCCGGGGCTTTGCGCTAGCAGAAATGGACCACGTGTCAATCATCTTCTTTTTGCAGACGACTGTGTTGTTTTTATCCGAACCAAAATGGCAGAAGTGCAGCGCCTTCGGGATGTTCTGCACATTTATGCCAATTCGTCTGATCAAGCAGTGAACTTTGAGAAATCTACTATTTTCTATTCTCGGAAAACCCCTTTGTCACTTCGGACAGCCATCAATGACATACTGCATGTCAGGGAGGTGAATGATCCTGGGCTTTACTTGGGAGTCCCTCTTCTCATTGGGAAAAATAAAACTGCTGCTCTGGGCTTCACCAGAGATAAAATGACTGCCAGAATGAACAGCTGGGACAAACATCTCCTCTCTTTTAGTGGGAGAGAAGTCTTCATCAAATCTGTTCTTCAATCTATGCCTCAATATGTGATGTCCTACTACCTTCTGCCACTCAATATTATTGTTGACATGACTACTTCTATACGCCGCTATTGGTGGTCTGAGAAAGCTGGCAAAAAAGGATGGCACATGCTTCCATGGGATACTGTCTGTCTCCCGAAAGCGGCTGGGGGAGTCGGCTTTCGTGATTTACACTATTTTAATATTGCTTTACTTGGTAAGCAGATTTGGCGCCTTGTGTGTTCTCCTGGGAGCCTTCTTAGTCAAATTTACAAGTGCAAGTATTACCCGGCTGGTTCTTTACTAGACTCTGTTTCTTCACGGAGTTCCTCCTTTGCTTGGAAAGGGCTCAGTGTAGCTATTTCTGAACTTCGTGATGGATTTTTTCTACGTCCAAGCATGAATAGTACTATCCAGATCCACTTTGACAACTGGGGTGGCTCTCAGCCGTTGTGCCTTTATGGTGATTATGAGATCAATGATGAAGTGCCTTTGCGTGCCGGCACTTTTATGCTACCTAACCTACCCCGCTGGGATGAGTCCAAAGTTCGGAATTACTTTACATATGAGGATGCTAATACTATCCTCAATGTTCCGATTATTAATGATACACAGGACACCACCCTCTGGGGTAACCATGATTCTGGTATCTATTCTGTACGTTCGGGCTATCATTTTCTGACGCGTCAGCCAGGACCAGTTAATAGGCCCTCTAAACTTTGGAAAGTCCTTTCTAAATTACCCACTCTTCCCAAGGTACGTTCTTTTGCTTGGCGTTTGTGTCACGATGCACTTTCCTCTGGTCACAAAATCCTTCAGGCCAATCTAGGTCCGGGGATTTGCTCTTTATGCAATTTGGCCATTGAAACTACCATCCATGCTATACGGGACTGCCCTTGCACTAGAGAGGCGTTCCAGTTGGCAGGTCTCCCATCTCGACTTCTTTCTCCTATTTATACCTCCCCTTATCAATGGCTTTCTGCGGCGGCTGGCTTTCTTTCTCTTCAGCAATTTTCTTTACTTCTCACGATCTTATGGAATCTTTGGAACCGTCGCAATGACTTTGTCCATAATAACCATCTTCAGCCGGTGTGGTTAACGGTTTCTAATGCTCTAAGTCTTTTACATGATTACACCTCAGCTAACAGTGCCTCCCGCCTACATTCTCGGCTAGCTGAGCCCACTCTTGCTCTTGCTAGATGGACGAAGCCAGACCCTGTTTACGTCAAGATTAACACGGATGGTGCATTCGACCCCGTGTTAAAAGGAGCAGCAGCTGGTGTCATTGTTAGGGACTCCTCTAGCATTGTCCTTGGCGGCTGTTCTTTGCCCCTCCTCTGTTCGGATCCTGCCTCTGCTGAAGCTCTTGCCCTTTTGGAAGGTCTGAAGCTTGCCTCTTCCAATGGCTGGACCCGTATTGTCTTCGAGACCGACTCTGCTTCCATTGCAAACAAGGTCAACGACCCCCTTTACCAGGATCGTTCCTCGGTGCAACCTTTGGTGTCTCGTATTCGTTCAACTCTTGGTACTTTACCTGATTGTAAGATTTGTTATGTACCTAGAGAGGCTAATGTTGTAGCCCACGTGTTAGCTACTAGGGCTTTGCGTTCCTTTTCTTCTTGTTTTTTCTCCTATGACTTTCCCGATTTTATTCGGGCTTCTGTAAATTCGGAGAGGTTTTCCTCCCCTTCTCAATAAGATCTTGGGTACTCTTTTCCCCATAGGGCCTTCCTGCCCCCCGGGCGGTCGGCTATAGGGTTTTTTTAATGAGGCCCTTTCTCAAAAAAATTCGAACGGATTCTCTATAAAGCCTTTCTAGACATGCATGTTTTAATCTCAACAAAACCAAAATCAGATGTTATTGAATCAAATTTTATGAGTTTAAATAGTTAATTATGGGATTTTGAACAAAATTATATAGATTATTATAAATTTTTTAGCTTCCTACTCTGTTAAAATTCGAACGAATTCCCTATAAGGCATTTTTAGACATGCATATTTTAATCCCAACAAAACAAAAACCAAAAATTATTAAATAAAAATTTAAGAGTTCAAAAAGTTAATTATGTGCTTTTGAATAAATTTATATAAATTACTCAAAAATTTTCAGCTTTTTACTTGGTTAAAATTCGAACTGATTCTCTATAAAGCCTTTTTTGATACTCCCGTTTTAAACCCCACAAAACGAAAACCAGATATAATTAAATCAAATTTTATGAGTTCAAATAGTTAATTATGGGCATTTGAACAAAATTATACAGATTAATTTAAAATTTTCAGCTTTTTACTCGGTTAAAATTCGACTAGATTCTCTATAAAGCCATTTTAGATATGCACGTTTTAAACCCAACAAAACCAAAACCAAATGTTATTGAATCAAATTTTATGAGTTTAAATAGTTAATTACGGGTATTTGAACAAAATTATATAGATTAATCTAAAATTTTCTGCTTTTTCCTCGGTTAAAATTCGAACAGATTCTTTATAAGGCATTTTTAGACATGCATGTTTTAATCCCAACAAAATGATAACTATATGTTATTAAATAAAAATTTATGCGTTCAAATAGTTAATTTTGAGCTTTTGAACAATATTCTGCAAATTAATCTAAAATTTTCAGCTTTTTAATAAGTTCAAATTCGAACGGATTCTCTATAAAACCTTTCTAGACATGCACGTTTTAATCCCAATAAAACGAAACTAGATATAATTAAATAAAATTTTATGAGTCCAAATAGTTAACTATGGGCTTTTGAACAAAATTATACAGATTAATCAAAAAATTTCAGCGTTTTACTCGGTTAAAATTCGATTGGATTCTCTATAAAGCCTTTCTAGACATGCACGTTTTAATCTCAACAAAACCAAAATCAGATGTTATTGAATCAAATTTTATGAATTTAAATAGTTAATTATGGGATTTTGAACAAAATTATATAGATTATTATAAATTTTTTAGCTTTTTACTCTGTTAAAATTCGAACGAATTCCCTATAAGGCATTTTTAGACATGCATATTTTAATCCCAACAAAACGAAAACCAGATATTATTAAATAAAAATTTAAGAGTTCAAATAGTTAATTATGTACTTTTGAATAAATTTATATAAATTAATCAAAAACTTTTAGCTTTTTACTTGCTTAAAATTCGAACGGATTCTCTATAAAGCCTTTTTTGATATTCCCGTTTTAACCCTAGCAAAACAAAAACCAAAGGTAATTAAATCAAATTTTATGAGTTCAAATAGTTAATTATGGGATTTTGAATAAAATTATACAGATTAATTTAAAATTTTTAGCTTTTTATTCTGTTAAAATTCAAACGAATTCTCTATAAAGCATTTTTAGACATGAACATTTTAACCCCAACAAAACCAAAACCAGATGTTATTGAATCAAATTTTATGAGTTTAAATAGTTAATTATGGGCTTTTGAACAAAATTATATAGATTAATCTAAAATTTTTAGCTTTTTACTCAGTCAAAATTCGAACGGATTCTCTATAAGGTATTTATAAACATGCACGGTTTAATCCCAACAAAACGAAAACCAAATATTATTAAATAAAAATTTATGAGTTCAAATAGTTAATTATGGGCTTTTGAAAAAAATTATGCAAATTAATCTAAAATTTTCAGCTTTTTAGTTGGTTAAAATTCAAACGGATTCTCTATAAAGCCTTTTTGATATTCCCGTTTTAACCTCAACAAAACGAAAACCAAATGTAATTAAATCAAATTTTATGAGTTCAAATAGTTACCTATGAGCTTTTGAACAAAATCATACAGATTAATCTTAAAATTTCGGCTTTTTACTCGGTTAAAATTCAAATGGATTCTCTATAAAGCCTTTTTAGATATGCACGTTTTAAACCCAACAAAACCAAAACCAAATGTTATTGAATCAAATTTTCTGATTTTAAATAGTTAATTATGGTCATTTGAACAGAATTATACAGATTAATCTAAAATTTTTAGCTTTTTACTCGATTAAAATTCGAATAGATTCTATATAAGGCATTTTTAGACATGCACGGTTTAATCCCAACAAAACGAAAACCAGATGTTATTAAATAGAAATTTATGAGTTCAAATAGTTAATTATGGGCATTTGAACAAAATTATACAAACTAATCTAAAATTTTCAGCTTCTTACGTGGTTAAAATTCGAACAGATTCTCTATAAAGCATTTTTTGATATTCCCGTTTTAACCCCCAACAAAACAAAAACCAGATGTAATTAAATCAAATTTTATGAGTTCAAATAGTTAATTATGGGATTTTGAACAAAATAATATAGATTAATTTAAAATTTTCAGCTTTTTACTCGGTTAAAATTTGAACGGATTCTCTATAAAGCCTTTTTAGATATGAACGTTTTAATCCCCGAAAAACCAAAACCAGATGTTATTGAATCAAATTTTATGAGTTTAAATTGTTAATTATGGACTTTTGAACAAAATTATAGAGATTAATCTAAAATTTTTAGCTTTTTACTCGATTAAAATTCGAACGGATTCTTTATAAGGCATTTTTAGACATACACGGTTTAATCCCAACAAAACGAAAATCGGATATTATAAAATAAAAATTTATGAGTTCAAAGAGTAAATTATGGGATTTTGAACATAATTATATAAATTAATTAAAAATTTTCAGCTTTTTACTTGGTTAAAATTCGAACTGATTCTCTATAAAGCCTTTTTTGATACTCCCGTTTTAACCCCCACAAAACGAAAACCAGATATAATTAAATCAAATTTTATGAGTTCAAATAGTTAATTATGGGCATTTGAACAAAATTATACAGATTAATTTAAAATTTTCAGCTTTTTACTCGGTTGAAATTCGACTGGATTCTCTATAAAGCCTTTTTAGATATGCATGTTTTAAACCCAACAAAACCAAAACCAGATGTTATTGAATCAAATTTTATGAGTTTAAATAGTTAATTACGGGTATTTGAACAAAATTATATAGATTAATCTAAAATTTTCTGCTTTTTACTCGGTTAAAATTCGAACATATTCTTTATAAGGCATTTTTAGACATGCATGTTTTAATCCCAATAAAATGATAACTATATGTTATTAAATAAAAATTTATGCGTTCAAATAGTTAATTTTGAGCTTTTGAACAATATTATGCAAATTAATCTAAAATTTTCAGCTTTTTAATAGGTTCAAATTCGAACGGATTCTCTATATAACCTTTCTAGACATGCACGTTTTAATCTCAACAAAACCAAAATCAGATGTTATTGAATCAAATTTTATGAGTTTAAATAGTTAATTATGGGATTTTGAACAAAATTATATAGATTATTATAAATTTTTTAGCTTTTTACTCTGTTAAAATTTGAACGAATTCTCTATAAGGCATTTTTAGACATGCATATTTTAATCCCAACAAAACGAAAACCAGATGTAATTAAATCAAATTTTATGAGCTCAAATAGTTAACTATGAGCTTTTGAACAAAATCATACTGATTAATCTAAAAATTTCAGCTTTTTACTCGGTTAAAATTCGAACGTACATGATTTTAAATAGTTAAATATGGGCATTTGAATAGAATTATACAGATTAATCTAAAATTTTCTGCTTTTTACTCGATTAAAATTCGAATAGATTCTATATAAGGCATTTTTAGACATGTACGTTTTAATCCCAACAAAACGAAAACCAGATGTTATTAAATAAAAATGTATGCGTTCAAATAGTTAATTATGGGCTTTTGAAAAAAAATTAAACAAATTAATCTAAAATTTTCAGCTTTTTAATTAGTTCAAATTCGAACGGATTCTCTATAAAGCCTTTTCTAGACATACACGTTTTAATCCCAACAAAATGAAAACCAGATGTAATTAAATCAAATTTTATGAGTTCAAATAATTAACTATGGGCTTCTGAACAAAATTATATAGATTACTCTAAAAATTTCAACTTTTTACTCGGTTAAAATTTGAACGGATTCTCAATAAAGCCTTTCTAGACATGCATGTTTTAATCCCAACAAAACCAAAACCAGATGTTATTGAATTAAATTTTATGAGTTTAAATAGTTAATTATGGACTTTTAAACAAAATTATATAGATTACTATAAAATTTTTAGCTTTTTACTCTGTTAAAATTCGAACGAATTCTCTATAAGGCATTTTAAGACATGCACATTTTAATCACATCAAAACGAAAACTAGATATTATTAAATAAAAATTTAAGAGTTCAAATTTTAATTATGGGCTTTTGAACAAAATTATACAAATTAATCTAAATTTTTTAGTTTTTTACTTGGCTAAAATTTGAACAGATTCTCTATAAAGCCTTTTTTGATATTCTCGTTTTGCCCCTAACAAAATGAAAACCAAAGGTAATTAAATCAAATTTTATGAGTCAAATAGTTAACTATGGGATTTTGAATAAAATTATACAGATTAATTTAAAATTTTTAGTTTTTTACTCTGTTAAAATTTGAACGGATTCTTTATAAAGCCTTTTTAGACATGAACGTTTTAATCCCAACAAAACCAAAACCAGATGTTATTGAATCAAATTTTATGAGTTTAAATAGTTAATTATGGGCTTTTGAACAAAATTCTATAGATTAATCTAAAATTTTTAGCTTTTTACTTGGTTAAAATTCGAACGGATTCTCTATAAGGCATTTATAGACATGCACGGTTTAATCCCAACAAAAAGAAAGCCAAATGTTATTAAATAAAAATTTATGAGTTCAAATAGTTAATTATGGGCTTTTGAAAAAAATTAAACAAATTAATCTAAAATTTTCAGCTTTTTAGTTGGTTAAAATTAGAACGAATTATGGATGTTTTTTTCTTTCCTCTCCTCTTTTTCTCTCGCCTCTCTCCTTCTTCTTACCTTCAGGAGGTCAATTCTTCCATGGCGCTACTCTTCTTGCAGGGAGAGGAAGCCTCAAACATCCACCCACGTCTTTCCATCCATCTCCATTGGAGGTTCTCGGTTTCTCTTGTTCCCAGTGCTGCCGATCTCTTGGCTAAGTCCCGATCTTCTCTAGATTTATTTTCTAGGGTTCGTTGCTCTCCTTCCACCTTCTGGAATTTGTTTTTTGTTTTTTGGAGGGTTCTCTTGTTACCAGTTCTGCGACTGATCCCTCGGTTACGTCCCGATCTCCCCAAGGTGAGGTTGCACGTATTCTTCCTTAGGATCGTTTGGTTCTTGTCTCCGAGGGAGGAGGGTACGTGTTTTGGTGCTTCTGCTATTTCCGATTCTAAGGAGTATGTCTTCTTTCTTTTGATGCTTAAACCAACAAATCCCTCAGGATTTGTCACTCGTATTCTACCATCTTGTATGGATTGTTCTGGTTATGTGGTGTTGCTCCCTTCTTTGTTGGACCCAACGATGCTCTCTTTTTCCATGTTACAACGAGAGAAGATCTCCCAAACATCGGCTTCTTGGTTCGACGTAAGTGGATGTTTCTGTTTTAGGTGGCCTGGAAACGCTTCTTCTCTGCAGAAGAATGGCCGGCCTCTAACCTTCGATACTACTTCGTTTGGCTACCATGTCTATTGGATAGGCTCGGGTAAAGAGTTTGAGTTTAGTGAGGAGTTGTACTCCGCCTGCGAGATATCTTGTGTTTCGTTCGGTATATACTGCTGCCATATCTCTCGTTTTTCTTTGCTTCTGCTAACGAATCCTTTAGGAGTCGTCCTTCCTTCTTTGGCCTTTAATGGACATCTTCTGTTTCGTATGGGATTTCTTGTTGGGTTTCTTGGTTTTCTTCTTCGTGCTCCCCCTTGGTCCTGGCAGCCCTTGCTGAACCACTGGCTACGAAGGTCTATCCATGGCTCTTTCTGCCCTCATGTTATCGGGAGTGAAGGTTCCAAGCTCATCGGCCTTACTGTTCAGTGTAAGTGGGTCGTATTTTTCTCTGCATAGATTGGCCGGCCCCCTTCACTTGGCTACCGTCTCTCTGTTCTGGTGGCTTCCTTTGTCGCCCTCCTTCGTAACCAATATGTTTTGGAAGTTTCTTTGTTTGACTGTTACCGACGCTCTTTAGGATTCTTTCCACTGCTCAACACTCAAAGAGTTTTCTATTCATTTTGTTCATCTTCTTAGAAGAGTTCTAAATATGTTTGTTTGGTTTACTTCTTTTGTTTTGATTATTCAATGGTTATTTTCCTTTGTATTAACATTCTTTATTCTTTCACCACCCTTTCGAAGGGATCAAACCAACATCTTTCATGATGTATCCTTTTTTATCTTTTCCAATAACCCGTTCACCGTTTTTTGGTTTGGCATTACTATCTCTCTTTGTTTATCCTTTTACATGACTTTTCTGCTTTATATCTTCTTCGAACAATCTTTATGCTTTCGTTACACGTCTATCCCTTCTTCTTTTGCCTTTCTACCAAGGTTTGCCAAATTCTATTTATTCTCTAAGCACCTTTTTGCTATAACTTTATTTTTTCTAGAGACATTTATAGTTTTATCCTACTTTCCTTCTCCATACCAAATTCCTTCACGTTTTACAAATTATCTATTTATGTATTTTATATGTCCTCAAACACCTATTTTCTCTCATACATTAAGTAACAAGATATTCTTGCCTATCTTTCTTCAAAAAAATAGTAATATTTTATTCTTTTTTAATATTATATTCCACCTTTTTTACTTTCTTTCTCTTTCTACTTCTTTAAACTATACTCATGTTATACTTCAAACTCTCTCTTTCTTATTTAAAGCTGGCTATCCCCCTCATATTTTCTTATCCATCATCCATTCTACTCGCTACTTTCTCTTCTCTTCTACCGAATTTTCCTTTGACCTTCTTGATCTTTTCTCAATAGATTCTAAGTCCTTCCTCCAACGTTTTGGCAATATTCAATTTACTACTGAGGAACAAGCAACTATCTTCCAACTGGGTACTTCTTGGGGTATAACTGAAGATGAAACACATCCCACCCTTCTCGGAAAACTTATCTCTTCGAAGGAGATTGATGATCAGGTGATCATCAAGGCTTTTACTGGTATCTGGACTATGGCCAAACTAGACTCCATGAGTATTTTAAAACCACGCATGTTCCTCATTCGGTTTAGGGATGAGAAGATTAAGGATGATATCCCGTTAAGGGGACCTTGGACTTACAAAGATGAGTGGCTTGCTCTTTCCCAGTATAACCCCTCTATCACGCCTGACGAACACTCATTCTCTACAATGAATATTTGGGTCCGCATCTACAACATCCCTCATATTTTTCTGGCTACGAAAGAATCTGCTCATGATATTGGTAAACCCTTAGGGTCTTTAATTGGTTTAGTCACAAAAATTGATACGAGGAAAATCGATTCCAACATGGTTGACTACCTTCGGGTTGGCTTGTTCTTAGATGTTACTCAGCCTATTAGGCGCTGCGTGGCTATTGGGGGTGGGCCCTCCACAAAATTCTGTCTGCTTCAATATGAACGTCTTCCCACCTTTTGCCACTACTGTGGCCGCATTGGACATTCTTTAGACTCTTGCTCAATTCCTACTGATTCGCGACCTAAACAACTTCCTTTTGGTGACTGGCTATGATATGTTCCTAAAAAGAAGGATCCACAACCTAATCAACGCGGCCGAATCCGTTATATCACCAATGATACCAATGTTCAGCAAATGCCTACGCCATCCCAAACCACCACCACCATTACCAACAATGAGAAGGACAAAGGCCTTTTGTCATCCCTTCCGAATAGTGGCAATGAGTTTGCTCCAAGTAATGAACCTCCACTCTTCTCCAAAGGCCCCAGACTCCTCCCAACGGTTCCTAGTAAACTCACTGCTAGACGCTATCCTACACAGCCGCTGCAAATGGTCTTCCCTGATCAGAGTTCGAATATTACTTCTCTACAAACGTCCAACGTTAACACTAGGGATGTGATTCTTCTCGATCCTAATTTCCAAGACTTAGAGGCTGATCTAGCCAATGATCATGATTTCCAAGAGGCCACTGAATGGCTCGAATCTGCGCCAACTCCTCGGTGAGCTGCCCGGATAACCTCAGGTCGAGGTGCGAAGAGAACCCCTCCTTCTGATGAGAATGCTAGGGTTAAGCGACCACGAGCTAGCACTGCACCTATTGAGAAAGTTGGGATGAGCAGCGTTAAAAACTCTGTGGCGGAGGTTGACTCTGATCAACCCCGCCGACAGAAATGATTGGTTTATCTTGGAACTGTCTGAGCCTTGGCAATGCTTTGACAGTTCCTGTTTTACAACTTGTTAGTTTCATGCATGTTGCCATTTTCTCTATTGCTTTTTCTTTTCATTATTTTAGATTTCTCCGTTTCTCTCTACTTTTGTTAGGAACATGTGGCTGTTTTGGCTTTGTTTTTCAGGATTTGATGTCCTTAGCTATATAGAATAATAATACCCTTACTGTTTTGTTTGTTTACTTTTCCTGTTTTTCTGTTGCGTTTTCTTTTATTTTTCTCAACTGCCATTTTGCGATACGTCCAACTATCCCTCCTCCGCTTATCTATTTTGTCTGCTATCTATCCTTTATGCGGTTTCTTACTACTCTGAATTTACCACCCTTTCATAGGGATTTCTCTAACATCTCTAATGATGTCGCCTACATCTGGTATTTTACTCTTGTCTTAGGCTTACGCCTACGATTCTTCTGGTGTTATACTTTCTTTTTTTGGTTTTTTTCTTTTCTTTTACTTATCGCATCTATTCGTTTTCACTCACTCCAACACCTAATTTTACGAGGTCATGTTTTTTGGTCAGGGCCAGGTTTGATTTAGCTGGGATGAGCAGCGCAAAAAACTCTTCGGCGGAGGTTGATAGTGATCAACCCCGCCGAGATAAATGAAACTCTTATGTTGGAACTGCCAGGGTCTTGGCAACACCCAGGCAATTCATGCACTTCAACGTGCTACTTCAAAGCATGATGCTGATTGTGTCTTTCTTTGCGAGACTAGATTGAATAAATCCAATATGGAATGAATTAAACACAAGCTTGGCATGCATGGATGCATAGCCATTGATTCCGGGCCCTCTTGTACAAGGCTTGCCTTTATTTGGAATAACAAAGTTTCAGTCAACTTGCTTTCCTACTCCGATCGTCATATTGATGTCATTCTTTCTTTTGGTCAAGTACTTTTCCACTTTTCTGGTTTACATGGGTTCCCTAAAACTGCCAACAAACACAAAACTTAGAAGCTAATAGATACTCTTAAATCAAATTCAACCCTTCCCTGGCTTTTAGGGGGGATTTTAATGAAATTCTTTATGACTATGAAAAACAAGGTGGCTCTCGGCGTGCAAGATCACAAATTAATAACTTTCGGGATTGTCTCGACAAGAATGATCTTTTTGATTGCAAACCAACAACTGGATGGTTCACTTAGACTAGATCAGGTCGTGCTATGGAAACCATCTTGGAACGACTTGATCGTTTTCTTGGTAACTCCGCTTGGTTTCACGCTTTCCCTAATTATCAAGCTATATCCTTCTTTCAAGCGCGTTCTGATCACTGCCCTATTTTAATGGATACCAATCCCTCTCAAACTCTATGTTCTACGCGCCTTCACATTCCTTTTCGCTATGAGAATTGTTTGGCTGACAACCCAGAAGTTCTATCCCGAATTACTGAGGTTTGGTCTAACCAAACTTGCTCAACTCTTCAGAAGCTTCAAGATATTGGACGTTTTTTTGGCTAAATGGCAATCTAATAAGTGTATTAAATCTAATGAACGCATCACTTAGCTAAATGACTTTATCAATATGTGTCTTCAACGCCAACTCTCGGATACGGATGCTCATAACTTTCTTTCTGCTAAGAGTGAGCTTGATCGATTACTTAATGAGAAAGAAATTTATTGGGCTCAACGAGCTCGGGTACACTGGTTAGTTCATGGTGACAAAAATACTTCCTTTTTTCACGCAAGGGCAAACAGCCGGTGACGGAAGAATCATATTGCTGGACTTTTTAATAATCAGAATTTATCGTACACTAATACGCATGATATAACGCCTATTGCTGTCAGTTATTTTCAACATCTTTTTACTTCCTCCTCTCCTACTATAGCGTCTTCCATCTTGGACAACATTCCTTCTATTGTTACTGATTCAATGAACAATGATCTTAACAAGGTTTTCACAGCAGATGAAGTCTATGTTGCCTTTCGTGATATTGACCCGAGGAAAGCACCTGGTGTTGATGGCTTTTCGAGCGGTTTCTTCCGAAAGTATTGGGACATTCTTGGTCAGGATTTTATAAATCTCTGCCTTGGACTTCTGCGAGGGTCTGTTAATTTAGAAGAGGTCAATCGATCCATTATTGTTCTTATTCCGAAAATAAACGACCCTACTACGATACGACATCTCCGACCTATTAGTCTTTGCACAGTCATCTATAAAACTGTGTCGAAAGTTTTGGTTAACCGGCTAAAATCTATTATACCCTTATGTATTAGTGGTAATCAGGTTGCTTTCGTTCACGAGCGGAACATTACTGATAACATTCTTATCGCTCATGAGCTTATCCATACTCTAAACACTGATGTTACTTCCTTGGCAAAAGGTGTCAGCCTTAAGCTGGATATGGAAAAAGCCTTCGACCGTGTTGAATGGCCCTTTCTTAAACAAATTATGCTTCGTCTAGGCTTCAACTCAAACTGGGTTTCTCTTATTATGAGGTGTATCTCCTCGGTATCTTTCCAAGTTCGCATCAATGACTCTCTTTCACGGCTTTTCAAGCCCAATAGAGGGTTGCGGCAAGGAGACCCCCTCTCTCTTTTTTTGTTTCTTTTTTGCACTCAAGGCCTCTTAGCCTTGCTCAACGCTGAACAAGCCATTGGTCACCTCCCTGGTCTCTGTGTCAGTAGGAATGGACCTCGTATCAACCATCTTCTTTTTGCAGATGACTGTGTTGTCTTTATCAAAAATACAACTACAGAAGCTCAACGACTTAAGGATATTTTGCATACTTACGCCTCCTCGTCGGGATAGGCGGTGAACTTTGAAAAATCTACTATCTTTTTTTTCACGGAAAACGTCCACTTCGCTCCGGGCGGAGATTAATGATATCCTCCGTGTACGAGAAATGGATAACCATGATATTTATTTAGGGGTTCCTCTCCTTATTGGGAAGAACAAAACTGCAGCCTTAGGCTTCACCAGGTAAAATATGAATGCCCGCCTGAGTACTTGGGACAAACATCTCCTTTCCTTTAGTGGTCGAGAAATTTTCATTAAAGCTGTTATACAATCTATGCCTCAATATATTATGTCTTGTTACCTTTTACCGCAAAATATTATTGACGATATGACTACCGTAATACATCGATATTGGTGGTCTGGGAAAGCTGGCAAACGAGGGTGTCACATGCTTCCTTGGGACACTCTCTGCCTACTAAAAGCTGCTGGAGATGTAGGCCTTCGTGATCTTCACCACTTTAATATCGCATTGCTAGGTAAACAAATTGGCGGTTAATTTGTGAGCCTGATAACCTTCTTAGTCAGGTCTACAAATGCAAATACTATCCTACGGGCTCAGTCTTAGATTCCAATCATACGCGGAGTTCTTCCTTTGCTTGGAAAGGTCTAAGCATTGCTATCTCTAAGCTTCGCAATGTGTTTTTCAAACGTCCTGGCATGTCTAGTAACATTTAGATTTATTATGACAGGTGGGGTGGCTCTCAGCCTGTTCACCTTTATGGTGATTATGAGGTGAACGAAGAAGTTCCTCTTCGTGCAGATTCTTTTATGATCCATAATTCACCCCGTTGGGATAAACCAAAAGTGAGAGGCTATTTTTCCCATGAATATGCTAATATCATACGTAATGTTCCAATTATTAATGATATAAAAGACTCCACTCTTTGGGGTCACCATGATGCAGGTACCTATACAGTTCGCTCTAGTTATCAATTTTTGCAGTTACAACCAGGGCCTGTTAACAAGCCTTCTAGACTATGGAAAATTTTGTCTAAATTGCCTACTCTACCTAAAGTTCGTTCCTTTGGTTGGCGATCATGTCATGATGCTTTCTTTACCCTTCGGTCAGAAAATCCTTCAGGCTAACCTTGGCCCAGGGGCTTGCCCTATTTGCAACATGGCTATAGAAACCTCTATCCATGCTATGCAGGATTGTCCTAGTGCTAAGGAGGCGATCCTCTTGGCAGGTCTTCCCCCTAGGCTTTTGTCCAATGCTTATACCTCCCCCCATCAGTGGCTTTCTGATGCTGCTGATTTCCTCTCCTTGCATCACTTCTCACTTCTCATTACAATTTTATGGAACCTATGGAACCGCCATAATGATTTTGTTCATAACAACCATATCCAACCGATTTGATTAACTGTTGCCTCTACCCAAAAACTTTTCACTAATTATACATCTATTAATGATGTGTCCCGCCAGTACTCCCGGCTAGCTGAGCCCACTCTCGCTCTGGCTAGATGGATGAAACCGGCTCTAGGTTTTGTCAAAATTAACACGGATGGGGCTTTTGACCCTGTCTTGCGAGCGGCTGCTGCAGGTGTCATTGCTCATGATTCTTCTGGCTATGTGCTTGGTGGCTGCTTTTTGCCCCTTCTTTATCCGGATCCTGCCTCTGCTGAGGCCCTTGCTATTCTAGAAGGATTACGCTTTGCTGCTGCCAACGGATGGACTAATGTGATTATTGAAACTAACTCTGCATCCATTGCCAACAAAGTTAACAACGCTCCTCTTCAAGATCCTTCCACAGTGCAGCACTTGGTAACTCGCATCCACTCTACTCTGGGTACTTTGCCTGATTGCAAGATTTGTTATGTGCCTAGAGCTGCAAACGTTGTAGACCATATTTTGGCTAATAGGGCTTTGCGTTCTTTTACTTCTGGTTCTTTTGGTTGTTTCTTTCTCGATTTTGTTCGGGTTTTTGTGAACTCGGAGAGGTTCTCCTCTTCATCTCAATAATACCTTGGGTACTCTTTTCCCCATAGGGGCCTTCTCACCTCTCGGGGTGGTCGGCTATAGGTTTTTTTTTAATGAGGCCCTTTCCTTCAAAAAAAAATTAGAACGAATTCTCTATAAAGCCTTTCTAGATATGCACGTTTTAACCCCAACAAAACGAAAACCAGATGTAATGAAATCAAATTTTATGAGTTCAAATAGTTAAGTAAAAAATTATACAAATTAATCTAAAATTTTCCGCTTTTTACTTGGTTAAAATTTGAACAATTTTCTATAAAGCCTTTTTTGATATTCCCGTTTTAACCCCAACAAAACGAAAACCAGATGTAATTAAATCAAATTTTATGAGTTCAAATAATTAACTAAAAAATTATACAAATTAATCTAAAATTTTCAACTTTTTACTTGGTTAAAATTCAAACAGATTCTCTATAAAGCCTTTTTTGATATTCCCGTTTTAACCGTAACAAAATGAAAACCAGATTTAATTAAATCAAATTTTATGAGTTCAAATAGTTAATTACGGGATTTTGAACAAAATTATAAAGATTAATTTAAAATTTTCAGCTTTTTACTCGGTTAAATTTCGAACGGATTCTCTATAAAGCCTTTTTAGACATGAACGTTTTAATCCCAACAAAACCAAAACTAGATGTTATTAAATCAAATTTTATGAGTTTAAATAGTTAATTATAGGCTTTTGAACAAAATTATATAGATTAATCTAAAATTTTTAGCTTTTTACTCAGTTAAAATTCAAACGGATTCTCTATAAAACCTTTTTAGACAAACATATTTTAATCTCAACAAAACAAAAACTAGATATTATTAAATTATATTTAATTTATGAGTTCAAATAGTTAATTATGGTCTATTGAACAAAATTATACAGATTAATCTAAAATTTTTAGCTTTTTACTAGGATAAAATTCAAACGGATTCCCTATAAAGCATTTTTAGACATTCACGTTTGGATCCCAACAAAAAGAAAACCAGATGTTATTATATCAAATTTTATGAGTTTAAATAGTTAATTATGGGCTTTTAAAAATAATTATACAGATTAATCTAAAAATTTCATCCTTTTACTCGGTTAAAATTCGAACAGATTCTCTATAAGGTATTTTTAGACATGCACGAGTTAATCCCACAAAATCAAAACCAGTTGTTATTAAATAAAAATTTATGAGTTCAAATCGTTAAGTATGGGCTTTTAAACAAAATTATACAAATTAATCTAAAATTTTCAGTTTTTTACTCGGTTAAAATTCGAACGGATTCTCTATAAAGCCTTTTTAGACATGCACGTTTTAATCCCAACAAAACAAAAACCAGATATTATTGAATCAAATTTTATGAGTTTAAATAGTTAATTATGGGTTTTTGAATAAAATTATATAGATTAATCTAAAATTTTTAGCTTTTTACTAGGTTAAAATTTGAACGGATTCTCTATAAAGTATTTTTTGACATGCACATTTTAATCCCAACAAAAAAAACTGATGTCATTAAATCATATTTTTTAAGTTCAAATAGTTAATTATGACCTTTTAAACAAAATTATACAGATTAATCTAAAATTTTCAGCTTTATACACAATTAAAATTCGAACGGATTCTCTATAAAGCCTTTTTTGATATTCCTGTTTTAACCCCCCAAAAACGAAAACCAGATATAATTAAATCAAATTTTATGAGTTAAAATAGTTAATTATGGGGTTTTGAACAAAATTTTACAGATTAATCTAAAATTTTCATCTTTTTACTTGGTTAAAATTCGAACGGATTCTCTATAAAGTCTTTTTGGACATGCAGGTTTTAATCCCAACAAAACCAAAACCAAATGTTATTGAATCAAATTTTATGAGTTTAAATAGTTAATTATGGGCTTTTGAACAAAACTATATAGATTAATCTAAAATTTTTAGCTTTTTACTTAGTTAAAATTCGAACGGATTATGGTGCTTCTTTCTCTCCTCTCCAAACTCTCTCCTCTCTTTCTCTCTTCCGCTTCATCTTGTTTCTTCTTCTTCATGCTTTCTGTTTTTTTCTACCTTTACCACCGATCACCCGTGGATTTCTTGATCGGCCGACCACCACCAACGCCATCTTCAAGAGAGGAAGAAGCTTCACCGTCACTGGACAATATCTCCAGGTATAACAAAACTGTTTTTGTATGTTTCTTGCCATCGTTCTTTCATGTTGTCTGCCTACCTTGCTTTCTTTTGATCGTTGCCCTGTCGATGGCTTTCTCCGATCTGGCTCGATCCATCTACCATCTCCAACCCTTCCCAGGGTATTTAACCATCGCAGTAATCTGTGGCTCACAACACCCACTCGATACGTTCTGGAGATGGGTTCTCTTTTTCATGATCTTTCTTTCACGTCTCTTTTCTGGAAGGTTTTGCTGCTCCTGTTCTTGGAGGATTTCGATGATCTGTCTCCATGGCGGCGTCTACATATCCACCTCTGTCGAGGGATCTAACAACTGCAAGCCGTCATCGCTTCCATGTGAATCACCTTCAACGCTTTTATGTTCAACACGGTCTCTTCCCCTCCGAACTCGGGTATGGAATGTTCTGCTCCTTTTTCCGGGATTCATTCGAACCATCGTGCTTCTGTGGTCCACCGGATCCACCACCACGATCGAATCCAATTTGAAGAACAGCGCCAACAACCGGATCGACCTTAACAAGCACAGGGATATCACCCAGTCCAAGAACCGAAAGCATATCGAATGTCTCCTTCTCCATTTTGAGTTGATCAACCTTGTTGGCACATTTATCGGGGACGAAATCCATGCGACGTTCCCTCTCTTCCTCCTGAACCTTCAACGGAATTCCACGAACCGGACCCTTCTGGATACGCTTCATCAGGAGGGCTGCTTTCGCTCTTCACCTCCGTTGGCTCCGATCATCTCTGGCGGCCTCCATGAGGAACCTTTCCAGAGCTGTCTTTGTGTTTGGCTGTCTCTCGCCGACCCTCTACTTGGTTTCCTTCGGGTTTGGCCGCGTCTGGCCGTTAGTTTAAGGTGGCTCCATGTACGGGTCACCTTTCAGACATGGTTGGCCTCCTGTTGGCCTTTGTCCTCGCCCTCGATCTGTCTCCTTTGGAGGACAGGAGTTTGCTTTATATCGACGGTGGTGGTATCTGTTCGTCGGTTTTACTGGTCGTTGTGCTTGCTTCGTCGGTTCTTGATCGCTTCGCCGGCATGGAGGGTTGTTCGCCTTACGCCCACTCCTTGCTCCCTGGTCTTGAGTCGTCTGCGGCCGAGCCCCTGCATGGAGTGGGACGACGTGGCCCTTCTACGTGGATCTGGTGAAGGGCGGGATGGTCCGTTTGTTTTTTCGGGTTCGGTTGGGTGCGGAAAACGGGTTCTCCTTTTGGTTTCGATTTACCGTATTAGGTATGATATAATTCCAAATTACCGAATGTTCTCTTTATGGTTACGATATAAATTGGCTTTGGTGTATCCATTTACATGTTGCCCTGTTTTGTATCGTTATTTTATTCTCCTCCCTTCTCTTGTTGTTATTGTTTTCGTTTTTATTTTTACGTTTTTGTTTATACTAATGCGTTATTTATTTCTTTTGTGGCCTTTTCTTATGCCTTGTATTTACTTCACCTTCTCTTATTTGTTACCAACCTTATATAAGGTTCATACCAACACCTTACATGGTGTCCTTGTCAAACTTTGGTCTGGCTATCAGTCTTTTATACCAACTGCTACTTTGTGTCTCATCCTCTATATTATCTTAACTTTTTTCAGTTTTGGACTATTTGACCTTTTTATTAACAATATAATATTTATTCCTTTCTTAACTCTTATACTTTCTTTACTAGCTTTTTGGTCTCTCTTTTCCAATTCTTTTATCTTATTTTTTAAAAGAAGTTCTATTCCTTTCCAGACTCTTCCGCTCTTTCCTACTCCTAGTGAAATTCTTTTTCCTTACATTCACATGGACTCTTCACCTATATATATGATCATATATTTCACTAGTGCTTTATGCTTTCTTCTATTTTCTTCATCTTGCCGCCCTTACTATCTTCTCTCTTCTCTGATGGATTCCAAATCTTTTCTCCAACAACTCGGGAATATTCAATTTACTGAGGAAGAACAATCCACTATCTTTCAAACAAACCTTCCCTGGGATTCTGCTGATGCTGATTCACATACAACTTTGCTAGGTAACATGATTACCTCGAAGGACATTGATGATCAAATTATCATTAAAGCCTTTACTGGTATTTGGACTCCGGCTAAATTATCTTCTATGCGCGCCTTGCGACCACGGTTGTTCCTCATCTGCTTTAGGGATGAAAAGATTAAGGAGGATATTCTGTCCAGGGGGCCATGGACCTATAAGGATGAGTGGCTTTCCCTCACTCAATACGATCCTGCTATTAGCCTTGATGACCATTCCTTTATGCTAATGAATGTGTGGGTACGAATCTATAATATCCCACCTATCCTTCTTGCTTCGGAGGAATCTGCTAACAATACTGGTGAGTCACTAGGAGCTCTCATTGGATCTGTTACAAAGATTGACACGAGGAAAATGGACCTCAATATGGTTGACTATCTTCGGGTAGGAGTCTCTCTCGATGCCTCTAAACCAGTCCGACGGTGTGTTGCTATTGGTGGGGGGTCTTCTACTCGGTTTTGTCCGCTGCAATATGAACGCCTTCCCACTCTCTACCACTGTTATGGTCGTGTTGGCCACTCTCTTGATTTTTGTACTATCCCGGTCGAGCAGAGGCCTGCACAGCTTCAATATGGTGACTGGCTTCGCTATCTCCCTAAGAAGAAGATTTCTCAACCTTTGTAGAGAGGACGCATCCGTTACATTTCGCAAAGCTCTCAAGCATCTCCTTCCACGGGTTCTAATGATAAAGGCAAGGCCCCGGTGACAGATCTGTCTGCCCAGGAGAATGCCCCTCCTTCTGAGTCTTTGCCTGTCTTCTCACAGGGTCCTCGCACTCTTCCAACTGTCCCAAGTAAACTACCTGCTCGGCATACTCAGCCTTTGCAAACGGTTTTTCCGGATTTGGAACCCAATATAACTACTCGATCTAAGACTCCTGATGTTGATGTTGATGATAGCCTGTCGGCGCCAGAACTTCAAGATCTGGAGATTGATCTTGCTAATGATGTCGCTTTCCAGGAAGTTGCTGACTGGATTGAACATGCGCCACCACCGAAGAGACTTGCTCGTGCCGTTGTTACTAGGGGGTCTAAAAGAACTCCGCCATCTGATGAGGGCTCTCGACCTAAACGCCCTCGGCCACCTCCTAAAGGATCTGCAGAAAAAGCTGGGATGAGCAGCGCAAACAACTCTCCGGCGGAGGTTGACAGTGGTCAACCCCGCCGAGCCAAATGATCGATCTTTTTTGGAACTATCATGGCTTTTATACTATGGCAGTTCTACCTTTAGTTTTTTTCTTTCTTTTTTTTGTTGTTTTTAGTTTTTTGAGTTTTTTAGGAAAGTTTTTCTCTTTTGTCTTTCTTTTTAGGTTTATTTTCAGGTTTAATAATATTTCCTTTTCTTCGTTCTTTTACTTTGTTTCTTTTTCTATTCTTCCTCTCTCTTACTCTCCTTTTTTCTTTTCTTTTTTCTTTTGTATCTATGTTTTACTACGTTTACATATACCACCCTTTGTAAGGGATCTTTCCAACGTCTTCTTTGACGTTTCTTTACCTACGGAGAGGAATAGCTTTCTTCCTCTACCTCATGTCACTTTACATTATTGACTAGCTGGGATGAGCAGCTTTAACAACTCTCCGGCGGTGGTTGACGATGCTCAACCCCGCCGAGCGAAATGAAAATCTTATGTTGGAACTGTTAGGGCCTTGGCAACGCCCAGGCAGTTCTTGCGTTACAACGTGCTGTCTCTAAGCATGATGCTGATTGTCTCTTTCTTTGCGAGACCAGATTAAACAAACAAAACATGGATCGTATTAAGCTCAAAATTGGTATGTATGGTTGTCTCGCCATTGATCCCAGGCCTTCATGTACAGGACTTGCCATCCTCTGGAAGAACAATTCTTCTGTTGATCTCCTCTCATATTCAGATCGACATATTGTTGTTCTTGTTACATTTGAACAAATTCAATTCCACTATACTGGCATACACGGTTTTCCTGAAACCGCAAACAAATACAAGACTTGGCAATTAATTGATTCCCTGAATGTAGCCAATTCTCTCCCTTGGCTTTTGGGGGGGGACTTTAATGAAATTCTTTATGACAACGAGAAACAAGGTGGTTCTCGCCGTGCTCGTTCGCAAATTAACAATTTTCAGGAGTGCCTTGATAATAATGACCTTTTCGATTGTAAACCTAAGTTTGGCTGGTTCACTTGGACCAGATCGGGATGCAACTCGGTCACCATTATGGAAAGACTAGATAGATTTCTTGGTAATTCAATCTGGTTTAATACTTTCCCTAGTTGCCAAGCTATCTCTTTCTTCCAGGCTCGCTCTGACCACTGTCCTATTTTAATGGATACTAGGCCTGTACTGGGCCCCCCAATTGTGCGGCCCAGCACCTTGTTCCGCTATGAGAACTGCTGGGCTGATAATCCTGAGGTTCTTTTACGTATTAAAGAGCTTTGGTCTACTCCATCTCGATCGACTCTAAGTAAATTGCATGACATTAGGCACTTTCTTGCTAGTTGGCAAACTAACAAACGCTTGAAGTCCAATAAGCGTATCTCCCAATTGAATGATTTTATTAACTTATGCGTCGCGCGCCATCTCTCCGACTCTGAAGTCAATGGCCTTCTCTCAGCTAAACGCGAGCTCGATAGCTTACTGAATGCGAAGGAGATCTACTGGGCTCAACGCGCTCGAACTCTCTGGCTAGAACACGGTGATAAAAACACCTCCTTCTTTCATGCCAGAGCTACTAGCCATCGGAGGAAAAACCGGATTGTTGGTCTATTCGATGATCAGAATACTTGGCACACTAATTCAAATGACATTATGACTACCGTTGTTCTATACTTTCAAACTCTTTTTTCGTTATCCTCTCCCACTATAGATCCATCAATTTTGAACAATATCCCCACAGTTGTTACTGATTCCACGAATACTGAACTTAATAAGGATTTCACTTCAGATGAAATTCATACTGCTTTTCGTGATATCAATCCGAGGAAGGCCCCGGGGGTTGACGGTTTCCCAAGCAGTTTCTTCCGGAAGCACTGGGATATCCTTGGCCATGAATTTACATCTCTATGCCTCGGGCTCCTTCGTGGGTCCATTGATATGGAGGAAGTCAACCGTACCATTATTGTGCTTATCCCTAAAATTGATGAACCTACTACAATGCGTCATCTTAGACCTATTAGTCTCTGTACAGTTATTTATAAAACTGTCTCGAAAGTTCTTGTTAATCGGCTAAAATCTATCATACCTATTTGTATTAGTGGCAACCAAGCTGCTTTTGTTCACGGCAGGAATATCACGGATAAAATTCTTATAGCTCATGAACTCATCCATACCCTTAATACTGATGCTACGTCCCTTGCGAAAGGGGCTAGTTTAAAGCTCGATATGGAAAAGGCATTCGACCGTGTTGAATGGACTTTTTTAGAGCATATTATGCTTCGTCTAGGCTTTAACTCCAACTGGGTGTCCCTTATTATGAGGTGTGTATCCTCAGTTACCTTTCAAGTTCGAGTGAATGATTCCCTTTCTCGGCCTTTTAAGCCCTTTAGAGGTTTACGGCAAGGGGACCCTCTCTCCCTCTTTTTGTTTCTTTTTTGCACACAGGGTCTTTCGGCCTTACTTAATGCTGCGCAATCCTCTGGTGTCCTCCCGGGGCTTTGCGCTAGCAGAAATGGACCACGTGTCAACCATCTTCTTTTTGCAGACGACCGTGTTGTCTTTATCCGAACCAAAATGGCAGAAGTGCAGCGCCTTCGGGATGTTCTGCACATTTATGCCAATTCGTCTGGGCAAGCAGTGAACTTTGAGAAATCTACTATTTTCTATTCTCGGAAAACCCCTTCGTCACTTCGAACAACTATCAATGACATACTGCGTGTCAGGGAGGTTAATGATCCTGGACTTTACTTAGGAGTCCCTCTTCTCATTAGGAAAAATAAAACTGCTGCTCTGGGCTTTACCAGAGATAAAATGACTGCCAGAATGAACAGCTGGGACAAACATCTCCTCTCTTTTAGTGGTAGAGAAGTCTTTATCAAATCTGTTCTTCAATCTATGCCTCAATATGTGATGTCTTGCTACCTTCTGCCACTCAATATTATTGATGACATGACTACTTCTATACGCCGCTACTGGTGGTCTGGCAAAGCTGGCAGAAAAGGATGGCACATGTTTCCCTGGGATACTGTCTGTCTTCCGAAAGTGGCTGGGGGAGTCGGCTTTCGTGATTTACACCATTTTAATATTGCTTTACTTGGTAAGCAGATTTGGCGCCTTGCGTGTGCTCCTGGGAGCCTTCTTAGTCAAATTTACAAATGCAAGTATTACCCGGCTGGTTCTTTACTTGACTCTGTTTCTTCACGGAGTTCCTCCTTTGCTTGGAAAGGGCTCAGTGTAGCTATTTCTAAACTTTGTGATGGATTTTTTATACGTCCAGGCATGAATAGTACTATCCAGATCCACTTTGACAACTGGGGTGGCTCCTAGTCGTTGCGCCTTTATGGTGATTATGAGATCAACGATGAAGTGCCTTTGCGCGCCGACACTTTTATGATACCTAACTTACCCCTCTGGGATACATCCAAAGTTCGGAATTACTTCACATATGAGGATGCTAATACTATCCTTAATGTTCCGATTATTAATGATACACAAGACACCACCCTCTGGGGTAACCATGATTCTGGTATCTATTCTGTACGTTCGGGCTATCAATTTTTGATGCTTCAGCCAGGTCCAGTTAATCGGCCCTCTAAACTCTGGAAAGTCCTTTCTAAATTACCCACTCTTCCCAAGGTACGTTCTTTTGCTTGGCGTTTGTGTCACGATGCACTTCCCTCTGGTCACAAAATCCTCCAGGCCAATCTAGGTCCGGGGATTTGCTCTTTATGCAATTTGGCCATCGAAACTACCATCCATGCTATACGGGACTGCCCTTGCACTAGAGAGGCGTTCCAATTGGCAGGTCTCCCATCCCGACTTCTTTCTCCTGTTTATACCTCCCCTTACCATTGGCTTTCTGCGGCAGCTGGCTTTCTTTCTCTTCAGCAATTTTCTTTACTTCTCACGATTTTATGGAATCTTTGGAACCGTCGCAATGACTTTGTCCACAATAACCATCTTCAACCGGTGTGGTTAATTGTTTCTAATGCTCTAAGTCTTTTACATGATTACACCTCAGCTAACAGTGCCTCCCGCCTACATTCTCGGCTAGCTGAGCCCACTCTTGCTCTTGCTAGATGGACGAAGCCAGACCCTGGTTACGTCAAGATTAACATAGATGGTGCGTTCGACCCCGTGTTAAAAGGAGCAGCAGCTGGAGTCATTGTTAGGGACTCCTCTGGCATTGTCCTTGGCGGCTGTTCTTTGCCTCTCTCCTCTGTCCGAATCCTGCCTCTGCTGAAGCTCTTGCCCTCTTGGAAGGTCTGAAGCTTGCCTCTTCCAATGGCTGGACCCGTGTTGTCTTCGAGACCGACTCTGCTTCCATTGCTAACAAGGTCAACGACCCCCTTTACCAGGATCGTTCCTTGGTGCAACCTTTGTTGTCTCGTATTCGCTCCACTCTTGGTACCTTACCTGACTGTAAGATTTGTTATGTACCTAGAGTGGCTAATGTAGTAGCCCATGTTTTAGCTACTAGGGCTTTGCGTTCCTTTTCTTGTTTTTTCTCCTATGACTTTCCCGATTTTGTTCGGGCTTCTGTAAACTCGGAGAGGTTTTCCTCCCATTCTCAATAAGATCTTGGGTACTCTTTTCCCCATAGGGGCCTTCCTGCCCTCCGGGCGGTCGGCTATAGGGTTTTTTTAATGAGGCCCTTTCTCAAAAAAAATTCGAACGGATTCTCTAAAAGCCCATTTAAACATGCACGTTTTAATCACAAAAAAACAACAACCATATGTTATTATACCAATTTTTTTGAGTTCAAATAGTTAATTATTGGCTTTTGAACAAAATTATAAAGATTAATCTAAAATTTTCATCTTTTTACTCGGTTAAAATTAGGACGAATTCTCTATAAAGCCTTTTTAGACATGCACATTTTAATCTCAACAAAACGAAAACCAGATGTTATTAAATCAAATTTTATGTGTTCAAATAGTTAGCGATGAGTTTTTGAAAAAATTATACAGATTAATCTAAAATTTTTAGCATTTTACTCGATTAAAATTCGAACGGATTCTCTATAAGGTATTTTTAGACATGCACGTTTTAATCCAGCAAAACAAAAACCATATGTTATTAAATCAAATTTTATATGTTTAAATATTTTATTATGGGCTTTTGAAAATAATTATACAGATTAATCTAAAATTTTTAGCTTTTTACTTGGTTAAAATTCGAACGGATTCTCTATAAAGCCTTTTTTGATATTTTTAGCTTTTTTGACATTCTCTATAAAAGCATTTTTGGACATGCACATTTTAATCCCAACAAAACGAAAACCTGATATTATTGAATCAAATTTTATGAGTTTAAATAGTTAATTATGGGCTTTTGAACAAAATTATATAAATTAATCTAAAATTTTCAACTTTTTGCTCGGTTAAAATTCGAACGGATTCTCTAGAAAGCCTTTTTAGACATGCACATTTTAATCTCAACAAAACAAAAATCAGATGTTAGTAAATAAAATTTTATGATTTCAAAAAGTTAATTATGGCCTTTTGAACGAAATTATATAGATTAATCTAAAATTTTTAGCTTTTTACACGGTTAAAATTCAAACGGATTCTCTATAAAGCCTTTTTAGACATGTACGTTTTAATCCGAATAAAACAAAAACTAGATGTTATTAAATAAAATTTTATGAGTTCAAATAGTTAACTATGGTATTTTGAATAAAATTATACAAATAAATCTAAAATTTTTAGCTTTTTACTCGGTTAAAATTCGAACGGATTTTCTATAAGGTATTTTTAGACATTCACGTTTTAATTCCAACAAAATAAAAACTAGATGTTATTAAGTCAAATTTTATGAGTTCAAATAGTTAGTTATGGGCTTTTGAACAAAATTATACAGATTAATCTAAAATTTTCAGCTTTTTACTCGGTTAAAATTCGAACGGATTCTCTATAAAGCCCATTTAGACATGCACGTTTTAATCCCAAAAAACGACAACCATATGTTATTAAATCAAATTTTATGAGTTCAAATAGTTAATTATTGGCTATTGAACAAAACTATATAGATTAATTTGAAATTTTCAGCTTTTTACTCGGTTAAAATTCGAACGGATTCTCTATAAAGCCCATTTAGAGATGCACGTTTTAATCCCAAAAAACGACAACCATATGTTATTAAATCAAATTTTATGAGTTCAAATAGTTATTTATTGGCTATTGAAAAAAATTATACAAATTAATCAAAAATTTTCGTCTTTTTACTCGGTTAAAATTCGAACGGATTTTATATAAAGTCTTTTAGACATGAACATTTTAATCCCAACAAATCGAAAACCAGATATTATTAAATCAAATTTTATGAGTTTAAATAGTTAATTATGGTCTTTTGAACAAAACTATATAGATTAATATAAATTTTTTAGCTTTTTACTTAGTTAAAGTTCGAACGGATTCTCTAAAAGCCCATTTAGACATGCACGTTTTAATCCCAAAAAAAAAACAACCATATGTTATTATATCAAATTTTTTTGAGTTCAAATAGTTAATTATTGGCTTTTGAACAAAATTATAAAGATTAATCTAAAATTTTCATCTTTTTACTCAGTTAAAATTAGGACGATTTCTATATAAAGCCTTTTTAGACATGCATATTTTAATCCCAACAAAATGAAAATCAGATGTTATTAAATCAAATTTTATGTATTCAAATAGTTAGCTATGGGTTTTTGAAAAAAATTATACAGATTAATCTAAAATTTTCAGCATTTTACTCGATTAAAATTCGAACGGATTCTCTATAAGGTATTTTTAGACATGCACGTTTTAATCCAGCAAAACAAAAACCATATGTTATTAAATCAAATTGAAAACCAGATGTAATTAAATCAAATTTTATGAGTTCAAATAGTTAATTATGGGCTTTTGAACAAAACTATATAGATTAATCTGAAATTTTATGAATTCAAATAGTTAATTATGGGCTTTTGAACAAAACTATATAGATTAATCTGAAATTTTTTGCTTTTTACTCGGTTAAAATTCGAACGGATTCTCTATAAAGCCCATTTAGACATGCACGTTTTAATCCCAAAAAACAACAACCACATGTTATTAAATCAAATTTTATGAGTTCAAATAGTTAATTATTAGCTATTGGACAAAATTATACAGATTAATCAAAAATTTTCATCTTTTTACTCGGTGAAAATTCGAACGGATTCAATATAATGCCTTTTTAGACATGAACATTTTAATCCCAACAAAACAGAACTCAGATGTTTTAAATCATATTTTGTGAGTTCAAATAGTTAATTATAGACTTTTGAACAAAATTATACAGATTAATCTAAAATTTTCAACTTCTTACTACGTTAAAATTCGAACTGATTCTCTATAAAGCCCATTTAGACATGTACATTTTAATATCAACAAAACGATAAATAAATGTTATTAATTAAAATTTTTTGAGTTCAAATAGTTAATTATGGGCTTACGCACAAAATTATACAGATTAATCTAAAATTTTCAATTTTTTACTCGATTAAAACTTGAACGGATTCTCTATAAATCCCATTTAGACATTCACGTTTTAATCCCAACAAAATGATAACCAAATTTGATTAGATCAAATTTTATGAGGTCAAATAGTTAATTATGGGCTTTTGAACAATATTATACAGCTTAATTTAAAATTTTCAGCTTTTTACTCGGTTAAAATTCGAACGGATTCTTTATAAAGTCCATCTAGAAATGACCGTTTTAGTATCAACTAAACGATAATCAAATGTTATCAACTAAAATTTTATGAGTTTAAATAGTTAATTATGGGTTTTTCAAAAAAATTATACAGATTAATCTAAAATTTTCAGCTTTTTACTCTATTAAAGTTCGAACGGGTTTTCTATATAGCCTATTCAGACATGTATGTTTTAATCCCAACTAAACGGTAACCAAATGTTATTAAATCAAATTTTATGAGTCCAAATAGTTAACTATGGGCTTTTGAACAAAGTTATACAGATTAATCTAAAATTTTGAGATTTTTACTCGGTTAAAATTCGAATAGATTCTCTATAATACCCATTTAGACAAGCACGCTTTAATCTCAAAAGAACGATAACCAAATATTATTAAACCAAATTTTATAATCTCAAATAAATAATTATTGGCTTTTGAACAAAATTATACAGATTAATCTAAAATTTTCTGCTTTTTACGCAGTTAAAATTCGAACGAATTCTCTATAAAGCCCTTTTAAACTTGCACGTTTTAATCTCAACAAAACGATATTTTTGTTATTAATTAAAATTTTATGAGTTGAAATAGTTAATTATCGGCTTTTGAACAATATTATACAGCTTAATATAAAATTTTTGGCTTTTTACTCGGTTAAAATTAGAACGGATTCTCAATAAAACCCATTTAGACTTGCAAGTTTTAATCTCAACAAAATGATAACCAAATGTTATCAATCAAAATTTTATGATTTTAAATAGTTAATTATGGGCTAGTGAACAATATTATACAGATTAATATAAAATTTTTAGCTTTTTACTCTATTAAATTCGAACTAATTCTTTATAAAGCCCATTTAAACATGCACATTCCAACAAAACGATAACCGAATGATATCAAATAAAATTTTATGAGTTCAATTACTTAAGTATGGGCTTTTGAATAAAATTATACTACTTAATCTCAAATTTTAAGCTTTTTACTAGGTTAAAATTCGAACGGATTTTCTATAAAGCTCATTTATACTTTGCACGTTTTGATCTCAACTAAAATTTTATGAGGTCAAATAGTTAATTATGGGTTTTTCAATAAAATTATAAAGATTAATCTAAAATTTTCAACTTTTTTACTCTATTAAAATTCAAACGGGTTCTCTATATAGCCTATTCAGACATGCACATTTTAATCCCAATAAAACGATAACCAAATGTTATTAAATCAAATCTTATGAGTTTAAATAGTTAACTATGGGCTTTTGAACAAAATTATACAGATTAATATAAAATTTTGATATTTTTACTCGGTTAAAATTCGAATGGATTCTCTATAATACCCATTTAGACAAGCACGCTTTAATCTCAGCAGAAAGATAACCAAATATTATTACATCAAATTTTAAGAGTTCAAATAAATAATTATTTTCTTTTGAACAAAATTATACAGATTAATTTAAAATCTAAAATTTTCTACTTTTTACACGGTTAAAATTCGAACGGATTTTCTATAAAGCCCATTTAAACATGCACGTTTTAATCTCAACAAAATGATAAACAAATGTTATTAATTAAAATTTTAGGAGTTCAAATAGTTAATTATGGGCTTTTGAACAATATTATACAACTTAATCTAAAATTTTTGGCTTTTTACTCGGTTAAAATAAGAACGGATTCTCTATAAAACCCATTTAGACATGCACGTTTTAATCACAACAAAACGATAACCAAATGTTATCAATCAAAATTTTATGATTTCAAATAGTTAATTATGAGATAGTGAACAATATTATACAGATTAATCTAAATTTTTTAGCTTTTTACTCTATTAAATTCGAACTGATTCTTTATAAAGCCTATTTAGACATGCTCATTCCAACAAAACGATAACCAAATGTTATCAAATAAAATTTTATGAGTTTAATTACTTAATTATGGGCTTTTGAATAAAATTATACTACTTAATCTCAAACTTTAAACTTTTTACTTGGTTAAAATTTCAACGGATTTTCTATAAAGCCCATTTAGACATGCACGTTTTGATCTCAACTAAACGATAACCAAATGGTATCAACTAAAATTTTATGAGGTCAAATAGTTAATTATGGGTTTTTCAATAAAATTATATAAATTAATCTGAAATTTTCATCTTTCTACTCTATTAAAATTCGAACGGGTTCTCTATATAGCCCATTCAGACATGCATGTTTTAATCCCAACAAAACGATAACCAAATGTTATTAAATCAAATTTTATTAGTTCAAATAGTTAATTATGGGTTTTGAACAAAGTTATATAGATTAATCGAAAATTTTGAGATTTTTACTCGGTTAAAATTCGAATAGATTCTCTATAATACCTATTTAGACAAGCACCCTTTAATCTCAAAAGAACGATAACCAAATATTGTTAAATCAAATTTTATGAGTTCAAAAAAATAATTATTTGCTTTTGAACAAAGTTATACAGATTAATCTAAAATTATTAGCTTTTTATCGGTTAAAATCGGAATGGATTCTCTATAAAGCCTATTTAAACACGCACATTTTAATCTCAACAAAACGATAAACAAATTTTATTAATTAAAATTTTATGAGTTCAAATAGTTAATTATGGTCTTTTGAACAATATTATACAGCTTAATCTAAAATTTTCAGCTTTTTACTCGGTTAAAATTAGAACAGATTCTCTATAAAACCCATTTAGACATGCATGTTTTAATCTCAACAAAACAATAAGCAAATGTTATCAACCAAAATTTTATGATTTCAAATAGTTAATTATGGGCTAGTGAACAATATTATATAGATTAATCTAAATTTTTTAGCTTTTTACTCTGTTAAATTCGAACTGATTCTTTATAAAGCCCATTTAGACATGCACATTCCAGCATAACGATAACCAAATGTTATCAAATAAAATTTTATGAGTTCAATTACTTAATTATGGGCTTTTAATAAAATTATACTACTCAATATCAAAATTTATGCTTTTTACTAGGTTAAAATTCGAACGAATTTTCTATAAAGCCCATTTAGACTAGCACGTTTTGATCCCAACAAAACGATAACCAAATGTTATCGAATAAAATTTTTTGAGTTCAAATAGTTAATAGTGGGATTTTGAACAATATTATACAGAATAATCTAAAAATTTTTCATTTTTAATTGGTAAAAATTTGAATAGATTCTCAATAAAGCCCATTTAGACACGCACGTTTTAATCCCAACAAAACGATGACCAAATGTTATTAAATCAAATTTTATTAGTTCAAATAGTTAAATATGAGATTTTGAACTATATTATACAGATTAATCTAAAATTTTCAGCTTTTTATTTGGTTAAAATTCGAACGGAATCTCTATAAAGCACGTTTAGACAAGCACGTTTTAATCTCAACAAAATAATAATCAAATGTTATTAGATCAAATTTTATGAGTTCAAATAGTTAATTATGGGCTTGTAAATAAAATTATACAAATAAATATAACATTTTCAGCTTTTTACTTAGATAAAATTCAAATGGATTATCTATAAAGCCCATTTAGATATACACATTTTAATCCCAACAAAATGATAACCAAATGTTATTATGTAAAATTTTATGAGTTTAGATAGTTAATTATGGGCTTTTGAACAAAATCATACAGATTAATCTAAAATTTTAAGCTTTATACAAGGTTAAAATTCGAACGGATTCTTTATAAAGCTCATTTAGACAAGCACGTTTTAATCTTAACTAAAGGATAACCAAATGTTATCTTCTAAAATTTTATGAGTTCAAATAGTTAATTATGGTCTTTTTAATAAAATTATACAAATTAGTCTAAAATTTTTAGCTTTTTACTCAGTTAAAATTCGAACGGATTCTCTATATAGCCCATTTAGACATGCATATTTTAATCTCAACAAAATGATAACCAAATGTTATTAAATCAAATTTTATGAGTTCAAATAGTTAATTATGAGCTTTTGAACAAAATTATACAGATTAATCTAAAATTTTCTAATTTTTACTCGATTAAAATTTGAACAAATTGTCTATAATACCCATTTAGACAAGCACGTTTTATTATCAACAGAATGATAATCAAATATTATTAAAAAAAATTTATGAGTTAAAATATCTAATTATGGTCTTTTAAACAAAATTATACAGATTCATCTAAAATTGTTAGCTTTCTACTCGGTTAAAATCCGAATGGATTCTCTATAAAACCCATTTAGACATGCACATTTTAATCCCAACAAAACGATAACCAAATGTTATTAAATCAACTTTTACGTGTTCAAATAGTTAAATATGGGCTTTTGAACAATATTATACATATTAATCTAAAATTTTTAGGTTTTTACTTGGTTAAAATTCAAACGGATTCTCTATAAAGCCCATTTTAACCCTAATAAAATGATAACCAAATGTTATCAAATAAAATTTTATGAGTTCAAATATTTAATTATTTGCTTTTGAATAAAATTACACTACTTAAGATAAAATTTTTAGCTTTTTACTAGGTTAAAATTATACTACTTAAAGATAAAATTTCATGGTACCTAACCTACTTTGATGTGTTGAATCGAAAGAAAGAAATTACTTCCCCCATGAAGATGCTAGCACTATTCTTAATGTACCAATTATTAATGATATAAAAGATACAACACTTTGGGGTCACCATGACTCTGGCATCTATACAGTACGGTCTGGTTATCATTATTTGCAATGGCCGTTAGGGCCATTTAACAGGCCCTCTAAACTTTGGAAATTTTTGTCCAAATTGCCTACTCTACCCAAGTTTCGTTCCTTTGGATGGTGATTATGTCATGATGTACTATCCTTTGGCCACAAAATCCTTCAAGCCAATCTTGGTACGGGGGTTTGCCCTATTTGCAATATGGTCATTGAATCTACCCTCCATGCTATGAGGGATTGCCTAGTGATAAAGAGGCGCTCCATTTAGCAGGGCTTCCCACTCGAATCTTGTCCAATACTTATATTTCCCTCCATCAGTGGCATTCTGATGTTGCTGGATTTCTTTCTTTGCATCAATTTTCATTTCTTATTACGATCTTATGGAATTTATGGAACCACCGTAATGACTTTGTCCATAACAACCATCTCTAAATGGTTTGGTTAATTGTTTCCTATGCACAAAAACTCTTCACTAACTACACATCAGTTAATGATGCTTCCCACCAACGTTTTCTGCTAGTTGAGCCCACCTTCGCTCAAGCTAGATGGACAAAACCGGCCCCTAGTTTTGTTAAAATTAACACGGATGGGGCCTTTGACCCTGTGTTAAGGGGTGCTGCTGCAGGAATCATCGCGCGCAATTCTTCTGGCTTCGTCCTTGGTGGTTGTTTTATGCCTCTTGTCTGTCCGGATCTAGCTTCTGCGTAGGCTCTTGCTATCCTAGAAGATTTAAGATTGGCCATTGATAATGGCTGGACCAAGGTGATCATCAAAACTGATTCTGCCTCAATTGCAAACAAGGTTAACAACACTCTGCACCAAGATCGTTCTACAGTGCACCATTTGGTGTCTCGCATTTGCTCTACTCTTTGTACTTTGCCTAATTGTAAGACTTGTTATGTAACTAGAGATACAAACATTGTTGCTCATGTCTTAGCTACTAGGGCTTTGCGTAATTTTGTTTCTTATGCTTTTGGTTGTAACTTTCCCGATTTTATTCGGGATTTTGTATTCTCAGAAAGGTCCTCCTCTCCTTCTCAATAAAGTCATGGGAACTCTTTTCCACATAAGGGCCTACTCACCGTTCGAGGTGACTGACTATAGGGTTTTTTTAATGAAACCCTTTCTCTCAAAAAAAAATTGAACAGATTCTCTATAAAGCCTATTTACACATGCACGTTTTAATCTCAGTAAAACGATGCCAAAATGTTATTAAATAAAATTTTCTGAGTTCAAATAGTTAATTATGGGCTTTTGAAAAAAACTAAACAGATCAATCTAAAATTCGAACGGATTCTCTATAAAGACCATTTATACAAGCATATTTTAATCCCAACAAAACGATGAACAAAATTTATTAAATCAAATTTTATGAGTTCAAATAGTTAATTATGGGATTTTGCACAAAACTATAAAAATTAATCTAAAATTTTCAGCTTTTTACTCGGTTAAAATTCTAACGGATTCTCTATAAATTCCATTTAGACAAGCACGTTTTAATCTCAACAAAACGATAATCAAACGTTATTAGATCAAATTTTATGAGTTCAAATAGTTAATTATGGGCTTGTGAATAAAATTATATAGATTAATCTAAAATTTTCAGCTTTTTACTTAGATAAAATTCGAACGGATTCTCTATAAAGCTCATTTAGACATACTCGTTTTAATCCCAACAAAAAGATAACCAAATGTTATTATATAAAATTTTATAAGTTCAAATAGTTAATTATAGGCTTTTGAACAAAATTATACAGTTTAATCTAAAATTTTCAGCTTTTTATTGGGTTAAAATTCGAACGGATTCTTTATAAAGCCCATTTAGATAGGCACGTTTTAATCTCAACTAAACGATAGCCAAATGTTATCAACTACAATTTTATGAGTTCAAAAATTTAATTATGGGCTTTAGAATAAAATTGTATAGATAATCTAAAAGTTTCAGCTTTTTACTCGGTTAAAATTCGGAAGGATTATCTATAAAGCTCATTTAAACATGCACGTTTTAATGCCAACAAAAAAATAACCAAATGTTATTAAATCAAATTTTAGGAGTTCAAATAGTTAATTATGGGCTTTTGAACAAAATTATAAAGATTAATCTAAAATTTTTAGATTTTTACTTAGTTAAAGTCGAACGGATTCTATATAATATGCATTTAGAAAAGCACGTTTTAATCTCAACAGAACGATAATCAAATGTTATTAAATCAAATTTTATGAGTTCAAATAATTAATTATGGGCTTTTGAATAAAATTATACAGATTAATCTAAAATATTCTACTGTTTACTTAGATAAAATTCAAACGGATTATCTATAAAGCCCATTTAGACATACACGTTTTAATCCCAATAAAAAGATAACCAAATATTATTATATAAAATTTTATGAGTTCAAATAGTTAATTATGGGCTTTTGAACAAAATTATACAGATTAATCTAAAATTTTTAGCTTTTTACTCGGTTAAAATTAGAATGAATTCTCTATAAAGCCCATTTACACATGCACATTTTAATCTCAAAAAAATAATAACCAAATATTATCAAATAAAATTTTATGATTTGAAATAGTTAATTATGGGCTTTTGAACAATATTAATATAAATTTTTAGCTTTTTACTCGATTAAAATCCGAACGTATTCTCTATAAAGCCCATTTAGACGTACAGGTTTTAATCTCAACAAAACGTTAATCAAATGTTATTATATAGATTATGAGTTCAAATATTTAATTATGGGCTTTTGAATTAAATTATATAGATTAATATAAAAATTTTTGCCATTTACTCAGTTAAAATTCGAACGGATTCTATATAAAGCCCATTATGACATGTACGTTTTAATCTCAACAAAACGTTAATCAAATGTTATTAATTAAAATTTTATGAGTTCAAGTAGTTAGTTATGGGATTTTGAACAATATTATATAGAATAATCTAAAATTTTTAGCTTTTTACTCGTTTAAAATCCGAACGGATTCTCTATAAATCTGATTTCAACATGCAAATTTTAATCCCAACATAATGATAACCAAATGTTATTAAACCAAATTTTATGAGTTCAAATAGTTAATTATGGGTTTTTGAACAATATTATACAGATTAATCTAAAATTTTTAGCCTTTTACTCGGTTAAAATTTGAAGGATTCTCTATAAAGCCTATTTTGATATGCACATTTTAATCCCAATAAAAAGATAACCAAATGTTATCAAATAAAATTTTATGAGTTCAAATTTTCAGCTTTTTACTATGTTCAAATTAGAATGGATTTTCAATATAGCCCATTTAGACTTGCACATTTTGATCCCAACAAAACGATGTTATCAAATAAAATTTTTTGAGTTCGAAATGTTAATTATGGGATTTTGTACAATATTATACATATTAATCTAAAATTTTTACCTTTTTAATTGGTTAAAATTCGAACGGATTCCCTATAAAGCCCATTTCGAAACGCACGATTTAATCCTAACAAAACGATAACCAAATGATATTAAATCAAATTTTACGAGTTCAAATAGCTAATTGTGTGCTTTTAAACAATATTATATAGTTTAATCTAAATTTTTAATGTTTTTACTCGGTTAAAATTCAAATAGATTCTCTATAAAGCCCATTTACACATGCAAAATGAAAATGAAAATTTTATGTTGGAACTGCCAGGGTCTTGGCACCTCCCAGGCAGTTCTTGCTTTACAACGTGTTGTTTCCAAACATCAGGCTGATTGTCTCTTTCTTTGTGAGACTAGGTTAAACAGACATAATATGGATCGTATTAAACTTAAACTTGGCATGCATGGATGTCTAACCGTTGATCCTAGGCCATCCTGTACAGGTCTTGCAATCATGTGGAACAATACTTCTTCTATTGACCTTCTTTCGTACTCAGATCGACATATTGATGTTATTGTTTCCCTTGAACAAACTCAATTCCACTTTACTGGCGTCCATGGCTTTCCTGAAACTGCGAACAAACACAAGACTTGGCAATTAAATAGACTCCCTGAATGTAGCCAGCTCTCTCCCTTGGCTTTTAGGGGGGGATTTTAATGAAATTTTTTACGATAACGAAAAACAAGGTGGTTCTCGCCGTGCTCGTTCACAAATCAACAATTTTCAAGAGTGCCTCCATAATAATGATCTTTTTGACTGCAAACCTAAGTCTGGTTGGTTCACTTGGACCAGATCGGGTCGCAATTCAGTAACCATTATGGAAAGACTGGACAGATTTCTTGGTAATTCAACCTGGTTCAATACTTTCCCTAGCTGCCGAGCTATCTCTTTCTTTCAGGCGCGTTCTGACCACTGTCCTATTTTGATGGATACTAGGCCTATAATGGGTCCTCCAATTGTGCGAACCAGCTCCTTGTTCCGCTATGAGAACTGTTGGGCTGATAACCCTGAGGTTCTTTTGCGTATTAAAGAGCTATGGTCTACTCCATCTCGATCGATTCTAAGCAAACTACATGACATTATACACTTTCTGGCTACTTGGCAAACTAGCAAACGATTGAAATCCAATAAGCGTATCTCCCTGTTGAATAATTTCATTAATCTATGCCTCACGCGGCATCTTTCCAACTCTGAAATCGATGGCCTTCTCTCTGCTAAACGCGAGCTTGATAGTTTACTCACTGCGAAGGAAGTCTATTGGGCTCAGCGTGCTCGAACACTTTGGTTAGAGCACGGTGACAAAAACACTTCCTTCTTTCATGCCAGAGCATCTAGCCGACGGAGGAAAAACCAGATTGTTGGTCTTTTCAATGAACAAAATACTTGGCAATCTAATTCAACTGATATTATGACTATTGCTGTTACATACTTTCAAAGTCTTTTTTCCTCATCCTCTCCTATTATAGATTCATCAATTTTGTACAACATTCCCACAGTTGTTACTGATTCCATGAATAATGAACTTAATAAGGATTTCACTCCAGACGAAATTCATACTGCTTTTCGTGATATCGATCCGAGGAAGGCCCCGGGGGTCGACGGTTTCCCAAGTAGTTTCTTTCGGAAGCACTGGGATATCCTTGGCCATTACTTTATATCTCTATGCCTTGGGCTCCTTCGAGGGTCCGTTAATATGGAAGAAGTCAATCGTACCATCATTGTGCTTATCCCTAAAATTGATGAGCCTACTACAATGCGTCATCTTAGACCTATTAGTCTCTGTACTGTTATTTATAAAATTGTTTCGAAAGTTCTCGTTAATCGGCTAAAATCTATCATACCTATTTGTATCAGTGGCAACCAAGCTGCTTTTGTTCATGGAAGGAATATTACGGATAATATTCTTATAGCTCATAAACTCATCCATACCCTTAATACTGATACTACATCCCTTGCGAAAGGGGCTAGTTTAAAGCTAGATATGGAAAAGGCTTTTGACCGTGTTGAATGGACTTTTTTAGAACATATTATGCTTCGTCTAGGCTTTAACTCCAACTGGGTGTCCCTTATTATGCGGTGTGTATCCTCAGTTACTTTTCAAGTTCGAGTGAATGATTCTCTTTCTCGGCCTTTTAAGCCCTTTAGAGGTTTGCGGCAGGGGGACCCTCTCTCCCCCTTTTTGTTTCTTTTCTGTACACAGGGTCTTTCGGCCTTACTTAATGCTGCGCAATCCTCTGGTGACCTCCCGGGGCTTTGTGCCAGCAGAAATGGACCACGTGTCAATCATCTTCTTTTTGCAGACGACTGTGTTGTCTTTATCCGGACCAAAATGACAGAAGTGTAGCGCCTTCAGGATGTTCTGCACATTTACGCCACTTCGTCTGGGCAAGCAGTGAACTTTGAGAAATCTACTATTTTCTATTCTCGGAAAACTCCTTTGTCACTTCTTACATCCATCAATGACATACTGCATGTCAGGGAGGTGAATGATCCTGGGCTTTACTTAGGAGTCCCTCTTCTCATTGGGAAAAATAAAACTGCTGCTCTGGGGTTTACCAGAGATAAAATGACTGCTAGAATGAACAGCTGGGACAAACATCTCCTCTCTTTTAGTGGGAGAGAAGTCTTCATCAAATCTGTTCTTCAATCTATGCCTCAATATGTGATGTCTTGCTACCTTCTGCCACTCAATATTATTGATGACATGACTACTTCTATACGCCGCTACTGGTGGTCTGGAAAAGCTGGCAAAAAGGGATGGCACATGCTTCCCTGGGATACTGTCTGTCTTCCGAAAGCGGCTGGGGGAGTCGGCTTTCGTGATTTACACCTTTTTAATATTGCCTTACTTGGTAAGCAGATTTGGCGCCTTGTGTGTGCTCCTAGGACCCTTCTTAGTCAAATTTACAAATGCAAATACTACCAGACTGGTTCTTTGCTTGACTTTGTTTCTCCACGGAGTTCCTCCTTTGCTTGGAGAGGGCTCAGTGTAGCTATTTCTAAACTTCGTGATGGTTTTTTTATACGGCCAGGCATGAATAGTTCTATCCAGATCCACTTTGACAACTGGGGTGGCTCTCAGCCTTTGCGCCTTTATGGGGATTATGAGATCAATGATGAAATGCCTTTGCGTGCCGGCGCTTTTATGATACCTAACTTACCACGATGGGATGTCTCCAAAGTTCGGAATTACTTTACTCATGAGGATGCTAATACTATCCTTAATGTTTCGATCATTAATGATACACAGGACACTACCCTCTGGGGTAACCATGACTCTGGTATCTATTTCGTTCGTTCGGGCTATCAATTTTTGCAGCTTCAGCCAGGTCCAGTTAATAGGCCATCTAAACTTTGGAAAGTCCTTTCTAAATTACCCACTCTTCCCAAGGTACGTTCTTTTGCTTGGCGGTTGTGTCATGATGCACTTCCTTCTGGTCACAAAATCCTTCAGGCCAATCTAGGCTCGGGGATTTGCTCTCTATGCAATTTTGCCATTGAAACCATAATCCATGCTTTACGGGACTGCCCTTGTACTAGAGAGGCGTTCCAGTTGGCAGGACTCCCTTCTCGACTCCTTTCTCCTGTTTATACCTCCCCCCATCAATGGCTTTCTGCGGCAGCCAGCTTTCTTTCTCTTCAGCAATTTTCTTTATTTCTCACGATCTTATGGAATCTTTGGAACCGTCGCAATGACTTTGTCCATAATAACCATCTTCAACCGGTGTGGTTAACTGTTTCTAATGCCCTAAGTCTTTTACATGATTACACCTCGACTAACAGTGCCTCCCGCCTACATTCTCGGCTAGCTGAGCCCACCCTTGCTCTTGCTAGATGGACGAAGCCAGACCCTGGTTACGTCAAGATTAATACGGATGATGCGTTCGACCCCGTGTTAAAAGGAGCAGCAACTGGCGTCATCGCTAGGGACTCCTCTGGCATTGTCCTTGGTGGCTGTTCTTTGCCTCTCCTCTGTCCGGATCCTGCCTCTGTTGAAGCTCTTGCCCTCTTGGAAGGTCTGAAGCTTGCCTTTTCCAATGGCTGGACCCGTATTGTCTTCGAGACCGACTCTGCTTCCATTGCTAACAAGGTCAACGACCCCCTCTACCAGGATCGTTCCTCGGTGCAACCTTTGGTGTCTCGTATTCGGTCCACTCTTGGTACTTTGCCTGACTGTAAGATTTTTTATGTACCTAGAGAGGCTAATGTTGTAGCCCATGTGCTAGCCACTAGGGCTTTGCGTTCCTTTTCTTCTTGCTTTTTCTCCTGTGACTTTCCCGATTTTATCCGGGCTTCTGTAAACTCAGAGAGGTTTTCCTCCCTTTATCAATAAGACCTTGGGTACTCTTTTCCCCATAGGGGCCTTCCTGCCCTCCGGGTGGTCGGCTATAGGGGTTTTTTAATGAGGCCCTTTCTCAAAAAAAAATTCAAATGGATTCTCTATAAAGCCCATTTAGACATACACGTTTTAATCTCAACAAAACGATAATCAAATGTTATTAAATCAAATTTTATGAGTTCAAATAGGTAATAATGGGCTTTTGAATAAAATTATACATATTAATCTAAATATTTCTGCTGTTTACGTAGTTAAAATTCAAACGGATTCTCTATAAAGCTCAATTAGACATGCACGTTTTAATCTCAACAAAACAATAAATAGATGATACTAATGAAAATTTTATGAGTTAAAATAGTAATTATGGGCTTTTGAACAAAATTATATAGATTAATCTAAAATTTTCAGCTTTTTACTCTGTTAAAATTAGAACGAATTCTCTATAAAGCCCATTTAGATATGCACGTTTTAATCTCAACAAAATGATAACCAAATGTTATCAAATAAAATTTTATGATTTGAAATAGTTAATTATGGGCTTTTGAACAATATTATAGAGATTAATCTAAAATTTTTAAATTTTTACTCCGTTAAAATCTGAACAGATTTTTTATAAAGCCTATTTAGACGTGTAGGTTTTAATCTAGACAAAACGATAATAAAATTTTATTAAATCAAATTTTATGAGTTCAAATATTTAATTATTGGATTTTGAATTAAATTTTACAGATTAATATAAAAATTTCTGCCGTTTAAGTAGTTAAAATTCGAACGGATTCGCTATAAGGCCCATTTAGACATGCACGTTTTAATCTCAGCAAAACGATAACCAAATGTTATTAATTAAAATTTTATGAGTTCAAGTAGTTAATTATGGGCTTTTGAACAAAATTATACAGATTAATCTAAAATTTTCAGCTTTTTACTCGGTTAAAATTAGAACAGATTCTAAATAAAGCCCGTTTAGACAAGTATGTTTTAATTCCAACAAAACGATAACCAAATGTTATTAAATAAACTTTTATGAGGTCAAATAGTTAATTATGGGTTTTTGAACAAAATTATACAGATTAATCTAAAATTTTCAGCTTTTTACTCGTTAAAATTAGAACGGATTCTCTATAAGACCCATTTAGACATGAACGTTTTAATTTCAATAAAATGATAACTAAATGTTATCAAATAAAATTTCATTTTTTCAAGTACTTAATTATGGGCTTTTGAACAATATTATACAGAATAATCTAAAATTTTTAGCTTTTTACTCGTTTAAAATGCGAACAGATTCTCTATAAATCTCATTTAGACATGCACATTTTAATCCCAACATAACGATAACCAAATATTATTAAATCTAATTTTATGAGTTCAAAAAGTTAATTGTGGGATTTTGAACAATATTATACAAATTAATCTAAAATTTTTACCTTTTTAATTGGTTAAAATTCGAACAGATTCTCTATAAATCCCATTTAGACACGCACGTTTTAATCCTAATAAAACGATAACCAAATGATATTAAATCAAATTTTATGATTTTAAATAGTTAATTGTATACTTTCGAACGTATTCTCTATAAAGCCCATTTAGACATGCACGTTTTAATCTCAGCAAAACGATAATCAAATGTTATTAAATCAAATTTTATGAGTTCAAATAGTTAATTATAGGCTTTTGAATAAAATTATATAGATTAATCTAAATATTTCTGCTGTTTACGTAGTTAAAATTCGAACGGATTCTCTATAAAGCCCATTTAGACATGCACGTTTTAATCTCAACAAAACGATAACCAAATCTTATTAATTAAAATTTTATGAGTTCAAATAGTTAATTATGGGCTTTTGAACAAAATTATACAGATTAATCTAAAATTTTCAGCTTTTTACTAAGTTAAAATTAGAACGGATTCTCAATAAACCATTTGAGACATGCACGTTTTAATCCCAACAAAACCAAAACAGATGCTATTAAATCATATTTTATGAGTTCAAAAAGTTAATTATGGGCTTTTGAACAAAATTACACAGATTAATCTAAAATTTTCAGGTTTTTACTCGGTTAAAATTCGAACGGATTCTCTATAACTCCCATTTAGACATCAACGTTTTAATCCAAAATAAAACGACAATCATATTTTATTAAATCAAATTTTATGAGTTCAACGAGTTAATTATTGGCTTTGAACAAAATTATACAGATTAATCTAAAATTTTCAACTTTTTACTCACTTAAAATTCGAACGAATTCTCTGTAAAGCCTTTTTAGACATGCACGTTTTAATCCCAACAAAAAAACCAGATATTATTGAATCAAATTTTATGAGTTTAAATAGTTAATTATGGGCTTTTGAACAAAATTATATAGATTAATCTAAAATTTTTAGCTTTTTACTCGGTTAAAATTCGAACAGATTCTCTATAAAAGCATTTTTGGACATGCACATTTTAATCCCAACAAAACGAAAACCTGATATTATTGAATCAAATTTTATGAGTTTAAATAGTTAATTATGGGCTTTTGAACAAAATTATACAAATTAATCTAAAATTTTCAACTTTTTGCTCGGTTAAAATTTGAACGGATTCTCTAGAAAGCCTTTTTAGACATGCACGTTTTAATCTCAACAAAACAAAAATCAGATGTTAGTAAATAAAATTTTATGATTTCAAAAAGTTAATTATGGCCTTTTGAACGAAATTATATAGATTAATCTAAAATTTTTAGCTTTTTACACGGTTAAAACTCAAACGGATTCTCTATAAAGCCTTTTTAGACATGTACGTTTTAATCCGAATAAAACAAAAACTAGATGTTATTAAATAAAATTTTATGAGTTCAAATAGTTAACTATGGTATTTTGAATAAAATTATACAAATAAATCTAAAATTTTTAGCTTTTTACTCGGTTAAAATTCGAACGGATTCTCTATACAACAATTTTAGAAATGCACGTTTTAATCCCAACAAAATGAAAACCTGATGTTATTAAATCATATTTTTTGAGTTCAAATAGTTAATTATGGCCTTTTAAACAAAATTATACAGATTAATCTAAAATTTTCAGGTTTTTACTCGGTTAAAATTTGAACGGATTCTCTATAATGCCCATTTAGACATGCACGTTTTAATCCAAAAAAACGACAATCATATTTTATTAAATCAAATTTTATGAGTTCAACTAGTTAATTATTGGCTTTTGAATAAAATTATACAGATTAATCTAAAATTTTCAATTTTTTATTTAGTTAAAATTCGAACGGATTCTTTACAAAGCCTTTTTAGATATGCTCGTTTTAATCCCAACAAAACGAAAATTAGATGTTATTAAATCAAATTTTATGAGTTCAAATATTTAACTATGGGCTTTCGAACAAAATTATACAGATTAATCTAAAATTTTTATCTTTTTACTCGGTTAAAATTCGAACGAATTCTCGATAAGTCATTTTTAGCCATGCACGTTTTAATCCAAACAAAATCAAAACCAGATGTTATTAAATAAAAATTTATGAGTTAAAATAGTTAAGTGTGGGCTTTTGAACAAAATTATACAAATTAATCTAAAATTTTTATCTTTTTACTTGGTTAAAATTCGAACGGATTCTCTATAAAGCCTTTTTTGATATGCCCGTTTTAATCCTAACAAAACGAAAACCAGGTGTAATTAAATCAAATTTTATGAGTTCAAATAGTTAATTATGATATTTTGAACAAAATTATACAGATTAATCTAAAATTTACAGCTTTTTACTCGGTTATAATTCAAACGGGTTCTCTATAAAGCCTTTTTAGAAGTGCACATTTTAATCACAACAAAAAAAAAACCAAATATTATTGAATCAAATTTTATGAGTTTAAATAGTTAATTATGGGCTTTTGAACAAAATTATATAGATTAATCTAAAATTTTTAGCTTTTTACTCAATTAAAATTCGAACGGAATCTCTATAAAGCCTTTTTAGACATGCACATTTTAATCCAACCAAAACGAAAAAATAGATGTTATTAGATCATATTTTATTAGTTGAAATAGTTAATTATAGGCTTTTGAACAAAATTCTACAAATTAATCTAAAATTTTAAGCTTTTGCTCGGTTAAAATTCAAACAGATTCTCTATAAAGCCTTTTTAGATATGCTCGTTTTAATCCCAACAAAAACAAAACCAGATGTTATTAAATAAAATTTTATGAGTTCAAATAGTTAAGTATGGGACTTTGAACAAAATTATACAGATTAATCTAAAATTTTTAGCTTTTTACTCGATTAAAATTCGAACGGATTCTCTATAAGGCATTTTTAGACATGCACGTTTTAATCCCAACAAAATTAAAAGCAGATGTTATTAAATAAAAATTTATGAGTTCAAATAGTTAAGTATGGGCTTTTGAACAAAATTATCCAAATTAATCTAAAATTCTCATCTTTTTACTTCGTTAAATTCGAACGGATTCTCTATAAAGCCTTTTTTGATATGCCCATTTTAATCCTAACAAAACGAAAATCAGATGTAATTAAATCAAATTTTATGAGTTCAAGTAGTTGATTATGGTCTTTTGAAAAAATTTATATAGATTAATCTAAAATTTACAGCTTTTTACTCGGCTATAATTCGAACGGATTCTCTATAAAGCCTTTTTAGACTACACGTTTTAATCCCAACAAAACAAAAAACAGATATTATTGAATCAAACTTTATGAGTTTAAATAGTTAATTATGTGCTTTTGAACAAAATTATATTGATTAATCTAAAATTTTTAGCTTTTTACTCGGCTAAAATTCGAACGGATTCTCAATAAAGTCTTTTTAGACATTCACATTTTAATGCAAACAAAACGAAAACTAGATGTTATTAAATCATATTCTATTAGTTGAAACGATTAATTATAGGCTTTTGAAAAAAATTATTCAATTTAATCTAAAATTTTAAGCTTTTGCTCGGTTAAAATTCAAACGGATTCTCTATAAAGCCTTTTTGGATATGCTCATTTTAATCCCAACAAAATCAAAACCAGATATTATTAAATAAAATTTTATGAGTTCAAATAGTTAAGTTTGGGCTTTTGAACAAAATTATACAAATTAATCTAAAATTTTCATGTTTTTACTTGGTTAAATTCGAACGGATTCTCTACTAAGCCTTTTTTGATATTCCCGTTTTAGTCCTAACAAAACGAAATCCCATCAAAATGAAAACCAGATATTATTAAATCAAATTATATGAGTTAAAATAGTTAAATATGGGCTTTTGAAAAAAAATATAAAAATTAATCTAAAATTTTCAGTTTTTACTCGGTTAAAATTTGAACGGATTCTCTATAAAGCATTTCAAGACATGCAAGTTTTAATCCAAACAAAACGAAAACATGATATTATTAAATAAAATTTTATGAGTTCAAATAGTTAATTATGTGCTTTTGAACAAAATTATGTAGAATAAACTAAAATTTTTAGCTTTTTACTTGGTTAAAATTCGAACGGATTCTCTATAAGACATTTTTAGAAATGAACGTTTTAATCCTAACAAAACGAAAACCAGATGTTATTAAATCAAATTTTATGAGTTCAAATAGTTAATTATGGGCTTTTGAAAAAAATTATACAGATTAATCTAAAATTTTCAACTTTTTACTCGGTTAAAATTCGAACGGATTCTCTTTACAGCCTTTTTAGACATGCACGTTTTAATTTCAGCAAAACGATAATCAAATGTTATTGAATCAAATTTTATGAGTTCAAATAGTTAAATATCGGCTTTTGAACAAAATTATATAGATTAATCTAAAAATTTCAGCTTTTTACTCGGTTAAAATTCGAACAGATTCTCTATAAGGCATTTTTAGATATGCAAGTTTTAATCCCAACAAAACGAAAACCAGATGATATTAAGTCAAATTTTATGAGTTCAAATAGTTAATTACGGGCTTTTGAAAAAAATTATACAGATTAATTTAAAATTTTTAGCTTTTTACTTGGTTAAAATTCGAACGGATTCTCGATAATGCCCATTAGACATGCACGTTTTAATCCAAAAACAACGACAACCATATTTTCTTAAATCAAATTTTATGAGCTCGAATAGTTAATTATTGGCTTTTGAATAAAATTATATAGATTAATCTAAAATTTTCAACTTTTTACTCGGTTAAAATTCGATCGGATTCTCTATAAAGCCTTTTTAGACATGCTTATTTTAATCCAACCAAAACGAAAACTAGATGTTATTAAATCATATTTTATTAGTTGAACAATTAATTATAGGCTTTTGAACAAAATTATACAAATTAATCTAAAATTTTAAGCTTTTGCTCGGTTAAAATTCAAACAGATTCTCTATAAAGCCTTTTTAGATATGCTCGTTTTAATCCTAACAAAAACAAAACCAGATGTTATTAAATCAAATTTTATGAGTTCAAATAGTTAAGTATGGGATTTTGAACAAAATTATACAGGATTAATCTAAAAATTTTAGCTTTTTACTCGATTAAAATTCGAACGGATTCTCTATAAGGCATTTTTAGACATGCACGTTTTAATCCCAACAAAATTAAAACCAGATGTTATTAAATAAAAATTTATGAGTTCAAATAGTTAAGTATGGGCTTTTGAACAAAATTATCCAAATTAATCTAAAATTCTCATCTTTTTACTTCGTTAAATTCGAACGGATTCTCTATAAAGCCTTTTTTGATATGCCCATTTTAATCCTAACAAAACGAAAATCAGATGTAATTAAATCAAATTTTATGAGTTCAAGTAGTTGATTATGGTCTTTTGAAAAAATTTATATAGATTAATCTAAAATTTACAGCTTTTTACTCGGCTATAATTCGAACGGATTCTCTATAAAGCCTTTTTAGACTACACGTTTTAATCCCAACAAAACAAAAAACAGATATTATTGAATCAAACTTTATGAGTTTAAATAGTTAATTATGTGCTTTTGAACAAAATTATATTGATTAATCTAAAATTTTTAGCTTTTTACTCGGCTAAAATTCGAACGGATTCTCAATAAAGTCTTTTTAGACATTCACATTTTAATGCAAACAAAACGAAAACTAGATGTTATTAAATCATATTCTATTAGTTGAAACGATTAATTATAGGCTTTTGAAAAAAATTATTCAATTTAATCTAAAATTTTAAGCTTTTGCTCGGTTAAAATTCAAACGGATTCTCTATAAAGCCTTTTTAGATATGCTCATTTTAATCCCAACAAAATCAAAACCAGATATTATTAAATAAAATTTTATGAGTTCAAATAGTTAAGTTTGGGCTTTTGAACAAAATTATACAAATTAATCTAAAATTTTCATGTTTTTACTTGGTTAAATTCGAACGGATTCTCTACTAAGCCTTTTTTGATATTCCCGTTTTAGTCCTAACAAAACGAAATCCCATCAAAATGAAAACCAGATATTATTAAATCAAATTATATGAGTTAAAATAGTTAAATATGGGCTTTTGAAAAAAAATATAAAAATTAATCTAAAATTTTCAGTTTTTACTCGGTTAAAATTTGAACGGATTCTCTATAAAGCATTTCAAGACATGCAAGTTTTAATCCAAACAAAACGAAAACATGATATTATTAAATAAAATTTTATGAGTTCAAATAGTTAATTATGTGCTTTTGAACAAAATTATGTAGAATAAACTAAAATTTTTAGCTTTTTACTTGGTTAAAATTCGAACGGATTCTCTATAAGACATTTTTAGAAATGAACGTTTTAATCCTAACAAAACGAAAACCAGATGTTATTAAATCAAATTTTATGAGTTCAAATAGTTAATTATGGGCTTTTGAAAAAAATTATACAGATTAATCTAAAATTTTCAACTTTTTACTCGGTTAAAATTCGAACGGATTCTCTTTACAGCCTTTTTAGACATGCACGTTTTAATTTCAGCAAAACGATAATCAAATGTTATTGAATCAAATTTTATGAGTTCAAATAGTTAAATATCGGCTTTTGAACAAAATTATATAGATTAATCTAAAAATTTCAGCTTTTTACTCGGTTAAAATTCGAACAGATTCTCTATAAGGCATTTTTAGATATGCAAGTTTTAATCCCAACAAAACGAAAACCAGATGATATTAAGTCAAATTTTATGAGTTCAAATAGTTAATTACGGGCTTTTGAAAAAAATTATACAGATTAATTTAAAATTTTTAGCTTTTTACTTGGTTAAAATTCGAACGGATTCTCGATAATGCCCATTAGACATGCACGTTTTAATCCAAAAACAATGACAACCATATTTTCTTAAATCAAATTTTATGAGCTCGAATAGTTAATTATTGGCTTTTGAATAAAATTATATAGATTAATCTAAAATTTTCAACTTTTTACTCGGTTAAAATTCGATCGGATTCTCTATAAAGCCTTTTTAGACATGCTTATTTTAATCCAACCAAAACGAAAACTAGATGTTATTAAATCATATTTTATTAGTTGAACAATTAATTATAGGCTTTTGAACAAAATTATACAAATTAATCTAAAATTTTAAGCTTTTGCTCGGTTAAAATTCAAACAGATTCTCTATAAAGCCTTTTTAGATATGCTCATTTTAATCCTAACAAAAACAAAACCAGATGTTATTAAATCAAATTTTATGAGTTCAAATAGTTAAGTATGGGATTTTGAACAAAATTATACAGGATTAATCTAAAAATTTTAGCTTTTTACTCGATTAAAATTCGAACGGATTCTCTATAAGGCATTTTTAGACATGCACGTTTTAATCCCAACAAAATTAAAACCAGATGTTATTAAATAAAAATTTATGAGTTCAAATAGTTAAGTATGGGCTTTTGAACAAAATTATCCAAATTTATCTAAAATTTTCATCTTTTTACTTGGTTAAATTTGAACGGATTCTCTATAAAGCATTTTTTGATATCCCCATTTTAATCCTAACAAAACGAAAACAAGATGTAATTAAATCAAATTTTATGAGTTCAAGTATTTAATTATGGTCTTTTAAAAAAAATTATATAGATTAATCTAAAATTTACATCTTTTTACTCGGCTATAATTCGAACGGATTCTCTATAAATCCTTTTTAGCCTACACGTTTTAATCTCAACAAAACAAAAACCAGATATTATTGAATCAAATTTTATGAGTTTAAATAGATAATTATGTGCTTTTGAATAAAATTATATAGATTAATCTAAAATTTTTAGCTTTTTACTCGGCTAAAATTCGAACGGATTCTCTATAAAGTATTTTTAGACATGCACATTTTAATGCAAACAAAACGAAAACTAGATGTTATTAAATCATATTCTATTAGTTGAAACGGTTAATTATAGGCTTTTGAATAAAATTATACAAATTAATCTAAAATTTTAAGCTTTTGCTCGGTTAAAATTCAAACGGATTCTCTGTAAAGCCTTTTTAGATATGCTCGTTTTAATCCCAACAAAATTAAAACCAGATGTTATTAAATCAAATTTTATGAGTTCAAATAGTTAATTTTGGGCTTTTGAACAAAATTATACAAATTAATCCAAAATTTTCATCTTTTTACTTGGTTAAATTCGAACGGATTCTCTACTAAGCCTTTTTTTATATTCCCGTTTTAATCCTAACAAAACGAAAACCAGATGTTATTAAATCAAATTATATGAGTTCAAATAGTTAAATATGGGCTTTTGAAAAAATATTATACTAATTAATCTAAAATATTCAGTTTTTAGTTGGTTAAAATTCGAACGGATTCTCTATAAAGCATTTTTAGTCATGCACGTTTTAACCCAAACAAAACGAAAACAAGATATTATTAAATAAAATTTTATGAGTTCAAATAGTTAATTATGTGCTTTTGAACAAAATTATGTAGAATAAACTAAAATTTTTAGCTTTTTACTTGGTTAAAATTCGAATGGATTCTCTATAAGACATTTTTAGAAATGAACGTTTTAATCCTAACAAAACGAAAACCAGATGTTATTAAATCAAATTTTATGAGTTCAAATAGTTAATTATGGGCTTTTGAACAAAATTATACAGATTAATCTAAAATTTTTAACTTTTTACTCGGTTAAAATTCGAACGGATTCTCTATAAGGCATTTTAGACATGCAAGTTTTAATCCAAAAAAAAACGACAACCATATGTTATTAAATCAAATTTTATGAGTTCAAATAGTTAATTATTGGCTTTTGAACAAAATTATACAGATTAGTATAAAATTTTCAGCTTTTTACTCAGTTAAAATTCGAACGGATTTTCTATGAAGCCTTTTTTGATATGTCCATCTTAACCCCAACAAAACAAAAATTATATTTAATTAAATCAAATTTTATGAGTTCAAATAATTAATTATGGGCTTCTGAACAAAATTATACAGATTAATCTAAAATTTTCAGCTTTTTACTAGTTTAAAATTCGAACGAATTCTCTATAAATCCTTTTTAGACATGCACCTTTAAATCCCAACAAAAACAAAACCAGAGGTTATTAAATCAAATTTTATGAGTTTAAACAGTTAATTATGGGCTTTTGAACAAAATTATATAGATTAATCTAAAATTTTCAGCTTTTTACTAGGTTAAAATTCGAACAGATTCTCTATAAAGCCCATTTAGACATGCAAGTTCCCGCTAGATGAGCCTTTGACCCTGTGTTAAGGGGTGCTGCTGCAGGAATCATCGTGCGTAATTCTTCTGGCTCCGTCCTTGGTGGTTGTTCTATGCCTCTTGCCTGCCCGGATCCAACTTCTGCGAAGGCTCTTGCTATCCTAGAAGGTTTAAGATTGGCCGTTGATAATGGTTGGACCAAGGTGATTATCGAAACTGATTCTGCCTCAATTACAAACAAGGTTAACAACACTCTGCACCAAAATCGTTCTACAGTGCACCATTTGGTGTCTCGCATTCGCTCCACTCTTGGTACTTTGCCTAATTGTAAGATTTGTTATGTACCTAGAAACGCAAACGTTGTTGCTCATGTCTTATCTACTACGGCTTTACGTACTTTTGTTTCTTGTGCTTTTGGCTGTAACTTTCCCGATTTTATTCGGGCTTCTGTATTCTCGAAGAGGTCCTCCTCTCCCTCTCAATAAAGCCATGGGTACTCTTTTCCTCATAGGGGCCTACTCACTTTTCGAGGTGACTGGCTATAGGGTTTTTTAATGAGGTCCTTTCTCTCAAAACAAAATTCGAATGGATTCTCTATAAAGTCCATTTAGATATGCATGTTTTAATCTCAACAAAATGATATCCGAATGTTATTGATTAAAATTTTATGAGTTCAAATAGATAATTATGGGCTTTTGAAAAAAAATAAATAGATTAATCTAAAATTTGAACGGATTCTCTATAAAGACCATTTATACAAGCACATTTTAATCCCAACAAAACAATGACCAAAGGTTATTAAATCAAATTTTTTGAGTTCAAATAGTTAATTATGGGATTTTGCACAAAATTATACAAATTAATCTAAAAATTTTCAGCTTTTTACTCGGTTAAAATTCGAACGGGTTCAAAAAAAATCGAATGGATTCTTTACAAATCCCATTTAGACACACATTTTAATGTCAACAAAACGATAATCAAACGTTATTAGATAAAACTTTATGAGTTCAAATAGTTAATTATAGGTTTGTGAATAAAATTATATAGATTAATCTAAAATTTTATGCTTTTTACTTAGATAAAATTCGAATGGATTCTCTTTAAAGCCCATTTAGACATACAGGTTTTGATCCCAACAAAAAGATAACCAAATGTTATTATGTAAAATTTTACGAGTTCAAATAGTTAATTATGGGTTTTTGAACAAAATTATACAGTTTAATCTAAAATTTTTAGGGTTTTATTAGGTTAAAATTCGAACGGATTCTTTATAAAGCCCATTTAGATAGGCATGTTTTAATCTCAACTAAACGATAACCAAATGTTATCAACTAAAATTTTATGAGTTCAAAAAGTTAATTATGGGCTTTCGAATAAAATTATACAGATAATCTAAAAGTTTCAGCTTTTTACTCGGTTAAAATTCGGAAGGATTATCAATAAAGCCCATTTAGAGATGCACGTTTTAATCCCAATAAAATGATAATCAAATGTTATTAAATCAAATTGATGAGTTCAAATAGTTAATTATGTGCTTTTGAACAAAATTATACATATTAGTCTAAAATTTTCAGATTTTTACTCAGTTAAAATCGAGCGAATTCTCTATAATACGCATTTAGACAAGCATATTTTAATCTCAACAGAACGATAATCAAATATTATTAAATCATATTTTATGAGTTCAAAGAGTTAATTATGGGCTTTTGAATAAAATTATACAGATTAATCTAAAATATTCTGCTTTTTAAGGGGTTAAAATTCGACCGGATTCTGTATAAAGCCCATTTAAACATGCACGTTTTAATCACAACCAAACGATAAGCAAATGTTATTAATTGAAATTTTATGAGTTCAAACAGTTAATTATGGGCTTTTGAACAAAATTATACAGATTAATCTAAAATTTTCAGCTTTTTACTCGATTAAAATTAGAACGATTTTTTTTTTGCTTCAAAAAAATTAGAACGAATTCTCTATAAAGCCCATTTAGACATGCACGTTTTAATCTCAACAAAATGATAACCAAATGTTATCAAATAAAATTTTATGATTTCAAATAGTTAATTATGGGCTTTTGAACAATATTACAAATATTAATCTAATATTTTTAGCTTTTTACTCGGTTAAAATCCGAACGGATTCTCTATAAAGCCCATCTAGTTGTGCAGGTTTTAATCTCAACAAAACGATAATGAAATTTTATTAAATAATTTTATGAGTTCAAATAGTTAATTATGGGCTTTTGAATTAAATTATACAGATTAATATAAAAATTTTTGTCGTTTACGCAGTTAAAATTCGAACGGATTCTCCATAAAGCTCATTTAGACATGCACGTTTTAATCTCAACAAAACGGTAACCTAATGTTATTAATTAAAACTTTATGAGTTCAAGTAATTAATTATGGGATTTTGAACCAAAATATACATATTAATCTAAAATTTTTAGCTTTTTACTCGGTTAAAAGTGGAACGGAATCTAAATGAAGCCCATTTAGACAAGTATGTTTTAATTCCAAAAAAACGATAACCAAATATTATTTAATAAAATTTTATGAGGTCAAATAGTTAATTATTGGATTTTGAACAAAATTATACAAATTAATCTAAAATTTTCAGATTTTTACTCAGTTAAAATTTAAACGGATTCTCCATAATACCCATTTAGATAAGCACGTTTTAACTTCAACAGAACGATAACAAAAAGTTATTAAATCAAATTTTATTAGTTCAAATAGTCAATAATGGACTTTTAAACAAAATTATACAGATTAATCTAAAATTTTCTTCTTTCTACGTGGTTAAAATTCGAACGGATTCTCTATAAATCCCATTTAGACATGCACGTTTTAATCTCAACAAAACGATAAAAAAATGTTATTAGATAAAATTTTATAAGTTTAAATTGTTAATTATGGGTTTTTAAACAAAATTATACTGATTAATCTAAAATTTTAAGCTTTTTACTCGGTTAAAATTAGAACGGATTCTCTATAATGCCCATTTAGACATGCACATTTTAATCCCAACAAGTAGATAACCAAATGTTATTAAATCAAATTTTATGAGATCAAATAGTTAATTATGGCCTTTTGAATAATATTATACAGCTTAATCTAAAATTTTCAGCTTTTTACTCGGTTAAAATTCGAATAGATTCTCTATAAGGCCCATCTGCAAATCCCTACTGCTTATATTAAAACTTTCCAAGTCCCGCCTCATGGCATCCAGGTTGAAAGAGATAAATTGAACAAGTATAGTCGCCCCCTATTAGGATGTACTATTAAACCTAAATTGGGGTTATCCGCTAAGAACTACGGTAGAGCAGTTTATGAATGTCTACACAGCGGACTTGATTTTACCAAAGATGATGAGAATGTGAACTCCCAACCATTTATGCGCTGGACAGACCATTTCTTATTTTGTGCCGAAGCTATTTATAAAGCACAGGCTGAAACAGGTGAAATCAAAGGGCATTACTTGAATGCTACTGCAGGTACATGTGAAGAAATGATGAAAAGGGCCGCGTGTGCCAGAGAATTGGGAGTTCCTATCGTAATGTATGACTACTTAACAGGTGGGTTCACTATAAATACTACCTTGGCTCATTATTGCCGAGATAACGGTTTACTTCTTCACATCCATCGCGCAATGCACGCAGTTATTGATAGATAGAAGAATCATGGTATGCACTTTCGTGTACTAGCTAAAGCTTTACGTATGTCTGGTGGAGATCATATTCACGCTGGTACAATAGTAGGTAAACTTAAAGGAGAAAGGGAAATAAATTTGGACTTTGTTGATCTATTACGTGATGATTTTATTGAAAAAGATTCACGCCGTGGTATTTATTTCACTCAAGATTGGGTTTCTCTACCAGGTGTTCTACCCGTAGCTTCAGGGGGTATTCACGTTTGGCATATGCCTGCTTTGACCGAGATCTTTGGAGATGATTCCTTTTAGACATGCATGTTTTAATCTCAACAAAACGATAACCAAATATTATCAAATAAAATTTTATTATTTCAAATAGTTAATTATGGGCATTTGAACAATATTATACAGAATGATATAAAACTTTTAGCTTTTTACTTGTTTAAAATCCGAACGGATTCTCTATAAATCTCATTTAGACATGCACATTTTAATCCCAACATAACGATAATAAAATATTATTAAATCAAATTTTATGAGTTCAAATAGTTAATTATAGGTTTTTGAACAATATTATACAGATTAATCTAAAATTTTTAGCTTCTTACTTGGTTAAAATTCGAACGGATTCTCTATAAAGCCCATTTCGATATGCACATTTTAATCCAATAAAAAGATAACCAAATATTATCAAATAAAATTTTATGAGTTCAAATACTTAATTATGGGTTTTCGAATAAAATTATACTACTTATTCTTAAATTTTTAGCTTTTTACTAGGTTAAAATTAGAACGGATTTTCTATAAAGCCCATTTAGACTTGCACGCTTTGATCCCAACAAAACGATAACCAAATGTTACCAAATGAAATTTTTTGAGTTCGAAAAGTTAAATGTGGGATTTTGAACAATATTATACAGATTAATCTAAATTTTTTACCTTTTTAATCGGTTAAATTCGAACGGATTCTCAATAAAACCCATTTAGACACGCACGTTTTAATCCTAACAAAACGATAACAAATGATATTAAATCAAATTTTATGAGTTCAAATAGTTAATTGTGTGCTTCTAAACAATATTATACAGTTTAGTCTAATTTTTTTAGTTTTTACTCGGTTAATATTTGAACGGATTCTCTATAAAGCCCATTTAGACATGCACGTTTTAATCTCAACAAAACGATAATCAAATGTTATTAAATCAAATTTTATGAGTTCAAATAGTTAATTATGGTCTTTTGAATAAAATTATACGGATTAATCTAAATATTTTTGTTGTTTATGCAGTTAAAATTCGAACGGATTCTCTATAAATCCCATTTAGACATGTACGTTTTAATCTCAACAAAACGATAACCAAATGTTATTAATTAAAATTTTATCAGTTCAAATAGTTAATTATGGGTTTTTGAGCAAAATTATATAGATTAATCTAAAATTTTTAGCTTTTTACTTAGTTAAAATTAGAATAGATTCTAAATGAAGCCCGTTTAGACAAGTATGTTTTAATTCCAACAAAACGATAACCAAATGTTATTAAATTAAATTTTATGAGGTCAAATAGTTAATTATGGGTTTTTGAACAAAATTATACAGATTAATCTAAAATTTTCATATTTTTATTCTGTTAAAATTTGAACGGATTCTTTATAATACCCATTTAGACAAGTATGTTTTAACCTCAACAGAACGATAACCAAATGTTATTAAATCAAATTTTATGAGTTCAAATAGTTAATTATGGACTTTTGAACAAAATTATACAGGTTAATCTATAATATTTTGCTTTTTACGTGATTAAAATTAAAACAGATTCTCTATAAAGCCCATTTAGACATGCACATTTTAATCCCAAGAACAAGATAACCAAATATTATTAAATCAAATTTTATGAGGTCAAATAGTTAATTATGGACTTTTGAACAATATTATACAAAATAATCTAAAATTTTTAGCGTTTTACTCGTTTAAAATCTGAACGAAGTCTCTATAAATCTCATTTTGACATGCACATTTTAATCCCAACATAACGATAACCAAATGTTATTAAATCAAATTTTATAAGTTCAAATAGAATAATTATGGGCTTTTGAACAATATTATATAGATTAATCTAAAATTTTTATATCTTTTTAGTCGGTTAAAATTTGAACGGATTTCCTATGAAGCCCATTTAGACATGCACGTTTTAATCCCAACAAAATGACAACCAAATGTTACTAAATCAAATTTTATGAGTTTAAATAATTAATTATGGAATTTTAAACATAATTAAACAGATTAATCTAAAATTTTTAGTTTTTTACTCGGTTAAAATTTGATCAGATTCTCTAAAAGCCCTTTTAGACATGCACGTTTTAATCTCAACAAAACAATAACTAAATATTATTAAATAAAATTTTATGAATTCAAATAGTTAATTGTGGGTTTTTCAACAAAATTATAAAGATTAATCCAAAATTTTAAGCATTTTCCTTGATTAAAATTCGAACGGATTCTCTATAAATTCTATTTAGACATGTACGTTTTAATCCCAATAAAAAATGACTAAATGTTATTAAATCAAATTTTATGAGTTCAAATAGTTAATTATGGGCTTTTGAACAATATTATACATATTAATCTAAAAATTTTAGTTTTTTACTTGGTTAAAATTCGAACGGATTCCCTATAAAGTCCATTTAGACATGCACGTTTTAATCCCAACTAAACGATAACCAAATGTTATTAAATCAAATTTTATTAGTTCAAATAGTTAAATATGGGCTTTTGAACTATATTATAAAGATTATTCTAAAATGTTCAACTTTTTACTTGGTTAAAATTCGAACGGATTCTCTATAAAACCCATTTAGACATTCACGTTTTAATCCGAACAAAACGATAAGCAAATGTTATTAAATCAAATTTTATGAGTTCAAACAGTTAATTATTGGCTTTTGAACAATATTATACAGATTAATCTCAAATTTTTATCTTTTTACTCGGTTAAAATTTGAACGGATTCTCTATAAAGCCCATTTAGACATCCACGTTTTATCCCAACAAAACGATAACCAAATGTTATTAAAACAAATAGTTAATTATGGGCTTTTGTACAAAATTATACAGATTAATCTAAAATTTTTAGCTTTTTACTATGTTAAAATTCGAAAGGATTCTCTATAAAGCCCATTCTGACAAACAAGTTTTGATCCCAACAAAACGATAATCAAATGTTATTAAATGAAATTTTATGAGTTTAAATAGTTAATTATGGGTTTTTGAATTGAATTATACAGATTAATTTAAAATTTTTATTTTTTCACTCGGTTAAAATTCGAATAGATTCCCTGTGAAGCCCTTTTAGACATGCACGTTTAAATATTAACAAAACGATAACCAAATGTTATTAAATCAAATTTTATGAGTTCAAATAGTTAATTATGGGTTTTTGAACAAAATTATACTGATTAATCTAAAATTTTTAGCTTTTACCTCGGTTAAAATTCGAATGGATTCTCTATAAATTCCATTTAGACATGGACGATTTAATCCCAATAAAGCGATAATCAAAAGTTATTAAATAAAATTTTAAGAGTTCAAATTTTTAATGATGGGCTTTTGAAAAGAATTTATCTGATTAATCTAAAATTTCCAGTTTTTTACTCGGTTAAAATTCAAACGTATTCTTTATAAAACCCTTTTAGACATGCAAGTTTTAAGCACAAGAAAACGATAACCAAATGTGATTAAATCAAATTTTATGAGTTCAAATAGTTAATCATGGGTTTTTGAACAAAATTATACAGATTAATACAAAATTTTCAGCATTTTACTTGGTTAAAATTCAAACGAATTCTCTATAAAGCCCATTTAAACATGTTCGTTTTAATCCCAAAAAAACGATAACCAAATGTTATCGTGTAACCCCCTTAGCCCGGCCTAGATAAAACCGACACTAACGGGTTACACGGGGAATATCAAACCAAACCCGCGAAGGTTCGATTCGATAAACAACCCTAAAACCGTTACATTTTTTATTTTATCTTACCGAGATGCGTAATCTTAATCCTACGTGTTAGAGTCTCACACAAAGCATTATCGGTAACACATCAACTAACAACAAACATCCGATTAAACACTAACATAGGTTAAGAAATAAAACGTAAAACTTTTAAGTTCAATTAATAAAGTAGAAATTCTTTCCATCAATGATCAATTAAACATACAAGAGTTCCTCACAGCAAATTCCAACTCAAACGGGTCATTCTAACATCATCAATTACATGTTTCTCTAATTTAGGGACCAACTCATAAATCTACCAAAATACAAGGACTTCATCCAATTTAGGTTAACTATCTTGAAATTAAATCAACTTTATTCATGCATGCAAAATTTCAGCGCAAAATAACATCTATAAGTATCTTAATCGAGCAAAGGAAGATATTCGGGACTAAAATATAATTTCTAGTAACTTTCAATTCTTGGTGATTAAAGGTTTCGAAACCTTCCCAGAGGTTCCGAAACTTTTTGTAAAAGGTTTTGAAACTTTCCTAGAAAGTTTCGAAACTTGTCGCGTCCAGTAACCTCCCAGAATTGAAACTGCCCGCAAGGTTTCGAAACCTTATGAAGGTTTCGAAACTTTTTGACAAAGGTTTTATAACCTTCAATCAAAGGTTTCGAAACTTTGGGTCTGGAACCAAAAGTTTCGTTACACTAAATGCAAACCGACTACCCAATACTCAACCAATATATATACCACCACTAGATGCATCAGTTCTAAGCATGATTGTCAACATATGGCATATAACCAATAACGTCATGGACATCAATCAAGCTATAGGCATGCTCCCTAGAAAATGATTAACAACATAACAATTATGCTAATACATGCTTCAACAATTCAAACAATTCAAAGTTCAACAATTAACCACCAAACAATAAGGGTCTTATTACAACATAAACCAAAGCCTAATTATACACTCTTCACATAGGTTGGGTTACACATTGCCTTGCCCAATTTATTTGCCAAAAACATACCAAATTCAAAGTGATTTTTCCCCTTGGTTTCCCTTCCTCGAACGAAGCTCCAAGTGCCTTTATTTCTCTGCATGGATGAAAAGAGAGCTTAAGCAAACATGCTTAGTGAGGAAGCTCTACACAAATCATCAGTGCATCTATTTAAAACCATGAAGAAACCATAAATTGCAACACCTTAGTAAATCATGCATGCTAACATCTCATGCTCTGTTCTTAAAATCATATGCATCCTCGAATTCACATAATCTTATCAAAACAATTTACAAATGATGCCCAAACCTCTTCTCAAATTCATGTATGTATATTGGCATTCTAGTGACCACTTAATGTGAACCTTGAGTTCACCGAATACACGGATCCATTGTTAGAGACCATTGTCCCGTCATGACACGAAGTCACCATTGACATGACTCAAAGTCACCATTAACATGACACGACGTCGCCTTCAGCACTACCACGCACGATCAGACACATAGTCACTCTTGTTACGTGTAGGCGGCTCTACCACGCACGGTTGGACACAAAGTCACCCCTGTTACGTGTAGGCAATATTCTATATTCTCAATTTTGTTTATAGTGAACTTAAGACAATCCTAATGACATGTCATTCGTATTCGAATCTAAAGTTAGTGTCACTAAGCCAATATCATAATCAAATGTGCATGATAACTTGCTGCTCATAATGCATGCATAATATGTTCAACAAATGAACCAAAAGCCATGCCCAAAGGCACCATCATATATAAGGCAATTAACCGTATTGTATTCCAAAACATTTCTCATAATTTTTTTTCCATAATCATGGATGCTAAATAAGCTATGCCTTTCAGCAAGTATCTCTCATGTATGCATCAATTCAAAACATGTTCGTTCACTTCCATAAATCTCATTGCATTACCAACATAATACCTTTGTCGAAAGTAGCCGAAACTCTTATCGGTATATCAAAAACATTTACATTACTTACTCTTGAACTATGGAAGGTTTTCACACTCTTCCATAGTCCCCAAAACAGAACCGTACCAAACGCGATTCGCTTTAAATCCGTAATCACTCACCAACAAGCGAAATGAGCCTTCGCCGCTATCCGAATATCGCACCAACACACTAGCAATCAAGCACCTTCTTGTGCCTCTTCTACAACATTAAAAATAGAGCATTCTTACATCATAACATGCTCAAACCAACAGCCATAACCGATCACCGTTAAACTACCGAAAACTTAGCCGAAAAGACCATAAACCAAGCTGAAACGTTAAAGCATCCTTATATCTCCAGCAACATTAAAGCATCTAAAACAGTCCCTAAAACAACCGAAAAGCACCTTAAAACTTCACCGATTGCATTATTTCGGGATTAAATCAATATGCTATCAAATGAAGACTCAATTAATGATTTAATTAACATAAAAACATAATTGAATCAATCTAACTTCATCATTAAATGAGATCTAAAAAGATTTCACAAAAACATTCACAAAATCACTAGATCTAACATTAAAAACATAGAATCAAGTTTTTATTCAAAGATTAGCAAGCTAATACTTGGGAATTTCAATAAAGAACCTTAGAAAAGAATAAAAATCCAGAAAATTACCTTCAAGATCTATTCACCAAAAAGATGTAATTTTCCCCTTCTTGATTCCTTGCAATTTGATGTAGATTTGATGAAATTGATGCTTAGGTTTTGTAAAGGATGGAAAGATGATGCAAATGATATAATCTTTGTTGAAAAAGATGCAAAAATCAGCAAGGAATTGAAGAGAAAAGATGAAGAGAAAGTGGAGAGAAAATGAGAGAAAAAGACGAGAGAAAAGTGGTTTTGAGAGAAAAGTGGTTTTGAGAGAAAATGATTAAAAATCTAATTAAAGTAATTAAAAATACCTTTTGATGAATAAATCATTATTAAAAATTAGAAATGGGTTTATGGCCCTCTAAGGATTCTAAGTTTAGCTTGCTTTTCAATTTAGTCACTAAAACATTGATTTTTCCGAAAATTACAAAATAGTCCTCCAATTTTCCAAAAATTATAAATTGGTCATTTATGCATAATTAAGCATAAATAAAAATCAATATAAAGTCCAAAGTATTTCCTTTTAATCTTGAAACACATTTTGAATATTTCAAACCATATTCCAAAATTATTCTTTTTCTTAATTAAAAATATTCTTATTTTATCTTTCCCGGAATAATGAACCGGAGAACCCGATTCGACCCAAATCGAATCCCCCTAACTAAGCCTAAACTAATAACCCCAAAAACGGGATGTTATAACTCTCCCCCTCTTAAGAAAAGTTCGTCCTCGAAATTTACCTGAAGCAAACAAGTGAGGAAACTGCTCCTCCATGTTTTTCCTTGTCTCCCAAGTTGCTTCTTCCACACCTCGGTGTTTCCAAAGTACTTTAACCAAATCTATGGTCTTCCCTCGGAGAACCTTTGTATCCACATCCAAAATCCTCATCGGTTCTTCCTCATAACTCATATCCTCTCTTCACTCAATCTCCTCAACCGGAACAACATGAGAAGGATCCGATCTATATCTACGAAGCATTGATACATGAAAAACATCATGCATCTTACTCAACTCCTCCGGTAACCTCAACCTATAAGCAACAGGACCAATACGCTTCATCACCTCATATGGTCCAATAAAACGAGGACTCAACTTACCCTTACGTCCAAACCTTATTACCTTCTTCCATGGAGAAACCTTAAGAAACACTTTGTCCCCAACATCATACTCTATCTCCCTACGCTTTAAATCGGCATAGGACTTTTGCCTATCCAAAGCTTCCTTAAGTTTAGCACATATCAACTTAACTTTCTCATCCGTATCCTTCAACACTTGAGGCAAAGATACACACTTCTGTCCAACTTCCTTCCAACACAAAGGTGTACGATACTTACGCCCATACAACGCCTCAAACGGTGCTATCTGTATACTCGTCTGAAAACTATTATTATAAGCAAACTCTACCAACGGCAATTGCTTCTCCCAAGAAACTTGAAACTCGATGACACAACATCTCAACATATCCTATAAAGTCTGAATAGCACGTTCAGACTGTCCATCCGTCTGTGGATGATAAGCTGTACAAAAGCTAAGCCTCGTACCCAAAGCCGTCTGCAAACTCCTCCAAAACTTAGATGTAAACCGCGGATCTCTATCCGATATGATCGACTTAGGCACACCATGCAACCTTACCACCTCAGAAACATACAAATCTGCCAACTTATCCATGGAGTACGTCGTATGCACGGCAAGAAAATGTGCACACTTCGTAAACCTATCAACAATCACCCATATAGAATCCTTTTTGGATGGTGTTAAAGGTAACCCCGTCACAAAATCCATGGTAATTCTCTCCCATTTCCATTCCGGAACTTGAACTGGTTGCAACAAACCTACAGGAAACTGATGTTCAGCTTTTACCCGCTGACACACCATACAACGAGAAACAAACTCCGTCACATGCCTCTTTAAACCAACCCAAAAGTACACACTTTTGAGATCTCTATACATCTTCACACTACCCGGATGCATCGCAAACGGACTAGTATGAACCTCCACCAAGATAGCTTGCCTCAATTCATGATCATCCGGCACCACAATCCGACCTCTAAAACACAACACTCCATCATCATCAAAATGATACTCAGTCGGTCTACCCTCAGCAATATCCTCCACAAAAGGTACGAAAGCCTCATCCTCTAACTGTTTCACCTTGATCATCTCAACCAAAATAGGTTTTACTTGCAACTCCACAACTAAACCACCTTTCTTAGAAATACTCAATCTAGCAAACATTGCTCTCAACTCAACAGCCGCCCTACGACTCAAAGCATCGGACACTATATTGGCTTTCCCCGGATGATACTCAATAGACAAATCATAATCTTTTAGCAATTCCATCCATCTTCGTTGCCTAAGATTCAAATCCTTTTGTGACATGAGATACTTCAAACTCTTATGATCCGTGTATATATACACTTCTCTCCATACAAAAAATTTCTCCAAATCTTCAAAGCAAAAACCACCGCCGCCAGTTCCAAATCATGAGTCGGATAGTTCTTTTCATGTATCTTCAACTCTCTAGAAGCATAAGCTACAACTTTCCCCTCTTGCATCAAAACACACCCAAGACCAACGTATGATGCATCACTATAAACCACGAAATCCTTACCGGATTCGGGTTGAACCAACACCGGTGCACTAGTCAACACCTCCTTCAACTTCTCAAAACTCTTTTGTTGACTTTCTTTCCACTCAAACGGAACTTTCTTTTGCAACAACTTGGTCATAGGAGCAACAATGCTCGAAAACCCTCAACGAATCTACGATAATACCCAGCCAAGCCCAGGAAACTCCGAACCTCCGACACCGACCTCGGTTGCTTCCAACCCATAATAGCCTCTATCTTCTTTGGGTCAACACTAATACCCTTTTCCGATACCACATGACCAAGAAACACCACCTCTTTTAACCAAAACTCACATTTACTTAACTTAGCATACAACTGGTTCTCTTTCAACGCTTGCAACACTATCCGCAAATGCCGATCATGATCTTCCTCGGTACGTGAATACACGAGGATATCATCTATGAACACCACCACAAACTGATCCAAGTACTCATGAAACACCCGGTTCATATCCATAAAAGCAGCAGGGGTATTTGTCAAACCAAACGGTATCACCAAAAACTCATAATGACCATACCTTGTCCGAAAAGCCGTTTTTGACACATCCTCCTCTTTCACTTTCAACTGATAGTACCCCGATCTCAAATCAATCTTCGAAAACACACTTGCTCCTCGAAACTGATCAAACAAATCATCAATCCTCGGCAAAGGATACTTATTCTTCACGGTCAACTTATTCAGTTGCCGATAATCTATGCATATCCTCATTGTGCCATCTTTCTTCTTCACAAACAACACCGGTGCACCCCAAGGTGAAACACTCGGTCGTATAAAACCACGGTCAAGCAACTCCTGCAACAGCATCTTTAACTCTTTTAACTCCTTAGGTGCCATGCGGTAAGGAGCAATGGACACCGGATTAGTACCAGCATAAGTCTCGATACTAAACTCCACATCACGATCAGGAGGTAATCCTGGCAACTCCTCAGGAAAAGCTTCCGAAAAGTCACATACCGTTCGAATGTCCTGCACCCGAACCTCTCCTATCCCCGGGTTCATCACATATGCTAGATATGCTACACCTCCATGTTGCATCAACCTTTCAACTTGTAAGGCCGAAACCACATTGGATAAGAATCCGGTATACTCACTCTTAACCACAACCTCGCCACCGTCTAACAACCTCAAGGTAACACGTTTCTTTTCAAAATCCACCACAGCCCTATGCTCCGTCAACCAATCAACCCCCAAGATAAGGTCAAAACCATGAAACGGTAACTCCATCAAATCAACCTCAAAAACATGTCCTTGCACCTCCAACGGACATCTCCTATACAACCTTTTTACGGTCACCGTCTCACCCAAAGAACTAGTAACCACAGCTCCCACATCTAGAACATCAACATGGATATCCTACATATATGCATGCTCACTCAAAACATAAGAATATGTAGATCCCGAATCTATCAAAGAAAACAACGATACATTTCGTAAAGAAAAAGTACCTGCAACCATATCCGTAGCATTACGGGTCCCACGCTGAGCATAAACTCTACGACCATCACCCTGTCTCTGAAAAGGACCTTTACCTCCACCGCGTCCTCTACCAGGCACCACAGCAGCCTCAGCTCGGTTACCAACCTCACCAACAAACCTCGGACAATCCCTCTTCTTGTGATCCTTAGATCCACAACCAATGCAGGCACTAATGGCCCACCAACACTCTCCCGGATGGCGTCTAGAACACAAGTTACAAACTGCCATATCACCACCACCTCTACCAAACTGCTGAGCACGACCGCCGTGTCCATAATCACCTCGGCACCGATCAGCTCTGTATCGGTTGTCCCGAAACCTTTTACCCTTACCACCTTGAGTAATAGCCTCAGCAGGCCTCTTTCCGACATCGGAAGACTTCCTAGCCTCTCTTAGGGACTCCTCAACATCCTTAGCCCTATTCACGAGCATATCAAACTCAGTGTACTCCGCAGCCAACAAGTATGTCTTGATCTCCGGATCCAAACCATATCGGAATCTATCACATCTCTTACGCTCCGTAGGAACCAACTCAGGAGCATAGTGACTCAATCTGATAAACTGTATCTCATAGTTAGCCACACTCATGGTGCCCTGCACCAGGGACATAAACTCCCTCTTCCGCGCATCCCCATATTACGGACCCAAAAACTTCCGCACAAAAGTGGTCCTGAAGTACTCCCACGTCAGGTTAGCAACCGCTACACCCGCTTTCGTGGTAGTCCACCATCTATAAGTATCCCCCTGAAGCAGAGAGACCACACAACCCAACCTCCGGGCATCCTGACAGTCCATTTGATCTAAAATCCTCTCTGTGCTAGCCAACCACTCCTCAGCTGAACTCGGGTTAGATCCACAGAACTCAACACCTCCCAAGCTACGCAATCGCTCTAGCGATAGCCCTGTGGTAACCACAACGGCAGGTGCGGGAGCCGGTACATGCACTCCAGCCATAACTGCCTGAAACGCATCCGTCATAGCCTGTATGAATGGTGCAAACTCTTCGTACTGGCCTCCCATTGGAACCGGAGGCACACCAGCGAGTGGCACGCCAGTTGCTGGAGAAGGTGTGGAGAAGGTGGAAGTGGTTCCTCCCTCAAAGTCGCCTCTACCTCTGCCTGACCATCGGTGATTAAGCTTGCACTAGCACGTGTCTCATGTCTCGGAGGCATTATCCAAACACTTCAAACATGCAATTTTAAAACACAACATCAAGACATAATAACTTACATTCGGGCAAGATCCAAGGGAAACCGAAAAACATCTAAAAGCATGTTGGCATTGGCAATGTGTAACTGGCCACCTCCTTTACTCATGATCATTATATGTACACTCACAATATATAGGTACGCACACAACAAAGACATATCATGTTCCGTCTATCATTCTAACACACCAACGCAAACATAGCAAGCCAATACGTACTTTGACAATTCAACTACACACTATACAAACCAACAACATATTTTATTCAACCTGTCTCTGATACCACCAAATATAACCCCCTTAGCCCGGCCTAGACGAAACCGGCACTAACGGGTTGTACGGGGAATATTAAACCAAACCCGCGAAGGTTCGATTCGATAAACAACCCTAAAACCGTTACATTTTTTTATTTTATCTTGCCGAGATGCGTAATCTTAATCCTACGTGTTAGAGTCTCACACAAAGCATTATCGGTAACACATCAACTAACAACAAACATCCGATTAAACACTAACATAGGTTAAGAAATAAAATGTAAAACTTTTAAGTTCAATTAATAAAGTAGAAATTCTTTCCATCAATGATCAATTAAACATACAAGAGTTCCTCACAGCAAATTCCAACTCAAACGGGTCATTCTAACATCATCAATTACATGTTTCTCTAATTTAGGGACCAACTCATAAATCTACCAAAATACAAGGACTTCATCCAATTTAGGTTAACTATCTTGAAATTAAATCAACTTTATTCATGCATGCAAAATTTCAGCGCAAAATAACATCTATAAGTATCTTAATCGAGCAAAGGAAGATATTCGGGACTAAAATATAATTTCTAGCAACTTTCAATTCTTGGTGATCAAAGGTTTCGAAACCTTCCCAGAGGTTCCGAAACTTTTTGTAAAAGGTTTTGAAACTTTCCTAGAAAGTTTCGAAACTTGTCGCGTCTAGTAACCTCCCAGAATTGAAACTGCCCGCAAGGTTTCGAAACCTTATGAAGGTTTCGAAACTTTTTGACAAAGGTTTTATAACCTTCAATCAAAGGTTTCGAAACTTTGGGTCTGGAACCAAAAGTTTCGTTACACTAAATACAAACCGACTACCCAATACTCAACCAATATATATACCACCACTAGATGCATCAGTTCTAAGCATGATTGTCAACATATGGCATATAACCAATAACGTCATGGACATCAATCAAGCTATAGGCATGCTTCCTAGAAAATGATTAACAACATAACAATTATGCTAATACATGCTTCAACAATTCAAACAATTCAAAGTTCAACAATTAACCACCAAACAATAAGGGTCTTATTACAACATAAACCAAAGCCTAATTATACACTCTTCACATAGGTTGGGTTACACATTGCCTTGCCCAATTTATTTGCCAAAAACATACCAAATTCAAAGTGATTTTTCCCCTTGGTTTCCCTTCCTCGAACGAAGCTCCAAGTGCCTTTATTTCTCTGCATGGATGAAAAGAGAGCTTAAGCAAACATGCTTAGTGAGGAAGCTCTACACAAATCATCAGTGCATCTATTTAAAACCATGAAGAAACCATAAATTGCAACACCTTAGTAAATCATGCATGCTAACATCTCATGCTCATGTTCTTAAAATCATATGCATCCTCGAATTCACATAATCTTATCAAAACAATTTACAAATGATGCCCAAACCTCTTCTCAAATTCATGTATGTATATTGGCATTCTAGTGACCACTTAATGTGAACCTTGAGTTCACCGAATACACGGATCCATTGTTAGAGACCATTGTCCCGTCATGACACGAAGTCACCATTGACATGACACGAAGTCACCATTGACATGACTCAAAGTCACCATTAACATGACACGACGTCGCCTTCAGCACTACCACGCACGATCGGACACATAGTCACTCTTGTTACGTGTAGGCGGCTCTACCACGCACGGTTGGACACAAAGTCACCCTTGTTACGTGTAGGCAATATTCTATATTCCCAATTTTGTTTATAGTGCACTTAAGACAATCCTAATGACATGTCATTCGTATTCGAATCTAAAGTTAGTGTCACTAAGCCAATATCATAATCAAATGTGCATGATAACTTGCTGCTCATAATGCATGCATAATATGTTCAACAAATGAACCAAAAGCCATGCCCAAAGGCACCATCATATATAAGGCAATTAACCGTATTGTATTCCAAAACATTTCTCATAATTTTTTTCCATAATCATGGATGCTAAATAAGCTATGCCTTTCAGCAAGTATCTCTCATGTATGCATCAATTCAAAACATGCTCATGCACTTCCATAAATCTTATTGCATTACCAACATAATACCTTTGTCGAAAGTAGCCGAAACTCATATCGGTATACCAAAAACATTTACATTACTTACTCTTGAACTATGGAAGGTTTTCACACTCTTCCATAATCCCCAAAACAGAAACGTACCAAACGCGATTCGCTTTAAATACGTAATCACTCACCAACAAGCGAAATGAGCCTTCGCCGCTATCCGAAGATCGCGCCAACGCACTAGCAATCAAGCACCTTCTTGTGCCTCTTCTAAAACATTAAAAACATAGCATTCTTACATCATAACATGCTCAAACCAATAGCCATAACCGATCACCGTTAAACTACCGAAAACTTAGCCGAAAAGACCGTAAACCAAGCCGAAACGTATCCGAACAACATCACCCCAACAACTAATGAATATAACATCTAATCCACTTCAATTATGAACCAAAAACACATCCAAACCATCCTTATATCTCCAGCAACATTAAAGCATCTAAAACAGCCTCTAAAACAACCGAAAAGCACCTTAAAACTACATCGATTGCATTATTCCGGGATTAAATCAATATGCTATCAAATGAAGACTCAATTAATGATTTAATTAACATAAAAATATAATTGAATCAATCTAACTTCAACATTAAATGAGATCCAAAAAGATTTCACAAAATCACTAGATCTAACATTAAAAACATAGAATCAAGTTTTATTCAAAGATTAGCAAGCTAATACTTGGGAATTTCAATAAAGAACCTTATAAAAGAATAAAAATCCAGAAAATTACCTTCAATATCTATTCACCAAAAAGATGTAATTTTCCCCTTCTTGATTCCTTGCAATTTGATGTAGATTTGATGAAATTGATGCTTAGGTTTTGTAAAGAATGGAAAGATGATGCAAATGATATAATCTTTGTTGAAAAAGATGAAAAAATCAGCAAGGAATTGAAGAGAAAAGATGAAGAGAAAGTGGAGAGAAAATGAGAGAAAAATATGAGAGAAAATGAGAGAAAAGTGGTTTTGAGAGAAAATGATTAAAAATATAATTAAAGTAATTAAAAATACCTTTTGGTGAATAAATCATTATTAAAAATTAGAAATGGGTTTATGGCCCTCTAAGGATTCTAAGTTTAGCTTGCTTTTAAATTTAGTCACTAAAACATTGATTTTTCCGAAAATTACAAAATAGTCCTCCAATTTTCCAAAAATTACAAATTGGTCATTTATGCATAATTAAGCATAATTAAAAATCAATATAAAGTCCAAAGTATTTCCTTTTAATCTTGAAACATATTTTCAATATTTCAAACCATATTCCAAAATTATTATTTTTCTTAATTAAAAATATTCTTATTTTATCTTTCCCGGAATAATGAACCGAGAACCCGATTCAACCCGAATCGAATCCCCCTAACTAAGCCTAAACTAATAACCTCAAAAACAGGATGCTACATATCGAATCAAATTTTTTGAGTTAAAATAGTTAATTATGGGATTTTAAATAATATTATACAAATTTATCTAAAATTTTTAACTTTTTACTCGGTTAAAATTCGAATGGTTTCTGTATGAAGCCCATTTTGACATGTACGTTTTTAGCCTATTATAAACGATAAACAAATATTATCAAAACAAATTTTATAAGTTCAAATAGTTAATTATGGGATTTTGAAGAATATTATAACGATCAATATAAAATTTTTAACTTTTTATTTAGTTAAAATTCCAACGAATTCTCTATAAAGCCCATTTAGACATGCACGGTTTAATCCCAACAAAAGATAAACAAATGTTATTAAATCAAATTTTATGAGTTCAAATAGTTAATTATGAGCTTTTGAACAAAATTATACAGATTAATCTGAAATTTTTAGCTTTTTACTCGGTTAAAATTTGAACAAATTCTCCATAAAGCCTATTTAGAAATGCAAGTTTTAATCTCAACAAAAAAATAAACAAAAGTTATTAAATCAAATTCTATAAGTTCAAATACTTAATTATATGCTTTTGAATAAAATTATACTGTTTAATCTCAAATTTAGACCTTTTTACTCTGTTAAAATTCAAACAGATTCTCTATTTAGACTTCACATTTTAATCCCAACAAAACAATAATCAAATTTTATTAAATCAAAATTTTTGATTTCAAATAGTTAATTATGAGCTTTTGAACAAAATTATATAGATTAATCTAAAATTTTCAGCTTTTTACTCGGTTAAAAATCGAACGGATTCTTTATAAAGCCATTTAGACATTCCCGTTTTAATGCCAACAAAACGAAAGCAAAATGTTATTAAAACAAATTTTATGAGTTCAAATAGTTAATTATGTGCTTTTGAGTAAAAATATGCAGCTTAATATCAAATTTTCAGCTTTTTACTAGGTTAAAATTCGAACGGATTCTCAATAAAGCCAATTTACACATGCACGTTTTAATCTCAACAAAACAATAATCAAATGTTATCAAATAAAATTTTATGAGTTCAAATAGTTAATTATGGGTTTTTGAACAAAATTATACAGTTTAATCTAAAATTTTCTGCTTTTTACTCGGTTAAAATTTGAACGGATTCTCTATAAAGCCTATTTAGACATGTACATTTTATTCCCAACAAAACGATAAATAAATTTTATTAAATCAAATTTTATGAGTTCAAATAATTAATTATGGGCTTTTAAACAAAATTATACAGATTAATCTAAAATTTTCAGATTTTTACTCAATTAAAATTCGAACGGATTCTCTATAATTCCCATTTAGACAAGTACATTTTAATCTCAACAAAATGACAAACAAATGTTGTTAAATAAAATTTTATGAGTTCAAATAATTAATTATGGGCTTTAAATAAAATTATACTGCTTAATCTCAAATTTACACATTTTACTCTGTTAAAATTCAAATGGATTCTCTATAACGCCCATTTAGACATTCACATTTTAATCCCAACAAAACGATAATCAAATGTCCTTAAATTAAATTTTATGAGTTCAAATAGTTAAATACGGTCTTTTGAACAAAATTATACGTATTAATTTAAAATTTTTATCTTTTTACTCGGTTAAAATTCGAACATTTTCCTTATAAAGCTTATTTAGACATGCTCGTTTTAATCTCAACAAAACGATAATCAAATTTTATTAAATCAAATTTTATGAGTTTAAATAGTTAATTACGAGGTTTTGAACTAAATTATACAAATTAATCTAAAATTTTCAGCTTTTTACTCGCTTAAAATTCGAACGTATTCTTGATAAAGCCCATTTAGACATGTACGTTTTAATCTCAACAAAATGATAACAAAATATTATTAAATCAAATTTTATGAGTTGAAATAATTAATTAGGGCTTTTGATTAAAAATATACAGCTTAATCTTAAATTTAAAGCTTTTTACTAGGTTAAAATTCGAATGGATTCTCTATAAAGCCCATTTATACTTGTACGTTTTAATCCCAACAAAACAATAAACAAATGTTATCAAATCAAATTTTATGAGTTCAAATAGTTAATTATGGGCTTTTGAACAAAACTATACAGTTTAATCTAAAATTTTTAGCTTTTTACTCGATTAAAATTCGAACGGATTATCTATAAACCCTATTTAGACATGTACTTTTTAATTCCAACAAAATGAAAAAAAAATTTAAATCAAATTTTTTGAGTTCAAATACTTAATTAGGGGCTTTTGAACAGAATTATATAGATTAATCTAAAATTTTCAGATTTTTTCTCAGTTAAAATTCAAACGGATTCTCTATAATTCTCATTTAGACAAGCTCGTTTTAATCTCAACAAAACGATAACCAAATGTTATTAAACATATTTTTTTGAGTTCAAATAGTTAATTATGGGCTTTGAAGAAAATGATGACCAAATGTTATAATGTAAAATTTTATGAGTTTAGATAGTTAATTATGAGATTTTGAACAAAATTATACAGATTAATGTAAAATTATCAAATTTTTACTCGATTAAAATTTGAACGAATTCTATATAATACCCATTTAGAAAAGCACGTTTTAATCTTAACAAAACGATAACCAAATTTTACTAAATCAATTTTTATGAGTTCAAACTGTTAGTTATGGGCTTTTGAACAAAATTATACAGATTAATCTAAAATTTTCAGCTTTTTACTCGGTTAAAGTTATAGCGGATTCATTACAAAGCCCATTTAGACATGCACGTTTTAGTTCATTTAGGCTTACACGTTTTTGAGTTCAAATAGTTAATTATTGGGTTTTTAAAAAAAATTATAAAACTGAATATCAAATTATCAGTTTTTACTTGGTTAAAATTCGAACAGATTCTCTATAAAGCTCATTTAGGCTTACACGTTTTAATCTCAACAAAACGATAACCAAATGTTTTTAAATCAAATTTTATGAGTTTAAATATTTAATTATGGGATTTTGGACAAAATCATACAAGTTAATCTAAATTTTCAACTTTTTAGTCGGTTAAAATTCGAACGGATTCTCAATGAAGCTCATTTAGACATGCACGTTTTAATCCCAACAAAACGATAAACAAATGTTATTAAATAAAATTTTAAGAGTTCAAATAGTTAATTATGGGTTTTTGAACAAAATTATACAGCTTAATATCAAATTTTCAACCTTGTACTATGTTAAAATTCGAACGGATTCTCTATAAAGCCCATTTAGGCATGCACGTTTTAATCTCAACAAACGATAACCAAATGTTATTAAATTTAATTTTATGAGTTCAAATAGTTAATTATGGGTATTTGAACAAAATTATACAAATGAATCTAAAATTTTCAGCTTTTTACTCGGTGAAAATTCGAACGGATTCTCTATGAAGCCCATTTTGACATTCACGTTTTAATCTCAAACAAACGATAACCAAATGTTATTAAATAAAGTATTATGAGTTCAAATAGTTAATTATGGGCTCTTGAACACTATTATACGGATTAATATCAAATTTTTAGCTTTTTATTTGGTTAAAATTAGAACAAATTCACTATAAAGCCCATTTAGGCATGCACGTCTTAATCTCAACAAAAAGAGAACAAAATGTTATTAAATAAAATTTTATGAGTTCAAATAGTTAATTATAGGCTTTTAAAAAAATTATACAGATTAATCTAAAATTTTCAGCTTTTTACTCGGTTAAAATTCGAACGGATTCTCTATAAAGCCCATTTAGACAAGCACGTTTTATTCTTAACAAAACGATAACCAAATGTTATTACATAAAATTTTATGAGTTCAAATAGTTAATTATGGGATTTTAATCAAAAGTGAAAAGATTAATCTAAAATTTTCAGATTTTTACTTGTTTAAAAATCGCACAGATTCTCTATAAAGACCATTTAGACAAGCACGTTTTAATCCAAACAAAATGATAACCAAATGCTATTAAATCAAATTTTATGTGGTCAAATATTTTTATGGGCTTCTGAACAATATTATACAGATTAATCTAAAATTTTCAGGTCTTTACTTGGTTAAAATTCAAGTGGATTCTCTATAAAGCCCATTTAGATATGAACGTTTTGATCTCAACAAAATGATAATCAAATGTTATTAAATTAAATTTTATGAGTTCAAATAGTTAATTATGGGCTTTTGAACAATATTAAGATACAATTTCTATTTCACCATTCCTTACATTTCCTCTGATTCCATTCATCATTCTCAATCCTTTGTCATCCCCACAAAATGTCCTAAACATCCATTCACCCTTATCAACACCACACATCCTTCCGCTTCCATATCAGTTCCTAAACTTTTCCTTTCATTCTTTATCCTTAATTTTTTATTTTGCAGCCACTTCTTGCGAGAGACTTCCTTCCTTCCTAGGTCCTATAATCAAAGTGTACCGTTCAGCATCATCAGCAAGATCGGACATATCATGGTTCCTCTCTTTGAGCATATAACGAGATGGACGACCCCTATTTTTTAGCGTATGTCGCGATGAATGAACCCTCTCTTCGAGTGCATGTCATAATGAATGGTCCCTTTCTTAGAGCATATACCATGGACGACCCTTCTCTTTGAGCATATGTCGCGGTGAAAGACCCCTCTCTTCAAGTGCATGTCATAATGGACGATCCCTCTCTTTTAACGTATACCATGATGGATGACCCCTTTCTTTAAGCGTTTGTCACGATGAATGACCCGTCTATTCGAGTGCATGTCATGGTGAATGATCACTCCCTTTGAGCGGATACCGTGATGGATGACCCCTCTCTTTGAGCGTATATCACGATGAATGACCACTCTCCTCAAGTGCATATCATAATGAACGGTCCCTTTCTTAGAGCGTAAACTGTGAGGGACGACTCCTCTTTTTGAGTGTATATCGCGATGAATAACCCCACTCTTTGAGTTCATATCATACTTAACGGTCCCCTTCTTAAAACGTATACCGTGATGAACGACGCCTCTCTTTGAGCATATGCGCTATGAATGAACCCTTTCTTTGAGTGTATGTCATATTGAACAGTCCCTCTCTTTTAGCATATCCCGTGATGGACGACCCCTCTATTTGAGCGTATGTCCCGATGAAAAACCCCTCCTTTCGAGTGCATGACATGATGAACGATCTCTCCCTTTGAGCATATACGGTGATGGAAAACCCCTATCTTTGAGCGTATGTCACGATGAATGACCCCTCTCTTTCAGTGCATGTTGTAATAAATAGTCTCTCTCTTTGAGCGTATACCGTGATCGATGATCCCTCTCTTTGAGCGTATGTCGCGATGAATGACCCCTTCTTACGACTATATGTAAAAATGAATGGTCCCTTTCTTAGAGTGTATACCGTGATGGGCGACACCTCTCTCTAAGCGTATGTCACGGTGAATGACCCCTTTCTTCGAGAGTATGTCATAATGAATGGTCCCTCTCTTTTAGCGTACGCCGTGATAGACGACCCCACTCTCTAAGCGTATGTCGCATTGAATGACCCTTCTCTTCGAGTGCATATTATGGTGATTGGTCCCTCTCTTTGAGCGTATAAGGAGATGGACGACCCCTCTTTTTTAGCGTATATCGCGATTGATGACCCCTCTCTTCGAGTGAATATCATAATGAACGGTCCTTTTCTTAGGGTGTATACCGTGATGGAAGACCCCTCTCTTTGAGCGTACGTCGCAGTGAATGATCGCTCTATTCGAGCATATGTCATAATGATCGGTCCCTCTCTATGAGCGTATACCGTGATGGATAACCCCTCTCTTTGACCATATGTCATGATGAATGACCCATCTCTTCGAGTGCATGTCATGGTGAACGATCCCTCTCTTTAATTATATACCATGATAGATGACCCCTCTCTTTGAGCATTTGTCGCGGTGAATAACCCCTCTCTTTGTGTGCATTTCATAATGAATGGTCCCTTTCTTAGAACATATACCTTGATAGAAGACCCTTCTCTTTGAGCATATGTCGCGGTGGATGACCTCTCCCTTCGAGTACTTGTCATAATGAACGGTCCCTCTCTTTGAGCGTATGTCGCAATGAATGACAAGTCTATTCGAGTGCATGTCATGGTGAACGGTTCCTCTCTTTAATAGTATACTGTGATGAACGACCCCTCTCTTTGAGTGTATGTCGCGGTGAATGACCCCTCTCTTCGAGTGCTTGTTATAATGAACGGTCCCTCTCTTTGAGCGTATACCGAGATGGACGACCCTTTTCTTTGACCGTATATCGCAATGAGGGACAAGTCTATTCGAGTGCATGTTATGGTGAATGGTCCCTCTCTTTGAGCGTATACTGAGATAGACGATCCTTCTTTTTTAGCGTACGTCACGATGAATGACCCCTTTCTTCGAGTGCATATCATAATAAACAACCCCTCTCTCAGAGCGTATACCGTGACAGACGACCCCTCTCTTCGAGTGTATGACATGGTGAACGATCCCTCTATTTGATCGTGTACCGTGATGGACGACCCCTCTCTTTGAGCGTTTGTCGTAAATAATAACCCCTCTCTTCGAGAGCATATCATAATGAACGGTCCCTTTCTTAGATCGTATACCATGATGGACTACCCTTCTCTTTGAGCGTATATCGCGATGAATGACCCCTCTCTTCGAGTGTATTTAATAATGAACGGTCCCCTCTTTGAGCGTATCCCGTGATGGACGACCCCTCTCTTTGAGTGTATACCGTGATGGATGACCCCTCTCTTTGAGTATATGTCGCATGAATAACCTCTCTTTGAGTGCGTATCATTGTAAGCGGTCCCTCTCTTTGAGGGTATACCATGACGGACGACCCCTCTCTTTGAGCATATGTCACGAGGAATGACCCATCTCTTCGAGCGCATGTCATTGTGAACGATCCCTCTCTTTGAGGATATACCGTGACGGACGACCCCTCTCTTTGAGCATATGTCACGAGAAATGACCCATCTCCTCGAGTGTATGTCATAATGAATAATCCTTTTCTTAGAGCGTATACCGTGATGGACGACCCTTCTTTTTAAGCGTATGTCACGATGAATGACCCCACTCTTTGAGTCATGTCATAATGAACGGTCCTTTTCTTAGAGCGCATACCGTGTTAGGCGACCCCTCTCTTTAGGCGCATGTCGCGATGAATGACCTCTCTCTTCAGGAGTATGCCATAATGAATGGTCCCTCTCATTGAGTGTATGCGGTTATGGACGACCCCTCTCTTTGAGTATATATCGCGATGAATGACCCCTCTCTTCGAGTGCATATAGTGGAGAACATCCCTATCTTTGAGAGTATACCGTGATAGACAACCCCCCTCTTTCACCGTATGTCGCGATGAATGACCCTTCTCTTCGAGGGCATTTCATAATGAACGGTCTCTCTCTTTGAGCGTATACCTTGATCGATGACCCCTCTTTTTAAGTGTATGTCACAATGAATGACCGCTCTTATCGAATGCATATCATGGTGAACGATCCATTTCTTTGAGCGTATACCGTGATGGACGACCCCTCTCTTTGAGTGTATGTCGTGATGAATGACCCCTCTCTTCAAGTGCTATTCAAAATGAATGGTCCCTTTCGTAGAGCGTATACCGTGATGGATGACACTTTTCTCTGTGTACTTGTCGCAGTTAATTACCTCTCTCTTCAAGCTTATTTCATAACAAAAAGACCCTTTCCTAGTGCGTATACCGTGATGGATGACCCCTCTCTTTGAGCGTATAAATCGCGTTGAATGACCCCTCTTCGAGTACATGTCATAACGAATGGTTATTTTCTTAGAGCGTATACCGTGATGGACGACCCTTATCATTATGCCTATGTCATTGTGAGCGGTCCTTCTCTTTGAGGGTATACCGTGAAGGACGACCCCTGTCTTTGAGCGTATGTCACGAGGAATGACCCATCTCTTCGAGTGCATGTCATAATAATGGTCCCTTTCTTAGAGCGTATACCGTGATGACCTTCTCTTTAAGCGTATGCCACGATGAATGACCCCACTCTTTGAGTCATGTCATAACGAATGGTCCTTTCTTAGAGTGTATATCGTGATGGACGACCCTTATCATTATGCGCATATCATGATGAATGACATCTCTCTTCGAGTGCATGTCATAATTAATGGTCCCAATCTTAGAGCGTATACCGTGATGGACGATACCTCTCTTTCAGCGTATGTCCGGTGAATTACCCCTCTCTTCGAGTGTATTTCATAATGAATGGTTCCTCTCTTTGAACGTATACCATGATGGATGACCCCGCTCTTTGAGCGTATGTCGCAGTCAATAACCCCTCTCTTCGTGTGTATTTCGTAATGAATAGCCCCTTTCTTAGAGTATATAACTTGATAGACGACCCTTCTCTATGAGTATATGTCGCGGTGAATGACCTTTCTCTTCGAGTGCTTGTCATAATGAACGGACCCTCTCTTTGAGCGTATAACGAGATAGACGACCCCTTTCTTTGAGCGTATGTTGCAATGAATTAAAAGTCTATTCGATTGCATGTCATGGTGAACGGTCCCTCTCTTTAATAGTATACCGTGATGAACGACCCCTCTCTTTGAGCGTATGTCGCGGTGAATGACCCCTCTCTTCATGTATATTTCATAACGAATGGTCCCTTTCTTAGAGCATATACCGTGATACACGACCCTTCACTTTGAGCATATTTCGTGGTTAATAACCTCTCACTTCGAGTGCTTGTCATAATGAACGGTCCCTCTCTTTGAACGTATACCGAGATGAATGACCCCTTACTTTGAGCATATGTCGCAATGAGTCACAAGTCTATTCGAGTGCATGTCATGGTGAACGTCCTACCCTTTGAGCAGATACCGTGATGGACGACCCCTCTCTTCGAGTGCATGTCAAAATGAACGGTCTATTCTTGGAGCGTATACCGTAATGGACGACACCTCTCTTTGAGCGTATGTCGCAGTGAATGACCCCTCACTTCGGTGAATGACCCCTCACTTCGAGAGCATGTCATAATGAATGTTCCCTCTCTTTGAGCGTATGTCGTGATCGATGACCCCTCTCTTTGACCGTATGTCGCGTTGTATGACCCCTCTCTTGAGTGCTTATTGTCCCTCTCTTTGAGCGTATGTCGCGTTGCATAACCCCTCTCTTCGAGTGCATGCTATGCTTAACGGTCCCTCTCTTTGAGCGTATACCGAGATAGATGATCCCTCTTTTTTAGCGTATGTCGCAATGAATGACCCCTCTCTTCGAGAGCATGTCATAATAAACGATACCTTTCTTAGAATATATACCGTGATGGACGACCACTCTCTTCAAGTGCATGACATGATGAACGACCCTCTCTTTGATCGTATACCGTGACGGACGACCCCTCTCTTTGAGCGTTTGTCGCGAATAATAACCCCTCTCTTTGAGAGCATATCATAGTAAACGGTCCCTTTCTTAGATCGTTTACCATGATGGACTACCCTACTCTTTGAGCGTATATCGTGATGAATGACCCCTCTCTTCGAGAGTATTTAATAATGAACGGTCTCCCTCTTTGAGCGTATCCCGTGATGGACGACCCCTCTCTTTGAGCGTATGCCGTGATGGACGACCCCTCTCTTTGAGTGTATGTCGCATAAATGACCCCTCTCTTTGAGTACATGTCATTGTGAGCGGTCCCTCTCTTTGAGGGTATACCATGACAGACGACCCCTCTCTATGAGCGTACGTCACGAGGAATGACCCATCTCTTTGAGTACATGTCATTGTGAGCGGTCCCTCTCTTTGAGGGTATACCGTGACGAACGATCCCTCTTTTTGAGCGTATGTCACGAGGAATGACCCATCTCATCGAGTGCATGTCATAATGAATGGACCTTTTCTTAGAGTGTATACCGTGATGGATGACCCTTCTCTTTAAGCGTATGTCGATGAATGACCCACTCTTTGAGTCATCTTATAATGAAAGGTCCCTTTCTTAGAGCGTATACTGTGTTGGACGACCACTATCTTTAGGCGCATGTCGCGGTGAATGACCTCTCGCTTAAAGAGTATACCATAATGAATGCTCCCTCTCTTTGAGCGTATGCGGTGATGGACGACCCCTCTCTTTAAGCATATGACGCGGTTAATAATCCCTCTCTTCGAGCGTATGTCATAATGAATGAACCATCTCTTTGAGCGTATGTCGTAATGGACGACCTCACTTCGAGAGTATGTCATTATGGACGACCCCTCACTTCGAGAGTATGTCATTATGACCGGTCCTTCTTTTTGAGTGTATCCTGTGATGGACGACCCCTCTCTTTGAGCGTATGTCGCGATGAATAACCCCTCTCTTTGAGTGCATGTCATGGTCAATGGTCCCTCTCTTTGAGCTATACCATGATGGAGGATCCCTTTCTTTGATCATATGTCGTGATATATTAAACAGTTCCTTTCTTAGAGCGCATACCGTGATGGACAACCTATCTCATTGAGCGTTTGTCTCGATGAATGACCCCTCCCTTCGAGTTCTTTTTATAACGAATGGTCCGTTTCTTTGAGCGTATGATGTAGTTAATAAACCCTCTCTTTGAGCGTATATCATAATGAACGAACCCTCTCTTTGAGCGTATGTCGTAATGACACATGTCTTTGAGCGTATGTCTCGATGAATGACCCCTCTATTCGAGTACATGTCATGGTGAGCGGTCCCTCTCTTTGGGCGTATACCGTGATGGACTACCCCTCTCTTTGAGCGTATGTTTCGATGAATGACCCCTCTCTTTGAGTTCATGTCATAATCAACGGTCGCTCTGTTCGAGCGTATACCGTGATCGATAACTCTCTCTTTTAGCATATGTCGCGATGAATGACCCCTCTCCTCGAGTGCGTGTCATAATGATCGGTCCCTTTCTTAGAGCGTATACCGGGATGAACGACCATTATCTTTGAACATATGTCGCGATGAATGACCCCTCTCTTCGAGTACATGTCTTAATGAAGGGTCCCTTTCTTAATGCGTATACCGTGATGGACGACACTTCTCTTTGAGCGTATGTCACGCTGAATGACCCCGCTCTTCGAGTGCATGTCATAATGAACGGTCATTTTCTTTGAGCGTATACCGTGATGGATGACCCCTCTCTTTGAGTGTATGTCACGATGAATGACTCCCATCTTCGAGCGTATTTCATGAACGGTCTCTCTCTTTGAGCATATGTCATGATGGACGATCCCTCTCTTTGAGCGTATGTCGCATTGAATGACCCCTCTTTTCGAGTGCATATCATAATTAACGGTCTCTTTCTTAGATCGTATACGGTGATGGATGACCCTTCTCAGTGAGCATATGTTGCAATGAATGACCCTTATTTTCGAGTGCATGTCATAATAAACGGTCCAATTCTTAGAGCGTATACCGTGATGGACGACCCCTCTCTTTGAACGTATGTAGCGGTGAATGACCCCTCACTTCGAGAGTTTGTCGTAATGACCGGTCCCTCCTTTTGAGTGTATCTCGTGATGGACGACCCCTTTCTTTGATCTTATGTCGCGATGAATGACCCCTCTCTTTAAGTGCTTGTCATGGTCAATGGTCCCTCTCTTTGAGCGTATACCGTAATGGATGACCCCTCTCTTTAAACGTACGTCGTGATGAATGACCCGTCTATTCAAGTGCTTGTCATGGTGAATGGTCCCTCTCTTTGAGCGGATACCGAGATGGACGACCCTTCTCTTTGAGCGTATATCGCGATGAATGACCCCTCTCTTCGAGTGCATGTCATAATGATCAGTCCCTTTCTTAGAGTGAATACCGTCACGGACGACCCCTCTCTTTGAGCGTATGTAGCGATGAATGACTCCTCTCTTCGAGTGCATGACATGGTGAACGATCCCTCTCTTTGAGCGTATGTCGCGATAAATAACCCCTCTCTTTGAGACCATGTCATAATGAAAGGTTCTTTTCTTAGAGTGTATACCAGATGGACTACCTTTCTCTTTGAGCGTATGTCGTGATGAATGACCCCTCTCTTAAAGAGTATTTAATAATGAATGGTCCCCCTCTTTGAGCGTATCTCGTGACGGACTACCAGTCTCTTTAAGCATATGTCCCATGAATGACCCCTCTCTTTGAGTGTATGTCAGTGTGACCGGTCTCTCTCTTTGAGGGAATACCATGACGGACGACCCCTCTCTTTTAGCGTATGTCGCGTTGAATGATCCTTCTCTTTGAGTGAATGTCAATATTAACGGTCCCTTTCTTATATCATATACGGTGATTGATGACCCTTCTCAGTGAGCATATGTCACGTTGAATGACCCCTCTCTTCGAATGCATGTCATAATGAACGGTCTCATTCTTAGAGCGTATACCGTGATAGACGATACCTCTCTTTGAGCGTAGGTCGCGGTGAATGACCCCTCTCTTCGAGCGTATTTCATAATGAACGAACCCTTTCTTAGTGCGTATACCGTGATGGATTACCCCTCTCTTTGAGCGTATGTCGCGTTGAATGACCCCTTTGAGCGTATACAATGATGGACGACCCCTCTCCTTTAGCTTATGTCGTGGTAAATGACCCCTCTCTTCGATTTTATATCATAATGGACGGTCTCTCTCTTTGAGCGTTTGCCATGATGGACGAACCATCTCTTTGAGCGTATGTCATGTTGAATGACACCTATCTTCGAGTGCATGTTATAATTAACGGTCCCTTTCTTAGATCGTATACGATGATGGACGATCCCTCACAATGAGCGTATGTCGCGATGAATGACCCCTCTTTTCGAGTGCATGTCATAATGAACGGACTCATTCTTAAAACGTATACCGTAATGGACTCCCCCACTCTTTGAGCGTATGTAATGGTGAATGACCCTTCTCTTCGAGAGTATGTCGTAATAACCGGTCCCTCTTTTTGAGCATATCCTGTGATGGATGACCCCTCTATTTGAGCGTATGTTGCGCTGAACGACCCCTTTCTTCGAGTGCATGACATGGTGAACGGTCTCTCTCTTTGAGTGTATACGATGATGGAAACACCCTCTCTTTGAGCATATTTCATAATGAACGGTCCCTCTCTTTGAGAATATGTCGTGATGGATGACCCCTCTCTTTGAGTGTATGTTGCGTTGAATGACCCATCTCTTCGAGTGCATGTTATAATTAACGGTCACTTTCTTAGATCGTGTACGGTGATGGACGATCCCTCACAATAAGCATATGTCGCGATGAATGACCCCTCTTTTCGTGTGTATATCATAATGAACAGTCTCATTCTTAAAGCGTATACCGTAATGGACTGCCCCACTCTTTGAGCGTATGTAGTGGTGAATGACCCTTCTCTTCGAGACTATATCGTAATGACTGGTCCCTCTTTTTGAGCGTATCTCGTGATAGACGACCCCTGTATTTGAGCATATGTCGCGCTGAACGACCCCTATCTTCGAGTGCATGACATGGTGCACGGTCTCTCTCTTTGAGCGTATACGGTGATGGAAAAACCCTCTCTTTGAGCGTATGTCACGATGAATGACCCCTCTCTTTGAGTGTATGTCTCGATGAAAGACCCCTCTCTTCGAGTGCAAGTCATGGTAAAAGGTTCTGCTTGAGAGTATACCTTGACGGATAACCCCTATCTTTGAGCAAATTCAAATGGATTCTCTATAAAGCCTTTTTAGACATGCACATTTTAAACCCAATAAAACCAAAACCAGATGTTATTGAATCAAACTTTATGAGTTTAAATAGTTGATTATGGGCTTTTGAATAAAATTATATAAATTAATCTAAAATTTTTGGCTTTTTACTCATTTAAAATTCGAACTGATTCTCTATAAGGCATTTTTAGACATGCACAGTTTAATCCCAACAAAACAAAAACCAGATGTTCTTAAATAAAAATTTATGAGTTCAAATAGTTAATTATGAGCTTTTGAACAAAATTATACAAATTAATCTACAATTTTCAGCTTTTTACTCGGTTAAAATTCGAATTGATTCTCTATAAGGCATTTTTAGACATGCAAGGTTTAATCCCAACAAAACGAAAACCAAATGTTCTTAAATAAAAATTTATGATTTTAAATAGTTAATATGGGCTTTTGAATAATATTATACAGCTTAATTTAAAATTTTCAGCTTTTTACTCGGTTAAAATTCGAATGGATTCTCTATAAGGCCCATTTAGACATGCATGTTTTAATCTCAACAAAACAATAACCAAATATTATCAAATAAAATTTTATTATTTCAAATATTTAATTATTGACTTTAGAACAATATTATACAGAATGATATAAAATTTTTAGCTTTTTACTCGTTTAAAATCCGAACGGATTCTCTATAAATCTCATTTAGACATGCACATTTTAATCCCAGCATAACGATAACCAAATGTTATTAAATCAAATTTTATGAGTTCAAATAGTTAATTATGGGTTTTTGAACAATATTATATAGATTAATCTAAAATTTTTAGCTTCTTACTCGGTTAAAATTGGAACGGATTCTCTATAAAGACCATTTCGATATGCACATTTTAATCCAATAAAAAGATAACCAAATATTATCAAATAAAATTTTATGAGTTCAAATACTTAATTATGGGTTTTCGAATAAAATTATACTACTTATTCTTAAATATTTAGCTTATTACTATGTTAAAATTAGAACGGATTTTCTATAAAGCCCATTTAGACTTGCACGCTTTGATCCCAACAAAACGATAACCAAATGTTATCAAATAAAATTTTTTGAGTTCTTAAATGTGGGATTTTGAACAATATTATACAGATTAATCTAAATTTTTTACCTTTTTAATCAGTTAAAATTCGAACGGATTCTTTATAAAACCCATTTAGACATGAACGTTTTAATCCTAACAAAACGATAACAAATAATATTAAATCAAATTTTATGAGTTCAAATAGTTAATTGTGTGCTTCTGAACAATATTATACAGTTTAATCTAATTTTTTCACGTTTTTACTCGGTTAAAATTTGAACGGATTCTCTATAAAGCCCATTTAGACATGCACGTTTTAATCTCAACAAAACTATAAACAAATGCTATTAAATCAAATTTTATGAGTTCAAATAGTTAATTATGGTCTTTTAAATAAAATTATACGGATTAATCTAAATATTTCTGTTGTTTACGTAGTTAAAATTCGAACGGATTCTCTATAAAGTTAATTATGGGATTTTGGACAAAATCATACAAGTTAATCTAAATTTTCAACTTTTTACTCGGTTAAAATTCGAACGGATTCTCAATGAAGCTCATTTAGACATGCACGTTTTAATCCCAACAAAACGATAAACAAATGTTATTAATTAAAATTTTATAAGTTAAAATAGTTAATTATGGGTTTTTTGAACAAAATTATATAGATTAATCTAAAATTTTTAGCTTTTTTCTTACTTAAAATTAGAATGGATTCTAAATGAAGCCCATTTAGACAAATATGTTTTAATTCTAACAAAACGATAACCAAATGTTATTAAATCAAATTTGATGAGGTCAAATAGTTAATTATGGGTTTTTGAACAAAATTATACAGATTAATCTAAAATTTTCATATTTTTAGTCGGTTAAAATTTGAGCGGATTCTTTATAATACCGATTTACACAAGTATGTTTTAACCTCAATAGAACAATAACTAAATGTTATTAAATCAAATTTTATGAGTTCAAATAGTTAATTATGGACTTTTAAACAAAATTATACAAGTTAATCTATAATTTTTTGCTTTTTACGCGATTAAAATTCGTACGGATTCTCTATAAATATCATTTAGACATGCAACTTTTAATCTCAACAAAACGATAAAGAAATGTTATTAATTAAAATTTTATAAGTTCAAATAGTTAATTATGGGCTTTTAAAAAAAATTATTCAGATTAATCTAAAATTTTCAGCTTTTTACTCGGTTAAAATTAGAACAGATTCTATATAAAGCCTATTTAGACATGCACGTTTTAATCCCAACAACAAGATAACCAAATGTTATTAAATCAAATTTTATGAGGCCAAATAGTTAATTATGGACTGTTGAACAATATTATACAAAATAATCTAAAATTTTTAGCATATTACTCGTTTAAAATCTGAATGGATTCTCTATAAATCTCATTTTGACATGCACATTTTAATCCCAACATAACAATAACCAAATGTTATTAAATCAAATTTTATAAGTTCAAATAGATAATTATGGGCTTTTGAACAATGTCATACAGATTAATCTAAAATTTTTATATCTTTTTAGTCGGTTAAAATTTGAACGGATTTCTTATGAAGCCCATTTAGACATGTACATTTTAATCCTAACAAAATAACAACCAAATGTTATTAAATCAAATTTTATGAGTTTAAATAGTTAATTATGGAATTTTAAACATAATTAAACAGATTAATCTAAAATTTTTAGTTTTTTACTCGGTTAAAATTTGATCGAATTCTCTAAAAGCCCTTTTAGACATGCACGTTTTAATCTCAACAAAACGATAACAGAATATTATTAAATAAAATTTTATGAGTTCAAATAGTTAATTGTGGGTTTTTGAAAAAAATTATAGAGATTAATCCAAAATTTTTAGCATTTTCTTTGATTAAAATCGGACGGATTCTCTATAAATTCTATTTAGGCATGTACATTTTAATCCCAATAAAACAATGACTAAATGTTATTAAATCAAATTTTATTAGTTCAAACAGTTAATTATGGGCTTTTGAACAATATTATACAGATTAATCTAAAATTTTTAGTTTTTTACTTGGTTAAAATTCGAACGAATTCCCTATAAAGTCTATTTAGACATGCACGTTTTAATCCTAACTAAACAATAACCAAATGTTATTAAATCAAATTTTATGAGTTCAAATAGTTAAATATGGGTTTTTAAACAAAATTATACAGATTAATCCAAAATTTTCAGTATTTTACTCGGTTTTAATTCGAATGGATTCTCTATAAAACCCATTTAGACATTCACGTTTTAATCCAACAAAATGATAAGCAAATGTTATTAAATCAAATTTTATGAGTTCAGACAATTAATTATTGGCTTTTGAATAATATTGTACAGATTAATCTAAATTTTTTATCTTTTTAATCGGTTAAAATTCGAACGGATTCTCTATAAAGCCCATTTAGACATCCACGTTTTAATCCCAACAAAACGATAATGAAATGTTATTAAATGAAATTTTATGATTTTAAATAGTTAATTATGGGCTTTTGAATTGAATTATACAGACTAATCTAAAATTTTTATTTTTGCACTCAGTTAAAATTCGAATAGATTTCCTATGAAGCCCTTTTAGACATGCACGTTTTAATATTAACAAAACGATAACCAAATGTTATTAAATCAAATTTTATGAGTTCAAATAGTTAATTATGGTTTTTTGAACAAAATTATACCGATAAATCCAAAATTTTCAATATTTTCTTTGGTTAAAATTAGAACAAATTCTCTATAAAGCCAATTTTGACATGCACATTTTAATCCCAATAAATCGATAACCAAATGTTATTAAATCAAATTTTAAGAGTTCAAACAGTTAATTATGAGCTTTTGAACAATATTATACAGATTAATCTAAAATTTTTAGCTTTTTACTTGGTTAAAATTCGAACGGATTCCCATGAAGCCCATTTAGACATGCAAGTTTTAATCCCAACAAAACGATAACCAAATATTATTAAATCAAATTTTATGAGATCAAATAGTTAATTACGGGTTTTTGAACAAAATTATATAGATTAATCCAAAATTTTTAGAATTTTACTCTGTTAGAATTCGAACGTATTCTTTATAAAACCCATTTAGACATGAACGTTTTAATCCCAATAAAATGATAACCAAATGCTATTAAAACAAATTTTATGAGTTCAAACAGTTAATTATGTGCTTTTGGACAATATTGTACAGATTAATCTAAAATTTTTATCTTTTTACTCGGTTAAATTTTGAACAAATTTTCTATAAAACCCCTTTAGACATGTACGTTTTAATCCCAATAAAATGATAACCAAATGTTATTAAATCAAATTTTATGAGTTCAAATAGTTAAATATGGGCTTTTGAAGAATATTATACAGATTAATAAAAAAATTTTAGCTTTTTACTCGGTTAAAATTCGAACGGGTTCTCTTTAAAGCCAATTAGACAGACACGTTTTAATATCAACAAAACGATAACAAAATTTTATCAAATAAAATTTTTTTAGTTCAAATTTATTAATTATGGTCTTTTTGAACAAAATTATACAGATTAATGTAAAATTTCTTGTTTTTTACTCGGTTAAAATTCGAACGGATTCTCTATAAAGCCCATTTAGACATGTACGTTTTAATCACAACAAAACGATAACCAAATGTTATTAAATCAATTAGTTAATTTTTTAAGTAGCTATTTACTTGATTACAATTCGAACGGATTCTCTATAAAGCCTATTTACACATGCACGTTTTAATCTAAAAAAATGATAACCAAATGTTATTAAATCAAATTTTATGAGTTCAAATAGTTCATAATGGCCTTTTGAAAGAGTTAATTACTCGGTTAAAATTCAAACGGGTTCTATATAAACACCATTTAGACATGCACGTTTTAATACCAATAAAACGACAACCAAATATTATTAAATCAAATTTTATGAGTTCAAAGAGTTAATTATGGGCTTTGGAACAAAATTACACAGATTAATCTAAAATTTTCAGCTTTTTACTTAGTTAAAATTCGAACGGATTTTCTATAAATTCCATTTAGACATGCACGATTTAATCCCAATAAAGCGATAATCAAAAGTTATTAAATAAAATTTTAAGAGTTCAAATAGTTAATGATGGGATTTTGAAAAGAATTTATCAGATTAATCTAAAATTTCTAGTTTTTTACTCGGTTAAAATTCAAACGGATTCTTTATAAAGCCCTTTTAGACATGCAAGTTTTAATCTCAAGAAAACGATAATCAAATGTGATTAAATCAAATTTTATGAGTTCAAATAGTTAATTATGGGTTTTTGAACAAAATTATATAGATTAATACAAAATTTTCAGCATTTTACTTGGTTAAAATTCGAACGAATTCTCTATAAAGCCCATTTATACATGCACGTTTTAATCCAAAAAAAACGATAACCAAATGTTATCGAATCAAATTTTTTAAGTTAAAATAGTTAATTATGGGATTTTAAACAATATTATACAAATTTATCTAAAATTTTTAGCTTTTTACTCGGTTAAAATTTGAATGGTTTCTATATGAAGCCCATTTTGACATGTCGGTTTTAAGCCCATTTTAAACAATAACCAAATATTATCAAAACAAATTTTTTAAGTTCAAATAGTTAATTATGGGATTTTGAAGAATATTATAACGATTAATCTAAAATTTTTAACTTTTTATTTAGTTAAAATTCCAACGAATTCTCTATAAAGCCCATTTAGACATGCACGGTTTAATCCTAGCAAAAGATAAACAAATGTTATTAAATCAAATTTTATGAGTTCAAATAGTTAATTATGGGATTTTGAACAAAATTATACAGATTAATCTAAAATTTTTAGCTTTTTACTCGGTTAAAATTTGAACAAATTCTCCATAAAGCCCATTTAGAAATGCAAGTTTTAATCTCAACAAAAAAATAAACAAAAGTTATTAAATCAAATTTTATAAGTTCAAATACTTAATTATATGCTTTTGAATAAAATTATACTATTTAATCTCAAATTTAGACCTTTTTACTCTGTTAAAATTCAAACAGATTCTCTATAAAGCCTATTTAGACATTCACATTTTAATCCCAACAAAACAATAATCAAATGTTATTAAATCAAATTTTATGAGTTCAAATAGTTAATTATGGGCTTTTGAACAAAATTATACATATTAATCTAAAATTTTCATCTTTTTACTCGGTTAAAATTCGAACATTTTCTTTATAAAGCTTATTTAGACATGCACCTTTTAATATCAACAAAACGAAAATCAAATTTTATTAAATCAAAATTTGTGAGTTTAAATAGTTAATTATGAGCTTTTGAACAAAATTATATAGATTAATTTAAAATTTTCAGCTTTTTACTCGGTTAAAAATCGAACGGATTCTTTATAAAGCCCATTTAGACATCCCCGTTTTAATGCCAACAAAACGAAAAGGAAATGTTATTAAATCAAATTTTATGAGTTCAAATAGTTAATTATGTGCTTTTGAGTAAAAATATGCAACTTAATATCAAATTTTCAGCTTTTTACTAGGTTAAAATTCAAACGGATTCTCAATAAAGCCAATTTACACATGCACGTTTTAATCTCAACAAAACAATAACCAAATATTATCAAATAAAATTTTGTGAGTTCAAATAGTTAAATATGGGCTTTTGAACGAAATTATACAGTTTAATCTAAAATTTTCTACTTTTTACTCGGTTAAAATTTGAAAGGATTCTCTATAAAGCCTATTTAGACATGTACATTTTAATCCTAACAAAATGATAAATAAATTTTATTAAATAAAATTTTATGAGTTCAAATACTTAATTATGGGCTTTTGAACAAAATTATACAAATTAATCTAAAATTTTCAGATTTTTACTCAGTTAAAATTCGAACGGATTCTATATAATTCTCATTAAGACAAGTACATTTTAATCTCAAGAAAATGATAAACAAATGTTATTAAATAAAATTTTATGAGTTCAAATAGTTAATTATGGTCTTTTGAATAAAATTATACTTAATCTCAAATTTACACATTTTACTCTATTAAAATTCAAATGGATTCTCTATAACGCCCATTTAGACATTCACATTTTAATCCCAACAAAACGATAATCAAATGTCATTAAATTAAATTTTGTGAGTTCAAATAGTTAAATACGGGCTTTTGAATAAAATTTTCATATTTTTACTCGGTTAAAATTCAAATATTTTCTTTATAAAGCTTATTTAGACATGCACGTTTTAATCTCAACAAAACGACAATCAAATTTTATTAAATCAAATTTTATGAGTTTAAATAGTTAATTATGAGCTTTTGAACTAAATTATACAGATTAATCTAAAATTTTCAGCTTTTTACTCGGTTAAAATTTGAACGTATTCTTGATAAAGCCCATTTAGACATGTACGTTTTAATCTCAACAAAATGATAACGAAATGTTATTAAATCAAATTTTATGAGTTGAAATAGTTAATTAGGGCTTTTGATTAAAAATATACAGCTTAATCTTAAATTTGCAGCTTTTTACTAGGTTAAAATTCGAATGGATTCTCTATAAAGCCCATTTACACTTGCACATTTTAATCCCAACAAAACAATAAACAAATGATATCAAATCAAATTTTATGAGTTCAAATAGTTAATTATGGGCTTTTGAACAAAACTATACAGTTTAATCTAAAATTTTTAGCTTTTTACTCGGTTAAAATTCGAACGGATTCTCTATAAACCCTATTTAGACATATACGTTTTAATTCCAACAAAATGAAAAACAAATTTTATTAAATCAAATTTTATGAGTTCAAATACTTAATTAGGGGCTTTTGAACAAAATTATATAGATTAATCTAAAATTTTTAGATTTTTTCTCAGTTAAAATTCAAACGGATTCTCTATAATTCCTATTTAGACAAGCTTGTTTTAATCTCAACAAAACGATAACCAAATGTTATTAAACATAATTTTTTGAGTTCAAATAGTTAATTATGGGCTTTTGAACAAAATGATGACCAAATGTTATAATGTAAAATTTTATGAGTTCAGATAGTTAATTATGGGGTTTTGAACAAAATTATACATATTAATATAAAATTATCAGATTTTTACTCGATTAAAATTCGAACAGATTCTATATAATACCCATTTAGACAAGAACATTTTAATCTTAACAAAACGATAACCAAATTTTACTAAATCAAATTTTATGAGTTCAAACAGTTAGTTATGGGCTTTTGAACAAAATTATATAGATTAATCTAAAATTTTCAGCTTTTTACTCGGTTAAAATTCGAACGGATTCTCTATAAAGCCCATTGAGACAAGCACGTTTTATTCTTAACAGAACGATAACCAAATGTTATTACATCAAATTTTATGAGTTCAAATAGTTAATTATGGGATTTTAAACAAAATTGAAAAGATTAATCTAAAATTTTTAGATTTTTACTTGTTTAAAAATCGCACGGATTCTCTATAAAGCCTATTTAGATAAGCACGTTTTAATCCAAACAAAATGATAACCAAAATGCTATTAAATCAAATTTTATGTGGTCAAATATTTTTATAGGCTTCTGAACAATATTATACAGATTAATCTAAAATTTTCAGGTCTTTACTTGGTTAAAGTTCAAGCGGATTCTATATAAAGCCCATTTAGACATGAACGTTTTAATCTCAACAAAACGATAATCAAATGTTATTAAATTAAATTTTATGAGTTCAAAAAGTTAATTATGGGCTTTTGAACAATATTAAACATATTAATCTAAAATTATCTACTTTTTACTCGATTATAACTTAAACAGATTAAATATAAAGCCCATTTATACATGTATGTCTTAATCCCAATAAAATGATAATCAAATATTATTAAATAAAATTTTATGAGTTCAAATAGTTAATTATGGGCTTTCGAATAAAATTATATAGATTAATCTAAAATTTTCAGATTTTTGCTCTGTTAAAATTCGATCGGATTCTCTATAATGCCCATTTAGACAAGAACGTTTTAATCTCAACAGAACGATAACCAAATGTTATTAGATCAAATTTTATGAGTTCAAATAGTTAATTAAGGGTTTTTGAACAAAATTATACAGATTAATCTAAAGTTTTCTGCTTTTTACTTAGATAAAATTTGAACGGATTCTCTATAATGCCCATTTTGACATGCACATTTTAATCCCAACAAAACGATAACCAAATGTTATTATGTAAAATTTTATGAGTTCAAATAGTTAATTATTGGGTTTTGAAGAAAATTAGATAGATTAATCTAAAATTTTCAGCTTTTTACTCGGTTAAAATTTGAACGGATGTGATTGTTTTCTCTCCTCTCTCTTTTCTCTCTCGTTCTCTCTCCTCCTTCATGACCCTTTCTTCCCTAGCCGCTCACCTCTTCCACCGTCGTTTTTCCGAAGTTGCTAATGGAGAACCCTTATTTGGACGATCTTTACCAATCTGTATCACATCTCCATGTATGGGAGAGGAAGGCACAATCACAGCACCTGTTAAACCACAAAGGTATGTTTTGAATATTTTTTTCTATTTTTCTTTCATTTAACTATCCGGATCTTTCATGGATCTTGCTTGAGTATCCATATTTTTGTTTATTTTACTTTGTTTGAGTTTTTGTTTTCACCAAATCGTTCAAAATATCCATTCATGGATCAATATGACTCATCTTCATATCGATATATTTGGTGGTATCCCCGTTTATTTTGTTTTGCTTTATCTTCTCTTCTAATGTTTTGTTGTGTTTCTTACTATTATCACAAGTTCTTTGCTTGTTTTCTCTTATAATACGTCCAATGGTACTATTTGCTTGTTTTCTTCATTTGATGAAAGGATTCATACTAGTGGCTATTAACATTATGATTACTGTTTTGCTTCTGGATTTTCTTCTTATTATCAACACAATTTTTTGTATTCTATCTCTACAGAGTAATCGGATCTCTATCATCCAGCCTTTGCTATCAAAATCGACGCATTATGGTACTCATTGGCCCACAGCAAGACATCGGCTGCTACCCTAATTTATCAGGCTTTAGATTGTGGACAACTTCGCCTTTGCATTGACCATTGCCGTCCTCTCTTTCTCCTCCTTGACCGGCCGTTCATCGCCAAGGCCGAGAGAGGAAGTTCCAACCAGTACAACTCTTATTTCAATGAGACCTGTTCTTCTTATGCTAGCCATCTATGTTGCGTTACAAAATCATTTGGGAACTTCATTCCAAAACAATACTTGGCTTCTGTGCAAATCACTGCCTTTGCAATTTATGGGTTCTGGTACGTTGGTTCCATTCGAGTATCATGCTTGTTTTCTGATTCTCCATGTATTTCTGTGTTTTTTGTCAGAATTTCACTCTCAAGAGGAGTCAAACTTTATGCTTTTATCTTTATCAAGATCTTTATTATCTTTATGTTTCTTGAATCTATGTTTTCGATATCTTTTATTAATTATCCACACCAGTTTATTGTTTGCAGCTTTAACGAATATTGTATTTCTTTGGAGATATGTCACTCTGCTAGAGGGTTTCCATTCACGCTGCAGGTTTGTGGAATATGAATCCTTTTCAGTTATCAGACATCCCAGTGATAGGTATAGTATTTCTCTTGTCAAAACGATACCACTTTTATTCCTTCTTCGTTTCTCGACCATGATTATATCAACGATCTTCATCTCCCATTTCTTACAGTTGACTGTCAATACAAATCACAGTATAGCGTATCGACAACCCTTACCAAAGGACCTTTCCAACATCTTCCAAGATGTTCCCGCTCAAACCTTTCACTGGTGTTCCTTTCCAAGATTAGGTTTCTTGGAGTTCATCCTAGGATGTTGTCCTCTATACCCACAGTCCTGGAAGATGCATGCTTCCCTGGACAGATCTGTGTTCTCACTGGCAGCCATGGAAGCGTTATATTTTGCTTGGCTCATACCACCCTTAAGAAGGGATCCCTCTAACATCTTTTTTGATGTCTCAATCTCCAGATCTCTCGAATGTATTTCTACGCTGCAGTTCAGTGTTTCTTTGAGACGCTTCCCATCAGTGTTTCTTTCGGCCACTAACTTTAAATGCTCTCACTTGCTCCTCCCAGTAAGCACCCTAGTCCTGCTTTTTACTCTGACTTTGGTCCAACTAGCCAGCAAGCAGAAGTCATGTTACCTCCCACTGCTTCGACTTCAAAGTTTTATTTCTATTCGACTATTAGATAAGGATCTGTGGATGGAGTCCTACTCCAAATTAAACATATCTAGTTGTTCTTTCAATGTAACATACTTATCAGTAGGTTATGATCACAGATTCTACCCCTCATCTTGTCTCACCACTAGTTTTTTTAGTCTGAACCATGACATTGGTTCGTCAAAATACCTGCCACCCAATTCCCATACCTTCTCCCTCTGTTGTTTTCAGACAGGTCAACACCTTAAACTGATTTTTTCCAATAATCCTAAGGATCGACATGGTTCACAATTCAAACATGTTGGAAGGTTTTACTTAGCCACTTTCACTAATTTGGCGACGGTTGCTAATCGTCTTTTTTATATTAGTTACAAGTCTTTCACTCCCATTATCATAAGCACTCCTGATATTACTTTTAAAAGTAGAACTTTTATTTACCTCCAACTTCATAACTCTACTTACTTTGGACTTCTTATCTATCTTTTCTCTTTTCATCAGTTTTTTACTCATCATAACATTCTTATATTCTACTCTATTATACCTTGCTACAATCGTCCTCCTATAAGGACTCCTAATACTACCTATTTTATTAGGATTTCTTTTATCTTTCAATCTCCTAAAACTTTGTTTTTTGTTTTTTATCTTTTTTATTAACCAATCTTTTTAATCTAATCAAACTCCTTTTACCTCTCCTACTACAAATAGTCTCCATAGTTCTACTATACCTCAAACACTCTATCTTCTATATATAACATTCTCCTCTCTTCAAAATTTCCCATTCATATTTTGTTCAAACCAACGCCTACCACCCTTTTTTCTCTCGACTACCTTGTCTCTTTGCTTAGCCATTCATATATGGATTCAAAAAATTTTCTTCATCAGTTTGGGAATTTCCAATTCACCGCTGTGGAACAATCTGTAGTCTTTCAACCTAGCTTACCTTGGGACTCATCTGAAGAGGATGCGCAAACCACCCTACTAGGACACCTCAAATCCTCTAAGGAAATCGGTGACCAAGTGATCGTTAAAGCCTTTATCGGAATTTGGACTCCGGCCAAACTAGTCTCTATGCGAATCTTAAAGCCACGGTTGTTCCTCATCTGCTTTAAAGATGAGAAAATAATGGAGGACATCTTCTCCAAGGGGCCTTGGACCTACAAGGACGAATGGCTAGCCCTTGTGCAATACAATCCGAACATTAATTTTGATGAGCACTCCTTCTCCTTGATGAATATTTGGGTACGAATATACAACATTCCCTCTATCCTCCTTGCTTCGGAAGACTCTGCTAACAATATTGGGGAATCACTCGGCTCCATAATTGGAGCAGTGACAAAAATTGATACTAGAAGAATTGATTTTAACATGATTGACTACCTTCGGGTTAGGCTGACATTGGATGTTTCTAAGCCAATTAGGCGTTGTGTCGCTATCGGTGGGGGTGCCTCTACCCGATTCTGCATGCTTCAATATGAACGCCTACCCACTTTATGTCATGGTTGTGGTAAAGTTGGCCATTCTATTGATTTCTATAATATCCCGGTTGAGGCTCGACCTAACCAACCACAGTATGGCGACTGGCTTCGTTATATTCCTAAGAAAAAAGATGTTCCTACACAAAGAGGTCGTACTTGTTATATATCCAATGTTTCACCTGCTCCTCAGCCCACATAAACATCCTTTCAAACATATGCAAGCCAATCCATTGACGTCGGAGACAATGGAAAGGTTTCCTTTACATCTTCCCTAGTCCATAACAATGAACTTCCCCATTTGGTGGAACCAGACTTTCCAGAGCTAGAAGCTGATCTTGCTAATGATCCGACCTTCCAGGCGGCAGTTAACTGGTTGGACTTTGTACCTATCGCGCATACCCCCAACCGTACTGCTAGAACAACCTCGAACAGAGGCACCAAACGTACACCACCCTCTATTGAGGGCACTCGACCCAAACGGACTCGATCTTTGGCTAAGGCTGCTACTGATAGAGTTGGGATGAGCAGCAGAAACAATTCTTCGGCGACGGTTGATAGTGTTCAACCCCGCCGAGTAAAATGAAAATTTTGTGTTGGAATTGTCAGGTCTCGGTAATATCCAGGCAGTTGTTTCTCTACAATATGTTTGTTCAAAACATGATGTCGATGTTCTTTTCCTTTGTGAAACTAGGTTAAACAGGCACAATATGGACCATATTAAGTTTAAGTTAGGAATGCATGGTTGCATAGCCATTGAATCCAACCCTTCTTGTATAAGGCTTACTATTATTTGGAATAATAGAACTTCTATTGATTTATTTTCTTACTCGGATCGTCATATTGATGTTATAGTTACCTTTGGGCAAATACAATTCCATTTTTCCGGTTTACATGGATTCCCTGAAACTGCAAACAAATACAAAACTTGGCAATTAATAGATACTTTAACATCAACCCCTTCTCTTCCCTGGCTTTTAGGGGGATTTTAATGAAATCCTTTATGAAAATGAAAAACAAGGTGGTTCTCATCGTGCGCGATCACAAATTAACAATTTTTGAGATTGTCTTGATAAGAATGATCTTTACGACTGTAAGCCAACGTCTAGATGGTTCACTTGGACTAGATCGGGACGTAATATAGAAACCATTATGGAAAGAATTGATATATTCCTTGATAACTCTGTCTGGTTTAATACCTTTCCTAACTGCCAAACTATCTCTTTCTTTCAGGCGCGTTCTGACCATTGCCCAATTTTAATAGACACTAGTCCATCATATACCCTTCGATCCATGCGGCCTAATAATCTTTTTCGCTATGAGAACTGTTGGGCTGATAATCCAAAAGTTTCATGTCGAATTCGAGAGATTTGGTCTAACCAATCCCGCTCGACTCTTTAGAAACTTCAGGATATTGGATGATTTCTATCCACCTGGAAAACTAACAAATGCATAAAATCCAATGAGCGTATCAACCAACTGAATAATTTCATTAATATGTGTCTCAAACGACATCCTTCTGATATGGATATCCATAACTTTTTTCTGCTAAAAGTGAGCTTGATAGCTTGCTAAATGCGAAAGAAATCTATTGGGCTCAACGAGCTCGAACACACTGGTTAGAACACGGTGAAAAAAATACTTCCTTTTTCCATGCCAGAGCGAATTACCATATTACTGGACTTCTCAACAACCAGAATATATGGCAAACACATACAAACGATATCATGTCTACTGCTATTAATTACTTTCAAAACCTTTTTACGTCTTCCTCTCCTACTATTTCATCTTCCATCTTGGATAACATTCCCACTATTGTTAACGAATCAATGAACAATGATATTAACAAGGATTTCACAATAGATGAAGTAACCATTGCTTTTCGTGATATTAACCCGAGGAAAGCCCTGAGAGTTGATGGATTCCCAAGTGGTTTCTTCGGGAAGCATTGGATATCCTTGGCCAAGACTTCACAAACCTTTGTCTCAGGCTCTTAAAAGGGTCGGTTAATATGGAAGAGGTTAATCGGACCATCATTGTTCTTATCCCCATAATCAGTGATCCCACTACAATACGTCATCTAAGACCTATTAGTCTTTGCACAGTCATCTATAAAACTATATCGAAAGCATTTGTTAACAGTCTAAAATCTATCATACCCTTATGTATTAGTGGCAATCAAGTTGCTTTTGTTCAAGGAAGGAACATTACTGATAACATCCTTATTACCCATGAGCTCATCCATACTTTAAATACTGATGTAACATCCCTTGCAAAAGGTGCTAGCTTAAAGCTAGATATGGAAAAGGCCTTCGACCGTGTTGAATGGCCTTTTCTAGAACAAATTATGATTCGGTTAGGTTTCAACTCTTGCTGGGTATCCCTTATTATGAGGTGTGTATCCGCAGTATCCCTCCAAGTACGTATCAACGAATCCCTTTCACGACCTTTCAAACCCAATAGAGGACTACGACAAGGGGAACCTCTCTCCCATTTCCTGTTTCTTTTTTGTACTCAAGGCTTCTCAGCTTTGCTCAACGCTGAGCAAACAAATGATAACCTCCCTGGACTTTGTGCCAGCAGGAATGGACAACGTGTCAACCATATCCTTTTTGCAGATGACTGTGTAGTTTTAATTAGAAACACAACTATAGAAGCTTAACGCCTTAAGAACGCTCTACATACTTATGTTACTTCGCCCGGGCAAGCGGTAAACTTTGAAAAATCTACTATTTTCTTTTCACGGAAAACCTTTACATCACTATGATCGGAAATCAATGATATCCTCCATGTACGAGAAGTGGATGATCCAGGTATTTATCTAGGAGTCCCACTCTTAATAGGGAAGAACAAGACAATGGCTTTGGGGTTTACCAGGGAACAAATGAATGTTCAACTAAGTAAATGGGTTAAACACCTTCTTTCCTTTAGTGGAAGAGAAATTTTCCTCAAATTCGTCATACAATCTATGCCTCAATATGTTATGTCTTGCTATCTTCTACCACAAAACATTATTGATGACATGACCATTTCGATACACTGATACTGGTGGTCTGGGAAAGCTGACAAACGAGGTTGGCATATGCTTCCTTGAGACACTATCTGTCTGCCGAAAGCAGCAGGAGTTATACTATTTTGCGACCTACACCACTTTAATATTGCATTGCTAGGTAAACAAGTCTGGCGTTTAGTTTGTGAACATGACAACCTTCTTAGTCAGGTCTACAAATGCAAGTACTACCCAACGAGCTCGATCCTTGATTCTGATTACACTCGGAGTTCTTCCTTTGCCTGGAAAGATCTTAGCATAGCTATCTCTAAACTTCGTAATGGTTTCTTCAAACGTCTTGGCATGTCAAGTAACGTTCAAATCCACTTTGACAAGTGGGGTGGCTCTCAGCCTGTACACCTTTATGGTGACTATGAGGTGAATGAGGAAATCCCTCTACGTGTAGGTACCTTCATGATATCTAACCTACCCCGATGAGATGAATCAAAAGTAAGAAATTACTTTTCCCATGAAGATGCTAATACCATACTTGATGTACCAATTATTAATGATATAAAAGATACCACACTTCGGGGTCACCATGACTCTGGTATCTGTATAGTACGGTCTGGTTAACAATTTTTGCTGTTGCAGTCAGGGCCTGTTAATAGGCCCTCTAAACTGTGGAAAATTCAATCCAAATTGCTTACTCTACCCAAGGTTCGTTCCTTTGGATGGCGATTATGTCATGATGCACTACCCTCTGGCCACAAAATCCTTCAAGTCAATCTTGGTACGGGGGTTTTCCCTATTTGTAACATGGCTATTGAATCCACCCTCCATGCTATGAGGGACTGTCCTAGTGCTAAGGAGCCGCTCCAATTGGCAGGGCTCCTCACTCGAATTTTGTCTTGTAGCGACCTTTTAAAAACTTGACATTATTAGTTTAGGACAAAGGGTCACTATTTTGAAAAATTAAAATTGGGAATTTGGAAATTGTCCAAAAATTATGAAATTAGGTTTAAATTGGTTTAGAATTAGGAGCACAAAAATCTAGGGTTTGAAACTAAAGTTAGGAATTGAAATTAGAGATTTAGGGTTTGAAAAATTAGGGATTGGAAGATTAGGATAAAATTGAGAATTTAAGATTAGGGATTCGAAAGGTTAAATTTAAAAAGGGGAAAGTAATTTTAAAAAGGAATTTGGAATTTTAAATTGAAAAGGGAAAATTTGAAAATTAGGGTTGAAAAAAAAGAATTTTGAAATTAGGGTTTAAAAAATGAGTGGGAGTTGCCATCAGACACTTTGGTAGGCCAGACACCGTAAAAACCAAAGATTCGAAAAGGACGGATCCGAGAGTTGGTTACGGTTTAAAAACGGGCTTACGGTTTAAAAAAACCACCCAAAATTGGCACCTTTATCAAAATAACCACTTAATTAAATTTTAGAAATTTCGTTTTAAAGTGGTTTTTAAATTATGATTTGTTTAAAGATTCGAATAAAGTTTTATTTTTACCATGTCTTTATTTAGAGGTAACGTATACACCGCGACCACTACGTTGGAACGTGGGCCCATTACGACCGAATAAAGACGTGATTATTATATTCACTAATAATAAAGTGTGATGCAAAGTGACAAAAACAACAACAAATATATAAACAACATGTGCATAAAATAACATAATATAAATGCAATATAACAGTGAACAAAATTAAATCTATGTACAACTAAAATATGCATAGCATAAAACATGACATAAGAAAACAAAATGCTTAACAAATAGATAAAAGCAATATCTAATCAAAAGAGCATGATAAAAATAAAAACATATACAATAATTATGAAAAGTAAATTAAAAGCATGATAAAAATGTGTAATGCAACAAAATAAGTGACAAAGGCATGACAAAAGTAAATAAATAGATGTGCATAAAGTAATAATAAAAAAACACATGCATAAATAAATAAACACATGAATGATCATAACAATAAACAAATAAAAAGCAATGCATAATGTAATAAAAAAAGATGATAAAAATTAAAGTAAATAAATACAATTAAAATAAAGTAAAAAGAAACAAAAACATATTGTAAAGGACGGAATTATAAAATAAAATAAAGAGATAAGAACTCGGAAGACAAATAAACCAAGGGGAAGTGTTCCAAATAAGAATAAAAAAACACTGAGGGACCTAATAATAATAAAATCATTTAAATAGTTAATCTTTGGCTTTTGAGAAAAATTATACAGATTAACCTAAAATTTTCAGCTTTTTACTCGGTTATAATTTGAACGAATTCTCTATAAAGCCTTTTTAGACATGCACATTTTAATCCCAACAAAACAAAAATCAGATTATATTAAATCAAATTTTATGATTTCAAATAGTTAATTATGGGAATTTGAACTAAATTATACAAATAAATCTAAATTTTTTAGCTTTTTGCTCGGTTGAAATTCGAACGGATTCTCTAGAAAGACTTTTTACACATGAATGTTTTAATCTCAACAAAACCAAAATCAGATGTTAGTAAATCAAATTTTATTAGTTCAAGTAGTTAATTATGGCCTTTTAAACAAAATTATACAGATTAATCTAAAATTTTTAGCTTTTTACTCGGTTAAAATTCAAACGGATTATCTATAAAGCCCATTTAGACATGCACGTTTTAATCCCAAAACAACAACAACAATATGTTAGTAAATCAAATTTTATGAGTTCAAATAGTTAATTATTGGCTTTTGAGCAAAATTATACAGATTAATCTAAAATTTTCAGCTTTTTACTCGATTATAATTCGAACAGATTCTCTATAAAGCCTTTTTCAAAACCAGATGTTATTAAATCAAATTATATGGGTTCAAATAGTTAATTATGGTCTTTTGAACAAAATTATACATATTAATCTAAAATTTTTAGCTTTTTACTCGGTCAAAATTCGAACGAATTCTCTATAAAGCCTTTTCAGACATGCACGTTTTAATCCCAACAAAACCAAAACCAGATGTTATTATATGAAATTTTATAAGTTTAAATAGTTAAAGATGGGCTTTTGAACAAAATTATATAGATTAATCTAAAATTCGAACGGATTTTCTATAAGGTATTTTTAGACATGCATGTTTTAATTCCAACAAAACGAAAACTAGATGTTATTAAGTCAAATTTTATGAGTTCAAATAGCTAATTATGGGCTTTTGAACAAAATTATACAGATTAATCTAAAATTCTCAGCTTTTTACACGGTTAAAATTCGAACGGATTCTCTATAAAGCTCATTTAGACATGCACGTTTTATTCCAAAAAAACGACAACCATATATTATTAAATCAAATTTAATAAGTTCAAAAAGTTAATTATTGGCTTTTTAATAAAATTATACAGATTAATCTAAAATTTTCAATTTTTTATTCGGTTTAAATTCGAACAGATTCTCTATAAAGCCTTTTTAGACATGCACATTTTAATCCCAAGAAAATGAAAACCAGATGTTATTAAATCATATTTTATGAGTTCAAATAATTAATTATGGGCTTTTGAACAAAATTAAACAAATTAATCTAAAATTTTCAGCTTTTTGCTCGGTTAAAATTCGAACGGATTCTCTATAAAGCATTTTTAGATATGCTTGTTTTTATCCCAACAAAACAAAAACCAGATGTTATTAAATCAAATTTTATGAGTTTAAATAGTTAACTACGGGCTTTTGAATAAAATTATACAAATTAATCTAAAATTTTTAGCTTTTTGCTTAGTTAAAATTCGAACGGATTCTCTATAAAGCCTTTTTAGATATGCTCGTTTTAATCCCAACAAAACGAAAACCAGATGATATTAAATCAAATTTTATGAGTTCAAATAGTTAACTATGGGATTTTGAACAAAATTATACAGATTGATCTAAAATTTTTAGCTTTTAATCGGTTAAAATTCGAATGGATTCTCTATAAAGCCTTTTTAGACATGCACGTTTTAATCCCAACAAAACCAAAATCAGATGTTATTAAATCAAATTTTATGAGATCAACTAGTTAATTATGGGCTTTTGAACAAAATTATAGAGATTAATCTAAAATTTTCAGCTTTTTTACTCAGTCAAAATTCGAATGGATTCTCTATAAGGTCTTTTTAGACATGCACGTTTTAATCCCAATAAAACCAAAACTAGATGTCATTAAGTCAAGTTTTATGAGTTTAAATAGTTAAAGATTGGCTTTTGAACAAAATTATTTAGATTAATCTAAAATTTTCAGCTTTTTACTCGGTTAAAATTCGAACGGATTCTCTATAAAGCCCATTTAGACATGCACGTTTTAATCCCAACAAAACTAAAATCAAATGTGATTTAATGAGCTGGGGCATGAAATATTAGCATGCATGATTTAAAAAAGTATTGCAAATTATGGTTTCATCATGGTTTTAAATAGATGCATTGATGATTTGTGTAGAGCTTCCTCACTAAGCATGTTTGCTTAAGCTCTCTTTTCATCCATGCAGAGAAATAAAGGCACTTGGAGCTTCATTCGAGGCAAGGGAACCAAGGGGAAGATTCACTTGAATTTGGTATGTTTTTGGCAAATAAATTAGGCAAGGCAATGTGTAACACAACCTATGTGAGGAGTGTATACTTAGGCTTTGATTCATGATGTAATAAGACCAATATTGTTTGGTTGTTAATTGTTGAACTTGGGATTTGTTTGAGTGGTTGTAGCATGCTCTAACTTGATTGTTATGCTGCTTTTCAATCTTTAGGAAGCATGCCTATAGGTCTCCTTGTGATCTTTTCTGATATTTTGAGGTATGGTTATGTTGATGGTGATGCCTAGGAATGTTGCATATAGCTTCGGGTTAATAATGTTTTTGCTTGGGTGATTTAAATGAGCTTAATACGTCTCACACAATCCAGAATGCAGGGGGTATCGAAACACCCTGTGGCAGTATCGATACCCTTATGCTACTGGACATGGTTGTATCGAACCAGGGTTTGGTACCAAATGCTACTGGATATGTCTGTTCCGAAACACCCTATGGCCTGTTTCAAAATAGGTGACATGTTCCGAAACACTTCAGGGTTGTTTCGAAACACCTGGCTTAAGAAAGGCAATTCGAGAGTTTTGAATGCATGAAATGTAGGATTTAATTTAGTAAGCGAATACAGTGGATTTATGCGTAATTTTAGGAGATGTTGTGTCACCATGATTCACATTATAACCCGAATATACATCGTATGATTTAAGATGGATGAAATACCCAATATTACATACTTTGCAATTAGGTCCATAAATGCTAGAACGTAAAATCGATTAATTAAGATACCTTGTTTGATCTGAATTGGATGTTGAATGTGTTAAGCTTGCTTAATTGTTATCCGGTGGATTGATTGTAGATATGGTGACGTAAATTAGTTTCTTACGTTCCGGTCCCTAATCATGTATGCGTTTAATTGTTTTACACATAATTGTGTAATTGCGTTCGTCTCTGTATACTTGAGTTAATCACACATAGGGAATTAATGGTGCATCTAGGTAAGATAAAATAAAAAAAAGTATAACAGTTTTAGGGTTGTTTATCGAATCGAACCTTCGCGGGTTTGGTTTGATATTCCCCGTGTAACTCGTTTAGTGTTGGTTTCGTCTAGGCCAAGCTAAGGGGTTACAAAACGAAAACCAGATGTTATTGAATCAAATTTTATGAGTTCAAATAGTTAATTATTAGATTTTGAACAAAATTATACAAATTAATCTAAAATTTTCAGCTTTTTGCTCGGTTAAAATTCGAACGGATTCTCTATAAAGCCTTTTTTTAGACATGCATGTTTTAATCCAAAAAAACGACAATCATATATTATTAAATCAAATTTTATGTGTTCAAATAGTTAATTATTTGCTTTTTAATAAAATTATACAGATTAATCTAAAATTTTCAGCTTTTTACTCGGTTATAATTCGAACGAATTCTCTATAAAGCCTTTTTAAACATGCACATTTTAATCCCAACAAAACGAAAACCAGATGTAATTAAATCAAATTTTATGAGTTCAAATAGTTAATTATGGTCTTTTGAACAAAATTATATAGATTAATCTAAATTTTTTAGCTTTTTACTCGTTTAAAATTCAAACGGATTCTCTAAAAGGTATTTTTAGACATGCACATTTTAATCCCAACCAAAAGAAAAACTAATATTATTAGATCATATTTTATGAGTTCAAATAGTTAATTATTGGCTTTTTAGCAAAATTATACAGATTAATCTAAAATTTTCAGCTTTTTACTCAGTTATAATTTGAAAGAATTCTCTATAAAGCCTTTTTAAACATGCACATTTTAATCCCAACATATCGAAAACCAAATGTTATTAAATCATATTTTATGAGTTGAAATAGTTAATTATGGGCTTTGTAAGAAAGTTATACAAATTAATCTAAACTTTTTAACTTTTTACTAGGTTAAAATTTGAACGGATTCTCTATAAAGCCTTTTTTTATATGCCCGTTTTAATCCCAACAAAACGAAAACCAGATGTGATTAAATCAAATTTTATGAGATCAAATAGTTAATTATGGTCTTTTGAACAAAATTATACAAATTAAACTAAAATTTTCAGCTATTTACTCGGTTAAAATTCGAACGGATTCTTTATAAAGCATTTTTAGACATGCCCAACAAAACGAAAACCAGATGTTTTTAAGTCAAATTTTATGAGTTCAAATAGTTAATTATGGGCTTTTGAATAAAATTATACAAATTAGTTTAAAATTTTTAGCTTTTTTACTCGGTTAAAATTCGAACGGATTTTCTATAAAGCCAATTTAGACATGCACGTTTTAATCCAAAAACGACAACCATATATTATTAAACCAAATTTTATGAGTTCAAATAGTTAATTATTGGCTTTTGAACAAAATTATACAGATTAATCTAAAATTTTCAACTTTTTACTCAGATAAAATTCGAACAGGTTCTCTATAAAGCCTTTTTAGACATGCACATTTTAATCCCAACAAAACAAAAACCAGATGTAATTAAATAATATTTTATGAGTTCAAATAGTTAATTATGGGCTTTTAAACAAAATTATTCATATTAATCTAAAATTTTCATCTTTTTACTCGATTAAAATTCGAACGATTCTCAATAAAGCCTTTTTAGACAAGCACGTTTTAATCCCAATATAACCAAAACCAGATGTTAATAAATCAAATATTATGAGTTCAAAAATTTAATTATGGGCTTTTGTAAAAAAATATACAAATTAATCTAAAATTTTTAGCTTTTTACTCGGTCAAAATTCGAACGGATTTTCTATAAAACCTTTTTTGATATTCTTGTTTTAACCCCAACAAAACCAAAACCAGATGTTATTAAGTCAAGTTTTATGAGTTCAAATAGTCAAAGATGGGCTTTTGAACAAAATAGATTAATCTAAAATTTTTAGCTTTTTACACGGTTAAAATTCGTACGGATTCTCTATAAGGTATTTTTAGACGTGCACGTTTTAATCCCAACAAAAAGAAAATCAGATGTTATTAAGTCAAATTTTATGAGTTCAAATAGTTAATTATGGGCTATTAAACAAAATTATACAGATTAATCTAAAATTCTCAGCTTTTTACTCTGTTAAAATTCGAATGGGTTCTCAATAAAGACCATTTAGACATGCACGTTTTAATCCAAAAAAAACGACAACCATATATTATTAAATCAAATTTTATGAGTTCAAATAGTTAATTATTGGCTTTTGAATAAAATTATACAGATTAATCTAAAAATAGCTTTTTACTCGGTTAAAATTTAAACGGATTCTCTATAAAGCCTTTTTAGACCTGCACGTTTTAATCCCAACAAAACAAAAACTAGATGTTATTGAATCAAATGTTATGAGTTCAAATAGTTAATTATTGGCTTTTTATCAAAATTATACAGATTAAACTAAAATTTTTAGCTTTTTACTCGGTTATAATTCGAACGAATTCTCTATAAAGCCTTTTTAAACATGCACATTTTAATCCCGACAAAACAAAAACCAGATGTTATTAAATCATATTTTATGAGTTGAAATAGTTAATTATGGGCTTTTTAAGAAAGTTATACAAATTAATCTAAAATTTTCAACTTTTTACTAGTTAAAATTCGAACGGATTCTCTATAAAGCCATTTTTGATATGCCCATTTTAATCCCAACAAAACGAAAATCGGATATGATTAAATCAAATTTTATGAGATCAAATAGTTAATTATGGTCTTTTGAACATAATTATACAAATTAAACTAAAATTTTCAGCTATTTACTCGGTTAAAATTCGAACGGATTCTTCAAAAAGCATTTTTAGACATGCACATTTTAATCCCAACAAAACGAAAACCAGATATTATTAAGTCAAATTTTTTGAGTTCAAATAGTTAATTATGGGCTTTTGAACAAAATTATACAAATTAATCTAAATTTTTTAGCTTTTTACTTAGTTAAAATTCGAACGGATTCTCTATATAGCCTTTTTTGATATGTCGATTTTAATCCTAACAAAACAAAAACCAGATGTAATTAAATAAAATTTTATGAGTTCAAATAGTTAATTATGGTCTTTTAAACAAAATTATACGGATTAATCTAAAAATAGATTTTTACTCGGTTAAAATTCGAAAGGATTCTCTCTAAATCCTTTTTAGACCTGCACGTTTTAATCCCAACAAATCAAAAACAAGATGTTATTAAATCAAATGTTATGAGTTCAAATAGTTAATTATTGGCTTTTGAATAAAATTATACAGATTAATCTAAATTTTCAATTATTTTTTTGATTAAAATTCGAACGGATTCTCTATAAAGGCTTTTTAGACATTCACATTTTAATCCCAACAAAACGAAAAACAGATGTAATTAAATCATATTTTATGAGTTCAAATAATTAATTATGCACTTTTGAAAAAAATTATACAAATTAATCTAAAATTTTCAGCTTTTTGCTCGGTTAAAATTCGAACGGATTCTCTATAAAGCCTTTTTAGATATGCTTGTTTTCATCCCAACAAAACGAAAACTAGTTATTATTAAATCAAATTTTATGAGTTTAAATAGTTAATTATGGGATTTTGAAAATAATAATACAGATTAATCTAAAATTTTCAACTTTTTACTCGATTAAAATTCGAATAGATTCTCTATAAGACATTTTTAGACATGCACGTTTTAATCCAAACAAAATGAAAACCAGATGTTACTAAAAAAAATTTATGAGTTCAAATAGTTAATTATGGGCTTTTGGACAAAATTATACAAATTAATCTAATTTTTTTTAGCTTTTTACTTGGTTAAAATTCGAACGGATTCTCTATAAAGCCTTCTTTGATATGCCGGTTTTAATGCTAACAAAATGAAAACCAGATGTAATTAAATCAAATTTTATGATTTCAAATAGTTAATTATGGTCTATTGAACAAAATTATATGGATTAATCTAAAAATAGCTTTTTACTCGGTTTAAATTGGAACGGATTCTCTATAAAGCCTTGTTAGACCTACCCGTTTTAATCCCAACAAAACAAAAACCAGATGTTATTGAATCAAATGTTATGAGTTCAAATAGTTAATTATTGGCTTTTTAGCAAAATTATACAGATTAAACTAAAATTTTCAGCTTTTTACTAGGTCAAAATTCAAACGGATTCTCTATAAAGTCTTTTTAGACATGCATGTTTTACTCCCAACAAAACAAAAAGCAGATGCTATTAAATCATATTTTATGAGTTCAAATAATTAATTATGGGCTTTTGAAAAAAATTATACAAATTAATCTAAAGTTTTCAGCTTTTTGCTCGGTTAAAATTCGAACAGATTCTCCACAAAGCCTTTTTAGATATGCTTGTTTTCATACCAACAAAACGAAAACTTGATGTTATTAAATCTAATTTTATGAGTTTAAATAGTTAATTATGGGCTTTTGAAAATAATAATACAGATTAATCTAAAATTTTCAGCATTTTACTCGGTTAAAATTCGAATGGATTCTCTATAAGGCATTTTTAGACATGCACGTTTTAATCCAAACAAAACGAAAACCAGATGTTACTAAATAAAAATTTATGAGTTCAAATAATTAATTATGGGCTTTTGGACAAAATTATATAAATTAATCTAATTTTTTTAGCTTTTTACTTGGTTAAAATTCGAATGGATTCTCTATAAAGCCTTTTTTGATATGCCGGTTTTAATCCTAACAAAATGAAAACCAGATGTAATTAAATCAAATTTTATGAGTTCAAATAGTTAATTATGGTCTTTTGAACAAAATTATACGGATTAATCTAAAATTTTCAGCTTTTCACTCTATTAAAATTTGAACGGATTCTCTATAAAGCCTTTTTAGACATGAATGTTTTAATCCCAACAAAACAAAAACCAATGTTATTGAATCAAATTTTATGAGTTTAAATAGTTAATTACTGGCTTTTGAACAAAATTATATAGATTAATCTAAAATTTTTCGCTTTTTACTCGGTTAAAATTCGAACGGATTCTCTATAAAGCTTTTTTAGACAAAACCAAATGTTATTAAATCAAATTTTATGAGTTTAAATAATAAAATATGGGCTTTTGTACAAAATTGTATAGATTAATCTAAAATTTTCAACTTTTTACTCGTTTAAAATTCAAACGGATTCTCTAAAAGGTATTTTTAGACATGCACATTTTAATCCCAACCAAAAGAAAAACTAATATTATTAAATCATATTTTATGAGTTCAAATAGTTAATTATGGGCTTTTGAACAAAATTATACAGATTAATCTAAAATTTTCAGCTTTTTACTCTCTTAAAATTCGAACCGATTCTCTATATAGCCCATTTAGACACGCACGTTTTATTCCATCAAATTTTATGAGTTCAAATAGTTAATTATTGGGTTTTGAGCGCATTCTCTATAAAGCATTTCTAGATATGTACGTTTCAATTCCAACAAAACCAAAACCAGATTTTATTAAATCAAATTTTATGAGTTTAAATAGTTAAATATGGGTTTTTGAACAAAATTATATTGATTAATCTAAAATTTTCAACTTTTTACTCGGTTAAAGTTCGAACGGATTCTCTATAAGACATTTTTAGACATGCACATTTTAATCCCAACAAAACAAAAACTAGATGTTTTTAAATCATATTTTATGAGTTCAAATTGTTAATTATTGGCTTTTGAAAAAAATTTACAAATTAATCTAAAATTTTCAGCTTTTTACTAGGTTAAAATTCAAACTGATTCTCTATAAAGCATTTTTAGACATGCACGTTTTAATCCCAACAAAACCAAAACTAGATGTTATTGAATCAAATTTTATTAGACTAAATAGTTAATTATGAGCTTTTGAATAAAATTATACAGATTAATATAAAATTTTCAACTTTTTACTCGGTTAAAATTCAAACGGATTCTCTATAAAGCCGTTTTAGACATGTAGGTTTTAATCCCAGCAAAACCAAAACCCAAACCAGATGTTGTAGAATCAAATTTCATGAGTTTAATAGTTAATTATTGGCCTTTGAACAAAATTATACAGATTAATCTAAAATTTTCAGCTTTTTACTCAGTTAAAATTGAAACGGATTCTCTGTAAAACCTTTTTAGACATGTATATTTTAATCCCAACAAAACGAAAACCAGATATTATTAAACTGTATTTTATGAGTTCAAATAATTAATTAGGCTTTTGAACAAAATTATACAGATTAATCTATAATTTTCAGCTTTCTACTAGGTCAAAATTCGAACGGATTCTCTGTAAAGCCTTTTTAGACATGTACATTTTAATCCCAACAAAACGAAAACCAGATATTATTAAATCAAATTTTATGAGTTCAAATAGTTAACTATGGGCTTTTGAACAAAACTATATAAATTAATCTAAAATTTTCAGCTTTTTACTTGGTTAAAATTCGAACGGATTCTCTATAAAGCCTTTTTTGATATGCCCATTTTAATCTTAACAAAACGAAATCCAGATGTAATTAAATAAAATTTTATGAGTTCAAATATTTAATTATGGTCTTTTGAACAAAATTATACAGATTAATCTAAAATTTTCAGCTTTTCACTCTATTAAAATTTGAACGGATTCTCTATAAAGCCTTTTTAGACATGAATGTTTTAATCCCAACAAAACAAAAACCAATGTTATTGAATCAAATTTTATGAGTTTAAATAGTTAATTACTGGCTTTTGAACAAAATTATATAGATTAATCTAAAATTTTTCGCTTTTTACTCGGTTAAAATTCGAACGGATTCTCTATAAAGCTCTTTTAGACATGCACGTTTTTATCCTAAAAAACGACAATCATATGTTATTAAATCAAATTTTATGACTTCAAATAGTTAATTATTGGCCTTGGAACAAAATTATACAGATTAATCTAAAATTTTCCATTTTTTTTGGATAAAATTCGAATGGATTCTCTATAAAGCCTTTTTAGACATATACATTTTAATCCAAATAAAACAAAAACCAGATGTTATTAAATAAAATTTAATGAGTTCAAATAGTTAATTATAGGCTTTTGAACAAAATTAATAAACTAATCTAAAATTTTCACCTTTTAACTTGGTTAAAATCCGAACGGATTCTCTGTAAAGCCTTTTTAGATATTCTCGTTTTAATCCTAAAAAAATGAAAAACAAATATTATTAAATAAAATTTTATGAGTTCAAATAGTAACTATGGGCTTTTGAACAAAATTATACAGATTAATCTAAAATTTTCAGCTTTTTACTCGGTTAAAATTTCAACGGATTCTCTATAAAGCACATTTAGATATACACGTTTTAATCCCAAAAAACGACAACCATATGGTATTAAATCAAATTTTATGAGTTCAAAAAGCTAATTATTGGCTTGTGAACAAAATTATACAGATTAATCTAAAATTTTTTGTCTTTTATCCAGTTAAAATTCGAACGGGTTCTCTATAAAGTATTTTTAGACATGCACATTTTAATCCCAACAAAACAAAAACCAGATTTTATTAAATCAAATTTTATGAGTTCAAATAGTTAACTATGGGCTTTTGAACAAAATTACACAAATTAATCTAAAATTTTCAGCTTTTTGCTCGGTTAAAATTAGAACGGATTCTCTATAAAGTCTTTTTAGATATGCTCGTTTTAATCCCAATAAAACAAAAACAGAGATGTTATTAAATCAAATTTTATGAGTTCAAATGGTCAACTATGGGCTTTTGAACAAAATTATACAGATTAATCTAAAATTTTTAGCTTTTTACTCGGTTAAAATTAGAACGGGTTCTCTATAAAGCCTTTTTAGACATGCACGTTTTAGTCAAAAAAAAGAAAATTAGATGTTATTAAATCAAATTTTATGAGTTCAAATAGTTAATATGAGCTTTTGAACAAAATTATACATATTAATATAAAATTTTTAGCTTTTTACTCGGTTAAATTTCAAACGGATTCTCTATAAATCCCATTTAGATATGCAAGTTTTAATCCTAAAAAAATGAAAACCATATGTTATTAAATCAAATTTTATGAGTTCAAATAGTTAATTATTGGCTTTTGAACAAAATTATACAGATTAATCTAAAATTTTCAATTTTTTCGGATAAAATTCGAACGTATTCTCTATAAAGCCTTTTTAGATATATACATTTTAATCCAAATAAAACAAAAACAAGATGTTATTAAATAATATTTTATGAGTTGAAATAGTTAATTATAGGCTTTTGAACAAAATTAATAAACTAATCTAAAATTTTTACCTTTCTACTTGGTTAAAATTCGAACGGATTCTCTGTAAAGCCTTTTTAGATATGCTCGTTTTAATCCTAACAAAACGAAAAAAAATATTATTAAATAAAATTTTATGAGTTCAAATAGTAACTATGGGATTTTGAACAAAATTATACAAATTAATCTATAATTTTCAGCTTTTTACTTGGTTAAAATTCGAAAGATTCTTTATAAAGCCTTTTTTAATGTACGCATTTTAATCCTAATAAAACGAAAACCATATGTAATTAAATCAAATTTTATGAGTTCAACTAGTTAATTATGGTCTTTTGAACAAAATTATACAGATTAATCTAAAATTTTTAGCTTTTTACTCTCTTAAAATTCGAACGGATTCTCTATAAAGCCCATTTAGATATGCACGTTTTAATCCCAATAAAACCAAAATCAGATGTGATTAAATCAAATTTTATGAGTTCAAATAGTTAATTATGGTCTTTTGAACAAAATTATACAGATTAATCTAAAATTTTCAGCTTTTTACTCGGTTAAAATTCGAACGAATTCTTTATAAAGCCCATTTAGACATGCAAGTTTTAATCCCAAAAAAACAACAATCATATGTTATTAAATCAAATTTTATGAGTTCAAATAGTTAATTATTGGCTTTTGAACAAAATTATACAGATTAATCTAAATTTTTAGCTTTTTACTCGGTCAAAATTCGAACGGATTCTCTGTAAAGCTTTTTTAGACATGTGCGTTTCAATTCCAATAAAACCAAAACCAGATTTTATTATATCAAATTTTATGAGTTTAAGTAGTTAAATATGAGCTTTTGAACAAAATTATATTAATTAATCTAAAATTTTTAGCTTTTTACTCGGTTAAAGTTCGAACGAATTCTCTATAAGGCATTTTAAGACATGCACGTTATAATCCTAACAAAATGAAAACTAGATGTTATTGAGTCAAATTTTATGATTTCAAATAGTTAATTATGGGCTTTTTAACAAAAATATACAGATTAATCTAAAATTTTCAGCTTTTTACTCAGTTAAAATTCGAACGGATTCTCTATAAAGCCCATTTAGACATGCACGTTTTAATTCAAAAAAAACGACAAGCACATATTACTAAATAAAATTTTATGAGTTCAAATAGTTAATTATGGTCTTTTGAACAAAATTATACAGATTAATCTAAAATTTTCATCTTTTTACTTGGTTAAAATTCGAACGGATTCTCTATAAAGCCTTTTTAGACATGCACATTTTAATCCCAACAAAACAAAAACCAGATGTTATTATATGAAATTTTATGAGTTGAAATAGCTAAAGATGGGCTTTTGAACAAAATTATATTAATTAATCTAAAATTTTCAGCTTTTTACTCGGTTAAAGTTCGAACTGATTCTCTATAAGTCATTATAAGACATGCACGTTATAATCCTAACAAAATGAAAACTATATGTTATTAAGTAAAATTTTATGAGTTTAAATAGTTAATTATGGGCTTTTGAAAATAATTATACAGATCAATCTAAAATTTTTAGATCAATCTAAAATTTTCAGCTTTTTACTCAGTTAAAATTCGAAAGAATTCTCTATAAGACATTTTTAGACATGCACGTTCTAATCCCAACAAAACAAAAACCAAATGTTTTTAAATCATATTTTATGAGTTTAAATTGTTAATTATGGTCTTTTGAACAAAATTATATAGATTAATCTAAATTTTTCAGCTTTTTATTCGGTCAAAATTCGAACGGATTCTCTATAAAGCATTTCTAGACATGTACGTTTCAATTCCAATAAAACCAAAATCAGATGTTATTAAATCAAATTTTATGAGTTCAAATAGTTAATTATTGGCTTTTGAACAAAATTATACAGATTAATCTAAAATTTTCATCTTTTTACTCGGTTAAAATTCGAACGGATTCTCTATAAAGCCTTTTTAGACATGAAAATTTTAATCCCAACAAAACGAAAACAAGATGTTATTAAATCATATTTTATGAGTTCAAATAGTTAATTATGGGCTTTTAAACAAAATTATACAGATTAATCTAAAATTTTCAACTTTTTAATAGGTTAAAATTCAAACAGATTCTCTATAACGCATTTTTAGACATGCACGTTTTAATCCCAACAAAAAGAAAACAGATGTTATTAAATCAAATTTTATAAGTTGAAATAGTTAATTATGGGCTTTTGAAAATAATTATACAGATCAATCTAAAATTTTTAGCTTTTTACTCGGTTAAAATTCGAACGGATTCTCTATAAAGCCTTTTTAGACAAGCACGTTTTAATCCCAACAAACCCAAAGCCAGATTTTATTGAATCAAATTTTATGACTTTAAATAGTTAATTATGGTTATTTGAACAAAATGATATAGATTAATCCAAAATTTTTAATTTTTTAATCGGTTAAAGTTCGAACGGATTCTCTATAAGGCATTTTAAGACATGCACGTTATAATCCTAACAAAAATGAAAACTAGATGTTACTGAGTCAAATTTTATGAGTTCAAATAGTTAATTATGGGCTTTTCAACAAAATTATACAGATTAATCTAAAATTTTCAGCTTTTTACTCAATTAAAATTCGAACGGATTCTCTATAAAGCCCATTTAGACATGAACGTTTTGATTCAAAAAAACGACAACCACATATTATTAAATAAAATTTTATGAGTTCAAATTGTTAATTATGGTCTTTTGAACAAAATTATACAGATTAATCTAAAATTTTCAGCTTTTTACTCGGTTAAAATTCGAACGGATTCTCTATAAAGCTTTTTTCGACATGCACATTTTAATCCCAACAAAACAAAAACCATGTAACCCCCATAATTTATCTAATTTCTTAGAATAAAAGTTAGGGTTCACAATATTAAAACTTGATTCGCAAGGTAGGTTTTTATTAAAACAAAAGATAAGAATAAATCGCTTAAAATAATCTCCACCAAACATACTGAAGTATTATCCAAATAAAATAAAGTTCAACCCAACAATAAATCGTAAAAAGTCTAGAAAGTCCGAAATAAAGTTCTAAATCCAAAGTCCTATATAGATAATAAAATATCCGGAAATAATAAAATAGTCTGATAACTATAAAACATACGTATAGTCTGAAAATAGTAATCTCCAAGTACCGAAGTAGCCTAGGTCAAGGACCTGAAACAGGAAGCTGAGAGGGTGTAAGCTAGGGAGCCTAGTGTGTCTCTAAAGTACAGATAAAATAGGATTTTAGAACAATATATATGCAGATGATGTGGTGTATGCATGAAATGCACCCATCTCCGAACACCAACAGAAGAGTAGGTTCCCCTGAAACCCTCTAACTCTATCACACCAGCAGAAGTGGAAACTCGACCCGAAGGTGGAGCCACTGATCAGAAGTGGTATCTCGACCCGTAGGTAGAGCCACTGATCAGAAGTGATAATTCACTAACTTCCCCGTACACATAGTCTACCAGATGTAATGAATATGCATAAATAGTATCAGAGTGCATGTATTACAGTGAAACAGAAAACAAGCATATCAAATAGCAGTAACAGGAATATGATGTCAGAATGATGCATGGTCACATAGATTTTAACAAAAATTAGAACGTACTGAAAAACAGAGTCAATAGAAGAGAACACACCTGAATAGATAGCTCAACGACGATACTGACGTCGGCTGGACTCGGCTCTACCACTAGAATGCGTAGGAGTAGAACCTACGAGTAACAATTAACGTTAGACACCCTACTATGGTATTTCACTTATAAGTACACTAAACCGGAAATAACTAAAACTCACGTGCGGGTCCCGGATACTGTTAGACAGGAGGTCGTCCAGGAGGAGAAGGAGGCAGATGCTCGGGCTCGGAATCCACGTCACTTGAAGTGAACATAAACTAATTCAGAAACCACTAAAGATAAATTCTAGATAAGCATTCGAAAATAAAAGCCCGGAAAACGACACATCGGGTTTGAATTTCAAAAAAACGGATAGCGCCATCAAACTTAGGACGTCGAAAAACATAAAGTGGGCCTGGGTTGAAAAAGTCAACGCTGATGTCAGCATGGTCAACGTTGACGTTAGCAGATGACGTCATCAGGTCAATGCTGGCGTCAGCAGTGATGTCAGCTGATGACGTCAGCATGACGTTAGCGGGTCACGGGTTGGGTCAGATTGGTCGGATTCGGGTCGAGACGGTTTTTCCCGAGAAAATCTAGAATTTCCAGATTTTCTAGGAAAATCTGGAAAAATTCTAGATCTCCTCAGGGCTTGATTCGGATTAAAACAAGATTTACTCCCTCGTTCGACTCGATTAAAACCGATCTAAACTCCCCCCAAAACAGATTCGATCAAAACAACACTTACAACACCTACTAACCAAGGATTAGAACCTAAACGAAAGGGAAAGAAAACTTACCGACCACACACACTCGAAGGGCTGAAACGCGAAACAACAGGAATGGAGAAGGGAAAGAACGAAAAAAGGAACCGGATTTGCTTATAAAAACAAGACACAAAAAGAGAAACAAAATCTCCAACAGACACGGTTCAAGGTTCGGGGAAGGAAACCTTCCAAAACTAAAAAGGTAAAATTACCTTCGAAGGGCCTGAACTTTTTGGGTTTCAAAAAAGGGGTTTTCAGATTTCAGAAATTGCAAAACAAGGCCCAAATCAGATTTTAAAATTCCCAAAAATTAGGGCACAACAATTAGTGATTTGACTCTAATTAGGGAAAAACATTTGGGGTGTTACAACTCCCCCCCTTATAGAAATTTCGTCCTCGAAATTTACCTGGATCAAAAAGGTGTGGATACTGGGCTTTGATAACAGACTTGGGCTCCCAGGTAGTCTCATCAATACCTCGATTGCGCCAGAGAACCTTAACCATCTTAATGGTTTTCTTCCGAAGGACTTTCTGTCTCTGAGCAATAATCCCAACGGGTTACTCCTCATAACACAGATCTGGACGAATCTCAAAATCCTCAACGGATAGAACATGAGACGGATCAGCTTGATAACGTCTCAATACAGAAACATGAAAGACATCATGGATACGCTCAAGTTCTGGTGGCAACTTAAGCTGATAAGCAACAGGACCAACACGTCTGAGAATACGGTAAGGCCCAATGTATCTGGGACTGAGTTTGCCCTTACGGTCGAAACGAAGTACCTTCCTCCACGGAGATACTTTCAGAAAAACCTGATCGCCTACCTCAAACTCAAGATCCTTACGCCTCAAATCCGCGTAAGATTTCTGTCTGTCAAAAGCGGCTTTGAGCCGATCCCGAATCAACCTGACTGTCTCCTCAGCCATATGAACAAGATCTGGACCCAGTAAATGGTGCTCAGTGAGCTCAGTCTAACCAATCGGGGTGCGACATTTACGTCCGTACAGAGCCTTGTAAGGTGTCATCTTAATACTGGCCTGATAACTGTTATTGTATGCAAACTCTGCCAAAGGTAAGAAATCCTCCCAACTACCTTTGAAAATCCAATATACAACCTTTCAACATATCCTCAAGGATCTGAATCACATGCTCAAACTGACCATCGATCTGAGGGTGATAAGCAGTGCTGAAATTCAACCTAGTACTTAAAGTCGTATACAGAGATCCCTAGAACTTAGACGTAAATCTCGGATCTCGATCAGATATGATGGATAGAGGCACTCCATGTAATCGAACGATCTCAGAGATATATAACCGGGCTAACTTACTCAGAGGGTAAATGGTCTTAACAGGAATGAAGTGTGAAGACTTGGTCAACCGATCAACAATAACCCAGACAGAATCTTTCTTTGACAGAGTCAAAGGTAAACCACTGACGAAATCCATAGTCACACGCTCCCATTTCCACTGAGGGATCTCGATGTGCTGAAGGAGTCCAGATGGGCATTGATGCTCTGCTTTGACTTTCTGACATGTCAAACACTTGGACACAAAGCTAACAACATCCCTCTTGAGACCTTTCCACCAGTATTTTTCCCGGAGATTCTTATATATCTTGTCACCTCCAGGGTGCATAGAATACGGACTATCATGGGCTTCCCGAAGAATAACCTGCTTTAACTCAGAGTTCCTCGGAACACGGTAACGACCCCGGAAACATAGAACACCATCCTGATTCAGAGAAAAGTCCTGAGAAGTCTCTTCCTTGACTTCCGTAATCTGATGAGCCAAGAATGAATAATTGGCTGTTCAACTTGAATTTCAGATATCAGTGTAGGAACCACTCGAAGCTCGGCTAACAAACTGCCATCCTCAAACAAACTCATCCGGGCAAACAGAGCTCTCAAATCTGTAATGGCGTTACGGCTCAAAGTATCTGCAACGACATTAGCTTTACCCGGGTGGTAGTCAATCTCACAATCATAGTCCTTCAGAAGCTCCAGCCAATGTCGCTGTCTCAGGTTGAGCTCTTTCTGAGTGAGAAGATACTTAAGGCTCTTATGGTCTGTAAAGACGTAATACTTTTCTCCATAGAGATAGTGTCTCCAGATTTTTAGAGTAAAGATTACAGCCGCTAACTCTAGATCATGGGTGGGGTAGTTACACTTATGCGGTTTCAACTGTCGAGACGCATAAGCCATTACCTTCCCATCCTGCATCAGAACACAACCAAAACCGGTATATGAGGCATCATTGTAAACGGTATAGGGTTTCCCCGACTTTAGCTGTATCAGAACCGGTGCCTGTGTCAGAACTGATTTGAGTTTCTCAAAATTCTCCTGCTGAGCCTCAGACCAGGTAAACGAAACATCCTTCCGCAGAAGCTTAGTTAACGGAGCGGCTATAGAAGAAAAGCCTTCTACAAACCTCCGATAATAACCAGCTAACCCTAGAAAACTATGAATCTCAGCCACATTCTTGGGTTGCTTCCAATCTATAATAGCCTCAATTTTCTTTGGGTCCACCTGGATACCCCTAGCGGAAACAACATGGCCCAGAAACACAACCTCCGAAAGCCAGAACTCGTATTTACTGAACTTTGTATAGAGCAACTTCTCTCTCAGAGTCTGTAAAACAAAACGGAGATGCTGCTCATGCTCCTCCTCAGATTTAGAATAGACCAGAATATCGTCTATGAAGACCACAACAAACTGATCAAGATAGGGTCGAAACACCCTATTCATCATGTCCATGAATATCGTAGGGGTATTCGTAAGACCGAAGGGCATTACCAGAAACTCGTAGTGACCATAACGAGTCCGGAAGGCTGTTTTGATCACATCAGAGTCTTTAACCTTGAGTTGGTAATAACCAGATCTCAGGTCTGTCTTAGAGAACACAGAAGCTCCTCGGAACTGGTCAAACAGATCGTCGATGCGAGGAAAAGGATACTTATTCTTGATGGTCAACTTGTTCAACTTCCGGTAGTCAATACACAACCGTAGAGAACCATCTTTCTTTTTAACAAAGAGGACAGGGGCTCCATACGGAGAGACACTCGGTCGAATGAAACCTCTATCCAGAAGTTCCTGTAGCTGAACCTTAAGCTCCTTGAGCTCCTTCAGAGCTATCTGATACGGTGTCGTCGATACTGGAGTTGTCCCTGGATACAACTCAATACCAAACTCCACCTCATCCCGCTTAGAGGGAACTCCCGGTAACTCTTCTGGAAAGACATTAGGGAATTCGCACACCATACGGATCTTATCTAACCCAGAATCATATTGTCTCGGGTCAAGGATGTAGGCAAGGTAGGCCACAGATTCGTTCCTGATCATTGTCTCAGCCTTCAGAGCAGAAATCATATTGGTCAGAACCCTCTACGTTCACCGATAAGAGTTATATCACGATCATTAGAAGTTCTCAGGGTGGCCCTCTTACGCTCACAGTCCAGTGTAACTCGATGAGCTAATAGCCAATGCATCCCCAGAATCAAGTCGAAGTATCCAAACGGCAGTTCCATCAAATTAGTGGGAAAGATTTCCCCTTGAACCTCAACAGGGCAATCTTCATACACCTTAGTAACCACTACAGGGTTACCTACAGGACTATAAACTGAGACATAACTACCAATATCCTCTACAGGAATTTCCAGATATCCAAACACAGGACTAGAAACATACGAGTGTGTAGACCTATTATCAAGAAGTGCGAAAAAAGAAAGAGCATGAATAGAAAAAGTACCAGCAATGACGTCTGGCTCATCTCGGTCCTCCTGTCTCCTCGTAGCATAAACCAAGCCGGGCTGAGACCCTCCTAATCTAGCAGATCCTCTAAACTGACTGGGCCTGCCCCTACTACCGGTACCAGAAGTAGCAGGTCTACCCTGACCTCATCCCACTACAGAAGTCTGAACTGATGTTGTGATTGACCTGGAGTATGACTAGATTGGGGTGCCACTAGACAGTCCCTGAGACGGTGATCATACGAACCACAACGGAAACAGGCCCCACTCTACATACGACACTCTCCTGAGTGCCACTTCTTACAGAATGAACATTGAGGTAGGGCTTGGGTATTAGTGGATCCAGCTACACTAGCAGCAGGGGAAACAAAAGCAATTGGTCTAGAACGTGCAGAACTCTGCGGCTCAAACTCATTACGACCCCTCTTTCGGGACTGAAAACCCTGACTGTGCTGAGCAGGTGCTGCAGGCTGTCGTCTACCTCTATCCTGAACTTGGGACTCCAACTGAACCCTCAAGCTCTCATTACGCTCGGCTGTCCTAGCGCACCGAGTGATCATCTTATATTCCGTGTCATGATGAGTGGCAACAACAATCTTCAACGGTACTCAGAGTCCCTTTAAGAAATGATCACACTTTTTTTTCTCAGTGGAAACAATACCAGGGGAATACTGAAGCAAGCGGAGGAACTCAATCTCATAGTTGTTCACTGACATGTCGTTCTGCTGTAGACTTAGGAAATCATCTCGGCACTTGGCTAAATACTCAGGTCCGACATATCTTTCCTCAAAGACCTGCCTGAAAAACTCCCAGTTAAGCTTCTCCGAAGCGGTAACTTTCTCCTCTGCCTTCCACCAATTCAGGGCTTCTCCCTGAAGTAACGATATAGCGACCCTCAATTTACTATTAGAGGGATAATCCATCTCAACGAACAAACGCTGGAGCATCTTCAGCCAGTACTCAGCATCAGCTGGATCTGTACCAGTCTTACCATCGAACATGGTCATCCCAGCAGACAAAAACTCCGTAGATATGGGTTTCCTAGAACCCTCATTCTGGCGCAAATATCTGAGCAACTATCTCTGTATCATCACAGAGTCCAAACCGATAGTCTCACTGTCCCCAGACTCAAATGACCCTTACTCTGGACCGGCTGATCAACCTCGGCTTGTTGATCCTCGGTCTGAACCTTAGGTTGATCCTCCACTCCTATCTCTTGAGCCAAACTATGCTCCTGTGGCGGGTCCACAAGAGGCGGAACATTACTAGTAGAAACAGCAGATCGACCTCGGCCACGGCCTCGGCCACAGCCTCTCCCAGTAGCTAAGCGTGTACTCCTACGAGGTGGCATAGTAGAGTATCTACAGAATGACAGACAAAATCCTATATTAGTATCGGTACTTGGAGTAATATTCAGAATATTTTAGAGAATTTTCAAAATATAATTCAAAACAAAAATTCGGATTTTTAAATAATATTGTCAAAATATTTCCAGAGCAAATATCATTTTTGGACCTCACAGTCCGTGGGTTGAACCGAGCTCTGATACCACTAAATGTAACACCCAAAATTTATCTAATTTCTTAGAATAAAAGTTAGGGTTCATAATATTAAAACATGATTCGCAAGGTAGGTTTTCATTAAAACAAAAGGTAAGAATAAACCGCTTAAAATAATTATTACCAAACATACTGAAATATTATCCAAATAAAATAAAGTTCAACCCAACAATAAATCGTAAAAAGTCTAGAAAGTTCGAAATAAAGTTCTGAATCTAAAGTCCAATACAGATAATAAAATATCCGGAAATGATAAAATAGTCTGATAACTATAAAACATACGTATAGTCTGAAAATAGTATTCTCTAAGTACCGAAGTAGCCTAGGTCAAGTACCTGAAACAGGAAGTTGAGAGGGTGTAAGCTAGGGAGCCTAGTGTGTGTCTAAAGTACAGATAAAACAGGATTTTAGAACAATATATATGCAGATGATGTGGTGTATGCATAAAATGCACCCATCTCCGAACACGAACAGAAGAGTAGGTTCCCCTGAACACCTCTAACTCCATCACACCAACAGAAGTGGAAACTCGATCCGAAGGTGGAGCCACTGATCAGAAGTAGTATCTCAACCCGCAGGTGGAGCCACTGAATAGAAGTGATAATTCACTAACTTCCCCGTATACATAGTCTACCAGATGTAATGAATATGCATAAACAGTATTAGAGTGCATGTATTATTACAGTGAAACAGAAGGCAAGCATATCAGATAGCAGTAACAGGAATATGATGTCAAAATAATGCATGGTCATACGGATTTTAATAGAAATCGGAACGTATTGAAAAATAGAGTCAATAGAAGAGAACACACCTGAACAGATAGCTCAACGACGATACTGACATCGGCTGGACTCGACTCTACCACTAGAATGCGCAGGAGTAGAACCTACGAGTAACAATTAATGTTAGACACCCTACTATGCCATTTCACTGATAACTACACTAAACTGGAAATAACTAAAACTCACGTGCGAGTCCTGGATGCTGTTGAACAGGAGGTCGTCCAGGAGAAGGAGGAGGCAATTGCTCGGGCTCGGAATCCACGTCACCTGAAGTGAACAGAAACTGATTCAGAAACCACTAAAGATAAATTCTAGATAAGCATTTGAACATAAAAGCCCCCAAAACGACACATCGGGTTTGAATTTCAAAAAAACGGACAGTGCCATCAGACTCAGGATGTCGAAAAATATAAGGTGGGTCCGGGTTGAAAAGTCAATACTGACGTCAGCGTGGTCAACGCGGACGTCAGCAGTGACCTCAGCTGATGACGTCAGTAGGTCACGGGTCAGGTCAAACGGGTCGGGTTTCGGGTCGGATTCGGGTCGGGCCGGGTCGGACACGGGTCATGACGGATTTTCCCAAGAAAATCTGGAATTTCTAGATTTTCCGGGAAAATCTGAAAAAATCCTATATTTTCCAGGAAAATCTGGAAAAATTCCAGATCTCCCCAGGGCTTGATTCGGATTAAAACAAGATTTACTCCCTCATTCGATTCGATTAAAACCGATCTAAACTCCCCCCCAAAACAAATTTGATCAAAACAACACTTACAACACCTACCAACCAAGGATCAGAACCGAAACGAAAAGGAAAAAAAACTTACCGACCATACACACTCGAAGGGCTGAAACGTGAAAGAACAGGAATGGAGAAGGGAAAGAACGAAAAAAAGAACCGGATTTGCTTATAAAAACAAGACACAAAAAGAGAAACAAAATCTCTAACAGACACGGTTCAAGGCTCGGGGAAGGAAACCTTCCAAAACTAAAAAGGTAAAATTACCTTCGAAGGGCCTAAACTTTTTGGGTTTCAAAAAGGGGGCCTTCAGATTTCAGAAATTGCAAAACAAGTCCCAAATCAGATTTTTAAAATTCTCAAAAATTAGGGCACAACAATTAGGGATTTGACTCTAATTAGGGAAAAACACTTGGCGTGTTACAAACCAGATGTTATTATATGAAATTTTATGAGTTTAAATAGTTAAATATGGGAATTTGAACAAAATTATATTAATTAATCTAAAATTTTCAGCTATTTACTCGGTTAAAGTTCGAACGGATTCTCTATAAGGCATTATAAGACATGCACGTTATAATCCTAACAAAACAAAAAGCAGATGTTTTTAAATCATATTTTATGAGTTTAAATTGTTAATTATGGTCTTTTGAACAAAATTATACAGATTAATCTAAATTTTCATCTTTTTACTCTGTTAACATTCGAACATTTTCTCTATAAAGCATTTTTAGACATGTACGTTTCAATTCCAACAAAAACAAAATCAGATGTTATTAAATCAAGTTTTATGAGTTCAAATAGTTAATTATTGGCTTTTGAACAAAATTATACAAATTAATCTAAAATTTTCATCTTTTTACTCGGTTAAAATTCGAACGGATTCTCTATAAAGCCTTTTTAGACATGAAAATTTTAATCCAACAAAACGAAAACTAGATGTTATTAAATCATATTTTATGAGTTCAAATAGTTAAATATGGGCTTTTAAATAAAATTATGCAGATTAATCTAAAATTTTCAACTTTTTAATAAGTTAAAATTCAAACGGATTCTCTATAAAGCATTTTTAGACATGCACATTTTAATCCCAATAAAACCAAAATCAGATGTTATTAAATCAAATTTTATGAGTTCAAATAGTTAATTATTTGCTTTTGAACAAAATTATACAGATTAATCTAAAATTTTTAGCTTTTTACTCGGTCAAAATTAGAACGGATTCTCTATAAAGCATTTTTAGACATGTACGTTTCAATTCCAATAAAACCAAAATCAGATGTTATTAAATAAAATTTTATGAGTTCAAGTAGTTAATTATTGGCTTTTGAACAAAATTATACAGATTAATCTAAAATTTTCATCTTTTTACTCGGTTAAAATTCGAACGGATTCTCTATAAAGCCTTTTTAGACATGAATATTTTAATCCCAACAAAACGAAAACCAGATATTATTAAATCATATTTTATGAGTTCAAATAGTTAATTATGGGCTTTTAAACAAAATTAGGCAGATTAATCTAAAATTTTCAACTTTTTAATAAGTTAAAATTCAAACGGATTCTCTATAATGCATTTTTAGACATGCACATTTTAATCCCAATAAAAAGAAAACCAGATGTTATTAAATCAAATTTTTTGAGTTGAAATAGTTAATTATAGACTTTTGAAAATAATTATACAGCTCATTCTAAAATTTTTAGCTTTTTACTCGATTAAAATTCGAATGGATTCTCTATAAAGCCTTTTTAGACATGCACGTTTTAATCCCAACAAACCCAAAATTAGATGTTATTGAATCAAATTTTATGAGTTTAAATAGTTAATTATGGTTATTTGAACAAAATGATATAGATTTATCAAAAATTTTCAGTTTTTTACTCAGTTAAAATTCGAAAGGATTCTCTATAAGACATTTTTAGACATGCACCTTTTATTCCCAACAAAAAAAAACCATATGTTTTTTAATCATATTTTATGAGTTTAAATTGTTAATTATGGTCTTTTAAACAAAATTATACAGATTAATCTAAAATTTTCAGCTTTTTACTCGGTTAAAATTCGAACGGATTCTCTATAAAGCATTTTTAGACATGTACATTTCAATTCCAATAAAACCAAAATCAGATGTTATTAAATCAAATTTTATGAGTTCAAATAGTTAATTATTTGCTTTTGAACAAAATTATACTGATTAATCTAAAATTTTCAGCTTTTTACTCGGTCAAAATTCGAACGGATTCTCTATAAAGCATTTTTAGACTTGTACGTTTCAATTCCAATAAAACCAAAATCAGATGTTATTAAATCAAATTTTATGAGTTCAAATAGTTAATTATTGGATTTTGAACAAAATTATACAGATTAATCTAAAATTTTCATCTTTTTACTTGGTTAAAATTCAAACGGATTCTCTGTAAAGCCTTTTTAGACATGAAAATTTTAATCCTAACAAAACAAAAACCAGATGTTATTAAATCATATTTTATGAGTTCAAATAGTTAATTATGGGCTTTTAAACAAAATTATACAGATTAATCTAAAATTTTCAAGTTTTTAATAGGTTAAAATTCAAACGGATTCTCTATAAAGCATTTTCAGACATGCACGTTTTAATCCCAACAAAAAGAAAACCAGATGTTATTAGATCAAATTTTTTGAGTTGAAATAGTTAATTATGGACTTTTGAAAATAATTATACAGATCATTCTAAAATTTTTAGCTTTTTACTCGGTTAAAATTCGAACGGATTCTCTATAAAGCCTTTTTAGACATGCACGTTTTAATCCCAACAAACCCAAAATCAGATGTTATTGAATCAAATTTTATGAGTTTAAATAGTTAATTATGGTTATTTGAACAAAATGATATAGATTAATCTAAAATTTTCAGTTTTTTACTCAGTTAAAATTCGAAAGGATTCGCTATAAGACATTTTTAGACATGCACGTTTTAATCCCAACAAAACAAAAACCATATGTTTTTTAATCATATTTTATGAGTTTAAATTGTTAAGTATGGTCTTTTGAACAAAATTATACAGATTAATGTAAAATTTTTCAGCTTTTTACTCGGTCAAAATTCGAACGGATTCTCTATAAAGCATTTTTAGACATGCACGTTTTAATCCAACAAACCCAAAACCAGATGTTATTGAATCAAATTTTATGAGTTTAAATAGTTAATTATGGTTATTTGGACAAAATGATATAGATTTAATCTAAAGTTTTTAGTTTTTTACTCGGTTAAAGTTCGAACGGATTCTTTATAAGGCATTTTAAGACATGCACGTTATAATCCTAACAAAAATGAAAACTAGATGTTATTAAGTCAAATTTTATGAGTTCAAATAGTTAATTATGGGCTTTCTAAAAAATTATACAGATTAATCTAAAATTTTCAGCTTTTTACACAGTTAAAATTCAAACGGATTCTCTATAAAGCTCATTTAGATATGCACGTTTTAATTCAAAAAAACGACAACCACATATTATTAAATAAAATTTTATGAGTTCAAATAGTTAATTATGGTCTTTTGAACAAAACTATACAGATTAATCTAAAATTTTCAGCATTTCACTCGGTTAAAATTCGAACAGATTCTCTATAAAGCCTTTTTAGACATGCACATTTTAATCCCAACAAAACAAAACCCAGATGTTATTATATGAAATTTTATGAGTTTAAATAGTTAAATATGGGCTTTTGAACAAAATTATATTAATTAATCTAAAATTTTAAGCTTTTTACTCGGTTAAAGTTCGAACGAATTCTCTATAAGATATTATAAGACATGCACGTTATAATCCTAACAAAATGAAAACTAGATGTTATTAAGTCAAATTTTATGAGTTTAAATAATTAATTATGGGCTTTTGAACAAAATTATATAGATTAATCTAAAATTTTCAGCTTTTTACTCAGTTAAAATTCGAAAGGATTCTCTATAAGATATTTTTAGACATTCAAGTTTTAATACCAACAAAACAAAACCAGATGTTTTTAAATCATATTTTATGAGTTTAAATTCTTAAGTATGGTCTTTTGAACAAAATTATACAGATTAATGTAAAATTTTCAGCTTTTTACTCGGTCAAAATTCGAACGGATTCTCTATAAAGCATTTTTAGACATGTACGTTTTAATTCCAATAAAACAAAAATCTGATGTTATTAAATCAAATTTTATGAGTTCAAATAGTTAATTATTGGCTTTTGAACAAAATTACACAGATTAATCTAAAATTTTCATCTTTTTACTCGGTTAAAATTCGAACGGATTCTCTATAGAGCCTTTTTAGACATGAACATTTTAATTCCAACAAAACGAAAACCAGATGTTATTAAATCATATTTTATGAGTTCAAATAGTTACTTATGGGCTTTTAAACAAAATTATGCAGATTAATCTAAAATTTTCAACTTTTTAATAGGTTAAAATTCAAACAGATTCTCTATAACGAATTTTTAGACATGCACGTTTTAATCCCAACAAAAAAAAAATAGATGTTATTAAATTAAATATTATAAGTTGAAATAGTTAATTATGGACTTTTGAAAATAATTATACAGATCAATCTAAAATTTTTAGCTTTTTACTTGGTTAAAATTCGAATGGATTCACTATAAAGCCTTTTTAGACATGCACGTTTTAATCCCAACAAACCCAAAATCAGATGTTATTGAATCAAATTTTATGAGTTTAAATAGTTAATTATGGTTATTTGAACAAAATGATATATATTAATCTAAAATTTTCTGTTTTTTACTCAGTTAAAATTCGAAAGGATTCTCTATAAGACATTTTTAGACATGCACGTTTTAATTCCAACAAAACAAAAACCATATGTTTTTTAATCATATTTTATGAGTTTAAATTGTTAATTATGGTCTTTTGAACAAAATTATACAGATTAATCTAAAATTTCAGCTTTTTACTTGGTCAAAATTCGAACGGATTCTCTATAAAGCATTTTTAGACATGTACGTTACAATTCCAATAAAACCAAAATCATATGTTATTAAATCAAATTTTATGAGTTCAAATAGTTAATTATTTGCTTTTGAACAAAATTATACAAATTAATCTAAAATTTTCAGCTTTTTACTCGGTCAAAGTTCGAACGGATTCTCTATAAAGCATTTTTAGACATGTACGTTTTAATTCCAATAAAATCAAAATCAGATGTTATTAAATCAAATTTTATGAGTTCAAATAGTTAATTATTGGCTTTTGAACAAAATTATACAGATTAATCTAAAATTTTCATCTTTTTACTCGGTTAAAATTCAAACGGATTCTCTCTAAAGCCTTTTTAGACATGAAAATTTTAATCCCAACAAAACGAAAGCCAGATATTATTAAATTATATTTTATGAGTTCAAATAGTTAATTATGGGCTTTTAAACAAAATTATACAGATTAATCTAAAATTTTCAACTTTTTAATAGGTTAAAATTCAAACGGATTCTCTATAAAGCATTTTTAGACATGCACGTTTTAATCCCAACAAAAAGAAAAACAGATGTTATTAAATCAAATTTTATGAGTTGAAATAGTTAATTATGGGCTTTTAAAAATAATTATACAGATCAATCTAAAATTTTTAGCTTTTTACTCGGTTAAAATTCGAACGGATTCTCTATAAAGCCTTTTTAGACATGCACGTTTTAATCCCAACAAACCCAAAATCAGATGTTATTGAATCAAATTTTATGAGTTTAAATAGTTAATTATGGTTATTTGGACAAAATGATATAGACTTAAACTAAAATTTTCAGTTTTTTACTCGGTTAAAGTTCGAACGGATTCTTTATAAGGCATTTTAAGACATGCACGTTATAATCCTAACAAAAATGAAAATTAGATGTTATTAAGTCATATTTTATGAGTTCAAATAGTTAATTATGGGCTTTTTAACAAAATTATAAAGATTAATCTAAAATTTTTAGCTTTTTACTTAGTTAAAATTCAAACGGATTCTCTATAAAGCCCATTTAGACATGCACATTTTAATTCAAAAAAACGACAACCACATATTATTAAATAAAATTTTATGAGTTCAAATATTTAATTATGGTCTTTTGAACAAAATTATATAGATTAATCTAAACTTTTCAGCTTTTTACTCGGTTAAAATTCGAATGGATTCTCTATAAAGCCTTTTTAGACATGCACATTTTAAACCCAACAAAACAAAAACCAGATGTTATTATATGAAATTTTATGAGTTTAAATAGTTAAATATGGGCTTTTGAACAAAATTATTTTAATTAATCTAAAATTTTCAGCTTTTTACTCGGTTAAAGTTCGAACGGATTCTCTATAAGGTATTATAAGACATGCACGTTATAATCCTAACAAAATGAAAACTAGATGTTATTAAGTTAAATTTTATGAGTTTAAATAGTTAATTATGGGCTTTTGAACAAAATTATATAGATTAATCTAAAATTTTCAGCTTTTTACTCAGTTAAAATTCGAAAGAATTCTCTATAAGACATTTTCAGACATTCACGTTTTAATCCCAACAAAACAAAAACTAGATGTTTTAAAATCATATTTTATGAGTTTAAATTGTTAATTATGGTCTTTTGACAAAATTTTACTGATTAATCTAAAATTTTCAGCTTTTTACTCGGTCAAAATTCGAACGTATTATCTATAAAGCATTTTTAGACATGTACGTTTCAATTCCAATAAAACCAGAATCAGATGTTATTAAATCAAATTTTATGAGTTCAAATAGTTAATTATTGGCTTTTGAACAAAATTATACAGATTAATCTAAAATTTTCATCTTTTTACTCGGTTAAAATTCGAACGGATTCTCTATAAAGCCTTTTTAGACATGAAAATTTTAATCCCATCAAAAAGAAAACCAGATGTTATTAAATCATATTTTATGAGTTCAAATAGTTAATTATAGGCTTTTAAACAAAATTATACAGATTAATCTAAAATTTTCAACATTTTAAGAGGTTAAAATTCAAACGGATTCTCTATAAAGCATTTTTAGACATGCACGTTTTAATCCCAACAAACCAAAAACCAGATGCTATTGAATCAAATTTTATGAGTTTAAATAGTTAATTCTGGTTATTTGAACAAAATGATATAGATTAATCTAAAATTTTCAGTTTTTTACTCGGTTAAAATTCGAACGGATTCTCTATAAGGCATTTTTAGACATACACTTTTTAATCCCAACAAAATGATGACCAGATGTTATTAAATAAAATTTTATGAGTTCAAATAGTTAACTATGGGCTTTTGAACAAACTTATACTGATTAATCTATAATTTTTCAGCTTTTTACTCGGTCAAAATTCGAACGGATTCTCTATAAAGGCTTTTTAGGCATGCAAATTTTAATCCCAACAAAACGTAAACCAGATGTTATTAAATCATATTTTATGTGTTCAAATAGTTAATTATGGGCTTTTGAACAAAATGATACAGATTAATCTAAAATGTTCAACTTTTTAATAGGTTAAAATTCAAATGGATTCTCTATAAAGCATTTTTAGACATGCACGTTTTAATCCCAACAAAACGAAAAACAAATGTTATTAAATAAAAATTTATGAGTTCAAATAGTTAATTTTTGGCTTTTGAACCAAAATTATACAGATTAATCTAAAATTTTCACCTTTTTACTCGGTTAAAATTCGAACGGATTCTCTATATAACCTTTTTAGACATACAAATTTTAAACCCATCAAAACGAAAATCAGATGTAATTAAATCAAATTTTATGAGTTCAAATCGTTAATTATGGCCATTTGAAAAAAATTATACAGATTGATCTAAAATTTTCAGCTTTTTATTTAGTTAAAATTCGAACAGATTCTCTATAAAGTCTTTTTTGACATACACGTTTTAATCCAAAAAACTAAAACTATATGTTATTAAATCAAATTTTATGAGTTCAAATAGTTAATTATGGGCTTTTGAAAAAAATATACAAATTAATTTAAAATTTTCAGCTTTTTGCTCGGTTAAAATTCGAACATATTCTCTATAAAGCCTTTTTAGATATGCTCGTTTTAATCCCAACAAAACCAAAACTATATGTTATTAAATCATATTTTATGAGTTCAAATAGTTAACTATGGGCTTTTGAACAAAATTATACTGATTAATCTAAAATTTTCAGCTTTTTAGTAGGTTAAAATTCAAACGGATTCTCTATAAGGCATTTCTAGACATGCACATTTTAATCCAAACAATACGAAAACTTGATGTTATTAAATAAAAATTTATGAGTTCAAATAGTTAATTATGGGCTTTTGAATAAAATTATACAAATTAATCTAAAATTTTCAGCTATTTACTTGGTTAAAATTCAAATAGAATCTTTATAAAGCCTATTTTGATATTCCCGTTTTAACCCCAACAAAACGAAGACAAGATATAATTAAATCAAATTTTATGAGTTCAAATAGTTAATTATGGTCTTTTGAACAAAATTATACAGTTTAATCTAAAATTTTTAGCTTTTTATACGTTTAAAATTCGAACGGATTCTCTATAAAGCCTTTTTAGATATACACGTTTTAATCCCAACAAAACAAAACCATATGTTGTTGAATCAAATTTTATGAGTTTAAATACTTAATTTTAGGATTTTCAACAAAAACATATAGATTAATCTACATTTTCAGCTTTTTACTCGGTTAAAATTCGAACGGATTCTCTATAAGGCATTTTTAGACATGCACGTTTTAATCCCGACAAAATGAAAACCAGATGTTATTAAATAAAAATTTATGAGTTCAAATAGTTAATTATGGTATTTTGAACAAATTTATACAAATTAAACTAAAATTTTAAGCTTTTTAATTTGTTAAAATTCGAACGGATTTTCTATAAAGCCTTTTTTGATATTCCCGTTTTAACCCAAACAAAATGAAAACCATATGTAATTAAATCAAATTTTATGAGTTCAAATAGTTAATTATGGGCTTTTGAACAAAATTATACAGATTAATCTAAAATTTTCAGCTTTTACTCGATTAAAATTCGAACGGTTTCTCTATAAAACCTTTTTAGACATGCAGGTTTTAATCCCAACAAAACCAAAACCAGATGTTATTGAATCAAATTTTATGAGTTTAAATAGTTAATTATTGGCATTTGAACAAAATTATATAGATTAATCTAAAATTTTCAGAATTTTACTCGGTTAAAATTCAAATGGATTCTCTATAAAGCCCATTTAGACATGCACGTTTTAATATCCAAAAAACGACAACCATATGTTATTAAATTAAATTTTATGAGTTCAAACAGTTAATTATTGGCTTTTGAACAAAATTATACAGATTAATCTAAAATTTTCGTCTTTTTACTCGGTTAAAATTCGAACGGATTCTCTATAAGGCATTTTTAGACATACACGTTTTAATCCCAAAAAAATGAAAACCAGCTGTTATTAAATCAAATTTTATGAGTTCAAATAGTTAACTATGGGCTTTTGAACAAAATTAAACATATTAATCTAAATTTTCAGCTTTTTACTCGGTTAAAATTAGAACGGATTTTTTATAAGGCATTTTTAGACATGCACGTTTTAATTCCACCAAAACGTAAACCTGATGTTATTAAATAAAAATTTATGAGTTCAAATAGTTAATTATGGGGTTTTGAACAAAATTATGCAGATTAATCTAAAATTTTCAGCTTTTTACTCGGTTAAAATTCGAACGGATTCTCTATAAAGCCTTTTTAGACTTGCACATTTTAATCCCAACAAAACCAAAACCAGATGTTATTGAATTAAATTTTATGAGTTTAAATAGTTAATTATGGGAATTTGAACAAAATTATACATATTAATTTAAAATTTTCATCTTTTACTTAAAATTCGAACAGATTCTCTATAAGACATTTTTAGACATGCGCGTTTTAATCCCAACAAAACAAAAACCAGATGATATTAAATTAAATTTTATGAGTCAAATATTTAACTATAGACTTTTGAAAAAAATTATACAGATTAATCTAAAATTTTCGGCTTTTTACTCGGTTAAAATTCGAACGGATTCTCTATAAGGTATTTTTAGACATGCACGTTTTAATCTCAAAAAAACTCGAAACATACGATATTAAATCAAAATTTAGGAGTTCAAATAGTTAATTGTTGGCTTTTGAACAAAAATTATACAAATTAATCTAAAATTTTCATCTTTTTAATAGGTTAAAATTCGAATGGATTCTCTATAAAGTCTTTTTGGACATGCAAACTTTAATCCCAACAAAACGAAAACCAGATGTTATTAAATCTTATTTTATTTGTTCAAATAGTTAATTTTGGGCTTTGAAACTAAGTTATATAGATTAATCTAAAATTTTCATCTTTTTAATAGGTTAAAATTCAAACGGATTCTCTATAAAGCATTTTTAGATATGCACGTTTTAATCCAAACAAAAAGAAAACCAGATGTTATTAAATAAAATTTTATGTGTTCAAATAGTTAATTTTTGGCTTTTGAACAAAATTATATAGATTAATCTAAAATTTTCATATTTTTACTCGGTTAAAATTCGAACTTATTCTCTATATAGCCTTTTTACACATACAAATTTTAATCCCAACAAAACGAAAACCATATGTTATTAAATCATATTTTATGAGTTCAAATATTTTATTATGCGCTTTTGAACAAAATTATACAGATTAATCTAAAATGTTCAACTTTTTAATAGGTTAAAATTCAAATGGATTCTCTATAAAGTATTTTTAGACATGTACGTTTTAATCCCAACAAAACGAAAATTAGATGTTATTAAATAAAAATTTATGAGTACAAATAGTTAATTTTTGGATTTTGAACAAAAATTATACAGATTAATCTAAAATTTTCACCTTTTTACTCGGTTAAAATTCGAACAGATTCTCTATATAACCTTTTTAGACATGCAAATTTTAAACCCAACAAAACGAAAATCAGATGTAATTAAATCAAATTTTATGAGTTCAAATAGTTAATTATGGCCTTTTGAACAAAATTATACATATTGATCTAAAATTTTCAGCTTTTTACTTGGTTAAAATTCGAACGGATTCTCTATAAAACCTTTTTTGACATGTACATTTTAATCCAAAAACTAAAATCATATGTTATTAAATCAAATTTTATGTGTTAAAATAGTTAATTATGGGCTTTTAAAAAAAATTATTCAAATTAATCTAAAATTTTCAACTTTTTGCTCGGTTAAAATTCGAACGTATTCTCTATAAAGCCTTTTTAGATATGCTCCTTTTAATCCCAACAAAACGAAAACCAGATGTTATTAAATCGAATTTTATGAGTTCAAATAGTTAACTATGGGCTTTTGAACAAAATTATACAGATTAATCTAAATTTTTCAGCTTTTTACTCGGTTAAAATTCAAACGGATTCTCTATAAGGTATTTCTAGACATGCACGTTTTAATCCTAGCAATACGAAAACCAGATGTTATTAAATAAAAATTTATGAGTTCAAATAGTTAATTGTGGGCTTTTGAATAAAATTATACAAATTAATCTAAAATTTAGAGCTATTTACTTGGTTAAAATTCGAACAGAATCTCTATAAAGCCTTTTTTGATATTCCCATTTTAACCCCAACAAAACGAAGACAAGATATAATTAAATCAAATTTTATGAGTTCAAATAGTTGATTATAGTCTTTTGAACAAATTTACACAGATTAATCTAAAATTTTTAGCTTTTTACACGTTCAAAATTCGAACGGATTCTCTATTAAGCCTTTTTAGACATGCACATTTTAATCCCAACAAAACCAAAACGATATGTTATTGAATCATATTTTATGATTTTATATAGTTAGTTATGGGATTTTGAACAAAATTATATAGATTAATCTAAAATTTTTAGAATTTTACTCGGTTAAAATTCGAACAGATTCTCTATAAAGCTCATTTAGATATGCACGTTTTAATGCCCAAAAAACGACAACCATATGTTATTAAATCAAATTTTATGAGTTCAAATAGTTAATTATTGGCTTTTGAATAAAATTATACAGATTAATCTAAACTTTTCAACTTTTTACTCAGTTAAAATTCGAACGGATTCTCTATAAGGCATTTTCAGACATGCACGTTTTAATCCTAAAAAAATGAAAACCAGCTGTTATTAAATCAAATTTTATGAGTTCAAATAGTTAGCTAGGGGCTTTTAAACAAAATTATACTGATTAATCTAAAATTTCAGCTTTTTACTCGGTTAAAGTTCGAAAGGATTCTCTATAAAGCCTTTATAGACATATACATTTAAAACCCAACAAAATGAAAACCAGATGTTATTAAATCAAATTTTATGAGTTCAAATAGTTAACTATGGGCTTTTGAATAAAATTATACAAATTAATCTAAAATTTTAGCTTTTTACTTGGTTAAAATACGAACGAATTCTTTGTAAAGCCTTTTTAGACATGCACGTTTTAATCCCAACAAAACCAAAACCAGATGTTATTAAATCAAATTTTATGAGTTTAAATAGTTAATTATAGGCATTTGAACAAAATTATATAGATTAATCTAAAATTTTTAGCTTTTTGCTCGGTTAAAATTCTAACAGATTCTCTATAAAACCCATTTAGACATGCACGTCTTAATCCCAACAAAACAAAAACCAGATGTTATTAAATCAAATTTTTCGAGTTCAAATAGTTAGCTATGGGCTTTTGAACAAATTATACAGACTAATCTAAAATTTTCAGCTTTTTACTCGGTTAAAATACGAACGGATTCTCTATAAGGTATTTTTAGACATGCACGTTTTAATCCCAACAAAACGATAACCAGATGTTATTAAATCATATTTGATGAGTTCAAATAGTTAATTACAGGCTTTTGAACAAAATTATACAGATTAATCTAGAATTTTCAACTTTTTAATAGGTTAAAATTTGAACGGATTCTCTATAAAGCACTTTTAGACATACACGTTTTATCCCAACAAAAAGAAAACTAGATGTTATTAAATCAAATTTTATGAGTTGCAATAGTTAATTATGGGCTTTTGAAAATAATTATACAGATCAATCTAAAAATTTTCAGCTTTTTACTCGGTCAAAATTTGAACGGATTCTCTATAAAGCCTTTTTTGACATGCAAATTTTAATCCCAACAAAACGATAACCAGATGTTATTAAATCATATTTTATGAGTTCAAATAGTTAATTATGGGATTTTGAACAAAATTATACAGATTAATCTAAAATGTTCAACATTTTAATAGGTTAAAATTCAAACAGGTTCTCTATAAAGCATTTTTAGACATGCACGTTTTAATCCCAACAAAACGAAAACCTGATGTTATTAAATAAAAATTTATGAGTTCAAATAGTTAATTATGGGGTTTTGAACAAAATTATGCAGATTAATCTAAAGTTTTCAGCTTTTTACTCGGTTAAAATTCGTATGGATTCTCTATAAAGCCTTTTTAGACATGCACATTTTAATCCCAACAAAACCAAAACCAGATGTTGTTGAATCAAATTTTATGAGTTTAAATAGTTAATTATGGGCTTTTGAACAAAATTATACTGATTAATCTAAAATTTTCAGGTTTTTATTCGGTTAAAATTCGAACGGATTCTCTAAAAGGCACTTTTAGACATGCACGTTTTATCCCAACAAAAAGAAAACCAAATGATATTAAATAAAAATTTATGATTTCAAATAGTTAATTATGGGCTTTTAAACAAAATTATACAAATTAATCTAAAATTTTCAGCTTTTTACTTGGTCAAAATTCGAACGGATTCTCTATAAAGCCTTTTTTGATATTCCCATTTTAACCCCAACAAAACGAAAACTAGATGTAATTAAATCAAATTTACGAGTTCAAATAGTTAATTATGGTCTTTTGTACAAAATTATACAGATTAATCTAAAATTTTCTATAAGACATTTTTAGACATGAGTTCAAATAGTTAACTCTGGGCTTTTGAACAAAATTATATAGATTAATCTAAAATTTTAGCTTTTTACTCGGTTAAAATTCGAACGGATTCTCTATAAAGCCTTTTTAAACATGAACGTTTTAATCCCAATGAAACCAAAATCATATGTTATTGAATCAAATTTTATGAGTTTAAATAGTTAATTATGTGCATTTGAACAAAATTATACAAATTAATCTAAAATTTTCAGCTTTTACTCAGTTAAAATTTAAACAGATTCTCTATAACGCATTATTAGACATGTTTTAATACCAAAAAAACAAAAACCAGAAGTTATTAAATCAAATTTTATGAGTTCAAATAGTTAACTATGGGCTTTTGAACAAAATTATACGGATTAGTCTAAAATTTTCAGCTTTTTACTCGGTTAAAATTCAAATGGATTCTCTATAAAGCATTTTTAGACATGTACGTTTTAATCCCAACAAAACGAAAACCAGATGTTATTAAATAAAAATTTATGAGTTCAAATAGTAAATTTTTGGCTTTTGAACAAAAATTATACAAATTAATCTAAAAATTTCACCTTTTTACTCGGTTAAAATTCGAACGGATTCTCTATATAACCTTTTTAGACATACAAATTTTAAACCCAACAAAACAAATATCAGATGTAATTAAATCAAATTTTACTAGTTCAAATAGTTAATTATGGCCTTTTGAACAAAATGACACATATTGATCTAAAATTTTCAGCTTTTTACTTGGTTAAAATTCGAACGGATTCTCTATAAAGCCTTTTTTGACATGTACGTTTTAATCCAAAAAACTAAAATCAGATGTTATTAAATCATTTATGTGTTCAAATAGTTAATTATGGGCTTTCGAAAAAAATTATACAAATTAATCTAAAATTTTCAGCTTTTTACTCGGTTAAAATTCGAACGTATTCTCTATAAAGCCTTTTTAGATATGCTCGTTTTAATCCCAACAAAACGAAAACCAGATGTTATTAAATCAAATTTTATGAGTTCAAATAGTTAACTATAGGCTTTTGAACAAAATTATACAGATTAATCTAAAATTTTCAGCTTTTTACTCGGTTAAAATTCAAATGAATTCTCTATAAGGCAATTCTAGACATGCACGTTTTAGTCCCAACAATACGAAAACTAGATATTATTAAATAAAAATTTATGAGTTCAAATAGTTAATTGTGGGCTTTTTAATAAAATTATACAAATTAATCTAAAATTTAGAGCTATTTACTTGGTTAAAATTCGAACAGAATCCCTATAAAGCCTTTTTTGATATTACCGTTTTAACCCCAACAAAACGAAGACCAGATATAATTAAATCAAATTTTATGAGTTCAAATAGTTAACTTTGGGCTTTTGAAAAAAATTATACAGATTAATCTAAAATTTTCAGCTTTTTACTCGTTTAAAATTCGAACGGATTCTCTATAAAGCCTTTTTAGACATGCACGTTTTAATCCCAACAAAACCAAAACCATAAGTTATTGAATCAAATTTTATGAGTTCAAATAGTTAATTATTGGCTTTTGAACAAAATTATACAGATTAATCTAAAATTTTCATCTTTTTACTCAGTTAAAATTCGAACGGATTCTCTATAAGGCATTTTTAGACATGCACATTTTAATCCCAAAAAATGAAAACCAGCTATTATTAAATCAATTTTATGAGTTCAAATAGTTAACTATGGGCTTTTAAACAAAATTATACTGATTAATGTAAAATTTCACCTTTTTACTCGGTTAAAATTCGAACGGATTCTCTATAAAGCCTTTTTAAACATGTACATTTTAAACCCAACAAAATGAAAGACAGATGTTATTAAATCAAATTTTATGAGTTCAAATAGTTAACTATGGGCTTTTGAATAAAATTATACAAATTAATCTAAAATTTTAGCTTTTTACTTGGTTAAAATACGATCGAATTCTTTGTAAAGCCTTTTTAGACATGCACGTTTTTATCCCAACAAAACCAAAACCAGATATTATTAAATCAAATTTTATGAGTTTAAATAGTTAATTATGGGCATTTGAACAAAATTATAAAGATTAATCTAAAATTTTTTGCTTTTTACACGGTTAAAATTCGAACGGATTCTCTATAAAACACATTTAGACATGTACATTTTATTCCGTACAAAACAAAAACCAGATGTTGTTAAATTAAATTTTTTAAGTTCAAATAGTTAGTTATGGGCTTTTGAACAAATTATACAGACTAATCTAAAATTTTCAGCTTTTTACTCGGTTTAAATTCGAACGAATTCTCTATAAGGCATTTTTAGACATGCACATTTTAATCCCAACAAAACGATAACCAGATGTTATTAAATCATATTTTATGAGTTCAAATTGTTAATTATGGGCTTTTGAACAAAATTATACAGATTAATCTAAAATTTTCAACTTTTTAAAAGGTTAAAATTCGAACAGATTCTCTATAAAGCACTTTTAGACATGCACGTTTTGTCCCAAAAAAAGAAAAACAAATGATATTAAATAAAAATTTATGATTTCAAATAGTTAATTATGGGCTTTTGAATAAAATTATACAAATTAATCTAAAATTTTTAGCTTTTTACTTGGTCAAAATTCGAACGGATTCTCTATAAAGCCTTTTTTGATATGCCCATTTTAACCCCAGCAAAATGAAAACCAGATGTAATTAAATCAAATTTTATGAGTTCAATAAGTTAACTATGGGCTTTTGAACAAAATTATACAGATTAATTTAAAAATTTCAGCTTTTTACTCGATTAAAATTCGAACGGATTCTTTATAAAGCCTTTTTAGGCATGCACGTTTTAATCCCAACAAAACCAAAACCAGATGTTGTTGAATCAAATTTTATGAGTTTAAATAGTTAATTATGAGCTTTCGAGCAAAATTATACAGATTAATCTAAAATTTTCAGGTTTTTATTCGGTTAAAATTCGAACGGATTCTCTAAAAGGCACTTTCAGACATGCACGTTTTATCCCAACAAAAAGAAAACCAAATGATATTAAATAAAAATTTATGATTTCAAATAGTTAATTATGGGCTTTTGAACAAAATTATACAAATTAATCTCAAATTTTCCGCTTTTTACTTGGTCAAAATTCGAACGAATTCTCTATAAAGGCTTTTTTGATATTCCCATTTTAAACCCAACAAAACGAAAACCAGATGTAATTAAATCAAGTTTTATGAGTTCAAATAGTTAATTATGGTCTTTTGTACAAAATTATACAGATTAATCTAAAATTGTCAGCTTTTTGCTTAGTTAAAATTCTAACGAATTCTCTATAAGACATTTTTAGACATGTACGTTTTAACCCCAACAAAATGAAAACCAGATGTTACTAAATCAAATTTTATGAATTCAAATAGTTAACTCTGGGCTTTTGAACAAAATTATATAGATTAATCTAAAATTTTAGCTTTTTACTCGGTTAAAATTTGAACGGATTCTCTATAAAGCCTTTTTAGGCATAAACGTTTTAATCCGAATGAAACCAAAATCATATGTTATTGAATCAAATTTTATAAGTTTAAATAGTTAATTATGGGTATTTGAACAAAATTATATAGATTAATCTAAAATTTTCAGCTTTTACTCGGTTAAAATTTAAACAGATTCTCTGTAAGGCATTTCTAGACATACACGTTTTAATACCTAGAAAACAAAAACCAGATGTTATTAAATCAAATTTTATGATTTCAAATTGTTAACTATGGGCTTTTGAATAAAATTATACAGATTAATCTAAAAATTTTTAGCTTTTTACTCGGTTAAAATTCGAATGGATTCGATATAAGGCATTTTTAGACATGCACATTTTAATCTAGAAAAACGAGAACCATATGTTATTAAATCAAATTTTATGAGTTCAAATAGTTTATTATTGGCTTTTGAACAATGTTATAAAAATTAATCTAAAATTTTCATCTTTTTACTCGGTTAAAATTCGAACGGATTCTCTGTATAGCCTTTTTATGAGTTCAAATAGTTAATTAAATAGTTAAATCCAAGAAAACGAAAATCAGATGTTATTAAATAAAAATTTATGAGTTCAAATAGTTTATTATTGGCTTTTGAACAAAATTATACAAATTAATCTAAAATTTTCAGCTTTTTACTCAGTTAAAATTCGAACGGATTCTCTATTAATCCTTTCGAAACATGCACGTTTTATTCCCAACAAAACCAAAACCAGATGTTATTGAATCAAATTTTATGGGTTTAAATAGTTAATAATGGGCTTTTGGATAAAATTATACAGAATAATCTAAAATTTTTAGCTTTGTACTCGGTTAAAATTCGAACGGATTCTCTATAAGGTATTTTTAGACATGCACGTTTTAATCCCGACAAAACGAAAACAAGATGTTATTAAATAAAAATTTATGAGTTCAAATAGTTAATTATGGGCTTTTGAACAAAATTATACAAATTAATCTAAAATTTTCAACTTTTTACTTGTTTAAAATTGGAATTGATTCTCTACAAAGCCATTTTTGATACTCCCATTTTAACCTCAACAAAACGAAAACCAGATATAATTAAATCAAATTTTATGAGTTCAAATAGTTAACTATGAGCTTTTGAACAAAATTATACAGATTAATCTAAAATTTTCAGCTTTTTGCTCAGTTAAAATTCGAACGGATTCTCTATAAAGCCCATTTAAATATGTACGTTTTATTTCAAAAAACGACAACCGTATCTTATTAAATCAAATTTTATGAGTTCGAATAGTTAATTATGGTCTTTTGAACAAAATTATACTGATTAATCTAAAATTTTTAGCTTTTTACTCAGTTATAATTCGAACGGATTCTCTATTAATCCTTTCGAAACATGCACGTTTTAATCCCAACAAAACCAAAACCAGATGTTATTGAATCAAATTTTATGGGTTTAAATAGTTAATAATGGGCTTTTGGATAAAATTATACAAAATAATCTAAAATTTTTAGCTTTTTACTCGGTTAAAATTCGAACGGATTCTCTATAAGGTATTTTTAGACATGCATGTTTTAATCCCGACAAAACGAAAACAAGATGTTATTAAATAAAAATTTATGAGTTCAAATAGTTAATTATGGGCTTTTGAACAAAATTATACAAATTAATCTAAAATTTTCAGCTTTTTACTTGTTTAAAATTGGAATTGATTCTCTACAAAGCCATTTTTGATACTCCCGTTTTAACCTCAACAAAACGAAAACCAGATATAATTAAATCAAATTTTATGAGTTCAAATAGTTAACTATGAGCTTTTGAACAAAATTATACAGATTAATCTAGAATTTTCAGCTTTTTGCTCAGTTAAAATTCGAACGGATTCTCTATAAAGCCCATTTAAATATGTACGTTTTATTTCAAAAAACGACAACCGTATCTTATTAAATCAAATTTTATGAGTTCGAATAGTTAATTATGGTCTTTTGAACAAAATTATACTGATTAATCTAAAATTTTTAGCTTTTTACTCAGTTATAATTCGAACGGATTCTCTATTAATCCTTTCGAAACATGCACGTTTTAATCCCAACAAAACCAAAACCAGATGTTATTGAATCAAATTTTATGGGTTTAAATAGTTAATAATGGGCTTTTGGATAAAATTATACAAAATAATCTAAAATTTTTAGCTTTTTACTCGGTTAAAATTCGAATGGATTCTCTATAAGGTATTTTTAGACATGCACGTTTTAATCCCGACAAAACGAAAACAAGATATTATTAAATAAAAATTTATGAGTTCAAATAGTTAATTATGGGCTTTTGAACAAAATTATACAAATTAATCTAAAATTTTCAGCTTTTTACTTGTTTAAAATTGGAATTGATTCTCTACAAAGCCATTTTTGATACTCCCGTTTTAACCTCAACAAAACGAAAACCAGATATAATTAAATCAAATTTTATGAGTTCAAATAGTTAACTATGAGCTTTTGAACAAAATTATACAGATTAATCTAGAATTTTCAGCTTTTTACTCAGTTAAAATTCGAACGGATTCTCTATAAAGCCCATTTAAACATGTACGTTTTATTTCAAAAAAACGACAACCATATCTTATTAAATCAAATTTTATGAGTTCGAATAGTTAATTATGGTCTTTTGAACAAAATTATACTGATTAATCTAAAATTTTTAGCTTTTTACTCAGTTAAAATTCGAACGGATTCTCTGTAAAGCCTTTTAAGACATGCACGTTTTAATCCCAACAAAACCAAAACCACATGTTATTGAATCAAATTTTATGAGTTTAAATAGTTAATTATGGGCTTTTGAACAAAATTATATAGATTAATCTAAAACTTTTAGCTTTTTACTCGGTTAAAATTTGAATGGATTCTCTATAAGGTATTTTTAGACATGCACGCTTTAATTCCAACAAAACGAAAACCAGATGCTATTAAATAAAAATTTATGCGTTCAAATAGTTAGTTATGGGCTTTTGAACAAAATTATACAAATTAATGTAAAATTTTCAGCTTTTTACTAGGTTAAAATTTAAACGGATTCTCTATAAAGCGTTTTTTGATATTCCCGTTTTAACCGTAACAAAATGAAACCAGATGTAATTCAATCAAATTTTATTAGTTCAAATAGTTAACTATGGGCTTTTGAATAAAATTATACAGATTAATCTAAAAATTTCAGCTTTTTACTCGGTTAGAATTCGAATGGATTCACTATAAAGCCTTTTTAGACATGAATGTTTTAATACCAACAAAACCAAAAACCAGATGTTATTGAATCAAATTTTATGAGTAGAAATAGTTAATTATGGGCATTTGAACAAAATTATACAGATTAATCTAAAATTTTCAGCTTTTTACTCGATTAAAATTCGAACGAATTCTCTATAAGGCATTTTTAGACATGCACGTTTTAATCCCAACAAAACGAAAACCATATGTTATTAAATAAAAATTTATGAGTTCAAATAGTTAATTTTGTGCTTTTGAACAAAATTATATAAATTAAACTAAAATTTTCTGCTTTTTACTTGTTTAAAATTCGAATTGATTCTCTATAAAGCCTTTTTTGATACTCTCGTTTTTAACCCTAACAAAACGAAAACCAGATATAATTAAATCAAATTTTATGAGTTCAAATAGTTAACTATGGGCTTTTGAACAAAATTATACAGATTAATCTAGAAATTTCAGCTTTTTACTTGGTTAAAATTTGAAAGGATTCTCTATAAAGCCTTTTTAGACATGCACGTTTTAAACCCAACAAAACCAAAACCAGATGTTATCGAATCAAATTTTATGAGTTTAAATACTTAATTATGGGCTTTTGAACAAAATTATATAGATTAATCTAAAATTTTTAGCTTTTTACTCGGTTAAAATTCGAACGAATTCTCTATAAGGCATTTTTAGACATGCACGTTTTAATGCCAACAAAACGAAAAGCATATATTATTAAATAAAAAATTATGAGTTCAAATAGTTAACTATGGGCTTCTGAACAAAATTATACAGATTAATCTAAAACTTTTAGCTTTTTACTCGGTTAAAATTCGAACAATTTATTTATAAATCCTTTCGAGACATGCACGTTTTAATCCCAACAAAACCAAAACCAAAACCAGATGTTATTGAATCAAATTTTATGGGTTTAAATAGTTAATTATGGGCTTTTGAACAAAATTATATAGATTAATCTAAAATTTTTAGCTTTTTACTCGGTTAAAATTCGAACGAATTCTCTATAAGGCATTTTTAGACATGCACGTTTTAATCCCAACAAAACGAAAACCATATATTATTAAAAAAAAAATTATGAGTTCAAAAAGTTAACTATGGGCTTTTGAACAAAATTATACAGATTAATCTAAATTTTTTAGCTTTTTACTCGGTTAAAATTCGAACGGATTCTCTATAAATCCTTTCAAGACATGCACGTTTTAATCCCAACAAAACCAAAACAAGATGTTATTGAATCAAATTTTATGGGTTTAAATAGTTAATAATGATGCTAATACTATCCTTAATGTTCCCATTATTAATGACACAAAGGATACCATCCTTTGGGGCAACCATGATTCTGGTATCTATTCCGTACGATCGGGTTATCAATTTTTGAGGGTTCAGCCAGGGCCAGTTAACAGGCCCTCTAAACTCTAGAAAATTCTCTCTAAATTACCCACACTTCCCAAGGTGCGTTCTTTTGCTTGGCGTTTGTGCCATAATGCACTACCGTCTGGTCACAAAATCCTTCAGGCCAATCTAGGCTCGGGGATTTGCCCTATATGCAATTTGGCCATTGAAACCACCCTCCACGCTTTGAGGGACTGCCCCTGCACTAGGGAGGCGTTTCAGTTGGCGGGACTCCCATCTCGACTTCTTTCTTCTGTTTATACCTCCCCTCATCAGTGGCTTTCTGCGACAGCTGGCTTTCTTTCTCTTCATCAATTCTCTTTTTTTTTACGATCTTATAGAATCTCTGGAACCGTCGCAATGACTTTGTACATAATAACCACCTTCAACCAGTTTGGTTAACCGTTACTAATGCTCTCAGCCTTTTACATGATTACACCTCAGCTAATAATGCATCCCGTCCATATTCCCGGCTAGCTGAGCCTACTTTTGCTCTCGCTAGATGGACGAAACCAGATCCTGGTTACGTCAAGATTAACGCGGATGGTGCTTTCGACCCCGTGTTAAATGGAGCAGCAGTTGGTGTCATTGCTAGGGATTCCTCCGGCATTGTCTTTGGTGGTTGCTCTTTGCCTCTCCTCTGTCCGGATCCTGCCTCTGCTCCTCTTGAAAGGTCTGAAGCTTTCCCTTTCTAATGGCTGGACCCGTGTTATCTTCGAGACTGACTCTGCCTCCATTGCTAATAAGGTCAACGATCCCCTTTACCAGGACCTTTCCTCTGTGCAACCTCTGGTGTCCCGTATCCGTTCCACTCTTGGTACTTTACCTGACTGTAAGATTTGTTATGTACCTAGAGAGGCTAATGTTGTAGCCCATGTGTTAGCTACTAGGGCTTTGCGTTCCTTTTCTTCCTGCTTTTTCTCTTATGACTTTCCCGATTTTATTCGGGCTTCTGTAAACTCGGAGAGGTTCTCCTCCCCTTCTCAATAAGATCTTGGGTACTCTTTTCCCCATAGGGGCCCTACTGCCCCTCGGGGTGGTTTGGCTGTAGGTTTTTTTTAATAAGGCCCATTTCTATCAAAAAAAAATTCGAATTGATTCTCTACAAAGCCATTTTTGATACTCTCGTTTTAACCCCAACAAAACGAAAACCAGATATAATTAAATCAAATTTTATGAGTTCAAATAGTTAACTATGGGCTTTTGAATAAAATTATACAGATTAATCTAAAATTTTCGGCTTTTTACTTGGTTAAAATTCGAACGGATTCTCTACAAATCCTTTCTAGACATGCACGTTTTAATCCCAACAAAACCAAAACCAGATGTTCTTGAACTAAATTTTATGAGTTTAAATAGTTAATTATGGGCTTTTGAACAAAATTTTAGAAATTAATATAAAATTTTCAGCTTTTTACTTGGTTAAAATTCGAACGTATTCTCTATAAAGCCTTTTTTGATATTCCCGTTTTAACCCAGGCAAAACGAAAACCAGATGTAATTAAATCAAATTTTAGGAGTTCAAATAGTTAACTATGAGCTTTTGAACAAAATTATAAAGATTAATCTAAAAATTTTAGCTTTTTACTCGGTTAAAATTTGAACGGATTCTCTATAAAGCCTTTTTAGACATGCACGTTTTAAACCCAACAAAATCAAAACCAGATGTTATTGAATTAAATTTTATGAGTTTAAATAGTTAATTATGGGCTTTTGAACAAAATTATATAAATTAATCTAATATTTTTAGCTTTTTACTCGGTTAAAATTCGAACGGATTCTCTACAAGGCATGTTTAGACATGCACGGTTTAATCCCAACAAAACGAAACCAGATGTTATTAAATAAAAATTTATGCATTCAAATAGTTAATTAGGGGCTTTTGAACAAAATTATACAAGTTAATCTAAAATTTTCAGCTTTTTCTAGGTTAAAATTTGAACGGATTCTCTATAAAGCCTTTTTTGATATTGCCGTTTTAACGCCAACCAAATGAAACCAGATGTAATTAAATCAAATTTTATTAGTTCAAATAGTTAACTATGGGCTTTTGAATAAAATTATATAGATTAATCTTAGAATTTCAGCTTTTTACTCGGTTAAAATTTGAATGGATTCACTATAAAACCTTTTTAGACATGAATGTTTTAATCCCAACAAAACGAAAACCAGATATAATTAAATCAAATTTTATGAGTTCAAATAGTTAACTGTAGGCTTTTGTACAAAATTATACAAATTAATCTAAAATTTTCAGCTTTTTACTCGGTTAAAATACGAACGGATTCTCTATAAATCCTTTCTAGACATGCACGTTTTAATCCCAACAAAACCAAAACTAGATGTTATTGAATCAAATTTTATGAGTTCAAATAGTTAATTATGAGCTTTTAAACAAAATTATACAAATTAATCTAAAATTTTCAGCTTTTTACTTGTTTAAAATTCGAATTGATTCTCTATAAAGCCTTGTTTGATACTCCCATTTTAACCCCAACAAAACGAAAACCAGATTTAATTAAATCAAATTTTATGAGTTCAAATAGTTAATTATGGGATTTTGAACAAAATTATACAAATTAATCTAAAATTCTCAGCTTATTACTTGGTTAAAATTCGAACGGATTCTCTATAAAGTCTATTTTTTTATTCCCGTTTTAACCCCAACAAAACGAAAAACAGATGTAATTAAATCAAATTTTATGAGTTCAAATAGTTAAATATGAGCTTTTGAACAAAATTATACATATTAATATAAAAATTTTATCTTTTTACTCGGTTAAAATTCGAACGGATTCTCTATAAAGCCTTTTTAGACATACAAGTTTTAACCCAACGAAACCAAAACGAGATGTTATGGAATCAAATTTTATGAGTTTAAATAGTTAATTATGCGCTTTTGAACAAAATTATATAGATTAATCTAAAATTTTAGCTTTTTACTCAGTTTAAATTCGAACGGATTTTCTATAAGGCATTTTTAGACATGCACGGTTTAATCCCAACAAAACGAAAACCATATGTTATTGAATAAAAAATTATGAGTTCATATAGTTAATTATGGGCTTTTGAAGAAAACTATACAAATTAATATAAGATTTTCAGCTTTTTGCTTGGTTAAAATTCGAATGGATTCTCTATAAAGCCTTTTTTGATATTCCCGTTTTAACCCCAACAAAACAAAAACCAGATGTAATTAAATCAAATTTTATGAGTTCAAATAGTTAACTATACGCTTTTGAACAAAATTATTGAGATTAATCTAAAAATTTTGGCTTTTTACTCGGTTAGAATTTGAATGGATTCTCTATAAAGTCTTTCTAGATATGCCCGTTTTAGTCCCAACAAAACCAAAACCAGACGTTCTTGGATCAAATTTTATGAATTTAAATTGTTAATTACGGGCTTTTGAACAAAATTATATACATTAATCTAAAATTTTCATCTTTTTACTCGGTTAAAATTCGAATGAATTCTCTATAAGGCATTTTTATACATGCACGTTTTAGTCCCAGCGAAACGAAAACTAGATTTTATTAAATAAAAATTTGTGAGTTCAAATAGTTAATTATGAGCTTTTAACAAAATTTTACAAATTAATCTAAAATTTTCAACATTTTACTTGGTTAAAATTCGAACGGATTCTCTATAAAGCCTTTTTTGATATTCCCGTTTTAACCCAAAAAAAACGAAAACCAGATGTAATTAAATCAACTTTTATGATTTCAAATAGTTAACTATGAGCTTTTAAACAAAATTAGATTAATCTAAAAATTTTAGCTTTTTACTCGGTTAAAATTCAAACGGATTCTCTATAAATCCTTTTTAGACATAACCGTTTTAAACCCAACAAAACCAAAACAAGATGTTATTGAATCAAATTTTATGAGTTTAAATAGTTAATTATGGGCTTTTGAACAAAATTATATAGATTAATCTAAAATTTTTAGCTTTTTACTCGGTTAAAATTTAAACGAATTCTTTATAAGGCATTTATAGACATGCACGTTTTAATCCCAACAAAACGAAAACCAGATGTTGTTAAATAAAAAATTATGAGTTCAAATAGTTAATTATGGGCTTTTGAACAAAATTATACAAATTAATGTAAAATTTTTAGCTTTTTACTTGGTTAAAATTCGAACGGATTCTCTATAAAGCCTTTTTTGATATTCCCGTTTTAACCCCAACAAAACAAAAACCAGATGTAATTAAATCAAATTTTATGAGTTCAAATAGTTAACTATACGCTTTTGAACAAAATTATTGAGATTAATCTAAAAATTTTGGCTTTTTACTCGGTTAGAATTTGAATGGATTCTCTATAAAGCCTTTCTAGACATGCACGTTTTAATCCCAACAAAACCAAAACCAGACGTTATTGAATCAAATTTTATGAGTTTATATAGTTAATTATAGTCTTTTGAACAAAATTATATACATTAATCTAAATTTTCAGCTTTTTATTCTGTTAAAATTCGAAAGAATTCTCTATAAGGCATTTTTAGACATGCACGTTTTAATCCTAACAAAACGAAAACCATATGTTATTAAATAAAAATTTATGAGTTTAAATAGTTAATTATGAGCTTTTAAAAAAATTTAAAAATTAATCTAAAATTTTCAACTTTTTACTTGGTTAAAATTCGAACTAATTCTCTGTAAAGACTTTTTTGATATTCCCGTTTCAACTCAAAAAAAACGAAAACCAGATGTAATTAAATAAAATTATATGAGTTCAAATAGTTAACTATGGCTTCTGAACAAAATTATATATATAGATTAATCTAAAATTTTTAGCTTTTTACTCGGTTAAAATTTGAACGATTCTCTATAAAGCCTTTTTAGACAAGCACGTTTTAATACCAACAAAACAAAAACCAGATGTTATTAAATCAAATTTTATGAGTTCAAATAGTTAACTATGGGCTTTTGAACAAAATTATACAAATTTATCTAAAATTTTCAGCTTTTTATTCGGCTAAAATTCGAACAGATTCTCTATAAGGCATTTTCAGACATGCACGTTTTAATCCCAGAAAAACGAGAACCATATGTTATTAAATCAAATTTTATGTGTTCAAATAGTTAATTATGGGCTTTTGAACAAAATTATACAAACTAATCTAAAATTTTCAGCTTTTTACTTGGTTAAAATTCGAACGGATTCTCTGTAAAGTTATTTTAGACATGAACATTTTAATCCCAACAAAACTAAAACCAAATATTTTTGAATCAAATTTTATGAGTTTAAATAGTTAATTATGGGCTTTTGAACAAAATTATATATATTAATCTAAAATTTTTGCTTTTTACTCGGTTAAATTCGAACGGATTCTCTGTAAGGCATTTATAGACATGCATGGTTTAGTCCCAACAAAACAAAAACCAAATGTTATTAAATAAAAATTTATGTGTTCAAATAGTTAATTATGGGCTTTTAAAAAAATTATACAAATTAATCTAATATTTTCAGCTTTTTACTTGGTTAAAATTCGAACGGATTCTCTATAAAGCCTTTTTTGATATTCCCGTTTTAACCAAAACAAAACGAAAACCAGATGTAATAACGTTTTAATCCCAACAACAAGATAACCAAATGTTATTAAATCAAATTTTATGAGGTCAAATAGTTAATTATGGACTTTAGAACAATATTATAAAAAATAATCTAAAATTTTTAGCGTTTTACTCGTTTAAAATCTGAACGGATTCTCTATAAATCTCATTCTGACATGCATACTTTAATCCCAACATAACGATAACCAAAAGTTATTAGATCAAATTTTATAAGTTCAAATAGATAATTATGGGCTTTTGAATAATATTATACAGATTAATCAAAAATTTTTATATCTTTTTAGTCGGTTAAAATTTGAACGGATTTCCTATGAAGCCCATTTAGACATGCATGTTTTAATCCCAACAAAATAACAACCAAATGTTATTAAATCAAATTTTATGAGTTTAAATAGTTAATTATGGAATTTTTAGTTTTTTACTCGGTTAAAATTTGATCGGATTCTCTAAAAGCCCTCATATAGTTAATTGTGGGTTTTTGAACAAAATTATAGATATTAATCCAAAATTTTTAGCATTTTCTTTGATTAAAATCGAACGGATTCTCTATAAATTCTATTTAGACATGTACATTTTAATCCCAATAAAACAATGACTAAATGTTATTAAATCAAATTTTATTAGTTCAAACAGTTAATTATGGGCTTTTGAACAATATTATACAAATTAATCTAAAATTTTTAGTTTTCTACTTGGTTAAAATTCGAACGGATTCCCTATAAAGTCCAGTTAGACATGCACGTTTTAATCCCAACTAAACAATAACCAAAGGTTATTAAATCAAATTTTATGAGTTCAAATAGTTAAATATGGGTTTTTAAACAAAATTATACAGATTAATCCAAAATTTTCAGCATTTTACTCGGTTTTAATTCGAACGGATTCTCTATAAAACCCATTTAGACATTCACGTTTTAATCCCAACAAAACGATAAGCAAATGTTATTAAATCAAATTTTATGAGTTCAAACAGTTAATTATTGGCTTTTAAACAATATTGTAAGGATTAATCTAAAATTTTATCTTTGTACTCGGTTAAAACTCGAACGGATTCTCTATAAAGCCCATTTAGACATCCACGTTTTATCCCAACAAAATGATAACCAAATGTTATTAAATCAAATAGTTAATTATGGGCTTTTGTACAAAACTATACAGATTAATCTAAAATTTTAAGCTTTTTACTCGGTTAAAAGTCAAAAGGATTCTCTATAAAGCCCATTCTGACAAACACGTTTTAATCCCAACAAAACGATAATCAAATGTTATTAAATGAAATTTTATGAGTTTAAATAGTTAATTATGGGATTTTGAATTGAAATATATAGATTAATCTAAATTTTTTATTTTTTCACTAGGTTAAATTTCGAAGAGATTCTCTATGAAGCCCTTTTAGACATACACGTTTTGATATTAACAAAACGATAACCAAATGTTATTAAATCAAATTTTATGAGTTCAAATAGTTAATTATGGTTTTTTGAACAAAATTATACCGATAAATCCAAAATTTTCAACATTTTCCTTGGTTAAAATTAGAACAAATTTTCTATAAAGCCAATTTTGACATGCACATTTTAATCCCAATAAATTGATAACAAAATGTTATAAAATCAAATTTTAAGAGTTCAAACAGTTAATTATGGGCTTTTGAACAATATTATACAGATTAATCTAAAATTTTTAGCTTTTTACTTGGTTAAAATTCGAACGGATTCCCATGAAGCCCATTTAGACATGCAAGTTTTAATCCCAACAAAACGATAATAAAATGTTATTAAATCAAATTTTATGAGATCAAATAGTTAATTACGGGTTTTTGAACAAACTTATACAGACTAATCCAAAATTTTTAGAATTTTACTCTGTTAGAATTCGAACGTATTCTTTATAAAACCCATTTAGACATGAACGTTTAAATCCAACAAAACGATAACCAAATGCTCTTAAAACAAATTTTATGAGTTGAAACAGTTAATTATGTGCTTTTGAACAATATTGTACAAATTAATCTAAAATTTTTATCTTTTTACTCGGTTAAATTTTGAATGAATTCTCTATAAAGCCCCTTTAAACCTGCACATTTTAATCCCAACAAAATGATACCCAAATGTTATTAAATCATATTTTATGAGTTCAAATAGTTAAATATGGGCTTTTGAAGAATAGTATACAGATTAATAAAAAATTTTCAGCTTTTTACTCGGTTAAAATTCGAACGGGTTCTCTTTAAAGCCAATTAGACAGACACGTTTTAATATCAACAAAACGATAACAAAATGTTATAAAATAAAATTTTATTAGTTCAAGTTTATTAATTATGGACTTTTTGAACAAAATTATACAGATTAATATAAAATTTCTTATTTTTTACTCGGTTAAAATTCGAACGGATTCTCTATAAAGCCCATTTAGACATGCACGTTTTAATCATAACAAAATGATAACCAAATATTATTAAATCAATTAGTTAATTACGGGCTTTTGAACAAAATTATACTGATTAATCTAAAATTAGTAGCTATTTATTTGATTACAATTCGAACGGATTCTCTATAAAGCCTATTTACACATGCACGTTTTAATCTAAAAAAACGATAACCAAATGCTATTAAATCAAATTTTATGAGTTCAAATAGTTCATAATGGGCTTTTGAAAGAGTTAATTACTCGGTTAAAATTCAAACGGTTTCTATATAAATACCATTTAGACATGCACATTTTAATACCAATAAAACGACAACCAAATGTTTTTAAATCAAATTTTATGAGTTCAAAGAGTTAATTATGGGCTTTGGAACAAAACTATACAGATTAATCTAAAATTTTCAGCTTTTTACTCGGTTAAAATTCAAACCGATTCTCTATAAATTCCATTTAGACATGCACGATTTAATCCCAATAAAGCGATACTCAAAAGTTATTAAATAAAATTTTAAGAGTTCAAATAGTTAATGATGGGCTTTTAAAAAGAATTTATCAGATTAATCTAAAATTTCCAGTTTTTTACTCGATTAAAATTCAAACGGATTCTTTATAAATCCCTTTTAGACATGTAAGTTTTAATCTCAAGAAAATGATAATCAAATATGATTAAATCAAATTTTATGAGTTCAAATAGTTAATTATGGGTTTTTGAACAAAATTATACAGATTAATACAAAATTTTTAGCATTTTACTTGGTTAAAATTTGAACGGATTCTCTATAAAGCCCATTTAAACATGCACGTTTTAATCCCAAAAAAACGATAACCAAATGTTATCGAATCAAATTTTTTAAGTTAAAATAGTTAATTATGGGATTTTATACAATATTATGCAAATTTATCTAAAGTTTTTAGCTTTTTACTCGGTTAAAATTCGAATGGTTTCTTTATGAAGTCCATTTTGACATGTACGTTTTAAGCCCATTTTAAACGATAACCAAATATTATTAAAACAAATTTTTTAAGTTCAAATAGTTAATTATGGGATTTTGAAGAATATTATAACGATTAATCTAAAATTTTTAACTTTTTATTTAGTTAAAATTCTAACGAATTCTCTATAAAGCCCATTTAGACATGCACGGTTTAATCCCAACAAAACATAAACAAATGTTATTAAATCAAATTTTATGAGTTGAAATAGTTAATTATGGGCTTTTGAACAAAATTATACAGATTAATCTAAAATTTTTAGCTTTTTACTCGGTTAAAATTCTCCATAAAGCCCATTTAGAAATGCAAGTTTTAATCTCAACAACAACAAAAAAATTTATTAAATCAAATTTTATAATTTCAAATACTTAATTATATGCTTTTGAATAAAATTATACTATTTAATCTCAAATTTAGACCTTTTTACTCTGTTAAAATTCAAACAGATTCTCTATAAAGCCTATTTAGACATTCACATTTTAATCCCAACAAAACAATAATCAAATGTTATTAAATCAAATTTTATGAGTTCAAATAGTTAATTATGGGATTTTGAACAAAATTATACAGATTAATCTTAAATTTTTATCTTTTTACTCCGTTAACAGTCGAACATTTTCTCTATAAAGCTTATTTAGACATGCACCTTTTAATCTCAACTAAACGAAAATCAAATTTTATTAAATCAAAATTTGTGAGTTTAAATAGTTATTTATGAGCTTTTGAACAAAATTATATAGATTAATCTAAAATTTTCAGCTTTTTACTCGATTAAAAATCGAACAGATTCTTTATAAAGCCCATTTAGACATGCCCGTTTTAATGCCAACAAAACAAAAATGAAATGTTATTAAATCAAATTTTATGAGTTCAAATAGTTAATTATGTGTTTTTAAGTAAAAATATGCAGCTTAATATCAAATTTTCAGCTTTTTTCTAGGTTAAAATTCGAACGGATTCTCAATAAAGTTAATTTACACATGCACGTTTTAATCTCAACAAAACAATAACCAAATGTTATCAAATAAAACTTTATGAGTTCAAATAGTTAATTATGGGCTTTTGAACAAAATTATACAGTTTAATCTAAAATTTTCTACTTTTTACTCGGTTAAAATTTGAACGGATTCTCTATAAAGCCTATTTAGATATGTACATTTTAATCCCAACAAAACAATAACTAAATTTTATTAAATCAAATTTTATGAGTTCAAATACTTAATTATGGGCTTTTAAACAAAATTATACAGATTAATCTAAAATTTTCATATTTTTACTCAGTTAAAATTCGAACGGATTCTCTATAATTCCCATTTAGACAAGTACATTTTAATCTCAACAAAATGCTAAACGAATGTTATTAAACAAAATTTTATGAGATGAAATAGTTAATTATGAGCTTTTGAATAAAATTATACTACTTAATCACAAATTTACACATTTTACACTGTTAAAATTCAAATGGATTCTCTATAACGCCTATTTAGACATTCATATTTTAATCCCAACAAAACGATAATCAAATGTCATTAAATTAAATTTTATGAGTTCAAATAGTTAAATACGGGCTTTTGAACAAAATTATACATATTAATTTAAAATTTTCATCTTTTTACTCGGTTAAAATTCGAACATTTTCTTTATAAAGCTTATTTAGACATGCACGTTTTAATCTCAATAAAACGATAATCAAATTTTATTAAATCAAATTTTATGAGTTTAAATAGTTAATTATGAGCTTTTGAACTAAATTATACAAATTAATCTAAAATTTTCAGCTTTTTACTCGGTTAAAATTCGAACGTATTCTTGATAAAGCCCATTTAAATGTTATTAAATCAAATTTTATGAGTTCAAATAGTTAATTATGTGTTTTTAAGTAAAAATATGCAGCTTAATATCAAATTTTCAGCTTTTTTCTAGGTTAAAATTCGAACGGATTCTCAATAAAGTTAATTTACACATGCACGTTTTAATCTCAACAAAACAATAACCAAATGTTATCAAATAAAACTTTATGAGTTCAAATAGTTAATTATGGGCTTTTGAACAAAATTATACAGTTTAATCTAAAATTTTCTACTTTTTACTCGGTTAAAATTTGAACGGATTCTCTATAAAGCCTATTTAGATATGTACATTTTAATCCCAACAAAACAATAACTAAATTTTATTAAATCAAATTTTATGAGTTCAAATACTTAATTATGGGCTTTTAAACAAAATTATACAGATTAATCTAAAATTTTCATATTTTTACTCAGTTAAAATTCGAACGGATTCTCTATAATTCCCATTTAGACAAGTACATTTTAATCTCAACAAAATGCTAAACGAATGTTATTAAACAAAATTTTATGAGATGAAATAGTTAATTATGAGCTTTTGAATAAAATTATACTACTTAATCACAAATTTACACATTTTACACTGTTAAAATTCAAATGGATTCTCTATAACGCCTATTTAGACATTCATATTTTAATCCCAACAAAACGATAATCAAATGTCATTAAATTAAATTTTATGAGTTCAAATAGTTAAATACGGGCTTTTGAACAAAATTATACATATTAATTTAAAATTTTCATCTTTTTACTCGGTTAAAATTCGAACATTTTCTTTATAAAGCTTATTTAGACATGCACGTTTTAATCTCAATAAAACGATAATCAAATTTTATTAAATCAAATTTTATGAGTTTAAATAGTTAATTATGAGCTTTTGAACTAAATTATACAAATTAATCTAAAATTTTCAGCTTTTTACTCGGTTAAAATTCGAACGTATTCTTGATAAAGCCCATTTAAATGTTATTAAATCAAATTTTATGAGTTCAAATAGTTAATTATGTGTTTTTAAGTAAAAATATGCAGCTTAATATCAAATTTTCAGCTTTTTTCTAGGTTAAAATTCGAACGGATTCTCAATAAAGTTAATTTACACATGCACGTTTTAATCTCAACAAAACAATAACCAAATGTTATCAAATAAAACTTTATGAGTTCAAATAGTTAATTATGGGCTTTTGAACAAAATTATACAGTTTAATCTAAAATTTTCTACTTTTTACTCGGTTAAAATTTGAACGGATTCTCTATAAAGCCTATTTAGATATGTACATTTTAATCCCAACAAAACAATAACTAAATTTTATTAAATCAAATTTTATGAGTTCAAATACTTAATTATGGGCTTTTAAACAAAATTATACAGATTAATCTAAAATTTTCATATTTTTACTCAGTTAAAATTCGAACGGATTCTCTATAATTCCCATTTAGACAAGTACATTTTAATCTCAACAAAATGCTAAACGAATGTTATTAAACAAAATTTTATGAGATGAAATAGTTAATTATGAGCTTTTGAATAAAATTATACTACTTAATCACAAATTTACACATTTTACACTGTTAAAATTCAAATGGATTCTCTATAACGCCTATTTAGACATTCATATTTTAATCCCAACAAAACGATAATCAAATGTCATTAAATTAAATTTTATGAGTTCAAATAGTTAAATACGGGCTTTTGAACAAAATTATACATATTAATTTAAAATTTTCATCTTTTTACTCGGTTAAAATTCGAACATTTTCTTTATAAAGCTTATTTAGACATGCACGTTTTAATCTCAATAAAACGATAATCAAATTTTATTAAATCAAATTTTATGAGTTTAAATAGTTAATTATGAGCTTTTGAACTAAATTATACAAATTAATCTAAAATTTTCAGCTTTTTACTCGGTTAAAATTCGAACGTATTCTTGATAAAGCCCATTTAAATGTTATTAAATCAAATTTTATGAGTTCAAATAGTTAATTATGTGTTTTTAAGTAAAAATATGCAGCTTAATATCAAATTTTCAGCTTTTTTCTAGGTTAAAATTCGAACGGATTCTCAATAAAGTTAATTTACACATGCACGTTTTAATCTCAACAAAACAATAACCAAATGTTATCAAATAAAACTTTATGAGTTCAAATAGTTAATTATGGGCTTTTGAACAAAATTATACAGTTTAATCTAAAATTTTCTACTTTTTACTCGGTTAAAATTTGAACGGATTCTCTATAAAGCCTATTTAGATATGTACATTTTAATCCCAACAAAACAATAACTAAATTTTATTAAATCAAATTTTATGAGTTCAAATACTTAATTATGGGCTTTTAAACAAAATTATACAGATTAATCTAAAATTTTCATATTTTTACTCAGTTAAAATTCGAACGGATTCTCTATAATTCCCATTTAGACAAGTACATTTTAATCTCAACAAAATGCTAAACGAATGTTATTAAACAAAATTTTATGAGATGAAATAGTTAATTATGAGCTTTTGAATAAAATTATACTACTTAATCACAAATTTACACATTTTACACTGTTAAAATTCAAATGGATTCTCTATAACGCCTATTTAGACATTCATATTTTAATCCCAACAAAACGATAATCAAATGTCATTAAATTAAATTTTATGAGTTCAAATAGTTAAATACGGGCTTTTGAACAAAATTATACATATTAATTTAAAATTTTCATCTTTTTACTCGGTTAAAATTCGAACATTTTCTTTATAAAGCTTATTTAGACATGCACGTTTTAATCTCAATAAAACGATAATCAAATTTTATTAAATCAAATTTTATGAGTTTAAATAGTTAATTATGAGCTTTTGAACTAAATTATACAAATTAATCTAAAATTTTTAGCTTTTTACTCGGTTAAAATTCGAACGTATTCTTGATAAAGCCCATTTAGACATGTACGTTTTAATCTCAACAAAATGATAACGAAATGTTATTATATCAAATTTATGAGTTGAAATAGTTAATTAGGGCTTTTGATTAAAAATATACAGCTTAATCTTAAATTTGCAGCTTTTTACTAGGTTAAAATTCAAATAGATTCTCTATAAAGCCCATTTACTCTTGCACGTTTTAATCCCAACAAAATAATAAACAAATGTTATCAAATCAAATTTTATGAGTTCAAATAGTTAATTGTGGGCTTTTGAACAAAACTAGACAGTTTAATCTAAAATATTCAGCTTTTTACTCGGTTAAAATTCGAACAGATTCTCTATAAACCCTATTTAGACATGTACGTTTTAATTCCAACAAAATGAAAAACAAATTTTATTAAATCAAATTTTATGAGTTCAAATACTTAATTAGGGGTTTTTGAACAAAATTATATTGATTAATCTAAAATTTTTAGATTTTTTCTCAGTTAAAATTCAAATGGATTCTCTATAATTCCCATTTAGACAAGCTTGTCTAAATCTCAACAAAACGATAACCAAATATTATTAAACATAATTTTTTGAGTTCAAATAGTTAATTATGGGCTTTTGAACAAAATGATGATCAAATGTTATAATGTAAAATTTTATGAGTTCAGATAATTAATTATGGGATTTTGAACAAAATTATACAGATTAATATAAAATTATCAGATTTTTACTCGATTAAAATTCAAACGGATTCTATATAATACCCATTTAGACAAGCACGTTTTAATCTTACGAAAACGATAACAAAATTTTACTAAATCAAATTTTATGAGTTCAAACAGTTAGTTATGGAATTTTGAACAAAACTATACAGATTAATCTAAAATTTTTAGCTTTTTACTCCGTGAAAATTCGAACAGATTCTCTATAAAGCATATTTAGACATTCACGTTTTAGTACCAACAAAATGATAACACATTTTTGAGTTCAAATAGTTAATTATTGGGTTTTTAAAAAAATTATAAAGCTGAATATCAAATTATCAGTTTTTACTTGGTTAAACTTCGAACAGATTCTCTATAAAGCTCATTTAGGCTTACACGCTTTAATCTCAACAAAACGATAACCAAATGTTTTTAAATCAAATTTTATGAGTTCAAATATTTAATTATGGGCTTTTGGACAAAATCATACAAGTTAATCTAAATTTTCAACTTTTTACTCGGTTAAAATTTGAACAGATTCTCAATGAAGCTCATTTAGACATGCACGTTTTAATCCCAACAAAACGATAAACAAATGTTATTAAATAAAATTTTAAGAGTTCAAATAGTTAATTATGGGTTTTTGAACAAAATTATACAGCTTAATATCAAATTTTCAGCCTTTTACTATGTTAAAATTTGAACGGATTCTCTATAAAGCCCATTTAGGCATGCACGTTTTAATCTCAACAAACGATAACCAAATGTTATTAAATTTAATTTTATGAGTTCAAATAGTTAATTATGGGTATTTGAACAAAATTATACAAATTAATCTAAAATTTTTAGCTTTTTACTCAGTGAAAATTCAAACGGATTCTCTGTGAAGCCCATTTAGACATTCACGTTTTAATCTCAAACAAACAATAACCAAATGTTATTAAATAAAGTTTTATGAGTTCAAATAGTTAATTATGAGCTTTTGAACAAAATTATATAGATTAATCTATAATTTTCAGCTTTTTACTTGGTTAAAATTCGACCGGATTCTCTATAAAGCCCATTTAGAAAACACGTTTTAATCCAACAAAACGATAACCAAATGTTATTAAACCAAATTTTATGAGTTCATATAGTTAATAATGGGCATTTGAACAATATTATACATATTAATTTGAAACTTTCAGCTCTTTACACGATTAAAATTTGAACATATTCTCTATAAAGCCCATTTAGACAGTCAAGTTTTTTCTCAACAAAATTATAACAAAATGTTATCAAATAAAATTTTATGAGTTCAAATAGTTAATTATGGGCTCTTGAACACTATTATATGGATTAATATCAAATTTTTAGCTTTTTATGTGGTTAAAATTAGAACAGATTCACTATAAAGCCTATTTAGGCATGCACGTCTTAATCTCAACAAAACGAGAACAAAATGTCATTAAATAAAATTTTATGAGTCCAAATAGTTAATTATAGGCTTTTAAAAAAATTATGCAGATTAATCTAAAACTTTCAGCTTTTTACTCGGTTAAAATTCGAACGGATTCTCTATAAATCCCATTGAGACAAGCACGTTTTATTCGTAACAAAATGATAACCAAATGTTATTACATCAAATTTTATGAGTTCAAATAGTTAATCATGGGATTTAAATCAAAATTGAAAAGATTAATCTAAAATTTTCAGATTTTTACTTGTTTAAAAATCTCACGGATTCTCTATAAAGCCCATTTAGAAAAGCACGTTTTAATCCAAACAAAACGATAACAAAATGCTATTAAATCAAATTTTATGTGGTCAAATATTTTTATGGGCTTCTGAACAATATTATACAAATTAATCTAAAATTTTCAGGTCTTTACTTGGTTAAAATTCAAGCGGATTCTCTATAAAGCCCATTTAGACATGAACGTTTTAATCTCAACAAAACGATAATCAAATGTTATCAAATTAAATTTTATGAGTTCAAATAGTTAATTATGGGCTTTTGAACAATATTAAACAGATTAATCTAAAATTATCTGCTTTTTACTCGATTATAACTTAAACAGATTCAATATAAAGCCCATTTATATATGCATGTTTTAATCCCAACAAAACGATAATCAAATATTATTAAATAAAATTTTATGAGTTCAAATAGTTAATTATGGGCTTTTGACTAAAATTATATAGATTAATCTAAAATTTTCAGATTTTTGCTGTATTAAAATTTGATCGGATTCTCTATAATGCCCATTTAGACAAGAACGTTTTAATCTCAACAGAATGGTAACCAAATGTTATTAGATCAAATTTTATGAGTTCAAATAGTTAATTAAGGGTTTTTGAACAAAATTATACAGATTAATCTAAAGTTTTCAGCTTTTTACTTAGATAAAATTTGAATGGATTCTCTATAATGCCCATTTTGACATGCACGTTTTAATCCTAACAAAACGATAATCAAATGTTATTATGTAAAATTTTATGAGTTCAAATAGTTAATTAATGGGTTCTGAACAAAATTAGATAGATTAATCTAAAATTTTCTACTTTTTACACGGTTAAAATTTGAATGGATGTGATTGTTTTCTTTCTTCTCCCTTTTCTCTCTCGTTCTCTCTCCTCCTTCATGACCCTTCCTTCCTCAGCCGCTCACCTCTTCCACCACCGTTCTTCCAACGTTGCTAATGGAGAATCCTTATTTGGACGATCTTTACCAATCTGCATCACTTCTCCATCTCTGGAGAGGAAGGAACAATCACAGCACCTGTTAAACCACAAAGGTATGTTTTGAATATTTTTTTTCTATTTTTCTTTCATTTAACTATCCGGATCTTTCATGGATCTTGCTTGAATATCCATATTTTTGTTTATTTTACTTTGTTTGAGTTTTTGTTTTCACCAAATCATTCAAAATATCCATTCATGGATCAATATGACTCATCTTCATGTCGATATATTTGGTGGTATCCCCGATTGTTTTGTTCTGCTTTATCTTCTCTTCTAATGTTTCGTTGTGTTTCTTACTATTATCACAAGTTCTTTGCTTGTTTTCTCTTATAATACGTCCAATGGTACTATTTGCTTGTTTTCTTCATTTGATGAAAGGATTCATACTAGTGGTTATTAACATTATGATTACTGTTTTGCTTCTGGATTTTCTTCTTATTACCAACACAATTTTGTGTATTCTATCTCTACCGAGTAATCGGATCTCTATCATCCATCCTTTGCTATCAAAATCGACGCGTTATGGTACTCATTGCCCCACAACAAGACATCGGCCGCTACCCCAATTTATCAGGTTTTGGATTGTGGACAACTTCGCCTTTGCATTGACCACTACCGTCCTCTCTTTCTCCTCCTTGACCGGCCGTTCATCACCTAGGCCGAGAGAGGAAATTCCAACCAATACAACTCTTATTTCAATGAGACTTGTCCTTCTTATGCTAGCCATCTATGTTGCGTTACAAAATCATTTGGGATCTTCATTCCAAAACAATACTTGGCTTCTGCGCAAATCACTGCCTTTGCAACTTATGGGTTCTGGTACGTTGGTTCCATTCGAGTATCAGGCTTGTTTTCTGATTCTCCATGTATTTCTATGTTTTATGTCAGAATTTCACTCCCAAGAGGAGTCAAACTTTATGCTTTTATCTTTATCAAGATCTTTATTATCTTTATGTTTCTTGAATCTATGCTTTCTATATCTTTTATTAGTTGTCCACACTAGTTTATTGTTTGCAGCTTTAACGAATATTGTGTTTCTTTAGAGATATGTCACTCTGCTAGAGGGTTTCCACTCACGCTGCAGGTTTGTGGAATATGAATCCTTTTCAGTTATCAGACATCCTAGTGATAGGTATAGTATTTCTCTTTTCAAAACGATACCACTCTTATTCCTTCTTCGTTTCTCGACCATGATTGTATCAACGATCTTCATCTCCCGTTTCTTATAGTTGACTCGTACCACTATTTTGCTTGGCTCGTACCACCCTTAAGAAGGGATCCCTCTAACATCTCTTATGATGTCTCAATCTCCAGATCTCTCGAATGTATTTCTACGCTGCAGTTCAGTGTTTCTTTGAGACGCTTCTCATCAGTGTTTCTTTTGGCCACTAACTTTCAATGCTCTCGTTTGCTCCTCCCAATAAGCACCCTAGTCTTACTTTTTGCTCTGACTTTGGTCCAACTAGCCAGCAAGCAGAAGTCATGTTACCTCCCACTGCTTCGACTTCAGAATTTTATTTCTATTCGACTATTAGATAAGGATTTGTTGATGGAGTCCTACTACAAAGTAAACATATCTACTTGTTCTTTCAAAGTAACATACTTATCAGTAGGTTATGATCACAGATTCTACCCCTCATGTTGTCTCACCACTAGTTTTTTTAGTCTGAACCATGATATTGGTTCGTCAGAATACCTGCCACCCAATTCCCATACCTTCTCCCTCTGTCGTTTCCAGACAGGTCCACACCTTAAACTGAGTTTTTCCAATAATCCTAAGGATCAACATGGTTCACAATTCAAACATGTTGGAAGGTTTTACTTAGCCACTTTCACTAATTTGGCGACGGTTTCTAATCGTCTTTTTTATATTAGTTACAAGTCTTTCACTCCCATTATCATAAGGGCTCCTGATATTACTTTTAAAAGTAGAACTTTTATTTACCTCCAACTTCATAACTCTACTTACTTTGGACTTCTTATCTATCTTTTTTCTTTTCATCAGTTTTTACTCATCATAACATTCTTATATTCTACTCTATTATACCTTGCTACAATCGTACTCCTATAAGGACTCCTAATACTACCTATTTTATTAGGATTTCTTTTATCTTTCAATCTCCTAAAACTTTGTTTTTTGTTTTTTTTTATCTTTTTTATTAACCAATCTTTTTAACTAACCAATCTTTTTAATCCTAATCAAACTCCTTTTACCTCTCCTACTACAAATAGTCTCCATAGTTCTACTATACCTCAAACACTCTATCTTCTATATATAACATTCTCCTCTCTTCATAATTTCCCATTCATATTTTGTTCAAACTAACGCCTACCACCCTTTTTTTCTCTCGACTACCTTGTCTCTTTGCTTAGCCATTCATATATGGATCCAAAAAATTTTCTTCATCACTTTGGGAATTTCCAATTCACCGTTGAGGAACAATCTGTAGTCTTTCAACCTAGCTTACCTTGGGACTCATCTAAATAGGATGCGTAAACCACCCTACTAGGAAACCTCAAATCCTCTAAGGAAATCGATGACCAAGTAATCGTTAAATCCTTTATCAGAATTTGGACTCCGGCCAAACTAGTCTCTATGCGAATCTTAAAGCCACGTTTGTTCCTCATCTGCTTTAAAGATGAGAAAATAAAGGAGGACATCCTCTCCAGGGGGCCTTGGACCTACAAGGACGAATGGCTAGCCCTTGTGCAATATAATCCGAACATCAATTTTGATGAGCACTCCTTCTCCTTGATGAATATTTGGGTACGAATCTACAACATTCCCCCTATCCTCCTTGCTTCGGAAGACTCTGCTAATAACATTGGGGAATCACTAGGCTCCATAATTAAAGCAGTGACAAAAATTGATACTAGAAGAATTGATTTCAACATGATTGACTACCTTCGGGTTAGGCTGACATTGGATGTTTCTAAGCCAATTAGGCGTTGTGTCGCTATCGGTGGGGGTGCCTCTACCCGATTCTACATGCTTCAATATGAACGCCTACCCACTTTATGTCATGGTTGTGGTAAAGTTGGCCATTCTATTGATTTCTGTAATATCCCGGTTGAGGCTCGACCCAACCAACCCCAGTACGGCAACTGGCTTCGCTATATTCCTAAGAAAAAAGATGTTCCTACACAAAGAGGTCGTACTTGTTTTATATCCAATGTTTCACCTGCTCCTCAGCCCACATAAACATCCTCTCAAACATATGCAAGCCAATCCATTGACGTCGAAGACAATGGAAAGGTTTCCTTTACATCTTCCCTAGTCCATAACAATGAACTTCCCCATTTGGTGGAACCAGACTTTCTAGAGCTAGAAGTTGATCTTGCTAATGATCCGACCTTCCAGGCTGCAGCTGACTGGTTGTACTTTGTACCTATCGCGCCTACCCCCAACCGTACTGCTAGAACAACCTCGAACAGAGGCACCAAACGTACACCACCCTCTACTGAGGGCACTCGACCCAAACAGACTCGATCTTCGGCTAAGGCTGCTATTGATAGAGTTGGGATGAGCAGCAGAAACAACTCTCCGGCGGCGGTTGATGGTGTTTAACCCCACCGAGCAAAATGAAAATTTTATGCTGGAATTTTCAGGTCTCGGTAATACCTAGGCAGTTCTTTCTCTACAATGTGTTTGTTCAAAACATGATGTCGATGTTCTTTTCCTTTGTGAAACTAGGTTAAACAGGCACAATGTGGACCATATTAAGTTTAAGTTAGGAATGCATGGTTGCATAGCCATTAAATCCAGCCCTTCTTGTACAAGGCTTACTATTATTTGGAATAATAAAACTTCTGTTGATTTGTTTTCTTACTCGGATCGTCATATTGATGTTATAGTTACCTTTGGGCAAATACAATTCCATTTTTCCGGTTTACATGGATTCCTTGAAACTGCAAACAAATACAAAACTTGGCAATTAATAGATACTTTAACATCAACCCCTTCTCTTCCCTGACTTTTAGGGGGATTTTAATGAAATCCTTTATGACAATGAAAAACAAGGTGGTTCTCATCGTGCACGATCACAAATTAATAATTTTCGAGATTGTCTTGATAAGAATGATCTTTACGACTGTAAGGCAACGTCTAGATGGTTCACTTGGACTAGATCGGGACGTAATATGGAAACCATTATGGAAAGAATCGATAGATTCCTTGGTAACTCTGTTTGGTTTAATACCTTTCTTAATTGCCAAACTATCTCTTTCTTTCAGGCGCGTTTTGACCACTGCCCAATTTTAATGGACACTAGTCCATCATATACCCCTCGATCCATGAGGCCTAATATTCTTTTTCGCTATGAGAACTGCTATGCTGATAATCCGGAAGTTTCATGTCGAATTCGAGAGATCTGGTCTAACCAATCCCGCTCGACTCTTTAGAAACTTCAGGATATTAGATGATTTCTATCTACCTGGCAAACTAAGAAATGCATAAAATCCAATGAGCGTATCAACCAACTGAATGATTTCATTAATATGTGTCTCAAACGACATCCTTCTGATATAGAAATCCACAACTTTTTTTTGCTAAAAGTGAGCTTGATAGCTTGCTAAATACGAAGGAAATCTATTGGGCTCAACGAGCTCGAACACACTGGTTAGAACACATTGAAAAAATACTTCCTTTTTTATGGTAGAGCGAATTATCGACAGCAGAAGAAACATGTTACTGGACTTCTCAGCAACCAGAATATATGGCAAACACATGCAAACGATATCATGTCTACTGCTATTAATTACTTTCAAAACCTTTTTACGTCTTCCTCTCCTACTATTTCATCTTCCATCTTGGATAACATTCCCACTATTGTTAACGAATCAATGAACAACGATATTAACAAGGATTTCATAATAGATGAAGTAACCATTGCTTTTCGTGATATTAACCCGAGGAAAGCCAGGAGAGTTGATGGATTCCCAAGTGGTTTCTTCAGGAAGCATTGGATAACCTTGGCCAAGACTTTACAAACCTTTGCCTCAGGCTCTTAAAAGGGTCGGTTAATATGGAAGAGGTCAATCGGACCATCATTGTTCTTATCCCCAAAATCAGCGATCCCACTACAATACGTCATCTTAGACCTATTAGTCTTTGCACAGTCATCTATAAAATTGTATCGAAAGTACTTGTTAATCGTCTAAAATCTATCATACCCTTATGTATTAGTGGCAATCAAGCTGCTTTTGTTCAAGGAACATTACTGATAACATCCTTATTGCCCATGAGCTCATCCATACTTTAAATACTGATGTAACATCCTTTGCAAAAGGTGCTAGCTTAAAGCTAGATATGGAAAAGGCCTTCGACCGTGTTGAATGGCCTTTTCTAGAACAAATTATGATTCGCTTAGGTTTCAACTCTAGCTGGGTATCCCTTATTATGAGGTGTATATCCTCAGTATCCCTCCAAGTACGTATCAAAGAATCCCTTTCACGATCTTTCAAACCCAATAGAGGACTACAACAAGGGGAACCTCTCTCCTCTTTCCTGTTTCTTTTCTGTACTCAAGGCCTCTCAGCTTTGCTCAACGCTGAGCAAACAAATGGTAACCTCCCTGGACTTTACGCCAGTAGGAATGGACCACGTGTCAACCATATCCTTTTTGCAGATGACTGTGTCGTTTTGATTAGAAACACAACTACAGAAGTTCAACGCCTTAAGAACGCTCTACATACTTATGCTACTTCGTCCGGGCAGGCAGTAAACTTTGAAAAATCTACTATTTTCTTTTCACAGAAAACCTTTACATTACTATGATCGGAAATCAATGATATCCTCCATGTACGAGAAGTGGATGATCCAGGTATTCATCTAGGAGTCCCACTCTTAATAAGGAAGAACAAGACAATGGCTTTGGGGTTTACCAGGGAACAAATGAATGCCCAACTAAGTAAATGGGATAAACACCTTCTTTCCTTTAGTGGAAGAGAAATTTTCATCAAATTCGTCATATAATCTATGCCTCAATATGTTATGTCTTGTTATCTTTTACCACAAAACATTATTGATGACATGACCATTTCGATACGCTGGTACTGGTGGTCTGGGAAAGCTGACAAACGAGGTTGGCATATGCTTCCTTGAGACACTATCTGTCTACCGAAAGCAGCAGGAGTTATACTATTTCGCGACCTACACCATTTTAATATTGCATTGCTAGGTAAACAAGTCTGGCGTTTAGTTTGTGAACCTGACAACCTTCTTAGTCAGGTCTACAAATACAAGTACTACCCAACGAGCTCGATCCTTGATTCTGATTACACTCGGAGTTCTTCCTTTTCCTGGAAAGGTCTTAGCATAGCTATCTCTAAACTTCGCAATGGTTTCTTCAAACGTCTTGTCATGTCAAGTAACGTTCAGATCCACTTTGACAAATAGGGTGGCTCTCAGTTTGTATACCTTTATGGTGATTATGAGGTGAATGAGGAAGTCCCTCTACGTGCAGGTACCTTCATGATACCTAACTTACCCCGATGAGATGAATCAAAAGTAAGAAATTACTTTTCCCATGAAGATGCTAATACCATACTTGATGTACCAATTATTAATGATATAAAAGATACCACACTTTGGGGTCACCATGACTGGTATCTGTAAAGTACGGTCTGGTTAACAATTTTTGCAGTTGTAGTCAGGGCCTTTAATAGGCCCTCCAAACTGTGGAAAATTCAATCCAAATTGCTTACTCTACCCAAGGTTCGTTCCTTTGGATGGCAATTATGTCATGATGCACTACCCTCTGGCAACAAAATCCTTCAAGCCAATCTTGGTACGGGGGTTTTCCCTATTTGTAACATTGCTATTGAATCCACCCTCCATGCTATGAGGGACTGTCCTAGTGCTAAGGAGCCGCTCAAATTGGCAGGGCTACTTACTCGAATTTTGTCTTGTAGCGACCTTTTAAAAATTAGGGCATTTTTAGACATGCACGTTTTAATTCCAATAAAACGAAAACTAGATGTTATTAAGTCAATTTTTATGAGTTCAAATAGTTAATTATGGGCTTTTGAACAAAATTATACAGATTAATCTAAAATTTTCAGCTTTTTACTCGGTTAAAGTTCGAACGGATTCTCTATAAAGCCCATTTAGACATGCACGTTTTGATAAAAAAAATGACAACCATAGATTATTAAATCAAATTTTATGAGTACAAATAGTTAATTATTGGCTTTTGAATAAAATTATACAGATTAATCTAAATTTTTCAATTTTTTATTCGGTTAAATTTGAACGGATTCTCTATAAAGACTTTTTAGATATGCACATTTTAATCCCAACAAAACGAAAACCGGATATTATTAAATCATATTTTATGAGTTTAAATAATTAATTATGGCCTTTTAAACAAAATTATACAAATTAATCTAAAATTTTCAGCTTTTTGCTCGGTTAAAATTTGAACCGATTCTCTATAAATCCTTTTTAGATATGCTCATTTTAATCCCAGCAAAACGAAAACCAGATATTATTAAATCAAATTTTATGAGTTCAAATTGTTACCTATGGGCTTTTGAACAAAATTATACAGATTAATCTAAAATTTTTAGCTTCTTACTTGGTTAAAATTCGAACGGATTCTCTGTAAGGCATTTTTAGACATGCACGTTTTAATCCTAACAAAATGAAAACAAGATATTATTAAATAAAAATTTATGAGTTCAAATATTTAATTATGGGATTTTGAACACAATTATACAAATTAATCTAAAATTTTCTTCTTTTTACTTGGTTAAAATTCGAACGGATTCTCTTTAAAGCCTTTTTTTGATATACCCGTTTTAATCCTAACAAAACAAATACCAGATATAATTAATTCAAATTTTATGAGTTCATATAGTTAATTATGGTCTTTTGAACAAAATTATACAGATTAATCTAAAATTTTCAGCTTTTTACTTGGTTAAAATTCGAACGGATTCTCTATAAAGCATTTTTAGACATGCAGATTTTAATCCCAACAAAACGAAAACAAGATGTTATTAAATCATATTTTATGATTTTAAAAAGTTAATTATGGGATTTTGAACAAAATTATACAGATTGATCTAAAATTTTTAGCTTTTTACTCTGTTAAAATTCAAACGGATTCTCTATAAAGCATTTTTAGACATGTACGTTTTAATCCTAACAAAACGAAAACCAGATGTTATTAAATCTAATTTTATGAGGTTATATAGTTAATTATGGAATTTTCAAAATAATTATACAAATTAATCTAAATTATTTAGCCTTTTATTCGGTTAAAATTCGAACGGATTCTCTATAAGGCATTTTAAGACATGCACATTTTAATCCCCACAAAACCAAAACCAGATGTTATTAAATAAAATTTTATGAGTTCAAATAGTTAACTAATGGCTTTTGAACAAAATTTTACAGATTAATCTAAAATTTTTAGCTTTTTACTCTGTTAAAATTCGAACGTATTCTTTATAAAGTATTTTTAGAAATGCACGTTTTAATCCCAACAAAACGAAAACCAAATGTTATTAAATCGAAATTTATGATTTCAAATAGTTAATGCGCTTTTGAACAAAATTATACAAATTAATAGAAATTTTTCAACTTTTTACTTGGTTAAAATTCGAACAGATTCTCTATAAAACCTTTTTTGATATTTCTGTTTTGATCCCAATAAAATGAAAACCAGATATAATTAAATCAAATTTTATGAGTTAAAATAGTTAATTATGGGCTTTTGAACAAAATTATACAGATTACTCTAAAATTTTTAGCTTCTTACTCGGTTAAAATTCGAACGGATGCTCTATAAAGCCCATTTAGACATGCACATTTTAATCCCATAAAATGACAACAATATGCTATTAAATCAAAATTTATGAGTTCAAATATTTAATTATGGGCTTTTGAACAAAATTATACAAATTAATCTAAAATTTTCAGCTTTTTACAGAGTTAAAATTCGAACGGATTCTTTATAATTCCTTTTTTGATATTCCCATTTTAATAACAACAAAATGAAAACTAGATGTAATTAAATCAAATTTTATGAGTTGAAATACTTAATTATGGGCTTTTGAACAAAATTATAAAGATTAATCTAAAATTTTCAGCTTTCTACTAGGTTAAAATTCGAGCGGATTCTTTATAAAGCTTTTTTTGATATGCCCGTTTTAACCCCAACAAAACAAAAACCAGATGTAATTAAATCAAATTTTATGAGTTCAAATAGTTAATTATGGGCTTTTGAACATAATTATATAGATTAATCTAAAATTTTTAGCTTTTTACTCGGCAAAAATTCGAACGGATTCTCTATAAATTCTATTTAGACATGCTCGTTTTAATCCCAAAAAAACAAAAACCAGATGTTATTAAATCAAATTTTATGAGTTCAAATAGTTAATTATGGTCTTTTGAAAAAAATTATACAGATTAATCTAAAATTTTCACTTTTTTACTCAGTTAAAATTCGAACGGATTCTCTATAAAGCCTTTTTAGACATGCACGTTTTAATCCCAACAAAACAAAAACAGATATTATTGAATCAAATTTTATGACTTTAAATAGTTAATTATGAGCTTTTGAACAAAACTATATAGATTAATCTAAAATTTTAGCTTTTTTCTTGGTTAAAATTCGAACGGATTCTCTTTAAAGCACGTTTTAATTGAGTTCAAATAGTTAATTATGGCCTTTCGAACAAAATTATACAGCTTAATCTAAAATTTTCAGCTTTTTACTCCGTTAAAATTTGAACGGATTCTCTATAAAGCCTTTTTTAACATGCACGTTTTCATCCAAAAAAACCAAAATCAGATGTTATTAAATCAAATTTTATGAGTTCAAATAGTTAACTATGAGCTTTTGAACAAAATTATACAGATTAATCTAAAATTTTTACCTTTTTACTCGGTTAATATTCGAACGGATTCTCTATAAGGCATTTTTAGACATGCACGTTTTAATCCCAACAAAATCAAAACCAGACGTTATTAAATAAAAAAATTTTGAGTTCAAATAGTTAAGTATGGGCTTTTGAACAAAATTATACAAATTAATCTAAAATTTTCAGCTTTTTAGTTGTTTAAAATTCGAACATATTCTCTATAAAGCCTTTTTTGATATACCCGTTTTAATCCTAACAAAACGAAAACAAGCTGTAATTAAATCAAATTTTATGAGTTCAAATTGTTAACTATGGTCTTTTGAACAAAATTATACAGATTAATCAAAAATTTACAGCTTTTTACTCGGTTAAAATTCGAACGGATTCTCTATAAAGCCTTTTTAGGTGTGCACGTTTTAATCCCTACGAAACAAAAATCAGATATTATTGAATCAAATCTTATGAGTTTAAATAGTTAATTATGGGCTTTTGAACAAAATTATACAGATTAATCTAAAATTTTTAGGTTTTTACTCGGTTAAAATTCAAACATATTCTCTATAAAGCCCATTTAGACATACATGTTTTAATCCAAAAAAAGACAACCATATATTATTAAATCAAATTTTATGAGTTCAAATAGTTAATTATTGGCTTTTGAATAAAATTATACAGATTAATCTAAAATTTCTAATTTTTTATTCAGTTAAAATTCGAACAGATTCTCTATAAAGCCTTTTCAGACATGCACAATTTAATCCCAACAAAACTATTAGGGATTTGAGGAAGAGAAAAGAACGGTAGGTTTAAGGAAGAAGAAAAGAAATAAGAGACTAGGCTCAATAAGAAACGATAAAGAGACAAATTGATTATTAAGATTTAATAGGAGTCTTATTTATACATGATAAAAGAGGAAGAAATAAGTAAAGAAAATAAAGAACTAATCTTATAACTGACACTAACTAATCAAGAAATACTAATCCTATTAGCCCCCCTCAAGTTGGCGCAAAAACATTCTGAATGCCCAACTTGACAATAGATCTTGAAAATAATGTAGTTGGAAGAGCCTTAGTAAAACAATCTGCAAGTTGCTTCTGACTTGAAACTGGTAGTAATGTGATTAACTTCTACTGAATTTTTTCGCAGATCAAATGACAATCAATTTCTATATGCTTCGTTCTCTCATGATGCACAGGATTTTATACAATTTTTATAGCAGATAAATTGTTACAATAAACATTAGCAGCAAGAGAAGGAACATGTAAATCAGAAAGTAAATATGTTAGCCATTGTATTTCACAAGTTACTGATGCTAAGGCTCTATACTCAGCTTCACTTGATGATCGCGATATAGTATTTTGCTTTTTACATTTCCAAGAAATAAGAGAGGAACCAAGAAATACACAGAAACCAGTTGTTGATCGTTTGGAGTCAGGGTAGGAAGCCCAATCCAAATTGGAAAAAGCATTAAGTTTGAGTTCAGTATCTGCAGGGAAGAACAAACCTTGTCCAGAATTACTTTTTAAATACCTAAGTACTCTATGTGCAACAACTAAATGTTCACTAGTAGGAGCAGAAACAAATTGAGATAATTGTTGAACTGCAAACGAAATATCAGGTCGGGTATTGGTTAAGTATAACAGCTTGCCAACGAATTTCCTATAATATGTAATGTCTGTAAGGGGATCCCCATTTTGTTGAGACAACCTATTATTTGGAACCATAGGTGTAGATGCCGGTTTGGAACCTAGAAAACCATATTCTTTTAGTAAATCCAAAGTGTATTTTCGCTGACATAAATTAACACCTCAAGAAGATCTAGCAACCTCAAGTCCTAAAAAAAATTTTAAGTTTCCTAAATCCTTTATTTGAAAGGTATCATGCAAATAATCTTTTATCTTAGATATTTCATGTATATTCGGGCTAGCAAGAATAACATCATCCACATAAATAGCTAGAATAATAAAACTATCTTCAGTTCCTTTAGAAAAAATAGAACTATCATAGTTTGTCTGGTTAAAACCTTGTTGAATTAAGGCAGAAGATAACCTCTCATTCCATTGTCTACTAGCCTGCTTTAAACCATACAAGCTTTTATTTAACTTACATACCGGACCAGGAGCAGGAGCAGAAAAACCAGGAGGTAATTGCATGTATACCTCTTCTTGTAAGTAACCATGTAGAAAAACATTATTTACATCTAATTGATGTAAATGCCAACCTTTTGCAGCTGTAATAACCAACAAAGTTCTAATAGAGGTTATTTTAGCAACTGGACTAAAAGTCTGAAGATAATCAATACCTTGTTATTGCGTATATCCTTTAGCTACTAGTCTAGCTTTGTACCTTTCTAATGATCCATCAGATTTTAGTTTAGTTTTGTAAACCCATATGCATCCTATGGTTTGTTTTCCAGGTGGAAGAGATACTAAAGTCCAAGTATTATTCTTTTTTAAAGCTTTAATTTCTTCATGCATAGCATTCTTCCATTTTTCATGTAAAATAGCTTGATTATAAGTTTTTGGCTCAGACAAAACTTCTACATTTCCTATATAAGATAAAAACTGAGAAGATATATTTTTGTAAGATAAAACCTGATTAATATTGTGGGGAGTAGTCTTCGGCTTTCGCAAATCAAGATGATAGTCTTTAAATCAATGAGGAAGCTTCTTGCTTCTTGTAGGCCTAGTAGAACCAGTGGAAAAATTATGTTCTATAATCTGTTGATCAACAATTGGATGTGCAACAGAAACCTGTTTAGAAGAACTTGCAGAAAGATCAAGTTGTGCTAAAGAATTTTCTTTCATTGGTATTGTAGAATCTGAATAAGCTACTGGAAGAGAAGAATCATTATCCAGTCTAGTGTTAACTGGACGAGAAAGTATGTTCTTACCCTTCAAAAAATCATACATGAGTACATTATGATCATAAGTAGGAAAAACTAATTGATCAACATTTGATGGTTTAATTTGTTTAAAAGGAAAAATAGTTTCTGAAAAAATAACATCTCTTGACACAAAAATTTCATGTGTGTTTAGATCATAAAGTTTATAAGCTTTTATATTTTTAGAACAACCAATAAAAACACACCTAGAAGCTTTTGAATGCAACTTACTTTTAGGCTTAGGTAAGATAGAAGCATAAGCAAAACAACCAAAAATTTTAAAGTGTTTAAGTGTAGGCAACTTGTGAAACAATATTTCAAAAAGGTGTTTTGTTATTCAAAAGAGGAGTAGGAGTGACATTGATCAAGGAAGCACCATGAAGAACACAATCTATCCAAAAAGGTAAAAGGAAGATTAGCTTGAAGCCTTAAAGCTCTAGCAACATTGAGCAGGTGTTGATGTTTTCTTTTCACAACATTATTCTGTTGCGGAGTGTACACACATGAATTTTGATGCAAAATGCCTTTAGAGTCATAAAACACATTCATATCAAATTCTTTTGCATTATTAGTCCTTATACACTTGATTTTTCTATTGAATTGAGTTTCTACCATTTGGTAAAAATTGACTATTAAAGTCCTAACTTCAGTTTTAGTTTTCATAGGATAAATTCATAAAAATCTACTTTTGTCATCCACAATTGTCAAAAAATAATAGTGACCATAAAGACTTGGAACAGAATATGGACCCCATACATCCATATGAATCAAATCAAAACAAAATTCAGTAACAGAACTACTGATAGGAAAAGAAGGTCTCTTTTGTTTTGCTACATGACATATATCACAATCAGAATGAAAACCATGGGAAATATCAGAATCTAAAGAATCAAAATGTCTCATTCTTTGTTTAGAAGGATTTCCTAGCCTAAGATGTCACAAATTTAAAGCAGAATTGCAAAAAGAATTACAAACAGATTCTTGTTGTTCAAGCTGATACAAATCATTGAAAAGCTTAGCTAAACCAATCATCTTCCGTATTTTCGTGTCCTGTAAAAATCACGCATTAGATCAGACAAACGTACCAAATCACCTTGATTGAACCGATCGAACAAATCATTCCACAACTCATAAGCCCTATCAATCCAGAGAACGTTTTGAGAAATATCGGTATGAATCGCACGCTGTAACCAAGACAAGACAAGATTGTTACATTTCACCCAAGCCGGATATCTTGAATCATCGTCGCTGGGTTATTGAATCCAACCATTAACAAAGCGAAACTTATTCTTTGATATCAAGGCCATTTTCATAGACCTTGCCCAACTGTGATAATTGGGTCCCGTGAGCAAAGCCGAAGTAAGAACGAGAGCCGGATTCTCATTTGGATGAATATAAAATTCATCATTAGGATCGTCAAATTTATATACCCAAGCAGATTCCAACAATTGAGAAGCGGAAACCTGGCTTTGTTACCATATTAGGGATTTGAGGAAGAGAAAAGAACGGTAGGTTTAAGGAAGAAGAAAAGAAATAAGAGACTAGGCTCAGTAAGAAACGATAAAGAGACAAATTGATTATTAAGAGATAATAGGAGTCTTATTTATACATAATAAAAGAGGAAGAAATAAGTAAAGAAAATAAAGAACTCATCTTATAACTGACACTAACTAATCAAGAAATACTAATCCTATTAAAAACGAAAACCAGATGTTATTAAATCATATTTTATGAGATCAAATAATTAATTATAGACTTTTGAACAAAATTATAGAAATTAATCTAAAATTTTCAGCTTTTCGCTCGGTTAAAATTCGAACGGATTCTCTATAAAGCCTTTTTAGATATGCTCGTTTTAATCCCAACAAAACGAAAACCAGATGTTATTAAATCAAATTTTATGAGTTCAAATAGTTAATTATGGTCTTTTAAAAAAATTATACAGATTAATCTAAAATTTTCAGCTTTTTACTCGGTTAAAATTCGAACGGATTCTCTACAAAGCCTTTTTAGACATGCACGTTTTAATCCCAACAAAACAAAAACCATACATTATTGAATCAAATTTTATGACTTTAAATAGTTAATTATGGGCTTTTGAACAAAATTATATAGATTAATCTAAAATTTGTAGCTTTTTACTTGGTAAAAATTTGAACAGATTCTCTATAAAGGATTTTTAGACATGCACATTTTAATCCCAACAAAACAAAAACCTAATATTATTAAATCATATTTTTGGAGTTCAAATAGTTAATTATGGTCTTTCGAACAAAATTATACAGATTGATCTAAAATTTTCAGCTTTTTACTCGGTTAAAATTCGAATGGATTCTCTATAAAGCCTTTTTTGACATGCACGTTTTCATCCAAAAAAAAAAATCAGATATTATTAAATCAAATTTTATGAGTTCAAATAGTTAACTATGGGCTTTTGAACAAAATTATACAGATTAATCTAAAATTTTTATCTTTTTACTCGGTTAAAATTCGAATGGATTCTCTATAAGGCATTTTTAGATATGCACATTTTAATCCCAACAAAATTAAAACCAGATGTTATTAAATAAAATTTATGAGTTCAAATAGTTAATTATGGGCTTTTGAACAAAATTATACAAATTAATCTAAAATTTTCAGCTTTTTACTTGGTTAAAATTCGAACAGATTCTCTATAAAGCCTTTTTTGATATTCCCTTTTTAATCCTAACAAAACAAAAACAAGATGTAATTAAATCAAATTTTATGAGTTCAAATAGTTAATTATGGTCTTTTGAACAAAATTATACAGATTAATCTAAAATTTACAGCTTCTTACTCGGTTAAATTTTGAACGGATTCTCTGTAAAGCCTTTTTAGACGTGCACGTTTTAATCCCTACAAAACAAAAACCAGATATTATTGAATCAAATTTTATGAGTTTAAATAGTTAATTATGGGCTTTTGAACAAAATTATATAGATTAATCTAAAATTTTTAGCTTTTTACTCGGTTAAAATTCGAATGGATTTTCTATAAAGCCTTTTTAGATATGCTCGTTTTAATCCCAACAAAACAAAAACTAGATGTTATTAAATCATATTTTATGAGTTCTAACAGTTAATTATAGGCGTTTGAACAAAATTATACAAATTAATCTAAAATTTTCAGTTTTTTGCTCAGTTAAAATTCTAACGAATAAAAAATTCGAACTGATTACTCGGTTAAAGTTCGAACGGATTAATGGATCTCTCCTTTCCTCTCCTCTCCTCTCCTCTCTTCGCACGTTTTCTCCTCCATCGGCTTGGAGGCCGTCGCACCAACGTCTCCCGGCATCTCCTACATGGCTCCTTCACCTCCGTTCGCTCCTGGGGAGGAGGGATCTGTCATCATCCGCTGCTTACCACCCTCGACGAGGGACACCACCTACGCCGGCAATAGTGGCTTTTTTCACTGTTTTGGTTTCAAACGTTCTCCTTTACGTTTCCGATTGTTTTTTGGTTTTTGCAGGCTTCGTTCCGATCGACCATCCGATCCGATGGTGTCCTTGGCCATGTGCGGCAGTTACACAGCCTCTATGAGGGATTTCATCGATGCCGGCTATGGTGGTTCTGTTTCTTTTCCATTGCCGGTCTGTTTCCGTTGCTGCCTAGCTTCTTGCGATCTTAGCCGCGTTTGGCTATTCACCGGGCTCGTCATGATCTTGTTCGCGATCGATTTGCCCTTCTTCTTGGCTTCAACCGCTGCTTTCTCCTTGGTCTTTCTATCTCCGCTCATCCTCGGATATCTTGGCTACGCTCGGCCGCCCTTCGGCCCGGTGGCGATCTTCTGTCTTACACCCTCAATGAGGGACTCCACCATCGAAGGCATTGGTGGTTAAGTGTCCTCGGCTGCTTCTCCTTCATTATCGGATTGCTTCCGCACTTCCTGCCGTCATGTACGTGTGCGAATGGCCGCCGGTCGCCCTTGCTGCCGACCTGTTTCCTCCATGGCTCCTTCACCTCCGTTCGCTTTTGGGGAGGAGGGATCTGTCATCGTCCGCTGCTTACCACCCTCGACGAGGGACATCACCTACGCCGGCAATGGTGGCTTTTTTCACTGTTTTGGTTTCAAACGTTCTCCCTTACGTTTTTGATCGTTTCTTGGTTTTTGCAGGCTTCGTTCCGTTCGGCCATCCGATCCGATGGTGTTCTTGGCCATGTGCGGCAGTTACACAGCCTCTATGAGGGATTTCCTCGACGCCGGCTATGGTGGTTCTGTTTCTTTTCCATTGCCGGCTTGTTTCCGCTACTGCCTCGCTCGTGGCCGTAGAGATGTCCGTCTGCTCATCTCGACCTTTTCTGGACTTTCTCTGGAGAGTATGTATCTTTGGTTCTGGTTCTTGCCTACGATCATCGGCGGTTGGCCTTGCTCCTGTCGAGTCTTGCTCGGTATCTCCACCCCCGTCCCTTGGGTGCCTTCTAGTGCCCGTCCTCCTTACTTCTCGCCGTTCCCTGGGTGTTAGCGTTGGCACAGTTTGTCGCCTATCGCTCCCGGTTTCTTGCTGGTCAGGCGGTTTGGCAAGGGTGGGGTTTATGTTTCCTGCTCTTGCATCAGTCGAGGCCAATGCGACGTACGTGCATGCAGCCGGCTCCTTGCATGCTTGTAGATCACGTTGGAGGGGCGGTTTCAGCATGTGGTTTTGCCCCCATGCGGTGCTGTGTTGCCCATATGGTCCCGTATATCAAGATAGGTACGATATTTTCTTGGTGGTGTTTCGTTTACTTACATATTATCGAATGTTCTCTTCATGGTTACGGTATAAAGTGTCTATGGTTCATCGAATTGCATGTTGTTATGTTACCTATCGTCATCTCTTTTACCTATCCTTCTTGTTTGTTGTTGTCTTCTTTATATTTTCTTTACTGTTAATGTTAATGTTAATGCTACTGTTAATGTTAATGTTACTATTAATATTAATGTTACTTCGTGATAACTATCGTTTACCAACCTTATATAAGGTTCATACAACACCTTTCATGGTGTTTTACTGAAACAATGGTCTGCTGATCAGACTTTTATACCAATTATTACTTTATATATTCTAATGTTCTTCACAATTCTTCCATCCTATAATGTCTTTCTTTTTGGACTTTTATTATTTTCCATTAAAAATACAATTTTTATTCCTTTTCAAACTCTTCTAATTTTTTTAATAGTTTTTTGGCCTCTTTTTTCCAACTATATTATCTTCTTTTCACCTATATATAAGATCATACATTTTGTTCATACTTTATTCTTTCTCATACTTTCTTCCAACTGCCGTCCATCCTCTCCTTTTCTTCTCCTAATGGATTCCAAAACTTTTCTCCAACAACTCGGGAATATCCAATTCACCGAGGAAGAACAATCTACTATCTTTCAAACCAACCTACCTTGGGACTCTGCTGATGCTGATTCACATACGACTCTTTTAGGGAACATGATTACCTCCAAGGACATTGATGATCAGATTATTATTAAAGCCTTCACCGGAATCTGGACCCTGGCTAAACTATCTTCTATGTGTTCACTGCGGCCACGGCTGTTTCTAATCTGCTTCAAGGATGAAAAGATTAAGGAGGATTTCCTGTCCAGGGGACCATGGACATACAAGGATGAGTGGCCTTCTCTCACTCAATACGACCCTACTATTAGCATTGATGATCACTCATTCCTAACAATGAATGTGTGGGTACGGATTTATAATATTCCACCTATCCTTCTTGCTTCGGAAGATTCTGCTAACAATATTGGTGAATCGCTCGGGGCGCTCATAGGGAACGTTACGAAAATTGACACGAGGAAACTGGATTTCAATATGGTTGACTATCTTCGGGTAGGGTTAACTCTCGATGCTTCTAAACCAGTTCGACGTTGTGTTGCTATTGGTGGGGGCTCTTCTACCCGCTTTTGTCCGCTATAATACGAACGTCTTCCCACTCTCTATCACTGCTGTGGTCGTGTTGGCCACTCTATTGACTTTTGCACTATTCCTATTGAGGAGAGGCTTGAGCAACTTCAATATGGCGAATGGCTCCGCTATCTACCTAAGAAAAAGGTTACTCAACCTCTGCAGAGAGGATCGTATTAAGCTCCAAGCATGATGCTGATTGTCTCTTTCTTTGTGAGACCAGATTAAACAGACAAAACATGGATCGTATTAAGCTCAAACTTGGTATGCATGGTTGTCTAGCCATTGATCCCAGGCCTTCCTGCACAGGACTTGCCATCATATGGAACACCAATTCTTCTGTTGATCTTCTCTCGTATTCAGATCGACATATTGATGTTCTTATTACATTTGAACAAATTCAATTCCATTTTACTGGCATACATGGCTTTCCCGAAACTGCGAACAAACACAAGACTTGGCAATTAATAGATTCTCTGAATGTAGCCAGTTCTCTTCCCTGACTTTTAGGGGGGACTTTAATGAAATCCTTTACGACAACGAAAAACAAGTGGTTCTCACCGTGCTCGTTCACAAATCAACAATTTTCAAGAGTGCCTTGATAATAATGATCTTTTCGATTGTAAACCAAAGTCTGGATGGTTCACTTGGACCAGATCGAGACGCAACTCGGTCACCATTATGGAGAGACTAGACAGATTTCTTGGTAATTCAACTTGGTTCAATATTTTCCCTAGTTGCCAAGCTATCCTTTCTTTCAGGCGCGTTATGATCACTGTCCTATTTTAATGGATACTAGACCTATACTGGGTCCTCCAATTATGCGGACCAGCACCTTGTTCCGCTATGAGAGCTGTTGAGCTGATAATCCAGAGGTTCTTTTACGTATTAAAGAACTATGGTCTGCTCTATCTCGATCGACTCTAAGTAAACTACACGATATTAGACACTTCCTTGTTACTTGGTAAACTAACAAACGATTGAAATCCAATAAGCGTATGTCCCAGTTGAATGATTTCATTAACCTATGTCTCATGCGACATCTCTCCGACTCTGAAATCAATGGCCTTCTCTCTGCTAAACACGAGCTCGATAGTTTACTTAACAAGAAGGAAATCTACTGTGCCCAACGCGCTCGAACACTCTGGTTAGAGCACGATGACAAAAACACTTCCTTCTTTCATGCTAGAGCGTCTAGCCGACGGAGGAAAAACCAGATTGTTGGACTCTTCAATGGTCAAAATATTTGGCAAACTAATTCAAATGATATTATGACTACTGCTGTTACATACTTTCAAAATCTTTTTTCATCATCCTCTCCTATTATAGATTCATCAATCTTGAACAACATTCCCACAGTGGTTACGGATTCAATGAATAATGAACTTAATAAGGATTTCACTCCAGATGAAATTCATACTGCTTTTCGTGATATCGATCCGAGGAAGGCCCCAGGGGTTGACGGTTTCCCAAGCGGTTTCTTTCGGAAGCACTGGGATATCCTTGGCCATGAATTTATATCTCTCTACCTCGGGCTTCTTCGAGGGTCCATTAATATGGAAGAAGTCAATCGTACCATTATTGTGCTTATCCCTAAAATTGATGAACCTACTACAATGCGTCATCTTAGACCTATTAGCCTCTGTACAGTTATTTATAAAACTATCTCGAAAGTACTTGTTAACCGGCTAAAATCTGTCATACCCCTTTGTATTAGTGGCAACCAAGCTGCTTTTGTTCACAGCAGGAACATTACGGATAATATTCTTATAGCCCACGAAATCATCCATACCCTTAATACTGATACTACATCCCTTGCGAAAGGGGCTAGTTTAAAATTAGATATGGAAAAGGCCTTCGACCGTGTTGAATGGACGTTTTTAGAACATATTATGATTCGCCTAGGCTTCAACTCCAACTGGGTATCCCTTATTATGAGGTGTATATCCTCTGTTACCTTTCAAGTCCGAGTGAATGATTCTCTCTCCCGACCTTTTAAGCCCTTTCGAGGTTTACGTCAAGGGGACCCTCTTTCCCCTTTTTTGTTTTTTTTCTGTACACAGGGCCTTTCTGCCTGGTGTGTAATCCTGGGAACCTTCTTAGTCAAATTTACAAATGCAAGTACTACCCGACTGGTGCTATACTAGACTCTGTTTCTTCACGGAACTCCTCTTTTGCCTGGAAAGGGCTCAGTGTAGCTATTTCTAAACTTCGTGATGGATTTTTTATACGTCCAGGTATGTCTAGTACTGTCCAGATCCACTTTGACAATTGGGGTGGCTCTCAGCCTTTACGCCTATATGGTGATTATGAGATCAATGATGAAGTTCCTTTGCACGCTGACACTTTTATGATACCTAACTTTCCCCGATGGGATGAATTAAAAGTTCGGAATTATTTTACACATGAAGATGCTAATACTATCCTTAATGTTCCAATTATTAATGATACAAAGGATACCACCCTCTAGGGCAACCATGATTCTGGTATCTATTCCGTACGATCGGGTTATCAATTTTTGAGGCTTCAGCCAGGACCAGTTAATAGGCCCTCTAAACTCTGGAAAATTCTCTCTAAATTACCCACTCTTCCCAAGGTGCGTTCTTTTGCTTGGCGTTTGTGCCATAATGCACTACCGTCTGGTCACAAAATCCTTCAGGCCAATCTAGGTTCGGGGATTTGCCCTATATGCAATTTGGCCATTGAAACCACCCTCCATGCTATAAGGGACTGCCCTTGCACTAGGGAGGCATTTCAGTTGGCGGGACTCCCATCTCGACTTCTTTCTTCTATTTATACCTCCCCTCATCAGTGGCTTTCTGCGGCAGCTGGCTTTCTTTCTCTTCATCAATTCTCTTTATTTCTTACGATCTTATGGAATCTCTGGAACCGTCACAATGACTTTGTACATAATAACCATCTTCAACCGGTTTGGTTAACCGTTACTAATGCTTTCAGCCTTTTACATGATTACACCTCAGCTAACAATGCCTCCTGTCCACATTCCCGGCTAGCTGAGCCCACTTTTGCTCTCGCTAGATGGACGAAACCAGATCCTGGTTACGTCAAGATTAACGCGGATGGTGCTTTCGATCCCGTGTTAAAAGGAGCAACAGCTGGTGTCATTGCTAGGGATTCCTCCGGCATTGTCCTTGGTGGTTGCTCTTTGCCTCTCCTCTGTCTAGATCCTGCCTCTGCCGAAGCTCTTGCCCTCCTGGAAGGTCTGAAGCTTGCCCTTTCTAATGGCTAGACCCGTGTTGTCTTCGAGAATGACTCCGCTTCCATTGCTAATAAGGTCAACGATCCCCTTTACCAGGACCTTTCCTCTGTGCAACCTTTGGTGTCCCGTATCCGTCCACTCTTGGTACTTTGCGTGACTGTAAGATTTGTTATGTACCTAGAGAGGCTAATGTGTTAGCCCATGTGTTAGCTACTAGGGCTTTGCGTTCCTTTTCTTCTTGCTTTTTCTCTTGTGACTTTCCCGATTTTATTCAGGCTTCTGTAAACTCGGAGAGGTTCTCCTCCCCTTCTCAATAAGATCTTGGGTACTCTTTTCCCCATAGGGGCCCTCCTGCCCCTCGGGGTGGTTGGCTATAGGGGTTTTTTAATGAGGCCCTTTTCTCACAAAAAAATTCTAACGGATTCTCTATAAGGCATTTTTAGACATGCATGTTTTAATCCAACGAAACGAAAACCAGATATAATTAAATCAAATTTTATGAGTTCATATAGTTAATTATGGGCTTTTAAACAAAATTACACAAATTAATCTAAAATTTTCAGCTTTTTACTTGGTTAAAATTCGAACGGATTCTCTATAAAGCCTTATTAGACATGCACAATTTAACCCCAACAAAATGAAAACTAAATGTTTTTAAATCATATTTTATAAGTTCAAAAAGTTAATTATGGGTTCTTGAAAAAAATTATACAGATTAATCTAAAATTTTCAGCTCTTTACTAGGTTAAAATTCAAACAGAATCTCTATAAAGCATTTTTAGACATGCATGTTTTAATCCCAACAAAAAGAAAACCAGATGCTATTAAATCAAATTTTATGAGTTTAAATAATTAATTATGGGCTTTTGAAAATAATTATACAGATTAATCTAAAATTTTCAGCTTTTTACTCGGTTAAAATTCGAACAGATTCTCTATAAGGCATTTTTAGACATGCACGTTTTAATCCCAACAAAACAAAAACCAGATGTTATTAAATAAAAATTTATGATTTCAAATAGTTAATTAAGGTATTTTGAACAAAATTATATAAATTAATCTAAAAATTTCAGCTTTTTACTTGGTTAAAATTCGAACGAATTCTCTATAAACCTTTTTTGATATTCCCGTTTTAACCCCAACAAAATGAAAACTAGATGTAATTAAATCAAATTTTATGAGTTCAAATAGTTAACTATGGGCTTTTGAACAAAATTATACAGATTAATATAAAAATTTTAGTTTTTTACTCGGTTAAAATTCGAACGAATTCTCTATAAAGCCTTTTTAGACATGCACATTTTAATCCTAACAAAACCAAAACCAGAAGTTATTGAATCAAATTTTATGAGTTTATATAGTTAATTATGGGCTTTTGAACAAAATTATACGAATTAATCTAAAATTTTCAGCTTTTTACTCAGTTAAAATCGAACGGTTTCTCTATAATACAATTATACAAATTAGGAGTTCAAATAGTTAATTACGGGCTTTTAAACAAAATTATACAGATTAATCTAAAATTGTTATCTTTATACTCGGTTAAAATTTAAACATTTTCTTTATAAAGCTTATTTAGACATGCACGTTTTAATCTCAACAAAACGATAATCAAATTTTATTAAATAAAATTTTATGTGTTTAAAGAGTTAATTATGAACTTTTGAACAAAATTAGACAGATTAATCTAAATTTTTAGATTTTTACTCGGTTAAAATTCGAACGTATTCTTTATAAAACCCATTTAGACATGGACGTTTTAATCTCAAAAAAAATTACAACGAAATGTTATTAAATCAAATTTTATGAGTTGAAATAGTTAATTAGGGCTTTTGTATAAAAATATACAGCTTAATCTCAAATTTACAACTTTTTACTAGGATAAAATTCGAATGGATTCTCTATAAAGCTTATTTACACGTACACGTTTTAATCCGAACAAAACAATAAACAAATGTTATCAAATCAAATTTTATGAGTTCAAATAGTTAATTATGGGCTTTTGAACAAAACTATACAGTTTAATCTAAAATTTTCAGCTTTTTACTCGGTTAAAATTCGAACGGATTCTCTATAAAGCCTATTTAGACATGTACATTTTAATCCCAACAAAATGAAAAACAAATTTTCATAAATCAAATTTTATGAGTTGAAATACTTAATTATGGGCTTTTGAACAAAATTATATAGATTAATCTAAAATTTTCAGATTTTTACTTAGTTAAAATTCGAACGGATTCTCTATAATGACCATTTAGACAAGCACATTTTAATCTCAACAAAACGATAACCAAATGTTATTAAACATAATTTTATGAGTTCAAATAGTTAATTATGGGCTTTTGAACAAAATGATAACCAAATGTTAGTATATAAAATTTTATGAGTTCAGATAGTTAATTATGGGATTTTGAACAAAATTATATAGATTAATCAAAAAGTATCAGATTTTTACTCGATTAAAATTCGAACGGATTTTCTATAATGACAATTTAGACAAACACGTTTTAATCTTAACAAAACAATAACCAAATTTTATTAAATCAAATTTTATGAGTTCAAACAGTTAATTATGGGCTTTTGAACAAAATTATATAGATTAAACTAAAATTTTCAGCTTTTTACTCGGTGAAAATTCGAACGGATTCTCTATAAAGCCCATTTAGACATGCACGTTTTAATCTCAACAAAACGATAACCAAAAGTAATTAAATCAAATTTTATGAGTTCAAATAGATAATTATGGGCTTTTGAACAAAATTATACAGATTAATCTAAAATTTTCAACTTTTTACTCGGTTAAAGTTATAGTAGATTCATTAGAAAGCTCATTTAGACATGCATGTTTTAATACAAACAAAATGATAACCCATTTTGAGTTCAAATAGTTAATTATTGTGTTTTTTAAAAAATTATAAAGCTTAATATCAAATTATTAGTTTTTACTTGGTTAAAATTCGAACAGATTCTCTATAAAGCTCATTTCGGCATGCACGTTTTAATCTCAACAAAACGATAACCAAATGTTATTAAATCAAATTTTATGAGTTCAAATATTTAATTATGGGATTTTGAACAAAATCATACAAGTTAATCAAAATTTTCAACTTTTTACTCGGTTAAAATTCGAACGAATTCTCAATAAAGCTCATTTAGACATGCACGTTTTAATCCCAACAAAACGATAAACAAAGGTTATTTAATAAAATTTTATGGGTTTAAATAGTTAATTATGGGCTTTTGAACAAAATTATATAGATTAATATCAAATTTTCAGCTTTTTACTATGTTAAAATTCGAACGAATTCTTTATAAAGCCAATTTAGGCATGCACATTTTAATCTCAACAAACGATAATCAAATGTTATTAAATCAAATTTTAAGAGTTCAAATAGTTAATTATGGACTTTTGAACAAAATCATACCAGTTAATCTAAATTTTCAACTTTTTAACTCTTTTAAAATTCGAACGGTTTCTCAATAAATCTTATTTAGACATGCACGTTTTAATCCAGCAAAAAGATAAACAAATGTTATTAAATAAAATTTTAAGAGTTCAAATAGTTAATTTGGGGCTTTTAAACAAAATTATACAACTTAATATCAAATTTTCAGATTTGTACTTTGTTAAAATTCAAACGGATTCTCTATAAAGCACATTTAGACATGCACGTTTTAATCTCAACAAAACGATAAACAAATGTTATTAAATAAAATTTTAAGATTTCAAATAGTTAATTATGGGCTTTTTAACAAAATTATACAGCTTAATATCAAATTTTCATCTTTTTACTTTGTTAAAATACGAACGAATTCTCTGTAAAGCTCATTTAGGCATGCACGTTTTAATCTCAACGAAACGATAACCAAATATTATTAAATCAAATTTTATGAGTTCAAATAGTTTATTTTGAACATCTGAACAAAATCATACAAGTTAATCTAAAATTTCAACTTTTTACTCCGTTAAAATTTGAACGGTTTCTCAATAAAGCTCACTTAAACATGCACGATTTAATCCCAACAAAACAATAAACAAATATTATTAAATAAAATTTTAAGAGTTCAAATAGTTGATTTTGGGCTTTTGAACAAAATTATACAACTTAATATCTAATTTTCAGCCTTTTTTCGAACGGATGGATTGCTCTCTCCTCTCCCTCCCCTTTTTCCTTTTCCCTCCACCCCCCGCCTTCTTTCCTTCGTGCCGATCGTTTTCTTTATTCGGTTATCCATCTCCTCCCCCGTCGGGAGAGGTGGAAGCAATCTTTGCAACCTTCTTTGATCTTTTGATCAAGAGCATAGCTCCATCACCAATCCATCCACCGTTGGCCGCGATTCTTTTGTTTTGCACTGCCAAGGGTCTCTTTCGGTGCACTCGACATTGGTGTATTCACGGCCTGATCGTTGCTCCCTTGTCGGCTTTCGATATGGCCAAAGGAAACTCCAACAAAATCGTGTTAGACTCGCTCAACCAGGCTTTCTTGCTGATATACCACCCCTTCTAGGGATCTATACCAGTCCACGTCTCCTTCTTCTGAAGGAACGATTTGAACCTTCGAACCGACGTGTGGTTTTGCTGCCAGGCCGTTCACCGTCATTTGCGATCTTCTTGGTTTCCGTAGTTACATGGCTTCACCGATGCACTCGACGCTGGTTGTTTCAAGGTCTAATGCCGACTTCTGATTCTGAACAACCAGAACCACTCAGATTCTTTCTAGCGGGCTACTTTGCCGTCACACAGCCCCTCTTGAGGATACGCCTCAGTGCGTCTGCTTCACTCTCCATTATCTAGGCCCCGTGCAGTTTCCCGGCACCAGACCCTCCCCAGGTTTGAACAAATATCTTTGTTTTCTTTATTTTGGTTTATCCAGCTTTCTTCATATTTATGGTTTTCTTCATGTTATCTCCTCTCTTCTTTAGTTCATAACAAATATATTTATACTGTCTTTATTCTTTTCCTTTATTTTTTCTATCATCTTGTCTTGATTCCAATGCGTTCCTCGGGTGAGGTTTTATTCACAATCCCTTAGTTTGTCGATTTCCATGTTTTTTTCCTCGCGTGGCTTTCCACGATATTATGCATTCTAACCCAGAGAATAATAACGGCTGCGCCTTTTAGCTATGCTTGCTCGAAAAGGATTCGTTTACTTCATCTTCTTTGGTACTTATTTTGTTACTTATTTCTCCTGTTGCCGTGTCATCCCTCTTGGTGTTGGTTTTGTCTACCTTTCGGTGGTCTAGCCACTAGGACCATGAACGATAATTTAGTTATGTCCTTAGGTCATATTTTAATTTAGTTTATGCCTTCTTAATTTTTCATCTGTATATACCATCCGATAATAGGGATATTTCCACCACCTTCTTTGGTGTCATCTGGTTACATGGTTCTTTTGATCTAACACCTTCAAGATGTATTCAGTGGCTCACATTCAGTTGTTGGACCATGTTTACCTATCACATGAGTTATGTTCCATCCATAACGTGGACTCTTACAAACACCTATTTCGCTAGGAGTTTTGTTGTCTTTCATTTTTATATTACTAGGAGTTTTATTTATTCTCAATTTTCTAATATTTCTTTTATTCACAAGAATTTTATTTATCATCAATCTATTCTTACTTCTTTTAGTACAACTAGTCTTCCTAGTTCTACTATACCTCAAATACTATCGTATCCTATATATATCTCTATCTCCTCTCATTTTCTTCCATCACCCATAAATCTCTCTCACCATCGCCTACCTCCTTCCCTTGAGATCAACATCTCCGTCATCTTTCTCACTCACTCTTTTATGGACCCAAAAACTTTTATTCAACAATTGGGGAATACCCAATTCACAGCTGAAGAACAATCTGCAGTCTTTCAACCTAGTCTAGCTTGGAACTCGAATGAAGAAGACGCACAAACTACCTTACTAGGGAATCTGAAATCCTCAAAGGATATATAGATGATCAAGTAATTGTTAAAGCTTTTACTGGAATCTGGACCTCGGCTAAGGTTGTCTCTATATGAATTCTAAAGCCATGCTTGTTTCTAATCCGTTTTCATGATGAAAAAATCAAGGATGATATTCTATCTCGGGGGCCTTGGACCTATAAAGATGAATGGTTAGTTATGGTGCAATACAATCTGTTCATCAGTCTTGATGAGCAATCCTTTTCTATGATGAACGTTTGGGTCTGTATCTTCAATATCCCCCTGTTCTTCTTGCTTCGAAAGTTTTTGCCCATAACACCAGAGTCTACCTTGGCGCTATAATTGGAACAATAACGAAAATTAACACCAGGAAAATCAACTTCAACATGATTGAGTACCTTCGAGTTGGTTTGACTATTGATGCTTCCAAGCCTATTAGGCGTTGTGTCGCCATTGGTGGAGGGTCTTCTCCTAGATTCTGCTTTCTCCAATACGAACATCTCCCTATGTTATGTTAGTCTTATGGTATAGTCGGCCATTCTATGGATTCGTGTAATATCCCAGCCGAAGCTCGTCCGGAACAACCTTAGTATGGCGAATGGCTTCGCTATATCCTCAAGAAAAAAGACACTCAAGCTACACAAAAAGGTCGTATTCGTTACTTGTCCAACGTCACTCCTGCCTCCCGACCTGCTCCAACATCTTCACAAACATCTGCCAACCATTCTAGTGGTGCCAACGACAAAGGCAAGGATCCTATATCATCTGTCAACGAACATGTTCCTCCTACCAATTCTCCACAAGCTGTCTTTTTGAAAGGGCCTCAAATTCTGCCAACTGTTGCGAGTAAACTGTCCGCTCGTCAATGTCATACCCAACCCTTGCAAATGGTTTTTCCAGATCAAGAACCTAATGTCACTACTCGGTCTCAAGATGATACTGGTGATGCCAGTTTGTTGCCGCCTGAACTCCAAGATCTGAAGCTGGATCTTGCCAATGACGTTGCTTTCTAAGAGGCTTCCGACTGGATGGATAATGCGCCAATTTCCAAAAGAGTTGGTCGGCCTCCCGTAAGTAGGGGCTCTAAACGGACACCGCCTTCTGATGAAGGTAATCGGGCTAAAAGTCCAAGACCACTAACCAGGATTTCTGTAAACAAAGCTGGGATGAGCAGCACAAAAAACTCTCCGGCGGAGGTTGATGTCGATCAACCCCGCCGAGTCAAATGATCGGCCGTTGTTGGAACTGTCTGGATCTTTTCAGTGCCTAGACAATTCATGGATGGAAACGTGACTCTAGTGCTCTTGCTGCCAACTTTATTTCCTTTTGCTTTCTTCATTCTTTAAGTCACTTTGTGTTGCGTTTTAGGATCACCTTAGGGTTGTTTAGTTATGTTTTCGTTCTTTCCAGGCCTTTTTTGAGGCATGTTTTCTCGTAGAATAATATTAATACAATTTGTTTCTTTTTTACTTAGGTTTTCCTTTTGCCGTTATCTTTTCCTCTCCTCATTTACTTTCCTCTTTTTTGCTAAATAACATCATTCTTATCTATCATCTTACTTTGTTTCTAGCTTTTGTACTATGGGACAAGGTTTTCGGAAATAATAATATCTTTACTACTTTATTTTTTTACTTCTTTTGTCTTTTTGTTATTTTTGTTACTTTTTTTTTCTTATTATTTTGAACAAGTTTACTTATTTTCGCTTGTACTTTTCAGTTCGTTTCTTCATCTACTATCCATCTTTTAAAAAGTTTTTTTATTTTTATGAATGTACCACCCTTGATAAGGGATCACTCCAACATCCTTCATGATGTATCCTTATCGAAAAAGACTCCTACCATTAAGAATAGTAATATTGCGATGCGAACGAATATACATATTTCCTACACGGATCTTTTGGGGTTCTTTACCTCCTCTAAATCGACAATAATATTTCTTCATAAATATATTCTTTTAGACACTACCAAGTCTGGAATAGCTGGGATGAGCAGCGTTAAAAACTCTTCGGCGGTAGTTGACGGTGATCAACCCCGCCGAGGAAAATGAAATTCTTATGTTGGAACTATCAGGGTCTTGGCAACACCCAGACAGTTCACGCATTACAACGTGCTACCACCACGCATGCTGTCGATTGTCTTTTTCTTTATGAGACCAGATTAAACAAATACAATATGGAACGTATTAAGTTCAAGCTTGGCATGCATGGCTGCATTGCTATTGAATTCAACCCTTCTTGTACAATGCTTGCTATTATCTGGAATAATAAAACTCCTATTGATTTACTTTCTTACTCAAACCGTCATATTGATGTCATTATTTCTTTTGGACAACTACGATTCCATTTCTCCGGTTTACATGGCTTCCCTAAAATTGTAAACAAATATAAAATATGGCAGTTAATAGATACGTTAAAATCAACCTCCTGCTCCCTTCTCTGGCTTTTAGGGGGGATTTCAATGAAATCCTTTATGACAATGAAAAACAAGAAGGTTCTCGTTTGCACGTTCACAAATTAATAATTTCCGAGATTATCTGGATAAGAATGATCTTTTCGATTGTAAACCAACGTCTGGATGGTTCACTTGGACTAGATCGGGTCGTAATATGGATACCATTATGGAAAGAATTGATAGAATACATTTTAGATATGCACATTTTAACCAACAAAACGAAAACCAGATATTATTAAATCATATTTTATGAGTTCAAATAATTAATTATGGGCTTTTGAACAAAATTATACAAACTTTTCAGCTTTTTTCTCGGTTAAAATTCGAACCGATTCTCTATAAATCATTTTTAGATATACTTGTTTTAATCCCAACAAAACGAAAACCAAATATTATTAAATCAAATTTTATGAGTTCAAATTGTCAACTATGGGCTTTTGAACAAAATTATACAGATTAATCTAAAATTTTCAGCTTTTTACTCGGTTAAAATTCGAACGGATTCTCTATAAGGTATTTTTAGACATACACGTTTTAATCCAAACAAAATAAAAACAAGATGTTATTAAATAAAAATTTATGAGTTCAAATATTTAATTATGGGATTTTGAACATAATTATACAAATTTATCTAAAATTTCCATCTTTTTACTTGGTTAAAATTCGAACGGATTCTCTATAAAGCCTTTTTTGATATACCCGTTTTAATCCTAACAAAAATAAAAACAAATATAATTAATCCAAATTTTATGAGTTCATATAGTTAATTATGGTCTTTTGAACAAAAATATACAGATTAATCTAATATTTTTAGCTTTTTACTTGGTTAAAATTCGAACGGATTATCTATAAAGCATTTTTAGACATGCAGATTTTAATCCCAACAAAACGAAAACCAGATGTTATTAAATCATATTTTATGAGTTTAAAAAGTTAATTATGGGATTTTGAACAAAATTATACAGATTGATCTAAAATTTTTAGCTTTTTACTCGATTAAAATTCAAACGGATTCTCTATGTGCTTTTGAACAAAATTATACAAATTAATCTAAAATAGTTAATTATGCGTTCAAATAGTTAATTATGCGTTCAAATACTTAATTATGTGCTTTTGAACAAAATTATACAAATTAATCTAAAATTTATTAAATAAAAATTTATGCGTTCAAATAGTTAAGTATGTGCTTTTGAACAAAATTATACAAATTAATCTAAAATTTTCAGCTTTTTAATTGGTTAAAATTCGAACGGATTCTCTATAAGGTATTTTTAGACATACACGTTTTAATCCAAACAAAATAAAAACAAGATGTTATTAAATAAAAATTTATGAGTTCAAATATTTAATTATGGGATTTTGAACATAATTATACAAATTTATCTAAAATTTCCATCTTTTTACTTGGTTAAAATTCGAACGGATTCTCTATAAAGCCTTTTTTGATATACCCGTTTTAATCCTAACAAAAATAAAAACAAATATAATTAATCCAAATTTTATGAGTTCATATAGTTAATTATGGTCTTTTGAACAAAAATATACAGATTAATCTAATATTTTTAGCTTTTTACTTGGTTAAAATTCGAACGGATTATCTATAAAGCATTTTTAGACATGCAGATTTTAATCCCAACAAAACGAAAACCAGATGTTATTAAATCATATTTTATGAGTTTAAAAAGTTAATTATGGGATTTTGAACAAAATTATACAGATTGATCTAAAATTTTTAGCTTTTTACTCGATTAAAATTCAAACGGATTCTCTATGTGCTTTTGAACAAAATTATACAAATTAATCTAAAATAGTTAATTATGCGTTCAAATAGTTAATTATGCGTTCAAATACTTAATTATGTGCTTTTGAACAAAATTATACAAATTAATCTAAAATTTATTAAATAAAAATTTATGCGTTCAAATAGTTAAGTATGTGCTTTTGAACAAAATTATACAAATTAATCTAAAATTTTCAGCTTTTTAATTGGTTAAAATTCGAACGGATTCTCTATAAAGCCTTTCTAGACATGCACATTTTAATCCCAACAAAACGAAACCATATGTAATTAAATCAAATTTTATGAGTTCAAATAGTTAACTATGGTCTTCTGAACAAAATTATACAGATTAATCTAAAAATTTCAGCTTTTTACTCGGTTAAAATTCGAATGGATTTTCTATAAAGTCTTTCTAGACATGCACGTTTTAATCCCAACAAAACCAAAACCAGATGTTATTGAATCAAATTTTTTGAGTTTAAATAGTTAATTATGAACTTTTGAACAAAATTATATAGATTAATCTAAAAGTTTTAGCATTTTACTCGGTTTAAATTTGAACGGATTCATTATAAGGCATTTTAGACATGCACTATTTAATCCCAACAAAAGGAAAACCAGATGTTATTAAATAAAAATTTACGAGTTCAAATAGTTAATTATGGGCTTTTGAACAAAATTATACAAATTAATCTAAAATTTTCAACTTTTGACTTGGTTAAAATTCGAACGAATTCTCTATAAAGTTTTTTTTGATATTCGCGTTTTAACCCCAGTAAAACAAAAACCAAATGTAATGAAATCAAATTTTATGAGTTCAAATAGTTAACTAAAAAATTATACAAATTAATCTGAAATTTTCAGCTTTTTTATATTCTCGTTTTAACCCCTAACAAAACGAAAACCAGATGTAATTAAATCAAATTTAATGAGTTCAAATAGTCAATTATGGGAGTTTGAACAAAATTATACAGATAAATTTAAAATTTTTAACTTTTTACTCGGTTAAAATTCGAACAGATTCTCTATAAAGCCTTTTTAGACATGAACGTTTTAATCCCAACAAAACTAAAACCAGATGTTACTGAATCAAATTTTATGAGTTTAAATAGTTAATTATGGGCTTTTGAACAAAATTATATAGATTAATCTAAATATTTTAGCTTTTTGCTCGGTTAAAATTCGAAAGGATTCTCTATAAGGCATTTTTAGACATGCACATTTTAATCCCAACAAAACGAAAACCATATATTATTAAATAACAATTTAAGAGTTCAAATAGTTAATTATATGCTTTTGAATAAAATTATACAAATTAATTTGAAATTTTTAGCTTTTTACTTGGTTAAAATTCGAACGGATTCTCTATAAAGCCTTTTTTGATATTCCCATTTTAACCCCAATAAAACGAAAACCAAAGGTAATTAAATCAAATTTTATGAGTTAAAATAGTTAATTATGGGTTTTGAATAAAATTATACAGATTAATTTAAAATTTTTCAGCATTTTACTCTGTTAAAATTCGAACGGATTCTCTATAAAGCCTTTTTAGATATGAACGTTTTAACCCCAACAAAACCAAAACCAGATGTTATTGAAATAAATTTTATGAGTTTAAATTGTTAATTATAGGCTTTTGAACAAAATTATATAGATTAATCTAAAATTTTTAGCTTTTTACTCGGTTAAAATTCGAACGGATTCTCTATAAGGCATTTATAGACATGCACGGTTTAATCCCAACAAAACGAAAACCAGATGTCATAAAATAAAAATTTATGAGTTCAAATAGTTAATTATGGGCTTTTGAACAAAATTATACAAATTAATCTAAAATTTTTAGCTTTTTACTTGTTTAAATTTCGAACTGATTCTGTATATTGCCTTTTTTGATACTCCCGTTTTAACCCCAACAAAACGAAAACTAGATATAATTAAATCAAATTTTATGAGTTGAAATTGTTAATTATGGGCTTTTGAACAAAATTATACAGATTAATCTAAAATTTTCAGCTTTTTACTCGGTTAAAATTCGAATGAATTCTCTATAAAGCCTTTGTAGACATGCACGTTTTAATCCCAATAAAACCAAAACCAAATGTTATTGAATCAAATTTTATGATTTTAAATAGTTAATTATGAGCTTTTGAAAATTAAAATTCTAACGTATTCTCTATAAGGCATTTTTAGACATGACGATTTAATCCCAACAAAATGAAAACCAAGTGTTATTAAATAAAAATTTAGGAGTTCAAATAGTTAATTATGGGCTTTTGAACAAAATTATATAAATTATTCTAAAATTTTCAGCTTTTTACTTGGTTAAAATTCAAACGGATTCTCCATAAAGCCTTTTTTGATATTCCCGTTTTAACCGCAACAAAACGAAAACCAAAGGTAATTAAATCAAATTTTATGAGTTCAAATAGTTAATTATGGGATTTTGAATAAAATTATATAGATTAATTTAAAATTTTCAGCTTTTTACTCTATTAAAATTCGAACGGATTCTCTATAAAACTTTTTTAGACATGTACGTTTTAACCCCAACAAAACCAAAACCAGATGTTATTGAATTAAATTTTATGAGTATAAATAGTTAATTATGGGCTTTTGAACAAAATTATATAGATTAATCTAAAATTTTTAGCTTTTTACTCGTTTAAAATTCGAACGGATTCTCTATAAGGTATTTATAACTATGCACGGTTTAATCCCAATAAAACGAAAACCAGATGTTATAAAATAAAAATTTATAAGTTCAAATAGTTAATTATGGGCTTTTGAACAAAATTATAAAAATTAATCTAAAATTTTCAGCTTTTTACTTGTTTAAAATTCGAACTAATTTTCTATAAAGCCTTTTTTGATACTCCCGTTTTAACCCCAACAAAACGAAAACCAGATATAGTTAAATAATATTTTATGAGTTCAAATAGTTAATTATGAGATTTTGAACAAAATTATACAGATTAATTTAAAATTTTCAGCTTTTTACTCGGTTAAAATTCGAACGGTTTCTCTATAAAGCATTTCTAGACATGCACGTTTGCATCCCAATAAAACCAAAACCATATGTTATTGAATCAAATTTTATGATTTTAAATAGTTAATTATGGGCTTTTGAACAAAATTATATAGATTAATCTAAAATTTTTAGCTTTTTACTCTGTTAAAATGCAAACAGATTCTCTATAAGGCATTTATAGACATGCACGGTTTAATCCCAACAAAACGAAAACCAAATGTTATTAAATAAAAATTTATGAGTTCAAATAGTTAATTATGGGCTTTTGAAAAAAAATTATTCAAATTAATCCAAAATTTTTAGCTTATTAGTTGGTTAAAATTCGAACGGATTCTCTACAAAGCCTTTTTTGATATTCCCGTTTTAATCCCAACAAAACGAATACCAGATGTAATGAAATCAAATTTTATGAGTTCAAATAGTTAACCAAAAAATTATACAAATTAATCTAAAATTTTCAGCTTTTTACTTGGTTAAAATTCGAACGGATTCTCTATAAAGCCTTTTTTGATATTCTCGTTTTAACCCCAACAAAACGAAAAGCAAATGTAATTAAATCAAATTTTATGTGTTCAAATAGTTAATTATGGGATTTTGAACAAAATTATACAAATTAATTTAAAATTTTCAACTTTTTACTCGGTTAAAATTTGAATTGATTCTCTATAAAGCCTTTTTAGACATGCACGTTTTAATCCCAACAAAACCAAAACCAGATGTTATTGAATCAAATTTTATGTGTTTAAATAGTTAATTATAGGCTTTTGAAAAAAATTATGTAAATTAATCTAAAATTTTTAGCTTTTTACTCGGTTAAAATTCAAACAGATTCTCCATAAGGCATTTTTAGACATGCACGGTTTAATCGCAACAAAAATCAGATGTTATTAAATAAAAATTTATGAGTTCAAATAGTTAATTATGGTCATTTGAACAAAATTATACAAATTAAGCTAAAATTTTTAGCTTTTTACTCGGTTAAAATTCGAACAGATTCTCCATAAGGCATTTTTAGACATGCAAGGTTTAATTGCAACAAAACGAAAACCAGATGTTATTAAATAAAAAATTATGAGTTCAAATAGTCAATTATGGTCATTTGAACAAAATTATACAAATTAATCTAAAATTATACAAATTTGAAAAATCAGATGTAATGAAATCAAATTTTAAGAGTTCAAATAGTTAAATATGGGCTGTTGAACAATATTATACAGATTAATCTGAAATATTCAGCTTTATACTCGGTTAAAATTCGAACGAATTCTCTATAAAGCCTTTTTAGACATGCATGTTTTAATCCAACAAAACGAAAACCAGATGTTATTAAATCAAATTTTATGAGTTTCAATAGTTAATTATGGGCTTTTGAACAAAATTATGCAGATTAATCTAAAATGTTTAACTTTTTACTCGGTTAAAATTCGAACGGATTCTCTATAATGCATTTTTAGGCAAGCACGTTTTAATCCCAACAAAACGAAAACCAGATGTTATTAAATCAAATTTTATGAGTTCAAATAGTTAACTATGGGCTTTTGAATAAAATTATATAGATTAATCTAAAATTTTAGCTTTTTACTCGCTTAAAATTCTAACGAATTCTCTATAAAACAGTTTTCGAAATGCACGTTTTAATCCAAACAAAACGAAAACCAAATGTTATTAAATCAAAATTTATGCGTTCAAATAGTTAATTATGGGCTTTTGAACAAATTATACAAATTAATCTAAAATTTTCAGCTTTGTACTTGGTTAAAATTCGAACAGATTCTCTATAATGCCTTTTTTGATATGCCCGTTTTAATCCTAACAAAACGAAAACCAGATGTAATTAAATCAAATTTTATGAGTTGAAATAGTTAATTATGGTCTTTTGAATTAAGTTATACGGATTAATCTAAAATTTTCAACTTTTTACTCGGTTAAAATTAGAACAGATTCTCTATAAAGCCTTTTTAGACCTGCACGTTTTAATCCCAACCAAACAAAATCCATATATTATTTAATCAAATTTTATCAGTTCAAATAGTTAACTATGGGCTTTTGAACAAAATTATATAGATTAATCTAAAATTTTAGCTTTTTACTCGCTTAAAATTCTAACGAATTCTCTATAAAGCAGTTTTAGAAATGCACGTTTTAATCCAAACAAAACGAAAACCAAATGTTATTAAATTAAAATTTATGAGTTCAAATAGTTAACTATGGGCTTTTAAACAAAATTATACAAATTAATCTTAATTTTTCAGCTTTTTACTTGGTTAAAATTCGAACATATTCTCTATAAAGCTTTTTTGATATGCCCGTTTTAATCCTAACAAAACGAAAACCAGATGTAATTAAATCAAATTTTATGAGTTGAAATAGTTAATTATGGTCTTTTGAACTAAATTATATAAATTAATCAAAAAATTTCTGCTTTTTACTCTGTTAAAATTCGAACGGATTCTCTATAAAGCATATTTAGACATGCATATTTTAATCCCAACAAAACGTAAAACTAATTATTATTAAATCAAATTTTATGAGTTCAAATAGTTAAATATGAACTTTTGAACAAAACTATACAGATCAATATAAAATTTTCAGCTTCTTACTCGGTTAAAATTCGAATGGATTCTCTATAATGCATTTTTAGGCATGCACATTTTAATCTCAACAAAACAAAAAACAGATGTTATTAAATCAAATTTTATGAGTTCAAATAGTTAACTATGGGCTTTTGAACATAATTATACAGATTAATCTAAAATTTTAGCTTTTTACTCGCTTAAAATTCGAACAAATTCTCTATAAAGCAGTTTTAGGAATGCACGTTTTAATCCAAACAAAACGAAAACCAAATGTTATTAAATCAATATTTATGAGCTCAAATAGTTAATTATGGGGTTTTGAACAAAATTATACAAATTAATCTAAAATTTTCAGCTTTTTACTTGGTTAAAATTCGAACAAATTCTCTATAAAGCCTTTTTTGGTATGCCCATTTTAATCCTAAAAAAACAAAATCAGATGTAATTAAATCAAATTTTATAAGTTGAAATAGTTAATTAAGGTCTTTTGAACAAACTTATACGGATTAATCTAAAATTTTCAATTTTTTACTCGATTAAAATTCGAACGGATTCTTTATAAAGACTTTCTAGACCTGCACGTTTTAATCCCAACAAAACAAAATCTATATTTTATTAAATCAAATTTTATGAGTTCAAATAGTTAATTATTGGCTTTTGAACAAAATTATACAGATTAATCTAAAATTTTCAATTTTTTATTCGGTTAAAATTCGAACGGATTCTCTATAAAGCCTTTTTAGACATATACATTTTAATGCAAACAAAACAAAAAACAGATGTTATTAAATCATATTTTATGAGTTCAAATAGTTAATTATAGGCTTTTGAACAATATTATACAAATTAATCTAAAATTTTCAGCTTTTTGCTCAGTTAAAATTCGAACGGATCTCTATAAAGCCTTTTTAGATATACGCGTTTTATTCTCAACAAAACGAAAACCAGATGTTATTAAATCAAATTTTATGAGTTCAAATAGTTAACTATGGGTTTTGAGAAAAATTATACAAATTAATCTAAAATTTTTAGCTTTTTACTTGGTTAAAATTCGAACGGGTTCAAAAAAAATTGAACGGATTCTCTACAAATCCCATTTAGACAAGCACATTTTAATGTCAACAAAATTATAATCAAACGTTATTAGATCAAACTTTATGAGTTCAAATAGTTAATTATAGGTTTATGAATAAAATTATATAGATTAATCTAAAATTTTATGCTTTTTACTTAGATAAAATTCGAATGGATTCTCTCTAAAGCCCATTTAGACATACAGGTTTTGATCCCAACTAAAAGATAACCAAATGTTATTATGTAAAATTTTATGAGTTCAAATAGTTAATTATGGGCTTTTGAACAAAATTATACAGTTTAATCTAAAATTTTTAGGTTTTTATGGGTTAAAATTCGAACGGATTCTTTATAAAGCTCATTTAGATAGACACGTTTTAATCTCAACTAAACGATAACCAAATGTTATCAACTAAAATTTTATGAGTTCAAAAAGTTAATTATGGGCTTTCGAATAAAATTATACAGATAATCTAAAAGTTTCAGCTTTTTACTCGGTTAAAATTCTGAAGGATTATCAATAAAGCCCATTTAGACAAAAACGTTTTAATCCTAACAAAACGATAACCAAATGTTATTAAATCAAATTTTATTAGTTCAAATAGTTAATTATGGGCTTTTGAACAAAATTATACAGATTAATCTAAAATTTTCAGATTTTTACTCAGTTAAAATCGAACGGTTTCTCTATAATACGCATTTAGACAAGCACATTTTAATCTCAACAGAATGATAATCAAATATTATTAAATCATATTTTATGAGTTCAAAGAGTTAATTGGGCTTTTAAATAAAATTATACAGATTAATCTAAAATATTCTGCTTTTTACGGGGTTAAAATTCGACCGAATTCTCTATAAAGCCCATTTAAACATACACGTTTTAATCACAACAAAATGATAACCAAATGTTATCAAATAAAATTTTATGATTTCAAATAGTTAATAATGGGCTTTTGAACAATATTACAAAGATTAATCTAATAGTTTTAGCTTTTTACTCGGTTAAAATCTGAACAGATTCTCTATAAAGCCCATTTAGATGTGCAGGTTTTAATCTCAACTAAACGATAATTAAATTTTATTAAATAATTTTATGATTTCAAGTAGTTAATTATGGGCTTTTGAATTAAATTATACAGATTAATATAAAAATTTCTATCGTTTACGCAGTTAAAATTCGAACGGATTCTCTATAAAGCTCATTTAGACATGCACGTTTTAATCTCAACAAAACGATAACCTAATGTTATTAATTAAAACTTTATGAGTTCAAGTTAATTATGGGATTTTGAACAAAAATATACAGATTAATCTAAAATTTTAAGCTTTTTACTCAGTTAAAATCAGAACGGAATCTAAATAAAGCCCATTTAGACAAGTATGTTTTAATTCCAAAAAAACTATAACCAAATGATATTAAATAAAATTTTATGAGGTCAAATAGTTAATTATTGGCTTTTGAACAAAATTATACAGATTAATCTAAAATTTTCAGATTTTTGCTCGGTTAAAATTTGAATAGATTCTCTATAATACCCATTTAGATAAGCACGTTTTAACTTCACCAGAACGATAACCTAAAATTATTAAATTATATTAGTTCAAACAGTCAATAATGGGCTTTTGAACAAAATTATACAGATTAATCTAAAATTTTCTTCTTTCTACGTGGTTAAAATTCGAACGGATTCTCTATAAATCCCATTTAGACATGCACGTTTTAATATCAACTAAACGATAAAGAAATGTTATTAAATAAAATTTTATAAGTTTAACTTGTTAATTATGGGTTTTTAAACAAAATTATACTGATTAATCTAAAATTTTAAGCTTTTTACTCGGTTAAAATTAGAACAGATTCACTATAATGCCCATTTAGAAATGCATGTTTTAGTCCCAACAAGAAGATAACCAAATGTTATTAAATCAAATTTTATGAGATCAAATAGTTAATTATGGGCTTTTGAATAATATTATACAGCTTAATCTAAAATTTTTAGCTTTTTACTCGGTTAAAATTTGAATGGATTCTCTATAAGGCCCATTTAGACATGCATGTTTTAATCTCAACAAAACGATAACCAAATATTATCAAATAAAATTTTATTATTTCAAATAGTTAATTATGGGCTTTTGAACAATATTATACAGAATGATATAAAATTTTTAGCTTTTTACTCGTTTAAAATCCGAACGGATTCTCTATAAATCTCATTTAGACATGCACGTTTTAATCCCAACATAACGATAACTAAATGTTATTAAATCAAATTTTATGAGTTCATATAGGTAATTAGGGGTTTTTGATCAATATTATACAGATTAATTGAACGGTTCAAATTTTATGACTTCAAATAGTTAATTGTGTGCTTTTGAACAATATTATACAGTTTAATCTAATTTTTTCACGTTTTTACTCGGTTAAAATTTGAACGGATTCTCTATAAAGCCCATTTAGACATGTACGTTTTAATCTCAACAAAACGATAATCAAATGTTATTAAATCAAATTTTATGAGTTCAAATAGTTAATTAAGGTCTTTTGAATAAAATTATACGGATTAATCTAAATATTTCTGTTTTTTACGTAGTTAAAATTTGAACGGATTCTCTATAAATCCTATTTAGACATGCACGTTTTAATCTCAACAAAACGATAACTAAATGTTATTAATTAAAATTTTATTAGTTTAAATAGTTAATTATGGGTTTTTGAACAAAATTATATAGATTAATCTAAAATTTTAAGCTTTTTTCTTAGTTAAAATTAGAATAGATTCTAAATGAAGCCCATTTAGACAAGTATGTTTTAATTCTAACAAAACGATAATCAAATGTTATTAAATCAAATTTTATAAGGTCAAATAGTTAATTATGGGTTTTTGAACAAAATTATATAGTTTAATCTAAAATTTTCATATTTTTACTCGGTTAAAATTTGAACGGATTCTTTATAATACCCATTTAGACAAGTATGTTTTAACCTCAACAGAACGATAACCAAATGTTATTAAATCAAATTTTATGAGTTCAAATAGTTAATTATGTACTTTTGAAAAAAATATATAGGTTAATCTATAATTTTTTTCTTTTTACGCGATTAAAATTCGAACGGATTCCCTATAAATCTCATTTAGACATGCACCTTTTAAGCTCAACAAAACGATAAAGAAATGTTATTAATTAAAATTTTATGAGTTCAAATAGTTAATTATGGGCTTTTAAAAAAAATATACAGATTAATCTAAAATTTTCAGCTTTTTACTCGGTTAAAATTAGAACAGATTCTCTATAAAGCCCATTTAGACATGCACGTTTTAATCCCAACAACAAGATAACCAAATATTATTAAATCAAATTTTATGAGGTCAAATACTTAATTATGGACTTTTGAACAATATTATACAAAATAATCTAAAATTTTTAGCGTTTTACTCGTTTAAAATCTGAACGGATTCTCTATAAATCTCATTTTGATATGCATATTTTAATCCCAACATAACAATAACCAAATGTTATTAAATCAAATTTTATAAGTTCAAATAGATAATTATGAGCTTTTGAACAATATTATACAGATTACTATAAAATTTTTATATCTTTTTAGTCGGTTAAAATTTGAACGGATTTCCTATGAAGCTCATTTAGACAAGCACGTTTTAATCCCAATAAAATGACAACCAAATGTTCTTAAATCAAATTTTATGAGATTAAATAGTTAATTATGGAATTTTAAACATAATTAAACAGATTAATCTAAAATTTTTAGTTTTTTACTCGGTTAAAATTTGATAGGATTCTCTAAAAGCCCTTTTAGACATGCACGTTTTAATCTCAACAAAACAATAACTAAATGTTATTAAATAAAATTTTATGAGTTCAAATAGTTAATTGTGGGTTTTTGAACAAAATTATAGAGATTAATCCAAAATTTTTAGCATTTCCTTTGATTAAAATCGAACGGATTCTCTATAAATTCTATTTAGACATGTACGTTTTAATCCCAATAAAACAATAACTAAATGTTATTAAATCAAATTTTATTAGTTCAAACAGTTAATTGTGGGCTTTTGAACAATATTATACAGATTAATCTAAAATTTTTAGTTTTTTACTTGGTTAAAATTCGAACGGATTCCCTATAAAGTCCATTTTAATCCCAACTAAACAATAACCAAATGTTATTAAATCAAATTTTATGAGTTCAAATAGTTAAATATGGGTTTTTAAACAAAATTATACAGATTAATCTAAAATTTTTAGAATTTTACTCGGTTTTAATTCGAATGGATTTATCGGTATAATTTTGTTCAAAAAACCCATTTGAATTGAATTATACAGATTAATCTAAAATTTTTATTTTTTCACTAGGTTAAAACTCGAATAGATTCCCTATGAAGCCCTTTTAGACATGCACGTTTTGATATTAACAAAACGATAACCAAATGTTATTAAATCAAATTTTATGAGTTCAAATAGTTAATTATGATTTTTTGATCAAAATTATACCGATAAATCCAAAATTTTCAACATTTTCCTTGGTTAAAATTAGAACAAATTCTCTATAAAGCCAATTTTGACATGCATATTTTAATCTCAATAAATCAATAACCAAATGTTATTAAATCAAATTTTAAGAGTTCAAACAGTTAATTATGGGCTTTTGAACAATATTATACAGATTAATCTAAAATTTTTAGCTTTTTTTACTTGGTTAAAATTCGAACGGATTCCCATGAAGCCCATTTAGACAGGCATGTTTTAATCCCAACAAAACGATAACCAAATGTTATTAAATCAAATTTTATGAGATCAAATAGTTAATTACGGGTTTTTGAACAAAATTATACAGATTAATCCAAAATTTTTAGTATTTTACTCTGTTAGAATTCGAACGTATTCTTTATAAAACCCATTTGAACGTTTTAATCCCAACAAAACGATAACCAAATGCTATTAAAACAAATTTTATGAGTTCAAAAAGTTAATTATGTGCTTTTGAACAATATTGTACAAATTAATCTAAATTTTTTATTTTTTTACTCGGTTAAATTTCGAACGAATTCTCTATAAAACCCCTTTAGACCTGCACATTTTAATCCCAACAAAATGATAACCAAATATTATTAAATAAAATTTTATGAGTTCAAATAGTTAAATATGGGCTTTTGAAGGATATTATACAGATTAATAAAAAAAATTTAGCTTTTTACTCGGTTAAAATTCGAACGGGTTCTCTTTAAAGCCAATTAGACAGACACGTTTTAATATCAACAAAACAATAACAAAATTTTATAAAATAAAATTTTATTAGTTCAAATTTATTAATTATGGACTTTTTGAACAAAATTATACAAATTAATGTAAAATTTCTTGTTTTTTACTCGGTTAAAATTCGAACGGATTCTCTATAAAGCCCATTTAGACATGCACGTTTTGATCACAACAAAACGATAACCAAATGTTATTAAATCAATTAGTTAATTATGGGCTTTTGAACAAAATTATACTGATTAATCTAAAATTAGTAGCTATTTACTTGATTACAATTCGGACGGATTCTTTATAAAGCCTATTTACACATGCATGTTTTAATCTAAAAAAACGATAACCAAATGTTATTAAATCAAATTTTATGAGCTCAAATTGTTCATAATGGGCTTTGGAAAGAGTTAATTACTCGGTTAAAATTCAAACGGGTTCTATATAAACACCATTTAGACTTGCACGTTTTAATACCAAAAAAATGACAACCAAATATTATTAAATCAAATTTTATGAGTTCAAAGAGTTAATTATGGGCTTTAGAATAAAATTATACAGATTAATCTAAAATTTTTAGCTTTTTACTCGGTTAAAATTCGAACGGATTTTCTATAAATTCCATTAAGACATGCACAATTTAATCCCAATAAAGCGATAATCAAAAGTTATTAAATAAAATTTTAAGAGTTCAAATAGTTAATGATGGGCTTTTGAAAAGAATTTATCTGATTAATCTAAAATTTTCAGTTTTTTACTTGGTTAAATTCAAACGGATTCTTTATAAAGCCCTTTTAGACATGCAAGTTTTAATCTCAAGAAAACGATAATCAAATGTGATTAAATCAAATTTTATGAGTTCAAATAGTTAATTATGGGTTTTTGAACAAAATTATACAGATTAATACAAATTTTTTAGCATTTTACTTGGTTAAAATTCGAACGGATTCTCTATAAAGCCTATTTAAACATGCACATTTTAATCCCAATAAAACGATAACCAAATGTTATCGAATCAAATTTTTTAAGTTAAAATAGTTAATTATGGGATTTTAAACAATATTATACAAATTTATCTAAAATTTTTAGTTTTTTACTCGGTTAAAATTCGAATGGTTTCTGTATGAAGCCCATTTTGACATGTATGTTTTAAGCCCATTTTAAACGATAACCAAATATTATCAAAACAAATTTTTTAAGTTCAAATAGTAAATTATGGGATTTTGAAGAATATTAAAATGATTAATCTAAATTCTTTAACTTTTTATTTAGTTAAAATTCCAACGAATTCTCTATAAAACATATTTAGACATGCACGGTTTAATCCCAACAAAAGATAAAAAAATGTTATTAAATCAAATTTTATGAGTTCAAATAGTTAATTATGGGCTATTGAACAAAATTATACAGATTAATCTAAAATTTTCAGCTTTTTACTCGGTTAAAATTTGAACAAATTCTCCATAAAGCCCATTTAGAAATGCAAGTTTTAATCTCAACAAAAAAATAAACAAAAGTTATTAAATCAAATTTTATAAGTTCAAATACTTAATTATATGCTTTTGAATAAAATTATACTGTTTAATCTCAAATTTAGACCTTTTTACTCTGTTAAAATTCAAACAGATTCTCTATAAAGCCTATTTAGACATTCACATTTTAATCCCAACAAAAAAATAATCAAATGTTATTAAATCAAATTTTATGAGTTCAAATAGTTAATTATGGGATTTTGAACAAAATTATACAGATTAATCTAAAATTTTCATCTTTTTACTCGGTTAAAATTTGAACATTTTCTCAATAAAGCTTATTTTGACATGCACCTTTAAATCTCAACAAAACAAAAATCAAATTTTATTAAATCAAAATTTGTGAGTTTAAATAGTTAATTATGAGCTTTTGAACAAAATTATATAGATTAATCTAAAATTTTCAGCTTTTTACTCGATTAAAAATCGAACGGATTCTTTATAAAGCCCATTTAGACATGCCCGTTTTAATGCCAACAAAACGAAAACGAAATGTTATTAAATCAAATTTTATGAGTTCAAATAGTTAATTATGTGCTTTTGAGTAAATATATGCAGCTTAATATCAAATTTTCAGGGTTTTACTAGGTTAAAATTCGAACGGATTCTCAATAAAGCCAATTTACACATGCACGTTTTAATCTCAAGAAAACAATAACCAAATGTTATCAAATAAAATTTTATGAGTTCAAATAGTTAATTATGGGCTTTTAAACAAAATTATATAGTTTAATCTAAAATTTTCTACTTTTTACTCGGTTAAAATTTGAACGGATTCTCTATAAAGTCTATTTAGATATGTACATTTTAATCCCAACAAAACGATAAATAAATTTTATTAAATCAAATTTTATGAGTTCAAATACTTAATTATGGGCTTTTGAAAAAAAATTACACAGATTAATCTAAAATTTTCAGATTTTTACTCAGTTAAAATTCGAACGGATTCTTTATAATTCCCATTTAGACAAGTACATTTTAATCTCAACAAAATGATAAACAAATGTTATTAAACAAAATTTTATGAGTTCAAATAGTTAATTATGTACTTTTGAATAAAATTATACTAGTTAATCTCAAATTTACACATTTTACACTGTTAAAATTCAAATGGATTCTCTATAACGCCCATTTAGACATTCACATTTTAATCCCAACAAAATGATAATCAAATGTCATTAAATTAAATTTTATGAGTTCAAATAGTTAAATACGGGCTTTTGAACAAAATTATTCATATTAATTTAAAATTTTCATATTTTTACTCGGTTAAAATTCGAACATTTTCTTTATAAAGCTTATTTAGACATGCACCTTTTAATCTCAATAAAAAGATAATCAAATTTTATTAAATCAAATTTTATGAGTTTAAATAGTTAATTATGAGCTTTTGAACTAGATTATACAGATTAATCTAAAATTTTCAGCTTTTTACTCGGTTAAAATTCGAACGTATTCTTGATAAAAACCCATTTAGACATGTACATTTTAATCTCAACAAAATGATAACGAAATGTTATTAAATCAAATTTTATGAGTTGAAATAGTTAATTAGGGCTTTTGATTAAAAATAAACAGCTTAATCTCAAATTTACAGCTTTTTACTAGGTTAAAATTCGAAAAGATTCTCTATAGAGTCCATTTACACTTGCACGTTTTAATCCCAACAAAACAATAAACAAATATTATCAAATCAAATTTTATGAGTTCAAATAGTTAATTGTGGGCTTTTGAACAAAACTATACAGCTTAATCTAAAATATTCAGCTTTTTACTCGGTTAAAATTCGAACGGATTCTCTATAAACCCTATTTAGACATGTACGTTTTAATTCCAACATAATAAAAAACAAATTTTATTAAATCAAATTTTATGAGTTCAAATACTTAATTAGGGGCTTTTAAACAAAATTATATAGATTAATCTAAAATTTTTAGATTTTTTCTCAGTTAAAATTCAAACGGATTCTCTATAATTCCCATTTAGACAAGCTTGTTATTAAACATAATAACGATAAGCAAATGTTATTAAACATAATTTTTGAGTTCAAATAGTTAATTATGGGTTTTTGAACAAAATGATGACCAAAATGTTATAATGTAAAATTTTATGAGTTCAGATAGTTAATTATGGGATTTTGAACAAAATTATACAGATTAATATAAAATTATCAGATTTTTACTCGATTAAAATTCGAACGTATTCTATATAATACCCATTTAGACAAGCACGTTTTAATCTTAACAAAACGATAACCAAATTTTACTAAATCAAAATTTATGAGTTCAAACAGTTAGTTATGGGCTTTTGAAAAAAATTATACAAATTAATCTAAATTTTTTAGCTTTTTACTACGTGAAAATTCGAACAGATTCTCTATAAAGCCTATTTAGACATGCAAGTTTTAATCTCAACAAAACGTTAACTAAAAGTTATTAAATCAAATTTTATGAGTTCAAATAGATAATTATGGGCTTTTGAAGAAAATTATACAGATTAATCTAAATTTTTCAGCTTTTTAATCGGTTAAAGTTATAGCGGATTCATTATAAAGCCCATTTAGACATGCACGTTTTAGTACCAACAAAATGATAACCCAGTTTTGAGTTCAAATAGTTAATTATTAGGTTTTTAAAAAAAATTATAAAGCTGAATATCAAATTATCAGTTTTTACTTGGTTAAACTTCGAACAGATTCTCTATAAAGCTCATTTAGGCTTACACGTTTTAATCTCAATAAAACGATAACCAAATGTTTTTAAATCAAATTTTATGAGTTCAAATATTTAATTATAGGCTTTTGGACAAAATCATACAAGTTAATCTAAATTTTCAACTTTTTACTCTGTTAAAATTCGAACGGATTCTCAATGAAGCTCATTTAGACATGCACGTTTTAATCCCAACAAAACGATAAACAAATGTTATTAAATAAAATTTTAAGAGTTAAAATAGTTAATTTTGGGTTTTTGAACAAAATTATACAGCTTAATATCAAATTATCAGCCTTGTACTATGTTAAAATTCGAACGGATTCTCTATAAAGCCCATTTAGGCATGCACATTTTAATCTCAACAAACGATAACCAAATGTTATTAAATTTAATTTTATGAGTTCAAATAGTTAACTATGGGCATTTGAACAAAATTATACAAATTAATCTAAAATTTTCAGCTTTTTACTCGGTGAAAATTCGAACGGATTCTCTATGAAGCCTATTTAGACATTCACGTTTTAATCTCAAACAAACGATAACCAAATGTTATTAAATAAAGTTTTCTGAGTTCAAATAGTTAATTATGAGCTTTTGAACAAAATTATATAGATTAATCTATGATTTTCAGCTTTTTACTTGGTTAAAATTCGACCAGGTTCTCTATAAAGCCCATTTAGAAAACACGTTTTAATCCTACAAAACGATAACCAAATGTTATTAAACCAAATTTTATGAGTTCATATAGTTAATAATGGGCATTTGAACAATATTATACATATTAATTTGAAACTTTCAGCTCTTTACACGATTAAAATTTGAACATATTCTCTATAAAGCCCATTTAGACAGTCAAGTTTTTTCTCAACAAAATTATAACAAAATGTTATCAAATAAAATTTTATGAGTTCAAATAGTTAATTATGGGCTCTTAAACACTATTATACGGATTAATATCAAATTTTTAGCTTTTTATTTGGTTAAAATTAGAACAGATTCACTATAAAGCCCATTTAGGCATGCACGTCTTAATCTCAACAAAACGAGAACAAAATGTTATTAAATAAAATTTTATGAGTCCAAATAGTTAATTATTGTCTTTTAAAAAAATTATACAGATTAATCTAAAATTTTCAGCTTTTTACTCGGTTAAAATTCGAATGGATTCTCTATAAAGCCCATTGAGGCAAGCACGTTTTATTCATAACAAAACGATAACCAAATATTATTATGTCAAATTTTATGAGTTCAAATAGTTAATTATGGGATTTTAATCAAAATTGAAAAGATTAATCTAAAATTTTCAGATTTTTACTTGTTTAAAAATCTCACGGATTCTCTATAAAGACCATTTAGACAAGCACGTTTTAATCCAAACAAAACGATAACCAAATGCTATTAAATCAAATTTTATGTGGTCAAATATTTTTATGGGCTTCTGAACAATATTATACAAATTAATCTAAAACTTTCTGGTCTTTACTTGGTTAAAATTCAAGCAGATTCTCTATAAAGCCCATTTAGACATGAACGTTTTAATCTCAACAAAACGATAATCAAATGTTATGAAATTAAATTTTATGAGTTCAAATAGTTAATTATGGGCTTTTGAACAATATTAAACAGATTAATCTAAAATTACTTTTTACTCGATTATAACTTAAACAGATTCAATATAAAGCCCATTTATATATGCATGTTTTAATCCCAACAAAACGATAATCAAATATTATTAAATAAAACTTTATGAGTTCAAATAGTTAATTATGGGCTTTTGAATAAAATTATATAGATTAATCTAAAATTTTTAGATTTTTGCTCTGTTAAAATTTGATCGGATTCTCTATAATGCTCATTTAGACAAGAACGTTTTAATCTTAATAGAACGGTAACCAAATGTTATTAGATCAAATTTTATGTGTTTAAATAGTTAATTAAGGGTTTTTGAACAAAATTATACAGATTAATCTAAAGTTTTCAGCTTTTTACTTAGATAAAATTTGAACGGATTCTCTATAATGCCTATTTTGACACGCACGTTTTAATCCAAACGATAACCAAATGTTATTGTTTTCTCTCCTCTCCCTTTGAACGGATTCTCTATAATGATCATTTAGATAAAATTTGAACGGATTCTCTATAATGCAGTTAATTATTGGGTTTTGAACAAAATTAGATAGATTAATCTAAAATTTTCTGCTTTTTACTCGGTTAAAATTTGAACGGATGTGATTGTTTTCTCTCCTCTCCCTTTTCTCTCTCGTTCTAGCTCCTCCTTCATGATCCTTCCTTCCTTAGCCGCTCACCTCTTCCACCATCGTTCTTTCGACGTTGCTAATGGAGAATCCTTATTTGGACGATCTTTACCAATCTGCATCACATCTCCATCTCTGGGAGAGGAAAGAACAATCACAGCACCTGTTAAACCACAAAGGTATGTTTTGAATTTTTTTTCTATTTTTCTTTCATTTAACTATCCGGATCTTTCATGGATCTTGCTTGAATATCCATATTTTTGTTTATTTTACTTTGTTTAAGTTTTTGTTTTCACCAAATCGTTCAAAATATCCATTCATGGATCAATATGACTCATCTTCATGTCGATATATTTGGTGGTATCCCCGTTTGTTTTGTTCTGTTTTATCTTGTCTTCTAATGTTTCGTTGTGTTTCTTACTATTATCACAAGTTCTTTGCTTGTTTTCTCTTATAATACGTCCAATGGTACTATTTGCTTGTTTTCTTCATTTGATGAAAGGATTCATACTAGTGGCTATTAACATTATGATTACTGTTTTGCTTCTGGATTTTCTTCTTATTACCAACACAATTTTGTGTATTCTATCTTTATCGAGTAATCGGATCTCTATCATCCAGCCTTTGCTATCAAAATCGACGCGTTATGGTACTCATTGGCCCACAGCAAGACATCGGCTACTACCCCAATTTATCAGGTTTTGGATTGTGGACAACTTCGCCTTTGCATTGACCACTGCCGTCCTCTCTTTCTCCTCCTTGACCGGCCGTTCATCACCTAGGCCGAGAGAGGAAATTCCAACCAGTACAACTCTTATTTCAATGAGACTTGTCCTTCTTATGCTAGCCATCTATGTTGCGTTACAAAATCATTTGGGATCTTCATTCCAAAACAATACTTGGCTTCTGCGCAAATCACTGCCTTTGCAACTTATGGGTTCTGGTACGTTGGTTCCATTCGAGTATCAGGCTTGTTTTCTGATTCTCCATGTATTTCTATGTTTTATGTAAGAATTTCACTCCCAAGAGGAGTCAAACTTTATGCTTTTATCTTTATCAAGATCTTTATTATCTTTATGTTTCTTGAATCTATGCTTTCCATATCTTTTATTAGTTGTCTACACCAGTTTATTGTTTGCAGCTCTAACGAATATAGTGTTTCTTTAGAGATATGTCACTCTGCTAGAGGGTTTCCACTCACGCTGCAGGTTTGTGGAATATGAATCCTTTTCAGTTATCAGACATCCCAGTGATAGGTATAGTATTTTTCTTGTCAAAACGATACCACTCTTATTCCTTCTTCGTTTCTCGACCATGATTGTATCAATGATCTTCATCTCCTATTTCTTATAGTTGACTGTCAATACAAATCACAGTATAGCGTATCGACGACCCTTACCAAAGGACCTTTCCAACATCTTCCACGATGTTCCCGCTCAAACCTTTCACTGGTGTTCCTTTCCAAGATCAGGTTTCTTGGATTTCATCCTAGGATGTTGTCCTCTATACCCACAGTCCTGGAAGATGCATGCTTCCCTGGACAGATCTGTGTTCTCACTGGAAGCCATGGAAGCGTTATATTTTGCTTGGCTCATACCACCCTTAAGAAGGGATCCCTCTAACATCTCTTATGATGTCTCAATCTCCAGATCTCTCGAATGTATTTCTACGCTGCAGTTCAGTGTTTCTTTGAGACGCTTCCCATCAGTATTTCTTTTGGCCACTAACTTTCAATGCTCTCGTTTTCTCCTCCCAGTAAGCACCCTAGTTCTGCTTTTTGCTCTGAATTTAGTCCAACTAGCCAGCAAGCAGAAGTCATGTTACCTCCCACTGCTTCGACTTTAGAGTTTTATTTCTATTCGACTATTAGATAAGGATCTGTGGATGGAGTCCTACTCCAAATTAAACATATCTACTTGTTCTTTCAAAGTAACATACTTATCAGTAAGTTATGATCACAGATTCAATCCCTCATGTTGTCTCACCACTAGTTTTTTTAGTCTGAACCATGACATTGGTTCGTCAGAATACCTGCCACCCAATTCCCATACTTTCTCCCTCTGTCGTTTCTAGACAGGTCCACACCTTAAACTGATTTTTTTCCAATAATCCTAAGGATCGACATGGTTCACAATTCAAACATGTTGGAAGGTTTTACTTAGCCACTTTCACTAATTTGGCGACGGTTGCTAATCGTCTTTTCTATATTAGTTACAAGTCTTTCACTCCCATTATCATAAGGACTCCTGATATTACTTTTAAAAGTAGAACTTTTATTTATCTCCAACTTCATAACTCTACTTACTTTGGACTTCTTATCTATCTTTTCTCTTTTTATCAGTTTTTTACTCATCATAACATTCTTATATTCTACTCTATTATACCTTGCTACAATCGTCCTCCTATAAGGACTCCTAATACTACCTATTTTATTAGGATTTCTTTTATCTTTCAATCTCCTAAAATTTTGTTTTTTTTATCTTTTTTATTAACCAATCTTTTTAATCCTAATCAAACTCCTTTTACCTCTCCTACTACAAATAGTCTCCATAGTTCTACTATACCTCAAACACTCTATCTTCTATATATAACATTCTCCTCTCTTCATAATTTCCCATTCATATTTTGTTCAAACCAACGCCTACCACCTTTTTTTTCTCTCGACTACCTTGTCTCTTTGCTTAGCCATTCGTATATGGATCCAAAAAATTTTCTTCATCAGTTTGGGAATTTCTAATTCACCGCTGAGGAACAATCTGTAGTCTTTCAACCTAGCTTACCTTGGGACTCATCTGAAGAGGATGCGCAAACCACCCTACTAGGACACCTCAAATCCTCTAAGGAAATCGATGAACAAGTGATCGTTAAAGCCTTTATCGGAATTTGGACTCCGGCCAAACTAGTCTCTATGCGAATCTTAAAGCCACGGTTGTTCCTCATCTACTTTAAAGATGAGAAAATAAAGGAGGACATCCTCTCTAGGGGGCCTTGGACCTACAAGGACGAATGGCTAGCCCTTGTGTAATACAATCCGAACATCAATTTTGATGAGCACTCCTTCTCCTTGATGAATATTTGGGTACGAATCTAAAACATTCCCCCTATCCTCCTTGCTTCGGAAGACTCTTCTAACAACATTGGGGAATCACTCAGCTCCATAATTAGAGCAGTGACAAAAATTGATACTAGAAGAATTGATTTCAACATGATTGACTACGTTTGGGTTAGGCTGACATTGGATGTTCTAAGCCAATTAGGCATTGTGTCGTTATCGGTGGGGGTGCCTCTACCCGATTCTGCATGCTTCAATATGAACGGCTATCCATTTTATGTCATGGTTGTGGTAAAGTTGGCCATTCTATTGATTTCTGTAATATCCCGGTTGAGGCTCGACGCAACCAACCCCAGTACGGCGATTAGCTTCGCTATATTCCTAAGAAAAAGATGTTCCTACACAAAGAGGTCGTACTTGTTATATATCCAATATTTCACCTGCTTCTCAGCCCACATAAACATCCTCTCAAACATATGCAAGCCAATCCATTGACGTCGGAGACAATGGAAAGGTTTCCTTTACATCTTCCCTAGTCCATAACAATGAATTTCCCCATTTGGTGGAACCAGACTTTCCAGAGCTAGAAGCTGATCTTGCTAATGATCCGACCTTCCAGGCGGCAGCTGACTGGTTGGACTTTGTACCTATCGCGCCTACCCCCAACCGTACTGCTAGAACAACCTCGAACAGAGGCACCAAACGTACACCACCCTATACTGAGGGGATTCGACCCAAATGAACTCGATCTTCGGCTAAGGCTGCTACTGATAGAGTTGGGATGAGCAGCAGAAATAACTCTCCGGCGGCAGTTGATGGTGTTCAACCCCGCCGAGCAAAATGAAAATTTTATGTTGGAATTGTCAGGTCTCGGTAATACCCAGGCAGTTCTTTCTCTACAATGTGTTTGTTCAAAACATGATATCGATGTTCTTTTTCTTTGTGAAACTAGGTTAAACAGGCACAATATGGACCATATTAAGTTTAAGTTAGGAATGCATGGTTGCATAGTCATTGAATCCAACCCTTCTTGTACAAGGCTTGCTATTATTTGGAATAATAAAACTTCTGTTGATTTGTTTTCTTACTCGGATCGTCATATTGATGTTATAGTTACCTTTGGGCAAATACAATTCCATTTTTCCGGTTTACATGGATTCCTTGAAACTGCAAACAAATACAAAACTTAGCAACTAATTGATACTTTAACATCAACCCCTTCTCTTCCGTGGCTTTTAGTGGGATTTTAATGAAATCCTTTATGACAATGAAAAACAAGGTGGTTCTCATCGTGCACGATCACAAATTAACAATTTTCGAGATTGTCTTGATAAGAATGATCTTTACGACTGTAAGCCAACGTCTAGATGGTTCACGTGGACTAGATCAGGACGTAATATGGAAACCATTATGGAAAGAATCGATAGATTCCTTGGTAACTCTGTCTGGTTTAATACCTTTCTTAACTACCAAACTATCTCTTTCTTTCAGGCGCGTTCTGACCATTGCCCAATTTTAATGGACACTAGTCCATCATATACCCCTCGATCCACGCGGCCTAATAATCTTTTTCGCTATGAGAACTACTGTGCTGATAATCCGGAAGTTTCATGTTGAATTCGAGAGATCTGGTCTAACCAATCCCGCTCGACTCTTTAGAAATTTCAAGATATTGGATGATTTCTATCCACCTGGCAAACTAAAAAATGCATAAAATCCAATGAGCGTATCAACCAACTGAATGATTTCATTAATATGTGTCTCAAACGATATCCTTCTGATACAGAAATCCACAGCTTTTTTTCTGCTAAAAGTGAGCTTGATAGCTTGCTACATGCGAAGGAAATCTATTGGGGTCAACGAGCTCGAACACACTGGTTAGAACACGGTGAAAAAAATACTTCCTTTTTCTATGCTAGAGCGAATTATCGACGGCGGAAGAACCATATTACTGGACTTCTCAACAACCAGAATATATGGAAAACATATGCAAACGATATCTTGTCTACTGCTATTAATTACTTTCAAAACCTTTTTACGCCTTCCTCTCCTACTATTTCATCTTTCATCTTGGATAACATTCCCACTATTGTTAACGAATCAATGAACAACGATATTAACAAGGATTTCACAACAAATAAAGTAACCATTGCTTTTCGTGATATTAACCCGAGGAAAGCCCCGGGAGTTGATGGATTCCCAAGTGGTTTCTTCAGGAAGCATTGGATATCCTTGGCCATGACTTTACAAACCTTTGCCTCAGGCTCTTAAAAGGGTCGGTTAATATAGAAGAGGTCAATCAGACCATCATTGTTCTTATCCCCAAAATCAGCGATCCCACTACAATACGTCATCTCAGACTTATTAGTCTTTGCACAGTCATCTATAAAACTGTATCGAAAGTACTTGTTAACCATCTAAAATCTATCATACCCTTATGTATTAGTGGCAATCAAGCTGCTTTTGTTCAAGGAAGGAACATTACTGATAACATACTTATTGCCCATGAGCTCATCCATACTTTAAATACTGATGTAACATCCCTTGTAAAAGGTGCTAGCTTAAAGCTAGATATGGAAAAGGCCTTCGACCGTGTTGAATGGCCTTTTCTAGAACAAATTATGATTCGCTTAGGTTTCAACTCTAGCTGGGTATCCCTTATTATGAGGTGTGTATCCTCAGTATCCCTCCAAGTACGTATCAACGAATCCCTTTCACGGCCTTTCAAACCCAATAGAGGACTACGGAAAAGGGGAACCTCTCTCCTCTTTCCTGTTTCTTTTTTGTACTCAAGGCCTCTAAGGTTTGCTCAATGCTGAGCAAACAAATGGTAACCTCCCTGGACTTTGTGCCAGCAGGAATTGACCACGTGTCAACCATATCCTTTTTACAGATGACTGTGTCGTTTTAATTAGAAACACAACTACAGAAGTTCAACGCCTTAAGAACGCTCTACATACTTATGCTAATTCGTCTAGGCAGGCGGTAAACTTTGAAAAATCTATTATTTTCTTTTCATGGAAAACCTTTACATCACTATGATTGGAAATCAATGATATCCTCCATGTACGAGAAGTGGATGATCCAGGTATTTATCTAGGAGTCCCACTCTTAATAGGGAAGAACAAGACAATGGCTTTGGGGTTTACCAGGGAACAAATGAATTCCTGACTAAGTAAATGGGATAAACACCTTCTTTCTTTTAGTGGAAGAGAAATTTTCATCAAATTCGTCATACAATCTATGCCTCAATATGTTATGTCTTGCTATCTTCTACCACAAAACAATATTGATGACATGACCATTTCGATACGCTGATACTGGTGGTCTGGGAAAGCTGACAAACGAGGTTGGCATATGCTTCCTTGAGACACTATCTGTCTACCGAAAGCAGCAGAAATTATACTATTTCGCGACCTACACCATTTTAATATTGCATTGCTTGGTAAACAAGTCTGGCGTTTAGTTTGTGAACCTGACAACCTTCTTAGTCAGGTCTACAAATGCAAGTACTACCCAACGAGCTCGATCCTTGATTCTGATTAAACTCGGAGTTCTTCCTTTTCCTGGAAAGGTCTTAGCATAGCTATCTCTAAACTTCGCAATAGTTTCTTCAAACATCTTGGCATGTCAAGTAACGTTCAGATCCACTTTGACAAATAGGGTGGCTCTCAGCCTGTACACCTTTATGGTGATTATGAGGTGAATGAGGAAGTCCCTCTACGTGCAGGTACCTTCATGATACCGAACCTACCCCGATGAGATGAATCAAAAGTAAGAAATTACTTTTCCCATGAAGATGCTAATACCATACTTGATGTACCAATTATTAATGATATAAAAGATACCACACACTTCGGGGTCACCATGACTCTGGTACCTGTACAGTATGGTCTGGTTAAAAATTTTTGCAGTTGCAGTCAGGGCCTGTTAATAGGCCCTCCAAACTGTGGAAAATTCAATCCAAATTGCTTACTCTACCCAAGGTTCATTCCTTTGGATGACAATTATGTCATGATGCACTACCCTTTGGCCACAAAATCCTTCAAGCCAATCTTGGTACGGTGGTTTGCCCTATTTGTAACATTGCTATTGAATCCACCCTCCATGCTATGAGGGACTGTCCTTGTAACCCCCTAGACCGGCCTATGCGGAAAATCCAACCTAAAGTAGTTACATTTTTTTTTCAAAACGAATATATAAAGCAAATACAAGATTCAACCCAAAATCAAGAAAACCTATAAGAATGTCAGTTTCATCAAATTCATAACTTCGACCATAATCCATATGATCATAGTAACTGTTAATCTCAAAAGTAATGCGCGTTCAAAACATTGCTCGTAAAACAATCCATATCATAGTAATAAAACATAATGGGTTAAAACCATCCTGTAACAAAATATAGGCATAACAATAGCGAAATAAGGCACATGTCACCATGATTGAAAACCCAGGAAATATAAGCGTTACATCAAAAGATAGTCTGGGAGGTGTAGATCCTCCGAGTGTCAAAATCCGGAATGCCTATCTACGGTTATCTGAAAGGGGGAAGAAAACAAGTATGAGCTATGGAGCCCAGTGTGTTCCAGCAGTGCATAAAAAAATCACAGGTAAAACAATATATAATGATATCAGAAAAACAATGCATGAAATGCATGGCATGATATACTACCCCCAACCGATCTCCAGGATACGATTCCCTAGAACAGTATCTAGTACAAGCATTAACCTAAGCCCAAAGGGGCAAAGGTACCGTAAACAGGACGAAATTACCCCGGCTGTAACACGGGAATCAATATCAGGACGGAATTACCCTAACCGTAGCTAGGAACCGTAAACAGGACAAAATTACCAGCTGGATCAAGGCTGAACCGAATAACAGGCACTACACATCATCCTCAAACCTAAAGTGTCAGGCATGCAGTATTATAGCAGGTATAATGATGGCAGTGGCAGTAATTATCCAGATATCATGTAATGCCAAATCAGGACATGTCATGTAAAATATATCAGGCATATAGCAAAGCAGAATGTGATCAAGTTCAACATGTGTGTCAAGGTAAAGTCCAGAAATAGTCAAGTGTACATGCTTGGTTTGTAAAAACGGGAAAACAATGATATACAACATATAGCACGTAAGGAAACACACCTCAAAAGAGTAGAAGCAAATAGGTGGTCTACTGGGCGGCTAAGCCTCGCTCTACAGCAGTACTGGACCCTATAGGTACACGGTAAGATTTTATATCAATAAAGGAGTCTAAATACTAGATTTATTCACTAGAGATGAGAATACATACGGGTCACGAGTTGGGTCAAATCGGGAAGAACCGGGCTGGTTCGGTACTCGATCGGGAGGACTATGAGATCCTACAAGTAAACAGGTATCGATATTAGACCCAGATTAAAACTCTGAACTTAACTTAACTCAGAAGAAAAGTTTGACTCAAGACTTTAAAGTCCAATTTGGAGGCTTTCGGGATTGAATTTTGAAAAACGGACTTCACGGATGTAATCAGGACGTTGAAAAACATAAAATAAGGGTTTTTAAAAATTTTGACTTTATGGTCAAAATAAACGCTGACATCTGCAAAGTCAACGCTGACGTCAGCTGCCATGTCAGCAGTCAACATTGACGTCAACTGCCATGTCAGCAGCCAGCGCGTCCGATGAGGGATTTTACTCAGGGAAGGGAGACAGTCACGGTGACGGTGGCGGTGCACGGCATGGCGCGGCGATGAGCGGGATCGCCGACGATCGGAGATGGGCTAAGGGGAGAAGAGTATTCGAACAGGCAGGGGGTTATTTTGATCTAATATGGTTCTAACATGGGATAATATAAAACATTCGAACAGTTTTATTTTTATTATTTATTAGATCTATTACGGGTACAGGTTAAGAGGAGGGAGGGGAAGTTTAAGTCACAAGAGCTTGGTAGCTTAGTTGGCTGGGCACTTGGGATAAGGACCATAAGGTCGTGGGTTCAACACCTCGCAACCACATTTTTCTCTTTTTTTTTAAGTATTACAACTCTCCCCCTCTAAAAAGAAATTTCGTCCTCGAAATTTACCTGAACTGAACAGATGCTGAAACTTTTCCCTCATAGACTCCTCGATCTCCCAGGTGGCATCAAAAGGGTTACGGTTCCTCCACTGAACTTTAACCATAGGGATACACCTCATTCTCAGAACTCTCCCCCTCTAAAAAGAAATTTCGTCCTCGAAATTTACCTGAACTGAACAGATGCGGAAACTTTTCCCTCATAGACTCCTCGATCTCCCAGGTGGCATCAGAAGGGTTACGGTTCCTCCACTGAACTTTAACCATAGGGATACGCCTCATTCTCAGAACTCTCTCATCAAACTCTAAGATCTGAACGGGTTCCTCCTCATAAGACAGGTCTGGTCGCAACTCAACATCCTGAACCTGGATGATGTGACTCGGATCTGGATGGTACTGCCTTAACATGGATACATGAAACACGTCATGAATACGGCTAAACTGAGGAGGTAACTCTAGCTGATAAGCAACATGCCCGATTCTTTTCAGAATACAGTATGGTCCAATATATCTCGGGCTCAACTTGCCCTTACGCCCAAATCTCAGAACTTTCTTCCATGGAGAGACTTTCAAGAAAACCTGATCACCAACCTCAAACTCGATATCCTTCCTCCTCCGATCAGCATACGATTTCTGTCTATCAAAAGCTTCCTTCAAGCGATCTCGGATCAATCTGACAGTCTCCTCAGTTTCCTGAATCAACTCGGGACCCAGAGTCTTCCGATCATACAACTCTGTCCAACAGAATGGGGTACGACACCTACGACCATACAAAGCCTCGTAAGGTGCCATACGGATGCTGACCTGATAACTATTATTATAAGCAAACTCTGCCAGGGGCAAGAAATTTTCCCAACTGCCTCGGAAGTCTAAAACACAACCCCATAACATATCCTCCAGGATTTGTATCACTCTCTCAGACTGACCATCTGTCTGAGGATGAAAAGATGTACTGAAATTTAGACGGGTACCCAACGCAGACTGTAAAGCCGTCCAGAAACGGGAAGTAAACCTCGGATCTCAATCAGAAATGATAGACAGGGGCACCCCATGCAATCTGACAATCTCAGAAATATACAGTCTAGACAGCTTATCCAAAGAATAAGTAACCCGAACAGGAATAAAGTGAGCCAACTTTGTAAGCCTATCAACAACAACCCAGACAGAGTCTTTCTTAGACGGGGTCAGAGGCAAACCAGTAACAAAGTCCATCGTGATTCGCTCCCATTTCCATTCTGGAATCTTGATAGGTTGCAAGAGACCAGAAGGATGCTGATGTTCTGCTTTCACCTGTTGACAAGTCAAGCATCTAGATACATAGTCTAAGATATCCTTTTTCATACCTACCCAACGGTAGCTCTGTTTCAGGTTCTGATACATCTTATCCCCTCCGGGATGCATAGCATAAGGACTACTATGAGCCTCTCTGAGAATGGTCTGTCTCAACTCAGTATCGCTGGGTACACAGTATCGACCGTTAAAACAAAGGACTCCATCCTGATCAAAAAATAAACAGAGGTGGATCCTTGCTCAACTTGCTGTATAACAGAAAGTAAGGAGTCATCTAACCGCTGCTTGGCCTTGATCTGCTCGGCCAAGGTCGGTTTGACCTATAACTCATCCAGTAGGCTACCATCATCATATACACTCATCCTGGCAAACAGGGATCTCAGGTCTGATATGGTCTTACGACTCAAAGCATCAGCCACAACATTAGCTTTTCCCGGATGATACTCAATCTCGCAATCATAATCCTTAAGAAGCTCCAACCAACGACGCTGTCTCAGGTAAGCTCTTTCTGAGTGAGGAGGTACTTCAGGCTCTTATGATCAGTGAAGATATAACACTTCTCTCCGTAGAGATAGTGTCTCCAGATTTTCAAAGCAAAAACCACTACAGCAAGCTCAAGATCATGGGTGGGATAGTTACACTCATGTGGTCTCAACTGGCGTGATGCATAAGCGATCACCTTACCATCCTGCATCAAAACACATCCAAGTCCAGAGTGCGATGCATCACTGTAAACTGTAAAGTCCTTTCCTGATTGAGGTTGTGCTAAAGCTGAAGCTTGGGTCAAAGCTGATTTCAACTGGTCAAAACTAGATTGATGGGCCTCAGACCACACAAAAGGAACATCTTTCCTCAGAAGCTTTGTCAAAGGGGCAGCGATGATGGAAAAACTCTCGACAAAGCGTCGGTAATACCCAGCTAAGCCCAGAAAACTACGGATCTCAGACATGTTTCTAGGAGGCTTCTAACTAGTGATTGCATCAATTTTACTCGGATCCACCTGGGTACCCTTAGCTGAAACAACATGTTCCAGAAAAGCCACCTTACTAAGCCAGAACTCACACTTACTTAGCTTGGCATATAAACGGTGCTCTCTAAGAGTCTGCAGCACTACTCTCAGATGCCCAACATGCTCGTCCTCAGAAAGGGAGTAAACCAGGATATCATCAATGAACACTACAAAAAATTGGTCCAAATAGGGTCGGAAAACACGGTTCATCAGGTCCATGAAGGCAGCAGGAGTATTAGTTAACCCGAAAGGCATCACTAAAAACTCGTAATGCCCATACCTGGTGCGGATAGCAGTCTTAGCAATATCTGAGCCCTTAACCTTCAACTGATAGTACCCAGATCGAAGATCAATCTTCGAGAAGACTGTAGCTCCCCGAAACTGGTCAAACAAGTCATCAATCTTGGGTAAAGGGTACTTGTTTTTCACCGTTAGCTTATTCAGCTTTCGGTAGTCGATGCACAACCGAAGGGAACCATCCTTCTTTTTAACAAAGAGTACTGGAGCTCCCCAGGGGGAAGAGCTAGGTCGGATGAACCCTCGGTCAAGAAGTTTCTGTAACTGAACTTTTAACTCCTTCAACTCCTTCAGAGCCATACGGTACGGGGCCATAGAAACTGGTGCTGATCCAGGATAAGTCTCAATCTCGAACTCAACCTCCCTGTCTGGAGGGAGACCCGGTAGCTCCTCAGGAAAAACCTCAGGAAACTCGCTAACAATGCGAATCTCCTCGATCTTAGATAGAGACCCCTTTGTGTTAAGGAAACAGGCAATAAAGGTCTCGTATCCCTTACGGATCATCTTGTCAACAGTCAAAACTGATACAACGTTGGTCAGATAGCCTCGACGTTCACCAACCAAAACTACGAATCGTCCATCCTGAGTCCTTAACGTGGCCCTTTTGGCCTCACAGTCCAGACTAACACGATGCTCAGATGACCAGTCCATCCCTAAGATGAGATGGAACTCCTATAAAGGAAGCTCCATAAGGTCCGCCAGAAACACTTCCTCTTCCACAACGAGGGGACATCTCCGAAACACCTTATTCACAGATAAGGATTGTCCCACGGGGCTCATAATGGTCACAACACTCTCGGTGTCCTCAACAAAGATCGGAAGATCGCTAGATACTGACTTAGATACATAGGAGTAGGTGGAACCATTGTCAAGCAAGGCAAAGTACGGGAAAGAAAGGATGGTAAAAGTACATACGATAACATCTTGCTCATCTCGGTCATCACAACGTCTGGTAGCATAAACTAGTGTTGGCTGACGAGCCTCAGAAATAGGTGGTCCACCATTCTGGTAGCCTCGGCCCCGGGTATCGAATCTAGCAACAGACCCAGAAGCTCTACCCTGAAAATGCCCCGTAGCAGGTGTCTGAACAGAAGTCTGAGATCGGGAAGGAGTCTGAGAGTGCACAGGGGTATGGGTCGATGGTCGACCAGCAGAAGGTGGATGTGGGCAGTCCCTCAGAAAGTGCTCGGAAGAACCATATCGAAAACATGCTCCTGTCTTCTTCCTACACTCGCCCTTATACAGGTTGCCGCAAAAGTCATATGCTGATACAGTCGGAAACCCAGAAGAACCACCTCGGCTGACGGCAGAGTCCTGAGGTGCCGTAGGCCGATGGTAAGAACCACCTCTCTGACTCGGTGCAGATCGAGCCCTCTTATCAGGGCGACTATAGGACTCACCATGGTCGTGTCCCCTAGATCGGTTACGGTCCTTCCTGCGATCCCTATCTCTGCCCCTATCACGATCCTGATCCCTGATAATCTGACTATCAAAAAGCTTCTCCAAGTCCTCAACTGTCTTTGCACGGTTCACAAGATCCTCAAATACTGTATCATGGTGCGTGGCTACTCTGTCTCTGATACCAATATGGAGACCCTCAAGAAACTTGTCGCACCTATCCTTCTTTGTAGCCACCAACCCAGCACCATACCTCATCAGATCCAGAAACTGCAACTCATACTCGGCCACTGTCATGGTACCCTGAATCAAATCCTTGAAGGCCTGACGCCTCTCTCTTAGATATCGCTCACCTAGGAAACGGTTTCTGAACCGCTCCTTGAAGAAGTCCCAAGTCAACATATCAAGGGATACACTACTCACCACAGACTCCCACCAGACGTGGGCACTACCATCAAGCATAGACATAGCTCCCAAATATCTCTTAGCTGGCTCCAAACCCAGCTGGTCCATGCGTCTCTCAGTGTCATACAACCATGACTCAGCCTCAGAAAGTACACCTTTCAGGGATCCAGAAAAAGTCCTCACTCCATTGGCAATCAGGATCTGAGAGATAGGAGTATCTGGAATAGCACCTGAAGCTCTGACAGCTCCCTGAATCAGCTGAAGGAACTGTCTGCTAAGGGTCTCGTCTGTCACTGTAGTGGCAGGCTCGGTGCTCGGTACAGGTGCCCCTCTGACCGGGATAGTCATACCTATGCCCGTAGGAGGATGTGGGCCAGGCGGTACAGTCGTGCTAGCAGGAACGGGAGGGTCTACAGGAGTAATGGGTAGAGGGCCACTGATAGGCTCCTTTACAGGATCGGCGAAGCTAGTCGCACGACCACGCCCTCGGGTGGTCCGGCGAGCTCTATGGACACACATGAGTCTCAGATAATCTACAAGAATAGAGCTTATGAAATTAGAATTGGCACTGGAGAATCATACACAATACAAAAAGATATCGCTGACATGGCCTTTCAGATATTAATTAAAAACGGTTTGACAGAAAACGTTTTATTTAGGACCCATCACAGTCCGAGAATCTTAAAACCAAAAGCTCTGATACCAACTAAATGTAACCCCCTAGACCGGCCTATGCGGAAAGTCCGACTTAAAGTAGTTACATTTTTTTTTTCAAAACGAATATATAAAGCAAATACAAGATTCAACCCAAAATCAAGAAAACCTGTAAGAATGACAGTTCCATCAAATTCATAACTTCGACCATAATCCATATGATCATAGTAACTGTTAATCTCAAAAGTAATGTGCGTTCAAAACATTGCTCGTAAAACAATCCATATCATAGTAATAAAACATAATGGGTTAAAACCATCCTGTAACAAAATATAGGCATACCAGTAGCGAAATAAGGCACATGTCACCATGATTAAAAACCCGGGAAATATAAGCGTTACATCAAAAGATAGTCTGAGAGGTGTAGATCCTCCGAGTGCCGAAATCCGGGATGCCTATCTACGGTTATCTGAAAGGGGGAAGAAAACAAGTATGAGCTATGGAGCCCAGTGTATTCCAGCAGTGCATAAAAAAATCACAGGTAAAACAATATATAATAATATCAGAAAAACAATGTATGAAATGCATGGCATGATATACTACCCCCAACCGATCTCCAGGATACGGTTCCCCAGAATAGTATCTAGTACAGGCATTAACCTAAGCCCAAAGGGGTAAAGGTACCGTAAACAGGACGGAATTACCCCGGCTGTAACACGGGAACCGATATCAGGATGGAATTACCCTAACCGTAGCTAGGAACCATAAATAGGACGGAATTACCAGCTGGATCAAGGCTGAACCGAATAACAGGCACTACACATCATCCCCAAACCTAAAGTGTCAGGCATGCAGTATTAACAGGTATAATGATGGCAGTGGCAGTAATTATCCAGATATCATGTAATGCTAAATCAGGACATGTCATGTAAAATATATCAGGCATATAGCAAAGCAGAATGTGATCAAGTTCAACATGTGTGTCAAGGTAAAGTCCAGAAATAGTCAAGTGTACATGCTTGGTTTGTAAAAACGGGAAAACAATGATATACAACATATAGCACGTAAGGAAACACACCTCAAAAGAGTAGAAGCAAACAGGTGGTCTACTGGGCGGCTGAGCCTCGCTCTGCAGCAGTACTGGACCCTATAGGTACACGATAAGATTTTATATCAATACAGGAGTCTAAATACTGGATTTATTCACTAGAGATGAGAATACATAGGGTCACGATCAGATCACGAGTCGGGTTGAATCGGGAAGAACCAGGCTGGGTCGGTACTCGATCGGGAGGACTATGAGATCCTACAAGTCAACAGGTATCGATATTAGACCCAGATTAAAACTCTGAACTTAACTTAACTTAGAAGAAAAGTTTGACTCAAGACTTTAAAGTGCAATTTGGAGGCTTTCGGGATTGAATTTCGAAAAACGGACTTCACGGATGGACTCAGGACGTCGAAAAACATAAAATAGGGGGTTTTGAAAATTTTGACTTTTTGATCAAAGTCAATGCTGACATCAGCAAAGTCAACGCTGACGTCAGCTGCCACGTCAGCAGCCACGTCAGCAGTCAACGCTGATGTTAGCTGCCATGTTAGCAGCCACGTCAGCTGCCATGTCAGCAGTCAACGCTGACATCAGCAGCCATGTCAGCAGTCAACGCTGACATCACTGGTCAACCGGTTTGGTCTGGTCAACGGGTTGGGTCTGGTCAACGGGTCAGGTCGGTCAACGGGTTGGGTCTGGTCAAGCCGGTTTGGTTCAGGTTGGGCCAGTTCGGTTTGACCGGTTCAACGCCGGTTTGACTCGGGTTGACCGGTTCAGACCGGCTGGCTCCCGAAAGCCATCTACGGTGGCTGGAAATCGCCAACGATGGCGCGTGAAGGCCACGCGCGGCCCTAGGCGGCCGGAAAACACAATTTCAGGCTCAGAAAAACCCCAGGATTAGATTTAACTCAACCATTAAACACCAGAAGACCAGAAATAACCAGAAAAAACAACCCAAACTCACCTTGAACCGAAACCGTCACAACCTCCGACGAAGGTTCATACGGCGGTGGACGGAGGCGATTGAGATGGGTTTTTCTTGCCTTGGTACGGTGAGTGCGGTGGTGCTGGCGACGCACCAAACGGCGTCGATGGTGGCCGGAAAACGCGAAGAAACAACTAGGGTTTCAATCCCACGCTGTCGAAGCTTTAGACCCCGATTTCGGGCGGTAACGGCGGCCGACGAGCGCATCCGATGAGGGATTTTACTCAGGGAAGGGAGACAGTCACGGTGACGGTGGCGGTGCACGGCACGGTGCGACGATGGGCGGGATCGCCGACGATCGGAGATGGGCTAAGGGGAGAAGAGTATTCGAACAGGCAGGGGGTTATTTTGATCTAATATGGTTCTAAAATAGGATAACATAAAACATTCGAACAGTTTTATTTTTATTATTTATCAGATCTATTACGGGTACAGGTTAAGAGGAGGGAGGGGAAGTTTAAGTTACAAGAGCTTGGTAGCTTAGTTGGCTGGGCACTTGAGCTAAGGACCATAAGGTCTTGGGTTCAACACCCCGCAACCACATATTCCTCTCTTTTTTTTTTAAGTGTTACAGTCCTAGTGCTAAGGAGCCGCTCCAATTGGTAGGACTCCTCACTCGAATTTTTTCTTGTAGCGACCTTTTAAAAATTAGACATTATTAGTTTGGGAAAAAGGGTCACTATTTTGAAAAATTAAATTGGGAATTTGGAAATTGTCCAAAAATTATGAAATTAGGTTTAAATTGGTTTAGAATTAGGAGCACAAAAATCTAGGCTTTGAAACTAAAGTTAGGAATTGAAATTAGAGATTTAGGGTTTGAAAAATTAGGGATTGAAAGATTAGGATAAAATTGGGAATTTAAGATTAGGGATTCGAAAGGTTAAATTTAAAAAGGGGAAAGTAATTTTAAAAAGGAATTTGGAATTTTAAATTGAAAAGGGAAAATTTGAAAATTAGGGTTAAAAAAAAAGAATTTTGAAATTAGGGTTTAAAAAAAAGAGTGGGAGTCGCCACCAGACACTTTGATAGGCCGGACACTGTAAAAACCAGAGATTCGAAAAGGACGGGTCCGAGAGTTGGTTACGGTTTAAAAACGGGTTTAGGGTTTAAAAAAACCTCCCAAAATTGGCACCTTTATCAAAATAACCGCTTAATTAAATTTTGGAAATTTCGTTTTAAAGTGGTTTTTAAATTATGATTTGTTTAAAGATTCGAATAAAGTTTTATTTTTACCATGTCTTTATTCGAAGGCAACGTATACACCACGACCACTACGTTGGAACGTGGGCCCGTTACGATCGAATAAAGACGTGATTATTATATTCATTAATAATAAAGTGTGATGCAAAGTGACAAAAATAACAACAAATATATAAACAACATGTGCATAAAATAACATAATATAAATGCAACATAAGAGTGAACAAAATAAAATCTATGTACAACTAAAATATGCATAGCATAAAACATGACATAAGTAAGAAAACAAAATGCTTAACAAATAGATAAAAGCAATATCTAATCAAAAGAGCATGACAAAAATAAAAACATATACAATAATTATGAAAAGTAAATTAAAAGCATGAAAAAAATGTGTAATGCAACAAAATATGTGACAAAGGCATGACAAAAGTAAATAAATAAATGTGCATAAAGTAATAATAAAAAAACACATACATAAATAAATAAATAAACACATGAATGATAATAACAATAAACAAATAAAAAGCAATGCATAATATAATAAAAAAAGATGATAAAAATTAAAGCAAATAAATATAATTAAAATAAAGTAAAAAGAAACAAAAACACATTGTAAAGGACCGAATTATAAAACAAATTAAAAAGATAAGGACTCGGAAGACAAATAAACCAAGGGAAGTGTTCAAAATAAGAATAAAAAAACACGGAGGGACCTAATAATAATAAAATCATTTAAATAGTAAATCTTTGGCTTTTGAGCAAAATTATACAGATTAATCTAAAATTTTCAGCTTTTTACTCAGTTATAATTCGAACGGATTCTCTATAAAGCCTTTTTAGACATGCACATTTTAATCCCAACAAAACCAAAATCAGATGTTATTAAATCAAATTTTATGATTTCAAATAGTTAATTATGGGCATTTGAACAAAATTATACAAATTAATTTACAATTTTCAGCTTTTTGCTCGGTTAAAATTCGAACAGATTCTCTAGAAAGACTTTTTAGACAAGCACGTTTTATCTCAACAAAACCAAAATCAGATGTTAGTAAATCAAATTTTATTAGTTCAAATATTTAATTATGGCCTTTTGAACAAAATTATATAGATTAATCTAAATTTTTTAGCTTTTTACTCGGTTAAAATTCGAACGGATTCTCTATAAAGCCCATTTAGGCATGCACGTTTTAATCCCAAAAAAATAACAACCATATGTTAGTAAATCAAATTTTATGAGTTCAAATAGTTAATTATTGGCTTTTGAGAAAAAGTATACAGATTAATCTAAAATTTTCAGCTTTTTACTCGGTTATAATTCGAACGGATTCTCTATAAAGCCTTTTTCAAAACCAGATGTTATTAAATCAAATTTTATGAGTTCAAATAGTTAATTATGGTCTTTTGAATAAAATTATACCGATTAATCTAAAATTTTCATCTTTTTACTCGGTCAAAATTTGAACAAATTCTCTATAAAGCCTTTTTAGACATGCACGTTTTAATCCCAACAAAACCAAAACCAGATGTTATTATATGAAATTTTATGAGTTCAAATAGTTAAATATGGGCTTTTGAACAAAATTATATAGATTAATCTAAAATTTTCAGCTTTTTACTCGGTTAAAATTCGAACAGATTTTCTATAAGGTATTTTTAGACATGCATGTTTTAATTCCAACAAAACGAAAACTAGATGTTATTAAGTCAAATTTTATAAGTTCAAATAGTTAATAATGGGCTTTTGAACAAAATTATACAGATTAATCTAAAATTCTCAGCTTTTTACTCGGTTAAAATTCGAACGGATTCTTTATAAAGCCCATTTAGACATGTACGTTTTAATCCAAAAAAACGACAACCATATATTATTAAATCAAATTTTATGAGTTCAAATAGTTAATTATTGGCTTTTTAATAAAATTATATAGATTAATCTAAAATTTTCAATTTTTTATTCGGTTAAAATTCGAACGGATTCTTTATAAAGCCTTTTTAGATATGCACATTTTAATCCCAACAAAATGAAAACTAGATGTTATTAAATCATATTTTATGAGTTCAAATAATTAATTATTGGCTTTTGAGCAAAATTATACAAATTAATCTAAAATTTTCAGATTTTTGCTCGGTTAAAATTCGAACGGGTTCTCTATAAAGCATTTTTAGATATGCTTGTTTTTATCCCAACAAAACGAAAACCAAATGTTATTAAATCAAATTTTATGAGTTCAAATAGTTAACTATGGGCTTTTGAATAAAATTATACAAATTAATCTAAAATTTTCAGCTTTTTTCTCGGTTAAAATTCGAACGGATTTTCTATAAAGCCTTTTTAGATATGCTCGTTTTAATCCCAACAAAACGAAAACCAGATGTTATTAAATAAAATTTTATGAGTTCAAATAGTTAACTATGGGCTTTTGAACAAAATTATACAGATTGATATAAAATTTTCAGCTTTTTACTCGGTTAAAATTCGAATGGATTCTCTATAAAGTCTTTTTAGACATGTACATTTTAATCCCAACAAAACCAAATTCAGATGTTTTTAAATCAAATTTTATGAGTTCAAATAGTTAATTATGGGCTTTTGAACAAAATTATACAGATTAATCTAAAATTTTTAGCTTTTTTACTCGGTCAAAATTCGAACGGATTCTCTATAAGGTTTTTTTAGACATGCACGTTTTAATCCCAACAAAACCAAAACTAGATGTTATTAAGTCAAGTTTTATGAGTTTAAATAGTTAACGATAGGCTTTTGAACAAAATTATTTAGATTAATATAAAATTTTCAGCTTTTTACTCGGTTAAAATTCGAATGGATTCTTTATAAAGCCCATTTAGACATGCACGTTTTAATCCCAACAAAACCAAAATCATATGTGATTAAATCAAATTTTATGAGTTCAAATAATTAATTATGGTCTTTTGAAAAAAATTATACAGATTAATCTAAAATTTTTAGCTTTTTACTCGATTAAAATTCGAACGGATTCTCTATAAAGAATTTTTAGATATGCTCGTTTTAATCCCAATAAAACAAAAATAGATGTTATTAAATCAAATTTTATGAGTTCAAATAGTCAACTATGGGCTTTTGAACAAAATAATACAGATTAATCTTAATTTTTCATCTTTTTACTCGGTTAAAATTGGAACGGATTTTCTATAAGGCAATTTTAGACATACACGTTTTAATCCCAACAAAATGAAAACCAGATGTTATTAAATAAAAAATTATGAGTTCAAATAGATAATTATTGGCTTTTGAACAAAATTATACAAATTAATCTAAAATTTTCAACTTTTTACTTGGATAAAATTCGAACGGATTCTTAATAAAGCCTTTTTAGATATGCTTGTTTTAATCCCAACAAAACAAAAACCAGATGTTATTAAATCAAAAATTTATGAGTTCAAATAGTTAACTATGGGCTTTTGAACAAAATTATACAAATTAGTGTAAAATTTTCAGCTTTTTACTTGGTTAAAATTCGAACGGATTCTCTATAATGAATTTTTAGACTTGCACCTTTTAATCCCTACAAAATGAAAACCAGATGTTATTAAATAAAAATTTATGAGTTCAAATAGTTAATGATGGGTTTTTGAACAAAATTATACAAATTAATCTAAAATTTTCAGCTTTTTACTTGGTTAAAATTCGAACGGATTCTCTATAAAGACCATTCAGACATGTACGTTTTAATCCCAGCAAAACCAAAATCAGATGTGATTAAATCAAATTTTATGAGTTCAAATAGTTAATTATGGTCTTATGAACAAAATTATACAGATTAATCTAAAATTTTCAGCTTTTTACTCGGTTAAAATTCGAACGGATTCTCTATAAATCCCATTTAGGCATGCACGTTTTAATCCCATAAAATGATAACCATATGGTATTAAATCAAATTTTATGAGTTCAAACAGTTAGAAATTCGATTAAAATTTTATGAGTTCAAACAGTTATGAGTTCAAATTTTTAGCTTTTTGCTCGATAAAAATTCGAACGGATTCTCTATAAAGCCTTTTTAGAAATTCTCGTTTTAATCCAATAAAACAAAAACCAGATGTGATTAAATCAAATTTTATGAGTTCAAATAGTCAACTATGGGCTTTTGAACAAAATTATACAGATTAATCTAAAATTTTCATCTTTTTACTCGGTTAAAATTCGAACGGATTCTCTATAAGCCAATTTTGGACATGCACGTTTTAATCCCAACGAAATGAAAACCAGTTGTTATTAAATAAAAAATTATGAGTTCAAATAGTTAATTATGGGCTTTTGAATAAAATTATACAAATTAATCTAAAATTTTCAGCTTTTTACTCGGTTAAAATTCGAACGGATTCTCTATAAGGGATTTTTAGACAAGCACGTTTTAATCCCAACAAAATGAAAACCAGATGTTATTGAATAAAAATATATAAGTTCAAATAGTTAATTATGGGCTATTGAACAAATTATACAAATAAATCTAAAATTTTTAGTTTTTTACTCGGTTAAAATTCGAACAATTTTCTATAAAACCCATTTTAACATGTACGTTTTAATCCAAGAAAGGACAACCATATATTATTAAATCAAATTTTATAAGTTAAAATAGTTAATTATTGGCTTTTGAATAAAATTATACAGATTAATCTAAAACTTTCAATTTTTTATTCAGTTAAAATTCGAACAGATTCTCTATAAAGCCTTTTTAGACATGCACATTTTAATCCCAACAAAACGAAAACCAGATATTATTAAATCATATTTTATGAGATCAAATAATTAATTATGGACTTTTGAAAAAAATTATACAAATTAATCTAAAATTTATATCTTTTTACTCGGTTAAAATTCGAACGATTCTCAATAAAGCCTTTTTAGACATGCACGTTTTAATCCCAATATAACCAAAACCAGATGTTGTTAAATCAAATTTTATGAGTTAAAATTGTTAATTATGGGCTTTTGAACAAAATTATACAGATTAGTTTAAAATTTTCAGCTTTTTACTCGGTTAAAATTCGAACGGATTCTATATAAAGCCCATTTAGACATGCACGTTTTAATCTAAAAAAATAACAACCATATATTATAAAATCAAATTTTATGAGTCCAAATAGTTAATTATTGAGTTTTGAATAAAATTATACAGATTAAATTTTATGAGCCCATTTTGAACGGATTCTCTATAAAGTCCATTTAGACATGCACGTTTAAATCCAAAAAACGACAAACATATATTATTAAACCATATTTTATGAGTTCAAATATTTAATTATTGGCTTTTGAATAAAATTATACAGATTAATCTAAAATTTTCAATTTTTATTCGGTTAAAATTTGAATGAATTCTCTATAAATCCTTTTTAGACATGCACATTTTAATCCCGACAAAACGAAAACCAGATGTTATTAAGTCAAATTTTATGAGTTCAAATAGTTAATTATAGGCTTTTGAACAAAATTATATAGATTAATCTAAAATTCTCAGCTTTTTACTCAGTTAAAATTCGAGCGGATTCTCTATAAAGCCTTTTTAGACATGCACATTTTAATCCCAACAAAATGAAAACCAGATGTAATTAAATCATATTTTATGAGTTCAAATAGTTAATTATGGGCTTTTCAACAAAATTATACAGATTAATCTAAAATTTTCATCTTTTTACTCGGTTAAAATTCGAACGATTCTCAATAAAGCCTTTTTAGACATGCACATTTTAATCACAACATAACCAAAACCAGATGTTATTAAATCAAATTTTATGAGTTCAAATAGTTAATTATGGTCTTTTGAACAAAATTGTACAGATTAATCTAAAATTTTTAGCTTTTTACTCGGTCAAAATTCAAACTGATTCTCGATAAAGCCTTTTTAGACGTGCACGTTTTAATCCCAACAAAACCAAAACGAGATGTTATTATATAAAATTTTATGAGTTTAAATAATTAAATATGGGCTTTTGAACAAAATTATATAGATTAATCTAAAATTTTCAGCTTTTTACTCGGTTAAAATTCGAACGGATTTTCTATAAGGTATTTTTAGACATGCATGTTTTAATTCCAACAAAACGAAAACTAGATGTTATTAAGTCAAATTTTATGATTTCAAATAGTTAATTATGGGCTTTTGGACAAAATTATACAGATTAATCTAAAATTCTCATCTTTTTACTCGGTTAAAATTCAAACGGATTCTCTATAAAGCCCATTTAGACATGCACGTTTTAATAAAAAAACGAAAACCATATATTATTAAATCAAATTTTATGAGTTCAAATAGTTAATTATTGGCTTTTTAATAAAATTATACAGATTAATCTAAAATTTTCAATTTTTTATTCATTTAAAATTCGAACGGATTCTCTATAAAGCCTTTTTAGACATGCACATTTAAATCCCAACAAAACCAAAACCAGATGTTATTGAATCAAATTTTATGAATTCAAATAGTTAATTATAGGCTTTTGAACAAAATTATACAGATTAATCTAAAATTTTCAGCTTTTTTCTCGGTTAAAATTCGAACGGATTCTCTATAAAGCCTTTTTTAGACATGCACGTTTTAATCCAAAAAAACGACAACCATATATTATTAAATCAAATTTTATGAGTTCAAATAGTTAATTATTGGATTTTTAATAAAATTATACAAATTAATCTAAAATTTTCAATTTTTTATTCGGTTAAAATTTGAACGGATTCTCTAAAAGCCTTTTTAGACATGCACATTTTAATCCCAACAAAACGAAAACCAGATGTAATTAAATCAAATTTTATGAGTTCAAGTAGTTAATTATGATCTTTTGTACAAAATTATATGGATTAATCTAAATTTTTTAGCTTTTCACTCAGTTAATATTCTAACGGATTCCTTATAAAGCCTTTTTAAACCTGTACATTTTAATCCCAACAAAACAAAAACCAGATGTTATTGAATCAAATTTTATGAATTTAAATAGTTAATTATTGGCTTTTTAGCAAAATTAAACAGATTAGTCTAAAATTTTCAGCTTTTTACTCCGTTATAATTCGAACGAATTCTCTATAAGGTCTTTTTAAATATGCAAATTTTAGTCCCAACAAATCGAAAACCAGATGTTATTAAATCATATTTTAAGAGTTGAAATAGTTAATTATGGGCTTTATAAGAAAGTTATACAAATTAATCTAAAATTTTCAACTTTTTACTGTGTTAAAATTTGAACGGATTTTCTATAAAGCCTTTTTTGATATGCCCATTTTAATCCCAACAAAAAAAAACTAAATGTGATTAAATGAAATTTTATAAGATCAAATAGTTAATTATGGTCTTTTGAACAGAATTATACAAATTAAACTAAAATTTTCAACTATTTACTCAGTTAAAATTCGAACGAATTCTTTATAAAGCATTTTTAGACATGTCCAACAAAACGAAAACCAAATATTATTAAGTCAAATTTTAAGAGTTCAAATAGTTAATTATGAGCTTTTGAACAAAATTATACAAATTAATTTAAAATTTTCAGCTTTTTACTCGGTTAAAATTCGAACGGATTCTCTATGAAGCCAATTTAGACATGCACGTTTTAATCAAAAAACGACAAACCATATATTATTAAACCAAATTTTATGAGTTCAAATAGTTAATTATTGGATTTTGAACAAAACTATACAGATTAATCTAAAATTTTCAACTTTTTACTCGGCTAAAATTTGAACAGATTCTCTATAAAGCCTTTATAGACATGCACATTTTAATCCCAACAAAACAAAAACCAGATGTAATTAAATCATATTTTATGAGTTCAAAATTGTTAATTATAGGCTTTTGAACAAACTTATTAATATTAATCTAAAATTTTCATCTTTTTACTCGATTAAAATTCGAATGATTCTCAATAAAGCCTTTTTAGACAAGCACGTTTTAATCCTAATATAACCAAAACTAGATATTATTAAATCAAATTTTATGAGTTCAAAAAGTTAATTATGGGCTTTTGTAAAAAATTATACAAATTAATCTAAAATTTTCAGCTTTTTACTCGGTCAAAATTCGAACGACTTTTCTATAAAGCCTTTTTTGATATTCCCGTTTTAACCCCAACAAAACCAAAACCAGATGTTATTAAGTCAAGTTTTATGAGTTTAAATAGTCAAAGATGGGCTTTTGAACAAAATTATATAAATTAATCTAAAATTTTCAGCTTATTACACGGTTAAAATTCGAACGGATTCTCTATAAGGTATTTTTAGACATGCACGTTTTAATCCCAACAAAACAAAAATCAGATGTTATTAAGTCAAATTTTATGAGTTCATATAGTTAATTATAGGCTATTGAACAAAATTATACAGATTAATCTAAAATTTTCATCTTTTTACTCGATTAAATTTCGAACGATTCTCAATAAAGCCTTTTTAGACAAGCACGTTTTAATCCCAATATAACCAAAACCAGATGTTATTAAATCAAATTTTATGAGTTCAAAAAGTTAATTATGGTCTTTTGTAAAAAATTATACAAATTAATCTAAAATTTTCAACTTTTTACTCGGTCAAAATTCGAACAGATTTTCTATAAAGCTTTTTTTGATATTCCCGTTTTAACCCCAACAAAACCAAAACTAGATGTTATTAAGTCAAGTTTTATGAGTTTAAATAGTCAAGGATGGGCTTTTGAACAAAATTATATAGATTAATCTAAAATTTTTAGCTTTTTACACGGTTAAAATTCAAACGGATTCTCTATAAGGTATTTTTAGACATGCACGTTTTAATCCCAACAAAACGAACCTCAGATGTTATTAAATCAAATTTTATGAGTTCAAATAGTTAATTCTGGGCTATTGAAAAAAATTATACAGATTAATCTAAAATTCTCAGCTTTTTACTCGGTTAAAATTAGAATGGATTCTCAATAAAGCCCATTTAGACATGCACGTTTTAATCCAAAAAAACCCCGACAACCATATACTATTAAATCAAATTTTATGAGTTCAAATAGTTAATTATTGGCTTTTGAATAAAATTATACAGATTAATCTAAATTTTCAATTGTTTGTTCGATTAAAATTCGAACGGATTCTCTATAAAGCCTTTTTAGACATGCACATTTTAATCCCAACAAAAAGAAAAGCAAATGTTATTAAATCATATTTTCTGAGTTCAAATAATTAATTATGGGTTTTTGAAAAAAACTATACAAATTAATCTAAAATTTTTAGCTTTTTGCTCGGTTAAAATTCGAACGGATTCTCTATAAAGCCTTTTTAGATATGCTTGTTTTCATCCCAAAAAAACGAAAACTAGATGTTTTTAAATCAAATTTTATGAGTTTAAATAGTTAATTATGGGCTTTTGAAAATAATAATACAGATTAATCTAAAATTTTCAGCTTTTTACTCGGTTAAAATTCGAATGGATTCTCTATAAGGCATTTTTAGACATGCACGTTTTAATCCCAACAAAATGAAAATCAGATGTTACTAAATAAAAATTTATGAGTTCAAATAGTTAATTATGGGCTTTTGGACAAAATTATACAAATTAATCTAAATTTTTTAGCTTTTTACTTGGTTAAAATTCGAATGGATTCTCTAAAAAGCCTTTTTTTATATGTCGGTTTTAATCCTAACAAAACAAAAACTAGATGTAATTAAATCAAATTTTATGAGTTCAAATAGTTAATTATGGTCTTTTGAACAAAATTATACGGATTAATCTAAAAATAGCTTTTTACTCGGTTAAAATTTGAACGGATTCTCTATAAAGCCTTTTTAGACCTGCACGTTTTAATCCCTCTAAACAAAAACTAGATGTTATTTTATCAAATGTTATGAGTTCAAATAGTTAATTATTGGCTTTTGAATAAAATTATACAGATTAATCTAAATTTTCAATTGTTTATTCGATTAAAATTCGAACGGATTCTCTATAAAGCCTTTTTAAACATGCACATTTTAATCCCAACAAAACGAAAAACAGAAGTTATTAAATCATATTTTATGAGTTCAAATAATTAATTATGGGCTTTTGAAAAAAATTATATAAATTAATCTAAAATTTTCAGCTTTTTGCTCGGTTAAAATTCGAACGGATTCTCTATAAAGCCTTTTTAGATATGCTCCCAACAAAACGAAAACTAGATGTTATTAAATCAAATTTTATGAGTTTAAATAGTTAATTATGGGCTTTTGAAAATAATAATACAGATTAATCTAAAATTTTCAGTTTTTTACTCGGTTAAAATTCAAATGTATTCTCTATAAGGCATTTTTAGACATGCACGTTTTAATCCCAACAAAATGAAAACCAGATGTTACTAAATAAATATTTATGAGTTCAAATAGTTAATTATGGGCTTTTGGACAGAATTATAAAAATTAATATAAATTTTTTAGCTTTTTACTTGGTTAAAATTCGAACGGATTCTCTATAAAGCCTTTTTTGATATGCCGGTTTTAATACTAACAAAATGAAGACCAGATGTAATTAAATCAAATTTTATGAGTTCAAATAGTTAATTATGGTTTTTTGAACAAAATCATACGGATTAATCTAAAAATAGCTTTTTACCCGGTTAAAATTTGAACGGATTCTCTATAAAGCCTTTTTAGACCTGCACGTTTTAATCCCTCTAAACAAAAACCAGATGTTATTGAATCAAATGTTATGAGTTCAAATAGTTAATTATTGGCTTTTTAGTAAAATTATACCGATTAAACTAAAATTTTTAGCTTTTTACTCGGTTATAATTCTAACGAATTCTCTTTAAAGCCTTTTTAAACATGCACATTTTAATCTCGACAAAACGAAAACCAGATGTTATTAAATCATATTTTATGAGTTGAAATAGTTAATTATGGGCTTTTTAAGAATGTTATACAAATTAATGTAAAATTTTCAACTTTTTACTGGGTTAAAATTCGAACGGATTCTCTATAAAGCCTTTTTTGATATGCCCGTTTTTATCCCAACAAAACGAAGACTAGATATGATTAAATCAAATTTTATGAGATCAAATAGCTAATTATGGTCTTCTGAACAAAATTATACAAATTAAACTAAAATTTTCAGCTATTTACTCGGTTGAAATTCGAACGGATTCTTTAAAAAGCATTTTTAGACATGCACATTTTAATCCCAACAAAACGAAAACGAAATGTTATTAAGTGAAATTTTTTGAGTTCAAATAGTTAATTATGGGCTTTTGAACAAAATTATACAGATTAGTTTAAAATTTTCAACTTTTTACTCGGTTAAAATTCGAACGGGTTCTCTATAAAGCATTTTTAGACATGCACATTTTAATCCCAACAAAACGAAAACCTGATGTTATTAAATCATATTTTATAGTTCAAATTGCTAATTATGGGCTTTTAAACAAAATTATACAGATTAATCAAAAATTTTCAGCTTTTTACTCGGTTAAAATTCAAACAGATTCTCTATAAAGCCTTTTTTATATGCCCGTTTTAATCCTAACAAAACGAAAACCATATGTAATTAAATCAAATTTTATTAGTTCAAATAGTTAATTATGGTCTTTTGAACAAAATTATACAGATTAATCTAAAATTTTTAGTTCTTTACTCGATTAAAATTCGAATGGATTCTCTATAAAGTCTTTTTAGACATGAACATTTTAATCCCAATAAAACAAAAACCAAATGTTATTGAATCAAATTTTATGAGTTTAAAAAGTTAATTACGGTCTTTTGAACAAAATTATATAGATTAATCTAATTTTTTTTGCTTTTTACTCGGTTAAAATTCGAACGGATTCTCTATAAAGCATTTTTAGACATACACATTTTGATTCCCAACAAAACCAAAACCAGATGTTATTAAGTCAAGTTTCGTGAGTTTAAATAGTTAAAGATGGGCTTTTGAACAAAATTATATAGATTAATCTAAAATTTTCAACTTTTTACTCGGTTAAAATTCGAACGGATTCTCTATAAGGTATTTTAGACATGGACGTTTTAATCCCAACAAAACGAAAACAAGATATTATTAAATCAAATTTTATGAGTTCAAATATTTAAATATGGGCTTGTGAACAAAATTATCCAGATTAATCTAAAATTTTCAGTTTCTTACTCGGTTAAAATTCGAATGGATTCTCTATAAAGCCTTTATAGACATGCACATTTTAATCCCAATAAAACGAAAACCAGATGTTATTGAATCAAATTTTATGAGTTCAAATAGTTAATTATGTGCTTTTGAACAAAATTATGCAAATTAATCTAAAATTTTCAACTTTTTACTCGGTTAAAATTCAAACAGATTCTCTATAATGCATTTTTAGGCATGCACGTTTTAATCCCAACAAAAAGAAAATCAAATATTATTAAATCAAATTTTATGAGTTCGAATAGTTAATTATGGGCTTTTGAAAAAAATTATACAGATTAATATAAAATTTTAGCTTTTTACTCGCTTAAAATTCGAACGGATTCTCTATAAAGCCCATTTAGACATGCACGTTTTAATCCCATCAAATTTTATGAGTTCAAATAGTTAATTATTGGCTTTTGAGCGGATTCTCTATAAAGCATTTTTAGACATGTATGTTTCAATTCCAACAAAACCAAAACCAGATTTTATTAAATCAAATTTTATGAGTTTAAATAGTTAAATATGGGCTTTTGAACAAAATTATATTGATTAATCTAAAATTTTCAGCTTTTTACTCGGTTAAAGTTTGAACGGATTCTCTATAAGGCATTTTAACACATGCACGTTTTAATCCCAGCAAAACGAAAACTACATGTTATTAAGTCAAATTTTATGAGTTCAAATAGTTAATTATGGGCTTTTGATCAAAATTATACAGATTAATCTAAAATTTTCAGTTTTTTTCTCGGTTAAAATTCAAAAGGATTCTCTATATAGCCCATTTAGACATGCATGTATTAATTCAAAAAATGACAACTATATATTATTAAATAAAATTTTATGAATTCAAATAGTTAATTATGGTCTTTTGAACAAAATTATACAGATTAATCTAAAATTTTCAGCTTTTTACTCGGTCAAAATTCGAACGGATTCTCTATAAAGCCTTTTTAGACATGCACTTTTTAATCCCAACAAAAACCAGATGTTATTGAATCAAATTTTATGAGTTTAAATAGTTAATTATGGGCTTCTGAATAAAATTATATAGATTAATCTAATATTTTCAGCTTTTTACTCAGTTAAAATTCGAAAGGATTCTCTATACGACATTTTTAGACATGCACGTTTTAATCCCAACAAAACAAAAACCAAATGTTTTTAAATCATATTTTATGAGTTCAAATTGTTAATTATTGGCTTCTAAAAAAATTTTACATATTAATCTAAAATTTTCAGCCTTTTACTAGGTTAAAATTCAAACGGATTATCTATAAAGCATTTTTAGACATGCACGTTTTAATCCCAACAAAACCAAAACCATATGTTATTGAATCAAATTTTATGAGTTTCAATAGTTAATTATGGGATTTTGAATAAAATTATACAGATTAATCTAAAATTTTCAACTTTTTACTCGGTTAAAATTCAAACGGATACTCTATAAAGCCTTTTTAGACATGTAGGTTTTAATCCTAATAAAACCAAAACCCAAACCAGATGTTTTTGAATCAAATTTCATGAGTTTAATAGTCAATAATTGGGCTTTGAATAAAATTATACAGATTAATCTAAAATTTTTAGCTTTTTATTCGGTTAAAATTGGAATGGATTCTCTGTAAAACCTTTTTAGATATGCACATTTTAATCCCAAAAAAACGAAAACCAGATATTATTAAACCGTATTTTATGAGTTCAAATAATTAATTAGACTTTTGAACAAAATTATACAGATTAATCTATAATTTTCAGCTTTTTACTAGGTCAAAATTCGAACGGATTCTCTATAAAACCTTTTTAGACATGTACATTTTAATCCCAACAAAACGAAAACCAGATGTTATTAAATCAAATTTTATGATTTCATATAGTTAAGTATGGGCTTCTGAACAAAATTATACAAATTAATCTAAAATTTTCAGTTTTTTACTTGGTTAAAATTCGAACGGATTCTATATAAAGTCTTTTTTGATATGCACGTTTTAATCTCAACAAAACCAAAATCAGATGTTATTAAATCAAATTTTATGAGTTCAAATAGTTAATTATGGGCTTTTGAACAAAATTATACAGATTAATCTAAAATTTTCAGCTTTTTACTCGGTCAAAATTCGAACGAATTCTCTATAAAGTCTTTTTAAACATGAACGTTTTAATCCCAACAAAACCAAAACTAGATGTTATTAAGTCAAATTTATGAGTTTAAATAGTTAATTATAGGCTTTTGAACAAAATTATATAGATTAATCTAAAATTTTCAGCTTTTTACTCAGTTAAAATTCGAAAGGATTCTCTATAAGACATTTTTAGACATGCACGTTTTAATCCCAACAAAACAAAAATCAGATGTTTTTAAATCATATTTTATGAGTTCAAATTGTTAATTATTGTCATTTGAACAAAATTATACAGATTAATCTAAAATTTTCAGCTTTTTACTCGGTCAAAATTCGAACGGATTCTCTATAATGCATTTTTAGACATGCACTTTTTAATCCCAACAAAATCAAAACCAGATGTTATTAAATCAAATTTTATGATTTCAAAAAGTTAACTATGGTCTTTTGAACAAAATTACACATATTAATCTAAAATTTTTCAGCTTTTTACTCAATCAAAATTCGAACGGATTCTCTATAAAGCCTTTTCAGACATGCAAAATTTAATCCCAAGAAAACGAAAACCAGATGTTATTAAATCATATTTTATGAGTTCAAATAGTTAATTATGGGCTTTTGAACAAAATTATACAGATTAATCTAAAATGTTCAACTTTTTAATAGGTTAAAATTCAAACGGATTCTCTATAAAGCATTTTTAGACATAAACGTTTTAATCCCAACAAAAAAAAACCAGATGTTATTAAATCAAATTTTATGAGTTGAAATAGTTAATTATGGGCTTTTGAAAATAATTATATAGATATCTAAAATTTTTAGTTTTTTACTCGGTTAAAATTCGAACGGATTCTCTATAAAGCCTTTTTAGATATGCACGTTTTAATCCCAACGAACCCAATACCAGATGTTATTGAATCAAATTTTATAAGTTTAAATAGTTAATTATGGTTATTTGAAAAAAATGATATACATTAATCTAAAATTTTCAGTTTTTTACTCGGTTAAAATTCGAACGGATTCTCTATAATGCCTTTTTAGAAATATACATTTTAATCCCAACAAAACGAAAACCAAATCTTATTAAATAAAATTTTATGTGTTCAAATATTTAAGTATGGGCTTCTGAACAAAATTATACAAATTAATCTAAAATTTTCAGCTTTTTTTGGTTATAATTAGAACGAATTCTCTATAAAGCCTTTTTTGATATGCACGTTTTAATCTCAACAAAACCAAAATCAAATGTTATTAAATAAAATTTTATGAGTTCAAATAGTTAATTATTGGATTTTGAACAAAATTATACAGATTAGTCTAAAATTTTCAGCTTTTTACTCGGTCAAAATTCGAATGAATTCTCTATAAAATCTTTTTAGACATGCACGTTTTAATCCCAACAAAACCAAAACTAGATGTTATTAAGTCAAATTTTATGAGTTTAAATAGTTAATTATGGGCTTTTGCTCAAAATTATATAGATTAATCTAAAATTTTCAGTTTTTTACTCAGTTAAAATTCGAAAGGATTCTCTATAAGATATTTGTAGACATGCACATTTTAATCCCAACAAAACAAAAACCAGATGTTTTTAAATCATATTTTATGAGTTCAAATTGTTAATTATGGTCTTTTGAACAAAATTATACATATTAATCTAAAATTTTCAACTTTTTACTCGGTCAAAATTCGAACGGATTCTCTATAAAGAATTTTTAGACATGTACGTTTCAATTCCAATAAAACCAAAAACAGATGTTATTAAATCAAATTTTATGAGTTCAAATAGTTTAATTATTGACTTTTGAAAAAAATTATACAGATTAATCTAAAATTTTCATCTTTTTACTCGGTTAAAATTCGAACGGATTCTCTATAAAGTCTTTTTAGACATGAAAATTTTAATCCCAACAAAACGGAAACCCGATATAACTAAATCAAATTTTATGAGTTCAAATAGTTAACAATGCTCTTTTGAACAAAATTATACAGATTAATTTAAAATTTTTCAGCTTTTTACTAGGTTAAAATTCGAACGGATTCTCTATAAAGCCTTTTTAGACATGAAAATTTTAATCCCAACAAAACGAAAACCAGATGTTATTAAATCATATTTTATGAGTTCAAATTGTTAATTATGGGATTTTAAACAAAATTATACAGATTAATCTAAAATTTTCAACTTTTTAATAGGTTAAAATTCAAACGGATTCTTTATAAAACATTTTTAGACATGCACGTTTTAATCCCAACAAAAAGAAAACCAGATGTTATTAAATCAAATTTTATGAGTTGAAATAGTTAATTATGGGTTTTGAAAATAATTATACAGATCAATCTAAAATTTTTAGCTTTTTACTAGGTTAAAATTCGAACGGATTGTCTATAAAGCCTTTTTAGATATGCACGTTTTAATCCCAACAAACCCAATACCAGATGTTATTGAATCAAATTTTATGAGTTTAAATAGTTAATTATGGTTATTTGAAAAAATGATATAGATTAATCTAAAATTTTCAGTTTTTTTCTCGGTTAAAATTAGAATGGATTCTCTATAAGGCATTTTCAGGCATGCACTTTTTAATCCCAAAAAAATGAAAACCAGATGTTATTAAATCAAATTTTATGAGTTGAAATAGTTAATTATGGGCTTTTGAAAATAATTATACAAATTCTCTAAAATAATTATGAGTTGAAAATAATTATTAGCTTTTGAACAAAATTATACAAATTAATCTAAAATTTTCAGCTTTTTACTTGTTTAAAATTCGAAGTGATTCTATATAAAGCAATTTTCTATACTCCCGTTTTAACCTCAACAAAATGAAAACCAGATATAATTAAATCAAATTTTATGAGTTCAAATAGTTAACTATGCGCTTTTGAAAAAAATTATACAGATTAATCTAAAATTTTTCAGCTATTTACTCGGTCAAAATTCGAACGAATTCTCTATAAAGCCTTTTTAGACATGCAAATTTTAATCCCAACAAAACGAAAACCAGATGTTATTAAATCATATTTTATGAGTTCAAATAGTTAATTATGGGCTTTTGAACAAAATTATACAGATTAATGTAAAATGTTCAACTTTTTAATAGGTTAAAATTCAAACGGATTCTCTATAAAGCATTTTTAGACATGCACGTTTTAATCCCAACAAAAAGAAAACCATATGTTATTAAATAAAAATTTATGAGTTCAAATAGTTAATTTTTGGCTTTTGAACAAAAATTATACAGATTAATCTAAAATTTTTACCTTTTTACTCGGTTAAAATTCGAACGGATTCTCTATATAACCTTTTTAGATATGCACTTTTTAATCCCAAAAAACCCAATACCAGATGTTATTGAATCAAATTTTATGAGTTTAAATAGTTAATTATGGTTATATGAAAAAAATGATATAGATTAATCTAAAAATTTCAGTTTTTTACTCGGTTAAAATTCGAACGGATTCTCAATAAGACATTTTTAGATATGCACGTTTTAATACCAACAAAATAAAAACCAGATGTTATTAAATAAAAATTTATGAGTTCAAATAGTTAGTTATGGGATTTTGAACAAATTTATACAAATTAATCTAAAATTTTTAGCTTTTTACTTGGTTAAAATTCGAACGGATATTCTATAAAGCCTTTTATGATATTCCCGTTTTAACCCCAACAAAACAAAAAACAGATGTAATTAAATCACATTTTATGAGTTCAAATAGTTAATTATGGGCTTTTGAACAAAATTATACAGATTAATCTAAAATTTTTAGCTTTTTACTCGATTAAAATACGAACGGATTCTCTATAAAGCCTTTTTAGACATGCAGGTTTTAATCCAACAAAACCAAAATCAGATGTTATTGAATCAAATTTTATGAGTTTAAATAGTTAATTATGGGCTTTTGAACAAAATTATATAGATTAATCTAAAATTTTAATCTTTTGAACAAAATTTTACTCAGTTAAAATTCGAACGGATTCTCTATAAAGCCCATTTAGACATGCACGTTTTAATCCCAAAAAACGACAACCATATGTTATTAAATCAAATTTCATGAGTTTAAATAGTTAATTATTGGCTTTTGATCAAAATTATACAGATTAATCTAAAATTTTAATCTTTTTACTCGGTTTAAATTCGAACGGATTCTCTATAAGGTATTTTTAGACATGCACGTTTTAATCCCAAAAAAATGAAAACCAGCTGTTATTAAATTAAATTTTATGATTTCAAATAGTTAACTATGGGCTTTTGAACAAAATTATACATATTAATCTAAAATTTTCAGCTTTTTACTCGGTTAAAATTAGAACGGATTTTCTATAAAGCATTTTTAGACATACATATTTTAATTCTACCAAAACGTAAACCTGATGCTATTAAATAAAAATTTATGAGTTCAAATAATTAATTATGGGATTTTGAACAAAATTATATAGATTAATCTAAAATTTTTAGCTTTTTACTCGGTTAAAATTCGAACGGATTCTCTATAAAACCTTTTTAGACATACACGTTTTAATCCCAACAAAACCAAAACCAGATGTTATTGAATCAAATTTTATGAGTTTAAATAGTTAACTATGGGATTTGAACAAAATTATACATATGAATTTAAAATTTTCATCTTTTACTTAAAATTTGAATAGATTCTCTATAAGACATTTTTAGAAATGCACGTTTTAATCCCAACAAAACAAGAACAAGATGCTATTAAATTAAATTTTATGAGTTCAAATATTTAACTATAGACTTTTGAACAAAATTATACAGATTAACCTAAAATTTTTAGCTTTTTACTCGGTTAAAATTCGAACGGATTCTCTATATAGACTTTTTAGACATAAAAATTTTAATCCAAACAAAACGAAAACCATATGTTATTAAATCATATTTTATGAGTTCAAATAGTTAATTATGGGCTTTTGAACAAAATTATAAAGATTAATCTAAAATGTCAACTTTTTAATAGGTTAAAATTCAAACAGATTCTCTATGAAGCATTTTTAGACATGTACATTTTAATTGCAACAAAACGAAAACCAGATGTTATTGAATAAAAATTTATGAGTTCGAATAGTTAATTTTTAGCTTTTGAACAAAAATTATACAGATTAATCTAAAATTTTCACCTTTTTACTCGGTTAAAATTCGAACGGATTCTCTATATAACCTTTTTAGACATGCAAATTTTAAACCCAACAAAACGAAAATCAGATGTAATTAAATCAAATTTTATGAGTTCAAATAGTTAATTATGGCCTTTTGAATAAAATTATACATATTGATCTAAAATTTTCAGCTTTTTACTTGATTAAAATTCGAAGGGATTCTCTATAAATCCTTTTTTGACATGCACGTTTTAATCCAAAAAACTAAAATCAGATGTTATTAAATCAAATTTTATGAGTTCAAATAGTTAATTATGGGCTTTTGAAAAAAATTATACAAATTAATCAAAAATATTTAGTTGTTTGCTCGGTTAAAATTCGAACGTATTCTCTATAAAGCCTTTTTAGATATGCTCGTTTTAATCCCAGAAAAACGAAAACCAGATGTTATTAAATCAAATTTTTTGAGTTAAAATAGTTAACTATGGGCTTTTGAATAAAATTATACAGATTAATCTAAAATTTTCCTCTTTTTACTCTGTTAAAATTTAAACGGACTCTCTAAAAGGCATTTCTAGACATACACGTTTTAATCCCAACAATATGTAAACCAGATGTTATTAAATAAAAATTTATGTGTTCAAATAGTTAATTGTGGGCTTTTGAATAAAATTATACAAACTAATCTAAAATTTAGAGCTATTTACTTGGTTAAAATTCGAACAGAATCTCTATAAAGCCTTTTTTGATATTCCCGTTTTAACCCCAACAAAACGAAGACCAGATATAATTAAATCAAATTTTATGAGTTCAAATAGTTAATTATAGTCTTTTGAACAAAATTATACAGATTAATCTAAAATTTTCAGCATTTTACTCGTTTAAAATTCGAACGAATTCTCTATAAAGCCTTTAAAGACATGCACGTTTTAATCCCAACAAAACCAAAACCATATGTTATTGAATCAAATTTTTTGAGTTTAAATAGTTAGTTATGGTCTTTTGAGCAAAATTATATAGATTAATCTAAAATTTTCAGTTTTTACTCGGTTAAAATTTAAACAGATTCTCTATAAGGCATTTTTAGACATACACATTTTAATACCAACAAAACAAAAACCAGATCTTATTAAATCAAATTTTATGAGTTCAATTAGTTAACTATGGGCTTTTGAAGAAAATTATACAGATTAATCTAAAATTTTCAGCTTTTTACTCAATTAAAATTCGAACGGATTCTCTATAAGGCATTTTTAGACATGTACGTTTTAATCTAGAAAAACAAGAACCATATGTTATTAAATCAAATTTTATGATTTCAAATAGTTAATTATTGGATTTTGAACAATATTATAAAAATTAATCTAAAATTTTCATCTTTTTACTCGGTTAAAATTCGAATGGATTCTCTATAAAGCCTTTTTAGACATACAAATTTTAATCCCAACAAAACGAAAACCAGATGTTATTAAATCATATTTTATGAGTCAATTAGTTAATTTTGGGCTTTTGAACAAAATTATATAGATTAATCCAAAATTTCAGCTTTTTAATTAGTTAAAATTCAAACGGATTCTCTATAATGCATTTTTAGGCATGCACATTTTAATCCCAACAAAAAGAAAACAAGATATTATTAAATAAAATTTTATTAGTTTAAATAGTTAATTTTGGGATTTTGAAAAAAATTATACAGATTAATCAAAATTTTTTATCTTTTTACTCGGTTAAAATTCGAACGGATTTTCTATAAGGCATTTTTAGAAATGAACGTTTTAATCCCCAAAAAATAATAACCAGATGTTATTAAATCAAATTTTATGAGTTTAAAAATTAATCTAAAATTTTCAGCTTTTTACTCGGTTAAAATTCGAACGGATTCTCTATAAGGCATTTTTAGACATGCACAATTTAATCCCAACAAAACGAAAACCAGATGTTATTAAATAAAAATTTATGAGTTCAAATAGTTAATTACTAGCTTTTGAACAAAATTATATAAATTAATCTAAAATTTTTAGCTTTTTACTTGTTTAAAATTCGAATTGATTCTCTATAAAGCAATTTTTGATACTCATGTTTTAACCTCAACAAAATGAAAACCAGATATAATTAAATCAAATTTTATGAGTTCAAATAATTAATTATGGGCTTTTATACAAAATTATACAGATTAATATAAAATTTTCAGCTTTTTACTCGTTTAAAATTCGAACGGATTCTCTATAAATCCTTTCTAGACATGCACGTTTTAATCCCAACAAAACCAAAACCAGTTGTTATTGAATCAAATTTTATGGGATTAAATAGTTAATAATGGTCTTTTGAACAAAATTATACAGATTAATCTAAAATTTTCAGCTTTTTACTCGGTTAAAATTCAAACAGATTCTCTATAAGGCATTTTTAGACATGCACGTTTTAATCCTAATAAAACGAAAACAAGATGTTATTAAATAAAAATTTATGAGTTCAAATAGTTAATTATGGGATTTTGAACAAAATTATACAAATTAATCTAAAATTTTCAGTTTTTTAGTTGTTTAAAATTCGAATTGATTCTCTATAAAGCCATTTTTGATACTCCCGTTTTAACCCCAATAAAACAAAAACCAGATATAATTAAATCAAATTTTATGAGTTCAAATAGTTAACTATGGGCTTTTGTACAAAATTATACAGATTAATCTAAAATTTTTAGCTTTTTACTCGGTTAAAATTTGAACGGATTCTCTATAAATCCTTTCTAGACATGCAAGTTTTAATCCCAAAAAAACCAAAACCAGATGTTATTGAATCAAATTTTATGTGTTTAAATAGTTAATTATGGGCTTTTGAACAAAACTTTACAAATTAATATAAAATTTTCAGCTTTTTACTTGGTTAAAATTCGAACGGATTCTCTATAAAGCCTTTTTTGATATTCCGGTTTTAACCCAAACAAAACGAAAACTAGATGTAATTAAATCAAATTTTATTAGTTCAAATAGTTAACTATGAGGTTTTGAACAAAATTATAAAGATTAATCTAAAAATTTTAGCTTTTTACTCGGTTAAAATTCGACGGATTCTCTATAAAGCCTTTTTAGACATGCACGTTTTAAACCCAACAAAATCAAATCCAGATGTTATTGAATCAAATTTTATGTGTTTAAATAGTTAATTATGGGCTTTTGGACAAAATTATATTGATTAATCTAAAACTTTTAGCTTTTTACTCGGTTAAAATTAAAACGAATTCTCTATAAGGTATTTTTATACATGCACAGTTTAATCCCAACAAAATGAAAACCAGATGTTATTAAATAAAAATTTATGCGTTCAAATAGTTAATTATGGGCTTTTGAACAAAATTATACAAATTAATCTAAAATTTTCAGCTTTTTACTCGGTTAAAATTTGAACGGATTCTCTATAAAGCCTTTCTAGACATGCACGTTTTAATCCCAACAAAACCAAAACTAGACGTTATTGAATCAAATTTTATGAGTTTATATAGTTAATTATGGTCTTCTGAACAAAATTATATAGATTAATCTAAAATTTTCAGCTTTTTACCCTGTTAAAATTCGAACGAATTCTCTATAAGGCATTTTTAGATATGCACATTTTAATCCCAACAAAACGAAAACTAGATTTTGTTAAATAAAAATTTATGAGCTCAAATAGTTAATTATGGGCTTTTAACAAAATTTTATAAATTAATATAAAATTTTCAACTCTTTACTTGGTTCAAATTCGAACGAATTATGTATAAAGACTTTTTTGATATTCCCATTTTAACCCAAACAAAACGAAAACCAGATATAATTATGTAAAATTTTATGAGTTCAAATAGTTAACTAAAAAATTATACAAATTAATCTAAAATTTTTAGCTTTTTACTTGGTTAAAATTCGAACGGATTCTCTTTAAAGCCTTTTTTGATATTCCCGTTTTAACACAACAAAACGACAACCAGATATAATTAAATCAAATTTTATGAGTTCAAATAGTTAATTATGAGATTTTGAACAAAATTATACAGATTAATTTAAAATTTTCAGCTTTTTACTCGGTTAAAATTCGAACAGATTCTCTATAAAGCCTTTTTAGACATGAACGTTTTAATCCCAACAAAACCAAAACCAAATGTTATTAAATAAAATTTTATGAGTTTAAATAGTTAATTATGGGCTTTTGAAAAAAATTATATAGATTAATCTAAAATTTTTAGCTTTTTACTCGGTTAAAATTTGAACTAATTCTCTATAAGGCATTTTTAGACTTGCACGTTTTAATCCCAACAAAACGAAAACCAGATGTTATTAAATGATAATTTATGACTTCAAATAGTTAATTATGGGCTTTTGAACAAAATTATACAAATTAATCTAAAATTTTTAGCTTTTTACTTGGTTAAAATTCGAACGGATTCTCTATAAAGCCTTTTTGGATATTCCCGTTTTAACCCTAACAAAACGAAAACCAGATGTAATTAAATCAAATTTAATGAGCTCAAATATTTAACTATGAGCTTTTGAACAAAATTATACAGATTAATCTAAAATTTTTAGCTTTTTACTCGGTTAAAATTTGAACTGATTCTCTATAAAGCCTTTTTTGATACTTCCGTTTTAACCCCAACAAAACGAAAACCAGATATAATTAATCAAATTTTATGAGTTCAAATAGTTAATTATGGGATTTTGAACAAAATTATACAGATTAATTTAAAATTTTTAGCTTTTTACTCGGTTAAAATTCGAACGGATTCTCTATAAAGCCTTTCTAGACATGCACGTTTTAATCCCAACAAAACCAAAACCAGATGTTTTTGAATCAAATTTTATGAGTTAAAATTGTTAATTATGGTCTTTTGAACAAAATTATATAGATTAATCTAAAATTTTCAGCTTTTTACTCGGTTAAAATTCGAACGAATTCTCTATAAGGCATTTTTAGACATGCACGTTTTAATCCGAACAAAACGAAAACCAGATATTATTAAATAAAAATTTATGAGTTCAAGTAGTTATTTATAGGATTTTGAACAAAATTATACATATTAATCTAAAATTTTCAGGTTTATACTTGGTTAAAGTTTGAATGGATTCTCTATAAAGCCTTTTTTGATATTCCTATTTTAACCCCAACAAAACGAAAATCAGATATAATTAAATCAAATTTTATGAGTTCAAATAGTTAACTATGAGCTTTTAAACAAAATTATACAGATTAATCTAAATCTTTCAGCTTTTTACTCGGTTAAAATTCGAACGGATTCTCTATAAAGCCTTTTTAGATATGCACGTTTTTAACCCAACAAAACCAAAATCAGATGTTATTGAATCAAATTTTATGAGTTTAAATAGTTAATTATGGGCTTTTGAATAAAATTATATAGATTAATCTAAAATTTTTAGCTTTTTACTCAATTAAAATTTGAACGAATTCTCTATAAAGCATTTTTAGACATGCAAATGTTAATCCCAACAAACGAAAAGCTGATGTTATTAAATCATATTTTTTGAGTTCAAGTAGTTAATTATGGCCTTTTGAACAAAATTATACAGATTGATCTAATATTTTCAGCTTTTTACTCGTTTAAAATTCTAATGAATTCTCTTTAAAGACTTTTTTGGACATGCACGTTTTAATCCCAACAAAACCAAAACCAGATGTTATTGAATTAAATTTTATGAGTTTAAATAGTTAATTATGGGCTTTTGAACGAAACTATATAGATTAATCTAAAATTTTTAGCTTTTTACTCAGTTAAAATTCAAATGGATTCTCTATAAAGCCCATTTAGACATGCACGTTTTAATCCCAAAAAAAAGAAAACCATATGTTATTATATCAAATTTTATGATTTCAAATAGTTAATTATTGGCTTTTGAACAAAATTATACAGATTAATATAAAACTTTCAGCTTTTTACTCGATTAAAATTCGAACGGATTCTCTATAAAGCCTTTTTAGACATGCACGTTTTTAACCCAACAAAACCAAAACCAGATGTTATGGAATCAAATTTTATGTGTTTAAATAGTTACTTATGGGCTTTTGAACAAAATTATATAGATTAATCTAAAATTTTTAGCTTTTTACTCAATTAAAATTTGAACGGATTCTCTATAAAGTATTTTTAGACATGCAAATTTTAATCCCAACAAACGAAAAGCGGATGTTATTAAATCATATTTTTTGAGTTCAAATAGTTAATTATGGCCTTTTGAACAAAATTATACAGATTGATCTAATATTTTCAGCTTTTTACTCGTTTAAAATTCTAATGAATTCTCTTTAAAGACTTTTTTGGACATGCACGTTTTAATCCCAACAAAACCAAAACCAGATGTTATTGAATTAAATTTTATGAGTTTAAATAGTTAATTATGGGCTTTTGAACGAAACTATATAGATTAATCTAAAATTTTTAGCTTTTTACTCAGTTAAAATTCGAACGGATTCTCTATAAAGCCCATTTAGACATGCACGTTTTAATCCCCAAAAAAAGAAAACCATATGTTATTATATCAAATTTTATGAGTTCAAATAGTTAATTATTGGCTTTTGAACAAAATTATACAGATTAATCTAAAACTTTCAGCTTTTTACTCGATTAAAATTCGAACGGATTCTCTATAAAGCCTTTTTAGACATGCACGTTTTTAACCCAACAAAACCAAAACCAGATGTTATGGAATCAAATTTTATGTGTTTAAATAGTTACTTATGGGCTTTTGAACAAAATTATATAGATTAATCTAAAATTTTTAGCTTTTTACTCAATTAAAATTTGAACGGATTCTCTATAAAGTATTTTTAGACATGCAAATTTTAATCCCAACAAACAAAAAGCGGATGTTATTAAATCATATTTTTTGAGTTCAAATAGTTAATTATGGCCTTTTGAACAAAATTATACAGATTGATCTAATATTTTCAGCTTTTTACTCGTTTAAAATTCTAATGAATTCTCTTTAAAGCTTTTTTTAGACATGCACGTTTTAATCCCAACAAAACCAAAACCAGATGTTATTGAATTAAATTTTATGAGTTTAAATAGATAATTATGGGCTTTTGAAGAAAACTATATAGATTAATCTAAAATTTTTAGCTTTTTACTCAGTTAAAATTCGAACGGATTCTCTATAAAGCCCATTTAGACATGCACGCTTTAATCCCCCCCAAAAAAGAGAACCATATGTTATTATATCAAATTTTATGATTTCAAATAGTTAATTATTGACTTTTGAACAAAATTATAAAGATTAATTTAAAATTTTCAGCTTTTTACTCGGTTAAAATTAGGACAAATTCTCTATAAAGCCTTTTTAGACATTCACATTTTAATCCCAACAAAACGAAAACCAAATGTTATTAAATCAAATTTTATGAGTTCAAATAGTTAGCTATGGGTTTTTGAAAAAAATTATACAGATTAATCTAAAATTTTCAGCATTTTACTCGGTTAAAATTCGAACAGATTCTCTATAAGGTATTTTTAGATATGCACGTTATAATACAGCAATACGAAAACCAGATGTTATTGAATCAAATTTTATGAGTTTAAATTGTTAATTATGGGCCTTTGAACAAAGTTATACAGATTAATCTGAAATTTTGAGATTTTTACTCGATTAAAATTCGAACGGATTCTCTATAATACCCATTTAGACAAGCACGCTTTAATCTCAATAGAACGATAACAAAATATTATTAAATCAAATTTTATGAGCTCAAATAAATAATTATAGGCTTTTGAACAAAATTATACATATTAATCTAAAATTTTCTACTTTTCACGCGGTTAAAATTCAAACGGATTCTCTATAAAGCCCATTTAAACTTGCACGTTTTAATCTCAACAAAACTCTATACATATGTTATTAATTGAAATTTTATGAGTTCAAATAGTTAATTATGGGATTTTGAATAATATTATACAGCTTAATCTAAAATTTTTTAGCTTTTTACTCGGTTAAAATTAGAACGGATTCTCAATAAAACACATTTAGACTTGCACGTTTTAATCTCAATAAAACGATAACCAAATGTTATCAATCAAAATTTTATGATTTTAAATAGTTAATTATGGGCTAGTGAATAATATTATACAGATTAATCTAAAATTTTTAGCTTTTTACTTTGTTAAATTTGAACTGATTCTTTATAAAGTTCCTTTAGACATGCACATTCCAACAAAACGATAAGCAAATGATATCAAATAAAATTTTATGAGTTTAATTACTTAATTATTGGATTTTGAATAAAATTATACTACTTAATCTAAAATTTTAAGCTTTTTACTAGGTTAAAATTCGAACGGATTTTCTATAAAACCCATTTGTACTTGCACGTTTTGATCTCAGCTAATCAATAACCAAATGTTATCAACTAAAATTTTATGAGGTCAAATAGTTAATTATGTGTTTTTCAATAAAATTATACAGATTAATCTAAAATTTTCAGCTTTTTACTCTATTAAATTTCGAACGGGTTCTCTATATAGCCCATTCAGACATGCACGTTTTAACCCCAACAAAACGATAACCAAATGTTATTAAATCAAATTTTATGAGTTCAAATAGTTAACTATGGGCTTTTGAATAAAATTATACAGATTAATCTAAAATTTTGAGATTTTTACTCGGTTAAAATTCGAATGGATTCTCTATAATACCCATTTAGACAAGCACGCTTTAATCTCAACAGAACAATAACCAAATATTATTAAAACAAATTTTATGATCTCAAATAAATAATTATTGGCTTTTGAACAAAATTATACAGATTAATCTAAAATTTTCTGCTTTTTATGCGGTTAAAATTCGAACGGATTCTCTATAAAGCCCATTTAAACTTGCACGTTTTAATCTCAACATAACGATATACAAATGTTATTAATTAAAATATTATGAGTTCAAATAGTTAATTATGGGCTTTTGAACAATACTATACAGCTTAATCTAAAATTTTTGGCTTTTTACTCGGTTAAAATTTGAACGAATTCTCAATAAAACCCATTTAGACTTGCAAGTTTTAATCTCAACAAAACGATTACCAAATGTTATCAATCAAAATTTTATGATTTTAAATAGTTAATTATGGGCTAGTGAATAATATTATACAGATTAATCTACAATTTTTAGCTTTTTACTCTGTTAAATTTGAACTGATTCTTTATAAAGCTTATTTAGACATACACATTCCAACAAAACGATAACCAAATGATATCAAATAAAATTTTATGAGTTCAATTACTTAATTATGGGCTTTTGAATAAAATTATACTACTTAATCTAAAATTTTAAGATTTTTACTAGGTTAAATTTCGAACGGATTTTCTATAAAACCCATTTATACTTGCACGTTTTGATCTCAGCTAAACGATAACCAAATGTTATCAACTAAAATTTTATGAGTTCAAATAGTTAATTATGTGTTTTTCAATAAAATTATACAGATTAATCTAAAATTTTCAGCTTTTTACTCTATTAAATTTCGAACGGGTTCTCTATATAGCCCATTTAGACATGCACATTTTAATCCCAACAAAACGATAACCAAATGTTATTAAATCAAATTTTATGAGTTCAAAAATTTAATTATGGGATTTTGAACAAAGTTATACAGATTAATCTAAAATTTTGAGATTTTTACTCGGTTAAAATTCGAATGGATTCTCTATAATACCCATTTAGACAAGCACGCTTTAATCTCAACAGAACGATAACCAAATATTATTAAACCAAATTTTATGAGCTCAAATAAATAACTATTGGCTTTTGAACAAAATTATACAGATTAATCTAAAATTTTTTGCTTTTTACGCGGTTAAAATTCGAACAGATTCTCTATAAAGCCCATTTAAACTTGCACAATTTAATCTTAACAAAACGATATACAAATATTATTAATTAAAATATTATGAGTTCAAATAGTTAATTATGGGCTTTTGAACAATATTATACAGCTTAATCTAAAATTTTTGGCTTTTTACTCGGTTAAAATAAGAACGGATTCTCTATAAAACCCATTTAGACATGCATGTTTTAATCTGAACAAAACAATAACCAAATGTTATCAATAAGAATTTTATCATTTTAAATAGTTAATTATAGGATAGTGAACAATATTATACAGATTAATCTAAATTTTTTAGCTTTCTACTCTATTAAATTCGAACTGATTCTTTATAAAGTCCATTTAGACATACTCATTCCAACAAAACGATAACCAAATGTTATAAAATAAAATTTTATGAGTTCAATTACTTAATTATGGGCTTTTGAATAAAATTATACTACTTAATCTCAAATTTTAAACCTTTTACTTTGTTAAAATTTGAACGGATTTTCTATAAAGCCCATTTAGACTTGCACGTTTTGATCTCAACTAAACGATAACCAAATGGTATTAACTAAAATTTTATGAGGTCAAATAGTTAATTATGGTTTTTTCAATAAAATTATATAAATTAATCAAATATTTTTATCTTTTTCCTCTATTAAAATTCGAACGGGTTCTCTATATAGCCCTTGCAGACATGCACGTCTTAATCCCATCAAAACGGTAACCAAATGTTATTAAATCAAATTTTATGAGTTCAAATAGTTAATTATGGGTTTTGAACAAAGTTATACAGATTAATCTAAAATTTTGAGATTTTTACTCGATTAAAATTCGAATGGATTCTCTATAATACCCATTTAGACAAGCACCCTTTAATCTCAATAGAACGATGATCAAATATTGTTAAATCAAATTTTAAGTGTTCAAATAAATAATTATTGGCTTTTGAACAAAATTATACAAATTAATCTAAAATTGTTAGCTTTTTACTCGATTAAAATCTGAATGAATTCTCTATAAAGCCCATTTAAACATACACATTTTAATCTTAACAAAACGATAAACAAATGTTATTAATTAAAACTTTATGAGTTCAAATAGTTAATTATGGGCTTTTGAATAATATTATACAACTTAATCTAAAATTTTCGGTATTTTACTCGGTTAAAATTAGAACAAATTCTCTGCAAAACTCATTTAGACATGCACGTTTTAATCTCAACAAAACGATAACCAAATATTATCAACCAAAATTTTATGATTTCAAATAGTTAATTAGGGGTTAGTGAACAATATTATACAGATTAATCTAAAATTTTTAGCTTTTTACTCTGTTAAATTCGAACCGATTCTTTATAAAGCCCATTTAGACATGCACATTCCAACAGAACGATAACCAAATGTTATCAAATAAAATTTTATAAGTTCAATTACTTAATTGCGGGCTTTTAAATAAAATTATACTACTCAATCTCAAAATTTAAGCTTTTTACTAGGTTAAAATTTGAACGGTTTTTCTATAAAGCCCATTTAGACTTGCACGTTTTGATCCCAACAAAACGATAACCAAATGTTATCGAATAAAATTTTTTGAGTTCAAATAGCTAATAGTGGGATTTTGAACAATATTATACAGAATAATCTAAAAATTTTACCTTTTTAATCGGTGAAAATTCGAACAGATTCTTAATAAAGCCCATTTAGACACGCACATTTTAATCCCAACAAAACGATGACCAAATGTTATTAAATCAAATTTTATTAGTTCAAATAGTTAAATATGGACTTTTGAACTATATTATACAGATTATTCAAAAATTTTCAGCTTTTTACTTGGTTAAAATTCGAACGAAATCTCTATAAAGCACGTTTAGACAAGCACGTTTTAATCTCAACAAAATGATAATCAAATGTTATTAGATTAAATTTTATGAGTTCAAATAGTTAATTATGGGCTTGTAAATAAAATTCTACAGATTAATCTAAAATTTTCAGCTTTTTACTTAGATAAAATTCAAACGGATTATCTATACAGCCTATTTAGATATACACATTTTAATCCCAACAAAATGATAACCAAATGTTATTATATAAAATTTTATGAGTTCAGATAGTTAATTATGGGCTTTTGAACAAAATCATACAGATTAATCTAAAATTTTAAGCTTTTTACATGGTTAAAATTCAAATGGATTCTTTGTAAATCTCATTTAGACAAGCACGTTTTAATCTTAACTAAACGATAACCAAATGTTATCTTCTAAAATTTTATGAGTTCAAATAGTTAATTATGGTCTTTTTAATAAAATTATACAAATTAATCTAAAATTTATAGCTTTTTACTTAGTTAAAATTCGAACGGATTCTCTATATAGCCTATTTAGACATGCACATTTTAATCTCAACAAAATGATAACCAAATGTTATTAAATCAAATTTTATGAGTTCAAATAGTTAATTATGAGCTTTTGAATAAAATTATACAGATTAATCTAAATTTTTCTGATTTTTACTCGGTTAAAATTTGAACAAATTCTCTATAATACCCATTTAGACAAGCACGTTTTAATATCAACAGAATGATAACCAAATATTATAAAAAAAATTTTATGAGTTCAAATATTTAATTATGGGCTTTTAAACAAAATTATACACATTAATCTAAAATTGTTAGCTTTTTACTCGGTTAAAATCCGAATAGATTTTCTATAAAACCCATTTAGACATGCACATATTAATCCCAACAAAACGATAACCAAATGTTTTTAAATCAACTTTTACGTGTTCAAATAGTTAAATATGGGATTTTGAACAATATTATATAGATTTATCTAAAATCTTTTGCTTTTTACTTGGTTAAAATTCAAACGGATTCTCTATAAAGCCCATTTAGACATACACATTTTAACTCCAACAAAACGATAACCAAATGTTATCAAATAAAATTTTAGGAGTTCAAATACTTAATTATTTGCTTTTGAATAAAATTACACTACTTAAGATAAAATTTTCAGCTTTTTACTAGGTTAAAATTATACTACTTAAGATAAAATTTCATGGTACCTAACCTACCCCGATAGGTTGAATCGAAAGTAAGAAATTACTTCCCCCATGAATATGCTAACACTATTCTTAATGTACCAATTATTAATGCTATGAAAGATACAACACTTTGGGGTCACCATGACTCTGGCATCTATACAGTACGGTCTGGTTATCATTATTTGCAGTTGCCGTCAAGGTCAATTAATAGGCCCTCTAAACGATATCAAAATGTTATTAAATAAAATTTTATGAGTTCAAATAGTTAATTATGGGCTTTTGAAAAAAGTTAAACAGATTAATCTAAAATTCGAATGGATTCTCTATAAAGAACATTTATACAACACATTTTAATCCCAACAAAATGATGAAAAAAAGTTATTAAATCAAATTTATGAGTTCAAATAGTTAATTATAGGATTTTGCACAAAATTATACAAATTAATCTAAAATTTTCAGCTTTTTACTCGGTTAAAATTCAAACGGATTCTCCATAAATCCCATTTAGACAAGCACATTTTAATCTCAACAAAATGATAATCAAACGTTATTAGATCAAATTTTATGAGTTCAAATAGTTAATTATGGGCTTGTGAATAAAATTATATAGATTAATCTAAAATTTTCAGCTTTTTACTTAGATAAAATTCGAACGGATTCTCTATAAATCCCATTTAGACATACACGTTTTAATCCCAACAAAAAGATAATCAAATGTTATTATATAAAATTTTATGAGTTCAATTAGTTAATTATGTGCTTTTGAACAAAATTATAAAGATTAATCTAAAATTTTCAGATTTTTACTCAGTTAAAATCGAACGGATTCTATATAATACGCATTTAGACAAGCACGTTTTAATCTCAACAGAACGATAATCAAATGTTATTAAATCAAATTTAATGAGTTCAAATAGTTAATTATGGGCTTTTGAATAAAACTATACAGATTAATCTAAAATATTCTGCTTTTTACTTAGATAAAGTTCAAACAGATTATCTTTAAAGCCCATTTAGACATACACGTTTTAATCCCAACAAAAGGATAAACAAATATGATTATATAAACTTTTATGAGTTCAAATAGTTAATTACGGGTTTTTGAACAAAATTATATAGATTAATCTAAAATTTTCAGCTTTTTACTCGGTTAAAATTAGAACGAATTCTCTATAAAGCCCATTTAGACATGTACGTTTTAATCTCAACAAAATAATAACCAAATGTTATCAAATAAAATTTTATAATTTCAAATAGTTAATTATGGGCTTTTGAACAATATTATAGAGATTAATCTAAAATTTATAGTTTTTTACTCCGTTAAAATCTGAACGGATTCTCTATAAAGCCCATTTAGACGTACAGGTTTGAATCTAGACAAAACGATAATAAAATTTTATTAAATCGAATTTTATGAGTTCAAATATTTAATTATGGGATTTTGAATTAAATTTTACAGATTAATCTAAAATTTTCAGCTTTTTACTCGGTTAAAATTAGAACGGATTCTCTATAATGCCCATTTAGATATGAACGTTTTATTCTCAATAAAACGATAACTAAATTTTATCGAATAAAATTTTATTATTTCAAATAGTTAATTATGGGCTTTTGAATAATATTATACAGAATAATCTAAATTTTTTAGCTTTTTACTCGTTTAAAATCCGAACGGATTCTCTATAAATCTCATTTAGACATGCACATTTTAATCCCAATATAACGATAACCAAATATTACTAATTCAAATATTATGAGTTCGAAAAGTTAATTGTGGGATTTTGAACAATATTATATAGATTAATCTAAAATTTTTACCTTTTTGATCGGTTAAAATTCGAAGAGATTCTCTATAAAGCCCATTCAGACACGTACGTTTTAATCCCTAAAAAAACGACAACCATATGTTATTAAATCAAATTTTATGAGTTCAAATAGTTAATTATTGGCTTTTGAACTACATTATACAGATTAATCTAAAATTTTCAGCTTTTTACTCGGCTAAAATTCGAACGGATTCTCTATAAAGCCTTTTTAGACATGCTCATTTTAATCCCAACAAAACGAAAAACATATGTTATTAAATCAAATTTTATGAGTTCAATAGTTAATTGTGTGCTTTTGAACAATATTATACAGTTTAATCTAAATTTCTCACTTTTTTACTCGGTTAAAATTCGAACGGATTCTCTATAAAGCCCATTTAGACGTGCACGTTTTAATCTCAACAAAACGATAATCAAATTGTTATTGAATCAAATTTTATGAGTTCAAATAGTTAATTATAAGCTGTTGAATAAAATTATACAGATTAATCTAAATATTTCTGTTGTTTACGTAGTTAAAATTTGAACGGATTCTCTAAAAAGCCCATTTAGACATGCACGTTTTAATCTCAACAAAACGATAACCAAATCTTATTAATTAAAATTTTATGAGTTCAAATAGTTAATTATGGGCTTTTGAACAATATTATAGAGATTAATCTAAAATTTTTAGCTTTTTACTCCGTTAAAATCTGAACGAATTCTCTATAAAGCCCATTTAGACGTGCAGGTTTTAATCTCGACAAAACGATAATAAAATTTTATTAAATTAAATTTATGAGTTCAAATATTTAATTATGGGATTTTGAATTAAATTTTACAAATTAATATAAAAATTTTTGTCGTTTAAGCAATTAAAATTCGAATGGATTCTCTATAAAGCCCATTTATACATGCACGTTTTAACCTCAGCAAAACGATAACCAAATGTTATTAATTAAAATTTTATGAGTTCAAGTAGTTAACTATGGGCTTTTGAACAAAATTATATAGATTAATCTAAAATTTTCAGCTTTTTACTCGGTTAAAATTAGAACGGATTCTAAATAAAGCCCATTTAGACAAGTATGTTTTAATTCCAACAAAACGATAACCAAATGTTATTGATTCAAATTTTATGAGGTCAAATAGTTAATCATGGGTTTTTTAACAAAATTATACAGATTAATCTAAAATTTTAAGCTTTTTACTTTGTTAAAATTTGAACGGATTCTCTATAATGCCCATTTAGACATGAACGTTTTATTCTCAACAAAACGATAACTAAATGTTATCGAATAAAATTTTATTATTTCAAATAGTTAATTATGGGCTTTTGAACAATATTATACAGAATAATCTAAAATTTTTAGCTTTTTACTCATTTAAAATCCGAACGGATTCTCTATAAATCTCATTTAGACATGCACATTTTAATCCCAATATAATGATAACAAAATATTATTAAATCAAATTTTATGAGTTCGAAAAGTTAATTGTGGGATTTTGAACAATATTATACAGATTAATCTAAAATTTTTACCTTTTTGATCGGTTAAAATTCGAACGGATTCTCTATAAAGCCCATTTAGACACGCACGTTTTAATCCTAACAAAACGATAACCCAATGATATTAAATCAAATTTTATAGGTTCAATAGTTAATTGTGTACTTTTGAACAATATTATACAGTTTAATCTAAATTTTTCACTTTTTTACTCGGTTAAAATTCGAACGGATTCCCTATAAAGCCCATTTAGACATACACATTTTAATCTCAACAAAACGATAATCAAATGTTATTTAATCAAATTTTATGAGTTCAAATAGTTAATTATAAGCTTTTGAATAAAATTATACAAATTAATCTAAATATTTCTGTTGTTTACGTAGTTAAAATTCAAACGGATTCTCTATAAAGCCCATTTAGATATGCACGTTGTAATCTCAACAAAACGATAACCAAATCTTATTAATTAAAATTTTATGAGTTCAAATAGTTAATTATGGGCTTTAGAACAAAATTAGAACGGATTAAATTGATGTTTCAGCTTTTTACTCGGTTACGGAAGATTATGGATCTCTCCTCTCCTCTCCTCTCCTCTCTTCGTACGTTTCTTTCTCCACCGTCGTGGAGGCCGTCGCACCAACGTCTCCCTGCGTCTTCTCCATGGCTCCTTCACCTCCGTCCACTCCTGGGGAGGAGGGATCTGTCATCGTCCGTTGCTTACCACCCTCGACGAGGGACTCCACCTACGCCGGCAACAGTGGTTTTCTTTACTATTTTGGCTTCGAACATTCTCCATACCGTCTCCGATCGTTTTCTGGTTTTTGCAGGTTGCGATCCGATCAGCCATCCGATCCGATGGTGTTCTTGGTCACGTGCGGTAGTTACACAGACTCTATGAAGGATTTCATCAATGCCGGCTATGGTGGCTTTGTTTCTTCTCCATCACCGGTTTGTTTTCGTTGTTGCCTAACTTCTTGCGATCTTGGCCACATCTGGCTATTCTCCGGGCACGTCATGATCCTGTCCGCGACCGATTTGCTCTTCTTTTTGGCTTCAACCGCTGCTTTCTCCTTGGTCTTTCTATCTCCACTCGTCCTCGGATGTCTTGGCTGCGCTCGGCCGCCCTTCGGCCCGACGACGACCTTCTATCTTACACCCTCCATGAGGGATTCTGCCATCGAAGGCATTGGTGGTTATGTGTCCTCGGCTGCTTCTCCTTCATTGTCGGACTATTTTCGCACTTCCTGCCGTCTTGTACGTGTGCGAATGGCTGTCGGTCACCTTTGCTGCTGGCTTGCTTCCTCTATGGCTCCTTCACCTCCTTTCGCTTCTGGGAAGGAGGGATCTGTCATCGTCCGTTGCTTACCACCCTCGACGAGGGACATCATCTGCGCCGGCAACGGTGGCTTTTTCCACTGTTTTGGTTTCAAACGTGCTCCCTTACGTTTTTTCTTGTTTCTTGGTTTTTGCAGGCTTCGTTCCGTTCGACCTTCCGATCCAATGGTGTTCTTGGCCAGGTATGGCAGTTACACTGCCTCTGTGAGGGGTTTTCTCGATGTCGGCTATGGTGCTTCTGTTTCTCTTCTTTTGCCGATTTGTTTCCGCTGCTGCCTCGCTCGTGGCCATGGAGATGTCCGTTTTCTCATCTCGACATCCTCGGGAGAGAAGGGTCCAGGTATGACTCGTTGGTTCTGGTTCTTGCCTACGATCATCGGCGGTTGGCCTTGCTCCTGTCGAGTCTTGCTCGGCATCTCCAGTTCCCGTCCTCCCTACCTCCTTGGGTGTTCGTGTTGGCGCCGTTTGTCGCCTCTCGCTCCTGGTTTCTTACTGGCCGGGATGATTGGAAAGGGTGGGGCTTTTGTTCCCTGCTCCTACAATCGGTTGAGGCCCATGCAACGTACGTGCATGCGGCTCCTTGCAGGCTTGTTGCTCACGTTGGAGGGGCGGGTTTAGCAGGTGTTTTTGCTCCCATGCGGTGCTGTGTCGCCCATATGGTCCCGTATTATCAAGATAGGTACGATATTTTCTTGGTGGTGCTTCGTTTACTCACATATTATCGAATGTTCTCTTTGTGGTTACGGTATAAAGTGTCTATGGTTCATCGAATTGCATGTTGTTATGTTACCTGTTGTCATCTCTTTTACCTTTCCTTCTTGTTTGTTTTTGTCTTCTTTATATTTTCTTTATTGTTTATGTTATTGTTAATGCTACTGTTAATGTTAATGTTACTATTAATATTAATGTTACATCGTGATAACTATCGTTTACCAACCTTATATAAGATTCATACCAACACCTCTCAAGGTGTTTTACTGAGACAATGGTCTGCTGATCAGACTTTTATACCAATTATTACTTTTTATATTCTAATGATCTTCACAATTCCTCCATACTATAATGTTTTTCTTTATGGACTTTTATTTTTTTCCATTAAAAATACAATTTATATCCCTTTTCAAACTCTTATTTATTTTTTTAAATACAATATTTATCCCTTTTCAAACTCTTCTAATTTTTTTAATAGTTTTTTGGCCTTTTCTTTCCAACTATATTATCTTTTCTTTAAAAGATATTCTATTCTTTTCCAGACTCTTTTTCTCTATTTTAATCCTGATAAAATTCTTCTGTCTTACTTTTCACCTATATATAAGATCATACACTCTGTTCATACTTTATTCTTTCCCATACTTTCTTCCAATTGCCGTCCATCCTCTCCTCTTTTTCTCCTAATGGATTCCAAAACTTTTCTCCAACAACTCGGGAATATCCAATTCACCGAGGAAGAACAATCTACTATCTTTCAAACCAACCTACCTTGGGACTCTGCTGATGCTGATTCACATACGACTCTCTTAGGGAATATGATTACCTCTAAGGACATTGATGATCAGATTATTATTAAAGCCTTCACCGGAATCTGGACCTCGGCTAAACTATCTTCTATGCGTTCACTGCGGCCACGGCTGTTTCTTATTTGCTTCAAGGATGAAAAGATTAAGGAGGATATCCTGTCTAGGGGACCATGGACATACAAGGATGAGTGGCTTTCTCTCACTCAATATGACCCTACTATTAGCATTGATGATCACTCATTCCTAACAATGAATGTGTGGGTACGGATTTATAATATTCCGCCTATCCTTCTTGCTTCGGAAGATTCTACTAACAATATTGGTGAATCGCTCGGGGCGCTCATAGGGAATGTTACGAAAATTGACACGAGGAAAATGGATTTCAATATGGTTGACTATCTTCGGGTAGGGTTAACTCTCGATGCTTCTAAACCAGTTCGACGTTGTGTTGCTATTGGTGGGGGCTCTTCTACCCGCTTTTGTCCGCTACAATACGAACGTCTTCCCACTCTCTGTCACTACTGTGGTCGTGTTGGCCACTCTATTGACTTTTGTGCTATTCCTATTGAGGAGAGGCCTGAGCAACTTCAATATGGCGACTGGCTCCGCTATCTGCCCAAGGAAAAGGTTACTCAACCTCTGCAGAGAGGACGCATCCGTTATATTTCACAGAGCTCCTAGGCATCTCCCTCCACGAACACCAATGGTAAAGATAAGGGTCCTATGACAACCCTACCAGTTAAGGAAAACGCCCTACCTTCTGAATCTGCTCCTGTTTTCTCACAAGGTCCTCGTACTCTTCCAACTGTTCCAACTAAGCTATCTGTTCGGCGTGGTCCTTCTCAACTCCTACAAACGGCTTTTCCAGATCTGGAATCCAATGTAACTACTCGATCTAAGGTTCCCGATGGTGATGCTGATGATAGCTTATCGGCACCAGAACTCCAGGATCTGGAGCTAGAGCTTGCCAATGACACTGCCTTCCAAGAGGCTGCTGACTGGATTAAAAATGCATCGTCAGCCAAGAGAATTGTTCGTGCAATTTCTACTAGAGGCACTAAAAGAACTCCGCCATCCGATGATGGTTCTCGGCCTAAACGGCCTCGGCCACCTCCTAGAGGATCTGCAGAAAAACTGGGATGAGCAGCACAAACAACTCTCCGGCGGAGGTTGACAGTGGTCAATCCCGCCGTGCCAAATGATCGATCTTTTGTGGGACTGTCATGGCTTCTACACCATGACAGTTCCAGTTTTATTTTATGTTTTTTTCGTATATGTTGATGTTTTTCGTTCCTTGAGTTTATTAGGACAGTTTCTTTCTTTTGCACCTCCTTTTGGGTTTTTTTACTGGATTAATAATATTTCTTTTCCTTTGTTTTTTTACTTTGTTTTTTTTCTCTGCGCTAATCTCTCATCTTCTTGTTTGCTTTCCCTCTTTTATCTGTGGGCAATCTTTTATCTTCTTTTTTCCTTTCACCTGCATCTTCTCTGCTTCTACTTTATATCTTTTTCGCTTTTCTTTTTTCTTTTTCTTTTTTTTTCTTTTTAGTATTTTTGCTATTCTCCGACAATATATACCACCCTCCACAAGGGATTTCTCCAACGTCTACCTTGGCATCCCGTTCCTTTACAAGGGAATTTACTTTCCTGCTCTACTTAATTTTAATATACTTTTTTGGTTAGCTGGGATGAGCAGCGTTAACAACTCTCCGGCGGTGGTTGATGTTGATCAACCCCGCCGAGAGAAATGAAAATCTTATGTTGGAACTGTCAGGGTCTTGGCAGCGCCCAGGCAGTTCTTGCTTTACAATGTGCTGTCTCCAAGCATGGTGCTGATTGTCTCTTTCTTTGTGAGACCAGATTAAACAGACAACACATGGATCGTATTAAGCTCAAACTTGGTATGCATGGTTGTCTAGCCATTGAGCCCAGGCCTTCCTGCACAGGACTTGCCATCATATGGAACACCAATTCCTCTGTTGATCTTCTCTCATATTCAGATCGACATATTGATGTTCTTATTACATTTGAACATATTCAATTTCACTTTACTAGCATACATGGCTTTCCTGAAACTGCGAACAAACACAAGACTTGGCAATTAATAGATTCTCTGAATGTGGCCAGTTCTCTTCCCTGGCTTTTAGGGGGGGACTTTAATGAAATCCTTTACGATAACGAGAAACAAGGTGGTTCTCGCCGTGCTCGTTCACAAATCAATAATTTTCAAGAGTGCCTTGATAATAATGATCTTTTCGACTATAAATCAAAGTCTGGATGGTTCACTTGGACCAGATCGGGACGCAACTCGGTCACCATTATGGAGAGACTAAACAGATTTCTTGGTAATTCAACTTGGTTTAATACTTTCCCTAGCTGCCAAGCTATCTCTTTCTTTCAGGCGCGTTCTGATCATTGTCCTATTTTAATGGATACTAGTCCTGTACTGGGTCCTCCAATTATGCGGACCAGTACCTTGTTCCGCTATGAGAGCTGCTGGGCTGATAATCCGGAGGTTCTTTTACGTATTAAAGACCTATGGTCTACTCCATCTCGATCGACTCTAAGTAAACTACACGATATTAGACACTTCCTTGCTTCTTGGCAAACTAACAAACGATTGAAGTCCAATAAGCGTATCTCCCAGTTGAATGATTTCATTAACCTATGTCTCACGCGACATCTCTCCGACTCTGAAATCAATGGCCTTCTCTTTGCTAAACGCGAGCTCGATAGTTTACTTAACGCGAAGGAAATCTACTGGGCCCAACGCGCTCGAATACTCTGGTTAGAGCACGGTGACAAAAACACTTCCTTCTTTCATGCCAGAGCGTCTAGTCGACGGAGGAAGAACCAGGTTGTTGGACTCTTCAGTGGTCAAAATATTTGGCAAACTAATTCGAATGATATTATGACTACTGCTGTTACATACTTTCAAAATCTTTTTTCATCATCCTCTCCTATAATAGATTCATCAATATTGAAAAACATTCCCACAGTGGTTACGGATTCAATGAATAATGAACTTAATAAGGATTTCACTCCAGATGAAATTTATACTGCTTTTCGTGATATCGACCCGAGGAAGGCCTCGGGGGTTGACGGTTTCCCAAGCGGTTTCTTCCGAAAGCACTGGGATATCCTTGGCCATGAATTTATATCTCTCTGCCTCGGGCTTCTTCGAGGGTCCATTAATATGGAAGAGGTCAATCGTACCATTATTGTGCTTATCCCTAAAATTGATGAACCTACTACAATGCGTCATCTTAGACCTATTAGCCTCTGTACAGTTATTTATAAAACTGTCTCGAAAGTGCTTGTTAACCGGCTGAAATCTGTCATACCCCTTTGTATTAGTGGTAACCAAGCCGCTTTTATTCACGGCATGAACATTACGGATAATATTCTTATAGCCCACGAAATCATCCATACCCTTAATACTGATACTACATCCCTTGCGAAAGGGGCTAGTTTAAAATTAGATATGGAAAAGGCATTCGACCGTGTTGAATGGACGTTTTTAGAACATATTATGATTCGCCTAGGTTTCAACCCCAATTGGGTATCCCTTATTATGAGGTGCATAACCTCTGTTACCTTTCAAGTCTGAGTGAATGATTTTCTCTCCCGGCCTTTTAAACCCTTTCGAGGTTTACATCAAGGGGACCCTCTTTCCCCCTTTCTGTTTCTTTTCTGTACACAGGGCCTTTCTGCCTTGCTCAATGCTAAGCAATCCTCTGGTCACCTCTCGGGGCTTTGTGCTAGCAGAAATGGGCCACGTGTCAATCATCTTCTTTTTACAGATGACTGTGTCGCTTTTATCAAGACCAACATGACAGAAGTGCAGCGCCTTCGGGACGTTCTGAACGTTTATGCCACTTCGTCTGGGCAAGCAGTGAATTTTGAGAAATCCACTATTTTCTATTCTCGGCAACCCCCCTTGTCACTTCGAATGGCCATCAATGACATACTGCATGTCTGGGAGGTGAATGATCCTGGGCATTATTTAGGAGTCCCTCTTCTCATTGGAAAGAATAAAACTGCTGCTCTGGGATTTACTAGAGACAAAATAATTGCCAGAATGACCAGTTGGGATAAGCATCTCCTCTCTTTTAATGGGAGAGAGATCTTCATCAAATCGGTTATACAATCTATGCCTCAATATGTGATGTCCTGCTACCTTCTACCACTAAATATTATTGATGACATGACTAATTCTATTCGTCGTTACTGGTGGTCTGGAAAATCTAATAAAAAAGGATGGCATATGCTTCCCTAGGATACTGTCTGTCTCCCGAAAGCGGCCGGGGGAATAGGCTTTCGTGACCTACACCATTTTAATATTGCTTTACTTGGCAAGCAAATTTGGCGCCTGGTCTGTAATCCTGGGAACCTTCTTAGTCAAATTTACAAATGATGAAATTCCTTTGCGCGCCGACACTTTTATGATCCCTAACTTGCCCCGATGGGATGAATTAAAAGTTCGGAATTACTTTACATATGAAGATGCTAATACTATCCTTAATGTTCCCATTATTAATGATACAAAGGATACCACCCTTTGGGGCAACCATGATTCTGGTATCTATTCCGTACAATCGGGTTATCAATTTTTGAGGGTTCAGCCAGGGCCAGTTAACAGGCCCTCTAAACTCTGGAAAATTCTCTCTAAATTACCCACACTTCCCAAGGTGCGTTCTTTTGTTTGGCGTTTGTGCCATAATGCACTACCGTCTGGTCACAAAATCCTTCAGGCCAATCTAGGCTCGGGGATTTGCTCTATATGCAATTTGGCCATTGAAACCACCCTCCATGCTTTGAGGGACTGCCCCTGCACTAGGGAGGCGTTTCAGTTGGCGGGACTCCCATCTCGACTTCTTTCTTCTGTTTATACCTCTCCTCATCAGTGGCTTTCTGCGGCAGCTGGCTTTCTTTCTCTTCATCAATTCTCTTTTTTTCTTACGATCTTATGGAATCTCTGGAACCGTCGCAATGACTTTGTACATAATAACCACCTTCAACCAGTTTGGTTAACCGTTACTAATGCTCTCAGCCTTTTACATGATTACACCTCAGCTAATAATGCCTCCCGTCCACATTCCCGGCTAGCTGAGCCTACTTTTGCTCTCGCTAGATGGACGAAACCAGATCCTGGTTACATCAAGATTAACGCGGATGGTGCTTTTGACCCCGTGTTAAATGGAGCAACAGCTGGTGTCATTTCTAGGGATTCCTCCGGCATTGTCCTTGGTGGTTGCTCTTTGCCTCTCCTTTGTCTGAATCCTGCCTCTGCTGAAGCTCTTACCCTCTTGGAAGGTCTGAAGCTTGCCCTTTCTAATGGCTGGACCCGTGTTATCTTCGAGACTGACTCTGCCTCCATTGCTAATAAGGTCAACGATCCCCTTTACTAGGACCTTTCCTCTGTGCAACCTCTGGTGTCCCGTATCCGTTCCACTCTTGGTACTTTGCCTGACTGTAAGATTTGTTATGTACCTAGAGAGGCTAATGTTGTAGCCCATGTGTTAGCTACTAGGGCTTTGCGTTCCTTTTCTTTCTGCTTTTTCTCTTGTGACTTTCTCGATTTATTCGGGCTTCTGTAAACTCGGAGAGGTTCTCCTCCCCTTCTCAATAAGATCTTGGGTACTCTTTTCCCCATAGGGGCCCTACTGCCCCTCGGGGTGGTTTGGCTATAAGGTTTTTTTAATGAGGCCCTTTTCTATCAAAAAATTAGAACGGATTCTCAATAAACCATTTTAGACATTCACGTTTTAATCCCAACAAAACCAAAACCAGATGTTATTAAATCAAATTTTAAGAGTTCAAATAGTTAATTATGGTCTTTTGAACAAAATTACACAGATTAATCTAAAATTTTCAGCTTTTTATTCGGTTAAAATTCGAATGGATTCTTTATAATGCCTTTTTAGACATGCACATTTTAATCCCAACAAATCCAAAACCAGATGTTATTAAATCAAATTTTATGAGTTTAAATAGTTAAATATGGGCTTTTGAACAAAATTATATAGATTAATTTAAAATTTTAAGCTTTTTACTCAGTTAAAATTCGAACGGATTCTCTATATAAGGCATTTTTAGACATGCACATTTCAATCCCAACAAAATTATATAGGTTAAAGTTCGAACGGATTCTCTACAAAGCCCATTTAGACATGCATGTTTTAATCCAAGAAAACAACAACCATATATTATTAAATCAATTTTATGAGTTCAAATAGTTAATTATTGACTTTTCAAAAAAATTATACAGATTAAGCTGAAATTTTCAATTTTTTATTCAGTTAAAATTCGAACGGATTCTCTATAAAACCTTTTTAGACATGCACGTTTTAATCCAAATAAAACAAAAACTAGATGTTATTAAATCATATTTTATAAGCTCAAATTATTAATTATGGACTTTTGAACAAAATTATAGAAATTAATCTAAAATTTTATGAGTTCAAATAGTTAATTATGGTCTTTTGAATAAAATTATACAGATTAATCTAAAATTTTCAGCTTTTTTCTCGGTTAAAATTCGAACAGATTCTCTATAAAGCCTTTTTAGACATGCACATTTTAATCAAAAAAAATGACAACCATATATTATTGAATCAAAAAAAATGACAACCATATATTATTCGAAAAGATTCTCTATAAAGAGTTTTTAGACGTGCACGTTTTAATCCAAACAAAACAAAAACCAGACATTATTGAATAAAATTGTATGAGTTCAAATAGTTTATTATGGGCTTTTGAACAAAATTATATAGATTAATCTAAAATTTTTAGCTTTTTACTCGGTTAAAATTCGAACGGATTCTCTATAAAGCTTATTTAGACATGCACATTTTAATCCAAACAAAACGAAAACTAGATATTATTAAATCATATTTTATAATTTCAAATTGTTAATTATAGGCTTTTGTACAAAATTATACAGATTAATCTAAAATTTTCAGCTTTTTGCTCGGTTAAAATTCGAACGGATTCTCTATAAGGCTTTTGAACAAAATTATAAAAATTAATCTAAAATTTTCATCGTTTTACTTGGTTAAATTTCGAACGGATTCTATGTAAAGCCTTTTTTGATATACTTGTTTTAATCCTAACAAAACGAAAACCAAATGTAATTAAATCAAATTTTATGAGTTCAAATAGTTAATTATGGTCTTTTGAACAAAATTATACTGATTAATCTAAAATTTTTAGTTTTTTACTCGGTTAAGATTCAAACGGATTCTCTATAAAGCCTTTTTAGACATGCATGTTTTAATCCCATCAAAACAAAAATCAGATATTATTCAATAAAATTTTATGAGTTTAAATAGTTAATTATAGGCTTTTGAATAAAATTATACAAATTAATCTAAAATTTTTCAACTTTTTACTCGGTCAAAATTCGAACGGATCCTCTATAAGGCATTTTTAGATATGCATGTTTTAATCCCAACAAAACGAAAATCAGATGTTATTAAATCAAATTTTATGAGTTCAAATAGTTAATTATGGGCTTTTGAACAAAATTATACAAATTAATCTAAAATTTTTCAGCTTTTTACTCAGTTAAAATTCGAATGGATTCTCTATAAAGCCATTTTCGAAATGCGCTTTTTAATCCCAACAAAAAAAAAACAAGATGTAATTAAATCATATTTTACAAGTTCAAATAGTTAATTATGGGCTTTTGAACAAAATTATACGTATTAATTTAAAATTTTCAGCTTTTTACTCGGTTAAAATTCGAACGATTCTCAATAAAGCCTTTTTAGACATGCACGTTTTAATCCCAAAAAAATCAAAACCAGATGTTATTAAATCAAATTTTATGATTTCAAATAGTTAATTATGGACTTTTGAATAAAATTATACAGATTAATCTAAAATTTTTCAGCTTTTTACTCGGTCAAAATTGGAACGGATTCTTTGTAAGGCATTTTTAGACATGCACGTTTTAATTCTAACAAAACGAAAACCAGATATTATGAAGTCAATTTTTATGAGTTCAAATAGTTAATTATGGGCTTTTGAACAAAATTATACAGATTAATCTAAAATTTTCAGCTTTTTACTCGGTTAAAATTTGAACAGATTCTCTATAAAGCCCATTTAAACATGCACATTTTAATAAAAAAAATGACAACCATAGATTATAAAATCAAATTTTATGATTTCAAATAGTTAATTATGGTCTTATGAACAAAATTATACAGATTAATCTAAAATTTTCAATTTTTTATTCGGTTAAATTCTAACGGATTCTCTATAAAGCCTTTTTAGATATGCACATTTTAATCCCAACAAAACGAAAACCACATATTATTAAATCATATTTTATGAGTTCAAATAATTAATTATGGGCTTTTGAACAAAATTATACAAATTAATCTAAAATTTGTATCTTTTTACTCGGTTAAAATTCGAATCGATTCTCTATAAATCCTTTTTAGATATACTCGTTTTAATCCCAATAAAATGTAAACCAGATATAATTAATTATGGTCTTTTGAACAAAATTATACAGATTAATCTAAAATTTTCAGCTTTTTACTTGGTTAAAATTCGAACGAATTCTCTATAAAGCATTTTTAGACGTGCAGATTTTAATCCCAACAAAACGAAAACCAGATGTTATTAAATCATATTTTATGAGTTTAAAAAGTTAATTATGGGATTTTGAACAAAATTATACAGATTGATCTAAAATATTTATGAGTTCAAATAGTTAATTATGGTCTTTTGAACAAAATTATACAGATTAATATAAAATTTTCATCTTTTTACTCGATTAAAATTGGAACATTTTCTTTATAAAGCTTATTTAGACATTCCCGTTTTCATCTCAACAAAACGATAATCAAGTTTTGTTAAATCAAATTTTATGTGTTTAAATAGTTAATTATGAGCTTTTGAACATAATTATACAGGTTAATCTAAAATTTTTAGATTTTTACTCGGTTAAAATTCGAACATATTCTTTATAAAGCCCATTTAGACATACACATTTTAATCTCAACAAAATGATAACAAAATTTTATCAAATCAAATTTTTTGAGTTGAAATAGTTAATTAGGGCTTTTGAATAAAAATATAAAACTTAATCTCAAATTTACAGCTTTTTACTAGGTTAAAATTCGAATAGATTCTCTATAAAGCCTATTTACACGTGCACATTTTAATCCCAACAAAACAATAAACAAATGTTATCAAATCAAATTTTATGAGTTCAAACAGTTAATTATGGGCTTTTAAACAAAACTATACAGTTTAATCTAAAATTTTCAGCTTTTTACTCGGTTAAAATTCGAACAGATTCTCTGTAAAGCCTATTTAGACATGTACGTTTTAATCCCAACAAAATGAAAACAAAATTTATTAAATCAAATTTTATGAGTTCAAATGCTTAATTATGACCTTTTGAACAAAATTATACAGATTAATCTAAAATTTTCAGATTTATACTTAGTTAAAATTCGAACGGGTTCTCTATAATGCCCATTTAGACAAGCATGTTTTAATCTCAAAAAAACGATAACCAAATGTTATTAAACATAATTTTATAAGTTCAAATAGTTAATTATGGGCTTTTGAACAAAATGATAACCAAATGTTATTATGTAAAATTTTATGAGTTTAGATAGTTAATTATGGGATTTTTGAACAAAATTATACAGATTAATCTAATATTATCAGATTTTTACACAATTAAAATTCGAACGAATTCTCTGTAATGCAAATTTAGACAAGCACGTTTTACTTGGTTAAAATTCGAACGGATTCTCTATAAGGCATTTTTAGACATGCACTTTTTAATCCCAACAAAATCAAAACCAGATGTTATTAAATCAAATTTTATGATTTCAAATAGTTAGTTAACTATGGGATTTTGAACAAAATTATACAAATTAATCTAAAATTTTTCAGCTTTTTACTCGGTCAAAATTCGAACGGAATCTCTATAAAGCCTTTTTAGACATGCAAAATTTAATCCCAACAAAACGAAAACAAGATGTTATTAAATCATATTTTATGAGTTTAAATAGTTAATTATGGTCTTTTGAACAAAATTATACAGATTAATCTATATTTTTTAGGTTTTTACTCGGTTAAAATTCAAACGGATTCTCTATAAAGCCCATTTAGACATACACATTTTAATCCAAAAAAACGACAACCATATATTATTAAATCAAATTTTATGAGTTCAAATAGCTAATTATTGGCTTTTAAATAAAATTATACAGATTAATCTAAAATTTCCAATTTTTTATTCAGTTAAAATTCGAACAGATTCTCTATAAAGCCTTTTTAGACATGCACAATTTAATCCCAGCAAAACGAAAACCAGATGTTATTAAATCATATTTTATGAGCTCAAATAATTAGTTATAGACTTTTGAACAAAATTATAGAAATTAATCTAAAATTTTCAGCTTTTTGCTCGGTTGAAATTCGAACGGATTCTCTATAAAGCCTTTTTAGATATTCTCGTTTTAATCCTAACAAAACGAAAACCAGATGTTATTAAATCAAACTTTATGAGTTCAAATAGTTAATTATGGTCTTTTGAAAAAAATTATATAGATTAATCTAAAATTTTCAACTTTTTACTCAGTTAAAATTCGAACAGATTCTCTACAAAGCCTTTTTAGACATGTACATTTTAATCCCAACAAAACAAAAACTAGATATTATTGAATCAAATTTTATGACTTTAAATAGTTAATTATGGGCTTTTGAACAAAATTATATAGATTAATCTAAGATTTGTAGCTTTTTACTTGGAAAAAATTTGAACGGATTCTCTATAAAGCATTTTTAGACAATCACATTTTAATCCCAACAAAACGAAAACCTAATATTATTAAATCATATTTTTTGAGTTCAAATAGTTAATTATGGCCTTTCGAACAAAATTATACAGATTGATCTAAAATTTTCAGCTTTTTAATCGGTTAAAATTCGAACGGATTCTCTATAAAGCCTTTTTTGACATGCACGTTGTCATCCAAAAAAACCAAAAGCAGATGTTATTAATCCCATAAAACGACAACAATATGCTACTAAATCAAAATTTATGAGTTTAAGTAATTAATTATGGGCTTTTGAACAAAATTATACAAATTAATCTAAAATTTCCAGCTTTTTACAGAATTAAAATTCGAACGAATTCTCTATAATTCCTTTTTTGATATTCTAAATTTATTTCCAACAAAATGAAAACTAGATGTAATTAAATCAAATTTTATGAGTTCAAATAGTTAATTATGGGCTTTTGAACAAAATTATATAGATTAATATAAAATTTTTAGTTGTTTACTTGGCAAAAATTCGAACGGATTCTCTATAAATCCCATTTAGACATGCACATTTTAATCCCTAAAAAACGACAACCATATGTTATTAAATCAAATTTTATGAGTTCAAATAGTTAATTATTGGCTTTTGAACAAAATTATATAGATTAATCTTAAATTTTCAGCTTTTTACTCGGTTAAAATTCGAACGGATTCTCTATAAATCCTTTTTAGACATGCTCATTTTAATCCCAACAAAACAAAAAACATATGTTATTAAATCATATTTTATGAGTTCAAATAGTTAATTATGAGCTTTTGAACAAAATTACAGAATAATCTAAAATTTTCAGCTTTTTACTCTGTTAAAGTTCGAACGGATTCTCTGTAAGGCATTTTTAGACGTGCACGTTTTAATCCCAACAAAACCAAAATCATATATTATTAAAACAAATTTTAAGAGTTTAAATAGTTAATTATGGACTTTTGAATAAAATTATATAGATTAATCTAAAATTTTTCAGCTTTTTACTCAGTTAAAATTCGAATAGATTCTCTATAAGGCATTTTTAGACATGCACGTGTTAATCCCAACAAAACCAAAACGAGATGTTATAAAATCAAATTTTATGAGTTTAAACAGTTAATTATGGGCTTTTGAACAAAACTATATAGATTAATCTAAAATTTTCTGCTTTTTACTCGACTAAAATTTGAACGGATTCTCTATAAAGCCCATTTAGACATGCACGTTTTAATCGCAAAAGAACGACAACCATGTCATTAAATCAAATTTTATGAGTTTAAATAGTTAATTATTGGCTTTTGAACAAAATTATACAGATTAATCTTAAATTTTCAATTTGTTACTCGGTTAAAATTCCAATAGATTCTCTTTAAAGCATTTTTAGACATGCAAGTTTTAATCCAACAAAACCAAAACTAAATGTTATTAAGTCAAAATTTCTGAGTTCAAACAGCTAATTATGGGCTTTTGAAAATAATTATATAGTTTAATCTAAAATTTTCAGCTTTTTACTCGGTTAAAATTCGAACGGATTCTGTATAATGTATTTTTAGACTTGCACGTTTTAATCCCAACAAAACGAAAACCAGATGTTATTAAATTAAATTTTATGCGTTCAAATAGTTAACTATGGGCTTTTGAACAAAATTATACAAATTAATCTAAAATTTTCAGCTTTTTACACGGTTAAAATTTGAACAGATTCTCTGTAAGGCATTTTTATACATGCACGTTTTAACCCAAACAAAACGAAAACCAGAAGTAATTCAATTAAATTTTATGAGTTCAAATAGTTAATTATGGGCTTTTGAATAAAATTATATAGATTAATCTAAAATTTTCAGCTTTTTACTCGGTTAAAATTTGAACAGATTCTCTATAAAGCCTTTTTAATCATGCACGTTTTAATCCCAACTAAACCAAAACCAGATATTATTGAATCATGTTTGATGAGTTTAAATAGTTAATCATGGGCTTTTGAACAAATTTATATAGATTAATCTAAAATTTTCAGCTTTTTACTCGATTAAAATTTGAACGGGTTCTCTATAAGTTATTTTTAGACATGCACGTTTTAATCCAACAAAACAAAAATCAGAAGTTATTAAAAAAAATTTATGACTCCAAATAGTTAATTATTGGTTTTTGATCAAAATTATATAAATGAATCTAAAATTTTCATAATTTTACTTGGTTAAAATTCGAACGGATTCTCTATAAAGCCTTTTTAGACATGCACAATTTAATCCCAACAAAACGAAAACTAGATGTTATTAAATCATATTTTATGAGTTCAAATAGATAACTATGGGTTCTTGAACAAAATTATACAGATTAATCTAAAATTTTTAGCTTTTTACTAGGTTAAAATTCAACGGATTCTCTATAAAGCATATTTAGACATGCACGTTTTAATCCCAACAAAAAAACAGATGCTATTAAATAATATTTTACTCGGTTAAAATTCAAACGAATTCTCTACAAGGCATTTTTAGACATGCATGTTTTAATCCCAACAAAACGAAAACCAGATGTCATTAAATAAAAATTTATGAGTTCAAATAGTTAATTATGGTCTTTTGAACAAAATTATATAAATTAATCTAAAATTTTCAGCTTTTTACTTGGTTAATATTCGAACGGATTCTCTATAAAGCCTTTTTTGATATTCCCGTTTTAATCCAAACAAAACGAAAACCAGATATAATTAAATCAAATTTTATGAGTTCAAATAGTTAACTATGAGGTTTTCAACAAAATTATACAGATTAATCTAAAAATTTCAGCTTTTTACTCGGTTAAAATTCGAACGGATTCTCTATTAAGCCTTTTTAAACATGCACGTTTTAAACCCAACAAAACCAAAACCAGTTGTTATGGAATAAAATTTTATGAGTTTAAATAGTTAATTATGGGCTTTTGAATAAAATTATATAGATTAATCTAAAATTTTTAGCCTTTTACTCGGTTAAAATTCGAACGGATTTTCTATAAGGCATTTTTAGACATGCACGGTTTAATCCCAACAAAACGAAAACCAGATGTGATTAAATAAAAATTTATGAGTTCAAATAGTTAATTACCGGCTTTTGAGCAAAATTATACAAATTAATCTAAAATTTTCAGCTTTTTACTTGGTTAAAATTCGAACGGATTCCCTATAAAGCCTTTTTAGACAAGCAAGTTTTAATCCCAAAAAATCCAAAACCAGATGTTATTAAATCAAATTTTATGAGTTCAAATAGTTAACTATGCGTTTTTGAACAAAATTATACAGATTAATCTAAAAATTTTGGCTTTTTACTCGGTTAATATTTGAACGGATTCTCTATAAAGCCTTTTTAGACATGCACGTTTTAATCCAAACAAAACCAAAATTAGATGTTATTGAATCAAATTTTATGAGTTTAAATAGTTAATTATGGTCTTTTGAACAAAATTATATAGATTAATCTAAAATTTTCAGCTTTTTACTCGGTTAAAATTCGAACAGATTCTTCTTAAAGCATTTTTTGACATGCACGGTTTAATCCCAACAAAACGAAAATCAGATGTTATTAAATAAAAATTTATGAGTTCAAATAGTTAATTATGGGCTTTTGAACAAAATCGTATAAATTAATCTAAAATTTTCAGCTTTTTACTTGGATAATATTCGAACGGATTCTCTATAAAGCTTTTTTTGATATTCCCGTTTTAACCCAAACAAAACAAAAACCAGATGTAATTAAATCAAATTTTATGAGTTCAAATAGTTAACTATGACCTTTTGAATAAAATTATACAGATTAATCTAAAAATTTCAGCTTTCTACTCGGTTAAAATTCGAACGGATTCTCTATAAAGCCTTTTTAGACATGCACGTTTTAAACCCAACAAAACCAAAACCAGATGTTATTGAATCAAATTTCATGAGTTTAAATAGTTAATTGTGGGCTTTTGAACAAAATTATATAGATTAATCTAAATTTTTTAGCTTTTTACTCGGTTAAAATTCAAACGAATTCTCTATAAGGCATTTTTAGACATGCACGTTTTAATCCTAATAAAACGAAAACCAGATGTTATTAATTAAAAATTTATGAGTTCAAATAGTTAATTATGGGCTTTTGAACAAAATTATACAAATTAATCTAAAATTTTTAGCTTTTTACTTGGTTAAAATTCGAACAGATTCTCTATAAAGCCTTTTTTGATATTCCTGTTTTAACCCCAACAAAACGAAAACCAGATGTAATTAAATCAAATTTTATGAGTTCAAATAGTTATTTATTGGATTTTGAACAAAATTATAAATATTAATTGAAAATTTTCAGCTTTTTACTCGGTTAAAATTCGAACGAATTCTCTATAAGGCATTTTTAGACATGCACGTTTTAATCCCAACAAAACGAAAACCAGATGTTATTAAATAAAAATTTATGCGTTCAAATAGTTAATTATGGGCTTTTGAACAAAATTATCCAAATTAATCTAAATTTTTTAGCTTTTTAATAGGTTAAAATTCGAACGAATTCTCTATAAAGCCTTTCTAGACAAGCACGTTTTAATCCCAGCAAAACGAAACCAGATGTAATTAAATCAAATTTTATGAGTTCAAATAGTTAACTATGGGCTTCTAAACAAAATTATACAGATTAATCCAAAAATTTCAGCTTTTAACTAGGTTAAAATTCAAACGAATTTTCTATGAAGCCTTTCTAGGCATGCACGTTTTAATCCCAACAAAACCAAAACCAGATGTTATTTAATCAAACTTTTTTGAGTTTAAATAGTTAATCATGGGCTTTTGAACAAAATTATTTAGATTAATCTAAAAATTTTAGCTTTTTGCTCGGTTAAAATTCGAATGGATTCTCTATAAGGCATTTTTAGACAAGCACATTTTAATCCCAACAAAACAAAAACCAGATATTATTAAATAAAAATTTAAGAGTTTAAATAGTTAATTATGTGCTTTTGAATAAAATTATACAAATTAATCTAAAATTTTTAGCTTTTTACTTGGTTAAAATTCGAACGAATTCTTTATAAAGCCTTTTTTGATATTCCCATTTTAAACCCAACAAAACGAAAACCAAAGGTAAATAAATCAAATTTTATGAGTTCAAATAGTTAATTATGGGATTTTGAACAAAATTATACAGATTAATTTAAAATTTTCAAATTTTTACTCTGTTAAAATTCGAATGGATTCTCTATAAAGCCTTTTTAGACATGAACATTTTAATCCCAACAAAACCAAAATCAGATGTTATTGAATAAAATTTTATGAGTTTAAATAGTTAATTATGGGCTTTTGAACAAAATTATATAGATTAATCTAAATTTTTTAGCTTTTTACTACGTTAAACTTCGAACGGATTCTCTTTAAGGTGTTTTTAGACATGCATGGTTTAATTCCAACAAAATGAAAACCAAATGTTATTAAATAAAAATCTATGAGTTCAAATAGATAATTATGGGCTTTTGAAAAAAGTTATACAATTTAATCTAAAATTTTCAACTTTTTAGTTGGTTAAAATTCGAACGGATTCTCTATAAATCCTTTTTTGATATTCCCGTTTTAACCCCAACAAAACGAAAACCAGATGTAATGAAATCAAATTTTATGAGTTCAAATAGTTAACTAAAAAATTATACAAATTAATCTAAAATTTTTATCTTTTTACTTGGTTAAAATTCGAACGGATTCTTTTTTTGATATTCTCGTTTTAACCCCAACAAAACGAATATCAGATGTAATTAAATCAAATTTTATGAGTTCAAATAGTTAATTATGGGATTTTGAACAAAATTATACAGATTAATTTAAAATTTTCTGCTTTTTACTCGGTTGAAATTCGAACAGATTCTCTATAAAGCCTTTTTAGACGTGGACGTTTTAATCCCAACAAAACCAAAACCAGATGTTATTGAATCAAATTTTATGAGTTTAAATAGTTAATTATGGGCTTTTGAACAAAATTGTATAGATTAATCTAAAATTTTTAGCTTTTTACTCGATTAAAATTCGAATGGATTCTCTATAAGGCATTTTTAGACATGCACGGTTTAATCCCAATAAAACGAAAACCAGATATTATTAAATAAAAATTCATGAGTTCAAATAGTTAATTATGGGCTTTTAAACAAAATTATACAAATTAATCTAAAAGTTTCAGCTTTTTAATGTGTTAAAATTCGAACGGATTCTCTATAAAGCCTTTTTTGATATACCCATTTTAACCCCAACAAAACGAAAACCAGATGTAATTAAATCAAATTTTATGAGTTCAAATAGTTAACTATGAGCTTTTGAACAAAATTATATAGATTAATCTAAAATTTTCAGCTTTTTACTCAGTTAAAATTCGAACGGATTCTTTATAAAGCCTTTTTGATATTCCATTTTAACCACAACAAAACGAAAACGAGATATAATTAAATCAAATTTTATGAGTTGAAATAGTTAATTATGGGCTTTTGAACAAAATTTTACAGATTAATCTAAAATTTTCATCTTTTTACTCGGTTAAATTTCGAACGAATTCTCTATAAAGTCCTTTTGGACATGCACGTTTTAATCCCAACAAAACCAAAACCAGATATTATTGAATTAAATTTTATGAGTTTAAATAGTTAATTATGGGCTTCTGAACAAAACTATATAGATTAATCTAAAATTTTCAGCTTTTTACTTAGTTAAAATTCGAACAGATTCTCTATAAAGGCCATTTAGACATGCACGTTTTAATCCCAAAAAGACAACAATCATATGTTATTATTGTTAGAGTATGCCCAAAGACCAATCATATGATGATTGTATGGATACTTGCATTTACCAATTTTATTGAATAAAGGCATTGCCATTGTTGTTTTCAGATATATGTGTCACATAAACTGAGAAACAATAAGGTCCATATAATAATATATGTATTATTATTAAAAGATCCTTAGTTAAGTATTATTATGGGTATGGACAATAATAATACGCTTAAGACTAACATGTGATAAATTTTTTAGCTTTTTACTCTGTTAAATTCGAACTAATTCTTTATAAATCCCATTTAAACATGCTCATTCCAACAAAACGATAACCAAATGTTATCAAATAAAATTTTATGAGTTCAATTACTTAATTATGGGCTTTTGAATAAAATTATACTGCTTAATCTCAAACTTTAAACTTTTTACTTGGTTAAAATTTGAATGGATTTTCTATAAAGCCCATTTAGACATGCACGTTTTGATCTGAACTAAACGATAACCAAATGGTATCAACTAAAATTTTATGAGGTCAAATAGTTAATTATGGGTTTTTCAATAAAATTATATAAATTAATCTAAAATTTTCATCTTTTTACTCTATTAAAATTCGTACGGGTTCTCTTTATAGCCCATTCAGACATGCATATTTTAATCCCAACAAAACGATAACCAAATGTTATTAAATCAAACTTTATGAGTTCAAATAGTTAATTATGGGTTTTGAACAAAGTTATACAGATTAATCTAAAATTTTGATATTTTTACTCGGTTAAAATTCGAATAGATTCTCTATAATACCCATTTAGATAAGCACCCTTTAATCTCAACAGAACGATGACCAAATATTGTTAAATCAAATTTTATGAGTTCAAATAAATAATTATTGGCTTTTGAAGAAAATTATAGAGATTAATCTAAAATTGTTAGCTTTTTATCGGTTAAAATCCGAATGGATTCTCTATAAAGCCCATTTAAACACGCACATTTTAATCTTAACAAAACGATAAACAAATGTTATTAATTAAAATTTTATGAGTTCAAATAGTTAATTATGGGCTTTTGAACAATATTATGCAGCATAATCTAAAATTTTTGGCTTTTTACTCGGTTAAAATTAGAACGGATTCTCTATAAAACCCATTTAGACATGCACGTTTTAATCTCAACAAAACAATAAGCAAATGTTATCAACCAAAATTTTATGATTTCAAATAGTTAATTATGGGCTAGTTAACAATATTATACAGATTAATCTAAATTTTTTAGCTTTTTACTCTGTTAAATTCGAACTGATTCTTTATAAAGCCCATTTAGACATGCACATTCCAACAAAACGATAACCAAATGTTATCAATTAAAATTTTATGAGTTCAATTACTTAATTATGGTCTTTTAATAAAATTATATTACTCAATCTCAAAATTTAAGCTTTTTACTAGGTTAAAATTCGAATAAATTTTCTCTAAAGCCCATTTAGACTAGCACGTTTTGATCCCAACAAAACGATAACCAAATGTTATCGAATAAAATTTTTTAATTTCAAATAGTTAATAGTGGGGTTTTGAACAATATTATACAGAATAATCTAAAATTTTTACCTTTTTAATCGGTAAAAATTCGAACAGATTCTCAATAAAGCCCATTTTTACACGCACGTTTTAATCCCAACAAAACGATGACCAAATGTTATTAAATCAAATTTTATTAGTTCAAATAGTTAAATATGGCCTTTTGAATTATATTATACAGATTAATCTAAAATTTTCAACTTTTTATTTGGTTAAAATTTGAACGGAATCTCTATAAAGCACGTTTAGACAAGCACGTTTTAATCTCAACAAACTGATAATCAAATGTTATTAGATCAAATTTTATGAGTTCAAATAGTTAATTATGGGCTTGTAAATAAAATTATACAGATTAATCTAAAATTTTCAGCTTTTTACTTAGATAAAATTCAAACGGATTATCTATAAAGCCTCTTTAGATATACACATTTTAATCCCAACAAAATGATAACCAAATGTTATTATGTAAAATTTTATGAGTTCAGATAGTTAATTATGGGCTTTTGAACAAAATCATACAGATTAATCCAAAATTTTCACCTTTTTACTAGGTTAAAATTATACTAAGTAAGATAAAATTTCATGGTACCTAACCTACCCCGATGGGTTGAATCGAAAGTAAGAAATTACTTCCCCCATGAAGATGCTAACACTATTCTTAATGTACCAATTATTAATGATATAAAAGATACAACACTTTGGGGTCACCATGACTCTGGCATCTATACAGTATGGTTTGGTTATCATTATTTGCAGTTGCCGTTAGGGCCAATTAACAGGCCCTCTAAACTTTGGAAATTTTTGTCCAAATTGCCTACTCTACCCAAGGTTCGTTCCTTTGGATGGCGATTATGTCATGATGTACTACCCTTGGGCCACAAAATCCTTTAAGCCAATCTTGGTACGGGGATTTGCCCTATTTGTAATATGGTCATCGAATATGCCCTCCATGCTATGAGAGATTGCCCTAGTGCTAAAGAGGCGCTTCATTTAGTAGGGCTTCCCACTCGAATATTGTCTAATACTTATATTTCCCTCCATCAGTGGCATTCTGATGTTGCTGGATTTCTTTCCTTGCATCAATTTTCATTTCTTATTACGATCTTATGGAATTTATGGAACCACCATAATGACTTTGTCCATAACAACCATCTCTAAACGGTTCGGTTAATTGTTTCCTATGCAGAAAAACTCTTCACTGACTACTCATCAGTTAATGATGCTTCCCACTAACGTTTTCGGCTAGTTGAGCCCACCTTCGCTCAAGTTAGATGGACGAAACCGACCCCTAGTTTCGTTAAAATTAATATGTATGGGGCCTTTGACCCTGTGTTAAGGGGTGCTGTTGCAGGAATCATCGTGCGTAATTCTTCGGGCTCCGTCCTTGGTGGTTGTTTTATGCCTCTTGTCTGCCCAGATCTAGCTTCTGCGGAGGCTCTTGCTATCCTAGAAGATTTAAGATTGGCCGTTGATAATGGCTGGACCAAGGTGATCATCAAAACTGATTTTGCCTCAATTGTAAACAAGGTTAACAACACTCTGCACCAAGATCGTTCTACAGTGCACCATTTGGTGTCTCGCATTCTCTCCACTCTTGGTACTTTGCCTAATTGTAAGATTTTTTATGTAACTAGAGATGCAAACGTTGTTGCTCATGTCTTAGCTACTAAGACTTTGCATAATTTTGTTTCTTATGCTTTTGGTTGTAACTTTCCCGATTTTATTCGGGCTTTTGTATTCTCAGAGAGGTCCTCCTCTCCTTCTCAATAGAGCCATGGGTAATCTTTTCCACATAGGGGCCTACTCACCTTTCGAGGTGACTAACTATAGGGTTTTTTTAATGAGACCCTTTCTCTCAAAAAAAAATTGAACGGATTCTCTATAAAGCCCATTTAGACATGCACGTTTTAATCTCAATAAAACGACACAAAAATGTTACTGAATAAAATTTTATGAGTTCAAATAGTTAATTATGGGCTTTTGAAAAAAATTAAACAGATTAATCTAAAATTCGAACGGATTCTCTATAAAGACCATTTATACAAGCATATTTTAATCCCAACAAAACAATTAGCAAAAGTTATTAAATCAAATTTTATGAGTTCAAATATTTAATTATGGGATTTTGCACAAAATTATAAAAAATAATCTAAAATTTTAAGCTTTTTACTCGGTTAAAATTCGAACGGATTCTCTATAAATCCCTTTTAGACAAGCACGTTTTAATCTCAACAAAACGATAATCAAACGTTATTAGATCAAATTTTATGAGTTCAAATAGTTAATTATGGGCTTGTGAATAAAATTATATAGATTAATCGAAAATTTTTAGCTTTTTACTTAGATAAAATTCGAAAGGATTCTCTATAAAGCCCATTTAGACATACACGTTCTAATCCCAACAAAAAGATAACCAAATGTTATTATATAAAATTTTATGAGTTCAAATAGTTAATTATGGGCTTTTGAATAAAATTATACAGTTTAATCTAAAATTTTCAGCATTTTACTAGGTTAAAATTCGAACGGATTCTTTATAAAGCCCATTTAGATAGGAACATTTTAATCTCAACTAAACGATAGCCAAATGTTATCAACTAAAATTTGATGAGTTCAAAAAGTTAATTATGGGCTTTAGAATAAAATTGTATAGATAATCTAAAAGTTTCAGCTTTTTACTTGGTTAAAATTTAGAAGGATTATCTATAAAGCTCATTTAAACATGCACGTTCTAATCCCAACAAAACGATAACCAAATGTTATTAAATCAAATTTTAGGAGTTCAAATAGTTAATTATGGGCTTTTGAACAAAATTATAAAGATTAATCTAAAATTTTCAACTTTTTACTCGGTTAAAATAGAACGGATTCTATATAATATGCATTTAGAAAAGTACGTTTTAATCTCAACAGAACGATAATCAAATGTTATTAAATCAAATTTTATGAGTTCAAATAGTTAATTATGGGCTTTTGAATAAAATTATACAGATTAATTTAAAATAATCTGCTTTTTACATAGATAAAATTCAAACGGATTATCTATAAAGCCCATTAAGACATACACGTTTTAAGCCCAACAAAAAGATAACCAAATATTATTATATAAAATTTTATGAGTTCAAATAGTTAATTATGGGCTTTTGAACAAATTTATACAGATTAATCTAAAATTTTCAGCTTTTACTCGATTAAAATTAGAATGAATTCTCTATAAACCATTTAGACATGCACGTTTTACTCGGTTAAAATTCGAACTGATTCTCTATAAAGCATTTTTGGACATGTACATTTAGATCCCAAGAAAACGAAAACCTGATGTTATTAAATCATATTTTTGAGTTCAAATAGTTAATTATAGCCTTTTGAATAAAATTATACAGATTGATATAAAATTTTCAGCGTTTTACTCGGTTAAAATTCGAACTGATTCTCTATAAAGCCTTTTTAGACATGCACGTTTTAATCCCAACAAAACAAAAACCAGATATTATTGAATCAAATTTTATGAGTTTAAATAGTTAATTATGGCCTGTTGAACAAAATTATGCAGATTAATCTAAAATTTTCAGCTTTTTACTCGATAAAAATTCGAACGGATTCTTTATAAAGCCTTTTTTGATATTCCCGTTTTAACCACAACAAAACAAAAACCAGATATAATTAAATCAAATTTTATGAGTTGAAATAGTTAATTATGGGCTTTTGAACAAAATTTTACAGATTAATCTAAAATTTTCATCTTTTTACTCGGTTAAATTTCGAACAGATTCTCTATAAAGTCTTTTTGGACATGCACGTTTTAATCCCAACAAAACCAAAACCTGATATTATTGAATTAAATTTTATGAGTTTAAATAGTTAATTATGGGCTTCTGAACAAAACTATATAGATTAATCTAAAATTTTCAGCTTTTTACTTAGTTAAAATTCGAACGGATTCTCTATAAAGCCCATTTAGACATGCACATTTTAATCCCAAAAAAACACCATATGTTATTATTGTTAGAGTATGCCCAAAGACCAATCATATGATGATTGTATGGATACTTTCATTTACCAATTTTATTGAATAAAGGCATTGCCAATGTTGTTTTCAAATATATGTGTCACATAAACTGAGAAACAATAAGGTCCATATAATAATATATGTATTATTATTAAAAGATCCTTAGTTAAGTATTATACAAATTAATCGGATGTTATTAAATCGGATGTTATTAAATCAAATTTTATGAGTTCAAATAGTTAATTATGGTCTTTTGAACAAAATTATACAAATTAATCTAAAATTTTCAGCTTTTTACTCGGTTAAAATTCGAACGAATTCTCTATAAAGCCTTTTTAGACATGCACATTTTAATCCCAACAAAAAAAAACAGATATTATTTAATCAAATTTTATGAGTTTAAATATTTAATTATAGGCTTTTGAACAAAATTATATAGAATAATATAAAATTTTTAGCTTTTTACACGGTTAAAATTCGAACAGATTCTCTATAAAGTATTTTTAGACATGCACATTTTAATCTAAAATTTTTAGACATGCACATTTTTAGACATGCACATTTTATGAGTTCAAATAGTTAACTATGGGCTTTTGAACAAAATTATACAGATTAATCTAAAATTTTCAGTTTTTTACTCGGTCAAAATTCGAACGGATTCCCTATAAGGCATTTTTAGACATACACGTTTTAATCTCAACAAAATCAAAACCAAATGATATTGAATAAAAATTTATGAGTTCAAATAGTTAATTATGGGCTTTTGAACAAAATTATACAAATTAACCTAAATTTTTCATCTTTTTACTTTGTTAAAATTCGAACGAATTCTCTATAATGCCTTTTTAGACAAGCAAGTTTTAATCCCAAAAAATCCAAAACCAGATGTTATCAAATCAAATTTTATGAGTTCATATAGTTAATTATGGGCTTTTGAACAAAATTATACAGATTAATCTAAAATTTTCAGGTTTTTACTCGGTTAAAATTCGAATGGATTCTCTATAAAGCCCATTTAGACATGCACGTTTTAATCCAAAAAAACGACAACCATATATTATTAATTCAAATTTTATGAGTTCAAATATTTAATTATTGGATTTTGAATGAAATTATACAAATTAATCTTAAATTTTCAATTTTTTATTCAGTTAAAATTCGAACGGATTCTCTATAAAGCCTTTTTAGACATGCACGTTTTAATCCAAACAAAACGAAAACCTGATGTTATTAAATCATATTTTATAAGCTCAAATAATTAATTATGGACTTTTGAACAAAATTATAGAAATTAATCTAAAATTTTCAGTTTTTTGCTCGGTTGAAATTCGAACGGATTCTCTATAAAGCCTTTTTTGATATGCCCGTTTTAATCCTAACAAAACGAAAACCAGGTGTAATTAAATCAAATTTTATGAGTTCAAATAGTTAATTATCGTCTTTCGAACAAAATTATACAGATTAATCTCAAATTTACAGCTTTTTACTCGGTTATAATTCGAACGGATTCTCTATAAAGCCTTTTTAGATGTGCACGTTTTAATCCCAGCAAAACAAAATTCAAATATTATTGATCAAATTTTATGAGTTTAAATAGTTAATTATAGGCTTTTGAACAAAATTATATAGATTAATCTAAAATTTTTAGCTTTTTACTCGATTAAAATTCGACCGGATTCTCTATAAAGCCTTTTTAGACATGCACATTTTAATCCAAACAAAACAAAAACTAGATGTTATTAAATCATATTTTATTAGTTCAGACAGTTAATTATAGGCTTTTGAACAAAATTATACAAATTAATCTAACATTTTAAGCTTTTGCTCGGTTAAAATTCAAACGGATTCTCTATAAAGCTTTTTAAGATATGCTCGTTTTAATCCAAACAAAACAAAAACCATATGTTATTAAATCAAATTTTATGTGTTCAAATAGTTAACTATGGGTTTTTGAACAAAATTATACAGATTAATCTAAAATTTTCAGCCTTTTACTCGGTTAAAATTCGAACGGATTCTTTATAAGGCATTTTTAGACATGCACGTTTTAATCCCAACAAAATCAAAACCAGATGTTATTAAATAAAAATTAATGAGTTCAAATATTTAAGTATGGGCTTTTGAACAAAATTATACAAATTAATCTAAAATTTTCATATTTTTACTTGGTTAAAATTCAAACTGATTCTCTATAAAGCCTTTTTTGATAGGCCCGTTTTAATCCTAACAAAACGAAAACCAAATGTAATTAAATCAAATTTTATGAGTTCAAATAGTTAATTATGGTCTTTTGAACAAAACTATACAGATTAATCTAAAATTTACAGCTTTTTACTCGGTTATAATTTGAACGGATTCTCTATAAAGCCTTTTTAGACTGCACGTTTTAATCCCAACAAAACAAAAACTAGATTTTATAGAATCAAATTTTATGAGTTTAAATAGTTAATTATGGGCTTTTGAACAAAATTATATAGATTAATCTAAAATTTTTAGCTTTTTACTCGGCTAAAATTCGAACGGATTCTCTATAAAGCCTTTTTAGACATGCACATTTTAATACAAACAAAACAAAAACTAGATGTTATTAAATCATATTTTATTAGTTCAAACAGTTAATTATAGGCTTTTGAACAAAATTATACAAATTAATCTAAAATTTTAAGCTTTTGCTCGATTAAAATTCAAACGGATTCTTTATAAAGCCTTTTAAGATATGCTCGTTTTAATCCCAGCAAAACAAAAATCAGATGTTATTAAATCAAATTTTATGAGTTCAAATAGTTAACTATGGGCTTTTGAACAAAATTATACAGATTAATCTAAAGTTTTCAGCTTTTTACTCGGTTAAAATTCAAACGGATTCTCGATAAGTCATTTTTAGATATGCACGTTTTAATCCAAACAAAATCAAAACCAGATGTTATTAAATAGTTAAGTGTGGGCTTTTGAAAAAAATTATACAAATTAATCTAAAGTTTTCAGCTTTTTACTCGGTTAAAATTCAAATGGATTCTCGATAAGTCATTTTTAGATATGCACGTTTTAATCCAAACAAAATCAAAACCAGATGTTATTAAATAGTTAAGTGTGGGCTTTTGAAAAAAATTATACAAATTAATCTAAAATTTTCATATTTTTACTTGGTTAAAATTTGAACGGATTTTCTATAAAGCCTTTTTTGAACTACCCGTTTTAATCCTAACAAAACGAAAACCAGGTGTAATTAAATCAAATTTTATGAGTTCAAATAGTTAATTATGGTCTTTTGAACAAAATTATTCAGATTAATATAAAATTTACAACTTTTTACTTGGTTATAATTCGAACGGATTCTATATAAAGCCATTTTAGAAGTGCATATTTTAATCCAAACAAAACGAAAATTAGATGTTATTAAATCATATTTTATTAGGGTAAATACTTAATTATAGGCTTTTGAACAAAATTATACAAATTAATCTAAAATTTTAAGCTTTTTGCTTGGTTAAAATTCAAACAGATTCTCTATAAAGCCTTTTTAGATATGCTTGTTTTAATCCCAATAAAATGAAAACCAGATGTTATTAAATCAAATTTTATGAGTTCAAATAGTTAACTATGGGCTTTTGAACAAGTCTGGCGTTTAGTTTGTGAACCTGACAACCTTCTTAGTCAGGTCTACAAATGCAAGTACTACCCAACGAGCTCGATCCTTGATTCTGATTATACTCAGAGCTCTTCCTTTGCCTGGAAAGGTTTTAGCATAGCTATCTCTAAACTTCGCAATGGTTTCTTCAAACGTCTTGGCATGTCTAGTAACGTTCAGATCCACTTTAACAAATGGGGTGGCTCTCAGCCTGTACACCTTTATGGTGATTATGAGGTGAATGAGGAAGTCCCTCTACGTGCAGGTACCTTCATGATACATAACCTACCCCGATAGGATGAATCAAAAGTACGAAATTACTTTTCCCATGAAGATGCTAATACCATACTTGATGTACCAATTATTAATGATATAAAAGATACCACACTTCGCGGTCACCATGACTCTGGTATCTGTACAGTACGGTCTGGTTAACAGTTTTTGCAGTTGCAGTCAGGGCCTGTTATTAGGCCCTCCAAACTGTGAAAAATTCAATCCAAATTGCCTACTCTACCCAAGGTTTGTTCCTTTGGATGGCGATTATGTCATGATGCACTACCCTCTAGCCACAAAATCCTTCAAGCCAATCTTGGTACGAGGGTTTGCCCTATTTGTAACATGGCTATTGAATCCATCCTCCATGCTATGAGGGGCTGTCCTAGTGCTAAGGAGCTGCTCCAATTGGCAGGGCTCCTTACTCGAATTTTGTCTTGTAGCGACCCTTTAAAAATTAGACATTATTAGTTTGGGAAAAAGGGTCACTAATTTGAAAAATTAAAATTGGGAATTTGGAAATTGTCCAAAAATTATGAAATTAGGTTTAAATTGGTTTAGAATTAGGAGCACAAAAATCTAGGGTTTGAAACTAAAGTTAGGAATTAAAATTAGAGATTTAGAGTTTGAAAAATTAGGGATTGGAAGATTAGGATAAAATTGGGAATTTAAGATTATGGATTCGAAAGGTTAAATTTAAAAAGGGGAAAGTAATTTTAAAAAGGAATTTGGAATTTTAAATTGAAAAGGAAAAATTTGAAAATTAGGGTTGAAAAAAAAGAATTTTGAAATTAGGGTTTAAAAAAAAGAGTGGGAGTCGCCACCAGACACTTTGGTAGGCCGGACACCGTAAAAACCAGAGATTCGAAAAGGACGGGTCCGAGAGTTGGTTACGGTTTAAAAACGAGTTTAGGGTTTAAAAAAACCGCCCAAAATTGGCACCTTTATCAAAATAACCGCTTAATTAAATTTTAAAAATTTCGTTTTAAAGTGGTTTTTAAATTATGATTTGTTTAAAGATTCGAATAAAGTTTTATTTTTACCATGTCTTTATTCGAAGGCAATGTATACACCGCAACCACTATGTTGGAACGTTGACCGGTTACGACCGAATAAAGACGTGATTATTATATTCATTAATAATAAAGTGTGATGCAAAGTGACAAAAACAACAACAAATATATAAACAACATGTGCATAAAATAACATAATATAAATGCAACATAAGAGTGAACAAAATTAAATCTATGTACAACTAAAATATGCATAGCATAAAACATGACATAAGTAAGAAAACAAAATGCTTAACAAATAAATAAAAGCAATATCTAATCAAAAGAGCATGACAAAAATAAAAACATATACAATAATTATGAAAAGTAAATTAAAAGCATGATAAAAATGTGTAATGCAACAAAATATGTGACAAAGGCATGACAAAAGTAAATAAATAGATGTTCATAAAGTAATAATAAAAAAACATAGGCATAAATAAATAAATAAACACACATGAATGATCATAACAACAAACAAATAAAAAGCAATGCATAATGTAATAAAAAAAAGATGATAAAAATTAAAGCAAATAAATACAATTAAAATAAAGTAAAAAGAAACAAAAACACATTGTAAAGGATCGAATTATAAAACAAAATAAAGAGATAAGGACTCGGAAGACAAATAAACTAAGGGGAAGTGTTCAAAATAAGAATAAAAAAACATGGAGAGACCTAATAATAATAAAATCATTTAAATAGTTAATCTTTGTCTTTTGAGTAAAATTATACAGATTAATCTAAAATTTTTAGCTTCTTACTCGGTTATAATTCGAACGAATTCTCTATAAAGCCTTTTTAGACATGCACATTTTAACCCCAACAAAACCAAAATCAGATGTTATTAAATCAAATTTTATGATTTCAAATAGTTAATTATGGGCATTTGAACAAAATTATACAAAATAATTTAAAATTTTCAACTTTTTGATCGGTTGAAATTCGAACGGATTCTCTTGAAAGACTTTTTAGACATGCACGTTTTAATCTCAACAAAACCAAAATCAGATGTCAGTAAATCAAATTTTATGTGTTCAAATTGTTAATTATGGTCTTTTGAACAAAATTATACAGATTAATCTAAAATTTTCAGCTTTTTACTCGGTTAAAATTCGAATGGATTCTCTATAAAGCCCATTTAGATATGCACGTTTTAATCACAAAAAAAAACATATGTTAGTAAATCAAATTTTATGAGTTCAAATAGTTAATTATTGGCTTTTGAGCAAAATTATACAGATTAATCTAAAATTTTCAGCTTTTTACTCGGTTATAATTCGAACGGATTCTCTATAAAGCCTTTTTCAAAACCAGATGTTATTAAATCAAATTTTATGAGTTCAAATAGTTAATTATGGTCTTTTGAACAAAATTATACAGATTAATCTAAAATTTTCAGCTTTCTACTCGGTCAAAATTCGAACGGATTCTCTATAAAGCCTTTTTAGACATGCACGTTTTAATCCCAACAAAACTAAAACCAGATGTTATTATATGAAATTTTATGAGTTTAAATAGTTAAAGATGGTCTTCTGAACAAAATTATATAGATTAATCTAAAATTTTCAGCTTTTTACTCGGTTAAAATTTGAACGGATTTTCTATAAGGTATTTTTAGATATGCAAGTTTTAATTCCAACAAAACGAAAACTAGATGTTACTAAGTCAAATTTTATGAGTTCAAATACTTAATTATGGGCTTTTGAACAAAATTATACAGATTAATCTAAAATTCTCAGCTTTTTACTCGGTTAAAATTCGAACCGATTCTCTATAAAGCCCATTTAGACATGCACATTTTAATACAAAAGAACGACAACCATATATTATTAAATCAAATTTTATGAGTTCAAATTTTATGAGTTCAAATAGTTAATTACAGATTTTTGGTGAATAGATCTTGAAGGTAAATTTTTGGATTTTTATTCTTTTCTAAGGTTCTTTATTGAAATTCCCAAGTATTAGCTTGCTAATCTTTTAATAAAAACTTGATTCTATGTTTTTAATGTTAGATCTAGTGTTTTTGTGGAAGTTTTTGTGAAATCTTTTTGGATCTCATTTAATGCTGGAATTAGATGGATTCAATTGTGTTTTTATGTTAATTAAATGATTAATTGAGTCTTGATTTAATAGCATATTAATTTAATCCCGGAATAATGCAATCGGTGTAGTTTTAAGGTGCTTTTCGGTTGTTTTATGGGCTGTTTTAGATGCTTAAATGTTTCTGGAGATATAAGGATGGTTTGGATGTGTTTTTGGATCATAATTGAAGTGGATTAGATGTTAGATTCATTAGGTTTTGGGTTGTTGTTGTTAGGATGCGTTTCGGCTTAGTTTACGGTCTTTTCGGCTAAGTTTTCGGTAGTTTAATGGTGATCGGATATGGCTGTTGGTTTGAGCATGTTATGATGTGAGAATTCTCTGTTTTTTATGTTGTAGAAGAGGTACAAGAAGAAGCTTGAGTGCTGGTGCGTTGGTGCGATCATCAGATAGCGGCGAAAGCTTGTTTCGCTTGTTGGTGAGTGATTAATGATTTAAAGTGAGTCGCGTTTGGTACGTTCTGTTTTGGGGACTATGGAAGAGTGTGAAAACATTCCATAGTTCAAGAGTAAGTAAAGTAATTGTTTTTGATAAACCGATATGAGTTTCGGCTACATTTAATAAAGGCATTATGTGGTAATGCAATGAGATTTATGTAAAAGCATGAGCATGATTTGAAATGGTGCATACATGAGAATTACTTGCTGAAATGCATAGCTTATATAGCATCCATGATTATGGAAAATTATGAGAAATAATTTGGAATACAATGTGGTTAATTGCCTTATACATGATGGTGCCCTTGGGCATGGCTTTGGTTCATTTGTTGAACATATTATGCATGCATTATGAGCAGCAAGTTATCATGCACATTTGATTATGATATTGGCTTAGTGACACTAACTTTAGATTCGAATACGAATGAAATGTCATTAGGATTGAGTGTACTATAAAATAATGAGAATATTGAATTTGCCTACATGTAAACAAGGGTGACTTTATGTCCAACCGTGCGTGGTAGTGCCGCCTACACGTAAACAAGGGTGACTTTGTGTCCGACCGTGCGTGTAGAGCTTGCCTATATGTAAACAAGGGTGACTTTGTGTCCGACCGTGCATATAGTTGACCCATACGTAAACAAGGGTGACTTTGTGTCCAACCGTGCATAGTGGGGGATAACATGTATACAAGGGTGACTAAGTGTCCGACCGATGCATGTTGAGATAAAGGATCCGTGTATTCGGTGAACTTAAGGTTCACATTAAGTGGTCACTAGAATGCCAATATACATACATGAATTTGAGAATAAGATTGTACATCATTTATAAATTGTTTTGAAAAGGTTATATGAATTCAAGGGTGCGTATGATTTTAAGAATATGAGCATTAGATGTTTGCATGCATGATTTAATAAAGTGTTTCAAGTTATGATTTCATCATGATTTTAAATAGATGCATTGATGATTTGTGTAGAGCTTCCTCACTAAGCATGTTTGCTTAAGCTCTCTTTTCATCCTTGCAGAAAAATAAAGGCAATTGAGGCTTCGTTCGAGGCAAGGGAACCAAGGGGAAGAATCATTTGAATTTGGTATGTTTTTGGCAAATAGATTGGGCAAGGCAATGTGTAACACAACCTATGTGAGGAGTGTGTACTTAGGCTTTGGTTCATGTTGTAATAAGACCATTATTGTTTGATTGTTAATTGTTGAACTTTGGAATTATTTGAATTGTTGAAGCATGTACTAACATGATTGTTATGTTATTAATCATTCTCTAGGGAGCATGCCTATAGCTTGAATGATATCCATGACGTAGTTGATTATGTGTCATATGTTGTTAATCATGATTAGGATTGATGCATTTAGTGGTTATAATTAATGGTTGAGTTTTGAGTAGTTGGTGTGCACTTAGTGTAATGAAACTTTTGGTTCCAGACCCAAAGTTTCGAAACCTTCGGTTGAAGGTTCCGAAACCTTTGTCAAATAGTTTCGAAACCTTCATAAGGTTTCGGAACCTTGCGGGCTGTTTCAATTCTGGGAAGTTACTGGACGCGATAAGTTTCGAAACTTTCCAGGAAAGTTTCGAAACCTTTTACAAAAAGTTTCGGAACCTCTAGGAAGGTTTTGAAACCTTTGATCACCTAGAATTGGAAGTTGCTAGAAATTATATTTTAGTCCCGGATATCTTCCTTTGTTCGATTAAGGTACTTACAGATGTTATTTTGAGCTGAAATTTTGCATGCATGCTTAAAGTTGATTTAATTCCAAGATGGTTAATCTAATTTGGTTGAAGTCCTTGTATTTTGGAATATTTACATTTTGGTGCCTAAATTAGAGAAACATACAATCGATGATGTTAGAATGATCCATTTGAGTTGAAATTTGCTGTGAAGAACACTTGAGTGTCTAATTGAACATTGATGAAAATAATTTCTATTTTACCAAATGAATTTAAAAGTTTTACGTTTTAGTCCTTAATCTACGTTAGTGTCTAATCGGATGTATGTTTTAATTAATGTGTTACCGGTATTGCTTTGTATGAGACCTTGTCACGTAGGAATAAGATTGTACATCTAGGTAAGATAAAATAAAAAAATATATAATGGTTTTAGGGTTGTTTATCGAATCAAACCTTCGTAGGTTTGGTTTGATATTCCCCGTGTAACCCGTTAGTGCCGGTTTCGTCTAGGTCGGGCTAAGGGGGTTACATATTCAATCATATTTTATGAGTTCAAATAAATAATTATGGGCTTTTGAAGAAAATTATACAAATTAATCTAAAATTTTCAGCTATTTGTTCGATTAAAATTCGAACGCATTCTCTATAAAGCCTTTTTAGATATGCTTGTTTTAATCCCAATAAAACAAAAACCAGATATTATTAAATCAAATTTTATGAGTTCAAATAGTCAACTATGGGCTTTTGAACAAAATTATACAGATTAATCTAAAATTTTCAGCTTTTGACTCGGTTAAAATTGGAACGGATTCTCTATAAGGCAATTTTAGACATGCACGTTTTAATCCCAACAAAATGAAAACCAGATGTTATTAAATAAAAAATTATGAGTTCAAACAGATAATTATGGGCTTTTGAACAAAATTATACAAATTAATCTAAAATTTTCAGCTTTTTACTTGGATAAAATTCGAACGGATTCTCAATAAAGCCTTTTTAGATATGCTTGTTTTAATCCCAACAAAACAAAAACCAGATGTTATTAAATCAAAAATTTATGAGTTCAAATAGTTAAATATGGGCTTTTGAACAAAATTATACAAATTAATGTAAAATTTTCAGCTTTTTACTCGTTAAAATTCGAACGGATTCTCCATAAGGAATTTTTAGACATGCACGTTTTAATCCCAACAAAATGAAAACCATATGTTATTAAATAAAAATTTATGAGTTCAAATAGTTAATTATAGATTTTGAATAAAATTATACAAATTAATCTAAAATTTTCAGCTTTTTACTTGGTTAAAATTCGAACGATTCTCTATAAAACTCATTTTGACATGTACGTTTTAATCCAAGAAACGACAACCATATATTATTAAATCAAATTTTATGAGTTAAAATAGTTAATTATAGGCTTTTGAATAAAATTATACAGATTAATCTAAAATTTTCAATTTTTTATTCGGTTAAAATTCGAACGGATTCTCTATAAAGCCTTTTTAGACATGCACATTTTAATCCCAACAAAACGAAAACCAGATGTTATTAAATTATATTTTATGAGATCGAATAATTAATTATGGACTTTTGAACAAAATTATACAAATTAATCTAAAATTTTCATCTTTTTACTCCGTTAAAATTCGAACGGATTCTATATTAAGCCTTTTTTTAGACATGCACGTTTTAATCCAAAAAAACGACAACCATATATTATTAAATCAAATTTTATGAGTTCAAATAGTTAATTATTGGCTTTTTAATAAAATTATACAGATTAATCTAAAATTTTCAATTTTTTATTCGGTTAAAATTCTAACAGATTCTCTATAAAACCTTTTTAGACATGCACATTTTAATCCCAACAAAACGAAAACCGGATGTAATTAAATCAAATTTTATGAGTTCAAATAGTTAATTATGGTCTTTTGAACAAAATTATATGGATTAATCTAAATTTTGTAGCTTTTTACTCAGTTAATATTCTAACGGATTCTCTATAAAGCCTTTTTAGACCTGTATATTTTAATCCCAACAAAACAAAAACCAGATGTTATTAAATCAAATTTTATGAGTTCAAATAGTTAATTTTTGGCTTTTTAGCAAAATTATACAAATTAATCTAAATTTTTCAGCTTTTTACTCAGTTATAATTCGAACGAATTCTCTATAAAGACTTTTTAAACATGCACATTTTAATCACAACAAATCGAAAACCAGATGTTATTAAATCATATTTTATGAGTTGAAATAGTTAATTATGGGCTTTGTAAGAAAGTTATACAAATTAATCAAAAAATTTCAGCTTTTTACTGGGTTAAAATTTGAACGGATACTCTATAAAGCCTTTGTTGATATGCCCGTTTTAAACCCAACAAAACGAAAACCAGATGTGATTAAATCAAATTTTATGAGATCAAATAGTTAATTATGGTCTTTGGAATAGAATTATACAAATTAAACTAAAATTTTCAGCTATTTACTCGGTTAAAATTCGAACGGATTCTTTATAAAGCATTTTTAAAAATGGCCAACAAAAAGAAAACCAAATGTTATTAAGTCAAATTTTATGAGTTCAAAAAGTTAATTATGGGCTTTTGAACAAAATTATACAAATTAGTTTAAAATTTTCAGTTTTTTACTCAGTTAAAATTCGAACGGATTCTCTATAAAGCCAATTTAGACATGCACGTTTAAACAAAAAACAACAACCATATATTACTAAACCAAATTTTATGAGTTCAAATAGTTAATTATTGGCTTTAGAATAAACTTATACAGATTAATCTAAAATTTTCAATTTTTTACTCGGATAAAATTCGAACAGATTCTCTATAAAGCCTTTTTTGACATGCACATTTTAATCCCAACAAAAAAAACAAATGTAATTAAATCATATTTTAAGAGTTCAAATAGTTAATTATGGGCTTTTGAACAAAATTATTCATATTAATCTAAAACTTTCATCTTTTTACTCGATTAAAATTCGAACGATTCTCAATAAAGCCTTTTTAGACAAGCACGTTTTAATCCCAATATAACCAAAACCAGATGTTATTAAATCAAATTTTAAGAGTTCAAAAAGTTAATTATGGGATTTTGTAAAAAATTATACAAATTAATCGAAAATTTTCAGCTTTTTACTCGGTTAAAATTTGGACGGATTTTCTATAAAGCCTTTTTTGATATTCCCATTTTAACCCCAACAAAACCAAAACCAGATGTTATTAAGTAAAGTTTTATGAGTTTAAATAGTCAAAGATGGGCTTTTGAACAAAATTATATAGATTAATCTAAAATTTTCAGCTTTTTACACGATTAAAATTCGAACAGATTCTCTATAAGGTATTTTTAGACATGCATGTTTTAATCCCAACAAAACGAAAATCAGATGTTATTAAGTCAAATTTTATGAGTTCAAATAGTTAATTGTGGTCTATTGAACAAAATTATACAGATTAATCAAAAATTCTCAGCTTTTAATACGTTTAAAATTCGAATGGATTCTCAATAAAGCCCATTTAGACATGAACGTTTTAATCCCAAAAAAACGACAACCATATATTATTAAATCAAATTTTATGAGTTCAAATATTTAATTATTGGCTTTTGAACAAAATTATACAGATTAATCTAAAATTTTCAGCTTTTTTTGGTTATAATTCGAACGGATTCTCTATAAAGCCTTTTTAGACATGTACATTTTAATCCCAACAAAATGAAAACAGATGTAATTAAATCATATTTTATGAGTTCAAATAGTTAATTATGAGCTTTTGAACAAAATTATACATATTAATCTAAAATTTTCAGCTTTTTACTTGGTTAAAATTCGAACGGATTCTCTATAAAGCCTTTTTTGATATGCCTATTTTAATCTTAACAAAACGAAAACCAGATGTAATTAAATCAAATTTTATGAGTTCAAATAGTTAATTATGGGCTTTTGAACAAAATTATACAGATTAATCTAAAATTTTCAACTTTTTACTCGGTTAAAATTTGAATGAATTCTTTAAAAGGCATTTTTAGATATGCACGTTTTAATACCAATAAAAGAAAAACCAAATGTTATTGAATCAAATTTTATTAGTTTAAAAAGTTAATTACGGGCTTTTGAACAAAATTATATAGATTAATCTAAAATTTTTTGCTTTTTACTATGTTAAAATTCTAACGGATTCTCTATAAAGCATTTTTAGACATGCACATTTTAAATCCCAACAAATCCAAATCCAGATGTTATTAAGTCAAGTTTCATGAGTTTAAATAGTTAAAAATGGGCTTTTGAACAAAATTATACAAATTAATGTAAAATTTTCAGCTTTTTACTCGGTTAAAATTCGAACGGATTCTCTGTAATGCAAATTTAGACAAGCACGTTTTACTCGGTTAAAATTCGAACGGATTCTCTATAAGGTATTTTTAGACATGGACGTTTTAATCCCAATAAAATGAAAACTAGATATTATTAAATCAAATTTTATGAGTTCAAATAGTTAAATATGGGCTTTTTAACAAAATTATCCAGATTAATCTAATATTTCCAGCTTCTTACTCGGTTAAAATTCGAACATATTCTCTATAAAGCCTTTTTAGACATGCACGTTTTAATCCCAACAAAACGAAAACCAGATGTTATTGAATAAAATTTTATGAGTTGAAATAGTTAATTATGGGCCTTTGAACAAAATTATGCAGATTAATTCAAAAAATTTTCAACTTTTTACTCGGTTAAAATTGAAATGGATTCTCTATAATGCATTTTTGGGCATCCACGTTTTAATCCCAACAAAACGAAAATCAGATGTTATTAAATGAAATTTTATGAGTTCAAATAGTTAACTATGGGATTTTGAACAAAATTATACAGATTAATATAAAATTTTAGCTTTTTACTCGCTTAAAATTCGAACGAATTCTCTATAAAGCATTTTTGGAAATGCACGTTTTAATCCAAACAAAACGAAAACTAAATGTTATTAATCCAAAATTTATGAGTTCAAATAGTTAATTATGGGCTTTTGAACAAAATTATACAAATTAATCTAAAATTTTCAGTTTTTTACTCGGTTATAATTCGAACGAATTCTCTATAAAGCCTTTTTAAACATGCACATTTTAATCCCAACAAAACGAAAACCAGATGTTACTAAATCATATTTTATGAGTTGAAATAGTTAATTATCGGCTTTTTAAGAAAGTTATACAAATTAATCTAAAATTTTCATCTTTTTTCTAGGTTAAAATTCGAACGGATTCACTATAAAGCCTTTTTTGATATACTCGTTTTAATCCTAACAAAACGAAAACCAGATGTAATTAAATCAAATTTTATGAGTTGAAATCGGAATTATAGTCTTTTGAAAAAAATTATACGGATTAATCTAAAATTTTTTAACTTTTTACTCGGTTAAAATTCGAATGGATTCTCTATAAAGCATTTTCTGTCAGCACGTTTTAATCCCAATAAAACAAAATACATATTTTATTAAATCAAATTTTATGAGTTCAAATAGTTAATTATTGGCACTTGAACAAAATTATACAGATTAATATAAAATTTTCAATTTTTTATTCGGTTAAAATTCGAACAGATTCTCTATAAAGCCTTTTTAGACATGTACATTTTAATCCAAACAAAACGAAAACCAGATATTATTAAATCATATTTTATGAGTTCAAATAGTTAATTATAGGTTTTGAACAAAATTATACAAATTAATCTAATTTTGTTCGGTTAAAATTCGAACGGATTCTCTATAAAGCCTTTTTAGATATGCTCGTTTTAATCCCAACAAAATGAAAACAAGATGTTATTAAATCAAATTTTATGAGTTCAAATAGTTAACTATGGGCTTTTGAACAAAATTATACAAATTAATCTAAAATTTTCAGCTTTTTACTTTGTTAAAATTCGAACGGATTCTCTATAAAGACTTTTTGATATGCCTATTTTAATCTTAACAAAACGAAAACCAGATGTAATTAAATCAAATTTTATGAGTTCAAATAGTTAATTATGGTCTGATGAACAAAATTATATAGATTAATCTAAAATTTTCAGCTTTTCACTCTGTTAAAATTCGAACGGATTCTCTATAAAGCCTTTTTAGACATGAACATTTTAATCCCAACAAAACAAAAAACAAATGTTATTGAATCAAATTTTATGAGTTTAAATAGTTGATTACTGGCTTTTGAACAAAATTATGTAGATTAATCTAAAATTTTTCGCTTTTTACTCGGTTAAAATACGAACGGATTCTCTATAAAGCATTTTTAGACATGCACATTTTAAATACCAACAAAACGAAAACCTGATGTTATTAAATCATATTTTATGAGTTCAAATAGTTAATTATGGGCTTTTGAACAAAATTATACATATTGATCTAAAATTTTCAGCTTTTTACTCGGTTAAAATTCAAGCGGATTCTCTATAAAGCCTTTTAGATATGCACGTTTTAATCCCAATAAAACCAAAACTAGATATTATTAAGTCAAGTTTTATGAGTTTAAATAGTTAAAGATGGGCTTTTGAACAAAATTATTTAGGTTAATCTAAAATTTTCAGCTTTTTACTAAGTTAAAATTCGAACGGGTTCTCTACAAATCCCATTTAGACATGCACGTTTTAATCCCAACAAAACCAAAATCAGTTGTGATTAAATCAAATTTTATGTGTTCAAATAGTTAACTATGGTCTTTTGAACAAAATTATACACATTAATCTAAAATTTTCAGCTTTTTATTCGGTTAAAATTCGAACGGGTTCTCTATAAAGACTTTTTAGATATGCTCGTTTTAATCCCAATAAAACAAAAACCAGATGTTATTAAATCAAAATTTATGAGTTCAAATAGTCAACTATGGGCTTTTGAACAAAATTATATAGATTAATCTAAAATTTTTAGCTTTTTACTCGGTTAAAATTCGAACGGATTCTCTATAAGGAATTTTTAGATATGCACGTTTTAATCCCAACAAAATGAAAACCAGATGTAATTAAATCAAATTTTATGAGTTCAAATAGTTAAATATGGTCTTATGAACAAAATTATACATATTATTCTAAAATTTTCAGCTTTTTACTCGGTTAAAATTCGAAAGGATTCTCTATAAAGTCTTTTCAAACATGCACGTTTTAATCCCAACAAAACCAAAACCAGATGTTATTAAATCTAATTTTATGAGTTTAAATAATTAAATATGGGATTTTGTACAAAATTATATAGATTAATCTAACATTTACTGCTTTTTACTCGTTTAAAATTCGAACGGATTCTCTAAAAGATATTTTTAGACATGCACATTTTAATCCCAACAAAAAAAAACTAATATTATTAATTCATATTTTATGAGTTCAAATAGTTAATTATAGGCTTTTGAACAAAATTATACAGATTAATCTAAAATTTTTAGCTTTTTACTCTCTTAAAATTCGAACGAATTCTCTATAAAGCCCATTTAGACATGCACGTTTTAATCCCATCAAATTTTATGAGTTCAAATAGTTAATTATTGACTTTTAAGCGGATTCTCTATAAAGCATTTTTAGACATGTACGTTTCAATTCCAACAAAACAAAAACCGGATTTTATTAAATCAAATTTTATGAGTTTAAATAGTTAAATATGGGATTTTGAACAAAATTATATTGATTAATCTAAAATTTTTAGCTTTTTACTCGGTTAAAGTTTAAACGGATTCTCTATAAGGCATTTTAAGACATGCACGTTTTAATCCCAACAAAACGAAAACTAGATGTTATTAAGTCAAATTTTACGAGTTCAAATAGTTAATTATGGGCATTTGATCAAAATTATACAGATTAATCTAAAATTCTCAGCTTTTTTCTCGGTTAAAATTCGAATGGATTCTCTATAAAGCCCATTTAGACATGCACGTTTTAATCCCAACAAAACGAAAAACAAATGTTATTAAATAAAATTTTATGAGTTCAAATAGTAACTATGGGTTTTTGAACAAAATTATACAAATTAATCTAAAATTTTTAGCTTTTTACTTTGTTAAAATTCGAAAGGATTCTTCATAAAGCCCATTTAGATATACATGTTTTAATCCCTATAAAACCAAAATCAGATGTGATTAAATCAAATTTTATGAGTTCAAATAGTTAATTATGGTCTTTTGAACAAAATTATACACATTAATCTAAAATTTTCAGCTTTTTACTCGGTTAAATTTCTAACGAATTCTCTATAATGCCCATTTAGACATGCACGTTTTAATCCCGAAAAAATGGAAACTATATGTTATTAAATCAAATTTTATGAGTTCAGATAGTTAATTATTGGCTTTTGAACAAAATTATACAGATTAATCTAAAATTTTCAGCTTTTTACTCGGTCAAAATTCGAACGGATTCTCTATAAAGTATTTTTAGACATGTACGTTTCAATTCCAATAAAACCAAAACCAGATTTTATTAAATCAAATTTTATAAGTTTAAATAGTTAAATATGGGCTTTTGAACAAAATTATATTAATTAATCTAAAATTTTCAGCTTTTTACTAGGTTAAAGTTTGAACGGATTCTCTATAAGGCATTTTAAGATATGCACGTTATAATCCTAACAAAATGAAAACTAGATGTTATAACGTCATATTCTATGAGTTCAAATAATTAATTATGGGCTTTTTAACAAAATTATACAGATTAATCTAAAATTTTCAGCTTTTTACTCAGTTAAAATTCGAACGAATTCTCTATAAAGCCCATTTAGACATGCACGTTTTATTTCAAAAAAACGACAACCATATATTATTAAATCAAATTTTATGAGTTCAAATAGTTAATTATTGTCTTTTGAACAAAATTATACAGATTAATCTAAAAATTTTAGCTTTTTACTCGGTTAAAATTCGAACGAATTCTCTATAAAGCCTTTTTAGACATGCACATTTTAATCCAAACAAAACAAAAACCAAATTTTATTATATGAAATTTTATGAGTTTAAATAGTTAAAGACGAGCTTTTGAACAAAATTATATTAATTAATCTGAAATTTTCAGCTTTTTACTCGGTTAAAGTTCGAACGGATTCTCTATAAGGCATTTTAAGACATGCACGTTATAATCCTAACAAAATGAAAACTAGATGTTATTAAGTCAAATTTTATGAGTTTAATAGTTAATTATGGGCCTTTGAACAAAATTATATAGATTAATCTAAAATTTTTAGCTTTTTACTCAGTTAAAATTCGAAAGGATTCTCTATAAGACATTTTTAGACATGCACGTTTTAATCCCAAAAAAACAAAAACCAGATGTTTTTAAATCATATTTTATGAGTTCAAATTGTTAATTATGGTCTTTTGAACAAAATTATACAGATTAATTTAAAATTTTCAGCTTTTTACTCGGTCAAAATTCGAACGGATTCTCTATAAAGCATTTTTAGACATGTACGTTTCAATTCCAATAAAACCAAAATTAGATGTTGTTATATCAAATTTTATGAGTTCAAATAGTTAATTGTTGGCTTTTGAACAAAATTATACAGATTAATATAAAATTTTCATCTTTTTACTCGGTTAAAATTCGAACGGATTCTCTGTAAAGCCTTTTTAGATATGAAAATTTTAATCCCAACAAAACGAAAACCAAATGTTATTAAATCATATTTTATAAGTTCAAATAGTTAATTATGGGCTTTTAAACAAAATTATACAGATTAATCTAAAATTTTCAACTTTTTAATAGGTTAAAATTCAAACGGATTCTCTATAAAGCGTTTTTAAACATGCACGTTTTAATTCCAACAAAAAGAAAACCAGATGTTATTAAATCAAATTTTATGAGTTGAAATAGTTAATTATTGGCTTTTGAAAATAATTATACAGATCAATCTTAACTTTTTAGCTTTTTACTCAGTTAAAATTCGAACGGATTCTCTATAAAGCCTTTTTAGACATGCACATTTTAATCCCAACAAAACGAAAACCAGATGTTATTAAATCAAATTTTATGAGTTAATATAGTTAACTATGGGCTTTTGAACAAAATTATGCAGATTAATCTAAAATTTTCAGCTTTTTACTCGGTTAAAATTCAAACGGATTTTATACAAGGCATTTCTAGACATGTACATTTTAATACCAACAATACGAAAACTTGATGTTATTAAATAAAAATTTATGAGTTCAAATAGTTAATTATGAGCTTTTGAACAAAATTATACAAATTAATCTAAAATTTTCAGCTTTTTAATTGGTTAAATTTCGAACGAATTCTCTATAAAGCCTTTCTAGATATGCACGTTTTAATCCCAACAAAACGAAACCAGATGTAATTAAATCAAATTTTATGAGTTCAAATAGTTAACTATGGGCTTCTGAACAAAATTATACAGATTAATCTAAAAATTTCAGCTTTTTACTTGATTAAAATTCGAACGGATTCTCTATAAAGCCTTTCTAGACATGCACGTTTTAATCCCAACAAAACCAAAACCAGATGTTATTGAATCAAATTTTATGAGTTTAAATAGTTAATTATGGGCCTTTGAAAAAAATTATATAGATTATTATAAAATTTCCAGCTTTTTACTCGGTTAAAATTCGAACGAATTCTCTATAAGGCATTTTTAGACATGCACGTTTTAATCCCAACAAAACGAAAACTAGATGTTATTAAATAAAATTTTAAGAGTTCAAATAGTTAATTATGGGCTTTTGAACAAAATTATACAAATTAATGTAAAATTTTCAGCTTTTTACTTGGTTAAAATTTGAAAGGATTCTCTATAAAGCCTTTTTTGATATTCCCGTTTTAACCCCAACAAAACGAAAGCCAGATGTATTAAATCAAATTTTAAGAGTTCAAATAGTTAATTATGGGATTTAGAACAAAATTATACAAATTAATCTAAAATTTTCAGCTTTTTACTTGGTTAAAATTCGAACTGATTCTCTATAAAGCCTTTTTGATACTCCCGTTTTAACCCCAACAAAACGAAAACCAGATATAATTAAATCAAATTTTATGACTTCAAATAGTTAATTATGGGCTTTTGAACAAAATTATACAGATTAAATTAAAATTTTCAGCTTTTTACTCTGTTAAAATTCGAACGGATTCTCTATAAAGCCTTTCTAGACATGCGCATTTTAATCCCAACAAAACCAAAACCAGATGTTATTGAATAAAATTTTATGAGTTTAAATTGTTAATTATGGTCTTTTGAACAAAATTATATAGATTAATCTAAAATTTTCTGCTTTTTACTTGGTTAAAATTCGAACGGATTCGCTATAAAGCATTTTTAGACTTGCACGGTTTAATCCCAACAAAACGAAAATCAGATGTTATTAAATAAAAATTTATGAGTTCAAATAGTTAATTATGGGCTTTTGAACAAAATTATACAAATTAATCTAAAATTTTCAGCTTTATACTTGGTTAAAATTCGAACAGATTCTCCATAAGGCTTTTTAGACATGCACGTTTTAATCCCAACAAAATAAAAACCGGATGTTATTAAATCAAATTTTATGATTTCAAATAGTTAACTATGGGCTTTTGAACAAAATTAAACAGATTAATCTAAAAATTTCTGCTTTTTACTAGGTTAAAATTTGAACGGATTCTCTATAAAGCCTCTTTAGACATGAATGTTTTAATCCCAACAAAACAAAAACCAGATATTATTGAATCAAATTTTATGAGTTTAAATAGTTAATTATGGCCTTTCGAACAAAATTATATAGATTAATCTAAAATTTTTAGCTTTTTACTCAGTTAAAATTTGAACGGATTCTCTATAAAGCATTTTTAGACATGTACATTTTAATCCAAACAAAACGAAAAGCTGATGTTATTAAATTATATTTTTTGAGTTCAAATAGTTAATTATGGTCTTTTGAACAAAATTATACAGATTGATCTAAAATTTTCAGCTTTTTACACGGTTAAAATTCGAATGAATTCTCTTTAAAGCCTTTTTTGACATGCACATTTTAATCCAAAAAAAAACAAAATCAGATTTTATTAAATCAAATTTTATGAGCTTAAATAGTTAAATATGGGCTTTTGAATAAAATCATATATATTAATCTAAAATTTTCAGCTTTTTACTCGATTAAAATTCGAACTGATTCTCTATAAAGCCTTTTTTGATATTCCCGTTTTAACCCCAACAAAACGAAAACCAGATATAATTAAATCAAATTTCATGAGTTCAAATAGTTAATTATGGGCTTTTGAACAAAATTTTACAGATTAATCTAAAATTTTCAACCTTTTACTCGATTAAAATTCGAATAGATTCTCTATAAAGCCTTTTTAGACATGAACGTTTTAATCCCAACAAAACCAAAACCTGATGTTATTAAATTAAATTTTATGAGTTTAAATAGTTAATTATAGGCTTTTGAACAAAACTATATATATTAATCTAAAATTTTCAGTTTTTTACTCAGTTAAAATTCGAACGGATTCTTTATAAAGCCCATTTAGACATGCACGTTTTATATCAAATTTTATGAGTTCAAATAGTTAATTCTTGGGTTTTGAACAAAATTATAAAGATTAATCTAAAATTTTTAGCTTTTTACTCGGTTAAAATTAGGACGAATTCTCTATAAAGCCTTTTTAGACATATACATTTTAATCCCAACAAAATGAAAACCAGATGTTATTAAATCAAATTTTATGAGTTCAAATAGTTAGCTATGGGTTTTTGAAAAAAATTATATAGATTAATCTAAAATTTTCAGTATTTTACTCGGTTAAAATTCGAATAGATTCTCTATAAGGTATTTTTAGACATGCACGTTATAATACAGCAAAACGAAAACCAGATGTTATTAAATCAAATTTTATGAGTTTAAATAGTTAATTATGGGCTTTTGAACAAAGTTATACAGATTAATGTAAAATTTTGAGATTTTTACTCGGTAAAAATTCGAACAGAGTCTCTATAATACCCATTTAGACAAGCACGCTTTAATCTCAAAAGAACGATAACCAAATATTATTAAATCAAATTTTATGAGCTCAAATAAATAATTATTGGCTTTTGAACAAAATTATACAGATTAATCTAAAATTTTGTGCTTTTCACGCGGTTAAAATTCAAACGGATTCTCTATAAAGCCCATTTAAACTTGCACGTTTTAATCTCAACAAAACTATATACAAATGTTATTAATTAAAATTTTATGAGTTCAAATAGTTAATTATGGACTTTTGAATAATATTATACAACTTAATCTAAAATTTTTAGCTTTTTACTCGGTTAAAATTAGAACGAATTCTCAATAAAACCCATTTAGACTTGCACGTTTTAATCTCAACAAAACGATAACCAAATGTTATCAATCAAAATTTTATGATTTTAAATAATTAATTATGGGCTAGGGAATAATATTAAACGGATTAATCTAAAATTTTTAGCTTTTTACTCTGTTAAATTTGAATTGATTCTTTATAAAACCCATTTAGACATGCACATTCCAACAAAACGATAACCAAATGATATCAAATAAAATTTGATGAGTTCAATTACTTAATTATGGGCTTTGGAATAAAATTATACTACTTAATCTAAAATTTTAAGCTTTTTACTAGGTTAAATTTCGAACGGATTTTCTATAAAACCCATTTATACTTGCACATTTTGATCTCAGCTAAATGATGACCAAATGTTATCAACTAAAATTTTATGAGGTCAAATAGTTAATTATGTGTTTTTCAATAAAATCATACAGATTAATCTAAAATTTTCAGCTTTTTATTCTATTAAAATTCGAACGGATTCTCTATATGCCCATTCAGACATGTACGTTTTAATCCCAACAAAATGATAACCAAATGTTATTAAATCAAATTTTATGAGTTCAAATAGTTAACTATGGGCTTTTGATCAAATTTATACAAATTAATCTAAAATTTTGAGATTTTTACTCGGTTAAAATTCGAATGGATTCTCTATAATACCCATTTAGAAGAGCACGCTTTAATCTCAAAAGAACGATAACCAAATATTATTAAACCAAATTTTATGATCTCAAATAAATAATTATTGGCTTTTGAACAAAATTATATAGATTAATCTAAAATTTTCTGCTTTTTACGCGGTTAAAATTCGAACGGATTCTCTATAAAGCCCATTTAAACTTGCATATTTTAATCTCAACAAAACGATATAAAAATGTTATTAATTAAAATATTATGAGTTCAAATAGTTAATTATGGTCTTTTGAACAATATTATACAACTTAATCTAAAATTTTTGGCTTTTTACTCGGTTAAAATTAGAACGGATTCTCAATAAAACCCATTTAGACTTGTAAGTTTTAATCTCAACAAAACGATAACCAAATGTTATCAATCAAAATTTTATGATTTTAAGTAGTTAATTATGGGCTAGTGAATAATATTATACAGATTAATCTAAAATTTTTAGCTTTTTACTCTGTTAAATTTGAACTAATTCTTTATAAAGCTCATTTAGACATACACATTCCAACAAAACGATAACCTAATGATATTAAATAAAATTTTATGAGTTCAATTACTTAATCATGGGCTTTTGAATATAATTATACTACTTAATCTAAAATTTTAAGCTTTTTACTAGGTTAAATTTCGAACGGATTTTCTATAAAACCCATTTATACTTGCACGTTTTGATCTCAGCTAAACGATAACCAAATGTTATCAACTAAAATTTTATGAGGTCAAATAGTTAATTATGTGTTTTTCAATAAAATTATACAGATTAATCTAAAATTTTCAGTTTTTTACTCTATTAAAATTCGAACGGGTTCTCTATATAGCCCATTCAGACATGCACGTTTTAATCTCAACAAAACGATAACCAAATGTTATTAAATCAAATTTTATGAGTTCAAAAAGTTAATTATGGGCTTTTGAACAAAGTTATACAGATTATGTAACCCCTAAAATTAACTTAATTTCTTAGATTACAAGTTAGGGTTTACGAATTGAAAACTTGTTTCGTAAGTTAGGGTTTTTACAAAAATTTAAATATAATATTCAAATAATTTATTAAATAATTAATAAATTAAAATAATAATGAAAATTAAACATTTACAAAATAAAGTTCAACTCATAATTTTATAAACAGTAATTGTTGCAAAAACCCATAACATTTAATGTTCAAATTACAGAAATTATTATTCAAATAAAAATGATCCAGAATCCGTAAACTGAAAAACATACTATAAATCAGGAATGAAACAGGATCCTCCAAGTACCGTACCGAGCCTAGGACTGAGATCTGAAACAAAAATCTGAGAGGGTGTAAGCTAGGGAGCCTAGTGTGTCTCTAGAACAGATAAACGGAATAACAGAACAGAACATGCAGAATAGACAGAGTATGCATGACATGCACCCATCTCCGAACACCACAGGAGAATTGGTCCCCAGACCATTCTAACACCATCACACCAACAGAAGTGGTATCTCGACCCGAAGGTGGAGCCACTGAACAGAAGTGATAAATCACTAACTTCCCCGTATACAGATAATATCCCAGATGCCATGTTATATGCAGATATAGAATCAGAATGCATGCCTTATAGTCTAATAGGAGGCAGGCATGACAGATAACAAAATCAGAAATAATATGTCAGAATGATGCATGATCACACGGTTAACAGGAATTGAATAAACAAAATAACAGATTTACATGATGAATGGGAGAGAACACACCTGTATCAGAAGACTCAACGACGAACCTGACATCTACTGGACTCGGCTCTACCACCAGGCTGAGCAGGAGTAGAGTCTACAATTAACGGAAAATAAATTAGACTTCCTACTATGCCATAATACCGAAAATATACTAAACAGAATAATTCGTTACTCACGTGAAGGTCTCGAATATGGATGTATCGGACCTCGTATAGGAGGAGGAGGAGGCAACTGCTCGGGGTCGGAATCCTCGTCACCTGAAGCAAACAGAAAGTGATTCATAAACCTTTTACAAATAATTTTCATATAACTTATCAAACTTAAACCCCCCCAAACAACACATCGGGTTTGAATACCGAAAAACGGATAGCGCCATTGGATTCAGGACGTCGAAAAACATAAAGTGGGCCCGGGTCAAAAAAGTCAACTGCTGATGTCAGTATTGGTCAACGCTGACGTCAGTAGTGACATCATCAGTCAACGCTGACGTCAGCAGCTGATGTCAGCAGATGACGTCAGCGATGACATCACCAGTGACATCAGCGATGACGTCAGTAGTGACGTCAACGATAATGTCATCCAGGTCGGGTTCGGGTCGAAGATCAGGTCGGGTTCGGGTCGGACGGGTCGGGTCTGGGCTGGTTTGGGTCGCGGTTCTGTTGGGCCGATCGGGTATGCTGGGCCGGTTCTGGGTCGGTTCTTACAGGGGTGTTTGTTTTCCAGGAAAATCTGGAAATTTCCAGATTTTTCTCGGGAAACAAACAGATTTTTAAATTGAAAAATTTCCCTCTTTTTGGTTCCATTTCAACCTAAATTCGATCCAAAACTTATCCTACAACAATTCCTTACCGAATCTAACATAAACCAACACTAACAAAACTCCAAAACGGATTAAAACCGAGAATTGAACCCATACTTAAACCACCTTCAAACTCAATATTAATACTAACCCCAAATTCGATTAAGAACAGAAATAAGTTTAGAATCGAATCTAAACCCCCAAACACTACTATATTTAGAATAAAACTAACCTTAAGATTCACATCAAAATGAAAAGAAAATAGTTTGAAACCTTACCAATACTACTATCAGAGGACAAAGGCAGGAACCGATACAGATGAAACGAAAGGAATTATTGATTGATTCCTATCAATGAAATAAATAATTCCTTTCGAAATAGCAGAATTTAATGGAGATTAATTTCTCCATTAAAAACAGATTCGGTTTGAAAAGAGGAAGAAGACGTTACCCATGCAAATTGGTACAATTACCATTCAAGGGCCTGAAATTTTTGAATCTTTACATTATGACCCTTAAGTTTTTAAAATTGTCAATTTAGTCCTTAATTTTAGAATTTTTAAATCCTCAATTATTAGGGTTCGATTAGAGATTTTGACTTTTAAATTTGGGGATTTGACTTGTAAATTTGGGTTGTGACAACTCTCCCCCCTTATAGAAAATTTCGTCCTCGAAATTTACATGGATCAAAGAGATGCGGATACTGGGCTTTGATGACAGACTTGGGCTCCCACGTAGCCACATCAAGACCTCGGTTACGCCAGAGAACCTTAACCATCTTAATGGTTTTCCTCCGAAGAACTCTCTGGTCCTGGGCAATGATCTCAACGGGCTCATCCTCATAACACAGATCAGGCCGAATCTCGAAATCCTCCACAGACAGAACATGAGACGGATCTGCTCAATAACGTCTCAGTACAGAAACATGGAACACATCATGGATTCGCTTGAGTTCAGGTGGTAACTCAAGCTGATAAGCTACAGGTCCGATACGTTTGATAATTCGGTAGGGTCCAATATATTTGGGACTGAGCTTGCTCTTACGGCCAAATCGTAGTACCTTCCTCCACAGAGATACTTTCAGGAAAACCTCGTCACCAACCTCAAACTCAAGATCTTTACGCCTCAAATCAGCGTAAGATTTTTGTCTGTCAAAAGCGGCTTTGAGCCGATCCTGAATTAAGCTGACAGTCTCCTCAGTCTCATGTACAATATTTGGACCTAGTAAACGGTTCTCAATGAGCTCAGTCCAACCAATCGGGGTGCGACACTTACGCACGTACAGAGCCTCATATGGTACCATCTTAATACTGGCCTGATAACTGTTGTTGTATGCGAACTCTGCCAAAGGTAGTAAATCCTCCCAGCTACCTCTAAAGTCCAGAATACATCCTCTCAACATGTCCTCGAGGATCTGAATCACACGCTCAGACTGACCATCGGTCTGAGGGTGATAAACAGTGCTGAAATTCAGTGGAGTACCCAGAGCAACATGCAGGGATCCCCAAAACTTAGACTTAAATCTCGGATCTCGATCAGATATAATAGAAAAAGGTACTCCATGTAGCTGGGCAATCTCGGAGATGTATAACCGGGCCAACCTACACAAAGGGTAGGTGGTCTTGACAGGAATGAAATGAGCAGATTTGGTTAAACGATCAACGATGACCCAGACAGAATCTTTCTTTGACGGAGTCAATGGTAAACCACTAACAAAATCCATGGTCACACGCTCTCATTTCCACTAAGGAATCTCAATATGCTGAAGAAGTCCAGATGGTCGTTGATGCTCTGCTTTGATTTTCTGGCAAGTCAAGCACTTCGATACAAAACTGACCACGTCTCGCTTGAGACCTTTCCACCAGTATTTTTCTCGGAGATTCTTATACATCTTGTCACCTCTAGGGTACATAGAGTACGGGATATCATGAGCTTCTCGCAGAATAACCTGTTTTAATTCAGAGTTTCTCGGAACATAGAGTCGACCCCGGAAGCATAGAACTCCATCGTGGTTCAGAAAAAAATCCTGAGAAGTTCCCTCCTGAACTTCCGCAATACGGTGAGCCAAATACGGATCATTAGGCTGTTCAGCCTGAATGTCGGATATCAAAGTAGGAACCACCCGAAGCTCTGTCAGTATACCGCCATCCTCTAACAGACTCATCCGAGCAAACAAAGCTTTCAGATTAGAAATGGCGTTGCGACTCAGAGCATCCGCAACGACATTAGCCTTACCAGGATGATGTTCAATGTCACAATCATAGTCCTTCAGAAGCTTTAGCCAGCGACGCTGTCTCAGATTAAGTTCCTTCTGGGTGAGAAGGTACTTAAGACTCTTATGATCAGTAAAAATATAACACTTCTCTCCATAAAGATAGTGTCTCCAGATTTTTCAAATCAAAGATCACGACTGCTAACTCCAGATCATGGGTAGGGTAGTTACACTCATGCGGTTTCAACTATCGGGACGCATAATCCACTACCTTCTCTTCCTGTATCAGAACACAACCCAAACCGGTGTATGAGGTATCACTGTAAACAGTATAGGGTTTCCCTGACTCTGGCTGTATCAGAACTGGTGCTTGAGTCAGAACGGATTTTAGTTTCTCAAAACTCTACTGTTGAGCCTCAAACCAGATAAACGGAACATCCTTCCTCAGAAACTTAGTTAACGGAGCGGCTATGGAAGAAAAGTCCTCCACAAACCTCCGATAATAACTAGCTAGTCCTAGAAAACTACGGATCTCTTTTACATTCTTGGGCCGTTGCCAACTCATAATAGCCTCAATTTTGCTCGGATCAACCTGAATACCCTTAGGTGATACCACATGTCCCAGAAAAACCACTTCCAAAATCCAAAATTCACATTTGCTGAATTTTGCATACAATTGTTTCTCCCTCAGAGTCTGTAGAACAATCCCAAGATGCTGCTCATGCTCCTCCTCAGACTTGGACTAGACCAGAATGTCATCAATGAAAACCACTACAAACTGATCCAGATAGGGTCGAAACACCCTATTCATCATGTCCATGAATACTGCAGGGGCATTCGTAAGACCGAAGGGCATTACCAGAAACTCGTAGTGACTATAACGAGTTCAGAAAGTTGTCTTGGACACATCAGAATCCTTAACCTTGAGTTGGTAATAACCAGATCTCAGGTATATCTTAGAGAAAACCGAAGCTCCTCGGAACTGATCAAACAGATCATCAATGCGGGGAAGGGAGTACTTGTTCTTGATAGTTAACTTATTCAGCTTCCGGTAATCAATACACAAGCGCAGAGAGCCATCTTTCTTTTTAACAAACAGGACAGGGGCTCCCCACGGTGAAACGCTGTATTGTATGAAACCTCTATCCAGAAGTTCTTGTAGCTGAATCTTAAGCTCCTTAAGCTCTTTCGGAGCCATCTGATACGGTGCCATCGATATTGGAGTTGTCCCCGGATACAACTCAATACTGAACTCCACCTTCTCACGCTTAGGGGGTACCCCCGGTAGCTCTTCCGGAAAAACATATGGAAATTCACACACCACGCGGATCTTATCCATTCCAGAATCAGGTTGCCTCCGGTCAAGGATGTAGGCAAGATAGGCTATACACCCCTTCTTGATCATCTTTTCAGCTTTCATGGCTGATATCAGATTGGACAGATAACCTCTACGCTCACCGATGAGAGTTACCTCGCGGCCATCAGAAGTTCTCAAAATTTCCCTCTTACGCTCGCAGTCCAGAGTCACTCGGTGAGCGGATAGCTAGTCCATCCCCAGAATCAAGTCGAAGTCTACAAATGGTAACTGCATCAGATTAGCAGGAAAGATTTCCCCGTGAAGCTCAAGGGGACAATCTCTGTAAACTTTGGAAATCTCCATCTGGTGGCCTACAGGGCTAAAAACTGAAACGGAACTAACAGTATCCTCCATTGAAATTTTCAGATACCCCACTACAGAACTAGAGACATATGAATACGTTGACCCATTATCTAACAGTGCAAAGAAAAGAACAGTGTGTACAGAAAATGTACCAGCAATGACGTCTGGCTCATCTCGGTCCTCTTATCTCCTCGTAGCATATACCATACCATTCTGAGATCCTTCTGATCTGGCAGCTCCCCTAAACTAACTGGGTCTGCCTCTACTACCAGTACCAGCTGTGGCGGGTCTACCCTGTCCTCTTCCCCCTGCTGGGGTCTGAACTGAAGCCTGTGATTGCCCCAGAGCATAACCAGACTATGATGACACTAGACAGTCTTTGAGACGGTGATCAAGAGAACCATATCGGAAGCAGGCTCCACTCCGCATGCGACACTCTCCGGGGTGCCATTTCTTATAGAAGGTACACTGAGGTATAGCTCGGGTACTAGTGGATCCAGCTCCACTAGTAGTAGGGACAGCTGATACTGCAGGTCTAGACCATGTCGAACTCTGTGGCTCATACTCATCGCGGCCTCTCTTCCGGGACTGACCTAATTTCTTTGATTACAAGTTAGGGTTTACGAATTGAAAACTTGTTTCGTAAGTTAGGTTTTTTACAAAAATTTAAATATAATATTCAAATAATTTATTAAATAATTAATAAATTAAAATAATAATGAAAATTAAACATTTACAGAATAAAGTCTAACCCATAATTTTATAAATAGTAATTGTTGCAAAAACCCATAAACATTTAATGTTCAAATTACAGAAATTATTATTCAAATAAAAATAATTCGGAATCCGTAAACTAAAAAACATACTATAAATCAGGAATGAAACAGGATCCTCCAAGTACCGTACCAGGCCTAGGACTGAGATCTGAAACAAAAATCTGAGAGGGTGTAAGCTAGGGAGCCTAGTGTGTCTCTAGAACAGATAAATGGAATAACAGAACAGAACATGCAAAATAGACAGAGTATGCATGACATGCACCCATCTCCGAACACCACAGAAGAGTTGGTCCCCAGACCATTCTAACACCATCACACCAACAGAATTGGTATCTCGACCTGAAGGTGGAGCCACTGAATAGAAATGATAAATCACTAACTTTCCCATACACAGATAATATCCCATATGGCATGTTATATGCAGATACAGAATCAGAATGCATGCCTTATAGTCTAACAGGAGGCAAGCATGACAGATAACAGAATCAGAAATAATATGTCAGAATGATGCATGATCATACGGTTAACAGGAATTGAATAAACAGAATAATAGATTTACAGGATGAACGGGAGAGAACACACCTGTATCAGAAGACTCAACGACGACCCTGACGTCTACTAGACTCGGCTCTACCATCAGGCTGAGCAGGAGTAGAGTCTACAATTAACGAAAAATAAATTAGACTTCCTACTATGCCACAATACCGAAAATATACTAAACAGAAATAATTCGTTACTCGCGTGAAGGTCCCGAATGTGGATGTATCGGACCACGTACAGGAGGAGGAGGAGGAGGCAACTGCTCAGGGTCGGAATCCTCGTCACCTGAAGCAAACAGAAAGTGATTCAGAAACCTTTTACAAATAATTTCTAGATAACTTATCGAACTTAAAACCCCTAAAAATGACACTTCGGGTTCGAATTTCAAAAAAACGGACAGCGCCATTGGATTCAGGACGTTGAAAAACATAAAGTGGGTCCGGGTCGGAAAAGTCAACTGCTGAAATCAGCATTGGTCAACGCTGACGTCAATAGTGACATCATCAGTCAACACTGACGTCAGCAGTGATGTTAGCGATGACGTTAGCCGGGTCGAGTTCGGGTCAAATATCGGGTTGGGTTCGGGTTGGACGGGTCAGACATCATAAGTTTAGAATCGAATCTAAACCCCCAAACACTACTATATTTAGAATAAAACCAACCTTAAGATTCATATCAAAATGAAAAGAAAATAGTTTGAAACCTTACCAATACTACAATCGGAGGACAAAGGCAGGAATAGATACAGATGAAATGAAAGGAATTATTGTTTGATTCCTATCAATGAAAATAAATAATTCATTTCGAAACAGCAGAATTTAATGGAGATTAATTCCTCCATTAAAAACAGATTCGGTTTGAGAAGAGGAAGAAGACGTTACCCATGCAAATTGGTACAATTACCATTCAGGGGCCTGATATTTTTGAATCTTTACATTATGACCCTTAAGTTTTTAAAATTCTCAATTTAGTCCTTAATTTCAGAATTTTTAAATCCCCAATTATTAGGGTTCGATTAGGGATTTTTACTTTTAAATTTGGGGATTTGACTTATAAATTTGGGTTGTGACAGATTAATCTAAAATTTTAAGATTTTTACTCGGTTAAAATTCGAATGGATTCTCTATAATACCTATTTAGACAAGCACGCTTTAATCTCAACAGAACGATAACCAAATATTATTAAACCAAATTTTATGAGCTCAAATAAATAATTATTGGCTTTTGAACAAAATTATACAGATTAATCTAAATTTTTCTGCTTTTTACGCGGTTAAAATTCGAACGAATTCTCTATAAAGCCCATTTAAACTTGCATGTTTTAATCTCAACAAAACGATATACAAATGTTATTAATTAAAATATTATGAGTTCAAATAGTTAATTATGGGCTTTTGAACAATATTCTACAGCTTAATCTAAAATTTTTGGCTTTTTACTCGGTTAAAATAAGAACAGATTCTCTATAAAACCCATTTAGACATGCACGTTTTAATCTCAACAAAACGATAACCAAATATTATCAGCCAAAATTTTATGATTTCAAATAGTTAATTATGGGATAGTGAACAATATTATACAGTTTAATCTAAATTTTTTAGCTTTTTACTCTGTTAAACTCGAACAGATTCTTTATAAAGCCCATTTAAACATGCTCATTCCAACAAAACGATAACCAAATGTTATCAAATAAAATTTTATGAGTTCAATTACTTAATTATGCGCTTTTGAATAAAATTATACTACTTAATCTCAAATTTTAAACCTTTTACTTGGTTAAAATTTGAACGGATTTTCTATAAAGCCCATTTAGACTTGAACGTTTTGATCTCAACTAAATGATAACCAAATGGTATTAACTAAAATTTTATGAGGTCAAATAGTTAATTATGGGTTTTTCAATAAAATTATATAAATTAATCTAAAATTTTTATCTTTTTACTCTATTAAAATTCAAACGGATTCTCTATATAGCCCATGCAGACATGCATGTTTTAATCCCATCAAAACGATAACCAAATGTTATTAAATCAAATTTTATGAGTTCAAATAGTTAATTATGGGTTTTGAACAAAGTTATACAGATTAATCTAAAATTTTGAGATTTTTACTCGGTTAAAATACGAAAAGATTCTCTATAATATCCATTTAGACAAGCACCCTTTAATCTCAACAGAACGATGATCAAATATTGTTAAATCAAATTTTATGAGTTCAAATAAATAATTATTGGCTTTTGAACAAAATTATATAGATTAATCTAAAATTGTTAGCTTTTTACTTGGTTAAAATCCGAATGGATTCTCTATAAAGCCCATTTAAACACACACATTTTAATCTCAACAAAACGATAAACAAATGTTATTAACTAAAATTTTATGAGTTCAAATAGTTAATTACGGGCTTTTGAACAATATTAAACATCTTAATCTAAAATTTTTAGCTTTTTACTCTGTTAAATTCGAACCGATTCTTTATAAAGCCCCTTTAGACATGCACATTCCAACAAAACGATAAACAAATGTTATCAAATAAAATTTTATGAGTTCGATTACTTAATTATGGTCTTTCAAATAAAATTATACTACTCAATCTCAAAATTTAAGCTTTTTACTAGGTTAAAATTCGAACGGATTTTCTATAAAGCCCATTTAGACTTGCACGTTTTGATCCCAACAAAACAATAACCAAATGTTATCGAATTAAATTTTTTGAGTTCAAATAGTTAATAGTGGGATTTTGAACAATATTATACAGAAAAATCTAAAAATTTTACCTTTTTAATTGGTGAAAATTCGAAAAGATTCTCAATAAAGCCCATTTAGACACGCACGTTTTAATCCCAACAAAACGATGACCAAATGTTATTAAATCAAATATTATTAGTTCAAATAGTTAAATATGGGCTTTTGAACTATATTATACAGATTAATCTAAAATTTTCAGCTTTTTACTTGGTTAAAATTCAAACGTAATCTCTATAAAGCACGTTTAGACAAGCACGTTTTAATCTCAACAAAATGATAATCAAATGTTATTAGATCAATTTTTATAAGTTCAAATAGTTAATTATGGGCTTGTAAATAAAATTATACAGATTAATCTAAAATTTTCAGCTTTTTACTTAGATAAAATTCAAACGGATTATCTATAAAGCGTATTTAGATTTACACATTTTAATCCCAACAAAATGATAACCAATTGTTATTATGTAAAATTTTATGAGTTCAGATAGTTAATTATGGGCTTTTGAACAGAATCATACAGATTAATCAAAAATTTTAAGCTTTTTACATGGTTAAAATTCGAACGGATTCTTTATAAAGCTCATTTAGACAAGAACGTTTTAATCTTAACTAAACAATAACCAAATGTTATCTTCTAAAATTTTATGAGTTCAAATAGTTAATTACGGTCTTTTTAATAAAATTATACAAATTAATCTAAAATTTTTAGCTTTTTACTTAGTTAAAATTCGAACGGATTCTCTATATAGCCCATTTAGACATGCACATTTTAATCTCAACAAAATGATAACCAAATGTTATTAAATCAAATTCTATGAGTTCAAATAGTTAATTATGAGCTTTTGAACAAAATTATACAGATTAATCTAAAATTTTCTGATTTTTACTCGGTTAAAATTTGAAAAAATTCTCTATAATACCCATTTAGACAAGCACGTTTTAATATCAACTGAACAATAACCAAATATTATTAAAAAAAAATTTATGAGTTCAAATATCTAATTATGGGCTTTTAAACAAAATTATATATAGATTAATCTAAAATTGTTAGCTTTTTACTCGGTTAAAATCCGAATGGATTCTCTATAATACTTATTTATACATGCACATATTAATCCCAACAAAACGATAACCAAATGTTATTAAATCAACTTTTACGTGTTCAAATAGTTAAATATGGGATTTTGAACAATGTTATACAGATTAATCTAAAATTTTTAGCTTTTTACTTGGTTAAAATTCAAACGGATTCTCTATAAAGCCCATTCAAACGATAACCAAATGTTATCAAATAAAATTTTATGAGTTCAAATACATAATTATTTGCTTTTGAATAAAATTATACTACTTAAGATAAAAATTTCAGCTTTTTACTATGTTAAAATTATACTACTTAAGATAAAATTTCATGGTACCTAACCTACCGCGATGGGTTGAATCGAAAGTAAGAAATTACTTCCCCCATGAAGATGCTAACACTATTCTTAATGTACCAATTATTAATGATATAAAAGATACAACACTTTGGGGTCACCATGACTCTGGCATCTATACAGTACGGTCTGGTTATTATTATTTGCAGTTGCCGTCAAGGCCAATTAACAGGCCCTCTAAACTTTGGAAAATTTTGTCCAAATTGCCTATTCTACCCAAGGTTTGTTCCTTTGGATGGCGATTATGTCATGATGTACTATCCTCGGGCCACAAAATCCTTCAAGCCAATCTTGGTACGGGGGTTTACCCTATTTGCAATATGGTCATCGAATCTGCCCTCCATGCTATGAGGGACTTCCCTAGTCCTAAGGAGGCGCTTACTCGGTTAAAATTAGAACGGATTCTAAATAAAGCCCATTTAGACAAATATGTTTTAATTCCAACAAAACGATAACCAAATGTTATTAATTCAAATTTTATGAGGTCAAATAGTTAATTATGGGTTTTTGAACAAAATTATATAGATTAATCTAAAATTTTCAGCTTTTTACTCTGTTAAAATTCGAACGGATTCTCTATAATATCCATTTAGACATGAACGTTTTATTCTCAATAAAACGATAACTAAATGTCATCGAATAAAATTTTATTATTTCAAATAGTTAATTATGGGCTTTTGAACAATATTATACAGAATAATCTAAAATTTTTAGCTTTTTACTCGTTTCAAATCTGAACGAATTCTCTATAAATCTCATTTAGACATGCACATTTTAATCCCAATATAACAATAACCAAATATTATTAAATCAAATTTTATGAGTTCAAAAAGTTAATTGTGGGATTTTGAACAATATTATATAGATTAATCTAAAATTTTTACCTTTTAGATCGGTTAAAATTCGAACGGATTCTCTATAATGCTCATTTAGACACGCACGTTTTAATCCTAACAAAACGATAACCAAATGATATTAAATCAAATTTTATGAGTTCAATAGTTAATTGTGTGCTTTTGAACAATATTATACATTTTAATCTAAATTTTTCACTTTTTTACTCGGTTAAACTTCGAACGGATTCTCTATAAAACCCATTTAGACATGCACGTTTTAATCTCAACAAAACGATAATCAAATTGTTATTAAATCAAATTTTATGAGTTCAAATAGTTATTTATAAGTTGTTGAATAAAATTATACAGATTAATCTAAATATTTCTGTTGTTTACGTAGTTAAAATTCGAACAGATTCTCTATAAAGCCCATTTAGACATGCACGTTTTAATCTCAACAAAACGATAACCAAATCTTATTAATTAAAATTTTATGATTTCAAATAGTTAATTATGGGATTTTAAACAATATTATAGAGATTAATCTAAAATTTTTAGCTTTTTACTCCGTTAAAATCTGAACGAATTCTCTATAAAGCCCATTTAGACGTGCAGGTTTTAATCTCGACAAAACGATAATAAAAATTTATTAAATCAAATTTTATGAGTTCAAATATTTAATTATGGGATTTTGAATTAAATTTTATAGATTAATATAAAAATTTCTATCGTTTAAGCAGTTAATTATGGTCTTTTAAACAAATTTATACAGATTAATCTAAAATTTTCAGCTTTTTACTCGGTTAAAATTCGAACGGATTCTCTATAAAGCCTTTTTATACATGCACGTTTTAATCCCAACAAGACAAAACCAAATATTATTGAATTAAATTTTATGAGTTTAAATAATTAATTATGGGCTTTTGAACAAAATTATGTAGATTAATCTAAAATTTTTAGCTCTTTACTCGGTTAAAATTCGAACGGATTCTCTATAAGGCATTTTTAGACATACACGTTTTAATCCCATCAAAATCAAAACCAAATGTTATAAAATAAAAATTTATGAGTTCAAATAGTTAAGTATGGGCTTTTGAACAAAATTATACAAATTAATCTAAAATTTTCATCTTTTTACTTAGTTAAAATTCTAACGGATTCTCTATAAAGCCCTTTTTGATATACCCATTTTAATCCTAACAAAACGAAAACCCGATGTAATTAAATCAAATTTTATGAGTTCAAATATTTAATTATGGTCTTTTGAACAAAATTATACAGATTAATCTAAAATTTACAACTTTTTACTCGGTTAAAATTCGAACGGATTCTCTATAAAGCCTTTTTATACGTGCACGTTCTAATCCCAACAAAACAAAACCAGATATTATTGAATCAAATTTTATGAGTTTAAATAGTTAATTATGGGCTTTTGGACAAAATTATATAGATTATTCTAAAATTTTTAGCTTTTTAGTCGGTTAAAATTCGAACAGATTCTCTATAAAGCATTTTTAGACATGAACATTTTAATCCCAACAAAAAGAAAACCTGATGTTATTAAATCATATTTTTTGAGTTCAAATAGTTAATTATGGCGTTTTGAACAAAATTATACAGATTGATCTAAAATTTTCAACATTTTACTCGGTTAAAATTCGAACGGATTCTCTATAAAGCTTTTTTTGACATGCACGTTTTAATCCAAAAAATCCAAAATCAGATGTTACTAAATCAAGTTTTATGAGTTCAAATAGTTAATTATGGGCTTTTGAACAAAATTATACAGTAATATCTAAAATTTTTAGGTTTTTACTCGGTTAAAATTCGAACGAATTCTCTATAAAACCCATTTAAACATGCAAGTTTTAATCCAAAAAAATAAAAACCATATTTTATTAAATCAAATTTTATGAGATCGACTAGTTAATAATTAGCTTTTGAATAAAATTATACAGATTAATCTAAAATTTTCAATTTTTTATTCAGTTAAAATTCGAACGGATTCTCTATAAAGCATTTTTAGACATGCACATTTTAATCCCAACAAAAGGAAAACCAGATGTTATTAAATCATAATTTATGACCTCAAATAATTAATTATGGACTTTTGAATGAAATTATAGAAATTAATCTAAAATTTTTAGCTCTTTGCTCAGTTAAAATTCGAACGGATTCTCTATAAAGTATTTTTAGATATTCTCATTTTAATCCAAAAAAAACGAAAAACAGATGTTATTAAATCAAATTTTATGATTTTAAATAGTTAATTATGGTCTTTTAAAAAAATTATACAGATTAATCTAAAATTTTTTGCTTTTTACTCGGTTAAAATTCGAACGGATTCTCTATAAAGCCTTTTTAGACATGCACGTTTTAATCCCAACAAAACAAAAACCAGATTTTATTGAATCAAATTTTATGAGTTTAAATAATTAATTATTGACTTTTGAACAAAATTATATAGATTAATCTAAAATTTTTAGCTTTTTACTCCGTTAAAATTCGAATGGATTCTCTATAAAGCATTTTTAGACATGCACATTTTTATCCCAACAAAACGAAAACCTGATGTTATTAAATCATATTTTTTGAGTTCAAATAGTTAATTATGGCCTTTTGAACAAAATTATATAGATTGATCTAAAATTTTTAACTTTTTACTCGTTAAAGTTCGAATGGATTCTCTATAAAGCATTTTTTGACATGAAGGTTTTAATCCAAAAAAAAACAAAATTATATGTTTTTAAATGAAATTTTATGAGTTCAAATAGTTAATTATGGGCTTTTCAAAAAAATTATACAAATTAATCTAAAATTTTCAGTTTTTTGCTTTGTTAAAATTCGAACGGATTCTCTATAAAGCCTTTTTAGATATGCTCATTTTAATCCCAACAAAATGAAAACCAAATGTTATTAAATCAAATTTTATGAGTTCAAATAATTAACTATGGGCTTTTGAACAAAATTATACAGATTAATCTAATTTTTTCAGCTTTTTACTCGGTTAAAATTCGAACAGATTCTCTATAAGGCATTTTTAGACATACACGTTTTAATCCCAACAAAATCAAAACCAAATGTTATTAAATAAAAATTTATGAGTTCAAATAGTTAAGTATGTGCTTTTGAACAAAATTACACAAATTAATCTAAAATTTTCATCTTTTTACATAGTTAAAATTCGAACGGATTCTCTATAAAGCCTTTTTTGATATGCCCGTTTTAATCCTAACAAAACGAAAACCAGATGTAATTAAATCAAATTTTATGAGTTCAAATAGTTAATTATGGTCTTTTGAACAAAATTATACAGATTAATCTAAAATTTACAACTTTTTATTCAGTTAAAATTCAACGGATTCTCTATAAAGCCTTTTTATACGTGCACGTTTTAATGCCAACAAAACAAAAACCAGATATTATTGGATTAAATTTTATGAGTTTAAATAGTTAATTATGGGCTTCTGAACAAAATTATATAGATTAATCTAAAATTTTTAGCTTTTTACTCGGTTAAAATTCGAACGGATTCTCTATAAAGCATTTTTAGACATGCACATTTTAATCCCAACAAAAAGAAAACCTGATGTTATTAAATCATATTTTTTGAGTTCAAATTATGGCCTTTTGAACAAAATTATACACATTGATCTAAAATTTTCAGCTTTTTACTCGGTTAAAATTCGAACGGATTCTCTATAAAGCCTTTTTTTGATATGCACGTTTTAATCCAAAAAAAACCAAAATCAGATGTTACTAAATCAAGTTTTATGAGTTCAAATAGTTAAATATGGGCTTTTGAACAAGATTATACAGATTAATCTAAAATTTTTAGCTTTTTACTCGGTCAAAATTCGAATAGATTCTTTATAAAGCCTTTTTAGACATGCACGTTTTAATCCCAACAAATCCAAAACCAGATGTTTTTAAATCAAATTTTATGAGTTTAAATAGTTAAATATGGGCTTCTGAACAAAATTATATAGATTAATCTAAAATTTTTAGCTTTTTACTCGGTTAAAATTTGAACGTATTCTCTCTATAAGGTATTTTTGGACACGCACATTTCAATCCCAACAAAACGAAAACCTAAAGTTATTAAATCATATTTGATGAGTTCAAATAGTTAATTATAGGATTTTGAACAAAATTATACAGATTAATCTAAAATTTTCAGGTTTTTACTCTGTTAAAATTCGAACGGTTTCTCTATAAAGCCCATTTAGATATGCACGTTTTAATCCAAAAAAAACGACAATCATATATTATTAAATCAAATTTTATGAGTTCAAATAGTTAATTATTGACTTTTGAAAAAAATTATATAGATTAAGCTAAAATTTTCAATTTTTTATTCAGTTAATATTTGAACGGATTCTCTATAAAACCCTTTTAGACATGCACGTTTTAATCCAAACAGAACAAAAACCAGATGTTGTTAAATCATATTTTATAAGCTCAAATAATTAATTATGGACTTTTTAACAAAATTATAGAAATTAATCTAAAATTTTCAACTTTTTGCTCGGTTAAAATTCGAACTTATTCTCTATCAAGCCTTTTTAGACATGCACGTTTTAATCCCAACAAAACAAAAACCAGATGTTATTAAATCAAATTTTATGAGTTCAAATAGTTAATTATGGTCTTTTGAAACAAATTATACAGATTAATCTAAAATTTTCAGCTTTTTACTCGGTTAAAATTCGAACGGATTCTCTATAAAGCCTTTTTAGACATACACATTTTAATCCCAATAAAACAAAAACCAGATATTACTGAATCAAATTTTATGAGTTTAAATAGTTAATTATGCGCTTTTGAACAAAATTATACATATTAATCTAAATTTTTTAGATTTTTACTCGGATAAAATTCGAACGGATTCTCTACAAAGCATTTTTAGACATGTACATTTTAATCCCAACAAAACGAAAACCTGATGTTATTAAATCATATTTTTTGAGTTTAAATAGTTAATTATGGCCTTTTGAACAAAATTATAAAGATTGATCTAAAATTTTCATCTTTTTACGCGGTTAAAATTCGAACGGATTCTCTATAAAGTCTTTTTTGACATGCACATTTTAATCCAAAAAAAATAAAATCAGATGTTATTAAATCAAATTTTATGAATTCAAATAGTTAATAATGGTCTTTTGAACAAAATTATACAAATTAATCTAAAATTTTTAGCTTTTTACTCGGTTAAATTTTGAACAGATTCTCTATAAAGCCTTTTTAGACGTGTACGTTTTAATCCTACAAAACAAAAACCAGATATTATTGAATCAAATTTTATGAGTTTAGATAGTTAATTATGGGCTTTTAACAAAATTATGTAGATTCATCTAAAATTTTTAGCTTTTTACTCGGTTAAAATTCGAACGGATTCTCTATAAAGCCTTTTTAGATATGCTCGTTTTAATCCTAATAAAACGAAAACTAGATGTTATTAAATCATATTTTATGAGTTCTAACAGTTAATTATAGGCTTTTTAACAAAATTATACAAATTCATCTAAAATTTTCAGCTTTTTGCTCGATTAAAATTCGAACGGATTCTCTATAAGGCATTTTTAGACATGCACGTTTTAATCCCAACAAAACGAAAACCAGATGTAATTAAATCAAATTTTATGAGTTTAGATAGTTAATTATGGGCTTTTGAACAAAATTATACAAATTAATCTAAAATTTTTAGCTTTTTACTTGGTTAAAATTCGAACGGATTCTCTATAAATCCTTTTTTGATACGACCGTTTTAATCCTAACAATACGAAAACCAGATGTAATTATATCAAATTTTATGAGTTCGGATAGTTAATTATGATCTTTTGAACAAAATTATACAGATTAATCTAAAATTTTCAGGTTTTTACTCAGTTAAAATTCGAACGGATTCTCTATTAAGCCCATTTAGACATGCACACCTTAATCCAAAAAAACGACAACCATATATTTTTAAATCAAATTTTATGAGTTAAAATAGTTAATTAATGGATTTTGAATAAAATTATAAAGATTAATCTAAAATTTTCAATTTTTTATTCAGTTAAATTTTGAACGAATTCTATAAAGCCTTTTTAGACAGGCACATTTTAATCACAATAAAACGAAAACCAGATGTTATTAAATCATATTTTATGAGGTCAAATAATTAATTATGGACTTTTGAACAAAATTATAGAAATTAATCTAAAATTTTCAACTTTTTTCTCAGTTTAAATTCGAACGGATTCTCTATAATGCCTTTTCAGATATGCTCGTTTTAATCCCAACAAAACGAAAAGCACATGTTATTAAATCAAATTATATAGATTAATCTAAAATTTTTAACTTTTTACTTGGTTAAAATTCGAACAGATTCTCTATAAAGAATTTTTAGACATGCACATTTTAATCCCAACAAAACGAAAACCTAATGTTATTAAATCATATTTTTTGAGCTCAAATAGTTAATTATTGCCTTTCGAACAAAATTATACAGATTGATATAAAATTTTCAACTTTTTACTCGGTTAAAATTCAAACGGATTCTCTATAAAGCCTTTTTTGACTTGCACGTTTTCATCCAAAAAAACTAAAATCATATGTTATTAAATCAAATTTTATGAGTTCAAATAGTTAATTATGGGATTTTGAATAAAATTATACAGATTAATCTAAAATTTTTAGCTTTTTAATTGGTTATAATTCGAACAAATATTCTATAAAGCCTTTTTTGAACAAAATGTAATTAAATCAAATTTTATGAGTTCAAATAGTTAATTATGGTCTTTTGAACAAAATTATACAGATTAATCTAAAATTTACAGCTTTTTACTCGGTTAAATTTTGAACGGATTCTCTATAAAGCCTTTTTAGACGTGCACGTTTTAATCCATACAAAACAAAAACCAGATATTATTGAATCAAATTTTATGAGTTTAAATAGTTAATTATGAGTTTCTGAACAAAATTATATAGATTAATCTAAAATTTTTAGCTTTTTACACGGTTAAAATTTGAACGGATTCTCAATAAAGCCTTTTTAGATATGCTCGTTTTAATCCAAACAAAACGAAAACAAGATATTATTAAATCATATTTTATAAGTTCTAAAATTTAATTATAGGCTTTTGAACAAAATTATACAAATTAATCTAAAATTTTCAGGTTTTTGCTCGGTTAAAATTCGAACGGATTCTCTATAAGGCATTTTTTGACATGTACGTTTTAATCCCAACAAAACGAAAACCAGAAGTAATTAAATCAAATTTTATGAGTTCAGATAGTTAATTATGGTCCTTTAAACAAAATTATACAAATTAATCTACAATTTTCAGCTTTTTACTTGGTTAAAATTCGAACGGATTCTTTATAAATCCTTTATTGATACGCCTATTTTAATCCTAACAATACGAAAACCAGATCTAATTAAATCAAATTTTATGAGTTCGGATAGTTAATTATGGTCTTTTGAACAAAATTATACAGATTAATATAAAATTTTCAGGTTTTTACTTGGTTAAATTCGAACGGATTCTCAATAAAGCCTTTTTAGACATGCACATTTTAATCCCAACAAAACGAAAACCAGATGTTATTAAATCATATTTTATGAGCTCAAATGATTAATTATAGACTATTGAACAAAATTATAGAAATTAATCTAAAATTTTCAGCTTTTTGCTCGGTTAAAATTCAAACGAATTCTCTATAATGCCTTTTCAGATTTGCTCATTTTAATCCCAACAATATGAAAATCAGATATTATTAAATCAAATTTTATGAGTTCAAATAGTTAATTATGGTGTTTTGAACAAAATTATACAGATTAATCTAAAATTTTCAGCTTTTTACTCGGTTGAAATTCGAACGGATTCTCTATAAAGTCTTTTTAGACATGCACATTTTAATCCAAACCAAACAAAAACCAGATATTATTGAATCAAATTTTATCAGTTTAAATAGTTAATTATGGGCTTTTGAATAAAATTATATAGATTAATCTAAAATTTTCAACTTTTTAATAGGTTAAAATTCAAACGGATTCTTTATAAAGCATTTTTAAACATGCACGTTTTAATTCTAACAAAACCAAAACCAGATGTTATTAAATTAAATTTTATGAGTTCAAATAGTTAATTATGGGCTTTTGAACAAAATTATACAGATTAATCTAAAATTTTCAGCTTTTTACTCGGTCAAAATTCGAACAGATTCTCTATAAGGCATTTTTAGACATGCATGTTTTAATCCCAGCAAAATGAAAACCAGAAGTTGTTAAGTCAAATTTTATGAGTTCAAATAGTTAATTATGGGCTTTTGAACAAAATTATACCGATTAATCTAAAATTTTTAGCTTTTTACTCGGTTAAAATTTGAACAGATTCTCTATAAGTTATTTTTAGATATGCACGTTGTAATCCCAACAAAACGAAAACTAGAAGTTATTAAATAAAAAATTATGAGTTCAAATAGTTAATTATTGGCTTTTAAACAAAATTACACAAATTAATCTAAAATTTTCATCTTTTTACTTGGTTAAAATTCGAACGGATTCTCTATAAAGCCTTTTTAGACATGCACAATTTAATCCCAACAAAACGAAAACTAGATATTTTTAAATCATATTTTATGAGTTCAAAAAGTTCATTATGGGTTCTTGAAAAAAAATTATACAGATTAATCTAAAATTTTCAGTTTTTTACTAGGTTAAAATTCAAACAAGATCTCTATAAAGTATTTTTAGACATGCATGTTTTAATCCCAGCAAAAAGAAAACCAGATACCAATAAATCAAATATTATGAGTTTAAATAGTTAATTATGAGCTTTTGAAAATAATTATACAGATTAATCTAAAATTTTCATCTTTTTACTCGGTTAAAATTCGAACAGATTTTCTATAAGGCATTTTTAGACATGCACGTTTTAATCCCAACAAAACAAAAACCAGATGTTATTAAATAAAAATTTATGATTTCAAATAGTTAGTTATGGTCTTTTCAACAAAATTATACAAATTAATCTAAAAATTTTAGCTTTTTACTTGGTTAAAATTCGGACGGATTCTCTATAAACCTTTTTCGATATTCCCGTTTTAACCCCAACAAAACGAAAACTAGATGTAATTAAATCAAATTTTATGAGTTCAAATAGTTAACTATGGGATTTTGAACAAAATTTTATAGATTAATATAAAATTTCAGCTTTTTACTCGGTTAAAATTTGAACGAATTCTCTATAATTATATAGATTAATCTAAAATTTTTAGCTTTTTACTTGGTTAAAATTCGAACAGATTCTCTATAAAGCATTTTTAGACATGCACATTTTAATCCCAACAAAACGAAAACCTAATGTTTTTAAATCATATTTTTATCTCTTTACTCAGTTATAATTCGAATGAATTCTCTATAAAGCCTTTTTAGTCATGCACATTTTAATCCCAAAAAACGAAAACTAGATGTTATTAAATCATATTTTATGAGTTCAAATAGTTAATCATAGGCTTTTGAACAAAATTATACAGATTGATCTAAAATTTTCAGCTTTTTACTCTATTAAAATACAAACTGATTCTCTATAAAGCATTTTTTGACATGCACATTTTAATCCAAACAAAACGAAAACCAGATTTTATTAATAAAATAGTTAATTATGGACTTTTAAAATAATTATACAGATTAATCTAAAATTTTTAGCTTTTTACTCGGTTAAAATTCGAACGGATTCTCCATAAAGCCTATTTAGAAATGCAAGTTTTGATCTCAACAAAAAATAACCAAATGTTACTAAATCAAATTTTATGAGTTCAAATAGTTAATTATAGGCTTTTGAATAAAATTATACGGCTTATTCTCAAATTTATACATTTTTACTCGGTTAAAATTCAAATGGATTTTCTATAACGCCCATTTAGACATTCACATTTTAATCCCAGCAAAATGATAATCAAATACTATTAAATCAAATTTTATAAGTTCAAATAGTTAATTACGGGCTTTTGAACAAAATTATACAGATTAATCTAAAATTTTCATCTTTTTACTAGGTTAAAATTCGAACATTTTCTTTATGAAGCTTATTTAGACATGCACGTTTTAATCTCAACAAAACGATAATCAAATTTTATTAAATAGAATTTTATGTGTTTAAAGAGTTAATTATGAGCTTTTGAACAAAATTATACAGATTAATCTAAATTTTTTAGATTTTTACTCGCTTAAAATTCGAACGTATTCTTTATAAAGTCCATTTAGATATGGACGTTTTAATCTCAAAAAGATGATAACGAAATGTTATTAAATCAAATTTTATGAGTTGAAATAGTTAATTAGGGCTTTTGAATAAAAATATACAGCTTAATCTCAAATTTACAGCTTTTTACTAAGTTAAAATTCGAATGGATTCTCTATAAAGCTCATTTACACGTGCACGTTTTAATCCCAACAAAACAATAAACAAATGTTATCAAATCAAATTTTATGAGTTCAAATAGTTAATTATGGGCTTTTGAACAAAACTATACAGTTTAATCTAAAATTTTCAGCTTTTTACTTGGTTATAATTCGAACGGAGTCTCTATAAAGCCTATTTAGACATGTACATTTTAATCCCAACAAAATGAAAAAAAAAATTCTTAAATCAAATTTTATGAGTTCAAATACTTAATTATGGGCTTTTGAACAAAATTATATAGATTAATCTAAAATTTTCAAATTTTTACTTAGTTAAAATTCGAATGAATTCTCTATAATGCCCATTTAGACAAGCACATTTTAATCTCAACAAAATGATAACCAAATGTTATTAAACATAATTTTATGAGTTCAAATAGTTAACTATGGGCTTTTGAACAAAATGATAACCAAATGTTAGTATGTAAAATTTTAAGAGTTCAGATAGCTAAAATTATCAGATTTTTACTCGATTAAAATTCGAATGGATTCTCTATAATGATAATTTAGACAAGCACGTTTTAATCTTAACAAAACTATAACCAAATTTTATTAAATCAAATTTTATGAGTTCAAACAGTTAATTATGGGCTTTTAAACAAAATTATACAGATTAAACTAAAATTTTCAGCTTTTTACTCAGTGAAAATTCGAACGGATTCTCTATAAAGCCCATTTAGACATGAACATTTTAATCTCAACAAAACGATAAGCACATGTTATTATATCAAATTTTATGAGTTCAAATAGATAATTATGGTCTTTTAAACAAAATTATACAGATTGATCTAAAATTTTCAGCTTTTTACTTGGTTAAAGTTATAGCAGATTCCTTATAAAGCCCATTTAGACATGTACGTTTTAATACCAACAAAATGATAACCCATTTTTGAGTTCAAATAGTTAATTATTGGGTTTTTTAAAAAATTGTAAAGCTTAATATCAAATTCGAACGGATTCTCTATAAAGCCCATTTAGACATGCACGTTTTAATCTCAACAAAATGATAACTAAATGTTATTAAATCAAATTTTATGAGTTCAAATATTTAATTATAGGATTTTGAACAAAATCATACATGTTAATCAAAATTTTCAACTTTTTATTCGGTTAAAATCCGAACGGATTCTTAATAAAGCTCATTTAGACATGCGCGTTTTAATCCCAACAAAACGATAAACAAATGTTATTAAATAAAATTTTAAGATTTCAAATAGTTAATTATGGGCTTTTGAACAAAATTATACAGCTTAATATCAAATTTTCAGCTTTTTACTTTGTTAAAATTCGAATGGATTCTGTATAAAGCCCATTTAGGCATGCACGTTTTAACCTCAACAAAACGATAATCAAATGTTATTAAATCAAATTTTATGAGTTCAAATAGTTAATTATGGACTTTTGAACAAAATAATACAAGTTAATCTAAATTTTCAACTTTTTACTCTTTTAAAATTCGAACGGTTTCTCAATAAATCTCATTTAGACATGCACGCTTTAATCCCAGAAAAACGATAAACAAATGTTTTTAAATAAAATTTTAAGGGTTCAAACTGTTAATTTTGGGCTTTTGAACAAAATGATACAGCTTAATATCAAATTTTCAGCCTTGTACTTTGTTAAAATTCGAACGGATTCTCTATAAAGCCCATTTAGGCATGCACGTTTTAATCTTAACAAAACGATAACCAAATATTATTAAATCAAATTTTATGAGTTCAAATAGTTAATTATGGGCTTTTGAACAAAATCATACAAGTTAATCTAAATTTTGAACCTTTTACTCGGTTAAAATTTGAACGGATTCTCAATAAAGCTCATTTAGACGTGCACGTTTTAATCCCAACAAAACGATAAACAAATGTTATTAAATAAAATTTTAAGATTTCAAATAGTTATTTATGGGCTTTTGAACAAAATTATACAGCTTAATATCAAATTTTCATCTTTTTACTTTGTTAAAATACGAACGAATTCTCTGTAAAGCCCATTTATGTATGCACGTTTTAATCTCAACGAAACGATAACAAAAAATTATTAAATCAAATTTTATGAGTTCAAATAGTTAATTATGGGCTTTTGAACAAAATCATACAAGTTAATCTAAAATTTCAACTTTTTATTCCGTTAAAATTTGAACAGTTTCTCAATAAAGCTCATTTAAATATGCACGATTTAATCCCAACAAAACGATAAATAAATATTATTAAATAAAATTTTAAGAGTTCAAATAGTTAATTTTGGACTTTTGAACAAAATTATACAACTTAATATCTAATTTTCAGCCCTTTTTTCGAATGGATGGATTGCTCTCTCTTCTCCCTCCCCTTTTTCCTTTTTCTTTTCCCTCCACCCCCTGCCTTCTTTCCTTCGTGCCGATCGTTTTCTTTATTCGGCTATCCATCTCCTCCCCCGTCGGGAGAGGAGGAAGTTATCTTTGCAACCTTCTTTGCTCTTTCGATCAAGAGTATAGCTCCATCACCAATTCGTTCACCGTTGGCCGCGATTCTTTTGTTTTGCACTGTCAAGGGTCTCTTCCGGTGCACTTGACGTTGGTGTATTCACGGCCTGATCATTGCTCCCTTGTCGGCTTTCGATATGGCCAAAGGAAACTTCGACAAAATCCTGTTAGACTCGCTCAACCAGGCTTTCTTGCCGATATACCACCCCTTCTAGGGATCTATACCAGTCCACGTATCCTTCTTCTGAAGGAACGATTTGAACCTTCGAACCAACGTGTGGTTTTGCCGCCAGGCCGTTCACCGTCATTCACGATCTTCTTAGTTTCCGTAGTTACATGGCTTCACCGATGCACTCGACGCTGGTTGTTTCAAGGTCTAATGTCGGCTTCCAATTCTGAACAACCAGAACCACTCAGATTCTTTCTAGCAGGCTACTTTGCCGTCACATAGCCCCTCTTGGGGATACGCCTCTTTCTTTCGGAAGTGCGACTGCTTCACTCTCCATTATCTGGGCCCTGCAGTTTCCCGGCACCAGACCCTCCCCAGGTTTGAACAAATATCTTTGTTTTCTTTATTTTGGTTTATCCAGCTTTCTTCATATTTATGGTTTTCTTCATGTTATCTCCTCTCTTCTTTAGTTCATAAAAAATATATTTATACAGTCTTTATTCTTTTCCTTTATTTTTTCTCTCATCTTGTCTTGATTCCAATGCGTTCCTCGGGTGGGGTTTTATTCACAATCCCTTAGTTTGTCGATTTCCATGGTTCTTTCCTCGCGTGGTTTTTCACGATATTATGCATTCTAACCCAGAGAATAATAACGACTGTGCCTTTTAGCTATGCTTGCTCGAAAAGGATTCGTTTACTTCATCTTCTTTGGTACTTATTTTGTTACTTATTTCTCTTGTTGCCGTGTCATCCCTCTTGGTGTTGGTTTTGTCTACCTTTCGGTGGTCTAGCCACCAGGACCATGAACGGAAATTTAGTTATGTCCTTAGGTTGTATTTTAATTTAGTTTATGCCTTCTTAATTTTTCATTTGTATATACCATCCGATAATATGGATATTTCCAACACCTTCTTTGGTGTCATCTGGTTACATGGTTCTTTTGATCTAACCCCTTCAAGATGTGTTCAGTGGCTCACATTCAGTTGTTGGATCATCTTTATCTATCACATGAGTTTTGTTCTGTTCATAACATGGACTCTTACAAACACCTATTTCGCTAGGAGTTTTGTTGTCTTTCATTTTTTATATTACTAGGAGTTTTATTTATTCTCAATTTTCTAATATTTCTTTTATTCGCAAGAATTTTATTTATGATCAATCTATTCTTACTTCTTTTAGTACAACTAGTCTTCCTAATTCTACTATACCTCAAATACTATCGTATCCTATATATATCTCTATCTCCTCTAATTTTCTTCCATCACCCACAACTCTCTCTCACCATCGCCTACCTCCTTACCCTGAGATCAACATCTCCTTCATCTTTCTCACTCACTCTTCTATGGACCCAAAAACTTTTATTCAACAATTTGGGAATATCCAATTCACTGCTGAAGAACAATCTGCAGTCTTTCAACCTAGTCTAGCTTGGGACTCGAAGGAAGAAGACGCACAAACTACCTTACTAGGTTGAAATTTGAACAAAATTCGAACGGATTCTCTATAAGTCATTTTTAGACATGCACGTTTTAGTTCTAATAAAACGAAAACCAGATGTTTTATGAATTCAAATAGTTAATTATGGGCTTTTGAACAAAATTATACAGATTAATCTAAAATTTTCAGCATTTTACTCGGTTAAAATTCAAACGGAATCTCTATAAAGCCCACTTAGACATGCACGTTTTAATCCAAAAACTACGACAACCATATAATCTTAAATCAAATTTTATGATTTCAAATAGTTAATTATTCGCTTTTGACTAAAATTATACAGATTAATCTAAAATTTTCAACTTTTAACTCGGTTAAAATTCGAACGGATTCTCTATAAAGCCTTTTTAGACATGCACATTTTAATCCCAACAAAACGAAAACCAGATGTTATTAAATCAAATTTTATGAGTTCCAATAGTTAATTATAGGCTTTTGAACAAAATTATACAGATTAATCTAAAATTTTCAACTTTTTACTCGATTAAAATTTGAATGAATTCTCTAAAAGGCATTTTTAGATATACACGTTTTAATTCCAATAAAACGAAACCAGATGTTAATAAATCAAATTTTATGAGTTCAAATAGTTAATTATGGGCTTTTGAACAAAATTATACAGATTAATCTAAAATTTTCAGCATTTTACTCGGTTAAAATTCGAACGGATTCTCGATAAAGCCTTTTTAGACATGCACGTTTTAATTCCAACAAAACGAAAACCAAATGTTATTAAATCAAATTTTATGAATTCAAATAGTTAAATATTGACTTTGAACAAAATTATATAGATTAATCTAAAAATTTCAACTATTTACTCCGTTAAAATTCGATCGGATTCTCTATAAGTCATTTTTAGACATGCACGTTTTAATTCCAATAAAACGAAAACCAGATATTTTATGAGTTCAAATAGTTAATTATGGGCGTTTGAACAAAATTATACAAATTGATCTAAAATTTTCAGCATTTTACTCAGTTAAAATTCAAATGGATTCTCTATAAAGCCCATTTAGACATGCACATTTTAATCCAAAAACAACGACAACCATATATTCTTAAATAAAATTTTATCATTTCAAATAGTTAATTATTCGCTTTTGAATAAAATTAAACAGATTAATCTAAAATTTTCAACTTTTTACTTTGTTAAAACTCGAACGTATTCTCTATAAAGCCTTTTTAGACATACACATTTTAATCCCAACAAAACAAAAACCAAATGTTATTAAATCCGATTTTATGAGTTCAAATAGTTAATTATGGGCTTTTGAACAAAATTATACAGATTAATCTAAAATTTTCAGCTTTTACTCGTTTAAAATTCGAACGGATTCTATATAAAGCCCATTTAGATATGCACGTATTAATCCAACAACAACAACAACCATGTATTATTAAATCAAATTTTATGAGTTCGAATAGTTAATTATTTTCTTTTGAATAAAATTATATAGATTAATCTAAAATTTCCAACTTACTCAGTTAAAACTGGAACTGATTCTTTATAAATCCTTTTTAGACATGCACATTTTAATCCTAGCAAAATAAAAACTAGATGTTATTAAATCATATTTTATGATTTCAAATAGTTAATATTGGGCTTTTGAACAAAAATATACAGATTAATCTAAAATTTTCAACTTTTTACTTGGTTAAAATTCGAACGGATTCTATATAAAGCCTTTTTAGACATACACATTTTAATCCCAACAAAATGAAAACCAGATGTTATTAAATCATATTTTATGAGTTCAAATAGTTAATTATGGGCTTTTGAACAAATTATATAAATTAATCTAAAATTTTTAGCTTTTTGCTCCGTTAAAATTCGAACGGATTCTCTACAAAGCCTTTTTAGACTTGCACGTTTTAATCCCAACAAAACCAAAACCAGATGTTATTAAATCAAATTATATGAGTTCAAATAGTCAAATATAGGCTTTTAAACAAAATTATACAGATTAATCTGAAATTTTTAGTTTTTACTCGGTTAAAATTCTAACAGATTCTCTATAAAGCATTTATAGACATGCACGTTTTAATCCCAACAAAACGAAAACCAGATGTTATTAAATCATATTTTATGAGTTCAAATAGTTAATTACGGGATTTTGAACAAAATTATACAGATTAATCTAAAATTTTCAACTTTTTGCTCGGTTAAAATTCGAATGGATTCTCAATAAAGCCTTTTTAGACATGAACATTTTAATCCCAATGAAACGAAAACCAAATGTTATTAAATCATATTTTATGAGTTCAAATAGTTAATTATGGGTATTTGTAAAAAATTAAATAGATTAATCTAAAATTTTCAGCTTTTTCCTAGGTTAAAATTCGAACAGATTCTCTATAAAGCTCATTTAGTCATGCAGGTTTTAATCCCCCCCAAAAAAAACATATGTTATTAAATCAAATTTTATGAGTTCAAATAGTTAATTATTGGCTTTTGAACAAAATTATACAGATTAATCTAAAATTTTAATCTTTTTACTCGGTTATAAATCGAACGGATTCTCTATAAAGCATTTTTAGACATGCATGTTTTAATCCAAACAAAACGAAAACAAGATGTAATTAAATCAAATTTTATGAGTTTAAATAGTGAATTATGGGCTTTTGAACAAAATTATACAGATTAATATAAAATTTTCAACTTTTTACAAGTTTTTCGAACAGATTCTCTATAAAGCCTTTTATAATATGCCCGTTTTAACCCCAACAAAACAAAAATCAGATGTGATTAAATCAAATTTTATGAGTTCAAATAGTTAATTATGGGCTTTTCAACATAATTATATAAATTAATCTAAAATTTTTTGTTTTTTACTTGGTTAAAATTCGAACGGATACTCCATAAAGCTTTTTTAGACATGCACGTTTTAATCCCAACACAAGAAAACCAGATGTTATTAAATCAAATTTTATGAGTTCAAATAGTTACTTATGGGCTTCTGTACAAAATTATACAGATTAATCTAAAATTTTCAGCATTTTACTCGGTTAAAATTCGAACGGATTCTCTATAAAGCATTTTTAGATATGCACGTTTTAATCCCAACAATACGAAAACTAGATGTTATTAAATAAAAATTTATGAGTTCAAATAGTTAATTATGGACTTTAGAACAAAATTATATAGATTAATCTAAAATTTTCAGCAATTTACTCGGTTAAAATTTGAACGGATTCTCTATAAAGCCTTTTTTGATATTCCCGTTTTAACCCCAATAAAACGAAAACTAGATGTAATTAAATCAAATTTTATGAGTCCAAATAGTTAATTATGGGCTTTTAAACAAAATTATACAGATTAATCTAAAATTTTCAATTTTTTACTCGGTTAAAATGCCAACGGATTCTCTTTAAAGCCTTTTTAGACATGCACGTTTTAATCCCAACAAAACCAAAACCAAATGTTATTAAATCAAATTTTATGAGTTCAAATATTTAATTTTGGGCTTTTGAAAATAATTATAAAAATTAATCTAAAACTTTCAGCTTTTTGCTCGGTTAAAATTCGAACGGATTCTCTATAAAAGCCTTTTTAGACTTACATCTTTTAATTCCAACAAAACGAAAAACAAGTGTTATGAAATAAAATTTTATGAGTTCAAATAGTTAACTATGAGTTTTTAAACAAAATTATACACATTAATCTAAAATTTTTATCTTTTTTCTCGGTTAAAATTCGAACGGATTCTCTCTAAAGCCCAACAAAACGAAAACCAGATGTTATTGAATCAAATTTTATGATTTTAAATAGTTAAATATAGGATTTTGAATGAAATTATATAGATTAATCCAAAATTTTCTACTTTTTACTTGGTTAAAATTCGAATGGATTCTCTATATGGCATTTTTAGACATACACGTTTAAATTCCAACAAAATGAAAATCAGATGTTATTAAGTCAAATTTTATGGGTTCAAATAGTTAATTATGGGCTTTTAAACAAAATTATACAGATTAATCTAAAATTTTCAGCTTTTTACTCGATAAAAATTCGAACGGATTCACTATAAATTCCATTTAGATATGCACGTTTTAATCCAAAAAAAACAACAACCATATATTATTAAATAAAATTTTATGAGTTAAAATAATTAATTATTATCTTTTGAATAAAATTATACAGATTAATCTAAAATTTAAATTTTTTATTGGTTAAAATTCGAACGGATTCTCTATAAAGCCTTTTTAGACATGTACATTTTAATCCCAACAAAACGAAAACCAAATGTTATTAAATCATATTTTATGAGTTCAAAAAGTTAATTATGGGCTTTTGAAAAAAATTATACAGATTAATCTAAAATTTTCAACTTTTTACTCGGTTAAAATTCGAATGAATTCTCTAAAAGATAGTTTTAGGTATGCACGTTTTAATTCCAAAAAGACGAAAACCAAATGTTATTAAATTATATTTTATGAGTTCAAAAAGGTAATTATGGGCTTTTGAACAAAATTATACAGATTAATCTAAAATTTTCAACTTTTTACTCGGTTAAAATTGGAACGAATTCTCCACAAAGCCTTTTAGATATACACATTTTAATCCCAACAAAACGAAAACCAGATGTTATTAAATCTTATTTTATGAGTTCAAATAGTTAATTATGGGCTTTTGAACAAAATTATAGAAATTAATCTAAAATTTTCAACTTTTTGCTCGGTTAAAATTCGAACGGATTCTCTATAAAGCCTTTTTAGACTTGCACGTTTTAATCCCAACAAAACCAAAACAAGATGTTATTAAATCAAATTATATGAGTTCGAAAAGTCAAATATGGGCATTTGAACAAAATTATACAGATTAATCTAAAATTTTTAGTTTTTACTCGATTAAAATTCTAACAGATTCTCTATAAAGCATTTTTAGACATGTACGTTTTAATCCCAATAAAATGAAAACCAGATATTATTAAATCAAATTTTATGAGTTTAAATAGTTAATTATGGGCTTTTGAACAAAATAATATAGATTAATCTAAAATTTTTAGCTTTTTACTCGGTTAAAATTCGAATGGATTCTCTATAAATTCTTTCTAGGCATGCACGTTTTAATCCCAACAAAACCAAAACCAGATGTTATTAAATTAAATTTTATGAGTTCAAATAGTTAATTATGGGCTTTTGAACAAAATTATACAGATTAAATTAAAATTTTCAGCTTTTTACTCGGTTAAAATTCGAACGGATTCTCTATAATGCCTTTCTAGAAATGCACGCTTTAATCCCAACGAAACCAAAACCAGATGTTATTGAATCAAATTTTATGAGTTTAAATAGTTAATTATGGTCTTTTGAACAAAATTATATTGATTAATCTAAAATTTTCAGCTTTTTACTCGGTTTAAATTAGAACGAATTCTCTATAAGGCATTTTTAGACATGCACGTTTTAATCCCAACAAAACGAAAACTAGATGCTATTAAATAAAAAATTATGAGTTGAAATAGTTAATTATGGGTTTTTGAGCAAAATTATAAAAATTAATCTAAAATTTTTAGCTTTTTACTTAGTTAAAAGTCGAACGGATTCTCTATAAAGCCTTTTTTGAAATTCCCGTTTTAACCCCAACAGAACGAAAACCAGATTTAATTAAATCAAATTTTATGAGTTCAAATAGTTAATTATGGGCTTTTGAAAAAAATTATAAAGATTAATCTAAAATTTTTGGCTTTTTACTTGGTTAAAATTCGAATGGATACTCTATAAAGCCTTTTTAGACATGCACATTTTAATCTCAACAAAACCAAAACCAGATGTTATTGAATCAAATTTTATGAGTTTAAATAGTTAATTATGGTCTTTTGAAGAAAATTATATTGATGAATCTAAAATTTTCAGCTTTTTACTCGGTAAAATTCGAACGAATTCTCTATAAGACATTTTTAGACATTTACGTTTTAATCCCAACAAAACAAAAACCAGATGTTATTAAATAAAAATTTATGAGTTCAAATAGTTAATTATGAGATTTTGAATAAAATTATACAGATTAATCTAAATTTTTCAGCTTTTTACTTTGTTATAATTCGAACGGATTCTCTAGAAAGCCTATATTGATATGTTTGTTTTAATCCCAACAAAACAAAAGGCAGATGTAATTAAATCAAATTTTAGAATTTCAAATAGTTAATTATGGGCTTTTAAACTAAATTATACAGATTAATTTAAAATTTTTAGCTTTTTACTCGGTTAAAATTTGAACGGATTCTCTATAAAGCCTTTCTAGACATGCACGTTTTAATCCCAACAAAACCAAAACCAGATGTTATTGAATCAAATTTTATGAGTTCAAATAGTTAATTATGGACTTTTGAACAAAATTATACATATTAATCTAAAATTATCAGCTTTTTACTCTGTCAAAATTCGAACGGATTCTCGATAAGGCATTTTTAGACATACATGTTTTAATCCCAGCAAAACGAAAACCAAAAGTTATTAAGTCAAATTTTATGAGTTCAAATAGTCAATTATGGGATTTTGAACAAAATTATACAGATTAATCTAAAATTTTTAGCTTTTTACTCGGTTAAAATTTGAACGGATTCTCTATAAGTTATTTTTAGATATGCACGTTGTAATCCCAACAAAACGAAAATCAGAAGTTATTAAATAAAAATTTATGAGTTCAAATTGTTAATTATTGTCTTTTGAACAAAATTACACAAATTAATATAAAAGTTTCATCTTTTTACTTGGTTAAAATTCGAACGGATTCTCTATAAAGCCTTTTTAGACATGCACAATTTAATCTCAACAAAACGAAAACAAGATGTTTTTAAATCATATTTTATTAGTTCAAATAGTTAACTATGGGTTCTTGAAAAAAATTATACAGATTAATCTAAAATTTTCAGCAAAATATATAGATTCTCTATAAAGCCTTTTTAGATCTTTTTAGACATGCATGTTTTAATCCCAACAAAAAGAAAACCAGATACCATTAAATCAAATTTTATGAGTTTAAATTGTTAATTATGAGCTTTTGAAAATAATTATACAGATTAATCTAAAATTTTCAGCTTTTTACTCGGTTAAAATTCGAACAAATTCTCTATAAGGCATTTTTAGACATGCACTTTTTAATCCCAGTAAAACGAAAACAAAATGTTATTAAATAAAAATTTATGAGTTCAAATAGTTAATTATGGGCTTTTGAACAAAATTATACAAATTAATCTAAAATTTTTAGCTTTTTACTTAGTTAAAATTCGAACGGATTCTCTATAAAGCCTTTTTTGTTATTCCCGTTTTAACCCTAATAGAACGAAAACCATATGTAATTAAATCAAATTTTATTAGTTCAAATAGTTAATTATGGGCTTTTGAACAAAATTATACATATTAATCTAAAAATTTTAGCTTTTTACTCGGTTAAAATTCGAACAGATTTTCTATAAAGTCTTTCTAGAAATGAACGTTTTAATCCCAACAAAACCAAAACCAGATGTTATTGAATCAAATTTTTCGAGTTTAAATAGTTTATTATGGGCTTTTGAACAAAATTATATAGATTAATATAAAATTTTTAGCTTTTTACTCGGTTTAAATTTGAACGGATTCACTATAAGGCGTTTTTAGACATGCACTGTTTAATCCCAACAAAATGAAAACCAGATGTTATTAAATAAAAAATTATGAGTTCAAATAGTTAATTATGGGCTTTTGAACAAAATTATACAAATTAATCTAAATTTTTAGCTTTTTACTTAGTTAAAATTTGAACGGATTCACTATAAAGCCTTTTTTGATATTCCTGTTTTAACCCACTAAAATGAAAACCAGATTTAATTAAATCAAATTTTATGAGTTCAAATAGTTAATTATGGGCTTTTGAACAAAATTATACAGATTAATCTAAAACTTTCAGCTTTTTACTTGGTTAAAATTCGAATAGATACTCTATAAAGCCTTTTTAGACATGCACATTTTAATCTCAACAAAACCAAAACCAGATGTTATTGAATGAAATTTTATGAGTTTAAATTGTTAATTATGGTCTTTTGAACAAAATTATATTGATTAATCTAAAATTTTCAGCTTTTTACTCGGTTAAAATTCGAACGAATTCTCTATAAGACATTTTTAGATATGTACGTTTTAATCCCACCAAAACGAAAACCAAATGTTATTAAATAAAAATTTATGAGTTCAAATAGTTAGTTATGGATTTTGAACAAAATTATACAAATTAATCTAAAATTTTCAGCTTTTTACTAGGTTAAAATTCAAACAGATTCTCTATAAAGCACATTTAGATATGCACATTTTAATCCCAAAAAACGACAACCATATGTTATTAGATTAAATTTTATGAGTTCAAATAGTTAATTATTGGCTTTTGAACAAAATTATACAGATTAATCTAAAATTTTCATCTTTTTATTCGGTTATAATTCGAATGGATTCTCTATAAAGCCTTTTTTGATACGCCCGTTTTAATGCCAACAAAAAGAAAACCAGATATAATTAAATCAAATTTTATGAGTTCAAAAAGTTAATTATGGGCTTTTGAACAAAATTATACAGATTAATCTAAAATTTTCAGCTTTTTACTAGTTTAAAATTCGAACGGATTCTCTATAATGCCTTTTTTGATATGCCCATTTTAACCCCAACAAAACAAAAACCAGATGTTATTAAATCAAACTTTATGAGTTCAAATAGTTAATTATGGGCTTTTGAACAAAATTATACAGATTAATCTAAAATGTTCAGCTTTTTACTCGGTTAAAATTCGAACGGATTCTCTATAAAGCGTTTCTAGACATGAACGTTTTAATCTCAATAAAACCAAAACCAGATATTATTGAATCAAATTTTATAAGTTCAAATAGTTAATTATGGGCTTTTTAAAAAAATTATACAGATTAATTTAAAATTTTCAGCTTTTTACTTTGTTTAAATTCGAACGGATTCTCTATAAAGCCTTTTTTGATATTCCCGTTTTAACCCCAACAAAACGAAAACCAGATGTAATTAAATCAAATTTTATGAATCTAAATAGTTAATTATGGGCTTTTGAACAAAATAATATAGATTAATCTAAAATTTTTAGCTTTTTACTTGGTTAAAATTCGAATGGATTCTCTATAAATCCTTTCTAGGCATGCACGTTTTAATCCCAACAAAACCAAAACCAGATGTTATAAAATTAAATTTTATGAGTTCAAATAGTTAATTATGGGCTTTTGAAAAAAATTATACAGATTAAATTAAAATTTTCAGCTTTTTACTCGGTTAAAATTCGAACGGATTCTCTATAATGCCTTTCTAGACATGCACGCTTTAATCCCTACGAAACCAAAACCAGATGTTATTGAATCAAATTTTATGAGTTTAAATAGTTAATTATGGTCTTTTGAACAAAATTATATTGATTAATCTAAAATTTTCAGCTTTTTACTCGGTTTAAATTAGAACGAATTCTCTATAAGGCATTTTTAGACATGCACGTTTTAATCCCAACAAAACGAAAACTAGATGCTATTAAATAAAAAATTATGAGTTCAAATAGTTAATTATTGGTTTTTGAACAAAATTATAAAAATTAATCTAAAATTTTTAGCTTTTTACTTAGTTAAAAGTCGAACGGATTCTCTATAAAGCCTTTTTTGATATTCCCGTTTTAACCCCAACAGAACGAAAACCAGATTTAATTAAATCAAATTTTATGAGTTCAAATAGTTAATTATGGGCTTTTGAAAAAAATTATAAAGATTAATCTAAAATTTTTGGCTTTTTACTTGGTTAAAATTCGAATGGATACTCTATAAAGCCTTTTTAGACATGCACATTTTAATCTCAACAAAACCAAAACCAGATGTTATTGAATCAAATTTTATGAGTTTAAATAGTTAATTATGGTCTTTTGAACAAAATTATATTGATGAATCTAAAATTTTCAGCTTTTTACTCGGTTAAAATTCGAACGAATTCTCTATAAGGCATTTTTAGACATGTATGTTTTAATCCCAACAAAACAAAAACCAAATGTCATTAAATAAAAATTTATGAGTTTAAATAGTTAATTATGGATTTTGAACAAAATTATACAAATTAATCTAAATTTTACAGCTTTTTACTTGGTTAAAATTTGAATGGATTCTCTATAAAGCCTTTTTTGATATTCCCGTTTTAACCCCAACAAAACGAAAACCAGATATAATTAAATCATATTTTATGATTTCAAATAGTTAATTATAAGCTTTTGAACAAAATTATACAGATTAATCTAAAAATTTTAGCTTTTTAATCGGTTAAAATTCGAACAGATTCTCTATAAAGCCTTTTTAGACATGCATATTTTAAACCCAACAAACCCAAAATCAGATGTTATTGAATTAAACTTTATGAGTTTAAATAGTTAATTATGGGCTTTTGAACAAAATTATATAGATTAATCTAAAATTTTTGGCATTTTACTCATTTAAAATTCGAACTGATTCTCTATAAGGCATTTTTAGACATACACGGTTTAATCCCAACAAAACAAAAACCAGATGTTATTAAATAAAAATTTATGAGTTCAAATAGTTAACTATGGGCTTCTGAACAAAATTATACAAATTAATCTAAAATTTTCAGCTTTTTACTCGGTTAAAATTCGAATTGATTCTCTACAAGGCATTTTTAGACATGCATGGTTTCCCAACAAAACAAAAACCAAATGTTCTTAAATAAAAATTTATGAGTTCAAATAGTTAATTATTGGTTTTTGAACAAAATTATATTGATTAATCTAAAATTTTCTACTTTTTACTCAATTAAAACTAAAACGAATTCTCTATAAGGTATTTTTAGATATGCACGTTTTAATCCAACAAAACGAAAACCAGATGTTATTAAATAAAAATTTATGAGCTCAAATAGTTAATTATGGGGTTTTGAACAAAATTATACAAATAAATCTAAAATTTTTAGCTTTTTACTTAGTTAAAATTCGAACGGATTCTCTATAAAGCCTTTTTTGATATTCCCGTTTAAACCCCAACAAAACAAAAATCAGATTTAGTTAAATCAAATTTTATGAGTTCAAATAGTTAATTATGGGATTTTGAACAAAATTATACAGATTAATCTAAAATTTTCAGCTTTTTACTTGGTTAAAATTCGAATGGATACTCTATAAAGCTTCTTTAGACATGCATATTTTAATCTCAACAAAACCAAAACCAGATGTTATTGAATTAAAATTTATGAATTTAAATAATTAATTATGGTCTTTTGAATAAAATTATATTGATTAATCTAAAATTTTCAGCTTTTTACTCGGTTAAAATTAGAACGAATTCTCTATAACGTATTTTTAGACATGCACGTTTTAATCCCAACAAAACGAAAACCAGATGTTATTAAATAAAAATTTATGAGCTCTAATAGTTAATTATGGGCTTTTAAACAAAATTATACAAATTAATCTAAAATTTTTAGGTTTTTACTTGGTTAAAATTTGAATGAATTCTTTATAAAGCCTTTTTTGATATTCCCGTTTTAACCCCAACAAAACAAAAACCGGATATAATTAAATCAAATTTTATGAGTTCAAATAGTTAAATATGAGCTTTTGAACAAAATTATACAGATTAATCTAAAAATTTTAGCTTTTTAATCGATTAAAATTCGAACGGATTTCCTATAAAGCCTTTTTAGACATGCTCATTTTAAACCCAACAAAACCAAAACCAGATGTTATTGAATCAAACTTTATGAGTTTAAATAGTTAATTATGGGATTTTGAACAAAATTATATAGATTAATCTAAAATTTTTGGCTTTTTACTCAGTTAAAATTCGAATTGATTCTCTATAAGGTATTTTTAGACATACATGGTTTAATCCCAACAAAACGAAAACAAAATGTTCTTAAATAAAATTTATGAGTTCAAATAGTTAATTATTGGCTTTTGAACAAAATTATACAGATTAATCTAAAATTTTCATCTTTTTACTCGGTTATAATTCGAACGGATTCTCTATAAAGCCTTTTTTAATATGTTCGTTTTAATTCAAACAAAATCTAAACCAAATATTATTAAATCAAACTTTATGTGTTCAAATAGTTAATTATGGGCTTTTGAACAAAATTATACAGATTAATCTAAAATTTTCAGCTTTTTACTAGTTTAAAATTCGAACAGATTCTCAATAAAGCCTTTCTTGATATGCCCATTTTAACCTTGACAAAACAAAAACCAGATGTTATTCAATCAAATTTTATGAATCTAAATAGTTAATTATGGGCTTTTGAACAAAATAATATAGATTAATCTAAAATTTTTAGCTTTTTACTTTGTTAAAATTCGAACGGATACTCTATAAAGCCTTTTTAGACATACACGTTTTAATCTCAACAAAATGAAAACCAAATGTTATTAACTCAAATTTTATTAGATCAAATAGTTAACTATGGGCTTTTGTACAAAATTATACAGATTAATCTAAAATTTTCAGCATTTTACTTGGTTAAAATTCGAATGGATTCTTTATAAAGCCTTTTTAGACATGCACGTTTTAATCCCAACAAAATTCGAATGGATTCTCTATAAAGCGTTTTTTGATACTCCCGTTTTAACCCTAACAAAACGAAAACCAGATATAATTAAATCAAATTTTATGAGTTTAAATAGTTAATTATGGGCTTTTGAACAAAATTATACTGATTAATCAAAAAATTTTAGCTTTTTACTCGGTTAAAATTCGAACGGATTCTCTATAAGGCATTTTTAGACATGCTTGTTTTAATCCAAAAAAAACGACAACCATATGTTATTAAATCAAATTTTATGAGTTCAAATAGTTAATTATTGGCTTTTAAACAAAATTATAAAGATTAATCTAAAATTTTCAGCTTTTTACTCGGTTAAAATTCGAACGAATTCTCTATAAAGCCTTTTTTAATATGTCCATCTTAACCCCAACAAAACGAAAACCATATGTAATTAAATCAAATTTTATGAGTTTAAATAATTAATTATGGGCTTCTGAACAAAATTATATAGATTAATCTAAAATTTGCAGCTTTTTACTAGGTTAAAATTCGAACGGATTCTCTATAAAGCCTTTTTAGACATGCACCTTTAAATCCCAACAAAAACAAAACCAAAGGTTATTAAATCAAATTTTATGAGTTTAAATAGTTAATTATGGGCTTTTGAACAAAATTAAATAGATTAATCTAAAATTTTCAACTTTTTACTAGGTTAAAATTCGAACGGATTTTCTATAAAGCCCATTTAGACATGCAGGTTTTAATCCCAAAAAATGACAACCATATGTTATTAAATCAAATTTTATGAGTTTAAATAGTTAATTCTTGGGTTTTGAACAAAATTTTACGGATTAATCTAAAATTTTTAACTTTTTACTCGGTTAAAATTCGAACAGATTCTCTATAAAGCCTTTTTAGACATGAACATTTTAATCCCAACAAAATGAAAACCATATGTTATTAAGTTATATTTTATGAGTTCAAAGAGTAAATTATGGAGTTTTGAACAAAATTATATAAATTAATCTAAAATTTTTAGCTTTTTACTAGGTTAAAATTCGAACGTATTTTCATAAGGCATTTTAAGACATGCACGTTTTAATCCAAACAAAACGAAAACCAGATGTTATTAAATCAAATTTTATGAGTTCAAATAGTTAAATATGGGCTTTTGAAAATAATTAAACAGATTAATAAAAAAATTTAGCTTTTTACTTGGTTAAAATTCAAACGGATTCTCTATAAAGCCTTTTTTGATATTCCCGTTTTAACCATAACAGAACGAAAACCAGATGTAATTAAATCAAATTTTATGAGTTCAAATAGTTAATTATGAGCTTTTGAACAAAATTATACAAATTAAACTAAAATTTTCATCTTTTTACTCGGTTAAAATTCTAACGGATTCTCCATAAACCTTTTTAGACATGCACGTTTTAATCCCAACAAAACCAAAACCAGATGTTATTGAATCAAATTTTATGATTTTAAATAGTTAATTATGGGCTTTCAAACAAAATTATATAGATTAATCTAGAATTTTTAGCTTTTTACACGGTTAAAATTCGAACGGATTCTCCATAAAGCCCATTTAGACATGCACGTTTTAATCCCAAAAAAATGACAACCATATTTTATTAAATCAAATTTTATGATTTCAAGTAGTTAATTATTGGCTTTTGAATAAAATTATACAGATTAATCTAAAATTTTCGTCTTTTTACTCTGTTAAAATTCGAACGGATTCTTTATGAAGATTTTTTAGACATGCACTTTTTAATCCCAACAAATTGAAAATTAGATGTTATTAAATAAAATTTTAAGATTTCAAATAGTTAATTATGGTCTTTTGAACAAAATTATACAGATTAATCTAAAATTTTTAGCTTTTTTCTCGGTTAAGATTCGAACGGATTCTCTATAAGGCATTTTTAGACATTCAGGTTTTAATCCCAACCAAACCAAAAACAGATGTTATTAAATCAAATTTTATGAGTTTAAATAGTTAATTATGGATTCTCTATAATACCCATTTAGACAAGCACGCTTTAATCTCAACAGAACGATTACCAAATGTTATTAAATCAATTTTTATGAGTTCAAATAAATAATTATTGGTTTTTGATCAAAATTATACTGATTAATCTAAAATTTTCTTTTTTTACGCGGTTAAAATTCGAACGGATTCTCTATAAAGCCCATTCAAACATGTACCTTTTACTCTCAACAAAACGATAAACAAATGTTATTAATTAAAATTTTATGAGTTCAAAGAGTTAATTATGGGCTTTTGAACACTATTATTGTGACACCCCCACCCCGGGCCGATAGGAAAGGGGCGTCACCGGTCCATGGACACTCCGATAACCCGGCCCGAACGATGGTTTACCAACTTAACTTAACTTGAAAGTACCGATTTTAGGGGTAATTTAAAACTTTTCCTATTACTAGGCCTTTAAACCACTTAACAACTTATATTCACTATTAAACATTTCCGAAGCCTATTGTTCATTCAATAGTTCTATAATTCACTGGTCCATTCCATATGACAATATCAATAATTCATCCATTTCATTCCATAGCATGCAATCCATTACAAAAATATACATACGTATTAAACAGTAACCTAATCTCTTCTCTTCTATTTTATCTTATTATATTAGGATTAGTTTTTATATGCTTATTTTATTTTCAGTATTTTCTTTTAAGTGATATATTATTTTTTTATTTTAGTTTTTTTAGGACAATAAAATCAAGAATAATAGAGAAATAGTCTAGGGCAGAAACCCTACCGAGGGCAGTAAACAGTGTAACGGCTATCTGCCGAGTTTTACGTTGCGGCAGTAAATGTTAACGGATAGTAAATTCAAAACGGCTACAAAACGACTAGTGGTTAAAATGGTCACACTGTCGAGGCCTATATAAACAGCAGCCTGCTCTTGAACTATTCACTCTTGCATTCTTGAATTTCATTAGAATTCTACTCTTGCTTTCATAATACTCTCATAATATTCTTGAAATTTTTCAGAATTCTCGATCAAAACTCTCAATCTAACAATCATCAATGGCAGCATACACCAGATTTGCCCCCGCCCTATTGCAGAAAGATTCAAAAAATCTTTTTTCGCTCGGCAACTATGGGAATAATAGGGATTCTAGCAATCTGAGGAAGAAAATCTCGGCATTGAGCACTATTTTTTCAACAAAATTCAGCATCAAAAATGTTAACTCTTGTGCCTACAACTTGATCAAGCCAATGCGACCATAGTGTGCGAGTTCTATGCACATGGACCCAGCAAGGACAACCTATTTGTCCACTTTCGAGGCAGACCTGTACGTCTTGATGCTGAAACAATTAATGCATTCTACGGCCTAGCACCGAGATGAGATAGACATACCGAATTCGTGGACGACATCACCACTCAGGATTACAAGCAAATCAAGGACAACCTTTGTTACAACAACACTCAATGGGAAACCGGTGCCCATAGAGGTTCTATGACAAGGCAAAGCCTCAAGCCCGAGGCAAAAATATGGTGTACATTCGTCAAGAGATGCCTCATCCCTACCTTCCACAACAGCATAGTGGACCGAAAGAGTTTGGTGTTGATCCATTCAATCATTAACAAGAGGAACATCAACGTTGGAGAGATCATTCTTCGAGAAATTCATGATTATGATAAGAAGGAACGTGGACCATTATATTTCCCCTGTTTAATATCTGCTTTATGCATTGTTACAGGAGTACCAGTAGAGGACACCGATAAATACACACTAGCAAGGCAAGGATGAACGAAAGAATTCTGCCACAGAGTAATGCAGATCACACAAGAAGAACCTGTCCAGGTAACGCCATAGCAATTTACTGCTAACTTCACTTTCGGAGCATAATACACGACCGAGATGTGAGGCACTGCTGAAGCCCCTACCGCAGCAGACCCCTATCAGGAAATTCTTTAGAGGATGGAAGCCATGGACCTTCGCCAACAAAGATACATGGAATACCAACGAGACTTCAACAGCACACTCGCCCAAATGATGATGCAGAACTTCCCCAACTAAGGAGTGCAATTTCCAGAATGCCCTACAAACATATTGGTAACGGAATCACCATAGACAAAGTCCACTCCAGCCCTAGGGCCAAGATCATTCTTTACCTCTAGACCGCAACAGCAATATCATGCAGCTGACCCATCTAGGATAGCAGACGCTGCTGCGACATCATTTGAAAGTAGAAGACCTTCAAAGAGAAAGGGAGTTTTCAGCACTCCCCCAAGATCATCGATACAATGGGCAGTCTATTAGTTGAGATAGATACCTACATTCATCAGAGCTCATCAACTATTGAGCCTAGTATCCAGCCAGCCAGGGCAGATCCGAAAAATAAAGGAGGCACTGAAATCATGGATACAGACGATGAAAGAGGAGAAGAAGTCAACGCCCCAATAAAAAGGGCTACACCAACGAGAGTTTAACCACCGAGAAGAGCAAAGCCATCACCATCACCAAGGGCACAGCCATCAGCAGCTAGACCGAGAAGACAAATTATGGAAGAAAGTTCTTCCGAATCATATTAATTGTTCTTCTTTATTGTTGCCAATATAAACTGTTTTTTGATTTTTTTTTCTCTACTTATATATTATTACCTACTGCCTACCCCTAAATTAAGCATTGAGGACAATGCTTGGTTTGAGTTTGGGGGTGTAGAGCCACTATCGAGGCTATCTACTATCGTGGCCCTGCCATGAAAAGGAAGTTTTTAGTGATAAAATTTTTTGTTTTATATCCACCACTATACTTAAAACTGTTGTCATACTTTTGCACTGCTCTTTATCAGTATTGTTTTAGTTTATTCTTAAAGGCAATAGAAATCTTTCTCCTTACCATAGTTAGGATCTGTTTTAAAGACTAGATTCTAGGATACTTAAGGAAAAAAACTTAGAAGCTTGCTATAAGATTGAATAGTAAAAACACTTTTCAGACTTGTTTGGCTATAGGAATTCTTTTAATGAACTTAGGTGATAAAGACTTAGATTTTTGAAAGGTGACTAGAGATGCCTATGACCGGCTCTAGAAAGACTCTTCTTCATGCTAGAGGTGCCTAAAATTGGCTCTAGTATGTATAAAAGAATAGCAAAGAAATTTAGAGTTAAGACATAGAAAACACAATACTTGAGGTGCCCGAAATTGGCTCAAGAAATTATTGTGATAAGAAGGGTATACTAAAACTAAGTCTACTTGTATTGAACTTAGAGTTTACCTAAGAAGTCCTTTACTCAAACTTGTCCATAAAAACACAATATAACCCCTAAAATTTACCTAATTTCTTGGTTTAGAAGTTAGGGTTTTATTTTACTGAAACTTGATTTACAAGTTAGGCTTTTTATAAATTAAAATATAATTCAGATAAATTATTAAACAATTAATAATTTAAAATACTAAAAATAAAATTCAACGTTTAAAATACCAAATTTAACCCATAAATAATAAACAGTCTAAAAACCAAAAGTTATTCAAAGTCTAATACAAATTATTAACCGAAATAATTATAAGTCTAAAATAATAAAACGTACGGTATAACAGGAATTCAAGTTCGAATGTCCTCCAAGTACCGAGACCTATGACCGAGTATCTGAAACAGAAACTGGAAGGATGTAAGCTAGGGAGCCTAGTGTATCTCTAGAACAGATAAACAGTATTACAGAACAGTATAATGTAGATGATGTGAAGCATGTATGATATGCACCTAACTCCAAACACCAACAGAAGAGTAAGTTCCCCTGAACCACACTAACTCCATCACACCAACAAAAGTGGAAACTTGACCCGTAGGTGGAGCCACTGAACAGAAGTGATAAATCACTAACTTCCCCGTACTCATATAATCTACTAGATGTAATGTTATATGTATATACAAAATCAGAATACATGTCTTAATATCTAACATGAGGCAAGTATAATAAATATCAGGATCAAAAATGTAATGTTAGGATGATGCATGATCATACGGATTTAATAGAAATTGAAAATACTGAAAAACAGAATTTACAGAAGAGAACACACCTGAAGTAGAAAACTCAATATCGAAAGTGACGTCTTCTAGACTCGACTCTACCACTAGATCGAGCGGGTGTAAAGTCTACGAATAACAATAATGTCAGATACACTAATATGCCACTAACAGATAAGTACACGAAATAGAAGGAAAATGAAACTCACGTGCTGGTCCCAAAGACTGATAAACGGGAGGTCGTCCAGGAGGAGGAGGGGGCAATTGCTCGGGGTCGGAGTCCACGTCACTTGAAGCAAACATAAATGATTTCAGAATCCTTTACAGATAACTTCCAAATAACTAATCGAACTTAAAAGCCTCAAAAACAACACTACAGATTCGAATTTCGAAAAACGGACAACGCCAACAGACTCAGGACGTCAAAAAACATAAAGTGGGCCCGGATCGAAAAAGTCAACTGCTGACATCAGCACTGGTCAACGCTGATGTCAGCAATGACGTCATCAGGTCAACACTGACGTCAGCAGATGACATCAGTCTTGATGTCAGCAGATGATGTCAGTAGTGACGTTAGCGGGTCGAGTGTCGGGTCGTTCAGGTTGGGTCGGGTTGGTCATGTGCCGGGACAGATTTTCCCGAGAAAATCTAGAATTTCCAGATTTTCCGGGAAAATCTGGAAAAATCCAGATTCCCCCAAGCACGATATACAGCAAAAAAATTGACTCAACACCCCATTTTCAATTCGATTCACCCCTGGCTTCGTTTCACACTACATACGAATCAAACAACCTTTAAACACTTAAACTTCGAATCAAACAAAAACCTTAAAAAAACCTTCATCAAAACAACTGACACTACCGAATTGAATCCAAAACAACCAAAACTTCTCACAGTAAACCAAATTGAAACAGAAACGAAAAGGAGAAAAGGGTTGATTCAAAGCTTACCAAACAGAAGAAGTGCGATAGGTTCGAAGGCCACAAGAAAAGCACCAAAACACCAGATTGGTATGAAGCAGACAACTGAGTGATTGAAAAAAAAGTAACTATGTTGACAGAAACTCGAATTCAAATTAAAAACTGAGTTATGAGAGGAATAAATCCATCCCAAAACGAAACGATAGGAAAGGGGAATAACAGTTACCATTTGTAAAATGGTACAATTACCCTTCAAGGGTTTGAAGTATTCAGAATTCAAAATAAACCCTCCAGTTCTTAGAAATTATCACAATGGTCACTAAACCAGAAATCAAAATCCCAAATTCTAGGGCACGAATTAGGGATTTTGACTTTAGTCAAAGGGGAGAAATTTGGGGTGTTATAACTTTCCCCCCTTACGTAAAATTTCGTCCTCAAAATTTACCTAGATCAAAAAGATGTGGATATTGGACTTTGATAACAGATTTGGGCTCCCACGTAGCCTCATCATGACCTCGATTACGCCAGAGAACCTTTACCATCTTAATGGTTTTCCTCCAAATGACTTTCTGGTCCTATACAATAATCTCAACTGGTTCCTCCTCATAACACAGATTTGGACGAATCTCGAACGCCTCAACAGACAGAATATGAGACGGATCTGCTCGATAACGTCTTAGTACAGAAACATGGAACACATCACGGATACGCTTGAGCTCAGATGGTAACTCAAGATGATAAGCTACAGGTTCAACATATTTGATAATCCGATAAGATCCAATATATCTGGGACTAAGCTTGCCCTTACGGCCAAAACGGAGTACCTTCTTCCACGGAGATACTTTCAGAAAAACCTCATCACCAATCTCAAACTCAAGATCCTTACGCCTCAAATTTGCGTATGATTTTTGTCTGTCTAAAGCGACCTTAAGCCGATCCAAAATCAACCTGACTGTCTCCTCAGCCTCATGTACAAGATCTGGAACCAGTAAACGGTGCTCATTAAGCTTAGTCTAACTAATAGGGGTGCGACACTTACGCCCACACAGAGCCTCATACGGTGCCATCTTAATACTAGCCTGGTAATTGTTGTTATACACAAACTCTGCCAACGGTAAGAAATCCTCCCAACTACCTCCGAAATCCAGAATACATCTTCTCAACATATCCTCGAGGATCTAAATCACACGCTCAGACTGACCATTTGTCTGAGGGTGATATGCAGTACTGAAGTTCAATCGAGTACCCAGAACAGTACGTAGAGATCCCTAGAACTTAGACGTGAACCTCAGATCCCGGTCAGATATAATAGATAGAGGCACTCCATACAGACGAACAATCTCAGAGATGTATAACCAGGCCAACTTACTCAGAGGGTAAATGGTTTTGACAGGAATGAAGTATGCAGACTTGGTCAATCGATCCACAATGACCCAAACAAAATCCTTCTTTGACGGAGTCAAAGGTAAACCACTAACAAAATCCATAGTCACCCGCTCCCATTTCCACTGAGGAATCTCAATGTGCTGAAGAAGTCCAGATGGACGCTGATGCTCTGCTTTGACTTCCTGATAAGTCAAGCACTTGGACACAAAACTGACAACGTCTCTCTTGAGACCTTTCCACCAGTACTTCTCTCAGAAATTCTTATACATCTTATCACCACCAGGATGCATAGAATACGGACTATCATGGGCCTCTCAAAGGATCACTTGTATCAACTCAAAGTTCCTCGAAACACAGTATCGACCACGGAAACATAAAACACCATCCTGATTTAGAGAAAAGTCTTGAGAAGTTCTCTCCTTAACTTCAGCGATACGATGAGCTAGGTACGGATCATTTGGCTGTTCAGCCTGAATATCAGATACCAAAGTAGGAATTACACGAAGCTCCGCCAACAGACTGCCATCCTCAAACAAACTCAACCGAGCAAATAGAGCTCTCAGATCTGAAATGGCGTTGCGACTCAAAGCATCCGCAACAATATTAACTTTACCCAGATGGTAATCAATCCCACAGTCATAATCTTTTAAAAGCTCCAACCAACGTCGCTGTCTCAGATTAAGCTCCTTTTGAGTGAGAAGGTATTTCAGACTCTTGTGACCCATGAGGATATAAAACTTCTCTCTATAGAGATAATGTCTCCATATTTTCAAAGCAAAGATCACTGCTGCTAACTCCAGATCATGGGTAGGATACTTACACTCATGTGGTTTCAACTGACGGGATGCATAAGCCACTACCTTCCCATCTTGCATCAGAACACAACCCCAAATCGGTGTACGAAGTATCACTATAAACGGTATAGGGTTTCCCTGAATCTGGCTGTATCAAAACTGGTGCTTGTGTCAGAATTGATTTCAGTTTCTCAAAAATCTCCTGTTGAGCCTCAGACCAGGTAAACTGAATATCTTTCCTCAGAAGCTTAGTTAACGGAGCGGCTATAGAAGAAAAAAACTCTACAAACCTCCGATAATAACCAGCTAGTCCCAAAAAACTGCGAATCTCTGTTACATTCTTAGGTTGTTTCCAATCCATGATAGCCTCTATTTTCTTCGGGTCAACCTGAATGACTTTAACTAAAACAACATGTCCTAGAAAAACAACCTCCGAAAGCTAAAACTCACACTTACTGAACTTTTCATAAAGTTGTTTCTCTCTTAGAGTCTGTAACACAATACGGAGATGTTGCTCATGTTCATCCTCAGACTTGGAGTAGAACAGAATATCATCTATGAAAACCACCACAAACTGATCCAGATAGGGTCGAAACACCCTATTCATCATGTCCATGAATGTTGCAGGGTATTCGTAAGACTGAAGGGCATTACCAGAAACTCGTAGTGACCATAACGAGTTCGGAAGGTTGTTTTGAACATATCAGAATCCTTAACCTTGAGTTGATAATAACCAGATCTTAGGTTTATCTTAGAGAATACAAAAGCTCCTCGGAACTGGTCAAACAGATCATCGATGCGGGGAAGGGGGTACTTGTTCTTGATTGTCAACTTGTTCAACTTCCGATAGTCGATATACAGGCGTAGAAAACCATCTTTCTTTTAACAAAAAGAACAGGGTCTCCCTACGGAGAAACACCCGGTCGAATGAAGCCTCTATCCAGGAGTTCTTGTAACTGAACCTTAAGCTCCTTTGGAGCCATCCGATATGGTGCCATAGACACTAGAGTTGTCCCCGGATACAACTCAATATTGAACTCCACCTTTTCTCGTTTAGGGGGCATTCCCGGTAACTCTTCTAGAAAAACATCAGGGAATTCGCATACAACTCGGATCTTCTCCATTCCAGAATCAGATTTCCTCGGGTCAAGTATGTAGGCAAGATAAGCCACTAATCCTTTCCTGATCATCTTTTTAGCTTTCAGAGTGGAGATAATATTGGACAGAAACCCCTTACACTCACCGATAAGGGTTACCTCGTGGTCATCAAAAGTCCTCAAGGTAGATCTCTTATGCTCACAGTCAAGAGTAACTCGGTGAGCTGTCAGCCAATCCATCTCAAGAATCAAGTCAAACTCTTTAAACGGCAACTCCATCAGATTAACCGGAAAGATCTCCCCTTGGACCTCAAAAGGATCCTTATACACTTTGGTAACCACTACATGATTACCTACTGGACTATAAACAGAAATAGAGCTACTGGTATTCTCTACGGGAATTTCCAAGTATCCAGATATAGAACTAGAGACATAGGAGTGTGTAGACCCATTATCCAACAGTGCAAACAAAGAAAAAGCATGAACAAAAAAAATACCAGCAATGACGTCTGGCTCATCCCGGTCCTCTTGTCTCCTCGTAGCATAAACCAAGCCGGGTTGAGATCCTCCTAATCTGGTAGATCCTCTAAACTGACTGGGTCTGCCCCTACTACCAGTACTAGATGCTACCGGTCTACCCTGTCCTCTTCCCCCAACTAGGGTCTGAACTAATTCCTGTGATACCCCTGAGTATAACCAGATTGTGGTACCACTGGGTAATCCCTGAGACTATGATCATAAGAACCACAATGAAAGCAGGCTCCACTCTTCATGCGACACTCTCTTGAATGGCATTTCTTATAGAAAGAACACTGGTGTAAAGCTCGGGTACTAGTGGATCCAGCTCCACTAGTAGCAGGCACAACAAAGGTAGCTGGTCTAGAACGTGAAGAACTCTGAGGCTCAAACTCATCGTGGCCCCTCTTCCGGGACTAAAAACCCTGACTATGCTGAGCAAGTGCGGCAGGCTATCGTCTATCTCTATCCTAAACTTGAGACTCCAACTGAAGCCTCAAACTATCGTTACGCTCGACTGTCCTAGCACACCGAGTGATCATCTTGTATTCTGTGTGGTGGTGAGTAGCAACGACAATCTTCAACTGTACTCGAAGTCCCTTCAGAAAGTGGTCACACTTTTGTTTCTCAATGAAAACTATACCAGGAGCATACTGGAGCAGATGGAGGAACTTAATCTCATAGTCATTAACGGATATATCGTTCTTTTGTAGATTTAGAAAATCCACACGGCACTTAGCTAGATACTCAGGTCCAACATACCGATCCTCGAAATCCTGTCTGAAAAACTCCCAAGAAATCTAGAGCAATGACTTTTTCCTCTTCCTCTTACTAGTTCAGGGACTTTTCCTAAAGTAAAGAAACAGCAACCCTCAATTTTTTGTCAGAGGGGTATTCCATCTCGACAAACAAACGCTGAAGCTTCTTCAGCTAGTACTCTGCATCGGCTAGGTCAGTACCGGTCTTGCCATCAAACATGGTCATCTCAGCAGCTAGAAACTCGATAGAGATGGGTTTCCTAACACCCTCATTTTGTCGCAAGTATCGCAGTAGCTCTCTCTACATGGTCACAGAATCCAACCCAATGGTCTCGCTGTCCCCAGAAACATAAGGTCCCTCACTCTAGATCGGCTGATCAACCTCGGCCTGCTGAGCCTCGGTCTGAACCTCAGGTAAATCCTCTCCTCCTAAATCTTGTGCTAAACTTTGATCTTGTGGCGGGTCCACAGGAGGCAGAACATCACTAATAGATCCAGCAAAACGACCTCGACCACGGCCTCCCCTAAAAGCTAAACGTGTACTCCTACGAGGTTGTATATTAGAGTATCTACAGAAGAAAAGACAGAATCCTATATTAGAATCGGTACTTGGAGTAATATTCAAAATAATTCAGAGTATTTCAAAATCAAGTCAAATCGAGAATCCAAATTTATAAAATAGATTTACAAAAATCATTTTCAGATCAAAAATCATTTTGGACCTCACAGTCCGAGGGTTGAACTTGGCTCTGATACTATTAAATATAACCCCTAAAATTTACCTAATTTCTTGGTTTAGAAGTTAGGATTTTATTTTACTGAAACTTGATTTACAAGTTAGACTTTTTATAAATTAAAATATAATTCAGATAAATTATTAAACAATTAATAATTTAAAATACGAAAAATAAAATTCAACGTTTAAAATACCAAATTCAACCCACAAATAATAAACAGTCCAAAAACCAAAATTTATTCAAAATCTGATACAAATTATTAACCGAAATAATTATAAGTCTTAAATAATAAAACGTACGGTATAACATGAATTCAAGTTCGAAAGTCCTCCAAGTACCGAGACCTATGATCGAGTATCTAAAACAGAAACTGGAAGGATGTAAGCTAGGGAGCCTAGTGTGTCTCTAGAACAGATAAACAGTATTAGAGAACAGTATAATGCAGATGATGTGAAGTATGCATGATATGCATCCAACTCCAAACACCAATAGAAGAGTAAGTTCCCCTGAACCACTCTAACTCCATCACACCAACAGAAGTGGAAACTCGACCCGCAGGTGGAGCCACTGAACAGAAGTGATAAATCACTAACTTCCCCGTACTCATATAATCTACCAGATGTAATGTTATATGCATATACAGAACCAGAATGCATGCCTTAATATCTAACAGGAGGCAAGCATAATAAATATCAGGATCAGAAATATAATGTTAGGATAATGCATGATCATACGGATTTAACAGAAATTGAGCATACTGAAAAATAGGATTTTGCAAAAGAGAATACACCTGAAGCAAAAAAACTCAATGTCGAGAGTGACGTCTATTAGACTCGGCTCTACCACTAGGTCGAGCGGGTGTAAAGTCTATGAATAACAATAATATCAGATACACTACTATGCCACTAACAAATAAGTACACGAAATAGAAGGAAAACAAAACTCACATACTGGTCCCAAAGACTGATAAACGGGAGGTCGTGCAGAAGGAGAAGGCAATTGCTCGGGGTCGGAGTCCACGTCACCTAAAGCAAACAAAAATGATTTCAGAATCCTTTATAGATAAGTAATCAAACTTAAAAGCCTTAAAAACGACACTTCGGGTTCGAATTTCAAAAAATGAACAGTGCCAACGGACTCAGGACGTCGAAAAACATAAAATGGGCTTGGGTTTGAAAAAGTCAACTATAAACGTCAACACTGGTCAACACTGACGTCACCAGGTCAACGCTGACGTCAGTAGATGATGTCAGCAGTGATGTCAATAGTGACGTAAGCGATGACATCAGTGGATCGGGGGTTGGGTGTTGGGTTGGGTTTCGAGTCGAGTGTCGGATTTCGGGTCGGGTCGGGTTGGTCACACTATATACGAATCAAATAACCTTTAAACACTTAAACTTCGAATTAAACAAAAACCTTAAAACCCTCCTTCATCACAAACAATCGACACTACCGAATCGAATCCAAAACAACCAAAACTTCTCACAGTAAACCAAATTGAAACAGAAACGAAAAGGAGAAAAGGGCTGATTCAAAGCTTACCAAACAGAAGAAACGCGATAGGTTCGAAGGCCACAAGAAAAGCACCAAAACACCAGATTAGTATAAAGCAGACAACTGAGTGATTGAAAAAAAAAGTAACTAGGCTGACAGAAACTCGAATTCGGATTAAAAACTGAGTTATGGGAGGAATAAATCCATCCCAAAATGAAACGATAGGAAAAAGGGAAGAACAGTTACCATTTGTAAAATGGTACAATTACCCTTCAAGGGCTTGAAGTATTCAGAATTCAAAAACAAGCCTCCAGTTCTCAGAAATTATCACAATGGTCACTAAACCAGAAATCAAAATCCCAAATTCTAGGGCACAAATTAGGGATTTTGACTTTAGTCAAAGGGAAGAAATTTGGGGTGTTACACACACACTAGCATTATAAGTTCGTCTTCTAGGTACACCCTTGAGTAACCGAAAAGTCAAGTCTAAAGAATAGACATAGTTATGGTGGGGAGATAGATGGAAGCATAAGACCAAGAGAGAATGGAGTTGGATAAATTGATGGTTTGCATTGCTTGAGGACAAGCAATAGTTCGAGTTTGGGAGTGTGATAAGTGCTTAAATCACTATCACTTTCTACACTTTTCATGGGCACTTATCATCAATTCTATACCTACATAAATCAATGCATGGATTTAATGTGATATATTTAGGAAAATGCTATCAAAGATCATATTTGCAGAAAAGGCTCCGGTTTAATAATTTATCATAAATTTTAGTATTATTTTATTAAAACCTAACATTGGAAAAGAAGTTTTCATAGCGTGAACCCTAACTTTTCATCTAAGTAATCAGGTTAAAATTAGGGGTTACACATCTCGTTTCTTTTTCATCTTTGATCGATTTTAAATGATTTGGAAATGTTTTTTCTTTGATTTTCCCATATCCAATTTAATACATTTCCTCTTTTATTTGATTCTGATTTGAAGTTGATTTTGGGCTATTTCTTTTCATAATTTTTATCGAATTCAATTTTGAGTTAAAAAATCAGTGACAATAGTGGTAGATTTACGCTTATGGATAATTGTTTCATGAAATCCGACTTTAATTTTTGTTTTTTTAGTGATCTTCAATAGTTTTACACCTTTTACGATTCATTTGTCGATACAGTGAAATTTATTTTGGGAAACAAGGTCTAAGATTATTGGTTTCATTCACCTTTCCTACTTTAATCATAAAACATTCAAAAACTCTTGCTCATTGCTTCCATTTCTCTAGTGTTTCATCTTTATCTATGTTTTACGGTCTATTAGACTCGTTTTGTTGGATTTTTTTTTTACTTTAAATATATTATATTAGTTATTTCTGTTATAATTTATATTTTAAGATTGTTTCTTATTTATAATACATTTAGATGAGATAATATTAAAAAAATTCACTTATAGTTATCGATTAATATAATTTATTCTGGGTTATTCACCTAACAGTTAAACACTTAAGTTATAAAATAATAATTTGTTGGTAACATATTTGGTCACCGACTTTCCATGACTTTGTCTCATGTAAAATACAATATAGAATGACTCTCCAAGTTTTCAAGTATTTATTTTAAAATTTGGCGAATTTAAATGAGAAAAAATTACGATAGAAATACGTGTATTTATTCTCAATAATCATGATTAATATTTTTAGTTATAGATATTTTAAAAAAAATAAACGATTAGTTGTAAAATAACTTCCATTCGTATGGATGCAGATTAAATATCGACTACATAGTTAAAAACAATGAGAATAACCGCCACGTAAATTATTTATTTATTTTAGTAAAAATAAGTATTATTTATTTTGATATGAACTATGAATATCTCCAGCGTATTAAATTATATAAGTTTATAGATATATTATATTATTGGTATGGTTCTGTTGCTGAATTTTTGCCTTGTCTCCTTAATTATTAAACTAATTACTTGTTAACGTCTCAAATAAATAAATGCATAAATAAATTTATCCTTCTACTAAATTTGGATATCAGACATTTATCACGTTGCTAATAAGATGGTTAAATTGTGTGAATCATCTTTGTACTAATCGTTTTCTGCGGATTTAGTCCATCTTCATTTATTTATTCTCATAATTTATAACTTTACTTTTCAATTACTCCATTCTACTCAAAAATTAACAATTTCCATTTACACCATTAATTATTATTATAGAAAAATTTGAGAAATTAAAAAAAAATGAACAAATAAAAGAGATCAAATTCTTTAAATTATTTGTTGAGATTGTTTTTGATTAGTTAAAAAAACTAATTCCTTAACAAAATTATAACAAATCATAGTTTGGTTTAACTAAATTAGATTTTTGGTATTTAATTTATAGTTTTCTTTTTACTAAATTTTTTCTCTCTCTTTTCTGAGTTAATTGTATCATGCTTCTTCAAACTATAAAACTTATCTTAATATAACTTTAAACTTTAAAACATTTTAATTTTATTCTAAAACTACGACCTTTAATCTAAATTGGTGCTAAACTTTTGAATATTATTACTTTCAAACTATAATTCTCATTCTAAATCAGTTCTTGAACTTTTAAAATATTTTAGTTTTATCCTCAACTTGTCGTTTATACTATATAATATTATTACATACACATCAATATATCATCACAATTAATAATTTTTATAACAAACTTGTTAAAATAAGATATGATTACCATATAATATTACCATATATTAATAAATTAGGGATAAAATTATAACATCAAAAAGTTTGAAGATCAATTTAAAATGAGAGTCATAATTTAAAGATAAAACTAAAATATTTAAAATTTTAAAAATCCATATAGAATAAAAATTACAGTTTAAACATAAAATTAAAACATTATAAAATTTAAAAATCGATTTAAAATAAATATCATTGTTCGAGAACATGCGATAAAATTAAATTTTTCTTAAAAACTTTGAAAAAATAAAAGTCTTTCTTTCCTTAATAAACTTTGAAAAAATAAAACTGCTACACTTGTTAATCCAAAAGTTCATTTTCGTGGAATGTTTTAAAGATCTAAGAAAATCTAACAGTATTTAGTTAGTATTTATTTATTTTTAGATAAATAATAAAAAATGGTTTAAAAATAAATAAAAATAATAAATCTCGTAAACAGTAAGACAGACAAGTAGACAACGACACAAACAATCTAACAAACAAAGCGGACCCAGAAACTTTAAAAACTCTTTCTAAATCTATCAATCTTCCTGCTCTCTTCGTTTCCAAATCCAAACTTGAAAAATTTCAGCTCCAATCCTCAACCAATCACCGGAGCTGAACCCAAATGCCTGGTTGCAGAATCACAGCTGCCTGAATTTTACCTTTTTTTCTTTATCTTTTTTCATGGACAACGATGTTACCATTTTCACTAAGACCCATGAATCCGTTGCCTGTGAAAACGACGATGCCAAAACTCTTGGTAGCGTCGGAGGACGCGGGGGTTCCGTTAGGACTGAAGGCAGTATTGCGGAGAGGAGGGCAGCGACATGCGGTTTCAAGGCGGAGAGTATAAGTGCGACGAGGCTGAGGGCCTCCACTATCCCACTGGATTCCCCGTCTCCCTGCTCGCCTTACCTTACCATTCCTCCTGGGATCAGCCCTACTGCTTTGTTGGATTCTCCTATAATGTTGCCAAATGTTCAGGTAACACCCTTTTTCTACTTTTTATGTTTGATTTATAATTTTTCCCCATGATTATGACTGTCACATTTTCACTGTAAATATCAAGTATTTTGGTATGAAGGCCAGGAAATCATCTTTAATGCTTCTTATGTTAGTGGCAATGTCATGTTTAAGGAGATTAGATATGAAATGGAAAAGTATTTTTTCGAAGAAATGAAACTATTTTGGGAACAAAACACATGCAATGTAGAGTTTGATCATATTAAATACCAGTGGTGTTGCCTTTTAGTTATTCCTTTATTTCTAATGGAATGTGATTTTTTGATTTCAACATTTCTTGTGATTGGTATTACTTTTAGCATACTTGAGAACAGAATGAAACAAATAACCAATGCTCTTTTGCTTTGTTAGCACAATATCTATTCGTTGGATTTCTTTTCCTTGCATTCATTTCAATATGATTCAAGGGCGTTGGAATAAAAATTGCACGAAATTTCGATATTAGGCAATGTAATATTAAATTCATGATGTATGGGGGTTATATAAATCAGATATTTATTCTTTATAACGAAAGGAAGAACTGAAGTATGTTAAATACAAATTTCTGGTAATTTTCTTTCTCATAGCTTTCAAGATTTGTATCGGCACGCATATTTTACATCAATTGTTTCTACCATTTGCTGCATCAAAATCTAACCTGAAAAGATCAGAAATATTTTAGTTACCTGGAGGATAAATCAGCCTTAGACTGAAACTAGAAACTAGGATAAGAAAATGCTCATGGACTATATGAAATAAACTAGTAAAAAGGCTCTCAATTGAATTCTAGCGCAGGGTTATTAATATATAGTGTTAATATAATTCTAATTGATACTTAACGTTAGATCTGAACTCTTAAAAAAACTATTGCTAGTACTTTTAGAGCTAGATTTTTTTCCTTTTGGAAAATTTGAAGCTCGGTTGTATTAAGTGAAGCATCTTAGAAAGCTTTTATGAGTATTATGTTCTTTATGAACTAGATTATATTAAGCTTTAGACTTGTGTTCCATCACGGGTATTTAAAAAGAAGTAGTTAGTAATGTTATTAAATTGTTCTACCCTGTTTAAAGAATATTTTCATATAGAAATTAAAGAGGGGTTTAATTAATATATTAAATTATTACTCATGCACACCTCCGGAGTTTGTTCACTACTATGTTCTCTAATGACTTCTGTTTCTGGCATAGGCATCTCCCACCACTGGAACATTTCACAATCATGATGGTCGGTTGGTGGATCATATCACTGGTGATGGAAACAACAGTATGGTTTCTTCTTTCTCATTAAAGACACAGAATACGGATTCTCAACCAAGTTTTTCGAGTATAGAAGATCAGGTGATTTCCTTTAATCCTAGTTCTACTTTGTCTAAAAGTTAAGGTTTCTGCTGATAGCTGCCAGATTAATAATCTTGACATATTTCTAATCCTTCACGTGTGTTTATATTCAAACTGCATCAGCAATGACTTACAAAAACTTGGCTTGTACCTATGTTTTATTTTCCAGCCATTGGTTGCAATCAAATTCATTTCCTTTTATGTCCAACTTTACTTTCCCTATTGCTATATAGTATTCTTCTTTGTGTATTACTTCTCCATTTCCTTTTATTATTATCTTTGACTCTTTTTTCAATTTTTTTTATCAAAACCAGTTAAGCTGACCAGTTTTACGGATCAAGAAGGATATTACAACAGCCTCTTTTTTAAGTTCATCAAACTGGTGGCATTTGCTTTTGGGTAGATTTCTACAGCTCTCCATGAGATTAGTCCCTTCCTTATTGTTGTTAGATTTGTTCATTTGAGTTTTTGTGTGTCTTAAGGGGAAAAAACAGCAGTAAATCAATAGAATTAGTGCTGAATATACAAGTAAGAAATAACATGGAACTTATGAAAACATAGGTTTATAAAAACCTCTAGATTCCCTATTAGTTCAAAGAAATAATAAGAATAGTTATGGCTGTAAATGCTTAACAGTTTAGCAAGTTATTAGGCTTTCTTGCAAATAAAGTTTTATTCTAACCCTAGATTTAAACCCTAAAAGTAACTAATGATCCCAGACATCCATAATATATCTAAATAATTTCTCAACAGTTCTTGCACAATATCCTCAAATCTCCATTTCCCGCAACCCAGGGAAAAGAACTAATTTTTCGGCTTCGATTTGTGATACAGAATAATCTTATGGAAGGGGGAATTAATTTGACTGCTGATTTGATATGTAGTGATATTTTCCCTTTTTTTCTCTCTTTTTTTTTTTCTGGTGAACTTTCTGTTTCCCATGCTTGCAAGATGAAGGTGTTGGGGAAGCTACAAACTAGAAATACTTAAAACATAGTGGTGAGGATTAGGCTGAGAAACTAAAATACCATCACCAGAAGGTGAACTTGTTCACTAAGCTTTTGAATGAAGCAAGTTCAACTAATTTTAAACCAGATGAGGGAAATGCTAGTTACACAGCATCTGTTGTCAAAAACTTTTTCATGAAGGACAAGGCAGTCGCTTTGATTCTGCTAACATCAGAGCTGATTGCATTGCACTGAAATTAGGGGGCTGGTGACCAAGTTCTAATTTCGAGGAGAAGACACCTCACATTATCCTTAATATGCTCCAAACATTTGGAAGAGCTTAGAAACTTTACTATAATGTACTGGTTAAAGATTCTTATAATATTGACCAAGAAATCTATGGAATAAAGGTGCAACCTGAAAATCAGAATCATGCTTTAATTTGCACTCATGACGAAGCTTTTCAAATATTGATATGAATCTGGACAATTACATGAAGAGGATGCAAAACTATTCTGTAGTGGTAAAATTTTCACACCCGAATTGAGTTTTATTTAATTAGCATTAGATCTTTTATGGACAGCTAGGGTTATTAGTTATTTTTACGGTTTAAATCTAGGGCTAGAATATGACTTTATTTGCAAGAAAATCTAGTATAAGTGAAATATTTACAGCCATAACTATTTGTATTATTTTATTTGAATTAGTCGAGAAACTATAGGTTTTTATGGCCTACATTTTATAAAGTTCCATATTCTTTCTCACTCGTTTTTTCAGAATTATTTCTTTTGAGTGTTGTTGTTGTTCTCTCTAAACTACATCAGTTGTGAGAGATAGTCATGACTTAACTTCTTCAGATGCAATACTTTATAGGAATGTCTCTATAAAAAAATAAAATAGTAAGGCGAAGTGCTAATTGTGATGGTAACTTTCCTTTTCTGAAGTTTGGTTGAAGTGGATTTCAAGTTGATATATATGTTCTATTCCTTGTTTAACTCATAAGTAAATAGCTCAGAATGTCATCCTCTTTTATCACCCAATGGTCAGAATTTAATTTGATTTTGTTGTGTGCATTTCTTTTCATGAAAAGTTTGTGGATATACATTACCATAAGATGTTTGGTTGTTATTATTAGTCCGTTTTGCATCTTTTTTGTTTTCTTTTCTTTTGCTAGGAAAATTTGATCTTGTTAGATATGCTTCACACACATTCTTTAATATATTTGATGTCTTATCATACCATCATGAACAATCCTAAAGGGGTTGGGGGGTGATCTCATCCTGGCAGACAAAAGAATTTAATTGTGATAAGCTTTGTAGATTTGGATAAGTTTCTGGATTACATCTAAATATAAATTATGCACTTCATGTCACTTGTATCATGCTTAATTAGGGGTTACGTCTAAAATGATATTGGAGTGAGTGATCGATTTTTGTATGTGCAGGTTTCTTCCACATTCAATCTCATTCAAAATGCTGAAGTTGATTATCAGCCTGTTGTCCGTATGAATATACCTTTGGATATGAAACTTCCTGCATATTTTTCAAAAGAAGCTACCTCAAGGAGTTTTCCAGCAGATTCAGTTATTGATGTTGGAGTTTTGAATAACATTGTATATAATAATGCTAATTTGGGATTCCTTCCTTCTGAGTTTGGTAGTGGTCGAACATCTTTTCAGAAAGAACCTCTTCATGGACAAGATGTACGCACACTGGAAAGCGATCAGAAGGGAGCAAACACTGCTATGGGAACAGCAAGAACATCAGAAGATGGATATAATTGGAGGAAGTATGGACAGAAGCAGGTTAAAGGAAGTGAATATCCACGAAGCTATTATAAATGTACCCATCCAAATTGTCAGGTGAAGAAGAAGGTAGAGCGATCACTTGATGGCCAAATTACTGAAATCATCTACAAGGGTGCCCATAATCACTCAAAGCCTCAGCCTTGTCGTCGGCCATCGCTTGGGTCCACTCTATCATCTGAAGAAATGTCAGAGAGTGCAAAAGGTACTGGAACTTGTGTCAAAGTTGAAGGCGGTTTAATTTGGAGAACTGTCCAAGCAGGTTCGAAGGATATGAAGCTTGGATCTGACTGGAAAGCTGATGGTCCGGAAAGAACATCATCAACATCTATTGTAACTGAGCTTTCTGATCCAATATCAACTTCCCAAGGTAAATCTGTTGGTGTGTATGAATCAGTCGAAACTCCAGAGTTCTCATCTACACTTGCTGGTCATGATGAGGATAATGATGATAGAGCTACCCAGGGAAGCATATCACTCTGTGATGATGCAGCTAATGACAACGAGTCTGAATCCAAAAGAAGGTAAGTTTCTTTACTAGTACACATGATCAATGGATGTGTTTTAACTTTACTAACCTGTATTTACATTTTTTATCCACCTTCATTGCAGGAAGACAGAGAGCTGCATGACTGAGATGAATGTGGCATCTGGGGCTTCCCGTGAACCAAGAGTAGTTGTGCAAATAGAAAGTGATGTGGACATACTCGATGATGGCTATCGTTGGAGGAAGTATGGACAGAAGGTTGTCAAAGGAAACCCCAATCCTAGGTACCAACTTGTCAGCTGTCTTTCTTTCTACATGAGATTTCTTTTGCATGTGAAATCAAAAGAATCATCTAAAGATACAGGGGTAAATTTTATGTTTATGCTTCTTGCGTGCATGTTTATGCTAGATTTATTAGTTATATCTTGTGTTGTTTTTCTTCAAAGCACAGCAAAGGAAGATCAACCTTCATGCTTTCATATATAAAAGCTGTTGAAAATTTTGTTGTCTGTCTTATAGGAGTTACTATAAATGCACAAGTCCTGGATGTCCTGTGAGAAAGCATGTGGAAAGAGCATCCCATAATCTCAAATGTGTGCTCACAACATATGATGGAAAACACAATCATGAAGTTCCAGCAGCCAGAAATAGCAGTCATGTTAACTCTAGAGGATGTAATTTACCCCCTCCTGGGCCCAATACTCAAGCTGCCCTGTCATTATCCAGAAATACACATGCTATGAAGCCTGAAATGCCAATCCAAGATTTTGCACCGCCTTTTGATAGAAAGCCTGAATTTAAAAGTGAATATGTGGGAACTAGTTTTCTTGGGGATTTCAGCAATGATATGAAGCTTGGGGCAGCTTTTCTGGCTTCTGTTTACCAGATGAAGTTTCCTTCCATACAGAAAGCTATACCTTATGGCTCTTTTGGACTGAACCCAAACTGCATTGCAACTCATTCATCTGGCTCAATTGCAGTTCCGAATTTTCCAATTTTGCCTTTGAATCTCCCAACACCTGCAAATCTATCATTGACTGGTTTTGATATGAATAATAGTGGAAAACCAACAGATCCAGCACACTCTTTCCTCCCAGGGAAACAATTAAAAGAGAATGGTGTGAGGTTCCATGGTATTAAACAGGAGCTAAAGGATGAGAACCTTTATGATCCTTGCCTTCCCATTGTTGACCATGCAAGTGCATCGTCATCGTCAATCTATCAGCAAGCCCTTGCAAAATTTCCCTCCTAGATTGAGTATTCGTGTTATTTGTAAGCTGTTGGTTCTACACAAGTTTCTCCAAAATTGAAGGTTATTCTCTTGCTATCTATGCTGTTTCTTTTACAAATTGCTAAGAGATATATGCACACATTACGTTCTATGATTTTCAGTTTTTATACACAGGTAATACAGGCTAAAACTTGGTTGTATATATTACTGTGTATGAGTGTGGAAAATTTTTCCCTTAATATTTCATTACATATATATATGAAAGGTAAACATTGAGGCTTACACCTTAGGTCCCATCTATTAGCACACTGAACTGTTCTTAGTTTGCCTTTCCAAGCTACTGAAACTTGTTTGATTTATTCAAAGCAACTTCTGTCCTATCCTAGATGTGAATGCTTTCATGAGGTTTAAAGTTTATGGTTTTCAATCTAACTGCTGTCTAGATTTTCATCATTTGTTGCTAGAGAAGATTTCTGGTAATTAAGTAGGCATGCAAGTAGTTTAATGTCATGTATCTTCAGAATCTCGTCATTCTCAATTTGCAATTGCAAATATCTTCCTGAAGCTCTAGGATCCAGCCGTGTGTTTTTACTGATTGCTTAAAGAATTCTTGCATTTACCTGTCTGTTTTTATGTAGCAGGTACGGAACCATTTATCACATTCGCGTACCTTCATTCTTTAGCCAGAGAAAATAATGACAAGGATGAAGATGATGGTCATGGTAAGATGAGAGGATGAACAAGAGCAAGTGCTGTGTAGCTACAGGGACTTTCTGGCAAAGCATGGCAGTGTGTGGTTTGTAGCTTCACCAGAGTTTTCCTTTGATTTTGGTCACTGCATCACAATAAAATTTTCAAGTGTTTTAATTGAATCAAATAAATGTAGGAGTTAGTTGAGGGTGCAGATTTGAGAGAATGTTGAATGGAGGAGTTGTACATAAATAATAAATTAATAATCTCCAAATCCTTATTTAATGGCTCAAAGTAATTTGATACCATATTTTGGACTTGTGTGAGTATATATACATATACGAGGAAACAATCATACAATATTAATTCAACCAATTTCATTATGTATATATTAAACAAATAAATAAATCGTCTTTTTTTTTTCTTTTTTGATAGATATGGGTTAAGGTCCAACAGATTTCATTGTTTCCCAACTCCAAAGCTTTGGATCTTTAAGATTTATACATTGAATTTTTTTAAGGTATAATATCCTTAAAGAAAATTTTACGATATGCGCCGAACATTGTTAAACATCGTTAATATTAAATATTGATGAACACTATAAATTGATTAATAAAGATTAAAAATCTTAAGAACTCAATATATAATTAATAATTATTTTAATGGTAAACTATTTCAGTGACCACCCAATTAATTGGAGATACCTATTTTAGTCACCTAACTAAAGAACTCGTCAATCAGGTTATCCAACTTTTAAAACCTACCTATTTGAGTCACTGCCATTAAAATCCTAACGAAAAAAATTAACAGGGTGATGTGGCTGTTAATTAAAATCTGTAAAATTACACATTTAATCCCTACAATTTATTTATTATTTTAGTCTAATCATAATTATAAATTAATAAATAAAATTAATCTTTTTATTTTAAATTAGTAAATGTGTAATTTTACAGATTTTAATTAACAGTCACGTCACCCGTTAACCTTTTTGTTAGGATTTTAACGACGGTGACTCAAATAGGTAGGGTTTAAAAGTTGGGTGACCTAATTGATGAGTTCTTTTGTTGGGTGGCCAAAATAGGTATCTCCAATTAATTGGATGATCACTGGAATAGTTTTACCTTATTTAATTTTTTTTAATTAAACTGTTTTTGTTATGATATTTTTATTTATAGTGGATATTTATATATTAAATAATACTTTAATCTACTTTACTATTATAGTTTAAAACCAATTAGAATTAGGGGTTTTATTTTATGTCTATAAATATAGACTTTTGGAGAAAACATTGTACACAACCCTACTTTGAGAATATAATACAAGTCTCTTTCTTTTTGTTTCTCATCTTTGTTGTTCTTGTTTTTTACTTTATTCACAACATGTTATCAGCACGAGACTCTAACCAATGGAGGTATTTTTCGTTTGAATCTTAAAGGATTATTGAAAAGAATTTGATACTAGCATTAATTGTAACCCCTTAATTTTAACTTATGGAGCACGGTAGGTTAAAACTGTTACTTTTAAAACTTCCATGTCAAGTAATCGCAAAAGTGATTTAAAAACCAAATTTGTAAACCACAAGATAAAAACATGGTTAAAAAGTAAATATTCTTATTTAAAATTAACAAATTTGAATAACTGGTTTTATGCATGAAGTTTAATTACATCTCAATCCCTAATAATCTCAAAATAAAAATGTATGTAAATAATCATACTAAAAATAGTAATAAACCGTATTCAAGAGAGAACTCTGAGTACCAACTCCTAGGGCCAGATATTTGAAAAAAAAACTAAAAGACTAAGCTACAAAGCCCAGTGTGTCTCTAAAGTGGATGTAAGCATGATGCTTATTCCATGCGATTATTGAATTTATTTCATTCGTTAAAGTGAATGCAAACATGATAATTCACTATATGTCTAGTGAATAAAACTCAGTTATGTGCTAGAGTATCACTGATGAGGATATGTTTGAAAAATATACTCCACTTTTCACACATTAATATTGTCCTGTAGACACAATATTATAAAATGTTTTAAATATTTATTAGTCTCCGCTCCATTCTCTGAAGTGAATGCTTAGTAGTAAAAAGCGTACCTAAGGCGCTGGGAGGCGAGAGGCGTTGAGAAAATCGCATCCAAAGATTGAGGCGGAGCAATTTACATAAGAAGAGCGCTTCTAACCGCTTTTGTCACAGGTGTGAGGTGCGCGAAGCTAACGCTTTTTATCACTGAAGCATGTTTAAAAAAGCTTGAAGAAAAAACTATGGAAAACAGAAGAAATGAAGAATCAAGGGGAGGGAAGAAGAAGATGAATAGTGCGTGTCTGGGAGCAAGTGCGTGTCTGGGAGCAAGTGCGTGTGTCTGGGAACATGTGGTAAAATTATTTCTTGGAAGTTGTACTTTAAATTTTGTTAATGGAAGATTTAATTGCTGAGATTATATTTATAGGATTCATTTTAAAAAGCATGTGGACTTTTTACATAACTAGTTTTTTAATGTTATCTTGTGTACTTCCTCTGTACTTTATTTGCTTTCCAGTAACTTTATATCCAATTTAAAGAGAGAAAGGGTAAACAAATGGAAGATAAAAAGAAACTTTGATGCCACACCATTGAATGTTATCCTTACGAATAGGGTTTCATTTCTAACTTGGGGTTTATGCTAACTAGATATTTAATTTTTACTCTGGGTCATGTCGTGATAGTTTTAGATTGATCTAAGTCTCATTCTATAACTATCCTTACAGAAAGTTTTAGCTGATTAAAATAAATGATAAAAATACTTTTATTTATAGATTGATAAATCAAAAATTTGAGATTGCCTCTTTAACAATGATATCTTTTCCACATTCATCTCAAGTTAAAATTATAGTTTTATTTTATTTAAAATAAATTAAAAATATTTTTTTAATCTTAATTTTTATTGTTCTATTATAATTATAAAAATAATTATTAATAATTTTGTTATACAAATACTCATTCAAGATTAACAAGTTAATATTAATATTAAATAATTTTTTTTCTTATATATCATAGATAACTGAAGCAGATGATTTGTGAAGTTGCAACAATAGCAATGAGATAATAATTTAATTTGTTATTATATAATTTTTTTAATTTGAGACATAAATACAAATTTAGATAGAAATATTTTTATCTTTTGACATGTATAATGTAATTATAATGTATTTATGTACAAAATATGCTATATAATTAATTTATAATTTTTAAGGAAAAATGACGCCTCTTCTATGAAAGGCGAGCGCCTTCGCCTCTCGTCTCATGCCTCGTCTCTATGGACCTTTTGCGCCTCATGCCTTTTAAAACCAAGAGTGAATGTGATATTTTATGACGGAAAGAATAAATACCACATTAGTAATTGTGGTCGTGATTGAGATCATAAAATAGACATGGATAATATGATTCTTTTGAGAATGCTTATATCCACCAGAAATGGAATTATAAGGATGACAAGAATGTTAAAGATCATGTAAAATTTTTTATGTTATCAATGCGATGGTACAAACCATTGGTCTCGTACTTATCAAATGTTGAAATATTATGAACTTTATCCATAATCATAGATACTAAATGAAAGAAAATATAAATAAATTTTTTATGGTAGAAATAGTTATAGTATCGTTGATCCAACTTAATTGGATATTGTTAATTTCCTCAAAACCTTGAAAGGAATAATTCATCATTTATTTTATTTCCCTTGTAATCTCTCTAAAGAGAATAATTGGTCTTTCATTTATTTTTTTATGTTAATTTATTTTTATTTTTTATTTATGTTAATTTATTTTATATATTTTTTATTTATTTACGCTTTATGTTAATTTATCATTTGTAAAATATTATTACTTACAAAATAGAATATACAATAAATTATGGCTATTTATGCCAAACAAACAATACAAGTACTCATATTGTACTTAAGTATAAGAAATATTTTTCCTTTTAAATGCAAGAGAGAAGTGGGAAAATGTAAGTACTATATCTCAAAGTACTAAAATATTCATGCTTCAGAAGAGCTTTTGAGAGTTTATCTTTGATAGATAACTGATTTGATATGATATGCTATATCTAATATTTTTCCATTCCCCTAAGTGAATGGTACAAAGCTTATATTTTTTATTTCCCGAAATGAATAAAATAAAGTACATATTAAAAGGTGCATGATTATGCATACTTTCCTATTTTAAATGCAAGAGAATAATGTGAGTACTATATCCGAAAGTACTGATATCAAAAAATATTCCAACTGAGTAAATATGATTATGAAATGGAACTTTATTCCATATTTACAATATATTATACTCATCAAAGTTGCAAAGAGACTTATTGAGTTTTAAAGATAATTACAGAAATATATTACGAATATTAGTTAAGGGGATGCTGACTATCTAAATATTACGAGTATAACTTAAGGCAATAAGAAAATATTGACAAAATTACATGCACTGTCATCCATATTGTAATATAGAAAAACTAGTACAAATTGAAACTCAAGCTATTATAAACCATATGCTTACTGATAATTTTATTTGGCATGACAAGTTGGGTCATCCCGGTTCAATTATGATGCGAAAATTTGTTGATACTTTCATGTGGTCATTTATTGAAGAACTAAAATCTTTTGCAAGGTATTTTTTTTATGTGATACTAGCTATCAAAGCAATATGATTAATTAATCATCATCAGCTAAGATAGAGTGTAAATCTATTAATTTTCTAGAATAGATACAAGGTGAGATATGTGGTCCCATACACCTTTCTTACAGTCCATCAAGATATTTTACGATTTTAATCAATGTATCGACTAGATGGTCATATGTATCCTTGTTATTAACCTGCAAGTTTGTGTTAGCGAGGCTACTTGCTCAATTGATAAAATTACAAGCTCATTTTTCAGATTATCTTATAAAGACAACCGATCTTGATAATGTTGATGACATATCATTTTATATGTAGTATCACTAATTCACATCAAGCAAACAAATGATCATAAGTTCTCCCTATTACAATTTTTTTGGTTAGAAACCAAATATTTCTTATCTTAGATTTTTTTGGCATGTGGTATATATCTAATTGCTCCATTACAATGCACAAAGATGAGTTTTGTTGGCAATATATGTCAGATTTAAATTTCCCTTGGTAATTAAATATCTTGAGCTTCTAATAGAGAATTTACTTACAACTCGATTTACTAACTATCATTTTAATGGATCAGTTTATCCAACATTAGGGGGGACAAAATAAAATAGTTGAAAAAAAATAAGTTAGGATGAATTATTATTTTTTTAGTTTGATCCACGTATTCAACAATGTGAACTACAAGTTCAAAGGATAATACATTTAACAAAACAATTGTCAGATGATTTTGTTGACCCTAAAAGAGTGACTAAGTCGCGTATATCAGCTATAAATACTCCGATTAAATTTGATGTCCTGGAAGGACAAACTCTAACTGCTAATTATTCTAACTTACGCTTTTAGTGTGGTAGATAAGTAGGTTCCAAAAATAAAAATGCTCAAAAAAGAAAATGAGCTATATTTTATGATAGTTTGGTCGAGGAATTAATGAATTACGAAAATCTCAAGAAGAGATTAAAAGATCTCCAACAGAGGCATTGACATGACTTAGGTATCTAATAATAAAGAGATCTCAAAAGATTATTTCATGTCTGGTAATAAGTAGAACTGAAATTAAATCGACGTTAATAATATACTTGCATGCAATATAATACTAGAGATTTTATTTGACGATGTGGATCATGAATCATTGTCAATTGGACAATATAAACAAAGAAATGATTGACTAACATGGAAACAAGTAATAAAGGCTAAACTAAAATCTCTTTCGAAAAGAGAAGTTTTTGGGCTTATAGCTCGTAAATTGAAATATATAAATCTCGTGGATATAAATGAGCCTTTATGAAAAAGAGAAATCAAAAGAAGAAATCACGAAATATAAGCTTATTTGGTTGCATTATAGATTTTCACAAAGACATAAAATCGCTTATGAGGAAAATATATTCCTCGGTGGTTGATGTAACTACTTTTAGATTTTGTCAGTCTAACATTAAATAAAATTACTCAGTTTTTGCCTAAATATCCTATTAGTATGGATATCTTGATAATAATATTTATATAAAACTTCTAGAAAGATTTTAGATTGCCAGAAGTAGTTAATTCAAGTTCTCGAGAACTTTATTCAATTATATTGAATATATCTTTGTAACCCCCTTCGCCCGGCCTAGACGGAACCGACACTAATGGGTTACACGAGGAATATCAAATCAAAACCACGAAGGTTTAATTCGATAAACAACCCTAAAACCATTATATTTTTTCTTTTAGATGCATAATTGTATTCCTATATGTCAAGGTCTCATACAAGACATTAACGGAAACAATCTGACCATAAACAAACATCCAATTAAACACTTAAGTAAATTAAGGAGTAAAACGTAAACTTTTAAATTCTAATAACAAAGTAGGAATTCTTTTCATCAAAGTTCAATTAAACACACAAGTATCCTTCACGGTAAATTTCAAGTCAAACGGATCATTCTAACATCATCAATTGCATGTTTCTCTAATATAGGGACCAAAATGTAAATATTTCAAATTACAAGGACTTCATCCAAATTAAGTTAACCATCTTGAAATTAATTCAAATTTATGCATCCATGTGAAATTTTAGCTCAAAATAACATCTGTAGGTACCCTAATTGAGCAAAGGAAGATATTCGGAACTAAAGTATAATTTCCAACAACTATCGATTCTTAGCAACCAAAGGTTTCGAAACTTCCCTGAAGGTTCCAAAACTTTTCGCGTCCAGTAACTTTCTAGAATCGAATTTACCCGCAAGGTTTCGAAACTTCCTTAAAGGTTTCGAAACTGTTTGAAAAAGGTTTTGAAACCTTCACTAAGATTCGAAACTTTGGGTCTGGAACCTAAAAGTTCCGTCACACTAAGTGAACATTATCGAATCAATACACAACCATTAATCACTACCATCTATATGCATAAGTCCTAGGCATAATTAACAATATATAACACATGATTATCAACGTCAAAAATATCAGGCAAACTATAGGCATGCTACCTAGAACATGATTAAAATCATAACGATCATGCAAGTACATACTTCAACAATCCAAACAATACCATAGTCCATCAATTAACAATCATGCAACATAGGTCTTATTTTAATATAAAGCAAAGTCAAATTCACACTCCTCACATAGGTTGAGTTTATACATTGCCAAGCCCCCAACTTATTTGTCAAAACATACCGAATTTGAAGTAACCTTTCCCTTTGGTTTCCTTGCTCCGAATGTAGTCCCGAGTGCCTTTATTTTTCTGCAATGATGGAAAGAGAGCTTAAGCAAACATGCTTAGTGAGGAAGCTCTACACAAGATCATCAATGCATCTATTTAAAACTATAATGAAACCATAGTTTGATGCATCATTAAAAACATGCATGCTTAACATTCCACGTTCATGTCTATAATATCAAATCACTTTCTTGAGTATGTTCACCATTATCAATACATTTCATGAATGATGAACAATGTTCTCTTTTAATCCATGTATGCATATTGGCTTCTAGTGATCACTTATTGTAAACCTTAAGTTCACTGAATACACGGATCCATTGTTAGAGACCATTAGTCTCGTCATGACACAAAGTCACCATTGACATGACACGAAGTTACCATTATAGCACTACCACGCACGATTGGACACATAGTCACCCTTGTTACGTGTAGACAACTCTATCACGCACGATTGGACACAAAGTCACCCTTGTTATGTGTAGGCAATATTTTTTTTATTCTCAATAATGTTTATAGTGCACTTAAGACAATCCTAATGACATGTCATTCGTATTCGAATCTAAAGTTAGTGTCACTAAGCCAATATCATATTCAAATATGCATGATAATTTGCTGCTCATAATGCATGCATAATATGTTCACAAATGAACCAATTGTCATGCCTAACGGCACCATCAATTTCAAGGCAAATAACCACATTGCATGCATCATTTCAAACCATGCATTTTCAGCAATTATCTCATGCATGCATCATTTCAAAATCATACTTATGCAATTCCAAAGATCTCATTGCATTACCAACATCAATGCCTTTACCAAATATAGCCGAAACTCATGTTAATATATCAAAAACATTTACTTTACTTACTCTTGAACTATGGAAAGTTTTCAAACTCTTCCATAGTCCCCAAAACAGAACCGTACCAATGCAATTCGCTTTAATTCCGAAAAACACTCACCGACAAGCAAAACAAGCCTTCGCCGATGCTCCCATGGCAACGCCAATGCATCAGCCACTTAACCACCTTCTTGCACTACCTCTACATCATTAAAAACAGAGAATATTCACATCATAACATGCTCAAACCAGCAGCCACATCAAACGTCCACAAAACTACCGAAAACTTAGCTGAAAAGACCAAAAACTAAGCCGAAATGCATCCGAACAACATCAGCCCAAAACCTAATGATCCCAACATCTAATCCACTTTAATTATGAACCAAAAACACATCTAAACCATCCTTATACCTCCAGCAACATTAAAACATCTAAAACATCCCCTAAAACAACCGAAAATCACCTTAAAACAACACTGATTGTATTATTCTGGGATTAAATTAATGTGCCATCAATTGAAGACTCAATTAATCATTTAATTGACATAATAACATAATTAAATCCATCTAATTACAACATTGAATGAGATCTAAAAAGATTTCACAAAAACATTCATAAAATCATTAGATCTAGCATTGAAAACATAAAATCATGTTTCATTTAAAGATTAGCAAGCTAATACTTGAGAATTTAAATAAAGAACCTTAGAAAAAGAGTTAAAATTCAGCAAATTATCTTTGAGATCTATCCACCAAAAAGATGAGAATTTCTCTTCTTGATTCCTTGCAAATTGATGATTAGGCTTTGTAAAGAATGGAGAGATGATTAAAATGAAGTAATTCTTGTTGGAAAAGGTCGAATAATCAGCAAGGAATTGAAGGAAATAGATGAAGAAAAATGGAGAGAAAAAGATGAGAGAAAATAAGTGGTTAAGTGAGAAAATGAAATTATCATCTTTTAATAAACTAATAAAAATTATTTTGGTGGATAAATCATTAATTAAAAATTAAAATTGGGTTTATGTCCCTCTAAGGATTCTAAGTATAGCTTGCTTTCCAATTTAGTCACTAAAAATAGCAATTTTCGAAAATTACAAATTAAATCCTCCATTCTTTTCCAAAAATTGCAATTTGATCACTAGTGCATAATTAGGCACAATTAAAAATCAATTTAAAGTTTAAATTACATTCTTTTAATTTTAAAACATCTTTTTAATATTTTTAAACCATATTCCAAAATTATTAATTTTCTAATTCAAATATTTTTATTTTATATTTCCCCGGAATAACGAACCGAAGAATCCAATTCGACCCGAATCGAATTCTTCTAACTAATACCCAAACTACTAACCCCAAAATTGGGATGTTACAATCTTTTTATTGAAACAATTTAAGTATATTTGGTATAATCGCCTTATTGAATACTTATTAGTAGAATGCATATGAATCATTTAATTTCCCCGAGCATTTTATTAAGAGATTTAGCTATGAATTTGTTATTGTTGTGTATGTCGATGATTTGAATATCATTTAGACTCATGGAGAGATCTTCTTAACAATAGAATCCTTATGCATCAACCGACACACACAGAAAAATATTTAAAGAGACTTTACACGCATAATGCATATTCATTGATTATCCTTATGGTTGCTAGGTCTTTGAATGTAAACAAAGATCCATTCTGCCTCAAGAAAAGGTGATGATATTCTTGATCTAAAATCACCATATATACATCAGTTGATCTGGAAGCATCGTATCTTAGCTGGTCCAGAAATACTATTTAAGTGCTGCGAGATCATTACCTTTAAACAATTACTATGCTCGAGGCAAAGCCGAAATATGTTTGGCTAAACATACCTAGAAGATATGTAAATTGCTTTCACAAGATAAGATGCAAGCTATCTTGTGTAGAGATAATGCAAAATTTATATCTCAATGTGGATACATTAAATGTGATAAAACGAAAAATATTTTTGTATGGTTTTATCCCTCATGATCTTTAGAAGAATTGTAACCCCCTTAGCCCGGCTTAGACGGAACCAGCACTAATGGGTCATACGGGGAATATCGAACCAAACCCGTGAGGGTCCGATCCGATAAACAACCTTGAAAACCGTAATATTTTTTTATCTAGATGCACGATTAATCTCCTATGTGTAATTAACTCAAGTAAGACAGAGACGGACGCAGTTCAATCATTATAAGTCGATCAATTAAACGCATACATGATTAATGACCAAAATGTAAAGAACTAATTGCATCACCATATCCACAATCAACCACCAGATAACTATTAAGCAAGCTTAACACATTCATCATACAATTCAGATCAAATGAGGTATCTTAGTTAATTGATTTTACATTCTAGCATTTATAACTAAGTCCTACGTTTCATGCATTTAAAACTCTCAAATTGCCCTTTTAAAGTCAGGTGGTTCGAAACAACCTTGGGGTGTTTCGGAACACATGTGCCTAGTGAACCCATGGTTTGAACTATGGCCATCTGTTTCGAAACAGGTCATAGGGTGTTTCGAAACAGACATGTCCAGTAGCTTTTGGTACCGAACCCTGGTTCGATGCAGAAGTTCAAATAGGCATAGGGGTATCGATACTGCCACAGAGTGTTTCGATACCTCCTGTATTCTGGACTGAGTGAGACGTACAAGCTCATCTAAACCAACCCAAATATAACCTTTAATAACCCGAAACTATATGCAACATTCCTAGGCATATTCATCAACATAAACACACTTCAAATCATCCGAAGGATCACAAGGAGACCTATAGGCATGCTTCCTAAAGAATGAATAGCAACATAACAAACATGCTAAGTCATGCATCAACAACTCAAATAAATCCCAAAGTTCAACAATTAACAATCAAACAATAATGGTCTTATTACATCATGAAACCAAGCCTAAATGCTCACTCCTCTCATAGATTGTGTCACACATTGCCTTGCCCAATTTATTTGCCAAAAACATACCAAATTTAAAGTGAACTTCCCCTCGGTTTCTTTGCCTCGAACGATGCCCAAAATGCCTTTATTTTTCTGCAAGGATGAAAAGAGAGCTTAAGCAAACATGCTTAGTGAGGAAGCTCTACACTAATCATCAATGCATCTATTTTAAAACCAAGATGAAAACATAATTTGCAATACTTTGTCAAATCATGCATGCCAATATTACACGTCCAAATTCATTAAATCATATGCATCAATGAGTTCACATAACCTTATCAAAACAATTTATAGCCGATGCTCAAACCTTTTCTCAATCTCATGTATGTATATTGGCTTTCTAGTGACCACTTAGTGTGAACCTTAAGTTCATCAAATACACGGATCCTTTTTCTCAACATGCATCGATCGGACACTTAGTCACCCTTGTATACATGTTATCCCCCACTACGCACGGTTGGACACAAAGTCTCCCTTGTTTACGTATGGGTCAACTATATGCACGGTCGGACACAAAGTCACCCTTGCTTACATATAGGCAAGCTCTACACGTACGGTCGGACACAAAGTCACCCTTGTTTATGTGTAGGCGGCACTACCACGCACGGTTGGACACAAAGTCACCCTTGTTTACGTGTAGGCAATATCAATATTCTCTTTATTTTATAGTGCACTCAATCCTAATGACATGTCATTCGTATTCGAATCTAAAGTTAGTGTCACTAAGACAATATCATAACCAAATGTACATGATAACTTGCTGCTCATAATGCATGCATAAAATGTTCAACAAATGAACCAAAGTCATGCCCCAAAGGCACCACCATGTATAAGGCAATTAACCACATTGTATTCCAAATCATTTCTCATAATTTTCCATAATCATGGATGCTAAATAAGCTATACATTTCAGCAAGTAATTCTCATGTATGCATCATTTCAAATCATGCTCATGCATTTGCATAAATCTCATTGCATTACCAACATAATGCCTTTACAAAATGTAGCCGGAACTTATATCGGTTTAACAAAACAAATACTTTACTTACTCTTGAACTATGGAAGGTTTTCACACTCTTCCATAGTCCCCCAAAAATAGAACGTACCAAACGCGATTCGCTTTAAATCCGAAACCACTCACCAACAAGCGAAACGAGCTTTCGCCGCTATCCGATGATCGCACCAACGCACCAGCAATCAAGCTTCTTCTTGTACCTCTTCTACAACATTAAAAACAGAGTTTTCTCACATCATAACATGCTCAAACCAACAGCCAAATCCGATCACCATAAACCTACCAAAAACTTAGCCGAAAAGACCGAAAACTAAGCCGAAACACATCCGAACAACATCAGCCCAAAACCTAACGAATCCAACATCTAATCCACCTCAAATATGATCAAAAAACACATCAAACCATCCTTATATCTCCAGCAATATTTAAGCATCTAAAACAGCCCCTAAAACAACCGGAAAACACCTTAAAACTACACCGATTGTATTATTCCGGGATTAAATTAATGTGATATCAAATCAAGACTCAATTAATCATTAAATCAACATAAAAACATGATTGAATTCATCTAATTTCTAGCATTAAATGAGATCCAAAAAGATTTCACAAAAACATCACAAAATCACTAGATCTAACATTAAAAACATAGAATCAAGTTTTTATTCAAAGATTAGTAAGCTAATACTTGAGAATTTCAATAAAGAACCTTAGAAAAGAATAGAAATACAGAAAATTACCTTCAAGATCTATTCACCAAAAATATATATTTTTCCCTTTTTGATTCCTTGCAATTTGATGTAGATTTGATGAAATTGATGCTTAGGTTTTGTAAAGGATGGAAAGATGATGCAAATGATGTAATCTTTATGGAAAAAAATGCAAAAATCAGCAAGGAATTGAAGAGAAAAGATGAAAAGAAAGTGGACAAAAAATGAGAGAAAAAGATGAGAGAAAATTAAGAGAAAAAGTGGTTTTTGAGAAAAATGATTAAAAATCCAATTAAAGTAATTAAAAATATATTTTGGTGAATAAATCATCATTAAAAATTTAGAAATGGGTTTATGGCCCTCTAAGGATTCTAAGTTTAGCTTGTTTTTCAATTTAGTCACTAAAACATGTAAATTGCCGAAAATTACCAAATTAGTCCTTCAAATTTCCAAAAATTACAAATTGGTCATTTATGTATAATTAAGCATAATTAAAAATCATTATAAAATCCAAATTATTTTCTTTTAATTTTGAAACATATTTTTAATATTTCAAACCACCTTCCAAATTATTATTTTTCTTAATTAAAAATATTCTTATTTTATTTTTCCCGGAATTAATGAACCGGAGAACCCGATTCGATCCGAATCGAATTCCCCTAACTAAGCCTAAACTAATAACCCCCAAAACGGGATTTTACAACTCTCCCCCTCTTAAGAAAATTTGTCCTCGAAATTTACCTGAAGTAAAGAAGTGAGGAAACTGCTCCTTCATGCTTTTCCTTGTCTCCCAAGTCGCTTCCTCAACACCTCGGTGTTTCCAAAGCACTTTGACCAAATCTATGGTCTTCCCTCGAAGAACCTTTGTATCCACATCCAAAATCCCCACCGGTTGCTCCTCATAACTCATATCCTCTCTTAACTCGATCTCCTCAACCGGTACCACATGAGAAGGATCTGATCTATATCTACGAAGCATTGACACATGAAAAACATCATGCATCTTACTCAACTCCTCCGGTAACTCAACCTATAAGCAACAGGACCAACACGCTCCAACACCTCATATGGTCCAATAAAACGTGGACTCAACTTACCCTTACGTCCAAACCTTATCACCTTCTTCCATGGAGAAACCTTAAGAAACACCTTGTCCCCAACATCATACTCTATTTCCCTACGTTTCAAATCAGCATAGGATTTCTGCCTATCTGAAGCTTCCTTAAGTTTAGTACATATCAGCTTAACTTTCTCATTCGTATCCTTCAACACTTGAGGCAAAGAAACATACTTCTGTCCAACTTCCTTCCAACACAGAGGTGTACAACACTTACGCCCATACAACGCCTCAAACGGTGCCATCTGTATACTCGTCTAAAAACTATTATTATAAGCAAACTCTACCAACGGCAATTGCTTCTCCCAAGAACCTTGAAACTCAATGATACAACACCTCAGCATATCCTCCAAAGTCTGAATAACACGCTCAGACTGTCCATCCGTCTGTGGATGATAAGCCGTACTAAAACTAAGCCTCGTACCCAAACCTGTCTGCAAACTCCTCCAAAACTTAGATGTAAACCGCGGATCTCTATCCGATATGATCGACTTAGGCACCCCATGCAATCTCACCACCTCAGAAACATACAAATCCGCCAACTTATCCATGGAGTACGTCGTATGCACGGCAAGAAAATATGCACACTTCGTAAACCTATCAATAATCACCCATATGGAATCCTTTTTGGACGGTGTTAAAGGCAACCCCGTCACAAAATCCATGGTGATTCTCTCCTATTTCCATTCCGGAACCTGAACCGGTTGCAACAAACCTGCAGGGAACTAATATTCAGCTTTCACCCGCTGACACACCATACACCGAGAAACAAGGTCCATCACATCTCTCTTTAAACCAACCCAAAAGTACACACTTTTGAGATCTCTATACATCTTCACACTACCCAGATGCATAGCAAACGGACTAGTATGAGACTCCACCAAGATAGCTTGCCTCAACTCTTGATCATCCGGCACCACAATCCGACCTCTAAAACACAACACCTCATCATCATCAAAATGATAATCGGTCGGCCTACCCTCGGCAATATCCTCCACAAAAGGTACCAAAGTCTCATCCTCTAACTGTTTCACTTTGATCAACTCAACCAAAACAGGTTTTACTTGCAACTCCGCCACTAAACCACCTTCCCTAGAAATACTCAACCTAGCAAACATCGCTCTCAACTCAACAGCCGCCTTATGGCTTAAAGCATCGGCCACTACATTGGCTTTCCCCGGATGATACTCAATAGATAAATCATAATCCTTAAGCAACTTCATCCATCTTCGTTGCCTAAGATTCAAATCCTTTTGTGACATGAGATACTTCAAACTCTTATGATCCGTGTATATAGTACACTTCTCTCCATACAAATAATGTCTCCAAATCTTCAAAGCAAAAACCACCGTCGCCAACTCCAAATCATGTGTCGGATAATTCTTTTCATGCACCCTCAACTGTCTAGAAGCATAAGCTACAACCTTCCCCTCTTGCATCAAAACACACCCGAGACCAACGTATGATGCATCACTATAAACCACGAAATCCTTACCGGATTCGGGTTGAACCAACACCGGTGTACTAGTCAACACTTCCTTAAACTTCTCAAAACTCTTTTGTTGACATTCTTTCCACTTAAAAGGAACCTTCTTTTGCAACAACTTGGTCATAGGAGCAGCAATGCTCGAAAAACCCTCAACGAACCTACGATAATACCCAGCCAAACCTAGGAAACTCCGAACCTCTAACACCGATCTCGGTTGCTTCCAACCCATAACTGCCTCTATCTTCTTTGGATCAACACTAATACCCTTTTCCGACACCACATGACCAAGAAACACCACCTCTTTTAACCAAAACTCACACTTACTTAACTTAGCATACAACTAGTTCTCTTTCAACGCTTGCAACACCAACCGCAAATGCCGATCATGATCTTCCTCGGTACGTGAATACACGAGGATATCATCTATGAACACCACCATAAACTGATCCAAGTACTCATGAAACACCCGGTTCATCATATCCATAAAAGCAGCAGAGGCATTTGTCAAACCAAACGGCATCACCAAAAACTCATAATGACCATACCTTGTCCGAAAAGCCATTTTCAACACATCACCCTCTTTCACCTTCAACTGATAGTACCCCGATCTCAAATCAATCTTCGAGAACACACTTGCTCCTTGAAACTGATCAAACAAATCATCAATCCTCGGCAAAGGATACTTATTCTTCACGGTCAACTTATTCAATTGCCGATAATCAATGCACATCCTCATTGTGCCATCTTTGTTCTTCATAAACAACACCGGTGCATCCCATGGTGATACACTCGGTTGTATAAAACCACGGTCAAGCAACTCTTGTAACTGCATCTTTAACTCCTTTAACTCCTTAGGTGCCATACGATAAGGAGCAATGGACATCGGATTAGTACCAGTATAAAGCTCGATACTAAACTCCACATCACGATCAGGAGGTAATCCTGGCAACTCCTCAGGAAAAACTTCCAGAAAGTCACATACTGTTCGAATGTCCTGCACTCGAACCTTTCCTATCCCCGGATTCATCACATATGCTAGATATGCTACACCTCCTTGTTGCATCAACCTTTCCGCTTGTAAAGCCGAAACCACATTGGACAAGAATCCCGTATACTTACTCTTAACCACAACCTCACTATCATCCAACAACCTCAAAGTAACCCGTTTCTTTTCAAAGTCCACCACAGCTCTATGCTCCGTCAACCAATCAACTCCCAAGATAAGGTCAAAACCATGAAACGGTAACTCCATCAAGTCAACCTCAAAGACATGCCCTTGCACCTCCAACGGACATCTCCTATACAACCTTTTAACGGTCACCGTCTCACCCAAGGAACTAGTAACCACAACTCCCACATCTAAAACATCAACAGGGTTATCCAACATATATGCATGCTCACTCAAAACATAAGAATGCGTAGATCCCGAATCTATCAAAGAAAACAACAGTATATTCCGTAAAGAAAAAGTACCTGCAACCACATCTGTAGGATTACGGGTCCTGCGTTGAGCATAAACTCTACGACCATCTCCCTGTCTCTGGAAAGGACCTCTACCTCCACCGCGTCCTCTACCAGGTACCACGGCAACCTCAGGTCGGTTACCAGCCTCACCAGCAAACCTCGGACAATATCTCCTCCTGTGATCCTTAGATCCACAACCCATACAGGCACCAGTGGCCCACCAACACTCTCCCAGATGGCGTCGTGAACACAAGTTACAAACTGCTGCATCACCACCACCCCTACCAAACTGCTGAGCACGACCACCGTGTCCAAAATCACCCCGGCATCGATCAGCTCTATATCGGTTGTCCCGAAACCTCTTACCCTTATTACCTTGGGTACTAGCCTCAACAGGCCTCTTCCCAACATCGGAAGACTTTCTCGCCTCTCTCAAGGACTCCTCAACAACCTTAGCCCGATTAACGAGCACATCAAACTCAGTGTACTCCACAGCCAACAAGTAAGTCTTGATCTCTGGATCCAAACCATATCGGAACCTATCACACCTCTTATGCTCCGTAGGAACCAACTTAGGAGCATAGTGACTCAACCTGATAAACTGTATCTCATAGTCAGCCACACTCCTAGTGCCCTGCACCAGAGACATAAACTCCCTCTTCCGCGCATCCTCGTACTACGGACCCAAGAACTTCCGCACAAAGGGGATCCTGAAGTACTCCAAGTCAGGTTAACAACTGCTACCCCTACTCTCGTGGTAGTCCACCATCTATAAGCATCCCCCTGAAGCAGAGAGACCACACAACCCAATCTACGGGCATCCTGATAGTCCATCTGATCCAAAATCCTCTCAGTACTAGCCAGCCACTCCTCAGCTGCACTCGGGTCAGATCCACGGAACTCAACACCTCCCAAGCTATGCAAACGCTCAAGCGGTAGCCTTGGGGTAACCAAAACGGCAGGTGCGGGAGCCGGTACATGTACTCTAGCCATAGCTGCCTGAAACGCTCCCGTCATAGCCTGTATGAATGGTGCAAAGTCTCCGAACTGGCCTCCTACTAGAATCGAAGGTACACCAACGGGTGGTACGCCAACTGGTGGAGGAGGTGGAAGCGGTTCCTCCTCACATTCGCCTCTCCCCCGGTCTGACCATCGGTGATCAAGCTCGTGGTAGCACACGTCTCACGTCTCGGAGGCATATCCAAACTCTTCAAACATGCAATTTTAAAACATAATATCAAAACATCATAAACTTATATTCGGGTAAGATCCAAGGGAAACCGAAGAACATCTAAAAACATATTGGCATAGGCAATGTGTAACTGACCACCTCTTTTACTCATAGTCATTCTAGATGCACTCACAATGCGTAGGTATGTACACAACAAAACATATCATACTCATCCTAACATACCAACGTAAAACATGGCAAACCAATACATACTTGACAAACCAACTACACACTCAACAAACCAACAACACATTTTATTCAACCTGGCTCTGATACCACCAAATGTAACCCCCTTAGCCCGGCTTAGACGGAACCAGCACTAATGGGTCACACGGGGAATATCGAACCAAACCCATGAGGGTCCGATCCGATAAATAACCCTGAAAACCGTAATATTTTTTTTATCTAGATGCACGATTAATCTCCTATGTGTAATTAACTCAAGTAAGACAGAGACGGACGCAGTTCAATCATTATAAGTCGATCAATTAAACGCATACATGATTAATGACCAAAATGTAAAGAACTAATTGCATCAGCATATCCACAATCAACCACCGGATAACTATTAAGCAAGCTTAACACATTCATCATACAATTCAGATCAAATGAGGTATCTTAGTTAATTGATTTTACATTCTAGCATTTATAACTAAGTCCTACGTTTCATGCATTTAAAACTCTCAAATTGCCCTTTTAAAGCTAGGTGTTTCGAAACAGCCTTGGGGTGTTTTGGAACACATGTGCCCAGGGAACCTATGGTTCGAACTATGGCCATCTGTTTCGAAACAGGCCATGCGGTGTTTCGGAACAAACATGTCCAGTAGCTTTTGGTACCGAACCCTCGTTCGATGTAGAAGTTCAAATAGGCATAGGGGTATCGATACTGCCACAGAGTGTTTCGATACCTCCTGTATTCTGGACTGAGTGAGACGTACAAGCTCATCTAAACCAACCCAAATATAACCTTTAATAACCCGAAACTATATGCAACATTCCTAGGCATATTCATCAACATAAACACACTTCAAATCATCCGAAGGATCACAAGGAGACCTATAGGCATGCTTCCTAAAGAATGAATAACAACATAACAAACATGCTAAGTCATGCATCAACAACTCAAATAAATCCCAAAGTTCAACAATTAACAATCAAACAATAATGGTCTTATTACATCATGAAACCAAGCCTAAATGCTCACTCCTCTCATAGATTGTGTTACACATTACCTTGCCCAATTTATTTGCCAAAAACATACCAAATTTAAAGTGAACTTCCCCTCGGTTTCCTTGCCTCGAACGATGCCCAAAGTGCCTTTATTTTTCTGCAAGGATGAAAAGAGAGCTTAAGCAAACATGCTTAGTGAGGAAGCTCTACACTAATCATCAATGCATCTATTTTAAAACCAAGATGAAAACATAATTTGCAATACTTTGTCAAATCATGCATGCCAATATTACATGTCCAAATTCATTAAATCATATGCATCATTGAGTTCACATAACCTTATCAAAACAATTTATAGCTGATGCTCAAACCTTTTCTCAATCTCATGTATGTATATTAGCTTTCTAGTGACCACTTAGTGTTAACCTTAAGTTCATCGAATACACGGATCCTTTTTCTCAACATGCATCGATCGGACACTTAGTCACCCTTGTATACATGTTATCCCCCACTACGCACGGTTGGACACAAAGTCTCCCTTGTTTACGTATGGGTCAACTATATGCACGGTCGGACACAAAGTCACCCTTGCTTACATATAGGCAAGCTCTACACGTACGGTCGGACACAAAGTCACCCTTGTTTATGTGTAGGCGGCACTACCACGCACGGTTGGACACAAAGTCACCCTTGTTTACGTGTAGGCAATATCAATATTCTCTTTATTTTATAGTGCACTCAATCCTAATGACATGTCATTCGTATTCGAATCTAAAGTTAGTGTCACTAAGACAATATCATAATCAAATGTACATGATAACTTGCTGCTCATAATGCATGCATAAAATGTTCAACAAATGAACCAAAGTCATGCCCCAAAGGCACCATCATGTATAAGGCAATTAACCACATTGTATTCCAAATCATTTCTCATAATTTTCCATAATCATGGATGCTAAATAAGCTATGCATTTCAACAAGTAATTCTCATGTATGCATCATTTCAAATCATACGCATGCATTTGCATAAATCTCATTGCATTACCAACATAATGCCTTTATAAAATGTAGCCGAAACTCATATCGGTTTAACAAAACAAATACTTTACTTACTCTTGAGCTATGGAAGGTTTTCACACTCTTCCATAGTCCCCCAAAAATAGAACGTACCAAACGCGATTCGCTTTAAATCCGAAACTACTCACCAACAAGCGAAATAAGCTTTCGCCGCTATCCGATGATCGCACCAACGCACCAGCAATCAAGCTTCTTCTTGTACCTCTTCTATAACATTAAAAACAGAGTTTTCTCACATCATAACATGCTCAAACCAACAGCCAAATCTGATCACCATAAAACTACCAAAAACTTAGCCAAAAAGACCGAAAACTAAGCCGAGACACATCCGAACAACATCAGCCCAAAACCTAACGAATACAACATCTAATCCACCTCAAATATGATCCAAAAATACATCCAAACCACCCTTATATCTCCAGCAACATTTAAGCATCTAAAACAGCCCCTAAAACAACCGAAAAACACCTTAAAACTACACTGATTGCATTATTTTGGGATTAAATTAATGTGATATCAAATCAAGAATCAATTAATCGTTAAATCAACATAAAAACATGATTGAATTCATCTAATTTCCAGCATTAAATGAGATCCAAAAATATTTCACAAAAACATCACAAAATCACTAGATCTAACATTAAAAATATAGAATCAAGTTTTTATTCAAAGATTAGCAAGCTAATACTTGAGAATTTCAATAAAGAACCTTAGAAAAGAATATAAATCCAGAAAATTACCTTCAAGATCTATTCACCAAAAATATGTATTTTCCCCTTCTTGATTCCTTGCAATTTGATGTATATTTGATGAAATTGATGCTTAGGTTTTGTAAAAGATGGAAAGATGATGCAAATTATGTAATCTTTGTGGAAAAGATGCAAAAATCAGCAAGGAATTGAATAGAAAAGATGAAGAGAAAGTGGAGAGAAAATGAGAGAAAAAGATGAGAGAAAATTAAGAGAGAAAGTGGTTTTTGAGAAAAATGATTAAAAATCTAATTAAAGTAATTAAAAATATATTTTGGTGAATAAATCATCATTAAAAATTTAGAAATGGTTTTATGGCCCTCTAGGGATTCTAAGTTTAGCTTGCTTTTCAATTTAGTCACTAAAACATGTAAATTGCCGAAAATTACCAAAATAGTCCTCCAAATTTCCAAAAATTACAAATTGGTCATTTATGCATAATTAAGCATAATTAAAAATCATTATAAAATCCAAATTATTTTCTTTTAATTTTGAAACATATTTTTAATATTTCAAACCACCTTCCAAATTATTATTTTTCTTAATTAAAAATATCTTTATTTTATTTTTCCCAGAATTAATGAACCGGAGAACCCGATTCAACCCGAATCGAATTCCCCTAACTAAGCCTAAACTAATAACCCCAAAAATGGGATGTTACAAGAATAGTATTCGATGAATCATTTCAAGCAATAATACTGAAAATTTATCCACTAGTGCATAATTTACTTCAACATTTGAAGATTGTATTCAATACTAAATTATGAAGATTCAAAGATCTTATGTGATATGTGATATTTTCATGAGGGGAGCAAATACGCGTTACACTCTTTTTCCCTTAACTGAGATTTTGTCCCATTGGGTTTTCCTGGTAAGGTTTTTAATGAGGCAACATGTTATGCGTAACAAATATGTGTGTAGTATTTTTCTTTCACTAAGAATTTTTTTCTCATGGGGTTTTATCTCAGTAAGGTTTTAACGAGACACATTATCTTTATGAATATCAAGGGGGAGTGTTCTGAATATCTTTATTTATGGTGGATATTCATATAATAAATAATACTTAATATACTTTATTATTAGAGTTTAAAATTCATTGAAATTAAGGTTTCCATCTTATACCTATAAATATAGATTTTGGAGAAAACATTGTACACAATCTACTTTGAGAATATAATACAAGTCTCTCTTTTTGTCTCTCATCTTTGTTTATCTATTTTGTTCTTGTTCTTTTACTTTATTTACAACAGTTTTTTAAATATTATATTTTTATTCTTTATTTTTAAATAATATAATAATAATTTTAATCCCAAAATTTATACACTTTAACAATTTAATTAAAATCCTATCAATTAAATTATCTTAAATATTTGGGTAAAACCCAATTTATCTCATCCTCTTTCTTCATCCTCTAACAATGAAAAAAATATTGAGCTGTAAAATTCAACTTTGGGATCATGCAATATGGAGATTGCAAGAATTTTGGGTATGTTTTTGTAGCTAAATGTGTTTCCTGACCTTAAGACTTAAGCTTACCAGTATAAGCATTTAAATTGTTTTAAGCCTTTAGGCACACTATTGTTTAAATAACAATATTGTTCTACTGCCTGTTTTTATCATGCTTTATGTGTGCGGATCTGATTTTTTTTACACAAAAAATGTAACCTTCTAAACCGGCCTATGCGAGAAATCAGACTAGAGGTCACATGGATTGTTTAAAACATAAATCAAGTTTCACGTAAACCAAAATACCCGATATGAAAAATAAAATTGGGTGTCACTTAAAATAAGTGAAAACGTTACCAAAACATGGTATCCTGAAACGAAAACAGGCGGAATTACCAGCGAGATCAAGGCTGAAACGAAACTCAACACTATATATTTTATCCTAGTCCCATGGTATCAGGCATGCAGTAATAACAGGTATAATGAAAAGAGAGCCAGGAAAAATAATCCGATGTCATGTATATACCAAAACAAGAAATATTATACAAAATATATCTTGCTTAAAGCTCAAAATATACGTTTACGTAAAATCTAGGAAAATAGTCATGTGCAAATACCAGGTTCGTTCAAAACAGGAAAACAGTAATTTTCAGTTATATAGCACACAAGGAAACACACCTCGAATGACAGAAACATGTAGGTGATCTACTGGGCGTTCGAACCTCACTCTGTAGTAGTACTGAACCCTAGAAATATAAGATATAATTTTATTAAAATATGAACTAATAACTGAATTGACCATTTAGGGGTATAAGAACATACGGGTTACGATCGACTCTTGGGTTTGATCGAAACAGGAGGAACTGGGCTGGGTCGGAACACAGTTGAGAGAACTATAGGGTCCTACAAACAATCGGGTATAGACATTAAATTTTAAAAGCAAATTTTGTACTTTACTTAACTTTGAAGAAAAGTTTGACCTGAGACTTAAAAGTCCAATTTGGAGGCTTTCGAGTTTGAATTTCGAGAAACGGACTTCACGGATGGATTCAGGACGTCGAAAAACATAAAATAGGGTTTTTTGAAAATTCTGACTTTTTTGGTTAAAGTCAACGATGACGTCAACAGTCAAATGTCAGCGCTGACGTCAGTAGTCAAAGTCAATGCTGAAGTCATGATGACGTCATGGTCAACGGTTAACGGTCAACGGGTCAGGTTGGTCAACGGGTCAGGTCAACAGGTCGGGGTTGGTTTAACCGGTTCGGTTCTGGTGGACTGGTTCGGCTCTACTCGGGATGGACTGGTTTGGACCGGGTTTGGACTAGGTGGCTCCAGGCCACCGTCCAGGGCGTCCGGAAATCGCTCCGGCGGCGAGTGAAGGCCACGCGCGGCCCCAAACGATCGGAAAAGGCTCCAACAAGACGAATTCCTCACCAAAAACACCCAAAAGTACCGAAACAACATGTTAAACCCAGAAAATAGTTCGAAAAAGGGGAAGAACTGATACTAACCCTGACCGGATCGAACTACTCCGATGAAGGTGCTACCGAAGACGGATGGTTGCGTGGTCAGAGGGGTTCTGGTCGAACTTAGACGCAGAACAAGACGAGACTGGCGATACGCTGGACGACATCGATCGGAGGTCGAAATCGATGAAAAACCGAAGGGTTCAAACCCTAGGTTTCGTCGAACTAATCGATCTGCGTTTCTCAGCGAACAACGCGGTGGCTCAGTGAGTGAGACGAGGGTTCTGGTTGAAGGTCGTTGGTCGATCGATTGGCGGCGACGGCGACACCAACGGACGAGCAGAAGAGCAGACCGACGGTGAGATGAGGGTTTTGGTCGTTTAAGGGAAACGAGGAGTCTTCTGTTTCGAATAAGAATTAATTAATTTTTTTATCTGATAGACTAGGGTTTAAAGGGTCCTAAGACAGGAAAAAGTTTTTAGATCCAAACGAATCGGGCTTTATACTAATTTTTTATTATTATTATTTATCGGGTGTTACAACTCTTCCCCTTAAAAGAAAATTTCGTTCTCGAAATTTACCTGAACTGAACAGATGTGGGAACTGCTCCCTCACCGACTCCTCGATCTCCCAGGTGGCCTCAGAAGGGCTACGGTTCTTCCATTGAACTTTAATCATAGGGATACGCCTTCTTCTCAGGATCCTTTCGTCAAAATCCAGGATCTGAACGGGTTCCTCCTCATAAGACAAGTTTGGACGTAACTCAACATCCTGAACTTGAATAATATGACTCGGATTCGGGTGGTACTGTCTCAACATGGATACATGAAACATATCATAGATGCAGATAAGCTGAGAAGGTAACTCCAACTGATACGTGACAGGCCCGATTCTTTTCAGAATACGGTATGGTCCAATATATCTCGGGCTCAGCTTGCCCTTACGCCCAAATCTCAAAACCTTCTTCTATGGAGAAACTTTTAAGAAAACCTGATCACCAACCTCAAACTCGATATCCTTTCTTCTCCGGTCAGCATAAGATTTCTGTCTGGTAAAAGCTTCCTTCAGGCGATCCCGGATCAACCTGACAGTCTCCTTAGTCTTCTGAATTAACTCGGGACCCAAAGTTTTCCGATCATATACAGCTCAGTCCAACAGATAGGAGTACGACACTTACGTCCATACAAAGCCTTATAAGGTGCCATACGAATGCTAGCCTGGTAACTGTTATTATAGGCAAACTCTGCTAACAGTAAGAAATCTTCCCAACTACCCCGAAAGTTTAGAACACAACCATGCAACATATCCTCCAGGATCTGTATCACTCTCTTAGACTGACCATCTGTCTGAGGATGAAAAGACGTACTGAAGTTCAGACGAGTACCTAAAGTAGACTGTAAAGCTGTCTAAAAATGGGAAGTAAACCTCGGATCTCGGTCAGAGATGATAGATAAAGGCACTCCGTGCAGTCTGACAATCTCAGAAATATATAATCTAGCCAGCTTCTCCAGAGAAAAAGTGACCCGAACAGGAATGAAGTGAGTTGATTTTGAGAGTCTATCCACAACAAACCAAACAGAATCTTTCCTGGACAGGGTCAGGGGCAAATCCGTAATAAATCCATCGTGATACGTTCCCATTTCCATTCGGGAATCTTGATAGGCTATAAAAGACCAAAAGGATGCTAATGTTCTGCTTTCACCTGCTGACAAGTCAAACATCTGGATACATTATCCGAGATATCCTTTTTCATACCCATCCAACGGTATCTCTATTTCAAATTCTAATACATCTTATCTCCTCTAGGATGCATTGTATAAGGACTGCTATGAGCCTCACCGAGAATAGTCTGTCTCAACTCGGGATCATTAGGCACACAGTAACAACCATTAAAACAAAGAGCTCCATCCTTATCAAAAGAATAATCAGAAGTGGATCCTTTTTCCACTCATTGCGACTTAAAGCATCTGCAACAACGTTGGCTTTCCCCGGATGATACTCAATCTCACAATCTTAATCCTTAAGAAGTTCCAACCAACGATACTGTCTCAGAATAAGCTCCTTCTGGGTAAGGAGGTACTTTAGGCTCTTGTGATCGGTAAAGATATAACACTTTTCTCCGTAGAGATAGTGCCTCCAGATTTTTAGAGCAAAAACCACAGCCGCAAGCTCAAGATCATGAGTAGGGTAGTTACCCTCATGTGGTCTCAACTGTCGTGACGCAACAACTAAGCCCTGAACGCGATGCATCACTGTAAACTGTAAAGTCCTTCCCTGACTCAGGTTGGGTCAAAACTGGAACTTGGGTTAAAACTGATTTCAACTGATCAAGACTAGATTACTGGGCCTCAGACCACACAAACGGGACACCCTTCCTTAAAAGCTTTGTCAGAGGGGAGGCAATGATGGAAAATCCCTTGACAAAGCACCGGTAATACCCAGCTAAACCCAAAAAACTGCGGATCTCAAACACATTCCTAGGAGGCTTCTAACTGGTGATTGCATCAATCTTACTCGGGTCCACCTTGATACCTCTAGTTGAAACAACATGACCTAGGAAAGTCACCTCACTAAGCCAAAACTCACACTTACTAAGCTTGGCATACAACTGATGCTCCCTGAGAGTCTGTAACACAACTCTCAGATGTCCTACATGCTCGTCCTCAAAGCGAGAGTAAACCAAGATATCATCAATAAAAATAACAACAAACTGGTCGATGTAGGGTCAGAAAATATGGTTCATCATATCTATAAAAGCTATAGGGGCATTGGTTAAACCAAAAGGCATCACTAAGAACTCATAGTGACCATACCAGGTGCGGAAAGCAGTCTTAGCAACATCAGAGCCCTTAACTTTTAACTGGTAGTACCCAGATCCAAGATCAATCTTTGAGAAAACTGTGGCTCCCCGAAATCGATCAAACAAGTCATCAATCCTGGGTAAAGGATACTTGTTTTTCACTATTAGCTTATTCAGCCTTCGGTAGTGAATACACAACCGAAGGGAACCATCCTTCTTTTCAACAAAGAGAATTGGAGCTCCCCAAGGTGAAGAGCTATGTCGGATGAACCCTCTGTTAAGCAATTCCTGCAACTGAACCTTTAATTCCTTTAACTCCTTCGGAGCCATACGATACGGGGCCATAGAAACTGATACTGATCCAAGATAAGTCTCAATCTCAATCTCAAACTCAACCTCCCTGCCTAGAGGGAGACCTGACAACTCCTCAGGAAAAACATCAGAAAACTCACAAACAGTGCAAATTTCCTCAACCATGGATATAAACTCTTTTGTGTTAAGGAAACAAGCAATAAAGGTCTCATATCCCATCTGGATCATCTTGTCGACAGACAAAGCCAAAACCACATTGGATAAATAACCTTTTCGCTCACCGAATAGGACTACAGACCGTCCATCTAGAGTCTTTAAGGTAAACCTTTTTCTCTCATAGTCTAGAATAACATGATGTTCGTTTAACCAATCCATTCCCAAAATTAGATTGAACTCCTCTAAAGGAAGTGACATTAGATCTGCCACAAACATCTTCCCTTCCACAACAAGGGGACATCCCCTGAAAACCTTATCCACTAACAAGGATTGGCCCATAGGGCTCAAAACAGTTAAAACACCCTCGTTGTCCTCAACAGAGATTGAAAGGTTTCTAGATACTGACTTATATATGTAAGAGTAGGTGGAGCCATTGTCATGCAAAGAAAAGTACAGAATAGAAAAGATGGTAAAGGTACCTGCGATAACATCAGGCTTGTCTTGGTCATCTCTAGGTCTAGAAGCATACACAAGAGCTGGATGACGAGCCTTAGAAACGGATGACACGCCACCCTGGTGGCCTCGACCCCTAAAATCGAATCGAACAACAGACCCAGAAGTTCTACTCTGAAAACGCCCTGAAGCTGGTGTTTGAGCAGATGCCTGTGACCTAGCAGGTGTCTGAGTATGCACAGGAGTCTGAGTCGGTGGTCGATTAACGGAGGATGGATTAGGGCAGTCTCTCAGAAAGTGCTAAGAAGAAACACATTGGAAACAAGCTCCAATCTTCTTCCTACACTCGTCCCTATGTATGTTGCCACAAAAGTCACACGTTGGTACATGTGGGACTCCAGAAGAACCACCCCGGCTAATAGAAGAGTCCTGAGGTGCAGCAGGCTAATGTTAGGAACCTCCTCTCTGACTCGGTGCAGATCAAGCCCTTTTATCAGGGTGACCATAAGATTCACCATGGTTGAAATGCCCTCTAGATCGACCATGGTCCTTCCTACGATCCTTTTCTCTGCCCCTGCTCTCAACCCTGGCTATCAGAAAGTTTCACTAAATCCTCAACAGTCTTTTCTCGGTTCACCAAGTCCTCAAAAATCACATCATGATACGTGGCTACAGGATCTCGGATACCAATGCTGTGACCCTCAAGAAATTTATCACACTTATCTTTCTCTATGGCCACTATCCCAACACCATATCTCATCAAATCTAAAAACTGAAGTTCATACTCAGCCACCGTCATAGTACCCTGCACCAAGTCTCTAAAGGCCTGACGCCTCTCTCTCATATACCGGTCACCCAGATAACGGTTCTTGAACCTTTCCTTGAAAAAGTCCCAGGTCAGCCTGTCGGGAGCAACACTATTCACCACAGATTCCCACCAGATGTGGGTATTACTACAAGCATAGCCACAGCTCCTAGGTACCTCCTAGCTGGCTCCAAACTAGATGATCCATCCGTCTCTCTGTATCATACAACCAGGTCTCTGCATCTGAAGGTGCACCCGTCAAGGATCCAGAAAAAGTCCTCACTCCATTAGCGATCAGGATCTGAGAGATTGGAGCCTCTGGTACATCACCCGAAGCTCTAACAGCCCCTTGTAGTAACTGAAGGAGCTGCCTACTTAAGGTTTCATCCATCACAGCAGCAGCAGGCTCGGTGCTCGGTACTGATGCCCCTCTAACCGGGGTAGACATATCATTTCCTGCAGTAGGCGGAGGGTTGGGCGATACAGTGGTACTTAGGGGAATAGGTGGATTCGGAGGAACGATAGGTGGAGGATCACTAATATATTCCTCTACAGGATCAGTAAAACTAGTCGCTCGACCACGCCCTCGGGTGGTTCGGCGAGCTCTACGGGCATTCATAGAGTTCAGAAAATCTACAAGGATTAAACGTAGGAAATTATAATTGGCACCGGAGAGCCATACACAATACAAAAAGACTAGGTGACATGGCTTTACAGATATAAAAATATAACGATTTAACAGAAAATCTTTTATTTAGGACCCATCACAGTCCGAGAATTATAAAACTAAAAGCTATGATACCAACTAAATGTAACCCCCTAAATCGGCCTATACGAGAAGCCAGACTAGAGGTCACGTTGATTGTTTAAAACTTAAATCAAGTTTCAAGTGAACCAAAACACCCGATATGAAAAATAAAATTGGGTGTCACTTAAAACAAGTGAAAACGTTACCAAAACATGGTATCCTGAAAACATAATTGTTCATGAAAAATAATCCCAAATCCGAAGTCAAATATAAAATATTTGAAATAACATCGTTGACAAAATAGCTCATGTCACCCTAAACAAAACTGGAAATTTAAAGCATTACTTCAAAGTATAACTAGAAATGAGTAGATCCTCCAAGTGCCAAATCCGGGATGCCTATCTACGATTATCTAAAAGGGGAAGAAAACGGGTATGAGCTACGGAGCCTAGTGTGTTCCAACAGTGCAGGTAAAATACATGTTAAATCAATAAATAGTAATAACAATAAATCAGGTCATGTATATACATATCATGCTACCCTTAAACCGAACTCCTAGATACAGTTCCCCAGAACAGTATCATACACAGGCATTAACCTAGGCCCACCGGCCGAAGGTACCGACCTAAGGAATCACCTTAAGGTACAAGCGAAATTACCCCGATTGTAGCATGAGAACCGATATCAGGCATAATTACCCTAACCGAAGCTAGGAACCATAAATAGGCGGAATTACCAGTGGGATCAAGGCTGAACCGAAACTCAACACTATATATTTTATCCCAGTCCCAAGGTATCAAACATGCAGTAATAACAGGTATAATGATAAGAAAGCCAGGAAATATAATCCGATGTTATGTATATACCAAAACAAGAAATATTATACAGAATATATCATGCTTAAAGCTCAAAATATACATTTACGTAAAATCCAAGAAAATAGTCATGTGTACATGTCAGGTTCATTCAAAACAGGAAAACAATAATTTTTAGTTATATAGCACACAAGGAACTAATAACTGAATTGGCCATTTAGGGGTATAAGAACATACGGGTTACGATCGGCTCTCTGGTTCGGTCGAACCGGGAGGAATTGGGCTGGGTCAGAATACGATCGGGAAAACTATTGGGTCCTACAAACAATCAAGTATAGAGGTCAGAATCGACGAAAAACTAAAGGGTTCAAACCCTAGGTTTCGTCGAACTAATTGATCTGTGTTTCCCGGCGAATGGTGCGACAGCTCGGCGAGTGAGATGAGGGTTCTAGTCGGAGGTCGTTGGCCGATTGATTAGCGGCAACGACGACACCAACGGACGACCAGAAGAGCAGATCGACGGTGAGATGAGGGTTTTGGTCGTTTAAGGGAAACGAGGAGTCTTCTGATTCGAATAAGAATTAATTTATTTTTTTTGATTTGATAGACTATGGTTGAAAGGGTCCTAAGACAGGAAAAAGTTTTTAGATCCAAAGGAATCAGGCTTTATACTATTTTTTTTTATTATTTATCGGGTGTTACAAAAAATTAATAATAAATAAATAAATTTAAAACTCAATGCTTCTGCAGATTTCATAAACCTTAATCATCCAATTCTCATCTTAAATTTCAACAATTAAATAACCTCAATTCAAATTTTCAAACCTTCATCTTTAAAAACAATTTATCTCATCTTAGATATTTAGGTTAAATCCTAAACTCTTTCTATCTTCGAAGACGTCTAGTATCAACCTTGGTTTTTCTACTGTGAATTAAAAAATAATGAGCCACTCTAATTTATTTTACATTGATTCGATTTGTGATTCTTTAAAATGTTGGTTCTACTTAAATATTGAATATTAAAAATTTTGAAACAACAATGTATTTTTACGCCTCATGGTTTTACACCGTGACTATCATCTAACAAAAAAATTAAGTTAAAAAAAATAAAAAATTTAGGGTTTAATCAAAATATTTAAGATGAGATAAATTCTTGTTTTTGAAGATGATTGTTTAATGCTTTGAGTTGGAATTATTTAAGGATTAAAATTTGAGTTGATAGTTGGGTGATTAGGGTTTGCAGAAGATTTTTGTTTTAAATTTGCTTTTTCTATCGTCAAAGGAAGAAGAAAATGGATGAGAAAATTTAGATTGTTTAAGATGATGATTCAATCGATAGATTTGGCCAAATTGATATAATATATAAATAGTTTAATTAAAATTGTTTTAGGTTTAATTAATTTTTAATATTTTATTTAAATTTTAATTATTTTATATTGGAATAAAACTATATTCCACGTGTATGTATTTGATATACTAGATGTTAAGTCATTTAAAATATATTATTAATTATTTATGACATGTCATCATTATTAAACTTTTAATGACTCAATTATTGTAGTAGTTAAAAAATAAGATATTTGTCAAAAAGACATAGATTAAGGGATAAATTTATCCTAAAAAATGAAGACTAAAATAATAAAATTTATAAACGTTAAGCATGAATTATCTTTATGCCTTACTAAAATATTTATGTTAAGCTAATATGATAATAAATAATTTTCCTGTTCATTTCATTGATAGTTGTAATCACTAAGATTCGAACATAGCAGCACCTGGGTGGTATTTATGAGTTATATAGAAGATAATCTTAAAATATTTGTACTTTATATATATTTTTTGATAAATGCTACTGAATTTTTATTAAATTCATAGAAAATTATAATTATAACGTAATCAAGAAGCAAAATAATTGGATTAAAAAATCTAAAAATTCTTACAATCCAAAAACAAAGAAAAATAAAATCCTATGGAAATAAGGATACCGATAAAATTCAGCAGCTTCCTAAATCTCCTTGTCTCTGTCCAAACGAGACGCATAGTGAAGGAAGAAGTTGTCGGCGATTCAAACTGTCGTGCAAAAAATATCGCTATCTAGGACAAATTTTATCAGTAAACAACCATCAACCGAGTGGGGATAAGTCTTTTCAAGTGACCACCGACAAAACAATAAATCATAAAACTAGCATCGATTGAATCTCTGTGCGAACAACAATCGATCACTAGGGTATGCTGCAACTTGTCATAAAGACAGACGAATCAAACCCAAAACAAATATAAAAAAATGTCACAAGGACAGAGAAAAGCGTGTCATAAAGATAAAAAAAGAGATCCTTATTAAAATAAAATAAGAAAAAGAAATAGATCCGGTGGTCGACAACCAACACTACAATTGATTATCGATCACCGATTAAAGGGAACGATCAAAACAAAAAACTAAAAAAGATAAAATTTGAGAAAGAAGAACGATGGCCAGGGGAGTTGAGAGAGAATTAGGTTAAAAAAAAAGATAGTTTGAGAGAGAATTTATACTTCATATATTTTATTTTATTATTTTGAGTAAACAATTCATAATAAATATATCTGAAGTTCAAAGATAAATAATTTATTTTAATCATCGGAACAAATTAATTCTCGAGTAACGATAACACATTGAATTATACCTAAATTAAATTAATATCTCAAATAAATTTAAAGATTATGTGTGTGTGACTTTTATACTTTGACATGAAAAATCAATACGTCCGAAATTAATAATGAGATGAGTTTCTTTTATAAATAATGGACATAGAGACTAAATTAATTATGATTGTAAGCAATGGTCAATATAACAAAGGATGAAATTCGTCCCTGAAGTTTTAGAGAAAATGTCATGAATTATTTTGATACATTTTTATAGAATTTTGAAAGATGATCGATATATGTCTATGGAAAAATTATATTACGGGTGATTTTCGTCACTGTCGCGATCATTTTAAAATCGAAAAACGTGAAAAATAGTCTGACGAATGATTTTAGAAAATTCGAGTTGATTGTTTTTAATTATGAAAAACCAAATTTTATTGAAAACATATATTATTTTAAAATTAATTTGGAGTCGTCACTAGCCACTATGGTAGGCCAGACACCATAAAATAAACCAGAGATTCTTTAAAAAACATTTGGGTTTGAGAATCTGTTACGCATAAGGACGACCCTTACGAGCGCCCGAGATCGGTACCTTATTACTTACACGTGGCATTTTGATATCTCGAACAATAATATTAATTTAATTCGTCATTAGCAAATAAATATCGTTCGAATGAGAATATCCTTTTGGATAAAAAGGTACATTTATTTTAAACACGAGCTTTGAATAAGACGTCCTATAATAGGAAACCTTGACTCGTATTTAAAGAAATATAAATTTTGACCTAAAAGGTTTTAAATGCATGACCGGTTATTATCTTGTCGATTTTAAGTTCTAACCTATGAGGATCTATTAATTTAAATATTTAAACCTTATTAAATTATTAATTTCACCGGGTGTATTATGATAATATTCGAATGCATGGACACTACCATCTCGACACCAAACAAAATTAATAATACTATTGGTGCTACTAGTTTGCCTAATTAATTTTATTAAATTCTAACCCTAGATTATTTATCATTTTTTATGTTTCGATGACGCACCGAATACGATACCAAAGTACACTATTGACCAACATAATGTTATGTCAAAACACTGACCACTTAGTATATCCGAGATATATGATTAGAACGCCATCGTTACTAAATTATCTCCATAATTAATTAATTATTTAATTAAAGTGACTAACCCTGAAAAGGCTCTAATTTAATTAAAGTGACTAACCCTAAAAAGACTCTAAATTAATTAACTACGTGTAAATTAGGTGTTCTCCTAAACATAATATTCTATATGATTTTAAATGATACAAACAAATAAATAAAATAATTTAATAAAACATTAAATAAAAGATAGAGGCTAAATTGAATTCGAATGAGGCAATGTAGATTATACAAATAGACATAAGAACTCTCGACCAACAAACCAAATCAGATCTGCATGCAATTGTCAAAGATCATGTGATATATAAATTTATAACAAAGACAAGATTTCAAGATTACCCGTCTCAAATCTCGTAAATATGTATAATTTCCAAGAAGTTGAAGCATTTTTACATAATCACATCAACTGCTTCGCACAACGGGAATCGACTCGCTCCATATCATTCAATCGGTTTTGCCGAATAAGGATCAACGGCGGGCGTTCCTTGGACATGTGGGCAAATGATGACTTCGGTGCAAAAGCCTTCAAATTCTTTAAAATCAAGCTTCCCGTGAATGGCAGAACCATGATTTTGCATGTAAAACAAAGACATAACCCCTTCCAATCATTGTCTCCATCATTGCTAAATCATTGGCCACCATTACACCATTATTACCTCTATCCCATCCACCATTACACCATCATTACCTCTATCCCATCATTGCACCATCATTGCTAATCATTACTCAATAATGAGAACCATCATCATCATCCATCATCGCTGCCATGATTATTCCTCATCATTATTGCATCATGTTTTAACCATTATCTCCATCATCACCTAATCATTGCTTCCATGATGGTCAAAACCATCCTTTGTTTCTGCCGAATGCTCTCATCATTGCTACTATAGTTTTCTCTTCGTTTTTTATGGTTTGCAAGACAAAAAGGGTTCACCGAACCCAGAGTGGATTTGCAGTGAATTTCCCTTATCTCCTGCTCCATGGAACTGCCCCCCTCTCTCGGTTCATTTTCTTTTTTTTTAGACTCCCATTAACTCCCCCAACTCCAAGATAACCGAACTCAACCTTATACTCCATTTTATTATATTTTTTATTTTTTTATTTTGAATTTACATAACATTATTTATTTATATATTTTCTTAATTTTATTTATATTTAATATTTACTCGCGACCTTATTTTATATTCGAACCCGGATGAAATTCGGGTATTACAGTCACATTATTCATGAGATCAATCAATCAAAAATATTCATTTAATTATTTTTTATCTCATGTTTTTATTAAGTAAATCTTCACTTGATAAAAATTATTTTTAAGCTTAATTTTGTTATGAATATCTTTATTTATGATGAATATCCATATATTAAAGGAAGCTTTAATGCACTTTATTATTAAGTTTTAGGATTAAAGGTTCAATAAGCCCTTAAACTTTTGTAAAAAATCAATTAAGCCCTTAAATATTTTTTGCAAACAATTAAGCCCTCAAACTCAAGAAAAAATTCAATCTAACCCTTAAACTCTTGCAAAAGATCAATTAAGCCCTTAAACTTTTTTTACATCCAATTATGCTCTCAAACTCAAGAAAAAAAATCTATTTGACCCTTTCACCAACTTTGGTATTTAACTTTAATGATTTTTTTTTGAAAAATCTTTAAAACATGTCGCAAAAAGATAATACCACTTATCATTTTTAAGAAATTTTAATTTTTAAAAAAATATATAAAAATCTAAACATTTTATAAAAAATTCTTGAGAATTCTAAAATCATTTTAAAATATAAAATTGTTTTTTTTCTAATTGTATACTAATATTTAATATTTTTAGTTTTTATTTTTTTAATCTTTTAAAAATTATTATTTATTATTTAAAATTAAATTTTAGAATTAAAAATATTTTTTAGGATTTTTATATAATTTTAAAAAATAAATTTTTAAAAATTCCTAGAAATGAAAAGTGATATGATTTTTTTATAATACGTGTCAAAAAATTTCCCCAAAAAAAAACTTTAAAGTTAATGTTCAAGGTTGGTTAAAGGTCCAAATTAATTTTTTTCTTGAGTTTAAAGGCCTAATTGGATGTAAATATAATTTAAGGGCTTAATTGATTTTTTATAAAAGTTTAAGGGCTTAATTGGCTACAGAAAAAATTTAAGGGCTTTATTGATTTTTATGCAAAAGTTTAAGGGCTTATTGAACCCTTAAGCCTAAGTTTTAATACCCATTAGAATTAGGGTTTCTATTTTATGCCTATAAATATAGAATTTGAAGAAAACATTATACACAACCCTACTTTGAGAATATAATACAAGTCTCTCTCTTTTTGTCTCTCATATTTGTTCATCTATTTTGTTCTTATTCTTTACTTATTTTCATAACATGTTATTAGCACGAGACTCTAATCAACATAAGTATTTGTAGTTCGAAATCTTAAAGGATTTATTGAAAAGAATTTGTTACTAGAATGAATGAAAGATAAGTTCTTCTCCCTCTATTATATTTTAATTATCGATTATTTTTCTCTTTTGATCTTTAACTTGATTTTTAATTTTTGAAAAATCATTGGATATTTGGTGTTTGTGTAGCGATAGAGTGACTCAATTATCATGTTTTTTATCGACAATTTAAGAAAAAGATTTTAACAAGATATAGGTGACTAAATCTACCATATATTCAACTTAGTTTGAAAATTCTATTATATTTTACTTATTTATCTTGATATAGTGGATGATTAATTATTTTCAAATTAAGAGATGGTTGTTCAAAGCGAAGAATTAACATCTGTTTAAAGCATAACGAAACATAGGTGTAGTGATTTTGCACCTATTTAATTTGAGTTTTTTTTTCTTTATTTATGATCATTATTTATTTATTTTATTATCATGAGGAAGGTTTCTCTTTTTAGTCATGTTTTAAGTATTACATGGTATTGGAACATATATCAAACCTTTAATTAATTAATATGTTCTCTATTATATTGGTTTAATCCGAGTATATTGGCTGAACATCCCGTTCTGCGAGGCTACTAGTTTCAAAGGAGGTTCTATTTAAAGGATCTTGTGTACTAGTTTAACAATGTCGCGTATGAGGATTAAATTTTTGTTCTTTATATGTATTGTATATATACATATATATTAGATGATCAATTGATATTTAATAGTTTGAATGTTATAAAGTATATATTTGTTTGAAAGTAATAATTTTTTTGAGTCGAAAAAACTCGACTATAAACTTCTCCCAAGTTCAAGTTACAAAAATCGTCTTGATCCAAGAATTTTTAAGGAAGACATTCCCTAAAGTGAATGCATGTATGATGCTTATTCCATGCAATTATTGTATTTATGTCATTCCTTCAAGTGAATGCAATCAATGTTAATGATCTCAAATGTCTCAGCACATATAATCGTATAGAATACAAAACACACATTTTAGATAATCTGATCACAGTATCATAGAGAATCTCAAGATCACAGTATCACAATAACAATTAATCACAGTACACAAATCCAACACAAGAAGAGAATACACATTTAAATTCATTTAACAATAGCACAAGAAGAAACACACATATAGCACAAGAAGAGGACAAACATTTATATTCATTTAACAATAGCACATGAAGAAGCGTATATTTAGCACAAGAAAAAAATATACATTTAAATTCATTTGACAATAGCACAAAAAGAAACACATATTTAGCATAAGAAGAAAACACATATTTGAATTCATTTAACAATAGTACAGAAACAAATACACATTTAACACAATAAAAAATAGGTTAAATCTAGGAAGTTAACGTTAAAAATTTTACCCTTAAAACCAATTTAATTTATATTATTTTATAACAATCGTAAAATATTTAATTACTTAATAATTCGTCAAAAATAAAAGTTAAAATTATAACTAAAAATTGGTAATTTAGGAAGAGTAAAAATTCCCAAAATACATTATCTAATAAACTTATTAAAATTAATATTATAGTTTGATGGGTCAAATAAAATATCTGAATGTAAGAAAAATAGTCTGATGGTTTAAATAACTAGAAGTTAGTTTTATACTAAATAATAAAATAATCAAATAAAATATGAGATTTTTCAGGTACCGCATTGCCTAAATTTCAAAGATTTGTACGAGAAAACTAAGATGGAGTAACCTAAAGAACTTAGTGTATCTCTAAGGTGTGGATAAAAATAACAATACACGGTTTACAAAATTATTTCTCAAGAATAATGTTTTAAAAATAGTACAAAATATGATTTGTGAATGATGTCATATGTACAACAAAAATCACAACTAAATACTCCAATTAGATTCTATTCTAAAAATCATAATTTATCTGAAAATATAAATTCACTGGATTTAAAATTATAAATACTTACAAAAGTGTGAGATCTCAAAATCCAAAAAGTTTTATATATTTTTCAAATCACAATGACGTGTATGCACATAAACACAAATATGCAATTAAAGTCACAATACAAAAATTACACATGCTATCAAAACACGAATATTTTTAAAGCATAAAATATTAAGCATGTCACATTTTTTTAAGAAAAACACTTTTAAAACCAGTAAGAGAACACAAATTAGCCAAAGTGACTCAAATTACTGAATAACATAATTTTGAACACAAACAGAAATAAAGAGTGAGAAAAAAAGGTTTAGAGAATCTTGATGGAGAAAAATAATTTATGGTTTTCTCTTAGATCATACTATGTATATATAAAAAAAATAATTGATTCTAATTAGAATTAAAATTGTATTAGATCATATTATAAATATAATAAATATTAAAAAAATAAAGTTGTATAATTTTAAAGGGATTTATTTTTTTTATCTGGAACTTTATATAATATATAATATTAAATAGAGAGTTTTGATAAAACAGTAATTAAAATAAAATAATATTTTTAATAAAAAGATTGATTGTAGAAAAAATTTTAATAAAAAATTAATCTTAGTAAAAATAGAATTCAATTTAAAATCAAATTGTTTATTGAAAAGTAATGAAATTTCAAAACATATATTATAATAATAAATAATAAAACAATTTTATTTAAATAAGAACCGGAAGTAAAAAGATTATTACGTTGAAAAACAAAAGCATTAAAAAAGTTGGGTAAATTACATAATTAGCCATCAATCTCTTTATTATTTTTAAAACATCATTTTAACTTTTGAACTTTAAATTCACAATTAAAACTTTCAAAATTTTATAATCTTATCGCAAAAATTTTCCCATAAATTTAGAAAATCAATTTAAAAACTTCAAAAAAATTAAGATTTCAGAAATTGAGAATCTAAAAATTAGGTTTTTTAATTAGGGACTTCAAAATTAGGATTAATTTTTTGGTGTTGCAACTCTCCTACCCTTAAAAGAAATTTCGTCTTAGAAATTTTCCAAACTTAAGAATAGACTTTCAAAAGCATACATGTTAAGAAAAAAAAATTAAAAGAGCATTTAGGTTCATGTACCAAATGAAAACAATGAGTTCTTAGACAAGCTTTGATCTTAAATTCATAAGAATGAGTACAATCACAATATTTTGCTCGATAACTAAAGTTTGGGTTCTTGATCTAAACTTAAGTTAAAACTTATAAAGGTTCAAGGATTTAAATGATTCGAAAGCATCATTTTCGAGGTCACAAAGAAAGAAAATTTTATATTATAAGTAATAATCACCAACTAACGGGTACACAATCTTTTTAGTTCTAAATCTATGTGAAACATATACAAGTATAAAACTAATGCAAAGTGACATAGTAATCGATCTTTCAAAGATGATAACATAAAGTAGTGTGTAAATAAATATCAAAACCTAAAGTAAGATTTGGTACTGGAGTCTGGGATTTAAAATACATGAATTAAGTAATTTTTAAAAAAATCTCATGTCCCAAAAATATTTAATGCATGTATGCTTTTCAATTTTTTTAAAAACACTAGTAATGGGCCTTACAGTTTGAGTGTTGAACTTGACTCTGATACAAAAATATAACCTTTAATTTAGACTTGAGGTGTACGGTAGGTTAAAATCATTATTTTAAAACTTTAATGTCACGTAAACGTATAAAGTAATTCAAAATAAATTTTTTAAATCAAATATTAAGGACATAATTTAAAAGTAATTATTCTGATTAAAAATAGAGAAAAATAAATAAAATGGTTTTACGCATGAAGTTTAAAAATATCTCAAATCCCTAATAATCCGAAATAACTAAAGTAAAAATGTTTGTAAATAATCTTACTGAAAATATAATAAAATATTGTCCGATAGAGATCTTAGAGTACCAACTATTAAGGCCAATTATCTGAAAAAAATAAACTAAAAGAATAAGCTATAAAGCCTAGTATATTTTTAAACTACAGTCAAACATCATAATATCACTCAATTTACAATCATAGATATGATATATATATATAATCACAATAAATAAATACAATGAGTGATGAATGCAATGTCACAGAGAATGTAGTCCCATACTCTGAATACCAAACATAGTGGTGGCAAAGCCAACCGATCACAGTAGAGGTAGTTCCCCAGAACCCCTCACCCGTTATTTTGTCAAACACAGTATGGTAAAACCACCTTACTCTGTACAATCCACCCTATACACATGTAATGCAATCAATGCTAATGATCTCAAATGTCTCAGCACATATAATCGTATAGAATACGAAACACACAATTAAGATAATCTGATTATAGTATCATAGGGAATCTCAAGATCACAGTATCACAATAACAATTAATCACAATACACAAATTCAGCATAAGAAGAGAACACACATTTAAATTCGTTTAACAATAGCACAAGAAGAAACACACATTTATATTCATTTAATAATATCACATGAACAAGCACACATTTAGCACAAGAAGAAAACACACATTTGAATTCATTTGAAAATAGCACAGAAAGAATCACATATTTACCATAAGAAGAAAATACATATTTAAATTCATTTAACAATAGCACAGAAAAAAAATACACATTTAACACAATAAAAAATAGGTTAAATTTAGGAAGTTAAAGTTAAAAATTTTACCCACAAAACCAATTTAATTTATATTATTTTATAATAATTGTAAAATATTTAATTATTTAATAATTCGTCAGAAACAAAATTTAAAATTATAACTAAAAATTGGTAATTTGAAAAGAGTTAAAATTCCCAAAATACATTATCTCATAAACTTATTAAAATTAATATTATAGTTTGATGGTTCAAATAAAATATCTGAATGTAAGAAAAATATTTATGTATACTAAAAATAACCTTAATTCCCAAATATATTAATGTTTCTAAAATAGTAATAATAATTTGAATAACTAGAAGTTAGTTTTATATTGAATAATAAAATAATCAGATAAAATATGAGATTCTTCAGGTACCGCACTACCTAAAGTCCAAAGATTTGTAAGAGAAAACTAAGATAGATTAACCTAAAGAACTTGGTGTATCTCTAAGGTGTAAATAAAAATAACAATACACAGTTTACAAAATATTTCTCAAGAATAATATTTTAGAAAAATACAAATCATGATGTGTGAATGATGTCACATGCACAACACAAATCAAAACTAAATACTCCAATCACATTCCAATCCAAAACTCATAATTTATTTGAAATATCAATTTATCTGAAAACACAAATTCACAGGATTTAAAATTATAAACACTTACAAAAGTTTGAGACCTCAAAATCTGAAAAGTTTTATATATTTTTCAAATCACAATGATATGTATGCACAGAAACACAAGTATGCTGATGGAGGCTATGGAGTCCTTGTTAAATTCCACCTTTGTCAGATTGTAATATTTAAGATATCGATCCCACGAAGACTGAGTCGATTCTACTACTTCTTATAATTGCACTTAAGAAATTAAAAGCACAAGTAATTGGATTGGTTTAATTACATTAACTAAACTAAATTAAATTATAGAAAGATAATAATGAGAAGAACGAGGTTATATTGAATTCTTTGTAGAGGAGAATCCAGTTATAGTGCTAATCCACTTATTAATGTAATGGGTTGGACTGTCGCCTCGGCGGATCACACAAAGGGTCGCCGCAATTGCCTAAGCAGGGTTATGCCTTGTCGATAGTTCAACTTTTCATAGTTCGATAGAGCAGCCTTATATGTTTCTTCCTTATCCCTAAGCAAAGAGAACTGTTGAAATCCCCGTGTCTTGATGATACCTCCCGACATTAATCAAGGGTAGATCACAACCTTACATGCATCTTGTTAGTAACTGAAATTCGACCCGGATTAGTCAATACTCTTGAGCAAAGACCGTATTCTCTCGTTTCATGAGCCTAAATCTCCCGATATTAGATAAATGGATATTTCTTCACATACTTATTATCTCGAGCTCATATGTAAAGAAAGTTAAGTACCCAGAAAGAATAAACTATGAAATAAGTTTTGTATTAATAAATATCAATAACAATGTAACCTTCCTCTCCATCTACTCCACAACAATCTAAACCTCCAAGGGAGTTTAGAACATATTATGGTCGACGAAGAAAGTTATGTTATGTGTGTAAAACCGACTTCTTCTCCTAACCTAAACCTAATAAGTTCCTTATATAGGCTAAGTCCTAAGTTGATCTTTCCATGCAAGAAAAGAGTTCTAAACAGAAAAGAAATCTAATTCTTAATTAAACTATATTAAATAAATCTTATTTCTTGAAATGTCTCTTCCCGTGGTTTTGCTTGGGCTCAATATTCTAACTGAGTTGTCTTCTTTATTTTACTCTTGTCTTTCGGTATCTTTTCCTTTTCCTATTGAGCATAACTTATCTTCTTCCATGCTACCGCGACAGTCCTTAGAACGTTGCTTTGGCGGATGCTTCTTCTATAATTCAGCATCCATTTTCTTCTTTAGTTCTTTCTATGATCTAGTTTCCTGTCTAAGAAAGAAAACTATCAAACATATTTGTTTTATGACAATTAATGAATAAATTCATAAAAAAAGTATTCAAACACTGAGATATGAAAAATAATCAAAAATATCTATTATTGTATTTAATTCTGTCTTTATTAGCAATAAATGAGTGGAGAAATAATGTGAAAATTGAGGACTTTTAGGCACTCATCACACCCCCAAACTCAAACTTGTCCTCAAGCAATGCAAAAGATAAGTTTAAGTAGAGAATTTTAAAGCGATATATCATCCTGCCTGCTGCGACATAGTTCCCTTCTTGACTCGACCTTTTGTTGGTTCTAGGTGTTCTTGGGAATTGAACTACAAATCTTAGTGTGTGTGTGCGTAGCTGTGTCAAAGCTGATTTTTTAAGTTCTAATCCTTTTTCTAGTTTAAGACTTTCGACTAAGATTTCTTAATTCTTTGCTTTCTTTCTCCCTAAAATTGATGTATAATTATAGATTACTATATAGTTATACTTGCTTGAGCCGGTCATGGGCACCTCAAATGTTAGCATATTCTTACTAGAGCCAGTGATAGGCACCTCTAGTAAGTGGGAGAATTCTAAGTTCTAGAGCCAGTCATGGCACCTCTATGGACTAACTAGAGCCGGTGATAGGCACCTCTAGTTTAAAATCTAAGCCTAAGTCCTTATTGCTTTTCAAATAAAAAAAACTTTTAAAATCAACTAAGACTAGCAGTGTTTTAAGATGTTTTCAGGCTCATAGTCTAATCCTAATTAATAATCCTAGCAAACCCTTCGGAATTCAAGTTTGGTGAATGGTGCAGACTGCGGTGACGGTTGGAGAATATATCACTGTAGAGACAATTTTAATAAAATTCAACAGACTTTTAAACAAAATTTTGCAGTAATACTTAAGTAATTACGATAAGATTTAAAGCATTAATGAGATACTTTGATTACTTCCATGCACTATATTTACATATTACAAAATAGACAAATGCTCCCCCAAACTCAAGGGATGCATTGTCCTTAATGCATGGACATGGATATAACTGAGAAAAAAAAGAAAAGAAAAAAATAAAAGAGAAAAAGAAAAAGATAAAATAAGAAAAACTATCGCCCTTAGAAAGATGTGGAGGATCCAAATGAATCCTCAGAATCACTGTCGATTATCAGCTTGCGATGAGTTTTCGGTGTTTGCTGGGTGGTTGGCTTCATAGGTTGTTGGGCCACTGCCTTTGGCGGACTTACCATTAGCTTCTTGGCAAAACGATGTAGCTAGACTTGGATAGGAGTTGGGTCTCACAGATGCTCCTTCTCTGGATCTAAGTTAATTGGGGATGAAGTGACTTCCTTTATCTTCTGCCCTTCTTGTGCTGCTTTGGGAAAATATTCTCCTTTATGGTTTACATGAAGGATTTCATGTCATCTGATAAGATGCTCCAATCTAGTGAACTAGAATCTGCTAGTGAGACAGCTTTTTGAACAGAGTTTGTCTTCTTTGCTGTAGCTGCTGAGGTGGTAGAAAATGGTTCTATTGCGACAGCCTCAATAGTAGCTACATGAGATATGGGTACTGTGGCGGAGGTAATATTTGTTTGGAAAGGAGTAGATGGATACTATTGTGGGTTGAGATATCTACGTTGAATTCTACGAAGATCGTTTCGCATGTTGGAAGTTCATTTGTGATTGTGGCTATTACGATATTGTTGAATTCTTTGACATAATTCATGAATGTCAGTTACCTCTTCTCCATCCGTAGCAGAATGTTTAGGACGTCCCCTAGTGTTGGGGTGGTTTCTTCTTCTATATCTGCGTGATGTGCGGCATCGACGAATGTTGGGGCGGGAGGGATGAATGCTCATGGGATAGCTTCCTCTACTTGTATTCTTTTGATGTACATTTTCTAGCTGGCTAAGGCAGTTATTAAGCATGGAAAAATGAGTATACCTTTGTCTTTGGTGGCGCACTCAAAGATTTGCTCACTGATGATGCGGCCTACGTCTATCCTTCGATTATGGATGATTGAATGAATTAGTGCCAGACGTGGTCGATCTACTGTCTGGCTATGAGATGTTGGTAGTAGATTTCTTTTTACAAATGTGTTCCACAATTTAGCTTCCAGTTGTAAGTGTTTGCGGCTAACAGAACCATGACGTTTCTATGTATTCCACTCGTTTCTAGGCATACAGAGTTCATCTTTCATTGCTTCGTAATCATTTGTCGTCAAGGCTGCTTCGAATGCAGCATGTTTATCAGTTTCAATTTCAAGGCCGAAATTGGCATTGATAACAACGTCTGCTATAGGTATTGATTTCTCTTCCCCTGAGGTAGGTGTATGGATTTTTCGCCACTGGCCTGTGTGCGTAGAATTCTCGTATCCATTCAATGTTTACTGCTGGAGGTTGTTTTGCAAATATTTGCCATCTTTGGAAGTTAATCTTAGATAGAATGAATTTGTCTAACCCGAGATCATCATCACTTGTGTAGTAAAAGCTTTGTTCCTCACATATCTATCGATTTTTGAAAAGACGATGGTATTTATGCTCGACTTCTGGTATGGAGAATCTTTTAAATCTTACTTCTCTGGCCGTGTTTTGTGGTTGATTTGCCATTGAGGTTTTGGGATTGTAAAGTAGAGGATGTAAAACAATGTTTAAGATTGAAGACAGGTTGAAGGATGAGAGATGGTTACCCCTTGCCCTTGCCTTTGTATTTAAAGGAGTGAAATGGAACGACGATTGAGGGAGCAGGCATAATTAATGCCCGCTAAGGTGCATGCGATGCTTCTACAGCTGGTGTCCGTTGGCAATGGAAACGATATAATTTTTAATAGGCGGTAAATTTTTCCGCCGAGAGTTTGGGTTGTATTTTAGGCTTGGTTATCTTCATTTTTCTTTTATTTGGGCCTAAAAGTTGAATAATAAAGATGTGAAAAATTAAAATTTAAAACTAAATTACGAGAGTTAAAATCTAAATCTTAAAACTATTTTTTAATTCCTAAATCATAAAAACTAAATTAGGGACAAAGAGATACAAATTTTAGGTTACTACAAAAGTGCAATAAATTGCATCTTTAACAACAACCATCTTCCCCTTTTTGTCTGGAGGAGAAGCTGATGTTCTAGTTGGTGTCTCCTCATCTGGTAGTTTCTTTCGAATGTGTTGTTGTTCAAGGGGTATGCTATCTCGACAGAGGTTGTCTTGGCAGATATTGTTTAGGCAATCTGCTTCTAGATTGAAGTTGAACTCAGTTTTAACTTTAATTCTTTTGCATTCATCTGTTTCCTCCTGATGCCTTAGATTTTTAAATACATTGATCTTTACTTGTTGATCATTGACTCTGATCAATTCTCCTTTCTCACAGTGGATCAATATTCTTCCTGTGGCTAGGAATTGCCTTCCTAATATGATTGGAGCGTGCTCATCTACTTCACAATCAAGAATTAAGAAGTCAGCAGGAAAAATAAATTTATCCATCCTTATCAGAATATCTTCAATTTTTCCTTCTAGTTGTACGTAAGAGCGGTGTGCCAGCTGCAGTATAATTGTTGTTCGTTTTGCTTGTCCGATGCCTAGCTTTTGAAATACTGACTTAGACCTGAGATTTATGCTGGTGCCCAAGTCACATAGTGCTTTGCCCACGTATTGATCACCGATAGTACATGGTATGGTGAAGCTACCAGGATCTTTTCTTTTGGTGGTGACCTTGTTATGCAGTATTGCCACACATCCTTCTGTTGCGGCAACTGTTTCAAATTCCCCAATTTTTGTCCTTTTGGATATAATATCCTTAAGGAATTTGACATAGTTGGGCATTTTCTTAATTGCCTCCACTAAAGGTATATTTATATGTTCATGTTTAAGTATGTCTAGGAATTTCTTAAACTGGTACTCCTACTTTTGCTGTTTTAACCTTTGTAGAAAAGGTGATGGTGGGAGTAGATCTTCGATCTTTTCATCGCACTGAAATCTTATATGTGGTGTGGCTATGACATCATCTGTTACGACAGTATTTTCGGCAGTATCTGCTAGTTCCTTTGCTTTAGATGTTTCGTTAGTAGCTTCTTCAGAGACTACTGTTTCAGGGGTCTTACCTACTGTTTGAGCAGGTATTTCAGGGTCCTTCAGTTGTAATCCATTTCTGGTTGATATGGCTTTACATTGTTCATTAGGAACAATTCTAGCGACTTCAGTATCGCTCGGAAGACCACCTATGGGTTTGCTTTTCATTTGTTGTGCCATTTGTCCTATTGTGGTTTCCAGCGCTTTGAGAGCAGCTTCGGTATTCTGCATTCTCATTTCTGTTCTGTCCATAAAAGTGTTAGCTTTTTGGATGAATTTGTTTGTATTTGCAATGTATGCGTCAGTTTGGGCCATAAATGTTTGTAGTGTATTCTCCGAAGTTTGGACGTTTGTTGTTTGCTGTAGAGGTAGTGCCTGCTGCGGCATCTACTGCTGAGCAAATCTATTATTTTGCTGGAATCCCGTAGATTGCACTGGTTGATGTTGTGGGTTAAGTGCATTATTAGGATTGCTCCATGAGAAATTAGGGTGTTTCCTCCATGATGGATTATAGTTGTTGGACATGTTATTTCTATTAAAATTTCCAACATAAAAGGAAGATTATGGATTGTGTGGGCATGCGTTTGAGTCATGATTGTCACCACATGTTTCACAGAGGATGATGACTGCTTTTACTTCTCGAACTTGACTTGCTTTTTGCAGATCCTTCTCCATGTTTGTCAAGGGGATAGTTGGGCTAGAATGGAATCGGAAGAATCTGGATTTGCCATGCCTCATCTATTTATGCCTCTTCTGGTGGTTGGGTGTTGATAGTCATTCTTTGCTAATCTATCCAGAATTTCTATACTCTAATGGGGTGGGCGATCTAAGAGGGTGCCATTGGCGAAAGCATCATCCTCGTAGGGGTGTTTACTGCGTTGTAGAAGATGGATACTTGGGTCTACTCAGGCAGACCGTGCATGGGGCATTTTCTGTATAATTCTCTGTATCTTTCTCAAGCCTCATACATTAATTCGTGAAGCATGCTGAATATGCGCAATTGGAGCGCAAGTGTACACGTCAAGTAATAAGTGATAAGTATTTATCGAGTTATCGTCTCCTCAGGGATTGGTATACTTAATATGCTTCCTTCGATCTTCTTACTTCTGTAAAATAAAAGTACAAACACAAATAAGTTTGGATATTGATTAAACTAAATAAACTAACTAAATAAAGTGAGATCAAATATGAGAGAGAGAGAGTAGGATCCAATTGTTTTGTATTATGGATTTGATTGATCTGCTTTTGTCCAATACAATTGCACAGCACTGCCTCGGTAGTACTGCAGGTACTGTCTTCGGCAGCGACAATCCCTTGCTCTTGGGAGATTTTACCAAAGTTTGAAAAAGTGTCCCTGAATGGCTTCGCTTATCCCTAAGTCGAAACACTGTTGAAAGTCATTCCTTAATGAAACCTCCCAGCATTAATCAATTATAACCAACAACCAATCCCACATTTCTTTTAGCCTCTGAAACTCATAACCTATCCCTAGTAATGATACCTCCCGGCATTAATCAATTATAACCAACAACCAATCCCATACTTCTTTTAGCCGCTGAAACTCCAACCTATCCCTAGGCCAAGTTAATATTGTCCAATCAAGTCAAATATCGTACTTACTCTTTTCGTGAATCTAACTCTCTCGAGTCTAGATAAATAGATTACTCACAAACTTCTCTCCCGAGCTTGGATGCAAGAACAAAGAATGGCAAAGAGTAAGCAAACTTTGATATTTTATTGCATTGAAAACAAGAAATAAGATACGATCTCTTCTCACTAATACTCAACAACCTTAACCTAAACCCTAAGAAAGCTTAGAACATGATGTAAAGAAGAACAACAATGATTCCTAGGGTGAACTCTCTCAATTCGGCTCACCCTTAACAATGGCCGGCTATGGTATATATAGTCTAGGTCTAGGGCAAACCTTTCCTAAATAGGAGTACAACTTGGAGTAGGATACAAGTAAATTCCATAAATAAAATATTTCCAAGTTTATTCCAACTAGGATGCTTTTCTCGCGTGGTGTTTGACTTGGGCTTTCCATGTGCTAACCAGCTCCGATCCAAGTGTTGCATGTCCAGAAAATGTTCATTGTATTTTTATCTTCCAGCCGCCTACAATATTGATGTTGGTGCTTCAGCTGCTGTCGTCGCCCAGGTTCTGCCTCGACAATAATGTTGCCTCGGCAGTAGATATTCCTGCAAGTATAGAAGATATCGTGAATTCTGTCTTTTCTATAAATTTCATCTTTGTAAGTTATTGTAACACCCTAAAAATCAGGTTGATAAATGGTTTGGATAAAAATTGATTTAAATCAAATTACTAGTTAATTGGATCTCAAGTAAGGGACCAAATTGAATTAAAAATAGGATAAGGAGTTTGCATGACAAATTTAAGGATTCCCTAAACTGCCCCTAGTAGTAAAATAAGTCAAGACATATCATTAAGGGCAAAAGGGTCATTTCGCACCCTTTTATTGATCAAACAAAAAGAGCCAAATTTTCTCTCCTTCTTCCCCATTGTCACGGCAACAACAAAAATTAAAGGGAAGAAGAGAGAAATTTTCTCCATGTATGAGTAGGAAATTGAGTTAAGGAATCAAGCCTAATCCCTAAACGAAAAATTTTAGGGTTTGAACATTTGGGTTTTTTAATGTTATATGATGCATTGTGTTAGATTAGGGTGATTGGAAGCCTAAACCAAGGATAGTAATTGTTGGGTTATGAATCCATGAAGCATGAACACAAAATTAGGAGTTTTGGAACTTAGGTTTTGTAAATGCTATATATAAGTGCTAAATGATTTGAATAATGACTGTAAGGGAATTATCGATGCTAATTGGTTAATTGAAGGTGCTGGAAAACTCATGAGAGTAGTTCGGATTAAGTTCAGACACTTAGAATAGAAGTTAGCCGAAAATAGCCTAGAAATGCTATTCCGAGTAGCCTACTTTGAGAATTTCCCTAGGTCGGGATTTAAGAAATTTGGAACTGAGATTTTAAATCATGATACTCATGTATACCTAGTTTAATTGAAAATTTACGTAACCTTAATCCGAGTTTGGAAGAGAAAGATATAAATGTTTCCGTAGGGCTACCTGAGCAGTCCCGGAAATCCAGCTAGGTCTGTTTCGAATGAAACCTGGAGGTAATCGAATAGAAATTAAAATGTGGGGTTAATTTATCCTTATAGAGGGTTCTTCTAGCTTTCCAACGAGGTAAAATGGACAAAAATCAGACATCGAAGCTAGGAGATGCGATCGTTTTGCTAAAGGGTAGCAAAACTGTCTGTAACGAACAAATACACATGTTTATATTTGTTAAGCTTAAGAACACTTGAAATAGATGATTGGAAATGACTTGATACATAGCTATTGTATGTGAATTGTAAGATAACCCGAGAGAAGAAGCTATCAAAGATCAAGAGAGGATCGAAGTAGCACGGGAAAGAGGCAAAGGGGTTGCAATCTACAACCTTTAATAGCTCGGAGAATAATGAGTGTGGCAAACCTTAGGGTTAGGACCTAGGGTCCTAACCATACCTTGTTTATTTAAATTGATTTGTCCTGTAAATGGACTAATCTATATTCGGTAAAAAGGGAAAAAGGCTTAATATTAAATGACTTGTTTGATTGTATAACTTGCTTGCTAGAGTATTAGAACTAGCTTAGCACATATGCATTGCTTGGAAATCTCGAGGTAAGTAATGGCACGCGGCTACGAATGTCAGGTACGCAAACCATGCATGAAGCATGAATGTAATAATATGAACATTGGTTGATAGCATGATATGCATGTTATTGGTATTATGATGTACATGTATTGGTGACATGTTATGAATACTTTACATTGATAATGTGAATTGGGTTGCTTTAAAGGAAATGATATAAGCATGATAATTGCTTTGTTGTAGCTTGTATTGGATACTTGCTCATGGTAATAAGAACTTGATTACATGAATTGAATAATGATCAAATGGATATTAAAATGTTTTTGAGCCTTGGTTTATAGTTGGTCATAGGTAGTACGGTATGCCTAGGGTCTTGAGCTCATTGTTTAGTGCTTAGTACTCTTGTTTAGTACTTCGGTACTCTTGTTTGGTACTATGGGTACTGTGATTTGGTGGTTAGTCACCAATTGTTAGATACCATGGGTATCTCTTATTAGTATCTTTATGATACTCTTGTTAGGGCCTTTATGGTACTCTTGTTTAGTGTCTTCGTGACACTCTTGTTGACTCGCTTATCTTGTCCTACTATACCAAGGCATCACACGAACGTAATTGAAAAAATAAAAGTTAAAAAGGGAACTACATGTACATGCATTGACTTGGGAAACATTGACACTTGATCATTGATATTGAGCATTGGAATGTAATTTTGCTATGAGTATCACTTGATTGAGAAATGATTATTAACATTGGAAATGAATACATGGCTAAGTGTAGCCCTTGTTGTGAATGGTTAATGAACTTGAGAAATGAAAATGAGTAATGAGATAGGTGCATTGATTCAATGCTAGCTTGAGCATATAGATCATGACATTGATAGGTATGATAGAAATGTAAGCATGAAAGCATGATAGGTAGTCGAATCGGGTTCTTCGGTTCGTTATTCCAGGAAAATATAAAATAAAAGTATTTTAATTAGAGAAGTAATAATTTTGGAATATAGTTTAAAAATATTAAAAAGATGTTTCAAAATTAAAAGAATGTAATTTGAACTTTAAATTGATTTTTAATTGTGCCTAATAATGCATTGGTGACCAAATTGTAATTTTTGGAAAATAATGGAGGATTTAATTTGTAATTTTCGGAAATTGTTATTTTTAGTGACTAAATTGGAAAATAAGCTATACTTAGAATCATTAGAGGGCCATAAACCCAATTTAATTTTTAAATGATGATTTATTCACCAAAATGATTTTTAATTAGTTTATTAAAAGACGATAATCATTTTTTCACTTAACCACTTATTTTCACTCATTTTCTCTCCATTTTTCTTTATCTATTTTCTTCAATTCCTTGTTGATTTTTCCATATTTTTCAACAAGAATTACTTCATTTTAATCATCTTTCCATTCTTTACAAAGCCTAATCATCAATTTTACTAAAACAACAACAATTTGCAAGGAATCAAGAAGAGAAATTCTCATCTTTTTGGTGGATAGATCTCAAAGGTAATTTGCTAGATTTTAACTCTTTTATAAGGTTCTTTATTGAAATTCTCATGTATTAGTTTGCTAATCTTTGAATGAAATTTGATTTTATGTTTTCAATGCTAGATCTAATGATTTTGTGAATGTTTTTGTGAAATCTTTTTAGATCTCATTCAATATTGTAATTAGATGGATTTAATTATGTTATTATATCAATTAAATGATTAATCGAGTCTTCAATTTATGGCACATTAATTTAATCTCGGAATAATTCAATTGATGTTGTTTTAAGGTGTTTTTCTGTTGTTTTAGGGGCTATTTTAGGTGTTTTAATATCGCTGGAGATATAAGGATGGTTTGGATGTGTTTTTGGTTAATAATTGAAGTTGATTAGATGTTAGATTCATTAGGTTTTGGGCTGATATTGTTCGGATGCGTTTCGGCTTAGTTTTCAGTCTTTTCGGCTAAGTTTTTGGTAGTTTTGTGGATGTTTGATGTGACTGTTGGTTTGAGCATGTTATGATGTGAATATGCTCTGTTTTTAATGATGCAGAGGTAGTGCATAAGTGGCTGGTGCATTAGCGTTGCCATCGGAGCATCGGCGAAGGCTCGTTTTGCTTGTCGATGAGTGTTTTTCGGACTTAAAGCGAATCGCATTGATACAGTTTTGTTTTGGGGACTATGGAAGAGTGTGAAAACTTTCCATAGTTCAAGAGTAAGTAATGTAAATGTTTTTTATATATTAACATGAGTTTCGGCTATATTCGGTAAAGGCATTGATGTTGGTAATACAATGAGATTTTTGGAAATGCATAAGTATGATTTTGAAATGATGCATGCATGAGATAATTGCTGAGAATGCATGGTTTAAAAAGACATTCATGGTTAGGGAAAACATGGAAAATGAATTTGGAATATATGTGGTTATTTGCCTTCAAATTAAAGGTGCTATTGGGCATGACTTTCAGTTCATTTGTTGAGCATATTATGGATGCATTATGAGCTGAAAATGAATTAGAATATTATGTGGTTATTTGCCTTGAAATTGATGGTGCCATTGGGTATGACATTTGATTCATTTGTGAACATATTATGCATGCATTATGAGCAGCAAATTATCATGCACATTTGATTATGATATTGGCTTAGTGACACTAACTTTAGATTCGAATACAAATGACATGTCATTAGGATTGTCTTAAGTGCACTATAAACATTATTGATAATAAAGAATATTGCCTACACGTAACAAGGGTGACTTTGTGTCCAATCGTGCGTGGTAGTGCTATAATGGTGACTTCGTATCATGTCAATGGTGACTTGGTGTCATGTAAATGGTGACTTTGTGTCATGACGAGACTAATGGTCTCTAACAATGGATCTGTGTATTCGGTAAACTTAAGGTTCACATTAAGTGATCACTAGAAAGCCAATATGCATACATAGATTAAAAGAGAACATTGTGCATCGTTCATGAAATGTATTGATAATGTTGAACATACTCAAGAAAGTGATTTGATATTATAGACATGGACATGAAATGCTAAGCATGCATGTTTTTAATGATGCATTGCAAACTATGGTCTCATTATGGTTTTAAATAGATGTATTGATGCATTGCAAACTCGGGACTACATTCGGAGAAAGGAAACCAAGGGGAAAGGTTACTTCAAATTCGGTATGTTTTAACAAATAAGTTGGGGCTAGGCAATGTGTAAATCCAACCTATGTGAGGAGTATGAACTTTGACTTTGCTCTATGCTGAGATAAGACCTATGTTTCATGATTGTTAATTGATGAACTATTGTATTGATTGGATTGTTGAAGCATGTACTTGCATGATCGTTAAGACTTTAATCATGTTCTAGGTAGCATGCCTATAGTTTGCTTGATATTCTTGATGTTGATAATCATGTATTATATGTTGTTAATTATGCCTAGGACTTATGCATATAGATGGTAGTGATTGACGGTTGTGTTTGAGCCGATGATGTTCACTTAGTGTGATGGAATTTTTAGGTTCTAGACCTAAAGCTTCGAAACCTTCATGAAGGTTTCGAAACCTTGCAGGCAATTTCAATTCTGGAAAGTTATTGGACGCAAAAAGTTTTGAAACCTTCAAGGAAGTTTCAAAACCTTTTACAAAAAGTTTCGAAACCTTTATGAAAGATTTCGAAACCTTTGACTACCAGGAATTGATAGTTGCTGAAAATTATACTTTAGTCTCGGATACCTTCCTTTGTTCAATTGGGGTACCTACAGATGCTATTTTGAGTTGAAATTTCACATGGATGCATAAAGTTGATTTAATTTCAAGATGGATAATTTAATTTGGACGAAGTCCTTGTAATTTAAAAGATTTACATTTTGGTCCCTAAATTAGAGAAACATGCAATTGATGATGTTAGAATGATCCGTTTGACTTGAAATTTACCGTGAAGGATACTTGTGTGTTTAATTGAACTTAGATGAAAAGAATTTTTACTTTGTTACTAGAATTTAAAAGTTTTACGTTTTAGTCCTTAATTTACTTAAGTGTTTAATTGGATGTTTTTTTATGATCGGATTGTTCCCGTTAATGCCTTGTATGAGACCTTGACATGTAGGAATACAATTATGCATCTAGAAGAAAAAAATATAACTGTTTAGGGTTGTTTATTGAATTGAACCTTCGCGGGTTTGGTTTGATATTCCCCGTGTAACCCATTAGTGTCAGTTCCGTCTAGGCCGAGCTAAGGGGATTACAATGATTGTTTCTTCGAGGATTGTAAAAGAGTCAATTATCTTAATTGATAAGAAACCAACTTGGATCTTTTCTGCGATGGTTATGCAAGATGAATATGACTTCAGGTTGCCAAAGATTCCCGTGGTATCCGAGTTCGTAGATGTTTTTCCGGAGGAACTACCCGGTCTTCCTCCAACCAGAGAAGTTGAGTTTGGGATTGAAGTCCAGCTTGGGACTAATCCGGTATCGATTGCCCCTTATAGAATGGTACCAATAGAATTGAAATAGCTCAAAAAGAAACTCCAAGAGCTACAAGATAACGGATTCATTCGTCCTAGTTCCTCACCATGGGGTGCTCCTATTTTGTTCGTAAAGAAGAAAGATGGCACCATGAGGCTTTGTATTGAATATAGACAATTGAATCGGGTGACCATTAAGAATAAGTACCCTTTGCCTAGGATTGAAGATCTATTTGATCAACCCAAGAATGCTACGGTATTCTCTCGAATTGATCTTCGATCGGGGTACTATCAGATGAGAGTGAAAGAGGAAGATATTACTAAGATGGCTTTCAGAACTCGATATGGCCATTTTAAATTCTTGGTGATGCCATTTGGGCTAACCAATGCCCCAGCTGTATTTATGGATCTAATGAATCGAATGTTCAAGCCTCATCTTGACACATTTGTAGTTGTCTTCATTGATGACATTCTGGTGTATTCTCGGAATAAGGAGGAACACTCAGAACATCTTTGAATTGTTTTGCAAACACTTCAGGAACGTCAAATGTTTGCCAAGTTCTCCAAGTGTGAATTCTGGTTATCGGAAGTGTCATTCCTTAGCCATGTCATCTCGGTATAAGGAATCAAAGTTGATACTAAGAAAGTGTAAACTATATTGGATTGGAGACCTCCGAGAAATGTTACTGAGGTCAGAAGTTTCCTCAGTTTAGCCGGGTATTATAGAAGGTTTGTTAAGGGATTTTCTACAATTGCCTTGCCCTTAACTAAACTTCTATGAAAGGATAAGTTGTTTGAATGGTCCGAGGACCAACAAAGAAGCTTTGATCAGCTTAAGCAAGCTTTGAGGCATGCTCCTGTCCTCATTCAACCAGAATACGGTAAAGAATTCACTGTGTATAGTGATGCTTCACACTCGGGACTAGGTTGTGTCCTAATGCAAGGAAATAATGTGATTGCTTATGCATCAAGGCAATTGAAGCCTCATGAACTGAACTACCCCACACAAGACCTTGAATTAGCTGCTATTATGTTTGCTCTCAAGATTTGGAGACACTACTTATACGGTGAGAAGTATTACTTATACACCGACCAAAAAAGTGTTAAATACCTCTTGACACAGAAGGATTTGAATTTGAGATAAAGAAGACGGATGGAATTGCTAAAAGATTACGGCTTGGTCATTGATTACCATCCCGGAAAGGCCAATATGGTGGCCGATGCTCTTAGTCGTAAACTGGCATTGGATAAGCTACTTGATAGTTTTGAAATGGTGTGAACAATAATCATGCTTAGAGTTGGAATTGAGGATGTTATTTGTGAGTGTGAACAATAATCAGCTTAAGCAAGCTTTGACGCATGCTCCTGTCCTCATTCAACCAGAATCCGGTAAAGAATTCACTGTGTATAGTGATTCTTCACACTCGGGACTAGGTTGTGTCCTACTGTAAGGAAACAATATGGTTGCTTATGCATCAAGGCAATTAAAGCCTCATGAACTGAACTACTCCACACATGACCTTGAAATAGCTGCTATTGTGTTTGCTCTCAAGATTTGGAGACACTATTTATATGGTGAGAAGTGTTACTTGTACACCGATAAAAAAGTCTTAAATACCTCTTGACACAGAAGTATTTGAATTTGAGACAAAGAAGATGGATGAAATTGCTAAAAGATTACGACTTGGTCATTGATTACCATCCCGGAAAGGCCAATGTGGTGGCCGATGCTCTTAGTCGTAAACTAACATTGGTAAGCTACTTGATAGTTTTGAAATGTTATAAGCTTCCTTTGAGTTTTCGTACCTAATTTGAAAATTTTCCTTGTAGCCCCGAATTCGATAAATGCTCACCTTAGGGTATATCGAAAGCAAGGATATTTGTCTGAACTTCAGGTTCAATCTGATCTGATTACGAGGGTCAAAGATCTTCAACAATCTAATTCTGAGCTTCAGGCTATTGCTTCAAAGCTTGATTCGAAAGCTAATGTCGAATTCTCCCTCAAATCGAATGGATCGCTCTACTTTAGAGATAGAATATGTGTACCAAATAATGAGAAGTTGAAAAGAGAGATATTACAAGAAGCACATCAAAGATCATTCTTGATCCCTCCTGGCTTTGTAAAAATGTATAAAGACTTGAAATCACTGTATTGGTGGCCCGACATGAAAGCAGTCATCACAGACTTTGTGTCTCGATGTTTGACTTGTCAGAAAGTTATGGCTGAATACCGAGCTCCTATAGGATTACTTCAACCTATTGAATTGCCTGAGTGGAAATGAGATCGAGTGACAATGGATTTTGTTATTGGCTTACCTGTTACATCGAGAAAGCATGATGCTATTTGGGTGATTGTTGATAGACTCACAAAGTCTACATATTTTATCCCAGTTCGAAAGAACATGAACTCGGAGACCTTAGCCGAGTTGTACATCTGTGAGGTGATTCATCTACATGGTGTATCGACATCGATTATTTCGGATAGAGATTCGAACTTCACGTCCAGATTTTGGAAGTCCTTGCAAAAGGCTCTTGGGACTAAAGTGCATCTTAGCAATGCCTTCCATCCGCAGTCTGATGGTCAATCATAAAGAGTGATGCAAGTATTGGAGGATATGCTATGTGCTTGTGTTATAGACTTTGGCAAGAATTGGGAAAGGTCCCTGCCCTTAGTGGAGTTTGCATACAACAATAGCTATCAGGCATCGATTCAAATGGCTCCCTTTGAAGCTCTGTACGAGAGGAAATGTAGAACTCCCTTGTGTTGGTCCAAATTGGGAGAGAACAAAGTTTTGTGACCTAAAATGATCCGATAAACAGAGGAATAAGTTCGGATTATTGATGATCGATTGAAGCAAGCCTTCGATAGACAAAAAGGCTTATGCAGACTTGAAACGAAGAGAGATCCAGTACAATGTAGGAGACAAGGTCTTCCTAAAAGTTTTTCCTTGGAAGAAAGTCTTCAGGTTCGAGAAGAGAGGAAAGCTTAGCCATCGGTTCATTGAACCTTTTGAGATTGTTGAAAAAATTGACCCGGTGGCCTATCGACTTATACTCCCTAGTGATTTTGATAAAATACACAATGTATTCCATGTCTCAATTTTGAGGAAGTACCAATCCGATCCTTCTCATGTTTTGGAATCGGAAGAGTTGGAATTGAACCCCAATTTGTCTTATGAAGAAGAAACGGTTTAGATTCTTGATCGAGAAGTAAAAAGGCTTCGAAACAAGAATGTTCCATTGGTGAAGGTCCTTTGGCGGAATCACAAAAAGGAAGAATCTACTTGGGAACCCGAGGACATGATAAGAGCACAATATCCGCAATTGTTCCCTACAGGTAAATTCGAGGGCGAATTTCTTTTTAAGGAGGGGAGAATTGTAACACCCTAAAAATCGATTTGATAAATGGTTCAAATAAATATTGATTTAAATTGAATTACTAGTTAATTGGATCTCAAGTAAGGGACCAAATTGAATTAAAAATAGGATAAGGAGTTTGCATGACAAATTTAAGGATTCCCTAAACTGCCCCTAGTAGTAAAATAAGTCAAGACATGTCATTAAGGGCAAAAGGGTCATTTTGCACCCTTTTATTGATCAAACTAAAAGAGCCAAATTTTCTCTCCTTCTTCCCCATTGTCACGGAAACAACAAAAATTAAAGGGAAGAAGAGAGAAATTTTCTCCATGGGAGTTTGGCAAGGAAGGCTTAGAAATCCATACATGAGTAGGAAATTGAGTTAAGGAATCAAGCCTAAATACCTTGGTAAGCCTTTCTTTCCCTAAACCGAAAATTTTATGGTTTGAACATTTGGAGTTTTTAATGTTATATGATGCATTGTGTTAGATTAGGGTGATTGGAAGCCTAAACCAAGGATAGTAATTGTTGGATTATGAATCCATGAAGCATGAACACAAAATTAGGAGTTTTGGAACTTAGGTTTTGTAAATGCTATATATAAGTTCTAAATGATTTGAATAATGATGGAAGGGGAATTATAGATTCTAATTGGTTAATTGAAGATGCTGGAAAACTCATGTGTGTAGTTCGGATTAAGTTCGGACACTTAGAATAGAAGTTAGCCGAAAATAGCCTAGAAATGCTATTCCGAGTAGCCAACTTTGAGAATTTCTCTATGTTGGGATTTAAGGAATTTGGATCTGAGATTGTAAACCATGATGCTCATGTATACCTAGTTTAATTGAAAATTTACGTAACCTTAATCCGAGTTCGGAAGAGAAAGATATAAGTGTTTCCGTAGGGCTACCCGAGCAGTCCTAGAAATCTGGCCGGATCTGTTTCGAATGAAATTTGGAGCTAATCAAATTGAAATTAAAATGTGGGGTTAATTTATCCTTATAGAGGATTCTTCTAGCTTTCCAAAGAGGTAAAATGGACAAAAATCGGATATTAGAGCTAGAAGATGCGATCGTTTCGCTAAAGGGTAGTAAAACTGTCTGTAACAAACAAATGCACATGTTTATATTTGTTAAGTTTAAGAACACTTGAAATAGATGATTAAAAATGTCTTGATACATAGCTATTGTATGTGAATTGTTAGATAACCCTAGAGAAGAAGCTATCGAAGATCAAGAGAGGATCGAAGTAGAACGGAAAAGAGGCAAAGAGGTTGCAATCTATAACCCTTAATAGCTCGGAGAATAGTGAGTGTGACAAACCTTAGGGTTAGGACATAGGTTCCTAACCATCCCTTGTTTATTTAAATTGATTTGTCATGTAAATAGACTAATCTATATTCGGTAAAAAGGGAAGAAGGCTTAATATTAAATGATTGTTTTGATTGTATAACTTGCTTGCTAGAGTATTAGAACTAGCTTAGCGCATATGCATTGCTTGGAAATGCCGAGGTAAGTAACGGCACGCGGCTATGAATGTCAGGTACGCAAACCATGCATGAAGCATGAATGTAATGATATGAACATTGGTTGATATCATGATATGCGTGTTATTGCTATTATGATGTACATGTATTGGTGACATGTTGTGAATACTCTACATTGATAATGTGAATTGGATTGCTTTAAAGGAAATGATAGAAGCAAGATAATTGCTTTGTTGTAGCTTGTATTGGATACTTGCTCATGGAAATAAGAACTTGATTACATGAATTGAATAATGATCAAATGGATATTGAAATGCCTAGGGTCTTCGTGACACTCTTGTTGACTCGCTTACCTTGTCCTACTATACCAAGGTATCACACGAACGTAATTGAAAGAATAAAAGTTAAAAAGGGAACTACATGTACATGCATTGACTTGGGAAACTTTTACACTTGATCATTAATATTGAGCATTGGAATGTGATTTTGCTATGAATAGCACTTGATTGAGAAATGATTATTGACATTGGAAATGAATACATGGCTAAGTGTAGCCCTTGTTGTGAATGGTTAATGAACTTGAGAAATAAAAATGAGTAATGAGATAGGTGCATTTATTCTATGCTAGCTTGAGCATATAGATCATGACAATCATAGGTATGATAGAAATGTAAGCATGAAAGCATAATGCCTATTGTAAGTAATCAAAAGTCCTATTTTTCATACCATTCTCCCACTCGATTATTGCTAGTAAAGGACATATTTAGTGACAATATTGGATAATTCAGCTTATTTACATATTTCAGCATCTCAATACTCAATTTATGAATTAACCTATTATTTGGCATAAAACAGATGCATTTGATGATTTTCTTTCTTAAGACAGGAAACTGCATCATAGGGATTGCCAAGCAAAGAAGATGGATGCTGGAAACTGAAGCTGAAATATAGATAAGCGCCAGCCTTGGCAGCACATTTATGCCTCGGCAGAACCCGAAAAGGAAAATATCAATATGGTAGACGATTTGAAGAGAAAAATAAGGTGAATGTTTTAAGACAAGCGGCAATAAAATTGGAGCTGGGAAACACACGAAAAATCAATGTCAAAGGCAACGTAGGAAAAGAATTCTTATAGGAATAAACTTAGAAATATTTTATTTATGGAAATTATTGTAATCCTACTCTAAGTATTATTCTTACTTAGGAAAGGTTTTCCCTAGCCCAAGCCTATATAAACCATAGCCTATGTAGAGAGGAGGATATCTTGAAATCAAGTGTTCATAGAAAACCCTAAACTCCTCCATCGTCCCCTAGGGTTTAGGTAAAGGTTGTCGAGTATTTGTGAGAGGGTATTGTACTTTGTTTCTTGTTTCAATGCAATAAGAATATCAAAGTTTGCTTATCCTATTGCCATTCCTTGTTCTTGCCTTCAAGCTCGAGAGAGAAGTTTGTAAGTAATTCATTTATCTATTATCGAGAGAGTTAGATTCACGAAAGGGATAAGTACAGTGTTGTAGACACTAACTCGGCCTAGAGATAGGTTAAGAGTTTCAGCGGCTAAAAGAAGTGTGGGATTGGTTGGTGATTATAATTGATTCACGTTGAGAGGTATCATCAAGGACTGGTGATTAACAGTGTTTCAACTTAGAGATAAGCGGAATCATTCAAGTATACTTTACCGAACTTTGGTAAATCTGCCCAAGTGCAAGAGATTGCCGCGGTAGAGAATATTGTCGCTGCTGAGACAGTATCCACAGTACTGCCAAGGCAGTGCAGTGAAATTGCATTGGACAAAAACAAGTCAATTGAATACACAATACGACACAACTGGATCCTGCCCCATTTTCCCATCCTTGATTTCTTGATCATTTATCTTTATTGTTTTAATTAGTTTTCTTAGTTATAATTCAACCCCAATAATTTGTGTCTTTTATTTTATTGCAGAGTGAGAAAAGAAAAGGTAGCATATTAAGTATATCAATCCATATGGAGACGATAATCAATAAATTCTTATCACTTTATTACTTGACGACGTGTACACTTGCACTTAATTGTGCTTTTATTATACGCATCAAGATTTTGGCACCATTGCCGGGGATTGGCAACTAAATTTTGTTATCTTTATTTTCTCGCTTTGTTAAAAAAAACTAATTAGGGTTATTTTGACCTGGCCAACAGAACAACACTGGTATGAATGCTACCGAGGCAGACAACCGCAGCGCATTCGTAGCAGCTGATCCAGCAAATCTTCCAAGACAAGAAAGAGCACGAACAATTCATGATTATTTAGAGGAAGACTTGGATTGATTGCCTAAACAAGACCTGCCAAGGCAACCTTTACCGCGGCAGCACTCCCCTTGAGCAGAAATATATCAGAAAGAAACCACCTGACGAGGAGACGGCGACTAGGACATCAGCTTCTCTTCCATTCAAAAAGGGGAAGATGGTTGCAGCTGGAGATGTATCATTTACACTCCTACAGTAACCTAAATTTCTATCTCATTGTCCCTATTTATTTTTATGCTTTAGAAATTAATTTTTAGTTTTCAGTTTAGGAATTAGATTTTAAAATTTTTGCAATTTAGTTTTAAAGTAATTTTATTATTTTCATAGTTTTTATTAATATTCTTTGCAGTTATTTAGGAAGGAAAACCAAGAAGGAGAAGTCATGGAGCACATAAAACGGCCCTGAAATCAGGCTCACTGTTCCACCTAAGAAACGGCCAAGGTGGTTGGCCGCCCAAATGCAAGTGACGGCGGTTTTGCGTCTCTAGAACTTCATCTCCCCCGTTTTATTTCATACTTCTTCATTATTGTTTTCCAGTACAGTTTTTAGTTCCTTTCTCCACAAACTCCACACCAACTGATGACCCTCAGGATACAAAAGAGGCCAGACGCAATATCTAAAAATTGGTTTATCTTTTCCTTGTCTCTTAACTTTTACCTTGTCTTTAATTGTTGCCATATGTTCCGATACATGAAGTAAGAACACTGCATCCCTCGAGTTTGGGGGAGTATTGATCCTATTTTCTACCTTATAACTAGCTGCCATGTACGGAAGTTATTCTGATTATCCTACTACTGCCTTAATTTCTGCTTTACAGTAATTTCAATTTGATGCAAATTTTTATTTTTAAGTCTGTTGAATTTTATTAAGACTGTCTCGGCAGCAATATATTCTCCTGCCGTCGCAGCAGTATGCATCATTCACCAGACATCAATTCGGAAAGGTCTCTTAGGATTAGTACTTAGGATTAGACTATGAGCTTGAAATCACATAAACACTACTAGTCTTAGTTGATTTTAAAAGTTCTTTTCTTTGAAAAGCAATAAGGACTTAGCTTAGATTTTATACTAGAGGTGCCTATCACTGGCTCTAGTTTAGTCCATAGAGGTGCCCATGACCGGCTCTAGGACTTAGGTTTCTCCCACTTACTAGAGGTGCCTATCATCGGCTCTAGTAAGAAAAGCTAAAACACTTGAGGTGCCCGAAATTGGCTCAAACAATATAAATTTTAGCAATATAAATTTATATACCACTGTTGGGAAAAGAAAAGAAAAAGACTAAAGAAAAATCTTAGTCGGAAGTCTTGAGCTAGAAAAAGGATTAGAACTTAGAAAATCATATTTGACATAGTTACGCACACACTCACCAAGACTCATAGACCAGTTCCGAGGAATTCCCAAGAACCAAGAAGAGGTTGAGTCAAGAAAGGAATTTTGTCGCGGCAGGGAGGACGGTATATTACTTTAAAATTCTTTACTTAAATTTATCTTTTGTATTGCTTGAGGACAAGCAATAGTTCGAGTTTGGGGGTGTGATGAGTTCCTAAAAGTCCTCATCTTTTACATCATTTTCCCACTCGATTATTTTTTTTATTTTCCATTGCTTGAGGACAAGCAATAGTTCGAGTTTGGGGGTATTTGATAAGTGATCAAAAATCCTATTTTTCATATCATTCTCCCACTCGATTATTGCTAGTAAAGGACAGATTTAATGGTATTATTGGATAATTCTGCTTATTTCTATATTTCAGCATCTCAATACTCAATTTATGAATTAATCTATTATTTGGCATAAAATAGATGCATTTGATGGTTTTCTTTCTTAAGACTGGAAACTGCATCATAGGGATTGCCAAGCAAAGAAAATGGATGCTGGAAACTGAAGTTGAAATATAGATAAGCACCCACCTCGGCAACACTTAAATGCCTCGGCAACACTTTAATGCCCCAACAACACTTTAATGCCTCGACAGCACATTGATGCCTCGGTAGAACCCGAAAAGGCAAATATCAATATGGTAGGCAATTTGAAGAGAAAAATAAGGTGAACGTTTTAAGATAAGTGGCAAAGAAATCGGAGCTGGGCAACACACAAAAAGTCAATGTCAAAGGCAATATGGGAAAAGAATCCTTATAGGAATAAACTTAGAAATATTTTATTTATTGAAATTATTGTAATCCTACTCTAAGTAGTATTCCTACTTAGGAAAGGTTTGCCCTAGGCCAAGCCTATATAAACCATAGCCTATGTAGAGAGGATATCTTGAAATCAAGTGTTCATAGAAAACCCTAAACTCCTCCATCGTCCCCTAGGGTTTAGGTAAAGGTTGTCGAGTATTTGTGAGAGAATATTGTACTTTGTTTCTTGTTTCAATGCAATAAGAATATCAAAGTTTGCTTATCCTATTGACATTCCTTCTTCTTGCCTTCAAGCTCGAGAGAGAAGTTTGTAAGTAATTCATTTATCTAATATCGAGAGAGTTAGATTCACGAAAGGGATAAGTGCGGTATTGTAGACACTAACTCGGCCTAGAGATAGGTTAAGAGTTTCAGCGGCTAAAAGAAGTGTGGGATTGGTTGGTGATTATAATTGATTCACGCTGAGAGATAAGCGGAATCATTCAAGGACACTTTGCCGAACTTTGGTAAATTTGCCTAAGAGCAAGAGATTGCTGCGGTAGAGAATATTGTCGCTGCCGAGACAGTATCTACTGTACTACCGAGGCAGTGCAGTGCAATTGCATTGGACAGAAACAAGTCAATTGAATCCACAATATGACACAACTGGATCCTACCCCCTTTTTATCCTTGATTTCTAGATCATTTATCTTTATTGTTTTAATTAGTTTTCTTAGTTATAATTCAACCCTAATAATTTGTGTCTTTTATTTTATTACAGAGTGAGAAGAGAAAAGGTAGCATATTAAGTATATCAATCCATATGGAGACGATACTCGATAAATGCTTATCACTTTTTTACCTGACGACGTGTACACTTGCACTTAATTGCGCTTTTATTACACGCATCACCTATGATATTGGTTATTGTTGAACTTGTACATTGCAAGAACTAATGCCATGAATTGATTCATTTGCTTAATTGAAGCATGCCATCTTTAATGCCATGATCTTGATATGATGATTGAATTAAGCATGTTAATTGCTAGATGTTCTATGTCTAATTTGGTTAGACTAGGACTGCCTCTCTAAGTACTTCTTAGTACTTACACTCTTTTGTTTCCTCCTTCTCAAACAATAGGTTCACGAGTTAAAGAGTTAGATCGAGATTGAACCAGAGCAAGGACACCAAACAAGCTAAAGTATGGTATTTTGGTAACTTTTGTAACTCCTAGCATATGGTGGCTTAGTGATCATGCTAGACTAGTTTATGCATTTTGATAATTAGTTCATGGTTTGTGTATATATTTATATGATCATTTGAGCTCATGGTCAGTAAGCAATAAGGCACATTAATCATGTTGGTTTGGCTTGTGTTTTGCATATGTGGGCAATTATGATATGTATATGGCATGTAAACAACTATAGGGAGCATAAAGAGCATGGAACTAATTAGGTTAGTGTGTGGAGACTTAAAGTCATAACATGAGTATGCTAGTTGCTAAAGTGAGAAGTACATGACATAGGTATCTTAAATGTCATTGAAAAAGGTTAATAGCTTGAGTAATGAATTGGCTAAGTGGATAGGTTAAATAAACTGATACATGATGCCTAATATGCTAGAAATGTCCCTTAAGGTCCAGGGATGAAATGAGACTAAATGAATATCTTTAGAAATGTGTCTAAGTGTTTAAAAGCTTGAAAGTTGCCAATTTTGAGCAGGGGTATCGATACCCCTTATAAGGGTATTGATACCGCCCTTGACAGTAAAGAAATTGCATCAAAGCATGGTTCGAAACATAGCCCTCATGTAGGCTCCCTGGTTCGATACCAGTATCGAACCAGGCTACCATGGCCTTAAGCTAATGAGTCCTTGCAGTAGTCCAGTATCGATACAAGGTTCGATACTGGAGCCTCTAGTAGCAAAATAGCATCGATACCAATATCAAACCTGGCACCTCAGCCTTGGTTAACGATTCAACACCTATGACCGGTATCGAACCCAGTTCGATACCTGTTTCGATACCACCTTGTAGGGGTACCGATACCCTCCTAACTAATTTGGTTCAAACTTAAAAATTAAAGATAAGCTTGATCAATAAGGTAATATGGGTAATGATTAAATGAAAAAAGTTCGGTTAAAGGTTTAGTGCAAGTTCAATTGAGATTATAATTGATATACGTATGGAAATTGAAAATCGAATCGGTTAAATGAATAAATATGGAAAAGTTTTAAATTGGCCCCAAAATTGATAAGGATTACATATAATTGACATGAATTAACTTACAAATTACCAAAATGTTTTAGAATTAAACTCAAGATTGGTCTAATTTACAAGTTTAAATGTCTGGTCGACACCTCCGTCTCCTAACTCGGGGCGAGGGTGTCACATTTGTACTAGCAGAATATCTGAATATTGTACATTAAGTACATGCATCAGCTCAAGTTTGTGTATGTTGAATGAAAAATGTCCATGAATGGATTAGTAAATGATAGACTTTTAGGCACTTATCAAATACCCCCAAACTCGAACTATTGCTTGTCCTCAAGCAATGCAAGCCATCAAATTGCCGAACCTTATTCTCTTTTGGTCTTACTTTTCCATCTATTCTTCCCACCATAACTATGCCTATTCTTTAGTCTTAGCCTTTCGTTTACTCAAGGACTTAAACAAAAAACAAGCTATAAGTTTTCGTGAGTCTGTTGGTTTTTGTGGACAAGGTTGATTAAAGGCTTTCTTAGACAAACTCTAAGTTCAAGACAAGTAGACTTGGTATGATTATTCTCTTCTAAAAACAACAATTTCTTAAGCCAATTTCGGGCATCTCAAGGATTGTGTTTTCTCATCAATATTTCTTGCTTTTTACTTGCTTTTTTTGTTAAGCATACTAGAGCCAATTTCGGGCACCTCTAACATGAAGAAGAGTAATTTCTAGAGTCGACGATAGGCACCTCTAGCTATCCTTCAAAAAATTTTAAGTCTTTATCACCTAAGTTCATTAAAAGAATTCCGAAAATCAAACAAGTCCCGAAAGTGTTTTGCTAGAGTCAACCTTATAGCAAGCTTCTAAGTTTTCTTCCTTAAGTATCCTAGGGCTAATTCTTCTGAACAGAACTAACCTCGGTAAGGAGAAAAATTTCTATAGCCTAATAAAAATAAACTAAGGCAATCTGATGTAGAGCAGTGCAAAAAGTATGAGCAATATTTCAAATAAAGGGTAGATGAGAAAAATTTTAAAAATATGCTAAAATTTCTCCCTTTCATGGTATTGTCGTGGTAGTGGGTCGCCTCAGCAAAGCTTTTACACCCTAAACTCAAACTGAGCATTGTCCTCAATGCTTATATCATACAGCAGGTAAGAAGATCAAGAGTTTAAAGCAAATAAGGAAATAAAAGCAGTAAAGGGTGTAGAATTTAAAGAGACTCCAAAGAACTGTTGTTAACTATCTTCTTTCTAGGCCTCTCTGCTGACTCTTTCATTCTAGATCCTTGTGTTGGTGATTGTTGTGTTTTTGCTTTTTGAGGAGGCTGAACTCGACTAGGTGGTCTCCTTCGCAAAGGAGCGTTGACTTTCTCCCCTTCTTCGTCTTCGGCGACTTCTTCAATGAGCACTATATTTGTCCCTCCTGTTTCGGCATCGGTTGCTTCTGCCCTAGCATGCTGGGCGGTAGGCTCGATAATGGATGAATTTTAATGTACATAAGCATCAATTTCTGCCAAGAGGCTGCCCATAGATCTCGGTGGGGAGCTGAAAACTACCCTTTTCTTTGAAGGTCTTCTACTGGCAGATGATGCTGCAGCAGAGTCTGCTGCCTTAGATAGATCAGCAGCATCGAATGGTCGTTGTGTTCCAGTAGGGAAGAATGGTCTCGGCCCTCATAGGGCTGGGGACATTTCGGTGTAAGGTGATGTTGTGACGAATATGTTGGGAGGAAAGTCCGAAAACTACACCCATTGGTTTGGGAAGTTGTTATTCATCATCTAGGCTAAGGTGGTGTTGAAGTCCCACTGGTACTCCATGTACCGTTACTGTCGAAGGTCCATGGCTGCTATTTTCTGGAGGATCTCTTGGTAGCAATCTGCTGCGACAGCAGTGTGGGTAGCACCAGGTGTGTCTGTCGTGTATTGGTCCCTGGCAGAAGTCTCGACAGTGTAGGGCTGTGGTGTTGCCTGGATAGGTTTTTCCTGAGTGATTTGCATCACTTTGTGGCAAAAGTCTCTAGTCTATCCTTTCTTTTGAGTTGTGATTTCATCATTATCTTCTATTAGTACACCTGCAGCAATACACAAAACCTTGATCAAAGATGGAAAACATAAGGGTCCTCTTTCTTTCTTACCGCACTCGTATATTTCGCGTAGAATGATTTCTCCCACGTTAATGCTCCTTTTGTTGATGATGTATTGGATTAGAACCAATCATCTTCAGTCTACCATGCTATTGTGTGATATGGGTATGAGGCATCACTTGAGAAATATTGTCCATATCTTTGCCTCGGGCTTGAGGTTCGGCCTAGCCACCGGTCCTTTATGGGCTCCGGTCTCCCAATTCGTGCCTTTGTAACAAAGGTCATCCTTGATCAATTCGTAATCTTGGTCCATTACTTTCTCCATGAATTCTGAGTGGATATCTCGATCAGAAGTTAGGCCATAGAATTGGTTGATTGTCTCGGCATCAAGACGGACTGGCCTGCCCCGATAGTGGACATAGAGTGAGTCTTTGCTTGGCCAATGTGCTTAGAATTCTCGCACAATCATGGCATTGGCTTGTTCGGGTTACAGGTAAAACATTTGCCATTTTTGGTACTTGATTCTGTCGAACAAGTAATGCTCAATACCGAAATTCTCCTTATCACTATGTTGGAACCCTTGTTCTTCACACAATTGCCTAGAGATGAAGGACCTGTTGAAACATTCTTCAAGGGAGATAGGGGTGAATCGGGTGTAAGTTACCATAGATGAGCAGTGGAGATTTTCTTGAAGATTTTGGTCTCTTGGAATGTTTCTGAGAAAAATAAGAGATCTTTGAGATTGCAAACAATATAGCAAGAGAGAGTAATCAATTCTAAAGAAACAAGAATGCAAGAGTGAATAGTTCAAAAGGAAGAAAGTGTTTATAAAGGCTTCGGCCTTGTAGTCGTTTGAATCAATTATCCGTTTTGTAGCAGTTTCACTACCGCGACGAAAATCTTAACAGACTAGCTGTTACACTGTTCTACCCATTGGAATCTGCTGCAGTTCTGACACTATTTACTGTCACAGTAGAGTGTCTCCTTTTATGAATTTCTTCAACTTCATTCTTGCTTGTTTTCCTAAATGAAAAATTATAAACACCAAACAAAACTAAAATTAAAAATAAACAAAAATAAAAAGAGAAGAAAATAAAAACATAAATCCTAAACTAAAACTAATCCTAATATAATAGAGATAAAAGGGAAGATATTTTGTCACTAGGGGAGTGCATGCAAATGTATCTCCTAAGGTGATTGTCTCTTGTTGGCCAGAATAATGATTCTCCAAATGTTGGCCCTTTTCTTTGGATTCATGCCCATCCCTTGTTGCATTTGTCTTTACCGTTCCAGGTGGTTTTGACCAACTTGAATTAACTGTGCCTGGACAATATGCTTCCCTCTTTACCGCCTCTACTTCTGGCTTAACCTTTTTGCCAAATATTCAACTGAGCAGGCTGCCAAGGCAGTGACTGCTGATATAGGATGTCTTGGTGTTTGTACTGTTGAGGGCTTTGCATTCTTCTACATCATCATATCTTTTTAAATTCTGGAAGGCATTGAGTTTGACTTGTTGGTCATTAACCCTCATTGTCAACTCTCTTTTTTCCATATCTCTGAGCGTACGTCCAGTGGCAAGGAAAGGTCTCCCAAGGATGATCGGTGCATTATCACCTGCTTTATAATCAAGGATAAGAAAATCGGTAGGAAAAATAAATTTGTCTACCCTTATCAGTATGTCCTTGATTTTTCCTTCTAGATGCACATAGGAACTATCTGCTAGTTGGAGCAACACTGTTGTCGATTTCGCTCTTCCTATTCCAAGCTTTTGAAAGATAGACTTAGGCATTAAGTTGATGCTCGCTCCTAAGTCACATAGGGCCTTTCCTTCATAATGGTTACCTATCGCACAAGGTATGGTAAAGCATCCATGATCCTTCAATTTAGGTAGCATGCGATTGTGTAGCATTGCTATACATCCTTCAGTTGCTGCCACTATTTCAAACTCACCAAGCCTTTTTCTTTTAGACACAATGTCTTTCAAGAATTTAGCATAATTCGACATTTGTTCAATTGCCTCAATAAAAGGCAAGTTGATGTGGCCTTGCTTTAAGATGTCTAGGAATATTTTGAATTGGTGGTCTTGTTTTTGCTTTTTCAACCTTTGTGGGGAAGGTGATGGTGGTCTCATCTCTTCTAGGGTCTCATTGGTTTGGAATTTCATACCTGACACCACTGGGTTTATCGCTATCTTGGTAGCTTGATGAGGTGTTGTCGAGGCTTCTGCTGGAGCAGTATTTTCTTCTGTGACATGATAAGCCTCAAAGTCCTCCTTGTTTGATTCCTCTTGTATTTCTAGTGGAAATTTGTTTGCTGAACTGCCTAATGTCTCTTTAAGTTGTAAGCCACTTCTTGTAGTGATTGCTTTACATTATTCATGGCCCATTCCTTTAGCAACTTCAGTATTACGGGGTAGTTCCCCTTGTGGCCTAGTACTCTGTCTTTGAGCAAACTGATCAACTTGGGTTTTTAGTGATTTAATCGCTGCCTCTTGGTTTTGAAGCCTCATCTCAGTTCAATTCATGATGTTATCAGTTCTCTTCATGAAACTATTGTTCTCAGCCATATAGGATTCCGTTTTTATCATGAAGGCCTTAAGAGAATTTTTTAATGAATTCATGGGTTGCTGCTACTGATGTATCTGTTGCGGCGGCATTGATTGCTGAACCTACTACTGCGGCAGATGTTGCATTGGTTGTTGGAAATCTGGGGATTGAGTTATTAGATTCAAGGCATTATTAGGATTGCTCCATGAAAAATTTGGATGTCTTTTCCATGATGGGTTATAGGTGTTGGACATCATATTATTTCTATTGTAATTTCCAACATATAGGCTAGTTCTCATCTTGCATATATTTAGAAGAATCCATTGTCTTAAACTCAGTTGTGTTCTGTTGCTTTTGCATGTTCTGAACCATCTTGGTTAAAGAGACCAATTGTGCTGCCACCGAGTTGGTAGTTTCTAGTTCATTTATTTTGGCTTGGCGTCTCACTCCTTCTCGCCTAGAAGTAGGGAATTGAAAATCATTTCTTGCAAGTTTGTTCAGAATCTCAATAGCTTCTTTCGGAGCTTTGTCAAGGAGTATTCCATTAACAGATGCATCTAACATCATTCTTGTTGGAGCATTAGTGGCCTTGTAGAACATTGTCACTTGTGTCCATAGGGGGAATCCATGTAAAGGGCATTTGTGTAATAACTCTCTATAGCGGTCCATGCCTCGTACATTGGTTCATCATCTGCTTGTCGAAAAAAGATAATTTCATTATGGATTGAATCATATAAGTTGGTAGGATTAAAACGCGTAAGGAATTCTCGGTAGAGTTCACTCCAAGATCCTATAGATCCTGATGGAATGCTATTTAACCAGGTCTTAACCATATCCCTCAGTGAATAGGGAAAAAGTTTTAATCTCAGAATATCTTCATGGACTCCTTGAATTTTGAATGAGTTACAAACTTCCATGAAAGACTTGAGATGTTGCATGGCATCTTTAGTTGCAGGCCCACTAAATAGTATTAAGTATATTGACCATCAAAGGTTTCAGTTCAAAGTGGGTTGCTTCTATTTCTGGTGTAACAACTTCAGGGTTCAATCCATTCAGATCTTCCACCAGGAAATCTCTAACAGTGAGCTGCCGTGACAATAGTGGTTGCGGCAGTGGTTGCTGCGGCATTTGTGGCGGCGGAAATCCCTCATTATCAGCAGGTACGTTCTGTCCTCTTGGTGGATCAGCCATAGCTTGTTGGATTTGTCTCCTCAACCTATTCCGTGTACGTTCAATTTTTGGATCAATCTCGTACAACGGATTGCTTAGGTTTGCCCTGATCATACATCGATGAAAACTAGGATTAAATAAAAACTAAAATTAAATATAAAATAAAATAATTAAAAGCAAGAAAAAAAAGAAAAAAAAATAGTTGCCAATCCCTGGCAACGGCGCCAAAAATTTATTGCGTGTATAAATAGAGCAATTTTGTGCAAGTGTACACATCAAGTAATAAGTGATAAGTATCTTACGAGTATCGTGTCCTCAAGGATTGGTGTACTTAATATGTCTTCTTTTGTCTTCTTACACTGTAAAGGAAATAAAATAAAGACACAAGTAGTTGAGTTTTGATTAAACTAAATAAAGTAATTAAAGAAAGCTAAATAGAATGAGATCAAATTGAGAAAGAGAGAAAGATCCAGTTGTGTTGTATAATGGATTTGATTGATCTGTTTTTGTCCAATACAATTGCACTATACTGTCTCGGTAGTACTGCAGATTACTGCCTCGATAGCGATAGTGTTTGTCTTCCACGGCAATCCTTTGCTCTTAGGTAGATTTACCAAAGTTCTACAAAGTGTCCTTTGATGGTTTCGATTATCCCTAAGTCGAAAAACTATTGATGACTAGTCCTTGATGATACCTCCTAGCGTTAATCAATTATAACCAACAACCAATCCCACACTTCTTTTAGCCGCTGAACCTCCAACCTATCACTAGGCCAAGTTAGTAATTTCCAATCAAGTCAAATACCGTACTTACTCCTTTCGTGAATCTAACTCTTCCGAGTCTAGATAAATAGATTACTCACAAACTTCTCTCCCGAGCTTGGATACAAGAACAAAGAATGGCAAAGAGTAAGCAAACTTTGATATTTTATTGCATTGAAAACAAGAAACAAGATACGATCTCTTCTCACTAATACTCAACAACCTTCACCTAAACCCTAAGAAAGCTTAGAACATGGTGGAAAGAAGAAGAACAATGATTCCTACGGTGAACTCTCTCAATTCGGCTCTCCCTTAACAATGGTTGGCTATGGTATATATAGTCTAGGTCTAGGGCAAACCTTTCCTAAGTAGGAATACAACTTGGAGTAGGATACAAGTAAATTCTATAATTAAAATATTTCCAAGTTTATTCCAGCTAGGATGTTTTTCTCGCGTGACCTTTGACTTGGACTTTCCATGTGTTAACCAGCTCCGATCCATGTGTTGTATGTCCAGAAAATGTTTATTGTATTTTTATCTTCCAGTCGCCTACAATATTGATGTTGGTGCTTCAGCAGCTGTCGCGGCCCAGGTTCTACCTCAGCAATAATGCTGCCTCGACAGTGGATATTCGTGCAAGTACAAAAGATGTTGTGAATTATGCATTTTCTATAAATATCATCTTTGTAAGCTATAATAGCAGAATATCTGAATATTGTACATTAAGTACATGCATCAGCTCAAGTTGGTGTATGTTGAATGCAAAATGTCCATGAAAGGATTAGTAAATGATAGCCTTTTAGGCACTTATCATCCACCTCAATGCCTTTGTGGGAGATTTTATGGTCCAAAATAATACCTTCTGTCACCATGAAGTGACATTTCTTCAAATTCAGCACAAGGTCACCTTTTTCACATTGCTTCAGGACCTTCGCGAGATTGCCAAGACAATTTTGAAAACTGTCTTCAAAAACAGAGAAATCATCCATGAATATTTCAAGAGAGTCCTCAAACATATAAAAAAAGTTAGCTTGCATGCAGCGATAGAAAGTTACCAGGGCATTACACAATCCAAAGGGCATCTTCCGGAAAGCATAAGTTCCATAAGGACAAGTGAAAGTAGTCTTTTCTTGGTCCTCCGGTGCTATGATAATTTGGTTATAACCCGAATATACATCCAAGAAACAATAATAAGCTTTGCCCGCCAAGTGATCCAATATTTGATCAATGAAGGGTAGAGCAAAATGGTCATTCTTCGTAGCCTTGTTAAGCTTGCGATAGTCCATACAAATCCTCCATCCAGTCACTGCCCGCGTAGGCAATATCTCATAGTCTTTATTGCACACCACGATTGTGTCTTCCTTCTTGGTCACATATTGAACCGGACTTACCCATAAACTATTCGATATTAGGTAAATAACTCCAACATCAGGTCATTTGATGATCTCTTTCATCACGACTTTCTTCATAATAAGGTTGAGTCTTCGATGTGGCTCTTTGGAATTGCCATGAAATTCCTCTAGAAGTATCTTATGCATACAGATGATCGGACTAATCTCCTTTAGATCTGCCATGGTCCATTCTATTGCTCATTTATGCTGTGATAAAATAGCAAGTAGACATCTCTCTTGAGAAGAATTAAGATTTCCAGAAATGATAACAGGCAGTGTTTCTTCTTCACCCAGATAAGCATATTTGAGATGCTATGGCAAAGTCCTTTTAATTTCACCTTTCTTCAAATTGTAGTATTTTAGATTGTCAAACCCACGGGGACTGTGTCGACTTTACTGCTGCTTAAACCTACACAATTGAAAATAAAAACATAAGGTCATTTGAACCAGGAACACATTGAACCGAGATTACCCATAAACTATCCGATATTAGATAAATAACTCCAACATCAGGTCATTTGATGATCTCTTTCATTACGACTTTCTTCATAATAGGGTTGAGTCTTCGATGTGGCTCTGTGAAATTGCCATGACATTCCTCTAGAATTATCTTATGCATACAGATGGTCGGACTAATCCCCTTTAGATCTGTCATGGTCCATTTTATTGCTCGTTTATGCTGCGATAAAATAGCAAGTAGACTTCTCTCTTGAGCAAAATTAAGATTTCTAGAAATGATAACAGGCAGTGTTTCTTCTTCACCCAGATAAGCATATTTGAGATGCTATGGCAAGTCCTTTTAATTTTACCTTTCGCCAAATTATAGTATTTTAGATTATCGAACCCACGGGGACTGTGTTGACTTTACTGCTGCTTAAACATACATAATTGAAAATAAAAGCACAAGTAATTTTTTGAGTTGGGATAACTAAATTAACTACTTGAAAATTAAACAAAAGAAGAGGATAAGTACGATAAAAGTGAGGCTAGGTTTAGTGCTTACTAGAGGGGAATCCAGTTGTATTATTTATCCACTTATTAATGCAATGAGTTGAATTGACGTCTCATTGGGTCGCACTAAGGGTCACTGCAGATGCCTAGGCAGGGTTATGCTTTGTCGAAAAATCAATTTCCATAGTTCGACAGAGCATCCTTGTATGTCTCTTCCTTATCCCTAAGCTAAGAGAACTATTGAAGTCCACGTCTTGATGATACCTTCCGACGTGAATCAACAATGAACAAAAACCAAACATATGCGTCTTATTAGTCACTGAAATCTTGGACGGTTTATCTCTAAACCGGATTAGTCAATGCCCTTTAACAAAGATCGTATTCTCTCGTTTCGTGAGCCTAACTCTCCCGATATTAGACAAATAGATTTTTCTTCACATACTATCATCTCGAGATAATATGCAAATAAGTTTTGTATTAATAAATATCAAATATAATACAACCTTCTTCTCCGACTACTCCACAAACAACCTAAACCTCGGAAGGGTTTTAGAACATGAGGTAGTCATCGACTAAGAGTTTATGCTATAGGATTCTCCAATTCGACTCTCTAAACCTAGACCTAATATGTGCTTTATATAGGCCAAGCCCTAGGTTAAAGTTTTCCATATAAGGGAAGAGTTATACAAGGAATAAAATACAACTCATAATTAAACTAGGACACTTTATTCTATTTCCTAAAATAACTCTTTATTTTCGCATTGACTTTTGATCAAGGCTTGACTCCTTTGATCGGCTACGTCTTTCTCTCGCTTTATGTCCGTTAGGATCGACATCTTTTTCTCTTTTTGTCGAGAACCACTTATTATCTTTATTCTGCTGTCGTGGCCTCCAAAGTGCTGTCGTGGCGGGTTTTAATCTACAATTCAGTATCTATCATCTTATCTGGCCATTCATATGATGTGTTTCCGGTCTAAGAAAAAAAACATCAAATGCATCTGCTTTATGCAAAATAATAGATAAATTCGTAAATTACATAATTGGATACTGAATTTTAGGAAATAAGCAGAATTGCCCAGTATTGTTCTTAAATTTGTCCTTAATTAACAATAAACGAGTGGGAAAATGATATAAAAATTAGGACTTTTATGCATTTATCAAATACAACTGGATTCCCCTTTATAAAGCACTCTACCTGGCCTCACTTCTATCATACTTATGCTCTTCTTTTATTTAGTTTTCAAGTAGTTAATCTAGTTATCTCAACTCAACGAATTACTTGTATTTTTATTTTCAATTGTGTAAGTTTAAGCAGTAGTAAAGTCAACACAGTCCTTGTGGGTTCGAAAATTTAAAATACTACCATTTGGCGAAAGGTGGAATTAAAAGGACTTTCGAGCCTTTACAAGATTTGGCGTCGTTGCCAGGAAATGGTGCTCAATTTTACTACTAATTATTTATGCATCCCTTTTCTTTTCTTTTATTATTTAGTTTCAATTTTTCTTTCTTTAAGTTACTAGGGTTGTTCTATGTATGACCAGGTCTAATCCATCGATTTACCAATACCCTTACGATCCAGAAATCAAAAGAACAACACGAAATCTAAAATGTAGGGTACGCAAAAGAATGAACGCAACAACGGGCTATCAGAACAACGCTGACATGAATATCATCGAGACAGACAACGGCGACGCATTCGCAATTGTTAACCCTACAAACCTTCCAAGACAAGAACACGCACATACCGCCCATGATTATTTAGAGGAAGATTTGGATGGATTAACTCCTTTCGTTGTGATGCCTAATATAGAGGCAGAACACTTTGAGTTAAAACCGGTAATGTTCAAGATAATCAACACCCTAGGCCAGTTTGGGGGATCGACCAATGAAGATGCTCGATAGCATCTTGAGTCCTTTTTGGAAATCTGTAATTCGTTTAAACTACCGGGAGTCTCAGCCGACATTCTTAAGCTGAAATTGTTTCCCTATTCACTAAAGGATAGGGCAAAGTCTTGGTTAAACAACCTCCGACCGGGATTATTGAATTCATGCATAGAACTATGCCAAAGTTTTCTTCCCCGTTTTAGTTATACTAATATGATTGATAACTTTTAAAAAAAATAATATGATTGATAAGCTCAAAAACGATATCACATCCTTTAGCCAAGAAGAAGACGAATCTATGTATGAGGCTTGGGAAAGATACAAAGAATTATACAAAAAATGACCCATGTATGGTTTGTCCGAGTGGACTCAAGTATCAATGTTTTAAAATACACTAAACACCCCCACAAGAATGATTCTTGATGCTTTGCCATTGGCACCCTACTAGACCGCCCACCCCATGAGAGTCTAGAGATTCTGGACAGGTTAGTAAAGAACGATTATCAGCGCCCAGTAACTAGACGCGGCATAATAAGGCGAGGTATGACAAATTTTGACTCTTCAGAATCTATCTTAGCACAACTGTGAGCTTTGACAAACATGGTTAAGGATTTGCACAAACCAAGTCATGTTCGAGAAGTAAAAGCAATCATGGTTTTCTACGAAACATGTGGTAACAACTACAACTCGAATGATTACCCACAAAACCCAGAATCCTCCTTCTATGTTGAAAATTTTAATAGAAACAATATGTCCAACAAATATAATTCATCATGGAGGAAACACTCAAATTTCTCATGGATTAACCCAACAATGCACTAAACCATCAACATCAACCTATGTAAAATACTGGATTCCAACAAAATAATAGAACAATTCAGCAACAGATGCCACAGTAGGCGCAGCCGCTGCCGTAATCATTATATGTCCAAACTTTGGAAAATACACTACAAACATTCGTGGATCGGACTGGTTCTTACATAGCCAACACCAATAAGTGCATCCAGAAAGCCAACACTTTTATGGACCAAGAAGAGATGAGAATGCATAATAATGAGTCTGCTCTCCAAAAACTAGAAATTGCAGTAGGTCAGATGGCACAATAGATGAAAAGACGACTTATAGGAGGTCTACCCAGCGATACTAAAGTCGCTAGAACGGGCCACATGAGCAATGTAAAGTCATATCTACTAGAAGTGGTTTACAACTGAAGGACCCTAAAATACTTGCTAGAGCAGTAGGTAAGAATACTGAAACAGTAGCGCCACACAAGGCTACTAAAGAAAAACCTGAGGCTAAGGAACCAACAGACATTACCAACGATAATGTCATAGTAGAAGATGCCGCAACCGCACCGCAGATAAGATTCCAATGCAACGAAAAGATTAAGGATCTGCGTTTACCAACACTTTTTCCTCAAAGTCTAAAACAACAAAAGCAGGAGTATCAGTTTAAGAAATTTCTAAACATCCTTAAACAGGTAAAAATCAATATACCTTTAGTGGAGGAAATAAAACAAATGTCCAATTATGCTAAGTTTATTAAGGATATTATATCCAAGAGAACAAAAATTAGGGAATTTGAAACTGTTGTCGCAACAGAAGGGTGTGTGACAATGCTGCACAATAAGGCCACGACCAAAAGAAAAGATCCTGGTAGTTTCATCATTCCATGTTCTATCAGAGATCAATACGTGGGCAAGGCACTATGTGACTTAGGTGCTAGTATTAATCTAATGCCTAAGTTAGTATTCTATAAGCTAGGCATCGGGCATGCAAAACCAACAACGATGATGTTGAAATTGACAGACTGCTCTTATGTGCAACTGAGAGGAAAGATTAAGGATATTTTGGTAAGAGCGAACGAATTTATATTTCCTACTGACTTCATAATTTTAGATTGTGAAGCAGATGAGAATAACCCAATCATCTTGGGAAGGTTGTTCCTAGCCACATGTAGAACATTGATCATTTGCGAAAAAGGAGAATTGATCATACGGGTGAATGATCAATAAATAAAGATCAATGTATTCAGAGATCTAAGGCATCTAGAGGAATCAGAGGAATTCCATCTTGATGCTGACATAGACTATTTAAACATAACCCACAAAGGCGGTGATACTGAATGTCGTAGCCGTTGCTTTTATGAAGAACCATGTATAGACAGTCAGAATACAGAAATGCAGGATAAACAAACAGAAGAAGGTAATTGGGTGACCACATACCCAGGTAAATATTTTGAATCACTTAACTACACTTCGAATGGTAGCAAGAAACATAAAACCATCTATAGAACAACCTCCACAGTTGGAATTAAAACAACTACCTGATCAATTAAAATATATTTACTTGGCATCAAATGATACTCTTCTAGTAATTATTTCTTCCAAGTTGTAGCCTAAACAAGAAAAACGGCTAACTGACATACTACGGCGACACACAAAGGTAATTTGTTGGATAATTACAAATCTGAAAGGAATCAACTCGTCATTATGCATGCACAAAATCTTACTGGAAGAGGAGCACAAACACAGAATGATGCGCAGAGAAGATTAAATCATACAATGAAGTAGTAAGAAAAGAAATAATTAAATGGCTTGATGCAGGGATCATCTACCCTATATCCGATAGCACATGGGTAAGTCCAGTGCAATGCGTACCAAAAAAGGATGGAATGACGGTAATCTCAAATGAGAATAATTAATTGATTTCAACAAGAATAGTAACCATGTGGAGAGTATGTATGGCTTATCGGAAACTTAATCAAGCAACATGAAACGATCACTTTCCTTACCATTCATCGACCAAATGCTTGACAGGTTAGCCAGTAAACCTTACTATTACTTCTTAGATGGTTATTTAGGATATAATCAAATTGCCATAGCTCCTGAAGATCAAGCTAAAACAACCTTCACATGCCCATATGGAATATACGCGTTTAGAAGAATGCCTTTTGGACTATGTAACGCACCTGTCACTTTTCAACGATGCATGATAACAATTTTCTCTAACATGATTGAGGATCACCTTGAAATTTTTTATGGATGATTTCTCTATGTTCGGAGACGATTTTGATAGTTACCTTGGCAACTTGGAAAAAGTACTACAAAGATGTGAAGACACGAGCCTAATTTTAAATTGGGAAAAATGTCATTTCATGATTGACGAAGGGATAGTGCTTGGCCACAAGATATCCTGCCGTGACATAGAAGTTGACAAGGCCAAAATAGATGTGATAGAAAAACTACCTCTGCCAACATCGATAAAAGGAATACGCAGTTCCTTGGACATGCTGGTTTTTATCGACGATTCATTGAAGATTTTTCTGAGATCACCAAACCTCTATCCTCACTGGTTTGTTTCGTGTAGTGCTATAAATGATGATGTAAACACACTTATATGTGCAAGTATACACAGTCACACAAGTAATAATAGGGTGAGTGTAACATCCCGATTTTGGGGTTAGTAGTTTGAGTGATGGTTTAGGGAATTCGATTCAGATCGAATCGGGTTCTTCGGTTCGTTGTTCCGGGAAAATTAAAATAATAATATTCTAATCGGACAAGTAGTAATTTTGGAAATGGTTTAGAAATATTAAAATGATGTTTTAAAATTAAAGGAATGTTATTTGAACTTCAATTTGATTTATAATTAAGTTTAATTATGTACTAGTGACCAAATTGTAATTTTGGAAAAAAATTTGGTGGTTTAATTGGTGATTTTCGAAAATGAACATTTTTATTTACTAAATTGGAAAGCAAGCTATACTTAGAATCCTTAGAGGGTCATAAACCCAATTTATTTTTAATTAATAATTTATCCACCAAAATTATTTTTAAATACTTTTAAAAAGATAATAATTTTATTTTCTCTCAAGACCACTTATTTTCTCATCTTTTCTCTCATGATTTTCTCTCCATTTTCTCTTCATCTTCTTCTTCAAATTTCTTCAATTACTTGCTGATTTCTTCATCATTTTCAACAAGATTTATTTCATTTTATTCATCTTTTCATTCTCTACAAAGCCTATTCATCAATTTTGCAAAATCAACATCCATTTTCAAGAAATCAAGGAGAGGATTTCTTATATTTTTGGTGGAGTAAATCTCAAAGGTAACTTGCTGAATTTTAATATTTTTTCTGAGGTTCTTTATTAAAATTTTCAACTATTAGCTTGCTAATCATTAAGTGAAACTTGATTTCATGGTTTTTTATTCTAGATCTAATGATTTTAAGAGGATTTTTGTGAAATCTTTTTAGATTTCAATTAATGTTATAATTAGGTTGATTCAATTATGTTATTATGTCAATTAAATAATTAAATGAGTGTTGAATTGATGGTACATTAATTTAATTCCGGAATAATGTAATCGATATTGTTTTAAGGTGATTTTCGATTGTTTTAGGGGCTATTTTAGGTGTTTTAATGTTGCTGGTGGTATAAGGATGGTTTGGATGTGTTTTTGGTTCATAATTGAAGTGGATTAGATGTTAGAATCATTAGGTTTTGGGCTAATGTTGTTCAGATGCGTTTAGGCTTAGTTTTTTGTCTTTTCGGTTAAGTTTTCGGTAGTTTTATGGAGGTTTGATGTGGCTGTTGGTTTGAGCATATTATGATGTGAATATGCTCTGTTTTTAATAGCGTAGAGGTAGTGCAAGAAGGTGCTTAAGTGGCTGGTACATTGGCGTTGCTATCAGAGCATCGGCGAGGGCTCGTTTCGCTTGCCGGCGAGTGTTTTCGGACTTAAAGCAAATCATAATGTTTTCGGACTTAAAGCAAATGAATTGGAATATAATGTGATTATTTGCCTTACATATGATGGTGCCATTGGGCATGACATTTGGTTCATTTATTGAACACATTATGAATGCATTATGAGCAACAAATTATCATGCATATTGGAATATGATATTGGCTTAGTGACACTAACTTTAGACTCGAATACGAATGACTTGTCATTAGGATTGTCTTTGAGTGCACTATAAATATTATTGAGAATAAAGAATATTGCCTACACATAATAAGGGTGAATTTGTGTTCAATCGTACGTGGTAGAGCCGCCTACACGTAACAAGGGTGACTATGTGTCCAACTATGCATGGTAGAGCTAATAATGGTGACTTCGTGTCATGTCAATGGTGACTTCGTGTCATGTCAATGGTGACTTTGTTTCATGTCAATGGTGACTTTGTGTCATGACGAGACTAATGGTCTCTAACAATGGGTCCGTATATTCGGTGAACTTAAGGCACAATAAGTGATCACTAGAAAGTCAATATGCATAGATAAAATGAAATGCTATTCTTGTGCATGACACATAAAATGTTTTGACAATGTTGATAAGCATGATTTAGCTTTACTCATTTTAAATAAGCATGAAGGATGCAAACATGATATTTAAAAATGATTTTTGTTTTATGCATTGATGATCTTGTGTAGAGCTTCCTCACTAAGCATGTTTGCTTAAGCTCTCTTTTCATTCTTGCAGAAAAATAAAGGCACTCGGGACTACATTCGGAGCAAGGAAACCAAGGGGAAAGGTTATCTCAAATTTGGTATATTTTGGCAAATAAGTTGGGGCTTGGCAATGTGTAAACCCAACCTATGTAAGGAGTGTGAGTTTTGGCTTTAGTTATGTTGTAATAAGACCTATTTTGCTTTGATTGTCAATTGATGAACCATGGTATTGTTTGGATTGTTGAAGCATGTACTTGCATGAACGTTATGATTTTAGTCATGTTCTAGGTAGCATGCCTATAGTTTGTTTGATATCCTTGACATTGATAATCATGTGTTATATGTTGTTATTTATGCTTAGGATTTATGCATATAATTGGTGGTGATTAATGGTTGTGTATTGAGTTTATAATGTTCACTTAGTGTGACGAAATTTTTAGGTTCCAGACCCAAAGTTTCGAAACATTAGGGAAGGTTTCGAAACCTTTGCCAAACAGTTTTGAAACCTTCATGAAGGTTTCCAAACCTTACGGGCAATTTCGATTTTGGAAACTTACTAGACGCAAAAAGTTTCTAAACCTTTTACATAAAGTTTCGAAACCTTTATGGAAGGTTTCGAAACCTTTGGCTGATAGAAATTGATAGTTGCTGGAAATTGCATTTTAGTCCCGGATATCTTTCTTTGTTCAATTAGGGTATCTACAGATGTTATTTTGAGCTGAAATTTCACATGGACGCATAAAGTTGATTTAATTTCAAGATGGATAACTTAATTTGTCGAAGTCCTTGTAATTTAAAAGATTTATATTTTGGTCCCTAAATTGGTAAAACATGCAATTGACGATGCTAGAATGCTCCGTTTGATTTGAAATTTACCAAGAGGGATATTTGTATGTTTAATTGAACTTGATGGAACGAGTTTCTACTTTGTCTTTAGAATTTTTAAGTTTTACATTTTAATCCTTAATATACTAAGGTGTTTAATCGAATGCTTGTTTGTGATTGAATTGTTTCCGTTAATGATTTGTAGAAGACCAAGATACGTAGGAACAAAATTATGCATCTAGAAAAAAAATCAGTTTTTAGGGTCGTGTATCGAATCAAACCTTTGCGGGTTTGGTTTGATATTCCCCGTGTAACCCATTAGTGTCGGTTTTGTCTAGGCCGGGCTAAGGGGGTTACATTTGGTGGTATCAGAGCTAGGTTTAGCAAGTTGGTTTGGTTTGTGTGGTGTTTTGTAATGGGATATGACTTATTGTCAATATATTTAATAATTGTGTTCGGTTTAAATGTTATAAATAATGGATACAAAAAGGGTTATCGGTTACACATTGCCAATGCCAACACATTTTTAGATGCTCTTCAGTTTTCCCTTTGATCTTTCCGAATGTAAGTCGAATGTGTTTTGATATTATGTTTTGTATTACATGTTTAAAGTTTCTAGAATATGCTTCCGAGACGTAAGTCTTGAGCTAGTGTTGATATGATCATTGATGGTCAAGATTGAGGATGAAACGACTGCTAGGGAAGAGTAATTTCTTACTCCTCCTCTGTGAGTGTGCCTTCAGTTAGGCAGGGAGGTCAATTTAGGGTGTTGTGCCGTTCTTTTAGGTGTATTTCAGTCTACTGAAGCAGGTACGGCTGTTGCTAATCTAACTTAGGGGTAGTTACAAGTTGGTAGTTGAGTTGTTGGAATTGAGGATGTTATTTGTTAGTGTGAACAATAATCATGCATAGAGTAAGAGCACATATATACATATATCTATAGATAATGTAGGACATGCATGCATTCTTAAGCATGACATTAGAAATTGCATTTACATGCACATGCACTTGCATAGGCATTTATGAGGGCATACAAGAAATCATGCATACATTTGTTCACACTTGCGAGTAGCTCCTTGAAGGTTGAAATGGTGCGTGGTTGGTTCATTTGGGGTGAAGGTTTGAAAAAAAGGTTGAAAGGGCTTTCTTTTGGTGTTGAGCTGGATGTGTAGTGGGCAAGCTACCCTTTTGTTTAGGGAGTAGTCTTGGATGAGGAATGAGTGGTTGAGCTTAGAGTTGTGAATGTTTAAAATCGAGGGAAATACCTTGAGTTATGGTTAGTTTGAGTTGGTCATTACTAAAGGTAAGACTGAGTTTTACGGATTCTTTCTAGTTAGAGTTTGGAGGTTGTAAGAAGGTTGCAGCATGTTATATAGAGTAAGGCGGGTTGGTGTTTTTCTGAGTAATGTGAAATTGTTTTGTGGAAAAGATGATGTTTTATTGTCATGTTGGTGGAAAAAAAAACTACATGGAATTCTTTGTAGTGTGGTAAGTGTGCGGTTAGAGTAGGGGTTGTGACCTATCTGGTGTTTTTCCGTGAAGAGTATTGGGTCAAGGTGGAAAGAAAAATATGAGATATATATTGGTATGTGAGTTGTGGTATCATGGGTTTGAATCATGGATTGTTGTGACCTTGAGAGGTTTGGTTGTACTATAAAGGAGAAAAGTGTACATGTTGAGTTTATAAGGTGTTAAGTTGGATATACCTCGGCTAAAGTTAGATTGTGATCATGTTTGAAATGGTGTATCGGGGACCGTTGTACACTTTATGGTTTATATCAATTGTCCGATCTTATGGGCTTGCTTTTAACAAAAAGTGTTGTGAGGGTTTGTGTTAGGTGGGTTTATGTCGGTGGATGTTTCACCAATATGGTTACTACTTTGTCAAGATTATAAAATAAGAGATGTTAGAACGGGTGAAAGAAATAGTTCTACAAGCTTGGATTTTGTTGTGGTATAGTTGAGGTAAGAGTTGGTTTGTTGATGAGTCGATATTGGGAAGGAGTTTTGAGTTAAGTGTCAAGGCACTTAAAGGTGTATGGATCTTAAAGTTTGAAACATGGTGTTGAGTTGGTTAAGGTGGCTAAACCTTAAGTTGAAGGTATTATCGTTGAGATGAGTATGATGTTGAGTATTGACACAGAGTTGAGCTATCGAGGATGACTTGGCTTACATAAGGATGTTTGTGATGGGAGTTGCTTTATAGGGGTAAGCCAAGGTTTTTGTGGAGTTACAAGGAAGGACGTTCGGTTAGTCTATTTGGAGACCTAGTAAATAGAGGAGCTATGAGCGGGACTCTACTTTGGTTAAGTTGATCAGGGATAAGTCGTGGCCCGATGTTTTTGAGGGTCTAGTTAAAGATGTGCTTGGCAAGGTTTAGTTTTGTGCTGAGAATCTTTTTGTGTTATGTTAGCCACATGGTTGTTTCGAAGAGTGCCAAGTTGGAGTGGTATCCTGATCAGGGCTTATGGTAATCTTTTCTGTGGGACTAGAGGTAAGGTGTTGTGGTAAAAGTTAGGGAAAACGGGTGTTTTTGAGTAAGCTTGTTTGGTTTATGTTTGAGTCATGTTTAGATGATTATCATGCTGATAAGGTAAGCTAGAGTATCAATTTTCTTTGGGTTGTTATTAGTAGTAAAGGTGCCAAAGTTGAAGTCGGAAAGAATCATCATAAGTTTTGTAGTAAGATCTGGGGATGGTATGGAGTTTTCTTATGAGGGTTGGTGGATCAATCGTTTGTTTGAGTGCGGTTTTCTTGGGTTTCTAAGTCCCATTAGAAAGATGGGTGAGTGGTGTATCTATAATATGTTAAGATTTGAGGGTTTTTAAGACCGACATATATTGTCGTTTGGATGTTAGGTTTCATCATTCATAGGTGAATGGATGATATGTTGTGATATTGTGTATGGTTAATATGACTCATAATGAAGTTGTTGTTATTGGTGGAGCATCATTGTGTGGAGTGGAGGTTGGTGAAAGGCTTAGTTGGTGTATCTAGAACCATTGTTCATGTAGATCCTCCCTTAGCTCTTTCCAGATGATCTAAGGATTTATAGCTACGCCTCTTCCGAGTGCTCTAGCATGCACCTAAACACGGGACACTATCGTGCTGCCTCTTACAATGCCTAGATGATTATCGACAATGAGCAAAGTAAAAATACAAACACATATAAGACAATATACTATTAACCGCAAAAGATAATCATCCATAAGTACAACCACCTAAGCAAAGCTCACATGGTGGTGCGAAATGTTAATAAATATCATCCACATACGTTTTAAACATTCAATAATCATCCTTATAAAATATGAAAAATAAAGTAAAGGAAAGAGGACTAGAAGACACCCTCAGATGCGCAGGCTGTTACCGACTTCTTCAACCACCACGAGACGCCTTGGTGTGCTAGCCCCTTCTGGGTGCTTAGCACACCACTCCCTTTGAGCTCTATCAATGGAAGACACTTCGGCTGGAGTTTGGAGAAGAAAGGTGGGAGCTTTCCTCCGTCGCAAACCACTCCAAAGGTCCTCTTTTCCTCAAAAAGGCCTCTCTTTTTTTCTTGTAGGTCACCATGTCTTTAAAAAGGGTGAAAACCCCTAAAAGATAGTGAAAATTCCATTTTTGTCCCCTTCACGTTATGGCATTTCTGTAGGGCTGACAATGGTGACAGTGGTCCTCTACTGAGGTGGCTTGCAATTAGGCAATAGTGGTTGTGGTCCCTACCGTGGTGGATGTGGCCATGTTGTAATGGTCTCGATCGGCGTAATGGCACCAACTGGAACTCTTATCAAAATATCTCGTCGTTTAGCTCAGCACGGGAGTCCTCTAGCTTTGCCATGACATTTTTCCATCGATTTCCCTCTGCGAATTCCATGACAAATTGCCTCAACTTCCATCTTTGCATTACCTACACAATACAACTCAAAAGAATTACCTTTCTCGTGAAATAGCACCCATTGCCACTTAAAAATGTCAAGGCATAACTAGGAAGCTACATGAAATGATATGAACCTAAATGCATCTAAATGATCCTATATGAGCTTAAGAGCACTCAATAACTTAAGTAAAGAGGCCTAAAATATAGCCTTTTTACGGAGTTATCACTCACTACTAGAATAAAATAAGCCATTTATTTTTTATGAGTCCTGTGTCAAAGCTTTCGAAACATTGAAGAAAAAATTGATATCAGCATCTATAGTGGTTCCACTTGACTGGGATTCTCTATTCGAACTAATGTGCGATACGAGTGATTATACCGTTGATCGAGGCTATAGAGTCCTTATTAATTCCACCTTTGTTAGATTGTAATATTTAAGATATCGATCCCACGAAGACTGAGTCAATTCTACTACTTCTTATAACTGTACTATGGAAAATAAAAACACAAATAATTGATGGATTGGATTAACTAAATTAACTAAACTATACTAAGTTATAGAAAGATAATAATGAAAAAGACAAGGTTAGATTGAATATTTTGTAGAGGAGAATCCAGTTATATTCTCAATCCACTTATTAATTCAATGGGTTGAACTGCCGCCTCGGCGGATCACACAAAGGGTCGTCGAAGCTGCCTAGGCGGGATAATGCCTTATCGACAATTTAACTTTTTATAGTTCAATAGGATACTATATCCAAATCTTGATCCAAGAAAAAATTATGAAGAATTATTAATTTTCTCAAGGATTATATTATCCATTAATCACCAGATAACATATCTCAATCTCGATCCAGGAGAAAAAGTATCCCAAAAAAATACCCTAAACATATCTTCATTCCCATGTCATCTATCATGGTGGGAGCTTCGAGCCGTGGATGATGGTGGCCTGCATCATCATGCTGGCATCTCCAAAAAATTCATCTCCATCTAATAGGTCATACTAGAAGCTTTGATTCCAGGATAAGTAAATGTAGGCATCATCTTGAATTAAAGGTTAAAAACATACATCGGAATAATAATTTTTCCATTATTATAATATCAGTCACACATGATACTATATACCTCGATCTACTTCCTGAGAAAACAAAGAATCGAGAGTAGAAAATTGAGGAATTTAGTATATTATGATTTATCAGTAAACAAAAGAATAAATAAATACAAAAATTTAAGTGAGTAAAAGACAATCGAATACATAAAACATATTTAAATATTAGTAGGAAACCATAATTAAATGGTAGCTTTCGACCCTAAGGTTGTGTATTTATAGTGTGTAATTTATATCTTACAAGATGCAAAGTACTGCTCAGCTGTACAGTAGAGATTGAATTTATCACGATAAATATAATAGAGATTTGTATATCAACTCACCAAATTCACATCTTGTAAGAAGTGAATTTGTTATAAAAAAATATAAATCAATTTTTTAAATAAAAGAAAAGACAGAAAATTCACATCAACCTTATTTCACATTCTACGAAATGTAAAGTAATAATTCACATCTTGCGGGATGCGAATTATGTCTACGTGTGTAGAAAGATTGTTATTATTCAAAATAACGATTGAATGGAGTTATTTTTCATATAAAATAATGCAAAGAGAATATTGGTCTAATTAAGCCGTAGTTCACATCTCATCTTCTTTTTTAGTTTTTAATATCTTTTCTTTATTTTGAGTTATTTTAAGTTCAATTAAAAATTAGTTCGAAACCATTTTGATTCAATTAAAATTTGTGTCAGTTTTCATTCAATTTGATTTATTTTGGGTTTTAGATTAAATTTGATTCGGGATTCGAGAACCAAAGTGAATTATCCAATTCGAGTTGCAGTGGACAATTTTATTAATGATACAGTCCTTAACGTACCGATACCTCTTACTCCGTAACGATACTCAAACTCGCATATCTATACGTTCAACGTTTTTAACAATTATTTCTTCTTTAGGAAGGTACCAATATGGACTCTTACATATCGATACCTACAATTTTTAGATAACATTTAATGCAGAAAAATTACAGCTCGAGGGTTATATTCAATTCTCCGACAACACAAAAAGTTAAAAATCAATGAGAGAGAATAAGACAAATCTACAAAACTTCTTCAATAACATAATAACCATTCTAAAACATTCAAGCAAAATTCTAAATTATTTTAGAGTTTTTCATTGTAAAATCTTGTACTTACTTGCCTTAGCTTCTTGTAATATATTTTCATCATGTACTTGGGTTTTAGTGAGCTAAATATTACGCAAAGATTGTTTTTAGGATTCTTAGAGTTTGCTTTTCAGTATTATTTTTAGGAAATTAGTCATTGAACTTTGGGACATAAGTTTAAGTGATTTGTGAGATTAATTTTTTTAAAAATTAATGAATCTATGAAATCATTAGTATTAAAACTAAAATAGTGGATATATAATTTTTACAAGGTTGAACCTTTATAAATTATCTTATAATTTTTTCCCATTAAAATTTTATTTATAAATTTTTCTTTTAATTATTTTATCGATCAATTAACTTAACAGATTATTTTGATATCGCTTGGTCGTATATTATAATCTAGAGCTATTGCAGCGAATAAAAACATGCGGATGATTTGAACATTGTCACAGACAAGATTGTTTGCTCATAATCAGTTCTTTCTTTTTACGCGAAAACCTTAAGTACAAGTTGAGTCGTAAAAGTTTCAACCTTTCCTTGTGCATTTTTCTCTTTCTTGTAGATCCACTTAAGTCCAATAATTTTATCCCTTTAGATAGGCGTAAATTATTTTTCATTTTGTTGTGCCTATATCGTTATTTTAAAAATAATAGATTTAAGATTTAAAGTTTAGAATTTAAGATTAATGATAATGGTTAGAATTTAAAGAAGGCATAAAGATAATTTTAACCCTTAACGTTTACAGTTTTTGTCGTTTTGGTCCTTATTCTTTTTGGGATAAATTTAGCCCTTAACCTATATCTTTTTGACAAATATCTTATTTTTTAACTAGTTTGATGATTGGACCGTTAAAAATTTAACGATGATATATATATATATATAATTTTAAATGGCATGGCATGTAACCTATCAAATACATATATATATAATATATAATTTTATTTCGATATAAAATATAAAACAATTAAATTTCAAATAAAATATTAAAAATTAATTAATTCTAAAATAAAATATTATTAAACATTATTAACCCTAACTACGATAGAATCAAAATACTATCTTAAAAAATATAAACACATGGGATATGTCTCATTGATAAATCAACAACTCATAGTTCGACAAAGCATCCTTTATTGCCTCCTCCTTATCCTTAATTCAGAGTAATATTGAAGGTCATATTTTGATAATACTCGCCGGCATGAATCAAGAGTGAACAACAACTGATGGTATGCTTCCTTTTAGTCACTAAAATCCTAGTTGGCTTATCTCTAAGCCGAATTAGCCAATGTCCAATTACAAAGATTGTATTCATGTGAGCTTAACCATCCCTAGTCTAGACAAATAAGTTTTTCCTCATAAACTTATCTTCCGAGCTCGTATGTAAGAAAAAAATATGAACCAAGAACAAATACGCTATGAATTTAAACTTGCATTAATAAAAACTAAACAAATTATACAACTTCTTTCACAACTACTCCACAAACTAACCTAAGCCCCAAGGGATGAAGAAAGTTTAGGGTTTTTTATGAATACTTGATTTTGAAATGTCTTACTCTCTACATAGGCTATGGTATTTATAGGCTTGGCCTAGAGCAAACCTTTCCAAAGTAGGAACTCAACTTGGAATAAAATACAACTTAAGTACAGAAATAAAAGATCTTTATTTTATTTCCTAGTTTATTTCTATTAGATTGTTTTCTCTCATAGCTTTGACCTTGATTTTCCATGTTTTTCTCAGCTCCGATTTCTGTGTCGCTTGTTTTAAAAATTCACCTTGTTTTTCTCTTTAGATCGTCTACCATATCAACATTGTTTCTAGGTGCCACCTTGACGGGCTAAATGTACCGCCTCGGCGGATTTTTGTCATGGTGGATGGTCTTGCTTCATCTCGACTTAAATTGTATCAATACAATTCTCTTAGTCAGGTTCGATCTGTTTATTTTTCAGCTTAGCATCTTGGTATCATCTTGTGACTTTGAACTACAGTTGTCTTCTTATTCTACCATGATAGAGAGCTATCCGGGCGACATATTTACCTGTTATAGAATAAAAATAATATCAGTACCTTTTTCTACTAAGTATTGCATAAATTTTATGTTTAAGTGCATAAATGTTGAATTGTAAAAAATATACAAAAATAATCAATATTATCACTCAAATAACCCAAAAACTAACAATAATTATAATGAAAGTAACCTACAAAATAAGATTTTTGAGCACCTATCATATATTTTAAGGGATAATAAAATGACTCTTAAATTATTCATCGAGTTTCATAGCAGTTTTTATATTCATTTTTATCAAAATAACCTTTAAATTTTCGTTTTATTAATAATTTTTATTTTTATTTATAACGGCTTAATATATATATATAAAATGATCTTTTAGACACTTTTAAAATATTAGTTTTAATACGACGGATTTCACATTTTAAAAAATATATATTTCCAATTTAACACTGATTTTCAAAACTTGTTTGAATAATATTACGAGTTCTAAAAAATAATATTAAATGAGAAATTAATATTTTTAAATATTAAGTTAAAAAATAAAATATAAATCGTCGATATTTTAACCACGTCAACACTAATATGATAAACTTAAAATATACACAGAGTATCTAATATTAAATAAAAAAAATGTTTGATAAAAATATTAAATAAAAATAAAATATTTTCTTCATCTCATTTATGATGCTCTTTATTAACTTTTTCATGTAATTTAAAATAATATGTAAAAGATATGATATAAAATAATTAAAAGGATAATTTTTTTTAAAAAGTTAAATTTTGTTTTATTAAAAAAGTAAAAAAAAATAGAGATTCATTGATTGGTCTAGTGATCAAAGATGCTCATATTGCCCCATCCCATCTTGTATAGGTTTGAATCCTAATATGTGAAAAAAGATTTAATATTTAATAAATAAAAGTAAAAAAGTAAAATATATATAACCTATATAAGTTATTGTTTTTCCAATAAAATATTTTAAGTGAGATAATTTTAAAACACAAAAAGATATATTAAATAGAATGGATTATCATTAAATAGCAATAATTATGATTGATTAATATCTTAATTACCTCTGTAAAATAGTTAAAAATGATACACTAACATATGCTATATATACTATAATAAATAAGAGATTTAGGTTACCATATATAGTTTCCTAGGATTACTCCATGTAATCAGCATGTACAACTTTATTTTCCTTTTATGAGAAGACAATTAAACATAAATTCGGTTTAAAATACGAGTTAGATGTCCGGTCGACACCTCCGTCTCCTAACCCGGGGTGAGGGTGTCACATGCTTCTAAAATATTTTCTTTTTCAAAAAATCTAGAGGCATTAGATTTTCTTCAATAAAAAATTGATTTTATAAAATTATTTTTTCTTTTAAGTTTTTTGAAAACCAAATATTTTTTTCCTTTCTAAAATCATCCAATTATTTTTGATAAAATTTATAAAAAATTAAAGCAATTTTTTTACTTAAAACTTTAAGTTTAAAATTCTTTATTTTTCTTCAAACTCCAAATTGATTTTCAAAAGTAAATATTTTTTTTGTTTTTAATTATGAAATGATTTTTCATTTTTAAAAATAAATTTTTAAACACAAAAATCAATTCGTTATAGGTGTGTTGTAACTCATCAAAAAAGAAAAAATTTAAAATACATGAGTTAAAAGTTTTCTCGCCTTCTCAAAGGGACTTGAATCATAAGTAAGGTACTTCGTTGTTGGTAGTCTTGTTTATCACTCCATATTGTCACAAATGCTTTATTCTTTGAAGATGATCTTTTCTTGTTAAAATAAGAGCAATCATATCAGGTGTGCCCTTGCTTCTTGCATTCAAAGCACTTGATGAGATCTTTATCTATCATCTTTTTGTTCATAAATCGAGCAAATTTCTTAAAGATCTGTATTATCTTTTTACTTTCAATTACACTTTCCTCCCCACTTGAATCTTTTTTATGAGTTATGGAGGTTGAAGAGCAATGATATTAAGATTTTTAATTCTTTGGTTTTTAATCTTCTCATCCTATTTTTTTCTCCCTTCCGACTTCAACTCATAGGTAAGCAATGAATCGATGATCTTGTCAAGTTTGACTATCTTTAAATTTTTTACTTTAATGATTCTCGTCTTCTAGGACTCTCAAAATTCGGGAAATGAGTACATCAATTTTTTAGGGGATTTTTTGGAACATATTTTCTAAATTTTTTGAGTTCATTCATGATCGTAGAGAATTTATCGAACATGATCTTAATATCTTCTTTTAGATTCATTTTGAAGTTTTCATATTTTATGTTAAGTGTACTAATCTTCGTCTCTCTTACCTTGTTTGTACCTTCATGAATCTCTTAAGATTATCTCAAACCTCATCGACACTCTCACAAGAAAAGACTTCCGTATATTCATCTGATCTCAATTCATAAAAGAGAATGTACAAAGCCTTCAAGATTAGCTTCGTCTTTTTTTCTCCTGTATACTTCAATATGGACTTATTCGTTAAGGCATGAACGATTATTCTTTAACAATATTTTAAATATGGTATTTGGTAGATTTGATGAAGTATATCATCTTATTCTTTCAATAGACATAGAAGCAACTGATTGATTTTTTGGTCAATCAAACATACCTAATTCTTTATAGGTTGTGAAGTCTCTCAATTGAGCCTCGCTCTGTTAACAATTATTTTGCTCGAATTCTTTCAATTAAAATGTTTGTCAAGTGGTGGAGAAGTTGATTGTTGGGTGACGTGTGGTGGAAGCAATAAAAGAATTAGACACAAAAATTTTAGAGTATTTTAACTTCTAAGCCAAACATATATCCAATATCGTAGCTTCATCACTAATAAATTTAAACTTCAATAAAAATCTTTTAACCTTCTCATTTTCTCTAGAACAAGAGTTAACTCTTTACAAATATTTAACTTGTACTCTAAGGTCAAATAAACACTCTTAACAAAGAGAAAAAAATCTGAAAATCCTCACAAGGTTGATTGTTTGCACTTTCTAAGCACTCTCCCAAACATAAAGCACTTAAGCAAAAGATAACAATTAAAACTCACAAATATTGTCTGTTAAGAATATGAAAATTTTGGTTTTAAGACATTTTTCAATCATATAAATATTTTCTTGAAGATGAATAGTTGTTTCACATGCTTGAAGAGTTTTTTTATTCTCTCAAATAAGATTTTAACCATTGATGACAATTGAGGATCAATTAGAGTTATTGGGGATGATTTTCAAACAAAATTTTCTAATATGCTATTATTTCTATCCATATATTAGTACCGAGTATCAATACATTTTTTTTTAACAATAACCATTGAAACCTAAAAATATAAAGAACCGTATTAATAATGTCCCTCCCATATCACCAGTTTGAGGTTACCAAATTTTGGTATTTAAAACACTTTAAAACAAGTCAAAACCCCTTAAAATCTATTTTAAATATATTTTTAAATTATTTGGATTTAGATATTTTTTAGTATATTTAAATTAATCTAAAATTATTTTTAAATATTATATCAAAATAAAATCTTAAAATTTATATTTATTAATATTTAGATTTAATCATATATTTTTACTTTATTTATTAAAATTGAAATTAGGGTTTTGCTTTTGAGAATGAGAAGGGAAACTAGGGTTTTGCTTTCGGGGGAATGATTTTTCTTTTTTATATATTTTTATGTGTTTGTTTATTAAATTTTAAATTTGAGCCATTCTTCTCCTTGGTTTATTTTCTAATATACTACTAAAATTTATATTTTTAATAAATAAAATAAAAAATTACTATCAAAATTAAATATTTTAGTTAATAAATTTAATAATTATAATTTAAGTAAAAATTAAATAACTTAATTTATAAATTAACGAAAATATTTTATTAATAATTAATCAAAATCGATTTTACCTACCCTAATCGAAGTTACATCTAACATAACTATTGCCTTTCATGTTTTTTTTTTTTTAAAAAAAAACACGATTTCCTTGCAAGAAAAGATAAAGCTAACGAGAAAGACACCTTTAAAACATGCTACTATAGACAACCACATATTAAAAAAAATTGTAAATAAATATAGGTTAAGGAATTTATGCATTAAAGTTTTAAAACTTTTAAAATAATTTAATTTTTATATATTTTTTTAATAATTGTTACTGAATTTTTAATTAAATCCATAGAAAATATTACAATTACAATGCATTCGGAAAAAACTACAAAACAAAGAAAAAATATTTTCTATGGAGATAAGCATACTATCAAAATTCAGAAGCTTCCTGAATCTCCTTGTCTCTATCCAATCAAGACACATAATGGGTGAATAAGGAGTGGTGAACGATCTAAACCATCAGGCAAAAAAATCCGCTACCCAGGACTGATTATATCAGTACACAACCATCAACCGAGTAAGGATCTAACCATCAATGACCACCGACAAAATCATAATCAGAAACTAACACCACCGATTCAAATCTCTACAACAATCGGCTGCTAGGGTATGCTGAATCATGCCACAAGGACAAATAAAATAAACCACAAAAATAAAATAAAAAACGTATTACAAGGACAAAAAAACGCTTGCCATAAAGACAAAGATCCTTATTAACATATAAAAAATAAAAGAATAATAATATTTAGAATAATGTCACGCATGATATCATTTCATCCAAATATTTTACATTGGTAGAAAATAAATTATAAAAATCCTATAAATTATAAATTTAGGGGAAATATCTTGCACCCCATCTTATTGTTTCTGAATATCTCACTATTAAAAAATTATATTACAAATTATAAATTTTGAATTTTAAAATATTTTATTAAATGTTTATGTTGCTAGATTACATTACTTTACAGGTTCTATGCAAATAAAGTAAACCTTCAAAATAGAAGTACCTGACAGTGCAAGAATAAGTCCAAAGATCATAATCACAACATCCATAATGCAACACTTTCATCCCTGCTCGTCAACCAGAACAGATAGTTATCTTAGCGAGAAGTAACACATTCCTCGCTTTTTCCTTCTCATTTTCTTTCCCATGGTCACTGAGAGCTCCTTGAAGTCTTCTTAAATTTCATACAGACATGAACGATAAAGATTCACTAAAGTAATGTTGCCAAATTCCATGAAATCATCACATATCTCACTATTCGGTTTGGTGCCTCTCTTACTTGAAGTATCCTTGGCTTTTATCGTATTAAATTTGGCAATGGAACTATCTTTAAATGCATCATGGTGATGGGATTGCCAATTCTGGCAGTGAAGTTCCACCACCCCAGCCATTCGAGCATTTCCTTTTGGTAGTGGGAGAGGGTAGAAAAAAAAAGAGTGAGAACCGACGCAAAACCAACTGTCCATCCCCTTTTGTCATAACTACTTTGATAATCGATCCCCATTTCCTTATCCCTTTATTTTTGTTTTATTATTTTTGGTTTTTATTTTTTATTTTATTTATATATTATTTATTTATATATTTATATTATTTATTTAATATTTACTTATGACCGTATTTTATACTCGTACCTGGACGAAATTCGGGTATTACAGCTGCCCCTCTTTGCTCAATATTGTAGAACAAGAGATGAGCAAAGACTGAAAATCACGAATTTCATCTAGACTTCTTGGCCACTGTTACGCTAACAAAGCTTGAAGTTAAATTTGATTGAATAAATGGACTCATACTGAACATGCTGCCATTTTCTGTTTGAATAGTAGGGAATCACGCTGAACATGCTGTCATTTTCTGTTTGAATAGTAGGAACTCACGCTGAACATGCTGCCAATGTAAGGACTCACGCCGAGAAGGCTGCTAATTTCTAAAGCTATTGTTGTTTGGTTGTTTTTTCTTTGAATCTTTTCTCACTGATTCTTTCTCTGCAAAAACATTGATAATCAAATTCTTCTCATTTTGAGCTCATCTTTGTTGGGTGAACTCGAGAATTCAAATTCATCTTTGCTCCTGCAAAAGAAAAGTCATCAATTAATATAAATTTAACATGAATTAAATTGAAAAAATTTGTCTTTTCATTTGGCATTTGAGATTTCTATTGTTATCATTTTTCTGCTCAAGCCTGAATATTTCCTCGTCTGAACTCATTGCATTATCGATCTTGCTTAATGTTCTATTTTCCTGCATAAAACATAAACCATTAATTTTTGTTTCTTCCTCTTTTTCTTATCTTTTTTCTTTTTTCTTTTCTTTTTTTTTTCCTTTTTTCTATTTCTTTTCTATATTTTTCTTTTTTATTTCCAACACGTCATCATTTTATCTTGATAATCCTTGAAAAGTTCTCATTATTTTCAAAGATATTTACCCGAAAGACTTAGCATCTTGCCCGAAGGTCTTAAAGATGACCCGAAGGATTTAACATCACGCCTGAAGGACTTATTGATGACCCAAAAGATTTAAGATCAAATTGCCTCCTTGATGGTGCAAACGATGTCATCACTCCCAAAGGTAACAGCCCAAAGGACTTAACATCATGCCCTAAGGTCTTACTGATGATCAAAAGGATTTAAAATCATATTGCCTCTTTGATTATACAAACGATATCATCACTCATGAAGGTGACGTCCCGAAGGACTTAACATCATACCCGAAAGATTTATTGAAGACCCGAAGGATTTAACATCATGCCCGAAGGACTTATTGATGATCCGAAGGATTTAACAATAGAATTTTGGAGTTGTTCTTCTTATTAAGAAATTCTCCACCTCCATTGAAGAGTCTGAAGTTGTTCTTCTTATTATGAAATTCTTTAGACGGGTATCAAGTCATGAAAATTGATGTTTTTTTTCATATTGAATCTGGAGTTGTTCCTCTCATTTGAACTCCTCCAAAGTTTAAAGTTGTTCTTTTCATTTGAATTCCTTCAAACAAATCATAGAATCCGAGGTTTTTCTTCTCATTTGAATTTCCTCAAATATCTGGTAAACAAAGAATTTTGTTGAAAACCGCATCTTCAAGCGGAAAATCTTACTCAACTTCATCTTCTTTATTGAATTCTTTCTTTTCAAATAGAAATCTGTACTGGTCTCTGCCGACATTCTAAAATATTTGTTCTCAAATTTCCTTCCTCTGAGATCTTTGCTTGTCCTGATTTGGATTGCTTCGCTTATCTTGCAAATTCCTGCAAAAATTAACCACAAAAAATATTTTGAATGCATGAATTAGCATGTTTTACTCTGTGGATGTCTAACATATAATGCACGAATGTTAATTGAAGACCACTTGGATAAACTTTCAGTTTTAGAGAAAGTGCTAATAATTTCTTGCTTTATCTCCCGACATATGTTCTTTGACTAATATGGGAATTCATCTCAAAACCAGGTTCAATTTTCAATTTTTTTTGCTTTTTGCTCTAAAGTGTATTTTCTGGTTTTCACTTTACATTTTTATTTTCTCTCCTTTTTTTGTTTTCCTTTCTTTTTGTTTCTTTTATTTTGCCACAACTGAAGTCTATCATGGACTCAATGAAACTTGTTCTCGTCTTCCATGAATTCAACATATGGGTCGTGCTCTTGTATTGTCAACTTTTGAACACCAGAGAAGATCTATTCCGAGGAAAATTTATTCTTTGCTCTGAAGAATTCATCATTTTTATTGCTCAAGCATGCAAGCTTCATTCTTTTTGGAGCATTCCCCCTCTCAAATTTGAGCATAATTGTCTTGTTTTCTCTTTTTGATATTTAGCCTTTAAAACATACGTGTCTTTTGGTATCTCAATAGTATCAATTTTTCTCTTTGATGAATTGATCCAGCTATATTTTGCCATAAATAATGGTGAATATTCTCTCTTTGCCTTAAGTTTACTTGTGTCATCTTTGTTGCTCAAGTATTTTTGCATTCTGAGCTTTACTTGTTCCTCGTCATATTTCACGTACCGAGGCTACCTCCTGTTCTGCCTGCACTTAAAGGATTAGTACATCATAGTAATTCCCATGAAATCTTTTGTTTTTTTTGTATCTAATCAATTTATCTGCAAGATGCTTATTAAAATGATAAGCGAAAAAGCTCAAAAAATAATTTTACTAATTTTAAAAATATTAAAAAATTTTGACTGTCATGGCAAACAAGAAAACAAAATTAGGTGTTTGAATACCAAATGCAAAAAAGTCTTCGAACTAATTTGCAAACATCAACTCTAATATACGACCCTTTTCCAATTTATTAACCTTTTAGGAGAAACATTCCCATTTTCCTAATTCTACCCTATTTAAGTGACACTCTTTGCCTCATTAACTCACTATACCCAATCTTTCCCCTATTTTCTGATCTCGATCAAACATTAGAAGACTGAAAATCTTTAAATAAAGGTTAACCTTGATATGTGGGATATATTCTGAAGATTAACTCTCATTGTTTCAATATCCGCATATGGTCAAAATGGTCTTTGTGACTTGTAATGTAGTTTATGGTTCATGGCTACCAAAGAAAGGATATATAGGCTCAAATAATCTAAGGGTAATAAAACCAAGGATTATTATCACATTGATCTGAACATGCTCTAATGAGATTTTTTTTCTTTGGATCACTCTAGACTGCCCTATGAAGGTCAAACCACACCCGTGAAGGTCCGATTCGATAAAAAACTCTAAAACCGATATATATTTTTTTCCTAGATGCATAATTATGTTCCTACATGTCTTGGTCTCATACAAAGCATTAACGGAAGCAATCTGATCACAAACAAGCATCCGATTAAACACTTAAGTGAATTAAAGACTAAAACGTAAAACTTTTAAATTCTAATGACGAAGTAGAAATTCTTTCCATCAAAGTTCAATTAAACATACAAGTGTCCCTCACAGAAAGTTTCAAATCAAACGGAGCGTTCTAGCATCGTCAATTGTATGTTTCATCAATTTAGGGACCAAAATGTAAATCTTTTAAATTACAAGGAATCTGTCCAAATTAAGTTATCCATATTGAAATTAAGTCAACTTTATGCATCCATGTCAAATTTCAGCGCAAAATAACATCTGTATGTACCTTAACTGTACGAAGAAAGATATCCGGGACTAAAATACAATTTTTAGCAACTATTAATTTCTGGCAACCAAAGGTTTCGAAACCTTTCATAAAGGTTTCAAAACTTTTTGTAAAAGATTTCGAAACTTCCCTGAAAGTTTTGAAACTTTTTGCGTCCAGTAACATTCCATAATCGAAATTGTACACAAGGTTATGAAACCTTCCTAAAGGTTTCAAAACTATTTAGCAAAGGTTTTGAAACCTTCACTAAGGTTTCGAAACTTTGGGTCTGGAACCTAAAGTTCCGTCACACTAAGTGAACATTAACGACTCAATACAAAATCATTAATCACTATCAACTATATGCATAAGTCCTAAGTATAAATAACAACATATAACACATGATTATCAACGTCAAGGACACCAAACAAACTATAGGCATGCTACCTAGAACATGATTAAAATCATAACGTTCATGCAAGTACATGCTTCAGCAATCCAAACAATATCATAGTCCATCAATTAACATTCAAGCAACATAAGTCTTATTTCAACATAAACCAAAGTCAAAATTCACACTCCTCACACAGGTTGGGTTTACATATTGCCAAGCCCCAACTTATTTGCCAAAATATGCCAAATTTGAGGTAACTTTTCCCCTTGGTTTCCTTGCTCCGAATGTAGACCTGAGTGTCTTTATTTTTCTGCAAGGATGAAAAGAGAGCTTAAGCAAACATGCTTAGTGAGGAAGCTCTACACAAGATCATCAATGCATCTATTTAAAACCATAACGATACCACAATTTGCAATGCATCACTAAATCATGCATGCTTATCATTTCATGTTCATATTCATAAAACCAAATGTTTCCTTGAGTTTGCACAACCTTATCAAAACAATTCATGAATGATGCATAATGTCCTCATTAAATCCATGTATGTATATTGACATTCTAGTGACCACTTATTATGAACCTTGAGTTCACCGAATATACGGATCCATTGTTAGAGACTATTAGTCTCGTCATGACACGAAGTCACCATTGACATGATACCAAGTCACTATTATAGCACTACCATGCACGATTGGACATATAGTCACCCTTGTTACGTGTAGGCGGCTCTACCACGCACGATTGGACACAAAGTCACCCTTGTTATGTGTAGGCATTATTCTTTATTCTCAATAATATTTATAGTGCACTTAAGACAATCCTAATGAAATGTCATTCATATTCGAACCTAAAGTTAGTATCACTAAGTCAATATCATAATCAAATATGCATGATAATTTGTTGCTCATAATGCATGCATAATATCTTCAACAAATGAACCGAAAGTCATGCCTAAAGGCACCATCATATGTAAGGCAATTAACCTTATTGTATTTCAAACCTTTTCTAACATTTCCATAACCATGGATGCTTTGATAAACCATGCATTTCAGTAAGTATTTCTCATGCATGCACCCATGTTTATGCATTTCCAAAAATCTCATTGCATTACCAACATCAATGCCTTTACCGAATATAGCCGAAACTCATGTTAATATATCAAAAGCATTTACTTTACTTACTCTTGAACTATGGAAAATTTTCACACTCTTCCATAGACTCCAAAACAGAACCGTACCAATGTGATTCGCTTTAAGTCCGAAAATACTCACCGACAAGCGAAACAAACTTCCGTCGATGTTCCGATGACCACGTCAACGCACCAGCCACTTAAGTACCTTCTTGCACTACCTCTACAACATTAAAAACAGAGCATATTCACATCATTACATGCTTAAACCAGCAGCCATATCCGATTACTACAAATCTACCGAAAATTTAGCTAAAAAGACCGAAAATTAAGCCAAAACGCATCCGAACAACATCAACTCAAAACCTAATGAATCTAACATCTAATCCACTTCAATTATGAACCTAAAACACATCCAATCCATCCTTATATCTTCAGCAACATTAAAACACCTAAAACAACCCCTAAAACAACCGAAAATTATCTTAAAACAACATCGATTGCATTATTCTAGGATTAAATTAATTTGCCATCAATTGAAGACTCAATTAACCAATTAAATAACATAATATCTTAATTAAATCCACCTAATTAAAGCATTGAATGAGATCTAAAAAGATTTCACAAAAATATTCATAAAATCATTAGATCTAGCATTGAAAATATAAAATCAAATTTTATTTAATGATTAGCAAGCTAATACTTGGGAATTTCAATAAAGAACCTTAGAAAAAGAGTTGAAATTCAGCAAAGTTACCTTAGGGATTTGATCCACCAAAAAATGAGAAATCCTCTCCTTGATTTCTTGAAAATTGATGTTGATTTATAAAAATTAATGAGTAGGCTTTGAAGAGAATGAAATGATGAACAAAATGAAATAAATCTTGTTGAAAAAGATGAAGAAATCAACAACTAATTGAAGAAAATTGATGAAGAAGATGGAGAGAAAATAGAGAGAAAATATGAGAGAAAATGATGGGAAAATAAGTGGTTAAAAGAGAAAATGAAATTATCATCTTTTAATAAACTATTTAAAATCATTTTGGTGGATAAATCTTTAATTAAAAATTAAATTGGGTTTATGGTCCTCTAAGGATTCTAAGTATAACTTGCTTTCCAAATTAGTCACTAAAAATAGAAATTTTCAAAAATCACACATTTAGTCCCCAAATCTTTTCCAAAATTATAATTTGATCACTAATACATAATTAAGCTCAATTAAAAAATAATTTAAAGTTTAAATTACATTCTTTTAATTTTAAAACATCATTTTAATATTTCTAAACCTTTTTACAAAATTATTACTTGTCCAATTAAAATATTATTATTTTATATTTTCCCAGAATAACGAATCGAAGAAACCGATTCGACCCGAATCGAATTCCCCTAACTAATATCCAAACTTCTAACCCCCAAATTATGATGTTACAACTCTCCCCCTCTTAAGAAAATTCCGTCCTCGAAATTTTACCTGAAGCAAATAAGTGAGGAAACTGCTCCTCCATACTTTTCCTTGTCTCCCAAGTTGCTTCTTCAACACCTCGGTGTTTCCAAAGCACTTTAACCAAATCTATGGTCTTTCCTCGAAGAACCTTTGTATCCACATACAAAATCCTCACTGGTTCTTCATCATAACGCATATCCGCTCTTAACTCAATCTCCTCAACTGGACCATGAGAAAGATCCGATCTATATCTACGAAGCATTGATACATGAAAAACATCATGCATCCTGCTCAACTCCTCTGGCAACCTCAATCTATAAGCAACAAAACCAATAAAACGAGGACTCAACTTACCCTTACATCCAAACCTCATCACCTTCTTCTACGGAGAAACCTTAAGAAACACTTTGTCTCCAATAGCATACTCTATCTCTATGTGCTTTAAATCGGCATAGGACTTTTGGCTATCCGAAGCTTCCTTAAGTTTAACACATATAACTTAACCTTCTCATCCGTATCTTTTAACACTTGAGGCAAAGAAACATACTTCTGCCCAACTTCCTTCCAACACAGAGGTGTACGAAACTTAAGCCCATATAAAGCCTCAAACGGTGTCATCTATATACTTGTCTGAAAACTATTATTATAAGCAAACTCTACCAACGGCAACTGCTTCTCCCAAGAACCTTGAAACTCGATGATACAACACCTCAACATATCTTCCAAAGTCTGAATAACACGCTCAGACTGACCATCCGTCTGTGGATGATAAGCTGTACTAAAGCTAAGCCTCGTACCCAAAGCAGCCTGCAAACTCCTCCAGAACTTAGATATAAACCGCGGATCTCTATCCGATACGATCGATTTAGGCACACCATGTAACCTTACCACCTTAGAAACATACAACTTCGCCAACCTATCTATGGAATACGTCTTATGCACGGTAAGAAAATGTTCACACTTCGTAAGTCTATCAACAATCACCCATATGGAATCCTTTTTGGATGACGTTAATGGCAAACCCGTCAAAAAGTCCATGGTAACTCTCTCCCATTTCCATTCCGGAACATGAACCGACTGTAACAACCCTGTAGGAAACTGATGTTCAGCTTTCACCCGCTAACACACCATACAACGAGATACAAACTCCATCATATCTTTCTTTAAACCAACCCAAAAGTACACACTTTTGAGATCTCTACACATCTTTACACTACCCGGATGCATAGCAAACAAACTAGTATGAGCTTCCGCCAAGATAGCTTACCTTAACTCTTGATCATCCGGGACCACAATCCGACCTCTAAAACACAACACCTCATCGTCATCAAAACGATACTCGGTCAGTCTACCCTCAGCAATATCCTCCACAAAAGGTACCAAAGCCTCATCCAGTAACTGTTTCACCTTGATCATCTCAACCAAGATAGGTTTTACTTGCAACTTTGCTACCAAACCACCTTCCTTAGAAATACTCAATCTAGCAAACATTGCTCTCAACTCAACCGCCGCCTTACGGCTCAAAGCAGCAGTCACTATATTGGCTTTCCTCGGATAATACTCGATAGACAAATCATAATCCTTAAGCAACTTCATCCATCTTCGTTGCCTAAGATTCAAATCCTTCCGCGACATGAGATACTTCAAACTCTTATGATCCGTGTATATAGTACACTTCTCACCATACAAATAATGTTTCCAAATCTTCAGAGCAAAGACCACCGCCACTAGCTCCAAATCATGAGTCGGATAATTCTTTTCATGCACCCTCAACTGTCTAGAAGCATAAGCTACAACCTTTCCCTCTTGCATCAAAACACACCCGAGACCAACATATGATGCATCACTATAAACCACAAAATCCTTACTAGACTCGGGTTGAATCAACACCGAAGCACTAGTCAACACCTCTTTCAACTTCTCAAAACTCTTTTGTTGACTTTCTTTCCATTCAAAAGGAACCTTCTTTTACAATAGCTTGGTCATAGGAGCAGCAATGCTCGAAAAACCCTCAACGAACCTACGATAATACCCATCCAAACCTATGAAACTTCGAACCTCTAACACCAATCTCGGTTGCTTCCAACCCATAACAGCCTCTATCTTCTTTGGATCAACACTAATACCCTTTTCTGACACCATATGACCAAGAAAAACCACTTCCTTTAACCAAAACTCACACTTACTTAGCTTAGCATACAATTGGTTCTCTTTCAACGCTTGCAACACTATCCGCAAATGCCGATCATGATCTTCCTTGGTACGTGAATACACGAGGATATCATCTATGAATACTACCACAAACTGCTCCAAGTACTCATGAAACACCCGGTTCATATATCCATAAAAGCAGCAGGAGCATTCGTCAACCCAAACGGGTTGTGGTACACTCGGCTGTATAAAACCACGGTCAAACAACTCCTGCAACTGCATCTTTAACTCCTTTAACTCCTTAGGTGTCATACGATAAGGAGCAATAGACACCAGATTAGTACCAGCATACAGCTCAATACTAAACTCCACATCGCGATCGGGAGGTATTCGTGGCAACTCCTCAAGAAACACTTACGGAAAATCGCATAAGTTCAAATGTCCTGCACTTGAACCTCTCTTATCCCCGGGTTCATCACATAAGCAAGATATGCCATATCACCCTGCTGCATCAACTTCTCTGCTTGCAAGGCCGAAACCACATTGGACAAGAATCTGATATACTCACTCTTTACCACAACCTCGCTACCATCTCACAACCTCAAGAAAACCCGTTTCTTTTCAAAATCCACCACAGCTCTAAGCTCCGTCAACCAGTCAACACCCAAGATAAGGTCAAAACCATGAAACGAAAACTCCATCAAATCAACCTCAAATATATGTCCTTTTACCTCCAACGGACACCTTCTATATAACTTTCTTATTGTAATTGTCTCACCCAAAGAACTAGTAACCAAAAATCCTACATCTAAAACCTCAACAGGGATATCCAACAAATATGCTTGCTCACTCAAAATATAAGAATGTGCAGATCCTGAATCTATCAAAGAAAATAACGGTACATTTTGCAAAGAAAAAGTACCTGCAACCATATTTGTAGCATTACGGGCCCTATGCTGAGCATAAATTCTATGACCATCACCCTGCCTCTGGAAAGGACCTCTACCTCCACCGTGTCCTCTACCAGGTACCACAACAGCCTCAACTCGATTACCAACCTCACCAGCAAACCTTGGGCAATCTCGCTTCTTGTGATCCTTAGATCCATAACTAATGCATGCACCAGTAGCCCACCAACACTCTCACGGATGACGCCTAGAACACAGGTTACAAGCTGCGATGTCACCAACACCTCTCTTAAACTGCTGAGTACGACCGTCGTGCCTAAAATCACCTCAGCATCGATCTGCTCGGTGTCGGTTATCCCAAAACCTCTTACCCTTACCACCTTGAGCATTGGTCTTCGCAGACCTCTTCCCCGAATCGAAACACTTTCTAGCCTCCCTCAAAGATTCCTCAACATATTTGGCCCAGTTTACCAACACATCAAACTCCGCATACTCAGCAGCTAGCAAATACGTCTTAATCTCTGGATCCAAGCCATATCGGAACCTATCACACCTCTTACGCTCTGTAGGAACCAACTCAGGAGCATAGTGACTCAATCTGATAAACTGTATCTCATAGTTAGCCACACTCATAGACCCCTGAACTAGAGACATGAACTCTCTCTTTTTCGTATCCTCATATTGTGGTCCTAAAAACTTTCGCACAAAGGTTGTCCTGAAAAACTCCCATATCAGGTTAGTAGTAGCTACACCCGCTTTCGTAGTAGTTTACCACCTATAAGCATCACCCTAGAGCAAAGAGACCATGCACCCTAGCCTCCGGGTGTCCTAGCAATCCATCTGGTCCAAAATCCCCTTAGTACTGGCCAATCACTCCTCATCTGAACTCGGGTCAAACCCACAAAACTCAACACCACCAAAACTACGCAGTCGCTCTAGCGGTAGCCCTAGGTTAACCATAACAGTAGGTGCGAGAGCCGGAACATGCACTCTAGCCATAGCAGCCTGAAACGTACCCGTCATAGCCTGTATGAATGGGGCAAACTCTCTGAACTAGCCTCCTAAACGAACCGGAAGAACACCAACTAGTGGCACACCAACAGGTGGAGGAGGTGCAAGCGGCTCCTCTCTAGCAGTCGCCTCACCCTTTGCCTGACCATCAGTGATCAAGCTCACACTAGCACGAGTCTCTCGTCTCGGAGGCATAATCCAAATACTTCAAATATTCAAATTAAAACATAATATTAAGACATAATAAACTTATATTTGACAACATCCAAGGGAAATCGAAGAGCATCTAAAAATATATTACCATTGGTAATGTGTAACCAACAACCCCATTTTAACCATTATCATTCAAGGTACACTCACAATATATAGGTATTCACACATCAATAACATATCACGTTCAATCTTACACTTTAGCAAACTGGACACACAACTTAGAAAACCTACACACACTTTGACAAACTTGGCTCTGATACCACCAAATGTAACCCCTTAGCCCAGCCTAGACGGAACCAGTACTAATGGGTTACACGGGGAATATCAAACCACACCCGTGAAGGTCTGATTCGATAAACAATCCTAAAACCGATATATATATTCCTAGATGTATAATTATGTTCTTACATGTCTTGGTCTCATACAAAGCATTAACGGAAGCAATCTGATCACAAACAAGCATCTGATTAAACACTAAAGTGAATTAAAGACTAAAACGTAAAAATTTTAAATTCTAATGACAAAGTAGAAATTCTTTCCATCAAAGTTCAATTAAACATACAAGTATCCCTCACGAAAATTTTCAAACCAAACGCAGTGTTCTAGCATCGTCAATTGCATGTTTCACCAATTTAGGGACCAAAATGTAAATCTTTCAAATTATAAGGACTTCGTCCAAATTAAGTTATCCATATTGAAATTAAGTCAACTTTATGCATTCATGTGAAATTTCAGCTTAAAATAACATCTGTAGGTACCTTAATTGCGCGAAGAAAGATATCCGGGATTAACATACAATTTCTAGCAACTATAAATTTCTGGAAGCCAAAGGTTTCGAAACATTTTGTAAAAGGTTTCGAAACTTTTCGTGTCCAGTAACTTTCCAGAATTGAAATTGCCCGTAAGGTTTCGAAACCTTCACTAAGGTTTCGAAACTTTGGGTCTGGAACCTAAAGTTTCGTCATACTAAGTGAACATTAAAGACTCAATACACAACCATTAATCACTACCAACTATATGCATAAGTCCTAAGCATAAATAACAACATATAACACATGATTATCAATGTCAAGGACATCAAACAAACTATAGGCATGCTACCTAGAACAAGATTAAAAAAAATAACACTCATGCAAGTACATGCTTCAACAATCCAAACAATACCATAGTCCATCAATTAACATTCAAGCAACATAAGTCTTATTTCAACATAAACCAAAGTCAAAATTCACACTCCTCACATAGGTTGGGTTTACACATTACCAAGCCCCAACTTATTTGCCAAAACATACCAAATTTGAGGTAACTTTTCCCCTTAGTTTCTTTGCTCCGAATATAGTCCCGAGAGTCTTTGTTTTTTGCAAGGATGAAAAGAGAGATTAAGCATACTTACTTAGTGAGGAAGCTCTACACAAGATCATCAATGCATCTATTTAAAACCATAATGATACCATAATTTGCAATGCATCACTAAATCATGCATGCTTATCATTTCATGTTCATATTCATAAAACCAAATGTTCCCTTGAGTTTGCCCAACCTTATCAAAACAATTCATGAATGATGCATAATGTCCTCATTAAATCCATGTATGTATATTGGCATTCTAGTAAACACTTATTATGAACCTTAAGTTCACCGAATACACAGATCCATTGTTAGAGACCAATAGTCTCGTCATGACACGAAGTCACCATTGACATGACACCAAGTCACCATTATAGCACTACCACGCACGATTAGACACATAGTCACCCTTGTTACGTGTAGGTGGCTCTACCACAAACGATTGGACACAAAGTCACCCTTGTTACATGTAGGCAATATTCTTTATTCTCAATAATATTTATAGTGCACTTAAGACAATCCTAATGACATGTCATTCGTATTCAAATCTAAAGTTAGTGTCACTAAGACAATATCATAATCAAATATGCATGAGAATTTGCTGCTCATAATGCATACATAATATGTTCAACAAATGAACCAAAAGCCATGCCCAAAGGCACCATCATATGTAAGGCAATTAACCTTATTGTATTCCAAACCTTTTCTCACATTTCCATAACCATGGATGCTTTGATAAACCATGCATTTCAGAAAGTATTTCTCATGCATGCACCAATTCAAAATCATGTTTATGCATTTCCAAAAATCTCATTGCATTACCAACATCAATGTCTTTATCGAACGTAGCCGAAACTCATGTTAATATATCAAAAGCATTTACTTTACTTACTCTTGAACTATGGAAAGTTTTCACACTCTTCCATAGTCCCCAAAACAGAATTGTACCAATGCGATTCGCTTTAAGTCCGAAAACACTCAACGACAAACGAAATGAACTTCCGCCGATGTTTCGATGACCATGCCAACGCACCATCCACTTAAGTACCTTCTTGCACTACCTCTATAACATTAAAAACAGAGCATATTCACATCATTACATGCTCAAACCAGCAACCATATTCGATTACTACAAATCTTCCGAAAACTTAGCCGAAAAGACCGAAAACTAAGCCGAAACGCATCCGAACAACATTAGCCCAAAACCTAATGAATCTAACATCTAATCCACTTCAATTATGAACCAAAAACACATTCAAACCATCCTTATATATCCAGCAACATTAAAACACCTAAAACAACCGAAAACTACCTTAAAACAACATCGATTGCATTATTCTGGGATTAAATTAATTTGCCATCAATTGAAGACTCAATTAACGAATTAAATAACATAAAATCTTAATTAAATCCATCTAATTAAAGCATTGAATGAGATCGAAAAAGATTTCACAAAAATATTTATAAAATTATTAGATCTAGCATTGAAAATATAAAATCAAGTTTTATTTAATGATTAGCAAGCTAATACTTGGGAATTTTAGTAAAGAACCTTAGAAAAAGAGTTAAAAATCAGCAAAGTTACCTTAGGGATTTGATCCACCAAAAAATAAGAAATCCTCTCCTTGATTTCTTGAAAATTGATGTTGATTTGTAAAAATTAATGATTACGCTTTGAAGAGAATGAAATGATGAACAAAGTGCAATAAATCTTGTTGAAAAAGATAAAGAAATCAGCAAGTAATTGAAGAAAATTGATGAAAAAGATGGAGAGAAAATATGAGAGAAAATGATGGGAAAATAAGTGGTTAAGAGAGAAAATGAAATTATCATCTTTTAATAAACTAATTAAAATTATTTTGGTGGATAAATCATTAATTAAAAATTAAATTGGGTTTATGGCCCTCTAAAGATTCTAAATCATTTTGGTGGATAAATCATTAATTTGACAGTATTTCGGCATCATATCGCCTTATCTTATGGTCCTTGTCTAGCTCTATTTGGGGTAGGTTTCTACTCTACACATATGGGTTTGGATCTAGACTCTAAGTTCCCGAACTGTCGTTACCGTCTACTGCAACGATAAAACATCGATTCGGTGGTATAAGTCCCTTACAATGGAGGTGAAGACCTCACGACGCGTTAGGTTAGTATACCGAAAGTAGATAAAAATTCAAAATTCGGATCTGGAGAGCATCACGTCAGATAATATCTAACTCCCACTCAAGGGTAAAAGCTCAGTCAAGATCTTATGTTGAATGACAGATATGTAACACAAATGAAAATACTACTCTCATTAGAACGATATTCATTTGACAATAATGAATTCAATTAATATCATTATTCAAAATACCGAAATACTACGTGTAATTAATTATTAAGGCCTGACTCATAAAAATTTAATCCCCAGCGGAGTCGCTAAGCTGTCGCGACCATTTCAAAACCGAAAATGCGAAAAATAGCCTGGCTAGTGGATTTGAAAAAAATCGGGTTTTATTACTCTTAATTGTTAAAACCTAAATTTTATGAAAAACACATATTATTTGAATTTTAGAAAATGAATTGGAAAATATTGAAAATCAAGATCATGTTAAAAACATTTAATTTTGAAAATGACTTGGAGTCGTCATCGGTCACTTTGGTAGGCCAAATACCAAAAAATAAACCAGAGATTGTTTTTAAAATAATTTTGGGTTCAGGAGTCGGTTACGCCTAAGGACGATCCTTACGAGCGCCCAAGATCGGTACCTTATTAATTACACGTGGTATTTTGTTTTTTCGAATAATAATATTAATTTAATTCATCGTTATCAAATGAATATCGTTCAAATGAGAATATCCTTTTGGATAAGAAAATATATTTCTTTTAAATACGAGCTTGAATAAGATGTCCTCTAGATAGGAAACCTTAACTAGCATTTAAAGAAATATAAGTTATGTCCCAAAAAGTTTTAAATGCATGACCGGTTATTATCTAGTTCGTTTTAAGTTCTAACCTAAAAAGGCTCCATTAATTGAATATTTAAAACCTATTAAATTATTAATTTCACCAAGTGTATTATGATAACATCCGAATGTACGGACACTACCATCTCGACACCAAACAAAATTAACAATACTATTGGTGTTTTTAGTTATTTACCTAATTAATTTTATTTAATTTTAATCCTTAAATTATTTATCAATTTCTATGTTTTGATGGCACGTCAATGCAATACCAAGGTACACTTTTTTGGTCAACGTCATGGTACCTATCCGAGGTATATGATTAAAATGTCACCGTTACTATAATTATCTCCCTATTTAAAATTAATTATTTAATTAAAGTGATTAACCCTAAAAGGCTCTAATTTAATAAGTGTAAATTAAATGTTTTTCTAGCAATTGTACTACATGAATTTAAAATATATAAACAAATAAATTAAACACATAAATAAAATAATATTAATTATAAGAAACAAAGACCCAAACATATTTTCATTTCATAATATAATAACTACATCATGTTGATGGCCTTGTCTCCTTAAAATTCATGCAAACATGAATGATGAAGATTCACTGAAGGAATGTTGCGAAATTCCATGAAATCATCACATATCCCACTATTCGATTTGGTGCCTCTCTTACTTGAAGTATCCTTGGCTTTTACTGTATTAAATTTGACAATGAAACTATCTTTAAATGCATCATGGTGATGGGATTGCCAATTCTGGAAGTGAAGTTCCACCATCCCAGCCATTCGAGCCTTTCCTTTTGGTAGTGGGAGAGGGTAGACGAAAAAAACAGTGAGAATCGATGCAAAACCAACTGTCCATCCCCCATTTTGCCGTAACTCCTTTGACAACCGATGCCCATTTCCTTATCCCTTTATTTTTGTTTTATTTTTGTTTTATTATTTTTGGTTTTTATTTTATTTATACATTATTTATTTATGTATTTATATTATTTATTTAATATTTACTTGTGAACTTATTTTATACTCGAACCCGAACAAAATTTGGGTATTAAACATATTTACTCAGTCAGAGGCTTCTGTGATATTAGTACTTTCGAATATAATACTCATATTATTCTCTTGAATTTAAAATAGGAAAATATGCATAATTATTCATATTCTAATATGTGTTTTATTTCATTCACTTCGGAGAATGAAAAATATGTACTTTGTACCCTTTACTTATAGAACGAAAAAATATTAAATATAGCACATCATATGAAATTGGTTACCTATCAAAGATAAACTCTCAAGATCTCTCCCGAAGCATTTATATTTCACTACTTTTAGGTATAGTACTCACATTTTCCCACTTCTCTCTTGTATTTAAAAGGAAAATATTTATAATGCTTAAGTACAAAATGAGTATTTGCATTGTCTACTTGGCATAAATAGCAACAATTCATTGTATATTTTATTCCAAAAGTAATAATATTTTTCAAATGATAAATTAACACAAAACATAAATAAATAATATGTAAAGTAAATTAACATAAATAAAAGATAAATTATTCCCTTTAGAGGTTATAAGGGAAATAAAATAAATAGAGAATTATTATCTTCAAGGGTTATGAGAAAATTAACAATATCCAATTCAGTTGGACCAATAACACCATAATTATTTACGTCACAAAAAAAATATGTTTATATTTTCTTTGATTTATCATTTATGATTATGGATAAAGTCCATAATACTTCAGCGTTTGAAAAATACGAGACAATGGTTTGTACCATCGCATTAATAACATAAAAATTTTGATATGATCTCTATCATTCTTGTCATCTTTATAATCTCACGTCTGATGGATATATAAATTTTCAAAAAAATCATCTTATCCATATCTATTTTATAACCTCAATCGTGACCACAATTACTGTGAAAAACAGAGTATTAATTGAAACTCTGTAAGTTGATATGTTATTCAAGAGAAAAGAGTCTATTATATAAAATTTTACAAGAGATTTTAAACCTAACTTGATAATCTTTAGGGTAAGGAAAAACAAATTTAAAATCTAAAAATCTGATAAGTTAGAGTAAAAATAAAATAAGACTCTATGTAAACAGCTTCCTAAAATTATAGTAACTAATTTATCTTAACAACTTCCTAAATTACGGTAACTAACACTCCCCCTCAAACTGTGTATATGTTGTATATACCCAGTTTGGATGTGAACTCATCAAAGTTAACTCTTGGAAGTGCTTCACTAAAGATGTCAGCAATATGGCTGTTGGTCAGAATATAGTTTAACTTCGCATCCCCACCATTCACTTTCTCATAGATAAAATGCCTATCAATTTCAATGTACTTGATCTTGTCATGTTGTACTGGATTCTTAGCAATACTCATAGTTGATTGGTTGTCGTTGTATATTTTAAACCCATTCTCTCCATCTAACTCCAGCTCCCTAAGAAGTTTCTTTATCCATATTCCCTCAAATATTCCAAGGACCAATGCTCTAAATTCTGCCTCAACACTACTTCTAAACACCACAACCTGTTTTTTGCTTCTCCAAGTAACTAGGTTGCCCCAAACATAAGCACAATATCCACTAAATGACCTCCTATCAGTGAGCTCACCTGCCCAGCTTGCGTCTGTGTAGGCTTTCACTGTTTTGTCAAGACTTTTCTTGAATATTAGTCCAATACCAGGTGTAAACTTTAGGTACCTCAAAATTCTGTTAACTACCTCCAGATGTTCTTCTCGAGGGTCACTCATGTGCTGGCTTCCAATACTTACTGAGTATGCAATATCCGACCTTGTTAGAGAAAGATAAATCAGTTTCCCAACTAACCTTTGGTAGAGTTCTTTGTCAACTAGACTACTAGCTACTTCTTTATTGAATTTCAATCTTGGATCCATGGGAATTTCAGCGGGCTTGTACCCAAGCATTTCAGTATCTATAAGAAGATCTAGAATGTACTTCCTTTGATTAATAATTAAACCTTCACTAGACCTTCCTATTTTTATACCCCAAAAATACCATAGACTCCCCAGGTCCTTTATTTTAAATTCTCGAGCAAGAAGATCTTTCAAATTATTAATGTCACCACTATCATCCCCTGTAATAATTATGTCATCAACATACACAATTAACAAGGTTATTTTACCAGTTGTTGAAACCTTTCTAAATAGTGTGTGTGATTAACCTGACTTTGTTTGAACTCATTTGTCACCATAGCTTTTGCAAACCTCTCAAACCATGCTCTTGGAGATTGCTTGAGTCCATACAATGATTTTTTCAATTTGCACACTGTGTTTCTAGTTACTTTACCCTCTAGACCAGGTGGTATTTGCATGTATACTTCCTCCTCAAGCCTACCATTGAGGAAGGCATTCTTAATGTCTAGTTGGTGCAACTTCCAGTCCTTGTTTACTACTATAGACAACAACACTCAAATAGTATTTAATTTGGCCACTGGTGGAAAGGTCTCCTGATAATCCACTCCATAGGATTGTGTAAACCCTTTAGCCACTAGTATTGCCTTATACCTTTCAATGCTCCAATCTGAATTGTACTTAACAGTGAAAACCCACTTGCATCCAACAATCTTCTTTCCTTCTAGTAGATCTTTCAAACTCCATGTTTCATTCTTTTTAAGTGTCTGTACTTCTTCGACAACCTTCTTCCATTTTGGATCTTCCAAGGCTTCCTCCACTATTTTAGGAATTTGCACACTGTTTAGGCTAGTTGTAAAAGCCTTAAAAGTGGGTTAAAGTTTATCATAGCCAACAAATTTGTTAATTGGGTGCATGGTACATTTTCTCACCCCCTTTCTAATTGCAATTGGAAAGTCGTCAAGGTAACTAGAATATTGAGGAACAATGTTACCTTCAACCTCAAAAGTAGTAGAATTGTCCTCTAGTTCAGTAGAAACAAGACTTGAATCTGGTTCTTGGCAGGTGCCAAGTTGACTATCTTTTTTATTAGGGGCTCTTTTTCTCCTGGTATACACCTTTAATGGACTGTTTGCAAGCTATTGATGTATAAAGGTAGGGGTTTATGTTACGACTTCCGTTGATGGAGGAGTTCTCGAACAAGTGTTTTCAGATCCTGTAGTTTCGAGAAAGGGCATGAGAGGAGTGTCAGGTAGTGGAGGGATATCTGGTGGAAGTGGAGCAATGATAGAAGTTTGAATAATAGAGGATTGAAATTCCTCAATGCTCTCCCCCTAAAATTCAGTCCCTGCAGAATATGGTTTATGTTCGAAAAAGGTGACATCAAAAAAAACTTAGGTCCTTTTTGTAATGGGAGAATAGTACCTATAACCTTTCTAACTAGATGAATATCCTATAAACACATTTGATTGATTTAGGATTCAACTTGCTTCTATTTTTCTCATGAACATGAACAAAACCAAATACCTTAAGAGGAAGAACGGATGACAGGGGTTGAAAGTGAGGAAAGTGTTTGGATAAGACTTCTCTTGGTGCTTTAAACATCAAGGTTTTGCTAGGCATTCTATTGATAAGGTAGGAGGCAATAAGTAAAGCTTTCCCGCAAAGATATTTAGGTGTTTTAGCTGAAAAAGAAGAGACCTGGTAACCTCTAGGAGATGTTTATTCTTCCTTTCGGCTATTCCATTTTGTTGAGGAGTGTTGACACAAGAAGTTAGGTGAAAGATGTATTTTTCCGAAAATAACTTCAAAGAAACTTAATAAGATACCCACTCCTATTATCACTCCGGATAACCTTAATACGTGTCTCAAACTAAGTTTCAATCATTTGAAAGAAATATTTAAAATCAACTCAACCTCAGTTTTTTCTCTCATTAAAAAGGTCCAAGTAGTCCTAGAATAGTCATCAATAAAGGTAATAAACTATCTAGATCCAGATAAACTTTTGACCTTAGATGGACCCTAAATATCACTGTGTATTATAGAAAAAGAAGATGTGGGTGTAAAAGAGGAAGGTGCATATGTCTGTCTTTTATGTTTGGCAAGTTGGTAGATTTCACAAGTAAAAGATTGAGATTGTTTATTGCTAAATAACTTGGGAAATATTCTTAAAAGATACGAAAAATTAGGATGTCCTAGCCTAAGGTGTTATAACAAAACATCATTGGGTTTAGTACAAATTTTAGAGGATGAAGATTGAAAAGAAGTTGAAACAGAATACATTGAAGATGGCAATTCATTAAGGATGTAGAGACCATTGGATAGCCTAGCATTGTCAACCATCTTCTTCGAGCCTTGTGCCTGAAATATACACCCATTTAGTCCAAAGTTAGCATCACATTTGGTATCTTGTATTAACTTATTGACTAATAACAAGTTACAAGCAAGAGTAGGAACATATAACACGTTGGACAAAATCAATGTACCACCCACATGAATAGTACTACTTCCCTTGTGATAAAGAACCATTTACAACCTTAATGGAGGTTTTCGAGTTGCAGGGATTATAGGTGTGAAAAAGCTGAAGATTTCCTGTCATATGATCAGATGCATCGGAATCTATAATCCATGAGAGAGGATTAGAGGTTGCCAAACATGAAATTCTACCTTCACTGGCTAATAAGGCTATAGAAGGGGATTTAGTGGTGAGATGAGCAAAAAGTTGCTGAAGTTCCTCAATCTGCTGCTTACTGAAGCTACCGTAGGAAGTTTCAGTGGTAGTGTGGGCTGCTTTTTGGAACCTGTTCTTAGTGGGCTACCAATCCGTAGACTTCTCATGTAATTTCCAACACTGATCTATCAAATGACCAGCCTATTTACAATGGTCACACCAAGGTCTCCCTTTTTTTGTTTATTTCTAGAGGCAGAATGAGTAAGGAGAGCAAAAACTTTCAGTTGGTGGGAAGTAGAGACCATCACAGTACGCCAACTTTCTTCTCTTAGAATTTCTAAGAAAGCCTCTCGAACAAGGGAAAGAGGTTTCATGGCTAAGATTCTGCTCTTGACTCCATCATAATCACAATTACGACCCGAGAGAAATTGGAAAACCCTCTTTTGATTTTTGATTTTGTTGTAGAAGTGAACATCCTCAGTACACTTCTATTCATTAGTCTCATAGAGATCAAGTTGCTGCCAACACGTGGTTAATACACCAAAATATTGTGTGACAGTAAGACCTCCTTGCCTGAGATCTTTGATCTGATTCTCAATCCCAAAGAGTTCAGAGATGTTGTCGACGCTCGAATAAGTATCCCTTGCCGTACTCCAAATTTTGACTTCAGTCTTGTAGAGCATAAAATTCTCTTCAACTTTTGGGATCATGGAGTTGATTAACCACGACATGATCGTGGTGGTTTTACTAAGCCAGTTAGAGTAGGCTGGATCAGACTCATCTGGAATGAACATTGAGTCTGTGAGATAGGAAGCTTTTCGTCTGCCCGTGATATAAAGCTTCACAGATTGAGACCATGAAAGGTAATTGTTCCCATTTAGTTTATAAGATATTGTAGCGACCCTCTTAAAATTAAAAACTTATTAGGTGTGATAAAAAGAGGTGCGAATTTGAAAATTATTGAAAATTTAGGGTTTATCTTCGAAAAAGGAAAATCAGGATAAAAATTAGGAATTAGGGTTGCCAAATTGCAAATTGATTTGAAAGTTCGGGAATTAGGGTTTAGGTTAAAAATTGGGAATTTTGAAAAATAATTAAAAGGAATTAAAAAGAGGAAAAATATTTAAAAAAGTGGTGGAGTCGCCACCGGCCACTTTGGTAGGTCGGACACTGTAAAAACCAGAGTTTCGAAAAAGAAGGGTCCAAGAGTCTGTTACGGTTTAAAAATGGGTTTAGGGTTTAAAATCGCCCAAAAATTGGCACGTTTAAAAATAACCACTTAATTAATTTTGGAAATTTCCGAATTAAAAGTGGCATTTAAGTTAAAATTTGCTTAATATTCGAATTAAATTTTATTTTTACCGTGTCTTTATTCGAAGGTAACGTATACACCGTGACCACTACGTTGGAACACGGGTCAGTTACGATCGAATAAAGACATTAAAGTTAGGTTCATTAATTAATGGAAGTAGGTGTGAGTTGGACAAAATAAAAAGATAATAAATAAATAAATATAATGCATAAATTTAAAAATGCAACAAAAATAATATAAAAAATAAAACATGCATGAATAAAATGAAATAACCAACATGAACGAAAAGACATGGAAAAGCATAATAATGTAAACAACTAAAAAGGTATGACAAAAAGTAAACATGTATGATAAATATGTACAAGTAAAATACAAATATGCACAATAAAATAAATTGATAAATAAATATAAAACTAACATGGAAAATACACATTAATAATGAGAAATAAAATAAGTAAATGCAATAAAGTAAAAACGATAATTAAAATACATTAACAAAATAAATAAGTGCATAAAAGTATAATGCAAATAAAATCCATGAACATTAAAAAGATAAAATTAAACAACTAAATTTTAAATCTGGAAAGGGTAAAAAAAAGAAATAAATAAAATTCAAGAATCAAAAAAAAAAAGATAAAAAAAGACAAACGAAAACGATGACCAAATCGAAAGTAACCAGAAACCTTCAAGCCCTCAAATCACCATTTTGAAGTGAGGGAGGGCTTCAGGGAAGCTTGAAAATACACAGAAGGATCGAACATTTATAAATCCATTTAAAATAGACGATTAAAAAACAAATTGGTAACTGAAATGAAAATTCTTAGAAACGTTTGGGGATCTCTGAGCTAAATACAAAGGCACGGGGGATTTAATGATGGTAAATACCCCATTTCCTTTTATTAGCATGGCATCAAACACAATTTTAAAACAACTCTCCCCTCTTTTAGCTTCATTTGTTAACCGAAATCATGGGGATAAACCCTTTTTCTCTGTTTGGTTCGTCTGGTAAAGTATGAACTTGATGAGTGTAAATCCCTTTGCCCAAAAACTACCAAACAAACCCAAAACACCGCCACACCGGCCACCGCTACCGACGGTCGGCGAAGTAAAACTCAGTGCTTTCCCTTTTCCTTCGAAACCAAAACCTTTTACAAAACTTGAAACCACGGATCTAACAAACTCACAAAAGACCACCCCTTTTCTTAAAACAAAATCGAAAGAAGAAAAAGTTGCTTTTGAAAACCAGTAAAAAAGTTTTCTTTCGTCGACTCGAAGAGAAAGAAGAGATGAAAGCCTTTCCTTTTAGTTTTGGCTCACCAAAATGGCACGAATGTCGGAGTTTATCGCTAGGAAAAGAGGATCGGAGGGCTCAGAAGCAAAACGAAGAAGGTGAAAGCAAAGGTAAAAAAATGTTTTTCATTTCCTCTTTCATGCATGCGAAGAGAAGAGGATATACCTCTGAAATTTTCGTTCTATTGATTCGAAATTCTGGGAAAAAGGAACCCCTTACATGATATTTTGATTTGGCTTTTATAGCCGAATTTACAAGGGATAAAATTAACTTAGAATTCCTATTTTGCTCTTTGGAATTTGATATATTTGTTGGTGTAACCTTTGCAATCGTACGATTCATTCTCTAAAATTCTGAGATTGTGGTTGATTTGTCTCTGAATTTTCTATAACATGGTGATGAATATCTGATTTTTGGTGTTGTTTTCGCTCTGTGATGTACGAAATCTGACATTGGTGCTCTTCTCTTTGTTTTCATGTGAACGTGGTCGCCGGAGAAACGAGGGTGGATCATCAATCGAGTGAACGTCAATCGAACGATGGGGCAATCGAATGGTTCGATTTGTACTCGAAGAGTCGGTGCGTGCCACGCACGCGCGCGTGAGGCAATCCAAGGGTCGCACGTGGGCGCGTGTGGGGCTGAACGGTTGATCCTCCTTTGCATTTGGACCGTTGGATCTAAATCAGATCCAACGGTTAGATTTCGGCTGCGCATGGGTGAAAAAGATGGTGTTAGGACTAGGGTTCCCATTGTAATCCGGTCTGGGTTTGTAATTTGGACTTGTAATTTAACTTTTAGCTAGGCTTTGTATATTATTCAATATATGTAATGGACTGTTAAAAATTAAATAAATGGTTTGTTGTTTATTACATAAAATTGGGATAATTCATTTATTATAATAAAATAAATAATAATAATAAAGCTGATAATAATATTAAATAAATAAACAAATAAATGATAATAAAACCGAATAAGAGAAAGATAATAACAATAAAATATATTAAATAAAGAAAGTAATAATAACAATAATAATCATAGATATTTACACATATGGATAATATATATAAAAACTATCGAAAACAAATATGGTTAGAAGCATATAAAAAGTATATGTATAAAACAAAATTATATCATAGTGATATATATATATATATATATTCCACAAATGTATATACTAAATAATAATTTTTCAAAGTATAGTATACAATTTTTGTGATTTTTTTTGAAAGATGACAATAATATGTTTTTTTGAAGCAATATTAAACAATATAATTAAGAACAAATTTTTTTAACAAAATAAGCCCATTATTCCAATTGAATAATAAAACAAATAAAACTCGGTTTAAACCCCGGATAAAATTAGTGATTACAGATGTAATTGGATAAGAAGATGTATTTGAAATCTAAAATTCAGGTGATCGAGGGGTAATATGAGAACTAATTTCAGAGGAAGTAGCTATAGGAAAAGCCATGGAAAACCAATAATGAAGAATCGAGGGAGGAAAAAAAATATTAAAGAATTGGCTCCTAATCTGATACCATGTAAGAAACAGAGTATTAATTAAAACTATGTAAGTTGATGTTTTATTTAAGAGAAAGGAGTCTATTATGTAGACTTTTACAAGAGAGTTTAAACTTAACTAGATAATATCTACGATAAGGAAATACAAATTTAAAATCTAAAAATCTGATAAGATAGAGTTAAGATAAAGTAAGACTCTATCTAAACAACTTCATAAAATCACGGTAACTACTTTATCTTAACAACTTCCTAAATGTACGGTAATTAACAATTTCTAATGTGATAATTATTCTTCCCTCTATAAAATATCATATTCACTTTACGGAATGAAGCGGAGACTAATATGTATTTAAAACCTTTTCACGATATTGTGTCTATAGGAAAATATTAATATGTGAAAAGTGGAGTATGTTTTTCTAACATATTCTCACCAGTGATACTCTGGTACATAACTGAGTTTTATTCACTAACCATATAGTAAATTGTTATGTTTGCATTCAGTTCAAGTAATGAAAAAAAAATCCAATAATCTCATAAAATAAACATCATGCTTACATTCACTTCAGAGAATGACATAAATCCAATAATCACATGGAATAAGCATCATGCTTGCATTCAATTCAAGGAAAGACATAAATCTAATAATTGCATGGAATAAGCATCATGCATGCATTCACTTCATGGAATGTCTCCCATAAAATTTTTTGGATCAAGACGATTTTCGTAACTTGAACTTGAGAGAAATCTATAGTCGAGTTTTTCGACACAAAAAATATTGCTTTCAAGCAAATATAAACTTTATAACATTCATACTATTAAATGGTAATTGGTCAACCAATATATATACAATACATACAAAAAAAACAAAAATTTAATCGTCATGCACGATAATGTTAAACCAGTCCACAAGGTCATTTAAAAGGAACCTCCTTTAAGACCAGTAGCCTGGCAGAACGAGATGTCCAACCAATATATTTGAATTAAACCAACGTAACAAGTAACATATTAATTAATTAAAGGTTCAATATTTATTCTAATATCATATAATACTTAAAAAATAATAAAAAAGCATGAACTTTCATCATCAAAATAAACAAATATTGATCATAACTAAAGATAAAAAATTCAAATTAAATAGATGCAAAACACTACTTGTATATGTTATTGTATTTTAAATACATGACAATTCTACGCTTTGAACAATCATCCCTTAATTTGAGAATAATTAATTATTCACTATATCGAGATAAATAAGTAAAACATACCGAACTTTCTAAGCTAAGTTGAATATATGGTAGATTCAATCACCAATATCTTTTTAAAATCTTTTTCGAGAATTATCGACAAGAATTATGGTAATTGAGCAACTCTGTGGCTACACAAACCCAAAACAACCTAAGTTTTTTTTTTTATAAAAAAAATCAAGAAAGAAAGAAAATTCGATAATTATAATATAATTGATGGAAAAGAACTTATTTTTGATTTATGTTAGTATCAAATTCTTTTCAATAACCCATTTAAGATTCGAACAACAAACACCTCCGTTGGTTAGAGTCTCATGTTGATAACGTATTGTGAATAAAGTAAAGAACAAGAACAAAATAGATGAACAAAAATGAGAGACAAAAAGAGAGAGACTTGTATTATATTCTCAAATTAAGGTATTTACAATGCTTTTCCAAAAATATATATTTATAGCCATAAGATGAAAGTCCTAATTTCAATGGGAATTAAATTATAATAATAAAGTAATTAAAATATTATTTAATATATAAATATATACCATAAATAAAGATATTTATAACAACTTTAAATATTTATTTTAATTAAAAAACATTTTAACATCGAAGTGAAAAGATTAATATATTTTAAATAATTATTTTAAATATAAATATATTTTTATTTTACAAGAACTGTTAGTATTATTTACTTGTTTGTCTTTGAACTTTTCTTAATATTTTTAGTTAATTACAGATGTTGGCCTTTTTTATTAACGCTGCAAGCAGACTAAGGTGGTCCAATGCTTGATATCTTCGTGCTCTCTGTTTTTCTATTATTTAAAATAAAATTTTAATAAAATTAATTCTAAATTAAATCTTTGATATTTTTAATCTTTATTAATTAATTTAATAATATTAAATAATATTTAATATTAATGATATTCGATAGTGTTTAACATAAGTAAAAATGAATCCAATATAAGATTTATTTGAGTCGTATGTTAGATACTATCTTTAAAATTATTTTACGATAAAATATATCTTCTAAGATCTTTTAAGATTTAATAAATATTTCAATTAAAACAGATAAAAAACACACAATAAATACCCATCTTCGAATCGTATTTATAAAGAAAAGAAAGTAGATTTTTAATAACTGAAATTAGGAATAAAATATAAATAAAATAATTAATTAGGAATAAAAATATTTTATTTAAAATAAATAGTTAAGATTAATGAAAAATATGAATGATTAAAAATATAGATACTCTCATTTTAAAATGAATGATTAAAAGTTTTTTCTAAATAATAAAATTAATAAAAATAGATACGATCTCTAGTCTACGCTGGAAAACTTATTAGTTTCAATTAAATTTAACATTTTAGGTAAATTTCATGTGCGTATCACCATCCTATTTTTTTTATAAGTCTATTATCAAATATTTATATTTTAAATGCAAAAAAATAACATAAAAATATAAAATCCTTTAAAATATATTAAATAATCTTTTATTTTTAAGAAAAATAAGATGGATTTTATAAGGATGTATCATATTTCTCATTTAGTTATATGAGGATAAGTACCTATTTTGTTAGTGAAACAAAAATGAACATAAAATGTATGATGATAAATATACAAACAAAAAATATGTAATAAAAATAAATATTTTAAAAAATAATTTTAATAACACTCAACTTATATTTATTTTTTTAAAAAAGTACGTATAGCGTCACAATTTTTCAATTCTAACTAAATTTTAATACACTCTCAAGTATCAATCTCTTAGTTTTTTACTTTTAATTTGTTAACTGGTGTTTAAGTTAAATTTTAATATACAAATTAAGGAAACAAATTGTTTACTTTTTAATCGTATTTTTATTCTACTTTATTTAATGGGTTTAGGGTTTAGAGAATTAAGGATATAATATATTTTCTAAAATGTAGAATTTAAAATTTAGGATATAAAAATAAAGATTAAAATTAAAATTAAAATTTTTATTTTTTTTAACAAAAGACATAAATTACTTACAATAACTTTTTTAAATGATGATGAGATAGTTATAAAATCACAATAGGGTTAAATGAAATTTTTTGGTGCGATGGATATTGAGAAAATACTTCGGAGGATTAAAGAGTCATTTAATAAATAGAAAATAAATTTTGATATATTAATATTTTAAAATATTTAAATTTAAATTTTTATCAATATTTGTTTGGTTTTTAATTTTTAAAACTTAATAATGTTTATTCCTCCCATTGTTCATAACTCATCCTTGTTACTGATAGTATTCTTAGAAACATTATAATAGGAGAAATTAAATGATAGGTTTGATTTATTACATTAATTATAGTCTTATTCAATTAAAATTATTATTTATTATTATTTTATAAATTATTTTTTTCAACTAATAAATTTTCACTTATTTATATGTTATTTAAAATATATATTTTTAAAAAATAAATTAATTATATAAATAATTAATAATAAAATGAATAATTTTTATTAATTAAAAATTATAAATGACGTGAGGAGTCACCCTAATATAATATCTCTTGTAAGAGGGTTAATTCCAATGAGTGCATGCTTTTTTATTTTTTATTTTTCATTTTCAACGTGGGAAACAAGACGCGGTCCCCATTAGATACGTTTGAGACAATTTTCACCATCACTTTATTGCCACCGAATTATTAGAAATTGCTGGAAAGCTTTTTAAAGGAAAAATAGGAAAAAAGATAGTGAGGACCATTGTACTATCCCAAATTGAACAAGCCTTAGGCTTTGTTTTTTATTTATGGATGTAATATATTCTTTATTTTTTAATAATTTAGATTTGATGTCCGTAAATTTTAAATCGAATACAAATGATCGTTTGATATTTAGATTAAATATAAAAATTTAAATTTATTTTTTATAGATATAGATCTTATTATAGGCATAAAGATAATTTTAACGATTAATTATTATATTCAATACTTTGTGAATTATTATAAATATGAAATTTCATGGATAAGATTAAAAAATTCAAAATAATATTTAAATCAAATCATATGTTTGAATATTTAATTTGAAAATTCAATATTCAATTTTTAGATCAGATATGAATCTCTAATTTATCGATTTAAAATCTAAAATACATATTCATAATATCAACGATTATAAATACTGGTAGAATTCGAGAAAATGAAGTAAGAAAAAAAAGAAAATATCCTTCTCTCCTCTTCTCTCCCCTTCTTTGAAGATATTCTAACGTTAAGTTCACGACTCTTTTATTATAAATTAAGGAATTTTTTAACAAGACACACCATAATATATGTATAATATTTTTATTATAAATTCGTACGATATTAATAAAAGATAAATAAAAGTAATATTTTTCTAATTTAATTTGTTTTTAAAATGTATTTTTATCATTAATCTTTTTCATCCGCAACGTTGCATGATATATTCTAGTTTATGTTGTTTAGGGTGAATGTTTGATTGAGTCGAGTCAAAAAAATTTGAGTTATTCGAGTTGATGAGTCTAATTTTATCATTTGAACTTTTATTTAAAAAATTTTCGATTCAAGTCGAATTAAAAAAATTTGAGTTGAGTCGAGTTTCGAGTCCTTTTAAAGATTTAATTATATTATATACGATTTGGTTATAATTTAAACAACTTTTACTAATCATATAGCTATTATATATATATATATATATTTCTTCATGTGTAGCAATATTTCTTCATAATTTTATATATCAATATATATTATAAAAATGTGAGGAATTCGTCTCTAACTTAAAAATAAATCTTCTAATTACTAAAAATTTGATTTATTCGAATTTACGTTTTATAACTCAAAATTTATTCAAAATTTTGAATCGAGTTAAAATAAGTTAAATATTTTCGTTTCGAGTCGAATTTTACTCTTTCCTAATACTAATTCGTTTGATAGTTGCCACTTGCCATAAGATACGACTAAACAAAACAATCACTGCATTTTTTTCTTATGTCCTTTTACGTAATAGAAAATAAAATTACATCATTTTTTTAAAAATAAATTCTTGCATACGTTTAATCGATTAAAGGTTGTTTTCAAAAAATACGATTTGATTAGAAAATTAAGGATTTTATAATTTAAAGAGAATTCAAATATTTGTAGTTAAATAAAATCAATTGTTTAATTTTATGAAAATTTTAGAATCAACGAAACATACCATTAAATATTATTTGCATCATATCATTCATGGATTAATCAATCAAATGTATCTATTTAATTATTTTTCCACGTAATTTTTTCAAGTGAATCTTCACTAATATTTTATAACACCTCAAAAATCAATCCAATCGGAATTGGTGATCATAATTTATATTGAAGAATAGTAAATATTGTACGGAACCCTTTTTATACTAAATTGTTATGTAATAGAATTTCAGTTGGGTTTAATTTGATCTAGAGACCAAATTAAAAAGAATAAATTTAATGAGTCGGATTTTAGATTCGAGTGTCGGGTTAACCTGGAATGTTGGGCTCCGAAGTTTAGGCCTCGGGCTGAGTTTTGGGCCTTAAGCTTTTGTGGTTTGCTTGGTTGTTGGGTTTTGAGAATTTTATAAAGAGATTATTTTAGTAAATTGATATGTTCACAACCAACAATGAATCAGAAAAATTTCTTATTGGACCTATGACTCGTGCTAAAACCAATAAATTCCAAGAGGCTATAGAAAAACTATTTATTCAAGGTTGGAAATTAGAGAATACAGCACCAACTATGTTTGAACAATACAACCTCCTACTTGTGCATGAGTTTGCATGATTTCTTTCTTAAGTTTTTAAATTTAATTTCAGCATGTGTGCATGAATAAATAATGCTTGATATTCATTTAAGCATGTTAGTTCAATTAAGTTCATTAGTTTAATTAATGCATGATAGTTCACTTAAAGCATATTAGTTTTCTTATGATTAAGAGTTCATTTAGTGTGTGAGTTAATTAATTAAACTAGAACGAGTTTCATTAATTAAACTAACTTATTAAATCTGTTTCAGGCATTCACTTTTATTTTTATTGAATAAAGTTGTTATCTAATGATTACTTATATATTTCAGCTATGGTATTCTTTTGGAGTAAATGGTTGATCATATTCTCAAGAATGATAAGGAATTTACTTCAATTAAATTCCCTTGAAGACCCATCAAGGCTGATTGGTTACAATACAATTCAATGGAGCAATTACACCACTTGAAGGTTGTTTTTTTCAGCAATGGTTTTAAGCCTTTCAAGAGTCTTTTGCATCACTTTAAGGTTGTCAGTTTCAACAAGAAAGAAAGACATGCAATGAAAGCATTCATTATCACCACTTAAGGGAAAGTAAAGGCAGGAATTAAAATAACACATAAGGAGGGAATTCAAGGAATATCAGTCAACTTATTCGTATTTTTGGATTGGATACGGACATATTTAAGTTTTGAGATCTTCAAACTTGTTACCCTAACCCTTAGCTTTCCAACGCACTTTGAATCACATCAATTTGATATCAAGAGCTTAATATATGATTAAATTATTAAAGACAGTGCATGCTGGAAATTCAATACGGGAATAGTCACAAGCTGCTTCTTCCAAAAATTCAAGAGATCATTCAATTATTGAATTTAATATTTTATCAACAACCCATTAAAGGAGGATGAATGATAACTTAATCAAGCATCATTCCAAGGGTTTCTACATGTGGATGACATGTATGTCTACATATATCCTAAGAATGTCCACATTCATCGATCAAACTTTTGGGTTATCAATTGGAGATAAAATAACCTACAAATTAATAAGCCTTTAACACTAGAATAATGAGTCTTTAATCTTTATCTATGTCAATCAATTTGTAGTTGTCTTACACCTATAAATAGGCACTCATTCCATTGTAAAAGATACAAATTTTGGCATATATTACAACCTAAGAGTGTTTCTTTTTTATAGTTCTTTTTGAACTTTATCAGCATGCAAGGTTGTTCTTGTTGTATTCATCCCTATTCATTTTTTTTATATTTCTAGTTCCTAGTTCTTATAACTAAAGGGTCACAATCCATTAACCTTTCACCCAAGTCACGGTTTAAAAACTCTTAAGGAACGGGTCTTCACTTTTTAATATTGGTTCCTCCTTTATTTACACCGTACAATCAATTGTATTCCTTTTCTTCACTTCCATCATCCATACATCCATATTTTTCATACGTCATCCTAAATACAACAACCATCTTATCATCATTCCATTTCATCATACTATCTATCCATTTCATATCATCTTGTAAGCTTCATTTCAAAGTTCATATTTTACATTTTAGTTACTTACTAGAATCACGATCGGGCAATCACAAATACAAATTTAGATATTTCACAACAGGATTCGTATCATATATGCATAAAGAAGATAGAATTAAGAGAAAGGGATTATGTTGTAGAGGGTGATATCATCTTTATCTTCTTTTTCATTTTCTTCTTCGTCCTCCATAGATGCAAGAAAAAAAGTAAAAGGTTTAAACTTTGTTGGGTTTGCTTGTGAATCTTGTTTTGGAGCTAGAGAAGGAGTTTTTGAGCTGTGTGTATTCTATCTTTCAAGGTAAGAAGGCTATTTTTGGTGGAAGAAGGTAGTTGATGTGGTTGAAGAAGCAAGTTCGGGAGTTGGGTGTTTTGAGAGTTCTTTCTCTATTTTCTTGTTGTTTTTAGAAGCTAAAAATATCCTTAGCTTAATCTAATAGCTGATTTAATTTCTTTCTTGTAGAGAAAGAAGTGGGTGAGCCTTCAAGGAGTCTAGGCAAGGAAAAAGCTTGAAGGAAGAGTAGTACGTGGTTGTTGTGTTGTTACTTGAGCTTGGTACCCCTCCAACTATTCTTTGCATTATACATTTCATGAATAGTTTGCATTTCATGTGTTATTTATGCATGTGGTTGGTTGTTAGAGCTTATAGACTCTTAAATGGTGAAATTTGAAGCATGACGTTTAAGGGGATGAAATCGATTAAAAACTCACCTAAATAACTTTAATAACGAGTATGAATGTGTTGAGATCGAATGGTTTAAGTTTGTGGAGGATTCTTAGAAATTTTTGGGTACAAACCTGCATTTTCGTATAGGCGTATTGATATCAGGTGTCCGCGTATCAATACCGTATAGAGAAAACTAAGGCTTAGAAAACATGTATTTCAAAACGTCTTTCCTGTATTTCGATACCAATATCTCCAGTAATAAATCATTTCGATACCACTATGTAGGAGTTTCGATACCAAATTTTCTAGTGTCAAAACATTTTGATACCCCATATAGGGTGTTCCGATTCTAATATCTCCAATAACAAATCGTTTCGAGTCTTGGTCTTTGGTTTGGTTTTGGTGAAAATATCCTAGGTGGATCATGTTTTTGTGGTTGAGTCATTGTGTGATGGAAATTCGGATATACATAATAGTGTTGTAACATAAAGAATACCATCGATGTAACATTTCGGGTAATGTATTGAAGACTATTCTGAATGGAGGATCTCGATGTGTGGACGCGAGTCTCATTCGAAGATACTCGATGTAACATTCTGAGTATGGGATCAGAGGATCCTGATGCTATGATGATATGTGACTCAATCCTGGATGTAGGATCCCGATGCTATGTAGACGCGAGCCTAATCCTTGAGTATGGGATCTCGATGTTGTATGGACGCAGGCCCTACTCGTAGTGTATGATACTGATGTTGTTTGATTTTGGTTGACATGTAATATTGTGTGCATTTGTATACATCACATCTCATTATGTCATGTGTTAGGCGAGTATGGTAGAGTCAATCATATCATGCATGATATTACATGTCTTGCTTTACTTTATTTATAATATGCATGATGTTGATCGAGTGACGGTGTAACCACTGAGCTTTTGTAGCTCAGCGTTTCGATATGTGTTTTTGTACATAGGTTAGGTGAAGTTGGATCGGAAGCACCATCACTGTTAGAATTTCAACATCGACTTAGTGTTAGAATAAAATTTTTTGATGTAGTGAGCTATTACTTATTGAATCATATGTATTTATAACTCTTATTTATTTGTGTTGAATGTTTTTATAAGATTATATTAAATAGAGCTAAAAATGTTTTGAACTACTTGTTTATATTATGATCTTGGATTTGAAATCAATGGACTATTATAAATTTTATTGGTTTGAATTGATATTAAATAGGCTTGAAGCCAAAATTTTGAAATACGAGTTTTGAGCTAGAGGCCAAATGTGACACCAGGTCGAGGGTGTTACATTTATTGGTATCAAAGCCTAGGTTTAGTCGGTTCTAGGAAGTTCCCGTGGAAGTCTAGTGTAGTATATATGTGTTAGATGAGTTCTTGCCCATGATTAAATGTCGTACTTACTTTAAGTTGAAATTTCGATAGTGTAATCTTGTTTAGAAGTGAAAGAATGTCGAGGCGGGGAAGAGGCCATGAGAAAAGTCAGGTTTCTCGAGGAGAGGACTCCGATTATGAGTATGAGTTCGATGGGGAGGTCCCATCGGATGATACCGAAGGTCAAGGAGCCAACTACTTTGCACAGTTAAACCTTATACAGATCATGAGGGCAATACTGAAGCTATCTTCTACGCCTCGAGAGACACTTGTTGAATTGATGCGTAAAGTATATTTAATGCATTCATTTCATGCATCTTCAGGTTTTATTTGACTCTAAATTTGACAAGACCTCTTAGTAGACCTTTTATTGACTGAGTAATAAGATATTGATTAAAAATAGACTAAATTGTCACCAAATCATCGAAAGTTTATACCGAACCACTAGAGAACTTTCCCGTAGTATCTTCTGACCAAATTTCCTACTAGACCAAGAAGGAGGTGTTACATATTTACTGTAAATTAAGTTTAAAAATACTTTTATCGAGTGGAATTCACTTGATAAAAATATTAGGTAGAGAAAATAATTAAATGGATACATTTGATTGGTTAGTCCCAAGATAACCGGACAAAAATGTCCCATGATATAATTTCTTACCACTAAAATAATATATCATTAAATATTATTAATTTATAATGTTTTTTAAATAATTATAAAAATCTTAAAAATAGAGATATAATTAATCGTATTTTAAAATAAAAGATAGAAGCAGTCTCTTCCATTTCCCATTTCCCATTTCCCATTTCTTTGCAATGAAGCAATCTCTTCCATTGTTCCCAAACATGGTCTTCACTATAGCTATAAAATTAGATAATCTGCTCTACAATTTCAACCATTGCTCCCAATTTCGTCTAATCAATCATCTCTCTTTCTCTGTCAAAAATAGAAACTTGGTTCCTCATCGTTTCAACGCTCTGCGTAGCTGCTTTGATTAAAGCCTTGTTAAACCTTGTGTTTCTTTACAGAAAATATGGCCGCTCAAACACCAACCTTCCACCAGAGGTCCTCCTATCTTTCCCTTCATAGGCAAGGCCATGTTGCTCGGTAAATCGTACTACGAACTCGAATCAAACCTCCGACGTGTCCATGCAAAGTTGGGGAACATAGTAACTCTCCGTATCGGTCCTTAGTCCCTACCCTGTAGTATTTCTTCGCGATCATTCTTTGGCTCCCAAGCCTTAGTGCAGAAAGGTCCTGTTTTTGATGATCGACCGTCTTCTCTTTCGCTCGGCAATCGGAACATATTAATTCATCTCGGTATGGACCAACATGGAGTCATTTTAGTGTTATTCGTAAAAATCTAACCTCTGAAATCCTCAATCCTTGTCGGGTTAGATCTTACTCTCATGCTCGTACGTGGGTGTTACAAATTCTCAAGGACCAGCTTGTCAAATCCAGAGGCAGTGGCGAACCTGTTCGAGTGGTGGATCACTTTCGATATGCCATGTTTTGCTTTTTACCCCTTATGTGCTTTGGTGATAAGCTTGATGAACACCAGATCAAAAGAATTGAGCGAGTTCGGCTTGATTTGCTATTGAGTTTCCAAAATTTCAACATACTCAACATCTGGCCTAGAGTTACCATGGTTTTGTTCTACAAGCTTTGGAGAAAGTTGTAGCGAATTCGACAGAATCAAGAAGATGTGTTGATCCCGTTGATGAGGGCAAGAAAGAAGGCAAAGGCAGAGAATTCGAACAAAATGGTGAGTTTGTGCTCGGAATTTCTTATTGTTGGCACGGATACTACGTAATCGATCATGGAAAATTGTGGAAGCCCACCCCGTATTCATAGGTTGTATGAGAATAGCTCGGTAAATTTAAATTTTTTTAAATTTCAAACATGTAACTGATTAAATTTAATATTATATTTAATTAGATATCTGAGATTTGTTTGGATATTATCTGTTATTTAATTAGATATCCGAGATTTAATTAGATATTATCTATTATTAAATTTAAATTTTGAATTTTAAATCATATTTTATCTGATTCTTGGATAAATATTCCTCTACTTTCGGCCTATAAATAAAAAATTTCTCTTCTCATTTTCAATCATTAGTTAGAAAAGCATTATGTTTTTTTTTTGAAGTTTGAGTCTTTTTCATAAAGTTTGAGTTTTTCCTTTTAAATTAGACGATCACTACCGTCGTAGTCCACTCCAAACTTTGGTTGTACATTGTTTGGAATGACCGTGTTTAAGGGTGTTAAAACGGGTAATTAGGTCAGTGACCGAATCGAATTACAAAAATCGAATTAACCGAACCTTTAAAATCTTTAATCGTTAATTGAACCAAACTTTTTTTGAAATACATTAACCGAACCAAACAAATTTTAGTTAATTCGGTTAACCAAAATTTGTTATAAAATTTTGGGTAAATTACACAAATGATTACTCAACAATGTTAAAATAGTTTTTTTACCACTGAACTTTCAAAAATTATTAAACAACCATTAAACTTATCTAATTATTATAAATTTATCATTTAATTATTGTATATTATAAATTCTTGATAAATATTAAAAAATTAATGAATTTTTTAATAATTTAATAAATTTGATTATCATTTTATATTAATTTGATAAAATTTAAATATTAATTTATAATTTTTAAAAATTTAGTAATTAAAAACAAATATATATAATATATAAATAAAAAATTTTGGTTAATTTGGTTAATTCGATTAATTAACATATTTCGAATCGAATTAACCATTAATCGAACTTTAAAAAAATTTAACATTCATCGACCGAACAAAATTCGGTGATCGACCGTTTAACTGAATTAATTCGGTTTGATCAGTTAATTCGGTTTAGCCGACTGTTTGAGCACCCCTAACCGTGTTAACCTTCGGGAACAACCGCCTAAAACAACAATTTATTATTGTTCCTGTTTTTTTTATTATTTCTTGATATCCTTTTTTACAGTCTACTTAGCCAACATGAATCATGACAAATTTAGCGAAATATTGTGATATTCAAGAGAAGTTGTTTATAGAGATCAAAAGGAGGTAAAAGAAGGAGAGGAAGAAGTGAAAGAGGAAGATTTACCAAAGATGCCTTATCTGAAAGCAGTAATTTTGGAAGGTTTAAGGCGTTACCCGTCGGGGCATTTTCTGTTATTGCATAGAGTTACTAACTATCCTGTTTTGGAATGTTGATTTGTTTCATTTTTTTCATAGTTGTTTAAGCCTTAAGGGTGTCTTTTATGCTCTCTAATGAGTTTATAGTCGTTTATGATCGTTTAAGTTGATTTGGAGCCTGTAAAACTAAAATTGATTTTTGATATAACAAATAAATGTAAGGACTAATTTTGAAATAATTTTTTGGTCCTTAAGTCAAAGCTAAATCTTTAAGTCAAAACCAAGAACTTTAAAATATTCTTACAAGCCCTTTTTACACGAGGGTATCGATACCATGAGGATAGGTATCGATACACCTGGAAAATTTTTAAGGCTTGTTCTTGAGATCAAGAACAGGTATCGAAACAAGGTTCGATACCAAAACTTTCTGCCAACCCATGTTTCGATACTTGTATCGAAACATCTTGGTTAATTTTCAAATTATTTTTTAATTTTTAAAATATGACTCCTGGTATCGATACAGGTATCGATACACCCTTAATCTCCAACGGCTATTTTTTGGATTCAAATAAGTCAACCGTTGGTGTTAGTTAATTTTTGAATGATGGTTAGCCTGTATCGAAACAGGGTTCGATACCAGGCATCACAGAAAGTTTTTGTATCGAAACAGGTATCGATACACCCCTATTAAATGCACAACGGCTCTTTCTTTTCTTGGCTTGTTTCGAAACAGGTACCCTGTGTTTCGATACCACCTGCTGCAGAGTGCATTTATGATGGAAAGATGAAGCTCCAACGTCCATATTTACTTTCCCAACAACTTCAACGGTTAGAAATCAATGAGAAGGTATAAAAAAAGCATTTTCAAAAGAATATCAACAAGAAAGAACATCAAGCAACATTCAAGCTCAAAAATCCAACTCAAAGTACTTTATTGAATACCTTGTCCTCCCAACTTGTATTTTTCATTTTGATTTGTTGCAATTTAAGTTTGGGGAGAGTTTGATTGTATCAAGGGCTATTATTTCTTGTGAGAAGAATCCTTTTAGCCAACTTAAACCTTTTGTAAACCTTGTGAGTGGTAAAATCAATTTTGGGTAGAAAATTGATTTGTTTGTAAAGGTTATCCCTTGAACCTAGACAAAGGCTGAATTCAATAGTGAATTGCTTTCAAAATCCTTAGTGGGAGCTAAGGTAGTGGAGTAGAGCTTGTTCGAAGCTTGAACCACTATAACTCTTTGTGTTCTTCAATTTTTTAGTTTTCACCGAATCTCTCCTACAATTTTTTAATATCCAATTCACCCCCCCTCTTGGCCATTATCCAATACCGATCAACTCAACAATTGGTATCAGAGCTAGATCTTTGAAGGGATTTACCTCCACCAAAGAAGATTCAAGGGTTGTTGATCATCTCCACAACAAAAATTCAAATGGCCTCTACCTCCGGTTCGTGGAACGAGTCTCACTCCATCACCAAGCCACCCTTCTTCAATGGGGACAACTATCCTTATTGGAAGAATAGGATGAGGCTATTTATCAACTCCAATGACTATGTCCTTTGGGATATAATTGAAGATGGACCCTCTATCCCTATGAAGCAAGAAGGAGATCAGCAAGTACCTAAGAAGAGGAACGAGATGACCGATGAAGAAAGAAGGAGAATGTCCACAAATGATAAAGCTCTTCACATTCTCTTTTGTGCTCTAGGCCCCGACATCTACTCCAAGATGTCTTCATGCACAAGTGCCAAAGAAGTTTGGGACTCCTTGGAGACAACTTATGAGGGCACCAATGATGTGAAGGAAACAAAGATTGATCTTCTCAACCTAAACTATGAAAACTTCAAGATGGAGCCGGATGAAGACATCACCAAAATGTTCGATAGATTTTCCGTGATTGTCAATGGTCTCAAAGGCTTTGGTGAGATCATTCCGGAAGAGAAGCTCGTGAGGAAACTTATCTACTCTCTTCCCGAGTCTTGGGATAGCGAAAGGATGGCTATCATTGAAGCCAAGGACTTGAAGACTTTAAAGCTAGATGCTCTTGTGGGATCCCTTCTTACCCATGAGATCATGAAGAAAGGAAGAGAAAAAGAGAAAAAGAAAGAAGAGGTAAAGTTAGAGAAGAGGGAAGTAGAGAAAAAGAAGCAAGGGATTGCTCTTAAAGCTTCATTGTCACAAGAAGAAGTGGACACTAGTGAGGAAGAAGAGCTAGAAGAATTGGCCATGGTGGCCAAAAGATTCACAAGGCTTATGAGGGCAAATAGGAATTGAAGATTCCAACGAAAGAGGGACTTCAAAGCAAAGAGCAAAGAAGAAGAGAAAGATCAAATCATTTACTATGAATACAAGAAGCCCGGTCACATTAGGACCGATTGCCCACTATACAAAAAGAAGAGTTTTGAGAAGAAGAGTTTTGAGAAGAAGAAGAAACACAAAGCTCATGTTGCCACTTGGAGTGATGAGGAGTCATCATCCGATGAGGACAATGAAGTGGCCAACTTGTGTCTCATGGCTCTTGATGAGCCTAAGGTAACCCTTGAACCATCTTGTAATGATTTATCTTATGATGAACTTTATGAAGCGTATGATGAATTACAAGATGTGTATGATGAGTTGGTTTTGAAGTTCAAAGAATCGATTTTAAAAAGCAAGAAAACCATTTCCGATTTAGAAATGAAAAATGATTCTTTGACAAAAACAATTTTGGATTTGGAAGAAAAGGTTGTTGATTTAAATGATAATTTAAAATTTTTTCAAAAAGAAAATATTGATTTAAACAACCTTGTTTCAAGCTTGAGTGAAAATCACCACAAAGTGGTGAATGAGCTTAAAGAACAAATTAAAGTGGTTGGGAGTTCAACTTTTGAAAAAGGAAGCTCTTCAAAATCCAACCATGTCAAAAGAAATTTTCAAAACCACAAACAAAAAGGTTTTCAAAGGCATTTTAGACATAGAAAAATTAGGAGTGTTTGGGTTCCTAAGGAACTCGTTGTTTCTAATAATATGAATGTCATTGCCTCTTGGATTCCTAAGGGAACCAAGCTTTTAGGGACTAACTCTCATGGACCCAAAATGATTTGGGTACCAAAAGTGAAAAACTAATTTTTGTTTGTAGGTTGAGCATTGCTTCAAGGTCAAAGCTTCAAGTCAAAACATGTGGTACCTTGATAGTGGATGCTCAAGGCATATGACCGGAGACAAGGGACGATTTAAGGAGTTAGAGCTCAAAAAGGGTGGAGTAGTGACTTTTGGTGACAACTCCAAAGGCCAAATTGAGGGTATAGGCTCTATTGGTAATCACTTCTCTATTCTCATTGAAAATGTCTTACTTGTTAATGGTCTTAAGCATAATTTGTTGAGCATTAGTCAATTGTGTGATAAAGGTTTCTATGTCTCTTTTGATAAAAATGGTTGTAAAATTATTGACATAGAATCAAATAGAACAATGCTCATAGGTCATCGCATAGGAAATATTTACATGGTGCATCTAGATGACATAAACATATCTCATGCATGCTTAGTTGCTAGTGATGAAAATGATGCATGGTTATGACATAGAAAACTTGGTCATGCTAGCATAAGTGTTTTAGAAAAACTTGCCTCCCAAAATCTAGTTAGAGGTTTACCTAAGCTCAAATTCTCTTTGGATAAAATTTGTGATGCATGTGCTAAGGGTAAACAAAAGAGAGTTTCTTTTAAGTCCATTAATGATGTTTCAACTAGTAGAGTGTTACAATTGATCCATATGGATCTTTTTGGACCTATTAGGACTACTAGCTTGGGTGGAAAATCATATGCTTTTGTTATTGTTGATGATTACTCTAGATACACTTGGGTTCTATTTTTAAGTTCTAAAGATGAGGCCTTAGAAAATTTCATCACATTTTCGAAAATTTCTCAAAATGATCTTGATCAAAAAATTTCTCATATTAGAAGTGATCATGGAACCGAATTTCAAAATTTAGGTTTTGAAAATTTTTGTAATGAAAATGGTATTAGCCACAATTTTTCGGCTCCTCGCACTCCTCAACAAAATGGGGTAGTTGAGAGGAAAAATAGAACTTTAGAGGAAATGGCTAGAACCATGCTTTGTGAAAACAATTTACCTAAGTATTTTTGGGCGGAAGCCACAAACACTTCTTGTTACATCATAAATCGAGTAATGATTAGGCCTATTTTAAAGAAAACTCCTTATGAGATTTTAAAATCCAAAAAGTCTAACATTAGCTATTTTCACCCTTTTGGGTGCAAGTGTTTTGTTTTGAACAATGGAAAGGACAATTTAGGTAAATTTGATGCAAAAAGTGATGAAGCTATTTTCCTTGGTTATTCTTTAAATTCTAAGGCTTATAGAGTTTTCAACAAAAGAACCTTAGTTGTAGAGGAATCTATACATGTGGTTTTCGATGATAACCTCCTTCCTAGGAAGGATTCTTGTGATGATGATGATGTAGGAATCATTGAAACCATTGATGATGGACAAACATCAAAGGTGGATGGGATTCCAAGCAATGAGGAAGCACAAGATCCTCCAATAGAAGCTTTGGGAAATGTAAAGCTTGAAGAAAGGGAAGTGAGCTACCCAAGGGAGTTCAACTATGTCAAAAGTGGTGAAATCTTGGGTGATCCATCCAAGGGGGTAACTACTCGTTCTTCTCTTAGATTAATGAATCATTTTGCTTTTATCTCATGCATAGAGCCTAAGAATATCAAAGAAGCCTTAAGTGATGATTTTTGGATTTTGGCTATGCAAGAGGAATTAAATCAATTTGAGAGAAGTAATGTATGGACATTAGTTGATAGGCCTAGTAATAAGTCTACTATAGGAACTAAATGGGTTTTTAGAAACAAACTAGATGAGAGTGGTAACATTGTGAGAAATAAAGCTAGATTAGTAGCTCAAGGTTACACTCAAGAGGAGGGAATAGATTTCGATGAAACCTATGCACCCGTAGCTAGAATGGAAGCCATTAGGATGCTACATGCATTTGCATGTTATCATGATTTCAAGCTTTTTCAAATGGATGTCAAAAGCGCTTTCTTAAATGGTTTTATAAATGAAGAAGTGTATGTTGAACAACCACCGAGTTTTGAGGACTCAAAATTTCCAAACCATGTTTTCAAATTAACAAAAGCTTTATACGGTTTGAAACAAGCTCCTAGAGCTTGGTATGAAAGGCTTTCAACCTTTCTAATTGAAAAAGGTTTTGAAAAAGGGAAGGTGGATACTACACTTTTTATAAAAAGGTTTAAAAATGACATTTTAGTAGTTCAAATCTATGTTGATGATATTATTTTTGGATCTACTAATGAATGTTATTGTCAAGAATTTTCTAAGCTAATGCAAGGTGAATTCGAGATGAGCATGATGGGGGAGCTCTCATTCTTCTTGGGACTCCAAATCAAGCAAAGGAAGGATGGCACATTCATCAATCAAGCAAAATACATCAAGGATATGCTCAAGAAGTTTGGCTTGGAAAATGTGAAACCTCAAGCCACACCAATGAGCTCATCTACTAAGCTTGACAAGGATGAAGGAGGTAAGTGTGTTGATTCTAAATTATATAAATCAATGATAGGTTCTTTGCTTTACCTTACCGTAAGTAGACCAGATATTATGTTTAGTGTTTGCTTGTGTGCTAGGTTTCAAGCTAGTCCTAGAGAATCACACCTTATAGCCATTAAGAGAATTTTTAGGTACCTTAGAGATACACCTTGTTTAGGTCTTTGGTATCCTAAAGCTTCTTCCTTTGATCTTCATGCCTATGCGGATTATGGAAGTTGTAAGATAGATAGGAAAAGTACTTCCGGAACTTATCAATTCCTAGGTAGTATGCTCATATCTTGGTTCTCTAAGAAACAAAATAGTGTAGCTCTATCTACCACCGAGGCGGAGTATATTTCCCTAAGAAGTTGTTGTGCACAAGTGATATGGATGAAGCAACAACTCTTAGATTATGGCATTAAGGTAGACACCATACCTCTTAAGTGTGATAATACTAGTGCCATATGTCTTACCAAAAACCCCATTCAACACTCTAGAACCAAACACATAGAAATTAGACACCATTTCATTAGAGATCATGTGTCTAAAAATGATGTTGTTTTAGAGTTTGTTGACACCTTAAATCAATTAGCGGACATCTTTACTAAACCTTTGGATAAGGAGCGTTTTTGGACCCTTAGGAGAGAGTTAGGTCTAACTAGCCTATCTTGACTTTCTAAGTGTTATCTTTTTGCTTATTTTTGCTTGAATCTTGAATTGAATCATGCTTATGATAATCTAGTATCTTGATGACTCCATGCATGTTTCTAGGGGGAGTATGAACTTTTCATGCATAATAAACATGTCATTACATCATATGCATGCTTCTAGGGGCTTTAGAGACTCATTTCTAGTACTTTGAGTAGCCAAAATGCAAAGCAAAGGTCGAAGGTATCGATACAGCTAACCCCTGTTTCGATACCTGTTCATCAGCCCATCTGGGTTTTTGTCAAGAAGAACAGGCATCGATGCTTGCATCGATACCTCTGTTTCGATACCTGCTTCGAAACTTGGTGTTTCAATACCAGTATCGATACACGAGGACGGAAGTTGTTTAAAACACTCTAAACCTAATTTTAATCTCATTAAAACACTTTCTAATTTAAAACCCAAAACCCTAGCCGGCCTCCCTTTAAAATCCCATCAATTTCGCCTCTCTTAACAAGTTTTCTTCACGATTTCTTTGAGGGATTTTGACCTACGCATCAAAGACTTCATCATATCAACAAACGGTGCTTCATAATCACTAAATTCATCCTAATCTACACTCAAGGTATATTTTCGAAAAACTCTAATTTCGTTTAATTCCAGTTTGTTAAAATTCAGTTTTTGAGATTGTTTTAAACGTTTATCTTATGGGTTTCAATAATCCTATGATTTTATCTCAAAATTTAAACTTGTTTTAATCGAATATAAATTTTTGTTCGAAAAAGTTTTTCGATAGTTTTTCAAAATTTTTAATCCTTAAATACCTTGAATTGTTAGATTATTCCATAGGATTGAATTGGATTATATATATGCAAGCATACATATTTTTTTAACTAATCCAAAATTTTTGTTAATCCAATCCTAGATCATGGCACCAAAGAAGCGTTCTCGTACCGAAGCCGGATCCTCTTCATCATCTCGTGTTGCACGAGTTGATTTTGATAAGGTCTATGCTAAGAGTCTAGACAATGATCGTAGATTGGACAATTACAATCTTTTTCGGAACTATCCTCTCAAAAAGGAAAGATGTGTGGACATTCAATTCATCACGTCCTATAGATTTCCTTTTCGTTACTATGACCAACTCGTCGAGTGGAAGTTCTTGCGTTTTCTCACCCATACCGGCAAGTTCTTTCCAACTCTTGTTCTTATCTTCTACACTAATGCTAAATGTATTTTATCCCCGGACAAGAGTAAAGTAGTAGCCATTGAATCGTATCTCATGGGAAAATCTTTCAAGATTAATGTCTCTACTTTCCTTGATGTTTTTGGTCTTGAGGATAAGGGTAATGATGATGAAGACTCTCTTGCTACTTTCACCGGGTAGGTTACATCCCTTGACGCACATGACCGTTTTCTCCATCTTCTCATCTCTTGGTGGATTCGTCCTTCTAATGGGAGATACTCTAGGATCCATCAAGTTGATAGCTTTTGGATCACATGTTTACGTGATAAAATCCAACCCAACCTTGCTCGGATTGTTTTCTCGGATATTGTGTGGCATATCCAAAACCGTGCTACCCCCCTTGTTCAATCTTTTCCATATGCGTGCATTCTAAGCACCATCTTTTTGCATTTGGACATCGATTGCTCTTATGACAAGGTGGGATCTTTAAAAGAGCTTATTGGAGAAACGTCACTCAATCGTGCTCACTTTGTCTATGCTTCAAATGGTGAGTGGACTCGAGGTGCTCCTCCTTCTCCTCCTCATGTTTCGGTTGATCCGGAACCACTTCATCAGTTTGACATGTTGACCTTCCTCACATCTAAGTTTGATTCTCTCAACACCCGCTTGGATTCCATGGATGGCAAGCTTGACACCCTTTCCACTCAATTCACTTCGGGTTTTGATGCCATCACCACTAGGATGACAAGCCTAGAGGCTCAAGGACACTCCTTGAGAGTATCTCTTGAAGCTCTCCGTCAAAGCCAAAAGCTTACTCAAGATCAAGAGGAAGATGAAGATGATGAGGATGATGATGATGATGATGATGACATGGCCGATGATTGATCGTGTTGACCTTTCCTATGCTTTGCTTTTTAGTTATTAAGACTAGTTATGATGCATTCATATTAGAACTTATGCACCTATTTTATTTTCCCTATGTTTTGGTCTTTATTTTTGTTGGATTATGTTTTGGATACTTTGCTTGTTATCGTTTATGCTTAATATGAACTTTTATATGCTATTGATTATGCGTTATTCTCTTACATTGCTTATTTATGCTTCATTGATTTTGATCTAACAAAAAGGGGGAGAAAGTTTTAAGTTTTAAGTTTTCGAAACCATCAACGATTTTAAATTCTTTTTGGGCACATATTAAGGGGGAGTCTTTCAACCAAAATTATTTCAAAACTTAAAATTTCCTTTTGGTTTTGTTATATCAAAAAGGGGGAGATTGTAAAACTAAAATTGATTTTGATATAACAAATAAATGTAAGGACTAATTTTGAAATAATTTTTTGGTCCTTAAGTCAAAGCTGAATCTTTAAGTCAAAACCAAGAACTTTAAAATATTCTTACAAGCCCTTTTTACACGAGGGTATCGATACCATGAGGATAGGTATCGATACACCTGGAAACTTTCAAGGCTTGTTCTTGAGATCAAGAACAGGTATCGAAACAAGGTTCGATACCAAAACTTTCTGCCAACCCATGTTTCGATACTTGTATCTTGGTTAATTTTCAAATTATTTTTTAATTTTTAAAATATGACTCCTGGTATCGATACAGGTATCGATACACCCTTAATCTCCAACGGCTATTTTTTGGATTCAAATAAGTCAACCGTTGGTGTTAGTTAATTTTTGAATGATGGTTAGCCTGTATCGAAACAGGGTTCGATACCAGGCATCACAGAAAGTTTTTGTATCGAAACAGGTATCGATACACCCCTATTAAATGCACAACGGCTCTTTCTTTTCTTGGCTTGTTTCGAAACAGGTACCTCGTGTTTCGATACCACCTGCTGCAGAGTGCATTTATGATGGAAAAATGAAGCTCCAACGTCCATATTTACTTTCCCAACAACTTCAACGGTTAGAAATCAATGAGAAGGTATAAAAAAAAAGCATTTTCAAAAGAATATCAACAAGAAAGAACATCAAGCAACATTCAAGCTCAAAAATCCAACTCAAAGTACTTTATTGAATACCTTGTCCTCCCAACTTGTATTTTTCATTTTGATTTGTTGCAATTTAAGTTTGGGGAGAGTTTGCTTGTATCAAGGGCTATTATTTCTTGTGAGAAAAATCCTTTTAGCCAACTTAAACCTTTTGTAAACCTTGTGAGTGGTAAAATCAATTTTGGGTAGAAAATTGATTTGTTTGTAAAGGTTATCCCTTGAACCTAGAAAAAGGCTGAATTCAATAGTGAATTGCTTTCAAAATCCTTAGTGGGAGCTAAGGTAGTGGAGTAGAGCTTGTTCGAAGCTTGAACCACTATAACTCTTTGTGTTCTTCAATTTTTTATTTTTCACCGAATCTCTCCTACAATTTTTTAATATCCAATTCACTCCCCCTCTTGGCCATTATCCAATACCGATCAACTCAACAGAGCCGTTAGGGGCTGATTGTGAACTTAAGTTGATATTTTGGTGCAATAAATATCAGTATACCAGATTCGTGCATCAACACCCGTTTGTACAAATACTCGATATTGAAAGTATCAATACAAACTATTGAGTATCGATATTGGGATTCAATAATGGTATTGAGATTAGCTATCAAAAATATTTAAAACCAGTTGTACTGGTACTCAACTTAGTTGTACCGGTACATTCCATTTGGTATCAATGCCTAAAACTAAAACGTTTGTTTAAACTTCACATATGTAGCAAAGTTTTCTCTATTTATATATTGAACCTACTTGTTTTGTCTATATTTAGTTTTAATATATTACACATAATTACTCTTTCTAATATTTTTTTATTTCAATTTGACCCATCAGTATGTTTACAATTATTCATTTATTGCACTATATTATATTGCAAGAAATTTAATGAACTATATATTTATTGCTATTAGATTCTCAGTTTATTATTATAAAATGTCACTATTAATTTTTAGTAATCAGATTTTTTTTATTATTAATTTTTTAGATATACTACCATATAAATTATTTTTCAAACAATATGATTTTAGGCATAAAGATAATTTTAACCTTTAACGTTAATAATTTATGTCGTTTTGGCCCTTATTCTTTTTTCAGAATAAATTTAACCCTTAACCTATATCTTTTTGACAAATAGCTTATTTTTTAACTACTATGATAACTGGACCGTTAAAAATCTAACAATGATGACATGTCATATGGATATGATAATATATTTTAGACATGGCATCTAACCTATCAAATATATATATATATATGTGTGTGAAATATAATTTTATTCTAATATAAAATATAAAATAATTCAAATTCAAATAAAATTTTAAAAATTAATTAATTCTAAAATAAAAGGCTATTAAACATTTCCAACCCTAACTATGATAGAATCAAAGTCCTATCTTAAAAAAATATGAACACAGTTCAAAATTAATTAATTTTTTTAGGTAGGATTTTAATTCTATCGTAGTTAGGGTTAAGAATGTTTAATAGTATATTATTTTAGAATTAATTAATATTTTAATATTTTATTTGAATTTTAATTATTTTATATTTTATATTAGAATAAAATTATATTATATATATGTATTTGATAGGTTAGATGCCATGTTATTTAAAATATATTATCATATGCATATAACATGTCATCATTGTTAGATTTTTAACGGTCCAGTTACCATGGTGTTAAAAAATAAGGTATTTATCAAAAAGATATAGTTTAAGGGCTAAATTTATCCCAAAAAAGAATAAGGGCCAAAACGACAAAAATTATAAACGTTAAGGGTTAAAATTATCTTTATGCCATGATTTTCTTATTTATAAATAGTTTTAATAATTTATAATTTAGACTTTAATAATTTTTAAATGTAGCTTTCAACAACTTATTAAATTTGCTCTAGATTTACATGCAAATATATTTTTTATCAGTAAACCACCAAGTTCAAATTTATAATTCCTCTATTGTAGAAGATTACATTTTTTTTTTATTTTAACACTCATTATCTATAGCTAAATTTAACTGTCAACTTTTCAAATAAACCCAACTTTGTCCTTAAGCTTCATCCTTTTTAAAAAGACTCAAATCATTATTTTTTAAACATGATTTCTAACGAAAAGATAATTAAAAACAAAGACAAATTGTAATGGAAGAAGACAACATAAATATATCCAAAATAACTTGTAATATTCTGAAATGATTACCGAGAAGAGATATGTTTGTAAATATTGAGAACCGGTGAATCAAACTGGCTTTGACACGACTGAGTTTGACTTTGACCTGACTGGAGTTGACCTTTGACTTTTGACATGTAGATTAGTTTCAGTTGATTTTAACCGGTCAAAGATGATTTTGATTGGCCTAGTGGCTAAAGATACTCATCTTGTCTCATCTTGTATAGGTTTAAATCCCGGCATGAGAAAAAGATGTAATCTCTTTGCTTTTTCAAAAAAAATATATTTTGATCAGTTAATTTTGACTTTGTCCGAAAGTTGAATTTTTCGGAAAACTTTCATCTTGATTTTTTTAACATGTTGAGTCTAAAATCATTGTTTGTTCTTCAAATAAAAATTTGAAAGCCCCATTTTACTATTTACAAATTAAATTGTACTCTGAGTATGAAAGGTTAATTCTTGGTATCTAAATCAATATGTTCCCTAGGTCAGGTGGCTATGTTTCTGAGATTGTTGAGGTACCTTTACTTATTCAGATCGATTTATATGTTCTTCGAGAATGTCATGTAAGTAAGCTTTCGAATTAGTATTGTGTTTAATTGGTGACTTAATATTAATTTTAAATATTAATGTAGTTATCTTATCTCGTATGTTCTGATTCAATTAAATCAGAGCACGAGACGTGTACTTCTCAAAAATTAAAGCTATTGTTACTTAAGGTATCTTTTTTTGCGCCATATATCTATATGATTATATTGTGTTATGTATATATTTGAGAAATGTTATTTCGTTTTACATGATTTGTTATATTAGATTGTAATTTAAATATGTTTCAAACATCATGCATGACATAAATAATTATATTTTCAAATCAAGTATCGAATTTTTAGAAAATATAAATTACTCATAAGAGTTTAGATTTATGATTTTATAAATCATATCATGAGTCATATGGTAAAAAATATGTTCAAAAATATATTTTAAAAAAGTGAGAGAAACCACCACTTTGGCAAGGACAATCCTCCACTCCATATGATATTAGATATCGGGATATCGGATATTAATCTTGCATCTAATATCATATCAACATTATTTGGATTTATTGTATTATAAAAATATTTTTATCAATTAAATAAAATATTTTTTGTTTTTGTAATTGTCTACATTTTAAAGACACACCTAGCTCTTTAATTTACATCTCTTAGTCTTCTTTTAGATTCTCAAACTATTTAGGCAATTCGATACTTGGAATATCTCGCATTTTACTCAAACATTTCAATATTCAATATGAATTCTTTTAATTTCATATTAATGGTTTAGCTTATTTTGAAATATTTTGTAATTTAAACATTTGAGATATTTAATTTGGGAACTTTTAGATGATGTTGAAATTATTTTCAAATGTTTTATTGATTATTTGAAACAATAATATAGAGATTTAATATAAAATATGAAAACATCTCATGTGTTTTAGATTTGAAAATAGTGAGCAATGATCATCTTTGAAGCATTTTTTGAAAGTGTAAAGATGAAAATTCGAATAAGGATATTATTGATTCCTATTCTACTTCGCGAGATCTTTACAACGGTAGCTCATATGCTCAAAATTTTTTAGTGATGAATGAGAAATTGATGCTCAAAGTAGGAAGGTCAAGAATAAAATAAGGAACAAAGAAACCTTTATCCCATATTGATGGGATAAATGAAGCGGAAAATGTTTATATACACTTACCCACATTGTTTTATTGAATGATTTAATTCTTGGTTAGGGTGCACTACGTGGGCGATGCTAATGTTTAAATTAGTTGAGCCCTTTGTGGACTTGTGAATATTTTTTCCATAATTTATTTTATTTTTTATCCAAAAGGAGTTTGTATTCAGTTGAAATACATATAAATGAGCAGTTATAATTGCTCATGATATTTTTGGATAATGGAGGGATAATGGCTAATTTTAGTATTAAATTTGAATTTAATTCAATTTAAAATATTAAATAATTAAGCATTATCCCTAATATTTTAAATTTTAAATTCGTTTAGATTGCTCATTGTTACCCTAATTCTCTATTATAAATATGAGTTGCTTCCTTTAAAACATATCTCATATATCTTAAATACATTTTTTCTCTTATTTTCTTCAGGTGATTGGCGAAGGCAAGAACAGTTCGGGAACTCAACAACCGTGGTATTGTTGGAGTTTCTCTAATTGTTGTATCTTGGGAGACAGATTACCAATAAACTCAGCACCCTCGAAGTGGCAGAAAATTTATCTTAAGAAAACTGCGATCGTGCAGGCCTCAACACAATTTCGATTTATAATCTTCAAATTCGGTTTGATCGAAATTTATTTCTTTGTGGTTCTATTTTTATTGTTCGTTTAAAATAATAATTTTATATTTATAATGTTTTATTACTATTATTTTTGTTTGGATTAACCACTCATGATTTCTAGCAATCTCAAGGCAGATTTGATTGTTTAATCCAAGATGAACAAATTATTGTGTCGAGGATAATTGAAATAGTCATGTCGCAAAGCCGCTCATGAATTTCGACCACCTATGTTTATTACCGTAAATCTCGCGGAAATTGGAATTCACGTTGGATGAATTCAAAATTACACGGAGAATTGAGTCACTGACATGAAATTCAATCGAATCTGAGTTGTTACCTTTTAGTAGGTAAGAATCAATTTGATTCCTATAAATTATGGCAGTAGAATTGTTGAAGGGTGGTTTTGCTTCCCAAAGGTGGTAGGTGTGTGCACAAGGTAGTGGGGGGAATATTTCATTAAGGTAATCATAGATTCCTTAAATAAGTTTTATGGTACTTTGTAATAATATCATATATGTGAATATTTCATTAAGGTAATATTCTTTGTTGAATTAATATCATATATGTGAATATTTCATAAAGTATGATATTAATTCTCTAATAATATTTTTGATATTATTATGTTTAAGCTAATTTATTTATTTTAAAAATAATATTTACCTTAATGTTGAATATAACATAAAAAGAAATATCATTTTATGTGAAATAATAATTATTGAGATGATTATTATTTGTGTTTGAAACACTTTGAATTATCATTTTTAATTAATAATTTTCCTTGAAAAAGTGTAAACACAGAGAACATGTTGATTGTTTTAGAAATAAAGATCTCGTAAATAATTTGTTTTGGGAATTATTTCCTACCGTTGATCTTCCAAACAATAATCAAAGAAATTTAAAACAAATGACTAATTCTTTTTGAAGAATTAAGTTACTTTGATATCTAATTTTTGATTTTAGTGTCACTAATCTCAATATTTAAGATAAATAAATCAGAAAATTTATTTCTTTGATAGAATCTTGCACTGATTCTATTTTTGTAAGGAAAATAAATCACTAATTTATTTCTTCAAAGAATCTTATTGAGAATCCTTGATGATTCTATTTGGAAATAAATCTATGATTTTATTTCATGTGAATGTTGAAAATTGGGATACAGTAAATAAATTTATTTTCAGGAATTTAATTCTTGTCGTTATAACGGATTTACTTGATCTTTTTTTATCAAACAAAGTGAACAAATCTGTTTTAAGAGAATTTGTTAGTAGATGTAACAATGGTTACTAATTCTACAACGTTGATTCGATCAAGGTCTTGAATCAAAGCATAGAAGAAAGTCATTCTCTATGTTAAAATTCTTAAAGCTTATTCTGATGTATGTTATAAAATACACAGTGTTTAAAATTGGCTTAAGAATTATGAGGATTGTTGGACCGTAAATGGAAGATGTTGATACTAAGAAATTCTTAGTGATTGATTCCAAATTATAGTGAATTAAAGGCAATGACTTAATTGATCACTCAAACTTAAATGTTTGCAAGAACTTCCATAAACGGGTGATTGAAAGAAATATTAAAAGTACATGTCTAAGATTGGTTCTTTGAAAATACTTGGTTCTTAAGTGTGCCTAGTGCACCAACTCTATTATCATAAGTTACCTACCTGGTGTATTGTTTATTATTATTCTTTCAAACTAAAATCTTGTGAACTTTTGTTTTAGGATTCTAGTTTACTAAAATCTTATCGTCTAACAAAAGTTAGAAATTATAATTTTGTGTCTAATTTTTAGTCTTTGACTAATTTTTTGATAATTTAACAAATTTATAATATTTTGATTGTGACTATGTGACACAATCAGTAAAATTCATGAGAAGGATTTCAAAATGTGACAACAAAGATGTATTTTTGATCATGATGAATTTGATCAAAAGAAAATCCTCCTAGTGCTAGAGAGGATAAAGTAAATATTGTTATCATCTTTAAATGTTGCTTAGCAAATATTTTTGAGGAAAATATTGCTAGAGCAAACATGTTGAAAGTAAAAAACGACTTCAAAGCGTAAATTAGGTGGTGTATCTCAAGAAGCTAATTTTCATGAGAAAATGCTTCAATTGTTGTGTGATATGGAATAAATCTTTGGACTACATCCAAATGAGATCAATATTATAATAATATTTTTTCATAATAATTGATATGATGACAATTGTTTGAAGGAAATTTATTACCTTCATGATAGAAAAATTTAGTTTTGCTTAAAAGCAAAGTTGATATAAGGAAATTATTCCTTATAAGAAAGATGTTGAAACCCAAATTGATTAATTTAAGGAGAAACTCTATGTGAATAATATTGTAACATCCAAAGGTACAATGATTTTTAAGATAACTTATAAAAGAATTAAATCTTCAGAATATGCCTAACATGTAGGAGAGTTGTTCTATCAATTAAGTGTAAGACACTATATAAGTTATGGAATGAAATAAAGCCTTCCTACAAGTATATAAAAATATGGGGTGTCACACCAAGGTAATATTCCATTACCAAAGAAAATGAAAATAAGTTGATTGTATTCTCATTGGCTATGTGAAACATAGCAATGAATATCAATTTTTATAGAAAAATATGATAATGGAAAAGAATGATTCATTCTTTAAAAATGTACTTCCTAGAGAAGTTGATCCAAGTTTCGTAAAACGAACTATGGATATGATAAAGAGTCCACATGTTCAACAAATGATTAAAATAAAGATATTGTCATGATGACATATAAGTGTGACAAATGATGATTTGTCAAACCGGCTAGGATATATGATCCTATGTTGATGACGTAAAATAAAAAGGTAAATATACCAAAGACCTATCAATTCAAGATTGATATGAAAAATATGAGATTGATACATTTGATTATGGTATCCAAATCAAACAATCACTTAAATGTCTCATATTGATAAAGTCACGCTGCATAGAAAAAGAAGTTTGGACAGGATGTTTCCGGCATAGCCAAAACTCCAAATACGAGCCAATACTTGTTGAAATGGAATATGCAAATGTAATATACAATCTAAATATATTGTACTACACAAAGTAGTGTTTTCACTATGAGCAGTTTAAGCAGATTCACAAAATAATCCAAGATCAAAACCTGGATAATAATTGTGTAAATTTTGAGATATCTCAGAGATACTCAAGATTGTAAAGCATTATTCCATAAAGATTCTTCAATATAAGTGAATATTTTCACATTGAATTAATAAGCTATGTCATGTGTTTTCTCAAGAAAAACGTTTACGACCAGATTCAAAATAGAATCTGAGTTTGAGATCCAGATAATTCTAGAAAAAGTTAAATGACTTTAAAATATCTTATAGGATACTCATGAATGGCTTGAACATGTGTCAACAATGATTATTGGTTGAGCATATAGTTTTATGAGTAACGGTAATTTGAGACGTATGTGTTAATCAATTTAATACCGTTAAACAACTGATCTCAAATAGAGTTATCGCTTTTGATCAAAGGATAACATTATGGATTCAATAACCTAAGGGTTGAATCGAAATTAAGTTGAGAAAATATCTAAAGGAATATGACTAAAGCCCATGAAAAAAAAGGCGTTATGTGAAGGAAAAAAACTACCTAGTTGACTGGAGATCCCAAGATCTAGGTTCAAAGGGATAACCTAATTGCATAGATATGTGCGGTCACTGTGGGTGTTCCTTTCCAAGTCCATTCCTATGATGTAAACAGTGACAAGAATTTGGTAAAGGTTAAGCAAAAGCTTTTAATGACTATTGTGTGCTTCGACGAGCCAAGCAACATAAGTCACCTATGTGAGAGTGAAGTGGGGCCGTCTCAAGGAGACTATTGGGCATAGTTATTTCATACTCTTGCAGAACCAAGAGATGGACACGGTCATAAGGGCATAATCATGAGAGTTGTATCTCTTGTTAGAGAGATATGTGTGTGAAGTATGTCATCGTTTACACCAACGACTAACAGTTCAAGGACATCTTTTTTACTGATTAGCTAGTAAAGTAAATATACTTTCACAAGAGAAGTTTCAAGGGTGGACACCTACCTATCCTATGCATCTATCAATCGTAGAGCCTATCACCATATTGTGCCAAAATGTTTTGATAAAAACATCAATTTCATTCATGTGAGGGATTGCTGGAAAATAGTGAGCAATGCCCATCTTTGAAGCACTTTTTTGAAGTGTAAAGATGAGAATTCGAATAAGGATATTATTGATTCCTATTCTACTTTGCAAGATCTTCACAACGATAGCTCATATGCTCAAAATTGTTAAGTGATGAATGAGAAATTAATGCTCAAAGTAGAAAGGTCAAGAATAAAATAAGGAACAAAGAAACCCTCATCTCATATTCATGGGATAAATGAAGTGGGAAGTGTTTATATACACTTACCCACATAGTTGTCATTGAATGACTTAACTCTAGGTTGGGGTGCACGACGTGGGCAATGCAAATATCTGGACCAGTCGAGCCCTTTGTGGACTTGCAGATATTTTACCCATTATGAATATTTTTCCTTAATTTATTTTATTTTTTATCCAAAAGGAGTTTGTATTCAGTTGAAATACATATAAAGGAGCAGTTATAACTGCTCATGATATTTTTGGATAATGGAGGGACAATGGCTAATTTTAGTCTTAAATTTAAATTTAATTTAATTTAAAATACTAGATAATTAAGCATTATCCTTAATATTTCGAATTTTAAATTTGTTTAGATTGCTCACTGTTGCCCTAATTCTCTATTATAAATATGAGTTGATTCCTCAATTTAAAACATATCTCATATATCGTAAATACATTTTCTCTCATATTTTCTTCTGGTGATTGGAGAAGGCAAGAATAGTTCGGGAACTCAGCAACCATGCTATTGTTGGAGTTCCTCTAGTTGTTGTATCTTGAGAGACAGACGACCAATAAACTCAGCACTCTCGGAGTGACAGAAATTTGTCTTAAGGAAACTGCGATCGTGCAGGCCTCAACACAATTTTGATCCTTTTCCGCTGCATTTATGCTCGTTTAATAGTTACATTTGGTATGCGAGCCATGTTAAATCTCTGCCTTGTCATGTTTAATTTTTCTCAAAATTTAAATGTCATTTTGATCTTTAAATTTTAAAATTTTGAGAAAAATTATGTTGCAGAAATTTTATTTTCATAAGATTAATTTCTAAAATTTATTTAAGTAAAAATAAATTAATAAATTTTAGAAATTAATATATAGTATGTGCCTAAACTAAGATATGTTGTAACTTAGTTATATACATAAAATTAGGTACATAAACCTTAGTACTTATTGCATAAAGCTTTAGCAATAAAACTATAGAATATGTCTAGAGATCTATATAATTTATTTAATTAGAGAATTAGCCACAACAACTTTAATTAAATAAAAATTATAATAAGATCTCATAAGGACTAGACATAAAACGTTGCATAATGAACAAGCAACACTTTAAATAAAGTTTAGGGTTAATATCTAGCAAAGTGATTTTAATAATTTTATTTAGTTAAAGACTAGCCACAACATCTTTAGTTAAATAAAATTACTAAGGTTAAAAATCAAATAAAGAAAGCTTTGATATTAAATCCCTTAACATTAAGGTAAAAATTATTAGATGAATTTTTATAATTACCCACAGGAGTTATAAAAATAAATTTAATAATTTTTATATAAAGGATAGAAATTATTCTATCAAAATGAATCTAATTGAATTAAAAATTTAGCCCACAAGCAATTTTTATGTCACTGGATTCATTATTTCTATAATTTGCATTGATAAATTATAGCTTATGTTATGCCTCAAATTTCTATTAAGCATACATATCAATTTATTTTGCAGCATTATTACCTATGAATATCTCTGATAATAGAGTAGATATCCCTGAATTAACTAGTAAGAACTTTAAGTTCTGGAAGAAGGGTATTCTTCTTCAATTAGGGTGTATGGATATTGACTATGCTATAAGGAAATCTGAACCACATATAAGTGACACCAGCAATCAGGCTAATCTTTCTCTATATGAAAAATGGGAGCGATCCAATCGCTTAAGTATTATGTTCATTAAGAGCAAGGTTCCTGTTGATGTTTGTGACTCGATTGAGCATTATGAGAATGTCCAAGAGCTATTAAAGGCTATAAACAGTTTCAGACTTCTTAAAAGTCATTAGCCAGCACCTTAATTATGAAGTTTACATCTCTAAGGCTCACTACGGTGTGAGGTGTGTGTGAACACATCAATAAGATGCGTGATTTGGCAGCTCGACTTAAGGCACTTAAGGTTGAAATATCTGAATCTTTCTCTTATAACACACATAAAGACAAATGGTCTATTGGTGATGTTTTGACCATGTGTGATCAAGAAGAGGGTAGGCTCGTACTAGAGATGGGAGAGAGTGCACTAACAGTTACTCAAGGAAAGCATTTAGTCCAAGCTAAGAAAAATGGGAAAGCAAAAATGCAACCCCAAGCTGACATCAAGAAAGAGTCCACGTGTTTCTTTTGTAAAAAGAAGGGACACATGAAGAAAGACTGTGTCAAGTATAAGGGCTGGCTTGAAAGGAAAGGTAAATCAATCTCACTCGTTTGCTTTGAGTCAAATATGGTTGATGTTAATTATAACACATGGTGGATTGATTCTAGTTCTACAATCCATGTCTCAAATTCCTTACAGGGATTAAAAAACATGAGGGAACCAGTGGGAGCTGAGCGATACATCTATTCAAGAAACAAGATGCAATCGCATGTGGAAGCTATTGGGACCTATGAATTAGTGCTTAGTAGTGGCTTTGTTTTAATTTTAGAAAAGACTTTTTATATTCCTAGTTTTTCTAGAAATTTGATTTATGTTTCAAGACTTGTACCCTTGGGTATTGTTTTAATTTCTTGAATGTTGGTTTCAATTTATTTTATAAATCTGAAATTGTTGAAAATAGAATTTTATATGATGGTCTTTACTCTATTGATTTACAAAATAATGTCACTCATAATGTTATGCACATTCAAACCGGTACTAAGCGTTGTGATATAAATGAAGATTCCTCTAGTTTATGGCATCGAAGATTAGGTCATATCTCTATTGAAAGGATTAAAAGATTAGTAAATGATGAGGTACTCAATACCTTGGATTTTACTGATTTTTATACTTGTGTAGACTGCATTAAGGGTAAGCAGACTAACAAGTCAAAGAAAGGTGCTAAGAGGAGTTCGACCATATTGAAAATCATCCATTCTGATATCTGTTGCCCAGATATGGATGTGCAATGTCAGAAATACTTTATCACTTTCATAGATGATTACTCACGATACATGTATCTCTACATGCTTTATCATAAAAGTGAAGCGTTAGAAGCCTTTAAGGTTTTCAAGGCTGAAGTATAGAAACAATGTGGTAAGCAAATAAAGATTGTGAGAACGGATAGAGGTGGTGAGTATTATGGTAGATACACAGAAGATGGACAAGCACATGGTCCATTTGCGAAGTTTCTTCAAGACAACGGTATAGTTGCCCAATACATCATGCCAGGCTCGCCTGATCAGAATGGTGTTGCGGAAAGAAGAAACCGAACTTTAATAGACATGGTGCGAAGTATGCTTAGTAGCTTTAAACTACCTAAGTCTTTATGGGTTGATGCTCTCAAGACGACTGTGTATATATTAAATCGTGTTCCAACCAAACTATCTCAAAAACACCTTTTGAGTTATTCAAAGGTTGGAAACCGAGTTTGCGACATATACGCGTATGGGGGTACCCGTCTGAAGTGCGAATTTATAACCCACAAGAAAAGAAACTAGACCCAAGGACTATTAGTGGGTATTTCATTGGATATGTCGAAAAGTCTAAAGGTTACAGATTCTATTGTCCATCTAATAACACTAGAATTGTGGAATCAAGAAATGCAAAATTTCTTGAGAATGACTCAATCAGTTGGAGTGATCTGTCTCAGGATTTAATAACCGTAGATCAACCATCCACTTTAAGTGAGAGATTGCTTATCATATATAACGCCCCTCAAGCTCAATCGGGTGTTGAACAACCAATCAATGGAGTTCCACAAACTGTTGAAAATACTCCAATAGATCAAGTTGTTCAAGAAATTCCAGAAATTATTGAACAACCAGTTGGACAACATGATTCGCAAGAGAATGTTGGTTCAACATTAAGAAGATCTATTAGAGAAAGAAAATCAGCAATTTCTAGTGATTATTTTGTGTATTTACAAGAATCTGACTATAATGTTGGAGCTGAAAATGACCCTGAGTCATTTTCAAGTGCCATGAGCTGCAATGAGCCACAATTATGGTATGATGCTATGAAGGATAAGATGAATTCTATTAAGAGCAATGAAGTCTGGGATCTTGTCCCGTTGCATAATGGTGTAAAAGCCATTGGATATAAATGGGCCTTCAAAACAAAAAGAGACTCAAAAGGCAACATGGAAAGATTCCTTACGCATTTTGTTAGCATTAGTAGCTCAATTTGACCTTGAGTTACAACAGATGGATGTGAAAACTGCCTTTCTTAATGGTGATCTAGAGGAAGAGGTATACATAAAACAACCTGAAGGATTTTCCTCTAGTGATGGTGATCACTTAGTTTGTAAGTTAAAGAAATCCATATATAGATTGAAACAAGCCTCCCGACAGTGGTATTTAAAGTTTCATGAAGTTATCTCTTCATTTGGTTTTGTTGAAAATATCATGGATCAATGTATATACCAGAAGGTCAGTAAAAGTAAAATTTGTTTCCTTATCTTATATGTGAATGACATTTTACTTGCAACAAATGACAGGGGTATGCTACATGAGGTGAAACAATTTCTTTCTAAAAACTTTGATATGAAAGATATGAGTGATGCGTCTTATGTCATTGACATTAAGATTCATCATTATAGACATAAAGGTATCTTAGGTCTATCTCAAGAAACCTATATCAACAAAGTTTTAGAAAGATTTCGGATGAAAGATTGTTCACCTAGTGTTGCTCCTATCGTGAAGGGTGATAAGTTCAATTTGAACTAATGCCCGGAGAATGAATTTGAGAAGGAGAAAATGAGAAACATTCCATATGCTTCTGTTATAGGAAGCCTGATGTATGCTCAAGTCTGTACAAAACCTGACATTGTATCTGTCGTTGGGATGTTGGGAAGATATCAGAGTAATCCATGTATAGACCATTGGAAAGTTGCAAAGAAGGTTTTGAGATATCTCAAAGGGACAAAAGAATACATGCCTACATATAGACGATCCGACCATTTAGAGGTGATTGGCTACTCCGATTCAAACTTTGCTGGTTGTGTTGATTCACGTAAATCAACATCAGGCTATATATTTATGTTTTCCAACGAAGCTATATCTTGGAGAAGCATTAAGAAGACCTTAACTGCTACTTCCACTATGAGGCCGAGTTCGTTTCATGTTTTGAGGCTACCTCACATGGAATATGGTTAAAGAGTTTCATTTCTGGGCTTAGACTTGTGGACTCAATTTCTAGGCCATTAAGGATATATTATGACAATTTAGCTGCTGTCTTTATGGCTAAGAACAACAAAAGTGGAAGTCGAAGTAAACACATCGACATTAAGTATCTAGCCATAAGGGAACGTGTTAAGGAAAAGAAAATGGTCATTGAGCACATTAACACTGAGCAGATGTTAGCTGATCCTTTGACTCAGGGTATGCCACCACATAAATATAAGGATCATGTTGTCACTACGGGACTTATTCGTACTTTGTAATTTTTCATTGTAAGAACAATTCAGTTGAAACTCTAATAAAATTTGATATTTCTCATTTATGTTGTGTACACATTAAGTTTATTGTTTCGAGAAATATCACTAAAGTTTAGACCTAAAATAAATATTGGGTTTATTCATTAAGTATATTGGCTAAAGCGTTAAGACTTGATGTATTGTGATACATGAAAGATACAACTCAATAATAAGAGAAAATATCGCCATGATTCATACATTATGTTTTAGCATTAAGTACTCATAATTGACACGAACCAAGTGGCAGAATGTTAGTAAACCACGTTAAGTGGTTCGTGGCCTCCATGTTTTGCATGAGTGGAGTTGGCAGTTCATGTTAACTTTAATTTAGAATATTTTTACTTTGCTTATCATGGTGGACGTGGGGTTGTAGATCATGTAACCGGCCATAGTATTGGTTTTTGATGTGGAACCAATCACTATAAATACTTCATTAGCCTAAGGTCCCTAAGCACCAAGAATTAAGATTCACATATTCCATCTAGTGAGATCTCTCGAGTGCTTAGAAGATCTTCGCGGTTCTAATTATTTTGTAGCCGAGTTTTATGTTTTCACAGTGGTCCGAGGTGTTACCACGGTGGTTCGAGGTGTTAGACGATAGAGCAACCACATCTCAATTTGGCATAAGGTTTTGACAGTGGCTGGAGGTATTTATCTCAATCCTTTTCCGCTGCGTTTATGCTCGTTTAATGCTTACAATATAGACTTTAGATGTGCACTAAATTCTTGTTCTATCTATACATAAATCCTTCTTGTTTTATCTAATCTCATTTTAAAATAATTCATATAATTATTTGATATTTTGACCCTTTCAATTTTTATTTTCTTTTTGTTTGATCAATCAATACATTTATTTTTATTATTAACATAATAAACCATGTATTCATTGTTATTAGATTTTTATTATATTTATTATAAAATCTGACTAGTATATTTTGGTAACCAATATATTTTTTTATTTTAATTATTATGTATATTAGCATATATATTATTTTTCTATTAAAAATATTTTATTACTTATTCTGATTTTTATTATTATATTATTTATATTTCAATAATTTTTAAACGTAGCTTTTAACAATTTACTAAATTTACTATCAATTTACATGCGATTGTATTTCATGACGTAAAGCACCAGATTAAATATATGAAACCTCCCCTCTCAACTTTTGTACTTTCAAAAATAATTGAATTATTATTTTTAATCAAAGTTTCAAACAAAAACCCTTAAATTTTAAAATATATGGTTGATGTGACATGCAAGACAATTTGTATTAAATAAATGTAGAATATTAAATAAACAGATACTTCAGAATCATTAAAATTTTTAATATTGTAGTCATTTTTTATTACAATATCTAAATTTAGCTCAAAACAATTGGACCATTAGTGTACATATTAAATGTTAAGATATTTCTATGCTAGTATTTAAAAGATTTAAATGGAGAAAAATGAAAGATACAAAAAATATAAATGAATGGATGATTTTAAAACTAATTCAATATCTTAAAACATATTTATATTATAATGTCATTCATATTTTTATTAAATAAACATGGCCAAAATAATCTTACTTCGCTGAAATGATTTACAAAAAGAAACATGTGTAAATGAAACTCAGATGTAACTTGATATTTGGGTTTTGTACGAGAATCACTTGGTTTTAGAAATGAGAATAAATTCAGCTTCAATTATCAAACTATCTTTCACCATGTATCCCTTGGAAGCGTAGTAAACGACCTCTAAAGGCACAAATCAAGGATAACCCCAACTGGTTGTGGAGGAAGAAAACCAACACTTAACAACTGTAAGAACATTAAAAAAAAAAAATTTAAAAAAATCATCAGAGAAATGATTTGGTTTCTGAGTATTTCGAAATGAAAAAATCATCAGATAAAAGACTTTAAACTTATCTATCCCTTCCAAGTGATTTGAAATGATTTGGTTTCGGAGTCGTAGTTTATATTTCACATAAACTTCACGCTTGGGTAGGAGTGTATCGGATTTAGCTAGTTAAAAAAAAATAGATAAATATGTATGCATACACTTGAAATCTCCTTTAGGATAAACCAACAATTTCCTGACACCCATAAGAATATATCACTTATCATAGCATACAATCGTATAGTTTTCTAACTTGCTTTGTAATGGAACAAATATAATAAAAAAGGGAAGTAATTGTATAAACTAAAATCATATAAATATAAATATGAAGTGAAAGAAAAGTTAAATATGAAAAATACCATTTTATGCCATGTATGAAAACAACAGAAGACTCGTAAGATTTCAGGTGTAATTTAGAAAGGTTATCCAGCTTAAAAGTAATTGTCCGGCCAAAGGACTTCTTCAACACTGATTTCTCCACTGTAAGAGTACGTTGAATCACAAAAACCTCAGCCCCAAAAAAGCAACAATCGTCAACCAAGTAACCATTAGCAGCATCATTAAAAGTCCCTCGGGAAAGGAATTGAGAAAAACCCCATTCAGTCTTCATCTCATAAAAACGACGAACAGGAACATCCATATCTACATATAACATTTCCAAGCACCTGAATTAATCATGTATACTGTAACAGGTTTATACCAAAAAAACAGAAGAAAAAAGAAAAGTGTAGGCAATCCAATCAACCTTTGATGACCAAGTACTGATCCTGAATCTGGTCAAACACAAATAACTTGAAATCAATATTAACTTCCCAATTAAGAGAAATTTTCAGTCTTTTCAAGTTTCAAGTAGAGGGAGATGTATCCTCTTCCACTGCTCTTTTTGTTTCCAGTGGGGTACAATACTAGTCTCCTGCGCAAAATTCAAATCGATATCATAAGGAAGTACCAGACTATTATCAAAGCTAAAAAGTGTGAGCACTCACCATTGGTGACCCCCTGCTTCAAATGCATTAGATTTGTACTTCATCACCTTCTCCTCAACCAATAAAGAGAATGACACTATTTTAAATAAGTAATGACATGGCGGATACAACCTTGTCGTTCTTGCTAATCTTGAATATTAGCAACAAAATCAACATAAAAAATTTTGGATTAATTTATTTAGACTTCATACATTCAAGATATATATACACCCCTGGATTCTTATTGAAAGGAAATCAAAGAAGATATACACACCATTCTCTACTGAGACATCCATGATACTTGAGAATCTATACTACTTTAACTGAATACAGATTGTTTTCATTCATGAGTTTGTATAGAAGAAGAAGATGATAAATATACATGCATAGTATAGTATAGAGAGACGGTTGAGTTTTTGTTGTCCCTTGCATGTGCATGCACCATAAATACTGCACTTAATTCTTTATTCGTTGGGAAAGAGCTTAAAGGTTGGGTGTAAGTAAACCCACCTAAAGAAATCGACAACCTTTTGGGAACGTAGCCTTGTACTGGTCAAACGAAAATAACTTAATTTCGACATTAAATTCCCAATGAATTGAGAAAGTTACAGTCTTTTCGATTTCCAAGTGTAAGGGAACGTAACCACTTCGATTACTCTTATTTCATTTCCATTCAGCTCCAATGAAGACAAACAACAAACCATTTATTTCTGACTTATCAAGAATAGAAATCCTTTCTTTTTTATGCCTTTTATTTATGCTCTTACATTAAAAATTTAAGGTTAGGGTTAAAATTCAGGGTAGAGTTTAGGAAATTAAGCATAGGTACATTTTTAAAAATTTAGAATTTAAAAAATTTATGGTTAAAACTTAAAATCTAAATTTTTAGTGACACCAAAAAATTAAAATATATATATTCACTTCCTAAATCGATACACAGATTATGCAATCCTTATAGTTTTACGGATCGATGGTTAGTTTAAAATTTTAGGTTTTAGGATTAGTTAATTTAATTTAAAGTTAATATTTATAGTTAAGAATTTAAGATTTAAATTTTATAACATAAATAAATATATTTATTTAGACACACTGCGTCAAAATTTTATTCGTGTGTTTATATAGGAGATTTTAATTTAATATATATAGGTATAGTGACCGTTGAGTTTTTCTTGTCCCTTTTATTTGCATGCATCGTGTTTTTCTTTAAAAACTTTAGACTGAAAGATGTAATTGAAGGAAACAACTACAAAAGTAGATCATAATCTTCTAAACTCTATAGTTGCTCTATTTTGCCGGAAATCAACCTTCTTTAGTAGAATAAATTAAGAATATCATTAAACTTTAATATTTGTATTTAAAATATCATTTAATTAACAAATGATATTATTATACCATTGAATTTTATATTTTTTCATTATTATTATTATAACTTAACCTTGTTTTTTTCTCAATCCAAGCAATTGGCCTTTAAACGACAGATCTTAAATGTAAAACATTGTTTATTTTCATATAGTTGTTTTAACGTATAAGATAAAATATAATAAAAATCAAGAAACATTATATTTGAAGAAGCTTAAACCAATGAACTCTAAGATAAAAGATTTACAACAAACCACTAGACTAACTTAAAAACTTAATATAATCCTAACATAAATAGTATACATAATACAACAGTTGAACTGAATTTCATTTATCACATAATATAATTTTATAAATACATATTATTTATAATTTATATGAAAAAATTAAAATATCATTTATAATATATAGAACTAAACCTCAAACCCTAAACTATACACAAGGACAAAGCTAAATATATATAATTAAATCTAAAATCTCAAACCCTAAATATGTCTAACTAAATTCTAATCTCAAACCTAAAAAGCTAAAATTAAAATATTTTTATAATATATATTAAGATTTTTAATATAAATTATAAATAATATTTTAGTCTTCTGATTGGACTTTAGGGATTATAATTTAATATTTAGTTATGCATATATGGTTTGTATTTGGGGTTTAGTTGTATATATTGTTTAGGGTTTAAAGTTTATGATTTAAAATTTATTATACATAAGTTTAAGATTTAAGGTTTAGTATATATAATTTAGATTTTAGAGTTTAGTTATATATATTATAAATAATATTTTAATTTTACTATATAAACCATAGTGTATCAGTTACATAGATTACAACATATAATTGAAGCCTCTAACCAACATAAAAAATCCACAGCTTGGGTTAACACTTATTTATTGATACGAGAATTCGGTCGTTATAGAATTGATGAGTTTGTCAAACTTGAACGTCTTGAAGTTCTTTGCTTTCTGATAGTCTTTTTTGAATTCTCAAGATTCAAAAAGTGAATAAATCAATATCCTCACAAGCTTGTCATTCAAAATCTCCTCTCCATATCCCTTAATCTTGTTTATAAAAGTTGAGAATTAATCAAACATACTCTATATATTTTCTTCCGAGATTATCTTGAAGTTTTTATAGTTAAGGTGAAATAGATTAATCATTGTCTCCTTCACCTCGTTGGTTTCTTTATATGTGACTTTAAACTTGTTTACACTTTTTTGACATTTTTACAAGAAGAAGCTTTTACATATTTTTCTGAACCAAATGCACAATTGAATGTGTAAAGATTTTGCATTGAGCTTCATTTTTTCTTGTGTTTCATATTTTATTCCGCATGGTTTTTTTGTAAAAGATTAGGGTATCTTAGATGATCTCCTAAAGTTTGTAATTGATGGATTCAACGATGATTATCTTTATATTCTTCCAATAAAATTAATCGATATCTTTAAAATAAGGTGGTTTATCGTTGGATTGTTTCATTTCAACTAGTGAATTAATGAATTGTCAAGCTTCAAACGATTAAGTGTCAATAGGGGTGTAAGTTGAATTTTGGTTGATTAAAATATAAGATATAAAAAAAATAAAAGCTGACACGATGATTTATAGTGATTTAAACTTTTAATCAAGTTTTACATTTAGTACCTTAGCATCTAACTAAGAATTTTCTTTTTAATTCACTATAGATTTTTCTCTTTTTCTTGGGTTTAAGGAGATAATCCTTACATACCGAGACTCTTATCCTAAAATCTTAGCAACACTATTTCAAAGAGAAAAGACACAATAGTAAACAAGAAAAATCTCAAAAGAAAATTGTTTGCAAGTTGAAATACTTATTCAAATCTAAATTCTTAAGTAAATTTAACGATTATAGTTGATAAATGTTTTCTAAAAATGATAATTTTAAGGAAAACACACTTTTCTAAATCATAAAATGTTGGGTTATTATTTCATTTTCTTCTATAGTCGCTTGAGAATGTTTTTTATACGACATGTGAGCTTGTAATCATTTTCGATTGTTGAAGTTAGTTTAATAAAAAAATAATAAATTAAAAATATATAAAAACAGAAAAAATTAATTAATTTGCGATTGTAAACCTGCCCCAATGAATTAAAAATAATTTAGAGATTCATGAACAATCGTGAATCGTCCCTATGATATAGGCAGATACAACATGTGATCATGTTATTGTCGTGTTTAGACATAGCACCCAATTCCTTAAAATTATAAAGTTCAAAAATACCATGATTGACACTGACAGATTACTAAAAAAGCAAGAATTATGAAAATATTATAGATTTTAAAAGAAAAATAAATCAGGGAGGAAGAAAAAGAAAAAAAAAACGTCTGAGAAAACTTTCAATAAGAAAAAAAATATAAGATAAGTCTTATATTATTTTAATCAATTGGGTCTATTATATATAGCTAATAGCCCAACTACGGTAGTTTTAACAAACTAACTGATTAACTATTTGCTAATATACTAACAAATTTAAACTTTGCTTATGTATTCTTCTAATATCTTTTCGGGTTTTTTATTGTCCATGAAATTTAAAACATGATTCACTACCATGATTTGTTCAAAATTTACCAAAAGCTCCAGGTGACAGTGGCTTGGTGAGAATATCAACGATTTGTTTAGTAGAAGAAACAAAATTGACCACTAATTTTCCAACTAACACAGATTCACGAATAAAGTGAACATCAATCTACTCATGTTTGACTCGAGTATGGTGTGTTGGATTGGCAACCATGGACACTGCAGTGGTGTTATCATGCCATACCGATGAAACCCTAGCTAGTGTGATTTCAATTTCTGAGAATAGATGTATCCACATCAACTCTGACATGGTATTCATTAAACTTCTGTACTCTGTCTCTGAGGATGATCTTGATACCACACTATGCTTTTTTAAACACCAAATTATAGGATTATCACCTAAATATATGCAATATCTTACAATAGATCTTTTGTCTTGAACTGTTGTCGTCTAGTTTGCATCCAAATAACATATCACATCCAAATACCTAGTGAATTTATAAGTCAGCTCATAGGAGATTGTTCCTCTAAGGTATTGCAGTATACGCTTTACAGTTTTTCAATGTATATCCCTTGGTTGATTCATATATTGTCTGACCTTATTGACAATAAAAGCAATATCAGGTTGTGTTAAAACATACATATTGTAAAACCCCAACAATACTTCGATACAAATGTATGTCTGTAAAGTCATGCTAATCACCTGTATGCAATTAAAGGCATACAATCATGGGAGTTAGAACATAATTACATAAGCTCATATTGGCCTTCTCTAGTAATTCAACAACATACTTTCTTTGATTCAAAATTAGACCAGTTGATGACTGTTGAATCTCTATTCCAAAGAAAAACTAAGGTTGACCAAGATCCTTGAGCAAAAATTCTGAAATTATAAACTGAATCATACTAGAAACTTTAGCATCAACATTGCTTGTTATGATAATATCATCTACATTGACTATCATAACAAGCAAGGATCAACATTGCTTGTTATGTTTTTGATTCTCAATGTATTGAACCATACTCGTGGAGCTTGCTTAAGCCCATAAAGTTCATTCTTCAATCGATAAATTAGTACTTCTCCATTTGATCCTTGCTTCTTAAACCTTGGAGGTTGACTCGTAAAATTTCTTCTTCCAACTCAGTATTCAAAAAGGCATTGTTGATGTCAATTTGTCTAATAGTCCATCTTTTAAGAATAATTGTACTTAGAACAATTCTAATAAGTAGCATCTTTCACTATAGGGCTGGAAGTCTCTCTAAAATCACTTCTAATTATCAAAGAGTACCCTTTAACTACTAGTTTGACCTTGTATCTATCAATAGACCTATCCGAGTTTTTTTTTTTATCTTGAATAACCATTTACACCTAACTAGTTTTCGTGAAGGTAGTAAGGGCTACAAATCTCATGTAAGATTCTTTATTAAGGCATCATACTCAGCAAAAAATGTTACATTCCATTCTAGCCGAATAAGAGATTCTTGAATAAATGTTGGTTCAGATGGAACACCTTCTAGTAGATAAACTTTAGGCTTAAAAATATCAAACTTGCTTTTGACAACTGATAAGTGCATAAAAGTTTTAATTTTTATATCATTTTCTCACTCGATTATTACTAATAAAGGACAAATTTAAGTGTAATACTAGATAAATTTGTTTATTTTCCATATTTCAACATCCGAATACTTAATTCATGAATTTATCTATTATTTAGCATAAAACAGATGCATTTGATGGTTTTCTTTCTTAGACAGAAAATTATATCATAGGAATTGTCAAAAAAGAGGATGGATGTTGGAACTGAAGCCGAAATACAAATAAGCACCTGTCACGACAACACTTTGGAGGTCACTACAGTAGATTGAAGATTACAACTAGTGTTCGATAGATAGAGAAAAAGATACCGATTCTAATGGACACAAAGCGAGAAAAATTCGAAGTGGATAAAAGGAGTCAAGCCATGGTCAAAGTCTACGCGAGAATAAAGGAGTTATTTTAGGAATTAGAATAAAGTGTCATAGTTTAATAAGGAGTTGTATTCTTTCCTTTTAGAACTATTTGCTTGTATGAAAGACTTTAACCTTGACTTGGCCTATATAAGTCATCCTTTAGGGTTAGGAAGAGGAGGTCGGGTTCTCATAGAAAAAACCTAAAGCCACCGACAAAGCTATTATATTCTAAACCCCTATCAAGGCTTAGGTTGTTTGTGGAGTAGTTGGGAAAGAAAGTTGCACTCCATTTGATATTTATTAATGCAAACCTTATTTTCATAGTTTATTCTCTCTTGGCGTTTACTCTTCTTTGCATATGAGTCTTCTTTGCATATGAGCTCGGAAAGATAGTATGTAAAGAAAAACATATTTATTTAATATTGGATAGTTAGGCTCATGAAACGAGAGAGTACGGTCTTTGCTCAAGGGCATCCACTAATCCGCAAGGATTTCAGCGACTAAAATGATGCATGTATTTGATTGTTGTTCATCCTTAATTTACGGTGGGAGGTATCTTCAAGACATGGATTTCAACAGTTCTCCGAGCTTATGTATAAGTATGAGACATATGAGGATGCTCTGTCGAACTATGGAAAGTTGAGTTATCGACAAGGCCTAACCCCGCCTAGGCAGCCATGACGACCCTTAGTGCGACCCGCGGCGGCGGCAAGTCAACCTACTGCATTAATAAGTTGATAATAAGTGCAACTGGATTCTCCTCTACAAAGCATTCAGCCTAGCCTTACTTCATTCATTATTCTTTGTATTCTTTATTTAGTTCTTAAATTAGTTTACTTTAGTTATCTCAACCATTTAAATATTTGTGTTTTTAATTTTACAAAGTGCAGGTTTAAAGAGTAGTCAAGGTTGATCCAGTCCCTGTAGGTTCGACAATCTAAAATACTACAATTTGGTGAAAGATGGAAAAATATAGGACTTCTTAGCCCTCACCAAATTTGACATCGTTACCGAGGACTGACGTTTAACTTTACTACAATTATTTTTGCACTCTTTTATTTTTATTTTTATTTTAGTTTTCCTTAAATAACTAGGGTTTTTTTGTGCATGACTAGGTCCAATCCTTCGATAGACCAGTACCCTTACGATCCTAGAATCGAGAGAACTGCAAGGCATCTGCGACAAAGAAAAAGAGAAATGATGAATACTAGCCAGCCGAACAACGCTGGCATGAATGCTACCGAGGCAGAAAACCAAAGCGCATTCGCAGTTGTTGATCCTACCAATCCTCCTCGACATGAGCGTGTACGCACTGTCCGTAATTATCTGGAGTAAGATTTGGATGGATTAACTCATGTCGTAGTAATGCCTAATATTGAGGTAGACATTTTGAACTCAAACCGATCATGTTCAACATGATCAATACTCTAGGTCAGTTTAGGGGATCGGCCAACGAAGATGCTCGACAACATCTTAAATCATTTTTAGAGATTTGCAATTTATTCAAGCTGTCGAGAGTCTCTACTGACATACCAAAGTTAAAACATTTTCCTATACACTAAAGGATAGGTCAAAATCTTGGCTAAATAACCTCTAGCCTGGATCGTTGAACTCATGGACAGAACTATGCCAAAACTTCTTGATACGTTTCAGTTATACTAACATGATGAATAAATTGAGAAATGATATAATGTCATTCAGACAGGAAGAAGATGAGTCTATGTATGTGGCTTGGGAAAGATATTGAGAATTTATAGAAAATATCCCAAGCATGGATTGCCCGAGTGGACACAAGTGTCAATCTTTTACATTATAGTCAACACTCCCACGAGAATGATGTTTGATGCTTCCGTTAACGACACACTATTAGACCGCCCATCCCATGAGAGTCTAAAGATTCTAGATAGATTAACAAAGAATAATTATCAACACCCGACCACTAGACGAAAAGTAACAAGGTAAGGTATGACAAATTTTGACTCTTCAGATTCTATCCTAGCTCAACTATAAGCTTTGACAAATACAGTAAAGGATCTGCATAAGCTAAGTCATGTTCGAAAAGTAAAGGCAGTCACTATTTTCCGTGAAACATGTGGTGACAATCATAACTCGAACGAATGCCCGCAAAATCTAGAGTCCACTTTTTATGTTAGAAATTTTAACCAGAATAATATGTCCAATAATTACAATCCAGCATGGAGACAAGGAGCAATCCGAGCAACGCACTAAACCTACAACATCAAACTTTGCAAAATACCAGATTCTAGCAGAATAACAGAACGTTTCAGCAATAGACGTCATAGCAGGTGCTGCCGTAGCAGCAAATAATCGATATCCAAACCATGGAAAATACGCTACAAACATTTATAACTCAGACTGGTGCTTATATAGCAAACACAAACAAATTCATTTAAAGAGCTAACACATTCATGGATAGAGATGAGATGAGGATGCAAAACAATGAAGCAACTCTGAAAACGTTAGAAATGACTGTAGGGTAGATAGCACAGAAGATGAATAATCAACTTTTAGAAGGTCTACCGAGCGATACTGAAGTCGCTTAACTGGCCCACATGAACAGTGTAAAGCTATATCCACCATAAGTGGATAAAAATTGAAGGACTCCTGAGATACCTGCTAGGACAGTAGGTAAGAATCTTGAGACAGTAATTCAAAAGAAAGTTACTAAAGAAAAACCTGAGGCAAAGGAACCAACAGACGCTGTAGAAGATGATGCTGTAGAAAGTGATGTCGTAGCTACACTGAAAATTAGATTTCAATGTTTTGAAGAGATTGAAGACCTGAGATTACCACCACTATTCCCACCAAGGCTGAAACAACAAAAACAAGAGTACAGTTTAGGAAGTTCTTAGACATCCTTAAATACATATAAATACCTTTGGTGGTGCCAATTAAATAAATTTTCAACTACGCTAAGTTCCTTAAGGATATCATATCCAAGAGGAAAAAAATTGGGGAATTTGAAACTGTTGCCGCAATAGAAGGGTGTGTGACAATGTTGCATAATAAAGCCACAACAAAACGAAAAGATTCTGGTAGCTTTATCATACCATGCTCTATCGGATATCAATATGTAGGTAAATCATTGTGTGACTTAGGTGCCAATATCAATCTTATGCCTAAGTCAGTATTCTAAAAGCTAGGCATCGAACAAGCAAAACCAACCACGGTGATACTGCAACTAACAGATCGCTCTTACTTGCAATCGGAAGGAAAAATAGAGGATAGCCTGGTAAGAGTAGATAAATTCATATTTCCTGTTGACTTCTTAATTTTAGATTGTGAAGCAAATGAAAATGCCCCAATCATCTTGGGAAGGTAATTCCTAGTCACAGGCAGAACATTGATCAACTTTGAAAAAGGAGAATTGGTCATACGAGTTAATTATCAACAAGTAAAGATCAATGTGTTCAAAGTTCTAAAGCATTTATAAGAACCAAACGAATATCAACAAATCAAAGTTAAATCTAAATTTGATTTCGATGCAAAAACGGACTACCTAGACACAACCCTCCGGGGCAACAACGCAGAATGTCACGACTGTTGCTTCTATGGAGAAAAATGTCTAGACAATCAAAATTCTGAAAACCATGACGAACGAGTAGAAGAAGGTAAGTATTTCAAACTACTTGATTACACTTCAAATGAAAACAAGAAACATAAACCATTTACTGAGCAACCACCAAACTTGGAATTAAAAGCACTACCTGATCAATTAAAATACGTTTATTTGGGATCAAATGATACTCTGTCAGTAATTATTTTCGCTAAGTTACAGTCTGAACAGGAAAGACGGTTGACTAACATGATACGGTAGCACACAAAAGCTATTGGTTAGACAATTGCAGATCTAAAGGGAATCAACCCAACAATATGCATGCATAAAATCTTACTGAAAGAAGATCATAAACTCACCATTGATGCGCAAAGAAGGTTAAATCATGCAATGAAAGAAGTGATAAGAAAGGAAATTATTAAAGGGCTAGATACAGGTATCATATACCTGATATCTGATAGCACATAGGTAAGTCCAGTGCAATGTGTACTGAAAAAGGGTGGAATGCAGGTAATCTCAAACGAGAACAATGAATTAATTTCAACAAGAACAGTAAATAGGTGGAGAGTACATATGGACTATCGGAAACTTAATCAAGCAACAAGAAAAGATCACTTTCCTTTACCATTCATCGATCAAATGCTTGACAGGTTAGCCGAAAAACCTTACTGCTTCTTAGATGGTTATTTAGGTTATAATCAAATTGCCATAGCCTCGAAGATCAAGTCAAAACAAACTTCACATGCCCATATAGAACATATGCATTTAGAAGGATACCCTTTGGAATGTATAATGCACCTGTCGCTTTTTAAAGATGCATGATGGCGATCTTCTCCGACGTGATCGAGGACTATCTCAAAATCTTTATGGATGATTTCTTTATTTTCGGAGATGATTTCTATAGATGTCTTGGCAACTTGGAAAAAATATTGAAAAGATGCGAAGACACGAACCTGATTTTATATTGGAAAAAATGTCATTTCGGGGTTGATAAAGGAATAGTGCTAGGCCATAAGATCTCCTGCCGCGGCATAGAAGTTTACAAGACCAAAATAGATATGATTGAAAAACTACCACCTCCAACATCTATAAAAGGAATATGTAGTTTCCTAGGCCATGCCGGTTTCTATAGACGGTTTATTGAAGATTTCTACAAAATCACCAAAACTTTATCCTCACTACTAGAACAAAATAAACCGTTTTTTATGAGTCGTGTACTAAAGCTTTCGAAGCATTAAAGTATAAACTAATAGTAACACCTGTAGTGGTGCCACCTGAATAGAATGCTCGTTTTGAATTATTGTGCGACGCAAGTAACTATGTTGTCGATGCAATACTTGGGCAACGGAAGAACAGAACTTTTCATGTCATTCATTGCCCAAGTAAGACCTTAAATGATACCCAAGTCAACTACACCACAACAGAGAAAGAACTGTTTAGCAATTGTTTTTGCAGTTGATAAGTTTAGATCATATCTCATTGGCAACAAGGTAATTGTACATACAAATCACTCTACTATAAAATACCTATTTTCCAAGAAAGGTGTAAAACTAATATTAATACGATGGATCCTGCTACTTCAAGAATTCGAAGTAGAAATCAAAGATAGAAAGGCATAGAAAACCCAGTAGTAGATCATATATCGCGATTAGAAGGAGACAAAGCAACCAAACCAAAACAAGAAATAAAAGACACCTTCCTTGACTAGTAATTACTAGCACTATGGAGATTGTATGGAAAGTCTCGGCAAAAGATCCTGAATTAACGGTAGATAATATTGCATCATTACTGTCAAAGTACATTAACTACACTGCCCTAGCCGCAACCGCCACACCTTGGTATGCTAATGTTTTTAATTACATTACTAGTGACATTCTTCCTCATTACCTTAATAATCAAGGAAATAAAAGTTTTCAACATAATGCAAAATATTATTTTTGAGATGACCCTTTCCTGTTTAAACAATGTGTAGATCAAATGATAAGGTGATGTATCCCGAAAGAAGAACAAGAAAATGTAATTACACACTTCCATGTATCACCCTACGACTGACATTTCGGCAACAATATAACAACGGCAAAAGTGCTGCAATTAGGATTGTACTGGCCAAGTCTATATAAAAATGCACAAGAATATTGTTAAAGGTGCGATCGATTCCAACGCATGGGAAACATAACAAAACAGAATGAAATGCCTCTACAAAACATTCTTGAAGTAGAATTATTCGATGTATGGGGTATAGACTTCATAGGAACATTTCTAGCATCATATGGTAAAATCTATATCTTACTAACAGTAGATTATGTATCTAAATAGATAGAAGCAGTAGCCACGATAAAGAATGATGCCAAAACAATGCAAAAATTCTTAAAGAAAAATATCTTCATCCGATTTATTGTGCCACGAGCTATCATAAGTGATGAAGGTAAGCATTTTGGCAATAGACAGATTCCTACGGCCTTAAGGAAACTAGGTGTTACAAACAAGATTGACACAACATACCACCCACAAACCAACGACAAAGTAGAGGTATCAAACAGAGAAATCAAAATAGTATTAGAAAAAGTTATCAATCCAACTCGAAACGATTGGTCCACACGATTAGATGATGCTCTTTGGGTATATAGAACAATGTTTAAGACACCACTGAAGATGTCCCCATATCAACTAGTTTATGGTTTTCCTCATAACTAGACAAACAATAGTCTGCCCATCGAAAGCAGCAGCACAACAATCATCAAAGACCCGCCGAAAGCTTTTTATCAACAACGATTTCGAGGATTTCTTTGGATCCTCTACTTTTTATGAGCGGTAGTCTTTTCTATTTTTCACTTCTTTTGTTTTAATATTTTCGGCTTATCTATTGTCTTTATTTATTTTCTATAAATGCATTAAGGATAATGCATCCCTCAAGTTTGAGGGAATATTGATCCTAGTAATGTGTAAATACCTGTAATGTATGGAAATATTTGGACTATCTAATTACTGCCTTAAACTTTGTCTTTACAGCAATTATAATTTCCTGAAAAAAATAACTCTGTTGAATTTTATTGAAATTGCCACGATAATAATATATTCTCCAGTCGTCGCCGCAGTTTGCACCATTCACCATACTTAAATTCAGAAAGGTTTCTTAGGATTAGTACTTATGATTAGACTATGAGCCTGCAATTATATAAACATTGCTAGTCTTAGTTGATTTTAAAAGTTCTTTTCTTTGAAAAGTAATAAAGAGTTAAGCCTATATTTTAACTAGAGGTGTCTATCACCGGCTCTAGTAGTCCATAGAGGTGCCATCATTAGTTATAGGACTTAGTCTTTCTCTCACTTACTAGAAGTACCCGAAATTGGCTCTAGTAAGAATAGTTAAACACTTGAGGTGCCTGAAATAAGCTCCAACAGTATAACTATATAGCAATATATATTTATATACAATTAAGGTGAAATAAAGGAAAAGAATTTAAGAAAAATTCAAGTTGGATGTCTTGATCTAGAAAAAGGATTAGAACATAGAAAATCAACTTTGACACAGCTACGCACACACCCATTAAAACTTATAGTCTAGTTCCGAGGAATTATTAGAACCTAGAAGAGGCCGAGTCAAGAAAGAAATTCTTTCATGGCAAGTAGAATGGTATATTACTTTAAAATTCCTAACTTAAATTTATCTTTTGCATTGCTTGAGGACAAGCAATAGTTCGAGTTTGTGGTATTTGATAAATGCATAAAAATCCTAATTTTTATATTATTTTTTCACTTGATTATTGCTAATAAAGGACAAATTTAAGGGAAATACTGGATAAATCTGCTTATTTTCAATATTTCAGCATTCAAATACTTAATTTATGAGTCTATCTATTATTTAGCATAAAACAGATTAATTTGATAGTTTTCTTTCTTAGACAAAAAACTATATCATAGGAATTTCCAAACAAGAGGATGGATGTTAGAACTGAAGCTGAAATGCATATAAGCACCCGCCACGTCAACACTTTGGAGGTCACGAAAACAGATTGAAGATTACAACTGGTGCTTGATAGATAGAGAAAAAGATGTTAATTCTAATAGACACAAAGCGAGAAAAATCTGAAATGGACAAAAGGAGTCAAGCCATGATCAAAGTCTACGCGGGAATAAAGGAGTTATTTTAGGAAATAAAATAAAGTATCATAGTTTAATAAGGAGTTATATTCTTTTCCTTTTAAAACTATTTCCTTGTATGAAAAACTTTAACCTAGACTTAGGCTATATAAGCCATCCATTAGGGTTAGGAAGAGTAGGTCGAGTTCTCTTAGAAAAAACTTAAAGCCACCGACAAAGCTATTATGTTCTAAACCCCCCATCGAGGCTTAGGTTGTTTGGGAGTAGGTGGGGAAGAAAGTTGTACTCTATTTGATATTCATTAATGCAAACCTTATTTTCATAGTTTATTCTCTCTTGGCGTTTTACTCTTCTTTGCATATGAGCTCAGAAAGATAGTATGTAAAGAAAAATATATTTGTTTAATATTAGGAGATTAGGCTCATGAAACGAGAGAGTATGGTCTTTGTTCAAGGGCATCCACTAATCCACAAGGGTTTCAATGACTAAAATGATACATGTATTTGGTTGTTGTTTATCCTTGATTTACGCCGGGAGGTATCTTCAAGACATGGAGTTCAACAGTTCTCTGAGCTTAGGGATAAGAACAAGATATATGTGTTTTTACTTTTACAAAATGCAGGTTTAAAGAGTAGTCAATGTTGATCCAGTCTATATGGGTTTGACTATCTAAAATACTATAATTTTGTAAAAGGCTAAAAAGCATAAGATTTCTTAGCCCTCACCAACAACCATTGGATGAGCATTGTGTACAAGAACAGTGGAGGATAGATTTACGGATATAGTAAAGAGAATGGAAGATGATAATGGAGTTGTTTACGCTAGAAATAAACTTGTGATTGTAGCATAAGGAATGGAAGGTGACAATGGAGATACATGTTGTGAATATGGACTTGTAGATATAATAGAAATAATGAAAGGTGGCAATGGTATTGCTTGCTGTGGAGATGGACTTGAGGATATAGCAAGAATAATGCAAGGTGACAATGGTGATACCTGTTGTGGAAATGAATTTATGGCTATAGCAAGAGTAATGAAAGATGATGATGTTGATATTTTCTATGTAGATGAATTAATGGATGTAGCAAAATTAATGGTTGATGTTAATTGTACTTGATTAAGAACAGATGGTAAATGACTCAAAAATTCTGAATTCTTAGGGGGAATATCATAAACATTTTGAAAATCATCTATATTGGATGTAGAAATAAGAGAACCATGATCAAACACTGATGATTGTTTCTTAATCAGTAGCATTGGTCGGTAATGCACGAGAAATGATATTGCTACTCCTTTAGTGATATTCGATGATAAGAAAACCTCCTAGAAAGGCCCGATGAAGTTTTTGAGCTTGAGGATTCACCTAAGAGCATAAGGATTGAATCTAAAAAAGAGAGAGAGAGGAAAAGTGAAAGAAGAAAAAAAAGAAAAAAAGAAGAAAAAAGAAGAAGAAAAAGCAAATATTAAAATAAAAAGCACTCTAATATTCGAAACTTGATAAAAAGTATATTTGAACAAGAGTGTGGAAGTATTCGAGGCACTCCGCTGAAGTGATAGGCCTAATAAGGTAGCAATGCGCCATCCAAAGTCTTCGCTTCATGAGTGATGGTAATATTTTCAAATTCATGACTATGCTGAGTAACTCAAAGTTCTGTTGTATGCTCCATCATTACTTTCGAGACAAAGGACTGTGATGAGTTGATTTCCCCAAAATTTAAGAAAAAATGAAGAAGAAGAAAAATAACAGATGTGAGAGAAAAAGAAAAGGGAAAAGAAAGAAAAAAAGAAAAAAAGAAGAAGGAAAAGAAAAAGAAAAAGAGATGGAAAAAATAAAGATAGAAAGAGAAAATTGCTCCTATAGCTGGATGCAGTCTGAAGTACACGTCGAATTCTCAAAAAGATACTAGTGGAGCAAGTACGAAAAGTTTGAATATATAAGATGAGAAAAATATTGAGAACTAGAAGGAGTAGTTTTCGAATAGATCGAGCAAATACGATAATCGTGAGGATGAACCAAGCGATCTGAAGGGAGTTCCAAAACTTCAAATATCGCCACACCATCCAAAGGTTGGAAACCTAACACGGGGAGTTGAGTCTAAGGCACTCTCGCATTTGACATCCAAGGAACCCATGTTTCTTTGCTTTTTTCTTTTCTAATTCTTCGATTCTCCAAAACATGTATATATTGCTTTACTCACAATTAGCAAATTGTTTTTGAAATAAAAGATGATTTTTCAAAAGATTTATAAAAATGCAAGGTCGTTGATGTAAATAATCATCTCTGATGGTCTAAGAAGAAGAAGCAATATACAATATGAGATATTTGTCGAAGAGACAACTTTGTCTGTAAGATAATACCTTTTGAGGGCCAATCAAGGATTGCTCGAGTAAGCAACAAACCTTTTGGGGGCAAAGGTTATGTTGGGGCGTATAGATGGCCAGAATTCCAAAAGAATAGTCTACAATGAACATGTCGAAGCTATGCCTTAAGTGACTTAAGCTCGAATATGAGATTGAGAGCTACTACCATAAACTGAATGCAACTGAATTCGGAGACAAATGGTTCAGATGTGTCATAGTCAACCAAGTATGAGCTGTTGAATTACAGAAGGCAAGAGATTTTGTTTCGATCGGCACAAGATGATGATCTCCTTTCAAGACAAAGTGAAGGATGAGGATCCAACAAAGATGAAAGCCCGATGAGTTTAATAACTAGAAAGCGAGAGCCTATCCTCCAAGAAAAAAAGAAAAAGAAAAAGAACATTCGTGCATCATGCAGATTAAATATTCATGTATCATTTAGATTAAATATTCATCTAGGTTAGACATTCATGCATCATCAACATCCTCACTTCATTTCATCATAGAATTTTGCTCTTTTTTAAACAGGAATTTTGAAGATTGATCAAAGAATTGATCTACAGCTCCACGAGAAGAGAGATGGATCTCAACAAAGAATCAAAAGTCTTTCAAATTACATGATCAGGGTTTTCGAAGGCCTTCCAACCTTTGGTTATTTGGGGGCAACACACTTTTGTCAAGGCGATTAAATATCAAGATATCAGATGAGATTTTAGGTATTCTCTGAAGTGAGATGCACTTTTTTTATGAGATATTCATGTATTCTTTAAACAAGATACCACTTTGTATTTGAACTTCGAACTTGATCCTTTCTTTAGAATGTTTTTCTTAAAACGAATTTCTAAACTTGATCCTTTCTTAAGGATGTTTTTCTTAAAACGAATTTCTCAATTTGATCCTTTCTTAATGATGTTTTTCTTAAAACACAAACTTCTTAGTTTGGTCCTTTCTTAAGGATGTTTTTCTTAAAGCAATTTTCTTAATTTAATCCTTCCTCAATGATGCTTTTTTCAAAGCAAATTTTATCCTTCCTTAAGGACGCTTTTCTCAAAGCAAATCTTATCCTTTCTTAAGGATGTTTTTCTCAAAGCAAATTTTATCCTTCCTCAAGGATGCATTTCTTAAAGCAAATTTCTCAATTTATCCTTCCTCAAGGATGCTTTTCTTAAAGCAAATTTCTTAATGTTATCCTTCCTCAAGGATGCTTTTCTTAAAACAAATTTCTCAATTTGATCCTTCCTCAAGGATGCTTTTCTCAAAGCAAATTTGATCCTTCCTCAAGGATGCTTTTCTTAAAGCAAATTTTAATTCGATCCTTCTTTAAGGATGCTTTTCTTAAAGCAAATTTCTTAATCTGATCCTTCCTCAAGGATGTTTTTCTTAAAGCAACTTTTAATCTGATCCTTCCTTAAGGATGCTTTTCTCAATGAAAAATTCTCAATTTGATCCTTTATTAAAGATATTTTTCTTGAAACTCAATTTTATTAATTTGATCCTTCATTAAGGATGTTTTTCTTAAAGCAAATTTCTTAATTTGATCATTTCTTAAAGGTTGTTTTCCTCAAAACAAACTTCTCAATTAAATCCTTTCTTAAGGATGTTTTTCTCAAGATGAATTTCTTTTAATTAGATCTTTCCTTAAGGATATTGGAAAAAAGAAAAATAAAAGGACCAAAAAAGAAACAACAACAAAAATGAAGAGAAAGAAAAATAAATATTGAAAAAGAAAAAGAAAAAAGAAATAAAGAAGAAAGAAAAAAGAAAAAAGAAATAAAGAAGAAAGAAAAAAGAAAAAAGAAAAAAGAAAAAAGAAAAAAAATATGAGAAAAGACGATCAGAAATCGGGGTCCCACATTGGGGTGCCTCAATCTCAACGAATCGATGTTTCTGTGGAGAGCCCCTAGGCAAGATATTACTTTTCACCACGGTATACGCTCAAAGCGAGGGACCGTCAGATGCTGCAATGATTAGAAATCAGAGCATCTTCAACATTTCAGAATTCAAGAGTTCATATAGGAGAGACTCGATCAAGGACTTCTGCGAAGAGCTTTATATAGGAAAGGCTCAGAGATTTCCAGAGACTGGTTCTTTTCAAACAGTTCAGAGCTTAAAGTCTCATAGAGGGGGGACCCATAGCTCAAAATCTTTAAATTTGTCCAAAAATATCTAAATAGGGGAATCAAAGTTTAATTCTGATAAATCTCTTTTAAAGTGCGCAGATGGTCTTAATACCGGTCGTGGCAAATCTAATTAGGGTTCAAGGAACACGAGGGCTATCAAAACTGCGAAGACAGGATTTCCAGATCAGAGTCTTCAAACAGGAAAGTCGGATAAAATTAGTGCTTTTGTCTTTGCTTCATCATTGTTTTACAACGATAAGCAAAGAGGGGCAACTATAATCACTAATTTTATCCGGGGCGTTAAACCCGGATTTAACTTTCGTTTTAAATTTAAATAATAGGCTTGTAAAAATTAATCCAAAATTTATAAATTATACTTATTTCCTCTTTTAATTTTGGTTTCGTTTAAATTTTATGTTGTTATTATAAACCAAAAAATGCTATGTTGATATATATAGAAATATACCTTTTTAGTGTGTTTGTTTTTTTTATGTATCTATTATAAAATTTTAAAATAAAAAAAATACATTTTGTCTTTTTTTATTTATTATTGCTTTGTGTCTGAAATTATTTATTATTGTTAAAGCTATTATTATTTAATATTTTACTTTACTATATTATTATCATTATTATTATATAATAAAAATAAGTACCATATTATTATAAACCCAAATAGATAAATCCATTCAATAAATAAAGCCCAGATTTAATACACTTATAGCAGTCCAAATACACAAGCCCGAAATAAATTAAATACAAGCCTTTTATTCAAATTTAATTACAGCAGGCCCGTTTTAAACTTTAATTTTATAAGCCTAAGTTAAACCCTAGCCCAGATTCGGATATTACAAACCCTAACTATACCTCCTTTATTTGTGCAGCCCGTCCTCATTCGTTGGATCCCATCTGGGATCCAACATTCCAGATTAAATGGAGGAAGCTTCTGGTACCCTGCACGCACCCACGCGCTGGCTATTGGTCTCCCCACACGCGTGCGTATGGTGCATGTGCAGCTATTCGAATCATCAATGGTCCGTCCAACTTCCGGTCGCCGGCCGTTCGTAGCCAGTGGTCCCCCTCGTTATCGGCCGATCGCCACATCATGCAAACCAACAAAATCAATATCAGATTCGTACCATTTGCAAATCAAAAACAATGAAATCAGAGGATATCGGAAACAAAAATAAACCAACAAATGGCAGAATAGCAAGGTATTTCGGCCAACATTTTCCAGAGCACATTGGACCAAAGATCAGAGATTTCAAATGGTACAAGACAAAATATCAAAGAAGCACAACCAATAGAAAAATAGGAATTTTGCTAATCCTTTGTAATCGATCGGTTATTTAAACTGATTCAAACAATATTTGTAAGGGTTCTGAATCCACCATTTTCAGCAATACAAAAAGTAAGCGTTTTAGAGAAATTTTATTTCGAAAAGAGTTAGAGTTTGTCCTGTCTTACCTTCGATTTACTCTTCGGGTTTCCTTCCTTGCCGGCAACAAGTCTTAGACCCTCGGGAGTCGTTGGTGAGCCGAGCCTAGGAGGAAGAACCCCCTCGTTTCTTTTCTAATCGAATAAAAGAAGAATTCTTCTAGGGTTTTCAAAAAAATGATTTGTTTTTTAGTTTAGGGGTTGAATCGGCTTAAAATCAGAAGAAATAAGAGTCTTCTTTTTGTTTTGGTTTTGAAAACAGAGGAAGGGGAGGCCTTTTATCGGTTTTAGTTTCTCCGACCACCGCTAGCGGTGGCCGGAATCTACGTTTTGCGGAGTTTTCTAGAAATCCCACGGCGGAGATGAGGAACTTGTTGAATATTATTATGAATCTCCATGGGATTTCAGAGAGATTTAAGGAATTGATTTATTTCGATTTGAGAAAAATGTTTAAAGGGGCTGAATTTTAGTTTCAAGTGTGTTTTATAGATCCCTTTACTTTTAAAAATGGTTTTATTACTTCTTAAATCCTCCCGTGTTTTCGCTCTAACACTCCAGGTCCTTGTGCTTTTGCTTGTTTTTCCAATTTGGTCACCAGTTTGTTGTAATCATGTTTTAAAAATGAGTTCATTTGCTTTTTGATCCCTTCGCGCCTAAGAGTTTTTGTTCCAGGCCCTTCCTCACTTCAAAATAGCGTTGTGAGGGTCTGGAAGATTTTGTTTTCTTTCAATTTGGCCACTGTTCGAAGTTTTTTTTTACTTATTTTGATCCCCTGAATTTTGTTTTTATTAATTTTAGCTATTTACATTAGAGGTTTAGTTTTATTCTGTTTTATTCATCTTGATTTCTTTATATTATATTATTTATTTCATGTCTTTACATTTATGCATTCATTTTTGTAAATGTTATATTTATTTATTTATTTGTCTCATGCCTTTATTTTATGTAATACATGTCACTTATGCATCCTACTTGTTGTTTTTGTTTTTACATATATTCATTCATTATGCCTTATTGGTTTACATGCATTTTGTATATATTTATGTCGTCTTTTCATCATTCACATGATTGCCTTTTTTATTTATGCACTTCGTTTCTATGGTATCATGATTTATGTTTTTTATGCCCATGTATTTTATTTTGCCATACTTATTTATCTATTTATTCACACTTACTTTGTCATTCTTGAGACATGCATTTCATTCATGTTTATCATTTGTGTGCATACATATTTATGTTCCTTGTATATATTATAACATGTATCGTGTAAATGTCATTTTTCTTTTTTTTTTCTCAATTTCACACCATTCCATTGATTAATGAATCTAACTTCTTTACGTCTTTATTTGATCGTAACGGGCCCATGTTCCAACATAGTGGTCGCGGTATATGCGTTGCCTTCGAATAAAGACACGATAAAAATAAAATTGATTCGAATCTTTAAACAAAAATTAATTTAAATTTCATTTTCAATTTGGAAAATCCGAAAATAATTAAGTGATAATTTGATAAAGGAGCCAATTTTGGACGGTTCAAAAATACTAACCCCGTTTTTAACCGTAACCGACTCTTGAACCCTTATCTTTTTAAATCTCTGGTTTTACGGTGTCCGACTTACCAAATTGGTCGGTGGCGACTCGAACCTTTTTTTTAAATCCTTAATTTCAAAATTTCCCTTTTCAATCTACAATTTCTCTTTTTTAATCTCAAATCCTTAATTTTAACTTTTCAATTCCTATTTTTAAAAGAATCCTAGATTTTGAATTTCTTTCAACACTTCGAAATTCTCAATTTTTGAACACAATTTAAAAATCTAATTTTAATTTTCAAATCCTAATTTTATAAATTTCACCAAAAATTCATTTCAAATCGAAATCCCTAAATTCCACTTTTCAAACAGTAATTTTAATTCCATTTCCACTAGTGACCCTCTTTTCCCTTTTTTTACTACACCTATGAGTATTTTAAGAAATTTAGGGTCGCTACACTATTGATCGATCAACTTATCCACGTTTCATCATCTTTAATACCAATACTAAAAGCAAAACCAATGATCAAGTTTTGAGTTAAAGATAATGAAATAAATTCATTCATCCCACCAATACATGCATCAAATGCATAAACCTGTAAAAATTACTTTTCTCATATTTTCAAAACAAAATCGTGAGAGCATCGTATGTATATAAGAACCTTTGTAAAAACATTTCATGAGCGTTTAAAATATGCATATTCACATATGCACAACACAATATGAGCATGACTAAAACACATAATAAAACAAGACATAATATGAGAACCTTTAAGAAAGCAATACTTAAAACTTACTTTCTAGTATAGGGAGGTTTCTCACACCTTCACTACACTCCAAACCTTTGAAAACATGTTTAAAACCATGCCAAATTGGCAGCCCTCATAGTTCACTCACCGATTTGCCGAGACTTGCTCGACAAGTCACTGAATATACGATTCAACTTTCTAAACTCCTTCAAACTTGTTCCTCTACCTCTTGACCTAATTCAAGCTTCAAAACCAGAGTTTTTAGTGAATTAAAACACACCCGAACATCTCTCAAGTTGGACCAATACATGGCAACCCCTAAAAATATCATAAAACTTAACCGAAACTCATCGAAAACCTCTATAAACACCCCCTAAACCTTATGTACGGGATTTGATACTTAAAAACCATCTTAATTACATCTAAAAACTTCAATATTCATGTATTTAGGTATCAAAAATAGCCATGTAAAACCCTTGAACGAAAATCAAGAAAACAATGAAATTTTTATCTAGAAAACCAATTTTATTGATTCAAGACTTTAAAGATTGTTTCAATAAGCCAAGAAATTAGGAAATCATTAAAGAACTTTAGGTTTTAGAGGTTTGAATGATTCTCACCTTCAAAATTAATCTCACCCCTTCAAAGGTTTAAAAACTAGAAAACTCATTGAAAAATGACGAGATTTTGATAAAGAAAAATATAAAGAATTCATCAAATGAATTTTTATTGAAAAAATTAGTGTTGAACATTGAAAAGATGATGAAGACTATATCTTGGGAAGAAGAAAACCAAAATCTTTTAAAAGGGTTTAAAGCTTGATGCAAAAATAGAGTTTTTTAAGTAAAACCTAAGAAAAACGAAGAGAATTTAAAGAAGAAAAATATAGGAAAATAAAACAACGAAATTTCATTAAAAAGAATGGATATTTACCTTGAAAAGATGATGAAGATGCTGCCTTGGAGAAGAAGAAACCAAAATTTAAAGAAGAGATATTTTTAAAAAGTGAATTTTTGGATTTTGATCAAAATTAGAGAATTTTGATTGTTTAGGTTAAAACAAGGGATTAAAGGTTTTTTATATAGGCTCTTGGAAGACCTAGATCAAATAGGATTAGGATTATATCAAATTACCTTAAAGATTTAAAGGTTTGAGTTAGTTTATAAAATTGTCCTCAAGTTTTCAATTTTTTCAAAATAGTAACTAATTTCAAAATCCTAGGGATTCAAGGATCAATTTTCAAAATTGAGTTTACCTAAGTCAAATATAAGTCAAACAAGAATTTCAGAATATTTTTCCATAATTTATTTTGATTTAAAACTAATTTTTAAGTATTTATTCCCGAACTAGGCTAAACTGATGAAACCGGTCCACTAGACCTCTAAACCGGACTCTAATCTTCTAGGCCCAAATTTGGGGTGTTACATGAAGATTGTATTCAATAATGAATTATAAAATTTAAATATCTTATGTGATATTTTCATAAGAGAAAGTAAATACGCGTTGCACTTTTTTTCCTTAACCGATATTTTAGTGAGATGGTATATTAATATCTTAAATAAAAAATTTTAAATCTTAATATTATAAAAAATTTAAGTTAAAAAAATTGTTTTATATTGAACTATACAAAACATCATCTAATTTAACTTGTCAATGAGTATATAAAAATAATTAAAAAATATTCTCCAAAACCCATATATTCGTTATGTATTTGAAATTTTGTTTGTTTACTTTTATTTTCAAGAATTTATTCTATTTTTATTATAAATTGAAGAATTCAAATTCAATGGTTAACCTTGTTAAATTCAACTCCATTACATCATCATTTTCTTGTGACATGTCTGTCGTTTTTATTTTTTAATTCGAAAAATTAAAATCAATCAATGTCGTAAAAGAATTTTATTGATATTAACGATTGGATTTAAAATTTTAAATTTAAAAAGGAATGAAATAAATTCCTAATAATAAAAGTATGATTGATAAATTTTAAATTTAGGAAGAGTATATGAACTTATTAATGGTTTTAGGGACGGTTACAAATATTTTTTAGGGACTAAAACCTAGAAGGATTGTACGGATGGTTACAAATATTTGTTAAATTATATTAAAAATCATTTTTGTTAGATTATAAATAGATCAACTAATCAAAAATATTGATTTAATTATTTTTTATTTTATTTTTTTATTGAGTGAATCTTTACCGATATTTATTATAAATGCTTTTGTGAAAATAAGTAAAGAATAAGAACAAAATAGATAAACAAAGATGAGAGACAAAAAGAGAGGTTTATATTATATATTTGAAGTAAGGTTATATACAATGTTTTTTAAAAACTCTATATTTATAGAAATAAGATAAAAATCTTAATTTCAATGGATATTAAACCATAATAATGAAGTATATTAAAGCCTCCTTTAATATATGGATATCCACCATAAATAAAAATAATCATAAAACTCCCCTTTGAATACCAATGAAGATAACGTGCTTCATTAAAATCTTACTAACATAAAAACTCTGTGGAGAATAAATTTTTAATGAATAAAAAAGAATATAACATCTTTGATATGAATAACATTTTACCTCATTAAAAACCTTATAAGAAAACCCAATGAGACAAGAATAATTGAATTTTAAAACATGTTTTAACCATTATATAATTACAACAAAACTGTCTTCTAGCGGTATTTTTAGCGGAACTAAACCAAACAAACAATTGGAAGAGGAACGAAGAAACCTAGGAGTTTTCTCTCTGCATTTTTTTTTGACGAGAAACAGTTTTTTATCGTCCCTGATTGAATCCAAATTCAGTCAAATCGCCTCTCCTCGCTTCGCTTATTTTTATCCTTCTGACTCCGACGATAGGGTTAGGGTATACCAAGAACTAATCCTTCTTATTTTATTTGTTTGCATATCTTCATCATATCTTTTTTCAATGAAAGTAATTGTGTATCTTCTCGTTTGTTTAGGTTTTCTTGGTATACCCTGAAATGGAAATTATTAAAAAATATTACAATTGAATTTCTGATTTAGATCATGAAATGATCGTTTAGGGTTAGGGAAACAACATCATCATCATTGCCGCGAATGGATGCTTCAGGTACCGATTCAGACGCTTACGGAGGCAGCTCTTCTAATTCAAGAAGACAAAATATTATCAGAGGGAGAAGGTGTTTCCCACTCGTCCAATGGGAGTGTTAGTGCTCATGCAGAAGCTGGGGGTGGGTCTGGTGTTAATAGTAGAGATTCCTCCTACCAAAGATATGACATTCAGCATGCTGCGAGGTGGATCGAGCAAGTTCTGCCCTTTTCGTTGCTTCTCTTGGTTGTTTTTATCAGACAACATTTGCAAGGTGATTCATCTCATTTTCTTATTTTTATAGAACTATAATTTTAAATTATTGTTTTTCTAGAACTATAATTTTCTAGAACACTTGTTCATTTGGCAAGTGTTCACCGGAGTTGGGAATGTTTCAAAAACTGAAGCAGATCAGTCGCCATAGCTGATACCTCAGACCGTAGCCTGTATCTTTTGCTATCTTAAAGTTCATACAAGCAATTTAATTATTAACCTGTTGTTGGTGTTGATGCGTATGTACATAGAAATTTGAGAGAGATAAACTACGAGTTACATGATGTCCACGGTCCACCTGAAATTGTCGGCTCTAATTATATTCCTAGAAAAGTTGTACCAAAAAGGGAAAAAGACTGCAACATTTGTAGGCAAAACATTAGGCAAAAAAAAATCTTATTGAAACAGACAACTATCTTATTGAAACTGAAGCAGCAGCAATTAGAGCCGACAATTTCAGGTGGACCGTGGACATCATGTAATTCGTAGCTTATCTCTCTCAAATTTCTATGTACATACGCATCACCAGCAGCAGCAGGTTAATAATTAAATTGCTTGTATGAACTTTAAGATAACAAAAGATACAGGCTACGGTCTGAGGTATCAGCTATGGTGACTGGTCTGTTTGAGAATTCAAGTGTATGGCTGCCTGTTTTTCTTTCAAGGCTTTTCAACTACTTCAGTATTTTTTACAGCAAGTATGTATTTGTATTTAAATGTGATTTACTTGCTTGAAGAAAGTTCCATTAGGGGAATAGTTGATGAACATGGATTTAATCTTGTAGAAATTTATTACTGTTGTTCACCTAGTCTTGAATCGTTTAGATCATAAAGCTTATATTGTGTTGTTTGGCATGCCTAAAATCAGCTCACATCCCTTCAGGCTAGGTACCTTTGGTGAGTGGCCTTTTTTCCTCTTAAGCTTTTATGCGGTAGAAGGTTCAAGCATTCTTTGACTTATTTGTTTTTCTAGTTCTTATTGATTTTTTATTAACTATACCATCAGTAGAAAGAAAGAAAGAGCAATATCTTTTTTTTTTTGGAAAATGAAAGTGAAGAGAAAATGGAAGATAACTTTTAGTTTGCCATGACAGTTTGGCCCTTCATCTTTGCAACATATCAGGCAATGTGATAAAGAGGACATTTCTTTACCCACATGGTCATCTAGTTTGATCAATACATGTGTGTTCAGAAGGTTAATTCTATTTTGAAATCACTCTTTTTTAGGACTGTCTAATGAAGATTACAAGCTTAGCTTTTGGTAGCACTTGTCTATGTTGCAAGCTTAGTTTTTAGAAACTTGCAGCAAAAGCATGTCTTCATCACTAATTGGAGTAGTGCAGAACTGGAATTTTTCTGATCTCTTTGGACCATAATTTTTAAAATTTTGGCAGAGCTACGATTTTAATATATGGGAATTAAATTAAAAATTGTGATATAATATATATTGTATATATTTTTCACCTACAGGGACCAAGGCCTGAATTTTTTCCAGATGATAAATCACAGAAAAAGGGTTCTGGTATGTCATATCTCTACCTTTCATATTCATATAGGCCATTATCTTAGCATTACAACTATTTTATGCAACAACTTGATTCTTCTAATCCTTTGCAGATGCTACACGGATAATGATTGGACATGCCCTAAATGCGGGAATATTAACTTCTCTTTCAGAACTGTCTGTAACATGCGGAAATGCAACACACCAAGGCCTGGACCTCAGGTTTTTCTTGATAGATTTTATTTAAAGCATTATTATATGAAATTGTGAATTACATTTTTGTGTTCTGAATCTGTTTTTTTTTTTTTTAAATTTATAACCATATTCTTTTGTTTGACCTTCACTTACCTCCTCTCTCTCATTTTGCGTGTTTAACTTTGACTATATTTGCTGCATTTTAGTACTCACTACACGTGTGAATGTTTGTTAGTTTTTCTCGTCTTTCCTTCCTTTGAGTTGCTATTATCTACTGTTCCAGCGAGTACTAGGACATGTTTGAGGGTTGAGAAGGTCCAGAGTCGTCGTCCAGCATTGCTCAATATTCGGAATCAGAGAAGCCTTGCCTGCTTTGATGTTCTTAAAATGTACTTTACTTGATGTTATTTCTTAACATATAATATTTGGCCATGTTTGTTGTTTCTTTGATTCCCCCATATTTGTTATTTTTTTTATTCTCCCATATTTCTTGTTCTGTTGTATGTCAAAAGAACAGTTAATAGTTCTAACTGTTTCAACTTTTAATACTTTCTTTTCTTTCTAATCATAGAAGAGCTTATTTGCGACGTTTACATTCTTTAGCATAAGACAGTTTTTTACAAACGTCGCAATAAAACCGTAAGACAAACGTTGCAAGAAAACCGTTCTTTAGCGGCGTTCGTAAAGATAAACGCCGCTAAAAATCTGGAACTGTAGTGGCATTTTCTGTTCAAAAATGTCACAAACTATTGTGGCGTAAATTTTACGACGTTTTTTGTGATGCTTAAAAAGCGCCAAAAATATTTTTAGCGGCATCTAAAACCGTCACTATAGAACTAAAAAAACACCGTTAAAAAACTAATTTGATATAAAATAACACAATAAGGTAGTATGAAAAATTAATTTAAAATAAAAATTATCCCAACTATAACATCTTAATTTTAGCAACTTTACATAGAAAGGAAACTCATGTATGTTGGGTTACTAGCACGAACCATTTAACCTCATCGGTTGAAGGAACACCAATAATGTCACGGGTTCGAGTACCAACAATGTCAACACAGTGATTGAGCGATTAATGTCTAATACTCTCATACTCTAGAACAGTCACTACCGTAATCACTATAACTAAATAAAAAAAATGTATGTTGGGTCTTCAAAATCAAACCCAGCCGAAGATTCCCTTTGAAGAAGCAAAGCTTATGAATCTACAAGCTACCCATGTGGGTGAGCTTAGCAAGCCTCGCCCTGGCGTTAGGGGCAACCTCAAAAGTGAGAAAACAAGAACATAAATCTCTGGTTTCGTCAAGATTTAATGTTTTCTGATGCTGTGAAATCTGGGTTTGGTTTCTTTTCATCTTTTAATTGTTTGTGACAATAAAAATCGAGTTGGGAATGAGAAAAGGGTTTGGTTTGGGTGAAAAAAAGTGGATTATTCATGTAAGCACCCCTTGATTTGACGTAGATGATGAATGTTGTTATATCTTCTTGTTTTAAAGCTAATGAAGTCCCTGTGCAATATATTTTTTTGCTTTTTTTTTCAATGCATTTTTTTCTTTTTTATTGTTTAAGAACTTGTTTCTTTCAAAAATTTATGTTCAACTGCTGTGCTGCTATTTTCTTTCAGAGTCCGTGTATTGTAGGGGTAGGCTCACAACGACTAATTCTTATTATTTGCTTGTTGATACTATGTGTTGCCTGATGGTCTTATCAAATACATTTTAGTTATTGTAACTAGGATTTCTAAAATGCTCGGATCTTTTAGTTTTGAATTGTGGAATTAAGGATGTTATTGCTCAAGTTTGATATGAATTAGTAGTTGCGTTAAAAGCTAATCATGTTGCTGGTGGTGGTTGATGAAAGCTTTATTGTTATAAAGAAAACTATCAAAATAACTATCCTAAAACCCTTTGTTGATGCCAATACCAGTATCTTTCAACCAATTTAAATTTGACAAATATTCACAAACCATTTTCTATAGCCTAATAGTGCTATTTAGGAGAAAGAGATGGCCTAATGGTGCAATTTAGGAGAGAGAGAGACTAACAAGTAGTTTTGCTTAGTGTCGTAAATGTGACATAAAAATCACAAGTTATTTGAGTTTGACTCAATTAAAGTTTAGTCAACACTCACTCAATTGTACTCGGGCTTAAACTCGTTTTTATTTCTTAACAAGTTGAAATATATGATATTTGATTTGAAAAACTTGTGAATTTCTCGAAAGTATTATTTATTTAAATTTTAATTTTTTAACAATGACATCCTGATTTATTAATCACCACGAAAGATATTAAAAAGATAATACATCAAAATAAAAAAGAAAAATAGTATAGTCTACTAAAAATATCATATAAAAGTGTAAATAAAAGTGAATTAAAATATATATTATTGTATAATAATATGAATAGGGATCTAAATGAGATAATTATAATAGAATCGGTCTCTTATCATTTAATATTATTTTGATTCTTGTAAAATGAATTGGTGAGAGCTTTGGAGTCTAGTATTGTAAATGAAACTTCAACCTAATACCAAGTTGTAATACTTTAGATTCTCAATCCCACAGGGACTGGATTATCTACACATCAAATTATTCCTGCACTAAAATATAAAGACAAGTAATTTTGATCGGAGAATGATTAACTAAAAAAATAAAATAAGTAAATAATTAAGATGAAGAAGAAGTAAGACCAGGTCGATTGATTTGTAGAGTGGAATCCATTTGCAAATATATTCCTCTTACTAATGCATGGGGTTGAATTGCCGCCTCGACGGGTCGCTAAAGGGCTGCCTTAACTGCTTCGGCATGTTTATGCCTTGTTGATAATTAACTTTTCATAGTTCGACATAATATCCTTAATTGCCTTCTCCTTATCCCTAATTCGGAATACTATTGAAGGCTACGTCTTGATAATACCTCCTAATGTGAATCAAGGGTGAACAACAACTGATAATATGCTTCCTTTTGGACGTTTAAATCCTTGTCGGATTAATCAATACCCAAGAGTAAAGATCATATTCTCTTGTTTCGTGAGCTTCCACAACTACTCCACAATTAACCTAAGCCTTGAAGAAGATTTAGAACATGGTGTGTTTGTTGGCGGCTAAGGGTTTTTTTTCTATGAAAATCGACTTGCTTTTCTAGACCTAAGGGCTTGCTTTATATAGGAAAAAGACTAGGTTAAAGTCTCCCATAAGTATTAAGAGTTCTAAAAGGAAAAGAATACATATTCATATTAAATTACAACTCTTTATTCTATTTTCTAATTTTGCTCCTTTTTGGACTTTTGAATTTTCATTGACTTTGATTTAGATTTTATTCTATCTTTTCCTTCATCCCTAATTTGCGTATAAATATATATATATATATGAGTATATACTTATACTGCTTGTGCTGGTTTTGGACACCTCAAGTGTTCAACTATTCTTACTAGAGCCAATTTTGGTCACCTCTAATAAGTAGAAAAAAGATCTAAGTCCTAGATCCAGTGATGAAAACCTCTATGGACTATACTAGAGCTTCTAATAGGAACCTCTAGCTAGAATTTAAAGTCTAAGTCTCTATTGCTTTTCAAAGAAAAGAACTTCTAAAATCAACTAAGTCCAATAGCGTTAATATGTTTTCAGTCTCATAGTTTAATTCTAAGTACTAGTCCTACGATACTTTTCTGAATTCAAGTCTGGTGAATGGTACACGTGGCTGTAACGGCTGGATGGTATATTGCTATCGAGGCAAACTCTATAAAATTTACAAACTTTAAAAAATTGTATCGAGGATGTAAAGGCAGAATTTAAGATAATTATGCAGATATTTCTCATACATTGTAGATTAATTATATTTACAAAATTAACTAATGCTACCCCAAATTTGAGGGATACATTATCCTCAATAAATAAAAACATATAGATAAGAAAAAAAAGGTTAGTCTAATAAGATAAATAAAACGAAAGGAGAAAAATCAAACAATATCTATCGCCCTAGATCTGAGGAGATTCAAAGGAATCCTCGGAGTCACCGTTGATTACTAACTTTTGGCGGCTCTTTGGTGGCTATTATGCTGGCCTCAGCGGGCTGGCGGCAATCTTTTTTTTTTGGAGTTTTTGGGATGACCTAAAACAAAATTGAAAGAGTTATGAATGAATAAATTTATTCCTAAAGCATATATTAAAAAATAGGGTATTAGATTAGCATGTCATATTAGGAGTGCAATCAGTTACATCTCCTAAAGTGACCACTTCCTTTTTATTCTGGAATGTTGGTTCTTTGTACTATTTTAGGCGTTGTCTATTGACTTTGAATTCTTGTCCATCTTTCAGGGACTTAATTGTAATTGCCTCATAAGGATATGTTTGGACAACTTCAAAAGGTCCTGACTATTGAGATTTAAGTTATTATCTTGGGAAGAACTTTAATCTAAAATAGTAAAGTAGAACTTGCTACCCAGGGAGTATCTGTTATAATAATAAGTTTTGGTCATGCCAATTTTTGGTTTTTTTCTTGTAAATTCGTGCGTTTTCATACGTATTTGCTCAGAATTCGTCAATTTCATTTAAGTCCAGTAATCTCTTATGTTTTGCTTTCTCCCAATCCATATTTACCATCTTGATTGCCAAATATGCCTTGTTTTCAATTTCTACTGGTAGATGACATGATTTACCGTATACTAGTTGGTATGAAGATATCTTCAATGGTGTTTTTTAAATGTTGTTCTATATGCCCAAAGAGTATCATCTAAGCACAATGACCAGTCTTTCCAAGTTAGGTTTACTACTTTTTCCAAGACTGTCTTCAATTCTCGGTTAAAATTTTTTTCTTGGTCGTTGATCTATGAATGATATGTCGTGGCAATTTTATGTGTGACACCAAGTTTCTTTAAAAATATTTTTCTTCAAAAATCTTTGAACTATTTTGAGTCATTTTTCATCGTGGCTATCGCTTCTGCCCATTTAGATACGTAATCCACAACTAGAGGTTTCCGCAGGATGATGGGAAAGGACCCATAAAATTCATGCCCCATACATCAAATATTTCAACTTCAAGAATGTTTTGCTAGGGCATTTCATTCCTTTTAGAAATATTCCTCATGCATTGACATCTATCGTGGCTTTAGTAGTATGCTTGAGCGTCTTTGTATAAACTGGGCCAATACAATCCTGATTGCAAGAATTTTTTTGTAGTTCAGATGCCGTCGAAATGTCCTTCATATAGGGATGAATGACATTGTTCAGGTACCTTATTCTGCTGTTCTTCTGGAATACATCGTTGTATAATTTGATCTACATATTTTTTGAATAAAAGGGGATCATCCCAAAAATAATGCTTTAAATTATATTGGATTTCTTCCCTTGATGGTTAAGATTATAAGGAAAAATACCTCTAGTAATATAATTAACAATATCAGTGTACCAAGGTGTAACAGTTGTAGCCATGTCGACATATTTAATGTACTCTAAAATTATTGAGGCAATTTTGTCTACTGTTAATGTTGGATCTTCTGCTGAGACCTTCTATACGGTTGTCATGGCAGCTAACAGTTCATCAGGAAAAGTTTCCTTTATGTAGTACCTTAAAAATTGAGTTGATAAAATAGTTCGAATAAATTTTGAATTAAACTGAGGCATAAGTTAAATGAGTTAATAAAGGGATGAAATTGAATTAAATTAAGAAATTGGAGCTTGCATGACAAATATAAGAATTCCCTAAACTACCCTTCGTAATAAACCAAGTCTAGGTGTGTCATCAAGGGTAAAATGGTCATTTTGCACCCATTAATTGAGTAACAAAATCAGCCTATTTTCTCTTCTTCCTCCCCCATTTCACGTGAATATTAAAGAGAAAGAAGAGAGAAAATGTTCATGGGAGCTTGAGAAGGGGAACTTCAATTCTTTGCATGGAAAGGAAAATTGATTAGAAAATTATATCTGATTGGTTTGGTAAGTTCATCTCTCCATAATCGAGTATTTTAGGGCTTTGAACATTTGGATTTTGATTATTCTAAGATATTTTCAATTTACTTGGGTAGATAGAAACTCAATTTAAGGAGTATCTTTGCTTGGGTTTAGTTTTAGAAGCATGAAGGAATAAGGTAGGAAACTTGAAAATTTGGGTTTTGTAAATGTGTTAATTGTAGTATTGGATTTGATAACATGATGAAAAAGGGGATTAATTGATGTTAATTTTATGGTTGAGATGCTGGAAATTTGTAAGAATAAGATTGGATTGAGAAATAAGACCATAGAAGGAAAGTTAGTGAAATTGCCTAGAAAATGCTAATCCAGGTAGCACTTTTGGGAAAATTCTCTAGGTCAAGTTTGAAGGAGTTAGGAGCTGAAATTTTGAAGAAGAATACTTCTGTATATCTAGTTTAAGTAAAAATTTACAGAACCTCAATCCTAGTTTGGTAGAAAAAGATATAAGTGTTTTCGTAAGGATTGTCCGAATAGTCCCGAATCTAGATATGTCCGATTCGAACGAAATCTGGTACTGATTGGGAAATAATTAAAATGTAAGGTTAAATTTTACTTGTATAGGATTTTCTTAGATTTCCAAGAAGGTAAAATGGGCTAAAATCGAATGTGAGAGTTAGGAGATACGGCCGATTCTTTATAGGGTAGCAAAACTGCCCCTAACAAAAAAATGTGCTTGCTTACATTAGTTAAAGTTTGAGATCACTTGAATTAAGTGATCATGATGTGTCCTAATGAATTTATATATGAATGTGGTATACTAGAGAATCCGAGAGAGGAGGACAACGGAGAAAAAAGGCTTGAAGTAGAAAGGAAGAGAGGCAAAGGGATTACGATCTACAACCCTTAATAGCTCAGAACCATTGTGAGTGTGGCAAACCTTAGGGTTAGGACCTAGAGTCCTAACCACCTTTTGTTTTATTTGATTTGATTTGTCATGTAAATGGACTAATTTATATTTGGTAAAAGGGAAGGAGACCTAATAATAAATGACTTGTTTGAGGATATGAGTTGCTTGCTAGATCGTCATAACTAGCTTAATACATTTGCATAACTCAGAAATGCCGAGGTAAGTAACGGAACGCGGCTATGGATCTCAGGTACGCAAACCATACATGAAGCATGAATATATATGATATGAGCATTGGTTTGATAGTATGATATGCATGTTGTTGATAATATGATGTACATGTATTGGTAACATGTTATGATTACTTGTCATTGATAAGATGAATTGGATTGCTATAAATGAAACGATAGAATCATGATAATTGCCTTTGTATTAGTATGTATTAAATACTTTCTTTTGGTAATATGAACTTGATTACATGAATTAAATAATGATCAAACGAATATTGAAATGTTATTTAGCCTTGGTCGATAGTTGGTCATAGGTAGCACGGCATGTCTAGGGTCTTGAGCTCATTGTTTAGTACTTCTACACTCTTGTTTAGTACCTCGGTACTCTTGTTCGGTACTATGAGTACCATTGATTGGTGGTTAGTCACCATTGTTAGATACCATGGGCATCTCTTGTTATTACCTTATGGTACTATTGTTAGTGCCTTTATGGTACCCTTGTTAGTGTCTTTTTGACACTCTTATTGACTCTCTTACCTTGTCTAATTATACCAAGGCACCACATGGAAATAAATTGGAAAACTAATGGTTAAATGAAACTATATGCACATGTACTGGCTTATGAAGCATTGAAATTGATTATGATTGCTATAGAGTATTGAAATAAAATTGTTACTATGTGTAGCACTCGAATGAAAAATGACTATTGAACATTAAAAATGGTTATATGGTTATAGGTAGCCCTTGTTATGAATGATATATGAAAGCTTGAAGAATAGATATTGGCTATTGATTTGCATGCATTGAAGGCTTGCTAGCTATGACATGAACATTTAGGTTATGAAAATTGTATGTTAAAAGTATGATAATCGTGAGAAGCATGATAGGCATTATTTTTGACAATGATAATCTTGTATATATATTGATTCAACACCTTGCCATAGATTGATCTATTTGCTTAGTTGAAGCATGTCACTTTGTTATTGCATTATGTCTAATATGGTTAGATTAGGGTTGCCTCACTAAGTACTTCATAGTACTTACCACTTGTTGTTTCCTCTTTCCCAAAATAACAGGTTTTCGAGCTAAGGAGCTAAATCGGGACTGATTGCAAGCAAGGACATCAAGCAAGCAAAAATATGGTATTTTGTGATTTTGGTTAACTCCTAGTTTATGGTGGTAAAGTGAGCATGTATTGACTAATTCATGCATTTGAGATTGTTCAATGTTTTGTTTATGTCGCCATTGAGCCCTTGATTTGTAAGCCATAAGGCATGGTATTCATAGTAGGTTAGCCTTGCATATATTGCGTCTCGGTTATGGTTTGTATATATTGGCTTGGGTCACATACATTGGTACGAAAGTTGAACATGATAATATGGAAGATATGGAACCGAGTAGGCTGGTATGAAACCATTGGAGCTATGTCTTGCCTTTGTTAGTTGACAAGGTGAGAGCATGGCATAAAGGTTAACTTGTTTGCTAAATGTCATATGATGGTGTGATTGGTCATTGGTTAGATAGTTATTACTTGTTACATTATCCCTTAAGGTTTAGGGATAGTTTAAGGTTATGTTAATGGCCCTTGGATAGTGTTTTAAGTGTCTTAGAAGTGATTGAACCTGCCATTTCGAGCAGGGGTATCGATACCAATCCCTTGGGTATCGATACCTCCCTTGTTCATAGCCAATTGTTTCGATTCTTGGCTCGATATCAATTTGTCCAGTGAGCTCCTCGAGCTCTCCTGGTTCGGTACCAGTATCGAACCAAACTACCTTAGCCTTGAGTCAACGGTCAACGAGACCACATGGTTCGATACCGGTCTCGATACCGAATCATCCATTAAGCCATTGAACCTCCCTTGGTTCGATACCAGTATCAAACCAGGCTACACAACTTTGGTCAACGAGTTAACGCCTGTGACCAGTATCGAACCTAGGTTTGATACCCTTATTTCGATACCTCTCTATGGGAGGTATCGATACCACTAGCTACTTTCAGCCCAAATTTTAAGATTAAAAGTATGGGAGTCTCACATCGTATTTGAGGAATTTTATAAGTTGAATTAAAATGTATATTGAGTCCTAAATTGAGATTAAGTTAAGACAGGATAATGGTATCAAGTTCTAGGTAAATTATGATCGAAAAATAAAATAGGCTCAAGATTGAATGATAAGTGGATTAAAATTGATGAACGAAATCGTAATTGAAAAAGTTTTAATTTGCCCTTAAATTTTATAAGTGTTATAAGAGATTGGCTCGTAAAGTCATACGAATGAATAAAAGGACTTATAATTGAATACAAGTTCGATTTATATGCGAGTTGAATGTCGATCAATGTCCTCGTCTCCTAACCCGGAGCTAGGGTGTCATATTGAGTGGTATCGGAGCTTTTGGTTATGTGTTTCTCGGATCAAAAGAAATATGCATGCATCATATAGGATTGAACTATGCCACCTAGGAGTTTTATACCGTACTTACTTGTGTTCTTGCTTAATTGAATAAAATTCGTCTATCTTTTGTAGTATGGTTGATACGAGACCATCCCTGAGAGATGAAAGTCCCGAGGGTTCGTCTAATGAGAATGACAATTTGATGATGGAACAGAATCCTCCACTAGAATAAGAATAACCACTGGTAGAAGCTGCCCCTGAGCAGGTAGCCCCGGTTATACAAGATGTTCAGAGGGAATGTCTCCTGAGTATGAAGGGGATGTTTGACCAGTTGGTGTTTGACCTGAGACAAGATCGTCCCGCTGTCCCTATAAAGGTGAGACAAAGTAGGGCCCTTATTGAGAAGCTGCCCCGTTATCGAGGCTTATACATTTACGGGTGTAACATCCCGTTTTTGGGGTTATTAGTTAGGCTTAGTTATGTGAATTCGATTCGGGGCGAATCGAGTTCTTCGGTTCATTAATTCCGGGAAAAATAAAATAAGAATATTTTTAATTAAGAAAAATAATAATTTGAAAGGTGATTTGAAATATTAAAAATATGTTTCAAAACTTAAAGAAAATAATTTAGATTTTATAATGATTTTTAATTATGCTTAATTATGCATAAATGATCAATTTGTGATTTTTGGGAAAATTTGGAGGATTATTTTGTGATTTTCGGCCATTAATGTATTTTAGTGACTAAATTGAAAATCAAGCTAAACTTAGAATCCTTAGAGGGTCATAAACCCATTTTTAATTCTAATGATGATCTTTTTACCAAAATAAATATTTTAATTACTTTAATTTGGTTTCTTAATCATTTTCTCCTAAAACTACTTTTGACCCATTTTTCTCTCATCTTTTTCTCTCATTTTCTCTCCACTTTCTCTTCATCTTTTCTTCTCAATTCCTTGCTGATTTTTGCATCTTTTTCCACAAAGATTTCATCATTTGCATCATCCTTCCATCCTTTACAAAACCTATGCATTGATTTCATCAAATCTACATCAAATTGCAAGGAATCAAGAAGGGGAAAATCTCCTAATTTTGGTGAATAGATCTTAAAGGTAATTTTCTGGATTTTTATTATTTTCTAAGGTTTTTTATTGAAATTCCCAAGTATTAGCTTGCTCATCTTTGAATAAACACTTGATTCAATGTTTTTAATGTTAGATCTAATGTTTTTGTTATATTTTTGTGAGATCTTTATGGATCTTGTTTAATGCTGGAAATTATATGATTTCAATTATGTCTTTATGATGATTTAATGATTAATTGAGTCTTGATTTGAGATCATATTAATTTAATCCCGGAATAATGCAATCGGCGTAGTTTTAAGGTGCTTTTCGGTTGTTTTATGGGCTGTTTTAGATGCTTAAGTGATGCTGGAGATATAAGGATGGTTTTGATGTATTTTTGGATCATAATTGAGGTGGATTAGATGTTAGATTCGTTAGGTTTTGGGCTGATGTTGTTCGGATGCGTTTCGACTTAGTTTTCGGTCTTTTCGGCTAAGTTTTTGGTAGTTTAATGGTGATCGGATATGGCTGTTGGTTTGAGCATGTTAGGATGTGAGAATGCTCTGTTTTTAATGTTGTAGAAGAGGTACAAGAAGAAGCTTGATTGCTGGTGCGTTTGGTGTGATCATCGGAAAGCGGTGAAAGCTTGTTTCGCTTGTTGGTGAGTGGTTTTCGGATTAAAAGCGAATCACGTTTGGTACATTCTGTTTTTGGGGGCTATGGAAGTGTGTGAAAACCTTCCATGGTTCAAGAGTAAGTAAAGTATTTGTTTTAATGAACCGATATGAGTTTCGGCTATTTTCGACAAAGGTATTTCATTGGTAATGCATGAGATTTATGGAAATGCATAAGCATGTTTTGAATTGATGCATATTTGAGAGATACTTGCTGAAAATGCATGATTTATTTAGCATCCATGATTATGAAAAATTATGAGAAATGATTTGGAGAACCACATGGTTATTTGCCTATTATATGATGGTACCTTTGGGCATGGCTTTGGTTCTTTTGTTGAACATATTATGCATGCTTTATGAGCAGCAAGTTATATGATTTGAAATACAATATGGTTAATTGCCTTATACATGATGGTGCCTTTGGGCATGGCTTTGGTTTATTTGTTGAACATATTATGCATGCATTATGAGCAACAAGTTATCATGCACATTTGATTATGATATTGGCTTAGTGACACTAACTTTAGATCCGAATACGAATGACATGTCATTAGGATTGAGTGCACTATAAAATAAAGAGAATATTGAATTTGCCTACACGCGTAACAAGGGGACTTTGTGTCTAAACGAGCGTGGTAGAGCCGCCTACACGTAAACAAGGGTGACTTTGTGTCCAACCGTGCGTGGTAGAGCTTGCCTATATGTAAACAAGGGTGACTTTGTGTCCGACCGTGCATATAGTTGACCCATACGTAGACAAGGGCGACTTCGTGTCCAACCGTGCGTAGTGGGGGATAACATGTATACAAGGGGGACTAAGTGTCCGACCGATGCATGTTGAAAAGGATCCGTGTATTCGGTGAATCAAAGGTTCACATTAAGTGTTCACTACAAAGCCAATATACATACATGAAATCGAGAAAAGGTTTGAGCATCATTTGTAAATTGTTTTGATATGGTTATGTGAACTCAAGGATGCATATGTTTTAATGAAGTTGGATATGAAATTTTGGCATGCATGATTTGACAAGTATTGCACATTATGGTTTCTTCATGGTTTTAAATAAATGCATTGATGATTATTTGTGGAGCTACCTCACTAAGCAAGTTTGCTTAAGCTCTCTTTTCATCTTTGCAGAAAAATAAGAACACTTGGAGCTTCGTTCGGGGCAAGTAGACCAAGGGGGAAGATCACTTGAATTTGGGTATGTTTTTGGCAAATAAATTGGGCAAGGCAATGTGTAACACAATTTATGAGAGAAGTGAGGATTTTAGGCTTTGTTTCATATTGTAATAAGACCATCGTTGTTTGATATTAATTGTTGAACTTTGGATTGCTTGTATTGTTGAAGCATGTTCTAGCATGTGTATGTTGGATTGATATGTTGTAAATCACTTTTCTTAGGGAGCATGCCTATAGCTTGAATGATGTTCGTGACGTAGTTGATTATGTGCCATATGTTTTTAAACATGTTTAGGATTGATGCATTTAGTGGTTCTATTTAATGGTTGAGTATTGAGTAAATGTTGTGTACTTAGTGAAATGAAATTATTGGTTCCAGACCCAAAGTTTCGAAACCTTTGATTGAAGGTTCCGAAACCTTTGACAAATAGTTTGGAAACCTTCACGAAGGTTTCCAAACCTTGCGGGCAGTTTCAAGTTGAAAAGCTACTGGACGCGAAAGGTATGGAAACTTTCAGGAAAGTTTGGAAACCTTTTACAAAAAGTTTGGAAACCCTTCAGGAAGGTTTCCAAACCTTTGACCACCAGGATTTAATAATTGTTGAAATTTTATTTTAGTCACAGATATCTTCCTTTGCTCGATTAAGGTACTTGTAGACGTTATTTTGAGCTAGAATTTTGCTTGCATGCTTAAAGTTGGTTTAATTTCAAGATAGTTAATCTAATTTGGTTGAAGTCCTTGTAATTTGGAAGAATTACATTTTGGTCCCTAAATTAGAGAAACATGCAATTAATGGTGTTAGAATGACCCGTTTGAGTTGTAATTTGCTATGAGAAACTCTTGTATGTTTAATTGAACATTGATGAAGGGAACTTCTACTTTACTAATTGTATTTTAAAGTTTTACGTTTTAGTCCTTAATCCATGTTAGTGTTTAATCGGATGGTTGTTTATAATTATTGTGTACCGGTATTACTTTGCATGATTCCTCGACACGTAGGAATAAGATTATGCATCTAAGTAAGATAAGAAAAAAAAGTATAACGGTTTTAGGGTTGTTTATTGAATCGAACCTTCGCAGGTTTGGTTTGATATTCCCCGTGTGACTCGTTTATTGCCGGTTTCGTCCAAGCCGGGCTAAGGGGGTTACATATGGTGGTATCAGAGTCAGGTTGGTTAAAAAGTGTGATTAGTTTGAATAAAACACGTATTTGTTTGTCATGTATTCTGTTGGTATGTTAGCATGTTTGGTTGAACATGATATGTTGATGTTGCATGCATACCTATATATTGTGAGTGCATCTAGAATGGTTATGAGTATAAGGGGTGGTCGGTTTCACATTGCCAATGCCAACATATTTTCGGATGCTCTCAGTTTTCCCTTGGATCTTGCCCGAATGTAAGTTTATTTTATTGGACATTATGTTTTAAACTGCATGATTAAAGTTTTTGAATATATTTTTGAGACGTAAGTCACTGGATACTGTGGTATAAATTTTGATGGTCAAGATTGAAGATAAAACGACTATTAGGGAAGAGTAAATTCTTCCTCCTCTGTAAGTGTGCCTTCGGTTAGGCTGGAAGGTTAGTTTGTGGTGTTGCACTGCTCTTTCGGTTGTGTTTTAGTCTGCTGAAGCTGTTACGGATGTTGCTAATCTGACTTGGGAGTTGTCAACAAGATGGTAGTTGAGGATGTTGGAATTGAGGATGTTATTTGTGAGTGTGAACAACAATCATGAATAGAATAAGAGCACATATATGTATATATCTATAGATAATGTAGGACATGCATGCATCTTTGAGCATGACATTAAAAATTGCATTTACATGCACATGCATTTGCATAGGCATTTATGAGGGCATACAGGAAATCATGCATACATTTGTTCACACTTGCGAGTAGCTCCTTGAGGGTGTAAGTGGAGTGTGGTTGGTTCTTTTAAGGTGAAGGTATAAAAAAAAAGAGGTTGAAAGAACTTTCTTGTGGTGTTAAGCTGAGTGTGTAGTGGGCAAGCTACCCTTTTGGATAGGGAATAGTCTTGGATGAACAATGAGTGGTTGGTCTCAGAGTTGTGAATGTTTGAAACCAAGGTAAATACCCTGAGTTATGGTTAATTTGGGATGGTCATTACTAAAGGTGAGGCTGAGTTTTGCGGATTCTTTCTAGTTAAGATCTGGAGGTTGTAACAAGGTTGCAGCATGTTTTGTAGAGAAAGGCGGGTTGATGTTACTCTAAGTGATCTGAAGTTATTTTGTGGAAATTATATAGAATTCTTTGTAGTATGGTGAATGTGCAGTTAGATCGGGGGTTGTAACCGATCTTGTATGGTTGGGATAGAAGTGAAATATGAGATATAGTTGGTATGAGAGTTGTGAAATCGGGGGTTTGAATCATAGATTGTTGTGACCTTGAGATGTTTAGTTATACTATAAAGGAGGAAAGTGTACACGTTGTGTTTGCCGGATGTTGAGTTGGATATACTTCGGGTAAAGTTAGTTTTTGATGATGTTTGAGTGGTGTATATGGATCGCTGGACAATTTATGGTTTGTAGAAATTGTTCAGTCTTATGGGTTTGTTTTTATCGAAAAGTGTTTTGAGGTTTTGTGTTCGGTGGGTTCGTGTTTGTGGATGTTTCATCCTTATGGGTACCGCTTTGGCAAGGTTATAAGATAAGAGATGTTGGAGCTAGTGGAAGGAATGGTTCTACAAGTTTGGATTTTGTTGTGGTATAGTTAATGTAGGAGTTGGTTTGTTGATGAGTTGATAATGAAAAAAAAAAGTTTTGGGTTAAGTATCAAGGCACTTAATGATGTGTAGATTTTAAAATTTGAACCATGGTGTTGAGTAGGTTGTGGTGGCTAAACCTTGAGTTGGAGGTGTTATCGATGACATGAGTATAGTGTTGGGTATGGCACAAAGTTGGTAAGATTCTTGTATGATATGTTTTGTAGAATGTTAGCAACTGGGGATGACTTGGCTTACATAAGGATGCTTGCAATGGGAGTTTGTTGTGTGAGATAAGCCTGGGTTGTTGTGGAGTTACAAGGGAAGATGTTCGGTTAACTTATAGGGAGACCTAGTTATATGATAGATCTATGAGCGAAATTCAACATTGGTAAAGTTGATCGGGGACAAGTCATGGCAAAGTGTTTGTTGAGGGTCTAGTGAAGGATATGTTCTTGGTAAGGTTTAGTTTTGTGTTGAGAATCTTTTTGTGTTATGTTAACTGCATGGTTGTTACGGAAAGTGTCGAGATGGAGTGGTATCTTGAGTAGTGCTTATGGTAATCTTTTCCCATGAGTTTGGTGGTAAGTGTTGTGGTTGGAGTTGGGGAAAAACATGTGTTTTCGACTAAGCTGGTTTGGATTATGTTTGAATCATATGTAAATGTTTAACTCGCTGATAAGGTAAGAATGAGTATCAATTTTCTTTGGGTTATTATTAGTAGTAAAGGTACAAAGGATGAAGTCGGAAAGAATCATCATAAGTTGGTAGTATGTTCTATCGATGGTATGGAGTTTTCTTATGAGGGTTGTTGGGTTAATCGTTTGTTTGAGTATGGTTTTCTTGGGTTTCTAAGTTCCGTTGGGAAGTTTTGTGATTGGTGTATCTATAACATGATAAGATTTGAAAGTTTTTAGGACCGACATAGGTTGCTGTTTGGATGTTGGATTTTATCAGTCATAGGTAAGTGGATGATATGTTGTGACGTTGTGATATGGTTAATATGACTCATAATGAGGTTATTTTTGACGGTGGAGTTTGCTTAAGACGATGTTGACAGTTTTGTGCAAGGTTAGTCTGTAGTTTGTTGTATGGAGTGGAGGTTGGTGAAAAGCTTAGTTGGTTACCTGGTATGTGGGACGATGTCAAAAGTAAGGTAAGTTCGATGGTGATAGTGTGGAAACCGTTGCGGTTATCAAGAGTTGGTTATCAACCTTATGGGGTTTTCTTTTGAGTTATGTTTTCTATAGAGGTTGAGATGGTGTGGTGATTGGTGCATTGTCTCTTAGGTGTGAGGAAGGAATTGGTTGGTTGTCCGAAGAGGGTAAGTGTGGGTTGTCTGTTGTATACCATCCGGGGAAAGCTAAGGTGATGGCTGAATCTTTGGGCCGTAGGACGGCAGTTGAGTTGAGAGTAATGTTTGCTAAGTTGAATATATCTAAGGAAGGTGGTTTAGTAGCGGAGTTGCAAGTAAAACCGGTCTTGGTTGGGATGATGAGGTGAAACAGTATGAGGATGAGTCGTTGGTATCTTTTGTGGAGGATACGGCTAAAGATAGACCGACCGAGTATCGTTTTGATGATGATGAGGTATTGTGTTTTAGAGGTCGGATTGTGGTACCGGATGATCAGGAGTTGAGGCAAGCTATCTTGGTGGAGGCTCATACTAGTCCGTTTGCTATGCATCCGGGTAGTGTAAAGATGTATAGGGATCTCAAAAGTGTGTACTTTTGGGTTGGTTTAAAGAGAGATGTGACGGAGTTTGCTTCTCGTTGTATGGTATGTCAGCGGGTGAAAGCTGAACATCAGTTTCCTGCAGGTTTGTTGCAACCGGTTCAAGTTCCGGAATGGAAATGGGAGAGAGTTACCATGGATTTTGTGACGGGATTACCTTTAACACCGTCCAAAAAGGATTCTATATGGGTGGTTGTTGATAGGTTTACGAAGTGTGCGCATTTTCTTGCCGTGCATACGACGTACTCCATGGATAAGTTGGCAGACTTGTATGTTTCTGAGGTGGTGAGGTTGCATGGTGTGCCTAAGTCGATCATATCAGATAGAGATCCGCGATTTACATCCAAGTTTTGGAGGAGTTTACAGACAACTTTGGGTACGAGGCTTAGTTTTAGTACGGCTTATCATCCACAGACGGATGAACAGTCTGAGCGTGTTATACAGACTCTGGAGGATATGTTGAGGTGCTGTATCATCGAGTTTCAGGGTTTTGGGGAGAAACAGTTGCCGGTGGTAGAGTTTGCTTACAATAACAGTTTCCAGACGAGTATATAGATGGCACCGTTTGAGGCGTTGAATGGGCGTAAGTGTCGTACACCTTTGTGTTGGAAGGAAGTTGGACAGAAGTATGTTTCTTTGCCTCAAGTGTTGAAGGATACGGATGAGAAGGTTAAGTTGGTATGTACTAAACTTAAGGGAGCTTCGGATAGGCAGAAATCCTATGCCGACTTGAGACGTAGGGAGATAGAGTATGATGTTGGGGACAAGGTGTTTCTTAAAGTTTCTCCATGGAAGAAAGTAATGAGGTTTGGTCGTAAAGGGAAGTTGAGTCCACGTTTTATTGGACCGTATGAGGTGTTGGAGTGTGTTGGTCCTGTTGCTTATAGGTTGAGGTTACCGGAGGAGTTGAGTAAGATGCATGATATTTTTCATGAATCAATGCTTCGTAGATATAGATTGGATCTTTCTCATGTTGTACCAGTTGAGGAGATTGAGTTAAGAGAGGATATGAGTTATGAGGAAGAACCGGTGAGGATTTTGGATGTGGATACAAAGGTTTTTTGAGGAAGAATCATAATATTGGTTAAAGTGCTTTGGAAACACCGAGGTGTCGAAGAGGTAACTTGGGAGACATGGAAAAGTATAGAGGAGCAGTTTCCTCACTTGTTTACTTGAGGTAAATTTCGAGGACGAAATTTTCTTAAGAGGGGGAGAGTTGTAACATCCTGTTTTTGGGGTTATTAGTTAGGCTTAGTTATGTGAATTCGATTCGGGGCAAATCGGGTTCTTCGGTTCATTAATTTCGGGAAAAATAAAATAAGAATATTTTTAATTAAGAAAAATAATAATTTGGAAGGTGATTTGAAATATTAAAAATATGTTTCAAAACTTAAAGAAAATAATTTAGATTTTATAATGATTTTTAATTATGCTTAATTATGCATAAATGATCAATTTGTGATTTTTGGGAAAATTTGGAGGATTATTTTGTGATTTTCGGCCATTAATGTATTTTAGTGACTAAATTGAAAAGCAAGCTAAACTTAGAATCCTTAGAGGGCCATAAACCCATTTTTAATTTTAATGATGATCTTTTCACCAAAATAAATATTTTAATTACTTTAATTTGGTTTCTTAATCATTTTCTCCTAAAACTACTTTTGACCCATTTTTCTCTCATCTTTTTCTCTCATTTTCTCTCCACTTTCTCTTCATCTTTTCTTCTCAATTCCTTGCTGATTTTTGCATCTTTTTCCACAAAGATTTCATCATTTGCATCATCCTTCCATCCTTTACAAAACCTATGCATTGATTTCATCAAATCTACATCAAATTGCAAGGAATCAAGAAGGGGAAAATCTCCTAATTTTGGTGAATAGATCTTAAAGGTAATTTTCTGGATTTTTATTATTTTCTAAGGTTTTTTATTGAAATTCCCAAGTATTAGCTTGCTCATCTTTGAATAAACACTTGATTCAATGTTTTTAATGTTAGATCTAATGTTTTTGTTATATTTTTGTGAGATCTTTATGGATCTTGTTTAATGCTGGAAATTATATGATTTCAATTATGTCTTTATGATGATTTAATGATTAATTGAGTCTTGATTTGAGATCATATTAATTTAATCCCGGAATAATGCAATCGACGTAGTTTTAAGGTGCTTTTCGGTTGTTTTATGGGCTGTTTTAGATGCTTAAGTGATGCTGGAGATATAAGGATGGTTTTGATGTATTTTTGGATCATAATTGAGGTGAATTAGATGTTAGATTCATTAGGTTTTGGGCTGATGTTGTTCGGATGCGTTTCGGCTTAGTTTTCGGTCTTTTCGGCTAAGTTTTTGGTAGTTTAATGGTGATCGGATATGGCTGTTGGTTTGAGCATGTTATGATGTGAGAATGCTCTGTTTTTAATGTTGTAGAAGAGGTACAAGAAGAAGCTTGATTGCTGGTGCGTTTGGTGTGATCATCGGAAAGCGGCGAAAGCTTGTTTCGCTTGTTGGTGAGTGGTTTTCGGATTAAAAGCGAATCACGTTTGGTACGTTCTGTTTTTGGGGGCTATGGAAGTGTGTGAAAACCTTCCATGGTTCAAGAGTAAGTAAAGTATTTGTTTTAATGAACCGATATGAGTTTCGGCTATTTTCGACAAAGGTATTTCATTGGTAATGCATGAGATTTATGGAAGTCCATAAGCATGTTTTGAATTGATGCATATTTGAGAGATACTTGCTGAAAATGCATGATTTATTTAGCATACATGATTATGAAAAATTATGAGAAATGATTTGGAGAACCACATGGTTATTTGCCTATTATATGATGGTGCCTTTGGGCATGGCTTTGGTTCATTTGTTGAACATATTATGCATGCTTTATGAGCAGCAAGTTATATGATTTGAAATACAATATGGTTAATTGCATTATACATGATGGTGCCTTTGGGCATGGCTTTGGTTTATTTGTTGAACATATTATGCATGCATTATGAGCAACAAGTTATCATGCACATTTGATTATGATATTGGCTTAGTGACACTAACTTTAGATCCGAATACGAATGACATGTCATTAGGATTGAGTGCACTATAAAATAAAGAGAATATTGAATTTGCCTACACGCGTAACAAGGGGACTTTGTGTCTAAACGAGCGTGGTAGAGCCGCCTACACGTAAACAAGGGTGACTTTGTGTCCAACCGTGCGTGGTAGAGCTTGCCTATATGTAAACAAGGGTGACTTTGTGTCCGACCGTGCATATAGTTGACCCATACGTAGACAAGGGCGACTTCGTGTCCAACCGTGCGTAGTGGGGGATAACATGTATACAAGGGGGACTAAGTGTCCGACCGATGCATGTTGAAAAGGATCCGTGTATTCGGTGAATCAAAGGTTCACATTAAGTGTTCACTACAAAGCCAATATACATACATGAAATCGAGAAAAGGTTTGAGCATCATTTGTAAATTGTTTTGATATGGTTATGTGAACTCAAGGATGCATATGTTTTAATGAAGTTGGATATGAAATTTTGGCATGCATGATTTGACAAGTATTGCACATTATGGTTTCTTCATGGTTTTAAATAAATGCATTGATGATTATTTGTGGAGCTACCTCACTAAGCAAGTTTGCTTAAGCTCTCTTTTCATCTTTGCAGAAAAATAAGAACACTTGGAGCTTCGTTCGGGGCAAGTAGACCAAGGGGGAAGATCACTTGAATTTGGGTATGTTTTTGGCAAATAAATTGGGCAAGGCAATGTGTAACACAATTTATGAGAGAAGTGAGGATTTTAGGCTTTGTTTCATATTGTAATAAGACCATCGTTGTTTGATATTAATTGTTGAACTTTGGATTGCTTGTATTGTTGAAGCATGTTCTAGCATGTGTATGTTGGATTGATATGTTGTAAATCACTTTTCTTAGGGAGCATGCCTATAGCTTGAATGATGTTCGTGACGTAGTTGATTATGTGCCATATGTTTTTAAACATGTTTAGGATTGATGCATTTAGTGGTTCTATTTAATGGTTGAGTATTGAGTAAATGTTGTGTACTTAGTGAAATGAAATTATTGGTTCCAGACCCAAAGTTTCGAAACCTTTGATTGAAGGTTCTGAAACCTTTGACAAATAGTTTGGAAACCTTCACGAAGGTTTCCAAACCTTGCGGGCAGTTTCAAGTTGAAAAGCTACTGGACGCGAAAGGTATGGAAACTTTCAGGAAAGTTTGGAAACCTTTTACAAAAAGTTTGGAAACCCTTCAGGAAGGTTTCCAAACCTTTGACCACCAGGATTTAATAATTGTTGAAATTTTATTTTAGTCACGGATATCTTCCTTTGCTCGATTAAGGTACTTGTAGACGTTATTTTGAGCTAGAATTTTGCTTGCATGCTTAAAGTTGGTTTAATTTCAAGATAGTTAATCTAATTTGGTTGAAGTCCTTGTAATTTGGAAGAATTACATTTTGGTCCCTAAATTAGAGAAACATGCAATTAATGGTGTTAGAATGACCCGTTTGAGTTGTAATTTGCTATGAGAAACTCTTGTATATTTAATTGAACATTGATGAAGGGAACTTCTACTTTACTAATTGTATTTTAAAGTTTTACGTTTTAGTCCTTAATCCATGTTAGTGTTTAATCGGATGGTTGTTTATAATTATTGTGTACCGGTATTACTTCGCATGATTCCTCGACACGTAGGAATAAGATTATGCATCTAAGTAAGATAAGAAAAAAAGTATAACGGTTTTAGGATTGTTTATCGAATCGAACCTTCGCGGGTTTGGTTTGATATTCCCCGTGTGACTCGTTTAGTGCCAGTTTCGTCCAGGCCGGGCTAAGGGGGTTACAACGGGTATTAATGAGGAAAAACCCGAGGAACTCAAGCAGTAGCTGGAAAAGACCACTCAGATCCTGACTAAGGAATTACAATGCTACGATGAGCATAAGCTTGAATGTGATATATCGCTTCTAACTGACGAAGCTTTGAGTTGGTGGGAAACTACAGTCTTGACTGCTCTAGTTGACTCCATCACTTAGGACTTCTTCGTAAAGGAGTTCAAAAAGAAGCATATTAGTGAGCAATGACATGAGCATTTAGGTTATGAAAATTGTATTGTATGTTAAAAGTATGATAATCGTGAGAAGCATGATAGGCATTATAGTTGGTAATGATAATCTTGTATATATATTGATTGAGCACCTTGCCATAGATTGATCTATTTGCTTAGTTGAAGCATGTCACTTTGTTATTGTATTATTTCTAATATGGTTAGACTAAGGCTGCCTTACTAAGTACTTCATAGTACTTACCACTCATTGTTTCTTTCTTCCCAAAACAACAGGTTTTCGAGCCAATGAGCTAAATTGGGAATGATTGCAAGCAAGGACATCAAGCAAAAAAAAGTATGGTATTTTGTGATTTTGGTTAACTCCTAGTTTTGTTAGAGTATACCCAAAGACCAATCATATGATGATTGTATGGATACTTTTATTTACCAATTTTATTTAATAAAGGCATTGCATTATTTTTTTCAGATATATGTGTCAATGTATAACATAAACTGAGAAACCATAAGGTCCATATAATAATATATGTATTATTATTAAAAGATCCTAGTCAAGTATTATTATGGGCATGGACAATAATAATACGCTTAAGATTAACATGTGATTAATTGATGACTGATGCGTGTAAAAAGTGCACAATTGGAGTGCAAGTGTACACATCGTCAAGTAATAAAGTGATAAATATTTATTTTCTATCGTCCCCATAGGGATTGGTGTACTTAATATGCCACCTTTACTCTTCTCGCTCTGTAATAAAATAAAAGTTACAGATTATTAGGTTTAAATTATAACTAAGAAAACTAATTAAATCAATAAAGATAAATAATCAAAAAATCAAGATGGAAAAGTGGGGCAGGATCCAGTTGCATCGTATTATGGATTTAATTGACTTGTTCTTGTTTAATGCAATCGTACATCACTGTCTCAGCAGTACTGCAGATACTGTCCTCGTCAGCGACAGTGTTCTCTGCTGCGAAAATCCCTTGCTCTTGGGTAGATTTATCAAAGTTCGGCAAAGTATCCTTTAATGATTTCGCTTATGTCTAAGTCGAAATACTGTTGATAATCAGTCCTTGATGATACCTCTCGGCGTGAATCAATTATAATCACCAACCAATCCCATACTTCTTTTAGCCGCTGAAACTCTTAACCTATTTTTAGGTCGAGTTAGTGTTTCCGATTGAAACACCGTACTTATCCCTTTCGTGAATCTAACTATCTCAATATTAGATAAATGGATTACTCATAAACTTCTCTCTCGAGCTTGAATGTAAGAACAAAGAATGACAAAGAATAAGCAAACTTCGATATTTTCTTGCATTAGGAACAAGAAACAAAATACAATATCCTCTCACAAATACTCGACAACCTTCACCTAAACCCTAGTGGATGATGGAGGAGTTTAGGGTTTTCTATGAACATTTGATTTCAAGATATTCCTCTCTCTACATAGGCTATGGTTTATCTAGGCTTGGCTTAGGGCAAACCTTTCCTATGTAGGAATACTACTTGGAGTAGGATTACAAAAATTTCCATAAATAAAATATTTCCAAGTTTATACCTATAAGGATTCTTTTTCCACGTGGCCTTTGACATTGACTTTTCGTGTGTTTCCCATCTCTGATTTCTATGCCTCTTGTCTTAAAACATTCATCTTATTTTTCTCTTTAACTCGCCTAACATATTGATATTTGCCTTTTCGAGTGTTGCCGTGGCCACAGATGTTGCCGCGACGTTAATGTGTTGCCGAGGCGGGTACTTATCTGCATTTCAGCTTTAGTTTCCCGCATCCATCTTCTTTTCTTGGCAATTCCTATGATGCCGTTTCCTGTCTTAAGAGAGAAAACCATCAAATGCATCTGTTTTATGCCAAATAATAGATAAGTTCATGTATTGAGTGTTTGGATGTTGAAGTATGGAAAATAAGCAGAATTATCCATTATTGCCATTAAGTCTATCAATTATTAGCAATAATCGAGTGAGAAAATGATATAAAAATAAGATTTTTAGGCACTCATCACACTCCAAACTCGAACTATTGCTTGTCCTCACGCAATGCAAAAGATAATAAAAAATAATCGAGTAGGAAAATAATGTAAAAGATGAGGACTTTTAGGCACTCATCACACCTCCAAACTCGAACTATTGCTTGTCCTCAAGTAATGCAAAAGATAAATTTAAGTAAGAAATTTTAAAGTAATATATCGTCCTGCCTACCGCGGCAGAATTTCTTTCTTGACTCGGCCTCTTCTTGGTTCTTAGGAATTTCTCGGAACTGGACTATGAGTCTTGGTGTGTGTGTGCGTAGCTGTGTCAAAGATAATTTTCTAAGTTCTAATCCTTTTTCTAGCTCAAGACTTCCGACTAAGATTTTTCTTTAATTTCTTTTCTTTTTTTCCCAACAGTGGTATATAAATCTATATTGCTATAAATTTATATTGCTTGAGCCATTTTCGGGCACCTCAAGTGTTTTAACTATTCTTACTAGAGCCGGTGATAGGCATATCTAGTAAATGGGAGAAACCTAAGTCCTAGAGCTGGTCATGGGCACCTCAATGGACTAAACTAGAGCCAGTGATAGGTACCTCTAGTATAAAATCTAAGCCTAAGTCCTTATTGCTTTTCAAAGAAAAGAACTTTTAAAATCAACTAAGACTAGTAGTGTTTATGTGATTTTAGGCTCATAGTCTAATCCTAAGTACTAATCCTAAGAGACCTTTCTGAATTCAAGTCTGGTGAATGGTGCATACAGCTACGACGATAGGAGAATATATTGTTGTCGAGGCAGTTTCAATAAAATTCAATAGACTTAAACAAAAAAATTTGCATCAAATTGAAATTATTGTAAAGAAAAAAATTGAGGCAGTAATAGGATAATATGAATAACTTTCATACATGGCAGATAGTTATAAGGCAGAAAATAGGATCAATACTCCCCCAAATTCGAGGGATGCATTGTCCTCACTTCATGTATCTGAACATAAGGCAACAATTAAAGACAAGATAAAAATTAAGAGACAAGGAAAAGATAAACCAATTTTTAGATATTGCGTCTGACCTCTTATGTATCTTGAGAATCATCAGTTGGTGTGGAGTTTGTGGAGAAAGAAACTAAAAACTGTACTGGAAAACAATAATGAAGAAGTATGAAAAAAACGGAAGAGATGGAGTTCTAGAGATGCAAACCCGTCGTCACTTGCATTTGGGCGGCCAGCCACCTTGGTCGTTTCTTAGGTGGGACAGTAAGCTTGATTTTAGGACCGTTTTATGTGCTTCATGACTTCACCTTGGGTTTTCTTCCTAAATAACTGCAAATAATATTAATAAAAAAGTAAAACTAAATTGTAAGAAGTTTAAAATCTAATTCCTAAACTGAAAACTAAAAATGATTCCTAAAGCATAAAAGTGAATAGGACATAGAAATAAAAATTTAGGTTACTGCAGGGGTGCAATAATATGCATATCCAGTAGTAACCATCTTCCCCTTTTTGAATGGAAGAGAAGTTGATGTCCCAATCGTTGTCTCCTCGTTAGGTGGTTTCTTTCTGATATATTTCTTCTCAATGGGAGTGCTACCTCGGTAAAAGTTGCCTCGGTAGGTCTTGTTTAGGCAGTCCATCCAAGTCTTCCTCCAAATAATCACGAACTGTTCGTGCTCTTTCCTGTCTTGAATAATTCTTGGATCAGCTATTGTGAATACACCACAGTTGTCTACCTCGGCGGTATTCATACTAGTGTTGTTCTGTTTGCCAGGTCAAAACAACCTTGATTAGTTTAGGATTTTTTTATCTTTTTTTTAAATAAAACTAAATGCGAGAAAAAAAAGGTAACAAAATTTAGTTGCCAATCCCCGACAACGATGCCAAAAACTTGATGCGTGTAAAAAGTGCGCAATTGGAGTGCAAGTGTACATGTCGGCAAGTAATAAAGTGATAAGTATTTATCGTGTATCGTCTCCACAGGGATTGGTGTACTTAATATGCAACCTTTACTCTTCTCGCTCTGTAATAAAATAAAAGACACAGATTTTTGGGTTTGAATTATAACAAAAAAAACTAATTAAAACAATAAAGATAAATGATCAAGAAATCAAGATGGAAAAGTGGGCTAGGATCCAGTTGTATCATATTGTGGATTCAATTGACTTGTTCTTTCCAAAGCCAATGATTTTTTTCCGTGTTTCAGAATACATGAAATCGCACATCACTGCCTCGGCAGTAATGCAGATACCATCCTCGACAGTGACAGTGTTCTCTGTCGCGGCAATCCCTTGCTCTTAGACAGATTTACCAAAGTTCGGCAAAATATCCTTTAATGATTTCGCTTATCTCTAAGTCGAAATATTATTGATGACCAGTCCTTGATGATATCTCTCAGCGTGAATCAATTATAATCACCAACCAATCCAACACTTCTCTTAGCCGCTGAAACTCTTAACCTATCTCTAGGCCGAGTTAGTGTTTCCAGATTGAAACAACGTACTTATCCCTTTCGTGAATCTAACTCTCTCGATATTAGATAAATGGATTACTTACAAATTTCTCTCTCGAGCTTGAATGTAAGACCAAGGAATGACAAAGAATAAGCAAACTTCAATATTTTGTTGCATTAGGAACAAGAAATAAAGTACAATATTATCTCACAAATACTAGACAACCTTCACCTAAACCCTAGGGGACGATGGAGGAGTTTAGGGTTTTCTATGAACACTTGATTTCAAGATATCCTCCTCTCTACATAGGCTATGATTTATATAGGCTTGGCCTACGACAAACCTTTCGTAAGTAGGAATACTACTTGGAGTGGGATTATAATAATTTCCATAAATAAAATATTTCTAAGTTTATTCCTATAAGGATTTTTTTTCCACGTAGCCTTTGACATTGACTTTTCGTGTATTTCCCATCTTCGATTTCTATGTCGCTTGTCTTAAAACGTTCACCAAATTTTTCTCTTCAAATCGCCTACCATATTGACATTTGCCTTTTCGGGTGCTACCGCGACCACAGATGCTGTCGCGGTGTTAATGTGCTGTCGAGGCATCAATATACTGCTGAGGCGGGTACTTATCTGCATTTCAGCTTCAGTTTCCATCATCCATCTTCTTTGCTTGATAATTCCTATGATGCAGTTTTCTGTCTTAAGAAAGAAAACCATCAAATGCATCTGTTTTATGCCAAATAATAGATAAATTCATGTATTGAGTGTTCGGATGCTGAAGTATGGAAAATAAGCCATTAAGTCTGTCCACTATTAGCAATAATAGAGTGAGAAAATGATATAAAAATAAGACTTTTAGGCACTCATCAATGACAATGAGTTGTCATTGACATAGAGATGTCAGAATTAATACATGAATATATTAGTAGAGAATAATATATTGGATTGACATACTATGAGCATATATCTTAGATTATTATGTGACGGTCACGATATTGCTCATAGTGACAACTATATGTATGATCCTTAGACTTGAGATTATTATTATCTCAATATATGTTATTTTATGTCTTGATGCAGTTAAACGTGTCTCATAATTAGTTACACTATAAAAATTGATATTGGACACATTACAATGTATGTAGTGAGATGTGAATAATCAAGATAGGATTTGTCCTTCCTACATAATAAGAAAATATATCAAAGGCCGCTTGATTGAGTTAGACTAGAAATGCATGGCCATGCTTGAATACATTAATATGAGATATCACAAATTATTCATTAAAAGTAGTCCACTATAGATATCAAGAAACATTAAAATAGGCTATACAAGTGTGACTATTCCAAGACTTGTGCCTATTAAAGATATAAAAGGACAAAAGGATATAATACATTAAAAGAGTTGGTCACGTACATGATACATCGAATCATAATCTCTTGTAACTTAGATGACAATGATATATTGCTAGATGTCACTCATTGTTTTTAATATTAGAATTGTTCTAATATTATTACTAACGTTACAATGAGCCTACAGGGTCACACCCAATGGTTGAAACGGAGCAAAAATATATAAGTAGATTATCTTTAATCCCGAATTTTAAATAAAGGATATAATTAAAGTAATTATATCACTTTTAAATTCGAATTAAATATAGATTCTGAAATTTAAGGAAATAATTAAAGTAATTATTTCTTATAAATCAATTTAGAATGAAACTCTTATACCTAGGGTTACACCTATATAAAGGATCATTTGGTCTAGCTGCCATAACACAAAACTTTGAATTCCCAAACCCTAGAATCACGAAAAACATTTTTCGAGATTTTGCTCTCTCAATCGGGTGAAATGAGTAGAGACCGAGATGATATTCGTGGATGCTAAAGATTTGAATTGTCGAATGATCGTGATTGTAGCAAATCCAGTTGTTGTTTTTCCTGCTTATCAAGGAACCCAATGTAAGTCATCGCTTCTCTTCCTCCCGATTTTAGATTAAACGTACATGGACCATTGGAAAGACCATCATAATTTTGTTCCGCTGTGCCATGGGGTGTGCCGGCGGTCCCAACAGTGATATCAGAGCCTCTTGTACGATCCATAATCAGGTTAAATACTTGAGTGATGCGATATGTATGAGATGCACGCTTTATTTTACTGTGTCGACGATATATATTGATATTGCTAGTCGATTAGGGATACGATTAATATATTAATCTGTTAATTACAGTCACCATGTTGCTATAAGGGTTTTATGATTATCATATGTCAATCGTTGACATAGTGATCGGTGAAAGTGCGATAGCAGATCGCATCAATTGTTATTCCGATACGAAAAAATCTAAGGAATTTTAAAAATCCCGAAAACATGATTTTGTTAATAAATCTTATCAAATCGTGAAGTTTTTCTATAGAAAAATAGTTACTATTTTTCAAAATTTCTTGTCAGCCGTACCGACACGTCTAGTGTCCGCAAGGGGCTTCGCCGCTTGACCCCGCAAGGGGCTTTGCCCCTTGACCCCTTCGTAGGAAACATAAATTTTAGGCCCATATTGGTAACATAAATGGTTTCGTGATAGCATATATATGATATGTTTGCTTTGTACAGTGTTTGACATGCATGGTTATAGCCCTTGTTTTTACAATAGTTGTAAAATTTAAAATACGACCTACGTGTCGTACCTTTCTCTATCTCTATTGTACTTCTCTTCTCATCTTACTCCCTCGTATGTAAAACGAGTTTCTATAATTGTAATATTATTTCAAGAAGCAATCGATACGTTTGGAGCTAAGGCGAGAAGATACTTAAGAAGTAGTTTTAGTATAGAATTAGGGTTTTACGGTTCTCTCATTGGCTTGGGATGGGCTACCTTAGTTTTTTATTTTGGACTATAACCATTACAATTTATTATTTTATATCTATCATGTATGTGATGCAATGTATGATATATATCTTCTACTCGCATATATTGATGAGATCAATAAGGGCCAAATTAAAAGAAATAACAATGAGATATTTAATGTTTTCCCTCAAATTAATCTAAGTTAAAATTAGCCGTCCAATATTTGCCCTCGTTAAGGCCTTGATCGATCTTATGTGGGTTTTACCAAAACATTGACACATAAGTCCATCTTGGTTAAACGCGATTAATAAGCAAGTGATATTCGTCAGTCGAAATATTGGTAATAACTTTGTTAGGTTGTTCTAATAGGATTAGAAACCTAAAGGCTAAGTATTTGGTTAAGTCATGAGATAACTGAACAAGAGTTGTTCACCAAATGGAGGAGTTACATGAGATGAAATTAGTAAAGGGTTACTTACCTAAATAACCTTTATCCTAAAAGAAAAGCCAAAAGCTGATTTTGGAAATTGGTGAATTATGGATCCTCGCTCACTAGAAAAATTTTCATCGATTTTTTCCGAAATTAAAAATGAAAGGGTTTTTTAATTTTGAATAATATAGTGGGAGTATTTTATAAACAAAGACCCATTTATAATATTTCAAATTGGTAAATTTATTTTATATATTTTCATTGTTGTAGATCTAAATGGCAAACAACACTATATCAATGAGATCACTTCTTGAGAAGGAGAAACTTAATGGCATAAACTTCCTTGATTGGTTCCGCAATTTGAGAATTGTTCTCAAATAGGAAAGAAAGGAATATGTCATTGAAGAACATGTTCTAGATGAACCGGCAACTAATGCTTCTAGAGTTGACAAAGACAAGTTTAAGAAACATATGGATGACATGTAGATGTCGGATGTCTTATGCTTGCTACCATGACTCCTGATCTTCAAAAGCAACATGACGACATGGTTTCATATGATATGATTCAAAACCTCAAAGAAATATATGAGGAGCAAGCACGTAAAGAGAGGTACGAGACCTCTAAAACTCTATTTTAGTGCAAAATGGTAGAGGGATCTCCTGTAGGAGCTCATGTCATTAAGATGATAGGCTTATCTAAATGTTGGAAAAGCTAGGATTTCCTCTCAAAGATAAATTGGCTACTGATATTATTCTACAATCATTGCTGAATAGCTTCAATCAATTTGTCCTTAATTTCAACATGAATGAAATTAACAAAACCTTGCCACAGTTACTTGGCATGTTACAAACTGCTGAGAAAAATATGTCTAAGGGTGGACCTAAGCTCATTCTGATGGTCCGCAAGGAAAAAGGAAAGGGAAAGGCAGTGGCAAAGTACAAGGGTAAAGGTAAGCCTATACCCAAAGGATAGGATGCACTGAAACCCAAAGGAGGAGTTAACAAGGAAGAAAAATGTTTCCATTGCAATAAAACCGTGCACCGAAAAAGAAATTGCCCCATTTACCTTGAAGAGGTCAAGAAGGCAAACGCAGATGGTGCATCTGCTTCAGGTATTTATGTTATCGATGTGAATATGTCAACATCTTCTTCTTGGGTATTAGATACCAGTTGTGGTTCTCACATATGTACTTCTGTACAGGGACTGCAAAAGAGAAGGAATCTAGCTAAGGGAGACATAGACCTACGAGTAGGAAATGGAGTAAGAGTTGCTGTATTAACTATAGGAACATACGTTTTATCTTTACCTAGTGGACTTGATTTACATTTAGAAGATTGTTATTTTGTGCCTAGTTTGACTAAAAACATTATTTCTATTTCTTGTTTGGACAAGATTGACTTTGAGATTATTATTAAGAATGATTATTGTTCTTTTTATCTCAATAATATTTTTTATGGTTCGACACAATTGGTTAATGGCTGATATATTTTAAATCTTTAAAATGCCATTTATAACATAAATACCAAAAGATCAAAAACAAATGACTCAAATCAAACTTATCTCTGGCATTATCGTTTAGGCCATATAAGTGAGAAACGCATATTAAAACTCTATAAAGATAGATTTTTAGATTCATTTGTTTTTGAACAATTGGATGTATGTGAATCTTGCTTATTAGGAAGAATGACTAGGCTCCTTTTAATGGTAAAAGTGAGCGAGTAAGTGATTTATTGGGATTGATACATAGTGATGTATGTGGACCAATGAACACACAAGCTAGAGATGGATTTTAGTACTTCATCACTTTCACTGATGACTTCAGTCGATATGGTTACATTTACCTTATGCGCCATAAATCTGAGGCTATCGAAAAGTTTAAAGTAATCAAGAATGAAGTACAAAATCAACTAGGCAAGAGTATTAAAGCACTTCGATCAGATCAAGGTAGAGAATACTTAAGCATAGAATTTGATGAACTCCTTAAAGAATGTGGGATTGTCTCACAGCTTACTCCACCAGGTACACCATAGTGGAATGGAGTTTCTGAGAGGAGAAATCGAACCTTATTAGACATGGTTTGATCAATGATGAGTCATAGTGATCTTCCGACTTCTTTCTAGGGACATGCACTAGAAATAGCTGCTTTCATTTTAAATCGTGTTCCATATAAATCTGTTCAAAAGACACCATATGAGATATGGACTGAAAAACGTCCTAGTATGTCTTTTATGAAGATTTGGGGTTGCGAAGCATATGTCAAACATCAGATGTCTACAAAGCTCAAACCTAAATCTCATAAGTGTGATTTTGTTAGATTTCCCAAAGAAACTAAGGGATATGATTTCTTTAACCCTAAAGAGAATAAAATGTTTGTTGCTCGAACAAGATTTTTTCTCAAAAGAGAATTTCTCAATAAGAAAGGAAAGGATAGAGACATTGAACTTGGAGAAGTTCAAGAACAACAATTCACTAAGCTTGAGAAATGGAGTTGAGGAACAATCAACAGATTTAGAAACACAACCATTACGTAGGTCCACAAGAGAACGCCATGCACCTAAGAGATACGTATTTCTCATTACCATGCATGGAGATGTTCTTATTATGGATCAAGATGAGCCAAGAACTTATCAAGAGGCAGTATCGATCCCAGACTCTGAGAAATGGCTTGAGTCCATGAAATCTGAGATGGAATCCATGTCAGTCAACCAAGTATGGACTTTGGTTGAATCACCCGAAGGGGTAAAACCTATAGGTTGTAAATGGGTTTTCAAGAAGAAAACCGATACGGATGGAAACCTACAAACATACAAGGGGAAACTAGTCGCTAAAGGTTTTCGACAAGTTCATGGTATTGACTATGATGAAACTTTCTCCACTATAGCTATGCTTAAATTCATTCAGATCTTGCTTGCTATAGCTGCATTCCATGATTACGAAATTTGACAAATGGACGTCAAAACCGCTTTCCTTAATGAAAAACTTGAAGAAGATGTGTATATGACACAAACAGAAGGTTTTGTCGCTCCAAGAAATGTTGGAAAGGTTTGTAAGCTACAGAGGTCCATTTATGGACTAAAGCAAGCTTCTCGAAGCTGGAATCTTCGTTTCAATGATGCGATCAAAGAGTTTGGTTTTATCAAGAATGAAGATGAGCCTTGTGTTTACAAGAAGACTAGTGAGAACATTGTTTCTTTTCTAATCTTGTATGTAGATGACATACTTATCATAGGAAACAACATACCTACCTTACAATCGGTTAAGACTTGGTTAAATAGTTGTTTCTCTATGAAAGATTTGGGTGAGCCAGCATATATCTTAGGGGTTAAGATCTATAGAGATAGATCTAGACGATTTCTAGGTCTGAGTCAAAGTACATATATAAACAAAGTTCTAAAAAGATTCAGTATGGAAGAATCCAAGAAAGAATTCTTACCTATGAGACATGGTATATCTCTTTCGAAGGAAATGTGTCCTTCAACTTCACAAGAAAGAGAACGAATGAGTAAGATTCCATATGCTTCGACTATTGGTTCTATCATGTATGCCATGATATGTACTCGACCAGATGTATCGTATGCCTTAAGCATGACGAGTCGATATCAGGTAAACACTGGTGAAAGTCACTGGGTAGCAGTCAAAAACATCCTTAAGTACTTGAGAAGAACTAAGGATACATTTCTTGTCTATGGAGGCAAAGAAGAGCTAAGTATAAAAGGTTATACTGATGCTAGTTTCCAAACATACAAGGATGACTCAAGATCGCAATCTGAATTTGTGTTTTGCTTTAACGGAGGTGCTATAAGCTGGAAAAGTTCTAAGCAGGACACAGTAGCTGATTCTACAACAGAGGCCGAGTATATTGCAGCCAGTGAAGCAACAAAGGAAGCTATTTGGATCAAAAAGTTCATATCCAAACTAGGGATTGTTCCAAGCATATCAGATGCTATAGAACTCCGTTGCGACAACAATGTATCCATTGCATAAGAAAAGAAACTCAGATCTCATCAACGATCCAAACATATTCTTAGACGCTTCCATCTCATTCGAGAGATCATAGATCGAGGAGATGCGGAGATATGTAAAATCCATACAGATGATAACATTGTTGATCCCTTGACTAAGCCTCTGACGCAACAGAAGCATGATCGTCACACTGAATCACTCGGTATTAGATATGTAAGTGATTGGCCTTAGTGCTAGTGGGAGATTGTTAGAGTATACCCAAAGACCAATCATATGATGATTGTTTGGATACTTTTATTTATCAATTTTATTTAATAAAGGTATTGTCATTGTTGTTTTCAAATATATGTGTCAATGTATAACATAAACTGAGAAACAATAAGGTTCATATAATAATATATGTATTATTATTAAAAGATCCTTAGTCAATTATTATTATGAGTATGGACAATAATAATACGCTTAAGACTAACATGTGATTAATTGATGACAATGAGTTGTCATTGACATAGAGATGTCAGAATTAATATATAAATATATTAGTAGAAAATAATATATTGGATTGACCCACTATGAGCATATATCTTGGATTATTATGTGACGGTCTCGATATTGCTCATAGTGACAACTATATGTATGATCCTTAGACTTGAGATTATTACTATCTCAATATATGTTATTTTATGTCTTGATGCAGTTAAACGTGTCTCGTAATTAGTTACACTATAAAAACGGATATTGGACATGTTACAATATATGTAGTGAGATGTGAATGATCAAAATAGATGATGAGTGCCTAAAAGGTAATTATTTACTACCTTTCTCATGGTACTTTATGCATCTATTATACACCAACTTGAACCAAATTATGAACTCTTTGCGCAAATATTGGATATTCTATTATCATTACTTACAAAGTCAATATTTATAGTGAATGCAAATATTATTACATATTCTGTACATGCAGGAATATCCAAAGCAGAAGAGGCAGTGAAGTAGTGTTGCGGCCGAGGAAGAAGACAGGGCTGCGCCAGAATCCAGTGTGGCGGCACCAACAATGAAGGCACAATGAAAGATAAAAATATAGAGAATATTCTGGAAGATGCAACGCATAAATTGGACCAGGCTAGCGCGCTAAAAGCCCAAGTAAAAGACTAAGCGGGAAAACCCTTCTAGAAGGCGGCAAACTTGGAAATATCAGATTCCTTGAAGAAGACTTGTTCCTTACTCCAAGTTGAAGTCTATTTAGGAAAGGTTTGCCCTAGGTTAAGACTATAAATACCTTAGCCTACCATATTGTTTGAGAGAGTCGATTTATAGAGAAATCCTTCTCCCTAAGAATTGTACTTAAACGATAATATGTTCTAAACTTCTTAGGGATAGGTGAAGGTTGTCAATATTAGTGAGAGGAGATTGATTCTTGTATCTTTGTTCTTATGCAATAATAATATCAAAGTTTGCTTATCCTATTGCCATTCTTTGTTCTTGCATTCAAGCTCGAGAGAAAAGTTTGCAAGTAATCTATTTATCTAGCATCGAGAGGTGTAGATTCACGAAGGGGATAAGTACGGTATTGTAGACACTAACTCGGCCTAGAGATAGGTTAAGACTTTCAGCAGCTAAAAGAAGTGTTGGATGGGTTGGTGGTTATCGTTGATTTATGCCGAGAGGTATCGTCAAGGACTGGTCATCAACAACACTCTGACTCAGATATGAGCTGAGTCACTTATGGATACTTTGCTAAACTTTGATGCCTCTGCCCAAGAGCAAGAGATTGTCGCGGCAAGGAACACCAATAATGTCGAGGCTGTATCTATAGTACTATCGATGCATTGTTGTGTGATTGCATTGGACAAAGAAGAAGATCAATTTAATCCACTAATGGACGCAACTAGATCCTACCCACTTTCTCTATAATCGTTCTCAACCTTTTATTTTATGTTTTATTATTTAATTATTTAGTTAGTTAAACAAATCAACTCATCTGTGTTTTTACTTTCTTTTCAGGAGCAAGGGACAAGAGGAAACATGTTAAGTATACCAATCCCTGTGGAGACGATACACAATATACTTATCATTTTATTACTTGGCGACGTGTACACTTGCACCCAAATTGCACTTATATTACACGCATCAAGTTTTTGGCACCGTTGTTAGGGATTGGCAACTGAATTTTGTTTTCTTTCTTTTATTTCTCTTTAACTATTCTTTATCTAACTTTAATTCTAATTATTTATTTATTTAATTTTTATTAACTTTTATTTATTTGGTTTATGACTAGGGCAAACCCGAGTGGTCCGTTGTACGACTTGGATCCTGAGATTGAACGCACAAGACATAATCTGAGACACAATCTGTTCCAAGCTATGGATGATCCACCAAGGGGACAAATTCCACATATTGATCATAATATACTACTATCAGCAATACCGCAGTAGCCAATGCCGCAACCATTGCCGAGGCAGCCCACTATCAGAGACTATCTGGTGGAGGATCTAAACGGACTCAAACCTGGCGTAGTCACCCCAATAATCGAAGCAACTCACTTTTAGCTCAAACAAGTGATGTTCAACATGTTGAACACAATTGGATAATTTAGTGGGTCTACTACTGAAGATGCAAGGCAGTATCTTAAATCTTTCATGGAAGTATGAAAATCTTTCAAGATTCAAGGAGTCCATGAAGATATTATGCGACTAAAATTGTTCCCCTATTCACTGAGAGATAGGGCGAAAACCTGGTTGAATGGTATCCCAGCAGGATTCATAGAATCTTGGGAGGAACTCTGCCGAGAATTTATTAAGAGGTTCAATCTGACAAATATCTATGATCGCATCCGTAATGAAATCACATCATTCCGATAAGATAAAGATGAACCGATGTATGAGGCATGGAAACGCTACAAAGAACTATTAAACAAATGCCCATTACATGGTTTTCCCTTGTGGACGCAAGTCTCAATATTTTATAATGCTACTAATGTCTCCACAAGGATGATGTTAGATGCTTCCGCAAAAGGGACACTTTTGGATAGAGCACCCGCGGAGGCTATTGAAATTCTGAACAAACTCGCAAGGAACGATTTCCAATTTCCCACATCAAGGCGAGGAGGAATGAGGCGTCATTCCAAAGCCCATGAATTAGATGCATCAAGTTCGGTGGTAGCACAATTGGAATATGCAAGCTCAGAGAAACGTACATAAGGTTAAGGCAGTTAACTCATCGGATTACATGCAAGATGATGAGACCAACCTATATGTTGGAAACTATAACAGAAACAATCAAATAATGTCCAACAATTATAACGCATCATGAAAAAGGCATCTGAACTTCTCATGGAATAACCCTAACAATGCCTTGAATCCAATTAGTCAAGTCCCTGGATTCCATCATCAAAGCCAGAACCTGCCGAAGTAGAACACTCAGCAACCCATGCCACAACAGCAGTCTCTAATTGCATTGGCATATTCTCTCACGGCTTTCATGACAAAGACGGATGCTTACATGATGGAGAATAGCCGCTTCATGAAGCGTACTGATGACTTTATTAACCGAACTGAGATGAAACTGCAGAACCAGGAGGCCGCGATAAAATCTCTAGAAACCCAGGTTGGTCAATTTGCCCAACGACAAAACACTCGACCACCAGGGGATTTACCTAGAAATACTGAAGATGCTAAGGTGTTAGGCAACGAGCAATATAACATCCCGTTTTTGGGGTTATTAGTTAGGCTTTAGTTAGGAGAATTCGATTCGGGTCGAATCAGGTTCTCCGATTCATTATTCCGGGAAAATAAAATAAGAATATTTTTAATTAAGAAAAATAATAATTTTGGAATATGGTTTAAAAAATATTGAAAATATGTTTCAAGATTAAAAGAAAGTAATTTGAATTTTATATTGATTTTTAATTATGTTTAATTATGCATAAATGACCAATTTGTAATATTTGGAAAATTAGAGGACTTAATTGGTAATTTTCGAAAATTGTGATTTAGTGACTAAATTGAAAATCAAGCTAAACTTAGAATCCTTAGAGGGTCATAAACCCATTTTAATTTTTAATAATGATTTATTCACCAAAATGCTTTTTAATTACTTTAATTAAAGATGAAAATCATTTTCTCTCAAAACTACCTTTTTTCTCTCATCTTTTTCTCTCCATTTTCCTTCATCTCTTTTCTTCAATTCCTTGTTGATTTTTACATCTTTTTCAACAAAGATTACATCATTTTAATCATCTTTCCATTCCTTACAAAACCTAACCATCAATTTTATCAAATCAATACCAAATGGCAAGGAATCAAGAAGGGAAAACTTCATCTTTTTGGTGAATAGATCTAAAAGGTAATTTTCTAGATTTTAACTCTTTTTCTAAGTTTCTTTATTGAAATTCCCAAGTATTAGCTTGATAATCTTTGAATAAAAACTTAATTCTATGTTTTCAATGTTAGATCTAATGATTTTGTGAATGTTTTTGTGAAATCTTTTAGATCTCATTCAATGCTGTAATTAGAAGAATTTAATTGTGTTATTAAGTCAATTAAATGATTAATTGAGTCTTCAGTTGATGTCACATTAATTTAATCACAGAATAATGCAATCGGTGTTGTTTTAAGGTGTTTTTCGGTTGTTTTAGGGGCTGTTTTAGATGCTCTAATGTTGTTGGAGATATAAGGATGGTTTGGATGTGTTTTTGGTTCATAATTGACGTGGATTAGATGTTAGATTCATTAGGTTTTAGGCTGATGTTGTTCGGATGTATTTCGGCTTAGTTTACAGTCTTTTCGGCTAAGTTTCTGGTAGTTTTATGGTGATCGGATATGGTTGCTGGTTTGAGCATGTTATGATGTGAGAATGCTCTGTTTTTAATGTTGTAGAAGAGGTACAAGATGGTGCTTGAGTGCTGGTGCGTTGGCGTGATCATCGGATATTGGCGAAAGCTCGTTTCGGTTGTTGGTGAGTATTTTCGGACTTAAAGCGAATCGCGTTTGGTACGGTTCTGTTTTGGGGACTATGGAAGAGTGTGAAAACCTTCTATTATTCAAGAGTAAGTAAAGTAAATGTTTTTGATATATTAACATGAGCTTCGGCTACATTCGATAAAGACGTTGATGTTGGTAATGCAATGAGATTTTTGGAAATGCATAAACATGATTTTGAATTGGTGCATGCATGAGATAATTGCTGAAAATGCATGGTTTAAAAAGGCATACATGGTTAAGGAAAACATGGAAAAATGAATTTGGAATATATATGGTTATTTGCCTTCAAATTAAAGGTGCCATTAGGCATGACTTTTGGTTCATTTGTTGAGCATATTATGGATGCAATATGAGCTGAAAATGAATTGGAATATTATGTGATTATTTGACTTGAAATTGATGGTGCCATTTGGCATGACATTTGGTTCATTTGTGAACATATTATGCATGCATTATGAGAAGCAAATTATCATGCACATTTGATTATGATATTGGCTTAGTGAAACTAACTTTAGATTCGAATACGAATGGCATGTCATTAGGATTGTCTTAAGTGCACTATAAACATTATTGAGAATAAAGAATATTGCCTACACGTAACAAGGGTGACTTTGTGTCCAATCGTGCGTGGTAGAGCCGCCTACACGTAACAAGGGTGACTATGTGTCCAATCGTGCGTGGTAGTTCTATAATGGTGACTTCGTGTCATGTCAATGGTGACTTCGTGTCATGTCAATGGTGACTTCGTGTCATGTCAATGGTGACTTTGTGTCATGACGAGACTAATGATCTCTAACAATGGATCCATGTATTCGGTGAACTTAAGGTTCACATTAACTGATCACTAGAAAGCCAATATGCATACATGGATTAAAAGTGAACATTGTGCATGATTCATGAAATGTATTGATAATGTTGAATATACTCAAGAAAGTGATTTGATATTATAGACATGAACGTGGAATGTTAAGCATGCATGTTTTTAATGATGCATTGCAAACTATGGTTCATTATGGTTTTAAATAGATGCATTGATGATCTTGTGTAGAGCTTCCTCACTAAGCAAATTTGCTTAAGCTCTCTTTTCATCCTTGCAGAAAAATGAAGACACTTGGGGCTTCATTCGAGGCAAGGAAACCAAGGGGAAGGATTACTACAATTTGGTATGTTTTTGGCAAATAAATTGGGGCATGGCAATGTGTAACCCAACCTATGTGAGGAGTGTGTACTTAGACTTTGGTTTATATTGTAATAAAATCTTTGTTGCTTGATTGTTAATTGTTGGACTATGGAATTGTTTGGATTGTTGAAGCATGTACTTGCATGATTATTATGTTTTTAATCATCTTCTAGGAAGCATGCATATAGTTGGATTGATGTCCATGACCTTGTTAATCATGTGTTATAAGTTATTAATTATGCCTAGGAATTATGCATATAGTTGGAAGTGACTAAAGGTTGTGTATTGTATTGTTAGTATTCACTTAGTGAGACGGAACTTTTGGTTTCAGACCTAAAGTTTCAAAACCTTTGGGAAGGTTCCGAAACCTTTCTCAAATAGTTTTGAAACCTTCAAGAAGTTTCGAAACCTTGCGAACAATTTCAATTTTGGAAAGTTACTGGACGTGAAAAGTTTCGAAACCTTCAGGGAAGTTTCGAAACCATTTACAAAAAGTTTTGAAACCTTTATGAAAGGTTTCATAACATTTGGCTGCTAGAAATTGATAGTTGCTGGAAATTGCATTTTAGTCCTGAATATCTTTCTTTGTCCAATTAAGGTATCTACAAATGTTATTTTGAGTTGAAATTTCACATGGATTCATAAAGTTGATTTAATTTCAAGATGGATAACTCAATTTTGAAGAAATCCTTATATTTTCAAAGATTTACATTTTGGTCCCTAAATTAGTAAAACATGCAATTGATGAAGTTAGAATGCTCCGTTTGACTTGAAACTTTCCGAGAGGGATACTTGTTTGATTAATTGAATTTTGATGAAAAGAATTTGTACTTTGTTATTAGAATTTAAAAGTTTTACGTTTTAGTCCTTAATTTACTTAAGTATTTATTCGTATGTTTATTTATGATCGGATTATTTCCGTTAATGCCTTGTATGAGACCTTGACATGTAGGAATACAATTATGCATCTAGAATAAAAAAATATAACGTTTTTAGTGTTGTTTATCGAATCGGACCTTCGCGGGTTTGGTTTGATATTCCCCGTGTAACCCATTAGTGCCGGTTCCGTCTAGGTCGGGCTAAAGGGGTTACATTTGGTGGTATCAGAGCCAGGTTTGTAAAGTTTGTAGTTGGTTGGTTAAAGCATGTTTAGGATTGCTAAGTTGTGTGTTTAAATATGTGATTGATCATGATATGTGTGATTGAGCATGATATGTTGTTGGTGTGTGAAAATCTATTCATGATGATTGTACTTTGAGTAATGATGGTTAAACTGGGGTTATCGGTTACACATTACCAATGCCAATATATTTTCAGATGCTCTCAGTATTCCCTTGGATCTTGCCCGAATGTAAGTTTATTTTGTTTTAATATTATGTTTTAAATTGCATGTTTAAAGTTTTTGGAATATGATTTTGAGACGTAAGTCACGAGCTAGTGTTGGTATGAACATTGATGGTCAAGATTGAGGATGAAACGACTGCTAGGGAAAAAGTAATTTCTTCTTCCTCCGTAAGTGTGCCTTTGGTTAGGCAAGAAGGTCAGTTTGGGGTGTTGCACCATTCTTTCGGGTGTGTTTTAGTTTGTTGAAGCTGGTACGGCTGTTGCTAATCTGACTTGGGAGTTGTCAACCGAATGGTAGTTGAAGTTGTTGGAATTGAGGATGTTATTTGTGAGTGTGAACAATAATCATGCATAAAGTAAGAGCACCTATATGTATATATCTATAGATAATATAGGTCATGCATGCATTCTTGAGCATGACATTAGAAATTGCATTTGCATTTACATGCACATGCACTTGTATAGGCATTTATGAGGGCATACAGGAAATCATGCATACATTTGTTCACACTTGCGAGTGGCTCCTTGAGGATGTAGGTGGAGTGTGGATGGTTCTTTTAGGGTGAAGTTGTGGAAAAAAATTGAAAAGGTTTTCTTTTTGTGTTGAGCTGGATGTGTAGTGGGCAAGCTACTCTTTTGGTTAGGGAGTAGTCTTGGATGAGAAATGAGTGGTTGGTCTCAGAGTTGTGAATGTTTGAAGCCGAGGTAACTACCTTGAGTTATGGTTACTTTGAGTTGGTCATTACTTAAGGTAAGGCTGAGTTTTACGGATTCTTTCAAGTTAAGATTTGGAGGTTGTAAGAAGGTTGCAGCATGTTTTGTAGAGAAAGGCGGGTTGGTGTTTTTCTGAGTGATGTGAAATTATTTTATGGAAATTATATGGAATTCTTTGTAATGTGGTTAGTGTGTAGTTAGATCGGGGGTTGTGACCGATCTGGTATGGTCAGGATGGAAGTAAAATATGAGATATGTTTTGGTATGGGAGTTGTGATATCGGGGGTTTGAATTATAGATTGTTGTGACCTTAAGAGGTTTGGTTGTACTATAAAGGAGGAAAGTGTACATGTTGGGTTTACAGGATGTTAAGTTGGATATACCTCGGGTAAAGTTAGTTTTTGATGATGTTTGAAGTGGTGTATCGAGGATCGTTGGACAAATTATGGTTTGTATCGGTTGTTCAGTCTTGTGGGTTTACTTTTATCAAAAAGTGTTGTGAGGTTTTGTATTCGGTGGGTTCGTGTTTGCGGACGTTTCATCAATATGGTTACTACTTTGGCAAGGTTATAATATAAGAGATGTTGGAGCTAGTGGAAGGAATAGTTCTACAAGCTTGGATTTTGTTGTGGTATAGGTGGGATAAGAGTTGGTTTATCGATGAGTTGATATTGGGAAGGAGTTTTGAGTTAAGTGTCAAGGCACTTAACGATGTGTAGATCTTAAAGTTTGACACGCGGTATTGAGTTGGTTATGGTGGTTAAACCTTAAGTTTGAGGTATTATCATTGAGATGAGTATAATAGTGAGTATTGACATAAAGTTGGTAAGTTTCTTATATGGTATGTTTTGTAGAATGTTAGCAATCGGGGATGACTTGGCTTACATAAGGATGCTTGCAATGGGAGTTTGTTATGTTGGGTAATCCAGGGTTGTTGTGGAGTTACGAGGGAAGACTTTCGGTTAACCTATAGGGAGACCTAGTAAAATGGTGGAGCTATGAGCGGGACTCTACCTTGGTAAAGTTGATCGGGGACAGGTCGTGGCAAGGTGTATGTTGAGGGTCTAGTGAAGGATATGTTCTTGGCAAGGTTTAGTTTTGTGTTGGGAATCTTTTTGTGTTAGGTGAGCCACATGGTTATTTTGAAAAGTACCAAGATGGAATGGTATCTTGATCAGGGCTTATGGTAATTTTTTTTTCCATGAGATTAGTGGGAAATGTTGTGGTAGGAGTTGGGGAAACATATGTTATCGATTGAGCTTGATTGGATTATGTTTGAATCATGTATGGATTTTTATCTTGCTGATAAGGTAAGAGTGAGTATCAATTTTCTTTAGGTTATTAGTAGTAGTAATGGTGCCAAGGTTGAAGTTAGAAAGAATCATCATAAGTTTAGTAGTAAGCTCTATGGATGGTATGGAGTTTTCTTATTAGGGTTGTTGGATTAATCGTTTGTTTTTGTACGGTTTTCTTGGGTTTCTAAGTCCTATTGGAAAGGTGTATGAGTGGTGTATCTATAATATGTTAAGATTTGAGAGTTTTTAAGACCGACATAGGTAGCCGTTTAGATGTTGGATTTTATCATTCATAAATAAATGGATGATATGCTGTGATGTTGTGATATGGTTAATATGACTCATAATGAAGTTGTTGGTGGTGGTGGAGTTGCGTGAGACAGTGTTGACAGTTTTGTGCAAAGTTAGTTTGAAGCTTGTTGGTAGAGCATCATTGTGTGGGTGGAGGTTAGTGAAAGGCTTAGTTGGTTACCTGGTATATAGGAGGATGTCGGAAATCAGGTTAGTTCGGTGGTGGTGGTATGAAAACCGTTGCGGTTATTAAGAGTTGGTTATCAATCTTAGGTAAGAGAAAGGGGATTTCCTTTTGAGTTATGTTTTTTTGTAAAGGTTGAGATGGTGTGGTAAGTTGTGCATGGTTGCTTTGGTGTGAGGAAAGAATCTGTTGGTTGGCCGAAGAGGGTAAGTGTGGGTTGTCTGTTGCATACCATCCGGGGAAAGCTAATGTGATGGTTGAATCTTTAAGACGTAAGACGGCAGTTGAGTTGAGGGTGATGTTTGCTAAGTTGAGTATTTTAAAGGAAGGTGCTTGAGTGGTGGAGTTGTAAGTAAAACCTATCTTGGTTGAGATGATAAGGTGAAATAGTTAGAGGATGAGACGTTGGTACCTTTTGTGGAGGATATTGCCGAGGATAGACCGACCGAGTATTATTTTGATGATGATGAGATGTTGTGGTTTAAGGGGTCAGATTGTGGTGCCGGATAATGTTGAGTTGAGGTAAGCTATTTTAGCAGAAGCACATGCTAGTCCGTTTTCTATGCATCCGGGTAGTGTGAAGATGTATAGAGATCTCAAAAGTGTGTACTTTTGGATTTGTTTAAAGAAAGATGTGACGGAGTCCAAGAAGGATTTTATATGGGATATTGTTGATAGGTTTTCAAAGTATGCACATTTTCTTGCCGTACATACGACGTGTTCTATGTATAAGTTGGTAGAGTTGTATGTTTCTGAGGTGGTGAAGTTGCATAGTGTGCCTAAGTTGATCATATCGGATAGAGATCCACATTTTATCTCTATGTCTTGAGAAGAGTTTGTAGGTTGCTTTGGGTACAAGGCTTAGTTTAGTACTGCTTATCATCTTCTGACAGATGGTCAGTCTGAACGTGTTATTCAGACTTTGGAGGATATGTTGAGGTGTTGTATCATTGAGTTTCAAGGTTCTTGGGAGAAACAGTTGTCTTTGGTGGAGTTTGCATATAACAGTAGCTCCAAGCGAGGATACAGATGGCACCGTTTGAGGCTTTATACGGGCGCAGGTGTTGTACACATTTGTGTTGGAAAGAAGTTGGGCAAAAGTATGTTTCTTTGCCTCAAGTTTTAAAGATACGGATGAGAAGGTTAAGTTGATATGTGCTAAACTTCAGGAAGCTTCGGATAGGCATAAGTCCTATGCCGATTTAAAGCGTAGGGAGATAGAGTATGATGTTGGGGGACAAAGTATTTCTTAAGGTTTCTCCGTGGAAGAAGGTGTTGAGGTTTGGACGTAAGGATAAGTTGAGTCCTCGTTTTATGGGACCATATGAGGTGTTGGAGCGTGTTGGTCCTGTTGTTTATAGATTGAGGTTGCCAGAGGAGTTGAGTAGGATGCATGATGTTTTTCATATATCAATGTTTCGTAGATATAAATCGGATCCTTCTCATGTTGTTCCGATTGAGGAGATTGAGTTAAGGGAGGATATGAGTTATGAGGAAGAACCGGTGAGGGTTTTGGATGTGGATACAAAGGTTCTTCGAGGAAAGACCATAGATTTAGTTAAGGTGATTTGGAATCACCGAGGTGTTGAAGAAGCAACTTGGGAGACAAGGAAAGGCATGGAGGAGCAGTTTCCTCACTTGTTTACTTCAGGTAAATTTCGGGGACGAAATTTTCTTAAGAGGGGGAGAGTTGTAACATCCTGTTTTTGGGGTTATTAGTTCGGGTTTAGTTAGGAGAATTCGATTCGGGTCGAATTAGGTTCTCCGATTCATTATTCCGAGAAAAATAAAATAAGAATATTTTTAATTAGAAAAAAAAATAATTTTGGAATATGGTTTAAAAAAATAATGAAAATATATTTCAAGATTAAAAGAAAGTAATTTGAATTTTATATTAATTTTTAATTATGCTTAATTATGCATAAGTGACCAATTTGTAATATTTGGAAAATTAGAAGACTTAATTGGTGATTTTCGAAAATTGTAATTTAGTGACTAAATTGAAAAGCAAGATAAACTTAGAATCCTTAGAGGTCCATAAACCCATTTTAATTTTTAATAATGATTTATTCACCAAAATGCTTTTTAATTACTTTAATTAAAGATGAAAATCATTTTCTCTCAAAACTACCTTTTTTCTCTCATCTTTTTCTGTCATTTTCTCTCCATTTTCCTTCATCTCTTTTCTTAAATTCCTTGCTGATTTTTGCATCTTTTTCAACAAAGATTACATCATTTTAATCATCTTTCCATTCCTTACAAAACCTAACCATCAATTTTATCAAATCAACACCAAATGGCAAGGAATTAAGAAGGAAAAACTTCATCTTTTTGGTGAATAGATCTCAAAGGTAATTTTCTAGATTTTAACTCTTTTTCTAAGGTTCTTTATTGAAATTCCCAAGTATTAGCTTGCTAATCTTTGAATAAAAACTTAATTGTATGGTTTCAATGTTAGATCTAATGATTTTGTGAATGTTTTTGTGAAATCTTTTTAGATCTCATTCAATGCTATAATTAGATGAATTTAATTTTGTTATTAAGTCAATTAAATGATTAATTGAGTCTTCATTTGATGACACATTAATTTAATCATGGAATAATGCAATCGGTGTTGTTTTAAGGTGTTTTCGGTTGTTTTAGGGGTTGTTTTCGGTGTTCTAATGTTGCTGGAGATATAAGGATGGTTTGGATGTGTTTTTGGTTCATAATTGACGTGGATTAGATGTTAGATTCATTAGGTTTTGGGCTGATGTTGTTCGGATGTGTTTTGGCTTAGTTTACGGTCTTTTCGGCTAAATTTCTAATAGTTTTATGGTGATCGGATATGGCTGCTGGTTTGAGCATGTTATGATATGGAATGCTCTGTTTTTAATGTTGTAGAAGAGGTACAAGAAGGTGCTTGAGTGCTGGTGCGTTGGCGTGATCATCGGATATTGGCGAAAGCTCGTTTCGGTTCTTGGTGAGTGTTTTTGGACTTAAAGTGAATCGCGTTTGGTACGGTTATGTTTTGGGGACTATGGAAGAGTGTGAAAACCTTTTATAGTTCAAGAGTAAGCAAAGTAAATGTTTTTGATATATTAACATGAGCTTCGGCTACATTCGGTAAGGATATTGATGTTGGTAATGCAATGAGCTTTTCGGAAATGCATAAACATGATTTTAAATTGGTGCATGCATGAGATAATTGCTGAAAATGCATGGTTTAAAAAGGCATACAAGGTTAAGGAAAACATGGAAAAATGAATTTGAAATATATGTGGTTATTTGCCTTCAAATTAAAGGTACCATTGGGCATGACTTTCGGTTCATTTGTTGAGCATATTATGGATGCATTATGAGTTGAAAATAAATTGGAATATTATGTGGTTATTTGCCTTGAAATTGATGGTTCCATTGGGCATGACATTTGGTTCATTTGTGAACATATTATGCATGCATTATGAGCAGCAAATTATCATGCACATTTGATTATGATATTGGCTTAGTGACACTAACTTTAGATTCGAATACGAATGACACGTTATTAGGATTGTCTTAAGTGCACTATAAATATTATTGAGAATAAAGAATATTGCCTATACGTAAAAAGGGTAACTTTGTATCCAATCGTGCGTGGTAGAGCCGCCTATACGTAACAAGGGTGATTATGTGTCCAATCGTGCGTGGTAGTGGTATAATGGTGACTTCGTGTCATGTTAATGGTAACTTCGTGTCATGTCAATGGTGACTTTGTGTAATGTCAATGGTGACTTTGTGTCATGACGAGACTAATGGTCTCTAATACTGGATCCGTGTATTCGGTGAAATTAAGGTTCACATTAAGTAATCACTAGAAAGCCAATATGCATACATGGATTAAAAGAGAACATTGTGCATCATTCATGAAATGTATTGATAATGTTGAACATACTCAAGAAAGTGATTTGATATTATAGACATGAACGTGGAATGTTAAGCATGCATGTTTTTAATGATGCATTGTAAACTATGGTTCATTATGGTTTTAAATAGATGCATTGATGATTTTGTGTAGAGCTTCCTCACTAAACAAATTTGCTTAAGCTCTCTTTTAATCCTTGCAGAAAAATAAAGATACTTGGGGCTTCGTTCGAGGCAAGGAAACCAAGGGGAAGGATTACTACAATTTGGTATGTTTTTGGCAAATAAATTGGGGCATGGCAATGTGTAACCCAACCTATGTGAGGAGTGTGTACTTAGAGTTTGGTTTATATTGTAATAAGACCTTTGTTGCTTGATTGTTAATTGTTGGACTATGGAATTGTTTGGATTGTTGAAGCATGTACTTGCATGATTATTATGTTTTTAATCATCTTCTAGGAAACATGCCTATAGTTGGATTGATGTCTATGACGTTGTTAATCATGTGTTATAAGTTGTTAATTATGCCTAGGAATTATGCATATAGTTGGAAGTGACTAAAGGTTGTGTATTGTATTGTTAGTATTTACTTAGTGAGACAAACTTTTGGTTCCAGACCCAAAGTGTCAAAACCTTTGGGAAGGTTCCGAAACCTTTGTCAAATAGTTTCGAAACCTTATGGGCGATTTCAATTTTGGAAAGTTACTGGACGCGAAAAGTTTCGAAACCTTCAGGGAAGTTTTGAAATCTTTTACAAAAAATTTCGAAACCTTTATGAAAGGTTTCGAAACTTTTGGCTGCTAGAAATTGATAGTTACTGGAAATTGTATTTTAGTCCCTAATATCTTTCTTTGTTCAATTAAGGTATCTACAAATGTTATTTTAAGCTGAAATTTTACATGGATGCATAAAGTTGATTTAATTTCAAGATGGATAACTCAATTTTGAAGAAGTCCTTATAGTTTTAAATATTTACATTTTGGTCCCTAAATTAGTGAAACATGCAATTGATGAAGTTAGAATGCTCCGTTTGACTTGAAACTTTCTATGAGGGATACTTGTTTGATTAATTGAATTTTGATGAAAAGAATTTGTACTTTGTTTTTAGAATTTAAAAGTTTTACGTTTTAGTCCTTAATTTACTTAAGTGTTTATTCGGATGTTTGTTTATGATCGGATTGTTTCCGTTAATGCCTTGTATGAGACCTTGACATGTAGGAAGACAATTATACAATTAGAATAAAAAAAATATAACGGTTTTAGGGTTGTTTATCGAATCAGACCTTCACGGGTTTGGTTTGATATTCTTCGTGTAACCCATTAGTGCCGGTCACGTCTAGGCCGGGCTAAGGGGGTTATAAGCAATGCAAGCTAATCACAACTAGAAGTGGTCTACAATTGAAAGATAAAGAAGGAACCTCAACCGATAGAGTCCAACCAGAAAAGCAACATCATGAGGACTCAGAAGCTGAGCAGGACCCTATCGAAAGCTCTGCCCCGGTAACAACACCAGTAATATCAGAACCTTCCATCGAGACAGTTGCAGATAAATTCACCCGAGGTATTAAAATCAATATCCAAGGAAACCTGGAGGATATCAGATCACCACCTTCTTTCCCACAGAGGCTAAAGAAGCAAAAACAGGACCACCAATTTCAGAAGTTCCTAGACATCTTGAAGCAGGTCCATATCAACTTGTCATTAGTTGAGGCTATTAAACAAATGCCCAACTATTCCAAGTTCTTAAAGGACATAGTATCCAAATGATGAAGGCTAAGGGAGTTTGAAAAGGTGACAGCCACTGAAGGTTGCATGGCCATGTTGCATAATCGCATGCCACCAAAGCTAAAAGATCCTGGATGCTTCACAATTTCTTGTGCGATTGGGGATGGTTATAAAGGAAAGGCCTTATGCGACCTGGGAGCAAGTATCAACTTAATGCCCAAATCAGTTTTTCAGAAACTTGGAATAGGACGGGAAAAACCAACAACAGTACTGCTCCAACTTGCAAATCGATCCTATGTGCATCCTGAAGGCAAAATTGAGGACATTCTGGTAAAAGTTGACAAGTTTATATTTCCTGCCGACTTTCGTGACCTTGACTGTGAGGCCGATGACAATGCACCGATCATATTGGGTCGACCTTTCCTTGCTACCGGACACACTATCATTGATGTGGAAAATGGCGAGCTCATAATACGGATAAATGACCAACAAGTCAAGTTGAACTCCTTCCACAATCTTCCAAATTCAGACGCTCCAGTAGAATGTAAGGCTCTCCATACACCGAATCAAGATACTAAAACATCCTGTGTGGGCAGCACGCTCGGTAGACTGTTCAGAAAACGAATAAAACCCAAAGGAGAAGCCGAATGCACTGAAGGGACTGGCCAACTCATGCAGACAGATACGGGCCAGAAAGAGATAATGAAAGTGGGAGATGCATTCACATGCACTCCACAAGTAACATAATCTCTTCCCTTCAATTTTAATTATTATATTAGGATTAGTTTATGTTTTCAGTATTTCATGTTATTATGTTTTCTTTTTAGTATTTTTCTTCTTTTAGAATAAATAAAGCTATAAATGTAGGAAAAATTATGCCACAGCAGGAAGTCTACTGCCTCGGCATTGCACTGTGTCAGAACCGCAGAACTCCTAACGGGCAGATCATTCTTCAAGAATTATATGATTGCGGTAAGAAAGAACGAGGTCCATTATATTTCCCTATTTTAATCTCTGCCCTATGCATTGCTGCAGGTGCCCCTATAGAAGCAACCGATGAATACACAACACAAAGGAAAGGTTGGACAAAAGAATTCTGCCAAAGAGTGATGCAGATCACCCAAGCAGACCTAGTGCAGGAAACACATCAATAATTCATTGCCGATTTTGCTGCCGGAGTGCAGTATACGGCAGAAGCACCTGAAAAAGCCCAAGCCTCTGCCGCAGCAGATCCATATCAGGATATTTTGCAGAGGATGTCAGACATGGACCTGCGCCAATAACGATACATGGAATATCAGAGAGATTTCAACAACACTCTTGCTAATAGGCTGATCCAGAATTTTTCCACCCATGGAATGCAGTTTCCAGAATTCCCTCCCAACGTTTTTGTTACTTCCGCACCTTACACCGAGACAACACCTGCTCTAGGGCCTAACCATTCTACATCACCAGGACCCAACAATAGATTCACTCATGCCGGCCCATACAGACCTGCGGGCACGGCCGCCACATCACCAAAAAGGAGAGTCGTCTTCAACTCTCCACCACAGAATCCTATTCCCATAGGTAGTTTTTCTGAAGATAGTCTCTCTAGACAGATCGATGAGTATATCCATGAGAGCTCATCGCATACCCAAGAGAGAATACCAACTGCCGTGTCAGGGGGAGAAACAAAGGTAATGCATACAGACGATGAAGAAACAAAGATAAAGTTACGACCCCACTGCAGAAATAAACATCCACCAGAGTACAGCCGCCTCGGCAGGTAAAAACATAGCAATCACCAGGACAAGGATCAAGACATAAAGCATCGACAGGAATACCTAGGAGGGTAGCTATTTCCAACAGCTCTTTTGAATCACAATCAGAATTTCTTTAATCCTTGTTGTTTTACTATCCTTGTTTTCTTTTGAATATTGTATATTTTGAGCATTGAGGATAATGCTCGGTTTGAGTTTGAGGGAGATTGTAGGTGCAGAAGCACTGCCGAGGCTACCCACTGCCGCGACATTACCATAAAGGGAGTAAATTTTTTCTGATTTTTTTAATATTCTCTTTTCTTGAATTTATGTTTGTAATCTTGCACTGCACTACGTCAGCTTTGCTTTTGTTTACTCCTTTAAGGCTATCAAAATCCTTCTCCTTACCATGGCCAAGTTCTGTTTTGAAGGGATAACCATAGGATACTCATGGAATAAAACTTAGAAGCTTGTTTTAGGGTTAGAAAGAAAATAAACACTTTTTGGACTTGTTTGATTTAGGAGTTCTTTTAATAAACTTAGGTGATAAAGACTTAGAACCTTTTGGAAAAATAACTAGAGGTGCCTATCACCAGCTCTAGTTTTGCTCTCCTTCGTGCTAGAGGTGCCCGAAACTGGCCCTAGTATGCTAAATAGGTGGTTAATAAGAAAAAAATAAATAAGAAAAAGAAGAAAATAGAAAACGCATATCTTGAGGTACCCGAAATTAGCTCAAGACTTGTTGTTTTAAGGAGACGGATTTAGTCTAAGATTTTATTTGTCTTGAACTTAGAGTTTATCTAAGAAAACCTTGAATCAGCCTTGTCCATAAAACGCACACACTCACCTAACCTTATAGCTTGTTTCTTAGTAAAAGTCCTTGGGTAAACTAGTGGCTAAAACGGAAAGATAGACATGACCATGGTGGGCAGAATAGATGGAAGAGTAAGACCAAAGGGGAGTAAGGTTCGGCAATTTAATGTTTTGCATTGCTTGAGGACATGCAATAGTTCGAGTTTGGGGGTATTTGATGAGTTCCTAAAAGGCATTTATTTACTACCCTTCTCATGGTACTTTAAGCATCTATTATACACCAACTTGAACCAAAATATGGACTCTTTGCGCAAATATTGGATATTTCGTTATCCTTACTTACAAAGTTAATATTTATAGAGAATGCATATATTATTACATATTCTGTACATACAGGAATATCCAAAGCAGAAGAGGCAGTGAAGCAGTGTTACGGCCGAGGCAGTAGACAGGGCCGCAACAGAATCCAGTATGGCAGCACCAACAATGGAGGCGCATTGAAAGATAAAAATATAGAGAACATTCTGGAAGATGCAACGCATAAATTGGACCAGGCTAGCGCGCTAAATGCCCAAGTAAAAGACCAAGCGAGAAAACCCTTCTAGAAGGCGGTAAACTTGGAAATATAAGATTCCTTGAAGAAGACTTGTTCCTTACTCCAAGTTGAAGTCTATTTAGTAAAGGTTTGCCCTAGCTTAAGACTATAAATACTCTAGCCGGCCACATTGTTTGAGAGAGCCGATTTTTAGAGAAATCCTTCTCCCTAAGAATTGTACTTAAACGATAATATGTTCTAAACTTCTTAGGGATAGGTGAATGTTGTCGATATTAGTGAGAGGTGATTGATTCTTATATCTTTGTTCTTATGCAATAATAATATCAAAGTTTGCTTATCCTATTATCATTCTTTGTTCTTGTATTCAAGCTCGAGAGGGAAGTTTGCAAGTAATCTATTTATCTAGCATCGAGAGGTATAGATTCACGAAAGGGATAAGTACGGTGTTGTAGACACTAACTCGGACTAGAGATTGGTTAAGAGTTTCAGCAGCTAAAAGAAGTGTTGGATTGGTTGGTGGTTATCGTTGATTTACATCGAGAGGTATTGTCAAGGACTGGTCATCAACAACACTCTGACTCAGAGATGAGCTGAGTCACTTACGAACACTTTGCTGAACTTTAATGCCTCTTCCCAAGAGCAAGAGATTGCCGCGGCAGGGAACACCAATAAAGTCGAGGTTGTATCTGCAGTACTATCGATGCAGTGTTGTGTGATTGCATTGGACAAAGAAGAATATCAATTGAATCCACTAATTGACGCAACTGGATCCTACCCACTTTCTCTATAATTGTTCTTAGCCTTTTATTTTATGTTTTATAATTTAATTATTTAGTTAGATAAACAAATTAACTCATCTGTGTTTTTACTTTCTTTTCAGGAGCAAGGGACAAGAGGAAACATATTAAGTATACCAATTCTTGTGGAGACGATACCCGATATACTTATCATTTTATTACTTGGCGACGTGTACACTTGCATCCAAATTGCATTTATATTACACGCATCAATAGGACTTGTCCTTCCTACATAATAGGAAAATATATCAAAGGCCGCTTGATTGAGTTAGACTAGAAATGCATGGCCATGCTTGAATACGTTGATATGAGATATTACAAAATATTCATTAAAAGTAGTCCATTCTAGATATTAAGAAACATTAAAATAGGCTATACAAGTTTGACTATTCCAAGACTTGTGCCTATTAAAGATATAAAAGGACAAAGTATATAATACATTAAAAGAGTTGATCACGGACATGATACATCAAATTATGATCTCTTGTAACTTAGATGACAATGATATATTACTAGATGTCTGACGCGTGTAATAATAGCGCAATTGTGCAGTGTACACATCGCAAGTAATAAAGTGATAGGTATATCGTGTATCATCTCCACAGGGATTGGTATACTTAATATGTCTCCCTTTTGTTCTCTTGCTCTTGAAAGATAAAGTAAAAACATAGATAAGTGGATTTGTTTAACTAACTAAATTATTAAATAACAAAACATAAAATAAAGGATTGAGAACGATATAGAGAAAGTAGGTAGGATCCAGCTGCGTCAATTAGTAGATTCGATTGATCTTCTTCTTGTCCATTGCAATTACACAATACTGCTTCGGCAGTACTGCAGATACAACCTCGGCAGCATTAGTGTTCTCTACCATGGCAATCTCTTGCTCTTGGGCAGATGCATCAAAGTTTAGCAAAGTGTTCGTAGTTGGCTCTGCTTATCTCTATGTCAGAGCGCTGTTGATGACTGGTCCTTGACGATACCTCTCGGCGTAAATCAACGATAATCACCAACCAATCCAACACTTCTTTTAGCTACTGAAACTCTTAACCTATCTCTAGGCTGAGTTAGTGTCTACAAAACTGTACTTATCCCGTTTGTGAATCTACACCTCTCAATGCTAGATAAATATATTACTTACAAACTTCTCTCTCGAGCTTGAATGCAAGAACAAGGAATGAAAATAGGATAAGCAAACTTTGATATTATTATTACATTAGAACAAGAAACAAGAAACAATCTCTTCTCACTAATATCTACAACCTTCACCTATCCCTAAGAACTTAGAACATAATGTCGATAGGTACAATCCTTAGGGGAAGGGTTTCTCTAAAATCGTTTCTCTTAACATTGTGGCCGGTGTAACCCCCTTAGATCGGCCTAGACGGAACCAGCACTAATGGATTACACGGGGAATATCAAACCAAACCCGCGAAGGTCCAATTCGATAAACAACCCTAAAACCGTTATATTTTTTTCTTCTAGATGCATAATTGTATTCCTATATGTTAAGGTCTCATACAAGGCATTAACGGAAATAATCCGATCATAAACAAACATGCGATTAAACACTAAAGTAAGTTAAGGACTATAATGTAAAAATTTTAAATTCTAATAACAAAGTAGAAATTTTTTCATCAAAGTTCAGTTAAACACACAAGTATCCTTCATGGTAAATTTCAAGTCAAACGGATCATTCTAACATCATCAATTGCATGTTTCTCTAATTTAGGGACCAAAATGTAAATCTTTCAAATTATAAGGACTTCTTCCAAATTTAGTTAACCATCTTGAAATTAAATCAACTTTATACATCCATGTGAAATTTCAGCTTAAAATAACATCTGTAGATACCCCAATTGCATAAAGTAAGATATTCGGGACTAAAATGCAATTTTTAGCAACTATCAATTTCTAACAGCCAAAGGTTTCGAAACTTTTTGTAAAAGGTTTCGAAACTTTCCCGAAGGTTTCGAAACTTTTCTCGTCCAGTAACTTTCCAGAATTGAAATTGCCCGTAATGTTTCGAAACTGCTTGGCAAAGGTTTCGAAACTTTAGGTCTGGAACCTAAAAATTCCATCACACTGAGTGAACATCTTCGGCTCAAACACAACCGTCAATCACTATCCCTAAATGCATAAGTCCTAGGTATAATTAACAACTTATAACACATGATTAACAACGTCACGAACATCAATCGTACTATAGGCATACTTCTTAGAAGATGATTAAAAATATAACAATCATGCAAGTACATGCTTCAACAATCCAAATAATACTATAGTCCAACAATTAACAATCAAGCAACAAAGGTCTTATTTCAACGTAAACCAAAGTCTAAGTTCACACTCCTCACATTGATTGGGTTTACACATTGACAAGCCCCCAACTTATTTGTCTAATCATACCGAATTTGAAGTAACCTTTCCCCTTGGTTTCCTTGCTCCGAATATAGTCCCAAGTGCCTTTATTTTTTTTTCTGCAAAGATGAAAAGAGAGCCTAAGCAAACATACTTAGTGAGGAAGCTCTACACAAGATCATCAATGCATCTATTTAAAAACCATAATGAAACCATAGTTTGCAATGCCCCATTAAAACATGCATGCTTAACATTCCACGTTCATGTCTATAATATCAAATCACTTTCTTGAGTATGTTCAACATTATCAATACATTTCATGAATGATGCACATTGTTCTCTTTTAATCCATATATGCATATTGGCTTCTAGTGATCACTTATTGTGAACCTTAAGTTCACCGAATACACGGATCCATTGTTAGAGACCATTAGTCTCGTCATGACACCAAGTCACCATTGACGTGACACCAAGTCACCATTGACATGACACGAAGTCACCATTATAGCACTATCACGCACGATTAGACACATAGTCACCCTTGTTACGTGTAGGCGGCTCTACCATGCACGATTGGACACAAAGTCACCCTTGTTACGTGTAGGCAATATTCTTTATTCTCAATAATGTTTATAGTGCATTTAAGACAATCCTAATGACATGTCATTCGTATTCGAATCTAAAGTTAGTGTCACTAAGCCAATATAATAATCAAATGTGCATGATAATTTGTTGCTCATAATGCATGCATAATATGTTCACAAATGAACAAAATGTCATGCTCAATGGCACCATCAATTTCAAGGCAAATAAACACATAATATTCCAATTCATTTTCATCTCATAATACATCCATAGTGTGCTCAACAAATGAACTGAAAGTCATGCCCAAGGGCAGCTTAAATTTGAAGGCAAATAACCACATATATTCCAAATTCATTTTCCATGTTTTCCTTAACAATGTATGTCTTTTTAAACCATTTATTTTCAGCAATTATCTCATGCATGCATAAATTCAAAATCATGTTTATGCATTTCCAAAAATCTCATTGCATTACCAACATCAATGTCTTTACCGAATGTAGCCGAAGCTAATGTTAATATATCAAAAACTTTTACTTCACTTACTCTTGAACTATGGAAAGTTTTCACACTCTTCCATAGTCCCCAAAACAGACCCGTACCAATACGATTCGCTTTAAGTCCGAAAAACACTCACCGATAAGCGAAACGAGCTTTCGCTGATATCCCGACGATCACGCCAACGCACCAGCTCTCAAGCAGCTTGTTGTACCTCTTCTACAACATTAAAACCAGAGCATATTCACATCATAACATGCTCAAACCAGCAGTCACATCAAACCTCTACAAAATTACCGAAAACTTAGCCGAAAAGACCGAAAACTAAGCCGAAACGCATCCGAACAACATCAGCCCAAAACCTAATGATTCTAACATCTAATCCACTTCAATTATGAACCAAAACACATATAAACCATCCTTGTACCTCCAGCAACATTAAAACATCTAAAACAACCCCTAACACAACCGAAAATCACCTTAAAACAACACCGATTGTATTATTCCAGGATTAACTTAATGTGCTATCAAATGAAGACTCAATTAATCATTTAATTAACATAAAGACATAATTGAATCCATTTAATTTTAGCATTGAATGAGATCCAAAAAGATTTCATAAAAACATTCACAAAATCACTAGATCTAACATTGAAAACATAGAATTAAGTTTTATTCAAAGATTAGCAAGCTAATACTTGGGAATTTCAATAAAGAACCTTAGAAAAGAGTTAAAAATCTAGAAAATTACATTTAAGATCGATTCACCAAAAAGATACAATTTCCTCTTCTTGATTCCTTGCAATTTGGTGTTGATTTGATAAAATTGATGATTAGGTTTTGTAAAGAATGAAAAGATGATTAAACTGATGTAATCTTTGTGGAAAAAGATGCAAAAATCAGCAAGGAATTGAAGAAAAGAGATGAAGGAAAATAGAGAGAAAATGAGAGAAAAAGATGAGAGAAAAATAGTAGTTTTGAGAGAAAATGATTATCATCTTTAATTAAAGTAATTAAAAAGCATTTTGGTGAATAAATCATTATTAAAAATTAAAAATGGGTTTATGGTCCTCTAAGGATTCTAAGTTTAGCTTGCTTTTCAATTTAGTCACTAAAATAACATTTTTTTCGAAAATCACAAATTAAGTCCTCCAATTTTCCAAAAATTAAAAATTGGTCACTTATGCATAATTAAGTATAATTAAAAATCAATATAAAATCCAAATTACTTTCTTTTAATTTTTGAAACATATTTTAATATTTTTAAGCCCTATTCCAAAATTATTATTTTTCCTAATTAAAAATATTCTTATTTTATTTTCCCCGGAATAATGAACCAGAGAACCTGATTTGACCCGAATCGAATTCTCCCGACTAAGGCCTAAACTAATAATCCCAAAAACGGGATGTTACAACTCTTCCCCTCTTAAGAAAATTTCGTCCTCGAAATTTACCTGAAGTAAACAAGTGAGCAAACTGCTCCTCCATGCTTTTCCTTGTCTCCTAAGTTGCTTCTTCCACACCTCAGTGTTTCCAAAGAACTTTAACCAAGTCTATGGTCTTTCCTCGAAGAACCTTTACATCCACATCCAAAATCCTCACCGGTTCTTCCTTATAACTCATATCCTCCCTTAACTCAATCTCCTCAATCGGAACAACATGAGAAGGATCCGATCTATATCTACGAAGTATTGATACATGAAAAACATCATGCATCCTGCTCAACTCCTCTGGCAACCTCAATCTATAAGCAACAGGACCAACACGCTCTAACACCCCATATGGTCGAATGAAACGAGGATCCAACTTACCCTTACGTCTAAACCTCATCACCTTCTTCCACGGAGAGACCTTAAGAAACACTTTGTCCCCCAACATCATACTCTATCTCCCTACGCTTTAAATCGGCATAGGACTTATGCCTATCCGAAGCTTCCTGAAGTTTAGCACATATCAACTTAACCTTCTCATCCGTATCTTTAAAACTTGAGGCAAAGAAACATACTTTTGCCCAACTTCTTTCCAACACAAATGTGTACAACACCTACGCCCGTATAAAGCCTCAAACAGTGCCATCTGTATACTCGCTTGGAGCTATTGTTATATGCAAACTCCACCAAAGGCAACTGTTTCTCCCAAGAACCTTGAAACTCAATGATACAACACCTTAACATATCCTCCAAAGTCTGAATAATACGTTCAGACTGGCCATCTGTCTGTGGATGATAAGTTGTACTAAAGCTAAGCCTCGTACCAAAGCAACCTGCAAACTCCTCCAAAACTTAGATGTAAACCATGGATCTCTATCCGATATGATCAACTTAGGCACACTATGCAACTTCACCACCTCGGAAACATACAATTCTACCAACTTATCCGTAGAACACGTTGTATGCATGGCAAGAAAATGTGCACACTTTGAAAACCTATCAACAATAACCCATATAAAATCCTTCTTGAAGTACACACTTTTAAGATCCCTATACATCTTCACTCTACCCGGATACATAGCAAACGGACTAGTATGTGCTTCTGCTAAAAATAGCTTACCTCAACTCAACATCATCCGGCACCACAATCTGACCTCTAAACCACAACATCTCATCCTCATCAAAATGATACTCGGTTGGTCTACCCTCAGTAATATCCTCCACAAAAGGTACCAACGTCTCATCCTCTAACTGTTTCACCTTATCATCTCAACCAAGATAGGTTTTACTTATAACTCCAGCACTCAACCACCTTCCTTTGAAATACTCAACTTAGGAAACATCACCCTCAACTCAACTGCCGTCTTACGGCTTAAAGATTCAGCCATCATATTAGCTTTCCTCGGATGGTATGCAACAGACAACCCACACTTACCCTCTTCGGACAATCAACAGATTCTTTCCTCACACCAAAGCAACAATGCACAACCCACCACACCATCTCAACCTTTACAGAAAACATAACTCAAAAGGAAACCCCCTAAGATTGATAATCAACTCCTGATAACCGCAACGGTTTCCATACCACCACCATCAAACTAACCTGATTTTTGACATCCTCCCACATACCAGGTAACCAACTAAGCCTTTCACCAACCTCCACCCACACAATGATGCTCCACCAACAAGCTTCAAACTAACTTTGCACAAAACTGTCAACATTGTCTCACGCAACTCCACCACCACCAACAACTTCATTACGAGTCATATTAACCATATCACAACATCCCAGCATATCATCCATTTATCTATGAATGATAAAACCAAACATCCAAACAGCAACCTATGTCGGTCCTGAAAACTTTCAAATCTTATCATGTTATAGATACACTACTCACACATCTTCTAATGGGACTTAGAAACCCAAGAAAACCATACTCAAACAAACGATTGGTCCAACAACCCTCATAAGAAAACTCCATACCATCCATAGAACTTACTACCAAACTTATGATGATTCTTTATGACTTCAACCTTGGCACTTTTACTACTACTAATAACCCAAAGAAAATTGATACTCACTCTTACCTTATCAGCAAGATAAACATTTACATATGATTCAAACATAATCCAAACAAGCTTAGTCGAAAACACATGTTTTCCCCAACTCCTACCATAACACTTACCACCAAACTCGTGGGAAAAGATTACCATAAGCCCTGATCAAGATACCATTCCATCTCGACACTTTTCGAAACAACCATGCAGTTAACATAACACAAAAAGATTCTCAACACAAAACTAAACCTTGCCAAGAACATATCCTTCACTAGACCCTCAACAAACACTTTACCAACTTTGTGTCAAACCGAACATCTTCTCTCGTAACTTCAAAACAACCCTGTATTACCCTACATAACAAACTCTCATTGCAAGCATCCTTATGTAAGCCAAGTCATCCCCGGTTGCTAACATTCTACAAAACATATCATACAAGAAACTTACCAACTTTGTGTCAAACCCAACATCGTACTCATCTCCACGATAATATCTCCAACTTAAGGTTTAGTCACCATAACCAACTCAACACCATGGTTCAAACTTTAAAATCTACACATCATTAAGTGCCTTGACACTTAACCCAAAACTCCTTCCCATTATCAACTCATCGACAAACCAACTCTTACATTAACTATACCACAACAAAATCCAAACTTGTAGAACTATTCATTCCACTAGCTCCAACATCTCTTATTTTACAACTTTACCAAAGCAGTAACCATATTGATGAAACATCCACAAACATGAACCCACCGAACATAAACCCTCACAACACTTTTCGATAAAAGCAAACCCAAAAGACTGAACAACCGATACAAACCATAAATTGTCCAGCGGTCCTCGATACACCACTTCAAACACCATCAAAAACTATCTTTACCCGAGGTATAATCAACTTAACATCTTGTAAATCCAACATGTATACTTTCCTCCTTTATAGTACAACCAAACCTCTCAAAGTCACAACAATCTATGATTCAAACCCCCGGTACCACAATTCTCATACCAATATATATCTCATATTTTACTTCCATCCTGACCATACCAGATCGGTCACAACCCCTGATCTAACTGCACACTAACCACACTACAAAGAATTCCTTGTAATATCCATAAAATAATTTCACATTACTCAGAAAAACACCAACCCGCGTTACTCTACGAAACATGCTACAACCTTTTTACAACCTTCAAATCCTAACTAGAAAGAATCCGCAAAACTCAATCCTTCCTTTAGTAATGACAAACTCAAACTAACCATAACTTAGGGTATTTACCTCGGTTTCAAACATTCACAACTCTGTGACCAACCACTTATTTTTCATCCAAGACTACTCCCTAACCAAAAGGGTAGCTTGCCCACTACACATTCAGCTCAACACCACAAGGAAGTTCTTTCAACCTTTTTTTTCTACATCTTCACCTTAAAAGAAACAACCACACTCCACTTACACCCTCAAGGAGCTACTCGCAAGTGTGAACAAATGTATGTATGATTTCCTGTATGCGCTCATAAATGCCTATACAAGTGCATGTCTGTGTAAATGCAATTTCTAATGTCATGCTCAAGAATGCATGCATGTCCTACATTGTCTATAGATATATACATATATGTGCTCTTACTCTAAACATGATTATTGTTCACACTCATAAATAATATCCTCAATTCCAACAACTTCAACTACCATCCTATTGACAACTCTCAAGTCAGATTAGCAACAGTCATACGATCTTCAGCAGACTAAAACACACCCGAAAGAATGGTGCAACACCACAAACTAACCTTCCTGCCTAACCGAAGGCACACTCACACAGGAGGAAGAAATTACTCTTCCCTAGCAATCGTTTCATCTTCAATCTTGACCATCAATGTTCATACCAATACTAGCTAGTGACTTACGTCTCAGAAGCATATTCCAAAAACTTTAAACATGCAGTTTAAAACATAATATTCAAATAAAACAAACTTATATTCGGGCAAGATCTAAGGAAAAACTGAGAGCATCTAAAAATATGTTGGCATTGGCATTGTGTAACCGATAACCCCAGTTTAACCATCATTACTCAAAGTACAATAATCATAAATAGATTTTCACACACTAACAACATAACATGCTCAATCATACATATCATGATCAATCGCACATTTAAACACACAACTTAGCAATCTTACACATGCTTTAACCAACCAATAACACACTTTACAAACCTGACTCTGATACCACCAAATGTAACCCTCTTAGCACGGCCTAGATGGAACCGATACTAATGGGTTACACGGAGATTATCAAACCAAACCTACGAAGGTCCGATTCGATAAACAACCCTAAAACCGTTATATATTTTTTCTTCTAAATGCATAATTGTATTCCTATATTTTTTTCTTTTGATCGTGCGTGGTAGTGCTATAATGGTGACTTCGTGTCATGTCAATGGTGACTTTGTGTCATGTTAATGGTGACTTGGTGTCATGTCAATGGTGATTTCGTGTCATGACCAGACAATGATCTCTAACAATGGATCCGTGTATTCGGTGAACTCAAGGTTCACATTAAGTGGTCACTAGAAAGCCAATATACATACATGAATTTGAGAAGAACATTGTGCTTCATTTATAAATTGTTTTGATAAGGTTATGTAAACTCAAGGATGCATATGGTTTGAAGAACATGAGCATGAGATGTTAGCATGCATGATTTAACAATGCATTGCAAATTATGGTTTCATCATGGTTTTAAATAGATGCATTGATGATTTTGTGTAGAGCTTCCTCACTAAGCATGTTTGCTTAAGCTCTCTTTTCATCCTTGCAGAAAAATAAAGGCACTTAGGGATTCGTTTGAGGCAAAGAAACCAAGGGGAAGGATCACTTTAAATGTGTAACCCAACTAATGTGACGAGTGTGTACTTAGGCTTTGGTTTATGTTGTAATAAGACCATTATTGCTTGATTGTTAATCGTTGGACTATGGAATTGTTTGGATTGTTGTAGCATGTATTTGCATGATTCTTATGTTTTTAATCATCTTTTAGGAAGCATGCCTATAGTTGGAAGTGACTAATGGTTGTGTACCGTATTGTTAGTGTTCACTTAGTGTAAAGGAACTTTAGGTTCCAGACCCAAAGTTTTGAAACCTCTGGGAAGGTTCCGAAACCATTATCGAATAGTTTCAAAACCTTCAGGAAGTTTCGAAACCTTGCGGGCAGTTTCAATTCTGGGAAGCTACTGGACGCGAAAAGTTTCGAAACTTTCCAGAAAAGTTTCGAAACCTTTTTCATAAAGTTTCAAAACCTCTGGGAAGGTTTCGAAACCTTTGACTACCAAGGATTGAAAATTGATGGAAATTGCATTTTAGTCTCGAATATCTTTCTTTGTGCAATTGGGGTATCTATAAATGTTATTTTGAGCTGAAATTTCACATGGATGCATAAAGTTGATTTAATTTCAAGATGGTTAACTAAATTTGGAAGAAGTCCTTATAATTTTGAAAGATTTACATTTTGGTCCCTAAATTGGAGAAACATGCAATTAATGATGTTAGAATGATCCGTTTGACTTGAAATTTACCGTGAAGAATACTTGTTTGTTTAATTGAACCTTGATGAAAAGAATTTCAACTTTGTTATTAGAATTTAAAAGTTTTACGTTTTAGTCCTTAACTTACTTAAGTGTTTAGTCGGATATTTGTTTATGATCGGACAGTTTCCGTTAATGCCTTGTATGAGACCTTGACATGTAGGAATACAATTATTCATCTAGAAGAAAAAAAATATAACGGTTTTAGGGTTGTTTATCGAATCGGACCTTCGCAGGTTTAGTTTGATATTCCCCGTGTAACCCATTAGTGCCGGTTCCGTCTAGGCCGGGCTAAGGGGGTTACATTTGGTGGTATCAGAGCCAGGTTTGTAAACTGTGTAATTGGTTGGTTAAAGCATGTATAGGATTGCTAAGTTATGTGTTTAAATGTGCGATTGATCATGATATGTGTGATTGAGCATGATATGTTGTTGGTGTGTGAAAATCTATTCATGATGATTGTACTTTGAGTAATGATGGTTAAACTGGGGTTATCGGTTACACATTGCCAATGCCAACATATTTCCAGATGCTCTTAGTTTTCCCTTAGATGTTGCCCGAATGTAAGTTTTTTTTATTTTAATATTATGTTTTAAACTGCATGTTTAAAGTTTTTGGAATATGCTTCTGAGACATAAGTCACTAGCTAGTGTTGGTATGAACATTGATGGTCAAGAATGAGGGTGAAATGACTACTAGGGAAGAGTAATTTCTTCCTCCTCAGTGAGTGTGCCTTCGAGTAGGCAGGAAGGTTAGTTTATGGTGTTGCACCGTTCTTTCGGGTGTGTTTTAAGTCTGCTGAAGCTGGTACAGCTGTTGCTAATCTAACTTGAGAGTAGTTAACAAGATAATAGTTGAAGTTGTTGGAATTGAGGATGTTATTTGCAAGTGTAAACAATAATCATGCCTAGAGTAAGAGCATATATATGTATATATCTATAGTTAATGTAGGGCATGCATGCATTCTTGAGCATGACATTAGAAATTGCATTTACATGCACATGCACTCGCATAGGCATTTATGAGGGCATACAGGAAATCATGCATATATTTGTTCACACTTGTGATTGGCTCCTTGAGGATGTAGGTGGAGTGTGGATGGTTCTTTTAGGGTAAAGGTATGGAAAAAAAATTGAAAAGGTTTTCTTTTGGTGTTGAGCTGGATGTGTAGTGGGCAAGCTACTCTTTTGGTTAGGGAGTAGTCTTGGATGAGGAATGAATGGTTGGTCTCAGAGTTGTGAATGTTTGAAGCCGAGGTAACTACCCTGAGTTATGGTTAGTTTGAGTTGGTCATTACTTAAGGTAAGGTTGAGTTTTTGCGGATTCTTTCAAGATAAGATTTTGTGGTTGTAAGAAGGTTGCAACATGTTTTATAAAGAAAGGCGGGTGGTGTTCTTTTTCTGAGTAATGTGAGATTATTTTGTGGAAATTACATGGAATTCTTTGTAGTGTGGTTAGTGTGCAGTTAGATTGGGGGTTGTGACCGATCTGGTATGGTCAGGATAGAAGTAAAATATGAGATATGTTTTGGTATGGGAGTTGTGATATCGGGGGTTTGAATCATAGTTTGTTGTGACCTTGAGAGGTTTGGTTGTACTATAAAGAAGGAAAGTGTACATGTTGTGTTTACAGGATGTTAAGTTGGATATCCCTTGGGTAAAGTTAGTTTTTGATGATGTTTAAGTGGTGTATCGAGGACCGCTGGATAATTTATGGTTTGTAGCGGTTGTTCAGTCTTATGGGTTCGCTTTTATCGAAAAGTGTTGTAAGGTTTCGTGTTCGGTGGGTTCGTGTTTGGGGATGTTTCATCAATATAGTTACCGCTTGGGCAAGGTTATAAAATAAGAGATGTTGGAGCTAGTGGAAGGAATAGTTCTACAAGCTTGGATTTTGTTGTGGTATAGGTGGGATAAGAGTTGGTTTATCGATGAGTTGATACTAGGAAGAAGTTTTGAGTTAAGTGTCAAGGCACTTAACGATGTGTGGATCTTAAAGTTTGATACGTGGTATTAAGCTGGTTATGGTGGTTAAACCTTAAGTTTGAGGTATTATCATTGAGATGAGTATAATAGTGAGTATTGACATAAAGTCAGTAGGTTTCTTATATGGTATGTTTTGTAGAGTGTTAGCAATCGGGAATGACTTGGCTTACATAAGAATGCTTGCAATGGGAGTTTGTTATGTGGGGTAATCCAGGGTTGTTGTGGAGTTACGAGGGAAGATGTTCGGTTAACCTATAGGGAGACCTAGTAAAATGGTGGAGTTATGAGCGAGACTCTACCTTGGTAAAGTTGATCGGGGACAAGTCGTGGCAAGTGTTTGTTGAGGGTCTAGTTAAGGATATATTCTTGGCAAGGTTTAGTTTTGTGTTAAGAATCCTTTTTGTGTTAGGTGAGCCGCGTGGTTGTTTCGAAAAGTACCGAGATGGAATGGTATCTTGATCAAGGCTTATGATAAAATCTTTTTCCATGGGTTTGGTGGTAAGTGTTGTGATAGGAATTGGGAAAAACATGTGTATTTGACTAAGCTTGTTTGGATTATGTTTGAATCATATGTAAATATTTGTCATACTGATAAGGTAAGCTTGAGTGTCAGTTTTCTTTGGGTTATTATTAGTAGTAAAGGTACCAAGGATGAAGTCGGAAAGAATCATCATAAGTTTGGTAGTAAGTTCTATGGATGGTATGGAGTTTTCTTATGAGGGTTGTTGGACCAATCGTTTGTTTGAGTATGGTTTTCTTGTGTTTCTAAGTCCCATTAGAAGATGTGTGAGTGGTGTATCTATAACATGATAAGATTTGAAAGTTTTCAAGACCGACATAGGTTGCTGTTTGGATGTTTGGTTTTATCATTCATAGGTAAATGGATGATATGTTGTGATGTTGTGATATGGTTAATATGACTCATAATGAAGTTGGTGGTGGTGGTGGAGTTGCGTGAGACAGTGTTGACAGTTTTGTGCAAAGTTAGTTTGAAGCTTGTTGGTGGAGCATCATTGTGTGGGTGGAGGTTAGTGAAAGGCTTAGTTGGTTACCTGGTATATAAGAGGATGTCGGAAATCAGGTTAGTTCGGTGGTGGTGGTATGAAAATCGTTGCGGTTATTAAGAGTTGGTTATCAATCTTAGGTAAGAGAAAGGGGATTTCCTTTTGAGTTATGTTTTTTGTAAAGGTTGAGATGGTATGGTAAGTTGTGCATGGTTGCTTTGGTGTGAGGAAAGAATCTGTTGGTTGGCCGAAGAGGGTAAGTGTGGGTTGTCTGTTGCATACCATCCGGGGAAAGCTAATGTGATGGTTGAATCTTTAAGACGTAAGACGGAAATTGAGTTGAGGGTGATGTTTTCTAAGTTGAGTATTTTAAAGGAAGGTGGTGGAGTGGTGGAGTTGTAAGTAAAACCTATCTTGGTTTTTGGTATGTTTTTGGCAAATAAATGGGGCATGGCAATGTGTAACCCAACCTATGTGAGGAGTGTGTACTTAGACTTTGATTTATATTGTAATAAGACCTTTGTTGCTTGATTGTTAATTGTTGGACTATGGAATTGTTTGGATTGTTGAAGCATGTACTTGCATGATTATTATGTTTTTAATCATCTTCTAGGAAGCATGCCTATAGTTGGATTGATGTCCATGACGTTGTTAATCATGTCTTATAAGTTGTTAATTATGCCTAGGAATTATGCATATAGTTGGAAGTGACTAAAGGTTGTGTATTGTATTGTTAGTATTCACTTAGTGAGACGAAACTTTTGGTTCCAGACTCAAAGTTTCGAAACCTTTGGGAAGGTTCCGAAACCTTTGTCAAATAGTTTCGAAACCTTACGGGCAATTTCAATTTTGGAAAGTTACTGGACGCGAAAAGTTTCAAAACCTTCAGGAAAGTTTTGAAACCTTTTACAAAAAAGTTTTGAAACCTTTATGAAAGGTTTCGAAACTTTTGGTTGCTAGAAATTGATAGTTGTTGGAAATTGTATTTTAGTCCCGAATATCTTTCTTTGTTCAATTAAGGTATCTACAAATGTTATTTTGAGCTGAAATTTTACATGGATGCATAAAGTTGATTTAATTTCAAGATGGATAACTCAATTTGGAAGAAGTCCTTATAGTTTTAAAGATTTACATTTTGGTCCCTAAATTAGTGAAACATGCAATTGATGAAGTTAGAATGCTCCGTTTGACTTGAAACTTTCCATGAGGGATACTTGTTTGATTAATTGAATTTTGATGAAAAGAATTTGTACTTTGTTATTAGAATTTAAAAGTTTTACGTTTTAGTCCTTAATTTACTTAAGTGTTTATTCGGATGTTTGTTTATGATCGGATTGTTTCCGTTAATGCCTTGTATGAGACCTTAACATGTAGGAAGACAATTATACATCTAGAATAAAAAAAATATAACAGTTTTAGGGTTGTTTATCGAATCAGACCTTCGCGGGTTTGGTTTGATATTCCCCGTGTAACCCATTAGCGCCGGTTCCGTCTAGGCCGGGCTAAGGGGGTTACAAGCAATGCAAGGTAAATCACAACTAGAAGTGGTCTACAATTGAAAGATAAAGAAGGGACCTCAACCGATAGAGTCCAACCAGAAAAGCAACATCATGAGGACTCAAAAGCTGAGCAGGACCCTATCGAAAGCTCTGCCCCGACAATAACACCAGTAATATCAGAACCTTCCACCGAGACAGTTGCTGATAAATTCACCCCAGGTATTAAAATTAATATCCAAGGAAACCTGGAGGATATCAGACCACCACCTTTTTTCCCACAGAGGCTAAAGAAGCAAAAACAGGACCACCAATTTCATAAGTTCCTAGACATCTTGAAGCAGGTCCATATCAACTTGCTATTAGTTGAGGCTATTGAACAAATGCCCAACTATTCCAAGTTCTTAAAGGACATAGTATCCAAATGACGAAGGCTAGGGGAGTTTGAAACGGTGACAGCCATTGAAGGTTGCATGACCATGTTGCATAATCGCATGCCACCAAAGCTAAAAGATCCTGGATGCTTCACAATTTCTTCTGCGATTAGGGATGGTTATAAAGGAAAGGCCCTATGCGACTTGGGAGCAAGTATCAACTTAAGGCCCAAATCAATTTTTCAGAAACTTGGAATAGGACGGGTAAAACCAACAACAGTACAGCTCCAACTTGCAAATCGATCCTATGTACATCCTGAAGGCAAAATTGAGGACATTCTGGTAAAAGTTGACAAGTTTATATTTCCTGCCGACTTTCGTGTCCTTGACTGTGAGGCTGACGACAATGCACCGATCATATTGGGTCGACCTTTCCTTGCTACCGGACGCACTATCATTGATGTGGAAAATGGCGAGCTCATAATACGGATAAATGATCAACAAGTCAAGTTGAACTCCTTCCACAATCTTCCAAATTCAGACGTTCCAGTAGAATGTAAGGCTCTCCATACACCGAATCAAGGTACTAAAACATCCTGCGTGAGCAGCACGCTCGGCAGACTGTTCGGAAAACGAATAAAACCCAAAGGAGAAGCCGAATGCACTGAAGGGACTGGCCAACTCATACAGACATATACGGGCCAGAAAGAGATAATGAAAGTGGGAGATGCATTCACATGCACTCCACAAGTAACATAATCTCTTCTCTTCAATTTTAATTATTATATTAGGATTAGTTTATGTTTTCAGTATTTCATGTTATTATGTTTTCTTTTTAGTATTTTTCTTTTTTTAGAATAAATAAAGCTATAAATGTAGGAAAAATTATGCCACAGCAGGAAGTCTGCTGCCGCGGCATTACACTGTGTCAGAACCGCAGAACTCCTAACGGGCAGAAATAGTGTAACGACTCTCTACCGAGAAATACATCGCGGTAGTAACTGTGCATCAAGGCAGTAAATGCCTAACGACTAGTATTTTTAATAGTCATATTTTTACAGTCTATATAAGCAGACTCATTGTTGTGCATTATTTACTTTTACATTCTTGCTATTTTTACTTTCTTGAATAATCTTGCTATCACTATATTTCCAATCTCTTGTAATTTTTAGAACTCTCTGCATTCTTGCACTTTACAGTATATTTTCTAGAACATCTCATCAACATACGAATCCTCCATGGCAGCCTACAAACGCTTTGCTAATAACATCATAGTAGAACGATTCCAAAGGTCTTTCGTTGCACGACAGTTATGGGAGGAACAAGGATTCTAGCACACCATTGAAGAAAACTATGGCATCGACCAATTATTTTTCGACAGAATTGAAGACCAGGATTGGGAAAAATTTTGCCTCCAACCTCTAATAGCAAATGCCACAATTGTAAGAGAATTCTATGCGCATTGCCTGAACAAAGACACATTGTTCGTCTACTGCCGGAGCAAGCCAGTAAAGCTAGATGCTGAGGCAATCAACGATTACTACGACATTATCCCAATATGCGATGAACATGGTGAATTTGCAGCCAATGTAGAGGAATACAAGACTATCAAGGATGAACTTTGCTACGACAACGCTCCATGGGAAACCGGTGCCCATAGTGGTTGTGTAACAAGGCTCAGCCTTAAACCCGAAGCCAAGCTTTGGTGCACATTTGTCAAGCGACGCCTAATGCCCACCTCCCCAAAAAGCACAGTTGATAGAAAAAGATTGTTGCTCATTCATTCAATCATCAACAAAAGGACCATCAATGTTAGAGAGATCATTCTTCAACAAATATATGATTGCGGTAAGAAAGAACGAGGTCCATTATATTTCCCTATTTTAATCTCTGACCTATGCATTGCTACGGGTGTCCCTATAGAAGCAACCGATGAATACACAACACAAAGGAAAGGTTGGACAAAAGAATTCTGCCACAAAGTGATGCAGATCACCCAAGCAGACCCAGTGCAGGAAACACATCAACAATTCATTGTCGATTTTACTACCGGAGGGCAGTATACGGCAGAAGCACCTGACAATGCCCAAGCCTTTGCCGCAGCAGATCCATATCAGGATATTTTGCAGAGGATGTCAGACATGGACCTGCGCCAATAACGATACATGGAATATCAGAGAGATTTCAACAACACTCTTGCTAACATGTTGATCTAGAATTTTCCCACCCATGGAATGCAGTTTCTAGAATTCCCTCCCAACGTTTTCATTACTGCCGCACCTTACACAGAGACAACACCTGCTCCAGGGCCTAACCATTCTACACCACCAGGACCCAACAATAGTTTCACTCATGCCGGCCCATACAGACCTGCGAGCACGACCGCCACATCACCAAAAAGGAGAATCGTCTTCAACTCTCCACCACAGAATCCTATTCCCATAGGCAGTTTTTCTGAAGATAGTCTCTCTAGACAGATCGATGAGTATATCCATGAGAGCTCATCGCATACCCAAGAGAGAATACCAACTGCCGTGTCAGGGGGAGAAACAAAGGTAATGCATACAAACGACGAAGAAGACAAAGATAAAGTTACGACCCCACTGTAGAAATAAACATCCACCAGAGTATAGCCGCCCCGGCAGGCAAAAACATAGCAATCACCAGGTCAAGGATCAAGACATAAAGCATCGACAGGAATACCTAGGAGGGCAACTATTTCCAGCAACTCTTCTGAATCACAATCAGAATCTCTTTAATCCTTGTTGTTTTACTATCCTCGTTTTCTTTTGAATGTTGTATATTTTGAACATTGAGGATAATGCTCGGTTTGAGTTTGGGGGAGATTGTAGGTGCAAAAGCACTGCCGAGGCTACCCACTACCGCGACATTACCATAAAGGGAGTAAATTTTTTCTGATTTTTTTAATATTCTTTTTTCTTGAATTTATGTTTGTAATCTTGCACTGCACAACGTCAGCTTTGCTTTAGTTTACTCCTTTAAGGCTATAAAAATCCTTCTCCTTACCATGGCCAAGTTCTGTTTTGAAGGGATAACCATAGGATACTCATGGAATAAAACTTAGAAGCTTGCTTTAGGGTTAGAAAGAAAATAAACACTTTTTGGACTTGTTTGATTTAGGAGTTCTTTTAATAAACTTAGGTGATAAAGACTTAGAACCTTTTGGAAAAATAACTAGAGGTGCCTATCACCGGCTCTAGTTTTGCTCTCCTTCGTGCTAGAGGTGCCCGAAACTGGCCCTAGTATGCTAAATAGGTGGTTAATAAGAAAAAAAATAAATAAGAAAAAGAAGAAAATAGAAAACGTATATCTTGAGGTGTCCGAAATTGGCTCAAGACTTGTTGTTTTAAGGAGACAGATTTAGTCTAAGATTTTATTTGTCTTGAACTTAGAGTTTATCTAAGAAAACCTTGAATCAGCCTTGTCCGTAAAACGCACACACTCACCTAGCCTTATAGCTTGTTTCTTAGTAAAACTCCTTGGGTAAACTAGTGGCTAAAACGGAAAGATAGACATGACCATGGTGGGGAGAATAGATGGAAGAGTTGTTCCTTACTCCAAGTTGAAGTCTATTTAGTAAAGGTTTGCCTTAGGTTAAGACTATAAATACTCTAGCCAACCACATTGCTTGAGAGAGCCGATTTATAGAGAAATCCTTCTCCCTAAGAATTGTACTTAAACGATAATATGTTCTAAACTTCTTAGGGATAGGTGAAGGTTGTCGATATTAGTGAGAGGTGATTGATTCTTGTATCTTTGTTCTTATGCAATAATAATATCAAAGTTTGCTTATCCTATTGTCATTCTTTGTTCTTGCATTCAAGCTCGAGAGGGAAGTTTGTAAGTAATCTATTTATCTAGCATCGAGAGGTATAGATTCACGAAAGGGATAAGTACGGTGTTGTAAACATTAACTAGGCCTAGAGATTGGTTAAGAGTTTTAGTAGCTAAAAGAAGTATTGGATTGGTTGGTGGTTATCGTTGATTTACACCGAGAGGTATCGTCAAGGACTAGTTATCAATAGCACTCTGACTCAGAGATGAGCTGAGTCACTTACGGACACTTTACTGAACTTTGATGCCTCTGCCCAAGAGCAAGAGATTGCCGCGGCAGGGAACACCAATAATGTCGAGGCTGTATCTGCAGTACTGTCGATGCAGTGTTGTGTGATTGCATTGGACAAAGAAGAATATCAATTGAATCCACTAATTGACGCAACTGGATTTTACCCACCTTCTCTATAATCGTTCTTAGCCTTTTATTTTATGTTTTATTATTTAATTATTTAGTTAGATAAACAAATAAACTCATCTGTGTTTTTACTTTCTTTTCAGGAGCAAGGGACAAGAAGAAACATATTAAGTATACCAATCCTTGTGGAGACGATACCCGATATACTTATCATTTTATTACTTGGCGACGTGTACACTTGCATCCAAATTACATTTATATTACATGCATCAATAGGATTTGTCCTTCCTACATAATAGGAAAATATATCAAAAGCCGCTTGATTGAGTTAGACTAGAAATGCATGGCCATGCTTGAATACGTTGATATGAGATATCACAAAATATTCATTAAAAGTAGTCCACTCTAGATATTAAGAAACATTAAAATAGGCTATACAACTGTGACTATTCCAAGACTTGTGCCTATTAAAGATATAAAAGGACAAAGGATATAATACATTAAAAGAGTTGATCACGGACATGATACATCAAATTATGATCTCTTGTAACTTAGATGACAATGATATATTACTAGATATCTGATGCGTGTAATAATAGCACAATTGTGTAGTGTACAGATCGCAAGTAATAAAGTGATAGGTATATCGTGTATCATCTCCACAGGGATTGGTATACTTAATATGTCTCCCTTTTGTTCCCTTGCTCTTGAAAGATAAAGTAAAAACATAGATAAGTGGATTTGTTTAACTAACTAAATTATTAAATAACAAAACATAAAATAAAGGATTGAGAACGATATAGAGAAAGTAGGTAGGATCCAGCTGCGTCAATTAGTAGATTCGATTGATCTTCTTCTTGTCCATTGCAATTACACAATACTGCTTCGGCAGTACTGCAGATACAACCTCGGCAGCGTTAGTATTCTCTACCGTGGCAATCTCTTGCTCTTGGGCAGATGCATCAAAGTTTAGCAAAGTGTCCGTAGTTGACTCTACTTATCTCTAAGTCAGAGCATTGTTGATGATTGGTCCTTGACGATACCTCTCGGCGTAAATCAACGATAATCACCAACCAATCCAACACTTCTTTTAGCTGCTGAAACTCTTAACCTATCTCTAGGCTGAGTTAGTGTCTACAAAACTGTACTTATCCCGTTCGTGAATCTACACCTCTCAATACTAGATAAATATATTACTTACAAACTTCTCTCTCGAGCTTGAATGCAAGAACAAGGAATGAAAATAGGATAAGCAAACTTTGATATTATTATTACATTAGAACAAGAAACAAGAAACAATCTCTTCTCACTAATATCTACAACCTTCACCTATCCCTAAGAACTTAGAACATAATGTCGATAGGTACAATCCTTAGGGGAAGGGTTTCTCTAAAATCGTCTCTATTAACAATGTGGCCGGTGTAACCCCCTTAAACCGGCCTAGACGGAACCAACACTAATGGATTACACGAGGAATATCAAATCAAACCCGCGAAGGTCCAATTCGATAAACAACCCTAAAACCATTATATTTTTTTCTTCTAGATGCATAATTGTATTCCTATATGTTAAGGTCTCATACAAGGCATTAACGGAAACAATCCGATCATAAACAAACATCCGATTAAACACTAAAGTAAGTTAAGGACTAAAACATAAAAATTTTAAATTCTAATAACAAAGTAGAAATTTTTTTCATCAAAGTTCCGTTAAACACACAAGTATCCTTCACGGTAAATTTCAAGTCAAACGGATCATTCTAACATCATCAATTGCATGTTTCTCTAATTTAGGGACCAAAATGTAAATCTTTTAAATTATAAAAACTTCTTCCAAATTGAGTTAACCATTTTGAAATTAAATCAATTTTATACATCCATGTGAAATTTCAGCTTAAAATAACATCTGTAGATACCCCAATTACACAAACAAAGATATTCTGGACTAAAATGCAATTTTTAGCAACTATCAATTTCTAACAGCCAAAGGTTTCGAAACTTTTTTTAAAAGGTTTCGAAACTTCCCCGAAGGTTTCGAAACTTTTCTCGTCCATTAACTTTCCAGAATTGAAATTGCCCGTAAGGTTTTGAAATTGCTTGGCAAAGGTTTTGAAACTTTTCTTAAGGTTTCGAAACTTTAGGTCTGGAACCTAAAAATTCCATCACACTGAGTGAACATCTTTGGCTCAAACACAACCGTCAATCACTACCACTAAATGCATAAGTCCTAGGCATAATTAACAACTTATAACACATGATTAACAACGTCACGAATATCTATCATACTATAGGCATGCTTCCTAGAAGATGATTAAAAACATAACAATCATGCAAGTACATGCTTCAACAATCCAAATAATACTATAGTCCAACAATTAACAATCAAGCAACAAAGGTCTTATTTCAACGTAAACCAAAGTCTAAGTTCACACTCCTCACATTGGTTGGGTTTACACATTGACAAGCCCCCAACTTATTTGTCTAATCATATCGAATTTGAAGTAACCTTTCCCCTTGTTTTCCTTGCTCCGAATGTAGTCCCAAGTGCCTTTATTTTTTTTTTCTGCAAGGATGAAAAGAGAGCCTAAGCAAACATGCTTAGTGAGGAAGCTCTACACAAGATCATCAATGTATCTATTTAAAAACCATAATGAAACCATAGTTTGCAATACCCCATTAAAACATGCATACTTAACATTCCACGTTCATGTATATAATATCAAATCACTTTCTTGAGTATGTTCAACATTATCAATATATTTCATGAATGATGTACAATGTTCTCTTTTAATCCATATATGCATATTGGCTACTAGTGATCACTTATTGTGAACCTTAAGTTCACCGAATACACGGATCCGTTGTTAGAGACCATTAGTCTCGTCATGACACAAAGTCACCATTGACATGACACCAAGTCACCATTATAGCACTATCACGCACGATTAGATACATAGTCACCCTTGTTACGTGTAGGCGGCTCTATCATGCACGATTAGACACAAAGTCACCCTTGTTACCTGTAGGCAATATTCTTTATTCTCAATAATGTTTATAGTGCACTTAAGACAATCCTAATGATATGTCATTCGTATTCGAATCTAAAGTTAGTGTCACTAAGCCAATATCATAATCAAATGTGCATGATAATTTGCTGCTCATAATGCATGCATAATATGTTCACAAATGAACCAAATGTCATGCTCAATGGCACCATCAATTTCAAGGCAAATAACCGCATAATATTCCAATTCATTTTCAGCTCATAATACATCCATAGTGTGCTCAACAAATGAACCGAATGTCATGCCCAAGGGCACCTTTAATTTGATGGCAAATAACCACATATATTCCAAATTCATTTTCCATGTTTTCCTTAACAATGTATGTCTTTTTAAACCATGTATATTCAGCAATAATCTCATGCATGCATAAATTCAAAATCATGTTTATGCATTTCCAAAAATCTCATTGCATTACCAACATCAATGTCTTTACCAAATGTAGCCGAAGCTAATGTTAATATATCAAAAACTTTTACTTCACTTACTCTTGAACTATGGAAAGTTTTCACACTCTTCCATAGTCCCCAAAACAAATCCGTACCAATACGATTTGCTTTAAGTCCGAAAAACTCACCGATAAGCGAAACGAGCTTTCACCGATATCCCGACGATCACGCCAACGCACAAGCTCTCAAGCAACTTCTTGTACCTCTTCTACAACATTAAAACCAGAGCATAGTCACATCATAACATGCTCAAACCAGCAGTCACATCAAACCTCCACAAAATTACCGAAAACTAAGCCGAAACGTATCCGAACAACATCAGCCCAAAACCTAATGATTCTAACATCTAATCCACTTCAATTATGAACCAAAACACATCTAAACCACTTCAATTTCTAATGTCATGCTCAAGAATGCATGCATGTCCTACATTATCTATAGATATATACATATATGTGCTCTTACTCTAAACATGATTATTCTTCACACTCACAAATAACATCCTCAATTCCAACAGATTTAACTACCATCCTATTGAAAACTCTCAAGTCAGATTAGCAACAGCCATACCAGTTTCAGCAGACTAAAACACACCCGAAAGAATGGTGCAACACCTCAAACTAACCTTCCTGCTTAACCGAAGGCACACTCACACAGGAGTAAGAAATTACTCTTCCCTAGCATTCGTTTCATCTTCAATCTTGACCATCAATGTTCATACCAACACTAGCTAGTGACTTACGTCTCAGAAGCATATTCCAAAAACTTTAAACATGCAGTTTAAAACATAATATTCAAATAAAACAAACTTACATTCGGGCAAGATCCAAGGGAAAACTAAGAGCATCTAAAAATATGTTGGCATTGGCAATGTGTAACCGATAACCCTAGTTTAACCATCATTACTCAAAGTACAATTATCATAAATAGATTTTCACACACTAACAACATATCATGCTCAATCATACATATCATGATCAATCGCACATTTAAACACACAACTTAGCAATCTTACACATGCTTTAACCAACCAATAACTCACTTTACAAACCTGGCTCTGATACCACCAAATGTAACCCTCTTAGCCCGTCCTAGACGGAACCGACACTAATGGATTACACGGGGATTATCAAACCAAGCCTGCGAAGGTCCGATTCGATAAACAACCCTAAAACCATTATATATTTTTTTCTTCTAGATGCATAATTGTATTCCTATATGTCAAGGTCTCATACAAGGCATTAACGGAAACTATAACATCCCGATTTTGGGGTTATTAGTTAAGGTATTAGTTAGGAGAATTCGATTCGGGTCGAATCGGGTTCTCCGGTTTGTTATTCCGAGGAAATATAAAATTAAAATATTTTTAACTAGAAAAGTAATAATTTTGGGATGTGGTTTAAAATATTTAAAAGATGTTTCAAAATTAAAAGAAAGGAATTTGAACTTTATATTGATTTTTAATTATGCTTAATTATGCATAAATGACCAATTTGTAATTTTTGGAAAAATTGGAAGACTTATTTTGTAATTTTTGAAAATTTGATGTTTTAGTGACTAAATTGAAAAGCAAGCTAAACTTAGAATTCTTAGAGGGCCATAAACCCATTTTTAATTTTTAGTAATGATTTATTCACCAAAATGCATTTTTATTACTTTAATTAAAGATTTTAATCATTTTCTCTCAAAACTATTTTTTTCTCTCATCTTTTTCTCTTATTTTCTCTCCATTTTCCTTCATCTTTTCTCTTCAATTCCTTGCTGATTTTTGCATCTTTTTCCATAAAGATTACATCATTTTAATCATCTTTTCATCCTTTACAAAACCTAACCATCAATTTTATCAAATCAACACCAAATTGCAAGGAATCAAGAAGGAGAAATTGCATCTTTTTGGTGAATAGATCTTAAAGGTAATTTTCTGGATTTTTAATTCTTTTCTAAGGTTCTTTATTGAAATTCCCAAGTATTAGCTTGCTAATCTTTGAATAAAACTTAATTCTATGTTTTCAATGTTAGATCTAGTGATTTTGTGAATGTTTTTGTGAAATCTTCTTGGATCTCATTCAATGCTCAAATTAGATGGATTCAATTATGTTTTTATGTTAATTAAATGATTAATTGAGTCTTCATTTGATGGCACATTAATTTAATCCCGGAATAATGCAATTGGTGTTATTTTAAGGTATTTTTTGGTTATTTTAGGGGCTGTTTTAGATGCTTTAATATTGCTGGAGATATAAGGTTGGTTTGGATGTGTTTTTTGTTCAAAATTGAAGTGGATTAGATGTTGGAATCATTAGGTTTGGGGCTGATGTTGTTTGGATGCGTTTCGGCTTAGTTTTCGATCTTTGCGGCTAAGTTTTCGGTAGTTTTGTGGTGATCGGATATGGCTGTTGGTTTGAGCATGTTATGATGTGAGAATGCTCTGTTTTTAATGTTATAGAAGTGGTACAACAAGGTGCTTGAGCGCTGGTGCGTTGGTACGATCATCGGATAACGATGAAAGCTCGTTTTGCTTGTTGGTGAGTGTTTTCGGACTTAAAGCGAATCGCGTTTGGTACGGTTCTGTTTTGGGGACTATGGAAGAGTATGAAAACCTTCCATAGTTCAGGAGTAAGTGAAGTAAATGTTTTTGGTAAATGAACGTGAGTTTCAACTACATTCGCGTTTGTGTCCAACCGTGCGTGGTAGAGCCGCCTACACCTAACAAGAGTGACTATGTGTCTGATCGTGCGTGGTAGTGCTATAATGGTGACTTCGTGTCATGTCAATGGTGACTTCGTGTCATGTTAATGGTGACTTGGTGTCATGACAATGGTGATTTCGTGTCATGACCAGACAATGGTCTCTAATAATGGATCCGTGTATTCGGTGAACTCAAGGTTCACATTAAGTGGTCACTAGAAAGCCAATATACATACATGAATTTGAGAAGAACATTGTGCTTCATTTAGGGTTTAGCATGTATAGGATTGCTAAGTTATGTGGTTAAACCTTAAGTTTGAGGTATTATCATTGAGATGAGTATAATAGTGAGTATTGACATAAAGTCGGTAGGTTTCTTATATGGTATGTTTTGTAGAATATTAGCAATCGGGAATGACTTGGCTTACATAAGAATGCTTGCAATGGGAATTTGTTATGTGGGGTAATCCAGGGTTGTTGTGGAGTTACGAGGGAAGATGTTCGGTTAACCTATAGGGAGACCTAGTAAAATAGTGGAGCTATGAGCGGGACTCTACCTTGGTAAAGTTGATCGGGGACAAGTCGTGGCAAGTGTTTGTTGAGGGTCTAGTTAAGGATATGTTCTTGGCAAGGTTTAGTTTTATGTTGAGAATCTTTTTTGTGTTAGGTGAGCCGCGTGGTTGTTTCGAAAAGTACCGAGATGGAATGGTATCTTGATCAAGGCTTATGGTAATCTTTTTCCATGGGTTTGGTGGTAAGTGTTGTGATAGGAATTGAGAAAAACATGTGTATTTGACTAAGCTTCTTTAGATTATGTTTGAATCATATGTAAATATTTGTCATACTGATAAGGTAAGCTTGAGTGTCAGTTTTCTTTGGGTTATTATTAGTAGTAAAGGTACCAAGGATGAAGTCGGAAAGAATCATCATAAGTTTGGTAGCAAGTTCTATGGATGGTATGGAGTTTTCTTATGAGGGTTATTGGACCAATTGTTTGTTTGAGTATGGTTTTCTTGGGTTTCTAAGTCCCATTAGAAGATGTGTGAGTGGTGTATCTATAACATGATAAGATTTGAAAGTTTTCAGGACCGACATATGTTGTTGTTTGGATGTTGGGTTTTATCATTCATAGGTAAATGGATGATATGTTGTGATGTTGTAATATGGTTAATATGACTCATAATGAAGTTGTTGGTGGTGGTGGAGTTGTGTGAGACAGTGTTGACAGTTTTTTTTTTGCAAATTTAGTTTGAAGCTTGTTGGTGGAGCATCATTGTATGGGTGGAGGTTGGCGAAAGGCTTAGTTGGTTACCTTGTATGTGGGGGGATGTCGAAAATCAGGTTAGTTCGATGGTGGTGGTTTGCAAACCTTTTCGGTTATCAAGAATTGGTTATCAATCATAGGTAAGAGATAGGAGGTTTCCTTTTGAGTTATGTTTTCTGTTAAGGTTGAGATGGTGTAGTGGGTTGTGCATTGTTGCTTTAGTGTAAGGAAAGAATCTGTTGATTATCCGAGGAAGGTAAGTGTGGGTTGTCTGTTGCATATCATCCGGGGAAAAGCTAATGGGATGGCTGAATCATTTAGCCGTCAGACGGCAATTGAGTTGAGGGTGATGTTTGCTAAGTTTAGCATTTTAAAGGAAGGTGGTGGAGTGGTGGATTTGTAAGTAAAACCTATTTTGGTTGAGATGATCAAGGTGAAACAGTTAAAGGAGGAGGTTTGGGTACCTTTTGTGGAGGATATTACTGAGGGTAGACCAACCGAGTATCTTTTTGATGAGGATGAGATGTTGTGGTTGAGGGGTTAGATTGTGTTGCCGGATGATGTTGAGTTGAGGTAAGCTATTTTTTTTAGCAGAAGCATATACTAGTCCGTTTGTTATGCATCCGGGTAGAGTGAAGATGTATAGTGATCTTAAAAGTGTGTACTTTTGGATTGGTTAAAGAAAGATGTGACAGAGTCCAAGAAGGATTTTATATGGTTTATTGTTGATAGTTTTTCAAAGTGTGCACATTTTCTTACTATGCATACGACGTGTTCTATGGATAAGTTGGTAGAGTTGTATGTTTCTGAGGTGGTGAAGTTGTATAGTGTACCTAAGTTGATCATATCGGATAGAGATCCGCAGTTTACATCTAAGTTTTGGTGGAGTTTGCATATAACAATTGCTCCCAGTGAGTATACAGATGGCACCGTTTGAGGCTTTATACGGGCATAGGTGTTGTACACCTTTGTGTTGGAAAGAAGTTGGCAAAAGTGTGTTTCTTTGCCTCGAGTTTTAAAAGATACGGATGAGAAGGTTAAGTTGATATGTGCTAAACTTAAGAAGCTTCGAATAGGCAAAAGTCCTCTGTCGATTTAAAGCGGAGAGAGATAGAGTATGTTGTTGGAGATAAAGTGTTTTTTAAGGTTCTCCGTGGAAGAAGGTGATGAGGTTTGGACGTAAGGGCAAGTTGAGTCCTCGTTTTATTGGACCATATGAGGTGTTAGAGCGAATTGGTCCTGTTGTTTATTGATTGAGGTTGCCGGTGGAGTTAAGTTGGATGCATTATGTTTTTCAATGTATCGATGCTTCGTAAGTATAGTTCAGATCCTTCTCTTGTTGTTCTAGTAGAGGAGTTTGAGTTAAGAATGGATATGAGTTATAAGAAGAAACCAATGAGGATTTTGGATGTGGATACAAAAGTTCTTCAAGGAAGTACCATAGATTTAACTAGAAAAATATAAAATATTTTTAACTAGAAAAGTAATGATTTTGGGATGTAGTTTAAAATATTAAAAAGATGTTTCAAAATTAAAAGAAAGTAATTTGAACTTTATATTGATTTTTAATTATGCTTAATTATGCATAAATGACCAATTTGTAATTTTTGAAAAAATTGGAGGACTTATTTTGTAATTTTTGAAAATTCGATGTTTTAATAACTAAATTGAAAAGCAAGCTAAACTTAGAATCCTTAGAGTGCCATAAACCCATTTTTAATTTTTAGTAATGATTTATTCACCAAAATGTATTTTTATTACTTTAATTAAAGATTTTAATCATTTTCTCTCAAAACTACTTTTTTCTCTCATCTTTTTCTCTCATTTTCTCTCCATTTTCCGTCATCTTTTCTCTACAATTTCTTGCTCATTTTTGCATCTTTTTCCACAAAGATTATATCATTTTAATCATCTTTCCATCCTTTAGAAAACCTAACCATCAATTTTATCAAATCAAGAAAGGGAAACCTAACCATCTTTCCACAAAGGAATCAAGAAAGGGAAATTGCATCTTTTTGGTGAATAGATCTTAAAGGTCATTTTCTGGATTTTTAATTCTTTTCCAAGATTCTTTATTGAAATTCCCAAGTATTAGCTTACTAATCTTTGAATAAAACTTAATTCTATGTTTTCAATGTTAGATCTAGTGATTTTGTGAATGTTTTTGTGAAATCTTCTTGGATCTCATTCAATGCTCAAATTAGATGGATTCAATTATGTTTTTATGTTAATTAAATGATTAATTGAGTCTTCATTTGATGGCACATTAATTTAATCCCGGAATAATGCAATCGGTGTTATTTTAAGGTGTTTTTCGGTTGTTTTAGGGGCTGTTTTAGATGCTTTAATGTTGCTGGAGATATAAGGATGGTTTGGATGTGTTTTTGGTTCATAATTGAAGTGGATTAGATGTTGGAATCATTAGGTTTGGGGCTGATGTTGTTTGGATGCGTTTCGGCTTAGTTTTCGGTCTTTTCGGCTAAGTTTTCGGTAGTTTTGTGGTGATCGGATATGACTGTTGGTTTGAGCATGTTATGATGTGAGAATGCTCTGTTTTTAATGTTGTAGAAGAGGTACAAGAAGGTACTTGAGTGCTGGTGCGTTGGTGCGATCATCGGATAGCGACGAAAGCTCGTTTCGCTTGTTGGTGAGTGTTTTCGGACTTAAAGCAAATCGCGTTTGGTACGATTCTGTTTTGGGGACTATGAAAGAGCATAAAAACCTTCCATAGTTCAAGAGTAAGTGAAGTAAATGTTTTTGGTAAATAAACATGAGTTTCGGCTACATTCGATAAAGGCATTATGTTGGTAATGCAATGAGATTTATGGAAATGCATGAGCATGATTTGAATTGGTGCATACATGAGAAATACTTGCTGAAATGCATAGCTTATTTAGCATCCATGATTATGGAAAATTATGAGAAATGATTTGGAATACAATATGGTTAATTGCCTTATATATGATGGTGCCTTTGGGCATGGCTTTTGGTTCATTTGTTGAACATATTATGCATGCATTATGAGCAGCAAGTTATATGATTTGGAATACGACATGGTTAATTGCCTTATATATGATGGTTCCTTTGGGCATGGCTTTTGGTTCATTTATTGAACATGTTATGCATGCATTATGAGCAACAAGTTATCATGCATATTTGATTATGATATTGGCTTAGTGACACTAATTTTAGATTCGAATACGAATGACATGTCATTAGGATTGTCTTAAGTGCACTATAAACAAAATTGAGAATACAAAAAATTGCCTACACGTAACAAAGGTGACTTTGTGTCCAACCGTGCGTGGTAGAGCCGCCTACACGTAACAAGGGTGACTATGTGTCTGATCGTGCGTGGTAGTGCTATAATGGTGACTTCGTATCATGTCAATGATGACTTCGTGTCATGTCAATGGTGACTTCGTGTCATGTCAATGGTGACTTTGTGTCATGACGAGATAATAGTCTCTAACAATGGATCCGTGTATTCGGTGAACTCAAGGTTCACATTAAGTGGTCACTAGAAAGCCAATATACATACATGAATTTGAGAAGAACATTGTGCTTCATTTATAAATTGTTTTGATAAGGTTATGTAAACTCAAGGATGCATATGGTTTGAAGAACATGAGCATGAGATGTTAGCATGCATGATTTAACAATGTATTGCAAATTATGGTTTCATCATGGTTTTAAATAGATGCATTGATGATTTTATGTAGAGCTTCCTCACTAAGCATGTTTGCTTAAGCTCTCTTTTCATCTTTGCAGAAAAATAAAGGTACTTGGAGCTTCGTTCGAGGCAAGGAAACCAAGGGGAAGGATCACTTTAAATTTTGTATGATTTTGGCAAATAAATTGGGCATGGCAATGTGTAACCCAACCAATGTGAGGAGTATGTACTTAGGCTTTGGTTTATGTTGTAATAAGACCATTGTTGTTTGATTGTTAATCGTTGGAGTATGGAATTGTTTGGATTGTTGTAGCATGTATTTGCATGATTCTTATGTTTTTAATCATCTTTTAGGAAGCATGCTTATAGTTTGAATGATGTCCATGACGTTGTTAATCGTGTGTTATAAGTTGTTAATTATACCTAGGAATTATGCATATAGATGGAAATGACTAATGATTGTGTACCATATTGTTAGTGTTCACTTAGTGTAACGGAACTTTAGGTTCCAGACCCAAAGTTTCGAAACCTCTGGGAAGGTTCCGAAACCATTGTCGAATAGTTTCGAAACCTTCAGGAAGTTTCGAAACCTTGCGGGCAGTTTCAATTCTGGGAAGCTACTGGACGCGAAAAGTTTCAAAACCTCTGGGAAGGTTTCGAAACCTTTGACTACCAAGGATTGAAAATTGATGGAAATTGCATTTTAATCCCGAATATCTTTCTTTGTGCAATTGGGGTATCTATAAATGTTATTTTGAGCTGAAATTTCACGTGGATGCATAAAGTTGATTTAATTTCAAGATGGTTAAATAAATTTAGAAGAAGTCCTTATAATTTGGAAAGATTTATATTTTGGTACCTAAATTGGAGAAACATGTAATTGATAATGTTAGACTGATCCGTTTGACTTGAAATTTACCGTGAAGAATACTTGTGTGTTTAATTGAACCTTGATGAAAAGAATTTCTACTTTGTTATTAGAATTTAAAAGTTTTACGTTTTAGTCCTTAACTTAAGTGTTTAATCGGATAGTTTCTGTTAATGCCTTGTGTGAGACCTTGACATGTAGGAATACAATTATGTATCTAGAAAAAAATATATAACGATTTTAGGGTTGTTTATCGAATCGGACCTTCGCAGGTTTGGTTTGATATTCCCCGTGTATCCCATTAGTGTCGGTTCCGTCTAGGCCGGGCTAAGGGGGTTACAGAAACAATCCGATCATAAACAAACATCCGATTAAACACTTAAGTAAGTTAAGGACTAAAACGTAAAAATTTTAAATTCTAATAACAAAGTAGAAATTTTTTTCATCAAAGTTCAATTAAACACACAAGTATCCTTCACGGTAAATTTCAAGTCAAACGGATCATTCTAACATCATCAATTGCATGTTTCTCTAATTTAGGGATCAAAATGTAAATCTTTCAAATTATAAGGACTTATTCCAAATTGAGTTAACCATCTTGAAATTAAATCAACTTTAAAATAACATCTGTAGATACCCCAATTGCACAAAGAAAGATATTCGGGACTAAAATGTAATTTCCAGCTACTATTAATTTCTAGCAGCCAAAGGTTTCGAAACCATTCATAAAGGTTTCGAAACTTTTTGTAAAAGGTTTTGAAACTTCCCTGAAGGTTTCGAAACTTTTCACGTCTAGTAACTTTCCAGAATTGAAATTACCCACAAGATTTCAAAACCTTCCTGAAGGTTTTGAAACTGTTTGGCAAAGGTTTCGAAACTTTAGGTCTAAAACCTAAAAATTCCATCACACTAAGTGAACATCTTCGGCACAAACACAACCGTCAATCACTACCACTAAATGCATAAGTCCTAGGCATAATTAACAACTTATAACACATGATTAACAATGTCACGGACATCAATCAAACTATAGGCATGCTTCCTAGAAGATGATTAAAATACATGCTTCAACATCCAAACAATACCATAGTCTAACAATTAACAATCAAGCAACAAAGCTCTTATTTCAACGTAAACCAAAGTCTAAATTCACACTCCTCACATTGGTTGGGTTTACACATTGCCAAGCCCCCAACTTATTTGTCGAATCATACTGAATTTGAAGTAACCTTTCCCCTTGGTTTTCTTGCTCCGAATGTAGTCCCAAGTACCTTTATTTTTATTTCCTGCAAGGATGAAAAGAGAGCCTAAGAAAACATGCTTAGTGAGGAAGCTCTACACAAGATCATCAATGCATCTATTTAAAAACCATAATGAAACCATAGTTTGCAATGCACCAATAAAACATGCATGCTTAACATTCCACGTTCATGTCTATAATATCAAATCACTTTCTTGAGTATGTTCAACATTATCAATATATTTTATGAATGATGCACAATGTTCTCTTTTAATTCATGTATGCATATTGGCTTCTAGTGATCACTTATTGTGAACCTTAAGTTCACCGAATACACGGATCTATTGTTAGAGACCATTAGTCTCGTCATGACACAAAGTCACCATTGACATGACACCAAGTCACCATTATAGCACTATCACGCACGATTAGACAAATAGTCACCCTTGTTACGTGTAGGCGGCTCTACCATGCACGATTGGACACAAAGTCACCCTTGTTACGTGTAGGCAATATTCTTTATTCTCAATAATGTTTATAGTGTACTTAAGACAATTCCAATGACATGTCATTCGTATTCGAATCTAAAGTTAGTGTCACTAAGCCAATATCATAATCAAATGTGCATGATAAGTTGCTGCTCATAATGCATGCATAATATGTTCACAAATGAACCAAATGTCATGCTCAATGGCACCATCAATTTCAAGGCAAATAACCGCATAATATTCCAATTCATTTTCAGCTCATAATACATCCATAGTGTGCTCAACAAATGAACCGAATGTCATGCCCAAGGGCACCTTTAATTTGATGGCAAATAACCACATATATTCCAAATTCATTTTCCATGTTTTCCTTAACAATGTATGTCTTTTTAAACCATGTATATTCAGCAATAATCTTATGCATGCATAAATTCAAAATCATGTTTATGCATTTCCAAAAATCTCATTGCATTACCAACATCAATGTCTTTACCAAATGTAGCCGAAGCTAATGTTAATATATCAAAAACTTTTACTTCACTTACTCTTGAACTATGGAAAGTTTTCACACTCTTCCATAGTCCCCAAAACAAATCCGTACCAATACGATTTGCTTTAAGTCCGAAAAACACTCACCGATAAGCGAAACGAGCTTTCACCGATATCCCGACGATCACGCCAACGCACAAGCTCTCAAGCAACTTCTTGTACCTCTTCTACAACATTAAAACCAGAGCATAGTCACATCATAACATGCTCAAACCAGCAGTCACATCAAACCTCCACAAAATTACCGAAAACTAAGCCGAAACGTATCCGAACAACATCAGCCCAAAACCTAATGATTCTAACATCTAATCCACTTCAATTATGAACCAAAACACATCTAAACCACTTCAATTTCTAATGTCATGCTCAAGAATGCATGCATGTCCTACATTATCTATAGATATATACATATATGTGCTCTTACTCTAAACATGATTATTCTTCACACTCACAAATAACATCCTCAATTCCAACAGATTTAACTACCATCCTATTGAAAACTCTCAAGTCAGATTAGCAACAGCCATACCAGTTTCAGCAGACTAAAACACACCCGAAAGAATGGTGCAACACCTCAAACTAACCTTCCTGCTTAACCGAAGGCACACTCACACAGGAGTAAGAAATTACTCTTCCCTAGCATTCGTTTCATCTTCAATCTTGACCATCAATGTTCATACCAACACTAGCTAGTGACTTACGTCTCAGAAGCATATTCCAAAAACTTTAAACATGCAGTTTAAAACATAATATTCAAATAAAACAAACTTACATTCGGGCAAGATCCAAGGGAAAACTAAGAGCATCTAAAAATATGTTGGCATTGGCAATGTGTAACCGATAACCCTAGTTTAACCATCATTACTCAAAGTACAATTATCATAAATAGATTTTCACACACTAACAACATATCATGCTCAATCATACATATCATGATCAATCGCACATTTAAACACACAACTTAGCAATCTTACACATGCTTTAACCAACCAATAACTCACTTTACAAACCTGGCTCTGATACCACCAAATGTAACCCTCTTAGCCCGTCCTAGACGGAACCGACACTAATGGATTACACGGGGATTATCAAACCAAGCCTGCGAAGGTCCGATTCGATAAACAACCCTAAAACCATTATATATTTTTTTCTTCTAGATGCATAATTGTATTCCTATATGTCAAGGTCTCATACAAGGCATTAACGGAAACTATAACATCCCGATTTTGGGGTTATTAGTTAAGGTATTAGTTAGGAGAATTCGATTCGGGTCGAATCGGGTTCTCCGGTTTGTTATTCCGAGGAAATATAAAATTAAAATATTTTAAACTAGAAAAGTAATAATTTTGGGATGTGGTTTAAAATATTTAAAAGATGTTTCAAAATTAAAAGAAAGTAATTTGAACTTTATATTGATTTTTAATTATGCTTAATTATGCATAAATGACCAATTTGTAATTTTTGGAAAAATTGGAAGACTTATTTTGTAATTTTTGAAAATTTGATGTTTTAGTAACTAAATTGAAAAGCAAGCTAAACTTAGAATTCTTAGAGGGCCATAAACCCATTTTTAATTTTTAGTAATGATTTATTCACTAAAATGCATTTTTATTACTTTAATTAAAGATTTTAATCATTTTCTCTCAAAACTATTTTTTTCTCTCATCTTTTTCTCTTATTTTCTCTCCATTTTCCTTCATCTTTTCTCTTCAATTCCTTGCTGATTTTTGCATCTTTTTCCATAAAGATTACATCATTTTAATCATCTTTTCATCCTTTACAAAACCTAACCATCAATTTTATCAAATCAACACCAAATTGCAAGGAATCAAGAAGGAGAAATTGCATCTTTTTGGTGAATAGATCTTAAAGGTAATTTTCTGGATTTTTAATTCTTTTCTAAGGTTCTTTATTGAAATTCCCAAGTATTAGCTTGCTAATCTTTGAATAAAACTTAATTCTATGTTTTCAATGTTAGATCTAGTGATTTTGTGAATGTTTTTGTGAAATCTTCTTGGATCTCATTCAATGCTCAAATTAGATGGATTCAATTATGTTTTTATGTTAATTAAATGATTAATTGAGTCTTCATTTGATGGCACATTAATTTAATCCCGGAATAATGCAATTGGTGTTATTTTAAGGTATTTTTTGGTTATTTTAGGGGCTGTTTTAGATGCTTTAATATTGCTGGAGATATAAGGTTGGTTTGGATGTGTTTTTTGTTCAAAATTGAAGTGGATTAGATGTTGGAATCATTAGGTTTGGGGCTGATGTTGTTTGGATGCGTTTCGGCTTAGTTTTCGATCTTTGCGGCTAAGTTTTCGGTAGTTTTGTGGTGATCGGATATGGCTGTTGGTTTGAGCATGTTATGATGTGAGAATGCTCTATTTTTAATGTTATAGAAGTGGTACAACAAGGTGCTTGAGCGCTGGTGCGTTGGTACGATCATCGGATAACGATGAAAGCTCGTTTTGCTTGTTGGTGAGTGTTTTCGGACTTAAAGCGAATCGCGTTTGGTACGGTTCTGTTTTGGGGACTATGGAAGAGTATGAAAACCTTCCATAGTTCAGGAGTAAGTGAAGTAAATGTTTTTGGTAAATGAACGTGAGTTTCAACTACATTCGCGTTTGTGTCCAACCGTGCATGGTAGAGCCGCCTACACCTAACAAGAGTGACTATGTGTCTGATCGTGCGTGGTAGTGCTATAATGGTGACTTCGTGTCATGTCAATGGTGACTTCGTGTCATGTTAATGGTGACTTGGTGTCATGACAATGGTGATTTCGTGTCATGACCAGACAATGGTCTCTAATAATGGATCCGTGTATTCGGTGAACTCAAGGTTCACATTAAGTGGTCACTAGAAAGCCAATATACATACATGAATTTGAGAAGAACATTGTGCTTCATTTAGGGTTTAGCATGTATAGGATTGCTAAGTTATGTGGTTAAACCTTAAGTTTGAGGTATTATCATTGAGATGAGTATAATAGTGAGTATTGACATAAAGTCGGTAGGTTTCTTATATGGTATGTTTTGTAGAATGTTAGCAATCGGGAATGACTTGGCTTACATAAGAATGCTTGCAATGGGAATTTGTTATGTGGGGTAATCCAGGGTTGTTGTGGAGTTACGAGGGAAGATGTTCGGTTAACCTATAGGGAGACCTAGTAAAATAGTGGAGCTATGAGCGGGACTCTACCTTGGTAAAGTTGATCGGGGACAAGTCGTGGCAAGTGTTTGTTGAGGGTCTAGTTAAGGATATGTTCTTGGCAAGGTTTAGTTTTATGTTGAGAATCTTTTTTGTGTTAGGTGAGCCGCGTGGTTGTTTCGAAAAGTACCGAGATGGAATGGTATCTTGATCAAGGCTTATGGTAATCTTTTTCCATGGGTTTGGTGGTAAGTGTTGTGATAGGAATTGAGAAAAACATGTGTATTTGACTAAGCTTCTTTAGATTATGTTTGAATCATATGTAAATATTTGTCATACTGATAAGGTAAGCTTGAGTGTCAGTTTTCTTTGGGTTATTATTAGTAGTAAAGGTACCAAGGATGAAGTCGGAAAGAATCATCATAAGTTTGGTAGCAAGTTCTATGGATGGTATGGAGTTTTCTTATGAGGGTTATTGGACCAATTGTTTGTTTGAGTATGGTTTTCTTGGGTTTCTAAGTCCCATTAGAAGATGTGTGAGTGGTGTATCTATAACATGATAAGATTTGAAAGTTTTCAGGACCGACATATGTTGCTGTTTGGATGTTGGGTTTTATCATTCATAGGTAAATGGATGATATGTTGTGATGTTGTAATATGGTTAATATGACTCATAATGAAGTTGTTGTTGGTGGTGGAGTTGTGTGAGACAGTGTTGACAGTTTTTTTTTTGCAAATTTAGTTTGAAGCTTGTTGGTGGAGCATCATTGTATGGGTGGAGGTTGGCGAAAGGCTTAGTTGGTTACCTTGTATGTGGGGGGATGTCAAAAATCAGGTTAGTTCGATGGTGGTGGTTTGCAAACCTTTTCGGTTATCAAGAATTGGTTATCAATCATAGGTAAGAGATAGGAGGTTTCCTTTTGAGTTATGTTTTCTGTTAAGGTTGAGATGGTGTAGTGGGTTGTGCATTGTTGCTTTAGTGTAAGGAAAGAATCTGTTGATTATCCGAGGAAGGTAAGTGTGGGTTGTCTGTTGCATATCATCCGGGGAAAAGCTAATGGGATGGCTGAATCATTTAGCCGTCAGACGGCAATTGAGTTGAGGGTGATGTTTGCTAAGTTTAGCATTTTAAAGGAAGGTGGTGGAGTGGTGGATTTGTAAGTAAAACCTATTTTGGTTGAGATGATCAAGGTGAAACAATTAAAGGAGGAGGTTTGGGTACCTTTTGTGGAGGATATTACTGAGGGTAGACCAACCGAGTATCTTTTTGATGAGGATGAGATGTTGTGGTTGAGGGGTTAGATTGTGTTGCCGGATGATGTTGAGTTGAGGTAAGCTATTTTTTTCAGCAGAAACATATACTAGTCCGTTTGTTATGCATCCGGGTAGAGTGAAGATGTATAGTGATCTTAAAAGTGTGTACTTTTGGATTGGTTAAAGAAAGATGTGACAGAGTCCAAGAAGGATTTTATATGGTTTATTGTTGATAGTTTTTCAAAGTGTGCACATTTTCTTACTATGCATACGACGTGTTCTATGGATAAGTTGGTAGAGTTGTATGTTTCTGAGGTGGTGAAGTTGTATAGTGTACCTAAGTTGATCATATCGGATAGAGATCCGCAGTTTACATCTAAGTTTTGGTGGAGTTTGCATATAACAATTGCTCCCAGTGAGTATACAGATGGCACCGTTTGAGGCTTTATACGGGCATAGGTGTTGTACACCTTTGTGTTGGAAAGAAGTTGGCAAAAGTGTGTTTCTTTGCCTCGAGTTTTAAAAGATACGGATGAGAAGGTTAAGTTGATATGTGCTAAACTTAAGAAGCTTCGAATAGGCAAAAGTCCTCTGTCGATTTAAAGCGGAGAGAGATAGAGTATGTTGTTGGAGATAAAGTGTTTTTTAAGGTTCTCCGTGGAAGAAGGTGATGAGGTTTGGACGTAAGGGCAAGTTGAGTCCTCGTTTTATTGGACCATATGAGGTGTTAGAGCGAATTGGTCCTGTTGTTTATTGATTGAGGTTGCCGGTGGAGTTAAGTTGGATGCATTATGTTTTTCAATGTATCGATGCTTCGTAAGTATAGTTCAGATCCTTCTCTTGTTGTTCTAGTAGAGGAGTTTGAGTTAAGAATGGATATGAGTTATAAGAAGAAACCAATGAGGATTTTGGATGTGGATACAAAAGTTCTTCAAGGAAGTACCATAGATTTAACTAGAAAAATATAAAATATTTTTAACTAGAAAAGTAATGATTTTGGGATGTAGTTTAAAATATTAAAAAGATGTTTCAAAATTAAAAGAAAGTAATTTGAACTTTATATTGATTTTTAATTATGCTTAATTATGCATAAATGACCAATTTGTAATTTTTGAAAAAATTGGAGGACTTATTTTGTAATTTTTGAAAATTCGATGTTTTAATAACTAAATTGAAAAGCAAGCTAAACTTAGAATCCTTAGAGTGCCATAAACCCATTTTTAATTTTTAGTAATGATTTATTCACCAAAATGTATTTTTATTACTTTAATTAAAGATTTTAATCATTTTCTCTCAAAACTACTTTTTTCTCTCATCTTTTTCTCTCATTTTCTCTCCATTTTCCGTCATCTTTTCTCTACAATTTCTTGCTGATTTTTGCATCTTTTTCCACAAAGATTATATCATTTTAATCATCTTTCCATCCTTTAGAAAACCTAACCATCAATTTTATCAAATCAAGAAAGGGAAACCTAACCATCTTTCCACAAAGGAATCAAGAAAGGGAAATTGCATCTTTTTGGTGAATAGATCTTAAAGGTCATTTTCTGGATTTTTAATTCTTTTCCAAGATTCTTTATTGAAATTCCCAAGTATTAGCTTACTAATCTTTGAATAAAACTTAATTCTATGTTTTCAATGTTAGATCTAGTGATTTTGTGAATGTTTTTGTGAAATCTTCTTGGATCTCATTCAATGCTCAAATTAGATGGATTCAATTATGTTTTTATGTTAATTAAATGATTAATTGAGTCTTCATTTGATGGCACATTAATTTAATCCCGGAATAATGCAATCGGTGTTATTTTAAGGTGTTTTTCGGTTGTTTTAGGGGTTGTTTTAGATGCTTTAATGTTGCTGGAGATATAAGGATGGTTTGGATGTGTTTTTGGTTCATAATTGAAGTGGATTAGATGTTGGAATCATTAGGTTTGGGGCTGATGTTGTTGGATGCGTTTCGGCTTAGTTTTCGGTCTTTTCGGCTAAGTTTTCGGTAGTTTTGTGGTGATCGGATATGACTGTTGGTTTGAGCATGTTATGATGTGAGAATGCTCTGTTTTTAATGTTGTAGAAGAGGTACAAGAAGGTACTTGAGTGCTGGTGCGTTGGTGCGATCATCGGATAGCGACGAAAGCTCGTTTCGCTTGTTGGTGAGTGTTTTCGGACTTAAAGCAAATCGCGTTTGGTACGGTTCTGTTTTGGGGACTATGAAAGAGCATAAAAACCTTCCATAGTTCAAGAGTAAGTGAAGTAAATGTTTTTGGTAAATAAACATGAGTTTCGGCTACATTCGATAAAGGCATTATGTTGGTAATGCAATGAGATTTATGGAAATGCATGAGCATGATTTGAATTGGTGCATACATGAGAAATACTTGCTGAAATGCATAGCTTATTTAGCATCCATGATTATGGAAAATTATGAGAAATGATTTGGAATACAATATGGTTAATTGCCTTATATATGATGGTGCCTTTGGGCATGGCTTTTGGTTCATTTGTTGAACATATTATGCATGCATTATGAGCAGCAAGTTATATGATTTGGAATACGACATGGTTAATTGCCTTATATATGATGGTTCCTTTGGGCATGGCTTTTGGTTCATTTATTGAACATGTTATGCATGCATTATGAGCAACAAGTTATCATGCATATTTGATTATGATATTGGCTTAGTGACACTAATTTTAGATTCGAATACGAATGACATGTCATTAGGATTGTCTTAAGTGCACTATAAACAAAATTGAGAATACAAAAAATTGCCTACACGTAACAAAGGTGACTTTGTGTCCAACCGTGCGTGGTAGAGCCGCCTACACGTAACAAGGGTGACTATGTGTCTGATCGTGCGTGGTAGTGCTATAATGGTGACTTCGTATCATGTCAATGGTGACTTCGTGTCATGTCAATGGTGACTTCGTGTCATGTCAATGGTGACTTTGTGTCATGACGAGATAATAGTCTCTAACAATGGATCCGTGTATTCGGTGAACTCAAGGTTCACATTAAGTGGTCACTAGAAAGCCAATATACATACATGAATTTGAGAAGAACATTGTGCTTCATTTATAAATTGTTTTGATAAGGTTATGTAAACTCAAGGATGCATATGGTTTGAAGAACATGAGCATGAGATGTTAGCATGCATGATTTAACAATGTATTGCAAATTATGGTTTCATCATGGTTTTAAATAGATGCATTGATGATTTTATGTAGAGCTTCCTCACTAAGCATGTTTGCTTAAGCTCTCTTTTCATCTTTGCAGAAAAATAAAGGTACTTGGAGCTTCGTTCGAGGCAAGGAAACCAAGGGGAAGGATCACTTTAAATTTTGTATGATTTTGGCAAATAAATTGGGCATGGCAATGTGTAACCCAACCAATGTGAGGAGTATGTACTTAGGCTTTGGTTTATGTTGTAATAAGACCATTGTTGTTTGATTGTTAATCGTTGGAGTATGGAATTGTTTGGATTGTTGTAGCATGTATTTGCATGATTCTTATGTTTTTAATCATCTTTTAGGAAGCATGCTTATAGTTTGAATGATGTCCATGACGTTGTTAATCGTGTGTTATAAGTTGTTAATTATACCTAGGAATTATGCATATAGATGGAAATGACTAATGATTGTGTACCATATTGTTAGTGTTCACTTAGTGTAACGGAACTTTAGGTTCCAGACCCAAAGTTTCGAAACCTCTGGGAAGGTTCCGAAACCATTGTCGAATAGTTTCGAAACCTTCAGGAAGTTTCGAAACCTTGCGGGCAGTTTCAATTCTGGGAAGCTACTGGACGCGAAAAGTTTCAAAACCTCTGGGAAGGTTTCGAAACCTTTGACTACCAAGGATTGAAAATTGATGGAAATTGCATTTTAATCCCGAATATCTTTCTTTGTGCAATTGGGGTATCTATAAATGTTATTTTGAGCTGAAATTTCACGTGGATGCATAAAGTTGATTTAATTTCAAGATGGTTAAATAAATTTAGAAGAAGTCCTTATAATTTGGAAAGATTTATATTTTGGTACCTAAATTGGAGAAACATGTAATTGATAATGTTAGACTGATCCGTTTGACTTGAAATTTACCGTGAAGAATACTTGTGTGTTTAATTGAACCTTGATGAAAAGAATTTCTACTTTGTTATTAGAATTTAAAAGTTTTACGTTTTAGTCCTTAACTTAAGTGTTTAATCGGATAGTTTCTGTTAATGCCTTGTGTGAGACCTTGACATGTAGGAATACAATTATGTATCTAGAAAAAAATATATAACGATTTTAGGGTTGTTTATCGAATCGGACCTTCGCAGGTTTGGTTTGATATTCCCCGTGTATCCCATTAGTGTCGGTTCCGTCTAGGCCGGGCTAAGGGGGTTACAGAAACAATCCGATCATAAACAAACATCCGATTAAACACTTAAGTAAGTTAAGGACTAAAACGTAAAAATTTTAAATTCTAATAACAAAGTAGAAATTTTTTTCATCAAAGTTCAATTAAACACACAAGTATCCTTCACGGTAAATTTCAAGTCAAACGGATCATTCTAACATCATCAATTGCATGTTTCTCTAATTTAGGGATCAAAATGTAAATCTTTCAAATTATAAGGACTTATTCCAAATTGAGTTAACCATCTTGAAATTAAATCAACTTTAAAATAACATCTGTAGATACCCCAATTGCACAAAGAAAGATATTCGGGACTAAAATGTAATTTCCAGCTACTATTAATTTCTAGCAGCCAAAGGTTTCGAAACCATTCATAAAGGTTTCGAAACTTTTTGTAAAAGGTTTTGAAACTTCCCTGAAGGTTTCGAAACTTTTCACGTCTAGTAACTTTCCAGAATTGAAATTACCCACAAGATTTCAAAACCTTCCTGAAGGTTTTGAAACTGTTTGGCAAAGGTTTCGAAACTTTAGGTCTAAAACCTAAAAATTCCATCACACTAAGTGAACATCTTCGGCACAAACACAACCGTCAATCACTACCACTAAATGCATAAGTCCTAGGCATAATTAACAACTTATAACACATGATTAACAATGTCACGGACATCAATCAAACTATAGGCATGCTTCCTAGAAGATGATTAAAATACATGCTTCAACATCCAAACAATACCATAGTCTAACAATTAACAATCAAGCAACAAAGCTCTTATTTCAACGTAAACCAAAGTCTAAATTCACACTCCTCACATTGGTTGGGTTTACACATTGCCAAGCCCCCAACTTATTTGTCGAATCATACTGAATTTGAAGTAACCTTTCCCCTTGGTTTTCTTGCTCCGAATGTAGTCCCAAGTACCTTTATTTTTATTTCCTGCAAGGATGAAAAGAGAGCCTAAGAAAACATGCTTAGTGAGGAAGCTCTACACAAGATCATCAATGCATCTATTTAAAAACCATAATGAAACCATAGTTTGCAATGCACCAATAAAACATGCATGCTTAACATTCCACGTTCATGTCTATAATATCAAATCACTTTCTTGAGTATGTTCAACATTATCAATATATTTTATGAATGATGCATAATGTTCTCTTTTAATTCATGTATGCATATTGGCTTCTAGTGATCACTTATTGTGAACCTTAAGTTCACCGAATACACGGATCTATTGTTAGAGACCATTAGTCTCGTCATGACACAAAGTCACCATTGACATGACACCAAGTCACCATTATAGCACTATCACGCACGATTAGACAAATAGTCACCCTTGTTACGTGTAGGCGGCTCTACCATGCACGATTGGACACAAAGTCACCCTTGTTACGTGTAGGCAATATTCTTTATTCTCAATAATGTTTATAGTGTACTTAAGACAATTCCAATGACATGTCATTCGTATTCGAATCTAAAGTTAGTGTCACTAAGCCAATATCATAATCAAATGTGCATGATAAGTTGCTGCTCATAATGCATGCATAATATGTTCACAAATGAACCAAATGTCATGCTCAATGGCACCATCAATTTCAAGGCAAATAACCACATAATATTCCAATTCATTTTTAGCTCATAATGCATCTATAATCTGCTCAACAAATGAACCGAAAGTCATGCCCAAGGGCATCTTTAATTTGAAGGCAAATAACCACATATATTCCGAATTCATTTTCCATGTTTTCCTTAACAATGTATGTCTTTTTAAACCATGCATTTTCAGAATTTATCTCATGCATGCACAAATTCAAAATCATGTTTATGTATTTTCAAAAATCTCATTGCATTACCAACATCAATGTCTTTATCGAATGTAGCCGAAGCTAATGTTAATATATCAAAAACTTTTACTTCACTTACTCTTGAACTATGAAAAGTTTTCACACTCTTCCATAGTCCCCAAAACAGAACCGTACCAATACGATTCGCTTTAAGTCCGAAAAACACTTACCAACAAGCAAAACAAGCTTTCGCCGATATCCCGATGATCACGCCAACACATCAGCTCTCAAGCACCTTCTTGTACCTCTTCTACAACATTAAAAACAATGCATACTCACATCATAACATGCTCAAACCAACAGCCACGTCAAACCTCCACAAAATTACCGAAAACTTAGCCGAAAAGACCAAAAACTAAGCCGAAACGCATCCAAACAACATCAGCCCAAAACCTAATGATTCTAACATCTAATCCACTTCAATTATGAACCAAAAACACATCTAAACCACACTTTGGTCTTACATTTCCATCTATTCTCCCCATCATGGTCATGTTTATCTCTCTATTTTAGCCACTAGTTTACCCAAGGACTTTTACTAAGAAACAAGCTATAAGGCTAGGTGAGTATGTGCGTTTTATGGACAAGGTTGATTCAAAGATTTCTTAGATAAACTCTAAGTTTAAGACAAATAGAATTTGGACTAAAGCTGTCTCCTTAAAACAACAAGTCTTGAGCCAATTTCGGACATCTCAAGATATGCATTTTTTATTTTCTTCTTTTTTTTAATCGCCTATTTAGCATACTAGAGCCAATTTCGGGCACCTCTAGCATGAAGGAGAGCAAAACTAGAGCCAGTGATCGGCGTCTCTAGTTATTTTTCCAAAAGGTTCTAAGTCTTTATCACCTAAGTTTATTAAAAGAACTCCTAAATCAAACCAGTCCAAAAAGTGTTTATTTTATTTCTATCCTTAAAGCAAGCTTCTAAGTTTTATTTCATGAGCATCCTATGGTTATCCCTTCAAAACAGAACTTTGCCATGGTAAGGAGAAAGATTTCTATAGCCTTAAAGGAGTAAACTAAAGCAAAGCTGATGTAGAGCAGTGTAAGATTTAAAAAAGCAGTAATTCAAGAAAAGAGAATGTAACCCCCTTAGCCCGGCCTAGACAAAACCGGCACTAACGGGTTACACGGGGATTATTAAACAACCCTAAAACTGTTATGTTTTTTTTATTTTATCTTTATCTAGATGCACAATCTTATTCCTACATGTCAAAGTCTTATACGAGGCATTACCGGTAACACATTAATTAAAACATACATTCGATTAAACATCAACATGAATTAAGGACTAAAACGTAAAACTTTTAAATACGATTAGCAAAAGTAGAAATTCTTTCCATCAATGTTCAATTAAACACCCAAGTATTCTTCACAGCAAATTTCAACTCAAACGGATCATTCGAACATCATCAATTGCATGTTTCTTTAATTTAGGGACCAAAATGTAAATATTCCAAAATACAAGGACTTCATCCAAATTAGATTAACCATCTTGAAATTAAATCAACTTTAAGCATGCATGCATAATTCAAGCTCAAAATAACATCTATAAGTACCTTAATCGAACAAAGGAAGATATCCGGGACTAGAACATAATTTCTAGCAACTTTCAATTCTTGGTGATCAAAGGTTTCGAAACCTTTCCAGAGGTTTCGAAACTTTTTGAAAAAGGTTTCGAAACTTTACTGGAAAGTTTCGAAACTTATCGCGTCCAGTAACTTCCCAGAATTGAATCTGCCCGCAAGGTTTCGAAACCTTGTGAAGGTTTCGAAACTATTTGACAATGGTTTCGGAACCTTCACACAAAGGTTTCGAAACTTTAGGTCTGGAGCCAAAAGTTTCGTTACACTAAGTGTACACCAAAATACTCAATACTCAACCATTAATTAGAACCACTAAATGCATCAATCCTAAACATAATTAGCAACGTATGACACATGATTTACAATATCAAGGACATCAATCAAGCTATAGGCATGCTTCCTAGAGATTGATTAAAATCATAGCAATCATGCAAGTTCACACATCAACAATCCATACAATCCCAAAGTTCACAATTAACGATCAAACAATACGTGTCTTATTACAACATAAACCATAGCCTAATTACACACTCCTCACATAGGTTGTGTTACACATTGCCTTGCCTAATTTATTTGCCAAAAACATACCAAATTCAAGTGAATCTTCCCCTTGGTTTCCTTGCCTCGAACGAAGCTCCAAGTGCCTTTATTTCTCTGTATGGATGAAAAGAGAGCTTAAGCAAACATGCTTAGTGGGGAAGCTCTACACAAATCATCAATGCATCTAATTTAAACCATGAAGAAAACATAATTTGCGATACATAGTTAAATCATGCATGCTAACATCTCATGCTCATGCTCTTTAAACCAAATGCATCCTTGAGTTCACATAACCTTATCAAAACAATTATAAATGATGCTCAAACTTCTTCTCAAATTCATGTATGTATATTGGCATTCTAATGACCACTTTAATGTGAACCTTGAGCTCACCGAATACACGGATCCATAAGACCATTGTCTCGTCATGACACGAAGTCACCATTGACATGACACGAAGTCACCATTGACATGACACTAAGTCACCATTAGCATTACCACGTACGATCGACACATAGTCACCCTTGTTACGTGTAGGCGGCTCTACCACGCACGGTTGGACACAAAGTCACCCTTGTTACGTGTAGGCAATATTCTGTATTCTCAGTTTTGATTATAGTGCACTTAAGACAATCCTAATGACATGTCATTCGTATTCGAATCTAAAGTTAGTGTGACTAAGCCAATATCATAACCAAATGTGCATGATAACCTGCTACTCATAATGCATGCATAATATGTTCAACAAATGAATGCCCAAAGGCACCATCATGTATAAGGCAATTAAACATATTGTATTCCAAATCATTTCTCATAATTTTCCATCATCATGGATGCTAAATAAGCTATGCATTTTCAGCAAGTAATTCTCATGTATGCACCATTTCAAATCATGCTCATGCATTTACATAAATCTCATTGCATTACCAACATAATGCCTTTATAAAATGTAGCCGAAACTCATATCGGTTTATCAAAAACAATTACTTCAATTACTCTTAAACTATGGAAGGTTTTCACACTCTTCCATAGTCCCCAAAACAGAACTGTACCAAACGTGATTCGCTTTAAATCCGAAATCACTCACCAACAAGTGAAACGAGCTTTCACCGCTCTCCGATGATCGCACCAACGCACCAGCAATCAAGCACTTTCTTGTACCTCTTCTAAAATATTAAAAACAGAGCATTCTCACATTATAACATGATCAAACCAACAGCCATATCCGATCACCATTAAACTACCGAAAACTTAGCCGAAAAGACCATAAACTAAGCCGAAACGCATCCGAACAACATCAGCCCAAAACCTAATGAATCTAACATCTAATCCACTTCAATTATGAACCAAAAACACATCAAACCATCCTTATACCTCCAACAACATTTAAGCATCTAAAACAGCCCCTAAAACAACCGAAAAGCACCTTAAAACTTTACCGATTGTATCATTCCGGGATTAGATTAATGTGCTACCAAATCAAGACTCAATTAATCATTTTAATTAACACAAAAACACAATTGAATCCATCTAATTCCAGTATTGAATGAGATCCAAAAAGATTTCACAAGAACTTCCACAAAAACACTAGATCTAACATTAAAAACATAGAATCAAGTTTTTATTCAAAGATTAACAAGCTAATACTTGGGAATTTCAATAAAAACCTTAGAAAAGAATAAAAATCCAGAAAATTACCTTCAAGATCTATTCACCAAAAAGATGTAACTTCCTCTTCTTGATTCCTTGCAATTTGATGTTGATTTGATGAAATTGATGCTTAAGTTTTGTAAAGGATGGAAAGATGATGCAAATGATGTAATCTTTGTTGAAAAAGATGCAAAAATCAGCAAGGAATTGAAGAGAAAAGATGAAGAGAAAGTGGAGAGAAAATGAGAGAAAAAGATTAGAGAAAAATGAGGAAAAAGTGGTTTTAAGAGAAAATGATTAAAAATCTAATTAAAGTAGTTAAAAATACATTTTGGTGAATAAATCATCATTAAAAATTAAAAATGGGTTTATGGACCTCTAAGGATTCTAAGTTTAGCTTGCTTTTCAATTTAGTCACTAAAACATTGATTTTTCCAAAAATTACAAAATAGTCTTCCAAATTATCAAAAATTACAAATTGGTCATTTATGCATAATTAAGCATAATTAAAAATCAAAAATAAATTCAAACTACTTTCTTTTAATTTTGAAACATACTTTTAATATTCTAAACCTTATTCCAAAATTATTATATTTCTTAATTAAAAATATCCTTATTTTTATCTTTCCCGGAATAATGAGCCGGAGAACCCAATTTGACCCGAATCGAATCCACCTAATTAAGCCTAAACTAATAACCCCAAAAACGGGATGTTATAGAGAATATTGTAAAGAATTTCAAAAAATCACTCCATTTTCATGGTAATGCTGCGGTAGTGTGTTGCCTCGGCAGTGCTTCTGCACCTACAATACCCCCAAACTCAAACTGAGCATTGTCCTTAATGCTCAAAATATAAGGTAAACAACATTTGCAATAAGGAAATAGACAGAAGCATAAAAATTATTTATAACGATTCCGAGGAGCTGCTTGTACAGAGCAATCTCCTAGGCCGTGCTGCTGACGCCTTTCGTCTAGATACTTGTACTGGTGATTTCTGTTGTTTGCCTTGCCGATGCGGTTTAACTTGACTGGGCGGTGTATGGTGCACTGGTGCAGTACCTTCATCCCCTTTTTCCACTTCATCCATATTTTCTGTTTGCATGATTTCTGTCCCGTCTCCTACTGTGGCAGTGGGTATTGCTGATTCATGTGACGAACTGTGGTATTTGTCAATCTCGCGAGACAGCGTGTCTCTGCTGAGACTGTGCATAGGGGTCGTGTACACTGCGACGATACAACAAGTTTTTGGCGTCGTTGCCGGGGATTGGCAACTAAATTTTGTTTTCTTTATTTTCTTGCTCTTTAACCATTCTTTATTTAACTTTAATTCTAATTATTCATTATTATTAACTTTGACTTATCTGATATATGACCAGGGAAAGCCTGAGTGGTCCATTGTACGAATCGGATCTTGAAATCGAACGCACAGGACACCATCTAAGGCGTAACCTGTTTCAAGTCATGGATGATCCACCAAGAGGACATATTCCACCTGTCGGTCATAATATACAGCCACCAGCAATGTCGTAACAGCCACCACCGCGACCATTGCCGAGGCATCTCATTGTTAGAGACTTTCTGGTGGAAGACCTAAACGGACTAAACCCTGGCATAGTCACCCCATAAATTTAAGCAACTCACTTTGAGCTCAAAACAGTGATGTTCAACATGTTGAACACAATTAGACAGTTTAGTGGGTATGCTACTGAAGATGCAAGGCAACATCTTAAATCTTTCATGGAAGTGTGCAGTTCTTTCAAGATCCGAGGAGTCCAAAAGATATTTTACGATTAAAGTTGTTCCCCAATTCACTGAGGGATAGGGCAAAAACATAGTTAAATGGCATCCCAACAGGATCTATAGGATCTTGGGATGAACTCTGCCGAGAATTCATTACGAGGTTTAATCCGACAAATCTCTATGATCTCATCTGTAATGAAATCATAGTATTTCGGCTGGAGGATGATGAACCGATGTATGAGGCATAGGAACGCTACAAAGAATTGTTAAAAAAATGCCCACTATATGGTTTTCCCTTGTGGACGCAAGTCTCCATGTTTTATAATGCTACCAATGCCTCCACAAGGATGATGCTAGATGCTTCCGCAAATGGGACACTTTTGGATAGAGCACCCGCGGAGGCCATTGAGATTCTGAACAAACTCGCAAGGAACGACTTCCAGTTTCCCATATCAAGGCGAAGAGGAATGAGACGCCATGCCATGGCCCATGAATTAGACACACCCAGTTCGGTGGCAGCACAATTGACTTCTCTGACCAAGATGGTTCAGAATATGCAAGCCTAGAGAAATATACATGAGGTTAAGGCAGTCAACTCTTCTGATTTCATGCATGATGAGGAAACCAGCCTGTATGTTGGAAATTATAATAAGAACAATCAAATGATGTCCAACAACTACAACCCATCCTGAAAAAGGCATCCAAACTTTTCATGGAGTAACCCAACAATGCCTTAAATCCAATCAACTAAGCCCATGGATTCCAGCACCAAAGTCAGAACCTGCCGCAGCAACACACTCAGTAGTCCATGCCACAGTAGTAGGTACAAAAGTAGTCTCTGAATGCATTGGCAGATTCTCTCACGGCTTTCATGACAAAGACTGATTCATACATGACCGAGAATAGCCACTTCATGAAGCATACTGATGATTTCATGAACCGAACTGGGATGAGACTGCAGAACCAGGAGGCTGCAATCAAGTCTTTAGACACCCAAGTTGGTCAATTTGCCCAACGACAAAACACTCGACCACCAAGGGTTTACCTAGCAATACTGAGGTTGCTAAGATGTTAGGCCATGAGCAATGCAAGGTAATTACGACAAGAAGCGGCCTACAATTAAAGGATAAAGAAGGGTCCTCAATCGATAGAGTCTAACCAGAAAAGCAACATCATGAGGACTCAGTGGTTGAGCAGGACCCTATTGAAGCGTGTAATATAATCGCAATTTGAGTGCAAGTGTACACGTCGCAAAGTAATAAAATAATAAGTATATCGTGTATCGTCTCCATAGGGATTGGTATACTTAATATGTCTCCCTTTTGTTCCCTTGCTCCTGAAAGATAAAGTAAAAACACAGATAAGTGGATTTGTTTAACTAACTAAATAATTAAATAACAAAATATAAAATAAAGGATTGAGAACGATATAGAGAAAGTAGGTAGGATCCAGCTGCGTTAATTAGTGGATTCGATTGATCTTCTTCTTGTCCATTGCAATTACACAATACTGCTTCGGCAATACTATAGATACAACCTCGGCAGCGTTAGTGTTCTCTACCGCGACAATCTCTTGCTTTTGGGCAGATGCATCAAAGTTCAGCAAAGTATCCGTAGTTGACTCCGCTTATCTCTAAGTCAGTGCGCTGTTGATGACTGGTCCTTGATGATACCTCTCGGCGTAAATCAACGATAATCACCAACCAATCCAACACTTCTTATAGCTGCTGAAACTCTTAATCTATCTCTAGGCCGAGTTAGTATCTACAACATTGTACTTATCCCTTTCATGAATCTACACCTTTCGATGCTAGATAAATATATTACTTACAAACTTCTTTCTTGAACTCGAATGCAAGAACAAGGAATGACAATAGGATAAGAAAACTTTGATATTATTATTGCATTAGAACAAGAAACAAGAAATAATCTTCTCTCACTAATATCTACAACCTTGACCTATCCCTAAGAACTTTAGAACATAATATCGATAGGTACAATCCTCAGGGGAAGGGTTTCTCTAAAATCAACTCTCTTAACAATGTGGCCGGCTAGGCTATATATATAGTATTAACTTAGGGCAAACCTTCCCTAAATAGATTCTAACTTGGAGTAAGGAACAAGTCTTCTTCAAGAGATTTGATATTTCCAAGTTTGCGAAGAATTTTCCCGTTTGGTCTTTGACTTGGGCTTTTAGTGCGCTAGCCAGGTCCAATTGGTGCGCTGCATCTTCCAGAATATTCTCTGTATTTTTGTTTTTGATTCGCCTACAATGTTGATGTTGCCACTCTAGATGCTACCGCAGCCTTTAACTCTGCCTTGGCCTCAACACTGCTTCACTACTGCTTCGGCCTTGGATATTCCTGCATGTACAAAATATGTAATAATATTTGCATTCTCTATAAATTTCGTCTTTGTAGATAGTGATAACGGAATATCCAATATTGTGCAAAGAGTCCATATTTCATCTCAAGTTGGTGTATAATAGATGCATAAAGTACCATGAGAAGGGTAGTAAATAACTACCTTTTAGGCACTCACTCATCAGCGGTGTATGCATTGCCTTCGAATAAAGACACGGTAAAAATAAAACTTAATTCAAACATTAAACAAATTCTAATTTAAATGCCAATTTCAAACAAATTTTCAAATTTAATTAAGCGAACATTTTTTATAAAGGTACCAATTTTGGGCAGTTTTAACGCTAACCCCAGTTTAAACCGTAACCGACTCTCGATCCCAAATCGTCTTTCTCAAATATCTGGTTTTCCGTTGTCCGGTCGACCAAAATTGATCGGTGACGACTTCAACCTATTTTTAAAATCGTTTTTTACCTATTTTTAAATTATTTTACCATCCTTTCTTAACTTTTTTAACCTTTTTCAAATTCTTTTTAATATCAATTTTCAAATCCCTAACCTAATTCCAATTTTCCCTTTTTACTTCAATTTAGGTTTTCAAATCTAATTCCCAATTTCTATCCCAATTTCAATTTGTAATTTCAACCTAATTTCCATTTTTTCTTTTTCAAATTAGCATCTTTTTTTACCACAATTATATATTAATTAAATTTTTTTAGCGTAAGGGTCGCTACAGTTGGCGGCTCCGCTGGGGACCATTTTTTAAACGAGTAAAGCCTTGTTTTCATATTAGCGCTTAATTAATTTTGAAAGTTTCAAATTAAAGTGGCAATTAAATTATCATTTGTTTATTAATTCGAAGTTATATCATTCAAAACCGTCTCTCTAAGTGGGGGGAAAATGCTAGTACTTTCGTGAGGATATTGTTCATTCGTATGGGCCTAGAAAAGTACCTTCGAGGCTCGACTACACTATGCTTTCGTGGGGATATTGTTCCTTCGTATGGGCATAGCGAAAGGGTCCCCTAAATTGAACTCGATCGAGATGAGTCTATAATGGGTGACGATCAAGGGATTTGCTACTCTTAGAAGAGGACAACGAGGACAATTTGGGTACCTCGTAGAACCAAAACTACATTTAGAGAATCTAGTAAACCTACCCGATTAGAGCCAAGCGGTTAACCTAGGTTTTGTTAGATAAGATAAATATGGTTGCTTTGTCTTATTTCTTGCTTTCTTCATTATTTTTGCATCAATATTTCATGAAGGTGTCGGTCTAATTGGTTTGTCCAATTAGTGTCTTTCACCACAGTTAGAGAGCTAAAACGAAAAATAGAAAAACAAGTGGAAAAAGAGAAAGGAAAAATAAGAGAGAAAAAAGAGAAAAAATACTAATAAGAGAAAAAAACAAAAAAAAGAAAACAAAAAAAGGAGAAAGGGAGGAGGCAAAAAAAAAAGAAAAAGAAAAAAAAGAAGAAAGAGAAAATGAAAGAAGAGGGAGAAAAAATAAATCGATGAAAGTTGCTCAAAGGGCGATCACTAGCATAATCGACACCTTCGCTTGAATTTATTTTTACATTTCATGCATTTGCATAGCATTCATACATTTTTGCATTCATCATTAAGGCAAAGAGATTAACCTTGGATACCTTGTGGAAGTTTTTTTCAAGCCGCAACCATTCTGCACTCGTACAATATCCGTGCACAGTCAAGAGTCATGGATGATAGGTTAACAAATGTTGAGAAGTCACAGAAGGAAATCGAGGATCGTTTGACGAATATTGAGGCAAGGATTGAGAAGTCCCAGAATGATATCATCACTAAACTCACTGAATTGTTCGGAAAGCCCAATCATGGAAAAGCTAAGGTTTTTGATGAGCAGTCAAACATGGAAGACCTAGGTGGCAACACTTCGTACGTCAAACCTCAACCTGAAGCATCAATTGTGAAGGATATTCAAATTACCAGGGCATCTACTAACCACCTAATCGACGTGGGTCATGGATTTGAGAATGAAAACAATGTCGAGGTCCTGGATTTGGACTTGATGAACGAAGTAGAGTCTAGGTTAAGGAAAGAATTTGAAAAGAAATTTGAGGAGCAACGCCTCCAAGTCGAAGAGAAAGTCAACCTGATGCAAGCCACCGAAGATTATAGGATCGATGCCTACGAGTTAAGCTTATTGTTAGATTTGGTCATCCCGCCTAAGTTCAAGGTGCCAGATTTTGAAAAATATGACGGGACCACTTGCCCCTCAGCCCACTTAACCATGTACTGTCGCAAGATGGCGACACATTTGAGGAGCGAGAAGCTTATCATCCATTGCTTTCAGGATAGCCTGACCAGGGCAGCTACCAGTTGGCATGCCCAGCTCAATAGGGCTAATGTGAAGTCGTGGAAAGACCTGTCTAAATTTTTCACCGAACAATACAAACATGTGAAGGACATGGTCCCAAATAGAACCAGGCTTCAAAGTTTGACCCAAGAGCAAGACAAAACCATTAGACAGTATGCCCAAAGATGGAGGGACATTGCGGCCCAGGTTCAACCTCTTATTTTGGAAGGAGAGATTAACCGTCTATTTGTGGACTCGCTTCATGGTCCACTTTATGAGAAAATGATCAACAATATATCTTTAAGATTCGTCGAATTTTTGAACACGACAGAATCCATCGAGGTTGCTTTTAGAAGTGGCAATCTCAAGACCGAGGAAAGTATGTCAAAGTACCCGAAAAAGATAGACCATGAAGTCAACTATGTCACCCCTTATCATAATCCTAAGAATTTCACAATTTCCTCATCTCAGAACAAAACCGGGACAACTCAAGGCTCGAATAGGAGGGAAACTAAGCCTCCAAAGAAGGAAATTGAGAAGATGACTTTTACTCTATTGCCGGATTCATACAGGGATATGTATGCTCAGTTACATAAGGCAGATCTAGTCCGACCCTACTATGTAATTCCTTACAGTCCGCCTTACCCAGCATGGTACGATATCGATGCCCACTGCAAGTACCACGCTAGAGTACCGGGGCATACCATCGAGAACTATATCGCTTTTAAGAAGATGGTGCAAAACTTGATGAACGTTGGAGTTGTCCGACTAGACTCCCTTGATGTGAATAGCAATCCCCTTCCAAATCATGACAAGTCTTGAAAAGTAATGTCCATGTTGACCCCGTCTGCCAAGAAGTCCGTACATCTCATCTAGATTTTTCATAGATGTTTGTTTGTATTCATTTCCTTGTGTTTTCATGTTCTTCGTTACCTTTTAATCAATCTTGCTATCTATGGCCCGAAAGTAGCGATGACTTTTTGTAAAGGGCTTCTATCCTGTTTTCCATCTTTTTTTCAATTCAATGAAGAGGTGCACTTTTACCTATATCTTTTCTTACTCTGTTTAAGATTCTTGGATATTTAATGCCTATTGTGTCCCCTATTCAGATACATAAAAATAAAAATAATTAATTAAATGTTGTGATCACGATGAAGTAGGATTTTGTCTTCAGTCCGCTTCGGTCGGAAAGCTTGAGAAACAAGACTTCTACTCGTTCGATAATATTCGATGATAAGAGTGTCCGTAGAAAGAGAATCTACTCAGCTTTGAAAATTTCAAGAGGTAAAAAACATAAAAAAAACATTAAAAAATAAAAATGAAAAAGTAAAAAAGAGGAAAAAGGAAAGAAAAAAGAAAAGAAAAAAAAGAAGAAGAAAGAAAGAGAAGAAAGAGAAGAAAAAGATAAAAGAAGTGAAAGTGTTAAAACCCTCACATGAACGAGCAATTCAATAAGTCTCGGAGCATCCTGATGGAGCTTTGGGGGAAGAACGAGCCTAATAAAAAGTCAGAACTCCACTAGTTCGATACCCTAGCGTCAGTGATGACTCTTTGAAGACACTAATACCCTAATACATTAAACGTTTAAGTGCAAAAGAAAGCACATGTTCATACTTGGAATTCTCGAACCGAGATGTCAAAATAAATTTGAGAACTAGAAGGAGTAGTTTTCAAGCGGATCAAGTGAGTACGGTAATCATGAGAATGAATCGAACATTTTGAATTGAATTTTAATACTTCAAATATGGCCACAACATTTTAGGGCAAAACATTAACTATCGAATGTCGAGTCTGAAGCACTTTTTTATTCAATATTTAATAATCTTTTTCCTTTTGTTTTCTTTTCAAACTATGAGTTTTCAATCTTTGAGCATTTATTTATAAAGGCATTGTCTGTGAAAACGCAAACTATTGGAAAACAATTCTTGAGATTCATTTTTGATAAAATGCAAGGCTATTGATGTATTTATTCATCTTTGGTTAAGCCCACGTGTGGCAACATTACATGATGAGGTATTTCCCGTAAAAAAAGGTCATTTCCCTTTTCGAGAAGATTTCTCGAGCTTATTGACAAAGAAGTCCAGCTTTTGAAAAGAAAACAAAATTTTTGGCACAAAATTTTGTTGGGGCAAAGAGACTGCCTTTCAGCTTAGGGGTAAGAGTTCCCTCAGACTCAAAGTTTGACCGAGTTAATCCTGGACAAGAGTATTTGGAAGAGAGGCTTCGATTAAGCCAAACCTATTTTTGAGAAGATAGAACCCTCCATTGTTTGTGACACAATCAGTCGCAAGTTTTTGCACGTAATATGACATCTTAGGAGTTCTAATAGATGTTCATATTTTTTGAAGCAAGCGTTCACCCTAGCTTCAAGAGCACTCATCAACATTTCTAACCATGGTCTTGAATTCAGCAGACCTCATTTGTATACCAACGCAAGCCAACGGTCTCCTATCCTGAAGAAGAATCAGTGAAGTTAAAAGCCCGAAGTATTCAAAGATGATCTTTTTAAGGGTTTATTTCTCAAACATTAAAAAAAATATTTCATCATTTAGTTAGACATCCCTAAGATTAGGAGCATGTTCATATACGTATTCATTCATGCATCATCAGTAGTTAGGCATCCCTAGGATTGAAGGGCATACTAACAAAAACATACATACATTTTTACCTATTTTTGACAAGTAGTCAAAGAGAAAGAGAAGATTGTAAATGTATAGCTTGACAAGAGAAGAAGCTTCAGGTGCATGATTCTACAAAGAAGGGATCAACATCATCAATATTAGAGTGAAGGTTTCATAGAGAATGGACTTATAGCTCACAGTTTTTAGATACCTAGTTTTACAAAGAAGAGACTCAACTTTTCAAGATGGATGATTCTACAAAGAAGGAATCAACACTTTCAACATTTGAGTAAGAGTTTTCATATAGAAGGGACTGCAACTCACATTTTTCAGAGGCCGAGTTTTACAGAGAAGGGACTCAACTTTTCTAGGTGGATGATTCTACAGAGAAGAGGTCAACACTTTCAGTATTCGAGTAAGAGTTTCATATTAGAAAGGACTTGCAACTCACAGTCTTTAGAGGCCGAGTTTTATATAGTAGGGACTCAGCTTTTCAAGGTGGATGATTTCACGGAGAAGGGATCAACGCCTTCAGTATTTGAGATAAAATTTTATGTAGAAGGGACTTGAAACTCACAGTTTTCAGAGGTTGAGTTTTACAGAGAAGGGACTCAGCTTTTCAAAAATCGGTGATTTTAAAGAGAAGGGATCAACGCTTTCGGTATTCGAATGAAGGTTTCATAGAGAAGGAAATTCTAGCTTACAGTTTTAGAAGCCAAGTTTTATATAGAAGAGACACAGCTTTTCAAGATGGATAATTCTACAGATAAGGAATCAACGCTTTTGGCATTCGAGTGAAGGTTTCACATTGAAGGGACTTGTAGCTCATAATTTTCAATGACCAGGTTTCATATAGAAAAGACTCAAATTTGCAAGGTAGATTCTATGGGGAAGGGATCAACATCCTCAACACTTTAGAATTTAGGGTTTCATATAGAAGAAACTCGATTCAAGATTTTTGGCGAAGAGTTTTATATAAGAAAGACTCAAAGCATCTAAAAGTTATTGATTCTATGGAGAATGAATCAACATCGTTACAATACTATATTTAGGGTTTCATATAGAAAAGACTCGATCGAAGATATCAACAAAGGGTTTTATATAGAAGGAACTCGATACATCGCAATGGTTTTTAGAGTTTAAGATTTAGATTTTCATATAGGAGGAACTCAATCGAAGACTTTTGGGAAGAAGTCTTATATAGGAAAAACTCAAAGCTTCTTATGGGTTAGTTCTATATAGAAGGGATCAACGTTTCAACAATTAAGAGCTTAAGGTTTCATATAAGAGGGACTCGTGGCTCAAAACCTTCATGCATGCTGGAAAAACCAAATAAGGAATCAAAATTCGCTTCTGATAATTTTCTTTTCATATGTGCAGGTGGTTGCAATTCGGAATACCATTCGTGGCCAGTTAATCAGGGGATCAAGGAACGGAAGGGCTGTCAAAGCTATGGAAATAGGGCCTTTTGATCATAGTCTCCAAATAGGGAAGTCGGATAAAATCAATGATTATTGTCTTTGCTTCATCATTGTTTACAATGATAAGCAAAAAGGGGCAATCGTAATAACTAATTTTATTCGGGGTTGTAAAACCCAATTTAAATTTTCGTTTTAATTACGGGCTTATAGTTATTATACACAAAAATCAAAAATATTAACTCTATTATATTTGTATTTTTAATTCAAAACTCACAAAAAATATTACTACATATATACTATACTTTCAAAAATTAAATAGACTACACGTTACTTTTCTTAACTAAAAAATTCAAAAATTATATATATTATTTATTGTTTTTATAATTGTCATTAATAGTATTCGACTTTTATTTATTATATTTACTTTTTCTATTTTGTTTTACTAATTTTATTATTTTACTTTCTTTTTATTATTATTTGTTATTTATTATTATATAATAGTATATAATTAACCCAAGTATAAAATAAGACCAATATGTTTTTTTAAGTAAAACCAAATATAATAATGTCAACCCAAAACAACTTAATATCAGATCCAACAAATAATTCAAAAGTCTATTACAACTATATAAACCAAATAATAAATTATAATAAGACCCACTTCATAACTACACGAGCTCAAGCTTTAAAGTCCAGACCGGATAATTAAATGAAACCCTAATCCTACCTTCCATCTTCCGCAGGCCCCCCAGGACCGTTGGATCAGATCGTGATCCAATGGTCATGATCGTACCAAAGGAAGCCTCTGGAATAGCCACACACCTCACGGAGGATAATTCGTATAACACCTCAAAAACCAGGTTAGTAAATGATTCGAATAGACTGTAATTAAATCAAAATTACATGAGTAATTGAGTTAGAAAAGAGGGACTTAATAGAATTAATTGAGAAACCAAAAGATTGCATGATAAATTTCCATATTCCGTAAAACTACCCTATGTAATAAATAAGCCTAGGTATGTCATTAAGGGCAAAATTGTCATTTTGCACCCATTAAGTGAGTGAACAAAATCAGCCAAATTTGCACATTCCCTCCTCATTTTCACGTGAACAATAAGATTGGACAAGGGAGAAAAATACATGGGAGTTATGTGGGGAAGCCTGGAAGCCACTGTATGATAGGGAATTTGGGTTAGGAAATCGAATTTAAATACCACGGTAAGTACTCCTTTCCGTAACGGAAACTTTAGAAATTAGATTCTTGAGTGTTAAATGATTTTATGGTATTTTCAAGATTTAAAATTTGGTTGTTAGGGATTTAATCTAAAGATTGTTTTTGGCTTGGATATAGTAATAGAAGCATGAACAAGTTAATAGGGGTAACCTAAAGATGGGAATTTGTAAATGCTTTAAATGAGTTAATAGAAATGATATGTGTATGGATTGAATCAATGTTAAACATGCATGAAAATAGTGATGGAAAAGTGAGTTAAATGCTATTCCGAGTAGCCAACTTTGAGTAGTTGGAAAACTCATGGGAGTAGTTGGATTAAGTTTAGACACTTAGAATAGAAGTTAGCCGAAAATAGACTAGAAATGCTATTTCGAGTAGCCAACTTTGAGAATTTCCCTAGGTCAGGATTTAAGGAATTTAGAGCTGAAATTTTAGAATATGATACTCATGTATACCTAGTTTAAGTGAAAATTTAAGGAAACTTAATCCGAGTCCAGTATAGAAAGATATAAGTTGTTCCGTAAGACTACCCGAGCAGTCCTGGAAATCCGGCTGGGTCTATTTCGGATGAAATCTGGAGCTCATTGATTAAGAACTAAAATATAAGGTTAATTTTACCTTGTAGAGGATTCTTCTAGATTTCTAAAAAGGTAAAATGGACTAAAATCGTACATCGGAGCTAGGAGATACGATCGCTTCGCTAAAGAGTAGCAAAACTGTCTGAAATGCACATGTTTGTAATTGTTAAGTCTAAGAGCATTTGAAATAGATGTTTGAATATGTCTTGATGAATGACTATTGTATATGAATTGTTAGATAACCCGAGAGAAGAAACTAACGAGGATCAAGAGAGGGTCGAAGTAGCGAGGAAAAGAGGCAAAGGGGTTGCGATCTACAATCCTTATTAGCTTGGAGAATTGGTGAGTGTGGCAAACCTTAGGGTTAGGACCTAGGGTCCTAACCATATTTTGTTAATTGAAATTGATATGCCATGTAAATTGACTAATCACATATACGGTAATAAGGGAAGGAGGATTATATGTAAACAACTTTTTTGATACTTGATTGGTAGCTAGAGTTTTAGAACTAGCTTAGCACATATGCATTGCTTGGAAATGCCAAGGTAAGTAACGACATGCGGCTACGAATTGCAGGTACGCAAACCATGCATGGGGCATGAATGTAATGATATGAACATTGGTTGATAGCATGATATGCATGTAATTGTTATTATGATGTACATGTATTGGTGACATGTTATGAATACTTGGCATTGATAATGTGAATTGAATTGCTTTAAATGAAATGATATAAGCATGGTGATTGTCTTTGTATTAGCATGTATTGAGTACTTGCTTTTGGTAATATGAACTTGATTACATGATTTAAAAAAGAAAAATGGTCAAATGGACTTTGAAATGATATTCAGCCTTGGTCTATAGTGATAATAGGTAGTACGGCATGCCTAGGGTCTTGAGCTCATTGTTTAGTGCTTAACACTCTTGTTTAGTACTTCGGTACTCTTGTTGGTAATATGGGTACTGTGATTTGGTGGTTAGTCACCAATTGTTAGATACCTTGGGTATCTCTTGTTAGTATCTTTATGATACTCTTGTTTAGTATCTTCGTGACACTCTTGTTGACTCGCTTACCTGGTTCTACTATACCAAGGCAACAGATGAACTTAATGGAAAGACTAAATGATTAAACATGAGCTATATGTACATGTATTGGATTTAGAAGCTTTGATATTGGATCATGTATTGTTATCGAGAATTGAAATGAAATTGATGCTAAGTGTAGCACTTAATGTGATTTGGCTATTGATATTGTAAATGATCATATGGTTATAAGTAACCCTTGAAGTGAATTGTTTATTGAAAGCTTGAGAAATTGAAAGTGACTAATGTGTTACATGTATTGATTTTTACGCCCGTTAAAGCATGATCATTTAGATTATAATATTGATTCATATAAGTGAAAAAATACGCAAGAGAAGCATGTGAACTATGATACTTGGACATTGCTAAACTTGTACATTGTTTGCACCATTTCCATATTGAACTATTGTCATGAATTAGAATTGCTTGCTTGGTTAAAGCATGTTATACTTGTTATTGCATCATGTCTAATATGGTTAGACTAGGGCTGCCTCACTAAGTACTTCTTAGTACTTATGCTCTCTTGTTTCCTCCTTCCCAAAATAACAGGTTCACGAGTTAAAGAGTTAGATCGAGATTGACCCAGAACAAGGACGCAAAGCAAGCTAGAGTATGGTATTTTGAACTCTTGTTAACTACTAGTATGGTGGCATTAGTAATCGTATTTTGTTAGCTTATGCATTTGAGGGGCTTGGCCCATGTTTTGTATATATTTGTGCATGTGGCTTGTTCATAGACTTGGTTTGTAAGCCATAAGGCAACACCATGCATTGGCTAGCTTTTGATATGGTTGAGGATTGCTCATGGAACCTTAGCTACGGTGATGCGGGTTAATATGTAAATGATGAGTCCTATGGTCTAACATGCAGGTCATAAGGCTAAGGTATGATTAAATATTGGCCTTGGACATGGCAAAGCAATATTGGATTAGATAATGGCATATAAATTGAATTAGACAATAAATGCAATAGTTAGGTTGTTAGTTGAAGCCTAAACATGTTAAAATGGCCCCTTAAGACTTAGAGATGGCATAGGATTGCATCTAGAGTGGTCCTTCTCATATGTATATGGTAAGTGTGTATGCATTCAAGCTAAAAGGTGTTAGTTTGATTTCCATAAAGAAAAATGAAATAACATAAGTGTTGGCTTGATTAATGGCTAGAGCTAAAGAATCTAGGCTTGATAAGTGGTCTAGGTAAGTTGCCATAGATGCCTAATGTGTTAGAATGTCCCTTAAGGTCTAGGGATGAGCTGAGACTAAATGAAGGTCTTTAGAAATGTGTCTAAGTGTTTGAAAGGCTTGAAATTTTCCCATTTTGAGCAGGGGTATCGATACGTTTAGCTTGGGTATCGATACCACCCTTGACAGTAACATTTGGTATCGATGCTTGTTTCGATACCAAGCCTTCATGCTTCCCAATCTTAAGCCTTGAATTCATGAAGAAGGCCAATATCGATACCTGGTTCGATACTGGAGCTTCCAGTAACATTTGGTATCGATACCAGTATCGAACTAGGCTACCCAGCCTTGGTCAACGAGTCAACGTAGACAACCTGTATCGAACCCCAGTTCGATACCGGTTTCGATACCACCTTTATAGGGGTATCGATACCTCCTTAACTAAGTTGTTTTAACTTAAACATCAAAGATAAGCTTGATTAATAAGACAATATGGGTGGTGATTAATGAATAAAATATGGTTAAAAGATTAGTACAAGTTCAATGGAGATTATAATTGATAACCATATGGAAATTGGGAATCGAAATGAATAATTGAATAAATAAATAAAAGTTTTAAATTAGATCCAAAATTGGTAACCATTACATTCATTTGACTTAAATTAACTTACAAAATTACCAAAATATTTTAGAATTAAACTCACGATTGGTCTAAATTACAAGTACGAATGTCTGGTCGACACCTCCGTCTCCTACCCGGGGCAAGAGTGTCACATTTTGTTGGTATCAGAGCTTTTGGTTGCATGATTCTCAGACTAAAAGAAATGTGCATGCATCATTTAGGATTGAAATATACCACCTAGGAGTTTTATACTGTACTTGCTTGTGTTCTTGCTTATATGAATAATATTTTGTCTACTTTTGTAGTATGGTTGATACGAGACTGGCCCTGGGAGATAAAAGTCCTGAGGGATCGTCTAATGAGAATGAAAATGTAGGGATGGAATCGAATCCTCCAATAGAACAAGAGTAACCTAGGTAGAGGCTGCCCCTGAGTAGATAGCCCCGGTAATCCAAGATGTCCAAAGGGAATGCCTCTTAAGCATGAAAGGAATGTTTGATTAGTTAGTGTTTGATCTGAGGCAGGATAGTCCTCCTGCTCCTGTTAATGTTGTACCAAGGGCACCCATTGAGAAGCTTGCCCGTTATCGAGCCTTTACCTTTGCGGGCATTAATAAAGAAAAGCCTGAAGAACCTGAACAATGGTTAGAAAGGACCATCCAAATCCTGACCAAACAATTGCAGTGCTCAGATGAGCATAAACTGGAATCTGCTATATCGCTTCTAGGTGATGAAGCCTTGAATTGGTGGAAAACTATGACCTTGACTGCTCCTATCGATTCTGTTACATGAGACTTCTTTGTAGAGGAGTTCAAGAAGAAGTATATTAGTGAACAACATCTAGCCGAAAGAAGGAGACGGTTCTTGTATCTGAAGCAGGCTAATAGGCCTATTGAGCAATATGTGGCAGATTTTTGTAAGTATTGTAAGTACGGAGCCGAGTACATCAAAACCAAGAAGCAAAAGTGTCAGATGTTTATAGATGGGTTGAATGACGAGATGAGCCCCATGTTTACTACTTTGGGAATTACTGATTTCCAAATTCTGGTCAATCAAGCTATTGCTACTGAAGCTAAGATGAAAGCTTCAGAAAAGAGGAAAGGAGGAAATAGAAATGACATGAAGCGGAAATGGGAAGATAGATCAGAGTGGAAGGTGAAGAGAGACAAGCATCAAAAAGAGGGGTCCTCAACTTACCGTAACGAGTCCAAAAGTAACTATGTGCCGAGACCTCAGCCGGCCAATAGACCATCTACTCCGTTGCTTCTGTTCATAGAATGGGGAACTTTGGAAAAGCTTTTGCTTGTCAGTATTTTCATAAATTTCATGCTAGCCCTTATCGACTCTAGATGAAGCTGTGTTATGCATGTGGTGGGTTAGACTATTTCGTTAGGGATTGCCCCCAGAATCCTAACAGAGGCACACCTCAGTCTTGTGCCTATCAGAGTCCTCTACCTCAAAATCGAAATAAGGGCCCAAGATAGTCCCATTTTAGGAATTAGAGCAGAGGAAAAGATCATCAATCAGCCCCTCTTCGTCAAGGATCTCAAGCTCCTGCTAGAATGTACCATATTCGTGGTAGAGAGGAGGAAGAGTCTGCCGATGTTATTGCAGGTAATATTGAATTAAATTTGAGCCCTGCATATGCTTTAATAGATTCAAGATCTACTCATTCGTTTGTATATTCTAGAATGCTTGTAAAGGTTAAGTTAGAGCCTAAAAATATTGATAGGGGTCTTGTAGTATCAAACCTAATAGGAGCAATAATGAATGTTAATCTTGTTTCTAAAGACTCTCCGATCATAATTCGAAATATTCCTTTTCGAATTAATCTATTTGTACTACCGAAATGTGAGTTTGACCTAATATTAGGGTTAGACTAGTTGACCAAACATGAAGCTTGGATCGATTGTCAGAACTAAAGATTGTATCTTCGGGGATTGGGAAAGGAATGATTCTCCTAATTGATAAAAAGCCAACTTCGATCTTTGCTGCGATGGTTATGCAAGATGAATATGACTTCGGGTTGCCAAAGATTCCAGTGGTATCCGAATTCGTTGATGTTTTTCCAGAGGAACTACCTGGTCTTCCTCCAACTAGAGAAGTGGAATTTGGGATTGAAGTCCAGCCTGGGACTGATCCGATATCGATTTCTCCTTACAGAATGAAACCAATAGAATTGAAGGAGCTCAAATAGCAACTATAAGAGCTACAAGATAAAGGGTTCATACGTCCTAGCTCTTTTCCATGGGGTGCTCTTGTTTTATTCGTAAAGAAGAAAGATGGCACCATGAGGCTTTGTATTGACTATCGACAATTGAATCGGGTGACTATTAAGAAAAATTACCCATTGCCTAGGATTGAAGATCTATTTGATCAACTCAAGAATGCTACGATATTTTCTCGTATTAATCTTCGATCGGGATACTATCAGATGAGAGTAAAAGAGAAAGATGTTCCTAAAACGGCTTTCAAAACTTGATATGGCCATTTTGAATTCTTGGTGATACCATTTGGGCTAACCAATTCCCCAACTGCATTCATGGATCTAATGAATCGAATGTTCAAGCCTTATCTTGATAAGTTTGTGGTCGTCTTTATTGATGACATTCTGGTGTATTCTCGAAACAAGGAGGAATACTCAGAACACCTTCGAATTGTATTACAGACACTTCGGGAATGTCCAATGTTTGCCAAGTTCTCCAAGTGTGAGTTCTGGTTATCGGAAGTGTCATTCCTTGGCCATGTCATCTCGTCAGAAGGGATCAAAGTCGATGGTAAGAAAGTACAAACTATTCTGGACTGGAGACCTCCGAGAAATGTTACTGAGGTTAGAAGTTTCCTTGGTTTAGCCGAGTATTATAGGAGATTTGTTAAAGGATTCTACACTATCGCCTTGCCTTTAACTAAACTTCTAAGAAAAGATAAATTGTTTGAATGGTGAGAGGACCAACAAAGAAGCTTTGATCAGCTTAAGCAAGCCTTGACTCATGCACTTGTTCTTATCCAACCGGAATCCGGTAAAGAATTCACTGTGTATAGTGATGCTTCACACTCGAGACTAGGTTGTGTCCTAATGCAAGGAAACAATATGGTTGTTTATGCATCAAGGCAATTGAAGCCTCTTGAACTAAACTACCCGACTCATGATCTTGAGTTAGCTGCTATTGTTTTTGCCCTCAAGATATGGAGACATTACCTATATGGTGAGAGGTGCTACCTATTCACTGATCACAAGAGTCTTAAATACCTCTTGACTCAAAAGGATTTGAATTTGAGGCAAAGGAGATGGATGAAATTGTTAAAAGATTATGACTTGGTCATTGATTACCATCCTGGAAAGGCCAACGTGGTGGTCGATGCTCTTAGTCGTAAACTGACCTTGGCTAAGCTATTTAATAATTTTGAAATGTTATAAGCTTCCTTTGAGTAATCGTATCTAATTTAAAGATTTTCTTGTAGCCCCAAACTCGATTAATGCTCACCTTTGAGTGTATCGAAAGCAAGGATATTTGTCTGAACTTCAGGTTCAATCTGATGTGATTACGAGGATCAAAGATCTTCAGCAATCTGATTCTGAGCTTCAGGCTATTGCTTCAAAGCTTGATTCGAAAGCTAATGTCGAATTCTCCCTCAAATAGAATGGATTGCTATACTTTAGAGATAGAGTATGTGTACAAAATAATGAGGAGTTGAAAAGAGAGATCTTACAAGAAGCACATCAAAGCTTATTCTCGATCCATCCTGGTTCTGTTAAAATGTATAAAGACTTGAAATCCTTGTATTGGTGGCCTGGCATGAAAGCAGCCATCACAGACTTTGTATCCCGATGCTTAACTTGTCAAAAAGTTAAGGCTGAACACCAAGCTCCTACGGGACTACTTTAGCCTATCGAATTGCCTGAGTGGAAATGGGATTGAGTGACGATGGATTTTGTTATTGGCTTACCTGTTACACCAAAAAAGAATGATGTTGTTTGGGTGATTATGGACAGACTCATCAAGTCTATTCATTTTATTCCGGTTCGAAGAAACATGAACTCAGAGATCTTGGCCGAGCTGTACATCCGTGAGGTGATTCGGGTACATGGTGTACCGACATTGATCATTTTTTATATAGATCCGAACTTCACGTCCAGATTTTGGAAGTCATTGTAAAAGGCTCTTGGAACTAAAGTGCATCTTAGCACTGCTTTCCATCCGCAGTCAGATGGTCAATCGGAAGGAGTGATACAAGTATTGGAAGATATGCTACGTGCTTGTGTTATAGACTTTGGGAAGAATTGGGAAAAGTCCCTACCCTTAGTGGAATTTGCTACAACAATAGCTACCAAGCATCGATTCAAATGGCTCCCTTTGAAGATTTATACGGGAGAAAGTTTAGGACTCCTTTGTGTTGGTCAGAATTGGGAGAAAATAAGGTTTTAGGACCTGAAATGATCCGGGTGACAGAGGAACAAGTTTGAATTATTCATGATCGATTGAAGCAAGCCTTTGATAGGCAAAAGGCTTACGCAGATTTGAGACGAAGAGACATCTAGTACAATGTAGTAGCCAAGGTCTTCCTAAAAGTTTCTCCTTGGAAGAAAGTCTTCAGGTTCGGGAAGAGAGGAAAGCTTAGTCTTCGGTTCATTGGACCATTTGAGATCATTGAAAGAATTGGCCCGGTGGCCTATCGTCTGGCTCTCCCTAGTGAGTTCGATAAGATACATAATATCTTTCATGTTTCTATGTTGAAGAGATACCGATCAGACCCTTCTCATGTTTTGGAACCGGAATAGTTAGAATTGAATCCCGATTTGTCTTATGAAGAAAAACCAGTCTGGATCCTTGTTCGAGAAGTAAAAAGGTTTCGAAACAAGAATGTTCCTTTGGTGAAAGTTCTTTGGAGGAATCACAAAAAGGAAGAAGCTACTTGGGAGCCCGAACGCGCAATGAGGACACAATATCCACAATTGTTCCTTCAGGTAAATTTGAGGGCAAATTTCTTTTTAGGGAGGGGAGAATTGTAACACCCCAAAAACCGGGTTAGTAAATGATTCGAATAGATTGTAATTAAATCAAAATTACATGAGTAATTGAGTTAGAAAAGAGGGACTTAATTGAATTAGTTGAGAAACCAAAAGATTGCATGATAAATATTCATATTCCTTAAACTATTCCATGTAATAAATCAAGCCTAGGTATGTCATTATAGGCAAAATTGTCATTTTGCATCCATTAAGTGATTGAACAAAATCAGCCAAATTTGCTCCTTTCTTCCTCTTTTTCACGTGAACAACAAGATTGGAGAAGGGAGAAAAATCCATGGGAGTTATGTGGGGAAGCTTGGAAGCCATTGTATGATAGGGAATTTGGATTAGGAAATCGAATTTAAATACCCCGGTAAGTACTCCTTTCCATAACGGAAACTTTAGAAGTTAGATTCTTGAGTGTTAAATGATTTTATGGTATTTTCAAGATTTAAAATTTGTTTGTTAGGGATTTAATCTAAAGATTGTTTTTTGCTTGGGTATGGTAATAGAAGCATGTACAAGTTGATAAGGGTAACCTAAAGATGGGAATTTGTAAATGCTTTAAATGAGTTAATAGAAATGATATGTGTATTGATTGAATCAATGTTAAGAATGCATGAAAATAGTGATGGAAAAGTGAGTTAAATGAGGTCGATTTCATGATAGTAGTGCTGGAAAACTCATGGGAGTAGTTGGATTAAGTTCAGACACTTAGAATAGAAGTTAGCCGAAAATTACCTAGAAATGCTATTCCGAGTAGCCAACTTTGAGAATTTCCCTAGGTCGGAATTTAAGGAATTTAGAGTTGAAATTTTATACTATGATACTCATTTATACCTAATTTAAGTTAAAATTTATGGAACCTTAATCCGAGTCCGGTATAAAAAGATATAAGTTATTCTGTTGGGCTACCCGGGCAGTCCCAAAAATTTGACTGGTTCTGTTTCGAATGAAATCCAGAGCTCATCGATTAAGAACTAGAATTTAAGGTTAATTGTACCTTGTAGGGGATTCTTCTAGCTTTCTAACAAGGTAAAATGGACTAAAATCGTACATCGGAGCTAGGAGATACGATCGCTTCACTAAAGGGTAGCAAAACTGTCCGTAATGCACATGTTTATAATTATTAAGCCTAAGAGCATTTGAAATAGATGTTTGAATATGTCTTGATGAATGACTATTGTATATGAATTGTTAGATAACCCAAGAGAAGAAACTAACGAGGATCAAGAGAGGGTCGTAGTAGCGAGGAAAAGAGACAAAGGGGTTGCGATCTACAATCCTTAATAGCTTGGAGAATTGGTGAGTGTGGAAAACCTTAGGGTTAGGACCTAGGGTCCTAACCATCTTTTGTTAATTAAAATTGATTTGCCATGTAAATTGACTAATCACATATACGGTAATAAGGGAAGGAGGATTATATGTAAACAACTTGTTCGATACTTGATTGGTAGCTAGAGTTTTAGAACTAGCTTAGCACATATGCATTGCTTGGAAATGCCGAGGTAAGTAACGACACGCGGCTACGAATGTCAGGCACGCAAACAATGCATGGAGCATGAATGTAATGATATGAACATTGGTTGATAGCATGATATGCATATTATTGTTATTATGATGTACATGTATTGGTGACATGTATTGGACTGCTTTAAATGAAATGATATAAGCATGGTGATTGTCTTTGTATTAGCGTGTATTGAGTACTTGCTTTTGGTAATATGAACTTGATTACATGATTTAAAAAAGAAAAATGATCAAATAGACATTGAAATGATATTGAGCCTTGGTCTATAGTGGTCATAGGTAGTACGACATGCCTAGGATCTTGAGCTCATTGTTTAGTGCTTAGCACTCTTGTTTAGTACTTCGGTACTCTTGTTGGTAATATGGGTATCGTGATTTGGTGGTTAGTCACCAATTATTAGATACCTTGGGTATCTCTTGTTAGTATCTTTATGATACTATTGTTAGTGCCTTTGTGGTACTCTTGTTTAGTGTCTTCGTGACACTCTTGTTGACCCGCTTACCTAGTTCTACTATACCAAGAAAACACATGAACTTAATGGAAAGACTAAATGATTAAACATGAGCTATATGTACATGTATTGGCTTTAGAAGCATTGATATTGGATCATGTATTGTTATCGGGAATTGAAATAAAATTGATTCTAAGTGTAGCACTTAATGTGATTTGGCTATTGATATTGTAAATGATCATATGGTTATAAGTAACCCTTGAAGTGAATTGTTTATTGAAAGCGTGAGAAATTGAAAGTGACTAATATGTTACATGTATTGATTTTTACGCCCGTTAAAGCATGATCATATAGATTATAATATTGATTCATAAAAATGAAAAGATACGCAAGAGAAGCATGTGAACTATGATACTTGGACATTGCTAAACTTGTACATTGTTTGCACCATTGCCATATTGAACTATTGTCATGAATTAGAATTGCTTGTTTGGTTAAAACATGTTATACTTGTTATTGCATCATGTTTAATATGGTTAGACTAGGGCTGCCTCACTAAGTACTTCTTAGTACTTACGCTCTCTTGTTTCCTCCTTCCCAAAACAACAGGTTCACGAGTTAAAGAGTTAGATCGAGATTGAACCGGAGCAAGGACACAAAGCAAACTAGAGTATGGTATTTTGAACTCTTGTTAACTCCTAGTATGGTGGCATTAGTAATCGTATTTTGTTAGCTTATGCATTTGAGGGCTTGGCCCATGTTTTGTATATATTTGTGCATGTGGCTTGTTCATAGACTTGGTTTGTAAGCCATAAGGCAACACCATGTATTGGCTAGCTTTTGATATGGTTGAGGATTGCTCATGGAACCTTAGCTACGGTGATGCGGGTTAATATGTAAATGATGAGTCCTATGGTCTAACATGTAGGTCATAAGGCTAAGGTATGATTAACTATTGGCCTTGGACATGGCAAAGCAAAATTAGATTAGATAATGGTATGTGAATTGAATTGGACAATAAATGAAATAGTTAGGTTGTTAGTTGAAGCCTAAACATGTTAAAATGGTCTCTTAAGACTTAGAGATGGCATAGGATTGCATCTAGAGTGGTCCTTGTCATATGTATATGGTAAGTGTGTATGCATTCAAGCTAAGAGGTGTTAGTTTGATTGCCATGAAGAAAAATGAAATAACATAAGTGTTGGCTTGATTAATGGCTAGAACTAAAGAATCTAGGCTTGATAAGTGGTCTAGGTAAGTTGACATAGATGCCTAGTGTGTTAGAGATGTCCCTTAAGGTCTAGGGATGAGTTGAGACTAAATGAAGGTCTTTAGAAATGTGTCTAAGTGTTTGAAAGGCTTAAAATTTGCCCATTTCGAGTAGGGGTATCGATACCATTAGCTTGGGTATCGGTACCACCCTTGGCAGTAACATTTGGTATCGATGCTTGTTTCGATACCAAGCCTTCATGCTTCCCAACCTTAAACCTTAAATTTATGAAGAAGGCCGGTATCGATACCTGGTTCAATATTGGAGCTTCCAGTAACATTTGGTATCAATACCAATATCGAACCAGGCTACCCAACCTTGGTCAACGAGTCAACGTAGACAACCTGTATCGAACCCCAGTTCGATACTGGTTCCAATACCACCTCTATAGGGGTATCGATACCTCCTTAACTAAGTTGGTTTAACTTAAACATCAAAGATAAGCTTGATTAATAAGACAATATAGGTGGTGATTAATGAATAAAATATGGTTAAAAGATTAGTACAAGTTCAATGGAGATTATAATTGATAACCATATAGAAAATGGGAATCGAAACGAATAATTGAATAAATAAATAAAACTTTTAAATTGGACCCAAAATTGGTAACCATTACATTTATTTGAATTGACTTAACTTACAAAATTACCAAAATGTTTTAGAATTAAACTCACTATTGGTCTAAATTGCAAGTACGAATATCCGGTCGACACCTCCGTCTCCTAACCCGGGGCGAGGGTGTCACAATTAGTTTCTTCATGTGCGCGTCGCCAGCACGCGCCAACATTTTGGATACAATCAGTCCATTTATCTCCTCGCCGGTGGCCACTCCGATGACCCTCCAATTGGTTCCCTCAACTCTCCGGCGGTCGTATATACACAAAAAACAAGAAATGTCAGATCTCTTGCAGAGAAAACACGAATACACCATAATTTCAGAGATTTGTACAAGCATTTGGCCAACCAATCTGCAACAATCAGAGCCAAAATAATAGGGAACATATTGACATTTACAATAGTGGTCACACCAACAATATCAGTTTCTTCAGAGGCGAATCAAATAAAAATAGCAACCATAACCATTATTTCGTTTCTTTTCTCATGTAAATCGGCTATATAACCGAAAGAAAAGAAGTATAATCGGGTGGATCCCCTCTTTTCCAGATCAATACAAAGTAATTTAGAGGTAGAAGCTCTCTTAGTTTTCGAATAAAAAATAGTTAGGGTTAAGTTTTTACCATTTCGTTGGTTTTTCCCGCTTCTCCGGTCTTCCCTCCGTCGGCAATAAACTCACCGACTTCTGCGCCTCTAAGGGTGAGCCAAACAGAGAGGAAAGTGAAGCGTTATTTTTTCCCTTATTATGTTCTTTAAAACAAAGAAAGTCTTTGTTTGGTTTAGATTTTCGTAAGAAAAAAATATTTTTTTCGATTTGTAACTAAGGGGTTTTAGATTCGGCTTTTTGCAAAAATAAGAAGGATTCAGTTTTGTCTTTGAAAAACAAGAAAGAGGAGTTCTTTTGATTCATCGGTCACACCGTCGATGGTGGTCAGTTTCTGGCTTTTATGGCATTTTCTAGAAAAGAACGGTGGTTCCTAGGATGAGACGATGAACATTCATGGTGTTCATCTTTGTTAGATGAACAATCCAAAGAACAAAAGGGGTTTCAACTTTCGATTTAAGAATATTTGAAGCAAAGTTTTTTTTTTTAATTTCTTTTTGACTTATATACTAAGTCCCTATTTTAAAAACGGTTTAATAACAATTTAAACCCATCCGTGTCTCCCAAATTCTTTCCTCAGTCCCTTATATTTTTTAAAACTTTTAAATTTGGTCCCGATCGAGACCTTAATCGATTATTTTACAAGGGTTTTTTCGTAACCAGATCTCTCCGTGTTTTTGCAACTTCTTTTAAGCCCTTCCTTGTTTCATAATAACGGGATGAGGGCTCCGATGTTTTTAAATATTTATAATCTAGTCACTGTTCGAATATGAAATTTATGTTTCTTTTATTTTTGACCTTTTGTTTTGTCTTTTATTATTTTTGTTATTTGTAGTACCATTTTGTTGTTATTTGGTCTTTTTTTAAATTTAGTTCATATCTTTTTATTCATATATTTGTTTTGCACATGTTTATTTTATGTTTCAATCATATTTGTCATGCCTTTCTTATTTATGTTTTATTTATGCTTTTTTATTTGATCATATTGCATTTGTATATTTATTTGCTTTGCATATTTATTGTAACACTTGTTATCTCACCCTTGTCATGCTTTTGTTTTATTTATTTTACTTGTGGTATGTATGTATTTGTTTTATAATACCTTTATATTTATGCATTTTACTTTATTTTGTATTATATTATACTTTGTCTTTACCTATGCATTTTGTTCATATGTTGTATTTATTTTATTTTATATTGTTCTTTTTTGTCAATTCACACTCAACCATTAATCAATAAATTTAATTTCAAACGTCTTTATTCGGTCGTAACAGGTCCGTATTATCCAACGTAAGGATGGCGGTGTATGCGTTGCCTTCGAATAAAGACACGATAAAAATAAAACTTAATTCGAACATTAAACAAATTCTAATTTAAATGCTACTTTAAAACAAATTTTCAAATTTAATTAAGCGGATATTTTTGATAAAGGTACCAATTTTGGGCGGTTTTAACGCTAACCCCATTTTAAACCGTAACCGACTCTCGAACCTAAACCGTCTTTTTTAAATCTCTAGTTTTCCTGTGTTCGGTCTACCAAAAGTGACCGGTGACAACTCCAACCTATTTTTAAAATCTTTTTTTTACCTATTTTCTAAATTATTTTACCATCCTTTCTAAACCTTTTTTAAATTCTTTTTAATATCAATTTTCAATCCCTAAAATTCCAATTTTACCCTTTTACTTCAATTTAGGTTTTCAAACCTAATTCCCAATTTCTATCCCAATTTCAATTTGGAATTTCAACCTAATTTCCATTATTTTCTTTTCAAATTAGCAATCTTTTTTACCATATTTATATATTAATTAAATTTTTTTAGCGGAAGAGTCGCTACAAATTGAATACAAGTTCGGTTTATATGTAATTTGAATGTCCGGTCGATGCCCCCATCTCCTAACCCGGGGTGAGGGTGTCACACTTTATCTCTAGTTCTGGTGATTTTCCTTATCTCCTTCTAGTCTAGAAAGGTGGTCAGCTACAAGTTTTTCTAGTCCTTTTGATGAGTGTTTAAAAAGGCTATTATTTACTATTCTTTTCCTAAACAATATGTACATATTACCCACTAATTTGAATTGATACCTATACTTATTGTTAAATAATCGATATTTTGCTGCCACAGCATATAAAGATGATATTTGTGAGAAAAGAAGGCTTTATAGCTTGTTTTTGTGTAGTTGTAGGAAATACCTGCCGATGAAGCTGCAGTACCGAAGGCAGCACCATTGCCGAGGCAGCAACATTGTCGAAGGCAGAAGCAATGCTGCGGGAGCAGAAGTTCTAGTACTGATGCTGGGCAATTGAAAGAGGAAAATGAGCTGAGAATTGCTGGACTTGAAGCGTTTGGATTGGAGCAGATCAGCACGTGAAAAGACCAAGTCAAAGGCCACGCGGGAATAGTCTTCTAGATAGAATTAAACTTGGAAATATTATATTTTTATTACTTGTTTCCTACTCCAAGTTATATTCTACTTAGGAAAAGTCACCCTATGTCTAGACTATAAATACATGAGCCATCCAATGTATAGAAGAGAGCCGCATTAGAGAGAAAGCTTTACCCTAAGAATTGTGTTCTTCATTACAATATGTTCTAAGCTTTCCTAGGGTTAGGTGAAGGTTGTTGAATATTAGTGTGAGAAGATTGTATTTTGTTTCTTTGTTTCAATACAATAAGAATATCAAAGTTTGCTTATCATATTGCCATTCTTTATTCTTACATTCAAACTCGAGAGAAGAGCTTGTAAGTAATTCATTTATCTAATATCGAGAGAGTTAGATTCACGAAAGGGGTAAGTGCAGTGTTGTAGACACTAACTCGGCCTAAAGATAGGTTAAAAGTTTCAATGGCTAAAAGAAGTGTGGGATTGGTTGGTGATTATAATTGATTCACGCTGAGAGGTATCATCATGGACTGATCATCAACAGTATTTCGACTTAGAGATAAGCGAAATCATTCAAGGACACTTTGCCGATCTTTGGTAAATCTGCCCGAGAGGAAGAGATTGCCGTGGCAGAGAATATTGTCGTTGCCGAGACAGTATCTGCAGTACTACTGAGGCAGTACAATGCCATTGTATTGAACAAGAGCAGATCAATCGAATCCACTATATGATACAACTAGATCCTACCCATTCTCTCTATTCGTTCTCAACCTTTTATTTAAGCTTTTGTTCTTTAATTATTCAACAATTCTTTTTAGTTGTGCTTTTATTTTATTAGCTTCAGGAGCAAGGAAGTAGAAGGAGGCATATTAAGTATACCAATCCCTGTGGAGAACGATATTCGATAAATATTTATCATTATATTACTTGACGTGTACACTTGCACTTAATTACGCTTTTTTTACACGCGTCAAGTTTTTGGCGCTGTTATCGGGGACTAATAACTAAATTTTGTTTTCTTTAATTTTCTTACTTTTAAGTTATTATTATTATAAAAAAATTTAAAAAGAAATTTAATCTACTTTATCTTTTGTGTATGACCAGGGCTAACCCTAGTACTCCCTTACGAGATATCGACCTAGAAATGGAAAGGACTTATCAAAGACTGAGAAGACAGATCCAAGGAGCCATGGCAGTGAATCCAAAAAATTAGAACCTACATGAAGGCAATGGAGGCCAGCAACAACAACCTCTGCCGCAACATCTGCCGCGATAGCTAACTGTCAGAGACTTTCTAGTAGAAGACTTAAATGGATTAAACTCTGGAGATGTTACCCCAGAGATTGAGGCAACCCACTTTGAACTTAAACTAGTCATGTTCAATATGCTCAATACTATTGGACAATTCAGTAGGACTGCAACAGAAGATGCCAGGCAGCATCTCAAATCCTTCATGGAAGTATACAATTTTTTCAAAATTCAAGGAGTACATGAAGATATTTTGAGGCTGAAACTCTTCCCCTATTCACTGAGGGATAGAGTCAAAACCTAGTTAAACAGTATTCCAGCAGGATCAATTGGATCTTGGAGTGAACTCTGCCGAGAATTCATTACGAGATTTAACCCTACAAATTTATATGATAGAATCCGTAATGAAATCACTTCATTTAGACAGGCTGATGACGAACCTATGTACGAGGCTTGGGAACTCTACAAAGAGTTACAGAACAGATGTCCACTACATGGATTCCCATTATGGACGCAAGTGACCATGTTCTATAATGCCACCAATGCCTTGACTAGAATGATGTTGGATGTCTCAGCGAATGGCAGACTTCTTGACAAGGCACCGGAAAAAGCAATAAAGATTTTGAACAAACTCGCAAGGAATGATTTCTAATTTCCTACTTCTAGGCGAGGAGGATTAAGACGCCATGCCACATTAAATGAATTAGAAACCAACAATTCGGTGGCAACACAGTTGGCATCAATAACAAAAATGGTTCAGAACATGCAAGTACAACAGAATACTCAAGAAATGAAGACTATAAATTCCTTTGAGTATATGCAAGACGAGGAAACTGGATTTTATGTGGGAAATTAGAACCGGAATAACAACATGATGTCAAATACATACAATCCGGCTTGGAAAACGCACCCAAACTTTTCATGGAACAACCCTAACAATGCCTTAAACCCCACCAACTAGACCTCCAATTATCAACCATTGCCGCCGCCGCAGATGCAGCAGTCACTACCATAGCAGCAGATGCAACAGTAGCAACAGTCTGTGAATTCACTGGAGAATACTCTCAATGCATTTATTATGAAAACTGAATCATATATGGCTGAGAACAATAATTTCATGAAGCGGACTGATGACTTCATGAACAGAATAGAGATGAGGTCACAAAACCAAGAAGCTGCAATAAAATCATTGGAAACCCAAATTGGTTTATTCGCTATAAGACAAAATACAAGACCACAAGGGGGATTACTTAGTAATACTGAACTTGCTAAGGGAATGGGCCATGAATAGTGTAAAGCAATCACAACAAGAAGTGGCCTACAACTGAAAGAAATAATGGGCAATTCAACAACCAATATAACATCCCGTTTTTGGGGTTAATAGTTAGGCTAAGTTAGGGGAATTCGATTCAGGACGAATCGGGTTCTCCGGTTCATTAATTCTAGGAAAAATAAAATAAGGATATTTTTAATTAAGAAAAATAATAATTTGGAATATGGTTTGAAATATTAAAAATATGTTTCAAAAATTAAAAGAAAATAATTTGGATTTTATAATGATTTTTAATTATGCTTAATTATGCATAAATGATCAATTTGTAATTTTTGGAAAATTGGGGGACTACTTTGTAATTTTCGGCAATTATATGAGTTTAGTGACTAAATTGAAAAACAAGCTAAACTTAGAATCCTTAGAGGAACATAAACCTATTTCTAATTTTTAATGATGATTTATTCACCAAAATATATTTTTAATTACTTTAATTGGATTTTTAATCATTTTTCTCAAAAACCACGTTTCTCTTAATTTTCTCTCATCTTTTTCTCTCATTTTCTCTCCACTTTCTCTTCATCTTTTCTCTTCAATTCCTTGCTGATTTTTGCATCTTTTTCCATAAAGATTACATCACTTGCATCATCTTTCCATCCTTTACAAAACCTAAGCATCAATTTCATCAAATCTACATCAAATTACAAGAAATCAAGAAGGGGAAAATACATATTTTTGGTGAATAGATCTTGAAGGTAATTTTCTGGATTTTTATTCTTTTCTAAGGTTCTTTATTGAAATTCCCAAGTATTAGCTTGCTAATCTTTGAATAAACACTTGATTCTATGTTTTTAAAGTTAGATCTAGTGATTTTGTGATGTTTTTGTGAAATCTTTTTGGATCTCATTTAGTGATGGAAATTAGATGAATTCAATTATGTTTTTATGTTGATTTAATGATTAATTGAGTCTTCTTTTGATAGAACATTAATTTAATCCCAAAATAATGCAGTCGGTGTAGTTTTAAGGTGCTTTTCGGTTGTTTTATGGGCTGTTTTAGATGCTTAAATGTTTCTGGAGATATAAGGATGGTTTGGATGTGTTTTTGGATCATAATTGAGGTGGATTAGATGTTATATTCATTAGGTTTTGGGCTGATGTCGTTCGGATGTGTTTCGGCTTTGTTTACGGTCTTTTCGGCTAAGTTTTTGGTAGTTTAATGGTGATCGGATGTGGCTGTTGGTTTGAGCATGTTATGATGTGAGAATACTCTGTTTTTAATGTTGTAGAAGAGGTAAAAGAAGAAGCTTGATTACTGGTGCGTTGGTGCAATCATCGGATAGCGGCGAAAGCTCGTTTCGTTTGTTGGTGAGTGGTTTCAGATTTAAAGCGAACCGCGTTTGGTACGTTCTGTTTTGGGGGGCTATGTAAGAGTGTGAAAACCTTCCATAGTTCAAGAGTAAGTAAAGTAATTGTTTTGATGAACCGATATGAGTTTCGGCTATTTTTGACAAAGGTATTTTATTGGTAATGCAATGGGATTTATGGAAGTGTATGAGCATGTTTTGAATTAATGCATACATGAGAGATACTTGCTGAAATGCATAGCTTATTTAGCATCCATGATTATGGAAAATTATGAGAAATGTTTTGGAATACAACATGGTTATTTGTCTTATACATGATGGTGCCTTTGGGCATGGCTTTTAGTTCATTTGTTGAACATATTATGCATGCATTATGAGCAGCAAGTTATCATGCATATTTGATTATGATATTGGCTTGGTGACACTAACTTTAGATTCGAATACGAATGACATGTCATTAGAATTGTTTTAAGTGCACTATAATCAAAACTGAAAATACAAAATATTGCCTACACGTAACAAGGGTGACTTTGTGTCCAACCGTGCGTGGTAGAGCCACCTACACGTAACAAGGGTGACTATGTGTCTGATCGTGCATGGTAGTGCTAATGGTGACTTCGTGTCATGTCAATGGTGACTTCGTGTCACGACGAGACAAATGTATCATGGATCCGTGTATTCGGTGAGCTCAAGGTTCACATTAAGTGGTCACTAGAAAGCCAATATACATACATGAATATGAGAAGAGGTTTGAGCATCATTTAATAAATTGTTTTGATAAGGTTATGTGAACTCAAGGATGCATATGATTTAGTGAATTTGGGCATGTAATATTGGCATGCATGATTTAGCAAAGTATTGCAAATTATGGTTTCAATATGGTTTTAAATAGATGCATTGATGATCTTTTGTGGAGCTACCTCACTAAGCATGTTTGCTTAAGCTCTCTTTTCATCCTTGCAGAAAAATAAGGCACTTGGAGATTCGTTCGAGGTAAGGAAACCAAGGGGAAGATCACTTTGAATTTGGTATGTTTTTGGCAAATAAATTGGGCAAGGCAATGTGTAACACAACCTATAGGGTAAAGTATGTACTTAGGCTTTGATTCATGATGTAATAAGACCATTATTGTTTGGTTGTTAATGGTTGAACTTTGGATTTGTTTGAGTTGTTGAAGCATGAACTACCATGTTTGTTATGTTGCTATTCATTCTTTAGGAAGCATGCCTGTAGGTCTCCTTGTAATCTTTCATGATGTTTAGAGGTGTGGTTATGTTGATGGTGATGCCTAGGAATGTTGTATATAGCATCGGGTTATTAATGTTTATGCTTGGGTGATTTAAATGAGCTTAATACGTCTCATTCAGTCCAGAATACAGGGGGTATCGAAACACCCTATGGCAGTATCGATACCCCTATGCCTATTTGAACGCCTGTATCGAACCAGGGTTCGGTACCAAATGCTACTGGACATGTCTGTTCCGAAACACCCTATGGCCTGTTTCGAAATAGGTGACCATAGTTCGAACTATGAGTTCACTGGGCACATGTGTTCCGAAACACCCCAAGGCTGTTTCGAAACACCTGGCCTAGAATGGACAATTTGAGAGTTTTGAATGCATGAAACGTAGGATTTAATTTAGTAAGAGAATGCAGTGGATTTATGAGTATTAAGGAGATATTGTGACACCATGATTCATGTTTTAACTCGAACACACATCGAATGATATAAGATGGATGAAACACCTAATACTACATACTTTGCAATTAAGTCCATAAATGCTAGAACGTAAAATCGATTAACTAAGATACCCCGTTCGATCTAAATTGTATGGTGTATGTGTTAAAGCTTGCTTAACTGTTATCCGTTGGATTGATTGTGGATATAGTGATGCATATAGATCTTTACATTTTGGTCCCTAATCATGTATGCGTTTAATTGATTTACTTATAATGGTTGAATTGCGTCCGTCCCTGTCTTACTTGAGTTAATTACACATAGGAGATTAATCGTGTATCTAGATAAAAAAAATTACGATTTTCAGAGTTGTTTATTGGATCGGACCCTCACGGATTTGGTTCGATATTCTCCGTGTGACCCATTAGTACTGGTTCCGTCTAAGCCGAGCTAAGGGGGTTACATTTGGTGGTATCAGAGTTAGGTTGAATAAAATATGTGATTGGTTTGAAAAATGCGTTATTGGTTTGTTGAGTGTGTAGTTGGTTTGTCATGTATGTATTGGTTTGCCATGTTTTGTGTTGGTATGTTAGGATGATAGATTGGATATGTCATGCTTTGTTGTGGGTATACGTATAGATTGAGAGTGCATCTAGAATAATTATGAGTAAAAGAGGTGGTCAGTTACACATTGCTTATGCCAACATGTTTTTAGATGTTCTTCGGTTTCCCTTGGATCTTGCCCGAATGTAAGTTTATTATGTTTTGATATTATGTTTTAAAACTACATGTTTGAAGTGTTTGGATATGCCTTCGAGACGTGAGACACATACTACCGCGAGCTTGATCACCGATGGTCAGGCCGAGGGAGAGGCTAATGTGAGGGAGGAACCGCTTCCACCTCCTCCACCAGTTGGTGTGCCACCTGCTGGTGTGCCTCCGGTCCTAGTGGGAGGCCAGTTCGGAGATTTTGCATCGTTCATACAGGCTATGACTGGTGCGTTTCAGACAGTTATGGCTGGAGTACAAGTACCGGCTCCCGTTAAAGTGTTTGTGTGGTCTAGTTACCCCAGGGCTACCGTTAAAGCATTTGTGTAGCTTGGGAGGTGTTGAGTTCCGTCGATCTGATCCGAGTGCAGCTGAGGAGTGGCTGGCTAGTACTGAGAGGATTTTGGATCAGATGGATTATCAGGATGCCCGTAGGTTGGGTTGTGTGGTCTCTCTGCTTTAGGGGGATGCTTATAGATGGTGGACTACCACGAGAGCAGGTGTAGCACTTGCTAACCTAACATGGGAGTACTTCAGGACCGCCTTTGTGCAGAAGTTTTTGGGTCCGCAGTACGAGGATGCGCGGAAGAGGGAGTTTATGTCCTTGGTGCAGGGCACTAGGAGTGTGGCTGACTATGAGATACAGTTTATCCGATTGAGCCACTATGCTCCTGAGTTGGTTCCTACGGAGCATAAGAGATGTGATAGGTTCCGATATGGTTTGGATCTGGAGATCAAGACTTGTTGGCTGCGGAGTACACTGAGTTTGATGTGCTCGTGAATCGGGCTAAGGATGTTGAGGAGTCCTTGAGAGAGGCTAGGAAGTCTTCCGATGTCGGAAAGAGGCCTGCTGAGGCTAGTACCCAAGGTAATAGGGGTAAGAGGTTTCGGGACAACTGATATAGAGCTGATCGACGCCGGGGTGATTTTGGACACGACAGACGTACTCAGCAGTATGGTAGAGGTGGTGGTGATGTGGCAGTTTGTAACTTGTGTTCAAGACGCCATCCGGGAGAGTGTTGGTGGGCCACTGGTGCCTGCATTGGTTGTGGATCTAAGGATCATCGGAAGAGAGATTGTCCAAGGTTTACTGATGAGGTTGGTAACCGAGCTGAGGCTGCTGTGGTACATGGCAGAGGACGCGGTGGTGGTAGAGGTCCTTTCCAGAGGCAGGGAGATGGTCGTAGAGTGTATGCTCAGCGTGGGACCCGTAATGCTACAGATGTGGTTGTAGGTACTTTTTCTTTACGGAATGTACCGTTGTTTTCTTTGATAGATTCGGGATCTACGCATTCTTATGTTTTGAGTGAGCATGCATATATGTTGGATATCCCTGTTGATGTTCTAGATGTGGGAGTTGTGGTTACTAGTTCTTTGGGTGAGACAGTGACCGTAAGGAGGTTATATAGGAGTTGTCCGTTGGAGGTGCAAGGGCATGTCTTTGAGGTTGACTTGATGGAGTTGCCGTTTCATGGTTTTGACCTTATTTTGGGGGTTGATTGGTTGACGGAGCATAGAGCTATGGTGGATTTTGAAAAGAAACGGGTTACTTTGAGGTTGTTGGATGGTGGTGAGGTTGTGGTAAAGAGTGAGTATACGGGATTCTTGTCTAATGCGGTTTCGGCTTTACAAGCGGAAAAGTTGATGCAACATGGTGGTGTAGCATATCTAGCTTATATGATGAATCCGGGGATAAGAGAGGTTCAAGTGCAGGACATTCGAACAGTATGTGACTTTCCGGAAGTTTTTCCTGAGGAGTTGCCAGGATTACCTCCCGATCGTGATGTGGAGTTTAGTATCGAGCTTTATGTTGTTACTAATCCGGTGTCCATTGCTCCTTATCGCATGGCACCTAAGGAGTTAAAGGAGTTAAAGATGCAGTTGCAAGAGTTGCTTGACCGTGGTTTTATCGACCGAGTGTATCACCTTGGGGTGCACCGGTGTTGTTTGTGAAGAAGAAAGATGGTACAATGAGGATGTGCATTGATTATCGGCAATTGAATAAGTTGACCGTGAAGAATAAGTATCTTTTGCCGAGGATTGATGATTTATTTGATCAGTTTCGAGGAGCAAGTGTGTTCTCAAAGATTGATTTGAGATCGGGGTACTACCAGTTGAAAGTGAAAGAGGAGGATGTGTTGAAAATGGCTTTTCGGACAAGGTATGGTCATTATGAGTTTTTGGTGATGCCGTTTGGTTTGACAAATGCCTCTGCTGCTTTTATGGATATGATGAACCGGGTGTTTCATGAGTACTTGGATCAGTTTGTGGTGGTGTTCATAGATGATATCCTCGTGTATTCGTATACCGAGGAAGATCATGATCGGCATTTGCAGTTGGTGATGCAAGCGTTGAAAGAGAACTAGTTATATGCTAAGTTAAGTAAGTGTGAGTTTTGGTTAAAAGAGGTGGTGTTTCTTGGTCATATGGTATCGGAAAATGGTATTAGTGTGGATCCAAAGAAGATAGAGGCTGTTATGAGTTGGAAGCAACCGAGATCGGTGTCGGAGGTTCGTAGTTTCCTAGGTTTGGCTGGGTATTATCGTAGGTTCGTTGAGGGTTTTTCGAGCATTGTTGCTCCTATGACTAAGTTGTTGCAAAAGAAAGTTCCTTTTGAGTGGAAAGAAAGTCAACAAAAGAGTTTTGAGAAGTTGAAAGAAGTGTTGACTAGTGCACCGGTGTTGGTACAACCCAAATCCGGTAAGGATTTTGTGGTTTATAGTGATGCATCATACGTTGGTCTTGGATGTGTTTTGATGCAAGAGGGGAAGTTTGTAGCTTATGCTTCTAGACAGTTGAGGGTGCATGAAAAGAATTATCCGACGCATGATTTAGAGTTGGAGACGGTGGTTTTTGCTTTGAAGATTTGGAGACATTATTTGTATGGAGAGAAGTGTACTATATATACGGATCATAAGAGTTTGAAGTATCTCATGTCACAAAAGGACTTGAATCTTAGGCAACGAAGGGAGTTGCTTAAGGATTATGATTTATCTATTGAGTATCATCCGGGGAAAGCCAATGTGGTGGCCGATGCTTTGAGCCGTAAGGCGGCTGTTGAGTTTAGAGCAATGTTTTCTAGACTGAGTATCTCTAAGGAAGGTGGTTTGGTAGCGGAGTTGCTAGTAAAACCTATTTTGGTTGAGATGATCAAAGTGAAACAGTTAGAGGATGAGACTTTGGTACCTTTTGTGGAGGATATTGCTGAGGGTAGGCCGACCGATTATCATTTTGATGATGATGAGGTGTTGTGTTTTAGAGGTCGGATTGTGGTGCCCGATGATCAAGAGTTGAGGCAAGCTATCTTGGTGGAGGCTCATACTAGTCTGTTTGCTATGCATCCGGGTAGTGTGAAGATGTATAGAGATCTCAAAAGTGTGTACTTTTGGGTTGGTTTAAAGAGAGATGTGACGGAGTTTGTTTCTCGATGTATGGTGTGTCAGCGGGTGAAAGCTGAACATCAGTTCCCTGCAGGTTTGTTGCAACCGGTTCAGGTTCCGGAGTGGAAATGGGAGAGAGTTACTATGGATTTTGTGACAGGGTTGCCATTAACACCGTCCAAAAAGGATTCTATATGGGTGATTGTTGATAGTTTTACGAAGTGTGCACATTTTCTTGCCGTGCATACGACGTACTCCATGGATAAGTTGGCGGGTTTGTATGTTTCTGAGGTGGTAAGGTTGCATGGGGTGCCTAAGTCGATCATATCGGATAGAGATCCGCGGTTTACATCCAAGTTTTGGAGGAGTTTGCAGATAGCTTTGGGTACGAGGCTTAGTTTTAGTACGACTTATCATCCACAGACGGATGGACAGTCTGAGCGTTTTATTCAAACTTTGGAGGATATGTTGAAGTGTTGTGTCACCGAGTTTCAAGGTTCTTGGAAGAAGCAATTGCCATTGGTAGAGTTTGGTTATAATAATAGTTTTCAGGCAAGTATACAGATGGCACCGTTTGAGGCGTTGTATGGGCGTAAGTGTCGTACACCTTTTTGTTGGAAGGAAGTTGGACAGAAGTATGTTTCTTTGCCTCAAGTGTTGAAGGATACGGATGAGAAAGTTAAGCTGATATGTACTAAACTTAAGGAAGCTTCGGATAGGCAGAAGTCCTACGCCGATTTGAAACGTAGGGAGATAGAGTATGATGTTGGGGACAAAGTGTTTCTTAAGGTTTCTCCATGGAAGAAGGTAATGAGGTTTGGACGTAAGGGTAAGTTGAGTCCACGTTTTATTGGACCATATGAGGTGTTGGAGCGTATTGGTCCTGTTGCTTATAGGTTGAGGTTGCCGGAGAAGTTGAGTAAAATGCATGATGTTTTTCATGTATCAATGCTTCGTAGATATAGATCGGATCCTTCTCATGTTGTACTAGTTGAGGAGATCGAGTTAAGAGAGGATATGAGTTATGAGGAAGAACCAGTGAGGGTTTTGGATGTGGATACAAAGGTTCTTCGTGGGAAGACCATAGAGTTGGTTAAGGTGCTTTGGAAAGACCGAGGTGTTGAAGAAGCAACTTGAGAGACAAGGAAAAGCATGGAGGAGCAGTTTCCTCACTTGTTTACTTCAGGTAAATTTCGAGGAGAAAATTTTCTTAACAGGAGGAGAGTTGTAACATCCCGTTTTTGGGGTTAATAGTTAGGCTAAGTTAGGGGAATTCGATTCGGGACGAATCGGGTTCTCCGGTTCATTAATTCCGGAAAAAATAAAATAAGGATATTTTTAATTAAGAAAAATAATAATTTGGAATATGGTTTGAAATATTAAAAATATGTTTCAAAAATTTAAAGAAAATAATTTGGATTTTATAATGATTTTTAATTATGCTTTAATTATGCATAAATGACCAATTTATAATTTTTGGAAAATTGGGGGACTACTTTGTAATTTTCGGCAATTATATGAGTTTAGTGACTAAATTGAAAAACAAGCTAAACTTATAATCCTTAGAGGGACATAAACCCATTTCTAATTTTTAATGATGATTTATTCATCAAAATATATTTTTAATTACTTTAATTGGATTTTTAATCATTTTTCTCAAAAACCACTTTTCTCTTAATTTTCTCTCATCTTTTTCTCTCATTTTCTCTCCACTTTCTCTTCATCTTTTCTCTTCAATTCCTTGCTGATTTTTGCATCTTTTTCCACAAAGATTACATCACTTGCATCATCTTTCCATCCTTTACAAAACCTAAGCATCAATTTCATCAAATCTACATCAAATTGCAAGGAACCAAGAAGGGGAAAAATACATATTTTTGGTGAATAGATCTTGAAGGTAATTTTCTGGATTTTTATTCTTTTCTAAGGTTCTTTATTGAAATTCCCAAGTATTAGCTTGCTAATCTTTGAATAAACACTTGATTCTATGTTGTTTTATGGGCAGTTTTAGATGCTTAAATGTTGCTGGAGATATAAGGATGGTATGTATGTGTTTTTGGATCATAATTGAGGTGGATTAGATATTAGATTCATTAGGTTTTGGGCTGATGTTGTTCGGATGTGTTTCGGCTTTGTTTACGGTCTTTTCGGCAAAGTTTTCAGTAGTTTAATGGTGATCGGATGTGGCTGTTGGTTTGAGCATGTTATGATGTGAGAATACTCTATTTTTAATGTTGTAGAAGAGGTAAAAGAAGAAGCTTTATTGCTGGTGCGTTGGTACGATCATCGGATAGCAGCGAAAGCTCGTTTCTCTTTTTGGTGAGTGGTTTCGGATTTAAAGCGAATCGCGTTTGGTACGTTCTGTTTTTTGAGAGCTATGGAAGAGTGTGAAAACCTTCCATAGTTCAAGAGTAAGTAAAGTAATTGTTTTGATAAACCGATATGAGTTTCGGCTATTTTTGACAAAGGTATTTTATTGGTAATGCAATGGGATTTATAGAAGTGCATGAGCATGTTTTGAATTGATGCATACATGAGAGATACTTGCTGAAATGCATAGCTTATTTAGCATCCATGATTATGGAAAATTATGAGAAATGTTTTGGAATACAACATGGTTATTTGCCTTATACATGATGGTGCCTTTGGGCATGGCTTTTAGTTCATTTGTTGAACATATTATGCATGCATTATGAGCAGCAAGTTATCATGCACATTTGATTATGATATTGTCTTAGTGACACTAACTTTAGATTCGAATACGAATGACATGTCATTAGGATTGTCTTAAGTGCACTATAATCAAAACTGAAAATACAAAATATTGCCTACACGTAACAAGGGTGACTTTGTGCCCAACCGTGCGTGGTAGAGCCGCCTACACGTAACAAGGGTGACTATGTGTCCGATCGTGCGTGGTAGTGCTAATGGTGCTTCGTGTCATGTCAATGGTGATTTTATGTCATGTCAATGGTGACTTCGTGTCATGACGAGACAAATGTCTCATGGATCCGTGTATTCGGTGAGCTCAAGATTCACATTAAGTGGTCACTAGAAAGCCAATATACATACATGAATATGAGAAGAGGTTTGAGCATCATTTAATAAATTGTTTTGATAAGGTTATGTGAACTCAAGGATGCATATGATTTAGTGAATTTGGTCATGTAATATTGGCATGCCTGATTTAATAAAGTATTGCAAATTATGGTTTCAATATGGTTTTAAATAGATGCATTGATGATCTTTTGTGGAGCTACCTCACTAAGCATGTTTGCTTAAGCTCTCTTTTCATCCTTGCAGAAAAATAAGGCACTTGGAGCTTCGTTCGAGGCAAGGAAACCAAGGGGAAGATCACTTTGGATTTGGTATGTTTTTGGCAAATAAATTGGGCAAGGCAATGTGTAACACAACCTATAGGGGAAAGTATGTACTTAGGCTTTGATTCATGATGTAATAAGACCATTATTGTTTGGCTGTTAATGGTTGAACTTTGGATTTGTTTGAGTTGTTGAAGCATGAACTACCATGTTTGTTATGTTGCTATTCATTCTTTAGGAAGCATGCCTGTAGGTCTCCTTGTGATCTTTTCTGATGTTTTGAGGTGTGGTTATGTTGATGGTGATGCTTAGGAATGTTGCATATAGCATCGTGTTATTAATGTTTATGCTTGGGTGGTTTAAATGAGCTTAATACTTCTCACTCAGTCCAGAATATAGGGGGTATTGAAACACCCTATGGTAGTATCGATACCCCTATGCCTATTTGAACGCCTGTATCAAACCAGAGTTCGGTACCAAATGCTACTGGACATGTCTGTTCCGAAACACCCTATGGCTTGTTTCGAAATAGGTGACCATATTTCGAACCATGAGTTCACTGGGCACATGTATTCCGAAACACCCCAAGGCTGTTTCGAAACACCTGACCTAGAATGGACAATTCGAGAGTTTTTAATGCATGAAACGTAGGATTTAATTTAGTAAGCGAATGTAGTGGATTTATGAGTATTTAGGAGATGTTGTGACACCATGATTCATTTTTTAACCCGAAGATGCATCGAATGATATAAGATGGATGAAACACCTAATACTACATACTTTGCAATTAAGTCCATAAATGCTAGAACGTAAAATCGATTAACTAAGATACCCCGTTCGATCTGAATTGTATGGTGTATGTGTTAAGCTTGCTTAATTGTTATCCGGTGGATTGATTGTGGATATGGTGATGCATATAGATCTTTACATTTTGGTCCCTAATCATGTATGCGTTTAATTGATTTACTTATAATGGTTGAACTGCGTCTGTCCCTGTCTTACTTGAGTTAATTACACATAGGAGATTAATCGTGCATCTAGATAAAAAAACAGAATTACGCTTTTTAGGGTTGTTTATCAGATCGGACCCTCACGGGTTTGGTTCGATATACCCCGTGTGACCTATTAGTACTGGTTCCGTCTAAGCTGGGATAAGGGGGTTACAACCAAAGCTCTCCAAACAATACAAGAAGATACAGATAAGGAGGACTTGGATGCTGAATGGACTGAGCACGAAGATAATGCCCCAGCAGAAAGCTCGACAGCACATGCACTATCTGCCGAGGCAGCAAGACAAACAGTGATCCCAGGTATTAAATTCCAATCTAATGAAACCCATGATGAGATGAGACCACCACCACCTTTCCCACAAAGGCTGAACCAATAGAAACAGGACCATCAATTCAAGAAATTTCTTGATATTCTGAAACAAGTCCACAGTAACTTGCCACTTGTTAAGGTAATTGAACAAATGCCCAACTATGCTAAATTCTTGAAGGACATTGTGTCTAAAAGGAAGAGGCTAGGTGAGTTTGAGACAATGGCAGCAACTGAAGAGTGCATGACAATGTTACATAATCGTATGCCACCCAAACTGAAGGACCCTGCTATTTCACCATACCTTGTGCGATTGGGAATAACTATGAAGGAAAGCCCTCTGTGACCTTGGAGCAAGCATCAACCTAATGCCCAAATCAGTTTTCCAAAAGCTCAACATAGGAAGGGAAAAATCAACAACAATGCTTATCTAACTTGCGGATCGATCACATGTGCACCCCGAAGAAAAAATCGATGACATACTAGTAAGAGTCGATAAATTTATTTTTCCAGCTAACTTTCTTGTCCTTGATTGTGAAGTAGATGAAAAAGCACCGATCATCTTTGGTAGACCTTTTCTTGCTACTTGACGCACCTTAATTGATGTGGAAAATGGAGAATTGACTATAAGGGTCAATGACCAACAAGTCAAATTTAATACCTTCCACTATGAGAGTGCAAGGCCATCTATGGAAAAAATACCAAAATATCCTTCCTTGGCAGCATGCTCGACAGAATGTTTGGAAAAAGAATTAAATCCACAACAGAGGCCGCACACAAAGAAGAACCTGATAAGGATGCCCAACAATCACAGAAACATTATCTTGGCCATAAAGAGAGGGACAAATTGGGAGATGCATTTTCATGCACTCCTCGAGTAACTTAATTTCTTCCCTACTCTTTACATTATTATATTAAGATTAATTTAGGTTAAAAATTTTAAAATTTTGTCTTTATTTATTTATTTATTTAAGTACATCAATAATTATCTTTAAAATATTTTTATTTTTATCTTATTTTATTTATTTTTAGGATAATAAAACAAGAATAACAGAGAAACGGTGCACAACAAGAAGTTCGCTGTCGCGGCAATACAAAATGTCAGAGCCACAATAGTTCCAACGGGTAGAAACAGTATAACAGTTTTCTACCGAATTTTCTGCCATGGTAGTAAATGCCAACAGGCAATTAATATTTGAAACGGCAAAAAAGCCAAACGGCTAGAATTCAAACGGCTATATCTGCCGAGGCCTATATAAGCAACTTCCTTGTTGAAACTATTCACTTTGCATTCTTTGTTAATCTTGCCAAATCTTCCTTACAATACTCTCTGCAATCTTACCTACATTCTTGCATTCTTTGTCCTCCAGGTTTCCTTGGATATTGAGTTTAATACCTAGGGTGATCTTATCTGCAGCTGCCTCGACAGGAGTTTCTGGTTCTACGGATTCTACTAGTTCTGCTGTCGTGGTAGTGCTTTCGGTAGGGTCCTGCTCAGCTTCTAAGTTCTTATGATGTTGCTTTTCTGGTTGGTCTCTATCGGTTGAGGTCCTTTCTTTATCTTTTAATTGTAGGCCACTTCTTATCGTAATTACCTTGCATTGCTCGTGGCCTAATACCTTAGCAACCTTAGTATTGCTAGATAAACCCCCTGGTGGTCGAGTGTTTTATCGTTGGGTAAATTGATAACTTGGGTTTCTAAAGACTTGATTGCAGCCTCCTGGTTCTGCAGTCTCATCTCATTTCGGTTTATGAAGTCAACAGTACGCTTCATGAAGCGGTTATTCTCGGCCATGTTTGCATCGGTCTTTGACATGAAAGCCGTGAACGAATCTGTCAATGCGTTTAGAGACTGTTGCTGTTGTACCTGCTACTGTGGCATGGACTGCTGAATGTGCTGCTGTGGCAGGTTTTGACTTTGGTGCTGTAATCCAGGGGCTTGGTTGATTGGATTTAAGGCATTGTTGGGGTTACTCCATGAAAAGTTTTGATGCCTTTTCCAAGATGGGTTGTAATTGTTGGACATCATTTGATTGTTCTTGTTATAGTTTCCAACATATAGGCTGGTTTCCTCATCTTGCATGTAATCAGATGAGTTAACTACCTTAACCTCTTGTATATTTCTCTGGGCTTGCATATTCTGAACTATCTTAGTTAGAGAAGCCAATTGTGCTCTCGCCGAACTGGTGTATCTAATTTATGGGTCATGGTATGGCGTCTCATTCCTCCTCGCCTTGATGTGGGAATCTGGAAGTCGTTCCTTGCGAGTTTGTTCAGAATCTCAATGGCCTCCGCGGGTGCTCTATCCAAAATTGTCCAATTTGCGGAAGCATCTAGCATCATCCTTGTGGAGGCATTGGTAGCTTTATAAAACATGGAGACTTGCGTCCATAAGGGAAAACCATGTAGTGGGGATTTGTTTAACAATTCTCTGTAGCGTTCCCATGCCTCATACATTGGTTCATCATCATCCTATCGAAATGATGTGATTTCATTATGCATATGATCATAGAGATTTGTCGGATTAAACCTCGTAACAAATTCTCGGTAGAGTTCCTCCCAAGATCCTATGGATCCTGCTGGGATGTCATTTAACTAAGTTTTCTCCCTATCCCTCAGTGAATAGGGGAACAACTTTAATTATGAAATATCTTCATGGACTCCTTGGATATTGAAACAATTGCACACTTCCAAGAAAGATTTAAGATGTTGCCTTGCATCTTTAGTAGCAGACCCACTAAATTGTCCAATTGTGTTCAACATGTTGAACATCACTGGTTTGAGCTCAAAGTGAGTTGCTTTAATTTCCGGGGTGACTACGCCAGGGTTTAGTCCGTTTAGGTCTTCCATCAGATAGTCTCCAACAGTGAGCTGCCTTGGCCAAGATCGCGGTAGTGGCTGCTGCAGCATTGCTGGTGGTAGTACATTATGATCAACAAGTGGAATTTGTCCTCTTGGTGGATCATCCATGACTTGGAACAGGTTGCACCTCAAATGGTGTCTTGTGCGTTCGATTTTAGGATCTAATTCGTACAATGGACCACTCGGGTTTGCCCTGATCATATACCAGATAAGTTAAAGTTAAAAATAAATAATGAATAATTAGAATTAAAGTTAAATAAAGAATGGTTAAAGAGCAAGAAAATAAAGAAAACAAAATTCAGTTGTCAATCTCTGGCAACGACGCTAAAAACTTGATGCGTGTAATAAAAGCGCAATTAAGTGCAAGTGTACACGTCGTTAAGTAATAATGTGATAAGTATATTATGTATCATCTCCATAGGGATTGGTATACTTAATATGTCTCCCTTTGTTCTCTTGCTCCTGAAAGATAAAGTAAAAACACAGATAAGTGGATTTGTTTAACTAACTAGATAATTAAATAATAAAACATAAAAGAAAGGATTGAGAACGATATAGAGAAAATAGGTAGGATCCAACTGCGTCAATTAATGGATTCGATTGATCTTCTTCTTGTCCAATGCAATTACACAATATTGCTTCGATAGAACTGCAGATACAATATTAGCAACGTTAGTGTTCTCTACCGCGATAATCGCTTGCTCTTGGGCAGATGCATCAAAGTTCAGCAAAGTGTCCGTAGTCGACTTCGCTTATCTCTAAGTCAGAGCGTTGTTGATGACTGGTCCTTGACGATACCTCTCGGTGTAAATCCAAGATAATCACCAACCAATCTAACACTTTTTTTAGCTGCTGAAACTTTTAACCTATCTCTAGGCTGAGTTAGTATCTACAACACCGTACTTATCTCTTTTGTGAATATACACCACTCGATGCTAGATAAATATATTACTTACAAGCTTCTCTCTCGAGCTTGAATGCAAGAACAAGGAATGACAATAGGATAAACAAACTTTGATATTATTATTGCATTAGAACAAAGAAACAAGGAACAATCTCCTCTCACTAATATCTACAACCTTCACCTATCCCTAAGAATTTTAGAATATAATATCGATAGGTACAATTCTTAGGGGAAGGGTTTCTCTAAAATAGTCTCTCTTAACAATGTGGCCGGCTAGGCTATATATAGTCTTAAACTAAGGCAAACCTTTCCTAAATAGACTCTAACTTGGAGTAGGGAACAAGTCTTCTTCATGAGATCTGATTTTTCCAAGTTTGCCGCCTTCTAGAAGGATTTTCCCGTTTGGTCTTTGACTTGGCCTTTTAGTGCGTTAACTTGGTCCAATTGGTGCGCTGCATCTTCCAGAATATTCTTTATATTTTTATCTTTCATTGCGTCTGCAATGTTGATGCTGTCACTCTGGATGCTGCCGCGACCTTTGCCTCTACCTCGGCCTCAACACTGCTTCATTGCTGCTTCAGCCCTAGATATTCCTGCATGTACAGAATATGTAATAATATTTGCATTCTCTATAAATTTCGTCTTTTTAAGTAGTGATAACGGAATATCCAATATTGTGCAAAGAGTCCATATTTTATCTCAAGTTGGTGTATAATAGATGCATAAAATACCATGAGAAGGATAGTAAATAACTGCCTTTTAGGCACTCATCAGGCTAGCACTCTAAGAGGTAAAAGTATGGCAGTTAGTTTACGACAATAAAATATTTTATGATCTACATTTTTTAATGTTTGTGTTATTTAAAAGATAATTATGTAATTGTTAATTTTTTTTAAGATTTTAGTTTATTGTTTTTTTTATTTTGATGCTAGTTAATTAAAATTAATCTTTCCCCCATTGAAGTTATGATATAAAATTAATTAATGATTGTTTTATTGAGTTAAAATACAGTTCGAATGGTTTATTTTTAATAGATCTATTTTGGACTCAGAACTGTAAGATCCATTGGATTTGGATTTGGGTCTCAATTTTTTAGATCCACGGATCTGGAGGAAGATCTAGATCCATAATATAAAAATGAATCTGGATTTAGATCTAGTCGGATTCGGTCTAAATCCGGCCCAATGTCATCCCTACATGTGTGTATTTCATTGTAATCTTTATTTTAAGGTATAGGAGTGTTATACTGTAATTGAGTAAACATTATCAATCTTTACGAGGTACAATTTAGTTTACCAATTCTTTCTTGCAAAAAGAGTAGTAACACCCTCAACCCGGTGTCATATCGGGCTCCGAACCAAAATCCTATTAAAAAATTTCGTTTCGAAAACCCACCGTAAATGTCCAAATTCATAGCAAGTTCATAAAATCCAAACCAAGTTAAAATACAAATCAAAGAAATCAAAGTACATGTAAATCCAAATTATTACAACCCATTTAAAAGCATTTGACTCGAATATTAAAACAAAGTTAAAAATTATGTATAGGATCCTACAAATACAAGCCCACTACATCTAATAACAGTACTTTGACAATAATGTCGAAGTTGAAAACCAACATGATGATGCTCCTCCGAAAGGTTTCCTTAACCTACATATGAAAAAATATTTTGAAACGCTGAGTGGTGTGTCCTGTGTAGTGCCAATATATAGTATACGAACAAACATATATGTACAAGTATACCCAGTCGTACAAGTAATAAAGGGTGAGTGAGTTTCGTTCCCACAAGGATCGGGATAAAGTATGCAGTCAAACTTGCCAAGGCAAAAAAGTGTCACTAACTAAAAGGAAAATAAAGATAAAGATATAAACAAGTGGTAATGGATATGTACGATGAAGATGTAATGGAGAAATGCTATGGCAATTTTAGAGTGTGTAGAGACCCTTATAAAATTCTTAAAAATAATAAGCGTGTGTAGTAAAAAAGGGAGAAAGGGTCACTAGTAGAATTGAAATTAGGGTTTGAAAAGTGAAATTTAGGGATTTGGGTTTGAAATAAAATTTTGGGGAAATTTAGGATTTAAAAATTAGGTTTTCAAATTGGGTACAAAAAATGGAAATGTTGAAATGTTGAAAGAAATTTGAAATCTTGGATTCTAAAAAAATAGGAATTGAAAAGTTGAAATTAGGGATTTGAGATTAAAAAAGGGAATTTTAGATTGAAAAGGGAAATTTTAAAATTAGGGATTTTTAAAAAAAAGGGTGGAGTCGCCACCGGTCACTTTTAGGTAGACCGGACACCGGAAAACCAGAGATTCGAAATGATTTGGGTTCGAGAATCGGTTACGGTTAAAAATGGGTTTAGGGTTTAAAACCGCCCAAAATTGGCACCTTTATAAATTATCGCTTAATTAATTTTAGATTTTTGTAGATTAAAGTGGAATTTAAATTGATTTTTGTTTAAAGATTCGAATCAATTTTATTTTTACCGTGTCTTTATTCGGAGGCAACATACACACCCCGACCAATGCGTTGGAACACGGGCCCGTTACGACCGAATAAAGACGTATTTAATTAGGCTCATTAATTAGCAAGGTGTGATGCAAGCAAAATAAAAGACATAATTATAAAGACAACAAATATAAAGACAAAATAGCATATAACACATGATAACAAAGATTAAAATAAATAGACCAACCAAACAAGCGAATAACATATATAAATAAATAAAACACAACATATAATAAACAAATGAAAAAAAATAAAAATAAAAGATACCAATAAAAATATTCATTATTTTCATTGAACCATAAGAATGGAATACAGAATAAATATATCAAAAAGAAATATATACATCTAAATATGCTCGATTAAAATCAATCCACAAATTAAACTAAACGGTAAAAGCAATGATTAGATTAGGGCATAACTCGAAAAATAACTAACCGAATGGGTGAAGTGATTCAATGAGAATAAAAATATAAATAATGGAGGCTACCAACTTACCAATGGAAATGGAAATGGAAATGGAAATGAAAATTGAGATTATACAATGGAAATGGTTCGACAGACAAGGGAGGATTGCGGCTGTGAAAATGAAAAAAATAATTAGGGTATGCGGCTGTGAAAAAATAAGGTTAGGGGGGTCTTTTATTTTTAGGGTAAATGTTATATATATAGTTAGGGTAAAGGGTAACATATGGGAATAAAATAGGTTTAGGTTTTAATATATAAGGGTATCTATAATATGATGAAGGGTATTTTAGGTTTATCCCTTTAAAAATAATAACCAATTAAAAACAAGACCTTGAGCACCAAGTAGGGATTTTTATTATATTTTTTTATATTATAAAATTATATTTAATAGGTCAAATTTATTTATGGTTTGGGCTTATAAAAGTGGGCTCTAATAAAAGGCTTTTATTTATATCATATATTTATATATTTTTGGATTTTTGGTTTTAATTAAGAGATAGTAAGGATAATAATAATTATAAAATAAGTGATAAAATTAGGGTAAGTTAAGGTGATTTGGGTATTAAAAAGGGATGTGGATTGATTTAATTCGAGCATAAACCCGGATAAAATTAGTGATTACAGTTGCCCCTCTTTGCTTATCGTTGTGAAACAATGATAAAGCAAAGACTACAAGCACTAATTTTATCCGACTTCCCTGTTTGGAGGTACTCTGATTTCTGATCATTGCAGCATCTAATGGTCCCTCTCTTCGAGCGTATACCGTGGTGGGCGACCCCTTTCTTCGAGCATATATCGCAAAAAACAATGTTGATCCCTTCTTCGTAGAATCCACATCTTCGAGATGCTCTGATTTCTGATCATTGCAGCATCTGACGGTCCCTCTCTTCGAGCATATACCGTGGTGGGCGACCCCTCTCTTCGAGTGTATGTCGCAAAAACAATGTTGATCCCTTCTCCATAGAATCCACATCTTCGAGATGCTCTGATTTTTGATCATTGCAGCATCTGACGGTCCCTCTCTTCTAGCGTATACCATGGTGGGTGACCCCTCTCTTCGAGCGTATGTCACAAAAAACAATGTTGATCCCTTCTCCGTAGAATCCACATCTTCGAGATGCTCTGATTTCTGATCATTGCAGCATCTGACGGTCCCTCTCTTCGAGCGTATACCGTGGTGGGCGACCCCTCTCTTCGAGCGTATGTCGCAAAGCATGACCTCCTTCTTCAAGCGTATTTCATAGAGAACGATCTTGTTGACAAGTGATGTCTTTCCTAGAGGCTTTTGAGGTTGTTGGTTGCCTTGACTTCTAGTTGTCTTGGCATGAAAAAAAATCTTTGTTGGTCTTTGTATATTCTCGATTGGTTGACCTCGATCGTTTCTTTACTTTCTTCTTCGTCTTCTTCTTCTTCATCTTCTTTTCTCCAATACCCTGAAAATCTTATAAAAGGTATCGATCTTTGATCATCTTTTCTCACATTTTTTTCTCTCCTTTTCTCTCTTTTTTTTCTTTTCTTTTCTTTCTTTCTTTCTTTTTTCTTTTTCTTTATTTATTTTTCTCTCTCTTTCTTTTCTCTCATTTTTTGTTTTTTTTGTCTTTTTTTCTTTTCCTTTTTCAAATATCCTTAAGAAAGGATCGAATTAAAAAGAAAATCATCTTGAGAAAATCATCCTTAAGAAAAGATTTAATTGAGAAATTTGTTTTGAGGAAAAAACCTTTAAAAATGATCAAATTAAGAAATTAGAGATTTGAGCAAAACATCCTTAATAAAGGATTAAATTGATAAATTTGCTTTTAAAAAAGCATCCTTAAGGAAGGATCAAACTAAGAAGTTTATTTTGAGAAAAACATCCTTGAGAAAGGATCACATTGATACATTTGCTTTTGGAAAAGCATCCTTAAGGAAGGATCAAACTAAGAAAATACATCCTTAAGAAATGATCAAATTGAGAAATTTGCTTTAAGAAAAGAATCATTAAGGAATGAGTTAAGAAACTTGCTTTGAGAAATGCATCTTCAAGAAAGGATCAACTCGAAAAAATCTGCTTTGAGAAAAGCATCCTTAAGGAAGGATTAAGTTAAGAAACTTGCTTTGATAAAAGTATTTTTAAGAAAAGATCAACTCAAGAAATCTGCTTTGAGAAAAGCATCCTTAAGGAAGGATCAAGTTAAGAAACTTGCTTTGAGAAAAACATCCTTAAGAAAGGATCAAACTAAGAAGTTTGTTTTGAGGAAAATATCCTTAAGAAAGGATCAAATTTTCTTTGAGAAAAACATCCTTAAGGAAGGATAAAATTAAGAAACTTGCTTTAAGAAAAGCATCCTTAAGAAAGGATCAAATTTAAAAATTTACTTTGAGAAAAACATCCTTAAGGAAGGATTAGATTAAGAAATTGGCTTTGAGAAAAGCATCCTTAAGGAAGGATTAAGAAATTTGTGTTTTAAGAAAAAATACCCTTAAGAAAGGATCAAATTTGAAGTTCAAATATAAAATGGTATCTTGATTTAAGAATACCTGAATATCTCATAAAAAGGTGGTATCTCTCTTTAGAGAATACCTAACATCTCATCTAGATGTTTCGATATTTGATCGTCTTGACACAAAAAGCTCGTTGCCCCTAAATAACCAAAGGTTGGAAGGCCTTCAAAAACCACGATCGTGTAATTTGAATGACTTTTGATCTTTGCTAAGATCTATCTCTGTAGATTAAATCTTTAACCAATCTTCAAAATTCCTGTTTAAAAAGAATAAAATGCGATGATGACACGAATTAGAATGCTCATGATGCATGGATATCTAACATAGATGTATAAATATTTAATCTAAATGATGCATGAATATTTAATCTGAATGATGCATGAATGTTCTTTTTCTTTCTTCTTGGAGGATAGGCTCTCGCTTTCTATTTACTAAACTCATCGGGCTTTCATCCTTCACCTTGTCTTGAAAGGAGATCATCGTCTTATGCCGATCGGAACAAAATCTTTCGCCTTCTGTAATTCAACAGCTCATACTTGGTTGACAATGACACATCTGAACCAGTTGTCTCCGAATTCAGTTGCATTCAGTTTATGGTAGTAGCTCTCAATCTCATATTCAGGCTTAGATCACTTAAGGTCTATCTTCAACATGTACATTGGGGGGTTATTCTCTTCTATTTTTTTGTCTTTAGGTCATCTGATTGACTCTCTTTAGGCCCTCAATATAATTTTTGCCCCAAAGGCTTGATGTTCATCTCTGCTCAATCTGTAACCACAATAGGCTCGGGTAATCTTTGTTTATTTATGCTAACCTGAATTCTCAAAGAATATCATCTTTCAAACGAAGTGGTATTTTCAAGAGACATCTTGTATCATACATTGCCCCTTCTTCTCGGGTCACATCAAAGATGATCATTTGCATCAACGACCTTGCATTTTGTAAACCTTTTTGAACAAAACTTTTATTAAAAAATAATCTGCTAATTGTAAGTAAAACAATATATACATGTTTTGGAAAATCCAAAAATTAGAAAAGAAAAGAAGAAAAAAACATGGGTTCCTTGGATATCAAATGCGAGAGTGCCTTAGACTCAACTCTTTGTGTTCGGTTTTTAACCTTTGAACGTTGTGGCGATATTTGAAGTTTTGGAATTCCCTTCAGATTGCTCGGTTCATCCTCATGATTATCGTATTTGCTCGATCTATTCGAAGACTACTCCTTCTAGTTCTCAATATATTTCTCCCGTTATATTCAAACTTTTCGTACTTGACCCGCTAGTATCTTCTTGAGAATTCGAAGTATGCTTCAGACTGCATCTATTTATAGGAGCATTTTCTTTCTCATTCTATTTCTTCTTTTTATTTTTCCATCTTTTTCTTTCTTTTTCTTTCTCTTTTTTATCTTTCCCTTTCCTTTTTCTCTCACATCTGTTAATTTTCTTCTTTCTTTTAAATTTTGGGGAAATCAACTCATCACAATCCTTTGTCTCGAAGGTAATGATGGAGCATACAACAAAACTCCGAGTTACTCGGCATAGTCATAGATTTGAAAATATTACCATCACTCATGAAGCAAAAGATTTGGGATGGTGCATTGCTACCTTATTAAGTCTTATTGCTTCAGCGGAGTGCCCCGATACTTCCACACTCTTGTTCGAATATGTCTATTATCAGTTTCGAATATTGGAGTGCTTTTGTTTAATCTTTGTTCTCCTTTCTTTTTCTCTTTTCTCTTTTTTTCCTTTTCTCTTTTTTTTCTTCTTTCTCTCTTTTTTCTTTATTTTTCTTTCTTCTTTTTTTTCTCTGGATGCAATCTTTTTACTTAGAGGAATTCTTGAGATCAATCAATTTCACCGGACATTTTCTAGGAGATTTTCTTATCATCGAACATCACTGAAGGAGTAGTAGTCTCATTTCTCGTGCATTACTAACCAAAGCTACTGATTAAGAAACCATACTTCATCGTAATCACAACGTTCCAACCATTTCTAAACCCACGTCACAACAAGCATGTGACATCCAAGGAACTCTGAGAGAAAAAGGAAAACACATATGTTTTTTAAAAATATGCATTCTTTCATTGAAACGAAAAAAGAGCAAACATAACATAAGCCCTTACAAAAAAGTATTTGTTACTTCGGGCAAACAGTAACAAAATTAATTGATGCAAAACTTAAAATGCAAGGAGGCAGAAAATGAACATCTAAACTCGAAGATTAGAATCTTCCCAAAGATCATGTCCTCTACTCTTTCTTAAAACTTCAGAATACCGGCCTCAATCAGTCCTTGAACCTTGTTCCTCAAAGCTCCACAATTCTCTGTTGTGTGGCCTGTGCTCCCCATATGATAGTCACATGTGGCATTGACATTATATCCTTCAGGGTAAGGAGGATCCTTTGGCTTAGACTGCACCAAAGTCAAAAGTTTCTTCTCAACGAGAATTGGGAGTAACTTGGTGTAGGTCATAGGAATTGGATGAAGCACCTTTGTAGGTCTTGTATGAGTATAAGGACAACCCTGAGTTCGATTGGTTGAGTGAGAACTCACCACATAGACATGAGAATCTTCCTCTTTCTGAGAAATTGTGCTATAAGGGTCCTTCATCTTTCCCTTCTTAATAGCATACTCGATGCGTTCTCCGGTCATAACCAACTCCGCAAAACTACTGATAGGGTGGCTTATCAAGTGATCGTACAACACTCCCTCTAGCGTATCCACAAACATTTGAGAAAGTTCACTTTCGTTGAGCGGAGGTTGTACTTGTGCTGCAGCATCACGCCAACGTCGAGCGTACTCTCGAAGGCTTTCGTTATGCCCTTGTTCCATCCCTTGTAGCATGAGCCGATTTGGGATCATATCGGTTACGTGCTTATACTAGTTTGTGAAAGCTTTGGCCAGATCCTTCCACGACTTAATTTAAGCACGGGTTAACTGATTATACCACCTTATGGCAGATCCCATCAGACTATCTTGGAAATAATGGATTAACAACTTCTCATTGTTAGTAAAGCCCGCCATTTTTCGACAAAACATAGTTATATGTGCGTGCGATAGGGCAAGTCGTCCCATCAAACTTCTCAAAATCTGGGGTCTTGAACTTATATGGGATCTCTAAACCTGAAACCAGACTAAGTTCACTGGCATTCAACCCATACCATTCTTCTTCATCCTCTCTTATTAGAAGCTTTTCTTCAAACTCGTTCTTCGTTTCCTCTAACTGCTTCGAAAATTCAACCTTTAATTTTTCTAGCTCATCGAAGTCTGGAATGTTATCCCCCAAACCTTCCATATTAGTGAAAGTCACACCTGGTAGGGCTTGGGTAGAGGCACAAGCTTGAAGAGATGATGTTACTACTCCTTGTAGAGGTCTAGAAGTGTTAGCAATAAAAACGGGAGGACCCGAGGGGTCTTCAACAGAACATTTCCTTTGTTGGTCTTTCACTTTCCTTAGTCCCATCAAGTGAGCAATTTGTTTCATCATGTCTTGTTGAGACTTGATCATAGAATCTTCTAATTCTTTTTGAGTACGCTCTAATTGCCCCATAAGATTGACTTCTAACTTGGCAAAGTCTTCTTCCATTAGCCCTTCTTGGTGTTGGTAAAATGCAAGCGAGAAACCTTCAATTACGGATACGAGATCCCATAATTAACCTCCTTGTTTAATTAATGCATGATATATGCTATGAGATGCATGAGATGTATGCATGAATGCAAGTAAAGGTGTTGATCCCGTTAGTGATCGCTCTTTGAGCAACTTTCACCGGTTAAAATCTTAATACCCCTTTTATTTATTTTTTTATTATTTTTTCTATTTTTTCTATTTTTTCTTTTTTTCTCTCTCTATTTTCTTGCTTCTTTCCATATTCTCTCGATTTTCTTTTCTTTTCTTTTTTTCATTGTGTTTTCCTCTCTCTTTTTCCTATATTCTAAATTTTCTTTTCTTTTTTTTATTATTTTCTCTTTCTTTTTTCAATTTTTTTCTCAACCTTTTCTTTTCCTTAATTTTATTTCCTCATTATTTTTTTTCTCCCTTTTTATTTCTCTTATCTTTTTCTCTCCTTTTTCCTCTCTTTCTTTTTCTTGTTTTGACTCTCTAACTATAGTGAAAGCCTCTGATTGAACAAACCACTTAGTTCAACACCTTCATGAAATGTGGATACAAAAATGATAAAGCAAAAATGTAAGCAAGATAGGAGACAAAACAATCCTATTTATCCCATCTAAAAGAATTTAGGTTAACCGCATAGCTCTAATCGGGTAGGTTGATTAGATTCTCTAAATGCAGTTTTGGTTCTACGAGGTACCCAAATTGTCCTCGCTGTCCTCTTCTAAGAGTAGCAAGGCCCCCGATCATCACCCATCACAGGCTCATCTTGACCGAGTTCAATTTAGGGGGACCCTTTCGCTATGCCCATACGGAAGAACAATATCCTCATGAAAGCATAGGATAGTCGAACCCCGAAGGTACTTTGCTAGGCCCATACGGAGAAACAATATCCTCACGAAAGCATAGCGTTTTCCCCCCACTTAGAGACGGGTTGAAATGTGTTGAAAGCTCGAATTAATAAACAAATAATAATTTAATTGCCACTTTATTCCACAACTTCCAAAATTAATTAAGCGGTATTTAAAAACAAGGCTTGACTCGTTTGAAAAATTGTTCCCCAGCGGAGTCGCCAACTGTAGCGACCCTTATAAAATTCTTAAAAATAATAGGCGTGTGTAGTAAAAAAGGGAGAAAGGGTCACTAGTGGAATTGAAATTAGGGTTTGAAAAGTGGAATTTAGGGATTTGGGTTTGAAATAAAATTTTGGGGAAATTTAGGATTTAAAAATTAGGTTTTCAAATTGTGTACAAAAAATGGAAATTTTGAAATGTTGAAAGAAATTTGAAATCTAGGATTCTAAAAAAATAGGAATTGAAAAGTTGAAATTAGGGATTTGAGATTAAAAAAAGGGAATTTTAGATTGAAAAGGGAAATTTTAAAATTAGGGATTTTTAAAAAAAGGGTCGAGTCGCCACCGGTCACTTTTAGGTAGACCGGACACCGGAAAACCAGAGATTCGAAATGATTTAGGTTCGAGAGTCGGTTACGGTTAAAAACGGGTTTAGGGTTTAAAACCGCCCAAAATTGGTACCTTTATAAATTACCGCTTAATTAATTTTAGATTTTTGTAGATTAAAGTGGCATTTAAATTAATTTTTGTTTAAAGATTCGAATCAATTTTATTTTTACCGTGTCTTTATTCGGAGGCAACGTACACACCGCGACCAGTGCGTTGGAACACGGGCCCGTTACGACCGAATAAAGACGTATTTAATTAGGCTCATTAATTAGCAAGGTGTGATGCAAGCAAAATAAAAGACATAATTATAAAGACAACAAATATAAAAACAAAATAGCATATAACACATGATAACAAAGATTAAAATAAATAGACCAACCAAACAAGCGAATAACATATATAAATAAATAAAACACAACATATAATAAACAAATGAAAAAAAAATAAAAATAAAAGATACCAATAAAAATATTCATTATTTTCATTGAACCATAAGAATGGAATACAGAATAAATATATCAAAAAGAAATATATACATCTAAATATGCTCGATTAAAATCAATCCACAAATTAAACTAAACGGTAAAAGCAATGATTAGATTAGGGCATAACTCGAAAAATAACTAACCGAATGGGTGAAGTGATTCAATGAGAATAAAAATATAAATAATGGAGGCTACCAACTTACCAATGGAAATGGAAATGGAAATGAAAATTGAGATTATGCAATGGAAATGGTTCGGCAGACAAGGGAGGATTGCGGCTGTGAAAATGAAAAAAATAATTAGGGGTATGCGGCTGTGAAAAAATAAGGTTAGGGGGGTCTTTTATTTTTAGGGTAAATGTTATATATATAGTTAGGGTAAAGGGTAACATATGGGAATAAAATAGGTTTAGGTTTTAATATATAAGTGTATCTATAATATGATGAAGGGTATTTTAGGTTTATCCCTTTAAAAATAATAACCAATTAAAAACAAGACCTTGGTGTCACGGGCCGCGCAATGAGGTCCGAGACAGTCGCGCACAAGTCCGACAACTAGGTTCCATCGGGCTTGCCAAGACCACCAGACTTGGCCCAGCACTTGGAGAATGCTAGAGAGCCCATCCCAGATATGGAAAGAGACAAACTATCAGATAAGGATTCAGGGGAATCTTACCATATCAGGAGGGATCAACTATCTGGGGAAAGTTGACTATGAATTGATAGGATTTGATAGAATTTCCTTAAATAGATGATTCTGTAGTTGGTGGGAATTAATCCTGGCCATCCGTGTAAAACGATCCTGACCATTGATCGAGTGAGAGCTCAACTATAAATAGAGAGCTCTCACCACCATTGTAAATCACTTCTACTTCACTCATTCCATTCATCCTCCTTTGAGAGTAATAATAAAGCTCTGGCATTTACTCTAATTGTTCTTGAGTGTTCTTCTCGTTCTTCTAAGAGTTCTTCGTAGCCATTCTCATAGCGAGCTTCCGCTAAGAACGATCTTCCGTTCTTGAGTGCTTTGGGAGTTTAATCTTCCAAAGCGTGATTTTAGGCTGACTTAGTCGTTTGTCTTAAGGACTCGACTAAGGCCGCACGGGTTAGCTGATTCGAAAATCTAGCCCCGTGACATTGGGCACCAAGTAGGGATTTTTATTATATTTTTTTATATTATAAAATTATATTTAATAGGTTAAATTTATTTATGGTTTGGGCTTATAAAAGTGGGCTCTAATAAAAGGCTTTTATTTATATCATATATTTATATATTTTTGGATTTTTGGTTTTAATTAAGAGACAGTAAGGATAATAATAATTATAAAATAAGTGATAAAATTAGGGTAAGTTAAGGTGATTTGGGTATTAAAAAGGGATGTGGATTGATTTAATTCGAGCATAAACCCGGATAAAATTAGTGATTATAGAGTGCAAGCAACTAAAATATGCCAAGGCGAAATGGAATGGATGGTGGTGGCACGATAAATGTATCAATGTGGTGTGTGAAGTATATAGTAATGTGATTGCAAGTGAACAGAGAAAATAGAGAAAACAGAGGAAACAGAGGAACACTTTGTAAATACCAAGGCAAAAGCAAGCTAAGAGAACATAGGTGAGCAATATGTCGTAATGATCCTATATTGATGAGCCTTGCTGGGAATGACTGGTGGTGACTTCTATGATCTCCTACCCCTTACCCTTACCTAACATATGGCTGCTACAGTGTATACTTTCTCGACAGAGGTTTCTAAAGTATTCTCGCTCTCTCGAGTCATAGGAACCTGACAAACTAAAATGTCATGGTATTTTCGCCTGTCACGCGAATAACACTAGCCTATCGGTTAAAGCACACTCTTTTTAGTCGTTGAAGCCTTCACCTACGCCTCTCTCGAGTGCTCTAGGATCCAACTAGGCTTTATTTGCATTCTAGAACCCATTGCTCACGTAGATCCTCCCTTATCTCCTCTTGGATGATCTAAGGATCTATAGTTGCGCCTCTCTCGAGTTCTCTAGCATGTACCTGGACATGGGACACTCTCGTGCCTCTTACAATGCTTAAATAATTATCAACAATGAGCAAAGCAAATATACAAACACATAAAAGGTGATATATTAAATAAAAATCAAAGATAATCATCCACAAAAGCATGCACCAAATAAAGCTAGCACATGGTAGGTGAAAGAGTTTAAGAACAAATATTAACCACTAATACCATCGTTAAAACATTCGCATAAAATATCTTAAAGATATAAAATAAAACAAAGAAAGAGGAAAGAAGACACCCTCGGTCCGTGCCACTGTCGGCTTCTTCGACCACAATGGGACGCCTTAGCATGCTAGCCCCTCTCGGGTGCCTAGCACGACACTCTCTTCAAGCTCTATCAATGGAGGAACCCTTCGGTTTGGAAAAAAGGTTGAAGCTTTCTTCACCACTCTTTGCTCTCATTGTACCTCAAAATCTGCTCCAAAGGTCCTCCTTTTCTTGAATAAAGGTTACTCTTTTATAAGACGGTGAAAAACCCTAAAAGATAGGTAAAAATCCATTTATACCCTCTTCTTGTCGTGGCATTTCTACAGGACTAGTAGAGGTGACAATGGTCCCCTACTAAGGTGGCTCGTATACAGGCCATATTGGTTGTGGTCCCCTACTGAGGTTGCTGTGGCCAGGCTGTATAGGCTCCAGTTGGCACTCCTCTAAAATATCTTCTTGTCCTGTAGTGCAGCACAGGAGTCCTCCAAATTTGCCATGGCATCTTCCCATTGGTATCCTTTTGCGAATGCCATGACAAATTTCCTCAACTTCTCATTTTGCTTTACATACACAACATCAACCAAAAGCACGACCTTTCCCGTAAAATAATACATATTTCCTCACTATAAATTCCAAAACATAAACAATCACCAAATACAATTTTATGATCCTAAATGTAGCTAAATTAATCTAAAGGTGCTTGAAGACAATAAATAACTTAAGTAAAAAAGGCTTGAAATATAGCCTTTTTGCGGAGTTATCACCCCCCAAACTTAAGCTATTGGTTGTCCTCAAGCAATGGATAGCTGCTAGCAGAGAAAAAATGTCATGTCAATTTTCAAGATCAAGACAAGAAAATTGTCATAGTTTTAGCCCTTAGAAAATGTCTTGGCATAAACATACAAGACTTGAGGAAATTTCAAGAATGCTGCTTCAGGACAAGATCAATTGCGAGTGTGTGTGTGCGTTAGTGTATCCTATCCATGCTTAGTTAAGTTAGAAAAATTCTAAGGAAAGTAAACTATTCTATCAAAGCATGTTTCTCATTTAAGCATAATTTTACTACTCCACAGATTTAATAATAATATATATATTTTTTTCTTTTCTTTTTTTTTCTTCTTTTTTCATACACAATGCTAACAAAATGCTACGAGGGGAGCCAGCCTGTCACACTACCTTCTACTCATGCCATAGCTATGCACATGAAAATGTCATGGCATAGCGGACTATCCCTCTACAGATATGTCCAGACATTTATTCACAACTTAAAAGTGTAGCGTCACCCTGTGCCTCTTTTAGTAAATCATATGCACATGAAAATGTCATGGCATAGCGGACTATCCCTCTACAGATATGTCCAGACATTTATTCACAACTTCATTAATTAAACTAAAGGGAGTTTTCTATTAACATCAAAATTCATTAAAGCATACTGAGCTATTCAAGTTTTCATTCTATAAAAAATTTCTAACTTTCCTAAGAATAGAAAACATGCACTCGTGTAATAAACACAAGTAATCAATTCCTAAAGCAGGTTCTATCCAAATCTCAAGTCATGCATATTCAATTCAAGCATTTTCCATAAAAAAATTATCATCATCGGGCATCATAAACTTTAATCCAATAAACATATCCTGAAACTTACGCATTTGTCATGACATTTGTCTACAACTGTAGCTATCATGCAATATGAAATTGAAGTAGGGAACAATATCTCCCCCAAACTTGAGGCAGACATTGTCCACAATGCAACTAACTAAAGCAAATTAAACTAAATGCCATGCAATGAAATACAGGAAAGGTACCTTGACTTATGCAGGTGATGTTGATGTATTGGCGACACTATGAAATTTTCAATCGGCATTTGTACTCCTTTGGTGGCTCTTGCTACTTTTTTGGCTGTACTAGTATTTCATGTTGAGGTTCTTCAAAGGTATCTAAGAGAAGGTAAAAACAAAATAAAACATACAAAATAAAACAATTTATTTATGGAAAGCAATAAACTGGAAATGTCATGACATTTCAGTATGTCATGCATTATGAAGGTGGAATGTTGGTTTGTCACGCAGCACAGGGGCTCCAGTGTAGATGAGTTGTGGATCTATGGAATTTCTATGATATTCTTTAAAAAAAATAGCTTATGCATATCCTGAAGATGTGAGGTAAGTTTGTCACACACCACGGGGACTCCAGTGTAAATGCATTGTGGATCTATGGAATTGCCATGACATTCTTCTGGGAGTATCTTGTGCATTCAAATAGTAGGAATAACCCCCTTTAGATATACCATGGTCCATCATTTTGCACGTTTATGCTCCCTTTGTAACATCCTGATTTTGGGGTTAGTAGTTTAGGCTTTAGTTAGGAGAATTCGAATCGGGTCGAATCGGGTTCTCCGGTTCATTATTCCGGGGAAATATAAAATGAGAACATTTTTAATTAAAAAAGTAATATTTTTAGAATGTGGTTTAAAAATATTAAAGATGTTCCAAAGTTAAAAGAATGTATTTTGAACTTTAAATTCATTTTTAATTATACTTAATTATGCATAAGTGACCAATTTGTAATTTTTGGAAAACAATGGGGGATTTAATTGTAATTTTCGGAAATTGTTAATTTTAGTGACTAAATTGGAAAGCAAGCTATACTTAGAATCCTTAGATGGCCATAAACCCAATTTAATTTTTAATAATGATTTATTCACCAAAATGCTTTTTAATTAGTTTAATTAAAGATAATAATCATTTTCTCACTTAACTACCTTTTTTCTCTCATTTTCTCTCCATTTTTCTTCATCTATTTTCTTCAATTTCTTGCTGATTTTTCCATCTTTTCCCACAAAGATTACTTCATTTTAATCATCTTTCCATTCTTTACAAAACCTAACCATCAATTTTATCAAATCAACACCAATTTGCAAGGAATCAAGAAGAGAAAACTTCATCTTTTTGGTGGATAGATCTCAAAGGTAATTTGCTGGACTTTAACTCTTCTTCTAAGGTTCTTTATTGAAATTCCCAAGTATTAGCTTGCAAATCTTTAAATGAAACTAGATTTTATGTTTTCAATGCTAGATCTAATAATTTTATGAATGTTTTGTGAAATCTTTTTAGATCTCATTCAATGCTGAAATTAGATAGATTCAATTATTTTTTTAATTCAATTAAATGATTAATTGAGTCTTCAATTGATGGCACATTAATTTAATCCCGGAATAATGCAATTGGTGTTGTTTTAAGGTGTTTTTCGGTTGTTTTAGGGGCTATTTTAGGTGCTTAAATATTGCTGGAGATATAAGGATGGTTTGGATGTGTTTTTGGTTCATAATTGAAGTGGATTAGATGTTAGAATCATTAGGTTTTGGGCTGATGTTGTTCGGATGTGTTTTGGCTTAGTTTTCGGTCTTTTCGGCTAAGTTTTCGGTAATTTTGTGGAGGTTTGATGTGGCTGCTGGTTTGAGCATGTTATGATGTGAATATCCTCTGTTTTTAATGATGTAGAGGTAGTGCAAGAAGGTGCATAAGTGGCTGGTGCATTGGTGTTGCCATCAGAGCATCCGCGAAGGCTCGTTTTACTTGACGGTGAGTGTTTTCGGACTTAAAGTGATCGCGTTTGATACGGTTCTGTTTTGGGGACTATGGAAGAGTGTGAAAACTTTCCATAGTTCAAGAGTAAGTAAAGTAAATGTTTTTGATATATCAACATGAGTTTTGGCTACATTCGATAAAGGCATTAATATTGGTAATGCAATGAGATTCTTGGAAATGCATGAACATGATTTGAATTGGTGCATGCATGAGAAATACTTGTTGAAATGCATAGTTTATCAAACATCCATGATTATGAAAAATTATGAGAAATAATTTGGAATACAATATAGTTAATTGCCTTACATATGATGGTGCCTTTGGGAATGGCTTTTGGTTCATTTGTTGAACATATTATGCATGCATTATGGGCAGAAAGTTATCATGCACATTTGATTATGATATTGGCTTAGTGACACTAACTTTATATTTGAATACGAATGACATGTCATTAGGATTGTCTTAAGTGCACTATAAACATTATTGAGAATAAAGAATATTGCTTACACGTAACAAGGGTGACTTTGTATACAATCGTGCGTGGTAGAGCCGCCTACACGTAACAAGGGTGACTATGTATCTAATCGTGCGTGGTAGTGCTATAATGGTGACTTCGTGTCATGTCAATGGTGACTTCGTATCATGTTAATGGTGACTTGGTGTCATGTTAATGGTGACTTTGCATCATGACGAGACTAATGGTCTCTAACAATGGATCCGTGTATTCGGTGAACTTAAGGTTCACAATAAGTGATCACTAGAAGCCAATATGCATACATGGATTATAAGAGAACATTGTGCATCATTCATGAAATGTATTGATAATGTTGAACATACTCAAGAAAGTGATTTGATGTTATAGACATGGACGTTGAATGTTACGCATGCATGTTTTTAATGATGCATTGCAAACTATGGTTTCTTTATGGTTTTAAATAGATGTATTGATGATCTTGTGTAGAGCTTCCTATACTAAGCATGTTTGCTTAAGCTCTCTTTTCATCCTTGTAGAAAAATAAAAGCACTCGGGACTACATTCGGAGCAAGGAAACCAAGGGGAAAGGTTACTTCAAAATTCGGTATGTTTTGACAAATAGGTTGGGGCTTGGCAATGTGTAAATCCAACCTATGTGAGGAGTGTGAACTTGACTTTGGTTTATATTTAAATAAGACTTATGTTGCTTGATTGTTAATTGATGAACTATGGTGATGTTTGGATTGTTGAAGCATGTACTTGCATGGTCGTTATGTTTTTAATCATGTTCTAGGTAGCATGCCTATAGTTTATTTGATGTTCTTGACGTTGATAATCATGTGTTATATGTTGCTATTTATGCTTAGGGTTAATGCATATAGTTAATAGGGATTAATGGTTGTGTTTGAGCCGATGATGTTCACTTAGTGTGATGGAATTTTTAGGTTCCAAAACTAAAGTTTCTAAACCTTAGGGAAGGTTCTGAAACCTTTGCCAAACAGTTTCGAAACCTTTAGGAAGGTTTCGAAACCTTGAGGGCAATTTCAATTCTGGAAAGTTACTGGACGCGAAAAGTTTCGAAACCTTCTGGGAAGTTTCGAAACCTTTTACAAAATGTTTTGAAACCTTTATGAAAGGTTTCGAAACCTTTGGCTTCTAGAAATTGATAGTTGCTGGAAATTGCATTTTAATCCTCAATATCTTTTTTTGTTCAATTAGGGTATCTACAGATGTTATTTTGAGCTGAAAGTTCACATGGATGCATAAAATTGATTTAATTTCAAGACGCTTAACTCAATTTGGTAGAATTCCTTATAATTTGAAAGATTTACATTTTGGTCCCTAAATTAGTAAAACATGCAATAAATGAAGTTAGAATGCTCCGTTTGAGTTAAAATTTTCCGTGAGGGATACTCGTATGTTTAATTGAACTTTGATGAAAATAATTTCTACTTTGTTATTAGAATTTAAAAGTTTTACGCTTTAGTCCTTAATTTACTCAAGTATTTAATTGGATGTTTGTTTATGATCAGATTGTTTCTGTTAATGCCTTGTATGAGACCTTGATATGTAAGAATACAATTATGCATCTAGAAGAAAAAATATAACGATTTTAGGGTTGTTTATCGAATCGGACCTTCGCGGGTTTGGTTTGATATTCCCCATGTAACCCATTAGTGTCGGTTCCGTCTAGGCCGGGCTAAGGGGGTTACATTTGGTGGTATCAGAGCCAGGTTTGTAAAGTGTGTAGTTGGTTGGTTAAAGCATGTGTAGAATTACTAGGTTGTGTGTTTAAATATGCGATTGATCATGATATGTTGTTGGTGTATGAAAATCTATTTAGGATGATTATACTTTGAGTAATGATGGTTAAACTGGGGTTATCGGTTACACATTGCCAATGCCAACATATTTTCAGATGCTCTCAGTTTTCCCTTGGATCTTGCCCGAATGTAAGTTTGTTTTATTTTAATATTATGTTTTAAACTACATGTTCAAAGTTTTTGGAATATGCTTCTGAGATGTAAGTCACTAGCTAGTGTTGTTATGAACATTGATGGTCAAGATTGAGGATTAAACGACTGATAGGGAAGAGTAATTTCTTCCTCCTCTGTGAGTGTGCCTTCGGTTAGGCAAGAAGGTTAGTTTGTAGTGTTGCACTGTTCTTTCGGGTGTGTTTTAGTTTGCTGAAGCTGATACGGCTGTTGCTAATCTGACTTGGGAGTTGTCAATAGGATGGTAGTTGAAGTTGTTGGAATTGAGGATGTTATTTGTGAGTGTGAACAATAATTATGTTTAGAGTAAGAGTACATATATGTATATATCTATAGATAATGTTTTTAAGTCAATTAAATGATTAATTGAGTCTTCAATTGATGCTACATTAATTTAATCCAGGAATAATACAATCGGTGTTGTTTTAAGGTGTTTTTCGGTTGTTTTAGGGCTATTTTAGGTTCTTAAACGTTTTTGGAGATATAAGGATGGTTTGGATGTGTTTTTGGTTTATAATTTAAGTGGATTAGATGTTAGAATCATTAGGTTTTGGGCTGATATTGTTCGGATGCGTTTCGGCTTAGTTTTCAATTTTTCGGCTAAATTTTCGATAATTTTGTGGAGGTTTGATGTGGCTGTTGGTTTGAGCATGTTATGATGTGATTATACTCTGTTTTTAATGATGTAGAGGTAGTGCAAGAAGGTGTATAAGTGGCTGGTGCATTGGCGTTGTCATTAGAGCATCGGCGAAGGCTCGTTTTCCTTGTCGGTAAGTGTTTTCGGACTTAAAGTGAATCGCGTTTGGTACAGCTCTGTTTTGGGGACTATGGAAGAGTGTGAAAAATTTACATAGTTCAAGAATAAGTAAAGTAAATGTTTTTGATATATCAACATGAGTTTCTACTACATTCGATAAAGGCATTAATGTTTGTAATGCAATGAGATTCTTGGAAATGCATGAACATGATTTAAATTTGGTGCATACATGTGAAATACTTGTTGAAATGCATAGTTTATCAAACATCCATGATTATAGAAAATTATGAGAAATAATTTGGAATACAATATGGTTAATTGCATTACATATGATGGTGCCTTTGGGCATGGCTTTTGGTTCATTTGTTGAACATATTATGCATGCATTATGGGCAGAAAGTTATCATGCACATTTGATTATGATATTGGCTTAGTGACACTAACTTTTGATTCGAATACGAATGACATGTCATTAGGATTGTCTTAAGTGCACTATAAACATTATTGAGAATAAAGAATATTGCCTACACGTAACAAGGTTACTCTGTGTCCAATCGTGCGTGGTAGAGCCTCCTACACGTAACAAGGGTGACTATGTGTCTAATCGTGCGTGGTAGTGCTATAATGGTGACTTCGTATCATATCAATGGTGACTTTGTGTCATGTTAATGGTGACTTTGTGTCATGACGAGACTAATGGTCTCTAACAATGGATTCGTATATTCGGTGAACTTATGGTTCACAATAAGTGATCACTAGAAGCCAATATACATACATGGATTAAAAGAGAACATTGTGCATCATTCATGAAATGTATTGATAATGTTAAACATACTCAAGAAAGTGATTTGATGTTATAGACATGGACGTAGAATGTTAAGCATGCATGTTTTTAATGATGCATTGTAAACTACGGTTTCTTTATGGTTTTAAATAGATGCATTGATGATCTTGTGTAGAGCTTCCTCACTAAGCATGTTTGCTTAAGCTCTCTTTTCATCCTTGCAGAAAAATAATGGCACTCGGGACTACACTCGGAGCAAGAAAACCAAGGGGAAAGGTTACTTCAAATTCGGTATGTCTTGACAAATAAGTTGGGGCTTGGCAATGTGTAAATCCAACCTATGTGAGGAGTGTGAACTTGACTTTGGTTTATATTGAAATAAGACTTATGTTGCTTGATTTTTAATTGATGAACTATGGTGATGTTTGCATTGTTGAAGCATGTACTTGCATGGTCGTTATGTTTTTAATCATGTTCTAGGTAGCATGCCTATAGTTTATTTGATGTTCTTGACGTTGATAATCATGTGTTATATGTTGCTATTTATGCTTAGGGTTAATGCATATAGTTAATTGGGATTGACAGTTGTGTTTGAGCCGATGATGTTCACTTAGTGTGATGGAATTTTTAGGTTCCAGAACTAAAGTTTCGAAACCTTAGGGAAGGTTTCGAAACCTTTGCCAAATAGTTTCGAAACCTTCAAGAAGGTTTCAAAACCTTGAGGGCAATTTCAATTCTGGAAAGTTACTGGACGCAAAAAGTTTCAAAACTTTCTGGGAAGTTTCGAAATCTTTTACAAAAGGTTTCGAAACCTTTATGAAAGGTTTCGAAACCTTTGGCTTCTAGAAATTGATAGTTGCTGGAAATTGCATTTTAATCCTAAATATCTTTCTTTGTTCAATTAGGGTATCTACAGATGTTATTTTGAGCTAAAATTTCATATGGATGCATAAAATTGATTTAATTTCAAGACGACTAACTCAATTTGGAATAAGTCCTTATATTTTGAAAGATTTACATTTTGGTCCCTAAATTAGTGAAACATGCAATAGATGAAGTTAGAATGCTCCGTTTGAGTTGAAATTTTCTGTGAGGGATACTCGTATGTTTAATTAAACTTTGATGAAAAGAATTTCTACTTGTTATTAGAATTTAAAAGTTTTAAGCTTTAGTCCTTAATTTACTCAAGTGTTTAATTGGATGTTTGTTTATGATCGGATTGTTTCCGTTAATGCCTTGTATGAGACCTTGACATGTAGGAATACAATTATGCATCTAGAAGAAAAAAAATATAACGATTTTAGGGTTGTTTATCGAAGAGGACCTTCGCGGGTTTGGTTTGATATTCCCCGTGTAACCCATTAGTGTCGGTTTCGTCTAGGCTGGGCTAAGGGGGTTACCCCCTTGGGAATTCACCAGCTTCCTCTTAATCATCATGTATGAGTTCTTCATAATCATCTAGTTGTACGAAATTGTTGTGATAAAATTGATCAGCTTCCCTTGACAGCTTAGAGTCTGCTTTCAAAATGCCCTGACATTCTTAAGAATCATCCACGTACTAAAAAGAGTCTGCTTTGATCTGATACTCGCATAGTGAGCTCACCCTTCTCACAATTAATGAGAATGTGACCAGTTGCTAGGAAAGACTTCCCCAAGATGATGGGTGCATTAGCATCAACCTCACAACCAAGTATAAGAAAGTCAACTAGAAACACGAATTTGCCCACCCTCACTATGACATCTTCGACATTCCCCTCTAGTGTCACATGGGAACGATCGGCTAGTTGTAATATGACAGGAGTGGGTCTCGTATCTCCCATGACAAGCTTCATAAAGATTAATTTGGGTATCAGATTCACACTATGACATCTTCACACACGAAATGATAAAGCTGCTTGGATTCTTCTTCATTGGCAATTTGGTCAAAGCAGAGCAGTACTCTTTTTTCGTGGCAATTTTCTCAAACTTCTTCCCCTTCCGCTTCTTTGTTACTATCTCCTTCAGAAATTTAGCGTAGGTGGGCATCTGGTCAATTGCCTCCAAGAGTGGTACATTTATATGTAACTGATCCAACTTGTCCACAAACTTTTTGAACTGAACCTCATCATTGTGCTTCTTCAGCCTCTGAGGAAAGGGTGGGGGGGTCTAACATCTTCCACTGCTGGGGTAGGAACTGATTTCGCCATGACATTTTCTCTCGCTACATCAGTAGGCTCCTTTGTCAAACTTTCCTCCTTTTCCTTTTCCTCGAGAATTCGCTCAGGAATTTCTTCTTGCATAGGTTTAGGTAAGGAATAATCAGTCTTCTTCCCCTTAAATTTATCTTGCTGATTAATCTGCTTGCCACTCCTTAGAGTGATTGCACTACAGTGCTCTTTACCGTGTGGCTTAGTGACTTCATTATCATTGGGCAAATGTCTTGGCTGACGCTCTTGTAATGCCATGGCAATTTGGCCAACCTGACTTTCCAGATTTTGCAATGAAGCACTATGGCTTTGCAGTAAAGTTCCTTGGTTCTTGATAGTTGTAGTATGCTCTTGAGCATCGTCTTTGTACTTAGAATAAATTCTTGCATAGTTGCCTCCAAAGAACTAGTATTTGATGATGATGACGCCCCCTTGTTCAAATTATGCCATGGCATATTCGCTTGAAAATTCTGGGCTCATTAGCATTCTGATTCCGAGCTGGTGAGTTAGCATTGCTGGATCCTTAGTTTTCGCATGAAATATTTGGCTGCAGATGCATCCTGGATTATATCTGTTGGAGTAAGGATTGTTGTTGCTTCTGTTAAAATTGCCCCAATAGTTGGTTGTCTCATGATTTTCTAGGCACTCATTCTTATGGTGATTGTCATGGCATAATAGACATGCTGAGTTGGCCATCTTTACTTCCTTCACTTCATTCGAATGTTGCATGCTCTTCAACATGTTGGTGATAGCTAAGATTTGGGCGGATAGTGAGTCCTTAGCTTCATGTTCAAATGTCCCTTGCGCCTTCCTCCCGGTTCCAAGTCTTGTAGAAGGAAATTGATAGTCATTGTTGGCAATTCTATCAAGAATGTCGAATGCATCCTTGGGTGATTTCTCAAGCAAAGTTCCATTTTCCGAGGCATCTATCATCATCCTGGTAGGTGCATTAACTCCGTTGTACAACATTACAACTTGAGTCCAACCTTGAAAGCCATGATTTGTACACTTCCGAAGTAATCCTTTGTATCGATCCCAACATTCGCACATAGATTCGTCGTCACCTTGTTGAAAAGAAGCAATGTCATTCCTAAGATGATTGTTGAGATTCAGAGGATTATGCCGTAGCAAAAAGCTCTTGCATAGATCAGCCCATGACTTCATCGATCTGGATGATACTCCACTCAACCATGCCCTTGCTCGGTCACATAGGGAATAAGGGAATAGCTTGAGTTTCAACATATCCTCGTGTACTCCTTGTTGACGAAATGAGTCACAAACTTCAAAGAACAATTGAATATGTTGCCTTGCATATTCATGCACCATACCTTCAAATTGCCCAATTCAATTTAGCATAATGAACATGACAGGCTTTAATTCAAAGTGGGTAGCTTGAATTTCTAGTGCAACGATGCCAGGATTGAGATCATCCAAGATGGGATTTAAATGATCCCTAATAGTCCTCCGTCGAGGTGTAGTAGCATACAGATTTACCTCGACATTTTGAATTACTAGGTTCTGCATTGGTGGGTCCATCAGTAGACCTTCTAGTCACGTACTAGCAAAAAGCCCTGAAAAGAGAAACAAGAAAAACAAGTAAAACTAAACTAAAAAATAAATAAATAAAATAAAGCAAAAATGCCAAGGTAAAAATGACAAACTTTACTCGCCAGATCCCCGGTAACGGTGCCAAAAACTTGGTGTGTCATGTGTAGTGCCAACATAGAGTATACGAACACACATATATGTGCAAGTATACACAGTCGTACAAGTAATAAAGAATGAGTGAGTATCATTCCCACAAGGATCGGGGTAAAGTATGCAGTTACATTTGCCAAGGCAAAAAGGTGTCACTAACTAAAAGGAAAATAAAGATAAAGATATAAACAAGTTGTAATGGATATGTATGGTGAAGATGTAATGAAGAAATGCTATGGCAATTTTAGAGTGCAAGCAACTAAAATATGCCAAGGCAAAATGGAATAGATGGTGGTGGCATGATAAATGTATGAATGTGGTATGTGAAGTGTATGGTAATGTGATTACAAGTGAACAAAGAAAATAGAAAAAACAGAAGAAACAGAGGAAAACTTTGTAAATGCCAAGGCAAAAACAAGATAAGAGAACACAGGTGAGGAATATGTCGTAATGATCCTCAATTGATGAGTCTTGCTGGGAATAACTGGTGGTGACTTCTATGATCTCCTACCCCTTACCCTTACCTAACATAGGGCTGCTACAGTGTATACTTACTCGATAGAAGTTTCTAAAGTATTCCCGCTCTCTCGAGTCATAGGAACTTGACAAACTAAAATGTCATGGTATTTTCGCCTGTCACACGAATAATACTCTTGCCTACCAGTTAAAGCACACTCTTTTTAGTCGTTGAAGCCTTCACCTACGCCTCTCTCGAGTGCTCTAGGATCCAACTAGGCTCTATTTGCATTCTAGAACCCATTGTTCACGTAGATCCTCCCTTAGCTCCTCTCGGATGATCTAAGGATCTATAGTTGCGCCTCTCTCGAGTTCTCTATCATGTACCTAAATACGGGATACTCTCGTGCCTCTTATAATGCTTAAATAATTATCAACAATGAGTAAAGCAAATATACAAACACATAAAAGGCGATATATTAAATAAAATTATAAGATAATCATTCACAAAAGCATCCACCAAATAAAGCTAACACATGGTAGGTTAAAGAGTTTAAGAACAAATATTAACCACTAATACCATCCTTAAATCATCCATACAAAACCTCTTAAAGATATAAAATAAAGCAAAGGAAGAGGAAAGAAGACACCCTCGGTCCACGCCACAACCAGCTTTTTCGACCACCATGGGACGCCTTAGTATGCTTTCCCCTCTCGGGTGCCTAGCACGCCACTCCCTTCAAGCTCTATCAATGGAGGAACCCTTCGGTTGGGGAAGAAAAGTTGACGCTTTCTTCACCACTCTTTGATCTCCTTGTGCCTCAAAATCTGCTCCAAAGGTCCTCATTTTCTTGAATAAAGGTTACTCTATTATAAGGGGGTGAAAACCCTAAAAGATAGGTAAAAATCCATTTCTGCCCTCTTCTTGTCGTGGCATTTCTATAAGACTAGAAGAGGTGACAGTGGTCCCCTACTGAGGTGGCTCGCATACAGGCCATATTGGTTGTGTTCCCCTACTAAGGTGGTTGTGGCCAGGCTGTAGTGGTCCCAACTAGTTGTAATGGCTGTGGCCAGGCTATATTGGCTCCAGCTGGCACTCCTCTCAAAATATTTTTTTGTCCTGTAGTGTAGCACAGGAGTCCTCAAGATTTGCCATGGCATCTTCCCATTGTTATCATTTTGCGAATGTCATGACAAATTTCCTCAACTTTCCATTTTGCTTTACCTACACAACATCAACCAAAAGCACGACCTTTCCCATAAAATAGCACCTATTTCCTCACTATAAATTCCAAAACATAAACAACCACCAAATGCAATGTTATGATCCTAAATGCAACTAAATGAACCTAAATGTGCTTGAAGACAATAAATAACTTAAGTAAAAAGGCTTGAAATATATCCTTTTTGCAGAGTTATCACTGAGCTACAGAAGCTCAATTGGTACTGCCCCAATCGGTTCACATCAAACATATCATAGATAAGCATGCGAAGCATGAAAGAAATGGCATGACATGAGTATGATGAAGCTACCATATCCGCTAAACACAGATAATATACATGTACAAATATCGGCCCATGGCATATGCATATCAAGAGATGTTCAAATAGTATCTCAAGCCCGAAGGTTTCATATACCACATATATATCTCATGCATATCTCATATATATATAAGTAGTGCGGCCCGCGACCATTAACCATCGGGATCATACACTAAGAGCAGGACCCGCATCCACTAAGCATTGGAATCCCAGACTCTCGGATGAGGTACGCATCCACTAAGCATCGACATCCTATATCCATGCTTGGAATGGTTCATCAAGCATATTCGAACTGGCATGTGTCCACTAAGCATCGAGATCATACGTTTGGAAAGTTTTTGAGTGTTGCAATACTTTAATCATATAGTATAAAAATGTGTCCGGAACCACCATATATGTAACATCCCAATTTTGGGGTTAGTAGTTTGGGTATTAGTTAGGAGAATAAATTCGGGTTAAATTGGGTTCTTCGGTTCGTTATTCTGGGGAAATATAAAATAAAAGTATTTTAATCAAAAAAGTAATAATTTTGGAATATGGTTTAAAAAAATATTAAAAAGATGTTTCAAAATTAAAAGAATATTATTTAAACTTTAAATTGATTTTTAATTGTGCCTAATTATGCATTGGTGACCAAATTGTAATTTTTGGAAAACAATGGAGGATTTAATTTATAATCTTTGGAAATTGTTATTTTTAGTGACTAAATTTGAAAGCAAGCTATATTTAAAATCCTTAGAGGATTATTATGTCAATTAAATGATTAATTGAGTCTTCAATTGATGGCACATTAATTTAATCTTGGAATAATGCAATCGGTGTTGTTTTAAGGTGATTTTCGGTTGTTTTAGGGGTTGTTTTAGGTGTTTTGATGTTGCTAGAGATATAAGGATGGTTTGGATGTGTTTTTGGTTCATAATTGAAGTGGATTAGATGTTAGATTCATTAGGTTTGGGACTGATTTTGTTCGGATACGTTTCAGCTTAGTTTTCGGTCTTTTCGACTAAGTTTTCGGTAGTTTTGTGGAGGTTTGATGTGGCTGTTGGCTTGAGCATGTTATGATGTGAATATTCTCTGTTTTTAATGATGTAAAGGTAGTGCAAGAAGGTGCATAAGTGGCTGGTGCATTGGTGTTGCCACCGGAGCATCGGCGAGGGCTTGTTTTGCTTGTCGGTGAGTGTTTTTCGGACTTAAAGTGAATCGTATTGATACGGTTCTGTTTTGGGGACTATGGAAGAATGTGGAAACTTTCCATAGTTCAAGAGTAAGTAAAGTAAATATTTTTGATATATTAACATGAGCCTCGGCTATACTCGGTAAAGACATTGATGTTGGTAATGCAATGAGATTTTTGGAAATACATAAACATGATTTTGAATTGCTGCATGCATGAGATAATTGCTGAAAATGCATGGTTTAAAAAGGCATACATGGTTAAGGAAAACATGGAAAAATGAATTTGGAATATATGTGGTTATTTTCCCTCAAATTAAAGGTGCCATTGGGCATGACTTTCGGTTCATTTGTTGAGTATATTATGGATGCATTACGAGCTGAAAATGAATTGGAAGATTATGTGGTTATTTGCCTTGAAATTGATGGTGCCATTGAGCATGACATTTGGTTCATTTGTGAACATATTATCCATGCATTATGAGCAGCAAATTATCATGCACATTTGATTATGATATTGGCTTAGTGACACTAACTTTATATTCGAATACGAATGACATGTCATTAGGATTGTCTTAAGTGCACTATAAACAATATTGAGAGTAAATAATATTACCTACACGTAACAAGGGTGACTTTGTGTCCAATCGTGCGTGGTAGAGCCGCCTACACGTAACAAGAGTGACTATATGTCCAATCGTGCGTGGTAGTGCTATAATGGTGACTTTGTATCATGTCAATGGTGACTTTGTATCATGTCAATGGTGACTTGGTGTCATGTCAATGGTGACTTGGTGTCACGACGAGACTAATGGTCTCTAACAATGGATCCGTGTATTCGGTGAACTTAAGATTCACAATAAGTGATCACTAGAATCCAATATGCATACCTGGATTAAAAGAGAGCATTGTGTATCATTCATGAAATGTATTGATAATGTTGAACATACTCAAGAAAGTGATTTGATATTATAGACATGAACGTGGAACGTTAAGCATGCATGTTTTTAATGATGCATTGCAAACTATGGTTTCATTATGGTTTTAAATAGATACATTGGTGATCTTGTGTAGAGCTTCCTCACTAAGCATATTGGCTTAGGCTCTTTTTTCATCCTTGTAGAAAAATAATGGCACTCGGGACTACATTCGGAGCAAGGAAACCAAGGGGAAAGGTTATTTCAAATTCAGTAAGTTTTGACCAATAAGTTGGGGGCTTGGCAATGTGTAAACCCAACCTATGTGAGGAGTGTGAACTTTGACTTTGGTTTATATTGAAATAAGACCTATGTTGCTTGATTGTTAATTGATGAACTATGGTGATGTTTGGATTGTTGAAGCATGTACTTGCATGATCGTTTTGTTTTTAATCATGATCTAGGTAGCATGCTTATAGTTTGCTTGATATTCTTGACGTTGATAATCATGTGCTATATGTTATTAATTATGCCTAGGACTTATACATATAGATGGTAGTGTTTGATGGTTGTGTTTGAGCCGATGATGTTCACTAAGTGTGATAGAATTTTTAGGTTCCAGACCTAAAGTTTTGAAACCTTAGGAAAGGTTTCGAAACCTTTGCCAAACAGTTTCGAAACCTTCAGGATGGTTTCGAAACCTTGCGAGCAATTTCAATTCTGGAAAGTTACTGGACGCGAAAAGTTTCGAAACCTTTAGGGAAGTTTCGAAACCTTTTTCAAAATGTTTCGAAACCTTTATGGAAGGTTTTGAAACCTTTGACTACCACGAATTGATAGTTGCTGGAAATTATACTTTAGTCCCGGATACCTTCCTTTGTTCAATTAGGGTATCTATAGATGTTATTTTGAGATAAAATTTCACATGGATGCATAAAGTTGATTTAATTTCAATATGGATAACTCAATTTGGAAGAAGTCCTTATAATCTGCAAGATTTACATTTTGGTCCTTAACATAGTGAAACATGTAATTGATAAAGTTAGAATGCTCCGTTTGACTTGAAATTTTCCGTGAGGGATACTCGTATGTTTAATTGAACTTTGATGAAAAGAATTTCTACTTTGTTGTTAGAATTTAAAAGTTTTACGTTTTAGTCTTTAATTTATTTAAGTGTTCAATCGGATGTTTGTTTATGATCGGATTGTTTCCGTTAATGCCTTGTATGAGACATTGACATGTAGGAATACAATTATGCATCTAGAAGAAAAAATATATAATGGTTTTCGGTTGTTTATCGAATCAGACCTTCGCGGGTTTGGTTTGATATTCCCCGTGTAACCCATTAGTATCGATTCCGTCTAGGCCAGGATAAGGGGGTTACAATATAGTAATATATAACTCTAGGCGACCCTTTAGTACTAAGAAAGGTCCCTAGCTTACCATAGCATATATTCATTTCATTATGCCTCTCGGGTTCTCATCATTTATCAATTCATATCGATTTTTATGATTTGACCAATAATACTTAATTGAGGCTAAGGTACTAATTTATGGGTTTTACTATTCATTGATAAGCTAAATCAACCTATAGGAACCCATATCTTGACCTAAGGACCCCTTGAACTTAACCTTCAAAAACTTGTGCAAAAAGCCCAATGGTATCGATACACCTAGAGGAGGGTATCAAAACGCTTACGGTATCGATACACCTCCCTCATATATCGATTCCCAATCTATTTAGTCCAACTAACCCAAGAAAACTCGACCATTTTGACACTCCTATATGGAGTATCGAAACGCTTACTTGTTTCGATACACCCCCCAAAGATGTATCAAACCGATTTGCTATTGGAGGTACCGTTATCGAAACACAGGCTAGGCGTTCTAAAACACCTACCATATTCACCTTAAACTTCTCTTTGGGGGTATCGATACACTTATAGAGGGTTTTGATCCCCTTGCACGAAAGGTGTAGTTTTAAGCTTCTAATTGCCTAGAATTCTATCCAAAAACTATTCATTCAATCCCAATTTGATCCTACACACTAAGGGAATAATCTTAAGCATGATTACAACTTATTTTCGAAGGTTAATCAACAAATTCATAATCCACTATTAAAGGCCAACTTAATTTACCAAGCATACAACTGATCAAAAACCATGCTACTAAGCTTAAAACGTTAAAATGCATGATGATTAGCAGTTGGAAGAGTACCAACCTTGAAAAAAAGAACTCGAGCTCGTAAGCAAGCTTAAACCTTCTCCTTCATAAAAGCTCTTGAGGGATCTCTAAGCTCTTACTCTACAAGATAGATTAAACAAGAGATTAGATACACTTGGGAATGATTCTCCAAATCTAAAAACACTAGAAAGCTTAGAATTTAAGCTCCCAAGCACTTTAATCTTGGACTACTCCCAAAACCACCCTAAAACTTTTGCCTCCAAACGTGGTGAATCGAACCTTGTTTTATCGATCGTCTTGTACTCTTCAACTTTGTCTCCAACCAGAAGATGAGATTCCAAGCAAAAACTCCAAAGATCCAACCTTTTTTCAAACTTTCTCTTATTACAAATATGAAGGTGGAGTGAAGAAAAGAAAAGAAGATGAAATCACTCCTCTGCAGGGGAAGTAAACCCCTTTTTTCACATCCAATTTTGTTATTTACCAAAATACCCCTAACATAATTTCCTAAGACCTAAACCAACACAAGCCCAACTAGCCTAAGGCCCAACAAGGCTAAAATCACATAAACCCAGGGCCCAAAACCAAAGCCCAACACCTCAGTTTAACCCGTCACTCAGATATGAATCTGGGCCGTGACAACTATGCTCTCCATAAAAAAAATTTGTCCTCGAAATTTACCTGTCAGAAAGAGATGTGGATGTTGAGCTCTCATGTCCTTCTCAACTTTCCATGTTGCTTCTTCGACTCCTTGGTTTCTCCATAAAACCTTTACCAACGGTATACACTTGTTTCGAAGTTCCTTTACTCCTCTATCCAAGATCCCTATTGGCCTTTCCTCGTAAGTCAAATCCGTATTGACTTCAAGGTGAACCACGTGAGAAAGATTTGAACGGTAACGCCTTAGTATGGACACGTGGAATACATCATAGATACATGCTAACTCTGGAGGTAAAGCTATCCTGTAAGCCACTATTCCCACTCTCTAAATAACCTCGTACGGTCTCACATACCTTAGACTCAACTTTCTTTTTCGTCCAAATTGGATAATTCCTTTCCAAGGAGATACCTTGAGAAACACTTTTTCTCCCAATACATACTCTATGTGCTTACGCTTACGGTTCGCATAATGTTTTTGTCGATCAAACGCTGCTTGCAACCTTTCTTTGATTATCTAAACTTTCTTTTCAGATTCCTTAACAAGATCAAAACCTACTATCCTTCTTTCATTAAACTAGCTCCAACACAAAGGTATCCTACACCTACTCCCGTACATGGCCTCAAAAGTTGCCATCTTGATACTTGATTGATAATTGTTGTAGGTCAACTCCACAAGCGGTAATTGATCCTTCCAACTCCGAGAAAATCCTACAACACAACACCTAAGCATATCCTCCAAGATCCAGATGAGGCTCTCAAACTGTTCATCGTTTTGAGGAAAAAAATTTGTACAAAAGTGCAACTTGGTATACAGCTCCTTATGGATAGTCCTCCACAACCTTGTTGTGAACCTTATATCCCTATCCGATATGATCGATGAATGTACAACATGCAACCTTACGATCTCCTTTATATACAACTATGCCAACTTTTCCAAACTGAAGTTCATCCTTACCAATAAAAAATGACCTGACTTAGTCAACCAGTCAACAATAATCCACATAGCATCATGCTTCCTTATCGTCATCCTTAACCCGGTGACAAAGTGCATGGTCACGCGATCCCACTTCCACTGTGGAATTTGGATAGGCTGAAGCAAACCTTAAGGAACTTGATGTTCCGCTTTCACAAGCTGACATGCCAAACACCTCATCGCAAACTCAGAAATATCTCTTTTCATACAAGGCCACCAAAAGAAAGGAAAAAGATATTTTTACTACCCGAATGAACAGAAAATGGTCTATGTTAAGCTTCCCTTAAGATACGGTCTCTTAGATCCTCAAGAGTAGGGAAACATAAAAGACCCTTGAAGTACAGAAATCCACCATCTCCTACCTCAAAGTCTGAAACAACACCTCTATGACAAGCCTCTAACTGAGATACCAACTCCTTATCTAACATCCTAACTCTCTTTATCTCCTGAATAAGTATAGGCTCAACACGCAGCTCCGTTAATAGACCACCATCCTCAATCATACTCAACCGGGTAAACATGGACATCAAGTCCGACATAGACTTCCGACTTAGAGCATCGACAATCATATTCGCCTTACCAGGGTGATACTCTATGATACAATCATAGTCCTTTAGCAACTTTATCCACCGTCATTCTCTCAGATTCAACTCCTTCTGGGTAAGCAGATACTTCAAACTCTTGTGATTGGAATAAATATAGCATTTATCCTCAAAGAGATAATGCCTCCATATCTTCAACGTGAAAATAACCACCGCAAGGTCAAGATCATGTGTAAGATAATTTTTCTCATGGGGTTTCAATTGTCTCGAGGCATAAGCAACCACCTTATCATCTTGCATGAGTACACAACCCAACCCATTGGTGGAAGCATCACTAAACACCACATAATCTTTTCCCGGTTCTGGTTACGTTAAGATCGTTGCCTCTGTAAGATAAGCCTTAAGATGGTCAAAACTTTGGTGTCTTCTCTCGTTCCACACGAACGGAACCCCTTTCTAACGCAATTTGGTTAACGATGCTGCTATGATCGAAAGCCTTTAAAAAACCTCCTATAGTATCAGATAATCCAAGGAAGCTATAGACTTCTGATACATTCTTGGGTGGTGTCTATTCCCCCACAACTTTGAATTTTTTGAGGATCTACACGGATTCCATTCCACCACACCTCTAACAACCAGAACTCACACTTACTGAACTTGGCGTAGAGACACCTATCCTTCAGAACCTGAAGAACCACTCTGAGGTAATATTCATACTCCTGCTCTGAGCGTGAATACACCAACATATCATCTATGAACAAAACCACAAATTGATCCAAGTAAGAATGAAAGATACGATTCATCAAGCCCATAAAAGCTGCTAGAGCATTCGTGAGCCCAAACGGCATCACTAAGAAGTCATAAATCCTGTACTATATCCTAAAAGCAATCTTTTGGACATCTTCCTCTATCACCTTTAACTAATAGTACCCTGATCTAATATTAGTATTAGAAAGCACACGAGTAGCTCTCAACTGATCAAATAGATCATCGATCTTAGGCAAAGGATAACGATTGTTGATCGTAACCTTATTGAGCTGAATGTAATTGATACACATCCTCATCAATCTGTCCTTCTTAACAAACAAAATCGGTGCTCCCTACGATGACATACACGGTCTAATGAAACCTCTATCAAGTAACTCTTGGATTTTTGTTTCAACTCTTTCATCTCTATCGGTGCCATACGATAAGGTGCTATGGAGACTGGTGTCATGCCTGGCAATACCTCAATCTGAAACTTTAACTCACGGTCAGGAGGTAAACCCGACAACTCTTCTAGAAACATATCGGTAAACTCACAAACTGTTCTTAAACTCTCTAACCTCGAACTCTCCACAATCATGTCCACAACATGACCTAAGAAAGCCTCACAACCCTGTTGGATTAGCCTTTGATATGAAAAAGTTGATACAATGTTCGATAAACATGGGTTTCTCTCACCCCTAACTACAAGTTTAGATCCATCCACACCATGGAGCTTCAAACTCTTTGACCTAAACCCAAGACTTGTATCGTGTTCGAATAACCAATCCATCCCTAGGATTACATCGAACTCTTGGAAAGGTAAAACCATAAGGTCATCTGAAAAGATCAAGCCTTGTACCTCGATCGGACACCTCTGAAAAACATTATCCATCAACACATCTAAACCCAACGGGTTTGTCACATGGACTCCTATTTCTAGATCCTCGATTGGAATCCCCAATGCTGAGATATCCCACTACGGATATAGGAGTGGGTAGACCCAAGTCCACAAGAGCAAGTCTAAGAACTGAAAACAAGATAAACGTACCTGAGATAACATCGATAGCTGCACAATCCTTCTTTGCCCTCACAACATACTACCTAGCCGGTGCTCTCGCCATAGACTGAAAGGTACCACCCGAACCATGACTTTCCCCTCCACAGGTAAAATCTTGGCCCCTCTGGCTCGGATTACCAGCCCTCTGAACTTGTTCTAACGACACTCTAGCCTTCTCAAGACAGTCCCTCAAGAAGTGATCCATCGATCCACAACGATAACAAGCTCTAGCCACTCCCCACCACTTACCCATTAGGTTTCGTGCACACTAAGGGCAAGCCAGAACACCCAAACTCGTATGAAAACTCTTTGGGCTCATCATCAGGGATGACGTAGACTGTATCCTCTTATCGGCTAACTCAAACCTGCGATTCGATCTTGCACTTTGATTAGAAACCCCTCTATTCTAATTCCAACGGTTCTTATTCCTCCTCAAAAATGATTGAGAACTGATGAAGTGGTTTTGATTACCTCCACTTGTACCACATTGACCGGAAGAAGAATCATAGGTCAACCCTTGCATTTGCTCCAAGGACTTGGCACTAACTGTCAACTTAGAAAATACCTTAGTTGAGGTAGCAATAAGGTATGTTTGTATCTTTTTCCTTAAGTCTCTTAAGATCCTCTTGCATCTCATTTTCTCGGTAGCCACTAACTCCTGGATACCTACTTAGCTATAGAAACTCTTGCTCATAAGCAAACACAGAACGGTTCCCTTGCACAAGATGAGTAAAACGCTCCCTCAGGATGTTGATGTGAGCTTCACCTACATACTTATTCTCGAACTCATCGAGGAAGTCATTCAAAGTTGGTCCGTCAGGCTTCTAACCCAGCTCCACCTTCTCTCATTACTAACGTGTATTGCCTTTCAGGAGTGACAATACACATGACAACTTGTCCTCTGATCTTAGCCATAACTGCATCATGATCCAACGATTGTCATGCAAATATTGGTTAGCTTTCACGGGATTATCCTAATGATGCGTGTAATATAAGCGCAATTTGAGTGCAAGTATACACGTCGCCAAGTAATAAAATGATAAGTATATCGTGTATCATCTACATAGGGATTGGTATACTTAATATGTTTCCTCTTGTTCCCTTGCTCCTGAAAAGAAAGTAAAAACACAGATGAGTTGATATGTTTAACTAACTAAATAATTAAATAACAAAACATAAAATAAAAGGTTGAGAACGATTATAGAGAAAGTGGGTAGGATCCAGCTGTGTCAATTAGTGGATTCAATTGATCTTCTTCTTGTCCAATGCAATCACACAACACTACTATGACAGTACTGCAGATACAGCCTCGACAGTATTAGTGTTCTCTGCCACGACAATCTCTTGCTCTTGGGCAAAGGCATAAAAGTTCAGCAAAGTGTCCGTAAGTGACTCCACTCATCTCTAAGTCAAAGTGTTGTTGATGACCAGTCCTTGACGATACCTCTCGGCGTAAATTAACGATAACCACCAACCAATCCAACACTTCTTTTAGCTGCTAAAACTCTTAACCTATCTCTAGGCCGAGTTAGTGTCTACAACACCATACTTACCCCTTTCGTGAATCTACATCTCTCGATGCTAGATAAATAGATTACTTAATATGTGCAAATATACACATCGTCAAGTAATAAAGTGATAAGCATATCGTGTATCGTCTCCACAGGGATTGGTATACTTAATATGTCTACCTTTGTTCCCTTGCTCTTAAAAGATAAAGTAAAAATACAGATAAGTGGATTTGTTTAACTAATTAGATAATTAAATAACAAAACATAAAATAAAGGATTGAGAATCATATAGAGAAAGTAGGTAGGATCCAGCTGCGTCAATTAGTGGATTCAATTGATCTTCTTCTTGTTCAATGCAATTACACAATACTGCTTCGGCAGTACAGTAGATACAACTTCGGCAACATTAGTGTTCTCTGCCGCGGCAATCTCTTGCTCTTGGGCAGATGCATCAAAGTTCAGCAAAGTGTCCGTAGATGACTTCGCTTATCTCTAAGTCAAAGCACTGTTGATGACTGGTCCTTGACGATACCTCTCAGCGTAAATCAACGATAATCACAAACCAATCCAACACTTCTTTTAGTTGCTAAAACTCTTAACCTATCTCTAGGCCGAGTTAGTATCTACAACACTGTACTTATCCCTTTCGTGAATCTACACCTCTCGATGCTAGATAAATATATTACTTACAAACTTCTCTCTCGAGCTTGAATATAAAAATAAAGAATGGCAATAGGATAAGCAAACTTTGATATATTATTATTACATAAGAACAAAGATACAAGAATCAATCTCCTCTCACTAATATCGACAACCTTCACCTATCCCTAAGAAGTTTAGAACATATTGTCGTTAAGTAAAATTCTTAGGGAGAAGGATTTCTCTAAAAATCGGCTCTCTTAAACAATATGGCTGGATAGGGTATATATAGTTTTAACCTAGGGCAAACCTTTCCTAAATAGACTTGTACTTGGAGTAGGGAACAAGTCTTCTCGGATCTGATATTTCCAAGTTTGTCGCCTTCTAGAAGGGTTTTCCCGCTTGATCTTTAACTTGGGCTTTTAGCGCGCTAGCTTGGTCCAATCAGTACGCTGCATCTTCTAGAATGTTCTCTATATTTTTATCTTTCATTGCGCCTTCATTGTTGGTGCTGCCATACTGGATTCTGCCGCGGCATTGTGTTCTGCCTCGGCCTCAAAACTGCTTCACTACCGCTTTTGCCCTGGATATTCCTTCATGTACAAAATATGTAATAATATATGCATTCTCTATAAATATTGACTTTGTAAGTAGGGATCACGGAATATCCAATACTTGCCAAAGAGTTCATATTTCGGTTCAAGTTAGTGTTTAATAGATGCTTAAAGTTCCATAAGAAGGATAGTAAATAACTACCTTTTAGGCACTCATCACCTATCCTATATCATGGAACTCAACCACCCTACCTTCATACCCTTTCCACTGGTGCCTCTTAAGGCGTAGTAGACGGCTTCAGTATAGCTCTCACGATCCGGCTCAATGCCTGGTTCCACTGATGGAAATAGTTGACCCCTTGACCAACCACATCCTCAAACGATGCTTCCACAGCTAACATATACTCATAATCGGATTCCTCCCAAGAACCTCAACTGGAACATTCAAAAATTGAGCTTGATGTTATTAAGATCGGATCAAGGGTTCAGTTGAACCGATTAAGCTAATTAACTTAAATCCGGGAATTTGATTTTTATAAATGGTTTTCAAAGGATATAAAATATGGAAAAATACTCTAAAATTCTTATTTGGATTCTATTTGAATCTAGTAGACTCAATTTTGTAAAATTACACTATGAACCTTGACATTTTGGAAAATAGTGACTATTTCTTAAAAATGACTATTTTAGCGACTAAAATATAATTGGGTCAATACTTAGAATCTTTAAGGGTCTATTTAATCAATCTTTTTCATTAGATCTAACCTTCTAAAAATCACTTTTATAAATTCTTTTAATCACCAATTAATATTTAATTGATGCATATTTCCCATTTTTTACCAAAATCACAATTTCACATAACTTCCAATTTTCTATCAACTTCAATTTTATCAAGGTAAATCGTATCTTTTTGATTCAATTTCGTTCATATTAATTTCTCCTTGTTTCTCTTCAACTTTCTTATATTTTACAACTTCTTTTTCATGGGTTTTTCAATTGGAAGGAGGTTGAATATTGTTAAGAGGTAAGAAAATATTCAAACCTCTGACATTTGAGTTTTTTCTTGAAATTCTCAAGTGTTTGATCCATTACATTGAGTTCTTGATTTGTTTTATGGTTTTAATTGATGATTTTCAATTTTTATCGGTTAATTTTGATTGAATTGATGCAATCCCTTAATAAGGTGATACCTGATGGTTTTCAATGGGTAAAACAATGAATTGTAATGTGTTTTAACATGGAATTAATGGTTCTTGGATGGGAAAACCCAGATATTAGGTTTTAGTAGTGTTAATTGGCTTAAATCTTCGGTTTATGGCTTGTTTGGGTGGTTGAATATTTTTTTTTGGTTTATGATGCGTGTAATAAAAGCGTAATTGAGTGCAAGTGTACACATCGTCAAGTAATAAAGTGATAAGTATATCGTGTATCGTCTCCATAGGGATTGATATACTTAATATGTGTCCCTTTGTTCCCTTGCTCCTAAAAGATAAAGTAAAAATACAGATAAGTGAATTTGTTTAACTAACTAGATAATTAAATAACAAAACATAAAATAAAGGATTGAGAATGATATAGAGAAAGTAGGTAAGATCCAGCTGCGTCAATTAGTGGATTCAATTGATCTTCTTCTTGTTCAATGCAATTACACAATACTGCTTCGGCAGTACAGTAGATACAACTTCGGCAGCATTAGTGTTCTCTGCCGCGGCAATTTCTTGCTCTTAGGTAGATACATCAAAGTTCAACAAAGTGTCCGTAGATGACTTCGCTTATCTCTAAGTCAAAGCACTGTTGATGACTGGTCCTTGACGATACCTCTCAGCGTAAATCAACGATAATCACAAACCAATCCAACACTTCTTTTAGTTGCTGAAACTCTTAACCTATCTCTAGGCCGAGTTAGTATCTACAACACTGTACTTATCCCTTTCGTGAATCTACACCTCTCGATGCTAGATAAATATATTACTTACAAACTTCTCTCTCGAGCTTGAATATAAAAATAAAGAATGACAATAGGATAAGCAAACTTTGATATATTATTATTACATAAGAACAAAGATACAAGAATCAATCTCCTCTCACTAATATCGACAACCTTCACCTATCCCTAAGAAGTTTAGAACATATTGTCGTTAAGTAAAATTCCTAGGGAGAAGGATTTCTCTAAAAATCGGCTCTCTTAAACAATATGGCTGGATAGGGTATATATAGTCTTAACCTAGGGCAAACCTTTCCTAAATAGACTTGTACTTGGAGTAGGGAACAAGTCTTCTTTAAGGGATCTGATATTTCCAAGTTTGTCGCCTTCTAGAAGGGTTTTCCCGCTTGATCTTTAACTTGGGCTTTTAGCACGTTAGCTTGGTCCAATTAGTGCGCTGCATCTTCTAGAATATTCTCTATATTTTTATCTTTCATTGCGCCTTCATTGTTGGTGCTGCCATACTGGATTCTGCCGCGGAATTGTCTTCTGCCTCGGCCTCAAAACTGCTTCACTACGCTTTTGCCCTGGATATTCCTGCATGTACAAAATATGTAATAATATCTACATTCTCTATAAATATTGACTTTGTAAGTAGTGATCACGGAATATCCAATACTTGCCAAAGAGTTCATATTTTGGTTCAAGTTAGTGTTTAATAGATGCTTAAAGTTCCATAAGAAGGATAGTAAATAACTACCTTTTAGGCACTCATCACCTATCCTATCTCATGGAACTCAACCACCCCTACCTTCATACCCTTTCCACTGGTGCCTCTTAAGGCGTAGCAGACGGCCTCAGTATAGCTCTCACGATCCGGCTCAATGCCTGGTTCCACTGTTGGAAGTAGTTGACCCCTTGACCAACCACATCCTCAAACGATGCTTCCACAGCTAACATATACTCATAATCGGATTCCTCCCAAGAACCTCAACTAGAACATTCAAAAATTGAGCTTGATGTTATTAAGGTCAGATCAAGGGTTCAGTTGAACCGATAAAGCTAATTAACCTAAATCCGGGAATTTGATTTTTATAAATGGTTTTCAAAGGATATAAAATATGGAAAAATACTCTAAAATTCTTATTTGGATTCTATTTGAATCTAGTAAACTCAATTTTGTAAAATTACACTATGAACCTTGACATTTTGGAAAATAGTGACTATTTCGTAAAAATGACTATTTTAGCGACTAAAATATAATTGGGTCAATACTTAGAATCTTTAAGGGTCTATTTAATCAATCTTTTTCATTAGATCTAACCTTCTAAAAATCACTTTTATAAATTCTTTTAATCACCAATTAATATTTAATTGATGCATATTTCCCATTTTTTACCAAAATCACAATTTCACATAACTTCCAATTTTCTATCAACTTCAATTTTATCAAGGTAAATCGTATCTATTTGATTCAATTTCGTTCATATTAATTTCTCCTTGTTTCTCTTCAACTTTCTTATATTTTACAACTTCTTTTTCATGGGTTTTTCAATTGGAAGGAGGTTGAATATTGTTTAGAGGTAAGAAAATATTCAAACCTCTGACATTTGAGTTCTTTCTTGAAATTCTCAAGTGTTTGATCCATTACATTGAGTTCTTGATTTGTTTTATGGTTTTAATTGATGATTTTCAATTTTTATCGGTTAATTTTGATTGAATTGATGCAATCCCTTAATAAGGTGATACCTGATGGTTTTCAATGGGTAAAACAATGAATTGTAATGTGTTTTAACATGGAATTAATGGTTCTTGGATGGGAAAACCCAGATATTAGGTTTTAGTAGTGTTAATTGGCTTAAATCTTCGGTTTATGGCTTGTTTGGGTGGTTGAATATTTTTTTTGGTTTATGATGAGTGTAATAAAAGCGTAATTGAGTGAAAGTGTCACATCGTTAAGTAATAAAGTGATAAGTATATCGTGTATCGTCTCCACAGGGATTGGTATACTTAATATGTCTCCCTTTGTTCCCTTGCTCCTAAAAGATAAAGTAAAAATACAGATAAGTGGATTTGTTTAACTAACTAGATAATTAAATAACAAAATATAAAATAAAGGATTGAGAATGATATAGAGAAAGTAGGTAGGATCCAGCTGCGTCAATTAGTGGATTCAATTGATCTTCTTCTTGTTCAATGCAATTACACAATACTGCTTCGGCAGTAAAGTAGATACAACTTCGGCAGCATTAGTGTTCTCTGCCGCGACAATCTCTTGCTCTTGGGCAGATGCATCAAAGTTCAGCAAAGTGTCCGTAGATGACTTCGCTTATCTCTAAGTCAAAGCACTGTTGATGACTGGTCCTTGACGATACCTCTCAGCGTAAATCAACGATAATCACAAACCAATCCAACACTTCTTTTAGTTGCTGAAACTCTTAACCTATCTCTAGGCCGAGTTAGTATCTACAACACTGTACTTATCCCTTTCGTAAATCTACACATCTCGATGCTAGATAAATATATTACTTACAAACTTCTCTCTCGAGCTTGAATGCAAGAACAAGGAATGACAATAGGATAAGCAAACTTTGATATTATTATTGCATTAGAACAAAGAAACAAGAAACAATCTCCTCTCACTAATATATACAACCTTCACCTATCCCTAAGAATTTTAGAATATAATGCCGATAGGTACAATTCTTAGGGGAAGGGTTTCTCTAAAATCGGCTCCCTTAACAATGTGGTTGGGTAGGCTATATATAATCTTAACCTAGGGAAAACCTTTCCTAAATAGATTCTAACTTGGAGTAAGTAACAAGTCTTCTTCAAGAGATCTGATATTTCCAAGTTTGCCGTCTACTAGAAGGATTTTCCCGTTTGTTCTTTGACTTGGGCTTTTAGTGTGCTAGCCTGGTCCAATCGGTGCGCTACATCTTCCAGAATGTTCTTTATATTTTTATCTTTCATTACGCCTACAATGTTGAAGATGCCACTCTGGATGCTGCCACGGCCTTTGCCTCTGCCTCTACACTGCTTCATTGTTGCTTCGGCCCTGGATATTTCTGCATGTACAAAATATGTAATAATATTTATGTTCTCTATAAATTTCATCTTTGTAAGTAGTGATAACGGAATATCCAATATTGTGCAAAGAGTCCATATTTTAGCTCAAGTTGGTGTATAATAGATACATAAAATACCGTGAGAAGGATAGTAAATAACTACCTTTTAGGCACTCATCAAATACCCCCAAACTCGAACTATTGTCTATCCTCAAGCAATGCAAGACATCAAATTGCCAAACCTTACTCCCCTTTGGTCTTATTTTTCCATCTATTCTCCTCACCATGGTCATGTCTATCTTTCCGTTTTAGACACTAGTTTACCCAAGGACCTTTACTAAGAAACAAGCTATAAGGTTAGGTGAGTGTGTGCGTTTTATGGACAAGTTTGATTCAAGGCTTTCTTAGATAAACTCTAAGTTCAAGACAAATAGAATTTGGACTAAAGCTGTCTCCTTAAAACAACGAGTCTTGAGCCAATTTCGGGCACCTCAAGATATGCTTTTTCTAATTTCTTCTTCTTTTCTTATTATTTTTTTTAACCGCCTGTTTAGCATACTAGAGCCAATTTCGGGCACCTCTAGCATGAAGGAGAGCAAAACTAGAGCCAGTGATAGACACCTCTAGTTATTTTTCAAACAGGTTCTAAGTCTTTTTCACCTAAGTTTATTAAAAGAACTCCTAAATCAAACAAGTCAAAAAAGTGTTTATTTTTTTTTCTAACCTTAAAGCAAGCTTCTAAGTTTCATTCCATGAGTATCCTATGGTTATCCCTTCAAAAAAAACTAGGCCATGGTAAGGAGAAAGATTTCTATAGCCTTAAAGGAGTAAACTAAAGCATAGCTGATGTAGAGCAGTGCAAGATTAAAAACAGTAATTCAAGAAAAAAGAATATTGCAAAAATTTTAGAAAAAAGATTTACTCCCTTTATGGTAATTGCCGCGGCAGTAGGATGCATCGGTAGTGCTTATGCGCCTACAATATCCCCAAACTCAAACCGAACATTATCCTCAATGCTCAAAATATAAGGCAAACAACAATTACAATAGGGAAATAGACAAAAGTAGTAAATGAAATCATTTCTAACGACTCCGAGGAGCTGCTTGTAAAGAGCAATCTCTTAGGCCTTACTGCTGACACCTTTTGTCTAGATTTTTGTGCTGGTGATTGATGTTGTTTGGCTTACTGATGAGGCTGAACTCGATTGGGCGGTGTTCGGTGTGTTGGTGCAGTAACTTCATCCCCTTCTTCCACTTTGTCCATATTTTCTGTTTGTATGATTTCTGTCACGCCCTCTACCGTGGTAGTGGGTATTGTTGATTCATGTGACGAACTATGATATTCGTCAATCTCACGAGATAGCGTGTCTCTGCTGAGACTGGGAATAGGGATCGGTTCCCTTTGAGGAGAGTTAAAAATAGCACGCCTCTTGGATGGCCTTTGGCTGGTAGAAGATACTTCGATAGACCTGGCCGGCCTGGAAGGTCCGGCAGCATGAAACTATTGATGCGACCATGGCTGGAAAAATGGTTGCGGTCCTGGGGTAGGTGTTGTCTCGGTATAAGGGGAGGCAGTGACGAATATGTTACCTGGGAATTCTGGGAATTGCGTCCCTTGATTTGGAAAGCATGTCATCATCATGTTGGCGAGAGATGTGTTGAAGTCGCGCTGGTACTCCATGTAGCGTTGTTGGCGAAGACCCATGGCTGTCATCCTTTGTAGAATTTCTTGGTACGGGTCTGCTGCGGCAGTTGGTTCAGTGGAGGCTGGTGCTTCTGCTGAGTACTGTTCTCCGGCAGTAAAGTCTTCGTTGAACTGCTGCGGTGTTGCTTGGACAGGTTTTGTATGTGTGATCTGCATAACTCAGTGGTAGAAATCTCTTGTCCATCCCTGCCGAGTTGGCGTATATTCATCTGTGCCTTCGACCAGAACTCCTACACTAATACACGAGGCAGAGATTAAACATGGGAAATATAGAAGTCCACGTTCCTTCTTACCATATTCATGAATCTCGTGCAAAATGATATCTCCAATGTTTATGCTTCTCTTTTTGATGATAGGCTAGATCAGCACTAGTCTTTTGCGGTCCACTGTGCTGTTATGGGAGGTTGGGATAAGTCGTCTCTTGACAAAAGTACACCATATCTTGGCCTCTGGTTTAAGATTCTGCCTTGTTATTGAACCTTTATGGGCACCGGTTTCCCATGAGGTGTTGCTGTAACAAAGCTCATCTTTAATCACTTCATATTCTTGAGTGGTGATGTCGTCTAAGAATTCAGCATGAACATCACGTGTGGGGGTGAGACAATAAAATTCATTGATAACCTTCGCATCAAGTTGTACAGGCTTGCCTCGGCAGTGGACATAGAGGTTGTCCTTGCTCGGCCCATGTGCGTAAAACTCTCTCATAATGGTGACATTCGCCGGTGAAGGCTGTAGGCAGAATGCCTTCCAATCTTGATATTGGATCTTGTTGAACAAGTATGATTCAATGCCGAAATATGCCTCTTTAGTTTGTTGAAATCCTTGCTCTTCCCATAACTGCCAAGCAACGAACGAACGGTTGAATCGGCCAGCAACAGTGGCCGGAGCGAATCTTGTGTAAGAATCCATTGATTGTTCGTGGAGAATTGTTTGAGAAAAAATTCTAGAGTAGTAGAGAGAGTTCTAAAATTTCAAGAATTTGGAAAGATAGTTAGAGCAAGATTGTTAAAGAAAGAAAATAGTGCACAACAATGAAGTTGCTTATATAGGCTGTAAAAATATGACTGTTAGAAATTAGCCGTTAGGCATTTACTACCTTGCTGAACAGTTACTGTCGCGGCGGATTTCTCGGCAGAGAGCTATTACACTGTTTCTGCCCGTTAGAAATTCTACGGCTCTGACACAATGCACTTCCGCGGTAGCAGACTTTCTGTTGTGAAATAATTTTCCTGCATTCGTTGCTTTATTTATTCAAAACTTAAAAACATAAAACAAAACATAACAACATATAAAACATAAGATACTGAATATAAAATATAAAATACTGAAAATAACACATAACAATATATAAACTAGTTCTAATATAATAACTAAAATAGAAGGGAAGAGATTATGTTACTTGTGGAGTGAATGTGAATGCATCTCCCAATTTGATTATCTCTTTTTAGCTCGTATCTTCCTTCACTTGTTGGCTACTCCCTTCAGTGCATTTGACTACTCCTCTGGGCTTTATTTGCTTACCGAACAGTCTGCCGAGTGTGCTGCCCAAGCAGGATGTTTTAGTACCCTAGTGTGGTGTATAGAGAGCCTTACATTCTGCTGGAGTGTCTGAATTTGGTAGATTGTGGAAGGCGTTCAACTTGACTTGTTGATCGTTTATTCGCATCGTGAGCTCGCCATTTTCCACGTCGATGATGGTGCATCCAGTAGCAAGGAAAGATCGACCCAATATGATCGGTGCATTATCGTCGACCTCACAATCTAGGACAAGAAAGTCGGTAGGAAATATAAACTTGTCGACCTTAACTAGAATGTCCTCAATTTTGCCTTCGGGGTGCACATAGGACTTATCCGCAAGTTGGAGTAGTACTGTTGTTGGTCTTCCCCACCCTATTCCAAGTTTTTGAAAGACTAATTTGGGCATTAGATTGATGTTTGCTCCCAAGTCTCATAGGTCCTTTCCTTCATAACCATCCCCAATCGCACAAGGGATTATAAAGCATCCAAAATCTTTTAGCTTAGGCAGCATGCGATTATGCAGCATGGCTATGCAACCTTCAGTGGTTGCTACCATTTCTAATTCCCCTAGCCTTCGTTGTTTGGATACTATGTCCTTTAAGAACTTAGCATAGTTGGGCATTTGTTCAATAGCCTCAACTAATGGCAAGTTGATATGGACTTACTTTAAGATGTCTAGGAATTTCCGAAATTAGTGATCCTATTTGTGCTTTTTTAACCTCTGCAAGAAAGGAGGTGGTGGTCTTATGTCCTCCAGGTTTCCTTGGATATTGAGTTTAATACCTGGGGTGATCTTATCTGCAGCTGCCTCGACGGGTGTTTTTGGTTCTGCGAATTCTATTGGTTCTGCTGTCGTGGTAATGCTTTCGGCAGGGTCCTGCTCAGCTTCTGAGTCCTTATGACGTTTCTTTTCTGGTTGGACTCTATCGGTTGAGGCCCCTTCTTTATCCTTTAATTGTAGGCCACTTCTTGTCATAATTACCTTGCATTGCTCGTGGCCTAATACCTTAGCAACCTCAGTATTGCTAAGTAAACACCCTAGTGGTCGAGTGTTTTGTCGTTGGGTAAATTGACCAACTTGGGTTTCTAAAGACTTGATTGTAGCCTCCTGGTTCTGTAGTCTCATCTCAGTTCGGTTCATGAAGTCATCAGTACGCTTCATGAAGCAACTATTCTCGGCCATGTATGCATCGGTCTTTGACATGAAAGCCGTGAGAGAATCTGCCAATACGTTCAGAGACTGCTGCTGTTGTACCTGCTACTGTGGCATGGACTGCTGAGTGTGCTGCTGCGGCAGGTTCTGACTTTGGTGCTGGAATCCAGGGGCTTGGTTGATTGGATTTAAGGCATTGTTGGGGTTACTCCATGAAAAGTTTGGATGCCTTTTCCAAGATGGGTTGTAGTTGTTGGACATCATTTGATTGTTCTTGTTATAGTTTCCAACATATAGGCTGGTTTCTTCATCTTGCATGTAATCGGATGAGTTAACTACCTTAACCTCATGTATATTTCTCTAGGCTTGCATATTCTGAACCATCTTAGTCAGAGAAGCCAATTGTGCTGCCACCGAACTGGGTGTGTCTAAGTCATGGGCCGTGCCATGGCATCTCATTCCTCCTCGCCTTGGTGTGGAAAATTGGAAATCGTTCATCGCGAGTTTGTTTAGAATCCCAATGGCCTCCGCGGGTGCTCTATCCAAAAGTGTCCCATTTGCGGAAGCATCTAACATCATCCTTGTGGAGGCATTGGTAGCATTATAAAACATGGAGACTTACGTCCACAAGGGAAAACCATATAGTGGGCATTTGTTTAACAATTCTCTGTAGCGTTCCCATGCCTCATACATCGGTTCATCATCATCTTGCTAAAATGATGTGATTTTATTACGGATGCGATCATAGAGATTTGTCGGATTAAACCTCGTAATGAATTCTCGACAAACTTCCTCCCAAGATCCTATGGATCCTGCTGGGATGCCATTTAACCAAGTTTTAGTACTATCCCGTAGCAAATAGGGGAACAACTTTAATCGTAAAATATCTTCATGGACTCCTTGGATCTTGAAAGAATTGTACACTTCTATGAAAGATTTTTAAGATGCTGCCTTGCATCTTCAGTAGCAGACCTACTAAACTGTCCAATTGTGTTCAACATGTTGAACATCACTGGTTTGAGCTCAAAGTGAGTTGCTTCAATATCCGGGGTGACTACGCAGGGTTTAGGCCGTTTAGGTCTTCCACCAGATAGTCTCTAACAGTGAGCTGCCTTGGCAATGGTCGCGATAGTGGCTGCTGCGGCATTGCTGGTGGCAGTACATTATGATCAACAGGTGAAATTTGTCCTCTTGGAGGATCATCCAAGACTTAGAATAGGTTGCGCCTCAAATGGTGTCATGTACATTCGATTTCAAGATACAATTCGTACAATGGACCACTCGGGTTTGCCCTGGTCATATACCAGATAAGTCAAAGTTAATAATAAAAATAAATAAATAATGAATAATTATAATTAATGTTAAATAAAGAATGGTTAAAGAGTAAGAAAATAAAGAAAACAAAATTCAGTTGCCAATCCCCGGCAACGGCACCAAAAACTTGATACGTGTAATAAAAGCGCAATTAAGTGCAAGTGTACACGTCGTCAAGTAATAAAGTGATAAGTATATCGTGCATCGTCTCCACAGGGATTGGTATACTTAATATGTCTCCCTTTGTTCCCTTGCTCCTGAAAGATAAAATAAAAACACAGATTAGTGGATTTGTTTAACTAACTAGATAATTAAATAACAAAACATAAAATAATGGATTGAGAACGATATAGAGAAAGTAGGTAGGATCCAGCTGCGTCAATTAGTGGATTCAATTGATCTTCTTCTTGTCCATTGCAATTACACAAAACTGCTTCGACAGTACTGTAGATACAACTTCGGCAGTACTGCAGATGCAACTTTGGCAGCATTAGTATTCTCTACCGCGGCAATCTCTTGCTCTTGGGCAGATGCATCAAAGTTCAGCAAAGTGTCCGTAGTTGCTCTGCTTATCTATAAGTTAGAGTGCTGTTGATGACTGGTCCTTGACGATACCTCTCGGCGTAAATCAACGATAATCACCAACCAATCCAACACTTCTTTTAGCTGTTGAAACTCTTAACCTATCTCTAGGCCGAGTTAGTGTCTACAACACCATACTTATACCTTTCGTGAATCTACACCTCTCAATGCTAGATAAAAATATTACTTACAAATTTCTCTCTCGAGCTTGAATGCAAAAACAAGGAATGACAATAGGATAAGCAAACTTTGATATTATTATTGCATTAGAACAAAGAAACAAGAAAAAATCTCCTCTCACTAATATCTACAACCTTCACCTATCCCTAAGAATTTTATAACATAATGTCGATAGGTACAATTCTTAGGGGAAGGGTTTCTCTAAAATTGGCTCCCTTAACAATGTGGCCGGCTAGGTTATATATAGTCTTAACCTAGGGAAAACCTTTCCTAAATAGATTCTAACTTGGAGTAAGTAACAAGTCTTCTTCAAGAGATCTGATATTTTCAAGTTTGCTGCCTTCTAGAAGGATTTTCCTGTTTGGTCTTTGACTTGGGCTTTTAGTGCGCTAGCCTGGTCTAATTGGTGCGCTGCATCTTCCAGAATGTTCTTTATATTTTTATCTTTCATTGCGCCTACAATATTGAAGTTGCCACTCTGGATGTTGTCGCGGCCTTTGCCTCTACCTCGGACTCAACACTGCTTCACTGCTGCTTCGGCCCTAGATATTCCTGCATGTACAGAATATGTAATAATATCTGTGTTCTCTATAAATTTCATATTTGTAAGTAGTGATAACGGAATATCCAAAATTGTGCAAAGAGTCCATATTTTAGCTCAAGTTGGTGTATAATAGATGCATAAAATACCATGAGAAGGGTAGTAAATAACTGCCTTTTAGGCACTCATCAGTTTAGGATGATAAGATCATGGTTCTTGGTTGTGTTTTAGTGCTGAGAGGTTATAGTTGTCGTTGGCTAAGGGCTGGAGGTCATTCTGAAGAGTTTAGGATGTGTTTTCGGTTTTCTTAAGTGTAGTTTTTGGGGTAGTTTGTTTGGGAAGTGTTGGAGGTTGATGGAATGCATTAATACCTATGTTTTGATATGTTAAAACAAGGGAAAATATTGAGCTAAGTGTTGAAGGTGTTTCGGAAAAGGCAAGAATATCGGTTGGCTTCGACAAGTTAATTTCGGACAAGTGGTGAGTGAGCTGCCGTATCGGCAAGGTTTTACTTGTTTTATCAAAGGTTTAAGGGTATAGGGATGGTGTGAAAAACCTCCCCACACTCAAAAGAAAGTTAAATTGTTTCGCTCTCTTAATAGTTCTTGTATCGTTCCATAATTGCCATATTTTAGACATGCTCTTAATGTAGTTTTTGCATAAGTGATTTATGCATGAGATATGATAAGTGCTTTGGTTAAAAGATGTTTTTCATTATTGTCCATTGGTATTAGATATGTTTTGGTAATTGCACATTTCATGAGTTCCATTAATATCTACGCCTTTGGTAACATACCCAATGATTGGTAATGTTGCATTGGTTTAGTGAAAGATGCATACGAAGAAATGGTTTCTAATGCATGAATTGGATTTGATAATGATACATCAATGTGTGAGTTGTTGTATATGCATGGCTATTACTTTTAAAGCATGAGAATGACTTGAAATAAAGTATAGTTATTACTTTTCCCCCGAATAAAGTCGTTGAGCAAGATTTGGGTTCACTTTGATGAACATATGTTGAGTGCATTGTAAAATAGCAAACTACCATTCATAATGAGAATGATATTAGCTTAGTGACACTATTTAAGACCACGATACAGATGACATGTCATTAGGATTAAGTGCACTATAATATTGAGTTAGTATGTTGTGTTGCCTACACGTAAACAATGGTGAGTTTGTACCCAGACGTGCGTGTAGATCTTGCCTATACATAAATAAGGGTGACTATGTGTCCGACCATGCGTGGAGAGCTTGCCTATATGTATACAAGGGTGACTTTGTGTCCGACCGTGCATATAGTTGACCCATACATAAACAAGAGTGACTTTGTGTTCGACCGTACGTAGTGGGAGTAACATGTATACAATGGTGACTTCGTGTCCAACCGATGCATGTTGAGACCAAGTGTCTCAAGATAAGGAATAAGAAATCCGTGTATTCGATGGGTATAAGATTTGAATAAAGCTAGTCACTTAGTTGCCAATATGCATGATTTATGATTGAGACTTTTGTGTATTGTAAAGCCTGAGATTGTGGAACATGTTGATTTATAATTGTATAGAAAATGTAATGTTTTAAAGTCATGAATTTCTCAAGCACGTGTTCTTGATCAAGTTTTGTGCATAGAGATACATATGTATTAAAAAGGTCATATGTTTTGTTGTTGCTTTAAAAGCATGAAAGTTTGAGAATTTTAGTTTTGTATTGCATGAGAAAATGGACACTTGGTAAGGAAATTGTTTTAATTTTGTAAACATTGTTGAGACATTTATATTGAGCATGATATGGCATGATTTAAAGTGTTTTATTGGTGGACTTATGGGCTGCGTTGCAAAGGTGGTATTTTTATGTTTTACACCTCACTAAGCTTATGCTTACCCTCTCTTTTACCTTACAATGCAGAGATAATAACTACGGTAGACAAGAGAAGCAAAATTTCCAAGTGCGTGTCGGTTAAAAGCTCAAGTATGTGTTTTAAAGTGTAGTAGTAGGAGGAGGAGAGCAATAGGGGTATAGTTTCTTATTGCAAGAGTGGTTTTTTCGTTGATAAGTTTTACTTTGGTTATACGAACTTGGGTATGTATTGAATATTGAACAAGTTGAATATTGATGCAATGTTGTGTTGCTTGAAGCACGTTTGTTTGATTAGCTTTTGGAATTGAGTAATGTTAGGAAGCATGCCACTTATTGTTACGGGGTCTACGATAACTATAATCGACTGCATGATTTGGTCTTAATGTTTAGGAATTATGCATATAGTTGATGGTGAATAATGGTGGTATCTTGGATTGGTTGAATTAAATTAAAATGACTGATTTTAGGTTTTGGGCATAAAAGTTTTGAAACCTTTAAGGAAGGTTTCGAAACCTTGTAGTCTAATTTGATTCTAGAACCTTACTGGACGCGAAAAGTTTCGAAATTTTTAAGAAATTTTCGAAACCTTTTTCATAAAGTTTCGAAACCTATATTGAAGGTTTTGAAATCTTTGGCTGCTAGGAATTGATAGTTGTCGAAAATCATTTTAGTCCCGGATATCTTTCTATATCCAATTATGGTTGTTACGAATGTTATTTTGTGTTGAAATTTCACATGGATGCATGAAGTTAACTTAATTTCAATTTGTCTAACTTAATTTGAACGAAGTCATTAGAATTTGAAATATTTACATTTTAGTCCCTAATTAGTGAAGCATGAAATTGATGATGTTAGAATGCTCTAATTCATCTGAAATTTATCCTGAATGTTATTTGTATGTTTAATTGAACTTTGATGAAATGAATTTCTACCTTGACAATAGAATTTAAGATATTTATGTTTTAGTCCCTGAATCTTGTAAATGAAATTAAATGAGTTGTAGACATCGTTTCGAGTTGAGATTTGATATGCAAGCATGTAATAGACTTAATTAAAGATTGATAATACTAATTTAATTTTTAGACACTTAAATTTGGGAAGTTTACAATTTGATCCTTTTTACTTAAATGCTCAAATTAAGACTCATTTCTCTTTCGTATTTGTACCATTGGACACAAGCTATGTACGAACATGTAAGACTTAAGTGAATCATTTAGATAGGATAAAAGAAAAAATAGGGTCGTTTATCGGGTTAAACCCTAAACCTTATTACATTTAAACAATAATCAATCACCGTGTATAGTTTCTTGTTGTAAGAGTCCGTATAACCCATTAGTGTCGTTTTCGTCTAGGCCGTACTAACGCGGTTACATTTAGTGGTATCAAATCCAGGTTAAGAATCTTTTGGGGAACCGATATTGATACTGATGGTGTATTTTGTTTGTTGTATAACATGGACTATTGTTTTACTATGCACGGTGATTGATTGTTGTTTAAATGCAAGTAAGTTGCCAAGTATTGATGTTGGGTGTTTGTTCTATGTTATGTTATGGTAGATATAGCCTTGTTGATAATTATGGTGTTTGCAAGTATGATCTAATCTTGTTGTATTACTATGTTAGTAGTCTACAAAGGGATATGATCATTATCTTTTGTTGAAAAAAAGTGAATTGAGCATTGTATGGCTATTGTGTGGATAAACATGTTGATTATTTTATGCTTTGATGAGATGGTGTGGATATCGTGGTATATGGTGGTTGTGTCATGTAATAGTTGAATTTGCTTTGTTGGGGGACTATTCTGGGAGACCCATTTCTCTAACTACTACTAGAAAAAAATTGTTTTATATTATACTTGAGCCACTTAGAGCTTGCTTTGCGTTGGCCTTACTATTTTATAAAAAAATGAAGTTGTTATTTGTTGTAAAATTTTTATGTTTTCTGATATGGGACTAGTAAGAGAGCTTGTAACCCCCTTAGCCCGGCCTAGACGGAACTGGCACTAATGGGTTACACGGGGAATATCAAACCAAACTCCCAAAGGTCTGATTCGATAAACAACCCTAAAATCGTTAAATTTTTTTCTTCTAGATGTATAATTGTATTCCTACATGTCAAGGTCTCATACAAGACACTAACGAAAGCAATCCGATCATAAACAAACATCCGATTAAACACTTAAGTATATTAAGGACTAAAACGTAAAACTTTTAAATTCTAATAACAAAGTAGAAATTCTTTTCATCAAAGTTCAATTAAACATACGAGTATCCCTCACGGAAAATTTCAACTCAAACGAAGCATTCTAACTTCATCAATTGCATATTTCACTAATTTAGGGACCAAAATGTAAATCTTTCAAACTATAAGGACTTCTTCCAAATTGAGTTTGCCATCTTGAAATTAAATCAACTTTATGCATCTATGTGAAATTTCAGCCCAAAATAACATCTATAGATACCCTAATTGAACAAAGAAAGATATTTGGGACTAAAATATAATTTCCAACAACTAACAAATCCTGATGGTCAAAGGTCTGGAAACCTTCCAGAAGGTTTTCAAACTTTTTGTAAAAGGTTTCGAAACTTCCCTGAAAGTTTCCAAACTTTTCGTGTCCAATAGCTTTCCAAACTTAAAACTGCCCACAAGGTTTGGAAACCTTCTTGAAGGTTTCCAAACTATTTGTCAAAGATTTCAAAACCTTCACTAAGGTTTCAAAACTTTGGGTCTGGAACCCAAAAGTTCCATCACAATAAGTGAACTCTAACAACACAATACTCAACTATTAGTCACTTCCAACTATATGCATAATTCCTAAGCATAATTAACAACTTATAACACGTGATTAACAACGTCACGGACATCAATCAAACTATAGGCATGCTCCCTAGAAGATGATTAAAAACATAACAATCATGCAAGTACATGCTTTTACAATCCAAACAATTCCATAGTCCATCAATTAACAATCAAGCAACATAGGTCTTATTTCAACACAAACCAAAATCTAAGTACATTCTAATCCATAGTCCAAGTACACTCTCTCACATAGGTTGGGTTACACATTTCCATGCCCCAATTTATTTGACAAAAACATACCAAAATTGTAGCAATCCTTCCCTCAGTTTCCTTGCCTCGGACGAAGTCCCAAGTGCCTTTATTTTTTTCTACAAGGATGAAAGGGGAGCTTAAGCAAACATGCTTAGTGAGAAAGCTCTACATAAGGTCATCAATGCATAAAACAAAATAATTTTAAATGTCATGTTTGCATTCTTTATGCTTATTTGAAATAGGTAAAACCAAATCATGCTCATCTATATTATCAAATCATTTCATGTGTCATGCGCAAGAATACCATTTCACTTCATGTATGCATATTGGCTTTCTAGTGATCACTTAATGTGAACTTTTAGTTCACCGAATACACGGATCTTTTTTCATAATTGGAGACTGTAACATCCCGTTTTTGGGGTTATTATTTAGGCTTTAGTTAGGTGTAACCCCCTTAGCCCGGCCTAGACGGAATCGGCACTAACGGGTTACACGGGGAATATCAAACCAAACTCCCTAAGATCCGATTCGATAAACAACCCTAAAACCGTTATACTTTTTTTTATCTTTCCTAGATGTATAATCTTATTCCTACATGTCAAGGTCTCGAAAAAAAACTTTAACGGAATAAATCAATTATAAACAAACATCCGATTAAACACTTAAATGAATTAAGGACTAAAACGTAAAACTTTTAAATCCTATTAATAAAATATGAATTCCTTTCAGCAAAGTTCAATTAAACACTCAAGTGTTCTTCACAGCAAATTTCAACTCAAACGGATCATTCTAACATCATCAATTGCATGTTCTTCTAATTTAGGGACCAAAATGTAAATCTTCCAAAATACAAGGACTTAATTCAAATTAGATTAACTATCTTGAAATTAAATCAACTTTATGCATGCATGCAAAATTTCAGCTAAAAATAACATCTGTAGGTGCCCTAATCGAACAAAGAAAGATATTCGGGACTAAAATATAAGTTCCAGCAACTTTCAATTTTTGGTAGTCAAAGGTTTCGAAACCTCCCTAGAGGTTTTGAAACTTTTTGAAAAAAGGTTTCGAAACTTTTCTGGAAAGTTTCGAAACTTTTCGCGTCTAGTAGCTTCCTAGAATTGAAACTGCCCGCAAGGTTTCAAAACTTCCTGAAGGTTTCGAAACTATTTGACAATGGTTTCGGAATCTTCCCAGAGGTTTCGAAACTTTGGGTCTGGAACCTAAATTTCCGTTATACTAAGTGAATTCTAACAACACGATACACAACCATTAGACACTTCCAACTAAATGCATAATTCCTAGGTAAAGTTAACAACTTATAACACATGATTAACAACGACACGGACATCAATCAAACTATAGGAATGCTTCCTAGAAGATGATTAAAACATAACAATCATGCAAGTAGATGCTTCAACAATCCAAAAAATTCCATAATCCGACAATTAACATTCAAGCAATAATGGTCTTATTACAACATAAACCAAAGCCTAAGTACACTCTCCTCACATAGGTTGGGTTACACATTGCCATACCCAATTTATTTGCCAAAAACATACCAAATTCAAAGTGATTCTTCCCATTGGTTTCCTTGCCTCGAACGAAGCCTCAAGTGCCTTTATTTTTTTGCAAGGATGAAAAAAAAGAGCTTAAGCAAACATGTTTAGTGAGGAAGCTCTACACAAATCATCAATGCATCTATTTAAAACCATGATGAAACTGTAATTTGTAATATATTGTTAAATCATGCATGCTAACATCTCATGCTCATGTTCTTTAAACCATATACATCCTTGAGTTTACATAACCTTATCAAAACAATTTATAAATGATGAAGAATGTTCATTTCAAATTCATGTATGTATATTGGCATTCTAGTGACCACTTAATGTGAACCTTGAGTTCACCGAATACACGGATCCATTGTTAGAGGCCATTGTCTCGTCATGACACGAAGTCACCATTGACATGACACGAAGTCACCATTGACATGACTCAAAGTCACCATTGACATGACACGAAGTCACCATTATAGTACTACCACGCACGATCGGACACATAGTCACTCTTGTTACGTGTAGGCGGCTCTTCCACGCACGGTTGGACACAAAGTCACCCTTGTTACGTGTAGGCAATATTCTATATTCTCAACTTTGTTTATAGTGCACTTAAGACAATCCTAATAACATGTCATTCGTATTCGAATCTAAAGTTATTGTCACTAAGTCAATATCATAATTAAATGTGCATGATAACTTGCTGCTCATAATGCATGCATAATATGTTCAACAAATGAACCAAAAGCCATGCCCAAAGGCACCATCATATATAAGGCAATTAACTATATTGTATTCCAAATCATTTCTCATAATTTTCCATAATCATGGATGCTAAATAAGCTATGCATTTCAGCAAGTATTTCTCATGTATGCACCAATTCAAATCATGCTCATGCATTTCCATAAATCTCATTACATTACCAACATAATGCCTTTGTCGAACGTAGCTGAAACTCATATCGGTTTATCAAAAACATTTACTTTACTTACTCTTGAACTATGGAAGGTTTTCACACTCTTCCATAGTCCCCAAAACAGAACCGTACCAAACGCGATTCGCTTTAAGTCCAAAAACACTCACCAACCAGCGAAACGAGCTTTCACCGCTATCCGCACCTTCTTGTACCTCTTATACAACATTAAAAACCGAGTATTCTCACAAAATAATATGCTCAAACCAACAGCCATATCCGATCACCATAAAACTACCGAAAACTTAGCTGAAAAGACTGTAAACTAAGTTATGAACCAAAAACACATCCAAACCATCCTTATATCTCCAGCAACATTAAAGCATCTAAAACAGCCCCTAAAACAACCGAAAAGCACCTTAAAACTATACCGATTGCATTATTCTAGGATTAAATTAATGTGTTTTCAAATGAATACTCACTTAATCATTTAATTAACATAAAAACATAATTAAATCCATCTAATTCCAGCATTGAATGAGATCCAAAAAGATTTCACAAAAACATTCACAAAATCACTAGATCTAACATTAAAAACATAGAATTAAGTTTTTATTCAAAGATTAGCAAGCTAATACTTGGGAATTTCAATAAAGAACCTTAGAAAAGAATTAAAAATCTAGAAAATTACATTCAAGATCTATTCACCAAAAAGATGCAATTTCCCCTTCTTGATTCCTTGCAATTTGATGTCTATTTGATAAAATTGATGGTTAGGTTTTGTAAAGGATGAAAAGATGATTAAAATGATGTAATCTTTATGGAAAAAGATGCAAAAATCAGTAAGGAATTGAAGAGAAAAGATGAAGGAAAGTGGAGAGAAAATGAGAGAAAAAGATGAGAGAAAATGAGAAAAAAAGTAGTTTTGAGAGAATATGATTAAAATCTCTAATTAAAGTAATTAAAAATACATTTTGATGAATAAATCATTATTAAAAATTAGAAATGGGTTTGTGTCCCTCTAAGGATTCTAAGTTTAGCTTGCTTTTCAATTTAGTCACTAAAACATCAAATTTTTTGAAAATTACAAAATAAGTCCTCCAATTTTTCCAAAAATTACAAATTAGCCATTTATGCATAATTTAGCATAATTAAAAATCAATATAAAATTCAAATTACTTTATTTTAGTTTTGAAACATATTTTTAATATTTTTAAACCATATTCCAAAATTATTATTTTTTTCCTAATCAAAATATTCTTATTTTATTTTCCCCGGAATAATGAACCGGAGAACCCGATTCGACCCGAATCGAATTCTCCTAACTAAATCCTAACTAACAACCCAAAAAACGGTATGTTACATTAGGAGAATTCGATTCGGGTCGAAACGGATTCTTCAGTTCATTATTCCGGGGAAAAATAAAATAAGAATATTTAAATTAGGAAAAATAATAATTTTAGAATATGGTTTAAAAATATTAAAAATATGTTTCAAAATTGAAAGTAAGTAATTTGAATTTTATATTGATTTTTTAATTATGCTTAATTATGCATAAATGACTAATTTGTAATTTTTGGAAAAATTGGAGGACTTATTTTGTAATTTTCGAAAATTTGTGATTTTAGTGACTAAATTGAAAAGCAAGCTCAACTTAGAATCCTTAGAGGTTCATAAACCCATTTTAATTTTTAATAATAATTTATTCACCAAAATGCTTTTTAATTTTCTTTAATTAAAGATGATAAATCATTTTCTCTCAAAACTACTTTTTTCTCTCATCTTTTCCTCTCATTTCCTCTCCATTTTCCTTCATCTTTTCTCTTCAATTTCTTGCTGATTTTTGTATCTTTTTCAACAAAGATTACATCATTTACATCATCTTTCCATCCTTTACAAAACCTAACCATCAATTTTATGAAATCAACATCAAATTGCAATGAATCAAGAAGGGGAAATTATATCTTTTTGGTGAAAAGATCTTGAAGGTAATTTTCTGAATTTTTAATTCTTTTCTAAGGTTCTTTATTGAAATTCCCAAGTATTAACTTGCTAATCTTTGAATAAAAACTTAGTTCTATGTTTTTAATGTTAGATCTAGTGATTTTGTAAATGTTTTTGTGAAATCTTTTTGGATCTCATTTAATGCTGAAATTGGATGAATTCAATTATGTTTTTATGTTAATTAAATGATTAATTGAGTCTTCATATGATAGCACATTAACTTAATCTCGAAATAATGCAATCGGTGTTGTTTTAAGGTGTTTTTCGGTTGTTTTAGGGGCTGTTTTAGATGTTTTAATGTTGCTGGAGATATAAAGATGTTTTGGATGTGTTTTGGGGTCATAATTGAAGTGGATTAGATGTTAGATTCGTTAGGTTTTGGGCTGATGTTGTTCGGATGCGTTTAGGCTTAGTTTACGGTCTTTTCTGCTAAGTTTTCGGTAGTTTAACGGTGATCGGTTATGGCTGATGGTTTGAGCATGTTATGATGTAAGAATGCTCTGTTTTTAATATTGTAGAAGAGGTACAAGAAGGTGTTTGAGTGCTGGTGCGTTGGCGCGATCATCGGATAGCGGCGAAAGCTCGTTTCGCTTGTTGGCGAGTGTTTTTGGACTTAAAGCGAATCGCGTTTGGTACGATTCTGTTTTGGGAACTATGTAAGAGTGTGAAAACCTTCCATAGTTCAAAAGTAAGTTAAGTAAATGTTTTTGATAAATCAACATGAGTTTCAGCTACATTCGATAAAGGCATTATGTTGATAATGCAATGAGATTTATAGAAATGCATGAACATGATTTGAAGTGGTGCATACATGAGAAATACTTGCTGAAATGCATAGCTTATTAGTATCCATGATTATGGAAAATTATGAGAAATAATTTGGAATACAATATGGTTAATTGTCTTATATATGATGGTGCCTTTGGGCATGGCTTTTGGTTCATTTGTTGAACATATTATGCATGCATTATGAGAAGCAAGTTATATGATTTGGAATACGACATGGTTAATTGCCTTATATATGATGGTGCCTTTGGGCATGGCTTTTGGTTCATTTGTTGAACATATTATGCATGCATTATGAGCAACAAGTTATCATGCATATTTGATTATGATATTACCTTTAGATTCAAATACGAATGACATGTCATTAGGATTATCTTAAGTGCACTATAAACAAAATTGAGAATACAGAAAATTGCCTACGCGTAACAAGGGTGACTTTGTGTCCAACCGTGCGTGGTAGAGCCGCCTACACATAACAAGGGTGACTATGTGTCCGATCGTGCATGGTAATGCTATAATGGTAACTTCGTGTCATGTCAATGGTGATTTTGAGTCATGTCAATGGTGACTTGGTGTTATGTCAATGGTGACTTCGTGTCATGACGAGACAATGGTCTCTAACAATGGATTCGTGTATTCGGTGAACTCAAGGTTCACATTAAATGGTCACTAGAATACCAATATACATACATGAATTTGAAATAACATTGTGCATCATTTATAAATTGTTTTGACAAGGTTATGTAAACTCAAGGATGCATATGGTTTAAAGAACATGAGCATGAGATGTTAGCCTGCATGATTTAACAATATATTGCAAATTATGGTTTCATCATGGTTTTAAATAGTTGCATTGATGATTTGTGTAGAGCTTACTCACTAAGCATATATGCTTAAGCTCTCTTTTCATCCTTGCAGAAAAATAAAGACACTTGGGGCTTCGTTCAAGGCAAGAAAACCAACGGGAAGAATCACTTTGAATTTGGTATGTTTTTGGCAAATAAATTGGGTATGGCAATGTGTAACCCAACCTATTTGAGGAGTGTGTAGTTAGGTTATGGTTTATGTTGTAATAAGACCATAATTGCTTGATTGTTAATCGTTGGACTATGAAATTGTTTGGATTGTTGAAACATGTACTTGCATGATTGATATGTTTCAATCATCTTCTAGGAAGCATGCCTATAGTTTGAATGATGTCCGTGACGTTGTAAATCATGTGTTATAAGTTATTAATTATGCCTAGGAATTATGCATTTAGTTGGAAGAGTCTAATGGTTGTGTATCGTATTGCTAGTATTCACTTAGTGTAACGGAACTTTAGGTTCCAGGCCCAAAGTTTCGAAACCTCTGGGAAGGTTCCGAAACCATTGTCAAATAGTTTCGAAACATTTAGGAAGTTTTGAATCCTTGCGGACAGTTTCAATTCTGGGAAGCTACTAGACGCGAAAAGTATCGAAACTTTCCAAGAAAGTTTCGAAACCTTTTTCAAAAAGTTTCAAAACCTCTGGGAAGGTTTCGAAACCTTTGACTACCAAGGATTGAAAGTTGCTGGAATTTTATTTTAGTCCCAGATATTTTCCTTTGTTCGATTAAGGTACTTACAGATGTTATTTTGAGCTGAAATTTTGCATGCATGCATAAAGTTGATTTAATTTCAAGATAGTTAACCTAATTTTGGTCCCTAAATGAGAGAAACATGCAATTGATGATGTTAGAATGATCCGTTTGAGTTGAAATTTACCGAGAAGGACACTTGAGGGTTTAATTGAACTTTGATGGAAAGAATTTCTACTTTACTAATTGAATTTAAAAGTTTTACGTTTTAGTCCTTAATTTACTTATGTGTTTAATCGGATGTTCGTTTATAATTGATTTGTTCCGGTAGTGCCATATACGAGACCTTGACATGTAGGAATAAGATTTTACACCTAGGAAAGATGATATAAAAAAATATTATAGTTTCAGGGTTGTTTATCGAATCGGACCTTTACGGGTTTGGTTTGATATTCCCCGTGTAACCCGTTAGTGCCAGTTCCGTCTAGGTCGGGCTAAGGGGGTTACATTTGGTGGTATCAGAGCCAGGTTTGTAAACTGTGTAGTTGGTCGATTAAAGCATGTGTAAGATTGCTAAGTTATGTGTTTAAATGTGCGATTGATCATGATATGTGTGATTGAGCATGAAATGTTGTTGATATGTGAAAATCTATTCATGATGATTGTACTTTGAGTAATGATGGTTAAACTGGGTTTATCGGTTACATATTGCCAATGCCAACATATTTCCAGATGCTCTCAGTTTTCCCTTGGATCTTGCCCGAATGTAAGTTTGTTTTATTTTAATATTATGTTTTAAACTGCATGCTTAAAGTTTTTGGAATATGCTACTGAGAAGTAGGTCGCTAACTAGTGTTGGTATGAACATTGATGGTCAAGAATGGGGGTGAAATAACTGCTAGGGAAGAGTAATTTCTTCCTCCTCAGTGAGTGTGCCTTCGATTAGGAAGAAAGGTTTGTTTGTGGTGTTGCACCGTTCTTTCGGGTGTGTTTTAGTCTGCTGAAGCTGGTACAGCTGTTGCTAATCTGACTTGGGTGTAGTTAACAAGATAATAGTTGAAGTTGTTGGAATTTGTAACATCCCGTTTTTTGGGTTATTAGTTTAGGCTTAGTTAGGAGAATTCGATTCGGGTTGAATCGGATTCTCCGATTCATTATTCCAGGGAAAAATAAATAAGAATATTTTAATTAGGAAAAATAATAATTTTGGAATATGGTTTAAAATATTGAAAATATGTTTCAAGATTAAAAGAAAATAATTTGGATTTTATATTTATTTTTAATTATGCTTAATTATGTATAAATGACCAATTTGTAATTTTTGGAAAAATTGGAGGACTTGTTTTGTAATTTTCGAAAAATTACATGTTTTAGTGACTAAATTGAAAAGCAAGCTAAACTTAGAATCCTTAGAGGGCCATAAACCCATTTCTAATTTTTAATAATGATTTATTCATCAAAATGTGTTTTAATTACTTTAATTAGATACTTTTAATCATTTTCTCTCAAAACCACTTTTCTCTCATTTTCTCTTCACTTTCTCTTTATCTTTTCACTTCAATTTCTTGCTGATTTTTGCATCTTTTTCAACAAAGATTACATCATTTACATCATCTTTCCATCCTTTACAAAACCTAAGCATCAATTTCATCAAATCAACATCAAATTACAAGGAATCAAGAAGAGGAAATTACATCTTTTTGGTGAATAGATCTTGAAGGTAATTTTCTGGATTTTTGTTTTTTTCTAAGGTTCTTTATTGAAATTCCCAAGTATTAGCTTGCTAATCTTTTAATAAAAACTTGATTCTATGTTTTTAATGTTAGATCTAGTGTTTTTGTGAAAGTTTTTGTGAAATCTTTTTGGATCTCATTCAATTCTGGAATTAGATGGATTCAATTGTGTTTTTATGTTAATTAAATGATTAATTGAGTCTTGATTTGATAGCACATTAATTTAATCCCAGAATAATGCAATCGGTGTAGTTTTAAGGTGTTTTTCGGTTGTTTTATGGGCTGTTTTAGATGTTTTAATGTTGCTGGAGATATAAGGATGGTTTGGATGTGTTTTTGGATCATAATTGAAGTGGATTAGATGTTAGATTCGTTAGGTTTTGGGCTGATGTTGTTCGGATGCGTTTCGGCTTAGTTTACGGTCTTTTCGGCTATGTTTTCGGTAGTTTAACGGTGATCGGTTATAGCTGTTAGTTTGAGCATGTTATGATGTGAGAATGCTCTGTTTTTAATATTGTAGAAGAGGTACAAGAAGGTGTTTGATTGCTGGTGCGTTGGCGCGATCATCGGATAGCGGCGAAAGCTCGTTTCTGTTGTTGGTGAGTGATTACGGATTTTAAAGCGAATCGCGTTTGGTATGTTCTGTTTTGAGGACTATGGAAGAGTGTGAAAACCTTCCATAGTTCAAGAGTAAGTAATATAAATGTTTTGATAAACCGATATAAGTTTCGACTATATTTGGTAAAGGCATTATGTTGATAATGCATGAGATTTATGAAAATACATGAGCATGATTTGAATTGGTGCATACATGAGAGACACTTGCTGAAATGCATAGCTTATTTAGCATCCATGATTATGAAAAATTATGAGAAATGATTTGGGATACAATATGGTTATTTGCCTTATATATAATGGTGCCTTTGGGCATGGCTTTTAGTTTATTTGTTGAACATATTATGCATGCATTATGAGCAACAAGTTATATGATTTGAAATACAATATGGTTAATAACCTTATACATGATGGTGCCTTTGAGCATGGCTTTTTGTTCATTTGTTGAACATATTATGCATGCATTATAAGCAGCAAGTTATCATGCACATTTGATTATGATATTGGCTTAGTGACACTAACTTTAGATTCGAATATGATGACATGTCATTAGAATTGTCTTAAGTGCACTATAATCGAAACTGAGAATACAAAATATTGCCTACACGTAACAAGGGTGACTTTGTGTCCAACCGTGCGTGGTAGAGCCGCTTACTCGTAACAAGGGTGACTATGTGTCCGATCGTGCATGGTAGTGCTAATAGTGACTTCGTGTCATGTCAATGGTGACTTCGTGTCATGTCAATGGTGACTTCATGTCATGTCAATAGTGACTTTGTGTCATGTCAATTGTGACTTCGTGTCATGACGAGACAATAGTCTCATGGATCCGTGTATTCGGTGAGCTCAAGGTTCACATTAAAGTGGTCACTAGAAAGCTAATATACATACATGAATTTGAGAAGAAGATTGTACATCATTTGTAAATTGTTTTGATAAGGTAATGTGAACTCAAGGTTGCATTTGGTTTAAAGAACATGAGCATGAGATATTAGCATGAATGGTTTAATAAAGTATTGCAAATTATGTTTTCATCATGGTTTTAAATAGATGCATCGATGATTTGTGTAGAGCTTCCTCACTAAGCATGTTTGCTTAAGCTCTCTTTTCATTTATGCAGAGAAATAAAGGAACTTGGCGCTTCGTTCGAGGCAAGGAAACCAAGGGGAAGATTCACTTGAATTTGGTATGTTTTTGATAAATAAATTGGGCAAGGCAATGTGTAACACAACCTATGTGAGGAGTGTGTAATTAAGCTATGGTTTATGTTGTAATAAGACACTTATTGTTTGATCGTTAATTGTGAGCTTTGGGGATTGTTTGAATTGTTGAAGCATGTATTAGCATGATTGAAATGTTGTTAATCATTTCGTAGGGAGCATGCCTATAGCTTGATTGATGTCCGTGACGTTATTGATTATGTGTCGTATGTTTCTAATTATGTTTAGGATTGATGTATTTAGTGGTTCTAGTTAATGGTTGTGTATTGAGTAATTGTTGTGCACTTAGTGTAACGAAACTTTTGGCTCCAGACCTAAAGTTTCGAAACCTTTGGGTAAAGGTTCCGAAACCTTTGTCAAATAGTTTCGAAACCTTCACAAGGTTTCGAAACCTTGCGTGCAGATTCAAATCTGGGAAGTTACTGGACGCGATAAGTTTCAAAACTTTCCAAGAAAGTTTCAAAACCTTTTACAAAAAGTTTTGGAACCTCTGGGAAGGTTTCGAAACCTTTGATCACCTAGAATTGAAAGTTGCTAGAAATTATATTTTGGTCCCGAATATCTTCTTTTGTTCGATTAAGGTACTTGCAGATGTTATTTTGTACTGAAATTTTGTATGCATGCATAAAATTGCTTTAATTTCAAGATGGTTAATCTAATTTAAATGAAGTCCTTATATTTTGGAAGATTTACATTTTAGTCCCTAAATTAGAGGAACATGCAATTGATGATGTTAGGATGATCCGTTTGAGTTGAAATTTGTTGTGGAGAATGCTTGAGTGTTTAATTGAACATTGATGGAAATAATTTCTACTTTACTAATTGAATTTACAAGTTTTACGTTTTAATCCTTAATCTATGTTAAAGTTTAATCGGATGTTTGTTTTTAATTAATGTTGTACCAATAATGCTTTGAATGAGACCTTGACACATAGGAATAAGATTGCGCATCTAGGTAAGATAAAATATAACAAAAAAGTAACGGTTTTAGGGTTGTTTATCGAATCAAACCTTCACGGGTTTGGTTTGATATTCCCTGTGTAACCCATTAGTGCCTGTTTCGTCTAGGCCGGGCTATGGGGGTTACATTTGGTGGTATCAGAGCCAGGTTTGAAAAGTGTGTTGTAAGGTTTGTAAAATGTGTTATTGGTTTGTAAAGTGTGTAGTTTGACGATTAAAGCATGCATAGGATTGCTAAGTTATGTGCTTAAATATGCGATTGATCATGATATGTGTGATTGAGCATGATATGTTGTTGGAGTGTGAAAATCTATTTGTGATGGTTTTACTTTGAGTAATGATGGTTAAATTAGGGTTATCGGTTACACATTGCCAATGCCAACATATTTTCAGATGCTCTCAGATTTCCCTTGGATCTTGCCCGAATGTAAGTTTGTTTTATTTGAGTATTATGTTTTAAACTGCATGTTTAAAGTTTTTGAATATGTTTTTGAGACGTAAGTCACTAGATACTCTTGGTATGAACTTTGATGGTTAAGATTGAAGATGAAACGACTGTTAGGGAAGAGTAAATCCTTCCTCCTCTGTAAGTGTGCCTTCGGTTAGGCCGGAAGGTTAGTTTGTGGTGTTGCACCGTTCTTTCGGGTGTATTTTAGTCTGCTGAAGCTGGTACGGCTGTTGCTAATCTGACTTGGGAGTTGTCAATAGGATGTTAGTTGAAGTTGTTGGAATTGAGGATGTTATTTGTGAGTGTAAACAATAATCACGTTTAGGTTAAGAGCACATATATATATATATATAGATAGATAGATAATGTAGGACATGCATGCATTCTTGAGCATGACATTAGAAATTGCATTTACATGGACCTGCACTTGCATAGGCATTTATGAGGGCATACAGGAAATCATGCATACATTTGTTCACCCTTGTGAGTAGCTCTTTGAGGGTGTAAGTAGAGTGTGGTTGGTTCTTTTAAGGTGAAGGTATGGAAAAAAAAGAGAAGAGGTTGAAAGAAATTTCATGTGGTGTTAAGCTGAATGTGTAGTGGGCAAGCTACCCTTTTGGTTAGGGAATAGTCTTGGATGAACAATGAGTGGTTGGTCTAAGAGTTGTGAATGTTTGAAACCAAGGTAAATACACGGTGTTATGGTTAGTTTGAGTTGGTCATTACTAAAAGAAGGGCTGAGTTTTGCGGATTCTTTCTAGTTAAGATCTGGAGGTTGTAACAAGGTTGCAGCATGTTTTGTAGAGTAAGGCGGGTTGGTGTTTTTCTGAGTGATATGGAATTATTTTGTGGAAATTACATGGAATTCTTTGTAGTGTGGTTAGTGTGCAGTTAGATCGAAGGTTGTGACCAATCTGGTATGGTCAGGATAGAAGAAAAATATGAGATACATATTGGTATGAGAGTTGTGAAAATGGGGGTTTGAATCATAGATTGTTATGACCTTGAGAGGTTTGGTTGTACTATAAAGGAGGAAAGTGTACACGTGTTTACAGGATGTTAAGTTGGATATACTTCAGGTAAAGTTAGTCTTTGATGATGTCTGAAGTGGTGTAATATGGATCGCTGGACAATTTATGGTTTGTATCGATTGTTCAATCTTATGGGTTTGTTTTTATTGAAAAGTGTTTTGAGGTTTTATGTTCGGGGGGTTCGTATTTGTGGATGTTTCATCATTATGTTTACCGCTTTGGCAAGGTTATAAAATAAGAGATGTTGGAGCTAGTGGAAGGAATGGTTCTACAAGCTTGGATTTTGTGGTGGTATGGTTAATGTAAGAGTTGGTTTGTCGATGAGTTGATAAAGGGAAAGAGTTTTGGGTTAAGTGTCAAGGCACTTAATGATGTGTAGATTTTAAATTTTGAACCTTGGTGGAGTTCGTTATGGTGGCTAAACCTTAAGTTGGAGATATTATCGTTATAATGAGTATAATGTTGAGGTTGACACAAAGTTGGTAAGTTTCTTGTATGATATGTTTTGTAGAATGTTAGCAACTGGGGATGACGTGGCTTATATAAGGGTGTTTGCAATGGGAGTTTGTTATGTGAGATAAGCCTGGATTGTTGTGGAGTTACAAGGGAAGGTGTTCGGTTAACCTATAAGGAGATCTAGTTATATGGTGGATCTATGAGCGAAATTCAACCTTGGTAAAGTTGATTGGGGACAAGTCGTGGCAAAGTGTTTGTTGAAGGTCTAGTGAAGGATATGTTCTTGGCAAGGTTCAGTTTTGTATTGAGAATCTTTTTTTGTTTTGTTAACCGCATGGTTGTTACGGAAAGTGTCGAGATGGAATGGTATCTTGAGCAAGGCTTATGGTAATCTTTTTCCATGAGTTTGGTGGTAAGTGTTGTGGTAGGAGTTAGGGAAAAACATGTGTATTTGACTAAGCTGGTTTGGATTATGTTTGAATCATATGTAAATTTTTATCTTGCTGATAAGGTAAGAATGAGTATCAATTTTCTTTGGGTTATTAGTAGTAGTAAGGGTGCCCAGGGTTGAAGTCAGGAAGAATCATCATAAGTTTGGTAGTAAGTTCTATCGATGGTATGGAGTTTTCTTGTGAGGTTTGTTGGATCAATTGTTTGTTTGAGTACGGTTTTCTTGGGTTCCTAAGTCTTATTGGGAAAGATGTGTGAGTGGTGTATCTATAACATGAGAAGATTTGAAAGTTTTTAGAACCAACATAGGTTGTTGTTTGGATGTTGGGTTTTATCATTCATAGGTAAAATGGATGATATGTTGTGACATTGTGATATGGTTAGTATGACTCAAAATGAAGTTGTTGTTGGTGGTGGAGTTTGCTTAAGACAATGTTGACAGTTTTGTGCAAAGTTAGTCTGAAGTTTGTTGTGTGGAGTGGAGGTTGGTGAAAGGCTTAGTTGGTTACCTGGTATGTGGGAGGATGTCAATTAAGGTTAGTTCGATGGTGATGGTATGGAAACCGTTGTGGTTATCAAGAGTTGGTTATCAACCTTATGGGGTTTTCTTTTGAGTTATGTTTTCTATAGAGGTTGAGATGGTGTGGTGGTTTGTGCATTGTTGCTTTGGTGTGGGGAAAGAATTTGTTGGTTGTCCACAGAGGGTAAGTGTGGGTTGTCTGTTGCAAACCATCCGGGGAAAGCTAAGGTGATGGCTGAATCTTTGAGCCGTAAGATGACAGTTGAGTTGAGAGTGATGTTTGCTAAGTTGAGTATTTCAAAGGAAGGTGGTTGAGTGGTGGAGTTGTAAGTAAAGCCTATCTTGGTTGAGATGATAAGGTGAAACAGTTAGAGGGTGAGACGTTGGTACTTTTTGTGGAGGATATGGCTAAGGGTAGACCGACCGAGTATCATTTTGATGATGATGAGGTGTTGTGTTTTAGAGGTCGGATTGTGGTGCCGGATGATCAGGAGTTGAGGCAAGCTAACTTGGTGGAAGCTCATACTAGTCCGTTTGCTATGCATTCGGGTAGTGTGAAGGTGTATAGAGATCTCAAAAGTGTGTACTTTTGGGTTGGTTTAAAGAAGATGTGACGGAGTCCAAGAAGGATTCTATATGGGTTATTATTGATAGTTTTCAAAGCGTGCACATTTTCTTGCCGTGCATGCAATGTGATCTATGGATAAGTTGGTAGAGTTGTATGTTTCTAAGATGGTGAAGTCGCATAGTGTGCTTAAGTTGATCATATCGGATAGAGGTCCGCGGTTTACATCTAAGATTTAGAGGAGTTTGTAGGTTACTTTGGGTACGAGGCTTAGCTTTAGTACAGCTTATCATCCACAGACGGATGGACAGTCTGAGCGTGTTATTCAGACTTTGGAAGATATGTTGAGGGGTTGTGTCATCGAGTTTCAAGGTTCTTGAGAGAAACAGTTGTCTTTAGTGGAGATTGTATATAACAGTAGCTCCAAGCGAGGATACAGATGGCACCATTTGAGGTGTTATATGGGCGTAGGTGTTGTACACCTTAGTGTTCGAAAGAAGTTGGGCAAAAGTATATTTCTTTGCCTCAAGTTTTAAAGATACGGAGAGAAGGTTAAGTTCATATGTGCTAAACTTAAGGAAGCTTCGGATAGGCAGAAGTCCTATGCCGATTTAAAGCGTAGAGAGATAGAGTATATTGTTGGGGACAAAGTATTTCTTAAGGTTTCTCCGTGGAAGAAGGCGATGAGTAAGTTGGGTCATCATTTTATTGGGCCATATGAGGTGTTAGATCCAATTGGTTGTTATCGGTTGAGGTTGCTGGTGGAGTTGAGTAAGATGCATTATGTGTTTAAATGTATCGATGCTTCGGAAGTGTCGTTCAGATCCTTTTCATGTTGTTCTAGTTGAGGAGTCTGAGTTAAGGGCGGATATGAGTTATGAGAAGGAACTAGTGAGGATTTTGGATGTGGATACAAAGGTTTTTCGAGGAAGAACCATAGGGTCGGTTAAAGTGCTTTGGAAGCACCAAGGTGGCGAAGAGGCAACTTGGGAGACATGGAAAAAAAAGTTTGGAGGAGTAGTTCCTCACGTGTTTACTTCAGGTAAATTTCGAGGACGAAATTTTCTTAAGAGGGGGAGAGTTGTAACATCCCGTTTTGGGGGTAATTAGTTTAGGCTTAGTTAGGAGAATTCGATTCGGGCCGAATCGGGTTCTCCGGTTCATTATTCCGGGGAAAAATAAATAAGAATATTTTAATTAGGAAAAATAATAATTTTGGAATATGGTTTAAAATATTGAAAATATGTTTCAAGATTAAAAGAAAATAATTTGGATTTTATATTGATTTTTAATTATGCTTAATTATGCATAAATGACCAATTTGTAATTTTTGGAAAAATTGAAGGACTTGTTTTGTAATTTTCAAAAAATTACATGTTTTAGTGACTAAATTGAAAAGCAAGCTAAACTTAGAATCCTTAGAGGGCCATAAACCCATTTCTAATTTTTAATAATGATTTATTCACCAAAATGTGTTTTAATTACTTTAATTAGATACTTTTAATCATTTTCTCTCAAAACCACTTTTCTCTCATTTTCTCTCCATTTTCTCTTCATCTTTTCTCTTCAATTCCTTGCTGATTTTTGCATCTTTTTCAACAAAGATTACATCATTTACATCATCTTTCCATCCTTTACAAAACCTAAGCATCAATTTCATCAAATCAACATCAAATTGCAAGGAATCAAGAAGAGGAAATTACATCTTTTTGGTGAATAGATCTTGAAGGTAATTTTCTGGATTTTTGTTCTTTTCTAAGGTTCTTTATTGAAATTCCCAAGTATTAGCTTGCTAATCTTTTAATAAAAACTTGATTCTATGTTTTTAATATTAGATCTAGTGTTTTTGTGAAAGTTTTTGTGAAATCTTTTTGGATCTCATTCAATTCTGGAATTAGATGGATTCAATTGTGTTTTTATGTTAATTAAATGATTAATTGAGTCTTGATTTGATAGCACATTAATTTAATCCCGGAATAATGCAATCGGTGTAGTTTTAAGGTGCTTTTCGGTTGTTTTATGGGCTGTTTTAGATGCTTTAATGTTACTGGAGATATAAGGATGGTTTGGATGTGTTTTTGGATCATAATTGAAGTGGATTAGATGTTAGATTCGTTAGGTTTTGGGCTGATATTGTTCGGATGCTTTTCGGCTTAGTTTACGGTCTTTTCGGCTACGTTTTCAGTAGTTTAACGGTGATCGGTTATGGTTGTTGGTTTGAGCATGTTATGATGTGAGAATGCTTTGTTTTTAATATTGTAGAAGAGGTACAAGAAGGTGTTTGATTGCTGGTGCGTTGGCGCGATCATCGGATAGCGGCGAAAGCTCGTTTCGGTTGTTGGTGAGTGATTACGGATTTTAAAGCGAATCGCGTTTGGTACGTTCTGTTTTGGGGACTATGGAAGAGTGTGAGATTCTTCCATAGTTCAAGAGTAAGTAATATAAATGTTTTGATAAACCGATATAAGTTTCGGCTATATTTGGTAAAGGCATTATGTTGATAATGCATGAGATTTATGAAAATACATGAGCATGATTTGAATTGGTGCATACATGAGAGATACTTGCTGAAATGCATAGCTTATTTAGCATCCATGATTATGAAAAATTATGAGAAATGATTTGGGATACAATATGGTTATTTGCCTTATATATAATGGTGCCTTTGGGCATGGCTTTTGGTTCATTTGTTGAACATATTATGCATGCATTATGAGCAACAAGTTATATGATTTGAAATACAATATGGTTAATAACCTTATACATGATGGTGCCTTTGGGCATGGCTTTTGGTTCATTTGTTGAACATATTATGCATGCATTATAAGCAGCAAGTTATCATGCACATTTGATTATGATATTGGCTTAGTGACACTAACTTTAGATTCGAATATGATGACATGTCATTAGAATTGTCTTAAGTGCACTATAATCAAAACTGAGAATACAAAATATTGCCTACACGTAACAAGGGTGACTTTGTGTCCAACCGTACGTGGTAGAGCCGCCTACACGTAACAAGGGTGACTATGTGTCCGATCGTGCGTGGTAGTGCTAATAGTGACTTCGTGTCATGTCAATGGTGACTTCGTGTCATGTCAGTGGTGACTTCATGTCATGTCAATGGTGACTTCGTGTCATGTCAATGGTGACTTCGTGTCATGTCAATTGTGACTTCATGTCATGACGAGACAATAGTCTCATGGATCCGTGTATTCGGTGAGCTCAAGGTTCACATTAAAGTGGTCACTAGAAAGCTAATATACATACATGAATTTGAGAAGAAGATTGTACATCATTTGTAAATTGTTTTGATAAGGTAATGTGAACTCAAGGTTGCATTTGGTTTAAAGAACATGAGCATGAGATATTAGCATGAATGGTTTAATAAAGTATTGCAAATTATGTTTTCATCATGGTTTTAAATAGATGAATCGATGATTTGTGTAGAGCTTCCTCACTAAGCATGTTTGCTTAAGCTCTCTTTTCATCTATGCAGAGAAATAAAGGCACTTGGAGCTTCGTTCGAGGCAAGGAAACCAAGGGGAAGATTCACTTGAATTTGGTATGTTTTTGGCAAATAAATTGGGCAAGGCAATGTGTAACACAACCTATGTGAGGAGTGTGTAATTAAGCTATGGTTTATGTTGTAATAAGACACTTATTGTTTGATCGTTAATTGTGAGCTTTGGGGATTGTTTGAATTGTTGAAGCATGTATTAGCATGATTGATATGTTGTTAATCATTTCCTAGGGAGCATGCCTATAGCTTGATTGATGTCCGTGACGTTGTTGATTATGTGTCGTATGTTGCTAATTATGTTTAGGATTGATGTATTTAGTGGTTCTAGTTAATGGTTGAGTATTGAGTAATTGTTGTGCACTTAGTGTAACGAAACTTTTGGCTCCAGACCTAAAGTTTCGAAACCTTTGGGTGAAGGTTCTGAAACCTTTGTCAAATAGTTTCGAAACCTTCACAAGGTTTCGAAACCTTGTGGGCAGATTCAATTCTGGGAAGTTACTAGACGCGATAAGTTTTGAAACTTTCCAAGAAAGTTTCGAAACCTTTTACAAAAAGTTCCGGAACCTCTGGGAAGGTTTCGAAACCTTTGATCACTTAGAATTAAAAGTTGCTAGAAATTATATTTTGGTCCCGAATATCTTCTTTTGTTCGATTAAGGTACTTGTAGATGTTATTTTGTGCTGAAATTTTGCATGCATGCATAAAATTGATTTAATTTCAATATGGTTAATCTAATTTAAATGAAGTCCTTATATTTTGGAAGATTTACATTTTGGTCCCTAAATTAGAGGAACATGCAATTGATGTTGTTAGGATGATCCATTTGAGTTGAAATTTGTTGTGGAGAATGCTTGAGTGTTTAATTGAACATTGATGGAAATAATTTCTACTTTACTAATTGAATTTACAAGTTTTACGTTTTAGTCCTTAATCTATGTTAAAGTTTAATCGGATGTTTGTTTTTAATTAATGTGGTACCAATAATGCTTTGAATGAGACCTTGACACATAGGAATAAGATTGCGTATCTAGGCAAGATAAAATATAATTAAAAAGTAATGGTTTTAGGGTTGTTTACCGAATCGAACCTTCGTGGGTTTGGTTTGATATTCCCCGTGTAACCCGTTAGTGTCGGTTTCATCTAGGCCGGGCTAAGGGGGTTATAGAATTGATGATGTTATTTGCAAGTGTGAACAATAATCATGCCTAGAGTAAGAGCACACACATATATATATATATAGATAGATAATGTAGGGCATGCATGCATTCTTGAGCATGACATTAAGAATTGCATTTACATGCACATGCACTTGCATAGGCATTTATGAGGGCATACAGGAAATCATGAATACATTTGTTCACACTTGCGAGTGGCTCCTTGGGGATTTAGGTGGAGTGTGGATGGTTCTTTTAGGGTGAAGGTGTGGGAAAAAAATTGAAAAGGTTTTTTTTGGTGTTGAGCGGGATGTGTAGTGGGCAAGCTACCCTTTATGTTAGGGAGTAGTCTTGGATGAAGAATGAGAGGTTGGTCTCAGAGTTGTGAATGTTTGAAACCGAAGTAAATACCCTGAGTTATGGTTAGTTTGAGTTGGTCATTACTAAAGGTAAGGCTGAGTTTTGCGGATTCTTTCTAGTTAAGATTTGGAGGTTGTAACAAGGTTGCAGAATATTTTGCCGAGTAAGGCGAGTTAGTGTTTTTCTGAGTGATGTGAAATTATTTTGTGGAAATTTCAAGGAATTCTTGTAGTATGGTTAGTGTGCAGTTAGATCGGGGGTTGTGATCGATCCGGTATGGTTAGGATGGAAATAAGATATGAGATATATATTGGTATAAGAGTTGTGAAATAGGGAGTTTGAATCATAGATTGTTGTGACCTTGAGAGATTTGGTTGTACTATAAAGGAGGAAAGTGTACAGGTTGTGTTTACAGGATGTTAAGTTGGATATACCTCGGGTAAAGTTAGTTTTTGATGATGTCTGAAGTGGTGTAATATGGATCGCTGGAAAATTTATGGTTTGTATCGATTGTTCAGTCTTGTGGGTTTGCTTTTATCGAAAAGTGTTTTAAGGTTTTGTGTTCGGTGGATTCGTGTTTGTGGATGTTTCATCAATAGGGTTATCGCTTGGGCAAGGTTATAAAATAAGGGATGTTGGAGCTAATAGAAGGAATAGTTCTACAAGCTTGGATCTTATTATGGTATAGTTAAGGTAAGAGTTGGTTTATCGATGAGTTGATATTGGGAAAGAGTTTTGGGTTAAGTGTCAAGGCACTTAACAGTGTGTGGATCTTAAAGTTTGAAACATGTTGTTGAGTTGATTATGGTGGCTAAACCTTAAGTTGGAGGTATTATCGTGGAGATGAGTTCGATGTTAGGATTTGACACAAAGTTGGTAAGTTTCTTGTATGATATGTTTTGTAGAATGTTAGCAATCAGGGATGACTTGGCTTACATAAGGATGCTTGCAATGAGAGTTTGTTATGTGGGGTAATCCAGGGTTGTTGTGGAGTTACTGGGGAAGATGTTCGGTTAACCTATAGGGAGACCTAGTAAAATGGTGGAGCTATGAGCGAGACTCTACCTTGGTAAAGTTGATCGGGGATAAGTCGTGGCAAGGTAGTTGTTGAGGGTCTAGTGAAGGATATGGTTCTTGGCAAGGTTTAGTTTTGAGTTGAAAATCTTTTTGTGTTAGGTGAACTGCATGGTTGTTTCGAAAAGTACCGAGATGGAATAGTATCTTGATCAGGGCTTATGGTAATCTTTTTCCATGGGTTTGGTGGTAAGTGTTGTGGTAGGAATTGGGGAAAACATGTGTATTTGACTAAGCTTGTTTGGATTATGTTTGAAACATATGTAAATGTTTGTCATGCTGATAAGGTAAGCTTGAGTGTCAGTTTTCTTTGGGTTATTATTAGTAGTAAAGGTACCAAGGTTGAAGTCGGAAAGAATCATCATAAGTTTAGTAGTAAGTTCTATGGATGGTATGGAGTTTTCTTATGAGGGTTGTTGGATCAATCGTTCGTTTAAGTATGGTGTTCTTGGGTTTCTAAGTCCCAATGGAAAGGTGTGTGAGTGGTGTATCTATAACATGATAATATTTAAAAGTTTTTAGGATCGACATAGGTTGTTGTTTGGATGTTGGGTTTTATCATTCAAAGGTAAATGGGTGATATGTTGTGATGTTGTGATATGGTTAATATTACTCATAATGAAGTTGTTGGTGGTGGTGGAGTTGTGTGAGACAGTGTTGACAGTTTTTTTTTGGATAGTTAGTTTGAAGCTTGTTGGTGGAGCATCATTGTGTGGGTGGAGGTTGGTGAAAGACTTAGTTGGTTACCTTGTATGTGGGAGGATATCGGAAATCAGGTTAGTTCGATGGTGGTGGTATGGAAACCGTTGCGGTTATCAAGAATTAGTTATCAATCATAGGTAAGAGAAAGGAGGTTTCCTTTTGAGTTATGTTTTCTGTAAAGGTTGAGATAGTGTAGTGGGTTGTGCATTGTTGCTTTAGTGTGAGGAAAGAATCTGTTGATTATCCGAAGAGGGTAAGTGTGGGTTTTCTATTGCATATCATCCGGGGAAAAGCTAATGTGATAGCTGAATCATTAAGCCGTAAAACGGCAGTTGAGTTGAGGGTGATGTTTTCTAAGTTGAGTATTTTAAAGGAAGGTGGTTGAGTGGTGGAGTTGTAAGTAAGACCTATTTTGGTTGAGATGATCAAGGTGAAACAGTTAGAGGATGAGGCTTGGGTACCTTTTGTGGAGGATATTACTGAGGGTAGACCAATCGAGTATCTTTTTGATGAGGATGAGATGTTGTGGTTTAGGGGTCAGATTGTGGTGCCGGATGATGTTGAGTTGAGGTAAGCTATTTTTAGCAGAAGCACATACTAGTCCGTTTACTATGCATCCGGGTAGAGTGAAGATGTATAGTGATCTTAAAGGTGGGTACTTTTGGATTGGTTTAAAGAAAGATGTGACAGAGTCCAAGAAAGATTTTATATGGTTTATTATTGATACGTTTTCAAAGTGTGCACATTTTCTTGCCATGCATATGACGTGTTCTATGGATAAGTTGGTAGAGTTGTATGTTTCTGAGGTGGTGAAGTTGCATGGTGTGCCTAAGTTGATCATATCGGATAGAGATCCGCAGTTTACATCTAAGTTTTGGGGAGTTTGCAGGTTGCTTTTGGTACGAGGCTTAGCTTTAGTACAGCTTATCATCCATAAACGGATGGACAGTCAGAGCGTGTTATTCAGACTTTAGAAGATATGTTGAGGTGTTGTGTCATCGAGTTTCAAGGTTCTTGGGAGAAACAGTTGCCTTTGGTGGAGTTTGCATATAACAATAGCTCCAAGCAAATATACAGATGTCACCGTTTGAGGCGTTATATGGGCGTAAGTTTCGTACACCTTTGTGTTGGAAGGAAGTTGGATAGAAGTATGTTTCTTTGCCTCAAGTGTTGAAGGATACGGATGAAAAAGTTAAGTTGATATGTGCTAAACTTAAGAAAGCTTCGGATAGGCAGAAGTCCTATGCCGATTTAAAGCGTAGGGAGATAGAGTATGATGTTGGGGACAAAGTGTTTCTTAAGGTTTCTCCGTGGAAGAAGGTGTTGAGGTTTGGACCATATGAGGTCTTGGAGCGTGTTGGTCCTGTTGCTTATAGATTGAGGTTGGCAGAGGAGTTGAGTAGGATGCATGATATTTTTCATGTATCGATGCTTCGTAAGTATAGTTTAGATCCTTCTCATGTTATTCTAGTAGAGGAGTTTGAGTTAAGAACGGATATGAGTTATGAGAAGGAACCGGTGAGGATTTTGGATGTGGATACAAAAGTTCTTCGAGGAAGGACCATAGATTTGGTTAAAGTACTTTGGAAACACCAAGGTGTGGAAGAAGCAACTTGAGAGACAAGGACAAGCATGGAAGAGCAGTTTCCTCACTTGTTTACTTCAGGTAAATTTTGAGGACGAAATTTTCTTAAGAGGGGGAGAGTTGTAATATCCCGTTTTGGGGGTTATTAGTTAGGCTTTAGTTAGGAGAATTCGATTCGGGTCGAATCGGGTTCTCTGGTTCATTATTCCGAGGAAAAATAACACAAGAATATTTAAATTAATAATAATTTTGGAATATGGTTCAAAAATATTAAAAATATGTTTCAAAATTTAAAAAGGAAGCAATTTTAATTTTATATTGATTTTTAATTATGCATAAATGACTAATTTGTAATTTTTGGAAAAATTGGAGGACTTATTTTGTAATTTTCAAAAATTTGTGATTTTAGTGACTAAATTGAAAAGCAACCTAAACTTAGAATCCTTAGAGGGCCATAAACTTATTTTAATTTTTAATAATGATTTATTCACCAAAATACTTTTTAATTACTTTAATTAAAGATGATAAATCATTTTCTCTCAAAACTAATTTTTTCTCTCATCTTTTTCTCTCATTTTCTCTCTATTTTCCTTCATCTTTTTTCTTCAATTCCTTGCTGATTTTTGCATCTTTTTCAACAAAGATTACATCATTTTAATCATCTTTCCATCCTTTATAAAATCTAACCATCAATTTTATCAAATCAACATCAAATTGCAAGGAATCAAGAAGGGGAAATTATATCTTTTTGGTGAATAGATCTTGAAGGTAATTTTCTGAATTTTTAATTCTTTTCTAAGGTTCTTTATTGAAATTCCCAAGTATTAGCTTGCTAATCTTTGAATAAAAACTTAATTCTATGTTTTTAATGTTAGATCTATTGATTTCGTGAATGTTTTTGTGAAATCCTTTTGGATCTCATTTAATGCTAAAATTAGATGGATTCAATTATGTATTTATGTTAATTAAATGATTAATTGAGTCTTCATATGATAGCACATTAACTTAATCCCGGAATAATGCAATCGGGGTTGGTTTAAGGTGCTTTTCGATTGTTTTACGGGCTGTTTTAGATGCTTTAATATTGCTGGAGATATAAGGATGGTTTGGATGTGTTTTTGGATCATAATTGAAGTGGATTAGATGTTAGATTCGTTAGGTTTTGAGCTGATGTTGTTCGGATGTGTTTCGGCTTTGTTTATGGTCTTTTCAGCTAAGTTTTCGGTAGTTTTATGGTGATCGGATATGGCTCTTGGTTTGAGCATGTTATGATGTGAGAATACTCTGTTTTTAATGTTGTAGAAGATGTTCAAGAAGGTGCTTGAGTGCTGGTGCGTTGGAGCGATCATCGGATAGCGGCGAAAGCTCGTTTCGCTTGTTGGTGAATATTTTCGGACTTAAAGCGAATCACGTTTGGTACGGTTCTATTTTGGAGACTATGGAAGAGTGTGAAAACCTTACATAGTTCAAGAGTAAGTAAGTAAATGTTTTTGGTAAATCAACATGAGTTTTGGCTACTTTCGATAAAGGCATTATGTTGGTAATGCAATGAGATTTATAGAAATGCATGAACATGATTTGAAGTGGTGCATACATGACAAATACTTGTTGAAATGCATATCTTATTTAGCATCCATGATTATGGAAAATTATGAGAAATGATTTAGAATACAATATGGTTAATTGCAATATATATGATGGTGCCTTTGGGAATGGCATTTGGTTCATTTGTTGTACATATTATGCATGCATTATGAGCAGCAAGTTATATGATTTGGAATACGACATGGTTAATTGCGTTATATATGATGGTGCCTTTGGGCATGGCTTTTGGTTCATTTGTTGAACATATTATGCATGCATTATGAGCAGCAAGTTATCATGTACATTTGATTATGATATTGGCTTAGTGACACTAACTTTAGATTCGATACGAATGACATGTCATTAGGATTGTCTTAAGTGCACTATAAACAAAATTGAGAATACAAAAAATTGCCTACACGTAACAAGGGTGACTTTGTGTCCAACCGTGCGTGGTAGAGCCGCCTACACGTAACAAGAGTTACTATGTGTCCGATCATGCGTGGTAGTGCTATAATGGTGACTTCGTGTCATGTCAATGGTGACTTTGAGTCATGTCAATGGTGACTTAGTGTCATGTCAATGGTGACTTCGTGTCATGACGAGACAATGGTCTCTAACAATGGATCCGTGTATTCGATGAACTCAAGGTTCACATTAAGTTGTCACTAGAATTCCAATATACATACATGAATTTGAGAAGAACATTGTGCATCATTTATAAATTGTTTTGACAAGGTTATGTAAACTCAAGGATGCATATGGTTTAAAGAACATGAGCATGAGATGTTAGCATGCATGATTTAATAATGTATTGCAAATTGTGGTTTCATCATGGTTTTAAATAGATGCATTGATGATTTGTGTAGAGCTTACTCACTAAGCATGTATGCTTAAGCTCTCTTTTCATCCTTGCAGAAAAATAAAGGCACTTGGGGCTTCTTTCGAGGCAAGAAAACCAAGGGGAAGAATCACTTTGAATTTGGTATGTTTTTGGCAAATAAATTGGGCATGGCAATGTGTAACCCAACCTATGTGAGGAGTGTGTAGTTAGGTTATGGTTTATGTTGTAATAAGATCATTATTGCTTGATTGTTAATCGTTGGACTATGGAATTGTTTGGATTGTTGAAGCATGTACTGGTATGATTGATATGTTTCAATCATCTTCTAGGAAGCATGCCTATAGTTTGAATGATGTCCGTGACGTTGTAAATCATGTGTTATAAGTTATTAATTATGCCTAGGAATTATGTATTTAGTTGGAAGAGTCTAATGGTTGTGTATCGTATTGTTAGTATTCACTTAGTGTAACAGAACATTAGGTTCCAGACCCAAAGTTTGGAAACCTCTGGGAAGGTTCCGAAACCGTTGTAAATCGGATGTTCGTTTATAATTGATTTGTTCTAGTAGTGCCATATACGAGACCTTGACATGTAGGAATAAGATTTTGCATCTAGGAAAGATAAAATAAAAAAGGAATATTACGGTTTCAGGTTTGTTTATCGAATCGAACCTTTACGGGTTTGGTTTGATATTCCCCGTGTAACCCGTTAGTGCCGGTTCCGTCTAAGCCGGGCTAAGGGGGTTATAGAGACCCTTGGTCTCAACATGCATCGGTCGGACACATAGTCACCCTTGTATATATGTTACCCCCACTACGCACGGTCGGACACAAAGTAGCCCTTGTTTATGTATGGGTCAATTATATGCACAGTCAGACACAAAGTCACCCTTGTTTACATATAGGCAAGCTCTACACGCACGGTCGGACACAAAGTCTTCCTTGTTTACGTGTAGACAAGCTCTACACGCACGGTCGGACACAAAGTCTTCCTTGTTTGCGTGTAGGCATCATCATTATTCTCTTTATTTTATAGTGCACTCAATCCTAATGACATGTCATTCGTATTCGAATCTAAAGTTAGTGTCACTAAGCCAATATCATAATCAAATGTGCATGATAATTTGTTTCTCATAATGAATGCATAATATGTTCACAAATGAACCAAATATCATGCCCAATGGCACCATCAATTTCAAGGCAAATAACCATATAATATTCCAATTCATTTTCAGCTCATAATGCATCCATAATATTCTCAAAAAATAAACCGAAAGTCGTGCCCAATGGTACCTTTATTTGAAGGAAAATAACCACATATATTTCAAATTCATTTTTTCATGTTTTCCTTAACAATGTATGTCTTTTTAAACCATGTATTTTCAGCAATTATCTCATGCATGCACAAATTCAAAATCATGTTTATGCATTTCCAAAAATCTCATTGCATTACCAACATCAATGTCTTTACCGAATGTAGCTTACTTCACTTACTCTTAAACTATGAAAAGTTTTCACACTCTTCCATAGTCCCCAAAACAGAATCGTACCAATACGATTCGCTTTAAGTCCGAAAAACACTCACCGACAAGCCAAACGATCCCTCGCCGATGCTCCGATGGCAAGGCCAATGCACCAACCACTTATGCATTTTCTTACACTACCTCTACATCATTAAAAACAGATCATATTCACATCATAACATGCTCAAACCAGCAGCCACATCAAACCTCCACAAAATTACCGAAAACTTAGCCGAAAAGACCGAAAACAAAGCCGAAACGCATCCGAACAATATCCCAAAACCTAATGATTTTAACATTTAATCCACTTCAATTATGAACCAAAAACACATCTAAACCATCCTTATACCTCCAGAAACATTAAAACATCTAAAACAGCCCCTAAAACAACCGAAAATCACCTTAAAACAACACCGATTGCATTATTCCGGGATTAAATTAATGTGCTATCAAAGGAAGACTCAATTAATCATTTAATTAAAATAAAAACATAATTGAATCCATCTAATTTCAGCATTGAATGAGATCCAAAAACATTTCACAAAAATATTCACAAAATCACTAGATCTAACATTGAAAACATAGAATTAAGTTTTATTCAAAGATTACCAATCTAATACTTGAGAATTTCAATAAAGAACCTTAAAAAAGAGTTAAAAATCCAGAAAATTACCTTTGAGATCTATTCACCTAAAAGATGAAGTTTCCTCTTCTTGATTCCTTATCATTTTATGTTGATTTGATAAAATTGATGGTTAGGTTTTGTAAAGAATGGAAAGATGATTAAAATGATGTAATCTTTGTTGAAAAAGATGCAAAAATCAGCAATTTCAGTAAAGATGAAGGAAAATAGAGAGAAAATGAGAAAAAGATGAGAGAAAAAAGTAGTTTTGAGAGAAAATGATTTATCATCTTTAATTAAAGTAATTAAAAAGCATTTTGGTGAATAAATCATTATTAAAAATTAAAATGGGTTTATGGCCCTCTAAGGATTCTAAGTTTACCTTGGTTTTCAATTTAGTCACTAAAATCACAAATTTTCAAAAATTACAAAATAAGTCCTCCAATTTTTCCAAAAATTACAAATTGGTCACTTATACATAGTTAAACATAATTAAAAATCAATATAAAGTCCAAATTACTTTCTTTTAATTTTGGAACATCTCTTTAATATTTTTAAACCATATTCCAAAATTATTATTTTTCTAATTAAAAATATTCTCATTTTATATTTCCCCGGAATAACAAACCGGAGAACCCGATTCGACCCGAATCGAAATCTCCTAACTAAAGCTCAAACTACTAACCCCAAAATCGGGATGATACAACTCTCCCTTTCTTAAGAAAATTTCGTCCTCGAAATTCTTGCCTGAAGCAAACAAGTGAGGAACTGCTCCTCCATACTTTTTCCTTGTCTCCCAAGTTGCCTCTTCGACACCTCGGCGTTTCCAAAGCACTTTAACCAAATCTATGGTCCTTCCTTGAAGAACTTTTGTATCCACATCCAAAATCTTCACTGGTTCCTTCTCATAACTCATATTCGTTCTTAACTCAATCTCCTCTACTAGAACAACATGAGAAGGATCTGAACCATACTTACGAAGCATCGTTACATTAAAAACATAGTGCATCCAACTCAACTCCACCGGTAACCTCAACCGATAAACAACAGGACCAATTCGCTCTAACACCTCATATGGTCCAATAAAACGAGGACTCAACTTACCCTTACGTCTAAACCTCATCACCTTCTTCCACGGAGAACCTTAAGAAACACTTTATCTCCAACAACATACTCTATCTCTCCGTGCTTTAAATCGACATAGGACTTTTGCCTATCCGAAGATTCCTTAAGTTTAGCATAAATAAACTTAACCTTCTCATCCGTATCTTTTAAAACTCGAGGCAAAGAAACACACTTTTGCCCCACCTCTTTCCAACACAAAGGTGTACAACACCTATGCCCGTATAAAGCCTCAAACGGTGCCATCTATATACTCGCTATGCAAACTCCCCCAAAGGCAACTGTTTCTCTCAAGAATCCTTGAAACTCAATGATGCAACACCTCAACATATCTTCCAAAGTCTGAACAACACGTTCAGACTAGCCATCTGTCTGTGGATGATAAGCTATACTAAGCTAAGCCTAGTACCCAAAGTAGTCTGCAAACTCCTCCAGAACCTAGATGTAAACCGCGGATCTCTATCCGATATGATTAACTTAGGAACACTATACACATTCACCACCTCAGAAAACATACAACTCTACCAACTTATCCATAGAACACGTTGTATGCACGGTAAGAAAATGTGTACACTTTGAAAACCTACCAACAATAACCCATATAAAATCCTTTTTGCACTCCGTCACATCTTTCTTTAAACTAATCCAAAAGTACACACTTTTGAGATCTCTATACATCTTCACACTACCCGGATGCATAGCAAACGAACTAGTATGAGCTTCTGCAAAATAGCTTGCCTCAACTCCTGATCATCCGGCACCACAATCCGACCTCTAAAACATAACACCTCATCATCATCAAGATGATACTCGGTCGGTCTACCCTCAGCAATAGCCTCCACAAAAGGTACCAACGTCTCATCCTCTAACTGTTTCACCTTATCATCTCAACCAAGATAGGTTTTACTTACAATTCCACCACTCAACCACCTTCCTTTGAAATACTCAACTTAGAAAACACCGCTCTTAACTCCATCACTACCCTACGTCTCAAAGCATCAACCACAATATAAGCTTTCCCCGGATGGTATGCAACAGACAAGCCACACTTACCCTCTTCGGATAGCCAACAGATTCTTTTCTCACACCAAAGCAACAATGCACAACCTACCACACCATCTCAACCTTTATAGAAAACATACCTCAAAAAGAAACCCCATAAGGTTGACAACCAACTCTTGATAACCGCAACGGTTTCCATACCACCACCATCGAACTAACCTTAATTTTGACATCCTCCCACATACCAGGTAACCAACTAAGCCTTTCACCAACCTCTACTCCACACAACAAACTTCAAACTAACTTTGCACAAAACTGTCAATACTGTCTTAAGCAAACTCCACCACCACCAACAACTTCATTATGAGTCATATTAACCATATCACAACATCACAACATACCATACGTTTACCTGTGAATGATAAAACCCAACATCCAAATGGCAACCTATGTCGATCTTAAAACCTCTCAAATCTTATCATATTATAGATACACCATGTAACATCCCGTTTTTGGGGTTATTAGTTTAGGCCTAGTTAGGGGAATTCGATTCGGGACGAATCGGGTTCTCTGGTTCATTAATTCCGGGAAAAATAAAATAAGAATATTTTTAATTAAGAAAAATAATAATTTGGAAGATAGTTTGAAATATTAAAAATATGTTTTAAATTTAAAAGAAAATAATTTGGATTTTATAATGATTTTTAATTATGCTTAATTATGCATAAATGATCAATTTGTAATTTTTGGAAAATTTGGAGGACCAATTTGGTGATTTTCGGCAATTAATGTATTTTAGTGACTAAATTGAAAAGCAAGCTAAACTTAGAATCCTTAGAGGTCCATAAACCCATTTCTAATTTGTAATGATGATTTATTCACCAAAATATATTTTTAATTACTTTAATTTGGTTTTTATTCATTTTCTCTCAAAACCACTTTTTCTCTTAATTTTCTCTCATCTTTTTCTCTCATTTTCTCTCTACTTTCTCTTCATCTTTTCCCTTCAATTCCTTGCTGATTTTTGCATCTTTTTCCACAAAGAATACATCACTTGCATCATCTTTTCATCCTTTACAAAACCTAAGCATTGATTTCATCAAATCTACATCAAATTGCAAGGAATCAAGGAGAAAATCTCATATTTTTGGTGAATAGATCTTGAAGGTAATTTTCTGGATTTTTATTCTTTTCTAAGGTTCTTTATTGAAATTCCCAAGTATTAGCTTGCTAATCTTTTAATAAAAACTTGATTCTATGTTTTTAATGTTAGATCTAATGTTTTTGTGAAATCTTTTTGGATCTTATTTGATGCTGGAAATTAGATGAGTTCAATCATGTTTTTATGATGATTTAATGATTAATTGAGTCTTGATTTGATATCACATTAATTTAATCCCGGAATAATGCAATCGGTATAGTTTTAAGGTGTTTTTCGGTTGTTTTATGGGCTGTTTTAGATGCTTAAATGTTGCTGGAGGTATAAGGATGGTTTGGATGTGTTTTTGGATCATAATTGAGGTGGATTAGATGTTAGATTCGTTAGGTTTTGGGCTGATGTTGTTCGGTTACGTTTCGGCTTAGTTTTTGGTAGTTTAATGGTGATCGGATGTGGTTGTTGGTTTGAGCATGTTATGATGTGAGAATACTCTGTTTTTAATGTTGTAGAAGAGGTACAAGAAGAAGCTTGATTGCTGGTGCATTGGTGCGATCATCGGAAAGCGGCAAAAGCTCGTTTCGCTTGTTGGTGAGTGGTTACGGATTTTAAAGTGAATCGTATTTGGTACGTTCTGTTTTTGGGGACTATGGAAGAGTGTGAAAACCTTCCATAGTTCAAGAGTAAGTAAAGTATTTATCTTGTTAAACCGATATGAGTTTCGGCTACATTTTTTTTTACAAAGGTATTATGTTGGTAATGAAATGAGATTTATGCGAATGCATGAGCACGATTTAAAATGATGCATACATGAGAGTTACTTGCTGAAATGCATAGCTTATTTAGCATCCATGATTATGGAAAATTATGAGAAATGATTTGGAATACAATGTGGTTAATTACCTTATACATGATGGTGCCTTTGGGCATGGCTTTGGTTCATTTGTTGGATATTTTATGCATGCATTATGAGCAACAAGTTATCATGCACATTTGATTATGATATTGGCTTAGTGACACTAACTTTAGATTCGAATACGAATAACATGTCATTAGGATTGAGTGCACTATAAAAATAAAGAGAACAATGATATTGCCTACACGTAAACAAGGGAGACTTTGTGTCCAACCGTGCGTGGTAGTGCCGCCTACACGTAAACAAGGGTGACTTTGTGTCCGACCGTGCGTGTAGAGCTTGCCTATATGTAAACAAGGGTGACTTTGTGTCCGACCGTGCATATAGTTGACCCATACGTAAACAAGGGTGACTTTGTGTCCAACCATGCGTAGTGGGGGATAACATGTATACAAGGGTGACTAAGTGTCCGATCAATGCATGTTGAGAAAAGGATCCGTGTATTCGGTGAGCCTAAGTTTCACATTAAGTGATCACTAGAGAGCCAATATACATACATGAAATTGAGAAAAAGGTTTGAGCATCATTTATAAATTGTTTTGATAAGGTTATGTGAACTCAAGGATGCATATGATTTAATAAATTTGGACATGTAATATTGGCATGCATGATTTAACAAAGTATTGCAAATTATGTTTTCAATATGGTTTTAAATAGATGCATTGATGATCTTTTGTGGAGCTACCTCACTAAGCATGTTTGCTTAAGCTCTCTTTTCATCCTTGCAGAAAAATAAAGGCACTTGGAGCTTCGTTCGGGGCAAAGAAACCAAGGGGAAGATCACTTTGATTTTGGTATGTTTTTGGCAAATAAATTGGGCAAGGCAATGTGTAACACAATCTATGAGAGGAGTGAGCTTTTAGACTTTGTTTCATGATGTAACAAGACCATTATTGATTGATTGTTAATTGTTGAACTTTGTTTTGTTTGAGTGGTGAAGCATGGTTTAGCATGTTGATATGTTGCTTTTCAATCTTTAGGAAGCATGCCTATAGGTCTCCTTGAGATCATTTCAAATTGTTTAAGGTATGTTTATGTTGATGAATATGCCTAGGAATATTTCATATAGTTTCGGGTTATTAATGTTTATGCTTGGGTGGCTTAAATGAGCTTGAAACGTCACACCCCAGTCCCGAACACAGGGGGTATCGAAACACCCTGTGGCTGTATCGATACCCTTATGCTACTGGATAGGCTTGTATCGAACCAGTGTTCGATACCAAATGCTACTGGAGTTGTCTGTTCCAAAACACTTTATGCTCTGTTTAGAAACAAGTGACGTGTTCCGAAACACCCCAAGGGCTGTTTCGAAACACCTGGTCTAAAAAGGGCAATTTGAGAGTTTTGAATGCATGAAACGTAGGGCTTAATTCATAAATGCTAGAACGTAAAATTGATTAATTAAGATACCTTGTATGATCTGAATTGTATGTTGAATGTGTTAAGTTTGTTTATTTGTTATCCGGTGGATTGTTTATGAATATGGTGATGTAAATTAGTTCCTTACGTTTTGGTCCCTAATCATGTATGCGTTGATTGATTTACTTATAATGAATGAACTGCAACTGTCTCTGTCTTACTTGAGTCAATTACACATAGGAGGTTAATCGTGCATCTAGGTAAGATAAAATAAAAAGAAAAAAAATGTTACGGTTTTTAGGGTTGTTTATCGAATTGGACCTTCACGAGTTTGGTTTGATATTCCCCGTGTGACCTATTAGTGCCGGTTTCATCCCGGCCAGGCTAAGGGGGTTACACACCACTCACACATCTTTCCAATGAGACTTAGAAACTCAAGAAAACCGTACTCAAACAAACGATTGATCCAATAACCCTCAAAAGAAAACTCCATACCATCCATAGAACTTACTACCAAACTTATGATGGTTCTTTCTAACTTCATCCTTGGCACCTTTACTACTAATAATAACCCAGAGAAAATTGATACTCACTCTTACCTTATCAGCAAGATAAATATTTACATATGATTCAAACATAATCCAAACAAGCTTAGTCGAAAACACATGTTTCCCCAACTCCTACCACAACACTTACCACCAAACCCATGAAAAAAGATTACTATAAGCCCTGATCAAGATACCATTCCATCTCGGTACTTTTCGAAACAACCATGCGGTTCACATAACACAAAGAGATTCTCAACACAAAACTAAAACTTACCAAGCATATCCTTAACTAGACCCTCAACAAACACCTTGTCACGACTTGTCCCCGATCAACTTTACCAAGATAGAGTCCTGCTCATATCTCCATTATTTTACTAGGTCTCCCTATAGGTTAATCGAACATCTTCCCTCGTAACTCCACAACAACCCTGGATTACCCCACAACAACCCTGGATTACCCCACATCACAAACTCCCATTACAAGCATCCTTATGTCAGCCAAGTCATCCCCGATTGCTAACATTCTACAAAACATACCATACAAGAAACTTACCAACTTTGTGTCAAACCCAACATTGTATTCATCTCAACAATAATACCTCCAACTTAAGGTTTAACCACCACAACCAACTCAACACTATGGTTCAAACTTAAAAATCTACACATCATTAAGTGCCTTGACACTTAACCAAAAACTCCTTATCATTATCAACTCATCGATAAACCAACTCTTACCTTAACTATAGCACAACAAAATCCAAGCTTGTAGAACTATTCCTTCTACTAGCTAAAACATCTCTTATTTATAACCTTGCCAAAGCAGTAACCATATTGGTGAAATAACCCCAAACACGAACCCACCGAACATAAACCCTCACAACACTTTTCGATAAAAGTAAACCCACAAGACTGAACAACCGATACAAACCATAAATTGTCCAGAGGTCCTTGATACACCACTTCAAACATCATCAAAAACTAACTTTACCCGAGGTATATCCAACTTAACATCTTGTAAACCCAACATGTACACTTTCCTCTTTTATAGTACAACCAAACCTCTCACGGTCACAACAATCTATGATTCAAACACCCGATACCATAACTCTCATACCAATATATATCTCATATTTTACTTCCATTCTGACCATACCAGATCGGTCACAATCCCCGATCTAACTGCACACTAACCACACTACAAAGAATTCCTTGTAATTTCCACAAAAAAATTTCAGATTACTCAAACTAACCATAACTCAGGATATTTCCTTTGGTTTCAAACATTCACAACTCTGAGACCAACCATTCATTCTTCATCCAAGATTATTCCCTAACCAAAAAGGTAGTTTGTCCACTACACGTTCAGCTCAACACCACAAGAAAGTCCTTTCAACCCCCTTTTTTTCACACCTTCACCTTAAAAGAACCAACCACACTCCACTTACACCCTCAAGGAGCTACTCGCAAGTGTGAACAAATGTATGCATGATTTCCTGTATGCCATCATAGATGCCTATATAAGTGCATGTGCATGTATAATGTTATGATCAAGAATGCATGCATGTCCTATATTATCTATAGATATATACATATATGTGATCTTACTCTAGGCATGATTATTGTTCACACTCGCAAATAACATCCTCAATTCCAACAACTTCAACTATTATCTTGTTAACTACACCCAAGTCAGATTAGGAATAGCCGTACCGACTTCAGCAGACTAAACACACCTGAAAGAATGGTGCAATACCATAAACTAACCTTCTTGTCTAACCGAAAGCACACTCACAGAGGAGAAAGAAATTACTCCTCCCTAGCAGTCGTTTTATCCTCAATCTTGACCATCAATGTTCATACCAACACTAGCTAGTGACTTACGTCTCAGAAGCATATTCCAAAATCTTTAAACATGTAGTTTAAAACATAATATTAAATAAAACAAACTTACATTCGGGCAAGAACCAAGGGAAAACTGAGAGCATCTGAAAATATGTTGGCATTGGCAATGTGTAACCGATAACCCCAGTTTAACCATCATTACTCAAAGTACAATCATCATGAATAGATTTTCACACACAAACAACATATCATGCTCAATCACACATATCATGATCAATCGCACATTTAAGCACACAACTTAGCAATCTTATACATGCTTTAACCAACCAACTATACACATTACAAACCTGGCTCTGATACCACCAAATATAACCCCCTTAGCCCGACCTAGACGGAACCAACACTAATGGGTTACACGGGGAATATCAAACCAAACTCCCGAAGGTTCGATTCGATAAACAACCCTAAAACCGTTATATTTTTTTCTTCTAGATGCATAATTGTATTCCTACATGTCAAGGTCTCATACAAGACATTAACGGAAGCAATCTCATCATAAACAAACATCCGATTAAACACTTAAGTAAATTAAGGACTAAAACATAAAACTTTTAAATTCTAATAACAAAGTAGAAATTCTTTTCATCAAAGTTCAATTAAACATATGGGTATCCCTCACGGAAAATTTTAACTCAAACGGAGCATTCTAACTTCATCAATTACATGTTTCACTAATTTAGGGACCAAAATGTAAATCTTTCAAACTATAAGGACTTCTTCCAAATTGAGTTAGCCATCTTGAAATTAAATCAACTTTATGCATCCATGTGAAATTTCAGCCCAAAATAACATCTGTAGATTCCCTAATTGAACAAAGAAAGATATTCAAGACTACAATATAATTTCCAACAACTAACAAATCCTGGTGGTCAAAGTTTTGGAAACCTTCTAGAAGGTTTCCAAACTTTTTGTAAAAGGTTTCGAAACTTCTCTGAAAGTTTCTAAACTTTTCGCGTCCAGTAGCTTTCCAGACTTGAAACTGGCCGCAAGGTTTGGAAACCTTCTTTAAGGTTTCCAAACTATTTGTCAAAGGTTTCGGAACCTTCACTAAGGTTTCGAAACTTTGGGTCTGGAACCCAAAAGTTCCATCACACTAAGTGAACTCTAACAACATAATACTCAACTATTAATCACTTCCAACTATATGCATAATTCCTAAGCATAATTAACAACTTATAACAAGTGATTAACAAAGTCACGGACATCAATCAAACTATAGGCATTCTCCCTAGAAGATGATTAAAAACATAACAATCATGCAAGTACATGCTTTTACAATCCAAAAAATTCCATAGTACATCAATTAACAATCAAGCAACATAGGTCTTATTTCAACACAAACCAAAATCTGAGTACATTCTAATCCATAGTCCAAGTACACTCTCTCACAAAGGTTGAGTTACACATTGCCATGCCCCAATTTATTTGACAAAAACATACCAAAATTGTAGTAATCCTTCCCTCGGTTTCCTTGCCTCGAACGAAGTCCCAAGTGCCTTTATTTTTTCTGCAAGGATGATAGGAGAGCTTAAGCAAACATGCTTAGTGAGGAACCTCTACATAAGGTTATCAATGCATAAAACAAAATAATTTTAAACATCATGTTTGCATTCTTTATGCTTATTTGAAATAGGTAAAACCAAATCATGCTCATCTACATTATCAAATCATTTCATGTGTCATGCACAAGAATACCATTTCACTTCATGTATGCATATTGGCTTTCTAGTGATCACTTAATGTGAACTTTTAGTTTACTGAATACACGGATCTTTTTTTTATAATTGGAGACCCTTGATCTCAACATGAATCGGTCGGACACATAGTCACCCTTGTATACATGTTACCCCCACTACGCACGGTCAGACACAAAGTCACCCTTGTTTACGTATGGGTCAGCTATATGTACGGTCGGACACAAAGTCACCCTTGTTTACATATAGGCAAGCTCTACACGCAAGGTCGGACACAAGTCTCCCTTGTTTACGTGTAGGCAAGCTCTATACGCACGGTCGGACACAAAGTCTCCCTTGTTTACGTATAGGCATCATCATTATTCTCTTTGTTTTACAGTTCACTAAATCTTAATGACATGTCATTCGTATTCGAATCTAAAGTTAGTGTCACTAAGCCAATATCATAATCAAATATGCATGATAATTTGTTGCTCATAATGCATGCATAATATGTTCACAAATGAACCAAATGTCATGCCCAATGGCACCATCAATTTAAAGGCAAATAACCACATAATATTTCAATTCATTTTCAGCTCATAATGCATCCATAATGTGCTCAACAAATAAACCGAAAGTCATGCCCAGTGGCACCTTTATTTGAAGGCAAATAACCACATATATTCCAAATTCATTTTTTTATGTTTTCCTTAACAATGTATGTCTTTTTAAACCATGCATTTTCAGCAATTATCTCATGCATGCACAAATTCAAAATCATGTTTATGCATTTCCAAAAATCTCATTGCATTACCAACATCAATGTCTTTACCGAATGTAGCCGAAGCTCATGTTAATATATCAAAAACATTTACTTCACTTACTCTTGAACTATGGAAAGTTTTCACACTCTTCCATAGTCCCCAAAATAGAACTGTACCAATACGATTCGCTTTAAGTCCAAAAAACACTCACCGACAAGCCAAACGATCACTCACCGATGCTCCGGTGGCAAGGCCAATGCACCATCAACTTATGAACTTTCTTTCACTACCTCTATATTATTAAAATAAGAGCATATTCACATCATAACATGCTCAAACCAGCAGCCACATCAAACCTCCACAAAATTACCGAAAACTAAGCCGAAATGCATCCGAACAACATCAGCCCAAAACCTAATGATTCTAACATCTAATCCACTTCAATTATGAACCAAAAACACATCTAAATCATCCTTATACCTCCAGAAACATTAAAACATCTAAAATAGCCCCTAAAACAACCGAAAATCACCTTAAAACAACACCGATTGCATTATTCCAGGATTAAATTAATGTGCTATCAAAGGAAGACTCAATTAATCATTTAATTAAAATAAAAACATAATTGAATCCATCTAATTTCAGTATTGAATGAGACCCAAAAAGATTTCACAAAAACATTCACAAAATCTCTAGATCTAACATTGAAAACATAGAATTAAGTTTTATTCAAAGATTAGCAAGCTAATACTTGTGAATTTCAATAAAGAACCTTAGAAAAGATATAAAATTCAACAAATTACCTTTGAGATCTATTCACCAAAAAGATGAAGTTTCTTGATTCCTTGCCATTTGGTGTTGATTTGATAAAATTGATAGTTAGGTTTTGTAAAGAATGGAAAGATGATTAAAATGATGTAATCTTTGTGGAAAAAGATGCAAAAATCAGCAAGGAATTGAAGAAAAGAGATGAAGGAAAATGGAGAGAAAATGAGAGAAAAATGATAGTTTTGAGAGAAAATGATTATCATCTTTAATTAAAGTAATTAAAAAGCATTTTGGTGAATAAATCTTTATTAAAAATTAAAAATGGGTTTATGGCCCTCTAAGGATTCTAAGTTTAGCTTGCTTTTCAATTTAGTCACTAAAATAACATTTTTTTCGAAAATCATAAATTAAGTCCTCCAATTTTCCAAAAATTACAAATTGGTCACTTATGCATAATTAAGCATAATTAAAAATCAATATAAAGTCCAAATTAATTTCTTTTAATTTTGGAACATCTCTTTAATATTTTTAAACCACATTCCAAAATTATTATTTTTCTAATTAAAAATATTCTCATTTTATATTTCCCCGGAGTACGAATCGAAGAACCCGATTCGACCCGAATCGAATTCTCCTAACTAAAGCCCAAACTACAAACCCCAAAATCGGGGTGTTACAAAGCTGAGTTTTGTTAATAGGGGAGTTCTGGACGATCAACAAGTTTATGTTGTGTTGTACAGTGTGTGGTTTTGAGGTGATAGATTTTGAGTCAATTAAGTCTTTAATCGTGTTTGAGAGTGAAAGGGTTTTTTGGATCAGTTGGGTCTAAAAACCTGTTGTGTTTGTGAGTAGCAGGAGACTACATCTCTAGGAGTACCTTAGAAAATTCTAGAGTGTTGATGTGCAAGATAAATTGAATGTTCAAAACAAATATGTGAGTGGTGACAGAGTTGTGTACTCTAAAAGTACCAGGCTTCGAAGGTTTTATATGTTGATGTGTAGGATAGGTTTGCAAGTTAGTAGTTGAATTGTTGGAGTTGAGGATGTTACTTATGGGTGTAAACAATAATCATGTATAGTGTAAGAGTACATATATGTATATATCTATAGATATTATAGGACATGCATGCATTCTCGAGTATGACATTAGAAATTGCATTTATATGCACTTGCACAGGCATTTATGAGGGCGTACAGGAAATCATGCATACATTCGTTCACACTTGCGAGTATCTCCTTTGAAGATAGAAGTGGTGCGTGGTTGGTTCTTTTTGGGTGAAGGTCAGGAGTTAAAAAAAATGTGTGTTGAAAGAGCTTCCTTATTGGTCTTAAGCATGATGTGTTGTGGGCGAATTACTCTTTTGGTTAGGGAATAATCTTGGATAAGGTATAGATAGTTGGACTCGGGTTGTGAATGTTTGAACCCGAGGGGAATACCCTGAGTTATGATTAGTTTTGAATTGGTCATTAAGAAACATAAGGTTGAGTTCTGCAAGTTCTCTTCGGTTAGAGTTTAGAGGCTGTGAGAGGATTGTAGCATATTGTGTGTTGTGTGCGGTTTGGTGTTTTTCGGAGTGGTATGGATTTGTTTTGTGAAAAAAGGTGTTGTTTTAGCTCCATGGTTGGTGGAAAAACTAAGTGGAATCCTTTATAGTATGGTTTAATGTGTGGTTAGATTGAGGGTTATGACCGATCTATTGTTTTGCCTTGAGGAGCATCGGGTTGAGTTTAAAAAAATATATGTAAGGAATATACCATTATGGAAGTTGTGGTATCATGGGTTTAATCATGGCTTTATTGTGACCTTGCGAGGTTTTGGTTATACCGTAAAGGTGGAAAGTGCACATGTTATGTTTATGAGGAGTTGAGTTGGGTTTACCTCGGCTAAAGTTAGATTGTGGTAATGTTTGAGTTGTGTAACGGGGACCGCTAGACATTTTATTACCTATATCAGTTACTTAGTCTTTTGGGATTACTTTTAGTAAAAGATATGGTGAAAGTTTATGTTCACTGGGTTCATGTCTATGTATGTTTCATCATTATGGTTATTGCCTTGGCAAGGTTGTAAAATAAGAGATGTTGGGGTGAGTGGAAGGAAGAATGTTACAAGCCTTGTTCTTGTTATAGTATAGGAGGGATGAGAGTTGGGTTATCGGTGAATTGATGTTGGAAAGGATTTCTGAGTTGAGTGTCGAGACAGTTAACGACACATGAACCTTGAAGTTTGAAGTATAATGTTGAGTTAGATGTGTTGGCTTAACTTTAAGTTGAAGGTACTATCGTTGAAATGAGTATAATGTTGGGTATTGGCTTAAAGTTGGTAAGTGCCTTGTGTTGTATGTCTTGTTAAATGTTAGCTATCGTGGATAGCTTGGTTTGTGTAAGGATGTCGTGATGGGAGTTTATTTTGTGGGGTGAGTCAGGGTTGTTGAGGAGTTACGAGAAAAGTTTTTCGGTTAAATCTATGTTAAGAGTTCTGGTATAGTGGTAGAGTTGTGAGTGGGACTCTACCTTGGTTAAGTTGATCGGAGGTAAGTCGTCATCAAATGTTTGGTGAAGGTCTAGTTGAGGATGTGTTTGGCAAGATTTAGTTTTGTGTTGAGAATCTTTTATATTATGTGAACTGCATGTTTGTTTCGAAGGGTGTTGAGTTGGAGTGGCATCTTGATCGGAGCATATGGTAATCTTTTCTATGTGTCTGGTGGTACGGTGTTGTGGTAGAAGTTTAGGAGCATGTGTTTTTGAGTGGGCTTGTTTTGGATATAGTTGAATATTGGGTGGATGTTGTCCTGCCGATAAGTTAAGTTGGAGTATCATTTTTCTTTGGGTTTTGGTATCGGTCAAAGTGCCAAGGTAAAGTCGGAAAGAATCATCATAAGTTTGATAGTAAAGTTTTAGGGGTGAGATAGAGTTTTTCTAGAAGTGTTGATGGAACAATCGTCAGTTTGAGTACGGTTCTCTTGGGATCCTAAGTTCCATCGGTTAGGTTGGATGAGTGGTATGTCCTAGCATGTTAAGATTCGAGGTTTTTGAGATCGATGTTGGTTTCTGTTTGAGTGTTGGGTTTATTCATCCATAGGTGGGTGGATGGTATATTGAGATATTGTGGTATGGTTACTATGTCTCTTAGTGAAGATGTTGCCATTGATGGAGTTTACTTAAGACCATGTTTAATGGTTTTGTGTAAAGTTAGTTTGAGGCTTATTGGTTGAGCATCGTTGTGTGGACCGAAGGTTGATGGAAGGCTTTTATGGTTACCTAGTATGTTGGAGGATGTTGAAAAGAGGGTTAGTTCGACGGTGGTCGTATGGAAACCGTTGTGGTTATCAGGAGTTGGTTATCGATCTTAAACAAGAAAAATGGTTTCTCTTTTGAGTTATGTTTTCTGTGAGAGTTGAGATGGAGTAATGGTTTGTGCATTGTTGCCTTGGTATGAGGGATAGATCTGTTGTTTGTCTAAAGAGGGTAAATGTTTGATTGGAATCGAGTATTATCTTCGAGGGTGAAAGGTTTGTTAAGATCTTATTTTATAGGATCAAGGTTTGTGTGATAAGTTTGCCATGTGGTTTAGAGAACTTTTGGTGGTGGCAAAGGTGCTGAAAGAGTTGTGAAAAAGTGAAAGAAGTTTATAAAGGAATAGTTCTTGCCTCTTCTCGGTATGTAAATTTCGGGGATGAAATTTCTTAAGTGGGGGAAAGTTGTAACATCCCAAAATTGGGCTTAGATATTATTAAGGTCGGATCAAGGGATCGGTTGAATCGATTAAACTAATTAAGCTAAATCCGAGAGTTTAATTTTTATAAATGGTTTTCAAATGAAATAAAATGTGGGAAAATACTCTAAAATTCTTATTTGGATTCTATTTGAATTTGGTAAACTCAATTTCGTAAAATTACACTATGAACCTTGGCATTTTGGAAAATAGTGACTATTTTGTAAAAATGACTATTTTAGTGACTAAAATTTAATTTGGTCAAACTTAAAATCTTTAAGGGGCTATTTATCCAATCTTTCTCATCAAATTAACCTTCTAAAAGTCACTTTTATAAATTCTTTTAATCACCAATTAAGATTTAATTATGTATGTTTCTTATTTTTTACCAAAATCACAATTTCACATAACTTCCCATTTTCTATCAACTTCTCTCAATTTTCTTGGTCTCCAATCAGATTTCTCTTCAATTTTATCAAGGTAAATCATATCGTTTTGATTCAATTTCGTTCATATTAATTTCTCCTTGTTTCTCTTCAACTTGCTTATATTTTACAACTTATTTTTCATGGGTTTTTCAATTGGAAGGAGGTTGGATCTTGTTTGGAGGTAAGAAACCATTCAAACCTATAAAATTTAAGTTCTTTCTTGAAATTTCCAAGTGTTTGATCTATTGCATTGAGTTCTTGATTTGTTTTATGGTTTTAATTGATGATTTTTGAGTTTTACCGGTTAATTTTGATTAAATTGATGCAATCCCTTAATAAGGTGATACCTGATGATTTTCAATGGGTAAACCAATGAATTTTGATGTGTTTTAACATGGAATTAATGGTTCTTGGATGGGTAAACTCGGATCTTAGATTTTGGTAGTGTTAATTGCTTAAATCTTCAGTTTATGGCTTGTTTGGATGGCTGAATGTTTTCTGTTGGTTTAGGATGATTAGATCATTGTTATTGGTTGTGTTTTATTGCTGAGAGGTTATGGTTTTCGTTGGCTAAGGGCTGGAGGTCATTCGGATGTGTTTCGGATGCGTTTTTGGTTTTCTTAAGTGTAGTGTTTGGGGTTGTTTGTTTGGTAAGTGTTGGAGGTTGATGGAATGCATTAATATGCATTAATACCTTAGTTTTGATATGTTAAAACAAATAGTGAGTGGGCTGCCGTATCGGCAAGGTTTTACTTATTTTATCAGAGGTTTAAGGGTGTAGGGATGGTGTGAAAAAACTCCCCACACTCTGAAGTAGGTTAAGTGGTTTCTCTCTCTTAATAGTTCTCATATCGTTCAATAATTGCCATATTTTAGACATGCTCTTAATGTAATTTTTACATAAGTGATTTATGTATGAGATATGATAAGTGCTTTGGTTAAAAGATGTTTTTCATTATTGTCCATTGGTATTGGATATATTTTGGTAATTGGACATTTCATGAGTTTCATTAATATCTATGCCTTTGGTAACATATCCAATGATTGGAAATGTTGTATTGGTTTTTTGAAAGATGTATACGTAGAAATGGTTTTCAATGCATGAATTGGATTTGATATTGATGCATGCATGTGTGGGCTGCTGTATATGCGTGGTTTATGATGGTTTCCATGACTTTTAAAGCATGAGAATGACTTGGAAGAAAGTATGGTTATTACCTTTTCCCAGAATAAAGCCGTTGAGCATGATTTGGGTTCACTTTAATGAACATATGTTGAGTGCATTGTAAAACAACAAGCTACCATGCATAATGAGAATGATATTGACTTAGTGACACTATTTAAGACCACGAATACAGATGACATGTCATTAGGATTAAGTGCACTATAATATTGAGTTAATGTTTTGTGTTGCCTACACGTAAACAAGGGTGACTTTGTGTCCGACCGTGCGTGTAGAGCTTGACTATACGTAAAAAAAGGTGACTATGTGTCCGACCGTGCGTGGAGAGCTTGCCTATATATAAACAAGGGTAACTTTGTGTCTGACCGTGCATATAGTTGACCTATAAGTAAACAAAGGTGACTTTGTATCCGACCGTACGTAGTGGAGGTAACATGTACACAAGGGTGACTTCGTCTCCAACCGATGCATGTTGAGACCAAGTGTCTCTAGATAAGGAATAAGAAATCCATGTATTCGATGGGTATAAGGTTTGAATAAAGCTAGTCACTTAGTTGCCAATATGCATGATTTATGATCGAGACTTTTGTTTATTGTAAAGCCTGAGATTGTGGAACATGTTGATTTAGAATTGTATAGAAAATGTAATATTTTAAAGTCATGAGTTTCTCTAGCATGTGTTCTTGATCAAGTTTTGTGCAAAGAGATACATATGTATTAAAAAGGTCATATATTTTGTTGTTGATTTGAAAGCATGAAAATCTTGAGAATTTTAATTTTGTATTGCATGAGATAATGGACACTTGGTAAGGAAATTGTTTTGGTTTTGTAAACATTGTTGAGACATTTATATTGAGCATGATATGATATGATTTAAAGTGTTTTATTGGTGGAATTATGGGCTACATTGCAAAGGTGGTATTTTTATGTTTTACCCCTCACTAAGCTGATGCTTACCCTCTCTTTTACCTTGCAATGCAGAGATAATAACTGAGGTAGCCAAGAGAAGCAAAATTTTCAAGTGCGTGTCGGTTAAAAGCTCAAGTATGTGTTCTAAAGTATAGTAGTAGTAAGAGAGCAATTGGGGTATAGTTTCTTGTTGTAAGAGTCAGTTTTTGGTTGATAAGTTTTACTTTGGTTATAAGAACTTGGGTATGTATTAAATATTGAACAAGTTGAATATTGATGCAATATTGTGTTGCTTGAGGTATGTTTGCTTGATTAGCTATTGGAATTGAGTAATGTTAAGAAGTATGCCTCTAGTTGTTACGAGGTCTACGATAGCTAAAATCGATTGTATGATTTGCTCTTAATATTTAGGAATTATACATATAGTTGATGGTGATCAATGGTGGTATCTTGGATTGTTTGAATTAACTTAAAATGACTGATTTTAGGTTATGGGCATAAAAGTTTCAAAACCTTTAAGGAAGGATTCGAAACCTTTGTCAAATAGTTTCGAAACCTCCAAGAAGGTTTCGAAACCTTGCGGGCTAATTTGATTCTAGAACCTTACTGAACGCGAAAAGTTTCAAAATTTTTAGGAAAGTTTCGAAACCTTTTCCATAAAGTTTCGAAACCTATATTGAAGGTTTCGAAACCATTGGCTGCTAGGAATTGATAGTTATCGGAAATCATTTTAGTCCCGGATATCTTTCTATATTCAATTATGGTTGTTACGAATGTTATTTTGAGTTGAAATTTCACATGGATATATGAAGTTTACTTAATTTCAATTTGTCTAACTTTATTTGAACAAAGTCCTTTGAATTTGAAATATTTATATTTTGGTCCCTAATTAGTGAAGTATGAAATTGATGATGTTAGAATGCTCTGATTCGTCTGAAATTTATCATGAGTGTTATTTGTATGTTTAATTGAACTTTGATGGAATGAATTTCTATCTTGACAATAGAATTTAAGATATTTATGTTTTAGTCCCTAAATCTTGTAAATGAAATTAAATGAGTTGTAGACATCGTTTCGAGTTGAGATTTGATATGCAAGCATTTAATAGACTTAATTAAATATTGGTAATACTAATTTAATTTTTGGACACTTAAATTTGGGAAGTTCACAATTTGATCCTTTTTACTTAAATGCTCAAATTAAGACTCGTTTCTCTTTCGTATTTGTACCATTGGACACAAGCTATGTACGAATATGTAGGACTTAAGTGAATCATTTAGATAAGATAAAAGAAAAAGATATGGTCGTTTATTGGGTTAAACCTTTACGGGTTTAGCTCGGTATTCCCCGTGTAACCCGTTAGTATCGTTTTCGTCTAGGCCGGGCTAAAAGGGTTACACCAGCTTTCCTCCACAACTCGATTTCTCCTCGGCATATATTCTTACTGCACAACAAACAAACAAGGTTACATCATCAAATTTCAGCATTTAAGGAAGTATAACTTCGACTCGTGAGTATGTACTTATCTAACACCTATATACCATACTAGACTTCCCGGGGACTTCCCAGAACCGATTAAACCTAGGCTTTGATACCACAAAATATAATACCCTCAACCCGGTGTTACATTGGGCCTCCAGCTCAAAATTTGTTTTTCAAAATTTTGTTTCGAAATCCCACAATAAAAGTCTAAATCCAAATTCATAGCAAGTTCATAAAATACAAACCAGGTTAAAATACAAATCCAAGAAATCAAAGTAGATGGAGATTCAAATTATTACAACCTATTTAAAAACATTCGAGTCGAATATTAAAATAGAGTTACAAATTACATATAGGTTCCTACAAGTACAAGCCCACTACATCTAATAACAGTACTCTAACAACAACGTCGAAGGTGAAAACCACCACGATGATGCTCCTCCGAAAGCTTTCCTTAACCTACACACGAAAACACATTTTGAAACGTTGAGCTACAGAAGCTCAGTAGGTACTCTCCCAATCGGCAAAGTCCCTAGCTTACCATAGCGTATATTCATATCGTCATGCCTCTCGGGTTTTCATCATTTATCAATTCATATCGATTTTATGATTTATCCAATAACACTTAATTGAGGCTAAGGTACTAATATCTAGGTTTTACTATTCATTTATAAGCTAAATCAACCTATAGGAACCCATATATTGATTTAAGGACCCCTTGAACTCAACCTCAAAAACTTGTGCAAAAAGCTCAATGGTATCGATACACCTAGAGGAGGGTATCGAAATGTATACGGTATCAATACATCTCCCTCGTGTATCGATACGCTAAGCTATTTAGTCTAACTAACTGTTAACACGAATTTTTCGTGTTTGAAATAATAAAATATAAATAAATAATAAAATAATAATAAAATAAATAAATAATAATAATATTAAAAAATCAAAAAAATCAAAAAATCAAAAACCGAAAAAAATCTAAAGAAACGGAAGTCATGGGGTTGTTAGATCGGATATGGAACAGAGGAATGAGAGTTTTAAGGGGATATGGAGTTTGAATCAGAGTAGGATTGCTGAACCGAATCCCTTTAAATAGGGATTCTATCGGTAGTGGAATGGGAGGATAATCTGGAGTTCAATCGGCAGTGAGAAAGGTTGGAGGAATTTGGGATCGGAAATAGGAACTGAAGCAATCAAGATTGTTGTTAGAGGTAAGTCTTTGATTTGTCCTTCATGTTTCTTCCTTGTTTTGGTGTTGAAATTCGTTAGAATTAGGTTTAGGGGGGTCCGGCCGTTTGCTTTGGGTGTTAGGTTTTAGTTTTAATTATTTTTAGGTTGTTTGATCTTAAAAACCAGGGTTTTTTAGTGTTTTAGGGGGTTTTCGCGACTGTCGGCGCTCTCACCGGCGTCGAATTGTGTCAAAAGAGCGACGAGGCGGTGGCTGGCGAACTCGCCGGAGCGACTCCTCATGGCGCCGCTGTGGATCTGGTGGCGGTTAGTGCGGCGGCTCTAAGGCCTGTTCTTGGTGTTCTTCATGTTCTTCCAAGAACATGAAGAACACCAAGCCAAAGGGGGCTTTTTGATCCGAATTATTCATAAAATCTGGGTTTTTCATGTTAATTTCAGAGGAAATTTTGAGGCAGTGAGTCGGGCCGAGTTGGTCTCGGTCCAAATGGTCGAGCCAACTCGGCATAAGGGGATTTTGATGCATGGTGAAACGACGCCGTTTAGGGCACGGGTACGTGGGCCGGATCAAGGTTCAAACTGGATCCATGTTTTTTTATTTACTAAAGGGATAATCACCCCCTAGGTCCCTCTAGGTTTAAATAGTCATTCAATTAGGTCCCTAGACTTGCAATTAGCCCCCAAAACCCTTAGATTTCATACAATTAAGTCCCTAGACTTGCAATAAGCCCCCTAAACCCTTAGATTTCATACAATTAGGTCCCTAGACTCTTAATTAAACCCCTAAGAATAGAACTAATTTATTTTAGACTTAAATTAGGACTAAAAATTAATTTTAGAGGCTTAAAATATTTTAATTAGGTTCTTAATTAGAATTTAATTTAATTTTTTAGAAAACTTTAAGATTAATTTAACCTAGTAAAATCTAATTTGATCCTAAAACTTAGAAATTATACTCTAATTAGGTTTAATTTAATTTTTTTAAAATTTAGAAAATAATTTTAATTAATTATTTTAATTATTTTTTAAAATTAAGTTTTAAAATTAATCAAACTTAATTAGGTCTAGTGTAGCCTTAAACCTTAAAACATTCATCAAATTAGACTTTAATTAGGTTTACTTTAATTCTTAAAATTTGGGAAATAATTTTAATTAATTATTTTAATTAATTTTAATTAAAAATTAATTAGGTCTAATTTAGCCTAAATGTAACCCTCTTAGCCCGGCTTAGACGGAACCAGTACTAATAGGTCACACGGGGAATATCGAACCAAACCCGTGAGAGTCTGATCCGATAAACGACCCTGAAAACCGTAATACTTTTTTTTTCTAGATGCACGATTAATCTCCTATGTGTAATTAACTCAAGTAACACAGAGACGGACGCAATTCAACCATTATAAGTCGATCAATTAAACGCATGCATGATTAGAGACCAAAATGTAAGGAACTAATTTGCATCATCATATTCACAATCAATCCACCGGATAACAATTAAGCAAGCTTATCACATTCACCATATAATTCAGATCAAACGCGGTATCTTAGTTAATCGATTTTACGTTCTAGCATTTATGGACTTAATTGCAAAGTATGTAATATTAGGTATTTCATCCATCTTATATCATTCGATGGGTGTTCGGGTTAAAACATGAATCATGGTGTCACAACATCTCCTAAATTACTCATAAATCCACTATATTCGCTTACTAAATTAAATCCTACGTTTCATGCATTCAAAATCCTCGAATTGCCCTTTTTAGGCCAGGTGTTTCGAAACAGTCTTGGAGTGTTTCGAAACACATGTGTCCAGTGAACTTTTCTTTCAGACCATGGTTCGAACTATGGCCACCTGTTTCGAAACAACCATAGGGTGTTTCGGAACACCCATGCCCAGTAGCTTTTGGTACCGAACCCTAGTTCGAAGCAGACGTTCAAATATGCATAGGGGTATCGATACTGCCCTAGGGTGTTTCGATACCCCCTGTGTTCGGGACTGAGACGAGACGTATTAAGCTCATCTAAACCAACCCAAGTATAAACTTTAATAACCCGAAACTATATGCAACATTCCTAGGCATCTCCATCAACATAAACACACCTTAAATCATTTAGAAAGATCACAAGGAGACCTATAGGCATGCTTTCTAAAGAATGACTAGCAACATAACAATCATGCTAGTACATGCTTCAACAACTCAAACAAATCCAAAGTTCAACAATTAACAATCAAACAATGATGGTCCTATTACAACATGAACCAAAGCCTAAGTACACATTCCTCACATAGGTTGTGTTACACATTGCCTTGCCCAATTTATTTGCCAAAAACATACCAAATTCAAGTGATTCTTCCCCCTTGGTTTCCTTGCCTCGAACGAAGCTCCAAGTGCCTTTATTTTTCTACAAGGATGAAAAAGAGAGCTTAAGCAAACATGCTTAGTGAGGAAGCTCTACACAAATCATCAATGCATTTATTTAAAACCATATTGAAACCATAATTTGCAATACTTTGTTAAATCATGCATGCCAATATTACATGACCAAATTCACTAAATCATATGCATCCTTGAGTTCACATAACCTTATCAAAACAATTTATTAAATGATGCTCAAACCTCTTCTCATATTCATGTATGTATATTGGCTTTCTAGTGACCACTTAATGTGAACCTTGAGCTCACCGAATACACGGATCCATGAGACATTTGTCTCGTCATGACACGAAGTCACCATTGACATGACACAAAGTCACCATTAGCACTACCACGCACGATCGGACACATAGTCACCCTTGTTACGTGTAGGCGGCTCTACCACGCACGGTTGGGCACAAAGTCACCCTTGTTACGTGTAGGCAATATTTTGTATTTTCAGTTTTGATTATAGTGCACTTAAGACAATCCTAAGAACATGTCATTCGTATTCGAATCTAAAGTTAGTGTCACTAAGCCAATATCATAATCAAATGTGCATGATAACTTGCTGCTCATAATGCATGCATAATATGTTCAACAAATGAACTAAAAGCCATGCCCAAAGGCACCATCATGTATAAGGCAAATAACCATGTTGTATTCCAAAACATTTCTCATAATTTTCCATAATCATGGATGCTAAATAAGCTATGCATTTCAGAAAGTATCTCTCATGTATGCATCAATTCAAAACATGCTCATGCACTTCCATAAATCCCATTGCATTACCAATAAAATACCTTTGTCAAAAATAGCCGAAACTCATATCGGTTCATCAAAAACAATTACTTTACTTACTCTTGAACTATGGAAGGTTTTCACTCTTCCATAGTCCCCAAAAACAGAACGTACCAAACGCGACTCGCTTTAAAATCTGTAACCACTCACCAACAAGCGAAACGAGCTTTTGCCGCTATCCGATGATCGCACCAATGCACCAGCAATCAAGCACCTTCTTGTACCTCTTCTACAACATTAAAAATAGAGCATTCCCACATCATAACATGATTAAACCAACAGCCATATCCGATCACTACTAAACTACCGAAAACTTAGCCGAAAAGACCGTAAACAAAGCCGAAACACATCCGAACAACATCAACCCAAAACTTAATGAATCTAACATCTAATCCACTTCAATTATGATCTAAAAACACATCCAAACCATCCTTATATCTCCAACAACATTTAAGCATCTAAAACAGCCCATAAAACAACCGAAAAGCACCTTAAAACTACACCGATTGCATTATTTCGGGATTAAATTAATGTGCTATCAAATCAAGACTTAATTAATCATTTAATTAAAATAAAAACATAATTGAATTCATCTAATTCCAGCATTAAATGAGATCCAAAAAGATTTCACAAAAACTTTCACAAAAAAAAACACTAGATCTAACATTAAAACATAGAATCAAGTTTTTATTCAAAGATTAGCAAGCTAATACTTGGGAATTTCAATAAAGAACCTTAGAAAAGAATAAAAATCCAGAAAATTACCTTCAAGATCTATTCACCAAAAATATGTAATTTTCCCCTTCTTGATTCCTTGCAATTTGATGTAGATTTGATGAAATTGATGCTTAGGTTTTATAAAGGATGGAAAGATGATGCAAATGATGTAATCTTTGTTGAAAAAGGTGAAAAAATCAGCAAGGAATTGAAGAGAAAAGATGAAGAGAAAAGTGGTTTTGAAAGAAAATGATTAAAAATCTTTAATTAAGGTAATTAAAAAGCATTTTGGTGAATAAATCATTATTAAAAATTAGAAATGGGTTTATGGCCCTCTAAGGATTCTAAGTTTAGCTTGCTTTTCAATTTAGTCACTAAAACATGAAATTTTCGAAAATTACAAAGTAGTCCTCCAATTTTCCAAAAATTATAAATCGGTCACTTATGCATAATTAAGCATAATTAAAAATAATTATAAAATCCAAATTATTTTCTTTTAATTTTGAAACATATTTTTAATATTTCAAACCATATTCCAAAACTATTATTTTTCTTAATTAAAAATACCCTTATTTTATTTTTTTCCCGGAATTAATGAACCGGAGAACCCGATTCGACCCGAATCGAATTATCCTAACTAAGCCTAAACTAATAATGCCAAAAACGGGATGTTACACTAAGCTTCACCGATTTAAAATTTTAATTAGGTTAATTTAAATTCTTAAAATTTAGAAATTATCTTAATTAAATCTCTTAATTAATTTAAAATTTCTAAGAGAAGATTTAAAAATTAACCTAATCAATTTAATCCAACCCTTAGAACTTAAAATTCACCAAGTTAGATTTAAATTAGATTTTAATTAAAATTCGAAGTTAGGAAAATTTAATTAACTAATTTAAAAATCCTAAACTTTAAAATTAATTATACACTTAATTAAGTCTAATCCTTCTTTTGAGGTTTGGTTTCTAGTCCCTTTTGATCTTTATCCATACAAGTCCCTTTTGTATTCACTTCACGATGATAATTTTTGATGAGATTTGTACCCTCATGATTCTAATAAAAATTTCGAGTTCCTTTACTTTGTTCTATGTTTTATTTTAAGTATTGCATGCATATTTAGGGAGGTCACCTAATAAACATTTAAGTTAATTAATTTAGAGCCTCTAGGACTAGTCGCTTTAATTAATTAATTAAGTTAATTAGGGAGATAATTTAGTAACATAGCATTTGAATCTTATGTCTCGGATACACTAAAGAGGTTGGTGTTTTGACGTACCATGATGCTGACCTAGAGAGTGTAACTTGGCATCGAATTCATGTGCTATTAAAACCTAGAATTTTGATAAAATAACCTAGGCTTAGAATTAAATAAAATTGATAGGTAAACAACTAGCGACATTAGTAACTTAGGTTTTAAACACTTAATTAATGGAGCCTTTTTAGGATTAGAACTTAAAATGAACAAGATAAAAACGGTCTTGCATTTTACTTTAACCTTTTGAGGCGGAAGTTACATTCCTTTGAATTTGGGTGAGGTTTCCTATCTAGAAGACGTCTCGTTAAACTCAAGTTTAAAGGTGATATAATTTCTAAATCAAAAGGAAATCCAAATTCAAATAATGTTCAATTAACAATGGAAAATTAAATTAATATCTATCTTCAAAGTGTCAATGCCACGTAAATTTTTCCAAGGTACCAATTTTTTGGGAGTTTGTAAGGGTCGTCCTTACACGTAACCGACTCCCGAACCCGATATTTTTTAAATGAATCTCTGGTTTATTTTATGGTGTCTGGCCTACCTAAGTGGCTGGTGGCGACTCCAAGTCAATTTTAAACATTAAATTATATATTATTTATAAATTTGGGTTTTTCAAGACTAAAATTGATAAATTCGTATTTTTCAAAATCAATCGTCAAGTTATTTTGACACTTTTCGCATTTTTTTAAAGAGGTCGCGACAGCTTGGCGACTCCGCTGGGGACCTAAAAAATTTTATTTTTTGTGAGTCAGGCCTAACTTTTTTAAAATTTTACGTGGCATTTTGGCACTTTTAAGATCGATATTAATTTAATTTTTTATTGTTAAGTGAACATTATTTGAATGAAGATAACTTTTTACTTTTATGATATATCTTGTCATTAATGCATAAGCTCTCGACCCGAGCTTTTACCCCTATGTGGGAGTTAGATATTATCGGACGTGATGCTCTCCAGATTTGAGTTTCAGATTTTTATCTGCTTCCGGTATACTAACCTTACGCATCATGGGGTCTTCACCTCCGTTGTAAGGGACCTATACCACCGAATTGATATCTTATCATCGTAGTAGACGATAACGATAGTTCGGGAACCCAGTATCTAGACCAGAAACCGCATATAGAGTAGAAACCTACCCCTTCTAGAGCCAGACAGGGACCATAAGATAAGGCGGTATGTTGCCGAAATGTCGCCAAACTTAGGATTTCTCTGTTAACATGCTCTCTGGTTATTTTATGCAATTTAACCTGCTCTCTGGTTATTTTTATGCAATTTAGCATGCTCTCTGGTTATTTTTTTATGCAATTTAGCTTGTTCTCTGGTTAATTTTCCTTGTATTATGAACTGCTTTATGGTTATTTTTCAAGCACCTTTTTATTATTTTATTTTATCTTTGTATTCGTCATACTAACACATTTTCTTTCTGTTTTTGTTTTTTATGCATTTTATATTTACTTGGCATATTATTTGCATGGGTATTAAATTTGGGAAACAATAAAGTTAGAAATGTCCAAAAATATCAGAAGGGATCATTATAGGCGAAGATAATACGGAAGTCTGGACATGGTCAGAAGCAGTTCAGCATGAGAAAGGTGATAGCTTGTCGTCAGGAGAAGGAGCGTAGAAGACCAAGTATGAAGCAGCGCAGCGTACCATCTAGAATCAGAGTTAGTCAACTCCAAAGGTCAGGATAGTCGTATCTTATGTACAGACATTGTCGAGAGAAGCTACAACTCTTCTAAAGAAGCTGAGCACCGAGCAAGAGCATGGAGAAGTTATCGTTGACCAATTTGGGGATTAGAGCTAACAGTTTTCTGTAGATTATCTTTAATTTGTAGTGAATCCTTTTTGGACAAACGGATATTTTTAAGAAATTATTTTTCGAATTTAATACCCTCCTGCATTCATGCATTATAAAGTAGATTTATATTTAGGTTGTTGTACATAATTGTGCTGATTTCTATTTCTATTTTATTTTGTTTTTGCATCATCTTAACATGTTGATATCTTTGTATCACATCGCATAAAGGTATTGATCCAAAAGTGATTATCGAGATAGAAGGCGGTCATAACAGTTAAAGGGATTTGTAGGTCGAAGACGAGGTTGAGTCAGAGCCTGAGAAGGATGGACAATTTACCTGAAGATTACTCATTAGACTCTAGAGACGCTGAGATGCAAGAATTAGAAAGACAGATGAGTGAGTTAAAGACCATGATGATGAGCATGACTAAAGGAAAGAGGCACATAGAAAAGAAAGAAGAGCCGAAAAAGAATCGGTACACATACAAACCACCATTTATAATTGGTGTAAGCAAGCCAACCGAAAATGTACCAGACCTAAAACCTGAGAAAGTCACAATGGTCCATGGAAAATCAAAAATGAAAGGAGCGCTCCGCCCGATAAAGTCGGTCGAACATCCAGAGCAAAGTTCAGATTCCAAGATCCTTTTTCCTAGTTCTCAGAAGACAGAAAGTTGCAAGAATCGGTTTGACTCAATTCCCATTTCATACAAAGAAAAGAATTATATCCTCGATTGCTAGAAGCTCGGTTAATAACTCCGTATTTTATTTCACCATTACAACCACCGTACCCGAAATGGTATTATGCTGATGCTCATTGTGAATTTCATGATGGAGTACGAGGACACTCAGTTAAAAATTGCATGGCTTTGAAACGTAAAGTTTAGAGTCTGTTGAAATGCGAGAAATTAAAGTTTGATGAAAAGAGTCAGCCTAGTTCGGGGGACAGACATGAAGTCCGAGATGAAAATATTTCGAAAGAACAACATCAGTCCGAGTACGAGGTTCAGGTAATTAGGTTATTGCAAGAGAGAGATAACTTGGAAGTAGAGTTACAAACCTTGCGATCAGATTACCAAGATCTCGCTAAGGATGTTAAGAAGGAATGTGTAGAAAGTGAAGATGATGACATAAAAGCTGCAGCACGAGAGATGGCTCAAGAAATAGCAAGTTTAGTGGATATGGCGGTAAAATTGAGTCAAAACATCAATCCGGCGATAGATTATAATGAGAAGTTAGCAGGGTTCTTAGAGAAAGTTATTCTACGATAATCACTCTTGGGATCAATACTTTATTGCATTCATGCATATGTTTATTTTATATCATGCCATTATTTTTTATCAACATTGCATTAGCATGCATGAATCTAAGGTGGTTGAGGGTTTCGATGACAGTTGCCATACATTAATAAAAGTTCGAGAATCAGACATCATGGATGAGAACGTGAGAGAAGTTGCAAGTATCCAAGAAAGATTGCAAGAGCATATGACAAAGCCTCAATCTAACTATCTACCTAGGAGTATCAAGTTCGAGCATGAGTACGTTTTCTCTTGAACGTGTTGATCAATTGACAAATATGTGTACAAAGCTCTAGAAGAAAATAGAGGCAAGTAAAAAAGGATTGGACTCCGAGTTTAGTGCAAGGGAATTTTGTCTGGTCCCCGATTTGGTTATTCCACTGAAATTTAAGACCCCTGTTTTTGAAAAGTATGATAGGTCTAGTTGTCCTAAAATTCATTTGACGTTGTACTGTCGGAAAATGGAAGGATATCTAGATAATGACCAAATGATGATTCACTACTTTCATGATAGCTTGATTGGGCCTGCTGCAATATGGTACAACAGATTCAGTCGAGAGCAGATTCAAACATAGGTTGATTTGGCGAAGGAATTCTTGGGGCAATATAGGTATGTCATAGACTTGGCTTCAGATCGTCGGACTTTACTGAATATGAGAATGAAAGATGATGAGAGCTTTAAGGACTATGCATTGAGATGCAGGGTGCTAGCATCTCAGGTGCAACCACCCATGATAGAAGAGGAAATGTCTGAAATGTTTCATTAGACCTTGCCGCCTATTTTCTTCGATAGAATGCTTACGAATTCAAGGGGTAACTTTGAAGATTTTATGGCCCTAGGTGGAGTAATAGAAGTTGGAATCCAACAAGGGAAAATTGAACCCAGGCTCAAAAGTTCCACAGAAGATAAGAAGCCGAAAGAGGTAAATGAGTGTAATGTTCAAGGTTCCCGAAGTCGTAAAAGGAAAAGATCACCCAGTTTTTCAGGGCGGCAACAAAAGATCCCCCGGAAAGATACAGATCGGGAGATATTTGGAATGCCCATTGTCAATTTATTTCCTTATCTTATTGAAGCTCAGTATATTACTCCCAAGTTAATGAAAAAAGCGTCAAGCCCTTTCGCTCAAAGCTATGATCCCAGCAATGTTTGTGAGTTTCATATGAGATTGTCAGGTCATGCTACTAATAAATGTAGGTCTTTGCTGGAAGAAATCAAGAAACTGATTGATAAAAGAATTTTGACAAAGGAATTGGTGCAACAATGAAAAACCAAATAAAATGTTCAAGATGATATGCTCGTCGAGGATTCAGAGTGTCAGGATTAACTTTTCCAAGATGGGTTAGAGCTATGAAAAAAATTTGTCTTGTTCATGTCTAAACGTCAAGAAAAAGGGTGTTTTTTGGATCGTTGCGGAGTAATGCCCTGAATCATCCCAGTTGCTTTTGACTGCGAGCATTGGGTGTCTTTTGTGAGGGAGTTTTTTTAATTCATTTGTCTATGATGCTTGTTTCATATGTGTTTTTCTCAAGTGGCAAACATGTTATATTCTTTGATTCTTTAAATTTTTAATTTTTTTATTTTTTTGATTCTTTGATTCTTTGTTGTGGGTTAATTTTTGAGCACCTATACATATATCATTGATTTCATTCTTTCAGGTATTGAATATCAAATTTGGAGATCAACTTCACCAATGTGAATCTTTTCTACTTTATTTAGGCCAAAAGGAAGACATTAATGAGTGTTCATGAATCACAGGAAAATCCTAGATAAATTTTGAGTGAGTTTCCTCTCAAGCATTGTTGAATAAAGTCCTTGAATGAAGTGATAACTCAAAACTTCATCCAACTGAAGTCTGCTTTTCTTTAAAGATATCCGTGTATGGGATGATATTTGGCATTCCTTGATCTCCATTCTCCAAGAAAGAAAATAAGAAAAATATCATTTGTTATCCCTTTTGAGCCTAATGTTATTTTTCTTTCGATTCAACCCAAATCAAAGATCACCCCTACACTGGGGCAAACGAGGATGAAAATGTGTTTCAAAGTGAAATATGCTTGGTTGTGATGCCTTGTAAACCAGTGGCGGAAAATAAAAGTGAAAATACAAAACCAAGTCAAGTTGTTGACACAAAAGTTGAAGCATCAAAAAAGAACATAAAGTTCAGTGAAATATTTTCATGGGATGAACCACTGGAAAAAGAAGTGATAAAAAAGAAATGACCTCTAGGGTAAAAACCCAAAAAAGGGTCAGTCTAGAGTGATCCGCAAAGAAAAAGAGAAAAGTATTTCATCAGAGCATGTTCAGATCAGTGCAACAATGATCCTTGATTTTATCATCCTTGAATTATTTGATCCCATATATCCTTTCTTTGGTAGCCATAAACCATAGCCCATATTACAAGCCTCAAAAGGCCATTTTGACCATATACGGATATTAGAACAAGAAGAGTTAGTCTTTAGAATATATCCCACTTACTAGGGTTAACCTTTCTTCAAGGATTTTTAGTCTTCTTATGCTTGATTGAGATCAGAAAAGAGAGGAAAATTGGGTGTGGTGAGCTAGTGAGGAAAAGAGTGCCACCTAAACGGGGTAGAATTAGAAAAATGGGAATGTTTCTCCTGAAAATCTAAAAAATTGGAAAATGGTCACATCAGAGTTGATCTTTGCAAATTTGTTCGAAGGCTTTGTTGCACTTGATATTCAGAGGCCTAATTTTTTTTGTTTGCCATGAGAATCAAAAAAAAATTTCAATGTTTTCAAAATACTATTTTGAGCATTTTGCTTATCGCTTAACGAGCATCTTGTAGATAAATTGATTAAATACAAAAAGCAAAGGATTTCATGAGAATTACTATGATGTAATTAATCCTTTAAGTGCAGGCAGAACAAGAGATGACCTTGGTACTTGATTAATGATGAATGGTATAAATGAAGCTTTGAAATGTCAAAATATCGAACAACGAAGATGACGCAAGTAACATGGGGCAATTACATACAGACTGTAGTTATTGCCGAGTTTCGTAGTTATAATGATGAATGTTAGTCCACCTTGGTGAAAGTTCAGGGACTAGAAAAGGTTTAGGGACCAGGAGAATTCAGGGACCTATGATATTTTGCACACCCTAAATGATGAAAGTGAGGTAAACTCAGCATGATAAAAGATCAGCAAAGCATTATTGCACGTGAGATTTCAAATCATAATGGACAAGGGAGGTACAGAGTTCATGAACTTATTGCTTCGAGAAGTTGATAGCCCATGAAATGTGGGGCAGAATCCGAATCGATTGGGAAAATCAATGATGTTAATGTCAATATGAGAAATAGAGCTCAAAAAATTCAGGCCGAGTACAAAGTTGTTGATGTGAGATATCGTCATGACAAAAAGACCAATGTACATTCAAGTGTGCCTCAATGACCATGGTTCATGCATCATATGGTTAGGCATCCATAGGGTAAAACATGCTAACCCATGCATTCAAAACATTTTTGGTTAATTTTAACAGGAATTTGCAAGATTGACAAAGCAATCCAGATCAGGATAAGCAAAAATCTCAGAGGAAAGAAATTTGAAAACAAACATTTCAGAAGGTCGGCAGAGACCAATACAGATTTCTATTTGAGGAGAAAGATCTCAACAAAGAAGATGAAATTAAGCAAGATTTTCCGCTTGAAGATGTGGATTTCAACAAAAATCTTTATTTACCAGATGTTCGAGGAAATTCAAATGAAAAGAACAACTTCAGATCCCAAGATTTGTTTGAAGGAATTCAACAGATAAGAACAACTTCAAACTTTAGAGGAGTTCAAATGAGAGGAACAACTCTAGATTCAATATGAAAAAACAAATTTCATGACTTGATACTAGTCTGAAGAATTTCGTAATGAGAAGAACAGCTTCAGACTCTTCAGTGGAGATGGAGAATTTCGTAATAAGAAGAACAGCTCCATATTCCACTATTAAATCCTCTGGGTCATTAGTAAGTCCTCCGGTATGATGTTAAATCCTCTGGGTCATCATTAAGTCCTCCGGGCCATCATTAAGTCCTCCGGGCATGATGTTAAGTTTGGAGAATTTCATAATAAGAAGAATAGCTCCAAATTCCACGAGATGCAAGGAATTTCATAATAAGAAGAACAGCCTCAGATTTCATCACTCTTATCTAGAGAATTTCATAATAAGAAGAACAGCTCCAAATCCCGGAGAAGAGGAATTTCATAATAAGAAGAACAGCCTCAAGCTCCATCATTTGATGAGTCTAAGAAGAATTTTGTAATAAGAAGAACAGCTTCAGACCCTGGAGAATTTCATAATAAGAAGAACAGCTCCAGTTATTCCAAAGACGAAGAATTTCAGAAAGAAGAAGAACCTCGAGTTGCGTCACAAGGTTTCGCTTGAAGAATTTCATAATGAGAAGAACAGCTTCAAGCTACAGGTCTTTAGTAAAATTCGTGTTTTTCAGTCTTTGCCCATCTCATGCTCTACAGCATTGAGCAAAGAGGGGCAGCTGTTAACACGAATTTTTCGTGTTTGAAATAATAAAATATAAATAAATAATAAAATAATTAATAAAATAAATAAATAATAATAATATTAAAAAATAAAAAAAATCAAAAAATCAAAAACCGAAAACCGAAAAAATCTAAAGAAACAGAAATCATGGGGTTGTTAGATCGGATATGGAAGAGAGGGAAGAGAGTTTTAAGAGGATATGGAGTTTGAATCAGAGTAGGATTGCTGAATCGAATCCCTTTAAATAGGGATTCGATCGGCAGTGGAATGGGAGGATAATCTGGAGTTCAATCGGCAGTGAGAAAGGTTGGAGGAATTTGGGATCGGAAATAGGAACTAAAGCAATCAAGATTGTTGTTGGAGGTAAGTCTTTGATCTATCCTTCATGTTTCTTCCTTGTTTTGGTGTTGAAATTCGTTAGAATTAGGTTTGGGGGGGTTCGGCCGTTTGCTTTGGGTGTTAGGTTTTAGTTTTAATTATTTTTAGGTTGTTTGATCTTAAAAACCAGGGTTTTTTAGTGTTTTAGGGGGTTTTCGCGGCTGTCGGCGCTCTCGCCGGCGTCGGATTGTCTCCGGCGTCGAAAAGAGCGACGAGGAGGTGGTCGGCGAACTCGCCGGAGCGACTCATCATGGCGACGCTGTGGATCTGGTGGCGGTTGGTGCGGCGGCTCCAAGGCCTGTTCTTGGTGTTCTTCATGTTCTTGGAAGAACATGAAGAACACCAAGCCAAAGGGGGCTTTTTGATCCGAATTGTTCATAAAATCTGGGTTTTTTGTGTTAATTTCAGAGGAAATTTTGAGGCAGTGAGTCGGGCCGAGTTGGTCTCGGTCCAAATGACCGAGCCAACTCGGTGTAAGGGGATTTTGATGCGTGGTGAAACGATGCCGTTTAGGGCACAGGTACGTGGGTCGGATCCGGGTTCGACCCGGATCCACGTTTTTTTATTTACTAATGGGATAATCACCCCCTAGGTCCCCCTAGGTTTAAGTAGTCATTCAATTAGGTCCCTAGACTTGCAATTAGCCCTCAAAACCCTTAGATTTCATACAATTAGGTCCCTAGACTTGCAATAAGCCCCCTAAACCCTTAAATTTCATACAATTAGGTCCCTAGACTCTTAATTAAACCCCTAAGAATAGAACTAATTTATTTTAGACTTAAATTAGGACTAAAAATTAATTTTAGAGGCTTAAAATATTTTAATTAGGTTCTTAATTAGAATTTAATTTAATTTTTAAGAAAAATTTAAGATTAATTTAACCTAATAAAATCTAATTTGACCCTAAAACTTAGAAATTAGACTCTAATTAGGTTTAATTTATTTTTTTAAAATTTAGAAAATAATTTTAATTAATTATTTTAATTATTTTTTAAAATTAAGTTTTAAAATTAATCAAACTTAATTAGGTCTAGTTTAGCCTTAAACCTTAAAACATTCATCAAATTAGACTTTAATTAGGCTTACTTTAATTCTTAAAATTTGGGAAATAATTTTAATTAATTATTTTAATTAATTTTAATTAAATTCTAAAAGATAAGATTTAAAATTAATTAGGTCTAATTTAGCCTAAGCTTCACCAATTTAAAATTTTAATTAGGTTAATTTAAATTCTTAAAATTTAGAAATTATCTTAATTAAATCTCTTAATTAATTTAAAATTTCTAAGAGAAGATTTAAAAATTAACCTAATCGAATTTAATCCAACCCTTAGAACTTAAAATTCACCAAGTTAGATTTAAATTAGGTTTTAATTAAAATTCGAAGTTAGGAAAATTTAATTAACTAATTTAAAAATCATAAATTTTAAAATTAATTCTACACTTAATTATGTCTAATCCTTCTTTTGAGGTTTGGTTTCTAGTCCCTTTTGATCTTTATCAATACAAGTCCCTTTTGTATTCACTTCATGATAATAATTTTTGATGAGATTTGTACCCTCATGATTCTAATAAAAATGTCGAGTTCCTTTACTTTGTTCTATGTTTTATTTTAAGTATTGCATGGCATATTTAGGGAGGTCACCTAATAAACATTTAAGTTAATTAATTTTGAACCCTTTAGGACTAGTCGCTTTAATTAATTAATTAATTTAATTAGGGAGATAATTTAGTAACATAGCATTGAATCTTATGTCTCGGATACACTAAAGAGGTTGGTGTTTTGACGTACCATGATGCTGACCTAGAGAGTGTACCTTTGTATCGAATTCATGTGTTATTAAAACCTAGAGTTTTGATAAAATAACCTAGGCTTAGAATTAAATAAAATTGATAGGTAAACAACTAGCGACATTAGTAACTTAGGTTTTAAACACTTAATTAATGGAGCCTTTTTAGGATTAGAACTTAAAATGAACAAGATAAAAACAGTCATGCATTTTACTTTAACCTTTTGAGGCGGAAGTTACATTCCTTTGAATTTGGGTGAGGTTTCCTATCTAGAGGACGTCTCATTCAACTCAAGTTTAAAGGTGATGTAATTTCTAAATCAAAAGGATATCCAAATTCAAATAATGTTCAATTAACAATGGAAAATTAAATTAATATTTATCTTCAAAGTGTCAATGCCACGTAAATTTTTCCAAGGTACCAATTTTTTGGACATTTATAAGAGTCGTCCTTACACGTAACCGACTCCCGAACCCGATATTTTTTAAATGAATCTCTGGTTTATTTTATGGTGTCTGGCCTACCTAAGTGGCCGGTGGCGACTCCAAGTCAATTTTAAACATTAAATTATATATTATTTCTACATTTGGGTTTTTCAAGACTAAAATTGATAAATTCGTATTTTTCAAAATCAATCGTCATGTTATTTTCACACTTTTCGCGTTTTTTAAAAAAGGTCGCGACACTAACCCAAGATGACTTGACCGTTTCGATACTCCTATATAGATTATCAAAACACTTACTTGTTTTGATGCACCCTAAAGAGGTATCAAGCCAATTTGCTATTGGAGGTCACGATATTGAAACACGAGCTAGACGTTCCGAAATGTCTGCCTTATTCAATACACTTAGAGAAGGTATCGATACCTCTACACGAAAGGTACAGTTTTAAGTTTCTAATTGCCTAGAACTCTATCCAAAAACCATCCATTCAATTCCAATTTGATTCTACACACTAAGGTAATAATCTTAAGCATGATTAGAACTTATTTCTGAAGATTCATCAACAAAGTCATAATCCACCATTAACGGCCAACTTAAGATACCAAGCATACCACTCATCAACAACCATGCTACTAAGCTTAAAACATGAAAATGCATGATGGTTAGCAGTTGGAAGAGTACCAACCTTGGCAAAACAACAACAAACTCGAGCTCCTAAGCAAGTTTAAACCTTTTCATTCCCAAAAGCTCTTAAGAGCTCTCCAAGTTCTTTCTTTATAAGATAGATTAAATAAGAGATTTGATACACTTGGGAATGATTCTCCAAATCTAAAAGCACTAAAAAGCTTAGAATTTAAGCTCTCAAATACTCTAATCTCGGATTACACCCAAAACCTCCCTAAAACCTTCTTCCTCCAAATTTAGTGAACCGAACCTTGTTATATAGATCGTGTTGTACTCTACAACTTCTTTCCAACTATAAAACGAGATTCCAGGCAAAAACTCTAAAGATCTAACCTTTTTCCAAACTTTCTCTTGTTACAAAAATGAAGGAGGAGAGAAGAAAATAAAGGAAGATGAGATCACTCATCTATAAGGGAAGTAAAACCCCTTTCTTCTCATCCCATTTTGGTATTTACCAAAATACCTCTAACATAAACTCCTAAGACCCAAACCAACAAAAGCCCATCTAGCCTAAGGCCAAGCCCAAACTACACAAACCCTGGGCCCAAAATCGAAGCCCTACACTTCGGGTTAGCTCGACACTCGGATCAAAATCTGAGTCGTGACAAAGTGATCTTCGATCAAGCTTTAGATAGAAAACGTTGATCGTTGTAAGGTTTTCTCCTAATCCGAAAAAAGGAGAGTTATTCTTTTAGTGAATTGTTGAAATCTCAATAAAATATTGAGGTAGTGGTTGTAGAGCTTGTTTGAAGCTCGAACCATTCTAAAATTGTGTGTCAATTTTCCTATCTTTCAATTTGCACCCTTCAATACTAATTCACTCCTTGGTCATTCTCATTCGATTGATCATCTTAACATAAACGAACACAAACGAATATTGATTATTATTTAAATTTTTTCTTTAAGAAGTATGACCTGTAATTAAGTATTGCTTAATTTTTCCTTTTATTTCAGTTTTTTATATTTAAAAATTATAAATATATTTTTTTTTGTTATAAAAAATATAAATATAAATGTATATATGTGAATAAATTTAAACGAACATAAACGAATAGATTATAAAATGTTCACGAACAAAAATGAATGAATAAGCTCTTTGTTTATATTTATTATTTAATTAAACGAACAAAAAATCTTATAATAATCATTTGTTTAATAAAGGAATAACATAAATAAACTTCTCTTCAAACGATTCATGATCGATTTGCTGAAGGTTTAGTTGGTTTACTGCCTTAATGGATTATATCCCCAAATTGAGTATAATATGAAATGGAAAATTATAATTGGAAAATTTTCATTATATAATACGAAGTTGAATTACTAAAATTATTCACTTTAACATAAAAACAACACATCATGTAATTTAATTACTTTTTATGTTCTCAAATAAATAAAATAAACAAATTTACTGTTATGTTTTTTATTTTTAAAATTTTTATTTTTTATAATTATTTTAAATATCAAATGTTTCTTAAATTATTTGGTGTAGTTTTAAGATAGTATTATGTCACTAAGTTTTATTTTTTAATAAGTCACAAATACTTATTGATAAAAATGTTTGAATATTAATCACTTAAAATATTCTCTTTCCGATTGTACTACCGCACAAATTTTAGTATTAAATATTTTTATAATATTTTATTATTTATAAGATTTATTTAATTTTTCAATTCTCGTTAAATTTTTTAATTATTTTACTGAGAAACTAATTTTAACTAATGAGACGATATTATGTCATCAAAAGATCGTTTATTTAGCAATTAAAACAATTTTGTCAGTTAATTCGTATCGTATTAAAAAGGATATTATTTTAACTCTAATTGACATTGAATTCTTACTTTCAATTCATTCATGATTATTTAATCAGTTAGTTAATTTTTTTAATCTTTGTTCTCTAATTCTAGACCAATTAAAATCATTCTCTTTTGTATGAACCATCTAGCCTCATCGGTTGAAAGAATAATTGTTGTTCCTTGAGGTCACGGTTTCGTGCATCAGTATTGTCAACACAGTGATTGAGCGATCAAAGTCCAATGGTTGAGAGTATATACTCATATTTATTGTTAATTCATTTAAGAAGATTCACTTAAAAAATATGATATATAAAAATAATAAAAATGTGGTTTTTAGTGATTAATCCGATAAATAACGTGATAAAACTTACCTATGATATAATTTTTCAGTGAATTTTTTATTGTCATATAACTCATTTGGTCCAAAATTTTCTAACTAGAGGTTATTTTTTAGACAAAATTACACATTTGTTATTTGAGTTATATTTTGACATACAAATTAGGTAAACAATTATTTATATTTAAATTATAAAATATAAAACTTAAATCTCTCGATCTAACTCCCTATAACCTAAATTCATAAATATTAGACTTTAAATTCTAACTATAAATCTTAATTTTTATATTTTATAACCTATACTCTTAAATTAAAAATCACAAACTAAATCTCAAACGGTAAAATTAAGTTTATGCATTAGAATATTTTTCTCGATTTTTAAGATCGTCTAACTAATGCATCTCACTTCTCCGATATAATTTATCTTGATATTTAAGCATATCTTCTAGCTCTTGTCCATGCATCTCACTTCTCCAATATAATTTAGTTTTCAATAAAAATTATCAACATCCTCCAAAACTTTTCGACAATTAAATTACAGGAAAAAAAGGACATAATTAACAGAAATTGATTGAATTTTTTTAATTTTTGCAAAGTACACCATATGCTGGGACTAACAGTGAGTGAGAAAGCTGAGGAGAGGGGAGAGAGGAGAGAAATAGAGCAAATTTCTTCATTGATCTCTCTTACGCTAGAATAATAGATGTACATAACCTAAATCAAGATTTGCAGAATTGATTCTCCTCAAGGATTTCATTTAAGATCCTACTAGGAAAAAGTTGTCCAAGAAAACACAACGGGTTTCCCAGACCAAATTGCAAAATCTGATATATCAACTGTACAAAAAAAGAAAAGAAATTTGTTCTTAAACCTAGTAAGTCCTCTCCGTCGTCGATGTTATGGGCCAACAAATCCTCTCCTTAATTCGAAATTACTTGGGGTTTCTGTATACTTTCTTCACCGTAAAGCAACCGCCTCTTGTTCAAACCATATCCTTGGTAGTGATAAAGGATGCTGTGAAGACACTGCCTGAGACATATGATGTCAAATGTCTCTATAAATTTCAAATCAGCACTCCGGGATTTGATGCCGGCAAAACGTTGATACTCCTCAAATATTGATGGCAAACGCCAATTCTGCAGTTTTCTCAAGCAACCAACTAGGCTACCCGTGCGATGCTGCATTATTGTCAAAGAAAAAACAAGAAAATTTTCAACTTTAAACCCAATAAAGTACTTATAAATTGAAAGCTATGTGCCAAATGAGTTCTAATGTCCTAATAAAACTTCATATATAAATAATAGCAAAGAATTCATATATCAATATATACATATAGTAATATATTATCATACCTTTAAAGGAAACTCGTGCCTTACCACACAAATGTACCATAAATATAAAAAATCAAAGAGCAACCACTCCTTTATAGATTCAGTTCCACAAGTAAAGCTAACGTCAAAAGTAAGCACAAGTAATAGTTGAATTTGAACCATTACCTTTCCTTGTTTGCAATGGATCAAAATCGGATGATTTCTTACATCTGTGAACAAATTATACAAATATGTTAGATACCCACACAGTTAAAACATGTTGGAAGAAGGGAAATTACGAAACTAAGAGGGTCGGCTCTGAGCTTATGGATTCAGTACCCAATAGGATCTTGAGAGCTCCTCTGATGGAATCCCTGAGTGTAGCATGAGAAGGCTCCTGAAATGAAGATAAACAATGATGTAAGTCAAAACAGAACCAAACTCGATTTCGGTATTAAGATTCAAAAAACTACAACAAACTATAGAAAAATCATGTACACTTGATTCATTTATAATTTATCCATATTGCATGACAAGTCCAAGAACCAAACGAAATATAATTTTGATCAAATTTCAATATGTTGCGTGCTGCAACTCTGAACTTAAAAACCCTGTTGACCAAACACTGATCCGAATATGTCATGAAATTTTGATAGTATCTACAAGTTTCTTTGAAAAGAACGGCAGTACTAGACAGGAAATGGATTCAACTTTATCTATTGAAAGACGCAAACAACTCAAAATCAACACTTGTATACATGCATTGTTCGGCACGCGAAAAGCAGAGAAGCAAGCGTAAGCAAAAAATACCGTTTTCCCCTCAATCCCGAACTGGAAAAGCCGGATATTGTGGAATCGGAGAAACTCCAAATTTTCCTCGGGATAGGGTTCTGGGCACAAATATCTGCTCATATGAAAGTTTCCAACTCATAAAAATGGCATAAACAGTCAAAATTTAATTTGATTATAACCCAGAACGATAAAAATAACATGCTATCCAAAAAATAATCAATAAATATAATCCTTCCAACCTGCCTTCTTTCTCTTTTTATTGCCCAACTCTCCTTTTCTTGGCAACCAAGCAGACAAAAACAATAATTAATTTAAAAATTAAAGAACAAGGTATTACTTTTCCAGAAAATACAGAACACCAAACATAAACACGGAAAAGGACGGGAAAAAAGGGGAAAGAAGGCATTAACAATGCGGCATATAAGAAATTGAAATCATTAATCCAACATAGCGAAATGGAAATTCTTTTTTATCACGAAAATAAGAGAACGAAAGAAAAGCTCACATGATGGATCGAAGATTCAGTGTTTCTAAGAAGGCGAAATTGCAGGGACGAGGGAAACTTGATCTGTAGATGCCTTCTTCCACCATCGAAAAATTAGGAGGCGGCTCCAAAACGACGTCATGACTGACCTTTTCTTCGACAATGAACCCCATCTGTTCTCTCCTCTCCCCGCTCTCCGCCCCCTCTTTCTCTCTCTTTCTGAATTCTTTTTTGCTTCTGAGTTCTGGGAAATAAGCAAGAATCGATGTGTATTTATACCCAAAGAGAACCAACGGAAATGAAGATCAGCGGTTAGTTATAAATAGGAGATTCCTTTTTAGTGGCTTTAAACGACGCCGTGGGAGATATCCGTTAGAAAACAGGATTCCTTTTTGACCAAAACCGCAGGCACTTTGCTTTGCTTTGCTTTGCAAGGACTCATTTTATTTTAAAATATTTTCATATTTAATAATTTCACCGAAAGGTAAATTTGAGGGGCAAAACTGGAAATGACGTCTGCTTGTAGTTTTAGACGATTAGATTTGCATGTGGATTGGTCAGATTTGGATTTTGTGATTTAAATTATAATTTATTTTATGTTTTCAGTTTAGTTAAATTTTTAAGATAATAAAAATATGAGTTTATACCTACCCTGTCTCGAACATAAGTAAATATCATTAATGATAAATATTATTATATAAAATTAAAAAAAGAACTAATATAAAATTATAAGTTATTTTTATATATATTATTTTTATATATTATATATTTTAATTTTTTAGAATAAATTATTTTTTAATTTAAAAAATATTAAACCTAAAACCTAAAAGCTTAAACTCAAAACTTAAAAATAATAAACCTTAAACTCTAAAATCCAAAATACTAAATCATAAACTCAAAAACTCTTAACAATAAAATCATATACCTTAAAATCTAAAAACATACTAAAAAATTTGAAATCAAAAAGGATAAAACCTAAACTTGAAATCCAAAATTAATTTAAGATTTATGATTTTATGGTTAGAGTCTAAGGGTTTTAATTGCTTTAGGGTTCATGATTTTATGTTTTCTATTTAGCGTTTATGGTTCAATATTTTTAGAAAAATTGGATTTTAGTTTAGGGTTAAAGGTTTCTATTCTAGAGTTTGGAGTTTAATATTTAGTGTTTTTGGTTTTAGTTTTGATTTTAGGGTTTTAGCGTCTAGGATTTTTTATTTTTTAAAATTAATTAAAATTAATATTGTATTATAAAAAATAATATATAAAAAATAATTTAATAAAAATTTTATTTTAAATAATGTATATTTATATGTTAAGTCCTTAAATTTTTGAATCTTTATTAATTAATTTAATAGTGTTCTACGGTGTTTATTGTTAATAGTGTTTAATGTCTGTCATATTTTTTAAATAAAAAAATGATTTTAGTTAAGGTGGATAATTTTTTTAAGATAATGATTTTTTCAAAATTTTAAATAATTTCATTTAAAAATGTATCTATATTACATATAAAATAAATATTATTTATTGATTGAACATTAACTTAATTTGAAAATTAATAATAAAGGATATTTTATTCTTCTAAAGATATATTTATTTTTAAATAAGTGTCTAAATTATATATTTTTTCTTAAATAGGTAACTAATGTTTTTCGGTTAAAATAAGTGTTTAAATTATATATACATATATACATATTTCTGAAATAGATGCCTAATGTTTATTTTAGCTTAAATAGGTGCCTAAAGTTTCATTCTGTTAATGTTTTAAGGTAATACTGTTAAAAAAATTATTTAACTTATAATAGGTGTCCAAATTATGAATTGTGTTGATATCATCGTCTTTGTCACAAAAATACTAGAAAAAAAATATTAGGCACCTATTTTATCCAAAAAGAATATTAGGAATCTAGTTTAGAAAAGGTAAACTACTACGTTAGTCACTTTCGTTTACCCATTACACTTTTCGTCACCGATTTTAAAAAACGACCAGTAAGTTCACTATCGTTTTCAGGGTATAAAGTTTTAGTCACTCCAACATTAAGTGTCGTTAAATATTGACGAAAAGATAATCTGACACAGTAAAAAATGATAAATTACTTTAATAGTCTTTAAACTATTATTATACTTTTGTTTTATCTTTAATTTAACTCTAAAAGTTTTAAAATTTTATATTTTTATAATCTCTCCCAAAAATACTCTAACCTTAACCCTTATTCTAATCCCAAAATCTCCGCCCTAAATCCCTAAACCCCAAATCAAACCCTAGACCTACGACTACTCAATTTAACAGTGCCAAAGCCCAGAGATTTGACATATTCTATGTAAATATGAATAAGCGAACAAAAACTTCAAATGCATAAAATAATCGTAATTTATTTAACAGCACAAATGAGAACATATATAATATGCATGAAGGGTTAAAAGCGTACTCTCCAAATTAAAAAAAATAGCGTATTAACGACAAATATGGAGCCTACTTAAACTTCAATTTGAATTTCGAAGTGACCATTGGACACACTTAGAATAGAACATGCTTTCATTGAACTTTATTCAGCTCACAATAATAGAGATCAATATTAGTTTTTCATGTTGTAAATGTAGGTCTCAATATGCATCTATTTTCAAAGGTGTAACTCTGATTTTCTCATCCTAGTTACCGCAGAAATATCCTAAATCTGTCTACGGTTTTAATGTAATGGTGTAAAAGTATTTGATAACCATTACATGGGGTATGTTGCATAAGAAAAGATAACTCAAAACAACAACCGCAAAACTTGCATATGAAATGCAACCCCTGAAAACTGTTTCATTAAATCACTGAATTGCAAAACACTTGCCTTCTCGATATAGAGATGGAAAAAGTCCATCAGGTTAAATAACAATTGACCCATCTGGTAATGCCTTACCATCCTACAAATATGTAGATATGCTTGTTAAATAGTTTATGTTTTTATTATTTGAGACAACGGTAAGTTGAACAAATAATAAGGAAAAAGAAAACAATAACTTTTTAGTTTATTGATTCTCATTTTGCAATAAATAGAATTCGAATCACATAAGTTGTTTATCCATATTACAGAGAATATGCCAAATCTGTGGCTTTGACACTGCTAAATTGAGCAGTCCAAGGTATAGGGTTGGGTTTGGGGTTTAGGGGATTTTGGGCGGAGATTTTGAGGTTTGGGATAAGGGTTAGAGTTAGGTTTTTTTGAGAAAGATGGTAAAAATATAAACTTTTAAAACTTTTAGAGTTAAATTAAAGATAAAACAAAAGCATAATAATAGTTTAAGGACTATTAAGTAATTGATCATTTTTTTATTGTACCAGATCATCTTTTTGTCAATATTTAACGGCACTTAACGTTGGAGTGACCAAAACTTTACACCCCGAAAACGATAGTGACCTTACTGGTCGTGTTTTAAAATTGGTGAATAAAAATATACTGGAAGTAAACGAAAGTGACTAACACAGTAGTTTACCCTTTAGGAAAAAAAATAGTTTAGGCACTTATTTTAGCCGAAAAAAATATTAAGTACCTATTTCAAAAAATATATAGTTTAGACACTTATTTCTGAGTCAAACTTAATTTTTATATCCTTTGATCTTATTATGATTATAAATTTTAAATATTTTAATTGTGTATATTATAGGATAGATGATTTCATTATCATTGTTGTTACAGAAGACAATCGGTCAAATAAAGGTTTCTAATTCATTAAAAAACAAAAGAAAAGTGTCACTTCAAATTTTGTCACTTATTAAACTCGGGACTTTTAATTAGGGATGTAAAAAGTTGATCCTATTTGAAAATTTGACTGAAATCAGTTTTAGTCAGAATTTGTTTTGACCCGGGGATATAATAACTCGAATTCGATCTGTATCCGACTATTGTTGATTCGAACCCGAGTTGAACCTGAGTCGACCCAAAAATTGATTTCACCCGACCTGTTTTAAACCCGACCTCTTATTAACCTAAACGAATATTAACAAGGCTTAATATTTACATGACATATAATTAAGTATATCTATAATTTGATAAATTTAAAATATTGATAAATAAAATTAGGTTTAAAATAAAATTGGACATGAGAATTAATTAAGGATTAATATTTGAATTTAGTATTAAATATTTAATTAAATTTATTTATTTACTATTTTATTTAGTTTTGATGTATTTAATTTTAATTTTAAATTAATATTTTGTGAAAAATTATAATTTTAAATTAATATTTAATTAAGTTAAATTAACTTATTGAAATTAGGATTAATTAAGTTAAACTAAAATATAAAGTGTATAACTAAAATTGATTTTGATATAACAATATTATTCAAGGACTATTTTGTAATAAATTTTAAGTCCCTAAGTTAAATTTTATGTTTAAAGTCAAACCAAGAACAATGAAATAATTTTTTCTAAGTGTTTTTACATGTCAGTATCGATACCCTTAGAACAGGTATCAATACCACCTACAATTTTAAAAGAATGTTCTTGAGATCAAGAACAAGTATCGAAACATGGTTTGATGCCAATACCTTACTGCCAACCCATGTTTTGAACAAGGTACCGAACCACCTTTTAGTTTTTAAATATTTTAAAATCATTTAAAATTAAGACCCTTGTGCATCGAAATCCCTCTAAAATCCCAATGGCACTTTTGGCATTTAATGAATCGACCATTGGTGGCGGTTAAAGCTTTAAATGATGGTTAGTCTGTTTCGAAACATGGTTAGATACCAATTTTTACAGTTTCATAATGGTATCGAGACATGGTTCGATACTTTTTTATTAAATGCACAATAGCTCTTTCTACTTTGGTCTGTTTCGAAACATGTACCCTATGTTTCGATACCATAGGGAGCATAGGTACATTTATGGTGGAAAGATAAAGCTCCAACGTCTTTATTTGCATTCCCAACAACCAAAACGGTTAGAAATCAATGAGAGGGTATAAAATGAAGCATTTCAAGTAGCATTAAGGACTATTGAATATTAAGCAACATTCAAGCAATCAAATCCAACTCCCAAGCACTCCTATTGAAAATTTTAACTTCCAACTCTTATATTTCAATTTGTATCCTTATAATTGAGTTTAGGGAGAGTTTGTTTGTAAATTGGGGCATTATCTATCTTGTGAGAGATTTCAATTTGTCTTTCTTTTTATCTTTTTATCTTGTGAAGTTAAATCAATTCTTGGGTAGAAGAATTGATTCGTATTGTAATGGTTATCCCTTAAACCGAGAAAAAGTTTGAATTCTTAGTGAATTGGTTTAAAAATCCTTAGTGGGAGCTAAGGTAGTGGAAGTAGAGCTTGTTCCGAAGCTTGAACCATTATAAATTTCTTGTTCTTCAATTTTCTGATTTTACCGAAAATCTTCCACCAAAAAATTTTATTTGTCAATTCACCCCCCTCTTGGTCAATTCCACAAACCGATAAACTCAACAATTGGTATCAGAGCTAGATCTTTGAAGGGATTCACCTCCACCAAAGAAGATCCAAAGATAGTTGATCACTCATTCAAGTCAAATCAAATGGCCTCTACCTCTGGAACATGGAACGAGTCTCACTCCATCACAAAACCTCCATTCTTCAACGGTGACAACTACTCGTATTGGAAGAATAAAATAAGGCTCTTTATCAACTCCAACAATTATATCCTTTGGTATATAATTGAAGATGGTCCCTCAATTCAAATGAAGATGGAAGGAGATTGACAAGTGCCAAAGAAAAGGAACAAGATGACCGACGAGGAGAGAAGAATGATGTCTACTAATGACAAAGCCTTGCACATCCTCTTTTATGCTCTTGGCCCCAACATCTACTCCAAGATGTCATCATGTACAAGAGCCAAAGAAGTTTGAGACTCTTTGGAAACTACATATGAAGGCACCAACGATGTGAAGGAGACTAAGATTGGTCTTCACAATCTTAATTACAAGAATTTCAAGATGGAACCGGATGAAGACATCACCAAGATGTTTGATAGATTTTTGGTGATTATCAATGGTCTCAAAGGGTTCAGTGAGATCATACTGGAAGAGAAGCTCATATGGAAGCTCATCTACTCTCTTCCCGAGCCTTAGGATAACAAGAGAATGACTATCATAGAAGCAAAAGACCTCAAGACTCTCAAGCTTAATGCTCTTGTGGGATCTCTTCTCACCAATAAGATCATGAAGAAAGGAAGAGAAAATGAAAAGAAGAAGGGAGAAGTGAAGCTAGAGAAACAAGAAGTTGAAAAGAAAAAGCAAGAAACTGCTCTCAAGGCTTTATCCTTCCAAGAAGAGGTGGACATAAGTGAAGAAGAAGAGCTAAAAGAGTTAGCTATGGTAGCCAAAAGATTCAATAGGCTCATGATTGCTAATCGGAATAGGAGATTCCAAAGGAAGAAGGAATTCAAAGGAAAAGGCAAAGAAGATGAGAAACGCCAAATAATTTGCTACGAGTGCAAAAAGCCCAGTCACATTAGGACTGTTTACCCACAATTCAAAAAGAAGGGTTTTGAGAAGAAGAATAAGCAATGGACTCATGTTGCCACATGGAGTGATGAGGAGTCATCATCCGATGAGGACAACGAAGTAGCCAACCTTTGTCTCATGGCTCTCGATGATCCCAAGGTAACCCTTGAACCATCTTGTAATGAGTTATCTTATGATGAGCTATATGATGCATATAATAGTTACAAGATGTTTATAATGAGTTGGTTTTAAAATTCAAAGAATCGGTTTTGAAAAACAAGAAAATTATTTCCGATTTAAAAGAGAAAAACGATTCTTTAACAAAAACGATTTCGGATTTTGAAGAAAAGGTTGTTATTTTAAATGATGATTTAAAATTCTTTTTAAAAGAAAATATGGATTTAAACAACCTTATTTCAAGCTTGAGTGAGAATCACCACAAAGTGGTGAATGAACTTAAAGAGCAAATCAATGTTGTTGGTAGTTCAACTTTTGAAAAAGAAAGCTCTTTTAAAACCAACCATATGAAAAAGAATTTTTCAAACCACAAACAAAGAGGTTTTCAAAGGCATACTAGATATAGGAAGATTAGAAGTGTATGGGTTCCTAAGGAACTCATTAATTCTAATGACGTTCATGCTATTGCATCTTGGATTCCTAAAGGAACCAATCTTTTGAGAACTAACTCTCATAGACCCAAAATGATTTGGGTACCAAAAATCAAAAACTAAATCTTTGTTTGTAGGTTGAGCATTGCTTCAAGGTCAAAGCTTTAAGTCAAAAATTATGGTATCTTGATAGTGGATGCTCAAGGCATATGACTGGAGACAAGGGACGATTCAAGGAGTTAGAGCTCAAAAGTGGTGGAATAGTGACTTTTGGTGACAACTCCAAAGGCCAAATTAAGGGTATTGGCTCTATTGGTAATCACTCTTATATTCTTATTGAAAATGTCTTACTTATTAATGGTCTAAAGCATAATTTGTTGAGCATTAGTCAATTATATGATAAAGGTTTTTATGTCTCTTTTGATAAACATGATTGTAAAATAATAGACATAGAATCCAATAGAATAATGCTCATAGGTCATCGTATAGGAAATATCTATATGGTGCATCTAGATGATATTAACCTATCTCATGCATGATTGGTAGCTAGTGATGAAAATGATGCATGGTTATGACATAGGAAACTAAGACATTCTTGTAACACCCTAAATTTGGGCCTAGAAGTTTAGAGATCGGTTTAGAGGTTTAGTGGACCGATTTTATCAATTTAGCCTAGTTCGGGATTAAATACCTAAAAATTAGTTTTCTATCAAAATAAAGAGAGGAAAAATATTCTAAAATCCTTAAATAATATATATTAGGCTTTGGTCAAATCAATTTTGAAAATTGACCCTTGAAACTCTAAGATTTTGAAATTAGTGATCGTTTTGTAAAAATTGAAAATTTAGGGATAATTTTATAAAACAAGCCAAAACTTTGAATCTTTAAGGTATTTTGATCCAATTATAATCCTATCTGGTCTAGGCTTTCCAAATATTAATTGATTAAGCCCAAAATCTATTTTAAATTAAATAACTTAATGAAATACAATTTTAAACTCTTAAAACCCTTTTTAATTAACCTAAACATAACCTATTTTTTTAATTTTCGTTTTCCCTCATTAGAGGAAGCCGTTCATCAAGTTTTCAAGGTAAAATCCTATTCTTTTACAATAAAATTTGTTTACAATAATTATCTTAACTTTTCTCCTTCAAATTTTCTTATTTTCTCATCGTTTTCTCGTTTTAAAACCCGAAAAACAATTGGATCAGTTTTGGAGGTGAGATTCTGTCAATCCTATAGAACAATAAAGTTCTTTACTGAAATTCCCAAGTTCTTGGCTTGGAGAAATTGTTTTAATCCTTTAATTTCATAAAAATCGGGTTTTCGGCTAAAAATCTCATTTTTCGTTCAAGGGTTTTTACCCATTGTTTTTGGGTCTTAAATGGATTATTTTTATTGTGTTAGGATGTTTATAATTGTTTTTAATATCCCTAATCCCAGGACTATAGGCTTAAGTGAAGTTTGGTGTGTTACGATAAGTTTTCGATTTAAGTTTTGATAGGTTCTAAGGGTTGTTGTGTAGGGATCCGACTTATTGGTTTATTTTGTGAGTTTAGAAGCATTAAAAACCTTGGTTTTGATGCTTGAAACAGGACAAGAGTTAGGCGATCGCGTTTGAAGGCGTTTTGGTGGTTTGACAAGCAAGTATCGGTTATCGGTGAGTGGATTATGAGAGATGCCTATTCGACATGGTTTTATATGTGTTTTGAAAGGTTTGGGGGTGTAGGGATGGTTTGAAAATCTCCCTATACTAGGAAGTAAGTTTTAAGTATTGCTTTCTTAAATATTCTCATATTATGTCGTGCTTTTACAATGCTAATTATCATGCTCTGAATGTGTTGTGCATATGTCATTATGCATGTGATTTAATTCTCATGATAATGTTTTTATAAACGTTTTATATTCATATGATACTCCTATGGTTTTGTATTGCAAACATGAGAAAGTGGTTTTTACCGGTTTATGCACTTGATGCATGAGATAGTAGAATGTATATGGTTAGTATTTGTTTTTAACGTGAAACTTGAGCATTGGTTTTTAATATTATATTGGCTAGTTAAGTGATGAACCTTATGGGATAAGTTGATCGATCAATAGGGTCTAGAGTGCACTATAAACATTCAAAAGTCGTACGTGTATAAATTTCTTGTGTATTGCATTTTGCCTTTTATTCTAATACTATGTGATGGGAGTGATACTGTCACATACGGGTTGATCGGAGTGGTACTGTCACCGAACACCAAGGTGAGATAATTCATGTTGAGAGTGGTATCAACATGCGCATGCTGTGGGAGTGGTACTAACATACAATATATAATTCATGTTGAGAGTGATATCAATATACACATGCTTTGGGAGTGGTACTAACATGCGGTTGCCCGTTTATCCTGACGATTTAGAGTGGTACAAATCGGATCACTAGCATCAATATATGTTTTTATTTTTCAAAGGTAAGTTTCATGGTTTCCACTTGATTGCATATGGTGTTATACATGCGAGGTTTTATGCATTGGTATGCATGTGATTTGAGCATTGCTATGTTGTTAGCATGTAAAACTTGAGCTTTGTGCATCGAGATGCATGTGTAAGCATTGCTATGTAAGTAGTATGTAAGACTTGTGTTTTAGCTTGTAAAGCATGTGATTACAAAATAGTTTTTACTAAAATTTAATGATGACGTTATTCGCCTTGGTTTGATGACACTTACTGAGTTTTAAAAGTGGCGTTATTAGCCATGTGTGTTTTGTTTTATAAAGAGCATGACATGTTTTTAAATTGATGAAATTGGTTAATATGGGATGCATTGCAAGGTGTTTTTATACTTGTTTTATTCACTCACTAAGCTTATGCTTACCCTCTCATTTACCTTGCAATGTAGAGTATTTGATGTGGAGGCAACAAAGAGAAGCAAGGATCCAGGTAACCGTCAAGTAAAAGCTCAAGTGTGTCTTTATAACATTACTAGTAGTGAGAGAAAAATGAGGATGAGTTATCATATTATGAATAATGTCTATGCTTTTGAAACTTGAAATGGTTATATGCTTATACTTATTTGATAAATATCAAAGTAGATGTTAACTCGTGACTTTGACTTGAATTTCGTATTGATATTCCTTTAGTTATAATATAGTTATTTTGAAGTTTGGTTCTTGATATCCTTATGTGTGAATTTGAGTATTGTTGATAATGAAGCATGACTACTTATGAGTTGAATCTATGATGTTATTATTTAGGTTGGAATGCATCTAGAAATCATGTTGGGAATATTGAGGTAGTTCTTTCGTGTGTTTATAAGATTGTTGATATTGAAGCATACTCTTTGGAGTTAAATATATTATTGCTAACTAGGTTGAATTGCATTTAGCTAATATGCCATGATATGTGCTTAAAGTGTTTTTAGGTGAATTTTGTAGAAAAATCAACTTCCAACTTTATGGAAAAATAAAATAATATAGAAAAAAGAAAAAAATTTAAGTTTTTTGTGAAAAGGAACAAAAAACATAATTGATTTTCTATTGTTGAATAAAATGAATTTGTTTACACAAGCAAATGCCTTTTTATAGGTTTTAGAATAGGACTTTGAATAAGATTAGAAGTCCTAATTAATTTAGACTTTTAATCCTATTAACTTAAGACTTTTAATTCTACTAAAATATCTCTAAGTAATAGATCCTAACTCAAATTCCTTTAGATTTATATATATATATATATATAATCTTACACTCCCTCAAGTTGGAGAGTATATATTGTATATTCCCAACTTGAATAGAAACTTGTCAAAAGAAGCTTTTGGTAATGCTTTTGTAAACACGTCTGCCACCTGTTCTTCTGTAGGAACATAGGATAAAGAAGCTGTCTCATTAGTAATCTTTTCTGAGATAAAATGTCTATCAATCTCCACATGTTTCATCCTATCATGATGAACTAAATTTCGAGCAATTTGTATAGTAGACTGATTCTCACAAAAAATCTCAAACTTTTCCTCTTGGTTCACATCTAGCTCTTTCAGTAGCTTTAATAACCAAATTCCATCACACATTCCCAATGCTAAAGCCCTATATTCTGCTTCAGCACTGCTTTTAGATACAACTGTTTGTCTCTTACTTCTCCAAGTCACTAGATTTCCCCAAACAAAGGAACATTAACCACTAATTGATCTTCTTTCTGTTAGTTTGCATACCCAACTTGAATCTGAAAAAATCTGAACAGTACTTTCTTGAGTCTTTTTAAATAACAGTCCATGCCCTGGTGTCCCTTTTAAGTATCCCAAAATTCTAATTACAGCTTCCATGTGATCTTCCCTTGGATTAGTCATGTGTTGACTGATAACATTAACTGGAAAGGCAATATCTGGTCTGGTTAATGACAAAATCAACTTTCCCACTAACCTTTGAAATTTACCCTTATCAACTTTATTGCTTGAGTCATCTTTACTAAATTTTAAACCTGCTTCCATGGGAGAATCAATTGGTTTGCATCTTAGCATCCCTGTTTCATTAAGTAAATCAAGAACATACTTTCTTTGATTTATTACTAAACCTTTTCTCGACCTAGCAACCTCCATGTCTAGAAAGTATTTGAGTTTTCCTAGGTCTTTTATTTTAAACTCTGTATTTAATAACTTTTTCAAGTCACTTATCTCTTCCTCATTATCACCTGTTAGAATTATGTCATCCACATACTTTCTTTGATTTATTAAGTCTACAAACTTTCTGATCACCTTTTATCGACTTCAAACCCGAAGGTACTCTCATGTACACTTCTTCTAATTTTCCGTTAAGAAAGGCATTCTTAATGTCAAGTTGATGCAGCATCTAGTCCTTGTTTACTGCCAAACTTAAGAGAACTCTAACTGTATTTAGCTTAGCTACAGGAGCAAAAGTCTTATTATAATCAATTCAATAGGTTTGAGTAAAACCTTTTGCTACCAACCTTGCTTTATAACTTTGTATACTACCATAAGAGTTGTATTTTATGGAGAACACCCACTTGCATCCGACTGGTTTCTTGCCCTGCGGAAGATCTATAATGGTCCAAGTACCGTTCTTTTCAAGTACTTAAATCTCCTCTTCAACAGCTCTTCTCCACTTAGAATCATTTAGAGCCTCTTCAATAGTGTTGGGTATTTGTTCTTTATCTAAGGAAGTTGTAAAAGCCTTGAAAGGTGGCATTAGATTACCATAAGCAACATACCTCTGAATGGGATGCTTTTTACATTCTCTTACCCCTTTCCTTTTAGCAATTGGCATATCATCAACCTCAGGTAACGAGGAAGGAATCTCGGTTAGAACATTACCTTCATCATTCTCATTGGCAACTGAACTCAAGTCTAATTCTTGGCTAGTGTCAGATAGCAAAATAGTTTATGGAATAGTTTTCTGTTTTCTGGTATAAACTTTGAATTGCTTAGAGGGTTGAGGAGTTTGTGAGGGAGGTTTAGGTGAGAATTGAGGAGTAGTAACAATAGGTGAAGGATGAAAAGTTGTAGGGGTAGAAGTGAAAGAGTTATTAGGTTCAAATGATAAAGGATTATTAACAAATAAATTTGAAGAATAAACCTGATTTCTGAGAGGCTGAAAAATATCATTATTCTCCCCCTGATTTTCAGTGGAGTGGAAATAAGGTTCATGTTCAAAAAAGGTGAGATCCAATGAAGTAAAAATATTTTGAGAAGGAGGATGATACCATTTGTAGCCCTTCTCAAGTGAAGAATACCCTACCAAGACACACTTCAAAGATCTAGGGTCTAGTTTTGACATAGAGGGAGCAGAATCTTTTACAAACACAGTGCAACCAAAAACTTTAAAAGGAAGAATAGATGACAATGGTTTAAAATATGGGTAACTCTCCAAAAAAACTGCTCTAGGTGTTCTATATTGCAAGACCATATTAGGCATTCGATTAATGAGATAGATTGCAGTTAACAAAGCCTCGCCACACAAATACTTAGGAGTGTTACTGGTGAACATCAAAGACCTAGTAACCGATAACAAATGCCTATTTTTTCTTTCTACAACCCCATTTTGTTGTGGTGTATCTACACAAGTGCTTATTTGAACAATCCCTTTTTTGTTAAAAAATTCTCCCAGTGGCTTGGTAAAATATTCACTCTCATTATCTGATTTGAATATCTGAATTTTACAACCAAATTGGGTTTCAACCATATTGTAAAATTTCTCAAAAACATAGGCTACTTCAAATTTATCCCTTAACAAATATATCCAAGTTGTTCTATTATGATCATCAATGAAAGTGACAAACCACCTACTATCAGTTATATTCTTCACTCGAGAAGGACCCCAAACATCACTATGAATTAATGAAAAAGGTTTGGAAGGTTTGTAAAGAGTTGGTAAATAAGATGCTTTTGTCTATTTAGCAAGAGGATATATATGACATTTAAAAGAATTTGGATTTTTATTAACAAACAATTTAGGGCATAATTTAGCAAGATAATGGAAATTAGGATGCCCTAACCTAAAATACCATAACATAATATTATCAATTTGTCCTGAAGAAGTGAAAGAGCAAGAAGTCTTTGGTATGGTAGATGGTTGATTACCGAGAAGGACATAAAGACCATTTTGTAAGCTAGCATTGTTAAGCATTTTCCTCAAATTCATTGCCTATAAAAAACAACCAGATTCAGTAAACTGTAATCAACACTTCAAATTCTTGGAGAGTTTACTAACAGAGATGAGATTGCAGGCAAGATTAGGCACAAACAGAACATTTTCAAGCAACAAGTTATCATTAACGAGGACCGAGCCACTTCCTTTGATAGGACAGAAGGAGCTATCGTCTGTTTTAATAGAACTTGTAGAAGCTGAATCTAAAAAATTAAGGAATAATTCTCTGTTACCAGTCATGTTATCAGATGCTCCAGAGTCGATGATCCATGTTGATGTACCTTTAGAAGAAAAAAGTGCCAGTAGGGGAATAAATATTTTGTATGCCTTTATCCTCCACGAGAGCTAAATTTGTTTCACAGGTTACTGTTGAACCTGGAATTGCTTGAAAAAACTTCAATCCAACCGTTTGTTTTGCTATGGGTAACTTCTTAGATGTCGAAAGAAATTCCATTACGAATTCAGAGTAGGATCGATATTAGACTGATACCATGTAGAAAATCAACTTACAACTTTATGAAAAAATAAAATAATATAGAAAAAAGAAAATTTAAGCTTTTTGTGAAAAAGAACAAAAAATATAATTGATTTTCTATTGTTGAATAAAATGAATTTGTTTACACAAGCTAATGCCTTTTTATAGGTTTTAGAATAGGACTTTGAATAGGATTAAAAGTCGTAATTAATTTAGACTTTTAGTCCTATTAACTTAAGACTTTTAATTCTACTAAAATATCTCTAAGTAATAGATCCTAACTCAAATTTCTCTAGACTTGTATATATATATATATATATATATATATAATCTTACAGATTTGCATATAGAGAATGTCATGAAACCTTTGGAAGCTGGAAATAGTCACTAAACTTTGAGCATGCAATTAAATGACTTGTAGATATTATTTTAAGTCTTAAATTTACGTTCAAGCATGAAATATACTTAATTAAATATTGATAACCTTAATTTCACAATCAAGGTATAAAATTCTATAAATTATAATTAGGTCCCTAAAACTTGTTCGATTAAATTAGGACTCGTTTCTCTTTAGTCTCCGCTGTAATTGAACTCGGTCCTTGCATGAACATGTAGGATCTAATCAAATTTTTTAGAAAAGATAAAAGGAAAAACTTAATTTTTAGGTTGTTTATCGGGGCGAGTCTTCGAATTGGCCTCGGTATTCCCCGTGTAACTTGTTCGAGTTGGGTGGCGTCTAGACCGGGTCGAGGGGATTACAATTCTAGTATAAGTGTTTTGGAGAAACTAGCTTCCCAAAATCTAGTTAGAGTTTTACCTAAGCTCAAGTTTTCCTTAGATAAAATTTGTGATGCATGTGTTAGAGGTAAACAAAAGAGAGTTTCTTTTAAATCCATTACTGATGTTTCAACTAGTAGAGTTTTACAATTGATTCATATGGATCTTTTGGGCCTATTAGAACTACTAGTTTGGGTGGAAAATCATATGCATTTGTTATTGTTGATGATTACTCTAGATACACTCGGGTTCTATTTTTAAGTACTAAAGATGAAGCCTTAGAAAAATTTATCACATTTTCAAATATTTCTCAAAATGATCTTGATCAAAGAATTTCTCATATTAGAAGTGATCATGAAATTGAATTTCAAAATATAGGTTTTGAGAATTTTATAATGAAAATGGGATTAGCCATAATTTTTTGCCTCCTCGGACTCCTCAACAAAATGGGGTAGTTGAGAGGAAAAATAGGACTTTAGAAGAAATGGCTAGGACCATGCATTGTGAAAATAATTTACCTAAGTATTTTGAGGAGGAAGCCACAAACACTTCTTGTTATATTATAAATCGAGTAATGATTAGGCTAATTTTGAAAAAAACTCCTTATGAGATTTTAGAATCCAAAAAGCCTAACATTAGTTATTTTCTCCATTTTGGGTGCAAGTGTTTTGTTTTAAATAATGGAAAAGATAATTTAGGTAAATTTGATGCAAAAAGTGATGAAGCTATTTTTCTTGGATATTCTCAAAATTCAAAAGCTTATAGAGTTTTTAACAAAAGAACCTTAGTTGTGGAAGAGTCTATACATGTGGTTTTCGATGATAACCTCCTTCCTAGGAAGCATTCTTGTGATGATGATGATGTAAAAATCATTGAAACCATTGATGATGGACAAACATCCAAGGTGGATGGGGTTTCAACCAATGAGGAAACACAAGATCCTCCAATAGAAGCTTTAGGAGATGTAAAGCTTGAAGAAAGAGAAGTGAGCTACCCAAGGGAGTTCAACTATGTCAAAAGTAGTGAAATCTTGGGTGATCCATCCAACGGGGTAACTACTCGTTCTTCTCTTATTAATGAACAATATTGCATTTATTTCATGCATAGAGCCTACAAATATCAATGAAGCTTTAGATGATGATTTTTGGATATTGGCTATGCAAGAAGAGTTAAATCAATTTGAGAGAAGTAATATTTGGACATTAGTTGATAAGCCTAGTAATAAGTCTACTATAGGAACTAAATGAGTTTTTAGAAACAAACTAGATGAAAGTGGTACCATTGTGAGAAATAAAGCTAGATTAGTTGCTCAAGGTTACACTTAAGAAGAGGGAATAGATTTTAATGAAACTTATGCACGCGTAGCTAGAATGGAAGCTATTAGGATGTTACTTGCATTTTCATGTTATCATGATTTCAAACTTTTTCAAATGGATGTCAAAAGTGCTTTTTCTAAATGGCTTTATAAATGAAGAAGTGTATGTTGAACAACCACTGGGTTTTGAAGATCCAAATTTTCCAAACCATGTTTTTAAACTAACAAAAGCTTTATATGGTTTGAAACAAGCTCCTAGAGCTTGGTATGTAGGAGCTTGGTATGAAAGACTTTCAAATTTCTTAATTGAAAAATGCTTTGAAAAAGGAAAGGTAGACACTATACTTTTTATAAAAAGGTTTAAAAATGACATTTTAGTAGTTCAAATTTATGTTGATGATATTACTTTTGGATCTACTAATGAATGTTATTATCAAGAGTTTTCTAAGCTAATACAAGGTGAATTCGAGATGAGTGATGAGTGCCTAAAAGGCAGTTATTTACTATCCTTCCCATGGTACTTTATGCATCTATTATACACCAACTTGAACCGAATTATGAACTCTTTGCTCAAATATTGGATATTCCGTTATCATCACTTACAAAGTTAACATTTATAGAGAATACAAATATTATTACAATTTTTGTACATGCAGGAATATCCAGAGCAGAAGCGGCAGAAAAGCAGTGTTGAGCCCGAGGCAAAAGACATGCCGCGGCAGAATCCAGTGTGGCAGCACCAACAATGGAGGCGCAAAGAAAGATAAAAATATGGAGAACATTCTGGAAGATATAGCGCATCAATTGAACCAGGCTAGCGCGCTAAAAGCCCAAATCAAAAATCAAGCGGGAAAACCCTTCTAGAATGCAGCAAACTTGGATCAGATTCCTTGAAGAAGACTTGTTCCCTACTCCAAGTTGAAGTTTATTTAGGAAAGGTTTGCCCTAGGTCAAGATTATAAATAACCTAGCCAGCCACATTGTTAAGAGAGCCGATTTAGAGAATTGATTTAGAGAGCTAATTTAGAGAGAAACCCTTAGAACCGATCCTTCTCCCTAAGAATTGTACTTAAACGATAACATGTTCTAATCTTCTTAGGGATACGTGAAGGTTGTCGATATTAGTGAGAGGAGATTGATTCTTGTATCTTTGTTCTTATGTAATAATAAAATCAAAGTTTGCTTATCCTATTGTTATTCTTTGTTCTTGTATTCAAGCCCGAGAGGGAAATTTACAAGTAATCTATTTATCTAGCATCGAGAGGTGTAGATTCACAAAAGGGATAAGTACGATGTTGTAGACACTAACTCGGCCTATACTCTTATGGAGGCACTAAGGGATAGGTTAAGAGTTTCAGTAGCTAAAAGAAGTATTGGATTAGTTGGTGGTTATCTTTGATTTACGACGAGAGGTATCGTCAAGGACTGATCATCAACAACACTTTGACTCAGAGATGAGCGGAGTCACTTACGGACACTTTGCTGAACTTTGATACTTCTGCCTACGAGCAAGAGATTTCCGCAGCAGAAGAGCACCAGCGTTGCCGAGGCAATATCTGCAGTACTATCAAAGCAGTGTTGTGTGATTGCATTGGACAGGGAGAAGATCAATTGAATCCGCTAATTGACGCAACTGGATCCTACCCACTTTCTCTATAATCGTTCTCAACCTTTTTATTTTATGTTTTGTTATTTAATTATTTAGTTAGATAAAACAAATCATCTTATTTGTGTTTTTACTTTCTTTTCAGGAGCAGGGAACAAGAGAAAACATATTAAGTATATCAATCCCTGTGGAAACGGTACACGATATACTTATCATTTTATTACTTGACGACATGTACACTTGCACTTAAATTGCGCTTATATCACGCACATCAAGTTTTTGGCGCCGTTGCCGAGGATTGGCAACTAAATTTTGTTTTCTTTCTTTTCTTGCTCTTTAACTATCCTTTATCTAACTTTAACTTTATTTTACTTTATTTTTTGTTTTTATTAATTTTTATTTATTTGGTTTATGACCAGGGAAATTCCGAGTGGACCATTGTACGAGTTGGATCTTGAGATTGAATGAATAAGACATAATCTGAGACGCAATCTGTTCCAAGCTATGGACAATCCACCGAGAGGACAAATTCCACCTGTTGATCATAATGTACTGTCGCCAACAATGCCCCAGCAGCCAATGCCACAGCAGCCAGTGCCGCAACCATTGCCGAGGCAACTTACTGTTAGAGACTATCTGGTGGAGGATCTAAACAGACTCAACCCTAGCGTAGTCACCCCAGAGATCGAAGCAACTCACATTGAGCTCAAACTAGTGATGTTCAACATGTTGAACACAATTGGACAGTTTAGTGGGTCTGCTACTGAAGATGCAAGGCAGCATCTCAAATCTTTCATGGAAGTGTGCAACTCTTTCAAGATTCAAGGAGTCCATGAAGATATTTTGCGATTAAAATTATTCCCCTATTCACTGAGGGATAGGGCGAAGACTTGGTTTAATGGTATCCTAGCAGGACTAATAGGATCTTGGGAGGAATTTTGCCGAGAATTCTTTACGAGGTTCAACCCGACAAATCTCTATGACCGCATTCGTAATGAAATCACATCATTCAGGCAAGATGAAGATGAACCGATGTATGAGGCATGAGAACGTTACAGAGAATTATTAAACAAATGCCCGCTACATGGTTTTCCCTTGTGGACGCAAGTCTCCATGTTCTATAATGCTACTAATGCCTCCACAAGGATGATGCTAGATGCTTCCGCAAATGGTACATTTTTGGATAGAGCAGCCACGGAAGCCATTGAAATTTTAAACAAACTCGCAAGGAATGATTTCCGGTTTCCCATATCAAGGCGAAAAGGAATGAGATATCATGCCACAGCTCATGAATTAGATACATAAAGTTCAGTGGCAACACAATTGGCTTCTCTGACCAAGATGGTTCAGAATATGCAAACCCAAAGAAGCGTACATGAGGCTAAGGCAGTTAACTCATCAGATTACATGCTAGATGAAGAGACCAGCCTATATGTTGGAAATTATAACAGAAACAACCTAATGATATCCAACAATTATAACCCATCTTGAAAAAAGCATCCGAACTTTTCATGGAGTAACCCTAACAATGCCTTGAATCTAATTAATCAAGCCCCTGGATTCCAGCATTAGAGCCAGAACCTGCCGCAGTAGAACACTCAGCAGCCCATGCCACAACAGTAGGTACAACAACAACAGTCTCTGAATGCACTTGCAGATTCTCTCACAGTGTTTATGTCAAAGACTGATACGTACATGATGGAGAATAGTCGCTTCATGAAGCGTACTGATGACTTTATGAACAGAACTGAGATGAGACTGCAAAACCAAGAGGCCGTAATAAAATCTCTAGAAACCCAGGTTGGTCAATTCGCCCAAAGACAAAATACTCAACCACCAGGAGGTTTACCTAGCAATACTGAAGTTGCTAAGGTATTAGGCCACGAGCAATGCAAAGTAATCACAACTAGAAGTGGCCTACAATTGAAAGATAAAGAAGGGATCTCAACCGATAGAATCCAACTAGAAAAGCAACATCATGAGGACTCAAAGGCTGAGCAGGACCCTGCCGAAAGCTCTACCACGACAACAAAACCAGCAGTATTAGAACCACCTGTCGAGGCAGTTGCATATAAATTCACCCCAGTTATTAAACTCAATATCCAAGGAAACCTGGAGGATATCAGACTACCACCTCCTTTCTCACAGAGGTTAAAGAAGCAAAAGCAGGACCACCAATTTTAGAAGTTCCTAGACATCTTGGAGCAGGTCCATATCAACTTGCCACTAGTTAAGGCTATTGAAAAAATGCCCAACTATGCCAAGTTCTTAAAGGACATAGTATCCCAATGACGAAGGCTAGGAGAATTTGAAACAGTAGCAGCCACTGAAGGTTGCATGACCATGCTGCATAATCGCATGCTACCCAAACTAAAAGATCCTGGATGCTTCACAATTCCTTGTGCGATTGAAGATGGTTATAAAGGAAATGCCCTATGTGACTTGGGAGCAAGCATAAACCTTATGCCCAAATTAGTTTTTTAGAAACTTGGAATAGGACGGGCAAAACCAACAACAGTACTGCTCCAACTTGTGGATCGGTCCTATGTGCACCCTGAAGGCAAAATTGAGGACATTCTGTGAAGGTTGATAAGTTTATATTTCCTGTCGACTTTCTTCTCCTTGATTGTGAAGCCGATGACAATGCACCGATCATATTGGGTCAACCTTTTCTTGCTATTGGACGCACCATCATTGATGTGGAAAATGACGAACTCACAATGCGAATAAATGATCAACAAGTAAAGTTGAACGCCCTTGCACAATCTTCCAAATTCAGACGCTCCAGCAGAATGTAAGGCTCTCCATACACTGAACCAAGGTACTAAAACATCCTACTGGGCAACACACTCGGCAGACTATTCGGTAAACGAATAAAACCTAAAGGAGAAGCCGAATGCACTGAAGGGACTGGCCAACTCATGAAGAAAGATACGGTCCAGAAAGAGAGAATGAAAATAGGAGATGCATTCACATGCACTCCACAAGTAACCTAATCTCTTCCCTTCTATTATAATATTAGGATTAGTTTATTTAGTATTATTTTCAGCATTCTTTATTTTCAGTATTTTATATTTTATTTTCAGTGTTTTTAATTTTTTAAAAAATAAAGTTATGAATTATGATTTGATTAAAGTGCTTTGGAAAGACTTTATGAGGAGGAACCAGTAAGGATTTTGTATGTTGATACAAAAGTTCTTCGAAGAATGATCATAGATTTGATTAAAGTGCTTTAGAAACACCAAGGTGTCGAAGAGACAACTTGGGAGACAAGGAAAAAGTATGGAGGAACAGTTCCTCACTTGTTGGTTTCAAGTGAGAATTTCGAGGATGGAATTTTCTTATGAAGGGGAGAGTTGTAACATCCCGAATTTGGGGTTAGTAGTTTAGGAATCAGTTAAGAGAATTCGAGTCGGATCGAATCGGGTTCTTCGGTTTGTTATTCCGGGGAAATATAAAATAAAAATATTTTAATTAGAAAAGTAATAATTTTGGAATATGATTTAAAAATATTAAAAATATGTTTCAAAATTAAAAGAATATAATTTGAACTTTAAATTGATTTTTAATTGTGCCTAATTATGCACAAGTGATCAAATTACAATTTTTGGAAAAGAATGGAGGATTTAATTTATAATTTTCGAAAATTGCTATTTTTAGTGACTAAATTGGAAAACAAACTATACTTAGAATCCTTAGAGGGCCATAAACCTAATTTAATTTTTAATTAATGATTTACCCACCAAAATGATTTTTATTAGTTTATTAAAAGATGACGATTTCATTTTCTCACTTAACCACTTATTTTCTCTTATCTTTTTCTCTCATTTTATCTCCATCTTCTTCATCTATTTTTTTCAATTCTTTACTGATTTTTCCATCTTTTTCAACAAAAATTACTTCATTTTAATCGTCTCTTCATTCTTTACAAAGCTTAATCATCAAATTTACTAAATCAACAACAATTTGCAAGGAATCAAGAAGAGAAATTCTCATCTTTTTGGTGGATAGATCACAAAAGTAATTTTCTAAATTTTAACTCTTTTTCTAAGGTTCTTTATTGAAATTCCCAAGTATTAGCTTGCTAATCTTTAAATGAAACTTGATTTTATGTTTTCAATGCTAGATCTAATGATTTTATGAATGTTTTTGTGAAATATTTTTAGATCTCATTCAATGTTGTAATTAGATGAATTTAATTATGTTATTATGTCAATTAAATTATTAATTGAGTCTTCAATTGATGGCACATTAATTTAATCCCGGAATAATGCAATCGGTATTGTTTTAAGGTGATTTTTGATTGTTTTAGTGGCTGTTTTAGGTGTTTTTATGTTGCTGGAGATATAAGGATGGTTTGGATGTGTTTTTGGTTCATAATTGAGGTGGATTAGATGTTAGATTCATTAGGTTTTGGCCTGATGTTGTTCGGATGCGTTTCGGCTTAGTTTTTGGTATTTTCGGCTAAGTTTTCGGTAGTTTTGTGGAGGTTTGATGTCGCTGTTGGTTTGAGCATGTTATGATGTGAATATGCTCTGTTTTTAATGATGTAGATGTAGTGCAAGAAAGTGCATAAGTGGCTGATGCATTGGCGTTGCCATTGGAGCATCGGCAAAGGCTCGTTTTGCTTGTCGGTGAGTGTTTTTCAGAGTTAAAGCGAATCGTATTGGTACAGTTCCGTTTTGGGGAATATGGAAGAGTTTAGTTCAATAGTAAGTAAATTAAATGTTCTTGATATATTAATATGAGCTTCGGCTACATTCAATAAAGACATTGATGTTGGTAATGCAATGAGATTTTTGGAAATGCATAAACATGATTTTAAATTGGTACATGCATGAGATAATTGCTGAAAATGTATGGTTTTAAAAATAAATATATGGTTAAGGAAAACATGGAAAATGAATTTGGAATATATGTGGTTATTTGCCTTCAAATTAAAGGTGCCATTGGGCATGACTTTCGATTCATTTATTGAGCATATTATGGATGCCTTATGAGCTGAAAATGAATCAGAATATTATGTAGTTATTTACCTTGAAATTGATGGTGTCATTGGGCATGACATTTGGTTCATTTGTAAACTGATGAGTGCCTAAAAGACAGTTATTTACTACCGTTCTTATGGTACTTTATGCACCTATTATAGACCAACTGGAACCGTAAGTTGAGTCCTCATTTTATTGGGCTGAATGAGGTGTTAGAGCGAATTGGTCTTGTTGTTTATCGGTTGAGGTTGCCGGTAGAGTTGAGTTGGATGCATTATGTTTTTCATGTATCAGTGCTTCGTAAGTATAGTTCAGATCCTTCTCATGTTGTTCTAGTAGAGGAGATTGAGTTAAGAACGGATATGAGTCATGAGGAGGAACCAGTAAGGATTTTGGATGTGGATACAAAAGTTCTTCGAGGAAGGATCATAGATTTGATTAAAGTACTTTGAAAACATCGAGGTGTCGAAGAGGCAACTTGGGAGACAAGAAAAAAGTATGGAGGAACAGTTCCTCACTTGTTTGCTTTAGGTGAGAATTTCGAGGACGGAATTTTCTTAAGAGGGGGAGAGTTTTAACATCTCGATTTTAGGGTTAGTAGTTTGGGTATTAGTTAGGAGAATTCGATTCAGGTCGAATCGGGTTCTTCGGTTTGTTATTCCGGGGAAGTATAAAATAAAAATATTTTAATTAGAAAAGTAATAATTTTGGAATATGATTTAAAAATATTAAAAATATGTTTCAAAATTAAAATAATGTAATTTGAACTTTAAATTGATTTTTAATAGTGCCTAATTATGCACTAGTGATCAAATTGCAATTTTTGGAAAAGAATGGAGGATTTAATTTGTAATTTTTGAAAATTGCTATTTTTAGTGACTAAATTGGAAAGAAAGCTATACTTAGAATCTTTAGAGGGCCATAGACCTAATTTAATTTTTAATTAATGATTTATCTACCAAAATGATTTTTATTATTTTATTAAAAGATGATGATTTCATTTTCTCACTTAACCACTTATTTTCTCTCATCTTTTTCTCTTATTTTCTCTCCATGTTCTTCATCTATTTTCTTCAATTCCTTGCTGATTTTTCCACCTTTTTTAACAAAAATTACTTCATTTTAATCATCTCTTCATTGTTTACAAAGCTTAATCATCAATTTTACTAAATCAACAACAATTTGCAAGGAATCAAGAAGAGAAATTCTCATCTTTTTGGTGGATAGATCTCAAAGGTAATTTGCTGAATTTTAACTCTTTTTCTAAGGTTCTTTATTAAAATTCCCAATAGCTTGCTAATCTTTAAATGAAACTTGATTTTATGTTTTCAATGCTAGATCTAATGATTTTATGAATGTTTTTGTGAAATCTTTTTAGATCTCATTCAATGCTGTAATTAGATGGATTTAATTATATTATTATGTCAATTAAATGATTAATTGAGTCTTCAATTGATGGCACATTAATTTAATCCAGAATAATGCAATCAGTGTTTTTTTAAGGTGATTTTTGATTGTTTTAGTGGTTGTTTTAGGTGTTTTTATGTTGCTGGAGATATAAGGATAGTTTGGATGTGTTTTTGGTTCATAATTGAGGTGGATTAGATGTTAGATTCATTAGGTTTTGGACTGATGTTGTTAGGATGCGTTTCAGCTTAGTTTTCGATCTTTTTGGCTAAGTTTTCGGTAGTTTTGTGGAGGTTTGATGTGGCTGTTGGTTTGAACATGTTATGATGTGAATATATTCTGTTTTTAATGATGTAGAGGCAGTGCAAGAAGATGAATAAGTGGCTAGTGCATTGGCGTTGCCATCGGAGCATCGGTGAAGGCTCGTTTTGCTTGTCGGTGAGTGTTTTTCGGACTTAAAGCGAATCGCATTGATACGGTTCTGTTTTGGGGACTATGGAAGAGTGTGAAAACTTTCCATAGTTCAAGAGTAAGTAAAGTAAATATTTTTGATATATTAATATGATCTTAGGCTACATTCAGTAAAGACATTGATGTTGGTAATGCAATGAGATTTTTGGAAATGCATAAACATGATTTTGAATTGGTGCATGCATGAGATAATTGCTGAAAATGCATTGTTTAAAAAATAAATACATGGTTAAGGAAAACATGGAAAATGAATTTGGAATATATATGGTTATTTGCCTTCAAATTAAAGGTGCCATTGGACATGACTTTCGGTTCATTTTTTGAGCATATTATGGATGCATTATGATCTGAAAATGAATTGGAATATTATGTGTTTATTTGCCTTGAAATTGATGGTGCCATTGGGCATGACATTTGGTTCATTTATGAACTGATGAGTGCCTAAAAGGTAGTTATTTACTACCCTTCTTATGGTACTTTATGCACCTATTATACACCAACTTGAACCGTAAGTTGAGTCCTCATTTTATTGGGATGAATGAGGTGTTAGGGCGAATTGGTCCTGTTGTTTATCGGTTGAGGTTGCCGGTAGAGTTGAGTTGGATGTATTATGTTTTTCATATATCGATGCTTCGTAAATATAGTTCAGATCCTTCTCATGTTGTTCTAGTAAAGGAGATTGAGTTAAGAACGGATATGAGTTATGAGGAGGAACCAGTAAGGATTTTGGATGTGGATACAAAAGTTCTTCGAGGAAGGATCATAGATTTGATTAAAGTGCTTTGGAAACACCAGTTATCGAAGAGGCAACTTGGGAGACATGAAAAAAGTATGGAGGAGCAGTTTCTCACTTGTTTGCTTTAGGTGAGAATTTCGAGGATGAAATTTTCTTAAGAGGGGGAGAGTTGTAACATCCTGATATTGGGGTTAGTAGTTTGGGTATTAGTTAGGAGAATTCGATTCGGGTCGAATCGGGTTCTTCGGTTCGTTATTCCGAGGAAATATAAAATAAAAATATTTTAATTAGAAAAGTAATAATTTAGGAATATGGTTTAAAAATATTAAAAAGATGTTTCAAAATTAAAAGAATATAATTTAAACTTTAAATTGATTTTTAATTGTGCCTAATTATGCACTAGTGATCAAATTGCAATTTTTGGAAGAGAATGGTGGATTTAATTTGTAATTTTAAAAATTACTATTTTTAGTGACTAAATTGGAAAGAAAGCTATACTTAGTATCCTTAGAGGGCCATAAACCCAATTTAATTTTTAATTAATGATTTATCCACCAAAATGATTTTTATTAGTTTATTAAAAGATGATAATTTCATTTTCTCACTTAACCACTTATTTTCTCTTATCTTTTTCTCTCATTTTCTCTCCATCTTCTTTATCTATTTTGTTCAATTCCTTGCTGATTTTTCCACCTTTTTCATCTAAAATTACTTCATTTTAATCATCTCTTCATTCTTTACAAAGCTTAATCATCAATTTTACTAAATCAACAACAATTTGCAGGGAATCAAGAAGAGAAATTCTCATGTTTTTGGTGGATAGATCTCAAAGGTAATTTTCTGAATTTTAATTCTTTTTCTAAGGTTCTTTATTGAAATTCCCAAGTATTAGCTTGCTAATCTTTAAATGAAACTTGATTTTATGTTTTTAATGCTAGATCTAATGATTTTATGAATGTTTTTGTGAAATCTTTTTAGATCTCATTCAATGCTTTAATTAGATGGATTTAATTATGTTATTATGTCAATTAAATGATTAATTGAGTCTTCAATTGATGGCACATTAATTTAATCCCGGAATAATGCAATCGGTGTTGTTTTAAAGTGATTTTCGATTGTTTTAGGGGCTATTTTAGGGGTTTCTATGCTGCTAGAGATATAAGGATGTTTTGGATGTATTTTTGGTTCACAATTGAGGTGGATTAGATGTTAGATTCATTAGGTTTTGGGCTGATATTGTTCGGATGCGTTTTGGCTTAGTTTCCGGTCTTTTCGGCTAAGTTTTCGGTAGTTTTGTGGAGGTTTGATATGTTTGTTGGTTTGAGCATGTTATGATGTGAATTTTCTCTGTTTTTAATGATATAGAGGAAGTGCAAGAAGGTGCATAAGTGGCTGATGCATTGGCGTTGCCATCGGAGTATCGGCGAAGGCTCGTTTTGCTTGTCGGTGAGTGTTTTTCGGTCTTAAAGTGAATCGCATTGGTACGGTTCTGTTTTGGGGACTGTGGAAGAGTGTGAAAACTTTCCATAGTTCAAGAGTAAGTAAAATAAATGTTTTTGATATATCAATATGAGCTTCGGCTACTTTCAGTAAAGACATTGATGTTGGTAATGCAATGAATCAGAGATGAGCGGAGTCACTTACGGACACTTTGCTGAACTTTGATACTTCTGTCCACGAGCAAGAGATTACCGCGGCAGAAGAGTACCAACGTTGCTGAGACAGTATCTGCAGTACTATCGAAGTAGTGTTGCGTGATTGCATTGGACAAAGGGGAAGATCAATTGAATCCACTAATTGACGCAAATGGATCCTACCCATTTTCTCTATAATCGTTCTCGACCCTTTTTATTTTATGTTTTGTTATTTAATTATTTAGTTAGATAAAACAAACCATCTTATTTGTGTTTTTACTTTATTTTCAGGAGCAAGGGAACGAAGGAGGACATATTAAGTATACCAATCCCTGTGGAGACGATACACAATATACTTATCATTTTATTACTTGACAACGTGTACACTTGCTCTCAAAAAGCGCTTATATCATGCACATCACATTTTTGGCGTCGTTGCCGGGGATTGGCAACTGAATTTTTTTTTCTTTAATTTTCTTGCTCTTTAATTATTAGTTATTCTAACTTTAGCTTTTACTTTATTTATTTTATTTTTGTTTTTATTAATTTTTATTTATTTGGTTTATGACCAGGGCAAATCCGAGTGGACCATTGTACGAGTTGGATCCTGAGATTGAACGAACAAGACATAATCTAAGACGCAATCTGTTTCAATCTGTGGATAGTCCACCTATAGGACAAATTCCACCTATTTATCATAATGTACTGCCGCTAGCAATGCCGCAGCAGCCACTGCCGCACCCATTGCCAAGGCAACCCACTGTCAGAGACTATCTAGTGGAAGATCTAAACGGATTTAACCCTGGCGTAGTTACCCCAGAGATTGAAGCAACTCACTTTGAGCTCAAACCAGTAATGTTCAACATGTTGAACATAATTGGACAGTTTAGTGGGTCTGCTACTGAAGATGCAAGGCAGTATCTTAAATCTTTCATAGAAGTGTGCAACTCTTTTAAGATTCAAGAAGTCCATGAAGATATTCTACGCTTAAAATTGTTCCCTTGTTCACTAAGGGATAGGGTGAAGACTTGGTTAAACGGTATCCCAACAGGATCAATCAGATCTTAGGAGGAACTCTGTCGAGAATGCATTACGAGGTTCAATCCGATAAATCTCTATGACCATATTCGTAATGAAATCACATTATTCCGGCAAGATAAAGATGAACCAATGTACGAGGCATGGGAACGTTACAAAGAACTATTAAACAAATGCCCGTTACATGGTTTTCCCTTGTGGACGCAATTCTCTATGTTCTATAATGCTACTAGTGCCTCCACAAGAATGATGCTAGATGCTTCCGCAAATGGGACACTTTTAGATAGAGCACCCGCGAAAGCCATTGAAATTCTGAGCAAACTCGCAAGGAACGATTTCCAATTTCCCACATCAAGGCAAGGAGGAATGAGATGTCATGCCACAGCCCATGAAATAGATACATCAAGTTCGGTGGTAGTACAATTGGCTTCTCTGACCAAGATGGTTCAGAATATGCAAACCCAAAGAAGCGTACATGAGGTTAAGGCAGTTAACTCATCAGATTATATGCCAGATGAGGAGACTGACCTATATGTTGGAAACTATAACAGAAACAGTCAAATGATGTCCAATAATTATAACCCCTCTTGGAAAAGGAATCCGAACTTCTCTTGGAGTAACCCTAATAATGCCTTGAATCCAACTACTCATGCCCCTGGATTCCAACATCAAAGCCAGAACCTACCACAACAGAACACTTAGCAGCCCATACCACAGCAGTAGGTACAACAACAACAGTCTCTGAATGCACTGGCAAATTCTCTCACAGCGTTTATGTCAAAGACTGATACGTACATAATGGAGAATAGCCGTTTCATGAAGCGTACTGATGACTTCATGAATAAAACTGAGAGGAGACTACAAAACCAGAAGGCTGCAATGAAATCCTTAGAAACCCAGGTTGGTCAATTTGCCCAACGCCAAAATACTCGACCACCAGGAGGTTTACCTAGCAATACTGAAGTTGCTAAGGTGTTAGGCCATGAGCAATGCAAGGTAATCACAACTAGAAGTGACCTACAGTTGAAGAATAAAGAAGGGACCTCAACCGAAAGAGTCCAACCAGAAAATCAACCACATGAGGACTCAGAGGCTGAGCAGGACCCTGCCGAAAGCTCTACCATGGCAACAGAACCAACAGTATCAGAACCACCCGCCGAGGCAGTTGTAGAAAAATTTACCCCATGTATAAAACTCAATATCCAAGGAAACCTGGAGGATATTAGACCACCACCTCCTTTTCCGCAGAGGTTGAAGAATCAGAAACAGGACCACCAATTTCAGAAGTTCCTAGACATTCTGAAGTAGGTCCATATTAACTTGCCACTAGTTGAGGCGATTGAACAAATGCCCAACTATGCCAAGTTTTTAAAGGACATAGTATCTAAACGAAGAAGGCTAGGAGAATTTGAAACGGTGGTAGCCACTGAAGGTTGCATGGCCATGCTGCATAATCGCATGCCACCCAAACTAAAAGATACTGGATGCTTTACAATTCCTTGTGCGATTGGAGATGGTTATAAAGGAAAGGCCTTATGCGACTTGGGAGCAAGCATCAACTTAATGCCCAAATTAGTTTTTCAGAAACTCGGAATTGGACGGGCAAAACCAACAACAGTACTGCTCCAACTTGCGGATCGGTCTTACGTGCATCCTAAAGGCAAAATCGAGGACATTCTAGTGAAGGTTGACAAGTTCATATTTCCTGCCGACTTTCTTGTCCTTGACTGTGAAGCTGACAACAATGCACCGATCATATTGGGTCGACCTTTCCTTGCTACTGGACGCAACATCATTGATGTGGAAAATGGTGAGCTCACAATGCTGATAAATGATCAACAAATCAAGTTGAACGCCTTCCACAATATTCCAAATTGAGACACTCCAACAGAATGTAAGGCTCTCGATTCACCGAATAAGGGTACTAAAATATCCTACCTGGGTAGCACGCTCGGCATACTGTTCGGTAAAAGAATAAAACCCAAAGGAGAAGCCGAATGCACTGAAGGGACTGACCAACTCATGAAGACAGATACGGGCCAGAAAGAGATAACAAAAGTCGGAGATGCATTCACATACACTCCACAAGTAACCTAATCTCTTCCCTTCAAATTATAATTATTATATTAGGATTAGTTTTTATATTTTCAGTATTTTGTTATTTTGTTCAACATTCTTTATTTTTAGTATTTTATATTTTATTTTCAGTGTTTTTAATTTTTAATAAAGCTATGAATGCAGGAAAAATTTGCCACAACAGGAAGTCTGCTGCCGCGGAAGTACTGTGTTAGAATCGCAGAATTCCCAACGGGCAAAAACAGTGTAACGACTCTCTGTTGAAAAAACCACCGCGACAGTAACTGAGCATCATGGCAGTAAATGCCTAACGGCTAGAATTTTTAACAGTCATATTTTTTACAGCCTATATAAGCAGATTCACTGCTGAGTATTATTTACTTTGCATTCTTGCTAACTTTACATTCTTGAACAATCTTGCTCTCACTACATCTTGAACTTTTCAAAACTCTCTGCATTCCTACCCACACTCTTACTGTTTATCTTCAAGAACAGATCATGAACATCCATGGTAGGCAAAAACACAACAATCACCTAGACAAGGATTAAGAATAAAAGCATCGACAGGAATACCAAGGAGGGCAGCTATTTCCAGCAGCTCTTCTGAATCCCAATCAGAATCTATTTAATCCCTATTGCTTTACTATTCTTGTTTTCTTTTGTTGTTTGCTTTATATTTTGAGCATTAAGGACAATGCTCGGTTTTAGTTTGGGGGAGATTGAAGGTGCAGAAGCACTGCCGAGGCTATCCACTACTGCGGCATTACCATAAAGGGAGTAAATTTTTACTGAAAATTTTTAATATTCTCTTTTCTTGAATTTATGTTTGTAATCTTGCACTGCCTTAAGTCAACTTTGCTTTAGTTTACTCCTTTAAGGCTATAGAAAATTTTCTCCTTACCAAGGCCAAGTTTTGTTTTGAAGGGATAACCATAGGATACTCATGGAATAAAACTTAGAAGCTTGCTTTAGGGTTAGAAAGAAAATAAAACACTTTTTGGACTTGTTTGATTTAAGAGTTCTTTTAATAAACTTAGGTGATAAAGACTTAGAACTTATTGGAAAAATAACTAGAGGTGCCTATCACCGGCTCTAGTTTGGCTCTCCTTCGTACTAGAGGTGCCCGAAATTGGCTCTAGTATGCTAAATAGGTGGTTAATAAGAAAAAGAATAAATAAGAAAAAGAAAAAAATAGAAAATACATATCTTGAGGTGTCCGAAATTGGCTCAAGACTTGTTGTTTTAAGAAGATAGCTAATCCAAGATTCTACTTCTCTTGAACTTAGAGTTTATCTAAGAAAGCCTTGAATCAGCCTTGTCCATTAAATGTACACACACACCTAGCCCTATAGTTTGTTTCTTAGTAGAAGTCCTTGGGTAAACTTGTGGCTAAAGCAGAGAGATAGACATGACCATGGTGGGGAGAATAGATGGAAAAGTAAGACCAAAGGGGAGTAAGGTTTAGCAATTTGATGTTTGGCATTGCTCGAGGACAAGCAATAGTTCAAGTTTGAGGGTATTTGATGAGTGCCTAAAAGGCAGTTATTTACTACCCTTCTTATGGTACTTTATGCACCTATTATACACCAACTTGAACCGAATTATGAAATCTTGGCTCAAATATTCGATATTTCGTTATCATCACTTACAAAGTTAATATTTATAGAGAATGTAAATATTATTACAATTTCTGTATATGCAGGAATATCCAGAGCCAAAGCGGCAGAGAAGCTGTGGAGACGCCGAGGTAGAAGCATGGCCGCGACAGAATCCAGTGTGGTAGCACCAACAATTGAGGTGCATTGAAAGATAAAAATATAGAGAATGTTCTGAAAGATACAGCACATCAATTGAACCAGGCTAGCATGCTAAAAGCCCAATTAAAAGACCAAGCGGGAAAACCCTTCTAGAAGGCAGCAAACTTGCAAATATCAGAATCCTTAAAGAAGACTTGTTCCCTATTCCAAGTTGAAGTCTATTTAGGAAAGATTTGCCCTAGGTTAAGACTATAAATATCCTAGCCGGCCACATTGTCTAAGAGAGCTAATTTGTAGAGAAAACCCTTCCTCCCTAAGAATTGTACTTACACGATAACATGTTCTAAATTTCTTAGGGATAGGTGAAGGTTGTCGATATTAGTGAGAGGAGATTGATTCTTGTATCTTTGTTTTTATGCAATAAAATCAGAGTTTGCTTATCCTATTGCCATTCCTTGTTCTTGTATCCAAGCTCGAGAGGGAAGATTGCAAGTAATCTATTTATCTAGCATCGAGAGGTGTAGATTCACAAAAGGGATAAGTACGGTGTTGTAGACACTTACTCAGCCTATACCCTTGTGGAGGCACTAAGGGGTAGGTTAAGAGTTTTAGTAGCTAAAAGAAGTGTTGGATTGGTTGATTGTTATCTTTGGTTTACGCCAAGAGGTATTGTCAAGGACTGAGCATCAACAACACTTTGACTCAGAGATGCGTGGAGTCACTTACGGATACTTTGCTGAACTTTGATACTTCTACCCACGAGCAAGAGATTGCTGCGGCAGAAGAGCACCAGTGTTGCCGAGGTAGTATCTACAGTACTATCGAAGCAGTGTTGTGTGATTGCATTGGACAAAGGGGAAGATCAATTGAATCCACTAATTGATGCAACTGGATCCTACCCATTTTCTCTATAATCGTTCTCGACCCTTTTTATTTTATGTTTTGTTATTTAATTATTTAGTTAGATAAAACAAACCATCTTATTTGTGTTTTTACTTTATTTTCAAGACCAAGGGAATGAAGGAGGACATATTAAGTATACCAATCCCTGTGGAGACGATACACGATATGCTTATCATTTTATTACTTGACGACGTGTACACTTGCACTCAAAAAGCGCTTATACCATGCACATCATGAACATATTATGTATGCATTATGAGCAACAAATTATCATGCACATTTGATTATGATATTGGCTTAGTGACACTAACTTTAGATTCGAATACGAATGACATGTTATTAGGATCGTCTTAAGTGCACTATAAACATTATTGAGAATAAAGAGTACTGCCCACACATAACAAGGGTGACTTTGTGTCCGATCGTGCGTGGTAGAGCCGCCTACACGTAACAAGGGTGACTATGTGTCAAATCGTGCGTGGTAGTGCTATAATGGTGACTTCGTGTCATGTCAATGGTGACTTTGTGTCATGACGAGACTAATGGTCTCTACCAATAGATCCGTGTATTCGGTGAACTTAAGGTTCAAAATAAGTGATCACTAGAAGCCAATATGCATACATGGATTAAAAGAGAACATTGTGCATCATTCATGAAATGTAATGATAATGTTGAACATACCCAAGACAGTGATTTGATATTATAGACATGAACGTGGTATGTTAAGCATGCACGTTTTAAATGATGCATTGCAAACTATGGTTTCATTATGGTTTTAAATAGAAGCATTGATGATCTTGTGTAAAGCTTTCTCACTAAGCATATTTGATTAAGCTCTTTTTTCATCCTTATAGAAAAATAAAGGCACTCGGGACTACATTCGGAGCAAGGAAACTAAGGGGAAAGGTTACTTCAAATTCGGTATATTTTGACAAATAAGTTGGGGCTTGGCAATGTGTAAACCCAACCTATATGAGGAGTGTGAACTTGACTTTGGTTTATGTTGAAATAAGACCTATGTTGCTTGATTGTTAATTGATGAACTATGGTGATGTTTGGATTGTTGAAGAAAGAACTTGCATGATCGTTATGTTTTTAATCATGTTCTAGGTAGCATGCCTATAGTTTGCTTGATGTTCTTGACGTTGATAATCGTGTTGTATGTTGCTATTTATGCTTAGGATTAATGCATATATTTAATAGTAATTGACGGTTGTGTTTGAGACAATGATGTTCACTTAGTGTGATGGAATTTTTAAGTTCCAGACCTAAAGTTTTGAAACCTTAGGGAAGGTTTCGAAACCTTTGCCAAACAGTTTCGAAACCTTTAGGAAGGTTTCGAAACCTTGCGGGCAATTTCGATTCAGAAAAGTTACTGGACGCGAAAAGTTTCGAAACCTTCAGGGAATTTTCAAAACCTTTTATATAAAGTTTTGAAACCTTTATGAAAGGTTTCGAAACCTTTGGCTGCTAGAAATTGATAGTTGTTGGAAATTGCATTTTAGTCCCGAATATATTTCTTTGTTCAATTAGGGTATCTACAGATGTTATTTTGAGCTGAAATTTCAGATAGATGCATAAAGTTAATTTAATTTCATGATGACTAACTCAATTTGGAAGAAGTCTTTATAATCTGACAGATTTACATTTTGGTCCTTAACTTAGTGAAACATGCAATTGATGAAGTTAGAATGCTCTGTTTGACTTGAAATTTTTCGTGAGGGATACTTGTATGTTTAATTGAACTTTGATGAAAAGAATTTCTACATTGTTATTAGAATTTGAAAGTTTTACGTTTTAGTCCATAACTTACTTAAGTGTTTAATCGGATGTTTGTTTATGATCGGATTGTTTTCGTTAATGCCTTGTATGAGACCTTGACATGTAGGATACAATTATGCATCTAGAAAAAATATAACGGTTTAAGGGTTGTTTATCGAATCGAACCTTTGCAGTTTTGGTTTGATATTCCCCGTGTAACCCAATAGTGTCGGGTCTGTCTAGGCCAGGATAAGGGGGTTACATTGGGCTTCTTGCTCAGGAACGTTCTCATCATTTTTCTTTTTCAATTGCCAGCCATATTGCCATTTTCATCTCTGCTGCCTTGGCATCAGGTCCTGCCTCAGCCTTATTCTGCTGCCTCGGGAGTACTTATTCCTGCACAGATATGAAAATGCAGTAAAATACGCCTTTTCTACAAATATGATCTTTGATAGTATTTTCCGAAATATATCACATTAAGCCCATACATTGGTTCAAGTAGGTGTAGAATTGATGATAAGTGCCCATGAAAAGTGTAGAAAGTGATAGTGATTTAAGTACTTATCACCTATGTTGACCTCTTAAAAGTTATTCTTTTTGCAAAATATGTTTGAATATTGATTGAAATCATGCCTATATTGTTTTGTGGTGTGCTTTCTGTGTAGTGCTATAATTGATGTATGTGAACATACATATATGTGCAAGTATACATAGTCCTACAAGTAATAATAGGGTGAGTTAGTATCGTTCCCACGAGGATCTAGGTAAAGTATGCAGTCAAATTTACCAAGGCAAAAAGGGATGTCACAAAAAAGTAAACAAGAGAAAGATTTAAACACGAAAATATGGATATGTACGGTGGAGGTGTAGGGTGGAAATGCTATATCAATTCTAGAATACAAGCAACTAAAATATGCCAAGGCAAATTAATATAGATGGTGATATGACAAGGTGGATGTATGGTAGTGGTATGTGAGTGTATAGCAGAGTGATCGCAAGGTATCAAGCAAAATAAACAAAGTTGTAAATGCGAAGGCAAAAATAGAATGCTGGAACACACTAAGCAATATATTATACTTCTCCTCTATTGACGAACTCTATCGGGAATGACTGGTGGTGACTTCTATGAATTCCTACCCCTTAGACCTACCTAACATATAGCTGCTACGGTGTATACCTACTCGACAGAGGTTTCTAAAGTGTTCCTGCTCTCTCGAGTCATAGGAACCTGACAAACTAAAATGCCATGGTATTTTCACCTGTCACGCCTCCTTTTAGTCGTTGAAGCCTTCACCTACGCCTCTCTCGAGTGTTCTAGGATCCAACTAGGCCCTATTTGCAGTCTAGAACCTATTACTCACGTAGATCCTCCCTTAGATCCTCTCAAATGAACTAACGATCTATAATTACACCTCTCTCGAGTGCTCTAACATGTACCTAAGCACGAGACACTCTCATGCCTCATACAATGCTTAAATAATTACCAATAATGAGCAAATTAAATACACAAACACATAGAAGGCAATATATTAAATAGAAATAAAAGAGTTAATCATCCATAAAAGCATCCACCGAAACAAATCTTACATGGTGGGGCTATATGTTAAGAGAAATCATCTACATCAATCTTAAACATTTAACAATCATCCTCATAAAAATATAAAAGAAATAAAGCAAAGAAGGAGGACTAGAAGACACCCTCGGTGTGCACCGCCGCTGGCTCTTCAACCACCATGAGACGCCTTGGTGTGCTAGCCCCTCTCGGGTGCCCAACACACCACTCCTGATGCGTGCTAAGTATGCGCAATTGCAGTGCAAGTGTACACGTCATGTAATAAGTGATAAGTATTTATCGAGTTATCATCTCCTCAGGGATTGGTGTACTTAATATGTTTCCCTTGATTTTCTTGCCCTGTAAAACAAAAGTAAAAACAAAGATAAGTTTGGGTATTGATTAAACTAAATAAACTAAACTAATTAAGGAGAGATCAAAGTTGAGAGAGAGGGTAGGATCCAGTTGTATTGTATAGTGGATTTGATTGATATGTTTCTGTCCAATGCAATTGTATTCCACTGCCCCGACAATACTGAAGATACTATCTTTGGTAGTGACTATGTTCTCTGTCGCGACAATCCCTTGCTCTTGGGCAGATTTACCAAAGTTCGGCAAAGTTTCATTGAATGGCTCCGCTTATCCCTAAGTCGAAACACTGCTGAAGGTCAGTCATTGATGATACCTCCCGACAATAATCAATTATAACCAACAACCAATCTCACACTTCTTTTAGCCGCTGAAACTTTAACCTATCCCTAGGACGAGTTAGTATCTGATAGGCATGGTATAAGCACTATTTTGAGTGCAAGTGAACACGTCGTCAAGTAATAAAATGATAAGTATATCGTGTATCGTCTCCACAGGGATTGGTATACTTAACATGATTTCCTTCGTTCCCTTGCTCCTGAGAATAAAATAAAAACACAAATAAGATGGTTTGTTTTATCTAACTAAATAATTAAATAACAAAACATAAAATAAAGCTTTGAGAACGATTATAGAGAAAGTGGGTAGGATCCAGTTGCGTCAATTAGTGGATTCAATTGATCTTTTTCTTGTCCAATGCAATCACACAATACCGCTTCGATAGTACTGCAGATACTGCCTCGGCAATGCTAGTGCTCCTCTGTCGCGACAATCTCTTGCTCGTGGGCAGAAGTATCAAAGTTCAGCAAAGTGTTCGTAAGTGACTCCGCTCATCTCTGAGTCAAAGTGCTGTTGATGCTCAATCCTTGACGATACCTCTTGGCGTAAACTAAAGATAACCACCAACCAATCCAACACTTCTTTTAGCTGCTAAAACTCTTAACCTACCCCTTAGTGCCTCCATAAGGGTATAGGCCGAGTTAGTGTTGCCGACACCATACTTATCCTTTTCGTGAATCTACACCTGTCATTGCTAGACAAATAGATTACTTACAAACTTCCCTCTCGGGCTTGGATACAAGAACAAGGAATGACAATAGGATAAGCAAACTCTGATTTTATTGCATAAGAACAAGAATACAAGAATCAATCTCCTCTCACTAAAATCAACAAGCTTCATCTATCCCTAAGAAATTTAGAACATGTTATCGTGGAAGTACAATTCTTAGGGAGGAAGGGTTTTCTCTACAAATCGGCTCTCCTAGACAATATGGCCGGCTAGTATATTTATAGTCTTAACCTAGGGCAAACCTTTCCTAAATAGACTTCAACTTGGAGTAGGGAACATGTGTTCTTCAAGGATTCTGACATTTCCAAGTTTGCCGTCTTCTAGAAAGGGTTTCCCGCTTGGTCTTTGAATTAGTCTTTGAGCACGCTATCCTGGTCCAATTGATACGCTGTGTCTTCCAGAATATTCTCTATATTTTTATCTTTCAATGTGCCTCCATTGTTTGTGCTGCCACACTGGATTTTGCCACAGCCAGTCTTTTGCCTCGGCCTCACCATAGCTTTTCTGCCGCTTTGGCTCTGGATATTCTTGCATGTATAGAAATTTTAATAATATCTACATTCTCTATAAATATTAACTTTGTATGTGGTGATAACGGAATATCTAATATTTGAGCAAAGAGTACATGATTCGGGTTAAGTGGGTGTATATTAGGTTCATAAAGTATCATAAGAAGGGTAGTAAATAACTGCCTTTTAGGCACTCATCAAATACCCCCAAACTCGAACTATTGCTTGTCTTCAAGCAATGCCAAACATCAAATTGCTAAACCTTACTCCCCTTTGGTCTTACTCTTCCATCTATTCTCCCCACCATGGTCATGTTTATCTCTCTGTTTTAGCCACTAGTTTACCCAAGGACTTCTACTAAGAAACAAACTCTAGGGCTAGGTGAGTGTGTGCGTTTAATGGACAAGGCTGATTCAAGGCTTTCTTAGATAAACTCTAACTTCAAGACAAGTAGAATCTTGGATTAGCTTATCTCCTTAAAACAGCAAGTCCTGATCCAATTTCGGGCACCTCAAGATATGTGTTTCCTATTTTCCTTCTTTTTTCTTATTTATTCTTTTTCTTAACAACTATTTAGCATACTAGAGCCAATTTCGGGCACCTCTAGTACGAAGGAGAGTAAAACTAGAGTCGGTGATAGGCACCTCTAGTTATTTTTCCAACAAGTTCTAAGTCTTTATCACCTAAATCAAAAAGTGTTTTATTCCATGAGTATCCTATGGTTATCGCTTCAAAACAGTACTTGGCCATGGTAAGGAGAAAAATTTCTATAGCCTTAAAGGAGTAAACTAAAGTAAAGCTGACATAAGGCAGTGCAAGATTACAAACATAAATTCAAGAAAAGAGAATAAAAAAAAATTCAGTAAAAATTTGCTCCCTTTTATGGTATTGCCGCGGCATTGGGTAGCCTCGATAGTGCTTCTGCACCTTCAATCTCCCCCAAACTCAAACCGAGCATTGTCCTCAATGCTCAAAATATAAAGAAAACAACAATAGAAAACAAGAATAATAAAGCAACAAGATTTAAATAGATTCTGATTGTGATTCAGAAGAGCTGCTGGAGATAGTTGCCCTCCTAGGTATTCCTGCCGATGCTTTCATTCTTGATCCCTGTCCTGGTGATTACTGTTGTTTGGCCTACCGATACGGCTGCACTCTGCTGGGCATTTGTTTCTGCAGTGGGGCTATGACTTCATCTCCATCTTCTTTGTCATCTGCATGTATTACCTCTGTTTCTCCCACAAACTCGGTAGTTGGTATCCTCTCTTGGGTATGTGATGAGCTCTCATGTACATACTCATCGATCTATCTAGAGAGACTATCTTTAGAAAAACTACCGATGGGGATAGGATTTTGTTATGGAGAGTTGAAGACAACGCTCCTCTTTGATGGTCGCCTACTGCTAAATGATGTGGCGGTCGTGCCTGTAGGTTTGGATGGTCCGGCAGCGTGAAACTATTGGTGTGGCCTAGCAGCAAAGGATGGTCTAGGCCCTGGAGCAGGTGTTGTCTCTGTGTATGGTGTAGCAGTGACGAAAATATTGGGAGGGAAATCTGGAAACTATATCCCATGTGTGGGAAAGTTCTGAGTCAGCATATTGGCAAGGGTGTTGTTGAAATCTCTCTGATATTCCATGTAGCATTATTGTCTGATGTCCATGGCTGACATTCTCTGCAAAATCTCCTTGTATGTGTCTACTGCGGCAGGGGCTTGGGCATTGTCAGGTGCTTCTGCTGAATACTACCCTCCGGCAGGGAAGTCAGTAGTGAATTGTTGAGGTATTTCCTGTACTGGGTCTGCTTGGGTGATCTGCATCACTCTGTGGCAGAATTCTTTTGTCCAGCCTTGCCTTTGTGATGTGTAATCGTCGGTTGCTTCTATCGGGACACCTGCAGTAATGCATAAAGCAGAGATTAAACTAGGGAAATATAATGAACCTCGTTCTTTCTTACCACAGTCATAGATTTCTTGAAGAATTATCTCTCCAACATTGATCGTTCTTTTGTTGATGATGGAATGAATGAGCAGCAATCTTTTTCTGTCAACTGTGCTATTATGAGAAGTGGGCATGAGGCATCGTTTGACAAACGTGCACCAAAGCTTGGCTTCGGGTTTAAGGCTGAGCCTTGTTACACAACCCCTATGGGCACCGATTTCCTATAGAGTATTTTCGTAGCAGAGGTCATCCTTGATAGCCTTGTATTCCTCGATATTTACTGCAAATTCACCATTCTTATCGCGTAGAGGGATCACGCTGTAGTAATCGTTTGATTGCCTCGGCATCAAGTTTCACAGGCTTGCCCCGGAAGTAGACGAATAGCGTATCCTTGTTCGAGCAGTGCGCATAAAATTCTCTCACAATTATTGCATTCGCTATGGGAGGTTGGAGGTAAAATTTCTCCCAATCCTGGTCTTCGATACTGTCGAACAAGAATTGGTCGATGCCGTAGTTTTCGTCAGTGTTTTGCTGGAATCCTTGTTCCTCCCATAATTACCATGTAACAAAAGATCTTTGAAAGCGTTCTTCTATGTTGCCGCTGGCAAATCGTCTGTATGCTGCCATGGATGTTGATAAGATATTCTTGAAGATAAACAAAAAGAATGTTGGTAAGAATTCAGAGAGATCTGAAAAGTTCAAGATATAGTGAGAGTAAGATTGTTCAAGAAAGTAAGGATAACAAGAATGCAAAGTAAATAATGCACAACAGTAATCTGCTTATATAGGCTGTAAAAATATGACTGTTAAAAATACTAGCCGTTAGGCAATTACTGCCTAGATGCATAGTTACTACCGCGGCGGATTTCTCGGCAGATAGTTATTACACTATTTTTACCCGTTGGTAATTCTGCGGTTCTGACACAGTGCTGCCGCGATAGCAGACTTCCTGCTGTGGCAAAATTTTTCCTGCATTCATAACTTTATTAAAAATTAAAAACACTGAATCTAAAATACTAAAAATAAAAAATGCTGATCATAAAGTAAAATAACAAAATACTAAAAATAACAAAATACTTAAAAATAAAGAATGCTGAAAATAATACTATATATACTAATCCTAATAAAATAATTAAAAGTGAAGGGAAGTGATTAGGTTACTTGTAGAGTGCATGTGAATGTATCTCCCACTTTTGTTATCTTTTTCTGGCCCGTATCTGTCTGCATGACTTGGCCAGCCCCTTCGGTGCATTCGGCTTCTCCTTTGGGTTTTATTCTTTTACCGAATAGTCTGCCGAGCGTGCTACCTAGGCAGGATATTTTAGTACTCTTATTTGGTGTATGGAGAGCCTTATATTCTGCTGGAGCGTCTGAATTTGGAAGATTGTGGAACGCGTTCAACTTGATTTGTTGATCATTTATTCGTATTGTGAGCTCGCCATTTTCCACATCAATGATAGTGCATCCAGTAGCAAGGAAAGGTCGACCCAATATGATCGGTGCATTATCGTCAGCTTCACAGTCAAGGATAAGAAAGTCGACAGGGAAGATAAACTTATCCACTTTTACCAGAATGTCCTTGATTTTGCCTTTAGGATGCACGTAAGACCGACCCGCAAGTTGGAGCGGTATTGTTGTTGGTTTCGCCCGTCCAATTCCAAGTTTCTGAAAAACTGATTTGGACATTAAGTTGATGCTTACTCCCAAGTCGCATAGGGCCTTTCCTTTATAACCATCTCCAATTGCATAGGGAATTGTGAAGCAGTCAGGATCTTTTAGTTTGGGTAGTATGCGATTATGTAGCATTGGGAGTTGGATTCAAGGCATTGTTAGGGTTACTCCAAGAGAAGTTCGGATGCGTTTTCCAAGATGGGTTATAATTGTTGGACATCATTGGATTGTTTCTGTTATAATTTCCAACATATAGGCCGGTCTCCTCATTTGGCATATAATCTGATGAGTTAACTGCCTTAACCTCATGTACGCTTCTTTGGTTGTGCATGTTCTGAACCATCTTGGTCAGAGAAGCCAATTGTGTTGCCACCGAACTTGATATGTCTAATTCATGAGCTGTGACAAGATGTCTCATTCCTCCTCACCTCGATGTGGGAAATTGGAAATCGTTCCTTGCGAGTTTTTTCAGAATTTGAATGGCTTCCGCGGGTGCTCTATCTAAAAGTGTCCCATTTGCTGAAGCGTCTAGCATCATCCTTATGGAAACATTGGTAGCATTATAGAACATGGAGACTTGCGTCCACAAGGGAAAACCAAGTAAGGGGCATTTGTTTAATAGTTCTCTGTAACGTTCCCATGCCTCATACATCGGTTCATCTTCATCTTGACGGAATGATGTAATTTCATTGCGAATGTGGTCATAGAGATTTATTGGATTAAATCTCGTAATAAATTCTCGGCAAAGTTCTTCCCAAGATTCGATTGATCCTGCTGGGATTCCATTCAACCAAGTCTTCGCCCTATCCCTTAGTGAATAGGGGAACAATGTTAAGCGCAAAATATCTTCATGGACTCTTTGAATCTTAAAAGAGTTGCACACTTCCATGAAGGATTTAAGATGCTGTCTTGCATCTTTAGTAGCAGACCCACCAAACTGTCCAATTGTGTTCAACATGTTGAACATTACTGGTTTAAGCTCAAAGTGAGTTGCTTTAATCTCCGGGGTAACTACGCTAGGGTTAAGTCCGTTTAGATCCTCCACCAGATAATCTCTGACAGTAGGCTGCCTCGACAATGGATGCGGCATTGGCTGCTGTTACATTGCTGGCGATAGTGCATTATGATCAACAGGTCCTCTAGCTGGATTGTCCATAGTTTGGAACAGATTTCATCTTATATTATGTCTTGTACGTTCAATCTCAGGATCCAACTCGTACAATGGTCCACTCGGGTTTGCCCTGGTCATAAACCAAATAAATAAAAATTAATAAAAACAAAAAAAAATAAAACTAAAGTTAAAGTTAGATAAATAATAATTAAAGAGCAAGAAAATTAAAGAAAACAAAAATTCAGTTGCCAATCAGCGACAACGGTGTCAAAAACTTGATTTTAGAGAAAGTGGGTAGGATCCAGTTGCATCAATTAGTGGATTCAATTGATCTTCTTCTTGTCCAATACAATTGCACAACACCGCTTCGATAGTACTGCAGATACTCCCTCGACAATTCTAGTGCTCCTCTACCGCGACAATCTCTTGCTCGAGGGTAGAAGTATCAAAGTTCAGTAAAGTGTCTGTAAGTGACTCCGCTCATCTCTAAATCAAAGTGCTGTTGATGCTCAGTCCTTGACGATACCTCTTGGCGTAAACCAAAGATAACCCACCAACCAATCCAACACTTCTTTTAGCTGCTGAAACTCTTAACCTACCCCTTAGTGCCTCCACAAGGGTATAGGCCGAGTTAGTGTTGCTGACACCGTACTTATCCCTTTTATGAATCTACACCTCTCGATGTTAGATAAATAGATTACTTGTAAACTTCCCTCTCGGGCTTGGATACAAGAACAAGGAATGGCAATAGTATAAGCAAACTCTGATTTTATTACATAAGAACAAGAATACAAGAATCAATCTCCTCTCACTAATATCAGCAATCTTCATCTATCCCTAAGAAATTTAGAACATGTTATCGTGGAAGTATAATTCTTAGGGAGGAAGGGTTTTCTCTACAAATCGGCTCTCCTAGACAATATGGTCGGCTAGTATATTTATAGTCTTAACCTAGGGCAAACCTTTCCTAAATAGACTTTAACTTGGAGTAGGGAACAAGTGTTCTTCAAGGATTCTGATATTTCCAAGTTTGTCGTCTTCTAGAAAGGGTTTCCTGCTTGGTCTCTGAATTGGGCTTTGAGCACGCTAGCCTGGTCCAATTGATGCGCTGTGTCTTCCAGAATATGCTCTATATTTTTATCTTTCAATGTGCCTCCATTGTTGGTGCTGCCACACTGGATTCTACCGCGGCCAGTCTTCTGCCTTGTCCTCACCATAGCTTTTCTGCCGCTTCGGCTCTGGATATTCCTTCATGTACAGAAATTGTAATAATATTTACATTCTCTATAAATATTAACTTTGTATGTGGTGATAACGGAATATCCAATATTTGAGCAAAGAGTACATGATTCGGTTCAAGTGGGTGTATATTAGGTGCATAAAGTATCATAAGAAGGGTAGTAAATAACTGCCTTTTAGGCACTCATCAGTATCCTCCAATCAAGTTGAATACCGCACTTACTTCTTTTATGAGTCTAACTCTACGGAGTCTAGACAAATAGATTACTTACAAACCTCCCTCCCGGGATTGGATACAAGAACAAAGAATGGCAAAGAGTTAGCAAACTTTGATATTTTATTGTATTGAAACAAGAAACAAAATGCAATCTCCTCACACAAATACTCAACAACCTTCACAAAACCCTAAGAAAACTTAGAATATGATGGGGAGAATTGTTCCTAAAACTCTCTCAAAATTCGGCTCTCTAGGTCTCTCTATATTCCCTAGGACGATTGTGCCTTATATAGGCTTGGCCTAGGGCAAACCTTTCCTAATTAGAGTACAACTTGGAGTAGGAAACAAGTTATGTACATAGGGTAAATATTTCCAAATTTAATCTTCTAGAAGGTTTCTTCCCGCGTGGCCTTGTCCTTAGGCTTTTCTTGTGTTGTTTAGCTCCAATTCTTGGGCTTCTTGTTCATCAACCTTCTCCTCATTTTCCTCCTTCAATTGCAGTCATATTGTTTTTTATCCTCTGCTGCCTCGGCCTTATTCTGCTGCCTCAACAATACTTGTTCCTGCATAGATACAAAAATGCAGTAAAGTATGCATTTTCTACAAATATTATTGTAAAAAGTACGCAATTAGTGCAAGTGTACACGTCAAGTAATAAAGTGATAAATAATTTATCGAGTATCGTCTCCTCAGGGATTGGTGTACTTAATATGCTTCCTTCAGTCTTCTTGCTTCTATAAAATAAAAGTAAAAACACAATTTAGTTGGATATTGAATTAACTAAATAAACTAAACTAACTAAGATAATATCAATTATGAGAGAGAGGGTAGGATCCAGTTGTGTTGTATTATGGATTCGATTGATCTGCTTTTGTTCCAATGCAATTGCACTACACTACCTCAGCAGTACTGCAGATACTGTCTCAGCAGCGACAATATTCTCTGCCGTGGTAATCCCTTGCTCTTGGTCAGATTTACCAAAGTTCGGCAAAGTGTCATTGTATGGCTCCGCTTATCCCTAAGTCAAAACACTGTTGAAGGTCAGTCCTTAATGATACCTCCCGGCGTTAATCAATTATAACCAACAACCAATCTCACACTTCTTTTAGCCGTTGAAACTCTTAACAAAGAGTTGAATACCGTACTTACTCCTTTTGTGAGTCTAACAAGTTGAATACCGTACTTACTACTTTCGTGAGTCTAACTCTCCCGAGTCTAAACAAATAGATTATTTACAAACTTCCCTCCCGGGCATGGATGCAAGAACAAAGAATGGCAAAAAGTAAGCAAACTTTGATATTTCATTGCATTGAAACAAGAATCAAAATACAATCTCCTCTCACAAATACTTAACAACCTTCACCAATACCCTAAGAAAGCTTAGAACATGATGGGAAGAATTGTTACTAAAAACTCTCTCAAAATTCATCTATCTAGATCTCTATATCGTATATCTAACCCCTAGGATGGCTATGCCTTATATAGGTTTGGCCTAGGGTAAAACTTTCCTAATTAGAGTAAAACTTGGAGTAGGGAACAAGTTATGCACATAGGGTAAATATTTCCAAGTTTTATCTTCTAGAAGGTTTCATCTCGCGTGGCCTTGTCCTTGGGCTTTTGTTGTGTTGTTCAGCTCCGATTCTTGGGCTTCTTGCTCAGCAACGTTCTCCTTATTTTTCTCCTTCAATTGTCAGCTATATTGCCTTTTTCATCTCTGCTGCCTTGGCATCAGGTCCTACCTCGGCCTTATTCTGCTGCCTCGACTGTACTTGTTCCAGCACAGATAAGAGAATGCAGTAAAGTATGACTTTTCCATAAATACAATCTTTAAAAGTGTAATCCCTAAATGTATCACATTAAGCTCATGCATTGGTTCAAGTAGGTGTAGAATTAATGATAAGTTCCCATGAAAAGTGTAGAAAGTGATAGTGAGTTGAGCACTTATCACACCCTGAAACTCGAACTATTGCTTGTCCTCAAGCAATGCAATCTATTAATTGGTCAAACTCTATTCTCTCTTGGTCTTATGCTTCCATCTATTCTCCTCACCATAACTGTTATCTATTCTTTAGACTTAACTTTTCGGTTTCCTAAGGGTATACTTAGAAGAAAAATTATAAGGCTAGTGTGTGTGTGTGTTTGTGGACAAGTTTGAACAAAGGCCTTCTTAGATAAACTCTAAGATCAAGTCAATTAGACTTGGTTTTAGTGTACTTTTCTTATAACAATAATTCCTTGAGCCAATTTTTGGCTCCTCAAGTATTGTGTTTTCTATTTCTTAACTCCTTATTTCTTTTGCTATTCCTTTATACATACTAGAACCAATTTCCTGGACCTCTAGCATGAAGAAGAGTTTTTCCTAGAGCCGGTCATAGGCACCTCTAGTCACCTTTCCAAATTCTAAGTCTTTATCACCTAAGTTTATTAAAGAATTCCTATAGCCAAACAAGTCCCAAAAGTGTTTTTAAAGTTCAACCTTATAACAAACGTCTAAGTTTTTCTCCTTAAGTATCCTAGAATCATGTCTTCAAAAATAAATCCTAACTATGGCAAAGAGAAAGATTTTTGTTGCCTTTAAGAATAAACTAAGACAGTACTAATGAAGGGTAGTGCAAAAGTATGACAACAGTTTTAAGTACAATGGTGGATATAAAACAAAAAATTTTATCACTAAAACCTTCCTTTTCATGGCAAGCCCGCGGCAGTAGATTGCCTCGGCAGTGGCTCTACACCCTCAAACTCAAACCAAGCATTATCCTCAATGCTTAAGTTAGGGGTAGGCAGTAGGTAAAAAATATGAGCAGATATATAAAAAAAGAACATTTTATATAGGCAACAGTAAAGAAGAACAATTAATATGATTCGGTAGAACTCTCTTCCATAATTTGTCTCCTTAGTCTGGTTGCTGATGGCTGTGCCCTTGGTGATGGTGACGGCTTTGCTCTTCTCGGCGGCTGAACTCTTGTAGGTGTTGTCCTTTTTATTGGGGCATTGACTTCTTTTCCTCCTTCATCGTCTGTATCCATGATCTCTCTACCTCCTTTATTTTTCGGATCTTCCTTAACAGGTTGGATACTGGGCTTGGCATCGGATGATCCGTGGTAGACGTATTCATCGATCTTCCTTGAAAGGCTTCCCATGGGAATTGGGGATCTCGGGGTAGTGCTAAAAACTCCCTTTCTCTTCGAAGGTCTTCTGCTTGCGGATGATGCCGTGGCAGCATCTACTATCCTAGATGGTCTAGTTGCGTGGAACTCTTGCTGCGGTCTGGAGGTAAAGAATGGTCTTGGCCCTGGGGCTGGCGTGGTCTCTGTGTAAGGTGTTGCTGTTACAAATATGTTTGTAGGGCATTTTGGAAATTGTACTCCTTGGCTGGGGAAGTTCTGCATCATCATCTGAGCAAGGGTGTTGTTGAAGTCTCTTCGGTATTCTATGTATCTTTGCTGAAGAAGGTTCATGGCTTCCATCCTCTGAAGAATTTCCTAGTAGGGGTCTGCTGTGGTAGTGGCTTCGGTAGGGCCTGGTATCTCTGCCGTGTATTGAGCTCCGATAGTGAAGTTAGCAGTGAACTGCTGTGGTGTTTCTTGGACAGGTTCTGCCTGTGTGATTTGCATCACTTTGTGGCAGAATTCTCTCGTCCATCCTTGCCTTGTTGGCGTGTATTCGTCCGTATCTTCAACTGATACTCCTGCAGCAATGCATAAACTAGATATTAAACATGGGAAATATAATGGTCCATGTTCCTTCTTACCACATTCATGAATTTCGCGTAGAATGGTCTCTCCAACGTTTATGCTCCTCTTGTTGATGATTGATTGGATCAGCACCAGTTTTTTGCGGTCCACATTGATGTTGTGGGAGGTAGGTATGAGTCCTCTCTTAACGAAGGTACACCATAATTTGGCCTCGGGCTTGAGGCTTTGCCTTTTCATAGAACCTCTATGGGTATTGGTTTCCCATGGAGTGTTGTTGTAATAGAGGTCGTCTTAAATCAATTCGTAGTCTTGGGTGGTGATGTCGTCCATGAATTCTGCGTGCCAATTACTGATGTGGATGAGACCATAAAAATCGTTAATTGCCACGACATCAAGTCGAATAGGCTTGCCTCGGCAATAGACAAAGAGTTTGTCCTTGCTCGGTCCATGTGCATAAAATTTCCGCACTATGGTGGCATTTGCCTAGGGAGGTTGTAGACAGAATATCTCTCATTCTTTATATTTAATCTTGTCCATCAAGTAATTGTCGATGCCGAAGTTTTCCTCCTTACTGAGTTGGAATCCTTGCTCTTCCCACAACTGTAGAGCAACAAAAGATCTATTGAATCGGTCTGCAACAGTGGCGGGGGTAAAGCGAGTGTATGCTGCCATTGATGATTTGTAAGGCTTGAGGGTTTTGGAAAGATTCTGAAAATTTTCAAAAAGATTAACAGAGAGTATTGTGAGAGCTAGATTGTAGTAGAATGCTAAAGATTGACAAAAGATCTTGGCCTTCTTGCTCAACAATACTCTCCTCAATTTTCTCATTCAATCGCCAACCATATCGCTTTTTCTTCTCTACTGCCTCGGTATCAGGTCATGCCTCGACCTCATTCTGCTTCCTCGGCAGTACTTATTCCTACTCACATATGAAAATACAGTAAAGTACGCCTTTTCTACAAGTATAATCTTTGCTAGCATAATCCCTAAATATATCATATTAAGTCTATGCATTGGTTCAAGTAGGTGTAGAATTGATGATAAATGCCCATGAAAAGTGTAGAAAGTGATAGTGATTTGAGCACTTATCACACACCCAAACTCGAACTATTGCTTGTCCTTAAGCAATGCAAACCATCAATTTGTCCAACTCTATTCTCTTTTGGTCTTATGCTTCTATCTATTCTCCCCACCATAACTATGTTTATTCTTTGGAGTTGATCTTTTGGTTACTCAAGGGTGTGCCCAGAAGACAAACTATAAGGCTAGTGTGTGTGCGTTTTTGTGGACATGTTTGAGTAAAGGCCTTCTTAGATAAACTTCTAAGTTTAAGACAAGTAGGCATGGTTTTAGTGTACTCTTCTTATAACAATAATTCATTGAGCCAATTTCAGGCACCTCAAGTATTGTGTTTTCTTGGTCTTAACTCTTAGTTTCTTTTTCTATTCTTTTATGCATACTAGAACCAATTTCGGGCACCTCTAGCATGAATAAGAGTCTTTCCTAGAGTCAGTCATAGGCACCTCTAGTCACTTTTCAAAAATCTAAGTCTTTATCACCTAAGTTCATTAAAAGAATTCCTATAGCCAAACAACTCCCAAAAGTGTTTTTAATATTCAACCTTATAGCAAGCTTCTAGGTTTTTCTCCTTAAGTATCTTAGAATCAAGTCTTCAAAACAGATCCTAACTATGGTAAAGAGAAAGATTTCTATTGCCTTTAAGAATAAACTAAAACAATATTGGTGAAGAGGAGTGCAAAAGTATGGCAATAGTTTTAAGTACAGTGATGGATATAAAACAAAAAATTTTATCACTAAAAACTTCTTTTTTATGGCAGGGCCGCGGCAGTAGATAGCCTCGGTAGTGGCTCTACACCCCCAAAATCAAACCAAGCATTGTCCTCAATGCTTAATTTAGGGGTATGTAGTAGGTAAAAATATATAAGCAGAGAAAAAAAATCAAAAAACACTTTATATTGGCAACAATAAAGAAGAACAATTAATATGATTCGGAAGAACATTCTTCCATAATATGTCTTCTCGTTTTGGTTGCTGATGTATGTGCCCTTGGTGATGGTGATGGCTTTGCTCTTCTCAGTGGCTGAACTCTGGTTGGTGTGACCCTTTTTATTGGGGCATTGACTTCATCTCCTCCTTCCTCGTCTGTATCCATGATTTTAGTGCCTCCTTCGTTTTCTGGATCTACCTCGGTAGGATGGACACTAGGCTCGGCTATTGATGAGCTCTGATGAACGTAGGCATCTATCTCAGCTGATAGACTGCCCATTGGTATCGATGATCTTGGGGGAGTGCTGAAAACTCCCCTTCTCTTCGAAGGTCTTCTACTTGAGGATGATGCCACGGTAGCGTCTGATACCCTAGATGGGCTAGTTGCATGATATTGCTGCTGCGGTCTAGAGGTAAAGAATAGTCTCGGCCTTGAGGATGGAGTTGTCTCTGTATATGGTGCTGTCGTTACAAATATGTTAGTAGGCATTCTAGAAATTGCACTCCTTGGTTGGGGAAACTCTGCATCATCATCTAGGCGAGCGTGTTGTTGAAGTCTCGTTGGTATTCCATGTATCTTTGTTAGCGAAGGTCCATGGCTTTCATCCTCTGAAGAATTTCCTGGTAGGGGTCTACTACGGTAGGGGCTTCGGCAGTGCCTAGTATCTCGGCCGTGTATTGTGCTCCGACAGTGAAGTCAACAGTAAATTGTTGTGGTGTTGCCTGGACAGGTTCTGCTTGTGTGATCTGCATCACTCTGTGACAGAATTCTCTTGTCCATCCTTGCTTTGCTGGTGTATATTCATCGGTATCCTTTACTGGTACTCCTACAACAATGCATAAAGCATATATTAAATAGGGGAAATATAATGGCCTACGTTCTTTCTTACCACAATCATGAATTTCTCGAAGAATAATCTCTCCAATGTTGATGCTCCTCTTTGTAATGATTGAGTGGATCAACACCAATCTCTTTTGGTCCTATGTTGTTGTGGGAGGTAGGGATGAGGCGTCTCTTGACGAATGTGCACCACATTTTTGCCTCGGGCCTAAGGCTTTGCCTTGTCACAGAACCTCTATGGGCACCGGTTTCCCATGAAGTGTTGTTGTAACAAAGCTCGTCCTTGATTAATTTGTAGTCTTGTGTGGTGATGTCGTCCATGAATTTGGTATACCTATCTCGTCTCGGTGCTAGGCCGTAGAACACATTAAGTGTTTCAGCATCAAGGCATACAGGTCTGCCTTGATAGTGGACAAATAGGTTGTCCTTGCTGGGTCTATATGCATAGAAATCGCGCACTATAGTCGCATTGGCTTGATCAAGTTGTAGGCAGAAGAGTTGCCATTTTTGATGCTGAATTTTGTTGAACAAATAGTGCTCAATGCCAAGATTTTCTTCCTCAGATTGTTGGAATCTTTGTTCTTACCACAGTTGCTAAGCGACAAAAGATTTGTTAAATCTTTCTACAATAGTGGTGGGGGTAAATCTGGTGTATGCTACCATTGATGATTGTTAGATTGAGAGTTTTGATCGAGAATTCTGATAAATTTCAAAAATATTGTGAGAGTATTGTGAGAGCAAGAGTAGAATTCTAAAGAAATTCAAGAATGCAAGAGTGAATAGTTTAAGAACAGGCTGTTGTTTATATAGGCCTCGGAAGTGTGACCGTTTTAACCATTAGCCGTTTTGTATTTACTGTCCGTTAGCATTTACTGTCGCAGCGTAAAACTCGGTAGCTAGTCGTTACATTGTTTCTACTCGTTGGGATTTCTGCGGCTTCTGACATTGTTTACTACCCTCGGCAAGGTGTCTGCCCTGAACTATTTCTCTGTTATTCTTAATTTTATTGTCCTTAAAAAAACTAAAATAAGCTTAAAAAATATCACTTAACAGAAAATACTAAAAATAAAATAAGCATATAACAACTAATCCTAATATAATAAGATAAAATAGAAGGGAAGAGATTAGGTTACTAGTGGAGTGCATGTAGATGCATCTCCCAAATTGTTCGTCTCTTGTTGGCCTGATTTTGTCTGTAGTTGCTGGCCAATCCCTTCTCTATTTCCTACCTCTCCATTGGTTTTAATTTTCTTACCAAATAATCTACCGAGTGTTCTACCAAGATAAGATATTTTGTCATTTACTTCAATTGTTTGGAGGGCTTTGCACTCTTCTAGACTATCAAATTTTCTTAAATTATGAAATGCATTGAGTTTGACTTGCTGATCATTGACACTCATTGTCAACTCTCCGTTTTCCACATCTATCAAGGTTCGTCCAGTAGTAAGGAAAGGTCTTCCTAGGATGATCGGTGCATTTTCATCTGCTTCACAATCAAGGACAAGGAAGTCGAAAGGGAAAATAAACTTGTCAACCCTTACCAATATGTCCTTAATTTTTCCTTCAAGATGCACATAGGATCTATCCGCAAGTTGGAGCAGCACTGTCGTAGGTTTCGCTCTTCCTATACCAAGTTTTTGAAAAACTGATTTAGGCATGAGATTTATACTTGCTCCTAGGTCACATAGTGCCTTTCCTTCATAATTGTTACCAATCGCCTAAGGTGTGGTAAAGCATCCAGGATCCTTCAGTTTGGGTGGCATGCGATTATGCAGCATTGCCATGCATCCTTTAGTTTCTGCCACTGTCTCAAACTCACCTGCTTGTTTCTCTTAGACACAATGTTTTTAAAGAATTTAGCGTAGTTGGGCAACTATTCAATTGCCTCAACGAATGGCAAGTTGATGTGGACTTGCTTTAGTATATCAAGAAATTTCTTAAACTGGTGGTCATGTTTCTGTTTTTTCAGCCTTTTTGGGAAAGGTGGTGGTGGTCTTATCTCATCCAGGATTTCATTAGATTGAAATTTAATACCTGAGACCACTGTTTCTCTTACTGTCTTGGCAGGAAGTGAAGGTGCTACCGAGTTATCTGCTGGGGCATCGTTTTTGTCTTCAATTTGTTCAGCATCCAGGTCCTTGTTTGTGTCCTCCTGTATTGCTGATAGAGTTTTGGTTGCTGACTTGCCCATTGTTTCCTTCAGTTGTAGGTCGCTTCTTTTTTTTATTGCTTTGCACTGTTCATGGCCCATTCCCTCAGCAACTTCAGTATTGCTAGGTAATCCCCCATATGGTCTTGTATTTTGTCTTTGAGTGAATTGATCAACTTGGTTTTCTAGTGATTTTATCGCAGCTTCTTGGTTTTGCAGCCTCATCCCTGTTCTGTTCATGAATTCAGTAGTTGTCTTCATGAAACTACTGTTCTCAGCCATATATGATTCAGTTTTCATAATAAAGGCCTTGAGAGTATTTTCCAGTGAGTTCATAGGCTGTTGCTGCTGATGCATCTACTGTTGTGGCAGTGATTGTTGCACCTGCTGCTGCGGTAGTGGATGATAATTAGAGGTCTGGTTGGTAGGGTTTAAGGCATTGTTAGGGTTTCTCCATGAAAAATTCAGGTGCCTTTTCCGAGCCAGATTGTATGTATTTGACATCATGCTGTTATTTCGGTTGTAGTTTCCCACATAAAATCCAGTTTTCTCATCTTGCATATCCTCGGAAGAATTTATAGCTTTCACTTCATGAGTATTCTGTGTACTTGCATGTTCTGAACCATTTTTGTTAAAGATGCCAACTGTGCTACCACAGAATTGTTGGTTTCAAGTTCATTTATTGTGGCATGGCATCTTAATCCTCCTCGCTTAGAAGTAGGAAATTGAAAATCGTTCCTTACGAGTTTGTTCAGAATCTCTATAGCTTCTTCCGGGGCCTTGTCAAGGAGTGTGCCGTTTGTTGAGGCATCCAACATCATTCTAGTCGGGGCGTTGGTGGCATTATAGAACATGGTTACTTGCGTCCATAATGGGATTCCATGTAGTGGACATCTGTTTAGTAACTCTCTGTAGCGTTCCCAAGCCTCGTACATAGGTTCGTCATCAGCCTGTCTAAATGAAGTGATATCATTACGGATTCGATCATATAGATTTGCAGGGTTAAATCTCGTAATAAATTCTCGGTAGAGTTCACCCCAAGATCCAATTGATCTTGTCGGAATGCTGTTCAACCAGGTTTTGGCCCTATCCCTCAATGAATAGGGGAAAAGTTTCAGCCTCAAAATATCTTCATGAACTTCTTGGATTTTGAAAGAGTTACATACTTCTATGAAGGATTTGAGATGCTGCCTGAAATCTTTTGTTACAGCCCCACTGAATTGTCCAATAGTATTAAGCATATTGAACATTACATGTTTAAGTTCAAAATGGGTTGCCTCAATCTCTGGTGTAACGACCCCAGGATTCAATACATTTAAGTCTTCTACTAGAAAGTCTCTAGCAGTTAGCTATCGCGGTAGTCATTGCGGCAGTGGTTACTGTTGATGGCCTCCAATGTGTTCAGGTAGGTTCTGATTCTTTGATTCACTACCATGGCTCCTTGGATCTGTCTTCTTAGCCTCTGATAAGTCCTTTCGATTTCTGGGTCGATATCACATAATGGAGTGCTAGGGTTAGCCCTGGTCATACACCAAAAACCAAATAAAAATAAAAATAACTAAAAATAAAAGTAACTAAAAATAAAAGCAAGAATATAAAGAAAACAAAATTCGATTGCCAATCCCTGGCAACGACGCCAAAACTTGTTGCATGTATAAAGATGTGCAATTGGTGCAAGTGTATACGTCAAGTAATAAAGTGATAAGCAATTTATCGAGTATCATCTCCACAAGGATTGATATACTTAATATGCCTTCTTCAGTCCTCTTGCCTCTATAAAAAGAAAGTAAAAACACAATTTTGTTTGATATTGAATTAACTAACAAACTAAGCTAACTAAAGTAATAACACTTATGAGAGAGATAGGGTAGGATCCAGTTGTATCATTTTATAGATTCGATTGATCTGTTTCTAGTTCCAATGCAATTATACAGCACTGCCTCGGCAATACTGCAGATATTGTCTCAGCAGCGAAAATATTCTCTACCGCTGCAATCCCTTGCTCTTTGGAAGATTTACCAAAGTTCAGCAAAGTGTCCTTGTATGGCTTCGCTTATCCCTAAGTCGAAACGCTGTTGAAAGTTAGTCCTTGATGATACCTACCGGCGTTAATCAATTATAATCAACAACCAATCCCATACTTCTTTTAGCCGCTGAAACTCTTAACCTATCCCTAGGCCGAGTTAGTATTCCCAACTAAGTGAATATCACACTTACTCCTTTCGTGAGTCTAACTCTCCCGAGTCTAGACAAATGGATTTCTTACAAACTTCCCTCCCGGGCTTAGATGCAAGAACAAAGAATGGCAAAGAGTAAGCAAACTTTGATATTTTATTGCATTGAAGTAAGAATCAAAATACAATCTACTCTCACAAATACTTAACAACCTTCACCAACACCCTAAGAAAGTTTAGAACATGATGGGAAGAATTGTTCCTAAAACTCTCTCACAAAATCATCTAGCTAATTCTCTCTAATTTTCGCCTTCCCTAAATCCTAGGACGACTATGCCTTATATAGGCTTGGCATAGGGCAAACCTTTCCTAATTAGAGTACAACTTGGAGTAGGGAACAAGTTATGCACATAGGTTAAATATTTCTAATTTTGATCTTCTAGAAGGTTTAATCTAACGTGTCCTTGGGCTTTTCTTGTGTTGTTTAGCTCCGAATCTTGGGCTTCTTGCTCAGCAATACTCTTCTCAATTTTCTCCTTCAATCTCAAGCCATATCGCTTTTTCTTCTTTGCTGCCTCGGCATCAGGTCTTGCCTCGGCCTCATTCTGCTGCCTCGGCAGTACTTATTCCTGCACAAATATGAAAATATAGTAAAGTATGCCTTTTCTACAAGTCTAATCTTTGCTAGCATAATCCCTATATATATCACATTAAGTCTATGCGTTGGTTCAAGTAGGTGTAAAATTGATGATAAGTGCCCATGAAAAGTATAGAAAGTGATAGTGATTTGAGCACTTATCAATAGGGAAGAGGCCATAAAAATCGTTAATTGCCTCGGCGTCAAGTCGGACAGTCTTGCCTCAGCAGTGGACAAAGAGATTGTCCTTGCTCGGCCCATGTGCGTAAAACTCTCACACTATGGTGGCATTTGCATGTGGAGGTTGTAGACAGAATATCTCCCATTCTTGATATTGAATCTTATCCATCAAGTAACGTTCGATGCTGAAGTTTTCCTCCTCTAAATGTTGGAAACCTTGCTCCTCCCACAACTGCCGAGCGATAAACGATCAGTTGAATCGGTCTTCAACAATGGCAGGGAAAATCGAGTGAATGCTACCATTGATGAGTTGTAAAGATTAAGAGTTTTGAAAAGATTCTGAAAAATTCAAGAAGATTGACAGAGAGTATTGTGAGAGCAAGATTTTAGAGGAATACTAAAGAAATCAAGAATGTAAGAGTGAATAGTTCAATAGAAGGATGCTGCTTATATAGGACTCGGTAGTGTAAACGTTTTAAACAGTAGCCGTTTTGAATTTATTTCCCGTTAGCAATTACTGTCATGGCAAAAAACTCGGCAGATAGTCGTTACACTGTTTCTTCCCATTAGGACTGTTGCAGCTTTTGACATTATTTACTACCTCGATAGGTCTCCTTTTGTGAATTATTGCTCCTTTATTCTTGCTTTTTATTATCCTAAAAAAATTTAACATCAATAAAGAAAGAAACATTCAAGTAATGAGAAGATAATTATTCCTGAACGCCATAATTAAGAGAATTCATAAAAATACCAAATAAAATAAAATATAAAATTAATACAAAATAAGAATATCAAGAAAACTTATGGATTATTGTTTTCGATATTTCTTATAGTCCATCCTCACCCTCCATCGAGTGACAATTCTATTCAAAAAGATATGGGCTAATGCGGGTACGAATATTTTGATTTGTGCGATCATGGTGGAGGTGTCTTCCGTTTGTGTTCTTTTGTAGTCCATGCCTATCCTCCAACTTGATATTATTCCTAAAGGCATGAATATCTCGTTAGAAAAAATTATATCAATATCCAAGCATTTAGTTACCCCATTTTCGTTGACTTCCATCATAGTTGGATATAGCCTTCGTTGTCGTAGCAATTGCTGTGATAGCCAATTGCTGTGGCAATCTTTTGCCAAAATTCAGTGTAAGTCAAGTGAAGAACCATCTTTCTTGAAGTGTTCAAGAATCAACCCATATTGTTCTTTATGCTTCTCAGAAATCTCCATCAGTAGAAATTTTGGTTTAGAGCTACTATTAGATGGAATTATCACAGATAAAATATCATCTTCCAAATAATCATATCCTTTTTGTGATGACTTCAAATCTTGTAATGTTGACTCCTCGAAAGATACATCCAATGAAAGAGATGATTTTTTAAAGAATTCAAAAGGTTCAATTATTACCTTCTCATATTCCATTATCATGGTATTGCCATCTTGTTGATCGAGCATATTGTTATATAATTGCCCAAGCAACTGTGAGTGAGAGTAATCCTCAGGTTCTATGGTATCCATGGTATATATAGATCTCTGCACTTGATCTTCTGAATCCCGCAAGGGTGCATCTAATCAAGCTATATGTGCATCCATGGACCTTGATTGCTCTGTTATTAATTCCTCCATTCTAGCCATTGACGCTTTCAATGCTTCCTCTAATGAATTTGGATACTCTTGAGAAGAATTATATTGCCATGGCATATCTATAACATCAACAAAATTGTCATGGTAGAAAAAATTTTAAGCGTTTTGATCATACCATGAAGGATTTTGTTGTTGGTTCCATCTATGGTCCTCTCTGTGGCCAAATGTTCCAGTACTGTATGGGCAATTGCTATCCAAATGATCATCTCCATAATTAAAACAAAAATTTGCCCAGACATGAACTTGTTGGATTGCTCTTGGTTGGCATAGATAATCTTCATTTAATCTAGAAAATTCTTGATTGGCTCGATTCATATCTTCTAATATCAACTCCCGAATAGATTTTTTTCTTTGTCCTTGCATCTTGATAATCCTTCAACTGGAAACACACCTTTAAAATTTTTTTAAGAGAAAAGAAAAAGAAAATATGTTAGTAAAAATAACTAAAAGCAAGAAAATAAAGAAAATAAAATTTAGTTGTCAATCCCCGGCGACGGCGTCCAAAACTTGATGCGTGCTAAATATGCGCATTTGGAGCACAAATGTACACGTCAAGTAATAAGTGATAAGTTTTTATCGAGTTATCGTCTCCTCAGGGATTGGTGTACTTAATATGTTTCCCTTGATCTTCTTTCCCTGTAAAACAAAAGTAAAAACACATATAAGTTTGGATATTGATTAAACTAAATAAATTAAACTAATTAAGGAGAGATCAAAGTTGAGAGAGAGGGTAGGATCCAGTTGGGTTGTATAGTGGATTTGATTGATCTGTTTCTGTCCAATGCAATTGCACTGCACTACCTCTGCAGTACTGCATATACTGTCTTTGACAGCGACAATGTTCTCTATCGCAGCAATCCCTTGCTCTTGGGCAGATTTACCAAAGTTCGGCAAAGTGTCCTTGAATGGCTCCGCTTATCCCTAAGTCGAAACACTATTGAAGGTAAGTCCTTGATGATTCCTCCCGGCGTTAATCAATTATAACCAACAACCAATCTCACACTTCTTTTAGCCGTTGAAACTCTAACCTATCCCTAGGCCGAGTTAGTATCCTCCAATCAAGTTGAATACCGCACTTACTCCTTTCGTGAGTCTAACTCTACCGAGTCTAGACAAATAGATTACTTACAAACTTTCCTCCCGAGTTTGGATGCAAGAACAAAGAATGACAAAGAGTAAGCAAAGTTTGATATTTTATTGCATTGAAACAAGAAACAAAATACAATCTCCTCTCACAAATACTCAACAACCTTCACCAAACCCTAAGAAAACTTAGAATACGATAGGAAGAATTATTCCTAAAACTCTCTCAAAATTCGGCTCTCTAGGTCTCTCTCTATTCTCTAGGACGGCTATGCCTTATATAGGCTTGGCCTAGGGTAAACCTTTCCTAATTAGAGTACAACTTAGAGTAAGGAACAAGTTATGTACATAGGGTAAATATTTCCAAGTTTAATCTTCTAGAAGGTTTCTATAAAATCCCAGTTTTGGGGTTAGTAGTTTGAGTATTGGTTTAGGGGGAATTCGGTTCAGGCCAAATCGGACTCTTTGGTTCGTTATTCCGGGGAAAATCTAAAATAATAATATTTTAATCGGACAAATAATAATTTTGTGAAATGGTTTAGAAATATTAAAATAATGTTTTAAAATTAAAGGAATGTTATTTGAACTTTAATTTGAGTTTTTAATTGAGTTTAATTTTACACTAGTGACTACATTGTAAATTTTGGAAAGATTTATGGGATTTAATTTATGATTTTCGAAAATAGGCATTTTTAGTGTCTAAATTAGAAAGCAAGATATATTTAGAATCCTTAGAGGGTCATAAAGCCAATTTATTTTAATTAATGATTTATCCACCAAAATGGTTTTTAAATAGTTTTATTAAAAGATGATAATTTCATTTTCTCTCTTAACCACTTATTTTCTCATCTTTTCTCCTATATTTCTCTCCATCTTCTTCTCAAAAATTCTTCAATTACTTGTTGATTACTTCATCATTTTCAATAAGATTTATTTCATTTTACTTATCTTTTAATTCTCTACACAACCTACTCATCAATTTTGCAAAATCAACATCCATTTTCTTCAAGAAATCAAGGAGAGGAATTCTCATCTTTTTGGTGGAGTAAATCTCAAAAGTAATTTGTTGATTTCTAATCTTTTTCTAAGGTTCTTTATTGAAATTACCAAGTATTGAATTGCTAATCAATAATTGAAATTTGATTTTATGTTTTTGATTCTAGATCTATGGATTTTATGAAGGTTTTTGTGAAATCTTTTTAGATCTCAATTAATGTTGTTATTAGTTTGAATTAATTATGATATTATATCAATTAAATGATTAATTGAGTCTTGAATTGATGGCACATTAATTTAATCTCGGAATAATATAATCGGTAGTGTTTTAAGTGTTTTTCGGTGGTTTTAGGGGCTGTTTTAGGTGTTCTAATGTTGCTGGAGGTATAAGGATGGCTTATGCAAGCATGAAAAAGAATTGGGATATGATGAGGTTATTTGCCCTATGTTGATAAAGTCGTTGAGCATGATTTACGGTTCACATGTTGAACATGATATGAATGGATTATGAGCAACAAGTTAACGTGCATGATTGGAAATGATATTGGCTTAGTGACACTAACTTTAGATTCGAATACAAATGACATGTCATTAGGATTGAGTTCACTATAAAAATAAAGAGAATAATGATGATGCCTACACGTAAATAAGGGTGACTTTGTGTCTGACCGTACGTGTAGAGTTTGCCTACACGTAAACAAGGGTGACTTTGTGTCCACCGTGCGTATAGAGTTTGCCTATATGTAAACAAGGGTGACTTTATGTCCGACCGTGCATATAGTTGACCCATACTTAAACAACGGTGACTTTGTGTTCGACCGTACGTAGTGGGGGTAACATGTATACAAGGGTGACTATGTGTCCGATCGATGCATGTTGAGTCCAAGAGTCTCCAATTATGGAAAAAGGATCCGTGTATTCGGTGAACTAAAAGTTCACATTAAGTGATCACTAGAAAGCCAATATGCATACATGAAGTGAAATGGTATTCTTGTGCATGACACATGAAATGATTTGACAATATTGATGAGCATGATTTGGTTCTACTCATTTCAAATAAGCATGAAGGATGCAAACATGACATTTAAAAATGATTTTGTTTTACGCATTAATGACCTTGTGTAGAGCTTCCTCACTAAGTATGTTTGCTTAAGCTCTCTCTTTTTATCTTTGCATAAAAATAAAGGCACTCGGGACTACATTCGAAGCAAGGAAACCAAGGGGAAAGGTTATCTCAAATTTTGTTATGTTTTTGGCAAATAAGTTGGGGCTTGGCAATGTGTAAACCCAACCTATGTGAGGAATGTGAATTTTGGCTTTGGTTTATGTTGAAATAAGACCTATGTTGCTTTGATTGTTAATTGATGGACTATGTTATTGTTTGGATTGTTGAAGTATGTACTTACATGAATGTTATGATTTTAATCATATTCTAGGTAGCATGCCTATAGGTTGTTTGGGGTCCTTAACGTTAATAATCATGTGTTATACGTTGTTATTTGTGCTTAGGATTTATGTATATAGTTGGTGGTGATTAACGTTTATATATTGAGTCGATAATGTTCACTTAGTGTGAAGGAATTTTTAGGTTCCCGACCTAAAGTTTCAAAACATTAGGGAAGGTTTTGAATCCTTTGCCATACAGTTTCGAAACCTTCCTGAAGGTTTCGAAACCTTGCGGGCAATTTCGATTCTGGAAAGTTACTGGACGCGAAAAGTTTTGAAACCTTTAGGAAAGTTTCAAAACTTTTTTCATAGAGTTTTGAAACCTTTATGGAAGGTTTCGAAACCTTTGGCTGCTAGAAATTAATAGTTGCTAGAAATTGCATTTTAGTCTTGGATATCTTTCTTTGTTTAATTAGGGTATCTATAGATGTTATTTTGAGCTGAAATTTCACATGGAGGCATAATATTGATTTAATTTCAAGATAACTAACTTAATTTGGGGATAGTCCTTATAATTTAAAATATTTACATTTTGGTCCCTAAATTGGTGAAACATGCAATTGATGGTGTTAGTATGCTCCGTTTGATTTGAAATTTACCGTGATGGATATTTATTTGTTTAATTGAACTTTGTTGGAACGAGTTTCTACTTTGTATTTAGAATTTAAAAGTTTTACGTTTTAGTCCTTAATTTCCTAAAGTGTTTAATCTAATGCTTGTTTGTGATAGGATTGTTTTCGGTAATGCTTTGTATGAGATCAAGATATGTAGGAATATAATTATGCATCTAGAAAAAAATATATATCGGTTTTAGGATTGTTTATTGAATCGAACATTCGCAGGTTTGGTTTGATATTCCCCGTGTAACCCATTAGTGTCGGTTCCGTCTAGGCCGGGCTAAGGGGGTTACAGTTTCTTATCGCGTGGCCTTGTCCTTGGGCTTTTCTTGTGTTGTTCAGTTTTGATCATTGGGCTTCTTGTTCAGCAACCTTCTCCTCATTTTTCTCCTTTGCTGCTTCGGCATCAGGTTCTGCATGGCCCCATTCTACTGCCTCGACAATACTTGTTCCTGCATAGATATGAAAATGCAGTAAAGTATGCCTTTTCTACAAATATTATCTTCAATAGTATAATCCCTAAGTATATCACATTAAGCACATGCATTGGTTCAAGTAGGTATAGATTTGATGATAAGTGCCCATGAAAAGTATTGCTTATCCTCAAACTATTGCTTATCCTCAAGCAATGCAAACCATCAGTTTGTCAAACTCTACTCTTTCTTGGTCTTATGTTTCCATCTATTCTCCCCATCATAACTATGTCTATTCTTTAGACTTAACCTTTCGGTTACCTAAGGTTATACCTAGAAGACACACTATAAGGCTAGTGTGTGTGTGCGTTTTTGTGGATAAGTTTGATTAAAGGTCTTCTTAGATAAACTCTAAGTTCAAGACAAATAGACTTGGATTTAGTGTACTCTTCTTATGACAACAATTTCGTGAGCCAATTTTGGGCACCTCAAGTATTTTGTTTTCGTCCTTTTATCTCCTTATTTCTTTTGCTATTATTTTATGCATACTAGAGCCAATTTCAGGCACCTTTAACATGAAAAAGAGTATTTCCTAGAGCCGGTTATAGGCTCCTCTAGTCACCTTTCCACAGATCTAAGTCTTTATGACCTAAGTTCATTAAAATAATTCCTATAACCAAACAAGTCCAAAAAGTGTTTTAAAGTTCAACCTTATAGTAAGCTTCTAAGTTTTTCTCGTTAAGTATCATAGAATTAAGTATCATAGAATTAAGCCTTTAAGAATAAACTAAGTCAATACTGATGATGGACAGTGCAAGAGTATGACAATAATTTCAAGTAAAGTGTTGTACATAAAACAAAAAATTTTATCACTAAAAACTTTTTTTTCATGGCAAGGCCACAAAAATAGATTGCCTCGGCAGTGGCTCTACACTCCCAAACTCAAACTAAGCATTGTCCTCAATGCTTAATTTAGGGGCAGGCAGTAGGTAAAAATATAAGCAGAAAGAATTATATGAGCAACAATGAAAAGAAAGAAGAGAATTTATAAAGATTCGGAATATCTTTCTTCCACAATTTGTCTCCTTGGTCTAGTTGTTGAATGCTATGCTCTTGGTGATGGTGATGGTTTTGCTCTTCTCGGTGGCTGAACTCTCGTTGGTGTTGCTCTTTGTATTGGAGCATTGACCTCTTGTCCTCCTTCATCGTCTGTGTCCATTATCTCTATGCCGCGTTCGTTCTCTGGATCTGCCCCAACATTCTAAATGCTTGGCTCAGCATCGGATGAATCTTGGTAGACGTATTCATCGATTTCCCTTGAAAGATTGCATATCGAAATTCGGGATCTTTGGGGAGTGCTGAAGACTGCCCTTTGCTTTGAAGGTCTTCTGCTTGCGGATGATACCGCGGCAGGGTCTACTGCCCTAGATGGGCCAGCTGCGTTGATCTGCTGTTACGGTCTGAAGATGAAAAATGGTCTCGACCGTGGGGCTGGAGTAGTCTTTGTGTACGGCGCTGCTGTGATAAATATATTTGTAGGGAATTATGGGAATTGCGCCTCTTGGTTAGGAAAGTTAATGATCATCTTCTGAGAAAGGGTGCTGTTGAAGTCTCTCTGGTACTCTATATATCTTTGTTGGCGAAGGTCCATGGATGTCATCTTCTGAAGAATCTCTTGCTAAGGGTCTGCTGCGGCAGGGGCTTCGGTAGTATTAGGTGTCTCTGCCGTGTACTGGGTGCCGACAGTGAAATCAGCAGTGAACTGCTGAGGTGTTGCTAGGACAGGTTCTACCTGCGTGATCTGCAAAACTCTGTGGCAGAATTCTCTTGTCCATCCTTACCTAGTTGGTGTGTATTCGTCCGTGTCTTTAATTGGTACTCCTACAGCAATACATAAACCAAATATTAAGCACTGAAAATATAAAGGTCCATGTTCCTTCTTACCACAATCGTGAATTTCTCATTGAATGATTTCACCAACATTTATGCTCCTCTTGTTAATGATTGATTGGATTAGTACCAGTCTCTTACGGTCCACTGTGCTGTTGTGGGAGGTAGGGATAAGTCGCCTCTTGACAAATGTGTACCATAGTTTGGCCTCGGGCTTGAGACTTTGCCTTGTCATAGAACCTCTATGGGCACCAGTTTTCCATGGAGTGTTGTTGTAACAAAGGTCATCCTTGATCAATTCGTAGTCCTAGGTGGTGATGTCGTCCATGAATTTGGCATGCCTATCTCTGATGGGGATGAGGCCATAAAAATCATTAATTACCTCGGTGTCAAGTTGGATAGGCGTAACCTCAGCAGTGGACAAAGAGATTTTCCTTGCTCGGCCCATGTGCGTAAAACTCTCGCACTATGGTGGCATTTTCCTGTGAAGGTTGTAGTCAAAATATCTCCCATTCTTGATATTTTATCTTATCCACTAAGTAACGTTTGATGCCGAAGTTTTCCTCCTCTGAATATTGGAATCCTTGCTTCTCCCACAACTACCGAGCGATAAACGATCTGTTGAATCGGTCTGCAACAGTGGTGTGGGCAAATCGAGTGAATGTTGTCATTGATAAGTTGTAAAGATTAAGAGTTTTGAAAAGATTCTTAAAAATTCAAGAAGATTGATAGAGAGTATTGTGAGAGCATGATTGTAGTGGAATGCTAAAGAAATCAAGAATGTAAGAGTGAATAGTTCAACAGAAGGATGCTGCTTATATAGGGCTCGATAGTGTGACCGTTTTAACCACTAGCCGTTTTTAGCCGTTTTGAATTTACTGCCCGTTAGTAATTATTGTCGCGACGGAAAATTCGGTAGATAGTCGTTACACTATTTTTGCTCGTTGGGACTGCTACGACTTCTGACACTATTTACTGCTTCGGTAGAATTCCTTTTATGAACTATTTCTCCTTTATTATTGCTTTTTATTGTTCTAAGAAAATTTTAAAAGAAAAATAAAAATATTACTAAAACAAAATAAAAATATTAATAAAGAAAAATAATGAAAATAAACACTAGAATTAATCCTAATATAATAGATAAAGTCGAAGGGAAGAGATTATGTTACTGGTGGAGTGCATGTAAATGCATCTCCCAATTTGCTCATCTCTTATTGACCTGAAATTTCTTTCAAGTGCTGGCCAGTCCCTTCTGTATTTTCTGCCTCCACTTTGGGTTTGTTCTCTTACCAAATAATCTGCCGAGCGTACTACTTAGGCAGGATACCTTGGTGTCTGCATCTATTTTGTGGAGGGCTTTGCACTCTTCTAGACCATCAAATTTTTCAAATTTTGAAATGCATTGAGTTTGACTTGCTGGTCACTGACCCTCATTGTCAACTCTCCATTCTCCATATCTATTAAATTTCGTGCAATAGCAAGGAAAGGTCTTCCCAGGATGAACGGTGCATTCTCATCTGCTTCACAGTCAAGGACAAGGAAATCAGTAGGAAAAATAAACTTGTCTACCCTTACCAATAGGTCCTCTATCTTTTCTTCAGGATGCACATAGGATCTATCCGCTAGTTGGAGCAGCATTGTTATAGGCTTTGCCCTTCCTATTCCAAGCTTTTGAAAAACTGATTTGGGCATGAGATTGATGCTTGCTCCTAAGTCACATAGTGCCTTTCCTTCATAATTATTACCAATCGTACAAGATATCGTAAAGCATCTAGGATCCTTCAATTTGGGTGGCATGCGATTGTGCAGCATTGCCATGCACCTTTCAATTGCTGCCACTGTCTCAAACTCACCTAGCTTCTTTCTCTTAGACACAATATCTTCAAGAATTTAGCGTAGTTCGACATTTGTTTAATTGCCTTAACAAATGGCAAATTGATGTGGACTTGTTTTAGAATATCCAGGAACTTCTTAAACTAGTGATCCTCTTTCTGTTTTTTCAACCTTTGTGGGAAAGGTGGTGGTGGTTGCATCTCGTCTAGTGTCTCATTGGTTTGGAATTTAATACCTGGAACCACTGTGTTTCTTGCTGTCTCGACAGGTAGTGTAGGTGTTGTTGAGCTCTCTGTTGGGGAAGTGTTCTCGTGTTCAATCTGTTCAGCATCCAAGTCCTCCTTGCCTTATTCCTCATGTTTTGCTAGTGGAACTTTGCTTGCTGGCTTACCCATTGTCTCCTTAAGTTATCGGTCACTTCTTGTAGTGATTGCTTTGCATTGTTCATGGCCCATTCCATTAGCAACTTCAATATTGCTAGGTAGTCCCCCCTGTGGTCTAGTATTTTGTCTTTGAGCAAATTGACCATCTTGGGTTTCTAATGATTCAATAGCAGCTTCCTGGTTTTGCAGCCTCATCTCTATTCTATTCATGAAGTCATTAGTCCTCTTCATGAAACTACTGTTCTCAGCCATATATGATTCTGTTTTCATTATGAAGGCCTTGAGAGTATTCTCCAATAAGTTCATCAGTTGCTGATGTTGCATCTGCTGCTGCGGCTGTAACATCCCGTTTTGGGGGTTATTAGTTAGGCTTAGTTAGGTGAATTCTATTCGGGTTGAATCGGGTTCTCTGGTTCATTAATTCCGGGAAAAATAAAATAAGGATATTTTTAATTAAGAAAAATAATAATTTGGAAGGTGGTTTGAAATATTAAAAATATGTTTCAAAATTTAAAAGAAAATAATTTGTATTTTATAATGATTTTTAATTATGCTTAATTATGCATAAATGACCAATTTGTAATTTTTGGAAAATTGGAGGACTTATTTTGTAATTTTCGGCAATTATGTGTTTTAAGTGACTAAATTGAAAAGCAACCTAAACTTAGAATCCTTAGAGGGCCATAAACCTATTTCTAATTTTTAATGATGATTTATTCACCAAAATATATTTTTAATTACTTTAATTAGATTTTTAATCATTTTTCTCAAAAACCACTTTTCTCTCATTTTCTCTCTCATCTTTTTCTCTCATTTTCTCTCCACTTTCTCTTCATCTTTTCTCTTCAATTCCTTGCTGATTTTTGCATCTTTTTCCACAAAGATTACATCACTTGCATCATCTTTCCATCCTTTACAAAACCTAAGCATCAATTTCATCAAATCTACATCAAATTGCAAGGAATCAAGAAGGGGAAAAATACATATTTTTGGTGAATAGATCTTGAAGGTAATTTTCTGAATTTTTATTCTTTTCTAAGGTTCTTTATTGAAATTCCCAAGTATTAGCTTGCTAATCCTTGAATAAAAACTTGATTCTATGTTTTTAATGTTAGATCTAGTGATTTTGTGATGTTTTTGTGAAATCTTTTTGGATCTCATTTAATGCTGAAAATTAGATGAATTCAATCATGTTTTTATGTTGATTTAATGATTAATTGAGTCTTCTTTTGATAGCACATTAATTTAATCCCGGAATAATGCAATCGGTGTAGTTTTAAGGTGCTTTTCGGTTGTTTTATGGGCTGTTTTAGATGCTTAAATGTTGCTGGAGGTATAAGGATGGTTTGGATGTGTTTTTGGATCATAATTGAGGTGGATTAGATGTTAGATTCATTAGGTTTTGGGCTGATGTTGTTCGGATGCGTTTCGGCTTAGTTTTCGATCTTTTCGGCTAAGTTTTTGGTAGTTTAATGGTGATCGGATATGGCTGTTGGTTTGAGCATGTTATGATGTGAGAATACTCTGTTTTCAATGTTGTAGAAGAGGTACAAGAAGAAGCTTGATTTCTGGTGCGTTGGTGCGATCATCGGATAGCGGCGAAAGCTCGTTTCGCTTGTTGGTGAGTGGTTACAGATTTAAAAGCGAATCGCGTTTGGTACGTTCTATTTTGGGGGGCTATGGAAGTGTGAGAAAACCTTCCATAGTTCAAGAGTAGTTAAAGTAATTGTTTTGATAAACCGGTATGAGTTTCGGCTACATTTTACAAAGGCATTATGTTGGTAATGCAATGAGATTTATGCAAATGCATGAGCATGACTTGAAATGATGCATACATGAGAATTTCTTGCTGAAATGCATAGCTTATTTAGCATCCATGATTATGAAAAATTATGAGAAATGATTTGGAATACAATGTGGTTAATTGCCTTATACATGATGGTGCCTTTGGGCATGACTTTGGTTCATTTGTTGAACATATTATGCATGCATTATGAGCAGCAAGTTATCATGCACATTTGATTATGATATTGGCTTAGTGACACTAACTTTAGATTCGAATACGAATGACATGTCATTAGGATTGAGTGCACTATAAAATAAAGAGAACAATGATATTGCGTACACGTAAACAAGGGAGACTTTGTGTCCAACCGTGCGTGGTAGTGCTGCCTACACGTAAACAAAGGTGACTTTGTGTCCGACCGTGCGTGTAGAGCTTGCCTATATGTAAACAAGGATGATTTTGTGTCCGACCGTGCATATAGTTGACCCATACGTAAACAAGGGTGACTTTGTGTCCAACCGTGCGTAGTGGGGGATAACATGTATACAAGGGTGACTAAGTGTCCGATCGATGCATGTTGAGAAAAGGATCCATGTATTCGGTGAGCCTAAGGTTCACATTAAGTGATCACTAGAGAGCCAATATACATACATGAAATTGAGAAAAAGGTTTGAGCATCATTTATAAATTGATTTGATAAGGTTATGTTAACTCAAGGATGTATATGATTTAATGAATTTGGACATGTAATATTGGCATGCATGATTTGACAAAGTATTGCAAATTATGGTTTCAACATGGTTTTAAATAGATGCATTGATGATCTTTTGTGGAGCTACCTCACTAAGCATGTTTGCTTAAGCTCTCTTTTCATCCTTGCAAAAAAATAAAGGCACTTTGGGCATCGTTCGAGGCAAGGGAACCAAGGGGAAGTTCACTTTGAATTTGGTATGTTTTTGGCAAATAAAATTGGGCAAGGCAATGTGTAACACAACCTATGGGGGAAATATGTACTTAGGCTTTCGTTTATGTTGTAATAAGACTATTATTGTTTGATTGTTAATTGTTGAACTTTGGATTTGTTTGAGTTGTTGAAGCATGAACTAACATGTTTGTTATGTTGCCATTCATTCTTTAGGAAGCATGCCTATAGGTCTCCTTGTGATCTTTTCTGATGTTTTGAGGTGTGGTTATGCTGATGGTGATGCCTAGGAATGTTGCATATAGCTTTGGATTATTAATGTTTATGCTTGAGTGGTTTAAATGAGCTTAATACGTCTTACTCAGTCCAGAATACAGGGGGTATCGAAACACCCTGTGGCAGTATCGAACCAGGTTTCAATACCAAATGCTACTGGACATGTCTATTCCGAAACATCCTATGGCCTGTTTCGAAACAGATGGCCATAGTTCGAACCATGGGTTCACTGGGCACATGTGTTCCGAAACACCCCAAAGCTGTTTCGAAACACCTGGCTCAAAAAGGGCAATTTGAGAGTTTTAAATACATGAAACGTAGGATTTAAATTAGTAAGTGAATACAATGAATTTATGAGTAATTTAGGAGATGTTGTGACACCATGATTCATGCTTTAACACAAATAGACATCGAATGTCATAAGAAGGATAAAATACCTAGTATTACATATATTGCAAATAAGCCCATGAATGCTAGAACGTAAAATCGATAAACTAAGATACCTCGTTTGATCTGAATTGAATGGTGAATGTTTTAAGCTTGCTTAATTGATATCCGGTGGATTGCTTGTGGATATGGTGATGCATATTGGTTTGTTACATTTTGGTCCCTATTCGTGTATGCATTTAATTGATTTACTTATAATGGTTGGACTGCGTCCGTCTCTGTCTTACTTGAGTTAATTACACATAGGAGATTAATCGTGCATCTAGGTAAGATAAAATAAAAAAATGTTACAATTTTTAGGGTTGTTTATCGGATTGGACCCTCACGGGTTTGGTTCGATATTCCCCGTATGACCCATTAGTGCTGGTTCCGTCTAAGCCGGGCTAAGGGGGTTACAGCGGAAGTGACTGTTGTATCTGCTGTTACGACAGTGTAAGCTGATATCCTGAGGCTTGGTTAGTGGGGTTCAAGGCATTACTAGGATTGCTCCATGAAAAGTTTGGGTGGCTTTTCCATGCCGGATTGTATGTGTTTGACATCATGTTATTGTTGTGGTTGTAATTACCCACATAGAAACCAGATTCCTCATCTTGCATATACTCAGAAGAATTTACTGCTTTTACCTCATGAGCATTTTGCTGTACTTGCATGTTCTGAACCATCTTGGTTAACGATGCCAACTGTGCTGCCAATGAATTGGTGGATTCTAGTTCATTCACTGTGGCTTGGTGTCTTAATCCTCCTCGCCTAGAAGTAGGAAATTGGAAATCGTTCCTTGCGAGTTTGTTCAGAATTTCAATAGCTTCTTTCGGAGCCTTGTCAAGGAGTGTGCCATTTTTCGAGGCATCCAACATCATCCTTGTCGAGACATTGGTGGCATTATAGAATGATGAGTGCCTAAAAGATAGTAATTTACTATCCTTCTTATGGTACTTTATGCACCTATTATACACCCACTTAAACCGAATCATATACTCTTTGCTCAAATATTGGATATTTCGTTATCACCACATACAAAGTTAATATTTATAAAGAATGCAAATATTATTACAATTTCTGTACATGCAGGAATATCTAGAGCCGAAGCGGCAGAAAAGTTGTGTTGAGGCCGAGGCAGAAGACTGGCCGCTGCAAAATCCAGTGTGGCAGCACCAACAATGGAGGCGCATTGAAAGATAAGAATATAGAGAATATTCTAGAAGACACAACGCATCAATTGGACCAGGCTAGCGTGCTTAAAGCCCAATTCAAAGACCAAGCGGGAAATCCTTTCTAGAAGGAGGCAAACTTGGAAATATCAGAATTCTTGAAGAAGACTTGTTCCCTACTCCAAGTTGAATTCTATTTAGGAAAGGTTTGCCCTAGGTTAGGACTATAAATATACTAGCCAGCCACATTGTCTTGGAGAGCCGGTTTGTAGAGAAAACCCTTCCACCCTAAGAGTTGTACTTTCACGATAACATGTTCTAAACTTCTTAGGGATAGGTGAAGGTTGTTGATATTAGTGAGAGGAGATTGATTCTTGTATTCTTGTTCTTATGCAATAAAATCATAGTTTGCTTATCCTATTGCCATTCCTTGTTCTTGTATCCAAGCCCGAGAGGGAAGTTTGCAAGTAATCTATTTATCTAGCATCGAGAGTTGTAGATTTAGGAAAGGGATAAGTACGGTGTCGGCGACACTAACTCGGCCTATAGCCTTGTGGAGGCACTAAGGGGTAGGTTAAGAGTTTCAGTAGCTAAAAGAAGTGTTGGATTGGTTGGTGGTTATCTTTGGTTTACGCCAAGAGGTATTGTCAAGGACTGAGCATCAACAACACTTTGACTCAGAGATGAGCGGAGTCACTTACGGACACTTTGCTGAACTTTGATACTTCTGCCCACGAGCAAGAGATTGCCGCAGCAGAGGAGCATCAGCATTGCCGAGGCAATATCTGTAGTACAATCGAAGCAGTATTGTGCGATTGCATCAGACAAGAAGAAGATCAATTGAATCCACTAATTGACGCAATTGGATCCTACCCACTTTCTCTATAACCGTTCTCAACTCTTTATTTTATGTTTTGTTATTTAATTATTTAGTTAGATAAAACAAACCATCTTATTTGTGTTTTTATTTTATTCTTAGGAGCAAGGGAACGAAGGAAGACATATTAAGTATATCAATCCCTATGGAGACGATACACGATATATTTATCATTTTATTACTTGGCGACGTGTACACTTGCACTCAAAATAGCGCTTATACCACGCCTATTAAGTTTTTGGCGCCGTTTTCGGGGATTGACAACTGAATTTTTTTTCTTTAATTTTCTTGCTCTTTAATTATTAGTTATCTAACTTTAACTTTAATTTTATTTTATTTTTGTTTTTATTAATTTTTATTTGGTTTATTACTAGGCCAAATCCGAGTGGACCATTGTACGAGTTGGATCCAAAGATTGAACGTACAAGACATAATCTAAGACGAAATTTGTTCCAAACTATGGACAATCCAGCTAGAGGACCTGTTGATCATAATGTACTGCCGCCAGCAATGCAACAGCAGCCAATGCCGCATCCATTGCCGAGGCAACCTACTATCAGAGATTATCTGGTGGAGGATCTAAACGGACTTAACCCTGGCGTAGTTACCCCGGAGATTGAAGCAACTCAATTTGAGCTTAAACCAGTAATGTTCAACATGTTGAACACAATTGGGCAGTTTGGTGGGTCTGCTACTGAAGATGCAAGGCAGCATCTTAAATCCTTCATGGAAGTGTGCAACTCTTTTAAGATTCAAGGAGTCCATGAAGATATTTTGCGCTTAAAATTATTCTCCTATTCACTGAGGGATAGGGCGCAAACTTGGTTGAATGGAATCCCAACAGGATCAATCAGACTTGGGAAGAACTTTACCGAGAATTCATTATGAGGTTTAATCCAACAAATCTCTATGGCCGTATTCGTAATGAAATTACATCATTCCGATAAGATGAAGATGAACCGATGTACGAGGCATGAGAATGTTACAAAGAACTATTAAACAAATGCCCCTTACATGGTTTTCCCTTATGGACGCAAGTCTCCGTGTTCTACAATGCTACTAATGCTTCCACAAGGATGATGCTAGACGCTTCCGCAAATGGGACACTTTTAGATAGAGCACCCGCGGAAGCCATTGAAATTCTGAACAAACTCACAAGGAATGATTTCCAATTTCCCACATCGAGGCGAGGAGGAATGCTACATCATGCCACAGCTCATGAATTAGACACATCAAGTTCGGTGGCAACACAATTGGCTTCTCTGACCAAGATGGTTCAGAATATGCAAAACCAAAAAAACATACATGAGGTTAAGGCAGTTAACTTATCAAATTATATGCCAGATGAAGAGACCGACCTATATGTTGGAAACTATAACAGAAACGATCCAATGATGTCTAACAACTATAAACCATCTTGGAAAAGGCATCTGAACTTCTCTTGGAGTGATCCTAACAATGCCTTGAATCTAACTACACAAGACCCTGGATTTCAGCATCAGAACCAGAACCTGCTGAAGCAGAACACTCAGCAGCCCATGCCGCAGCAGTAGGTACATCAACAATAGTCTCTGAATGCATTTGCCGATTCTCTCACAACTTTCATGTCAAAGACTGATGCCTACATGATGGAGAATAGCTACTTCATTAAGCGTACTGATGACTTCATGAATAGAACGGAGATGAGACCGCAGAACCAGGAGGCTGCAATAAAATCCCTAGAAACCCAGGTTGGTCAATTTACCCAACTCCAAAATACTCGACCACCTGGAGGTTTACCTAGCAATACTGAAGTTGCTAAGGTATTAGGCCACGAGCAATGTAAAGAAATCACCACCAGAAGTGGCCTACAGCTTAAAAATAAAGAGGGGACCTCAACTGAAAGAGTACAACCAGAACAACAACATCATGAGGACTCAGAGGCTGAGCAGGACCCTGCCGAAAGCTCTGCCACGACAACAGAACCAGTAGTATCCGAACCTTCTGCCGATGCATCTGCAGAAAAATTCACCCCAGGTATAAAACTTAATATCCAAGGAAACCTGGAGGATATCAGACCACCACCTCCTTTTCCACAGAGGCTAAAGAAGCAAAAACAGACTCACCAATTTCAGAAGTTCCTAGACATCCTGAAGCAGGTCCATATTAATTTGCCCCTAGTTGAGGCGATTGAACAAATGCCCAACTATGCCAAGTTTTTATAGGATATAGTATCCAAACGACGAAGGCTAGGAGAATTTGAAACGGTGGCACCGACTGAAGGTTGCATGGCAATGTTGCATAATCGCATGCCACCTAAACTAAAAGATCCTAGCTGCATCATAATTCCCTATGCAATTGGAGATGGTTATAAAGGAAAGGCCCTATGCGACTTGGGAGCAAGCATCAACTTAATGCCCAAATCAGTTTTTCAGAAACTTGGAATTGGACGAGCGAAACCAACAATAGTACTGCTCCAACTTGCGGATCGGTCTTACGTGCATCCTGAATACAAAATCGAGGATATTCTGGTGAAAGTTGACAAGTTCATCTTCCCTGCCGACTTTCTTGTCCTTGACTGTGAAGCTGACGATAATGCACTGATCATTTTGGGTCGACCTTTCCTTGCTACTGGATGCACCATCATTGACGTGGAGAATGGCGAGCTCATAATGCGAATAAATGATCAACAAATCAAGTTGAACGCCTTCCATAATCTGCCAAATTCAGACGCTCCAACAGAATGTAAGGCTCTCCATACACCAGATAAGGGTACTAAAATATCCTACCTGGGCAGCACGCTCGGCAGACTATTCGGTAAAAGAATAAAACCCAAAGGAGAAGCCGAATGCACCGAAGGGATTGGCCAAATCACGCAGACAGATACGAGCCAGAAAGAGATAACAAAAGTAGGAGATGCATTCACATGCACTCCAGAAGTAAACTAATCTCCTCCCTTCACTTTTAATTAGTATATTAGGATTAGTATATATAGTATTATTTTCAACATTCTTTGTATTTAAGTATTTTGTTATTTTTAGTATTTTGTTATTTTACTTTATGATCAACGTTTTTATTTTAGATTCAGTGTTTTTAATTTTTAATAAAGTTATGAATGCAGAAAAATTTTGCCACATCAGGAAGTCTGCTGCCGTGGAAACACTTTGTCAGAACTACAGAATTACCAACGGGAAGAAACAGTGTAACGACTATCTGCCGAAAAATCCGCCGCGACAGTAACTGTACATCCAGGCAGTAAATGCCTAACGACTAGTATTTTTAACAGTCATATTTTTACAGCCTATATAAGCAGACTACAGCTAGGCATTATTTACTTTGCATTCTTGTTATCCTTACTTTCACAATCTTGCTCTCTCTATTTCGTGCAATTTTCAGAACAATCTCTATTGACTCCAGAAATTCTTAAACCACCTCACACGAAGAGTTCAATGGCTTATTACACAAGATTTGCCTCAGCCACTGTTGCTGAAAGATTCAATAGATCATTCGTTGCTCGACAACTATGGGAAGAGCATGGATTTCAAAAGAACAATGATATGAACTTCGACATTGAACCATATTTATTCGATAAGATTCAGCATCAGGATTGGGAGCCTTTATGTCTACAGCCTCAAGCAGCAAATGCCACAATTGTACGGGAATTCTACGCACATGGGCCGAGCAAGGATACTTTCTTTGTCCACTGCCGAGGCAAACCTGTACAACATGATGCCAAAGTCATAAATGACTTTTATGGTCTCATACCCACACGAGATGATCATGCCGACTATGTAGACAGTATCGCCACTCAAGACTATGAGGAGATTAAGGATGAGCTTTGTTACAACAACACTTCATGGGAAACCGGTGCCCATAAGGGTTCAGTAATACGGCAGAGTCTAATACTAGAGGCCAAGATTTGGTGCACGTTTGTCAAAAGACGACTTATCCCAACTTCCCACAATAGCACAGTGGATCGCAAAAGACTGGCACTGATCTAGTCCATCATCAAGAAGAGAGCATCAACGTTGGAGAGATCATCCTTCACGAAATACATGAGTGCGGTTAGAATGAACGCGGACCATTGTACTTCCCCTATTTAATCTCTGCCTTGTGCATTAATGCAGGAGATCCAGTCGAAGATACGGATGAATACACGCCAACTAGGCAGGGATGGACAAGAGACTTCTTCCATCGAGTTATGTAGAGCCTGTCCAAGAAACACCGTAGCAGTTCACTGCCCACTACACCACCGAAGGGCATTATTCAACAGAAGCATCATCCTCTGCTGAACCGACTGCCGGAGTAAACCCTTACCAAAAGATTTTACAAAGGATGGTAGCCATGGACCTTCGCCAACAGCGCTACATGGAGTACCAGCGCGACTTCAACACATCTCTGGCCAACATGATGATGTCGAGCTTTCCATATCAAGGGGCACAATTTTATGAATTCCCAGTCAATATATTCGTCACCGCCGCCCCTTATACCGATACAACACCTGCCCCAAGACCGCAACCATCTTTCCAGCCACGGCCGCTCCAATAGTTCTGTGCTACCGGACCCTCCAGGCCAACAAGGTCTGTCGAAGTATCATCTACTAGCCAAAGGCCATCCAAGAGGCGGACTGTCTTTAAATCTCCCCAAAGAGAACCGATTCCTATGCCCAGTCTTAGCAGGGATACACTATCCCGCGAGCTTGATGAATACCATAGTTCATCCCATGAATCAGCAAGACCCACTACCACGGCAGGAGGAGGAACATAAATCATGGACACTAACAAAGTGCAGCTGCATCGGCAGGCCAAACAACAACAATCACTAGGACAAGGATCCAGGAGAGAGGCACCAGCAGCAAGGCCTAGGAGAATGCTCCGTACAAGCAGCACCTCGGAGTCATTATAAATAATGCCTTATTGCTCTCATCTTTTTCAATATTTTAATTGTTGTTTGCTTTATATTTTGAGCATTGAGGACAATGCTCGGTTTGAGTTTGGGGGAGATTGAAGGTGCAGAAGCACTGCCGAGGCTACCCAATGTCGCGGTAATACCATAAAAGGGAGTAAATTTTTACTGAATTTTTTTTATATTCTCTTTTCTTGAATTTATATTTGTAATCTTTTACTGCCTTATGTCAGCTTTGCTTTAGTTTACTCCCTTAAGGCTATAGAAATTTTTCTCCTTACCATGGCCAAGTACTGTTTTGAAGGGATAACCATAGGATACTCATGGAATAAAACTTAGAAGCTTGCTTTAGGGTTAGACAAAAAATAAATACTTTTTGGATTTGTTTGATTTAGGAGTTCTTTTAATAAACTTAGGTGGTAAAGATTTAGAACTTGTTGGAAAAATAAATAGAGGTGTCTATCACCGGTACTAGTTTTGCTCTCCTTCGTACTAGAGGTGCCTGAAATTGGCTCTAGTATGCTAAATAGTTGTTAAGAAAAAGAATAAATAAGAAAAATAAGGAAAATAGAAAACACATATCTTGAGGTTCCCGAAATTGGCTCAATACTTGTTGTTTTAAGGAGATAGTTAATCCAAGATTCTACTTATCTTGAACTTAGAGTTTATCTAAGAAAGCCTTGAATCAGCCTTGTCCATTAAACGCACACACTCACCTAGCCCTAGAGTTTGTTTCTTAGTAGAAGTCCTTGGGTAAACTAGTGGCTAAAACAAAGAGATAGACATGACCATTGTGGGGCGAATAAATGGAAGAGTAAGACCAAAAGGGAGTAAGGTTTAGCAATTTGGTGTTTGACATTGCTTGAGGACAAGCAATAGTTCAAGTTTGGGGGTATTTGAATAGTGCCTAAAAGACAGTAATTTACTATCCTTCTTAAGGTACTTTATGCACCTATTATACACCCACTTGAACCGAATCATATACTCTTTGCTCAAATATTGGATATTCCGTTATTACCACATACAAAGTTAATATTTATAGAGAATACAGATATTATTACAATTTCTGTACATGCAGGAATATCTAGAGCCAAAGCGGCAAAAAAGTTGTGTTGAGGCCGAGACAGAAGACTGGCCGCGGCAAAATCCAGTGTGGCAGCATCAACAATGGAGGCGTATTGAAAGATGAAAATATATAGAATATTCTGGAAGACGAAGTGTATCAATTGGACCAGGCTAGCGTGCTCAAAACCCAATTCAAAGACCAAGCGGGAAACCCTTTCTAGAATGGTGACAAACTTGGAAATATCAGAATCCTTGAAGAAGATTTGTTCCCTGCTCTTAGTTAATGTCTATTTAGGAAAGGTTTTCCCTAGGTTAGGACTATAAATATACTAGCCGACCATATTGTCTAGGAGAGCCGATTTGTAGGGAAAACCCTTCCTCCCTAAGAGTTGTACTTTGACGACAACATATTCTAAACTTCTTAGGGATAGGTGAAGGTTGTTGATATTAGTGAGAGGAGATTGATTCTTGTATTCTTGCTCTTATGCAATAAAATCAGAGTTTGCTTATCCTATTGCCATTCCTTGTTCTTGTATCCAAGCTTGAGAGGGAAGTTTACAAGTAATCTATTTATCTAGCATCGAGAGGTGTAGATTCACAAAAGGGATAAGTACGGTGTCAGCGACACTTACTCGGCCTATACCCTTATGGAGGCACAAAGGGGTAGGTTAAGAGTTTCAGCAGCTAAAAGAAGTGTTGGATTGGTTGGTGGTTATCTTTGGTTTACGCCGAGAGGTATCGTCAAGGACTAAGCATCAACAACACTTTGACTCAGAGATGAGTGGAGTCACTTACGGACACTTTGCTGAACTTTGATACTTCTGCCCACGACCAAGAGATTGCCACGACAGAGGAGCATCAGCATTGCCGAGGCAGTATCTGTAGTACTATCGAAGCAATGTTGTGCGATTGTATCGGACAAGAAGAAGAAGATCAATTAAATCTACTAATTGACGCAACTGGATCTTACCCACTTTCTCTATAATCGTTCTCAACTCTTTATTTTATGTTTTGTTATTTAATTATTTAGTTAGATAAAACAAACCATCTTATTTGTGTTTTTATTTTATTCTCAGGAGCAAGGAAACGAAGGAAGACATATTAAGTATACCAATCCATGTAGAGACAATACACGATATACTTATCATTTTATTACTTAACGACGTATACACTTGCACTCAAAATAGCACTTATACCACGCCTATCATAGAACATGGTTACTTGTGTCCAAAGTGGGAATCCATGTAGTGGATATTTATTCAGTAACTCTCTATAGCGTTCCCAAGTCTCGTACATAGGTTTGTCATAAGCCTGTCTAAATGAAGTAATTTCAATACGAATTCGATCATATAAGTTTGTAGGGTTAAATCACATAATGAATTCTCGGCAGAGTTCACTCTAAGATCAAATAGATCCTGCCAGAATGCTATTCAACCAGGTCTTTTCCATATCCCTCAGTGAATAGGGGAAAAGTTTTAATATCAAAATGTCTTCTTGGACTCCTTGAATTTTGAAAGAGTTGCAAACTTCCATGAAGGATTTGAGATGCTGTCTGGCATCTTCAGTTGTGGCCCCACTAAATTGTCCAACAATATTAAGCATATTGAACATCACAGGTTTGAGTTCAAAGTGGGTTGCCTCAATCTCTGGTGTAACAACTCTGGGGTTCAATCTATTCAGATCTTCCACCAGAAAATCTTTGACATTTAACTGCAGCGGCTGTGTTGCGACAATGGTTGTTGTGGATGGCCTCCATTGCCTGCAGGTAGGTTCTGATTTTCTTGATTTATCGTCATGGCTCCTTGGATCTGTCTTTTCAAACCTTTGAAGGTTCTTTCGATTTCTGGGTCAATCTCGTATAGTGAATTGCTAGGGTTGGCCCTGGTCATACACCCAAATCAAATCAAATAAAAATAAAAATAAAAAACTAAAATAAAAGCAAGAAAATAAAGAAAATAAATTAGTTGTCAATCCCCGGGAACAGTGCCAAGAACTTGATGCGTGCTAAATATGCGCAATTAGAGTGCAAGTGTACACGTCAAGTAGTAAGTGATAAGTATTTATCGAGTTATCATCACCTCAGGGATTGGTGTACTTAATATGTTTCCCTTGATCTTCTTACCCTATAAAACAAAAGTAAAAACACAAATAAGTTTGAATATTGATTAAACTAAATAAACTAAACTAATTAAGGAGAGATCAAAGTATTTATCTAGTTGTATCGTATTGTGGATTCGATTGATCTACTTCCTGTCTTAATACAATTTCACTATATTGCCTCGGTAGTACTACAGATACTGTCTTCGGCAGCAACAATGTTCTCTGTCGCGACAATCCCTTGCTTTTGGGCAGATTTACCAAAGTTCGGCAAAGTGTCCTTGAATGGCTCCTCTTATCCCTAAGTCGAAACACTGTTGAAGGTCAGTCCTTAATGATACCTCCCGGTGTTAATCAATTATAACCAATAACCAATGCCACACTTCTTTTAGCCGCTGAAACTCTAACTTATTCCTAGGCCGAGTTAGTATCCTCCAATCAAGTTGAATATCGCACTTACTCCTTTCGTGAGTCTAACTCTCCTGATTCTAGACAAATATATTACTTACAAACTTCTCTTTCGGGCGTGGATGCAAGAACAAAGAATGGCAAAAAGTAAACAAACTTTGATATTTTATTGCATTGAAACAAGAAACAAAATACAATCTCCTCTCACAAAAACTCAACAACCTTCACCAAACCCTAAGAAAACGTAGAACATGATGGAAAGAATTATTCCTAAAACTCTCTCAAAACTCGGCTCTCTAGGTCTCTCTTTAGGATGGATATGACTTATATAGGATTGGCCTAGGACAAACTGATAAGTGCTCAACTCACTACCATTTTCTACACTTTTCATGGATATTTATCATCAATTCTACACCTACTTGAACCAATGCATGAGCTTAATGAGATATATTTAGGGATTATACCTTTGAAGATTATATTTGTAGAAAAAGGCGTACTTTACTGTATTTTTATATCTATGCAAGAATAAGTACTGCCGAGGCAACAGAATGAGGCCGAGGTAGGACCTGATGCCGAGGCAGCAGAGAATAAAAAGGCAATATGGCTGGCAATTGAAGGAGAAAAATGAGGAGAACGTTGTTGAGCAAGAAGCCCAAGAATCAAAGCTGAACAACACAAGAAAAGCCCAAGGACAAGGCAATGTAAGAACAAACTTTCTAGAAGATCAAACTTGGAAATATTTACCTTATGTACATAACTTGTTCCCTACTCCAAGTTGTACTCTAATTAGGAAAGGCTTGCCCTAGGCCAAGCCTATATAAGGCATAGCCGTCCTAGGGGTAAGAATACGAGATAAGAGACATTAGATTTGGCCAATACACCTATACCGAGAGAACTTTCACCTTAGAGACAATTCTTCCCATCATGTTCTAAAGTTCTCTTAGGGTTTGGTGAAGGTTGTTGAGTAATTGTGAGAGGAGATTGTACTTTGTTTCTTGTTCCTAATAAATAAAATATCAAAATTTGCTTATTTTTTATCATTCCTGGTTCTTACATTCAAGCTCGAGAGAGAAGGTTGTGCATAATCTATTTATCTAGTATCGAGAGAGTTAGATTCATGAAAGGGATAAGTACGGCGGGAAACACTAACTCGAACTAGAGATAGGTTAAGAGTTTCAGCGGCTAAGAGAAGTATGGAATTGGTTGGTGATTATAATTGATTCACACCGAGAGGTAACATCAAGGACTGGTCATCAATAGTATTTCGACTTAGAGATAAGCAGAATCGTTAAAGGACACTTTGTCGAACTTTAGTAAATCTGTCCAAGAGCAAGAGATTGTTGTGACAGAAAATATTGTCGCTGCCGAGACAATATCTGCAGTACTACCGAGGCAGTGCAGTGCAATTGTATTGGACAGAAACAGATCAATCAAATCCACATTACGGCACAAATGGATCCAACCTTATCTCTCTCCCATATTCAATTTCTCATTATTTAGCTAGTTTATTTAGTTTAATCAATATTCAACTTATTTGTGTTTTTACTTTTACAGAAGCAAGAAGACCGAAGAAAACATATTAAGTACACTAATACCTGAGGAGAAAATAACTAGATAAATACTTATCACTTATTACTTGATGGGTACACTTGCAATTCAATTACGTATATTCATCACGTATCAAGGTTTTGGCACCATTGCCGGAGATTGAAAACTAAATTTTGTTTTCTTTATTTTCTTGCTTTTAGTTATTTTTACTAACATATTTTCTTCTTCTTAAAAAAAATTATTTATAGGTGTGTTTCAGGTTGAAGGATTTTCAAGATGCAAGGAGAAATAAAGAAATCTATTATGGAGTTAATGTTGGAAGATATGAATCGAACCAATCAAGAGTTTCCCAGATTAAATGATGATTATCTATGCCAACCAAGAGCAACCCAACAAGTTCATGCCTGATAGATTTTTTCTTTAATTGTGGAGATGATCATTTGGTTAGAAATTGCCCATACAATACTAGAACCTATACCCACAAAGAGGACCATAGATGGAACCAACAATAAAATCTTTCATGGTATGATCAAAACGCTCAAAATTTCTTTTACCATGACAATTTTGTTAATGATACAGATATGCCATGTCAATATAATTCTTCTCAAGAGTATCCAAATTCATTAGAGGAAACATTGAAAGAGTTAATGGCCAGAATGAAAGAATTAATGACAGAGCAATCAAGGTTATTGGATGCAAGCATAGCTAGATTGGATGCAACCTTGAAGGATTCAGAAAATCAATTGCAGAGATCCGAATATACCATGGATAACATGACCCAACAATCAATCCTTAGGGATACTGAAATCCCAACACTAGGGGACAAGGAGGGAATTCTGGAACCTCTGAGTTTAGAACATGTTGATGAGAAAGACTGTCAAATAATGGATGAGTCTTCCGAGATTCCTGCCGCAATAGTAGAGAAGCCTAAACAGGGCAATGTTACGATACCACTCAACGAGGATGATGAAAGTAATGCTCTCAAAAATTCTAAGGAGCCTGATTCTCAAGATGATACGGCAACAATGAGGCTAAAAAGGGAATTTGAGGATTACTCTCACTCACAGTTGCCGGGATAATTAAATGACGACATGCTCGATCAACAAGATGGCGATGCCATGATAATGGAATATGAGATGGTAATGATTGAACCCTTTGAATTCTTTAAAAACTCATCTCTTCCATTGCAGGTATCTTTTGAGGAATCAACGTTATAAGATTTGAAGCCATCACAAATAGGATATGATTATTTGGAAATTGATATTTTTGTGGTAATTCTATCTAATAGTAGCTCTAAACCAAAATCTCTACTGATAGAGATTTTTGAGAAGCATAAAGAACAATGTGAGTTGATTCTTGAAGACTTTAAGAAAGATGGTTCCTCACTTGACTTACACCGAATTTTGGCAAAAGATTGTCACGATAATTGGCTATCACAGCAAATGCTACGACAACGAAGGCTATATCCAACTATGATGGAAGCCAACAAGAATGAGGTAATTAAATGGTTAGATATTGATATAATTTTTCTAACGAGATATTCATGCCTTCAGGAATAATATCAAGTTGAAGGATAGACATGGACTATAAAAGAACATAAATAGAAGGCACCTCCACCATGATAGCATAAATGGGAGTATCTGTACCCGCATTAGCCCATATGTTTTTTAGTAGAATAGTCACTCGATGGAGGGTGCGGATGGACTATAAGAAATATCGGAAACGATCCTCAATAATTTTTCTTTATATTCTTATTTTATATTAATTTTCTCTTTTATTTGGTATTTTCATTATTGTATTTAGGAATAATTATTTTCTCATTACTTAATTTTTCTTTCTTTATTGATGTTTATCTTCTTAGGTTAGGATAATAAAGCAAGAATAAAAGTGAAGCAGTTCACAACAGGAAGTCTGCTACCGTGGTAGTAAACAGTGTCAGAGTAGCAGCAGTCCCAACAAGCAAAAACAATATAACGGTTATCTGCCGAGATGCCCACCAGGGCATTAACTATTTGAAACGGCAGTAAATGCTAACAGGCAGTAAATTCAAAATGACTACAAAACGGTTAGTGGTTAAAACGGTCACACTGTCGAGACCTATATAAGCAACATCCTTCTATTGAACTATTCACTCTTGCGTTCTTGATTTTCTTTAGCATTCTACTACAATCTTGCTCTCATAATACTCATTGTCAATCTTCTTGAATTTTTCAGAATCTTTCAAAACCCTCAAGCCTTACAACTCATTCATGGCAGCATACAATCTCTTTGCCCTTGCCATTGTTGCAGACCGATTCAACAAATCTTTTGTTGCTCGGCAGTTATGGAAGGAGCAAGGATTTCAGCAATCAGAGGAGGAAAACTTCGGCATTGAACACTATTTGTTCAACAGGATTCAACATAAAAAATGGCAACTATTCTGCCTACAACATGACCACGCTAATGCAACCATAGTACGCAAGTTTTATGCACATGGACCGAGCAGGGACAACCCCTATGTCCACTGCTGAGGCAGACCTATCTGCGTTGATGCTGAAACAATCAATGAGTTCTACGGCCTAGCACCAAAATGAGATATGCATACCGAATTCATAGACGACATCACCACACAAGACTACAAGTTGATTAAAGACGACCTCTGTTACAACAATACTCCATGGGAAATCGATGCCCATAGAGGTTTTGTGACAAGGCAAAGCCTCAAGCCCGAGGCAAAATTGTAGTGCACATTCATCAAAAGACGCCTCATCCCTACCTCCCACACCAGCACAGTGGACGGAAAAAGATTGTTGTTGATCCAATCAATTATCAACAAGAGGAGCATCAATGTTGGAGAGATCATTCTACACGAAATTCATGATTGTGGTAAGAAGGAACGTGGATCGTTATATTTCCCATGTTTAATATCTGGTTTGTGTATTGCTATAGGAGTACCAGTTGAAGATACAGACGAATACAAACCAACGAGGCAAGGATGAACGAGAGAATTTTACCTCAGAGTGATGCAAATCACGTAGGCAGAACCTATCCAGGCAACACCATAGCAGTTCACTACTGACTTCACTGTCGGCACACAATACATGGCAGATATGCCTAGCACTGTTGAAGCCCCTGTCGCAGCAGACCCCTACTAGGAAATTCTTCAGAGGATGGAAGCCATGGACCTTCGCCAACAATGATATATGGAATACTAGTGAGACTTCAACAACACCCTTGCCCAGATGATGATGCAGAACTTTCCCAACCAAGGAGCACAATTTCTAGAATTCCTACCAATATATTTGTAACGGTAGTGCCTTACACAGAGACCACTCCTGCCCTAGGGCCAAGACCATTTTTCACCTCCAGACCGCAACAGCATTTCTACGCAGCCGGCCCATCTAGCGTAACAGACCTTGTCGTGGCATCATCCGTAAGTAGAAGACCTCCAAGCGAGTCTTTAGCACTCCTTCAAGATCTCTAATACCAATGAGAAGTCTTTCGAGGGAAATCGATGAATACGTCTACTACGGTTCATCCGATGCCGAGTCTAGCATCTAGCCTACCGGGGCAAATCCAGAGAACGAAAGCGGCACATAGATTATGGTCATTAAATATGAAGGAGGAGAAGAAGTCAATGCCCTAATAAAAGGGGCAACACCTACGAGAATTCAACTGCCGAGAAGAGCAAAGACATTACCATCACCAAGGGGACAACCATAAGCAACTAGACCAAGGAGACAAATTGTGGAAGAAAGTTCTTTTGAGTCATCATAATCTTTTCCTCTTGTTGCTTATATATATTGTTTTCCTTTACCTACTTATATTTTTTTACCTACTGCCTGCCCCTAAATTAACCATTGAGGTTAATGCTTGGTTTGAGTTTGGGGATGTAGAGCTACTACCGAGGCAATTTACTGTCGTGGCCTTGCCATGAAAAGGAAGTTTTTAATGATAAAATTTTTCGTTTTATATCCACCACTGTACTTAAAACTGTTGTCATACTTTTGCACTGCTCTTCATCAGTATTATCTTAATTTATTCTTAAAAGCAATAGAAATCTTTCTCCTTACCATAGTTAGGATCTGTTTTGAAGGCTTAATTCTAGGATACTTAAGGAGAAAACCTTAAGAAGCTTGCTACAAGTTTGAACTTTAAAAACACTTTTGGGACTTGTTTGGCTATAGGAATTCTTTTAATAAACTTAGGTGATAAAGACTTAGATTTTGGAAAGGTGACTAGTGGTTCCTATGATCGGCTCTAGGAAAAACTCTTCTTCATGCTAGAGGTACCCGATATTGGCTCTAGTATTCATAAAAGAATAGCAAAAGAAATAAGGAATTAAGAAATAGAAAACACAATACTTGAGGTGCCCGAAATTGGGTCAAGGAATTGTTGTTATAAGAAGAGTTCACTAAATCCAAGTCTATTTATCTTTAACTTAGAGTTTATCTAAGAAGGCCTTTATTCAAATTTGTCCAAAAAAATGCACACACACACTAGCCTTATAGTTTGTCTTCTAAGTACACCCTTAGGAAACCGAAAGGTTAAGTCTAAAGAATAGACACAGTTATGATGGAGAGAATAGATGGAAGCATAGGACCAAGAGAGAATAGAGTTTAACAAATTGATGGTTTGCATTACTTGAGGACAAGCAATAGTTCGAGTTTGGGGGTGTGATAAGTTCTCAACTCACTATCACTTTCTATACTTTTCATGGGCACTTATCATCAATTCTACACCTACTTGAACTAATGCATGGGCTTAATATGATATATTTAAGGATTATACCTTTGAAGATTATATTTATAGAAAAATGAGTACTTTACTACATTTTCATATCTGTGCAGGAACAAGTACTGTCGAGGCAGCAGAATAAGACCAAGGTAGGACCTGATGTCGAGGCAGTAGAGAAGAAAAAGGCATTATGGCTGGCAATTGAAGGAGAAAAATAAGGAGAACGTTGCTGAGCAAGAAGCCCAAGAATCGAAGCTGAACAACATAAGAAAAGCCCAAAGACAAGGTCACGTAGGAAGAAACCTTCTAGAAGATCAAACTTGGAAATATTTACCCTATGTACATAACTTGTTCCCTACTCCAAGTTGAACTCTAATTAGAAAAGGTTTGCCCTAGGCCAAGCCTATATAAGGCATAACCATCCTAGGGATTAGCATACGAGATAAGAGACATCAGATTCAGCCAATAAACCTATACCGAGAGAACATTCACCTTAGGGACAATTCTTCCCATCATGTTCTAAAGTTCTCTTAGGGTTTGGTGAAGGTTGTTGAGTAATTGTGAGAGTAGATTGTACTTTCTCTCTTGTTCCTAATGCAATAAAATATCAAAGTTTGCTTATTCTTTGTCATTCCTTTTTCTTACATTCAAGCTGAAGAGAAATGTTTGTGTGTAATCCATTTATCTAATATTGAGAGAGTTAGAATCACGAAAGGGATAAGTACTGTTTTTCAATAGGGTTTAGTGAAGGTTGTTGAGTAATCCATTCGTTGTTCTTACCTTGTCCTTAGGCTTTTCTTGTGTTGTTCAGCTCCGATTCTTGGGCTACTTGTTCAACAACCTTCTCTTTATTTTCTCCTTCAATTGCCAGCCATATTGTTTTTTCTCCTCTGCTGCCTCGGCATTAGGTCCTACCTCGGCCTCATTCTACTACCTCGGTAATACTTGTTCCTGTATAGATACGAAAATGCAATAAAGTATGCCTTTTCAACAAATATTATCTTCAATGGTGTAATCCCTAAATGTATCACATTAAGCACATGCATTGGTTCAAGTAGGTATAGATTTGATGATAAGTGCCCAAGAAAAGTGTATAATGTGATAGTGAGTTGAGCACTTATCACACCCCCAAACTCGAACTATTGCTTGCCCTCAAGCAATACAAACCATCAATTTGTCAAACTCTACTCTTTCTTGGTCTTATGTTTCCATCTATTCTCCCCACCAAACTATGTTTATTCTTTAGACTTAATCTTTCGGTTACCTAAGGGTATACCTAGAAGACAAACTATAAGTCTAGTGTGTGTGTGCATTTTTGTGGACAAATTTGATTAAAGGTTTTCTTAGATAAACTCTATGTTCAAGACAAATAGACTTGGATTTAGTGTACTCTTCTTATAACAACAATTTCTTGAGCCAATTTCGGGCACCTCAAGTATTGTGTTTTCTTCTTTTTATCTCTTTATTTCTTTTGCTATTCTTTTATGCATACTAGAGCCAATTTCGGGCACCTCTAGCATGAAGAAGAGTATTTCCTAGAGCCGGTTATAGGTACCTCTAGTCACCTTTCCACAGATCTAAGTCTTTATCATCTAAGTTCATTAAAAGAATTCCTATAGCCAAACAAATACCAAAAGTATTTTAAATTTCAAGCTTATAGTAAGCTTCTAAGTTTTTATCCTTAAGTATCCTAGAATTAAGCCTTCAAAACAGATCCTAACTATGGTAAGGAGAAAGATTTCTATTGCCTTTATGAATAAACTAAGACAATACTGATGATGGGCAGTGCAAGAGTATGGCAACAGTTTCAAGTAAAGTGGTGGACATAAAACAAAAAATTTTATCACTAAAAACTTCCTTTTCATGGTAAGGCCACGACAGAAGATTGCATTGGTAGTGGCTCTATACCCCCAAACTCAAACCGAGCATTATCCTTAATGATTAATTTAGGGGCAGACAGTAGGTAAAAATATAAGCAGAAAGAATTAAATGAGCAACAATGAAAAAAAAGAAGAGAACTTATAAAGATTCGGAAGAGCTTTCTTCCATAATTTGTCTCCTTGGTCTAGCTACTGATTGTTGTACCCTTGGTGATGGTGATGGTTTTGCTCTTCTCGGAGGCTGAACTCTCGTTGGTGTTGCCCTTTGTATTGGAGCATTGAACTCTTCTCCTCCTTCATCGTTTGTGTCCACTATCTCTGTGTCGCCTTCGTTCTCTAGATCTGCCCCGACATTCTGAATGTTTGGCTCGGCATCAAATGAACCGTGGTAGACGTATTCATCGATTTCCCTTGAAAGACTACCCATTGTAATTAGGGATCTTTGGAGAGTGTTGAAGACTGACCTTCGTTTTGAAGGTCTTCTCCTTGTGGATGATACCGCGGCAGGGTTTGCTGCCCTAGATGAACCAGCTGCGTTGAACTACTGTTGCGGTTTGGAGGTGAAAATTGGTCTCGGCCCTTTGGCTGGAGTTGTCTCTATGTACGGCGCTACTATGACAAATATATTTGCAGGGAATTCTGGGAATTGCGCCTATTGGTTGGGAAAGTTCTTGATCATCATCTGAGCAAGGGTGCTATTGAAGTCTCTCTGGTACTCCATATATCTCTATTGGCGAAGGTCAATGGCTTTAATCCTCTAAAGAATCTCTTGGTAAGGGTCTGCTGTGGTAGGGGCTTCGGTAGTGCCAGGAATCTCTGCTGTGTACTGGGTGCCGGCAGTGAAATCAGTAGTGAACTGCTGAGGTGTTGCCTGATCAGGTTCTGCCTGCGTGATCTGCGTCACTTTGTGGCAGAATTCTCTTGTCCATCCTTGCCTAGTTGGTTTGTATTCGTCCATGTCTTCAATTGGTACTCCTACAACAATACACAAACCAGATATTAAACAAGGGAAATATAAAATCTATGTTCTTTCTTACCATAATCGTGAATTTCTCGTAGAATGATTTCTCCAACATTTTGTTCGGACCACCGGCACACCCCATGGCGCAGCAGAACAAAATTACGATGGTCTTTCCAGTGATCCATGTACGTTTAATCCAGAATCAAGAGGAAGAGTTACGATAACTTACATTGGGTTCCTTGATAAACAACAAAAACAACAATTAGATTTGCGGTAATCACGATCATTTGACAATTCAAATCTTTAGCCTCCACGAATATCGTCTCGGCCTCTACTCAGTTCACCCGATTAAGAGAGCAAAATCTCGAAAAATTATTTTTCGTGATTCTAGGGTTTGGAATTCGGAATTCTCTATATTGGCTGCTAGATAAAAATATCCTTTATATAGGTGTAATCCTAAGTATAAGACTTTGATTTTGAGTTTGTTTAGGAAATAATTAATATTATTATTTCCTTAAATTTTGGAGTCTATTTAATTCAAATTTGAAAAGGGATATAATTACTTTAATTATATCCTTTATATTTAAAATTCGGGATTAAATATAATCTAATTATACATATATATTTTTGTTCATTTTCAACCATTGGGCGTGATCTTGTAGGCTCATTGTAACGTTAGTTATAATATTACAAACAATGAGTGACATCTAGCAATATATTATTGTCATCTAAGTTACAAGAGATCATAATTTGATGTATCATGTCCGTGACCAACTCTTTTAATGTATTTTATCCTTTTGTCCTTTTATATATTTAATAGGCACAAGTCTTGGAATAGTCACACATGTATAGCCTATTTTAATGTTTCTTGATATCTAAAGTGAACTACTTTTAATGAATAATTTGTGATATCTCATATCAACGTATTAATGCATGACCATGCATTTTTAGTCTCACTCAATCAAGTGGCCTTTGATAAATTTTCCTATTATGTAGGAAGGACACATCCTATCTTGATCATTCACATCTCACTACATACATTGTAATATGTCCAATGTCAGTTTTTATAGTGTAACTAATTACGAGACACATTTAACTGCATCAAAACATAAAATAACATATATCGAGATAGTAATAATCTTAAGTCTAAGAATCATACATATAGTTGTCACTATGAGCAATATCGTGACCGTCACATAATAATCCAAGATATATGCTCATAGTGGGACAATCCAATATATTATTCTCTACTAATATATTCATGTATTAATTCTAACATCTCTATGTCACTGACAACTCATTGTCATCAATTAATCACATGTTAGTCTTAAGCGTATTATTATTTTCCATACCCATAATAATGCTTGACTAAGGATATTTTAATAATAATACATATATTATTATATGGACCTTATTGTTTCTCAGTTTATGTTATGCATTGACACATATATCTGAAAACAACAATGTCAATGCATTTATTCTATAAAATTGGCAAATAAAAGTATTCTTACAATCATCATATGATTTCTCTTTGGACATACTCTAACACATTTAAGCTCCTCTTGTTGATGATTGATTGGATCAACACCAGTCTTTTGCGGTCCACTGTGTTATTGTGGGAGGTAGAGATGAGTCGCCTCTTGACAATGTACACCACAGTTTGGCCTCGGCCTTGAGGCTTTGCCTCATCACAGAACCTCTATGGGCACTAGTTTCCCATGGAGTATTGTTGTAACAAAGGTCATCCTTGATCAATTTGTAGACCTGGATGGTGATGTCGTCTATGAATTCGGCATGCCTATCACTAATGGGGATGAGGCCATAAAAATCGTTAATTGCCTCGGCATCAAGTCGGACAGGCTTGACTCGGAAGTGGACAAATTGTCCTTGCTCGGCCCATGTGCATAAAACTCTCTCACTATGGTGGTATTTGCTTGTGGAGGTTGTAGACAGAATATCTCTCATTCTTGACATTTAATCTTATCCATTAAGTAACGTTCGATGCAAAAGTTTTTCTCCTTTGAATGTTGGAATCCTTGCTCCTCTCACAACTGCCGAGCGACAAACAATCTGTTGAATCGGTCTGCAACAATGGCAGGGGCAAATCGAGTGAATGATGCCATTGATGAGTTGTAAAGATTAAGAGTTTTGAAAAGATTCTGAAAAATTCAAGAAGATTGATAGAGAGTTTTTACCCACTGTTTTTGGATCTTAAATGGATTATTTTTAATGTGTTAGGATGTTTATAAATTGTTTTTAATATCCCTAATCCCGGACTATAGGCTTAAGTAAAGTTTGGTGTGTTCTGACAAGTTTTTGGTCTAAGTTTTGATAGGTTTTAAGGGTTGTTGTGTAGGGATCCTACTTGTTGGTTTCTTTTGTTATTTTAGAAGCATTAAACCCATTGGCTTTGATGCTTGAAATAGGAGAAGAGTTAGGCGATCGCGTTTGAAGGCGTTCGAGTTTGTTTCGGTGATTTGGCGAGCAAGTATCGGTTATCGGTGAGTGGATTATGAGAAATGTCGATTCGATATAGTTTTATATGTGTTTTCAATGGTTTGGGGGTATAGGGATGATTTGAAAACCTCCTTATACTCGGAAGTAAGTTTTAAGTATTACTTTCTTAAATGTTCTCATATTATGTCGTGTTTTTACAATGTTAATTATCATACTAGTAATTTAATCCTTATTATATTAAAATTTAAATTATAAAGATTATAATCATAATTTTAATCCTTATTATATTAAAATTTTTAATATTATATATAATATTATATTTTTCGTACCCTTATCGAACCCGTATCTTGTAATTTTGTAAAATACCGTTTTCCGTCCCCGTACTCCTATTTATATCCGTGCAACTTAGACTACTACCTTCTGAAATTTAAATCTTTTATCGACCTATAAATATAAAAATAATTAAACATTACTAAAAAAGGCTTGACTCGATTCCGTGCCACCTGGTTCAGTCACCTCATGGGGAGATCTTAGCCATAAGATTTTGAGTCTAATACAACTTCCAACACTTACTGCCAAGCTGCAAGGTGGGATCAATATATTTAACGAGACATGATGCTCGGGAAAGATTCAAAGATCTATTAAGAAGGTGTGTAATGTATGGATTCTCAAAGTGAACGTAAATACAGACATTTTTTCATGGACTAAATGCACAAAAAGTATTTTTCTTGATGTTTCAGTAGCCATTTCATTTTTGAAAAAAAAAACTACACAAAGTTGGTAACATCTTGGAGAGAATTTTGATCAATGATTTTGAATATCCGAATAGGGACTGAAAATAGGGTCAATGAAAAACTAAAGGTTGATGAAGTATCATCTATCCATGCTAAAATTTCTAATCTTACTAGTATCGTGAGAACCTTACAATAGAATAATGAATCCTATGAAGTGAAAGCCTTAGAACCGTTTTGCACTAGCTGTGGAAAAAACCACAATATATATGAATACCAAGATAATCATGAATTGTTAAATTATATTTACAATGTAAATCGTAATTTTAATATCAACTTAAACACTTATAACCCTAGCTTGGGGGAATCAAGGAGGGAACCAGTACAATGCACCCCAATAGAACAATGCCTAGAATAGGATGTCATGCCACGTTAACATAATGCTCATGTAGGATTTGGCTAGAATATTCAACGATTACAGAATAATTTTTTTGGAGGGCAAAAGAATTGCCAAGAAACTCTGACAGATGACATGAAATGGAATATTGCAACTGTTAACAGTTTGGCAGCTTCAATGCGGAATTTGGAAGTCTAGATTGGACAGAATGCAACTCCTCTAATTAGTATATGATGAGTGCCCAAAAGTCCTCATTTTTTACATCATTTTCCCTCTCAACTATTGTTAATAAAGATATTTAAAGGCGATAATGGATACTTCTGTTGATTTTCCATATTTTAGCATCCGTACATTGATTTAATGAATTTATTTATTATTTAGCATAAACAGATGCATATGATGAATTTCTTTCTTAGACAGGAATTATATCATATAACGAGTCAAAAGATGGATGCTGAATTGCAGAATAGCACCCGCCATGACAGTGCTTTTGGAGGCCGCAACAATAGCATAAAGACAACAATTGATGCTTGACAGAGAGAGAAAAAGTTGCCGAAAGTAACGGATATAAAGCAAGAGAAAGAAGAAACAGTTTAAGGAGTCAAAGCCCTGGTCAAAGTTAAATGCGGGAAAGAAGAGTTATTTTAGGAAATAAGAATAAAGTTTATTAGTTAATTAAGGGTTGTAATTCCTTTCTTTTAAGAACTCTTTGATTGCATCGAAAACATTAACCTAGGGTTGAGACTATATAAACCCCCTTAGGTCTAGGTTTAAAGAGGGAGAGTCAGTTTACACACACATCATACCTTTATCCGCCGATCACATTATGTTCTAACTTCTTCGGAGGTTTAGGTTGATTGTGAAATAGTTGAAGAAGAAGGTTGTATTATTTTGATATTTATTAATGCAAAACTTGTTTCATAGTTTATTCTCTCTTGGCACTTAACTTTCTTTGCATATGATCTTGAGATGATAATTATGTGAAAGAAAATCTATTTGTCTAATATTGGGAGAGTTAGGCTCACGAAACGAGAGAATACGGTCTTTGCTCAAGGGCGTCGACTAACTCGGTTAAGAGATTAACCGCCCAGGATTTCAACGACTAACAAGACGCATGTGTTTGTTTGTTGTTCGCCCTTGATTTACGCCGGGAGGTATCATCAAGATGTGGATTTCAACAATTCTCTTCTCTTAGGAATAAGGAAGAAAGACATACAAGGATGCTCTGTCGAACTATGGAAAGTTGAATTTTCGATAAGGCATAACCCTGCCTAGGCAGCTATGACGACCCATTATGCGATCCGTCAAGGCGGCAGTTCAACCCATTGCATTAATAAGTGGATAAATAATACAATTGGTTTCTCCTCTACAAAGCACTCAACCTAACTTCATCCTTCTTATAATTATATTTACGTTAATTAGTTTATATTAGTTAATTTATTTAATCTAATCCAACAAATTATTTGTGTTTCTACTCTTTTTTAGTGCAGTCTTAAGAAGTAGTGAAGTCGACAAGTCCCTGTAGGTTCGACAACCTAAAGTATTACAATCTGATAAATGTGGAAATAGATAGGACTTCCGAGCCTTCATCAGATTTTGCGCCGTTGCTGGGGACTGACGCTTAATTTTACTACCTATTATTTATGCACCCTTTTCTTTTTCTTTTTATTTATTTAGTTCATATTTTTAGTTTATTTTAATTTATAAGGGTTGTTTTGTGTATGACCAGGTCCAATCCGACTATTGACCAATATCCTTACGATCCAGAAATGGAAAGAACAACACGAGATCTAAAACGTAGAGCGTGCCAAAGAATGAATCAAGCACCTGGCCAACAGAAGAACACTGATATGAATGCTATTGAGGTAGACAACCGCGACACATTCGCAGTGGTTAATCCAACGGAACTTCCAAGACAGGAACGTGTAACAGGAATGTTCACGAATAGTTCGTGATTATCTTGAGGAAGATTTGGATGGATTAACTCTTATCGTTGTGATGCCTAAAATAGAGGTAGAGAGCACTTCAAATTAAAACCGGTCATGTTCAACATGATCAACACCCTAGACCAGTTTGGAGGTTCGGCCAATGAAGATGCTCGACAGTATCTTAAATCCTTTTTGGAAATTTGTAACTCGTCCAAGCTGTCGAGAGTCTCAGCTGACATCTTTAAGCTGAAATTGTTCCCATATTCACTAAGGGATAGAGCAAAATTTTGATTAAACAACCTCCAGCCAGGATCATTGAGTTCATGGATAGAACTATGCCGAAGTTTTCTTGCCCGATTCAGTTACACAAGTATGACTGATAAATCAGAAACGATATCACATCATTCAAGCAAGATGAAGATGAATCAATGTATGAGGCATGAGAAAAATATAGAGAACTATATAGAAAATGCCCTATACATGGTCTGCCCGAGTGGACTCAGGTATCTATCTTTTACAACGCAGTTAATACACCCACAAGGATGATGCCTGATGCTTCCGCAAATGGCATCCTCTTAGACCGCCCACCCATGAGAGTTTAGAGATTTTGGATAGGTTGGCAAAGAATGACTATCAACACTCAACCACCAGAAAAGGCATAACTATGCGAGGTGTGACAAATCCTGAATCTTTCATATTCTATTCTAGCCCAATTGTCCGCCTTGACAAACATGGTGAAAGATCTGCAAAAGCTGAGTCAAGTTCGAGAAGTTAAAGTAGTCACTATTTTCTGTGAAATATATGGTGACAACCATGATTCGAACACATCCCGCATAACACAAAATCTTACTTCTATATTGTAAATTTTAACAAAAACAATATATCCAACAACTACAATCCATCATGGAGGAAACACCCAAATCTCTCATGGAGTAACCCAAACAATACACTTAACCTGCAAAATCAATCTATCGGATTCCAGTAGAACAACAGATTTGCTCAGCAGTAGATGCCATAGCAGGTATTGCTGCCACTACAGACAATAGATGTCCAAACTCTAGAGAACACTCTATAAACATTCATGGCTCAGACTAATGCCTACATTGCAACACCAATATGTTCATTCAAAGAGCCGACACTTTCATGGATAGAACATAAATGAGAATGCAGAATAACGAAGCTTCTCTCAAATCGTTGGAAACCACAGTAGGACAAATGGCACAACAAATGAAAAGCAGACCCATAGGAGGTCTCCCTAGCAATACTAAAGTCGCTAGAACTGGTCCTCATGAAAAATGAAAAGCCATATCTACCAGAAGTGGTTTATAACTAAAGGATCCTGAGATACCTACTTAGACAGTAGGTAAGACCCCTAAAACAGTAGCTCCAAAAGCAACTACTGAAGAAAAACATGAGGCAAAAGAACCAACAGATACTATCAACGAGACCGCCACAGTAGATGATGTCATACCCGCACCTCAGATAAGGTTCCACTACAATGAAAAGATTGAGTATCTGCGTCTACCACCACCTTTTTCACAAAGGTTGAAATAGCAAAAACAAGAGTACCAGTTTAAGAAATTCCTAAACATACTTAAATAGGTACATATAAACATACCTTTGGTGGAGGCAATCAATGAAATGCCCAACTATGCTAAGTTCCTTAAGGATATCATATCCAAAAGGAAAAAAATTGGAGAATTTGAAACTGTTGTTGCGACAGAAGGGTGTATGGCAAAAATGCATAACAAAGCTACAATCAAAAGAAAAGACCCTAGTAGCTTTATCATACCTTGCTCAATTGGTGACCAATACGTGGGTAAGACATTATATGAATTAGGCGCTAACATTAATCTAATGCTGAAGTCAATATTCCAGATGCTAGGCATCGGGAAAACAAAACTAACAACGGTGATGCTACAATTGGCAAACCACTCTTACGTACAACTAGAAGGAAAAATCGAAGATATTCTGGTAAAAGTGGATAAATTTATCTTTCCTTCTAACTTATTAATTCCTAATTGTGAAGCAGATGAACATGCATCAATCATATTGGGAAGTCCATTCCTAGCCACAAGAAGAACATTGATCGACTGTGAAAAAGGTGAATTGGTCATAAGGGTCAATGACCAACAAGTGAAGATAAATGTATTCAAAAATATAACGCATCCGGATGAACCAGATGACTGTAAGAACATTGAAGTAAAAACTGAATTTAACTTCGAAGCAGAAACGGATTACCTAAACAACAACTATCGAAGCAACCTCTGCCGAGGCAACACTTCCCTAGAACAAAAATACATCAGAAAGATGCCACCTGATGAGGAGACAACAACTGGGATATCAACTTCTTGTCCATCTAAAAAGAGGAAGATGGTTGTTGCTAGAGATATTGTAACACTTGTATATAAGTGAGTAAAAATAAAAGGGTTGAGAAGTGTGGTTGTGGGGTTTCAAACCCACGACCTTTAGTTGCTTGACCAGTAACCCAGCCACTTGAGCTAGATAGCTCTTAAGATTTAATCTCTCACAACTTGCCTAACATACCTTGTTTCGGATAATAATAATAATAGTTAATTCAAAATATATCAGGTTATCATATTGGACCCATATCAAATCTAGAAACAATCTTTTTTTTTCTTTCGAACCAAAACTCCTCTCTCACCCACCTCTTCGATCACCGGCCGATCCCCTTCATCGCTGGACCGTGGCTTACACCGCCACCGTTGCCGTGTCCGCTACAAACCTCCCAAGCGAAACCCCTCTACTGATGCGCGCGTTCGCCGTCACCTCCGCCGCGAATCGAAGCTCGAAGCTTTGCTTGAGTTAGGGTTTTGATCCTTTCGAAATCCGTGAATCTGGCCTCCGTTCGACATCGTTCCAGCACGTCATCACCGTCACCGTGTCCACCGTGATAAGGCGAGGAAAATGCCTCTGGTCCCGCATCAGATGGTCATCGTTCGGGCCTTCACCGGAGAAACTCTTCTCATTTGTTTTTAGGTGAGATTTGGTTCGTTTTAAGGTTGATTCTGGTTTTCTGATGAGTATATGTTGGAATTAATCTGGTCTGGAGGTTTTTCTGACCTGAAAAGGGTGTTTTCGGCCGTTTTAGGCCGCGCGTGGCCTCCACACGCCGCTTGAGGCGATATCCAGCCACCATGGATAGCTGCCGGGAGCCAGCCGATCCGAACCGGTCTAACCCGAACCGACTTATTGACTAGACCCGACCCGTTGACCAGACCTGACTCGTTGATCGAGCTGTTGACCAGTGATATCAGCGTTGACTGCTGACGTGGTAGTTGACGTGGCAACTGACGTCAGTGTTGATTGCTAACGTGGCTGTTGACGTTAGTGTTGACTTTGACCAGAAAGTCAAAATTTTCAAAAACCTTTATTTTATGTTTTCCGACATCCTGAGTCCATCTGTGAAGTCCGTTTTTCGAAATTCAATCCCGAAAGCCTCCAAATTGGACTTTAAAGTCTCGAGTCAATCTTTTCTTCTAAGTTAAGTTAAGTTTAGAGTCTTAATCTGGGTCTAATATCGATACTTGGTTATTTATAGGATCTCATAGTCCTCCCGGTCGAGTACTAACCCATCCTGGTTCCTCTCGATTCGACCAGACTCATGATCCGATCGTGACCCCGTCCTGTACTGCTGTAGAGTGAGGCTCGACCGCCCAGTCGACCACCTGTTCGATTCTGCCCTTTTGAGGTGTATTTCCTTGTGCGCTATATGATTTTATATTATTGTTATCCCGTTTTAAACAAACCAAGCATATGCACATGACTATTTTTCGGATTTTATCTAGACATATATTTTGAACCTGATCATATTCTGTTTTACTGTAAGCCTTGTATATTCTGTATAATATTTTCTGATTTAGTGTTACATGATATCAGATTATTTACTTTCATTGCCATCATTATTCCTGCTATTATTGCATGCCTGTTACTTTAGGATTGGGATGATGTGTAGTGTCTGATATTTGGTTCAGCCCTGATCCAGCTAGTAATTCCGTTCCGTTTACGGTTCCTAGCTACGATTAGGGTAACTCTATCCTGATATCGGTTCCCGTGCTACAGCCAGGGTAATTCCGCCTATTACCTAAGGTAATTCCTTAGGCCGGTACCTTTGCACCATCGGGCTTAGGTTAATGCATATATTAGATACTGTTTTGGGGAACTGTATTCCGGAGATCAGTTGGAGGGTATATCATGTCATGCATATTCATGCTCTGTTTTTCTGATATTATTGTATATTTGTTTATACCTTTGATTTATATGCATTGTTGGAACACACTAGGCTCCATAACTCATACCCGTTTTCTCCCCCCTTTCAGATAACCGTAGATAGGCATCCCAGATTTGACACTCGGAGGATCTACACCTTACCGATTATATAGTGATGTAATGTTTATATTTTTCGGATTTCATTCAGGGTGACATGTGCCTTTATTTTGCTACTGATATGCCTATATTTTGTTACCGATTGGTTTAAAACTTATCATATTTTGTCATTGTAATATGGATTGTTTTATGAGCAACGTTTTAAATGCATATTACTTTTGAGATTGACGGTTTTATATGGTCATATTGATTTACGGTCAAAATTATGATTTTGATGGAATTATCATCTTTATAGGTTATTTTGATTTCGTTTGAACTTGTAATTGTTTTATATTCGATTGAAAAAAATGTGACTATTCTAGGTCGGGCTTTCCGCATAGGTCGGTCTAGGGGGTTATAGATATATCACATTACGCTCTTACAGTAACCTAAATTTCTATCTCTTTGTCCCTATTTACTTTTATGCTTTAAGAATTAGATTTTTAGTTTTTCAGATTTAGGATTTAGATTTAAAATTTCAACAATTGAGACTTTAGAATAATTTATTTCCACATATTTTATTTTTAGAGATTAGGTCCAATAAAGAAGATGAAATATAGAAAATCAAGCCTAACGCGGTCCATTACAAGTAGAAAATATATGGGGGGGGAACTTGTCATCCAAGGCAGAATCTGCATCAAATTTGCCTCCAGTGCGAGCCAGCTGGATTTGCATCGTGTGAACGCCAAGGATAATGATATCAATGCTGCAGCCTCCAATGGTCCGCTACCTTCACCTATAAATAGACAAGCAAGGTTCATCTTTTCCACACTTGTTTGCTATTACCATTACTCTACAAAAAAATCCTTCTTTGTTCTCCACAAACATGACAACTCCAAGAGAAACCTCTGCCGGAGCATCAAAGTTTAGATGTTTCTCTACACCGACAGTGAAACATGAATATGAAAGAAATTTCAAAAACCGTCAGATCTGGGAGGAGCAAGATTTTCAGTACACCGATGAGGAGGATTTGGGCCTAGAAGCGTTCATACTATCGAAAATCACCTTCCAGCGATGACAACAATTTACAAGGCAACCAAATTCGGCGAACATTGAATGGGTACGAGAATTCTATACCCACATGCCAGTGGCAAAAAAACCATATGCCTACCTCCGAGGAAGAGCAATTTCGATTACAGACGTCATTATCAATTCCCACTTTAGACTCCACATAGAAGCAGACGAACATACTGTATTTGTCGCTGCCCTGACGGCCAACGATTATGAAGCAATTAAGGCCAAACTCTACGTACCCAGAGCAAAATGGAATACGGGCAAGCATCGCGGATCTGTTAACCGCCGAGACCTCCGACCAGAGGCAAAACTCTAGAACATATTCATAAAATGGAATCTACTGCCAACTTTTCATAACCAGAAAGTAGATAGACCACGCTTGGTGCTCATCCACTCCATCATCCACAATCAAAGGATCAACGTTAACAGCATAATAAGCGAACAAATATTTGAATGCCCCACCAAGGAAAAAGGTATCCTAATCTTCCCTTGTTTAATTACTACTTTGGGGAATTTAGAAACGGTTCTAACATTCCCTTAGACACCTACACACCGAGACGTGTGTGCTGGACACGGGAGATTTACATGAAGAGGACGCAAGTGGAATGTGACACCCTCTCCCCGGGTTAGGAGACGGAGGCGTCGACCGGTCATTCGAACTTGTAATTTGGACTATCTTGAGTTCAATTATAAAACATTACGATAATTTGTAAATCAATTCAAGACGATTAAATGTAATATCTATCAATGTTTGGGGCTATTTAAAATTTTTCAATTTCGTTTATACTCATTAATTGTGAACTATCTTTCCAATTCGATCTCACAATTCAACGTTAATGTACTATCAATTCAAGTCTTGTTATAGATCTCAATTCAATTTATTTAATCACCCTTAGGATATTTAATCGATCGAGTCAATTTTTATTAGCCAAATTTAACTTCATTAACTATAAGTATCGATACCCTTATAGGAAGGTATCGGAACAAGGGTATCGATTCTGGTTTCAATACAGGTTGCCTACGTTGACTCGTTGACCAAGGCTGGGGAGCCTGTCTCGATACAAGCATCGGTACCAAAACTTTCTGGAAGCTCCAGTATCGAACCAGGTATCGATACTGGCTATCCTAATGAATTCAAGGCTTAAGGCATGAAAGGTTGGTATCGAAACAAGCATCGGTACCAAAACTTTCTGCCAAGGGTGGTATCGATACCCAAGCTAGAGGTATCGATACCCCTGCTCGAAATGGGCAATTTCAAGCTTTTAAACACTTAGGCACATTTCCATAGGCTTACATTGAATCTATTTCACCCGTAAACCATTAAGGAACATATTCAACCCTTTAGGCAACCCTAGCATCTTGCTTGAACTACTTGCTAAGTCTAGTTTCAAAACCCTGGCCATTGATCAATCTAACCATTTTATAGTGTCCATGACCATTAGTTAATTCTACCTTAGCCTATTTGTGACTCAAGTCTTTAATCCTAGACTATAGCATTCAAGTTGACCACGTCATGTACCTCACACTTTAACAACTTGTATGTTCATGATGTAGTTTGAGGTACCATATACTAAGCTACCTAGTTCATGCATGATATGCCAAGTCCATTAGTTCAAACCATCTCCAAACCACCTATGCCTACTATGCATCCTAGGCCAAGAACCCATAACATGTGGGGTTAACCTACCATGAGCATTATGCCTTATGGCTTACAAAACCATGTCAATGAACAAGACTCATGCACAATTATATATATACAAACCATGGGCCAAGCCCTCAAATGCATGAACTAACAAAATATGTTCACTAATGCCACCATACTAGGAGTTAATCAAAATACAAGATACCATACACTTGCTTGCTTTGTGCCCTTGCTCCGAATCAAGCTTGATCTACCTCTTTGACACGTGAACCTGTTGTTTGGGAAGGAGGAAACAAAGGGAGTGTAAGTACAAAGAAGTACTTAGTGAGGTGACCCTAGTCTAACCAAATTAGACATGATGCAATAACAAGACATATCATGGTTCAATTAAACATACGATTTAATTTATGGCAAATGGTCTATCAATGCACAAATCAACAATAACCGAATATCATAGCAAAATGCTCTCATAGTTAACATTTATGTCATTCGTATCATGTCATGGTCTATATGCTCAAGCTAGCATAACATTAATGCTCCTATCTCATTAGTCATTTTTCAATTCTCATGCCATCATTAAGTAAACCATTTCAAGGGCTACCTATAGCCATATGAACATTTCAATATCATTAACCATGTTACATTCAAGTGCTACACTTAGCATCAATTACATTTCCATAGTTAATATCAATACACGGTCAAGTATCAATACATTCGAGTTATTACATGTAAGTATGAGTCACATTTAAACTTTTAATCTTTCAATTACATTCGTGTGATGCCTTGGTATAGAAGGACACGCTAACGAGCCAACAAGAGTGTCACGAAGACACTAACATGAGTACCACAAAGGCACTAACATGAGTACCACAAAGGTACTATCAAGAGATACCCATGGTATCTAATAATTGGTGACTCACCACCAAAACACGGTACCCATAGTACCAACAAGAGTACCGAAGCACTAAACATGAGTGCCGTAGCACTAAACAATGAGCTCAAGACCCTAGGCATGTCGTACAACCTATGACCGTCTATAGACCAAGGCTCAATAACATTTCAATATCCATTTATGTAATTAAATTTACATTACCAAGAATAAGTGTTCGTTACATGCGAATACAAGGCAAGTATGTCAATCAATACAATTAACATGTATCATGTCATCATGTGGAATTAACCAAGGCAAGTATATCAATCAATACAATTAACATGCATACCATGTTATCAACTATATGTCACATCACTAATACAAGCTCTATGCATGATTTGCGTACCTAGCATCCAAAGCCGCGTGCCATACATACCTTGGCATTTCCAAGCAATGCATATGAGCTAAGCTAGTACTAATAATCTAACAAGCAAGTCATTTAACATTAGCCTCCTTCCCTTTTTACCGGATATTTGATTAGTCCATTTACATACGATATTAATTCAAATAAGAAGAAGGGTGGTTAGGACCCTAGGTCCTAACCCCAAGGTTTGCCACACTCACCCTACTCCAAGCTATTAAGGGTTGTAGATCACAACCCCTTTGCCTCTTTTCCTTGATGCTTCGAGCCTCTCTTGCTCCTCGTTTACTTCTTCTCTCGGGGTATCTAACAATTCCATATACATGTATCGTGCATTAGGACACACATTCAATCATTTAATCAAAGCAATACTAGTTTTAACAAAGATAAACATGTGTATTTATTTGTTATGGACAGTTTTGCTATCCTTTAGCGAAACGGTCATATCTTCTAGCTCCGATGTCCGATTTAAGTCCATTTTACCTCGTTGGAAAGCTAGAAGAATTATCTACAACGTACAATTAACCTCATATTTTAATCCTTATTCGATTAGCTCCAGATTTCAATCGAAACAGACCTGGCCGGATTTCCAGGACTGCTCGGGTAGCCCTACGGCAACACGTATATCTTTCTCTAAGAGACTCGGATTTAGGTTCCGTAAATTTCCTCTTAAACTAGGTATACATGGGTATTATTATCCAAGGTTTCAGATATAAACTCATTAAATCCCGACCTAGGGAAATTCTCAAAGTTGGCTACCCGGAATGGTGTTTCTAGGCATTTTCGGCTACTCTTCATTTCATACATTTAATTCCAAAACTCTAAGCTATTTCCAAGAATTTCCAGCATCCTAAACATGAAGTTAACATCACCTAACACCTCCTCCTTCCCTTATTTGAATCCTTTAATCCATGTACACAACATTTACGTAATCTAGGTTTCAAGCTTCCTATCAATTTCGTTCATGCTTCAATAGCTAAATCCAACCAATTAAAACCCTTAATCTAACATCAAGACATCATATAACATTAAAACCCCAAATGCTCAAACCCTAATTTTCGGTTTAGGGAGAAGAACTTACCAAGCTAGACAAATGTGGGTTCCCAATCCAAAAATCTAACCATGCAAAGCTTCAAGGATTCCTTCCTCTTGGCTATGGAGATGAGGCAAACAAAAGATGAAGTCTTCTCTCCCCCTCTAATTCCTTGTTGCCGTGAGAAATGGTGGGGGAATAGGCCAAATTTGGCTAGTTTTGTTTGCTAGATTCTAAGGGTGAAAAGACCGTTTTGCCCTTAATGAGATAACTTGTCTCAATTTTATTATGAGGGTAGTATAGGGAATATCCAATTTTATCATGCAACCCCAATATCTTTCTCCTCATTTAATTTAGTCCTTTTTGGTTTCTCATTTATTTTGCTCATGACTCGATTTTAATTATAATTTTATTCGAATCGTTTTATTAACCCGGTTTTAGGGGTGTTACAATTCTCCCCTCCTTAAAAAGAAAATTCGCCCTCAAATTTACCTGAAGGGAACAACTACGGATATTGTGCTTTCATTGTGTCCTCGGGTTCCCAAGTAGCTTCCTCTTTCTTGTGATTCCTCCAAAGGACTTTTACTAAGGGAACATTCTTGTTGCGAAGTCTTTTAACTTCTCGATCAAGTATCTGAACCGGTTCCTCTTCATCGGACAAATCGGGATTCAACTCTAGTTTTTCCGGTTCCAAGACATGAGAAGGATCAGATCGATACCTTCTTAACATAGAAACATGGAAAACACTGTGTATCTTGTCAAATTCACTGGGGAGTGCAAGTCGATAGGCCATTGGGCCAATCCTTTCAATGATCTCAAAAGGTCCAATAAACTGAGGGCTAAGTTTCCCTTTTCTTCCGAATCTGAGGACTTTCTTCCAAGGGGAAACCTTTAGGAAGACCTTGTCTCCAACATTATGCTGGATGTCTCTTCGTTTCAAGTCTGCATAAGCCTTTTGTCTATCGAAGGCTTGTTTCAATCGATCATGAATAACTCGAACTTGTTCTTCCGTTTCCCGGATCATTTCAGGTCCCAAAACTTTTTTCTCTCCCAATTCAGACCAACACAATGGAGTTCTACACTTCCTCCCATATAAAGCCTCAAAAGGAGCCATTTGAATCGATGTTTGATAGCTATTATTGTAAGCAAATTCCACTAAGGGTAGGGACTTTTCCCAATTCTTCCCAAAGTCTATGACACAAGCACGTAGCATGTCTTCCAGAACTTGTATTACTCTTTCAGATTGACCATCGGACTGTGGGTGGAAAGCAGTACTAAGATGCACTTTAGTTCCAAGAGCCCTTTGCAAAGACCTCCAAAATCGAGAGGTGAAATTGGGATCTCGATCAGAAATAATTGAGGTAGGTACGCCATGTAACTGAATCACCTCACGGACATACAATTCAGCTAAAGCTTCAGAACTCATTTTCTTTCGAACTGGAATAAAGTGGGTAGACTTGGTGAGTCTATCAACAATCACCCAAATAGCATCATTCTTTCTCGGTGTAACCGGTAAACCAATAACAAAATCCATCGTTACCCGATCCCATTTTCATTCAGGCAATTCAATAGGCTGGAGTAGTCCCGTAGGAGCTCGGTGTCCAGCCTTAACCTTTTGACAAGTTAAGCATCGGGATACAAAGTCTGTGATGTCTGCTTTCATGCTAGGCCACCAATGCTCTTCAAATCTTTATACATCTTAACAGAACCAGGATGGATTGAGAATGAGCTTTGATGCGCTTCTTGCAAGATATCTCTTTTCAGTTCCTCATTGTTTGGTACACATACTCTATCTCTAAAGTAGAGCAATCCATTCGGATTGAGAGAGAATTCGACATTAGCTTTCGAATCAAGCTTTGATGCAATGGCTTGAAGTTCAGAATCAGACTGTTGCAGATCTTTGATCCTCAAGATCAGATTAGACTGAACCTAAAGTTCAGACAAATATCTTTGCTTTCGGTATACTCGAAGATGAGCATTAATCGAATTTGGGGCTACAAGAAAATTTTTAAATCAGATACGAATATTCAAAAGGGAACTTATAATATTTCAAAGTTATCAAATAGCTTACCCAATGTTGGTTTACGACTAAGAGCATCGGCTACCACATTGGCCTTTCCGGGATGGTAGTCAATGACCAAGTCATAATCCTTTAGCAATTCCATCCATCTTCTTTGTCTCAAATTCAAGTCCTTTTGAGTCAGGAGATATTTAAGACTCTTGTGGTTGGTATATAGGTAGCACCTCTCACCGTATAAATAATGCCTCCATACCTTAAGGGCAAAAACAATAGCAGCTAATTCGAGATCATGTGTAGGGTAGTTCAGTTCATGAGGCTTCAATTGCCTTGACGCATAAGCTACCACATTGTTTCCCTGCATTAGGACACAACCTAGTCCCGAATGTGAAGCATCACTATACACCGTAAATTCTTTTTCGGATTCCGGTTGGATAAGGATAAGGGCATGAGTCAGGGCTTGTTTAAGTTGATCAAAACTTCTTTGTTGGTCCCCTGACCATTCGAACAATTTATCTTTCCTTAGAAGTTTAGTTAAGGGAAAGGCAATAGTGGAAAATCCCTTAACAAACCTTCTATAATACCCGGCTAAACCAAGAAAACCTCTAACCTCACTAACGTTTCTCGGAGGTCTCTAGTCCAAAATGGTTTGCACTTTCTTTGCGTCAACTTTGATTCCTTCTGCCGAGATAACATGGCCAAGGAATGACACCTCCGATAACCAGAACTCACACTTGGAAAACTTGGCAAACATCTGTCGTTCCCGAAGTGTCCGTAAGACAATCCGAAGGTGTTCCGAGTGTTCCTCCTTGTTTCGAGAATACACCAATATGTCATCAATAAAGACAACCACAAACTTATCGAGATGAGGTCTGAACATTCGATTCATTAGATCCATGAACGCAGCTAGGGCATTGGTTAGCCCAAATGGCATCACCAAGAATTCAAAATGGCCGTATCGAGTTCTAAAAGCCATCTTAGGAACATCTTCCTCTCTTACCCTCATCTGATAGTACCCCGATCGAAGATCAATACAAGAAAATACCGTAGCATTCTTGAGCTGATCAAATAGATCTTCAATCCTAGGCAATGAGTACTTATTTTTAATGGTCACCCGATTCAGTTGTCGGTAGTCAATACAAAGCCTCATTGTACCGTCTTTCTTCTTTACAAACAAAACGGGAGCACCCCACGGTGAAGAGCTAGGACGAATGAATCCTTTATCTTGGAGTTGCTTTTTGAGTTCTTTCAATTCTATTGGTGCCATTCTATAAGGAGCAATCGATACTGGATTAGTCCCAGGCTGGACTTCAATCCTAAATTCCACTTCTCTGGTTGGAGGAAGACCAGATAGTTCCTCCGGAAATACATCAATAAACTCGGATACCACAGGGATCTTTGGCAATCCGAAGTCATATTCATCTTGCATAACCATCGCAGCGAAGATCGAAGTTGGCTTTTTATCAATTAGGAGAATCGATTCCTTCCCCAATCCTCGAAGATACAATCTTCGATTCTGACAATCGATCCAAGCTTCATGTTTGGTCAACCAGTCTAACCCCAATATTAGGTCAAACTCACATTCCGGTAGCACAAATAGATCAAATCGAAAAGGAATATTTCTAATTGTGATCGGGGAGTCTTTACAAACAAGATTGACATTCATTATTCCTCCTATTGGGTTTGATACTACAAGGCCCTTATCAACATTTTCAGGCTCTAACTTAACCTTTACAAGCATTCTAGAACATACAAAGGAATGAGTAAATCCTGAATCTATTAAAGCATATGCAGGACTCAAATTTAATTCAATAGTACCTGCTATGACATCGGGAGACTCTTCCTCCTCTCTACCACGAACATGGTACATTCTAGCAGGAGCTTGAGATCCTTGACGAGGAGGGGCTGACTGTCGATCTCTTCCTCTACTCTGATTCCCAGAGTGGGCCTGTCCCGGGCCCTTGTTCCGATTCTGGGGTGGAGGACTCTGATAGGCACGAGACTGGGATGTGCCTCTGTTTTGGTTCTGAGGGTAATCCCTAACAAAGTGGTCTGACCCACCACATGCATAACACAACTTCATCTAGAGTCGACAAGGACTAGCATGGAATTTATGACAATACTGACAAGCAGAAGCTTTTCCAGAGTTCCCCGTGCTATGAACAGAAGCAACCAGGGCAGATGGTCTATTGGCCGACTGAGGTCTCGGCACATAGTTACCTTTGGACTCATTACGGTAGGTTGAGGAGCCCTCTTTTTGTTGCTTGGTTCTCTTCACCTTTCAATCTGATCTATCCTCCCATTTACGTTTCTTATCATCTTTGTTTCCACTCTTTCTCTTTTCTGAGGCTTTCATCTTTGTCTCGGTAGCAATGGCTCGGTTGACTAGAATCTGGAAGTCGGTAATTCCCAGAGCAGTAAACATGGGGCTCATTTCATCGTTCAGCCCATCAATAAACATCTGACATTTCTGTTTCTCGGTCTTGATGTACTCAGCTCCGTATTTATAATACTTACAAAAATTTGCCACATACTGCTCAATAGGTCTATTGGCCTGCTTCAGATACAAGAACCGTCTTCTCCTTTCGGCCAAGAATTGTTCACTAATATACTTCTTCTTGAACTCCTCTACGAAGAAGTCCCACGTGACAGAATCGGTAGGAACAGTCAAGGTGGTAGTCTCCGACCAGCTCAAGGCTTCATCGGCTAGAAGCGAAATAACACACTCCAATTTATGCTCATCTGAGCATTGCAACTGTTTGGTCAGGATTTGAGTGGTCCTTTCTAACCACTGCTCAGGCTCTTCGGGCTTCTCCTCATTAACACCTGCAAAAGTAAAAGCTCGGTAACGGGCAAGCTTCTCGATGGGTGCCCTAGGTGCAACATTAACAGGAGCAGGAGGACGATCCTGCCTTAGATCAGACACCAACTGGTCAAACATTCCTTTCATGCTCAAGAGGCATTCCCTTTGGACATCTTGTATTACCGGGGCTACCTGCTCAGGGCAGCTTCCACCGGTTGTGGCTCTTGCTCTACTGGAGGATTTTGTTCCATCCTCAAGCTTTCATTCTCATTAGACGAGCCCTCGGGACTTTCATCTCCCAAGGCCAGTCTCGTATCAACCATACTACAAAAGTAGACAAAATATTATTCAATTAAACAAGAACACAAGCAAGTATGGTATAAAAACTCCTAGGTGGCATAGTTCAATCCTATATGATGCATGCAAGTTACTTTCGGTCCAAGAATCATGTAACCGAAAGCTCTGATACCAACTAAATGTGACACCCTCGCCCCGGGTTAGGAGACAGAGGCGTCGACCGGTCATTCGAACTTGTAATTTGGACTATCTTGAGTTCAATTATAAAACATTTCGATAATTTGTAAATCAATTCAAGACGATTAAATGTAATATCTATCAATGTTTGGGGCTATTTAAAATTTTTCGATTTCGTTTATACTCATTAATTGTGAACTATCTTTCCAATTCGATCTCACAATTCAACGTTAATGTACTATCAATTCAAGTCTTGTTATAGATCTCAATTCAATTTATTTAATCACCCTTAGGATATTTAATCGATCGAGTCAATTTTTATTACCCAAATTTAACTTCATTAGCTATAAGTATCGATACCCCTATAGGAAGGTATCGGAACAAGGGTATCGATTCTGGTTTCGATACAGGTTGCCTACGTTGACTCGTTGACCAAGGCTGGGGAGCCTGTCTCGATACAAGCATCGGTACCAAAACTTTCTGGAAGCTCCAGTATCGAACCAGGTATCGATACTGGCTATCCTAATGAATTCAAGGCTTAAGGCATGAAAGGTTGGTATCGAAACAAGCATCGGTACCAAAACTTTCTGCCAAGGGTGGTATCGATACCCAAGCTAGAGGTATCGATACCCCTGCTCGAAATGGGCAATTTCAAGCTTTTAAACACTTAGGCACATTTCCATAGGCTTACATTGAATCTATTTCACCCGTAAACCATTAAGGAACATATTCAACCCTTTAGGCAACCCTAGCATCTTGCTTGAACTACTTGCTAAGTCTAGTTTCAAAACCCTGGCCATTGATCAATCTAACCATTTTATAGTGTCCATGACCATTAGTTAATTCTACCTTAGCCTATTTGTGACTCAAGTCTTTAATCCTAGACTATAGCATTCAAGTTGACCACGTCATGTACCTCACACTTTAACAACTTGTATGTTCATGATGTAGTTTGAGGTACCATATACTAAGCTACCTAGTTCATGCATGATATGCCAAGTCCATTAGTTCAAACCATCTCCAAACCACCTATGCCTACTATGCATCCTAGGCCAAGAACCCATAACATGTGGGGTTAACCTACCATGAGCATTATGCCTTATGGCTTACAAAACCATGTCAATGAACAAGACTCATGCACAATTATATATATACAAACCATGGGCCAAGCCCTCAAATGCATGAACTAACAAAATATGTTCACTAATGCCACCATACTAGGAGTTAATCAAAATACAACATACCATACACTTGCTTGCTTTGTGCCCTTGCTCCGAATCAAGCTTGATCTACCTCTTTGACACGTGAACCTGTTGTTTGGGAAGGAGGAAACAAAGGGAGTGTAAGTACAAAGAAGTACTTAGTGAGGTGACCCTAGTCTAACCAAATTAGACATGATGCAATAACAAGACATATCATGGTTCAATTAAACATACGATTTAATTTATGGCAAATGGTCTATCAATGCACAAATCAACAATAACCAAATATCATAGCAAAATGCTCTCATAGTTAACATTTATGTCATTCGTATCATATCATGGTCTATACTATCTCATTAGTCATTTTTCAATTCTCATGCCATCATTAAGTAAACCATTTCAAGGGCTACCTATAGCCATATGAACATTTCAATATCATTAACCATGTTACATTCAAGTGCTACACTTAGCATCAATTACATTTCCATAGTCAATATCAATGCACGGTCAAGTATCAATACATTCGAGTTATTACATGTAAGTATGAGTCACATTTAAACTTTTAATCTTTCAATTACATTCGTGTGATGCCTTGGTATAGAAGGACACGCTAACGAGTCAACAAGAGTGTCACGAAGACACTAACATGAGTACCACAAAGGCACTAACATGAGTACCACAAAGGTACTATCAAGAGATACCCATGGTATCTAATAATTGGTGACTCACCACCAAAACACGGTACCCATAGTACCAACAAGAGTACCGAAGCACTAAATATGAGTGTCGTAGCACTAAACAATGAGCTCAAGACCCTAGGCATGCCGTACAACCTATGACCATCTATAGACCAAGGCTCAATAACATTTCAATATCCATTTATGTAATTAAGTTTACATTACCAAGAATAAGTGTTCGTTACATGCGAATACAAGGCAAGTATGTCAATCAATAAAATTAACATGTATCATGTCATCATGTGGAATTATCCAAGGCAAGTATATCAATCAATACAATTAACATGCATACCATGTTATCAATTATATGTCACATCACTAATACATGCTCTATGCATGATTTGCGTACCTAGCATCCAAAGCCGCGTGCCATATATACCTTGGCATTTCCAAGCAATGCATATGAGCTAAGCTAGTACTAATAATCTAACAAGCAAGTCATTTAACATTAGCCTCCTTCCCTTTTTACCGGATATTTGATTAGTCCATTTACATACGATATTAATTCAAATAAGAAGAAGGGTGGTTAGGACCCTAGGTCCTAACCCCAAGGTTTGCCACACTCACCCTACTCCAAGCTATTAAGGGTTGTAGATCACAACCCCTTTGCCTCTTTTCCTTGATGCTTCGAGCCTCTCTTGCTCCTCGTTAACTTCTTCTCTCGGGGTATCTAACAATTCCATTTACATGTATCATTCATTAGGACACACATTCAATCATGTAATCCAAGCAATACTAGTCTTAACAAAGATAAACATGTGTATTTATTTGTTATGGACAGTTTTGCTATCCTTTAGCGAAACGGTCATATCTCCTAGCTCCGATGTCCGATTTAAGTCCATTTTACCTCGTTGGAAAGCTAGAAGAATTATCTACAACGTACAATTAACCTCATATTTTAATCCTTATTTGATTAGCTCCAGATTTCGATCGAAACAGACCTGGCCGGATTTCCAGGACTGCTCGGGTAGCCCTACGACAACACGTATATCTTTCTCTACGGGACTCGGATTTAGGTTCCGTAAATTTCCTCTTAAACTAGGTATACATTGGTATTATTATCCAAGGTTTCAGATCTAAACTCATTAAATCCCGACCTAGGGAAATTCTCAAAGTTGGCTACCCGGAATGGTGTTTCTAGGCATTTTCGGCTACTCTTCATTTCATACATTTAATTCCAAAACTCTAAGCTATTTCCAAGAATTTCCAGCATCCTAAACATGAAGTTAACATCACCTAACACCTCCTCCTTCCCTTATTTGAATCCTTTAATCCATGTACACAACATTTACGTAATCTAGGTTTCAAGCTTCCTATCAATTTCGTTCATGCTTCAATAGCTAAATCCAACCAATTAAAACCCTTAATCTAACATCAAGACATCATATAACATTAAAACCCCAAATGCTCAAACCTTAATTTTCGGTTTAGGGAGAAGAACTTACCAAGCTAGACAAATGTGGGTTCCCAATCCAAAAATCTAACCATGCAAAGCTTCAAGGATTCCTTCCTCTTGGCTATGGAGATGAGGCAAACAAAAGATGAAGTCTTCTCTCCCCCTCTAATTCCTTGTTGCCGTGAGAAATGGTGGGGGAATAGGCCAAATTTGGCTAGTTTTGTTTGCTAGATTCTAAGGGTGAAAAGACTGTTTTGCCCTTAATGAGATAACTTGTCTCAATTTTATTATGAGGGTAGTCTAAGGAATATCTAATTTTATCATGACTCGATTTGTTTCTCATTTGTCCTCATTTAATTTAGTCCTTTTTGGTTTCTCATTTGTTTTGCTCATGACTCGATTTTAATTATAATTTTATTCGAATCGTTTTATTAACCCGGTTTTAGGGGTGTTACATGGAAGAAGCAATTCCACAAGCCTTCTTTCCTTCTACCGCCAAAATAGCGCCCATCGAGGCCGATCAACAAGCAGACCAAGCTGATAATGCACCAGTAGGAATCCTGCAGAAGATGGAGAGAAGGCAGTTGACCTTCATGACATACATTAAGGAGTTCAACAATGGCATCATTACATCCATCCGAGAAGAACTCCCTACATGCACGGATGTCTTCCCAGAATTAACAGTCGACCTCTCCACATCCAGCCTCCACCTACTACACCAACAGCCTCAGCAACAGTTCTATTTTCCCTGCTCCTAAAACCGCCGCAACAAGCACCTAACCATTCTCAGCAGACTTAGTAGCTGAGTTCCTCCGAATGGACTCTAGTAACACAGGAGCTATACCAGAAAAGGCAACAACATTCACATGGAGCGACTCGGAAGAAGATATGACGAACCAACTTCGAGTTGCCGACGAATACATTGTTGCAACACAAGGAGAGCAGAAGCGAAAGGCAACCTCCTTCTCTCTAATCATCCTTGACACGGAGGACGAAACGCTGTGAGACCCAACGCCTATTTGCATCCAGCCACACCGATCGGTCAAAAAGCCAATGGTGAGTGAGCCCGCTGAAGCCAACCACCCAACAGCCACCTAGAACCCTCCGCAAGCTCCTCATCGATAGTGACTCCAAAGATTCATTTGAATTTGAAGAATTTTAAAGGGCGATACACTTTTCTTTTTTCTTTTCTTTTATTTCTTTTATTTTCTCTTTTATTCATGCATTGAGGACAATGCATCCCTTGATCTTGGGGGAGCATTTGTCTAATTTTGTAATATATAAATACAATGTATGGAAGTAATCAAAGTATCTCATTACTACCTTAGATCTTTTCATAATTGTTTAATCATTTACTATAAATATTTTTATTTATCTTTATTTTTTTAGTCTACTGAATTTTATTGACACTGCCTCGGCAATAATATATTCTCCATCCGCCGTAGCAGTCTGCACAATTCATCAAACTTGAATTCTGAAAGGTTTTCTTAGGATTAGACTATGAGCCTGAAAACATCCTAAACACTGCTAGTCTTAGTTGATTTTAAAAGTTCTTTTCTTTTACAAGAAATAATGACTGAGGCTTAGATTTTAACTAGAGGTGCCTATCACTAACTCTAATTTAGTCCATAGAGGTGCCTATCACTGGCTCTAGGGCTTATATTTCTCCCACTTACTAAAGGTTCCTATCACCGACTCTAGTAAGAATAGCTAAACACTTGAGGCACCCAGAACTGGCTCAAGCAATATAATTTTATAGAAATATAGATTTATATACCAAGGATTGGAAGAAGAAAAAGAAAAGAAACAAGATCTTAGTCCGAAGTCTTGAGCTAAGAAAAAGATTAGAACTTAGAAAATCAGCTTTAACATAGCTACTACGCACCCACCCACTAAGACTAATAGTCCAGTTCCGAGGAATTCCTAAAACCTGGAAGAGGTTGAGTTAAGAAAGGATTTCTGCCGCGGCAGGCAGGACGATATATTACTTTAAAACACTTGAGGTACCCAAACTCAAACGCGGGAAAGAAGAGTTATTTTAGGAAATAAGAATAAAGTTTATTAGTTAATTAAAAGTTGTAATTCATTTCTTTTAAGAACTCTTTCCTTGCATGAAAAACTTTAACCTAGGGCTTAGACTATATAAGCCCCTTAGGTCTAGGTTTAAAGAGGGAGAGTCGGTTTACACACACATCATACCTTTATCCACCGACCATATTATGTTTTAACTTCTTCGGAGGTTTAGTTGATTGTAGATTAGTTGGAGAAGAAGGTTGTATTGTTCTTGATATTTATTAATGTAAAATTTGTTTCATAGTTTATTCTCTCTTGGCACTTAACTTTCTTTGCATATGATCTTGAGATGATAAGTATGTGAAGGAAAATCTATTTGTCTAATATTGGGAGAGTTAGGCTCACGAAATGAGAGAACACAGTCTTTGCTCAAGGTCATCGACTAATCCGGTTAAGAGATTAACCGCCCAGGATTTTAGCGACTAACAAGAGGCATGTGTTTAGTTGTTGTTCGCCCTTGATTTATGCGGGGAGGTTTCATCAAGACATGGATTTCAACAATTCTCTTCGCTTAGGGATAAGGAAGAAAGACATACAAGTATGCTCTTTCGAACTATGGAAAGTTGAATTGTCGACAAGACATAATCCCGCCTAGACAACTACGACGACCCTTTGTGCGATCCGCCAAGGTGGTAGTTCAATCCATTTCATTAATAAGTAGATAAATAATACAACTGGATTCTCCTCTGCAAAGTACTCAACCTAAACTCATCCTTCTTATAATTATCTTTCTATTAATTAGTTTATATTAGTTAATTTAGTTAATTCAATCCAATAAATTATTTGTGTTTCTACTCTTTCTTAGTGCAGTATTAAGAAGTATTGAAGTCGACATAGTCTCTGTGGGTTCGACAACCTAAAGTATTACAATCTGACAAAGATGGAAATAGAGCCTTCATCAGTATACCTCATGGAACTTTTCCAAGTGATACAGAGGATGCAAGATAGAAAGAAATAAAAAAATGTAAAGTTTTAACTATTCATAGTGGAAAACAATGCGAGCCTAAGACGTGTGATAAACAATCAGATCATTGTCAAAAGGAAGAGAAGGGACCACTAGATGTACCGTGAGATCAAGACAAAAATGAAAAGATTGAGAAAATGTCAATAATCAAATTGATGCTAGTAAGCCGAAAGATAACAATTATCGGAATGATGCTAGACAGTTTGATATCACTCAATCGCAATTTGATGTCAACAAATCGTTGACAAAACCAACAACTCATCACATATTTATCCACCTTCGTTATTCCATAAAGGTTATATAAAAGCATAAGTAGGATCAATAATTCAAGTGTTCCTTGAAAGTACTGATATGTAGATCAATCTACCTTTAGTAGAAGCACTTGAGAGGATGACCAATTAGGTTAGATTCATGAAGGATGTTTTATCCAAAAAAGGAAATTATGAAACTTTAAGACTATATGTTTGACCGAATGATGTAGTGCCAGAATAATTAATAGGTTACCACCAAAGTTGAAATTTCTAGAATGTTTTACAAGTACATGCACTATTGGTAACCAATTCATAGGGATGACACTATGTGACTTGGGAGTTTGCATTAACTTGATATCGATGTTGGTGTTTAAGAAACTTCAGTTGGTTGATAGATCTTTTGCACATCTCAAGGGTAAGATTCTGGATGTATTAGTTAAGATAAACCAATTTATATTTCCTACCGTCTTTATTATTTTAGATTATAAAACTAATATAAATTTTCCAATATATTGGGAAGAGCTTTTCTTGCCACCGGTAGAACTTTAATTGATGTACATAAAGGAGCACTAACTATGCTTATCATCAATGACCAAAAGATTAAATTTATTGTGTTTCAAGCTTTGAAATGTATAGATGAATTGGAAGAATGTTAAGATAAAGTGAAGTATATTTTCAAGGTAGATATAACAGAATTGTGTCAAGAATCTAGAAAAGATGTCAGTGAAATCGATGGTGAAGCAAGCGAGGACATTGAAGGAATAAATCATGTTGGACATTCAGAGCCATTAGATTTATCTTATAGAGAAATAGTGCCACCAAAACCGTACATTAAAGAGCCACCTGAACTGGTGCTTAAATCGTTACTTGAACATCTGAAATATGCATATCTAGGTAAGAAATCAACCTTACAGTAATATATTTGATGATCTAACCATTAATTAGAAAGGGAAGTTGTTGACAATCTTAAGTAATCACAAGCAAGCTTTAGGTTAGACCTTTCGAGAGATAAGCACAACCATATGCATGCACAAGATAATCTTGGAGGAATATCATTATAAGATAATTAAAGGCCTGAGGAGATTGAATCCGAGCATGAAGAAAATAGTAAAAAAAGAGAGATTATCAAATGGTTTGATACCAGGATAATCTATCCTTTATCCAATAGCTCGTGGGTCATCTCGGTGCAATATTTACCAAAGAAAAAAGGGAGGATCATGGTTCATAATATTGAAGATATGTTAATCTTTCCATAATTATCACTGGATGGAAAGTATGTATGGACTATAGAAAGTTGGAACAATGCCACTAAGAAAGACTATTTCCCTTCATCCTTTATTGATCAAATATTGGAGAGATTGACAGGTAAGGTTTTCTATTTCATCTTAGATGATTGTTTAGGTTATAATCAAATTTTCATATCTCTAGAGGATCAAGAGAAGATCAAATTCACATGTCCATATAGAACATTTGACTTTAGGAGAATACCATTCAAACTATCTAATGCACCGATAATATTTTCAAAATTGTATGATGGTCATCTTCTCGAACATAATTGAGTATAACTTGGAGGTTTACGTGGATAATTTCTTGGTCCTTTGATAAATGCTTATAGAGTTTGGATCTAGTATTAGAAAGATGCATATAGACTAACCTAATCTTGAAATGGGAGAAGTGACTATTCATGGTGAAGGAAGGTATTATCCTTGGTCATAAAGTGACCAAATAAGACTTGAAAGTTGATTAGGCAGAGGTTGAGGTAATTAAGCAATTGTCATCTCCTACAAGTATAAAAATTATAAGAAGTTTTCTAGGATATGTAGGTTTTATCTCTGGTTTATAAAAGATTTTTCAATAAATTTTAAACATTTATGCTTGCTATTAGAACATAATGTCACCTTTGCATTTGATGATGCTCGTTTGGGAACTTTCCAAGAACTTAAGGAGCAACTAATCAATTCCCCTATAGTTGTGACACTAGATTAGAGGTTGTTTGAACTCATGTGTGATGCTAGTAACTATATTGTCGGAGCAATACCAAGGAAACAACATGGTAAGGTTTTTCATGCCATCTTGTAACACCTTAAAAATATTTTTAATTTCAAAACTCTAATTTTAAAATCCCTAATTAAGAATTTTAGTTTTGAGATTCCCAATATTGGGAATTCTAATTTTTAAGATTTTTAAATTGATTTCCTAAATTAAGGGAAACATTTTGGGATAATACTATAAAATTTTAGAAGTTTAAGGTGTGAGTTTAAATTTTAAAAGTTAAGATGATGTTTTGAAAATTTTAAAGAGAACAATGATTGAATAAATTTACCTTATTTATTTAAATAATATTATATTATTTATTAGGCATAAGGATAAATTTAACCCTTAATAGTTATAGTTTTTATCATTTTGGCCCTCATTCTTTATTTGAGATAAATTTAGCCCTTAGCCTAAGTCTTTTTGACAAATATCTCATTTTTAACTATCATGATGATCACACCGTTAAAAATTTAATAATGACATATAGTAAACATTTAATAATATATTTTAAATGATATGACATCTAACCTATCAAATACATGTATATGGAATATAATTTTATTCCAATATTAAATATAAAATAATTAAAATTCAAATAAAATATTAAAACTTAATTAAATCTAAAATATTTTGGCTATTAAGCCTTAAATAAATTTATTACTATGTTTTTTTTATATATAATTTTGTTTTTTTAGATTTAATTAAAATTCAAAACCTAAAACCTCAAATTTACTACTTTTAATTTAGACTAAACACTAAAATACCTAAATTCTAAACTAAAATAACAAAAAACCAATTGACTAGTATCAAAATCTCTTACGTTTGATTTATCGATAGCAATCTCTATAAAATTCTTCTTTTTCAGACTGTGTTCATATTTTTTAGATAAAATTTCAATTCTAGTGTAGTTAGGGTTGTGAATTTTTAGTATACTTTTGTTTTAGATTTAATTAATTTTTAATATTTTATTTGAATTTTAATTATTTTATATCTTATATTAGAATAAAATTATATTCCACATGTATGTATTTGATAGCTTAGATGCCATGTCATTTAAAATATATTATCATAGGTTATCATAGCTTAGATGCCTAGTCATTATGTTAGTTAAAAATGATATATTCGTCAAAAAGACATAGTTAAGGATTAAATTTATCTCAAAAAAAGAATAAGGGCCAAAATGATAAAAATTCTAAACGTTGGGGGTTAAAATTATATTTATACCTATTATTATAATATATTTTTAAACTTCGAAAAACTCTTGGATAACACAATTTTTTTTAAAATTAAATTACAATTCTCACTAAAATCACTTATTTTTTTTATTTAAAGTCTTCTTTTAATTTTATTATTATTTTATTAAAATTATTAATCTATATATATTGCGGTATTAGATAAAACCCTAGATTATTTTCTCCATCAAGATCTCATAAATATTACGATTTTAATCTTCAATTGTGTTATAGTTTTAAATCACGTTTTTTAGCGGATTAAGTCGCTTTGACTAAAGTGTTTTTTTTCGATGTTATGAATAGATGTTTTTATTTGAGTGTTCTTTTTCCTATTCTATATATAAATTTTATGAAATATTTTTTATGTTTTTTATGATTTTTTTTTTGTGTTGAGAACTTAATAAGCTTTGAGATGTGAAGCATATAGTTTTAAGCTATTTTACCAAAGTTTCATAAATGTGATCCTCGTATATTATACGATAAATTGTGGTGGGATTTTATGTTTTATGATCATTATCATATTTTATGTATGGGATGTGATTGTAAGGAGAAAGTTTAGTGATTTTATACCCTTAGTGTTTGTGACTATGTAGTGAGAGATTCTGGGGAATTTTTTTAGTGACTATGCAGTATGGATGCATTGCATTATGATTTCATAAAAATTATGTTTATAAAAGATTTGTTCTTTAAAAATAATTTTGTGGAAAGTATTTTGCAATTGTTGGGTGATTTTAGTAGAACACAAACGATGCAACTATACACGTCGTGAGTAATAATATAGTAAATATATTCTTTTCACATGGATTGGTTTGGGTACACTATAAATGAAAACGCAAGTTAAAAATAAAAGTATGAATAATAATTAAAGTAAAAGAAACAAGCAATAAAATATAGATGAGATCGAATAAGAGAGAATAAGAAAAAATAATGATTATCCTAAGTTGTGAAGTTATGGTTGAATGAATTCTTCTTGTAAATGAGTGCTCGCACCGCTCGATTGTTCTGGCAATTGAACTTAATTAGATTGTCTAGTTAGTTCTTCGAATACTTGGGTAATTGCAACTAAGAGAATTGTTCGGGCAATTCGGTCACTACCTTCAAGGTTCGGCGAAACATTCTTGAATGACTTTCGTTATCCCTGAAGTGAAACTTGGGTAATTTTGCATTCCTTGATGATACATCTCTACGTGAATCAAAGATGAACTACAACTAATATTGCGCTCCTATTAGAAGTTGAAATCTTCAAATTATCCATAAGCCGAATTAGTTCTCACATACTTGGCTTGAATCATGCTTATACATTTCATGAACCTAACTCTCCCGATATTAGATAAATAGATCATTTTACGAGGTCTTTTCCAAATTCTCTCCCGAACCAATTGAGTATCAAGAATAAGCAAACATTAATTGGAAACAACTCAAATACTTAGATAGAATTCAAACATTTATCACAACCATAAAATAAAATAACCCAAACCAATTAACATGAATTCATGGTTGATTCAAAATATATACAAAGAATAATCTCAAATTATGAATCAAACAATAAAGAAAAAGATAAAAATATGTGTTGCTCTATCCAATTCGATTCTCTTATGCTAGAAAACAAGATCCTCCTTTTATAAGGCATGGCTAGGTCAACTCTTGTGATGAGAAAAAGTTTGATTTGAAAACAAATATTAAAGAGAGAATTATCCTTTTAGAAATTCTCTTTCAAACATAATTCAAATATTATCTTATCATATTAAATCCAATCTTCTAAAATCTTTCCTTACTTTTAAAATTGACTTTAACTAATTGAGATTCTTTTTTACAAACCGACAATCTATATCCAAGGAATTAAATCTTACAAACAAGGAAATACAACATAACAATATCTCTTTCCTTGAATTTAACCAAAATACAAATTAAATGCACCAAGTAAGGAAATTATGTGAAGATACATAAATGACAAATAATGAAACTAATAATTTGTCTAAGTTTAACAATAATATGAGTAAAAAGAGTAATAAAAATAGTACTTTTAGACACTTTCAACAACTAAGTTTGTGATTACTTTTACTTTAGAGACATACTATGCCATAGCTTACTCCCCTATAGTTTTCTCTTACAAGATATCTTGGACTTTAGACGATGTGGTAATAGGATGATATCACTTTTATTTGATAATTTATTACTAAGTATGAAGCTATTTTTAGTTATTCATATTATTTATTATTTTGATACATTGATGTAATTTTAAATTTTGAGACTAATTAAGTTTTGGGATTATTTTTAGCGTACTATGTTTTTGATTAAGCTATTTTTTAGAGTAAACTACATAAATAGTCATTCGACTATATTCCAATTATCTTTTGTATCCATTGACTATCATACTTTATAAATTGGTCCCACGACTTAAAAATTAAAACAAATTGGTCCGATACCGTTAAAAAATTAACGGTTTATGACATATCAGTTAATATAAATTGATATAATTATATAATTAGACCTCAAGTTTTATACTTATTTTGATTTGACCCTAAATCTAAAAAATTGATCCATATAATTTTAATAATCTATCACTTTAATCCAATTTACCCCTAAAGTTCCATTTACTCTCAAGATCACCAATTGAGTGCAAAGAAGACTCAGATGGCAAACATATCATATATACCAGGGAATTGGGGAATTGATTCCGTTGCAGTTTGTAATTAGGAAAATAAGACTATGTATTTATAATGAAACATCAAAATGTACCACACTACAAACAAAATGACATATAGTGACGGATAGACAACCATCGGTAAAACACAAAAAAAACGTCAGTATATGGACTAAAAACCTTTACCGATAGAAATAAAAAATTCCAATACACAAAATACCGTCGGTAATATGCTAGTCGGTATAGATCTATACCGACGGACAATATTATCGGTATAGATATTAGAAAGATATACCAACGGACAATTCGTTGGTATACGTATGGACTACCCCGAAAAGTCTATATACATATAGCAACAGAAACTCCGTCGCTAAAATATTCACCTTTAGCGACGGTTTACCCGTCGGTGTATGTATTGACTATCCCGAAAAATCTACACACATATAGTGACGGTCCTTCCGTCGCTAAAATATTCACCTTTAGCGACGGTTTTTCTGTTGGTGTATGTATTGACTATCCCGACAAATCTACACACATATAGCAACGGTCCGTCCGTCGGTATAGGTTAAATATAAATGTGTATTATAATAAATATATACCGACGAGTTTGTTCTGTATAGATTGCAATAACATTTAAGGCAGTTCTCCCAGCTAATATCTAACAAAATTCATAGAATTCTCTATGACAGAGTTGGTGGAACCTGGCAAGGTAACTTAACTTGCTTACTCGCATTTGATTGACTAACAAATAATAAAGAATCCCTATATAGCAGATGCAAGCCGTGTAACCAAAGAAGAATGAGGTTTGCATAAATCCAGACATATCTGATCGTGCATAGTAATAATAAGTACCTAATGCATAATCAATCAAACATATACGAGTTTATTATAAGTACTAGTTAAAATGTGCAAGCAAATATTTGTGTTTCTTAATAACTTAAATAATAAAAGCTATAAAAACTCAAACATCTTGATCTATGTGATTTGATCATTTTCATCAGTATTCTGTTGATTTGTTGAAGGTAAAGATCGACTGGTACAATTAATTGCCGCTGAAGCACTACCAGCATCAGTAGTTGCCTATAATAAAAATAATTATTTTAAATAAAAAAATGAAGTAATAAAAAATTCAAATAATTTGTATATCTCTGTATCAACCATACGAAGCAAAGCATCCATATCAGGCACATGTAGATTTGGACGTTGTTGTTGAAAGTAGGGTAGAAAACAAGTTTCAAAAAGTTTTTCTAATTTTATAACCTTAGATTTCAAATCTTCCACCTCTTCAGTATTTTGGACTGGTCGTGAAGGTCCAGATTCTTGAGAATAAGTGTGAATTGTCCCTACACAACGAACACGCCCTCTTATTTCCGGTCCCTTAACTTGAGCAAACACATCATTTGACCATGAAGTTTATGATATATTATCAGAAGAAGAGCTTTCATTTTTCTTCTCTTGAATACGTTCCTAAAATATAAGAGAGTTAAAAAAATAATATTATAAATATATTATATTTTTTAAAGCACATATGTAAAATTTTATAAAAATAACTTACCACAACAATCGCGGTGTTGGAATTAACAATACTCCCATCTTTGCGTGTACGAGATCGAATATAGACATTTGCTCGTGTTGGTGGGATTCCATTAGATTCTGTCGTCTGACATTAAGAAAAAACTGTAAGATATTAGAAAATTATTATTCTAATCAATGGTAATAATAAATAAAATTATACGTACCAAGTCTTCAACAATCCTAGGGAAAGATCTTGTTCCTGTGCAATGTGATTCATCTAAATTTGACCTATTTGATCTATTTTTGGCACTTTGTTCCTATTTGCCATTATAAGTATAAAATTATTAATAAAGATTAAAACATGTGTTATAGAAATTATAAAATTATAGAATTTTACCATCGCCTTTGAGGACAACCAGTATTCAACAAGGGTCTTCAGTTGGTCCAAATTCACTCGTGGATCTTTGCAATTTTCAATAATTTGCTCTACACTTTGGTTCTCATCAAATATTTTAGATTTCAATTCATTTTTCTATTGCCTCCATTTTGTATTCATATCTGAAAGAACCCATTTCTTAACATGTTTTAATGTGTCTTCATCAACTTTTTCCTCTGAATCAAATAACTGAAATTGAAATTTTAACTACAATAACAGAAAAAGACATGAGAACCCATTTGCATGATTAAGAATAAGAGTTAAAAAGATCTTCATCGTGTTTTGGAAGAGAATATACCTCAATTGTGGACCACATTTCTTCCTTCTTAGTGTTCGGCATCTCATGCCAATTTAGATAACTTATTGGTGAAAACTCAGCCTTTCGTACCATCGTTCCAATGATTCAACATAAACAAGTTGATTCTGGACTCACGGGTTGATATAAACTGTTAACTTTGGCATTAACACGTTGTCCATCAGGCAGCTCCCAAATATCTGGCATAAGTGTTGTACCTTAGACTTTCTTTCGATTAACATTCTCTACAAATAATAGGTATAATTACAAAAGACATTCAAACAAATAATTCTATTTAAATCTTTGTTTCGAATAGAACATATCATACCTGATGAGGATTGTGATTGTTCTTCATGGGATTGCTGCGCTTGAGATTGTTCCTGATGTTGTGCAGTTGAACGTTGTTCTTCACCTTGAGCATGAGAATCAAAGTTTCTGATTGTTGAAACAATGTTAAGACGTTTTCATTTTGTCATATTGTTCGAAGTCCTTCAAAATTCAATCTCAAGCATTAGCTAACCCAATATTATCACAAATAAATTGAAGTGACAGCAATATCATAGTGTAAAGTAGAAAAAATAAAACAATAAATAACATTAATTCATTATCTCATAATTACTAAGAATATGTACAATAGATGACATGTTGAAATTAATGAAGAAAAATAAAATAAAGTACCACATTCATTTATAAAAAATTTTTGATATTGTAATTGTAGAAAAAGATCAACAAAATATGATATTCAATTACAATAGAACATGTATAATAAGTAACATATAACTCCAAAATATGTCTTCTCCATCTTTCTCACTAATTGGATCTTCATCTATATTTTCATTTTCCATATCTGGAGTGATATCCAATCCATTAGTAACAACATCATTTCTAATCCAATCAGAGGCACTAGTGTTCATAGAATCATCCAAAACCAATTGTCCAAGTTCCTCATCTTTGTCAAAAGATGACACATCACCCATATCAAACACATCTCTAAGCTTAGCATGTTTAACGATTTGCCAACCAGATTGCATTCCATCCTTAACAAAATAAACTTTATTAACTTAGGATGCTAACACAAATGGATCATCAATTAAATTATCCCCCCTATGCGTCAAATGTGAGAAATTCACAAGCTTGAATCCAATTTTATCTTTCTTACAACCTCTATTGATATCGATCCAATCACATTTAAACAATACAACTCTAAATCGACCTGAATAATTCAATTCAATAATATCTTTCAAAACCCCATAATAGCTAACGTCTCCTTCAACTGGTTGTTTATCTCTTGCAGTTGCATAACTCCATGTCTTACTCGTAATAACCACTCCACTATTTTGAGTTCTCAAGTTTTTTTCTCTTCTTGTTGTATGAAACCTAAAACCGTTTATCATGTACCCACTATATTGCTTAACAACTTCACTTGAACCTTGAGCAAGCCACTTAACTACATCGGCGACACTTGAATCTATTTGTCGATCCAAAAGTGCAACCTATATAATATTTGAAGTGTCAATACTAATTTTTTAAATAATACTATTTAAGTTTCACAAATTAATTTTGTAGACTTACATGATCGCGAAACCATGTATGAAAAGTTTCAGTTTGCAACTTGTGTATTTCAAATGGTGAAAACAGTTTCTTTCAATTACATCTCTTGATCTCTTGTTCTTGTTTCCTAAAAGAAAAACATAGAAATATTATAACCCATATCACTGGAGATACTTCATAAAAGTTTTAGTTTGCAAATCGAATGAAACTTTATGTACGAAGATACTTCATCTGAATTGAATAACATATATCGATGTGCTTGTGTCAATCCTTTTTCATCAAGCACAAGTCTTGAAACCCTTTTACGCTTCTTGACATGAAAAGTAGATTGTTTTTTTCCATCCTAATGATCTTCCAACAATAGAAAAGATTATAAATTCTGAACCAAGATAAGGATTTTTACCATCATAGTTATGAGGAGTCGATTGAATATAGTATCAACTCCCTCTAGATATCGAGAGCAAAAGGTTAAACATTCATGTGACAAGTAACCTTCCGCAATAAATCCTTCTAGATGAGCTCTATTACGTGCAAAAGACTTTAGTATTGACAGATACCTATTTTATTGGACGAGAAAAATTATATATTAGTAAATATCTACTAAATATTTCCACTTCTAACAATAAATTCATAAACATACCTTTCTACCGGATACATCCATCGATAAGTGACTAGACCAACAATTTTAGCTTCAGTTGCTAGATGAATTACTAAATGCATCATGATTGTGAAAAATGATGGAGGAAAAATCTTTTCAAGATCACATAAAATTAATGCAGCCTTTAACTCAAGTCTATCAAGTTCACTTTCCTCAAGGACCTTAGAGCAAAGATCTTTAAAAAAGTTTCATATTTCAATAAGAACTATGCAAACCTTTTTAGGTAAATTTCCTCGAATGGCTATAGGAAAAAACTCTTGCATTAGGAGATGACAATCATAACTTTTGAACCCAAGTAATTTCCGTTGTTTAAGGTGCACACAACGTGAGATATTGGAAGAATACTCATCAGGGGTTTTCATTTCCTGTAGAATTTTCAAGAAAGAATTTTTCTCACTCAATGTCATTTGATAAGAAACATGAGGCAAGTACAAAGTGGTACGACCAATCCGAGTTTGTGGATGAAGAACACTCCTTATACTCATTTCGACAAGGTCTAGTCGTGATTTATAAGTGTCCTTATTTTACCCCTCTTGTCCTATTAATGTTCCAAGAATATTATCACAAATGTTCTTCTCTATATTCATCATATCAAGGTTGTGCCGTAATAGTTGATGTTCCCAATATTGTAAAGAAAAGAAAATAGACTTTTTCTTACAAGGCCTGTCTTTGATCCCATTTAAAACTTCTAATTGCCTCAATACATCGCTACCTGTGGGTGGTGAAGAAGCAGTTCTATGTTCTTCAGTGCCATCAAAAGAATTTTTATCGATTCGAAACCTGTGATTAGGATCTAACCATCTACGATGACACATATAGTAGAACTTTCGACTATGGTTCAACCATTTAGAAGCAGTATTATACCCACAACAAGGACATGCAAACTCTCCTCTAGTACTCTATCCAGATAAGTTGGCATATGCTGGAAAGTCACTTATAGTCCACATCAATGCTGCACGAAGTTGAAATGTTTGTTTCGTTGCAGCATCAAAAGTTTCAACACCACTTCTCATAGCTCATGTAATTCTGCAAGTAAAGGTTGCATATATACATCTATATTATTTCCTGGACCTTTCGGACCAGAAATGAGCAAAGAGAGTATAAAATTCGTCTGTTCCATACATATCCACGATGGCAAATTATAGGATATAATGATAATAGGCCAAGTACTATGTGTCACACTCAGAGTTTTAAATGGATTAAAACCATCAGATGCCAAGCCCAAGCGAATATTATGAGGATCTGAAGAAAATTCAGGATACCAAGAATCAAATGATTTCCAAAATAAATAATCTGTCGGATGCCTCATGCGTCCATCATTCTTACGACCATCTTTATGTCAAGTCATCAAAGGAGCAATAGTTGAAGACATAAATAATCTTTGCAATCTTGGAATAAGGGGAAACCAACGCAATATCTTTGCAGCTTGTTTCTTTTTTCTTAAAGATATGTTAACATCCTCATCTTCAACACCACTTTTGGTTCCTTTCCATCTGGAGGCTCCACATTTCGAACAAATATCTCCATTTTTATTTTCTTTCCAAAACAACATATAATCATTTGGACAAGTATGGATCCTTTCATACCCTAAACCTAATTTGGATAAAGGGGCACCTATGCATCTTTCAGTAAATCATAAAACTTTCTTCCTTGAAGTCTATGATTATGATCCCCAAGCCCTGTATTTGTATCTACCGAATGATTGTTACGTTCATCATTATTCATACTTTCTCTGCCATCATATCATACAAAAGGTTCTGAACATCATGTTCAAACTCTCTTCCTTCTATATTAGTTGGAATTGGTACCGTAGATCCATCACATTGCTCTCCATGAAAAATCCAACGAACATAACCCTTAAGAAAACCATCACATATTAAGTGATCAAATGCATCTCTCCTAGATACTCTATAAGTGTTTACACAATTTACACAAGGACACCAAATTTTTTCATCTTCAGTTCTCTCAAAAGCAAAGTTTAGAAAACTAGTAACCCCTCTAATGTATTCTTTACTTGCTCTTGATCTAAGATTGATTCACGTCTTATCCATCAATGATACATGTATTAGTAATAAACTAATAACATTTTAATTAATAACACAAATGCTTATCCTTTTATTCGACAATTAAATACAACCAATATTAGGTGTAATGGTGATGGTGTAACTATTTAATATTGAATAACGAGATTTTTAAAATTTGTTTGCATTTTTAAACGGATGATAAATTAATAAAACTTGAATTTGCAAATTTTCAATTTTGGACAAATTATATCGATTAGGTACCAATTTTTGGGTGGTGTGGGACATTAATTATATATTATTTGTAATCGACTTTCGATCCTTTTTTAGAATCTTTGATTTTTACGGTGTGGGGCATTAACCTACCAAAGTGACCGATGATAACTCCAGTCTTTTACGAAAATAAATTCCAGTTTTATTTTATATAATTCTCAATTTTTCATTTCTAACCCTATCTTTTTAATCTTTTAACTCAATTTTTAACCAAATTCTTAATTTCTCCAAAATTTCCACATTTTTAAATACCTAAATTAAAACTTAATTTTAAATCCCTAATTCTCAGATTTTAAACTCAGATTCACCAAATTTCCTGAAATAAACTATTCCCCAATTCTCACAACAAAGTAAATTATTTTAACAACCCTGATTTTTTTACAATCATTGTCATTTAAACCTCAACTTATTAATTTTTGTTTTCGAAAAAGGTCGTTACACCAGCTAATCCTTTTTCGGATCATACTCCTACTGATCCCGAGGTTCCAACTATCCCGTATTCAAGTAGAATCTGCCAATAACTACAAACACTCATGCCAAAGAAAGCCACAACAAAGCCTGCTGTCCTGCCGACTCTATTTGATATACCCAATAAACCTAGTTCTTCGGATATTATTCGAGTGACCGTGGAGGTCCTTCATGACATAGGAGTCGCCATGGCTGCCTCCACACCCATCGTGGGGTGGTTGAAAAGAAAGGCTATTGGTTGTGGTCCCTTTATTAAAAAGAAAGACCCAATTCATACGAGAAAAACCTTCTAAAGGAAATCTTTGTCTTCCTAACTCCTTTTACATTTTAATTTCTTGTATTCACATGATCATGTTTTTTTTTATTATTTTTTCTATGTTGTTTTTATGCATGGAGGACTATTCATATCTTGGTTTTGGGTGTGTATTATCTTGCATTTGCCATGCCATGCACCTATTTCATGACATAGATTAGGTTTAGTTATGCATACCGAACCGTTATTTTTTTGTTATTTTATGTAAATTTTGCCTCAATTTTTAGTTGGAAAAATTGTTAGCATTATGTTTGTCGAGTTTAGTTTATCAAGATACTATGTCCAATGAGTAAATTTGAATCTTTAATGTGCCTATGCTAGTAGATTTGTAAAAGTTGAGTAAATTTGAATCAATAGTTTAAGGATTTGAATTTCAGACACATAATATACATCTAGTTCTTTATCAAACTTCGACTTTTTGAAATTAAGCTCGATATTTTTTTATTAAAAGCAATGCCAAGGTGAAAAAAATATATTGTTTCGCAATTTTTTTTATCTACTTGGTTTGACTACATTGAGACATCTGAGACAATAATAGAATCAAAATCTGCTTGGCAACACTTGTTGGCATCTTGAACAAATTTTGTCAAGGTTCTATTTTTAAAAGTTATATTTATTTTCTGTTATTTTTATTTTTCACTACTCTAGGATAAGCGAAGAATTAGGTTTGGGAATGTGTTATCACTTCAAAAGTACTGAATTTTATACTTATTCTTGTATTATTTTTGCTTGCCTTTAAGTGTATTTAGTAAATAAATTCTTGTATTTGAAAAAAATTGAGTAATTAGAATATTGTATGTTTAGCATATGCCATTGTGAATGGGTACTTTGTGGCATGTTTGTAGGGTTTGAAAAGACAAAGCAACACAAGAGGGAGTTCCAAGGAGTATGCATAAGAAAATGATGAGATATCACTGAAAAAGGACACAATTACAAAGGCACCGTTTGACAGAAAAAAAAAAAATTAATATTAGATAAAATTGCTTTTGGACACCAGAAAATAAGAATGACATGGATGCAATTGACACAATTATACAAAGATCAATTATCAAAGGATAATCTAAGCCCTAATTGATCTGCTCAAAATTCAAATTTATATAAAACAAATCTTATCTCTTGCACAAAATGGAAACTAGGGCTTCATCACTCGCCTATTTAAAGGAGATGAAATACTTAATTGAAGGACAGACGAGAGAAGATACTCAAGTAAATGAATTTACTTAAGGAGTGAAATCTACCCCTAAAAATAAAAATTGGGACTTAAATAAATTGGTTTACTAAAAACTTTTATAAAGATATATGGGTTTTATATAGTTAATTTAGAAAATTCACCATCAACAAAGACTTCGTTAACCTTAAATATATTCGACAAACAGTGTCAAGATAAACTATATTAGAACGTGACATGGTTTAAATAGCATAAAAGTCAAACATCACTTGTCAACGGTCAACACTCATTTGAAAACTCTCATTGACAACGTGTTTTTTTTATTTATTTATATTTCTTTTACACTTTCTTTAAACCAACCTGAAATCAATCGACATTTTTCATGGCAAGTACAAAATAATAATACATTAAACTTTTGATCAATCCTTGTGTGATCGATAAATCAGTTTATTGTTACATTATTTGAAAGAGTGTGTATATTTACAGGTAAGAGACTCTTACTTGGAACTATTTTATTACATGGACAATATTAGGGGTGAGCAAGATCTGTTATCTGGTCAATTTGAATAAAATTGGTCTTGATCTCGATAACCACTGATTGCTGAAAATTGAAACCAATCCCGCTCCCGGTCATATTGGGTTTTTAAATTTTAAGAACCGACCTCGTTACTGGAGGGAACCGGTTCCAATACCGGGTACCCGATTAATTAGTTTATTCTTAAGAAAATTTGAGTAATTGAGAAAAAAATTCAACCACCAATAATAATATTAAGTAATAAATTTAGAATATTGTATGCTTCAATATAAAGTTTTAAAACTAATCATACTTATAATATTTATACATAAAGAGAAAGATTAATAAAAAATTAAAAAAACTAATACCGAATATTTGATATTGGTCCTGATCTTATTGGGTACCCACCGGGTACCGGGTCCAAAAAATCAAGATTCAAACCCGGTCATGGTTATAACTGAGACTTAAATTTTAGATTCAGTCTTAGTCTCAACGAAACTAATACAAATAAAATTCTACCGAGTCTTACCGAGTCCGAGACTAAAACCGGATAATCAGTTTTTTACACCCTCATAGATAATATATTTGACATACCTTTTGCAAGCACTCGCACGAGTCCAATAGTTTGTATGAGTAGGTTATCGTTATTTGCAGTTATATAAGTTCGTAAGTCGTCATTCCTTGACACGTGGACGTTCACATGTACTAATACTTGTTTATATATGTTTGAAAGTATATTTTTATCGATGTTGGTAGGGGTGTGTATTCAATCGAGTCGAGTTAAGTTAAAAAAATTTAGTTATTCGAGTTGACGGGTCATATTTTACAACTGAAATTTTATTTGAATTTTTTTCGAATTGGATTGAGTTTTCGAGTTCTTATAAATATTTAATTATAATTATTTATCATGTTATAATATGATTTGATGCCAATTTAAATGACTTTCTTTAATCATATAATATATTTATATATATTTCTTCGTAATATTTTTTATATTTTTATATATTAATAATATAAATTGTTTTGCTCCCAAAAATTATTTTTAATTTTAAAACTTTAATTTTAAAATCCTTAATTAAAAACCTAATTTTTTTGAGGTTTTTAAATTGATTTTCTAAAATTAAGAAAAAAATTTGGGATAAGATTATAAAGTTTTTAAAAGTTTAAAATGTGAATCTAAGTTTAAAAGTTAAAGTGATGTTTTAAAAATCCTAAAAAAATTCAACGACTAAATATGCATTTTACCTTTTTTTAATTGTTATTTTTACTTAAACGTGTGGTTTTTATTTATTTATTTATTTTAAATAAAATTATTACATTATAATATATATTTTGAAATTTGAGAATTCTTGGATAATAAATTTGTTTTTAAATTAGATTATGTTTTTCATTGAAATCAGATATTTTTATTAAAAATATTCTATTAATTTTATTATTATATTAATTTATTTTAATTATTGTTTTATCAAAACTCTTTTATTATTATAATATATATTATATATATTATATGAAATTATTGTAAAAGAAGGATAATCCCTTTAAAATATTATAATCTTTTTATTATTATTTTATTAAATCTTTAAAATACTATAGTCAACATTTGCACTATTTTCTAAAATATTATTCTTGAAAAATAATTTTATAAATTGTGTATCGTTATTTTTATCTACACCTTAGACATACACTAAGTTCTTTAGTTTACTCCATCTTAGTTTTCTCTTCTAAATCTTTGAACTTTAAGTAATGCAGTACCTGAAGAATCTCATATTTTACCTAGTTATTTTATTATTCAATATCAAACTAACTTTTAGTTATTCAAATTATTATTACTATTTTAAAAATTTTAATACATTTGGGAATTAAGGTTATTTTCAGTATACAAATTTTTTTTCTTACATTTGAATATTTTATTTGAGCCATTAAACTATAATATTATTTTTAATAAGTTTTTGATATAATATATTTGTGGGAATTTAACTCTTTTCAAGTTATCAATTCTTAATTATAATTTTAACTTTTGGTTGTGATGAATTATTAAGTATTTAAATATTTTTTATAATTATTATAAAATAATATAAAGGCATAAAGATAATTTTAACCCTTAACGCTTACAGTTTTTGTCGTTTTAGCCCTTATTCTTTTTTTGGGATAAATTTAGCCCGTAACCTATATCTTTTTGACAAATATATTATTTTTAACTAGATTGATGACTGAACCATTAAAAATTTAATGATGATACATATATATGAAATATAATTTTAAGTGACATGGCAGGTAACCTATCAAATGAATATATATATAATATAATTTTATTCCAATATAAAATATAAAACAATTAAAATTTAAATAAAATATTAAAAATTAATTAATTCTAAAATATAAGATTATTAAACATTCTTAACCCTAACTACGATAAAATCAAAATATTATTCGAATTGTGTTTATTTTTTTAAGATGAGATTTTGATTCTATCGTAGTTAGGGTTAAGAATATTTAATAATTTTTTATTTTAGAATTAATTAATTTTTAATATTTTATTTGAATTTTAATTGTTTTATATTTTATATTGATAAAATTATATTCCATATATATATATATATTTGATAGGTTATATTCTATATCATTTAAAATTATATTCCATATATATATCATCGTTAAATTTTTAACGGTTCAGTCATCAAGCTAGTTAAAAAATAAGATATTTGTCAAAAAGATATAGGTTAAGGGCTAAATTTATCTCAAAAAAAGAATAAGGGCCAAAACGACAAAAATTGTAAACGTTAAGGGCTAAAATTATCTTTATGCCTAATATAAATTATATTAGTTTTGAGAGTAAAGTTTTTAATGTAACTTCTTAGGTTCAACCTATCTCTTCTTTTGTTAAATATGTGTTTCTTTATGTGCTATTGTCAAATGAATATAAATGTGTGTTCTCTTCTTATGCTAAATGTGTGTGTGTTTTTGTGCTATTGTTAAATGAATTTAAATGTGTGTTCTCTTCTTGTGCTAGATTTTCTGTGTATTGTGCTTATTTGTTACTGAGACTTTGTGGTATATTGACATTCTATGTGATATTGTGAATATTGAATTATACTGTGAGATTGCGATCATATTTTTTGAGTTATGTGATTTGTATACTATACGAATATCTCTGATGAGACATTTGAGATCATTGCCATTGATCGTATAGCATGTGCATGGGGTGGATTTGTACGGAGGAATGTGATTTTACCATATAGCGTTTTGGTGAAATATGGGGTGAGGGGTTCTATGGAACTACCTCCACAGCGATCGGTTGGTTTAGCCACCATTATATTTGGCGTTCAGAGTATGAGATTGCATTCTCTATGACATTGCATTCATCAGTATTTGTGTTTATTTACCATGAAAAGTTAGGTTATAATTGTGATTATGAATTGAGTGACATTATGATGTTTGACTGTACTTTAGAGACACACCGGGCTTTATAGCTCATTCTTTTATTTTTTTTCCAGATATCTAGCCCTAAGAGTTGGTACTTCGAGATCTCTATCGGATAATGTTTTACTTCTTTTTCAGTATGATTATTTATAAATATTTTTATTTCAGTTATTTTAAGATTATTAGGGATATTATATATTTTTAAACTTCATGCATAAAACCGATTTAACTAATTTTCTCTAATTTTAATCCGAATAATTATTTTTAAATTATTTCTTAATAATTGGTTTACAAATTTTTATTTTGAATTGCTTCTTACTGTACATGACGTTAAAGTTAAGTCCAGAGTGTTATAGTGGTTTTCTATACATGAGAATTGTTTTCTTCCCAGTAAACTTGGAAGTAGATGTTTAAACAGTTTATTTTTCTTGCTCGTTTACTTAGAAACGACGACTGTTACTTATTTTTTACATACACTTGGATAATTTTTTTTCTGCTAATTTGTAAGTGAATATTGTTAAGTTGATTTCTTTATGTATATTTGTTAAAAGTAATAGACGCTTAGACAATTTATCTTTTTACGCTTTTTTACTTGAAAACGATAACCGTTAAGTAATTTTTTTGTGTATATTTTTTAAAAGTGGCAAACGATTAAATGGTTTATTTTTTTAGCTTACTTACGTAGAAACAATGATTGTTAAATAGATTTCTTTATGTATAATTCTTAAAAGTTGCGGACTGATAATTTATCTTTTGTAGCTCTTTTAATTGGAAGCAACTAACGACTCTACGATTTTGCATGGACGTTGGAATCTTTATATGAAACTTCATCAAAAACCAGAGGGTTATGTTCTCTCATTTATTATTATTATTGCAACATATTTTAATTTACATAATAATAATAAGAGTGAATCCGTTAATTGATGGTGGTTTTAGAATTTAGTTGGGTTTTGCAATCATGCCTTGTCTTTCCAGTTTTTTCTTCGAAAATCATTTTTCTGTAAAGTTTTAGCCTCTAGATCTTTGACATTTTTTTTCTTCATTATCTATCCAAATATGTTCTGGGATACCCTGCGCCTCTGCATGCTTTTTTTTTTCTAAAATTATTTTATTTAAAAGTTTTTGCATTCTAGATCCTAAATGTTTTCTTCTACATGCACGATCTCAATTTGTTCTCAGGCGGATCACTCCTTTCTCGTCATGTATCAAACTAGTTCTTCACTTCTTTGATATGTTGTTCTCTATTTTTTCATTTACTCCCAAATTAAATTTTGTTTTTCTTTCTGAAACGAACACAAAGTCCTCTACAATTTTAGCTTCTCTTCTATGTCCAAAAGTTATTGATTGTTCTATTTTGGTAGTGGTGCCCTTTGACCCAATGTGTGTATCACAGGACAATTACCCTCTTCCTAAAATACATGTCTAATAGGATGTGCAGTGTCATCGTTTATATATCCCAAGATCTCCTTTTTTCTTTCCGATGTGAGATTAATGCACCTTGCCTCTTTTAAGGCGTGACATTCTCACCCACTCAACCTCATGACGCCCTCGTCATGAGCTTCCGCTCTCGTGATTACCTCTTTTTCACGGTTGTTCATCTTGCCTACCCTTCTCATGAGCGCTCTGCATGAAATCGGGTAGTTAAAGGGTCACTCTGATACCACTTGTCATGAGGCTAGACTTTTGAACCAGCTAACCCGTGCGGCCTTAGTCGAGTCCTCAAGACAATCGACTAAGTCAGCCTAAAATACCACTCTAGAAGATCAAACTTCCAAGGTAATCAAGAACGGAAGATCGTTTTATTCGTAAGCTAACTAGAAGAATGGCTTCGAAGAACTTTTCAAAAAACGCGAAAAACACTTAAGAACAACTCAGAGGATTTAGACTGAATGTCTTCTATTATTCAGTGGAATAGAATGAGATGGATGATCCAAAGTGAGGTGCGGAGGCCTCTATTTATAGTTGAGTCTTCTTACATCCGACGACTACTATCGATTTACATCAATGGTCTAGATACAATCTTATCCTATCCGAAAACATAATTTTAGAATATTCTCTTTTATCTATGGAAAGTATCACCCATGTTCACATAGAATGTTCACATGGGTTGATGAATAAGACTTCTAGAAATAATCTCACGAATCGGACCAGTCTGATGATCTTTTTAAGCCCAGAGCTCTTCTTCAAACCTCTTGTACAGCTCGTTGTACGAATGAATCAAACCTTATTTCATGGCCCGTGACATGTGCATACTCCTACTGTTTTAAACCATAGGGTTGCTAAAATTGCTACAACTATTGCATGGTGGTCGTTATTATTGGGTTCATTGGATTAAGATCTTCTCACTCATATTATTCGATTGATCTCCATCTTGTCCTAATCTTTAAATAAAAAATTAACTCAAAAACCTTTGGAAAGAAGAGTGATAAATTTAAAAAGAATAAAAATTTAAAAATTTTAAATTCGCGTATCGTCGTGGCATCAATTATTGATAATAAAGTGAACAAAAGTAAGAAACGATGGTCAAGTGGTGGTCCTGATGTTGATTCTTGGTCTGAGATGAAGTGTATTCTCTCTCTAGATGGTATTAATAGTTCTCGGTAAAAGATCATGTGTTTTCCTTGTTGTGTACATAACTCGGGCATGTGTGACAACGTGATTGTTATGGCATAGTGATGAGATCAATTACGAATTAACGTTTTAGACTTACCTCGTCACTAGAAGCGATCACGTGTGTTAGCATGTGGTCGCTAATGTTGTCCGTCTAGTTCTGTTCGTAGACTTATTCACAAGGTGTTCCTACTTATTCTTCGGGTTTGAAAAAATAGGTTTTCGTTGTTAACCCGTCATATGAATGCAAATGGGCATGCCACGATCTCTCGACACGTACTTTTGCGGTACAAATAATATACAATTACTTAAAAAGATCACTATAAATAAAAAATAAATCTTGCACTAGAATCAAGACGAAATGTTTAAACTTGCAATTTAAAAATCCATTGATGTCCTTATCCAGAAAATCTTGTGAATTAGAATACCCCAAACAGTGGATGACAAATGCACCGCCTATAATATAATTTAAGGGGGAAAGTGGAAAATGGTGTGAGTCTTGGGATTGATTTGATCAATAAAATAAAGAGAGAAAAAACAATTAATTAAGAGCAAGAGGTTATACTATGGGCGGACAACCTCTGAATTCTATTTCTTTGGGCCAATTGGCCGAAGTCGAGCTAGGTGTAGAAGCAGTAAACATGTGGGTCGCCATGACATTCGATAAGTTTTAGACTTCCAGTAATCTTTATATATTGGTCTCAAAATTTGCTTGTTCTTATTGTGCTCTTTAATATATAATCAATAATATGTCACGTATATTAAAGATTTATTTTTTATGATTTTTTTTTGATAAACGCTACTGAATTTTATTAAATCCATAAAAAATTATAATTACATCATAGTGAAAAATTAGATTAAACTATCCAACCATTTTACAACCAAAAAAATAGAACTGTAACATTCCTAAAACCGGGTTGAAAAATAGATCGAATAATTGATAAATATAATTAAATCATGTGGTTAATTGGATTAAAAGTAAGGGCTAAATTAAATTAAATGATAACTTGAGCATTGCATGATAAGAAATGGAATTCCATAGATAACCCTTGTAATAAGCTAACTCTAATTATACACTACAGCAAAACAGTTCTACAGCGGCGTATCTAGTGGCGTTTTCGTAACAAACGCCACAAATAATCGCATTATAGTGGCGTTTGTACACAAACGCCGCAACATTTTCATTTCAGTGGCGTTTTGTGTAAAAACGCCGTAGTTGATTGTATATTTAACGGCGTTTCTGGACAAACGCCGCAATAGAGTGCTTTTTTAGTTGCGTTTATATATATAAACGCCGCAATTGTCTAAAATATTGTGGCGTTTTCTGAAAAACGCTACAAAAGTGTTAAATATTGTGGCGTTTCATTCTAAAATGCCGCAATATATCGCGTTTTTGCGACGTTTAGTTTTACAAATGCCATAAGTTTATCTTCCTTAATATTACAGTTCTGCATCTTCATCCGAAAAAACCAGAAATCCCAACCCCAATTTTAAAGAGATATAATGCCTACCTCATTAACGGATATAGGTTCCATACAAAATCTCGAGAAAGATTACGGAAAACACAAAATTGTGGGGTTGTTGTTACTTCTTTAACTACAAGTTATGCTAGTGCCAGAGACAGTCATCCTGTGGAGGAAGATGTAGAATATTATAGAATTATTACAGATATCATTGAGTTGGATTATTATGGTAAACGAAAGGTTGTGCTATTTCGATGTGATTGGGCTGATGTAAATAGTGCTCGAGGCGTTAAAAAAGATAAATTTGGTTTTACAATGGTGAATTTCTCTCGACTCATTCATACTGGCCAACAATTGATGGACGAACCATATGTTTTTCCTTCTCAAGTCAAACAAGTTTTTTATTGTCGTGATCCAATGAAAGAGGGTTGGTATGTTGTACTCCGTAACACTCCTAGATACTTGATTGACATTGGGGATAGAAGTAGAGATGACAATGAAACATGATCAACAACTTTACCATTTGTTGCACAAAATTTAGATGAAACATGTTGTAGTTCAAGTTCACAGTTCCAATGGGTTCGAGATCGAGAAAACATGGATGGAGATTTTAATGAAGATTAACTGCATAATGTAATCAGATTTATATTAAAATTAACTGCATAATATAATTGTTAATAGTATTGTTTTCACTATAATTGTTAACTTAGATTTTTTTATATTGTAGGTATCATCATGCCTAGGAGGAAACTTAATAGCCTGCATATTATTCAAGTTCCTCGTATGGAGGGTGTAACAAATGATGATGATTTGTCTGGTGTTGATTCTTCACAAGTACCTGAAACAGTTGAAAACCTAGAAATTGAAGGTAATGTTTAAAAATTTTATTTCAATCATTGGTTTTATTATTGGTTTTATTTTAACAATTTAGACTTGAGATATTTGATATGTAGGTGGAAATGGTCGAAGGCGCAAGACTAGAGGGCGTACAACATTGACTGAATTATACGATCTTCCAGTTGGAGAATGTGTGAAAGTTTCAAGAAATGAAGCAGGACAACCTATCGGGGCAGAAGCAAGTGTTCTGGCTAGTTATTTAGGCATTGTTGCACGAAATGCTTCAATTTTCCGATCAATTATGAGTCATGGCGTCAGATGCCTAAAAGTAACAAAAATCAAACTTTGGATCTTGTTAAGGTAATAATGTTGTAGTAGCTGATCAATTATAGTTAAATACTAATATTTTATCTTCTTTTAATTGTGTGATTTTCAGGATAAATTTTCTTTGGAGGTCTCAGATGATTATGTCAAGCATGCCTTGGGAAAGAAATGGAGAGACCATAAAAGCGTTTTGAAAAAGTCATATTTCAAGAATAATTTGAGCCTTCAAGAGAAGCTTCAAAATATACCACCAGGTATACTACGGTATCAATGGGAAGATGCTGTTAGATTTTGGAGAGGTAATATCGATGTAATTAAAAAATAATACATCATTATAATATTAATTTCATACGTAATTCAAACTAGAAATTATACAGGATCGAGAGCGTATTGGAGTTTCTAGCAGACAAAAACAAAAGTTCACTCATACAGTCGGGACGAAGAGCTTTGCTCGTATAGCTAATGAGGAGGTATTATTTATTTTAATTAATTATAATTTTTTAATGAATTATACTAAAGTTAGTTTTAATTTCTATTATTTTGTGTAGCAAATTGCGACTGGTGTTAGCATTGGACGGCTAAAGCTCTTTGATATTACGCACACAAAAAAGGATGGCTCTCCAATAACTCCGGAAGCTGGAGAAATTATGGTAAATTTATTGCATATATAAATTATATTATATATTCTTTTAAATATAGAATTTCATTCCATATACATTCTTTTAAATGGTTATCAGATGAAAATGAAGGAAAAAAGGACAGAGTATGAAGCAACAATTTCAACTAATGGTTCTGTTAATATGGATGATATTGACAATCAAGTTTTTGCTGATGTTCTGGGTCCTGAAAGATATGGTAGGGTGCGGTGTGAAGGATCATTTGTTACCCCAACCAAATATTTTGGAACAAACTCATCTCAATACATGCCATCGCAAAGCCAGTCTTCTCAAGCGGAAGTTAATCGTTTAAAACAACAATTAACTCAATTTCAAGCCGAGATGGAAGCTAAGGAAGCTGAGAGAGAAAGGAGAGAAGCTGAGAGAGAAGCCGAGAGAGAAGCAAGAGAAGCAGAAAGAGCAGCAAGAGAAGCAGAGAGAGAAGCTGCATATCAAAATCTTCAAGTACAATTTCAGGAAATGATGGCAATGCTAAAGCAGAACCAAGGAAATAGTTCGTTACCTTAATTAATTTTAAGTTCAATCAAGTTGTTGTTGCTACTTTATTTCACTTTAACATAGAATTTTATTTGACATTAAGGTTCTAGACTTGTAAGATTTATTTTCGTTTTTAGTATTTTTATATTAATGTTACTTTATTTTATATTAATGTTTTGAACTATTTGTTTTTATTATTATTATTATTATTATTATTATTATTATTATTATTCTGTTTCATATTGGATTTAAGCAGGAAAATTTTGGTGAGCATAAAAATGGCAGAATTTTGGGTAATACATTACTAGTAGCGGCATTTGTGGTCCAAACGCCACAGAAAAATAACTCAACAGTGGCGTTTCTCAATAAAAGCGACACTAATATAGGGAAATATTGCGGCGTTTATAGGAAAAACGCCGCAATAATACATGGCAATTGCGGCGTTTTGTTGAAAAAATGTCGCTGTAGTACATCATTTTTAGCGGCGTTTCTTATATAATACCACTATAGATGAAGAGAAACAGCGGCGTTTGGGAAGGAAACACCGCTAAAAATGATGTACTATAGCAGCGTTTGTGAAGGAAACGTCGTTCAAGATAACGAACTATAGCGACGTTTATAACATAAAACGCTGCTAAAGATAACGAACTATAGCAGCGTTTAGCACTTAAAACGCCGCTAAAGATAATGTACTATAGCGGCGTTTAATAGGAAAAAACGCCGCTGTCATTTGTGGCGCTTGTTTCGGCGGCGTTTCTTGTGGCGTTTTTTTATGCGCCACTGAGTCTTTTAGCGGCGCTTATAAACGCCGGTATAGACCTAAAAAAACGCCGCTGTAGAACTATTTTGCTGTAGTGATAATAAAAGGGTAAGCCAGTCATTTCACCTTCATTAAATGAGGAGTAAAATCACCACATTTCTCCTCCTTCTTCTCTCATTCACGTTAGCCAAAGAAAAATAAAAGAGGGAGAGTCTTGTGAGGGGAATCCATGGAAGCTTAGGGAAATAAGCTTTAAATCTTGTAAATTTGGAGGGTATTGAAGCTTCTAGACAAGAAGAGTTGGGTAAGTCTTCTAAACCCCCATTTAGATTGTTGATTGGAATGAGATTAAATGTTTGTAGTTGCTGAAAATTGGGATTAAGTTGTTAGAAGTTAAATGGAAGTTGGCTATGGCTTGGGTGTAATATTTTGTAGATGTAATGAACACTAATTGGTTCAATGTTAAACATGCATGAAAATAGTGATGGAAAAATGAATTTTGAGATGTTGAAATCATGTTTGGAATGATGGAAAATTGATGAGATTAGGCTCGGATTGGGTTCGGACACTTAGAATAGAAGTTAGCCGAAAATAGCCTAGAATTGCTATTCTGAGTAGGCAACTTTGAGAATTTCCCTAGGTCGGGATTTAAAGAATTTGGATATGAAATTTTAAACCATGATACTCATGTATACCTAGTTTAAGCTAAAATTTACGGAACCTTAATCCGAGTCCGGTAGAGAGAGATATAAACTGTTTTGTAGGGCTACCCAAGCAGTTTCGGGAATCCGGCCAGATGTATTTCGAATGAAATCTGGAGCTAATCAAATAGAAATTAAAATGTGGGGTTAGTTTATCCTTGTAGAGGATTATTATAGCTTTCTAACTAGGTATAATAGACTAAAATCGGACATCGGAGCTAGGAGATACGATCCTTCCGCTAAAGGGTAGCAAAACTGTCCGTAACGAACAAATGCACATGTTTATATTTGTTAAACTTAAGAACACTTGAATTAGATGATTGAAAGTGTCTTGATACATAGCTATTGTATATGGATTGTTAGATAACCCGAGAGAAGAAATTGAAGATCAAGAGAGGCTTGATGTAGCGAGGAAACGAGGCAAAGGGGTTGCGATCTACAATCCTTAATAGCTCGGAGAAATTGGTGAGTGTGGCAAACCTTAGGGTTAGGACCCAGGGTCCTAACCACCCCTTGTTTATTTAAATTGATTTGTCATATAAATGAATTAATCTATATTCGGTAAAAACGGAAGGAGGTTTAATATTATATGACTTGTTTGATTGTATAACTTGCTTGCTAGAGTATTAGAACTAACTTAGAACATATGCATTGCTTGGAAATGCCGAGGTAAGTAACGGCATGCGGCTACGAATGTCAGGTACGCAAACCATGCATAAAGCATGAATGTAATGAAATGAACATTGGTTGATAGCATGATATGCATGTTATTGTTATTATGATGTACATGTATTGTGACATGTTATGAATACTTGACATTGATAATGTGAATTGGATTGCTTTAAAGGAAATGATAGAAGCATGATAATTGCCTTTGTTGTAGTTGTATTGGATACTTGCTCATGGTAATAAGAACTTCATTACATGAATTGAATAATGATTAAATGGATATTGAAATGTTATTGAGCCTTGGTCTATAGTTGATCATAGGTAGTACGACATGCCTAGGGTCTTGAGCTTATTGTTTAGTGCTTAACACTCTTGTTTAGTACTTCGGTACTTTTATTTGGTACTATGGGTACCGTGATTTGGTGGTTAGTCATCAATTGTTAGATACCTTGAGTATCTCTTGTTAGTATCTTTATGATACTCTTGTTAGTGCCTTTATGGTACTCTTGTTTAGTGTTTTCGTGATACTCTTGATGACTCGCTTACCTTGTCCTACTATACCAAGGCAATACACGAAACTAAAATGAGAAATTAAAGATTAAATGTAAATTGTATGTACATGCATTGGCTTGGGAAACATTGACACTTGATCATTGATATTGAGCATTGGAATGTGATTATTGCTATGAGTAGCACTTGATTGAGAAATGATTATTGACATTCGAAATGAATATATGGCTAAGTGTAGCCCTTGTTGCGAATGGTTATTGAACTTGAGAATTGAAAATAAGTAATGAGATAGGTGCATTGATTCTATGCTAGCTTGAGCATATTGAACATGGCATTGATAGGTATGATAGAAATGTAAGCATAAAATCATGTTACCTATGATATTGGTTATTGTCGAACTTGTATATTGTAAGAACTAATGCCAAGAATTGATACATTTGCTTAATTGAAGCATGTCATCTTTAATGCCATGATCTTGATATGATGATTGAATTAACCATGTTAATTGCTATATGTTTTATGTCTAATATGGTTAGACTAGGGCTGCCTCACTAAGTACTTCTTAGTACTTAAGCTCTCTTGTTTCCTCCTTCCCAAAACAACAGGTAATTGAACTAAAGAGTTAAATCAAGATTGAACCGGAGCAAGGGCACCAAGCAAGCTAATGTATGATATTTTAAACTCTTTCTAACTCATAGTATGGTGGCATTAGTGATCATATTTTGTTAGCCTATGCATTTGAGGGCTTGTCCCATGGTTTGTATATATATATATGTGGCTTGGTAATTGATTTGGTATGTAAGCCATAAGGCATAATATTCTTGGTAGGCTAGCCTTGCATATTTTGAGTTCTTGGCTATGGTTGGCATAAGTAGGCCTTGATGTTATGAATTTGTCAAGTAAGAAATTGCCTTGGCTTGATAAAAATGAACTAAAGAGGTTAGCAAGTGAAACGGTTAAGTTATAATAGGGGCATGCTAGTTGCTATAGTGAGAAGTACATGGCATAGTGTTTTGAATGTCATAACATATGGTTAATGACTTGAGTAATGAATCGACTAAAGTGGATAGGTTAAATAAATTGATACATGTTGCCCAATCATGTAGAATTAGTCCCTTAAGAGTTAAGGATGGTGTGAGTCTATTTAGGTAACCTTTTGGAATTGACTAAGTGTTTAAAAAGCTTGAAATTTGTCATTTGAAGCAGGGGTATCGATACCATTTACATGGGTATCGATACCATCCTTGGTAGTAACATTTCGTATCGATTCTTGGTTCGATACCAAGCCTTCATGTAGGCTCCCTGGTTCGATACCAGTAACGAACCAGACTACTCAGCCTTGGTCAACGAGTCAATACCTATGACCAGTATCGAACCCCTGTTCGATACCCCTGTATCGATACCATCCCTTAAGGGATATCGATACCTATAGCTAATGTGGTTTAAAATTGAGAATGAAAATTTGACTTGATTTATAAGATATTGTTAAGGAAGATTAAACAAATATAATTTGGTTAGAAGTTTAGACCAAGCTCAATTGAGATTATAATTGATTAATGAATGAAAGTTGAGAATCAAAATGGTTAATTGTATAAGTATGAAGAAAGTTTTAAATTAGCCTCGAAATTGATAAGAGATACAATAGATTAACTCGTAATGTCTTACAAACAAATCGAAAGTCATACAAATGAATTAAAATGATTTACAATTGAATGTAAATTTGGTTTAAAATACGAGTTAAATATCCGGTCGACATCACCGTCTTCTAACTCGGGACGAGGGTGTCACAAGAACAATTAAATTTATTATGGAATTAAGCATACCAATAAAATTCAGAGCGTTCGATTACATGATTCTCGGACCGAGAGAAATGTGCATGCGTCATATTGGATTAAACTACGCCACCTAGGAGCTTTATACCGTACTTGCTTGTGTTCTTGCTTTTGTGAATAATATTTTGTCTACTTTTGTAGTATGGTTGATACGAGACTTGCCCTGGGAGATGAAAGTCTCGAGGGATCGTCTAATGAGAATGATAATGTAGGGATGGATCCGAATCCTCCCCAAGGACAAGAGCAGCCACCGATAGAAGCTTCCCCGAGCCGGTAGCCTCGGTTGTACAAGATGTTCAGAGAGAATGTCTCTCGAGCATGAAAGAAATGTTTGACCAGTTAGTATCTGATCTGAGGCAGGATCATCCTCTTGCTCCTGTTAATATTGTACCAAGGGCACCCATCGAGAAACTTTCCCGTTACTGAGCCTTTACCTTTGCAGGTGTCAATGAGGAAAAGCCCAAAGAGCCTGAACAGTGGTTAGAAAGGACCACCCAAATCCTGATCAAACAATTATAGTGCTCAGATGAGCATAAACTTGAATGTGCTATATCGCTTCTAGCTGATGAAGCCTTGAGCTAGTAGGAAACTACAACCTTGGCTGCTCCTACCGATTCTGTCACATGAGACTTCTTTATAGAGGAGTTCAAGAAGAAATACATTAGTAAGCAATATCTAGCCGAAAGAAGGAGACAGTTCTTGTATCTGAAGCAGACCAATAGGCCTATTGAGCAGTATGTGGAAGACTTTTGTAAGTATTGTAAGTACGGACCTAAGTACATCAAAACCAAGAAGCAAAAGTGTCAGATGCTTATAGATGGGTTGAATGATGAGATGAGCCCTATGTTTACAACATTGAGAATAACAGACTTCTAGTTCCTAGTCAATCGGGCTATTACTACTAAAGCCAAGATGAAAGCTTCGAAAAAGAGAAAAGGTAAAAATAGAGATGATAAAAAGTGGAAATGGGAAGATAAGCCAGATTAGAATGTAAAGAGAGCTAAGCAACAGAAAGGAGGTTCCTCAACCTACCATCGTGAAACTAAGAGCCAATGTATGCCGAGACCTCAGTCGGCAAATAGACCTTCAGCCCCGGTTGCCTCTGTTCATAGCACTGGGAATTCTGGGAAAGCTTCTGCCTGTCAGTATTGTTAGAAGTTCCATGCTAGCCCTTGTCGACTCCAGATGAAGCTGTGTTATGCATGTGGTGGATCAGACCACTTTGTTAGGGATTGCCCCCAGAATCCTAACAGAGGCACACCTTAATCTCGTGCCTACCAGATTCCTCCACCTCAGAACTAAAACAAGGGCCCGGGACAGGCCCATTCTGGGAATCAGAGTAGAGGAAAGGACCGTCAGTCAGCCCCTCCTCGTCAAGGATCTCAAGCCCCTTCTAAAATGTACCATGTCCGTGGTAGAGAGGAGGAAGAGTCTCCCCATGTGATTGTAGGTACTATTGAATTAAACTTGAGTGCTGCATATGCATTAATAGATTCAAGGTCTACTCATTCCTTTATATGTTCTAAAATGCTTGTAAATGTTAAGTTGGAACCTGAAAATGTTGCTAGGGGCCTTATAGTATCAAACCCAATAGGAGAAATAATGAATGTTAATCTTGTTTGTAAAGACTCCCTGATCACAATTCGAAACATTCCTTTTCAAATTGATCTATTTGTACTACCGGAATGTGAGTTTGACCTAATATTAGGGTTAGATTAGTTGACCAAACATGAAGCTTGGATCGATTTTCAGAATCGAAGATTGTACCTTCGGGGATTGGGAAAGGAATCAGTTCTCCTAATTGATAAGAAGCCAACTTCAATCTTTGCTGCTATGGTTATGCAAGATGAATATGACTTCGGATTACCGAAGATCACTGTGGTATCTGAGTTTATTGATGTTTTTCCGAAAGAACTCTCTGGTCTTCCTCCAACCAGAGAAGTGGAATTCGGGATTGAAGTCCAGCCTGGGACTAATTCATTGTCGATTGCTCCATATAGAATGACACTAATAGAATTGAAAGAGCTCAAAAAGTAACTCCAAGAGCTACAAGATAAAGGATTCATTCGTCCTAGTTCCTCACCATGGGGTGCTCCCGCTTTGTTCATAAAGAAGAAAGTTGGCACCATGAGGCTTTGTATTGACTATCGACAATTGAATCGGGTGACCATTAAGAACAAGTACCCTCTGCCTAGGATTGAAGATCTATTTGATCAACTCAAGAATGCTACGGTATTCTCTCAGATTGATCTTCGATCGGGATACTATCAGATGCGAGTGAAAGAGGAAGATGTTCCTAAAACGGCTTTCAGAACTCGATATGGCCATTTTGAATTCTTGGTGATGCCATTTGGGTTAACCAATGCCCCAGCTGCATTCATGGATCTAATGAATCAAATGTTTACGCCTTATCTTGATAAGTTTGTGGTCTTTTTTATTGATGATATTTTGGTGTATTCTCGAAACAAGGAGGAACACTCAAAAAACCTTCGAATTATATTACGGACACTTCGAGAATGACAGATGTTTGCCAAGTTCTCCAAGTATGAATTTTGGTTATCGGAAGTGTCATTACTTGGCCATTTCATCTCGGCTGAAGGAATCAAAGTTGATGCTAAGAAAGTGCAAACCATTTTGGATTGGAAACCTCCGAGAAATGTTACTGAGGTTAGAAGTTTCCTCGATTTAGCTGGGTATTATAGGAGATTTGTTAAAGGATTCTCCACTATTGCCTTGCCTTTAACTAAACTTCTAAGAAAAGACAAATTGTTTGAATGGTCAGAGGACCAACAACGAAGTTTTGATCAACTCAAGCAAGCCTTGGCCTATTTTCCTGTTCTTATTCAACCGGAGTCCGATAAAGAATTCATTGTGTATAGTGATGCTTCACATTCGGAACTAGGTTATGTCCTAGTGCAAGGAAACAATGTTGTTGTTTATGCATCAAGGCAATTGAAGCCTCATGAGCTGAATTATCCGACACATGACCTCGAGTTAGCTGCTATTGTTTTTGCCCTTAAGATATGAAGGCATTACTTATATGGTGAGAAGTGTTACCTATACACCGATCACAAGATTCTCAATTATCTCCTAACTCAAAAGGATTTGAATCTCAGGCAAAAAAACTAGATGAAATTGCTAAAAGATTATGACTTGGTCATTGATTACCATCCCGGAAAGGCCAACGTGCTGGCCGATGCTCTTAGCCATAAACCAACATTGTGTAAGTTAATTGATATCTTTGAAATGTTATAAGTTTCCTTTGAATTTTTGTACCTAATTTGAAAATTTTCTTGTAGCCCCGAATTCGATTAATCCTCACCTTCGAGTATATCGAAAGCAAGGATATTTATCTAAACTTCAGGTTTAATCTGATTTGATTATGAGTGTAACCCCTAAAATTAACCTAATTTCTTAGATTACAAGTCAGGGTTTACAGACTGGAAACTTATTTCGCAAGATAGGTTTTATAAATTTAAATAATAATATTCGAAGAAATTATTAATAAATTAATAATTAAAATACTGAAAGTAATATTTAAAGTTTTAAATACGAGTTCAATCGAAATTAATAAATAGTCCAAAACTAAATAATTATTCAAAGTCCGGAACATAATTAATAACTGAAATAATTACAAGTCTAAAATAATAAAAATGTACGGTAATAGAAATTCAAATCCAAAAGTCCTCCAAGTACCGAGATCTATGACCGGGTATCTAAAACAGAAACTGGAAGAATGTAAGCTAGGGAGCCTAGTGTGTCTCTATAGCAGATAAACGAAATTTCAGAACAGAAAAATACAGATGATGTAAAGTATGCATGATATGCACCCAACTCCGAATACCACAGAAGAGTAGGTCCTTAGAACCACTCTAACACCATCACACCAACAGAAGTGGTATCTCGACCCGTAGGTGGAGCCACTGAACAAAAGTGATAAATCACTAACTTTCCCATACACATATAATCTACCAGATATCATGTTATATGCATATACAGAATCAGAATGTATGCCTTATAGTCTAACAGGAAGCAAGCATGATAGATATCAGAATCAGAAATGAAATGACAGAATGATGCATGATCATACGGATTGAACAGGAATCGTGTATACTGAATAACAGAGTTAACAGGATTAACGGAAGAGAACACACCTGAAGCAGAAGACTCAACGTCTAGAACGATGTCTACTGAAATCGGCTCTACCACTAGATTGTGCAAGTGTAGAGTCTACAAATAACGAAATAAGTTAGACATCCTACTATGTCACTATACTGAAAAGTATACTAAACAGAATTAAATCGTTACTCACGTGAAGGTCCCGAATGCGGATGAATGGGACAGCATACAGGAGGAGGAGGAGGCAACTGCTCGGGGTCGGAATCTACGTCACCTGAAGCAAACAGAAACTGATTCAGAATCCGATACTGATAACTTCGAGATAACAAATCGAACATAAAATCCCTAAAAACGATACTTCGGGTTCAAATTTCGAAAAACGGACAACGCTATTGGACTCAAGACATTGAAAAACATAAAGTGAATCTGGGTTGAAAAAGTCAATTGTTAACGTCAGCATTGGTCAACGCTGACGTCAGCAGTGACGTGGGCTGGGTCGGTTGGGTCGGGTTCAGGTTGATCAGATTTGGCCTCTGTAAATATTCTGGGAAAATCTGGAAAATTTCTAGATTTTTTCGAGAAACAAACAAGGCCAAAACGCGTAAATAGTCCCCCTTTTGGCTTGATTTAAGCATAAATTCGATCCAAAAACAACCTAAACTAATTCCTAATCGATCCGACACTAAACCCAGCATCAACAATTCATCAAAACACACACCACACCTCTTGATTGATCAAAACAGAAACCTAACCTCACTCCAAACTCATCCTTCACCTAAGAACAAACCAAAACCCCCGACCAACACTCTTTCTATACACAACAACAACCGGCTATGAGGTTCACAATCAAAACGAAAAAAAAAACAAGATCAAAATAGAACCCTTACCAACTTACCTCACGATCCAAAGAAGAAGAAAACTCCTAGGGTAAACTCGGCAGAAAAACAGACGCAAAAAGAGTGATTCGAATGATTGAATCCACTCAACCAGAACAATTATTCAGATTTTAATCTAAATTTTAATGAGAATTTAATCCTCATTTAAAACACCCGATTCATTTTTTTGAAGGAGGAAGGATATTATATTATCAAAAGGGTATAATCACAGGATAAGGCTTGAAGTTTTTGAAACTTCATATTCCGACCCTTCACTTTTAAAAGTTTTCAATTTAGTCACTATTTCCAGAATTAAAATTCTCAAAAATTTAGGGTTTCAATTTAGGGATTTTGACTTTAAAATTGGGGATTTTGACTTTAAAAATTAGATTGTGACAACTCTCCCCCCTTACAGAAATTTCGTCCTCGAAATTTATTTGGATCAAAGAGATGCAGATATTGGGCCTTGATAACAGACTTGGGCTCCCACGTAGCCTCATCAGGACCTTGATTACGCAGAGAACCTTAACCATCTTAATGGTTTTCCTCCGAAGAACTCTTTGGTCCTGAAAAATAATCTCAACGGGCTCCTCCTCATAACATAAATCTGGACGGATCTCGAAATCCTCAACAGACAGAACATGAGACGGATCTACTCGATAATGTCTCAGTATAGAAATATGAAACACATCATGGATACTCTTGAGTTCAGGTGGTAACTCAAGCTGATAAGTTACAGGTCCAATATGTCTGATAATCCGGTAAGGTCCAATATATCTGGGACTAAGCTTGCCCTTACGGCCAAAACGTAGTATCTTCCTCCATGGAGATACTTTCAGAAAAACCTCCTCAAACTCAAGATCCTTACGCCTCAAATCCATGTAAGATTTTTGTCTGTCAAAAGCGGCTTTGAGCCGATCCTAAATCAATCTGAAAGTCTCCTCAGCCTCATGTACAAGATCTGGACCCAGTAAACGGTGCTCATTAAGCTTAGTCCATCCAATAGGGGTGCGACACTTTCGCCCATAAAGATCCTCATAAGGTGCCATCTTAATACTAGCCTGATAACTGTTATTGTAAGCGAACTCTGCGAACGGTAAGAAATCCTCCCAGCTACCTCTGAAATCCAGAATGCAACCTCTCAACATGTCCTCGAGGATCTGAATCACACGTTCAGACTGACCATCGGTCTGAGGGTGATAAGTAGTGTTGAAGTTTAACCGAGTACCTAGAGCAGTATGCAGAGATCCCCAGAACTTAGACGTAAACCTCGGATCTCGATCAGATATAATGGATAGAGGCACTCCATGCAGCCGAACAATCTCATAGATGTATAACCGGGCCAACTTACTCAGAGGGTAAGTGGTCTTGACAGGAATCAAGTGTGCAGACTTGGTCAAACGATCAACGATGACCCAGATAGAATCTTTCTTTGACATAGTCAAAGGTAAATCACTGACAAAATCCATGGTCACACGCTCCCATTTCCACTAAGAAATCTCAATATGCTGAAGAAGCCTAGATGGACACTGATGTTCTGTTTTAACTTTCTGACAAGTCAAGCACTTGGATACAAAACTGACAACATCACGTTTGAGACCTTTCCACCAGTACTTTTCTCGGAGATTTTTATACATCTTATCACCTCCAAGATGCATAGAATACGGACTATCATGAGCTTCTCGTAGAATAACCTGTTTCAGTTCAGAGTTCCTCGGAGCATAGAGTCAACCCCGGAAACACAAAACACCATCCTGATTCAGATAAAAATCCTAAGAAGTTCCCTCCTGAACTTACGCAATACGGTGAGACAAGTACGGATCATTAGGTTGTTCAGCCTGAATCTCAGATATCAGAGTAGGAATCACCCGAAGCTCTGCTAAAAAGCTACCATCATCAAACAGACTTATCCGAGCAAACAGAGCTCTCAGATCAGAAATGGCGTTGCGACTCAAAGCATCCGCAACGATATTAGCTTTACCAGGATGATGATCAATCTCACAGTGATAGTCTTTCAGAAGCTCTAACCAGCGACGCTGTTTCAGATTAAGTTCTTTCTGAGTAAGAAGGTACTTAAGACTCTTATGATCTATGAAGATATAACACTTCTCTCCATAGAGATAGTGTCTCCAGATTTTCAGAGCAAAGATTACGGCTGCTAACTCCAGATCATGGGTGGGGTAGTTACATTCATGTGGTTTCAACTGTCGAGACGCATAAGTCACTACCTTCCCATCCTACATCAGAACACAACCCAAACCGGTGTATGAGGCATCACTGTAAACAGTATAGGGTTTTCCCGACTCTGGCTATATCAGAATTGATGCTTGTGTCAGAACAGATTTGAGTTTCTCAAAACTCTTCTGCTGAGCCTCAGACCAGGTAAACGGAACATCTTTCCTCAGAAGCTTAGTTAACGGAGCGGCTATGGAAGAAAAGCCCTCCACAAACCTCTGATAATAACCAGCTAGTCCCAGAAAACTACGATTCTCTGCTACATTCTTGGGTTGTTTCCAATACATAATAGCCTCAATTTTCTTCGGATCAACATGAATACCCTTAGCTGAAACCACGTGTCCCAGAAAAACAACCTCAGAAAGCGAGAACTCATATTTGCTGAACTTTGCATAAAGTTGTTTCTCCCTCAGAGTCTGTAAAACAATACGAAGATGCTGCTCATGCTCATCCTCGGACTTGGAGTAGACCAGAATATTATCTATGAAAACCACTACAAACTGATCCAGATAGGGTCGAAACACCCTATTCATCATGTCCATGAATGCTGTAGGGGCATTCGTAAGACCGAAGGACATTACCAGAAACTCGTAGTGACCATAACGAGTTCGGAAAGCTTTCTTGGACACATCAGAATCCTTAACCTTGAGTTGGTAATAACCAGATCTCAGGTCTATCTTAGAGAAAACAGAAGCTCCACAGAACTGATCAAACAGATCGTCGATGCGAGGAAGGGGGTACTTGTTCTTGATGGTCAACTTGTTCAACTTCCGGTAATCAATACACAAGCGTAGAGAGCCATCTTTCTTTTTAACAAACAGAACAGGGGCTCCCTACGGAGAAACACTGTGTCGTATGAAACCTTTATCCAGAAGTTCCTATAGCTGAACCTTAAGCTCCTTCGGAGCCATCCAATATGGTGTCATAGACACTGGAGTAGTCCCCGGATACAACTCAATACCGAACTCCACCTCCTCACGCTTAGGGGGTATTCCCGTAGCTCTTCTAGAAAAACATCTGAAAATTCACATACCACTCGGATTTTATCCTTTCCAGAATCAGATTGCCTCGGGTCAAGAATGTAGGCAAGATAGGCTATAGACCCCTTCCTGATCATCTTTTCAGCTTTCAGGGCAGATATAAGATTAGACAGATAACCTCTACGCTCACCGATGAGAGTTACCTCTCGGTCATCAAAAGTTCTCAGAGTTGTCCTTTTACGCTCGTAGTCTAGGGTAACTCGGTGAGCAGATAACTAATTCATCCCCAAAATCAAGTCAAAGTCCACAAATGGCAACTGCATTAGATTATCAAGAAAGATTTCCCCTTGGACCTCAAGTGGACAATCCCTGTAAACTTTGGTAACCTCCACCGGGTGACCTACAAGACTATAAACTGAGACAGAACTACCAGTATCTTCTACTGGAATTTCCAGATACCCCGATACAGAACTAGAGACATACGAATGTGTCGACCCATTATCTAATAGTGCGAAGAAAGGAATAGCATGTACAAAAAAAGTACCAGCAATGACGTCTGGCTCATCCCGATCCTCCTGTCTCCTCGTAGCATAAACCATGCCAGGCTGAGATCCTCCTAATCTGGCAGCTCCTCTGAAATGACTGGGTCTGTCTCTACTATCAGTACCAAATGCTGCGGGTCTACCCTGTCCTCTTCCCCCAGTAGGGGTCTGAACGGATGTCTGTGATTTCTACGGAGTATAACCAAAATATGGTGCCACTAGACAATCTCTGAGATGGTGATCAAGAGAACCACATTAGAAGCAGGCTCCACTCCGCATGCGACACTCTCCGGAGTGCCACTACTTACAGAATGAACATTGAGGTAATGCTCGAGTACTAGTGGATCCAGCTCCACTAGCAGCAGGGATAACTGACACTGCTGGTCTAGATCGTGTTGAACCCTGAGGCTCAAATTCATCGCGACCTCTCTTCCTGGACTGAAAACTCTGACTATGCTGAACAGGCGCCGCAGGCTGTCGTCTACCTCTATCCTGACCTTGGGATTCTAGCTGAACCCTCAAAATCTCATTACGCTCGACTGTCTTGGCACGTCGAGTGATCATCTTGTACTCCGTATCATGATGTGTGGAAACTGCAATCTTCAGTGGTACCCAGAGTCCTTTCAGAAAGTGATCACACTTTTGCTTCTCAGTCGACGCAATACTAGGAGCATACTGGAGTAGTCTCAGGAACTCTATCTCATAATCCTTAACAAACATGTCGTTCTATTGTAGGTTCAGAAAATCCTCTCGGCATTTAGCCAAGTACTCAGGACCCGCATACCGATCCTCAAAACTCTGTCTGAAGAATTCCCAGTTGATCTTCTCTGAAGCAGTAACCTTTTTCTTCTACCTCCCACCAGTTTAGGGCCTCTCCCTGAAGCAAAGATACAACAACCCTCAATTTCCTATTAGAGGGGTATTTCATCTCAATGAACAGTCGCTGAAGCTTCTTCAGCCAGTATTCTGCATCGGTTGGGTCAGTACCGGTCTTATCGTCAAACATGGTCATCCCAACAACTAAAATATTTGAGTAACTCCCTCTGCTCAGTCACAGAGTCCAAACCGACAGTCTCACTGTCACCAGGCACATAAGGTCCTTCACTCTAGACCGACTGATCAACCTCGGCTTGCTGAGCCTCGGTCTGATCATCCTTCCTAAATTCTGGGTCAAACTCTGATCCTGTGGCGGGTCCACAGGATTCGGAACATCACTAGAAGAAGCAACAGATCAACCTCGGCCACGGCCTAGGCCACAACCTCTACCGGTCGCTAAACGAGTACTTCAACACGGTGGCATAGCAGAGTATCTACAGAAAGACAGACAGAATCCTACATTAGAATCGGTACTTGGAGTAATATTTAAAATATTCTACAAATTTTTAAAATACGAGTCAAAACAGAAATCCGAATTTTCAAATAATTTTGACAAAATATTTTTCTAGATCAAAAATCATTTTGGACTTCACAGTCCGTGGGTTAAACCGGGCTCTGATACCATTAAATGTAACCCCTAAAATTAACCTAATTTCTTAGATTACAAGTTAGAGTTTACAGACTGAAAACTTGTTTCGCAAGATAGGTTTTATAAATTTAAATAATAATATTTGAAGAAATTATTAATAAATTAATAAACAGTCAAAAACTAAATGATTATTCAAAGTCCAGAACATAATTAATAACTGAAATAATTACAAGTCTGAAATAATAAAAACGTACGTTAACCGAAATTCAAATCCGAAAGTCCTCCAAGTACCAAGATCTATGACTGGGTATCTAAAACAGAAACTGGAAGGATGTAAGCTAGGGAGCCTAGTGTGTCTCGAGAGCAAGTAAACGAAATTTCAGAACAGAAAAATACGGATGATGTAAAGTATGCATGATGTGCACCCAACTCCGAACACCACAGAAGAGTAGGTCCCCAGAACCACTCTAACACCATCACACCAACAGAAGTGGTATCTCGACCCGTAGGTGGAGCCACTGAACAGAAGTGATAAATCACTAACTTCCCAGTACACATATAATCTACCAGATATCATGTTATATGCATATAGAGAATCAGAATGCATGCCTTATAGTCTAACAGGAGGTAAGCATGACAGATATCAGAATTAGAAATGAAATGACAGAATTATGCATGATCATACGGATTTAACAGGAATCGTGTATACTGAATAATAGAGTTAACAGGATTAATGGAAGAGAACACACCTGAAGCAGAAGACTCAACGTCTAGAACGATGTCTACTGGAATCAGCTCTACCACTAGATTGTGCAGGTGTAGAGTCTACAAATAACGGAATAAGTTATACATCCTACTATGCCACTATATTGAAAAGTATACTAAACAGGATTAAATCGTTACTCACGTGAAGGTCCCGAATGTGGATGAATGAGATAGCGTACAGGAGGAGGAGGAGGCACCTGCTCGGGGTCGGAATCCACGTCACCTGAAGCAAATAGAAACTGATTCAGAATCCGATACTGATAACTTTTAGATAACAAATCGAACATAAAATCCCCAAAAACGACACTTCAGGTTCGAATTTCAAGAAACGGACAACGCCATTAGACTTAGGACGTCGAAAAACATAAAGTGGGCCCAGGTCAAAAAAGTCAACTACTGACGTTAGTATTGGTTAACGCTGACATCAATAGTGACGTCATCAAGTCAATGTTGACGTCAACAGCTGACGTCAGCAGTGACGTCAGCCGGGTCATGGGCCAGGTCAGTCGGGTCTGACGGGTCGGGTTTGGGTCGGACGGGTTGGGTTCGGGTTGATCAGATTCGGCCTCTTCAAATATTCCGGGAAAATTTCTAGATTTTCTCAGGAAACAAACAAGGCCAAAACGCGCAAATAAGCCCCCTTTTGGCTCGATTTAAGCATAAATTCGATCCAAAAACAACCTAAACTAATTCCTAATCGATCCGACACTAAACCCAGCATCAACAATTCATCAAAACACACACCACACCTCTTGATAGATCAAAACAGAAACCTAACCTCACTCCAAACTCATCTTTCACCTAAGAACAAACCAAAAACCCCAACCAACACTCCTTCTGTAAACAGCAACAACCGACTATGAGGTTCACAATCAAAATGAAAAAAACAAGATCAAGACAGAACCCTTACCAACTTACCTCACGATCCAAAGAAGAAGAAAACTCCCAGGGTAAACTCGGTAAAAAAACAGAGGCAAAGAGAGTGATTCGAATGATTGAATCCACTCAACCAGAACAATTATTCAGATTTTAATCTAAATTTTCATGAGAATTTAATCCTCATTTAAAACACCCGAATCGTTTTTTTGAAGGAGGAAGGAGACGTTATATTATCAAAAGGGTATAATCACAGGATAAGGCTTGAAGTTTTTGAAACTTCATATTCCGACCCTTCACTTTAAAAGTTTTCAATTTAGTCACTATTTCCAGAATTAAAATTCCCAAAAATTTAGGGTTTTGATTTAGGGATTTTGACTTTAAAAATTGTATTGTGACAACGAGGATCAAAGATCTTCAGCAATCTGATTCTGAGCTTCAGGCTATTGCTTCAAAGCTTGATTCGAAAGCTAATATCGAATTCTCTCTCAAATCGAGTGTATTGCTCTACTTTAGAGATAGAGTATGTGTACCAAATAATAAGGAATTGAAAAGAGATATCCTACAAGAAGTACATCAAAGCTCATTCTCGATCCATCCTGGTTTGGATAAGATGTATAAGGATTTGAAATCATTGTAGTAGTGGCCCAGCATGAAAGCAGCCATCACAGACTTTGTGTCTAGATGTTTGACTTGTCAGAAAGTTAAGGCTGAACACCGAGCTCCTACAGGGTTGTTTTAGCCTACTAAAATGCCTGAGTGGAAATGGGATCGAGTGACAATGATTTGTTATTGGCTTACCTTTTACACCGAGAAAGATTGATGTTGTTTGGGTGATTGTGGACAGACTCACCAAGTCTACACATTTTATTCCGGTTCGAAGGGACATAAACTCAGAGATCTTAATCGAGTTGTACATTCGTGAGGTGATTCAGTTATATGATGTACCGACATCGATCATTTCTGATAAAGATCCGAACTTCACGTCCAGATTTTGGAAGTCTTTGCAAAAAGCTCTTGGGACTAATGTGCATCTTAGCACTGCTTTCCATTCGTAGTCTGATGGTCAATCGAAAAGAGTGGTACAAGTATTGAAGGATATACTACGATCTTGTGTTATAGACTTTAGGAAGAATTAGGAAAAGTCCCTACCCTTAGTGGAATTTGCATACATCAATAGCTATCAGGCATCGATTAAAATGGCTCCCTTTGAAGCTCTGCACGGGAGGAATTGTAGAACTCCTTTGTGTTGGTCAGAATTGGGAGAAAATAAGGTTTTGGGACCTAAAATGATCCGGGAGACAGAGGAACAAGTTCGAATAATTCATGATCGATTGAAACAAGCCTTCGATAGACAAAAGGCTTATGCAGACTTGGAACGAAGAGACATCCAGTACAATGTAGGAGACAAGGTCTTCCTAAAAGTTTCTCCTTGGAAGAAAGTCTTCAGGTTCGGGAAGAGAGGAAAATTTCGCCCTCGATTCATCGGACCCTTTGAGATTCTTGAAAGGATTGGCCCTGTGGCCTATCGTCTGGCTCTCCCTAGTGAGTTCGACAAGATACACAATATGTTCTATGTATCTATGTTAAGAAGGTATCGATCCGATCCTTCTCATGTCTTAGAACCGGAATAGTTAGAATTGAATCCCGACTTGTCTTATGAAGAAGAACCAGTTTCGATTCTTGATCGAGAAGTTAAAAGACTTCGAAACAGGAATATTCCATTGGTGAAAGTCCTTTGGAGGAATCACAAAAAGGAAGAATCTATTTGGAAACCCGAAGATACAATGAGGACATAATATCCGCAATTGTTCCTTTCAGGTAAATTCGAGGGTGAATTTCTTTTAAGGAGGGGAGAATTGTAACACCCCTAAAACCGGGTTGAAAAATAGATCGAATAATTGGTAAATAAAATTAAATCATGTGGTTAATTGGAATAAAAGTAGGGGCTAAATTAAATTAAATGATAACTTGAGCATTGCATGATAAGAAATGGAATTCCATAGACTACCCTTGTAATAAGCTAACTCTAATTATAATAAAAGGACAAGCCAGTCATTTCACCTTCATTAAATGAGGAACAAAATCAGCAAATTTATCCACCTCTTTCCCTCATTCACGTTAGCCAAAGAAAAATAAAAGAGGGAGAGTCTTGTGAGGGGAATCCATGGAAGCTTAGGGAAATAAGCTTTAAATCTTGTAAATTTGGAGGGTATTGAAGCTTCTAGACAAGAAGAGTTGGGTAAGTCTTTTAAACCCCCTTTAGATTGTTGATTGGAATAAGATTAAATGTTTTTAGTTGCTGAAAATTGGGATTAAGTTGTTCGCAGTTAAATGGAAGTTGGCTATGGCTTGGGTGTAATATTTTATAGATGTAATGAACATTAATTGGTTCAATGTTAAACATGCATGAAAATAGTGATGGAAAAATGAATTTTGAGATGTTGAAATCATGTTTGGAATGCTGGAAAATTGATGAGATTAGGGTCGGATTGGGTTCAGACACTTAGAATGGAAGTTAGCCGAAAATAGCCTACAATTGCTATTCCGAGTAGGCAACTCTGAGATTTTCCCTAGGTTGGGATTTAAGGAATTTGGAGCTGAAATTTTAAACCATGATACTCATGTATACCTAGTTTAAGTGAAAATTTATGAAACCTTAATCCGAGTCCGGTAGCGAAAGATATAAGTTGTTCCGTAGGGCTACCTGAGCAGTCCCGGGAATCCGGCCAAATCTGTTTCGAATGAAACCTGGAGCTACTCGAATAGAAATTAAAATATGTGGTTATTTTTTCCTTGTATAGGATTCTTCTAGCTTTTCAACGAGGTATAATGGATTAAAATCGGACATCGGAGCTAGGAGATACGATCCTTTCGCTAAAGGGTAACAAAAATGTCCGTAACAAACAAATGCACATGTTTATATTTGTTAAACTTAAGAACACTTGAATTAGATGATTGAAAGTGTCTTGATACATAGCTAAGGACCATCCATGGATTCACCTATTGGTGTTGTCATGTATTCAAGCATAATATTTTTTCACAGAATCCGAGTTCACCGGATTTAAGAACTCATTTCCGTCCATCTTTGTTAAGATTAATGCTCTACCCGAAATGCTTTTTCCCAATAAATGTTCCTTCCCAATTTGACATCCATTTTCCTCGAAAATCCTTTTGTATAGGTAGAACCTTTTTCAAAATCAAATCTCCTTCATGAAAAGATCTTGGTTGGACTTTTTTATCTTGAGCCCGAATCATTCGTTTTTGGTACATTTGTCCATGATAAATCGCTTTCAATCTCTTTTCTTCTATCAAATTCAATTGATCATATCTGACTCGAGTCTACTCAGCTTCATCTAATTTAAATTCCATTAAGACACGGAGTGATGGAATCTCAACTTCAATTGGTAATACATCTTTCGTTCCATATACTAAAGAATAGGGAGTTACTCCTGTAGATGTTCGTACAGATGTACGATATGCTAATAATGCAAAAGGCAGTTTCTCATGCCAATCTTTATATTTTATCGCCATCTTCTCAACAATCCTCTTGATATTTTTATTAGCTGCTTCAACGGTTTCATTCATTTTTGGGCGATATGGTGTTGATTTGTGATATTTTATCTTAAACTGATTACAAATTTCTTTCATCATTCAGTTATTCAAATTTAAAGCATTATCAGAGATAATCCTTTCTGGTAGACCATATCGACAGATTATTTCGCTTTTTAGGAATTTGCATATTATCGATCTAGTTACATTTTTATATGAAACTTCTACCCATTTGGTAAAATAATCAATCATTACAAAGATAAAACGATGTCCATTTGATGCCTTTGGTATAATTGGTCCAATTACATTCATACCCCATGTTACTAACGGTCACGGAGCTGTTATAACATGAAGAGGTGATGAACCTTTATGAATTTTATCTCCATAAATATGACATTTATGACGTTTCTGAGCAAAATTGATGCAATCTTCTATCATAGATATCAAGAAATAACCCAACTTCATAATCTGCCTTGCCATATTGAGACCATTTGCATGAATTCGACAAATCCCTTCATGATCTTCCTCAATTACCTTTTTTGCCTCATGACTTTTTATGCATCTGAGTAACATTTGGTCACTTCCTCTTTTGTATAAGATTTCTCCGTCGAGAACGTATCCTATAGTCATTCTCCAAATAGTTCTTTTATTAACATCAGTTGCTCCTTCGGGATATTTTTGATACTTAAGGTATTGTGAAATATCATAATACTAGGGGTGATCATCTACCTTTTCTTCGATGACATAGAAACTATCGGGTGATTTAAAGATACTCATTTATATGGGCATTATTTCAGTTTCTCTATTTGCTTTAAACATGGAAGTCAAAGTTACCAATGCATCAACCAATTGATTATCTTTTCGTGGGAGATAATAGAAAGATATCTTCTCAAACTTTATTATTAATTCGAGAATAAGCTTACGATATTCAATCAATTTAGCATCTTTTGTTTTCCACTGTAACATCCCAATTTTGGGGTTAGTAGTTTGAGTGTTGGTTAGGGGAGATTCGATTTAGGTCGAATCAGATTCCTTCAGTTTATTAATTTTGGGAAATTTAAAATAATAACACTTTAATCGGATAAATAATAAATATGAAGAAAGGTTTTAAAAATATTAAAATGGTGTTTTGAGTCAAGGGAATAATAATTGAATTTTTAATTTGATTTAATTTGGTGATATCAGAGCATGGTTTATTGTGTGTGATTTTATATGCTTTGTTGTTAATATGTTGATAATTATGTACGGTGAATGTGTTTTAAGTGGTGTTTATTTGAAAGAGTCAAAGGTTACACATTGCCAATATTAATACATTTTTAAATGCTTTACAGGTTTCCCTTGGATCTTGCCCAAATGTAAGTCTAATATGTTTTGATATTATATTTTATATTGCATGTTTGAAGTTTTGAATATGCCTTCGAGACGTGATAATCGAGCTAGTGCTGGTATAATTACTAGTGGTCAGACTGAGGACGATATGCCTACTAGGGAAGAGCAACTTCCTCCTCCACCTGTGGGTGTGCCTCTAGTTCCGCATGGTGATCAGTTTAGAGAGTTTGCACCTTCCATTTAGGCTATGAAGGGTGCATTATAGGATGTCGAAGCTAGTGTGGTTGCTGCTAATCTGACTTGAGAGTACTTCAGGACAACTTTTGTGCGTAAGTTTTTGGGTTCGCAATATGAGGATGTAAGGAAACATGAGTTTATGTCTTTGGTTTAGGGTTCGATGACGGTGACAAAGTACGAGATACAGTTATCCGAATGAGTCACTATGCTCCTGAGTTGGTCCCCACTGATCAGAAAAGATGTGATAGGTTCCAGTGTGGACTATATCCTAAAATTAAGACATGCTTGTTGGATATCGAGTACACTAAGTTTTATGTGCTGGTTAATAAGGCCAAGTTGTCTAGGAGTCCCTGAGGGAGGCTGGGAAGTCTTTTGATATTGGTAAGAGGCCTGTTGAGGCTAATGTTCATAGTAAGCACGGTAAGAGATTCCGTGATAATAGGTACCAAGCTGATCGAAGTCGAGGTGTCTTTGGACGCGGTGGTCGAGCTCAGCAGTTTGGTAGAGGTGGTGATGTCCTAGTTTGTAATCTGTATTCTGGGCGTCATTCAAGAGAGTGTTGGTGGGTTATGGTGCTTAGATGAGATGTGGATCGAGAGATCATAAGAGACGTGATTGCTCGAGGTTTGCTAATGAGTTGGGTGACCGTGCTGAGGCTGCTGTGATGCCTGGTAGAGGACGTGGTAGAGGAAGAGGTCTTTTCCAGAGGCAAGGAGATGGGCGTAGAATTTATACGCAGCGTGGGTCTCTTAATGCCACCGATATGGTCGCAGGTACTTTTTCTTTGCAAAATGTATCGTTGTTTTCTTTGATAGATTCTGGATCTATGCATTCTTAGGTTTTGAGTGAGCATGCGTATTTGTTGGATGTTCCGGTTGAGGAGCTAGATGTTGGTTTGGTGGTTACCAGTTCTTTGGGTGAAACAATCATGGTCAGAAGGTTGTATAAAAGGTGTCCTTTGAAGGTGCAAGGACATGTCTTTGAGGCTGAATTGATGGAGTTGCCTTTCAATGGTTCTAATCTTATCTTTAGTGTTGACTGGCTAACGAAGCACCGAACGATGGTAGACTTTGAGAAGAAGTGGGTTACCTTGAGGTTGTTGGATGGTAGTAAGGTTGTGGTGAATAGTGAATGTATTGGATTTTTATCAAATGTGGATTCGGCTTTGCAAGCGGAAAAGATGTTGTAATAGGGTGTTATGGCATATCTAGCCTATGTGATGAATCCGGGTATAGGAGATGTTCGGGATGTGAAGTTTAGTATCAAGACTAATGCTGGTACTAATCCGGTGTCTATTGCTCTTTATTGTTTGGAACCTAAGGAGTTGAAAGAACTGAAGATGCAGTTGCAAGAGTTGCTTGACCGAGGTTTTATCTGACCGAGCATGTCACCTTGGGGTGCAACGGTGTTGTTTGTGAAGAAAAAGGATGGCACTATGAGAATGTTCATTGATTACTAATAATTGAATAAGTTGACCGTGAAGAATAAGTATCCTTTGCCGAGGATTGACGATCCGTTTGATCAATTTCGAGGTGCAAGTGTATTCTCTATTAAAGTATGCCCAAAGACCAATCATATGATGATTGCAAGGATACTTTTATTTACCAATTTTATTGAATAAAGGCATTACCATTGTTGTTTTCAGATATATGTGTCAATGTATAACATAAACTGAGAAACAATAAGGTCCATATAATAATATATGTATTATTATTAAAAGATCCTTTGTCAAGTATTATTATGGGTATGGACAATAATAATACGCTTAAGACTAACATGTGATAAATTAATGACAATGAGTTGTCATTGACATAGAGATGTCAGAATTAATACATGAATATATTAGTAGAGAATAATATATTGGATTGACCCACTATGAGCATATATCTTGGTTTATTATGTGACGGTCACGATATTGCTCATAGTGACAACTATATGTATAATCCTTAGACTTGAGATTATTACTATTAAACATATGTTGTTTTATGTTTTGATGCAGTTAAATGTGTTTCGTAATTAGTTACACTATAAAAACTGACATTGGACATATTACAATATATGTAGTGAGATGTGAATAATTAAGATAGGATTTGTCCTTCCTACGTAATAGGAAAATATATCAAAGGCCACTTGATTGATTGAGACTAAAAATGCATGGCCATGCTTGAATATGTTAATATGAGATATCACAAATTATTCATTAATAGTAGTCCACTCTAGATATCAAAAAACACTAATAATAGGCTATACAAGTGTGACTATTCCAAGACTTGTGCCTATTAAAGATATAAAAGGATAAAAGGATATAATACATTAAAAGAGTTGATCACGGATATGATACATCGAATCATGATCTCTTGTAACTTAGATGACAATGATATATTGCTAGATGTCACTCATTATTTTTAATATTAGAATTGTTCTAATATTATTACTAACGTTACAATGAGCCTACAGGGTCACACAAAATGGTTGAAACAGAGAAAAAATATATAAGTATAAGTAGATTATATTTAATCCCGAATTTTAAATAAAGAATATAATTGAAATAATTATATCCCTTTTAAATTTGAATTAAATATATATTTTGATATTTAAGGAATTAATTAAAGTAATTATTTCCTATAAACCAAATCAGAATCAAACTCTTATACCTAGGGTTACACCTATATAAAGGATCAATTGGTCTAGCAGCCAAGATAGAGAATTCCGAATTCCAAACCCTAGAATCACGAGAAACAGTTTTTTCGAGATTTGCTCTCTTAACCGGGTGAACTGAGTAGAGGCCAAGACGATATTCATGGAGGCTAAAGATTCGAATTGTCGAACAATCATGATTATCACAAATCTAGTTGTTGTTTTTGCTGCTTATCAAGGAACCCAATGTAAGTCATCGTATCTTTTCCTCTCGATTTCGGATTAAACGTACATGGATCACTGGAAAGATCGTCGTAATTTTGTTCCGCTGCGCCATGGGGTGTGCCGGCGGTCCCAACAGTGGTATCAGAGCCACTTGTACGATCCGTAATCGGGTTAAATACTTGGGTGATGCGATATGTAAGAGATGCGTAATTTGTTTTACTATATCGGCGATCAAAAATTTGATATTGCTTGTTGATTAGGGATACGATTAATATGTTAATCTATTAATTACAATCTCCATGTTGCTACAAGGGTTTTTCAATAATCATATGTCAATCGTTGACATAGTGATCGACAAAAGTGCGATAGCAGATCTCATCAAGGAAAAAGGAATAATTGTTATTCCGATATGGAAAAATCTAAGGAATTTTAAAAATCCTGAAAACACGAGTTTGTTGATAAATCTTATCAAATCGTGATGTTTTTCATAGAAAAATACTCGCTATTTTTCAAAACTTCCTGCCACGGCCGCAAGGGTGCTTCGCCCCTTAACCCCTTCGTAGGCAACATAGATTGTAGGCCCATATTGGTAATATTAACGATTTTATGATAGTATCTGTTTGCTTTACACGATGTTTGATATGCATGGTTATAGCCTTTGCTTTTACAATAGTTGTAAATTTTAAATACGGCCTGCGTGTCGTGCCTTTCTATATCTCTGTTGTACCTCTCTTCTCATCTTACTCCCTCGTATGTAAAACGAGTTTCTATGATTGTAATCTTATTCCAAGAAGCAATCGAGACGTTTGGACCAAAGGCGAGAAGATGTTTGAGAAACAATTTTAGTATAAAATTAGGGTTTTTAAGGTTCTCCCATTGGCTTGCGATGAACCACCTTAGTTCTTTATTTTAGGCTATAACCATTACAATCCTTTTATTTTATATCTATCATGTATGTGATGCAATGTATGGTATATATCTTCTACTCTCATATATTGATGAGATCAATAAGGGACAAATTAAAAAAAAGATAACGATGAGATATTCAATATTTTTTCCCTCAAATTAATATAACTTAAAATTAGTCGTCCAATATTTGCCCTCGTTAAGGCCTTGATCGATCTTATGTGGGTTTTGCCAAAGCATTAACACATAAGTCCATCTTGGTTAAACGCGAAGAATAAACAAGTGATATTCGTCGGTCGAAATATTGGTAATAACCTAGTTAAGTTGTTCTAATAGGATTAGAAACCTAAAGGCTAAGTATTTGGTTAAGTCATGAGATGACTGAACAAGAGTTGTTCACCAAATGGAGGAGTTACATGAGATGTAATTAGTAAAGGGTTACATACCTAAATAACCTATATCCTAAAAGAAAAGCCAAAGCTGATTTAGGAAATCGGTGAATTATGGATCCTCACTCACTAGAAAAATTTTCGTCAAATTTTTCCGAAATTAAAAACGAGAGGGGTTTTTAATTTTGAACGAAATAGTAGGAGTATTTTATAAACAAAGTGCTATTTATAATATTTCAAATCGGTAAATTCATATTATGTATTTCCATTGTTGTAGATCTAAATGGCAAACAATACTATATCATTGCGATCACTCCTTGAGAAGGAGAAACTCAATGGCGTAAACTTCCTTGATTGGTTCCGTAATTTGAGAATTATTCTCAAACAGGAAAGAAAGGAATATGTCATTGAAGAACCCGTTCTAGATGAACCGGCAACTAATGCTTCTAGAGCTGACAAAGACAAGTTTAAGAAACATATGGATGACATGTTAGATGTCGGATGTCTTATGCTTGCGACCATGACTCCTGATCTTCAGAAGCAACATGAGGACATGGTTGCATATGATATGATTCAAAACCTCAAAGAAATATATGAGGAGCAAGCACGTCAAGAGAGGTATGAGATCTCTAAAGCTCTATTTCAGTGCAAAATGGTAGAGGGATCTCCTGTAGGAGCTCGTGTCATTAAGATGATAGGCTATATCCAAACGTTGGAAAAGCTACGTTTTCCTCTCAAGGATGAATTGGCTACTGATGTTATTCTGCAATCGTTGTCGAATAGCTTCAATCAATTTGTCCTTAATTTCAACATGAATGAAATTAACAAAACTTTACCACAGTTACTTGGCATGTTACGAACTGCTAAGAAAAATATGTCTAAAGGTGGACCTAAGCCCATTCTGATGGTCCGCAAGGACAAAGGAAAGGGAAAGACAGTGGCGAAGTACAAGGGTAAAGGTAAGCCTATACCCAAAGGACATGATGCATTGAAACCTAAAAGGGGGGTTAGCAAGGAAGAAAAATGTTTCCACTGCAATAAGACCAGACACTGGAAAAGAAATTGCCCCATTTACCTTGAAGAGGTCAAGAAGGAAAAAGCAGATGGTGCATCTGCTTCAGGTATTTATGTTATCGATGTGAATCTGTCAACATCTTCTTCTTGGGTATTAGATACCGGTTGTGGTTCTCACATCTGTACTTCTGTACAGGGAATACAAAAGAGATGGAATCTAGCTAAGGGAGACGTGGACCTACGAGTGGGAAAAGGAGCAAGAGTTGTTGCATTAGCTATAGGAACATATGTTTTATCTTTACCTAGTGGACTTGATTTATATTTAGAAGATTTTTATTTTGTGCCTAGTTTGATTAAAAACATTATTTTTATTTCTTGTTTGGACAAGATTGGATTTGAGATTATTATTAAGAATAATTGTTGTTCTTTTTATCTCGATAATGTTTTTTATGGTTCAGCACAATTGGTTAATGGCTTATATATTTTAAATCTAGAAAATGTCATTTATAACATAAATACCAAAAGATCAAAAACAAATGACTCAAATCAAACTTATCTCTGGCATTGTCGTTTAGGCCATATAAGTGAGAAACGCATATCAAGACTCCATAAAGATGGATTCTTAAATTCATTTGTTTTCGAACGATTGGATGTATGTGAATTTTGCTTGTTAGGAAAAATGACTAAGGCTCCTTTTAATGGTAAAAGTGAGCGAGCAAGTGATTTATTGGGATTAATACATAGTGATGTATGTGGACCAATGAACACACAAGCTAGAGGTGGATTTCAGTACTTCATCACTTTCACTGATGACTTCAGTCGATATGGTTACATTTACCTTATGCGCCATAAATCTGAGGCTATCGAAAAATTTAAAGAATTCAAGAATGAAGTACAAAATCAACTAGGAAAGAGTATTAAAGCACTTCGATCAGATCGAGGTGGAGAATACTTAAGCATAGAATTTGATAAACTCCTTAAAGAATGTGGGATTGTCTCACAACTTACTCCACCAGGTACACAGTGGAATGGAGTTTCTGAGAGGAGAAATCGAACTTTGTTAGACATGGTTCGATCAATGATGAGTCATAGTGATCTTCCGACTTCTTTCTGGGGACATGCACTAGAAACAGTTGCTTTCACTTTAAATCGTGTTCCGTCTAAATCTGTTCAAAAGACACCATATGAGATATGGACTGGAAAACGTCCTAGTATGTCTTTTATGAAGATTTGGGGTTGTGAAGCATATGTCAAACATAAGATGTCTACAAAGCTCGAACCCAAATCTCATAAGTGTAATTTTGTTGGATATCCCAAAGAAACTAAGGGATATTATTTCTTTAACCCCAAAGAGAACAAAGTGTTTGTTGCTCGAACAGGAGTTTTTCTCGAAAGAGAATTTCTTAAGAAAGGAAAGGGTAGAGACACTGAACTTGGAGAAGTTCAAGAACAACAATTCATTGAACCTGAGATTGAACATGTTCCACAAATTGTTGAGGAACAGTCAACAGATTTAGAAACACAACCACTGCGTAGGTCCACAAGAGAACGCCATGCACCTGAGAGATATGGATTTCTCATTACCACGCATGGAGATGTTCTCATTATGGATCAGGATGAGCCAAGAACTTATCAAGAGGCAATATCGAGCCCAGACTCTGAGAAATGGCTTGAGGCCATGAAATCTGAGATGGAATCCATGTTAGTCAACCAAGTATGGACTTTGGTTGAATCACCTGAAGGGGTAAAACCTATAGGGTGTAAATGGGTTTTCAAGAAGAAAACCGACATGGATGGAAATGTACAAACATACAAGGGGCGACTAGTCGCTAAAGGTTTTCGACAAGTTCATGGTATTGACTATGACGAAACTTTCTCCCCTGTAGCTATGTTTAAATCCATACGGATCTTGTTTGCTATAGCTGCATTCCATGATTATGAAATTTGGCAAATGGACGTCAAAACCGCTTTCCTTAATGGAAAACTTGAAGAGGATGTGTATATGACACAACCAGAAGGTTTTGTCGCTCCAGGAAATGCTGGAAAGGTTTGTAGGCTACAAAAGTCCATTTATGGACTAAAGCAAGATTCTCGAAGCTGGAATCTTCGTTTCAATGATGCGATCAAAGAGTTTGGTTTTATCAAGAACGAAGATAAGCCTTGAGTTTACAAGAAGACTAGTGGGAGCATTGTTTCTTTCCTAATCTTGTATGTAGATGACATACTTCTTATAGGAAACGACATACCTACCTTACAGTCAGTTAAGACTTGGTTAAGTAGTTGTTTCTCAATGAAAGATTTGGGTGAGGCAGCATATATCTTAGGGGTTAAGATCTATAGAGATAGATCTAGACGACTTCTAGGTCTGAGTCAAAGTACATATATAGACAAAGTTCTAAAGAGATTCAGTATGGAAGAATCTAAGAAAGGATTCTTACCTATGAGACATGGTATATATCTTTCGAAGGAAATGTGTCCTTCAACTCCACAAGAAAGAGAACGAATGAGTAAAATTCCATATACTTCGGCTATTGGTTCTATCATGTATGCCATGATATGTACTCGACCAGATGTATCGTATGCCTTAAGCATGACAAGTCGATATCAGGTAAACCCTCGTGAAAGTCACTGGGTAGTAGTCCAAAACATCCTTAAGTACTTGAGAAGAACTAAGGATACATTTCTTGTCTATGGAGGCAAAGAAGAGCTTAGTATAAAAGGTTATACTGATGCTATTTTCCAAACAGATAAGGATGACTCAAGATCGCAATCTGGATTTGTGTTTTGCCTTAACGTAGGTTCTGTAAGCTGGAAAAGTTCTAAGCAAGATACAATAGCTGATTCTATGACAGAGGCTGAGTATATTGCAGCCAGTGAAGCAGCAAAGGAAGCTGTTTGGATCAAAAAGTTCATATCTGAACTAGGAGTTGTTCCAAGCATATTAGATGCTATAGAACTCCGTTGTGACAAAAATGGAGGCATTGCACAAGCAAAGGAACCCAGATCTCATCAACGATCCAAACATATTCTTAGACGCTTCTATCTCATTCGAGAGATCATAGATCGAGGAGATGTGGAGATATGTAAAGTACACACGGATGATAACATTGTTGATCCCTTGACGAAGCCTCTAACGCAACAGAAGCATGATCGTCACACAGAGTCACTCGGTATTAGATATGTGAGTGATTAGTCTTAGTGCTAGTGGGAGATTGTTAGAGTATGCCCAAAGACCAATCATATGATGATTGTATGGATACTTTCATTTACCAATTTTATTGAATAAAGGCATTGCCATTGTTGTTTTCAGATATATGTGTCACATAAATTGAGAAACAATAAGGTCCATATAATAATATATGTATTATTATTAAAAGATCCTTAGTTAAGTATTATTATGGGTATGGACAATAATAATACGCTTAAGACTAACATGTGATAAATTGATGACAATGAGTTGTCATTGACATAGAGATGTCAGAATTAATACATGAATATATTAGTAGAGAATAATATATTGGATTGACCCACTATGAGCATCTATCTTGGATTATTATGTGACGGACACGATATTGCTCATAGTCACAACTATATGTATAATCCTTAGACTTGAGATTATTACTATCTAAACATATGTTGTTTTATGTTTTGATGCAGTTAAATGTGTTTCGTAATTAGTTACACTATAAAAACTGACATTGGACATATTACAATATATATAGTGAGATGTGAATAATCAAGATAGGATTTGTCCTTCCTACATAATAGGAAAATATATCAAAGGCCACTTGATTGAGTGAGACTAAAAATGCATGGCCATGCTTGAATATGTTGATATGAGATATCACAAATTATTCATTAATAGTAGTCCACTCTAGATATCAAAAAACACTAATAATAGGCTATACAAGTGTGACTATTCCAAGACTTGTGCCTATTAAAGATATAAAAGGACAAAAGGATATAATACATTAAAAGAGTTGATCACGGATATGATACATCGAATCATGATCTCTTGTAACTTAGATGACAATGATATATTGCTAGATGTCACTCATTATTTTTAATATTAGAATTGTTCTAATATTATTACTAACGTTACAATGAGCCTACAGGGTCACACAAAATGGTTGAAACAGAGTAAAAATATATAAGTATAAGTAGATTATATTTAATCTCGAATTTTAAATAAAGAATATAATTAAAGTAATTATATCCCTTTTAAATTCGAATTAAATATAGATTCTGATATTTAAGGAATTAATTAAAGTAATTATTTCCTATAAACTAAATCAGAATCAAACTCTTATACCTAGGGTTACACCTATATAAAGGATCAATTGGTCTAGCAGCCAAGATAGAGAATTCTGAATTCCAAACGCTAAAATCACAAGAAACAATTTTTTCGAGATTTGCTCTCTTAACCGGGTGAACTGAGTAGAGGCCGAGACAATATTCGTGGAGGCTAAAGATTCGAATTGTCGAACAATCGTGATTATCACAAATCTAGTTGTTGTTTTTGCTGCTTATCAAGGAACCCAATGTAAGTCATCGTATCTCTTCCTCTCGATTTCGGATTAAACGTACATAGATCACTGGAAAGACCATCGTAATTTTTTATTAATGATTTATGAACCAAAAGTGTTTTTAAATAATTTTATTTTGGATGATAATTACAATTTCTTTTGTTACTTCCCATTTCCCATCTTTTCTCTCCTACTTTCTGTCTATTTTTTCTCCATCTTCTTCTCCAAATATTTTCAATTACTTGCTGATTTCTTCATCATTTTCAACATGATTTGTTTCATTTTACTCATTCTTTCATTCTCTACAAAACCTACTCATCAATTTTACAAAATCAACATCCATTTTCAAGGAAATCAAGAGTGAATTTCTCATCTTTTTGGTGGAGATAATTTCAAAGGTAAAATTCTGATTTCTTATCTTTTCTAAGGTTCTTTATTGAAGTTCTCAAGTATTGGCTTGTTAATCAACAATTAAGATTTAATTTTATGTTTTTAATGCAAGATTTATGAGTTTTGTGGTGGTTTTTGTGAAATCTTTTTAGATCTCAATTAATGTTGTTATTAGGATGATTTAATTATGATATTATGTCAATTAAATGATTAATTGAGTCTTGAAATGTTTTAATATCAAATTAATCCCAGAATAATGTAATCGGTGGTGTTTTAAGGTGGTTTTCGGTTGTTTTAGGGGCTGTTTTGGATGCTCTTCTTTTGCTGTAAGTATAAGGTTTGCTTGGTAGGTATTTTAGTGTTGGGACCGTCGGCACACCCCATGGCGCAGCGGAACAAAATTACGATGGTCTTTCCAGTGATCCATGTACGTTTAATCCGAAATCGAGAGGAAGAGATACGATGACTTACATTGGGTTCCTTGATAAGCAGCAAAAACAACAACTAGATTTGTGATAATCATGATTGTTTGACAATTCGAATCTTCGGCCTCCACGAATATCGTCTCGCCCTCTACTCAGTTCACCCGGTTAAGAGAACAAATCTCGAAAAAACTGTTTCTCGTGATTCTAGGGTTTGGAATTCGAAATTCTCTATCTTGGCTGCTAGACTAATTGATCCTTTATATAGGTGTAACCCTAGGTATAAGAGTTTGATTCTAATTTGGTTTATAGGAAATAATTACTTTAATTAATTCCTTAAATATCAGAATCTATATTTAATTCGAATTTAAAAGGGATATAATTACTTTAATTATATTCTTTATTTAAAATTCGGGATTAAATATAATCTACTTATACTTATATATTTTTTCTCTGTTTCAACCATTTGATGTGACCCTGTAGGCTCATTGTAACGTTAGTAATAATATTAGAACAATTCTAATATTAAAAATAATGAGTGACATCTAGCAATATATCATTGTCATCTAAGTTACAAGAGATCATGATTCGATGTATCATGTCCGTGACCAACTCTTTTAATATATTATATCCTTTTGTCCTTTTATATCTTTAATAGGCACAAGTCTTGGAATAATCACATTTGTATAGCCTATTATTAGTGTTTCTTGGTATCTAGAGTGGAGTACTATTAATGAAAATTTTTTGATATCTCATATCAACATATTCAAGCATGGCCATACATTTTTAGTCTCACTCAATCAAGTGGCCTTTGATATATTTTCCTATTATGTAAGAAGGACAAATCCTATCTTGATTATTCACATCTCACTACATATATTGTAATATGTCCAATGTCAGTTTTTATAGTGTAACTAATTATGAAACATATTTAACTGCATCAAAACATAAAACAACATATGTTGAGATAGTAATAATCTCAAGTCTAAGGATTATACATATAGTTGTCACTATGAGCAATATCGTGACCGTCACATAATAATCCAAGATAGATGCTCATAGTGGGTCAATCCAATATATTATTCTCTACTAATATATTCATGTATTAATTCTGACATCTCTATGTTAATGACAACTCATTATCATCAATTTATCACATGTTAGTCTTAAGCGTATTATTATTGTCCATACCCATAATAATACTCGACTAAGGATCTTTTAATAATAATACATATATTATTATATGGACCTTATTGTTTCTCAGTTTATGTGACACATATATCTGAAAACAATAATGACAATGCCTTTATTCAATAAAATTGGTAAATGAAAGTATCCATACAATCATCATATGATTGGTCTTTGGGCATACTCTAAGATTTAGATCATAATTGAGGTGGATTAGAGGTTAGATTCATTAGGTTATGGGCTGATGTTGTTTCGGATGCATTTCGACTTAGTTTTCTGTCTTTTCGGCTAGGTTTTCGGTAGTTTTGTGGAGTTATGATGTGACTATTGTTTTGAGCATTCTATGATGTGAATATTATTTGTTTTTAATGTTGTAGAAGAAGTGCAAATAGGTGCATAAGTGGCTGGTATATTGGTGTTGCCGTCGAAGCGTCAGCGATGGCTCGTTTCGCTTGTCGGTGAATGATTTTGAGTTTTAAGTGAATCACATTGGTTCATTTCTGTTTTGAGGACTATGGAATAGTGTGAAAATTTTTCATAGTTTAAGAGTAAGTGATTTGAATGACTTTGATGCATTTTCTTAAGTATCGACAATTTCGGAAATGGCTTTTATGGAAATGATTTATTGAGACTTTTGAAATGCATAATTATGATTTTGAAATGATGCATGCATGTGTTTATTGCTGGAAATGCATGGTTTATTAAGACATCCATGGCTTACGGAAGCATGAAAATGAATTGGTATAATATGAGGTTATTTGCCTTACATTTGATAAGCCATTGAGCATGGTTTTGGTTCACATTATGAACATATTATGAATGCATTATGAGCAGCAAGTTAACATGCATGATTGGTATTGACATTATCTTAGTGACACTAATTTTAGATTCGAATATAAATGACATACCATTAGGATAAAGTGCCCTATAAAAATGATGAGATTATTGATGTTGCCTACACGTAAACAAGGGTGACTTTGTGTCCGACCGTGCGTGTAGAGCTTGCTTATATGTAAAAAAGGGTGATTTTGTGTCTAACCGTGCATATAGTTGACCCATACGTAAACAAGGATGACTTTGTGTCCGGTCGTGCGTAGTGAGGTAACATGTATACAAGGGTGACTATGCGTCCTACCGATGCATGTTGAGACCAAGTGTCTCCAATTATGATAAGGATTCGTGTATTCGCTGAGCTTAAAGTTCACTTTAAGTCATCACTAGTATGCCAATATGCATGATACAGGGAATGATTTGAATATGATGATGATGAGCATGACTTGGTTTAGCATGATTTAATTTGGCACAAATTATGCATGCATGGTTTTCAAATGATTTAAATATTGCATTGATGAACTTGTTTGAGCTAGCTCACAAAGTATGTTTTGCATAAGCTCTCTTTTCTCATCCATGAAGAGAAATAGAGGCTACTTGGACAACCATTTCGGGCAAGAGGATCCAAGGGGTGGACATTTCATATTTTGGTATGTTTGGGAAAATAAGAAGGGGGCTTGACATTGTGTAAACCGGACTCCCTAGGAGTGTGTGTTTTGATTCTTGGTAAAGAAATGTAATTGACATTTTTTAAAATACATTGCTTCTTGTTTTAGGTGTGTATTGCGTAGTTGAAATTCCTTGAAGTGTATTTGGTTAAGTATGGCTTTTGGTTGAGTTAATCTTTAGGAAGCATGCCTATAGGTTCTTTGGATTATATGATAACCATGAATGAATGTTTTAAAGTGCCTAAGGTGACTAGGAGTTATGTACTTAGTTGCTAGTGATTGTAGTTATGATTGGATGGGATTAAACCAACCTTTAATTGCTCAATTTACGTTCTGTGCACAAGGGGTATCGAAACACCCTGTGGTGATATCGATACCCTAAGGCATAAAACAGGCAGTATCGAACTATGGATCGATGCAATTAGCCCACTGTGTACCAGGGTATCGATACCAATAAGGGAGGTATCGATACCATTTGCTTTCGAATGCTGGTTTAGCCCTATTTTCATTATGGTATCGATACCATGCTTGAAGGTATCGATACCCATGATCGAAAAGGCTGGTTTAGCCCTATGAGTATCATTTTGAGTTGAAAAATCACCGTGATGCATAAAGCTAACCTATTTTTATATCGGTTAATCAAAGTCGGATGTAGTACCTAGGTTTTACGTGTTTTATATTTTGATCCCTAAATATTGAAACATGAAATTGATGATGCTACGATGCTCCAATTGACATGAATTTTATTGAGAGTATGTTATGCATGTCTAATTGAACTTTGGTAGATTGAATTTCTGATTTGATGTTCAAAATAAAAATAATTACGTTTTAGTCCTTAAGCGCGTATATGATAATTGAACGATTCTGAACTAAATGCTTCCATTCTTGATTAACATGAACCCGTCACACATAGGAATCTAATTGTGCATCTATTTAAAGAATATATATATATCGGTTTTTAGGGTTGTTTATCGAATCGGACCTTCGCGTATTTGGTTCGATATTCCCCGTGTAACTCGTTATTACCGGTTCTGACTAGGCCGTGCTAAGGGGGTTACACTATCACAGTTAAAGGGTAATACACGTGAATGGTGGGAAACTATGGAGCTTAGTTGTGATCTCAAACGACTTCCTCGATGATTTTGAGAAGAAGTATGTGCGTGAAGCCCATATTGACACCTTGAGAGAGTGATTCACCCATCTTATGCAAGGGAACCGTTGAGTGTTTACTTACGAACAAGAGTTCCTAAAGTTGAGCCGGTATGCTCTAGAGTTGGTGGCTACAAAGAAGATGAGATGTAAGAGGATCTTGAAGGGCCTAAGGAGAGAGATTCAAACATATCTCACCGCTAACCCACCTAAGGTATTTTCTAAGTTGATCGCTAGTGCCAAGAACTTGGAGCAAGTGCAAGGATCGACCTATAGTTCGTCTTCTAGTGAAGGTGATTCAGGTGGAGGCAATTAGAACTTCTCCAATAGCTCTTAGTCCTATTCGGGAAGGAATAGGAACCGTTGGAACCATAATAAGGGAGCTTCTAATCAGAGTACAAGATCAAACCGTAGGTCTGAGTCAGCCAGTGGGAGGAGTCTTTCTACGTAATCTCCGATGATAAGCCCAAAGAGTTCTCAGAGGAGCTCAGGTGTTCCGACTTGCCCTCAGTGTGGGAGAAACCATAGAGAAGAGAGTTGGAACACAATTAGAGCTTGTTACCAATGTGGTTCGTTAGAGCATCTTGTGAAGGACTGTCCCAAGAAGGCAAGAGAGGCATCAGATCAAGATCAAAAGACCTGTTATCAGAGCTAGAGGGGCCGAGGTTTTACCCATGGAGGGGGCGAGTCATGGTTTGGGTTGTACCTTTTAGTGTACGACGAGAGCACCAGCTAGGCCGTATGTTGTGAGGGCACAAGAGGATTGTGCAACTACTGATGTTATCTTAGGTACGTTTACCTTATTTTTAGTTTCCATAGTTGTTCTTGTGGACTCGGGATCAACCCACTCCTATATCCCTAGTAGTATATCTCAGTGTTGAGGGTTCCTAGTCGAGGCTCTAGAGATAGGAGTTCGTGTGACAAGCCTTTTAGGTTTAGATGTGTTAGTGGATAAGGTTTACTGGAGGTGTCCGATCTAGGTGCAAGGCTTGATCTTTCCTACTAATCTTATGGTCTTTCCTTTTCAAGAGTTTGATGCAATCCTAGAGATTGATTGTTTATTCGAACATGATGCGAGCCTTGGGTGTAGGTCGAAGAGCTTGAAGATCCGGGTTGTAGGTGGGTCTAAGCTTATTGTAAGGGGAAAGAGGAACCCGTATTTGCCGAATGTTGTATCAGCTTTGTCAGCTCAGAGGCAAATTCAACAAGGTTGTGAGGCTTTATTAGCTCATGTTGCTGACCTGTCTATTGAGGGTCATGTATTGGAAATGCTAAGGACAGTTTGTTAGTATCTCGATGTGTTTTGGGGGAGCTTTCTGGTTTACCTACCGATCGTGAGTTAAGAGTTTTGTATAGAGGTGTTGTCGACTACGACACTAGTGTCCATAGCACCTTATCGTATGGCACTGATATGTGCTTAAAAGACTATCATTTTTTATACCTTTCATGGACAATAATTACTTAATCTACACCTATTTGGGCTAATGCATGAACTTAATGAGTGATATTTGGATATTTTGCTTTTGTGACATATAAAGATGATATTTATAGAAAATATAAGCTTTAATGCACCTTTGTGCATTTGCAGGTAGACTTGGGTTGGGGCAATAAATGAACTCTAGGGTCACGACAGTATGAAAAGGAAACATGGAAAGTAGTAACGGACAATGAGCGAAAATAGGGTAATGAAGCAGACCCTGATCGAACCAACCACAAATGGGAGCTTCTACTGATGGAAGCTGAGCAAACGCAGTGTTAGAATTCCGCCGGGGCAGCAGATACAACCTGCCGAGGCGGGGAATTCCATAAATACCAAAAGTCAAAGTGGTGATCGATTTGAAGAACATAAAAGTTGGCTTTTTCTAGACACTTTGTATGACAATTGGAGTTCAAGAAGACGTAAAGATGGAAAGAATCAAATTAAAGAGATACACCTTTTAAAGGAAGGACACGTCCAAAACAACTTTGCTTCTTCTCCAAGGCTGATGTTGCCCTAATTTTAGCCTATATAAAGGAGGTGCCGCTCAAGAACACAACACGAGAGAAAGAGAGAGTTCATCATAGATCTTAGAGTTTTATTTGTTTTCATCATGTTCTAAATTTTTCTGGGGTTTAGGTGAAAGTTGTCGAGGATTTGTGAGAAGATATTGTACTTTGTTGTCTTGTTTCATGCAATAAAATATCAATGTTTGCTTATTCTTTGCCATTCATTGTTCTTGCATTCAAGCTCGGGATAAAAGTTTGTGAGAGATTTATTTATCTAATATCGGGAAACTTAGATTCATGAAAGGAATAAGTATGGTATTTTTCTAGCTGGAAAATACTAACTCGGCCTAGGGATAGGTTAGAGTTTCAGCGGCTAGATGAAGTGTGAGATTGTTTGATGGTTGATAAGTGCTCAACTCACTTTCACTTTCTACACTTTTCATGGGCATTAATAATCAATTCTACACCTACTTGGACCAATGCATATACTTAATGTGATATATTTAGGGATTGTACTGTTAAAGATAATATTTATAGAAAAGGCATATTTTACTGAATTTTTATGTCTGTACAGGAAAAAGTATTGCGCGGTAGCAAATTAAGGCCGAGGCAGGACCTGATGCTGAGGCAGTAGCGGACAAATAACAATATGACAGACAAACTGAAAAGAAAAATGCAGAGAACGTTGTTGGACAGGAAGACCATGGATCAGAGCTGGGCAACACGAGAAAAACCCAAAAACCTTCTAGAAGAATTAAACTTGGAAATATTTAACCTATGTACATAACTTGTTCCCTACTCCAAGTTGTATTCTATTTAGGAAAGTTTTGTCCTAGGCCAAGCCTATATAAGGCATAGCCGTCCAAGGGAATAGGAGAGACGAATTGAGAGAGTTCACCCTAGGAACCATTGATCTTCTTTCCGTTATATTCTAAGCTTTCTTAGGGTTTAGGTGAAGGTTGTTAAGTGTTAGTGAGAAGAGATTGTATCTTGTTTCTTGTTTCAATGCAATAAAATATCAAAGTTTACTTACTCTTTGTCATTCTTTGTTCTTACATCCAAGCTTAGGAGAGAAGTTTGTAAGTAATTTATTTGTCTAGACTCGGGAGAGTTAGACTCACGAAAGGAGTGAGTACGGTATTTGACTTGATTGGAAAATACTAACTCAGCCTAGGGTTAGATTGAAGTTTCAGCGTCTAAAAGAAGTATGGGATTGATTGTTGGTTATAATTGATTAATGCCGGGATATATCATCAAAGACTAATCATCAACAGTGTTTCGACTTAGGAATAAGCGAAGCTATTAAAGGACACTTTCCAAACTTTGGTAAATCTGCCCAAGAGCAAGGGATAGCCGCGGTAGAGAACACTACCGCTGCCGAAGACAGTAATCTGCAGTACTGCCGAGGATGTATAGTGTAATTGCATTGGACAGACACAAATCAATCAAATCCACTATACAAACACAATTGGATCATACCCTCTTTCTCAATTTGACCTCCTTTTATTTAGTTTTCCTTAATTACTTTATTTAGTCAAAAACTCATCTACTTGTGTTTTTATTTCTTTTTACAGAACAAGAAGACCGAAGAGGACATATTAAGTACACCAATCTCTGCAGAGACGATATTCGATAATACTTATCACTTATTACTTGCGACGTGTTCACTTGCACTAATTGCACATATTTGACACGCATCAAGTGTTTAGCGTCGTTGTCGGGGATTGACAACTAAATTTTGTTTTCTTTATTTTCTTGTTCTTTTAGTTATTGTATTTTATTTTTATTTTACTTAGTTTATTTTTGGTGTATGACTAGGGCCAACCCAAGTAATCCATTGTACGAGATTGATCCAGAAGTCAAACGAACCTATGAGGATTGAGGAGACAGATCCAAGGAGCCATGACAGTAAATCAAGGAAATCAGAACATACTTGCCGGCAATGGAGGCCTTCCACAGCAACCACTGTCGCAACCACTGCTGCGGCAGTTAACTATTAGAGATTTTCTAGTTGAAGATCTGAATGGATTGAATCCTGGAGTTGTTACACTAGAAATAGAAGCAACCCACTTTGAACTCAAACCTGTGATGTTCAATATGCTTAATACTATTGGAGAATTTAATGGGTCTGTAACTGAAGATGCCATGCAACATCTCAAGTCTTTCATGAAAGTTTGCAACTCGTTCAAAATTCAAGGAGTCCATAAAGATATTTTGAGATTAAAATTTTTTCCTATTCACTTAGGGATAGGGCCAAGACCTGGTTGAATAGGATTCCGACAGGATCTATAGGATCTTGGAGTGAACTCTGTCAAGAATTCATTACACGTTTTAATCCTACCAACTTATATGATAAAATTCATAATGAAATTACTTCTTTTTGACAGGCTGATGACGAACCTATGTACGAGGCATGGGAGCGCTATAGAGAGTTACTGAACAAGTGTCCATTGCATGGATTTCCATTATGGACACAAGTGACCATGTTGTACAATGCCACCAACGCCCCGACAAGGATGATGTTAGATACCTCGGTAAATGGAACACTCCTAGACTATACTCTGGAAGAAGTTATTAAAATTCTGAACAAACTCGCAAGGAACGATTTTCAATTCCCTACTTCTAGACGAGGAGGAGGAAGACGCCAAGCCACAGTGAATGAACTAGAAACTACCAACTCAGTGGCAGCACAATTGACCTCTTTAACCAAGATGGTTCAGAATATACAATTGCAACAAAATACTCATAAGGTTAAGGAAATCAATTCTTCCGAGTATATGCAAGATGAGGAATCTAGTTTTTATGTGGGAAACTACAACCGGAATAATAATATGATGTCCAACATATACAATCCAGCATGGAAAAGGCACCCAAATTTTTCATGGAGCAATCCTAATAATGCCTTGAACCCCACTAACCAAGCCTCAGTTTATCAGCATCCACTGCTGTAGTAGCAGGTACAACAATCAATGTCGCAGCAGCAGATGCATCAATAGCAACCCATAAATTCATTATAGAACATTCTCAAGGCCTTTATAATGAAAACAGAATCATATATGACTGAGAACAACAGTTTCATGAAGAGAACTGATGACTTCATGAATAGAACTGAGATAAGGCTAAAAAATCAAGAGGTAACAATTAAATCAATGGAAACCCAAGTTGGTCAATTTGCTCAAAGACAGAATACTAGACCACAAGGAGGACTACCTAGCAATACTAAAGTTGCTAAGGGAATGAGCCATGAACAATGCAAAGTCATCACTACAAGAAGTGACCTACAACTTAAAGAGACAATGGGCAGTTCAGCAAACAAAGCTCCCCGAGAAACACAAAAGGAATCAGACAAGGAGGACTTGGATACTGAACAAACTGATCCTGAGAACACTGTCCCAGTAGAGAGCTCGGTAGCACCTCAACAAGTTGTTGAGACAGTGATAAACAAAGTGGTTCCATGTATTAAATTTCAAACCAATAAGACCCTGGAAGAGATGAGATCACCACCACCTTTCCCACAAAGGTTAAAAAAGCAAAAACAAGACCACTAATTCAAAAAATTTCTAGACATCCTAAAGCAAGTTCACATTAACTTACCTTTTGTTGAGGCAATTGAACAGATGCCTAATTATGCTAAATTCTTGAAAGATATTGTGTTTAAGAGAAAAATGCTAGGTGAGTTTGAAATAGTGGCTGCTATAGAAGGATGCATGGTAATGCTACACAACAGCATGCCACCAAAGTTGAACGATCCTGGATGCTTTACAATACCTTGTGCAATTGGTAACCACTTTGAAGGTAAGGCCCTATGCGACCTTGGAGAAAATATCAATCTAATGCGCAAGTCTGTCTTCCAAAAGCTTGGAATTTGAAGGGCAAAGCCTACTACTTTGATACTCCATCTTGCGGATCAATTATATGTTCAACCAGAAGGAAAAATCAAGGACATATTGGTAAAGGTAGACAAGTTTATTTTTCCTACCGACTTTATTGTCCTTGATTATGAAGAAGATGATAATACACCGATCATCCTTGGGAGACCTTTCCTTGCCACTAGAAGAACACTAATTGATGTGGAAAAAGGAGAGTTAACTATGAGGGTCAATGACCAACAAGTTAAACTCAATGCCTTCCATAATCTGAAAAGGTATGATGATGCAGAAGAATGTAAAATCCTTCACACCATAGATGCATATATAAAGGAATCCTGCTGCAATAGTCACTGCCTGGGCAACATGCTCGGCAGAAAATTAGATATCTGCTATGGTAGGATTTTTGGTAGGAAAAGTAAGGCAAAGGTGAAGGAAACCAACAACACAACATATTGTCCAGACAAACAGGGTACAGTGAGGATCAACATAAAAAGGGATGAACTTAAAGCTAATGGCCTACACTTTAAGGATAATCTAGGCCAACAAGAGATAAGAAGATTGGGAGATGCATTTACATGCACTCCACCAGTAACATAATCTCTTCCCTTATCTTTTTATTATATTAGGATTAGTTTTAAGATTTACTTTTTCATTCTTTTTTATTGTTTAGTTTTTGTTTCCATTTTTAGGATAATAAAAGCAAGAATAAGACAGAAATAGTTCATAACAGGAATTCTGGCGAGGTAGTAAATAGTATCAGAAGTCGTAGCAGTCCCAACGGGCAGAAACAGTGTAACAGCTATCTACCGAGATTCTCGCCGTGACAGTAAATGCTAACGGGTAGTAAGAATCAAAACGACTACAAAACGGCTAGTGGTTAAAATGGTCACACTGCGAGGCCTTTATAAGCACTTGCTTCCTCTTGAACTATTCACTCTTACATTCTTGTTTCCTTTAGAATATTTTGATAATTTTGCTCTCATAATACTCTACCTACTCACAACCTTCTCGCAAATTTCAGAAAACCTTCAAGAAATTCTCCAAGACTCTCAATTTTCAATTGCTCGTAGTTGGTCACCTATAAAAGATTCACCCCTGCCGCCGTTGAAGAACGCTTCAACAGGTCCTTTATCTCTCGGTAATTATGGGAGGAATAAGTGTTCCAACATTTACAGGAAGAAAACTTCGTCATCGAACATTACTTGTTCGACAAGATTAAATATAAGAATGAGAGATTTTCTGCCTACAACCTCCCCAGGCCAACGCCATGATCGTGCAAGAATTCTATGCGCACGGGCCAAGTAAGGACTCTCTTTTTGTCCACTTCCGAGGCAGGTCTGTCAAGATCGATGCTGAGATAATCAACGATTTCTATGGCCTAATCCCTATATGTGATGTCCATGTCAAATTCATGGAAGATGTCACCACTCAAGATTACGAACTGATAAAAGACAACCTCTGCTACGACAATACTCCATGGGAGACCGGTGCTCACAAAGGATCTGTAGCAAGGCAAAACTTGAAACCCAAGGCTAAACTTGGAATACCTTTCTAAAAAGACGCCTCATCCCAACCTCCTATAATAGCACGGTGGACCGAAAAAGATTGGTGCTCATCCAATCCATCATCAACAAAAGGAGCATCAACATTTGGGAACTAATTTTACGAGAAACTTACGAATGCGGTAAGAAGAATAAAGTCCCTTTATACTTCCCTTCTTTAATCACTGGTATTTGTAATGCTGCAGGTGTACCCACTGTCGTGACAGATGAATTCACACCTCAAAGAAAAGGATGGACCAGAGACTTCTGCCACAATGTTATACATATCACTCAAGCCGAACCAGTCCAGGCAACTCTGCAGCAGTTCACTACTGATACTACTGCCGGAGCCCAGTACACGACAGACATGCCTAACTTTGCCCATACCACTACCGCAGCAGACCCATATCAGGAGATTCAACAAAGGATGGCAACCACGGACCTTAGGCAACAGAGATACCTGGAGTATCAAAGAGACTTCAACAGCACACTTTCTCAGATTATACTCCATAACTTTCCAGAACAAAGGGTGCAATTTCTAGAATTTCCAACAAACATGTTCGTGACAGCTGCACCCTGCACAAAGACCACACCAGCTCCAAGAGGATCGAGACCATTCTTCCCCACAGGCCCTCAACAACAGTTTCACGTTGCTGGCCCATCTAGGGCAGCAGACTCTGCCACGGCATCATCTTCCAACAGAAGACCTTTCAAGAGGAGGGCAGTCTTCAACACTCCCCCAAGATCCCCAATCATCATGGGTAGCCTATCAGAAGAGATAGATGCCTATGTACACCCAAGCTCAGATGCTGTCGGGCCAACAATTCACCTTGTTGAGGCAAACCCAAAAAATGACAGAGGGACAGATATAATGGAGACCGAAGATGAAGGAGAAGAAGAGGTGAATGCTCTCATGCAACGAGTAACACCAACAAGAGTTCAGCCACCAAGACAAGCAAAGCCATCGCCATCACCAAGGACGCAGCAATCAGCAGCAAGATCCAGAAAATTAATTATGGAAGAAAGCTCTTTGGAATCCTTATGATTTTTTTCTACTTTTATAAATTGCTTGTTTTCCTTTTCAAATTTCGTTTCCCATTGCTTGCCCTTAATTAAGCATTGAGGATAATGCTTGGTTTGAGTTTGGGGGTATAGAGCCACTACCGAGGCAATCCACTACCGCGGCCTTACCTTGAAAAGAGAGTTTTTAGTGATAATTTTTTCTTCTTATGTCCACCACTTTACTTGAAGTTGTTGCCCACACTCTTGTACTGCCCATCATCAGTATTATTTTAGTTTATTCTTTAAGGCAATAGAAATCTTTCTCCTTACCATAGTTAGGTTCTATTTTGAAGGCTTAATTCTAAGATACTTAAGGAGAAAAACTTAGAAGCTTACTATAAGGTTGAACTTAAAAACACTTTTGGGACTTGTTTGGCTATAAGAATTATTTTAATAAACTTAGGTGATAAAGAATTAGATCTTTTGAAAGGTAACTAGGGGTGCCTATAACCGGCTCTAGGAAATACTCTTCTTTATGCTAGAGGTGCCTAAAATTGGCTCTAGTATAGCAAAAGAAATAAGAAAATAAGAAGGAGAAAACGCAATACTTGAGGTGCCCGAAATTGGCTCAAGAAATTTTTGTTTTAAGAAGAGTACACTAAATCCAAGTCTATTTGTCTTAAACTTAAAGTTTATCTAAGAAGGCCCTTAATCAAACTTGTCCACAAAAACACACACACACACTAATCCTTATAGTACACCCTTAGGTAACCAAAAGGTTAAGTCTAAAGAATAGACATAGTTATGGTGGGGAGAATAGATGGAAACATAAGACCAAGAGAGAATAGAGTTTGACAAATTGATGGTTTGTATTGCTTGAGGACAAGCAATAGTTTGAGTTTGGGGGTGTGATAAGTGCTCAACTCACTATCACTTTCTACACTTTACATGGGCATTAGTCATCAATTCTACACCTACTTGGACCAATGCATATACTTAATATGATATATTTAGGGATTGTGCTGTTAAACATAATATTTATAGAAAATGCATACTTTACTGCATTTTTATGTCTGTACAGGAAAAAGTATTGCCGCGATAGCAAACTGAGGCCGAGGCAGGACCTGATGCCGAGGCAGCAGAAGACAAATAGCAATATGGCAGGTAAAGTGAGAAGAAAAAATGAGAAGAACGTTGCTGGACAAGAAGCCCATAGATCGGAGTTGGACAACACGAGGAAAGCCCAAGGACAAGGCCACGCGGGAAAAAGCCTTCTAGAAGAATTAAACTTGGAAATATTTAACCTATTTACATAACTTGTTCCCTACTCCAAGTTGTATTCTATTTAGGAAAGGTTTGCCCTAGGCCAAGCCTATATAAGGCATTGTCGTCCAAGGGATTAGGAGAGCCGAATTGAGAGAGTTAACCCTAGGAACCATTATTCTTCTTTGCACTATGTCATAAGCTTTCTTAGGGTTTAGGTGAAGGTTGTTAAGTATTAGTGAGAAGAGATTGTATCTTGTTTCTTGTTTCAATACAATAAAATATCAAAGTTTGCTTACTCTTTGCCATTCTTTGTTCTTACATCCAAGCTCGGGAGAGAAGTTTGTAAGCAATTTATTTTTTAGACTCGGGAGAGTTAGACTCGCGAAAGGAGTGAGTACGGTATTTGACTTGATTGGAAAATACTAACTCGGCCTAAGGATAGGTTGGAGTTTTAGCGGCTAAAAGAATTGTGGGATTGGTTGTTGGTTATAATTGATTAACGTCGGGAGGTATTATCAAGGACTAATCATCAACAGTGTTTCGACTTAGGATAAGCGGAGCTATTAAAGGATACTTTTCCGAACTTTGGTAAATCTTCCCAAGAGCAAGGGATTGCCATGGCAGAGAACACTACCGCTGCCGAAGACAGTAATCTGCAGTACTACCGAGGTAGTGTAGTACAATTGCATTGGACAGACACAGATCAATCAAATCCACTATACAAACATAATTGGATCCTGCCCTCTTTCTCAATTTGACATCCTTTTATTTAGTTTTCCTTAATTACTTTATTTAGTCAAAAACTCATCTACTTGTGTTTTTATTTCTTTTTACAAAACAAGAAGACCGAAGAGCACATATTAAGTATACCAAACCCTGTGGAGACGATATTCGATAATACTTGTCACTAATTACTTGCGGCGTGTTCATTTCCACTAATTGCGCATATTTGACACACATCAATGGTTATAGTTGATTCACGCCGGGAGGTATCATCAAGGACTAGTCATCAATAGTACTTCGACTTAGGGATAAGAGGAGTCATCAGAGGAAACTTTGCCGAACCTTGAAGTCCACCCAAGAGCAAGGGATTACCGTAGCGGACGTAACCCTTCACTGTTTAGGCAGTAAAACTGCAGTTTTGCCGAGGCAGTGTTGTGTAGTTGCATTAAACAGAAACAAGTTAATTGAATCCACAATATGACACAACTGGATCCTGGCCTTTCTCTCAATCTAATTTTATTTTCATTCTCTGTTCTTTTTTATTTTGTTTTAGTTTAATTCAGAACAATCATACTAATCTATGTTCTTATTTTATTTCTTTTGCAGAGCGAGAAGAGAAAAGGAAACAAATTAAGTACACCAATCCCTGTGGAGACGATACATTATATTAATCACTTTATTACTTGCAAAGTGTACACTTGCATAAATTGCGTACTCTTTCTACACGCAACAAGTTTTTGGTGCCGTTGCGAGGGATTGACAACTAAATTTTTGTTATCTTTATTTTCTCTCTTTTAAATTAGATTTACTAAACTTTGGTCTTTACTGGTGTATGACCAGGGCAAACCCAAGCAATCCTTTGTACGAGCTAGATCTAGAGATCGAACGAACGCGTCAAAGGTTGAGAAGACAAATCTGAGTAGTTATGGCAGATAACCCAATAGAGCAAAACTTACCCGCTGACAATGGAGGATTTCCGCCGCCACCACTGTCGTGGCAGCTTACAGTTAGGGATTTCCTGGAAGAGGATTTGAACGGGTTAAATCCAGGAGTTGTTACACCAAAAATCGAAGCAGCCCACTTTGAATTGAAACCTGTCATGTTTAATATGCTCAATACCATTGGACAATTTAGTGGGTCATTAACTGAAGATGCCAGGCAACATCTTAAATCATTCATGGAGATCTGTAATTTATTCAAAATCCAAGGAGTCTATGAAGATGTTTTGAGATTGAAACTGTTTCCCTATTCACTGAGGGATAGGGAAAAGACCTAGTTAAATAGCATTCTAGAAGGATCGATAGGATCTTGGAGTGAACTATGTCGTGATTTCATTACATGTTTCAATCCTACTAATCTATATGGTCGTATATGTTGAGTTGATCGATCTTGGAGTATGGCCAAGAGGGGGTGAGTTGGCAATAAAAATTTGAGATGGAAAATTTTCGGTGAAATAGCTAGAATTTAAGGACACGAGATTTATAGTGGTTCAAGCTTCGAACAAGCTCTACATCCACTACCTTAGTTCCCACTAAGGATTTTGAAACCAATTCACTAATGAATTCAACCTTTTTCTCGGTTCAAGGGATAACCGTTACAATTCGAATCAATTCTTCTACCCAAGAATTGACTCAATCCTTACAAGAAGATATTAGAGATAAGTAGACAAATAAAAGTTCTCTCACAAGAAATATTTTGCCCCAATTACAAAATAAACTCTCCCCAAACTCAGATTACAAAAGATCAAAGTAAAATTACAAGAGTTGAGAGCAACAATATGTAATGAAGTGCTTTGAGTTGGATTTTGGTGCTTGGATGTTGCTTGAGGATGAATACGTCTTCAATGCTTTTGAAAATGCTTCTTTTTATACCTTCTCATTGATTTCTAACCGTTGAAGTTGTTGGGAAAGTAAATATGGACGTTGGAGCTTCACCTTTCCATCATAAATGCACTGTACAGCCGATGGTATCGAAACACGGGGTACCTGTTTCAAAACATGCCAAGAAAAGAAAGAGTCGTTGTGCATTTAATAAGGGGTGTATCGGTACCTGTTTCGATACAAAAAGTTTTTGTGATGCCCAGTATCGAACCCTGTTTCGATACAGGCTAACCATCATTTAAAAATTTAACTGACACTAACGGTCGACTCATTAAATGCTTAAAAATAGTCGTTGGGGATTAAGGGTGTATCGATACCTATATCGATACCAGGAGTTGTAAGTTTAAAATTAAAAGTGATTTGAAATCTTCCCAAGCTGTTTCGATACCAGTATCGAAATATGGGTTGGCAGAAAGTTTTGGTATCGAACTTTGTTTCGATACCTGTTCTTAATCTCAAGAGCAAGCCTTGAAAAATCTCAGGTGTATCGATACCTGTCCTCATGGTATCGATACCTTCGTGTAGAAATAGCTTGTAAGAGTATTTTAATGTTCTCGGTTTTGAGTTAAAGATCAATCTTTGACTTAAGGACCAAAAAGTGACCAAAAAGTTATTTCAAAAATGGTCCTTAAATTTATTTGTTATATCAAAATCAATTTTAGTTTTACAATCTCCCCCTTTTTGATATAACAAAACCATTTAAAAAATTTAAGTTTTGAAATATGATTTGGTTGAAAGACTCCCCCTTAATATGTGCCACTTTAAAAAATAATTTTAACAAGCGATGGTTTCGAAACTTAAAGCCATAAAACTTTCTCCCCCTTTTTGTTAGACCAAAATCAATGACAACCAAGGTAATAAAATAAAGCAATCATAACATTAAGTATAATAGAAGTTCATAGGAAACATAATCCATAGCAAGCGAATTATCCAAAAAATAAAAAATAAAAAATAATCCAACAATAATAAAGACGAAACATAGGGAAATAAAAGGCGCATAAGTTCTAATATGAATGTATCATAACTAGTTCTAATAGCTAAAAGACAAAGAATAAGAGAGATCAAAACGATCAATTATCAGCCATGTCATCACCATCAAGGCCATCGTCATCATCCTCATCGTCTTCATCTTCCTCTTGATCTTGATTACCATCATTATTGAGTCTTTGGCTTTGACGGAGAGCTTCAAGAGATACTCTCAAGGAGTGTCCTTGAGTCTCTAGGCTCATCATCCTAGTGTTGATGGCATCAAAACCCAAAGTGAATTGAGTGGAAAGAGTGTCAAACTTTCTATCCATGGAATCCAAGCGGGCGTTCAGAGAGTCAAACTTCGTTGTGAGAAAGGTCAACATATCAAATTGATGAATAGGTTCCGGATCAATAGGAGCATGAGGAGGAGAAGGAGGAGCACCTCGAGTCCACTCACCATTAGAGACATAGACAAAGTGAGCACGGTCGAGTGAAGTTTCTCCAATAAGCTCTTTCAAGGATCCCATGTAACCCCCTTAGCCCGGCCTAGACGAAACCGGCACTAACGGGTTACACGGGGAAAATCAAACCAAACCCACGAAGGTTCGATTCGATAAACAACCCTAAAATCGTTACTTTTTTTTATTTTATCTTACTAGATGCACAATCTTATTCCTACGTGACAAGGTCTCATACAAAGCATTGTCAGTAACACATTAATTATAAACAACCATCCGATTAAACACTAACATAGATTAAGGACTAATACGTAAAACTTTTAAATCCTATTAACAAAATAAAAATTCTCTTCATCAAAGTTCAATTAAACATACAAGAGTTCCTCACAGCAAATTTCAACTTAAACGGATTATTCTAACATCACCAATTGCGTGTTTCTCCAATTTAGGGACCAAAATGTAAATCTTCCAAATTACGGGGACTTTATCCAAATTAGAATAACCATCGTGAAATTAAGTCAACTTTATACATGTATGCAAAATTCCAGCTCAAAATAACATCTATAAGTATCTTAATCGAACAAAGGAAGATATCCGGGACTAGAACATAATTTCTAACAACTTTCAATTCTTGGTGATCAAAGGTTTCGAAACCTTCCCAGAGGTTCTGAAACTTTTTGAAAAAGGTTTCGAAACTTTCCTGGAAAGTTTCGAAACTTATCGCGTCCAGTAACTTCCCAGAATTGAATCTGCCCGCAAGGTTTCGAAACCTTGTGAAGGTTTCGAAACTATTTCACAATGGTTTCGGAACATTCACACAAAGGTTTCGAAACTTTAGGTCTGGAGCCAAAAGTTTCGTTACACTAAGTGCACACCAAAATACTCAATACTCAACCATTAATTAGAACCACTAAATGCATCAATCCTAAACATAATTAGCAACGTATGACACATGATTTACAATGTCACGGACATCAATCAAGCTATAGGCATGCTTCCTAGAGATTGATTAAAATCATAACAAACATGCAAGTTCACACATCAACAGTCCATACAATCCCCAAAGCTCACAATTAACGATCAAACAATAAGTGTCTTATTACAACATAAACCATAGCCTAATTACACACTCCTCTCATAGGTTGTGTTACACATTGCCTTACCCAATTTATTTGCCAAAAACATATCAAATTCAAGTGAATCTTTCCCTTGGTTTCCTTGCCTCGAACGAAGCTCCAAGTGCCTTTATTTCTCTACATGGATGAAAAGAGAGCTTAAGCAAACAAGCTTAGTGAGGAAGCTCTACACAAATCATCAATGCATCTATTTAAAACCATGAAGAGAACATAATTTGCAATACATAGTTAAATCATGCATGCTAACACCTCATGCTCATGTTCTTTCAACCAAATGCATCCTTGAGTTCATATAACCTTATCAAAACAATTTACAAATGATGCTCAAACTACTTCTCAAATTCATGTATGTATATTGGCATTCTAGTGACCACTTTAATGTGAACCTTGAGCTTACCGAATACACGGATCCATGAGACCATTGTCTCGTCATGATACGAAGTCACCATTGACATGACACGAAGTTACCAATGACATGACACGAAGTCACCATTGACATGACACGAAGTCACCATTGACATGACACTAAGTCACCATTAGCACTACCACGCACGATCGGACACATAGTCACCCTTGTTACGTGTAGGCGGCTCTACCACGCACGGTTAGACACAAAGTCACCCTTATTACGTGTAGGCAATATTCTGTATTCTCAGTTTTGATTATAATGCACTTAAGACAATCCTAATGACATGTCATTCGTATTCAAATCTAAAGTTAGTGTCACTAAGCCAATATCATAACCAAATGTGCATGATAACTTGCTGCTCACAATGCATGCATAATATGTTCAACAAATGAAGATTAACGTGCTATCAAATGAAGATTCAATTAATCATTTAATTAACATAAAAACACAATTGAATCCATCTAATTCTAGCATTAAATGATATCCAAAAAGATTTCATAAGAACTTTCACAAAAACACTAGATCTAACATTAAAAACATAAAATCAAGTTTTTATTCAAAGATTAGCAAGCTAATACTTGGGAATTTCAATAAACAACCTTAGAAAAGAATAAAAATCCAGAAAATTACCTTCAAGATCTATTCACCAAAAAGATGTAACTTCCTCTTCTTGATTCCTTGCAATTTGATGTTGATTTGATGAAATTGATGCTTAGGTTTTGTAAAAGATGGAAAGATGATGCAAATGATATAATCTTTGTTGAAAAAGATGCAAAAATCAGCAAGGAATTGAAGAGAAAAGATGAAGAGAAAGTGGAGAGAAAATGAGAGAAAAAGTGATTTTGAGAGAAAATGATTAAAAATCTAATTAAAGTAGTTAAAAATACATTTTGGTGAATAAATCATCATTAAAAATTAGAAATGAGTTTATGGCCCTCTAAGGATTCTAAGTTTAGCTTGCATTTCAATTTAGTCACTAAAAACATGTAATTTCCGAAAATTACAAAATAGTCATCCAAATTTCCAAAAATTACAAATTGGTCATTTATGCATAATTAAGCATAATTAAAAATAATTATAAAATCCAAATTATTTTCTTTTAATCTTGAAACATATTTTCAATATTTCAAACCATATCCCAAAATTATTATTTTTCATAATTAAAAATATTCTTATTTTATCTTTCCCGGAATAATGAACCAGAGAACCCGATTCGACCCGATTCGAATCCCCCTAACTAAGCCTAAACTAATAACCCCAAAAACGAGATGTTACAACTCTCCCCCTCTTAAGAAAATTTCGTCCTCGAAATTTACCTAAAGTAAACAAGTGAGGAAACTGCTCCTCCATGCTTTTCCTTGTCTCCCAAGTTGCTTCTTCAACACCTCGGTGTTTCCAAAGCACTTTAACCAAATCTATGGTCTTCCCTCGAAGAACCTTTGTATCCACATCCAAAATCCTCATCGGTTTTTCCTCATAACTCATATCCTCTCTTAACTCAATCTCCTCAACCGATACCACATGAGAAGGATCCGATCTATATCTACGAAGCATCGATACATGAAAAATATCATGCATCTTACTCAACTCCTCCGGCAACCTCAACCTATAAGCAACAGGACCAACACGCTCCAACGCCTCATATGGTCCAATAAAACGAGGACTCAACTTACCCTTACGTCCAAATCTCATTATCTTCTTCCATAGAGAAACCTTAAGAAACACTTTATCCCCAACAGTATACTCTATCTCTCTACGCTTCAAATCGGCATAGGACTTCTGCCTATCCGAAGCTTCCTTAAGTTTAGTACATATAAACTTAACTTTCTCATCCGTATCCTTCAACCCTTGAGGCAAAGAAACATACTTCTGTCCAACTTCCTTCCAACACAAAGGTGTACGACACTTACGCCCATATAACGTCTCAAACGGTGCCATCTGTATACTTGCCTGAAAACTATTATTATAAGCAAACTCTACCAACGACAATTGCTTCTCCTAAGAACCTTGAAACTCGATAACACAACATCTCAACATATCCTCTAAAGTCTGAATAACACGCTCAGACTGTCCATCCGTCTGTGGATGATAAGTTGTACTAAAGCTAAGCCTCGTACCCAAAGCCGTCTGCAAACTCCTCCAAAACTTAGATATAAACCGCGGATCTCTATCCGATATGATCGACTTAGGCACACCATGCAACCTTACCACCTCAGAAACATACAAATCTGCCAACTTATCCATGGAGTACGTCGTATGCACGGCAAGAAAATGTGCACACTTCGTAAACCTATCAACAATCACCCATATAGAATCCTTTTGGGACGGTGTTAAAGGTAACCCCGTCACAAAATCCATGGTAATTCTCTCCCATTTCCACTCCGGAACTTGAACCGGTTGCAACAAACCTGCAGGGAACTGATGTTCAGCTTTCACCCGCTGACACACCATACAACGAGAAACAAACTCCGTCACCTCTCTCTTTAAACCAACCCAAAAGTACACACTTTTGAGATCTCTATACATCTTCACACTACCCGGATGCATAGCAAACGAACTAGTATGAGCTTCCACCAAGATAGCTTGCCTCAACTCTTGATCATCCGGCACCACAATCTGACCTCTAAAATACAACACCTCATCATCATCAAAATGATAATCGGTCGGTCTACCCTCAGCAATATCCTCCACAATAGATACCAAAGTCTCATCCTCTAACTGTTTCACCTTGATCATATCAACCAAGATAGGTTTTACTTGCAACTCCGCCACCAAACCACCTTCCTTAGAGATACTCAGTCTAGCAAACATTGCTCTCAACTCAACCGTCGCCTTACGGCTCAAAGCATCGGCCACCACATTGGCTTTCCCCGGATGATACTCAATAGATAAATCATAATCCTTAAGCAACTCCATCCATCTTCGTTGCCTAAGATTTAAATCCTTTCGTGACATGAGATACTTCAAACTCTTATGATCCGTGTATATAGTACACTTCTCTCCATATAAATAATGTCTCCAAATCTTCAAAGCAAAAACCACCGCCGCCAGCTCCAAATCATGTGTCGGATAGTTCTTTTCATGTACCCTTAACTGTCTAGAAGCATAAGCTACAACTTTCCCCTCTTGCATCAAAACACACCCGAGACCAACATACGATGCATCACTATAAACCACAAAATCCTTACCGGATTCGGGTTGTACCAACACCGGTGCACTAGTCAACACTTCCTTCAACTTCTCAAAACTTTGTTGACTTTCTTTCCACTCAAAAGGAACTTTCTTTTGCAACAACTTGGTCATAGGAGCAGCAATGCTCGAAAAACCCTCAACGAACCTACGATAATATCCAGCCAAACCTAGGAAACTCCGAACCTCAAACACCAACCTCGGTTGCTTCCAACCCATAACAGCCTCTATCTTCTTTGGATCAACACTAATACCCTTTTCCGACACCACATAACCAAGAAACACCACCTCTTTTAACCAAAACTCACACTTAGTTAGCTTAGCATACAACTGGTTCTCTTTCAACGCTTGTAACACCAACCGCAAATGCCGATCATGATCTTCCTCGGTACGTGAATACACGAGGATATCATCTATGAACACCACTACAAACTGATCCAAATACTCGTGAAACACCCGGTTCATCATATCCATAAAAGCAGCAGGGGAATTTGTCAAACCAAACGGCATCACTAAAAACTCATAATGACCATACCTTGTCCGAAAAGCCATTATCAACACATCCTCCTCTTCCACTTTCAATTGGTAGTACCCCGATCTCAAATCAATCTTCGAGGACACACTTGCTCTTCGAAACTGATCAAACAAATCATCAATCCTCGGCAAAGGATATTTATTCTTCACGGTCAACTTATTCAGTTGCCGATAATCAATGCACATCCTTATTGTGCCATCTTTCTTCTTCACAAACAACACTGGTGCACCCCATGGTGATACACTCGGTCATATAAAACCACGGTCAAGCAACTCTTGCAACTACATCTTTAACTCCTTTAACTCCTTAGGTGCCATGCGATAAGGAGCAATGGACACCGGATTAGTACCAGCATAAGTCTCGATACTAAACTCTATATCACGATCAGGAGGTAATCCTGACAACTCCTCAGTAAAAACTTCCGGAAAGTCACATACTGTTCGAATGTCCTGCACCCGAACCTCTCCTATCCTCGAGTTCATCACATATGCTAGATATGCTACACCTCCATGTTGCATCAACCTTTCCGCTTGTAAGGCCGAAACCACATTGGACAAGAATCCGATATACTCACTCCTAACCACAACCTCGCCACCGTCTAACAACCTCAAGGTAACCCGTTTCTTTTGAAAATCCACTATAACTCTATGCTCCGTCAACCAATCAACCCCCAAGATAAGATCAAAACCATGAAACGAAAACTTCATCAAGTCAACCTCAAAGACATGCCCTTGCACCCCTAACGGACATCTCCTATACAACCTTTTTATGGTCACCGTCTCACCCAAAGAACTAGTAACCACAACTCCCACATCTAAAACATCAACAGGGATATCCAACATGTATGCATTCTCACTCAAAACATAAGAATGCGTAGATCCCGGATCTATCAAAGAAAACAACGGTACATTTCGTAAAGAAAAAGTACCTGCAACCACATCCGTAGCATTACGGGTCCCACGCTGAGCATAAACTCTACGACCATCTCCTTGTCTCTGAAAAGGACCTCTACCTCCACCGCGTCCTCTGCAAGGTACCACGGCAACCTCAGCTCAGTTACTAACCTCACCAGCAAACCTCGGACAATCCCTCTTCCAGTGATCCTTAGATCCACAACCAATGCAGGCACCAGTGGCCCACCAACACTTTCCCGGATGGCGTCTAGAACACAAGTTACAAACTGCCACATCACCACCTCTACCAAACTACTGAGCATGACCGTCGTGTCCAAAATCACCCCGGCGTCGATCAGCTCTATATCGGTTGTCCCGAAACTTCTTACCCTTACCACCTTAGGTGCTAGCCTCAGTAGGCCTCTTCCCAACATCGGAAGACTTCCTAACCTCCATCAGGGACTCCTCAACATCCTTAGCCTGATTCACGAGCACATCAAACTTAGTGTATTCCGCAGCCAACAAGTACGTCTTAATCTCCGGATCCAAACCATATCGGAACCTATCACATCTCTTATGCTCCGTAGGAACCAACTCAGGAGCATAGTGACTCAACCTGATAAACTGTATCTCATAGTCAGCAACACTCCTAGTACACTGCACCAAGGACATAAACTCCCTCTTCCACGGATCCTCATACTGCGGACCCAAGAACTTCCTCACAAAGGCGGTCCTAAAGTACTCCTAAGTCAGGTTAGCAACAACTACACCCGCTCTCGTGGTAGTCCACCATCTATAAGCATTCCCCTGAAGCAGAGAGACCATACAACTACACCTACGGGCATCCTGACAGTCCATCTGATCCAATATCTTCTCTGTGCTAGCCAACCACTCCTCAGCTGTATTCGGGTTAGATCCACGAAACTCAACACCTACCAAGCTACGTAAACGCTCAAGCGGTAGCCCTGGGGTAACTACAACAGCAGGTGCAGGAGCCGGTACTTGCACTCTAGCAATAGCTGCCTAAAACGCATCCGTCATAGCCTGTATGAACGGGGCAAAGTCTCCGAACTGGCCTCCCACTGGAACTGGAGGCACACCAATTGGTGGAGGAGGTGGAAGCGGTTCCTCCCTCACATTCGCCTCTCCCTCTGCCTGACCATCAGTGATCAAGCTTGCGCTCGCACGTGTCTCACATCTCGGAGGCATTATCCAAAACTTCAAACATGAAATTTTTAAAACACAACATCAAAACATAATATACTTACATTCGGGCAAGATCCAAGGGAAACCGAAGAACATCTAAAAATATGTTGGCATTGGCAATGTGTAACTGACCACCCTCCGATGATCGCACCAACGCACCAGCAATCAAGCACCTTCTTGTACCTCTTCTACAACATTAAAATCAGAGAATTCTCACATCATAACATGCTCAAACCAACAGCCATATCCGGTCACCATTAAACTACCGAAAACTTAGCCGAAAAGACCGTAAACTAAGCCGAAACGTATCCGAACAACATCAGCTCAAAACCTATTGAATCTAACATCTAATCCACTTCAATTATGAACCAAAAATACATCCAAACCATCCTTATACCTCCAGCAACATATAAGCATCTAAAACAGCCCATAAAACAACCAAAAAACACCTTAAAACTACACCGATGGCATCATTCGGGGATTAGATTAACGTGCTATCAAATGAAGATTCAATTAATCTTTTAATTAACATAAAAACACAATTGAATCCATCTAATTCCAGCATTAAATGAGATCCAAAAAGATTTCATAAGAACTTTTACAAAAACACTAGATCTAACATTAAAAACATAGAATCAAGTTTTTATTCAAAGATTAGCAAGCTAATACTTGGGAATTTCAATAAACAACCTTAGAAAAGAATAAAAATCCAGAAAATTACCTTCAAGATCTATTCACCAAAAAGATGTAACTTCCTCTTCTTGATTCCTTGCAATTTGATGTTGATTTGATGAAATTGATGCTTAGGTTTTGTAAAGGATGGAAAGATGATGCAAATGATATAATCTTTGTTGAAAAAGATGCAAAAATCAGCAAGGAATTGAAGAGAAAAGATGAAGAGAAAGTGAGAGAAAAAGTGATTTTGAGAGAAAATAATTAAAAATCTAATTAAAGTAGTTAAAAATACATTTTGGTGAATAAATCATCATTAAAAATTAGAAATGAGTTTATGGCCCTCTAAGGATTCTAAGTTTAGCTTGCATTTCAATTTAGTCATTAAAAACATGTAATTTCTGAAAATTACAAAATAGTCCTCCAAATTTCCAAAAATGACAAATTGGTCATTTATGTATAATTAAGCATAATTAAAAATAATTATAAAATCCAAATTATTTTCTTTTAATCTTGAATCACATTTTCAATATTTCAAACCATATCCCAAAATTATTATTTCTCATAATTAAAAATATTCTTATTTTATCTTTCCCGGAATAATAAACTGGAGAACCCGATTCGACCCGAATCGAATCCCCCTAACTAAGCCTAAACTAATAACCCCCAAAATAGGATGTTACATCCCACCTTGTCATAAGAGCAATCTATTTCCAAATGCAAGAAGATGGTGCTTAAAATGCACGAATAGGGAAACGATTGAACAAGAGGGGTAGCACGATTTTGGATATGTCACACAATATCCGAGAAGACAATCCGAGCAAGATTTGGTTGAATTCCATCACGAAAACATGTGATCCAAAAACTATCAACTTGACAGATCCGAGAGTATCTACCATTTGATGGACGAATTCACCAAGAGATGATAAGATGGAGAAAACGATCGAGGAAATACATTAATCATGAAGGACTTTCCCATGAGATAGGATTCAATAGCCACTATTTTACTCTTGTCCGGAGATAAAATACATTTAGCATTGGTGTAAAAGATATGGACAAGAGTTGGAAAGAACTTGCCGGTATGAGTGAGAAACCTCAAGAACTTCCACTCGATGAGTTTGTCATAGTATTTAAAAGGAAACTTGTAAGAAATGATGAATTGAATGTCTACACATCTTTCCTTTTTGAGAGGATAACTTCGGAAAAGATTGTAATTTTCCAATCTTCGATTATTGTCTAGACTTTTGGCAAAGATTTTCTCAAAATCAACTCGTGCAACACGAGATGATGCTGAAGATCCGGCTTCGGTACGAGATCGCTTCTTTGGTGCCATGATCTAGGATGGATATAAAGATTTGGATTAGTTAAAAACAATATGTATGCTTATGTATATAATCCAATTTAATCCAATGAGATGATCTAACAATTCAAGGTATTTAAGAATTTTATCAAGAATTTTGAAAAACCATTGAAAAACTTATACGAATAAAGATTTATATTCGATTAAAAAAAATTGGGATTTTGAAACAATTGCATATGAGTATTAAAACCCATATAATAGGCATTTAAAACATATTTAAAAACTAATTTTTAACAAACTAAATCCAAACGAAATTAAGTTTTTTCGAAAATATACCTTGAGTGTAAATTAGGATGAATTTTGTGATTTTGAAGCACGGATTGATGATATAGTGTTGGAGTAGATGATTGGAATCAAAACCCTCAAAGAATTCGTTGAGATTTTGAGTGAAGAGTGGCGAAAAAGAGAGGATTTTATAGGAGTGGCCGACTAGGGTTTTAGGAATAAGTTTGGAAGTGTTTTAATAAAATTAAAATTAGGTTTAAAGTGTTTTAATACAACTTCTGTCCTCGAGTATCCATACCGGTATCGAAACACCCTGTTTCGATGCTAGTATCTAAATAGTGGTATCGATGCAAGCATCGATGCTTTTTCTTCCCAACCAAAAACCTAGATGGGCTGATGAATAGGTAGCGAAACAGGGATTAGCTGTATCGATACCTTCGACCTTTGCTTTGCATTTAGGCTACTAAAGGTACTAGAAATGAGTCTCTAAGGCCCCTAGAAGCATGCATATGATATAATGACATGTTTATTGTGCATGAACAAGTTCATACTCCCCCTAGCAACATGCATAGAATCATCAAGATACAAGAACAACATAAGCATGATTTAAAACACGACTCAAGAAAGATAAGCAAAAAGATAAAACTTAGAAAGTTAAGGTAGGCTAGTTAGACCTAACTCTCTCCTAAGGGTCCAAAAACGCTCCTTATCCAAAGGTTTAGTAAAGATGTCCGCTAATTGATTCAAGGTGTCAACGAACTCTAAAACAACATCATTTTTAGACATATGATCTCTAACAAAGTGGTGTCTAATTTCTATGTGTTTAGTTCTAGAGTGTTGAATGGGGTTTTTGGTAATACATATGGCACTAGTATTATCACACTTGAGAGATATGGTTTTAATTTTAATGCCATAATCTAAGAGTTGTTGCTTCATCCATAACACTTGTGCACAACAACTCCCTAAGGATATGTACTCCGCCTCGGTGGTAGAAAGAGCTACACTATTTTGTTTCTTAGAGAACCAAGATATGAGCATACTACCTAGGAATTGACAAGTTCTGGAAGTACTTTTCCTATCTATCTTACAACCTCCATAATCCGCATCCGAATAGGCATGAAGATCAAAACAAGAAGCTTTAGGATACCAAAGACCTAAACAAGGTGTATCTCTAAGGTACCTAAAAATTCTCTTAATTGCTACAATATGTGATTCTCTGGGACTAGCTTGAAACCTAGCACACAAGTAAACACTAAACATAATATCCAGTCTACTTGCGGTAAGGTAAAGCAAGGAACCTATCATGGATCTATATCATTTAGAATCAACACACTTACCTCCTTCATCCTTGTCAAGCTTAGTAGAAGAGCTCATAGGAGTGGCTTGAGGTTTGACATGCTCTAGGCCAAACTTTTTGAGCATATCTTTGATGTACTTGGATTGATTGATGAAGGTGTCATCCTTCTTTTGCTTGATTTAGAGTCCCAAAAAGAATGAGAGTTCTCCCATCATGCTCATCTCGAATTCACCTTGCATAAGCTTAGAAAATTCTTGACAATAACATTCATTAGTAGATCCAAAAATTATATCATCAACATAAATTTGAACTACTAAGATGTTATTCTTAAATCTTTTTATAAAAGTGTAGTATTCACCTTTCCCTTTTCAAAACCTTTTTCTATCAAAAAGTTTAAAAGCCTTTCATACCAAGCTCTAGGAGCTTGTTTTAAACCATATAAAGCTTTTGTTAGTTTGAAGACATGGTTTGGACATTTTGGATTTTCAAAACCCGGTGGTTGTTCAACATACACTTCTTCATTTATGAAACCATTTAAGAAAGCACTTTTGACATCCATTTGAAAAAGCTTAAAATCATGATAGCATGCAAATGCAAGTAGCATCCTAATGGCTTCCATTCTAGCTATGGGTGCATAAGTTTCATCGAAATCTATTCCTTCCTCTTGAGTGTAACCTTGAACAACTAGTCTAGCTTTGTTTTTAACTATGTTACCACACTCATCTAGTTTGTTTCTAAAATCCCATTTAGTCCCTATAGTAGATTTATAACTAGGCCTATCAACTAATGTCCATACATTACTTCTCTCAAATTGATTTAATTCCTCTTGCATAGCCAAAATCCAATAATCATCATCTAAGGCTTCATTTACATTTTAGGGCTCTGTGCATGAGATAAATGCAAAATGATTCATTAATCTAAGAGAAGAACGAGTAGTTACCCCCTTGGATGGATCACCTAAGATTTCACCACTTTTGACATAGTTGAACTCCCTTGGGTAGCTCACTTCCTTTTCTTCAAGCTTTACATTTCCTAAAGCTTCTATTGGAGGATCTTATGCTTCCTCATTGCTTGGAACCTCATCCACCTTTGATGCTTGTCCATTATCAATGGTTTCAATGATTCCTACATCATCATCATCACAAGAATCCTTCCTAGGAATGAGGTTATCATCGAAAACTACATGTATTGACTCTACTACTACTAAGGTTCTTTTGTTGAAAACTCTATAAGCCTTAGAATTTGAAGAATAACCAAGAAAAATGGCTTCATCACTTTTTACATCAAATTTACCTAAATTATCTTTTCCATTATTTAAAACAAAACACTTGCATCCAAAAGGATAAAAATAGCTAAATGATAGGCTTTTTAGATTTTAAAATCTTATAAGGAGTTTTCTTTAAAATAGGCCTAATCATTACTCGATTTATAATGTAACAAGAAGTGTTTGTAGCTTCCGCCCAAAAGTACATAGGTAAATTGTTTTCAGAAAGCATAGTTCTAGCCATTTCTTCTAGAGTTCTATTCTTCCTCTCAACTACCCCATTTTGTTGAGGAATGCGAGGAGCCGAAAAATTATGGCTAATCCCATTTTCATTACAAAAATTCTCAAAACCAAGATTTTGAAATTTCGTTCCATGATCACTTCTAATATGAGAAATTCTTTGATCAAGATCATTTTGAGAAATGTTTAAAAATGTGATGAATTTTTCTAAGGCTTCATCTTTAGTACTCAAAAATAGAACCCAAGTGTATCTAGAGTAATCATCAACAATAACAAAAGCATATGATTTTCTACCCAAGCTAGTAGTCCTAATAGGTCCAAAGATATTCATATGGATCAATTGTAATACTCTACTAGTTGAAACATCATTAATGGATTTAAAAGAAACTCTTTTTTGTTTACCTTTAGCACATGCATCACATAATTTATCTAAAGAAAACTTGAGCTTAGGTAAACCTCTAACTAGATTTTGGGAGGCTAGTTTCTCTAGAACACTTATGCTAGCATGCCCTAATTTTTTATGCCATAACCATGCATCATTTTCATCATTAGCAACTAAGCATGCATGAGAAAAATTAATGTCATCTAAATGCACCATGTAAATATTTCCTATGAGATGACCTATGAGCATTATTCTATTGAATTCTATGTCAATTATTTTGCAACCACTTTTATCAAAAGATACATAGAAACCTTTATCACACAATTGACTAATTCTCAACAAGTTATGCTTAAGACCATCAACAAGCAAGACATTTTCAATGAAAATAGAGGAGTGATTACCAATCGAGCCAATACCCTTGATTTGGCCTTTGAAGTTGTCACCAAAAGTCACTACTCCATCCTTTTTAAGTTCTAAGTCCTTAAATCGTCCCTTGTCTCCGGTCATATGCCTTGAGCATCCACTATCAAGGTACCACATGTTTTGACTTGAAGCTTTGGCCTTGAAGCAATGCTCAACCTACAAACAACGATTTAGTGTTTGATTTTTGATACCCAAACCATTTTGGGACCATGAGTGTTAGTTCCTAAAACCTTGGTTCCCTTGGGAATCCAAGAGGCAATGGCATTTACATTATTTGAAACAATGAGTTCCTTAGGAACCCAAACACTCCTAACCTTTCTATGCCTAGAATGCCTTTGAGAATTTCTTTGTTTGTGGTCATGAAAATTCTTTTTCACATGGTTGGGTTTTGAAGAGCTTCCTTTTTCAAAAGTTGAACTTCCAACCATTTTGATTTGTTCCTTAAGCTCATTCACCACCTTGTGGTGATCTTCCCTTAAGCTAGAAATAAGGTTGTTCAAATCAACATTTTCTTTTTTGAAAAATTTTAAATTATCATTTAAATCAACAATCTTTACATCCAAATCCAAAATTGTTTTTGTCAAAGAATCGTTTTTCATTTCTAAATCGAAAATAGTTTTCTTTCTTTTCAAAATTGATTCTTTGAACTTTAAAACCAACTCATCATACACATCTTGTAATTCATCATAATCATCATAAAGTTCATCATAAGATAATTCATTACAAGATGGTTGAAGGGTTACCTTAGGCTCTTCAAGAGCCATGAGAGACAAGTTGGCCACTTCGTTGTCCTTATCGGATGATGATTCCTCATCACTCCAAGTTGCAACGTGAGCCCTTTGTTTCTTCTTGTTCTCAAAACCCTTCTTTTTGTATAAGGGGCAATTGGTTCTAATGTGACCGGGCTTCTTGCATTCATAGCAAATGATTTGATCTTTCTCATCTTCTTTGTCCTTTGCCTTGAAGTCCATTTTTCTTCGGAATCTTCTATTTCTATTTGCCCTCATAAGCCTAGTGAATCTTTTGGCTACCATGGCCAATTCCTCTAGTTCTTCTTCTTCACTAGTATCTATTTCTTCTTGTGAACATGAAGCTTTAAGAGCAATCCCTTGTTTCTTTTTCTCAACTTCCCTCTTTTCGATCTTCACCTCTTCCTTCTTTTTCTCCTCTTCTCTTCCTTTCTTCATGATCTCATGGGTAAGAAGAGATCCCACAAGAGCATCAAGTTTGAGAGTCTTGAGGTCTTTGGCTTCTATAATGGTCGTCCTCTTACTATCCCAAGACTCGGGAAGAGAGTAGATAAGCTTTCGAACAAGCTTTTCTTCCAGAATGATCTCACTGAAACCCTTGATACCATTGACGATCACCAAGAATCTGTCGAACATTTTGGTGATGTCTTCATCCGACTCCATCTTGAAGTTCTCATAACTTAGATTGAGTAGACCAATTTTGGTTTCCTTGACATCATTGGTGCCTTCATATGTAGTTTCCAAAGAATCTCAAACTTCTTTGGCACTTGTACATGAAGACATCTTTGAGTAGATGTTGGGCCCTAGTGCATAAAAAAGAATGTGGAGAGCTTTATCATTTATGGAAATTCTCCTTCTTTCTTCATCGGTCATCTCATTTCTTCTCTTTGGTACTTGTCGGTCTCCTTCTTGCTTCATTGGAATTAAAGGTCCATCTTCGATTATATCCCAAAGGACATAATCATTTGAGTTGATGAATAACCTCATCTTATTCTTCTAATACGGGTAATTATCCCCATTGAAGAAGGGCGGCTTGATGATGGAGTGTGATTCATTCCATGAACCGGAGGTGAAGGCCATTGAATTTAGATTTGTAGACTTGATCAACCGCCTTGGATCTTCTTTGGTAGATGTGAATCTCTTCAAAGATTAGGCTTTGATACCAATTGTTGAGTTGATCGATCTTAGAGTATGGCCAAAAGGGGGGTGAATTGGCAATAAAAATTTGAGATGGAAAATTTTCGGTGAAATGGCTAGAATTTTAAGGATATGAGATTTATAGTGGTTCAAGCTTCGAACAAGCTCTACATCCACTACCTTATTTCCCACTAAGGATTTTGAAACCAATTCACTAATGGATTCAATGTTTTTCTCGATTCAAGGGATAACCGTTACAATTCGAATCAATTCTTCTACCCAAGAATTGACTCAATCCTCACAAGAAGATATAAGAGATAAGTAGACAAATAAAAGTTCTCTCACAAGAAATATTTTGCCCCAATTACAAAACAAACTCTCCCCAAACTCAGATTACAAAAGATCAAAGTGAAATTACAAGAGTTGGGAGCAAGAATATGCAATGAAGTGCTTTGAGTTAGATTTTGGTGCTTGGATGTTGCTTGAGGATCAATACTTCTTCAATGCTTTTGAAAATGCTTCTTTTTATACCTTCTCATTGATTTCTAACCATTGAAGTTGTTTGGAAAGTAAATATGGACGTTGGAGCTTCATCTTTCCATCATAAATGCACTCTGCAGCAGGTGGTATCGAAACAGGGGGTACCTGTTTCGAAACATGCCAAGAAAAGAAAGAGTCATTGTGTATTTAATAAGGGGTATATCGATACCTGTTTCGATACAAAAAGTTTCTGTGATTCCCGGTATCGAACCCTGTTTCGATATAGGCTAACCATCATTTAAAAATTTAACTGACACTAACGGTCGACTCATTAAATGCTTGAAAATAGTCGTTGGGGATTAAGGGTGTATCGATACCTGTATCGATACCAGGAGTTGTAAGTTTAAAATTAAAAGTGATTTGAAATCTTCCCAAGCTGTTTGTTTCGATACTAGTATCGAAACATGGGTTGGCAGAAAGTTTTGGTATCAAACCTTGTTTCGATACCTATTCTTAATCTCAAGAACAAGCCTTGAAAAATCCCAGGTGTATCGATACCTGTCCTCATGGTATCAAAACCTTCGTGTAAAAATAGCTTTTAAGAGTATTTCAAAGTTCTCGGTTTTGACTTAAAGATCAATCTTTGACTTAAGGACCAAAAAGTTATTTCAAAAATGGTCCTTACATTTATTTGTTATATCAAAATCAATTTTAGTTTTACAGTATACATAATGAAATTACTTCTTTTCGGCTGGCAGATGATGAATCAATGTATGAGGCATGGGAGCGATATAGGGAGCTACTACACAAGTGTCCTTTGTATGGATTTCCATTGTGGACACAAGTAACTATGTTTTACAATGCAACCAATGCCCCAACAAGGATGATGCTAGATGCCTCTGCCAATGGGACACTCCTCGACAAATCACCGAAGGAAGCGACAGAAATTTTGAACAAACTTGCAAAAAATGATTTTTAATTCCCGACATCTAGGCGAGGGGTGAAACGCCAAGCCACAGTACATGAGTTAGAAACATCCAATTCAGTGGTAGCAAATTGGCCTCTCTTACTAAGATGGTTCAGAATATGCAAATGCAAAATAATACCCATGAGGTCAAGGCATTAGATTCTTTCTATAATATATGTGGAGGTAACCATAGCTCTTCTGAATGCATGCAGAATCAGGAATCTAGTCTTTTTGTGGGAAACTACAACGAGAACAACAACATGATGTCCAATACATATAATCCAACATGGAAAAAGCATCCAAATTTCTCATGGAATAATCCCAACAATCCTCTGAATTCGACTACTCAACCCTCAGGTTTCCAGCAACCAATGCCAATGCAACATCCGTCGTCACCGCAGGTACAACAACCACTGCCGCATCAGCAGAAGCTTCAACAGTAGCTTGCAAGTTCATTGGAAAATTCTCTTAAGGCCTTTATGATGAAAACAGAAACATATATGGTTGAGAATAGTAACTTTATTAAGAGAACTGATGCCTTCATAAATGGAACTGAGATGAGGTTACATAACCAATACGCAGCCATTAAAACAATGGAAATTCAAGTTGGGTAGTTTGCTCAAAATGTAAATATTAGACCACAAAAAGGATTACCCAGCAATACTGAAGTTGCAAGGGGAATGAGCCATGAGCAATGTAAGGCAATCACTACCAGGAGTGGCTTAAAACTTAAAGAGATATCAGGCAGTTCGGTAGAGAAAGCCCCACCAATGGAACAAGAAGAATCATATAGAGAGGACTTAGATGTTGAACTAAGTGATCATGCCACAGTAATCCAGTAGAAGGAACTACCTCGGCAGTGAAATCAGTAGTCCCACGACAAGTGGCCGAGACAACAGAAGTACCAGTGATACCAGGCATTAAATTCTAGACTAATGAGATACTAGAGGAAATGCGACTCCCACCACCTTTTCCCTAGAGGCTGAAAAGGTAGAAACAAGATTATCAATTTAAAAAGTTCCTAGACATCCTGAATCAAGTCCACATTAATTTTCCATTAGTTGAGGCAATAGAAGAGATGTCGAATTATGCCAAATTCTTAAAAGAAATTGTGTCCAAAAGAAGAAGGCTTGGTGAATTTGAAACTGTTGCTGCAACCATAGGATGCATGACAATGCTTCATAATCGTATGCCCCCTAAATTGAAAGATCCTGGATTCTTTACCATACCATGTACGATAGGAAACCATTATGAAGGAAAGGCTCTATGTGATCTTGGAGAAAGCATAAACTTGATGTCGAAATCCGTATTCCAAAAGCTTAGAATAGGAAGGGCAAAACCCACAATTGTGATGCTCTAATAGCGGATAGATCGTATGTGCAACCTAAAGGAAAGATCGAGAATATATTGGTAAGGATGGATAAATTTATTTTTCCAATTGACTTTCTTGTTCTTGATTGTGAGTAGATGACAATGCACCGATCATCTTGGGGAGACCTTTTCTAGCTACTGGACGCACTCTTATCGATGTGGAAAAGGAGAATTGACAATGAGGGTTAACGACCAACAAGTCAAACTCAATGTTTTCCAGATTCTGAAAAGATATGATGATCCAATGGAGTGCCAGATGATTTACACCGCAGATGCAGGCAACACAATACCCTGTCTCAGCAACCACAGCCTTGGCAACCATTTTGGCAATTTAACACAGATCTGCCTCGACAGTACAATTGATGACTACTAAAGCAGAGTCTTGGACAGTGTTGAAACACAAGAAATTGAGGAAGCCAATTGGATAGAACACCTTCCAAGTAAGTACTTCGAACCACTAAATTATCTAGATAAGGATGAAAACCTTCAAGTAAGGAACCATTGGTTATCGAATTATAATCTTTACCTGACAAATTAAAATATGTTTATTTGGGAACCACTCATACAATGCCCGTAATTATTTCTTTTGAGCTGTAGCCAGAACAGGAATACAGCTTGATAGAGATGTTGCGACAGTACAAGAAAGCAATTGGGTGGTCAATTGATGATTTGAAGGGAATAAGTCCAACCATTTGCATGCACAAAATCCTTTTAGAGGAAGATCATAAGCCAACTGTTGAAGCCCAAAGGATACTTAACCATGCCATTAAGGAGGTAGTACGTAAGAAAATAATCAAATGGCTTGATGCCGAAATCATCTACCCTATCTCTGACAGTGCATGGGTAAGCCCGGTACAATGTGTACCCAAAAAAGGTGGCATGACCATAATAACCAATGAGAACAATGAGCTGATCCCAAACAGGACTGTGACCGGTTAGAGGGTTTGTATGGATTACCGCAAGTTAAATAAGGCAACAAAGAAGGATCATTTCCCGTTAACCTTTATTGATGAAATACTTGATAGACTTGCTGGTAAACATTTCTACTGTTTCTTTTATGGTTACTCAGTCTATAACCAGATTGTCGTAGACCCAGAAGACCAGGTAAAAAACCACCTTCACCTGCCCGTATACGATTTATGCATTTAGAAGAATATTGTTCGACCTCTGCAATTCCCCGACAACTTTTCAAAGATGCATGATGGCAATTTTTTTTGACATGGTCGAAGATTTCCTGGAGATATTCATAGATGATTTTTCAGTCTTTAGAGACAACTTCACTCATTGCCTCGACAATTTAGAAAATGTGCTGCAAAGATGTGAGGAATCCAATTTAGTTCTTAATTAGGAGAAATTTCATTTTATGGTGAATGAAGGCATACTTTTGGGCCACAAAATCTCATCACAAGGAATTGAAGTTGACAAGGCCAAGATAGATGTGATAAAGAAATTGCCTCCACCAATTTTAGTCAAAGGAGTATGAAGTTTCTTGGGTCATGCAAGTTTTTACAGGAGGTTTATCTCTAATTTTTTAAAAATTTATAAACCGATGTGTAACTTTCTTGAACAGGATAAGAAATTTGATTTTAGAAAAGAATATACTAAAGCATTCAAGGCTCTCAAAGAAAAGCTGATCATCGCACCAATTGTATTCCCACCAGATTAGGTCTTGCCATTTGAAATGATGTGTGATATAAGTGATCATGCTATCGAGGCAGCACTTGGGAAGAGAAAGAACAACCTATTCCAAGTCATCTACTATGCTAGTAAAACCCTCAATGATGCTCAGATCAATTACACCATCATTGAGAAGGAATTACTAGCAGTGGTCTTTGCCTTTGACAAGTTCCGATCTTATCTTATAGGAACAAAAGTGAATGTCCATACTGACCATTCGACAATCAAGTACCTGTTCTCAAAGAAGGATGCCAAGCCCAGACTGATTAGATGGATCCTTCTTTTGCAAGAATTTGACGTAGATATCAAGGACAGAAAAGGTACGGAAAACCAAGTAGCCGATCATCTTTCCAGATTAGAAACTGAGGAGAAAAACAACCCACATGAAGAAATACAAGACGTGTTTTGGAGGAACTGTCAAAGTGCTTGGAAAGATTATGAGAAACTGTCACGATTCACCCTGTGGAAGACATTTTAGAGGAACCAGAACAGCTGGCAAAGTACTTCAATCGGTCCTTTATTGTTTCTTTCTAATCTTTTCTTGTTGGTGTTTATTTTTTTAGGACAAGAATCAAGAATGAAGGTAAGTCATTCATAACTGAAGATCTACTACCCGTGTAGTTCACAGTGTCAGGGTCGCAACAATTACCAACGGGCAGAATAGCATAACAACTAATCTAGTGAAATTCCAGACTCGGAAGTAAATGCTAATGGCTACAAACGGCTAGTTGGGTTAATGAGTTTAACACGACAATACAAGGTCGAGGCCTTTATAAACACTTTTTCACTTTGCACTATTCACCCTTCCATTCTTGAGTTTTTTAGAATTCTTTGCTTATCTCTCTTGTAACCCCCTTAGCCCGGCTTAGACAGAACCGGCACTAACGGGTTATATGGGGAATATCAAACCAAACCCGCGAAGGTCCGATTCGATAAACAATCCTAAAAACATTGTATTTTATTTTTTATCTTTCCTAGATGCATAATCTTTTTCCTACGTGTCAAGGTCTCATACAAGGCATTAACGGAAACAAATTAATTATAAACAAACATCCGATTAAACACTTAAGTAAATTAGGACTAAAACGTAAAACTTTTAAATCCTATTAATAAAATATAAATTCTTTTCATCAAATTTCAATTAAACACTCAAGTATTCTTCACAGCAAATTTCAACTCCAATGGATCATTCTAACATCATCAATTGCATGTTCTTCTAATTTAGGGACCAAAATGTAAATCTTCCAAAATACAAGGACTTCATCCAAATTAGGTCAACTATCTTGAAATTAAATCAACTTTATGCATGCATGTAAAATTTTAGCTCAAAATAACATCTGTAAGTACCTTAATCGAACAAAGGAAGATATCCGGGACTAAAATATAATTTCCAGCAACTTTCAATCCTAGGTAGTCAAAGGTTTCGAAACCTTCCCATACTTTTCGAAACTTTTTGAAAAAGGTTTCGAAACTTTCCTGGAAAGTTTTGAAACTTTTCGCGTCCAGTAGCTTCCCAGAATTGAAACTGCCCGCAAGGTTTCGAAACTTCCTAAAGGTTTCGAAACTTCCTGAAGGTTTCGAAACTATTTGACAATAGTTTCGGAACCTTCCTAGAGGTTTCGAAACTTTGGGTCTGGAACCTAAAGTTCCGTTACACTAAGTGAATACTAACAATACGATACACAACCATTAGACACTTCTAACTAAATGCATAATTCCTAGGTATAATTAACAACTTATAACACACGATTAACAACGTCATAGACATCAATCAAACTATAGGCATGCTTCCTAAAAGATGATTAAAAACATAACAATCATGCAAGTACATGCTTCAACAATCCAAGCAATTCCATGGTCCAACAATTATCAATCAAGCAACAAAGGTCTTATTACAACATAAACCAAAGTCTAAGTACACACTCCTCACATAGGTTGGGTTACACATTGCCATGCCCAATTTATTTGCCAAAAATATACCAAATTCAAAGTGATCCTTCCCCTTGGTTTCCTTGCCTCGAACGAAGCCCCAAGTGCCTTTATTTTTCTGCAAGGATGAAAAGAGAGCTTAAGCAAACATGCTTAGTGAGGAAGCTCTACACAAATCATAAATGCATCTATTTAAAACCATGATGAAACCATAATTTGCAATACATTGTTAAATCATGCATGCTAACATCACATGCTCATGTTCTTTAAACCATATGCATCCTTGAGTTTATATAACCTTGTCAAAACAATTTATAAACGATGCACAATGTCCATTTCAAATTCATGTATGTACATTGGCATTCTAGTGACCACTTAATGTGAACCTTGAGTTCACCGAATACACGGATCCATTGTTAGAGACCATTATCTCGTCATGACACGAAGTCACCATTGAAATGACACAAAGTCACCATTATAGCACTACCATGCACGATCGGACACATAGTCACTCTTGTTACGTGTAGGAGGCTCTACCACGCACGGTTGGACACAAAGTCACCCTTGTTACGTGTAGGCAATTTTCTGCATTCTCAACTTTGTTTATAGTGCACTTAAGAAAATCCTAATGACATGTCATTCGTATTCGAATCTAAAGTTAGTGTCACTAAGCCAATATCATAATCAAATGTGCATGATAACTTGCTGCTCATAATGCATGCATAATATGTTCAACAAATGAACCAAAAGCCATGCCCAAAGGCACCATCATATATAAGGCAATTAACCATATTGTATTCCAAATCATTTCTCATAATTTTCCATAATTATGGATGCTAAATAAGCTATGTATTTCAGCAAGTATTTCTCATGTATGTACCAATTCAAATCATGCTCATGCATTTCCATAAATCTCATTGCATTACCAACATAATGCCTTTGTCGAATGTAGCCGAAACTCATATCGGTTTATCAAAAACATTTACTTTACTTACTCTTGAACTATGGAAGGTTTTCACACTCTTCCATAATCCCCAAAACAGAACTGTACCAAACGCGATTCGCTTTAAGTCCGAAAACACTCACCAACAAGCGAAACGAGCTTTCGCCGCTATCCGATGATCGTACCAATGCACCAGCACTCAAGCACCTTCTTGTACCTCTTCTACAACATTAAAAACAGAGCATTCTCACATCATAACATGCTCAAACCAACAGCCATATCCGATCACCATAAAACTACCGAAAACTTAGCCGAAAAGACCGTAAACTAAGCCGAAACGCATCCGAACAGTATTAGCCAAAAACCTAACGAATCTAACATCTAATCCACTTCAATTATGAACCAAAAACACATCCAAACCATCCTTATATCTCCAGCAACATTAAAGCATCTAAAACAGCCTCTAAACATCCGAAAAGCACCTTAAAACTACACCGATTGCATTATTCTGGGATTAAATTAATGTGCTATCAAATGAAGACTCAATTAATCATTTAATTAAAATAAAAAAATAAATGAATCCATCTAACTTCAACATTAAATGAGATCCAAAAAGATTTCACAAAAACATTCACAAAATCACTAGATCTAACATTGAAAACATAAAATTAAGTTTTTATTCAAAGATTAGCAAGCTAATACTTGGGAATTTCAATAAAGAACCTTAGAAAAGAATTAAAATCTAGAAAATTACCTTCAAGATCTATTCACTAAAAAGATGCAATTTCCCCTTCTTGATTCCTTGCAATTTGATGTTGATTTGATAAAATTGATGGTTAGGTTTTGTAAATGATGAAAAGATGATTAAAATGATATAATCTTTATGGGAAAAGATGCAAAAATCAGAAAGGAATTGAGGAGAAAAGATGAAGAAAAGTGGAGAGAAAAAGATGAGAGAAAATGAGAAAAAAAAGTAGTTTTGAGAGAAAATGATTAAAATCTCTAATTAAAGTAATTAAAAATACATTTTGGTGAATAAATCATTATTAAAAATTAGAAATAGTTTTATGGCCCTCTAAGGATTCTAATTTTAGCTTGCTTTTCAGTTTAGTTACTAAAACATCAAATTTTTCGAAAATTACAAAATAAGTCCTCCAATTTTTCTAAAAATTACAAATTAGCCATTTATGCATAATTAAGCATAATTAAAAATCAATATAAAATTCAAATTACTTTCTTTTAGTTTTGAAACATATTTTTAATATTTTTAAACCATATTCCAAAATTATTATTTTTTTCCTAATTAAAATATTCTTATTTTATTTTCCCTGGAATAATGAAGCGGAGAACCCGATTCGACTTGAATCGAATTCTCCTAACTAAAGCCTAACTAACAACCCCAAAAACGGGATGTTACATCTCTAATATCTATCAACAACTTTCACAAATTCTCTATGGAAGCTTACAACAAATTCGCATCCGCCGTTGTTGAAGAAGGCTTCAACAGATCCTTTATTGCTAGGTAGTTATGGAAAGAGAAAGGTTTCCAGCATTCAGATGAGGAAAACTATGGAATCGAACACTATTTGTTCGATAAAATAGGATATCAAGAATGACAAATCTTTTGCTTGCAACCTGCTCAGGCCAATGCAACGATGGTGCGAGAATATTACGTGCATGGGCCGAGCAAAGACTCACTGTATGTCCACTGCCGAGGTAGATCGGTTCGACTTGATGCAGAAACCATCAACTTGTTCTATGGCCTCCACCCTGCTCGCGATGATCATTCCACGTTTATGGGGGACATCAACAACGAGGACTACGAACTGACCAAAGACGATCTCTGCTATGATAACACCAATTGGGAAACTGGATCCCACATATGCTCCGTGGCAAGATAGAACCTAAGACCCGAGGCAAAGTTGTGGAACACGTTCATGAAACGATGCCTTATCTAAATATCTCATAACAACACATTTGACAAAAGGAGATTAGTTCTCATCCAATCCATCATTAATAAAATAAGCCTTAATATGGGAGAGTTGATCCTACGGGAAATTTACGAGTGCGGTAAGAAGGACAAGGGACCTTTATATTTTTCATGTTTAATCACGGGTCTTTGCACTACTACAGGTGTACCAGTTGAAGATACGGATGAATTTACTGCCCAAAGGCGTGGTTGGACAAAGGAGTTCTGCCATAAAGTCGTGCAAATAACCCAGGCAAAACCAGTCCAAGCAACTCCACAACCATGCACTACTGATACAACTGTCGGGGCCCAGTACATGGTGGATATACCTGCTGCATCCCACAGTACTGCCGCAGCTGATCCCTACCGGGAAATACTCCAAAGGATAACTTCTATTAATCTACCACAACAACGGTACATGGATTACCAAAGAGATTTCAACACTACATTAGCCCAGATGATGATCAACAATTTTCTGAATCAAGGGGTATAGTTTCCAGAATTCCCTCCAAATATGTTTTTCACAGCTGTATCATACACCGAAATAACACCGACCCCAGGAGGATCGCAGTCATTCTATGCTACTGACCATAACAACCATTCCATGTTGTTGGCCCATATCAGCCACCAGATTCTGTCGTGACATCTTCGGCTAGTCGAAGGGCATCCAAGGGGAGAACAGTCTTTAGCACTCCATTAGGCTCTCCTATCATCATGAGGAGTGTCTCGGCATAGATGGACTCTTACATGCAGCAACCTCCTCCTTTCTCCAGGCCAAGCACTAAGCATGCCTTGGCAGAAGCAATGGAAGTTGCAGATGAGAGTGAGACAGAAATAATGCCCACAGAAGAAATTGGTGATGAGGAAGAAGGAGAAGAAGTCAATGCTCCATTGCAAAGGACACCACCCACAAGAGTTCAGCCGCCCAAACAAGCCAAAGCTCAGCAATCACCAGCACAAGAAACAAAAATTAAACTGTCAGCAGCAATGCAAGAAAACTGATCGTTACTAGTTGTTCTTCGGAGGATATTTAATCTCTACACCTTTATTATGCTTTTATCTCCTTCCTTGTTAATTTTCATGTTTTGTTTCCTGCTTTGTGCTATATTTATAAGCATTGAGGGAAATGCTCAGTTCGAGTTTGGGGGTGTAGATTCACTACTGAGGCAATTCACTGCCGCGGCCCTACCAGGAAGGAAGTAACTTAAGTTTATTTTGAAAAAATTTTTTAGTCTACCACCTTTGATGCGTGTTAAGTATGCGCAATTTTAGTGCAAGTGAACACGTTGTCAAGTAATAAAGTGATGAGTATCAAGTATCATCTTCTCAGGAATTTATATACTTAATATGCTTCCTTTGATCTTCTTGCTCTGTAAAAAAAATAAAATAAAAACACAAGTGATTTGGTTGTGATTAATCTAAACAATAAAAACTAAATAAAGATAGAAAATTAGATAAAGAAGATGGCTAGGATCCAATTGTGTTGTATAATGAATTTAACCAACTCGTTCTTGTTCAATGCAATTGTACAACATTTCCTCGGCAGAACTGCAGATTACTACCTCGATAGTAAAGATACTGGTCTGCCGCAACAATCCTTTGCTCTTGGGCAGATTTTACCAAAGTTCAGCAAAGTATCCTTAGATGACTCCGCTTATCCCTAAGTCGAAGTACTATTGATGACTAGTCCTTGATGATACCTCCCGGCGTGAATCAATTATAATCACCAACCAATCTCACACTTCTATTAACCGTTGAAACTCTAAACCTATCCCTAGGCCAAGTTAGTGTTCCATGGCAGAAACACCTTACTTATTCCTTTCGTGAATCTAACTCTCCCGATATTAGATAAATAGATTACTTGCAAACTTCTCACCCGAGCTTGAATGTAAGAATAAAGAATGACAAAGAATAAACAAACTTTGATATTTTATTGCACTGGAAACAATAAACAAAGTTGGACTTCCTCACACCAATACTTTACAACCTTCACCTAAGCCTAAACAAAATTAGAACATAATGTAGAAAAGAAAAAATAAAAGTTCTGAATCTAATTCTATATTCTAAGCTATGTTCTTCTCTTGGACGGCTATGTCTTATATAGGCTTGGCCTAGGGCAAACCTTTCCTAAGTAGAATACAACTTAGAGTAGGGAACAAGTCATGTACATAAGTCAAATATTTCCAAGTTTGTTCCTTCTGAAAAGCTTTCCCGTGTGTCCTTGTCTTTGGGATTTCCTCTTGTTATCCAGCTTTGATCCTTGGGCTTCTTGTCCAGCAATGTTCTCCTCATTTTTCTCCTCAACTTGTCTGCCTTGGCATACAGGTCCTGCCTCGGCATCAAGTCCTGCCTCGGCCTTAATTTGCTGTCGTAGCAATGCTTCTTCCTACAAAAACATAAAATGCAGTAAAGTATGTCTTTTCTATAAATATTATCTTTAATAGCAAAATCCCTATTTATATCATATTTAGTATATGCATTGGTCCAAGTAGGTGTAGAACTGATGATTAATGCCCATGAAAAGTGTAGAAAGTGATAATGAGTTGACCACTTATCAACCTTACTTGAAATATTGTCCATACTTTTGCACTGCTCTACATCAGTATTGCCTTAGTTTATTCTCTTTAGGCTATGGAAATCTTTCTCCTTAACATAGATAGGTCATGTTTAGAAGGCTTAACTTTAGGATACCTAAGGAAGAAAACTTAGAAGCTTGCTATAAGATTGACTCTAAAAACACTTTTGGGACTTGTTTGATTGTAGGAATTCTTTTAATGAACTTAGGTGATAAAGGCTTAGCTTTTTGGAAATGTTGGCTAGGGGTGCCTATCATCGACTCTAGGATTCACTCTTCTTCATGCTAGAGGTGCCCGAAATTGACTCTAGTATGCTAAAAAAATATCTTGATGAGAAAACACAACACTTGAAAAGCCCGAAATTGGCTCAAGTAGTTGTTGTTACAAGAAGAGAACTTTAATTCCAAGTCTTTTTTCCTTGAACTTAGAGTTTGTCTAAGAAAGCCTTTAATCAAACTTGTCCACAAGAACTCACACACTCATAAAATCTTATAGCTTGATTCCGGGTAAGTCCTTGGGTAACCAAAAGGTTAAGGCTCAAGAATAGGCATAGTCATGGTGGGGAGAATAAATGGAAACATAAGACCAACAAAGAATAAGGTATGGCAATTTGATGGTTTGCATTGCTTGAGGATAAACAATAGTTTAAGTTTGGTTGTGTGATAAGTGCTCAAAAGACTATCACTTTTTACACCTTTCATGGAAAATAATTACTTAATCTACACCTACTTGAGCTAATGCATGAACTTAATGAGTGATATTTGGATATTTTGCTTTTGTGACATATAAAGATGATATTTATAGAAAATGTAAGCTTTAATGCACCTTTCTGCATTTGCAGGTAGACTTGGGACGAGGTAGTAACTGAACTCTAGGGTCACTGCAGCATGATAAGGGAACATGAAAAGCAGCAACAGACAATGAGCGAAAATAGGGCAATGAAGCAAAACCTGATCGATCCAGCCACAGATGGGAGATTCTACTAATGGAAGCTGAGAAGACGCAGAGTTAGACTTCCGCTAGGGCAACAGATTCAACCTGTCGAGGCGGGGAATTCCATAAATACCAAAAGTCAAAGTGGTGATCGATTTGAAGAACATAAAATGATGGATTTTTCTAGACACTTTACGTGACAATTGGAGTTCGAGAATATGTTGTAAAGATGGAAAGAATCAAATTAAAAAAATATACCTTTTTAAGGAAGGAAACGTTCAAAACAACTTTGCTTCTTCTACAAGGCTGATGTTGCCCTAATTTTAGCCTATATAAAGGAGGTGTCGCTCAAGAACACAACATGATTGAAAGAGAGAGTTCATCATAGATCTTAGATTTTTCTTTGTTTTCATCATGTTCTAAATTCTTTTAGGGTTTAGGTGAAAGTTTTCGAGTATTTGTGAGAAGAGATTGTACTTTGTTTTATTGTTTCATGTAATAAAATATCAAGGTTTGCTTATTCTTTTCCATTCATTGTTCTTGCATTCAAGCTCGGGAGAGAAGTTTGTGAGAGATTTATTTATCTAATATCGGGAAAGTTAGATTCACGAAAGGAATAAGTACGACATTTTTCTAGCTGGAAAATACTAACTCGGTCTAGGGATAGGTTAGAGTTTCAGCGGCTAAAACAAGTGTGAGATTGGTTGATGGTTATAGTTGATGTGACGCCAGGAGGTATCATCAAGGACTAGTCATCAACGGTACTTCGACTTAGGGATAAGCTGAATCATCAGAGGACACTTTGTCGAACCTTAAAGAAGTCCACCCAAGAGTAAGGGATTGTCGCGGCGGACGTAACCCTTCACTGTCGAGGCAGTAAAACTACAGTTCTGTCGAGGCAGTGTTGTGTAGTTGCATTAAACAAAAACAAGTCAATTGAATCCACAATACGATACAACTGGATCCTAGCCTTTCTCTCAATCTGATTTTATTTTCATTCTATGTTCTTTTTTTTATTTTGTTTTAGTTTAATTTAGAACAATCACATTAATCTGTGGTTTTATTTTATTTCTTTTGCAGAGCGAGAAGAGAAAAGGAAACAAATTAAGTACACCAATCCTTGTGGAGACGATACTTTATATTTATCATTTTATTACTTGCGAAGTGTACACTTGCACAAATGGTGCACTCTTTCTACACGCAACAACCGATAGAAATGAAAGAGTTAACAACAGATCCAAGAGTTGCTTGAGAGAGGTTTTATCAGACCGAGTGTGTCATCATCGGGAGCACTGGTCTTATTTGTGAAGAAGAAGGATGAATCAATAAGGATGTGCATTGACTACCATTAACTAAATAAGGTCACGATCAAGAATTGTTATTTTTTGCCTAGGATCGATGACCTGTTTGATCAGTTGAGAGGTGCCCGTCGATTTTCCAAGATTGATATGAGATTAGGGTACTATCAGTTCAAGGTAGTGGAAGAGGATGTCCAAAAGATCACTTTTAGGATGTGATACGGGCATTATGAAGTCATAGTGATGTCGTTTAGGCTCACAAATACACCAACAAATTTTATGGACTTGATGAATAGGATCTTTCAGTCATACCTATATCAGTTTATGGTTGTGTTCATCGATGATATCTTGGTGAATTCACACTCAAAGGAGGAGCATGACTATCACCTAAAAGTGGTTCTTCATGTTTTGAAGGATTGACGTCTCTACGCCAATTTCAATATGTGTGAGTTTTGGTTGTTAGAGGTGGCATTTTTTGGCCATATAGTTGCAGCGGGTAGCATCCGAGTTGATCCTCAGAAAATTCAAGTTGTGCTGGAATAGAAACTACCAAGGAATGTATCGAAAGTCCGTAGTTTTCTTGGACTTGTCGGATACTATAGGAGGTTTGTTAAAGACTTTTCGATCATAGCAACACCGTTGACAAAGTTACTTTAGAAAGGAGTTCCGTTTGTGTGGAACGAGAGAAGACAATAAAGCTTTTAGCAGCCTAAGGCTTATCTTACAGAGGCACCAGTTTTGATGCAACCGAAACTGGGAAAGGATTATGTTGTGTTTAGTGATGCTTCCTTGAATAGTTTAGGTTGTGTGCTCTTTCAAGAGGGTAAGGTGGTTGCTTACGCCTCAAGATAGTTGAAACCCCATGAAAGGAACTATCTTATGCATGATCTTGAGTTGGTAGCGGTTATCTTTGCGTTAAAGATATGGAGGCATTATCTCTATAGGGAGATGTTACGTCCATACCGATCATAAGAGTTTAAAGTATATGTTTAGCCAGAAAGAGTTGAATCTGAGACAACGACGATAGATAGAGTTATTGAAAGACTATGATTGTGTCACAGGGTATCACCCTAATAAGGTGAATGTGGTCGCCGATGCTTTGAGTAGGAAGTCCATGTCAGACTTGAGAGCTATATTTACCCGGATGAGGATGATCGAGGATGGTGGTTTATTGTCAAAGTTGCGTGTGGAACCCATGCTAGTTTAGGATATTCAAAGGGAACAAGCATTAGATGAGGAGTTAGTTGCTCAATTTAAGGCTTGTTAGAGAGGTGAGGTGTCAAACTTTGAGGTACGGGATGATGGATTCTTGTACTTCAAAGATCGTTTGTGTGTCCCTTCTTTAAAGGATTTGAGAGATCGAATCTTAAGGGAAGCTCATCGTAGCTCATTTTTTGTTCACCCTGGCAGTAACAAGATGTACCAAGATCTTCGTCATTTCTTTTAGTGGCCTTGCATGAAAAAAGATGTTTCCGAGTTTGTGATAAAATGTTTAGTGTGTCGGCTTTTGAAAGCGGAACATTAGGTTCCTTCAGATTTGCTTCTGCCTATCTAGATTCCACAATGGAAGTGTGATCGTATGACCATGGACTTTTTCATCGAGTTACCGATGACATAGAGAAAGCATGATACTGTGTGGGTCATTGTTGACCGGTTGACTAAGTCAGCTTACTTCTTACCGATAACAATAAACTTCAGTTTAGAAAAGTTAGCACAGTTGTATATAAGAGAGATCGTGAGGTTTCATGATGTACCTTTATCGATCATATAGGATAGAGATTCGAGGTTCACAGCAAGGTTGTGGAGGTCTATCCATAAGGCTTTGGATACCAAGTTGCACTTCCGTACAGCTTTTCATCCTCAGACCGATTGATAGTCTGAACGATTCATATAGATCTTGTAGGATATGCTTTTAGGTGTTGCACAGTGGAATTTGCTCAAAGTTGGGAAGATCAATTACCGCTTGTGGAGTTTGCTTATAACAACAATTATTAGTCAAGTATAAAGATGACACCATTTGAGGCCATGTATGGGCGTAGATGTAGGACAACTTTTTGTTGGACCGAGCTAAATGAGAGAATGATAGTAGGTTCCGTTCTTGTTAAGGAAACCTAAAAGAAGATTTAGATCATCAAAGAAAGATTGCTAATAGCTTTTGATAGGCAAAAAACTTATGCAAGCACATCGACTATGAGTTTGGAGAAAAAAATATTTCTTAAGGTATGTCCTTGAAAAGGGATCATCCAGTTTGGACAGAAATAGAAGTTGAGTTCCAGATACGTAGGACCGTACAAAATTCTTAAGAGAGTGGGACCAGTGGCTTACCTGCTAGCCTTACCTCTAGAGTTAGCATATATCCACGATGTGTTCCATGTGTCTATATTGAGGCGTTATCGTTCGGATCCTTCACATGTTGTTCAGCTTGAGGAATTCGAAGTTAATACGGATTTAACTTACGAAGAAAGGCCAATAAGAATCATGGATAGAGGGTTAAAGGAGCTCCAGAACAAGTACATACCATTTTGGTCCCCGAGTTGTCACAACCCGAATTCAGATTCACGTGTCGGGTTAACCCGAGGAGTTGAGCTTTAATTTTGGTCCCCGATTTTGAATAGTTTGAGCCTTGTTGGGCTTGAGACTTTAGGGCTTGTTTGGTTCTTGGGCTTATGAGTTGTGGGGCTGAGGGTATTTTGGTAAATTCTTAATAGAAGATAAGAGAGGATAGGGAAGGTGTTATTTTCTACAACAGAGTGATATAATCCTTCTCCCTTTTCTTCATTCATCTTCATTTTGGTAACAAGGAAAAGGAATAGAAAAAGGTAAGATCTGTAACCCCCTTAGCCAAGCCTAGATGGAACCGGCTATAATGTGTTACACGGGGAATATCAAACCAAACCCGCAAAGGTCCTATTCAATAAACAACCCTAAAACCGTTATATTTTTTTCTAGATGCATAATTGTATTCCTACATGTCAAGGTCTCATACAAGGCATTAATAGAAACGATCTGATCATAAACAAACATCCGTTTGAACACTTGAGTAGATTAAGGACTAAACCGTAAAACTTTTAAATTCTAATAAAAAAGTAGAAATTCTTTTCAAAAAAGTTCAATTAAACATACAAGTATCCCTCACGGAAAATTTCAAGTCAAATGGAGCATTCTAACTTCATCAATTGCATGTTTCACTAATGTAAGGACCAAAATGTAAATCTTTCAAACTATAAGGACTTCTTCCAAATTGATTTATCCACCTTGAAATTAAATCAACTTTATTCATCCATATGAAATTTCAGCTCAAAATAGCATCTGTAGGTACCCTAATTGAACAAAGGAAGGTATCCGGGACTAAAGTATAATTTCCAGCAACTATCAATTCCTGGTAGTCAAAGGTTTCGAAACCTTTCATAAAGGTTTAGAAACTTTTTGTAAAAGGTTTCGAAACTTCCCTGAAGGTTTCGAAATTTTTTGCGTTCAGTAACTTTTCAGAATCGAAATTACCCGCAAGATTTCGAAACCTTCCTAAAGGTTTCGAAACTGTTTGGCAAAGGTTTCGAAATCTTTCTTAAGGTTTCGAAACTTTAGGTCTGGAACCTAAGAATTCCATCACACTAAGTGAATATCATCAGCTTAAACACAACCGTCAATCACTACCATCTATATGCATAATTCCTAGGCATAATTAACAACATATAACACATGATTATCAACATCAAGAATATCAAGCAAACTATAGGCATGCTACCTAGAACATGATTAAAATGATAACGATCATGCAAGTACATGCTTCAACAATCCAAACAATACCATAGTCCATCAATTAACAATCAAGCAACATAGGTCTTATTTCAACATAAACCAAAGTCTAAGTTCACACTCCTCACATAGGTTGGGTTTACACATTGCCAAGCCCCAACTTATTTGTCAAAACATACCGAATTTGAAGTAGCCTTTCCCCTTGGTTTCCTTGCTTCGAATGTAGTCTCGAGTCCCTTTTTTTGGAAATGTATAAACATGATTTTGGATTGATGCATGCATGAGAAATACTTGTTGAAAATGCATGGTTTAAAAAGACATACATGGTTATAGAAAACATGGAAAAAATGAATTTGGAATATATGTGGTTATTTGCCTTCAAATTAAAGGTGCCATTGGGCATGACTTTCTGTTCATTTGTTGAGCATATTATGGATGTATCATGAGCTCAAAATGAATTGGAATATTATGTGGTTATTTGCCTTGAAATTGATGGTGTCGTTGGGCATGACATTGGGTTCATTTGTGAACATATTACGCATGCATTATGAGCAGCAAATTATCATACACATTTGATTATGATATTGGCTTAGTGACACTAACTTTAGATTCGAATACGAATGACATGTCATTAGGATTGTCTTAAGTGCACTATAAATATTATTGAGAATAAAGAATATTGCCTACACGTAACAAGGGTGATTTTGTGTTCAATCATGCGTGGTAGAGCCGCCTACACGTAACAAGGGTGATTTTGTGTCCAATCATGCGTGGTAGAGCCGCCTACACGTAACAAGGGTGACTATGTGTCTAATCGTGCGTGGTAGTGCTATAATGGTGACTTCGTGTCATGTCAATGGTGACTTCGTGTCATGTCAATGATGATTTGGTGTCATGTCAATGGTGACTTTGTGTCATGACGAGACTAATGGTCTCTACCAATGGATCCGTGTATTCGGTGAACTTAAGGTTCACAATAAGTGATCACTAGAAGCTAATATGCATACATGGATTAAAAGAGAATATTGTGCATCATTCATGAGATGTATTGATAATGTTGAACATACTCAAGAAAGCGATTTGATATTATAGACATGGACGTGAAATGTTAAGCATGTATGTTTTTAATGATGCATTGCAAACTATGGTTTCATTATGGTTTTAAATAGATGCATTGATAATCTTGTGTAGAGCTTCCTCACTAAGCTTGTTTGCTTAGGCTCTCTTTTCATCCTTGCAGAAAAATTGCATTACCAACATCAATGCCTTTACCGAATGTAGCCGAAACTCATGTTAATATATCAAAAACATTTACTTTACTTACTCTTGAACTATGGAAAGTTTTCACACTCTTCCATAATCCCCAAAACAGAACCGAACCAATGCGATTCGCTTTAAGTCCGAAAACACTCACCGACAAGCAAAACGAGCCTTCGTCGATGCTCCGATGGCAATATCAATGCACCAGCCACTTATGTACCTTCTTGCACTATCTCTTTGAGATCTATCCACCAAAAAGATGAGAATTTCTCTTCCTGATTCCTTGCAAATTGTTGTTGATTTAGTAAAATTGATGATTAGGCTTTGTAAAGAATGGAGAGATGATTAAAATGAAGTAATTCTTGTTGAAAAAGATGGAAAAATCAGCAAGGAATTGAAGAAAATAGATAAAGAAAAATGGAGAGAAAATGAGAGCAAAAGATGAGAGAAAATAAGTGGTTAAGTGAGAAAAATGATTATCATCTTTTAATAAACTAATTAAAAATCATTTTTGTGAATAAATCATTAATTAAAAATTAAAATGGGTTTATGGCCCTCTAAGGATTCTAAGTATAGCTTGCTTTCCAATTTAGTCACTAAAATAGCAATTTTCGAAAATTACAAATTAAAACCTTCATTCTTTTCCAAAAATTACAATTTGATCACTAGTGTATAATTAGGCACAATTAAAAATTAATTTAAAGTTAAAATTATATTCTTTTAATTTTGAAACATCTTTTTAATATTTTTAAACCATATTCCAAAATTATTACTTTTCTAATTAAAATATTTTTATTTTATATTTCCTCGGAATAACGAACCGGAGAACACGATTCGACCCGAATCGAATTCTCCTAACTAATGCCTAAACTACTAACCCCAAAATCGTGATGTTACAACTCTCTCCCTTTTAAGAAAATTTCGTCCTCGAAATTCTCTCCTGAAACAAACAAGTGAGGAACTGCTCCTCCATACTTTTTCTTGGTCTCCCAAGTTGCCTCTTCCACCTCGGTGTTTCCAAAGCACCTTAACCAAATCTATGGTCTTGCCTCGAAAAACCTATGTATCCACATCCAAAATCCTCACTGGTTCCTTCTCATAACTCATATCCGCTCTTAACTCAATCTCCTCTACTAGAACAACATGAGAAGGATCTGAACCATACTTACAAAGCATCGATACATTAAAAACATAATGTATCCAACTCAACTCAACCGGCAACCTCAACCGATAAACAACAGGACCAATTCGCTCTAACACCTCATATGGTCCAATAAAACGACGACTCAACTTACCCTTACGTCCAAACCTCATCACCTTCTTCCACGGAGAACCTTAAGAAACACTTTATCTCCAACAGCATACTCTATCTCTTTGCGCTTTAAATCAGCATAGGACTTCTGCCTATCCGAAGCTTCCTTAAGTTTAGCACAAATAAACTTAACCTTCTCATCCGTATCTTTAAAAATTGAGGCCCGTATAAAGCCTCAAATGGTGACTTCTGCCCAACTTCTTTCCAACACAAAGGTGTACAACACCTACGCCCGTATAAAGCCTCAAACTGGTGACATCTATATACTCGCTTGGAGATATTGTTATATGCAAACTCCACCAAAGGCAATTGTTTCTCCCAAGAACCTTGAAACTCAATGATACAACACCTTAACATATCCTCCAAAGTCTGAATAACACGTTTAGACTGGCCATCTGTCTGAAGATGATAAGCAGTACTAAACTAAGCCTTGTACCCAAAGCAACCTTCAAACTCTTCTCAAGACATAGAGATAAAACGCGGATCTCTATCCGATATGATCAACTTAGGCACACTATGCAACTTCACCACCTCAGAAAACATACAACTCTACCAACTTATCCATAGAACACGTCGTATGTACGGTAAGAAAATGTGCATACTTTTAAAACCTATCAAGAATAACCCATATAAAATCCTTCTTGGACTCCGTCACATCTTTCTTTAAACCAATCCAAAAGTACCCACTTTTGAGATCTCTATACATCTTCACACTACCCGGATGCATAGCAAACAGACTAGTATGAGCTTCTGCCAAAATAGCTTACCTCAACTCTTGATCATCCGACACCACAATTTGACCTCTAAAACACAATACCTCATCATCATCAAAATGATACTCGGTCAGTCTATCCTCAGCAATATCCTCCACAAATGGTACCAATGTCTCATCCTCTAACTGTTTCACCTTATCATCTCAACCAAGATAGGTTTTACTTACAACTCCACCACTCCACCACCTTCCTTTGAAATACTCAACTTAGCAAACATCACCCTCAACTCAACTGTCGTCTTACCGCTCAAAGATTCAGCCATCACATTTGCTCTCCCCGGATGGTATGCAACAGACAACCTACACTTACCCTCTTCGGATAACCAACAGATTCTTTCCTCACACCAAAGCAACAATGCACAACCTACCATAGCATCTCAACCTTTACAGAAAACATAACTCAAAAGGAAACCCCCTAAGATTGATAACCAACTCTTGATAACCGTAATGGTTTCCATACCACCACTATCGAACTAACCTGATTTTTGACATCCTCCCACATACCAGGTAACCAACTGAGCTTTTCACCAACCTCCACCCACACAATGATGCTCCACCAACAAGCTTCAAACTAACTTTGCACAAAACTGTCAACACTGTCTCACGCAACTCCACCACCACCAACAACTTCATTATGAGTCATATTAACTATATCCCAATATCACAGCATATCACCCATTTACCTATGAATGATAATACCCAACATCCAAACAGCAACCTATGTCGGTCTTAAAAACTCTCAAATCTTAACATATTATAGATACACCACTCACACACCTTTCCAATGGGACTTAGAAGCCCAAGAAAACCATACTCAAACAAATGATTGATCCAACAATCCTCATAAGAAAACTCCATACCAACCATAGAATTTACTACCAAACTTATGACGATTCTTTCCGACTTCAACCTTGACACCTTTACTACTAATAATAACCCAAAGAAAATTGATACTCACTCTTACCTTATCAGCAAGATAAAGATCCACGCATGATTCAAACATAATCCAAACAAGCTCAGTCGAAAACACATGTTTCCCCACCTTCTACCATAACACTTACCACCAACCACACAGAAAAAGATTACCATAAGCCTCGATCAAAATACCATTTCATCTTGATACTTTTTGAAACAACCATGCGGTTCACATAACACAAAAAGATTCTCAACACAAAACTAAACCTTGCCAAGCATATCCTTAACTAGACCCTCAACAAACACCTTGCCACGACTTATCCCCGATCAACTTTACCTAGGTAGAGTCCCGCTCATAGCTCCACCATTTTACTAGGTCTCCCTATAGGTTAACCGAACATCTTCCCTCGTAACTCCACAATAACCCAAGCTTACCCCACATAACAAACTCCCATTGCAAGCATCCTTATGTAAGCCAAGTCATCCTCGATAGCTAACATTCTACAAAACATACCATACAAGAAACTTACCAACTTTGTGTCAAACCCAACATTGTACTCATCTCAATGATAATACCTCCAACTCAAGGTTTAGCCACCATAACCAACTCAACACCATGGTTCAAACTTTAAAATCTACACACCATTAAGTGCCTTGACACTTAACCCAAAACTCCTTCCCATTATCAACTCATCGACAAACCAACTCTTACCTTAACTATACCACAACAAAATCCAAACTTGTAGAACTATTCCTTCCACTAGCTCCAACATCTCTTATTTTATAACCTTGTCAAAGCAGTAACCATATTGATGAAACATCCACAAACACGAACCCACCGAACACAAAACCTCACAAAATTTTTCGATAAAAGCAAACCCACAAAACTGAACAACCGATACAAACTATAAATTGTCTAGCAGTCCTCGATACACTACTTCAAACATCATTAAAAACTAATTTTACCCGAGGTATATCCAACTTAACATCCTGTAAACCCAACATGTACACTTTTCTCCTTTATAGTACAACCAAACCTCTCACGGTCACAACAGTCTATGATTCAAACTCCCGATACCATAACTCCCATACCAATATATATCTCATATTTTACTTCAATCCTGACCTTACCAGATCGGTCACAACCCCCGATCTAACTGCACACTAACCACACTACAAAGAATTTCATGTAATTTCCACAAAATAATTTCACATCACTCAAAAAAATACCAACCCGCCTTAATCTACAAAATATGCTGCAACCTTGTTACAATCTCCAAATCCTAACTAGAAAGAATCCGCAAAACTTAGCCCTTCCTTTATTAATGACCAACTCAAACTAACCATAACTAAGGGTATTTACCTCAGTTTCAAACATTCACAACTCTGAGACCAACCACTCATTCTTCATCCAAGACTATTCCCTAACCAAAAAGGGTAGCTTGCCCATTACACATTCAACTCAACACCATAAGAAAGTCCTTTCAACCCCTTTTTTTTCCAAACTTTCACCTTAAAAGAACCAACCACACTCCATTTACACCCTCAAGGAGCTACTCGTAAGTGTGTACAAATGTATGCATGATTTCATGTATGCCCTCATAAATGCTTATGCAAGTGCATGTGCATGTAAATGCAATTTCTAATGTTATGCTCGAGAATGCATGCATGCCCTACATTATCTATAGATATATACATATATGTGCTCTTACTCTAAGCATGATTATTGTTCACACTCGCAAATAACATCCTCAATTCCAACAACTTCAACTATTATCTTGTTAACTACTCCCAAGTCACATTAGCAACAGCTGTACCAGCTTCAGCAGACTAAAATACACCTGAAAGAACGGTGCAACACCCTAAATTGGCCTTCCCGCATAATTGGAGGCACACTCACTGAGGAGGAAGAAATTACTCTTCCCTAGCAGTCGTTTCATCCTCAATCTTGACCATCAATGTTCATACCAACACTAGCTCATGACTTACGTTTCATAAGCATATTCCAGAAACTTTAAAAATGTAGATTAAAACATAATATTAAAACAAAATAAACTTACATTCGGGCAAGATCCAAGGGAAAACTTAGAGCATCTAAAAATATGTTGGCATTGACAATATGTAACCGATAACTCCAGTTTAACCATCATTACTCACTGCAGCAAAATAGGTTTTTAGCGGCGTTTTTTAAGTTTTTTAGTGGCGTTTCTTAGCGCCACTAAAAACAGTTCTGGCGCTTAGAAAAGCGCCACAAGAAGCGCCGCTAAAACCAGCGCCGCAATAGCTTGCGGCGTTTTTTTGTTAAAAACGCCACAAAAGATCTAGATCTTTAGCGGCGTTTGTAGATAGAAACGCCACTAAAAGTATGTTCTTTAGCGACGTTTGTAAATAAAAACGCCGCTAAAAATTATACTTTTAGCGGCGCTTTTATTTACAAACGCCACTAAGACATATTCTTTAGTGGGATTTTTATATACAAACGCCGCTAAAGAATATACCTTTAGTGGGGCTTATAAAAGAAAAACGCCGCTAAAGGTATGTTCTTTAGCGGCGTTTTCCTTTACAAACGCCGCTACTAACAATATAATTTTAAAAAAAATTAAATAAAAATAATACTATATATAATAACAATATGTGAATGAAAAACAAATTTCTAGTACAGTGAACGAAAAACAATTTCAATACAAGTACATATAAAACAATTTCAATACCTAAGTTAGAAGTTGATCTCTTCTGTTGCAACACAACAACCTGTGTAGCTCTTTTACCATATATTGACACCTTTGAAGTTTCTTTCACACTATCAGCTTTTTTTGATGTTGATCCCTGAATATATTATTAAGAAAATAACATAAAGACATTTAGAAATTCTAAAAATATACAATGCATAAATCTATGCACATACTTGAGCATAAAACGTTGAAGCTGCAATTCTCAATGAGTAATCCCTGGATAACAAACAGACACTTGTTATGAATCTTTCGAATATTATGTTTCATATGACAATATTTTATTCTCAATGAGTAATCCCTGGATAACAAACAGACACTTGTTATTAATCTTTCGAATATTATGTTTCATATGACAAAATAAAATATGACATACTTGGATGACAAGAATTCTTCAAACAAAGCTCAAATGAAAGCAAGACCCTGTCTGATTCGACGAAGATGGAATTGATATTGTTGGTCCATAAAAACACATAAATATGAAATACAGGTCAACTAACAAAGTAATATTCAATTCATGAACCTGATGACATGAAAGAGATAAGATAAACTAAGTCCAACCTGTCTTTAAACTCTATAGTATAATATTTTGTTTATCTTTGTTTAACGCGAAGCCGTTTTCTTCCTGCAAAAAAAAAAAATAGACAAAATCATACAGTGATAAAAAATAACATAACTAGCAAATGCACAAGAGACACACTTACCTACTTAATAATTTGGTTTTCAAAGATACACCTTCTCTTAAGTAAGCAACCTGTTAATACAAAACGTAATAAGTAATAAGCGGCAACGTGAATGCAGTAAACAAATGAACACTAGATATTTAATCATTTAGGCAATTATTGCAATTCACAATTCAAACGTTGAATTTATCTGTATCTTAATCATGGAACAACATATTCACAGGTTACATACTTGTTTCTCGAGCTCCCTAGCTCTTGCTTCTACTTCCTCACGTTTTTCTTCAGCAGAACAAAGCTGCACAGAATACATCAGCATAAATGCTATATGTCACAGATAACACAAGCCTAATAATCAAATTTCAATTCTTTGGTTCTTATAGTGCACCTTGCCTCTGATGTTATTAAATTTCAGTTTCACTTAACATAATTACCATTTGTTCCAAGAACAAACACAAAATTAAAAACTACCCAAGAAAAGATAAAAATAGTAAAGATTAAAAAGTAGAAATTCATGAAGACCCACCACTTAAAACCTTGTTTAACAAAAAAAAGTGCAAAAGATGAAGTAATGCTGAAATTGTTTAAGATTGTTTTGCAGAAACAATGCTAGGATATTCTCAAGTCAAAATCTGGAGCTTTGTAAACGAATAACATCTTCAAACTATATTTATTTCTTTTTCAAAAAATACATTGAAACCAAGCCTTTCGGCACTTAACAGAAACAAAATCCCCAACATCCAAACAACATATTCTAAATCAAAACTTTATATATGAACTAATTCAGTCTATTAACATAAAATCTTAAATTCAACTCTAAAAGAGAAGCTTACGCCAAATTAACACTCACGATAAACAACTACCACTTAAAACCTTATTTAACCAAAAACAGTACAGGAGATGAAGTAATACTAAAATCGTTTAAGATTGTTTTGCAGAAACAATGCTGGGATATTTTCAAGTCAAAATCTGGAGCTTTGCAAACGTAAAATCTTGTTTCTTTTAACATAAAATCTCAAATTAACAGAAATTAAGTGTAACCTGCTTCCTCGGGAAATTGAGTGGATTCCGGATTAACACTCATGATGAGGCTACACCGATGGACGATAGACGAGGCGACGATGTGGATTTCGAAGACGCAACGATGAGAAGAAATTGACAAAGAAGAGGGAGGCGGCAGAAATAGGGTTTGTAAATAAGGGATTGAAATTTTTCGAGATAGGGTAATATTTTTAGGGGATAAAACGGTGAAAATTTTAGTGTCTTAGTAAGAAAATTTGTGGCGTTTGTGTAGAAACGCCAGTAATGTACATATAATTTGCAGCGTTAGAGCAAAACGCCATTAAATAGTGATAATTAGTGGCGGTTTATGAAACACGCCACTAAAAGTTGATGTTTTTGGGGCGTTTATAATAGAAACGCCGCAAATAGTATATCTTTTGCGGCGTTTTCTAAAAATCGCCACTGTTACATACATTTAGTGGCGTTTCTGACAAAACGCCACTATATAAGACATCTATTGTGGCATTTTTTCTTAAAACGCCGCTAATATCGCCGCTATAGACCAACTCTGGTGTAGTGACTTAAAGTACAATCATCATGAATAGATTTTCACACATCAACAACATATCATGCTCAATCACACATATCATGATCAATCGCATATTTAAAAACATAACTTAGCAATCCTACACATGCTTTAACCAACCAACTACACACTTTGCAAACCTGGCTCTGATACAACCAAATGTAACCCCCTTAGCCCGGTCTAGACGGAACTGGCTCTAATCTGTTACACAGGGAATATCAAACCAAAACCGTAAAGGTCCGATTCGATAAACAACCTTAAAAATGTTATATTTTTTTCTAGATGCATAATTGTATTCCTACATGTCAAGGTCTCATACAAGGCATTAACAGAAACGATCCGATCATAAACAAACATCCGATTAAACACTTAAGTAGATTAAGGACTAAACCGTAAAACTTTTAAATTCTAATAAAAAAGTAGAAATTCTTTTTATCAAAGTTCAATTAAACATACAAGTATTCCTCACGAAAAATTTCAAGTCAAACGGAGCATTCTAACTTCATCAATTGCATATTTCACTAATTTAGGGACCAAAATGTAAATCTTTCAAACTATAAGGACTTCTTCCAAATTGATTTAACCATCTTGAAATTAAATCAACTTTATGCATCCATGTGAAATTTCAGCTCAAAATAGCTCAAAATAGCATGTGAAATCTTTTAAACTATCAATTCCTAGTAGTCAAAGGTTTTGAAACCTTTCATAAAGGTTTAGAAACTTTTTATAAAAGGTTTCGAAACATCCCTGAAGGTTTCGAAACTTTTCGCGTCCAGTAACTTTTCAGAATCGAAATTACCAGTAAGGTTTCGAAACCTTCCTAAAGGTTTCGAAACTGTTTGGCAAAGGTTTCGAAACCTTTCCTAAGGTTTCGAAACTTTAGGTCTGTAACCGAAGAATTCCATCACACTAAGTGAACATCATCAGCTCAACAATCACTACCATCTATATGCATAAGTCCTAGATATAATTAACAACATATAACACATGATTATCATCATCAAGAATATCAAGCAAACTATAGGCATGCTACCTAGAACATGATTAAAATGATAACGATCATGCAAGTACATGCTTCAACAATCCAAACAATACCATAGTCCATCAATTAACAATCAAGCAACATAGGTCTTATTTCAACATAAACCAAAGTCTAAGTTCACACTCCTCACATAGGTTGGGTTTACACATTGCCAAGCCCTAACTTATTTGTCAAAACATACCGAATTTGAAGTAGCCTTTCCCCTTGGTTTCCTTGCTTCGAATGTAGTTCCGAGTGCCTTTATTTTTCTGTAAGGATAAAAAGAGAGCCTAAGAAAACAAGCTTAGTGAGGAAGCTCTACACAAGATTATTAATACATCTATTTAAAACCATAATGAAACCATAGTTTGCAATGCATCATTAAAAACATGCATGCTTAACATTTCACATCCATGTCTATAATATCAAATCACTTTCTTGAGTATGTTCAACATTATCAATGCATCTCATGAATCATGCACAATATTTTCTTTTAATCCATGTATGCATATTAGCTTCTAGTGATCACTTATTATGAACCTTAAGTTCACCGAATACACGGATCTATTATTAGAGACCATTAGTCTTATCATGACACAAAGTCACTATTGAAATGACACCAAATCACCATTAACATGACACGAAGTCACCATTGACATGACACGAAGTCACCATTATAGCACTACCACGCACGATTAGACACATAGTCACCCTTGTTACGTGTAGGCAGCTCTACCACGCATGATTGGACACAAAGTCACCCTTGTTACGTGTAGGCAATATTCTTTATTCTCAATAATATTTATAGTGCACTTAAGACAATCCTAATGACATGTCATTCGTATTCGAATCTAAAGTTAGTGTCACTAAGCCAATATCTTAATCAAATGTGTATGATAATTTGCTGCTCATAATGCATGCGTAATATGTTCACAAATGAACCAAATGTCATGCCCAACGGCACCATCAATTTCAAGGCAAATAACCACATAATATTCCAATTCATTTTGAGCTCATAATGCATCCATAATATGCTCAACAAATGAACTGAAAGTCATGCCCAATGGCACCTTTAATTTGAATGCAAATAACCACATATATTCCAAATTCATTTTTTCATGTTTTCCATAACCATGTATGTCTTTTTAAACCATGCATTTTCAGCAAGTATTTCTCATGCATGCATCAATTTAAAATCATGTTTATATATTTCCAAAAATCTCATTGCATTACCAACATCAATGCCTTTACCGAATGTAGCTAAAACTCATGTTAATATATCAAAAACATTTACTTTACTTACTCTTGAACTATGGAAAGTTTTCACACTCTTCCATAATCCCCAAAACAGAACCGAACCAATGCGATTCGCTTTAAGTCCGAAAACACTCACCGACAAGCAAAACGAGCCTTCGCTGATGCTCCGATGGCAACGCCAATGCACTAGCCACTTATGCACCTTCTTGCACTACCTCTTTGAGATCTATCCACCAAAAAGATGAGAATTTCTCTTCTTGATTCCTTGCAAATTGTTGTTGATTTAGTAAAATTGATGATTAGGCTTTGTAAAGAATGGAGAAATGATTAAAATGAAGTAATTCTTGTTGAAAAAAGTGGAAAAATCAGCAAGGAATTGAAGAAAATAGATGAAAAAAATGGAGAGAAAATAAGTGGTTAAGTGAGAAAAATGATTATCATCTTTTAATAAACTAATTAAAAATCATTTTAGTGAATAAATCATTAATTAAAACTTAAATTGGGTTTATGGCCCTCTAAGGATTCTAAGTGTAGCTTGTTTTCTAATTTAGTCACTAAAATAAAAATTTTCAAAAATTATAAATTAAATCCTCCATTCTTTTCCAAAAATTACAATTTGATCACTAGTGCATAATTAGGCACAATTAAAAATCAATTTAAAGTTCAAATTACATTCTTTTAATTTTGAAACATCTTTTTAATATTTTTGAACCATATTCCAAAATTATTACTTTTCTAATTAAAATATTTTTATTTTATATTTCCCCGGAATAACGAACCGGAGAACCCAATTCGACCTGAATCGAATTCTCCTAACTAATGCCCAAACTACTAACCCCAAAATCGGGACGTTACAAGATCTTTTAAAGTATTGTTTAGAATCTCGTTTTTATGTTAGAGAGAAAGTTGTAGAGCTTTTGTGAATCTATAAAAAACAAGCTAAAGAAGTGTTGGTTTGGTATGGATGAAGGTTTAAGTGCGGTTTTAAGCTTGAGTACAGGAATAGGTTTTAGAGAGTGTAAATCTTAGTTTTTCCAAGTGTTTTAGACTCTAAGAATCATCTCCTTGGTGTCTAATTCACTTATTGTCTTCCCTTTTGTAGAGAAACAAGTGGGAGAGCCGTCTTCAAGCCTAGAAAGGGAGAAATCTAGAGGATGAGTTAGGAGCTCGAGTTTGTTGGTTTTTTTTGCTAAGGTTGGTACCCTTCCAACCCTTAATCAACATGCATATCATGTTTTAAGCTTAATAACATATTTGTTAATTGTTATGGAATGCTTGGTAGCTTAAGGTGGTCTTTAATGGTGGATTATGTTTATGTTCATGAGCCTCCTCTTTTATTGTTTTAACATGCTAAGAATCATCCCCCTAAGGTGTAGGATCGATTATGGAGTCTAGAGAATCAATTCGATAGAGTTCTAAGTGTTTGAAAATGCAAAACTGCACATTTTGTGCAAGGGTATCAATACCCTTTTTAAGTGTATCGATACCCTAGAGAGAAATCTCAGGCAAGAAAGACAGGTATTTCAGAACGCCTAGCCCAAGTTTCGATACCGAGACCTCCAGTAAAATTTTTGTATCGATACCTCTTTGGGGGTGTATCTTAACAGGGTCGTGTATCGATACCCCATATAAGTGTATCGATACGAGTATTGTTTCCTTGGTCTTGAAGCATTGTCATGTGTATCGAAACGCATGGATAGCATTTCAATACATGTTGTTTCGGTACAACCATATAGGCATATCGATGCTGGTATGTCACCTTGACCATAAATCATTGTTATAGTGTATCGAAACGCAATGAAAGCATTTCAATATGGGTCGTTTCGATACTGCCCCATAGGCATATCTATACCCTTGGCAATCTGCCTTAAATTTAAATGGTTGAATTTAAGGTTTCCATAATTCATATAAGGGCTCCCTAAGAGTGGGTAAAGCTATAAAATGAATACTAAAATCGAAAAATAGGCCTTTAGCCCAATCACAAGAATAATAAATAACTTATAAGCCTTTGGTAAGTTAGTCAACATGAAAACCAATAAGAGTTGTGATGAGATGCATTTGAGTTAGGTGGCTTACTAGGAACCATGCTTAGTGTTGATGGGTTGCCTAGAGTATATTATATATGAGATATGGTACCTAGTAACCTTGCTTAGTGTTGATGGGTTACTAGTGATAAATATTATATGATGGTAAAACCGATAACCTTGCTAGTGCTGATGGGTTCCTTAGTGGATTATGTGGAGTGGCATACCACGAACCTTGCTTAGTGTTGATGGGTCCCTTATTTCTATACTATTACGAGGTAATTTGGACACCGGATAGGTAGGTAGGTAGGTAGATAGATAATTGTTTATAATATTTTGATAACGATAATGTTATCATTTAGTAGTGGTACTCAAAAGTAAAAATAAAATATTTTGTTGAACCTCATAAATTTAATATATTCTCTTTATTACTTTTATTTCTTAATATTAAATTCTTTATTGTACTTCAATATTCAATAGTTTAATGTATTTGTTTGTTGTACATTTTGATAGTTTTAACTTAATATTTCAAACTTAGTTACATGTTCAAAATAACTGGATTTCCCAATAGAAAGCATGTAACACTACAGAATTACAGTAAATATATTGGGAGGAAATAGGTAGAGTTACACAATAAGTAATAGCAATTAATAATTATACAATGATGTTCTCTTTAAGCTATATGAAGAAGGCTATATGACTCAAACTAGGAATCTGTGTATGGTGTATCAGTCTTACTAACTAGATTTTTGCTCTATTAATCATTGTATAAACTATCATTAAAAAATTGACAAGTTTTTTTAGTTGGCACATAATTTTACATAATTCTAAGTATGAATGTTTTTGTTTTCATATCTCTTAGTTTTATAGGACTGAACTCAAAGATTGACTGTTGAACCCAAAGTGATTACGAAGATGTTGAACTTGAACCCAAAGAATTTAATAATTTCCATGACTTGATGTTTTCTAATGGAGCGCCATAATAACAGTACCATGAAATACTTTTTACTACGTACAAACTTTAATCACACAATCCCATTACAAATTTAACCATTTTTTACATTTAAATATACTAAATTATCAACATCACAAGTATAGCAGCAGCAGCACCCAGGTGAAGACAACCTAACAATGACGATCTCATAAGCTCCATTTTTTGAGGTGTGTCTAAGTTGAAGCTTGAACAAGGGGTGAAACAGCCGCTGGCTGTGTGTCCATGGGGAGTTCAAATTGTCCCGAAGGACCAGTAGTGGGGAAGGTGACCAAATCCTGCAAAGAGAGAGGATTGTCCCAGCTGCCCTTCCCGGGGCTAGTGGATGCCGATCCATCTAATCCTATGTGTGTCACATGCTTTACATCGGTTGGGAATCCTATTTCCATTTCATTCTCCGACACCTCTATCGATTCTTTGTAGGCTGAAAATCAAAAGAGCTATAGATATCAATACAATTGAGTCCAAGTTATAGATGTTGAGTTTAGAACTTAAAATAATAGTTTCATGAACTAAACGAGCTAAGCTTTAAGCTTATCATAGATAGAGTTTATAAATTTTATAAATGGCATTGATTAGGAGTGTAAATGAATATAGAGTTCGGTGAAAGGTTCGTATAAAGTTCGTTCATTAAGATAATAAAACGAACATGAATAAATATTTTATGTTTATTTAACAAACACAGACCGAACATGAACAAACACCTTTAAAAATAAACAAACAAACACGAACACAACAATACTAATAGAACCTTTAGCAATAATGATATAGAATTTTCAAGGTAACCAAGGAGAACTGTCATTCTTCAGATTATAACGCATTTGTTTGGTCTTTAGAATCAAAAGAAAGGGAATTAAGTAAGTGAGACATGAATTATTATGTATAGACTTACCAAATAATTGAGATAAAGTCTTGACACTCTTGGTGAACAGCCTATTTAGCTCAGTTGATATGTCAGGCTTCGGAAGAGGAAGGAGTTTCAGTGAATGTTTCATGTTTTCACTCGACAAACTTTCTTTGTCCTCCTCTTGCTCTTGCGTTCCTACAAAACCAAGCACATCAACAAAATCAATGGAGAAACCAAAACATAAGAAAACAAGGAATGAAAGAAAAAAAAAAGGAAAGAGACTTTTGAGAGTTGAATTGGACGTATGATCAGCAGGCTTAGATCTTCTAGGGTGGTGGTGCTGCCGCTGCACTGCAACAGCCACGCTTGCATCAGAGACACAACCAACAGAGAAGGGAAGAACAACAAGTCTTTCCATTTTGTCTCTCATTTCTTGATTAAACAGTCAATGGAACAAAACAGAAAAGAGAAAAGCCGGTTGTTGTTGGAGGAAATTCGATTGAAGCGTAATGGCTTTGGTTATATTGGGTGGATACTAGATATGGCTTTGTTATCAAGTCACAATTATTCTTATGTATGAAACAAGGTCAACATATATTTGAGTTTAGTTTGGTACAGAAAAGATAGGTTCTAAAATGCCAACTGATATGAAAAAGTATATTTGGACGTGGGTTAATTGATATTAACCGAACTAGAATTATGAAGTTTAATCCAGGGATAGACTGAGTGGGGTTTAGAGGACAATATTAGTCTTATTTGGGGCTGTTCGAATATTTTGGGTCCTATATAGTTTATTAAAATAGATTCTTATTTTATCGAAAATATTATCACTTTCAAAGATTTTGGGTCTTGTATAATTTATTTAAAAATATATAAGTTTTTTTATTAAAAAATTATTTTAATAAAAAAATATAATTAAATTATTCTCTTGAGTAATAAAAAATTAAGTATTAAACATATAAAATTTAAATATTTTTAGTTTTTACCTAAAAATGATATTATTTTAATTTTTAGATAATTATTATATGTACACATAATTATATATTTATATTTATATAAATATTTAATTTAATTTATCTTTTAAAATTTCTGAAACCTCTCTCTTTTATGACCTTGTACAGTTGTTTTTATTGCGTCTGTCTAGAACTCTCATTAAGTCTCAACCCTAGAAATTTAAATTCTCATATATATTTTCTTTGTATTTTCTATCAACTTTCTAAGTTTTCATCTCCTAAAATTTTATAATTCCGCACATGTTAAGTTTCTAATATAACTGTAATCGTTCGAACCTTTGACATAAAATCTTGCTTACCTTAGACTAGGCCTAAACCAAACTATGTTTCAAAAGTAGGTTAACTCAACCCATTTGTATCCAAGTTTCTGTCACTTTCCCTAGAAAACTTTTTAACTGTGCTAAGTCTCCGAAGTGGGCTCCTACTATCTTCACTCACTTCCCTCTCTTCTACAATAAGCTACCATTTTCTCTTTTTTTCTAATTTGTATTTGTTTTCTCAAACTTTTTCCAAGTGAAGACATTGTTGATTTGTTTACTTAATTTGAACTCATCCGTTCAAGTAGTACATCACAAGCGACCTTTTCTGTGTTGAAAACACCAAGCTCTTGGTAATGGGTTGGTGTTTCCTTTATTTTAAACAAGAATAAAATGATTGGGGATTGAAAAATGGGAGGAAACCGAATTAGATTAATCAAATTTCATTTGAGTTTCATACGTAAGAGTTTCTATTTTATAATTTTAGCTTAAAAATCTAAGAATTTAAATGTTGCTGTATTCTATAAATTAAGGTGGACCAACATTGTACGGTATGATCTATTCTATACTAGTATATTAGGCACTCATCATAAAGCCCACATTTACTTGCTTAGGGTTTATATAAGAATTTGAGGTTGATGCATTATTGGTTTAGGTTTAGTGATTTATAATTTATATGTATGATTAAAATTTAAGTTTGAATTAAAATTAAAAGTTTATAGCTTAAAATATAAAGTCTTAACCATATTACCCTAAACTCAACCATAATGTTAAACTCTAAATTCTAACCCTAAACTATAAATTCTAGTAAAACCTCTAAATTATAAATCTTAAATCTAAATCATAAAATTTAAACCCCAATTATAACTCTAAACCCTAAAACTAATACACTTATGAAATTTTTTACTTTTACCGCATGTGTATTAAATATAAATGCTTAATTATTTATATAAGGGAAAATCATCTACCAGTTTTAGTGTCTATTTTTATACCTAATATTAAAAATCAAATCAAAAATCTTAACCTTAAATTCTAAATCTAAAATCTAATTCTAATCTATAATTTTAAATTTTAATCTTAAATTTTAAACTTATTTTTTTAATGTTTAAACATAAATAAAAAAAAAAAACAAGATTTTTAGTATAGAAGAAGTTACTTTAGCATTCTCTTTTGGTATCAGTAAAGTACTAAGTAAAATTGTTGACTACTATTTGATGAATCGAAATCTTGTGAATTGTTTTTTAATTTATGAAATATGAATTGATTTTTAATTTATGAAATATGTTTGTTATATTATTTAAAATGAAGTATTAAAAATAATTAAATTATTTAATAATTAGAAAATTTGAAAGATAAATATAATTTTTAAAGAAACAAAACAAAACAAAACAAAATTTTCTTCTATATGTGATATGTAGCTTGGATGGTTTTCATTTTAAATTATCAAACATTTTAAATTAATTTAAATTAAATTATATCAAACAGTATCTCACGTAAAATTATTTAGGTAAACTATATAGATAGCCATCATATTAAATGGTTGGTATCAAAATGGCTACTATATGTTAAAAAACACCAAATCTACCAATCATTTATTAAAATGGTATTAATATAATCACCGACCGTTAAATAATAACGAACTGATAACGTGATAGTTAAAAATAAAATAGAATAATTACATATTAATTTACTCCCTATTATTAATATATATTTTTAATTTAATCCTAATTTTATTATAATATAATTATTTAATAAGGTGGTGACATGTCATAAAAACATTATTTATATATATTTAGTTAAAAGTGAAAAACAAAATTCCCCAAAATTATTATTGAACTTGGGGAGAATTGAATCTAGGGCCTCAAGCTCTAATACACAACAACAAATCACTAAGCTAGGCGAGAAATTGTTGTATATTTCTATACAAAAGATATATATCTACTATTTTGTTCTATATTTATTCTATTACTTTTACCCATAATCATAGATTTAATTTTTAATTTAATTAAAATAGTAATTAAATTTTTTTATAATTATATTAAAAATTTATTTGATAACCCTAAACCATAACCCTAAACTCCTAAATAGTAAAATCTAAAGTCATTCAAAAATTTAAGATTATAATAAAAATTCATTTAAAATTCTTAAATCCTAAATCCAAACCCTAAACCTTAAATAATAGATTATAAATTTTAAATAAAATTTTTAAATAAATTTTATTATAATCTTAAATTTTAAATGACTTTAGGGTTTATTATACATAGGGTTTAGGTTAAGGTTTAAGATTTATTAAATAAAATTTCATTACAATTTATTATATAAAATAATTTAATTATTATTTTAATTAAATTAAAAATTAAATCTATGTTACATGTGAAATGAAAAGAATAAATATAGAACGAAATAGTAAATATATATTTGTTCTATTGATTAGTATTAAAATAATAAGCTTAGTACAGTGTTTTGGTTGTTGTGCATTAGAGCTTTCTGTCCCAAGTTCAATTTGTACCTTAACAATCTAGGTAAATTTTGTTTTTTCCTCCTATAAGGTGATGATATAATAAAATTAGAATTAAATTAAAAAAATATATAAATAATATGGAGTAAATGTGTAGTTATTTTATTTTATTTTTAACTGTCATGTCATTAGTCTGTTAATTTTTAACAGTCGATGATTATACTGATACAATTTTAATAGTTGATTGATAAATTTAACGTTTTCTAAAGTACAATAATCATTTCAATACCAACCCAAAATGTGGTGAATATCTATATAATTTACCCAAACAATTAAATGGGAGATTCCGATTGCGCATGTTCCTAGAGAAAGGTAGCAGATAAAAATATTAAATTTGCTTGTGGTAAAAATTTAATGTATCACTGATTTTTTTATCATTAAATGAGGTGTTATCTTTATTACATGACGATATTAAAACGTAAATTTTTTTATTAATTTTGTATGTAATTTATGCAAAGGCTTGCTCACTCGTTATCTTTATTCTTATTACCTAATAAAATTTTTTAATCTAATTTAAGAGATTTCTAATAAAAAATCGGATAATAATTTTTATAAAAAAATCAATTAAATGTGTAAGATTAGAGAAATAAAGGAAATGGAGATATTTGTGCAACCAACAACCGCATGGACATCAGATTGAGGAACAAAGAAGAATCGTTTGCCCCCAAGACAATGCTCTTCTGAACCCCCCCAAAACTGGTTTACAGTTTGCTGAAAAGCAACTCAAAGTAACACTTAAAAGTATACTTCAAAGTGTATTGAAGAAAGGGTATTGGTAGAATGGTAAATGCACGGGTTTAGGTGAATTTGGTTCAGGTTGCTTTTAAAATTTGTTTGGCTAAGTTTTTGTCCGTTTTCGACCATTGATTTTTTTTTATTTAAAATTTTTGAGTTGAATATTTTTGGATTTATAAATACTTTAGGACTCAATTTTTTTCTTTGAATTTTTAGATTCATATCAATCAAATGGTTTAACTTAACTGAATTCAGAATAATTTAAAGTTTGATAAGTTATAAAAAAAAATTATTTCCACTATAACAATTATTTTTTCTTTCATATAATAAAAATATAATTTCATTGATGATAAGAATATTTTATTTATGATGAATATTCATGTATTAGAGGAAGGTTTAATGGGTTTTATTATTCGGGTTTAATACCCATTGAAATTAGGGTTTCCATCTTAGCCTATAAATATAGACTTTTGGAGAAAGCATTGTACACAACTTTACTTTGAGAATACAATAAAATTCTTTCTCTTTTCTCTATTTTATTTTTGCTCTTTATTTTATTCATAACACGTTATTAGCACGAGTTTGCTCAGAAGATTTTAATTTCAAGTTTCTTCAAAGATTTACGGATATGTTTTTTTTTCTTTCATCTTATATATTTTAATTTTTAAAATAATATATATACGATGATGATTATAATTTAAAAACAAAAAAAGTTTATTCATTTTTTTCATATGTATATTCTTGTTTTGTCTAATGTTATTATGTGTTTATTTTATGCCATGAATATTTATACATATATTTGTTAAGTTAATATGTTATTTGTTTTGTTAATTTAATCCGAGTATATAGGTTGGACATCCCGTTCTACGAGGCTGCTGGTCTCAAAGGAGATTCTTTTTAAAGGACCTTGTGGACTAATTTAACAATGTCATGTATGAGGATTAAAATCTTTGTTTGATTGTTTATATATATACTTAAGATATAGTTGATCTAATTTTATTTGTCTTTTATAGTATATCAATGAAAATCTTGCAAAAATTGAGTTTGCGGTTCTTGATATTTCCGGAAAGAATTATTTATTCTGGATCTTAGATGCCGAAATGCATCTAGATGCAAATGGCCAGGGAAATACTATTAAAGAGGGGGAATGCAAAATCTTCTCAAAATAAGGCCAGAGCCATGATACTCTTTCCTCGTCACCTACATGGGGGGTTAAAATCTGAATATTTAACGATGAAAGATATTCTTATTCTTTGGAATAATCTAAAGGAACAATATGACCACTAGAAAACCGTTATTTTGCCTAAAGCTCGATATAATTGGTTGTATCTGAGATTGCAAGATTTTAAATCAGTAAACGAGTATCTCTGCTATGTTTTGAATTACTTCACAATTGAAGTTATGTGGTCAAAATATTACTGATGAGGATATATTAGAAAAAAACATACTCCACTTTTCATGCCAACAATGTTGTCCTTCAGACACAATATTGTGAAAAATGCTTTAAGAAATATTTTAAGTTAATTTCTTGCCTTCTTGTGGATGAGCAAAATAACGAGCTACTCATGAAAAATAATGAATATCGCTCAATTGGCTCCGCTCCATTCCCTGAAGCGAATGTGACATTCTATATCTGAAAAAGTAAATGTTACACAAATAATCGTGGTAATAGCTATGAGCGTAGTCGTGGTCATAACCATGATCGAGGGCATAGACGAGGTGGTCATTTTAAAAGTAACTATATCCACCGCAAGTGGAACAATAAGGATGACAATGGTGTAGAAGATCAATCCAAGAAAGAGGAATCTATGTGTCATTGATGTGGCGGCATAAATTATTGGGCCTGTGTTTGCCATACGTCAAAACATCTTGTGGACCTTTACCAACAATCAATAAGTGGTAAAGGAAAAAGAGTTGAAACAAATTTTGTTTATATCAATGACAAAGATGATTATGGCCTTCAAAAAGATGATTATAACATTTCCGACAATAGCTAAGACAATTATGGCATTACAAACATAGAAGTTGATTTTCTCATATCCCCTGAAAAAAATATATAATGTATTTTAATTAATTTCATATTTACTTTATGTTATTGTTATTCTATCATGGATTTTTTTCAAGAAAAAATATCATGTCTACTTTATTAAAATCATTGGTATTATTTATTTATTTATTTTAAATATTGTTATAATATTTATTTATTTATTCTTTGAAAAATATGATTACGTCACAAATATAATCTGAAAAATATGGTGACGACTTATGCTTAGCGAACATGTAAGTACTCATACTATACTTAAGCATAAGAATTTTTTTCCCATTTAACAATGCAAGGTTACGTGATTACTATATCTGGAAGTGTCAATATCATAGAAGGCTCCGAAAGAGCGCATATGTTATTGCCAAATGGAATTTTATTTCATATTCAAGATGCGCTTTACTCTCTAAAGTTTGAAAGAAACTTATTAAGTTTTAAAGATATTCGCAAAAATGGATATTATATTGAGAGTATTAGTCAAGAAGATGCTGAACATCTCTATGTTACAAGTATAACTCAATACAATAAGAAAGTGCAAGAAAAATTACATGCACTGTCATCTAGGTTGTACTACACAAGAATTACTGCAATTGAAGCATATGCTATTGTAAACTATAAGTTTACTGATAACTTTATTATTTGGTACGACCGGTTAGGCCATCCTGGTTCGATTATGATGCAAAAAATTATTGAGAATTCATGTGGTCACTCATTGAAGAACCAAACGATTCTTCTAAGTAATGTCTTTTTATGTGACGCTTGCTCTTAAGGCAAATTAATTACTCGACCATCACCAGCTAAAATAGATTATGAATCTATTAACTTTCTGGAATGGATACAAGGTGATACATGTGGGCCTATACACCCTTCTTATGGATCATTTAGATATTTTATGGTTTTAGTTGATTCATCGACTAGATGGTCAAATGTATCCTTGTTATCAACCAGCAACTTGGCATTTGCGAGGTTACTTGCTCAATTAATAAAACTACAAGCATATTTTCCAGATTCTCTCATAAAGATAATTCGTCTTGATAATGTTGGTGAATTTACTTCTAAGGCTTTTGATGATTTTTGCATGTCGATTGGAATTAATGTTGAACATCTTATAACTCATGTTCATACACAAAATGGTCTTGTAGAATCATTTATCAAACGACTTCAATTAATTACAAGACCGTTATTGACGAAGTCCAAACTACCAATTTTTGCTTGGGGCATGCCATTTTACATGAAGCATCACTGATTCGCATCAGGCCAGTAAGTTATCATAATTTATCCCTATTACAATTTTTTTTTGGTCAGAAACCAAATATTTCTCATCTTAGAATTTTTGGGTGTGCAGTTTATGTTCTGATTGCTCCACCATAACGCATAAAGATGAGTCCTCAAAGGAGATTTGCAATATATGTAGGATTTGAATCCCCCTCGATAATTAAATATCTTGAGTCTTTGACGGGAAATTTATTTATAGCTTGATTTTTTAATTGTCATTTTAATGAATCAGTTTTCTCGACATTAGGGGGAGAAATAAAAAACTGAGAAACGAAATAAGTTGGAATGAATTATCGTTATCTCACTTTGATCCACGTAACCAACAATATGATCTAGAAGTTCAAAGGATACTTCATTTCTAGAACTTAGCAAATCAGTTGTCAGATGTTTTTGTTGACCCTAAAAGAGTGACTAAGTCACATATTCCAGCTATGAATGCTCCAATTAAAATTGATATTCTAGAAGGACAAACTCTAGTTGCTAATGAGTCAAACACACGCTTGAAGCGTGGTAGACTAGTTGGTTCCAAAGATAAGATTCCATGAAAAAAAGAAAAGGAGCTATATCTTATGATGGTATGATTGTGGAGTCAACAAATCATGAAATATCTCGAGAAGAGATTAAAAGGTCTCTAACAGAGACATTAGACATGACTCAGGTACCTGATAATGATGAGATCTCAATAAATTCTGTGATGTCTGGTAACAAATAGAACCAAAATAAAATCGATGTCGATAATACTTTTACATGCAATATAGCACTAGAGATTTTGGATGATAATGTAGATCATTAACCATTGTCAATTGAACAATGTAAGCAAAGATATGATTGGCCAAAATTGTAAAAGGCAATTGAAGCGAAACTCAAATCTCTTTAAAAAAGATAAGTCTTTGGGCCTGTAGTCCGTACACCAGAAGGTGTAAAACCCGCTGTGTATAAATGGGTCTTTGTGAGAAAGAGAAATGAAAAGGGGGAAATTGCGAGATATAAAGCTCGTTTGGTTGCACAAGGATTTTCACAAAGACCTAAAATTGATTTTGAAGAAACATATTCCCAAGTGGTGGATGCAACAACTTTTCGATTTTTGATTAGTCTGGCAGTAAAAGAAAGACTTCATTTCCGCTTAATGGATGTTGTTACAGCCTATCTATATGAGACTCTTGATAATGATATTTATATGAAACTTCTGGAAGAATTTAAATTGCCTAATGCAGTTAATTTAGGTTCTCGAGAAAATTATTCAATTAAATTGAATAGATCCCTTTATGGATTAAAACAATTTGGGCGCATGTGGTATAATCGCCTTAGTGAATACTTATTAGCGGAAGGCTATAAGAATAATCTTATTTCCCCGTTTATTTTTATTAAGAGGTTTAGCTCCAGATTCGTTATTATTGTCGTATATGTTGATGATTTAAATATCATTGGAACTCCTAAAGAGATCTCATTGACAGTAGAATATTTAAAGAGAGAATTTGAAATGAAAGTTCTCAAAAAAACAAGATTTTGTCTTGAATTCATATTGAGCACTTAAAGGATGGAATCTTTGTGCATCAATCAACATACACAGAAGAAATGTTAAAGAGGTTTTACATGCATAACGCACATCCGTTGAGTACCCCCATGGTTTTTAGGTCACTTGATATTAACAAAGATCTATTTCGTCCTCGAGAGAAGGATGAGGATATTCTTGGTCTAGAAGTACCATACTTAAGTGCTATTGGTGCATTAATGTATCTTTCTAGTCACACACGACTTGATATATCATTCGCTATCAATTTGTTGGTAAGATTTAACTCATGCTCAACTCGAAGACACTGAATGGAGTTACACACGTATTTCGTTACCTTTAAGGTACGAAAGACATTGGATTATTTTTCCTTAATATATCTAAAACAGAATTGATCGGTTTTGCAGATGTAGGATATTTATCTAATCCTCATAATGCTCGATCACATACTGGCTATGTATTTACATACAGTGACACATCAATTTTTCGGTGTTCAATGAAACAAACTATTACCGCCACTTCTTTTAATCATGTTGAGATTTTGGCTATCCATGAGGCTAGTCGTGAATGTGTGTGGTTAAGGTCGGTAACCCAATATATTCGAGAAAATTATGATTTACTCTCTAGAAAAAATTCTCTAACAGTCTTATATGAGGATAATACAGCATGTATCGCCCAACTTAAGGAAGGATACATAAAGGGTGATAGAACAAAACATATCTCACCAAAATTCTTCTTCACTCATGATCTACAAAAGAAACGAGACATTGATGTGAAACAAATTCAATCATGTGATAATTTGACAGATCTATTTACTAAGGCGCTCCCTACTGCTCCATTTGAGAAGTTAACGTACAATATTAGATTGCGTCATGTCAGAGATCTTGTCTAATGTGTTTATGAGGGAGAGTAAAACATGTGTTGTACTCTTTTCTTTATCCATGGTTTTGTCTTATTGGATTTTCCTCAAAAAGATTTTTAATGAGGCAACATATTTTGTGTATTAAAGATATGTGTACTCTTTTTCCTTAACTAAGCATTCATTGTACACAACTCTATTTTGAGAATACAATAAAATTCTCTCTATTTTCTCTATTTTATTCTTGCTATTTATTTTATTCATAACAATTAAAAAGATTTATATACATTTTTGAAACATAATTTTTTGCTATGCGTCTAAAATATGTCATAACATTTGACTAAATAGTTATTTTGAACTTTTATTCTTTTAACTAATTTAACTCTTGAAATTTTATTTTGGATCAAAATAGTCCTTTTGGGAATGAAAATTATTAGTCAACTAATGATAAATAGCTTCAAAAGGCATGACAATCCTACATGACAATGTACGCCACCATAGCAATATTATATAGACAAATATATTAATTTTACATAATGACACTAAAAGGTCCAGATTTTTTCGAGTCAATATTGGACTTTAACTCAAGTCTTGGACCATCATATTAGGTCAAATGTTCATGTTTTATTGGATTTGTTGGGAAATTTTGATTTGGATGAGCTTTTTGTATTGTTGGACTTGAGTACTTGATTTGCAATTAGTTGAGTAGAAATAGTGAAGGGTAATGAGATAAATTATCCCCTAAATGGGACAAAGGCTGAATATATTTTATTTTTATTGTATTATAAAAGAAGGGTGAAGTCACCCTTGTTACCCTTATCCTTTTTCCATCTTCTTCATCAAATATTCACTCAAAATCAAAGAAAAAAAGATAAGAATTAGTTGTTATTGAGTGAGAAATTTAATATTTTTCATCAATAAAAAGTTTATCAGTAACTTAAGATATTTATTTTAAGGTGCTCATTTTTTGGTTTGATGGAAGTTGGGCTTTGAAGCTTAGAAAAAGATTATAAGGTGTGAAGAAGCTTAGTGAACGCTCTATTTTAGATTTACTTGTTTATGGTTAGTATATTTCTAATTTTTACGTTTCATGAGACTCATAAGATAAATATATTATTTGATTTATGGTTTTGTATTGCTAGTTGTGCTTTAGAAGCTTAAAATCTCTTCAAATGAAAAATCAAATATTAGATGTTGAAAATGGGTAAAATTAATAGAGAATAGTCTTTATACTTAAAATAACTTGTAAAAACATTTTGATGTTAATCCTATAAGTTAAGTATGATTTCAAGGTGAAATTTGAACCCAAGAATATGAAATCTGGGCTTACGTACTGGTACAAGGTGGTCCATATCAATACGCCTTTGAATGAAGAGTGGGAATAACATGAGGGAATACCCGTACGATTTTTTACATATCAGTAACCTATGCTTTAAAGGAATTCCAATAACGGGTTTGTGTACCAATAAGTTAAGGGGCATATCAGTACATTGTTTTATTGTTGGAGATGACTTTGAGTATTGGTAAACATTTAGGGGTGTACTAGTACAAATAAGGAGATCGGTACGAGATTTTGCGTATCGATACTAGTTACTAATATAGAGGGTTGACGTATTGATACATGCCTTTGGTTTAGTGTTTTGAATGATGATTGAGTATCGATTCTTAGGAAGGAGTACCGGTACCTTAGTGTAGTGTACTGATACCTATATAAGAGTATCAATACTCGCAAAGTAATTTGTCCAAGAAATTTGTGTTAGCTTTCGGGGTCCTATAATTCAAGGTAAATGGCTCATTGGGTCTCCAAAAATATAAAATAGACTATAAAATTGAGAAATTGAGATTAATATCACATATGTAAAATAATGGCTAATAACTTGAGAACTTGTGAGTGGTCTTCTTATAGTATTAATCTATAGGGATCTTTGGTAGATTAATTAATATCATGTTATAGTTAGAGTCCTTGTAGTGTGTTAAAGAGACACCTTTATAGTTGAGTGATCTTGATTAACCGGATAATATTCTAAGAAGAATTGTGAAAGAACTAAAAAGATGTGTTAATAAATTATAATTATTATAATCATGTCTTAAGGTATTTGTAATAAGTTAATTTTATATTCCTTAATTTTTAGTGAGATCTGTGGATGTTCGAGGATCATATATTATCTTTTATGTCTTAATAAGGGATTTAGATGTTCTAGAGTCAATGCATGGGCATTTATATTAGAGGATGCATATTTCGGTCTGTGTGATCTAGTACATTTGGCATATCCAAGGCTATATGATATGAATGTGGTTAGAACCTATTTATGGTTATGGTCGTCGGGTAAGAAAACACAATTTGATAGGCTATGTGAACATGAAGTAACTCGATGAGTTCTGTGAGCTTGAGTAACCTGATAAACTATGTGACCTCAGAAAAAGGCTACTTGTGCCTTGTGATCCAAGTATATTTAGGATATATTTGTTGCTATAGTGGTCCAAATATAGTACCCGATGACTATTTGAGTATGAGTGAAGTAGAAATTCATTAGCCAATAGGTATGAATGTTATATATTTATGTATGTATGTTATATGAAGGTCAGTTAATAGCTTTATACTCTAGATCTATGTGATCAATGTATGATATTTATAACTCGGTGAGCTATGTGAGCTCAAGTAACTCGATGAGTTATGTAACATCAAGTATAATAAGCCTTGTATGGCACATAATCTTGTTATATTAAGATGCCTTGAGATAGGTGACTTGTGAAATCTACCTAGTATAGGCTATGAGATGATCCTTAGTTTAGAAGCGTTTTTTAAACTCTTTGACTATATTATTTTTATGTTTATTTTATTTTATACATGAAGTACAATAGAAAAAAAAGTATCACTGAGTTTTGTTAGCTCTACGTGTAAAATTGTGATATTTTTATCATAGGTTGATAAGTTGCTTTTGAAGGAGCATATGTTAGAGAATTTCCCAATACCGAGTCAATTTTAGAGTATAATACTTAATGTTTTAATTGGACTTATTATATTCATAAGACATTACCATTAACGAGTCTGTAACTTATTTTAGATTATATTATATTAGTCAGATGGTGTATTTTAAACATGAAACTTCTATTTTTGAAACACTTTTATTATTAATTAACTACGTGAATTTATCTAAAATAGGGTGTTTGAGAAATGATAAATTCATACTTTTAAATAAAATTTTTATGGGTCGATTTTAGAAGACATGAATGTAATACTTTAGATCTTACCGGGATCAGAATGTTACAAACACATTAATCAAAAAATAATTTTATAAAATTATACAAAATATAAAATATATATTCTTTTGTTGTGTTATTCTGTCAAATTATTTTAAGTTATTTAACGTCAATTGATTAAAATTTTAATCTGTAAATGATTATTTTAACCCAAAATGAAACATCAAAAGATTAAATTATTTCAAAAAAATAATTAAAGACCAAAATGACTATCCAAAAATTAGGAACATTTTTAGCTTTATATATAAAAAATATTAACATATGCAATATTTAGGGGTGTTCAAAAGTATTTGGCTCATATAGCCGCATATTCGACTAATTTTTTGAGTATTTAAAAAAATACCTGAAATTTCGGGTCAGGTATCCTGGCCGTTATTTTTCCAGGGTATCCGGATCGGGTCTGGGTAAAAAATCCTCTATAATCGGGTCCCCGATTACCCGATACCCGATTTATATTTTATCATTTATTTTATATTTACTAAAATATCCAAACTCAAATAACAGTAAGAGTCCCTATTTTTCTAATTTCTATCGATTCCTTCTATCTCTCGCCACTCTCTGTCTCTCTCGACTCTTTCTTTGAGTCAACTCTTAGAGATTCAATCAAATAATTTTTTATCGAAGATCTACTGCAAGCTTGTGACGTTGATGCAATATCTCTCTCTCCGGCGACTAGCATCACTCTATGTCTGAACTCATAAGGGTAAAGGTCCTAAAGGTTATTTTATTTTCTTCGTCTACGATCTACGTTTTTTTGTTAAAATATGATCTTCAATTTCTTGTACTTCAAATTGTTTCTCTGTTGAATGGGTTGTTTCTTACTCTTCAAACACGATCTATTTCTTGTGTATAAGTTAAATCTGTTTTATTTCCCAATCATTTGGAGTCAATTAATTCTATAATAGGAGAAAGTTATGAATAAATTAAAATATTGAATATGTGCAAATGCAATAATATGAATTTGTAAAAATATAAGTATGCAGAATTTTTAAATGTGGAATATAAAGAATATGTAAGATATTAATATGCAGAATTTTAAATATGCAGAATATGCTGATTGTAGAATTTTAATATACATAATTTTAATATACAAAATATGCAAAATATGTATATGCAGAATTTGAATATGTAAAAATTTAAATCTCTAGAATTTTGATTGATTGTGTAGAAGAAATTTTTAATATATGTAGAAATATTTGAATATGCAATAAAAAATTTGAACTCTTTTTTTTTCAGGTTATATCGATGATCAGAGAAAACGATGATTTCACAAGGATATCTTCCTTCGATGAGTCACCTAAAGACCATGAAGAGTTGACAGTCATAAAGACACCAAGAAATATAGAAAATAAAAGAAAAAGGAAAAGGTCTATTCGAAGCTACAAGTGAAAGAGGTAAACGAAAAAAATAATTGTTTGTGATCATTTTAAAGAAATTGAGGGTGATAAATATCATGCTAAATGTATTTATTATTCTCAAAAAATATCTTGTACATCTAGTAATGGAACTAATGTCCTGAAGCCTCACACTAGTCTTTGAAAGAAAACCCCTTTTAATGTAGATACAAACCACACAATCTTAGATTTTGAGTCTAAGACAAAGTGCAATGCTGATGGGACTATTGAAACTGTTAGTGTTCCTAACTATGGCATTTTGATCAAGATGAGATTAGAAAAGCACTTTCTAGAATGATAATTATTGATGAGTTGTCATTTAGATTTGTTGAACGGGAAAGATTTCTTCATTTTTGTAAGATTTTAGTTCCTAGTTTTGTTCCTCCTTCTCGTGCGACTATTACAGAGACCGTTATGCTTTGTTTATTGAAAAAAGAAAGAAGTTGAACAATTATTTCAATAATTTATCTTCTTGGGTATGTCTGAGCACAAATACATGAACATTTGGCCAAAATCTATCATATATATGTCTTACTGTCCATTTTATTGATTGGAAATTATATAAAAAAAATTATAAATATTTTGTCCAATAGCCAACTATTCTGGAAACTCATTGGTAGGGATATTGAAAAATGTCTACTTGAGTGGGGTCTTAAAAGGATAATGACTATAACTGTTGATAATGCTAGTTCTAAAGATCTAGTGATCAAGTATTTGAAGCAAATCCTTAATTTGTGGGATGGTATTATGTTGAATGCTAGTATATGTGACTTAGTCACTTTTTAAAGCTAGACTCATTAGCAACTAGAATTTGTCCTTCCAAGACATCAAATTTAATTGGAGCATTCATACCTGGTATACGTGACTTAGTCAGTCTTTTAAGGTCAGCAAAATTATCTAGCAATTAATTTGCTAAATGAATTATCCTATGAACTTATAGTTCACAATTTTTAATTTATGGATCAAACTAAAAAAATGACAATTCATTTCAACTTATTTCATTTTACAATTATTTTATTTTCTCCCCATAATGTTGGATAAATTGATTCATTAAAATGATAGTCAATAAATTGAACTTTAAATAAATTTCCTTATTAGAAGTTTAAGATGTTTAATTATTAAGAGGAATTTAAATCCAACATATATTATCAACTGTTGAGTGTTGCAATCGATCGAAAAAAGCCAAGAGGGGGGTGAATTGGATTTTTAAAATTTGATGGACACTAATTGCAAAGGAAGGAAATGTCAAGGTGATTTAGAGTGGTTCAACTTCCTCAACGAAGTCTACATCCACTACCTTAGTGACCACACTAAGGATTTTCCACAAATTCACTATTTTGTCTTTCCTTTAAGGATAAGGAGTAACCTTACACAATTCAATAGACTTATACCCCAAAGTCTATTAAATCAATCCCTAAATTTGAGTACAAAGAAGCAAACAAGGAAATCCTCACAAGGCAAGTGTTTGCAAAAATTAAGCTCTCTCACACACCCAATTAAACACTAGTAAAAGATTACAAATGAAGAACACACTAGTGTTTTTGCAAGAAAGATTGGAAAATAAAGCACAACTTGAATCTATAAATGCTTGAATCTTTTGATAGGCTTTCTTGTTGTTTCAATCTGTTTTTCAGACCTCTTTTGTATGCTCTTAATTGATTCTAATCGTTTGTATCCGTTAGAAGTACTTTGGAGTCGTTGGTTGTCATTAAGATTGAGTATTTAATGCTCACCTCCATAGAAGTTTTGAAACCTTTACCAGAGGTTTCGAAACCTTTAAGAATTTTAAATAAAGTAGCCGTTACAGGTTGAAAGTTTCGAAACCTTTAAACAAGGTTTCGGAACCTTGCCAGGGTTTCAAAAAGCAGGTCATATTATCCTGAAAGTTTCGAAACCTTTCAACAAGGTTTCGAGACTTTTAGCTTTGGAAAACACTTTTGACCATTTTATTGACTTTTAAAAGTATATTCAATGTAGATAAAAAGTCAATCATATTATAAACCATTTTGACAACTTTAAATCGAGTTTTTGAAAATTTTATTTCGAGAAAAATATTTTACAAATTTTTACAAATTAGTCCTTTAAAAATTTACTTTAAGTTATATCAAAATAAGTCTAACAATCTCCCCTTTTTTGATATAATAAAACTTTTTGTAAAAATTTGTTTTTGAGAAAATTTTCAATGTAAAAAAAATCTCTTTAAGCTCCCCCTTAATAACAGCCCTTATAAATTCTTTGAGAACCAAAAGTTTTAAAGACAACAAAAACAAATTATTTGATTTTCTCTCCCCTTTTTGCTATAGCAAAAAGTATAAAAGGCTACAAAGGGAAATAAGCATCATTAGAGCAATAAGTCATAATATAATCCATACCATAGCATGTAAAGCATTTAAGGCATAAAACATAAGCATATCATAACATAACTTTTATCATAAAACATCATGTAAACCAAAATAATCCAAAACAAAATCCATCATAAAGTCTTAACAAGGTAGATAAAGCATGTTTTTCTAAGCATATCAAAATAAGTCTCAAACTATAGTCATAAAATAGTCTCACAAAATATCATAATATAGTCATAAAAGTATGCATGAAATCTAAACATCCGGTGAGTCATGAGGCGGAGGCGGAAAAAGATGACTACGAATGTCATGCATATCATGCTCTAAGGAAGATACACGTCCATCCAAGCCATGTAGCAAGCCGGTGGTCTCCTCATGAGAACTACGGAGAAAAGCATCCATGTTGTCGAAACGAGTGATCATAGTAGCATACATGGAATCCATGGTGATAGGAACCATGGGAGGTGGTGCATCCTCGTCTATCGAAACCTCGAGAACATCCTCATCGACTTCCTCTACAACTCCTCTATGAATCCATCCATGAGCACCATGATACCATTGCGCTTTGTGACAAGATTTGATATCAATCAAACTCTTGTTCTTAACATGTTCATCTAGGGAGGTATTAATGTTGAGTTTCCTAAAGATGTGACTAAGGACACATGCAAAAGGAAGAGAGAAGGATGTAGGATTAGAGATGACTTTGACGAGGTTCAAAAAGATGATGTTTGCTATATCGGGACAAGCTCTATCACGATATTGTCTAAGCCACCAATAGTCTATGACTCACATACTAACGGCTTTTCCGCCGGAAGAGCGAAAGAACCACGTAGTAAGGAGATGAAAAAGATGCTCCTCTAAGGGGAGATGGGTAGGACGATGGTCGGGAAAAGGTTCAATAAAATGAGCTTCATATTCATTTGATTTTACACCAAGAGGAACACCTAGGTATTGAGCGATAGACTCGGGTGTTAGAACGAAGGTTTTACACATCAAAAAGGATTGAATGCCGGTAATGGGATTAGTTCCTCTATTGGACCGGATAAACTCGGCATTAGCATAAAAGGCATGAACTAATCTACGGTGAGTATAAGGAGGAATGCTCAAGTACTCTATCCAACCCCACTCGGTGAACAACTCAAAAAGATCAAAGTTATAAACCGGAGACATAAGGAAATCTAGATCAATGTTTCGCTCTAGCCTTATTTCCTTACGATGATAGACATTAAAGTATCTATTTCTATGAACACCATCACTAAAGCATAAATCCTCAAAGGTAGGATTCGGGTTAGGATCGGGATTGGGATTGGGATTAGGTTCGTTGGAACTGGAAGATTCACCCTTTTCGACACGAGCACGTTTAGCTCTAGCGAGCCTGGTTCTAGGAGGCATGATTTTGGGCAAGGATAAGAGTTTTGACTCAAAAAGATTGGTTGACGAATTTTATCGAACACTTTGTTGGCACAAGATTTTGAGGAAATTTTCAAGGGTTCAAGTTCAAATGAGTGATACCTCCTGCAATATAAACATCATTTGATACATAAATATACAATCCAAGGCATTAATTCAAGTATCAAAATCATATTTTCTTCAAAAATTCGAAACCCTAAAAGATAATAAAATTTTCGGAAAAACTTGGTTTTTGGTTAAAAACAATATGGGTTTTATCAAAATCATGTTTAACAATGTGAATAAGTAAGAATGAACATGATTTGAAACGTTTTTAAACATTAAAAACGAGTTTCTAAGGCATAATCCCATATAATCCGAAAATCATTAAAAGTAAAGAAAATGAAAACAAGTTGAGAAATTACCTCAAGATTTTTGGTGTAGATGTTAATACAAAAGATTTGAAGAAATTTGCAACGAAATCGTACGATTTTGAGGGAAAAGTCATTTTGGGAGGTTTCGAAACTATTTTAGGGTTTTAAAAATAGAAGGAGGGGTTTTTTGTGTTTTAAAAGCGTGCCCAAAAGAGATCTGATATGAATGGTTTCGAAACCTTGTGAAAGGTTTCGAGACTTTTCAATAAAAGTTCCGAAACCTTTTTGAAAAAGTTTCAAAACTTCAATTCCAGTAACCTACATTTTGAAGTAGCCCGAAAGGTTTCGAAACCTTGATAGAGGTTTCGAAACTATGTAATAAAAGTTCTGAAACTTTTTAAAAAAAGTTTCGAAACCTTCATTCCAGTAGCCTTGATTTAGGGACACACGAGAGGTTTCGAAACCTTGATGAAGGGTTTCGAAACTATTGGAAGAAAGTTTTCAAACCTTGTTTAGAGGTTTCGAAACTTGTGGTCCTAAAATTCTAAGAAGCCTCAAAAAGACCCAGAAATGCATTCTAGCTTACTTATGATATATTATAGGCATTTAAGCATGTGTCATCAAACATATAAGCATACAATTCATGCAATCAATAAAATAATCATACTTTGAAAAATATAAACATAGAAAGCAACAAGATTTCATACTTTGCATGAAAAATAGAAATTTACCAATATGATCAAAATTTTCAATTTACACTTTATCCACTTCAAGTTTCTTTCCTTCTAGTGTATCTAGAGCTTTCAAATTTCTTCATTTGTTCATCATGACTCCAACACACCTACAAAAAGGAACTCATACATATTTTGGTACCCAAACTCTTTTGGGTCCATAAGGACTAGTTCCTAAAATTGTAGTCCCTTTTGGAATCCATTTTGAGAAAAGATCATATTCTTTGTTAGCAATGACTCCTTTAGGAACCCAAATACTTTTAACTATCTTTCTATTATATGATCTTTGGGGACCTCTATAAAGATTTTCATTGAAGTTCTTTCTAAAGTAGTTGAATTTTGAATTTTCACCTTTTTCAAAAGATTTTGTTCCAACTTTATCAAAAGAAGCTTTGAGCTCACAAATTTTCTTCTCATGATCATCATGAGCTTTTGAAAGCAAATTAAGTAAATCTTGATTTTTCTATTCAAAATCAATTATTTTATTTTCCATCTCTTCAATTTTACTTTCAAATCCTTTATTAGCTTTGGAAAGAGAATCATTTTCATTTTTCAATTTTAAAACAATTTTTCTATGTTTTAAAAAGGAATTTTCATATTCCAAAGCCAACTCATCATATGCCTCTTGTAATTCATCAAAAGTATAATCAATTGAAATAGATGAATTAGAGGTTACCTTAGAATCTTCTTCGAATACCATGAGACACAAATTGGCTACTTCATCCTCATCATCCGATGTTTCGTCATCGCTCCACGTAGCTACATGAGCTTTATGCTTTTTCTTCTCAAAGCTCTTTTTCTTCAATTGAGGACATTCAAACTTGATATGTCCCGGCTTTTTGCACTCGTAGCAAATGATGGCATCTTTATCCCTTGGTTCACTCTTGAAGCCCTCTTCTCTTTGAAATCTTCTACCTTTGTTGGTCATCATGAATCTTATAAATCTTTTGGCAAACATAGCCATCTCTTTCTCTTCATCATCACTAGAATCACTCTCTTCTTTTGTTGATTTGAGAGCAACTTCAAATTTATTGATTTCAACTTCTTTCTTCTTTTCTTCCTTTCCTTTGGACATTATCTCATGAGTAAGCAATGAACCAATAAGCTCATCTAACTTGAGAGTCTTAAGGTTCTTTGCTTCTATTATTGTCGTCCTCTTTGATTCCCAAGAATTCGGGAGAGAGTAGATTATCTTTCTCACAAGTTTATCTTCGGGAATAACTTCTCCATAGCCTTTCAATCCATTCACAATCACCGAGAATCGATCGGACATGGATTTAATGTCTTCTTTGGGATCTATTTTGAAGTTCTCATAGTTGAGGTTGAGGAGCCCGATTTTGGTCTCCTTCACTTCATTTGGCCCTTCATGTGTGACTTTAAGTTAATCCCAAATTTCTTTAGCATTAGAACATGATGATACTCTTCCATATTCATCCGGACCAAGAGTACAAAATAGAAGATGCATTGCCTTGGCATTAGTAGAAAATTTCTTGTTTTCTTCATTGTTCCATGTCTCCATGCCACTAGTTGGTGCGGTGTAGCCACTAATGATTATCTTCCAAGCTTCTAGATCATAAGCTTGAATGAATAATCTTAATCGATTCTTCCAATAGGCATAGTTGACTCCATTGAAGAAAGGAGGTTTGTTGGTGGGTTGAGAGTCTCCCCAAGCTTCAATAGTGGAGGTGGAAGCCATGGATGACTTTGTAGATGATTGAACACTTCTTGGATCTTCTCAAGAGGTTGTTAGACCTTCCAATGAGCCTTTCTCTGATACCATTTATTGAGTGTTGCAATCGATCGAAAAAAGCCAAGAGGTGGGTGAATTGGATTTTTAAAATTTGGTGGACACTAATTGCAAAGGAAGGAAATTGCAAGGGATTTAGAGTGGTTCAACTTCCTCAAAGAAGTCTACATCAACTACATTAGTGACTACACTAAGGATTTTCCATAAATTCACTGATTTGTCTTTCCTTTAAGGATAAGGAATAACCTTACACAATTCAATAGACTTATATCCCAAAGTCTATTAAATCAATCCCCAAATTTGAGTATAAAGAAGCAAACAAGGAAATCCTCACAAGGCAAGTGTTTGCATAAATTAAGCTCTCTCACACACCCAATTAAACACCAGTAAAAGATTACAAATGAAGAACACACTAGTGTTTTTGCAAGAAAGATTGGAAAATAAAACACAACTTGAATCTATGAATGCTTGAATCTTTTGATAGGCTTTCTTGTTGTTCCAATCTGTTTTTCAGACCTCTTTTGTATACTCTTAATTGATTCTAACCGTTTGTATCCGTTGGAAGTACTTTGGAGCCGTTGGTTGTCATTAAGACTGAGCATTTAATGCTCACCTGCACAGAAGTTTCGAAACCTTTACCAGAGGTTTCGAAACCTTTAAGAATTTCAAATAAAGTAGCCGTTACAGGTTAAAAGTTTCGAAACCTTTAAACAAGATTTTGGAACCTTGCCAGGGTTTCAAAAAGCAGGTCATATTATCCTGAAAGTTTCGAAACCTTTCAACAAGGTTTCGAGACTTTTAGCTTTGGAAAACACATTTGACCATTTTATTGACTTTTAAAAGTATATTCAATGTAGATAAAAAGTCAATCATATTATAAACCATTTTGACAACTTTAAATCGAGTTTTTGAAAATTTTATTTCGAGAAAAATATTTTACAAATTTTTACAAATTAGTCCTTTGAAAATTTACTTTAAGTTATATCAAAATAAGTCTAACATCAACAAAACTCATCTTTGTACATTGTGGTGGAGCAATTAGAACATATATCATACACTAAAAAAATCTAAGATGAGAAATATTTTGTTTCTAACCAAAAACCATTTGTAATGGGGAGAACTTATGATCATCTGTTGGCTTGATACGAATTGGTGATACTGCATATAAAATGACATGTCATCAATATTATCAAGACCGATTGTCTTTATAAGATAATCTGGAAAATATTCTCATAATTTTATCAATTGAGCAAGTAGACTCGCAAACATCAAATTGTGGGTTAATAACAAGGATACATATAACCATCTAGTCGATGCAACGATAAAAATCATAAAATATTTAGATGAACTATAAAAAGGGTGTATGGACCCACATATATCACCTTGTATCTATTCCAGAAAATTAATAGATTTACACTCTATCTTAGTTGTTGATAATTGAATAATAAAATTGCTTTCATAGCAAGTATCACATGAAAAATTATCTTGAAGAAAATCTTAGTTCTTCAATAAATAACCACATGGAAGTGTTAGCAAATTTTTACATCATAATTGAATCGAGATAGTCTAACAGGTCATGCCAAATAAAATTATCAGTAAACATCTGGTTTACAATATCATGAGCTTCAATTTGTACTAATTCTTCTATAGTACAATATGGATGATAATGCATATAATTTTGTCAAGATTTTCTTATTGCCTTTAGTTATATTTGTAATATTGAGCTAGTCAGTATCCCCTTAACTAATATTCTCAATATATTTCTATAAATATCTTTAAAATTCAATAAGTCTCTTTGTAACTTTGATGAGTAGAATGCACTGTAAACATGGAATATAGTTCCATTTGACAATAACATACTTGCTCAGCAGAGCCTTCTGTGATATTAGTACTTCTGATATAGTATCTATATTATTCCCTTGATTTTAAAATAAGAAAATATGCATAATTATGCACCTTTTAATATGTGCTTTATTCACTTACTTCGGGGAATGAAAAATATGTGCTTTGTACCATTCACTTCGGGGAATAGAAAATTTTAAATATAGCACATTATATTAAATCGGTTATCTATAAAAGATAAACTCTCAAAAGTTCTTTCGAAACATTAATATTTTAGTACTTTGAAAAATAGTACTCATATTTTCTCTTGTATTTAAATGGGAAAATACTTCTTATGCTTAAATACAGTATGAATACTTGAACTGTCTGCTAAGCATAAATAGCCACAATTCATTGTATATTTTATTCCGGAAGTAATAATATTTTTCAAAGGATAAATTAATATAAAGAGTAAATAAATAACCTTTAAAGTAAATTAATATAAATAAATTAACATAAAACTTAAATAAATAATATAAAATAAATTAACATAAAACGTAAATAAATAATATTTAAAATAAATTAACATAAATAAATAGTAAATAAAAATAAATTAACATAAAATAAAATAAATAAAAGATCAATTATTCCTTTAAAGATTATAAAAGAAATAAAATAAATGGCGAATTATTCCCCTCAAGGATTATGAGAAAATTAACAATATCTAATTGAGTTGGATCAACAACGTCATAATTATTTTCACCACAAAGAAAATTTGTTTATATTTTCTTTTATTTATCATTCATGATTATGAATAAAGTTCACAATATGTTGGCGTTTGACAATTACGAGACTAATGATTTATACCATCATATTGATAACATAAAGATTTTGAAAAGATCTCTTTTATTCTTGTCATCCTTAATTATAATTCCACTTTTGATAGATATAAGCACTCTAAAAAAATTATCTTATTCATGTCTATTTTATGATCTTAATCATGACCACAATTACTAATGTGGTATTTATTCTTTCTGCTATAAAATATAACATTCACTTAAGGGAATAAAGCAGAGACTAATAGATATTTAAAACTTTTTCATGATATTGTGTCTACAAGACAACATTAATGTGTGAAAAATAGAGTATGTTTTTCTTACTTATCTTCATCAATGATACTCTAGCACATAACTGGGTTTTTATTCACTAACCATATAGTGAATTATAGCGTTTGCATTACTTCAAGGAATAAAACAAATTCAATAATCGCGTGAAATAAATATTTTGCTTGCATTCACTTTAGGGAATGACATAAATCCAATAATTGCATGGAATAAGCATCATGCATGCATTCACTTCAAGGAATGTCTCCTATAAAAATTCTTGGATCAAGACGATTTTCGTAACTTGAACATGGGAGAAGTCTATAGTCGAGTTTTTCGATACAAAAAAATATTACTTTCAAGCAAATATAGACTTTATAACATTCATACTATTAAATAGTAATTGATCAACCAATATATATACAATACATACAAATAACAAAAATTTAATCCTCATACGCGACATTGTTAAACTAGTCCACAAGATCCTTTAAAAAGAACCTCCTTTGAGACCAGTAGCCTCACAGAATGGGATGTTCAACCAATATGCTCGGGTTAAACCTACATAACAAAGAACATATTAAATAATTAATTAAAGGTTCCATATTTGTTTAAATATCATGTAATACTTAAAACATAATTAAAAATACAGTTTTTCTTCATCAAAATAAACAAATATTGATCATAACTAAAGATAAAAAATCTCAAATTAAATATGTAAAAGATACCAAACTTTTTACAAATTTGAATATATGACTGATTTAGTCATTAATATTTTGTTAAAATCTTTTTCGGAAATTATCGACAAGAACCATGATAATTAAGTAACTTTATGGCTACACAAACACCAAATAACCAATGATTTTTCACAAATAAAAATCAAGTTAAAGATCAAGAGAGAAAAATAATCGATAATTAAAATATAATTAAGGGAAAAGAACTTATCTTTGATTTATGCTAATAACAAATTATTTTCAATAACTCCTTCAAGATTCGAACGACAAACTCCTCCATTAGTTAGAATCTCGTGCTGATAACGTGTTGTGAATAAAGTGAAGAACAATAGCAAAATATATGAATAAAGATGAGAGACAAAAGAGAGAAACTTTTATTATATTCTCAAAGTAGAGTTGTGTACAATACTTTCTCCAAAATCTATATTTATAGGCATAAGATGAAAGTCTTAATTCTAATAGGAATTAAACTCTAACAATAAAGTAATGAAAGTCCTGATTCCAATGAGAATTAAACTCTAATAATAAAATACATTAAAATATTATTTATATGGATATCCACCATAAATAAAGATATTCATAACAAAACTCAATTAATTTTATATTAATCCATAATTTTTGGATAAGTGAAATAGATTGACGAAATTATTTTTTTTACTTTTAAATTCAATCATTTGTATCCTACTTTTAACAATTATGAATTAATGTAGAACTAATTAAATTTTACATAGTGTAACTAGATATTTGATACACAAATTATATAAAAAAAATACATAATCCTTCTATAAAATTTAAAATCTAATTATCAAACTCTTAGCTCTCTATATCCTAACCATAAACCTTAAATTCTACACCTATAAACTAAACTCCTAAATCCTAATCTATAACCCTGAATTTAAAAGACTTATATAAATACAAATTATTTTTAATTAAACACAAAAAAATATTAAATATCTAAACAAATAACATGTTTATCAGAATTTTTAATAACCAAACACGAATAACATTTATTTTTTTACCTATCATTTTGAAACTCAAGTATTAATTAATACAACATCAAGGGAACTAAACATGGCCTTAATTTATCCATTTCACCTGAACCACATGGCAATAGAGAAGAGACATTACAGAATATGATTAGGGAAAAATTATATCATGGGTCAGTCACATCACGTGTCTATGGGACCGACCAATGATAACTATCCATTTTATCAATTTTTCCATGTCATATTTTTTTCCAAGTGAATTTTCATTTTAAAAATTAAAAAATAATGAGGTGGATGATTATCATTGGTCAGTCCCATGAATGATGGGACTGACCCATAATATAATTTCTCATGATTAGGTATTCATCTTTAAAACTAGATGACATAAACAATACGTTATAAAAGTTAGGGGTGTAAAATAAATCGTTACCTTTAACAGAAATCATAATTGATACAATTATTTATTTTACGAGTTACCTTTAACAAACATTACAGTTAATTGAATCGCTATAAAAACTGGTTAATAATTAATTTATTGGTTTTTTAATTAAGTATAAAACTTGTGTTTAAAATATTTCTATTTGAGTTTTTTTTTTAATTAATACAATATTTATCAAAGAGATAGATTTATAATTTTTTTAAAAAAATAACATTTAAAAAAAATTATAATAAATTATATGTTAACTTGTAATAGAACCGCTTTTCAATGATTAATTACTAAATTAGTTAGCTATTTAAAAAATTAACAGTTGATCATTTCTTAACGGTTAGATTATGATTAATAATTGTTATAATAATTAACCAACTATTTAAACTAAATGTTACGCTTAATTTACTATTAACACACTTAATACAAGTACTATCCTACAGAATTACATTTGAAAATGCAGAAAACAATCAAGTCTTCCAAATTTTAAACATTTCATGAAAATCGAAAACCACCCGTATCTTTTAGCTATTCTGTTCAATGATTTCGTATATACGCCTGCTTATACACATCCATTTAATTCAAGTACCAATGAGGCAAGAAAGCCACTGTCATAATCATTCTATCAATAACCAATAAATCATGTAGGATACTAGAAAGTACAAAAGATGAAGAATTAGAACATTAACTTGGGAACTATGTTAAGTATCCAACCTAAAACTAACTGTAAATAGATGCCGAAAACTATGTTAAGGAGGGATCGTCAGGCATTGGTCATATTGTCCTACAGTACTACATTCTCTATCTCTAGGCTAGCTACGATCACCAGGTCGTGCAAGAGCTTCCCAAGAATAATAATCTGCAATAGGCTTGCGATTTGGGTTTGTATGAAAATCTGAGAGGAGAAAGCCATCCGAATTACAGTGCATTTGACATAAACATATATGAAGAGGGGCATTACAAGCCATCCAGGTATCATTGTAACGAATGCTTACCTTGTTTTGACCCTTTTAGATGCTTAGAAGCTATTTTCTTTGTTGAACCATTGGTCGTGGCCCCAAGAGGAGTAGCTATGATCTCTCGTGGTCGCTTCATACCAACATGTTGCGGTGATGATGTCTCACTCTCAGGAGCAATGCAAACGGCAGTGTTAGGTTCTGGGAAGGAAGGACTTCGGCTTGCATTTAATTTTTCAAGAGAGATGATTAAATCCTTAAGTTTCTTAAGGTTATGAGGTTGGTATTCAGATTCAAGATTATGGTCTTCAATGCATTTGATAACAGCCCTCAGATCCGCTATTCTTTTGGTACTCACCTCATTCTGTTAATTAATTTCACACATGTTAGGTGGCTACATGTTCTATGACCTAATAGGCATTTAAATAGAGTGGAAGATGGACAAACCCGTTCTTTAGGGGAATTTTTCCCCTTTATCAAAATTCTTCTAGCTTCAGTCTTAGAATGATTCAAGAAATCATCCAACACAGGTACCGGCGGGAACTTTTTAACCTGTTCAAAAGCATAAATAAATCTAATTGCCTCCATATGCTGCTTCTTTTCGACAAGCTTTCTTAAGAAATCTGTCAAACAAGTAATTCAAGTTATAACTCCTATCAGACCTCTCCATATAAAACAGTAATACTACAACTACATTTCATTTTACGAATTACGATCAAGGCCTCGGATTTATTGAGAATGACACAAAAGCATGATCAGTATTTTTCATTTTATATTACCAAGTCAGCTCTTTAATGCATCTCCTGTTCTCTTATTCTGATTTCAAGAACAAAATCAGCAATACCCCACCATAATAAAAGTTGTAAATATACGAAAGGAGAGACAGAAATTGCATGTTATCAATAAAAGAGAACTTATAATATTAGACAAGCGTGTAAATAAGAGAACGTAAACAGTTCTATAAACTTTACCGGTGATCATATCTCCCAAACCAAGAACCTTGAATAATTCAGGAGTTTGAATATGTTGAGCAACAAACACAGAAAAATTGACAAGATCATCAGCATCAAAAGCACATGCCAATTGGAAAGAGGCTAAAAGCAGCAGAAATCCCAAAACCTCTAACTCATGACCAGATTCAAGTCTCATTTTTGTCATCCAATCAAGGGCAAGCTTCAAAGCTTCTTCTCTGACATGAGGCTTAACTTCAGACGAGAGTTTCATCAATTGCTCTAACAAAAGAATGCAACTTCTTTTGGCAACATTCCCTTCAAATTCTTTGTCTCCATTACACAAATGTGGAGGGTAAAACCCCTCCAATGCATCCAAGACGATCCGTGCAGGGTCTGCTGCAAGTTGAAGGGCCATAGAAACTTCAGTACCTATTGAACCATGCTCTTTCCGGCGCTCATTTAGGAATATCTGCAAATCCTTTCCATCCATATATATGCAAAACCGAAGATGTGCTGGCGAAGAATGATTTATGGAACATTTAACTGACAAATTACCAGCTGATTCATTTTTCTGTTGAGGATGCAGGGCTACAGCAAGACTCTTACTTTCATGTTCTTTAGAAAATTCCACGAGTTTCTTGTCCTTTAAATCAGGATCTTTGAATGGTAGCTCACACTTTTTAACGGTTAACTCAAGCTCGCTGGACTGTTGTTGTTCATAGTTTCTCTTATGTTCTGCTGATAAATCTTCAATCTCCTTCTCTCTAGGTTTGACATTTCTCAAACAATCATCAAAGTGCCTTTCTTTTGCTTCAAGATCCTGATAACGTAGCTCAAAACATTTTTCTTTTAACTCAAAATCTTTTGAACGCTGCTCAAAATGACTCTCTTTCAACCCAAGCTGTTGCTCTTTGGCCTCAATCTGTTCAAACAGATCTTTAACCAATTCCTCCTTGAGCTTTAGCTCCATGAATCTCTGATCATATTGTTTAACTTTAGATTCCAGGTCTTCAGACTGTAATTTATATTTTCTCATCAGTTCCTTGGATGATTCTTCTATTTGCTTCTCTTTCAATTCCATTTCTCTTGCACACTCTTCATTATGTTTCTGTTTTGCTTCAAGATCTTGATGACCCTTTTCAAGAGATGTCTCCTTCACGGTAAAATCTCTGGAACGCAGCTCAAAATTGCACATTTTCAATCTAAATTGCTCTTCTCTCTCCTTAAGCTCTTCCAACTGGTTTGTTACTGACTCTTCCATTAACATAAGCTCTCTAAATCTCACCTCATATTGTTCAGACTTCAATTTTAGATCTATAAGACCTTTCTGAAGACAATTCTCTGACAACTCAGCATCCCTACAACGCTGCCCAAGATCCCTCTCTTTCAGCACAAATTCTTCCTCTTTCATTTTTATCTCTTCCAACAGCTTTTGCAGCCCTTTCTCTGTCACTTCAAAATCTCTACAACGTCCTTTGAAAGCCTTTTCTTCCAACTCAAACTCCATACAACTCTTCCGAAAACTCTTCTCTTTTAACTCAAATTGCTTTTCTTTCTGCTCATACTCGCTCAAGTGCTTCTCCAAATCTCTCTTTCAACACAACTGCCTCCCACTTATCTTTTACCGATTTCTCCACCAACTTAACCTCTTCAAATTTTTGCTTAAATTGTTTTTCAAGATCTCTATGACGTCTTTCCAAAGCATTTTCTTCCAACTCAAACTCCATGCGCAGCTTTCGGAAACTCTTCTCTTTCAACCCAAATTGCTGTTCTTTCAACTCATACTCTCTCAAGCACTTCTCCAAACCTTTCTCTTTCAACCCAAACTGCTTTTCCTTCAACTCGCACCGTCTCCAACGTTTCTCCAAATCTTTCTCTTTCAACCCAAATTGCTTTTCTTTCGATTCACACTGTCTCCAGCGTTTCTCCAAATCTTTCTCTTTCAACCCAAATTCCTCCAACCTATCTTTTACCATTTTCTCCATCAAATTAACTTCTTTCCTCTGCTGCTCACATTGTTTTACATCAAATTCAAGATGTCTACGGAGTTCTTCCAAAGCTTTCTTTTCCAACTCAAACTCCATGCAATGCTTCTCAAAACTCTTCTCTTTCAACTCATACTCGCTCAAGCATTTCTCCAAATCTTTCTCTTTCAACCCAATTTCCTCCAACTTATCTTTTGCTGTTTTCTCCATCAACTTAACCTCTTTCTGCTGCTGCTCACATTGTTTTACACTAAATTCAAGATCTTTATGATGCCTTTCAAGATCCTTCTTCACTAACTCAAAATCACTACAACGCTTCTCGAAAAGCTTCTCTTTTAACACAAACTCCTCCTCTTTTAGTTTAAGCTCTTCAAGTTGCTTCTGCTTCAGCTCTACTTCTCTCAATGTTTCTTCATAATACTTCTTTCCCAGCTCCAATTCCCTAAATTGAGCTTCTAATTCCTCTTCTTTAATGTTAAGCTCTTCAAACCGGTCTTTAACAAAATTTTCCTTTCTCTCAATCTCCTTCTCTTTTGATTCGACCTTTCTGATTCGCTCTTCAACAGAATACTGAGCAGAATCCAAAGCGTTTTCCATATCTTCCCATCGAAGATTAAGTAAAAGAATGGAGGAGGCGCGATCACGAATCTCATTCATAGTTCTTCGTAAATTGGTTTTGCTCAACTCAATGAGTTGTAAATCAGTTAACTTCCCCATCAAGTAACCCAAGCCAAACACTCAAAAGCTTCAAAACTCAATGCAAGCAGGAATCTACCTTCAAAAATAGTGAAAATAATTAGGGAAACTCAAAAATTGGGGATGGAGAAACAGTTCCCTAAAAGAGATTATAATTGAATTTTGTCCACTGTTTTCCAAGGAAAAACAAAACAACATATAATATTAGTCACATATAAACATATAATAATAATAAGACAATATAAATGAACTAACAAAAAAGCAAGAAACATAAAGGTAGTTTACCCAAAAAGTTCAATGAGAAGTTTGGCATTACCTACTGCTGGGTAATTGTCCTCTCTTCTACTATTGCCGCCGCCGTTTTCTTCACCGTCCGGTAAGTTCTCCGACAAAAACGATACAGTTCGAAAGCTTTTCTCTTCTTTCTCCGATTCGTTGGTTTAGATTTTAATGAAGCAACCCTGAAATTCTATGGTACGAGCCTCTACACCGAAACGCAATCTCTCTGACCACCATTTAAACTGTCTGGTTATCTGGTCTTCTTGGAATCGGAATATTTTACCCCGAACGTTGCGAACTCGGACGCCCACCAGATTAGTTTTCCTTATATTTTTTCTGGTTTTCAATGGTGTAATATCGGTGGTGGTGTGTTGTGATTTGAGGAAAGGGGTGCTGATAAACGGGGTTCAAACTTCAATGGGTAAGGTTGGTTATTGGCAGTGTGTCAAGATAGAGATTGAAAATCCTGATGATTGCTTGTAGTTGTTGTGGATGTGGAATCCCGCCGTAGACGGTGTTGAATGGTGTGTGGGTGGGGGTTGGTAAGATAGACAAGACGGCGTGGGAGACTAAATGGATGTGGAGTCTCAGCAGTATCATGGTCATATCAAAACTTATCTCATAGTTAAATGGATGTGCCCCCAGCTAATTAGGAGAGGAAAATAAAACAATTAAATCATATATAAATAATTAAAATCTTTCGGTAAGGCAATAATATATGTCACATTTAATTAAATTATTAATTTTTGTTAAAATAAAGTTAGAATTAAATTAATTAAATACATAAATAATAAAGATTAAATTTATAATTAAAAAAATAATTATCACATTTTTCTTTTTGTTAGATTTTAATATTAAATAATTTGATTAAAATTATTTAAAATAGTTCATGATCATATTAAAATCAATCATATAATTAAATGGTTATTTGAGTAATTTATCCAAAAATATATAAAACTTAAACGGACGCTACAGTAAGATTAAGGACGTAAAAAGTTGACTTGACCTGAAAACCTAGTTGGAACTTGTTCGAGTCAGAACTTGGTTTAACCCGGGGATGTAATGACCCAAACCCAATATGTATCTGACTGTTGTTGACCCAAACCCGAGTTAGACATGTTACTATAGTAACCGAACCTAAACTGTATCCGACCGAGAATGACTCGAACCCGATTTTAATCTGTTATTGTGGACCCGAAATTCGACCTGCATCCGAATGAAACAAATCTGAATCCGAATTTGACCTAATCGATAACTGATATTACCCGACTGAATCGACCCGAAACTTGATTTTATTCGACTTGTTTTAGTTTGAGCTCTTCAAGATGCTTCTACTTCAACTCTACTTCTCTCGATATTTCTTCATAATACTTCTTTCCCAGCTCCAATTCCCTAAATTGAGCTTCTAATTCCTCTTCTTTAATGTTAAGCTCTTCAAACCGGTCTTTAACAAATTTTTCCTTTCTCTCAATCTCCTTCTCTTTTGATTCGACCTTTCTGATTCGCTCTTCAACAGAATTCTGAGCAGAATCCAAAGCGTTTTCCATATCTTCCCATCGAAGATTAAGTAAAAGAATGGAGGAGGCGCGATCATGAATCTCATTCATAGTTCTTGGTAAATTGGTTTTGCTCAACTCAATGAGTTGTAAATAGTTCATGATCATATTAAAATCAGTCATATAATTAAATGGTTATTCGAGTAATTTATCCAAAAATATATAAGACTTAAACCGACGCTACAGTAAAATTAGGGATGTAAAAAGTTGACTTGACCCGAACCCAATCTGTATCCGACTGTTGTTGACCCGAACCCGAGTTAGGCATGTTACTATAGTAACCGAACCCAAACTGTATCCGACCGAGAACGACTCAAACCCGATTTCAACCTGTTATTGTGGACCCGAAACTCGACCTGCATCCGAATGAAACGAACCTAAACCTGAGTCTGACCTAATCGATAATCGATATTAACCGACTGAATCGACCCGAGACTTGATTTTATTCGACCTGTTTTGAACCTGACTTGATAAATGACCCGACTTAATTTGAACCCAACCTATTATTGACCTAAATTAATGTTAACAAGACTTAATATTTACATGACATATAATTAAATATATTTATAATTTAATAAATTTAAAATATTGATAAATATAATTAGGCTTAAAAAATAAAATTAAACATGAGAATTAATTTATGGATTAATATTTAAATTTAGTATTACATATTTAAGTATATTAATTTATTTACTAATTTATTTAATTTTAATGTATTTAATTATAATCTTAACTATAATTTAAAATTAATATTTAAATAAGTTCAATTAACTTATTGAACTTAGAATTAATTAAGCTAAATTTAAGTAAAAAATATAAATTAAAAACATGATTAAAAGAATTTTAAAATAAAATATAGTTTTTTATTAAATTAATTTAAATTATAACTCAATTAAATTAAAGCAAAATAATTGATAAAAAAATAGTGAAAAGATAAAATTTTGGAGGAAAATAAGCCACTGATTTTTTAAGTTTAAGATTAATTTACTTTTAAGTGTAAAAATTTTGGAGGTATATAAGTTATCCAAAATTTTGAAGAAAATTAAAAATAAGTTTTGATTATTATATAAAAAGAGGGGAAAATTTTTTTGGAGGGAATTAATATATACAGTAAATTTTGGATTATTATTATTATTATAACATATAATTAAATAATAAACTTTGATTAAATATAATCGCTTAAAAATATAAAAAGGAGATTATATTTAGATATTTATTTGACACTACTCTATATTGGATAAAAAATTCCATATATTTTTATATAGGTTGCGCCTAAAAATTTGAATCTCGCGCCGCTCTACACTTTATTTTACAATTATTTCAATTTGGATATGATCACTTGAAAATTAAGTTTTAAATTTTATTTTTTATTCGATTTAGTCTTCATTTAATTAAAATCAGATTATATATTTTAAAATTATTTTAATTTGATCACAGGAAATTAGTTTAGTGATTGAAGAATTGGTGTTAGAGAACTAGTTTAGTGATTTGGGCTTAGGGGATTAGTGTTGGGCTTAAAGAATTAATAATATACATACATTAATTCATAAACAAATTAAATACATCTATTAATATACATTTAAGTGTATATATATATTATATTAAAGTACATTATATATAGTATATATTAAAGTATATTATATATTATATATAATATATTAATACATAAAATATAACATATATAAGTATATTATATATTAAATTATATTATATATGTATTATTATACATAGTATATTTAATGTATATTATATACATATATTAATATATACATCTAGTATGTATACCTATATATAAGTATATATATTAACGTATATTATATACATATATTAATATATATATAATATACATACATACATACATACATACATACATACATACATTAATGTATACTATATACTATATAAGTATACATATACTTACATACTTATATATTATATACATATATACATATTATGTATATATATTATTATATATTTCATATTTACATTTTTAGTATACATTTTATATGTATATATATATATAGTCTCATTCTATATATAGTATAAATTTTATACTTATATTTTTGAAATGTATTAAACTATATTGTAAAAATATAAAATATAAGTATTAAGATATATTAAAATTAAAATTTTTACTAAATTTAACTATTATTAATTTATAATTTTTATAATTTAGTTCTTACAAGATTATTTTTATTCAATTTGACTATTATTTTTTCTAATTTAGTTTAGCGTTTTTAGTAAGATGGTATTTTATTTTATTCATGTTTATCATTTTTAATTTAAAATTTTATTCTTTCTAGTCTAATTTTTATTTCTTATCAGTTTTTAATTTTTGTAATTTAGCTCAAATTTTAAGATATGAATCATTTCATGATATTTTTGTTTAGTCTTGTGCATAATATTTTTTTAATGAGATTCATGCTAGTTAAAGACATTAGATATTAAATAATTAGTTCGAAATGAATGATCAACTATTCAACTCAAATCTATCAATTATTTACTTAATTATTTATTTTTACCAAACTCAAACTTAATAATTTTAGTAAATATGAATTTAAAACTCGAATTAATTTTACCTAAAATAAAACCGATTTGAAATGAACTTGACCTGAAACGCAACAAAACTAAAATGAACCCGACCTGAAATAAACATGTCAATTATCTGATTTAGACTTGAACCGTTTGAATCTGGCCTGAAATAAACCCGACCTAAACTAGACCTGAACTGAAATAGATACGACCTGAAAAAGGACCCAACCTAAAATGGACCCGTACCCAACCTGAATCGAGTCAAAACATCAAATCAACCTGAAATGATCTGTATATGATTTTACCCGACCTAACAATACCTGACTTGAGACTCATCTGTGTAACTGTTTTTTGTAAGATTATATAGAGTGTGAGTATATACGATATATATAATATTATTAGGAATTTGAGTTAGAATCTATTACTTAGAGATAATTTTAGTAGAATTAAAAGTCTTAAGTTAATAGGATTAAAAGTCTAAAGTAATTAGAACTTGTAATCCTATTCAAAGTCCTATTCTAAACATATAAAAAAAATTAGCTTGTGTAAACAAAATTATTCATTCAACAACAGAAAACCAATTATGTTTTTTCTTCCTTTCTAAAAAAAGCTTAAATTTTCTTTTTTCTTTTTTCTACATATTTTATTTTTCCATAAAGTTGGAAGTTGATTTTTTACATGGTATCAATCTAATATCGATCCTAGTCCAAATTCTTAATGGGATTCCTTTTGACAACCTCTGAGATATTACCCATAGTAAAACAAACGGTTGGATTGAAGTTTTTTTAAGCAATTCCAGGTTCGACAGTAACTTGTGAAACAAATTTATCTCTCGTGGAGGATAAAGGCATATAAAATATTTGTTCTCCTACTGCACTCTTTTCTTCTAAAGGTACACAACATGACTCATCGACTCTAGAGCATTTGATCACATTAATGGTAACAGAGAATTATTCCTTAATTTTTTAGATTCATCTTCTACAAGTTCTATCAAAACAGACGATGGTTTCTTCTCTCCTATCAAAGGAAGTGGCTCGGTCCTTGTTAATAATAACTTGTTGCTTGAAGATGTTCTGTTTGTGCCTAATCTTGCCTGCAATGTCATCTCTATTAGTAAACCTCTAAGAATTTGAAGTGTTTATTACAGTTTACTGAATTTGGTTGTTTTTTACAGGCAATGAATTCGAGAAAATACTTGACAATGCTAGCTTACAAAATGATCTTTATGTCATTCTAGGTATTCAACCATCTACCATACCAAATACTTCTTGCTCTTTTACTTCTTTAGGATAAATTGATAATATAATGTTATGACATTTTAGGTTAGGGCATCCTAATTTTCATTATTTTGCTAAATTATTCTCTAAATTGTTTGTTAATAAAAAATCAAGTTCTTTTAAATACCATATATTTCCTCTTGCTAAATAGACAAAAGCATCTTATTTACCAATTTTCTACAAACCTTCCCAACCTTTTTCATTGATTCATAGTAATATTTGAGGTCCTTCTCGAGTGAAGAATTTAACTGATAGTAGGCGGTTTGTCACTTTCATTGATGATCATAGTAGAATAACTTGGACATATTTGTTAAGGGATAAATCTAAAGTAGCCTCTATTTTTGAGAAATTTTATAATATGGTTGAAACCCAATTTGGATGTAAAATTAAGATATTTAAATCTGATAATGGGAGTGAATATTTTACCAATTCATTGAGAGAATTTTTTAACAAAAAGGGGATTGTTCAAATAAGAACTTGTATGGATACACCACAACAAAATGAAGTTACATAAAGAAAAAACATTTGTTATCAATTACTAGATCTTTGATGTTCACCAATAACACTCCTAAGTATTTATGGGACGAGGCTTTGTTAACTGTGATCTATCTCATTAATCGAATACCTAGTAAGGTTTTACAATATAAAACACCTAGAGCTATTTTTTTGGACAGTTACCCAAATTTTAAATCATTCTCATCTATTCTTCCTTTTAAAGTTTTTTGTTACACTGTGTTTGTAAAGGATTCTGCTCCATCTATGTCAAAACTAGACCTTAGATCTTTGAAGTGTGTCTTGGTAGGGTATTCTTCACTTAAGAAAGGCTATAAATGTTATCATCCTCCTTCTCATTTTTTTACTTCATTGGATCTCACCTTTTTTGAACATGAACCTTATTTCCACTCAACTAAAAACTAGGGGGAGAATAGTGATGTCTTTTAGACTCTCAGAAATTAGGTTTATTCTTCAGATTTATTTATTAATAATCTTTTGTCATTTGAACCTCATAACTCTTCCACTTCTTCACCTATTATTACACCTACAACTTTTCATCCTTCACCTATTGTTACTACTCCTTAATTCTTACCTAAACATCTCTCACAAACTCCTCAACCCTCTAAGCAATTGAAAGTTTACACTAGAAAACAGAAAACTATTTCAGAGACTGTTTTGCAATCTGACACTAGCCAAGAATTGGACTGAGTTTAGCTACCAATGAGAATGATGAAGGTAACATTCTAACCGAGATTCCTTCCTCGTTACCTGAGGTTGATGATTTTCCAATTGCTAAAAGGAAAGGGTAAGAGAATGTACAAATCATCCCATTCAGAGGTATATTGCTTATGGTAATCTAATGCCATCTTTCAAGACTTTTACAACTTACTTAGATAAAGAACAAATACCTGACACTATTGAGGAGGATCTAAATGATTCTAAGTGGAGAAGATCTGTTGAAGATGAGATTGAAGCACTTGAAAAGAATGGTACTTGGACCATTATAGATCTTCCGCAGGGAAAGAAGCCAGTCGGATGCAAGTGTGTGTTCTCCATAAAATAAAACTTTGATGGTAGTATACAGAGGTATAAAACAAGGTTGGTAGCCAAAGGTTTCACTTTAACCTATGGAATTGATTATAATGATTCTTTTGCTCCTGTAGCTAAGCTAAATACAATTAGAGTTTTCTTAAGTTTGGCAGTAAATAAGGACTGAATGTTGCATCAACTTGACATTAAGAATGCCTTTCTTAATGAAAATTGGAAGACAAAGTGTACATGAGGGTACCTTCGGGTTTGAAGTCAATAAAAGGTGATCATAAAGTTTGTAGACTTAATAAATCCATCTATGGTTTGAAGTAGTCGCCTAGAGCCTGGTTTGACAGATTCACCAAGGTGATTCTGAAAGCTGGATACAAACAATCCTTAGCAGATCACATATTCTTCATTAAGATAACCTCTAACAATAAAAGGGTTATTTTAATAATGTATGTGAATGATATAATTCTGACAGATGAGGAGGAGGAAGAGATAAGTCACTTGAAAAGGCTATTAAATACAGAGTCTGAAACAAAAGACCTAGGAAAACTTAGATATTTTCTAAGCATGGAGGTTGCTAGGTCCATCAAAGGTTTAGTAATAAATCAAAGAAAGTATGTTCTTGATTTACTTAATGAAATAAGGATGCTAGGATGCTAGGATGTAAACCAGTTAATACTCCTATGGAAGCATGATTAAAGTTTAGTAAAGAGGACTCAAGCCATAAAGTTAATCATGACAAATTTCAAAGGTTAGTGGAAAAATTGATTTATTTGTAATTAACTAGATCAAATATTGCCTTTCCAATTAATGTTATCAGTCAACACATGACTGATCCAAGGGAGTTCACATGGAAGCTGCAATTAGAATTTTGAGATACTTGAAAGGGACACCAGGGCATAGACTACTATTTAAAAAGACTCAAGTTGGGTAGGCGAACTGACAGAAAGAATATCAACTAGTGGTTATTGTTTCTTTGTTTGGAAAATCTAGTGACTTAGATAAGTAAGAAACAAACAGTTGTATCTAGAAGCAGTGCTAAAGCAGAATATAGGAGGGCTTTAGCATTGGGAATGTTTGAAAGAATTTGGTTATGAAATCTACTGAAAGAGCTAGATGTGAATCAAGAGGAAGAGTTTGAGATTTTTTGTGATAATCAGGCTGCCATACAAATTGCTCAAAATCCAATTCATCATGATAGGACGAAACATGTAGAGATTGATAGATATTTTTGTAGCGATACTTTTTAAAATTCTTAAAATTAATGAAGTGTAATACAAAAAAGGTCACTAATAGAAACTTCGGAAATTAGGTTGAAATTGGGAAAATTTGAAACCTAGGTTTCAAAAATTTAGGAATTAGGATTCCAAATTGGAAAAAGGAGAAAATTGATTAAAAATTAGGGATTTTGAATAAAGGATTAAAAATTAGGTTAAAGTTGAAAATAGGGAATTTTAAAATTAAAATGGCAAAATTTTGAAAAAGGGTTTTGAATTCAAAAAGAAAATCTTGGAATTAGGGTTTAAGGACTAAAAATTAGGTTTTAGAATTTGGGGATAAAAATTAAGAATTTTGAAAAAGGATTTGAGAATTTTAGAAATTGGAAATGATTTTAAAATAGGTTGGAGTCGCCACTAGTTATTTTGGTAGATCGGACACCGTAAAATCAGAGATTCGATCAAAAATGGGTTCGAGAGTCGATTAGGGTTTAAAACAGTATTAGCGTTAAAAACCGCCCAAAATTAACACCTTTACAAAATGACCGCTTAATTAATTTTAGAATTTTGTTTTAAAGTGGCATTAAATTGATGTTTGTTTAATATTCGAATTCGTTTTAATTTTATCATGTCTTTATCTGAAGATAACGCATACACCACCACCATTGCGTTTGGTGACGGGCTTGTTACAATCGAATAAAGCCGTTTGAAATTATGTTCATTGTTTAACAATGGATGTGAGATTAAGCAAAAATATAATATATGACAATATACATAAAATAAATGCAACTAATAAAGCATGATAAGGATAAAAACAAATATCTGTACAAAACCATAATAAGAATGCATAAAGTAAAGACATGCAACAATAATAAAAATAAACAATACATTGAATAAATAAATAGAAATATAAGAAAAAAAAGTACATACAATAAGTAAATTGCATGTCAACAAATAAATAAAATAAGGCATCCACAAATAAAAATATGTACAAAAAAGTACATTCAATATAATAAAATAAATACAATAATTAAAATGCATGAATAAAATAAATAAATGCATAAACAAATAAATGACAAATAAATAACAAGATGTATTTAAAATTTGGAAAGAGGACTGAAATAAAGAAAACCAAAATTTCATGGTCAAATTAAAAGAGAAAACTTTGTTTATTAATTCTAGTGACCAAAATAAAAAATTGAGGACCTTAATGGCTTCAAAGTAAGAATAAGAACACAGAGGGACTCAAAAATAATTAATCCATTTTGAAATCGACTATTAGAACTAGATCTGTGACCAAAGCAAAGAAAAACAAAAGTTCAGAGGACCTCGGGTAATATTTTAAAAGCACACAGGGATTTAAATGATGATTAACCCGTTTTTAAAAGTACAAAACATAATTTAAAATGAAAAAAAAGACCTCCTTTATTATTTCCCTTAAATCGAAAGAAAAAAATCATCCACATTCTCTGAAATATTCAAACCCTTTTCTAGAAAGCACGATGAACATCATCGTGTTCATCATCAAACCCAGGTTTCGACGAACTTTCTCCAAAAACCACCACACCAGCCACCGAGAATGGTGGCTAGAGAGTTTGAAAACACTACCTTTTGAGACCAAAATGGTGCTCTTTTTCTTTTGTTCTTTAAACTGAAACAAAAATAAACAAAATCCTTTACAAAACCGAAGAAAAAACAAAAAAACAAGAAAGGTAGATCAACTACCCCTCCTTCCAGTCGGCTCACTGCTAGAAACCCAAAGACTTTGGAGATTATTACCGAATAGAGGAAGAACGGAGAGAGAAGATCGGGTTTTCAAAGGTAAAAATAAACCTAACCCTAAACTTTATTTTGGTTCCCTTATTGCATACGATCGAAAAGATGAGGATTTACCTTTAAAATTGTTTTTTGGTTTCTATTGATATTCGAAAGAGAGGGTGAATCCCTTACAATATGCTCGATTTTGGTTTAAATAACCGATTGTTACAAAGGAAAAAAGAAAATAATTCTAATTTTCTATTGGTTTTCGTTGTTGGTTTGCTGGAATTTTTTTGGATGTATGTGTGCCAGTGTCCTTGATTATCCTTTGAAATTTTGAAATTTGGTGGATGTGCCTCTGTTGGTACGAAATGTCTCCTCTAAAAATTGTTGGCCTTTAATTTTGGTCGATTTGCCTTTGAGAATTCTTGTTTTTTTTCCTCTAAATTTGCATGCGAATTGGTTGTAATGGTGTACTGATTCTGACACTTTTGTTTTCTTGTGTATGCGTGTCTGTCGGACAAGCGATAGGGGGACCACTGGTGATCGGCGATTGGACGGTGAGGAGATGAATAGCCGTCGGGAAGTCAAAATTCAATGCGTGTGCTGGCTCGGAGATGTTGCGCGTGGAGAACCCATCCGACGCACGTGGGCGTGTTGCATCAAGAAGCTTCTCTCCATTTAATCTCGGCCATTGGATCACGGATTAGATCCAACGGTCGAGATGCAGCTGCGCATAAGATGAAAGGGTTGTTAGGGTTTTTTCCTGTAATCAGATTAAGGTAAACACGGGTTGGGCTATTTTAATGGGCTACGAATTATTTATTTAATAATTCGAGCTTTGTGATTAAGTTAAGACATGGGCTTGTATTATTTTATTTTGGGATTTGTAATATTTGTAATAATCGACTGTTTTAAATTAAATAAAACTTGGACTCTATTGATTTAATTATTATGGGTTTATTTATTATTTGTTTGGGTTTTATTATTAAATGTTTTGTTTATTTAATATAATAATATAATAAAAGAAAATGATAATAATAAAATATAATAGAATATTAAAAATAATATATATATAAACTTTCAAAACTATAATATTTTTTAAAGTTAGAACGATATATATATTATTTTTTAAAATTATGAGATTTAAACAAAATGTTTATAGAATAAATTAATACATTTTTTTAATTTTAAAATAAATCGAAGCTCGTTATTCGAAATAAAATAAAATCGGGTTTAGACCCGGATAAAATTAGCGATTACAATTTTATCTCAGAAAAGATTACTAATGGAATAACTTCTTTATCCCATGTTTTTACAGAAGAACAAGTGGCAGTCGTGTTTACAAAAGCATTACCAAAAGCTTCTTTCGACAAGTTTCTATTCAAGCTAGAAATATACAATATATATTCTCCAACTTGAGGGAGAGTGCAAGATTATATAGAGTGCGAGTCTATACGATATATAGTACTAATAGGAATTTGAGTTAGGATCTATTACTTAGAGATAATTTTAGTAGAATTAAAAGTCTTAAGTTAATAGGATTAAAAGTCTAAAGTAATTAGCACTTGTAATCCTATTCAAATTCCTATTCTAAAGCCTATAAAAAAACATTAGCTTGGATAAACAAAATCATTCATTCAACAACATAAAACAATAATATTTTTTCTTTCATTTTCACGATAAACTTAAATTTTCTTTTTTTTTTCTACATTATTTTATTTTTCCGTAAAGTTGAAAGTTAATTTTCTATATTTTTACATACCTAAGTAAGATGAACAATGTTATGTTGTACGGTAATAGTATTCCCTAATGTTCTATATTTTACTTTAACCTTACAATGTAATTTAGTGTTTATTGTATCATTTTATTGTGTTTTTACTATTTATTGAGTTTGGACGTAAATAAATAATTTTAGTCCATAAAAATTGATGTTTTATAAATTTAGTTAATTTTTTTTTGTTTATATTTAATAATACTTTTTATTTAGGATATTTTTTCAGTTATAGTTCTTTGATATTATTTTTTTTTCTTCGAATGTCAGTTGGTGCAAGTGTTTGACTATGTTGTTATATTTTGATACATCCACTGAGTATGATGTTGGCGGGGTTCAAACCCCTATGGCCCACCACTAAATTTTATATTTTTAGGATGAATCTCATAAATGGTTATTAAATTTTAGTTAATTATTTAATTTGATAATTAAATTTTTAATTATTTTAATTTTATTATTAAATTTTGTGATTTGTTTTAATATGGTCATTGAATTCTTATCGAACGTTTAAAAAATTAACAAATATTTGTATGATAAAATATTTTAATCTTTCATATTTGTATATTTAAATAATTTAGTTCTAATTTAAAACATAATAATAAGTTTAACCCTAAGTCATACATACTCTAAACTTAAAACGAACCCTACACCTAAAATTTAAATCCATAAACAAAAACACACACCATACCCATAAGCCCTAAGCATGAGACACTAAACACTAAAATCATAATCCTAGTCAAAAACCCAACCTTAAATATTAAGCCATAAGTCCTTAATCCATAAACCTTAAAATCCTAAACCAAACAATAGATACTAAAGGTTATATTTAAACTTTTAATGTTTAGAGTTTTGAGTTAGACTTTAGGTTTTAGGCTTTAGAGTTTTGTGTTTGGGGTTTTAGATTTATGGTTTATGTGTTTAAGATTTTGGGTTTAAGACTTATTCTAACGCTCCATAAATGGTCCTAGAAGTTTAGAGTTTGGTTTAGAGGTTTAGTAAATTAGTTTAGTTGTTTAAGCCTAGTTCAGGATTAAATTCTTAAAAATCAGTTTTTGATGAAAATAAATCTTGTAAGAATATTCTAAAATTCTTACTTTACTTATATTTGACTTAGGTAAAATCAATTTTGCAAATTAACCCTTAAAACCTTCAGATTTCGAAACTAGTGACTAGTTTATAAAAACTTAAAACATAGCGGTTAAAGTGTAATTGGGCCAAAACTTTAATTTTTAAGGGGATTTGATCCAATTTTAATCATTTTTGATCTAAACCTTTCAAGATCCTATATAAACAATCTTTAATCACTTGTTTTAATCTGAGTAATCAAAATTTCCCAATTTTTATCCAAAACCCAAAAATTCAGTTTTAAAATATATCACTCTTCTTTATTTTAGTTTCATCTTCCCGAAGGCAACATTTTTCATCATATTTTCAAGGTAAATATCCATTATTTTCAATTAAATTTCGTTGGTTTATTTTCCTATAATTTTCTTCTTCAAATTCTCTTCGGTTTTCTTCGATTTTACTTGTTTTTAAACCTTGGAAGGAGGTTGGATAAAATTTGGAAGGAAAATTGTTTTCAAAACTTTGAATTATAAAGTTTTTTTAATGAAATTACCAAGTTCTTGGATGATTGCAACAATTTGTAAAGTCTTGAATCAATAAAATCGATTTTATTGATAAAAATTAATTGTTTTCTTGATTTTCATACAAGGTTAGTACTTGACTTTTTTTATTCCTAAATGCATGAATCTTTATTCAATTAAACTTTGATTTTCTTAAATTTTTAAAGAATCTAATTCCGGACTTAAGGTTTAGGGGGTGTTTGGAGAGGATTTCGATGAGTTTCGGTTAAGGGTTTTTAAGGATTCGGGGGGCTGTTTGGTTTAGGTCCTAGTTGAGGATGTTTGGGTGTATCTTTATGCACTAAAACCAATGTTCTTGTTGTTTGAAACAGATCATGAAGAAGGAGAATAAGTTTGAAAGTGGTCGAACAAATCGAATCGTGTTTTGGTATCTTGACGAGCAAATTTCGGTAAATTGATGAATGAATTATGAGAGTGGTCTGCTTCGGCAATGCTTTACTTGAGTTTTAAAAGGTTTCGGGTGTGTGCGGAAAGTGTGAGAAACCTTTATACACTCCGAAATAAGTTAAACATTTTACTTTTTTAAAGGTTCTTATATTACGCTGTGTTTTTACTATATTATTTTTTATGCTCTTATTGTATGTGATTATGCATGTGGATTAATTCTCATGATATTGTTTTTACAAATGTTTTTATATTATTATGATGCTCTCACATTTTAGTTTTAAAAACATGATAAAAATATTTTTTATCGGTTTATGTATTTGATGCATGTGGTAGTGGGTGTATATGGTTAATACATTGTTTTAAACTTAAAACTTGAACATTAGATTTTTTTGTGTTCGATATTGAGATGATGTTAATAGAGATAAGTTGATCAATCAGTAAGATGTATAGTACACTATAAATTATAAAATCCGTACATGTGAAATTCCTTAGTGATGCATTAGATGGTTGACCTAGTGTTGTGCGGTATAAGTATTTTTTATCGTATTCGGTTATGGCGTACTATCCCAGACATTAAGGTGGAGAACATGATTGAAGGTATATTTCATCATGTGCATGATTTGGCGGTACTATACCTTCATATGTGGTCTGTTTATCCCAACGATTAGAGGTGAGTCTAGTCGGATCACTAATACCAACACGTGTTTGACATTGCGCTTAAACGTTTATAAGCCTTGCCAAAAGTGGCATGTAAGCCTTGAGTTTTATGGCATTGTACCACAGGTTGAAACACTTGCTGAATTTTACATGGTGGCAATGTTAGCCACAAATGATGAATTTTATTGAGAGCATGGCTTGGTCTTTATATGTTTTTACTTGGTTATGACTTGGTTTTAAATTGATAAATTAGTTTAATATAGGCTGCATTGCAAGTTGTTTTTAAATGTGTTTTATTACCTCACTAAGCTTTATGCTTAACCCTCTCTTTTACCTTACAATGTAGAATAAATGATGTTGAGACAGCAAAGGCAAGCAAAGTTTCACGTAACCACCAAGTGAAAGCTCAAGTATGTCTTAATAACATTAGTAGTGAGAGAATAATATTGATTATCATATTGAGAATATTGTTTATTCTATTAAGACTTAAAATATTTGTATGCTTATACATATCTATGATATTCAATGTTAATATTTCTCGTATGAAAGCTTAATGTGTGAATGTTTTAAAAAGTCATGAACCTTATGTTGAAATTAAGATATGATGCCTTTAGCCGGGATATTATGTTATGATTAGCTGAAATGATGTTAACTTTGTGATATAGTTTTGAATTTACCTATTTGGTATTTATGGCTTGATATTGCAATAAAGTATTTGAAGTTTGATTTATGATTCACCCATGTATAGTTATGCAATACTTGATGATGAGTTGTGCACTTGGAAGTTTGATGTTATCTTGGTTATAATTAGGTTGGATTGTATCTAGAAAGTATGTTATGTTATATGCTTATTGTCTCTTAGGATGGTTATTCATTTAGTTGATGTTTGAAACCATTGAGGTACAAAAATCTGGAAAATTTGTAGTTAATGGGTATATGGTTTCAAAACTTTACCTTAAGGTATTGATACTCAAGCAAGAACACGAGAGAAATCTGGGCAAACAAGCTTGGGTATTGAAACCGCAAGAGAGCATTTTGAAATGGATAAGTAGGCGATATCGATACGCATTTCTCGGGTTTCAGAACCCATTTTGATAGTGGTGAATCGTATCTAAATGAGGCTTATATTGTATCAAAACACGAGCTTGCATCGCAGGGCATCGGACAAGGATGACTTGCATATCGAAATGAGTTGTAGACCGTAATTAGGACTGAAATTTGAGATTCAAACATGTAATGAACCTAATTAAAGATTGGTAACACTAATTTCCTAATTAATCCTTTAGTTTTTAGAAAATTACATTTTGGTCTTTAGAGCATGTTTGTACATTTTAGGACTCGTTCCTTATCTATTTCTAGTACAATTGAATATAACCTATACATGAACATGTAGGATCAAAATAAAAGCATCTAGATAAGATAAAAAGAAATTTTTTAGGTTCGTTTATAAAGGTGAGTCTCCGAATTAACCTCGATATTCCTTGTGTAGCTCGTTCGAGTCGGGTTTTGTCTAAACTGGTTCGAGGGGTTACACTTAAGAGTTTAGGGTTATATTATTTTTAATTAAAAAAAATAAGTTCAAATGATGAGTAAATATTGAGTGTAACACCAAAAAATTGACCTAGTCGAAATTCAGTTTTCAATGATCGAAAATTTGATTATGATAATTAAGTTAATTCATGTGAAAAAGTTTCAAAGGTACTAATCTGAATAATTATAAAGTTTAGGTTTAAAAACCAAAAGATTAAATATTAAGGATCAATTTGTAAAGAATTGGAAATTGGGACCATTGGTTAAAATATAAAAAATGTAAAATAATAAGTTATAAGTGTAAAACATGAAATATTTTAAGAACTATGTGCGTAGCTAGACCACCAAGTGACTAAATTGTAAGAGTAGAAGTATGATTAGTGACTAAATTATAATGATGTGAAGCATTGTGTCATAAGTGTAAGATATGAAAAACATGGAATAACTAAGTGGTTGATTAAATTATAAAATTATAAAGTTAAGTTGCTAAAGGAATAAACAATAGAAAAGATAAATGACTTATGGTATTAATCCATGAGAATTCTTCATTAGAAAGGAAAGGTAAGTAAAGGACTTAAGGTATGTTTAACTCATTTTTCTAAGGAGATTAGTCATCACTACACGTGTTTACATGCAATTATTTTTGTTTTAATAAAAAAATTATTAAAAATAAAAGAAAAGACAATGAGGTAAAGTTGAAAATACCCTTGTATATATAATTATGTTTGTATAAAATAATAATAATCTAAAATAATTGTTTATAATTTATTTTTTTCTCAAAAATATGATTTAAAAATATTTAATAATATTTTTTAAAAAATAAAAAATAATTGTTTATAAGTGAGATGAAAGGGAACCTGACTGCTTCGGGAAGTGTATTTGTTGAGTTTAGAAGGAGAAGAAACAACAGTTCCTCTACCTCTGCAACCTATCTTGAAAGAATTCCAAGATGTGTTTGATGAATCAACAAGAATCCCATCAGAAAAGAATAATAATCATGTAATTACTCTCAAGACTGAAACTCAGCCAATCAATCTTAGACCCTATAGATACCCTTACTACTAGAAAAAAAGAGATTGAAAAACAAATGTCAGAGATGTTGACCAATTCTATAATTCAGACCAGCAAAAATCCTTTTGTTGCACTTTGTCTAGTGGTAAAAAAGAAGGATGGGAGTTGAAGATTTTGTGTTGACTACATGCAGTTAGACAATGCTACTGAAAAAATAAATTTCACATTCCTATTATGGAGGACCTGCTGGATGAACTAAATAGAGCTGGATATTTTTCAAAAGTGGATCTAAGATCACAGTATTAGCGGATTCGAGTGAGGGTAAAAGATATTTCAAAAACTGCTTTTAGAACTCACATGAACATTATGAATTTAAGGTGATGCTATTTGGTTTGATAAATACCCCGACCATCTTTCAAGCTCTAAAAGATATTTCAAAAAATAAGTTTGATGCCATTTGGAACTTATTTGAGGAAATTCGTATTGGTATTTTTTAATGACATTCTAATTTACAATAAGGACTTTGAAGATCACAAAGAACATGTGAGACTAGTTTTGAAGGTGTTGAGGAATAATTAGCTATACGCTAAGAGGAAGAAGTGCTTTTTTAGGCAAAAGTTTATGGAATATTTGAGGCATATTATCAGTGATCAAAGAGTGTCCACTAATCCAGCCAAAATAAAAACAATGAGAAGTTGGCCTTTAACCCACAACCTGAAATCTTTAAGAGGATTCCTTTGTTTAACAGGGCATTACATGAAGTTTGTAAAAGGGTATGGTGAACTAAGTAAACCCCCACAAACATGTTTTAAAAGGAGGAATTTGTTTGGACTAATGATTCAAAAAGGGCTTTTGATCTATTGAAGACAACAATGTGTCAAGTTCTAGTTTTAGCTCTTCTCAATTTTAGTAAAACATTCTGTTTGGAAATAGATGCTAGTGATAAAGGGATTGGAGTTGTCTTGTCCCAGAAAGGAAGACCAATTGCTTATTTGAACAAAGTATTGGGCCCTGATACCACTTGTCACGGGGTCAGAGTTTTGGCGCAGGGACATCTACCCGTGCGGCACCTCAGGCCTCTCAGATGCCCAAGGTTCAACCTTTACGATCTCCGATGCTCACTGGTTTCGCCCTCCCATGGGCTCATCAGGGAAGCGGGGATAGCTCCCAAGCTTTACGCACCACCAGAAAGCATCTCGCCCGGTCCCGCGTAGTCACGATTCACGGTCCGTGACATTCTCCTCCACCCAATTCATGCACGCCCTCGTGCATGGGAGGAAACTCTTGACCTTCTCTTGAAACATGCCAGGAACTAGTGTACAATTCTCCCAAACACGCCCACTGACTGGGGCAGCCCTCCTATGTCGGGCTCAGGTCTCCCTGCAATCACCTCATGGCCACCTGCCACTTTACCGAGGTGTCCCATTGCAGTTCACCTAACCGGAGAACTTTCGCTGCGGCTTCCTGCCTACCCGTCCTCGTCTCTTGAGGACCCACTCGCGAATACCCTCTTTCTCTTTGGGGTGCGAGCTAACACGCTCGTCCTCTGACTCGCTCTCGCAGCACAAGGGGCGCTCGGCAAACCCAACAGCTAGCACACAGCCTCGCTCTGATACCACTTGTCACGGACCTAGCCCTCGCACCCCTAGGTGGCGGGTCTTAGCCCTCGCACCCATGGGTGGCTAAGCCGTGCGGCACTTGAAAAGGAACACATCCTAGACAAGTCAGCCTTCAACACGCCCTTCACCAAGGACCAAACACGGAGGCGTCATCTCGATTAGCGTCGGGTAATATAACCAAACCAACACGGAATCCCGCAGGGCCTAGCGAATGCTAGAAGGCAATCCCATGGTTCCAAGTCGAGCGCGATATGGGGCACAAAGGCCCCAAACCGGCCCTAGGGACTCACCCTAGGGAGACGTTGTGCCTTCCACTTGGCCCCAACGCCCGCACACCTAGGCCCCACGTGAGCCTAGGAGAAGGTCACTTACACCACGGTAGCTCCACTGCTAGCCTATGGCGAGGGGGCTGGTGGAGACCCAACACCAGTTCACTTCCCCCTAAAAAGCTAATAAAACTTACCAAGTATGCCACGAGTAGACGTTGCTTTGTCCGAACCGGGGACACTTTCTGAACAGGGCCTTCAATGCCTTCCAAAAGCATCCCAACTCGCATCCTTACTTGGTTGCTCCTTAGGGATCGCTCAAATCAGCTCCGAGGCTCGCATCTGCTCGCATCTGCTCGGTCTCCAACGGGTTAGTCACGATGGGATCTCGATGCAATAGGAGACGATCGTGACACTAAGCACATAGACCTATCCATGTATGAGAAGGAATATCTTGCCATTCTTATGGCAGTTACTAAGTAGACGCATTATTTGGAGGGAAATATAAGGTCCCGATCCGGATGTCACATTGAGCCTCCGGTCCGAAACATGTATTTCAAAATTTCCTTTAAAAGTCCAATAATAAAATCAATCTTGGTCCAAATATGATCCATAAAATCCATTTAAATTAAAATAAAAGCCAAAAATGATTTAAAATGAACGGAGCTCCAAATATTACAACCCATTAAAATACTCAACCCAATTAAAATAACAGAGTTACAAAATACATATAAGGTTCAACATAGTACTAGCCCACTATCTAAATAAATGTACTCTAACAACACGGTCGATGCTGAAATCCAAACCTCAATGGTGATCCACGGATCGGCTCCATCTAACCTATGCATGAAAATACATTTCGAACGCTGAGCTACGAAAGCTCAGTGGATACGCCGAACTCATCCAACATCATGCATAACATGAGCAGTAAAACATGGTATATAAATCTCGTGCATGATATGATGTTCTAGCATGCTTGCCTTATCACATGGCATAAATGAATGTATATTATCGCACACAGCATATACAAATCATATCAAGTCAACACACAAGAGTGAGGCCTGCGTCCACACAGCATCGAGATCCTACACTCAGGATTAAGGCCACCCTCAAATCCTATGCCCGGAATGTTACATCGGACATCTTCGAACGAGGCCTCCCAACATTCAGAAAGGGGTGGAGGCCGCCCAACCAACCCCATGCTCGGAATGTTATATCGAACATCTTCGAGTGAGGTTGCCCAACACTTGGAATAAAAGTCTTCAATCATCACCCGACATGTTACATCGGATGGCCTTCAACGTGTTGCAACACTTATGGATATCCGGATTTCTAACACATAAGGACTCAAACCACACAAACGATCCACCTAGGATCTTATCACGTAGAGATATATTATGTCCTATCATACCTAAGTCTTTTGGGGTTATAAATATCAATCTTAGTTTGATAATTAGTTTTACAACTTTTAGATTAATAGAAGTATTTATTAAAATCACTGAGCTCCAAATCTCCACTTGAACTTGGCCAAAATATACAGGGATATCGATACCCTTAGGTAGGGTATCGAAACACCCTGCATCGATACCCACCCAAAGAGGGTATCGAAACATGGGTATCGATAATAGCATCGATACCCTTTGACCAATTCAAAAGTCAATGAAATGGGAAAACCGCTTCGATACTGTTATCGATGCAATTATTCCACTGAAGGTTTCAGTATTGAATAATCGTTCGATACCCCTACACGATAAGTCTAATTTTTCTCAGGGGTATCGACACCGATGTCCCGTGTATCGTTACCCCTATACGAAATATAGGTCTGCACTTAGAAATTTTAAGGACTCAACCCCAAACTTATCCTAGTCGATTCTAAAGTCTTCCTATTCGTTTTTAAGAGTGTTTAGGATGTTTTAACATCAATTTCCAGTTATTTAATGCATTAACACGAATTTCACCATTAATGACCTCTTTCGAGCAACCCATGCAAACCAACATATATACATGATTTCTCAATATGCTATGCATTCTACCATGAATGAATGGTGAAAGAAAGAGTTGAGAGTACCAACATTAGCAAGCTACAGCAACACCAAAACCTGAACTCACACCTTCAAGCTTTCTCTTTGCCACCCCTTTGGGAAGAAGCCCCAACTTTTATCTCTGTCAGGAAAAGGTAAAACCATCCATTAGACTAAGCTTAAGGGGGGATCCTTAAGATGAAAACTTGATCAAAACGGAGGAAGAACTCTCTAACATCCAAAACTCGGATTAACCTTAAACCCTTACAAAACCTTCACCTCTCCAAACACCTTCATTCTTACCTTGTTTAAAAGATCTCTAACAACCCTACAACTCTCTTTCTTGCACTAAAACGGGATTACAACACAAACACTAAAGGTCTTACCTTTACTCTTGAGTTTTGATGGAAAAAGATGAAGAACAAGAGGAAAAGGGGTGATGACTTGACCACTCTGATTTTCTCTGCAGAAAATCAAACCCCCCTTCCCCCTACCTTTGTCTTAAACAAGAGAAAGGACCAAAAAGACCCTAAACCAACCCTTGGGCTCAAGGCAACCCAAACAAAGGCTCAAAACCACAAAAACCTGAGCCCAAAATTGAGGCCCAACACTACAAGTTAACCCGACACTTGGATACGGAAATCTAGGTCGTTACAACTCTCCCCTCCTTAAAGAAAATTTCATCCTCGAAATTTTACCTATCAGGAAGAGATGAGGATACTGAGCTCTCATGTCCTTTTCTACTTCCCATGTTGCTTCTTCGATTCCATGATTCTTCTATAAAACCTTTACCAAAGGTATACTCTTATTTCGAAGCTCTTTAACTCCTCTATCCACGATTCTGATAGGCCTTTCCTCGTAAGTCAAATCCATATTAACTTCGATCTCCTCAAGCTGAACCACATACGAAGGATCGGAACGGTAACGTCTCAACATAAACACGTGGAACACATCGTGTATACGTGTTAACTTCGGAGGCAAAGCTAGTCGATAAGCCACCGCTCTAATCCTCTAAAGAACCTCATACGACCCGATATACCTTGGACTCAACTTCCCTTTATGACCAAACTGGATGATACCTTTTCACGGAGATAACTTGAGAAACACCTTCTCACCAAGCTCATACTCGATGTGCTTACGCTTCTTATCCGCGTAAGCTTTTTGTCTACCAAAAGCTGCTTGTAACCTCTTCTTGATGATCTGAACTTTCTCTTCAGTTTCCTTAACAAGTTCTGAACCCACTATCTTTCTCTCGTTGAGCTCTGTCCAACACAAAGGTATTCTATACCTATGCCCGTACAAGGCCTCAAAAGGAGCCATCTTGATACTCGACTGATAATTGTTGTTGTAAGCAAACTCTACTAACGGTAATTGCTCCTCCCAACTACGAGCGAAGTCTACCGCACAACACTGAAGCATATCTTCCAAGATCTGGAAAACTCTAAGATTGTCCATCGATCTGAGGATGAAAAGCTGTATTGAAGTACAACTTGGTATCTAAAGCCTCATGGGTAGACCTCCACAACCTCGCTGTGAACCTCGGATCCCTATCCGATATGATTGATAAAGGTACACCATGCAACCTCACAATCTCCTTGATGTACAACTTAGCCAATTTTTCCAAACTGAAGTCCATCCTTACTGGTAAGAAGTGAGCCGACTTGGTCAACCAGTCAACTATGACCCATATAGCATCATGCTTCCTCAACGTCATCGATAACCCGATGACAAAGTCCATGGTCACTCGATCTCACTTCCACTGTGGAATCTGGATAGGCTGAAGTAAACCTGAAGGAACTTGATGTTCCACCTTCAATTGTTGACATGCCAAACACCTTGTCACAAACTCTGACACATCTCTCTTCATGCACGGCCACCAAAAGAAAGGGCGGAGATCCTGGTACATCTTGTTACTACCCGAATGAACAAAAAACGGACTACGGTGAGCTTCCCTCAATATACGATCCCTTAGATCCTCCAAGGCGGGAACACACAACCGACCCTGAAAGTACAAGAAACCACCATCTCGTACTTCAAAGTCTAACAACTCACCTCTCTAAACAGCCTCTAACTGAGCTATCAACTCCTTATCTAATACCTGATCTCACTTTATCTCTTGAACAAGTATGGGCTCCATGCGCAATTTAGCCAAAAGACCTCCATCATCGGTCATCCTCAATTGAGCAAACAAGGCTTTCAAGTACGACATGGACTTCCTACTCAAAGCATCAGCGACCATGTTTACCTTGTCGGGATGGTATTCTATGACACATTCATAATCTTTTAACAACTCTATCTACCGATGCTGCCTCAGATTCAGCTCTTTCTGAGTAAGCAGATACTTCAAACTCTTTTGGTCGGTGTAGATATAACATTTCTCATAGAGATAATGTTTTCATATCTTCAAAGCGAAGATCACAACTGCAAGCTCAAGATCATGCGTGAGATAGTTCCACTGATGGGGTTTCAATTGCCTCGAGGCGTAAGCTACCACCTTACCCTCTTGCATAAGCATACAACCTAGACCATTCAAGGAAGCATCGCTAAACACCATATAATCCTTTCTCGGTTCTGGTTGCGTCAAGACCGGTTCCTCTGTAAGATAAGCTTTCAACTGCTCAAAATTTTATTGTCTTCTCTCATTCTACATAAAAGAAACACCTTTATGAAGCAACTTGGTCAAAGGTGCCGTTATGATCGAAAAACCTTTAACAAACCTCCTATAGTATCCGGAAAGTCCAAGAAAGCTATGGACTTCCGATAAATTCCTTGGTGGTTTCCATTCCACCACAGGTTGGATCTTCTTGGGATCTACTCGGATTCCATCTGCTGTAACTATGTGGCCAAGAAACGCCACCTCAGACAATCAAACTCACACTTACTAAACTTGGCGTACAGACGCCTATCTCTCAACACCTGAAGAACCACTCTTAGGTGATAATCATGTTCCTCCTCTGAGCGTGAATACACCAAGATGTCATCGATGAAGACAACCACAAACTGATCTAGGTACGACTGAAAGATTCGATTCATCAAATCCATAAAAGCTGCAGGTGTATTTGTGAGCCAAACAGCATCATTAGAAACTCATAATGTTCGTATCGCATCTTAAAAGCGGTCTTTTGGACATTCTCATCCACCACCTTCAACTGATAGTACCTAGACCTCAAATCGATCTTGGAAAACACATGAGCGCCTCTCAACTGATCAAACAGATCATCGATCCTAAGCAGAGGATAATGATTCTTGATCGTGACCTTATTGAGCTGACGGTAGTCGATGCATATCCTCATCGATCTGTCCTTCTTCTTAACACACAAAATCGGTGCTCCCAACGGTGACAGACTCGGCCTGATGAAACCTCTTTCAAACAACTCTTGGATCTGTTGTTTCATCTCCCCCATCTTCGCCGGTGCCATACGATACGGTGCTATAGACACCGATGCCATTCCTGGCAATACCTCTATCCAAAACTCCAACTCTCGGTCGGAGGTAAATCAGGCAACTCCTCCGGAAACACATCAGGATACTCATAAACTGTCCACAAACTCTCCAACATTGGACTCTCAACGCTCACATCTATCACGTAAGCTAAGAAAGCCTCACACCCCTGCTGGATCAACTTCTGAGCTGTCAACGCTGACACCACATTCGGTAAACACAGGTTTCTCTCACCCCTCGCCACAAGCTTAGAACCATCAGCCCCACGCAACTTCAAACTCTTAGATCTATACCCCCAAACTTGCATCATGTTCGAACAACCAATCTATCCCTAGGATTGCGTTGAACTCCTAAAACGACAAAACTATAAGAACGACCGTAAAGATAAACCCTTGCACCTCAATAGGACACCTCCGATACACCTTATCCACTAAAACATCCAACCCCAACGAGCTTGTCACACAGACCCCTACCTCAAGATCCTCCGCTAGTAACCCCATCAACTAAGATATCCCACTACGGATATACGAGTGGGTAGAACTCGATCCATAAGAGCAACTATAGGTACAGAAAACAAACTGAACATGCACAGTCCTCTTATGCCCTCACTGCATACTGTCTCGCTGGTGCTCTAACAGTGGACTGAAAGGTGCCTCTTAAAGCATGGCTAGCTCCGCCATAAGAGAACCCACGACCCCTCTGATCCTTGAACACATACCTCTGAGCCTGACCTAGAGGAGACATCACAACCTCAGGACAGTCCCTCACAAGATGATCCGAGGACCCACACTGAAAACAAACTATGGCATTGCCCCAACATTCTCCTCGGTGGCTCCAGCCAAAACGCCTACAAGTCTGAACACTGACACTTGCACTCCTCTGTAAACTCTGGGGACCTCCTACAAAAGAAGACACCGACAGCCTCCTACGTCCCACAGACTTTAACCTTTGATCTAACCTCGAACCTTGATTCGATGCTCCTTTGTTCTGGTTCTAACGGTTTCTAATCCTACCAAAGTGGGACTGAAAGTTACCCGAATGACTCTAACTGACTCCACTAGAGACTCCCTGACCAGTAGATGGCCCGTAGGTCAAAACCTGAACCTGCTCAAGGGATTTAGCACTGGCAGCTAACTCTGAAAACATTGTAGGTGGTCTAGCAGTGAGATAAGTCTAGATCTCCTTCCTCAGACCTCTCAAGAACCTCTTGCACCTCATCTTCTCTGTGGCAACAAGCTCTGGGGCATACCGGCTCAACTGTAGAAACTCTTGCTCATAAGCAAAGACCGAACGGTTTCCCTAAACAAGATGGGTAAACTGCTCCCTTAAGGTGTCGATGTGAGTCTTACCCATATACTTGCTCTCGAACTCCCCAATAAAGTCTTCCCACTTGGGACGATAAGGATACCAACCCTGCTCAACCGTCTCCCACCATTATCTAGCGTTGCCCTTGAGAAGCGACAACACACGATAACTTATCTTCTGACCTCAGCCTCATTTGTCTCATTATCCACCTTGTATCATGCAGCTACTAATCCGTCTGTACGGGATTATCGTGTCTCATACCAAAGAAGTCGACAGCTCCCTATCTCCGCACCTTCTCAACCAGTACTTCACAAAGCGTAGAAGACAACCTCAGTATAGCTCTCACTATCCTGCGTAGAGTATGGTTTAATTGAGCAAAGTAGTTAGCCCCTTAACCAACAGCATCATCCGATGACACCTCCTCATTGGGCTTATACTCGTAGTTGGAGTCTTCTCCTCGAGAACCCTGGCTCTCCTCCTGATCTCTCACACGTCTGGGCATGCTTAATAGCTTCTATACAACAACAACCACAAACAAGATTACACCATCAAAATTTCAACTTTAAAAGAAGTACTATATCGACTCATGGTCAAGTACTAGTCTAACACCTATATAACATACTAGACTGCCCCGGGGACTTCCTAGAACCGACTCAACATGGGCTCTGATATCACTAAATATAACGCCTCGATCCGGATGTCACATTGGGCCTCCGACCCAAAACCTGTATTTTAAAATTTCCTTTCAAAGTCCGATAATAAAATCAATCTCGGTCCAAATATGATCCATAAAATCCATTTAAATTAAAATAAAAGCCCAAACTGATTTAAAATGAATGAAGCTCCAAATATTACAACCCATTAAAACATTCGACCCAATTAAAATAATAGAGTTACAAAATACATATAGCGTTCAACATAGTACTAGCCCATAATCTAAATAAATATACTCTGACAACACGGTCAATGTTGAAATCCGAACCTCAATGGTGATCCACGGATCAGATCTACCTAACCTACACACGAAAACAAATTTTGAACGCTGATCTACGAAAGCTCAGTAGATACGCCAAACTCGACCAACATCATGCATAACATGAGCAGTAAAGCATGACATATAAATCTCGTGCATGATATGATGATCTAGCATGCTTGCCTATAACATGGCATAAATGAATTTAAATTATCGCACACAGCATATACAAATCATATCAAGTCAACACACAAGAGTGAGGCCTGCGTCTACACAGCATCGAGATCCTACACTAAGGATTGAGGTTGCCCTCAAATCCTATGCCCGGAATATCATATCGAACATCTTCGAACGAGGCCACCCAACGTTCGAAAAGGGGTAGAGGCTGCCCAACCAACCCCATGCTCGGAATGTTACATCGAACATCTTCGAGTGAGGCCGCCCAACACTCGGAATAAAAATATTTAATCATCACCCAAAATGTTACATCGGATGGCCTTCAACATGTTGCAACACTTATAGATATCCAGATTTCCAACACATAAGGACTCAAACCACACAAACGATCCACCTAAGATCTTATAACATAAAGATATATTAAGGCCTATCATACCTAAGTCTTTCAGGGTTATAAATATCAATCTTAGTTCGATAATTAGTTTCACAACTTTTAGATTAATGAAAGCATTTATTAAAATCACCGAGCCCTAAAATTCTACTCGAACTTGGCCAAAATATACAAGGGTATCGATACTAGCATCGGTACCCTTTGACCAATTCAAAAGTCAACGAAAGGGAAAAAACCGCTTCAATACTGGTATCAATGCAATTATGCAACTAGAGGGTTTGGGATCGAACCATCGTTTGATACCCCTACACGATAAGCCAAATTTTTCTCAGGGGTATCATTATCGGTTGCCCGTGTATCGATACCCCCTGCACGAAATGTAGGTCTGCACTTAGAAATTTTAAGGACTCAACTCCAAACTTCCTAGTCGATTCGAAAGTCTTCCTACTCATTTTTAAGAGTGTTTAGGATGTTTTAACATCAATTTCCAATTATTTAACGCATTAACACGGATTTCGCCATTAATGACCTCTTTCGAGCAACCCAAGCAAACCAACATACATACATGATTTCTCAATATGCTATGCATTCTAACATGAATGAATGATGAAAGAAAGAGTTGGGAGTACAAACATTAGCAAGCTACAGTAACACTAAAACCCGAACTCACATCTTCAAGCTTTCTCTTTGCCACCATTTTGGGAAGAAGCCCCAACTTCTATCTCTGTTAGGAAGAGGTAAAACCATCCATTAGACTAAGCTTAAGGAGGAATTCTTAAGATGAAAACTTGATCAAAATGGAGAAAGAACTCTCTAACACCCAAAACAAATGGTCAAGACCTCAGATGTCGAGTTTAGATCCACACCTCATGTTTAAGAGAGATATGTCTCGAGGAGCTATCTAGCTCTGAGAATGATCAAGACCATGATCCATTTTCGGATTTAACATAAATGATAGAAGAAAAAATGGTAAAAAAAGAGATGCCCTGATTAAGCACGAATATCGTGATGCACACACTTCCCATAAAAGAGGATTGCAAATAGTCCAACAAAAGCTGCAGAGAATAAGGTTCGATGTATGAGGGACCTGTTGCTATAAGTTAATGCCCTTTGACTAAAAATGTTAGGAGACAACATATCAACGAGCCATGATCGCTTTATTCCATGACATGAAGATCAAGGTATATGCCAACAACATGATCGCCAAGCCGAGAACTAAAGACAAACGCATAGAAAACTTTTCTTGAGATTAACCAAGTTCCCATCAAAGTCGAATCCTGCTAAGATGAGCATTCGAAGTTGCATAGACGACAAAAAGAGACTATAAATGATGAAACTCGAGATCTGAATTCTGATGGTGACTTCAATACCCCTAGCAGATGATTGTAACCCTTTCGTCATTAAGCTCAGCTTTGATTGTACGAAAATTCAAACTGCAAAGTACCCATAAGTGGTCGCGAAAAGTGAAAAAATGTTACAGATACAAACATGTGATTCCATCATAAAAATCAAGTACCGCTACGATGCACAAATATCGTTGAAGCAAAAATGATTCCAGGAAAAGCTACGAAAGTGTTTGTCGAATGCTGAATCTATACCAACATAGTTATATTGGTAGGCAGATAACGAGATTTGGGTATTATGGGCCCACATTGAAAAGAGATAGCATAGATCATGCTAAAAAGATGTCACTGATATAACACGAATGCTGACAAGATCCATATTCTTCTATCATCTTTGTAAGGGATGACTTTCTCTTGACCGTTCTCTCTGTGGGGGCATGGACATCGTTGAACCTAGCTCGATAAGGGTTTCCAATAGACACTGGTTCATCTTCATGATTTTTTACCATTTTACTAATAGGGTAAAAAGATATCCACTTATGCTAATAGTCGCGATCAGATCCCTAAGGAAGGAGATCATATACCGATACAGAGTGTCAGAAAGTATAATGTCTAAATGATACGCTGAACTTGAACAATGAACCAGTAGAAGTGTGCTAACAATTCAACATACGGCATCGTGATTCCTCAGATGAATGAAGTAATGGAAACCACTAACTGAACATTAAGAAAAATATTGTTGTAAATGGTTGAGACCTACAGAGATTGGCACGAGAAGCTACCGTTTGCCGTATAAGCCTACAGAACATCAATCGGAACTTCTACTAGGGTCAACCTCTTTTTCCCTAATGTAAGGGATAAACGCTAGTACCCATATAAATTGACATTTCTTCCCTAATCATAGGGGAGGCATCAGAAGCCAATATCATTCAGTGCGTCTATTGGGGCAACCTCTTTTTCCCTAAATTATGGGATAAACGTTGTATTACCTGTAGAAACTGAAGATCATTTCTATGGGTTTGCCAAGGAAAAATGAGATGAAACAAAGCTTCGCAACACAAGAGGAATATTCAATCAAAATCTTCAAGGCACAAGATGACTCCAAACTTGTTAACAAGATATGTGGGGTACCACATCTTGCTAGTTTATCCGAGTATCTATCAATGTTTGCTGCTTGGGCTTTAACAATCAGTTGACGATTCTGTCTATATTGCTCTAGAAACATTCCTAAAAATACAGGAACTGAGAGCAACCTCAACTCAGGAGAAGAATTTTACCAAGAAAACACCAAAAAAATGAAATAGCTACTCCACAAACAGATTAGGGTCAGATACATTTGCTTAAGCTTTGTCAATCAACGGATGATTTTGTCTATATTGCTCCAAAAACATTCCTAAATGTACAGGGACTGAGAGCAATCTCATTTCAGAAAGAGATTTCCGCCAAGAACGCACCTCAAAAGAAAAACGATATCAAAAGGAAAACGATATCAAAAGGAAAACAATCGTTCCACAAATAGAATAGGGTTAGAAGAAGGCACTACTATGGAAATAGAATTCCAATAGACAGTTAAGCTAACTGAATGAGCCAATCTTGAAACAAAAACATCAACATATACACTTTGCATTTCATGCTACGATCATGCATGCATACATCAGACATGTTAGGATTAGAATCATGTAGTGCATGCTAACCATAACATTCTAAACCTGTTGAAATAGTGATACAAAATTCACTATTTTTCTAATAAACGAGGAAATAGACGAACACAACAACTTCGTCATCAAGATCCACCACTTCTTCAGATGTTGTGTAGATTGTTTTCCACGAAGATCCACCACTCCTGAAGATATTGTGTAGATCATTTTCACAAAGATCCATCACTTCCTCAGATAATGTGTAGATCGTTTTCACGAAGATCAACCACTTCTTTAGATGTTGTGTAGATCATTTTCACGAAGATCCACCACTTTCTCAGATACTATGTAGATCAATTTTCACGAATATCCACCACTTCCACAGATGTCATGTAGACCACTTTTCCATGAAGATCAAGCCACTCCCTCAGATGTAGTGTAAACCAGTTCATCACGAAGATCAAACCACTTCCTCAAATGTTGTGTAAATCAATTATTCACGAAGATCTAGTCACTTCCTCAAATGTCGTGCGGATCAATATTTCACAAAGATCTTATCACTTCCTTAGAGATATAGTACCGATCAGTTCTTTATGAAGATCTTACCACTTCCTCAAATGTAGTGCAGATCTATTCTCTTTCGGTCGTACCATATCAGGCTATTTCGATAAATTATTTCATATTACTAGTTTTATATATTAAATTTTCCTTGTAAAATATCTTAGTAAGTAATTCGTATCAAAAAATGAAAAGCTGACTAATCTGGAGATACAGGTAAAGATGAAGATGATGTCGACTAGAGGATATAAATGTTGAAAATAGCAGGATGGAATGAGCTATTATGCTTAGCATGTTTTTGTATGAACAGATAAGGGGAGGAAAAATGAAACAAGGGGTAATTCAAACGTCCATTGAAATCCATTCTCGCAAATGACCAATGAATTAAGTCCTTAGTTTCAAACTGATTGTACCCAGAATAATGGTACAACTAGCCCAGAGCAAACGGCTACCGGTAAAGGCAAATCAAAACCGTTGGTCCCTGTGCATTTAGGAAAAATGCATTGATAAGGACCATTCGAACATCCATTGAAATCCATTTTCACAAATGGTCAAGGAATTAAATCCTTGGTACCAACTCATTGTACCCAGAATAATGGTACAACTAGCCCGAAGCAAATAGCTACCGGTAAAGGCAAAATAAATCCGTTAATCCTTGTATATTTGGGAAAAATATATTGATAGGACCATTCAAACATCCATGGAAATCCATTCTCGCGAATGGTCAAGGGATTAAAACCTTAAAAGAAATCCAATGTCATAATTGGTACCAACTGATTGTACCCAGTAAATGGTACAACTAGCCCGGAGCAAACGGCTACCGATAAAGGCAAATCAAATCTGTTAATCCCTGTGCATTTAGGAAAATGCAACTAAACTAGGATCACTGCTTCTTCAGTATTACAACGGAATTAAATGTTGGAATGTATCTTCTCATTGATGTTGCAGTCGAATCCAATACCAAACTTAAAGACTTTGACTCCCCATCAGTCATGCAGTTAGATTAAACATCGACACGGAAGCTGAATTAAACGTCAAAGACCATCTTCTCGACGGTGTTGTTGTTGTATCAAATGTTATAATACATCTCATCGTCAATGTTATAGATGGATCAAGATTTATAGACCTTGCAGCTCCGTCAATGTTGCAACTAAGATCAAGTTTCCTCCGAAGATGACAATATCATCAGTGTCATTGTAGAATAAGCATATTTTGTCTCCTACAACAAGCCAAGCTTGGATCATCTCCTCCAACGGATCGTCAGTTTGAAGATTTTATTGACAAAGACGGTCAATTCAAAGCTCTTAAAGAAGAAGCGGTGGCCAAAAAGAACCATAACCTCACCAAATGAACCCAAATCTTACCAAAAAGAACTATAACCATACCAAAAAGAACCTCAACCTCACCAGAGTTACCTCAACCTTACCAAAAAGAACCCCTAAACCATGTTAGATGAAATGGGTTATTCTTTATCATTGCTCTATTGTCGTTACACAACAATGAGCAAAGAGGGGCAGCCGTCATAACCCATTCCATATTTTAATCCCTCTAGCCCAATAAACATATCAACAAGCCCATCAACCCACTACACCTAACCCACAATAAACTAAACCCAATCTAACCTTAACCCTCATGCTTAACAAAATGAAAACCATAGCCCCCACAACTTGCTGTCGCCGCCGTTCACTAGCTCATTACGCGTGGTGGTTACGCGCTCCCCTATTCGTCTCCATGGTCGGCCACCACCTAGATCTGTAACCACTGCCTTAATCAAATCGAACCTGTAAAAATTAAAAAGAAAGAAGATTAGATCTGAAAAGATATAGAAGAACAAAGATATTTTATTGTTTATTTTATGTAAAAACTTATGTATAAATACCCATTCAAATAAATGTAATCGGAGGACGGATGCCCATAAAAATCGAATAAAAAAACATTTTTTTCAAAAATATTTGAAACCAAACAAAGTCTAGAGCAAATACCCAAAACATTCGAACCAGAAATAGAGAGAATAGAGGGAGATCGAAATAAAACCGAAGCAAAAAAAAGCTAAAAAGGGTGTAAATCGACTTATCTTTTTTTCAGATCTAGGCTTCCATACTCGAAATCTCGAAAATCCAAGACCGGATTTAGCATCCTCAGGTCAAAAGGAGTTGGAAAGTGATCCCCTTTGTCGATTTGCAACAACGGCGTAGTGGACGGCAGTCGTGCTTGGCGGTGGCAAACGGCGGCCTGGAATGGTCCGGCGCTATGATCCTCTAGAAGCATGAGAGCTCTTTGGGAGCTGTCAAACATCTCTCTTATGGATAAATAAACGAGTGAACTTTGAAGAGAAAAAAATAAAGAAAATGCCTTTAAACTGAGCCCAAAACGACACCGTTTTGGCGTCGGTTCATCGGGCCCAAAACAGCATCGTTTTAAGATCCAAACCCACGCCCTGATCCAAGAACCGGATCCATACTCGAGCTTAACCTGGATAAAAGGGATAATTACAGACAAGGCCCTCCATTTCCTAGCGTGTTTCTATTCTGGACCCTCAGTTTGTTTTGCTTTTAATTTTAGCCACCGTTTTCTTAATTTATCACTATATTTTTATATTTCTTTCAATTTAGCCCCTGTTTTTACCATATTTACCCTATTATTTCATTTTTTACAGATTAGTCCCCGCTAATATTTTTATTATTATTATTATCATTATTATTATATTTTCCTATTATTTTCGTTACATAACCGTTTTATTTTGCAAATTGGCCACTGTTTTCTTATATTTATTATTTATTAGTGTTATTATTAGTATAATATGTATATTAATATTATATTATTTATTTATTTAAACCATATATATACATGTACTAGACTAATATATATGTAATATTATTTCTTTAAATATCATTATAATTTGTTTTTTCTAATCTTTTATTTTGCAGATTAAATTAAATTCGGGACCAAGAGATTGAAATTAAAATCGGATATATATTTTCGTTCATATAAAATATTTTATAACCGACGTGTGTCAATTTTGGGTGTTGTAGGGGTGCTCACCCTTCCCTATGCGTAATAGACTCCTGGATCCAGCTCTAGTTCATAGACGCGAATTTGGTGTTCCAATCGCACCGATAAAAAAGGATTGGTGGCGACTCCCCGGATGAATTCCGGTGATTACATAGTGTTTTAGATGAGAGAAAAAAAAACATATTCATTTCATCGATAGCAAAAACATGCCTTAAAAAGGTTCTAAAAATCCTAAACACAATAGTAGACAAAACGTTGTGTTTCATTAATCTCTCTAACAATCACTAACAAAAGGTAAAAATTTGAAAAAGAGACGTTAAATGGTAAATAGTCTGACATTTGTATTATTATCTTGATGGTGACCATCCGTGTATAGTTATAAATTAATGTGGGTCACATATATGTGCAAGTATACAAAGTCATACAAGTAATAAAAGGGTGAGTGAGTATCATTCCCACGAGGATCTAAGGTAAAGTATGCAATCAAATCTGTCAAGGAAAAAAGATATCACTAAAAAGGGAAAACAAAGATAAAGATATAAATAGGTATAAATGGATATGTGCGATGAAGGTGTGATAGTGAAATGCTATGACAATTTTAGAATACAAGCAACTAAAATATGCCAAGGCAAAATGGAATGGATGGCAATGGCAGTGAAGATGAATGGAAGTGATATGTTTAGTAATAAGGTGTATATACTCAATAGAGGTTTATAAATGCGGAGGCAAAAACAAGATGCAAGAACACGTTTAGTAATAAGTTGTACTATCCCTCTATTGATGAGCTCTCTCAAAAATGATTGGAGGAGGTTCTTATGGACTTCTTAACCTTAATCTTACTAGCATATAGAAACAAAGGTGTATATTTACTCTATAGAGGTTTCTAAAGTGTTCCCGCTCTCTCAAGTCGTAGGAACCTAACAAATTAAAATGCCATGGCATCTCACCTGTCACGCGAGTGGCACTAGTATATCGATAAAGCATACTCCTTTTAGTCGTTGAAACCTTCACTTATGCCTCTCTCGAGTTCTCTAAGCTTAGATTAGGTTATATTTGCAGTCTAGAACCCATTGCTCACGTAGATCCTCCTTTAGCTCCTCTCGGATAATCTAAGGATCTATAGCTACGACTCTCTCGAGTGCTCTAGCATGCACTTAAATATGGGACACTCGCGTGCCTCTTACAATGCATAGATGATTAACAAAAATGAGTAAAGCAAATATAAAAACGCATAGATGATAATATATTAATAAAAAGCAAAAGATAATCCATATTAACATCCACCTAACAAAGCAATCCATGATGGTGTGAAATGTTAAAGAAATATCATCCATATATGATGGAGGCTCGGAAGTCCTGTCATTTCCACCTTCTTCAGATTATAATACTTTTGGTTTTCAAACCCACAAGGACTGTGTCGACTTTACTACTTCTTAAGAATGCACTAAGAAAGAATAGGAACACAAATAAATTGTTGGATTGGATTAACTAAATTAACTAATATAAACTAAGTAACAAAAAGATAATTATAAGAAGGATGAGGTTAGGTTGTGTACTTTGTAGAGGAGAACCCAGTTATATTATTTATTCACTTATTAATGCAATGAGTTGAACAGTCGCCTCTGTGGATCACACAAAGGGTCGCTGCAGCTGCCTAGGCGGGGTTATGCCTTGTCGATAATTCAATTTTCCATAGTTTGATAGAGCATCCTTATATGTCTTTTTTCCTTATCCTTAAGCGAAGAGAAATGTTAAAATCCACGTCTTGATGATACCTCCCGACGTAAATCAAGGGCGAACAACAACCAAACACGTGCATCTTGTTAGCCGCTGAAATCCTGGGCGGGTAATCTCTTAACCAGATTAATCGATGCCCTTGAGAAAAGATCGCATTCTCTCATTTTATGAGCCTAACTCTCCCGATATTAGACAAATAGATTTTCCTTCACATACTTATCATCTCGACTTCATATGCAAAGAAAGTTAAGTGCCAAGAGACAAAAAAACTATGTAATGAGTTTTGCATTAATAAATATCAAGAACAATACAACCTTCTTCTCCAACTACTCCATAATAAACCTAAACCTCTGAAGAAGTTAGAACATAATATGCTCAATAGCGAAAGGTATGATATGTGTGTAAACCGACTCGACACCATACTAAACCTAAACCTAATATGTGCTTTACATAGGTCAAGCCCTAAGTTGAGTTTTCCTTACAAGGAAAGAGTTCTAAAAGAGAAAAAAATATAACTCCTAATTAAACTGTATTATTTTATTCTTATTTCCTAAAATTTCTCTTCTTTCCCACGGTTGACTTTAACAAGGGCTTGACCTCTTAAATGGGCTTCGTCTTTCACTTGTTCTTTGTCCGTTAAGATCGGCATCTTTTTCTCTCTCTGTCGAGCACCAGTTGTTATCTTCACGCTGCTACCGCGGCCTCCAAAGTGTTGCCGTAGCGTGTGCTTTATCTGCAATTCAACATCTATCTTCTTAATTGGCCGTCTTTGCGATGTAGTTTCCTGTCTAAGAAACAAAACTATCAAACGCATATATTTTATGTTAAATAATAGATAAATTCATAAAATTAGTGTTTAGATGTTGAAGTATGGAAAGTAACCGGAAATATACATTATTGCCTTTAAATATGTCTTTATTAGCAATAAACGAGTGGGAAAATGATATAAAAATGAGGACTTTTGAGTACTCATCACACCCCTAAACTTGAACTATTACTTGTCCTCAAGCAATGCAAAAGATAGATTTTTAAGTAAGGAATTTTAATGTAATTTACCGTCCTGCCTGCCGCGGCAAAAATCCTTTCTTAACTCGGCCTCTTCCAGGTTTTAGAAATTCCTCGGAACTGGACTATGAGTCTTAGTGGGTGGGTCCGTAGTTGTGTCAAAACTGATTTTCTAAGTTCTAATCCTTTTCTTAGCTTAAGACATCCGACTAAGATCTTGTTTCTTTTCTTTTTCTTCTCTCAATCCTTTGTATATAAGTTTATATTGCTATAAACTTATATTGCTTAAGCCGGTTTTAGGCACCTAAAGTGTTTAGCTATTCTTACTAGAGCCGGTGATAGACACCTCTAGTAAGTGACAGAAATCTAAGTCCTAGAGCCAGTGATAAACACCTTTATGGACTAAACTAGAGTCGGTGATAGGCACCTCTAGTTAAAATCTAAGCCTAAGTCCTTATTGCTTGTCAAAGAAAAGAACTTCTAAAATCAACTAAGACTAGCATTGTTTAAGATGTTTTCAGACTCATTGTCTAATCCTAAGTACTAATCCTAGCAAATCTTTTGAAATTCAAGTCTTGTGAATGGTGCAGACTGCTACGGCGGCTGGAGAATATATTACTATCAAGGTAATTTCAATAAAATTCAACAGACTTAAAAAAATTTTTGCAATAAAGGATTAAATTCTGACACGATCTAAGGTAGTAATGAGATACTTTTATTACTTTCATACATTGCATTTACATATTACAAAATTAAACAAATGCTCCCCTAAACTCAAGGGATGTATTGTGCTCAATGCATGGACGTCCTAGTAGAGAAAGGAAAAAATAACCGAAAAGAAAAGAAATAAAAGAAAAATCTACCGTCCTTTAAAATTCTTTAGATCCGAATGAATCTTTATAGTTACTACCGATGAGGAGCTTGCGGCAGGTTCTGGTGGCTTCTTTGTCTGTGAAGTTTGTGGAGATATCCTAAAAAGAATCAAGAAAATTTAAGCTTAATATATATATTAATATCTAAAATAGTATAGGAATAGTGAGAAATTAATTCATATTACGAGAGTGTGTGGGTCCTTCTCCTAATATGATTATTTCCTTGAGTTCTTGGAAATTTGGTTCTTTGTATGGCTTGAGACGTTGTCCATTGACTTGGAATTCATATTCGTCTTTTTGCGATCTGATTGTGACTGCTCCGTGAAGGTGTACCTGAACAATATCAAATGGTCCTGACCATTTAGATTTTAGTTTTCCAGTAAAAAGCTTCATTCGAGAAATTATAGAGTAAAACTTGTTGCCCTAGTAGAATCTATCGTGGCAGCAATTTTCGATCGTGCCATTTTTTTATTTTTCCTTATATATTCAGGCATTCTCATATGTTGTGGTTCTAAATTCGTCGATTTCATTTAGATTCATTAACCTCTTTTGTCATGCTTTTTCCCAGTCCATGTTGAACATTTTTATCATCCATTATGCTTTATGTTCTATTTCTACTAGTAGATGGCATGATTTCCCGTATACTAATTGATAAGGAGACATTTTCAGTGGAGTTTTGAACGTTGTTTTGTACGCCCACAGTGCGTCATCTAGTCATGTTGACCAATCTTTTCTTGTTGGATTGACAACTTTTTCCAGCACGGTTTTGAGTTCTTTGTTTGATACTTCTACTTGGTTGTTTATTTGTGGGTGGTATGTTGTGGCTATCTTATGTTTTACTTCTAATTTTTTTAAGACTGTGGCAACTTGTCTATTATCAAAATATTTCCCTCCATCACTTATTATGGCACGTGGTACATCAAAACGAGTGAAAATATTTTTCTTTAAAATTTTTGCACTATTTTGGCATCATTTCTTACCGTTGCTACTTCTTCTACCCGTTTAGATACATAATCTACTGCCAATAAGATATAGAGGTTACCGTATGATGATGAAAAGGGTCCCATGAAGTCAATCCCCCATATATCAAACAATTCTACTTCGATAATGTTTTGTAGGGGCATTTTGTTTCTTTTTAATATATTTCCCATCTTTTGGCATCGATCACACCTTTGACAATATTTTTGTACATCTTTATATAGACTTGGCCAGTACAATCCTGATTATAGTACCTTTGCTGCTATTCTATTGCTGTCGAAATGCCTGCTATAAGGAGATACGTGGCATTATGCCAATACATTTTCCTGTTCGTTTTTTGGAATACATCGCCTTATTAATTGATCTGCGCACTGTTTAAATAGGAAATGATCGTCCCCAAAGTAATGTTTTGCATCATATTTGAACCTCTTTTTTCCTTGATGGTTGAAGTGATGAGGAAGAATGTCACTTGTGATATAATTGACAATATCAGCATACCAAGGCATTGTAGTTGCGTCAAGGGCAATGTGATTGATATAGTTAGATAGTATAGAAACAATCTTGTCTATCGTTAAGTCAGTATCTTCTATTGATACTTTTCATACAACTGCCGAGGCGGCTAGTAATTGTTTATCAGGGAATGTATCTTGGATTTCCTATTCAGAGTTGATTTCTTTATCTTTTTCTAGACTTGATAGATGATCTACTACAGGGTTCTCCATTCCCTCTTTATCTTTTATTTCTACTTCGAACTCTTGGAGTAGTAGTATCCATCGTATTAGGCGTGGTTTTGCATCCTTTTTAGACAATAGGTATTTTATAGCAGAATGATCTGTATGTACGATTATCTTGGTGTCGATAAGATATGATCTAAATTTATTGAATGCAAAAACTATTGCTAACAATTTTTTCTCAATGGTGGTATAGTTGACTTGGGCCATTCAAAGTTTTGCTTGCGTAATGTATGACATGAAAGGTTTTATTCTTCTGTTGCCCGAGTTCTGCCCCGACAACATAATCACTCGCATCGCACATCAGTTCAAATGGTATATCCCTATCAAGTGAAACCACTATAGGTGCTATTATCAGTTTCTGCTTCAATGTTTCGAAGGCCTTGATGAAGGATTCATCAAAATTGAAGGGTTTGTTTTATTCTAACAGCGAGGGTAGTGGTTTGGTAATTTTGGAGAATTTTTCAATGAATCGCCGATAAAAGTCAGCATTTCCAAGGAAACTGCGTATTTCTTTTACTGATATTGGCGGCGACAGTTTTTTATCCCTTCATCAACCATGAAATGATATTTTTCCCAATTTAAAATTAGGTTTGTATCTTCATATCTTTGCAGTATCTTCTCCAAGTTGCCTAGGCAGTTATCAAAATCATCTCCGAACATAGAGAAATCATCCATAAAAATTTCAAGGTGATCCTCAATCATATCGTAGAAAATTGCCATCATACATCGTTAGAAAGTGGCATGTGCGTTGCATAGTTCGAAAGGTATTCTTCTAAAGGCATATGTTCCATATGGGCATGTGAAGTTTGTTTTGGATTGGTCTTCGGGGGCTATGGCAATCTGATTGTATCCTGAATAACCATATAAGAAACAATAGTAGGGTTTATCGGCTGACCTGTCAAGCATTTGGTCGATGAATGAAAAATGAAAATGATCTTTTTTTGTTGCTTAATTAAGTTTGCGATAATCCATACATAATCTCCACCCGGTTACAGTTCTTGTGGGGATTAATTCATTGTTCTCATTTGAGATTACTATCATTCCTCCCTTTTTCTGGAATGCATTATACTGGACTTACTCATGTGCTGTCAGATATAGGGTAAATGATTCCTGTGTCAAGTCATTTAATGATTTTTTTCTTACCACTTCCTTCATCGTATGATTTAATCTTCTTTGCGCATCAATGGTAGGTTTATGATCTTCTTTCAGTAATATTTTATACATACACAATGATGGGGTAATCCCTTTTAGGTTTGCAATTGTCCATCTGATTCCTTTGTGTACTGTCGTAGCATATCAGTTAGTCGCCTTTCTTGTTTAGGCTTCAACTTAGAGGAAATAATTACTGACAGAGTATCATTTGATCCAAAATAAACGTGTTTTAACTACTCGGGAAGTAGTTTTAATTCCAATTCTAGGGGGTTGTTCTAAAGATGGTTTTTATTTCTTGCTTCCATTTGAAGTGTAATCAAGAGACTCAAAATAGTTACCTGGATATAAGGTCACCCAATTACCTTCTTCTGTTTGTTTTTATTGAAGCTCTATATTTTGACTGTCTATGTATTGTTCTCCATAAAAACAACGGCCGCGGCATTTAACATTGTTGTCGTGGTGGGTTACATCAAGACAGTCCGTTTCATCATCATGGTGGAGTTCCTCTGGTTCGTCCGGGGTGCTTAGAGTTTTAAACACATTGATATTTACTTGTTGTTCATTGAACCTTATGATCAGTTCGCTTTTCTCGCAATCAATCAATGTTCTGCCCATTGTTAGGAACGACCTTCTGTAGAACTAATGTTTTGATATAATAATTGAAAAATAGTTTTAGACTAATTTGAAAAGATTTCAAAAATGGTTCTTATATCCAAACTACTTGAAAATATATTTAAGATGTTTTTGAGTGATTTTAAATAAGTTTTAAATGATTTAAACAAACCAAATAAGTGTTGTTAACCCAGGTATTTCGATACACCCCTAAGGTGTTTTAATACCTGTTCATCAATGTCAGGTTTTGAAAGACAGAATCACAATGGTATCGATAATGGTATTGATACCTTTTCACCACTGTGATGTTTGGTTTTGAACCTTGTTTCGATACCCCCAACGGTCATAAAACGATTTTATGAAAAAACCTAACGGCTAGGAGCGGTATCGATATTGGTATTGATACTTGTTCATAAATGTAGGTCAATGGCTATTTCCCAAAGAAGGTGTTTCGATACTAGTTCCAGGGGTATCGATACCGCCTACACCAGAAACAGAAATAAGCCTTGAAATCAGCTCCAAACGGCCCCAAAACATCCCCAATGGTCATAAACGGCTAGAAGCTCTTTGGGGATGATAAAAGAAAGCATCAATCATCAAGAGAAGACTAATGCTTCAATTGTAACAACATTATGATCAAGAAATTGTCTTAGTACTTAAATTTCAATATTTGGGTAGACAAACACTTGTGAGCTCAATTTTCAATGTATGCTCAAGTGTATTAGGATTGAGTGAGTGCTTAGATTGCAAACACTAGCCTTATTAGAAGGATTAATAAGTTTGCTAAGTTTTCTCTTTGTGAGTGAATTTCTCAATGTTTGAGTGTGAACTTTGGATGCTAGATTCGGGTTTGAGTCTAGGATTGTAAGGTTATCCCTTCGGCCTCAAAAGGTTGAATTCTTAGTGAATTGTGGAAATCCTTAGTAGCAAGCTAATATAGTGGATGTAGGCGTGGCTGAACCACTATAAATTCTTTGTTTATATCTTTGCTTTCATATCAAACCACTCATATTGTCACTTCTTCACCACTTGGTATATTTAATCGGTTATTAATCGAGCACCTCTAAGCCCAACAATTGGTATCAGAGCGAAGCTCAATCGAGGAGGATTAACATCCTATTGAGAAGATTCGGAGAACTCGACCAATTTACATTCAATCGACAATCCATGGCTCAATCCATTGACAAGCCACCTTTCTTCGACGGGTCCAACTACTCCAATGGAAGATAAAGATGAAGTACTTCATCAACTCAAGAGATTACAAGCTATGGGATATAACTGAAAAAGGACCATTTGTTCCAAAAGGAACAAAGGCAGAATGGAGCATGGAAGATCGCAAGAAGATGATGCTAAATCACAAAGCTTTGTACATTCTTGTGTGTGCATTTCATCCAAGCATCTATGAAAAGATTCCTTCTTGTGAGAGAGCGAAGGAAGTTTGGGAAAAGCTAGAAGTCATATAAGAAGGAACGAACGAACGAAGTAAAGGAGACTAAGATTGGACTCCTCAACGAAGAGTATGAGAACTTCAAGATGAATCCGAAGGAGAACATTGCTAAGATGTTCGATTAGTTCTCTACCATCACCAATGGACTTAGAGGATATAGAGAGATCATTCCGAAGGAGAAGCTTGCTCGTAAGCTCATTTATTCCCTTCCCGAGTCATGGACTCGAAAAGGACCATCATCATCATAGCCAAAAATCTAAAGACACTCAAGCTATATGAACTCATGGGGTCACTCCTCACACATAAAATTATGATTAAAGGAAGATAAGAGGAGAAGAAGAAGGAAGAGATTAGAGCGATGAGGAAGAAAAAGGTTCAAGATCTTGTTGTAAATGTCAATATCGTTGCTCTAAAATTCTCCAAGTGCATCCACTTTGAAGATTAAAGTGAGGAGGATATTGAAGAAGATGAAGAGTTTGCCTAAATCTTCATTGACTCCGATCGATTCGTGAGGAACAAAAGTAAAAGATCCTCAAAGAACGAATCAAAAAAGAAGATGAAGGACTCCCACAAGACAATCAGAAGGGGATCATCTTCAAAGAAGCAAGCATATGTGGCTACTTGAAGTGATGAGGACTCCACCAAAAATGAAGAAGCCAACCTGTGCTTGATGGCCCTCAATGAGGGGGAGGTAGCTTCTAACTCTCAAACTTTAAATTTTTATTCATTTGATGGATTACAAGAAACTTATGATAAATTGGTTTTTGATTTCAAGATTGCATTTTCAAAGAAAAAGAAATTGATTTCAAAATTGAAAATTGAAAATGATTTACTTTTGAAAACTAATTTGGAGTTTCGAGCAAAAATGAAAAATTTTGAACTTAAAGTTTTTGATTTACAAAATTTGCTTCAAACGATGGAAAAAGATCATCAAATTGCTTTAGATGATCTTAAGAAAGAAAAAGATTTGATTTTCAAAGAGCTTGAAAAGAAAAATAATTTGGAAAAATCAAATTTTTACATGAGACAATCTAGTGCCTTTAGATTTATTGATGGAAAATGTTTTAGAAGCGTTTGGATCCCAAAAGGACTAATCACTTCAACCAAAAATGATGAAATTGAAAAATGAATTCCTAAGGGGACTAAAATTTGTGCTACTGACGTTAAAGAATGCAAAGTAATTTGGATACCAAAAATTACTTGATTGTCTTATTATAGGTGTGATGGAGGTATGAGAAATCAAGTGCAAGATTAAGAGGGAGCTCCATACACACAAGTAGGACACTTGAAGAATGAAGGTTTCACATCCTACCTTTGATCAAGTGTGGTAAAATCTAGTTTTAGCTTTAATTTTGTTTATCTTTTGTTTAAACTAGATTATCATAATTGTTGAACTAACACTTAGTGATGCCTTGGGTAAGGCGGAGTCTTTTGTTTTCATGAACTAAGTTTTGACATTTGATTTTAAAACAATTGACATTTTAGAAATCTCCTATGTTATGAGCTTTAAGTTTTTCAAACTTGGTTTAAACCATTTTTGATATAACAAAAATGGAGAAAATGTTGTGAAAAATTGTTTTTCAAAGAATTTCAAATGGATAAGAGGGAACTTTAAACAATTTGATTCTCTCATTCTCTTATTCAAATTTTATTTCACAAAGGAGGAGCAATCTCAAAATTAAATTTTCAAGTTGGTTTTATTATATCAAAAAGGGAGGATTGTAGAAATAATGTTTTGATATAATAATTGAAAAATAGTTTTAGACTAATTTGAAAAGATTTCAAAAATAGTTCTTATGTTCAAACTACTTGAAAATATACTTAAAATGTTTTTAGTGATTTTAAATATGTTTTAAATGATTTAAACAAACCAAATAAGTGTTGTTAACCCAGGTGTTTCAATACACCCTTAAGGTGTTTCGATACCTGTTCATCAATGCTAGGTTTTGAAAGGCAAAATCACAATGGTATCGATACTAGTATCGATACCTTTTCACCACTGTGATGTTTGATTTTGAACCTTGTTTCGATACCCCTAACGATCATAAAACGATTTTATGAAAACCCCCAACGGTTAGGAGCGGTATCGATACTAGTATCGATACCTGTTCATAAATACAGGTCAATGGTTATTTCCCAAAGAAGGTGTTTTGATACCAATTCCAGGGGTATCGATACCGCCTGCACTAGAAACAGAAATAAGCCATGAAATCAGCTCCAAACGGCCCCAAAACATCCCCAACGGTCATAAACGGCTAGAAGCTCTTTTGGGATGATAAAATGAGGTATCAAGCATCAAGAGAAGACTAATTCTTCAATTGTAACAACATTATGATCAAAAAATTGTCTTAGTGCTTAAATTCAAATATTTTGATAGACAAACACATGTGAGCTCAATTGTTAATGTATGCTCTAGTGTATTAGGATTGGGTGAATACTTGGATTGCGAACACTAGACTTATTAGAAGGATTAACAAGTTTTCTAATTCTAAGTTTTCTCTTTGTGAGTAAATTTCCCAAAGTTTTCAAGTTTTCTCTTTGGATGCTAGATGTTGTGGTCTTGTAGAACTGAGACATGATTAAAATATGTGATTGATTTGTGTGCTAGAATATGCAAGTATACACATAGAACAAGTAATAAAGTGCGTGAGTGAGATCGTTCCTAGGAGGATTAGGTAGGTTAATTCAAAAATAGTTAACATACACAAAAGATAAAGTAATCATTTGTATGGACATATGCTAAAGCAATTCTGCAAGTGTCACCAAAAATGTTTTAGCAAAATAAAAATGTCACTAATGATGCTGGAGCAAAACAAAGACTATCACGAAAATGCAGTAGCAAATAAAAAGATATTGGAAAAATAAATAAAGCTACACAAATACAACACTGAAAAGATATTCAAGCTTAAGACAGGCTAGGCTTGCTATGGTATGACTTCACTTCTCTCCTGGATAAAATTGTTTCCCTGGTTTACAAGTGCTCGATAGAGTTCACTGAAAATGCCTCCACTATCCCTAGTTAGAAGGCCTAACACTCAAAAATGCTAAGGCATTACCTCCGGGTCTCAACCCTAACACTCCTAATATTGATAAAGTGCTACCCTTTTTAGTCATTGAAACTCCACCTTATCCCTAAGACAAGTTAGGATTTTGCTCTCGCAGCAACCCCATTGTTCAAGTTGGTCTAACTTTGCCTATCCCTAGATCTAAGCTTCCCAAACCCCTTGAGCTATGGCTACCTCCCGGTGCTCTTACAAACCAAGGTTTAGAGTAAAAATTGTGTTAGCATTCTTGAACAAAGCATAAAGTAAATACTGGAAACAATAAACATCAATTAAAACAAAATAAAGATCATCCAAAACAAGCCTTAGCCATACTAGTTTAGTTTATGGCTAGTTATGAAAAACTATTCAACTTTCGTCCTTTGAAATACATATTCAACAACATAGAAAAGAGGTAAACAAGGTGAAAAGGAAGGAAGTCTCAAACGCTTGTGCCGTGACACTTTTCCTAGCTTGTCGCTCCTCCCAAAGTCACGTAAATCCCTTGCTTGAAGCTCTCCAATAATGGTGGCTTGGCTAGAGGTTGAAGATGACCGAAAGTGGCCTATTTTATTCTTTCTTCAACCTCGTACTTCCTTAAAGTTTGCTCCTTTTTTGTGCTCTTTAGCTACTGATTTTTCTTTCCTTTGCTGCGCATCCAGCATGGTTGTTGAAGGAGGCTTGGCCTTGTATTTATAGGAGGCTTCTAGGGTTTGGTGCCCTAAAGATGCCAATAGAATATCCCCTGACATTTGTTGCAGTAGATGGCAAAAATGTAGGGTTTGTAGGGAACTGTTGCAGGTCTGCAGAGGTGATGCAACGTCTGTAGAAAATTGTGGTAGGGTGCAGTGGCGGTGCGACATTGTGTCCGTCCCATGTCCTGATCCTACAACAGCGCCACAACCGAGCATAGAAGGTGTCCCAGTGTCAAACATCTTAGCGTTTTAGGAAAAAGTGTTTTCTTTTAAGTATTTTTCTAAGTTAGGGAGAAGTGTCCCCAGTTCGGATGTTTCAACGTCTACTCGGGGCATTTTCATAAAGTTTTTTTCGCATATATTTAGGGGGTGGATAGTCGGCAGAGTTTGGACTGATCCACTGGTAAATGTGCGTATCCTTCCTACACACCATCGAGGCGGCCCCTACCGCCCTAGTCGATAGTGTGGGTAAGTCTCTTATGTAACCCATTTTTACTTTGTTTTAATAAAATTTTCCTATTTTCTTTTTAACGAAACTAGAGGGTTTGACCGTGTGCATCCGCTATGTCCCACGGTTTCCGTTTATTGCTTGAGACTCACTTGTCACTTGTTTGCTGAGCAGTGTTATCGAGGGAAAAAGGCTGACTTGATCGAGAGAAAATCCTCTTCAAGTGCCGCACGACTTAGGGACCCTGTGGTGCAAGGGCTAAGCTCGTGACATAGTGGCGATTCAACGTCTGCAGAATTTGCAGAGGAGGTGTAGCTGGCCTGGAAAACGCATGAAGACAGTGTGCTGCAGGTGTGTCCTTTCTTCCATTCTGTTTTGTCCACCCATAATGTTGTAGCATCCTTGAAGTCCGATCCAACACTTGAGAAATATGCTACAACATCTCTTCCGTTCTTTCAACTTTGCTCCAGCATCTGCACAGAATCACCAATAAAATACCCTTCAAAGCAACATCTTTTAAAATAAAAATAAAATAAAAACCTAAACTAAATGCAAATGCACATGAAATGCAACTAAATGCAATGCAAATGAACTTGAAACCAAACAAAACCTTAAGTAAAAGGGTATAAAATATACGCTTTTTAGAGCGTTAACACACACCCAAACTTAAGATAGTGCTTGTCCTCAAGCAATGACATATAAAGATGCTATGACATTACTTTCAATCTTTGACAGCAATTCAGGCAAAACATCAATCCTCAGAATATAAATACTATAACAATCTACACAATATTGAGAATTTCAAGAACTTGAACTAAGATAAGAAACTTTGCTTGTGTGTACTGGATTGTATCTAACCTATGCTTAAGTGTTAGAAAAATTCTAGTTTTCCTTATTCACTATACCCTAGTTCCTAAAAATCTACTTCCTTGCTAGTTTTTTTTAACTGCTTCAAAGGGTGTCAGCTCGTCACACCTACCATCCTTAACTCTAGATGAGTATGGAGCAAATATCTCATCCTCGAACCAGTAGGTAGAGTCATCCCGCGACAACTTTCATTCGCTCATATGCTGTAGAATTATTTATGTTCAGAGCATAAGCTAACTTTTGCATAGAGGAGTGTCTATCTACAATTTTATGCTAAAGCATTTATTCATTTTTCTTTTTTTTTATTTATATACTCTAGCAAAAAGGAGTTTTTTCTTTTTTTTCCAAACTAACTAAGGCATAGATTCTTAGTTTTCTAAAAAGTTTCTACCACTCAAGCATAAAAAACATACAATCGTGTCAAATAAAATTCCAAAGCATCAAATCCTAATTTAGTTCAATTTATTCTCAATATGTTCACTAATTCAGTTTAAAAGTATCAAAATTCTCATCATCGGATATCATCTATTCTAACCTAAAAGTTATCTTGAATTGAATCTAATGCTATAGCAAATTCATATGTATGTAGAATGGAATGAAAATGCTAAGGCAAAGACTTTGCTACCCCCAAACTTGAGGTTAGCATTATCCTCAATGCTATGAAAAATAAATCTATATGTAAAAAAGAAAAATAAAAAAAAGATGCTTACTTTGCAACGGGTCTTGTTTTGTGGTTGGCCATCTTGATGCGCTTCCATGGCCTATCTAGTGGTGATGGTTGCTCTTGGTCTATGTCTTGCTATGTTTCTGCTACACATAATGGTCTGAGCTTGTACCTTCAAAAATTAAAAGTTGAATAAAGATAAAAAAGGAAATAAAAGCATCTAAAAAAACTAAATAAAAACATCTACTTTTTATTCGAACTAAAATTTAAATGCTAAAGCAAAATAAAAGAGAGGGATAAAAATGCTCAGGCATTTTGTAGATTAGGGTCGTCCTTGTTACGCATAATGGGAGCTCCATTATAGATCTTCAGCATTTGACCATTGACCTTGAATATTCGTTCTCCATCAAGTATTTTGATCTCCACAACTCCATGAGGATAAACCCTATGTATCAAGAATGGTCTTGACCATCGAGACTTCAACTTTCTAGGAAAAAGTTTGAGTCTTGAGTCATAGAGTAACACTTGTTGGCCCTCTGAGAAATGTCGCGGCAAGAGATGTTTATCATGCCACTTCTTTGTCTTTTCTTTGTAGATCCTAGCATTCACATAGGCATGGGATCGAAATTCGTCCATTTTATTTAGCTCCAAAAGCTTGTTCTCTCCAGCTGCCTTGAAATCCATATTGAGCTTTTTGATGGCCCAATAAGCTTTGTGTTCGAGCTCCACGGGCAAATGAAATGTTTTCTCATAAACCATCTTGAATAGGGACATCCCTAAAGGAGTCTTGTAAGCGGTCCTATATGCCCACAAAGCTTCATCCAGCTTTAGAGACCAGTCTTTTCTCTTTGCGTTGACTGTCTTCTCTAGGGTTTGCTTAATTTCTCTATTGGAGATTTTATCTTGGCCATTTATTTGCGGGTGATAAGATGTAGCAATTTTGTGTCTGACTCCATAGCGTTGTAATGCCTTAGCAATGAGCCTGTTGTCGAAGTGGGTTCCTTCATCACTGATTATGGCTCTAGGGACTCCAAACCTTGTGAAAATATTCTTGTGAAGGAACTTTAGGACTGTCTTGGAATCATTGCGAGGTGTTGCCACCGCTTCTACCCATTTGCTCACGTAGTCCACTACTAGCAAGATATACAAATCATCATAAGAGGATGGAAATAGTCCCATAAAATCAATTCCCCAAACATCGAAAAGCTCGATTTCCAGAATATTTTGCAACAACATTTCATTCTTCCTCGAGATGTTACCGGTTCTTTGATATTTATCGCATCTCTTGTAAAATGCTTGAGCATCCTTGAAGAGTGAGGGTCATTAGAATCCAAATTGAAGGACCTTTGCAGCAGTCCTTGATCCACCAAAGTGCCCACCACACGATGCTGCATGGCAATGGAATAGGATATCTTTTTGTTCTTCTTTCGGTACACATCTTCGAAGCAATTGATCAACACATTGCTTAAACAAATATGGCTTATCCCAATAGAAAAATTTTGCATCATGTTTGAACTTCTTTCGACCCTGGCTAGATAAATCAAGAGGCAAAATACCACTAATAAGAAAATTAATAATGTCGGCATACCAAGGTAATACTGTAGCATATAAAATTTTCTCATCAGGGAAATTTTCCTTAATCTCAAAATCTTCTCCTAAATTATCAAGATTTTATAGCCTAGATAGGTGATCTGCAACTTGATTTTTAGTGTCTTTCCTATCCTTTACTTCAATATCAAATTCCTGAAGCAAAAGTATCCACCTAATAAGTCTCAGCATAGCATCTTTCTTAGTCACTAGGTATTTCATGACAGAATGATTAATGTGTACTATCACCCTAGTTCCTATAAGATACGCCCTAAACTTATCCAAGGCAAATACTACATCAAGTAACTCTTTCTCAGTAGTGGTATAGTTAATTTGAGCATCATTAAGAGTTCTACTTGCATAGTAAATAACATGGAAGAGTTTACCTCGTCTTTGACCTAGTGTTGCATTAAACGCGTAGTCACTTGCGTCGCACATCAACTCGAATGGCTCAGTCTAATCGGGTGATATTACTATTGGAGTTGAGGTAAGCTTCTTCTTTAGTTTATTAAAAGCGTTGTGGCATTTTTTATCGAAGACAAAGGGTTGATTTTGCTGTAGCAAATTACAGAGTGGCTTAGAGATTTTCGAGAAGTCCTTGACGAACCTCCTATAGAAGCCAGCATGTCCTAGGAAGCTTTTAATTCCCTTCATAGTGGTGGGAGGTGATAGCTTCTCTATCAACTCTATTTTTGCTTTGTCAACTTCAATTCCTTTGCTTGAAATTTTGTGCCCCAAAACTGTACATTCGGTCACCATGAAATTGCATTTTTCCCAATTGATTACAAGTTCGGCTTCTTCACAACATTTTAGTACCTTATCCAGGTTACCTAGGCATTTTTCAAAAGTTTCTCCGGACACAGAAAAATTGTCTATAAATACCTCCAAAAATTTTTCAACCATGTCTGAAAAAATTGTCAACATACAATGTTGAAAAGTTGTTGGAGCATTACATAACCCAAATGACATTCTTTGAAAAGCATAAGTCCCATAAGGGCAAGTGAAGGTTGTCTTCTACTAGTCCTCTAGTGCTATAGCAATTTGGTTGTACCCAAAATAGTCATCGAGGATGCAATAGTAAGCCTTTCTCGCCAATCGATCCAGCATTTGATCGATAAAATGAAGAGGAAATGGTCCTTCTTAGTTTCCTTGTTCAGCTTCCTATAGTCCATAAAAATGCACCAGCCTGTGACTGTCCTTGTCGAGAGCAACTCGTTATCCTCATTTGTGATCACTGCCATGCCTCCCTTCTTACGAACACAATACACAGGGCTAACTCATGAGCTGTCAGAAATTGGGTATATGATCCCTGCACCCAACCACTTGATAATCTCTGTCATCACTACCTTCTTCATTGTTGGGTTTAGTCTTCTTTGGGGCTCAACATAATTGTTGTGGCATTCTTCCAGCAGGATCTTGTGCATGCAGATCGTAGGACTGATGCCCTTCAAATTAGCCATAGTCCACCTTAGAGCATTCTTATATTGTGACAGAAAATTCACAAGAATAAGCTCTTGGTTAGGATCTAAGCTAGAAGAAATAATCACTAACAAAGTATTTTGAGATCCCAAATAAACATACTTTAAATGCGGCGGTAGTGGTTTTAAATCTAGAAATGGTGCATGTAAAAGTGATGGTTTAGGAGGAATAAATTCAGAGAAATCAAGTGATTCGAACTTTGTACCTGGTCTTGGCTTGAAATAACCAATTTGTTGTAGCTCCAGATGAGCTTCTTTTCCATCCTGATCATGCTCCTTCAGCATTTTTGTAAAGTCCTTTAATTGCGGAGAATTGTCACAGCAAAAATCTACATCTTCTTCAATTGCTGCAGCATTTATCCCGGCTATACAGTGACATTCTTCATTATCATCCATGTACTTGAGAGTGTTGAAGACATTGATGGTCATGGATTGATCTGCTACTCGCATTGTGAAGTCTCCCTTCTCATAGTCGATAAGAATCCGACTGGTTGCAAGGAATGGTCGCCCCAAGATGATGGGTGCTTTGTAGTCCACTTCACAATCCAAAATCAAAAAGTCCACAAGGAACACAAACTTACCCAATTTTACTATCACATCTTCTATTTTGCCTTCTGGTCCGACATGAGAATGGTCCGCCAATTGCAAGATGACAGTGGTAGGTCGCGTACTCCCTATACCAAACTTCTTGAATATTGCCTTAGGCATCAGATTTATACTTGACCCTAGGTCGCATAATATTTTGCCTACAAAATTGTCTCTTATCGAGCATGGAATGATGAAGCTGTCAGGATCTTGCCATTTCATGGGAAGCTCAGTCCTCCCAGAATAGAACTCCGATGCTATAGCAACTATTTCAAAATTCTTAGTTTTTCTTTTCTTTGTAACAATGTCTTTCAAAAACTTTGCATATGAGGGCATTTGATCAATAACATCTAAACATGAAATATTTATATAAAATTGGTCCAGCATACGTACAAACTTTTGAAATTGGAGATCCTCTTTATGTTGTTTCAATCGCTGAGGGAATGAGGGTGGTGGTCTTGCGTCCTCTAAAAGTTGCGATGGTGTTGTTTCTTTTGCTGCAGCATCTGCAAGCTTCTCACCAAATGCCTCAGTATTTGAGTTTTCTTCAGTTTCTTCTTGAGCAGATTTTTCTTCTTGTTGTTCAGCTTCTTTTTGCTCCTGAATGGGGGTTTCTTCTTTCTTCTTTCGTTTGAGTTGTTCCCCCGTGTTGATTTGTCTTCCACTCCTCAAGGTAAGTGTGTTGCATTACTCTTTGCCATGATTTTTAGTGACTTCAGTATCACTAGGAAAGTTGTCTCTTGGTCTTACTTGTAATGCTTGAGCAATTTGACCCACTTGAGTCTCCAGCGATCTAAGTGAAGCGTTGTGGCTTTGCAGCAGATTGTCTTGATTAGAGATGGTGGTGGAATGCTCCTACAATAATGTTTTTGTTAATGTCATGAACTCCTTAGTCGAAGCTATGAATTCTTGCAGCGAAGCTTCCAAAGAATTGTTGTGACTTTGATGATGAATTGTTTCCTTGTGTTTATTTTTCCATGGCATATTTCCTTGAAAACCTTGGACTCCTTGGTTTGTTTCCAAGGGATGCTTCCTATTCGAGCTGCTAGCTTGATTTGATCCTTGATTACCCCAAGAAAAATTTGGATGTTGTCTCCACCCTTGATTGTACGTGTTGGAGTAGGGGTTGTTGGAATTTTCGTTGAAGTTTCCAACGTAACGAGCAGACTCTAGAAGAGTTGGGTAGTATTTATCGAAGTGGTTTCCACTACAATGCACACAACTTAATGCCTTAGCATCTCGTACTTCACTAGGCTGTTGAAGATTCTTCAACATATTTGTGATAGCAGAAAGCTTTGATGAGACAAAATAAGTAGTATCGAGCTCCATCTTTCCTTGAGTTTGTCGTCTTGTCCCAAGTCTAATAGTTGGAAATTGATAATTGTTGTTGGTTATTTTGTCCAAAATATCAAATCCTTCTTCTGTCGACTTATCCAGTAGTGTCCCATTTGTAGAAGCATCTAACATCATCCTTGTGGGTGCATTGACTCCATTATAGAATATCATGATTTGAGTCCAATCTTGAAAACCGTGATTGATACACCTTCTTAGCAAGCTTTTGTACCGATCCCAACACTCATACATCAACTCATCATCCCCTTGTCTGAAGGATTCTATCTCATTTCGCAATTGAGTGTTCATGTTGAGTGGGTTGTATCTCCCAAAAAGCTTTTGCATAAAGTTGTCCATGACTCCAAACTGTCCGATCGAGTTGAGCAAATTAAATATCATAAGCTTGAGCTCGAAGTATGTTGTTTGTATCTCAGGTGTCACTATCCCAAAATTGAGGTCATCCAAGATCGGTGTCAAGTGATCTCGAATTGCCCTTGGTCTTGCTACTATCTCCGGATTTACTGCAGGTATTGCTCTAGCATTTTGATTCTGTGGATCCTGATACATGGCTCTTGTTCTTTGCTCTCGCCTCCTTTGTCTAAAATACCTTTCGATTTCCAGAATAAATGGTTTTAGGCCTTCTCGACGATTCACTCTAGACATCCACTAACCAAAACCTAAAAAGATAACAAAGAAAACAAAGATTAAATAAAAAAAATAAAAGACTCAAAACTCAAAATGAAAAGATAGAAAATATGGAAACTATGATTGAAATATCCTATTGCCTCAATCCCCGGCAACGACGCCAAAAACTTTTTGGGTGCTTGCAGCACTGAGAGATGATTAAAATATGTGATTGATTTACGTGCAAGAATACGCAAGTTTACACATCGAACAAGTAATAAAGTGTGTGAGTGAGATCGTTCCCAGGAGGATTGGGTAGGTTAATTCAAAAATAGTTAACATACACAAAAGATAAAGTAATCCTTTGTATGGACATATGCTAAAGCAATTCTGCAAGTGTCACCAAAAATTCTTTAGCAAAATAAAAATGTCACTAATGATACTGGAACAAAACAAAGATTGTCACAAAAATGCAATAGCGAATAAACAGATGTTGGAGAAATAAATAAAGCTGCACAAAGACAACACTGAAAAGATATTCAAGCTTAAGACAAGCTAGGCTTGCTATGGTATGACTTCACTGCTCTCCTGGATACTAATGTTCCCCTGGCTTACAAGTGCTCGACAGAGTTTACTGAAAATGCCTCCATTATCCCTAGTCAGAAGGCCTAACACTCGAAAATGCTAAAGCATTACCTCTTGGTCTCAACCCTAACACTCCTAATATTGATAAAGTGCTACCCTTTTTAGTCATTGAAACTCCACCTTATCCCTAAGACAAGTTAGGATTTTGCTCTCGCAGTAACCCCATTGTTCAAGTTGGTCTAACTTTGCCTATCCCTAGATCTAAGCTTCCCAAACCCCTTGAGCTATGGCTACCTCCCGGTGCTCTTACAAACCAAGGTTTAGAGTAAAAATTGTGTTAGCATTCTTGAACAAAGCATAAAGTAAATACTGGAAACAATAAACATCCATTAAAACAAAATAAAGATCATCCAAAACAAGCCTTAGCCATACTAGTTTAGTTTATGGCTAGTTATGAAAAACTATTCAACTTTCGTCCTTTGAAATACATATTCAACAACATAGAAAAGAGGTAAACAAGGTGAAAAGGAATGAAGTCTCAAACGCTTGTACCGTGACACTTTTCCTAGCTTGTCGCTCCTCCCGAAGTCGCGCAAATCCCTTGCTTGAAGCTCTCCAACAATGGTGGCTTGGCTAGAGGTTGAAGATGACCGAAAGTGGCCTCTTTTATTCTTTCTTCTCCCTCGTGCTTCCTTAAAGTTCGCTCCTTTTTTGTGCTCTTTAGCTACTGATTTTTCTTTCCTTTGCTGCACATCCAGCATGATTGTTGAAGGAGGCTTGGTCTTGTATTTATAGAAGGCTTCTAGGGTTTGGTGCCCTAAAGATGACAATGGAATATCCCCTGACATTTGTTGCAGTAGATGACAGAAATTTAGGGTCTGTAGGGAATTGTTGCAGGTCTGCAGAGGTGGTGCAACGTCTGCAGAAAATTGTGGACGGGTGTCGGGGAGGTGCAACGTCTACAGAATTTGCATAAGAGGTGCAGCTGACCTGGAAAACGCATGAAGACAGTGGGCTGCAGGTGTATCCTTTCTTTCGTTCTGTTTTGTTCGCCTACAATGTTGTAGCATCCTTGAAGTCTGATCCAACACTTGAGAAATATGCTACAGCATCTCTTCCGTTCTTTCAACTTTGCTCCAGCATTGCACAGAATCACCAATAAAATACCCTTCAAAGTAGCATCTTTTAAAAATAAAAAGAAAATAAAATAAAAAGCTAAACTAAATGCAAATACACATGAAATATAGCTAAATGCAATGAAATGAAATGCAAATGAACTTAAAACCAAACAAAACCTTAAGTAAAAGGTATAAAATATACAATTTTTAGAGCGTTAACACTAGATTAGGGTTTTAGTCTAGGATTGTAAGGTTATCCCTTTGGCCTCAAAAGGTTGAACTCTTAGTGAATTATGGAAATCCTTAATAGGAAGCTAAGTTAGTGGATGTAGGCGTGGTCGAACCACTATAAATCCTTGTGTTCATTGTTTATATCTTTACTTCCACATCAAACCACCCATATCGCCACTTCTCCACCACTTGGCATATTTAATCAGTTATTCATCGAGCACCTCCAAGCTCAACACCTTCCCAATATGATTGGAGCGTCTCCATCTACTTCGCAATTAAGAATTAAGACGTCAGTAGGAAAGATAAATTTATCCAACCTTACCAGAATATCTTCAATTTTTCCTTTCGGTTGCGCGTAAGAGCGGTCTGCTAGTTGCAGCATCACTATTGTTGGTTTTGTTTTCCCGATGCCAAAATTCTAAAATACTGACTTAGACATGAGATTTATGCTAGCACCTAATTCACATAATGCCTTGCCCACGTATTGATCACCGGTAGAACATGGTATTGTGAAACTACCAGGATCTTTTCTTTTAGTCGTGACCTTGTCATGCAGCATTGTCACACACCCTTCTTTTGTGGCAACCATTTTAAATTCTCCAATTATTATCCTTTTGGATATGATATCCTTAAAGAACTTAGCATAGTTGGGCATTTGCTTGATTGCCTCCACCAAAGGTATGTTTATATGTATTTGTTTAAGTATGTCCAGGAATTTCTTAAACTGGTACTCTTGTTTCTGTTGTTTCAACCTTTGTGGAAAATGTGGTGCTAAACGCAGATCCTCAATCTTTTCATTGCACTAAAACTTTATCTGCGGTGCGGCTATGGCATCATCCGTTGTGACAGCATCACCGGCAGTATCTGCTGGTTATTTTGCTTCAAGTTTTTCTTTAGTATCTGCTTTTGTATGTCGGCTGAGACTCCCGGCAATTTAAACGAGTTAAAAATCTCCAAAAAGGATTTAAGATACTGCCGAGCATCTTCATTGGCCGAACCCCTAAACTAACCTAGGGTATTGATCATGTTGAACATGACCAGTTTTAATTTAAAGTGCTCTGCCTCTTGTTAGGCATCACAACGACAGGAATTAACTCATCTAAATCTTCCACTAAATAAACTTGAACAGTTTGTGTGCGTTCTTATCTTGGAATGTTTATTGGGTCAACCACTGCGAAAGCACCGCGATTGTCTGCCACAGCGACATTCATACCAGCGTTGTTTTGTTGGCCAGGTTCTGCATTCATTCTTTGGCGGCACCTACGTTTCAGATCTCGTGCTATCTTTTTGATTTATAAATTGTAAGAATATTGATTAATGGTTGGATTGGACCTGGTCATACACAAAACAATCCTTGTAAGTTAAGATAAAAACTAAAACTAAATAAAATAAAATAAACGAAAAGGTACAGAAATAATTAGTAGTAAAATTGAGCTCTAATCCCCGGCAATGGCGCCAAATCTGCTGGAGGCTCGGAAGTCTTGTCTATTTCCACATTTGTTAGATTGTAATACTTTAGGTTGTCGAACCCACAGGGAATATATCGACTTCACTACTTCTTAAGACTGTACTAAGAAAGAATAGGAACACAAATAAATTGTTGGATTAGATTAACTAAATTAACTAATATAAACTAATTAACGGAAAGATAATTATAAGAAGGATGAGGTTAGGTTGAGTATTTTGTAGAGGAGAATTCAATTATATTATTTATCCACTTATTAATGCAATGGGTTGAATTTTCGTCTCGACGGATCTCCCAAAGGGTCGTCGTAGCTACCTAGGCGGGTTATGCATTGTCGAAAATTCAACTTCCATAGTTCGACAGAGCATCCTTTTATGTATTTCTTCCTTATCCCTAAGTGAAGAGAACTGTTGAAATCCACGTCTTGATGATACCTCACGGTGTGAATCAAGGGCGAACAACAACCAAATACATATGTCTTGTTAGTAGTTGAAATCTTGGACGGCTAATCTCTTAACTGGATTAGTCGATGTCCTTAAGCAAAGACTATATTCTCTCGTTTTGTGAGCATAACTCTCTCGATATTATACAAATATATTTTCCTTCACATACGTATCATCTCAAGCTCATATGCAAAGAAAGTTAAGTGCCAAGAGAGAATAAACTATGAAATAAGTTTTGTATTAATAAATATTAAGAACAATACAACCTTCTTCTTCAACTACTCCAGAATCAACCTAAACCTCCGAAGAAGTTAGAACATAATGTGGTCGGTGGCTAAAGATGTGATATGTGTGTAAACCGACTCGACTCCACGCTAAACCTAAACCTAATAAGTGCTTTATATAGGCCAAGCCCTAAGTTGAGTTTTCTTTGCAAGGAAAGAGTTCTAAAAGGGAAATAAATATAACTCCTAATTAAACTGTATTATTTTATTCTTATTTTCTAAAATATTTCTTCTTTCTTGCAGTTGAATTTGACAAGGGCTTGACCTCTTAAATGGGCTTCGTCTTTCTCTCGCTCTTTGTTCGTTAAGATCGATATCTTTTTCTCTCTCTATCGAGCACCATTTGTTATCTTCACACTGCTATCGCGGCCTCCAAAGTCCTATCGTGGCGGGTGCTTTATCTACAATTCAGCATCTATCTTCTTAATTGGTTGTCTTTGTGATGTAGTTTCCTATCTAAGAAAGAAAACTATCAAACACATATGTTTTATGTCAAATAATAGATAAATTCATAAAATTAATGTTCGGATGCTGAAGTATGGAAAGTAACTAGAAATATCCATTATCACCTTTAAATTTGTCTTTATTAGCAATAAACTATGGGAAATGATATAAAAATGAGGACTTTTGAGTACTCATCAACATAAATCTTAAACATTCAACAATCATCCTCATAAAATATGAAAAATAAAGCAAAGGAAGGAGGACTAGAAGACACCCTCGGTTGCGCAGGCTGTCGGCTCTTCAACCACCACAAGACGCCTTGGTGTGCTAGCCCCTCTTAGTGCCTAGCACACCACTTCCTTTGAGCTCTATCAATGGAGGACACTTCAGCCGGAGTTTGGATGAAAAAGGTGAGAGCTTGCCTCCGCCATAAACCTCTCCAAAGGTACCTCTTTTCTGTGTTTTTTTGCTCCTCAAAAAGGCCTCTCCTTTCTTTTAGGTCATCATGGCTTAAAAAAGGGTGAAAATCTAAAAGATAGTGAAAATTCCTTTTCTTCCCCCTTTCACGTGATGGTATTTCTGCAAAGATGGCAGTGGTGACAGTGGTCCCCTACTGAGGTGGCTCATAGGCAGACAATATTGGTTGTGGTCCCTACTGTGGTTGTAGCTAGGCTGTAATGGCATCAACTGACACTCTTATCAAAATATTTTTTTATCGTTTAGCTGAGCATAGGAGTCCACCAGATTTGCCATGACATTTTCTCATTACTATTCTTCTGCGAATGCCATGAAAAATATCCTCAACTTCAATTTTTGTTTTACCTGCACAGCACAACTCAAAAGAACTACCCTTCTCATGAAATAGCATCCATTGCCACACAAAAATGCCAAGGCTTATCTAAGAAGCTACATGCAAGTATATGAACCTAAATGCAACTAAATGAGCCTAAATGAACTTAACAACACTCAATAACTTAAGTAAAAACGTCTGAAATATAGCTTTTTTGTATAGTTATCATTTGATATTGTGAACACACAAATTATTTTTAATTTAATGTTGGTGTTTATCCAGTTTATTGTTTATCATTGCAATTTAAATTGTTTGGGCGTAAGTGCATTTTTATTGAAACAACCATTAGTGAAAAGCTAATTCGTCTTAGAAGATGAGGAGAGAGTTTGAACGACTAAAAAGAATTTATCGATCGATGAAGTTAATCCAAATTTAATACAATGATATATTATCGAGATTTTTTCGATCATCAATTCTTTTGTTAGAGATAATTAAAAGACATTAAAAATAACTATGTCGAGCATTAAAAAAAAATTCACAATAATTCTAGCGACAACTACACGCTACTCTGTCAACTTAATTTTTTCTCTTGTTTATCAAATTCCCTTAGATTAGTGTTGTTAGTTTAATTACTTTATTTAAATATTATTCTCTATCATCACTAATCTTATTCTTTTTAAGTATAAAAAGCTAAACATCAAATTTCATTAATCACTATAAAAATAATCTTAATTTATATTATTAGTTAGAAAGTGTATATTTATACACATTAAGTTATACTTACATCACACAATACATTTTATTTTATTATTTATTTATATTTGATCTTTTAATGTTTCCTAAATAAGAAAAAAACACAACATAGTGAGTTTTTTTATATATTTTTTAGGTCTTAGGGGTAAAGAATTCTTGATTTTTTTAAAAAAAATATTAATTATCTGATTTTTTTTTACACAATTAAATCATTAAACCAATAAAGTAAATCAATGTGAATTATTTTAAATTTGTTGATGCAATACGTCGCATTAGAGTGTTACCATTTTACAGTTTTTAATATTTTTATTTAATTTTTAAAAAAATTAAAATTCTAGAAAATATATAAATAAATATTTATAAATGCAACGCAAAAAAAAAAATTATGTACATAATCTTTTTATAAAATTTAAAATCTAAATTTTAAACCTTAGCCCTTAAATTCTAAATTTTATCCATAAACCTTAAATTCTACGCCCTACACACTAAACCTCTAAATTTTAAATCCTAAATTTTAAGATTAAAAATTTTATGTAAATTTAATATATAAAATTTTATGCATTAAAATATTTTTTTATTTTTTATGGAAATTACAAATGAAACACAAGGAAACTTTGGATTTTTTGGTCATTTAGGATTTTTATTCGTGAAAAGAGGTATTTATAATTTATTTTGGAATTTAGTTAAAAAGCTACAATGTAGGTAAGAGAACACCACCTACACATGGTAACTTCGAAAAAGACGTCACCTGTATATGATGTTCTCTTTTCTTTTATCAATTTTTAAAAAAACACCATTTACACACGACATTCTCCCATTTACATACCGTAAAAATTATTTTAAAATTTAAAATACAGGCGAAGATCTTATATTTTGAAATAAAAAATTAAATTAATTTTAAGATAAACTACACCAGTGACCACCCAACTAATTGGGGATACCTATTTTGACCACCCAACTAAAGAACTCGTCAATCAGGTATCCCAACTTTGAAACCCTACCTATTTTGGCCACTGTCGTTAAAATTTTAACGGAAAAGTTAACAGCAGTTAACAACAGTGACGTGGCTGTTAATTAAAATTGATAAAATTACACATTTAATCCCATAATTTATTTATTTTTTTAATTTAATCCTAATTTTAAATTAATAAATAAAATTAAACATCCAATCGATTGATGACGCGTGTCACCACCGGATTGGATGATTAATTTTATTTATTAATTTATTTTTATTTATTATTTTATATATATTCTTCTCCAATCAGGTGGTGACATGTGTCACCACCGGATTGGTGAATGATTAGTGAAAGAAATAAAATGTGAAGGTTTTTACATGCAAGGGGATTTGAACCCACAACCCCTAGCATAGTAAACATCCAACCAATGAGAGAACCAGTGGGTCAAGTTACTTTTAATTTTATAATATATTCACATGTATTATTAAGTGATAAAGTTTTAGTAAAAGCCTAGAATAACAAAATTTCAAGTCCATTAATATTTAAATTAAAATATTAAATATTTAAATTAAAATAATAAAAAATTTAATAAATAAATCAAAATAATTAAATATTCGAATATTAAATATTTGAATATTTTTATTTAATATTATTCGAATTAAGATATATGAATAATATTAAATAAAAATAAAAATATTAGTTGAAAAATAATAAATATTCAAATATTTTGATTAAAAAATATTCAAATAAAAATATTTATATTTTAAATATTCAAATAAAAATATTTGGATATTCGAATAAAAATTATAAATATTTAAATATTTTTTATTCTAATATATGAATAAAATCATGAATATTCGAATATTTGAATTTAAAAATATTCAAATAAAAATATTTAGATTTTAATTATTCGAACAAAAAATATAAAAATGTTTAAACAACGAAATTCAAATATTCGAATAATTAAAATCTAAATATTTTTATTTGAATATTTAGATTTTAATTTATTCGAATAATTAAAATCTAAATATTTAATATTTTTATTTAAATATTAATCGATTTAACAAAGGTAATTCAAATTCTAAGAGATAACCATTTAATACCACTCTTTCGGATTTTATATCAGAAAGTTATATTTGCCCAGTGGTTTAGCCTCTTGCTTATAAAGTAAGGGGTCAAGTGTTCAACTCCCCTTGGGGGTATTATCACTTTATTTTCAAGCTTCCCTTCTTTCTCTCCAATCAGGTGGTGACACGTGTCACAAATCGGTTGGGTGATTAATTTTATTTATTAATTTATTTTTATGATTATTTTAAAATAATAAATAAATTTGAGGGATTAAATATGTAATTTTACAAATTTTAATTAACGTCCATGTCATCACCATTAACTGTCACGTCATCACTGTTAACTTTTCCGTCAGATTTTTAACGGCAGTGGCCAAAATAGGTAGGGTTTCAAAGTTTGGATACCTGATTAACGAGTTCTTTAGTTGGGTGGTCAAAATAGATATCCCCAATTAGTTGGGTGGTCACTGGTGTAGCTTACCCTTAATTTTGTAATTTCCCAAACTTGGGAGACGATGGAACACATTATAAAACCTATCTAACTAGCCATTCCAAACCAAAATACATTTTCTTGTTCTACTACTCCAGGCTTCCGCCGTGGAGTTAAACCCATTTAAGAAGCAACAGATTTAGCGCCACCGAAAGCTGTTCCTATCCTTTTCCAGTCATGGTTTACTCCAAATACTCTTCCTAGTTCCTACCTCACATAACTCAGAACCAACCACAAAAATAATCAATACCCAGTACACTATATTTCCTTCTTTTGCTACCTGTTGAGCAATTCAAAAACACCATTCTCAAAAACCATGAAATCTTCTTATGGGGTCTCTCTTTTTCTCCTATTTCTCTTCTTTCCTGCTTATGTTTTCAATTACAATGAAGCTCAGGATACTACAAGTATGGCACAGGTAACTCAGAACTCTTGCTTTCAATGCTTACATCCCTTTGCTTTTCATGTCAAAGAAAACTTTTTTCAACTATTTGATTTTAAACGGAATTGAAGGTAAAAGAGTCTTCAGAAATGGTTCCGATTTTGGAAGAGAAGATGATTTGGTTCAACGAAAGCAAAAGGAATTTAAGGAGATTTCAGATATGTGCTGTTTGTACATGCTGCGGTGGAGCTAAAGGCATGTGCTTGCCATCTCCTTGTTGCTATGCCATCAATTGCAACATTCCAAAGAGACCCTTTGGTTTCTGTTCTTTCACTCCCAAGACCTGTAATTGCTTTGGATGCCATCTCTGATTTCAACAAAGGATGGACAGAGGAGATTCTTGATTCTATTGGGATTATGGGAGGGGTGAAAGATAACATATTTTTTCTTCATTGATTTATTTATAAAGTTGCTGTGGTAGTTTCTGCTTCCTTCATGACAAAGATTCAATATGCTTTGTTATTTTATTGTTTTGTTCATATGTTTAAACTTTATGTAGTAGTGGGGTAAATGATTTGCCGAATGCAAGGTGGAACAAAAACTGATCTTAGTTTAATATCAATTGGTTGTATGCTTCAACTTGATGTTATAAGGTATCTTACAATTGTTTGCATAATTGTACAGGATTTTATATTTTTATTCTCTTAGTTGCTCAGGGTTTTATCTTGAATAATTAAAATTTACTTATACATTTAATTTTAATGTAAATGAGAATGAGATTATTATATTTAAATTGTAAGAATAAGTGAATAGTAACGGTAAAAATAACTATAGAAATCTTGATAAATATTTACAAAGGTCTCAATATTTAATAATTAGGCATAAAAAAATTAATTAAATCTAAATAAAAGGCTACTAAGTATTCTCAAATCTTAAATATTATTCTACATATATATAACATATCATTATCGTTAATTTTTTAACTATCTAATTATTATGCTAGTTAAAAAATGAGATATTTATCAAAAAAAAATATAAATTAATGGCTAAATTTATTCTTAAAAAATGAGGGTCAGAATGATAAAAATCATAAACGTTAGGGGTTAAAATTATTTTTATGCCTTAATAATTTTAACTCTCGTTTACCTATCTATCTATCTATCTTATTTCAATATTATAATTCATCAAGATATTTATGCATTTTGTTTAAACTTTATTAAGTTTGGGTGGCTTTCCTAGTAATTTATCCTTGTAGTTTATGTTTAATTTTTGAATTATTGGTGCATATTATATTTACTTTTCACATTATAGATTGCTGACAAGAAAGATCAAACCAAGAATACAAGAACATTATCAAGTATTACATACTAGATTGATTTGGCTAAAAAAAGAAATCATTACGTGTTAAGTTGTTGCTATAGTTTTTAAATTGTTTATTTATTATTTGTAAATTTAAATTTATCATTTATATTTATAATTTTGAAGATTTAATATTGAGTATTCATTCTAATATATTAAGATTTATATAATATTTTTTTAATAAGCTAAAGTGATTACGGTAGTATTAGTTCTAGGATATAGAATCCACTATTTAACATTGATCGCTCAGTTACTCTGTTGAGATCGTTGGTGCTCGAATCCCTGAGTTCTAGAAACAACAACTGTTCCTTTAACTACTTGGGCTAGAGAACTCGTGCAGATTATATATTTTTAACTGTATTGAATGTATGACTTTTAAACTAAACTTTATCATATATTTAGTCAATAAAGTAATAATTTTTGTTAATTATTTTTGTGATGAGGATCATCTGAATTCCGTGGATACGAGGACAAAAAGTATATACTGAAGATTTTTCAAAATCACTTCCAAATTATTAGATATTAAGTAAAAAAATACGCTCGATTCTCCTCCCTTTCATTTTCTCTTCTCTACTTTCCTTTGCATTTGAGCAAACGAAGTTTATGTCTTAGTGAAAGTGTGTCCATCGTAAGTAAATTAAGTAATCCAGGTAACAGTTCTGAAAGGGAAGTACATTGAAATTGTCGTTTTGGACTTGGCTTTTCCCACAGATTAGGAATTACATTTTCAACACATGTCTATGGGACTTTGGTATGCTGCATATACGGTGTTGCAAAATTCCGGCCGGTGATACTTTAATTCAGGTGGTCCAACCGGGTGGGGGTGGGGGCGTATGAAGAGGTGGAAAAGCCCTAAACAGAAAAGGGTTTTAAATGTTGGATAAAGAGAGTTAATGTCATATACATGTTGCCAATACAGTATATAGCATTAGTATTAATAAGAATGGGGTGGTTGTTTGTTGGATAGAGCCAATTAAACCATTGACCTACTACTTCGCTACAGTATTAATAAGAATGGTGCCTTTTTCTACCCATTAATGCAGTTTCTTTTATTTACGACGTATTTCGAACAATTCAGATCCATAAATTTATTATAAAGCGATTATCTAACTTAATTTATTTTATTTACAATGTTATATTTTGAATATTTAACTTTAAAAATTTAGCATGAGATTACAAGATGGTTCCTCTGTCCAAAGTTTAAACACATACACCAAGTTCTCTTTTATCGATCCTTGGTAACAGCTATAACACGAAATCAGTTAGAACAACAAAGGCAGCTTATTTCTTAGCAGTTCCCACATACATATTTTCTTTATTACAGCTAAAAAATGGGTTGACTTTAATTCTGGACCTGTAGTACCAATAAACAAATGAACTGAACTTGGCACCCATACGAAGATCAAGTTGTCGAAGCCAGAGGAAAGAACCGATCATAGTATCGGCGTAGTGTCTTCCTTTCAGTTTTAAACATCTATAATGCACAATGGTGTACATACTACATAGTTTACATGGGTTTAGCAGGGGCACTTTATTTCTGCTATTGATATGGATCAACCCAGCATTTATCGTTCTTGACAGCTTTTTCCCATCGTTTTTTGAAGATATCTAACTCGATATACGACTGTCTCCGTACCTGTACAAATCAAATTCATACTACACTAAGAAAAAAGTGTTTTCAAACATTTAGATGACGGCCAAGGGAGTCAATGCCTAACCAAATAGAAAAAAAAAAAAAAAAGTGTTCAATCTGTTCAAGTTTTGTGGCATTTTCTATAATGGAACATTCAAAACTTCCATTTCCTTTTGGGACTTTTCGATTCTAGATGGCGGTCGATTCAGAGCAGGATGATGAATATAATATGTTTCCGGTTACTAACAACTAATCAATGCATCATTTCAAAAGAGAATTTATATTAATGCATGAGTCTCAAAACATGGATAAAGATCAAAGGACCGGTAAGTTAGACTAGCTAAGGAAGCTGGACAACAGAATGCAATATCCCCAGATACACTTACTTCTACTCTAGGATCTCTTCCTTGTGGATGAGAAAATGTCTGCAATAAAGAAACGGACGAAAGGGGTTAGCAAAGTGTACAATTTTTTCACAATTATGGATGGACACATCAATTACTGCACAAATGTGTTATGGTGTAAGTTTCTTATATTGATCTTCAGGGACTAGACTTTAGCAAGAAAACAAAATCTGTTCCAGGATGAATAACTTGGATTAGAGATGCAATTAAACTATATTATAAGTGACACAACAGTAGCAGTAAAGAACTAGCATAAACTAGGACCAGAGATGCAACAATCTCCACATTTCCTAGCACATTATTCTCGGATGTTTTGCTTTTCTTTAGCGCAACGTTAACATCTCGTTGATATAGCCGTTAATTTCTGTCCAGCAAAAGAAGAAAAAAGCTGTTAAATTTCTAACCTTGTTTCCACTTTTAGTAGTAGAGTGATTTTTTCCAGGTGTGCCTCCTAGCGTAGGTCGATTGTAATGGACTATGTATTCAGCATCCACAACACCAATGTTTTTGGTTCGGTCACCCTATTAAAAACATGTTATGCAACATTCGTTTTGGCTTAACAAATATGAAGGAATCCATTTAAAAGTAGCTTGCCTGTGCACAATAACCAAGTTGCATATCTAGGCCCCATGCATGAATCAAGTCGTTCTAGAAAACCAAAGGGAAAACAGAAGTTAATAACTGAATAACAGATGTAGGAGACAATATTAAAATCGAGGGATGTTCACCAGCATGAAGAACTAGAGCAACAGCTAAAAGGAAGCAATACCATATAAGAAAATGTAATATATAACAAGGTGTTAACCCACAAAAGATGAAGTTCAGTTAATTTAGCTCCATGATAAAAATGTATCATCTCGTACTTTGCAGTAAACGGCACGCTGGAAAAGATACATAGCAATTTACCTCCCTCCCCCTCCCAGAAAAAAGGAAAATAAAATGAAGTAAAAGAACAGTGGTCAAAAAAAGGCAAACCTGAATCATGTACCATACACAACGCCAGGCAGTTCTTGAGAAAACAGGAGCCATCATTTCTATCCATCTGTAACATTCTCTTCTCAAATTATAAGTAGAACCAACATTTGATAATCTTTTCAAACCGAATAATTTTGTCCTGAATATAAGCACAAATTTTAATAACCAAAGAAAAATATCTAGTATTTTCTCAATATAAAACTTTACCCTGTGCATGGAGGTGCCTTACTATCACCATCACAACCTGTCCTGTTAGACCCATGTTTAAAAATTCTCCTGAAAATTGAAACCAAACACAATGATGCAAAGTGAGAAACTAATTTAAACTGTCTGCATATTGAACAATGGGTGCGCCGGTATGGGAAAAAAATGAATTCGTTATACTCCAGATATAACAGAACTAGCATTCAGAGGAGATACAAGAAATAAATGAACACAAGAACCTGTGCACTATTGATTTCCTTCCACGCGCAGTAATTTGATGGTGTACCTCTGATTTAGAAGGATCAAGAGCAGGCTGTGATATTTCTAACCTTTCATGTTCAACAATTGACACATATCTGACAATACCAAATTAACTTTTAATTTTCAGTTTCGAGCATCTATAAAATAGACTCTCAGTAGAAATTATATAAAAGATGCAGTCATTTTCAACTCTTCAGAGCATAAAAGTAACCTATGGCTATAACTGCTACACTGATAGGAGAATAATTCTTCATCAATAGACAACATAAACTTCAAAGTTTATGCACGTTCAACACCGCTGCAACTTCCATCACTTATCACGCATCATAGGCTTATTAGCAATTCTTTTCTATTTGGATTATAATGGATTTTCTTCCCTCAAAGTGACAGAAATGAACAGCAAGCTTTTGTTATAGATCATGTTCTAGTCTGAGACAATTGCATTCAAATTCAACTTACTTTTTGGGGTGAAAATCTTCTACTCCAAGGTCCTCATCCCAGAGGAAAATGTAACTATATTCCGAAACTAAATCAGGGTGTAAGAAACGCTTTGCAAACCACCTATTCACCAAGAAACAAAATCCAAAGAGAGATTTAGAATACCGCTACGTCCTCTATAAGTTGGTACTGGTTTGGAAGCCTAAGATGTCTTACCATTTAGTTTGATTGCAAGCCGAAACATGTATGACTTTCTCACTCCATTCAAAATTCTTCCATCCACCAACATTACCATCATAGTGGAAAAGCATTACAACAAAACCACTAGATAGAAACTGTACAATAGTAAAAAAAGGGCAATTCAAATATAAATAGAAGCAAACATTATAGAAAAGATCAAAGGAATCATATTTTACCTTTTTGACCATCTTATGTACAAGATCCTTTTGCTCAATTCCGACAGCAACCGCAAACAAGCTGGTGGATGTCTTGTCCTTTATACAAACAATACGCCCACATAATCAGAACAAAATTCGATATTAAAGTTGGATAGCTAAATGGCATTAGTTGCATTAACCAAATTAACATCTACCGCGATATTAATGACATGCCAACTTTATGATAAAGTACATGATCCACAAATTCGATTCCCAATGTTAAAGTGAGAAAGAAGTCTACAAGATTAAGTGCCTAGTCATCATCGCTTGAAATTTCTGTTAGTCATTTCTTAGAGTTTTACCTTTGGGAATCCCCATAAAGGTCTCATCTGCAAGTTAGACCTATTTGTGATGATACCTTCAGGCAATGACTCAGTTCCAAGGGGTCTGCATTGGTTCTGAAAATACAAACAAACACGAGAAACATATATCAGAATGTTGATTGGTAGAACAGAAAAGGTTTCAGAAATGAAGAATGTGATTTAAGTAAAACCTACAAAGACTCATAAACATACCTTGCACTTGTTGGAGCTTTGCAAAAGATCAGTCACTCCTCCCCACATAAACAATTTCTGCATAAAGGGAACAACTATTATTCTCTAATGAATACATTGCTTTGTATTTGATCTCTGAGACCAACTTCCATAAGACACTCGGATAAAATTGAATCATAGTGAATTAAAATAAGTAATGTTTGAAGAAAAACACACAAACAGATGCGCGCTCACGAAAAGCGGCATATGTACCTCGTTGCTTTCTGGTGCTACATAAGAACTCCCAATGAAGTAAATTATACAAAGCAGAGCAGTGGCTGGAATAAGGCTACAAAGACATGAGCTCGAACATTTTCGTTCGACGACCAGAGGTATCTGTCAAGAGAAGAACAAAGACAACAAAGAGAATACTAAGGCATAATAATTTAACTAGACCTATCCCCAAACTCAGAACTATCTAAAAATTTGGCGGCAGTGACCAACAAGCATACTTGAGGGCAAAAATCTCAATACAAAAATAAAATAAAATTATAAACATTAGTGATTCACAAAATAGAAACATTAAGACAGCTTAGAGGTTGATGCATCCCCAAAAAATTTACCTGCACACCCAAAATGATTGACAGCAGATGGAATTCTCAAATAGCTATAAATTACAGCTTTGGCTATATTTTTCAAGCAAGCAAAAAAGAAACAAATACGATGATCATAAAGAAAGTCACTTTTGCAGTGGGGAAAAGAAGCTCAAATTTCTAGTGAAGTGGGGAAAAGAATTTAAAAACTGTAAAGTAACTTTTGCAGTGCGGAACATGAACATTAGAGAGAGAACTGAAGTCAAGCACCATGAATTAAATTTAACAAGAAAAGATAAGTTGGAGATAATTATATTCAATAAACAGAACTTACACGATCTCTTGATTTCATAGTTGGTATGAATGAAACATGAAAGAACTTCAGGTTAAGCTGCTATGTCTGGGTTTTCTCATAAAGCGGGTGTTTTCCACAGAGATATAAATGATGATTGGAGAGAGAAATAAAATATTTAATTATTTTATATAATAAAAATAGTGATTATAACCGAACATGTTCTAAATAATGTTTATATATTTGTTTAAATTATTTTATTAATAAAAGATATATTATTAAAAATTAAATAAACATATAAATAAGTATTACCTTATAATTATTTTAAAATTATTTAAGTAATAATAATATTTATTAGGAACATATGTAAACCGAAGAACACGGTGGCGTGGAAAGAAACTTGCAGCTATTTATTCATTTCCAGTTTCCATGCTCCCACGTTTTCTTGGTTCTCATTTTACCGAGAGATTATTAATCCAATTAGGATAGTTAATCTTTAAATAACCACTTAATAACTACACACTCACTAAATCTATGTAGAAAAAATGTGATAATTCACTTAAAAAAAATTAAAATCAACGATCCTGATTAATTATGATCATGGATGATGTGGTGAACAAAATTCACCTAAATAATAATTTTTCCATTTTACCGTAAATTACATGACATATAATTGACATGTGGATGGTGCATAAGAGTGAGCATTACGTTGAGTCTCATCGAATTAAAAATTTTAAATTATATAAATCAAAATATTATATTTTATAATTTAAGTTTTAAATTAAGTTAATGAAATTTGTGTAAAGTTTAAATTGAGTTTTTAAATTTTTATATAAGTTGAATTATAATTATTTATTATAGTATAGTATAATTTAGTTTTAATTTAAATATTTTTTTAATTATATATTTATATATATTATCACTTTTTTATATATGGTATATATATATATTATTTTTTATATTAGTATAAATATTATAAAAATTAAAAAAATTGACTCAAACTTAAAAATTAATCTATTAATTAATATAATTTTGACTAATTCAAATTTTTATTTCATAATTCAAATTTTATTTGAAATTTTTTAAGTCGGGTCAAGTTGAAACAAATTAATTTTTTTTTATTTTGAGTTGAGTAAAAAAATTCATTTATTCGAATCGAGTTAAATTTTATTCATTTCTCATGATATATTATTTATACAATTAAATCCTTAGTCACTTTAATTATAACATTAAATTCTTTTATTTTACTTTGATTATATTGTAAGGTCTCTAAAATCTATAAAGGATGTGTTTATGGATGTTCCGAACAATATCCTTTTAGACCTTGAATTTTAAGGAAGTATTAATTTTATTAATAAATTTTATGATAATTGTAAGTTAATCAATGAATATTTTGATCTTTATTATTGTCTATCATCGACCATTCGCAACAGGATCGATAAACTTTAGTGAAGGTTAGATGATATCAGATTTGAGGAATTTATTTAAAAATTTGAATAATAATAATCAATCTTATGAGAAAATGAATAATATATCTCGAAACTGACGTAAAAATATAAGTATTATTTAAATAACATAGCTTATTCTTATTTTATTGTTACTATTATTATTTAATATATTATTTTTTAACAAAATTAACATAAGTATTGATGATTAATTAATAAAATTATTTACTTATTCTCGTTTTTTTTCCTTCGATAGTAAATATAAATATTATTTTTTTAAAATTATTAAAATGATTATTTAAAGAATATTATCAATCATTAGATATTGTCATATTGATCATTCAATCATTATACTGATACTATTAGTGTTTAAATTTATAAACTTTAAAAATAATAACTATTTTTTTAATCATTGAGATTAGATAACTCATACGTATAAGTATGAATTAAAACCAGAAGATGCTATTAATCTTTATTCTCATTATTTCTGTCCATTTCCCTTTTTGTCGGTGTCACGCTTAACACTTTTTCCTGTGTGGTTAGACACGCTTCAAAGTGGAAAGCAACCTAATTAGTTGGTCTTGCCGTTTTCTTGGGTTTACTTTTTTGACTGATTTATGTGTTAATGAACTCAAAACACGATTTTCATGTTTCAAAAACTTGTCTTTTTATACGTTCGAGATTGATTTGATTTTTTTATGAGGAATCAGAATTGTATTAAAAGTCAGAGATGAAATATAAATATTATTTAAATAAATTATATTAAATATTATTAAATTATAAATATTATTTATATTTATTTTTTAAATAGAGTCGTTTTTAGGTCTAGACAGGAAAGACAATCACCTAGGACGGTAGTACCCTTGGTTAATTAAATTAAAATAATTATTTTTTAATTATTTAAATTTATTATTTTATCGTTAAATTGTATTAAAAAATAGACAAGACATATACTAATAATTTTCTTTTATACTAAAACAAATTAGTAACGACTAAAATATAACAATAGTTTCTAAAAAACTTAAACTAAAAAAAAATACTTGAGTTTCACTACAATTTTTTAAAATTTAATTATATTTTTATTATTATTTTATTAAATAAACTTTAAAAAATATTATTCAAAATTGATAATTTTTATAATTAATTATAAATTTATCGGTATCTAATTAATTCAGGTATTAATGTATTATAGAGTCATAATTAAGATTATAATAATATTTTTGATTTTAAATTGAAAATAAAAAATTCATATACAACTATAAATAATATTTTCATTATTCTTGTTCTTCAAATCTCAATTTTTTATCACATCACCTTTTTTAATGTTATTTTCTCACAATTTATTTTAAAATTTTGATTTATAATTTCTAATTCGATATTTTAAAAAGACAATGATTCGTTTATTCAAAAAGACTATAGTTTATATTGATTGTTGATATGCTATAACTAAAGTTTAAGTCAAAGTTTTAACTACAAAAACTCAAGTATTATCACTTTAAGCTTTTTTTATAATTTTTATTATATAATGTTTAGGCGAAAAATACTCATAGAAGTTATTTCGTGTAAGTTTGATATTTAATAAAATTTTTTGATACTTTTTTTTATAATTATTGAGTGTAATAAAAAAATAATTTAATTTAATTTTTATTTTTTAAATTTAATTTTTTAATATTTATTATTAGGGGTTTTATTTTTTAGATTTACCTATGGACCACTAAAATCTTAGAAACAACTCTACTTTTAAATTTCAATTGGTTTAGTTTTTTTCATTAAATTTAAGTTTAAATTTTAAATATATTATTTTTGGTTAATACTTTAATGAAACAATGATATAACGTATGACATGATGACTTAAATTTTATATCATAATGATAATGAATAAGTGAACGGTGATATTATGATCGGTGTTGACACTAGGTGAATTTTAGATTTAAAGATTAAGATTCTAGTGAATTTTGGAATTTTTTAAACTTTAGATTTTGAGATTTATATATTTATGTTTTTCTAATATTATTTATAATAATATATTATATTATTTGTATAGATTAATATTATTTATATAATAAAATAAATTATATTAACATTGGATTCTAAAGGTTTTAGGTTTAAATCTTAAGTGTAAATTTTTTTCATATTTTCCACCAGCAAGATGACGATATTTTAGGCCATTCAACAGAGTGACATATTCGAAATAGAGACAATATAAATATTATTTCGATAAACTACATCCATGACCAATCAGTTATTTGTCTGATTTTATTTTGACCATTAAATTAAAAATTTTATTAATTAGATCATTAAACTTTTAAAAATATTATACAATTGCACATATATTTTATTTGTTTAATTTAATAAAACAATCATGTAAAAAAGGAGGACTAAAATGCAACACGAATCTATTTATAAGATAAAATTTTCGGTTAGACAATAATATGTATCATTATCTAATTGTTAGAATAATTTATTAATATAAATTAAAATTAAATTGATAAAATTTATAAACAAAAGAAACTAAATGTATTATTATATAAATTTATCTAACTTTCATAATATTGTTTTCATAAAAAATAACGATAAGTGATCTATTGAAATCATTTTACAAGTTCAATGATCAATATAAAATTAAATTTAAGATTAATTTAACATTACTTTTAAAAAGGTTTTTTAAAAAATATTGTCATGGCGAAATTTTATAAAGTAATTTTTATGGCATTACTAGTAAAAAAATTAATTTAAAATAAAATATTATTTTTAAATATTATATTCTAAAATTTAAAATATAATAAATTAAATTATAGTTAAATCTATTAATATTATAATATATAAAATATAAAAATATAAATTATAATAAAAATATAAATATAATAATTTATTATTAATATTTTATATACTTTTAAAAAATATAAATTTCAAATAAATTATAAATGATTAATATAATTAAGTTATAAATATATAATTTTTAAAAATATTTTATTATAACTTATTATTAATATTTTTTATATAAAATATTTAAAAACATAAATTTTTAAAAAATGAAAAAAATAAAATAATTTACTTATCAATTTTAATTCGAAATTTTGACATTTTAATATTTTACTGAAAATTTTATTGATAATTGAAGTTTGACTTTTAAAACTCTAAAGTTGTCTGTTTCAAAGAAAACCTTTATACCTTTTTCACGTGTATAAATGGAATTGCAAAAAAACTTCTATAAAGTTGATTGATGTTTGAAATAATTACGGGTAAATTTTTCTTTTCCTTCTGACTGGACTTTCTACGCTAAAGTTAAAACATATGTAGTAGCTTTTTGGATGGATTGAAAGGGTTTGGCTAAAAAAAAACTTAAAAAACGCCTAAAAAAGGCTCATGTATAATATGTCATTGGATGATCTCAAATTGATCTTGACTGTTCAATTAAAAAAATAAAGGTAACCTTCTTTTTCGATTACCAACACTTAAAAAAATTAAAAACCTTTTCTTCCTCCCCGATAATCTCCTCTTCTCAAAACGCTTCCTCTTCAATTTCTGAACCTAAGGTAATAATTCATCCTTTGGTTCTTCTAAGCATCGTCAATAACTATAATCGCGTCGTCGGAGTTTTTCTTGGTTCTTTCTTCAAAGGCGCCATCGATGTCAGTAACAACTATACAGATTTCTCCCTTTTATTTTTTGAATTTTGTTCTAGATCTGTTTTGTTTGCTTTAATAAATGATGTTTAGGGGAAACTCTGTTCTTATCTTTAATGCTAATTGAAATGAATATACTTTTTAATTTTAAGTATTTTAGATTAGTTTGAGTTTTAGGGTTTTTAGACCAGAATGTTCGATTTTGATTTAAAATTGTTAACTAATTTCTCATCATAGAGTATATGCTGCTTGTAGTTTATCTATTCTCTTCTTTCTTGTTTAAGCTGATGAGTTAATGTTTTGTATCTCTGAATTTGTTTTAATAATTGTTTTAGCTAAGAAACATGTTGTTGGTTGGTATAGTAATGGCCCAAAATTACAGGAAAATGATCTAGACATTTATAGATTATTTCACAAGTAAGATTCTATTAATTGTTATTTCTTATACTGTTTTTTTACTTTATTTTGGAGTCTAATTTTTTAATCAAGTATCTTTGATATTATATCTTTGATATTACGTGCAAACGTTTCTAAGTTGTAATACTTTGATTGATTCCTAATAGTTATATTTTTTGATATGTGGATGATCTTAGCGATCTTAATCTTCACTTTGTGGAGTCCCTTGCCCTTACTCCTCTGGAAGTTCACATTGATTTAGCTGTTCAGCAACAGTAAGTATTTCTCTCCTAAACTTATCTTGCATTCTTCATATTATACTGTTGTAGTCAATTATTTTATTTTAACTTGAAAGTAAATACTTGGTACGAGCTCATATATGAATCTTTTTGTGTATTTTAATCTTGATATTTTAATATGCCTAAACATGAACTAGCTATAATTTTTTTGTAAGGAGTTGTTACTTGTATGTACTTATTGGGCATTTGAACTAATATATTGGTAATGATGCAGAATGTCACTCAAAAGAGTCAAAAGATTTTATGTTCACGTTCTTTCTAAAATTGTTGCTCATGAAATTGAGGAGATTGATATGTCAGTAGATGAAATGTTATCTTCCCTAAAAGTTGCCTTGTTTGAATAATTCTTATTTATTGGATTTGTGGACCATTCATTTTCTTACAATATCTCCCTTTTTACCCACAAACAAGAATAGAGCACTTATTAGGGATATTAAAGATACAACCATTAGTACACTTGTAGCTGAAGTTTTTTTGTCTTCATTTATTTTTCAATTATAGCTAGTACTAAAACTTTGTTTTTTGTGAAATAATTTTAACAAACAGACACACCTTGATCTTAATGGCAGGTAACTAAAAAGCTCACAGCTTTAAAGGGTTTGGATGTAAGGTTAAGAGAGATAGAATCTTACCTTGATCTTGTTATTGATGAGAAGCTTCCACTGAATCATGAAATATTGTACCACTTACAGGTGAACTAATTTTAGTGTTAGTTGAAATCAAGGTTAAAAAGAATTGTAGTTATGAAATTTAAGTTTCAGTACTTGATTTGATTGCATAAATTTCCTTTGAACTTTTCTACCTGATTTATTCAGAATATTTACAAATGTATATAATTTTGAGCCTATTTGGGTTGGTTAATGTCTGCCTCACTAGTGTTACTGTTTTCCATGCTTAAACTGTAGGATGTGTTCAACTTGCTGCTAAATCTAAAAGTAAATGAATTAATCAAGGCTTTAGCAGGTAATACAAAATCAACCTTACATAGCTCAAAAAAATCATTGAATATGCTTACGTCCTTCGAGATCAAAAGGATATGAAAGAAAATATGATTGGGAAACATGGGATTTTTATTTATCTTATTGTATACATACCATGAGAGACAAATCGTGTGACACATAAATCTTGCACATTAAACACACACATGTAACTTGTCATTATGCTTCGATTTTGTTGTGCAATTTAATTTCATATGATACACTCAATGCTGTTATTTTTAATATTTTATATTGTTGTGTCGATTTTCATTTCATATGATATCATGACATATTAGGGAAATTTGATTCATATTCATATTTTGGTTCTGTTTTTTATGTTTAGGTTGTCTAAAAATCGATTGTTATATGTTGTTGTTTAGGTCACTTGACGGCAATGAGTGATGTTTATAACTTTGGAGTTGTACTTTTGGAGCTGCTAACGAGGAGGGGATCTTTAGACAAGAGACAATCATCGAGGGATTAAAACTTAGTGGAGTGGGCACGACCGATACTGAATGAACCTATGAGACTTGATCGGATCATAGACCCTAAACTCGAAGGGCAATACTCGAAAACATAATTTTGTAAAAAAAGTACCTTTACAATTTATATTCTTTTGGAGTTGTTTTGTTTACTTCAATGATTGCAAGTATCTTTTATGTGGATTTCAATTTGTTTGAAAAGCTCTAACATATTTTTTAGTTGACCTTTTAGATTTATGGATTATGAACAGCTGAAAATTAGCTTGTAGGTGTGTTACCGTTCAACAAATATAATTAGGTAATATTATGTTGTATTCTGAAGTGAAATACGATGCTAAGATTAGGTTCTGCACAAAATAGTGTTTTTGGTATGAGTTATGAGTTTAAATTTTATATTAGTCTTGCTTGATTTCTTAATTTTTATGCTTTATATATTCCTTTATCTATTTGATTTTGATCTAACAAAAAAGAAAGTCTTTAAAACTTAATTTTTAAACCTATGCACATATCTAACAAAAAGGGAGTTCTGTTTGTAATTTATTTTGGGTTTTGTTATATCAGTAAGGGTAAGACAAAATTGAATTTTAATATAACAAAAATGTTAAAAGATCGTTTTATAAAAATATTTATAAGCCATACTTAATTGACAACTAGGAGAATTTTTTTAGGTTAGAACAATAACCTAACACTAGTTTCCTTAAACATTTTCAAAGTCAAAACAATTATTTTTTCAATGTGTTTAGATACAACTCTAAAAGGTATCGATACCATGTTCTTATTATCGATGAATGTTCTTAAGTTTTCAGAGAGGTTTAGATACAATCCTTCACAGTTTTGATACCATTTTTTCTAGCTAAAATACGTTTCGATACAGTTATGTAGTTGTTTCCATATCATTTAGCTCATGGTGAGAAGGTGTAAGGATTTGTGTACATACCTTTTTCCTTATAATTTTCATAAGTATTTGTGTATATTTTATAAGGATTTGTGTATATACACAAATCCTTACATTCTTTGTATCAATTTATGCATTCTCCTAGTAAATTGTGTATATACACAAATCCTTACACTTGGGTGGCCTCCTTTAGCTCATGGTGAGAAAGTGTAAGGATTTGTGTACATACATTTTTTTTACAGTTTTCGTAATCAATTATGTATACCTTGTAGGGATTTGTGTATGTACACAAATCCTTATCATTTTTGTGTCATATTATGTATTCTCGTAGTAAATTGTGTATGTACACAAATCTTTACACTTGAATGGTCTCTTTTAGCTCATGGTGATAAGGTGTAAGGATTTGTGTACATACTTTTTTTCTTATAATTTTCATAAGTATTTGTGTATATTTTATAAGGACTTGTGTATATACACAAATCCTTACATTCCTTGTACCAATTTATGCATTATCGTAGTAAATTGTATATATACGCAAATCCTTACACTTGGGTGGCCTCCTTTAGCTCATGGTGAGAAAGTGTAAGGATTTGTGTACATACATTTTTCCTTATAGTTTTCGTAACCAATTGGGTATACCTTGTAGGGATTTATGTATGTATACAAATCCTTATCATTTTTGTGTCATATTATGTATTCTCATAGTAAATTGTGTATGTACATAAATCTTTACACTTGGATGGTCTCTTTTAGCTCAT